>OY728160.1:1456252723-1465553323 GCA_963277665.1 Viscum album
ATTCCCCTCTAACATTTTTTTTGAATAATTTTGAATTCCTCTACTGATATGTCCTTAATCTCATTTTTGGATCTTTAAATTATTGTTTTTCATTAGTTTAATGTTTTCAATAATACAATCATATCATTTAACTTTCACATTTTCCTTTTCATTCATTTTGTCTTTTTTTTTAATTATTGCATCATTATATGATTCTTTATTTTGGATTTTGAATTACAATATTTGATTTTAGAACTCAATTAGTTGTATTTTTTTCTTATAAATATTTTTCATTTTTTATTATTATGTAAATTTGATTTTTTTTCATGTTCTATGTTTTCTTGGATTTTTTTTTGTTTTTTTGAATTACATTTAAATATTATAAGAAGTTAATTTACTTCAACTTATGATTAAGATTATATCTTCTATATTTAATTTTTTATATTAACCTATAACTTTGGTTCATCTATTTTCAATTATCATTATTCTACAAAATTTCTTCATCTTTTCTTTGTTATTATATTTTTATTATCTTAATATTCTATTTGTATACAATTTTTTTATTATATAAAACTAATGAATTTTTTATTATACTCCAAATCATATTTTGATCCCCTCATTCGTGCTTTTATATTTTTTATTCTTATACACCTTTTATTTTTATATTAATAATGTATTCCTTTTTTCATTGTTATAAATTTTCATATAGTTTTTTATTTCTTCTTTTTTCTTTTGAGTCATCTTGATTTTCCATTTAATCAAACTTGTTCTTTTTTAGTGTCTTATTTCCTATCCCTTGTCATGTTATGTCTATTTATGGCTCTTCTATGAGAATCCAAAAGTATTTTACCAAATTTATTCAACTTTTCCTCATTCATATACTTCTATCATCATGATTTTGTGAAATTATTTTATTTTTTTTTATATACATCAAATTTATTTTATTCTTCTACTTACAATCCACTATTAGGAAAATACTTTTTACTTTAATACATTTGATTCTCTTTCACCTTATATCCCCACTTTTAGTTACATATTCACTATTTTTTCTGGATTATTCCATCTCCCTTTACTAATGGACTATTAATTTGGGATATGATTATTTATTCTAGAAAATATATTAGTTTTACATAAAATATTTCTTCTATTTTTTTATTTCAACTTCAAATTCATATTCTACTTGGATAATATATCACAACATATAAAATTACTACTACTTATATTTTTCATTTTATATTCTACCTTCTAGTTTTGTTTTTATAGTCTTTTTTCATCTATTTTAAATCTCTATACTTCATTTATAAAACTCCTTCCTTTTTATAGATCATTGATTCTAAATCATGTTCTACTAACAATTTTCTACCATTATAACTTTTTATCATAATTATTAGATTTCAAATATTATTTCCATATCTAGTTGGTTTTTTATTTATTATTTTTTATCTATAATTTGAGTTTCTCTATTTGAAAAAATTATACCCTTGTAATTTTTTCTCTTTATCCTCTAAATTTTAACATGATTGTAGATTCCATGTTTTTATGTTCTTGCTCCATTGATTGAGAATATTTATTTTCCAACATTAAATTACCCTTTTACATTAAATTATTTTTCAAAAAATTTCATTGTACTTATCCTCATGCTCTTAATATATCTTTGTAAACTACAATTTTATCTATTTCATCTATTTCATAGATATATGAATTTAATTCGTAAATTTTTTTCAACCACTTCTTTATTTATTAAACATTTTCCATATAAACCATTTCATTTTCCTCATCTAATATATTTTTAACTAAATATCCTTATTTATATTTCCATTCTTCATGCCTTTAGTTTTTAATATCTTCTATTTTATTTCCTTTTATTCTATTATTCTACTTTGGGTTTATTTAGGAATTACTGTATTTATAAATAAACAATCACCTTTAGAGTGGTGTGCTTTTTTTGAGTGTGTTGTTTTATTAAATCACATTTTTTGAAATTAATGAAATTCATCTATTTTAATAAATAATATTACTATTAATAAAAAATACTAAAACATTAATATATATCGAAAATTAGATATTATATTTATGAAATCATTTGTGCCGTATTTATTATATTAATGTGTTTTATGTAAATATATTTATAATGTTTTTTGTTTTGGACACATATGAGACTATTACACATGGTGGTGGATCCTAGAGTACTATAGTTTGGAAAGATGAATCATTTGAGATATGATTACCGACCCTCTTAACTCTATTTTAATCATTAATTTTAATATTTAATTTTAGATTAATATGTAATGATTAATTATGTTTTCCTTTTAATTTTAATTTAATTAATAATAATTAAAATTATATTTAATAAAATTTTAATGAGGATTAAATTTATAAGTTTATAATACCCCTATAAGATATGATGATGTGGTCCATTATTAGCTACATTGGTGATGACGAGACAACCACCAATGCTATTAGTGGTCAGTTCTTATTCATTTTCCAAAATGATATCATCGGGATTAGTTTTTCAATGAATAAATATGTATTTTTTATTTTTTATATGCTAACATTATTTTTTTATTAACATTCTAATAATCTATTGGTCATTTGGTGTGAGTCATAAATGCATGCCCTGTGAACTCAAGTTCAAGATTTGGGGGAAACAAATTTTTTTTGATTATGGTTAGGGCTGGTGGGCCTACTTATCTTAATAGAACGCAAAAAATTAATCTTTATTAACTCATATATTCTAGTAGGTATTGCTTGCTATATTATCATAACATTTAAATTAGTGGGATTAAGGGTGGTGAGGTGAAATCCATTGATCCTTACTAAAAAAATAAACTAAAATCTTTTATATTATTAGGTATTATTCTGGGAAAATATAGTTTTTATAGAATATAAGTTTCTTATTGGGATTTATTTACATACAAATTTTAGTGGTTTAAATCAATATAGAAAAATGACTTCCATAACATGTCCCTTTATAGTGAATCATTGGTTTCTTGGTCAAAAACCATGTTTCATTCATAAAAACATTCCATTGTAAAAGAAAATATTAGTAGTTAGATGTTTTTATGCAGAAATATGGTGGATGAAACAAACACTCAATAATATTTCATTGAATTTAACTTAATATCTGATTCATTTTGATAACACTAATGAAAAATTTTCTTCATTAAATTTCCATCTTACAATTTACTATTGTTAATCATTTAACATTGAAAATATTCTAGGGGGTGTTAGAAAATACTCAAATGATCTCTAATTTATGCAAAAACATTGGAAAATGATAGTCAAGTTATTTGTTATCTATAAAACTAATTAGAGTCAATTTGGAATCTTAATTTATCAGTATGATCAAAAGTTCCATTGTATGTTTCAATTATTATTAATGGTGGTCATAACCAAGAAAACACGATCAGACTTCTAGGGAAATTTTTGACATGTATGAATAAACAACATTTTAATCCAATGAGAGGTGTGTTCATAATGACTAAAAATAATGTATAATTATATTGAAGTGTTTCAAAAACCATGTATGAGGTTTATAATTCGGAAAATGAATTTTTATTTTCATTAAATCATATGAAAACATCCATCATTTAATTATCGACTTGTAGGTAAAGGCCCCTTATCAATCTAAATTATTGTTTCTTTAAAATAATGAAAAAATCCATTTTGTTTATTTAAAAGTAAAAAAACATGATTTAATGGGTTAAAACCAATGAAAATTCCTATTCACATATTCGTATAATAGAAAAAATACTATTGTTTATATTTCAACATGTTGCTGTTGGACCCATGTGAACCCGATAAGCGGCCTCAACGAAATGAATAAAAGGATGTTTTAATTGGTTTAAAAATAAAAAATACATACATCAAAAGGTTAATACATTGAAAAATATATCGAATTGTCATCAAATAATAGGAAATTGATCATTGATTAATTTTTGACAAGGATGAATAAACATCATTCCAATTAAACATCCACTATGTTCAGAATGACCAATAATATAGTTTTATTTGACATAAAAGTAACTAAAAACATGCATCATAGAGTCTTGAACTATAATATTTTTAGATTGTGAGCTCAATACACATTATATTTGGGATCCATCTATTTATAAATTTAAAAAATTATTGAAAAATTAATTTTTAGTGATTTCTTGATATTCTGAGATCATTTGAATTGTTTTGGACCTATTCCATTTGATTTTATTTCTATGTACACCTTAGGAATTACGCCTTTACTTATTTCTCAAAATATTATGCCTTATTATATTATTATAATGTTTTTGTATTATATTTAGGCATTTTGATTCTAGTTATATATTTTATTCTGTGTCTACCTCGACCTGCGTAGACTTTCACTTCATTTACGACACGAGTTTCATGCCTCAAATTATTCCTTAGATTCAACTACTACTTTTTGATACTGGGATAATTTTGATTCCACTACAAATTTGGTATTCCTATTTTTCCCACTTTTTATTTTGGATTTTTGTTTTTATCTTAATTTTTTTTTCTTTTTTCCTTTATTGTAACGTGTTTCCCCTGGTGGAATTGAACTATTCCCTGAGATGGTGAGACACATGACCTCAAGCATATCTCCCCAAATGTTAGTGGCTACTGAGTAACAATGAGGGCCAAGGGTGTGTCCATGGGGAGACTATTCCATCATAAGTTGTATTATGATCAATTTTAAACAATATATATAATCATTGGAATCATATAATTATTAGGAAGTACTCGAAATATTTTAATTTACCATGAATGAGAAATAAATAAATATGGAAGGTTAAAGACAATAATAGATACAAAAAATTATGATGATGTAATGTTATGAGTCTATGAAAAATCGTAGTGTGGGGGATAATGGGTACAAAAATATACTTAATGATATCGAAAAATACAAAAGGCCAAATAATGATACACATCATCTCAAGAATAGGCTCAGTACTGTGCCCCCAAAGCTACATCCTATGTAGAAAAGAGACCAAACATCAGAATCAAAATTCTTCCCTTTATCCATACATGTGATCATAATGTATACTCGGGCTCCAAATGGAGCCCAAGCATGGTGTCAGATATTAATCCGACAAAAATGACACCCATGATGTCTAGCCCATTCTATTTTGAGCTGTAGATAGGTAATATTATGGTAATAGATAACAACTATAGATCAAAAAAAATGTGTCTTGGTCCAGGTACCTAAATGGATGCCCGTCCCATACCACCTACTTCAACCTATACCGATTTTATGAAAATAGGTACATATGCAAGCATAAAATGTATAGAGGGTCTAATAGTAAATAAAGAGTACCAACAAAACATTAACCCAAATCTTGTTCTTGGGCTTGTGCTCAAATTCACATTTCATCATCTTAGTTAAAGTAAATAAGGTAGAAGCATCACACGTGCATAAGAAAGATCATAAAAATAATAATAGAAGTATGTAATATGATCAAACATTAAATCAGTCCATCAAATATAGTGGCGGAGTCCTGATCCCATACCCAAAAATCAAAACAGAACCCCTTTTTTACTACGTGGAAATCGAATATAATCCAATACCACTGATTCTTTCCACGGTGGACCAGACAACATCCCTTGTATCACTCAAGGCATGCTGAATCTCATTCTGTCCAAGGTATCTCACATAGGGTACTAAGTATCACCCATGGAATGGCGTTTCCATCTTTACAATGGGGTTTTCCACAGTTTCATCCCAAAGGAACTGCTATCACACAAGAGTATTTGAATCCACCTGAGTAGCCCATACCCAGAAAGGGAAAGCAACACTTCTTTCATGCTGAGTCACAACCAAATAAGCAGGGTGATTCCATCAATAGATCCTTAGTAGGAAACCCAGGTTCTCTCTTATCCCATATCATGTTAACCAAACAACCAGGGAACATCATAAGGCCTGAATTAATATAAAATCACATATTAACAAAGTATTCATCTCTATAGAACAGTATTACCATTTAATCAAGCTATACAATGGTATAATAAGCATTAGGAATTTAATAAGTGCAAAAATGGAATGACACTTAAGTAATAATTCCTATAAAGTAAACAAATACATGTCATCACATTTATTTCAATGTAAAATGCTTATGAGCTTACTCCAAAATCACATATGGTTCAATCTACTAAAACAATGAATAAACATTTACCATTATCACAAGCAATGGAATATAAGAAAAGGGACATGGAATTATCATTCCTTTAATCAGATGTCATCAATGAAATTTAACAAAAAATATATCAATCTTGACCATGTAAAACCATTTATTCAAACCAATCAATATCTCATGATGTTATAACTAAATAAGGTAAGGCTCTTGGAATCATATAAAAATAAGCTAAGGCATAAGACATAAGGCATAATCACTTAAAAACATATACAAGAAATTACCATAAGGCATAAGGATTTCAAAATGAAGCATCCATCAAGAAAATTAATATATAAGGCCCATGAATTCTGTTAAATCATCCACATGTATTTAAATTTTAGGGGTGAGGAATAAGGCTCAGTGAAACTCTTATAGTTAAACATTAAATCTTAAATTCCATTTATAATTCAAAGAATTTAATAAAAATACATATTTGAAGTGATTATTAACCTTTTAAATCATGGAAAATTTCATTCAAGTGATTTCATCATTTATGATTGGGAAAGGAGGCCATAAAGGATGAGCACACCCAAAGGGGTGGCTAAATGCAAAGATAACACCCTATGATTGGGTTTCACCATAACTTATGTTATCAATAGAAATGAGAAAATATTTCAATAAATTTAATAATATGAAACAAATATTTGACATAAAGATCTAGTGGTGTGACATCGAATAACATATGAGACAATAGGAATGATAGTAGACACCCTACCTTGACATCGTAGTACTCCACACGTCGGATAAGAAGACTTGATTCAACATAACACGAGAGAAAAAGTATATTTATCAAAACATTGAATATAGGGTTGAAGTATATCACAACCAAATAGAATAATAGATAGAGTCAAAACCAAGATGTAAGAGGGCGATAATGGTAGAGCATTCCAAGAGGATTCCATAGCTTCTGACGATGAAGAAAATTGAGGAGAAACAAAGGATAAATTTCAAAACCCCTCAGGAGGGGGAGGGGAAATTGTCTGCCTAGATAAAGAAGGAAGATGATAGAATGGAGGGAGGAAAGAAAAAGAAATCCCTAAATCATTAATAAAGGTAAAATTGTAAATTCACCCCCATTTTCACTATACAATTCTTGGAAGCATGGTTTGGCCAGAACATGTCCAAACTGTGCACCAGGTTCTTCTACTTGGGGTACATGACATGGTTAAGGCACACAATTCGATTTACCATGCACAAACTATTCATTTTCTCAATGTATAAAACCTGCAACATACAACATGGTCATGCATCGTAGTTTACCTTCCTCATTTTTGATGGTTAGGGATTCAAATAATCCCTGGACACACCCAGGACCTTCCAAAACCTATTTAGAAACAAACATAGGGAACTTTTGATGAATTAATAAAAAATATTAGAGGCTCTATACCATTGGATAAAGTTGATATGTTAAAACCTCCCCTACTTACGAAAAAAAACCTATAGTTTCACTTTTGAGGGATGTATAATGTCGTTTGATAAATGTTCCATCCACACTGCAGATATATTGACATCCCACTCCTAGGTCACAAATTGTATGCATTCGTGCTGCCATAAAACCTAGACTAGAGGAACTGAACAATCTTGTACATCCTTCATGATATGATCAACGATACAGATTAGATACTCCATGAAGGAAAGATCCAACTTAAACTCAATATTGTCAATGTAAAATTAATGATATGGTTCTAGATACTATCTACGATTAGATACATGGAAGACACCATGCATGGAATGGTACATATGGGGTAACAAAAACTAGTAGGCTCCCAACCTAGCTCTCTCCACTCTCTCGAATGACCTGATATATCGAGGCAATTTATTCCCCAGTCTCCCTATTCACTTATAACTTATACTAGATTAAACACACAGAAAGAACCAAGGTTTCACCTCAAACGGTAGAGTTCTATGTTTATGATCAGTATATGATTTCTTCCTAGACTGAGTGGAATCCATATGCTTCCGAATAAGCTATAATTTCTTTGAAGTCTTCAGAAGATGATGAGGACCTAGAAGAGTTGTATCACCTACCTCAAGCCAGTATAGAGGTGGACGACACAGTCTACCATAGAATTATTCATATGGAGTAATCTAAATTATTTTATATAAGTTTTTATTATTAGAAAAATCAACTAGATTAATATTATTTTACCACTAACTTCCAAAATCATGGATGCATGCTCTTAGAATATCCCCTAACATAAGAATCATCCGCTCGGATTTCCCATTGGTTTGAGGGTGATATGCAGTACTTAAGAGAATATGTGAACACAGTTCCTTTTGCAACCCATTCTAGAATTGTGAAGTAAAGTGGGAATATCATCCTGAGTGGATATAATGTGGCTCTCTAGGAAGTCACATTATCTCATGGATATACAACCATCCAAGATCATCAATAAAGAAAGACTCCTGGTTTGGTAGAAAGTGTGAAACATTGGTAAACCCATCGATAATCACCCATATCATATAACTACCTTGAGTACATCATAGTAACCCTATTAAGAAGTCCATGGTGATGAAATTGAATTTACACATAAGAATGAATATAGGCTGTTGAAGGCTAGCATGTTGCTAGTGCTTTCCCTTCACCTACTGATAGGTAGATCACCAGGTGATGAATCTTTCTATATGACTTTTCATACCCAGCCAACGAGACTAATGATGCACATCTCTATACATATTGGGGTTCCCATGATGATTTTCCTAAATAGAGGGATATTAATGCATTATCAAATAATCCCTTATATCTAATGGCACCAATACACTACCATAGTACAGGATGGTGTCATTTCCATCAAAGCCCCAACCATGAGGTGGGTTCACTCTTATGACTCTTTCAGTCAAAATAAGTACCTTTGAATCAGAAAAGTCACAAATTCAGAATCACTTTACAAGAGAGGACTTCATTTCCATAGTTACTAGAACTTGTTTCTCATGTTATTCATAAAACTTAATATTCAACTCAAAAAAAGAGTCCATCATCTACCAATCGCAACTGGTTTCCTATATGGATTGTGTCTAGGACATCCGAGTTAAGGAATTATCTAATACATTACCCTTACCAGGGGTATAAGCATGTTAAATTCCAAATGTGTATAGGTAGTACACAAACCTACACTGTCTCAGACTCAAGGTACACTATGTGGATATATACTTCATTATTTTATGACCCATGTAAACAACAACCCTATCTCCTATGAGATTGTGCCTCCAATAGTAAAACCCATGAACCAAGACTGATATCTTGAGTTCATCCATAGTATTGTTCCACTCATGAGGCCTCCATTAGAGAGATCCATATTCAATAACTCAATGATCATCCATCAGAACTATACCTTGTCTAATTCATGATTCATTACTCTAAATAGTATAACTTCCACCTATCCTAGGAAAAATATAGATCATAACTTACTTGATTCTTCCCTTTAATTCATGAAAAAACTTCTCACAAGATTTAGACCATGGGAATTTCACACCCTTCATAGTCAAGGCCATAAATGGAACTGTGAAGTGGGGTAAATCATTGATGAATCTTCTGTAATATATATCTAGCCCTAATAAGTCTCGTATGCCTAAAATATTCTTAAGATTCTCCTAGGAGAACACTATTCCCACCATATATGGGTCAACTAATATTCCAATCTCATATATAATATTACCGAATAAGAGAAACTTACTGATCAAAAAGTGTCATTTGATGAGGTTCACATATAACTAGTGCTCTTTCAGTGTACAGACCACAATCTCAAGATGGGTTGAATGGTCAAATCTAGTGTGAGAGTACACTAATATTTCATTTATGAATATTACCCTAAAGGAATCAAGATACGAGTGTAATACTTGATTCATCTAATCCATGAAGACTATAGGCGCGTTCGTCAAACCGAATGACATAACCAACTAATCGTACAATCGGTGCCTACTCTGGAATGGTGTATGTGGTATACTCGATGGTCTTACGTGAACATTATGATATCCTAATCTCAGATATATCTAAGAGAAAATTGTTTCTCCTTAGAGTTTTTTCATGAGGACATATATATGAGGAAATGGATACTAATTATTTACCGTAAGATGGTTTAGTAAATAGTAATATTTGAAAAAATATATGGGTACTACCAAGAATCTTGGAAAAAAGGATTAGATAACACCATGTTGATGTGATGGTTTTAATAAGAGCCTTATCCTCAAAACCTTTAAGATTCATTTGGAGTTCCCGAAGCTCTGTAGGTTCCATCCTATATGGAGGAATTGACAATGGTACCACACCAGACACTATCTCGATGGTGAACTCCACCTCTATCATAGAAGGTAAGCCTGATAAATCATAATAGAAGACTTCTTTAAAAAAATCTACAATATGACAGAATTTTTTACTCTGTATCCCATAATTTCTCATAAATAGAGTCACTAACTATGTTTTCATTCTGCCCAGACCAATATAAATGGTTCCAACTCCACTTTCATAGATATATATTTCACCCTTGTGTATATATGTGATTCCATCATCTGATGTGAAAGACACTCAACAATGATCACAATCCACATAAGAATTATAAGGTGTGATCCATTCCATACGAATAATGTTGTCAAAGATAGTGATCTCAAGGAGGTAGAAACTCTAGAAGAAATGGTACCCACCTATCTCAAGGGTGAGCTCCTAGAAATGGAATATGCCTTATTCATGACTCTTAGTGGAGTTTCAGGAGACATGAGGCCTCTAAAGTATTCTATTTCAAGTCTACGACTTTCTAGAATAGTCATAAATATAAAAGCATGAGATGTAGCTATATAAAAAGTGAGAATCTAAAGTTTATACCAATAGAATAGTACCTATAACCATAGATGTAATAGAAGCTTCTCTTCTTGCACTAGATCCATTTCATAAATATGGAGTGAATCATGGCCCTGATATACCACCTAACTTTCCTGACCATATCCACTCTACTATCGTCAAATCTCTAAGGCCTATATTCCTCATCCATAAACATTAACACCTTACTCTGATTGGTAGGTAGAAGACCAACCCCCTTATTAACATGTCTTTAAAGATCCTAAACCTGATAGAGGTGTTGGTATAGATCCCCTACCATGAGATTCCATAAGAAATGTGTGGTAGAAGCATTGAATATGACACAACCAGACAAAAACTTGTCATACCATTAAGTACACAAGGAATGGGGATTTTTACAAACTATCCCTCCATACAGGAGACATACTATTGAGATATCAGTACATGTCACCTGGATGGTACCGCACCCACATGAACCCTCAAAACTGCACAACAAGAAGAATCATCACCCTATATTGGAATTGAACTACCCTTGATCACATGACTGGATTCTCTGAGGTTCTTCCCTTAACAAATTCCTGGTTCACTATCTCAATAAAATTCATCAACTAAAATATGTTCACTATAAAGTCGACATCATTCCCAAGAATTTCCTCAAAATTAATCATAGTCGTCAATGCATTAGCCTTTAGAGATGGAGAAAAAAACTAGATCTTGGTAAAGTGAGCATAATATTCAAGCACTAACATAGTTCAATATTGAATATGCAAGAGGTTTATGGAACTATCTTCCCTCTAAGTTTTTGGGAAGTAGTGGTCATATAAATCTATTTAGATGTCTTCCCCAACCATATATTGGTAATGATTTGACAACGATATGACATCCCACCAATTCTTGGTGGCGTCATGATGCATGTATATAGAAAGACTTACCCTCCACTATGTAGGAGTTTCAAGATGGTAAAATATGGAAATAATAGATTTTATACACGACTCTATAGTATATGGATTTTCATACCCCAAGATGGTTAGAGGATGTTGCTACTGAAAGTACTGTGTGCACTCTACCAAATCCAGGGAAGGCCTTAGATAATGTAGAAATATTTTCATAAACATGAGAAAACTATCCCTAAACTGATCATCACCACCCAGTGAAAGTTCAGTAGGAGGTTCCAATAGGGGAAATATATGAGGTATAATTGGTGGCATAGGGCCCACCAACCTTTGAAGTGGTCTCATCTCTACTCTCTTAGAATATATCATGATGACATCGTGGTGGAATAACTCAAAAAATTTCCACAAACTCACCTAAAATAAGATTTTAGATAAGATAAATAAAGAATCTAATAAATAAATAAGGAAGGCAATGTGAAAATCCATCCTTATGCTTAAAATAGAATACATGGAAAGTGATATAGAGGAAATGTGAATGGCCTTCCTTTGAGTATAACACCACTGAAAACCTGGTCCATAAACTAGGTCGACAAAAAATACAGAGACCTCAGAAGGAGAACTAATACATGACCTACATCTCATTTCCATATTAAGGTCAACACCACGGTATAATGCTTGCTTATAAGGTGTCCATTTGGGCTTTGAATGATAGAATTCATATTAGTTAATTTATTCATATAATCCCTTTATAAAGATATTGGATTAAGTGGATCACCATTCAAATTTATAAGGACCCATACACCTTATAAACTAAAATTTGATTTCCCCTAAATCAAATTTATAATATTCTCCTACAAAATATATTGGAACATAATTATATTTATAATAGGACAGACACTGCTAGATTAAATAACTAAGAAGAGAATAAATCACATGAAAATATTAAAGGCATGCTAAATGTAGATATGGCATTGAAATATGTAAGAAATTTTAATCTCTATGGCGCCTAGTATGATTCATTCATTAATATTCCCTTGTATAATCAAGATTAAGTAATTTAAAACATCATTTCAAAAATACCTAAAACATTCACAGCACAAAACAAGTGCTCCACCCAACAGTAATGTCGTGTCAACCATGAATGGCATAATTAATAAATGAAATCCCTAACCCAGTCAATTTGGGTGTCCTAAGTACATGGTTTTGTTATGTCCAAGAACATGTTAAATTATACATTCCACTATCCTAATCTCTTATCTTACCCCAAGAGTACTAAAAAGAAAAATGGGCCCTCATACCACTTTGTTGTGTCCCTCCCTGGGTGTTACTGAACTATGCCCCAAGATGACTACCTAGACGACCTCAAGTAGATCTCCCCAATAGCCATAGGATTCTTACTAGTGGTAATAGCCTATGAATTTTCCATGGGGAAACTATTACCTCATGGATTGTATTATTATCACTATTAAAAAATAAATATATAAGTAGCATAATAATATGATTATTAGGTAGTATAAGAAATATGGATATAAACCATTCCTAAGAAATAAATAACTACAAAAGCTAAATACCAAATAATATATACAAAAAAATGATGATGATGGAATGTCATGAGTCTGTACAAAATATGAGTGTAGGGGAACATGGGTAAAGGAATATACTACATGCTATCAGAAACTACAAAAGGGAAATATTATTAGGCAATATCCTAAGAATTAGATCAATCCTCTGCCCCAAAATCTCCATATCAAGAGTAGAGAGATCAAACTTCAGAAGTTTCACACTTCCCTTTACTCATACCTACGAGCATAAAGTCTACTTATGTACCAAATGACACACAAGAAGGGTGTGGGATATAAATATCATAAGTCCGACGTCCATTATGTCTAGAAATTTCCATTATAAGTTTTAAATAAATAACAATGTAACAATATATAATAAATGAAGAGAAGTAAATATATAAGACAACTGTATCTTGGTATGGGTTCTGAAATAGATTCCCATCCCATACCAACTTCTTCGGCCTATGGTCGATGTCAGAAAACAGGTACATGTGAATGCATAAAATGTATATAGGTGTCAATAGTAATCATGAAAAAATAATAAAGGCATACCCTAAGAATGTGATTTGGATTGTGGTATAATTCGTATGGCATCATACACGTTCTAGTAGAAAAGGGAGAAGCATCAACTGTTCATAATTAAGCTCATAAAAATAATAATAGATGCATCTAAAATGAGAAAATAGTTAATAAATTTGTGAAATCCAATGGTGGAGTCCTAATCCGAACCGAGGTGATGTAAATAGAACCCCAAGTATCATTATGGTAAAATACAAAATAATACAATACCATTGAGTTCATCAAAAGAGACATATATGGAATCTGTTGTATTAGTAAAGGCATGGTGACTCTGAGTCTGTCCTAGTTATCTCACATAGGGGACTAAGTATCACCTATATCATGGTGTAGCCATCATTGAAATGGGTCCATCTATGGTTTCTCCCCTAGGGAACTGGTATCACTTAGGTGTATAAGAAACATCCTGGGTAGCCCATACCTAGAATGCTAAAGCATCACTCCCAGCACATCATGTTGTAACCAAACGATCATGGAGAGTCTATCCATGGATCTTTAATATGGGACCCATGTTCTCTCTTGACCCGTATCATGGGAACCATGTAACCAATGATCATCATAAGGAACAAATTCATATATAATCACATTACAACAAAGCAGTCATCTCGATACTACATGATTACCATTTAATCAATAAATACTATGGTATAACAAGCATAATTCATTTAATAAGAGAATGTATAGAATGAGGAATAATAAACAAGGAATAGCATGTTAAAAAATACATTTCATCACTTTCATTTAAATTTTAAAAGATAACTATCTTACCCAAGAATAAAATAAGTATGGAGACAATAAAATAAAGTATAATAGTTAAGTACTTTCATATGAAATGGAATATAATAAACGACACATGGAATTAGCATGCCGTGAATTATATATCATCAATGAAATTTCAAAACTAAAGCTATCAAGCTTGACCGATCATAAAGTTTTATTCAGTCCAATAAAAGCCTCATAAAATGAGTACTAAACATGGAAATTCTATTAGCATAACATGAAAACAGTATAATTCCCATGGATTGATCCATAAGAACATAAAAGACATACATAATAAATTAACATAAGGAATAAATATTTCAAAATGAATCATCCATAATGAACATTTATATATATGGCCCAAGGAATTAAACTAGATAATCTACATGTATTTAAATGTGAGGGGTGATTTATAGGGCTTAAAGTCACCCTTATATCTAACCATTCGGTTCTAATTCAATTTATAATTCATGTAATTTAATCAAAATAACTCTCTCAAATAATGATTAAGAATTTAATGCTTGTTAAAAAGGGAATTCATGGTATTTTATTGTTTAATCATGGGATAAATAGGCCATATATGACGAGAACACACAAAGGGGTGGCCAAAGTCAAAGATAACACCTAATTAATGGGGTTCTCCACAAGGTTTTGTCTCAACGGAATTGGAAAGACATATCAATCAATTTTATATGAGATAAACTAGATTTAATAGAAGGATATAGTGAGAAGAACAATGATGCGATGTAAAATAAGTAATGAAACAATGATAAAGAGAGTAGATGGCCTGTCTCAACATTGTAGTACCCCACACATCCTATAAAAACCCCTGATTCAACCTAAAATGGGAGAAATCAATAAATTTATAAAATGATATAAAATGGAAAAATGTATGTCACAAAAAAATAGTATAATGGATAGAGGAAAAACCAATAACTAAGTGGTTGTTGAAGGTATTGATTTTTGAGAAGAGTCTGTATATTATGATGGTGAAGGAAACAGAGAGGAAAAAATGGAGAAACATAAAAACCCAAATAGGAGGAGCAGAGGAGCTCACACGAGTGGAGGAAGAAGGACCCTGTTGTAATGGAGGGATGAAGGAATAGAAAATCCGTAAATCAATAATGTAGGAAAAAATTGTAAATTAACACCCAATTTCCACTACACATAGTTTGAACAATCCATGCACCAAACATGCCCATTGTTCTATTTCTTGGGAAACCTCGTATGGGTGAGGTACACATGTTACCGAACCATGAAAAAACCATGTGTTTTTTGATTTTCTGATACCTGCAACATGCTTCACAGTTGTGCACCCTAGGTTGTATGGTCGTACACATAAGGTTTCATGGTTTCAAACAAAGCATGCGTCCTAGAATGTCTTCCTCCTTTTCAGTGCTCCAGGCTTCAAATGAGCCCTAAATGCTCCCAAGGCCTTCATTAACCTCTCTAACCAAAAACATAGAGCCATATTCAGGAATTAAACAAAAAAATTAAATGGTCTTGACCTTTGGATAAAGTTGTAATGATAAAATTATGTACTCTTTTCTTTTCGATTCATTAGATGTTTTTTATTCTAATTTTTTGTTTTAGATATTTCTTATATAACATATCCAATTACTTTTGGTTATAGATTACGATGTTGAGAATTAGGATACTTTATTTTGATTTAACATCTTTTTTAATAGAACATTTCTTCTCTTGGATTTATTTTTTATTCATTTTCTCTTATTCTTTTTATTTTGACATATTTCTTCTTCTTCTTCTTCTTGATTTGTTCTTTTTTACTTTCATCCTTTTCATTTTATTCTAGTTTTATTTTTTTAATAGAATTATTTTTATACTTTTATTTTTATGTTTTTATTGGATTACTTTTTGGTTTGTTCTTATACTTTTTTTGTAGTCATTTTCCTTGACTTTCAAGAAATAAATATTTTTCATTTACTAAAACTTATATTTCAATATCTATCTCAATTATTCTATATTAACATCTATATATGGTCTTTTATTTTTTTCATTAATTTTTCTAACCAATGCCTTCATCATTTACAGTTATTTTACATATATTTTCACATGTTTTCATATGTATTTGGTTTTTATTGATATATTTAATGACTACATTTATTATTCTATATCTGATCCACATTTTATCTTATCCTTATGAATCTTGGATTTTGGATTCCCCAAAAACTTATATATTGGATTTTTTTCTATTTATATTGTAAATATTTCATATTTTTTTAATGTAATAAATACAATTAACCTATTTTTTGATTATTATGGATACAATTTTTGTGGTATTTATGTGATTTCTATTCCAATATGATAAAACATATCTTATAGATATGATGTTAGTAAATAATTGTCAAAATGAAATTAAAAAGTAATGTCTTGTGATTTTATTACAATTTGGGCTCATTTTCTAGGGTCTGACCCATTGATGCTCATTTTTGGAATTGTAAATCAACCAAATGCATTTTTTCAATTTTGAGAAAAACTCAATTAGGTGTAACATGTGATCTATTCCTAGATATCAAAAATTAATTGGTGACCATTTTCATGTGATTTTATGATAATTAATTATCAATTTCTTATGATTTAATAAAAAATTGGCGTTTTTTTTTGATTTTTGAACATTAAACGCATTTTTTTGACCTAAATAAATAAAAACAAACTTTTGATCATTATGAGAAAACTGAAAATTGGATTTACATTTAGTCTATTCCAATAAACCAAAAATTAATTAATATTTATTCCTTATTATTTAATGAATGTAAAATTTCATTACGACTATATAGAATATTTTTTATCATATTTACTATAAAAAGTTCATTTTAGATCATTCTCCCTACACATTAAATTAAAATTTCATGTTGTATATTCATAGTTGTAAAAAAAATTAAAAATTTATTTTTATCTTTGATTTCTTGAAAATACAAGGATATATGACAAAACCCTTTTAAGTGCGTTTATAATGACATATATGTCACATTTTTTAAAAATAATTATCCTATTATTTCATGATAATATATGGTTGTTTAGTAGGTTTTATCAAAATTTGATATGTTTTTTACCATTAAATCCATGAAAACACAATTTTAATCATTCATTGAAAATGACATATGGGATTGATGTGTGGTTTCTTCCATGATTCAAAAAATTAATTAAAATTCATTATAAAGTGATTTCATGATAACCCATGGGTTTAAATAAGTTTTAACACATTAAATCACATCTTTAATGACTTTTTAGTATAAAAAATATATTTTTTTGGTTATTCCAATAACACAACATGTCAAATTGAAATGAGACATAACCAGAACTATCACACATTGATAAAAAAAATGTTTTCCTATGATTTCCTATAAATTCAAGGTTTTTTTCTTGGTTTTTACATTTTAGTGCCTCTCATCTTCTTAAAATACTAAAAACCAACTTTTAGTCATTTGAAGAAAATTACAAAATGGGATGTGATGTAGTCTATTCATACCATTCAAAAATTAAATGATGATTTTGGTTATGAGTTTTAATTATACTTATATGATTCTATCTTGATTTTGATTTTTTGACCCATATTTTAATGACCTTTAGGTCTAAATTTGTTTCCCAGTCATTCCAAACACACTACATACACCACGCATTAGATTGAGATTAAGTCTATTCAGATTTTTCATGCATTAATCAATTATCATTATATTATTATTTCAAAAATATTTTTGGTTGTTTTTATGGGTTTTTCCTTTTAGTTGCACAATATGTTAATTTTAAATCAATACAAACACACTTTTTTCCTTTTAGAGAAAATCATATTTCAGACTGATGATCAATCTATTTATATTTCATAAATTAAATGGATTTCATTTTCTTAATATTTAATGATAAAACATGTCATTTTTAGGATTTGAATAATTCTTTACATTATTTTCACAAAAAATAAATCTAGTTATACATGTTCTTCAGTCATTCTGAAAAAACTACATGAAAGATTGACATTCGATCATTGATAAAAATTAGTCCATTATGTCTTATGATTCCATGAAAATTTATGATTATTTATCTAGGTTTTGACAACATAAACCATGTTTATAAAGGATTTTAAATATTATAATTCTCATATTTTCTCATTAATACCATACCAAAATTAATATTGATATCTTGTGTGTTTATAAATGTTAAAAAAGTCAAATTACATTTTCATATCCTTTCATGACAATATGAGGAATATTAATATGTTTTATCCCATTATTTTATTTTCTTTTAAATCAAAAAATAAATAATTTTATATGTTAGGAGAAAACAATGAGTTAAAATGACATTAATTATATTCCTAAATTTCATAAATTAAACTACAAGATTTATTAATATGCGATCTATTTATTTATATCTAAAATTAAATTGTAGCCACTTTCCTACGAATTCATGATAATCGATGGTCATTGGATTCGTTTTTAACTTTTTAATAACCTTTTTAAATATTGTTAAATATAATAAAAAATTTTATTCTATCATTCCAAAAAAAAAACATTTTAGGTGTAGTTTATTCAAATATAGAGCCAATTAATTAGTGATCAAGCTATTGTAATTTTCACAACAATTCAATGTCCTAATAAGGTCTAACTTTTTTTACTGATGTTTATTTTGAGTTTTAAATCCATAAATGGAAATTTTTGTCATTTAGAAAACAACATAAGGTAGGTTGATTAGTAGTCTATTTATATGTGTAAAAAATTAACCGGTGGATGCCTTGTTACAGTTTCATAGAAGTCCTAGTTTTTTTCTATGTTTTAACCATATAACATATTTTGAAAAACATTATTGTAAAAAAATTTCTTCGATCATTTCAATCATATAGTGCATCAAAATGATATTCTTTCTATTTATACTAGTTATCAATAAAATGTTTGTTTTTATTGAGGTTTCATGTCAATTTGACTTGTTTATAAGGTTTTGATCCTTCGATGCATGTTTTTAAAGACCATTTATTTATTTTAAAACTAAATTTAATTTATTTAGAGCTCACACCATGTTGGACTAATGTTTTATCTATTTCTAAAATACATAATATAATTGAAAAACGTTTTTATATGATTATATTATAATTATATGTTGTTTTCTAAGGTTTTACAACATGACCATATTTTTGTCCTTTAAATCTAAAAATATACATTTATTTCTATTTTGATCATACCATCAATCAATTAACAAGAAGTATATTCATACATATCAAAAATTAAATAAAATTAATTTAAATATGATTTCATGATAATTTAATGCCACTATAAATATATTGACCCTTTAAAGCAAATTTTTAAACAATTTTAAAATAATAAAAACATGTATTAGGTTATTCTGAGAACAGTTCGAAACATATTAACAATTTATCCATTGCCTATGTCAAAATATATTTTATAATAAATTTTCTAGGATTTAAGGACAATTTGATACCGTGTTATATTGGGTTAGAACTTCTTGTGCACATTTTATAGCTTTTAAATCCATAATAAATTTTTTTGAGCTCCTAAAGAATAAACATAGAATATTGAAATGCAGTCTATTAAAAAATTGATATAATTAGATATAGGTAATAATACTACAATTTCATTAGAATATATGGTCGTCTTTTGGGGAATTTAAAACTTTAAGTATGATTTTAATTTCATAAACCTAATGAAATATCATTTTTGGTCATTACTACTACACCACAAGTCTAATTGATGTGTGATCTATTCAAAAATGTGAAAATTTACTTGTAGATATTTTCATGTGATAATAGGACAATTTGAGGAATTTTAGGAGGTTTTAACCCTTTGGTGTGTATTATTAGAAACATTTAAAATTCATCAAAAATTTATATTTCAATATTTTTATCTGAGTGCATAATATATTTTTGAGACATTTTTAACTTCGTAATAATTTGAGGTCATTTCATAGGTTTTAACCCTATAAAAATGTGTATTGACATTTAAATCCACAATAACACTCTTTTTCATTCTATTAAATTCCCATGTTAAATTATTGTGTAATACATTCACACATATAAAACATTTAATAGAGGTATTTCCCCACCTATTTCATGATATTTTTTACCCATTTTCTATGTTTTGTCACTTTTATCCATGATTTTAAATTTTAAACATAAAAAATATAATTTAGTGATTTCATCCAAACTACATGTTAATTGGATATGTAACCTATTCATATGTACCAACAAATTATAAATAATAATTCTCCTATGAAATATAGTAAATGAAACATTTTTTCTTAGTTTCTTATTCCTTGATTTTAAATATATAAAAACACACATTCATTTATTCCACGAAAAATGTAGGCCAAACTCATGCACTATCTATTCATATATATCACAAATTAAATAAAGTTCATTTTTCTAACATTTCCAAACAATCAAAGATTATTTACTAAAATATCATATTTTTATTCATGTTTTTAAATAATATTAAATATAATAATACTAATTTTTCATTCATTTCAACCACACAACATGATGTATGGACATTACGTATATTCATAAATGTACTACATCAATCAACGATCATTTTCAATTGATTTAATAAAAATATGAGGCCTTTTTCATTATTTTAAACCCATGAATTTTTTTTTGACTTTTAAATCATTAAAAATATTTTTTTTTCAACTTGAAAAAACCATATATAGGATTGAAATGTGGTCTAATAATATAGGTAAAATATAAAATATTTGTTTTCTTTCAGGGATTTCATAAAAATTAATATTGTTAGATATATTTCTAGAATATAACCAATATTTAATTATATTTTTAAAATAAAAATATTTTTTTTGATTCTGTCAAGATAATATGTTAGTATAACTTGTAGTATTCTCATATATGTCAAAATATAAATAGTGATTATTTTTGTGATTACATGACAAAATAATTTTTTTCTAGGAAATGACTCTTTAAAGAATATTTTTTAAAACATCTCAAAATAGAAAAATTTAGTTTTTTTTTATTTTGATATCAACACATGTGTCGTTGACGGGTCATTGTTTAATTTATATAAAAAATTATTAAAAAATCATTGTGTAGTGATATCATTATAATCCTAGATATTTTTATATCTTTTTTACCCTTTTCAATTTGTTGGTATTTCTAGGTACCACATATGAATTCTAGTTTTAGTTATTTTTATTATGCTTATGACTTCTTGTAATATGTTCATGTTTATGGATTCTAATTCTAAATTTTGAATTCAATTTATAAAATTACTTCTACCACTACAATAATTTATTTTCCAACATCAACATTAACATCATTTAGGACTCCATATTCTAGATTCTCATTCTACTTTAGAATCAATTACTACATGTTTCCTCTTTAATACATATGACTAACATCTAATTATAGCTTCTCTTATTATCTTCAAATTGATAATGGTTTTTTTGTTTTTTATTTTAACTTAGTTTCTATTTATTTTTTATTATTTTCCAAGATTTCTCTTCTGATCGTTGGTTATCATTTGGCATCCAGTTATGTTTCCATCAATATTAGATTATATTTTTGTTTATTTTTTTACATTTTATTTTTTTATTGTTTTTTCTAACACTTCAGATTCTTCTAGAACATTAATTTACTCATATCTTTGATTATTATTCTATTATATGTCTTATATAATATATATTAACTTATATAACTGATTATTAATTATCCCTCTGGCATTATTCAACATAATGTCTAACATTTTCATATTCTTGTACTTTTATTTTCTTCCTTCTTCATATGTCCTTGTGTATTATTATTATATGCTACTGATACTATCATTCTTTGACATCTATTATTATTTCGATATTATCCTTCAATATTTTAGATTTTTGATTCTACTTCCCAATTTATTTTTAATTTTCATGTTTGATTCTTAATTGGTTATGAATAATTCTTTCTTCGTCTAATTATGAATTATGGATTCATGATTTTAACATCGATTATAGTTATCTATTTACCTTTACATAATATCTTTCATCTATATTGTTTCTATTTAAACATTAATTTCCTCTTTTACTATTGATCATGTTTTACAAATTATGTTTTATGCATACTTCTGATTAATTTTTTATATTCAACATTATGATTTTTTAGATATATTTTTTTTATTTTTCTCATTTTTGCATTATCTCTGCTACTTTTGTAACCCCATCTTGGCCTATAGATTTTATATTTTTATTTATCTTTTAAATTTACATTTTCACCACATTCACATTGGCTCATAATTTTCATATTTTACATTATAGATTAATCTATAGTTGGTGAATAGAATTTGAATTATGATATATATTTTTTAGTCTCACTTTTACAAAAATGTTATCTTTTATTATTATTATTTATTATTCATCCACTAATTATGAATATTCATGTGGATTTTATTTTTTTCTTATGTTATTTCCTTATATTATTCTAATTTTCTGTACTACTTTAACTTCCCCTTACACACCCACTTTTCCTTTTAAACATTTGATACTTAATATGTTTTTTTATCATACTCCATCATTAAAAAATTTGTTTTTATCTAGGTTATCTTATGCCTCTTCATATATATATGATATGTATTTTCAATTTTCATACTTCATATTTTTCTAATTATTCTGTATCTACTTCAAATTCCCCTTCCCCTTCTACTTTTTCATTAAAAAATTTGTTATTTCATCTTATCTCATTCATATTTTAGATTTTTAAATTATATTTAAATCTTAGTCAACATTTACTTCTATATATATTTATGGGTTTTCATGTTTTATTTCCATGTATTACTTATTTCTTCTACGTTTTTCCTTCTAAACCTTATCATTTTCCTTATAAAAAACATTTTCAACAAAATCCATCTCAATGTCTATTTCAATTTTCATTTCTCATGTTTTATATATCATTTATTTATTACTTTTATTTTTTTCTTCATCTTTATCTTCTTATGAGAACTAATGAACTCATATATAACTGGCCACCCAAAGAGAAGAGTCCTTTTAGGAAATTTTGGTTTTTTATATAAATTTTGATAAATAAAAATAATAAAAATAATAAATTTTAATTAATTTCGTTTAAATTAAAAATTTATTTTAAATGAAAACTAAAATTATTATGAAAATTGGATATTGTTTTTTAAAATTATCAGCGTATTATTCCTTATAGAATTTATTTTATAGAACACTGTTTAGAAATTTTTGGTTGTAAACAAAAAGGAACCCTTTTCATGACTAGTTGTTCCCAATACACTATAGTATGAAATTATTAATCAGGTGAGATAAGATTACTAAACGTTTGAATTTAAATTTTATATATTATTTTTTTAATTTTATTATAGATCATAATATATATATTTTTTAGTATAATTTTAATTCAATTAATTTAAATTAGATTTAAATTTAATAATGTTGAATGAGGATGGACAGTAGAATATTTACACTACCCATCTCACCAATAATGATATAATATATTCTTGGTTACGTTGATAACTATAAGATAACCCCTACCACTCTTTGAGCGTGGTTTCCATTAATTCTCTAAAAATTATAACTTCATTATCCTTATTTTTTGGAATAACAATTGAAGTTATATTTTAGTAATGTTATCTCAAAGTGTGTATTTATGTTATGTTTCCAATAACATGTTGGAAAATTGCTTGGGTTTCAAATGAATTCCCAGTGAACTCATTTTGGAATGATATGGGTAAGGAAAATTTCCCTATTATGGAGAGGAATGGTGTGAAAATTAATCCTTATAAGGCTCAGATAGATGGAGGCTATTTAAGTGATCTGTACAAGATAAGATAATTGGAGGCATTATACCATATACCAGGTTGGTGTCATCATGGGAGGAGGGGATAAATCTATTTATCCTCACTATGGATTGTAAAATTATGTCTATGCATAATCCTATATTTTTATTGGGTATTTTCTATTCTCATTAATCAATGTTTCTTCCCAAGGTTTAGTTTGATGCATATGTCATTGTTTTTAGAATGGATATGAAATGTACTTCCATAATTTTTGACTTTTTTGGTGAATTATAAGTTCCCCGGTCCCAAATGTGTTATCATTCAACTAAAAATTCTATTATAAATTTATATTATAATAGTTGGATGTTATTTTCCAAAATTACTATGGATGTTGAACACATTCACCTATTTTGGAATAAGTTAGACTATGAATCTGATTCGCTTTGATAAAACCAATATCATTTCTTCAACATCAAAAGTCCACCTTATATTTTTTATCATTATTATTGTTACATTGAAAATATCTCAGAAGAAAGGGGTCCAAAACTGAGTAAATGAATTTTGATTTGTGAGAAAACATATAAAAATAATAATTGACGCATTTTTTATTAGTATGAACAAAAAAAAGAAAGTTGGAATTAAAATTTCTCACAATTACTGAATCATTTTTCCATGAATTATTTTTAAAAGGGTTCAAAACATTGGAAATTTGTTCTGATTTCCATGAAAATATATGCCATGTACAAACATATCGTATGTCAATCCTTCATGTGGTGTGGTAATGATGATCATAAATAATGTTGTAATAGATTTTAAGGTCCTTGAAATGTGTAAATGTGTGCCATAATATAGAAAAATACCACATATTTTTTTTAATAGTGGGTTCTCTCATCCCAACATGAACATTACTTTTAGATTACTATATAATGTGTATAGTTAGGTATACAATATGTATACTTAGGATTATAGTGTAAATATTTCTACATACACTATTTTAGGGTAATTACCATAGATTAATTAATGTATTAAAAGGTTATATAAGATCCCAAACTACAATGAGAACCTTGATATACTATGAATTTTATCTTAAATAAAGGTCCTATAGTTAAGATACTTAATACTGACTAGACAAATTTAATGTTTGAATATTAGGTTTTGAGTGCTAATATGAATTTATACATCTTCACAAGAAGTTCTAAATTTCTAATCATTAGTATTGATATCAGGAATAATGAACCACCAATAAGAAAGCCACATGTTTTTGGTGTCATTTATTTTTCCTATCTATGAACATGTGTATTGGTATCCTAAATTGAGATCATTATCTGTGTGTTCCATTTTATCGCGTACATGGATGCAAGGAAAAAACCATGATAATTAAATTGTGATAAGTTAACTTGTTTTAGGTAAGTCATTTTTGTCATGAAGATGGTTGAAAATCAAGAAAGTTATGTTGCTTCCGGGTTCAAGAAGTAATATATTACAGTATTTTTTTGATCAGTATGGTAGTACCATCATAAGTTCATGGACAAGGAGGTCAATTAAAAATCTACATAGTTATAAATATAAATAATAAAACCATAAATGGATTATTACACAACTGAATATCCTTCTTTATGATAAAAAAGATATTATATTACACAGTAAGTGTATATAGGTTGGTTGTTGAATCTATGGCATTCATTATCTATTTAGATTCTATGATGGGTGGCTAAAATCTAAAATCGCAATATGAATATTATTCACTAATATATAGATATGGTCATAGAGGGTCACACATAATAGATTATTTAATAATCTTCCATATTTAGTCGTATAGGAATATCAGACATGGTGGGCCCCACCATGAGGTCTAACTGTTGGCCAATGAATGGATCATCGATAAATTAACAAATAATTTCATTATTATTCAAGAAAATAATATTTGGGATGAATTTATTTATTAAAGTATTTACATGTTAAGTAAATACGAGGAATAATACTAATCGAAAAAATATTATTTTAATATTCCTGGTTATCTTGATATTAGTAGGAATATCGATTTGAGTTAAATGACTCGATTTACCTTGTAATATATTACAATTATGTGATAAAATATAACTAATATTTATGATGAAGGTTAGTTTTTCATTAATTTATTTACAACTTTTTTAATGAGAGATATATTTCTATGGGGTTGTGGAACCCTTCTGTATATTCAAACTACTACTATTAAAAATGGAGAGAGGCTCATTATCATTGTGATGTAGATTGCAATGAAGTGAGAGAACATCAATTCTCCTACCTTCTATAGAGAGATAGCCTCACTCTAAGAACTGATCTTAGAATGCCTTCGACAGATCAAAGGAAATAGATCATGGTGATCATCATGATGTTGAATGGCTAATTTGAACATTCCCTAGAGAATAGTAGTTGGATGTTATTTTTAAAAATTACTTTGGATGTTGAACACATTCACTTATTTTGTAATAAGTTATACTATGACTCTGATTCAATTTTATAACACCAATATCATTTCTTCAAAATCAAAATTCCACCTTATATTTTTTATCGTTATTATTGTTACATTGAAAATCTCTCAGATGAAAGGGGTCCAAAACTGAGTAAATGAGGTTTGATTTGTGGGAAAACGTATAAAAATAATATTTGACTCATTTTTGATCAGTATGAACAATAAAAAGAAACATGGAATTAAAATTTCTCAGAATGACTGAAATATTTTTCCCATGAATTATTTTTAAAGGGGGTCAAAACATTGGAAACTTGTTCTGATTTCCATGAAAATATATGACATGTACAAACATATCATATATCAATCCCTCATGTGGTGTGGCAATGATGATCATAAATAATGTTGTAATAGATTTTAAAGTCCTTGAAACGTGTAAATGTGTACCATAATATAGAAAAATACCACATATTTTTTTTTGTAATAGTGGGTTGCCTCATCCAAACACGAACAATTCTTTTAGATTACTATATAATGTATATAGTTAGGTATACATGATGTATACTTACAATTATAGTGTAAATATTTCAGCATACACTATTTTATGGTAATTACCATAGATTAATTAATGTATGAAAAGGTTATATAAGATCCCAAACTAAAATTATAACCTTGAGATACTATGAATTTTATCTTAAATAAAGGTTTTATAGTTAAGATACTTCATACTGACTGGACAACATTGATGTTTGAATATCAGGTGTTGAGTGCTAATATGAATTGATACATCTTCACAAGATGTTCTTAATTTCTAATCATTAGTTTTGAGATCATGAGTAATGAACCACCAATAGGAAAACCAAATGTTTTAGGTTTCATTGGTTTTTCTTATCTATGAATATGTGTGTTGGTCTCCTAAATTGAGATCATTATCTGTGTTTTCCATTTTATCACGTACATGGATTCAAGGAAAAAACCATGATAATGAAATTGTGATAAGTTAACTTGTTTTAATTACATCATTGGTGTCATGAAAATGGTTGAAAATCAAGAAATAATTTTCGCTTCTGGGTTCAAGAAGTAATATATGAAATTCTTTTGTTGATCAGTATGTTAGTACCATCATAAGTTCATGGCCAAGGAGGTCAAGGGAAAATCTATATAGTTAAAAATACAAATAATAAAACAATAAATGGATTATTACACAAGTGTACATCCTACTTTATGATAAAAAATGATATCATTTTACACAGTAAGTGTACGTAGGTTGGTTGTTGTTTCTATAGAATTCCTTATCTATTTAGAGTCCTTGATGGGTGGCTAGAATCTACTATCGCTATATGAATATTTTTCACTAATATATATATATGGTCATATAGGGTCACACACAATAGATTATTTAACAATCTTACATATTTAGTCATACAGGAATATCAGATATGGTGGGCCCCACCATGGGGTCTGACTGTTTTCCTATGAATGGATCATCGATAAATTAATAAATAATATCATTATTATTCAGATAAATAATATTTGGGAAGAATTTATTTTTTAAGGTATTTACATTTTAAGTAAATACGAGGAATAATACTAATCGAACAAATATTATTTTAATATTCCTAGTTATCTTGATATTAGTAATAATATCAAGTTGAGTTAAATGACTCGATTTACATTGTAATTTATTAAAATTAGGTGATAAAATATAACTAATATTTATGATGCAGTTTAGTTTTTCATTAATATATTTACAACTTTTTTAATAGGAGATATATTTCCATGGGGTTGTGGAACCCTTCTGTATATTCAAACTACTACTATTAAAAATAGAGGAGGCTCATTATCATTGTGATGTTGATTCCAATGAAGTGAGAGAATCTCTATGATCCTACCTTCTAGAGGGAGATAGCCTCACTCAAGGAACTGATCTTAGAATGCCTTCGACAGATCAAAGGAAACAGATCATGGTGATCATCATGATGTTGAATGGTTAATTCGAACATTTCCCTATCACCCGAATTTTGACGAATGATGAAGGTGAAAATTCTAAGAGCATGTGTGGATGATCTTGAGGGATTCAACTTTGGATCCATCTTCCAATGATCACCAGTGATGATATTTCATCATGCATAATTCATTTTTTAATATAGAGTTCTTTTTATTTTTTGTGATTGATATAATTTATGCAAGATCCTCGACTGTACGTGGCTCGTATCGTCAGAGCTGACATGTTTCGTCTTCCTAGAGAAAAATGTTTTTAAAATCATAGGCTCTTTTACTACCAATGAGACTATGATACCTTCTTTATTGACATTAAATCATTGGAAAACAAGTTCCATTTAATATTTGACATATTGGAATAGACCACATATCAATTTGATATATGTTTTGATCGAAATTACCTGAGGATCATTATTATTAAATTAAAAGTAAGAAATCATGAATCTTAAGATAAAGCATGTAATATTGTAGTTAAATTGTAGGAAAAATAATGTTGATTAATTTTTGACATGTTTGAATATATTCTATGTCATTCTAAAATGTGTATTCATGAAATGAACAAAATTTAATTTTTATTGATTTAAAACTAAAAAAAGATACATCTCATGGACACTATATAGAAGACATTTTTTAAATGTTATGAAATCACATAATATGGTCATTGATTAATTTTTATACACATTTTGAAAAAAACCATGGTAAATTTAATAGGTAGTACAATTTAAATTACCAAAAATATATATTTTTGACTCAAAATACCTTTAAAACATTTTTTATTGAGTTATGATATAACAAAAAAGGTCAGATTGTGAGCTCAATGCACAATATTTTGAATGGACGTCATTTCCTACATGTAAAAAAACCTGAAATTTCTCAAATGATATTATGATACTCTAATGTCATTTTTTATGTTTTCATCCATTTTTATTTCATTCTATTTATAAGTATTATTTACGATATATAATTTTATCACATTTTCATCAGCTTACTCCTAATAATTTGGAAATATTTATTTCTTGTGTTTTCATTTTTAGCTACTACATTTAAATTTTTTTTCTTAATCAATAATTAATTATTCCCCATCACTGAAATTCAATTATTTTTTGAATCAAGATTCTAAATTTTACTTTTATATTAAATTTAAAGACTTCTTATTTCTTCTTTACTAGTTCATATTAAACTATAAATTTTGGATTATTAAATTTTCTTCTTTATAATTTTTTTATATTAATTTTATTAATATTTATGTTATTTCAACTTTTATGTTTGATTATACTTATTTTTTCCAATGTTTTTGAACAATTTTATCTCGCACTTACACATTTACATGTATTTCAAGATTTTGACTCCTTGATTCTGAATTTTTGTTTTTGAAGTTACTTTATTTTATATTGATAATTTTTATAATTGAGTATATTTTATTATTTTTTTGATTCTACATTTTGTTTCTCTTATTTAATAGATTTCTATTTCTTATGATCACTTCTCTTGACCTTAATTTCTACAAGATAGTTCATCTTTCACTTCTAGTTGTACTTCTGTTTATTGGATTTTCAACAGATTATTCTTTCTTCAACCATTCAAATTTTTTCTCATTCATTTTTCCTTATTTGGTTTCATTTGAATATTTATTCTTATTCTATGTTACTATTTTGTTTATTTTATCTTAAAATTTACATTTTATTTGATTTTTGATTTATTTATTCATTAATTGTTTTATCTAATTTGAGGTTTAATTTTATATTGGATGAACTTTAGTTTATTTTTATACTAATTGTTGTTTTTTTGTTTTTATTATACATTGGATTCATTAATATTTTTTTACTCATTATACCAATTCTTATTTTTAATTCTCTCATATAGATTTACTTACGACTCTAGTTCTTTATTTTACAACTATTTATATTATGTCTAATTTCATCATCTTTTCATTGTTATTGAACTTATGGATTCATCATTTTTCATATTTTGTTGATTTTTTATATTATATAAAATTAATATTTTTTCTTCTACTTTCAATCATATATGAAAGATTCAAATATTTATTTTATGTTTTTTGGTTACACTTTACATTTTATTTATACTTATTTCACTACATTTTCATTTTTTTTCTTATATCATATCCTAATACTTACGAATTACGGTTTTATGGTTTGAACTTGGATTCTAGTTAACCTTTTACTTTTAAATTAAGTACTTTATAAACATTTTTTATTTAGTTTCATATTATTCTTCTTCTTTTAATCATGTATTATGTCCTATGCCTTTATAAATTAATCATATATTTTTTTATACTCTACCTATTTAATTTTTTACACAATATCCTTTTTTCAATCTCTCTAATTATTTATTGACCTTACCTACTTATAAAGTTTTCATTTTTCTTTAACGTACACTTCAAATTTTCCCCCACATTCACATTAGATCAATATTTTCATATTTTACATTTTAAAATGCTCATTTTTTTATTATTTAACTTATTATTTATGATATATATGATTTGAGCATAACTTCTTATTCAAGTTTTTTTATGTTATTGTTTTTTCTTCCCCTCTTAAATTTGAATGTAATTCTTTCTTTAATATTTTATAATTTCCTTAATATATAAATTGATAATAATTCTATGTGTACTATTACTTCCCCTTATAATTTCAATTCATTATAACTTCTCTTATTGCTTCATCTCTTTCTTATACTCTTACTTTAAAAATTTCATTGGCATCTAGTTAAATCTTTTACTTCATCATAAGTATTCGATTTTCCACTTTTTGTTTCAAAGTCATCTTTATTTATTATACTTTTTTCATTATAAGTCTTATCCATTGGATCACCTATATAATTTTCTATTGTAAATATATCAATTTCCTTTTTTAGTTTTCATGTAATGTGTTTTATTTTACTATAATTTTTTCTTAAATATAATATTTTTCCTCAATATTTGATTTTTTAGCAATAATTTTCACATATAGAAATGATATCCTTCATAGAAGAGTTGTTTTAGTTATTATGGGTTTTATCAAATCAAGATAATTTAGATTAATAAAAAAATTATTTTAATAATTTTAATTATAATTAAAAATAAATTATCAAATAAAAATGAAATTAATTTGAAAATGATGTATTATATTTTATAATCATCAATTTTTTATTACAAAGATAAATTTGTTCTTTATGGAATGAAATTTTGATTTTTTTGTTTTAGAACATTATAAGTCCCTTGTAGGGTAAGTTGGTTCTTATAAAATTATTTTAATTAATAATAAATCAACTGTAAAATGATTAATAATCGTCAAAAATTATATCTTGATAATCATTTAAAATACTTCATCTCAGATTATTATATAAATATAAATTACCTTTTTAATATAATTTTAATATAATTTTTTTATGTAAAACTAAATTTTATCATGTTGAAGAAGAGTGGATTGTGGATGATTTACACTAAAATCAATAAAATATTATGAAAAGAATTATTATTTTTTCCCTAATAACAATGAGTCCACCCTAATCTAAATTCAAGGAATATTTATAATCATTTTCCAAATGATATCTTTTGGATCATGGTTTTATTAAATCATAATACAATATATATTGTTGTTAATTTAACATGAAGTGTGCATTTATATTGAATTTAGAATATCCTATAGGTTAGTTGGTGGGGGTTATATATTCATTCCCAATTAACTTGGGATCTTGTGTTAGGGGAACGATAAATATTGAAATAATAGGGATTGTTAGTGTTATTGGTTATCCTGATTGGACCCATGCAGATGACACTTGTTTTGGTGATCTATAATAGCTGGTGTACCTGGGTGCTTTATCAAAATTACTGGGTCAAAGACATGTTGGGGGTGGAGTGAAATCCATTTATCCTCAATATGAAATTTTGAATATATTATGTGATGAATCCAATCTTCTAACTCAAAATTTTCTATTATTATTGAACTATTTTTTTTATTATGAATTATACAGATGTATATTCTATAGATTATAGAAAAGATAGAAAAAGTAAAAATAGAACATGTCACATCTGAGGTTATGTAATTGTTTCCTAAACTAGAAAAATAAAAATTATATCAAACATTTCTATGCTAAATATATATATAGGTGTTGGATGTTTATATTCACAATTGAAGTGGATGTATCACACAATAAAAAATTAAAAATAGAAAAAGTCACATATGAGGTTATATAACTATTTACTAAACCAAAAAAGGCTTAATTTTATCAAAAATTTCTCTACTAAGTATAGATATAGGTGTTGGTTGTTTTTATTCACAATTGAAGTGAATGTATCACACAGTCACCCATTTTTGAATGAGTTTCAGTAAAATTTCAATTTATTATAATAAAACCAGATCTATTTCTTCAACATTAAATGTTCATGTACCTTATTTCTGACATTATTATACATACATTGTGAAACACAAGAAAAAGATTCCAATAATAAGGAAATAAGGCTTTGATTTACATGAAAACACATAAAAGTGATATCCAATCCATTTGTGATATATACATACCAACCACATGTATATACAACAACATAATTACTCATCATAATCAAATATTCCATTAAGATTTAAAATTATTATTAAATGGTACCAAAATTGACCAAATTATTTTGGATTTCCTTGAAAACATTTAACATGTATGAAAAGGCCTCATGTTAATCCTACATGTGGTGTGGTCACAATGAATGAAATGTATGGTTTATTAAATTTAAATGTTTTTAGAAAGGTGTGATTGAGGTTCATAACCTATAAAATTATATAATATTATAATAAAATAAAATAAAAATGTTCAATTATTAATTTTTGGCATACAAGAACTAACCACACATTAATCTGATTTGTCCTTTGATTGAAATCTCCAAAAGTGAATTATTATAAACTTAAAGGAAAAAATGAATAAAAAGAGAAATACTATAAAAAGACTTCATATTATACTCAAAAAGAAAAATGAACATTGTTATATTTCTTCAATAGACCCCATGTACATTTGATAGGAATTTTCTTAAAATTAATAAAAGAACATTTTTATTGATTTATAAGTGAGATAATATTCGTCACATGGTTAGTAAAGAGAAAAAATCCATGAATTATATTGAAATCCTATTAAAATTTTTTTTATTCATTTTTAATATTCACTAATATACTTTAAATAAAAACTATATTAAGTGAGGTAAGAATGACTGAAAAATAGTTTTATTGGGCAATAGATTATGTAAAAACACTTTTCAAGGAGCCAATACATAAAAATGACTTCAAATTGTGGGTTCCAATAACATCAATCTAAAATAAAATCTATTAATACATGTCAAAATTTATACCACAATAATTTTTCGAATGATTTAATGATAATCTAGGATCATTTTCAATGTTTCGATCCTTTTCATCTGCTTCTATTTCTAGGTACTCTATCTATCTTTCAACATTAAGGTTTTTTTATTTCAGGATATGGCTTCAATTAAAATTCTTATTTTTATGGATCTTGTTTCTATTTTTGGGTTCATATTCTAGAGTTTTTTTCTATAAGTACCATTTCTAATCCCCCAAAATATAATTTCAATTATTTTATGGCTATATATTCCATCTTCAACATTTATATCAGATTCAATTTCTATTTATTGATTCTTGCCTATATCAGATTTAACTATTACATTTGGCTTTTATGATTTATTTTATTAGATTTTGGAATTTTTTTTATCATTTCCCAATATTTCTTATTTTGAATCATTCATTTTTTTATTCCAATTATTTTGCTTTCACTATTTTGTCTCTAACATATTCATATACTTAAATATTATTATTTTGACTTTGAGATTTTGATTTTTATATTTAAATTTAACTTATTTTTTATATAATGTTTAAATAGAATTTTGTCATATTATTTAATTTTTTCTATCATTTTGATATCCCTTTACATATATTTCTAGTCGGTCTGAATTATTTTCCACGTGTGCACCTCAACCCATTGGTTTATCATTATCTTCTAGGTGTGATAATTTTTAAAGTTATATCTTATGATGCTCTACACTTCTATATTTTTCTTTTTAATTTAATTTAGTTATCTCTTATGTTTTTATTTTACATCATTTTTATTCTTCTAATACTTGATTTTGGATTTTAGATTATAATTGTTTATTTTACATATTTATTTTTTCTTTAGATTTTTTATATAAAGTTTTTATATTTTACACCTTTTTCATCATCTATGTTTCACCTTGTTTTTGTTTTTTATTTTTCTTTCGAGTCTTATACATTTTTCATTTACTCATACATCTAATTATTATTCCGTATTTTGTTTCCCATATTATAGATTAATTTCAATATATTATTCTTCCTTATTTCTACAACAAAATTACTAACTAATGTATTAATATTTTAATTGCTCTTGTTTTTCTATATTAATCATTTTTTATAATTTGTGGTTTTTTATTTTTATATCCAACTAATGTATTTAATTTTATACCCCTAATCCATTCATGGTATTTTTCTATAGATATTTGGATTTTGGATTCTGTTTGACCATTTATATTTATTCATATATTCAATTAATTTTTGTTTCTTATACTTTTATTTTAGATTGTGTTTATTATTTTTATTTTGATTATTCTATATTTTTTATTTACTTATAATTTTAATTTTTCTTAATGATTCTCCTTTATCTCGCTAGATTATATTCTATCTCAATTTATTACTTTTTTGTCTTCAAATATTATATATAAGGTATTTATATTTTCTATATTATTTTACTTCTATTATTATTTCTTTATATATTTCATTTATTTTTGTTGTTATATCAAAATGATACATATTATCTTATACAACAAATATTATATTGAGCTTATCAAAAAAAATTCAGATTTTTTATTCTACATCCCCCATATTTATGTTTTGAGCATTCTATTCACAATTATTTTTCACTCATTCCATAGAATTGTACTTCCAAATTATGGATTTTGATATGATATTTGATTCTAAAACTCCATTTATATATACATCAAATCATTATTCAACTTTTATTTTTGTTTCTATAGAAAATTCCTCTTATATTTTTGTTCATTTTTTATGACTTATACACGTATGAGTACTTTTTTTATTTTATTTTAAACTTTTTTATTTTTTATATTTATTTCTTGTTTTTCTTGAATTTTCAATATCAATTTTTCATTTTCAAACCTTATTTTTTTATTGATTTTGTTTTATGCTTCATTTTCAGCATTTTCTTGTGCACCCACATTCACATTTGATCATCATTTTTAGATATAAAATTTTACTATCATCTCTGGTTGGTATTTTGACTTTTGAATTTTGATATTGATGTTTTCAGACTCAAATTATTTTTAATATTTTCTAGTGTTATTGTTTTTTATTCATCATATACATAGGAATATGCTCTATTGAATTTATTTTTTATGTTCTTTCTTTGAATTTTAAGAATGTTTCTTCATCTACATTGAAATTCCCTTCCTCTAACACTTATTCTTTGAAAAAACACTTAATGTTACTCATATTGATAATTATCATGTTTTCAAAATTAAATTTACATTTACTTTATCATATACTTCTATATTTGTATATGCGTTTTCATCTTTTATTTCTAACTCTAATTTATTTATTCTAACTTTTCCATCCAACCCATATCATTTTCAATATGTACTTAATTTTATAATTACTCAATCATTTTATAAATTTATATTTTCTTTAATTATATTTCTATTTCTTTTGCTATTTTATTTTAGCATCTAAATATTCTTATTATGAGAACTAATATCCTAATATATAATTGATCATTCTGATGGAACAATTTTTTATGATATTTTTCTTTTTTATATAATTATTGATTAAATTAAATAATATAATCAATATATTTTAATTAATATAATTATCGTGAATGATATATTTTGATAGAAAAATGAATATTTCTTGTAAAATAAAATATCATAATTCAAATAAACCTGTGTAATATTCCATATAGAAAATTTATTTATGGAATGAAATTTTGATATTTACAGTTTCAAACACATAAGATACCCTTTCATACAGTTTCAGACACATAAGATACACTTTCATGGGGTGGTGGTTTCTAGAGAACCATAGTGAGTAAAGGAAAATCGTATGAGATATGATCACTAAACCTATTTATTTATTTTATACTCATTAATTTTAATATTTGATTGTAGATAATAATATGATGATTAAATATGTTTTTATTAGATATTAACTTAAATGTTATAAATTAAAACTAAATTAATAATATTCGGTTTGAGGAATGATTATTAAAGCCTTATAGTTCTACCTATTGGTAGCTATGAAATGATCAATTCATGGTTAGACTGACAATGAAGAGACAACCACCATCCCCAATAGAGGAAATTTTTTATTCATTATCCAAAATGTTATCTTCAAGAATCTTATTTTTATGAATCATAATAAACATTATATTTTTCAAAGGTAAACATGATGTATGTTTTTATGTTAACTATTTTATGGCCTAATATGTCTGTTGGTGTGGGTTGCAATTCTGTTTACAGTGAATTTTTGTTTGAGTGCTGCGGGATGAGAATTTATTCCAATTATGGGGTGGGATGGTTGGAATGTTTATCTTCACATGACCCCAAAACAATAAACATATTTCATTGATATGTACTGGCTTGTCCACCTGGGGGATTTTTTTTCAAATACCAAGTCAGAGGAATCATAGGGGGAGGGACGAAATCTATTGATCTTAAAAATGAAATTTAAAATCATATCTATGCAGTATCTTATATTTAATATGGAAAATATTTTTTTATAAATATGATTATGTTCATGGGATTTATTTAGAGATAAATTTAATTGGTCGGGGAGTAGATAAGTGAATTACATCTTGAAAATGTCACATCTTAGGTGAAACTTTGGTTTCTTTAAAAAAAAGAATCATGACACTGTAAAAATATCAATTATTGAATATTAATATATTATTTGGATGTTATTATGTAGATTTGTTTTTAATGAAACAGAAAAATATTTATTTTTTAATGAGTTTCACATAAAATCTGATTCTTTGTGAAACACCGATATAATTTTTCATCTATAATTTTCTAACTTTCACATTACTATAATTATATTATTTAAATAGGAAAAAACATGGAAAATGTGTTTAATAACGGAGAAAATAATCTAGGATTGAAAAAAAAATATTAGAAAAATGATATTTCAGTATTTCTCAATATGTGCGAATCGTCCACCAATAAAATTGATGAATGAATTTATTATGATGATTGAATGTTCCATTTGGCCTCAACATTCATATTAAAGGAAATAAAAATCATGTAAAAAGGTATTGATTGTAATTAAATTTTTTGATATGTAAAAAAAGAATTTATTTTAATCCAATATTTGGTGTTTCAAGAGTTATTTGAAATATAGTTTTATTAGAATTATGTATTTTAAATGGAATATATAATGTTAATAATCTACAAAATGAACTAGGATTGTAATTAAATCATATGAAAATGATTGATGCTTAATTTTTTATATGATGGAACAAGCCACACATCAATATAACTTTTGGTTTTTTTTAAAATTGATCAATTGTTCATTTTAATTGATTTATTGGTAAAAATGTGTTAATGGGTCAAATCATAGAAAAAGTTTTTTTCTTTTTAGTTGAAACACATGAAAATTATTATATTTTTAATTTTTGACATGTTGAAATGTGGCCCATGTAAATTCAATAGACAATTTTCCCAAAATGGAGAATACAATTTTTTATTTATTTAAATGTAAATTTTTTTTCATAATGTGAATACATAAAAAACAATATTATGTTATCATAAAATCATAAGACATTGATTGTTTATTATTATATGACATTTATGAATTGACCACATGTCAATTGAACATTAAGTGTAGTCAAAATGACTATAAATAAGATTTTAATGAAGATAAAAGTAACTAAAAACATGCATCAGTGAGTCAAGACAAAACAAATTCCCTCATATTGTGAGATCACCATAAATCATATTGATAGTTCATTTATTCAATCAAGTTAGAAAAAATTAAAAAATGGGTTTCTAATAATTTGTCTATAATTCATGATCATTTTCATAGTTTTGGAACATTCTCATTTTATTACATTTAATGGTAGTCATTATGAATTATAATTTTAGTTATTTTTATTCATCATATTCATTTTAATAATATACTCATGTTTTCTACTTATGTTTTTTTTTCAATTTCGATATTCAGGTTTTCTCTTTTTACTTTATTTTCCCTTTATTTATGATTCATCTTATGTTTTTTATTTATCATATATTATTTCATTTTTTTTCTATTCAATATAAATATCCTACTTTTTCTTGAATTTGACATCAATAATTTTTATATTTTTTCAATAAACATCTTTTTCTTCAATACTTTCATCTCATATATTTCTTCTTCATTCATTTTATCTTATGAATTTTCTTTTGACTTCTTAAATATTCCGTTTCTTATCTATTTTGGATCTTTTAATTCTAGTGTTGTTTTATTTTTTCAAAAAATTCCCTTTTGAATTTTAATTTTAATTTTAATTTTAATTTCTTTTTTTCCTAATTCTACATTTTTTTACTAATATTTATTATACATTTTATTAATATTGTTTTATCATTTACTCCTTGTTCTATTTCTAAATCCATCTTCTATAATTACTCCCCCATATTAAATTTTATCATTTTCTATTACTTTCCCTATTTCCTTTTTCTACTATATCTTTTCATCATTCCCTTTCTTTGGTACTTTTATTTTCATCCCTTTGGGTGATGTTTTTATTTTTATTATAATGTATAACTAATAAATTTTTTATCTACTTCAAATGAATGTATCATATTTTCCTTTAGACTTTTAGATCATGGATTCCACCTCAACTTTTATATTGGACTATGCATCAGCCTTAATTTTAACCATTTAACATAAGTTTTTTAAGATCATAAATCTGATATTTTTTTACTCCCACCACATCTAATGTCGAATTGATGGGCCGTCTATTAATACATTATAAAATTTATATAAGATTACTCTTAACATGTAAAAAACTAATCAAAAAGGAATTTATTCTGATTTTTTATAAATTTATGTTTTTCATATAGGTTTATACCTATTGAAACTCGTTTAATGATATTTAAATTAATAAAAACAAAATCATGGTCATTTAAAAAAACCTAAGATTGAATGACATGAGATATATTCCAATATTGAAAATAATATACAATAGTAATTTTCATATAATTTTATGATAATCAATTATCATTTTTATGATATTAAATGGAAATTTAATGTCATTTGTTGAGTTTTGATCCTTAAATTCAATTTTACAATTTAAATATATAAAAAATCAATTAGTCCAATACATGAAAACAATATATCAGATATAAATATAGTCTATTCTTATATACCAAAAATTAAATGATATCTCTTGTCTTATCACATACATTCTCACTACAACCATCTTGACTATATAGAATATTTTGAACATTTTTTACTAGAAAACAAATTTCTTGATCATTCTATCCAATAAATTAGTTAGAATGATCTGAAGTATTTTTTGTCATGTCACATATTAATTTTTTTTTGTTTTATGATGATTTAAAATAAATACAATGTCTTTTTCTAGGATATTACCCATTGAAGAATGTTTTTAAATACGTACATGTAAAAAATTAACCAATAAACATTATATTATAATTTGAAGACAATATATGGCCATATAATTTCTGATTATTCATAATTTTGAGAAAAAATACGTTTGGAATGTTGTGTTGTCTTCTAAAATATGCAAAAAAATGAATGGAGGTCATTATCATGTGTTTCCATGGAACATCGAGGTTATTTTCAATGTTTTAAAAATTTAAAGTAAAATTGTAATGATTTTTTAATATAATAAATCTTTTTTGGGGGTCATTAAAATAATAGTCCAGTTACCATAAATGTGTATCCTATCCTTATACTCTATAAATATATCATCACCTATTGTATTGTGATTTCAAAAAAATTCTAGAATTATTTATTTACCAATTGACACAAGATTGTTTGATAGAACAATAAAAATGAAATTTTGGTTATTCCAAGATAACCGTATGATAGATTCATGTTTGTCCTATTCAACCATGAAAAAAATTAAATGATGAATTGTTTCCTATAGAATAAAGATATTATTGGTCATTTTATAGGTTTTAACCCTAGGACACATGTTTTAATTGAATTTTAACTCTAATAAATTATCTTTTTTAGTAAATCGAACAATTTTTCATCTAGTACACTTCAGAATAATATATATCCCATTTTGACATGTTAAATGTTAATTAAAAATCATTTTCTTATGATTTCGGGACAATTTAGGTTCATTTTTATTGGTTTTCCTTTTAATTACATCATTTTAACTTTCAAATCAATGAAAACACACATTTTGTCATCTTATGAAAATTTGTTATTTGAATGACATGTAATCTTTTCCTACATGACAAAAAATTAATATGGGTGATTTTCGTACAATTTGATGATAATTATATGAATTATACTAGTTTTTAAACAATTAACACGTGATTTTAATACAGTTAAATCCAACAATTATACATTTTTAATAATTCAAAGCATACAACATTCCAATTTTATGTTCAATCAATGTCAAAAATTAATAAATAATGTCTTTGAAGATATTTATAATTAATGGTTGTTTTATATGTTTTGGTCATTTGATAGAAAATTTTAAATACATTTAAATTATTTAAAACTCTTTTTTCATCATTCAGACCACACGACATGTTATATTGACACGTGGTGTACTCATACATGTTAAATAATAATAAACAAAGAACGTTTTCCATTGATTTCATGAGAATATAAGGCCAATTTCTAGGTACTAGACTTTTAATAAATGTTTTGAATTTGAAAAAATAAAATTTTCTTTTAGACGTTATAAGAAATACCCTTGCCACATTGAAATTCATTTAACACATAAATATTAGAAATTAAACTGTGGGTATAACTATTGATTAACCTAGTTAAATATGTCAAAAATTAAATGATAGTCAAATTCCATTGATTTTATGGTAATATTAGGATGTCAGATATGATTTTACCCCATGAAACAAATTTCTAATGTTTTTTATATATAATAAAAACGTTTTTAATAATTATGACCACACTAAATTTATGTGAATTCTATTTATAGATGTGAAAAAATAACCAATGATCCCTATCTAATAAATTTTTACAAAATCTAAGGTAATGCCTAGATTTGATATTATGAATGATATTTTTGGTCTGTAATATCAATAAAAAGGAACTTTTGGTCATTTCAAGGAAACCAAAATTTTGATTGACGTATATTTTATATTTACTTATAACATATTATTTTTTTATATGATGTTAGTGAAATCCAAGTTTTTTTCTATGTTTTGATAATATAATATATTTTGAATCATTTTTCAATACAAAAAAAATTCTTTAGTGATTCTAACCATACAAATAATCAAAATGAAATGTGGTATATTCCTACAAGACGTGAATTAAATGGTGGTTATATTATTGTGATGTAATAACAATCTAAGACCACTTACTAGGTTTTGATTATATAATACTTGTTTTCTAAATGTTTTTAATTATTCATAAATAAAATGTTTTTTATTATAAGATAACTTCAAATTTAATTGATGAGATGTCTAATTAGTGAATTAAAAAATTATTTGAAAAATATTTTTCTTTGATTGTATCAACATTCTAGATCATTTTCTTGGTTTTTTACATTTGAATCATATTATTTGACTTTAAATCCCAATAACATATTTTGGGCCATTCCAATCAAATACTATGTCAAATAAACATTATTTCTATTCTTACATATCAATCATTAAATAAGAGTATTTTCATTATCTATTACTATCAATATGATGTTTATATAACGTTTAGAACTCACTAAACATTTTTTAAACACTACAAAATCATTAAAAATGCATGTTTGGTTATTCTGAGCTCATCACATCTCATATTGATAATTTAAATATTATAAAAAGGATAAAAATATTCATATATTATTGTGAAATGATTTCAAATTGATTTGAAATAGATTATTCTTAGTTTGAACAAGTTGGAAGAAAATTTTACACTTTTAAATCCATAAAAGATACGTTTAAAGAAATGCTGAGGAGACCAAATGTTTGGTATATCAGTGTTCTATTCCAACATGTAATAAATTAATAACTAGTTAATCTCCAGTGATTTCATAAATCTATGTGGTCATTTGATAGCGTTTGAAACATTGAAGCTTGATTTTAGTGAATTAAATAAAATGAAATTTCTTTTTTGGTCACTCTTACCAAATCACTAATTAGACTGATATGTGGTATTTTAATATATTCAAAAAAATTACCGTAAATAATTTTCCAAGGATATCATGAAAACATGAGGTTTTTTTTATGTAATATCTTTTTGATGAATGTTTTTTATTTTATGATAAATATAGTTCATCGCACATTAGACTAATGGGTTCTCTAGATTTCTTCATGTATTTATTTTTTTGTATTGCGAATAAGGATTTTTTTGATTGATTATACTATATTATGATTTGGATATTAAATATTGGATTCATTTAATTAATAATTTTTTGATATTTTTAGTGATGAAAATTTTAAATTTTTATCATGTTTACAGATTTTTATTTTTAAAAACAAATGACAACATTATAGACCACCATTGGAAACATCTGTTAGCTATTTCCTATGATCAAAATTATATATATATATATTAAATCGGGAAAACCCCATAAATGTACCTAAATGGTTTTTTTCAACCCCCGATCAACTACTACCACTAGGTGCCTCTAAGAACTATTATTGAGCACTTTTTTCAGCTTTGAATGATAAATTTTATGCTAGTGAATACTCCGATATTCAAATTCTCTCTATAAAATTTAGTGCTAAAATCCTAATATTTATGATTAAATGAATATTAAAATTTATTCATTATATAGTTATGTTAAAAATTATATTATTTTTTGTGAAATTATTATTTAAAAATTATAAGTAAAAATGAGGTTTGATTTGTTTCTACATATCTCAAATTAGACAATAATCATTTTCATAAGATTTAATGATAATAAAAGGTTATTTGATAGGTATTAACCATTTGAAGAATTTTTTTATAAAGGTAGTTAAATATATTAAATAAAATTTAGTCACTCCAACCACACCATATTGATGTGTGTTATATTAATACTTTTCACCAACTAATTAATGATATTTTCCCTGTGATTTTTAAAAAAACAATTAGTTTTATAAGTGTGACTTTTGACTCATGTTTTATACTTATAAATCAATAAAAACACACCAATTGATTTCTTGATAAAATCACTTGTTGTATATGGTCTGTTCACCTAACAAATATTTAACATTAGATGTTGTTAGCTAGTTTCTTAAAAATCATATTATGTTCACTAGGTTCAGAACATATAACCAATTATTAATCATTTTTTACTAAATAAATAATTATCCAATAATGTTTATCATTCAACATATCAATAGGATGTGAAATATATTCATGTATTCCCAAACAAAATTATAGATGTTTTTCTATAATTTCCGGACAATATGAGGTCATTTTCTAGGTTTTTATCCTTTGATACATGTTTAATAAAAACATTGAAAATATTATAAAACAAACCATTCAGTAATTTGATCCCCTCACACATTGAATTGATGTGGAAGGTTTGATTTTATGAAAATTAATGGTCATTTTTCAGGCTTTTAGAGTTTAAAACACATCTGTAGAATTTGAAATCCATTAAATACACATTCTATCATTTCAATAAAAATACTTTTAGAATTTATTTTTCCTCTATTAATATCAAAATTTAAATGTTGGTTTATGGATGTAATTTCATGTTAATTTTAGGAATAAAAATATGTTTTTCCAATTTTTTTCATGTTTTTAAAGATTAAAATCTATTTAAATTATCTTTTCAGTTATTCCCTCCATAAAAGATGTCGAATGGACACTTGTAAATTGCATACATGTAAAAATGTAATAAAATCATCCAATGATTTCATGACAATCTAATCTCATTTTCTAGGTGTTGATGCTTTGTTGTTTAATCAATAAAGAAACAATTTTATCATTCTAAAAAAACTCATGCCCAACTGATGACCTACCTATTACTATATATCACTAATTAAATAGAGTTTATATTCTTATGATTTTATAACAATCCAAGATAATTTTCAAATTTCTAATCATTTAACTCGTGTTTTTAAGGAATTTTAATTCTAGTACAATAGTTTTTGGTCATTTTGACAACAACACATGATGAATTAATATAAGGTATTTTAGTATATATCCCAAATCACTCAATTATAATTTTCTTATAATTTCATTAAAATATGATGTTGTTTATAGGTTTATCACCATTGAAAAAATTGACATTTAGATTAATAAAATACAAATTTTACCATTCCATAAAAATAGTATGCAGGATTCACATCCTACATTTCCAAAATTATTTAACGTCTTTTATCTATTATTTTATGAAAATAAATGCAGGTTTTTTATATTTTGATCAAATAACCTGTTTTTAATCTTTTTTTACTATAAAACTATTTTTAAATCAATTTAGTCGGATATTACATTATAATAACTTGTAATAAACACATACATTTAAAAATTTAATAGGTGATGTTTTTTAGATATCACTACAATATAATATCACTTTTTAAGTCTTTACTCATTGAATAATGATATTATAGTATTCTGAATTATTAAAAATTAACATTTTGTTATTATGAGCTCACCACATATCATCATGATGTACAATAATTTCCTATAAGTCCAAAAGTATTGATCAATATTTGTGTAGTGGTTTTTGAAGAATGAAATATCATATTCTATGTTATGACCCTTTGTTACTTTATTTTTATTCTAGGTACTTTGTTCTACCTCTAATTTTAGTCAATTTTCATTGATTTATGACTTTGTCAAATATGTTCTTATTTATGGATTATATTTATACTTTTTGAATTAACTTCCATATTTTCCTCATCCCTTAATGTTACATATTCCCACAATCAAATTTCACTTTTTTATGACCCTAGATTCTAGATTCTACATTTAAATTAGATTAATATATTAATTCTATAATCTTTCTTAATTCTAGTTGAACAACAAAACTTTTCTTCTATAATTTTTTTTATTTTTGTATTTTTATTTTTTCATTCATTTTTTCCTTTATTTCCATTTCTTATTAATTCCTTTCTTAAATTGTTCCCATTATCATTTCCATAGATTTCGTATATAGTTATCAACTAATATATTTTTTTGGTCATCTGATGTTTCCAGAATCTACTATTGAATTAAGTAATTTCATTCATTTTATCATATAAATATTATTTTGAACTCTTTCTTCTTCTTATGGTTTTTAATTTATGGGTTTTTACCTATATACTAGGAATTTTTTTATTTTTTTTATTTTATGAGAAAATAACTTTTAAATCTTCTAATATTTGATTTAATTTTTATTTGTTCTCATTTATGTTATAGTTTTTTTCATTTAATGTAGAGTTTTATATATTTTTCATTTAATCCTTCTTCTAATTCTTATGTTGTATTTTATGTTCTCAATTATAGGGAAGTATTTCTATTACCAATAGTATTATTCAACCACATTCCTTCATCTTTTGTTGTTCTTGTAAATCTATTTTCTATATTTTATGTATAACTTTTCTCTTTTATAATAATATACAACTAATACATTATCATACTATACGTTTTTATATTTTTTATAGTATTTTTATATATTCTTATGTTTTCCCTCTCTCTAATAAAATCTATAACCTCCGTAATATATATATATATATATATATTATTTATCTTATACATCAAATTATTCATTCACTTCAAAATTAGGTCATCATTTTTAGATTTCAAATTTTAGAGTTATTTATAGTTAGTGAATTGAGTTATATTTTGGATATATATGTATTGTTTTCCTATTTTTTTACCCTATATTTTTCCAATTTTTTTCTTATACCTATAGAGCTGAATAAATTTTGAGGATTTTTTACTGTTATATGTTCCTACATTAACATTTTGTAAAGTTTCTGTGTCTACTAAAACTTTTACATATTATTTCAATATTTTCTTACAACTTCTTCTTTTGATCTTACTTTAGAAAAAACAACTTTATTTTAATCCATTTCATATTATTATTCTACTTAGGTTTTATCATTTTCGTTTTTATTCCAAATCTTATTTATTCCTTTCACTTTTTTTCTTTCTAAACTGTCCATTTCACCGATCTAATTCATTTTCAACTAATTTTATCTCTATATGTTTTTCAATTTTTTTACCTTGTCTTTTATATTTAATTTATTTTTTCATTTTATTTTCTAGTTATACATTTTCCTCCTTTTACCAATAAATTAATTATATGTAAATGATCTCCTAAAGAAAATATATGTTTTTTTGTGACTATGAATTTTTAATTTAAATAAGAGTTATATAAAATAAAAAAATAAATTTATTTTAATAATTAACAATATAATAAATAATTGATGTATAATAAATTATGAAAATATATTAAAATGAGATATCATATTTAAAAATCATCATTTTAGTAAATTCATTAGGGAAATGATTTATTTTTGAAAAAAATTTACAATGTTTTTGATCTGGAGCCTTATGAGACTCTTTCAAGGGGTCATGATTCGTAGTGAATTATAGAGAGAAAAAGAGAATCTTATGAGATATGATTTGAAAACCACTTAATTTGTATGTTTCTCAGGAATTTTAATTTTTTATCAAGATCATAATATAATATTTAATTATATTTTTAATATTATTTATTGAATTTATCATAGTTAAAATATAATTTAATGAAATTAAATGATGACATGTTATTGAAGCTCTAGGATGCCCCATCTCATATTTTATGAGATGGTAAATTCATGTTTATGCTAAAGGTGATGGGGGAAACTGTCACCATTATTGTCGGATAATTACTATTCATTTTAATTTTTTTTTAAATTTCAAGATCCTTATTTTGATGAATCACAATAATGTTAATTTTTTATTATCCAAACTAGATTTGTGTTTTTATGTTAACTATTAAATATCCTATCAGTTAGGTGGTGTGGTTTTCTAATTTTTCCCTATAATCTCGAGTTCGAGTTCTAGGGGAAACACAGTGGGTCGGTTGGTGGGGGTTTCAGATGAATTCCCAGTAACTCGAGTTACAAAGATGTGGAAACTTAAATTATAGCTTTCATAGAAAGGGACAGTGGGATTTCTAATCATGATAGGTCCCAATATGACAAATCTTCTTTTGATGACATGTAATGGCTGGGAAACTGTATGGAATTATCATAACTACCGTGTGAGTGGAATCATGGGTGTAGTGGTGAAATCCATTGATCACCGCTATGTAAAGTAAAATTTAGTATATATAGAATCCTATCATTGAATATAGTTTTCATTATTATCTTTTATTGGTCTTTTTTCAAAAAATTTATTTAGATTTAGATGTTTGAAACCAGGTTAAGGCCTATAGTGTAATATTGGTGAGAAATTCTTTTTAAGGGAAGTCGATTTGGTGGTGGTACAATATTGGGCCCCATATTAGAAAATAAAGGGGAAGATTAATTATTTTTGTGGAGAGGGGAGAGATCAAGGGGGAGGTAAGGATCCTATTATGAGATTTATCCACAAGGATTGTATGATGGATTTCATGGGAATTTTTTGATACACTATAATTCTTATTATTCTATTTACCTATTATAATTCTTTTTCTCATACAAAAATATAGATTATAATCATTTTTTTAGTTTCCTTGGTGGAAATAGGGTTTTAGATAAACTTTCTCTCACATGATTTTTTATTTTTTATCCCACAGGTAGAGTCTCATATTTTCTCTAGCACTGATCCTCAGTGATGGATCATTCAGAATATCTGTAGTTTCACATTCATCAGAAACATGATCCTTTTAATGTCTCCCAATATCTAGTTATAATTGAAGTCATTTCCATCGTATTGTTTATAGTGTCTAGCAAGGTCCTTCCAAATATTTTATGGTCATTTTTAATGGAGGATTTTATTAGATGCTTCTGTGTTCTAGAAAACCAAAATACTTATAAAGAAATAAATCCCATAAATCATAATGATTCCATTTAAAAAATATCTATCAATTCAATTATTTCTCAACCTTGGTTCCTCAGAATCCCAACCCAAAGTATGTGGGGGCACATTATACATTGATATTACAATGGAATAAATAGATATGTGAGAGTTCACAATGTTGACACACACTTGTAGGTAATTCATAATTCTCTCTATATCATGATCATTTCATGGGATGCAATGGTACTCAGTTACGATGTGTTAGATCACACAATTCTATTTTGGTCCATAAAGATGAACCCTAACTACTACATAATAATTATAGGATACAGGTTTTGATAAAAACAATTATTACACCCATATGATGGGTTGATTCATCTAAAAATAGAGTACAATATGAGATATCATATAACTCAACTATTGGTTGGAGAGGCCTTCATCATAAGTTGAATTAGGAGTTAGAGATCTTGTGATTCTATAAAACTTCTCTTCATTACAGGCTTCCCTATTTCCCCATGCATAAGTGTACAACACTAAATATAAGGGTGATATTTTTGGGAGAGTTGGATGAAAGATCTATGTATATAAATTTAGAGTTCTCCATGGTTTCAGATCAACAGAATGTGGCACCCGATACCTTTTTTTATTCTTTTGTATAAGACTAATTTATGGGTATTTGAGGGTTAAAAATTTCTTTAAGTTGAGGGGAATAATATGGGTATAACTACATTTATAGGTAAATACTATTTTGGGTGGGTTGAAAAAATGGGTCCCCACATTTTAATGAATATAGTTAGTGTATTTTTTATAATTGAAGAATGCAGATAGTACAAATGGTGTGGGAAAATATGTTATAATAATTAAACACTTCTATGGGGTGGGAGATTCCTAGGTAATTTCCCATACCATATCCATTACTATTATTCTTTTTATCTAATTTAATTATATACATCATAATGAAATAAATACAAATAATCATATTCATGGTATCAGGGGTGGGTGTGGGACCTTATAAGTAGATTTTATAGGGTGTATAATGGACATGTAAAGTACTTCACATACATTTCACATCCAATAAATAAGATAAATACTATATAAGTTAGAAGTTATTACAACAAAATTTTATGGATACAGTGAATAATCACTAATTTTGCAATGACATTCACTCATACTCAGATTCATTATGAAATAACCAATTTATTTTATACATCATTAGTTGATCATATTATTCATTTTTATTATTATTTTAATAACAATGAAAAAATATTGGTCATTCATGGTATAAAGATTTCCCTCCCCTCCTCTCAAAATACTAAATTTTTGTATCAAAGTATTGTTTTGGATAATTAACATATTAGATACAAGTATGGTCACTGTTAAATGGTAGAAATGTTTTAATCTAATAAAAGTTAGTGGCTTGACACCCAAAAAAACTCAATCGAAAGAGGATGTTGGTATAGGTATAATTATGTCACTATACTTTAAGTGGTCTCATTTTGTCTCCTAGCCCATTGATAGACTATAACAATAGTCTGGTAGACATTATATCACCCCAGATAGATACAACCCACTGAGCTTCTCTATAGTGGTCCATGATTATGGAGGTTGGAGAGAAAATTCACTTCTACATTAACATGTGAACAATATTTCTATGATAAAGTTTACATCGCCAATACATAATGAAATATACTCATCCCCAAATATTGTATGTACCTTATAATTTATTTCATACATTTTATTTTGGGGATGTAGGTGATTCAACTACACACTAGGATTGTTAACATGGTTATGGTTAAAAATGTTTAAAAAAGGGGTTAATCTAAATGAAAATGTTTAAAATGATATCTTAAACCATGTTGACTTAATTAAATGATTTTATTAATGAAAATTAGTCCTTATCTTCAAATCCATTTCATTTTTGAACCATTTTCATGATGTAGGAACATATTATTTTATAATAATTTATATTTTTCCAAATGTTACCTCCCTCTCTTATAAAAAAACACCCCACACCTCTCCAATACACCCTTAAAAATCATTTTTGATCAGAATATACCTTCCTAAATACCTACATATTATGTATACTCATGTATTAGAGTATTTTTTGGAATAATACTATCATTAGAGGGATTGCATTATAAAAAATATGGTTTCCTAATTAAGATTTAATCTTCTAAGAGAATGTTTATATTTTTTTCATTATTTTACCATTTTAAAAGATATTATACTAATTATGATATAATAAAATAATTTTATTAAATATACTAAATTGAAATTATTTTTATTTAATGACCTTAAATCATATATTTATTTCATAAAATTCTAAATTAAATCATCCACTATTTGTATGATGAACACTCACCATGAGAACCAATATAATGTGTTTTCCATTATTGACTATCACTACTGATTATAATGATGCATTTAATGTATCAGTATGATAATAATAACAAAAATTGTAATTCTATAAATTTAATATATCATTTATTTTATAACACTTTATCTTTTGAAAAATGATAATGTTGTTTGTGCGTTTGTAGTGATTACCCCCTCCACAAAGCGATGTGATTCTTTTTTCATCACCATATTACTTTACCAGTATATATAAGTTTATTTAAATATATAATATGAAATTTATTATATAACTATAATTATATAAAGACAAAAAATAATTCACTATATTTCCCCGTGTTTTATGAAAAATGTAAATGTTGTTCATGCATATGTATGACATAACATCTCCATGATTGTGATATAATGATTTTTTCAAAACTATAGTTTAATGATTTTTTTAAAAGTATAAATAATGTATAATAACTATAATTATAAAAAGAATGAAATTTTTGAGATGATGGAATAATGAACACATTGACTATGGTCAATATACAAAATTAATTTTGAAATAAAGAACTGTACATCGATAAAATAACCAATAAATAATTAACTCAATATGTAATTAAATAAATAATTGAAATAAAAAAAACAACATATTTGAATGAAACCATTTTTATCTATGTTAAAAAAAATTACATATTAGATTTTATATTTTTAAATCACTGTATAAATTATATAGGGCTTGATAAATGAATTAACATAACTCGGGGCTTGTTTAGATACCAAAACCATGGTTTTTGGGAAGAAATTGTTGAGGTGCATAATTAGTGCACAATCACTGCTATTCATCCACATCAACCATGAGGGACCTAGATATTGTCACATGGTATATCAAAATGTGATACCCAAGCCACAATTCTAGGAGGAAAATTAAATACTTGTTAAAGAAGAGTTTTTTATGGGATGATAATGATTAAGAAAACCGTTCTGTAAACCATATGTGGTGTGATCCCCTTGGATAGTGCTAGAATATAGTTCGGAAATGGTTTGGATAACTATGAGGCCAAACCAAAAACATTTTTATATATTTTTTATATTCCACTTTCTCCTCCTATCTCATTAATCTATCCATAATTTTCTTCCAAATCCACGTATAAAAATCCCACAATGATAACTTCCTCCCATGGATTATCCCTCATATGGACTATAATCAGATCATCGCTAATCAAATTGGGGAGATAATTTAATTTTCTTCATTCAATTACCATCCATGAACATATTATTAAATATATGTGGAAAATTTATTTGTAAAATAATATTCCATATTTTTATGATATTCATCTATTTTTCAAATTTCTTTTGTTCAAGATAAAATCTGAAGCCGTACTTGAAAATTGTTCATATAACATTACAAGGAAGGTGGTCTATACATTTTACATAAAATTAAATTCATTTATTAATTATTCATCTTTGTACTACATTCCAAACCATATGGACAATTCCTATAATCCGAGTAGTGTCAAAAATTAATCATTGAACACAAATTTAATTCCATTTTATCACCTTCCCTTGGTTGTAGGCTATCAACCTCAGCACAAAAAACTCTAGTGGTGGGTCAATTTATCTACGAATAAACTCAACTCTACCATTCATGTGTGGGTAAGATTTCATCTTATTAGTGGAAGTCTTTTTTAAATTAAATGACAAATGGAAGATTTGATTAACTCGTGATCAAAACATGAAATTTGAAAAAGTGATCAAAGTGTAGTTTACATAAGGAATTTATAATGAGATGGATAAAATCTTAGATTTTAATATTTATTATGGTTGGTTGGGACAGGGAACAAATGCTGATATTTCCTATTTACCTTTTATATTACTTTCTTAATATTGTACATCATGGTAAGACATCGATGATGCATAACTCAATATGGAACTAACACTGATTATAGATTTTCTATAAACATGAGTTATTATATTTCACCAAGAAGGAGGATAGATGTATAGAACTTAAAACCATGACATTTATATATTATGTAATATTAGGATTCCTCAACCATGGTCTATGGGTTCTAGTACAATGTAGGATTACATTATTTTGAGCTCACCAATGACGAGATCCTTGGTATCAAAGAAGAAAACATAGTTATTGGACACATATCATGAATCATTATGGTATGACAATTTAAATTCACATGTAACATATAAAAGATATTATTAACATGTATATCTCACAATTATGTGCTTACACACATCTATATTATCCAATTCTTAACAATATATTGTATTATTGGACTTATTTATATTTTTTATTCATTTCATAGACTTAAATATTATACATTCACACAACTATTGTTATTATACACATTATTGATTTTTATATAAAATTATGTTTATGGACTACTGGGTATATCTCACACCCTATTTGGGAAACTTATGGGAACCTGAAAGTACTTAATCTATATTGTTATGGACATGTGAAAGTTCCAGATCAATGGAGATAGATTGATTAAAGAATACGAGTATGGGAGAACAATAATGAGCCTTATCTCATTACACTATTAGAGATAATTTTTTTGAACATTTATTATTTGGTTATACAAGTAATAAAATGAACACCATCATCCTTGTATGCCTATTTTCTCATACTCCATGATACCCTCATGAATTTGTATATGGTGTTGCCTTAGGAAATAAATATTATTAATGAATGGATGATTTACCTTCATTATTATATTAGTTTTTTTATCCTTACACTATTTCATCATTTATTACACTCTTTACAAACTATAATTATAAGAGAATTATTTCCCCACATTCCATCCTAAACCCTAGATGCTAGTCGACATCCTCTGGCTTAAGGGTTGTCCCAAATGAGATAATGTGGCCAATAAAGTTTAATTCCATAAGGATAAAATAGGTCCCATAGATTTATAAATTTTTTGAAAACCATCACTTATTTTTATCATAATGTTTTAGGATAGATTACAATATATTGGGTAGAATTTCTAATTTGGGGAGAGTATGCGATTGTGAGAAACTAAAAAACTTAATGGGAGAATCTAGATTTACTAGAATTGGACAAGATGATATAGTTTATACTTGTTATAATTGAAATTATTTCACAATTGGGTGACTCAAATGGATTGTGACTTTTATTAATATTGTTTATTTTATCTTTATTCTTTGTCTGGTATAGGAAGGAGGTGGGGTCTCATTCACCATTATAGGCCCTATAGTGAATTAATGTTGATGAGTATTCCAATTTATTGTTGGTGGAATTATTTGAATGCATGAAGCATGTTGTTTATTCTTTGACTGTTATATTATTTATAGATATAAAATTTCTGTAGTAAAAAAAGTGAATTAAATCATTGGTTATTAGTGTTTTTTCATCAAATTAGAGGATGTTTTCACATATAACTTGATGGTTTCAACATTACAAACAAATTATCACATGGTTGAGCTATTCAACTAAGGTGATAGAGAAAGAAACATTAGTTCATTTTGAATTCCTTAATTCCAATATTAATTTAAATAATTCATGTAACTCTAAAAATTTGTAATAATTATCCATTTATTACCATCATCAATTATGGACTACTACATTTTTTTGTTGGTTTTAAAGGTCTAGGAATAGTTACATAGAATACATATTGTAACATATAAATAAATTAATTCTATAATTTGGAAATTGTACTTCATATAACTAGTATATAGTGTAAATGTATACATTTTTTAATCATAATTAAATATGATTTCCATTAAATAGGATTATATTTGAAATATATAGAATGTTTTTATGTAGAACATTTAATTTATACTATATATATCGGGACCCTTGAAGTGAAATATGGAACATGACACAGAACCAAACATAGTTATTGGTAGTAGGAAGTGTGTCTTTTTATTCCTCATAAATGTTCATAACAATAAGACCTATCATAAGGAGCACACATGGGGGTGTGACTATTGAAAAGGATGTATTGTACATGGCCTATTATTTTTTATGTGATATTTTTTTTATAAAATCCAACCTGAATCATGTTCTCGGAATATGGTGATCCATGCCACCATGACATACTTGAGTCATACATAGAGAGGGTGGCGATGAACATACTCAAGAGATGGTTGGACATTAAAAGTTAGTATTTCTTCAAGTACTACCACCTAAGACAACTCTAGCTAAACTAGAAAAGGTCACCAACACCCATTTTTTGAGTGCGGTTCTTGCAGCATATGAAGACCATTAAAGGATCCATAGAAACTACCTATATTATATTAGAGTGGATGCAATAATTTTAGTAGAATAATCTAACCATGTTTATGGGGGATGGATGTCTAGAGTCTGTGGAGTAGTGGATGGAAGCAATACTATATGTTTTCAATAATCTTAATATTCCTCCCAAGAATGGGGTCATGATCACATCTTATATGATATTTGATTTAATCATGATATGGTGTATATCTTGATCCCTTAAGACCAGTAAAGGGGAATGAATTGAATATAATTCCAATTTAGAATCTATGACATAATTTCCTTGAAACTATGAGGTCTGATCGAACATGTTATTTTATACACTTGGAGAAGTGTACTATGTCTGTAATGGATGATTTAGCTCCCTCCATGAATTTTTATTTATTTTAAGATATCTATTTTGATGATGAGATATCCATGGATATACACAATGAGGATTTTCATATGCATCCTATTCATGATCATATGAACACTATTTAGATGACTTCCATGACTGATATTGATATACATTCCCTTATTATAGAACATAAGATGAAGGTAGATGGTGGTAAAAATTATAGTGGACTAGATACTCCACTGATTGGAACATTATCTTGTGGAATAATATGTAACTTTGGCACCTTTCATGATGGAATACATGTTATATTGTGCATATTATTAACTTTAATGTCTATAAATAGTGCGTAAAGTAAGGGAATATGAATCCCTATTGAGATGGATCCCAAATTGAGAATAGACCATGTGGGAAGATGGGACATTTTTAGAGATGTTCTATTAACATTCCACATATTTATAGTGGAATAGGATCAACACTAGCTCTTCTTACTAGAGAAGTTTTAGCAACTCCAAAGGTTCCAACAAACTAGATCACTATTTTTCATACTGCTTAAGGAGGTGGTCATGGTCGAGGGAGAAAGAACCAGAATTTACTACATCATTAGAGTGGACATTTGTAGGGTTGTTAGGCTATATCTTAGATCTATAAATTGTGGTCCATGTATGTGGTGCATCTAATCCCTATGGATAATAGTTATAGTCTATCTATGGTTAGGGGTATGATTTAGTAGCCTCTACTATAATATCTATCTTATTTGATATATGATGTTCTCACTAAATTATTTTTGTAATGTCCATGGAGAGTCACGTCCTTGAGATAAGTAATATTAGAGGTGTGATGGAACTTAATATGTTGTTTCATATTCTAATAGATATTGTATGCCTATAAAAGGTGTTCTCCCTTGATATAGGATGGTATCACATTCTATAGAACCTCTTATTCCCAAAGATGATAGGTTTTGACAACATTATTATAATGTAATGGTTAGTTCATTATCATGATTATGTCTATTACTATCACTGGAGGGTATCTTTCACATTGATATGTTCCCATAGTTACATTTAAAATGTTTATTGGGATGTTTAAGAAGGTTGAGTTGGACTAGAGCACCATGGGATTTGGAAGAGTGACAGATGACATAACTATCCTTAATATGGATTATCAAGTAGTGTGTTATGACGATTTCAGTCAAGTAGTTGATATTATTTGTGAAGTGTTCCGATATCACTTATTTATTCTACCTCATGGTAAAGATATAGATTTTATAATTGATATAAAATCAAGATAATCACTAGTATCCATTCCTCTTTATGGAATGAAAACTACTAAGTTTCATGATCTCAAGAGAAAACTAAAGGATTTGGAAGCTATGGTTTTTATATAACATAGTAATTCACCATAGGTTTTACACATTATTTTTTTCAAGAAGTTATATGGGATACATAGGAATTTCACGAATTACAGTATATTGAATCACATTATGATTGAAAACCATTATCCACTACCTTATTTAGAAAATCACTTTTATTAGCTCCAAGGTTCTTGGGTTTTATTCAAGAATAAATTGATTTTAGGCCAACATCATGTACCAATTATACTTTTAGATATACATAATACACTATTTCATTGATTTTATTGTCTCTATGAGTATTTATCTATGTAGTTAAATCTCATGAACTCACCATCTATTTTCATGGATTGGATTAATTGGATTTTCCACCCATACCTATACTCTTTTCTTTATTTTCTTGTATTACATATTTATTTAATATCATACTTGACTTGATCATGTAAAACTTCCTAAGATCATAATTTTTAAAAAGAGATAGAACCAGTAATTATAAAAAGATCACCAAATTCCCCTTTTACATCGATAAGGTGCACTTCCTAGGAAACAATATCTTATAGGAAGGAGTATCATTAGACCAAAATAAGGAGAGGGATATAGTTACCTTAGAAAATTGTAATAATTTCATTGACATATAATGTTTCTTGAGGATTTAGGGATATTTCAAGATATTAATTCAAAATTTCTCACATATTATAGCACCGCTCATGAGATATACAAAAAATGGTTCCAGGTTTACATGGTATGAAGCATAGAAAAAATACATTCATGAGGTCAAAGGGAGACATAATTCTATTATGATCTTGATTTTGCAAGAGCCGGAAAGAAGCTACAATGTTTATTATAATGCATCAAGAATCTTACTAGGAGATGATCTCACGAAGAATGTGAGATTTGTGGTGTACATGTCTAGTAAGTTAAGGGATCATTAGAGGAATTTCCTGACACATGTTCTCAATCCAAAAGTAATAGTTCGCACTTTCCATTATTGGATAAAAACATTAGAGGGTATAACATTATGGTGTATATGGTTCCCGAAAGCCTCAAATACATATCTAAAAAACATTATATAAACCACATATAGTGAAAGTTGGATGAATACCTAAATTTCATTGAATTCTTGCCTGATTATAATCCTAGAAATGAAAATGTTGTATCCAATTCACTGACCTGGAGGACTTTAAAAAAAACAGTTCAGGAGGGCATTAGAAAGTGGAAGTTTATTGACCTATGTTCAAAGATGGATATAGAGGACTGGGAGATTCATATATTGTATATACTTATTGTTTTTATAGTGACCTAATAAATTCTAGAGAGATTTTAAATGAGGTAGATTTCATAACCCATGATATTAGTCCTATAAGAGATTATTTCAGGTGAGTAAACACCACCTTGGTGGGTCATTGATGAAGATGATATATTTCCCATTAATTGATGTGTTGGGATTCCTCAAAATATGTGAGAGTAAATGGTGATATAATATTAATATTCTAGTTGGTAAGTACCCCCTCACCTTACAAGGATGTACTATATCTTACACCACAAGTACTGGTGGCATGGAATGAAAATACATATAGATAGAATTATTACTTAGTGTTCCACCTATTAGTAGTTGAAGGTAAAACACCAGTCACTATAAGGTATTCTGTTGTGAATTTCCATTCTTGAGTGGAAATGTGATGATGTAACCATTGATTTGGTGACTACCTCTATGATATCCCATTAATTAAGTGATGTGGTGTGGGAGATCATCGACAAACAAAATAAGGCCACTAACTTTTTACCTATCAAAGAGACCATATCAATATATGGGCATAAAAGTCTATGTGTATAGAATATTATATTCCATCATGAGGTTCTAGTAAATACCATATTAGAAATAGATTCATGGTTCAAAATATAGTTATAGTAGGGATTGTAGACGGAGAAAATGTAACACCGTGAGATTTTATGAGAAATATTATTATTATTATTATTATTATTATTTATGTTATATGCAAAGGAATCTTTCACTACACACAACACAAGCTCGGCTTGCGTTACATGCAAGGGAAACCTTCTTTGATAGCTTGCATTGTACGCAATAACGAGCTTTACTAAACAATGATATATTATTATAATATTATAAACTAGCCATTATGAATAGTATTAAATGAATTTTGAATTTTATAACATTATTATTCATCTTACATATTTTCTAGAACATGGTATGAGAACAAAATAATTTTTTTTGTTAAAATAAGTATTTTTCAAAAAATGCAGATTTGCCGCCTTTTGATGGAGCGCCCACTTTAAATCTAGTTTTTGAAAATATTATAAGTTAAAATTAAAAAAAATAAAATTCTTCTTTGGAATTAGGATATAAAAATTAACTTTGGATAAATTTTTCATATTATTCTGATAACTTTCATATTTTAATGAATTGTAAAAACACGCTATATTTTAATTAAAAACAACTTTTTCATCACAATAATGTATATGGTTAAATTATAATATTGAATGGTTTTTAAGTATAAATTGAATATATTTTTACCATTTAATATAATTTATGTCATTAACATTAATTTTACATTGAATTCATAGGTAAAAATATTTCAATCTTTGGCAATGTTTTATCTTTTAAAACCCGTTTTCTTTACAATGAGATTAATTTTAAATTAATTACTGCAACTTCTGTGATTTGAATTTTGAAAATGGATACCATATTTTAATTAAGTGGGTCCAAATTATGTTTATAGTTTACTTTTATTTTTTTGATAGTATGAATAGTAACTACTGTAATTTTTACTTACTTTAGTTAAAGGTAAATCATGTAATTAAGGGTAAAAATAAGATTATAAAACTACCCTAACACCTGACAAAATTCTATTGGATGACTAAACGTTGAACCTTATCACCTATGGGTCTGAATAAATTCATTTTATGGACTTTTTACCATTAAAATAATTTAATTGTTATTAAAACCAATGAAAGTGACAACATGTCACTCTCTTAAAACTTTTAAGTATACTAATTTTAATTTAGAGATAAACTTCTTGAAACTTCGAACATGAATAGTCTCCAAAAAGATAATAAAATTATCTACATTATGTAAATTTATTTATAATTTTTAGGTATTAAATAAGTATCATTAAAGGTGACACAATAGTGATGTTGAAATTATTTTATTGATTGAAATATCAAATATATGGTTTTAAAAATATTAAAATAAATATTATATGTACTATTTAATGTTCTTGACTACTTTTATAGATAAATATTACTTTTTATGAATCTATTAAATCTTTTATTTAGAATATATCCTCTATTTAGATTATATTTAAATTCAAATAAATGAATTGTGTCAAAATTGACACTATTGTTATTTTATAAAAATAACATATTATAAAATTGTTTAAAAATCACCAAAGTATTTATAAATTATAAATTTAATTATATATGGTATAAAATTTAATAAATTATATAATTATGGATAATTAAAAGAATATAAGTAATTATTTATATCAATTTAAAATTTATTATCTTATTACCACAAATAAAATTAAATAGATTAAATAAGGATAAATCAAGTTGATAATGTTTAAAATAAATTCAAAACATGTCTAAATTTTATTGGTTTATGAGATTACAACCCTATCTCATTTAATATTTGTATTTTAGTCATTTTTGGATGTTTTTATGTGGGGTTTAAATTTATTATAAATTAATATTTCTTATAATTCCAAAGGTGCCCCTCTCCTCCCTTATAAAAGGGCACCTCCTCGCTCTCCTCCTCACACAATTTAGAGCCTTAAAGCTCAGACAAACCCTGAAAATTTCCCTTCTCAACTTCCCTAGAAACATTCAATAGGTCCTGTTATTCTTCAAAGACCAATCTTAGTGCCCTAAGAGGAGGTTTCAAAGAGGCGCGTCGAAAAAGAGGTAATATCCGTTACTGATTCTTTCAAATTTATTTCTTCTTCTACTTCTTCTTCCATAGTTTTTTCATTATGAAGTAATAACATAAGTATAAATGATATACTGATATGTTATTATAAATATTAAACAACCCTATTTCACTTTCTAGCCTTCCTACGGAAAATGAAATCACTGTGCGTGCGTACGTACGGAATACCGTCTCCACGCCGTGGTGTAATCTGTTTTCCACCACCACCTTACTTGGATAGGTATAATGGTTTAAAGAATAACTATATAAGATTATTGTAAAGTGATATTGATTCTCAAATAGTATACATACACTTAAATACAATTCCATGAACATGGGAACGATATCATCACTCGTGCGTAGGTACGACCTACCGTCTCTACGATGTGATGTGACTCGTTCTAGATGATCATAATTGAAATGATTATATAATTTAATTGAATGAATAAATATGATATATATTACACTAATACCATTCTGAAAATGAGTTATATATTACCTAAAAAGAATAATAAGAATTTATTCGACAAAACACGCATAAGAACATAAAGCAATAAACACCCGAATAATAAGTATCAATAAAATATTACTAATAAGAAGCTACGAATATGACCATATATGATGTCATAACAATGATTATGATTATGGAATAATTCAATGACATTATTTAAATCATTATACAGGAGGTTCAGACACGTACAAAGTATATCAGACCTAAGGTAAGGGAAAATCTCACAATCTCATTTTTATCCGAGATTGTTTATAATTCAGAATTTACTGGGGAATATTTGTTATCCACATCCAAGTTTCATCAATATCTAATATTATTTCTATCCTCCTACAATTTTTTAAATCCAATTTTATCCTTTGGTGAGTTTTTAGTAAAAGATATGAAAGTAATCTTTTGTCGTTTTTAGTACGATGTACTTTTTGACCTTTCCAGCCAAATTACGAGAAAAATGTTTTTTTAACTTATACTGCATGAATGGATTTTTATGATTTCATAGAAAATTATTTCCAGGAAGCTACCTTTACAAGTTTTCAAATTTTTTTTAATCAACATCTTTTAGTTTAAAATTTTATGACATGTTAAGAAAGGAAAAATGTTTTCGAACTAGAAAGGATATTTTCCTCAAGAATGGAGTACAAGTGTTTTATCAAAATTATTTTTCATATAAGATAATATAGGGTTCTATTTATATCTTTATTTTTACATTGATTTGATTATGTTATGATGGAATTTATTTTATGATGTCCTTTTATCTTATATGGAATATGTTATGATGGCATGATGTTTAAGAATCCCATTTTTATTACATTGGTTATGCTATGATTTATGATTTTGTGGCACACATAAGAATTGTTTCACTATGATATTGGTGGGACCTATATCTCCCTCTAATGCAGTGGGTAAAGGTTTATATCTCATGAGATAGACATGGCTGGAATGACATGTTAAACCGTTTTAGTGATACAGGACTGGAATGAGGAGAGAACTCTGTTTAGTAATGGAATTTGTCCGCTATGATGGTCTTGTAAAAGAGCATTGACAAATATGAAATGATTTTCTATGATTATGTGTGTATGCCACAAAGTTTCATGTCTTAAGTTATGATTATTGGGATTACATCTCACTACTATGATTTATCCCATGTTGTGATATTATGATCTCTTTTGTAGGTTATGATTTTCAAAATGTTATGTTCTTATGAATATGATATGAATGATATTTCTTTTGTTTACCCTTACTGAGCACTTGAGCTCACCCTTTTGTATGTTTTCTTTTCCCCATGTCAGGAAGAAGGGTATTAATTAGGATATTCCAAAAGGGACTCAAGATATGATGAAATCAACGGGAGACAATATAGATGATTTATGAACCAGTTGTTTATTTTTACCAGTTTCTAAAGACACTATACCTATATGGTCCTATCATGGTTTTTGTTATATGTTGTAATAAGTATGCTTCAATTCTGATTTAATAACCATGTATGTAAAGTATGGGTCGTTATAGTTGGTATCAAAGGGAAGGTATAGTCAACCTTTGGAAACTAGGATGTGAAAACCTTACTAAGAACTCTAAGGATATGTCTAAACATAAAAAACAATATTAGTGCTTTAGAAATGGCCATGAACAACCTATGATAAGACCTAAAGTGTGAAATTTTATTCTTGATTCTTTGGTTTTCCTATTATGTTTAGTGTTTCTCACACTAAAATTATTGGTTTTAGTCAATGGATGGAACCGAAAGGAACCGTGTTAATGATGAATGCGATGGGCAATGCAATGATTATCCCCCTAAGAAACCAAACGTTATGGGAGATGGAATGAAAAATCTTGTAGCCATGCTCACACAAATTTCTCAAGCTATGAATCATGCAGGACTTCCAAAAGAGCAAAGGAAGTAGCAACATTCTGTTGAATCCTTCATGAGGCAGCGTCCACCTTCATTTAGCGGGTCTTCTGATCCATTAGTGGCTGAACAATGGATTAGTACCACTGAAAAGATATTTTCAGTCTTGTAATGTTCTGAACATGATAAAGTCATCTTAGCAGTATATTTTTTGGAAGGTGAAGTTGATCAATGGTGGAATCTTATTATGAATACGAGGCAAAGGGATGAAATTGAGTCCATGGAATGGGACGAGTTCAAGAAATTATTTTTCAATAAGTACTTCCCTCGTATTCTTCGACCAAAGATCGAGAAGGAGTTTCTTGAACTGAAGCAAAAGGATGATGAATCGGTTGGTACCTATGAAGCCAATTTTACAAGACTTTCAAGGTACGCTTTTGGAATTATTATCCAACCTGAGAGTAAGATTGATTGATTCTTTAGTGGCTTAAAACCAAGTATTCTAAGGGGGTTAGCCATAATGGACTTCAATAGCTATGAGGAAATTGTTTGATGTGATCTCAAGGTTGAGATGGAGATTGGAGTAAGCCATCAGTCATATGGGTTTGATAAGAAGAGGAAAATGGAATTCAGAGGGAAATATAAAGACCACACTAAAAAGAAAATAAGTTTTCCGTTATGCTCAATGTGTGGAAAGAAACATGGAGGGAATTGTCTTAAAGGGACAAGTAAATGTTTTAAGTGTGGAAAAGAAGGTCATCAGGTAGTTGAATGTCGAAATAATGGGAAGAAGATGTCGAATGATGCAAACAAAGAAAGGGATACACAGAATTCACCTCCAACAATTCAATGTTTCAAGTGAATGGAAATGGGGCATTATACCAATCAATGCCCTAATCCAAGGGTTGTTGATGATGATCGACGTCAACCAACTATTAAGGCCACTGAAAAAGGAAAGTCACATGCAATTTTTATCGGCGATGTGTAATAAGATAAAAAAGTGGTGAAAGGTACACTTACCATCCACTCTAAATTAGAAAATGTTTTATTTGATTCTGGATCCACCCACTCTTTTATTTCTGAAGAATTTTCTAAGGGTATCGCCGTAATACCTCAATAATTAGATGTTGAGTTAGCTGTGACAAATCTTAATGGCACAACAGTTGCATCAAAAGATTATAATTCTTCTCTAATTGAAGTTTTTGGGAAAGTGCTTCCCTCAAATCTTGTGATCCTTCCTATAGTGGAATTTGATGTGATTCATGGCATGGATTGACTTTATTTATACGGAGCTCATATCAATTGACAAAGAAGGGGAATCACATTTAATATTCCCGATCAATCTACTATCATATATTGATGCAAGGATGAATATAACCTTCCAGTGGAAATTTCTTCCATCTTATGGGTCTTGATTCAAACAAATGATGTTTATTTATCTCAAATGGTTGGAGAGAAACTCATGATTAAGAATATTCCCATTGTACGGGAATTTGATGATGTCTTTCCGGAGGAATTGCTAGGTCTTCCTCTAAATCGTGAGGTTAAGTTTTCAGTAGAACTCTAACTGGGTGCTATGCCCATTTCAAAGACACATTATAGAATGGCCCCAATTGAGTTGCATGAATTGGAGAAGAAACTCCAAGAGAATCTTGATAAGGGATTCATACTCCCTAGTGCATCACCTTTGGGAGCAGCTGTTCTGTTTGTTAAGAAGAAATATGGATCAATGCGACTCTACATTGATTATCGAGAACTTAACAAGATCACTATCAACAAAAAATATCATCTCCCGCGCATTGATGACTTATTTTACCAACTACGTAGAGCTCAATAATTTTCCAAGATTGATCTTTGTTCAGGGTATCATCAATTAAGGGTCAAAGAAGAGGATATGCCAAAGACGACTTTCGGTACAAGCTATAGACACTATGAATTTATTGTGATGCCGTTTGGTCTTACTAATTCCCCTATTATCTTCATGGATCTAATGAATAGAGTATTTAGAGACTATCTTGATCAGTATGTGGTAGTCTTTATAGATGATATTATTGTCTATTCAAAGAAAAAGTAAGAACATGATGATCACTTGAGAATTGTATTAAAGACCCTAAGAAAGGAGAAGCTTTATGACAAATTTACCAAGTGTGAATTTTGACTTCAAAAAGTTTAATTTTTGGGTCACAAAATCTCAAAAGAGGTGATATCTGTAGATCCAGCAAAGGCAGAGGTTATCTAAAGATAGTCGAGACTAACAACAGTAAATGAGATTCAGAGTTTTCTTAGTTTGGATGGATATTATCAACGTTTTGTGAAATATTTTTCAGGATTATCTAATCCACTCACTAGGTTGACTCTAAAAGGAGTTAAGTTCATGTGGAAAGAGGAGTGTGAAGAGAATTTCAAGGTGTTGAAAAGAAGGTTATCCAGTGCACCTGTGCTCACAATGCCTTGTAGTGGAGAAAGGTTTTCAATCTATAGTGATGCATCCAAGAAGGGATTGGGGTGTGTTCTCATGCCAAACGATATGGTGATAGCTTATGCCTCACGACAGTTGAAAATCCATGATAAAAATTACCCAACTCATGATTTGGAGTTAGCTGCGGTAATATTTGCATTAATGATTTGGAGGAATTATCTTTATGGTGAAAGGTGTGATATTTATACTGATCATAAAAGTTTAAAGTATATTTTTACACAAAAGGAGCTGAATATGCGCCGAAGAAGATGGTTGGAGCTGATTAAGGATTACGATTTCTCAATTCATTACCACCATGGGAAATAAAACAAGGTGGCAGACACATGAAGTCGACAAGAACATACTAGCTTATCCATGATGAGGATCACAAAAGATCCAATATTTATGGATTTACAGAGGATGGATCTTGGAATTATAATGGAAGGGAAAAAATCTTATCTTTCTCAAATAAATGTTCAACCATCTATACATGTGAAGAATAAAGATGCACAAAAAGAAGATGTAGAGTTACAAAATAAGGTGAGAAATGTTCCTGAATTCAACCTTCATTGTGTTGGGATAATAAGGTTTAGGAATCAGGTTTGTATTCCTCCCATCCCAAAATTAAATAAGGAGCTACTGAATGTGGCTCATAGTTCTTCATTATCTATTCATCCTAGAAGCACGAAGATGTATGGGGACCTAAAAGAGTACTTCTGGAGGGATGACATGAAAAGAGATGTTGCTGAATATGTCTCTCGATGCTTGGTTTGACAGAAAGTTAAAGCTGAGAGACAGAAGTCTAAAGGGATGTTACAAAAATTACCCATACCAGAATGGAAATGGGAAAACATCCCTGTGGAATTTGTCACTGGACTTCCTAAAACATCCAAAGGCAATAATTTTATCTGGGTTATAGTTGATCGTCTTACGAAGTCGGCACACTTCATTGCTATTAGAGAAGATTTATCTCTAGATCATCTTGCCAGGATATATGTGAATAAAGTGATAAGATTGCTTGGAGTACCACTTTCCATTATATCTGATTGGGATCCAAGGTTTACCTCAATGTTCTGGAAAAGTTTTCAGCATACAAGAGATACAGAGTTGAGTTTCAGCACTGCTTATCATCCTCTGACAGATGGTCAGTCTGAGAGAAAAATTCAAACTCTAGAAGATATGTTAAGAGATTGCTTTATGGATTTCAAAGGTGATTGGGATCAACACCTAACTTTGGTGGTATTTTCTTATAATAATATCTTTCACTCCAGTATTCAGATGGATCCTTATGAAGCTCTCTATGGAATGAAATGCAAGACTCCAACTTACTGGGATGAAGTTGGGGAAAGAAAGATATTAGGACCTGAACTTGTTGAGGAGATGGAAGAAAAGGTCATATCTATTCAACAACACATAAGTGAAGCTCAGAGTAGACAAAAAAGTTATGCTGACAACTGAATAAAATCCCTAGATTTTGAAGTGGGTGATAAAGTGCTCTTATGAATATCTCCTTGGAAGAGAGTAATGAGATTTGGAAAGAGGGGCAAGCTAAAACCTAGGTATATTAGTCCTTCTGAAATAATGGATCGTGTTGGGAAGGTAGCTTACTGATTGGAGTTTCCACCGAATCTCTCTCTATTTCATGATGTGTTCCTTGTATCTCTCCTGAGAAAGTACATATCTGATCCTTCACATGTACTAAGCCCAGAAGTTGTACCATTGGAGCAAGATATTTCTTATGAAGAACATCTGATAGAGATTATGGATCGTAGTGAAAAAGTTCTACAAAACAAGACCACTCTCTTGGTTAATGTTTTATAGAAGAACCACCAATTATAAGAAGCTACATAGGAACTTGAGGATATTATGAGGGAGAGGAATCCTCATCTGTTTGTTACGAAGTGACGAATTTTGAGGGTGATATTCATTTTAAGGGGGGTAGAATGTAACACCCTGAGATATTATGGGAAATATTATTATTATTATTATTGTTTTTTATGTTATATACAAAGGAATATTTCACTGCACACAACACTAGCTTGGCTTGTGTTACACGCAAGGGAAACCTTCTTCGATAGCTAGCGTTGTACGCAATACCGAGCTTCACTAAACAATGATATATTATTATAATATTATAAACTAAACGTTATGAATAGTATTAAATTAATTTTGAATTTTATAACATTATTATTCATCTTACATAATTTCAAGAACGTGGTATGATAACAAAATAATTTTTTTAGGTAAAATAATTATTTTTAAAAAAATGCAGTTTTGCCGCCTTTTGATGGCGCACCCACTTTAAATCTAGTTTTTGACAAGATTATAAGTTCAATTTGACAAAATAAAATTCTTCTTTGGAATCAGTATATAAAAAGTAACTTTGGATAAAATTTTCATATTATTCGAATAACTTTCATATTTTAATGAATAGTAAAAACATGATATATTTTAATTAAAAACAACTTTTTTCATCGTAATAATTTATATAGTTAAATTTTAATATTGAATGTTTTTAATGTATAAATATAATATATTTCTACCATTTAATATAATTTATGTCATTACCATTAATTTTACATTGAATTCATAGGTTAAAATATTTTAATCTTTGGCTATGTTTTAACTTTTAAAACCCATTTTCTTGACAATGGGATTATTTTTAAATTAATTACTACGACTTATGTGATTTGAATTTTGAAAAATGGATTCCATATTTGAATTTATTGGGTCCAAATTATGTTAATAGGTTACGTTTTTTTGATATTATGAATAGTAACTACAGTAATTTTTATTTACTATAGTTAAAGGTAAATCCAGTAATTAAGGGTAAAAATAAGATTATAAAAATACCCTAACATTTTCAAAAATTCCATTGGATGACTAAAAGTAGACCCTTATAACCTAAAGATCAGAATAAATTCATTTTATGGACTTTTGACCATTAAAATAATTTAATTGTTATTAAAACCAAAGAAAGTGACAACATGTCACTCTCTTAAATCTTATAAGTATAGTAATTTTAATATAGTCATAACATTTACTGAAACTTCGAAAATGAATAGTATTCAGAAAGAAAATAAAATTATATACATTATGTGAATTTATATTGAATTTTTTTTGATTAAATAATTATCATTAAAGGTGAAAAAATAGTGATTTTGAAATTATTTTATTGATTGAAATTTCAAATAAATGGTTTTAAAAATATTAAATTAAATATTATATGAACTATTTAGTTTGATACACTACTGTTATAGATAAATATGACTTTTCATTAATATATTAATGCTTTTATTTAGAATATATCCTCTATTTAGATTTTATTTAAATTCAAATAAATGAATAGTGTCAAAATTGACACTATTGTTATTTTATAAAAATAACATATTATAAAATTGTTTAAAAATAAAAAAAAATATTTATAAATTATATGTATAAATTTATATAGTCTAAAATATTATAAATTATCTAATTATGGATAATTAACTTCATATATGTAATTATTTATATCAATTTAAAATTTAGAATCTTATTATCACAAATAAAATTAAATAGATTAATAAGGATAAATCAAGTTGATAATGTTTAAAATAAATTCCAAACATGTATAAATTTTATTGGTTGATGATATTAAAACCATATATCATCTAATATTTGGATTTGAGTCATTTTTGGAGGTTTTTATGTGGGGATGAAATTTATTATAAATTAATATTTCTTATAATCCAAAGGTGCCCCTCTCCTCCCTTATAAAAGGGCACCTCCTCCCTCCCCTCCTCACACAATTTTGAGCCTTAAATCTGGGCCAACCCCTACCAATTTCCCTTCCCAGCTTCCCTAGAAGCATAATAGGGGTCCTGGTCTTCTTAAAAAACCAATCTTAGTGCCCTAAGAGGAGGTTTCAAAGAGGCGTGTCGAGGAAGAGGTAATATCAGTTACGTATTCATTCAAATTTATTTCTTCTTCTACTTCTTCTTCATTAGTTGCTTCATTATGAATTAATAACATCAGTATCACTCATATACTTATATGTTATTATAAATATTAAACAAACCTATTTCACCTTCTATCCATCCTACGGAAAATGAAATCACCGCACGTGCGTACATACGGAATACCGTCTCCACGCCTTGGTGTTATCTGTTTTCCACCACCACATTACATGGATAGGAATAATGGTGTAAAGAATAACTATATATGATTATTTTAAATTGATATTGATTCTTAAATAGTATACATACACTTCACTACAATTCCACAATTATGGGAACGATATCATTCCTCGTGCATACGTACGACCTACCGTCTCCACGATGTGATGCGACTCATTCTACATGATCTTCATTGAATAATGATTATATAAAAGAATTGAATGGATAAATATTATATATATTTAACTAATACCATTTTGGAAATGAGTTATCTATAACCTAAAAAGAAGAATAAGAATTTATTCGACAAAACACGCATAAGAACATAAAGCAATAAACACCTTAATAACAAGTAGAAATGAAATATTACTAATAAGAGGCTAAGAATATGACCATATATGATATCATAACAATGGGTTTGATTCTGGAATAATTCAATTACATTATTTAAATCATTATACAGGAGGTTTGGACACCTACAAATCATATCGGACCTAAGGTAAGGGAAAATATCGCAATCTCATTTTAATCCAAGATTGTTTATACTTCATAATTTACTAGGGAATATTTATCATCCACATCCATGTTTCCTCTATATTTAATATTATTTCTATCCTCCTTAAATTTTTTAAATCCAATTTAATCCATTGGTGAGATTTTAGTAAAATATATGAAAGGAATCTTTTGTCATTTTTAGTATGAGGTACTTTTTGACTTTTCCAGCCAAAGTATGAGAAGAATGTTTTTTTAACTTATACGGAATGAATGGATTTTTTTTTTGATTTAGTAGAACATTATTTCCATGAAGCTTCATTTACTATTTTTCAAGTTTATTTTTAATCAACTTTATTTAGTTTAAAATTTTATGACATGTTAAGAAATTAAAAATGTTTTTGAAGTAGAAAGGATATTTTCCTCATGAATGGAGTACAAGTGTTTTATCAAAATTATTTTCCTTATAAGATAATATATGGTTCTATTTATATCCTTATTTTTACATTTATTTTATTATGTTATGATTTAATTAATTTTATGTTTTCCTTTTATCTTATATGGATTATGTTATTATGGCATGAGGTTTAAAAATCCCATTTTTATTACACGAGTTATGCTAAGATTTATGATTTTGTGGCACACATAAGAATTGTTCCATTATGAGATGGGTGAGACCTATATCTCACTCCAATGAATTGGGTAATGATTTATATCTCATGAGATAGACATGGCTGGAATGGCATGTTAAACTAGTTCAGTGATACAGGACTGGAACGGGCAGAGAACTCGATTCAGTAGTGGACTTTGTCCGCTATGATGGTCTTGGCAAAGAGCCTTGACTAATATGAAATGATTTTCTAGGATTATGTGTGTATTCCACAAAGTTTCATGTTTTATGTTATGACTATTGGGATTACATCTCAGTACTATGATTTATCCCATGTTTTGATATTATGATCTCTTTTGAAGGTTATGATTTTCAAAATGTTATGTTCTTATGAATATGATATGAATGATATTTCTTTTGTTTACCCTTAAAGATCACTTTAGCACACCCTTTTGTATGTTTTCTTTTCCCTAGGTCAGGAATAAGGGTATTAAGTAGGATATGCCAAAATAGACTCCAAATATGATGAAATAAATGGCAGACAATGTAGATGATTTATGAACCAATTGTTTATGTTTCCCAGGTTCTAAAGACACAATACCTATACAGTCCTATCATGGTTTTGTTATATGTTTTAATAAGAATGCTTAAATTCTAATGTAATAACCATGTATGTAATGTATGGGTCGTTATAGCAAGGTTCATATATTCTCAAGGGTAAATCCAATCACCCACACTCAAACAGGTAGTTTTAGAACACTATACATGTGGTAGAGGACATACTGAGAGAATGGATATTTAATTTATGAGGTTCCTGGGAGAAACATATACTCCTTTTAAATTATCTTACAATAACATATTTCATGAAAATATATATATTTCTACCTTGGAGGCCTTATATGGTAGGAAATATTGATAACCTCTATACTTGTAAGAGGTATGAGAGATAATGCTCCATGGACCATGTCTAATTCAGAGACTTCAATATAGGTCCAGCCAATCATGAAGAAAATGGATACCACCAAATCAATGAATCAATCATATTCTGAGACCATCGATAACATATAGAGTTCCAAACTTGTGATAGAGTATTATAGCATGTATCAAATAGACTAGGGCATCTAAAGTTTAGGTGGAATGGTAAGTTATCACCGCATTTTTTCTATGGAAACTTTGATGTTTTAAAGACATTTAGACTTGTGGAGTGTTGTGTAGAACTATATTAGAATTAATATTCAACCCAACATCATTCATGTCTCTCAGTTATTTTAGTATCAGTATAACATGTTTCTCATATTTTATCCTGATGAGGTTGATTTATAGGTAGATGTGTCATTTTATGAACATTCTATTAGTATCATGTAACAATGAACAAAGTATCTCTAAGCTAAGAAAATTAAAATTTTCTGGGTTCTATGGATGGAAATACATAAATAAAGAAATAAATGGATTGGGTAGGATGATTTACATGTTTAGTGGCTAGATTTTTTATCAAATTACAATTTACCAACCTCAAAAGTGTATCCTAGGGACAACATTTCTTAAGTGGGGGAGGCTATAACAACAAGGTTTTTCAATAAGGAATGAAACCATTATATTTTATTTTTTATCCTCTTTCACCTTATGTAATTTTATAAGGAATTTAAAATGTTTCCAAGGGTGTTTGGGTCCTTTTTTGTGTCTAGAGACATTATTTTTGGAAAAATAATCTAAGGTGAATGGTTATTGGTAATTGTACACATCAGCCATCTGAAACCTTGAGGGTTCCAGATGGTTTTTCAAACCATGAACCATATTCCACAAGACAATGTAAAAAATTACAATACTTCTCATAGGGTTATTGCATGGGATGACCAAAATTATGCTAACTCTAAGAAAAATCATGTGATGGGTTTTCCACCATAGACTGTGTTGGAACACATTGTGTATACAGTTTGGGAAACCAAGTAGCCAAACCCTGTGGCATTATATAAATGATTGAAATTCATTTTTTTACCATAATTTCATGTAAACTCTCACCCTTATTTTATCCTCAATCCAACGAAAAAAATCCTACCATGAGATCCCCTCCCATGTCTTCACATAACCATTGTGTATTATCCTATATTTAGACTCTAATTGTTCCTCTGTTCATCATGTTGGTTAGGTAATGGTAATTTTATCATTCTATTACCTCCCACTATTACTTATTATCATCATCTTTGGTGTTTTTTTATGAAAAGATAATTTGACCTATATCATGGTACTCGTCAATTTTTGGAAATCTAATTCATTCTTGTTTAAATCATAATATAACACTCAATGAGTGATTATCAAACTCCATAATGTAGGTGGTCTATATAATTTCCCAAAGATTCATGTTGTTTTGTAATTATTTTCCATTTTCCCACTTTATAATAATTTCATGTGTTTCCCATTAATTTATTAATATATTGAATTAATTATTAATCATAAACTTTTTACCATTCTAGTATCTTACCTTTGTTTAAGGTTTTCTAATTCAAACTATACCACCTATGTGGTTTCATTAAACTGCACTTGATATAGAACAACCTCAGTTGGGTGTGTGATAGATTTCTTCCTATTAGTTGATGCCTCTAAAAAATTAAATGATACAATGAATGGTAGATTAACTCTTGATATTTTAATGAAATGAGAACATAATGATAAAATAGTGTTTAAAATAAGGGTACCATAATAAGATGCACCATATATTGGATCCTACCATTTATAAATATATTTTGGACTTGGGAATGGAAATTAAAATTACCTCTTGACCTTTAATATTACTTTCTTGATATTGGTCATAACCATATGGAACCATCAATGGGAAATTCTGTATGGCACCAATAATGAATTTAGTTATAGAACCAACTTGAGTTTTACTATAGAAGTGAGAAAGAGGATCAATGCATGACACCTATGACCCCTATATTTAAATATCATTTAATGTTATGAAACATCAATCATGGGACCAAGGTTCCTCACCCATGTAGGTATGAATTGTTTTATTTTCACCTTGGACAAGTTCCATAGTATCAAGGAGGAATAATTGGCCTTTATCTCTGGGACCTAACCCGTGTAAGTATGGAATTTTATATGAATACTAAAAATGTGAAACATAATAGAAACACACATATTTAATTGTTTTTTTTTCTAACACTCAACTTGAATATACTTGTCTTAGATAAATATTTTATCCATGGAATTATTTATATATGTCATTAATATCAAATCCATTTATATTATATCCGAACAAGGTTATGGTTCTTATAATCAGGCATGATGTGTTATAGATACTATTTGTGGTGGCCTACTGGGCATATCTCACTCCTTTTTTAGGCCACCGGTGGGTATCCAGAAAGACTTAATTGATGAGTTTAGGTAAAAGATAAATAGCTCAATAATGGATTATTGATTGATTATAGTGTGGGAGAGTCAAAACATAGGGCTGAACATTGTCCCATGATGCTATTTGAGATAGATTGTTTTTGTTTTTTTATATACATGTAATATATTTAATTACTATTTCTATTTATGATTATCATTTTTTATAACTCCATGTCATGGTACTCTTCCATGACTTAGCAAATTTATTCATAGATTAAATGAATAAAAATCATTTGATTTGTGTAATTTACATGTTTTTTTCATAGTTGCTGCATCAACAGACAGATTAAAGATCATCTTCTTCAAAGATGAATGTCTTAAATTAAAATAAATTTGAGTATTTCTTGGGTGATAATCATCCTCAATTAGAATAGAAACAAACAAAAACAATTATTTACACAACTATATAGGGATGAAATGATTATATCATCAAAGTATATCCTCTTTAGATAATAAAAGTGCATTTTTATCTTCTCTGATGTTCATTAATTAAAATATATTCACAAATATGCTATCATATATATTATTTTTGGGAGAAAATACTCTATACATATATAGAATACATAGATTTCATCTGTTCTATAGATCAAAGAATTCCATCTGACAGTTCACAATCACTGAAGGGGGTCATAACTTCCCTTAGAAATAGGAATGATTTAAATTATTGAATACAAGTCATTGAATCAGCCAAAATATAGTTTGAATAGATCTTTAAATCCTTCAAGACCATTTCATATATATCAGATAAAATCATATATTTAACCTATCATTGTCAAATTGGAAAATGAAGGATTCCTTAATATGAATACCAAAAAACAAATGTAAGGTTAAAAACATATGGTTGATTAAAAATGTTGGGTTGATGTACACTTAATTTTTACTCAAAAGTTGGCTTCATTACTTACATAGAGTTTCATATCAATACTTTCCTTTTCTCAAATGTCAGGTTGCATCTATATGTAGGGTTAATTATCCAAAATTTCATGATATCATTGGGTACATGATCCAAACATTCTTTTCCAAACATAGGATTAATTCCATACGTTACCCTTTTACTTTTGGGGTTTCCTAACCCTACGCTACGCTTACAAACATAGGGTATGAACATTGTTTTCAGAATAATTATAAAAAAATTATGAACAATTACGAAATATTTCACATTAATCAAGGAATTTAATATAATTCTAGAATAAATACTTCAATGAATATTAATATATTGAAATTCACTTAAGAAAACTTCATTCGTAAAACAAAAAAGGTTATTTGTGAGGATAAAAATATGTGAAATCTATATATTATTATATATACAATATATCCCTATGTATGTCCCACTTTTTGATAATTAAAAAACCATAACATATACCCAAAGAATATCTTATATAAAATATAGTAATTTTAATCACAAATGAAATAATACATTAAAAATATTCATAATTATTTTTTTAGTTTGAAAATTTATTTCTTACATTATTTTTTTGGTGATTTGATAATAGAAACATGTATTTTAGTTTAAAATGTGTTTTATCCAATTTTATCTCCTTTTTGTGATATCAAAAATAATTTTGATGAAAATGGATTAAAACACATTTAATGTAGCATACAACTATAAATGAATGTGATATTTTGATGAAGATAAAAATAATACATGTGTTTTGGAAGTAAAAATGAACATAAATAATGATAATCATAAATATTAATATATAAAATAATTTTTATGGAATGATGTTTTTATGTACAATTGAAATTTTAGGCTATGTGATATTTAGAGAGAAGGGATGAATGAATTCAAATGGTCTGGTTTACTAGAGGTGTTAGATTTTGGTGAAACTTGAATAGATTAAACAACTTCTTTCCAAACATCCATTTGTTATCATAAACATTCAGTAATATTTACAACCAACTTTCTCTTAGAAAAAATCAAATCATGACCAATCTTCAAACATTCATCCAGATTAAATTGTAGAAATTCATGAATGGTTTCCTCTGATTGAAAAAATAGAGATAGAATTGTTTAGAACTGATTGAGAAGTGTACTTCTTCATATATCTCCATAGGTTACCTTCTCAATTAGATATCTCTTCTGGTCCAAAATCAAATTAAGAGGGAAAATGTAAAATTTTATATTAGGAAGCCTATCACTAATTTTAGACACCAGTGAATTAATTTCATGAATTCTTATAATTATGTAAAGAGAAGTTTGTTGTGAAGATGTGGAAGCTATATATTGATTAACAATACTTTTTATAGGTTCAAACTGAATTACCCAATACCATAATAATTCTATTAAATTTTTTGTGGAAATAGATTCATCTTGAAGTTTTGCAAACATAAGAGAGGATTATCTATAAAAAGTATAAAAATATCTTCTTAAAATAGAATTATCTCTAATACAATTCAGTTGGGTCTAAATAGATTCTAATTCCTCTGGGGGAATAGTTGACCTCCTTAAATCATCAAGATATTTACTTGAATCCTCCCACTCATGGTAAAAACATGAATTTTATTCTGTTATCTTGTTAAACCTAATAAAAAATCCATCAATTAAATTGTTCAAAGAATCAGAAGATTCAATATCTTGTACTCAATAAGGTTGGCCTCTGTCAACCATGGATAAGGAGTGGTTTTTCATTTTCTCACTATAGGTATAAAATTCTACCTCAAGGTCCTTTGTGATATGAACAAGTTCCAGTTTCCTTATACACAAAATTAGCTATAATAAAAATTAATTGATTCTAGACTGAAATTATATTGCTATCCTTTAATTTTTGAAACTTCACATTTCCTTGAGAATTATATTTAACTTTTATTAATAAAGATTTTATTGAAATTTATTTTCATATAGAGTTAGATAATATTGTTCTTCTATGTTAAATGAATGATTTTATTTTGGGGAAACTTCTCCACCTATCGAAACCTTAAATTCTAGTGCTTGAATTAAATTTTCCTATACTAAAGGTTCATCAATATTTTTATGTAGGATGAAAAGGACCTCATAAATTATTTTAAAATTTTCATTTTCATTTTTTGAAAGGATGAATAAATTTAACCAACTAGTAGTGTTAGAGTACTGTCATTATATCATTATCAATATGAATCCTAATTAATTGATAAGTATGAATTCACAAAATAATCACATTAGATAGAGTTTAGTAATCATTAAATACTTTATTAAGCTAAACAGGTGTCAATAACATGAAATAATTTGGATTTTAAACAAAATAGAATTATTCAGTGAGTGTGATTTTTTAAATTTTTTTGTTAATATTGTAAAATTCAATAATTTAAGATTTCAATAGTAACATGAATTCTGTAGGCTCATAAAATAACAGTTATAAACTAATGAAGTTTACGGTTGTTATATATGTTTATGATAAGTCTTTATTATTTTGGGATGCATTAATATCCATTATATTAAAATTTATAAATTCTAAATAAAAAATAAAAATATAGTACAATACTAACTATTTTGTGAAAGAAAAAGGTATCAAATGTATAATAAAGATGCATAACATGTGTTCTCAAAAAACCTATATCGATATAAGAAAAATATATTATTATTTTATATCATTTGAATTACTGATTTGTGTATGAAAAACAAATTTTACTCTTACAAGAAGGATGCAAAAATATTATATAAGATAACTAAGGAAACTGAAACGTAACAGATTCAATATTTTCTATGCATAACTATTGAAACACTCTCAGATGTCTTGCATGATGTTTTACAGTAGTTATAATTACTCTCAAAGTTAGTTTTTTTCCTTCCCCCCTGAAACTTATACCTCTATAGGGACAATAGTATATGTTTAATATTTGACAAATATCATTTTCAATTTTTGATAGGAGGAATAAATTTGACATTCTTATAGTGTATTCCATATAAGTTAATGGATTAAAAAACTATAGTAAGTTTTCTATATTTATTTTTATCAATTGCTTAGTGTGATTTTTTTATTTATATTAGAATATTCCATGGGATTTAATAACACAATTTGACATAAACTCAAAATATATGATGTTAAAGATATAAAAAATATACTGGAGGGCTATATTTATGGGTAGGAAGAAATAATCTTCATAAAATCAGAATTACCATAATTTGGATACATTGTATTTGTAGCCTATGTTGTCAGGAATATAAAATGTCTTGAGTCAATATGGTTCAGGAATCATGCCATATAATGTATGGCCGAGACATTCTATTTGATAATTACAAGTTCATGAAAATTCTTCATTGAGACAATCCCATAGACCATGTTGACACCTCTTTTATAACCATAAGAAACTCTCTTCCATCATCTAGGAATACTAAAGTAGAACATGCCTCTCAAAATGTTCCATGATTAATGTTGTTAATAGTTTTAATATCCTGATACGAAGGTTCCCCTATGATATTTGAAATATATTTCTACAGGTAATATAGCTCTCCATTTTTTGAAGGATCATAGTATAGTATATAAATATAAAATCCACGCATTCGATGATACCATTTTTTTATCGAGATTGGTAGATAGGTCCCATTGGGATTTCTACATATGTGATACTTTTTCCTACCAATTATGTTACATTTACATCAAACCAAGAAGTAATAATTATTTAAAAAAATGATTCAACTACTCAAGAACTCTCTATATTATCACTATCACTATAGGTAATAGTATTTTTTTCCTAGTAAATGGAAATGAAACCTCCCTAACAGAGGATATTTATAATTGATATCATAAAAATATATCCTCTAGGATTCCTCATAAATAGAGATGTACTATAAATAATAATACATCTTAATCTCAATTATATTGTTGTTTAACAACTGTCTATTATTGGTCTCGTCGAGTGCTAGAGTAACACAATTATGACTTTCACTAATATATATAGAATGTAATTTTATTTAATTTTATTGAGTGGAAAAATTTATATTGAGATGAAATTGATAATTTAATATAAAAATAGGGTTATATGGTGAAATCAAACTGATTATCCAAAGAAACACCTTTTTCGAGGATTGTGCTTAAATTATTCCATCTTTGGTATACGACATAACCATCATCATCAATTTTTGTGTGTATAACAAATAATTTCTGATAAAATTTATAAAATTTTCTATTTCTAATACAAGGAGATAAATGATTATGATCACCACGAGGTCCATGCATCATTAATTATTTAACAACTTTATGTTGTTTTGGAAATGTATCATTATTTTTAATTTCAGAACAAAAAAAATCTTTTAGTGACTACCATGGTATTGAACATTTTATCAAAAAAAAAAGAATAAAGAAAATGTACACATGACGCAAACCATGTATTTTAAACTCCAAAATATGAAAAACTACATGGAAAAGTTTTGGATTAATCAAATAAAAAGGAACATGATACAATAACATAAAATATGATAAACAAAAATAATAATAGCTACGAAATTAGTTATAGGCTTGTGACTTCACAAAGAAACACACATATCTTAAATTATTAATTAGATGTTGATTCATAATATTGAGAACTCTTGATAGTATTGGAGGGTAGTCTGGTGAGAATAGATTGTTATGATTTACAAATTGAGTAATTTCAAGACATGTTGGATTACATGTAAATGTTAAAAATAAATATGGATAACATTCCCAATTAAAATTAGAAATAGAATCTTGGTAATTATAGATCATATTACTTAGACCACCGGTAAATGTTAAAGGTATTATTATATGATTCCCTCATGAAGACCCATCACAACCACCTCGATGAAATTAAAATTTTAACCCACTGTATAGTTCAACACTTAAGCTCGTTTGATTGACTTGAATAAAAGAATGTCTTTGGGAATCAATAATTATATAAGAAATGAAAATAAATTTCTACAACATCCTACAAGAATGTAGTAATATTGGTGCATCATTTGAATGGAACTACAAGAGATAAGAGGAGTACTCTCTCGTTGATAACTTTTAAATCTCAGTACTTATACTAAAACATACAGCATGATGAAATATATTCTCAGCATATCCATCTTAGATACCTATGAAAATCAATGGATATTGTAACTGAATATAGAATGGGGGATATCATCAATGCATTAAAAATCACTACTATTTCTTTGAATGATTAAATATTGTTCATGTTTGAGATATTAAATTTCACCAATAATAAGAATTAAAATTTCAGAAGTAGTTGTTAAGTTGTTTTTCGCTGTAATAATTTGTCTTATTTAAAGATGAACTAGATTTAAAATTTTAATTTAATGAAGACCAAGAACATCCCTTTCACCTCTGAAATGATTATCTAAAGCATTTTTTTTCTAAATCATATTTTCTAGGTTATCAACAATATTAAAATCAATAGTTGTGTTCAGATTTGTATTGATACAGCTGCATGATAAGTTCCTGTTAATATGAGCTCAACGTAGTTTGTTTAATGATTTGGTAACTTCTGAATTTAAATATAACCTAATGGTCTGGACCCTTTTGTGAGAATCATTTTCAGGGTCATACATGTTTAGTTTTGAAAACCTAGGTGGTTCTTTCTCAAGAGGACACAAACTACCTATGTGATGGTAGTTTTTTCCATTTAATCTTAATATATTTAAAGCTCTACCATTGTTGACCAGCCTATAAATCTTTCTACGTATTGAAATGATTTATATCATAGAAATATAAATATGCATGTCTTCATGAAATTACCTTTCCTCAAAATAATTATGATTGAAGACGAATGTTATATAGTTTTTTAGAAATGATAGGAGTAATTCCAAGGTGATTTTCCCATCGTGCAGCATAGGAAAAATAATGGGTTATCTTTATTTCATAGTTTCTTATTTCTCTCGTCAAAAAAAAAGTGAACCACAATACTCTCAAACATTAGGAGGATCTATAGTATTAAAATGTGATGTATGATCAACATAATTTAGTAATAGGTGGTATAAAAAAGTATGAATAATATGACAAAATCATTTTGAATTTTATACTAGTATAATAATAGTTCTAGTAATCCAGTCCATATTCTCTGTACATTGATATAGTTGTGAATTTTATCCAGCAACAACTTTTAGTAAATCCTAAAATTATATTACATGAGAAATATTATTAAACTTATAAATATTAATATGTATATCCTCATACCAAAAAAATGTATAGATGGATGTTTTATAGCATGTTTTATTTCATTTGTTTCTATCAATATATGAGCCATTGTACTTGGAACATCTAGATGCTAGTTAGAACATGCACTATGAGTTGTTCTCAATATCAAAAAATGGAAGATGTATATTATTTCTCTATATTTTGGATGTTATATATATATATATATTCTTACGAGTGAGTTAATTTTATAACACACTTGGGCATAAAAATGAATTTTGGTTTCTAGTAATTATAGTTGAAAAACCATATCTATTTAAAGGGGAATGCATAAAAAAATAATGTTGAATTTACATTGAAATGGACTGATGTTTACTATGATGAGGAGGTAAGGGATGATTCAGTAATAACATTGTATTCATTATTAAAATATAGTATAATAAATGAACATAGTTGTAGTTTTTAAATAAAATGGATATATAACCATCATTTTGTTCATAAGATTACTTTGAAATTGTCCTTACAAAATGGTATAACATGTTGTGTCATGGTTTTAGGTCTTTTTTTCTCTTTCTTGATCCAAAAAATATGGTTGATGATTAGCACATTCATAAGGCATGGTTAATTAAATATATGTTAAATATGATTAATTAGTGTTAGTTTGAAGTATGGTATGAAATATAATTTAATGTACTAATAAATTTAAATTTAATGAACCATTGATATATAAAAGTGATAATGGCATGCATGTTTCTATTTGGGTGATAACATTTGTTGGTAGTGGCTGACATATTGTATTAGAATAGAGCTCAGTATAGTCCATAAAATAATTTCCTGTAAATGTTGAAACAATTATTGTGGTAATATATTAAACATATGTTTTGAAAGAATGAAAAATAGTAGAATAATATAAGGTAAACATAATACATAAATCATTAACTTTTATTTTATTTTATTAGTACTCTCTACAGAAACATTTCATCTCAATATGTTGATGGTGATTTCATGTTCTTATTGGTTTTATTTTTATTCAATTGTCATGAATTTATAGGAAATCAAACTATGCATATGTGTGAGTATAGTGAATGAAATATATTTGGAATACAAAGTACAAATTGACTACGCATGTAAATAATTTAGTTTTTTTAAATTACAAATATCATTATAGAAATAATGCATGATAGTAATAAGGATATTTTTGTATTGAATAAAAGAAATTAGTAATATGGTTTCTATACTATATGATTTTGTTGAACAAAATGATGTCAATGCAGTTAGATATCTAGATATTCAGACTGACCAAAAGTAGTTTAAATGTTTTCTTGAATCAGAAAAGCAGATAGGTATTATAAATTTTAGGAAATTTCATAGGAAACAGGGAATAATAAATATTGGAGACAATTTTATGGAATTAATTAAATTAAAAGAACACTCATGTCTGAAATGAATAATTAATTCACCTTTATCGAAATGTGCAATTTTTTGGAAGAAATAGGCCTGTATAATAGTGAAGCAGAATGGTTCTTCTATCGGTGTAGAAGAGCATCTGGAAATTGTAATGGGTGAGAAACATGTCAGTGTAAAGAAAATTAACCTATGAAAAAGGCAACCACTGTAGATGTAGGATTAGGAAAAGGGTGAAAAAATTCATTAAGGTTTTTGTTATGTGGAGGTTAAAATATAAAACATGTAGTGGTTTATATAGGTAGAGGGGATAGAAATTGAAAGCCTACTGGTGTTTTTCAATACATGATGGTTATAGTAGTAATAATGGAGGGGTTACCGTAGGTAGAGGGGGTTAAAATCATGAGTCAGAGGAGGTTTTGTGGTGCGTGGCGACTATAGTAGTAAAACTGTTGAGGTTAACATAGGTAGAGGGGATAGAAATCATGATCCGGAGGGTTTTTGTAGTTCATGGAATTTATATTAGTAAAAAAGTAGGGTTCACCATAGGTATAGGGGACAGAAATTGAGAGCCAAAGGGGGTTTTACGGTGCACGACACCAATCATCTGATGTGGGAACCAAATGATGATATGATGGGATTGGGGATTGTAGAGGAAGAACCACTTTATAAGAGAAAAAAATGACAAGGAGGATGTCTGTGCAGGTTTGTAGAAAAGGCATAATAGTGGAACACAAAATCATAGTGGGAAAACAAGTATCAACTGTAAAATAATGTGATGAGGTTTCGGGTTTGGAGGGAGGAAATATAAATTTGAAATGACATGAATGCTTGTATGGGTGACACATAGGTGGAAGGATCAAAACATTTTTATAGATAATAAATTATTATAGACCAATAATACTTATCCCATTGTTACATGAATTATAACAAATAACGCATTATCAAAATTCACATGACCTGTTAATGATATATATTGTTAGAATTATGAAATCACATACATAGAAAACCCATAATTTTCATACATATATAATTTTTTTATATTAACCAAACTCTTTAAGTGATACATTTTCTTTATTCAAGACCAATATATCATGTTTATTGATATATTTCTTAATAATTTCTACTCATAGTTAAGCCTTTTGTACATAGTTTTAGAAACATGGGATGATCAAAAAATGTTTTAAGCGGTATAATCAAAAGGGAAAACCTTGATAGTCTAATGAAATACTTGAAAAAAATTGAAATTTATTCCCTTTGAACATATAACTATGAGCTCATTCACATGAAATCAACATCCCTGGTCAAAATTGTTTCATAACAAAAATTCATAATCAAGAATTCAAAATGAAAATACTATGAATGTTCCTTAAGAAAACAAGAAATATAAATAAAAAATTAAATCCAACATAGATCATAAAAATTCCTTTGTGAAAAATCTTTTCCATTTGACACCATTAAACAACCCTTTACCTAAAAAAATAAAATTTTTGGTTTCATAAAATTAATTGATTTCCATTAAACTTTGTTTTCTTTATGGATATAATAAATTAGATAATGCTTTATAGAGTTATATCTTAACCCCACATAATTATAAACAATTTAAATGTATAATAATTTGAAAAAACATTTATAATCTAAAAAAATTCATTATAAAACTCACAAAAATAGTCATTTGAACTCATTATCATAAACACTTATAGTTATGAGATAAAATTAAAAATAAATATCCTTTTCTTTAATAAATTATTAAAAGGAAAAATTCATAGATTAATGGAAATAATATTTAAAAAAACCCATAGAAACATTGAAAGGACCTTTGACTAGCCACAACTAAGGAAGAATGATGAGAACCAGAATCCATTTGAACAAATGTAAAATGGTTGTATATCAGATAGATTAAATGAATTCTCATCAGAATAAATTCATTAACCAGTTGAATCATGTGTATCACTTGAATCATTAAAGGGATTATTGGATCATTGAAAGGACTTGAGAATCACTATAATCCTTAGGATATCATGGATCACATAAACCCATAAGGAATCACCGAATCACATGACTCCTCAGAAGACTCATGATCACGTGACCTTGACATGGTCACGAAAGAAACAATATATTAAAAAGAACATAAAATCCAGATAGTTGTTCCCATGAAACCCTCAATACGATATGGGATTCCCATGTCTAAAGTTCAAAAAAATACTAAATAAATGTTCATTATTGATTTCAGTTTTCCCCGAGGAAAAGAATTTTTGGTGAAGTTGATCTTGTGAAAATGGCCCCAAAAAATCTCTCAATATGGGTTCTTACTAGAATGTATTTCAATGATGTTACATGAAAGAATTAGAGTGATAGATATTTTTAGAATCGAGTAGAATATTAATGAGCCCCTCTAAATTCCCTTATTTAGATGGAATGACACAGAATACCAAACATCTCTTGGAATACCAAGAGACACCCAAGACACTGATTGTTGAAAATGCCAATACCTCAAGTGGGAATTCACTATCAACTGAACTAAGTCCTTTTCCCCAATAATGTTACTCATGAGGAGGGCCATTTATTGATTCCTACTAAATGAGCATATAAAAATCCACAAAGGAAAAAATAATTGAATTTGGGAGTTATTTTCCCCTGAAAAAAGAAAGAAGAATGTGTTGAAGATCATAAAAATGACATTAACCCCTATAAGACATACGATTTCATGAGCTTTTGAAGGTGGTGTAGTTGATCATTCATAGTGAATAGATAGTAGAAGATACTATTCAACTCCTTTTACAAGTTATTATTCTCTGGAGAAGTCATCCTATGAAATCATTAATCACATGGATGCAGTCAGATAAATCTCCCCCAGCTCATAAAACCTTTCCACCATTGAATTCCTAATAATAAAAATCCAAAAATACATTGTAAATATGGATGAAAATACAAAAAATATTGTAGACTGTTGTGGTTTTAAAACCCATGCAACACATCATTGATGGGGAGAATTATTAGCCTGGACAATACCTAAGAAAAATCATGAAAAATAGAGTCTTTGTAAAATTAACAAATGAAATAAGAAGGTGAAATATGGGAGCCTATTTTTTCAAAAAAACTCATACAACGTGCCCCAAGTGGTTCAAGAGACACTGTAATCCACCAATGTAAAGTCCTAATCAACCCATTAAAGCCCATTGTCATGTCATCCTGGTCACAAGAATGGCCTCAAACAAGTCATGGTGACCTCGTGCTCCCCCTTTGTCTCCATAAGGACAAGAAAATAATAGTTTCCATAAAATGCCCCTGAATCTCCACAAGAGCCTTTGTTGTCCATATGCATCACCAAGAGGTTGAGTGAATGTCTTTGACAACACTCATACTACCTCATGTGATCCCGAACCCTGGTAAAATTTACAAAGAAATAATGAGGGGAATAACAGGAGCCTCTAGTAACCAAAAAAATCACCTGCTGCATCTAGGATGACAGCAACATGGTCTCACAAAACCCCTCAAAATGAAATCTTGATTTCAAGAAATCACCCATGGAAAGCCATCTATTAATCATAAGAGGTGTTAGACAAGTCTCCAAAGATCAGGCGAAGGACTTTCCATATGCATCCTAATTTTAAAAAGTAATTTGGACTTTTCATCCCTAAAATATATGAAAGTCTCTTCGAATGTACATATGGTTTGACAAGACCCCAATAATTGGAAATTATGCAATAAGGGAGGAATTGATGGTATTATCCCATGATCATAGAAAATCATGTGACCCCCCAGAATGACTTGTGGTGGGATCTCCGGGGGTGCGTGACATCAAATCCCTCCACCCATGCCAACCTATATTTTAACGATACATACTACGAAAGGAGGCTCATAATCAAGGTTGTGCGGCCTATAAAGACCCCACCTCATCATGAAAAATAAATAGACATTTACTTCGAACCTCACACTAGCACACCCAGTTTTCATAGAGGATTTATCAGAGCAATTGATCTTACAAATATGATTTTTTACATCACATAAGATCAGAAATAAATCGAGAGAAATCATGTAGCATGCATATGAACTTCATGTGATTACTCATATATCATGTGAAGGACTTATGGTGGGTCACAAAAGAAGATCCCATATATCTATTAGATTACATGAGACATACACCGGTTGATAATAATCAAATGTGAATAATTTTGAATAAAAGTTTGGAATAAAGACTAAAACATAAGAGGCTTATATGAAAAACATATACACTGATCTACATGCACTTTTCATGAACCACTAAGGTCATGTGACCAAACTGGGATATGTCAAACATATCTCATAGTGATTTATTGGTAAAACATTTGGATCATGAAAATTACTCTAGAAATGTCAAGGAGTGTCACATGGTTCCCCCTTGGGCATGCCACCCCAGTCCCATGAAGTCCCTCGGGCTCTCCTTCCAAACCCTTTGGTGTCCTTCATACATGTCTCTCAAACCATATGGAAACACAATCAGATGTCAGTTGAGTGTCATGATGGGACCCTGGCATGTCAAATGTCTCTCATAACATCCCATTACATGCCGAACCGATCTCTTGACATCCTCCGTACATGATAGATGGCTCTTGCGACACCCACAAGGCAACCCAACAATGTCTCAAAATTTGCTCGAGACATGTTAACTTGGATGATGTGTCACCCACCAGACATTTCTCATTAACTCTTCAGATGTCCTCCATGAAAGATATCCAGATTTAGTGATGAAATTAGGTAAATTATTCATGATCATGTGATACCATTTAAGCATGGTAATAGGGATAATCCAATGGCTCCCATGATCATCTAGGAAAGTCTCAGGATATACTCTAGAAAATTCCACCTTGATCATCCAATGGACATCAAACATTCCATCAAGGATATGTGACATACCTAAGCATTCCTACTAGATCATATGATTTTCTTCGTACAAGTATGTAATATAACCAAACATGTCCAAACATCCATCAAGGTGTTAGGTCAGTCAATCAAGGTACATTAAGCTGGTAGTCAATCAGATCAGTCAGAAAATTAGACCAAGTTAATGGGAAACCTAGTACTTGATAACTATTTCCATCATTAGTGTGTAGCCCCCAATAAAAAGGGAAAAATTATAGTGTAATCCCCAATCAATGAAACTATTATGACTCTCATTCTATCCATAACCATGATACAAAGGATTTCATCTTAAGATTCGTGATCTTTATTAACCATCAAAAGGTAAATATTGATTCATAAGTCTCGCATTATCAAATAAAGAAACATATCATTTCCATCTCTTATTTATGATAATGAGAATAGCTCACATAGGCTTAGGGAATTGCAATGATCATATAATTCATATAGGGAAAATTCAGTGTGTAAGCCTCGATCAAGTAAACCATGATGACTCTGATTCTTTTAATTAAAAGGATACTTAAGATGCCTTCCTAAGGCCTGACCTCAAGTGGACACCAAACAAGGGGGTATTCCCTTATGTATATGATATTCAATCCATAGGGACCTAATCATTCTAATGGGATGATCATCATTCCTCATCCATCATTGGACTAAGAAGCCAACATTACTACAATGACTATAATTTAGGAAATAACCCTGATATGTAGGATAAATTCCTATGGCCCGAGCCCAAATAGTCATCCACTATGGTGTATGTCCCCTCATGTATCAGACATTTCAACAATAAATACTGAATCATTCCCATGGTTTGATCGTTCTACCTCATCTATCAGCAGACTAAGAAACCAAAGGGACTATGGTGACTCTGATTCCTTCCATAATCAGGATATGTAGGATGCCTCTCCATGGTCCTAGATCTATATAAAACATCCCAAGGGTTTCCCAAATACCTAAGTGTTTCACTCATATTTAGTGATACTGATTACTTATGATCCCTTATTTCTCATATTGAGCATGGATCACATGGGATTAGTGATTTTAAATGGTCATATTGTAAACCCGGAAATTCCATGGAATTTTTTTTTCATAAAATCACGGGATTTTTACGAGACCGCGAATATTTACAGTGCTTGATTCCGAGGTCCGGTGTGCCCGGAATCAATTTCTGAGGTTTTGTATGAGTATGTTCAGTAAAAGTGCGAGCGAGATTTTATAACTTTTGAACCAGTGCTTGGAATTGAAATCTGAGGGCACTGTTGAGCTCGCAGTGCCGATATTCGCTTAAGAAGACTTTTACTTTGATGATAGTTGTTCGAGAATAGAAGATAGTTATTGGGTTTTTAATTAAATTAAATAAAAATAATGTGTTATAATTATCTTGATTTGTGGTGGTTAATACCACCAAGAGGAGGTTAGGGTTGGGGGCCACCACACCATAACCTCCCAAGAGATGTTATGGTGGTGGGGCCCACCCTAGGTTTAAACACCTCTTGTCAATTAGTGAGCCGGGGACCACCCGAGGATGAAACCCTTGGACTCCCCATTTATGGAACCACTACCCATGAATCCTCTTGAACTCCATTAATTAAAATTGTGCCTACACACAAGAATTAATTAAGTAGATCCCCCTTAATTAATTACCCATTTGGATTCTTTATGCCAATAATTTAATAAGATGTGATATTTTATTATTTTTGGGGTTGGCATAATCGTTTGGTGGAGCTTGGGGAGGAGAAGAACTGTCTAAAAAAGAATGAGAAGAATTCCATATTTGACTTTGTCACCTCCGGATGCTCATTTTCCAACGAAAGATATCCTCTTATTTTTCCGACATTGATGAATCGACACCCGCTGGGTCTTGTGTGATCTGGACCGATGCCATCTGGCGCCAGTTTGGGTCCCCACCCGAACGGCTAAACCATTCAGGAGCTAGGGGTAGACAGTTTCCCCCCTAGACGTGGCTGAGGCGGACCCCCCATGGGCTACCTGGAAGCTGGGATAGACTGAGCGTGGCCCACCGGGCCAGACCCAGCACGGGCCGCCGGGCTAGACCCAAGGCGAGCCGCCGGGCCGGACCCACTACAGGCCGCCGGTCCAGACCCAGCACGGGCCACTGGGCCGCCCGAGGGCCGGGCCTCCCCCACGGACCTGGTCGGACATGCCGACTGGTTCAGACTCTAGTCCAGACCCGGTTCGGGCCGGGTCAGTCCTACTGGGTGGGACCGGACCCAGACCCTCTTTGGTCAATTTTCACCTTTTCGCCCCATATCTTTGGTTAGATGTGACCGATCGACGAACCGTCTGCAGCGATGGAAATCTTATAGTGAGATAGTTTATTTGGCATACCCAACTAGAGGTATGGATCTAGTTGGGATATGTTCGGGTAGCATTGAACCTAAAAACCAACCGGGACCCTGGAATGAAAATTCCAATAACTCACAGACCGGGCGTCCGATTTGCGCATCGTCTGTTGCGTTGAGACCCCTACAAAGAGGCTGACCATTGAGATACTTCTAAATGGGACTTCTTGACAGTTGGGGAATCAACCTGTAGCTCTTGGAGTGGATCCTCCCAGATACAAGTGAGCAGCGTATAAAGACCTAATAGATGGCTGAGACCTGACGACTGCTGACCTTTCGACTCGGAGTGTTTCGAATAACCCAGTGGGAAGCGCCACTGTGTGATGTAGTAGAACCACAGTGGGGAGCCCCTATGTGTGACGCGACATACCCACAGTACTTGAAAGGAGAAGTATCTCAGTAGGCTATGAGGGGGAGTGCCTCTGTGTGACGCTACAGACCCACAATGGGGAGCGCCTCTGTGTGATGTAGCAGCCCCACAGTGCTCGACAGGAAGAGTACCACAATAGTCCAGGATAGTGGGAAGCGCCTCTGTCTAACACGGCAGGCCCACATTACATGATAGAGGAGGAGTACACCATCAGTTGAGGTTCTAAAAATGTGGCTGGAGTCGTTACATGATACTACCCCTAGAATAAAATCCAGGTATGAGCTGAGTCAATGTCATTTGTGTTTTTTCTCATAATTTAGATGGGTTACTATATGAATTAGTTATATATATGGGCATATACCTATGTAATGGTTACTGGTTGATTTCATTCATTTTGATTTAAACTTGTTCGATATTGTGAGGCCTTAAGGGTCTCGGGGTCCCTACTGAGTATCATTATACTCACCCCTGCAGGGGCTATGCCCACATCTCTTTGTGTTGACTGCAGACGACAGACAACTATGATCGAGGCAGAGAGTAGCAGGACTAGATGGTACCCAGAGGTGAACCACTCGGCATGAAAGTGAATGGAGCAGACGAACGGACGAGGAGTGCTGAGGAGGACATATGTACCTACCCTTCGGGTAAGAACCCAAGAGGATGACCAAGTAGCTGCTTACTTATTCTTTCAGTTGTACTGTACTTTTCCATTTTCCATGTACTTTACTGTTGGTCTTGTATTTCCGCCACCCTTTACTTTCAGCACTCTCTTTTGTATATAGTTTTACATAGTGTTTTAAATCCAGTTGTGTACTCTGTTTTGTTTTTTTAGTGTTATAAAGGCAACGCCTTACCAGTTATGGATTTACGCCTTTGGTGCTAGACGCCAGCCCCTGGCCTATGCAAGGCAGGCTTGGGGTAGTCACGATACGGGCCCCAGAGGTTGGGTCATAAAAAATTAGTATCAGAGGAGTCAGTCTACCGCAGAACATAGGACTCTGGTTATTCTTTCCTTTTAAGTAATAGTGTTATGGGTACAAAGTGTGGTTTTCAGTTCCGGGAGTCCAGTGTTGGTGCGGGCGGCCAACGTATCCATACACAAGGACCCTGACTATTGATTTCCGACATTTTGCATGAAAAAACAGATTGTGTGTGTGTTTTCAAAAGTTTTTTTAAGTCATCTCAACCAGGTCATCTCATCAGGTATAATATTTTGACCATGTCACATCTATTTCATTCATGATGCCTCCCCGTAAAGCCCTGAGAGTCATACTCTCTGACAGCCCGCTGAGCGATGAGGCCCTGGTGCAGGGCCCTTTTCCAGTTGAGGAACCAGTGGAGGCACTAACGGTACTACTTCCCGTTGGGCCACCGATTCCACCAGCCCCAGCAGCAGACGATGCATGCCCCATGAGCGCATTGCATGAGTTCCAGCACCAGAGGCCACCTAGGTTCCGGGGAGAGACAGACCCACAAGTAGCTAAGGATTGGCTGGAGGCTGTGGTTAGAGTCTTGAGGTTGGTAGGGACACCAGCAGACCTCATGGTGATCCTTGTTGCGAGTCTCCTTTAGGAAGAACCAGACATATGGTGGAACCTAATGCTCTAGGTCCACGATGAGCCGACACTTCTATATGAAGACATCGAGAGCCTGTTCTGGGCATATTTTGTACTAGCCACCCTTTGTGTGGTGCGGATATAGGAGCTACTTCATCTACAGTAGGGATGCATGACAGTAGCACAATACCCAACAAGTTTCACCTACCTCTCATTCCACTACAGAGTTATTGTGCGTGACCCATTCTTTAGGGCCCAGACCATCGAGTAGGGGCTTAGGCGAGAGATCAAGGCATCAATGATATCCCTCAGCATCCCGATGCAGGCGGGGGTGTTAGAGAGAGCACTCATAGTGGAGAGTTTCCTTGATAAGTAGTCACCAACAGTGAGACCCACTCCTAGTCAACATGCAGTGGAGTCTTCTGTAGATGGAAGTAGACAGATGACGCCGAGGTCCAAGAGTACCAGACCCATGGGTGGAAGACCGTAGGACTCATGATCTCTGGTGTGGGGCACCCGAATAAGTGACATATATTCCAGGAGCAGACAATGTTACTCATGGGGCGGGTAGGGTCACATGGCTCATGATTGTCCGACCCACTGTTCAGATGATCAGCAGACAGTTAAGGGACCTCCCAGGAAGAGGCAAATGTTATATCAAGGGAGTCCGCAGGGCACAGAAGGACTTGACAGAGGATCTAGTCGAGCAGCAGGCGAGTGGAGGCGATTCGAGGTGCTACCTCCCCCACCACCAGGAGGACCACCCCAACCGCAGGGAGCAGGTGGACAGGGGAGAGCTCTGATTTAGTTAGGTGAGTCATATGACCATGGTGCTCCAATGATGATTCGAGGTACTATATGTGTCTACTCCACCTTAGATGTAGTTCTTATAGACACTAGTTCCAGTTACTCATTCATTGACACTACCCTCCTTCGGAGCTCGGAGACTCTGACGGTATTGTTGGCTCAATCCTTACAGCCAGAGATTTCTACAGGAGTAGACTCGATGATTACACACTAGTGCCAGCAGTGTGAGCTTACTCTAGGAGGAAAGAGCTTCGGCTGGGATCTCCTCGTATCGACGTCAAGGCCTTACGACATTATCTTGGGTATGAATTGGTTATCTGGAGTCCATGCTCAGATTGACTATGTCAGGCATAAAGTGCGATGTGTCTGCATTGATGGGACTGGGTTCTCCTTCACCGGTGTGAAGGGAGCCTTTGCAGCATAGGAAATACTAACTTAGAGGCAGGTGCAGCCAATCACTCACCAGTTGGCTTGCCTTACCCTCAGAGCTATTGATGTGGAGAGTCTGACTAATCCAGTAGTGGTGGACCAGTATGCAGATGTTTTCCATGACCATGTTTAAGGACTACCTCCTCACAGAGAGGTGGAATTATACATTGACCTGTACCCCAGGATAACACCGATATCTACTCCAGTATATCGGATGGCTCCTGTTGAGCTTCACGAGCTGAGGGTACAACTAGAGAACTTACAGGAGAAGGGTTTCATCCAGTCCAATGCTTCTCCCTGGGAATCCCTGATTCAATTTTCCGAGAAGGCGGATTGGATCTTGAGGCTTTGTGTTGACTACCATCTCTTGAACCTGGTGACCGTGAAGAACAAGTACACACTCCCGAGGATCGATGTCCTCTCTGATCAGCTCAAGGGATCACAGTGGTTCTTGAAGATCGACCTCCGATCAAGCTATAACCAGCTCCGATTTCGAGACATGGATGTGCAGAAGATGGCATTTAGATGTCGGTATGACCACTATGAGTTCTTGGATATTACCTTCGGCATAAAAAACGATTCAACAGTGTTCACGTGTCTCATTAACAGGATCTTCCAGCCATAACTTAATCGTTTTTTCGTAGTTTTCACCAATGACATTATGATCTACTTGACTACTAATGAGAAGAATTCCTACCATTTGTAGGTAGTACTAGACACACTCCCAGAGCACCATCTTTATGGTAAGCTCTCGAAGGGTCAGTTTTGGATTCGAGAGGTTCACTTCGTGGGACACATCATCTTGGAGGCTGGAGTTGCAGTAGATCCAGTGAAGATTGAGGCAGTACTTTCTTGGGATCCACCCAGGAGTGTGATAGAGGTATGGAGTTTCTCGGGCTTGGCTGGGTAATACCATAGATTCATTCCAGACTTCTCTAATGTTGCAGCACCACTATCATCCTTGATGAAGAAGGGGGAACCCTTCGTGTGGTTGGAGAGATGCCAGCAAAGCTTTCAAAAGCTGAGGCAGAGGATGACTAGTTCCCCCATATTGAGGTTTCTTGAGGAAGGAATAGGTTATGTAGTCTACATTGATGCATATGGGACCAGACATGGGTGTGTCCTGAACCAGAATTGATCAGTGATCGTGTATGGTTCTCGACAGCTGAAACAGCATGAGTAGAACTATGCTACCCATGACCTAAAGTTAGTAGCAGTGGTGTTCACCTTGAAGATGTGGAGGAACTATTTTATTGGTGAACATTTTACCATGTACTCTAATCACAAGAGTCTCAGGTATATCTTCTCTCAGAAGGAACAGAACCTGAGATACTGGCGATGGCTTGGGTTCCTCTAGTACTACGACATTGAGATAGTCTATACTCCTGGGAAGGGGAACATTGTTGCAGATGCACTCAGTATGAGGTCTGGTATACATCTGCTAGGAGAGGCGACAGAGTAGCCGGATGCTTTACAGATATCCATTATTGATAGAGAGAGAGCATCCTTTCTACAGTATATTACAGTCACTCATCCTCTTCTTCAGTGAGTCATGGAGGCATAGCGTGAGGATGCTGACTATGAGACATGATGTTCTTAGATATCCATAGGTCATGCACCTGATAGATTTTCAGAAGGTGGGGAGCATGTCATCCTCATTAGTGGATTTACCTGGGTACCAGTATCACTCTGGGAGGAAGTGTGGAGGGAGTTCCACACTTCCCATCTAGCGGTAAATCTAGGAGTGGTGAAGATGTATCAGGAACTCAGACGACATCACTGGTGGCCAGTTATGAAGAAGGTAGTTGTAGAGTTTGTCTCACGGTGCCACACTTGTCAGCAAGTGAAGGTAGAGCACCAGGTACTAGTAGGCCTGGTTCAACCCTTAGAGGTCCTAGAGTGGATGTGGGATGGGATATCCATGGACTTTGTGATGGGTCTTCCACGTACATCTAGGAATCATGATTCGATATGGGTGATCGTTGATTGAATCACCAAGTCGGCCCACATCCTACCGATCAAAGAGCAGGGCTCAGTAGAGAGCATGAGACATGTCTATGTATAGGAGATTGTGAATTTTCATGGATTACTTTCTTCTACTGTCTCAGACTGTGATGCACAATTTACTTATCGGCTAGGGAAGGGGTTGTAGGAGGCTTTCGGGATGCAGCTACATCTGAGCACCACCTTCCATCCTCAGAAATATGGCCAGAGTTAGCGTACCATTCAGACCCTTGAGGAAATTCTCTGTGCATGTGTCCTCGACTCTGGTGGCAGTTGGGAGGATCACTCGCCTTTGGATGAGTTTGCATACAACAACAGCTACCACTCCACCATCAGTATGGCACCAATTGAGGCCTTGTATGGATGACCTTGTAGATCGCCTCTGTGCGGGACAGACCCATGGGAGTCAACACTAGTGGGACCAGAGATGGTATGGGCTACCACATAGAAGGTGCAGATCATCCAGAAGTTGATGAAGACTGCACAGAGTAGTTAGATGTCGTATGCTGATAGTAGACGAAGACCTATGGAGCTCAAGGATGGCGACCACGTCTTTCTACGGGTCTCACATCGATGAGGTCTAGGATATTTGGTCGAGGTGGCATGTTGTAACTATAGTTCATTGAACCTTTATAGGTCCTCCGTAGAGTAGTCATGGAGCCTTACTACTTAGCTCTTCCACCTCAGCTATAATGGGTTCACGACATCTTCCACGTATCTCAATTGAGGAGATATGTGCACGAACCTTCCCACATCATCGACCTTGGAGAGATGGACATTGATGATGGGGTGACTTTCATAGAGGTTCCAGTGGAGATTGACAATTAAGAGGAGAGGGTCCTATGTGGATGGTTGATAACTCTAGTGCGCGTTCGCTGGCTACATGAGAACCTCTAGGAGATCACATGAGAGTGGGAGGCTCAGATGCATGTTTAGTACCCCCATTTGTTCCCTTAGTTCGAGTTGTTGCTTACGCGGACGTAAATACTTAATTTGGGGAGAATGTAAGACCCTGAAATTCCATGTAAATTTTTTAATTAAATTCATGTTATTTTTACAAGTCTGTGAAAATTTACGGTGCTTGATTCCGAGACCCGGGGTGCCCGGAATTAATTTCTGAAGTTTTTTTCGGGTACGTTCAGTAAACGTGCGAGCGAGATATTATAACATTTGAACCAGTGCTTGAAATTGAAATATGAGGGCACAATTGAGCTCACATTGCCGATATTCACTTGAAAACATTCACTTCGACGGTAGTTGTTCGAGATTGGAAGATAATTTTGGGGTTTTTAATTAAATTAAATAAAAAATAACGTGTTAACTTTTTTTTATTTGTGGTGGTTAAAACCTCCAAGTGGAGGCTAGGCGTGGGGGTCACCACACCATAACCTCACATGAGAGGTTATGGTGGTGGGTCCCAACCGAGGATTAAACACCTCTTGTCAATTAGTGAGGTGGGGACCACCCGAGGATGAAACCCTTGGACTCCCCAATTATGGAGCCACCACCCATGAAACCACTTGAACTCCCTTAATTAAAATTGTGCCTACAAAAAAGAATTAATTATATGAATTCCCCCTTAATTAACTCCCCATATGAATTCTTTATACCAAAAATTTAATAAGATGTGATATTATATTATTCTTGGGGTTGGAATAATCTTTTGGTGGAGCTTGGAGAGGAGAAGAACTCTCCAACGAAGAATGTGAAGAATGACATCTTCGACTTCGTCACCTATGGACGCTCATCGGCCAACGACATATATCCACTACTTTTTCCGACATTGACGAATCGAAACCCGCCTTTCTACGACTTCATCAATGATAAAAAAATACGAGGTAGGGGATTTTACGTTTGAAATTGTTTCTGTCCTTCAATGAACAAATCTTGGATTGTTTTTTTTTCTAATTTTTATCGCCATAAAGGGGAAGGCTCGGGCCGCACGAACACGGCCCGACCCTCCCCCTTCGTTCCTCCTTCTTTGTTGACGACCACAGTGTGGAGCTGCAGAGGACGGCGTCGGGCCGACTATGAAGGAAACCGGAGGTGCAAGGCCGCCTGGTCGTTGTAAGGGCACAACGTCGTCGCGCTGTGCGAAGGAATAGGGGGTCACAGCCAGGTGGGGCCGAGGCGGAGGTGGCATGGAGCCATTGTGCTGCGCTGAGGAGCAAGGGGACATGACAAGGATGAGCCGTGGAAGAGGCGGCACGACACCGTCGTGCTGCAAAGTGGACCGTAGGGAGCCGCGGCCAGGGCAGGCCACATCAGATGAGTAGAGGCGGCCAGCCGAGCCGGCCGCCGGTGGAGCACGAGCGGCTGGCTGCTCGGACAGACGGGAGGAGCGGGACCCTGATGGGTCTCGCGTGAGCTAGATCAGTGCCACCTGGTGCTGGTTTGGGTCCCCACAAGAATGGTTAAGCAGTTTGGGAGCTAGGGGGCGCACAGTTTCTCCCTAGATGCGGTTGAGGTGGACCCCCCGTTGGCCGCCGGGCTGCCGAGTCGGACCCAATGCGGGCCACCAGGCCGCCCTCGGGGTGGGCCGTGCCCTCGGGCCGAGCTGCCTTCGGGTTGGGCAGCGTCCTCAGGCCGGGCCGCTCCCTTGGGCCGAGCCGTGCCCTCATTCCGGGCCGCCCCCTCAGACCAGGTCAGACCCGTGGATCGGGTCGAACTCTAGTCTGAACCCGGGTCGGGCTGGGTCAGTCTGACTGGGTCGGACCGAACACAGAACCACTTTGTCATGTTTTCCCCTTTTCACCCATATCTTGGGCTACAGGTGAACGATCGGTGAACCATCTGTGGCGACAGAAAGCTTAGAGTGAGACGGTTCATTTTGAATACTGCACTAGTGGTTTAGAAATAGTTGGGATACGGTCGGGTTGGTTTGAACCTAAAAACCAACCAGGCCCCGGGAACAGAAATTCCAATAACTCACAGACCAGGCGTACGATTGACACGCCATATTTTGCATTGAGACTCTACATGGGACTTCATGACAGTTAGGGAATCAAACTATAGCTCGTGGATGGAATCCTGTTGAAGACGAGTGAGCAGAGTATGGAGACCTAGTAGCTGGCTGAGACCTGACGACTACTGAACTTTCGACTCGAAGTGTTTCAACTGGCCCAGTGGGAAGCGCCTTTGTGTGATGTGGCATACCCACAGTTGGGAGAACCTCTGTGTGACCTGGCAGACCCATGGTACTGGACAGGAGGAGTACCTCAGTAGGCTACGAGGGGGAGCGCTTCTGTGTGATGTGGAAAACCCATAGTGGGGAGCACCTCTATGTGACGTAGCAGACCCACGGTGCTCGATAGGAGGAGTATCACAACAATTCAGGATAGTGGGAAGCATCTCTGTGTGACGTGGTAGGCCCACAGTACTCAGTAGAGGAAGAGTACACCATCATTCGAAGTTCTGATAGTGTGAATGGGGTTGTTTCTTGATTCTACCCCCTAGAATAAAATCCAGGTTTTAGCTGAGTTAATGACTTTTATGTTTTTCTCAGGATTGAGATGGGTTACTAGATGACTTAGGTATATGTATGGTCATATACCTAATTAGTGGTTATCCATTGATTTCATTCCTTGTGGTTTATCCTTGTTGGATTTTGTGAGACCTTGAGGGTATCGGGGTCCCTACAAAGTATCGTTATACTCACCCCTGCACGGGCTATGCCCGCACCACGTTGTGTTGATTGAAGATGATAGATAGCACTGGTAGAGGCAGAGAGTAGCAGGAATGGACGGTACCCGGAGGTGGACCACTTGGAATGATGGTGAACGGAGTAGACAGACAGATGAGGAGTGCTAAGGAGGTCATCTGTACCTACCCATTAGGTAGGAACCCCAGAGGATGACCCAGTATCTTATTACTTCTTCTTTCAGTTATACTTTACTTTTTTGTTTTCCTTGTACTTACTATTGGGCTTGTATTTCCAGCCCCCTTTACATTCAACACGCTCTTTTGTATGCTATTTTACTTAGTGTTTTACTTCCAGTTGTGTAATCTATTGTGTTTGTTTACTGTTATAAAGGAAATGCCTTCCCAGATAGGTATTTATGCCTTTGGTTCTAGTCGCCAGCTCCTGGCCTATGGAAGGTGGGCTTGGGGTAGTCACGATATGGGCCCCAGGGGATGGGTCATGACACATATCATTTACATCATGAATATCCAACAGTGAAGGGTATCTCAGTATGTAAGCTCTGATGAGTAGCATGATATAGATTTTCCCTAAATAAGGGCATCTACCATGGGTCTCTTCCCAAGGGCATGATTGAACTATGATAACTATGATTCTTACGATATTTGGGATACATGTAACATATTTTAGAGATTCAAGCTCAAATAACTGGTTCCTAATTGCCTAACCATATGTCTTTTCTGTATGATGTTAAATTTTATGGGTTTAATGAACAATGTGGGTTATGATTCCAGCAATAAACAATATATGTTAGATGCGTCATAATAGCTCAATATGCTCTTCATAATATTAACTACCTCCCTACATGGCACAAAAATTCCAAACTACCTAGTTATGAGACTTTACCATATATGAATATGTTAATTATAAGGGAAATAGATGAATAACCTCTAATACATACATATGGATACACTAATGAGATACCATTCTTCAATGAATATAAGGGGTTAACCTATGATCATTTTTTATGGTAACCAGTCTCATATTTTTATTAGGAATAGATTCTAGAAAATATGTTAAATCTATAAGAGAGTCATGAAGTAGTCAATAGTTCCCCCAAAAAGTGTTTGATGATACTGAACTCCTATCCTCTAGACCAATACAAGTACCTTATCATCAATGGTTCAAAAACCCCAACAGAACACATGCCTTTGGAAAGAATATATGAACTGTGTAACAGCCCGAGATTTTATGAAAAATATTCTTTTTATTTCACTAATGCCTTGTGTTGTACGCTACACCAAAAGGAGCTTGCACAACACGCATCCTTGTCTTGCCTTGCATTACACGCAATCGCGACCTTCCTCGATAGCGTGTGTAATACGCAATACCGAGTTTCACTAAACAACGATGTGCTATTAAAATATTATTAAAACTAGCCATTATGAATAGTAATAACCACTTTTTAAAATTCTGTAAATCTTATTTTTTCAAAATGAACTTCATTCTTGGATTCGGAGTATCTAATTTAGCCTAAGGTGAAATTTTGGTACTTTTCGGATAACTTTCATATTCTGATGAATAGTGAAAATTACTAAATTATAATTAAAAACAACTTTTTTAATCGAAATAATTAATAGTGATAAATTATTAATTTTAGTGGTTTTAAAGTATATTTAGAATATGTTTTTACAATTTAATACAATGTTGGTCATTGGTTGTAATTTCACATTTAAACCAGACATAATCAAGTGTCAATCTTTTGATATATATTGTTTCCTAAAAACACGCTATTTATTTTAACAGCAGGATTTAATTATAAAATTAATTAATGCAACTTCTATGTTATGAATTTGGTAAAATAGATTTCATTTTTGAATTCGGAATATGAAATATAGCTTAGGATGAAATTTTGGCATTGTTCTGAAAAACATCAATTTTTGATGAATAGTGAAACTACTAAGTGGTAGTTAAAAAAACTGAATTTTTCATAAAACTTAATATTGTCGCTTCTGTAAATGCAATTTCGAAAATTCGAGAGACACGGTTAATATCAAGGACTAAAATGTGGTTCAATGAGATGAAAATAATTTTTTGGTGAATAGTAACTTTTTACTTTCTTTTACCGCGGTTAATAGTAAATAGGGTAACTAAGGGTAAATATGATATTACTATTACCCTAACACATTTCCTAATTCTATTGGACAAGTGTAATTCGACCAAAAACAAACTTAGGAATAAAATATGACCATTTAGGCCCACTTGGATTAGATTAGGACATTTATTATTAATTTATTCAAAGAAGGGTTAAAATAGTTAAAATCAAAGTTTAATAAGTAAATCATTTTTAATATGGGGTTATACATAAGATAAATTCGATTGTAAATATTCATTAGAAAGCTAAAAAAGATTTCCTACATGATGGTATTTTATTTGTAATTTTTAGACATCAAATAATTTAATTTATTTATGACACAACGATGATGCAGTAATTATCTTATTAATGAAATATTGACATAATTGATGTTATAAACACCAAAATAAATGTAATTTGAGATTTTTTATGAATTCCACTAATTTTATAGGTTACTATGATATATTAATGTTGATTTAAACAACTTGGTTCGAACATTTAATTCTGTTATGACTTTCACAAAAATCATATATCAAATAGTGTCAAAATTGACACAAAATAGTTTTTAAATAAAATATTATATTATTAATTGTTATTTTATTCCTAAAAATCTAAGGTTCGGCCAAATGACTTAGATAAGGATATATTTATTAATAATATACAATTTGGGGTTCGTTTGGCATGTTATAATAAGTGTATTAACCATATAGTGAAAGAAAACAAAAAGACACGGTAAAAGTTAAATTATTTAACATAGAGTAAAATCTAATTGATAAGGTTAAAATAATAACCTAAACTTGTATAAATTCTATTGGTTGATAGTATTTCGACCCATACCCACTTTAGCTTCGAAATAAGACCATGTGGAACCATTATAAACCGATTTTGACATTAATATAAAATAATATTTTGAGGTATTCCTAAGGTGCCCCTCTCCTCCCTTATAAAAGGACACCTCCTCCCCCTCCTCCTCACACCAATTTGAGCACTCAAGCTCGGCCAAACCCTGCCAAAATCTCTTCTCCACTTCCCTAGAAACATCCTAGAGGTTCTGGTCTTCCTCAAAGACCAATTTTAGTGCCCTAAGAGGAGGTCTCAAAGAGGTGCTTCAAAGAAGAGGTAATTACCGTTACCAATTCTTTCATCTTTAATTCTTCTTCCACTTCTTCTTATTAGGTTGTTTCATTATGAAGTAATAACATCAGTATCACTCATATACTGATATGTTATTATAAGTATGAAACAACCCTATTTCACCATCTATCCATCCTACGGAAAAAGAAATCACCGCGCGTGCGTACGTACGGAATACCGTCTCCACGCCGTGGTGTAATCTATTTTCCACCACCACCTTACATGGATGGGTATAATGGTGTAAAGAATAACTATACATAGTTATTACAACATAATATTGATTCTGATATATTGTATAATCCACTCCAATTCAGTTCAATATTTATGGAAATGATATCATCGCTCGTGCGTACGTACGGACTACCGTCTCCACGACGCGATAAGATTCATTCTCCATGTTAACCATTTAAGAATGATTATAATGTATAATTAAGAAATAATAATGAAATATATGACATTATAAATCTACTGGATTTATTTATATATATACATATGTATGTCATCTACTTACTTCCATTTCAAGACAATAAGGAAAGGAAAACAGCGTTCATGCGTACGTACGGACTACCGTCTCCATGAACGGTGTTTTTCATTTTATTTATCTACCTATTATATATATATATATACTGAATATATATGATAAATAAATCATATTTTATATTCTGGAAGTGAGTAGATCATGATATAAGTAATAATGATGTCAAGAACAACAAGTCAAAACACCTACGATAAATGAAACGATTTTACCCAAAACGCTTCTTTAACATGGAATTTACAAAAGAACGGGTAATATAATGTCATAAGTGAACCATATATGATATCATAACAATGAATATGATTCTGTAATAAGTCAATAACATGATTTAAATCATTATACAGGAGGTTCGGACACTTACAAAGCAAGTCGGACCTAAGGTAAGGGAAATATCACAATCTCACTTTTATCCGAGATTGTTTTTACTTTGGTAATTACTGGGGTCTATTTTATTATCCACATCCATTTTCCCTCAATGTGTAATATTATTTCCATCATTCTACAATAGTTTATATCCAATTTTACCCTTAGGTAAGTTTTTTTGTAAAAGATATGAAAGGAATCTTTTGTCGTTTTTCGTACGAGGTACTTTTTGACTTTTCCGACAAAAGTACGAAGAATGTTTTTTTTAACTTATATGGCATGAATGGATTTTTAAAACATTATTTCCAAGAAGCTTCCTTTACAAGTTTTCATGTTTATTTTTAATCAACTTCTTTTATTTTAAAGTTTTATGACATGTTATGAAAGGAAAAGTGTTTTTGAAGAAGAAAGGATATTTTCCTCAAGAATGGAGTTCAAGTGTTTAATCAAAATTATTTTCCATCTAAAATAATAAAGGGTTCTGTTTTTATCCCTATTATTACATTGATTTGATCATGTTGTGATGGAATTATTTTTATGAATTCCTTTATCTTATATTAATTGATTTATGATGTCATGACGTTTCAAGAATCCCATTTTTGTTACATGTGTTATGGGATGATGTATGTTTTATGATTATGTGGCACACATAAGAAAGGATTCATTCTAAGATGGGTGGGACCTATATCTCCCTCCAATGCATTGGGTAAATATTTTATATCTCATGAGATAGACATGGCTGGAATGGTAGGTTATACCGGTCCAGTGAAACAGGACTGAAACGAGGGTTACTCGATTCAGAAAGGGACTTTGTCCACTAAGATAGACTTGGAAATTTAGTCTTGACTAACAAGAAATGATTTTCTATGATTATGTGTGTATGCCACAAAGTTTCAAGTTTCATGTTATGATTATGGGGATCTCATTTTCACTTCTATGATTTATCCCATGTTATGATATTATGAGCTCTTTTGCAGGTTAAGATTTCCAAAAGCTATGTTCTTATGTATATGATGTGATTGATATTTCTTTTGTTTACCCTTACTGAGCATTTGAGCTCACCCTTTTATGTTTTCTTTTACCCAGGATATAAAGAAAGGTTTTAGGTAAAAAAAGGTAAGATCTTTATGGGAGATATTGAAGATCTTTCACCACGATTAGAAGATTATGTTCCGAGTTTCCAAAGACACTAAACTATTACGATCCTTGTGTGTGTGTTTTGTTATGTACCAAGTATTCCGCAAAAGTAATGTAATGTCCATGTACGTCAGGATACGAGTCTCTACAGTTGGTATCAGAGGAAAGGTTTAGTCAACCTTTGGAAACTAGGATGCGAAAACGTTAGTGAGATCCCTAGAGATATTTCTAAGGTATGTCTTGGGATGTCCCTAGGGATAAGTATACGTATAGGTTATAGTAATAGAATTACGCTAACGATCATAGAATTAAACCTAAGATGTTGGATATTGAAGGTACTCCCCCTTTATTATGTTGTTTTCCCTAGCATGATTTTTGCCTCTCACACTATTCTTTTTGGGTTTTAGACGATGGCTGGAACCCGAAGGAACCGTGTTGATCAATGCAATGGAAAATGCAATGATTGCCCTCCTGAACAAACAAATGTTATGGGAGATGGAGTGCAAAATCTTATTGCTATACTTACACAAGCTATGAATCATTCTGGACTTCCAAATGAGCAGAGAAGGGAACAATATTCTATTGAGTCCTTCATGAGGCAACGTCCACCTTCTTTCAGTGGGTCTTCTGATCCACTTGTGGCTGAACAATGGATCAGTACTACTGAAAAGATATTTTCAGTTCTTCAATGTTCTGAACATGATAAAGTCATCTTAGCAGTATATCGTTTGGAAGGTGAAGCTGATCAATGGTGGAATCTTATCAAGAATACGAGGCCAAGAGATGAAATTGAGTCCATGGAATGGGACGAGTTCAAGAACTTGTTTTTCAGTAAGTACGTCCCTCGTATTCTTCGAACAAAGATGGAGAAAGAGTTTCTTGAACTGAAGCAAAGGGACGATGAATCTGTTGGTACCTATGAAGCAAATTTTACAAGACTTGCAAGGTATGCTTCTGGAATTATCATCCAACCTGAAAGTAAAGTTGATCGATTTTTCAGTGGCTTAAAACCAAGTCTTCGAAGGGCATTAGATATAAGAGACTTCAGTAGCTATGAAGAAATTGTGCGTTGTGCTATCAAGGTAGAAATGGAAGTTGGTGTTACATATCCATCTCATGGTTTTGACAAGAAACGAAAGATGGAGTTCAAGGAGAAATCTCAGAATAATGGTGAAAAGAAGATGAATGTTTCCTTATGCACAAAGTGTGGAAAGAAGCATGGTGGAGATTGTCTTAAAGGGACTAGAAAATGTTTTAAGTGTGGAAAAGAAGGTCATCGAGCAGCTGAGTGTCGAAGTAATGGAAAAAGGGTTTCTAATGATGTGAATAAAGCAAACACTGCAGAGAACGCACCACCAACACTTCAATGCTTCAAGTGCAAGGAAATGGGGCATTATGCTAATAAATGCCCTAATCCAAGGGTTAGTGATGATCAACATGAGCAACCACTGAAGGCAAAGGACAAAGGGAAGTCACATGCGATCACTATTGGCAATGTTGAATATGACGACGATGTGGTGGAATGATTAAGTGTTTATGTAATGGGATTCCAAAATAATGTTGTACTATTGATGTGGTATTCAAAGTGATTGAGATATTTTTTTGGAAATAAGATGATATGCGCATAATGAATGGAAAACAAAAAAATGAAATGTTTAATATTATTCATGAGCTCATGATTGATATAAGGACTAAGTGATATCATTGTTTGAGTATATAGAATTTTGAGGATTTTGGTATGTGGAAAGTGTTAAATTTTAACTGCATTCATGTTTTCACTAAGGTATTCAAGAGAATACATGATTAAGGACTTTGAATGTTTGGAATGTGACCAACAAAACATATCTTATGGGGATCAACGATGGTATTAAATCTCTGGTAATCGTTTTCACTATGTTATGAGAGTGGACTGTAGTATTATGGATAAGCCTAAAGATTGAAATGGATTATGTTGGACATAAGTGAGTATTGTTTAAGGATCGAAGTTTTCTCGATATTATTGATAGGATGTTATAGTAATGTAGTTTTAGAAAAAGGACAACCTGCAGGACGGGCGACAGCCCATCGCGTCGGACAAGGCTATGGGAATCGAATCCACAACCGAAGTGCGACTGGCCTTTATCGCCTACCACTGGCCTACAGGAAGTCCCTGTTTAGTAGAAACTAGTTTTATTATATTAAGCAGTATGATATATGAAGTATAAGTCCATTTTAGGAACCATATGTGATTAATCTCACTATATATCGACTTATGTATATAATTTTTGCTAACCCTTTTGTTTGAGACAGATGGAATGACCTGTCATTCTATCACATGATCTGCTAACACTTCACGAATAACAAATTCAACTTCATATATTTAAGAGATGAAGTGGAAATTGTTCAAGGCATGAACAACAGTGAGATTGTACCAAAATAATGAAAGTATTTATTCTAATTCAAATTTTCAACTTTAGGGAAATGATCTTGAAAACCAAAAATGTTGTCCTAGTGATTTTATACCTGATGAATCAGATGGTACCTTATATCATCACAAATCTATGGATTTGTGATTACTGGATTTTCCATAGCCATGTTCTCTACCACTCTCCATCAGAACATGATGGTTAGATTTCTCTTCCATATCCATATTTTTACCTATGTGGAAACCCAGCGATTAGTTTTTTTGGGTAATCGTTACATATCATACTTTAGTTTTTAAAGTCAAGTTTTGGTATTCCTTTTTACGATGTGGGATTCTATTAAAGAAACTTTAGAATAGTAAACCATTTATAACCCCGACGAATTTCGAGGGCGAAATTCATTTTAAGGGGGGTAGAATGTAACAGCCCGGGATTTTATGAAAAATATTCTTTTTATTTCACTAATGCCTTGTGTTGTACGCTACACCAAAAGGAGCTTGCACAACACGCATCCTTGTCTTGCCTTGCATTACACGCAATCGCGACCTTCCTCGATAGCGTGTGTAATACGCAATATCGAGTTTCACTAAACAACGATGTGCTATTAAAATATTATTAAAACTAGCCGTTATGAATAGTAATAACCACTTTTTAAAATTCTGTAAATCTTATTTTTTCAAAATGAACTTCATTCCTGGATTCGGAGTATCTAATTTAGCCTAAGGTGAAATTTTGGTACTTTTCGGATAACTTTCATATTCTGATGAATAGTGAAAATTACTAAATTATAATTAAAAACAACTTTTTTAATCGAAATAATTAATAGTGATAAATTATTAATTTTAGTGGTTTTAAAGTATATTTAGAATATATTTTTACAATTTAATACAATGTTGGTCATTGGTTGTAATTTCACATTTAAACCAGACATAATCAAGTGTCAATCTTTTGATATATATTGTTTCCTAAAAACACGCTATTTATTTTAACAGCAAGATTTAATTATAAAATTAATTAATGCAACTTCTATGTTATGAATTTTGTAAAATAGATTTTATTTTTGAATTCGGAATATGAAATATAGCTTAGGATGAAATTTTGGCATTGTTCTGAAAAACATCAATTTTTGATGAATAGTGAAACTACTAAGTGGTAGTTAAAAAAACTGAATTTTTCATAAAACATAATATTGCCGCTTCTGTAAATGGAATTTCGAAAATTCGAGAGACACGGTTAATATCAAGGACTAAAATGTGGTTCAATGAGATGAAAATAATTTTTTGGTGAATAGTAACTTTTTACTTTTTTTTACCGCGGTTAATAGTAAATAGGGTAAGTAAGGGTAAATATGATATTACTATTACCCTAACACATGTCCTAATTCTATTGGACAAGTGTAATTCGACCAAAAACAAACTTAGGAATAAAATATGACCATTTAGGCCCACTTGGATTAGATTAGGACATTTATTATTAATTTATTCAAAGAAGGGTTAAAATAGTTAAAATCAAAGTTTAATAAGTAAATCATTTTTAATATGGGGTTATACATAAGATAAATTCGATTGTAAATATTCATTAGAAAGATAAAAAAGATTTCCTACATGATGGTATTTTATTTGTAATTTTTACACATCAAATAATTTAATTTATTTATGACACAATGATGATGCAGTAATTATCTTATTAATGAAATATTGACATAATTGATGTTATAAACACCAAAATAAATGTAATTTGAGATTTTTTATGAATTACACTAATTTTATAGGTTACTATGATATATTAATGTTGATTTAAACAACTTGGTTCGAACATTTAATTCTGTTATGACTTTCACAAAAATCATATATCAAATAGTGTCAAAATTGACACAAAATAGTTTTTAAATCAAATATTATATTATTAATTGTTATTTTATTCCTAAAAATATAAGGTTCGGCCAAATGACTTAGATAAGGATATATTTATTAATAATATAAAATTTGGGGTTCTTTTGGCATGTTATAGTAAGTGTATTAACCATATAGTGAAAGAAAACAAAAAGACACGGTAAAAGTTAAATTATTTAACTTAGAGTTAAATCTAATTGATAAGGTTAAAATAATAACCTAAACTTGTCTAAATTCTATTGGTTGATAGGATTTAGACCCATCCCCACTTTATCTTCGAAATAAGACCATTTGGAACCATTATAAACCGATTTTGACATTAATATAAAATAATATTTTGAGGTATTCCTAAGGTGCCCCTCTCCTCCCTTATAAAAGGACACCTCCTCCCCCTCCTCCTCACACCAATTTGAGCACTCCAGCTCGGCCAAACCCTGCCAAAATCTCTTCTCCACTTCCCTAGCAACATCCTAGAGGTTCTGGTCTTCCTCAAAGACCAATTTTAGTGCCCTAAGAGGAGGTCTCAAAGAGGTGCTTCAAAGAAGAGGTAATTACCGTTACCAATTCTTTCATCTTTAATTCTTCTTCCACTTCTTCTTCTTAGGTTGTTTCATTATGAAGTAATAACATCAGTATCACTCATATACTGATATGTTATTATAAGTATGAAACAACCCTATTTCACCATCTATCCATCCCACGGAAAAAGAAATCACCGCGCGTGCGTACGTACGGAATACCGTCTCCACGCCGTGGTGTAATCTATTTTCCACCACCACCTTACATGGATGGGTATAATGGTGTAAAGAATAACTATACATAGTTATTACAACATAATATTGATTCTGATATATTGTATAATCCACTCCAATTCAGTTCAATATTTATGGAAATGATATCATCGCTCGTGCGTACGTACGGACTACCGTCTCCACGACGCGATAAGATTCATTCTCCATGTTAACCATTTAAGAATGATTATAATGTATAATTAAGAAATAATAATGAAATATATGACATTATAAAGCTACTGGATTTATGTATATATATACATATGTATGTCATCTACTTACTTCCATTTCAAGACAATAAGGAAAGGAAAACAGCGTTCATGCGTACGTACGGACTACCGTCTCCATGAACGGTGTTTTTCATTTTATTTATCTACCTATTATATATATATATATACTGAATATATATGATAAATAAATCATATTTTATATTCTGGAAGTGAGTAAATCATGATATAAGTAATAATGATGTCAAGAACAACAAGTCAAAACACCTACGATAAATGAAACGATTTTACCCAAAACGCTTCTTTAACATGGAATTTACAAAAGAACGGGTAATATAATGTCATAAGTGAACCATATATGATATCATAACAATGAATATGATTCTTTAATAAGTCAATAACATGATTTAAATCATTATACAGGAGGTTCGGACACTTACAAAGCAAGTCAGACCTAAGGTAAGGGAAATATCACAATCTCACTTTTATCCGAGATTGTTTTTACTTTGGTAATTACTGGGGTCTATTTTATTATCCACATCCATTTTCCCTCAATGTGTAATATTATTTCAATCATTCTACAATAGTTTATATCCAATTTTACCCTTAGGTAAGTTTTTTTTAAAAGATATGAAAGGAATCTTTTGTCGTTTTTCGTACGAGGTACTTTTTGACTTTTCCGACAAAAGTACGAAGAATGTTTTTTTAACTTATATGGAATGAATGGATTTTTAAAACATTATTTCCAAGAAGCTTCCTTTACAAGTTTTCAAGTTTATTTTTAATCAACTTCTTTTATTTTAAAGTTGTATGACATGTTATGAAAGGAAAAGTGTTTTTGAAGAAGAAAGGATATTTTCCTCAAGAATGGAGTTCAAGTGTTTAATCAAAATTATTTTCCATCTAAAATAATAAAGGGTTCTGTTTTTATCCCTATTATTACATTGATTTGATCATGTTGTGATGGAATTATTTTTATGAATTCCTTTATCTTATATTAATTGATTTATGATGTCATGATGTTTCAAGAATCCCATTTTTGTTACATGTGTTATGGGATGATGTATGTTTTATGATTATGTGGCACACATAAGAAAGGATTCATTATAAGATGGGTGGGACCTATATATCCCTCCAATGCATTTGGTAAATATTTTATATCTCATGAGATAGACATGGCTGGAATGGTAGGTTATACCGGTCCAGTGAAACAGGACTGAAACGAGGGTTACTCGATTCAGAAAGGGACTTTGTCCACTAAGATAGTCTTGGCAATTTAGTCTTGACTAACAAGAAATGATTTTCTATGATTATGTGTGTATGACACAAAGTTTCAAGTTTCATGTTATGATTATGGGGATCTCATTTTCACTTCTATGATTTATCCCATGTTATGATATTATGAGCTCTTTTGCAGGTTAAGATTTCCAAAAGCTATGTTCTTATGTATATGATGTGATTGATATTTCTTTTGTTTACCCTTACTGAGCATTTGAGCTCACCCTTTTATGTTTTCTTTTCCCCAGGATATAAAGAAAGGTTTTAGGTAAAAAAAAAGGTAAGATCTTTATGGGAGATATTGAAGATCTTTCACCACGATTAGAAGATTATGTTCCGAGTTTCCAAAGACACTAAACTATTACGATCCTTGTGTGTGTGTTTTGTTATATACCAAGTATTCCGCAAAAGTAATGTAATGTCCATGTACGTCAGGATACGGGTCTCTACAAACTGATTTATAGATATAGGAGCCATTGGGAGTTTCTATTAAGAATGACAATGGTGAACATGTTTTGTAATTATTTAATCACTAAAACAACTTCAAAACATAAATAGGATAGACAACCCAGTTATCGTCAAACCATTTCTTCACCAAATTAGGGTTCCTGGTCATCTTTTTCATCAAAACATTGTTAGAAATATTTTGGAAGTAGGAACATACTCCATATTTTGTTAATTATTATCCACATTCACTTTTATGAAGTGATATTTTTATAATAGTATGTAATGAATGAGAATGTTTAACTATATTTATGGAAAGGTTTATATCACTATGATTATCACAACCCATGAAAAAATGTAACTTCACTTCTAACTATAAGTATTAGAATTGTGTCTTCATCCATATAAGTTTTGTTGCATCTTGAATGATGTAAACATACTAATAATTAGATATGATAACATTTACTAAATTTTATTTCTTAATATTATAATTTAAAAAACCTTCCCCTAGAAAGAAAACTCCACCATATGTGGATCTTCTATCATCAATACTTCCTACCCAATCAACATATTTTTAGCCAAAAAAATCAATTATTTATTATCTTTCATACTATATTCTTAAATTTTTAGGCCTTTAATATATCTAGTAATTATTTTCCCAGCCAATATATGCGAGTACTTTCAAGCACTTTGGAATCATAGATATAGGGTAATATAAAAAAAATTCTCTGCCTTGAGGTAATCAGATACAACACATTTCTGATTAGCTTTCGAAACTCTTTAGAGTCAAATTCCCTACCTTGTGCATATTTATACAATATAGTTCCCATTGAAATTGGTGTAGGAACATATTTCATATTTTCAATGCCAAATTTATTAAGAATTTTTTTTCATACATTTCTTGAAAACAAATATTTATTTCTCCTTTTGTGAGGTTTTTAATCCAAGAAATTATTTCATATCATCATGAATGGAAACTTCAAAAAAATATTTCATTTCTTGAGAATACACGTCATATGTTCCTTTATCATTAATAGTAGGAATTACTTCGTTAGAATATACAATAAAAGTGATAGAAATATCATGAATTTATTTGATTTAAATATTATTATCAAATGTTCATTTATTAATGTTCAACTTGATTAAGTGGGTGTCTAATTTGAAATACCACACCCTTGGAGATTTCTATTACCCATACAAGTCTTTATTAAATTTTTACACGTAAATTTAATCCTACCCAATAAAAAATAATCATATTTTTTTAACAGAAACATTTTTATCAGGTTATCTATTATGAAAGGTTGAAATCACATCCATATAATATATTATAACATCATTGTGCATCAATTTCAAGAAATATTTTAATTATTTTATATATCTCCACTAATGAATAAGTCTTATCAAAATCAATTCCCTTAATTTGTGAGTAACCATTTCGAACCAATATTTATTTATTCCTCACCACTTCCACATATTCATTCAATATGTTTTGGAGCACCCTCTTTGTACTAATAAAATTTGTGTGTTTTGGTTTGGGTGAGAGTTCCAAAGTATCATTCTTTTCAATATGATCTGACTCTTCATTCATAGTATGAATCCATTCCAGATTCTCAAAAGTTTCATTCACATCTTTCAAATCAACTTTTTAATATATAGAAGTTTGTGTAATGACTTTTGATGTTCTTATTGTTATACCCTTTTGATAATTATCACCAATTATATTTTGATCCGCCACTTTATTCCTTATCCTAGGGTGAGATGTTCAAAATTCATCCTCAACACTAGAAATAGATGAGTCTGACTCTTCCATCTACGTGTCAAAATAGTTGTTTTAATCATTATCATGTTTCTCAAAATCAATTATTTCCTCCAAATAATCTTCTTCATCAACATGTGTTTTTATAGTATCTTCCTTACCTTTATCAAAAATATTACCCCAGTAGAATAAAAAATTCTTTATATTTATTTGATGAAACATACATATCCACTACTATCTAGAGAATTTAAAAGAATGATTCTATCTTCACCTAAATAATAAAACATTACAAGGTTTCCAATATTTTTATTAGGATGAAGGGACCCCCAAAAACTCTAATGTGTTTAAAATTGGAGTTTTGACATAGGACATTTCATAATGGGTCACATCAGAACATGGCCTATAGAAACAACGTTTCAGAATATAAACAATTATGATCATATCTTGACACTAAAATTAATTATAAAGGGCATAGTCAAGTAATATAGTATGATGTATTTTATCCAAACTTATTTACTTCCTTTTACAAACACTATTTTCTTGTTGTGTATATGGTGTACTAAATTCATGAAAAATTCCTTTTTTTCACGATAAATACTAATACTTTGACAATTTTATTCAATAAAATTAATCATTCTAAAATCCATTATAGAATACCAACATTCCTTTTCAACACTTATCCTAATTTTTTTACATCTTCATAGTATCTGAATTATGATTTAAATACATAACACAAGTATTGTAAGTATATAATCAATGACAATAATGAATTTCTTATCTCACAAAGCTGATTATTTTCTCATTTGACTATAGATATCAGAATGAAAAAGGTCTATTGGTCTCGTTAAACTAATATTAACATTATTATGAATAGATTTTTTGAACTTCCATTTCTGAAATATTATGAAAAGCCAATATATTCTTCATGAAATATCAGAAATACCACGAAAACTATTTTTCTTTGATAACATTATCATGTTTCTCTGACTCATTTGTTCCAAACTTTTATCCCACCACCGTTTTTTCCATCATAATTAATTAACATGATTTCTAAAATTAACCAACATGATAAAAGTTTCCCTTTGTACATTTTACTATTATAACAAACTTTTACATCTTCCACTATTTTCACAATAAAACCATTTTCAAAAAATAACTTTATTTCCTTCATAAATAAGTTATCAAACACTCCATAGATTATGTTTAAACCCATAGAAATAAAATATTTCCAAGATATAACATTTTATTCCCCAATAATAGTGGATCTAACACCTTTCTTTCTAAGGGATTCATCATTTCCAAATTTCATTATTCCTTCTATTAAATGTTCCACATTCATTAAAAATTCATTGTCTCCTATCGTATTAGAAGAACACACACAATCTAAGATATAGGGACATTTTCCCTTTGTATCTTGGAGATATGTTTAGAAATAAGATATCTTTTCCCATTATATTTATTAACATAAGAGAATGGTTATAAACCATTTTTTGATTTGGTAAAAAAGAAGACACACTTTTCCATGATGTCTAGGTTCTTCACATCTTTCAAAAATTGTTTTCAATCGTGGGATCCAATTATCATATTTCCACACATCTTCCTTATAATTATTGGTTTTAGAGTATTGATACTCCTTGATATTTTTCTAATATAATTAATGGGATAGTTGTAATGTTGGATATTGAAACAAATCATACATTACATATTACCAAATCAAGTGAAATACTGGAAGTATCCATTAAAATTATATTTACATCTATAACATACATATTGTCTCAAGTTTTGATCATTTTTCTCAAAAACCATCTTATATTTCACATCCGAGAATTTCTTCCACAAAATTTCTGTTTACACTCAGAATATTCTTCTTTAATTAAGATTTAATTCAAACTTTATCAGAACTATGATTGGTAGAAACTTTTATTTCATACACAAATGTTTTAGAAACTTTTTCAATTCCAACATGTTTTTTTGATAAAAAGAACATTCCTAGCTTTATTATTCTTCTGAAAATTTTGAAATTTCATTTCATCATTTGAAGAAAAATATTGTAGATCCTTATTAGGATTACCCTTTCTATAACTTTACCAACTTCAAATATCATGTTCTTGAAACCTGTAATTCCATACTCAAATTTAGAATTTTTTTGTTGAAAAAGTATCATGTCTTCATCATTTTCCTTAAAATTTACATCAATATGATCTCTATGATTCTTTTCCTTCTCAAGATACTTTTTTAGACAATAAAATTCTTCCAAAAACATATATTTTATTGATGAATACATTCAGGATTTTTTGTTTTAGTGTTATCCTTCATCAACTTCTTAATCTCTCTTTCAGGTCATTGAATATCTCTAAGAAATTATTTGAATTCTATTTTCAGGTAAAATTAAAGATCATTATCTTATTTTTCAGAACTAATACTTACAAAGACTTCATTTTTAACTATTGCTATTAAAATATTTTCGCCGACAAACTTTGTAAACGTTTTGGACTTAACTTCATTGTCATCATCTACATCATATTTAGATAAAAAGATTATCCTTTTAGATTTGGGGAAATTCTAGCTTATCCATTGGAATAAGATTTAGACTTATCACCGTATTTCTTGGAAGATCATCTTGACCTTCTATCATCATTCTCAAAATCTTCTTCATTCCTTCCTTACAGAAAACATACAAAAACGTTTCCAATATCTACAAATTCAAAACATTTTAATGTATTTTTCACTTTATACATTCCTATAAATCTTTTCATAGTTTTACAATACAAGGATATGAATTCATTAAAATTATTACATACATCATTTTTGGATTCAAATTCATTTCCTTATTTATCTTATAGATTCATCTTAAAATTCCATTCCATGGAAGTTTTGATGGAAATTTCATGTTCAAATATTATTTTTCATTTCATAATATTCTACCTTCTCATTTCATAAGTAATTAGAGCACTATGAAGGTCAAGAGAAAGGGTTTCATGATACTTATCTTACAATGATGAAACATTGGCCTCCTACTTATCAAAATGAATTCTCATGACTTTTTCAACAATAGTTTAATCATCCAGCTTCTCACCAAGATATATTATGTTGATAAAAATATCATCCTATATTGTAAATAATTAACTAAAAAATTTATACTCACCAATTTTGTGATCTTCAGACTTTAGACTCCATATTTCTAACATGGATTTTATCACCTTTTTATTGACTTCATAAATGTTCTTCAAATTCCCCAGATACCATTAGTAGTTATAACTGCCTTCACTATTAAAAACTAACTTTCATAAGTGATGAGAGTAAATAATTATTAGATCATTGACCATTCTCAATATTTATCTTATCCATAGATTATAGAGGAATGTTTTAATCAATAGAAGGAAATCCATTTACAGATTCATCCAAAATTGCATACACAATAGACATAAGATATAGAAACTTATTATGATTCGTGTTGTGATAGTTCTTGCCATCAAAGAATGGAATCCCCTTACTTTTCATATAATTAATATTCTCCATAACAACATATCTTAGACAAAATTTGAAAATAGTAACAAAAGGTAACCTTCACTCTCACACCACATGAAAGGACCCATCCAGGATCAATGTATCACTGAGAGGGTGATGGGTTGAATCAATGATTTATTTTTATTTTATTTTAACTTTGTTATGTACCAAACATTTCCCCTATTAAAAATGTATCATCATTTTAAAAACATTCAAAAAACCATAGGAACACATATATTTACAAATTTCACTAACAAAAAAGAGTATCTAGCCATTAGGATGGTTTGGAAATAATCCAATAACAAATAATAAACTACAAAACAATCCTTTTGTGTGTATAAAAAAGGTATGATAAACCCTTACAGTTTTGTAGAACTATGATCATTATGACAGTGCAAGTGATTCTTCAAGCATAAATGAAGTAAAACAAGTTTGTGTAAAATGTGAAGAAACCTTCACCAGTTTTTTCAAAGCATATTACTATACTTCCTTATGAAATTCCAATTATATAATTTTTCCAAAATAGAAATCATTGCTTTCCTAACCAATAACTGGTAATAATTTCACTTCTAGACTTTGTACATAAACATAGTCTGATAGCTCAGTCTGAGTCCTCATTCTGAGAAAATATATAATAAATAAATCTCTAGAAACAATTTAGAACCACATCAAATATTACCCAAAAAAATGAGCATGATGCCTCAGTCCAATCCATTACACTTTTTTTCATCATCTTATGTTAGAAAAAATTCCTATGGAAAACACTTTCTATAATCTTATTATATTTACACAAAAAATTTCTCCTTTCTATCTCTATCGTCCCATACAAACACTACAAGTGTCATCATTGGAATGTACAATGTACTTACTTCAATTTATAGGAACCTAGAAAATTAATGGTTAATAAACCATTTTAATTTCCCTAATCAATCATATTTCTCAAAAAATTTAATTTCATGTTCATTTTGACTTCATATTTGACACTTTCATCACTTTTAAACTCTTACCTATTCTTCACTAATCAACTTGAATCTGCTAACAACATTATCCATCTTAGGAATTCCTAAAAATTCTTTAGTATGATACCATTTTATGTTAAAAAAATCTTCTCAAAACGATGAAAGCATATGTTCACACTAATTTTCTTGACCCACTATAAAACATAACAGATCTGAAAATTACTCATTACGATACTCCATGCCATTGGAAAACCAAGTCAATACTATTCTCCATACCATCAACTTATATGAATGAAAATATTATTTCATAAACATAATTGTATCTTTGGAAGACTCTATCACCCCCTTACCACACATCCTCAACAGGTTCAAAAGAAATCTCTATTTCTTAAATTTCTTAGATTGATTATCCTACATTCGATGATGTATGAATTTCTTTGACTTATCAATTTCATCATACGTTTGATGGACTGATTTATCTTTCTTTCTGATGAATCTATTTATATAATTTTTAGATGAATCTTGATCCACTTTGAAAATAAACAAAATATCTCTATTTCACTCATAAATCACTGAAAACCAAAATAGAGTTATTTTTATTATTAATTCAAATAAAGAACAACATAACATTTCTTTTGATCAATGCAAATGGTCGACTTTATTATTGATATTATCAAGATGATCGGTCCCAACATGTAAATATTTATTAATACTTCTACCTTTGATGAACTGGTGGAACCTTGTGTCCGTTGGACTGTTGTCAGTAGTAACTTCCTATATCTATAATTTATTCGACCAAATATTGATCCTCTAAATACGGTCATTATATTGGATCGAAAGTTCGATGGATCAGTCAATAAGTACTACACCAAAACCATCAGTTTTAGTAACATAGAACTTCTTAGTATTTGGAAAAGAATGCATCTAGTGAAAATCACACTAATAGAATACGACCAAAGGACTTTAACTTCATAACCGTTATTCTTCAAAAAAATCCTTTATCTTTCATGAATTCCTCAAGACTTTGAGAACCGAAGGTTCACCATAGCATCGTCTAAATAATATTGGAATGTTTTATTAATTTCCACAATTTTATCATCTTATATGATTTCATTCAAACCTCAAACTATTTGGTACCACTTTAAATGACTCAACCACCTTTTTTCCTTTCCATTGAAAGTCTTCGATGATAATTTTTGATAATTCACGATGTTTATGAGTTAAAAAATAGAACGAAATCATCATATTTAAAATAAATAGATCCATAAAATAAAACTTATTCTCATATTGATTGAAATATTCATTATAGAGTAAATTTGAGTTAAAAAACAAATTATTGTGTAAACCGTATTTATAACAGAAAACCGAATCTAATGAACTTTCTTATCAGGAATGTGTTTGATCCACTAAGTTTGGTACTCTTGCTTCTAATGATCAAAACATAAAATGTAAGGTGATTTTATTTTCATAAAAAATACAAATAAATTCAAAAACAAAATTCTCTCATCAGGAGAAAAACATCCCTATCTAGAATGGTCAAAATAAAAATATAAAAGGTTTATAACACAACAAATTTCCGAAAGAAGAAAATTTGAGAATATTAACCCCTTCCACATTGATATATTCAAATCTAAACCCCATGGATCAAATAGATAAAATTTTAAGTTAAATAAAATGAATTAATAATTAAATTATATATTAACCTTTAAATGATTTTTATATTCACATCCTAAGCATTAATTGGTGAGAAAATCAAACACGTCTCAAATAAATAATATTGAGATGAGGAACTCAATACTTATATACTTTTGGATTTGTAAGAACTCTAACATACTGTATAATAACTTTTAATTTATTATAATTCTATAAAAATAACTTCTATATACTTATAATATCATATAGGAACCACTTATTACATTTTAAAATCAGTTTATAAACAATTACATATTAAAATCATCATTTTCATGTGTCAAATGTTTTGTTTTTCATGTATGTTTTAGTTTGGTAGTTCTTTTCCTTGAACATTGATCGTGGTTAAATAATATCTAGAATGATAATAATAAACTAAAAATCATATATATTCATTATATACATTTTTATAACCTTATATAAAACATATATATTGAAAAATAAATTACATCATTCATAAAGATGGTAGTATGTTCTTACTCATGAATATTATTTTCATTTTTTACCAAAAATGTAGAAGAAAAGTTAAACAATATTTTATCATTTAAAAATCATAATTATGTCTTGAATATAATATATATTTATTAAATATATCATTATATATGAAATTTTAATATGGTTATGGAAGATGAATCATATTGATATATAGAGATGGTAATCCACACATACGAACACGCGATACTTTCAACTATCATTTAATGGAAAGGAGGTGGAAAATAGTTATTACATAATTAGAATAAAATAAAAGTATAGTTATAATACTATATTTATAATCTTATGATGGATAATATATGTTTATAGTATATTTAAGAAGAAATAAAATTTAATGTACTATGTTAAGATTTATACCTTTTCTCTGGGAGATCTCATTTGGCTTACACCTTTCACCATGAAAGATTTGTATTAGGACAATAAAAGGGGATCTAGGATGTGAAAAATGAATTTAAGAAGGATTTTTATTAGTTAATGTCTAATATATAAGGCTCAAAAATCATGAATAAGGGATAATAAATGGTTTCCTTATAAAATCTAGAGGAGGGATACACGTGGAATTACCTAAAAGATTTAAATTATACTAGAATACATTCTTGTGAATGTGGGTCCAACTGGACAATAAATAAATGATATGATAATATAAGACCTAAATATATTTTAAAAATAATAATCATACATGTTTTTTTGGAATTATTACCCTTATTTATTAGTTTTACCATAGGGAAAACCAATTTTAACCACAACTATGATAACAGAACTCTACTATTTATTCTATTAATTATGAAATTTTTTTTTTGTAGAAACTATTGTATTATATTATTGTTATAAATAAAAATATTGAATAAAGATTATAATATTATGATACTATAATTTTTAGAAATAACATTTAATATAAATGTGTAAAAGGAAAAGAACATACATTTTTAGTTAAATGCATTTTTAAGGAGAAAAAGGATGATGTAAAAAATTTAATATTATGATAATTATTTTGTAATTAAATAGATTATGTGTAATTATATAATAGTTATGTAAATTTAATACTATATGAAAATATAATGGATATTTAAATTACTTTAATTAAATAAAATAAATGGCAGTTTTGCATAAAGTATAATTTTCACTATTCACTCAAAAACAAACATTTTCCAAAAAAAATCTTGAAAATTCACCATAAGAAAATATTGAAATTATTATTTTAAAAATGATATTAATTACCTAAAATAAAATTTCCATAAAATGGTTGAAAATAATTTATAATTTCTATGAAAAAAATGTTATAACAAATATTTTTGAGAAACATATATTTTAACCATAAAATGATATTAATGAAGATTGAGAACTTATTTATAATCAATTAATAAATAGATTTGAATTATTTAAAATTTTTATAAATATTTGTCAAAAATTTTGTTATTATAATTCATACTACTAACTTAAAGGTTAGGTTATAATGGTTTCATTTAAATAATAATATTTTATATTATATCATAGTTCTTTTGAAGTTGGATGTTACGTGTTATGAAAGATATCAAGCATAGTATTCTATAAAACTAAATTTCAGAAGTGTTATATACTCACACCATAATTAAATAGCATGATATTTTTATGTCTTGGTAATAAAATAATCAATATTTTAAAATAAATTTGTTCAAAAACTACATCATATAAAGGGATAATAAAACATCCTTTGAAAATTGGAAGTGGGAAACCTAATGGTTATCTAAAATAACACACAATCCGGTTCCTAGATAAGGATGATATTAGTGGAATAGAAAATATGAACATCTAAGAGTATAATAATTTCCAATGAATAATAAATATTGATGTTGAATGTGGTAATGAGAATGATAATGAACACTAAACTATAATTTTTTTGGGGTTAAAATGACTATCAATTTTTTAAAAAAATCTGTAAAAAGGAAAGAAATCATTTTTTAGGTTTTTTACTGGAGTTACGGATTTTTTACCATTGAATATGAGAAAATAAATTTAATTTCATCCCTTTTTAAATTTATCAATTATTTTCTACCTCTATTGTAAGTCCATATTATTTTACTATATGATTTCCTTTAAATGTTCCAAATGTGTTTGATAACTTTCTCCACAGGAAACATGAAACTAAAATAAAACCATGATAAATTTATTTATATAAAAATAAAAATTATTATAATTAAAAACCTATAAATATAATTAGAGGGAATTTATATGAGTAAAATATTGATGAAATTTTTAAATAAATAAAATTACGGTTACTTTTCATATGAGTAAAATTAAATTGGTATTGCTAAAATGATTAATACATTCAATACATACTTAGAAAGGCATTTTCCTAAATAATTCATAATTATGTGATGCAAATTTAATTTTCAAGAGGCTTTTGATTAGTGATGATAAACTATAATTGAGATGAATAATTTTTTAAAATTAATCTAATTGTTAAATGATAGGAAATATGACTGAGAACTATTAATATTCTAAAAAATGTATTTTCATTTAAAAATAATTTTTCATTATATGTCAACTTTTTATATAAAAGATAAAATTTATTAAATTTAGAATTTAAATATGGAAAATGAGAATTATTTTTCGATTCACTTTATTAATATTTTACTAAGATGTATTCATTGTATTTTTCTAAGAAGAATGATTTTCGTGTGAATAATAAAAAATGCCATTTTTAAAAATAACATGGATTTTATGAAATTATTAGTATATAATAATGAATTTTAAATTTATGAAACATAATTATAAAAAAAAATATGTTATTAATATGTGACATTATATTTTTTAATAAAATTAATTTATAAAGATGTATTTGATAATACATAACATAAGTAATGTTTTCTCAACTTTTGTTTTTGACACATTAAATATATTTTTTAAATTATTTTTTATCACATATATTAATTAAATATCATTAAATGGATATAAAATTTCGAATCATTAGATGAATTTTTTTTTATAATGATCAGTTTATTTTTGGGAATAAAGGATAAATTGACTCGGTAAAAACTAGTTACTATGGTGAATTTTTTTTGAAAAAATGAGTAACCTAAAATGTAGAGGTTAAAAACTGTTAAAAATATGTTTTTAATTTATTTTTTAAAAGTTTTTACAGTCCTTAACTATTATCCTCTCAATTATTTATCAATTTTGATGCCCATTTACAAGATTGTGGGTTCCTATTATTGAAAACATTCGAGTATTAACAAATATGTCTTGCATTTTCACTTAAAAAATGAGCTATCTATCCTCACATTACATCATAAAAAAACCACTTATATCTATCCAAAAACTACCATATCTATCGAAAACACACCCATACACCTTAATTACATTATGTGATTATCAAAATATTGTCCCTCAATTTGTTTACTCCCTTCTCAATGAGGATAATTCATGTATTAAGATATAAATTTCTAACGTCTTCTTTAATTTTCTATTTCCTTATGAGAATTTACTATCCCTAAAATTTAATTTCACCATATTAAAATGATAATAGAAGTATAATTTTATTTATGTTGTTATACTGATTGGGAATTCATTAATCACCCCCCCATTTCCAATAAGAAAAATGAATACATGAATTGTGTGTTGTACGAAGTACCACATTCAGAAAAAACATGATTCATTTTTCATAACTATATTACATAGATGGTAAAAAAGTTGAACTTAATAAATTAATATGATATTGATAACATATTTTTGTATAGGCTCGGACCCTCCTGGTCCATTACTTTGTCAAATCCTGAAGTTTGAGGTATCCTGGTGACCATTGGCGACTCATTGAAGAGATTTACAAATTTTTGGTTGAACGAATTGTGGCACTAATAAGCAGTGGTGCCACATCAAATGGTGCCAGGGCATTGGTGCCAGGGTGTTAGTGACTCACCCGTTAGTGATTCATTTCCAGCTCCTCCAGGACATTCTAGTTTCACTCCCATAATGTCTTCATTAAAGTAAATATTTTTAATATATATTTTAATGTGATTTAAGGCCCGTAAAAGATATTTTTTTAAATCCCTTATAAGTATGGTGACCCTAGTAATTACCATATGTGTGGCCTTTTTATCGGTGTCTCTCCCTTTTCCCCATTTTCCAGTCCCCCTTCTCTTCCCAATTTCACCCATGTTACGAGTTTTTCTCTTTTTAATGTTTATTTATCAACTCATAGCTGTCCACTGGTCTATCTCAACCGTCTCTAAGGGAATAATTAAATATCAATTAATTTCAAATGTGTAAAACCACTAGGTTGCGTGTTTGATCCACGATCTGGCTTTTATGTACTTCTAAATGGTCTCCATGATTTTATCATATGGCCTCTTCTTAAGATGTGATACTCCCTTCATTATTATTTTTTTTATCTTGGTGAATCTTGAGACATCCTCCTGAGTCAAGCTGTATGCCGGTGTTGGAGCCCTTACCACTCAGCCAGGGATTTTATTTTCCTGTAATCCCTGTCGTCCCCTATTTTGGGAGAAATAATGAACTTTGATATATGATCACCCAAGTAGGGAATTTTTATTTCTTCTATCTAATTGTGAATCATACTAGGTGGATATATTAATGGTTCCATGTAAGGAATGACTAGATACTCCACATAAAAGATAATTTTAAACAATAATTTAATATTATCAAAGGATAACTCATGCATTAAAAATATTGGGTAGGGTTTGGATTGATGTTGGTAGACTATTTTATTTTATTATAAATGTTTCTTTCATGGTTTTTGTAGCTTTATTCATTCTAAAAATTATAGCCATTGCTGGTATTTTCTTGTGCAGTGGTGGTATTTTTCCCTAATATGTTTTGTTATAAATATTTTACATGAAATATGGTTAATCACATACACTCGGTTAAATAAATGGATTCTCTAGGATGAAACTTGTCCTTTGATCCCCCCGGTTATATTAAATTGGAAATTGAAGAGCCCTTTTTGGTAAAATTTTAATATTATTGGTTGATGTTTGTGGTTATGTGCTCTGTGTTCTAGTCTGGGTTCCTGTGGTCTTGGTATGTGGGGTGGTATAGTGGGGTTTGTTGGTATCCTAGTCTGAGAGATTTATTGATTATGGAATGGATGAACTTTTAAGCAGCTAAACTGACATTATATTGTGTTATAGTTGCGAAGCGATGTCAAGGAGTGGGACTACGGTGTGGTGGTGGACTGGTTATATAGTGGGACCGCATAGGTGGTTTGTTTGGGAAGTAGGGTATAGGGCAGGGTTATGGAATAAGGAATGGGCGGTATCATTTTAAATAATGGTAGTTGGTAGTGGTTGAACATGGATGTGCATTATGACTACATGTTTAGTTATGTTCCATTTTATTGTGTTGTTGTATAGTAAGATGTAGATTGGTTTTGTTGGTTCCTTGGTTTGGCTACAATTTTTAGATTCCCATTAGTGTTGGAATAATTTTAGTGAATTCCCTTAAATAGAACATAAATGGAAATTGTACCAAAAGGGGGACATGTTATGCTTTGGAAGTGGTTATCGTATGGTTGTCCAAATATGAGTAGCTAGTGTGGGTTTTTTTATGTTGTCTGAAACCCATATGTTAGGGCTGAGTGTTTGATTACCTATTTATATATATTTTAGTTCCTTGTGATTTTTTTACATACCCCACCCTTTTTGAACACTGTTTTCTGAACACCTTCATTTCATGCGGGATGGTGTCTTTCCCAACATCTCTGTGGGAGAATGGATGAATGGTTACTTATTTTTCTTCCATGAACCCTATTTAAGATCATGCATCTCTGGTGTATCCAAGTATTTTGTAATGACTTCAGTCTTACGATAGTCCAAGATTCATCGATAAAGGGTTTCTTTAGGATGAGGGGCCCAGGTGTCTGTGGGCCATGTTTGTTTTCCCAAGTAACTTTGGGATGAGGCCCTAGTGTCTTTGGGCATGGAAATGGTTATTGTGGCCCAGGTGTCTACGAGCGTGGTCGTGTGTGGTTAGGGCCTAGGTGTGTGCGGGCTAGTTGTGGTAGTGGGACTGCATGTGGGAAGAATGGAAGCATCAAGATGTCTGATCGTTAAGAATGAGCAGTTAACCAGTGGGAAAAAGGGTGTGCGGGGTGCCCAAATATCAATGTGTTTATACTATTACATTAATTTTCTTGAGTTATTTGGGTGAGGTTAACTTGGTGAGTTTGGAATGGTTAGTATTCCTTGGAAGTTTCTTGAGGTTCTACTATTTCCTCATAGGAGAACTAATATATTCCCCCACATGTGCACGAGTAGCTTCATCTTTCCCTACTATGTTTTACTGAATTCTCACGCAATGTATATAAAACTATTTTTAGTATTTAAAGAAGAATTTGAGGACCAAAATGGACCTTACATGCTCGGGCGTTGGAATTAGTTCCACTTTCCAATGATTCTCTTTTATTTTGGTACTTTTCATGGGAGTTTTGTTGTCCCTTGCATCAGGTTTACTTTTTAATATGCATATGGGAAAAAGGGGTTTGGATTAACTTTTACTTTCATTATTTGGAGTTCTTTTGGATTTATCATCTTATCTCCCAATAGTTTTCTATAAAGAGTGCAATTCCTTCCATATTTTCTGAGATTATATACCCTTGGTTCTAGTCTCCACTCTAAGGCCTAATGAATGCGGGACTCATGGGCCATTATCTCTCCTTTAACTTGAAGAAGGAAGTGTATGGCAGTTTACTGTTCCTTCCCTCATCATGGAGTAGGAGGGTGATAACAGAATGGTATCAGAGGTGTTGGTTGAGAGAAAATATGGAGTTTAGGGTTATGAATAATGATTATTTCATTGGATTGAAGGGAAATAATGGTAGGAAATATTATTGTGTGAAACAGGACAGGGAAGAATAGCTAGGACATGAGATTTTAGTGATCCCCGTGATCCGATGTATGGACTCTATACCTATTGAACTACTAGGAGAGGATACACTAATTTTATGGTACAAACCCTTGGAAAAGTACATGAATAATAATGACTTATGTTCTTGGGGTTCTTGGGTGTTTTGGGAATTTAAAATAAATAATAAGTTCAAACAAAACATAAAGGGAAATTTTCACACTACTCAGGCTTAGGAGTTTCTTGTTTGGTTTTTTCAGCTATGGCACCCAAACATTGTCCATGATGGGTATTGGAAGTCGAGCCCCAACATGTTCATCTGGTTGATCAGAAGAGGCCTGATCAAGAGGAGGAGGAAAACTAGTGGTAGAATGTGATCCATTCTATCTAATAGACGACTCTAGGAAATTACAAGGGCAGTGTATTAGACATGGAGACCAAGAGAAGGATTAAAGAGATGGTGATTGATTTTAGCTTGATATAGGTTCTGATATAGTACTATCTTCTACTGTATATGAGCTAGATGCAAGGAGTAGCATTTCTGTGGTGGATGCTTTATCTTGGGGAGAAGAATGAAATTGAGGTTTCGTGGAATGACTTTGAGAAGTATTTCTAGGTGGAATTCCTTTCTCCGATGATGAAGGCTGAAAAAAACCAAGAGATTCTCTCCCTCTAGCAAGGGGACATGACAGTGATGGAACTGGGGATTAAGATCAAGTATGTCCTTTATTTCTTTATGGAACACTTCTCGGATTATGATTTGTTGGGAAAAAAAATTAGAGGAGGCACTCCATCATTCTATTCTGTGTGTTTTTACTCCATTCACCCAGCCATCATTCTTGGTGGTTCATAGGAAGGATGAAGTAGTGGAAAGGATGCACATTCTATAAGGTGTTCTATGAGAGGGGAGCCAGTTGTGTTCATAAAAGTGGAACGTCTTCATCAGTAGGCCTCCAGCATCAGGCCCTTCTAGGTTTCGACTGGTGGGGACATGGCCTTAGAAGTTCCAGTTATGATCTTCCAGTCCTTCCCTGTTCTCCATGGGCATACAGTCATGGTTTTTTATCTATGTCTATCATGGGAATCTTCAGAATTAGTGGCCTATCCAAGTATAGTACATTGGGGGTGGGTTGGTTCGCTTCCCACCTCAACAGTATCATTTTCCAGCCAGGACTTTCTAATAGTAGGGGTAGTGAGTTCCCACTCTACCAAGGGTGGACGATGCCGGAGGAGGCCAACCCTACGGTGATCCTTAGGGACATCGACTAGGTTGTCCTTAGGAAGTTGTCCAAAATCCTCAGGGGAATGGATTTGGAAGTGCGAAGCTATATGCCAGACAGGTTGCAGTTCCAGTCGGTCCAGAAGTGGTTCAAGGTACAATCGTCCTATATAGTACTATTTCATGTGCCTTATTTGATTCAGGAGCTTCACACAACATGGTTTCCCCCAGTCTCTCGCATTCCCTATGTCTAGACGTAGAGTGGATTTTCATACCCCTGTGGAATAGTACACTATTTAAAGGTTAGACCATCCTGTTTGATGTTTATCTAGGATACAACCTGATGTTGGAGCCATATTATTCTAGTGGGGAGCTTCTTATACTAAAACTGTAGCTACATGATGTCATCCTAGGCATCAACTAGATATTTTTTCATGCACGATGTTATCGTATTTTTACAGATAAGGTTCTTTTTCTAAAATATGGGTGGGAACAATGTAGTTTTTGTTGGCAAGTAGGGTTTCCAACAGGGCAGTCGGTGTGTGGAGCCCCTTCATTCCTTGTTAGCCAGGTTGTCAGTAGAATCAGAAGACTCAAAGATGGTAGATGGTTCATCGATTTTTAGTGAGTTCCAGGAAGTATTCTCTAAAGAGTTTGTGATTCTACCCCATCAACGTTATATTGAGATTGGGATAGACATACAACCTGGTGCCCGTCCGATCTTGATGGCTCCCTATCAGATAATGCCTTTTGAGTTGTGGGAGTTGCATATTTCAGTTGATGACTTGATGATGACGAGTTTCATCTGATCGAGTGGGTCACCATGGGTGATCTAGTCTTATTATTAATGAAGGAAGATGACGGTCTCATGATGCTTATATACTACTATGGACTAAATAAGTTGATCGTCAATAATCATTACCCCCTCCCAAGGATCAACATCATTTTTGACCATTTGAAGGGATAATTCTTGTTCTCTATGATCAACCCAGTGTCTGGATATCACCTGTTGTGGATGAAGGAGGGTTACATCCCAAAGACTGATTTCAGGTGCAGACATGGGTACTTCGAGTTCATTTTCATGTCATTTAGCATTATGAATGCTCCGACTGTGTTCATGGAACTCGTGTTAATCAAATACATCCTGATCTACTCAAGATCATAGGAGGATCACTCCAAGCATCTAAGGACAGTCTTGGAGGTCCTCTAACACCACCATCTCTAGGGGAAGTTGTCCAAGTGCATGTTCTTGACATGATAGGTGCACTTCTAGGGAGGCATGGTCTCCCAGTAGAAAATACAAGTGGAGCCATTGATGTTCGAAGTGGTTGTTTCTTGGGAAGCACCCAAGAATGTGGTAGAGGTTTATATTTTCCTAGGTCAGACAGGTTACTACCAGAGGTTTGTACCCAACTTCTCTCGAGTATTAGTTCTATTGACATCTTTGACCAAGAAAGACCAGTCTTTCATATGGAGTGAGAAGTGCTAGAACGATTTCACTTATCTAAAAGGGAAGATGGACAGTAACCCAGTGTTGAGGTTTCCCATGGAAGGGGACGGTCAGAGTGTCTTGTGATGATTTTGGTCTAGGATTGGAGTGTGTGATAATTCAACAATAAGGAATTATCTCTTATGGGTCTAGAAATTTATGCCCTCATGAACGTAAAAATTCCACCCACAGCCTAGAAAATACTGTGGTTGTGTTGAAAATGATGTTTTGGATGCATTACCTCATTAGGGAACACTTGCTGGTCTTCACGGATAAAAAAAATATTGAGATATATCTTCTCCCAGCAAGTGGTGAACCTGTGATAGTGAAGGTGGATGGAGTTTTTTGAGGAATATGACCTAATGATATCCTAAACCTCAAGAAAAGTGAATGTAGTAGCTGATGCATTGATGAGGATGTCATAGAAGGATATAGTTAGGGGATCCAAAGATTTTTCAAAGGTGATGGAGGAGTTGGATGCATTGTATCCAGGATTGAGAGTGGAGGATGGTAGTGGTTTTCTATTTCAGATGATAGTACATTCTTACTTGGAACAAAAAGTGGAGGAGTATTAGTGGGGAGACTCAGAGGATGAGGTAGTGCGTGATCATGTTAGCTAGGGTGTTGCATTATAGGGATGGTCAGAGGGTAGTCAGAATTAGATGTTGTTTTGTGGGAAGAAGGTCATCCTAGTGGCGATCCATGAGGTATTTCTCAGCGAGTCCCATAACTCACCCCTATCAATACATCGAGAAATCTAAATGATATATCGGGGCTTTAGAGTTCATATTTGGTGGCCTCGAGTGAAGCAGGTAGTGCCAAAGATTGTGGAAAATTGCATGGTGTCCCAATAGGTGAAGTATGAACAATGTGTTCCAGATGGTCTGTTGCAGCCCATAGATGTTCCCGAGTGAAAGTTGGATGATGTCTCGATGGATTTATTCATAAGACTACCTAGGGATGAGGGGGGATGTGATTATATCTGGGTAGTGGTGGACTTATTGACATGATCGGAATAATTCTAATCTCTTTTATTTAGTTGAGCACAGTGGATGGATTAGCACAGTTGTACATGGGTTATGTTTTGCAGCTGCATGGAATTCTAAGATCCATCATTTTAGATAAAGATACACACTTTACTTTAAGAGTCTGTAAGGGATTAAAATGCGCTTTCGACACCTATCTGTGCCTTAGCAGAGCATTCTACGCTAAAATGGATGGGCAGATTGAGAGGATGATCCAAACATTTGAATATATGCCATGGGTGTGTGTTTTTGACTTCTGAGGATCATGGGTATAAAACTTACCCCTAGAAGAGTTTTCCTAAATTAATATTTATTACTCCACCATTGGCATGGTACCATTCAAATATTTTTACAAAATACCATGATGTTTTCCCGTGTTCTGGATAGAAGTTGGGGAGGCAGCTGTTCTTGGCCAAGAGGTGGTGTAGAGAATGACAAAGAAGGTCTATCTTGAGCATGAAATGATGAAGGCCTCTCATGACTGACATTAGTTGTATGTCGATCACAGGAGGAGTCACTTGGAGTTCAAGGTTGGGGACCACATGTTGCTGAAGATATCCCTGCAACATCGATAATGGATGTTTGGTAGACAGATTAAGCATTCCTCTAGGTTTATCAGACCTTTGGAGTTATTGGGAAGAGGTGACGAATTAGGGTATCATCTAATGTTACCACCGCCATGGGAGAGGATCCACAACATCTTTCATGTATCTCAACTTCGTTGGTATCAACACAGTTAGTCACATGTCCTTGACTAGGGTGATTTGGATATTGAAGACAATGTGATGTTCATGGAGTAACCAATGAGAATCAAGGATCGCTTGGAGAAGGTGAATCATTGATTGACCATTCCCTTGGTTTCCATGTTATAAAATCATAGTGTCTTTAAGGAGAGTATTTGGGAATGGGAGGCATAGATGTGTTCCCAGTACCCAGCGTTGTTCTGAGTTTTTCTATTATTTTTACATTATGCCTTGCTTATGATGTAATATTTGACCTCACATGCTGTATGATAAGTTGTTTTCCATATTCTCTAAATGCTTAATAAAAGTTATGACTATGGGGAGGGGAGAACCTAATCCCCAATCAATACACATTAATTTCCTAGGATTAATCTCGTTTGGGTGAGTCAATTCCACCCAAAGCGGATATTATCTTAACATGGTGGAAAAAATCACTAATACATATGTCTAGAAAGGGTTACATTTCGTATTTGTGTGGTTATATAGTGTTTCTTCAGTTTTTTAGTATATATATGAGAGAGGGTTTTGTAAGAGTTATATTACAAGATGGTTGTCCAAACCTCTTTTATTTGGGAATAATCTTGAATTCTCAAGGGAGATAATAGTTTGAGAGGTATCTGATGTAATGTACTAGACCTTCCTGGTCTATTACATTGTCAAATCCGGATATTTGAGGTATCATGGATACCATTGGTGACTTATTTAAAAGTTTTCAAAATTTTATTTTGAACAAACGGTGGCACCAATGGGCATTGGTAGCATCGATCGACAATGGTGACACACTGATCTAGGCCAGGGGATCGATGCCATGGTGTCGGTGACTCACCCATCCTTGAGTCACTTCCATATCTTCTATAACATTCTAGTTTGAATCCCATAACATCAATTTTAATGTAAAAGTGTTTCAATTCCTTTTTTAAAGTGATTTAAATCCCGTAAAAGTTATTTTTTTAAATCCCCTAAGAGTTGGTAAACCATTGTCTTACCAAATTGCGTGGCCTTTTTATCAGAGTCTCACCCTTTTCCATGTTTTCTAGTATCCCATATTTTCCCAGTTTCTCCCCCGTTACATGTTATTCTCCATTTAAAGTTCATTTTTAAATTCACGGTCATTCACTGTTCTATCTCAACCGTCTACGAGGGAATTATTGAATCAAAATTAATTTCAGATGTGTGAATCCTCTGAGCAGTGTGGTCAAGCCACGATCTGACTTTTAAGTACATAGAAATGGTCTCCCTGATTTTAGGATCTAGCCTCTACTTAAGCTGAGATCCTATCTTCCTTCTTCCTTTTAATTACCCTTGGTGCACCTAGATACTTCCTCCCAAAATGATTCGTATTCCTGTGCAGGAGCCCTTCCCGCTCAGCCTTAGATATTATTTTCCTACAAGTCACACACTCCGCTATTCTTAGTTAAAGAAGGAACTTAAATCTTTGATCATCCAAGTAGGGATTTTCTTTTTCTTCTCTCCAATTTTGAATCATGTGGAGTGATTATATTAATGGTTCCCTATGAGGAATGGTTGGATACTCTTCTTTAAACAATATTTTAAACAATAATTTAATATGATTAATGGATAACTCACGTATATAAAATAATGGGTAGGGAATAGTTTGATGTTGGTCACTTATTTTATTTTTTGTCCTTATTTATTTCAATGTTGTTTTGGTTGTATGACTTCAGAAATCGTGGATGTTGGTGGTCTTTGCTTGGTAACTGGTTGTATTTTTCACTAAGATGTTTTGATATACTGAGATAACATGAAATATGGTTAATCACATACACTTGGTTAAATAAATGGATGCCTGATGATCAAACTTGTTCAGTGATCACCCCAATATTATTAAATTAGAAATTTCAGAACCCCTGTTGATAAAATTTGAATATCCTTGGTTGATGGTTGTGGTTATGTGTTGTGTGTCCTGGTTTGGGTTTAATGGTCTTGATATGTGGGGTGGTACATTGGGGTGTATTGGTATCTCAGTCGTAGATATAGATTGATTGTGGATTTGATGAACTTTTAGGAAGCCGAACTACCTTTATGTTGTGTTACAATCGTGAAGCGATGCTGAGCAGTGAGACTACGATGTGTTTGTGGACCGGTTTTGTAGTGGGATTGTAGTGGGTGTTTGTTGGGAAGAGGGGATATTGAGATGGGTAATGGAATAAGTAATGGGAGGTATCACATTAAATAATGATAATTGGTCATAGTTGAACATGGATATGTAGTGGGACAACAAGTCTAGTTTTGTGCTCTTGTTTGTTATTATTTTATAGTGGGATTTAGTTTGGTTTTATTGGTTTCCTGGTGTGGCTAAGGGTTTTAGTTTCCCAGTAGTATTGGAATAATTTATGTGACCCCCCTTAAATAATTAAAAAAAGAAAATTTAACAAAAATAGGGATGGGTTAGGCTTTGGCAGTGGTTGTTGTATGGTTTTACATATAAGAGTAGCTGCGAAAGTAATGATGGTGTGTTCTTGTTGTCTATTGTGTGAAACCCCAAGGTTGGGGATAAGGGGTTGATTACCTATATATATATATATATATATATTAGTTCCTTGTGATTTCTATATGCACCGCACCATTTTTGAGAACTATGTGACGAACACCTCCATTTCATGGGGGAGGGTGTCTTTCCAAACATCCCGATGGGACGATGGATGGATGGTTACTGATTTTTATTCCTCACACCCTCTTCTAGATATTGCTACTCGTGTGTATCAAGGAAATCTGTAATGGATTCAGGCATACTATAGTCCAATATTATTTAAGAAAGGGATTGTTTTGGATGAGGGGACCAAGTTTCTATGGACCTTGTTTTTTCCCAAGTATATATGATATGAGGCCCAGGTGTCTTCAGGCGTGGTAGTGGTTGTTGTGGCCTAGGTGTCTGCGGTCATGGCCATATGTGGTTGGGGACCAGGTGTTTGAAGGTAGATGATGGTAGTGGGACTACGTGTGGGAAGAGTGGTAGTATCAAGACGTCAAATTGTTAAGAATGCGTAGTTAACCAGTGGGAAAAGTGGTGTGTGTGGTGCCCAAATAACAATGTTCTTATATTATTACTATACTTGGCCTAGTTATTTGGATGAGTGTCCCTTGGTGATTTTGTGGTGGATATTATTGTTCATTAAGTGCTCTAGGTTCTATTGTTTTCTCACAGGGGAATTAGTATATTCCCTCACTTGTGCACAAGTGGCTTAAGGATACCCTACATAGTATACTTGTATTATCACCCAAGGTATATAAAAATATTTTCAGGTTTCCAGGAGGACTTTTACTACCATGATGGACCTTAATAGCTTAGTCATTGGTAATAGTTTTTGTTTCCACTGAGCTTCTTTTCATTTGGTACATTACTTTGGAGTTTTGTTTTACCTTGCATCATCTTTACTTTTGAACATGCATATAGGAAAAAGGTTTTTGGCTTTGCTTTTAATTTCAATATTTCGAGTTGTTTGGGATTTACCATCTTATCTCCTGATCTTTTTCTATTAAAAGGTTAATTCATTCCATAATAAGTGAGACTCTATATCCTTGGAGTTACTTGCCACTCCGGGGCTTGCAGAAGGCGGGAGTCAGGGGGTCATTACCTCTCCATCAACATGAAGAAGGAAGGGTATGACAGTTTTCTTTTCCTTCCCTCATTTTGGAGAAGGTGTGTCATTAAAATTTTAGATTATTAAATGATAAAATATTTTATTCATTTCTTGAATTATTTGGAAAATAAAACCATCATCCATGCGTGTGTGTAGATACTGTCTCTATGGAATGATTGATTTCTGTTTTCCATTTCATCGCCTCCATTCATGGATGGTACATAGAATTGATTTAATGGAAAATTATTATTATTATTATTATATCATTATTTTAATGTTATAATATATTATAAAAATTATTAATGATATTTTTAACAAAATATCATCATTAATTCAATCATTTAGAAAAACCATACAAAGAGGAAAATGTTCTTATTTATATTACAGAATAATTTAAAATCCATTAATAATAATAATAATAATAATAATAATTATATATAACACTAATAAACACTAAATAATATTATTATTATCTATTTTAATGATATTAAAACTAAGAAACCTCATAGTCATCCATTAATTATGGTATGTTCAGGTTTATGTCGATTTAACCACTAACATGAAAAATACTATAAATTTATATCATGGATGAATATGAGAACTTTTTCAGACAAATAGAGATATGAATTGGTCACCCAATTAATGCCCCTAAGAAATTTATTAAATATATAGTGTTACAAATCATGATCGAGGTGTAATATGTTTACACCGACACAAATTGAGAGAATACAAGAAGATATAGAAATAAGTCTCCAAAATCAACCCACAATGAATCAATCAACAAAAACAACCTGCCATCAAAAGCAACCTCATGCCAAAGTGTAGAAACTTGGTCCTACACCAAGACACATCATCCAACATGGATTTTGATTGCACCTGAGGTAGTACAGCATCTACATTCTTCTCTAGACTACACTAACATGTAGTTGTGGATGCATCACCATCAACAACATTCAATAGGCACCGGAGGTAGTGTAGCATCAAAGTCCAAAATTAAGGTACAACGGTACACTACATGAAGAGGTAGGTTAGACCCCAACCATCCACAAATGACTGATCCAGTGTCCTCAGCTAGCAAAATAGTATATGGTGACATCAAAAAATTAAAAGACTGAAGAGTGAAAAGGTAACTATGGACAGGCCCCAACACACCCGAGCTTTAGGCCTCGAGACAAAAAAACCAGATTGCTTTAATCTTGGACCATATCATAATGAGATTACATAAATATAATATTCCATATTGAGAGAATCAGGGAAAGACAATGACAGACAACAAAGCCATAGACCATAAAGCATATCCTAAAGAAGATCAAAGCCATGGAATGTCTCTGAAGTTGAAGTTAGGATCCTTCTTGTATTCATCAACCATCCTTGTGTACATTCGTTTTCTGATTTCAAGTTATGTGTCAGCCGAAATCGGACGACATAGATATTTATGGTGTTTTATTTCATCTTGCTCCTCTATCCATGAAAAAAATTCATCACTTACGTCATCATCCTCCCCAATCTGATATACATCTCTGTACACAGGATCGTTTCAGTACTCCTCTTTACCAGATATTAAAACAAGATCAATTGGTTGTTTGGGAGGATCAACATCTTTCTTAGAAGCTTGAAGGGATCTTGTTACAATTTTTATTTCTAAATTATAATAGTATATCTTTTTCCTTATCTTCTTGGGGTTCGATTTTATGTATCCTTCTGCATCCACCATCGGTTTTTCCCTTTTCTAGCACTTGATTTGATATACTCTTCCTAAAATCTTTTTGATGGGTCTTCTTATCCCTAAAGAGAGTCATTAGAGAGATCTCATTTTTCCTTTTCCCTTGATTTAATCAAATCAAGAATATTCCTCTGATCCTCCTCCATAAAAACCATGACACTATTATTACCAGTGACAGCAGGACCATCATCCATAGAGAATGACAATTCCTTGCTGGCAGAGGGTTCACCATCATTATTCACATCATTTGTTGGCCCTCTACCAGATCTTGATGAACCAATGCTAAAATTCATTCCATAAAGTCTAGGAATTTGTTTTCCCTTCACGCTCTAGGTGGATTTCTTGACCATAGGACAATCATGTTTCCTTCCACATACATTAGAGGCATGTTCAAACTTAGAGTAGATGTTACAATAGTCTGGAATACATTCATACAAAACCACTTGAGAGAATCCATAATATCCATTTTGGATCCAAATGTGAGAGGGAAGATCCTTGGAAACATCAATTTCCACACAAATTCTAGCATCAATGGTCTCTGAGAGAATCTTCATCACCGCATCCAATTTCAATGGATTACCAACAATTTTAGAAATTGGAAAAAAAGCCTAATGTTTAAATAGATGCAACAGTAGTCAAAGAAAACCGACCTAGATTGTCACGATAGGAGATTCAGTGGTATGATCGATGTCTGGGGTCCATTTGAGAACTTTCATGGATGAACCCACAAAATACAATGAACACATTGCTCAAAAATGATAGTATTCATCCTCAAAGGAGAACTGAAAAACAACATTTGACGAATTGATGTGGCCGATGTGAAATCCAAAAAATCCAATTGTTTCAAGGGATGAAATTAGAAATTTTAGTGATGGTCTGTTCTTGAGGAATTTTCCAACAAAAACCAAATGAAGATCATCAGCAAGAAGATTTACTTAAGTGGTTGAGAAAGAGATTACCAAATGACCGCGGTGCTGAAATTACTTACGAGAAACCAAAATATTAGAATCCATAGCAACATTTAGTGGGGGTCTTGTGTTCTCAGGAATAATACTAGCCACCACATCCGTGAAGGAACGAGGATTTGATATTAGGTTTGCATCGCACCACGTCGGGTGGACTGCGTGTTCGGCGAGAATCGACCACTCCATCTTCCAGGTTTTCTTATGTTTTGCAGGAACACCCCAATATGAGAACTTATATAATGGTATAATATGATATAATTATTTAAATATTTTTTTGGGTTCTGGTAAGTTTATATCAACATTTATCTAAATAATTAAGAATCCATCTTTCTTTTGATAAGAGTCACTGAAACATGGTCATCATTGATTTCAGCTTCATGGTTTTTAACAAAAACTACCATGGAAAGAAATTATAACTTTATAAATATCATGGAAAAAATATTCTACTAGCTTAACTTAACATTTAGTGATTTAATTTTTTACCATAATAAATTCCTAGACTATTTTTATTAAAGTAGTTCAAAGCGATAAAGATTACTTACACCTGGTGTTAAAATTAGGTAAAAACACACTAAACTTTAAATATGTATAGAATAATTATAAATGAGGAATATAAATGATAATAGATATGATAATTTTATTTTTGTATGAATTTATTGAAATTATTTTAACTATTAATAACATTTGGTTTAAGTGCAGAATTGATCTAGACTGAGGTAAGGGTTTTGTTCTCAAATTCCCCTGTTTGAGACGTGTAAGGAATTATAAACCTAATTTCAAACTTGATTTATATATACAGAATATTTGATTTATAATATATTAGAATATATTTTAATAAAAATATTATATTTTTTATTATAATAAAACTTTTTAATGGGTTTTTTTAAAATTTTACTCAATCCATAAGTCTTTTATTAGTCTTAATTATAATTTTTTGGGACATATTACATGTTACACATCATGTATCATTCTTATGATTTTGAAATTATTTACAATAAAAATGAGTTTTCTAAAATTTATTTCCTTGTAATTATTTGGATATAATAATACAAAACAATTTCATTTCTTCTTATATCTTTTAATTCACATGGTACCCCAACCGTATGAGTATTTGGGGACTTAATAAAAAATCATTGATTTCTGATCATCCTCTTAAAATTTTTATATATAATTTGGGTGATTTTTTCCTTTTATTTTATTATGTGGTATTATATCGTGTTTAAATTTTTACCACATAAACCCCTTTTAAAATATTCCATTCTTTATAGAGTATGTTACCAGTACGGAATATTTATAACTCCAATCTTCTTCCATGAATAATAATGTTTCATCTCAAACATTGATTTACCACGATTGGGCTCTCCCACCCGAATATTTTATTATATTATATTTTATAATCATATTTTTGAAAATTATTTTTAATATAATTGGATTTTGTACTCTTTTTACAATATGGTTTTAAATAATGGTTTTTCAAAACAATTAAAAAGTGTTTTTATTTAATATCACTTGAAAATATATGGTCTTCCTCTTCTCATTTACCCAACATAATAGATATGTATTCTCAATGATTATTATTGGATGATATTTTTAAAATTTATTATTTTGAAAATATTTCCCCAAACCTTTTCAAAAGTTACCTATAAAATAGACATAAATTTGTATTTTACATCATCATTATTTTTTTTCTAAAAGATCATTTAAGTTTTTACATTAATTTCTCTTATAAATTTAAAAAGGATTTACCCTAATGAGGTTTATGTTTCTTGATTTATCCTATTATATATATATATATATATATATATTTTAATTTCTTGGATTTAACTCACGGTATCAAACATTTAAATTTTTTAACTCTTCTTTTGGGGAATTGTTTGAAGAATTCTTTTTGCGAGGGTGTTTTTCATTTATATCAATACCCTTATATTTTTTCATTATTTAGGTGTGTTTTTCTATAACTATATGAATTATTCATATTTATAGTTTATGATCATGTTATTATATAAATGACTTAACTATATACCACTACACTATATAGTTTTATCTTGATGGATTCATACAATGAAATTTATTCCATTTAATGATTGGGGAACTGTTGATAATACATTTTTTTGATCGGAATTTAAATTGATTACTTAGGAACGTTGAATATGTAATTTTTAACCATGAAAATTCTTCCTCTATATAGTTCATGATCATGTTATACATTATATAAACACGGGGAAATATATTTTCCTTTTGAACATTATTACTCTAATACAGATGATCATTGAAAAGTTGAATATGTACTGTTTGACAATCCAACTTCATTATCTGGTTGGGTTATGATCAAGTTATCACTTTTACTGGAATGGGAAAAATTATTTACATTATTCATGATTATTTAATTCTATTTTAGTATGAATATAAATTGATATTCTATATATTTTCATATGGATAACCATGTTTTTATTCTACTAGTGGTTCTTAATAAATGCTATGAAATTTCTTAGTGACTCGAACGATGAATGAATTAGATATAAGAATGTGAAGGGTTGGGAATGAAAATATATAACCACTAAATGAATTGATAAGCCTCATGATGTAAAAAAAATTGGTTTTTTATATACATCTTCCCATATGAGTATTGTAAATTGGAATAAATTCGTGACAAAATCTTTTGATATCAAGCATTATTCATTCCACTAATGTGAGTTTAGTAATTTTTGACATCCATGTTTTCAATTATTTTCATGGATATAGTATTCTATTGTATTAAATTTTGTAACACCATTCAAATATAATTCTAAAATATTTATAATCTCGATATTATTCTTAACATGCAACACTGATGTTTAAATGAATTGAGATATATTTTAAAAATATTATTATTCAAATTTTACCATTATAACATAGTAATTAAATTGAAGGGTATGAATATTATTAACATAAATATGAAATATATGTATAATTTTCACACTTAATAAATATTTATTGGTTAATTCTTAGGAAGTATGTAATCATTTCTTTTAGTAAAATCATTTTATTCTTCAAAAAGTAATTTTACACAAAAAATTTTTTTATTGAAATTTATGTATGGAAATTATAATTTATTTTATCAAATTTTTTAAAAAATATTTTTAAAAATTATTATTTAGTAATTATTATATAGAAAATAACTTAGGGTGAAATTATGTGATATTTCAGAAATGGTTGATTTTTATTGAGTAGGTAAAATACATTTTTTAAAATACTATCATTTCTTTACATAATATAAATTAATTTAAAAGTTAAATTATATATGGGGTTTTGTCTAAAAGATAAATAGGATACATTTTATATTTAATAATCTAATTGATTTAGTTTTAATCAATAATAAATATTCAGGATATTGATATAAGTTAATTTTTATGCTTTAAACACATTTTTCTAAAAATTGTTCTTCATTGTATTTTACGTATTGATATTAAAAATTGTTTATGAAACATGTAGAAATTGAAACTAGAAAATTTTATACCATATTTTGAATCAGGATGTCCAAATTTTGTAAATAGTTTCCTTTTATTTTTGGTTATTATGAATAGTAACCACGGTAAACACTTATCACCAGTGCAATGGAAAAATTAGTAAAACAAGGTTAATACAATGCTATGCAGACTCAAAATCAACCCAATACAGTCCATTATTTCAATTTATATAATAAATTTGATTGAAAAAATCCCAAATTCAAATATATGGCATTTTTTTTGTGATTTTCTCTTGGTAATGAAATTTATAATATAATAAGTAAAGAAATTTACAAAATGTCACTATCTAGGATTTAATAACCAAATTTTTTTTACATTAGGATAAAAATATGATAACCTTGGTTCTATTTGTTTATTTTAAATAATAATTAATTTTTTTTAATTGTAATTTTTTTATAATTTTTAGAGATTGAATAATTCTCTTAAATGATTTTGTAAAACTAACACAATATTTATTCAATTATTATTAAAATAAAATAAATGATTTTCAAAATATTAAAAGTATTAAATTTTGGGTGAATTATTGTGTTATAAGAGATGTATATATCAATTAAACATGTTTTTTATTGTTTAATGGTTTAGATTTTAACTCCATTATTATATTTATCCCTTTAATGTAAAAGAAAATTAATAGTTTGAAAAATAACATTAATGATATTTTATGCAAAAAAACTTTATTAAGTTATTTGAAAGTCATAAAAATATCTAAAGAGTATAATTAGGATGATAAATGGTAAAATATTTCATTACTTTTCAATTTATGGGATATGTTTTAACTTATAAGTAAAATTATAACCATTTAATATTGAAAAAGTTGTTATCACAGTTGAGGTTAAAATCAGTTAACAAAGGGGTTAAAACAACAGATAAGGTTTAAAAGGACATGAAAACCTACATGAATTTCATTTTACAAGGATATTTTTATTTTAAACTCCTCTTCTTCAGATATATGTCCATTTAGAGGAATTTTTCTTGAGAACGAATTAATTATATTTTAATCTTTTTTTAATTTGAAGTGTGTCCATTCAATCCATTATAAAAGTAAAATTAGTTTTTAGATTATTTTCAATACTTTGAGTCATAATGAATGAGAAAACCATAGATAATTCTCTTATAAACTTCCCTATACACAAATAAGTTATTTTTTATCCTCAAAATACAATTTTAATGGTCCATAAGAAAGGATATAAAGGATTCCTACCGAAGAATAGGAAATCATCATACCAAAACTATTTAATTTTATATCATCTTCTACCACTTATAAATATATTTTATTTATCATAAAATAATAACTTATGTATCCTCAATATAATAAAATGTTATCATTATTATGTAATTACCAATATCCACCCTCTATTATATCAAATGGAAATTCAAATTATCTCTTATGTGTATATGTGGGCTACCGCCACCACATTGTGATAAAATTCATTTTACCTCACCTTTATTCATGGATAAATATTATGATGGGTTTAATGCTTATAAGTTATATTTATCATAGATTCATTATTCTGTAACTATAATATCATATAAACCATCTTATTATTCCATCTATTGGAAAATGATAATGCTCCTCTTGTTACATGTGGACTATAACCTCCATGAAGCGATGTGATTCGTGTTACATATATTCATTACAAGGATGGTAATAGGATATATTTCATTAAAATATATGATATAGATGATATATAAGATATATATTATATATCTTATATAATAAGTATTCTAGGAAGGTTAATTGTTATAAACCTTTCAGTCGTTCGATCAGTTGAATGTTGAAAATAACATTCATGCACACTGAAGGTAAACCATATTGATAGACAATTAAATTCATTTTTATATATATATCCTTTATGTATAAGTATATATATATAATTAATAAATATGATATATATACCATGATTGAAATTTTGGATATGATTTGACAATGAACAAATTACAAGGTCTAGACCTATAGAATCAAAATTATCATGAAAAAAGTAATAATTAACATTAGGAAACAATGATTTTAATATGTAATTATTAACAGATTAGTTTTTCAATTTTATAAGTGGATCATATATGTTATTTTATGTGACATACTAACCTAGGATCCACTGAAATTATTCCATGATCCATTCGACCACATGACCTCATGCATGCCTCCTTGTACGCCAGAGGCTACCAACTCTTAGAGAGGGTCCAATGAGGGTATAGTTGGGAGACTAAAAACTCATAATTGTAGTAACAAAATAGTATAAGAGATAATGAAATAATAAAAAACAGAAGCAATACAAGAAAAATGTAGTGGAAGATAAATATAATAACTGATAAAATGGACAATTCCCAATACGTAACCATGTATGTCCTTGTGGATCTACAATAACAAGGAAGTATACATAAAATAGGTATTATATAAGTGATATAAAGAAGGAAAAATCCGCAAATTATAAATCTATACGCATCATGAGCCCCAGATCAGTCCTATTCTCCAAGGATCCAATGTACAATTTTACTACCCAAGTATAGTATATGAACATGAACCTATAACCATGAGGTATGTTCAGCTAACTAGTGCAATGGAGGCCAAAACTGGGTGTGAGATAACTGAGTAATTCACCCCAAAAAATGTCTAATTGATTCTAGTATATGAATATAAAATATAGTTGTGTGTATGAATAATGAATAATGTATTAAATAAATAAATGTAAATAAGTCAGATAGGGTTCCTCAAGGACACCCTATAGACCATACATGATTTTAACTAATATGAAATATCCCTAAAATTACAACATATATTTATAATCATACATGTAAACATAGTTATATTTAGATATATACATGTATCCGATAGAATCATGGGTATAAGTATGAGGAATCCACATAAATGAAACATAAGGGTTATATATTTAAATAAGGAAATCTATTAGGGCATCCTACTCCGGAAACATATCCCAAGGGGAATAAAAGTATAATAGTTTTATATGAACTAGGTTAAAAACATGGTATCCAATTATAATGAGGGTATCTATGCCATGGATAAATTCAATGTAGTCCCATGTATTTGAATATAAGATCACTACCAGGACATGACTTAAAGGTACATAGCTAAGGAATCCTAGTGTAATAATCATCATAAATATATACTACTAGTTATATGTGATGATCAATAATTATATATTTTCTTTTTATCTAGTTATCATATCCTAGGTTTTTTTAATTAGCAAACCCAAGTGCCTCCCAAAGAGTAATGTAATTATTTTTTTTATGATCCCATACATGGAATTATGTAAAGGCTAAACCCAGGCATCACTTGTAACTTCTAATTTTACCATGATCTATTTCAAGGTGTTCAATAAAATGGAACCCAAGTATCACCAAAAATATGAGGAAAACATATAGCCTATGATCACTTCCATGGAATTCCTTAAAAAGGAAACCAAAGTGTCACTTGATGCTTAAAAAAATTCTTGTAACCTATGAGCTCGTCCATAGTATTATGAAATGAGGAAACATTTATCACTCAAGGGACCAATAATACTTGACAACATATGTGCATGTATTAGGACTTTTTCATAAAGAAACCATAGTATCTCTCAAGGTAGAATCTAATTCAAGTAACCCATGATCCTGTATATGGTATTCTATAATGGTTAAAATGGTATCGCTCATAGTACATATAATATATTCATCCTATGATCCTGTCCATAGAGTTTTGTAAAAATAAACCCAAGTATTTATCTTGGAATTCTTAGTACATATAATCATTGAAATTTAAGTAATATGGAATGTCGTGTTAGTAACCATTCCATTGTGTAATTCTTATATTATTAATAATGATTCTATGTCTCAAAGAATTCTCTATGGAAATTCAAGTATAAAATTTGGGAAAGTTATTTAGAAATAAACATTAGATGTCTATGGGATGGTCCATGACCTTAGTTTTATATAAAACATTTACATTTAGTTTAACCTTTTAATTTTAGAATAAATCACACCACTTAGGTGGTTTTATTATAAAACTATGGAAAGGGATACAACCCCTATCATTATAAATGCAATATGAAATTATCCATTCCATTTATAACAATATATAGGATAAGAGAAAAACATTTCCCATAATTTAATTCATTAGGATGATTCTATTGGTCATATTAAAATTTAATTCATTTAGGAATTTATAAATTTTCCATGACATTTAAGGAACACACACAAGAGGTGGTTTAATTAATAGTCAAAGGATGTACCTAATAATATTACAAAAATCCCATTAAGAGGTTTCTTGGGTTTATTACAATGACCTAAAACCATATAAGAGGGTACTATTTCATGATCAATGAATTTAAATTAATTAATTCACATTTGAGAAGTTATGCACATAAGTCCTAACATGTGAAACATAATGGAACATGTTATAAACTACCAGACATTAAATGGAAATCATACAAGCCACTTACCTTTTACTAAGTGATTTCCAATCATCTATTACCATCCATCAAATCAATCTTAATTTATATAAATTGAATGATTCCACAAAATCCCTAAAAATGGGGAAAACAATCTCACATTGATTTAGCAACCCATATGTGAAGATAAATAAAGTAATGAATAAAGAGGATTTGAGATATTATCAAGGGATATACAACACGATGAACAATTATTGAATAAAATATCAGATAGAGGAGATCTAAAATTCCCTAGGAGTGGGAGAGGAGTTATTTCTAAGCCCTGAGAAACCTCTTGTTTCATGAAGAATAATAACAGGTCAAGTCCCTGTAGATATTTATTAAAAAAATAAAACCGGATGATTCAAGACGTGAAAAAATTTCCTAATTTGAACGGAATTCACAATGTGAACCAGATACATGTAATGTATTCCATTGGGTAATCCCCTAGAATTTCACAACATAAATCCTCTAGGTCACACCACATGAAGTCCATTTACGTTTTGAATGGGATTCCTGGTGAGAATGTCCACCAGCAGCTATTTGAAACAACATTCTCATTCTTCATCTGGTGTTTTTTAAAATCCTCATACATCATCAAAATGACATCCTATGTAAAAAACATCAATTTTGGATGCTCAAAACCTTATAACCTTGATATGATTCCCAAAATTCATAAAAACCCAAAAACAAATGAAAAATATTAAATTCCATTAGAAATATAAACCTGGTAAAAAACATAGAATGTGACAACCTCTCCACCTTATAACATATCATCCTAGTGAATCCTTGGGGAAATAAAAAAACACCATTCATCCTTCCTGGGTTATGAAAATTTCACAAAAATTTCCATGTTTCATTTTAAACATCTAACACACCTATATGAATCGCCTTTAAGAATATGGTATATAAGCTGTCAAAACTCAATCCAATGCTCATATCCAAAATTGAACAAAAATTTAGTTCTTACCTAATATCATCTAACATGAAACATGATCACATCATCATCTATTTAATCTAATAACCCATGATGATTCATACCATAGGTTCCAATTTGAACAACCAATTTGATGCCACGATACTCCCACCATCATAATTTTCTATCCAATCATGCCCTCTTCATTCTAACAACACTCCTAGAACAATTTCCAGCTATTTGATGAATGAATTTCTACTTGAAAGAAAATAGATTGGTTGCACTAGCTTTTACAAGAAAATTCCCATCCAACCGTGCACTACACTCATCTTATCCTAGAGACATGTCGTATGTTTTTACTCACTGACCACATGTAGTGAAGAAAGAAAAGAAAGTCTTACTAATATTACTTGACTATCTTAAAAATACAAGGATTTTAGTAGTATATGCATCGAAACTAAATACCATTTTCTTTTATATAAGGAACTAGAGATTTATTCAATCACACTCATCAAATACCATGATAGGGTTTTGTTTTTGTCTCTATCAAAAATTTTCAATGAAGTTATTATGCCACCACATGGGAATATGTATATGCATGATTCAATGCCCTTATATTTCCACCCTTTAATTATAAAACATGAGCTAAATTATAGGTCTGGGGTTACCTTCTAATCATCAAATAGAGTGTATGGATATTATTTAAGGTAGTTCATAATCCATAATTTATAAGTGAGATGCCGATATATAGCTGAGACATCCATATATCAAGAACAACGATTGATCCCAACAGTAGTATCTCGCAAAGAGATTGAGTTAGGCAATTGGCTGGAGTCAATGATTATGTCAAATGAATTAGTACATGGGAATCCCTATACTACTCAAGAAAACCCTACCTCTATGATTAGCCATGTTTTAAGAGTGAAACTCTAAAAGAGTACATTTTTTGAACCATCAAAGTTCATAACATCTTTCTTTATCTTGGAGCATAACCGAGGCTCTCTCAGTATACATTGTACAATTTAAGGATAAGGTTCATGAGGGTCATCACTAATCCAAGAGTACACTATTGTAATATTGACAATTACCTTTAATATAATAATGCTTCCATTTATAACAAACATAAACATGATTTATAACATAAACATTCACATAAGAAAAATACAAGGATAAATAGGTCAAGTGTATTGGGAAATTAGGAGCATTACATAATAACTTAATACATAAAAATTTGGCATCTTTATCGAAAACTTCTTTTACATGACCACAACAGTCCTTCGTACTTAGCACTGCCAGGGATAACCGGTTGAAATACATAAGTAAAGGGTGAGCTATAAAGCCCATTAAGGAATTATACAAGTAATAACATGAAGAATACTATACATGTTTTTACAATAAGATATCAATGGATCATAAGAGAAACATGAACATAAAGGCAGGATATAACATGATTATCATAACATGGAAATGTGGAAACAACATTTAACATGATATTAGCGTGATCCTAGGATCATTTCACATGGAGAATGAGTAAAACCTCATTGAACTTGAATTATCACGAGTAAACACTCATTGAAATTGAAATATCATGATACTAATATTTACCCAATGTATTCGTGCACTATCAGGGTACACCCTTTATAAACATTTCATTTCAGGCAGAAGTGTGCCACAAGGATCATACAATATCGATTCATTAAACATCAGAATTTATTTAACAAATAAGAGATGTGGAATACATAAATGTATTTTCTCAATCAACAGGTACATGTTCATAAAGGTGAATACCCTTGATAGTGAAGTGGGAATGGTATTCACTTGCACAATGGTTTTGGCATAGGAAATTTTTGTGTACTTTAGCTGCCTAACGACGTCACATAGAAATAGTAAAATGGGTTGATGAAAGAGAAAGGGGTATCTCATCATTTTTACATGAAATTTATAGTAAGGGGGTAATGGAACATAATATACCAAAATATTTAATTGAATTTATATTCATAAAATAAAATAATATGTTGAATGTTAATGGGGAGAGAGAAATCCATTATGAAATCTCGGCATGGTAACAGCTATGGATATGAGTTTTTAATGATAGATAAATGGGTCTCTCATAATTATAACATAAGGAGTGAATTATAGGGGAGGTGAAAAATCTTACCCCCAAATTTTTAATTGAAATTAAAAGGGCATTACAATACAAGGAATCTTGTACATAAATAATAAAGGAATAAATCTCTTATGGAATTCCGGCATGGTAACTTGTGTACATGGGAGGCATTATTGAGCCAGAAAGAGGTCTCTCATCAATAAAACATAAGTAGGGATTTATGGGGTAGGTTTGAAATCATATATCACCATTTATAATTGAAAATAAAAGGGAATAATAACATTAATAAATACGGACAAAAATGGGAAGGGAAGAAATCCCTTACTTTGATTTGTGATCCCCAAGGCTTGGGATAGGCTTGATATAGGATTATTTGGAGATTGGGGTGAATTGGAGGGATTATAGAGAGATATTTTCATATATTGGAATATATCCAAATGGTTTGAGTGAATAGGAATGGGATATTGAGTGGGTTTATACAGGAAATGAGTGGGAATTCTTTATTATTTACGTTTTGGAAACTACCCGTTAAACTAATCAAAATCAAAATCAAACCACAGTTTTTACCCTTGGGATTTTCCAAAGGGGAGTAAGAAACATTATTTTATATAGACAATATCCAAACATATTAAAATATTTTCCTTTCTTAGGTGGAGGTAGTCACACTCTCAAGGAAATCATTTTAAAAATTTAAAATATTTTATAAGTCATGGAGGGTCCACTAAGACACCATAAAATTAATCAAAAAATTATAAAATTACATTATATTAAAGATAAAAAATATATTGGACGAATAAACCTTTTATATTATTTTATTTTATCACTATTGGGTCATTGTGATGTAATAAAACAAATTATATATTTAAAATGTATTTAATTTTACCCAAAAAGATGACTGTCTTAAAAATTATGAAAAAATCACCATTAGATAATTTCAAAATCCTGAATCCAAAAATTATATTCATTTTATCTAAGTAATTTTCTAAATATGTAAAATTTTAATTTTAAAATAAAAACTGACATTTATAAAAAATTAATGGGTTTTGACAAAAAAAGCTTTCAAACCTTAATAAAAATTACAACTATATTAATAAAAAATTAAACAATCATTTATATTTAATAAAAAGTAAATTAGAAAAACAATTTTATTAAAATATTATTTAATTCATAAATCCATTAAATCATCAAAATAAATTTATTAATTGAATATTAACTAAAAATAACATTTTATCTTTATAAACCATTTATAAAGTAACAATAAAAAATAAATGTATTTTCTTTATATAAAAATAATGGATATAATTATAGTTCTAGGGTATTGTTACATAAACCATTATAACTCCCCCATAAAACCTATGGGGGAGTTGTATGATGACGATAAATTCTTGGGGAGGCTCGGATAACATCGCTCAGGTAGTAATCTCAATTAATAAACACTTATCTCAAAGGAGATTCCATTAAAGCTTAACCTGTTTAAGATCATCTTGTGGTTGGTCATGAGAGAATCCCAATGACACTACCTCTTATCCAAGCTCTGAAAATGGGCTTTTATGGAGCAATTATATTGGATGAGGTCATCACTTTATTTGTTTTAATAAATTGGATTTGTTAAAGCCCTATATTTATAATAATCGTATGATCACTATTCAACAACTATATTATCAATGGTAACAATTCTTAATGGTATTTTGAAATACAAAATCACAAAATAAAGGATGTTCATAAATTTTATAGTACCATTTTATATATTAATACATTTAATTAGATCAAGAGTAATTTTCATTAATAAAATTATGGCACACTACAATCATCCCCATTAAAAAATTTCACCCCTGAAATTTCCTTTTACCACACTAAAATAGATGAGGGTAACTCTACTTCATAACTTCCTCTAATTCCATCATTTCTTCTTAAATCTTGTGGATTCTCCAAAACACCTTGATGAGGGGCATTGTTTTATTTCGTAGAACTTTTTAACTTCGATATAATATCTTCCCTGGCTTCTCTTCATAGGAGAGGTCATTCTCTGATGGTACCACCTATGGATTGAGTACCTGTTAGGGGTTAGGTATGTACTTACTGAAGTGTGATACATTGAATATATCATGTACTTGAGATAGGTTCAGTGTGAGTGCTAGTCAATATGCCATTTCTCCAATGCGATCAAGAATATCAAAAGAGTTGATGTACCTTGGAATAAGTTTTACATTCTTCCCAAATCTCATAACTCTCTTCAACGGTGATGTGTGGAGAAATTCCATGTCTCCAACATCAAACTCTAGGACTTTTTGATGATTTTTAGCATAGTTCTTTTGTTGACTCTGAGAAACTTTAATGTGCTACTGGATGGTCTTAACATTATCTATAACTTCATCGACCATTTCTAGACCTGAGAGTTTTCGATCCCCAACTTCATCCTAATATGCCAGTGTTCTGCACCTCTTCCCATAGTGGGATTCATAAGTATCCATTTAAATGCTTAAGTGGAAACTATTATTGTAGGTGAACTCAACTAGAGGAAGATGTTGATACCATCCTCTTATGAAGTCCATTGTTAATTCTCCCAACATTTCCTCTAGTGTCTTGATAGTCTGCTCAGATTGGCCATCAATTTGTGGATGATAAGCCATACTGAAGTTCAGCTCAATATTTAGAGTGTGTTGGATACTCTTCCATAACATTGAGGTGAATCATGGATCATGATCAGATACAATCGATAGTCATACCCCATGAAACCTCAACAATTCTCTGATATATATACATGTAATTTGATCTAATGAGAAATTCTCCTAAACTGAAATGAAGTGTGCAGTCATTTTAAGATGATCCCAAACAACACATATAGTATTATTTCCTTTGGATGTATTCATATGTCCAGTGACAAACTCAATGGTGATATTCTCCCATTTCCACATTGGTATGGGTAATGGTGGCATCATCCCCTTAGAATTATGCCTCTCAACATTCTCCTACTTACATAACGGATGCGTTGATGTATACTCTATGATCTCCTTGTTCATATTATCCCACCAATAATGCTCTCATATATCTCAATACATCATTTTGTTTCCTAGGTGAGTGGAGAAATTTGAACTATGTGCATCATCTGAATGTTCATTCATTAACTCTGGATTTGATGGAACATATATTCTTGTACCAAATCTAACAATTCCTTCTCCATTAACATTGAACTCTAAGGATTTACCTTTTAAAACCATTTTCCACTTTCTTCTAAATTCCCTCATTATTCTTTTGATCATCCTTTAACCTTTCCAAAATAGACATATGAGAAATAATTTGTGAATGGATTGATGATGTTCCATTCTTTTTTATTCCCATGTCCATCTTAATCAAATCTAAAATGATTGGTTCCTTTTCAGTTCTCTTCAATGAAAGAGTTTATAGGCCCTTTCTACATTGAGAATATTCCACTTTATTCACTTTCCCTAGATGGTAGTGAGTTGAGATGTCATAGTCTTTTATCAGCTCTAAATGTCATCTTCAGTGCATATTCATATATTTCTATGTAAATATATACCTGAGGATTTTGTCATCCATATATATTTCACACTTCTCCACAAAGAGTTAATGTCACAAAATTTTTAAAGCGATGATTACTGTAGCCAACACCAGCTCTTGTTTTGGATAGTTTGTGTCATGAACCTTCAATTTCCTTGAAGCATAAGCAATGAATTTTTCATTTTTATCAACAAATAGCCCATGCCCTTCTTCAAAGCAACACTATATACCACAAAATGTTCTCCACTTGTGGGTGGTGTGAGAATGGTCATAGTGATAAGCCTCCTTTTTCAATACCATGAATATATATTCGCATTCATCACTCTATAAAATCAAGAATCCCTTCCAAGATATCTTCGTAACAGTGTTTGACAATCGTTAGAAATTTCTCACAAATCAGTGATAATATCCAGCTGACCCCCGGAAGCTATGGATATCTGTCACAGATGATGTCCTTATCCATCCCTCAATTGCAACTATCTTGGAAGAATCCACTGATATTCCATTGCTTGTGATTATATAACCCATTAATGAGACCTCCTTCAACTAGAAATCACAGTTGGTGTACTTTTCATAGAGCTTATCCTTTTGCAAGGTCCCTAGTATAGTGCTTAGATACTCCCCATGATCCTACTTGGTTTTGGATTATATTATAATATCATCTGTAAAGACTACCACAAATTTGTCAAGTTAATCACAGAAGACACTATTTATTAATTACACGAATATTTATAGAGAAGTAGTGATTTCGAAAGGCATTACTATGAATTCATAGAGCACTTACATTTTAGGAAAAGCAGTCTTGAAAATATCTTCATTATTCACCCTTACTTGGTAATATCCTAACCGCAAATCCGACATGGATAAGTATTGTGCTCCACACAGCTGATTGAAAAATTCATCAATTCATGGCAGAGGATACTTTTTTTTATTATGAATTTATTGAGGTCACATTAATCTATGCAAAGGAGCGTTGACCCATCCTTCTTCTTGACAAAGTGGACTGGTGAACCCCATGGTGAAGCACTTGGGCGTATAAACCCTTTATTTGGATTCTCCTATATTTGTTTCTTTAGATCATAAAGATCCACACCAAAAAATCTATATGGAGTCTTGGATATTGTAAAATCCCCAGGTTTAAGATCATTCTGGAATTCAACATCACTTTTAGTTGGAAGACCAGAAAATCCTTGGGAAACACTTCAGCGAATTCTCTCACAATAGGCATGTCTTCAGGGATGGTTTCTTCCTTAGACCCCATCATTTGAGTAAGATACACATTCTCATATGGCTTAAGTATCCCCACTTGAGATAATGGTACTAAATAAGATTCATCATCCTCCTTGCAATTGTACATAATCGGGGGTCGATTCTTCATATGGAGAGTGATTTCCCTCTCACAGGAATGTATGTTTTCTATATATAGGGAAAGTCAGTCAATGCCATAAATTGAATCAAATTCCACCAAAAAGAGTATTAAAAGGTTTTTTGGGATGTTAAATCGACAAATTATGATATGGGGTGAGTTATATTCATGGGATGCAATGATTTCTCCATTTTTCTTTTTCACGGACATCTTTTCTTCCATGAGTTATAGTGGTGTTGGGATTGTTCTACAAAACTTTTAGGATATAATAGAATTAGTAGAACTAGATTAAAAAAATGTTTTCTATTCTTGAATTAATAACTAGTGTTCATGTCACCACTTCATTTTTGTGGTTTTCTTCAGCGTTAGTGATGGAAAAATATCGCCCATGCTGCCTTGGAAAATGTTGGTTGCCTCTGAAAAACCCTTTTCATAGGTAACTAGTGTGAAAAGTGCCCTAGTTTTTTGTAGTTGAAACAATGAAAAATGGATTGGGGGTCAAAAATATTTTTTCTATCCTCTATCACAACAACATGTTTTTCTTATTGGCAGTTAATGGCCAGGTTCCCATCTCTTCCTCACCTAAAGCATTTACTAATCCCCTTCAGGAAATTTCTGGGGTACTTATTTCTTTACCTTTGGAATGTGGGGTGATGGAAATTATTACATTAGTTGGATTTATCCATTATACCACCAATATTAAATTCTAATTTCCACATCTTATCCCCATGATACCCCTGACATTCGCTGATCTCCATTTTGACATTGATGGAACATCAGAAAATTTTCTCATAGATATTGAAGTCACGGATCACTAGGGCTTTCTATTAGCTAGTTTTTATCCCACCAAATAAGTGGTCAACATTGATTTAGGGGAAACGAAAAATCCAAAGCGGTATCTTGAAATCCTTTGGATGTTTTCCTTACACGCTCCAATGGATTATTCATATTCTTTCTTGAGGTAAAGAATGTCCCATTCCATATCAAGTCAGAGGGTGTTTGGAAAATATTTATCGAGAAAAATTTTCTAAAAATCCTTTCACTCCAAAGCCTAAATATATCCCTTAGGATTCATATTTTTTATCAATGTACACCATTGATCAACTTCAACCTCTATATAATATTCAGTCAGAATAGCCTTATCTTGTTTGGAACATTGAAGGATGAAGAAGATCATTTCAATGGATTTGATCTGTTGTTCGACGATTGAGGGATCATATGATCCATTAAAAGTAGGAGTCCATTGTCTCATGAAGCCCTCGATTGAGTCTTATTCATTTATATCAGGTATTGGATTTTAATCTTGATCCATGTTTCTATTCAAAAAATGTGTTAACTGAGAGAGTATCCTGAAAAAAATTTCGACTCCCACTCCCATTTGATAGGGTATCTCAATAGAAAATATATCACATTCATCTTCACATAAGTTGTTAGCTCGAGCCCTCCTATTATAATCCATTGGATGTAATAAAAGAAAAGTTAGGGGTTACACATAATGGGTAAACCAAAGACAAAAAGGGATAAATCAAAAATTAATTTTTTTTCCTAACTTATGAATTTATAGGGTTCAATCTATGTTATTCATGATTTACTTCCCAATATATATTCTTAGGAAGTTTTTTTTATTCAATTAGTAATGGTTCATACTAAGATTATTAATTTACCAAGGCATATCACCCAAGAGTGTAGTAACCAATAGTGTATCATGGCCTGATGTTGTGAACCAGTTCCCATTCAAGTCTAGTTCAATGTACTGTTTTTAGGTTTCAAACCTCGATACATCTGTGCCAGATCCACCTTTACTTGTTCATATCCAGATATGGATGTATTTCCCTGACAAACCACTTACTCTTTACTCATCAAAATTTATGGATGTTTTTATTATACTTAGTTTATTCCATAAGGATTTCACTAGGGTTTTCTAATCTTAATCCCATAAATAAATAAACCTATCCTCTAATACCAACTATAAAAACCTTGCACTTTTTAACACACATAAACATGATTGATTACAAAAACATTTACATAAAAAAACTTTGTGGATTGAGTGGATTAGTTTAAAACCCCAATCTTCAATGGTACGCTTCTCTTTGAATAATACAGTAGCATGTGTTGTACACAACTTCGAGTTCTAACACACACCACAACCAATCAAACTAGCCGTTATGAATAGTAATACCCACTTTTGGAAATTTTATAAATTTTATCTTTCAAAATGGAAATCATTTTTGGATTTGGAATATTGAAATTACCTTGGGGTGAAATTTTGGTATTTTTCTGAAAACTTTCAATTTTTGATGAATAGTGAAAAACACTAAGTCATGGTTTAAAAAAGAATTTTTATTTAAAGAATTTTTTATTTTATTTAAATTTAATTAAAGTCTGAATTGATACATAATAACTACATAAGTTCAATGTAATTCATTGGAGTTAGTTTAGAATAATTTTATATATAAAAACATTTTATTGAACTTTTCACCGTCTTATACCACCTCCTAGGAGAATTTGCAAATTCACATAAAAATTAATTTTTCCGCTTCTGTGAGTAAAATTTTGAAAATCCGAGAGACATGGTTAATACCAAGGAGTAAAATGTGGTTCCATAAGATAAAAATAATTTTTGGTGAATAGTAACTTTTTACTTTTATTTAACATGGTTAAAAGTAAATAGGGCAATTAAGGGTAAAAATGATATTATTATTACCCTAAAACATGTCCTAATTCTATTGGACAAGTTTATCTCGACAAAAAACAACCTTAGGAAAAAAATATTATCATTTAGGTCCACTTGGATTAGATTAGGACTTTTATTATTATTTAATTCGAAGAAGAGTTAAAAGAGTTAAAATCAACGTTTAATTACCAAAACATTTTTAATATTGGGGTTATACATAAGATAAATTTGATTATAAATATTCATTGGAAAGATAAAAATATTTACTACATAATGGTAGTTTATTTATAATTTTTATACATTTTATAATTTAATTTATTTATAACACAATGGTGATGCAGTAATTACCTAATTAATGAAATATTAAAATTATTGATATTATAAATATCAAAATAAATGTAATTTGAAACATTTTATGAATTACAATAATTTTTTAGGTTAATAATATATATTAGGATTGGTTATATAAATTGTTCTCGAAGTAATAATGCTGTTATAAAATTATCAAAAACAAAATACCCAATTGTGTCAAAATTGACATAAAAGAGTTTTTAAAACAAATATTATATTATTAATTGATATTATATTACTAAAAATCTAAGTCTCAGCCAAAGGACTTATATAATGATAAGTGTATCATTAATGGACCACTTGGTTGTCTCTTGGATGTATATAGTATGTTTATTAACAATATAGTATAAAAATACAAAGTGACATGGTAAATGTAACTCTAATTAACTAAGAGTTAAAATTGAAAGATAAGGTTAATATAATGACCAAAACCTGTCTAAAATCTATTGGTTGAAATTATTTCTACCCATACCCACTTTATACTTTGAATAATCCACTTTTGAGCCAATATAAACCGAATATGAATTTATTATAAAATAATATTTCTAGCTTTTCCAAAGGTTCCCCTCACCCCTCTTATAAAAGGGAACTCCCCCTTATCTCTAATTCACACCTTCAAAGCCTTTTGGTTCGGACAAACACTGTTCAAATATCCTCTAAACTTCCCTCAATTGAACCTATAGGCCTTAGTTTGATCAAAAATCCAACCTAAGGATCTCTTTTGATCAAATCAAAAGAAAAAACCAGAAGAAGAGGTAATGTTTTCACCACCCTCTTTCAAGTTCCTTTCATCTTCAACTTCTTCATTCTTTGTTATTTCCATTATAAAATAATTACTCCAGTATATTATATATATTTTGATGTTATTATAAATATGGTACAACCATATTCAGTATTATATCCATCCTTTTAATGACATTTCACCATACATGCGTACGTACGGCTTACCGTATCCACGTCGTTGTGTAATTGTTATTCAAAACATTATTATTTGGATGGGTATGATAATGATGTGTAATTGATTTAAATAATAAATATAACATGATAATGATTCTTTATATATGATATAACATCCAATTATATATTATTTTGATATAAAATAATTATATTGTCGCTCATGCGTACATACGGACTACCGTCTCCGCGAACGCGGTGAAATTAATTCCCCATCGTATCCATTCAATTTTAATTCTCATTTGATGATTAAAAATAATTTTTATGGACTTGATATCATTCTGAATATAAATAAGATACAACCTATCCATAGAAAACACAGATTATGTAACAAAACATATAAAAGAAAATGAGTACTTTAACACCCGAAACGACGATAATACTAAAATATTATTAACAAAGCATTATTAGAAGATCATATATGATATCATAATTTTGAATATAGTTCTTGTATAATTTAATAAAAACGTTTTTACTATTATACAGGAGGTTAAAATATCATCGACTAAGGAAAATTACAATGCAAGGGTTTATTTCACAATCTGTTCATTATCGAAGGATGTTTATACGTAATTATCTACTGGGACCTCTTTATCAACCACATACATGTTTCTTAAAAATTTATTTCAAATCATTCTTACTATTTTACAAACTAGGGGTTAAAGTCATTTATACCCTTTTTGAGTTTTTATAAGAATTTTATAATTGAATCTTTCTGTCATTTTCCAAACAAGGTCATTTTTAACCTTTTCGACAAAATTAAGGTATGAATGACTTTTTTAACTTATACGATGGGTGCAGATATTATACCCCATTATAAAATCATCAATGCTTCCCTTACAAGCTTATAAGAATATTTTCAAAGTAAATGTTTTATTTCATAATTATGTGACATTTAAATGATTTTAAAAAAAGATATATTTCTCTCAAATAGGTTTGATTTCATATATGTCAACGTCCTTTGATGGATTTTAAGCTTATATGAATTTGATTTATTATGATACAAAACGTCCATATTGTATTGAAGGTTTTGTGATATGTTTGACTATGGATGTGTAATTTTTATACCATTCATGGTTTATGGAGAAAGTATTGAAATTTCATATGCTAGTTTTAATACGAATGTTTATGTTATGTTTAAACATGTTCATATAACTAATGCATTGGACTTAATAAGTGACGGGTGGAGCCCACTATATCACCTCAATGCATCGGTAGGTCTCATGAGACAAACTAGTGTCATGGAACAAGGCCTTGACTATGTGGTTATTGTGACGCCCCAGGTTTTATGAACTGGTTTATGTAAGAAGTGTTATGCCTTTAATAATTTATCTTGTTTTGTTTATTTTGCTAATAAGGAATTAGAAATGAAATAAAACATATAGAATAAGGTAAACTGAGTTTTTTTTTAAAACATCACTTTACAACGAGACCCAACTAGTTGAGTGAACCATGCACAAGACCTAACACGGCCACCGGAAGACTACAAAGAACAACAACGCGGGCAATCGGATAGTCGTCATCTTCAGGGTCCATCAACGTGAAAAGTATAATCGCCAGGGCCACGGCACACATGCTCAACGCCAATGGTATGAGGAGAGCCATCCTTCTTGTTCAAGTGTTCTGTTTTAAAGGGTACCCCACATCCCTGTATTTATATTAGTTCTTTGAGTTATGACCGTTATGTTTATATATATATCCGTTGGGTTTTCAAAAACGACCGTTGTGTTCCCACTAATAAAATTTACTTTAAAAGAGAACTAAGTTTTATTCCCTCATAACCTTATTCTTAAAAACATTCTTTCATAGAAGATTCTTCGTTTTTATTCTTAAAAGTAAATTTCCTCGTTTTACAAAATCCCGAAGAATACCTAGGTAGTTGGAAACTTGGTATTATTTTTTTATGTTTAGAGTGAATTTGTAATAATTATACCTTTTTATCTCTTAAATGATGAAAAATTTTGGGAAAACTTTTGGTCTTTAAAGGAATTTTATAAGACAAATAGTATAGTGTTTTAAAAATAATAATGATTTTAATAGTATTGTACAAGAGGTATATCTTTTAAATATTTAGATCAAGAGTTAAAATATTTTATCTAAATTTGAAATTTGTTCTAACATTTTGAGTTAAAACAATTTGTTTTACTAAATTCATACTTTTCACTATATTTGAGCTAAGTAAATAATAAAACTTTTTATATATATATAAAAAAATTTTGAGTGAGTCCCGGCCAGCCAAGGGCATCCACAAGGGACAAGCCCTCAGGCCAAGGCCGAGACCCCACATGGGAACCCGAGGTACCGCCATCGGGCTCCCCATGTGCGTGCGTGCGCGTTTCAGGAGCCATCCAGGCTGGAGCTCGGGCAAGGCCGGCCGCACATAGGTTACCCAGGTCGCAAGCGGGCCCGTGTATAAGGCCGCGGATCGCGCTGCGTGATGGTGGGCCAAGGCCCGCGGGGGTGGGGAGGGGCCCGTGTATAAGGCCCCTTGTGGGTGTGTGTTTGTGCTATTGCACTGCTAACCGCATGGCTTGTTATTTATACCGCGCCTGAAAACGTCTCGGTTTCGATGTGGGACGCGCTCCGCGCGACCAGAGCCGTCCGATCGACTTCCGCGACGATCTCAGCCATCCAGCCCGTTTTAACCGCGCGACCTCCCTGCGTCTCCGCGAGCCGTGCGATCCCTTAGATGATTTAATCGCAACCCTCCATCTATTTAAATCTTTTAAACTGAATCCCGCTTCTCCCTCAGCCGCACGATCTCGCCATCTTCAATCCGGACCGTTCCTTTTCTTACCGCGTCGCCCCATCATCTTCTTCCTCACTTCAGCAGCCGACCAGTAGGCCTGCCCAAGGATGCCAGGCCCCTCCCTCCCTCGAACTGCTCCTTGACTTCCGAGCACCCCCCCTCCTAGGTCCCTGTTCGCCAGTCTTTCCCACGTCGGTCTACACCTGGGTCGGGACACCAGCAAGGCACCGAGGCCATGTTAAAACCCCCTGCTTCGTTGAAGCCCGAGGCAGCCCCTTCCTCTTCCTCCTCCTTCTTTCCCTCGGACACCAGCAGCCGGCTTCGAGTTCCCTCCTCAAGCACGGTAAGGGGCTTTTCTTGCATTCTTACCTTGTTTCAAAATAACATCCTTTTATATACTCACGGTGTATATATATATATATATGGTTTATATATATGTATATACTCAAATATAATCCTCTCGGGTTGCTTTGCCTTCAAGGATCTTGGCCTTCGTAATTTTAATGGGTTGTTCCTGCATGCTTATCTTCCTTTAAAAGGAACTTTAGGTTTAAAAACAACTCATATTTACCTATATACACTCGAGGTATAAATACCCCTCGGTTCTATCTTCAAGCAGTCGGCCTTCGGGTTCCCAGTGTTGTATATGAGAGGGTACGTATATACCTTGTTTTTCCAGTTTTCTTTCAAAACCGGTATATACTGCTCACATGTGTACCGGTTATTATACATTGGGTATATACGGTTTCATATATATGTGAATGGTATATAAACTTGGTACAAGAACGTTCACAAATTTTCCCAGGTTGTTTATTTTACTATTTTATAATTCGGTTTACAAAAAAAATGAAATTTTCAGAAATATATTTGCAAACTATGCTCTTTAAGTTTATGTGAAGTTATGTTTGTAAAACCTTAATTTTTATACATAGATACATTTATAACAAACCTTATGTGAATTTAGTTTCAACCATGTAATTGAATTATGGTTGGAAACTTTGAGTTACCTAAGGAATTTAATAAACTTGTTTTAATTGTGTAAAACCCATATATACACTTCGGGTATATATACATGTGCACGTGTGTATACATACTTATAAAAATATTTTCTTTTATAGCAGGACTTAAACTATTCTTGGATGCTGGGATGATTTTATTTAGATATGAATTGTGTTATTACTAAACCAACATGTTTTAAAATACACACAAATGGACATGTTTTATCAAAAAGTCTTATCTAACATTTCCCTGATGAGTTTTATGATAAAATTTGTATTTTGATCCAAGGGCCCTTTTACCACCGTAACTGATTTCATGTGTTTTATTAAGATTTTCCCTTTTCCAAAGATTTATAATGACAAAGATTCATCATTTAGTATAATTCTGTTTATATGCCTTAGTGAAAAGGATGTTTTATTAAACTATGTATGTCATTAATTTGTCCTTGCCCCTTTTTTTTAGTGAGAACTGTCACATCATGTAAAGTGTGTAATGATTTATTAATTATGTTAGTTATTATTTACATAATTCATTTTTATGACATATCACTAAATGGACTAAGAAATTGGATTACCCAAGGTGGTATGGGACATCTTGAATATACATGACCATTTCAGTAAAGCATGAACGATGTGGCTCACATGATAATAAAGGAAAATTTAAGGGTGCGCCCTGATAGCGCTCCAATGCATTAGGTAATGATGTAACCACTAGAGATTACAATTTTCACGATACCTTGGTGAATAACCTTGGTAATTTTCAAATGACACCTTGGGGATGGACCTTGGTGAAACGAAACGATTGTCAATATTAAATGTTGATGCCACATAATTCAAGTCATATAACAAGTTTTTTCCAAGATAAATTTCATTCATGAATGATGCCTTTAATGTTTGTATAAAGTTCATAATTCCCTAGTTTTAAGCTTGAAGCATGCCTAGTGTTATCACTTAATAGAATAGTAACCAGCATATGAACATTTAGTTGTTTCCTTGTGCGCAACTCTGATTATGCATTACTTTTAACTGTTTAAATTTTATGCTCAAGTAAATCACATGTAGTACTTGTTTATATCAACCATTATCACTCCTTCAAGAATTAACGTATTCGTTCAGGTTTGTCGTGAAAACTTTGATTAAAGCATTGTTATGTTTGGTGTGTTAAAATCTTTCTTAGTGGATGCTCAAACTCTTTTAAAAGAATGTTTTCAAATGTTACTGTATTTTAAAACCCCCTTACTGAGTATTTCAATGCTGACCCTATGTATTGGTTTAAAATTTTCAGGTGTCAGCTTTTGTAAGATGGATGGTTTCAGAAGTTTCCGGTTTCCCAGAACCCGAACCGCACACGATCCTATGTATGGGACATGATGTTTTGCTAACAAAGTGTATTTTATTTTAAGATAACACATCATGTTCAGAAGGCACCGACTCCTATGGTTATCTAGGGTCGGGGTCTCTACAGTTGGTATCAGAGGTTCGGTTTGGATAACTCTGGAAAGCCAGAAACTGAAACAAAAATATATATGTATATGTATTTCAATTTTATTAAAAACTTGGTTTTCTTAATTTTCAGATGGAAAATGAAGGCACCAATCTCTTATCTCTCTCCACAGAGGCCCTAGAGACCATTGTGTCTTTAGCAAGCCGTGAGGACTTTCTAAACTATGCCCATATCCGTATGACATGCAAATACCTTTACGATGTATCCAACTCACCTCGAGTGCTTAGTCTGCACCAAGGGTTGGGATTGGATTACCTCCTTATGATAATAACCCAATTTCCATCCTATGTACGTCGAGGAAGGTACTACGAGGGACTTTTCCGGATTTTCACGGCGGGTGAGAACTTTGGCACTATGCTTGATAACCCCTTTCAAGAAGCTGCTGCTGACGGAGACCTCCGAGCGGGCTACCTTTGTCAGATTTTAAACTATGGCTTCTGGGGTCAATTGTTGGACTTCCGAAGGTTAGAAGACGAGTCCACCCGTTTGTCTTACAGAAGAAAAGTGTATGAAGATGTCTCTCAACTTCACGCCCCCCATGCTAGACTCATAAGACGTCATAGGTGTCCTCATGAGTTTTTCCCTGAATGCTCGGCCTGTGTTTGGTTCGAGGAGTTAGGGAGTTTTGCATCTCTGTGTGGATTTCTTTTAGTCAATGAGTAAGGGAAGCTCAAGCACTAATAATAATGAACGTATGTTTATTGAAATGTTATCTTTCTCCTTTCCTTGTCCTTACCTTGTTTTTGCCCTTGTATGATTCTCAAGTAATGGAACTCCTGTCTTAAAACTTTCAGATGGAAGGACAAACCCACCTGTTATCTCTTCCCACCGAGATTTTGGAAATCATTGCGATCAAAAATTGTGAGGACGAGTATGACCCCTTCACAAATTTGCGAAGAACGTGCAAGCAATGGTTTGAGATAACAAATAGTCCGGAGATTCTCCGCACCTTCCAGGGGAATGCCTCCATCTATTACCGCATTGGCTCTGCTCAGCTAGCCGGACGTGAACGACGAGGAAGTTACCACGAAGGGCTCTTTCTTTGTTTCACCCTAGGCCGAAACTTCACGGCCAGAGTGAAATTCCAGGAGGCTGCGTTAGAGGGAAATCTTTATGCAGCTTATATGCTCCAACTTCTCACATTTAGCCTGTTTGACCATATCTATGGCTTCGATATCCTCGACCGAGACATAATTCGGAAAGTTCTTCGTACATTGGTCTGCAAAGACATTTCAGAACTTTGTACGGTTCGAGCTTCCCTTTGGAGGCCTGAAAGCCCGGAACATAAGTGCTACCCCTCCTGTCTTAGGTGTGTGTGGATTAGGGAGCTGGAAGAAGTGAGCTTCGCTACCACTACTGGAAAATGTACCTATCCCCACGGTTTTCACCAAAACCGTGGGGATAGACCCCCCCTATACCCACGGTTTTGGAAAACCGTGGGTATAGGTGAATTTTCATGACCTATACCCACGGTTTGCCAAAACCGTGGGTATAGGGGGCTCTATCCCCACGGTTTTGGCAAACCATGGGAATAGGTCATGAAAATTCACCTATACCCACGGTTTTCCAAAACCGTGGGTATAGGGGGGTCTATCCCCACGGTTTTGGGGAAAACCGTGGGGATAGGTCTGGGATAAAATACCTATACCCACGGTTTTGAAAAACCGTGGGTATAGGTCAATTTTGTGTGCGCGGGGAATTTTTTTTTCCGTGGGAAGGAATTTTTTTTGGCGGGAACCCTATACCCACGGTTCTTCCCTCTATACCCACGGTTTTTATAACTATATTTATCTAAATATATATATATATACTTATATGTGAAGTTAGGGTAGTGGTTAGACGCAGTGTTTGCAGCGAAGAGGTTGCGGGATCGAAACTCGGCGCCTGCATTATTTTAGGACCTATACCCACGGTTTTGAAACCGTGGGTAAAAGCCGTTGACACCGTGGAAATTCTCTATGTTTCGGTGACACGGTGGCAGGACACCTATACCCATGGTTTTCCAAAACCGTGGGTATAGGCTGGGGACCTATACCGACGGCGTTCCAGCCCACGGTTCCCAAAACCGTGGGTATAGGCTATATCCACGGTTTTGGGAGCTATACCCACGGTTTTGAACCGTGGGTATAGGCCGTTTTTCCAGTAGTGTACGGGGATCCCTCTAAATACACCTGTTGACCCTTTTCGTTGGTGGAGGTGGTAGGAACGTTTCTGAACCTTGTAGTGTCGTGAAATAAATTGCGAGGACGCAATTTTCTAAAGGGGGGGATAATGTGACGCCCCAGGTTTTATGAACTGGTTTATGTAAGAAGTGTTATGCCTTTAATAATGTATCTTTTTTTGTTTATTTTGCTAATAAGGAATTAGAAATGAAATAAAACATAGAGAATAAGGTAAACTGACTTTTTTTTAAAACATCACTTTACAATGAGACCCAACTAGTTGAGTGAACCATGCACAAGACCTAACACGGCCACCGCAAGACTACAAAGAACCACAATGGGGGCAATCAGATAGTCGTCATCTTCAGGGTCCATCAGCGTGAAAAGTATAATCGCCAGGGCCACGGCACACATGCTCAACGCCAATGGTATGAGGAGAGCCATCCTTCTTGTTCAAGTGTTCTGTTTTAATGGGTACCCCACATCCCTGTATTTATATTAGTTCTTTGAGTTATGACCGTTATGTTTATATATATATCCGTTGGGTTTTCAAAAACGACCGTTGTGTTCCCACTAATAAAATTTACTTTAAAAGAGAACTAAGTTTTATTCCCTCATAACCTTATTCTTAAAAACATTCTTTCATAGAAGATTCTTCGTTTTTATTCTTAAAAGTAAATTTCCTCGTTTTACAAAATCCTGAAGAATACCTAGGTAGTTGGAAACTTGGTATTATTTTTTTATGTTTAGAGTGAATTTGTAATAATTATACCTTTTTATCTCTTAAATGATGAAAAATTTTGGGAAAACTTTTGGTCATTAAAGGAATTTTATAAAACAAATAGTAGAGTGTTTTAAAAATACTAATGATTTTAATAGTATTGTACAAGAGGTATATCTTTTAAAGATTTAGATCAAGAGTTAAAATATTTTATCTAAATTTGAAATTTGTTCTAACATTTTGAGTTAAAACAATTTGTTTTACTAAATTCCTACTTTTCACTATATTTGAGCTAAGTAAATAATAAAACTTTTTTTATATAAAAAAAACATTTTGAGTGAGTCCCGGCCAGCCAAGGGCATCCACAAGGGACAAGCCCTCAGGCCAAGGCCGAGACCCCACATGGGAACCTGAGGTACCGCCATCGGGCTCCCCATGTGCGTGCGTGCGCGTTTCAGGAGCCAGCCCGGCTGGAGCTCAGGCAAGGCCGGCCGCGCATAGGTTACCCAGGTCGCAAGTGGGCCCGTGTATAAGGCCGCGGCTCGCGCTGTGTGACGGTGGGCCAAGGCCCACGGGGGTGGGGAGGGGCCCGTGTATAAGGCCCCGTGTGGGTGTGTGTTTGTGCTATTGCACCGCTAACCACATGGCTTGTTATTTATACCGCGCCTCAAAATGTCTCGGTTTCGATGTGGGACGCGCTCCACGCGACCAGAGCCGTCCGATCGACTTCCGCGACGATCTCAGCCATCCAGCCCGTTTTAACCGCGCGACCTCCCTGCGTCTCCGTGAGCCGTCCGATCCCTTCGGTGATTTAATCGCAACCCTCCACCTCTTTAAATCTTTTAAACTGAATCTCGCTTCTCCCTCAGCCACACGATCTCGCCATCTTCAATCCGGACCGTTCCTTTTCTTACCGCGTCGCCCCATCATCTTCTTCCTCACTTCAGCAGCCGACCAGTAGGCCTGCCCAAGGATGCCAGGCCCCTCCCTCCCTCGAACTGCTCCTTGACTTCCGAGCACCCCCCCTCCTAGGTCCCTGTTCTCCAGTCTTTCCCATGCCGGTCTACACCTGGGTCGGGACACCAGCAAGGCACCGAGGCCATTTTAAAACCCCGCTGCTTCGTTGAAGCCCGAGGCAGCCCCTTCCTCTTCCTCCTCCTTCTTTCCCTCGGACACCAGTAGCCGGCTCCGAGTTCCCTCCTCAAGCACGGTAAGGGGTTTTTCTTGCATTCTTACCTTGTTTCGAAATAACCACCTTTTATATACTCATGGTGTATATATATATATGGTTTATATATATGTATATACTCAAATATAATCCTCTCGGGTTGCTTTTCCTTCAAGGATCTTGGCCTTCGTAATTTTAACGGGTTGTTCCTGTATGCTTATCTTCCTTTAAAAGGATCTTTCGGTTTAAACACAACTCATATTTACCTATATACACTCGAGGTATAAATACCCCTCGGTTCTGTCTTCAAGAAGTCGGCCTTCGGGTTCCCAGTGTTGTATATGAGAGGGTACGTATATACCTTGTTTTTCCAGTTTTCTTTCAAAACCAGTATATACTGCTCACATGTGTACCGGTTATTATACATTGGGTATATACGGTTTCATATATATGTGAATGGTATATAAACTTGGTACAAGCACGTTTACAAATTTTCCCAGGTTGTTTATTTTACTATTTTATAATTCGGTTTACAAAAAAAATGAAATTTTCAGAAATATATTTTCAAACTATGCTCTTTAAGTTTAAGTGAAGTTATGTTTGTAAAACATTAATTTTTATACATAGATACATTTATAACAAACCTTATGTGAATTTAGTTTCAACCATGTAATTTAATTATGGTTGGAAACTTTGAGTTACCTAAGGAATTTAATAAACTTGTTTTAATTGTGTAAAACCCATATATACACTTCAGGTATATATACATGTGCACGTGTGTATACATACTTATAAAAATATTTTCTTTTATAGCAGGACTTAAACTGTTCTTGGATGCTGGGATGATTTTATTTAGATATGAATTGCGTGATTTCTAAACCAACATGTTTTAAAATACACACAAATGGACATGTTTTATCAAAAAGTCTTATCTAACATTTCCCTGATGAGTTTTATGATAAAATTTGTATTTTGATCCAAGGGCCCGTTTACCACCGTAACTGATTTCATGTGTTTTCTTAAGATTTTCCCTTTTCCAAAGATTTATAATGACAAATATTCATCATTTAGTATAATTCTATTTATATGCCTTAGTGAAAAGGATGTTTTATTAAACTATGTATGTCATTAATTTGTCCTTGCCCCTTTTTTTTAGTGAGAACTGTCACATCATGTAAAGTGTGTAATGATTTATTAATTATGTTAGTTATTATTTACATAATGCATTTTTATGACATATCACTAAATGGACTAAGAAATTGGATTACCCAAGGTGGTATGGGACATCTTGAATATACATGACCATTTCAGTAAAGCATGAACGATGTGGCTCACATGATAATAAAGGCAAATTTAAGGGTGCGCCCTGATAGCGCTCCAATGCATTGGGTAATGATGTAACCACTAGAGATTACAATTTTCATGATACCTTGGTGAATAACCTTGGTAATTTTCAAATGACACCTTGGGGATGGACCTTGGTGAAACGAAACGATTGTCAATATTAAATGTTGATGCCACATAATTCAAGTCATATAACAAGTTTTTTCCAAGATAAAGTTCATTCATGACTGATGCCTTTAATGTTTGTATAAATTTCATAATTCCCTAGTTTTAAGCTTGAAGCATGCCTAGTGTTATCACTTAATAGAATAGTAACCAGCATATGAACATTTAGTTGTTTCCTTGTGCACAACTCTGATTATGCATTACTTTTAACTGTTTAAATTTTATGTTCAAGTAAATCACATGTAGTACTTGTTTATATCAACCATTATCACTCCTTCAAGAATTAACGTATTCGTTCAGGTTTGTCGTGAAAACTTTGATTAAAGCATTGTTATATTTGGTGTGTTAAAATCTTTCTTAGTGGATGCTCAAACTCTTTTAAAAGAATGTTTTCAAATGTTACTGTATTTTAAAACCCCCTTACTGAGTATTTCAATGCTCACCCTATGTATTGGTTTAAAATTTTCAGGTGTCAGCTTTTGTAAGATGGATGGTTTCAGAAGTTTCTGGTTTCCCAGAACCCGAACCGCACATGATCCTCTGTATGGGACATGATGTGTTGCTAAAAAAGTGTATTTTATTTTAAGATAACACATCATGTTCAGAAGCCACCGACTCCTATGGTTATCTGGGGTCGGGGTCTCTACAGTTATGATAGTCTGGCATTATGCATTCCATCATTATGAAAGTCGTTATTGATATTTCATGTGATTATCCAACTAGTAGAATATCAATGTGAATGAGTAAGTGGCCTTATTTCATTTTATCTTTTCCTTATTATGCTGAAGTTCTTGTTTAAAAGGATTTTGTATTAGTTATACATTTCTTTAATGCTTATTCTTATTTATGAAAGTTTCTGCTATATTGTTATCCTTACTAGGGATTTGAGCTCACCCCTTTCTATGTTTTATTTTTCCCGGGATGTGAAGAAGTACTTTAAGAATGACCTGTAGGGATTGTATAAGGGGATATGAGTGTGGGGACAAGATGTTGTTGTAGTTTTCACTTTATGAGGTAATGTAAACTTTATGAATGTATCTAGTGTTTCCAAGGCTACTAAACTAATCAGTCTTTCAAGATTTGATCTTTTGTGATCATTCCAATGTTATGTAATAATGAACCAACTCTGGTTAACTGGGGTCTGAGCACTACAATTAGTGTCTTGGGAAATTAAGAGCATTACCTGACAATATAAAACATAATGATATGACAAATTTATTGGAAACATCTATTACATGACAACAACATTCAATTGTACTTAGCATTGCAAGTGATAACCTAAGGACATACTTAAGAAAAGGGTAAGCTATAAATCATAGTAATGGAGTAAACAAGGAATAACATGAAAAATAAAATACATGTTAAGAAATAGGCATATTAATGGAGCATAAGATAAACATGAACATAAAGGCATTATATAACATGACTATCATAACATGGAAATGTAGCAACAACATCTAACATGATATTAGAATGAACCAAGGATCATTGCACATTGAGAATGAGTAAACCATCATTCACTTGAATTAGTGTTAGTAAATACTCATTTATCTTTACATATCATGATACTAATCTTTACCAACTGAATTGGAGCGCTATCAAGGCACACCCTTTATAAACATTTCATTTCATGCATAAGTGTTCCACATGGATCATACAACATGGATTTATTATACCTCACAATTTATTCCATGAATAATAGATGTGGAATACATAAATTTATGTCCTCAATAAACAAGTATATGTGCATAGATGTGAATACCCATGATAGAGAAATGGGAATGTAATTCACTTACACGATGATTTAGGCATGTGAATGTTTGGAATACATCGACAACATAATGACGTCACATAGAAATTGTAAAATGGGTTGATAAGAGAGAATTGATAATATCATCATTTATACATGAAATTAATAGTAATGTGGTCATGGAACATAATATCCCAACATATTAAATGAAATTTAGATATATAAAATAAAATAATTTCTGGAATATAAATGAGGAGAGAGAAATACCATACAGAATTTCAGCATGGTAACAGGTGCTCATGGGAAGTATTAATGAGAGAAAAAGGAGACTATAATCATTAAAACATAAGTAGAAAATTATAGGGGTGGTGTGAAATCATACCCCAATATTTTTAATTGAAAATAAATGGGCATAACAATATAAGGAAACTTTGACATAAATGAGAAAGGAAGAAATATCTTATGAAATTTCAGCATGGTAACAGGTGTACATGGTAGGAATTAATGTGAAACAAATAGATCTATAATAACTAAAAAATAAGGAGGGAAGTATGGGGGAGGTGAAAAATCATACCCATTAATTTTTAATAGAAAATAAAAGGGAATTATAACATTTAGAAACATGGATAAAAAAATGAGAAAGAAATAAATCCCTTACATAGATGTGTGATCCCAAAGGCTTGGGAGAGGCTTGAGAGGGGCTTAGTGGCAACTTGGGGTTCCTTGGCATGGTTATATAGAGATTAGGGAAGATTTTGGTTGAGATCCAAATGTTTTGAGTGAAGAGGAATGAGATATTGAGTGGGTTTATATTGAAAAGGAGGGAGAATTCATTATTAATTAGGTTTTGGACACTACACATAAAACTTATCAAAACCACAAACCACCCATGGGTTTTCCCATGGTTTTTGAAAAAAAGGTAGTGTAATAAATTATTTTATAATGGAAATGACCGAAATAATTAAAATATTAGGTGTGGTTATGTGGAGGTGAGTCACACTCTCTAGGAAATCATTTTAAAAAGTTAGAATATTTTATATGTCATGGAGGGTACACTAGGCCACCATAAAATTAATAAAAAAATATAAAATCACATTATTTTAAAGGTAAAACATATATTTGACGAAAATACCATTTATATAATTTTATTATGTCACTATCGGGTCAATATAAGTCATAAAACACATTATATATATTTAAACAGAATCTAATTTTTACCCAAAAATTCGACTATTTCAGAAAAATTATGAAAAATTCACTATTAGATAATTTTGACATCTTGAATCCAAAAATGATATTAATTTTATCTAAATAATTTTTTAAATATGTTAATTTTTACATTTAAAATAAAAACTGACATTCATTGAAATTTCATGGGTTTTGAAAAAAACACATTTCAAGCCTTAATAAAAATAACAACAGTATTCATAAAATTATATATGATCATTTATATTTAATATAAATTCATTTTATTAATAATATTTTATTAAAATATTATTTAACTAAAAATAGATTATTTCATCAAAATATTTTTCTTAATTGAATGTTAACTACAAATACTATTTGTTATTTAGAAACCATTACAAAGTAACAATAATAAAATGATTGTTTTGTTCTTTATAAAAAATTAATCCACATAATAATAGTGCTACATTATTTTTACATATCACCTTATAACACCCACATACGACCTAAGGGTATAGTGTGCGATGGTGGTAGACTCTTGGGGTGGCTAGGATAACATCACTTGGGTGGTAATCTCTATTAACCTCAACTTCTCCTGTAGGATATTCCGTTCAAGCTTAACATGTTGAAGCTCAACTTGGTATTGGTCAAGAGCTAATCCCATTGAGGCTACCTCCTTTCCGACCTCGAAGAAATGGGATTCAAATGGATAAATTCTACTGGATGAGCTTATAAATTCATTTTTTCGAGTAAATTGGATTTGTTAAAGACCTATATTTATACTGATCATGTGATCACTATTTAACCTCTATATTTTCAAAAGTAACAATTCTTAACGGTATTTTGAAATCCAAAAATTTAAAACCAAGGAAGTTCATATTTTTTATATAACCATTTTACATAATAAGATATTTAATTTGATCAAGAGGAATTTCGTTAATAAAAGTATGGGTTGTTACACTTATGCCTCGATACACACATTTCATATCCAAGAGAAAGTTCCTAGCAGGGTCTCGAACCAACCATTTCCAATAACTGATAAATAGAACAGTCAAACCCACACTATTTAGCTTCTTTTGAATAAATCACATAGTCCTACCAATGCATCATCATTAACCAACCAAAATGACTTTACCACATGAGGCATCCAATGATCACTCAATAATAACCAATGAAGTTCAACCTGATTAGAGTTTTCTTCAAAGGTTTCATAAATATACAACCAAATCATCGTCGTGCTACCACACAAGCACCGACATATTTTAAAACAGGCTACAACCATTAGAATTTAGATGTTTTTCTATCTGTTTCATCCTAGTCGTGTACTGATGTTTTCCATATACTTTAAGGAGTATAATATAACCCATTTTACATGACACCACCCACCATAGGTGTGTCTTATTCATCATTTAATAAAAAATGGAACTCATCAAATGACATATGTTCCATCGACCAATGACCACAGGTTTGGGATGTGGTCAATACATTTCCACCAAGGGCAAGTTAAAAAAGAGAAGAAACTAAATATTTGAATGCATGGTATATCTTATTTACTATAGACATACCTATGACACCCTTCCATGAAATTTCCCCACATTTCATTAACACACGACATGAAATCAAATACTCATTCACCAACATGTCATAAAGCACAATAAATTTACATCATCATCCCAAAAATCTAGATGAGTCAAATTTCATTCAAATCCTGGGTTACTCTTCCTTAGATATGACCCATGATAAAAACATAGTATAGAAAGTCTGAACAATGTCTACCAAAATCATATGGTTTATTGTACCATTTTAATCAATTAGGTGGGAACCATGTGTATCAACATGTACCACCCTGAGTTTTCATCAGTGTAGCCACACCCCCATATATAATTTCCATAGGAACATATGCCCTATGCATCTGAGTATTTTATGTCCCATACAAAATATTTATGTACAAATTAATATTACCACATATGCATGTTAACACGTATAACGATGTATCAATTCATCCTATCATTAAGAAAAGGATGATTTACAATTCTTACCACGTGGTCGACCATGCCCTAGGCATGTTCAACCCACAGAACAGGAGGATTAACTAATGAAAACATCCTAAAAAGGCCCATTTCACTATAAGAAAAACTGTTCAACACATGTGTCATTCTAGAAACTGGAATCATTCATGGGAAAAAATGACACCTGAATGTCAACTCACATCTAGAACAGTTACAAAGAATTTAGTAATGCTTTAATATTTCATGGACCAACCATAATTAGGCTAGTACATTAATAAATAACATGTTTCAACCCTCTATATTGGTTACACCATAAAGGATAACTATGGTTAATGACCTAATTTTTATATCAACATAATGAAAGGGTAAAAAAGAAAAAGGGTAATTTCAAGGTTCCTTGTAGCGATCTAACCTCAGATGCCCTAGCCCAGTTCCTACTACCTATAACATTGGCATGATTACAAGGAATATAATCCTAAGGGACCAAGATTTTAGTAGTCTTGGTAAACTAGAAACATACCAGAGTCTTGTATGAAAAATTAATACACTAATTATTATATAATTTTTTTAAAATTATAAACAAATAACTTCTAGGATAACTTTAATCCATATACTAAATCCTTGTATATTATTCATAGTATTCTTCAAGGATTATTGGAGAAAGAAACATAATAATGGTGTGTTCAAATGCTCATTAATGGAAAAATATAGTGGATGAAATAATGAATCAATGAGAATAGTCAATATGGAAAGGTAACAACTAGAAATACAGTCCATCCAAATTACTAGATAAGGAAAAATAAATATGTAATTTTAATAAACTGGAATACATGAAATCTAAATAACTGAATATTAAATGTATCCCTAGATATGTCAATGAAAAATCTCAGGGATAAATAATAACTGAAGATAAATGATGGTAATGCTTGAATATTGGATTCCATGTTTCTTTGGTACATCATAACTTTATCATCAAGACCTTTCAAAAGACTTTTTACAACATATCTAGTAAAAACCCATCTACAGATGATATCCTAATGACTCATCCAATGATATTAATGATGCATTTAGGGGATATCTGTAACTAGGATCCACCCATATCATACCAATGGAAAAGATTACTCATATATCAAATAATTAATTTAACAATTTGCCTTATCAAATCTTCATATGGAGTAAGATATACAGAATTATCAATATTTACCCAAATAATCAAATAAAAGTCAAATTTAAAACCATATAAAAATGTTATATGTTTTATGAAATGAACATATACATGATACATTATAAGGTAAAATAGGTGAAATTCAATGCTCAATGATCATAAGAAGTTAAATATTTTAAGGGAACAAAAGGAATCAAAGAATTAAATTTGAATACTATCATTGTACAAATGAAACATTAACCATCCAGAGGAATAATAATTATGGTATCAATATATCATACCAATGGTGGAGTAAAACAAAGGGTTTATGTTGTTGATTAATGTAAATATTATAAAAATATGATTTTAAAACATTCTTGATAAAAATATTCTTTTTTTTAAAAAAAAAACATTTGAAAAAATAATCAATAAAAATAAATTTTAATAACATTGTCCATAAAAAGTAACCTTTTAAATATTCAATGGAATCTTTGATGGAATTAAGTTAGGTAAATCAGTACATACTGTACAATTTAAAAAGAACAATCATTTTTCAGCATAAAAGGTTTAGAAAAATTCATTTTTCAAAAAGTGATAAGAAGCTTCAATTGAAAACATTGGTAAATGAAAAAGGGGTAATAATTTATTTACTAAATCAATTTAAAAGAAATTTAAAACATTTTAATAAAAAAAGGTTTCTTAGAAGAAAATAGGTTCTCTGACTAAAGATTTAAACAATGATGGGTTTTCTTAAAAACATTCTATAAAACACCATGAGTACAATAGAGTTTAAAATTATTACTAATACTTGAAAAGGGTTATGAATGTTTATAATATAATAAAATTAAAGGGTTATCTCATAAGTGGTCATATAATTTCTCTAAATTTAAATACCATTGAAATATCATTAAATTTATTATTGAAGAAAAAAATATTTCGAAATTCCAATGTGTCCCATACCAAATTGAAACATTTTAAATCCTAAGCCTCATGAATGAATAAAAATAAATAAAAGTTATAATATCATGATAGTAAATACAGTTATCTTATATCATTATAAATGGTTGTATATACACCATATAATATAAACTAGGTCTATAACAATAACTATGTCTCAATGGAATGTAAATTGATATGAAATCCCTCACCTCGTGTCTGACTTGTCTCGTGTGTCATTAAATTCTTCAATAAATAACTTATATTAATTATTTAAATTCTTGAGAAACTTATAAATTTTTATAATTACTTTAGTTTCCCTTATAACTATGTTGTATACAACAACTTAGTCAATCATGTTTACATCACCTGTTTTTGACCAAATTTGGTTTAGGTGTCTAAAACAACTTTGGTAGGTAAAATATTGTCAAAGGGTGTAATTATATAACATAACCAAAATAATAATAATGAAATTATTATCATGTTTATTCATAAATTATACTTTTAAAACAAATCATTAAATAAGTTTTTGAAAAGTGAATCAATGTTACAATCATGGAGATAGTAAGTCGTACGTACACATGAGTAACATTCCCATTTTTCAATTATTGTTATGGAAACAAGGTATTTAAATCATTATAATTAAAAAAATTATAATTATATAATAAATAAAATGTTATTCAATAATATATACATATATATTTAATTATTGTGATGTAAAATTCATCACATCGTCTTCAGTTAGTGGTAGTCCAAATGTCTACGAATGACATAATCAGTTTTTAATTGTGTGAAAGGGTAATAAGGAAAATGATATATATTATATTTATAGAAATTGAATTATTTCATGAATATCATATATAGTTTTTTTATGTCACATATTTTTAATTAAAAAAACTTTTTTATGTTCCATTTATAGTGTAAATAAATCACATCGCCTAGAGGAGGTGGTAGTCCACACTTCCACAAACAAAGTCATCATATTTACATTAAATGGAAAGTATAAAGGCATGTTTTGTAAAGTAATTAGATAAGTATATAGGCATAATTTATATCATATTTAACATATATAAATTTATTTTCCATCATAATTTCCTCCAATAGTTGAGGTAAAGGAAAAATGAATAATCATCCTTTCGTGAGGTAGTAGTTCGTCGTACATTGAAATAATATGTTCGTTACCCATTAGATGGAAATTTTTCTAAGATTAGTTTAATAAGTTAGAATTAAAACATCCTAATGTGTTTATAATAATGTTTTTGTTAAAAAATATTATAATAATATGGTTTTAGGGGTTGGTGAATGGAAATAAAACTAAAAAGATTAAGGAGAGATGTTACCTCTTAATTGGGTATCTCCTTTTGGTTTGAACCAAAAGATTAATTGGATTCATTGTTTCACAATATTCGGCATATAGTATGAGGGTAGGTATATTTAGGAGCTATTTTGGAAGAGATTCGTCGAGAAAAAATGGCTTGACAGTTTTGAAGAAGTGGGAGGAGATGAGGTCCTTTTATAGGGTTGGAGGAGTGGCACACTTGTTGTATTTTTTACAATGAATTCCATGCACTTTTTTCATGATGAAGGTGGATCCAATAATGGGAAATTTTAGATAAAATATAGGATAGGGGTGAAATATGTCCATCCAATTGTTTTTGGAAAATTTTATAGGTCGTTTTGGTCCTTATTTATATGGTTTGTCCCTTAATAAGCTTAACTTAACAATAATCATTGTAATTAATTTTATTCAGCTTCACTAATATTTTTGGTAAAAAAAAAGTTGGTATTATTGGAAATTATAAATTATTATTATTCCAAATATTTAATCTATTTTTCTAAATTACAATCATATATGTTTCATAAATTTATTTAAATTTAATCTGGTGGGCATGATGACAATGTTGGTTTTTTAAGTAAAATTGCCAGAACTTTTTCCATGTTTTTTTAATAAATATTAAAGTGAAATTGATTAAAATGACATAAATTGTATTAAATTATTAAAATATTATCTAATTAAACTTTTAAACCAATTTAAAACGTAATATAGCATTATAAATAAATTAGCTGAAAACGTAGTTTTGAACCAAAATTTAGCACTTTTAACTATTCATTTAAATATGAAATGTTTTAGAAAAATATAAAAGACAATCCATAAACTAATTATTTTCTTTCTGTTTAAAATATGAAGTTTATTGTTACATATTAAATCTATTAATGTGTCAAAATTCATATTTAATATGGTTTTTCCATTAAAATGTGTTAAAATTGTATTTATAAAAATATAAGTCTTACGTGTGTAAAAAAGAGTTTGTTTTACCTTGTTCCTATCAAAACTAATTGATGAATATAAAAAATAGTTTATCAAAAAAATACATATATATTTCATTAAAATCATTCACTAATTATAATTAATTATTTTTATTAAGTCAAAACTCTTCTAGAATCATAACATTATAATATATATTTTTTATATCCAATTGGTTCTTATATTTGTTTCTCGTTAATTGGTAACCCATGAATTAATTTTATATTTAAATAAACCATAAATTTTATAATTTAGTTAATACTATTTATAATGGATTGTTTATATCTCATTATATTAAAATATATAATTAAATTTTATATTATTATTTGGTAATACTTGGTTTTGTGTGTAATGAAATCCATCGAAGAAAGTCACACTTTCATGTAAAACACACTAAATAAGTGTTGCATGAATTGAAATATATATAATTCATTTTAAATAGTATGTAAATACTAAAGTTTCTGGATATTATATTACCTTACATGCTTGGTGTTTCATATCATACACGTTGTTGAATATAACGTTCTTATATTAGATTTTCAGGGCCTCAAATTCTCCCAGCCTTATTTAAATTGCATCCTCACAATTTATACTCGATCATGGTGATAAATTATTTAACACATTATATATTTGAAATTCAACATCATGATATGGGCTCATAAACCATCATATATAAAATATTGAATGAGAAACACAATGGTAACATGGACTACCATTTAACTGGGTCTCTAATTTAGATAATATAGGTGGATGGTATAGATACGTACTTTAAGAAAAATAGTATATATTCTAAAGAAGTGAAATATTTCATAAATAAAAAACAAGTGAATTATCCATAGAATGTTGTGGGCCTCAAATACATTAATCTTTGTTTTTTTAAGAGACCTTCATTTTTACAGAAACTAAGGTACTAGGATAACATTTTATTTCATATCCATTTTCTTAATGTTGTTTTATTATTTGAATAGATAAGAACATAAGGAAATAATATTACATTCTAGGTTTTAATTTCATATGAACAATCCAAAATTTTGGTTATTCATTGATCAAATTATAAATTATCTCTTTACTCTAAGACATTAATTACCAATAATGGGTTTTATGCCTCAAGGACTGAATGAAAACATTAATGGATCAAATAATCTATAAAGGAGTGAAAATTCTAACAAATTTTCCTTAACTATCTTCCAAAATCAATTTTCTTTATATATTAATCTCTATTCCTAAAAAGTGATATTATTAGTTCGTTATTAAATTTTTTATTCCAACTTGTTTAACTAAAAACAATGAAAAATTTATATAGACATTGTGTGTGTTAGTGGTGGGTGTAAAACCCTTTTCATCCTTCGATAATGGGTTCAAGACCCCTGGCCTTTCCATATATTATTGGTTGTCACCTAGCTTATAGGTTTTCCTTTTCAAGATGTATATCAATATAATTTAAAAAATAAAAATGATTGACATGCTTGAAATAGGGTTAATCACTAAATACCTTTTAACTAAGGTTTTCAATACAACCCCAAAACAAAAATACTTCATCCGTTTTATTTTAACATATGTCCTTCCTTCGTCTAATTTTTATCCATAATATCATTTCTTAGATTTTAAAAATCAGGATACCATATCTTAAACCTAAAACACCTAAGGATAATCCTTGTTTATTAATTTTCTAAATTTTTTATATTTGTTTTTAAATAAAATTTTAATTATCCTAAATTAATCCTCCCAAGTGTGTCAAATCAGGTGCATTGTAATGCCCATTATCATGTACCGGGTTTCCACAAGTCATACCCATAATTAATTGTTGGATTTATAACTCAATGGTATATCTATTCTAGAACCATGTCCTTTTTTGTATCAATACAGGGATGTATTTCTAGGGAAGACTACATAACCTCTTCCTTACAAAATTTCTATTGTTTTCTTATATACTAATCTTTAAATTATACCTTAGGGTTGTATTTTCTAACCTATTTTCTCTTAAATATAGTCCTAAAGGTAGATACTAATCATCCTTTGATACCAACTATAGTGACCCAACCCCAGAATCCCGAATCCGGTGTCTACTATCAATTTAATTGGCATGATTACAAGGAACGAAATTCTGAGGAACTGAGAGTTTACTTGTCTTGGTAAACCATATACATAAACGCGTCCGGTATTCCAAATTGTTACAAAACTTATGACATAATTTATTTTCTAAATTGAAAATAAATAACCTCAAGGATAACTCTAACCCATCTAGTAAATCCCTATATATAATTCATAGTTCCCTTATTTGATTCCATTGTAAAGAAACATAATAAGTTTGCGCTCAAATTTTATGTAAGGTAAAAATATAGTGGAAGGAGTAAATAATCAATGCGAATAGTCAATATGGAAAGGTAACAACTGGAAACACATTCCATCAAAATAAAAAGTTAAGGAAAATCAAATATGTCAAGGTAAGAAACTAAAACACATTCCATCTAAATAACTAAAAATGAAATGTATCCATAGATATATCAATAATAAAATTATGGATGAAAAATAAATGAAACTAGATAAAGGTAACGCTGGATTGTTTGATGCTATATTTCCATGGTACATGGTACCTTTGTCATCAATACCATTCATGATATGGTTTACAACATATTGGCTAAATACCCACCCATGTAACACCTATCCAAAAAAGCCCTCATATATCGAACAATTGATTAAACAATATTCCTTATCAAATATATGTATGTTCTAAGAGACACATATTTATCAATATTTACCCAAATAATCAATTAAAAATCATAGTGAACACCCTATAAAAATTATATACGGATTAGGAAATGAGAATATACAAGATAAATGAAATTCTAAAATAAGTTAAATTCAAAGATCAATGATCCTTGGAATTTAAATATTTCAATGGAATAAAAGGAATAAAGGAAGTGAATGTGGTTAATATCCTTAGTAAAATAAATCATAAACCATCTAGATGAAGATTAATTATGGTATCAATACTACATACCCCATGTGAAGTAAAATAATTGGTTTTTTTCATTAAGGGATGGAAATATTATAAAAGGATTGCAAAACCATTCTTTAGGAAAATATCAGTTTTTTGAATAAAAATTTACTTGAAAATAAAATTTAAAAACATTTTTAATAAAAATTAACATTTTAATATTTCAATGGAATCTTCATATGAATTATTGTAGGTAAAGATAGAAATTACATACCAGGTAAAAATAATATTCCTTTTTCATGATAAAAATACTAAAAAATTATCTATTTAGAATGCAACAAGAATATTCAGTTGAAAACATTGGTAAATGAAAAATGGTTAAAAATTCATTTAGGAAATGATTTTTAGAACATTTTAATAAAACATGGGTTTTAAATAAAATTATTTTTTCCGACTAAAGAGAGAAATGAAGGCCGGTTTTGTTCAAAACCTTTTCTAAAACACCTTTACTATCAATGTGTAGTAAATTGGTACTAATACTTGAAAAAGGTCATGAATTAAAATAAGAGAGGTAAATTAAAGGGTTTGTTTTACAATTTTTATAGAATTTACTTGAATTGAAATTCCATTGAAATATCTTTAATGTTATTTTTGAGGAAAATAATCATTAAAAATTTTAAAGTGTCCCATACCACTTTGAAATATTTTAAATCATAATCATAATGAAGGAATAAAATTACATGAATGTCATCATATCATGAGAGTAAGTATATTCATGATATATTATGTAAAATGGTAGTATGTACACCATATAAAATAAACTAGGTGTATAACAAAGAAAGTCTCAATATAATGTAAATTGAGATGAAATCTCATACCATGCATCTAACACGTCTTGTGTGTTTTAAAATTACTGAATAAAAAAAATATTAGTAATTTAAATTCATGATAACCATTCTATTTTTATCAATACATTAATTTCACTTATTACTATATTATATACATCTACTTAATCAATTACGTCTATATCAGGTGTTTTTGACCAAATTCGGTTTATGTGTCAAAAAATACTTTTGTAGGTCAACTATTGTTAAAGGGGTTCTTATATAATATAAAAATAACAATAATTACATAATTATAATATTTATACATAAATAATACATTTAAATCCAATCATTAAATATTATTATGAAATGTGAATCAACTTTACAACCATGGAGATGGTAGGCCGTACATATACATGAGTAACACTCTAATTTTTCAATATCTGTTATGGAAAGAAAGAAAGTAACACCATATCTTTACATAATGATCATAATATCATAAATACCAATTAATTTAATAAAATATACTTATATATATATATATTATGTAAAAGGAGTCACATTGTGTTGAGGATGTGGTAGTCCACATGTCCATGAACGACCTTATAACATTTTATGTGGGTGAAAAGGTAATAAATAAAATGACATGTTTTATATTTTGATAAAGGTAGTTATGTAATTAATTTAATAAATATGTTTCTCCTATCACATATTTTAAAATAAAAATAACCTTTATCCATTCTAGGTACTATGTAAACGAATCACATCAGTTCGAGGAAGCGGTAGTCCACACTTCCACAAACGATGTTATTGTATTTACATAAAATGGAAAGTATAAATATTTGTGTTGTAAAATAATTAATTAAGTATAAATAAATTAAAAATATCATATATAAAATATATAAGTATACTTTATATCATATTTTCCACCATTATAGGTGGTAAAGGAAAAATGAACAATCATTATTTCGTGAGGCAGTAGTTTCATATAAACAGAAACAATATGTCTGTTACCCATAAGAATGAATTGTGTGTATGTGTTGGAAAAAAACATATAATAAATACATAGTAGTATATTTATTATTCTTTTGTTTTTACAAAATAATATAATAATATGTTTAGGGGTTTTGTTATGGAAATAAAATTGAAAAAACATAAAGAAAGATGTTACCTCTTAATCTGGTAACTCCTTTTAGTCTGAACTAAAAGCTTCATTGGGTTGACTTCTGCACAATTAGAGGCCTCTAGGATTAGGATATATATTTTTATTATCTATTGGGTAAGATAAGTTTTTCTCAAAAGTGTATTAAGAGGTTTGAGGAAGTGGGAGGAGAGGGGGTCCTTTTATAGTGGAGGAGGTGTGGCACTCTTGTAATATGTTTTCTAAACAATTCCATGAATGTTTTTATTCTTTGAAATTGGATCTAATAATGTTCAATATTTGACCCAATATAGTATAGTTTCAGAATATTCTAATCCAATTGGTATTTTACATATTTTTTCTTCGTTTTAGGCCTTATGTTTAAGGTGTTTCCCCTAATAAGCTTAATTTAACCTTAATCATTGTTATTAATTTTAATCACATTCACTAATATTTTTGGTAAATAAAATAAATTTGGTATTATTATAAATTATAAATTATGATGATTCCAAATATTTAATCCAATTTTCCAAATTCCAATAATATATTTCATGTAAATTTATTTCAATTTAATCACATATACAGGATGACAATGATGGTTTCTCATGTAAAAACTTCCAAAAGTTTGCTATGTTTTCAAAATAATTTTCTAAGTGAAATTTATTAAAATGACCTAAATTTTATTAATTGGTAAATATATTATATAATTAAACTTTTAAAACAAATTAATAATATAATATATCCTTATAAATAAATTATTTAAAAAATCAGTGTTTAACTAAAATTCGATATTTTTAACTATTCATCAAATAAAATGAAATTTTTGAGAATGATATCAAAAATTTATCCTATCCTAATAATTATGTTTTTAATTAAAATATTATTTTTATCTTGAAAAATAAAATAAATAAAACATATAGGTTCTTAATTAAAAGGAGGTAAACTTTTATTTATACAAATATAGGTTTTATTTGTATAAAACATGGTTTGTACTTACATTAGGTATATAAAACCTGATGGATGAATATAGAAAATATTTTATGGAATAAATAACATATATATTCCATTAAAATCATTAAATAAATGTAATAAATTATTTTTATTAATTAAAAACTCATTTGGAAGCATAAAATAATAATATTCCTTTTTATATCCAACTGGTTATTATATCCATTTCTCATTAATTGGTATCACATGAATTAAGTTTATATTTATATAATATGAAAAATATCATAATTTAGTTAAAAATATTCATAAAATCTATTTTATAACTTATTATATTAAAAAATAATATTTTAATAATATATTATTGTTCAATAAAATTTAGTTTTATGTGTAACAGAAGCCATCGAAGAAGGTCACTGTTATGCGTAACATATGATAACTCGGTGTATCATGAATTTAAATATATAAAATCTAAATTAAATAGAAAATATGTTATAAATTATCTATATATTTTATTTACTTACGCCAATGGTGTTGCATGTCATACACCTAATCGAATATAAGGTTCTTAATTTAGATTTTCAGGGAGTCACATTCATGTTCAAGGAATATTAGAAGGAAACCTTCAACTAACCTCTTACACAAATTTACAATATAGGAACTCCATATTGATGTTTTTTTAGTACTATTTAACTAATTCGCGTTTAATAACATCGTGTACCATTCCAATGAAAAAGTATATTGTTAATTTATTTAGCTAACACCATAAGGAAATATAGGATTGTTATATCAAACTTCCTTTCTAGAATTACTTATTTAGATGATGTCCTGTCATAATTTGGATGTTTATCTATTAAATTTATTTTATCCATTTTATTTATGCAAAATAATCTCAAAATTGTGATTAGTTAAATTAAATATCATTACTAAGATATTGGAAGATACTCATTAAGATTTATATGGAATTTTAATTAAATAATTCCTCATATAATAACATTAAAAACTAGATAAAAAATTATTTTATCACTTTAAAAGTGAATTAGTTAAGTGATATACAACCAAAAATAAATTTGTAAATGTATATAGGTGGTTGTGAACACTTTAAATTACCAAATCATATAGTATAAGTATACCAACATGGGTTAAGTGCTATGAAATATGAAAGATAAGGGAAATTTATGAGGGTACCATAAAAATAAACTAGGTTCAGTTAAGTACAACCCCTAATATTCATAATATTAAATTTTCAAAACACCCATACTAGGTTTATATCAAAAGAAACATACCCCAACTGGCCTACTTGGGTGCAGATATGCATTTATGAATTCAATAAAATATGGAATTATTCCCAAGTGATAGAGTTCTAATCCTGAATATAGGAGATCATTTCTGATAATAATTAAATTAGAGCATACACATATAAGCATGATGGTTCAGTTAGATGAATTGTCATTTCCAAATTATAATGGTACATTCCATTATAAACTAAAATTGGAATTCATTTATGTGAAACCATATTTGGACTTTAATTTCAGAATATAATATGTTTTTATATAATGATTTGATTATATGGAGTATCCTTAAAAATTTATAAAGGCCCATAGACCTTATAAATTTCTTTTGGTTCCCCATTTAATAAAAACCATAACTGTTTCAGCCCGTGTGGCCAATAGTTTTTGGCTCAAATATGTCCAAATTGGCTGGTTAAATAGAATTAAATTATAAATATATATGGTTAAACACCATTTATGTATATACTAAAACATTATATAATCAACCACATACCATAATCATAAAATGGAATTCTATACAAGGGATAAATATAAGAAATCCTAGAAATAATCATGGCATGTCATTACATAATCTAGAATCCCTAAAATCCTGTTATATAAGATTAAAATGATAAATAATATCTGATACATTACACATTGATAATAATGTTTCTAACAAACACAAGGCACATCTGACATGTTACTGGGCATTCAAACAATGCCACCAACTGGCCTAGAATATGCATGGATTTTGATTCTCTATGTTCCTATAAGGATTCATGTATCAACATTTTCAATTGGGATAATGAAAAATTAAAATTATAACATAAATATATAATAAATGGAAATTACACCAATCTCCCAAGGTGGAATCATAATAAACTTTAATGACAAATATATGTCCCATCCCTGTCCACTTGGCCTTTTCCCCGTGCATGGGGTGATCACTCTCAGACATGAATATTTAGCATGCAATGATACATTTCTAGTTTCCTATATACCAATGCAAAAAAACTATTACAAAGGAAAAGAAATTATATTATACAAATTTGTAACATCTTGACCTGGGAGCCATTGAAATGGTTCATCGAGTTGGTCGGTCACATGGAATCTACCACAACTCCCCATATGTCAGAGGCTTCTGACTAGCTATGTGTTTCCAATGATGGTATGGTGGGAGGAATATAATTTCATAATCATTGTTGAATAGTGGTATAATAGATATTGAAACAATCAACCTTGGAAGTAATATAAGAAATAGGAAGCAGAAGATGAATATAATAACTAATAAAATGTCCTATACCAGGTATACATCTATGAAAGTCTATCTAGATATATAATAATAAAAAGTATACCTAAATTGGTTATATATAAGTGATATAAATAAGGAAGAAATCCTCAAAGTCTATATCTACGAGAATCCTTATATTTGGGTCAGTACTATGCTCCTAAGCTCTAATGTACAAATGTAACAGTACAATGATAGTCCATGCAAATGAACCGTTAACCATAGGGTTTGTTTTGGTTTGTTGTGAAATGGTATCCAAAACATGGTGTGAGATAAAAATATTAGGCCACGACTAATATTTTATAATTCAATATATTATATGAATATATAATATAGTAGTGTGTTGGTATAATTAATTTAGAAAGAAAGAAATACATGTAAATAAGTCAGTTCGGGTTCTTCAAGGACACCCTACTTACTATACCACCTTCAACAAAAGCTATAATATCTCTATGATTCCCATATATATATAAACATATATGTAAATATATATATATATATATACATATGAAAATATATACATTCATCAGTGAGGACCCAAGGTGGTAGTCCAAGGCATCCACATAAAAGTATCATAAGGGTTATATATTTAATCAAGGTGGTAAGGACATACTACCCCTAGAACATTTTCCAATATAAAAAAGTATAAAATTTGTATAGGAACTATTGTACCCCCAAGGCATCTAGTTATACTGAGTGTCTCTAAACCATGATTATGTTCTGGGTGATCACATATATCTAATTATAAGACCACTTGTAGATCAAGGACCCATGGTACATAGACACAATTTCTATGTATAATAATCATCATAATGATATATTACTAGTCATAAGTTATTGACAATAATGATATAGTTTCATTATTTTATGAGACCATCCAAGGAGTTCTGTAATGAGGAAACTCAAGTTTCACCCAATGAGTAATGTTTTTTTTTATTATATGAGTTTCTTCCATGGAGTTCCATAAAGAGGAATCCCATATATTTATTCTAACTTCAAATTTCTCAATGATATCATCAAGGTGTCCCATAAAAGGTAATACCATGTATCACTCATATCATAAGGAAAACATCTTTTCTATGAGACTTTACAATGGTTTCTATAAAAATGATGCTCAAGTATCACTCAAGGTGCAAAACAATTCATGTAACCTATGAGATAATCCATGGTATTACGAAATTAAGAAACTTGTATCTCCCATGGTACCAATAATATCTATCAACCTACGATCCCTTCCTTGTAATTCCATAATAATTAACCCAAGTATCACTCAAGGAATAATATAATCTATGTAACCAATAATCATGTCCATTATATTCTACAATATGGAAACTGATACTCCTCGTGGTACATATAATCTAAACAAGCCAATGACCTTATAAAATGAATTCCCTAAAAAAGGAACTCAGGAATCACTCATGACATACTTAATTATTATAATCATTTAAATTAATGAAATAAGGAATACCATGTTATCAATCCTGAATTATAATAATTCATAGATGAATAATAAAGTGTATACATCTAAAATCAAGCCCTATAATAATTCAAGTATACAATTTGGTCCATTAATTTGTAAATAAAATTTCGATTTGATTGTCAACGACTTTATTCATATCAATCACTTTCCTTTAATTACCCCCTTTTAAATTAAGAAGTCAGCACACCTCTTAGGTTTTTTATTTAAAACAAAGTAAAGGGATACAACCCTTATCATTCTCAATGTTCTATGTAATTATCCATTCCATATATAATGACACGAAAGGTAATAGAAACAATTTTGTAATAATTTAATTCATTAAGATGAATCCACTTAAAAGTATCCAATTTAATTCATTTATTAATTTTTAAATGTACAAATACATTTAAGGAACACACCCAAGGGGTGGTTTAACTGATAATCAAAGATGATACCTAATGATATAATCAAACACTCCTCAATAGGTCGTTTGGATTGAGTTCATCGACATCCAACCATATAAAATGACACTATACCATCATAAATGAATTTAATTTAATTAACTCTCATTTGAGAAGCGATGTACGAAAGGTCCATTGCATGCAGCATAATTGTGCATATTATAAATGATGATAATTTAAAGGGAAACCATATAGATCACCTACCTTATACCAAGGGAGTTACACAGATCCATTATCATACTTTTAATAAATCCGAATAAAGAGAAATCAATATAATTTTTAAATGCCCTGGAAATACGTTAAAAGAGCTCAAATTGATTTAAAACTCAATATGGTAATATACATGAAGGACCAAATGAAGGGGAATAATGATCTTATAGAGGGGATTCCAACCCAAGGAACGATGCTTGAATTAGAGCTCGAAAGATGGAGATCCAAAGATCCCTAGGAGAGTGAGAGGATCCACTATCGAGACCATGGTTCCCTCTAGATGTAGGATGAAAAATAATGGGTTGATCCCCTACTAACATGTTTTTTAAATCCAACCTACATGACTGACGAGGTGATCTAGTTTGATGACATGAACTAGATGCATGTCAGGAATCCTTTGTTGTAGGCCCCTCAAATTTCACATCCTAAATATAATAGGCCACAACCCATGACACAAAATCACATCATGAATGAGATTCATGACTAAAATGTCCCACAATAGTTGTTTCCAACTACAAACTAGTTCTTCCCCATTTGTATTACCGAACCCCCGAGACACCCATTGAATCATAAAATACATCCAAAAACATACCTTAAGGATGTTAAAACTGTAAAAACACAAGTATTTGTGTGTTTATTTTTGAATAAACAAGATTTCTTTGATAGACTAAATTACACACAAAATCATCTTATGCTTGAATTACACTGAACACAAGGTTAGATTTGTTTGCACACGACACAATGTTTTTAACAAAGTCTTGTTATATTATTAATAGTATTAAAATGAAACCATTATAACCTAGAAGTTAAACGTATAGATAATAATATTAACAAATAATATTAAAATATTCATTATAAATGTTTTATATAATGAAAACATATTGATAAAAAGTACTTATTGTTTTGATAAAGTCTTTATATGTCTCAAAAATACTATTTTCTCAAAAAATGTTTTTTTTGTGAGAATTAAAAAAATGAATTTTTAACAATGAAAAAAAAATATTTGATAAAATAAACTTCATTTTGGAAATTTACATTTCAAAATTTAATAAGGAGAATTTTTGGGAATTTTCAGAAAAGATTTTTTTGGATGAATAGTTAAAAATACATAATTTTAATTGAAAGATTCCTTTTTGGATAAATTATTTATAATGTTAAATAATATTTTAAATTGTTTTTCAAGTATTATTTGTTCAATTACAAACATATTAATCCAATATTTGTCATTGGGATCAATTTCATATTAAATTGGATAAAAACATTGTAATCTTTTAGATATGTTAACTTTGAAAACACACTTTATTATTGCGTCTACGAGATTAATTCTAAATCAAATTTTGTGACCTAAATGTATTGAATTTGGAGAAATTGATTAAATATATGGAAGGGAAATAATTTATATTATATAAATAGGGAAACAAATTTTTTGACCTAAATGAAGTGTGAAGACATTATCAATTAATTTTCACAGTTAAGGTAAAAATGGGTTTACTGAGAGTTTAAACTATAAAGAAAAGGGTTAAAATGACATGAAAACATGTATAAAATAGATTTTATGGAAATATTTATGTCCTATAATTTATAGTACATTATAATAATTCATTTGGGATATTTTCATCTTGAGAAAAACGTGGATACACATTTATCTTTTCCAAAATTACTATTGTGCCACTCACCTAACATAGAAAAGTCCACATAGTCTCCTCTCGTATTCCCACATTAAAAAACATTTTTTACCAATACCTACCAAATTCCCTTCCCATATTCTCTTATATAATCACATAATCACTATTTTGGTCTTCAATGCATCCTTGTATGGCTTTTCATTCAAACAAAAAAAGATACCCAAAGAAGATGTAACATGCTTCAATAATCATTGTTTTTATCCTCCACCACCAAAAATTATTTTTAAAAATGATGATATAAAAACCTAAATATTTTAAGTGTCCAATGTGTCATGATTTCACACTATGATAGGGGGTGAATAAGGTGTGACATTTTTTAATAAATTATTTTCTTTTCATTACCCGCCTCCAAACCCATATAACATGTTAGGATGAGTATATCCTATGTGCAATATAGAAAATAAATGAAACAAATCACACACTCTTTTAACAGGTTTCAGTACTAAGACCTAAATCTATTCCACAACTGATTATACCCCCTAGTTACAGATTATTCACTATATGTAGATGTTTATAACCCTGAAGGTCCCATTCACATCAACAATGAGTCCTATAGTGTTTCACTCTAGAGTCACAGTAGAGTTAACAAGTTCCCACCAACAATAGTGCCTATAGAGTCCTATAAGAGGATATTTATAATGCATAACATAGTGTTATCATCATCCCACTATCCTACTCCAGAGTCCTACTATATGATTTTTTTATTAGAGTCCCACTTATTACTTCTATAATATTGAGTCAAAGAAGAAATGATCCAATGATAATAAGATCACATAATTTTCCTTCAAGAGATTACTAGAACACACTAGATCTTGTACAATTGAATAAAATTTTAATTGATTTTGTTCATGATTTAATAACTTCTGATCATCTATTTTGTGGTCATTTGCATCCATACAATATTTCTTGGGAAAACATTATTTCTTCTATTAAGGACTCTACCTCATAGAACACTAAAAAAAAATTAATACAAAATACTTTTGAAATAATTCATTGGTTTTATTTTCAAAATATTCACTACACACTATACATGAAAATTATATCACATGTTCATTTATCAATCATCATTAATGTATAAAAAAATTCTTGGAACCCTCAATATAAAATGAGAAACAATTAAAATGCACAAACTACACTTTCATGCATGAATTATTACACGGGCATGCATATGTTGAATAATAAAAGAAAATTTCACTCGATCATTATCTTTTTCACTACCTTGTAAATGTATACTACCTATGTATATATAAAATGTACTTATTTCTTGTTTCCTCATGTGATGTGGATGATATTACTCACATTTAGGTACACACTATTCATAGTAAACAACAAGAAACATTCTAAATCTATCTTCAAGAAAAACTGAATACATACACATTCAATCATTTTGTGAAAATATTAGCAAGAATAGGTTATTCACATAACACCTTAAAAACTGCTACTTTTTTCCCAAGAATATCATTTACAAGTATCTAATTTTTTATTTATAAAAAATAATCCCTCACAATAATGGAATAAATGTTTCATGCAAAACTATATTTATACATGAATGATAATACATACAGTGTTATCAAACTCTTCATTTACAATTGACTATACAAGATCATATGTTGTATTTCATCTTCACATTACTATTTATAAGTATTCTTCTATAATATTTCAAAAATTTAGTCTTTATGTTTACACTAGTTTGATTAAACTTAAAACCATATCATGTGATCATGAGAGTAGTGACCAAACATGAATTCAGGTAATAAATCATGAGAAATCAAAGCACATTAAAGTCATCATTTCATTCTCAAGAAATACTCTAAGATATGAGATAAAATAATAAAAAATTAGTTACTTGGATGTATATGTTAACAAACACCCCAATGACTCATCTTATGCACACTATTACAATTCAATTGTCTTTCCTTAGCTCTCACATCTTTAGAAATCACCATCACTGAAAATATCAATTTTTCATTACATTGTATATCCGTGATTTTTCATTGATAATTTATGAGAAAAATATTTCATAAATATTAGATCATGTTATAATTAAAATGATGATGATATTTTTCTTGGAAGTCTCATCCCAATTAAACAGACGATGTTGCATGGTAAATCATGATGAGCAGAACTCTCAAAGAAGAGAGGAGGTAAAATAGAACCTACACTGAAGATCAGTATATCCTGATCAAATATATTGAAAAACACAATTTCATTGCATGTTTTTAATGTTTGAGATACAACAACTCAACTTATATTATCCCATATTGAAAATAACATCAGTGGAACACATCCTTATATATCAAATCACTCCAATAGTTGTTCAGAAAAGGTTATCGGTCCACTCTCACTACTCACTAGCACCACCCTATGCCTACACTCCAATACACCACTATGTCATCCCACATTGTATCTCTCCACTCCAGTGAAACTATCCTATGGCTCTCTATAAATGCCTCAGCTTCTCTACAGGCTAGAAATTCCTTGGTAAATCCTTGTACCCACCTAAGCACTGGTGCACCTAGATCACCCATCTTGTTGGTTGGTAGGCTTATTTTTAATAGAGAGCAAAAAAAAATGTTAGCCCAATAAATACCTAACCAAGAAATATAAACTAAATCAACATTCTTAATAAAAAATAACATTTCTCCATTATTTTCATATAATGTTATAAACATTATGTCAATCTAAACTACACATGACACATGTCATTTGAACAATAGATCTATTCTAGAATTGGCTCAATTTAATCTCATTGATTTTTTATCTTTGTAACTAATTTAAAAAAATTTATAAATTCAAAAAACCATTTTGGTTATTCAATATCATGCTTAGGATTGGTTTAAAACACCCAATTTATTTTAAAATTAAATTTTATATTCACCCTTTATTGGAAATAAAACCAAAGATACAGGTATGGGAATGATTCCTTATTTCTTAAAATAATTGTTTTTAGAAAATCATATGATCTTATAAAACATATTGTATTATTCACTCTAGATATTGATGGAATCCAAAATAGCTTAGTAATGAACTAAAATTAACCAAAACAATGTCTATGTGAGCAATGCTTTATGATGAAAACAAGGGTGATAAAATTTAACATCAATGCTATTAGTTAATTTCCAGCACATGATACAAACACTAACACCTCTTATCATGTAATTTTTAAGTGATTTACAACCAACCTATTTCACACATCACAATAAAAAGATTAAATAAATTCCAATTTAAAAAATTCACTTCCCCGTTTCAAATTCATTTTCCTTTTTATAATAAAGTTGTTAATATCTCCCTTTAAGAATTTATTATTCAACATTAAAATAAGAGAATGTAACCAACGTTACTCAATGATGACAAGAAAAATAATTATATCTTAAAATCATGAATTTTTGTATTCATACCTCACCAAAACTTCTTATAGTCATAATATGTCAAATGAGATAGAAATATATGGTGGTTAATCTTCGGTGTTACCCCTCAAAGAGATTCACTCAATACTTCTTCATCATGATTAGAATTATTCAAGAATAAACTCCATGAATCTTCTATAAGGTGTTAGTAAATTTTATCAAATTTATGTATACCCCAAAATATATTATTAACCTTCAATTCCATGTATTAAAAACAAATTTAATTTTCATAGGTTAATATTGTGGTTCTTTAATTTTCCTTAGTGATAGAAACGTGGGTGAGTTTTTTTCTCACCATACCAATATTCATTAATAAAAAGGGATTCCTCACATTTTTTTTCCAAAGAATTGTATGTTTTCCATGATATTTATATCATTATTCCTCTTCCAAATCTTATATCTATATGATCAATGTTTTTAGGAATATTCTCAATATTTACTTTTTGTATAGACTCCTTTTTCCCAACACCATAATTCCAAGGATCTTTTTTTCTCTTATTCAATAATTATTCTTATATAGGTAACCATATAATAAATTTTTACCATATTTTCTAGAAATATTACAAAATTCACATGTAACATTATAATTCATCGTGTTAACCATTTTATGAAACTTATTAGATCCTATATTAGAAGTGTATTTCACAAAATAAATCATGTTTTTCTATTTTGGATTGATTCTTTATTCTATTATAGCTTTATTACTTTAGTATGGATATACATTTCCAATAAAAAATGGTCCATGATGTGACCTTTCCTATAACAATAGAAGCATATTATCTTGGTTTGACCCTCTATACATCATTCTTTACAAACTTCTTGGGAGTTATTTTATGATCATTATTCTTTTTTTTGCATCCCATGGATAGCCATTAATCGTAATTTCTAATATGATTCAATTTTCTATCACCTTCAATTCACTTAAATATCTTATTTGTGAATTATTGGTATATAAAAAAATTTATCATAACAATGACCACTTTTATTACAATAATCATACAAAATTTCAATGTATTCATTCCTATTCTTGATAGACTAATTCACTTTATACGAGTTTTACTTCTAGTGTAAAGGTTTCCAATTATCCTTATATTTTCTCCCTATAAATGTAGGAAATTTATAATTTTAAAAAAATTATATGTTGTTCCAAAAATATATTTCATAATTCCTAAAATTATAATAACACCAATATTAGCTAACAAGTCTTGATTTCTTCTTATATGAAAATTTTTATCTATCATTGACATTTTTCTTCCATTAGGTAGAACATTTATTTTACTATTTTTTATTTGGGGAAAAAGAATTTCATCACATCTTTACAACCATATTTTAAAATCTAATGTGTTCATGATAAATTTTATTCACCCATTTTTTTCTATATTTTGAACTTCAATTTTTACTAGTCATGAATATAGAATCAGTACACACAAATTTATCAAGAAAATAGTTAACATATTCAATGAGAATATAGTAGATTTATCCAACGATAATATCAAGATCTTAATTTCACTACATTTATTTCTTTTGAATATAGGACTTCTATCAGATGAATGCTAGGAAATGCATATTTTATCTATAGATTGGGATTTATGAACTCGTGTCTCTTCCATATTAATTGGTTTCACTTCTAGTTCAAGGATTTTTATGTTGTGATCGATTATATCATCTTCAAATGATTTCATTATTTCTTATGATTGAATCTTCATCATCTTATTACCATCATAATGCATCTGATTTCCTTTCTGTAAAAATCTATCATGCCCCTTAATTATTTCTAATTTAACATCTATATGAACATCTTTAACATTCATAGATGTATTATGTAGATTTTTTAATTGTGTAGATAACTTATATAAAAACCATTTCAAAAACATATTTTTACTAAAAAATAATTTAAAATTATTTAATATCTCTATCATATAATTCTTTACAAAGAGATGATATTTATTCCATTCCATTCACATGTTTTTTGAGAGTATTTAATATTCCAACCTTTGAAGTCAATACCTCTAGCATAGTATTAACATCTTTTTCTAGTAGTAATTTTTTCATCCATTATTTCATTTAATTCCTTGATCACACATGTTCCCACTTATTTGGGAGATTATTCAAATGTTATCTAATTTCATAAGTGATCATATATTCATCACAACATGAACATGATTTAACAAAATTATAATAAACATATTTCACTTAAAAATTACCACATCATGTGCCCTAATCTATATATTGAACTTAATATACCATTGAATTTTTATTCGAATCCTTTTGTACATTGTTATTCCTATTTATTAGAGTCTTGAATGAAAATTCAACATTTCTTGTATTTAGAGTATAGGTTGAATTTTTCATTTGAAGCTCCTATGAATTTTATTCGAACTAAAATATTCACTTCATTTACTTTTTATTTAATATACTATACTAGTAATATAGTTCCAACCCTAGGTAGCCTTTTCTATGATTCTAACTGAAGTGTCCAATGGATCATGCAGTCACATTGAAAGGGGGAGTGAATCATGTGTGACTTTTTTTTTTACTAAAGTATTTTCTTTTATTTAAACCCATTCAAACCAATATAACTTGTTCAATTGAGTGGATATTGTTTTTAATGCATAAAGTAAATGAAACAAATAAAACACTATTTATACAATGTTCTTTACTAATAACTATATCCTTGCTACAACTGGTTATACACCTAGTTACAAATTCATGACTATATATAGATGGTTATAATATTAGAAAGTCTCATTCCCATCAATACTGAGTCCTACCATGATTCACTCTAGAGTCCCACTAGATTTTACAGGTTCCCACATACACTAATAAGTTCCGAGTCCCATAGGAAAATTTTTATAATTCATCCTACAATGTTACCAGTGTCCCACCAACCTACTCTATAGTACCTCTAGAGGATTATTCTGCTTCCGATTCGCACTGAATACTTCCATGATCTTGGGTCACACAAGATATGATCCAGTTTTAGGAAGATATCTTAATATTCCCCTATGAGAATTCTAGATCACATTCGATAGTGTACAATTCAATAGCCTTTTTACTGATGATAGTCTTGATCAAAATTTATTTGATCACATGTAGAAAATTAGTTATGACAGTAAAAAACTCCTCACCAAAATTGTCTTTCTTATGCTGAAGACTCGATCTCGCTAAATACTAAAAAAAATTAGATGCAATATTTTTATGTGGTAATTATTCATATTCATTCTCAAATTACTCACCGTACACTATACATGAAAAATAAATTCAAGTTCATTTCTCAATCATCATGAATGTATCAAACAATGGATGGTCTTCACAAAATAAAATGTGAAACAATTCGAATGCACAAACTACACCTTCATGGATCCATTATATCATTTACATGAATATTTTGAATAATGAAACCATATTTCAATTGCTCGTTAACATATTTACTTTCTAGTAAATTTATACTACCTAGGAATATATATATATATATATATAATGTTTTACCTTCTTATTTATTCAAGTCATGTTCAAGAGATTACTCATATTCATGCACTTATAATTCATAGTATATGTTGAGAATCCTTCTCAGACTATCATCATGAAAATTTAAATACACACATTGTTCAGTCCCTATATGACAATATGAGCATGCATAGGTTATTCCCATACTACCATAAAAATATCTTGTCTTTGTACAAGAATATCATGTTCCATTATCACATTGTGTTATCATAAAAAACAACCCCTTTTAATTAATCAATCAATGTTTCATATGAAACGCTCCTAAAAAATAAATGATAATACATATAGTGTTCTAAAACTCTTCTTATAAAATAAAATATGTGAGATAATATATTATATTTCTTCTTTACAGAACTTTTTATGTGCATTCTATGAGCACCTTTGAAAACAATGTGTGGTTTTTTACATTTGTTCTCAGAAACTCAAAACTATACCATATGATCATGAGAGCAGTGACACAACTCGAATTCATGTAATAAATAATGAAAAATTAATGTTATTTAAATAATTTTTTTCTCTCTAATTAAATACTCTTGGGTGTGAGATAAGATCATATGAATAAATGATCCACTAAGAGGTATTTATAGTAAAACACTCCATCTACTCATCTTGTTTACACTATCACACATAAATCACATCACCTCAACTATATCTTGACAAGAAATCACCATCACTGAAATATCAATTTTTATTCACACTATATATACTAGATATTTTATTAAATAAATCAAGAAAATTATATTGTATTAAGTTTAGAGAATTTTATAATTATCAGGGTTATGAAATAGTGCTAGTATATCCTATCTCGATTAAACAGATGATGTTACATTGAGACATGACAATAAGTAGAACTTAGGGTGAAGGTAGTAGGTAGAAGAAAACCCATGGTGATGATCAGATGGTCCTGATCGAATAGATCAAATGTTGCTATTTATTTCTATCTTTTTAATGGAGGAGCTACATCACCCATAGAGCTCATGTCCAAAATCAAAAATAACTTTTTTAGTATGCTTACTTATATATCAATGCTCTATAATATTAGTATAGAAATGATTACAGGTCCACTCTTTCTACTCACTATAACCATCCCATGATGGTGCTCCCCTCTGCTATCATGCAGCTACGCATGGTAGAAAACCACTTACATGCACCTCTCTTATTAGGTTTAACTCATTCCTTAGAAACTATTCTGGCCATTAATTCCTTATTCAATCCTATTTCCCAACTAAGAATTGGTTCCCTAGGATCCCATTACTTTTTGTTTATCATGCCTTATTTTCAGTACAAACAATTGTAAAATGTTAGCACCAAAATATTTCTAATAAATACATAAAAAAATAACAATTCTAAAGTCCAAACCACATTTCTCCCTTATTTTCATTTAATTATTATAAAATTGAATAAATTAAAAGTAATAATTACACATGACTTTTTAACTATAAACCAGTTATATAATCATCACATTTAATAGCCATTGAATTTTTTGTTCATAACTAATTTGATGTAATTTCAAAATAAAAACCCACTTGGGTTCTTAAAAATCTTACATATAATGATATGTTTTTATGTTAAGTTAATTACCTATACCATATCCACTTTTATCAAATGGTTTATGAAATCATCATTTGTGTGTTCAATAGACTACCACCTCACGAAATGATGTCATTTTTCATTCCCTTACCACCTATCATGGATGAATATGATGATGGATATATAATATATATGGAATAAAAATTCTTCTTTTTCCATTATATAATATATAATTTTTTACTTTTCATTCTATAAGGGATACTATAATGTCACTCATTTGTATGGAGTACTACCGCCTCATGAAGTGATGTGATTTGCTTTCAATAACACTTTATATGGAAGGTAGTGAGGATAAAATTAATGAATATTTGTGACATAAAAGAAATAATTACGATATTAATGACAAATTTATATTTACTAAAAGATAATATATAAATTTTTTTCTTACATTTTCACTAACTAAAATATTATAATGTCATTAGTGTACATGTGGACTACCACCTTCATGATACGATGAAATTCACACTATTCAACACCAAAACACATGGTTGATAAGAATAAGTTTATTTAAAATATTATAGTTTTTTTAATATTATTAAAATAATATAAAGATAAAAATTTTCTTACCTTATTTCCATAATTATCATTGAAAAATGGAAATGTTTCTCATGCGTATTTATGGATTGCTATCTCTATGAACGTAACAAACTTAACTTTTCAAAAACATATTTCATGATTGGAAGTAAAAGTATAAATTTTTTATAAATATGATAATTTTTTCATGATTATTATTTTGGATATTATGGAACCATTATCATTGTAAAATGATCAAAAATGGAAAAAAATCAAAACATATACAAAAAACCAAGTAGTTAATACCCGAATAGTGATTTCAACAAGGAATTGTTACTAAACTGATAATAAATTTCCTTAAGTAAACAATATATGATATGATATATATAATTATGGTTATATAATATATTTATAAAAAAATTATAATTATTATTAAGGTTTCTAAAACATATACGAAGCATATCGAGACTTAAGATAAGGTATTTCTACTCTCTCTCTTTTTTTAGGAGACATAAAAATTAACCACGTGTTTCTTCTTTATGGTTTATATAATTAAAATTTTACATTTTATATCATTTATCTCATAATTTTAATGATATTAATAGTCCCATTATTTTATTCTTTATTTGGGCCTCTGATTCAAAATTTTACTAATGTTGTAAGGGATTGTTGTCTCACTTTTATACTTCTCCAAGACACATTCTATATTCAACGCCTATTTACTTTATGTGCTATATATACATTCAATGAATGTATTTTATGATTCTTATCATTATGAATATGAAGAGTAAATATCCTTTTTATGATATATATTTTATGGAGATTATATTTCAAATGTTACCAAAATGGTAGGGATTTGTGTTACAATCTCAATGTTTATCAGTATTCTTTATGATTAAGACTCCAATGTGGAAATATTATGATGTATATATCATGAATTATAATTAATTTTCCTTCTCATATCGTAATTCAATATATTTTTAGGTAATAATTCTATTTTGATACTCTTTGGTGCATAAATTAATTGAGAAAGTGTTTTTTTAAATCACATGTATTTATCTCTTAGGTTAAAAACCCTTTTTCATACAAAAACATGTTTTCTAAAAAAGTTTTTGATTTTTGTAACACCCATAAAATGATTTTCTAAAGACATTTTTATCAAGTTTGGAGTTTTTTTTAAAAATTGAATGTAATCATCATGTTTTTTCCAAAAAAATACCATTTGTATTTTACTGAAAATGTGAAAGGAATATTTGTTTCAATCTGTTTGAAATGAATGAAATTTTTTTTCTATTATGACCATTATTTACTTTAAATATACCACTATAAATTTTCTAGGGAATTTTCAAATAAAAGTATGTTAAAAATGTTTAATGAATTTTTATTTTAAAAAAATTATTTTATAAGAAAATTTGTTTTCCACCTGAAATGTTCCAAAAGATCTTCCAAAAATAATTCTCAATTTAAGATGAAATACATTTATATAACATATTATTTACAAGGGATATGAACCAAGGATTCCATTATTATTAATTCTATTAATGGTTTATCATGAAATTATTTTTACGAAACCCATTTCTCCTCTATGGGTTATACTATAATTAAGTTCTTATGAAACCTGCATCATTTTTACACGGGTTATGTTATGATGAAATCATGAAATTATTATGAATCCTATATGTTTTCTATAATATGTGATATGATTAAATATTTATTAATCCCATTTCATTTCAATTGTTATAATATGATGGGACTTCTATGATCTTTGGAATGAAATACATATGATTATCATTATTTGATGGGTGTGAGTAATATCTCACACCAATGCATTGGGTAATGATTATAGTTACATGAGATCAAACGTTACATGGGAGGTCATCCCAAGATCTAAATAGGGAATATGGATGGTTATCCCAAGCCCAAAAGGTTACATGGGTGGTCATCCTTATCCCAATGTAGGTATATAGGTGGTTACATAGGCCTAACATGTTGGAGATGTCTTGGTGGGTAGACGTGACATAAGAATTTATGTTATTCTTTGTATAAAACACATATATATCTTATGAAAATATTATGCTCTCATGGATCATTTTATTTGATTCACTTGTTAAAATCTAATATTTAATCCATGAATCAAGATTATGATTTTTGATTTTTAGGGTATGGTTTTCAAATGTTATTCTCATGTTCTAATTCCATTATGATAATGTTATACTTATATATCTCCCTTGTTTATCCTTACTGGGAAACTAAGATCTCTATTTCATATATTTCCATTCCCTAGGATATAAAGAATGTTGTTATAAATTATATGTCTATGAAGGGTTATATTTATGTAGAATACAATGGGGGACGGAGTATCTCACATATGGACCAATTATTTAACGACCCAAAATATCATTAATGAAAATTTATCTTGATCTAATAAAATGTCATATTATGTAAAATGGATATATAAAATGTGAACTTATTGGTTTTATGTCTTTGGATTTTAAAATAACATTAATAATTCTGACCGTTGTTAATATAGTTGTGGAATAGTGATCACATGATTTGTATAAATATAGGGCTTTAACAAATCCAATTTACTCAGGCAAAGGAAGTGATGGCCTCATACAGTTGACTTGCCCCATACGAAGCCCATTTTTCAGAGCTTAGAAAGGAGGTTGTGTCTTTGGGCTTCTCTCTTGATGAATCCCAAGCTGATCATGAATATGTTAAGCTATATCCAAACCGCCTAATAAATAAGTGTAAGTTGATAGAGATTACCACCTGAGCGATGTTATCCGAGCCACCCCAAGAGTCTGTCACCGTCAAACACCTTACCCTAAGGTCTTATACGGGTGTTTTAAGGGGTTATGTAATGATACCATAGCACTATGATTATGTAAATTATTATTGTATATAATAAATAATAGACTTTCATTTTATTATTGTTACTTCGTAAATAGTTTTTGAAGCACAAATAGTATTTTTCGTTAATATTCAACATAGAAATAAATTTTTATGAATTAATGGATTATTGAATTAAATAATATTTTGATAAATTATTATTATTATTATTAAACTAATTTTTATTAAATATAAATAATCGAATAATTTTATGAATTCAATTTAAATTTTTATTAAGGTTTGAAAACTGTTTTTATCAAAACCCTATGATTTTTGGATAAATTTTGGTTTTTTATTTTAAAAGTGAAAATTCACATATTTAGAAAATTATTTAGATAAAATGAATATTATTTTTGGAATCAGGTCGTCAAAATTATCCAACAATGAATTTTTCATAATTTTCTGAGAGTCAAATTTTTGGGTAAAAATTAAATACGATTTAAATAGATAATGTGCTATATGACATTATAATGACCAAATATTGATGTAATAAAATACGATAAATTATTTTTTCGGCCAATATATGTTTTATATTGAAAATAATGTGATTTTATATTTGACTGGTTAATTTTGTGGTGCCTTAGTGGACCCTCCATGACTTATAAAAATTTTTATCTTTTTAAATTGTTTTCCTTGAGAGTGTGGCTCACCTCCACATAAGCAAGCCTATTATTTTAAGAAGTTCGGCCATTGAACTTATAAAATATTTTTTCTTTTCCCCTTTGGAAAAAAATGGGCAAAAACATGGTATGGTTTTTGGTTTAGATTAGTTTATTATGAGGAGTCCCAAACCTAAATAATAAAGAATTCTTTCTCCATTCCTATATAAACCCACCCATGCTCCCACTTCCTCTTTACTCAATTCCTTTGGAGTTCATCCAACCTCTTCCCTCCACTCTCTATAATCCTCCTAAGACACCCCAAGATCCAAATAATCCTCTCTAAATCCTCTCCCAAGACATTGGAAGCCCACTTCAAAGTAAGGGTTTTCCTCCTTTCTGTTTTTTGTCCAATTTTCATTAAGTTGTTATGCCATTTTAATTTCAATTATAATTATTGGGTTATGGTTTAACACCTCCCCAATACATCCATGTTTATGTTCTAATGATGGTATACCACTTTATCTCTCATATAATTCCTCCCATGTTCACCAGTTACAATGTCGAAATTCCAAAAGGAATTTCTCTCTCCTCATTTACATTCAAGAAATTATTTTGTATCATGAATTTAAATTCCATTAAAATTGTTGGGACATTTATCTATACTACCCCCCTAATATCCATTTCATTTACATATTATTAGTCACCATTTTCTCTCTCATCAACTATTTTTATGCATTCTTATGTCATGTCATTATGTAGCCGAATTTGCACCATGTTTTTTCCAAGACAAAGTCATTGTTGTGTTAATACCATGCCCATTTCTCTATCAAGGGTATTAAACTTTACGAACATTTACTAATTGATTATAGAGTTTCATTTATTAATTCCATGTTCCTTTATCATGGAATAAATTACGATGTTTAATGAATCCATGATTTATGATCCATGTGCCACAATTATGCATGAAATGAAATGTTTAAGAAGGGTGCACCATAATAGTTCTCCAATGAATTGGGTAAAGTATAGTATAATGGTTATTCATGTGCAATTACTGTTGACTCATTCTAATTCAAGTGAAAAGAGGGTTCACTTTTGCTTTATATACAATGAGGGTTTACTCAAGCTCCATGTGCAATGAGCCTTGACTCATGCTAATTCCATCTTAAGTGTCATTGCCACATCTCCATGTTATGATTATCATTCATTATAATGATTTTATGTTCATGTTTCTCTTGTTCTCTATTTATATGCCTATTGTCTAACATGTATTGTTTTCCTCATGTTATTAATTTTTTATTCTCTTTCTGGGCTTTATAGATCACCCTTTTCTTATGCATGCCCTCAGGTTATCCCATGCGATACAATGTACAAGGGAATGTAGTGGTCATGTAAAGGAAGTTTTCCATAAAGTTGTTATATTTTATGTTTTAATTTTTCATGTAATGATCCAAATCCCCAAATACACTATAATTCTCAATAATCCATATTGTATCAAGTGATTTTTTTTTAATAAATCATGTTTAATTATGCAATAAAGACCACAGTTGTCATAGTTGGTATCAGAGGATTGGGTTAGTTATATTTGGGTTTGGGATTTGAAAACCCTAGTATAGCCTTATACACAAGACTAAGTCTAATAAAAACATCCCTATGTTTTGGTGTGTATTGATTAAGTGGCTTACCCACAAAATACATCCCTGTATTGATACAAGAAGGTTGAGGTGGCTCTGGCACAGATGTAACATAGGGGTAAAACCCAAAAACACCACATTGATCTAGACTCGAACGAGATCTAGTGCATGACAATGGGCCTTGCTACACTATTGGTTACGAAACTCATGGGGGACAGGCTTACGTAAATTCACAAGCTTATTATGAACCAATATAAAGGGAAATGAAAAGGCCCTAATAATATATTTTAGAAAGTAGATCATGGATAACATAGACTGAAGCCAATATACTCATAAGTTATGGAAATAAAAGCTATTTATAAGTCATCCGTATTTTTCTTTGGATTACCCTTTTATGTGTTACCCCTAAAATTCCTTTAATTATAGCCAATGGATGATAATAGGAGGAATCGGGAAAACAACAAATGTGAAGATCAATGCGATGACTGTTCTAATGAGATGCCCAATCTAATGGGAGTGGTAATGGTGAACTTTGTCACACTTCTCTCTTAGTTAACTCAAGATTTGATTAGAATCATGGGTCAAGAAGAATTTTCACCCCCTAGAAATGAAAAAGTCTCTATCAGGAGCTTCATGAGACAGAGGCCTCCTAATTTTAATGGATCATCTGATCCCTCAATCGCCGAACAATGGATCAACACCATTGAAAATATCTTCTCCATCCTTCAATGTTCTGAATAAGGGAAGGTTATCCAAGATGCTTATCATATGGAGGGTGAATCTGATCAATGGTGGATGTTGATAAAAAATATTAAGATTGAAGATGATATAGAGGTGATGGAATGGAAAGATTTATGAAAAAAAATTCAATAAATATTTTCCATGTACCTTTAGATTTAAGATGGAAAATGACTTCCTTGCCCTCATGAAAAAAGATGATGAATTTGTCGGAGCGTATGAGGAAAAATTATCAAGGATTGCATGATACACTTCTAGATTTGTTGTTACCCCTGAATGCAATTTTGACCACTTCTTCGGTGGGTTGAAATCTAGCCTGCAGAAAGCGCTGGCGATCCATGACTATGACAGCTATGAGGATATTGTCTAATGTGTCCTCAAGGCTGAGATGGAGATCAGAGAATCTCAGGGGTATCATGGGGATAAGAAGCATAAGGTGGATTTCAATGCTGGCAGTCCGATGGATAAATCCAATGGTGCTAAGAAGATCCAGCACCCCACTTGACGATGGAGCGACAGGAAGCACCCCATTAATATCCTGAATGGTAAGAGGAAATGATTTAGGTGTGGAAGAGAACCGAACCTGGCTATTAACTATCGGCATGAAAAACCCATAGCTGCAACAGAGGTAAGGAACACTCCATTTGAACCTCAACGGGTTGTTCATGTTTACTATTGTAAAGAACCAGGGCATCTTGAAAATTAGGGCCCTAAGGTATGGGTTTTCATACGCAACCAATGACCTCCAAGGCAGCAAGGGAAAGCTTTTTCAATTGCCACGAACTAAGTGAACCCCGACAACGAAGTGGTGATAGGTACTCTAGTCATTAATTCATGAATATTGAACATACTTTTTGATTCCGGTTCTAATAATTCTTTGATATCTCGAATGTTTAGTAGAACAATATTAGCACCACCACAAATCATAGAGGTAAAGATGTCTGGGAGTACGGAAAATGGGGAAATCATTAAATCACATGAATATAACTCCTCACCTATCATAATCAATGGATTGAAAATCCTGAAGAACCTCTTCATCCTTACTCTGGTGGAATTTGATTCAATTCTTGGGATGTATTGGCTTTCCTTATATATAGCCAACATAAATTTCCCTGAGATAGAAATCACTCTCCATGTAGAGAATTGACACCTGATTCTATACAAGTGAAAGGAAAAAAGATGAATATCCTTATCTCCATAATCTCAATTGTGGATATTACTACCCTATGAGCACACGTATCTAGCTCGGATGATTGAGTATAAGGAGGTAACCATACTTGAAGACATACATATTGTGATGGAATTCGCTGAAGTTTTTCCTAGGGAATTTCATGGTCTTCCTCTTAGAAGAGATGTTGAATTCTCAGTTGATCTTATACCTAGGGAATTACCAATATCCCATAATCCATATAGAATTAATGTTCTGAATCTTGAGGAGATGAATAAACAACTAAAGGAGAATATGGATAAAGGGTTTATATGCCCAAGTGCTTCACCATGGGGTGCACTGGTCCTTTTCGTCGTGAAGAAAGATGGGTCAATGAGCCTTTGAATTGATTATCATGAGCTTAAAAATCACTATAAAGAACAAGTATCCTCTCCCATGAATTTATGACTTGTTCGATCAGCTGTGTGGAGCACAATACATCTCCAAGGTAGATTTTAGGTCGGGATATTATCAAGTAATGGTGAATAAGGAAGATATCCCCAAGACTGCTTTTTATACAAGATACGAGCACTATGAATTCATAGTAATGCCTTTTAGACTCAGTAATACTCCAAAAATAATCATGGACTTGATGAATAGAGTATTTAGAGATTACCTAGACAAATTTGTGGTGGTCTTTATAGATGATATTTTCATATACTGCAAAACCATAGAGTATCATCCCAAGCATATAAGAACTGTACTGGGGACCTTGCGGAAGGAGAATATCTATGAAATGTACAACAAGTGTGAGTTCTAGTTAAAGGAGGACTCATTCTTGGGAAATATCATCACAAGCAGTAGGATATCTATGGATCCCTCAATGCCAACTGCAATAGAGTGATGGTCGTGGCCAACATCGTTAATGGATATCCATTTCTTATTAGGGTTAGATGGATATTATCAACGATTTGCGAGAAATTTCTCATGATTGTCCAACCCTCTTACCAAGCTAACTCAGAATGGAGTAAAGTTTGCTTTGACTGATAAATGCGAAGAAAGCTTCAAGGAGTTAAAAAAGGAGGCTTATCACCATGTATGTGCTCAATTTACCCAAAAGTGGAGAAATTTTTATGGTATTTAGTGATTATTTGAAGAAGGGAATTGGATGTGTGTTGTTGAAAAATGAAAAATTCATTGCCTATTCTTCAAGGAAATTGAATTTTCATGAGAAGAACTATCCAACACATGTCCTTGAGTTAGCTGTAGTGATGTTCTTTTTGAAAATTTGGCGGTATTGTCGCGTTTGGGAGAAGTGTGAAATATATACAGGCCACAAAATCCTCTAGTATATATTCACACAAAAATAGTTTAACATGCACCAATGAAGATGGTTAGAGCTGATCAAAGACTATGACTGCTCAATCCATTACCACCTTGGGAGAGAGAACAAGGTAAAAGATGCTCTAATTAGATAGGATCTAATGATTCTATCATTGATGGGAATTGAGAAGTATCTAATCTTCATAGATTTGATGAAGATAGACAAGGGAATCATAAAGAAGGGAACATCATCAATCCTTTCACGAATGATTGCTCAATCATCTCTTTTGTAAAGATTAAAGGATGATCAAAAGTATGATGTGGGAATTTCGAAAAAAGTAGAAGCTATAAAAAAAGAGAAATCCTCAGAGATCAATGTTAATGAAGAAGGAATTGTGATATTTGGGAAAAGGCTATGTGTTCCATCATGTCCAGAGCTGAAGAAGGAACTTTTGGAAGATGCACATAGTTCATATTTCTATATTCACCCAAGAAACACAAATACGTATCGAGATATATGAGAGTATTATTGGTGGGATAACATGAAGAAGGAGATCAATTAACATACATCAATGTGCCTGACGTGTTAGCAAGTGGGGGATGAGAGACTGAAGTCTAAAGTGATGATGCAACTGTTACCCATACCAACACCGAAATGGGAGAACATCACCAAGGACTTTTTCACTGTAATTACAAAGACATCCAAAGGAAACAATGCAATTTGGGTTTTTGTGGACCATCATACAATGTTTTCACACTTAATTACAATTCAGATGGTTTTCTCATTGGATCAAATAGCATAGATATATATCAGGGAAGTGGTAAGTGTGTATGGAGTACCACTATCTAATTTGTCCGATCGAGATCCAAGATTTATCTTTATTATTTGGAAGAGTATTTAATATGTTCGGGATACTAAGTTGAACTTCAGTACGTCTTATCATCCTCAAACTGATGGCCAACCCGAGTGGACTATCAAAACACTTGAAGAAATGTTGAGAGCATGCTCAATGGACATCAAAGGAGGATGGGATCAACATCTTCATCTGATTGATTTGTCTTAAAATAACAGTCTCCACTCGAGCATCGGAATGGAACCATATGAAGCCCTATATGGGAAGAGGTGCAGAACACTAGCATGTTGGGATGAAGTCAATGAGCATAAGCAGCTAGGAGCAGAAATGGCCGATGAAATTGTGGAGAAGGTGAAAACCATTCAATATCATATCAAGGAAACCCAGAGTCGACAGAAGATATATGAATATAACCTTCAAAAAGACCTTAAGATTAAAGTTTGAGTCATGGTATTTCTACTCATATCCACGTGGAAGAGGGTCATGGGGATTGGAATGAAAGGGAAGTTGTGTCCTAGGTACTTCAGCCCCTTCGAGATTCATGATCGTATCGGGGTTGTGTTCTATCGACTAGAACTTCCACTAACCATGGACAATGTACATGATGTATTTCATATATCCCTATTAAGGAAGTACATTCCAAACCCTTCAAATGTACTCTCTTTAGAGGTAGTAAATCTAGAGGATGATCTTTCCTACGAGGAGAAACCAGTGAATATATTAGATCATAGAGAAAAAGTTTTAAGAAATAAGGCAATGCCCACCATCAAGGTGTTGTGAAAAAAACACAAGTTTGAAGAAGTGACATGGGAATCAAAAAAAGTGATGAAGCAGTGTTACCCACATCTGTTTTAGTGTGGGAAAAAAAATTTCGAGGGTAAAATTTCTTAAGGCGGGAATATCGTAACGACCCAAACTATATTTAATGAAAATTCCACTTGGTCTAATTAAATGTATTATTATGTAAAATGGATATATAAAATATGAACATATTTGGTTTTATGTCTTTTTATTTTAAATTATCTTTATGAATTGTGACTGTTTCTAATATAGTTGTTCAATAGTGAACACATTATTTGTATAAATATAGGGCATTAACAAATCCAATTAACTCAGAAAAAGGAAGTAATGGCCTCATCCAGTTGAATTTCCCCATACAAATCTCATTTGTCAGAGCTTGGAAAGGAGGTGGAATATTTGGGATTATCTCTTGACCAAGCCCAAGCTGAGCATGAATACATTAAGCTCTAGAAAAACCTCCTAACAGAGAAGTAGAAGTTGATAGAGATTACCACCCGAACGATGTTATCCGAGCCACCCCAAGAGTCTGTCACCATAACACACCTTACCCTAAGGTATTATGTGTGTGTTTTAAGGGGTTATATAAAAATAATGTAGCACTATGATTACGTACATTAATTTTGTATATAATAAAGAATATACATTCATTTTATTATAATTACTTTGTAAATTGTTTTAGAAGCTCAAATTATATTTTTAGTTAATATTCAACTAAGAAATCTATTTTTATGACTTAATGGATTTTTGAACTAAATAATATTTTTATAATTTTTTTTATTTTTATTAAAATAATTTTTATTAAATATAAATGATCGTATAATTTTATGAATGCAATTGTAATTTATATTAAGGTTTGAAAAATGTTATTGTCAAAACCAATGATTTTTTGATAAATTTCAGTTTATATTTTAAAAGTGAAAATTCAAATATTTAGAATATTATTTAGATAAAATGAATATTAATTTTGAATCAGTATGTTAAAATTATCTAACGGTGAATTTTTCCTAATTTTCTGAGGCAGTCAAAATTTGTGGTAAAAATTAAATACCGTTTAAATATATAATGTGTTTTATGACATTATAATACCCTAATAGTGATGTAATAAAATATTATAAATGATATTTTAGGCCAATATATGTTTTATACTTCAAATAATGTTATTTTATATTTGTTTTATTAATTTTGTGATGCCTTAGTGGACCCTCCATGACTTAGAAAACATTCTGTCTTTTAAAATTGTTTTCCTTGAGAGTGTGACTCACGTCCACATAAGCAACCCTATTATTTTAAGAAGTTCAGCAATTGAACCTATAAAATATTGTCTCCCACTACCCTTTAGAAAAAACCATGGGCAAAAACCATGGTCTGGTTTGTGATTTTGATTAGTTTAATGTGAGTTGTCCCAAACCTAAATAATAAAGAATTCCTTCTCCTTTCCTATATAAACCCACCCAAACACCCACATCCTCTTCACTAAAATACTTTGGAGTTCGTCCAAAATCTTCCCTCCTGTTTTCATAATCCTCCCAAGGCTCCCCAGCCTCCCAAGAAGCCTATATCAGGGCTCTCCCAGGCCATTGGAAGCACACTTCCAAGAAAGGTTTTTCCTCCTTTCTCATTTTGGTCCAATTTTCTTTAAGTTGTTATGCAATTTTAATTTCAATTATAAATGTTCAGGTATGGTTTCAAACCTATAATATAATTCCCTATTTATTTTTTAATTATGGGATACCCCTTTATCTCTCATAAAATTCATCCCACGTACACCCGTTACTATGCCAAAATTCAGAAAGGAATTTCGCTCTCCTCATTTACATTCAAGAAATTATTTTGTATCATGAATCTAAATTCCATTACAGTTGTTTGGAATTGTATCTATATGACCCCCTTACTATCCATTTCACATAAATATGATGAGACACCCATTTATCTATCATTAACCATTTTTATGAATTCTTATGTCACGCCGTTTTGCTGCCAAAATTGCACCACGTTTTCCAAGCCAATGTTCGTGTGTAGTGAATACCTTGCCCATTTATCTATCAGGGGTATTAACCATTATTCAAATTTACATATTTATTATAGAGTTTCTTGTATGAATTAAATATTCCTTTATCATGTAATAAATTATGATGTCTAATGAATACATGTTTTATTATCCATGTGGCACACTTATGCAAGAAATGAAATGTTTGAGAAGGGTGCGCCATAATAGCGCTCCATTGAATTCAGAAAAGTATAGTATCATGATACTTCATGTGCAATGAGTGTTGAATCATTATAATTCAAGTGCAATGAGGTTTCACTTGTGTTCTATGTCCAATGATGGTTTACTCATGCTCCATGTGCAGTGAACCTTGGCTCATGCTAAATCCATATTAAGTGTTATTTCCACATATTCATGTTATGATTATCATGATTTATAATGACTTTATATTCATGTTTCTCTTGTGATCTATTGATATTTGTATTTTATAAAATGTATTTTTTTCCTCATGTTATTCCATGTTTATTCCCTTATTGGTCTTTATAGCTCACAATTTTCTTATTCATGTCCCCGGGTTATCCCATGCAATGCTAAGTACGAGGGAATGTAGTGGTCAGGTAAAAGAGGTTTTCAATAAAGTTGTTTAATTTTATGTTATAAATTGTCATGTAATGATCCTAAGCCCCAAATACACCAGACCTCTTGAACATCCATGTTGCATCAAGTGATTTTTTTCTGTAATAAATCTTGTTTAATTATGTAATAAAGACCAGGGTTGTCATAAATTATTTATGTGTCTATGTTTCCAAAGTCATCACAACTTTAAAATAATTATGCGTGTGTTTGTGCAGTACAATAAATATTACTCTAAAAATATATAATTCCCATTTATGATATGCCTAGGTTTCTATAGTAAGAATCTGAAGAAGGGTTCAGTTAACCTTTGAAAGCTATGATGAGATAAAATTAGTAAGATCCATGGGGATATTTCTAAGGATATGTATATAGATTTATCTATGGATAATAATAAAGATGACTCAATGTATAGGAAAATTTCTTAAAATATTGTTAAAGTATATATGAAGTTGTTTATAAGAAATTACATCCCTATCTAGATACTACAATTTGACGTGGCTATAGAATAGAGGCACCAAGGGTAGAAAGATAAAAAGGGCACATTAATCTAGACATGATCACACTTGGTGCAAGAAAACGAGCCTTACTTCACACCTGGTTTGGAGAACATAGGTGATATGATTTTTAAATTCAAAAAATCAATATACACCATCATAAAGGAATATAGTAGATGATGAATTTGAATGACCTAGGATAAACCTACAGTGTAATAGATTAAAAATATTTTTTCCTTATTTAGGCATACTATAACTGATTTTCAGGATTATTTGGTTTTCTATTATAATTAGAATTTCTAACAATATGAGTTTTGGTTTTATTCAATGGTGGGAACCCAAAATTACTAGGTTAACATTGAATTTGGTTAAAAAATTTCTAATGAGAAGCCAAATGGGTTAATTTTTATATTAAAGGATATAGTGATTATGTGTAATCAATTATAATAGAATTTGATTAACAACATTCACCTCAAATAACTCTCATACTCCCCAAATAAAATAAGGATAGTGTTCATTAAGAGATCAGGTACTGGATACCAGGGAGGTAATAAGACTCATTTTTAAATATTTTGATAATGTGGGAAGAAGCACTCAATCGAATATATAAAAGGGATGAGAATATATTTTGAGTCTGTAAATGAAGGACACAAAGTATGTAACTAAAAAAAATGAAACGTTTAGTTAATTTAATGGATGAGAATAATGTTATCCCAAAGGTATAGTTGGCTTATAAATGTTTTAAATTTGGAGTGTGTGGGAATTATGAACAATTATTTCCTATGGGGAATGCTTGTGAAGAGAATTTGAAAGGTTTCTTGAGTAATGGATTTTCTATTGATGATAAGGAAACTACAAATGACATAATAATGGAAATCAGTATTAAGGAATAAGATGTTGGAGCCTAGTTAATGGTTGGAGAAGGAAGTGGGATGATTAATGTATTAATGTATTGAAATTATATTATTATGTTATATGAATCAGGAAATATATAAGGATTTTTTGTATATGTTTTCCAATAAGGATTTATACAAATCTATTAAATAGAACTGATGGAATGGAACATTTATTTAATGGAAATTTGATATTTTGATTAAGGTAATATAAACCTTAATATATTTATAAATGGGAGATATTGATGTTGGGATAAAGTGATAATGGATATGAATAAGAAAATTGGATAAAACTCATTACATTATTGGTTTGTTGAAAATGTTATCTATGTTATCATTGATGTTGTTTAAAATAATTTTGGATTTAAGGAATATATAAAATAATATGCTTCTTATGTAAGTAATTATTAAGTATTTATTTTTTCAATTTGGTTTTATGGTATTTCAGGTTATTACAATGTTTCAAGAGAATAAATAATGAAGGTATTCACATGTTTCATATGTGACAATTAGGAACCACTTTATGATATATGGGTGATTAATGTTATCTTGATTTTGAGAAATTTAGTGTTTTTTTTATTTTGAATTTTGGAATGGTTATTAGGTTAACCATTTATGAAATAGTTTATGTTAAACAAGGGATGAGGTTTTAGTGATTAACATATTAATTCACTATATGAAGATTTATCAATATTGGATACCCAAGGCTAACATTTTTTTAACTAGAGATATAAGGAAGGACATATCATTCTACTATAGATCTTGTGATCAATTAGATCTTTAGGAATAAAAAAATCATCTTCATTTCGTTGAGTACGATATAATGTGTAAATTTGTTGAAGAACAACCAAATGATTAAATTATTCTTATGATAAAACATAAAACTAATACATAGTTATATCCATCCCATTGAAACTATTGATTATATTGGGAAGGTATATTATTGGTTGTATCATCTACTAAACCTCTCCAAAGTCCATGATGTGTTCCACATATCTCTCTTGTGGATGTACATACCAGACTCTTAACACGTACTGAACTCTAAGGTCATAGTGCTGGAGAAATATCTATCCTATGATCTTAATATAGTAGAGATTTGAGATAGTATAGAGAAAGTTCTAAAAAAATACCACTCACATGGTCAATTAGTTTTAGTGAAACCAACATTGTGATGAAGCTATGTGGTAACCTGAGGAAATGATTAGGCATAAGTTTCCTCAATTTTTTTAGAGGGATGAATTTTGAGGGAGAAATTCATTTTAAGGGGGATAGAATGTAACACACATAGTTTTTATGTATTTTTTTAAAATAAACTAAATTTCTCTGATAGATATATTTACTCACAACACCAATTTAATATAGCATTACACGCAACATTGGGTCATTTTGTGTGGCATGCGATTGTAGGTTTTATCAAAGATGTGGTACACTATAAATGTTTTTCAAACCCAAATAGTATCACCATGAAATTAAAATCATGGAATGAATATTAATGAATAATTTTTAAATATTTATTATAATGGTTTTATATAAGGAAAACATATGGATAAAAATTACTTATTTTTATGACAAAATCTTTGTATATTTCGATAATAGTAATTTCTCAAAACAAAATTTTTGTGAAAAATAGTAAAATTAGTTTTACAAATATTTTATAAGTTAATTTGAAAAAAGAAACGTAATTTATTAAATAATCATTTAAAAATTAGCTTTTAGTGATATTTTTAGAATTTTCGGAAAGGATGATTTTATTATAAAGAGTGGAAAAATTGAATTTTAATTGAAAAATGACTTTCCTTTAAATTATTTATAAAGATAAATTATATTATAAACTAGCTTTAATGTAAAATTAGATAATTATATAATTACTTAATCCAATTTAGGTCATTTTAATCGATTTTATATTTAAATTGTATATAAATTCATTATCAAATTTTAGACATTTTCTCTTTGAAAACTTGCCTTCTCATCGAGTCAAAGAGGTTAATTTTAAATCAACATTTTCTGCTTCATTGTATTACATTTGGAAAAATGTATTCCATGATTTTAATATTCATAATTTATATTATATAATATGTTCAAAATAATTTTTTTCCAAAATTAAATGGGAAAACATTAAAACATAATTTCAATGGTTAATGTATAATGGGTTTATAGAGAGTTAATATAAAATGATAAGGGTAAAAATTAAAAAAAAATTATATAAAATATATTTTATGACCATATTTGGACACTATATTGTTTCTTTATTTATAATAATGTATTTTTTATCCAAGTGGAATGCTAAAATTTGGGTACATATTTTTATTTTAAAAAACTGCTAGAGTGACACTAACCTCACTTATAAAAGGAAACATCTCTCATCTCTTCCTCACAACATAAAACCATTTTTATTGGCCAATAAATACCCAAATACCTTCAAAACATCCCTAATACCATTATATAAGACTTATTGTTTTCATAAATCCAACAAAGGAGGGTTTTTTTAGTAAACCTATGGAGGATACCGGAAGAAGAGGTGATGTTCTTCAATGAGAGCTTTTATTTTATTTATTCCTAGGCTTCCTTAAATTATTACTAAAACGTGATTATATAAAACCTAAGTATAATAAATATAATTATATTCTGATATAATAACATAAATAACTTCAAATGTATCCAATTTTTTCTGATGGGTTACAAAATCATCATTTTTGTTTATGACAGACTAGCGCCTCACGAACTGATTTCATTCGTTTATCCATTACCACTTACCATGTTTGGATATAATGATGGATATAAATAAATATATGATATTTATAACATAATTATACATTTTTCATTATATTATATATATTTTCCACATTTTATTCTATAGGGGATACTATACCGTCACTCTTGTGTTTGAAAAACTACTACCTAACGAAGTGATCTGATTCATTTTCACTAATTCATTGAGTGGTAGATAAAAAGTATAAAATTGATGAATATATGTGATAGAAATGAATTAATTATAATATTAATTACATATATATCATTCTTAAAATATAATATATGATATCATTCTTACATTTTCACTCATTGAAAGATGACAACGTCGTTCTTGTACATGCGGGCTATTACCTTCCCAAAGTGATCCGACTCTTTCTTTTTATCACCATACCATATGGATGATATGTATATGTATATTTAATGAAATTATTTTTTATTTATTATATTATGATAATTATAGAAATCTAATATATTACTTACCTTCTTTCCATAATGATTGTTGAAAAATGGAAATGTTACTCATTCATATGTACGACCTACCGTCTCTACGATCACTACATACTTTATTTCTCGAAAAAATAATTCATGATTTTTATTAGAAGAGTAATTGGTGTATTAGTATTATAAATATTTAATTATTATTATTTTCTAGATGATAAAATCCTGATAAAAAATATGACTTCTAATTACAAATAAAAACATATATGGAAAACAAAGTAGTTAATACCCAAAATGTGATTTTAACAATGAATTGTTAATAAATGGGTCATAAATGGTCATAATTAAATCATATATGGTATGATATATATAATTATTTTTCAGTAATACAATTATATTAATCATATATTTATTATACATGAGGTTTGAACATATATAAATGAAGTCAAGACTTACGGTAAGGGATTTATACTCTATCTTTTATTTTTGGAAGACATAAGAAAACTCACCCATTATTTCTTTTTTGTGGTGTATATACTAATCCATTAACATAATATATCATTAATATAAAAAATTTAATTATATTAAAAGTATAATATTATGTTATTATTTATTGGGGCTTAGGATTCAAAATATTACTAAAGAAGTAAGGTATTTTGGTCACACTTTTTACTTCTGTTAGACACATGCCAAGTCAACCATAGATTTATTTTATATGATGTATATACCAAACATGAATGTGTTTTATGTTTATTAATATAAAAATTATGAGTATTATATATCCATTTTAGTATCTACCTTTTATGGGTAATATGTTTTTAATGTTACCAAAGTGGTAATGGATTTATGTTACCATCTCATCGTTTATCAGGATTATTTATGGTTAATTGTAAAATGATGAAATATTATGATATATCTCTCAATAATACTATTTAATTTTATTATTTTCAATTTATTAATGACATTTTCAATTAATAGTACCGTTTTTCTACTCTTGCTTACTTTCAATAATTTAGAAACTGTTTTCTATAAAAATTATATGTATTTCTCTCAACGGTTGAATACCACTTTTCTTCTGAAACCTAGTTGTCTAGAAATGTTCCAAAAAATATTTTTTGAATTCATGAAATGTTTTATTAATGAAAATTTTAATAATATTTGGAAATTTTTTAAATTTTTTTAATGGAATATTCATGTCGTTTTCCAATCAATTCCCATTTGGATTTTACCAAAAATGTCAACGAGATATTTTTTTATTGTGTATGATATGAATGGAATTTTACACAATCATGAACATTATATTTTTTTAAGTTTATTTTATAAATTATCAATATTATTTTTAAATAAAAGGATTTTAGGAATGTTTTAGGAATATTTAGTTTTAAAAAGTGACTTTAAATGAAAATTTATTTTCCTCATGAAATGTTCTTAGTGATATTTGAAAATCATTCTACATATAAGATGAAATTATTTAGGGAAATGTAGGATTTTTTGGGGATATAAACCATGGATACAATTATTATTCTTTAATTTAAATTTTTTATAATGAAAAGAATTTTATGAAACCCATTTATCTACCATGGGTGGTACCATGAAAGAATTATTATGAAACACACTTCTTTTTATATGTTATGAAATGAATAATTGTTGAAATGATAATGAAATCGGTCCATTTTACAAAGGTTGTGATATGATGAAATATTTTTGAAATGCATTTCATTGAATGGTTTATGATATTATGAATGTTTTTAGATCTTATGGAATGAATATGTATGATTCTATTTACATGATCGGTGAGACCTATATCTCTCTCTAATGCATTGGGTAAGGATTAATATATAAGCTCAATGGGTACATGGGAGGTTGTCACAAGCCCTAAATTGTGTAAAGGTAGGTTAGAGAATCCTTAAATAGGGTACATGATAGGTTATCCCAATCCTGAAGTAGTTACACCAGTGGTTACTACAATCCAAACATGTTATGAATGTCATGGTGGTTAGCTTTGACATGAGATTTTTTATGATAACGTGTAGGCCAAAAATCTATTTCTTATACAAATGTTATGCTCTAATGGATCATTTTTATTGATTCTTTTTTGATTAATGTCTTATTAACATCCAATATTGATTATATAACTTAAGATTATTATTTTTGAGATGCAAGGTATGGTTTTAAAATTTTATGCTCATCTTTTCATACCCTTATGTTCAGGTTATGCTTATATATCTCCATTGTTTACCATTACTGAGAATATCATCTCACCCTTTCTTATTGTTAATTTATTTGGGATATGGAGAAAGGTATTATGTATGATATTTCTAAGAATTGTTTGTTATTAAGAACACAGTGGGAGATAGTGTAGCTCACATGTGGACTAGTTCTTTATGCATCCAATTTTCTGAAGGCACTATAAAATTATGATAATTAGGGATGTGTTTGTCTAATGTAATGAATATTCATCTAAAAATATCTAATAACCATGTGTTATAAGATTCAGTATTTACAAAAAAACCCTCAGAAGCAAACTATGATTCCCAAAATTCAAAATGAACCATCCACCAATGGAAGTTTTTAAATTCATTTATAAATGTCAACCTATTAAAAAACATAGGATGTTACATTATAAATATATAAATGAATTTTCTATAGAATTAAAATAAATTGAAATTTATTTTATATGAGTTTAGAGTGCTTTCGTATTAATTTTAACTTCAGGTAAGAGGTTTCATAACTCAACTGACATTCATTAGGTTTTAATTATACTTTATTTAATATTTTATGATTTTATTATGTGTTAAATGAACTTTAATTGTATTTTTTATCTTACTACATGGTTTTTTTGCATTTATATTTGGTACAAAAATTCTGTTCATTAATTTGTTCCCACTCAATGACATGATATTTGTAAGGGATTTTCATCTCACTTTTACTTTACTAAAAAAATACAATAATCACCACTTGTTTTTTTGGTGTATATAATACCAATGAATTTCTTTTATGATGAGTATAATGAAAATTAGGGGGATATACATATCCAAATAAATATTTTTCGTTCACATGGTTATTATTTTAAATTAAACAATTTGGTCAGGGATTTATATTTCAATCTCATTTTAATCAGGATTTTTTATGCTTGAATTTCCATTAAATGAAATTATATTATTCTTTCATAATAAACCCACTCCATTTTATTATACTCTAGTTAGTACTTTAGAAAACAAGTTTTTTTAATTTACTCACTTTAGGTACACTAGAGGCTAAAACAATATTTGTAATGAGAGACAACATTATTTCTCTCTTCAGTTGAAAATCAATTTTCATCCATGTTTATTTTTTATAAAAATGATTTCAATAATATTTTTACTATTCTCATACAATTTCTTAAATCCATTTTACCCATGTTTATCTATTATAATATTCTTTAAAGGTATCTTATTTTAATTTTTGAAATGATGTACTAATTAATTTTCACCAAATATGTGAAGGAAGTCTTTTTTTATTTACATAAAAGACATGAACATAATTTCCCACCACAATGACAGATCAATTATTTGAATATTCCTTTAGAAGAATATAATTTTATTTTAAAATAAAATTTTTAACATACAATTGTGTAAATTTTAAGATTTTAATATTTGAATTAAAGATGAAAGGTTATTTTCGGCAAGAAATATTTTAGTGTTATTTTAAAGGAATTTTTAATCTCTAATAGAATCCATTCATTTTACATAGGCCTTACTAGGGATATGATCCAATGATACCATATTTATTCTATTTTGTCGATTTTATATTGTTATGATGTTGAAATAGTAATGAAACCTCTTTGTTTATGGGTAGATTCATGATGAATGTTTTTATAATCTTATGGAATACTTATGAAAGGATTTATGATATTTTAACAGTTATTCATGAAATTATATATATCCCTATAATAAATTAAGTACATGGTAATGATTTTTGAGATTAAAGGGGAAATGATAGGTTATATGAAGCCCGAAAAAAGAATGTACATGGTATATGAAAATCCAAATATTTAATACACCATAATTCATGATTTATTACAAAATGGTTCACATTATAGAATACTATAAGGTCATGAATACTAGTTTATTTTTGAAATTAGGTGAAAATAATAGCAATTTGAAACACAAATACAACAAAATTGTTGAAAAATTCTTTAACATGCGCCAATAATTCATCGTTCTTCTAAAACCATATAGGAAACTAGGGGAATAAATTAGAAATGGGTGAGTTATAAATAAAAATATAGGAATAATAAAATCATATAATAATGTAAATAAATACATTTCATCTAAGAAAAATACCATGGTAACATATGATTTGTGGAAATCATAATATTTAACAATTAGGCATGATATATCATGATTTCATAAAGGAGGAATAAGAATGTGGCAACAACATAAAACAAGACATTATAAACATAAATTAAGGATAACTATCAAGAAATAATATATTGGTGTTCTAAGGATAACATCTCATGAAACATATATGGAATCTCATGTGATAAAAACATTAACCAATGCATTCAATGGTTATATAATTCAGGTTCCACATGTCACATTCATATCATGTACTTACATAAGTGTTCCACATAGATCATACATCATAATGATGGATTTCATCAATTATAAGACCAATGTTAAGTAATGTGGGTTAAATATGTTCAAGTACATAATAAATAAATTATTTGTAAAAATAGGTGAATATACTTATGTGTAAATGGATATTGGTATTCCATATACAAATTTTTGGCATGGAAAATTAGAGGATAAATTAAAATTCATAATGGGTGTATATAAATGTTTATAGATGGGGGGGATGAAAACGAAATGGGTATCTCATTACTCGGGAATCACATGTACATTAATATGGATGCGTAAAAACATATATCAACTTCAAAAATTACAAATAAAAAGGCATGACATATAGAAGGTGATTGAATATAAAGAAGAGTGAGGAGATCCCTTACCTTGAAAAGTCCCTTATAAAAGCTTGTGAGGAGCCTATTAAGTGCTTGGAGGAACCTTTGGAGGACTATATAAGGGGAGAGACAGAGTAATTTATGGATAAAGTTGTTTTTTTTTTGAAGTGGAAGGGGATGTTTTGTGGGATTATATAACAAGAGAGATGAATATTGTTATTATTTTCCACATTCTTTTTTCCTCCCAATTCATTATTATATTCAAAATAATTGTTAATTGAGTATGTATTTTCATGATATTTTCAAATTCTTCCCCAATTGGGTAGGGTATACCATTTGGGTTATAATCAGATTTTCCATCAATTTTTTTTATCTAGTTCCTCCTAATTTATAAAATTAACTTAATAAAAAATATTATTGGTGTTGAGAGTTTACAAAAAAATTAAAAAATAAAATGGAATATATGATTATAAAATTGACTACCCATAAATGAAATGTTCCCCATAAATTATTATTTTCTATTATTTGATCAATCTTATTCATGGACCATTACCTAACATTAAATTTCATGGATATCCCCCCCCCCCAAATGGTGTGTAAAAAGAATGTGATTAACCAATAAATATAACTTGAGAGTTTCTAGATAGGTTTATCATCTTAGGACTATTTTTCATAAACATTAAACTGGTTTTTTGTTTAAATAATGATCAATTTCATAGTTATTAATTATTGGTACATTTATTCAAAAAATTCATTAAAATGGTTCTATCCAGACACAAATGTATTTTATCTTAAAAATAATAACACATTATAATAAAAATATTTATATATTTTTTTGATTAGTCTTATTAATAAGGTTGTTATTAATGTTTTGAAATCATAATTTTCAAAATTACTATAACATTCTCAGGTACCAAGTAAGAAAACCCATTTGTTTAATACACATTGTTTTATAATTTTTTAGATAAATAAATAAGGAATATGATCCTAACGAATAATGATCCCTAGATACTTTGGGTAATTATTTACATATCACAAAATCATGAATCACGAATTCATCAACATTATTTATCAACATAATATAATGATGTTATATTCCATTTCCCTTATAATACTTCATTGGATAACCTAGGGACCTATAAAAAGAAGGGGATAGGTATAAAGCCCTATAATAGAATAATCAATGCATAACATGTGTTAAATCAGTACATGAGAGTCAATGGGTGTAACATGGTGACATAAGAGGTATGAATAAAATAATAGATAATCTATAATATTTTACATCAATGAAAAATAGGAATTTGGAAACAATATAAAAAAGTCATAAGTATAAGTGAAGGATAAATACCGATAAATCTTAATTTAATTTTAATAGGCTAATCATCTATGCACCCAACATGTTATGTCATGAGATAAAACCATTTACCAATGAATTGAATGGATAAATAATTTTGAGCCCACCCTTAACAATAAAATATTATAAGTGTATTTTTTTCCTAAAAGATAATATAATATAAGAAAATAGTTCATCACCTATAATCGAACAAAAAATTAATATGGATGAATTTAAAAATAAATGGGGAAAAAATAAGTAATATTAATTTTCATGTATTTATATGGGGTTGTGTATTAAAAACAAAATAGTTTGGTATAAAATTTCATTAGATTATTTTATCATATTAACATCTCTACATAATAGTTTATGTAAGGACCTAATGATAGAAAATGGTGACCTTTCATTACTCCTTCATCATAAGGTCATAAAATATATTTTAAAGATAATATTTCATAAATTATTATTTTTTAAATCCAAAGGCCAAATTCAATGAATGCACTTAAATAAAGAGGAATAGGAAGAGGAACTCATTCATTGAGAGGGTGAATCTAACAACATAAGAGATGATAAATTATAGAATTGGAATAGATTGGGATGAAGTTAGAGAATGAGAGAGTTTTTTTGCTCTATTAGTACTGTGTGAAGAGGATAAAATGTTTTGGAGGATATTTATAAAAAATAATATGATAGATCATTATTAATTTTTAGACATATGTTTTTCAGTATAATTAAAATATAATCAAAACCAAAAATGATTGAAATATTTTTTCTAATGATTTTTAAAAAAGATGAGTATATTCAATATTATATTAGTCTCTAAACTAACCACTATAAAATAATATCATTCTATTCTGTAGAAGCATGTAATGTTGGTATAAATTTTTCTTAAAACCGTAATATATAATATAAGTAATGTAAGACTCATTATAGTATTTTATAATGAATCAAATACCTTCAAAAAATAATATATAAATGGGAAACACAATATTTTTCCATGTGTTGATTTTAAATTATTGGTTGTAAGACTTTTGAGATATTATGATTTCATAGTTAACATCATATATTCAGACAGTATTGAATTTATAGAAAAAAATTTAATTTTATTAGATTTAACATTTACCATTGGATAATTTCAATATTCTAATTTGAAAAATTATATTTATTTTAATGAAATATGTTTTTATATAAACTTATTTTGACAGTTATGTAATAATCCTTATTAATTGAAAATTAACATTTTTATGAAAAAAATAATTATTATCATCATAAATATTGCATGTGACCACGGGAAATTATAATATGTCAATTAAATTCACCACCATGAAACAAAATACAGGAAAGAAAGTTTTAGTAAAGTTTTAGGATAAGGTACATGTCCTAGAAACTTCCCCTCAAAACCCAAATCCTTATCTATCCACCACCAATGGTGCGACCAAATTACATTATATAGTCATTTTATATAAATAAACATAACATTAAAAGAATATTTTAGGAAAAATAATATTTAAAAAATTATTGGATTTATCAAGAAGGGTGTTTAGATTGAAACTAATGTATCACCTAGAAATAACAATTTCTATTCTCATTACAAAAATATAATTTTTATCAATGTCATTGTGAACTTGTAAATAAATAAATATATATATATATAATAATGAAAAGCGAAAAATATAATTACTATTTAATTAATAAAAAAATAAAAAAAAATATCATAAGGTCCTAGATACATAACCCCTTGTATAACAAGTATATTCCTTAATTGTAAGGTGTCATATATTAGTAATATCATAGAGTTTTATGATGAACAAGGTATGGGTAGTAATCTCATAATGTGTCATATTTTTCCAAAAATAGTTTCTAACATTTTTTAGCTGATGAATTGTTTACTTAGGTTTAGTCAAGGGAAGTGCCTGATTATTTCATCTCACTCAAAGGATCAGAAAAATGGGATTCATAAGGTATAATTATACTCATTAAGTATACCTCTTCTTCCATCTATTTCAATTTGATTTTATTATAACCCTTAATATTTTATAATATACACTTGGTTATTTTCTGGTCTAGAGGTCCTTGATCCTAAAATGGATGTCGCTTATACCATTTCCATTGGTCAAGTGAACAAGATTCTCCTTCTACAAAATTGTGAGTAAGCTTTCCTAAACTCCCTTTGGATTTTGAAAATCCCTACATTATTCATATGCATGGGAATTTTGTTTTCCCTTATATAGGATCTCATACCTGAACAAACTATATCAGTCATTAGATACCTCCATATATATGGGTTGAAGTCGATGTGTTCATGCTTCTATTAGATTGTGTTTGGAGTTCTATGGGGGAGAAATTACACTGCAAAAGTGGTTATTTTTTAGTAATGGATAGATTTATGTTCAAACATTAAACACTTGGTACATCTTGTTTCAACACGTCAACTCAAATGTAAGGAGTAACTTAATTGATATAAATTTAATCTAGAGTATTCTGATACTCCCTAAGTTGATCAATTAGGTAACAATGATTTTCCCATTACTGATCCCATCTAGAAAAAGGTGCGACCCATGAATCCCAACCAAAAGGATGCAAACATCTTCAAATGTGAGAGACATGATTTGGATGACCCTTTCTGAAAATAAGTTCATGTCTAAACCATGAGGAATTGAGAAGGAATTAGATATTTGATCCTTGAATCCAATCATCAATACACTAAATTATACTTCCTATGCATAGATAGTTTGAATATGAAATAGTTTGATTAAGATATACACAACCAGAGAGGGGAACCCATCTATTTTTATTAGGCTCATAAATTTTGAGGAGGGAATTGTGGAAGGGAATGGGGACTGGCTGATGTTTTGGAACATGTTGAGTTCTTGAAGGTACAACATGAATATTAACATTATCAATCATTTTCATGGTTTGGAGCTTGAAACCCCAATTCAGGAGGATTGAGACTCAACACGTGTAGTGATGGGATTATAATGTCCAAAACCAGTGGATAATATTAATGATGGTAATGTACTTTTTAATTTAGAGTTGGAATATGATAACTCTAGCTTAGCCTTAATTGATAGTGTAGAGGGTATGCAAGTAAAAGGACTCCAAGTCCAAAATATAAATAAGGGGAAGAAGTGAAATTGGGATTTTGGGAGTTTTTTTTGTGATTAAGGGGATGAAATAAAAAGGAGCATAAGGATTAGCCACATTTACATTATATGGGGGAGACTTGGTTATCCAAGAATAAATTGAATAATGAAAGGGATGGAATTACCTCTACTAGTGACCAGACATTGAATGATATTTTAGTAGCATATTACTCTCCCAGTTCTCTCATCACTGATTTGGTAGTTCCCACTAAGGATCATCTGGTTGATCCCAAGAGTGAAGTAGGTAAGGAGGAAGAAAATATTGTTATGAACTAGAAGATTATCATACACTATGAGGAACAAATCAAGGATTAGACTCTCTAGATTAAATCTCCACATGAGGATGTATATTGGATGTGCAAAATAATGATTAATGTTGCTACAAATAAATATAAGTTTTCGGTGTATCGATGAGAATGAGCTCACATTGATATGAGGTTTCTAAAAATGGATGATATACATTAAGGAGTACTATTAAACATGGGACAATATGGGCAATATTTTGGAATATCTTCTCAAGGATGACCTGGGACGGAAGGTATCAACTCAAAAATGTAATATATATAGGGAAATCACTTCTGGTATCCTCAAAATATCTTTAACTGATTTTGTGATTTGTTTTTCTACCAGCTGGCCATATGTTTTCCTCATGAGGTTTCACCCTTATTCCGTAAATGTGTTTTTAATTAATTTTTTTTGTCAATGGATTATCATTAATTGAATTTTGTCCTCAGAACCATCATATCCAAATACAACCAAAAGTAAACATATCATTACATTATAACATATAATGTAAAAAAATATTTCATACATGTCAGGAAAATAGAAACAATATATCATATGGGTAGATCATATAAAACTAAATACGTTGTAAAAAAATTAAAATATGAACAATAGGGTCCTGATTCCTAAAATTATACAATATCCTTTCTATATCTATGTTATGCATCTTGAAATAAAACCCCAGGCCTCATCCATAATAGTTCGTAAATTCATGAGGACTTCTAGAGGGATTGAGTACCAAGGACTCTCATAAAGGATTTCATTAAAACATAGTTGGGAATAACCAATATTGTTCATGAAATTGGAAAAAATCTCAATTCTTGTAAACTATTATATTCTTACAATTAGTAGACAAGAAATTGTCAATTTTACACGCTATGAGGATAACAGTAAATCCCAACACATATTTTGAATCCATACCTTCATCACCCAGAAATGGGGTATCTATAAACAAGAAACAGATTAATTACATGTGTTAGTGTATCACCCACACACATTACCAAATCCCAAAATCAACATCACATTGTAGAGTTTATCATTTCCATAGCAGCATCTCATCTAAACAATATCTAGCCTCAATTTAGTGTATATCTATAATACCATCTCTTCTCAAAATAACATCAAATACCTAATGCTAGAAATTTTATCTACCATGGTTCCATCACATACATTGAACATTATATTTCATATGGACACCCTCCCCATGTTACAAAAGTGAACACCATTACAAATGCTCAGAATCACACTCTCCCAGTATTACCTTACAAAACATAGATTCACTATATTAGAATAAATTATTCCCAAGGTTCAATCACTTATAATCATATCCCTAGATTAGTTTTGTGAATTACCCTAAAACATTTAAATAAAAAATATGAAATTTTGGAATAGAACACAAACCATGGTTTTTAACATTAAATCAACATACATGGTCCTATTTTCCCCTAAACATAGTTATATCACTTCACTATAGTAAAATTATTTATAATAAAACCCACACTTTCTTCCATCACATATAATTATATTACCAGGTTTGATTAGGGATTTACCCTAATTTTATCACACTAAATCATTACTCATTCTAGGAATGGCACCCATAACTAGTTTCATCAATGAAAAAACACAATATTTTAGATTATATTTTATTTAATAATTTTTATGTGTTAGATAGCATGTGATGTGAATAATAATTGTATAATATTAAGGGTAAATAGCAATACATTATTAATATACCATGTTTAATAAAATACTGTAGAAACTAATGGTAAATAATATATGGGAAAACACTTAATATTTAAATGGGCTATAAATAGATAAAATTTGCGATTCATTATACTATTTATTTTCATTAAAAAGGAAAAAAAATTTCATTTCTTATTTGAAATTTAATTATATGATCATAATTTTTTTAAATTATCATCTAAAAATAATCCTGTTGGGAATATTTGGGATATTTTAGAAATAATTTCTTTTTAGGATCATAGAGAAAAATACCAATATTAAAAATATTTTCTATTCATGAGAATATAATGATATAAGAAAGAATTAAATTTCAATGAATCATTTTATATATAAATAATATATATTTATGAAATCAAATTTTTTATTTAAAATATAATATTTCTCATAGAATCCCATGTTTGAAAATTTATTTAATTTATGGATTGTTTTACATGAAAAGAAATTATATTTTATTTAAATCAATGATAGTTTCAAAATGTCACTCGATTTGTATTTAATATCATTTATGTGTCCACATAGTAAAAAACTAAAGATATGAATGAAAATAAATATCTATTTTGATAATATAGATATTATGTGTATTTTATAAATTCAATTTTAATTTTTAGAAAAAATATATTTACATTAAATTATTCTACATTTATAATATGATATTTATTTAATTAAAGTAATTAATTAATTAATTTTAAAAGTATTAATTTTGATATATTTTGGAAGTGTTAGTGTGTATAATTAACAATAAAGATCTATGAGAAATATTATATCTATGTTAAATAATTATATTCTAATGACCTTTTTTCCATGATATAATTGAAGTAAAATTAAATAAATAGTATCAAAATTGATAATGAAGTTATTTTATTAAATTAACATTTTACTAATTTTTTTAATAATAAAAAATATTAAATTATAACAAATGGGATTATATATGACCTATAATTTTATTCCATTATTCAATTATAGTCCATGCTAATGTCATTGGATCTAGAATAATATTATTATATTTTAATACTTTGAGGTTTTTTAAATGTGTCATGCACCTCAATTACAAAAGGGAACATCCTTCCTAAATTCCTTATTGAAATATGAGAAATCTAGCTAGAAAAAACCCTTACCCTTTATATTATCGACATATAAAGTTATGTTATTATGGTTGTTTCCATTCAAAATGTCATACCCTGTATTAGTTATAACGAAATTACAGGGAGTCTGCCAAAGAAGAGCTAATCATATTTGTTGACTATTTCAAGTTAGTATCTTCTTCCAAATCATCTTCATATGTTGCTTCCATGATAAAATATTAACTGAAGTATCATATATATTATTATATGTTATTAAAAGTATGGGACACCAGCATTAAATCTTTTATCCATCCTATGAAAAACAAAAGCACCACACGTGCGTATGTTCGTCTTACTGTCTCTACGTTATGATATAATCAATTTTTCATCACGAAATTTTTATAAAGGATATATTGATGTATAAAATGGATATATTTGGTACTTATGATATTAAATTTATTCTTTATAATTTATGGACAACCCAATTACTTACCCTTTCCCCATTAAGTGAATGATATCATCGCTCATGCATATATACAACCTATCATCACCTTGACATGAAGTGATTCATTTTCCCTGTTAACCATTCAAGAATAATTATTAAAATGTATAAAATTAATAAATATGATATCTATGAACTTAATGTAAATTTGTATATGACGTAATTATATCATATTAATAAGAAACATTACTTACATAATAAAACGTCATTAGGAAAATGAAGCATTTAACACTCGAAACAAGGGTAATAACAAAATATTATTAACCAAATGATATAAGGGTACCATATATGATATCATAAATATGGATATGGTTCTGGTAGTAGTTAATTAAATGATTAAAACTATTATAAAGTATTTTAAATAATATTCTACTAAATGAAGTGTAATGTATGTGTTTTCTCATCTCCCGTTATATTATGTGAGGTATATGAGGTGTTCACCACTAATTATTTATTTGTGGTGTATGTACAACCCTTTGATATATCATATCATGAATATAATTATTCTATTGATGATATATGTTTAATTTAATGTTATTACTTCATATGGATTATGATTTAAAATTTTTAATTTCATATGTGACACTCTGGAGTCTTTAAAGATTATATTAATAAATCAAATTCAACAGTCTCATTTAAAAGTATCTTAATATATGTCATCATATTATTAGATTATATTAATTAATTGAGGTTTATATATTATGATATAAAAAAATTATAGAAGGGTTTACAATTATTTTGACATGGGACATGATATTTTAATTCCATTCATGGTTTATGGTTGAAGTATTTCCATTTCATTTGATTGTCTTTCTATATTAATATTTATGTTGATTATGTTTCACCCTTTTCATATGAGGAATTTACTGGACATTGTATGTAATTTTAGGTGCCCACTATATCTCCACAATGAATTTTTAGGTCTCATGAGTCAAACTAGATACAAGATTATCCATGGTTATACCCATTAATTTACTCATTTGGATTTGGGAGAGGCCTTAATCATTTATTTCCAAATGTATTAGTCGAGGACAAGATGATATGATTCATATGTCTAACATAATGGATTCAATCATAATTATATTATTTATTTATATTCCATTAGATTAATAAAACATTATAACATCACTTATTATGTTTCCAAGATCATGTGATTATCCAAATGGATTTTGTTATAGTTATTTACCATTCAAAATTGTTTTCCCATTTTTATTCTTACCATATATTGTTTTCTTAACCTTTCATAGAATCTGAGATCACACCGTCATCCACTCTCTTGTATTATATTCATGATAGTTTTGAGTGCAGATGGCTACTTTTTGATACCATTAACATGCAGATCCATAATTGGTTGGAGTTATCTACGTCTCATCAAATCAAAAACCTATTGTTGGTGGTGGTTGTAGAACTTCTTCATATTATATGGTTTGGTATAAATGTCTAAATTTTCCGCAATAATTCTTTTAAAATTAATGCAGGGAAAAGGGGAATTCTCATGGCTATTCGGGAAGCGTCTTCTATCCAAAAATCTCAATGCAACAATTCTGTTCGTGACTTTTGGATCCTTAGACATGTTGGGGTAGAGGGGATCTACCCTCGCCCACACTATACTCTTTAAGTGTTTTGGATACCCCCCCCCCCTCCGGGATGGATTAAAATCAATGTGGATGGAGCCTCTAAAGGCCACCCAGCGGGTTGTGGTGCAGTCTTCTGAAATCACCTGGACCAGCTTCTTGGATGCTAATATGGATCTTGTGTTTCCCCCACTACTTTGGAAGCCGAGATGATGGGTGTCATCCATGCCACAACCATTTCCAGATCACACATTTGGATCAATATCTGGATTGAGAGCGACTCTACTACAATCATTTAGGCCATCTGGAATGGTATCATTAACCTTGCTTGGCATGTTACTACCCATTGGATGGACTGTTTGAATTCTCTCATTGGGCTGAACTTCATCGCCACTCACGCCTACCGTGAAGCCAACAGGATCACTGATGGGATTTCCAACCTTGGTATTGCTCACTACTTACATTGGATGGATGAACTCCCTTACGAATTAATACCTTATTATACTTGGGATGTCAGGAAAATTCCTTAATTTAGACTTTTTTAACCCCCCTTTTTTATCAATAAAAATTTTCTACCCTTTAAAAAAAATTATGAGATCACCATGTTAATATGATTCTATTATTCCCCATCATATATTAATGTATATTATAACTAATATGAATGTTTACATATTTTGGGAATAATGGAAGACACAATTTTTTAATTTTTTTTAAAAAATTAACGATGATTTAAAGTATGTATCTTGTTTTCCAGGACAACCAAACATTACAGTCCATTGGGATTTTATTCCTTATAATCATTCTAGTGTAACAATGTAATGCACCGACTCTGGGCTTCTAGGATAAGTCAAGTATAGTTGGTAGAAAATGAAGTTTTGTAGAATCCATGGAAACTATATTTAGGAAAGCATAGATTTGGGAGTCACACCGTATGATTTTTTTTGAAATAAATCCATTTAAACATAGATTATGTTTTCGAAATTAGTTATAATTTTTTTTAGTTTAGGATATTTTATTTTCTTAGTTATGAGATTATAAATTATGCTTCATAATTTCAGGATCTAATATACTGTTTTCAAACATTAGAAATGGTGTACAGGAGAAGGAATGTGAACCATAGAAATGCCCAAATTTCAAAGAATAATAATGGTTGTATCCTTAATTTTTTAATCAATTATTAAAAAGGGAACTAGTATCCTGAAAATTTTCTTCATATAAGGATGTAATATCATGTGACAATGATGAAATTGTTATCCATGTGTTATGGTAGTTGGGGGAAGCACAAGAACAAGAGTGCAGATTGGAAAAAGATGGATAAAGGAACGTACAGAAAGAAGTATTTTCTCACTTGTGATAATTTTGAAAAGATCTAGGATGGTACCTTCTTAAAATTAATAGGATATTTCAGATGTTTTGGGCAGAAATGACATTATTATTGTGATTAAAAGGGACTGAAAATGGTTTCCCATGTATAATGATTCAACAATATGTAGATGGTGAACTATTAAAATCAAGGTCTCGTACGTCAAAGTAATATCCACCAAAGAATGATAATGGGTTATGTTAGAGCTAATTCTACCACCACAGATGAAGAGGAATTATTATTGTGATTATTCATGGATTAGAAAATTATGCCATATCAATATTTTATAAAAGATAAACTATTCATAAGATTTGTGAAAAAAAGGATTCTACTGGCGTATTAATTCTTTAAGGACATAGAAGAATGAATTATTTCATTATATTTTTTAAGGTGATCAGATATTTGGTACGTGAAAATAATATCTAGATTAATTTTTTTGGTAATATGATGTTACGATTGATTTTAGATATTTAGAGAGCTTTCTGGACTTTGAATTTATATAGAAATATTTCGAATGAGTCTTATGGTTGGAATGTATTATGTTGAACATGCGATACTATTTTATTTTGATGTATAGTTTATTGGATACTATGTGCTTACCATTTTGGATTTACTAAATATTTAATGGATGAAGGAATGGATCATGGGTATTATGTTTCATAAAAGTACTTTATTCATGAAATATTATTCCTAAAAATTCATTTCGAAGGGCATGAAATGAAGGAAAAACACATTGAAACACAAATAATGGATGATATTATGTTTATAAAATGGAGAGAAATAATGTAAGTTCATATATTTATTGTATATTAGTCCCAAAATTCAGGGAATAGAATTTGGAATAAGAAATTCCATTTGTTTAATTTTCATATCATGAAATAAATTGCCTCTTAGACGCATCCTAGATTTACAGTTTTATAAAGTTAGAATTTATGATGACCATGATCTATAATAGTATTTACCATCACAAGATGGAAATATTTCTCTTAATTTTCCCATTTTTCACATTATACTAATATTATCCTATTCAAGGTCTTAATTTTATGGCAACCTTCAGTTTTAATTTTCCCTCTTACTGTGAGGATGTTTTATTAACCCTAAATTTGATGTCGGTTTCAATAAATAGGATTATGATGTATCATACTATGATTTTCATAGTAAAATTTAACATTGAGAGGTTACAATTTATTGAAGGAGGGGATAATGAGACATCCCATTATTTTATGGTATGTATCTTTATAAAATTAATCTCTTTGAAAACTTATGTCATGAGCATCAATGATGTTAAATGAACAACATGATACTGTTAAATATTATTATTTTAAAATTATCCATTAATTTTGTGGTTGTGGATAGAATTAACTAAATTTTAAAAATATAGCTTACATAGTTAAATATCATTCTGTGAACAACTAATATTAAATTAGATTAAAAACCTTATTTAAAGAAAGGAAATATTTTTTCTGGATTTTTTATGCACATAAGTGTATTTTATAGTAAAAATAAAAAATAACTCATTTTGGCATATATTAATGATATATGCATATATATAATATTAAATACAATGTTTAAAATTCATCTTTTGTGTTTTATGGACACGAATCAAGAACAAATCAAATTTTAAACATAAAAAAAGCATTTTTAGAAAAGGGTGGTTTTCCCACCTTTTGATGGAACATATAAACTTATTTGTTTAAATAAGAATATATAAATTTAATTTAGTTTAATTTTAGATATTTTTCCGATAAATTTAATGTTTTTATGAATAGTGAAAAAGTACATCCCTTTAATTGAAAAATAATTTGACACCACAATTTATTTATAGTGAAACATTATATAATTAAGTGGTTTTAATGTAAAATTAGATCATTTTTTAATTAATCCATTATATTTCATAGGAATAAATTTAAAATTGAATTCGAATATAAAAACATTGCAATCTCTTGAAAATTATTACTTTGAAAACTCATTTTATCATTCCTTCAATGATATTTTTTCTAATTAATCTATAATAATTATGATTTTTAAACTTAGACATATGGATTCCATATTTGGAAGAACACATTCCAAATTACGTAAAAAGGTCAATTTTATTTTTGGGAAACATGAATAGTAACTTTTGTAATTTTTTTATTAAGAAGATTAAAGATAAATCAGGTAATTAAGGAAATAAATAATATTATAAATATTATAAATGTACACTAACACTTGTACCAATTTAAATAGATAATTTTTTTAGCAAATTATTCCTTGTTTTGAAATTATGACATTTGGAAGCAACTTGGATTGGAGTATGAAATTTATAATATTATATTCAATGAAAAGTAATTTTGTCACACTTTTGTTTTGAAAATGTTAAATATTTTTAATATTGGTAAATACAGAGATATGTTCAATGATAATTATTTTATTCAGAAATAATACATTGATCTTTCTCATGAATTTTTTTTATAATATTTATAGAATAAATAATTAAATTAATGGCTGGCACAACTATAATGCAGTAATTGTTTTATTAATGTAAATATCAATTAAATGATATCAAAAATACTAAAATAAATTTATTTTCAGATTATGAATGTGATAAAATAATTTTTAAGATTCATTTTACATGTTAGATATGAATGAGTAGTCTTGGTTCAAATTTATCTTTCTATTCTGGTTTTTTCCAAAAGTAATGTAATGAATTGGGTCAAAGTGGAAATTATATATATTTTAAAATAAATATTATTCTATTAAATAATATAAAATTTCTAAAAATATAAATTTATGAAAATGGATATTTATGCGGTTAAATATATCATAAATGATACATTTATGGTTTTTTTGAAATTTTAGAGGAACATTATTAACCCTTAAATAATAAAAACAAATATTGTCATAGTAAGAGTTATGGGATTAAATGTCACTAGAATTTAATTTTTTATCACTTATGCATTCACATGGTTATGGAGTAAATATATGAATGAAAAAATGTATATTTTGATCCAAATTAAATTATTTTTTTAATATAAATTTATTTTTAATTTTAATAAATTATATAATTACCTTAAAATCTTCTACAATAATAGTATGGAATTTATTTGATAAAAAGAAAATATAATAATTGATTTTTAAAGTACAACATATGATATATTTGGGATAATTTAATGTTTATAATTTTTTTTGATATATTGGATTTCATAGATTTATTGGTAATCCATATATTCTAATTCAAAATTTTTCATGATGTATTTCATGTCAAAATAAACGAATAGTATCAAATTCTACAATAATAATATTTTATTAAATAAATATTTAATTAAAATAAATAAGAATTAACAAAATATTAGATAATTGCAATGGAGGAAATATATGGTCTAAAATTATTTTCCCAATTCATTTATAGTATATTTGGTAGACATGGGCTCTAGAATTCCCTTATTATATTTTAATATTTTGACGTTTTCCAAAAGTACCCCTCACCACAATTATAAAAGGGCACATCCTCCCTCACTACATAAAACCTATTTGTAAAATATATCTTGACTAGCCATAGACCATTTATCTTTGAAACATACTTAGTTATTTTATATAGGTTTTTTACCTTCTAAAGAACCTACCCAATATCACCTTAGATGATATTAAAGAAAGTATATTGAAGAAGAGGTAATCGTCTTTATTGGCTCTTTCATGTTTGATTATCCATCCACATCCTCTTCATACATTATTTCCATTATTAAGTAATTAATAAAGTATCAACTATTTAATAAATATTTATTATTAATATGGGACAACCTTATTCATCTTTTTATCCATCCTATGAAAAATGAATACTATGTGTGTGTGTACATACAACTTACAATTGCCACGACATTGTGTAATATATTTTTCATCACCACATTAAATTGATGGATATAATGATATATATAAGTGATATATATCATACTTATGAAATTATATGTATTATTTATAATTTATATACCATCCAATTCCATACCCTTTAATCATTAAGGGAATGATATCGTCACTTGTGTGTACGTACAACCTACCATCTCCAGAACACAATTTGATTCATTTTCCATGATAGAAATTCAAGAATGATTATAAAAATGCTTTTTGGGAAGAAATATTATCTCTATGAACATAATATTTTTATGAATATTAAATATGTATATCATGTGCATAAAAACCAAACTTACATGACAAAAAGTGTGTAGGAAAATGAAGCAGTTAAGACCCAATGCATGGATAATAAAGATTATTATTAACAAAATAATAGTAGGAGATCATATATTTTATAATAAATATGGATATAGTTTTGATATAAGTTTTTAATATGCATAAACACATTATAAATGAGGTTAAATCACGTTCTACTAAAGGAAACATATGGTAAGGGTTTTCTTGTCTCACTTTTATTTCTATGAGATATCCGCCTTGTTCACCGCTAATTACCTGTATGTTGTGTATGTAAACCCCTTTAAAATATCATATCATGAATTTAATTACAATAATTATATTATATGTTTCATTTAATTGTAATATTAACTAGTTAATATGATTAAAATAGTTCAATGTGGTATATGTCACTTTTGAATGATTACAGATTATTTTCTTTATGAATATTTCAATGGTCTCATTTAAAAGTCTCTTGTTCTATGTCAACAACATTTTTTGAACATTCCAAATCATTTAGGGTTACTCTTAAGACACCATATACAAAATTCTATTGATGTTTTTATGATTACTTTGACCGTGGATGTGAAATTTTGATACCTTTCATTGTTTAGGGTTAATGTAATCACATTTTATATGCTAGTTTTTCAATAAATTTTTTTATGATGCTTTTGTTTCATCCATTTTATATGAGGAATGTATTAGATATTGTATATGACATTTTGGACCTCCTATATCCCCACAATGCATCATTAGGTCTCATGATAAAAACTTGATATGGATTAGGCTGAGGCCTTTCCCATTTATCATTATATATGGAATTGTTTGATGCCTTAACGTTTTAATTTTAGATGTCTTGGCCAATAAAATGATGTCTAGAATAATTAATTCCACTATTCTGTGATTAGTTATTGATATTATATGTGATTAATATAATATTATAATATCCACTGTTATGTTTCCTAGATTAAGTGATTATTAAAATGGTTTGTGTTTTAGATATTTATGCTTCTATGTTTTTTATTCCATATTTACTCATAGATTTTGGTGCACTCTTACCCTTAAATATAATTTAAGCTCACCACTTTTATATGATTAAATTTTTCCCTAGGAGTCCATAAATTTTATTATTAATGATATTTAGGGATAAAATAAGGGGGTTTAATGGTATATTCAATGATTTTTTTATTTTATAGATTTAAAATGTAATTTGAATTTCAAGTATGTATCTACTTTACCAATGATACAAAACTCTTTAGTCAATATGGATTTTATTTCTTTTAATTATTATTATATAATAGATTAATTCACTATATTTTTGATTCTTGGGTCATAGTGTTACAATTATCATAGGATAAATTAGGAAACATTTAGATTTTTATAGGGGAATTAAATGCATGTAACGGTGAGAAAAATCCCACTAATTCATATATGGATAATACTACATAATTCCTTCAACGATAGATTGAAATATATTAGATATGTTAATATAAATGAATCTAGTATTCCCTTAAACTTTATTTAGATAATGTATTATGTACAAAATTTATTCAATTAGTGTCCCTGAATAAATTATTTGTCTTATGAATGAATGTCATTGGATGAACACCCAAAATTTGGATTGATCAATTTTGGAAGAATTCATTTGTGTTAAGCTATATTTTCATGTAATCATACAATTTAAGGTTTCAAGAAATATTACTCATTCATAAACTACTAATATATATATGAATTAATTCTAAGAGCCATTCCCCTTGAACTACCACGTGGACATAATAAGAGGTAATGAGTATTAGAGATATGTGTGTTCCCTTATATTTTTAAAAACATTTTTCTCATTTGTATTCCTTGGATCCAATAATTCATGGTGAATTCCATGATCAAAGAGATAATATCAATTTTGGAATAAGGTCTCATTAATATATCATGTTGCATTGTAGATCTTTGGAATTGTTTGTTTTTTTACTATCATATATTTAAAATGATAATTGTTTCTAAATTGATTTTTATAGAAGATATTTATTAACATAGATATTACAAACTATTTTAGGGTCTTCACTGGAACTATCCCACTATGTTTCAATCACAAAAAACTTATGAGTTCATTTAACATGGGTACCCTAGTATCTATTAATATTTTATTTTAGGGACATGTCTTCTAAAGGACCTTAATAAATTGATTTGTTAGTTTTCATGAAGGGAAAGTGGGTTTGAACATGTTAATACTGAAGTATTTTTTTAGTGGACTATATTCAAATCTATTTTTTTTATTCAGGAATTTCAATTGGATTATTGAAAAATGAAATCATTTCCCAGAAGGATTTTCCAACCTCTCACTTATTTTTCATTGATTATTGATTATTTATTAGTAAAAACCTTGATAACGATTTACATATAATTTATATTGATTTAGTTTATTGATTTATATTTTTATCTATATCATATTATTAAAATATGAGGATAGAATATACCCATGATACTAACTTAGGCCCACACAACTATTCAGTTTCCTCTATTATAAATGAGGCATCCCTGGGGACATATTGGTACCACTGATCCAAGGAATAATTATTATTATAAGGTAGAACTATATAACACAATAGTATCATTTGTTTATTTTTCCTTAATACTTCTGGTCTATATATATGATAATTGGGATATTTGATGACATATTACTGTGATACGTAATTTTATTGGACAAAACACATAGAAGGAAAGTCTATGTTTCCATAGATAATGATAATATTAATGTTGGTGAGTTTACAGTTGACATGATTAAAATTTTATTAATGAATTTATTTTATGAGGTGATGCTAGGTTATATTTTTTATATCTTATAGGGTATAGAAAGGTATACTATATTCATTAATAATAACTAATATATAGGACATGCATATCATTTACAATATTTCCTATGATTGTTTAATTGACTACATAGTCTATTACATTTTTCTGTTACTAAAAGTCAATTATTATATTTATATACTGTTGTATATAAAAATAAGTTGGATTCATTCATAACCAATAACATAAATTTTTAAAAAACATTTTATTTGAGTATTTTTGTGAGGTTGTCGTACGAAATTAGTCATTCAAAATTTTAATTATAACCAAAATAGAGTTTACCTCAATAACATATAATAACATCATCAATAATAAATCCTTAGTTGGGGGGGGATTGGATTTCGTGATTCATTAAAAAAATTATTATTTAACATGGTAATTTTATGGCATAATATAAATAAAATTCTATTTACAACATATAATAAGTTTTATTTTATAACTTTTACATGGAACTTCATTTATCTGAACATTATTGTTGAAGATTTGGTAATGCGAAATATAAATGGGTTCTTTTAACCCTATTTGGGTAAGAGATATTTACCTCATGGTAAATTATTTTCGACCATATGTATAGTTATTTATGGTTGTTTATAGTTCCCCAATGATGTGTTATCCCTATGGTTCAGACCAGAATTTCGATAGATAGGTAATATAGGGTAATCCATAGTTTGTGTGACCTGGCCATGGTAGTAAGTGGATGGTCTATAGCGGGTTACTATTTATTTATGCATTATGATACTAGTATTAGATTATTTTTGAATTGATGTTTCATTTAAATTTATACAATATTATTGTGTTTTTTCATGTCTATATGTGAACCTGGTGGTTTGTGCTACACCTGAGAATTGGAAAGACAGGTTAGAGAATTCTTTGTATAGATGGACCTATGGAGGGTGAAGGAAATATTAGTTTTCATGATTCCTTGAGAAAGGGTTTAGTGACACACAACAAAGTTACATGTGTATGGTTTGATGTTTGTGATAGGTGGAAGAGAATAAATACCATCATTGGCATGAATTCAGGTGTGGCAATTAGATCCTTTTTTCAACACGGGAGACTAATGGGGTGTATATTTTTAATGTGAACATATAGTTGTAATGAATATGTGATGTTATAAACTATAATAGTGGAGAAAATAGAGTGTGTTTGGGAATGAGATTTAGGTTCTATTTATGAATTATATTTTTGATAGAAAGTACATGTGTATTAGTACTTTAGTTTTGAAGCATTTCTCACGAGGGAATATCCAGTTCAGATTCTTAGGCATGCTGAATTATTTTTTTCTTTAATAGTGGGTAATTTAGAGAGAATTATGTTTGATAAAAAAGGAACCAATGCATGTGGATAAGATCATTGTCCTATATTGAGCACTTTAGTCTCTAATTTATGTTTAGTTTTATATATTTTAGATTTTATAGGAAATAATTTATATTTTTATTGGGAAAACAAAATGTGTTTTGGTTTTATCATGAGGTTCTTATAGTTCTATGGAGATCCATTTGTGTTATCACTCTATGAGAGTTTATAAATTTTCTATAAGATAAAGAAACTATGATTATTTTTATATGTTTTTACACTTATTTTGGATTGATTCCCAATGAGTTTTTTGAGGATACCATGGATAAAGATTCCATTGGCTAGGAGTATGTGTTTGATACTTTTAATAATGGTTCTCTTTGATGACCAGTTTTGGCCTCGTCTAGCCATGAAGTGTGGTGATGGATTGAATGTTGGACATTATGATCTAGAATTAGTTTGATGGTGAGGAAAAATGTATTGTAATACATGGTAATGGAGGATTTTATCTGCGGTGACGAGACCACATTAAATTATGAACAAGGGAAAATGTGATCGATAAAATGATGGTTTTGGTGGAATTTTGATAGTAGTGGGTGAATTATGTTTAATAAAATGGACTTCATAGGATTGTAAGGCTTAAAATGAAAGGTCGTATCAGTTGGGGAATACTCATTAGAATCGGTACAATGATGCTTAAGGTGATTTTATTGGGATTCATGTTATTGATGAATTATTTCTCTCAGATTAGATCAAAGGAAGTCAATTCAAATGGGGAACCTGTCTGCATATGGAATTGCATATTGTTGACATGATTTATTGGGTGGGATAAAATGATCAGGATATTACTTTGGGGTTATATCATTATAATATGGTGGATTAATTGAGGATTAGAGGTCAAATATGAGCCTTACATTCAAGTGTTATCCATAGGATGTTTGATTTCAATTCTATTTTGTAATTTCCTATGTTGGGTTAATGAATATAGTGGGGAATAATTATGTTAACTTTAGTAAATGTATGATGTTGCTTGAGGAATTTTTATTAAGGGAAATACTACTTGATTTATGTTTGTATGATTGAGGGTTTTATGACTTTTTCAAGATATGATTATAATAAGGACTTTCATTATTGGTAAAGTGTTTATACCAATTCAATGAAATTATGGGTTGGTAACTGAATCTAGGGGTATCTTTATATAACTAGGTTTATGTTCAATAATCACATCTAATTTTTGAGGTATCTAGTCCAATAATTAGACTCTTATAGTATGTATTACTGTATGGATCCCAAAATCTATATTGATTGGCTGTAAGATCATACTATTAGTGTCTCATGATATATGGGAGTTGGTGAGTATTTTCTTAGCATTTTAATAATTAATTAAATTGGTGGATTCTATTTCTATGGTATAGTAACATAATGAAAAATGTAAAAATTCTAAGAACATCGAGATTTTGATATTTTAACATGGATTTTGAATGGAATTGATGATCATCATAGGTTAGTATATTCTGTTGGACAACCATTAGGATATATAAGGGATGAAAAGTGTTATCATATGGTGATTCTAATTCCGCATGTTTAATGAGTGCCTAAAATTTCATGGGAAAAATTTCAGTTTTGGATTACACAATTGGTCATTTTGATAAATATCTATTGACATGAGTGAACTGAAGGATACTACACTTATATTGGTTTTCTAGATAATTATTCTATGTCAGCATGTTGATAAAGGTATTGGATATTTTTGAGGGATAAGAAGGGTTACCATGGATCAAGCCTACAACTACTGACCAGATACTGGTAGGTCAAAAACTAGTTTAGATCTTATATAGGGGGTTTCCATGTATGTTGTTTTAATTCAAATACTCAAGGGGGGGGGGGGGGGGTTAGGGGAAGAATTAAAAAAATCCCACTATGTTTTAGAGGGTTTATCTATCTTTTCACATATTAGGTTCATGTTGACGTAGGAGGATATGTAACGCCCTAAACCCAGTTACCCAGAGTCGGTGCATTATTACATAACATTGGCATGATCACAAGAAAGATCAAATCATGAAAGACCAGTTGGTTTAGTATCCTTGGAAACACTAGATATATTCATAAGTCTTACATTACATGATAAAGTGATAAACTACAACAACAACATATTGTCTTAATATTCCACACTCATATCCCCACATAATATCCCTGCAGGTCATTCATAATTTACTTCTTCACTTCCTGGGAAAAATAAAACATAGAAAATGGGTGAGCTCAAATGCCCAGTAAGGATAACAACATAGAGGAAACTTTCATAAATAAGAATAAATATTTAAGGAAATGTATAACTAAAACAAAAGCCTTTTAAACATGAACTTCAACATGGTATGGAAAAAGTAAAATGAAATAATGCCATTTACTTATTCACATTGATATTCCACTAATCGAATAATCACATGAAATATCAATAACCACTTTCATAATGATGGAATACATAATGCCAGACTATCATAACCACATAGTCAAGGCCTCGTGCCAAGACTACAAATAAGATTTTGCCAAGGTCTTGTGCCAAGACACTAGTTTGTCTCATGAGACTTAACGATGCATCGAGGAGCTATAGCGGGCTCCACCCGTCACATATTAAGTCCAATGCATTCCCATATGAAAAGGTTTAAACATAACATAAACATTCATATAAAAACTATCATATGAAATGTCAATATTTTCACCATAAACTATGAACGGTATAAAAATAGCACATCCATAGTCAAACATATCACAAAACCTTCAATACAATATAGAAGTTTTGTATCATAATAAATCAACTTCAAATAAGCGTAAAATCTCTCAAAGGATGTTGACATAGATGAAATCAAAACTCTTTTTAGAGAAATATCTCTTTCTATTTTGAAATCATTTAAGAGTCTTATATTTATGAAATAAAAAATTTTCTTTGAAAATATTCTTATAATCTTGTAATGGAAGCTTCTACGATTTTATAATAGTGGAAAACATCTGCACTCGCCGTATAAGTTAAAAAAAACATTCTTACCTTAATTTTGTTGAAAAGGTTAAAAAGCACCTTGTTTGGAAAACAACAGAAAGATCCCATTATAAAACTCTTATAAAAAGACAAAAAAGGGTATAAATGACTTTATACCATATTCTAGTAAATAGTAAAAAATGTTTTAAATTCATTTTTATGAAACATGGATGTGGATGATAAAGAGATCCCAGTAGATTATTACGTATAAACAACCTCAGATAATGAAGAGATTGTGAAATAACCCTTACCTTGTACTTTTCCTTTTTTGGGTTAGGTTAACCTCCTGTATAATGGTGAAATAATTGTTATTAAATTATACAAGAATCATATATATTAATATGATATCATATATGATCTTTTAACATTAATTTGTTAATAATATCTTAGTATTATCGTTGTTTCGGGTGTTAACTTACTCATTTTATTTTATATGTTTTGTTACATAATCCATGTTTGTAATGGATAGGTTGTATATTATTCATATCCATAATGATATCAAGTCCTTAAACATCATTTTTATATCATCAAATGATAATTATACTTGAATGGATACGATGGAGAATGAATCTCATCGTGTTCGTGGAGACGGTAGTCCGTACGTACGCATGAGCGACAATATCATTCTTTTGATATTAAAATAATATATAAATGGATGGTATATCATATAAACAGAATCATTAACATGTTATATTTATTATTTAAATGAGTTACACATCATTATTATACCCATCCAAATAATAATATATTGAATAACAATTACACCACGACGTGGAGATGGTAAGCCGTACGTACGCACGTATGGTGACATGATATTCGAAGGATGGATAGAATACTGAATATGGTTGTACCATATTTACAATAACATCACAGTATATATATGATACTGGAGTTATTATTTTATAATGGTAACAACAAATGAAGAAGAAGTGGAAGAAGAAAAGAACTTGAAAAAGGGTGGTGAAAACATTACCTCTTCTTCGGGTTCTTCCTTTTGATTTGATCAAAAGGGCTCCTTAGGTTGGATTTATTATCAAAATAAGTCCTCTCGGTTGTAGTGAGGGAAGTTTAGAGTGTATTTGGGCAGGTTTTGGCCGAACCAAAATGCTTTGAAGGTGTGAATAAATGAGAAGGAGGAGTGCCTTTTTATAAGAGGGGTGAGGGGCACCTTTGGAAAAGCTAGAAATATTAATTTATAATAAATTCATATTCGGTTTTTAATGGCTCCAAAGTTGATTATTTAAATTTAAAGGTGGCTATAGGTCGAAAAAAATTCATCCAATAGAATTTAGACAGGTTTGGGTTACTATATTAAGCTTGTCTTTAAGTATTAACTCTTAGTTAATTAGTTTGACATTTACCATGTCACTTTGTATTTTTATATTATATAGTTAATAAACTTAAAATATACATCCAAGCAACCCCTAAGTGGTCCATTAATGATACAAATATCATGATATAAGTCTCTTGGCCGAACCTTAGATTTTTAGGAATTTAATATCAATAATATAATATTTGTTTTAAAAACCCTTTTATGTCAATTTTGACACTATTCAATAGTTGATTTTTGCGAAACTCATAATAGAATGATTACATCGAAAAAAGTAAATTAAATCAATCCTAATATGTCATATTATCCGAGGAAATTATTTTAATTCATTAAAATTCTCAAATTATATTTATTTGGGTATTTATAATATCAATTATTTTAATTTTTCACTATTATGGTAATTACTGAATTATCATTGTGTCATAAATAAATTAACTTATTTAATGTCTAAAAATTATAAATAAAATATAATTATGTAGGAAATCTGTTTAGATTTCTAATGAATATTTATAGTCAAAAATCCAACATATATAACCCTATGTAAAAATTGTTTTTCTAAAAGAAATATACTTATGTCATTTTTGTACTTATTTTAACTTAATTAAAATTAAGTGTCCCTTTCACCTACAAGTGGCTCCATGGGGTACCAAAATCGACCCAAAGATGCCTATGGTCGAACATGTATCAACCAATAAGGCTAGGACACGGTTTAGGGTAATTTAGTATTATTATAATATTATATTTTAACTCTTATTTAACGGATTTATCCTTAACCATGGTAAATAAAATATTTACCGAAGTAATTATTCAAAATGTCTAAAAATAAAAGTAAACTATTTACACAATTTGAACATCCTGATTACAAATATGGAATCCATTTTTCCAAATTAAAAACACATAAGTGGCAGAAATTAATTTAAAATTAATTCCGTTGTTAAAAAAAAGCGTGTTTTTAAGAGATAATAATTAACAAAAGATTGACACTTGTTTATGTCTGGTTTAATTGTAAAATTATGTCCAATGACCAAAATTATATTAAATGGTAAAAATATATTCTAAATATACTTTAAAACCACTAAAATTCATAATTTATCACTATTAATTATTTTGATTAAAAAGTTGATTTTAATTAAAATTTAGTAATTTTCACTATTCATCAAAATATTAAAGTTATCCGAAAAGTACCAAAATTTCACCATAGGATAAATTCGATATTAAGAATCCAAAAATGAAGTCCATTTTGAAATATAAAATATATATAATTTCAAAAAGTAGGTATTAATATTCATAACGGCTAGTTTGATTGGTTATGGTGTGTTAGAACTCGGTGTTGCGTACAACACACGCTATCACATTATTCAAAGAGAAGCGTACCGTAGAAGCTTGCGGTGTTACATTATCCCCTCCTTCAAATAATTTTGTCATCGAAATTTCAAAAATACTACCACATGAAAAGACTTGGGTGGTTCTTCATCATATGTTCCTCGGGTTCCCACGTTGCCTCCTCCATCTTATGGTTTCTCCACAAAAATTTTACCAGACACGTCGTCCGGTTTCTCAGTACTTGTTCTCTCGTATCAAGAATCCTGATGGGATCTTCACAATAAGACATATTGGGTTCGAGTTCTAATTCTTAATAGGTGAGTATATGCATTAGGTCAGGCATGTATTTCCTCAACAGAGATACGTGGAATACATCATGAACTTTGGAGAGACTTGGCGGCATTGCCAATCTGCAAGCTATAACCGCAATTCGTTCTAGAATTTCGAAAGGTCCGATGTACCTGGGACTCGATTTACCTTTCTTACCAAAATGTATGACTCCCTTCCATGGAGATACCTTCAGGAAAACATGATCACCCACTTGAGATTCTAAATCCTTCCTTCGATAATCGGCATAGCTCTTCTGCCTACTTTGAGCTGCTTTGATGTGATTTTGGATTACCTTCACCTTTTCCATCGTTTCCTCCACCAGTTCTAGACCTACATGTTTTCCTTCACCAACGCCATCCCAACAGGTTGGTGTGCGACATCTCTTTCCATATAACGCTTCATATGGTGCCATCTGAATACTCGAATGGAAGCTATTGTTATAGGTAAATTATACCAGAGGTAAATACTGATCCCACATACCCTGAAAGTCAAGTGAGTAAGATCTCAACATGTCTTCTAATGTTTGAATAGTCCATTCTAATTGTCCATCTGTCTGAGGGTGGTAAGCAGTTCCCAAATGAAGTTCAGTATCCAGGGATTTCTGAAGACTTTTCCAGAATCTTGAAGTAAAACGGGGATCACGATCAGAAACAATCAATAGGGGTACTCCATGAAGCCTCACAACTTCATTAATATATAGTATTGCTAGACGTTCTAGGGGTATATCTTCTTTTATAGTAAGAAAATGTGCTGACTTGGTAAGACGATCAACAATAACCCATATTGCATCAATCCTTCTAGGAGTCTTTGGTAGTCCCATGACAAATTCCATCGTAATATTTTCCCATTTCAACTCCGGTATGGGAAGAGGTTGCATGACTCCTCCAGGCTGTTGCCTTCCAGCATTCACTTGTTGAAAAACCATACATCTTGACACAGAATCAGCAATATCCCTCTTCATGTTGTCCCACAAAAAATGTTCCTTCAAATATCTATATATTTTGGTGCTCCCTGGATGTATAGAGAAATTGGAACTATGAGCATCATCCAACAATTCCCTTTTTAGATCAGGTATATCGGGAACACAAAGTCTCTTCCCGAATTTCAAAATTCCATCTTCATATACAAAGTCTCTCAATCTCCCATCATTCACATCTTTAATCTTCTTTTGAAATTCTTCATCATTGGTCTGAGAACTCTTAATCCTTTATAGTAAAGATGGTTTGGCAACCATTTGAAAAAGAATTGATGTTTCTCCTTCCCTGGTTATTCCCATGTCCATCTTCACTAGATCCATGCAAATTGGATCCCTTTCAATTCTTATATTGTTCAAAACTCCATTGTCTTTTTTTCTCAAAGCATCTGCCACCCTGGTTTCCTTCCACAGGTGGTAGTGTATCGTGCAATCATAATCCTTGAGTAATTCAAGACATCTCTTTTTCCTCATGTTGAGTTCTTTTTGTGAAAATATATACTTCAAACTCTTGTGATCAGTTTAAATCTCACAATTTTCACCATAGAGGTAGTGCCTCCATATCTTCAAAGCAAAGATCACAGCTGCTAACTCGAGATCATAAGTAGGATAGTTTTGTTCATGAATTTTAAACTGTCGTGATGCATAGGCAATAACCCTATCATTCTGCATAAAGACACAACAAAGTCCTTTCTTCGATGCATCAATATAAATAACGAACCCATCATTCCCCAATGGTAGAGTCAATATTGGAGCATTGACAAATCTTCTCTTCAGTTCTTCAAAACATTCTTCACATTATTTTGTCCAAACAAATTTAACCCCTTTACGTGTGAGTTTCGTTAATGGGTTAGCCAATCGGGAAAAATTCTGGACAAAACGTTGATAATAACCTGCTAAACCAATAAAACTACGTACCTCAGTTATACTCGTAGGTGCTGGACATTCTTGGATTGACTTGGTCTTAGAAGGATCAACAGAGATTCCATATTTAGAGACAATATGGCCAAGAAAATAAATCTCATGAAGCCAGAATTAACACTTGCTAAACTTCCCATATAATTCATGTCTTCTCAGAGTCTTCAGGATAATGTGAAAGTGATTTTCATGATCTTCGTAACTTTTTGAGTATACCAAGATATCATCAATAAATACCACCACAAATTAATCGAGATACTCCTTGAAAACTCTATTCATCAGATCCATGAATATAGAGGATGCATTAGTCAATCCAAAAGGCATTACAGTAAACTCGTAATGCCCGTACCTGGTTCGAAATGCTGTCTTCGGAATGTCTTCCTTCTTCACACACAACTGATGGTATCTAGATCGAAGGTCAATCTTTGAAAGTATTGAGCTTCATGCAGTTGGTCAAATAAATCATCAATTCGAGGTAGGGGATACTTGTTATTTATTGTTATAGCATTGATCTCCCTGTAGTCGATACATAACCTCATAGATCCATCTTTCTTTTTAACAAAAAGAACAGGGGCTCCCCATGGAGAAACATAAGGGCGAATAAATCCCTTATTAGTAAATTACTCTAGTTGTTTCTTTAGTTCAACTAATTCTATAGTGGCCATTCTATAAGGGGTCTTCGATATAGGCCTTGATCTAGGAATTAAATCAATGCAAAACTCAACTTCTTGTTCTGGAGGATGTCCAGGTAAATCTTCCAGAAATAAATCTACATATTCTTTCACAATAGGTACATCCTCTATTTGAAGATTCATTTCGTCACCCACATTTATTTCATTCTCTTCCTCCCAAATAATTCAATTTAGTTGAGCTACTGTGGGTGGATCTAGATAATAATTAGGTGGTGACAATTCGGCTCTAAAGATAAGGTGTTCCTTATCATCATCATCAAGAATCATAACCTCTTTCTTCTTACAATGAATCTTCACATCATAATCTGAAAGCCAGTCCATACAGAGGATTATATCGAACTCAATCATAGGTATCACGATGAGATCAACAGATAAAGAACATTTATGTGCTCTAATGGGGACTGATTCACAAAACTTTGTTGCAATGATACTTCCCTTGGGAGTTTAAACTGACAACTGCCTTGTCAAATAAAATTGGAAATATCTAATTTTCTTAGCAAACTAGGAAGATATGAAACAATGCGATGATCCAGAATCAAATAATGCATTTTCTAAACTTGAGGAAACCATTAAATAACCTGCCACCACATCTTTCTGAGATTCTACCTCAGCAGTAGTGATATCATAAGCTTGGCCTTGATCCCTTGGCCTTTTCTAAGGTAAGTTCTCCGGATGCTTAGGACATTCATTTGCATAATGTACCATCTCCCTGCATTTGTAGCACTGAACATTGGTAGCTTCCTTCTTCTACTTGAAATCACGAGCTTGGTGGCCTTTTTCACCACACTTATAACAGACTCCCATTCCCTTCAAGAAAGTACCGGGGTGTTTCTTCCCACATTTACCCCAGGATGGATATTCAACATTTCCCTTCTTCCCCTTATTTCCATTCCCAGATTGATCAGTAGGTCTCTTCTTATCTCGCTTTGCTTTAAAGTCACAAGACTTAGATAATTCCTTTTCAGTCTTGATAGCACATGAGACAATGTCTTCGTATGATGAAAAGGATTGTGAGACTAATGCTCGAAGGAGAAATGGTTTTAACCCATAAAACTAACGATCAATCTTACTTATTGGGTTAAGTATATAATCTACAGAATACCTTTCTAACCTTGTAATGTTAGCCTCATAATTTGCGACATTCTCATCCTCTTTCTGTCTTAGACTCATAAATTGCCTTTCCATATCTACTCGATTGTCACAAGGAAAGTATTTTTCTAAAAATAGATCTTTGAACTCCCTCCATTCCATATTTGATACAACATCATCTTACTTCATGTTTTGAATCAATGACCACCATTGATCAGCATCTCCAGTGAGTCGGTAAACTGCCATGATAACGTTTTCCCTTTCACTACTCCCCAAAGCCTGAAATATTTTCTCTAGGGAATTTATCCATTGCTCAACTACTAAGGGATTTGTACTCCCATTGAACATTGGTGGTTTTTTCCCCATGAATCGATCTAACATTGATCCTCCACACTGTGGATCAGGGTGCTCCATACAGGTAAGGTTATTATTCATAACCTGAGTAAGTAGTCCCAGTATGGTGATTAGCTGATCGAACCCAGTTGTATCACCAGCTCCACTATAATTATCTTGAGCAGGAGGGCAATCCGTACATGGAGTGCGTGCATTGATACAGTTTCCATTTCTTCCACTAGGCGCCATTTCTAAACAATGGTATAAACTAGATCAGTTTATGAATCAAAATACATAATCCCATACTTACAAAACACTTAAAATAAATTGAACTATTTATGGATATAATCCACAATCATAAGAATGTTTTCTTTGAGGAAGTATATACTCATAAACCCTTCATAATGATTTGTCAAGAAAATGAGAGTTATTTTAAGCATATCCCCAGGGAGTGTCGTAACCAAGAGTGCAGCAAGGCCCGTTGTCATGCACCAGTTCCCATTCGAGTCTAGCTCAAAGCGGTGTTTTCGGGTTTTACCCCTAGGTACATCTGTTCCAGAGCCGCCTCTACCTGCTCGTATCCAGACATGGATGTATTGCTTGGAAAACTTACAAAATCTCTACAATACCAAAATTCTAGAAATTTCTTCTATACTAATCCTCAAATTTCATCTTAGGTCTACGTGCTCTAATCAGAGTTTATCTAAATCTAGTTTCCAAGGTTCCTACTAAACTTTCTCTGATACCAACTATAATGCCCTGACCCTATTTACCCAGAGTCGGTGCATTATTACATAACATTGGCATGATCACAAGAAAGATCAAATCTTGAAAGACCGATTGGTTTAGTACCCTTGGAAACACTATATATATTCATAAGTCTTACATTACATCATAAAGTGAAAAACCACTACAACAAGATATTGTCTCTATATTCCACACTCATATCCCCACATAATATCCCTGCAAGTCATTCATAATTTACTTCTTCACTTCCTGGGAAAAATAAAACATAGAAAAGGGGTGAGCTCAAATGCCCAGTAAGGATAACAATATACAGGAAACTTTCATAAATAAGAATAAACATTTAAGGAAATGTATAACAAAAAAAAGCCTTTTAAACATGAACATCAACATAGTATGGAAAAATTAAAATGAAATAATTCCATTTACTTATTCACATGGATATTCTAATAATCTAATAATCAAATGCAATATCAATAACCACTTTCATAATGATGGAATGCAGAATGCCAGACTATCATAACCACATAGCCAAAGCCTCGTGCCAAGACTACAAATAAGATTTTGCCAAGGCCTTGTGCCAAGACAATAGTTTGTCTCATGAGACCTACCGATGCATCGAGGAGCTATAGCGGGCTCCACCCGTCACATATTAAGTCCAATGCATTCCCATATGAAAAGGTTTAAACATAACAAAAACATTCGTATTAAAACTAGCATACGAAATGTCAGTAATTTCACCATAAACTATGAACAGTATAAAAATAGCACATCCACAGTCAAACATATCACAAAACCTTCAATACAATATAGAAGTTTTGCATCATAATAAATCAACTTCAAATAAGCGTAAAATCCATCAAAGGATGTTGACATAGATGAAATCAAAACTCTTTTTAGAGAAATATCTCTTTCTATTTTGAAATCATTTAAGAGTCTTATATTTATGAAATAAAACATTTTCTTTGAAAATATTCTTATAAGCTTGTAATGGAATCTTTGACGATTTTATAACGGTGGAAAATATCGGCACCCGCCGTATAAGTTAAAAAAACATTCTTACCTTAATTTTGTCGAAAAGGTTAAAAAGAACCTTGTTTGAAAAAAAAAACGGAAAGATTACTTTATAAACCTCTTATAAAAAGTCAAAAAAGGGTATAAATGACTTTATCCCATATTCTAGTAAATAGTAAAAAATGTTTTAAATTCATTTTTAAGAAACATGGATGTTGATGATAAAGAGATCCCAGTAGATTATTACGTATAAACAACCTCGAATAATGAAGAGATTGTGAAATAACCCTTACCTTGTACTTTTCCTTGGTTGGGGTAGGTTAACCTCCTGTATAATGGTGAAATAATTGTTATTAAATTATACAATAATCATATACATTAATATGATATCATATATGATCTTTTAACATTGATTTCTAAATAATATCTTAGTATTATCGTTGTTTCGGGTGTTAACTTACCCGTTTTATTTTATATGTTTTGTTACGTAAGCCACGTTTGTAATGGATAGGTTGTATATTATTCATATCCATAATGATATCAAGTCCTTAAACATCATTTTTAAATCATCAAATGATAATTATACTTGAATGGATACGATGGAGAGTGAATCTCATCGCGTTCGTGGGGACGGTAGTCCGTATGTACGCACGAGCGACAATATCATTCTTTTGATATTAAAATAATATATAAATGGATGGTATATCATATATACAGAATAATTAAAATGTTATATGTATTATTTACATGAGTTAAACATAATTATTATATCCATCCAAATAATAATATATTGAATAACAATTACACCACGACGTGGAGACGGTAAGCCGTACGTACGCACGTATGGTGACATGTTATTCAAAGGATGGATAGAATACTGAATATGGTTATACCATATTTACAATAAAATAACAGTATATATATGATACTGGAGTTATTATTTTATAATGGTAACAACAAAGGATGAAGAAGTGCAAGAAGAAAGGAACTTGAAAAAGGGTGGTGAAAACATTACCTCTTCTTCGGGTTCTTCCTTTTGATTTGATCAAAAGGGATCCTTAGGTTGGCTTTATAATAAAAATAAGGAATATAGGTTGTAGTGAGGGAAGTTGAGAGAGTATTTGGGAATGGGTTGGCCGATACAAAAGGCTTTGAAGGTGTGAATAAATGAGAAGGATGAGTGCCTTTTTATAAGAGGCGTGAGGGGCACCTTTGGAAAAGTTAGAAATATTAATTTATAATAAATTCATATTCACTTTATAATGGCTCAAAAGTTGATTATTTAAATTTTAAGGTGGGTATAGGTCGAAAAGCATTCAACCAATTGAATTTAGACAGGTTTGGGTTACTATATTAACCATATCTTTAAGTATTAACTCTTAGTTAATTAGTTTGACATTTACCATGTCACCTTGTATTTTTATATTATATAGTTGATAAACTTAATATATACATACAAGAGACACCTAAGTGGTCCATTAATGATAAAAATATCATGATATAACTCTCTTGTCCGAACCTTAGATTTTTAGGAATTTAATATCAATAATATAATATTTGTTTTAAAAACTCTTTTATGTCAATTTTGACACTATTCAATAGTTAATTTATGTGAAACTCATAACAGAATGATTACTTCGAAAAAAGTTAATTAAATCAATCATAATATGTCATAGTATCCTAGAAAATTATTGTAATTCATTAAAAGTCTCAAATTATATTTATTTGGGTATTTATAATATGAATTATTTTAATATTTCACTATTATGGTAATTACTGCATTATCATTGTGTCATAAATAAATTAAATTATTTAATGTCTAAAAATTATAAATAAAATATCATTATGTAGGAAATCGTTTTATCTTTCTAATGAATATTTATAGTCGAAAATCCAAAATATATAACCCTTTTTAAAAAATGTTTTTCTAAAAGATATATACTTATGTCATTTTTGTACTTATTTTAACTTAATTAAAATTAAGTGTCCCTATCACCTACAAATGGCTTCATGGGGTCCCAAAATCGACCCAAAGATGCCTATGGTCTAACATTTATCAAACAATAAGTCTAGGACACGTTTTAGGGTAATTTTGTATTATTATAATATTATATTTTAACCCTTATTTATCGGATTTATCCTTAACCATGGTAAATAAAATATTTACCGAAGTAATTATTCAAAATGTCTAAATATAAAAGTTAAATATTTACACAATTTTAGCATCCTGATTCCAAATATGGAATCCATTTTTCCAAATTCAAAACACAGAAGTGGATGAAATTAATTTAAAATTAATTCCGTTGTTAAAACAAAAAGCGTGTTTTTAAGAGATAATAACTATCAAAAGATTGACACTTGTTTATGTCCGGTTTAATTGTAAAATTATGTCCAATGACCAAAATTATATTAAATGGTAAAAATATATTCTAAATATACTTTAAAACCACTCAAATTAATAATTTATCACTATTAATTATTTAGATTAAAAAAGTTGTTTTTAATTAAAATTTAGTAATTGTCACTATTCATCAAAATATTAAAGTTATCCAAAAAGTACCAAAATTTCACCTTAGGCTAAATTCGATATTATGAATCCAAAAAGGAAGTCCATTTTGAAATATAAAATACATATAATTTAAAAAAGTAGGTATTAATATTCATAACCGCTAGTTTGATTGGTTATGGTGTGTTAGAACTCGGTGTTGCGTACAACACACGCTATCAAATTATTCAAAGAGAAGCGTACCGTAGAAGCTTGGGGTGTTACATTCTCCCCCCCTTCAAATAATTTCATCCTCGAAATTTCCAGAATACTACCGCATTAAATGACTCAGGTGGTTCTTCATCATAAGTTCCTCGGGTTCCCATGTTGCCTCTTCCATCTTATGGTTTCTCCACAAAACTTTTACCAGACGCATCGTCCGGTTTCTCCGTACTTGTTCTCTCGTATCAAGAATCCTGACGGGATCTTCACAATAAGACAGATCGGGTTCCAGTTCTAATTTTTCATAGGCGAGTATATGCGTTGGGTCAGGCATGTATTTCCTCAACAGAGATATGTGGAACACATCAAGAACTTTGGAGAGACTTGGCGGCATTGCCAATCGGTAAGCTACAACCCCAATTCGTTCTAGAATTTAAAAAGGTCCGATGTACCTGGGACTCAATTTACCTTTCTTACAAAAACGTATGACTCCCTTCCATGGAGATACCTTCAAGAAAACATGATCACCGACTTGAAATTCCAAATCCTTCCTTCGATTATCGACATAGATCTTCTGCCTACTTTGAGCTGCTTTGATGTGATTTTAGATTACCTTCACCTTTTCCATCGTTTCCTCCACCAGTTCTAGACCTACAAGTTTTCTTTCACCAACGTCATCCCAACAGTTTGGTGTGCGACATCTCTTTCCATATAACTCTTTATATGGTGCCATCTGAATACTCGAATGGAAGCTATTGTTATAGGAAAATTCTACCAGAGGTAAATACTGATACCACATACCCTGAAAGTCATGTGAGCAAGATCTCAACATGTCTTCTAAGGTTTGAATAGTCCGTTTTGATTGTCCGTCTGTATGAGGGTGGTAAGCAGTGCTCAAATGAAGTTCAGCATCCAGGGATTTCTGAAGACTTTTCCAGAATCTTAAAGTAAAACGGGGATCACAATCAGAAACAATCGATAGGGGTACTCCATGAAGTCTCACAAATTCATTAATATATAGTCTTGCTAGATGTTCCAGGGGTAGATCTTCTCTTATAGCAAGAAAATTTGCTGACTTGGTAAGACGATCAACAATAATTCATATTGAATCGTTCCTTCTAGGAGTCTTTGGTAGTCCCATGACAAAGTGCATCGTAATATTGTCGCATTTCCACTCCTGTATGGGAAGAGGTTGCATGACTCCTCTTGGATGTTGCCTTCTGGCTTTCACTTGTTGACAAACCATACATCTTGACACAAAATCAGCAATATCCCTCTTCATGTTGTCCCACCAAAAATTTTCCTTCAAATCTCTATACATTTTGGTGCTCCCAGGATGTATAGAGAAATTGGAACTATGAGCATCATCCAACAATTCCCTTTTTAGATCAGGTATATCGGGAACACAAAGTCTCTTCCCAAATTTCAAAATTCCATCTCATACACAAAGTCTCTCAATCTCCCATCATTCACAACTTTAATCTTCTTTTGAAATTCTTCATCATCGGTCTGAGAACTCTTAATCCTTTCTAGTAAAGATGGTTTGGAAACCATTTGAAAAAGAATTGATGTTTCGCCTTCCCTGGTTATTCCCATGTCCATCTTCACTAGATCCGTGAATATTGGATCCCTTTCAATTATCATATTTTTCAAAACTCCATGGTCTTTTCTGCTCAATGCATCTGCCATCCTGTTTGCCTTCCCCGGGTGGTCGTGTATCATGCAATCATAATTTTTGAGTAATTCAATCCATCTCCTTTGCCTCATGTTGAGTTCTTTTTGTGAGAAAATATACTTCAAACTCTTGTGATCTGTATAAATCTCACATTTTTTACCATAGAGGTAGTGCCTCCATATCTTCAAAGCAAAGATCACAGCTGCTAACTCGAGATCATGAGTAGGATAGTTTTGTTCATGAATTTTCAACTGTCATGATGCATAGGCAATAACCCTATCATTCTGCAGAAGGACACAACCAAGTTCTTTCTTCGATGCATCACTATAAATAAGGAACCCATCATTCCCCAATGGTAGATTCAATATAGGAGCATTGAATAATATTCTCTTCAGTTCTTCAAAAAATTCTTCACACTCTTTTGTCCAAACAAATTTAACCCCTTTACGTGTGAGCTTTGTTAATGGGTTAGCCAATCGGGCAAAATTATGGACGAAACGTCGATAATGACCTGCTAAACCAATAAAACTACGTACCTCAGTTATACTCGTAGGTGCTGGCCATTCCTGGATTGCCGTGGTCTTAGAAGGATCAATAGAGATTCAATATTTAGAGACAATATGACCAAGAAAATAAATCTCATGAAGCCAGAATTCACACTTGCTAAACTTCCCATATAATTCATGTCTTCCTAGAGTCTTCAGGATAATGCGCAAGTGATTTTCATGATCTTCAAAGCTTTTTGAGTATACTAAGATATCATCAATAAATACAACCACAAATTCATCGAGATACTCCTTGAAAACTCTATTCATTAGATCCATGAATACAGAGGGTGCATTAGTCAATCCAAAAGGCATTACAGTAAACTCGTAATGCCCGTACCTGGTTCGAAATGCTGTCTTCGGAATGTCATCCTTCTTCACACACAACTGATTGTATCTAGATCAAAGGTCAATCTTTGAAAATTATTGAGCTCCATGAAGTTGGTTAAATAAATCATCAATTTGAGGTAGGGGATACTTGTTCTTTATTGTTATATCATTGATCTCCTTGTAGTCGATACATAACCTCATAGATCCATCTTTCTTTTTAACAAAAAGAACAGGAGCTCCCCATAGAGAAACACTAGGGTGAATAAATCCCTTATTACTCAATTACTCTAGTTGTTTCTTTAGTTCAACTAATTCTATAGTGGCCATTCTATAAGGGGTCTTCGATATTGGCCTTGATCTAGGAATTAAATCAATGGAAAACTCAACTACTCGTTCTGGAGGATGGCCAGGTAAATCTTCCGGAAATACATCTAAATATTCTTTCACAATAGGTACATCCTCTATTTGAACATTCTTTTCCTCACCCACAGTTATTTCATTCTCTTCCTCCCCAATAATTGAATTTAGTTGAGCTACTGGGGGTGGATCTATATAAGAATTAGGTGGTGACGATTCTGCTCTAAAGATAAGGTGTTCCTTGTCATCATCATCAGGAATCATAACCTCTTTATTCTTACTATAAATCTTTACATCACAGTCCGAAAGCCAGTCCATACCGAGGATTATATCGAACTCAATCATAGGTATGACGATGAGATTAGCAGATAAAGATCATTTATGTGCTCTAATGGGGACTGATTCACAAAACTTTGTTGCAATGATACTTCCCTTAAGAGTTTTAACTGACAACTGCCTTGTAAATTAAAATTGGAAATATCTAATTTTCTTAGCAAACTGGGAAGATATGGAACAATGCGATGATCCAGAATCAAATAATGCATTTTCTAAACTTGAGGAAACCATTAAATTACCTTCCACCACGTCTTTCGGAGCTTCTACCTCAACAGTAGTGATATCATAAGCTTGGCCTTGATCCCTTGGCCTTTTCTGAGGTATGTTCTCCTAACTCTTAGGACATTCATTTTCATAATGTCCCATATCCCTACAATTGTAGCACTAAACATTGGTAGCTTCCTTCTTCCCCTTGCAATCACAAGCTTGGTGGCCTTTTTCACCACACTTGTAACAGACTCGCATTCCCTTCAAGCAAGTACCAGGGTGTTTCTTCCCACATTTACCATAGGATGTATATTCAACCTTTCCCTTCTTCCCCTTATTTCCATTCCCATATTGATTAGCAGGTCTCTTCTTATCTTGCTTTTCTTTAAAGTCATAAGACTTAGAGAATTCCTTTTTGGTCTAGATAGCACATGAGACAATGTCTTCGTATGATGAAAAGGATTGTGAGACTAATTCACGAAGAAGAAATGGTTTTAACCCATCAAAGAAATGATCAACCTTACTTCTTGGGTTATTTATATAATCTCCAGCATACCTTGCTAACCTTGTAACGATAGCCTCATACTTTGCGACATTCTCACCCTCCTTCTGTCTAAGACTCAGAAATTTCCTTTCCATATCTGCTTGATGTTCGCGAGGAAAGTATTTTTCTAAAAACAGATCTTTTAACTCCCTCCATTCCATATTTGATACTTCATCATCTTCCTTCATGTTTTGAATCAATGACCACCATTGATCAGCATCTCTAGTGAGTCGGTAAACTGCTATGATAACTTTTTCCCTTTCACTACTCCCCAAAGCCTGAAATATTTTCTCTAGGGAATTTATCCATTACTCAGCTACTAAGGGATTTGTACTCCCATTGAACGTTGGTGGTTGTTTCCTCATTAATCGATCTAACATTGATCCTCCATGCTGTGGATCAGGGTGCTCCATATGGGTAAGGTTATTATTCATAACCTGAGTAAGTTTTCCTAGTATGGTGATTAGCTGATCGACACCAGTTGCATCACCAACTCCACTATAATTATCTTGAGTAGGAGTGAAATCCCTACATGGAGTGCATGCATTGATATAGTTTCCATTTCTTCCACTAGGATCCATTTATAAACAATGGTATAAACTAGATTAGTTTATGAATCAAAATACATAATCTCATACTTACAAAACACTTAACATAAATCGAACTATTTATGGATATAATCCATAATCATAAGAATGTTTTCTTTGAGGAAGTATATACTTATAAACCCTTCATAATAATTTGTAAAGAAAATGAGAGTTATCCTAAGCATATCCCCTGGGAGTGTCGTAACCAAGAGTGTAGCAAGGCCCGTTGTCGTGCACCAGTTCCCATTCGAGTCTAGCTCAAAGCGATGTTTTCGGGTTTTACCACTAGGTACATCTGTTCCAGAGCCGCCTCTACCTGCTCGTATCCAGACAGGGATGTATTTCTTAGAAAACTCAAAAAATCTCTACAATACCAAAATTCTAGGAATTTCTTCTATACTAATCCTCAAAGTTCATCTTAGGTCTACGTGCTCTAATCAGAGTTTATCTAAATCTAGCTTCTAAGTTTTCTACTAAACTTCCTCTAATACCAACTGTAACGCCCCGACCCCAGTTACCTAGAGTCAGTGCATTATTACACAACATTGGCATGATCACAAGAAAGATCAAATCTCGAAAGACCAATTGGTTTAGTAGCCTTGGAAACACTAGATATATTCATATGTCTTACATTACATCATAAATTGAAAAACTACTACAAAAACATATTGTCCCCATATTCCACACTCATATCCCCACATAATATCCCTGAAGGTCATTCATAATTTACTTCTTCACATCCTGGGAAAAATAAAACATAGAAAAGGGGTGAGCTCAAATGCCCAGTAAGGATAACAATATAGCGGAAACTTTCATAAATAAGAATAAACATTTAAGGCAATGTATAACTAAAACAAAAGCCTTTTAAATATGAACTTCGACATTGTATGGAAAAAGTAAAATGAAATAATTCCATTTACTTATTAACATGGATATTCTACTAATAGAATAATCACATGAAATATCAATAACCACTTTCATAATGATGGAATGCATAATGCCAAACTATCATAACCACATAGCCAAGGCCTCATGCCAAGACTACAAATTAGATTTTTCCAAGGCCTTATGCCAAGACACTAGTTTGTCTCATGAGACCAACTGATGCATCTAGGAGCTATAACGGGCTCCACCCGTCACATATTAAGTCCAATGCATTCCCATATGAAAAGGTTTAAACATAACAAAAACATTCATATTAAAACTAGCATACGAAATGTCAATACTTTCACCATAAACTATTAACTGTATAAAAATAGCACATCCATAGTCAAACATATCACAAAACCTTCAATATAATATAGAAGTTTTGTATCATAACAAATCAACTTCAAATAAGCGTAAAATCCATCAAATGATGTTGACATAGATGAAATCAAAACTCTTTTTAGAGAAATATCTCTTTCTATTTTGAAATCATTTAAGAGTCTTATATTTATGAAATAAAACATTTTCTTTGAAAATATTCTTATAAGATTGTAATGGAATCTTCGATGATTTTATAACGGCGAAAAATATCCGCACCTGCCATATAAGTTAAAAAAACATTCTTACCTTAATTTTGTCGAAAAGGTTAAAAAGAACCTTGTTTGGAAAACGGCAGAATGATTCCTTTATAAACCTCTTATAAAAAGTCAAACAAGGGTATAAATTACTTTATCCCATATTCTAGTAAATATTAAAAAATGTTTTAAATTCAATTTTAAGAAACATGGATGTGGATGATAAAGAGATCCCAGCAGATTATTACGTATAAACAACCTCGGATAATGAAGAGATTGTGAAATAACCCTTACTTTCTACTTTTCCTTGGTTGGGGTAGGTTAACCTCCTATATAATGGTGAAATAATTGTTATTAAATTATACAAGAATCATATACATTAATATGATATCATATATGATATTTTAACATTGATTTGTTAATAATATCTTAGTATTATCGTTGTTTCGGGTGTTAACTTACTCGTTTTATTTTATATGTTTTGATACGTAACCCATGTTTGTAATGGATAGTTTGTATATTATTCATATCCAAAATGATATCAAGTCCTTAAAAATAATTTTTAAATCATCAAATGATAGTTATCCATGAATGGATACGATGAAGAATGAATCTCATCGCGTTCGTGGAGACGGTAGTCCGTACATATGCACGAGCGACAATATCATTCTTTTGATATTAAAATAATATATAAATGGATGGTATATCATATATACAGAATCATTAAAATTTTATATTTATCATTTACATGAGTTACACATCATTATTATACCCATCCAAATAATAATATATTGAATAACAATTACACCACGACGTGGAGACGGTAAGCCGTATGTACGCACGTATGGTGACATGTTAATCAAAGGATGGATAGAATACTGAATATGGTTATACCATATTTACAATAACATCACAGTATATATATGATACTGGAGTTATTATTTTAGAATGGTAACAACAAATGAAGAAGAAGTGGAAGAAGAAAGGAACTTGAAAAAGGGTGGTGAAAACATTACCTCTTCTTCAGGTTCTTCCTTTAGATTTGATCTAAAGGGCTCCTTAGGTTGGCTTTCTGATCAAACTAAGGCCTATATGTTGTAGTGAGGGAAGTTGAGAGAGTATTTGGACAGGTTTTGGCCAAACCAAAAGGCTTTGATGGTGTGAAGAAATGAGAAAGAGGAGTGCCTTTTTATAAGAGGGGTAAGGGGCACCTTTGGAAAAGCTAGAAATATTAATTTATAATAAATTCATATTCGGTTTATAATGGCTCCAAAGTTGATTATTTAAATTTTAAGGTGGGTATAGGTCGAAAACCATTAAACCAATAGAATTTAAACAGGTTCGGGTTACTATATTAACCTTATCTTTAAGTATTTACTCTTAGTTAATTAGTTTGACATTTACCATGTCACTTTGTATTTTTATATTATATAGTTAATAAACGTACTATATACATCCAGCCGACCACTAAGTGTTCCATTAATGATAAAAATATCATGATATAAGTCTCTTGGCAGAACCTTAGATTTTTAGGAATTTAATATCAATAATATAATATTTGTTTTAAAAACTCTTTTATGTCAATTTTGACACTATTCAATAGTTGATTTTTGTGAAACTCATAAAAGAATGATTAATTCGAAAAAAGTTAATTAAATCAATCATAATATGTCATATTATCCTATAAAATTAATTTAATTCATTAAAAGTCTCAAATTATATTTATTTCGGTATTTATAATATCAATTATTTTAATTTTCCACTATTATGGCAATTACTGCATTATCATTGTGTCATAAATAAATTAAATTATTTAATGTCTAAAAATTATAAATAAAATATAATTATGTAGGAAAGCTTCTTATATTTATAATTAATATATATATTCTAAGATCCAACATATATAACCCTATTTAAAAATTGTTTTTCTAAAAGATATATACTTATGTCATTTTTGTACTTATTTTAACTTAATTAAAATTAAGTGTCCCTATCACCAACAAGTGGCTCCATGGGTTCCCAAAATCGACCCAAAGATGCCTATGGTCGAACATGTATCAACCAATAAGGCTAGGTCACGTTTTAGGGTAATTTAGTATTATTATAATATTATATTTTCACCCTTATTTATCAGATTTATCCTTAACCATGGTAAATAAAATATTTACCGAAGTTATTATTCAAAATGTCTAAAAATAAAAGTTACCTATTTACACAATTTGAACATCCTGATTCTAAATATGGAATCCATTTTTCCAAATTCAAAACATAGAAGTGGAATAAATTAATTTAAAATTAATTCTGTTGTTAAAACAAAAAGCGTGTTTTTAAGAGATAATAACTATCAAAAGATTGACACTTGTTTATGTCTAGTTTAATTATAAAATTATGTCCAATGAACAACATTATATTAAATGGTAAAAATATATTCTAAATATACTTTTAAACCACTCAAGTTCATAATTTATCACTATTAATTATTTTGATTAAAAAATTTGTTTTTAATTAAAATTTAGTAATTTTCACTATTCATCAAAATATTAAAGTTATCCGAAAAGTACCAAAATTTCACCTTAGGATAAATTCGAGAGTACGAATTCAAAAATTAAGTCCATTTTGAAATATAAAATATATATAATTTCAAAAATTAGGTATTAATATTCATAACGGCTAGTTTGATTGGTTATGGTGTGTTAGAACTCGGTGTTGCGTACAACACACGCTATCACATTATTCAAAGAGAAGCGTAACATAGAAGCTTGAGGTGTTACATGATACCTATAATTTCCACTTGATTTACACTTATTATATGTGTGATATGGTTTCATTATACTATTATTCAAGTTTATTTTATTTATCCTAATACAACCCTCCCACTAATATGTGAATCACTCAAAATGTTTGTTCTCTAGGTTATGGATTTGGGAGACAATTCTGCTGGATAATGGTGGATTTATCCCATGGTAATGGGTCATTCATTATACTTATCTTGAGTAAATCCTAAAACAATTACTTTATATTGTCTCTCATAATTTCATTTTATATATCTATCCATTTGATATTTTCTAGGGATTTTAGGATATTGAGATAATTGTTTCTTATGTTTCATATTTCAATTGACTAGGATTCAGAAGAGTTTATCAACAAGAACAAAGGACTGGTATTCAAAGGCCATTTGAGATCTGTTTAGTTATGTAGGAGTATATTGTGAGTTTGTTTTTCATTTATTACTAACTTTCATAATTGGATTAAATTTGATATTAAATTAAAAATTAAAAATTATTTTTAATTTTTTTGTTTGTTTAGATGTGTGAAAGAGATAATGATGGTTTGTTTGATTTCCCTAGGATTTCTATGAGATCAAGGATAGAGTTGTTTGTATATGATTGAATGGACATCCACATCAATATTGTAGTATGTCAATCTAATTAACACATTTCAATTTATAATATAGTACATGTTTTATTTGTTTAGTGCCACTAAGATGTGGACTTAGATATTAGTTAGACCATTTCACTATTCTAAATCCTTGTTAATTTGTTTCTAGAAAGTTTTACAGAACCATTATGTATTGGCATCCCAATGGGGAAATCCAGATGGGTTTTATCCCTAAAATTGTCCTTATATATTCTATGGATAGAATATTCCATGAAAAATTATATTACTAATAAGGTTTATAGTGAGTAAATGAATATAGGTGTTGTTTAAATATATATCCACTGAAAAACGTAAATGTTTTATTCAATAAGATAGATTTAATATAAGAAATTACTATAAGGCATGGAAATGGGTTAATTTTTTCAACTCTCAAAGACTAAAAGTGAAATTAAAAGAGGCCATTATCCATGACGGTATAATGGTAAACTATATCTAAGGGACTCACATTCCCATTGAACGCATGAAGATAATATTTATAATATAGTGAATATACTATAATTTAAAACATGTCAATTACCATTATTGTTTATGGGTTATGTATTCATAATTCCATGGATGGTTTTCATGGATTACATATAGACATGATTGTTGTGGGATTCTGTGGGAAAATGATATATTTAGATAGGTGACTCAGTTGAACAAAATAGTGAGAAGTCACCCATGTGTTTACAAGTGGACATTTATATTGAATTCATTTATAGATACATTGAGTTTCTTTTGATTTCATTCTTCAAATGACATAGGTAGGATAATCCATGGATTAATGTAACATATCATGTAAATAATGTTTTGGTTTAATGTAATTGATTCTTCTAGGGAACCCTAGATTATTTCTTCATGATATGCTCCCCATATTTTACTTGATAGATTTATGTTAAATTCATATTATTTACACTAGGGATTCTAATAAAACTACACTTATGAATGTATAGGATGTTTCATAAAGTTTAATATGGTATTATAGATATATTTTAATTCCAAGGTTATTCCCCTTCAATCCAAAAAGAGGATATATGGAGAGGTAATGTCACATGTGTCCATGTCGGTTACCTAAGATCATTACATCCTGGATTTTCTCCCTTGTATACTTTGAAACAAGTGAAGTTATGGTGTATTCCATGACCATATACATACAACTAATGGGATAAATATGTATCATAAAAAACCAATTTCACTGTTGATCCCATGAATCAATGTTTTATTTTAATATGTGTTATTTATAATATTATATTGTATTAATGGTAATATTTAGTACATCCAGATGAACATGGTTATAAATGATTTATTTAAGGGATTCAATTGGTGGTTTCCTATATTATTTAATTCATACCCATCTCAGGCCACCAAATTACATTGTTATGAGCAAAAATAGTGAGATTATCTTATAAGGATAGGTTTAAGAATGCACCAATGGTCTTTGATTTCATGGTTACTAGAACATAGCATGGGATTTGGAATGACTTATGACTCATGAATCATTTGGATGGATAATTATAAATTTCCTCATTTGGTCATGATATGCTATATATGATACATTTTTGACTTTTACCTTTCCAGACATGTTTTGGTAACCACACATTTATTATTTCATGTGAATTTATTATATATTGACTCTACCCTGGAAATTATATTAATTTCTTATTTACCATCCATAATCAAAATTATTTTAAATTATATTAGTCAGTTTTATAATGATATAAAGCTATTTTATCCCCCAAGTACCACCATATACCCACACTACTTATCAGCATTCTATAGTGTATGTGGAGTTGTGCATAATTCTATATAGTGACGTCGGATATAGAACTCATTAATGGTCTAGAAAAACAAGTTGTTACATGAATGGATCAGTATGAGGATATATATTGTTTGTGGGATCAAAATAAAACATTATGGTACCTATTGTTATTCATCATATGGATGATAATGATCAAACCATTTTGGGTCATATGTAATCTACGAAAATTTGGAAAAAATGATATGAATATAATCATTGATGACACCTATATTTTTAAGATATAGATGATTCTTTTCTTCATATAACATAGTGGATTAATTTCACGAGGTTTTGGATCAACAAAAATATTTTTCCATGATATATCAGCCCCTTTTAGATCCTATATCACATTGAAAGTCTGTCTTATATACTAGCACTCCCACCTCAACTATATTTAGTACACTGTGAATTCTATGAATCTATTTTGATGATGAAAATACCAGACCAATAACAAGTAATGAATCCATAGGATGTACATTTATAGATTGATCAATCATACATGGAGTACCCAATAGTGTTATTATATCATATAGAAAATGTTTAATCTAAGAATACAACTCATAATGTCATGGTACTATGGAAAAACCAAAAGTTTGAGGAGGAAGCATGGGAATTGAAAGAAGTCACGAAACTGAAGTACCAAAATCTATTTTAGTGTTCTAAAAGAAATTTCTAGGGTGAAACTTCTAAATGAGAGGAAAACTTTAATTATTAAATCATTTATATATACAATAAATTTTAAATGAAGAAATTATATGTTATGTAATGATGTTATAGTAAAAACATTCACTACATATTAGTTTAAAAATATTTACCATTGTAAAATATAGCCATAATTTTATATTCAATCTTGAATGATAGTTAAGATTCATAATAATTTTCAAAATTTCAATGATATATTCAATGTTAAAACTATTATATATTAATGGTAATTTTAAAATCTATTAGACAAATAATGAAGAAATTATGCCATCTACCAGTAAAAGAACACCCTTTGTATCATATTTTTCAGATCTACAAAAGGACATTATGTCAATAGGCTATCTACATAACCATTAAAATATGAGAATAAACAAATTAATCTTATGATACTATTAGGGGAGTATTATAGGGTTATAATAATCACTTCCCTATCAATTTTAAATGAAAAAAACTTAATAATATACAATTATCTTAGACCTTACCCTTAGGGCATGAAATAATGTAATAATGGGTTATCCATATAGAGTCAAGTAGTATGGATTTTTTATATTTATATTAATTAAATATTAACTATACTATTCCTTTTTTATTATTATATTATATTTACATACATGACTATATAATGAGCATGTTAGAATTTTTATTATGATATTATTAAACCGAAATTGTATATTTTAAAAACTATATCTTCAATTAAATCAAATTTTTTTACTAATCAATGAATTTTCTAGGAAATTATATTTTCTCAAGATATTTTTATTGAATAATATTTATTTATATATAAATACTGATTTAATTTTATGAATTACTATGTAATTTTTATGGGTGATAATGTTGTTTGAATCATAAAAACAAGTATAATTGAAAAATAAAATTCATATTAAAGGGGAAATTATTCTATTTATAAATTTATTATTGTGAAATTAAAATAAATTTTGAAATAAAAATGATGAAATGATCCAATGTAAAAATTTTCATTATTTTATGTGATATTATGATTTTTGGGACAACATTAACTATTGTATGATTATAATGTATGTATTATGACATCATAGTTTACCAAAGGAGATATATTTAATAATATAAAATGATTCAAGGATTGAAAATCCATTTTACCATTAAAATAATATTTTTTCAGGTTATTTGGTAAATTTTACAAACATATAATGAGTCTTCTAAAACCTATATCTTATGATAAGGATTAAAAGACAAATATTTGTAAACATGAATTACTTGAAAATCATGAATGGTTTTGTTTAAATTCATTTTTTAGATTGATAAAATATTTTAGGTAAATAATCATTGTTATAAATAATTGGAAATAATCATGGGATGGATTTTTTTTGAATATAGTATTATATTGAGACTAGAAACTATCAATATAAATTGGTAAAAAAAATATATCCCCCTTTCATTATAAATACCCACTGAACACCCATTTCCTCATCACTGGTAAAAAATTGAAAATCAATTTTTTCTCCCCCTCCACCTCACTAAATACCACATATGTTTTTAACAATCCCTTATGAATCTCTCCCTTTGTTTTTAGAGATTACCTATAAGGTTTAATGAATAACATCCTATTAGTATTTATTAACGTACAATCTTTGAATTATATATTTGTATTTCAAAATATTCATTTTCATATATGATTTTAAACTTCAATTTACTATATTTATGATTAAAATGTAATGAGTGACTAACATAATATGTCATTACTAACTTAAATTTTTCTTTTTGTGCAAATATTATGCTGCTGAAATTATCCATTGATTTTCCAAGCCAATTTTTTTTGTGAATAACCAAGCCATTCTTCACTCAAGGATATTAACCTTTTTGTACATATCCATTATTTATTAGAGAAATTCATGTATGTAGCCCACACTCTTAAATCAAGAGATTATGTTTTATTGTATATGATAATATCATGTATGATCTATGTGGAATAAAAATGAATATACATGGAATGAATATGATTGGTGGGACATAAAACATATATCTATCTAATACACTATTATTTTTTCATATCTAGAGAGATCATATGTGGTATAGGGGTCCTAGATTGAAGAAATTACTTTTACAAAAAATGAAATGTTTTATACTATTTCTACATTCATATGATTCAATGGCGTTATCATCTTATATCATACTTCAATGATCATGAATAAGATTTCACATTATATTTCACCATTTTATAAATCTTGTATTAAATGTACATATCTACTCTATTAAATAGATTAATTATTAACTTTTTGGGATTTATAGCTCACTCTTTTATTATATACATCCCTAGTATATACCATGTAGTATTAGGTGATATATAAAATATGTTGGAATTATTTTCTATTTTATAAAAAAATTGTTGGACCCATGATATATGTTAATTTTATATATACTTAATTACCAACATACATTGGGAATATCGATTAATTTTTATTATTTTACGCTTATATTTATATAATAAATCATGAACTAAAGTGTTTATATGATATAAGTTTTCTTAATCTTTCATTTTATGTTATTTTAAATTGTGATAACTAGTTATATAATTTTTTATAGTTTTTTATGGTAGACTGTAAGATGAGGTATAGTCTTCAAATGATATCATCATAATCCTAAATACTATTTAGGATCCCTTCACATATTTCAATGTGAAAAAAAGGTCATGTGGTTTACTTTGATCAATTACTATAGTGTTATGAAGGTTGGGAAATTAAATTTTGGATCTAGTCATGGTAGTGAATCCTTTAAAATCATTCAAGCAATGCCTATTTGGTGAGTAAATCATAGTGAATATTGATCATAAAATCCTAATTTATGTCTTTTATCATATAAATAATTTTTTCAGATATTATTAATTTGTTTGAATTTTTCAATATTCTTATTTTGAGATTATTTAAACCCTTATATAAGGAACTATTGTGATTGAATTCCTTCATAGCACGAATCAACATCAAAATATCCAAGAAGATAAATATGATTTTTTTCATCTCTAAACTTGATAAATATTATGTTTATATCTATAAATATCCTAATGGTATAATTTTTATTCCAATTGACCATAAATATGTTTTTGTGGAATGGGTGAATGATTACTTGAGATCAAAAAAGGAATCTATCAGCATTCAACATAGATGAAAATTTCAAGCTATAATTGTGTGATTATCTCATTATTAAAAACATATACACCATTATCGTTGAATATAAATTGTCACCATAATCATTATGGATGATTTTATATGGTCATAAAACTCCACCGACTTGGTATTTAAACTAGAATTTTATAAAATTCATCAGGAAAAGAACATGAATATTATGTGGCCTATAATGAAACATGAGATAAATGGTTTCCTATCTAAATTAAAAACATATCCATCAGTATATTTAGAACCTCATAGACTAGTTAGTAAGTTACAAACACTTCTATTACTATTTAATAAATGTGTTTAAGTCACTATATATTTCATAAGGAGCTTACCTCACTCTCATAAAGGTGGGGACAAGATTTTGGTGAATAAGAATCCCATAACTAGGATTGTTAATTTCATCAATTTTAAGACATAAATAATTAATTAATTTAAAAATACTTATATTGTAATGATTTTAAAAAACAAATGGATACTGACTAGAATAAGATCAAACTAGGACCCGATGACCACATTTGATATTTGGAAATAGATGGAAAGTGATATTAAGACATTTATAAAATTAACAATATATTATTATTACTTGATTAATGATAATTATAAATTAAAAACTATCATTCAAAAATCAATGTTACAATATATCATATTTTATTTAATGGATATTAGGTGGGCCATTTAGCTCATATGAAATTTTCTTATAACAATATGAATCAATAACCAAACCATATTTATCAATATATTGATTTCTATAGGGGCTATGTAATTTTTTTTGTTATTCTTGATGGATGATATTCAATAATAATTGATTTTTTTAAAAAACATTAATAGTATACTGACCTAGTGATGTTTTTCTGGAGTTAGTTTATGATGGAAAAAAGTCCCCAAAATAATTTTTCTGACATTAGGAGCTGGCCCTTTTTCATTAGGGTCATAGATCATGTATTTATTTGTGTTTCCCAAATGTATGACCTTATTGAAAAGGAAAATATGGTAATTTTACAATTTTATTTTCTATACCCTTTGATACATTGGATTATCTCATTTTGTTTGATTTTATTTTTCCTTTAACTCTTCAATTTATGTCCATGAATTAATTTTTCCTTGTATTGTAGCTAAATATGTAATTTAATGACCATACCCATATCTTTACAAAATAAAATGTATTTTTTTGTATCTTTGAACATCTACATTATGTGTATATGTTAAAAACCAGGAAAAAGTAAAAAAACAAACCATTCAACTTAAAAATACCTATACCTAAAGATTAAATACCACCAATAAATATTATCAACTAAAAAACATGGTATCTCGTATTTCCTTGACAAATCCGTGTTATTTTGGAAGTGGTATAACCAGAATTTTTATTCAATGTTAGAGGTTATGAATTCATTCTCTTCCAAATATTCTTAATTTTTATAGTGTTAATTAATAAAACAAGTAAAATAAAATCAACATCCAAGAAAAAACATTCATGATTTCATCATCAAGCCCACATGGAAATATATATATTTATCTTTGTATGTTTCTCTATTTAGTATGTTATTATACATTTATGATAACATTATTTTTATCTGTTCGATTTTTTATTATTTATTTATCACAGGATTTCGAAACATATAATTGAAGATCCCATCATTTTGTAGATGTATTTGTGAAACATAAGGTACATATTTTATTGAATATAACATAGATATTATAAATTCATAGATCCTATAATGTATGAAAATGGTTGAAATTGTTGTTTCTATATTTGGTATTTATAATGTTTTTTGGGATTTTGATGAATCATATATTATTTTTAGTAGATCGTGTAACGTGATTCATGGAATATAAATAATAAAAAGTTCTCCATGGAAACTTTATTATAAATAAGGGGTGAATCATTTATAGTATACTACTCTAACTTTTAATTTAATGGAAAAGAAATAATTGTAATATGTATCACGCACATAACCATTAATTTCAGAATAACATGAATTTTTATCACACAACTCCAAATCACTAAAATCCATACACATTCTCATTTGTAAGTCATGTCATGCGTTTGATTTTCTAATCTAGAGCTACTTATTCCATCTCAATGACTATATAAATTAAGAAAAAACAACCATGTAATTTAACATCACACTATTATACTATATAGACATATTATTATGATGTTATAAAATAGATTATACCTCAAAATATATTCCATGTTATTTTATTTTTGAATCTCTAACTATATTATCCCCACCCATTGCATTGTCAATGTGATGTCAAATATAATCCCATGAATATCCCGAATCATCCAATGTTTTCGTGGTGGGTTGGTCCTCAATGAAATATATTTTTCTTTATCATGAGTTGTAATCAACTCATACATCCTTACCAAATTATGAAAACATGACAATTATATAGGAATTTTCACCAATACATAACATAGTTTCATCATTATCAGTGGAAATAATACTAGAAACCTCTTATAACCACTAAATATCTCATAATAAATGAAAATAATAAAATAATATTCTCTTTGATAAATTTATAATATATATGAAATCAATGTTCGATGAGTATATCTTTTTATCCCTATTCATCCGTTTTATCATTGAACTATCGACATCCACAATCATAATTTCCTCTAATTCCAAAGATAATGTTTATCCCAACATCAACATGGTGATCATACTACAAAAATATTTTTTATGGATAAGACCATTTGTTTATTATTATTCCATTTAATGAATAATTTATTAGGAATCAATAAATAATCAATGGAGAACTTGGAGATATTTATATTAATGTATAGAGGATGATCACAAATCTAACCATGGTTCACAGTATATAAACAACATATAATGAAACAATTAAATAATTTCAATATAATAATATCACCGAGGATTTTAAATTTCAACCATGAAATAGATTCATGGTTTTATGGTAGTAGAAACTATATAGCTACTTTTTTTTCATAGAATAATAATATATATACTATTTTATGTGTCATTTGAATAATATATTAATTTTTAATTAATGAGGTAACATAATATAATGAATCCAAATCATCATAAGTGAAGGTAATTATTCATTTCTATCAAAAAATATGCGTCTCATAATATTGAAGATGAATAATTTTAAGAAAAACATTGATATAAAACAAACAAGACATTATTCAATATAAAATAAAATATGCATTTGACTAGCATCATGGTGGTCGACCATCATGGAATTTTACAAAACAAAAGTTTCATTATAAAATATAATGAAGATTTTTAAAAAATGATTTGAGTGGAAAAAAATTTATCCAAAATAATATCAGGTGGATAAAATAAATATTTGGATTATATTACATAGATATACAATAATGGTGCTCCATTAAAAATCATTGGACCAAAAAGATCAACACTATTTATAATAAGGTATGAATTTATTTAGAGTCAGTTAATGAGATTTACCATCAATATGATTCCCCAAAGAATGATTATAATGATTAAATAAATTCATAACCTTGTAATGGGGGATATAACATAAATCCAACCAGTATCAGACATGGTATAATCCTTGGATGTTTGATTTCTCTATAATATTTTAAATACATTCCTCATTTTTTAAGTGATATCTAAATAATCTTATCATATATATATTTTTCAGTTTGGATCAATTGGGGATAAATGCAAAGACATTAGGAAGTGCGAATATGGAAATAGACATAAATAATCATATACGATTCATTAGTAATATTTTAATGATTTTCATAGATTGAATTCCCATAGTTGGGGTGTTTTTAAATACCTTAATCTTACTAACATAATTGTATGTCAATTTTCAAATTTAGCTTCTTTTTTGTTTAATTTTTAGTTGATAAAATTAATAGAGTGGTTTAGAATAAATGTGTAGTGTAATAGTTAAATATATTGGATGATTTAGTAGACTGATGTTCCTTATGGTTCAGTATTAGGTTTGTAGTGATTCCTGGTGTGATACAAGTGTGTTCCATTTTCATCAAGTAAAATTTTTATAATTTCGTTTACATGTTTATATTTTTCTTTTTTTATGAAATTTTATTTGAAATGAAACATTCATCCTCAAAATGAATACTTTAGGACCAAACACATGTTTCTCCAAAAATTATTATTGTATTAGCCTTTGATAACCCTCTTGTATTGGTTATAATTATAAGGTATTTTCAACCAATGAGATTGAAAACTAGAAGATGAGGTTTTATGATAAGTAAAATAATTATGTTTTATGATATTAAAATTTTTATAGGTAAGAGATTAAATCCTTATATTCTTCTACTAATCTTCATTGAAAAAAATAATTGTGGAATATTATATTATCTCCAAACCCACACTCATAGATCTATTTCTAAAAATATAGTATTTAAATTTATGGATTTATATACATTAACATGACCTAATATTATCAATACAAAACATGAAAAAAATATTGGATCACTTATATACCAAATGAACTATTATGTTATGAGTTTTAGATAATTATTAAGAACATTTACATAACATTGGAAATGTATTAAAGTGAGAAAATTTCATATTATAGACATCATTTTATATTTCAAAAAAATTAATCAACACCTCTCTTAAATTTCACCACACTTGAATCCATTCGAGAAATGATTAATTTAACAACATTTCTCATAACCCATGGAAAAGTAAAAAATATGAATGCAATCACATACACTAAATTTGGGAAAAAATGAACAATAACAATTTAATGTCATATAGGGAAATAAGATGATAATAATGGTATAATGAAATAATTAAGATGATATGGAATATAATAAGAGAATTCAAACAGAAAAAAACATAAATCACAAAACAAGTAACATATAATATATCTTTAACAAATTAAAGAGTAATAGGATTAAATAATCACGATCCATTTGATGAAAATCCATATTTAAAAATGAATTTGCATCATTTTACAATACTAGATAAAATATAATTATATGTTGGAGTATTATGTTTATAACTCATGTAATCTTGTAATCTTTTTTTAGTTAATAAATTTTTTTTGGCAGGGATTGGGAATCCAATATTTGTCACCCTTCTAAAAAAACTCATGTACACTCATATAACAAGTAACTAGTGTGTAGTTAAACCAATTGAAGAAACCTCCCATTTTAACTCCATACATTTTAGATTTCAGGGAAAAAGGAATATTACCAGATGTATTGGAGATATAAATTTGTATCACCCCTTGGATAAGCTGTACCAGATTCAAGTATCATATAAGGAGTTATGAGTTGGCTTATCATATTTGATGTATATTTCTCACCCATCATCATCAAAATTTCCCAGGCATTATATGTGAATGTGACTCATGAAATTTTTTTCAACATCTATATTTAAACAACATCATCATATCATTTATATCTTGATTACCCCATGGGGAAGAAAAACATTGATGATAATTGTAGTGTCAAAATAGATATAGATGATTAATTACAAGAGTTGATGAATTATAGGTTTAAAAAATTTCTCTTTAAACCATACAGAATTCTATGTTCAACTATGTTAAACAAGATAAATTAACAAAACCTCTTTGGTTCTTACATAAAAAAAATTGGAAGGAACCATGACTAATAATAATAAACCCAAACATAATGAAGTTAAAAATAAGACTACTTAAGCAGGTATATTTATTGAACTATTCTACCTTAAATCGTATAGAATGTTATTTATATCGGAGTTAAATTTTTTTATGAAATTATAAGGAAGTTATTGTTTCATTATTTAAATAATTACAATGAAAATAATTCTGGTGACAAAGTAACTAAACAAGTTGGAAATATTTTAACCTAATGAGAAGGGTATCTAAAAACCTTGGATAAAGGTCCCTATATTTATTCTTTCAAGAAATATTGTCTTACCCACAGTAGGGTAAGCCCTTAATAAAAATATCTGAGTCTATCTTTCTATCCCCAGAAGACTTCAAATATTAATGTAGTCAACAGTTATGTCTTCCAATCCCTAGAAGCACTCAAGCTTTAAGGAAGTTGGAACCTCTGTCCTCTTATCCCCAGAAGCCCTAGTTCATACATAGAAAAAATAAAATTCACACAAATCTGAAAAAGTTGTTCATGGATTAACAAGATGGTCATAGATCACAAAAAACCAAAGATTGTTTATCTATATAGAAATAACGTCACAACACGTAATCTCTAGGATCATCAATCGATATTAATCTCACTCAAAATAGATCCTATTTACATAAAAGTGTTCTAAATGTTGGCTCCCTCCTCTAATAGTCATATTTTCCTTAAATTTTATAAGGACCTATACATATATCAATTGAATAATAGTTAATTTGAAATAAATTGCATGACATCATTTTATATAGGAAAATAATTAGAATATTATCATTCCTTAATAATAAATAACATGTATGGAAAATTATATCATGTTTAAGAAACTATGATATAATAATATTGAAACAATATATTAGGAAGGTAATGTAGCTTAAACCAATGTGAATAATTAGAATATTGGAAATATAGAATTTGGAGACTAAATATCTGAACAATAAGATTCTAAAAAAATGGATATTAGGATTCTGATTTCTAGTGAATTTAGAGTCTGAATTCTGAGTAATTGAGAGTCTAATTTTTGAGGAATTTAATGTATGAATTCTGAGAAATTCATAGTCTGAAATCAAAGGAATTTAGATTCTGAATTTTAAGGAATTCAGATTCTGAATTCTATGGAATTCGATGTATGAATTCAATGGAATTCAGAGTCTAAATTTCAGAGAATTCAGAGTAGGAAATTTAGAGAATTCGGAGTCTACATTTTAGAGAATTGGTAGTCTAAATTTCAGAGAATTCAGAGTTTGAATTTCAATGAATTCAAAGTCTGAATTTCTAAGAATTTGGAGTCTGAATTTTAAAGAATTCCGATTATGAATTTAAGATAATTCAGAGTTTAAATTTTAATGAATTTAGAGTTTAAATTTCAGAGAATTCGGAGTCTAAATTTCAGAGAGTTTGGATTCAAAAATTTTAGAGAATTCAGAGTCTTATGTTTAGAGAATTCGAAGTTTGAGTTTCAGTGAATTTGGAGTCAGAATTTCATATAATTAAGAGATTTAATTTCAAATAATTCATAGTCTGAAAATAGTAATACATCGTTGCTAAAGAACTGTATGATTCTGAATTTTTTGCTAAGGGTCCCGATATTTGTCTTCAGAAGAAAATGTTTAGAGTTGGTATTAAGAAGACATTAAATAATACATTAAATAACCCGGTAAGAATAATACATTTCTTAGAGAAAGAATGAAAATTATTTTTAGAGAAATATAATTTTCCCTAAAAATAAGTTTTTTATATAGAAAACATAGAGGAATTGAATATTCATAAAGAAATAATGTTGAATCAAATTTACCATTTATAGAAAGCACAAACAACCTTCCAAAAAATAATATAAGGAATAAGGGTTTTTTATTTATAACATTAATAGAAAAACTTATCATAATTTTCTTTTGACTTATGATGAATATGAGTAACTCCACCAAAGGTTTTTGAAATCCCTAAGGATCGTATTTCTGTCTTTCTTATAGATGTTACTTTTTCTTACTTATGAAAAACAACTTTATGTAAACTACCCCTTACTTAATCTCCCCATTTCTTATGGAATTATATTTTTTACTTAATATTCTTATGATTAGTATCCTCCCATTGTGATTTTCAAAGAGAATAGAGGGAATGAACAAATTGTTTACCTAAATGGTTAGTGGTATACAAGAAAAAACAATTGAAGGGTAAAAAAATTTCATTATGAAATGAAAAATTTTTATAGGAAGAATACAACAAAAGATCAGAGTTTTATGGAAATTATTCATCCATATTTTACTTTTTCATGATCTTTCTCAAGGTTTCATTTAATTTATTCTAATCTTTGTGATCATCCTCAAACGTCTTGAGAAATTGATCCTGATCCTAATTATTCTTTTCTGAGATCCTTTATACTTTCTTATAGATACTTTATAATTTATTCTAGATACTTTACTACCTATTCTTGTTTTTTGAAATTTTATTTCATCTCTTCCCTGAGTTCACTTTCTCTATTTAAATTTAATTCAATTGAATTCCAATTTCCATTCAGGTCATTATCTTCCTGAATCTTGGTAGCTTTCTCTTGATTGAACTAGTATAAAAGATTTGATATAAGGTTCTTTATAGTTTTTTCTTTCTGATAAAATGATAATTTTACTAACTCACATAAATAACCAATAATATTTAGATTAGAAATTATTGAATTATAACATTTGGTTATTTACATACATGATCTCTTATGAACATCATAACCCATATTAACATTATTAAAATCCACTTTATGCTTTAATTTTTTTCCATGATCATGAGAATTGAATCCAAATTCTGATTGATAGAATGCTGAAGCAACAGACATATCATACATATACATGGAAATAAGGGTATTGTGTTCACTAAATTCTTCAATGACTCAACAAAGAAATCTTATCACAAGGAAGATGAAGATTCAGAATCAAATTACATTGCTAGGGAGGAAACATTTTTTAACTCTTCAACTTTCCTCTTGGATGTTTCACCATAATATTTCTTCTCATCCGAACAGCAACCTTTCTTGGAAAATTATCAACCTCCTTCTTTCCTTTATTATATCTAGATATTTCATTTCCAACATTTAGAGTATCATGTTCACTATCTCTGACTTTGATTATCATATCTTCATCAACATATTCATTCTTAGCATCTCCATTAATATCTTTAGGTTACATTAAATCATGGTTGCTGCTCTCATCATCAAAAGGTGTATCAACCTAAACATATCCATCATGATCATTGACACAAGACATTATTTAGGAAGATTCAACCTATGATGTCCTTGTCAATTACATGTCTGGAGGACTTTCCTTCTCATTATATTCTTCCACATGTTTGATCATATCATCACTCTCTTCCTCTTCTTCTTGTTATTATTCTTTTATCTAAACTATTTCTTCTTCCAAAATAGGTTCTAGAATTTAAATTTTCTATCACATAATATAACACCTGATGGTTTTAAAAATAATTTAAAATGAATGAAACATTTTTAAGTAGATATTTATAACTGGCCTTTAAAAATAATTTTTCCACTTCAATGTTTTTAATTTTGAAAAATGGTCATCTACAATTCTGATCAATATATTTTTTAGAGTCTAATGGAACCAACATGATTTTTTGGTTAATAGTAACATAGCCTCGTGAATAGTAACATTAATAGCAATATGAACCTAATGAATAGTAAATTGTTTTATTATTTTATTATCTTATTTATTTAAGATAATGACATCTTGAATAATTTTTCAATGTGATATAAAAGAAGTTATAGTTTTTTAATTATTAATTTTGGATTTGATTATAATTTTACTTTAAAATTAAATTAATAATATTTATAAAAATAGTTTCAAAAAATGTAGTTCAATTTTGGATTCTACTTGTCAAAAAATGGTATGGGTAAATATTCGGTATTTTTCTGAAATTCGTGAATTTTTTATGAATATTGAAATATGGTAAAATACCGCATATTCAAATTATCAGTAAAATACACTATTTATGACATCAAAATTAATTTAAGTCCAATTGAATAGAACTAAAATTTCATTATTACTATTTGGGGTTGCATGAATTAAGATTATATATAGTCTTGAGAAAAAATATAATAATGATGATTAAAATAGTGAAAAATACCCCCTCTCCTCCACTATATGTACCACCCTCAGTCCCCTCTTCCTCCCACACCTCTCAAGCCTTGAGAATTAACTATGTTCTACCCAAAACTCCTCTGAAGGTTCTTTTCCACGTCCTAGAGCTGCTGGTCTCACCAAATGGATAAAAAAAGGCCTCAAGAAGGATCCAAAGAGAAGAGATCAAGATGTAAACATATTCTTTTATTTTTATTATTTTATTTCATTTTATGTTATTCGTTTTCATTCCCTTGGGATTATGTTGGGATATTTTATTCCATATCCCCATTACTACCCATATTCTATAATAATGATGAGATAAACATTTTATCTAATCAAATTATTTTATGAAATTTTAAGCGATGTCATCAGGCTACCGAATTTTCGTGAGAGATTTATCTACTTTTCTTTTATTTTGAGTTTCTTTTGTCTTCTTTCCTCACCTCTTCATATCCATGAGGCACGAAATCTCTAGAATATTTAATATTCTGTAATTTTCCATGTTCATGGAAAATTCCTCATAAATCTTCTCCTCCCCCCGTCATATTAATGTAATTAAAAACATTGCATGTGATGTGTCGAATTATCGGCATCATGGACGATGGGTTTTTAATTTACATTAGTTTATTCGAATCTGGTCATGAAAAATTTATTATGGTTTAACTAGGTAATAAAATATTTATTATACCTCATACATGGTTCTGGAATCATTTTTCACACATGGTTTTAATTTATTGAACAAAAGGAGGTCTTTATTATCAATGAAAGACTAAAATTATCTCAACGAATATCATTAATGTTTTAAAAAATGAATCGTCCTCATGTTAGAATTCCAAATGATAAAGGCTATAATTTATGGTACGGGAAATATGAAAATAAAACTCCATTCCAATTCAGTATTTTCATGTCCAATAGACAAGAACCATCCACCATTAACCAATCATGAAAATCGTGTATAAAACTCACCCAAAAACAGTGCAAGGAACCTAATACTAACAATTAAAGGGTGAAATGATGGAATGAAATGATCATATATCATATTATAAAGATGTATATGTTTATTTAAGATAATAATAACATTTTTTTAACCATTATACAATAGGTTTAGATGATTTTAATGTAAGAAAAACCTGAGGTAAGGGAATTCTTAACCCGATTTCCATCCTTTGGGTTAAAATTATTCTTCATTATTATTGAGGTATTTAAATTGTTTCTAAGATTATTTATGATTATATTATGTCTAATTAAGATTATATAAATAGTATGTATATATTCCATCCACTTTACTATGTATAAATTCAATTATATGATATTTATAACTGACTTTCTTTTTAAAATCCTCATTTGAAATTCTGTTTTACAAAATTCAAAAGCAATGTTTTTATTCTATTATTCATGTTGTATATTTATGTTCTCATTATTGGGAATTTTCTTTGATAAATAATGGGACTTATATATCCCCCCATTGCATTGGGTATGTGTATGTTGGAGGTCGGCTGTATGGTTACTCCAAGTGCAACAACCATGGTTACACAAATTGTAAGGTAGTCATGAGCGTTACAAATTATATAGTAGCCGAGAGGGTTAAAATATTATTTATGTAATTCTCCAAGATACGTTTATGATTATATTTATGTTTTCATGTTTCATGTGTATCTTGTGTAAATCTGATGTTTCACAAAGTAAGTATATATGGGTCACAAGCTTGCCTTTTGAAAATGATTTTATACATTACAAGTGTTCATGGACTAATGTATTCTTTCCTTATTTTTATATACCTTAATAAAAATTTTGAGATCATACCATGTTTTTAAATTATTATCACAGGTTATAAGTATATGTATTAAAATGATGGAATCCTTGTTAAATATTTTACAAATTTTCAAAGAAATCAGTTTTATTTGAAAAGTTTTTATTTTGGAAGAATTGAGTATTGTTTTTATGGTTTCCAATTTGTAATAATGTGTAATTTTAACAATGTTTTATGTCCCAATTATCTAATGTTCTAAAATTAAATTACCCTCAATGTGAATGGAAGTGAATTCCTGAATAAATTGAAGATTATGTAATGTAATAAGGCCGAGTCCTTATAGTTAGTATCAGTAGATGGTTTAGATAATTTTAGCATTTAGTATGATGTTAAAAGAATACCATAAGTTTATTTTACTCAATGATTAATTTGAAATGTTATAACATTTATATATTACCATGTTACTTTTTATATGATATTTTTGTTCAAAATATTTGTCTGTAGAAGAAACTGGGAAGCTAAAGAGGAGAGGAACCGACTGAACGAAATCCTTCCAAATAGCCCAGAATGGTAAGGATTAGAACCAAGCAGTTTGTGATAGTAATGGCTCATCTAACATAGGAAAGAAATGGTTGTGTCTCCCATGAAGGAGAACAACCATAGGTGCCACAATGGATCCTGACGATAGTAGAAAATTTTACGAGACAACACCCTCCTTCATTCAAAGGATCTTATTACCCAGTAGCGGTTGAAGGATGGATTAAAGAACTTGAAAAGATTTCCAATGTTATTGGATGTTAAAATAATCAAATGGTAAGTATTTCCATTTACCATTTTGAAGGTGAATCTTCTTAATGGTGGTCAATGGTAAGGAATATCCATGATAGAGAGGATTTTGATTCCTTGGAGTGGGATGATTTTAAAAGTATTAGCCTTAAAAAATATTTTCCAAATGTGGGGAAAAAATAGGATGGATAAGAAATTACTTGAATTAATGAAAAGATAGGAAGATTCAATTCTTGTGTATGAAGAGAACTTCACCTGACTGGTGAGGTATGCTCCAAATCTTATTCTAGTTATTGATTGAAAAATCAACTGCTTTTACTCAGGACTAAAGCCATGGTATCGAAGGGAATTAGCCTCCCATTGATTCAAAAATTAATAGAAACTTCCACGATGTGATGAAAGGGTAGAGATGAAGTTTAACGATGATCAGGTGAATTTTGGAAACAATTAGAAGAAGAGGTCCATATGGAAAGAGATGGGTAAGAATCAACAAATAAAGCATATGGTAAGAAAATCTTGCTTATAGTTTGTGAAATGTATGGCAAGAAGCTCCCTGAGGAATGTCTTAGCAAAACTAGGGAGTGTTTTAAATGTGGTATGTTTGGACTAATGGCCCGAGATTGTAATTAAAAGGACCCTAAAACAAATCATGATAAGAAAACTATTATGTGTTTTAAATGTGGTGAGATAAGTCATTATGAAAATGCATGCCAAAAGAGAGATGCAAATGGTTCAAATAAGCCAAAATATAATCAGAAAGGTGTAGTGAGATCCTTTGCGACTATGTCAGAATATGTCGGTCCATCAAATGAAGTGGTATCAGGTAATCAATTTGATTACTTATATTTTTCTAATGTTTTTTTTCTATATGGGGTCTACAAATTCCTTAATTTATGATACAATTTCTGTTAAAATTGAAATATCACCTCAACAAATTAGACCAAAACTTGTTTTCTAAACACCGGAAGAAAATATTATAGTAAAGTGAAATTATAAAAATATTTCTATTGTGGTCTGATGAAAGACTATACCTACAAACCATGTCGTTTTACACTCATTCAAGTTATATTTTATTATGGGAATGGATTGGCTATCTGTTTATCATGAAATGATTGAGTGTAGAGCTAATGATGATATTTTTCAAAAGAGTTTTAGTTTGTATACAGGAAAGAACCTATAAAATTGATAACATATGAGGAATATATGAAATATTTGAATGATGGAAATGAATGTTATCTTGCTCCTATTTCTGAAAATAAGGGAACTATTCAGATTAATGATGTGATAGTGGAAAATGAATACAATGATGTTTTTCCTGATGAGTTACCCAGTGTCATACCTAATCAGAAAGACTAATTCACAATTGACTTAGTTCCTAATGCTAAGACAATTTCAAAACCCCCTTCTCATATAGCTCAAATAGAAATTATTTAATTGAAAAATCATTAGAAGGACTTGGTTGAAAAAGGCTTCATTCATCCTAGAACATCACCATGGGGTTCTCCAGGTTTTTTTGTTAAAAAGAATGACTGTTCCATGATATTTTTCATTGATTATAGATCATTAAATAACATCACTATTTAAAAAAAGTATCCTTTGCCACATATCGATGACCTATTTGATAAGCTCCAGGGAGATTTGTACTTTTCCATGATTGACCTGAGATTCAGATAGCATTAGCTGAAGGTGAAGGAAGTTAAAATCCCAAAAATATTCTTTCATACTAGAATTTGGCATTATGAATTTTTTTTTTCTGATATTTGAATTAAATAATGAACCTACAGTATTCATGAATCTTACAAATAGAATATTTCATGAGATATTGGATAAGTTTGTGTTTGTGTTTTTTATCAAATTCTTGTATTTTCTATGAATAAATAGGGGCATGAAAAACATCTAATTGTTGTTTTACAAACCATAATGGATAAAAAAATTGTGTGGAAAATTATGCAAGTGTGATTTTTGGTTGTAGTAGATTTCTCGTCTTAAGAACATTGTAAATAAGAATGTAATAACAGTTTATCCTATCATGAGAATAATGATTGATGAATGGAAAATACTCACAAATATTACATAGATTTGTAGTTATCTTGGGTTAGGAGGTTATTACTGATGGTTTGTTTAGGGCATTACATTGTTATCTATCCCTATAACTATGTTATCATGAAAAAGGGTTAAATTAATTTGGAAATCAGAATGTGATGTTTGTTTTCTGGAATTGAATAAGAGATTGGTGAAATCTTCAGTTCTGGACTTGCCTTCCCAAAATGGTGAGTTTTTCATCTATAGTGATGCTTCTTGGAGGGGACAAGGTTGTGTTCTGATGAAGAATGATCAGGTAATTTCTTATTCTTCAAGAAAACATAAAGTACATGAGTTAAAATATCCCACACATTATATGGAATTGGAAGCTGGTGTTTTTTATTTGAAAATTTGGGGGAATCATTTATACAAATCCAAATGTCAAATATTTAGTGCCCATAAAAGTCTGAAGTATATAATCACTCAGAAAGAATTAAACATGAGGCAGAGTAGTTGAATTGAACTGATAAAGGATTATGATTGCCCGATCAATTAACATCCGGGAAAAGCAAACAGTGTGGCTGATGCCTTGAGTCAAGAACATCATGCATCATTAACCATGTTACGTTTGGAACTTGATCTCTTGATTAATTATTTGCGGAATTTTGTCTTAGAAGTAGTTGGTACAAGGAATAAATATGTTTGTTCTTAGGTTTTAGTATAGTCATCGTTATTAGATAGAATAAATAAAGCATTGAATAAAGACAATGAGCTACAAAAAAAGATAGAATTGGTTAAAATGGGTATGTTGCTAGAATTTAATCTTGATAAAGGTTGTGTTTTGAGATTTTGAAAAAGGTTGTGTGTGCCTTGTGATTCCTAGATGAAGAACAACTTGTTGTGTGAAGCTTATAGTTCTCCAATTTCAGTTCATCTTGAAATTACTAAGATGTACGGAGACCTTCGGGAGTATTATTGGTGGCATGGAATGAAAATAGATAATGCTGATTTAACCATGAAGTATTTGACGTGTCAATAGGTTAAAGTAGAGCAACAATTACTGAAGGCGATGATTCAGCCTTTTCCAGTGAAAAAAGTGGATGTGGAAGAATGTATCCATAGACATTGTGGTGGGAATACAAAATATATATCTAGGTAATAAAGTAATTTGGGTTATTGTTGATTGGATAAAAATTATGTGCAGTTTTTTTCTATTCGAGATAAAATGTATCTGGATCAGATTTCATGAATGTTCCTCAAAGAAATTTTCAGGTGACATGGAGTTCATATTTTCATTGTATCTGACTTGGATCCCATATTTACTTCTATCTTTGGGAAGGGAGTTCAGAAGTCATTGGGCACAAAATTATATTTACGTAAATCTTTTTATCCACAATCAGATGGGTAGTCATAATGAACGATTCAGACTTCGAAAGATATGATTCGAGCTTCTCCAATGGTCTACCAGGGAAGTTGAGTTCATCAACTTTCTAAAGCTGAGTTTTTTTATAATAATAGTTTTCATTCCAGTATATAGATGGAACCTTTTGAGGAACTATATGGGAAGCGGTGTCAGACTCCAGCGTTTTGGGATGAAGTCAGTGAAAGAAGGTTTATGAGGCTGGAATTAGTAGCGGAAAAGGATGAGAAAGTGAAGATGATTCAACAGCACATGAGGACATCTTTGAGTAGGAAGAAAAATTATGTAGATAACAGAAGTAAAGATTTCTCTTTTGAGGTAGGTGACCATGTTTTCCTTAAAATATCCTTATAAAAGTGTGATCCATTTTGGTAAGAATGTGAATCTAAGCTCGCAGTTCATCTGTCCTTTTGAAGTCATGGAAAATGTTGGACATGTTTTATACTGAGTAGCTTTGCCTCCGAGTTTATCTGAAATACATAATGTTTATCATGTTTTGATGTTGAGGATGTATGTGCCATATTTATCACATGCCTTGAGCCTAGAAGCAGTTTTACTGGGTGATAACCTTTCTTTTGAAGAGAATCTAATTTAGATTATTGATCGAAGGGAACATGTACTACTGAATTAGGTAATCCACTAGGTAAGGGTTTTTTGGAGATACTGCTTGGAAGAAGAAGCAACATGGGAGCCTGAAAATTCTATGAGGGAAAAATACCCCCAATTGTTTAATAAGTAAATAAAATTGAGGGGACTCAATTTCCAGAATGTGGGGATAATGTAACACCCCAAGGTTTTAAAAATAATTTAAAATGCATTAATATAGTTTTATGTAGATATTTATAAATATCCTTTAAAAATATTTTTTCCACTTCTATGTTTTGAATTTTGAAATATGGTCATCTACAATTGTGTTCATTATGTTATTTGGAGTCTAATGGAACTAACTTGTTTTTTTTAGTGATTAGTAACATACCCTTATGAATATTAAAATGAATAGTAATATAAATCTAATGAATAGTAAATTGTATTATTATTTTATTTTCTTATGGATTTATGATAATGAAATCTTGAATAATTTTTCAATGTGATATAAAAGCGGTATAGTTTTTAAATTTTTAATTTTTGAGTTATGTATGATTTTATTAAAAAATTAAATTAGTTATATACTGAAAATTATTTTCAAAAAATAGAGTTCATTTTTTGATTCTACACATTGATAAATGTTAAAGGTAATATTTTGGTTTTTTTTGAAATTCATGAATTTTTTATGAAGAGTGAAATATATTAAAATACCCTATATTCAAATTATCAGTAAAATACACTATTTATGACATCATAAGTGATTTTAAGACACTTGGTTCAAACTAAAATTCCATTATTACTCTTTAGGGTCACATGAATTAATATTAATCATATTCTTGAGAAAAAATATTACAATAATGATTAAAATAATGAAAAATACCCCCTCTCATCAACTATAATTACCACCCTCAATCCCCTCTTCTTACTACACCTCTAATGAATTGATCCTTTACTATGTTTATCCAAAAACTCATCCCAAGGATTATCCCCATGTCATAGAGATACTGGTATCTCGAAAAAGCCAAAACCAAAGGCCATAAGAAGGATCTCAAAGAGAAGAGATCAAGAGGTTGACATCCTCTTTTATTTTCATTCTTTTCTTTCATTTTATGTTATTCTTTTTCATTTCCATTCAATTATGTTGGGATATTTCATTCGATATCCCCCTTAAATACCATATTATATAATAATTATGAGATACACATATCCTTTAATCATGTTATTTTATGAAATTTGAAGCGATGCCGTTAGGCTGTCGAATTTTCGTGAGATATTTCCCAATGTTTATTTTCTTTAGAGTTTCCTTCTTATTCTTTCCACACCTCCTATTATCCAAGAGGTACGAGAAATATAGAATCATTTTTATTTTGGATGTTCTCATGTTCATGATAAATTTATCATCAATATTCTCCTACCCCTCCCCCACTTATTCAAGGAATTAAAAACATTGTCCATGATGTGTCGAATTACCGACATCTTGGATGATGCAATTTAAATTTGCTTTAATTTCTTTAAGGATGGTCATGAAACAATTTTAATGGTTGAACAAGGTTATAATATATTTATTATATATCATCCATGGTTCTAGAAATATTTTTCCCACATGGTTTTAATTTATTAAACAAAATGAGGTCATTATTATCAAAGAACCACTAAAATGATCCAAATGAAGATCATTAATGTTTTAATTTATGAATCATCCTCATGTAAGAATTAAAAATGATAAAGGGTATAATTTATGGTACTAGAAATATTTAAATACTACTCTATTACAAATCTGGAGTTTCACTTCCAACTAACATGAACAATCCATCATGAATTGATCATGAACATCATGTTAAGAACTCACCCAAAAACAGAGCAATGAACATAATACTAGAAATTAAAGGGTGAAATGATGTAATGAAATGATCGTATAAGGTATTATAAATATGTATATGTTTATTTAAGATAATAAAAACACTCTTTTAACAATTATACAAGAGGTTTAAATGAGTTATAAGTATGAAAAACTAGAGGTAATGGAATTCTTAACCAGATGTCCATCCTTTGAGTTAACATTATTCTTCCTTATTAATGTGGTATTTAAATTTTTTTGTTATGAATTCAAATTATATTATGTTTAATTATGTGTATTTATGGAGTATATACATATTCCATCCACTCTACGAAGTCTCACTTCAGTTATATGATATTTATAACACACATTCCTTTTAAAATATTTTTTTTGAAATTATGTTTTACAAAATTAAAAAGAAATGCTTTGATGATATTATTCATGTTGTATGATTATCTTCTAGTTCCTAGGAATTTTTATGATGAAGTGTGGGACATAAATATCCCTCTAATGTATTAGGTTTGTGTAAGTTGTAGTTCGGCCATCTGGTAACACAATGTGTAACTACGATGGTTATATAAATTGTATGGTAGTCATGAGGGTTACAAATTATAAGGTAGCTGAGAGGGTGACAAGATTATGTATGTAATTCTCCAATATATTTTTATGATTATATTTATATTCTATTTCTTTGTGTGGATATTGGATAAATCCCTTGTTTCATAATGTATGTATATATGGGTGACAAGCATGTATTTTGATAATGATTTCATACATTACAAGTGTTCATGGACTAATGTATTATTTCTTTCTTTTTATACACCTTACTACATTTTTGTGCTCATCCCATGTTTTTAAATTATTTTCACTGGTTATATGGATTTTTAGGACAATGAATGAATCTATGTTAAATGTTTAAGAATTTTCAGTGAAACCATGTTTTATTTGAATGGTTTTTAATTTGGATGAATTGAATGTTGTTTTTATGGTATCCACTCTATAATAATGTGTAATTTTAGGAATGTGTTATGTCCCAATTAAATAAATCTATAAACGTGAAAAGATCCTTAATATGAATGGATGTGAATTCAACTCTAAATTCAATATTATGTATTTTAATAAGGCTGGGATGTTATATGGAGTTTCTACTGCAACTGACAATTGAAGGAAGGATTCTGGTACCTAGATCTATTCAGATGATTTCTCAGTATCTTTGAGAAAAGCATGGACAAGTACAGATTCTGACAACTTCTTCTTCATTTTATTTTATTTATCTTCTTTTTGAAGCTCTTCTGCTTCCTGAATCATCAATTCTTTTTCCATAGTAGGGTTTGAACCAAAACATGTATCTCCCTCATTTTTCATATTCTTCTACTCTCTCTAGATTTCTACTATTTCATCAGAAAAAGTTTTTTTATTTTTCATATTTGGTGTGGATGGCTAGGTTTATGGAATGGGTTCTTTTTCTTTAGATGCTGGTTATTTGTCTTTTCTCTTCTTTTGAATTTACGTGGAAGGTTATCCTTTTTCCACTTTATTGACTAAAGGTTAAACCTCACTTTCAGAAATATCTTAAGACTCTCCAGAAATGATACTGAAACCATCTTCCCCCCTCCAAAGAGTGTCGTCACATGAAAAAATATTCACAAAGGTTCTGGGTTTTGAACTATAAGGAATTTAAAAGGATTTTAAATAGATAACTACGATTTTTGACAAGATCATTGGATACATGATTATCTAAGGCTTGAGGGTTCAATTTTATTTGTTACTTATCGTCAGGAGGATTTAATTCATCAAGTTCACCTTTCTATGATTAACCAAGAAGTCCGTTATAAATAATCCACTCTTTTAGGAGAGTCCTTTTCTCCCTATATTGGAATAAAAAAACCATGAATCCACAATTATATCAAATGATTGTTTTTTGTAATATGATTTATTTTAAAAGACTTGACTCATTTGAGGCCAAGGAACTGTATTTCCTTTTCCTTCTCAAAACATATTTCTTTTTATGGATGTTTGTGAGAGAAAAACATTTCTTCACCTTCATAAGTAATACCAAGAATGTTTTCAGCCATGTTGAAGGATAATGAATTGGTCTTCGCATAGCTCTTAAAGGAAAACATTTCCTATAATCCTTTATAAAACTTATTGAATCACAAAATTCATTAAGAAGATATTGATTAATCAGGTCCTGATTCTTTTTCTCGGCTAAATAGAGACATTCCCAACTATTCTTCATTATAAATTCTGAAATTTGGGATTTATACTTTAAAAATAAATTTGGTTCGACCAACCATTCTCTGTAGATTTTATAATCATTGATTTCCTTGTTTGACGTCATCTGATTTTGAGAGAAAATTTCAAACAAAATGTATAATGTGGGGAAAATAAGAAATAAGAACAATTGATTTGTAGGGTGTTAGTGCTATGGTGAAAAAACTATTAAAAACCGATGTGGGACTTGAAAATAGGGGGTCATTATATAGTTTTCACAACAATGGTTCAAAATCCAGAATTAATCTAACAATTAATATTAGCTAGATCTGATCTCATGGGTGTGATTAATGAAAAAGTAGGATTCGGTAGGTTCTGAACTTTTTATTTTTTACGGAAAAATTGGATTTTGGGAAAGTGAATCCGATAGATTTTTCAGAAAACAAGATATATATACCAACAAGTAAAAAATTATGAATATTTATGTAAGGAAACATACTTTATGGATTTCATAGAATGAATTGTCAGTATTGAGAAGATTTATGATGAAAAACATAGAAACTGTAAAATAATAATTATGGAAAGGAAATTTTAGGTTCGGAAATAAAATTGGGTTCTGAAAAATATTTTGAATGGAAATAAATGTGGGTTCCGAATTTTTTGTAAAGAATAAACAAATGTACTAAGCCTCTATAAATGAGTAACATAATATAAGGACATAGGTTTTAAAAGAAAATTAATATGGAAGATTACCTTTTTTTACCATTCCTCACATTTTATAATGTATTAAAATCTATTCTACGGTAAAGATTTTGTAAAAATGCCAGAAAGTTGATCTTGAATTGCAATAAATAGTAAAATAATATCTTCTTTATGTTTGGGATCAATAAGAAAGTGATCCTTAATATCTATGTGTTTTTAATGAGAGTGATTTATTGTGTTTTTTCTTAGAGAAATGGTACTTCTATTATCACACAATATATATATCTTGGTAAAACTCATGCCATAGTATGTGAGTGTGTGTTACTTCCACAACACTTGAGCACAATAACTTCGATGTGATACGTATTTAGCTTTAGCAGTAGAAAATTCTACTATGTGTTACTTCTTTCATGACCAAGAATCAAATGAATCTCCTAAGAAATTACACGTTCAAGATATAATTTTTCGATCTATTCTACATCCACCAAAATCAGCATCCGAAAAAAGTTGTAAAACAAAATCATTTCTAGAATAATAAAAAATTCCTAATTCCATGGTACACTTTAAATAGGAAAAAATTATTTTCACTAATTTTAAATGAGATTCCATTAGATTAGATTTATATCTTTCATATAAGCATACCTAAAACATTATGTCTAGATGACTATCTATTGAGTATAATAAACTTCTAATCATACCTCTAAAAGTTTTTTGATCTACTGGTTTCCCATCTTCATCATGATCAAGAGAATTTGAGGTATCGATTGGAGTAGTTATACATTTGGTTTTCTAATATCCATACTTCATAATAAGTTATTTATTATACTTATGTTGAGATATATACATTCCATCTAGTTTTTGTGAAATTTGACAACCAAGGGAAAAAGTTAACTCACCCATCATAGTCCTTTCAAACTCATATTTCATAATATTAACAAATGAATTAGTTAAATATTGTTGAGATGGTCCAAATATAATATCATCAACATATATTTGATAAATCAAAACTTTTTTCTTATCATTATTTTTAAAAAGTGTTGGATCAGTTGTTCCGTTAACATAATCATTTTGTAAAATAACTTTCGTAAGTCAATCATACGAGGCTCTAGGGGATTTTTTAATTATTTATAAAGCTATGGTAAGTTTAAAAACATCTTCATGATGTTCTATGTCTTCAAAAATAGGATGTTCTTAAACTGATTTGGGTTTTATTAAAAACTATTCAACAACACACAGTAGAAATTTTTGAGGGTAAATACTTCTGAAACATTTTATTGAGTATTTAATTATTTGAAGAATCTTCTATCAAATTTTGATAACCAATTTCTGAAAATACATCCGAGGATGTAGGTTGGGGTTGATTATATATAAAATGAACACTTTCATCATATTTAACAGGCACTGTTTCTTCAAAGGTACAAGATTTTTCGTTAAAAGCTCTATAAGACTTAGAAGTTGTGGACTATCCTAATAAAAAAATTTCATCGGATTTGGGAGATAATTTATGTAAGTTATATTTTGTATTCAAGATAAATACATTTCATACAAATAATTATAAGTAAGATACTTTAGGTTTTATACTAGTCAATAACTTATTAGGATTTTTATTATGAAAATGTCTGACTAAAACTCGATTTATAGTATATAGAGCACTACTAATAGATTCAATCCAAAAAAAAATTAGCAATAGGATATTCACTCAACATGGTTCTAGTTATCTCTTGAATAATTAAATTTCATCTTTCAACAACACTGTTATATTGATAAGTTCTTAGGGCTATGAATTTATGAGTAATGCCTTTATTACTAAAAAAAGTTTCAAAATCTGTATTTTGAAAATATCCTCCACGATCACTATGAATAATTATCAATGGAATGTTTTAATCATTTTAAACTTGTTCTCCAAAAGTTTTAAAATAAGAAAAATATTTTTATTTATTTGCTAAAAAATATACCCTTGTAAATATAGTGTAATAATTAACTAGAACAAATGCATATTATTTTCCTCCAATACATCCAGTTTCTGTTGGACCGAAAAGGTCCATATGAACTAGCTATATTTCATCAGTAGTTGAGACTTAACCAATTTATTTAGTGATTTATTTATGTTTCTTTCCATTTTTAAAAGGATAAAAAACAATTGAAGCCTCCAATCTGATCTCCATTAGATCCTTATCATGTATTTTCCTTAAGATTTTTCATATGACTCTATTGTTACAATGTCATTAAATTTTATTCTATAACAAATATTGATCTTACATAATAATAAGTTAGGGTAGATCATGGATCCTAATGTCTTATAAGTTCAATGTATAAACATTCTCATGACATTGAGCAGAGAGAAAAATCTTTTCCATTGAATATTTTACTAAGAATTTATCATTCCTAAAATTCTCAAGGTATCCTTCATCACATAATTGGATTATTCTTATAAGGTTGTGCTTAAGACGTTTAATAAATATAATATTAAAAATTTATTCTTTTCCATGAAGAAAAATGTTACCTATACCAAAAATATCTCACTGAGCATTATCTCCAAAAGTTACTTTTCCTCCATTCGTCATGATAATATTTTCTAAGATGTTTTTATTACTAGTAATGTGACTGGAACATCCACTATCCATGTACCAAATATTTTTGTTGGTACTTCCTTTATTTTGTTGAAATTGAAAATGTTAGAATTCCATAATCCAAAATTTTATGGATTTGGAAATTTCTGAATGTAAAATATTAGGAACCCACATTTTCCTTGATAAATAAGCTTTATGAAAACCTGATGATAGGATTTTATTAAAAAACAATTTTCTCCCAATTTCCACCACATTGACACTTGGTTCAAAAGGTAGCACATTGGGGAACAAAATAATTATGACTAAAAATATGCTTCGAATGAGTGTAACTAATTCCAAAACTATTAATTAGAGGAAGAATTTTTTAATGCATTTTATAAAATTCAATCCTTCCAGATGTGAAATTTGATAAATGTTTCTTTAATCGAAAAATTCATATTTTTGAATGATGAAGAAATTTTTATCCAAAAATTCATTAGTTTTAGAACATAAGTTATTATCTGAAACATTTTTCATAGAAATAATATTTTCATGACCCTTATAATGTTTATCCTTCTATGAATTAACATTCTTATGGTTATTAAAACACTTTAAAAATCAAAATGTTTCTGATTATGATCCCCAGAAAGATCTGATACTTATTTTGTTAAAAAATAATTTCTAGAATTTTCTTTCTCTAACTTTTTTATCTTAAAATTTTCATTCTCTAGTAATTTTTAATATCTAGAAACTTATTCAAATGAAGTTAAGTTATTATCTTCTGATGAGGATGATTATTCATTTGAATATTCATAATATTATTTATTAGAAAAAGTAGTATTTAAATAAATAATGGTTAACAATTCAGCATTGTGTACATTAGCCATAAGACAATGACTTTCAATAAGTAATATGGATCTGAGATTAATATTCTTATGACTATAAGATTCATATTATGAGGTATCGTTGAAGAGTCACCACCACAAGAAATCCATGTGTCATTAGCTTTTAAGAATTTTTGAGACATAAATTTGCAGTATTTCTTTATATTCATTTTTGAATGCTTTTATTTTCTTTTTTTTCTCCTAAGTATAGAAAACTCAGGTCTGATATGTCTATAACTTTTCCATTCATAACAGGTTATATAAGAATCATTCTTGTTCATTTTATCAATCTTATTATATCTATATGGAAAATATTTATTTCCAATAATCTGGTTCATCCTTCAAACAAGATTGGGTAATTCATTCTAAAACCGATCACATTCACATGATTTGGATATAACAACAACTTTATTAAATTTAGATCTAGTTACTCTTTCGGGAGTATTGAGTTTATATGTAGTAGTAAAAGAAATTATTCTATTACCATTATTTTTCTTGTTCAAATAATCATGCCACATCATTATTGTTTTATGCTAAATAATAGTTCCAAATAACTCAACAAGAGCAATGTTTGATACTTTCATTTTCTCACCAATAGATTTCATTCTATATTCCCACCCATAAGCATGATATTAATTATTATTTCCCAAATAACTTTATCATCAAGACCTCTATCTCCCATATATTGAAGACTATTGACAATGGTCATAATTCATTGTTTCACTTTTCAAAAGGTTCACCGTAAGGAAATATAAATCGATGATATTCAGCTCTTAATAGAGTTTTTCTAGTTTCTATCACTTTAGAAGCTCAAAAATGTGTTACCTAAAGTTTCTTCCAAATACAGTAGGAATATTAACATGAATATATTTGACTATATATTTTTCTGTTCAATAAACATATCAATGTATTTCGTACCTTGTAATTTAATTGACATTCTAGTTTTTCATGGTTGGGGAATGTTCTGAATTCTTTGTCTAAAATTTTGTAATCTTCAGTGACCATGTCAATGTTGTCTACTCTAGTATTTATAACAAAAGTCTTCATCCTATCTATCCAATACATATAATCAATACCATCAATGATTGTTGGTCTGGTAGGATTCAGGTTTCTTATAGAACCAACATTTATACATTCCATTCTATAAAAAAATTATCTTTTCCACAAAATATGTTAATAGTAAATGTCTATAAAGAAATATAAAAATATTTAAGAACTACTTGAGCAAGAAAAGTTAAGAAAGAAAATTTTTGGTAAGAAAAAGTTGAGCAAGAAGACATATATTTAAGGATAAGTATTTTAGAGACCTAGTCTGATACCAATTGTTGGATCGAAATAGATGCAACTTCCCAATTATAAGAGGGGGTGAATAGTAGGTTTAAAAACATTTGATTATAAATATAAAGAAATCTATGTGTAACAAAGGTAAATAAGGTAAATTCACAAACCCTATTTGGTTTATACATAATATAATAATTGGAAGGGCCCATGTTCAATTATAATAAACCTAAACATAAACATGTTAAACTTAATAAAACATAAGAAGGTTTTACATAGAGAAATATTCTACCTTAAAGTGTATATAATCTTATTTATATCCGAGTTAATTAAGTATAAGAATGTATAAGAATGTTTTAGTTTCTTTATTTAACAATGTGAAGTGGAAATAAAACTTGTAACAAAGCATGTAAATAAGTAGGAAATATTTTAAGTGAAATATAATAGTATCCAAAACCCTTGGATAAAGGTCCCTTGATTTATAATTTCAAGAAAGTATACCTTACCCAAACCAAGGTAACCCACGATAAGAATATATGATTCTATCTTTCTATCCCGAAAAGACTTCAAACTTTAAGGTAGTCAGAACCACTATCTTCCTATCCCTGGAATCCCTCAAATGTTAAGGTCATTGGAACCTATGTCTTCTTATCTCTGGAAGCCGTTGATTGTACAAAACAACCATTGGATTCACACAAAGCTGAACAACTTGTTCATAGTTGAACAAGATATTCACAAATCGTACAAATCATGAGAGTCTTTCTCTCTATTTAAATCTATTCATCACATGTAATCTAAAGGAACATTAACTGAAATTGATCTCATTAAAAAGTGAAATTTTTTATAGGAAAGGATTCTAATGGTTGGATCCCTCCTTCAATAGTCATCTTTTCCCTTCAATTTCAGAGGGACCTGTACACATGTCACTCAACTAATTGTTAATTAGAATCAAATTGTATGACATTTTTGAAGTAGTAAAACCATGGGAATGTTATAATTGCATAAGAATAAATAATATGAAAGGAAAATAATATCATGGTTAAGAAACATGGATCCAATAAAATTGAAACAATATGGTAGGAAAGCAAGGCAGCTTAAACAAATGTGAATAATAAAAATCTAAGAAATATAATATTCAGAGTCTAAATATATGAACAATTAGATTCTAGGAAAAATGATATTAGAAGTCTGAATTATGAGGAATTAGGTGTCAGAATGATTTGGAATTAATAGTTAGAATTCTGAAGAATTCAGAGTCTAAATTATGAGGAATTCAGAGTATGAATTTTGAGGAATTCTGAGTCTAAATTTTAGAGACTTTGGAGTCTGAATTTTAGAGAATTTAGAGTATGAATTTAAATTATTTTAGAGTCAAAATTTCATAGAGTTCATAGTCTGAATTTTAGTGAATTTAGAGTTTTAATTTTATAGAATTCGTAGACTAGAATTTAGAGAATTCAATGTTTGAATTTCAGATAATTCAGAGTCTGAATTTAAAATAATTCAACGTCTGAATTTCATAGAATCCATGGTCTGAATTTCAGAGAATTTGGAGTCTAATTTTCATAGAATTTAGAGTCTAAATTTTAGAGAATTCAGAGTCTGAAAAAAGTAAGACATGTTATCTAAGGAACTCTAATATTCCTAGTTTTTTGATAAGGAGATTGATTTTTTATTAAGAAAAAAATGGTTTTCCTTGGTTTTGAGAAGGCTTAAAAAATATATTGAAAACCAAGGTAATGATAATAATTTTCATAAAGAATGAAAATTTTAGATAAGAAAATAACGTTTAGATAAAGAGAATTTTCCTTAAGAAAGTGCGTTTGTGATTTTCAAAACATAGAGGAATGGAATATTCACAAGGAAACATTATTGACTGAACAATAATATCACTAAGATATATTATATACCATTCATAGAAAGAATATTAATTTTATCAAAATATCGCATTCCTAGTGATGAATTAGAAATAATAAATATGTTTACATTCAGGAAAATTGCAACACCAATATATTTTATGACATATTTTTTCATTATATATAATTCGTTAAATAGTTTTTGTCACACGCATCACCGAGTCTAAATAAACTGTAAAATATGATATTGTTATAACATAGTAATTAAAATGGAGGTATTAATAGTAATTACCAGATTTTAAAAATAATTATAATGTTTTTAGATAATGTAAATATTTTTTAATTCATTATATCATCATAAAAATTCTTTTCCCCTCAAAAATGGTTATTTATTTATTTTTTCAAAAAATGTTATAATAAATTATTTAATAATACTTAATATTAATTTGAACAAATGGAAAATGTTTTTTGAAATTAAAATTTCAAAATTATCATATAGTGATGTTTTGAGAAGTTTAGGATAAGAATAATTTTTTGATGAATAGTTATTAATAATGATTTTAATTTTAAACTCTCTTTTAGTTTATAGAATATAAAATTTTCAATTTAGTTTTATGATGGTTTTAAAAGTTAGAACATTTCATTTTAATTTTTAATAATCTAATTTTAGAATCTCGACCTTTTTGGTGATGCCTCACACAAATTATGATCTCTCGAGAGGATTCCAAGGCACATATAATCCTTTTCATTAAAAATAAATGGTCTAATTGAAGGATCAACTACCCATTGGTATTTATCCTAGATTATCCGATTCATTGTGTTCTTGATCATTATAATTCATTTTTGGAAATTTTGTGTTTTCAAACATCCGTTGGAAACTGTGAAGTTGGTTTTCTAATTATCAATTCCCATTTTATTGATTTCAAATGTGTGTTTATAACTATGGAATTACAATTTCCACATTTGAAATTTTCAATCATTATTGAATTAGCTAATTAATTATTTATCCCATGTGTTAATTAAAGTGGTTGAATATTTGGATTATTCATTTGATGAATAATGGAAATTATGAAATTACTGATTAATGGAATTGTGAAATTAGTAACACTATTTGGGTGTGACGATAAGATGAAAATGATCATTTCAAGTTTGTGTGTTTTGATAAATGATATTGTGCAATTGGTAAATAATTAATTATGATAATTGATGATAAAATGATGGGGATGTGGAATGGTGTGATTTGATATATGTGACTATGTTTTTGGAGAGGGAAAACTACTCCATATATCTTTGGGGTGCCAAACTGCTACTCTAGGAGTCCAATATATTTAGGTTTGTATGTGATCTTTATGTGTGGGACATGGACTCTGATCTGAAAACCAATTGGGTTCTTGATTGCTGCTCTAGGACCACATTGGTTGAATGTGAAATTTGAATTGATTAATTCCTAGAGAACCATGATTTAAGTATATTTTTTTTTATAATTTTGGGGTCTGTTCAGACTTTGGAACTGGATGAACCAGTTATTGATGGTTTAGGTGTCATTGTGAACTTGAGAAATTTTATTTTGTTAAATAATTTATAATTTATCATAAAAATCTTTAAATATTTTTAGTTAAATTTTTTGTTATTAAATTTAATAGACATTAATAGATTTTATATTTTTTAGTCACTGTTGGTGTTTTCCTACAGAGTTTTACTGAGACCCTATTCGTGATTCCTTATTAGTACCCAAATAGACTTCTTGTTTGTAGGATCAAATAAGGGAAAAATTCCAATGTTAAATGGAAGAGATGTGATTGATCATGAATGAGGGTACCATATAAGATGATAGGATCTGCATGGGGTTTTCAGTGTGTATTTAATATGTATTTTTATTTATCACACGACACATATATAAAATGACATATCTATTACTATAGTTTATATATATTTTTTATATTCTGGTAAATATTGTGATTCTAATTTGTATTGGTTATGGTATTATTTTGTTTATTGGTTATTAACTTTTACATTTTTTATTTATTTATATTATATTTATACTTTTATAAATAGTGAATAATATTCCATCGATATAAAAACTAGACCCTTAATTCTAGTCAGTAGCCACTGATAAATGGGGATCCATGCCTTTGTCCATGTTATCAACTGGCTTTGGGAAACTCATGTGGCACCTGGGTCAGGATGTTACAAAGTTGTATCAACTCTTGTTTCCTTCATTTTTCATAGTATTACTATTTCAAAAATGGTTGATTAATTAAAAGACTCATTGAAATCATGGTCATGAGCTTGTTAATGGGTCTATCTAACCCATATATGATGGAAAAACCATGTACCTAGGGTGGGATTGTTCCTATTAATATATGTTGTTGGGGTTGAATTTTATTTCTCTTCAAGTGATTCACGTGTTGTGTGATGAAAATAATGTTTTTAGTTTTTTTTCATTAATTGATTAATTTAAGTGAAAAGGTTCCTAATATGAAATTCATAATTTTAATTAATGATAAAATAAGTTAAATGAAATGGAGAAATTGGTGTCTCAGGAGAAAAAATAATTATGAAAGCATTTACCCTATGTTATCCAGAAATAGATGAGGGAAGGTTGAGGGCAGTATTGGAGCCTCGATTTTGACCATGTTGTCGGGTATGGGGGATGACATATTATGAATTTATGTTATTCCCTATTAAATATTAATATTAAATATGTGAAATGTGTCACGAGGACTATGTTTGAAATTATATATATACGCCTCAGGGATGAAACTTATTTATAAGGAGACAAGAAAATAAGGGTTGGAAATGACCCTCTAGTAGTGGAACCCAATGCTATGACAGTTCTAGTTGAAGGAGCCAATGAGATGTTATGTAAGAAATTTTTTTATGAATTGAATTTAATGAAAACAAGGATAATATGTGGGGAACATGTCTTATATGACTCATGAGTTCCATTTACAGCACCCTACGACATTCACCGGAGAGGGTGGACCTGAGGTAGCTTTTTTCTGGATTGAATCTATCTAAAGAATCCTTGTGTGAAGAGATTCAAACTGAATTCTTATTTTTTTTCAAGAGTATAATTGGTGGGACATCTAAACTTCGAATGAACATCAATAATATATGGAACAAAATTACATTTAGGATATGTTCTTGGAGAATTTTTACCTAATGACGCTCATGAAGGAGAGTGTAACCGAGTTTGTGACGTTAAACTAGGGGAGTATGTATATAATGTACTATACTGGTCACTTCATTGATCAACATTTTTTTATTCATTAATTGTAATGGGATTAGGTTAATACATCATATAAGTTTCAAGACGGGGTAAATTTGAGATTATGTCCTTGTTAACATCTTTTGGATGTAAATGTTTTTTGAAGTGATGAATTAATCTCAAATTTCTATGTAGAACATAATGGAGGAATCCATTGTAATGCATGTGGTTTCTAGTATATGGACATGAGGTATATCTTACATGATTTAGAAGCGTCTACTTGAAAATTTAAACTTGAGAGATAGAAAATAGAGTGGCCATGGAGATTTAACAGTTACACATTAGTGTAACATTATATAATAATACTGGTGTGGTAGGTGAATACATATTCAAAGTGTGTGTCCAAAACCACCTATGGAGTTTCAATAATATGTTAGTATGGGTTACCTATAGATTTATTTCATAAACCATCGACCTATGGGTATTGATGGTGGAGCTCGGTAGTGTCAAAGTACTAGTAGGTTTTATTCTATCCCATATCAGTCTAGTAGTTGGAGTTAATCTTCCCATGGTGGTGAAGGTAGTGAATGTCGAATATTAGAGAAATATATATTGTATAAGTAAAGTGTTGCAGCTCAGTGAAATGAAGCTACATCAAATGAAAGATTTTCATGACAGTTTCATACAGTTTAGAAAGTGCTTGTGGATAGTGATGATGGGACATCTACTGTTAGAGGTTCTATTATTTTAGATTCTATTATTTTTAGTTCCTTATTGGAAAAATTATATTATCATTATTTTATATATAAAAAATGAATTAATTTTTTATGTCTTGTGGTGGATTTTTGGATTGGGGTTAGGGTTACTCAGACATCGTTGGGAGTAAAGTTTAGAGAATTACTCTAATGTATGGGGTGTTCTCTCAATTTTTGGGAGTATAGTTTCATTTGGGATATCTAAATTATTGATAATTATGTTTTTTATTGATGTTGGGTATGAATTGGTTGTTAATATACCAATACCACATTGATTGATATTTTAAGAGAGTGACCTCTACGTCTCAGGAGGGAGATAGTAATGTACATTGTGGAGAGTGAGATATTTAGGTCGGCGGTGTTGGGCCAGTTAATTAGAAAATGGTGTATCTCGCCACTGAATATTAGATTCTTTTCCCTATTTATGTAGGTTTATATAATTGTTTTTTAAACCATATTGGAATGGTTAAATGATTTTTTTCCTGAATGATTTTCAGGACTGCGACCTGAAAGAGTTGTTATGTTTACAATGGAGAAAATTCCTAGTGGTTATCGAATTTCAATTTGGCCATATTGGATGGAACCAAAAGAGCACATGGAACTTAAGAATAAGCTAGATTGGTAGATTCATAAGGGGTTTAATCATACATATATGTTTCCTTGGGGTTATCCAGTATTGTTTTCTAATATTTTCAATAGGATGTTACAGTTATGTGTTGATTATGGGATGATGAACCATATGACAATTAATAACTAGCATCGACTTCCCCAAATCAAAAATATCCATGACATGTTGAGTTTTTATTGTGTATTTTCCCTAATTTAGATGATATTGGGGTATGATTATTTTATAGTAAGAGCTTCTAATATACTATTGATTTATTTTTGAATCATGTATCACCTATATGTGTGCACTATGATGGATTTCAGGATGAAAAATAATCTGATAGTGTTTATGGATTTGATGAACTAATTATTCCACCCATTCCAGGAGTTGATTGATTCTTAATTTTTGGATGAATATTTATGTACAGTAAGCATCGTGATGATCATTCCCAATATCTTTAAATCAACTTGATTACACTGAGATAACATCATCTATACACTAAACTATATGAATTTAAATTTTTGATTGACATTGTACATTTCATGGGTCACATCATCTATGTGGAAGGTGTGTTATTTGACACGGAAATGGTGTACACATTGTTTTATTAGGAGAATCCTAAGAATGTTGTTTGAAATCCTTATATTTTAAGGTTTGTGATTTAACTATCATAATTTCATGAAGGATTTCCTCTAATTGGTAGAACCACTTATGTGCTTTAAAAATGGAATTAATTTTGATAGTTTTGGAGAATGAGAGAACTCTTTCCAAGATTTGAATAACCATTTGAATACAACACCAATATTAATCCTAGACGAAATATGTGGGGAGTATAGAGTGTTTTTGACTAATATGGGAAAAGATAATGGGTAGTTTTGAAACAAGGAGATCATGTTGTAATGTTTGGGTCATGGTTACTAAGGCTACATGATTATAACTAGCCTACCTATGGACGTGAGTTAGCAACATTCAATTATGGATTGAAATTTTGTCGGCATTATATTTTGGAAGAAATTTTTTCTATGTATACCAATTCAAAGAATTTAAATTACATCATTAATAGGTGATATGTGAATCTCATTATTTGGAAATGGGTAGATTAAATTAATTATTTTGGTTATGAGCTGGAATATATAAATGTAATGGGAAAGAGTGTTTGGGATTCTTTAAGGAAGAAAACATGTACTTAGGAAATTAATTAATATAGTTTTGAGTGGAATACGATGAGTTTGATAAATGATATTTAGATTGTGGATTGGGAGGGCTAGGAGAAGATAACCACCATATCAGTATCATTTGATTCCACACGTTTGAGATGGATCATGGATATGCAGTATGAGGATTCAAATTTTTTATCCTTGAGGGAATGTTTTGAAGGTGTCAAGTCACCATTATATTAGATGATATAATAGGATTATATGATCTATGTATGGAACCTCTTTGTATTTCCTTTGAGTAAGAGGGAGGAGATAAATAATGAGTTTTTAGCCTCAAATTGGGTGGTTCATCTTAGTTTGAAAAAAATGTACCACAAACTATGTTGAAAGTATTGGTGGTTGTGATTGAAAAAAGAGAATTCAATATTTTTTAAAAAATGAAACACATTTTAGCTTGTGAAATTAGAGAATCAATGACCTATTGGTTTACTATAACAATTTCCCATTAATGATTTGAAATGGGAAGACGTTACTATATAATCTGTGGTTGGTATTTCAAGGATGCACTAGAAGAATAACTCTATTTGGGTGATTGTTGACTGATTGATTAATATACAACATTTCATTGTTATTTAGTAGGATTTATCAGTGGTCCCATTAAAAGACTTATACATGTTGGAGATAGCCTTTATCCACGGGGCTCCACACAAAATAGTTTTAGATCATGAATAAAATTTCACTTTATGATTTCAGAAAGGGTTGTAGAATGATCCTGGAACACTGGTATTTTCGTGTAAATATTTCCACTGATAGACTTATGGGTAGTTATAGTGTACAATAAGGTTTTATAGGATATTATAGGGGTTCGTGTCTTATAAATTGATGGGTATTGAGAGAATAATATAGAACTCGTTCAGATCACCTATAACAACAATTATAATTTGACTATTTAGATGGAACCATATGAAGAACATTATGGTAGGCCATTTATATAACCTCTATAATGGATGGAGTCAAGTGGGTCCAAGTTTTTGGAATTGATTCTAAATATGGATACATCATATAATTCTTTTCTAATTCTAAAATGTATGGATATGGATCAGAGTATGAATACGACATATGTTATTTGACATAGATGACGACTTGGTTTCACCATGGGTGATCATGTGTCTTTTCAGGTGTCACCTATATTGGGACACCATATGATTTTTAGGTTGGGAATGTTTGGCACACATAATTTTTATAATATTTGTTATTGTTGAGAGAATTGGGCCACTGCATACCAATTGTCTCTTCGATAGAGGTATAATGTAATGCATGATGTTTTTTAGGAGTTGAAGCTTTAGAGATACCACCACAACCCTTCTCATGTGATCGATGTTGATGTTTTTGAACATATTACTGGTTCAACCTTTGAGGAACATGTGATATGTTTTATGGATCACAATATAAAAGTGATGAAGTGAAAGTCTATGCTGATTGTTTCAGTATTGTGGCAATATGGACATGTTCAGGAGGAAACATGGGAGAGAGAATAAGATATGCAAGGTCAATTGTATGAAATATTTAAATAGTATTCTTATATATTCTTGAGAGTAGAGATTGAGGACTAGATGTTATAAGCTTGGTATATTTAATGATACCGACCTTCCTTTATATGAATTTTCCTCATTTTCAGGTTTATGTAGGATTTCCTGGATCCTATAAACCTTTTTACTATGAATCCATTATCAAACTAAAGTATCAAATTCACATTTGTTTCAGTTCTAGATAATCCATGTCATTGTGATATTGATCTTTCCACTTCAATTTTAGGAATTTTGTTTTGGTAAACACTCATAAATATCATTGTGGGAGGCTGTCTAATTTTCAATTACTATAGTCTTGATTTTAAATTCGTGTATAAAATTGTGAAATTTCAATTTCCATATCAAGAAAATGCATTCTGTATTGAATTTTGTAATTAAGTTTTTTTAAAATGTGGAAATGAAATTTGTTGAATAATGAGATTATACAATTGATGAATAATGGGAATTATGAAATTAAAGATTACTAGAATTTTGAAACTCATATCCACCTTTGGGTTGTGCCAGTAAAATGAAAATGATGATTTTTATTTTTTATCATTCTTCATATATGATAATTTTAAATAGGAGAATAATGAATTATTTTAATTGATGATAAGTGTTTAGAGATAGAGAACCATGTGATGTGATATCTATGAATGACTTGTGGGATGGGGAATAATGCTCCAAATACCAACAGGGTGAAATAATTCCACTCTAGTCCCATGATATATTTTTGTATACATGTGATCACTAAGAGGTGGGATATGGATTACTACTCCTAATACCAATGGGGTGGCAAGATACAGATTTAGGACCCCATTGATTGTATGTGAAATTGGAATTATTTAATTAATGGAATCCAATGATTTAATTATGAATTATTTCATCCATTTTGGGATGGTTCAAACGTGGCATGTGCTGGAGCAGGTATTGATGGGTTGGTTGTCATTGTGAAGATATGATATTTTATGTGGTTATGCAATAAGTTATTAAATGTGAAAACTGTTTAATATATTTTTTATACATCTCTGTACACTTTTATAGATTGCATAATGTTTTAGACACATTTTTTAGTTAACTACATAGTTTTACTTTCACAATACTTGGAATTCCTAGTTGGTATGCAAATAGACATCATGTTTGGAGGACATGATATGGGTAAGAGCATTATGTTAGAGTAATATGTTTAGATAGAACATGGATGAGAGAATTAGAAGTGATGTTAGGACTCCCTTGGTATTTGATAGTGCGTATTTATTTGGGGTTTTTATTTGACACATGACACATAAGAATCATGACATATATAATGCTTTGGGTAGGATATTATTTCCCATTTTGAATCATAACAAGATAATTGTATGTAAGGGTTATGATATTATTCTAGTTATTGTTTATTATATTTCGAATATAGATTATTTATTTAAATTTTTTTTCTTTTTTGAAAAACAGTGTATACTCTCCCCATGATATATTAAATAGACCATTTCTAGTGGGTGGTAGCCTATCGTATACAACGTGGAATGTCTAAGGTCATGAAATCATCCGACTCGGAGAACCCAAGGGTGTGAGAAAGGTGATGTCAAATAGCTAGGAGTTTTACGGTTTTGGGGGCCTTTGGTTGGTTTGGGATTTCCTTATCTATAAGGGGAAAAAGTGATGATGTGTATTCCATATATCATTTACACTCTCATGAACTAGTGTGCTACTATTATGTATTTATTTGTAATAAAAGACTCATTTAGGGAAAATTTAACCCCAAAAAATTCCTCATTGTTACAATATTTACATGATTATTCAAATAATTCATTGGAATTATTTTTTTAACTATAAAAACAATATTTTTCCGTTTAATAATTTGGAATCTTTTGTGGAATATTTTAATTCCAGTAACTGAGCCGACATGAGATTATGAAACCCGTAGAGTCTCATAATTATTATTCCAAAAAAATAAATATATTATATAACACATTCACATGATGTTATTAATTTTTCTTATATTTTTCATGACCATTGATGGAGAATCTAATACCATAGTTGATTTCAATACTTAGGGTTTTCCCTAGTCATGATATAATGTTTGTCAATGTTGAGTTTCTGGGGGAGTCATCCGTTGGTAGTGTGTTTAACAGAACAAATAAAAAATTATTTATTGTATTTTAAATTAGTAAAACATAAACCTATTCCAATAAATTACATGTTATAGAAAATTTATAGTGTTATCCATAGAATCTTGGGATATTAAAGTTATATGTGGATATCTCCATTAAAAGATGAATCAGGATCATGGATCGACATTCATTGGAGAGAATCAGCATATTAACAATCAACATAGATGATCCTCATCTTATTCTCTAGAAAACATGTTCTTCACCAATGATAAATTCATCATCAGTATGATTCATTACATAAGAATTTAATCCAATGTTTTGGTTGACAATCATGTATTTTATTATTTTCTTTAAAATCATTCAATTTCCATTCTTCACATGATCTCTAATTGAAAAATATCCTTAATTTGATTTATTTATTAATGATTCACAGGATTTTAACCCATGATTCCATAACAATGTGATAATTGGATTAGATCTAGAAGGCTAATAGGGGATTCACTTCTTTAATATGCATTTCTCACCACTATTCATCTCATTATTCAATGTCATCTAATGAGATCTTAGTTCAACATTATCTGGTGGGATCATGCATGATCAACCATCCAGATTCATGGTGGACGTCTGACTGTCATATGGATCAGAAATTTGAGGTCATGTGAAGATTATTTTTAGGATTTGGGTGATGAATTTTTTGTTATAGGATCCTGAGTGAGGATGGGTTGGGAGACTCCATTGAATGTGCGACTAGATTTATGATATATGGTCACCCGGGGCCAATGATTTATGATTCATGATGAACCCATTCAATTTATGATGTTCAATTGGAATGAATATGTATTTTGATATCAATTTTATTCTTTATTAAAAAAAATAGTTTTTTTCAACTAAAACCTGACTAGGCACCCTGTTGTTTAGAAGAACACATGTCCTGTGATTTGGATTTATAGTGATGTTATGGATTTTGATGAGATAAAGGTCACAGACTATCTGGTAAAACCCAAAAACCATGTGTAAATACTTTCCTTGCTATCCATGTGCTAACAGTATGTACCCTGGGACCCTATGTGGTTAGACACATTGTGTACCCTTTGGGACGGACTCTGTGGCTGGACATATCTAGCTAAAGAAGCGTTCCAGGTGTAGATTCCTTGGACCCATGGTGGATAGACACACCATGTGCCTTAGTGGACATGACATGTGGTATAAAAATTCTTCCAAATCCATTTATAGATGATTACATGCCCCAAAATTGAGGTGAAGTCACACAACAAGTAATGTCTCATACACACTATTTACTTATATATGAATATGTTATGTTGCATATCTCCTTCTTTTGGGAACAAATTCTTTTCCATGAGTATTATATACAATGTAATTTTACAAATGGAAAGTTATTGTGGTCTTAATTGAGGAATTATAGATACAACATGAGGTGCTGTGAGAACGATTCTTCTTAAAGTGATGCTTGACTAGTGGAAGTGAATGGTCTAGTTAACGAGAGAGATGTCAGGATCAGATCTCTTCTATTTCACTAGGGAATGGTTCCCCCATTCTCGTTATTTTTGTAGGATCATCACTCTACCATTTATAAGGGATTTATTCCTCAATCATTGATGTGGAACTCCGCTACCATTGACCAATGGTGGGGAGAAGGTCCTCTACAGGTGTAGTGCACCCTCAACTACGGAGTGTAGTTTCAAGGAGTGGGCTGCTCAACATTGATTTATTCAAGGTTACTTATGATGTTGTCTATCAGTGATAAACATTTTGATATTTAGGATAATTCAATGTTAATAACTAGGTTATCGATATAGAGATACCCTTTTCTATTTTTTGGGTTTCATGGAGAATATATTTAATGTTGGTTTGATCTTACTGATGGACTATTGCTATCTCTCTCTTACATCCTCTTTTCTCTGAAATGAATCTTATTGGTTTTTTATATACTCACCCGTACATGGTATTTTCCAACATTCATTGTGGATTGAGAAAAAAATCATACATAAAAATGATAATTACATAGGATTATAGTTGTACATGGGTGCACAGAACGTGTATGATGGTATGACTTGGAGATCAAGAGTCGGGTTATCTTTAATTTACTTATTTTTCTAGTTATTTTCATGTTGGAACATATTCTAGGTTTGTGTATAATTTTAACAAATATGATTTGGATATACTTTCATAAAATAATGTATTCCCTAGGGTTTATGCATTCATGATTGTACAATAGATGTTTCATTATTTTTTTATTCCTCTATAATTTTTATGAAGATGGTTGTGTTCATGCATAATGGTACATTAGGATAAATAAATCCATTTCATATCATTCCATATCAAAACTTGTTTCTCGATTATTTCATATTAGGGTTTGAATGAGTTCTAGTGGCTCAGGTCATGACAAAGAGGTTTTAGAGAAGATCATCCACAGGTTGGTGTTTGGAGTTAGACCCATGTTGAGCATTGGCTGGGACTTAGACAAACAATGTCTTAGTGTCTAGAGTCTAGATTTTGGGGAAAGAATACAAATGATGATGTGCAAGACTACATATCTATACACATTGCCTATAACTACTTTCTTATAGACATATAATACTGAGACATCAGTTATAGGGAATAATGTTACATGGATCATATAGGATTGAATACTTTTACTATCCTTCTCGATTCATATCCCCATTTATATGCTCATCATACCATGGTCTATGTTCTTATTCATAAATATTGGATTTGGAATTCCTACAACTAGGATGTTGATACATGATCCTGATGAATATTAATTGTGGTTTGTTCGAAAGGGGTGTATTCAATGTTTATTTTTTATAACAAAGAGGATTAATGAATTCAAAAGTGTTTTAAAATAGTTTTTTAGTTTTATAATAGTGCCTATGATTTTTAATTTTTCCTTTTATATGTAATTATTTGGAGAAAAATCTCTAATGGAATGGTTTATATATAATGATGTTTTATAAATGTTAGTTTTTTTTGAATGGTTTTTAGTGATCAGTGAATTTGAGTGGTTCTTCAATATAGTTAAAATGACTGGGTTTAGTGATAGTCGATGTAATTGTTTGGTTAAAAGATGAAATGTTCTCGCAATTATATGGTTTCAAAGTATTTATTTCTGAATGTTTAAAAATAAATGTGTCTATGTTATAATTGGTAATTTTGGAAATTTTTTTAATTTTTTGGTTGGATGCTTTTAATATTTTTTTGCATCAATTAAATCAAATTATGTCACATTTTCATTTAGTTTTTCATATATAATGTTATGTTTGTCTGATGAAATATGTCATATGGGAGTTTGTATAAAAAATAATATGGTTTTGATATAATTTTTTGGATCAATATATGTCATGTTGGGGTGTTGTGTTTCATTTTCATTAAATTCAATTTGAGTTGGTTTTATTTGGTTTTTTTTGGATATGTTGTGTTTTAAAATAAATTTAATTTGGTTTTATTTTATTAAATTTCATTTTTCTTCTATCATAATTGAGTATTATTTTTATAGTATTGTGTGGTTCAGGTCCATTATTCTTCTTCTTCATGTTTCATCATGTTTGGTATCGTTTATATAAATTCAATTAATTATTCTTTTCAGTGGATCAATATGATTCTATTAAATTCTATATGGTTACTTTTAAGATGAAATTTTAAAATAATTTAGATCTTATAAATATAGTTAACATTATTTCAATTTAGATAAATTGTAATTAATTTAGTTTTAGTCATTTTTATTCTATATATGGAATACTGGTTTGGGTTGCAATGTTTCAACATAGTTCATTTATATTTACGCCGAATCAATTTGGTTTATGTGTTCATTCTTTTATGAGGAAAAGAATGATTTAATTTTTTTATCATTGGTCTGGTTATATTCCAATTAATTATATTTAATTCAAATAAGTTTGGTTTAATAATTTTTTTTTCATTTTTTTCTACTGCAATTCATTTAATGTTTGGTCTTATTCGATAAGATTTTCTATGGTTTTTTTGTGTATGGTATATTTGGATCAATTGGTATTGTATTAAAGAGAAATAAAAAAATGTAAATTAAATATAATTGATTCAATCCTACCTAAAATGAATTAAACTTCATTGAATGAAACCAATATTTCATAACAAAACCCATCCTTATGAAACCAATAATAAATGAAACCAATGTTAATTGAACAAAACAAACCATTATAAAATGAACCAATCATAAAGAAATAGAAAAACCTATCCCAAAATGGTAGGTTTGATTTTGTTTGGTTCAATTGTGTTGGTACCCAATAAAACATAGATGGATATAAAACGTTATTGGTTTCTCTTATTATCATGTATAATAGTACACCCAAATAGTTTTTTTAATTTATATAACCCTATTTTTTTAAACATTATAATTATTACTAGATAATAAAATTTAATAAAAATCAGAAAAATGTATCTTTCAATAAAAACATGTGCAATTTTATTAATAAGTTTAACTCATTACTATTGTAATATGTTATCATTTCCTTATAGCGTGTAATTGGATTGTAATTAATGGTTGGTATAACCTTCAAATCATTATTTATTTTTCATATCCAACCAAAATAGAGATAATTATTATATTATCACCATAATTACCCTAGTTCCATCAATTGTGATACATGTAAAGATTCACAACCAGAAATACTAATTCTAAGTGAAATTAATTATCGTAATTTATATAAAAAATGATAAAATTGATTTTAATTTAACTTTTTTTGAGAAACCAAACATGAGAAGTGATTTATAATTTAATTTTTTATCAACATACCTCTATAATATTGGTAGTAAAGTAATATTTTTAGTACATTTGGATAATGTCTCCATGAATCTTCTATATTGTCTAGAAATTTTGATAAATTATTTGTTATCTTGGTTATATTCCACCATGATATGTGCAGTCAATTACAAAAATCATTATATGGGTATATCAAAATATCCAACTAGAATATATTAATTTAAATGATAGAGGGAAAATACTATGAACACATTACAACCAAAATAAAATTGTTTTCTTATAATTTAATGCACATGTAAACATACACCCAATATAGGATAATAGTTATGATCAATTGATTTATGGGTTGTTCTTCATAAGTATCCAATGAAGGAAGTGTGCTCTCCAATTCTTGATATGGGTAATGTAATGTTGTGCGGTATATTTTAATGGAATGGGAAATAGAGGTGTTGAAATTGTGGCATGTAAATGATAAAAGATATGAGGAACCATCATAAGATATAGAAATGGTATGAAAAAATTATTGATCATCTAAAGTGATCATAAATCCATAGGGGGAAACATCCCTAGAGCCACAAGTGTAGGAAATGGAAACAATTATGGTAAATAAGATATTTTATGATGGGAATTGGTGTAAATGGTTATGATGGGTTCTCTGTGTGACCCTACTTGCATTCCCACTCGATTGTCCATGTTAATGAACCCCATTGGTAGTTTGACTAAAGATTAGTTGTAGATCATATGAATATTTAATCTACTTCAATATATAAATATTATTTTTATAATACTCACTAAAGGAAGAAAAGATGTCGGCCTAGCTCTGACATTCGACAATCATTGTCATATTATCACTTCATTTGTTATTCTTTTGTACCATTCATATTCTACATGGATCATGAAATATTTATATTTTTAAATCAGTCATCTATATATTAGAAATGACACCATAAAATAATTATCACAAAAAAATATAGAAAGGGTTAAAAGATATTTTTCCAAGTGATAATCTAGTGATATTTGATAGACTATTTCAATAGCAACACACCCAAAGTAATTGTTATCACAATTGGTTGAAAAATGTATAGAGACAATAGTATATAGGGGAATAATGAATTAATATATGTAGTGTTCAATCCACCTAGGTAGAACTCCCGTAAATAGTATTGCATGATATTATGTAATGCAACATCGTAAGAGGTATAATTTAATAATCCCAAAAATTGTATTATTCACAAAAGGATAGATGTAATACTTGAAATAAAAAATACCCACCACACCCAATTTCATGTGGTATAATTATAGTGTTTATCAATAATCACATTATTTAATTTCATAATATGAATGTTTCATGGGTGGCCTCTTGGGAAGTGATCGTGTATTAACATTTTATAAATTTATCATTGTATTTTCCCATATGTATTACATTTTCAAAAAACAAATAATTGATGTAATATTTATGAATAATAATTATGATATTGTACATAAAATTTTCAATTTAATATAATAATTCATGTTTACATATAATTTTAGTAATTATTATATTATTGTGTGTCATAATGTGACAAAATTTCATTAACAATGATTATGATATTTCATGATAGATTTTAAGAACAACTGTTTTGTGTTGTAATAGAAACACCCATTTTCATGTTGAATTATTATAATATTGGATTATAATATCATTAGATAAATATATATTTATAACAAAAAAATGAAATATCAATATGACATTTTTGAGTCATTTACATTACAGTCAAATACCTAACAAGAATGTATGTGTTTCATTGGTTGTGATCACACCAATATTAATACATCAGATATCATTATAACTCTACAGTTAAGAATTCTTGGGTGAGAGTAGTAATGGGTTTTCTGACCACCTAGGAAGTAATCATCTTTCACCCTTTTAACGTATGTATTCCAAATTTCATGCTAGTATAAAAATTATTGTTATGATTTTATATTAAAAAATGTACGTTGAATATAATATTTAATGATTATTGGGGTTTTTAGGAATAATAATAATATTTCATGATACATTGTAATCGTATTTCACATTAAAAATGATGTTATTATTTTATGTTACATTGTAACAATGAATATAGTGTTATGAAAAAAATAATGATGAATAATTATAATATTTTTGATAATCACATGATTGAATTTCATAAAATTAATGTTTCATGTGTATCCTCCTAGTGAGTACTCATGTTTCACCCTTTTTTATATTTTTCATTGCATTTTTCCAAATTTTTTACATTTTAGAAAAAAAAATTAATTCCATATAAGTATAACAATAATAATTATGATATTGTATGTAAACATTTTAAATGAACATGATATTTCATTTTTACATAGAATTTTTAGAGTAATTATAATATTTCATTTCATAATGTTCACATATTTCAAGTTCACGATAATTATAATGTTTTCTTGATGTATTGAAGAAAAAAATGGTTTAGTGTTATAATAGATTTAATAATTATTCATGTTGGATAATTATAATATTTGATAAAAATTACATTAGTTAATGTTATGTTTATAGAATCATTTAAATAGAATTATGTAATATTATAATCATTTATTGTACATTAAAATATTTACATAGAATTTATTTTTATCATTGTTTGTGATCACACCAGTAATGAACCAGATACAATTAAAACTATACAGTAAAACGTGACTGTGTGAGAGTATTACATTGATGGGTGGCCTATTATTTGCAAATTGTTTTGTGTAAATTTAAAATTTAATTCTAGTATAATAAATTTTAAAATAGTATTGTATGTAATTTTTTAATTGAATATATTATTTAATGAATACTAGGAATTTTAGTAACAATTATAATTTTTCATGTTAATGATGATTATAATATTTCATGTTATGTTGGCATAACTATTGTTTAGTTTATTAATGAAATAATGTTTTTACATGTTGAATAATTTCAACATTTATTTATAATCACATTATTTAATTTCATAATATGAATGTTGCCTGGGTGGCCTTTTGGGAAGTCCTTATGTTAAACCCTTTTATTTATTTTTCGTTGTATCTTCCAATATTTCTAAAATTAAAAAAAACTGTATTTATGTATAAAAAAATAATCATGATATTGTATATAATTTTTTTAAAATAATACAATATTTCAAGTTTAAATAGAACTTTATTAGTAATTATAATATTTAATTTCCTAATGTTACCATATTTCAGGTAAATCGTATTTATAATATTTCATGTTGTATTTTAACAACTACAGTTTACTATTGCAATGGAAATAATAAGTTTTCATAATAAAAAAAATTAATATTTGATGGTAACTAAATTATTTAAAATTATATTTATAAAAAAATTAAATAGGAATATGTAATAATATAATCATTGATAGTTCTTAAATTTATTTTATATGAATGTCTGTGTATTGTTGGTTGTATTAAAATCAACATTAATAGACCATATTTCATTTGAACTCTCCATTTATTCATCCTCTGGTGAGAGTCGTATTATGATGGGCGACCTCCTGCGATGTTATAACGTTGCACCAATTATTTTTGTATATTTCAAATTCCATTCAAGTATAATATATACTATTATTATATTGTATGAAAAATTTAAAATTTTATGTAAGTACTCTAGAAGTTATTGTAGTAGGTAGTATGCATTATTGTAGCAGCCGGAACTTTTCATTCAATTTGGGCCTTCAGACCACTGGTTTGGGCCTACTGGTCTTTGGGCCTTCGAGCCACCAAGGACATAGGGGCCAATAAGGGCCATCGTGCCACATGGATTTGAGGCAAATAGTGGCCTTTGGACCACTAGGTCTTCTAGCCATAGATAACAAGAAGCAGCTCAGAAAGATCAGTATAATGATTATTTTTATGATATTATATGTAAAATTTCAAATTTCATGTATCACTATAGTAGTTACTATAGCTGGTAATGTGGGAGTGTAACGCCCCGACCCTCGTTACCCAGAGTCGGTGCATTACTTCGTAACATTGGCATGATCACAAGAAAGATGAAATCTCGAAAGACCGATTGGTTTAGTAGCCTTGGAACCACTAGATATATTCATAAGTCTTACATTACATCATAAAATGAAACACTACTACAACAACATGTTGTCTCCATAAACCACACTCATAACCCCACATAATATCCCTGCAGGTCATTCATAATTTACTTCTTCACTTCCTGGGAAAAATAAAACATAGAAAAGGGGTGAGCTCAAATGCCCAGTAAGGATAACAATATAGCGGAAACTTTCATAAATAAGAATAATAATTTAAGGCAATGTATAACTAAAACAAAAGCCTTTCAAACTTGAACTTTAAACATTGTATGGCATAAATAAAATGAAATAATGCCATTTACTCATTCACATGGTTATTCTACTAATCGAATAATCACATGAAAAATCAATAACAACTTTCATAAAGATGGAATGCATAATGTTGAACTTTAATTTCTTTGTCAAGGCCTCGTCCCAAGACCTTGGGGCTAACTGTAACCGGAACCCAACCCGGAGTGCCTCTAATAACCGGACACCAACCCGGAGTGCCTCTAATAACCGGACACCAACCCAGAGTTCCTCTAATAACCGGAGACCAAACCGGAGGGCTTACTTTTACCAGTCCCTAACCTGGAGGGCTTACTTTTACCAGTCCCCAACCTGGAGGGCTTACTTTAACCAGTCCTCAACCTGGAACATACTTGTCCAACACATTCTTATGAAGTAAAGGTTGAAATATAACATAAACATTATTATTGGAACTAGCATACGTAATGTCAATACTTTACTCATAAACCATGAATGCTATATAAATAGCACATCCACAGTCAAACATATCAAAAAACTTCATTACAATATGGAAGTTTTATATCATAATAAATCAACTTCAAATAATCGTAAAATCCATCAAACGGTGTTGACATAGATGAAATCAAAACACTTTTTAGAGAAATATCTCTTTCTATTTTTGAAATCATTTAAGAGCCATATAAAATAGATCATTTTCTTTGAAAATATTCTTATAAGCTTCTAAGGAAAGCTTTGAAGATTTTATAATGGCGGAAAATAACCGCACCCGCCGAATAAGTTAAAAAAAATTCTTACCTTAATTCTGTCGAAAAGGTAAAAAAGGACCTTTTTTTGAAAACGACGGAAAGATTCCTTTATAAACCTCTTATAAAAAGTCAAAAAAGGGTATAAATGAATTTAACCCATATTCTTGTAAATAATAAAAAATGTTTTGAAATACATTTTTTAGAAAACATGGATGTGGATGATAAAGAGATCCCAGTAGATTATTACATATAAACAACCTCGGATAATGAAGAGATTGTGAAATAACTCTTACCAATTTGGTAACTTATGAAACATACAACCCATGAAAGAGGTATCATACAATGAATATGTAAATACACATAAATTAGAGTGTATTACACAAAGAATATAATTATGAGCAGTATATACACCACACAAAAGGTGATGGTGGCAATATGACATGAATCTCACGGAAATAAGGAGTGAGATGAAAACCCCTTACCACGTTAATCAACTGAGTCATATGGCCAAAAGTTAATAACCACCAAATTATTTACAGAATAACATGAATATAAAGAGAATCATGATTATATATATCAAATGGCAGTACACAATACACCACTTTAATTAATTTAGTGGCGAACAATGGAAATCTCACGGAATAGAAAGTGAGATAAGAAAATCCCTTACCTTGCACTTTTACTTGGATGGGGTAGGGTAAACTCCTGTATAATGGTGAAATAATTGTTATTAAATTATTCAATAATCATATACATTAATATGATATCATATATGATCTTTTAACATTGCTTTGTTAATAATATCTTATAATTATCGTCGTTTCAGGTGTTAACTTACTTGTTTTCTTTTATATGTTTTGTTACGTAAGACATATTTGTAATGGATAGGTTGTATATTATTCATATCCATAATGATATCAAGTCCTTAAACATCATTTTTAAATCATCAAATGATAATTATACTTGAATGGATACGATGGAGAATGAATCTTATCGCGTTCGTGGAGACGGTAGTCCGTACGTGCGCACGAGCGACAATATCATTCTTTTGATATTAAAATAATATATAAATGGTTGTTATATCATATATACAGAATCATTAACATGTTATATTTATTATTTACATGAGTTACATATCATTATTGTAACGCCCCGACCCTAGTTGCCTAGAGTCGGTGCATTATTACATAACATTGGCATGATCACAAGAAAGATCAAATCTCGAAAGACCGATTGGTTTAGTAGCCTTGGAAACACTAGATATATTCATAAGTTTTACATTACATCATAAAATGAAAAACTACTACAACAACATAATGTCTCCATAATCCACACTACTATCCCCTCATAAAATCCCCGCAGGTCATTCATAATTTACTTCTTCACATCCTGGGGAAAAATAAAACATAGAAAAGGGGTGAGCTCAAATGCCCAGTAAGGATAACAATATAGCGGAAACTTTCATAAATAAGAATAAACATTTAAGGCAATGCATTACTAAAACAAAAGCCTTTTAAAATTGAACTTCAACATGGTATGGCAAAAGTAAAATGAAATAATGCCATTTACTTATTCACATGGATATTCTACTAATCGAATAATCACATGCAAAAATCAATAACCACTTTCATAATGTTGGAATGCATAATGCCAGACTATCATAACCACATAGCCAAGGCCTCGTGCCAAGGCTACAAATAAGATTTTGTCAAGGCCTTGTGCCAAGACACTAGTTTGTCTCATGAGACCTACCGATGCATCGAGGAGCTATAGCGGGCTCCACCCGTCACTTATTAAGTCCAATGCATTCCCATATGAAAAGGTTTAAACATAACATAAACATTCGTATTAAAACTAGCATACGAAATGTCAATACTTTCACAATAAACTATGAATGGTATAAAAATAGCACATCCACAGTCAAACATATCACAAAACCTTCAATACAATATAGAAGTTTTGTATCTTAATAAATCAACTTCAAATAATCTTAAAATCCATCAAAGGATGTTGACATAGATGAAATCAAAATTCTTTTAAAAGAAATATCTCCTTTTATTTTGAAATCATTTAAGATCCATATAAAATAAAACATTTTCTTTGAAAATATTCTTATAAGCTTGTATGGGAAGCTTCGACGATTTTATAACGGCGGAAAATAACCGCACCCGCCGTATAAGTTAAAAAAAACATTCTTACCTCAATTCTGTCGAAAAGGTTAAAAAGGACCTTGTTTTGAAAACGACGGAAAGATTCCTTTATAAACCTCTTATAAAAAGTCAAACAAGGGTATAAATGACTTTAACCCATATTCTTGTAAATAGTAAAAATGTTTTGAAATACATTTCGAAGAAACATGGATGTGGATGATAAAGAGATCCCAGTAGATTATTACGTATAATACAACCTCGGATAATGAAGAGATTGTGAAATAACCCTTACCTTGTACTTTTCCTTGGTTGTGGTAGGTTAACCTCCTGTATAATGGTGAAATAATTGTTATTAAATTATACAAGAATCATATACATTAATATGATATCATATATGATCTTTTAATATTGATTTGATAATAATATCTTAGTATTATCGTTGTTTCGGGTGTTAACTTACTTGTTTTCTTTCATATGTTTTGTTACGTAAGACATGTTTGTAAAGGATAGGTTGTATATTATTCATATCCAGAATGATATCAAGTCCTTAAACATCATTTTTAAATCATAAAATGATAATTACGCTTTAATGGTTACGATGGAGAATGAATCTCATCGCGTTCGTGGAGACGGTAGTCCGTACGTACGCACGAGCGACAATATCATTCTTTTGATATTAAAATAATATATAAATGGATGGTATATCATATATAAAGAATCATTAACATGTTATATTTATTATTTACATGAGTTACACATCATTATTATACCCATCCAAATAATATTATATTGAATAACAATTACACCACGACGTGGAGACGGTAAGCCGTACGTACGCACGTATGGTGACATGTTATTCAAAGGGTGGATAGAATACTGAATATGATTGTACCATATTTATAATAACATCACAGAATATGTGAGATACTGGAGTTATTATTTCAGAATGGTAAGAACAAAGGAAGAAGAAGTGGAAGAAGAAATGAACTTAGAAAAGGGTGGTGAGATCATTACCTCTTCTTCGGGTTCTTCCTTTTGATTTGATCAAAAGGGATCCTTAGGTTGGCTTTCTGATCAAACTAAGGCCTCTAGGTTGTATTGAGGGATGTTGGGAGAGTATTTGGGCAGAGTTTGGCCGAACCAAAAGGCTTTAGAGGTGTGAAGAAATGAGAAGGAGGAGTTCCCTTTTATAAGAGGGGTGAGGGGCACCTTTGGAAAAGCTAGAAATATTAATTTATAATAAATTCATATTCGGTTTCTAAAGGCTCCAAAGTTGACTATTCAAAGGATGAGGTGGGGATAGGTCGAAAACAACTCATCCAATAGAATTTAGACAGGTTTGGGTACTTATATTAACCTTATCTTTAAGTATTAACTCTAAGTTAATTAGTTTCACTTTTACAATGTCTCTTTGTATTTTTATATAATATGGTTAATAAACTTACTATATACATCCAAGCGACCCCCAAGTGGTCCATTAATGATGAACCTATCATGATATAAGTCTCTTGGCCGAACCTTAGATTTTTAGGAATTTAATATCAATTAATAATATAATATTTGTTTTAAGAACTCTTTTATGTCAATTTTGACACTATTCAATAGTTGATTTTTGTGAAACTCATAACAGATTGATTACTTCGAACAATGTCAATTAAATCAATCCTAATATATCATATTATCCTAGAAAATTAGTTTAATTCATTAAAAGTTTCATATTATATTTATTTGGGAATTTATAATATCAATTATTTTAATTTTTCACTATTATAGTAATTACTGCATCATCATTGTGTCATAAATAAAATAAATTATTTAATGTCTAAAAATTATAAATAAAATATCATTATGTAGGAAATATTTTTAACTTTCTAATTAATATTTATAATCTAAAATCCAACATATATAACCCTATGTAATTTTTTTTTCTAAACGATATATGCTTGTGTCATTTTTGTATTCATTTTAACTTAATTAAAATAAAGTGTCATTATCACTTACAAGTGGATCCATGGGGTCCCAAAATTGACACAAAGATGCCCATGGTCGACCATGTATCAACCAATAGGGTTAAGACACGTTTTAGGGTAATTTTGTATTATTATAATATTATTTTTTTAACCCTTATTTACCGGATTTACCCTTTAACCATGGTAAATAAAATATTTACCGCAGTAATTATTCAAAATGTGTAAAAATAAAAGTTACCTATTTACACAATTTGAACATCCTGATTCCAAATATGGAATCCATTTTCCTAAATTCAAAACACAGAAGTGGCAGAAATTAATTTAAAATTAATTCCCGCTGTCAAAACAAAAAGCGTGTTTTTAAGAGATAATAACTATCAAAAGATTGACACTTGTTTATGTTCGGTTTAATTGTAAAATTATGTCCAATGATAAAAATTAAATTGAATGGTAAAAATATATTCTAAATATACTTTAAAACCACTCAAATTCATAATTTATCACTATTAATTATTTTGATTAAAAAAGTTGTTTTTAATTAAAATTTAGAAATTTTCACTATTCATCAAAATATGAAAGTTATCCGAAATGTACCAAAATTTCACCCTAGGCTAATTTTGATATTCCGAATCCAAAAATGAAGTCCATTTTGAAATATAGAATATATATGATTTCAAAAATTAGGTATTACTATTCACAACGGCTAGTTTAATTAGTTGTGGTGTGTGTTAGAACTCGAGGTTGCGTACAACACACGCTATCGCATTATTCAAAGGGAAACGTACCGTAGAAGCTTGGGGTGTTACATTCTACCCTCCTTCAAATAATTGCGTCCTCGCAATTTCTAGGGTATTACTGCATAAAAAGACTCGGGTGGTTCTTCATCATAAGTTCCTCGGGTTCCCACATTGCCTCTTCCATCTTATGATTCCTCCACAAAACTTTTACCAGACGCGTCGTCCGGTTTCTCAGCACTTGTTCTCTCGTATCAAGAATCTTGATGGGCTCTTCGCAATAGGAAAGATCGGGTTCCAGTTCTAATTCCTCATAGGTGAGTACATGCGTTGGGTCAGGCATGTATTTCCTCAACAGAGATACGTGGAACACATCGTGAACTTTGGAGAGACTTGGCGGCATTGCCAATCGGTAAGCCACAGCCCCAATTCGTTCTAGAATTTCAAAAGGTCCGATGTACCTGGGACTCAATTTACCTTTCTTACCAAAACGTATGACTCCCTTCCATGGAGATACCTTCAGGAAAACATGATCACCGACTTGAAATTCCAAATCCTTCCTTCGATTATCGGCATAGCTCTTCTGCCTACTTTGAGCTGCTTTAATGTGATTTTGGATTACTTTCACCTTTTCCACCGTTTCCTCCACCAGCTCTGGGCCTACAAGTTTTCTTTCACCAACGTCATCCCAACAGGTTGGTGTACGACATCTCTTTCCGTATAACGCTTCATATGGTGCCATCTGTATACTCGAATGGAAGCTATTGTTATAGGAAAATTCTACCAGTGGTAAATATTGATCCCACATACCCTGAAAGTCAAGTGAGAAAGATCTCAACATGTCTTCTAAGGTCTGAATAGTCCGTTCTGATTGTCCGTCTGTCTGAGGGTGGTAAGCAGTGCTCAAATGAAGTTCAGTATCTAGGGATTTCTGAAGACTTTTCCAAAATCTTGAAGTAAAATGGGGATCACGATCAGAAACAATCGATAGGGGTACTCCATGAAGTCTCACAACTTCATTAATATATAGTCTTGCTAGACGTTCCAGGGGTAGATCTTCTCTTATAGCAAGAAAATGTGCTGACTTGGTAAGACGATCAACAATAACCCATATTGCATCGTTCCTTCTAGGAGTCTTTGGTAGCCCCATGACAAAGTCCATCGTAATATTGTCCCATTTCCACTCCGGTATGGGAAGAGGTTGCATGACTCCTCCAGGCTGTTGCCTTCCAGCTTTCACTTGTTGACAAACCATACATCTTGACACAAAATCAGCAATCTCCCTCTTCATGTTGTCCCACCAAAAATGTTCTTTCAAATCTCTATACATTTTGGTGCTCCCAGGGTGTATAGAGAAATTGGAACTATGAGAATCATCCAGCAATTCCCTTTTTAGATCAGGTATATTGGGAACACAAAGTCTCTTCCCGAATTTCAAAATTCCATCTTCATACACAAAGTCTCTCAATCTCCCATCATTCACAGCTTTAATCTTCTTCTGAAATTCTTCATCATCGGTCTGAGAACTCTTAATCCTTTCTAGTAAAGATGGTTTGGCAACCATTTGAAAAAGAATTGATGTTTCACCTTCCCTGGTTATTCCCATGTCCATCTTCACTAGATCCATGAAAATTGGATCCCTTTCAATTCTCATCATGTTCAGAACTCCATGGTCTTTTCTGCTCAAAGCATCTGCCACCTTGTTTGCCTTCCCCGGGTGGTAGTGTATCGTACAATCATAATCCTTGAGTAATTCAAGCCATCTCCTTTGCCTCATGTTGAGTTCTTTTTGTGAGAAAATATACTTCAAACTCTTGTGATCAGTATAAATCTCACATTTTTCACCATAGAGGTAGTGCCTCCATATCTTCAAAGCAAAGATCACAGCTGCTAACTCAAGATCATGAGTAGGATAGTTTTGTTCATGAATTTTCAACTGTCGTGATGCATAGGCAATAACTCTATCATTCTGCATAAGGACACAGCCAAGTCCTTTCTTCGATGCATCACTATAAAAAACGAACCCATCATTCCCCGATGGTAGAGTCAATATAGGAGCATTGACAAATCTTCTCTTCAGTTCTTCGAAACATTCTTCACACTCTTTTGTCCAAACAAATTTAACCCCTTTACGTGTGAGCTTCGTTAATGGGTTAGCCAATCGGGCAAAATTCTGGACGAAACGTCGATAATAACCTGCCAAACCAATAAAACTACGTACCTCAGTTATATTCGTAGGTGCTGGCCATTCTTGGATTGCCTTGGTCTTAGAAGGATCAACAGAGATTCCATCTTTAGAGACAATATGGCCAAGAAAAGAAATCTCCTGAAGCCAGAATTCACACTTGCTAAACTTTCCATATAATTCATGCCTCCTCAGAGTCTTCAAGATAATGCGCAAGTGATTTTCATGATCTTTGTAGGTTTTGGAGTATACCAAGATATCATCAATAAATACCACCAAAAATTCATCGAGATACTCCTTGAAAACTCTATTCCTCAGATCCATGAATATAGAGGGTGCATTAGTCAATCCAAACGGCATTACAGTAAACTCGTAATGCCCGTACCTGGTTCGAAATGCTGTCTTCGGAATGTCTTCCTTCTTCACACACAACTGATGGTATCCAGATCGAAGGTCAATCTTTGAAAAGTATTGAGCTCCATGCAGTTGGTCAAATAAATCATCAATACGAGGTAGGGGATACTTGTTCTTTATCGTTATAGCATTGATCTCCCTGTAGTCGATACATAACCTCATAGATCCATCTTTCTTTTTAACAAAAAGAACAGGGGCTCCCCATGGAGAAACACTAGGGAGAATAAATCCCTTATTACTCAATTCCTCTAGTTGTTTCTTTAGTTCGACTAGCTCTACAGTGGCCATTCTATAAGGGGTCTTCGATATAGGCCTTGATCCAGGAATCAAATCAATAGAAAACTCAACTTCTCGTTCTGGAGGATGTCCAGGTAAATCTTCCGGAAATACATCTACAAATTCTTTCACAATAGGTACATCTTCTATTTGAACATTCCTTTCCTCACCGACAGTTATTTCAGTCTCTTCCTCCCCGATAATTGAATTAAGTTGAGCTACAGGGGGTGGATCTAAATAAGAATTAGGTGGTGACGATTCTGCTCTAAAAATAAGGTGTTCTTTATCATTATCATCAAGAATCGTAACCTCTTTCTTCTTACAATAAATCTTCGCATCATAGTCCGAAAGCCAGTCCATACCGAGGATTATATCAAACTCAATCATAGGTATGACGATGAAATCAGCAGATAAAGAAAATTTATGTGCTCTAATGGGGACTAATTCACAAAACTTTGTTGCAACGATACTTCCCTTAGGAGTTTTAACTGACAACTCCCTTATTAAATCAAATTGGAAATATCTAATTTTCTTAGCAAACTGGGAAGATATGAAACAATGCGATGATCCAGAATCAAATAATGCATTTGCTAAACTTGAGGAAACCATTAAATTACCTGCCACCACGTCTTTCGGAGCTTCTACCTCAGCAGTAGTGATAGCATAAGCCTGGCCTTGATCCCTTGGCCTTTTCTGAGGTAAGTTCTCCTGACGCTTAGGACATGCATTTGCATAATGCCCCATCTCCCTGCAATTGTAGCACTGAACGTTGGTAGCTTCCTTCTTCCCCTTGCAATCATGAGCTTGGTGGCCTTTTTCACCACACTTGTAACAGACTCCCATTCCCTTCAGGCAATCACCAGGGTGTTTCTTCCCGCACTTACCACAAGATGGATATTCAACCTTTCCCTTCTTCCCCTTATTTCAATTCCCAGATTGATCAGCAGGTCTCTTCTTCTCTTGCTTTTCTTTAAAGTCATAAGACATAGAGAATTCCTTTTCGGTCTTGATAGCACATGAGACAATGTCTTCGTACGATGAAAAGGATTGTGAGACTAATGCTCGACGGAGAAATGGTTTTAACCCATCAAAGAAACGATCAATCTTACTTCTTGGGTTGCGAATATAATCACCAGCGTACCTCGCTAACCTTGTAAAGTTAGCCTCATACTTTGTGACATTCTCATCCTCCTTTTGTCTCAGACTCAGAAATTGTCTTTCCATATCTGCTCGATGGTCGCGAAGAAAGTATTTTTCTAAAAACAGATCTTTGAACTCCCTCCATTCCATGTTTGATACTTCATCATCTTCCTTCATGTTTTGAATCAATGACCACCATTGATCAGCATCTCTAGTGAGGCGGTAAACTGCCATGGTAACTTTTTCCCTTTCACTACTCCCCAAAGCCTGAAATATTTTCTCTAGGGAAAATATCCATTGCTCAGATACTAAGGGATTTGTACTCCCATTGAACGTTGGTGGTTGTTGTCTCATGAATCGATCTAACATTGATCCTCCACGCTGCGGATCAGGGTGCTCTATACGGGTAAGGTTATTATTCATAACCTGAGTAAGTTGTCCCAGTATGGTGATTAGCTGATCAGCACCAGTTGCATCACCAGCCCCACTATAATTATCTTGAGCAGGAGGGCAATCCCTACATGGAGTGCGTGCATTGATACGGTTTCCATTTCTTCCACTAGGCGCCATTTCTAAACAATGGCATAAACTAGATCAGTTTATGAATCAAAATACAAAATCCCATACTTATAAAACACTTAACATAAATTGAACTCTTTATGGATATAATCCATAATCATAAAAATGTTTTCTTTGAGGAAGTATATACTCATAAACCCTTCATAATGATTTGTAAAGAAAATGAGAGTTATCCTAAGCATATCCCCCGGGAGTGTCGTAACCAAGAGTGCAGCAAGGCCCGTTGTCGTGCACCAGTTCCCGTTCGAGTCTAGCTCAAAGCGGTGTTTTCGGGTTTTACCCCTAGGTACATCTGTGACAGAGCCGCCTCTACCTGCTCGTATCCAGACAGGGATTTATTGCTCGGAAAACTCACAAAATCTCTACAATACCAAAATTCTAGGAAGTTCTTCTATACTAATCCTCAAAGTTCATCTTAGGTCTACGTGCTCTAATCAGAGTTTATCTAAATCTAGCTTCCAAGGTTTGTACTAAACTTTCTCTGATACCAACTGTAACGCCCCGACCCTAGTTGCCTAGAGTCGGTGCATTATTACATAACATTGGCATGATCACAAGAAAGATCAAATCTCGAAAGACCGATTGGTTTAGTAGCCTTGGAAACACTAGATATATTCATAAGTTTTACATTACATCATAAAATGAAAAACTACTACAACAACATAATGTCTCCATAATCCACACTACTATCCCCTCATAAAATCCCCGCAGGTCATTCATAATTTACTTCTTCACATCCTGGGGAAAAATAAAACATAGAAAAGGGGTGAGCTCAAATGCCCAGTAAGGATAACAATATAGCGGAAACTTTCATAAATAAGAATAAACATTTAAGGCAATGCATTACTAAAACAAAAGCCTTTTAAAATTTAACTTCAACATGGTATGGCAAAAGTAAAATGAAATAATGCCATTTACTTATTCACATGGATATTCTACTAATCGAATAATCACATGCAAAAATCAATAACCACTTTCATAATGTTGGAATGCATAATGCCAGACTATCATAACCACATAGCCAAGGCCTCGTGCCAAGGCTACAAATAAGATTTTGTCAAGGCCTTGTGCCAAGACACTAGTTTGTCTCATGAGACCTACCGATGCATCGAGGAGCTATAGCGGGCTCCACCCGTCACTTATTAAGTCCAATGCATTCCCATATGAAAAGGTTTAAACATAACATAAACATTCGTATTAAAACTAGCATACGAAATGTCAATACTTTCACAATAAACTATGAATGGTATAAAAATAGCACATCCACAGTCAAACATATCACAAAAACTTCAATACAATATAGAAGTTTTGTATCTTAATAAATCAACTTCAAATAATCTTAAAATCCATCAAAGGATGTTGACATAGATGAAATCAAAATTCTTTTAAAAGAAATATCTCCTTTTATTTTGAAATCATTTAAGATCCATATAAAATAAAACATTTTCTTTGAAAATATTCTTATAAGCTTGTATGGGAAGCTTCGACGATTTTATAACGGCGGAAAATAACCGCACCCGCCGTATAAGTTAAAAAAAACATTCTTACCTCAATTCTGTCGAAAAGGTTAAAAAGGACCTTGTTTTGAAAACGACGGAAAGATTCCTTTATAAACCTCTTATAAAAAGTCAAACAAGGGTATAAATGACTTTAACCCATATTCTTGTAAATAGTAAAAATGTTTTGAAATACATTTCGAAGAAACATGGATGTGGATGATAAAGAGATCCCAGTAGATTATTACGTATAATACAACCTCGGATAATGAAGAGATTGTGAAATAACCCTTACCTTGTACTTTTCCTTGGTTGTGGTAGGTTAACCTCCTGTATAATGGTGAAATAATTGTTATTAAATTATACAAGAATCATATACATTAATATGATATCATATATGATCTTTTAATATTGATTTGATAATAATATCTTAGTATTATCGTTGTTTCGGGTGTTAACTTACTTGTTTTCTTTCATATGTTTTGTTACGTAAGACATGTTTGTAAAGGATAGGTTGTATATTATTCATATCCAGAATGATATCAAGTCCTTAAACATCATTTTTAAATCATAAAATGATAATTACGCTTTAATGGTTACGATGGAGAATGAATCTCATCGCGTTCGTGGAGACGGTAGTCCGTACGTACGCACGAGCGACAATATCATTCTTTTGATATTAAAATAATATATAAATGGATGGTATATCATATATAAAGAATCATTAACATGTTATATTTATTATTTACATGAGTTACACATCATTATTATACCCATCCAAATAATATTATATTGAATAACAATTACACCACGACGTGGAGACGGTAAGCCGTACGTACGCACGTATGGTGACATGTTATTCAAAGGGTGGATAGAATACTGAATATGATTGTACCATATTTATAATAACATCACAGTATATGTGAGATACTGGAGTTATTATTTCAGAATGGTAAGAACAAAGGAAGAAGAAGTGGAAGAAGAAATGAACTTAGAAAAGGGTGGTGAGATCATTACCTCTTCTTCGGGTTCTTCCTTTTGATTTGATCAAAAGGGATCCTTAGGTTGGCTTTCTGATCAAACTAAGGCCTCTAGGTTGTATTGAGGGATGTTGGGAGAGTATTTGGGCAGAGTTTGGCCGAACCAAAAGGCTTTAGAGGTGTGAAGAAATGAGAAGGAGGAGTGCCCTTTTATAAGAGGGGTGAGGGGCACCTTTGGAAAAGCTAGAAATATTAATTTATAATAAATTCATATTCGGTTTCTAAAGGCTCCAAAGTTGACTATTCAAAGGATGAGGTGGGGATAGGTCGAAAACAACTCATCCAATAGAATTTAGACAGGTTTGGGTACTTATATTAACCTTATCTTTAAGTATTAACTCTAAGTTAATTAGTTTCACTTTTACAATGTCTCTTTGTATTTTTATATAATATGGTTAATAAACTTACTATATACATCCAAGCGACCCCCAAGTGGTCCATTAATGATGAACCTATCAAGATATAAGTCTCTTGGCCGAACCTTAGATTTTTAGGAATTTAATATCAATTAATAATATAATATTTGTTTTAAGAACTCTTTTATGTCAATTTTGACACTATTCAATAGTTGATTTTTGTGAAACTCATAACAGATTGATTACTTCGAACAAAGTCAATTAAATCAATCCTAATATATCATATTATCCTAGAAAATTAGTTTAATTCATTAAAAGTTTCATATTATATTTATTTGGGTATTTATAATATCAATTATTTTAATTTTTCACTATTATAGTAATTACTGCATCATCATTGTGTCATAAATAAAATAAATTATTTAATGTCTAAAAATTATAAATAAAATATCATTATGTAGGAAATATTTTTAACTTTCTAATTAATATTTATAATCTAAAATCCAACATATATAACCCTATGTAATTTTTTTTTTCTAAACGATATATGCTTGTGTCATTTTTGTATTCATTTTAACTTAATTAAAATAAAGTGTCATTATCACTTACAAGTGGATTCATGGGGTCCCAAAATTGACACAAAGATGCCCATGGTCGACCATGTATCAACCAATAGGGTTAAGACACGTTTTAGGGTAATTTTGTATTATTATAATATTATTTTTTTAACCCTTATTTACCGGATTTACCCTTTAACCATGGTAAATAAAATATTTACCGCAGTAATTATTCAAAATGTGTAAAAATAAAAGTTACCTATTTACACAATTTGAACATCCTGATTCCAAATATGGAATCCATTTTCTTAAATTCAAAACACAGAAGTGGCAGAAATTAATTTAAAATTAATTCCCGCTGTCAAAACAAAAAGCGTGTTTTTAAGAGATAATAACTATCAAAAGATTGACACTTGTTTATGTTCGGTTTAATTGTAAAATTATGTCCAATGATAAACATTAAATTGAATGGTAAAAATATATTCTAAATATACTTTAAAACCACTCAAATTCATAATTTATCACTATTAATTATTTTGATTAAAAAAGTTGTTTTTAATTAAAATTTAGAAATTTTCACTATTCATCAAAATATGAAAGTTATCCGAAATGTACCAAAATTTCACCCTAGGCTAATTTTGATATTCCGAATCCAAAAATGAAGTCCATTTTGAAATATAGAATATATATGATTTCAAAAATTAGGTATTACTATTCACAATGGCTAGTTTAATTAGTTGTGGTGTGTGTTAGAACTCGAGGTTGCGTACAACACACGCTATCACATTATTCAAAGGGAAACGTACCGTAGAAGCCTGGGGTGTTACATTCTCCCCTCCTTCAAATAATTGCGTCCTCGCAATTTCTAGGGTATTACTGCATAAAAAGACTCGGGTGGTTCTTCATCATAAGTTCCTCGGGTTCCCACATTGCCTCTTCCATCTTATGATTCCTCCACAAAACTTTTACCAGACGCGTCGTCCGGTTTCTCAGCACTTGTTCTCTCGTATCTAGAATCTTGATGGGCTCTTCGCAATAGGAAAGATCGGGTTCCAGTTCTAATTCCTCATAGGTGAGTACATGCGTTGGGTCAGGCATGTATTTCCTCAACAGAGATACGTGGAACACATCGTGAACTTTGGAGAGACTTGGCGGCATTGCCAATCGGTAAGCCACAGCCCCAATTCGTTCTAGAATTTCGAAAGGTCCGATGTACCTGGGACTCAATTTACCTTTCTTACCAAAACGTATGACTCCCTTCCATGGAGATACCTTCAGGAAAACATGATCACCGACTTGAAATTCCAAATCCTTCCTTCGATTATCGGCATAGCTCTTCTGCCTACTTTGAGCTGCTTTAATGTGATTTTGGATTACTTTCACCTTTTCCACCGTTTCCTCCACCAGCTCTGGGCCTACAAGTTTTCTTTCACCAACGTCATCCCAACAGGTTGGTGTACGACATCTCTTTCCGTATAACGCTTCATATGGTTCCATCTGTATACTCGAATGGAAGCTATTGTTATAGGAAAATTCTACCAGTGGTAAATATTGATCCCACATACCCTGAAAGTCAAGTGAGCAAGATCTCAACATGTCTTCTAAGGTCTGAATAGTCCGTTCTGATTGTCCGTCTGTCTGAGGGTGGTAAGCAGTGCTCAAATGAAGTTCAGTATCTAGGGATTTCTGAAGACTTTTCCAAAATCTTGAAGTAAAACAGGGATCACGATCAGAAACAATCGATAGGGGTACTCCATGAAGTCTCACAACTTCATTAATATATAGTCTTGCTAGACGTTCTAGGGGTAGATCTTCTCTTATAGCAAGAAAATGTGCTGACTTGGTAAGACGATCAACAATAACCCATATTTCATCGTTCCTTCTAGGAGTCTTTGGTAGCCCCATGACAAAGTCCATCGTAATATTGTCCCATTTCCACTCCGGTATGGGAAGAGGTTGCATGACTCCTCCAGGATGTTGCCTTCCAGCTTTCACTTGTTGACAAACCATACATCTTGACACAAAATCAGCAATCTCCCTCTTCATGTTGTCCCACCAAAAATGTTCTTTCAAATCTCTATACATTTTGGTGCTCCCAGGGTGTATAGAGAAATTGGAACTATGAGAATCATCCAGCAATTCCCTTTTTAGATCAGGTATATTGGGAACACAAAGTCTCTTCCCGAATTTCAAAATTCCATCTTCATACACAAAGTCTCTCAATCTCCCATCATTCACAGCTTTAATCTTCTTCTGAAATTCTTCATCATCGGTCTGAGAACTCTTAATCCTTTCTAGTAAAGATGGTTTGGCAACCATTTGAAAAAGCATTGATGTTTCACCTTCCCTGGTTATTCCCATGTCCATCTTCACTAGATCCATGAAAATTGGATCCCTTTCAATTCTCATCATGTTCAGAACTCCATGGTCTTTTCTGCTCAAAGCATCTGCCACCTTGTTTGCCTTCCCCGGGTGGTAGTGTATCGTACAATCATAATCCTTGAGTAATTCAAGCCATCTCCTTTGCCTCATGTTGAGTTCTTTTTGTGAGAAAATATACTTCAAACTCTTGTGATCAGTATAAATCTCACATTTTTCACCATAGAGGTAGTGCCTCCATATCTTCAAAGCAAAGATCACAGCTGCTAACTCAAGATCATGAGTAGGATAGTTTTGTTCATGAATTTTCAACTGTCGTGATGCATAGGCAATAACTCTATCATTCTGCATAAGGACACAGCCAAGTCCTTTCTTCGATGCATCACTATAAATAACGAACCCATCATTCCCCGATGGTAGAGTCAATATAGGAGCATTGACTAATCTTCTCTTCAGTTCTTCGAAACATTCTTCACACTCTTTTGTCCAAACAAATTTAACCCCTTTACGTGTGAGCTTCGTTAATGGGTTAGCCAATCGGGCAAAATTCTGGACGAAACGTCGATAATAACCTGCCAAACCAATAAAACTACGTACCTCAGTTATATTCGTAGGTGCTTGCCATTCTTGGATTGCCTTGGTCTTAGAAGGATCAACAGAGATTCCATCTTTAGAGACAATATGGCCAAGAAAAGAAATCTCCTGAAGCCAGAATTCACACTTGCTAAACTTTCCATATAATTCATGCCTCCTCAGAGTCTTCAAGATAATGCGCAAGTGATTTTCATGATCTTTGTAGGTTTTGGAGTATACCAAGATATCATCAATAAATACCACCACAAATTCATCGAGATACTCCTTGAAAACTCTATTCATCAGATCCATGAATACAGAGGGTGCATTAGTCAATCCAAACGGCATTACAGTAAACTCGTAATGCCCGTACCTGGTTCGAAATGCTGTCTTCGGAATGTCTTCCTTCTTCACACACAACTGATGGTATCCAGATCGAAGGTCAATCTTTGAAAAGTATTGAGCTCCATGCAGTTGGTCAAATAAATCATCAATACGAGGTAGGGGATACTTGTTCTTTATCGTTATAGCATTGATCTCCCTGTAGTCGATACATAACCTCATAGATCCATCTTTCTTTTTAACAAAAAGAACAGGGGCTCCCCATGGAGAAACACTAGGGCGAATAAATCCCTTATTACTCAATTACTCTAGTTGTTTCTTTAGTTCGACTAGCTCTACAGTGGCCATTCTATAAGGGGTCTTCGATATAGGCCTTGATCCAGGAATCAAATCAATAGAAAACTCAACTTCTCGTTCTGGAGGATGTCCAGGTAAATCTTCCGGAAATACATCTACAAATTCTTTCACAATAGGTACATCTTCTATTTGAACATTCCTTTCCTCACCGACAGTTATTTCAGTCTCTTCCTCCCCGATAATTGAATTAAGTTGAGCTACAGGGGGTGGATCTAAATAAGAATTAGGTGGTGACGATTCTGCTCTAAAAATAAGGTGTTCTTTATCATTATCATCAAGAATCGTAACCTCTTTCTTCTTACAATAAATCTTCGCATCATAGTCCGAAAGCCAGTCCATACCGAGGATTATATCAAACTCAATCATAGGTATGACGATGAAATCAGCAGATAAAGAAAATTTATGTGCTCTAATGGGGACTGATTCACAAAACTTTGTTGCAACGATACTTCCCTTAGGAGTTTTAACTGACAACTCCCTTATTAAATCAAATTGGAAATATCTAATTTTCTTAGCAAACTGGGAAGATATGAAACAATGCGATGATCCAGAATCAAATAATGCATTTTCTAAACTTGAGGAAACCATTAAATTACCTGCCACCACGTCTTTCGGAGCTTCTACCTCAGCAGTAGTGATAGCATAAGCCTGGCCTTGATCCCTTGGCCTTTTCTGAGGTAAGTTCTCCTGACGCTTAGGACATGCATTTGCATAATGCCCCATCTCCCTGCAATTGTAGCACTGAACGTTGGTAGCTTCCTTCTTCCCCTTGCAATCATGAGCTTGGTGGCCTTTTTCACCACACTTGTAACAGACTCCCATTCCCTTCAGGCAAGCACCGGGGTGTTTCTTCCCGCACTTACCACAAGATGGATATTCAACCTTTCCCTTCTTCCCCTTATTTCCATTCCCAGATTGATCAGCAGGTCTCTTCTTCTCTTGCTTTGCTTTAAAGTCATAAGACTTAGAGAATTCCTTTTCGGTCTTGATAGCACATGAGACAATGTCTTCGTACGATGAAAAGGATTGTGAGACTAATGCTCGACGGAGAAATGGTTTTAACCCATCAAAGAAACGATCAATCTTACTTCTTGGGTTGCGAATATAATCACCAGCGTACCTCGCTAACCTTGTAAAGTTAGCCTCATACTTTGTGACATTCTCATCCTCCTTTTGTCTCAGACTCAGAAATTGTCTTTCCATATCTGCTCGATGGTCGCGAGGAAAGTATTTTTCTAAAAACAGATCTTTGAACTCCCTCCATTCCATGTTTGATACTTCATCATCTTCCTTCATGTTTTTAATCAATGACCACCATTGATCAGCATCTCCAGTGAGGCGGTAAACTGCCATGGTAACTTTTTCCCTTTCACTACTCCCCAAAGCCTGAAATATTTTCTCTAGGGAAAATATCCATTGCTCAGCTACTAAGGGATTTGTACTCCCATTGAACGTTGGTGGTTGTTGTCTCATGAATCGATCTAACATTGATCCTCCACGCTGCGGATCAGGGTGCTCCATACGGGTAAGGTTATTATTCATAACCTGAGTAAGTTGTCCCAGTATGGTGATTAGCTGATCAGCACCAGTTGCATCACCAGCCCCACTATAATTATCTTGAGCAGGAGGGAAATCCCTACATGGAGTGCGTGCATTGATACGGTTTCCATTTCTTCCACTAGGCGCCATTTCTAAACAATGGCATAAACTAGATCAGTTTATGAATCAAAATACAAAATCCCATACTTATAAAACACTTAACATAAATTGAACTATTTATGGATATAATCCATAATCATAAAAATGTTTTCTTTGAGGAAGTATATACTCATAAACCCTTCATAATGATTTGTAAAGAAAATGAGAGTTATCCTAAGCATATCCCCCGGGAGTGTCGTAACCAAGAGTGCAGCAAGACCCGTTGTCGTGCACCAGTTCCCGTTCGAGTCTAGCTCAAAGCGGTGTTTTCGGGTTTTACCCCTAGGTACATCTGTGCCAGAGCCGCCTCTACCTGCTCGTATCCAGACAGGGATTTATTGCTCGGAAAACTCACAAAATCTCTACAATACCAAAATTCTAGGAAGTTCTTCTATACTAATCCTCAAAGTTCATCTTAGGTCTACGTGCTCTAATCAGAGTTTATCTAAATCTAGCTTCCAAGGTTTGTACTAAACTTCCTCTGATACCAACTGTAACGCCCCGACCCTAGTTGCCTAGAGTCGGTGCATTATTACATAACATTGGCATGATCACAAGAAAGATCAAATCTCGAAAGACCGATTGGTTTAGTAGCCTTGGAAACACTAGATATATTCATAAGTTTTACATTACATCATAAAATGAAAAACTACTACAACAACATAATGTCTCCATAATCCACACTACTATCCCCTCATAAAATCCCCGCAGGTCATTCATAATTTACTTCTTCACATCCTGGGGAAAAATAAAACATAGAAAAGGGGTGAGCTCAAATGCCCAGTAAGGATAACAATATAGCGGAAACTTTCATAAATAAGAATAAACATTTAAGGCAATGCATTACTAAAACAAAAGCCTTTTAAAATTGAACTTCAACATGGTATGGCAAAAGTAAAATGAAATAATGCCATTTACTTATTCACATGGATATTCTACTAATCGAATAATCACATGCAAAAATCAATAACCACTTTCATAATGTTGGAATGCATAATGTCAAACGTTAATTTCATTGTCTAGGCCTCATCCCAAGACCTAGGGGTTACTTCTAACCGGAACCCAACCCGGAGTGCCTCTAATAACCGGACACCAACCCGGAGTGCCTCTAATCACCGGACACCAACCCGGAGTGCCTCTAATAACCGGACACCAACCCGGAGTACCTCTAATAACCGGAGACCAAACCGGAGGGCTTACTTTTACCAGTCCCTAACCTAGAGGGCTTACTTTAACCAGTCCCCAACCTGGAGGGCTTACTTTTACCGGTCCCCAACCCGGAACATACTTGTTTAGCACATTCATCTGAATAAAAGTTTGAAATATAACATAAACATTCGGGTTAAAACTAGCATACGAAATGTCAATAGATTCACCATAAACTATGAATGGTATAAAATAGCACATCCACATTCAAACATATCACAAAACCTTCAATACAATATAGAAGTTTTGTATTATAATAAATCAACTTCAAATATTCTTAAAATCCATCAAAGGATGTTGACGTAGATGAAATCAAAATTCTTTTTAAAGAAATATCTCCTTTTATTTTGAAATCATTTAAGATCCATATAAAATAAAACATTTTCTTTGAAAATATTCTTATAAGCTTGTAAGGAAAGCTTTTAAGATTTTATAACGGCGTAAAATAACCGCACCCGCCGTATAAGTTTAAAAAAAACATTCTTACCTCAATTCTGTCGAAAAGGTTAAAAAGGACCTTGTTTTGAAAACGACGGAAAGATTCCTTTATAAACCTCTTATAAAAAGTCAAACAAGGGTATAAATGACTTTAACCCATATTCTTGTAAATAGTAAAAATGTTTTGAAATACATTTCGAAGAAACATTGATGTGGATGATAAAGAGATCCCAGTAGATTATTACGTATAATACAACCTCGGATAATGAAGAGATTGTGAAATAACCCTTACCTTGTACTTTTCCTTGGTTGTGGTAGGTTAACCTCCTGTATAATGGTGAAATAATTGTTATTAAATTATACAAGAATCATATACATTAATATGATATCATATATGATCTTTTAATATTGATTTGATAATAATATCTTAGTATTATCGTTGTTTCGGGTGTTAACTTACTTGTTTTCTTTCATATGTTTTGTTACGTAAGACATGTTTGTAAAGGATAGGTTGTATATTATTCATATCCAGAATGATATCAAGTCCTTAAACATCATTTTTAAATCATAAAATGATAATTACGCTTTAATGGTTACGATGGAGAATGAATCTCATCGCGTTCGTGGAGACGGTAGTCCGTACGTACGCACGAGCGACAATATCATTATTTTGATATTAAAATAATATATAAATGGATGGTATATCATATATACAGAATCATTAACATGTTATATTTATTATTTACATGAGTTACACATCATTATTGTACCCATCCAAATAATATTATATTGAATAACAATTACACCACGACGTGGAGACGGTAAGCCGTACGTACGCACGTATGGTGACATGTTATTCAAAGGGTGGATAGAATACTGAATATGATTGTACCATATTTATAATAACATCACAGTATATGTGAGATACTGGAGTTATTATTTCAGAATGGTAAGAACAAAGGAAGAAGAAGTGGAAGAAGAAATGAACTTAGAAAAGGGTGGTGAGATCATTACCTCTTCTTCGGGTTCTTCCTTTTGATTTGATCAAAAGGGCTCCTTAGGTTGGCTTTCTGATCAAACTAAGGCCTCTAGGTTGTATTGAGGGATGTTGGGAGAGTATTTGGGCAGAGTTTGGCCGAACCAAAAGGCTTTAGAGGTGTGAAGAAATGAGAAGGAGGAGTGCCCTTTTATAAGAGGGGTGAGGGGCACCTTTGGAAAAGCTAGAAATATTAATTTATAATAAATTCATATTCGGTTTCTAAAGGCTCCAAAGTTGACTATTCAAAGGATGAGGTGGGGATAGTTCGAAAACAACTCATCCAATAGAATTTAGACAGGTTTGGGTACTTATATTAACCTTATCTTTAAGTATTAACTCTAAGTTAATTAGTTTCACTTTTACAATGTCTCTTTGTATTTTTATATAATATGGTTAATAAACTTACTATATACATCCAAGCGACCCCCAAGTGGTCCATTAATGATGAACCTATCATGATATAAGTCTCTTGGCCGAACCTTAGATTTTTAGGAATTTAATATCAATTAATAATATAATATTTGTTTTAAGAACTCTTTTATGTCAATTTTGACACTATTCAATAGTTGATTTTTGTGAAACTCATAACAGATTGATTACTTCGAACAAAGTCAATTAAATCAATCCTAATATATCATATTATCCTAGAAATTTAGTTTAATTCATTAAAAGTTTCATATTATATTTATTTGGGTATTTATAATATCAATTATTTTAATTTTTCACTATTATAGTAATTACTGCATCATCATTGTGTCATAAATAAAATAAATTATTTAATGTCTAAAAATTATAAATAAAATATCATTATGTAGGAAATATTTTTAACTTTCTAATTAATATTTATAATCTAAAATCCAACATATATAACCCTATGTAATTTTTTTTTTCTAAACGATATATGCTTGTGTCATTTTTGTATTCATTTTAACTTAATTAAAATAAAGTGTCATTATCACTTACAAGTGGATCCATGGGGTCCCAAAATTGACACAAAGATGCCCATGGTCGACCATGTATCAACCAATAGGGTTAAGACACGTTTTAGGGTAATTTTGTATTATTATAATATTATTTTTTTAACCCTTATTTACCGGATTTACCCTTTAACCATGGTAAATAAAATATTTACCGCAGTAATTATTCAAAATGTGTAAAAATAAAAGTTACCTATTTACACAATTTGAACATCCTGATTCCAAATATGGAATCCATTTTCCTAAATTCAAAACACAGAAGTGGCAGAAATTAATTTAAAATTAATTCCCGCTGTCAAAACAAAAAGCGTGTTTTTAAGAGATAATAACTATCAAAAGATTGACACTTGTTTATGTTCGGTTTAATTGTAAAATTATGTCCAATGATAAACATTAAATTGAATGGTAAAAATATATTCTAAATATACTTTAAAACCACTCAAATTCATAATTTATCACTATTAATTATTTTGATTAAAAAAGTTGTTTTTAATTAAAATTTAGAAATTTTCACTATTCATCAAAATATGAAAGTTATCCGAAATGTACCAAAATTTCACCCTAGGCTAATTTTGATATTCCGAATCCAAAAATGAAGTCCATTTTGAAATATAGAATATATATGATTTCAAAAATTAGGTATTACTATTCACAACGGCTAGTTTAATTAGTTGTGGTGTGTGTTAGAACTCGAGGTTGCGTACAACACACGCTATCGCATTATTCAAAGGGAAACGTACCGTAGAAGCTTGGGGTGTTACAATTATTATACCCATACAAATAATAATATATTGAATAACTATTATACCACAACGTGGAGACGGTAAGCCGTACGTACGCACGTATGGTGACATGTTATTCAAAGGGTGGATAGAATACTGAATATGGTTGTACCATATTTATAATAACATCACAGAATATATATGATACTGGAGTTATTATTTTATAATGGTAACAACAAAGGAAGAAGAAGTGGAAGAAGAAATGAACTTGGAAAAGGGTGGTGAAATCATTACCTCTTCTTCGGTTTCTTCCTTTTGATTTGATCAAAAGGGCTCCTTAGGTTGGCTTTCTGATCAAACTAAGGCCTTTAGGTTGTAGTGAGGGAAGTTTGGAGAGTATTTGGGCAGAGTTTGGCCGACCCAAAAGGCTTTGAGGGTGTGACGAAATGAGAAGGAGGAGTGCCCTTTTATAAGAGGGGTGAGGGGCACCTTTGGAAAAGCTAGAAATATTAATTTATAATAAATTCATATTCAGTTTCCAATGGCTCAAAAGTTTACTATTCAAAGGTTGAGGTGGGGATGGGTCAAAAACAACTCATCCAATAGAATTTAGACAGGATTGGGTACTTATATTAACCTTATCTTTAGGTATTAACTCTAAGTTAATTAGTTTCACTTTTACAATGTCTCTTTGTATTTTTATATAATATGGTTAATAAACTTACTATATACATCCAAGCGACCCCCAAGTGGTCCATTAATGATGAACATATCATGATATAAGTCTCTTGGCCGAACCTTAGATTTTTAGGAATTTAATATCAATTAATAATATAATATTTGTTTTAAGAACTCTTTTATGTCAATTTTGACACTATTCAATAGTTGATTTTTTTGAAACTCATAACAGATTTATTACTTCGAACAAAGTCAATTAAATCATTCTTAATATATCATATTATCCTATAAAATTATTTTAATTCATTAAAAGTTTAATATTATATTTATTTGGGTATTTATAATATCAATTATTTTAATTTTTCACTATTTTAGTAATTACTGCATCATCATTGTGTCATAAATAAAATACATTATTTAATGTCTAAAAATTATAAATAAAATATCATTATGTAGTAAATTGTTTTATCTTTCTAATGAATATTTATAATCTAAAATCCAACATATATAACCCAATGTAACAATTGTTTTGCTAAAAGATATATGCTTGTGTCATTTTTGTATTCATTTTAACTTAATTAAAATAAAGTGTCATTATCACTTACAAGTGGATCCATTGGGTCCCAAAATCGACCCAAAGATGCCCATGGTCGACCATGTATCAACCTATAGGGTTAAGACACGTTTTAGGGTAATTTATTATTATTATAATATTATTTTTTAACCCTTATTTACCAGATTTACCCTTAACCATGGTAAATAAAATATTTACCACAGTAATTATTCAAAATGTCTAAAAATAAAAGTTACCTATTTACACAATTTAGACATCCTGATTCTAAATATGGAATCCATTTTTCTAAATTCAAAACACAGAAGTGGCATAAATTAATTTAAAATTAATTCCCGCTGTCAAAACAAAAAGCGTGTTTTAAAGAGATAATAACTATCAAAAGATTGACACTTGTTTATGTTCGGTTTAATTGTAAAATTATGTCCAATGACCAAAATTATATTTATTGGTAAAAATATATTCTAAATATACTTTAAAACCACTCAAATTCATAATTTATCACTATTAATTATTTTGATTAAAAAAGTTGTTTTTAATTAAAATTTAGTAATTTTCACTATTCATCAAAATATTAAAGTTATCTGAAAAGTACCAAAATTTCACCTTAGGCTAAATTTGATATTCCGAATCCAAAAATGAAGTCCATTTTGAAATATAAAATATATATAATTTCAAAAATTAGGTATTACTATTCATAATGGCTAGTTTGATCGGTTGTGGTGTGTGTTAAAACACAAAGTTGCGTACAACACACGCTACTGTTTTATTCAAAGGAAAGCGTACCGTGGAAGCTTGAGATGTTTCATTTTAAATTTTTTTTGATGTCCCCATTTAGTCAAAAAGTTTAAAATATTGTATTTAAAAAGGTTTCACTATTAAAAGTTGATAAAAGTGCAATACTGAAAATGAATCTGTTCTTGCATTATGACTAAGAAACTCATAATATGGATTCTAAAATTATAAGGATTATATAAAGTTTAAAATTTAGTTAATACTATCCATGACCTCTTTTAATGGATTTTTTTGTAAGTCAAGGTGTTATTGAACTCGGCGTTGCGTGTAGTGCAAGTTATTGAATTATTTTGAAGAAATAACACACTATGAAATCTTGGGGTGTTACATTCTCCCCTCCTTCAATAAATTGCGTCCTCGCAATTTTGAAATTGTTCTTCGAAAATAAAAGGTTGAAAATAGAAAATATATTTGTGGGAAAACCCACATCAGAAATTGGGTTACTAAAATTTAGTCTTAATATGAGGAAAAGAGAAATGAAAGGGTCACCACCAAATTATGATCTCGATTAGGAGAACATTGGTGGCAATTAGAGACATATAATTGGAGGAAAAACGTAAATATTTATAGGTAGTGATTGAGGTCATCAATCACAAACAAGTATATAATTGAGGTCCTTAAACTCATCAATCTATGATGATTTGAAATACCATCGGTTCAACAAAACATAGGTTATTGGGATAACACATTTTTGACATTTCAAAATATCTTAGTTGAAATCCCACATCGAAAAATGAATTAATGAGGCCTCTATTTAAAATAAAGAGTGGAAAGTATGAAGATTACCGAAAATAACACATACTAGGGTTCTATGTAGGAAAATATGGATATGGAGGAGAAATCTAACCATCAATTATCGGATGGAGAGTGGTAGAGAACATGGATATGAAAAGACCAACAATCCCAAAGCCATAAATTAGTGATGATTTAAGGTACCATCTAGGACAACATTTTTGTTCTAAGTTCCTTTTCTTAATGTTGTGGAATTTATTTATGAGATTGGCTAAGATCATAAGGAGATATATTTACTTTATAATTAGAGTTTTATCTATTAAAAAATTTCTACCACAAACTCATCTTTCACTCTAAAAGATAATAGAACGTAAAAAAAATTATATTTACACTATTCGTATAGGGTTCCAAAATAATCGAATTTATAATTCATTTACATGATCTTTTAATAAAAACTAAATTATTTAATCCAGGACATCTCGTGGGCCATTGGTAGGTGATACACCCTTGTCGCCCTTCGGTTGCGGGTTCAAGTCTCGCAGCCTTGCCAGATGCGACGGGTTGCCGCCCGACCTCTGGGTTGTCCTTTTATGGTAATCCAAAATAATCCAAACTAGAACTATCCAAAATACTTCTGTCCAAACTCACAGTCCAAAATTTATAAGGAAGGTAAACATAATGTAGATCCTTTTTACCGCGTAATAGCATATGAATACCTTCATCATGTATTCCTTTAATACACTGAAACATCCTGGTTTACCATATTCCTTATTGATTACATTCATTCTCCCTTATTCCATATAGAATGCTGGATATACTTCATCAATCCAAAAATGTTTTAAACCCCAACAATGATGGAATATACAAATCATTAATTAGCTTCAAGGTAGTCAAGAATATCCAATATAATTTATCCAAATCAATCATGTATTATTCTAAAATCACTACTTCGGTATCAGAACCATATTATGGTTTATCTTTCTCTCAACCATATATTTTCCAAAAATTTAACCTTCCATTGAGTCACTTTTCTTTGTTCCACACAATCTCAAGTCCTTAATGAAATAGTGCTGCAGTACAATCCTTATATACTCCATAATTATTATAACAAGTACATTGTTGATACAACACTCAATTGACATAATCAACATAAGAACTCTAATCATTCCTCTTCATCTGTGGTAGTATCATAACTTAATTATTATCCAATAGCATCATTTGCGGCATAGTCTGATGACTGGGGCATAGGTTTTCGTAGTGTCCAAACTCCTTGCAAATTAAGCATTGTACATTTGAAACCATTTTCTTACCCTTGCAGTGTAACGCCCCGACCCTAGTTGCCTAGAGTCGGTGCATTATTACATAACATTGACATGATCACAAGAAAGATCAAATCTCGAAAGACCGATTGGTTTAGTAGCCTTGGAAACACTAGATATATTCATAAGTTTTACATTACATCATAAAATGAAAAACTACTACAACAACATAATGTCTCCATAATCCACACTACTATCCCCTCATAAAATCCCTGCAGGTCATTCATAATTTACTTCTTCACATCCTGGGGAAAAATAAAACATAGAAAAGGGGTGAGCTCAAATGCCCAGTAAGGATAACAATATAGCGGAAACTTTCATAAATAAGAATAAACATTTAAGGCAATGAATTACTAAAACAAAAGCCTTTTAAAATTGAACTTCAACATGGTATGGCAAAAGTAAAATGAAATAATGCCATTTACTTATTCACATGGATATTCTACTAATCGAATAATCACATGCAAAAATCAATAACCACTTTCATAATGTTGGAATGCATAATGTCAAACGTTAATTTCATTGTCTAGGCCTCATCCCAAGACCTAGGGGTTACTTCTAACCGGAACCCAACCCGGAGTGCCTCTAATAACCGGACACCAACCCGGAGTGCCTCTAATAACCGGACACCAACCCGGAGTGCCTCTAATAACCGGACACCAACCCGGAGTACCTCTAATAACCGGAGACCAAACCGGAGGGCTTACTTTTACCAGTCCCTAACCTGGAGGGCTTACTTTAACCAGTCCCCAACCTGGAGGGCTTACTTTTACCGGTCCCCAACCCGGAACATACTTGTTTAGCACATTCATCTGAATAAAAGTTTGAAATATAACATAAACATTCGGGTTAAAACTAGCATACGAAATGTCAATAGATTCACCATAAACTATGAATGGTATAAAATAGCACATCCACATTCAAACATATCACAAAACCTTCAATACAATATAGAAGTTTTGTATTATAATAAATCAACTTCAAATATTCTTAAAATCCATCAAAGGATGTTGACGTAGATGAAATCAAAATTATTTTTAAAGAAATATCTCCTTTTATTTTGAAATCATTTAAGATCCATATAAAATAAAACATTTTCTTTGAAAATATTCTTATAATCTTGTAAGGAAAGCTTTTAAGATTTTATAACGGCGTAAAATAACCGCACCCGCCGTATAAGTTTAAAAAAAACATTCTTACCTCAATTCTGTCGAAAAGGTTAAAAAGGACCTTGTTTTGAAAACGACGGAAAGATTCCTTTATAAACCTCTTATAAAAAGTCAAACAAGGGTATAAATGACTTTAACCCATATTCTTGTAAATAGTAAAAATGTTTTGAAATACATTTCGAAGAAACATTGATGTGGATGATAAAGAGATCCCAGTAGATTATTACGTATAATACAACCTCGGATAATGAAGAGATTGTGAAATAACCCTTACCTTGTACTTTTCCTTGGTTGTGGTAGGTTAACCTCCTGTATAATGGTGAAATAATTGTTATTAAATTATACAAGAATCATATACATTAATATGATATCATATATGATCTTTTAATATTGATTTGATAATAATATCTTAGTATTATCGTTGTTTCGGGTGTTAACTTACTTGTTTTCTTTCATATGTTTTGTTACGTAAGACATGTTTGTAAAGGATAGGTTGTATATTATTCATATCCAGAATGATATCAAGTCCTTAAACATCATTTTTAAATCATAAAATGATAATTACGCTTTAATGGTTACGATGGAGAATGAATCTCATCGCGTTCGTGGAGACGGTAGTCCGTACGTACGCACGAGCGACAATATCATTCTTTTGATATTAAAATAATATATAAATGGATGGTATATCATATATACAGAATCATTAACATGTTATATTTATTATTTACATGAGTTACACATCATTATTATACCCATCCAAATAATATTATATTGAATAACAATTACACCACGACGTGGAGACGGTAAGCCGTACGTACGCACGTATGGTGACATGTTATTCAAAGGGTGGATAGAATACTGAATATGATTGTACCATATTTATAATAACATCACAGTATATGTGAGATACTGGAGTTATTATTTCATAATGGTAAGAACAAAGGAAGAAGAAGTGGAAGAAGAAATGAACTTAGAAAAGGGTGGTGAGATCATTACCTCTTCTTCGGGTTCTTCCTTTTGATTTGATCAAAATGGCTCCTTAGGTTGGCTTTCTGATCAAACTAAGGCCTCTAGGTTGTATTGAGGGATGTTGGGAGAGTATTTGGGCAGAGTTTGGCCGAACCAAAAGGCTTTAGAGTTGTGAAGAAATGAGAAGGAGGAGTGCCCTTTTATAAGAGGGGTGAGGCGCACCTTTGGAAAAGCTAGAAATATTAATTTATAATAAATTCATATTCGGTTTCTAAAGGCTCCAAAGTTGAATATTCAAAGGATAAGGTGGGGATAGGTCGAAAACAACTCATCCAATAGAATTTAGACAGGTTTGGGTACTTATATTAACCTTATCTTTAAGTATTAACTCTAAGTTAATTAGTTTCACTTTTACAATGTCTCTTTGTATTTTTATATAATATGGTTAATAAACTTACTATATACATCCAAGCGACCCCCAAGTGGTCCATTAATGAGGAACCTATAATAATATAAGTCTCTTGGCCAATCCTTAGATTTTTAGGAATTTAATATCAATTAATAATATAATATTTGTTTTAAGAACTCTTTTATGTCAATTTTGACACTATTCAATAGTTGATTTTTTTGAAACTCTTAACAGATTGATTACTTCGAACAAAGTCAATTAAATCAATCCTAATATATCATATTATCATAGAAAATTAGTGTAATTTATTAAAAGTTTCATATTATATTTATTTGGGTATTTATAATATTAATTATGTTAATTGTTTACTATTTTAGTAATTACTGCATCATCATTGTGTCATAAATAAAATAAATTATTTAATGTCTAAAAATTATAAATAAACTATCATTATGTAGGAAATCTTTTTAGCTTTCTAATGAATATTTACAATCGAAAATCTAACATGTATAACCCTATGTAAAAATTGTTCTTCTAAAAGATATATGCTTGTGTCATTTTTGTATTCATTTTAACTTAATTAAAATAAAGTGTCATTATCACTTACAAGTGGATCCATGGGGTCCCAAAATTGACACAAAGATTCCCATGGTCGACCATGTATCAACCAATAGGGTTAAGACACGTTTTAGGGTAATTTTGTATTATTATAATATTATTTTTTTAACCCTTATTTACCGGATTTACCCTTTAACCATGGTAAATAAAATATTTACCGCAGTAATTATTCAAAATGTGTAAAAATAAAAGTTACCTATTTACACAATTTGAACATCCTGATTCCAAATATGGAATCCATTTTCCTAAATTCAAAACACAGAAGTGGCAGAAATTAATTTAAAATTAATTCCCGCTGTCAAAACAAAAAGCGTGTTTTTAAGAGATAATAACTATCAAAAGATTGACACTTGTTTATGTTCGGTTTAATTGTAAAATTATGTCCAATGATAAACATTAAATTGAATGGTAAAAATATATTCTAAATATACTTTAAAACCACTCAAATTCATAATTTATCACTATTAATTATTTTGATTAAAAAAGTTGTTTTTAATTAAAATTTAGAAATTTTCACTATTCATCAAAATATGAAAGTTATCCGAAATGTACCAAAATTTCACCCTAGGCTAATTTTGATATTCCGAATCCAAAAATGAAGTCCATTTTGAAATATAGAATATATATGATTTCAAAAATTAGGTATTACTATTCACAACGGCTAGTTTAATTAGTTGTGGTGTGTGTTAGAACTCGAGGTTGCGTACAACACACGCTATCGCATTATTCAAAGGGAAACGTACCGTAGAAGCTTGGGGTGTTACATTCTCCCCTCCTTCAAATAATTGCGTCCTCGCAATTTCTAGGGTATTACTGCATAAAAAGACTCGGGTGGTTCTTCATCATAAGTTCCTCGGGTTCCCACGTTGCCTCTTCCATCTTATGATTCCTCCACAAAACTTTTACCAGACGCGTCGTCCGGTTTCTCAGCACTTGTTCTCTCGTATCAAGAATCTTGATGGGCTCTTCGCAATAGGAAAGATCGGGTTCCAGTTCTAATTCATCATAGGTGAGTACATGCGTTGGGTCAGGCATGTATTTCCTCAACAGAGATACGTGGAACACATCGTGAACTTTGGAGAGACTTGGCGGCATTGCCAATCGGTAAGCCACAGCCCCAATTCGTTCTAGAATTTCGAAAGGTCCGATGTACCTGGGACTCAATTTACCTTTCTTACCAAAACGTATGACTCCCTTCCATGGAGATACCTTCAGGAAAACATGATCACCGACTTGAAATTCCAAATCCTTCCTTCGATTATCGGCATAGCTCTTCTGCCTACTTTGAGCTGCTTTAATGTGATTTTGGATTACTTTCACCTTTTCCACCGTTTCCTCCACCAGCTCTGGGCCTACAAGTTTTCTTTCACCAACGTCATCCCAACAGGTTGGTGTACGACATCTCTTTCCGTATAACGCTTCATATGGTGCCATCTGTATACTCGAATGGAAGCTATTGTTATAGGAAAATTCTACCAGTGGTAAATATTGATCCCACATACCCTGAAAGTCAAGTGAGCAAGATCTCAACATGTCTTCTAAGGTCTGAATAGTCCGTTCTGATTGTTCGTCTGTCTGAGGGTGGTACGCAGTGCTCAAATGAAGTTCAGTATCTAGGGATTTCTGAAGACTTTTCCAAAATCTTGAAGTAAAACGGGGATCACGATCAGAAACAATCGATAGGGGTACTCCATGAAGTCTCACAACTTCATTAATATATAGTCTTGCTAGACGTTCCAGGGGTAGATCTTCTCTTATAGCAAGAAAATGTGCTGACTTGGTAAGACGATCAACAATAACCCATATTGCATCGTTCCTTCTAGGAGTCTTTGGTAGCCCCATGACAAAGTCCATCGTAATATTGTCCCATTTCCACTCCGGTATGGGAAGAGGTTGCATGACTCCTCCAGGCTGTTGCCTTCCAGCTTTCACTTGTTGACAAACCATACATCTTGACACAAAATCAGCAATCTCCCTCTTCATGTTGTCCCACCAAAAATGTTCTTTCAAATCTCTATACATTTTGGTGCTCCCAGGGTGTATAGAGAAATTGGAACTATGAGAATCATCCAGCAATTCCCTTTTTAGATCAGGTATATTGGGAACACAAAGTCTCTTCCCGAATTTCAAAATTCCATCTTCATACACAATGTCTCTCAATCTCCCATCATTCACAGCTTTAATCTTCTTCTGAAATTCTTCATCATCGGTCTGAGAACTCTTAATCCTTTCTAGTAAAGATGGTTTGGCAACCATTTGAAAAAGCATTGATGTTTCACCTTACCTGGTTATTCCCATGTCCATCTTCACTAGATCCATGAAAATTGGATCCCTTTCAATTCTCATCATGTTCAGAACTCCATGGTCTTTTCTGCTCAAAGCATCTGCCACCTTGTTTGCCTTCCCCGGGTGGTAGTGTATCGTACAATCATAATCCTTGAGTAATTCAAGCCATCTCCTTTGCCTCATGTTGAGTTCTTTTTGTGAGAAAATATACTTCAAACTCTTGTGATCAGTATAAATCTCACATTTTTCACCATAGAGGTAGTGCCTCCATATCTTCAAAGCAAAGATCACAGCTGCTAACTCAAGATCATGAGTAGGATAGTTTTGTTCATGAATTTTCAACTGTCGTGATGCATAGGCAATAACTCTATCATTCTGCATAAGGACACAGCCAAGTCCTTTCTTCGATGCATCACTATAAATAACGAACCCATCATTCCCCGATGGTAGAGTAAATATAAGAGCATTGACTAATCTTCTCTTCAGTTCTTCGAAACATTCTTCACACTCTTTTGTCCAAACAAATTTAACCCCTTTACGTGTGAGCTTCGTTAATGGGTTAGCCAATCGGGCAAAATTCTGGACGAAACGTCGATAATAACCTGCCAAACCAATAAAACTACGTACCTCAGTTATATTCGTAGGTGCTGGCCATTCTTGGATTGCCTTGGTCTTAGAAGGATCAACAGAGATTCCATCTTTAGAGACAATATGGCCAAGAAAAGAAATCTCCTGAAGCCAGAATTCACACTTGCTAAACTTTCCATATAATTCATGCCTCCTCAGAGTCTTCAAGATAATGCGCAAGTGATTTTCATGATCTTTGTAGGTTTTGGAGTATACCAAGATATCATCAATAAATACCACCACAAATTCATCGAGATACTCCTTGAAAACTCTATTCATCAGATCCATGAATACAGAGGGTGCATTAGTCAATCCAAACGGCATTACAGTAAACTCGTAATGCTCGTACCTGGTTCGAAATGCTGTCTTCGGAATGTCTTCCTTCTTCACACACAACTGATGGTATCCAGATCGAAGGTCAATCTTTGAAAAGTATTGAGATCCATACAGTTGGTCAAATAAATCATCAATACGAGGTAGGGGATACTTGTTCTTTATCGTTATAGCATTGATCTTCCTGTAGTCGATACATAACCTCATAGATCCATCTTTCTTTTTAACAAAAAGAACAGGGGCTCCCCATGGAGAAACACTAGGGCGAATAAATCCCTTATTACTCAATTCCTCTAGTTGTTTCTTTAGTTCGACTAGCTCTACAGTGGCCATTCTATAAGGGGTCTTCGATATAGGCCTTGATCCAGGAATCAAATCAATAGAAAACTCAACTTCTCGTTCTGGAGGATGTCCAGGTAAATCTTCCGGAAATACATCTACAAATTCTTTCACAATAGGTACATCTTCTATTTGAACATTCCTTTCCTCACCGACAGTTATTTCAGTCTCTTCCTCCCCGATAATTGAATTAAGTTGAGCTACAGGGGGTGGATCTAAATAAGAATTAGGTGGTGACGATTCTGCTCTAAAAATAAGGTGTTCTTTATCATTATCATCAAGAATCGTAACCTCTTTCTTCTTACAATAAATCTTCGCATCATAGTCCGAAAGCCAGTCCATACCGAGGATTATATCAAACTCAATCATAGGTATGACGATGAAATCAGCAGATAAAGAAAATTTATGTGCTCTAATGGGGACTGATTCACAAAACTTTGTTGCAACGATACTTCCCTTAGGAGTTTTAACTGACAACTCCCTTATTAAATCAAATTGGAAATATCTAATTTTCTTAGCAAACTGGGAAGATATGAAACAATGCGATGATCCAGAATCAAATAATGAATTTGCTAAACTTGAGGAAACCATTAAATTACCTGCCACCACGTCTTTCGGAGCTTCTACCTCAGCAGTAGTGATAGCATAAGCCTGGCCTTGATCCCTTGGCCTTTTCTGAGGTAAGTTCTCCTGACGCTTAGGACATGCATTTGCATAATGCCCCATCTCCCTGCAATTGTAGCACTGAACGTTGGTAGCTTCCTTCTTCCCCTTGCAATCATGAGCTTGGTGGCCTTTTTCACCACACTTGTAACAGACTCCCATTCCCTTCAGGCAAGCACCGGGGTATTTCTTCCCGCACTTACCACAAGATGGATATTCAACCTTTCCCTTCTTCCCCTTATTTCCATTCCCAGATTGATCAGCAGGTCTCTTCTTCTCTTGCTTTGCTTTAAAGTCATAAGACTTAGAGAATTCCTTTTCGGTCTTGATAGCACATGAGACAATGTCTTCGTACGATGAAAAGGATTGTGAGACTAATGCTCGACGGAGAAATGGTTTTAACCCATCAAAGAAACGATCAATCTTACTTCTTGGGTTGCGAATATAATCACCAGCGTACCTCGCTAACCTTGTAAAGTTAGCCTCATACTTTGTGACATTCTCATCCTCCTTTTGTCTCAGACTCAGAAATTGTCTTTCCATATCTGCTCGATGGTCGCGAGGAAAGTATTTTTCTAAAAACAGATCTTTGAACTCCCTCCATTCCATGTTTGATACTTCATCATCTTCCTTCATGTTTTGAATCAATGACCACCATTGATCAGCATCTCCAGTGAGGCGGTAAACTGCCATGGTAACTTTTTCCCTTTCACTACTCCCCAAAGCCTGAAATATTTTCTCTAGGGAAAATATCCATTGCTCAGCTACTAAGGGATTTGTACTCCCATTGAACGTTGGTGGTTGTTGTCTCATGAATCGATCTAACATTGATCCTCCACGCTGTGGATCAGGGTGCTCCATACGGGTAAGGTTATTATTCATAACCTGAGTAAGTTGTCCCAGTATGGTGATTAGCTGATCAGAACCAGTTGCATCACCAGCCCCACTATAATTATCTTGAGCAGGAGGGGAATCCCTACATGGAGTGCGTGCATTGATACAGTTTCCATTTCTTCCACTAGGCGCCATTTCTAAACAATGGCATAAACTAGATCAGTTTATGAATCAAAATACAAAATCCCATACTTATAAAACACTTAACATAAATTGAACTATTTATGGATATAATCCATAATCATAAAAATGTTTTCTTTGAGGAAGTATATACTCATAAACCCTTCATAATGATTTGTAAAGAAAATGAGAGTTATCCTAAGCATATCCCCCGGGAGTGTCGTAACCAAGAGTGCAGCAAGGCCCGTTGTCGTGCACCAGTTCCCGTTCGAGTCTAGCTCAAAGCGGTGTTTTCGGGTTTTACCCCTAGGTACATCTGTGCCAGAGCCGCCTCTACCTGCTCGTATCCAGACAGGGATTTATTGCTCGGAAAACTCACAAAATCTCTACAATACCAAAATTCTAGGAAGTTCTTCTATACTAATCCTCAAAGTTCATCTTAGGTCTACGTGCTCTAATCAGAGTTTATCTAAATCTAGCTTCCAAGGTTTGTACTAAACTTCCTATGATACCAACTGTAACGCCCCGACCCTAGTTGCCTAGAGTCGGTGCATTATTACATAACATTGGCATGATCACAAGAAAGATCAAATCTCGAAAGACCGATTGGTTTAGTAGCCTTGGAAACACTAGATATATTCATAAGTTTTACATTACATCATAAAATGAAAAACTACTACAACAACATAATGTCTCCATAATCCACACTACTATCCCCTCATAAAATCCCTGCAGGTCATTCATAATTTACTTCTTCACATCCTGGGGAAAAATAAAACATAGAAAAGGGGTGAGCTCAAATGCCCAGTAAGGATAACAATATAGCGGAAACTTTCATAAATAAGAATAAACATTTAAGGCAATGCATTACTAAAACAAAAGCCTTTTAAAATTGAACTTCAACATGGTATGGCAAAAGTAAAATGAAATAATGCCATTTACTTATTCACATGGATATTCTACTAATCGAATAATCACATGCAAAAATCAATAACCACTTTCATAATGTTGGAATGCATAATGTCAAACGTTAATTTCATTGTCTAGGCCTCATCCCAAGACCTAGGGGTTACTTCTAACCGGAACCCAACCCGGAGTGCCTCTAATAACCGGACACCAACCAGGAGTGCCTCTAATAACCGGACACCAACCCGGAGTGCCTCTAATAACCGGACACCAACCCGGAGTACCTCTAATAACCGGAGACCAAACCGGAGGGCTTACTTTTACCAGTACCTAACCTGGAGGGCTTACTTTAACCAGTCCCCAACCTGGAGGGCTTACTTTTACCGGTCCCCAACCCGGAACATACTTGTTTAGCACATTCATCTGAATAAAAGTTTGAAATATAACATAAACATTCGGGTTAAAACTAGCATACGAAATGTCAATAGATTCACCATAAACTATGAATGGTATAAAATAGCACATCCACATTCAAACATATCACAAAACCTTCAATACAATATAGAAGTTTTGTATTATAATAAATCAACTTCAAATATTCTTAAAATCCATCAAAGGATGTTGACGTAGATGAAATCAAAATTCTTTTTAAAGAAATATCTCCTTTTATTTTGAAATCATTTAAGATCCATATAAAATAAAACATTTTCTTTGAAAATATTCTTATAAGCTTGTAAGGAAAGCTTTTAAGATTTTATAAGGCGTAAAATAACCGCACCCGCCGTATAAGTTTAAAAAAAACATTCTTACCTCAATTCTGTCGAAAAGGTTAAAAAGGACCTTGTTTTGAAAACGACGGAAATATTCCTTTATAAACCTCTTATAAAAAGTCAAACAAGGGTATAAATGACTTTAACCCATATTCTTGTAAATAGTAAAAATGTTTTGAAATACATTTCGAAGAAACATTGATGTGGATGATAAAGAGATCCCAGTAGATTATTACGTATAATACAACCTCGGATAATGAAGAGATTGTGAAATAACCCTTACCTTGTACTTTTCCTTGGTTGTGGTAGGTTAACCTCCTGTATAATGGTGAAATAATTGTTATTAAATTATACAAGAATCATATACATTAATATGATATCATATATGATCTTTTAATATTGATTTGATAATAATATCTTAGTATTATCGTTGTTTCGGGTGTTAACTTACTTGTTTTCTTTCATATGTTTTGTTACGTAAGACATGTTTGTAAAGGATAGGTTGTATATTATTCATATCCAGAATGATATCAAGTCCTTAAACATCATTTTTAAATCATAAAATGATAATTACGCTTTAATGGTTACGATGGAGAATGAATCTCATTGCGTTCGTGGAGACGGTAGTCCGTACGTACGCACGAGCGACAATATCATTCTTTTGATATTAAAATAATATATAAATGGATGGTATATCATATATACAGAATCATTAACATGTTATATTTATTATTTACATGAGTTACACATCATTATTATACCCATCCAAATAATATTATATTGAATAACAATTACACCACGACGTGGAGACGGTAAGCCGTACGTACACACGTATGGTGACATGTTATTCAAAGGGTGGATAGAATACTGAATATGATTGTACCATATTTATAATAACATCACAGTATATGTGAGATACTGGAGTTATTATTTCAGAATGGTAAGAACAAAGGAAGAAGAAGTGGAAGAAGAAATGAACTTAGAAAAGGGTGGTGAGATCATTACCTCTTCTTCGGGTTCTTCCTTTTGATTTGATCAAAAGGGCTCCTTAGGTTGGCTTTCTGATCAAACTAAGGCATCTAGGTTGTATTGAGGGATGTTGGGAGAGTATTTGGGCAGAGTTTGGCCGAACCAAAAGGCTTTAGAGGTGTGAAGAAATGAGAAGGAGGAGTGCCCTTTTATAAGAGGGGTGAGGGGCACCTTTGGAAAAGCTAGAAATATTAATTTATAATAAATACATATTCGGTTTCTAAAGGCTCCAAAGTTGACTATTCAAAGGATGAGGTGGGGATAGGTCTAAAACAACTCATCCAATAGAATTTAGACAGGTTTGGGTACTTATATTAACCTTATCTTTAAGTATTAACTCTAAGTTAATTAGTTTCACTTTTACAATGTCTCTTTGTATTTTTATATAATATGGTTATTAAACATACTATATACATCCAAGCGACCCCCAAGTGGTCCATTAATGAGGAACCTATAATAATATAAGTCTCTTGGCCGATCCTTAGATTTTTAGGAATTTAATATCAATTAATAATATAATATTTGTTTTAAGAACTCTTTTATGTCAATTTTGACACTATTCAATAGTTGATTTTTTTGAAACTCTTAACAGATTGATTACTTCGAACAAAGTCAATTAAATCAATCCTAATATAACATATTATCATAGAAAATTAGTGTAATTTATTAAAAGTTTCATATTATATTTATTTGGGTATTTATAATATTAATTATGTTAATTGTTTACTATTTTAGTAATTACTACATCATCATTGTGTCATAAATAAAATACATTATTTAATGTCTAAAAATTATAAATAAAATATCATTATGTAGGAAATCTTTTTATCTTTCTAATGAATATTTACAATCGAAAATCCAACATGTATAACCCTATGTAAAAATTGTTTTTCTAAAAGATATATGCTTGTGTCATTTTTGTATTCATTTTAACTTAATTAAAATAAAGTGTCATTATCACTTACAAGTGGATCCATGGGGTCCCAAAATTGACACAAAGATGCCCATGGTCGACCATGTATCAACCAATAGGGTTAAGACACGTTTTAGGGTAATTTTGTATTATTATAATATTATTTTTTTAACCCTTATTTACCGGATTTACCCTTTAACCATGGTAAATAAAATATTTACCGCAGTAATTATTCAAAATGTGTAAAAATAAAAGTTACCTATTTACACAATTTGAACATCCTGATTCCAAATATGGAATCCATTTTCCTAAATTCAAAACACAGAAGTGGCAGAAATTAATTTAAAATTAATTCCCGCTGTCAAAACAAAAAGCGTGTTTTTAAGAGATAATAACTATCAAAAGATTGACACTTGTTTATGTTCGGTTTAATTGTAAAATTATGTCCAATGATAAACATTAAATTGAATGGTAAAAATATATTCTAAATATACTTTAAAACCACTCAAATTCATAATTTATCACTATTAATTATTTTGATTAAAAAAGTTGTTTTTAATTAAAATTTAGAAATTTTCACTATTCATCAAAATATGAAAGTTATCCGAAATGTACCAAAATTTCACCCTAGGCTAATTTTGATATTCCGAATCCAAAAATGAAGTCCATTTTGAAATATAGAATATATATGATTTCAAAAATTAGGTATTACTATTCACAACGGCTAGTTTAATTAGTTGTGGTGTGTGTTAGAACTCGAGGTTGCGTACAACACACGCTATCGCATTATTCAAAGGGAAACGTACCGTAGAAGCTTGGGGTGTTACATGCAGTCACGTACTTTGTGCCCTTTTCCTCCACACTTATAACAAACTCTCATTCCTTTCAGGCAAGTTCCAGGGTGTTTCTTTCCACAGTTATCACATATGGGAAAATTATTCTTTTCCCTCTTCCCTTTATCCATCTTTCTCTCTTCCGTCCTTTTCTTCTCTTGCTTCCCATCAAATCCATAGGACTCAGTAAACTCTTTACCTATCTTATCAACACATGATATTATTTCTTCATATGATGATAATACATGCGAGACTATTTCTCTTGTAAATTCTGGATTAAGAACATAAAATATATGATCCTTCTTTCTCTTTGTATAATGTGCATTTCTAGAGTTCTCATTCCTTCTACTAGGTGCCATTTCTAAACAATGGCATAAATTAGATAACAATACCTAATCCCAAACTTGTAAAACACATAACATAAATTAAATAGTTTATGGATATAATCCATAATCATAAAAATGTCTCCTTTGAGGAAGTATATACTCATAAACCCTTCATAATGATTTGTAAAGAAAATGAGAGTTATCCTAAGCATATCCCCCAGGAGTGTCGTAACCAAGAGTGCAGCCAGGCCCGTTGTCGTGCACCAGTTCCCGTTCAATTCTAGCTCAAAGCGGTGTTTTCAGGTTTTACCCCTAGGTACATCTATGCCAGAGCTGCCTCTACCTGCTCGTATCCAGACAGGGATGTATTGCTCAGAAAACTCACAAAATCTCTACAATACCAAAATTCTAGGAAGTTATTTTATACTAATCCTCAAAGTTCATCTTAGGTCTACGTGCTCTAATCAGAGTTTATCTAAATCTAGCTTCCAAGGTTTGTACTAAACCTCCCTCTGATACCAACTGTAACGCCCCGACCCTCGTTACCCAGAGTCGGTGCATTACTTTGTAACATTGGCATGATCACAAGAAAGATGAAATCTCGAAAGACCGATTGGTTTAGTAGCCTTGGAACCACTAGATATATTCATAAGTCTTACATTACATCATAAATTGAAACACTACTACAACAACATGTTGTCTCCATAAACCACACTCATAACCCCACATAATATCCCTGTAGGTCATTCATAATTTACTTCTTCACTTCCTGGGAAAAATAAAACATAGAAAAGGGGTGAGCTCAAATGCCCAGTAAGGATAACAATATAGCGGAAACTTTCATAAATAAGAATAATAATTTAAGGCAACGTATAACTAAAACAAAAGCCTTTCAAACTTGAACTTTCAACATTGTATGGCATAAATAAAATGAAATAATGCCATTTACTCATTCACATGGTTATTCTACTAATCGAATAATCACATGCAAAATCAATAACCACTTTCATAATGATGGAATGCATAATGCTGAACATTAATTTCTTTGTCAAGGCCTCGTCCCAAGACCTTGGGGCTGACTGTAACCAGAACCCAACCCGGAGTGCCTCTAATAACCGGACACCAACCCGGAGTGCCTCTAATAACCGGACACCAACCCAGAGTTCCTCTAATAACCGGAGACCAAACCGGAGGGCTTAATTTTACCAGTCCCTAACCTGGAGGGCTTACTTTTACCAGTCCCCAACCTGGAGGGCTTACTTTAACCAGTCCCCAACCTGGAACATACTTGTCCAACACATTCTTATGAAGTAATGGTTGAAATATAACATAAACATTCTTATTGGAACTAGCATACGTAATGTCAATACTTTACTCATAAACCATGAATTCTATATAAATAGCACATCCACAGTCAAACATATCACAAAACTTCATTACAATATGGAAGTTTTATATCATAATAAATCAACTTCAAATAATCATAAAATCCATCAAACGGTGTTGACATAGATGAAATCAAAACACTTTTTAGAGAAATATCTCTTTCTATTTTTGAAATCATTTAAGAGCCATATAAAATAGATCATTTTCTTTGAAAATATTCTTATAATCTTGTAAGGAAAGCTTTGAAGATTTTATAACGGCGGAAAATAACCGCACCCGCCGTATAAGTTAAAAAAAATTCTTACCTTAATTCTGTCGAAAAGGTAAAAAAGGACCTAGTTTTGAAAACGACGGAAAGATTCCTTTATAAACCTCTTATAAAAAGTCAAAAAAGGGTATAAATGAATTTAACCCATATTCTTGTAAATAATGAAAAATGTTTTGAAATACATTTTTAAGAAAACATGGATGTGGATGATAAAGAGATCCCAGTAGATTATTACATATAAACAACCTCGGATAATGAAGAGATTGTGAAATAACCCTTACCAATTTGGTAACTTATGAAACATACAACCCATGAAAGAGGTATCATACAATGAATATGTAAATACACATAAATTAGAGTGTATTACACAAAGAATATAATTATGAGCAGTATATACACCACACAAAAGGTGATGGTGGCAATATGGCAAGAATCTCACGGAAATAAGGAGTGAGATGAAAACCCCTTACCACGTTAATCAACTGAGTCGTATGGCCAAAAGTTAATAACCACCAAATGATTTACAGAATAACATGAATATAAAGAGAATCATGATTATATATATCAAATGGCAGAACACAATACACCACTTTAATTAATTTAGTGGCGAACAATGGAAATCTCACGGAATAGAAAGTGATATAAGAAAATCCCTTACCCTGCACTTTTACTTGGATGGGGTAGGTTAACCTCCTGTATAATGGTGAAATAATTGTTATTAAATTATTCAATAATCATATACATTAATATGATATCATATATGATCTTTTAACATTTCTTTGTTAATAATATCTTAGAATTATCGTCGTTTCGGGTGTTAACTTACTTGTTTTCTTTTATATGTTTTGTTACGTAAGACATATTTGTAATGGATAGGTTGTATATTATTCATATCCATAATGATATCAAGTCCTTAAACATCATTTTTAAATCATCAAATGATAATTATACTTGAATGGATACGATGGAGAATGAATCTTATCGCGTTCGTGGAGACTGTAGTCCGTACGTACGCACGAGCGACAATATCATTCTTTTGATATTAAAATAATATATAAATGGTTGTTATATCATATATACAGAATCATTAACATTTTATATTTATTATTTACATGAGTTACATATCATTATTATACCCATCCAAATAATAATATATTGAATAACAATTACACCACAACGTAGAGACGGTAAGCCGTACGTACGCACGTATGGTGACATGTTATTCAAAGGGTGGATAGAATACTGAATATGGTTGTACCATATTTATAATAACATCACAGAATATATATGATACTGGAGTTATTATTTTATAATGGTAACAAAAAAGGAAGAAGAAGTGGAAGAAGAAATGAACTTGGAAAAGGGTGGTGAAATCATTACCTCTTCTTCGGTTTCTTCCTTTTGATTTGATCAAAAGGGATCCTTAGGTTGGATTTCTGATCAAACTAAGGCCTTTATGTTGTAGTGAGGGAAGTTGGGAGAGTATTTGGGCAGAGTTTGGCCGAACCAAAAGGCTTTGAGGGTGTGAAGAAATGAGAAGGAGGAGTGCCCTTTTATAAGAGGGGTGAGGGGCACCTTTGGAAAAGCTAGATATATTAATTTATAATAAATTCATATTCGGTTTCCAATGGCTCCAAAGTTGACTATTCAAAGGTTGAGGTGGGTATGGGTCGAAAACAACTCATCCAATAGAATTTAGACAGGTTTGGGTACTTATATTAACCTTATCTTTAAGTATTAACTCTAAGTTAATTAGTTTCACTTTTACAATGTCTCTTTGTATTTTTATATAATATGGTTAATAAACATACTATATACATCCAAGCGACCCCCAAGTGGTCCATTAATGATGAAGATATCATGATATAAGTCTCTTGGCCGAACCTTAGATTTTTAGGAATTTAATATCAATTAATAATATAATATTTGTTTTAAGAACTCTTTTATGTCAATTATGACACTATTCAATAGTTGATTTTTGTGAAACTCATAACAGATTTATTACTTCGAAAAAAGTCAATTAAATCATTCCTAATATATCATATTATCCTATAAAATTATTTTAATTCATTACAAGTTTCATATTATATTTATTTGGGTATTTATAATATCAATTATTTTAATATTTCACTATTTTTGTAATTACTGCATCATCATTGTGTCATAAATAAAATACATTATTTAATGTCTAAAAATTATAAATAAAATATCATTATGTAGTAAATTGTTTTATCGTTCTAATGAATATTTATAATCTAAATGCCAACATATATAACCCTATGTAACAATTGTTTTACTAAAAGTTATATGCTTGTGTCATTTTTGTATTCATTTTAACTTAATTAAAATAAAGTGTCATTATCACTTACAAGTGGATCCATGAGGTCCCAAAATCGACCCAAAGATGCCCATGGTCGACCATGTATCAACAAATAGGGTTAAGACACGTTTTAGGGTAATTTATGATTATTATAATATTATTTTTTAACCCTTATTTACCAGATTTACCCTTAACCATGGTAAATAAAATATTTACCACAGTAATTATTCAAAATGTCTAAAAATAAAAGATACCTATTTACACAATTTAGACATCCTGATTCCAAATATGGAATCCATTTTTCTAAATTCAAAACACAGAAGTGGCAGAAATTAATTTAAAATTAATTCCCGCTGTCAAAACAAAAAGCGTGTTTTTAGGAGATAATAACTATCAAAAGATTGACACTTGTTTATGTTCGGTTTAATTGTAAAATTATGTCCAATGACCAACATTATATTAATTGGTAAAAATATATTCTAAATATACTTTAAAACCACTCAAATTCATAATTTATCACTATTAATTATTTTGATTAAAAAAGTTGTTTTTAATTAAAATTTAGTAATTTTCACCATTCATCAAAATATTAAAGTTATCTGAAAAGTACCAAAATTTCACCTTAGGCTAAATTTGATATTCCAAATCCAAAAATGAAGTCCATTTTGAAATATAAAATATATATAATTTCAAAAATTAGGTATTACTATTCATAACGGCTAGTTTGATCGGTTGTGGTGTGTGTTAAAACACGAAGTTGCGTACAACACACGCTACTGTTTTATTCAAAGGAAAGCGTACCATGGAAGCTTGAGATGTTTCATTTTAAATTTCTTTTGATGTCCCCATTTAGTCAAAAAGTTTAAAATATTGTATCTAAAAAGGTTTCACTATTAAAAGTTGATAAAAGTGCAATACTGAAAATGAATCTGTTCTTGCATTATGACTAAGAAACTCATAATATGGATTCTAAAATTATTAGGATTATATAAAGTTTAAAATTTAGTTAATACTATTCATGACCTCTTTTAATGGATTTTTTTTGTAAGTCAAGGTGTGATTGAACTCGGCGTTGCGTGTAGTGAAAGTTATTGAATTATTTTGAAGAAATAACACACTATGAAATCTTGGGGTGTTACAGGGAGACTGTAACAACCATAATAATTCATCTGATTTGGGATTTTGGGTAACCAGTTTGGGATGACGAGTCTTAAGGACATGAAGACACCTTGGACTTAGGGACACATGGCGTTCGATCCACCAAGGGTCTTTGTGCCATAGGGCTTTTGGGCCACCAATTTACTTTTGGAAACTGGTCCTTCGAGCCACATAAACTAAGATGAAGCCCTGGGAAGAGAACAAAGAAACAACCCCAGAAGATGACTCAGAGAAAGTAGCAACCACTAGAGTAGAGTTAACTGGATTCGAATAATTATAGGGTATGGCCATTTTCATTTTTTCAAGGCACTGTGCAATAATGCATGGAGAAATTCCAGTCAATTATCCATGAAAGGTGGGGAGATATGTACCATAAATGATGTAGATCCTAGGGGTAGTTTATTTCAAGTGTAGTTAGGTCTAGGTTCTTCAAGGTCAAGTATTGGACCATGTACCTCCAGGCCTTCATGTCATCGATGGTCCTTACGCCTTGGAGCTATAGGGCTTGTAAGGGTTCCCACTCAACAGTGGAAAAGGGGGATTATCCAAAAACAAATAAAAATATAAGGTCTTCGGGATTTCAGAATGTTGTATGGGTGACCTCTCGAGAAGTTCTCATGTTTCACCAATTTTTGTATTTTTTGTTGTATTTTCCTAGATTTTTTAAATTTTAAAAAACAAATAATTACATTATCTATAAAAATAATAAACATTGGAAATAAATTTTTTAAATGAATATAATATTTCATGTATAGATATTTTTTTAAAGTTAAAACACTTCATATTCTAATTTTACCGTATTTCATGTTAATAGAAATTATAATATTTCATGACGTATTATAATAACTATGATTTAGTGTTGTAATAGAAATAATAATTTTTCTTATTGAATATTTATAATATTGGATGATAATTTCATTAGTTAAAGTCATATTTATAACTACAATTTTATAGAAATTTGTAATATTATAATCATTGATAGTACTTTAAAATATTTGATAACAATATCTTTAAAATTTTTGGGTGTAATCACACTAGCATAAATGCAACAGATTCCATTAGAAGTTTGTAGTTAATCATGCTTGGGTGAGTGTAGTATTACCATGCGTGACCTCTAGGGAAGTACTCATGTTGTTCCTTTTTTGTGTATATTTCAAATATTATGCCATTATTATAATGGTTATTATGATATTTTAAGTAAATATTTGTATTGAATGTAATATTTCATTATCACATGGAATTTTAGAAATAATTATAAACCTCCTAGGAAGTATTAATGTAGCGCCTATTTTGTGTATATTTTGAATATTATGCGACTATAATGATGGTTATTATGATATTGTATGTAAACATTTGTATTGAATGTAATATTTAATTATCACATGGAATTTTAGTAATAATTATAATATTTCATGTTATAATGTCATAATATATTATGATAAAAAATGATTATTATATTTCAAGTTATATTGTATGAACTACGGTTTAGTGTTATAATATCTATAGTATTTTTTCATGTTTAATAATTATAATATTTCTCCCAAATAAAATTATTTAATTTCTTAATATGAATGTTTCTTTGTTGACCTCTAATGTAGTTCTCATGTTACACCCTTTTCTGTTTTTATTGTACATTCCCAGAATTATTATATTTTAAAAACAAATATTTGAATTGAAGTATAATAATAATAATTATTATATTTTATGTAAACCTATTCAATGAATATATTATTTTATTTTGACATATAATTTTATTAATAATTATAAATTTCAATGTCATAATGTTACAATATTTCATGATAACAAAACTTATAATATTTTATGTCATATTGTAACAATATCTATTTAGTGTTATAATACATTTTTTTTTCATGTTTAATAATTATAATATTGGCTACTAATTTCGTAATTAAAGTAACATTTATAAATAAATAAATAGAAATATGCTATATTAGAACCATTTATAGTACTTTCTAATATTTAAAAAGAATGCTTGTGTATTTTTGGGTGCGATCATACCACTTGACAACCCGATCAAGGTTCCACACATCAGTGCCCCACGCTGGTTGGTCACATAACATCAAGAGCACCTCCCTATATTCTAGAGGCTACTGACTAGTAGTGACGGTTTATTACTGATCTTGGAGAGAGTATATAACTTTATCAAATAATTATAACTGTAGAAATAAATAAACAATTTCAAAAAATTACCATAACCATAATAATATAATAACAAAAAAAACCACAATCACATGATGAACCAAAACTGTGGAAATAATCATAACTAAACAATATATATGACATTACAAATAAGTGTCAATTTTTAAAATGAAAACCTCAAAATAATGGAACTAACATGTAACACCCCAGATAAATAAATAATATGACATTTTTATATTTATCCATATTTGTGAATAAAATATTAATATTACTTTAAAGGGGATGCTATGCTCGATGACGTACCCAATACACAACAACGAGTTCTTTGAAATCTTACGTTGCACTCTAATAATAAAATAATATTATTTCAAATGGTAGTTAACGCCTAGACATTGTAATGGCGGGAATGAACAGAACTAACTACAAAATTATGATATATGTTTGTCAAATATTTTATACTTTTTACAATAAATGTTAGAGGATTAAAAATGTGAATGAATTCAATTTTAAGTGTAAACATTCTAATATCCTTTAGAAGGTCGATTAACCGCCTTTTGATGGCGAACCTCTTTTAAATCCAATTTTTGAAAATTTTATGTGTTATAAATTCTTCTTTAGAATCGAGACATCAAAATTTACTTTGTGTAAATTTTTTGTATTTTTCCGATAAAGTTCATTTTTTAATGAATAGTGAAAAATGTTGTATTTTAATTCAAAACCTCTTTTTAATCTAATTTATTTAAATGATTAGATTATATTTTTAATTGGTTTTAAAGTTAAATTAGAATATATTTTTACCATTTAATCCAATAGTGGCCATTGTAATTAATTTCACTTTGAAATTGGACTTAAACTAGTGTCAATCTTTTGCTACTTATTGTTTCATAAAAACACGCTATTTGCTCTGACAGCGAGAATTAAATATTAAATTAATTAATGTAACTTATATGTTTTGAATTTTTTATAATAGACATTATTTTTTAATTCAGAATATCAAATATAGCTTAGGGTGAAGTTTTGGCTTTTTTTGGAAAACTTCAATTTTCGATGAATAGTGAAACCACTAAGTGATACTTAAGAGACTGATTTTTTCGTTTAAATGAAATTTTACCACCTCTGTGTTTTGAATTTCAAAAATCTGACATACATGGTTGTCATTAAGAAGTAAAATGTTGTTCAATGGGATTAAAATAATTTTTTGGTAAATAGTAACTTATTAAGTTTTAATCGCGATTAGAGGTAATTAGTGTAGTTTAAGGAAAAAATAATGTTTTAATAATATGAAATGACCTAGAAACATGTCCTACCCTCATTGGATGAGTCATGGACGACCGATAAAATCCATGGGTCAACTTGGGGACCCCATGGAGCCACTTTGGTTGGAAAATGACATAAATACCTTTTTATTTAATGTTAAAATTAAAATGACACAAACATGAGTTGTTTTACTAAAACAATTTTTAAATGGGGTTATACAAGTCCGAATTTTGACTATAAATAGTCATTGGAAATATAAAAAGATTTCCAACATCATAGTATTTTTTTATAATTTTTAGATGTTAAATAAATTAAATTATTTATGACATCATGATGATGCAGCGATGACCTCATTAATTAACGATTTAAATAAAATGGAAAGATAATGTAAAATATAAGACCTACACATGTCCAAAACCTATTTTATGGGTGGATGTTGAACCCTTATCACCTTATCCTCTAAAAACCTCAATGTGGGACCATTAAAATCCGAAACTCATTCTAAAATAAAGTAACATTTCCATACTTTCCAAGAGTGTCCCTCCCCTCCTCTTATAAATGGTCCCCACCTCTACCTCCTTACCCACACTTCCAAAGCCATTGGCTTGGCCAAAACCTACCGATTGTGTCTCTACACATCCTTCTATAACTCTTAGAAGCCTCACTTTGGTCAGAAATCTTCCCAAGGAAGCTTTTGAGCTCAAACCAAAGGGAGTTACCCGATTTTAAGGTAATGTCTTCACTTGAGTCCTTTGGATTATTTTGCTTCTCCAACCCCCTAAACTCTTTTTATTCTTTAATTTTGTAACAACATCAGTATCTTCAATATACTAGGATGTTGTTTTGTTAATTATTCAAGCTACTCTTACACACATCTCCATCTAATGGTTAAAGAAAATATTGTTTCTGTGGATGGGGAATTTCTGCCTTACGAAATGATGATTGTTCAACACTCATATAACACCTTAAAAGGTGGCCATTAAGATGTCACTATATTTATATATGATATATAATATGATTATGTTTTACTTAAGCTTCTTTATTTTTTAATTTATGGCATACCTTTATGGTTTCCATTATGGGTAAACGCGATATCTTAATTTTAGGAAATGCGGACTACCTCCCCCTCAAAGTGATTTGATTCGTTAATGCCATATGTGGGACATATGAAGGATGGATTTAAAGTTATTATATATGATTTTATACTGGAATTATAATATACCTTTATATAATTATTATTTGTTTTCCATTAAAGTATGATATAGAAATGAAAGTAGCGTTCATGCGTACGTACGACTTACCGTCTCCATGAACGGTGCATTTCATTTCTTATCTCCAAATGTTATGTACTATTATAAGTACATATATATAATGGATATATATGTAATATATTACGTATTAATGATGGATATCATTCTGGAATTATAATACATATATCTCTCATTTTGTTTTAATTCCATTAATATGACAAAAAATGAATGTAGCGTTCATGCGTACGTACGACCTACCGTCTCCATGAACGGTGATTTTAATATTTTATCTCCAAATGATATGGAATAGTATAAAATGAATATATACTGAATATATATGATATTTAAAACATAAATTCTATTCTGTAGATGATGTACCTATAACTTCATGGAAAATGTTTTTCCAACAATTTCAATTTTTACTCATGTACTGAACATCGACAAAAATGTCTGATATGAACTCACTTTATTAACCAATTATTATAACATTATAATATGTGATATGAACTGAATAATAATATTTAAAAGAGGTCCTTAAGCAATTATAAATTGACCAAATTTTATTATTCATGAGATTAAAGAACGATCGAGTCATGTTGGACACGAGGTAAGGGATCCTACACCTATCTTTCTTTTTAAGTACACTCTTTTATGTCATTCCTTTTAAAGCTCATATTTCTTGTTATTGGGATGTTCTTTTATATTACTCTTACTTTAATTTTTATGTTCATATGACGAGAGACCCTATTCTCTCTCATCAATCTATTTTGGACGTTTTGAGTGGTGCTGTTAGGCTGTCGAATTTTCGTAAGAGATCTAACCACTCTCTTTATTTTTAAGTACTCTCCTTTATGTAACTTCTTTTAAGCTTCTATTTTTTATGTTGGGGGATGTTATTTTATATTCCTCTTTCTGTTAACTTTATGTTAATATGATGAGATACCCTATTTGATCTCCTCAATCCATTTTTTATGTTTTAAGTTGCGCCCTTAGGATGCCGAGTTTTTGTAAGGGATTTTTTCATCTCACTTTTATTCCCGTGAAATTTATGCTACATTTGCCACAATTTCCATTGAGTGGAGTATGTACTACCCATTATTTTACTCATTGTGTAATATACTTTCATTTATGAGTATTTACATCAATGTTTTATTGTCTTTCTTTCACGAGGTGTATGTTTCGAAAGATACCCATGTCGGTAAGCAGACCTTTCACCCTCCCCTTTTTAAAAGACTTCTTTTGTTATGTCTTTTAATTTACATCTTATTATTCTGGGATATGTTCTTATATATCCTTATTGATGTAAAATTTATTTCCAAGGGATGATATACCATTCCCTCTGTCATCGACTAATTTTCATAATTTTGAAGTGACGTCGTTAGGCTGTCGAATTTTTACAAGGGAACATCTTAACCCAATTCTTATTTCTTTGGGTTCAACTTGTACTTCTTGAACATGTCATCCAATGAATATGTGTTAATGACCTCTGATTGTTTCACACTTAATATCCACTTATATTGGGTGTATTTATATTTCACACACATAATTATGTGATAGATTTATCCTTAATTTAAGGATACCATCTTTATAATGGATTTCATCTCAATTTACATTTCCATTGAGACTTCATTGTTGTTATGCACCAATTCACTCTTATATGGTGTGTATACTGTCCTTTGACATGTTATATCATTAATCCCTTTATTCTCATGATATTATAATGTTCGGATTAAATGTTATTCCAAAATTATTTGTATTCAAGAGTCTCTCATTTTGTTAAAAACTCTGTATCAAAAAAATATCGTTTTAAATGTTTTAAAGATTGATTATTCTAAATATTTATCTTTAATGTCCATGTTTTCAAAATGGTTTTCAGTATTTATTTATATTTACATTAATGTTTTAAAATTGTAATTACAATAAAATCTTCAAAGTGGTGAGGGACACTTTGACTCAAAAATCTCTTTTAAATGGTTTTTGAAAATGGATTGATTAATTCAATATCTTTGAATTACTTATTGTGATTGAAAATGGAATGTTGTTATTGAAATGTTTATATTTTCAGTATTTTATGTGTAATGATGGTACTTGGACATTTTACGGGTGGTTACGTGATAAACCATATGACGGGTGGTGCAGTGAATACCAGGACGGGTGGTTACGTTATAACCTCCAATGCATTCGGTATAGAAGTCGGTCGTATGGCTATTCCATTAAGTATGTATGGAAGTTGGCCGAATGGATATTCCATTAAGTGATATGTGTGGAAGTCGACCTTATGGTTATTCTACTTAAGTATGTTTATGTCCCAAGTTACCTTTATATGTTATGTGATCTTTATATGGGTTTTATGGTAATCTTTTGGTTACAGAAGGGTAAGTAATGAACTTTCATTCAGTGAAGAGTTTTTTCTGAAAAGGTGAAAAGTATTACTTTGATAAAGTATACATGGTTTAATTGTTGTTTTGAAAAACTAACAATTTTCATTCTTTGTGTATCCCTTACTGAGCTTTTTATGCTTATCCCAAGTTTTTGAAATGTTTTTCACAGGACTTAACGTTGAATAGGGTCAAGGATGGGATCAAGGGAATGTCATGCTACCTAAAACATCGAACTAGATATGTTTCTTTTTAAGTGTTTTTATTTTATAGAAACTTAGTAGAAGTTTCTACTTTGTAATATTTTCAGATGTAATGGTTATGTACTAATTCTCTAAAACTCTAAACCTAAAAAGATCCTCAATGTGTAATCTTGTATTAACTAAAGATTAAGTAATGTTTAATACTGGGGCCTTATAGTAGGTATCAGAGGTCGGTTTAGATAACTTTAGAGGTTAGGGTATTCTCTAAGCATAAGTGACATTACAATAATGGTTAGGATTTCAGAAAGAGTCCTAGTTTTAGATAAAGTGACTGAGTAAGTATATCTTAGTTTTTACCTTCCTCTTTAGTACATGATGGTTTTGTTGATATACTCACACTGACATTTTTGTTTTTACTGAATGGATGGATCTAGCAGGCACCAAAGAGACAACAGGTTTGAAGGGAACTGTGGTGGTTCTCTGATTAAGATACTATATTAAATGGGGGATTCAATGAAGAAACTCGTGGTTGATCTAAACCAACTATCAAGGAGTCATGATCAACCACTTGAACCTTGGTATGTTCTGTAATGCACCATGTACGAGATGACCAATCGATGTGGAAGTTCAGGTAATAATTATAAAGGTAACCATTAGATTTTTATGATCCTTACTTTTGAGGTAATTATGGGTTATTATATGATATGATGGAAAATGAAAGGCATGAGATAAAATTGAGGTTAAAATATGTTATGATTATTTTTGAAGATTTTATCTCATTTTGGGGAATGTTTTATGAATTATATAGTTTTGGAAAAAGGACAACACACATACCATGTGACAAACCGTCGTGTCGGATAAAGCTGCGGGAATCGAAGCCATAACCAAAGTGCGACTGGTATTTATCGCCTACCACTGGACTACATGAAGTCCCTGGTTAGTTTGATTGATTCTTTTTTGTTAGATGATTTTATGAATTAAGAGTAAGTTGATTTTGGGTTATTTATGAAAATTATTAACCTATCATGGAGGATATGTGATTAGGTTAATTACTTTTCAATATGAGACTTTAGGAGCAACTGATGTTGTTTAGAGATAAATGTCACGATTTAACTTGGAAGACTATGTGACTAAATCCTTCAAATATTTGGGTTTCAATCTTATATTGGTTTACTTTGAAGAATTTTATGGAAATATTTTTTATCGAATGGTCCTCGTTGAACTTTGGGGATTTTTGGACAAATTTTGGAGATTAAGAATAGATTTTCTTTTTATAAAGGGTTATCCTTTTTTGGATTATCTGATCTTGTACTAACCTTTTTGGTTTTGGTTTTAGATTTTGTCTAAAGACATGGGAAATATATAGTTATCTTTTGTGGATTAGGTGATTCTATAGTAGTTGATTATAGTACTCTTAATGTGAACAAGTCTTCCTAAATACTTTTCTTTTGGAGAAAATATGAGTTCGTGTAAGAAATTTAGTAAAATTTGAAAGTCAACATGACAATTATGTATGATTCCTTATGTTTTAGTTAAGATCATAAATAAATTCTTCAATGAAGAGTAACTTAAAAAAATGTTGTCTGTTAACTTTTCCTACTGGGGAATCGAATACCGTTTAACCCATCACAAGTTTGTGATTTTCTTATGGTTAACTTTCATCTAGACATGTTTACTATCACTCCCCATCAGAACATGACCCTTTGTTTTTTCTTCAATATCCATATTTTCCTACATGGAATCCTAGTATGGGTTAACTCGGGTGACCTCTGTACTTCTCTCCCTTTATTTTAAAGTGATTGTTTTACCGACTCTTGTTCCGATGTGGGACTTTCAATGATGTTTCTGAGCCCAATTTTGAAATTGCGAGGACGCAATTCCAAAAAGGGGGGAAGGATGTAACACCCCAAGTAAATAAAGAATATGACATTTTTATATTTATCCATATTTGTGAATAAAATATTAATATTACTTTAAAGGGGATGCTATGCTCGATGGCGTACCCAATACGCAACAACGAGTTTCTTGGGAATCTTACGTTGCACTCTAATAATAAAATAATATTATTTAAAATGGTAGTTAACGCCTAGCCGTTGTAATGGCAGGAATGAACAGAAGTAAATATAAAATGATTATATATGTTTGTCAAATATTTTTACTTTTTACAATAAATGTTAGAGGATTAAAAATGTGAATGAATTCAATTTTAAGTGTAAACATTCTAATGTCCTTTAGAAGGTCGATTAACCACCTTTTGATGGAGAACCTCTTTTAAATCCAATTTTTGAGAATTTTATGTGTTATAAATTTTTCTTTAGAATCGAGACATCAAAATTTACTTTGTGTAAATTTTTGGTATTTTTCGGATAAAGTTCATTTTTTAATGAATAGTGAAAATGTTGTATTTTAATTCAAAACCTCTTTTTAATCTAATTTATTTAAATGATTAGATTATCTTTTTAATTGTTTTTAAAGTTAAATTAGAATATATTTTTACCATTTAATCTAATAGTGGTCGTTGGAATTAATTTCACTTTGAAATTGGACTTAAACTAGTGTTAATCTTTTGCTACTTATTGTTTCATAAAAACACGCTATTTGCTCTGACAGCGGGAATTAATTATTAAATTAATTAATGTAACTTATATGTTTTGAATTTTTTAAAATAGACATAATTTTTGAATTCGTAATATCAAATATAGCGTAGGGTGAAGTTTTGGGTTTTTTCTGGAAAACTTCAATTTTTGATGAATAGTGAAACCACTAAGTGATACTTAAGAAACTGATTTTTTCGTTTAAATGAAATTTTACCACCTCTGTGTTTTGAATTTAAAAAATCTGACATACATGGTTGTCATTAAGAAGTAAAATTTTATTCAATGGGATTAAAATAATTTTTTGGTGAATAGTAACTTATTAAGTTTTAATCGCGATTAGAGGTAATTAGTGTAGTTTAAGGTAAAAATAATGTTTTAATAATATTAAATGACCTATACACATGTCCTACCCTCATTAGATGAGTCATGGCCGACCAAGAAAATCCATTGGTCAACTTGGGGACCCCATGGAGCCACTTTGGTTGGAAAATGACATAAATACCTTTTTATTTAATGTTAAAATTAAAATGACACAAACATGAGTTGTTTTACTAAAAAAAATTTTAAATGGGGTTATAGAACTCTGACTTTTGACTATAAATATTCATTGGAAATATAAAAATATTTCCTACATCATAGTATTTTTTTATAATTTATAGACATTAAATAAATTAAATTATTTATGACATCATGATGATGCAGCGATGACCTCATTATTTAACGATTTAATTAAAATGGAAAGATAATGTAATATATAAGACCTAACAATGTCCAAAACCTATTGGATGGGTGGATGTTGAAACCTTATCACCTTATCCTCGAAACACATCAACGTGGGACCATTAAAATCCGAAACTCATTCTAAAATAAAGTAACATTTCCTTACTTTCCAAGAGTGCCCCTCCCCTCCTCTTATAAAAGGCCCCCACCTCTACCTCCTTACCAAAACTTCCAAAGCCTTTGGATCGGCCAAACCCTACCCATTTTGTCTCTCCACATCCATCTATAACTCTTAGAAGCCTCACTTTTGTAATAAGTTTTCCCAAGGAAGCCTTTGAGCTCAAACCAAAGGGAGTTACCACCTGATTTTAAGGTAATGTCTTCACTTGAGTCCTTTTGTTTTATTTTGCTTCTCTAACTCCCTAAACTCTTTTTATTCTTTAATTTTGTAACAACAACAGTATCTTTAATATACTAGGATGTTGTTATTTTAATTATTCGAGATAAACTTACACAAACCTCCATCTATTGGTTAGAGAACATATTGTTTCTGTGGATGGCGAATTTCTGCCTCACGAAACTATGATTGTTCAACACTCATATAACACCTTCAAAGGTGGACATTAAGATGTCACTATATTTATATATGATATATAATATGTTTATGTTTTACTTAAGCTTCTGTATTTTTAATTTATGTCTTACCTTTATGGTTTCCATTATGGGCAAACGTGATATCTTCATTTTAGGAAGTGTGGACTACAGCCCCCTCAAAGTGATTTGATTTGTTAATGCCATATGTGGGACGTATAAAGGATGGATTTAAAGTTATTATATATGATGTTATACTGGAATTATAATATACCTTTATATCATTTTTATTTTCTTTCCATTAAAGTATGAGATAGAAATGAAAGTAGCGTTCATGCGTACGTACGACTTTCCGTCTCCATGAACGATGCATTTCATTTCTTATCTCCAAATGTTATGTACTATTATAAGTACATATATATAATGGATATATATGTAATATATTACATCTAAATGGTGGATATCATTCTGGAATTATAATATATATATCTCTCTTTTTTTTAATTCCATTAATATGACAAAAAATGAAAGTAGCGTTCATGGGTACGTACGGCCTACCGTCTCCATGAACGGTGCTTTTAATTTTTTATCTCCAAATGATATGGAATAGTATAAAATGAATATATAATGGATATATATGATATTTAAAACATCAATTATATTCTGGAGATGATGTACCTATAACTACATGGAAAATGTTTTTCCAACAAGTTCAATTTTTACTCATGTACTGAACATCGACAAAAACATCTGATATGTTCTCACTTTATTAACCAATTATTATAACATTATAATATGTGATATGAACTGAATAATAATATTTAAAGGAGGTCCTTAAGCAATTATAAATTGAACAAATTTTATTATTCAGGATATTAAAGAACGATCGAGTCATGTCGGACACGAGGTAAGGGATCCTACTCTTCTCTTTTTTTAAGTACACTCTTTTATGTCATTCCTTTTAAAGCTCATATTTCTTGTTATTGGGATGTTATTTTATATTACTCTTACTGTAATTTTTGTGTTTATATTATGAGAGACCCTATACTCTATCATCAATCCATTTTGGAAGTTTTGAGTGGCGTCGTTAGGCTGCCGAATGTTCGTAAGAGATCTAACCACTCTCTTTCTTTTTAAGTACTCTCCTTTATGTCACTTCTTTTAAGCTAATCTTTGTTATGTTGGGGGATGTTATTTTATATTCCTATTTCTGTTAAATTTATGTTAATATTATTAGATACCCTATTTGATCTCATCAATCCATTTTTGTAAGTTTTAAGTGGCTCCCTTAGGATGCCGAGTTTTCGTAAGGGATTTTTTCATCTCACTTTTATTCCCATGAGATTTATGCTACATTTGCCACAATTTCCTTTGAGTGGTGTATGTACTGCCCATTATTTTACTCATTGTGTAATATAATTTCATTTATGAGTATTTAAATCAATTTTTTATTTTCCTTCTTTCATGGGGTGTATGTTTCGAAAGATACCATGTCGGTAAGGGGACCTTTGACCCTCCTCTTTTTAAAAGACTTCTTTTGTTATGTCTTTTAATTTACATCTCATTATTCTGGGATATGTTCTTCTATATCCTTATTGATGTAAAATTTATGTCCAAGTGATGAGATACCATTCACTCTCTCATAGACTAATTTTCTTAATTTTTAAGTGACGTAGTTAGGCTGTCGAATTTTTACAAGGGAACGTCTTAACCCAATTTTGATTTCTTTGGGTTCAACTTGTACTTCTTGAACATGTCATCCTATGAATATGTGTTAATGACCTCTGATTTTTTCACACTTAATATCCACTTATATTGGGTGTATTTATATTTCTCACAAATAATTATGTGATAGATTTATCCTTAATTTAAGGATACCATCTTTATAATGGATTTCATCTCAGTTTACATTTCCATGGAGACATCATTCTTAATAGGCACCAATTCACTCTTATGTGGTGTGTATACTGTCCTATGACATATTATATCCTGAATCCCTTTATTCTCATGATATTATAATGTTCGGATTAAATGTTATTACACAATTATTTGTATTCAAGAGTCTCTCATTTTGTTAAAAACTCTTTATCAAAAAAATATCGTTTTAAATGTTTTAAAGATTTATTATTCTAAATCTTTATCTTTAATGTAGATGTTTTAAAAATGGTTTTCAGTATTTATTTATATGTACGTTAATGTTTTAAAATTGTAATTACAATAAAATCTTCAAAGTGGTAAGGGACACTTTGATTCAAAAATCTCGTTTAAATGGTTTTTGAAAATGGATTGATTAATTCAATATATTTGAATTACTTGTTGTGATTGAAAATTAAATGTTGTTATTGAAATGTTTATATTTTCAATATTATGTGTGTAATGATGGTACTTGGACATTTTACGGGTGGTTACATGATAAAACATATGACGGGTGGTGCTGTGAATACAAGGACGGGTGGTTACGTTATAACCTCAAATGCATTGGGTATGGAAGTCGGCCGTATGGCTAGTCCATTAAGTATGTATAGAAGTTGGCCGAATGGCTATTCCATTAAGTGATATGTGTGGAAGTCGACCTTATGGTTATTCCACTTAAGTATGTTTATGTCCCAAGTTACCTTTATATGTTATGTGATCTTTATATGGGTTTTATGGTAATCTTTTTGTTATAGATGTTTAAGTAATGAACTTTTATTCAGTGAAGAGTTTTTTTTTCCGAAAAGGTGAAAAGCATTACTTTGATAAAGTATACATGGTTTACTTGTTGTTTTGAAAAACTAACAGTTTTCATTCTTTGTGTATCCCTTACTGAGCTTTTTATGCTCATCCCATGTTTTTGAAATTTTTTTCACAGGACTTAACCTGGAATAGGGTCAAGTATGGGATCAAGGGAAAGTCTTGCTACCTAAAACATTGAACTAGACATGTTTCTTTTTAAGAGTTTTTATTTTATGGAAACTTAGTAGAAGTTTCTACTTTGTAATCTTTTGAGATGTAATGGTTATGTCCTAATTCTCTAAAACTCTAAACCTGAAAAGATCATCAATGTGTAATCTTGTATTAACTCTAGATTAAGTAAGGTTTAAGGCTGGGGCCTTATTTAACAACTTGAAGTGGGCCCTAAAACCATGTCTGGTTCACTCATCCAGGCTCCATCCTGACCCAGCCATCTAATATAGGGTCCTTGCTATTATCAAGTCCTATAAACATGAATTCTATTTGAGTACTGATCATGAAGCCTATGTGGGGTGTGAGTATATCTCAGTATTCCACTACTAATGGAGTCTAAAACAATATCAAATCGATAATAGTTTATTCTGTTGTATATAAAATAAAATACAAGAAAGAAGGAAAGTAGTTTACATATTCAATTATTATTTATTGAACAAAAAAACCCCCAGAGTTTTGAATGACACCCATACTATCAATACCGGTTTTTTCCCATTATAGAGTCTGAACTATCCCCATGGGATTTCACATATCCTAATATCATGTTTATTGATTATAATTTTATTTAAACTCAGATTATGGCCAGTTGGAACCATATTCCAATGCCAAATGTTTTCCTATAATGCCATGTCTAGCAACCAGTGAGTATTTAGAGCATCACTCTCGATCTCACACCTTGTTTATTAGTCAATGAAAAATGTGTATTTGGAGCATTAGTTAGTGTCCCACACTCGAATAATAATAAATAACATATGGGTATTTGGATTATCATTCATCTTTCCACACTCGTATATCAATCAATCACACATGCATCACATCAATCACATTTTACAGGGTTAATTAACATTAACCCTCTTATCAAAATTCAGATCATGATATTACATTTATGGTATTAAAAATATCATGTTAAAAACATTAATCACATGTAATAATGTGACAAATTCATCATTAAAACATTTTTTTTCAACAGGTAAATCATATAATCCATTAACCCATTAAGGTCTAGTTAGCCATATCATAATTATAATTTCCAATTAATTCATAAACTTGTTAATTTACCCATTAGACAATCCCAATTTCTCTTCAATTTCTTATTTGAAACATTTCATTAACTAATTAACCCATTAATTAATCCCATTAAACCAATTTCATAATCACATCAACCCAAATTAAATTTTCCCAATTTAAAATCAATTCGCAACCACATGGTAAATCAATTCATCAATTACATGAATTTATAAATTAATTAGTCAATTAATTTATTCAATTTAAGAATCAATTTTCAAATTTTCCAATTGAAATTTAACAACACATACATGAAATTTTAATTCACAAATCTGGGAATTCAATTTATACCAAGAACCTCAAGATTGTTGATGAACTCTCACCAACTGAAGTTCCTAATTGAAGTGGAACAAAATAGATCATGATGAAGATAGAGATCTAGAACCACAACTTAGATCCAAGATCAATTAAATCAACACACATCAAACCAATATATAGATCAATTATCAATAGAGGAAAACATCTCTTCAATGGATGAAATAGTCATGGGATAGATAGTGGAAATTTGAAGGGATGAGAAGCTCTTACCAAGAGAGGTTAAAATATTCAATTTGGACATAAATTTATCATGAATGGAGGTTGAAACCCATTGTAATCAATCCACAAGGTTCAAAAAAATAAACATATTGTTTAGGATATATTTGGGTATAATTAGGGTGAAGGTCAGGGGTTCATAGATTTTAAAACCAAATTTCAGAATAATTTAACCAGTTTCTATGGTTTTCCAAACCCTACAACCTAACCGTGCGCTTCTCCGCATGGGGGGTGGGGGTTAATGGTTTCATCTAAAATGGAACATGGGTTGAAAAATTGTGTTCCCATCGTGAAACCCATCTCTTCACGGGGTTTCATAGTTTTTTGGGATAGAGAGAACAATCTGGGAAAACAGTGCACTACCCAAAAACACTAGAAAAACAAAAAAATAATCCTAACACACCCATGATAAAACCCAAACAATATTTAGTCAAAAAAATGAGAAAAATACTTGTATATGAGCTCATGTCATCTCCAGAAAAGGTCAGGTTCTTACAATATCTTCACCTTAAAAAAATTCATCCTCAAGCTGTAATCCAAAGATTCTTTAAGATCCTAAGGTAAAAAACATGATCACCTAATCCCAGTCATACTATTCTCTTTCCCATGTTTCCCCCTGAACACGACCATGTTTACACAACACTCGATCTAACATCACATTATTTCCACACAAAAAATTGTCACTATAATCCATCACACCATCAGATGATACTCAACGGATGCATCGGTCTCACACTAAACACTATCAACATCATTAACATGAAAGGGGTTAGAGTGATACTTCCAAATCTGTGACACATTAAAAATGTTAGGCATAACACTATTCTTCTGTGGAATAACCAATTGGTAATCCATCATCTAGATTCCATCTTCAAGATCAAATAGTCCAATAATATTTGGTACCGACATTCCCTATCTCTGAATCCCATGGTGACCAAATCAAGTAGAGACCCGAAGGAACACACGATCACCCACTATGGACTCAGGTTTAGTAAAACCTCAATAATAATATAACTTCTATATAATCTGATCCATTTTCATACACTTAGAAGTTAGACAAACCATCTCTGACATCTACTACACAAGACTCGGTCCCAAAAACTCTAACTTACCTAGCTCCATACGATATAGAGTTGATCCACATGGCCTACAATGAAGAGCCTCATCTAGTGCCTTATGTATAGTTTCTTAATACCTCTTGTTATATGTATGATTAAAAAATAATATTTGCTTCTCCAAATTCCCATTGAAGCAATGAACACAAACTAGAAGAAAATCTTTTAAATCCTCTATAGTATGCACCTACGTCACATTCGTCTCTAGGTGGAAACTTACACCTAAAAAAACATGTGTACCAAGTGGCTTCTGTTAACCCCACTAGAAGAACGAAGTAAAATACAAGTCATTGCCTGAAACTATACACCATGGTACCCCGTGAAATGGATTCTTCCTCATACAAATAAATCTACCAACTGATCCATTGATACTATATCCCATATGGGTAATAAATGTTCCACTTTCATCATTTGTTCCACAACATCCCAAATAGAATCATTCTTCTGAGGCTTCCTCAGGATACCCACCCCAAAGTCCATGGAAACATCATACAACTTCTATTCATGAATGTGAAATGGATTTAGAAAACCAAAAGGTTGTTGATACTCGAACTTCACCTATTGAAATGTGTAGTATCAGGTCACAAACCCTACAATCTCCATTCTCATGCTTGACCATCAATACTATCATTGTAGGTTACAATACATTTTGGTCACACATAGATATAGTTCCATATTTGAGGAATAAAACTCACATATTAGCTCCTCCCATTTTATCATAGGAACATCAACATTATTCTTAACATAGATGTGTTCATCCTCAACTATGTTCCATTATGAATGTTACTCCCCACCTTCATAGATTTCCCTTAATTAAAAACACTCCAGATCCTCATGTAGTTTGTCTATAATCTCGATCAAAAGTTTATACTCCACCTATAAATTTATGGGGGTCATAATCACATGGCCCTCCTAAAATAAAAAATGCATCTAAGCCAGTATAGACATTTTTCTCCACTCAAAACATGACTCGGAAACTTCCTGAGACTGAGTTTACCATGTCAATGTGTCAATAACATTGTTTCCCTTACCTGGCATACATTATTGCTCAAAATAAAAAATTTTCATACACATGACCTGCAACCACTAATAGATATTATAAACTCATTGGGAGAAGATATAGTTTTATATCTTATGATTAGTATTCATAGTAAACTTCTCAAAAAATTAGTAATTCTACCATTACTTCAAGGCATAAACCATTACAACTATCTCTTGTCATGAATCCGCCTAAATACCCCGGTGCCCTGACACCCAATCCAATCGTGACATTGACCTAAGGGTGTTTTCAATCCCCGTGGTTGGTGACATGCACCTAGAATCATAAAATATGAAACTTTAAAAGAATTTACAAAAAATGGAAGAAACAACACATTCAGAATGCTCAAAAGAAAACTAACTTGGGATAACGATAGTATAATAAAAACATGTTAAAAATACCATGGTTAAAAAAAGTACTAGAAACTGAATTATAACAACCCAAGTTCCAATAGACACATCTTTCCATGTATCAATGATAAAAATATAAGAACAACCTCCAAGTGGCACTTTTACCTTGCTCAAAACTAGAAAATGATAATCTACAAACACCTGATGGAACATATAGAGTGTAAGCTAAAAGTACAGTAGTGTCTGACCAAGGATTCTATAATAAGATTGAACATTAATAAACCAAATAAAGTTTCAACATTTAAATAAACGTGAATATAATTAAAAATAATATTTAAAACATTTCATGGTTTACATTTCAATTGTTGGAAAAATTTCAAACAATGGATTATATTTTTTTAAATAGAATCGTTTATATAGTTTCACAAGTCCTTTTGAAAAACGTTTATAGAAAATGGAATATGTATCAAAGCATTAAAAATGAAAAACTTGGTCATCCTCAAAGAGGTATAATAGTTCCAGTTTATAGGATCCTTACACACTTATAAAATTATAACAAAAAATTGCACACACATCTCTCTGACACAAGCCAAAGAAGACTAACCAACATCACATTTTGGAAAATATCCTAAAATAATTTTCTGTTAGAGTTTTAAAGTTTCAATCCATTTCTACGAAATTCCTATAATATTGTTTTTTCTATAAAAACAGACTATCTACCTAGGGTTTATTGTTCTAAAACAATAATCAATAATGGTAAATTTATTTCAATTCTATCTATAATAAAATTAACACATTTCCCAATTTAATCCATTTAAAAACAAAAATGGGTTTTAATCAATTAATTCATTTTTCCAAGGTAAAATAAATTTTTTCTTTTTAAAAAAATAATAAAAATTCTTAAAAATAAATTTCTAAATTCTATTTCAAAAATTCTATTTCATAATTTTCCATCAAATGGAAATCACACACTAATTCACTAGAATAGGGGTTTTTTCCCATAATTTCATGCCTAATAAAATCAAAATCCAATTTCTCTATAATTATGGTTTTCAAAAATGAATTAAAATAATGAAATATAGGGTTTAATAAATTTTCTAGTCATAAATGAAACCACCTATCAAAACAATGGGATCATGTCTCAGAATGCCAGTAACGTTAATCTCCAATGAAGAATGTTTGGAAGAATGATGTGATATTCAAATCTACATTCATGATCTTAAAATACATATAAGGGTTCATCTAACAGCACATAGATCTATAAAACCCAAAGTATGTGTGAGGAAGATATAGAGATATAGAAAATAATAGTATAATTCTTAACGGGGAAGGATATAATGACAATCGCAATGCTTTAATCTATTTTAAAAGGGGTTTTAGGAGATAAAATTGGATCTTGAGATCCGAAAATACCTAGGAAAATGTCCATCCCTGAGTTAGGGCTGATCAGGGGTCTAAATTGGGGTTCATGAAAATGTTATATAATTTTTGGAATAATTAAAAGTTGTGTGCATGGTTAGTTTGGCAAGGCAACGTGGTTTCCAAAACCATGCATCCTATCCATGATTTTATACTAGTGGGGTTGAAAAATTTCACCTTGATGGGTGTATAGTTTTAAAAACTATTCACTAACTGAACAAACCCCTACATCCTAGTTTTTTGTAGTTTTCATTTGGATGGTGCATGGTTTTGGAAAACTGGGTGCCAACCGAGAACAACCAAATATCCAATTAAATTATACAAAATTTCACCTAAAGCACCTTCTATGTGATATGAAACCAAATAATAGTAAAAATTGGGGGTTTCGGTGTACCTGAAAATTATAATAGAACATTAAAACCTCCCCACCATGGAAACATTATTTCTTCATAATGCCTGTTAGTAAGATTCGATGTTAAAAAGATGAGGACACTTCCCCTTCAACAGTTCCTCCCTCTACCACATTTTACGATAATCAGAATCTTGATATCATAGTTCTCAAACCAAAGGTACTATACATCTACAAAGCACCTTTGTTTCAGAATCAACTAACCTAACATAATTCTCAGTCATGGATAAATTATGTTCATCATGAATACCACTCCAACTGAAAACACGTGATGGATAAAAATTATACATTCATAGATGAGATACATAGAACACATTATGTGTTGATGTCATCTATGGAGGAAGTGATAAAGGATAATCCACTTTTCCCACTATCTCAAAACATCAAATGTTCCCAAAAAATGAGGATCAAGTTTCCCTTTCTTCCTAATTCGTCATTGTCCAAAAAATGTGAAACTTTCAAGAACACGTGATCACCAACTAAAAGTAACCAAGGTATATGGGGAAAATCAACATAATTCTTATACCAGATTTATGCCATCAAAATTCCCTTAAAAATAAACTGAATCTTCTTTTCTTCTCTCTATCCAAGCTCAGTTCAACTAATGAAAATTCAAAAATATCTGATAAACACAATGGTGATTTATACTAATAGCCATGAAAGTCCTCAAAAGGATCTATCCTGACCAATTAATGGTATCTATTATTTTAAAAAAACTCTACCAGACCCAAATTATCATTCCAAGATCCAAAAAATTGAAGGATTTGGGTGTGAATATTATCCTCATGATTCTTTATATCTATTTCAGTTGGAAATTCGACTATGGATGGTATTTTGTACTCAAATGAACTTGTGATCCCTGTACCTATTCAAGGACTCTCCAAAAGATAAAAGTAAAAAATGGATCACTACCAGAGACTAGAAAAGATGGAACTCCATTAAAACGAACAAAATCACTCACAGAGAGATTTCCCAACTCCTAAAATTAGGCTGTATCAAGAATGTGTATAAAGTGAGATGATTGAGTTATCCAATCGATCAGAAACCATATCACATTATTATTTTTCATAGTACATGTAAACCTAACCACAACGTTCATTGAGATATCATTCCACTTCCTAGTCAACATTGGAGGTGGCTATACCAAACTCCAAGGACCCTAGTGATAGATATAACAACCCTTATCTTTATTACACACTTAAACATGATTTATTACATAAAATTAAATTAATATAACATCGAGGATCAATAGTTCTATGGTATTGGGAAATTAGGAAAATTACATGACAACTTCAGACATAAAATACATCCTCTTTATTTTAAGCATATTTTACATAACCACAACATTATTTCATACTAAGCATTAAATGGGATAACCTGATGAAATGATTTTGAAAAGGGTGGGATGAAAACCACAGTAAGAGAGTAAAAAAGGAATAACATGAAGAATACAATACATGTTAGGCAACATGAATATCAATGGATCACAAGAGAAACATGAACATAATGGAATGATATATAATGATTATCATAACATGGAAATGTGGAAACAACATTTAACATGATATTTACATGATCCAAGGCTCATTGAACATGGATACTGAGTAAAAACTCATTTTACATGAATTATAATGGCTCAGCAATAATTTAATAGGACATATTAGGATACTTTTCTTTACCCAATGCATCGGAGTGCTATCAAGGCACACCCTTCATAATCATTTCATTCCATGGAAATGTGTTCCACATAGATAATACAACCTAGATTAATTAAATATCATAATTTATTCCATGAATATGAGATGTGGAATACATGATTTTATTTTCTTTATTAACAAGTTCATGTGAATAAATTTTAATACCCTTGATAGATAAATTGGTATGATATTCACATACACTATGACTTTTGCATGGAAAATTTGGGTGTAACATTGCCAGTATAACGACATAAATTAGAAATTGTATAATGGAATGATGAGAGATAAAGGGTTTTATCATCATTTATACCTGAAGGGGGTATGTTAAAATAATATACCAAAATTAGTAATAGAATTTAGATGCATAATATAAATATATTTTACTGAATGTAAATGAGGAGAGAGAAACACATTATGGAATTTCAGCATGGTAGCAGGTGTGCATGAGGGGAATTAATGGGAGAAATGAGACTCATCTCATTAAAACATAAGGAAGGAATTTTAGGAGAGAAGTAAAATCAGACCCCAAAAATTTTAATTGAAAAATAAAAGGGCATAACAATATGATGAAACTTTGTCATGAATAAGAAAAGAAGGAAAGTTAGGATCTCTTACATGTAAGTGTGATCCCAAAGGCTTGGGAGAGGCTTGAGAGAGGTTTTGTTGGTTATTGGGTTTACACTATAGTATTATAAATAGAGGAGGGAACAGTTTGGTTGACCTCCAAATGGTTTGAGTAAAGAGGAATGGGAAATTGGGTGCGATTATATAGGAAATGAAAGATAATTTTTTATTATTTAGGTTTTGGACACTACACATTAAACTAATCAAAACCAAAAACCATCCCTTGGTTTTTTCCAATGTTTATTTTAAATCATTATTTTTTGAATGAAATTGACCAAAATTATTAATATATTAGGAATGCTTATGTAGAGAGGAGTCACACTCTCTTGGAAATCATTTTAAAAAGAAAACTAATTTTCGATGTCTTGGAAGGTCCACTATGGAATTGTAAAATAAATCAAAAAATATATATAATCACATTATTTTAAAGGTAAAAAATATATTGGCCAAATTTACCTTTTATACTATTTTATTACATCACTATTTTGTCATTATGATTTCATAAAACACATTATATATATAAACGGTATTGAATTATTACCCAGAAAATCAAATATCATTGAAATTTATAAAAAATTCAGCATTTGATAATTTTGACATAATGATTCCAAAAAAAAATCAATTTTATCTAAATAATTATCTAAATATGTTCATTTTTAGTGTTAAAATAAATACCCACATTTATTAAAAATTTATGGGTTTTGAAAAAAACTATTTTGAAACATTAATAAAAATTACAATTGTATTCATAAAAATTATAAGATCATTTATATTTAATAAAACTTAATTTAGTAATATTATATTATTAAAATATTAATTAATTAAAAATTCCTTTAATTAATTAAAATATATTTCTCAATTAAATGTGAATAATAATTAAAAATACTATTTGTACTTTAAAAATCACAAAGAATGCAACAATAATAAAATGATTGTATAATATTTATTCTATAAAAAATAATGCACATAATCCTAGTTCAAGGTTATTGTTACAAAATACCTTATAACATCCACTTATGTCCTAAGGTTAAGGTGTGCGATGGTGACTGACTCTTGGAGCTTCTCGGATAACATTGCTCGGGTGGTAATCTCTATTAATGCCCACTTCTCCTTTAGGCAATTTTGTTCAAGCATAACCTGTTGAATCTCATCTTGGTATTGGTCCATAGATAATCTCAATGATGTTACCACTATGTGGAGATCTAAAAAATGGGATTCATATGGAGTATTTCTTCTAGATGAGTCGATCGCTTCATTTTTTTTTGAATAAATTGGATTTTTAAAGCCCTATATTTATACTAATAATGTGATAACTATTCAAATGCTATATTAGCAATAATAAAAAAAATTAATGGTATTTTAAAATCCAAAAACATAAAACCAAGGAAGTTGATATGTTTTATATAACCATTTTACATAAAAAAACATTTAATATGATTAATAATAATTTTCATTAATAAAATTTTGGGTCATTACAATATTCCCCTCTTAAGAAATTTCTCCCTAAAAATTCCCTTTCCCAACACTAAAACTGATGAGGGTAACTCTATTTCATCTATTCCTATTATTCCCACAATTCTTCTTCAGACATTTGGTTTCACCACAACCCCTTGAAGAGAGGAATTTTATTATTTCGTAGAACTTTTTCCCTATGATCTGAGATATTCACCGGGGTATCTTTATAAAAGATGTCATTCTCCAATGGAAACACCTCTGGAGTGAGTACATACGATGGGTCAGATAGGTACTTCCTCAATAGTGATACATTGAATACATCATGTACTTGAGACAGGTTCAGTGGGAGTGTTTGTTGATAGGCCACTTCTCCAATGTGATCAAGGATCTCAAAATGGATGATTAACCTTGGACTAAGCATTACCTTCTTGCCAAATCTCATAACTCTTTTCCACTATGATGTGAGGAGGAATTCCAAGTCTCAAAAATCAAACTCTAGGTCTCATTGATGATAATAAACATAGAATGTTTGTTGACTCTGAGTAGCTTTAATGTACAAATGGATGTTCTTAACCTTCTCCTCCATTTATTTGACCATTTTGGGACTAAAGATTTTTTTCTCCCAAAATTCATCCCAACATTCACGTGATCTTAACCTCTTCCCATAAAGGGATTCATAAGGATACATTTGGATTCATGTGTGGAAAGTGTTATTATAAGAAAAATAAACTAGAGGAAGATGTTGATCCCATCCAACTTTGAAGTCCATTGATCAAGATATCAACACGTCCTCATGTGTTTTAATAGTCTTCTTAGATTGGCCATCAGTTTGAGGATAATAAGCCCTACTAATGTTTAGCTCAGTATTTAGAGAATTTTGGAGAATCTTACAAAACATAGTGGCGAATCTTCGTTCTCAATCGGATGCAATAGATAGTGGTAATCCATGAAGCCTTACCGCTTATTTGATGGATATCCACGCCAGTTGATTCAATGAGACATACTCTCAAATTATAATGAAGTGTGTATTCTTTTTAAGACGATCCCAACAACCCAAACAATATTTTTTCCTTTGTATGTCTTCAGATGTCTGGTGAAAAATTATGTGGATATGTTCCCCCATTTTCATGTTGGTATGGTTAATGTTTACATCATCCCCTTAGAGTTCGGCCTCTCGACCTCCACTTACTAACAAACTAGGCACTTTGATGTATACTCAGTGATATCATCCATCATGTTATCCCACCAAAAATGATTTTGGTGATCTTGATATATCTTTGTGTTTCCTAGGTGATTGTAGAAATTCGAACTACGTGCATCATCCAAAAGTTCATTCTTTTTTTTTCGGATTTGATGGAACACATAGTCTTGTCCAAGAATCTCACAATTACTTATTAACTAAAATTTAACTCCAAGGATTTACGTTTTCTAATAGTACCCAATTTCTTATAAATTCTCACATCATCCCTTTGAGCATCCCATAACCTTTCAAAAAGAGGTGGTTGAGAAATAATTTGTGAAAGGATTGATGATATATCCTTCTTTATGATTCCCATGTCCATCTTCATAAAATCTAAGAATATTGGATCCATTTAAATTTTCATCAATAATAGAATCACCCGGTCCATTATACTTAGAGAATATGCCTCCTTGTTCACTTTCCTAGGGTGGTAATGGATTGAGCAGTCATAGTATTTGATCAGCTTTAACCATCATCGTTGGCTCATATGCAACTCATTCTATTTATATATCCTTGAGGATTTGGCGATCCGTATATATTTCACATTTCTAACCAAATAGGTAATGTCAAAAAATTTGTAATGAGATGATTAAAACATCAAACTCCATATCATGTGTAGGATAGTTTTTCTCATGAACATTCAATTTCCTTGAAGCATAGGCAATGAACTTGTCATTTGGCATTAACAAATAGACCATTCCCTTCTTCGAAGAATCACGGAATACCACCAAAGTTCCAAACTTGTGGGTAGTGTTAGTGCAGGAATAGTGATAGGCCTCATTATCAACTCCTTGAATATGTATTTTCATTCATCACTCTTGGAAAAAGTGACTCCCTTCTGAGATAGTGTAGTAAGGGGTTTTGAAAATTGCGAGAAATTTCTCAAAAATCAGTGATAATATCCATCTATCCCAAGGAAGCTATAGATATCCATCATAAATATTAGAGGTATCTATATATATCCCATTTATTATGATGATATGACCCATGAATGATACATACTTCCACCAGAACTCACAGTTGTTGTACATTGTATAGAGCATCTCCTTTCTCAAGGTCTCTAGTATGGTGCTTAGATTCTCCTCATTCTCTTCCTTGGTTTGAGAGTATATTAGCATATCGTCTATAAATAATACCACAAATTTATCATGATAATCTATAAAGTTACTATTCATCTTGCCCACGATGATTTTGGGAGAATTAGTGAGTTCAAAAGGCATTAATATGAATTCATAGTGCTTCTACCTTGTACAAAAAGCAGTCTTGGGGATATCTTCCTTCTTCACCCTTACATGGTAGTATCCTAACCACAGATCCACCTTGGAGAAGTATTGTGCTACACATAGCTAATAGTACAATAAATCAATTGTTTTTATAGGATATTTTTTTATCATGATTTTGTTGAGCTCTCGATAATCAATGAAAAAGAAAAATTACCCATCCTTCTTTATAAAGAAGAGGAATGGTGCACCCCATGGTGAAGCACTTAGGAATATAAACCCTTTATCAAGATTCTGCTATAGTTTTTTACTTATCTTCTTAAGCTACAAAATATCCATTCAATATGGAGTCTTAGATATTGGAAATCCACTAGTATAAGATCAATTTATAATTCAACATCTCTTCTAGGAGGAAGACTAGGAAATTCCTCAGGAAACATTTTATCCAATTCCCTGACAATAAAAATGTCTTCATGGATGGTCTCTTCCATATACTCAATCATATTATTGAGATACATGTGATCATAGGGAAGTAATATAAATTATTGAGTGAATGGTGCAAAGTATGATTAATCCTCCTCCCTGCACTTGTATAGAATCAGAGGTTGATTCGCCATATAGAGAGTGATTTACCTCTAATGGAAATTTACGGGGGATCTATAGACGGAATGCCAATCCAAGCTAATAATTGCATCAAATTTTACCTGATGTAGTATGATGATGTCATCCAGGATGATAAATTAATAAATTGTGATAGGGGAGGAGTTATATTCATGGGATACAATAATTTCCCCATTTTAATTTCTCACTGACATCTCTACTTCCATGATTTTTGGTGGTGTTGGGATTGTTATACTACACTTTCAAGATATAAAATAATGTGTAGAACCAGAATCAAAATGCACGTTCGCTGTTATTGAATGAATAACTATTGTACCTATCACCACTTCATTATTGGGGTTCGCTTTGGTGGTAGTGATGTGAAAATCACAACCTTGCTACCTTGGAGGTTGTTGGTTACCTCAAAAAACCCTTCTCTTAGGGATGTAGATTACAAAGTTCCCTGGTTCATTGCAGTTGAAGCAATGAACAATGCGTTGAGGGACAAACAGAGCATTCCTCTCCTTTTTTGCAGAAGAGGGTTTTTATTTTTGGCATCTAATGGCCATGTTCTATTTTCATCCACACGTAAGGCATCTCCTCATCACCATTAGGAAATTTATGGGGTGTTCCTTCCCCACATTTGGCAAGTGGGGTGCAGGAATTTCATAGCACCATTGGATTTATCCATCGAACCACCAAAATTAAAGTCCATTTTCCACTTTGTATCCCCATTATACACTTCAGATTCGCTGATCTCCATTTAAACTTATGGGGCACATCTGACAATTTCCTCCAAGCTATTAATTTCATGGATCCTTAGGGATTTCTGTAGGCTATGTTTTATCCCGCCAAATAAGCGGTCATCCTTGAATTCGGGGAAACGAAAATGCTGGAGGCCTATCGTGCAAGCCTTGTGATATTTTCCTTATATGCTTTGATGGATTCATAGTCTTTTTGCTTAAGATAATTGAACTCCCATTCCATCTTAAGTTATATGGTGGAAAGAAAAATCTTTATCGAAAAAAATATTTCCAATATCCTTTCATTCCAACACCTAGATATCTTCATCAGGCTTTTTATTTTTAATCAACGTCCACAATTTATTTGTTTCACCCTCCATATGATAAGCATCCAGAATAACATTCTCTTTTTTGGAACACTGAAGGATGGAGAAAAAATTCTCAATGGATTTGATCCATTTTTTGGAGATTTAGGGATCATATGGTCTTTTAAAAGAAGGATTCCTTATTCTCTTGAAGATCTTTATTTCATATTTTTCTTTCTTAAAGGGGGGGGGGGGGTATATTCCTTTTGACCCATGTTTCAATTCAATACATGAGATAACTGAGAGAGTATCATGACAATGTTTGTGATTCCCACTCCTATAAGATTGGGCATCTCAGTAGAACAATCATCGCATTGATCTTCAAATTAGTTGTTATCCCAAGTCATCATATTACTAGCCATTGGATAGAATAAAATGAATTTTAGGGGTAACAGATAAAGGGGAATCAAATGATTACATGGATATTTTAAAAATTACATTTATTTATTTTACTAATGAATTTATATGCTTCAATCTATGTTATCCACGATATAATATCAAACATATATTCATAGGGGAATTTTTTATTCCCTTGATAATGGTTCATACTATGCTTCTGAATTTACCAAAGCATAACTATTGACAGGGTTGATCCAAGAGTGCAACAAGGCCTATTGTCGTGTAGCGGTTCCTGTCTGAGTCTAGCTCAAAGTAGTGTTTTTATTTCTTACCCATAGATACATCTGTGCTAGATCCAAATCGAAATTTTATATCCAAACATGGATTTAATTTCATGATAAACAACTTACTCTATACTCAACAAAATTTTGGGCTATTTTTATTTTATTTAGTCTTATCCTTAAGGCTTTCACTTGGGATTTCCAATCCTAATTCCAAAAATAGATAAACATATCTTTTGATTCCAACTTTGAAAATCTTTCCCATTATTAAACACTTAAACAAAAATTATTACATAATATTGAACTTAAGAAAGATCCAAGGATCAATATTTCTAGTGTCTTGAAAAATAAGGAACATTACATGACAACTTAAGACATAAAATACAACATCTTTATTGAAAACTTCATTTACATGACAACAACATTCCTTCATACTCAGCATTGCATGGATAACCTGAGGACATACATGAGAAAAGGGAGAGTTGAATAGAACAGTAAGGGAGTAAAAAGGAATAAAATTAATAATACAATACATGTTAGGAAATAGGAATATAAATGGAACTCAATAGAAATAAGAACATAAAGTCATAATATAGAACGACTATCATTACATGGGAATGTGGAAACACAATTTAAAATGATATTTTTATAGGATAATGCTCATTACACATGGAACTTGAGTAAAACAGAATTGAACATGAATTAACATGAGTGAACTCTCATTTCACATGATGTAGCATGATACTATTCTTTACCCAAATCATTGGAGCACTATCAAGGTGCACCCTTTTTAATAATTTCATTTCATGCATTAGTGTGCCACATAGAACACACAACATTGATTCAGTAAAAATCATAATTTATTCATAGAATAAGATATGTGGAATAAATAAACATAAATCCTAAATCAGTAGGTAAATTTGAATATAGTTAAATACCCTTGATAGAGAAATTGTTATGGTACTCACTTACATGATGATTTTGTCATGGGAAATTTTGTTGTAAATTCAGCAGCAAAATGACATCAAATAGAAATTGTAAAATGGGTTGATCAGAAAAAAAGGATTCTATAATCATTTATACATGAATCAGTTCATGGAACATTAGATCCCAATATATTTAATGGAATTTAGATGCATAATATAATATAATTTCTTGAATGTAAATGAGGAGAGATAAATACCTTATGGAATTTTGGCCTGGTAAGAGGTGTGCATGGGAGGCATTAATGAGAGAGAAATGGGTCTCTTGTCATTCAAACATAAAGAGGGATGTATAGGGTATGTGTGAAATAATAAACCAATAGTTTTTATTCAAAAATAGAAGGGCATAAAAATATAAGGAAACATGGACATAAATAATGAAGGAAGGACAATGATGATCCCTTACATGGAAGTGTGATCCCAAGGGCTTGGTAGTGGATTTAGAGATTCTTTCTGGGATCTTGGATAACCATGGGAGGATTTTATAGAGAGGATGAATGGGTTTTTCCAAACTCTAAATGGTTTTAGTGAAGTGTAATGGGAGATTGAGTGGGTTTATATTAGAATGAATATGGAATTCTTTATTATTTTGTTTTTGGACTCTACACATTAAACTAACCAAAACCAAAAACCATCCCATTGTTTTTGACAATGGTTTTTTCCAATGTTGAGTGGAAAAAATTATTTTATAAGGCCAATGCCTGAACTTATTAAAATTGTAGGCTTGTTTATGTAGAGGTAGGTCACACTCTCATTGAAATCATTTTAAAAAGATAAAATATTTTGTAGGTTTGGGATGGTCCACTATGGAATTGTAAAATAAATAAAGAAATATAAAATCACATTATTTTTATGGAAAAAATATATTTTTCGAATATATATTTGATAGTATTTTATTACATCATTATTGGGTCATTTTGATGTTATAAAACACATTATATATTTTAACAGTATTTAGTTTTTACCCAAACATTCGACTGTCTAAGAAAATTATGAAAAATTCACTGAAGTATAATTTTGACGCCCTGATTCCAAAAATAATATTCATTTTATCTATATAATTTTTTAAATATGTGAATTTTCACTTTTAAAATAAAAACAGACATTTATTTAAAAATCATTTTTTTTGAAAAAAACACTTTTGATACCATAAAAAATTTATAATTGTATTCATAAAAATTATATGATCAATTATATTTATTAAAAAATAATTTTGTAATAATATTTTATTAAAACATTTTTTAATTAAATAATCCATTAGTTCATCAAAATATATTTCTCAAATTAATTTCATTATTAACAAAAAATACTATTTTTTCTTTAAAAATCACTTTTTAATTTAACAGTATTAAAATGAACATATATTATTTATTATATAATAAAATAATTCACATAATTATAGTGCTAGGGTCTTGTTATATAACCCTTTATAAAAATCATATAAGACCTAAGGGTAAGGTGATCGATGGAGAAAATCTCTTGGAGCGGCTTAGATAACATCTCTTGGGTGGTAATCCATATTAACTTCCATTTCTCCTGTAGGAGATTCAGTTCATGCTTAATGTGCTGAAGCTAGGCTTGGGCTTGGTCTAGACTGAAGCCCGAAGACTCTACCTCTTTCTTGATCTTGAAAAAAAGGGCTTTATATGGGGAATTTTTTTTGGATTAATCCATTTTTCTTTTGTTTGATTAAATTGGAATTTTTAAATCCAAATATGTATACTAATCTTGTAATCGTTGTTCAACAGATATTTTCGCAATGGTTACTATTCTCAATGGTAATTTAAAATCCAAGAACATAAAACCAATTAATTTAATATGTTTTATATAAAATTTTTATATAATAAAACATATAATTAGATAAATATGAATTTTAATTAAAAAATTTTGAGTCATTACACTCGACCTTGACCTATTATAATTTATAACAATGAGAGACAAAATCAGAAATTCTCTATCTCATACATGGACATTAGAATCTTTTCTCCATGGCATAGAACATTCTGATGTTTCTAGTGTGCACCACCCATTGGGAATTATAGAAATCCCTCATTACTTCCTTAATGATAACACTACAATTAATAGATTCTGAAAGCATAGGATAATCTCAATAGAGAATAAGCACCCAAAAAATGGTCCCCCGCTATTAAAAGAGCCCATAATGTTGTGAATGTCATCATCGTGATGTTGTTCCTAAAGAATCATCTCATGAACTATGGATTCCAATTGAACACTAGCTAAGGAAACATAAACCTTAGTTTCCCAGACACTAATATGAAATTGAGAAAAAAGATCCATCAAGTTCCACTCTTCTTATGATTCTCTCACAGTGTAACTCAGCAGTTTCAGACTCAATGAATATGAAATTAAATTCCATTTACATATGTTATAGGTGATGAAAAATTTAAAATATTTCATGTACTCTATCTATCACCTTTGATGGTGATTCAAATATTTTTTACAGAATTTATAAATCATTCTCTTATGGTCATAAAACACAATAAACCTTTATCAATAAATGTAATGCCACCAACCATTTAGCGCATGCATCATTGCTGAATGATCAAGGTCATGGGTCAGTTAATTCTTACCATGTGGTATAAATTGTCGAGAGCTGTTGGAAATGATGTGATCATTATGCATAAGAACACATCCCAAACACAAACATTATGCATCACATAAGACCACATAGCCCAGACATATATCCAGAATAGTAAACACTGATGTATTAGTCAAAAGAATCTTTATCTCAAAAAAATAACATTGACATTTTTCATCATAAGAAAACACTACTCAATTATGAGTTAGAGTAACCATCGGGGAATTGAACTTTAAGAATTCCTTTACAGACCTGCGACATTATCCTCCTAAAACCAAGAAGCTATGAATCTTGAAATCATTTAATGAGTGTTCACATGTCATAAAATCCTTCACCTTCTTTTGATTAACTGATACACTATGTTATGACACCACATGTCTTAATAACATCAATTCTTGAATCCCAAAATCAAATTTTGATAGCCTTCCAAAAATTTGGTGATTTATCAACAATGTCAAAACTACTCTCAAATGATGCACATGATCCTCCTTGGACTTAGAGTAAACCAGTATGTCATCAAAAAAGACAGAAAAATTATCAAGATACTAATGGAAAATCCCATTCATCGAACTTATTAATGCTACATGAGAATTGGTATGACCAAATTGAATGAAAATGAACTCATAATGGCCATACTAGTTCCAAAATGTTGTTTTCAAAAATTCATATTATTTTTTTCTTAACTAATGGTAACAGATTGAAGATCATTCCTTATGAACCACTTTCCCCTTTCATCATGTGAAAAAGATAATTAATCTATGGAAATAGATATTTTTTATATATTGTAACTCTATTGATTTTTTAGATAACCATCCATAGATAAAAATAATATCAAGTTCTACACCTAGTTAATATTGACCTGAGTAATGTTTTATGACACCCTGTAAAACACATCCCTTATTTATAAACCAATCCTTTGAGTAAGCTATTTCACATTACAGTAATTAATCTACCGTTAATCCTTTAGACAATGAGATAATGGATAATCCAACTTCCACCCATATTCATTTAGAGATAGAATGTTCATCTCAGGCTTATATCCTTCACTATCATTTTCTTGGAATCCATTCCCCTAGTTTTCTATTCCTAATGAAATAATACTAATTTCATTCAGTCACAGATGAATGAATGTAAATTTCATTACTATAGTTCATTTCATGTGACTGTAAAAGTAATAAATATATATAATTATTAAAAAAATACATTTGATTACAATATCCTAATATGGATTTATAAGATGTCACTATCATGGTCCTGATCCCATCTACATGAAATCTACCATATACATTGATTGAACTAAACACCATAACACCCATATATGGAGATTTGAAATAGAGAATCACTAAGAAAAATGATTGATGTAGAATCTATAATACATAGTGATTATTTAATCGATTTAGGTTGATCAATACATTTAGTTATTAATATCAATATATTTTGAAAATCAGACTCTATCATGGGGTAACAAACCCCACATCATAATTCATTAATTATTCATGAACATATCATAAATATATAAGAGAGGACTACATTGAGAAAAAGGTTTGATATAATATTTTTTATGATGCCTACATAAATTCTATACGCCAAGGGACATTCTGAGCATCGCTATAATAGTTTTGGTGACCACCATCATTTTGAAATCACGTCCAAAATGACTATAAATGTCCACAACTAGGTAGGGACATCAATTTTTCTATCAAAAATATGATAGTTAAAAAACTGAGGTTGTTATAAAAATACAAGGGACATAGATTTGGTTTATCAAGGGATGTGGAAGAACCTGAATATCGAAATTATTTAGTAATTAAAAAACTTCTACCTTAAGTGGATCACATTCCAAAAAGGACCATGACCTCCCAAACATGAGGGTCACCTTATTATTCTCTTTAATGTGTTATTATTTTGGTTTCTAGATGTATTTTGGTGTGTATTCAAAAAATATTTCTAGATAAGTGTATTTACTTAGATCACCCTTAACAAGATAATCCACGGGTAATTCAATGATGATTTGTATTGTACAAAAATATTTACTAAGATCACTTCTCTCCACGAATTTGGAAAAACTCCCCTAATACAACACTTCTTCTTTCCAAAATAAAATTGGAACAACATTCACTTTACTCAATACAATAAAATCATGTTCCTAAAAATTAGAAGTTTCTCTCATGGATTCCAACTCATTCTAAAACTATTTTTATTACACCACAAGTGACTCAAGATTCATATTCATTTAATAGAGTTTGGATATTTAGGAAAAAAATATTTTCATATGTTTCTATTCTCCAAACTTTTGTTCAGATATATATATATATATATATATATATATTATACAAAATGATTCCCCCATTTTTTATTATATTTGGAGATTTATCATGTGATAAAAATTGTATACCCTTATACAATTATTATAGAGTTATTTGCAACTTCTATTTTTTGAGTCATTAATGTATCTCAAATTCAACTTGTTTCAAGAGGTTAATTGTTTATATAAAAACCCTTCTCTTTACTAGAAAATAAAACATGTTTTGTTACAAAAAATTACAATTAAAAAAACCATAATATCTATACGTAAATATTATATTGCAATGAGGTACTTAACATTACATCTTATAACATGGGATGCAAAACATTATTTAACACTTCATTGATAAGATCATGATATTCAAACGAACTAAAAACTATATAAGATAACCTAGAAAATACATAAGAAAGGGGTGATCTATAAAACCTGGTAATGTAATTAACATCGAATAAGTGATATAAGTTAGACAAAAGTAATATTTATTATGATTAAATGGAACATAAATAATAAGGAATTATATATCATGATGATCATAACATGGGAAATGTGGGAAAAAACATAGAAAATTGAATCATGAACATATGTTATAGATAAAATACCAATAAATCATGGTGTATAGTTCCCCATAAATTAATAAGGTACACCCATTTTCCTACATGACTTATCTTGATAAAAACATCACCTAATACATTAGAGCACTATCTGGAGACCAAAATCATAATAATTTCAATATCATGTTTAAGTGTGTCCCAAGGATCAGATGGCATGGATTCATTCATCAACATAATTTATTACATGGTCAAGAAATGAGGAATACCTACATTTAATTCCCAAATAAATAATAATATTCTCATAATGGTGAATACCCAAGATAGAATAATTGGTATGTTATTTACAACAAAATTGTTTTAGAATGGAAAATCATTATAAAAGTTCTGTTGCATAACAACAGTACAAAAAAAATTCATATATATGGTTGATGAGAAGAAAATGGATATATAATTAATTTTAAATCAAATTTTTAGTAATATGAAAATTTTAAATCATATTACAATAGTTTAAATTTGGAAATATAAGGAATAAGATAATAAAGAAACATGTAAAGAGAAAAGAATAATTATGAAATTTTATCCTTGTAATAGGTTTACATAAAAGGATAAGGGGAGCATTAATGATATTTAAAGGAATATATAATTATTTATACATCAAATTTATAGTATGGGGAATATGTATTATCATATTCCATCATAATAAAATGAAAATTAAAATATATAACATAAAAAAGTATTTGGTAAAAGAAGGTAGTGTAAGATCTCTTAGAAAAGTTTGACATAATAACTATATAGTTAATGGAAAAATAATAGAGGATAAATTATATCTCACTCATATAACATATATTTTATAGTAAGGTAATTATTAAAAATGAATTAAGAGATTACAAATTGAAAATATGAATACCACTTTCAAAGAATGTTCTTGGACTGAAAGGATGAGAGGAATTTGAGGATCCCCAACATTAATGTGCGACTACAAAGGCATGTGATGTGCTTGTTAAAAGTTTGGGGGCACCATTTCATAACAATAGGGTGTATAGGGAAGAGTGTGGATATTATTTAAGGAGTTTCAGTGGAGAGAATTGGGAACATAGGTGGGTTTATATAGGAAAAGAGGGAAAATTATTTATTGTTTTGGTTTTGTCTTATACTTAATAAAATATCCAAAACCAAAAACCATCCCTTGGTTTTTTTCAATTATTTAATATAAATTGTAGATGATTTTTTATTGGATAAGGAAAATGGACAAACATATTAAAATATTACACTTGGGGATTTGCAGGTGAGTCACACTCTTAAAGAAATAATTTTAAAATATTAAAATATATTATATGTCTTGGAGGATTCATAATGCTTTTAAAAAATAACAAAATAAACATAAAATCATATATTTTAAAGTGAAATAATTTATTTTGTTTTGGATCCCATTTATATAACTTATTACATCACCTTTTTGTCATTGTGATGTCCTAAAACACAAATTATATTTATACAGTATTTAATTTTTACCCAAAAATTCAAATTTCACTAAAAGTTATGAAAAATTCAACATGGATAAGTTCAAAATCCAGACTCCAAAAATATTATTCAATTTATATAAATATATTCTAAATATGTTAATTTTAAATTTAAAAATGAAAATAGACATTTATTGAAAATGATGGGTTTTTTACAATAATTGTTTTCGAACGATTATAAAAATTACATGAAATATCATGATAATTTATATATTATAAAAATTCTATTATAATAACATACCATTACAAATATTTTTTATTTCGAAAAGACAATAATTCATAAATTAATTAATTTAATTAGAATATAAACCAATAATACAATTTCTGCTTCATTCTTTCAAAATAAAAATCATTTACAAATTGACAATAATAGGATGAAAATATATTCCTTATTCTATAAATAAAAATATACATAATAATATTTCTCGGGTCCTATTACATATCCCTTCAATACACTAGTAAAATTCCTAATGGTTTGGTGTGAGATGGTGGGACTTTAATGGGGTGGTTCAAGGAACATTGTTTGAGTTGTGATCTTGATGAGATCGGTGTTCTCCTATAATTAGTTTTTCTCATGCTTAGATTATTGGATCATAGATTGGGCTCGGTCAGTGGAAAAAATATAAATTCTATCTCCTTTAGAAGATCTGATAAATGGGATTCATAGGGTATAATCCTACTCGTTGAGGCCATCACTTTCTTTTTCTATAACAACTTGATTTTTTAAAACCCTATATTTCTACTAATCATGAAAACAATATTTTATGGCCATATTATCAATGTTAATAATAAAAACTTCACAATTAAATCCCATGGAAATAAAAAGACCAATAAATTTCTTATGTTTTCTATAACTATATTATAGAGGAATACATTTAAGGAAAATGAAAGGGGTATTTTTTTATAATAGTTTGAGTCATTAAAATCTTACCCCATTTAGAAATTTCTCCCCCAAAATTTTATTTTCCGATACTAAAATAGATGAGGGTAACTCTACTTCATCGCCTCCTCTGGTTCTCCTGTTACTTTTTCAGAATTTTGGTTTATCTACATCACATTGAGTAGGCGCATTGTCTTATTTTGTAGACCTAGTTCTCTAAGATCTAAGATCTTCACTGGATACACCCCATAATAAAGTTAATTATATAATGGAACTACCACTAGACTGACTACATGTGAGGGTTTGGTATGTTCTAAATTAATAGGGATACATAGAATACATAGTGTACTTGAGATAAGTTTGGTGGGAGTGTTAGTTGATAGGCCAACACTCCAATGCGATCAAGGATCTAAAAATTGCCAATGTACCCTCATCTAAGCCTCCCCTATTCCCAAATATCATCAAATTCTTCCATGAAGAAATTTGGATGACTATCATGTGTCCAACATCACACTCTATGTCTCATTGAAGATTGTAATAATATCTCTTATGTCAAATCTGGGTAGCGTTAATGTGTTGTTTAATGGTCTTAACCTTCTCTGATATTTCTAATCCCAATTCAAGTTATAGAAATTTTAGTTCCCCAACTTCATCCCAACATGATAGTGATATACACCTCTTCCTATAAATCAGATCCATATAGAGCCATTTGGATGCTCAAGTGGAAACTATTTTTTTAAGAGAAATCAACACTACTGGAAAACTAACCTTTACCAACGGTTTGGAACCGTTGATATAGGCCTCCAAACTATTGGTATAGCCTATACCAACGGTTTGGAGAACCGTAGCCAAGTAAGCCATTGGGATAGGTCTATACCAATGGTTTTGGAAACCGTTGGTATAGGTAATATGAAATCTATACCAACGGTAATGGAACCGTTGGTATATAAATTCGAAAAATAAAACATCCGATGGGATTTGATCCCAGGACCCCTCGTTTATAATCGAACGACTTAACCACTAAGCTAACATCACTTTTGTAAACATAATTTCATAAATATATATATGTATTATTATAATTATTTAAAATTTTGATTTATATAATGTTCTCGGTTAGTAGGTCTAGAAAAAAATCAAAGAACCTATCCCAATGGTTTTCAAAACCATTGGGATAGGTTAGGGGTGGGCTGAGTTTTGTTAGACTGAAGGTTGGTTTTTTGGCTGTTTTTTCCCAAGGGTTTTGGTGAACCGTTGGGAAAGGTCACTCTTTCCCAACGGTTCACCAAAACCGTTGGGAAAGAGGCTCAAAACACACCCTTTCCCAATGGTTTTGGTGAACCGTTGGGAAAGGTCACTCTTTCCCAACGGTTTTGGTGAACCGTTGGGAAAGAGGCTCAAAACACACCATTTCCCAACAGTTTACCAAAACTGTTGGGAAAGGTGGGGAAATCTATGGCTTTTCCAACAGTATTGGTGAACCGTTGGGAAATGGTATCTATACCAACGGTTTTTACAAACCGCTGGTATAGAAGTGTTGGGAAAGATCATCTTTCCAGTAGTGCAACTAGAGGAATATGCTAGTGACATCATTATTTAAGGTCAATTGAGAATTCTATCAAAATTTATTCAAGTGTATGGATAGTCTACTCAACATAGCCATCCTTTTGATGGTGATAATCCGTACTGAAATCAACTCATTCTTTAGAGTATGTTGGAGTTTATTCTAAAACATAGAGGTGAGACTTGCATATCCACCAGAAACATTTGATAGTGGTATTCCTTATAGACTCACCACCTCTTTAATGTTTAACTATTAAGGTAGATCCAGTGAAACATTTTCTCAAAAAGAAATTAAATGTGAAATCTTTGTAAGATGATACCCAACATCACAGATAACATTTTTTCATTTATATTTCTTTCAAAGTATAGTGACAATGTTCATGGTGATGCTTTCACATTTCCATGATGGTATGGGTAATGGTTGAATCATTCCCATAAACGTTTCCCTTTCAGCCTTCACTTTCAAACATACCAGGGACATTGATGTATATTCCATGAACTCCTTTTCATGTTGTCCCACCAATAGTGCTCTCATATATATCGATAAATCGTTGGGTTTCCTAGGATAATGGAAAAATTCAATCGATGTGCATCATCCAATAGTTCCTTATTTAACATAATATTTTATGGGACATCTAGTATTGACCAAAATCTCCCAATTCATTCTTCATTAAAATTTAACTATAAGGATTTCCCTTTTCTTATAGTTTCCGATTTCATCTAAATTAAAACATCATCATTATGAGCATCCAACAACCTTTTTCAAGAATAGAGGATTGATAAATCATTTGTGAAAGGATTGGTGATGTTATATTCTATATGATTCCCATTTCCATCCTCTCTAATTCTAAGTTGATTGTATCCTTCTAAATTCCAATAAATGATAAAATTACCAGATCCATACTTCTTAAATAATCTTCCACATTTTCCCCTTTACTAGGATAATAGTGAATTTTGATTTCATTGTCATTGATCATCTCTAACCATCTTCTTTGGCATATATTAATCTCTTTATATGTGAATAAATATTTTAGCCTCTTGTGATCAATATATATCTCACACTTCTCCCCACAGAGATAACGCTTCAATATTTTCAACAAAAATATCACATATTCCTACTTAAGATCATGAGTTGGATAGTTATATTAATGAACATTCAACTTTCTTGAAGAATAGGCTATGAATTTGTCATTTTTTATCAACACACAACACAATACCTTCTTTAAAACATTGTTTAATACTATTAAAAGTTCTCAAATTGTGGGTTCTGTGAGCACATGCATTGTGATAATCAACCCTTTTAACACCTTGAATATTTTTTCACTATCATCATCCAACAAAAAGACTCTCTTCTGAGTAATCTTGGTAAGAGGGTTTTACAATCACATGAATTTTTTCACAAATCCGGAATAACACCCAAATAACCTGAGTAAAATATGGATATATTTCATGGGTGTTTTCCATAAATATCCTTCAATTTATTTTTTAGTGATGGATAAAAAGATATCCATAATAAGGAATTACAAAAATTAGATCTTCCTGAATACGAGGAGCATTGAAATAGTTTGGAGCTTCGTGAAGGATGGGAGCTTCGCAAAAACTAGGAGATACATGAAAATATTGATATTTTTTTATATAAAAATCCAATGTAAAATTTATTCCAATTACCTTAATGGGATTAAATGAAAAAAATTTATCTAATGATACAAAATATCCAATCAAAAATAATTTAGTATTTTTCAATATACAACAAAATATGAAACTTATCATAAAATTACTAAACATTCAACCAAATTAAATTTTTATATCCCTCTTTCATATATGTTGTTTATTTTTTAATATTAAAAATTATAAAATTGTCAATAATTACATTTAAAACCATTTCTCCATTAAAAGGTGTTAAAACTACCCTTTTGAAAAATATATTTTTTCATGCATAAAATTGAGATGGTAATTATCTTATTCCAATAAAATCCATAGAATGAATAAAAAAATATTTCATTTAATATGTATTATAACAACCCATACTTTACATACATGGTTAATACTTAAAAATTGAAGCATACTTATTACAACATATAACAGAACCATGAAAGGACCGTATAAGTATAGTGTCTTTAGAAACTGGGAAACATAAACAACTGGTTCATAAAGCGTCTACACTGTCTCCCATTTATTTCATCATATCTAGAGCCCCATTTGGAATATCTTACTTAATAACCTTCTTCCTGACATGGGGAAATAAAACATAAAAAAGGGTGATCTCAAATGCTCCGTAAGGGTAAACAAAAGAGATATCAATCACATCATATTCATAATAACATAACATTTTGAAAATCTTAACCTGCAAAAGAGAGCATAATTTCATAACATGGGATAAATCATAGTAGTGAAATAAAATCCCAATAACCCTAACTTAAAACATGAAACTTTGTGGAATACACACATAATCATAGAGAGTCATTTCTTATTTGTCAATACTCATTGCCAAGACTATCTTAGTGGACAAAACCCATTTCTGAACCGAGTTAACTCCTTGTTCCAGTCCTGTTTCACTGAACCTGTCTAACCTGCCATTCCATCCATGTCTATCTCATGAGATATAAAATCTTTACCCAATGCACTAGAGGGAGATATAGGTCCCATCCATCTCATAATGATACCATTCATATGTGTTCCACAAAATCATAAATCATACATCATTGCATAACCCATGTAATAAAAATGGGATTCTTAAACAACATGACATCATAAAATAATTCATATAAGACAAAGGAATTCATAAAAATAATTACATCACAACATAATCAAATCAATGTAAAAATATGGATAGAAATGGAACCCTATATTATCTTAGATGGAAAATAATTTTGATAAAACACTTGAACTCCATTCTTCAGGAAAATATCCTTTCCACTTCAAAAACATATTCCTTTCTTAACATGTCATACAATTTTAAACTAAAAGAAGTTGATTAAAAATAAACTTGAAAACTTGTAAAGTAAGCTTCTTGTAAATAATGTTTTAAAAATCCATTCATGTCATATAAGTTAAAAAAACATTCTTTACGTACTTTTGTCAGAAAAGTCAAAAAGTACCTAGTACGAAAAACGACAAAAGATTCCTTTTATATCTTTTACTAAAAACTCACCGAAGGGTAAAATTGGATTTAAACAATTGTAGGTGGATGGAAACAATATTACATATTTAGGAACCATTTATGTGGATGATAAAATACACCCCAGTAAATACCAAAGTATAAACAATCTCAGATAAAATGAGATAGTGATATTTTCCATTACCTTAGGTCCGATTTGCTTTGTAAGTGTCCAAACCTCCTGTATAATGATTTAAATAATGTTATTGAATTATTTCAGAATCATACTTATTTTTATGATATCATATATGGTCATATTCTTAGCTTCTTATTAGTAATATTTCATTACTACTTGTTATTCGGGTGTTTATTACTTTTTGTTCTTATGCGTGTTTTGTCGAATAAATTATTATTTTTCTTTTTAGGTTATAGATACCTCATTTACAGAATGGTATTAGTGTAATATATATCATATCCATTCATTCAATTCATTTATATAATCATTATTCAATGAAGATCATGTAGAACGAGTCGCATCACATTGTGGAGACGGTATTCCGTACGTACGCACGAGTGATGATATCAATCCCATGATCGTGGAATTGTATTGGAGTGTATATATACTATTTAAAAATAAATATCAATTTAAAATAATCATATATAGTCATTATTTACACCATTATATCCATCCAATTAAGGTGGTGGTGGAAAATAGATTACACCATGGCGTGGAGACGATATTCCATACGTACGCACGCGCGGTGATTTATTTTCCGTAGGATGGATAGATGGTGAAATAGGGTTGTTTCATACTTATAATAAAATATCAGTATATGATTCATACTGATGTTATTAATTTATAATTAAACAACTAAAGAAGAAGAAGTGGAAGAAAAAAATAAAGATGAAAGAATCGGTAACAGGCATTACCTCTTCTTTGAAGCGCCTCTTTGAGACCTCCTCTTATGGCACTATAATTGGTCTTTGAAGAAGACCAGGACCTCTAGGATGTTTCTAGGGAAGTGTAGAGGAGATATTGGCATGGTTTTGCCGATATTGAAGGCTCAAAGTGGTGTGAGGAAGAGAGGGAGGAGGTGCCCTTTTATAAGGGAAGAGAGGGGCACCTTTGGAAAAACTAAAAATATTATTTTATTATAAAGTCAAATTCTGTTTTTAATAGCTCTAAATTGATATATTTTGAAGTTAAGGTGGTGATGGGTCGCAATACTCTCATCCAATAGAATTTAGACAAGTTTAGGTATCAATTTTAACCTTATCATTTAGATTTAACTTTAAGTTAGATAATTTAACTTTTACCGTGTCTTCTTGTTGTCTTACACTATAAGGTTAATAAACTTAATATATCAAGGAAAACGAACCCCAAGTTGTTTATTATTAATATATATAACCTTATCTAATTCATTTTTTCAAACCATAGATTTTTAGGAATAAAATAACAATTAATAATATAGTATTTGTTTTATAAACTATTTTATGTCTATTTTAAAACTATTTGGTGATTGATTTTTTTGAAAATCATATCAGAATGATTAGTTCGAAAACATTTAATTAAATCAATAATAACATGTCATATTAACATATAAAATTATTGTAATTCATAAAAAGTCTCAAATTACCTTTATTTGGGTATTTATAACATCAGTTATGTCAATATTTCATTAATAAGATAATTACTGCATCATCATTGTATCATAAATAAATAAAATTATTTTAAGTCTAAAAATTACAAATAAAATACCATTATGTTGGATATAATTTTAGATTTATAATTAATATTTATAGTCGAATTTATCTTATGTATAACCCTATATTAAAAATGATTTAGTTATTAAACATTGATTTTAACTATTTTAATCGTTCTTTAAATAAATTGATAATAAATGTACTAAACTAATCAAAGTGGGCCTAAATGGTCATATTTTATTCCTAAGGTAGTTTTTGGTAGAATTAAACTTTTACAATAGAATTATGACATGTGTTAGGGAAATAATAATAACACTTTTACCCTTAATTACCCTATTTACTTTTAACCGTGGTAAAAAAAGTAAAAAGTTACTATTCACCAAAAATTATTTTCATCTCATTGAACCACATTTTAGTCCTTGATATTAACCGTGTCATTAGTATTTTCGAAATTCCACTCATAGAAGTATAAAATTATGTTTTATGAAAAAATCATGTTTTTTAACTACCACTTAGTGGTTTCACTATTAATCAAAAAATGAAAGTTTCCAGAAAAATACCAAAAATTAGGCCTAAGATATATTTGATATTATGAATTCAAAAATGATTTTTATTTTACCAAATTCAAAACATATGAGTTACATTAACTAATTTAAAAATTAATTCTCATCATCAAGACAATTAGCGTTTTTTTAAGAGATAATAACTTTCAAAAGATTGACACTTGTTTATGTCTGGTTTAAATGTGAAATTACATCCAATGAACAACATTTTATTAAATTGTAAAAATATATTCTAAATATACTTTAAAACCACTCAAATTAATAATTTATCACTATTAATTATTTCGATTATAATAGTTGTTTTTAATTAAAATTTAATAATTTTCACTATTCATCAAAATATGAAAGTTATCCGAAAAGTACCAAAATTTCACCCTAAGATAATTTCGATATTACGAATCCAAAAATGAAGTCCATTTTGAAAAATAAAATTTACAAAATTTCAAAAAGTGGTTATTACTATTCACAACGTCTAGTTTTAATAGTATTTTAATTGCATATCGTTGTTTAGTGAAACTTGGTATTGCGTACGACGAAAGCTATCAAGGAAGGCTGAGATTCCGTGTAAAGCAAGCCAAGCTAGTGTTGTGTGTAGTGAAAAGTCCTTTGATAACATAAAAACAAAATATTTCTCATAAAAGTCTCAGGTGTTACATTCTACCCCCCTTAAAATGAATTTCTCCCTAGAAATTCGTCACTTTGTAACAAAAAGATGAGGATACCTCTCCCTAATCATACCCTCGAGCTCCCATGTAGCTTCTTATAATTGGTGGTTCCTCCATAAAACTTTCACCAATCGAGTGGTCTTGTTTCGTAGGACTTTTTCGCTATGATCCAGAATCTCTATCGGCTGTTCTTCATAAGAAAGATCTTGCTCCAGCGGTACAACTTCTGAGCTGAGTACATGTGAAGGATCAGGTATGTACTTTATTAGGATAGATACATGGAACACATCGTGAACTTGAGAGAGATTCGGTGGAAGCACCAATCGGTAAGCTACCTTTCCAACACGATCTAGTATTTCAAAAGGACCGATATATCTAGGGATCAACTTCCCCTTCTTTCCAAATCTCATAACCCTCTTCCAGGGAGATATTCGTAAGAACAGTTTATCACCCACTTCAAACTCTAGGTCTTTTATTTGGTTGTCGGCATAACTTTTCTGTCGACTCTGAGCTGCTCTTATGTGTTGTTGAATAGATCGGACCTTTTCTGCCATCTCATCAACAAGATCAGGTCCTAATATCTTTCTTTCCCCAACTTCATCTCAACAAGTTGGAGTCCTGCATTTATTTCGATAGAGAGCTTCATAAGGAGCCAACTGAATACTGGAGTGAAAGGTATTATTATAAGAAAATTCCACCAAAGGTAGGTGTTGATCCCAACCACCTTTGAAATCCATAGAGCAGGCTCTCAACATATCTTCTGGAGTTTGAATTTTTTTCTCAGACTGACCATCTGTCTGAGGATGATAAGCAGTGATGAAACTCAAATCTGTATCCAGAGTATGCTGAAGACTTCGCCAGAACATCGAGGTAAATCTCGGATCCCGATCAGATATAATAGAAAGTGGTACTCCATGCAATCTTACAACTTCATTTACATGTATCCTGGCAATCTGATCCAGAGAGAAATCCTCTCTAATATCAATGAAGTGTGTAGACTTTGTAAGACGATCAACTATGACCCAGATACAATTATTGCCTTTGGATGTTTTAGGAAGTCCTGTGACAAAGTCCATAGTGATTGTTTCCCATTTCTATTCAGGTATGGGTAATGGTTGTAACATCCCCTTAGACTTCTGTCTCTCATCTTTAACTTGTTGACAAACCAAGAATCGAGAGAAATATTCAGCAACATCTCTTTTTATGCCATCCCACCAGAAGTACTCTTTCAGGTCCCTATACATCTTCGTTCTTCCAGGATGAATAGATAATGAAGAACTATGAGACTCATCCAACAGCTCCTTCTTTAATTCTAGGATGGGAGGAACACAAACCCGATTCCTGAACATTATTATCCGATCACAATCAAGGTTGAATTCAGGAATATTTCTCACCTTCTTTTGTAACTCTACATCTTATTTCTGTGCCTCTTTAATCTTCACATGTATAGATGGTCGAACATTCATTTGAGAAAGATACGATTTTCCCCCTTCCATTAAAATTCCATGATCCATACTTTGTAAACCCATAAATATTGGATCTTTTGTGATCCTCATCATGGATAAGTTAGCATGGTCTTGTCGACTTAATGCATCTGCCACTTTGTTTGCTTTCCCAGGGTGGTAATGAATTGAGCAGTCGTAGTCCTTAATCAGTTCCATCCATCTTCTTTGACGCATATTCATCTCCTTTTGTGTGAAAATATACATTAAACGTTTAGGATCAGTATAAATGTCACACCTTTCTCCATAAATATAATGCCTCCAAATCTTTAATTCAAAGATTACCGCAGCTGACTCCAAATCATGAGTTGGGTAATTTTTCTCATGGATTTTAAACTGTCGTGAGGCATAAGCTATCACCATATCATTTTGCATAAGAACACACCCCAACCCCTTCTTGGATGCATAAATGTAGATCACAAACCTTTCTCCACTACAAGGAAGTGTGAGTACAGGTGCACTGGATAACCTTCTTTTCAACTCTTTGAAATTCTCTTCACATTCCTTCGTCCAAACAAACTTAACTCCGTTCTGAGTCAACCTGGTGAGTGGATTAGATAATCGTGAAAAATCTTTCACAAAACGTCGATAATATCCAGCCAAACCAAGAAAACATAAGATCTCAGTTACTGTTGTTGGTCTCTACCATCTTTCGATAACCTCTGTTTTTGCTGGATCCACATATATCCCCTCTTTTGAGATTATGTGACCCAAAAATGCAACTTTTTTAAGCCAAAATTCACACTTGGTAAATTTGGCATACAGCTTCTCCTTTCTTAGGGTCTTCAATATAATTCTCAAGTGATCTTCATGTTCTTCCTTTCTCTTTGAATAGACAAGAATATCATCTATAAAGACTACCACAAATTGATTAAGATAGTCTCTAAAGAATCTATTCATCAGATCCATGAAGATAGCATGGGAATTAGTAAGAACAAATGGCATAACTATAAATTCATAGTGTCCATACCTTGTACGGAAAGCCTTCTTTGGTATATCCTCCCTTTTGACCCTTAATTGATGATACCCTGAACGAAGATCAATCTTGGAAAAGAATTGAGCTTCGTGTAGTTGGTCAAATAAGTCATCAATGCGTGGGAGAGGATATTTGTTCTTGATAGTGATCTTGTTATGTTCTCGATAATCAATGTAGAGTCTCATTGATCCATCTTTCTTCTTAAAAAATAGAACAGGTGCTCCCCAAGGTGACGCACTAGGGTGTATGAATCCCTTATCAAGATTCTCTGGGAGTTGCTTCATTAATTCCTGCAACTCAATTGGGGCCATTCTATAAGGTGACTTTGAAATAGGTAAATCACCTGGTATGAGTTCTATTGAAAACTCAACTTCATGATTTGGTGGAAGTCCTGGCAATTCCTCCAGAAAGACATCATCAAACTCCCGTAAAATGGGCATATTCTTACTTGTGAGTTTCTCACCAACCATTTGAGATAAATAAACTTCATTCCGTGGAATCAAGACCCATAAGATGGAAGAAATTTCCACTGGAAGGTTATGTTCATCCTTGCATCGATAGACGATCATAGATTGATCTGGAATATGAAATGTGACTTCCCTTATTTGGTAATTGATATGAGATGCATATAAAGAAATCCAATCCATGCCAAAAATCACAATAAATTCCACTATAGGAAGGATCACAAGATTTACAGGAAGCACTTTCCCAAAAACATCAATCGGGGAAGAATTATAAACTTTTGATGTGACTGTTGTTCCATTAGGTGTTGTTACAGCTAACTCAACATCTAATTGTTTAGGTAATATGGTGATACCCTTAGAAAAATCTTCAGAAATAAAAGAGTGGGTGGATCCAGAATCAAATAAAACATTTTCTACTTTAGAGTGGATGGTACGTGTACCTTTCACCAAATCGTTATCGTACTCCACATCACCGATAGAAATTTCATGTGACATTCCTTTGTCTTTAGCCATAAGATTTTGTTGATGTTGATCATCATAAAAACCCTTGGATTAGGGAATTTATTGGAATAATTCCCCATCTCCTTGCACTTGAAACATTAAAGTGTAGTAGGTTCATTCTATGCGTCCCTTCCATTGTTTGCATCATTATACATCTTCATCCCATCATTGCGGCATTCAAATGCCCGATGACCTTCCTTTATACATTTGAAACATTTACTTATCCCTTTAAGACAACTCCCTCCATGTTTCTTTCCAGACTTTGAGCATAAGGGAAAGCTCATCTTCTTTTCAGTGTGCTCTTTAGATTTTCCTTTGAATTCCATTTTCCTCTTATTATCAAACCCATATGACTGATGGGTTACTCCAATCTCCATCTCAACTTTGAGAGCACATCGAATGATTTCCTCATAGCTATTGAATTCCCTTATGGCTAAGGCCCTTCGGAGACTTGGTTCTAGGCCACTAATGAACCGATCGGTCTTACTCTCAGGTTGGACAATAATACCAGAAGCATACCTTCCAAGTCTTGTAAAATTTTCTTCATAGGTACCAACATATTCACCATCCTTTTGCTTAAGTTCAAGAAACTCTTTCTCCATATTTGTTCAGAGAATACGAGGGAAGTACTTATTGAAAAATAAGTTCTTGAACTCGTCCCATTCCATGGACTCAATTTCATCCCTTTTCCTCGTATTATTAATAAGATTCCACCATTGATCAGCATCTCCTTCCAAAAGATACACTTCTAGGATGACTTTATCAGGTTCATAACATTGAAGAACTGAAAATATCTTTTCATTAGTACTAATCCATTGTTCATCAACTAATGGATCAGTAGACCCACTGAAAGAAGGTGGACGTTGCCTCAAGAAGGATTCAACAGAATGTTGCTCCTTCCATTGCTCGTTTGGAAGTCCTGCATGATTCATATCTTGAGAAATTTGTGTGAGCATGGCTACAAGGTTTTTCATTCCAGCTCCCATAACGTTTGGTTGCTTAGGGGGATAATCATTGCATTGCTCGTCGCATTTCGCATTAACACAGTTCCTTCGGGTTCCAGCCATTGACTAAAACCAAGAAGAATAGTGTGAGAAACACTAATTATAATAGGAAAACCACATAACCAAGAATAAAATTTCACACTTAAGGTCTTATCCTAGGTTATTCATGGCCATTTCTAAAACACTAAGATTGTGTTCTATGCGTAGACTTATCCTTAGGATTCTTACTAAGGCTTTCACATCCTAATTTCCAAAGGTTGACTATACTTTCTCTGATACCAACTATAACAACCCATACTTTACATAAATGGTTAATACTACAAAATTGAAGCACACTTATTACAACATATAACAAAACCATGTAATGAATGTATAGGTATAGTGTCTTTAGAAACTGGGAAACATAAACAATTGGTTCATAAAGCGTCTACTCTGTCTCTCATTTATTTCATAATATCTATAGTCCCTTTTGGCATATCTTACTTAATAAACTTATTCCTAACATGGGGAAGGAAAACATAGAAAAGGGTGAGCTCAAATGCTTCATAAGGGTAAACAAAAGAAATATCAATCACATCATATTCATAAGAACATAACATTTTGGAAATCTTAACCTGCAAAAGAGAGCATAATTTCATAACATGGGATAGATCATTGTAGTGAAATAAAATACCAATAACCATAACTTAAAACATGAAACTTTGTTTCATACACACATAATCATAGATAATCATTTATTATTAGTCAAGACTCACTTCCAAGACCATCTTAGTGGACAATGTCCATTTCTGAACCGAGTTCACTCCTTGTTTCAGTCTTGTTTCACTAAACCGGTTTAACCTGTCGTTCCAGCCATGTCTATCTTATGAGATATTAAATCTTTACCTAATTAATTGGTGGTAGATATAGGTCCCACCCATCTCATAATGATACCATTCATATGTGTGCCACAAAATCATAAATCATACATCATTGCATAACCCATGTAATAAAAATGGGATTCTTAAACAAAATGACATCATAAAATAATTAATATAAGATAGAGGAATTCATTAAAATAATTCCATCACAACATAATAAAATCAATTTAATAATAGGGAAAGAAATAGAACCCTATATTATCTTAGATGAAAAGTAATTTTGATAAAACACTTGAACTCCATTCTTGAGGAAAATATCCTTTCCACTTCAAAAACATTTTCCTTTATTAACATGTCATACAATTTTAAACTAAAAGAAGTTGATTAAAAATAAACTTGAAACCTTGTAAAGTAAGCTTCTTGGAAATAATATTTTAAAAATCCATTCATATCGTATAAGTTAAAAAAATCATTCTTTCCGCACTTTTGTCGGAAAAGTCAAAAAAGTACCTCGTACAAAAAACGACAAAAGATTCCTTTTATATCATTTACTAAAAACTCACCGAAGGGTAAAATTGGATTTAAACAATTTTAGGTTTATGGAAACAATATTACATATTGAGGAAACATGGATGTGGATGATAAAATACACCCCAGTAAATACCAAAGTATAAACAATCTCGGATAAAATGAGATTGTGATATTTTCCCTTATATTAGGTCCGATTTGCTTTGTAAGTGTCCGAACCTCCTGTATAATGATATAAATAATGTTATTGACTTATTCCAGAATCATAATTATTTTTATGATATCATATATGGTCATATTCTTAGCTTCTTATTAGTAATATTTCATTACTACTTGTTATTCGGGTGTTTATTACTTTTTGTTCTTATGCATGTTTTGTCGAATAAATTCTTATTTTTCTTTTTAGGTTATAGATAACTCATTTACAGAATTTTATTAGTTTAATATATATCATATTCATTCATTCAATTCATTTATATCATCACTATGCAATGAAGATCATGTAGAACGAGTCGCATCACATCGTGGAGACGGTATTCCGTACGTACGCACGAGCGATGGTATCATTCCCATGATCGTGGAATTGTATTGGAGTGTATATATACTATTTCAGAATCAATATAACTTTACAATAATCATATATAGTCATTATTTACACCATTATACCCATCCAAGTAAGGTGGTAGTGGAAAATAGATTACACCACGGCGTGGAGACGGTATTCCATATGTACGCACGCGCGGTGATTTCTTTTTCCGTAGGATGGATAGATGGTGAAATAGGGTTGTTTCATACTTATAATAACATATCAGTATATGAGTGATACTGATGTTTTTACTTCATAATTAAAAAACTAAAGAAGAAGAAGTGGAAGAAGAAATAAAGATGAAAGAATCGGTAACGGGCATTACCTCTTCTTTGAAGCGCCTCTTTGAGACCTCCTCTTAGGGCACTAAAATTGGTCTTTGAAGAAGCCCAAGACCTCTATGATGTTTCTAGGGAAGTGGAGATGAGATATTGTAAGGTTTTGGCCGATCTTTAAGGCTCAAAGTGGTGCGAGGAAGAGAGGGAGGATGTGCCCTTTTATAAGGGAGGAGAGGGGCACCTTTGGAATAACTAAAAATATTATTTTATTATAAAGTCAAATTCGGTTTTTAATAGCTCCAAATTGATATATTTCAAATCTAAGGTTGGGATGGGTCGAAATAATCTCATAAAATAGAATTTAGACATGTTTAGGTATCAATTTTAACCTTACCATTTAGATTTAACTTTACGTTAGATAATTTATCTTTTACCGTGTCTTCTTGTTTTCTTACAATATAAGGTTAATAAACTTACTATATCAAGCCAAAAGAACCCCAAGTTGTTTATTATTAATATATATAACCTTATCTAAGTCCTTTGGACGAACCTTATATTTTTAGGAATAAAATAACAATTAATAGTATAGTTGTTTTTAAAAACTATTTTATGTCAATTTTGACAGTATTTGGTAATATATTTTTGTGAAAATCATAACAGAATGATTAGTTCGAAAAAATTTACTTACTTCTTTAATTACATGTCATATTAACATATAAAATTATTTTAATTCATAAAAAGTCTCAAATTACATTTATTTGGGTATTTATAACATCAGTTATGTCAATATTTCATTAATAAGATAATTACTGCATCATCATTGTATCATAAATAAATTAAACTATTTTAAGTCTAAAAATTAAAAATAAAATACCATTATGTTGGAAATAGTTTTACCTTTCTAATTAATATTTATAGTCGAATTTATCTTATTTATATCTTTATATTAAAAATAATTTAGTTATTAATCATTGATTTTAACTATTTTAACTCTTCTTTAAATAAATTGATAATAAATGTCCTAATCTAATCCAAGTTTGCCTAAATTGTCATATTTTATTACTAAGGTTGTTTTTGGTCGAATTACACTTATCCAATAGAATTAGGACATGTGTTAGGGTAATAATAATAACACTTTTACCCTTAATTACCCGATTTACTTTTAACCGTGGTAAAAAAAGTAAAAAGTTACTATTCACCAAAAATTATTTTCATCTCATTGAACCACATTTTAGTTCTTGATATTAACCGTGTCTCTTGGATTTTCAAAATTCCACTCACAAAAGAGGTAAAATTAAGTTTTATGAAAAAAATCACTTTTTTGACTACCACTTAATGGTTTCACTATTCATCAAAAAATGAATGTTTCCAGAAAAATACCAAAAATTAGGCCTAAGATATATTTGATATTATGAATTCAAAAATGTTGTTTATTTTACCAAATTCAAAACATATCAGTTACATTAACTAATTTAAAAATTAATTCCTATCTTCAAGACAATTAGCGTGTTTCTAAGAGATAATAACTATCAAAAGATTGACACCTGTTTATGTCTGGTTTAAATGTGAAATTACATCGAATGAACAAAATTGTATTAAATTGTAAAAATATATTTTAAATATAATTTAAAACCACTCAAATTAATAATTTATTACTATTAATTATTTAGATTAAAAAAGTTTTTATAATTAAAATCTAATAATTTTCACTATTCATCAGAATATGAAAGTTATCCGAAAAGTACCAAAATTTCACCCTAAGCTAATTTCGATATTCCGAATCCAAAAATGAAGTCCATTTTGAAAAATAAAATTTAGAAAATTTCAAAAAGTGGTTATTACTATTCATAACGGCTAGTTTTAATAATATTTTAATAGAATATCATTGTTTAGTGAAACTCGGTATTGCGTACGACGCAAGCTATCAAGGAAGACCGCAGCTGCGTGTATAGCAAGCCATGATAGTGTTGTGTGTAGTGAAATATTCATTTGATAACATAAAAACAAAATATTTCTCATAAAAGTCTCGGTTGTTACATGTATCATATATATTTCTTTAACATATTTTAATAATTTTAATTAACTTAACTTGTTCATACAAAATACCTTTGGGACTATAAAAATTATAATATTTTTTATAATCAATACATGTATATTTTCACTTCTAATAAAATGGTAACAAATGAATTTATATTATAAACCTTATATTTTAATAGGTTAGTTAATCTTTATTTTATCAGCTAGGTTATATCTTACAATAAAAGAAAACAATTTTCTAATAATATAATATTGTTCTATAATACTTGGTCCTATGTGTAATGAAATCTATCGAAGGTACTCAACATTTTGTGCAACAAAATTAGGCATAGTGTTGTGTATACTACAAGATAAGCCTGTATTGTGTGTATCCGAATCTTATCTTGGTGTTGGGTATAACTCAATCCCAATATAGTGTTTTTTATATTAAAAAATCTTTGTTCAAAATTGTGTGAAATGAAAAATATCAAAAGTATTAAATTAAATTGAAAAAATATATTAACAAGATATCATGGTGTTACATTCTACCCCCTTAAAATGAATTTCTCCCTAAAAATGTGTTAGTGTTATTATGGGATCAATACGTGACATTTTATTTCATAGAAACCCATGACGTAAATATGAATACTATAAAATCCTTTTAAACAGATTTTTTTCAAATAATGGTTACCCAACAGTTAATCATAACTAGTTAACTGCATAAAAGAATATAGGTGAATATTTTGAAATAGATAAAAATTATAAATAATCAATGAGATTGATAAATATCACTAATCACCAAAATGTTGGTGATCTGGAGAATGTTAAAAATACCAAAACTATAAATTAACGAAATGTGAAAGGGTCATTGATACCATAGAAATTATGATAATATAATGATATTTTATTTCAATACCATTTTCATAAATTAGAAAAAATTTCATGGGAAGGTATACATACTTGGTTTCAAGTCAACCATATCATTTTTTGCACCATGATCAATATTTTCTTCATCTCTTATTCCATGAAATGAAGTTGAATTTTTCATTCCTAAAGAGTTATTAGATCATGCTATCTATAAATAAAATAGTAGTTCATTTCATTAATATTTATTACAAAAAAGGTTAGCACACATTATTAGATATGCATAATTCATCAAATGGAGAGATAATACTTTAATCTATTAAACTAAATATGAAAATAAGCATAAACCATTCTATAAATGATTAACATTATAATCCATCAAAATTATAAAAATCCAATAATTTTTAAATAATTTTACTAAATCATATTAACATTTATCTCCCATATACCATCAGGTAGATCATTAGTTGCCCTGTTCCAAACATGTGAGCACCTTTATAATGAATTTTCATGAGTCAGGGTAATATCTAGAATTACCATAAATCCTTATTGAAAACATGCATGTTTAATTATTCAAATGTTCATTGGATATGTTACATAAGAACAAAAACATGTATACATCATCCATGATAGAAAAACCCTCTTGACAAAAAATCCACAATCAGTTACCAAGAATCTAGTATCATCTAATTTACTTATTCGTATCCAAAATATCTTTTTCCAAAAATTATTATCTTAATATAAGGTACATATTAAGGGTTATTTGTCCTTTAATCAGGTTTTCTCAAAATATATCACTATACCCTTAAATCAATTTTCTAGGTTATTATTACTATTCATCATACCCTTCACAATACTTAATGAAATATTATGATAAAAATAATTATATATTTCATGATTCATATAATGTAATATTTGAATTCCAAAACATATACCCCTAAATAATCAAAATTTATTATTAAACCATTACTCAGGATCCATTATACTAGTCTTTCCTAAAATATGAAATATGAATCATGTATTATGGTTCCTCAACCTTAATCTAACCAAGCTTATTAGGTTTAATGTAAACGATAATGATAGAACATCCCATAACATTCACATGTTGTTTTCTATCTCTTTATCCTTAGTAGTATAACCAATACTCATACCACCTTCTTGATTCCCTTCGTGATATTTCAAATTTGGAAATCAATTTTTAAATTTCCCATAATTTCAACATCTGAACCATTGAATGTCAACCAAGTTCCTACAAGTTCCCATCATTGAGAAAAACTAAGAAGAATAGTGTAAAAAACATTTACCATAATGGAAGACCACATAATCATGGAAAGTCACTTATATGATATTAATACCTACTTTAAAATCTATGAAACCTTAGTCTTATCCCTATAGATATACCTAGAAATATCTTTATAAATATTACTGGGTATCTCTTTATGATTTATCATCCTTTTTCCAATGTTTGACTAAACCTTATCTCTAATACCCACTATAAAGACCTAAGATTTCTGTACATGGACATTACTTCACTTGTATAGAATACTAAATACATTATACAATATAATTCTAAAATACTGAATTAGTTTAGTTCCTTTTGAAAACTGGAACAAAAATGTCCAGTTAGGTCGACGATCTATCATATTTCCAACTAAGTTCAATCCCTTTAGTAATCCTATTTAAAAAAAACATTTCTTTTAACATGGGTAAATGATACATAAGAAAATGGTAATATTAGATTACATGAAAGGGTAAAAAATGAAGATAAGTTTGAAAAATAAGCACAAAAGTGTATAAAAACATATGTATAACATTTGAAGATCATAAACTAAATATCAAAAAATCATATGCCTGATTCATGGAAAAAATATTTTTAGTTCATGAGAAATGAATTATAGGTAAATAAATAAAATTAATCATGAAATAATTATATTGGAATAAAAAATCAAACTATGATAGACACATAAGCATATACAAAATGATTCTCATAGTAGTCAACGACTCACTTCCAAGTCCATCATGGTATTATGGTTTCCCTTCACAAAAAATCTTGGTATCCCTAGATAACTCACACTACCATCTTGGTAGTCATGGTTCTATTCCCTAACCATCTTCGTAGTAATGGTTCACTCCCAAAACCATCTTCATGGAAAAGGTACTTTATGTCTATATAATGAGAAATAAATCATTACCCAATGAATTGGAAGGTGATATGCATCCCAAAAATCTCATAATGCAATCATAAATATATGTTCCACAAGAACATAAATTATTCATAAACCATGAAAAGTAATGGATTTATAAAAAAATCATCATAGAATGACTCATGGAAAAGATAAAAAATCATTAGAACCAATACATCGTAAACATAAACTATTCGAAGGGAGAATAAAAATTGCATAATTTGGTCAAATCCCTAGTAAAATATTTTGAAAATCATATAAAATATTATTATATTTATTTTTTATGATAAATCATAAACAAAATTCTTGAGGAAAATATTCATATTTTTAAAAAAAACAATTTTCAGAACATATATAATTTTTTGACAATTTTTTTCTTTAAAAATAAATTTGAAATGATATAAATAAATGTTTTAAAAAAACATTACAAAATAAAACATTTTTATAAAATAATTTTATGTTAAAATGATTATAATAGAACTTTTAGTGAAATTTCTTAAGTAATATAATCTTCCTACATTTCAATGTTTCCCATACCACATTGAACCATTTGAATCATAATCCCCGTAAAATAATAACATTAGAAAAATCCTAAAATATCATGAAAATATGTATATTCCTGATATAAAATGTCAAATATTATTATATAAACCTATTAAAAGAACATATGTGCATAAAAACATGTTTTGAAAAGAAGTAAAATTGATAAAAACACTACCTTACTCATTTTTTAACGTTTTAACCGTAAAACATCATGAAATAGAGATTATAAAAATGATATATAAATAGCCACAAATTAAATTATATAAGTTATATAATAACTTCATGTGAATAATTTACACCAAAAAAAGTGAATTATTGGTGAATAAGTCATGTATATAATGGAAATAATAGTTGAGATTAAGTTCCTTTACCTTATATCTTTACTCAATCTGTACTCATAGAAACCTCCTCTCATTATTGTATCTCTTTTTTCACCAAATAAATTCAATGGTTTTCATTATTCTCAATGTATAACCTCTATAATGAAGATTTTGAATTAGGGAGGAGGTTTTGGGTAGATTTTTACCAATCCAAAATTCTTTATAGGTGTGAATTAAAGATAAGGAGTGGCTACGATTTTTAAGACATGAGAGGAAAATTATTGGAATATCCCAAAAAATTAAATTAATAAAAATTAATTTTTAATTACATATGTATCCAAAGTCAGTTATGTAGAAGATAATATAAAGATATATATAACTCATTTCAAAAAATAATTTCTAAACATATTTAAGTTCATATTATCACACTTATCATTTGGAATTAACCCTTAATTAATCACATTAACTCATACCATGAGGACATGTGTTTTTACTACTTATTGGTTAATATATTTACTATAAAATGAAAAACAAACCCCAAATGGATAATTGATGATATTGTTATCATTATTGTTGTTGTTTGGAAGAATAATATATTTTTAGTAATTTTATATCATTTTAAAAAATATTATTTATTTTAAAATATAAATAGTGCGAATTTTGAATCATTTCATTAGTGGAATTTTTAAAAATATCATAACCCCAAGATATGTTTGAAACAAATCCCTTAAATACTTACTAAAATGTACAATTAATCTATAAAATTCGTGGATGACATAATTTATATGAAAATATATTTATTATTATATATTTAATATCATTTATTTGATTTTTAAATTAATGAAGCAATAACTACATCATCATTTGATTATCATATAATTTAGTTATTTGTTTTTTAAAAAATATAAATAAATTAACATGAAATATGTAGACATTTTTTATTTATAAATAATATTTATATTTAATCATATCAATTATATAAAAATATATTACAATTCTTATAGTATGAGAAAAATGATCCTGACATCATTGTCATTACTTTAAATAAAATATTATAAATTTCACAATAACACCCAAGTGGCTTAAAAAATTCATAATTTTGTCCCAAAAATTATTAGGGTCGAAAAAATATCATTCAATGAATTTAGGATAAGTGTTAGATAATTTTATAATAATAATAATAATAATAATAATATTTTTTTATTTAATTACCTGATTTACCCATAACTCTGGAAATAAAAAAAGTTACCAAAGTTATAATTCATAATTCCGAAAAATAAAACAGTACAATTAATTAAATTTTAACCTATTACTCCAAATATATAATCCTTTTTTTAAAATTCAAAACACATAATTCTCATAAATTAATTAAATATTATTCTAATTTATAGAATGAGAAAACAAGTTTTTAAAGTAAAAATTTAAAAAATGTTGACAATTTTTTATATCAAAATTCAATGAAATATTTCTTCCAATTACATGATTTTGATTAAATTTTAAATATGGATATAATTATAATTTATAAATATTCAAATATATAATTAAAGAGTGAATATTATTTTATGAAAAGTTGATTTTAATTAGAATTTAGCATTTTCTCTATTCTTGAAAACAAGAAGCTTATAATAAAAATACCAAAAAATATAAACAAATTAAATTTTTATAACCCTACATAAATTAATACATTAAATTTTTCATATATAAATTCTAAAATTTTCTAATATTAAATTTAAAATGGATTGTCCATTAAAAAGAGGTAAAGTTACCCTTTTGAAAAATATAGGTTTTCATGCATAAGATTAACTTGGTTCCAATATTATTTAAATAAAATATACTAGATGAATATATAAAATATATTATTGAATATGTAAAATATATATTTCAATAATATCATTCACAAATTATAAATAATATAATTTGTTATTACCAAGCATCATTATGAACGTAAAAATAAAAATATTTCCTTAATAATAAATTGGTATACATTTTCATATATAACAAAATGATTAACAGTGAATTTATATTATAAAACTAATATTTTCATATTTTGTTCAATACTATTCCTAACCACTAATTCAACATTTATGTTATATCTTACTATATTAAGTAATAATATTTTAATAATGTACTATTATTCGGTAAAACTTCTTCTTGTATGTAACAAAAGCTATCATAGGAACGCAACATTGTTTGTAACATAAAAATATAATAGTGTTGAGTATAATAAAAGATAAGGATAAGTTTTTTATAGTGTAATATTATCTTTGAGTTTCTTATAATGCAATAAAATCCTATTTTTCGAATAATTAAATATATATTCATTATCATGTGAAATGCAATATATCAAAAAGAATAAATTAATTCAAAAATATTATTTCACAAAATTCTAGTTTATTAGACATTTTGTTTTAGTTATGTTAACATTATGATTTTTTGGTTAACATTCTAATAGTCTAGAAGTCAAATCAAGGGGTTTTATTATGTATTCCATGTGAGCTCATATTTTTTGTGTTGGGGAAAACACAATTCTACGTATCATGTGGAGAGTAGTGGGCCTAAAAATTTTGATAGGACCCATATAGAAGAATCAATTTTCAATTATTTGTACTTTCTATGTGAAATGGAGGTCTTATAGAAACGATTGGGTCAAAGGAATCTTGGGGGTAGGTGTGAGATCCTTTGATCGTCACAATGCAATGTAAAATTAAGTATATAAAACACCATTCTCCTAACATGGACTTTCCAATACATTTGGAATTGAGGTTATCATTACAATTTTTTTAGACGTTTATTTCATACGTCTTATAGTGGATATTTTTACACATTGATATTTTTATAATATTTTTTTTAAAAAAAAATTATGTGATGTCTTATGTTTTACGCAAAACCATTTTAGCATTCATTGCACACAACACTGAGTTTTTATGAAACATCATTTTATTATTTATAATTTTTTAAATAATAAAATTTTTACCAAGATATTATAATGGAATGTATGAACATGATTAACTATGTTATGAAATTATGTTTTACACATTTATAATTTATTATTTGACCATTTAATTATAAATAAATTTAAAACCCTTTTTAAAATAGAAGGAAATGCATTTATAAAAACTATGCATGGGTTTGTTTTATACCAATAATTTAAAGAAATAAATCATTTTGGATTATATATATATAATATATTCAATATAATTTTTAAAAATGATCTAATGTTTTTCTAGACATGTTATGAGAAAAAAAATCAAAATTTACAAATAAAAGAATTATTTTTCTAAAAATGCTGTTTTCCACCTTTTAATGGTGATGCCATCTCAAATAAACTTTTTCTAAATTTTATAATATTGATATAAAAAAACTTCTTCTTTGAAATCAGGATATCAAAATTTACTTGGGTTGAACATTCGGTATTTTTATTATAAGTATCATGTTTTGAGGAATATTAAAAAATACAACATTTTAATTGAAAAGAGATATTCATTAAAATAATTTATAGAGTAAAATTATTTTTTTGACTGATTATAATGTAAATTTATAATAAATTTGTATCAATTAATGAAATTTTGGTCATTTAAATCAATTTGACATTTAAATTGGATGTAAATATCATTCCAAAATTTTAAACATTTTCATTTAAAAAACATGTTGTTTTGTCCCATCTATAGGATTAAATTTGAATTAATTTCTGAAAATTTAGTGAATTAAATTTAGAAAAATTTATTCCATATTTGGAATCATAATTTAATATGTTTTCAAAATTTTCCACTCTATTTTTTTGGACAATATGAATAATAAAATTACTCATTTGTATGACCCCAGTTAAGGGAATATAAGGTAAATTGAGGATAAAAATAATATTAGAAATTGTTTAAAACTACCATAACACTTTCCAAAATATGAATTGATGATTTTATTTCAACCATTAATATATTATGATCATAATTTAAAATTTTAATGGACAATTTCCCATTATAAGTTCTCAAATATTATTAAAATCGAAGGGGGTGACAAAATGTCACACTGTAACTTTTTATAAGTGAAAAATTTTATTATATTTTTTATAGAATATATTCAAGATTATGTATATTGTTCTGAACTATCAAAGTGTTTTATAAAACATTGAATTTTATTTTATATTTTTAGTGAAGAATAAGTATTATAAATTACAATACAATGGTGATGTAGTGATTATTTAATTATTTAACATTCAATAAAATAATTTTTATTAAAATTATCATAACCATTAAAAGACCAAAAAAATGAATAATCATTATTTTGGAGTATATATTTACCATAATCATCCATGATTTGAAAAAATTACCATCTGGAGCCACATGAAGACGATCATTATGCTTATAATGTCTTATTTAATGTAACGAAAATGTTGTCAGATTCATTTTTTTCATAACTATAACATTTTTAATATAGTATTTTATAGAAGATATATTCAAATAAAAATATTATATGTAAATATAAAGTATTTATATTAATATTATCAATTTATTTATGATTTTTAGTGAATATATAATGACCTTAAATAATTATACAATTATGATAGAGTAATTATTCAACTAATGGAAAAAAATCAAATAAATGGCATTAAAAATATTAAAAATTATAATTTTAATTAATTATGGTGCTAAAAAATCTTTCAATCTGAATATGACATATTATGAGTTTATTAAAATAAATGGTAGAGATTTTATTATCTTATTACTTTTCATAATGTCAATGTAAAGAGTAGTATCAAAATTAACACTAATAATATTTTAGTAGAATAATGTTTTATTAAATTATTTCAAAATTAAAATCATCTTAAATAAGGACAAAGCGGATAGATTATGGTATAAGATATTATTAATATACCATTTATAGTTCATTTTAAACCCTATATGTAGAAATATCCACCTTTTAATATTGAATATTATGTTACCTTAGTTAAAAATAATGTAAGTCAACTAAGGATTAGTCAACATTTTATGGTTTAAAATAGTACCATTGCTTAACTAAAATAAATTTTCTGGTTATATTAATACCATATATCATCTTATCATCAGTATTATTTCATTTTTTGGTATTTGGATTGATATTTAATTTATTATAAATTAATAGTTTTTGAGATTACAACATTGCCCCTCACCGTCAATATAACACTACACCTCCTAGCTCACTCATTTCACCACATTGAGCATTCATGATCAAAGATACCCTAGAAAATTATATTATCCAATTTACTATCAATAATATATTGGTTCTATTCTTCCCAAAGGTCATTCTCTAGAGTCCTTTAGAGAAGATCAAATTGTGTTGTTTCAAAGAAGAAGTAATCACTCTAAGAGATCAATCTAATTTTCTAATATTAAATACCTCCTAAAAATCTATGATATATTTAATGAAATAATATATTAATAATAATAAATATTTTTAAAATTTATTATGATTATTCACACAACATTATAAAACCACTTTCCTATCAAACATGATGTGAATATATCGCATGTGTGTATGTACGGCTTACCGTCTCCATATAGAGATCAAATGCATTTTCTATCACTATATATTATGAATGGAAAATATGAATATGTTGATTTTTATATATGATATTTATGACGTAATTTAACATGAAAAATAATAATATAATATCAACCTTTTTATCACATAATATTTTGCGAAATTATAAGGACGCTCGTGCCTACATATGGCTTACCATCTCTACGATGCGATGTGATTCTTTGTTCATATATATTTCAACTTTATAGTAATATGGATGAATTTTATGAATATAAATGATATAAATAAAATAATAAATTATTAATTAATTATTATATATCATATAATTTTATTTATTTTAATATTAAATGAAAATGAAAACATCGTTCATTTGTACATACTACTAATCGTCTCCATGAAAAATGTATTTTAATTTCTACATATAAGATTTATGAATAAAAATGAATACATATATATAATAAATATATATATATGATATTTATATCATGTTTATCATTCTATATATGATTAAATAATGATCTATATAAGATAATTGGGATAATAATTCAAAACATGTACGAAACACAAAGCAGTTATTACCCGAAACATAACATTAACATGGAATTGTTAATAATAGATTAATATAAAGTCATTAGTAAATCATTTATAATATTATATATATATACATGGTACTATTATATATTTATAATAAACTTTTATTTATTATATAATATGTTTGAATATATACAAAGGTGGTCAACACCTAAGGTAAGGGTTAATTTGACAATCTCATTATTATCAGAGACTATTTATATGTACGTATTTTATAGTTAATATTTCACTTCCACATCCAAATTTATTAAAAAATCATTCCAAAATATTCTGAATATTATTATACATTTTTTTAAATTCATTTTTACTAAATTATGATTTTTTTACTAAACATTTTCAATGAAATCTCTTTGTCTTTTTCCTTTTGAGGCACATTTTGACTTCTCTACGAAATTTACAAGAAGAATGTTTGTTTATATTATATAGCATGAACATATTTTTAGGATATCATAATTCCTCAATGACTTGATCCTTCCCTTATAATATTATAATGTTGTTTTTAAAAAATATCATTTTTCTTTTAAAATTGTGAATCATTTTAAAAATCAAAATATTTTCAAATAAGAAAGGTTATTTTCCTCATGAATTATTTTCAAGTGATGTATCAAATGTTTTTTATATATTAGTGGGTATATATTTCCAGGATGATATCCATATTATATTATTATTTTATTATTTAAATTATTGAATGATATTAATGAAAATAAATTCATTCCATGGGAAATGTTAAAATTGAATGAGGTTTATGAAACACTATTCATTCCATGGGTTTTGTTATGATGAATGATTTATGTTCTTATGGAACAAATATGTATGCTTTTCATTATGTGATGGGTGGGAAATATATCTACATCAAATAAATTGGTTAATGATTTATATCTCATGAGATAGATAGAAGTATAATAAGAAATTATCTTGGTTCAATAATATATGGCTAGAATGGAAAGTAGACCTGGTTTTGTAATATAGGGCAGCAATGAGGAGTGAAATCAGTTTAGTAATGGATTTTCCCACTTTTAGTGTAACACCCCAAGCTTCTACGGTACGTTTCCGTTTGAATAATGCGATAGCGTGTGTTGTACGCAACCTCGAGTTCTAACACACACCACAACTAATTAAACTAGCCGTTGTGAATAGTAATACCTAATTTTTGAAATCATATATATTCTATATTTCAAAATGGACTTCATTTTTGGATTCGGAATATCAAAATTAGCCTAGGGTGAAATTTTGGTACATTTTGGATAACTTTCATATTTTGATGAATAGTGAAAATTTCTAAATTTTAATTAAAAACAACTTTTTTAATCAAAATAATTAATAGTGATAAATTATGAATTTGAGTGGTTTTAAAGTATATTTAGAATATATTTTTACCATTCAATTTAATGTTTATCATTGGACATAATTTTACAATTAAACCGAACATAAACAAGTGTCAATCTTTTGATAGTTATTATCTCTTAAAAACACGCTTTTTGTTTTGACAGCGGGAATTAATTTTAAATTAATTTCTGCCACTTCTGTGTTTTGAATTTAGGAAAATGGATTCCATATTTGGAATCAGGATGTTCAAATTGTGTAAATAGGTAACTTTTATTTTTACACATTTTGAATAATTACTGCGGTAAATATTTTATTTACCATGGTTAAAGGGTAAATCCGGTAAATAAGGGTTAAAAAAATAATATTATAATAATACAAAATTACCCTAAAACGTGTCTTAACCCTATTGGTTGATACATGGTCGACCATGGGCATCTTTGTGTCAATTTTGGGACCCCATGGATCCACTTGTAAGTGATAATGACACTTTATTTTAATTAAGTTAAAATGAATACAAAAATGACACAAGCATATATCGTTTAGAAAAAAAAAATTACATAGGGTTATATATGTTGGATTTTAGATTATAAATATTAATTAGAAAGTTAAAAATATTTCCTACATAATGATATTTTATTTATAATTTTTAGACATTAAATAATTTATTTTATTTATGACACAATGATGATGCAGTAATTACTATAATAGTGAAAAATTAAAATAATTGATATTATAAATACCCAAATAAATATAATATGAAACTTTTAATGAATTAAACTAATTTTCTAGGATAATATGATATATTAGGATTGATTTAATTGACTTTGTTCGAAGTAATCAATCTGTTATGAGTTTCACAAAAATCAACTATTGAATAGTGTCAAAATTGACATAAAAGAGTTCTTAAAACAAATATTATATTATTAATTGATATTAAATTCCTAAAAATCTAAGGTTCGGCCAAGAGACTTATATCATGATAGGTTCATCATTAATGGACCACTTGGGGGTCGCTTGGATGTATATAGTAAGTTTATTAACCATATTATATAAAAATACAAAGAGACATTGTAAAAGTGAAACTAATTAACTTAGAGTTAATACTTAAAGATAAGGTTAATATAAGTACCCAAACCTGTCTAAATTCTATTGGATGAGTTGTTTTCGACCTATCCCCACCTCATCCTTTGAATAGTCAACTTTGGAGCCTTTAGAAACCGAATATGAATTTATTATAAATTAATATTTCTAGCTTTTCCAAAGGTACCCCTCACCCCTCTTATAAAAGGGCACTCCTCCTTCTCATTTCTTCACACCTCTAAAGCCTTTTGGTTCGGCCAAACTCTGCCCAAATACTCTCCCAACATCCATCAATACAACCTAGAGGCCTTATTTTGATCAGAAAGCCAACCTAAGGAGCCCTTTTGATCAAATCAAAAGGAAGAACCCGAAGAAGAGGTAATGATCTCACCACCCTTTTCTAAGTTCATTTCTTCTTCCACTTCTTCTTCCTTTGTTCTTACCATTCTGAAATAATAACTCCAGTATCTCACATATACTGTGATGTTATTATAAATATGGTACAATCATATTCAGTATTCTATCCACCCTTTGAATAACATGTCACCATACGTGCGTACGTACGGCTTACCGTCTCCACGTCGTGGTGTAATTGTTATTCAATATAATATTATTTGGATGGGTATAATAATGATGTGTAACTCATGTAAATAATAAATATAACATGTTAATGATTCTGTATATATGATATACCATCCATTTATATATTATTTTAATATCAAAAGAATGATATTGTCGCTCGTGCGTACGTACGGACTACCGTCTCCACGAACGCGATGAGATTCATTCTCCATCGTAACCATTAAAGCGTAATTATCATTTTATGATTTAAAAATGATGTTTAAGGACTTGATATCATTCTGGATATGAATAATATACAACCTATCCTTTACAAACATGTCTTACGTAACAAAACATATGAAAGAAAACAAGTAAGTTAACACCCGAAACAACGATAATACTAAGATATTATTATCAAATCAATATTAAAAGATCATATATGATATCATATTAATGTATATGATTCTTGTATAATTTAATAACAATTATTTGACCATTATACAGGAGGTTAACCTACCACAACCAAGGAAAAGTACAAGGTAAGGGTTATTTCACAATCTCTTCATTATCCGAGGTTGTATTATACGTAATAATCTACTGGGATCTCTTTATCATCCACATCCATGTTTCTTCGAAATGTATTTCAAAACATTATTACTATTTACAAGAATATGGGTTAAAGTCATTTATACCCTTGTTTGACTTTTTATAAGAGGTTTATAAAGGAATCTTTCCGTCGTTTTCAAAACAAAGTCCTTTTTAACCTTTTCGACAGAATTGAGGTAAGAATGTTTTTTTTAACTTATACGGCGGGTGCGGTTATTTTCCGCCGTTATAAAATCGTCGAAGCTTCCCATACAAGCTTATAATAATATTTTCAAAGAAAATGTTTTATTTTATATGGATCTTAAATGATTTCAAAATAAAAGGAGATATTTCTTTTAAAAGAATTTTGATTTCATCTATGTCAACATCCTTTGATGGATTTTAAGATTATTTGAAGTTGATTTATTAAGATACAAAACTTCTATATTGTATTGAAGGTTTTGTGATATGTTTGACTGTGGATGTGCTATTTTTATACCATTCATAGTTTATTGTGAAAGTATTGACATTTCGTATGCTAGTTTTAATACGAATGTTTATGTTATGTTTAAACCTTTTCATATGGGAATGCATTGGACTTAATAAGTGACGGGTGGAGCCCGCTATAGCTCCTCGATGCATCGGTAGGTCTCATGAGACAAACTAGTGTCTTGGCACAAGGCCTTGACAAAATCTTATTTGTAGCCTTGGCACGAGGCCTTGGCTATGTGGTTATGATAGTCTGGCATTATGCATTCCAACATTATGAAAGTGGTTATTGATTTTTGCATGTGAATATTCGATTAGTAGAATATCCATGTGAATAAGTAAATGGCATTATTTCATTTTACTTTTTCCATACCATGTTGAAGTTCAATTTTAAAAGGCTTTTGTTTTAGTAATGCATTGCCTTAAATGTTTATTCTTATTTATGAAAGTTTCCGCTATATTGTTATCCTTACTGGGCATTTGAGCTCACCCCTTTTCTATGTTTTATTTTTCCCCAGGATGTGAAGAAGTAAATTATGAATGACCTGCAGGGATTTTATGAGGGGATAGTAGTGTGGATTATGGAGACATTATGTTGTTGTAGTAGTTTTTCATTTTATGATGTAATGTAAAACTTATGAATATATCTAGTGTTTCCAAGGCTACTAAACCAATCGGTCTTTCGAGATTTGATCTTTCTTGTGATCATGCCAATGTTATGTAATAATGCACCGACTCTAGGCAACTAGGGTCGGGGCGTTACAGTTGGTATCAGAGGAAGTTTAGTACAAACCTTGGAAGCTAGATTTAGATAAACTCTGATTAGAGCACGTAGACCTAAGATGAACTTTGAGGATTAGTATAGAAGAACTTCCTAGAATTTTGGTATTGTAGAGATTTTGTGAGTTTTCCGAGCAATAAATCCCTGTCTGGATACGAGCAGGTAGAGGCGGCTCTGGCACAGATGTACCTAGGGGTAAAACCCGAAAACACCGCTTTGAGCTAGACTCGAACGAGAACTGGTGCACGACAACGGGCCTTGCTGCACTCTTGGTTACGACACTCCCGGGGGATATGCTTAGGATAACTCTCATTTTCTTTACAAATCATTATGAAGGGTTTATGAGTATATACTTCCTCAAAGAAAACATTTTTATGATTATGGATTATATCCATAAATAGTTCAATTTATGTTAAGTGTTTTATAAGTATGGGATTTTGTATTTTGATTCATAAACTGATCTAGTTTATGCCATTGTTTAGAAATGGCGCCTAGTGGAAGAAATGGAAACCGTATCAATGCACGAACTCCATGTAGGGATTGCCCTCCTGCTCAAGATAATTATAGTGGGGCTGGTGATGCAACTGGTGCTGATCAGCTAATCACCATACTGGGACAACTTACTCAGGTTATGAATAATAACCTTACCCGTATGGAGCACCCTGATCCGCAGCGTGGAGGATCAATGTTAGATCGATTCATGAGACAACAACCACCAACGTTCAATGGGAGTACAAATCCCTTAGTAGCTGAGCAATGGATATTTTCCCTAGAGAAAATATTTCAGGCTTTGGGGAGTAGTGAAAGGGAAAAAGTTACCATGGCAGTTTACCGCCTCACTGGAGATGCTGATCAATGGTGGTCATTGATTCAAAACATGAAGGAAGATGGTGAAGTATCAAACATGGAATGGAGGGAGTTCAAAGATCTGTTTTTAGAAAAATACTTTCCTCGCGACCATCGAGCAGATATGGAAAGACAATTTCTGAGTCTGAGACAAAAGGAGGATGAGAATGTCACAAAGTATGAGGCTAACTTTACAAGGTTAGCGAGGTACGCTGGTGATTATATTCGCAACCCAAGAAGTAAGATTGATCGTTTCTTTGATGGGTTAAAACCATTTCTCTGTCGAGCATTAGTCTCACAATCCTTTTCATCGTACGAAGACATTGTCTCATGTGCTATCAAGACCGAAAAGGAATTCTCTAAGTCTTATGACTTTAAAGCAAAGCAAGAGAAGAAGAGACCTGCTGATCAATCTGGGAATGGAAATAAGGGGAAGAAGGGAAAGGTTGAATATCCATCTTGTGGTAAGTGCGGGAAGAAACACCCCGGTGCTTGCCTGAAGGGAATGGGAGTCTGTTACAAGTGTGGTGAAAAAGGCCACCAAGCTCATGATTGCAAGGGGAAGAAGGAAGCTACCAACGTTCAGTGCTACAATTGCAGGGAGATGGGGCATTATGCAAATGCATGTCCTAAGCGTCAGGAGAACTTACCTCAGAAAAGGCCAAGGGATCAAGGCCAGGCTTATGCTATCACTACTGCTGAGGTAGAAGCTCCGAAAGACGTGGTGGCAGGTAATTTAATGGTTTCCTCAAGTTTAGCAAATGCATTATTTGATTCTGGATCATCGCATTGTTTCATATCTTCCCAGTTTTCTAAGAAAATTAGATATTTCCAATTTGATTTAATAAGGTAGTTGTCAGTTAAAACTCCTAAGGGAAGTATCGTTGCAACAAAGTTTTGTGAATCAGTCCCCATTAGAGCACATAAATTTTCTTTATCTGTTGATTTCATCGTCATACCTATGATTGAGTTTGATATAATCCTCGGTATGGACTGGCATTCGGACTATGATGCGAAGATTTATTGTAAGAAGAAAGAGGTTACGATTCTTGATGATAATGATAAAGAACACCTTATTTTTAGAGCAGAATCGTCACCACCTAATTCTTATTTAGATCCACCCCCTGTAGCTCAACTTAATTCAATTATCGGGAAGGAAGAGACTGAAATAACTGTCGGTGAAGAAAGGAATGTTCAAATAGAAGATGTACCTATTGTGAAAGAATTTGTAGATGTATTTCCGGAAGATTTACCTGGACATCCTCCAGAACGAGAAGTTGAGTTTTCTATTGATTTGATTCCTGGATCAAGGCCTATATCGAAGACCCCTTATAGAATGGCCACTGTAGAGCTAGTCGAACTAAAGAAACAACTAGAGGAATTGAGTAATAAGGGATTTATTCGCCCTAGTGTTTCTCTATGGGGAGCCCCTGTTCTTTTTGTTAAAAAGAAAGATGGATCTATGAGGTTATGTATCGACTACAGGGAGATCAATGCTATAACGATAAAGAACAAGTATCCCCTACCTCGTATTGATGATTTATTTGACCAACTGCATGGAGCTCAATACTTTTCAAAGATTGACCTTCGATCTGGATACCATCAGTTGTGTGTGAAGAAGGAAGACATTCCGAAGACAGCATTTCGAACCAGGTACGGGCATTACGAGTTTACTGTAATGCCGTTTGGATTGACTAATGCACCCTCTGTATTCATGGATCTGATGAATAGAGTTTTCAAGGAGTATCTCGATGAATTTGTGGTGGTATTTATTGATGATATCTTGGTATACTCCAAAACCTACAAAGATCATGAAAATCACTTGCGCATTATCTTGAAGACTCTGAGGAGGCATGAATTATATGGAAAGTTTAGCAAGTGTGAATTCTGGCTTCAGGAGATTTCTTTTCTTGGCCATATTGTCTCTAAAGATGGAATCTCTGTTGATCCTTCTAAGACCAAGGCAATCCAAGAATGGCCAGCACCTACGAATATAACTGAGGTACGTAGTTTTATTGGTTTGGCAGGTTATTATCGACGTTTCGTCCAGAATTTTGCCCGATTGGCTAACCCATTAACGAAGCTCACACGTAAAGGGGTTAAATTTGTTTGGACAAAAGAGTGTGAAGAATGTTTCGAAGAACTGAAGAGAAGATTAGTCAATGCTCCTATATTGACTCTACCATCGGGGAATGATGGGTTCGTTATTTATAGTGATGCATCGAAGAAAGGACTTGGCTGTGTCCTTATGCAGAATGATAGAGTTATTGCCTATGCATCACGACAGTTGAAAATTCATGAACAAAACTATCCTACTCATGATCTTGAGTTAGCAGCTGTGATCTTTGCTTTGAAGATATGGAGGCACTACCTCTATGGTGAAAAATGTGAGATTTATACTGATCACAAGAGTTTGAAGTATATTTTCTCACAAAAAGAACTCAACATGAGGCAAAGGAGATGGCTTGAATTACTCAAGGATTATGATTGTACGATACACTACCACCCGGGGAAGGCAAACAAGGTGGCAGATGCTTTGAGCAGAAAAGACCATGGAGTTCTGAACATGATGAGAATTGAAAGGGATCCAATTTTCATGGATCTAGTGAAGATGGACATGGGAATAACCAGGGAAGGTGAAACATCAATGCTTTTTCAAATGGTTGCCAAACCATCTTTACTAGAAAGGATTAAGAGTTCTCAGACCGATGATGAAGAATTTCAGAAGAAGATTAAAGCTGTGAATGATGGGAGATTGAGAGACTTTGTGTATGAAGATGGAATTTTGAAATTCGGGAAGAGACTTTGTGTTCCCAATATACCTGATCTAAAAAGGGAATTGCTGGATGATTCTCATAGTTCCAATTTCTCTATACACCCTGGGAGCACCAAAATGTATAGAGATTTGAAAGAACATTTTTGGTGGGACAACATGAAGAGGGAGATTGCTGATTTTGTGTCAAGATGTATGGTTTGTCAACAAGTGAAAGCTGGAAGGCAACAGCCTGGAGGAGTCATGCAACCTCTTCCCATACCGGAGTGGAAATGGGACAATATTACGATGGACTTTGTCATGGGGCTACCAAAGACTCCTAGAAGGAACGATGCAATATGGGTTATTGTTGATCGTCTTACCAAGTCAGCACATTTTCTTGCTATAAGAGAAGATCTACCCCTGGAACGTCTAGCAAGACTATATATTAATGAAGTTGTGAGACTTCATGGAGTACCCCTATCGATTGTTTCTGATCGTGATCCCCATTTTACTTCAAGATTTTGGAAAAGTCTTCAGAAATCCCTAGATACTGAACTTCATTTGAGCACTGCTTACCACCCTCAGACAGACGGACAATCAGAACGGACTATTCAGACCTTAGAAGACATGTTGAGATCTTGCTCACTTGACTTTCAGGGTATGTGGGATCAATATTTACCACTGGTAGAATTTTCCTATAACAATAGCTTCCATTCGAGTATACAGATGGCACCATATGAAGCATTATACGGAAAGAGATGTCGTACACCAACCTGTTGGGATGACGTTGGTGAAAGAAAACTTGTAGGCCCAGAGCTGGTGGAGGAAACGGTGGAAAAGGTGAAAGTAATCCAAAATCACATTAAAGCAGCTCAAAGTAGGCAGAAGAGCTATGCCGATAATCGAAGGAAGGATTTGGAATTTCAAGTCGGTGATCATGTTTTCCTGAAGGTATCTCCATGGAAGGGAGTCATACGTTTTGGTAAGAAAGGTAAATTGATTCCCAGGTACATCGGACCTTTCGAAATTCTAGAACGAATTGGGGTTGTGGCTTACCGATTGGCAATGCCGCCAAGTCTCTCCAAAGTTCACGATGTGTTCCACGTATCTCTGTTGAGGAAATACATGCCTGAACCAACGCATGTACTCACCTATGAGGAATTAGAACTGGAACCCGATCTTTCCTATTGCGAAGAGCCCATCAAGATTCTTGATACGAGAGAACAAGTGCTGAGAAACCGGACGACGCGTCTGGTAAAAGTTTTGTGGAGGAATCATAAGATGGAAGAGGCAACGTGGGAACCCGAGGAACTTATGATGAAGAACCACCCGAGTCTTTTTATGCAGTAATACCCTAGAAATTGCGAGGACGCAATTATTTGAAGGAGGGGAGAATGTAACACCCCAAGCTTCTACGGTACGTTTCCCTTTGAATAATGCGATAGCGTGTGTTGTACGCAACCTCGAGTTCTAACACACACCACAACTAATTAAACTAGCCGTTGTGAATAGTAATACCTAATTTTTGAAATCATATATATTCTATATTTCAAAATGGACTTCATTTTTGGATTCGGAATATCAAAATTAGCCTAGGGTGAAATTTTGGTACATTTCGGATAACTTTCATATTTTGATGAATAGTGAAAATTTCTAAATTTTAATTAAAAACAACTTTTTTAATCAAAATAATTAATAGTGATAAATTATGAATTTGAGTGGTTTTAAAGTATATTTAGAATATATTTTTACCATTCAATTTAATGTTTATCATTGGACATAATTTTACAATTAAACCGAACATAAACAAGTGTCAATCTTTTGATAGTTATTATCTCTTAAAAACACGCTTTTTATTTTGACAGCGGGAATTAATTTTAAATTAATTTCTGCCACTTCTGTGTTTTGAATTTAGGAAAATGGATTCCATATTTGGAATCAGGATGTTCAAATTGTGTAAATAGGTAACTTTTATTTTTACACATTTTGAATAATTACTGCGGTAAATATTTTATTTACCATGGTTAAAGGGTAAATCCGGTAAATAAGGGTTAAACAAATAATATTATAATAATACAAAATTACCCTAAAACGTGTCTTAACCCTATTGGTTGATACATGGTCGACCATGGGCATCTTTGTGTCAATTTTGGGACCCCATGGATCCACTTGTAAGTGATAATGACACATTATTTTAATTAAGTTAAAATGAATACAAAAATGACACAAGCATATATCTTTTAGAAGAACAATTTTTACATAGGGTTATATATGTTGGATTTTAGATTGTAAATATTAATTAGAAAGTTAAAAATATTTCCTACATAATGATATTTTATTTATAATTTTTAGACATTAAATAATTTATTTTATTTATGACACAATGATGATGCAGTAATTACTATAATAGTGAAAAATTAAAATAATTGATATTATAAATACCCAAATAAATATAATATGAAACTTTTAATGAATTAAACTAATTTTCTAGGATAATATGATATATTAGGATTGATTTAATTGACTTTGTTCGAAGTAATCAATCTGTTATGAGTTTCACAAAAATCAACTATTGAATAGTGTCAAAATTGACATAAAAGAGTTCTTAAAACAAATATTATATTATTAATTGATATTAAATTCCTAAAAATCTAAGGTTCGGCCAAGAGACTTATATCATGATAGGTTCATCATTAATGGACCACTTGGGGGTCGCTTGGATGTATATAATAAGTTTATTAACCATATTATATAAAAATACAAAGAGACATTGTAAAAGTGAAACTAATTAACTTAGAGTTAATACTTAAAGATAAGGTTAATATAAGTACCCAAACCTGTATAAATTCTATTGGATGAGTTGTTTTCGACCTATCCCCACCTCATCCTTTGAATAGTCAACTTTGGAGCCTTTAGAAACCGAATATGAATTTATTATAAATTAATATTTCTAGCTTTTCCAAAGGTGCCCCTCACCCCTCTTATAAAAGGGCACTCCTCCTTCTCATTTCTTCACACCTCTAAAGCCTTTTGGTTCGGCCAAACTCTGCCCAAATACTCTCCCAACATCACTCAATACAACCTAGAGGCCTTAGTTTGATCAGAAATCCAACCTAAGGAGCCCTTTTGATCAAATCAAAAGGAAGAACCCGAAGAAGAGGTAATGATCTCACCACCCTTTTCTAAGTTCATTTCTTCTTCCACTTCTTCTTCCTTTGTTCTTACCATTCTGAAATAATAACTCCAGTATCTCACATATACTGTGATGTTATTATAAATATGGTACAATCATATTCAGTATTCTATCCACCCTTTGAATAACATGTCACCATACGTGCGTACGTACGGCTTACCGTCTCCACGTCGTGGTGTAATTGTTATTCAATATAATATTATTTGGATGGGTATAATAATGATGTGTAACTCATGTAAATAATAAATATAACATGTTAATGATTCTGTATATATGATATACCATCCATTTATATATTATTTTAATATCAAAAGAATGATATTGTCGCTCGTGCGTACGTACGGACTACCGTCTCCACGAACGCGATGAGATTCATTCTCCATCGTAACCATTAAAGCGTAATTATAATTTTATGATTTAAAAATGATGTTTAAGGACTTGATATCATTATGGATATGAATAATATACAACCTATCCTTTACAAACATGTCTTACGTAACAAAACATATGAAAGAAAACAAGTAAGTTAACACCCGAAACAACGATAATACTAAGATATTATTATCAAATCAATATTAAAAGATCATATATGATATCATATTAATGTATATGATTCTTGTATAATTTAATAACAATTATTTCACCATTATACAGGAGGTTAACCTACCACAACCAAGGAAAAGTACAAGGTAAGGGTTATTTCACAATCTCTTCATTATCCGAGGTTGTATTATACGTAATAATCTACTGGGATCTCTTTATCATCCACATCCATGTTTCTTCGAAATGTATTTCAAAACATTTTTACTATTTACAAGAATATGGGTTAAAGTCATTTATACCCTTGTTTGACTTTTTATAAGAGTTTTATAAAGGAATCTTTCCGTCGTTTTCAAAACAAGGTCCTTTTTAACCTTTTCGACAGAATTGAGGTAAGAATGTTTTTTTAACTTATACGGCGGGTGCGGTTATTTTCCGCCGTTATAAAATCGTCGAAGCTTCCCATACAAGCTTATAAGAATATTTTCAAAGAAAATGTTTTATTTTATATGGATCTTAAATGATTTCAAAATAAAAGGAGATATTTCTTTTAAAAGAATTTTGATTTCATCTATGTCAACATCCTTTGATGGATTTTAAGATTATTTGAAGTTGATTTATTAAGATACAAAACTTCTATATTGTATTGAAGGTTTTGTGATATGTTTGACTGTGGATGTGCTATTTTTATACCATTCATAGTTTATTGTGAAAGTATTGACATTTCGTATGCTAGTTTTAATACGAATGTTTATGTTATGTTTAAACCTTTTCATATGGGAATGCATTGGACTTAATAAGTGACGGGTGGAGCCCGCTATAGCTCCTCGATGCATCGGTAGGTCTCATGAGACAAACTAGTGTCTTGGCACAAGGCCTTGACAAAATCTTATTTGTAGCCTTGGCACGAGGCCTTGGCTATGTGGTTATGATAGTCTGGCATTATGCATTCCAACATTATGAAAGTGGTTATTGATTTTTGCATGTGATTATTCGATTAGTAGAATATCCATGTGAATAAGTAAATGGCATTATTTCATTTTACTTTTGCCATACCATGTTGAAGTTCAATTTTAAAAGGCTTTTGTTTTAGTAATGCATTGCCTTAAATGTTTATTCTTATTTATGAAAGTTTCCTCTATATTGTTATCCTTACTGGGCATTTGAGCTCACCCCTTTTCTATGTTTTATTTTTCCCCAGGATGTGAAGAAGTAAATTATGAATGACCTACAGGGATTTTATGAGGGGATAGTAGTGTGGATTATGGAGACATTATGTTGTTGTAGTAGTTTTTCATTTTATGATGTAATGTAAAACTTATGAATATATCTAGTGTTTCCAAGGCTACTAAACCAATCGGTCTTTCGAGATTTGATCTTTCTTGTGATCATGCCAATGTTATGTAATAATGCACCGACTCTAGGCAACTAGGGTCGGGGCGTTACATTTAGAGTATTTTAATTGAGCATTTAATAATATTGAAATGATTTTCTATGCTTATGTGTATTCCAAATCACATGACTTATTTTATGATTTCATGACGTTTCGTCTTTCTTAAATTATATAATTTATCCCAATAAATGATATTAAACATTGATATTAATTATTTAATTTTAAAATTTTATGTTTATGTTATTACTGTATTATGATTATAATATGATTGATATCTCCATTGATTACCCTTAGGGAAGAAATTATCCCACCCTTGATTATGTTTTATTTTCCCATAGATATGAAGAATGGTTTTAGGTAGGGTTACTAAGGGAATATCCTTATGTGAAAAATTAATGGTCTTTTACAATACTAAAAGTTTATGTTCCATGTATCAAAAGAATATAAACAAACATAGTCTTTTGAAATGTGTTTTCATAATGTATTGTGGATTCTGTAAAAAATGATTTAATATTTATGTACATTAATCCTAGGTTATTATAGTTGGTATCAGAGTGACAATTTATTCAACCTTTAAAAACATGGATGAGAAAACATTAATAATATCCCTAAAGATAAGTCTGTATATTGGTGAAATCCTAGAGTTTTGTTAATGATGATGAATTACCTAATATAAACCAAAGGTGTCATAGATTGCAATTTTATAATTAATTTCACCTCATTACGAGGTTTTATAAATATTAATATTATTTTTCACACTATTCTTTTTGGGTTTTTGAAAATGGATAGAAGTAAGAGTATTCACGTTAATCGGTAATTTGATGGACAACAGAATGATCTTCCTCTTGAGAAACTAAATGAGATGAGATTTTGATGGTTTTTTATTCCTTATTATAGATCTCAAAATATAATGAATAGAATTAACCTTGGTATGTTCCCTAACCCACACAATACAATAAATATGGAGTTTTATGGTAAACACAGAGGCAGTAAAGATAAATTTTCCAAATGTAAATCACATGGGAAGAGGCATCAAAGAAAATACTTCAAAGGAGCTAAAAGTTTCTTTGGTTGTGAAAGAGAAGGACACCAAGAAATTAATTTCAAAGGAAAAAAGATCATTTAAGGCAATAAATAAGGATAATGGTATTCTTAAAGCATCAATGACAGTTATGTGTTTTTAATGTAGAATGTATGGGAATTATGAAAATCTATGCCCCTGGGGAAAGCACAACAATAAGGTTGTATGGGTAATTCTTGTATTTATAATGATGAAGAGACTATAAATGAAATATGAGATGAAAGAAGTGTAAAAGAAAGAAATTATGAGGCTTGGATAATGGATTATGAATATATTGAAACAATTTCATTGGAATTCAGAAATAATGATGTATAAGTAATTTTATGGTATTATTTAATAATGATACCTATAAATATCGGTCTATTTTAGTTTTCCTTTAAGGATTGCAAAGGATGCGTTGAATGGTACTGAAGACATTGAAAAGTGATGTAATGGAAAGGTGATATTCATGGAAAACAAAAGATGCAAGGAAAGATAACACTTAACATGTTCTTAATGTTAGGATACTGATGTTTGGATATGATATGTTAAATATTAATAAGTAAATTGGATGGAAATGATTACCTTGGAACTAATTAAGGATTTCTTAATATAGTATTTTATGCTATTATGAATGATGTTTACAACATTTTTTTGACTAGAGGAATATATCCTCTAATAATTTTAATAAGAAAGAATGAATATATTCAAAAACGATTTACAATAATTACCATGTTTGAAGATAATAAATGATGATGGTATTCAAATGTGTAATTACTCATATTTCTATGTATTATTTTTTAAATATTATATAGATTTATTTCTAAAACAGTTTCTGAGAAGACATGTGACTCCAAGGCCCAGTGTGACATGAATAAATGTTTGAAATATATTGAATGTATTAAATAGCATGTGTGTGCACTTTTCATGAAAAAGTTATACAACATCGAAATGAATGATAGAATAAAAAATATGAGGTAATACTTGAGTCCAAAATAGCAGATTTATAATAGGCCCGATCTGACATTTTTTAGCATAAGTCATTTTTTTGGAAGTAATCACTGGCTCTTAAATGAATAAAATATATTAAGAAAATTTATTTCATTTTGTCGATGATGTGTGGCGATGATAGGTTTGTCTTTAAATAAAAACAATCATAGAGATTTATGATTATTATCATAAACATGGAATCCTCTAGAGACCCTAGACAGATAGAGAGATATGAAGAATTCCCTCAGGCAGGGGATGATAGAACTCTGAATCAATGATCGATGAATGCCGTTCATGTATGATCTCACCAAAAACAACAACATGATGACTTTTATTCATTAGAAAAATATTTGAATCTGGGTAGGATTTGTTATTTCAAATTTTTTCCTCTATTCTGGATTAGTAGGATGATCTATAACTAATCTGTAAACAAATTAGTCTATGGATCGATCATATTTGAATAGAAGATTATTATTTTAGAGTTTGATGGAAGAAAAATTTTGTGAAGATTATATTTGATTAGTTGATCATTCTTACGAGAATAGATTGAGGCTGTAATAAACAAAGGCTGAGGTTAGTTCATTGAAAATTTTCCTTGTAATTTTTCTCACATTTTCTTAGTCATCTCGGGAAACCCTTGGTTTACTGTTCAACACCCAACCGATGGATCGATCATTGCACACATGGTTTTTTGAGCATCAATACAAGGATGTAGATCCTGAATCGGTGCAATGAAATAGAGGAGTGATGGTGATGGTGACAGACGTATAGAAGAAATTCTACAATAATATTTCATCATGTGTATTTTATGGGGATGATTAGAATCGGATTTCTAAGGTGATTGATGCCCCAAACCCCATCGATTCAGTGTTGCGATGAAAAAAAATCATGTATCAGATGTTTCATGGTGAATAAACCACCAGAGTGTGATTATGATTTTCAGCTGACGCATTTGGAAGAAGAAGAAAGGTCTCTAGAATACCTAATACACATGTAGTGTAGTCCCATACTACTTGGTATGTATTCCCATGTTGAATTACTTGATGTTTTCAAGAGTGTTACATTAACACATGGTGGAGTACATGGGTTTCATAAATGGAGTGCACTCCCCCATATGGCTTGACCTAAACTTGTTACATTGACTAGCTCATGCACTGGTACACGAGAAGAGATACATGTGATAACATTGGGTACTAGCACATGGACGAAGTACATAGGTGGAACACTGATGCACAGATATGATGTGAACTCCCTTATACATGTCGTGTATCCCTCTTTTACATGGCATAGATCGAAATGTCAAAAGTCGTTTTACACTAGCAGTACCCAGAGTCAAGGGACAATGTGTGTGACCCTATACACATAATTTACCCTTATTACATGGAGTGAGCCACTTGTCCTCTAAAACCTGGACAAGATTAATTAGGGTTAGTTCCCATAATTGTTTCACTAATGTTTACTGAGAATCATTTCCTTCTCATAGGACTATGATCCATAAAACATGACTTCATGGGTATAGTTTTTGAAATCCCCCAAGTGTATTGGAGTAGGATCCCCTATTAATGTTTTCAATCTAGATGGTGATCTTAGTATCAACATGAGTAACATTATAGGGGTATCAATAATCCTCATAGTAGGTTAATTCAGATTTAGTTTTTGGTATCACCACTTTGCCCTAGATATTTTCCTCATCTATTGTTTCATATTTTCTTTAGATCTATATGCCTCTATCTTTCTCATGATAGTTCCTAGTGAGCAGTACCTCTCGAATGGATTTTTTCAATGCAATCAAAATTAAGAGTGTGTTCTACCAAATTAGTGCTTAATGGAATCATTGAGATGAATGCATAGGGTCGGAATACCATGTTTGTGACTTACCTCTAGATTGTGTGTATTGGTTATGTATATCTGGATATTATTGTTATATATGTTGTAGACATAATCCTATGTAGATCCAATTATACTTTGATTTTTCATATATCTCTGTGGTTTCATGGGGTCCTATTGAGTATTTTTATAATCACCCCTACATAGTCATTGCATACACATGTCATCTCTTGTGTAGACATCTGACCATTTCATGGAGTCCCAGGAAGACCAGAACTAGAAGGTGCTTTGTGAGCCTAGATAAGGCAAGGTGTGTTCCAACGACTATAGACAGTAGTCCAAGTACCTTATTATTATAGGTTGATTCTGTGATTATAGAATATTTTTGTTGGTATTTTATTTTGTCCTATTCAAATTACCTTTCTCTTCATCATAATCTATTTGTGGGATATAGTTTAATGCATGCATTTTTGACTTAATGGTTTTTTACATTACAACATTTATGAGATTGGGGATTTTTTGTGTGTGTGTACATGTACATAATAAATTATTCCCATATCTGTGAAATTACTTTTCGGTTCTAGTACTAGACCGTAAACTATTTGAGGTGGGCTTGGGGATTCACAGCATGGGCCCCACGATTACATGTTTTGATAGGCTGATATTAATGGGAGTCAGTTCTACTTTAGGACTGGGATTCTATTAGATTTTTTTTAGGAAATAGTGTTATGTATTTTGAGTTCGGATTTTATGCATGGGACACCAATATTTGTATGGAAACCAACATATCCACACACCGTGACTCTGATGACCTACATTTTGACTTGGTATATGAGAACGCTAGATCCAAAGAAAATAATGGTGCATGCATCATATAGTAATGGGTTTTTATTTCCATATTATTCTTGAATTTTCTCTCTTGAAATTATGATTGACCGTTGTATGTCTTTTTTTTGTTTTAGGATACCTTCATGGAACATACCTGCTAGTATTCAATAGCTTGATCACAAGGATTACCCCTCAGTGACGAGGCTTTGATACAGGGACTTGTTTCCTAGATGTTACCTCTAGGTGGAGCACTAGCAATACTGACACCTATGGAGAAACATGTTGTACCCACATTACCAATAGATGAGGAGAGCAGGATGAGTGGGCTTCACAAGTTTTAGTGACAGATACCCCTAAGGGTCCAAGGAAATAATGAACCATAGATGGGTGACAACATGCTTGATTTGGTGACCCATGTTATCTATCTAGTCAATAAACTAGTAGATCTTATGTGGGAACTGGAGGTGAGACATCTGTATGGCGCGACAGGACGATGGAGGAGTTTGGATTTACAAACACCTGACGAGGTGAATCTTTCATTTAATATATCTTATCACATCCTCAAAGATGATTTATCACTAGTTACACCGAGAGTTGTTCATATTTATATGCTTGTTATGCTTCAGTAAGGTAGCATGTCAGTGGCTGATTATTCATCAAGGTTTAAAAAATATTCCAGGTACTCAATGTATATAGTTCATGATTAGTACATTAGGGATCAGAATATTGAGTGAGATATTCATAGTGATATATATTCTATTTTAATCCCTCTATTTGTTCGTAATTATGAAGGGGTGCTTGAGCAGGATTTTGTGTTTGAATGATTCTTCAGAGAAAAGATACAACCAATGATAGTCAGTAGCGGCAAATCTGGAGAAGAGACCTTGGATGAATGGATATGAAATTAGTCTCAGGGACCTAGACAGGGGATAGAATTCATGGGGAGGACCCCAGATAGAGTATCTATAGTTCATGGCACCCATAATGGGACCATTCATCCTATAGAGAGGCAATTCAATTCCTGGGAGGATAGGGGACATCCCTCTCAAGATTGTCAAACCTGTTGTACTGCTGATTGAGAGACTATGGATAGAATATCAGGGAAGGGACAATGACCTGATAAGGTATATCTATAGGGAAGAATATGTGGTATAATTGGAAGGAGAGTATCACAAGGTGGGTGATGTTTCAACTTAATACCACCATAACCCCTAGGTGGTGCATGCAAGGCTTAGGGAGCTGGGGGATAAGGGCGAGCGTAGCTGTATGTGGTCATGTCATAAGAACCTGGGGCTCCAAGAATGATTCAAGGTATGATGCGTGTCTTTTATTCTTTTTCTTATGTACTCATAGATATAGTTTCTAGTCATTCCATTCTATCCACGTATCTTGTTCGAGACCTAGATATTCTGGTTGAACCATTGACTCATCCCATAAGATTGGATAGACCGACTAGATATGTCTAAGTGATCTCACATAATTACCGACATTTTAAACTGACCCTTGGAGGTTATAATTGAGGTGATAACCTATTGGTGGTTGTGTCGAGGCCATTCAAATTAATTCATGGTAAGGATTGATTATCTATAGTCTATGCCCAAATTGATTGTTTTAGGTGAAGGTTACAGTGTGTCTATAGGGATGGAATGTGTTTTTTATTTATCTTTAGTGAAATGGAACCCCAGGAAGTAGAGGATAGACTCATTTATTGGAGTGTGAAGCAGATTACGCATCAGTTGGATAGCCTGATCCTTGGTGTAGTGCATGTTTTGAGTTCCCAGTTTCCTGTATTATTTGTGGAGTACGACTTTTCCTTTTTTGAAGATATTCTAGGTTTTCTCCCTGTCGAGTGATATTCATATGCAATTATTTATACCCAAGTATTGAACTGATATCTACACCATCATATCATATGGCTCTTGTATAGCTCTGTGATATGACTGTGTAGTTATAGGACTCGTAGAGGAATGGATTTGTGATTCCCTATGTTTCTCCCAAGGAAGGCCCAGTATTATTTTCCAAAAAGGCATATGAGAGATTGAGTTTTTTTGTGGACTAACAGTGCAAGAACCAAGTTATTATGATGAAAAAGTATCCACTTCCATGGATTGATGACCAATTTGATCAATTGAGAGGGGAACTGGGGTTCTTGAAGTATGACCTTGGATCAGGCCACCACCAGTAGTGATTACGGGATGAGGATATATTGAAGATGACCTTTTTATGTTTTATAGACATTATGAGTACTTGGTGATGCCCTTTGGAATGATGAATTCCACATCGCTATTCATAGTACTCTTGAACCTGTTCTTTTAGTCTTACATAGATATTGTTTTGGTGGTATTAAATGATTGTATCCTTGTATATTTTACGTTCATGGAGGAGCACGTGAGACACTTAAGCAGAGTTATTAATGCATTCTGAGAGAAATATATTAATGAAAATATATCGAAGTGATAGTTCTAAAATCATGTATTCCACATTCTAGGACATGTCATCTCAGTGAATGGAGGGGCAGTGGACTCGACCAAGGTCGAGCCAGTGTAGGCATGGGAGGCACCTAAGAGCATGATGGAGGTTTGAAGCTTCCTTGGACGGGAAGGATATAACTAGGGAATCAACCATATTTATCATGGTTATCATCATCTATGACAATTTTTAATCGAAAGGTTAATCCATTTATGTGGACAGAAATGTTCTATAAGGCTTTTTCACAATTGAGTTATAGTTTGATGAGCGTTTAGATCAAGAGCTTATAGGAGGAAGGTGTTGAGTACCTAGTGTTCTATGATGCATCAGGGAAAAAAATTGATTATTTACTAATGTAGAGGAACGATGTGATTTACTATTGTTCTCTCCAATTTTGACCACATGAGTAGAACTACATGACACAAGATATTGATTTACCATCTGTAGTCTTCACACTAAATATGTGGAGCCACTCTCTGATGTTTGAGTGGTTTATCAGATACTCTGATCATAAAAGTATCACATATATCTTATCTCAAAAGAATCTCAACTTGAGATATAGGTTATGGATATACTTCTTCTATGAATATTACATTGAATTTTTCCATACCCTAAGGATGTGGAACATGATATCATATTTTATCAGTAGGAGATCTAGTTCAGAGTTATTGAATAATGTGTGAGATCATTTTTCCATGTTAGAGTTATCCAGTTTGGATAGAGATGAAGCTCCATACCTCTAGTAGATGGTTGTCATCCCTCCACTATTATAGTGTGTCCGGGAGGCATAGCTTGGTTATACTAATCCTAAAACTCTATGTGATCAGATATCCACAAGAAATTCCCATGATGGATATTCATAAGTAGGGGAGCACGACTTTCCTTTCAAAGGAAAGATAGTGTTACTAGTGTAATTTTTTTAGGAGGTTCTGATAGATTTTCATAAACCCCCTTTGGTGGTCCATGAACGTATCGAGAAGATGTACTAGGACCTCCAATAACAGTTTTGGAGGCAATGGATGAATAAAGGATTTACAGTGCTCATTTCTCAAAGATTTAATTGTCTCTAGTTGGAGGATGAGAACCATGTTCCAATGGGTTTAGCTCAACCCATTAAGGTTCCAGAATGGATGCCGGATGAGATATATATGGACATAGTGATGGGATTACCCCATACATCTAGGGGGAACGATGCCATATAGGTGATCGTTGGTAGCTCACCATGTCGGCCCACTTCCATGCTATTCAATAGTAGAGTTTAATAGAGAGTTTTGGATGCCTCCTTGTGATATATATATTTTGACACCATGTAATTCCATTGAAATTTGTTTCAAATCATGAATCTCAAATTTCATCCTGTTTTTGGAAGTAATTATAGGAGGAATTTGGGACACCATTGAGCTTGAACACTGTGTTTCACCAACAAAATGATGGCCTGATGTAGCGGGCCATTTAGGTTCTAGAGGATATGATATGTTCTTGCACGTTAGACTTTGGTCGTATTTGGTAGGATCACCTACCACATGCATAGTTTGTGTATAACAACATATATTATTACATAATTGGTATAGAATCATTTTTGGCTTTGTACAGGTGGCCCTAAAGGTCACCACTTTGTCGGACTAACCTAGGAGAGTCAGTACTCATGGGACCGAAGTTGGTGCGATCTACTACAGAGAAGGTGTAGATCATCTAGGAGTGTATGAGGAAATCATGGATACATCAAAATTCTTATGATGTTAAATGATATAGGTATTTGGAGTTCATCAAATAATACCATGTGTTCCAATAGGATTCACATCAATGTGGATTACAGAGGTTTGGCCAGGGCGACAAGCTATATCTGAGTTTCATCAGACCTTTTTAGATACTATGTAGAGTTAGAAAGGTGACATACAACTTTGATCTACCTACGTAGTTAGACTGATTTTATGAAATCTTCCACATTTCATAGTTGAGGAGCAAGGTTCACAACCCATCGAAGATCATCGACTTGGACGTGATGGACATCGAGGATGTAGCACCATTTAATGAGTACCCAATGGAGATCGAGGATCAGAATGAGATGATCCTTCATGGATGGTCAATTCCCTTGATGTGTGTGTCATGTGGAAGCACACAAATCTCTTACAAATAACTTTGAAGTGGGCGGCTCAGATCCGTGCTCAACTCCCACATCTTTTTTAGTAGCATTTGTTTTAGATTTTAGGGGATGTAAAGGCCAAATATAGGGAGAATTTAATGACTCAGATTTTCAATGTGTTATTTTTAATATATTATATGGATTAATTTTGATTCTAGGAACTGAGATGGCATATGATTCCAAGGCCTAGTGTGACCAAAATAAATGATCAAAATATATTTAATGTATTAAATACCACACACATATAGTTTTTCTGAAAAAATTGAATAACTTATAAATGGGTGTCTGGATTAAAATATGAGAGAACTATTGAGTTTAGAACAATAACTTCATAATAGGTGCATCCTACCATTTTTTTACATGGTTCGTTTGTGGGAAGTCATCACATGCACATAATTTAAGGAAATAAATTATGAAAATTTATTTTATTTCATCGAAGTAGTGATGTGGATACATGGGTGTATTTAAATAAAACTTTGTAAGAGATCTTGGGTTAGTATCATAAACATATAATCCTATGGAGACCTTCGAGAGAGGGATCTGTAGAATTATCTCAATCAAGAGATTATGAAATTCTGAATCAATGATTGACGAACACCGAACGTAATGGATCTCACCAATGACAGTGACGCGGTAACCATTCTTCATCAGAAAATGATCCAAATCCAAGTAGGATACATTATTTTGATTTTCCCCCTGTTCTTGATTCCTATGTGGAACACCAACTAATACATGAATAGATTGGCCCATGGTTTGATCATATTTCTAGGATGAGATTATTTTTGTGGGTTTTGATAGGTGATAAATCATTTGAAGATTGTTTTTTATTTTTTTTATCATTCTTAAGGTACCAGATCATGGATGGAATGAACAATGTAGAAGGTTCATTCCTTGAAATTGTACCTTATTATTTTTATCCATCATTCTCATTCATCGTGGGAAACCCTTGGTTATCGGATCGACACTCAACCAACAAACTGATCATTTCACGAACAGTTCATCGCACAACAATCCGAGGATGTAAATTAAGACTCGATGCAATGAAATGGATGTGACAAGATGATGGAGACAGATAGATCAAAGTGATTTTGGAATACCATTTCATCAGTTGACTTGTTTGGGGATTATAAGTATTAGATTTATGAGCTAATTGAAGGCTTGAAGCTCATTGATTTGGGGTTGTGATGGAGAAATTACTGTGGATTTGATGTTTTGAGACGAACATACCACCATAATGTGATCAAAATTTTTAACCGAGCTGTGCATAAGAATAATATGAGTTTTTTGAAAACTAAATACACATGGCATGTAGTGCATGATTACATGACTTGTATCCCTTAGCTGAATGACTCAATATGTACACATACACGACATGGAGTACGTGGGATTCCCATACAGTGTGTACTCCCCCACACAGCTTGACCTGGAATGGTTACATGGATGTCCTCATGTACCAGTACATTGGATGTTATTCACAAGTTTACACTATATCATTCCACCTGGCGAGACTACACGGGCGGACCCTGGATGTTGGTACATTGTGTTTAATCCCTTCTACACAACATGTATCCCTATTTTACATGACACAGTTTGAAATTACACACTCTATTGTACACCTGAACTACCTAGTGTCATGGGACAAGGCGTATGACCCTATTACATGATGTTCACCCATTATTACATGTATTTACAAACAATTATTCAGAATCATGGATATGTTTACTAAATGTTAATAACCTTCATTATTTCCTTGAATGTTAGTGTAAATCATATCCTACTCCCAGGAATACGATCCCATCAAAAGGAAATACTTTATAGAGTTATTGGAATTCCTTGGGATCCCCAATGCATGATCTTTATTCAACATTGTTCCCTAGTTAGTGTTCTTGGTATAGACATGACCAACAATATCTGGGTGTTGATCATATGCTTAGTGGTTTAATCCATATTGAGTTATTGGTATCACCCCATGGGCCTAATTGTGATCCTCATATTTTCTATCATATGATCTTCATATATTCCAGTGTGTATCATTATAATTATGGTTTCGAGTAATCATTACCTACTGGACATATTCCAACAGTTCTATCAGACTCAGGAGTGTGTTCTTCTGAATGAGTGCTTTGTGGAATCTTCGAGCTAAAATCCTAGAGATGGTAAACCGTGGTTTTGACTAACCTCTAGATTGTGGGTCTTGGTTGAATATATCAAGATATAATTGTTATATGTGTTCTATAAATATACCTATTTAGAGATAACTATAATTTACTTTCTCAAATTTCACTGTTGTTTTGAGGTTTCCTACTATGTATTGTTATGCTCACCCAAACATGGGATTTCCATCACATGTCATGTCTTTTAAAAACAATTGACCTTTTTGTGGTGTCTTGGGAAGACTAGTACCAGATAGTACAATGTGAGATTGGACATGTCATGGAGTGTTTCTAAAAATATAGAATGTAGTCCTAGTACCTTCTTCTTACAGGGTGGACTTGTGTTTATAGACTCTTTCTTGTGGGATTATATTAGGCCCTGTTTAATTTACCTCACTTTTCATCATACAATAGTTTCTGATATAATGGTATACGTGCATTATTTTCTTAATGGGTTTTTAAATATAATTATTTGTGATATTTGACATGATTTCATGGGAAAGGTACATAGGTAATACTTCCCATGTTAGTGATATACGTACTCAGTTTTAATCACCATCCCATATCCTATTTAAGGCGGGCCGGGGGAGTCGCAACATGGGCCCCAATTGGATGGGTCCTGAAAACATGTTTGGTATATGAAAAAAAAAGATAATTTGTGATATATGAGAGATCAATTCTATGATATTTTTGAGAAATTTATTTACATTATTTCTAAAGTTTCATAATTTAATATTTTGGAAGTATTATAAGTTTAGTAATTTTATAGAATAGTTTTTGTTAAACATAAGATGATGTTTTAGAGATTTATGTATTATCTCTCTATAAAAGGATTTATGAATATTTGATTGCCTATGTTAACCTTTTATTTGTGGTGTTAAGGAAGATGGAATAGCATAAAATTATATGGTTCTCATGATCTAATAATGCTTCAGGAATGAAAAACTCATCTTCATTTCTTGGAATAAGAAATGAAGTGGAAATTGATCTAGTCCTAACAAAAAGGGCGAAGTTTTCCTGAAATCATGTAAGTATGTTTTCTCAAGAAAATTCTCAAAAATTCATAAGAGGTATTTGAAATAAAAATTTTCATGTTATAATAATTTTGGATTATATCAATGATAATTTTTAAGAGGCATTAGGTTATGTCCTTGTCATCATTAACATTCTCATAACCATGTTCTCTATCACTCTACACTAGAACATAATAGTTTGAGTTCTCTTATAATTCTATGTTTTTACTTGACCACTATGTTATCCTATGTGGAAAAATAGTTTTGAGTTACAATGGGTAAACATTATGTTTCAAACATTACCTTTTAAATGTTATTTTAAGTATTCATACTTATGATTTGGGTTTATATGAAATGAACATCTAAATATTAAACATTTTAAATCCAAGATGAATTTTGGGGGTGAAATTCATTTTAAGGGGTGTTGAATATAACACCATAATATGTTTTTTAATTATATATTTCTGAAATTATTTAATCACACTTATGTCTTGTATTATATGAAAACCAACTTAGCTTGAGTTTTCATGCAATAACGAGTTTCTATGAAATAATATTTTATTATTGTAATTATTTAAACAAGATAATTATAACATAGTTTTTATAATAGAGGGTATGAAATGGATTAACCGTATTATGAAGTTAAGGTTTATATGTATATTTAATTCTTTGACCAATTAACAATAAATTAATGTAAAATCCTTTTTAAAATAAAAGGAATGGTTTTTCTGAAAAATATGCACTAGTGTGTTTTATACTAATAAATAAACAAATCAGTCATGTTAGATTATATTAATGATATATATTCAATCTAATTTCTAAATATAATATATTTTTTAGACATGATTAATGAAAAAAATCAATATTATACATAAAACAAGTATTTCTCTGAAAAGGTATTTTTTCCGCCTTTTAATAGAGAACCCATTTTAAATATAATTTTAGAAGTTTTCATAAATTTTATGTCACAAATAAAGAATATAAATTTAATTTTTGATATCAAAATTTAATTTGGTTGATATTATTATATTTTTCTGATATTTTTCATGTTTTGATTAAAAGTAAAAAATACATAATTTTAATTGAAAAAATCATTTTAATAAAAATAATTTATAGTTTTAAATTATATATTTATTGATTATAAATATAATTAAATTGAATTTTTCATAGTTAATCTAATGCATTTCATTGGATAAAATTGTAAATTGAATGTTTTTATAAAAAATATACCAAATATTAGAGGAGAACTAGAGGTTCTATTTTATGTTTTGAACATTTGACACATGTTTTTTGACTAATGTTAAAGGGAGGTCATCCCATGTCGAACTAATATGTAATCTAGAATTTATTTTGTTTATAATATTTTATATTGAGAATATGGGTTATTTGGAATGCTTACGATATATATTTTTTATAAAATTGATTACTAGATTTTTTTCCATTAATTTAATTTATTACGAATAAAAATTAATTTTTTTATATATTTTTATACTTATATTTTTTCAAATAAACAAGAGAATTCAAGAACACCATTGGAATCATTCATTTGCATTCCCCAAAGTTTAAAATTATATATATATATATATATATGTTAAATAATTAATCTTCCATATATGGTCACCAAATTTTATTTTATTCACACCATAAATTGTGACCTCTAGACAATCACTATTAATTTAGGGGGACTACATTTCCAGATTACAAAAGGATAATTTTATACTATTGAAAAACTAGATATTCTAAACATATTTATATAGTTTAAAGGTTGAAATGTACAGTTTAAGAAAAAATATTTTGTACTCTTATTATTTATCATGATGCAGTAATAATGATATTAAGAATTTGAAATTTTATTACTGATTCTGGTTTCAAACTAAAGTGTGACCTCTTTTTACATATTTCAAAATAGTCACTGATTAGTTTTCATTGATTTAATGATTATAAATGGTTATTGAATATGTTCCAAACCATTGATACACATCCTTAAATATGGTGAGATCTAACATTAAAAATTCAATTCTTCTGAACACAATGCAATAAATAAGAATCTTTTCATATCGGACACCAACTAATCAATGATCGTTGTCCAATAATTTCATTAAAATATTAGCTCATTTAATTAGCATGAAATCATGGCACATATTATTACTTTTAAATTAATAACAATTTTATTTTTGTCATTTTGAAAAAACCACGAGTTTTATATGATGTATATATATATATATATATCAAAACATGAACACTTTTTCTTATTGTTGAATTATTGTGTATCCATGATTGTTTTCTATGTTTTGACCATATAACCTATTTGTTATAACTTTTTATTATAAAAATAATTTTTCAATCATTATAGACACACTGTAAAATTGAATAATGTGTATACTATTCATACATTCCATAAATTTAATGGTGTCCATTTTCATGTCATATGAGGACAATCCGATGTCATTTTCAAGGTTTAAACACTTTCACACAAGTTTTTAAAAAACATTGAAAATATTTAAAAATGCAGTACTCATTATTCTAAGATCACCACACAATGGATTTATTAGTTATTACATTCTATTATAATTTTATCATATTTTCTAGATTTTGACCCATTGACACATATTTTTAAACTTTTAAATCCATAATACACATTTTTTACCATTCCAATAAAATCATGTGATGATTTGATGGGTGATCTATTCTGACTTATAGAAAATTAAATGGAGGTTTTTTCCATGTAATTCACATGATAATTTGAGGACATTTCCTATGTTTTGAAAATTGATGAATGTTTTAAAGACATAATTCTATTCAATTTTCTTCTAGTCATTTCAACCAAAATGCACATCGAATAGACATAAGGCCTATTCATAAATGTAAAAAATTAATTCAATGTTAGTTTATGTTTATTTAATGAAAATTTAGGTTACTATTCTTAGTTTTAAGTCTTTTATTTTAAATTACTAATAATATTTGGTTTTTCTAGTTAAACCAAATGTGAGACTGATGAAATAACTATTGATATATATCAAAAATTTAATAGTTGTTGTTTTCCAAATATTTCCAAAAAAATGCATTATAATTTGATAATTTTTGATCATTTGACACATGTTTGTAAAGAATATTGATTGTATTAAAAATATATATAGAAATATCAACCACACGACATTATTCATAAACATGTCGTCTATTTTTATATTTCTGAAACCTATCAATGATAAATTTCCTAGGATTTGAGGACAAACCAACAACATTTTCCTTATTTTGAACCTTTGACCAATGTTTTTTGACTTTTAAATCTATCAAAATGCCCATTTTATCATTTTTATAAAACCACAGGATGGATGGAAATTTTTTCAACACCTACAGGTAACAAATTATATACTAGTTTTTTTTATAATTTTATAAAAAACCATGTAAGATTGTTTGATTTTTACCATAAAACCTATTTTTAATCGTTTTTACTATATACTATTTTTCAATCCTTTCTAACCATATCATTCATCAAAATGGAATATGCTATACTCCGATATTTTGAATGTTAATTGGTGATTGGTTTTTACGATTTCACAATAACTCCCGGCCATTTTCTAGGTTACCACTCTTTAAAGAGAATTTTTAAAGGCATGTATATAATTAAAAATGCACTTTTTGTTATTCTAATCTCACCACACATTATATTGATATGCTGAATATCCCTATAAGTAAAAATTTATTCAAAAATCATTGCTCAATTATTTCACAATAATCTATGATTTTTTATAATGTTTTAACAGTTCTTAATATTTTTAAATTTCAAGGATGTTCTTATGACTTCTCCATTTTTTCATTTTCATTCGATTATATATCCCTATGATAAATTTATTTTTTTTCCTTTTATATATTATTTTTTATTTAACATTAATATTTTCTTTTGACTCTACCTATACAACTTCCGCAACTTTGAATTTTTTTTTATTTAATTGCACTATATTCTAGGTTTTACTTATTCTTTAGATTAATCTAATAATTATGGTATCTTTCCTACATCATTTTAAGTATTTAAATTTATATTCTCAAATTAAATTATTTATTATTTTAATTTTTGTTTTTAATTTGAGATTTTTCTATTACCATTGTTGCTATTTATTATGAATTATTTTACTGGCTTGTAACTATGATCATTCGTTCAGCTTTAATGTCTAGTTTTGATTCGATTTATATTGGATAATTTTTTAATTTATTACTCATCATTAAATTTTATTTTTTTCTTATTATATTCATATTTTATAGAATTTTAATTATTTCATATTATTTATTATGGTTTTTTCTTCTGTATTTTCTCTTCTAAATTTTTCATCTAAATCTAATTTTTTAATTTGTCTCTAGAATTATTCCACCTAAATTATTTTAATTTATCTGTTTCTTGAAATAAAATATAATTCCTTTTATAAAATCCTTTTTTATTTTTTATGTCAAATTAATGTTGTTTTTTATTTTAATATTTTTTTGAGATTATCTTTCTAGCTATTAGAATGTGGGGTTTTCTTCATTGTTTATTTTAATTTTTTGTTCTATGCTATCAATTTATTTTAACTTATTACTTCAGATTACTCTTATGGCTTGTGTAATTTATTTTAACATTTATTCAAGATCTACTTTTACATTTACATCAAATAATTCTTTTACATATTTTTTCTTACATTAAAATTTTCTCATATTTTTTATCACATATTTTAAAAAATGTATTTGTTCCAACTTCATGTTTTAATTTATATTAAACCATCTAATTTCTTTACATTTTATTTTTATCTTTTATTCAGTTTTCAAACTATGCACTATCTTCTATGACCTTTTTTTAATATATTTTGGATTCTGCTACATCTATTGCTTTTACATTTTCCCCCACATTTATATTTGATCATCATTTTCAATTTTCACAAATTATATTTATCTAGATTTTTTTATTTGGCTTTTTATATCTAATATAAATGATTTCAGTTTCACTTTTAATTCAATCCTTTCTAATGTTATTGTTTTTTTCTACATCTATTGTTTAATATGCCTATGGATTTTGTGTTTTCTATGTTCTTACTTTATCTTTTGATAACGCTTTTGGGTTTACTTAAACATCTCCAACCACTTCCACTTATTATTTGAATCATTGATTAATAATTCATATCTTTCTCCTACCCCAGATTTAAAAAAAATATTTTCATAAAATTTATCTTATTCTTCTATATATCCTTTTTCTAATATACATGATCATTTATTGCTAATGTATCTTTGACTACTTCGACTTATCCATCCCATTTCCTTTATTATTTAAAACATATCTTATTGATCCTTCTCTAATTTCTACTATATGCTTGTCAATTGAATTTACATATTGTTCATCATATAATTATATATATATATATATATATATTTGTGTGTGTGTGTGATTTTTCAATTTATGTTCCAAAATATATTTTTTATCATCTATGTCTTTCCATCAATCCCTTATCATTTTCCGTATCTTTTTCATTTTCTACTATCTTGTTATTTTTGTTTATTTACATAACGATGAATTCTGTTGTCTATTTAATTTCCCTTTTTCATTTTTTCATCTATAATTTTTTTATGAGATGTAATTCCCCAATATATAAATAGTCACCCAAAGATTTTATTGTTTTTAGGTGACTGTGGATTTCATTTAAATCATTACGAATTAGATCAATGAAATTAATTTGTTTATGAATTAATATTATGAAGAAAAATTTATTTTGAAATAAAAATGAATATATATTATAAATAATAAATCAAATTTCAAAATATCTAGTGTAGTATTAATTTTTTAATTATGTTTTTATGGAATGTAATATAATTATTTATGTGAGACCCTTTCAAGACCCTTTTGTGGAGAGTTGTCTCTTAGAGCAGTATATCGAAGAATTTTAAATCATCTATGGTATAATTAAAATACATATCAATTTTTATTTTCAATATGTTTTTTATTATTTAATTTAGGTTCATATCATATTGTTTAATTATTTTTATAATTTAATTTAAATTTAATTCATCTCAATTAATATTAAATTACATAAAGATGAAGGGGTGTTGATTAACACAACATTACAATACCCCCTCTCAAATATGATGAAATTATTGATTAGATGTTTTGTTTCTAGCTACAATACAAACAGAATATCATTTTGAAGGAGGTTTCTATTCATTTCCCAAGGTGATATCATCAATATCCATGTTTTGATGAATCAAAATATAATTTATATTTAATAGAAGATAACTTAGAGTTTGTGTTATGATTATCTTTACGGTATACGAGAGGTAATTTACAGTAGGTTACATATTTTTACCATGTGAACATAGGATTATGTTCTTGGGGTAATTATATTTTTCCTATTATGGGGAAGACTAGTGGGCCTAGTGATCCTGATAGAACACATGCAGTTGAAGACTCTTTTGTTGATCTATACTCAGTGAGCCAATAGGTTGCATTATCGCAACTAATAGTTCAGAGGGATCTAGGGAGGTGAGGTGATATCCATTGACCATCACTATGAAATGTAATATTTATTCAATTAATATTCCTATATTCTGATATATATTTTTATATTCTTATAGATACTAGTTTATTTTTAAAATTTATTTTTAAATAGATTTAATTTGTCGTATAATTAATAATAACTGCACTACCAGAACATTCCACTAACTAGGTGAAACATTACCTTGTTGGTCCACTAATAATAATCAATAAAAAAAGAATTTTGTTTCTTAAGAAGATATATTAGTTAGAAGTTATTATGAACAATTATCATGGTTGTTGTACATAGTCACTTTTTTGGAATGAAATTCACTAAAAAATAGATTCTTTAAAAAAAGGATTAAATTACATCATCATTAAATGCGAACCTTTCAATTTTCTATTATTTTAATTCTTATATCAAATTACTCCTAACATATAAGGGCTAAAAACAATGAATATGAGGTCTTATTAGAGTTAAATATTAGGAAATTAATATTCTAGTTATTGATGATCTGTATGAACCAACCTATAATTATTATGAAATAAAATTTCTAAGTATGATTGATAGTTCAATTTGTAAATTCCATTATAATTAAATGTGTGAAAAATATAACAACTAATTTCATACTACCCTAAAAATTTATGTCATGTAAACATAGGTTGTATGTCAATCTGACTTAGGGTATAGTCATAATGACCAACCACATAGTTTTATTAAATTATGATGTCTTTAATTTTTTTTCTAAGGGTCACAACCCAAAAGACCTAAATCGGAATTTAAATCGAAGGAAACTATTTGATGTATAATTTTTGACATGTAGGAACCCATCACATGTGAATCTGACTTATGGTTTGTTTAATGTGTACAAATGTTTTCTTTTGTTAATTTAAATGTTGAAAAACATTCCCTAAAAGGAAAAACCTAGAAAAATACCTATATTTGTATTTAAATCATACTTAAAAAATGGTAGATTAATTTTTTATATGTTACAATAGATCATTTATCAATATGATTGGTGGTTTTCTTAATATTATTAGATGATAATTCTATTTGATTTCAATGTCAACTGACTCGTCTCACAAGGCTAATAGAAAGAAAGTGACCTCAAATTGTTGTGAAAATACATGACATGGATTTTTTATTAACATATTACTTTTTTTAATATTCCTCATGTCAATATAACATGAAATATAGTAAAAATGACTAAAAAATAGTTTTATTGGACTTATAACTCTATAAAGACATGTGTATTTGATTCATGATCCGATAAGTGACCATAAATTATGAGGAAATCAACTTCCAGATTGATGGGTTGGCTGTTCGTACATGTAAAAAATTATTCAAAAATAATTGTGGAATGATTTCATGTTAATACAATATCATTTTTTAGGTTTTTATAATTTTAAATTTTCTAGTATTTCTAGGTATTCTTAATAACTTATACTTTTATATGTTTTTCAAAGACATATTCTTTCAATTAGTATTATCATTTTTTTGTATTGTGTTTCTTATTATTTTCATTAAATTTTATATTTTATTATGCCTCATCAATTAATTATTCACTAATTGTTTCATTAAACTCATTATTGTTTTTATATTCTATCTTCTTATTATATTTAAGATATAACTACTACTTCTAAATTTTTCTCGACATCAAATTCAACAAAAAGTATTTTTGTTTTTTCATTTTATTCCTTTGGATTTTGGATTTTTGTTTTCATGTTGTTTTTATTTCATTGATTTATTTTTATATTTATTTCTAGTAATTCCTATGTATTTTATTGTAAAAATGTTTTCAACTATTTCATTTCATACTTAGGAATCTATTTATATTTCAGTATTAAGACTTTGAACATCTAGATTTCTTATTTTTTATTTTACTTCTTCAACTTTCTTGGTTTCTACTTAAAATTCATTATCTACTATTGATCATGTATTCTCACAAATGAATCCATGCCTCCTGATTTTTTATTTTACATTTTACATTATAATTTTTTATGATTTTTTTTTTCACTTCTTCATTTTTCAATAATTATAATGAATTCTAGTACCTTCTTCTTATTTATAAATTTTTTATTATGCTTCATCTTCCATTTCAACTTTTCCCCCACTTTATAATGTGATCATCATTTTTAGGAATCAAATTTTAGCTTAATATCTTATTGTATCTGGGATTTTGTACATATAATATCAATTTTTTTTATTTTCACTTTCACTTCATTATAAATTTATTATTAATGATACCTATGTTTAGAGTATAAATTTCAATTTGAAATTTTTATGTCATATAGTTTTTTATTCTACATTTACATTTTGATCTGTTTATTCATTTTGGTACTTTTGTTATTTATTTATATTTTATTAATGTTTCTATATATTCTATGACATCATATTATACATACTATTTTAATCATTTCCCACCACTACTTCTTATACTCCTACTATATCATTGGAAACATTATTTTTTCTCTAGTTGAACATATGACTCTACATATGTATATGTTTTTTAAATTTCTATTTCCAAATGTTCCTTATTTCTTTTACCATTTTCATTTTGACCATTATCATTTAACTCATCTACTAAATTTTTTAATAACTTTGTATCTATGTATATTTCAATTTTTTCGTGTGTATTCTAATTAATTTTCCCCTTATATATTATTCATCAACATTTTATTATTTTGAGCATTAATGTCGATACATATAAATGATCACCATAAAATAATATTAGTTTTATGTGATTGTGGATTTTATATATTATCTATATTATTAATATTAATAACAATAATTTATTTTGATTATTAATATTATAAAGGATAATGGATTATCAAAGAAAATGAAAACATATAGGGAATGAGATAACATATTTCAAAATCATATGTGTATTATTTCACATGGAAATGTATATTTCATGAAATTAAATTTAGAGATGTTTACATTTGGACCATTAAGAGACCCTTGCTTGGGGAGTTGGGTGCTTGGGTACTCTGGCGAGAATAGATGAATAATCTGATATTTGATTACTAAAACTCTTACTTTTTATTTTTTATCATGCATTTGTATAATTTATTTGAGTTTATTATAATGATTTCATATATTTTTAATTTAATTATCATAAATTAAAATTAAAATTAAGATTTTTTGATGATGTATTGATGAAGTATTACAACACCCCTCTCAGTTATGATGATATGATATAATTATCATTGTAGTGATTATGGAAGGGAAACAATCACCACCGTGGGATGATAGTTTCTTTTCACTCTCAAAATTATATTTTTCATATCCCTTTTTAACTAATCACATTACACGTTATATTTTATTTATGGTATTTTTAATCATGTTTTTAAGTTACCTTATTAAATATCCCAAAGCCTAGTTGTTGGGGGGGTACACGGTATGTTCCAAATTAACATGGGTTTAAGTGTTGGAGGAAATACACTTGTCCCTATTATAGGAAGTGTTATATGTCTAGAAGATATTTATAAGATCCATGTATATGAAACTACATTCAGTGATCTATACTTGATGGTCCAGTCAGTAGCATTATCGTAACCACATGGTTAGAGGAATCATGTGAGGAGGGGAGATATTCATTCATCATATCTATAAAATATAAATTTTATTATTTTAGAATTATCATAGTTTACTTGAAATTTTCTATTTAGAGGGACCTGAGATTACTCTTATGTGATATTAAGATGTAGATTTTATAAGTTCAAAAAATTATTGAAAAATTACATCCCTAACCTATCAATTCTTACGTAAAGAATTATGTTCTTCATAAAAAAAGAAGAAAATTTAATAAAACCTTATACTTATGATGCTGATTACAGAAGTTGGATGTTATTTCACCCAATTTATGTGGATGAAGAACACAGTCAATTATATTATAATGAGTTTCAATCAAAATTTAATTATTTATGATAACAATGGTGTATTGTTTTCATCTTTAAATGTGAATCTATAATTTTTATAATTATATTATTATTAAATATTTAAACTCTCTAAGAATATAGTCAAAAAATGAGGAAACATTATTTGACTAGAAGGGAAATATATTAATAGGTTATTATAATAATTTCAATTCTATACGAACTGACCAAAAATCAATATAAAACCTACATTTCATGGTTTGATTGAGTGTTTAATTTGGATTTCAATTTTTTATTATAGTGTGTTAAAACCGAGTAAGCATGTTTATAGTTTCATGAAAATTTATGAATTTAGGAATAGAAATCATTTCAATCCAATGATTTATGTTTTCATAATATCTCAATAGATAATTTTAATATATTTTAATATTTTAAAATTAGTTTCTGAGATTTATAACATAAAAAATGGCCCCATAATGCCATTAAATCAACAGAAAATATTTGAGTCATTTCATTTTTGACATGTTGAAATAGACCCCAGGTAAATCTGACATGTGGTTTGTTTGAAATGAATAAAAATGTCTCATTATAATTTAAAAGACAGAAAAATCTATCAATGTCTATGATCCTAGAAAAGACCTAGAATTATTGTGAAATTTTTGTAAGATTATTGTATTTTATTTTTTGACATGTTACAATAGTCCCAACCGTAATTGTTTTGGTGGCTTTCCCAAAATGAATAAAAGCACATTTTTATTGATTTAAAAGTAAAAAAACATGTATCATAGAGTTAATAAAATGAAAATGAATGTAAATCGTCATGAAATAATTGGAAATTTATATTTGTGTAATTTTTGACTTGTATAAATACACTCCAAATCAATCAAACCTACTGTGTGGCCAAAATGACTAAAAAATAGTTTATTTAGTCATAAAAGTGATAAAAACATGTATAAAAAAGTTAAAAAATAAAAAATAACATAGATTGTGAGATCATTCCATGTAATATTGGTTAAAAATATTTTATTACATGTAATGATTTCTTAAATAATCATTTTTCAATAATTTCTTGATAAAATGAGATCATTTTTTGGTTTTGACCCTTTTTTATCTTCTTCTATTACATGAAAATACTTATGACCTCTATTTTTACTTCATTTTTTTTCTTATACCTACTACTAATATCCCCAGTTTAATATGTTATGTTTTTTCATTTGGATAAAACTTCTATAATTTCATCTATATATACCATTATTTCTTATCCACCATAAACTTTCACTTAATTTATAACATGTGATTCATCTTCTACTTCATCTTCATATTCCTCTTCTTGTTGATTATGTTTACTGTTTTTAATTGTTCTTATATATTTACCTTTGTGTCTCCATAACTTCATCCACATCATTAATATTCTATTCATTTATGACCCAATTTTATGTTTTATACTTTTATTTCATATTCAACTTCCACTATATGTTTCAAAACTACATCAAGTTAGACTATTACATTTAACTTCTTACCCTTTAATATTTTAGATTATGTTTTTTTAAAATTATTTAATTTTTATTTTTATTTTTATATATTATTTTAATTATGTTTCATCATTTGTTTTTTATTACACATATTTAGTTTGAATTATATCTTCTATTACATATACATCTCATTCCACTTCTAGATTCACACTTCGAGAATCAATATTTTTTCATTTGATTTTACTTCTTTTTAATTAACATATATTTATACTAGATTTTATGTTATTACTTATGTTTTTTTCTTCCTATATTTCATTTTAATGTTAAATTTATTTCTATTCCCTATGAATTTTTTCCTCGATTGCTGCTCTGCTAGTTGGTTCAACTTTACCATCTAGTTATGATTTAGTGTAATGTTTTTTCAAATAATTCATCCTACATATAACTTTTGATTTTCCTCTTTCAATAATTTTCTCTTTAAATTTTTCATTTGACATAATGATTATTATATAGCCTCTTGATTTTCTATTTTTTTACTTCTATAATTTTTTTTACATATATTATTTATCCTTTTAACTATTATTTTTTATTTTTATATTGGGTTCATTTTTTTGTTTCTTTGTATATGATTTCGTATAGATTTTTTTCTTTTACTTTCGATTCTTATGTATTTTTTATTTACACTGTCTTTTTATTTTTTGTCTATCTCCAATCCTTAATATTTTAGATTATCTTATAACTCTAGTTTTTCCTTTTCCATTTATCTTTAATCTAGAAAATGTCTTAATGATTTCATTGTTCTTATTTATTTGTTTTCTTTTTTTCAGTATGTCTATTAATTTTATTGTTATAAAAAACTAACTAATTTTTTCTTCTACTTACAATACACCTGTTATATTCTCATTCCCAAATTTTAGATGTTAAATTCTAATTCACATTCTATTTCATCTTTTTGTGCTATATTTACAATTGGTTTAGAATTTCACTTTCTCATTATGCTCCTATATTGTGGTTTTTATTTGAACATTTATTATAGATATCATTTTACATTAACACCAAATACTAATAAATCTATTTTTTCATAGATAAAATTATTATTCAACATTGGATCATGAATTGTGACATATATGTTTTTGAAAACTTTTGATTTTTATTTTATGTTAAACATTTGGATTTTATTACATTTTTTTAAAATAAATTAATCACTCGACTACCTTCTCAAACTACATTCAAGTTTATAGATTTTATATTATACATCATATACCGCTTCCAATACTCCCCTAATTTCACATTTGATCAAAATTTTCATATTTCAAATTGTTTCCTCAACACTTGATGGTTCGTTGAGTATTAATATATGTTATTTATGTTTTGAGATTCAGTTTTACATTATCTTTTTCATGTACCATTTTTTTCTTCTACCATTAATTTTAAATAAATCTGTGTGTTATTTTTTAATAGGTTCTAGCATTATATATATATATAATGATTCTATTTATACATTTATTTTCACATACACTTATTCTTTTAAAATATTCTACTATTTCTATGAGTGTTCCTACTCATGCTTTGGAAACTTAATTTGCAACTTTTTATCTTATTCAACAACATATGTATATGATTTTATTTTTCCTTAGGTTTTTTCATTACCTTTTCCCAATGATTCTATTTCTACATCGGATTCCCATTCCACAATATCTTATTCTATGAAATAATACATATTTCTTCAATAAATTTTCTTTATTTTAGATTTTATAACTACATTTCAATGTAATTCATCTTATTATTATCTATATGTATATTTTTTTAGTTTTTTTAAATCTTTATTTATTTCATCAAATATTTTCCAAATAACCGTTAGCCATTTCCTCATATATTTATTTTTCAAAAAATTACTTCTCTATGTATATAATCTTTTTTCATGCATTGTGTCTTCTATTGATTTTTTCCTTTATATTTTTATATTATTCATATTTTTCATATAAGTAATTATTTCTAGATATATAAATGAACACTCTAAGATATGAGAAGTTTAAGGTTATTACTTTATTTTATTTACATCACAGTTATTAAACATAATAAAATATATTTACTTTAATTACTAATATTATAAACAAAAATTTATTTTGAATTATAATTTAAAATATTTTTTCAAATAATATATAATATTTAAAAATACCTTATGTATTATTACATATATTAATGTGTTTCTAATGAAATAAATTATGAAATTTAATGTTTCTGACCCTTATATAACCGATTTATGGGGAGCAGGTTCCCAGATATGTATCATTAAAATGTCAATGATATGTGATATGACCTCTAATCAACTTAATTATTAATTTTATAATAAATTTTATAATTTTATTAGAGATTATAAAACATTGATTAATTATTTTTAATATAATTTTTATTTAGTTATTCCTAAAAAAAATAAAATTAGTAATGTTAAAGGACAATGGATTAATGAAGATTTATAACACACCTCTTGGTTAAAATTACATGATATATTGTTGGTTACGCTAATGAATGAGGGAGAACATCCATTTCAATTGGAGGATGATCGATATTCATTTTCCCAAAAAAATTCCAAAGACTATTATGCTGAATAAAAATAAATTTATCCAGATGTTTTTTTTTTCATTTTACAATAGCTTGGAGGTTAGTTGATGTGGGTTTTAGAATAATTCCTAGTGAACTATCATTTGAGTATTGAGGGAAAAAAGTTCTATATATTATGGGGTGGGATGGGGGCTTGTTGATCCTGATAGTACCCATGTAGATGACGCCACATTCAGAGATCTGTACTAGATAGGACACTTGGAGGGATAATGAAATGTAATAGGAAATACGAATCATGGGGGTGGGGTGAAATCCATTGATCATTTCTATAGAATATGAAATAATTTTAGCATAGAGACCTATCATCATAATTTGACTTTTCTATGCTTCTAGATTTTAGTTAATTCTTAAAAATTATTTAAGTGTATATTTCATATGATAAGGAATGGATGGAAATAATAATTCCAAAACATGTCACTTAATATATGATTTTTTGAAATCATAGTCTTTAAAGAAGCATCAAAATGTAAAATTTTATACTTCTAAGGATGATGGTTGTATTTAGAAGTTATCACACATAATTATTATGGGAATAATTATTAATGGTGTATTTTTAGGGAATTTCTAGCTCTAGGAACAACCAAAACAAATAATGGAAGTTCCATAGAGTATTGGATATAATGTGATATGGAGAACAAAATATTTCTCTTTGGTATGTGGATATGGGCCACACACTACATCATCATCTATTTTTTATATCGGCAGTATACCCCCTTGCTCCCTAATGCTATATAGTTGGTGACCCTATATTTTCACCATGATTGAAGTTAAACAAACATAATTCTTATAAAACAAGAAAAACCATATCTCAAACTCATTGATCACCATAAACCATCCATTCCATGTTTTCCGAGGTAAGAAAAACCTAATCTTCTACAAGATACCCAACTTCCCACCTTAACCTATTCCTTCTTCTTCTAGTTTAGAGAAAAAAATCAGCACAAAACAAGAATCATTATAGATTCAAGCTATGTTTCAATGTAACTATGCGTCATTTTACTATTTTTTATTATTCTGGTATGTTATCTTCTCTTATTCCATCGAATTGTTTTTCATCCGTTTTCATGTTTTATTATTTGCAATATTATAATTTATTTATTTTCGATTCTTTTAATTCATCTATAATTTTTGAATTTTTTAGTTGATATATATATATATATATTGTTTTCTATATAATATTATTATTTTAGTATATTATGATTGAAATTGTTTATTTTTATATATTTTTTATGAATCGAGTATCAATTATTAATGTAGTCTTTAATATCTAGGAATATGTTAAATAATTTTGTATATGTGATTCTATGTATTCTATGCATCGTTAGTTCATATATTCATTCAATATGAAATGCTCTTTATGCCACTTTCCTTATTTTAAATTATGTTCCATGAACTATAAATAACTATAGTTTTGGATACATCACACACTCATAGAATTTGGAATTAGTTTCACTCAAACTCAGATTCATTATGATAACACCGATGTTGATTCTTCAACAATAATGTTCATATGTAAATTTTCTGATGCTATTATTCTTATATTTAAAAAACCCCAGAAAATTGTAATAAAAATAGATAATATAATCTCATATTTTGGAGAAAACTTAGAAAAATTATATTCACTTTTGTTATAATATGTACAGACCAAAAAACACATCAATCTAACAACCTGATTGGTCAGTATGATCAAAAGTGTCATTTGAAACTAATATTCTTATTAAAGGTATTTAAAATCGAGAAATTGAGATCAAATTTACATTAAAATTTATAACATTTATGAATTTAATCCAGATCAATCCAACATGTGGTGTTGTAATAATGACCAAATACATAGTTTAGTATGAATTAAAATACATTTAAAACATGATTCTATGGATCATTACATAGGAAAAAATTAATATTACTGGTAAATTAAAGGAAAACATTCGTCATTAATTTTTTTGAATATAGGAATAGATGACATTAAAATAATAATAGAGGTTTTTACGAAATGAACAAAAGAACATTTTTACGTATTTTATGGTAAAAAAACATGCTTCTAATGGTGAATACCGAGAGAACAATCTCCAAATTTTTTAAACCATTCTAAATGGCCATCCTTTATTTTTTTCACAGGTTACAATATACATAATAATAATGAGATAACCATTTTTTCCCTAATTTAATAATAGCATGATTTTATTGTTTTAAATTTCAAAAATTAGTCATTAATGGGTTACCAAAAATAAACCATACTAAAATTATCATTAAATTTAAGGACATTGATTTTTGATTAATTTATAAAATATATAATTGATAATTTTGTCAATAAAATTTTAAATTTTATCCAAATGATTAGAAAATTAGTTTTATTTGATAAAAGTCATTAAAAACATACATCAAAATGTAAATAAAAAACAAAAAAAATATTAGATTGTGAGTACACCACACATCATATTGATAGGCCTTCTGTTCCTTCATGCCTATAATTATTCAAAAATCACATTCCAATGATTTCAAGATAATTTGAGATTATTTTATTGGGGTTTAAAAATTTTCATTTTCTTTAATTTATTGGGGTTTCTTATGACTTATATTATTTACTTTTTATGATTTATATTATTCTCCATGATATTTTGCTCACATTTATGGATTATTTTTCTGATTTTTGATTTAAACATCTATATTAGGTTTCACATCTACCATTAAATTTTCACCATAATAAAATTTATCTTATTTTATATCTATACATTCTATCTTATACATTTATTTAATTTTATAATGATTCTTATGGATTCTTTAATAGTTCAATTACAACTACAATTTTCATATTTATACCTTCTCCACTATTGAATTTTTCAATATTTTATTTTCCATTTAATTTTTTCCATTTTTTATAGATTTATTTTAGATCCTTCTTATGTATTTTACATATTTTGTTTCAAATAATTAATCAATTTTTTTTATGTACTTTAATTTAATGATTCTAACTTTGAACTTCTTGGTTTTTTTTGTTTCAGATTAGTTATTTTTATTTGATATATATATACTTGTGTTTATATTATAATTTTTTTTATTATAACATTTCATTCCATTATTGATTCTATTTTTATTTCTTATGAATTATCCTTTAGAAATATGCATATGCTCATCGGTTCAAATTTAATTTCATGTTATGCTTCTGTTTAATGTTTTTTAATCCGTTGATTTCATATTCATTTTTTTATTTATATTTTTCTTTTATTTTATCATGAATTATTTCTTTTAAATTTATTATTCTTTTAGTACATCTCGATTTTATATTTTTATTGTATAATTTTCATTTAATTATATCATTATTATTTTCCTTAATATTTTTCATTCAGTTTTTACTTTATATTGGATTATTTATTTAATTAAAATTATATTTTTTCAATTATATTTTTTCTTTTTTATCTTAGTTTTTTCAGATAATTATTTTAATCATAATTATGATTTATTTATTTTTTATTTCTTTACAATTAAATAATAAAACTATAAATTTACATTCCACTGGAATTCTTCTTCTCAATTTAATTAGCTTTTCCCTTTTCTTATACATAGATAGTAATATATTGGAACAAGTCCTTTATTTCTATTATTATATCCCACTAATATAATATTTATTCTACATAAAACCACTATATATTATTATACATGAGGTTTTTTATGTTTTAATTCATATCTAAATTTTATTTCTACTTTTAGGGCTACATTCACAGATAGTTGTAGATTATTCATTCCCAGTAATATTTTCGATTATGACATTATCATTATAACATAGATTATTGTTTAACTATTAGATTTTCACAATTCTTTATTAAAATTATTTTTGTTTATTCATAAATTTGTTCTTCATATTTTTATCTTTTGTTTGAATGTATTAATTTATTCATTAATTTAAATTTAATTTTATATTCAACCTCTTTGTATTTGTTTTTAGTTCATTAATCTATTTTAAATCTCTATACTACCTTCACAAACCACCCTATTCAATGATTTAGCATTAGTATTTATGATTCACTTCCTTGTTTTCCTGCAGTTTCACATTCGATCATCATTATAAGATTTCCCATTTTTTCAACATGTCTTATTTTTCTATTAATATTTGATTAATGATATCTATATTATTAGTTTATCTTTTTCAGTAACTATTTCAAATGATATTTTTTTATTCTATCTATAATTTTGAAGATGGTTATGTATTTTATCTTTTCATATGTTCTTTATTCACATTTTTCAAATAATTTTGTGTGTAATTTGACTTCCCCTTTCAGTTCCCTTTCTTTTAATATATTTTTATAGATTCTGATATTTCTCCAACACCAGGTTTAAAAATTGAAATTTCAACTTTTTCATCTCATTCATCTATATAATATTTATTTTCAAATTTAGTTTCTCTTATTTACTTAATTTATATTATCCCTTATCACTCTTATACATTACCACATATAATTCATTTGATTGTAACAATATCTCTATGCCCATTTCTACTACATTTCAATGTGCTTTCAATTAATTTTATTATTTAAATTTTATTTTTTCCTTTTACAATTTTTTCATTTTAGAACTAATATGGTTTTATATAAATGATCACACTGGGAGAAGAGTGGGTTTAGGTTTTTGTGTTTTTTCATTCAATTCATGTTTATTTAATTTAAAAAAATTATTATATTTTAATAATAAATATTATAATGAACAATGTATTTTTAAAGAAGAATAAAAATATCTTGAAATTTCATATTTTATTTAAACATCACAATTGTAGTATTAGATTGATCAATGTGATTTTTATGGAATAATATTTGGAATTTATTATTTTTAGACCCTTTGGAGACCCATACATGGTGTGGTGGTTCCCAAAGCAGTATTGAAAAAAATATAAATCATCAATGATATTAATTATAATACACGTAATAGAAATCATAAGAGATATTAATTATAATACACATAAATAAAGCCGCTTTTACTGGCCTATATTTAATTGTCCACAATGGTGAGTTATCAAAACTACCAGGTCAGAGAAATCTTTGGGTAGGGATGAAGTCTTCTAATCCTCAATATAAAATATAAAATTATATTTTTCCAGAATTCAATCTTATAAATATCAATTTTCTAATATTTTAAATACATGATTATTCATAAGAGGTATTCAATTGAAGATTTCATAGATTTTGGATTAGATAAGAAAAATAATATAAAAATTCATCACATCATTGGATAATCTATTATTTCTAGAACTATTAGAAAGCATCATCTGGTAATGCATTCTACTAATAAAGATAATTGTAGAAGTTTCCATTTATTATTCCCAATTATTAGGTTTCTAGTATACACTCAATGACATTGGAATGAGTTTCACTAATAGTTATATTATTTAGGAATATAAAGACTCATTTTTTTAACTTTAAATGTATATATCATGACTTTTTAATGTCATTCTAATAACATTGAAAAACACATGGAAGATTTGGTGTTAAAAACTGAGAAACTGAGATCAAATTGACCTGAAAATGAAGGAAAATGATATTCAAGTCACTCCCGACCTATAAGAACTATCCGATTATAATATGACCTCATAATTTTTTGTTATGATAAGAATATTCATTTAGACTTAAAATTATTTGTAAATGGGTTCAAATCTAAGGAAAAAAGTTCATATTTCCATGAAAATTTATGATATATACTAATTGAATGCATATAAATCTAGCATGTAGTGTGTTAATAATAAATGTGAATAAAGTTTTGATAAATTTAAAAGTTGTAACATTACACATATGAGAAATATTTTAGAAATAAACAACATATTTTCATCTAATCTATATAAATTTTCTAATTTTTATTTGTTTTTCATGTAGGAATAGGTTTCACATAAATATGGCTTCTTATTTGATTACAATTAACAAAAGTTGTCTTTTATTGATCTAAAAGTCAATAAACATGCATCGAAAAGTAAAACCCTAGAAAGAAACCACATAATATAGTCAAGAAATAGAAAAATAAATAAAATATGAACAAATAAAAAACAAGACAAATTTTTTCCTTATATGGAAATGTGTTGCACAATAAAAGGTGAGATTTCATGTTGGTTTGATACAAATACCCAATAAAATGGTAGTGTATATTACACTAATAGTTATACATGTAAATATGGTTTGATTCATGGACTATTATGTATATAAATTTTTCCCTCTAATTATTATAAAGGATATTCTTCGAAGTGACCATCTAAAATCATTCTCTATCTAATATGATATCATTCGATACAGTTTATGATTTAGTTGGGTTTTTATACAAGGAAAACATTTATATTATTTCTTTGAATGATTTATGATTATGATGAGATGTTTTTTAGAAATCCCTTTCTCTTCATAAGTTTATACAATAATAAAATTCTTGTGAAATGTGATTCATTTCACAAGTAATTCTATGATGAAATTATTATGAAACCTTTCTATTTTTCATAGGTTATTATATGATTAAATTTTTATGATACCCATTTCATTTCATGAGTTATGGTATGATGTTTATGAAACCCATATCTTTCTTAAGGTTCATGATATGCTGAAAGATTTATTATCCTATGTCACACATATGTAATGTTTCATTATGTGATGGGTGAGACCTATATATTCCTCCAACGCACTAGGTAAATATTTCTATATATAATGAGATAGATAGGGAGGGAATTAGTAGTGAACAATGTTCATTAATACCGGGATGGAATGAGGAGTGATCTTGGTTCAATATTACAAGGCTAGAATGAGGAGTGAAATCCGGTCATTAATACCTGGCTGAAACGGATGGGGATCCTAGTTAAATAATATAGGAATGGAAAAATGATTGAACTCAGTTTAGTAATACAGGGATAGAATGAGGAGTGAACTAAGTTAATAAATACAGGTATGGAATGGGAGGTGAACTTAGTTCAATAATATAGGGCTTGAATAAGGAGTGAAAACATTTCATTAATACATGTCTGAAATTATAGGTGATCCCAGTTCAGTAATATAGATATGTAATGTGGAGTGAAATCAGTTTAGTAATACATGGATGGAATGGGAAGTGAACATGATTCAGTAATACGAGGATGTAATGGGGAGTGAACCCGATTCAGTAATGGACTTTTTCCACTATGAATATCTTGGGATTGAACTATGACTACCATGATGGTTTGGGGCAGTGAGTACATTCCACTATTATGGACATGGAATTAAACATTTACTCTTATGGAATTAATCATATATGTTTTTGTGTATTCCACAATCTCATGTCTAATGCTTTTATTATAGTCTCATGGATTATGATTTTTATTTACTTATGGTTTATATCCTATGGACAACCAATATTTATGCCAAGACATTTTATTATAACATTTTATGTACATAGAATGATCTTTTAATGTAATGAACTTGTTCTCTTTCATATATTCTAATAGTGTTCTTACATATCACCCTACTTTACCCTTACAGAGAATCTAGCTCACCCCTTTCTCAGTATTCCTTTACCCATGTTATGAGTAATGGTTTTAAGTAGGAGTACTAAATGGGTGATCTTTAAGGGGGACAATGATTATATTTCACCATGTTAGAATATTCTGTTTCCCTGTTTCCAAATACACTAAACTATTATGGTATTTGGGCATATTTTTTTTAATGTACGGAAAATTAATCTAAAAGAATATAATATCCATGTATGTCAAAGCATGGGACTATAGAGTTGGTATCAAATGAATGTTTTAGTAGACCATTGGAAACAAGGCTGAGAAACATTAGTGAGACCCATAGAGATATTTGTATATTATTGTATAGGGATGTCTCTAAGAATTTTCTTGTTGTGTCATAAATTTAAATGTATGCGTCATGATTTACGAATCCAATAAATTGTTTTTCATAATTATTTTGTTTTATGATATGATATGTTTTCCTCACCATATTATTTCTGGTTTTATTCGATAGTATGATCTAAAAGAATATGTGTTTCCATTGAATTTTTTTGATGTTGAAATTATTGGCATTTTGAAAATAAATTTCCTAAGTGGAAATGTCATAATGATAAGGAGGAAGGTGGTATGAGTATTGGTTATACATATAAATATAAAGGGATCACAAATGAAAAGTGAAAGGTATGTCATGTTATAACAATATTCTATACATTAAATGTAAGAATCTGGATGACATTGAGGTTGAGGATCCTTAAATCATGATTAATATTTCATATTCTAAGAATGTGGTATTACGGAATATGATTATGAATCTTTAGTAATGGTATAATAATAAAGATGGATTATTCAGCTATATATGTTATATAATTAAATGTTTATTTTATATGAATCCAGAAATATATATGTATTTTCAATATAATATTTTCATTAAGGATGGAAAAGGATATGTTTAATGGTGATTAAGACATATAAATGTTATTTTATGAAATGATGATGTTCATGAGGAACACATGACTAAGGAAAATATAGTCCTCATTTGTTCATTATGTTAAGATAATGATGTTTGGAAAAAGATATATTTGATATGAATATGTATATTGCGCTATACTGATTACCTGGGAAATAATTAAAGATTTTTTGGAATTTGTATTATGATATCATTGATAATGATTATAACATTTTTGGATTTAATTTATAAATTTGATAAACATTGGAATAAGGAAACATGTATGTCTTTATCAATGATTTATGGTACTACATGTTATTACCATGTTTAAAGAAAACAAATGATGATGGTATTCAAATGTTTTTCTATGAAAAATGTTATATTCTTCATGATATATGGGGGATTAATGATTAGTATATTTTGATAAATATATAGACCTTATTTATATATTTTGGACTTCCATCATTCTGAAAGTTTATAATATTAACCATTAATGGGATGGTTTATGTTAAACATCATATGATGTTTTAGAGATTAATGAAATATATTGTCACATGAGGATTTATTAATTTTGGATAACACATTATAATTTTTTTTGTTATAACTAAATACATATGCAATCAAATATAATTCTATATTTGGATTTCATGATTTTCTAAAGCTTCCAGAATGAAAAATTCAACATAATTTCTTCCAATGATAGATGAAGTGAATACTAACCAAGGCACCTAGATGGGTGAGGTTTTCATGAAATCTTGTAAGTATATCTTCTGATGAAAATTCATTAACTATTGGGAAAGAAGGGACTTGGAATTTAAATTTTCCCTAGTAAAATAATTTTATATGATATCAATGTCCTCTATTATGATTCTTCAATTTATTGTTTTGTGATTGCTAACTTTCTCTAGATAACCCACGTTATTGTGATATGTGATCTTTATCAATCTATATGATAATTTACGCTTTTATTTCTTGTATGTGTTTATCATTACACCTATGTTCTCCCATGTATAAACTTAGTTATGATTTATTTTGGGAAACCATTATGTTTCTAACTTTCCCCTTTTAAGGAAGGATTTTGTATTCAATTTTACAATGTGGGATTCTATAAAAAGAAAAATTATATATTAAACCCTTGAAAACCCAAAAGAATTATAAGGGTGAAATTAATTTTAATAGAAGGGGGGGTTTAATTAACTCCCTGATTATTTGGGAAATTATTATTTTAATTTAATTAATATTTTAAATATTTTTACATTTCACACAAAACTAGATATAGTTTTTTATATAAAATCTATATTTTTGGATTTCTTTATATGAAGCACCATGTTAATATTGCACTATAATAAACACTTATATTATCTTGTGGTACAAAAAATATTATATTTGTCTTTGTTACACACAATATCGTGCACCTCCAATAGCTTGGATTACACATATGGCCATGTTTTACCAAACTATAATATACTATTAATATTCTTTTTAAAATTTTATTATAGTATACACCTAGGAATTGGAATGGAAGTTTCAAAATAGATTTACTAAATTTTGAAAATATTATTTACACATGTTAATAAAATAAATCCTTTTGTTAATAATTAATTAAAAATGAATGTAAGAACTATTTGAAAATAATGAAATTATTTTTCTTTGAAAATTAATTTTTTAATGTACAAACACTATAGTATCTCAATAAATCTTAAAAAACCAAATATTATGAGTGTTTTAAATAAAATAAAAATATTATATATTCAAAAAATATTTTCTATACTTATACATTATATCTTATAGACAAATGATAAGAAAAAATACAATTTTATGAATAAAAATTGGTATTTTCCTAAAATGTAATTTCAACACCTTTTAATTTAATACATATTTAAAATATTAATTTTCAAAAATTTATAATTTTTATTTTAAAAAATACAATTAATATTTAAAATAATAGTAACTAAATTTACTTTGGGTTGTTTTTTTTAATTTTCTGAGAAGTTTTATTTTTGGATGAATAATGAAGAAAACTGAATTTTAATTCAATATTGAATTTTAATATAATTTCATTATATTGTTAAATTATATATTAATTTATTTTTAATGTATAATTTGATAAAATTTAAATAATTTAATTCAAATTAGTTAGTGGATCCAAATTTCCCAATGGAATTTTATATAAAAACACTCAAATCTTGGGGATTTTTTTGCTTTAAAACCCATTTTCATGACACATCTATGAGATTAATTTTAAATTAATTTTTACCACTAATATTTATGAAATTTTGGAAAAAGGATTACATATTTCTAATAATCATAATTTATAATATCCAGTATGGTGAACATAGTTTTCATCCCAAAAATTTAGTGGAAATAATTAAACTTTCTTACAGTAATTAAGGTAAAATCGAGTTTACTAAGTTGTTAAACATTTACATAAGGGGTAAAATACCCCATCCACTTGTGAAAAATATATTTTATAGAAATATTTATAAAATATTATCCCTTTAATATAAATTTAAAAATTATTTTATGAACATTATGTTTGGGATACCTGTCAATAGTTTTTACCATTTTATATTTATTTGAATTCCACTCCTTGTCCACTATAAAAGGGTAATCACGCCCTCAAATCCACAAATAAATCAATTAACATTTTATTCTCCCAAAAAATCCCAAATAAGCTTCATAAAACCATCATATCAACCTATAAACCAAAATTTTGGCATAAAGTAAACCAAGTTATTCTATTGCTGCAAGTCAAAAGGTATTACCCAAAGAAGATGTAACATCCTTCAACAAGCTCTTCTGTTTTATTTCTATTATCCAGGCAATAAAATATTCTTATTGTATGATTATATAATAACCTAATATTTCTAATGATACTTAAATTTTGTTTTTTTAATTTTTATGCCTACACATACACATGGTTCCACCCATTTGGTAATGGACATACCATTCTTGTGTTTGAGAGACTACCACCTCGCGAAACGATGTCATTCATTATACATTTACAACCATTCATGGTTGAGAATAATTATGGAAAAAATATTTAATTATTAAATATTAAATATTTAGGATTTTATTAATCTTTATTTAATTATTACATTAAATTTTACTTCACGCTTTACAATTTTTGTAAATACTATAACATCATTTGTGGACGTGTGGACTACTGCCTCCTCAAAGCGATTTGATTCATTCACATGATAAATGGAATGTATTGTGGATGGGTTTAGTAAAATTATATTATATATATGAAATAATAATTATAATGTACTTATAATATATATATATATTCATTTATTTCATTTACTTTCTTTCATTCAATACGTTAATAAATTAGAAACAATGTTCATGCATATGGGTAGCAAACCTTCTTCAAGAATGGTGTGTTCCATTTCATATTTCCATATTTTATAGATTATTATTAATATTTATATAATAAATATATATTAAATCTATCTCATGTTTTACATTATATTAATAATTAAATAAATACCTACGTAATTGGATCGAGAATAACAAGTGAAATCATATATGAAAAAAGTATAAATAACCCAAAACACAAAGTTAACATTAAATGTTTAATAAGAAGTTAATATAAAGTCATAATAAAATAATATTTTGTATGATATATGATAATATTGTTCTTATAAATATTTATAATAATCTTATAATTATTATGGATTATTTTTTAATGTGTTTGAATAAATTCAAGACTAAAGGTAAAGGTCTTTTTCTTATCAGAATTTTATTTCTGTAAGAAATATGCCTTATTCGAAACTCATTAAATTTGTGTGGTGTATATAATTCCTAGGAATTTATTCTATTTATATTATAATTAAATTTATTATTGTTCACATATGCCTTTTATGATCTTCATTTTATGGGGTTTATGGGTTAAATGATACCAAATTGGTATAACAATTTAGTCTCATTTTTCCTTCGTTGAGACACATGTAATTTTGTGCACCTATATTTTTTTGAGGTTTATATAATACCATATTATATGTTATATCATGAATATCCTTATTTAAATGATATTATGAGTTTTATTTAATTTTATTCTATCCATATTATTATGATTCAAAGTTACAAATGTGGTAACAGTTTATTTCTATAATCTCATTGTGAATCAAGATTATTTATGATTATTCACCCATTGATGAAATATTATTAACTATATATCAATAAATATCATTGAATTCTTTATACTATATTTTTCTATTAGATATCTATGTATTGGTACCATTTTTAAACTCTTTGGCATTAAGATAATTGATAATATATTTTTAAATAAAATTGACTTTATTTCTATATTCGATTGGAAAATTGATTTAATCACCAAAATATGTTTTCCCAAAAAATAAAAACTATTATATTATGATTTTTAAGTGAATATTTTACCAATGTTTTAATTTTTTAATAAATAATGGTTTTAAAAGTAATCTATTTTCTATATTCCATTCATGTCACTTTTCGAAACATTTTACGTAGCAATAGGAATGATTGATATGTGCATATTTTCCTATTTTAATTTCATTGAATCTTACATTGAATGATTAAAATTTTATTTTTAAAAGAAATTTGTTTCCCTAATATTCTGGATACTCATTTTTTAAGGTTATTTTCAAATAAAAATGTTTTCAATTTTTATTTATATATTTAAAATGTTTTTAAAATTATTTTCAAATTTTTCATTTTATGATATCAAGTATATGTTTAAAAAACAATATTTTCAATAAAATATTGTTCTAATTTTTTTTAAAAATAGGGATGGTTTTTTTTATCATGAAATTTTTTAAATGATTTTTCATTATTACTATATATTTTTTCTTATAGGTTGCAATGAAAATGATTTTGAAAATCAAAAATGTTTTAAAAAGTAATATTTAATGAAAAGTTGTATTCTTAAGGATAATTCAAAATACTTCTCTATATAAGATGACATAATTTGACATAGATTATGCCTTAATTGGGTTAGGATCCAAGGAAACCATTAATTTTCTTTATTTTAATGGTTTATTATTATGATGACAAGTTATTTATGAATCATATTTCTCTTACCCAGGTTATACCATGATAAAATGATAATTATACCTACTTACTATAATGAGTTATTATAATATGAAATTATCATTAAACCTATCCCTTTTCCATTAGTTATGATATGAGTAGTTTTTAATAATAATTATTTACTTTCTGTGTTAGATGTGATGTTTATTAAACCCATCACCTTTTTTAATGTGTCATGATATGATGAATGTTTTTTATGTTATGCCACATGTTTGTATGATTTAATTATATACTAGGTGGAACCTATATCTCCCTATAATTCATTAGGTAATGATTTATATATCTAATGAGATAGAGTGTTCTGGGATGATGAGTGAATTCATTTTAGTAATACAGGGATGGAAATAGGAGGTAAAACGACTCAATAATATATGGAAGGAATGGAAGGTTTACTTGATATAGTAATACAGGGATAGAACGAGGTGTGAAATATATTCAGTAATAGAAGGATTGAATGAGGAGTGGACTAATTTCACCAAATAATGGTATGGAACAGAAGGTGAAATCAGTTCAGCAATATAGGGATGGAACAATTAGTGAACTCAGTACAGTAGTTCAAGGATAGAACATGGGCTGAACCTAATTTAGTAAAAAATGATGGCTAGTGTAGTGAACATAGTTCAATTATATAAGGATTGAACGAGAGGTGAACCTGGTTCAGTAATACAGGTCATTAATGGGATGTAAATCATGTTTATTAGAGGACTTTTCCACTATGATGGTATTGGGAGTAAATGTGGACTACTAATATGGTTTGCGGCATGAACCCATTCCACTAAGATGAACATGGAGTTAATCGTTTACTACTATGAATGTAATTTAATATGTTTATGTGTCTTACACACTCACATGTATTATTCTTATGTTATGATCTCATGGATTAGTCACTTGATTTACTTTTGATTCATGTCTTATAGACTACCAATATTCCTATAATGAATTTTTATTATGATCTTTGATATGCATGACATGATCATCAATTGTTAAGATAATGTTCTCCTAACCTTATACTCATGTTATTCTTACATATTTACCTTTTCAATCTTACATAGAATTGTATCTAACCCATTTCTTATGTTTCCTTTCCCGATGTTATGAAGAATGTATTTTAAGTATTATTACTAAAGGGGAATATCTTTCACCATGGTAGAAGATTATGATTCCTAGTTTCTAAAGACACAAAACTATTACAGTCCTTCATAATGTATTTTTATATTGTTATGAATATTAATATATTGAAATAATGTAATGTCCATGTATATTAAGACCGATTTTATATAGTTAAGGGCATTAGAATTGGTATGGTTGGAGGGTTAGGGATTAGGCATTTGATAGGGTCTATGGTAGGGGAATATAGGGTTTAGATTACGGAAAACTATTTTGGACGAGAGGGGTTAGGGATTAAGTTTAAGTTGGGGGTGATGTTCTGGTTAGGTGGTTAGTAAGGTATTAAGATTAGGTTATTGGGTTATTGGTTTATTTTAGTTTAAGGGTAAGATAATAATACTCGGATAGGTGGGGGTTAGTGGTTCAGGGATTTCATTGGGTCTACCATGGGTGGTTGGGGTTTAAGGGAAGGATAAGGTCTATTATAGAGTAAAATGATTAGGAGGATAGTGGATAATGGTTTTTTGGTAATATATGGTCTAGGGGTTACTATTAGGGCTAAGATAATTTCGATGACCCAGACTCCCATATCTCCAGGATAGGGAAGGGGTTTAGGGGGTAAGATATTGTCTATATTTGGGTTTGGGTTTGTGGGTTAAAATATTGTCTAGGTTAGGCGTTAGGAGTTAGGAGTTGAGAGGGTTTTGGTTTAGGGGTAAGATCAGGTATAGGATGGGGGGTTAAAGCATAATACTAAAATAAAGTCTAGGTTATTATTAAATGTTCATGAGGTAAATGTGTTAGTGTTGAAAGGTAATATATCATCTAGATAAGGGTTTTATGGGAAGACATGTTATATCTAGGTTATTGTTTTAACAATAATATTGGGTTTCTGTCCTTAACACCCCAAACATATTCCCTTAACCTAAGATGTAGGGTTATGATTATTTTAGGTTGGGGTATGGGGAATAATTTTACTATGTAGGGTTATGTTTTGTATTGTGGTAATGGTACAAGTTTATGATTAATTTATGGTGGTGTTGGGGGTTGGGGTTCATGGTATGATTTCTTAAAAGTGTTTCCTTTAACCCGTTCACATATAAAAAATGTTTTATCCTTGAACAACGATGGTATTTAAGAATGTATATGATATTTAAATTGGAAACTCGTTAATTTTTAACATATAATCATAAAATGGAATATTCTATCATCCTCAACTCTGGTATTTTTGAAGAGTGTAGCATGTTGATGACCTACTAATTGAAAAGTATTATGAAAATGAGTCTCACATATATCATATACTTTCTTCATTAATAAATAACTTCTCCAATTTTATTATTAATTATAATATGAAGAATAATAAGATGAGTATTTATGAAAATACTACTGTGATTGGCCACATGGATTAGTACATGGGGTTTCAAAAACTGGTGGTACATAAGATGAATAAGAAAAGGAAGAACAAAGAAACAATGCCTATGAATTAGAACAGGTATAAAGATCCTAATCACCATCCATCATAGAAGATGATGATCCAGATTTAGGGAAATGAATAGGTAGTATGTTTTTCATGTAGAATGCAAGGCCATAGGGAGATGAACTACACCCAAATGAAAGGGGACACTATTTTTCTGTTTTTTAATAGGTGTAATATTTTAATATATACACATTGTGTATTAGAACAACTTGTGGTTCTTCTAGATACATTAAAATGAAGGAACATAATATTTTCTTAATGATTACTTTAGGATAGAAGGATTTTTGAGCATCCAATGGTGTGAGGCTAGATGCTCTAGACATTTAAGACTACCATATTTCATTTCTAATATGAATGATACTAGTTTTGAGAGATTTTTATTATGTACCAACTGTTACAAAGAACATATGTTTTGTATCATTCCTATATAATGATTTTTTTTCAAAATTTTTGAATAGGTTTTTTTATTTTAGAAGGAAGAAATGTTTTATGGAATGCCAAATTTAAACGAGAATAATTTGGAAAATATCAAAAAAAACTTGATATTTATAGTTTTCAGAGAGAAACCCACATGAAAAATTACATTCATGTTTACATGGAAACAAGATCAAACAACAACTTCTTGGATTGGTTGAAAGTGTTTTAGAATATTTAGGATCTGTACACACTAATGTGTGTGTGGGTGGATATTATGATTTCATAACTATTACTAATTAATTGAGTATATATGGATATTTCTACGTGATGAGGCATAATATTGATTCAATGATGATTCAAGAATATATTCCATTATCATTTTTGGGATATGAAATACAAAATTTGGAATACATTTTAATCTAGGTACCAACTAATGCATAAAATACAATTCTCTTGGTTTTGTTTAGTAGAAAAAAACTCTTATCACTTACACATGTATGGGGTTGTGATGAAATTTTAATGGCCTTATTAGGAAACAAACTAGAACTATAGGGGGGATAGTGTATTATTATAGCATATCCTAAATAAATAAAGTTGTACTACCTATTTAACCCCTTAAACAAGAGAGTGTATGTTTCGAGACAATATTTCGTTATAGAGAGAGAAAAACCTCTAAAAATATAGTTGGAGAAATCATGGCATCGATGAAATTAATTCTCATGATACACACTAGTAATCAAATTAATAGATTCCATAGGTCACTGTGTGTATATTTCATAAAACACATTTACTACACATGAGAACTATAGAGGTAAGATAAGTATAAAGATATAGGTTTCTGTTCACCAATGATAGTGAGTCATTATTGTTTAACAATGATGGATTTATATAATACAAATAGGATGTAGAGATCTCACAAGATAAAATATGGATAGAATATTAGAATTATGAAATGTAATGCATATATCATAACATTGTTCGGGACCTAGTTTATGCACTAGTTATTTCAAATCACATATTGTGAAAATAAGTATTTCAGAGAAAACAAAAAAATTTAAGTTAACATAAATACCTATAAATCAAGGCTAGTTGATAAAGGGTTTAAACAACATCATGTAAATGACTAAGATGAAAACTTTTCCCTATTTTCCATGTTTATATTCATTAGAATTATACTTAATATAATAGGATATCATGAATATGAAATTTTGAATTTGGAAATCATAACCATTTTACATAATAGAATACTTTAGGAAGATGTCTATATGATACAACCATAATGGTTTTTTTTTCAGTTTTGGCAAAAAATTATTTTAATGTTACTGATATCCATTTATGGATTAAATCAATCATATAGGTTGTATAACATTTTATTGGTTGAATCAATAAAATAATTTCTTTTAATTAAGAAATAATGTGATCCAGGTGTTTCTAATTGGTTTAGTGGTAATGTGGTTGTTATCCATGTAGTATATGTTTATGACATAGTATTTATTGGAAATGCAAAAACAGTCTCAAATTCTATTATGAATGGGTTAAAAAATGTTTCTCCATAAAGGACATTGGTGAATCAGCCTCTATACTATGGATCAAGATCATTCATGATTGTTATAATATGATTTGTCGACTGTATTATTATACATACTTGACTAGATACAATAGAGATTTAGTATAGTTCAATACATGTCATGATTGGTTCCAGTGTCACATTATATACATATTTATTAGAAAATTTTTCCTCGAACACAATAAAATAATGTTGGAATGATTAATATCCCATAAGATTTAGTGGTACAATTTTTTTATGTATTCCATGACATTTAGTTTACGTGATTTTTCATATGCACTGATAATAGTAGGAAGCTATCAATCTAATATAGGAGTACACCATTGGCCTACTATTAATGTAATACTTATGATCTGAAAATAGTTATAGATATTTTACTTTTGTATGGAGGAGAAGAAGAGTATTTAGAAAATGTTATAATGATGAAATATTTAAAATAAATACAAATGATCTGATGTCATAGTTTGGATATGTTTATTTTCTCAATGGATGAACTATGAGCTTGAAGGGTTCAAAGAAGCCAGATGTCATTTATTCTATAGTGGAGTCTGTGTTTGTTGAGGCTTCTAATGTAGCTATAGAATCCATTGGGATGTGATGCTTTTTCCAATAGATTTATGTGTTAAATAGAAATAAATACACTATCACAGTTTAATGTGAAAATACATAGTGGTGGATATTGTAAAGGAGAAAAGGTCACACCATTGGAAAGAGAACATATTATGTAATTATAACCTCTTGGGTTTTTTTATTATTAGGGTGAATTTGAAGTATATAGAGTTACCATAGGAAAACATTGGTGGACCCCTTGACTATATTTTTATCTCAATAAATGTATGGGTATCATGTGAGTGATATAAGACAAAATATTGTGTGTAGTTAGATATTTTTTTAGTGGGATTATGTTAGATTTGATTCCCTTGGAAAAAATTATATGGAATTTACGATAGAATTTATTCGTTGTATTTAATATTAATAAACATCATATCACATTATGGTTATTCTTATGCATAACATTCTATTTCATAATGTGCGTAGAGTAGCTGTCACACTAAATGGTTATAATAGTTCCCCACTATAATGATATGTCACAACCCATCTATGTGGGGCCTATGTCGCAACCCCCTATTCCTGAATCCAATAGGCCAGGGGATAACTCCTAGCACCAAGAAGGCATGTCACAAAAAAGGGACCCATTAGCTAAAGTAATTCTACACACACACACACATCTCCGATCTTATATAATGTCGAAAAGTAAAAACAACTGAAAAAACACGATTTAATACATATAAATATCATATATAGAGTATGAAAGTAAGTAGAAGATTGTAAATAGATCTAGACACAATCCCAACACAAAGAGTCCGAAAACATAATACCAAACATAATGTAAGTATTCAGATTATTATCTGAAATCAGAAGGAACACACCTCAGTTTTTCCAGTGTCTCTACGTAACATCTAGTCCTAGTATTCCTAACACTATATCAAAAGGTTGATTTTATTCACAAAACATGAAATGTATAGGAAAGTACTATACAGGGGTGAGTATAACAATAATCAGTAGAAAACCACAAAACCATAAAGAAGAAAACAAAAGAAATAAAGTCACATATACACAAGTATATGTTTTTTGAACATATTACAAGAATATGTAGATATACTCAACAAATAAAAAAATTCAATAGGTAAGGGAAAAACATAGTATATGAACCCTAGGATTCCATCATAATGAATCCAAAAACCACTCATCTAGGATAACATAGTCTTGAGTCTGATAGATCTAATGGAATCTGTTTGGGAGGTTATTCTCATCAGGTATTATAATTAAAAGTACATGTTCAAGGTATAATGGGAAAATGACACACAAATGTGGATCACTTCCAAGGACATGGTGTTATACCAACAACTAAATATGGATTAACCTACTGTAAAGAGGATTGGTACCTATGTAGGGATGGTCATGTCATACCAAGAACTCCACCTAGGACATGAATATGAGCACAAGATCTCACTTTGGGTCTCTTGGAGGGATTCCAATGACTCTTTATAGGATGTTTTAGTAAAGGTATTTTCATCCTAGGAGTGGTTGAAGATTCTATATGAACTATTAGGGAATGGTAATGGGGAGAACACCCTAATGTAAATTGTCCATGATATGGTGGAAAAGTGATCCAATCCACGTATAGATGAGTACATGACATGTACTAGGGGTCACACGTCGTGTTACATGACCTCTGTTCCTACATGTGTATATGGACCATGTCAAGAAGCTATGTTATTGTAGTTGTACATATCATGTAGGCATCCCATGTACTATACTTGTGGTATGGTACATAGATTAGACCGTGTACTTTTTCCACTATGCTAGTAGCCCACGTACCCATTCCAACATGTGTCTTTGTGGGGGAGTTGCATCAGGTATCTAGTCCATGTACTCCACCTAATATTTTTATACATCCAAATATAGATGATGAGTCACTCGGGGAGGGACCGCATTTCATGTGATAGGGGTCACACTCTATGTGGTACATAACATTTTCCATAAATACTTGTTGTAACTTAGGGGTGCACATCCTGAGTAATCCGAGATTACATGCCACGTTGGTCTAGTTTTTTCAAAAACCTTAGTTATTCCCCCCATGTGTGCCTATGTTATCGCCTCCTCAGATCAAATCTCTAATTTAACTAGTAATCAAGGATCTTCTCACTTGATCCTTGTCATTTATTGGAAAATAGATTCCATCATCTAATCTGTTTAAAAAAGGATCTATAAGTTATTCTACATTCATTGATAAAGAACTTGAAATTGGGTATTCTACAACATCTTAATTACTATCTCTCTATCATAACACTTTCATCCTATCATGTCAATCCCAGATCTATAATTTCGGATCATTGCACTAAGAAATGGTTGTGAAACAATCGATTGATCAGGATTTGTCGACCTACGGGACAAATGATGAACGTTCACAAAAAAAACGATGAACCAAGGGAGAAAATTAGAAGAAAATATATGAGAAATATATCCCAATAATTTTTTGTGATGATATCGATATATAAAAATTATAACAACTATCCAAAATTATTAAATAATAAAGACATTGTCTAGTCCAAACCACGAAAAATAACCCATCATACAATACAATCAGACTGAGGATCCATCTGTTAATTGATTAGTCTGTGTTAATCATAGAAATTATTAATAGTGAAGAATCACATCAAAACACACATCCTGCTTAAATTCAGACCGATCTTTGATGAAGAAGGAAGTTGTGTCATTTTTTTGGAACGATCCTTCGAATCTGATATGCATCAATTGTTGATCCAAAACAAATCATCATTCTCTTGGGATAATTATCCAAATCTATCTCCAAGGGTTATCTAATGCCTCTAGTGTTATATATATTTTCCTAGAATTCTGACATAATGATATATTTAATTATCCACTAATCCATAGAACAATGAAATGAATTAAAATAATTTTATTTCATTACTTGATTAATTTTCTCTCTAACAAATAATTTTTTACAAAAGACCCATGTCGTCAAATGTTAAGTAACACCTTAGGTAATCCTCATGTTCTTAATGAAATGGTGACCTTGGTTATTTTATCTGATCACCCATTTATAGTTTATTCTACATTTCTAGGAAAACTATGTCCATGTCCTATTTAATATTTTTAATATATTTTAGGAATATATTTCAAGCACACTTGGGACATGAAATCAGATACCTTCTCCACAGCTAGTCTCAAAACATTTCCACTGAATATCCAAAAATAATAAACAAAATAATATAAGACATTACATTCTCACAAAAATGGTGATTTAGGTCCCTAAAAGGACAAAATAAGGTATAATCAAACAGATGTTGGTACTAAGCACAAATTAGAGCCTCTATCTCCCTTTTTCTCTCCTATAGATTCTCATGTTTCCACCTAACACACACCAAAGGAATAGATTTCACAAAAATGATCCTTTATGTTCAACCCTATATCCCTAATGGGTAATCAACAATGATCTCTCCATCCTCAATGTCCATCTTTCTCTAGTCGATAACGTGTGTTGGGTCAATCACATAGCTCCTCAACTGAGATACATGGAGGAAATCATGTAACTTTTCTAACATTGGAGGTAGAGTTAAGTGGTACTCCACCTCACCAACGATACATATTATCTATAAAGGGATATTGATCCTCCAATATCACTTTTCTTCCCAACCAAATTTCTATGGTCCACATTGATTTGAAAATTGTTGGAAAAAATGGTCTAATTACTCGAACTCCAATGACCTTCATCACCAATAATAATAAGAATAATGATAGTACTGTATAGTATTCATCCACTCCTATATGATCTTCACCTTCTCATCTATTTTTCTCTCCAACTGTGGGGATATAAGAGCTGACACTCCTGGTCCAGTCTAAAAATACGGTGACTTGTGGGATCACCTATAAATATCAAAAAAATGGTGTTATGGTAATGGTGGAAGGGTAGCAATTACTTTATGAAAAAATCACCATTTTAGGTAATCCTCCCAACATTGCAAAAACTCCAACATGAAATATCAAAACATGCCCTTCAGAACCAGAATTGTCTTCTTTGTTTGGCCATCATTTTTTGGGTGAGGAATTGTGATCACATGTAACGGAGTTTCAAACAACCCCTGTAATCCAATCCACAATAGTGAAATAAAGATAGAATCATAATAAAAGAAAATATTTGATATAACTCCATGGATTCTGACTATCTCCTGAACCTAGAGGCATCTAAATATCTCAACTAAATTGTATTCTCTTATAGCTAGGAAGTGGGACTACTTGGTGACTCAGTCTTTCATCACCCATATGAAATCATTTCCCCTGTAAAAATGTGGTATTCCCATTATGAATTCCATATATATCCCATAATACTTCCAATCTATATCCTTTAGAGGTTTAACTAAATCACTAAAACTTTCAAATAATACTTCACTTGCTGACATGTAGGGAATCAATATATATATATATTGTTTATCCTTTTTTCATCCCTAGCCACCATAACCGACGTTAGAGGTACTAGTAAAAAATTTCCACCCCTGTCTGTATTGCAAGAAAATATTCCAGAAACATTCTCAGTACATCTTCCCATAACATCACTAGTACCATATCGTGTCCTCTATAAATAATAACATGCTCCCCACCATTAGAAAATCCATTAAGAGCCTGTATAGTTGATATCTAAGTACGTAGGGTCTCACAGTCAGTATCCCCAAGTTGTGACTCATTGACATGCTGGAAGAGGTGAGGATAAAAAAAAATCTCCAAGAGGTAATCCAATACATATTAAAACACAATAGATAAGTGTAGTGAGTCCAACTACTACAATGCCTTGTTCAAAAATTGTGAAAAAGATATCCTATAAAGAGAATATTCAATAATGTTCCACTTCCCAGGGGTATAGAAAATTTCAAAGTCATAATCCTGTTGGATCTATATCCATCACCGGAATTTCACGTTGTTATCCTTATAAGAGAATATATAAATGGAACCATACTAATCAAAGTAAATGATAAACTTCTTTCCCATAAGGTAGTTTTTTCATATCATTAAAGAGAAACTACTGCTACTAGATCAAGATCATGGGTAAAGAAACACTTCTGATATAGTCTCAACTGAAATGAACATCTACATCAACAAAAAAAACCTTCGATGTTCCCAGATGAGTCGTAGAACACTACATACTCCCCACCCTCCTCTAAAAACCTCAAGATGGAAGTGCTCATCAAAATCTTCCTCAACTGCTAAAAACCATTTGTTCCCTCTTTGTAAATACATAAGGTTCCCCCTTTAAATTCAAATATATCTTTGATGATGATATACTAGATAAATCATGTATGAATCTCCTGTAATAGACATTCATCCCAAGGAATCCCCACACCCCCATCATGATCTTGGGTGGCTCCCAAGATTACACTACATTGACCTTGTGGGTGTCTACTACCACTCCATCTTCTGAGAAAATTTCTCCTAGAATGGGGAATGCCTGGATCCATAACTGTCACTTCGAGAGATTTACTTAAATAAGTATCTCTCAATGTTCATCTAGAACCATCCTCACATGTCTCGTGTTCTTCTCCTCTGACGCAGAGTATAAAAGGATATCATTGTTAAAGACTACCACAAATAAGCCTATGTAAGGATGAATGATCCAGTTTATGAGTCCCATGAACACTTCAGGAGTGTTCTTTATGCTAAAGGGAAACACCAAGTATAAATCTTGACCATAGATACAATTGAATGTTGTGTTTGGTATATCCTCATCCTTTATAACAGTTGGTGATGGTCTGACCTGAGGTTAACCTTCGAGAACCATCATCCCCCTCTCATATGATCAAATAGTTCTTCAATTGTCAGTGGTAGATATATATTCTTTAGAGTCATCTAGTTTAAGAACCGATAGTCTACAGAAAACCTCAAGTTGTCATCTGCCTTGTTGGAAAACAAATTTGGGGCTTCCCTTGGTGAAACAATGGGTCTAACAAATCCCTTCTTCTGTAAGTCCTTTAACTACACCCTCATCTCGTGAATCTCTGTGGGAGCCATCGATATGATGGCATAATTTTTTATATAATATTTGGGTGTAGATCAATGAATATGTCTATATCATGGTGGGTAGGTAAACCTAGAACATCCTCAGGGAATACATCCTCATACACTTCCACCACTGATGGAAACTCAAAAATCACAACATCCATTGCACCATGTGTTAGGCTAGCCAACTGAGCTGTAATTTGATGAACCCTTCTATGAATGATTCCATCCAATATTTCATGGGTTTAATTTTCACTAGAATTGATAACTTGTCATCATAATTGTGGACACACTACAACCTTCTCCTAAAATAGTGAATATGGGAATTAATTTTAGATAACCAATACATAAAATGAATGATGATGTAAGGCCTTGAAGCTACTAAAATGTGATTTTTATAGATACTATCGCCTCCCAGAGTGTGGTATCACTATCTTAACAAGTTCATGATCATTGAGTCTTATCTAGTATGAGTCTCCATTCATAAGAATTGTGCCAAATGTTCAACTGAACTCTCTAAATAATGTATAAAGTATGTGAAAATAAAGGAATAAATAGAACATGTGATTATTAATACTAAAACTAAGGTATAAAAGACATATATCATACATTGAATCGTTTCCAGAGCCTATGGGTCATAATATTTGACCACCTATATCTATCCATACCCCTATCCTCCTACTCCCTGAACTTGTCGTGGACCACTATGGGGGGGGGGGTAACAAGTCAAAACAATGACCACCTCCTCTTAATATCCCAACTCATGGGCCATATCCTCCAACTCGAGAACATACATGATCCAAATGATGCCTCTTCCTTGGGGACCCGTATACTATCTCATTATCAGCTATGAGGTTAGTCAAAAAAACTAAAGATAGATGTAACCTTTCATCACAAGAGTAGAACCATCTATGTCTGGCTAGACTAGACCAACCATGTGAGCCCATAATTATAGGTCCTATTTATTTGGAACTCCTCTGGAAACATCTCACACGTCCATGTCCCTTGGACTGATGTTGGATCCTTTCTAATGATGTCTCTTCTCTTTGTTTCCCATTATTGACATCCACTTGTTGTAACTACTCAACCTAGAAAATCACAACCATAAAAGATCTTTCTAGAACCCCAGTATAGGTAGGAATGCACAAATGGATAACACTGGATCAAATGTCTCTAGGAAATCCTTTCTTGATGTTCTTAGTCCTCAAGAACTGATCTTGAACAACATCCATTGAGTACTTGGTGAGGTTTGTTATCCTCAATCAATACTCAGCTACAAGCATGATTCAATACAAAATATGAACATTCTAATGTATATGTAAAAATCATAGTGTATCTGGTGAAACCTCCTCTATGAAGAGGCTCTTGAACTCTATCTTTGAATGAGACACCTTATAATAAGGGAGGGTAAACCCCCCCCCCATCATCCTCCATATCCATGTCGAAGGCTCTCTTCCAGGACCACCATAAAATCTTCTAGTGTCCAGACAAGACAAGTGACTCTTGTGACAAACTCTAAATAGTCCGTAGCTATCTATGGGTTAGGCTCACCTTGGAACCTAAGGGGTATCTACTACTAAAACTCATGAAGTGACCTCTTCTTGTGCACCTCATTTTTTGGTATTGTAGGTACCACCTGCTACTCTATAGGTGGTGATATCTCTGGTGAAACACCTAGATGTAACATCTCTGGAACTGGTCCCTAATTTGAAACCTCATAACTAAGTGGATCATCATCCTGATACTGATATTGAATCAAAGATGAAATAAATTTTGGATACTCTCATAAACAAACATAATTTACCATGACAAAAGGGAATATATGGAGAGCTATCTCAAGATTGACATGGAACCAAAACCCATTACTATAAGATGCATGTACCATTGTTTTCATGAAACCAGTTTTTGCTCGTACTGAGTCAAAAAATAGGTGACCAGAGTCCTGGTGTATGGATACATTGGCTGCTGCACTGAAAATAGAATCCATGTCCTTAAAGCCAAACTCAAAACAAATAAATATATTACCCCAAACCAATCTCCAAGACTTATAGTCTTAAAGTATAACTGAACATCTTTTATACCACTATGTCATGACCCATCCCAGTGGAGACCATGTCGTGACTCCCTAATAAAGACACCAATACACCAGGGGATAGAATAATGCAATGATAAGGAATATCAATAACACAGAAGGCCATAGACTATAAACCAAGACACACACACATCTCACAGACTATATAGTGAAGAAATGTAAAAACAAATTAATAACCGTTCCTGATTTAAAATAAATCCCATAACCAAAGTACAATGAGATGTAAATGAATGTAAAGAGGCACATAAACAATACCACCATAAATATTATAAAAAAACAAGTGAATCCTAAAAGTGGGTACATCAGTTATTATCTGACCGATGAAGGAACACACCTCTGTCTGTTTTTTCTCACTATGCACCATCTAGTCCTGGTTTGTCTAGAACTCTGTCAAAAGTCTAATAATCTGGACAAGGCATGAAACATGTAGGAAAATCTAGTACATGGGTGAGTATAAGAATACATAGTAGGACACCTCAAAACCACAATGCATATAAAATGGAAAATAGTCAACACAAAAAACGTATATGTATACCACAAATATGAAAATAATATCTAGATATACGAAATAAAGACACAAAGTCTATATGTATTACACATCCTTTATATAATAGCCTAGGATTCTAGCTCCATGATGCCAAAATGAATTCATCCATGAAAATAGACTCATGAGTCTGATATCACTGATGATGTCCATCGGAGTGGTGATATCCATCGAGTCTTATCATAAGAAGTACACATCAATTGTGTATAGTGGAAATGATATATAAATGAGTATCACTACAAAGGTAATTGGTTGATAACAACAACTCCAACTAATTGAACCACTATTTAAAGGATCCGGGTCTATGTATTTTTTGTCACATTGATACTAGGAATTATTCCTATGGAATGAAGATGAATAGAGGATCTCACTCTAGGCCTCTTGAATGGATTCCAACAACTCAATCCACGAAGTCATTTTGAAGGGATCTCCATTCTTGGAGTAGGAGATGATATCATACTAACCATCAAGGAAAGGATTAGGGGAATGCAACATAAAGAAACATGTCCATGATATGATAGAAAAGGGATCCAGGACATGTATAATAGAGTACATGGAATGTGGTTGGGGTAACATGTAGTTTTCTTTGACACTGAGTCATACCCATGTAAATTTTATATGTCACGAATCCTTTTATGTGTAGTAGTATATGCATTTTAGGCATATTATGTACTATAACTATGTGTTGGTACATGGATTAACCCATGTAATTTTTCCCATGTTCCAGTACATGGATTAGCCTGTGTACCCTATCCAACCCAAGTCCATGTGGTGGATTACATGTTGTATAGGTTTCTAATGTACTCTACTATATGTTTCTCTACTTCCCAATGTACATACCGAGCCGCTTGAGGAGGGAACACACATCATGTGATAGGGTTCAAAACCCATAGGATATTTAACATTCTATAAAAACTCTAGATGATGATTAGGGGGCCCCACAAACTGTGTAATCTTGGATTACCCATAATGTTGATCATGTGTTTCTAGAAACCCTCATTATTCATCCTACACACAACCTGGACATTGGAAACTCACATCTCAAATCCAATCATGTTGGTAATAATATATTTTCTATTCTGAGCCTATTTGTTTCCTGATGAATAGATTCAATCATCATTTCCATTCAAAAAATAGATTGATTTTTCATTCTTCATTTCGCACCGAAGAACACCGAAGAATGTGAAATCAAAAATTCTATGTCGTTTGAATCACCTCATCTCCATTATAACACCTCATTAATGTTTTTAGGATCCAAGATCTATGATTTTAGATCATTTAAAAAAGAAACAAGTGCTTAATGATCAATTGATCTGGATTTGTCGAGTTTCAGGCAATATAAAGATCATCCACGACGAATGATAAACCGATAGATAAAATAATAATAACATATTGATAGAAAATACCCTAATCAATGTTTTTTATGATCTCAATCCATTTCTATTAGATGGAGAATAAAATATAATCAATTCAAAAATATATTCCCCCCATAAAAAACCCTCAAAATAAACCATCACACAAGATGATCGAACCACAGATCAATCTATTCGTTGACTGTCATCATTCACCATTGAAATTATGAACAAGGAAAAATAAAATTAAATCACTTGACCAACTTCAATTTGGATCAATCATTGATGAATAACGAATATTCACCATTTTTATTGGTGGGATTCTTCGAATCTGATGTGCATAGGTCATCAATCCACAATCCCATCATCATTCCATATATAGAATTATCTAATATTCTCTCCAAGGGTTTTCAAAAGTATCAAGGGATATGTAACTAAATTTGAATTCTGAAATAATGATCTGTTTTAAGATACACTATTTTATCCATCATGGAAATAAATGAAAATAATTTTATTTATTTTATTTTATTCATTACAGTGTTGGTGATCAATATTCTACAAATGACCCTCACAGACTAAAATTAAGTCACACATAAGGAAGTCCCCGTATTTTGAACTAAACGGAGGCCTCATATATTTGATCCTAACAACTATTTATATGTTATTCTAATTTTTTAGGAAAAAACATAGACGTTCTATTTAATATATTTAATATATTCAAACATTCATTTCAGGCACACTAGGCCTCGAAATCACACACCATCTAAGCACAAGGTAGAAAAAATAATCGTTAAAATATCAAAAAAAACAATACATGGATAAATCCAATACATTACATGATAACACATATTTCCCATGTCATTATTCATAAATATATATTCTATAACAGGATGAAATAAATTGAGGGGCACAAATGATATAGAATATCAAGGGTGGAGACTCATAGGACTTTGGGGATCCTTCTCATGGTGTTTTCCCTTAGTATTATCCAATGTACGATATTATGAGTATGAGACCTCTATGTAGAAAGTGAACAATTATATCTGTCATTGATGTTACCAACTATGGATATTTTTATTACTCCTCATAATTTAATATTAATAATAATGATTGTTATTTGTCACTAATATTTATATACTGAGAAAATCTGTTACAAAATATCATTATGTTGAGGTAGGATATATTATGTGTGTCATGATTAATATTTCATTAATGAATAATTATAGAAAGTATTATTCTATAATGATCATTATCAAAGGTTGATATCTCGTGGTCATTAATGGAAATGATATAGAATAAATAAATCCATGACAATGGTGTTCTATTGGAATAATTTATTTTCATAATGTAAAAGAATGAGACATGGAGAAAATTAACTGATGGAACCATTATGAAACCTCTTTGAATTGTTAAGGCCCAATAAATTAATGATAATACATAGTAAGAACATGTAGGAGGTATTATATTAGTAAGGCATATAAATCTTTCTATATGGGTTCCTTGGCATGTTTCTAGATTCCAACCTTGGATATTAGGATGCTTCACCTAATTCCACTAAGAAAGTGACATTGTGGGTCACAAATTAAGATTATCTAAAATATCAGTTTTATAATATATTATTAATTATTATTTAACATGTTCAATAAATAGTATTCTCAATTTTTTTTAATAAATATTCATGACTGCTTGATCGCATATATTAAATTTCTAGTTATTCATGAAAATATAATGTGAGAAGAATATTTAGTAAATATTTGATTTTTATTTATTATATATATATATTATTTATTTATTTTAGAATAATACGCTGATATTTGTTTATTAAATGATTAATCATTATTCATAGACTGATAAATATTTTTGAGGAATGGATAAACATGTTTAATGTTACAATGAGAAATAATTTATTTTGAATTTAATTATATTATATAATGTTGAATTTAATTTTATTGTTTATCACATTTACAAAATATAATAATAATAAAAATATTATTATTATTATGGACATGGGGTTTCATATATATTAAAAAACATTAACATTGGGAAATTGTGAAATAATTTATTCCTAATCCAAATAGTATATATACGCAATAATATTATTCTTCAAGAGAGGTGATTAATTTATATTGTTCCAAACAAAATATGGAGAATCCCCTTGATGCCCTAGAGATCTCACTTCTCCAAGTACTCTCTAAAAAATGGAGGGATATTTTCCACCACCTCCAATAAAAGTTCTAGAGGGATACCAAAGAATCCTTTGTATTAAACGTTCTAAGAGATCAAAGGTGAATGCCACAAGTGATAGGATCTTACATGATAGTAATCAGGGATTCCTATATTGATTTTGGTTGATTTGGGGAACCGATTTTCATCACCTATAGAGGGAATATAATTTTATTCCTACGATGCAATGATGCTATGACATAGATCCATTTCTAGATCCATCAATGAAGAATGGATTTCTAGAAATTCAATTCACTAAATGATGAAATTAATTTCGAATAATACAAGAGACCCAAATCATTGGTTCTAATGTTTATCCATTTTCAATATTCATTAATCATATTCTATTGATCAGAAAATTTAACATTGTGTAAATATAATATTATTCATTTATCATGAAAACAATGAATGTCTGGAATGACCCATCATATCCTTATACTACAACTAGAACCTAAACCTTCTAGATACTCATAATAAGCTACTGGGTAAGTAATTGTTCTCAACAAAACCAAGTTTCCACATGTGTACAACTATATTTATAATAAATTTCCATCTAATACACAGTGCTTGTAGAAAAACTATATCTTCCCCTTATTCATTTATCATCTCCAAAATAGCATGTAGATTTCATTAAAATAAAAAAAATATTAAAATGGATTTAAACATCATGAATAAATTGTAAATACTATTTTTATGGTCGAAGTTCATTGTAAACTCCCCAAAATCGAGATTATCATCCCTTGTAAGATTCAAAAGGATTCTTGAGGAACCAATTCTATCAATTTAATCTTCTTAACTAGTTTTAATCTTCCATGATTCATCACAGAGCATCCCATACATCATGTTTAGAAACTATAAATGGTAAAACATGACATGTTAAACCATAAAAATTTTGATGGTGATACATATAATTTTTTCAACTTATAAAATATCATATTGAATATCAATATCGAGATACTAAATCACTTGTTAAGATCTATGAACATATATCTTTAGGGGGGTCCTGAAAAGTGTTATTAATAGTGATAAATTTTGGTGGCACTTCTTGAATATTAGCCTATCCTCCCACTCTAGAAAATATAATAAATATTCTAATATATATCGATGCTTGTTTCTCATGTTTTTCCATTTATCAGTGACCTATACATAATGATTCCTGAAGAAATATATGGTTACTAAAAAAATTACAATTTTTTGATTCGTCCATCGACATATGACCTATTGCAAGTCAAAGCTATTACAATCCTATTTTTTAACATCTTCACTATCCCAAAAATCTCTTTGAGAATTCCTAGGTGATTCATACAGTGCTCATTTATTATTGATAAACATTAGTGCTAATGATAAGACAAATCATATAATGAATAATAGGGGACCATTAATATATAATATTTATAATTGTTATTTTAGGAAATATTCCCTAAGATTTATGTTTTTCCTATGAATGACTAATGTAGTAAATATATTTCAATAGCGTATCATTCTGATAAATAATTGTTTTCTTGGATTTATATTCAATCTTTTTGTGGAAATTAGTACTCAATATTCCCACAAACCTAGAGCATGTCATTTATCATCATAAAACCATGATTTTGTCCAATGATTCTTATCAAAAAAATTCTTACATGTACATAAACTACATTAAATGTCTCCTTGACATACAGATTACTAATCTAAATGAATATATCATACTTTTTCATCAATAAAAATTGATTCTTCGGTGTTAGATGATAGAATACACCATATCAAATCTTGAAAAAATGATGTTATTTCCATGTTAGTAATTAAATCCATGTTTATTTCATCAAAACTACATGAAGATAATAGGAGTAGATATAAATTTTTTCACCCGAATGTAGTCTTATGTCATCACATATTGGGTGTTAAGGATTCAAACAACAAACCCTTTAATATATTTTATCATGGAAGGCCACCAAAATATGTATACAATTTCCAGATACATATATATGATTCTAGGGTTCATGAATTTATAAATATAACATTATTAATTCAATAATTTTTTCCATAAAACTATATGAAAATATATTCTTCCATGGATGTATGTATATGAATCAGAGTCCTTGGACCTACCAACAAGAATCTCAATTCCATTTGGTCACTCTCAAATTGTGTTACAATCTGTATATGAAATCTATGATTCAATGATAGACTCCACGGTATATGATAAAACCTAATTATGGTATAATTGAATTCAACCATTATTATCAACCACATCGATTTAGATTTTATCCATAAGAGACATCATTTTCCATTTAGATATGGATTCCATGATTATTTTATGGCGAATCATTTGATTGAGGGTATATGAGACAAAATTTCAAATTCTTAGAGCATATTTAATATTAAAATATTATTATTTATGATATTCCCCTGATGGAATTAATTTTGATTCTTGTTTTTCTAGGAAAATTTGTATTTCTACAATTTATAATTTTAAAACCATATAATATGCTAATATTATAGGCAGGGAATCATTAACATTAAATAATGAGAACTATTGTCTTTTTAAAAGTAATCAGTAGTTTATTATCATTCATGATTATGAATTATTAAAGAACCAAATTTTAATAACTAGTTTTCTTATATATGAAAACATAAATGTGCCATTGATGAAGCCCGAAATCTATCATAAACCCCATAATTTTCCTTGGATTAATAAAAATAAGAATTAAGTTCAATTGATTATTTAACACTTGAAATTTAACTCCCATTTATATAAGAAAAAATTAAATATGATCCCATTATAAATAAGTCATAAATAGGAGTGGAAATAATGGAAATATCATAAATAATGTATTTTTAACAGCAGATAATCCTAATAATATTATAATTCTGAAATGCATTCAAAAATAATTTCTATGAAATCATTGACTACACTTAAACATGATCCACTGAGATAGATGGTTCAAAAATATAGTTTTTATAGGAGACAACCTCTTCAAAAAATAATTATTTAGGTGTCCTAGAATACTATTGATATTCTCTCATGGTATCCTAAATGCTAAAACATTCCAAAAATTCTCCACATGATGCCTATAATAAATGGTTTTTTCATTATAAATATCTACCACACCAATGTATGGTAATAGATATAGATTATTTATCATTGAGTCCATTAACATAGAAGGATATATCATTAAACCAATATTTTTTTAGAGGTATTTAAATTTATTTAGATCACTTAAAAATAATTTCATAGAAATATCCTTTCATAGAAATTGATGTGGAGGGTAGTGTGAGTGGAGGACAATCTGAAAAACCTATCATTCCCTATTTATAGATTGATGATATAATAAATTCTTGGTAAATAGTTTGAGTTTATTATTATAACCTAATTCATATTTTGATGGACCACATATATGTATTTTTTATGTTGTATTCGAATGAAAAAAATGATCACCCTAAGGAGAGGTGTTCAATATAATATATCCCTTTTCTAGGAATCCTTATATTAAATATTGGATTACCTCATTTTTCGATTCCATTATACGTAGGGGTATAAAAAGAACTAATTTCAATGACCAAACATGATATTTTATTACAATTCATGGTTATAAGGAAGTCCCATTTCAGATCTTTGGAAACCCATAAGGATATATATACCCCATTGGACTTAAACCTTTCCCCTCCTTGGCATCCAATACACTATGGAAAATAGAAGCCATCTCTTTTACAATTGTTTCTACCTATCCCAGGTTAGGATTAATATTACATTCTAGGAACATTAAACCTTCAAAAATTATTTATTTAATATAGACTACTAATAAAAAATATTCTCTATTATTCTACAAAACAATATAATAATGAAATTGTGTTAGACAATCCATTCCAAGAAACAAATTAATGATTTATATATTAGGAAACATGAGTTTATAGAGATAGATAAATGCTACCAATACAAATGAAAATGTTGAACACTTTCTAATTTTTTATACACTCTTCTCCCATGTAATATTGAGACTAAAATAAATTGATAAGGTATCAATTTAATGTTATAGAAGAAAAATAAATTTTGGGTAAATAATGAAATGTGATGAACTTATATCAATGTGAAAAAATATTCATGTTATTGGAACATGCATTGTAATTTTTATAGTTGAATCATCATATACGTCCCCAACTATAGGTTTTCTGATATAATATATACTAAATAAATCCTCACAGTATCCCATTTATATAAATACCACTCAATATTAATTCAATGATATTAGTAATCATTGATTATTATGTCTCCCACTTCAAAAAAATAAACATGATGCAGGATAAATTACATAAATACATTTTGAAACAAACTATTCCTAGGTTTCAATAGTCAAATAATAATTCTACTAAACAATATATATTATAACTCATTATAACAACAACTAATTATTTTCATACTACTCATAAGTGTGAAAGTTCATAACCGTGAAGGAATAATGATGATTTATTTTGAAAGATCATCTACAAATAGAAAACTGAATAACAAATATTACTGATAATATTGATTTGGGTATAATTCCAAGATACAAAACATTTAGACAACTACAATAAATAATCTCCACATTAGTTAACTTCCAACTATGCTAGGAAAAAATTCTATGGTTCAATCAGGTAGTGGGTCATTTTCTCCTAATCCCCCATTCATGGTAGTTTTTAGGGGGAGTAATTTCTTAACCAAATTCATTAATGATGATATATTTATTATTTTAACCTATTTTTAAAGAGTCTCCATAATCCCTATTTCATAATGAACTCCCATATCAACTATATGTCCATTTATATTTAGATCAGGGAATATATGTTTTCTAGTAGTGGTGTAATATTCCATGTATGAAATCAAAACATCGTAAAGGTTCATGAACACCATAGCCTACACCAAATGTGTGGAATCCATAAAATATTATACAAGGAAAGTAATTGGAAATGACCCTTAGGTAATGAAATGATCGTTCAAATCCTTGAGTATCATGTCCCACCATCGACATGTCACCCTTTCTAATATTAAGGATGAGTGATGAACATAATGTTTCTCAAGTTTTTTTAATATCATGATGCATGATAGATGATTTACACACTACTCATCCACATAAAGAGAAAATTAATCATGAATTATCAATGAATTGAAAAAGAAAATATTCATCATGATGAATGTAGCTATATGGTACTTTTGTAAATCCCTATAACAATATTAATAAAAAATGAGCAATATTTACCTACACCTAAGGGAAAAAAATATGTCAAGTTAGTGGGGAATTCACATCTACACCTCCTAGGTCTAATATAGGTTTCCTTCTTGGTGTAAGTAACTATATGAAATTGGAGAACCGGGTAAATAAAATCTCCCTAAATTGAACAACCCCAAAGGTTAAAAATAATATATTGGTATGATATACCCCTGTTCCCCACTCAATAACAATAATTTGGGAAAATTTATTTATAAATGAATTCAAATTTATTTATCATTACAAAAAATCATCCCAAACATTAAGGATCAATTAGAAATGAATTAAATCATTATCTATGTGTAATGTAAATGTGTCAATTAATAATTAAATATAAAATTAACCTTGAATCAAATGAGTTAGTTGGAATCCCATGTTAATATATTGAATAAAAAATATATAAGGGAAGCACCATTTTTTTTGTTTTAAATGATACATTTAATATGATTTTCCTACTTATTAAAATAGTAATATTATAATCAGAGTCGTGCATGAACAAACCATTGAATGATATACTACAATTTCCAACCTATTGAACCCTAGTATGAAACATGAATCCTATAAACATATATTAAACTCATTGTTGAATAGAAGTAGGGATCTAATACATCTGATGTTGACTCAAAAAAACACTACAGTTTTTCTAGTTATGAATATTAATTGGTTCCTCAGAGTGAACAGAAGGTCCTACCCCTTGGATACAAGTATTCCCATAACCATGGATATTTGATATTATCTATGATTCAAATTTTTTATTTTTTAAACTAAGTATATAGGAAAATAAAAAATCCATAAAAATATAATTCCTTGGGTGTATATCTAAGTAGAAAGAGGAAATAGTAGGTAAAATATATCAAATTTGGGGGTGGTTTTAATTCAATACAATAATTCATAAAATAAGAAAATTATGTGGGAATATGTGGTAGGACCCATATAGTCCTTAAATAGTAATAGAATATAACTAATTATCAATTTAATTTGGTATGAGTATGTGAAAAGGTAGAATATAAAAATATTGAATTAATGTGAAAAATATATAATAATGTCTGCAAATAAAATAAACTATATATAATAGATTAAATCCAATCTAAAATCCCATACTGGAATAATATTTCAATAAAAAGGTGGAATAAAATAGATTGGAATCCATAGGTTTAAATATATTCAAAAAAGGCATCATGGAAAACCCAAATTCATTTTTTACTATCAATGTAGATAATTCATTAAAAACAATCACCCAATCCACATGCTATATGAGTATGACTATCTCACATATTAATTTACCTTTCCCTTAATTTAAAAATAAAATAGTAAACACATGTCCTGAAAGGTTCGTGGGAATTTCTTTTTTAAAACACGGTATATGATAACTAATTCAACCTTATTAACATGTCAAAAGATATACTATATTCCTTAAAGACCTGAATGATAGAAGAATAATGGGTTGAAACTAAATTATTATAAACATAAATTTACCATGAAATGTATCTTATAATGATGTTAGAACACCAATATGTATACTATTTTTGATCTAGGTCATGGGATATGAGACAATAATATAAGGATATCACTTATGGGATACTAAATTAATTCCTATAAATAGCTCTTATATGTAAAAAAATTCACCAATACATTGCAGTGGATATAAGGCCCCGACCTCAAAACTTACTTAATATTGAATTAAATGAATTATTCACATTGAGGATCTTTTCAGGTTTAGAGTTTTAGAGAATTAGGACATAACTATTACCTCTCAAAATATTACAAAGTAGACACTTCTACTAAGATTCCATAGAATAAAAACTCTTAAAAATAAACATGTCTAGTTCCATGTTTTACATAGCATGACTTTTCCTTGATCCCATCCTTGACCCTATTCAACATTAAGTCCTATGAAAAAAATTTCAAAAAAACTTGGGGTGAGCATAAAAATCTTAGTAAGGGATACACAAAGAATGAAAACTGTTAGTTTATCAAAAAAACAAGTAAACCATGTATAATTTATCAAAGCAATACTTTTCACCTTTATGAAGTAGTAAATACTCTTTTCTGAATAAAAGATCATTACTTACCCTTTTGTAACCAAAAGATTACCCTAAAACCCATATAATGATCACATAACATATAAAAGTAACTTGGGACATAAACATACTTAAATGGAATAACCATACGGTCAACTTCTCCACATATCACATAATGGAATAGCCATACGGCCGAATTCCATACCCAATGCATTGGAGGTTATAATGTAACCACCCGTCCTGGTATTCACGGCACCACCCGTCATATGGTTTGTCACGTAACCACCCACCAAATGTCCATGTACCATTATAAAATCATAAGACATAAAAAAATATAATGGAAAGAAAAAATTTCACCACATTGATCACAATATATCACCTAAATATATTGACATAACAAATCCATTATAAAAACCATTTTCAATACCAAAATACATAAAAGAGTATATGGTATTTACTTCATTTTAAATACATTACGGCATGTTGAGGAAGCCAAATAACAAATAATACTAGCGGCGGAGGAAAAGGTCGTTGTCACCGCGTACGATAAAAGAAAAATTCCTTTTTGTCGTTTAGTAAAACACTTCGTAGAAAAAGATTCCTTTTACATAAAAGTAAAAGTCCAAGGGGTTTATACACCGTATAAAAGAAAGTTGTGTAGAAAATGAAATATGCCTCAATGAAAGGAGATTGAGACGAAGTCCCTTACAAAGATCATTTTTTAAATAAAGTAGATCTATTATGTGTAGCCACTATATTTACACATAAAGGAAGTATAAATACATGAAAAGACATAATAATATCATGACATAATTTTAAAGTAGGAGATTAACCCAAAGAATGGAAATCGGGTTAAGAAGTTCTGTTACCTCGGGTCTGACATGACTCGATCGTTCATTGACGTCCTAAATAATAAACTTAAGTTAATTTAAACTTACTTAAGAACATTTTTCAAGTTCATTATTACTTTTATATCACTTATTACCCTGTTAAAAAAATTAAGTGATCATTTAAGTTAATAATGTTTGTTTTGTTGATATTCGGTTCTTAAGTCGAAAGTGGACTTCTTACAATTACATGTTGTTCGTGTGGTCAATGGTTCATTATATCCAGAATGATATTAATGATTTGGATATCATATATATCATATATATCTAGAATATACATGTATTTATAATATTACATAATCATTTATAGGTACAAAATGAAATGCACCATTCATGGAGACGGTAAGCCGTACGTACGCATGAACGCTACTTTCATTTCTATGTAATATTAATGGAATTAAAACTAAATGAGAGTTATTTATATTTCAATTCAAGAATTATATTAATATTTTTGATGTAACAAACATCATATATAATAACTTTAAATCCATCCTATATACGTCCCACATATGGCATTAATGAATCCAATCACTTTGAGGGGGCAGTAGTCCACACTTCCTAAAATGAAGATACTGCGTATACCCATAATGGAATCCATAAAGGTGTGACATAAATGAAAAATACAGAAGCTTAAGGAATAAATATAAATATTATATATCATATATAAATATAGTGACATCTTAGTGGCCACCATTGAAGGTGTTAGAAGAATATTGAACAATCATCGTTTCGTGAGGCAGAAATTCGCCATCCACAGAAACAGCATTTTTTTTAACCACTAGATGTAGGTGTGTGTAAGTGTAGATAGAATGATTCTTATAACAACATCCTAGTATGTGGAATATACTGGTGTTGTTACAAAATAAATGAATAAAAAGAGTTTAGGGGGTTGGAGAAGCAAAATAAAACAAAAGAACACAAGAGAAAACACTACCTTTAAATCGGGTAACTCTTTTTGATTTGAGCTCAAAGGCTTCCTTGGGAAAACTTATGACAAAAGGGAGGCTTCTAAGAGTAAGATAGGGATGTGGAGAGACAAACTGGGTAGGGCTTGTCCGAGCCAAAGTCTTTGTATGTGTGGGTAAGGTAGTAGAGGTGGGGGCCTTTTATAAGAGGATAGGAGGGGCACTCTTGGAAAGTAAAGAAATGTTACATTATTTTAAAATGCGATTCGGATTTAAAAGGTCCCAAATTGATATAATTCAAGTATAGGGTGATAAGGGTTCGAAATATACCCGTCCAATAGGTTTTTGACAAGTGTAGGTTCTAGATTTAACATTATCTTTTCATTTTATTTAAATCGTTAAATAATGAGGTAACTGATGCATCATCATGGTGTCATAAATAATTTAATTTTTTTAGTGTCTAAATATTATAAAACAAATATCTTGATGTATTAAATATTTTTATATTTATAATGAATATTTATAGTCAAAAATATGACTTGTATAACCACATTTATTTTTTTTTAGTAAATCAACTCATGTTTGTGACATTTTTACTTTAACATTAAATAAAAAGATATTACTGTCATTTTCCTTCCAAAGTGGCTCCATGGGGTCCCCAAGTTGACTCATGGATTTTCTTGGTCGGCCATGACACATCCAATAAGGGTAAGACATGTGTCAAGCTCATCTCATATTATTAAAACATTATTTTTACCTTAAACTAGACTAATTACCTTCAATCGCGATTAAAATCATAAAAGTTACTATTCACCAAAAAAATTATTTTAATCCCATTGAACCACATTTTACTTCTTAATGACAACCATGTATTTCCGATTTTTGAAATTCAAAACACAGAAGTGGTAAAGTTTCATTTAAATGAAAAATCGGTTTTTTAAGTACCACTTAGTGGTTTCACTATTCATAAAAAATTAATGTTTTTCAGAAAATTACTGTAACGCCCCAACCCTAGTTGCCTAGAGTCGGTGCATTATTACATAACATTGGCATGATCACAAGAAAGATCAAATCTCGAAAGACCGATTGGTTTAGTAGCCTTGGAAACACTAGATATATTCATAAGTTTTACATTACATCATAAAATTAAAAACTACTACAACAACATAATGTCTCCATAATCCACACTACTATCCCCTCATAAAATCCCTGCAGGTCATTCATAATTTACTTCTTCACATCCTGGGGAAAAATAAAACATAGAAAAGGGGTGAGCTCAAATGCCCAGTAAGGATAACAATATAGCGGAAACTTTTATAAATAAGAATAAACTTTTAAGGCAATGCATTACTAAAACAAAAGCCTTTTAAAATTGAACTTCAACATGGTATGGCAAAAGTAAAATGAAATAATGCCATTTACTTATTCACATGGATATTCTACTAATCGAATAATCACATGCAAAAATCAATAACCACTTTCATAATGTTGGAATGCATAATGCCAGACTATCATAACCACATAGCCAAGGCCTCGTGCCAAGGCTACAAATAAGATTTTGTCAAGGCCTTGTGCCAAGACACTAGTTTGTCTCATGAGACCTACCGATGCATCGAGGAGCTATAGCGGGCTCCACCCGTCACTTATTAAGTCCAATGCATTCCCATATGAAAAGGTTTAAACATAACATAAACATTCGTATTAAAACTAGCATACGAAATGTCAATACTTTCACAATAAACTATGAATGGTATAAAAATAGCACATCCACAGTCAAACATATCACAAAACCTTCAATACAATATAGAAGTTTTGTATCTTAATAAATCAACTTCAAATAATCTTAAAATCCATCAAAGGATGTTGACATAGATGAAATCAAAATTCTTTTAAAAGAAATATCTCCTTTTATTTTGAAATCATTTAAGATCCATATAAAATAAAACATTTTCTTTGAAAATATTCTTATAAGCTTGTATGGGAAGCTTAGACGATTTTATAACGGCAGAAAATAACCGCACCCGCCGTATAAGTTAAAAAAAACATTCTTACCTCAATTCTGTCGAAAAGGTTAAAAAGGACCTTGTTTTGAAAACGACGGAAAGATTCCTTTACAAACCTCTTATAAAAAGTCAAACAAGGGTATAAATGACTTTAACCCATATTCTTTTAAATAGTAAAAATGTTTTGAAATACATTTCGAAGAAACATGGATGTGGATGATAAAGAGATCCCAGTAGATTATTACGTATAATACAACCTCGGATAATGAAGAGATTGTGAAATAACCCTTACCTTGTACTTTTCCTTGGTTGTGGTAGGTTAACCTCCTGTATAATGGTGAAATAATTGTTATTAAATTATACAAGAATCATATACATTAATATGATATCATATATGATCTTTTAATATTGATTTGATAATAATATCTTAGTATTATCGTTGTTTCGGGTGTTAACTTACTTGTTTTCTTTCATATGTTTTGTTACGTAAGACATGTTTGTAAATGATAGGTTGTATATTATTCATATCCAGAATGATATCAAGTCCTTAAACATCATTTTTAAATCATAAAATGATAATTACGCTTTAATGGTTACGATGGAGAATGAATCTCATCGCGTTCGTGGAGACGGTAGTCCGTACGTACGCACGAGCGACAATATCATTCTTTTGATATTAAAATAATATATAAATGGATGGTATATCATATATACAGAATCATTAACATGTTATATTTATTATTTACATGAGTTACACATCATTATTATACCCATCCAAATAATATTATATTGAATAACAATTACACCACGACGTGGAGACGGTAAGCCGTACGTACGCACGTATGGTGACATGTTATTCAAAGGGTGGATAGAATACTGAATATGATTGTACCATATTTATAATAACATCACAGTATATGTGAGATACTGGAGTTATTATTTCAGAATGGTAAGAACAAAGGAAGAAGAAGTGGAAGAAGAAATGAACTTAGAAAAGGGTGGTGAGATCATTACCTCTTCTTCGGGTTCTTCCTTTTGATTTGATCAAAAGGGCTCCTTAGGTTGGCTTTCTGATCAAACTAAGGCCTCTAGGTTGTATTGAGGGATGTTGGGAGAGTATTTGGGCAGAGTTTGGCCGAACCAAAAGGCTTTAGAGGTGTGAAGAAATGAGAAGGAGGAGTGCCCTTTTATAAGAGGGGTGAGGGGCACCTTTGGAAAAGCTAGAAATATTAATTTATAATAAATTCATATTCGGTTTCTAAAGGCTCCAAAGTTGACTATTCAAAGGATGAGGTGGGTATAGGTCGAAAACAACTCATCCAATAGAATTTAGACAGGTTTGGGTACTTATATTAACCTTATCTTTATGTATTAACTCTAAGTTAATTAGTTTCACTTTTACAATGTCTCTTTGTATTTTTATATAATATGGTTAATAAACTTACTATATACATCCAAGCGACCCCCAAGTGGTCCATTAATGAGGAACCTATAATAATATAAGTCTCTTGGCCGATCCTTAGATTTTTAGGAATTTAATATCAATTAATAATATAATATTTGTTTTAAGAACTCTTTTATGTCAATTTTGACACTATTCAATAGTTGATTTTTTTGAAACTCTTAACAGATTGATTACTTCGAACAAAGTCAATTAAATCAATCCTAATATATCATATTATCATAGAAAATTAGTGTAATTTATTAAAAGTTTCATATTATATTTATTTGGGTATTTATAATATTAATTATGTTAATTTTTTACTATTTTAGTAATTACTGCATCATCATTGTGTCATAAATAAAATAAATTATTTAATGTCTAAAAATTATAAATAAACTATCATTATGTAGGAAATCTTTTTAGCTTTCTAATGAATATTTACAATCGAAAATCCAACATGTATAACCCTATGTAAAAATTGTTCTTCTAAAAGATATATGCTTCTGTCATTTTTGTATTCATTTTAACTTAATTAAAATAAAGTGTCATTATCACTTACAAGTGGATCCATGGGGTCCCAAAATTGACACAAAGATGACCATGGTCGACCATGTATCAACCAATAGGGTTAAGACACGTTTTAGGGTAATTTTGTATTATTATAATATTATTTTTTTAACCCTTATTTACCGGATTTACCCTTTAACCATGGTAAATAAAATATTTACCGCAGTAATTATTCAAAATGTGTAAAAATAAAAGTTACCTATTTACACAATTTGAACATCCTGATTCCAAATATGGAATCCATTTTCCTAAATTCAAAACACAGAAGTGGAAGAAATTAATTTAAAATTAATTCCCGCTGTCAAAACAAAAAGCGTGTTTTTAAGAGATAATAACTATCAAAAGATTGACACTTGTTTATGTTCGGTTTAATTGTAAAATTATGTCCAATGATAAACATTAAATTGAATGGTAAAAATATATTCTAAATATACTTTAAAACCACTCAAATTCATAATTTATCACTATTAATTATTTTGATTAAAAAAGTTGTTTTTAATTAAAATTTAGAAATTTTCACTATTCATCAAAATATGAAAGTTATCCGAAATGTACCAAAATTTCACCCTAGGCTAATTTTGATATTCCGAATCCAAAAATGAAGTCCATTTTGAAATATAGAATATATATGATTTCAAAAATTAGGTATTACTATTCACAACGGCTAGTTTAATTAGTTGTGGTGTGTGTTAGAACTCGAGGTTGCGTACAACACACGCTATCGCATTATTCAAAGGGAAACGTACCGTAGAAGCTTGGGGTGTTACATTCTCCCCTCCTTCAAATAATTGCGTCCTCGCAATTTCTAGGGTATTACTGCATAAAAAGACTCGGGTGGTTCTTCATCATAAGTTCCTCGGGTTCCCACGTTGCCTCTTCCATCTTATGATTCCTCCACAAAACTTTTACCAGACGCGTCGTCCGGTTTCTCAGCACTTGTTCTCTCGTATCAAGAATCTTGATGGGCTCTTCGCAATAGGAAAGATCGGGTTCCAGTTCTAATTCCTCATAGGTGAGTACATGCGTTGGGTCAGGCATGTATTTCCTCAACAGAGATACGTGGAACACATCGTGAACTTTGGAGAGACTTGGCGGCATTGCCAATCGGTAAGCCACAACCCCAATTCGTTCTAGAATTTCGAAAGGTCCGATGTACCTGGGACTCAATTTACCTTTCTTACCAAAACGTATGACTCCCTTCCATGGAGATACCTTCAGGAAAACATGATCACCGACTTGAAATTCCAAATCCTTCCTTCGATTATCGGCATAGCTCTTCTGCCTACTTTGAGCTGCTTTAATGTGATTTTGGATTACTTTCACCTTTTCCACCGTTTCCTCCACCAGCTCTGGGCCTACAAGTTTTCTTTCACCAACGTCATCCCAACAGGTTGGTGTACGACATCTCTTTCCGTATAACGCTTCATATGGTGCCATCTGTATACTCGAATGGAAGCTATTGTTATAGGAAAATTCTACCAGTGGTAAATATTGATCCCACATACCCTGAAAGTCAAGTGAGCAAGATCTCAACATGTCTTCTAAGGTCTGAATAGTCCGTTCTGATTGTCCGTCTGTCTGAGGGTGGTAAGCAGTGCTCAAATGAAGTTCAGTATCTAGGGATTTCTGAAGACTTTTCCAAAATCTTGAAGTAAAACGGGGATCACGATCAGAAACAATCGATAGGGGTACTCCATGAAGTCTCACAACTTCATTAATATATAGTCTTGCTAGACGTTCCAGGGGTAGATCTTCTCTTATAGCAAGAAAATGTGCTGACTTGGTAAGACGATCAACAATAACCCATATTGCATCGTTCCTTCTAGGAGTCTTTGGTAGCCCCATGACAAAGTCCATCGTAATATTGTCCCATTTCCACTCCGGTATGGGAAGAGGTTGCATGACTCCTCCAGGCTGTTGCCTTCCAGCTTTCACTTGTTGACAAACCATACATCTTGACACAAAATCAGCAATCTCCCTCTTCATGTTGTCCCACCAAAAATGTTCTTTCAAATCTCTATACATTTTGGTGCTCCCAGGGTGTATAGAGAAATTGGAACTATGAGAATCATCCAGCAATTCCCTTTTTAGATCAGGTATATTGGGAACACAAAGTCTCTTCCCGAATTTCAAAATTCCATCTTCATACACAAAGTCTCTCAATCTCCCATCATTCACAGCTTTAATCTTCTTCTGAAATTCTTCATCATCGGTCTGAGAACTCTTAATCCTTTCTAGTAAAGATGGTTTGGCAACCATTTGAAAAAGCATTGATGTTTCACCTTCCCTGGTTATTCCCATGTCCATCTTCACTAGATCCATGAAAATTGGATCCCTTTCAATTCTCATCATGTTCAGAACTCCATGGTCTTTTCTGCTCAAAGCATCTGCCACCTTGTTTGCCTTCCCCGGGTGGTAGTGTATCGTACAATCATAATCCTTGAGTAATTCAAGCCATCTCCTTTGCCTCATGTTGAGTTCTTTTTGTGAGAAAATATACTTCAAACTCTTGTGATCAGTATAAATCTCACATTTTTCACCATAGAGGTAGTGCCTCCATATCTTCAAAGCAAAGATCACAGCTGCTAACTCAAGATCATGAGTAGGATAGTTTTGTTCATGAATTTTCAACTGTCGTGATGCATAGGCAATAACTCTATCATTCTGCATAAGGACACAGCCAAGTCCTTTCTTCGATGCATCACTATAAATAACGAACCCATCATTCCCCGATGGTAGAGTCAATATAGGAGCATTGACTAATCTTCTCTTCAGTTCTTCGAAACATTCTTCACACTCTTTTGTCCAAACAAATTTAACCCCTTTACGTGTGAGCTTCGTTAATGGGTTAGCCAATCGGGAAAAATTCTGGACGAAACGTCGATAATAACCTGCCAAACCAATAAAACTACGTACCTCAGTTATATTCGTAGGTGCTGGCCATTCTTGGATTGCCTTGGTCTTAGAAGGATCAACAGAGATTCCATCTTTAGAGACAATATGGCCAAGAAAAGAAATCTCCTGAAGCCAGAATTCACACTTGCTAAACTTTCCATATAATTCATGCCTCCTCAGAGTCTTCAAGATAATGCGCAAGTGATTTTCATGATCTTTGTAGGTTTTGGAGTATACCAAGATATCATCAATAAATACCACCACAAATTCATCGAGATACTCCTTGAAAACTCTATTCATCAGATCCATGAATACAGAGGGTGCATTAGTCAATCCAAACGGCATTACAGTAAACTCGTAATGCCCGTACCTGGTTCGAAATGCTGTCTTCGGAATGTCTTCCTTCTTCACACACAACTGATGGTATCCAGATCAAAGGTCAATCTTTGAAAAGTATTGAGCTCCATGCAGTTGGTCAAATAAATCATCAATACGAGGTAGGGGATACTTGTTCTTTATCGTTATAGCATTGATCTCCCTGTAGTCGATACATAACCTCATAGATCCATCTTTCTTTTTAACAAAAAGAACAGGGGCTCCCCATGGAGAAACACTAGGGCGAATAAATCCCTTATTACTCAATTCCTCTAGTTGTTTCTTTAGTTCGACTAGCTCTACAGTGGCCATTCTATAAGGGGTCTTCGATATAGGCCTTGATCCAGGAATCAAATCAATAGAAAACTCAACTTCTCGTTCTGGAGGATGTCCAGGTAAATCTTCCGGAAATACATCTACAAATTCTTTCACAATAGGTACATCTTCTATTTGAACATTCCTTTCCTCACCGACAGTTATTTCAGTCTCTTCCTCCCCGATAATTGAATTACGTTGAGCTACAGGGGGTGGATCTAAATAAGAATTAGGTGGTGACGATTCTGCTCTAAAAATAAGGTGTTCTTTATCATTATCATCAAGAATCGTAACCTCTTTCTTCTTACAATAAATCTTCGCATCATAGTCCGAAAGCCAGTCCATACCGAGGATTATATCAAACTCAATCATAGGTATGACGATGAAATCAGCAGATAAAGAAAATTTATGTGCTCTAATGGGGACTGATTCACAAAACTTTGTTGCAACGATACTTCCCTTAGGAGTTTTAACTGACAACTCCCTTATTAAATCAAATTGGAAATATCTAATTTTCTTAGCAAACTGGGAAGATATGAAACAATGCGATGATCCAGAATCAAATAATGCATTTGCTAAACTTGAGGAAACCATTAAATTACCTGCCACCACGTCTTTCGGAGCTTCTACCTCAGCAGTAGTGATAGCATAAGCCTGGCCTTGATCCCTTGGCCTTTTCTGAGGTAAGTTCTCCTGACGCTTAGGACATGCATTTGCATAATGCCCCATCTCCCTGCAATTGTAGCACTGAACGTTGGTAGCTTCCTTCTTCCCCTTGCAATCATGAGCTTGGTGGCCTTTTTCACCACACTTGTAACAGACTCCCATTCCCTTCAGGCAAGCACCGGGGTGTTTCTTCCCGCACTTACCACAAGATGGATATTCAACCTTTCCCTTCTTCCCCTTATTTCCATTCCCAGATTGATCAGCAGGTCTCTTCTTCTCTTTCTTTGCTTTAAAGTCATAAGACTTAGAGAATTCCTTTTCGGTCTTGATAGCACATGAGACAATGTCTTTGTACGATGAAAAGGATTGTGAGACTAATGCTCGACGGAGAAATGGTTTTAACCCATCAAAGAAACGATCAATCTTACTTCTTGGGTTGCGAATATAATCACCAGCGTACCTCGCTAACCTTGTAAAGTTAGCCTCATACTTTGTGACATTCTCATCCTCCTTTTGTCTCAGACTCAGAAATTGTCTTTCCATATCTGCTCGATGGTCGCGAGGAAAGTATTTTTCTAAAAACAGATCTTTGAACTCCCTCCATTCCATGTTTGATACTTCATCATCTTCCTTCATGTTTTGAATCAATGACCACCATTGATCAGCATCTCCAGTGAGGCGGTAAACTGCCATGGTAACTTTTTCCCTTTCACTACTCCCCAAAGCCTGAAATATTTTCTCTAGGGAAAATATCCATTGCTCAGCTACTAAGGGATTTGTACTCCCATTGAACGTTGGTGGTTGTTGTCTTATGAATCGATCTAACATTGATCCTCCACGCTGCGGATCAGGGTGCTCCATACGGGTAAGGTTATTATTCATAACCTGAGTAAGTTGTCCCAGTATGGTGATTAGCTGATCAGCACCAGTTGCATCACCAGCCCCACTATAATTATCTTGAGCAGGAGGGCAATCCCTACATGGAGTGCGTGCATTGATACGGTTTCCATTTCTTCCACTAGGCGCCATTTCTAAACAATGGCATAAACTAGATCAGTTTATGAATCAAAATACAAAATCCCATACTTATAAAACACTTAACATAAATTGAACTATTTATGGATATAATCCATAATCATAAAAATGTTTTCTTTGAGGAAGTATATACTCATAAACCCTTCATAATGATTTGTAAAGAAAATGAGAGTTATCCTAAGCATATCCCCCGGGAGTGTCGTAACCAAGAGTGCAGCAAGGCCCGTTGTCGTGCACCAGTTCCCGTTCGAGTCTAGCTCAAAGCGGTGTTTTCGGGTTTTACCCCTAGGTACATCTGTGCCAGAGCCGCCTCTACCTGCTCGTATCCAGACAGGGATTTATTGCTCGGAAAACTCACAAAATCTCTACAATACCAAAATTCTAGGAAGTTCTTCTATACTAATCCTCAAAGTTCATCTTAGGTCTACGTGCTCTAATCAGAGTTTATCTAAATCTAGTTTCCAAGGTTTGTACTAAACTTCCTCTGATACCAACTGTAACGCCCTGACCCTAGTTGCCTAGAGTCGGTTCATTATTACATAACATTGGCATGATCACAAGAAAGATCAAATCTCGAAAGACCGATTGGTTTAGTAGCCTTGGAAACACTAGATATATTCATAAGTTTTACATTACATCATAAAATGAAAAACTACTACAACAACATAATGTCTCCATAATCCACACTACTATCCCCTCATAAAATCCCTGCAGGTCATTCATAATTTACTTCTTCACATCCTGGGGAAAAATAAAACATAGAAAAGGGGTGAGCTCAAATGCCCAGTAAGGATAACAATATAGCGGAAACTTTCATAAATAAGAATAAACATTTAAGGCAATGCATTACTAAAACAAAAGCCTTTTAAAATTGAACTTCAACATGGTATGGCAAAAGTAAAATGAAATAATGCCATTTACTTATTCACATGGATATTCTACTAATCGAATAATCACATGCAAAAATCAATAACCACTTTCATAATGTTGGAATGCATAATGCCAGACTATCATAACCACATAGCCAAGGCCTCGTGCCAAGGCTACAAATAAGATTTTGTCAAGGCCTTGTGCCAAGACACTAGTTTGTCTCATGAGACCTACCGATGCATCGAGGAGCTATAGCGGGCTCCACCCGTCACTTATTAAGTCCAATGCATTCCCATATGAAAAGGTTTAAACATAACATAAACATTCGTATTAAAACTAGCATACGAAATGTCAATACTTTCACAATAAACTATGAATGGTATAAAAATAGCACATCCACAGTCAAACATATCACAAAACCTTCAATACAATATAGAAGTTTTGTATCTTAATAAATCAACTTCAAATAATCTTAAAATCCATCAAAGGATGTTGACATAGATGAAATCAAAATTCTTTTAAAAGAAATATCTCCTTTTATTTTGAAATCATTTAAGATCCATATAAAATAAAACATTTTCTTTGAAAATATTCTTATAAGCTTGTATGGGAAGCTTCGACGATTTTATAACGGCGGAAAATAACTGCACCCGCCGTATAAGTTAAAAAAAACATTCTTACCTCAATTCTGTCGAAAAGGTTAAAAAGGACCTTGTTTTGAAAACGACGGAAAGATTCCTTTATAAACCTCTTATAAAAAGTCAAACAAGGGTATAAATGACTTTAACCCATATTCTTGTAAATAGTAAAAATGTTTTGAAATACATTTCGAAGAAACATGGATGTGGATGATAAAGAGATCCCAGTAGATTATTACGTATAATACAACCTCGGATAATGAAGAGATTGTGAAATAACCCTTACCTTGTACTTTTCCTTGGTTGTGGTAGGTTAACCTCCTGTATAATGGTGAAATAATTGTTATTAAATTATACAAGAATCATATACATTAATATGATATCATATATGATCTTTTAATATTGATTTGATAATAATATCTTAGTATTATCGTTGTTTCGGGTGTTAACTTACTTGTTTTCTTTCATATGTTTTGTTACGTAAGACATGTTTGTAAAGGATAGGTTGTATATTATTCATATCCAGAATGATATCAAGTCCTTAAACATCATTTTTAAATCATAAAATGATAATTACGCTTTAATGGTTACGATGGAGAATGAATCTCATCGCGTTCGTGGAGACGGTAGTCCGTACGTACGCACGAGCGACAATATCATTCTTTTGATATTAAAATAATATATAAATGGATGTTATATCATATATACAGAATCATTAACATGTTATATTTATTATTTACATGAGTTACACATCATTATTATACCCATCCAAATAATATTATATTGAATAACAATTACACCACGACGTGGAGACGGTAAGCCGTACGTACGCACGAATGGTGACATGTTATTCAAAGGGTGGATAGAATACTGAATATGATTGTACCATATTTATAATAACATCACAGTATATGTGAGATACTGGAGTTATTATTTCAGAATGGTAAGAACAAAGGAAGAAGAAGTGGAAGAAGAAATGAACTTAGAAAAGGGTGGTGAGATCATTACCTCTTCTTCGGGTTCTTCCTTTTGATTTGATCAAAAGGGCTCCTTAGGTTGGCTTTCTGATCAAACTAAGGCCTCTAGGTTGTATTGAGAGATGTTGGGAGAGTATTTGGGCAGAGTTTGGCCGAACCAAAAGGCTTTAGAGGTGTGAAGAAATGAGAAGGAGGAGTGCCCTTTTATAAGAGGGGTGAGGGGCACCTTTGGAAAAGCTAGAAATATTAATTTATAATAAATTAATATTCGGTTTCTAAAGGCTCCAAAGTTGACTATTCAAAGGATGAGGTGGGGATAGGTCGAAAAAAACTCATCCAATAGAATTTAGACAGGTTTGGGTACTTATATTAACCTTATCTTTAAGTATTAACTCTAAGTTAATTAGTTTCACTTTTACAATGTCTCTTTGTATTTTTATATAATATGGTTAATAAACTTACTATATACATCCAAGCGACCCCCAAGTGGTCCATTAATGAGGAACCTATAATAATATAAGTCTCTTGGCCGATCCTTAGATTTTTAGGAATTTAATATCAATTAATAATATAATATTTGTTTTAAGAACTCTTTTATGTCAATTTTGACACTATTCAATAGTTGATTTTTTTGAAACTCTTAACAGATTGATTACTTCGAACAAAGTCAATTAAATCAATCCTAATATATCATATTATCATAGAAAATTAGTGTAATTTATTAAAAGTTTCATATTATATTTATTTGGGTATTTATCATATTAATTATGTTAAGTTTTTACTATTTTAGTAATTACTGCATCATCATTGTGTCATAAATAAAATAAATTATTTAATGTCTAAAAATTATAAATAAAATATCATTATGTAGGAAATCTTTTTAGCTTTCTAATGAATATTTACAATCGAAAATCCAACATGTATAACCCTATGTAAAAATTGTTCTTCTAAAAGATATATGCTTGTGTCATTTTTGTATTCATTTTAACTTAATTAAAATAAAGTGTCATTATCACTTACAAGTGGATCCATGGGGTCCCAAAATTGACACAAAGATGCCCATGGTCGACCATGTATCAACCAATAGGGTTAAGACACGTTTTAGGGTAATTTTGTATTATTATAATATTATTTTTTTAACCCTTATTTACCGGATTTACCCTTTAACCATGGTAAATAAAATATTTACCGCAGTAATTATTCAAAATGTGTAAAAATAAAAGTTACCTATTTACACAATTTGAACATCCTGATTCCAAATATGGAATCCATTTTCCTAAATTCAAAACACAGAAGTGGCAGAAATTAATTTAAAATTAATTCCCGCTGTCAAAACAAAAAGCGTGTTTTTAAGAGATAATAACTATCAAAAGATTGACACTTGTTTATGTTCGGTTTAATTGTAAAATTATGTCCAATGATAAACATTAAATTGAATGGTAAAAATATATTCTAAATATACTTTAAAACCACTCAAATTCATAATTTATCACTATTAATTATTTTGATTAAAAAAGTTGTTTTTAATTAAAATTTAGAAATTTTCACTATTCATCAAAATATGAAAGTTATCCGAAATGTACCAAAATTTCACCCTAGGCTAATTTTGATATTCCGAATCCAAAAATGAAGTCCATTTTGAAATATAGAATATATATGATTTCAAAAATTAGGTATTACTATTCACAACGGCTAGTTTAATTAGTTGTGGTGTGTGTTAGAACTCGAGGTTGCGTACAACACACGCTATCGCATTATTCAAAGGGAAACGTACCGTAGAAGCTTGGGGTGTTACAATTACCAAAACTTCACCCTAAGAAATATTTCATATTCCAAATTCAAAAATTAATTCCATTTTACAAAATTCAAAAAATATAAGTTGCATTAATTAATTTAATAATTAATTCCCACTGCCAGAGCAAATGGCTTGTCTTTCTGAAACAATAAGTATCAAAAGATTGACACTAGTTTATGTCCAATTTCAAAGTGAAATTAATTCAATGACCACTATTGGATTAAATGGTAAAAATATATTCTAATTGAAAATTAAAACCAATTCAAATGATAATCTACCCAAATAATTAAATTAGATGAAAAATCAGTTTTGATGTAAAATGCAGTATTTTTCACTATTCATTAAAAAATGAGCATTGTCAGAAAAATACCAAAAAATTATCCAATGTTATTTTCAATGTACCAATCATAGATAATAAGTTTATTTTGACAAATAGAGCTTATAAAATTGTAAATTTTGTTCCATCAAAAAGCAATAAAATAATCTTTTAAAAATATTATTGTATTCCATGCTTAAGATTGGATTTATTCTCATTTTAATCCTCTAAAACATTATCTAATTCATTAGTAGACATAGATAAAAATATATATTATTCATTAATTACTTGGGATGTTACATCCTTCCCCCTATAGAAAATTGTGTCCCCGCAATTTATTTACTTATCGAATAAGTGGGGGTATTTAGCCCTCATTGCATTTTCAGATTCCCATGTTGCCTCTTCAACCATATGGTTTTTCCACAAAACCTTTACCTGGTGAATTACCTTATTTCGCAACACCTACTCTCTTCGGTCAAGAATCTGGACTCTTTTTTCTTCATAAGAGAGATTCCCTTCCAACTGAACTACCTCTGGGCTCAAAACATGAGATGGATCTGGCATATACTTTCTCAACATCGAAACATGAAAAACATTGTGTACCTGAGATAAACTCAGAGTTAAATCCAATCGATAAGCAACTGATCCAACTCTCTCTATAATTTCATATGGTCCATTGAACCTTGGACTCAACTTTCCATTCTTACCAAATTGCATCACACTTTTCATTAGAGAAACCTTGAGAAAAACATGTTGACCTTACTCGAAAGATAGATCCTTCCTCCGGTTATCCGCATAACTTTTCTGTCTGCTCTGAGCTGTTCTCATGTGTTTATGAATCAATTGAACTTTTTCTACCATATCTTCTACCAATTCTTGTCCCATCAACTTCCTTTCACCTACTTCATCCCAAAAAGCTAGAGTTCAACACCGCTTCCCATATAACGCCTCAAACGGTGCCATCTGTATACTAGAATGAAAACTGTTATTATAAGAAAACTCAACCAAAGAAAGATGTTGGTCCCAACTTCCCTGATAATCTATAGAACAAGCTCGTAGCATATCCTTCAAAGTCTGAATTGATCGTTTCGACTTCCCATATGATTGAGGACGAAAAGTTGTACTAAATTTAATTCATTACCCAATGACTTCTGATGGACTTTCCAAAAGTTAGAAGTAAACATGGGATCACAATCAGATACAATGGAGAGAGGAACTCCATGAAACCTGAATATCTCTTTATGATATAATTGAGAAAGTTGATCTAGAGAGAATGTGTCTCGAATAGGAAGGAAATGAGCATATTTAGTCAAGTGATCAATAATAACCCAGATTGCATTATTACCTCGAGATGTCTTCGGTAATCCCACAACAAAGTCCATGGATATGTTTTCCCATTTCCACTCCGGCACTAGTAACGGCTAAAGCATCCCTTTTGGTAACTGCCGCTCTACTTTAACCTGCTGACAAGTCTAAAACATCACAGAAAAATAAGAAATATCTCTTTTCATTCCATCTCACCAGTAATACTCTCGCAGATCTCTGTACATCTTAGTACTACCAGGATGAACTGAAAACAGGGAACTATGAGCCTCACATAACAACTCATTCTTCAACTGTGAATCACTAGGCACACATAATCTCTTCCCAAAACTCAAACTACAATCATTATCAATGTTGAATTCAGGCAACATACCCTTCTGAACCAGCTCTACATTTTTCTGCAACTCACTGTCTTCCCTCTGTGCTTGCTTAATTCTTTCTGAAAGGGATGATCTCACTGATACAAAAAACAAAACAGAAGAACTTCCTGCACCAACAACTTCTATGCCAAAGTTAATCAAATCAAAAACCAAAGGATCTCGTTCCAAACGTAGCATGGTTAATGAAGCATTACTTTTTTGACTCAAAGAATCAGCCACTTTATTTGCTTTTCCCGGATGGTAATGAATTGTACAATCATAATCCTTGATTAATTCTATCCATCTCCTCTGTCTCATATTCAATTCTTTATGAGTGAATATATACTTTAAACTTTTTTGATTAGTATATATTTCACACTTTAATCCATACAAATGATGCCTCCAAATTTTTTAAAAAAAACAACAGCAGCTAATTCCAAATCATATGTAGGGTAATTTACCTCATGATTTTTCAACTGTCGTAAAGCATAAGGAATTACCTGATCATTATTCATTAGGACACAACCAAGTCCTTTCAATGAAGCATCACTGTTGATAACAAACTCACCATTCCTAGAAGGTAGTGCCAAAACTGGAGCATTCACCAATCTTCTTTTCAATTCTTGAAAACAATCATCACATTCTTTTGTCCAGATAAAATTAACACCCTTCCGAGTTATCTTAGTCATTGGACTAGATAACCATGAAAAATTTCTAACAATCCTTCGGTAATAGCCTGACAGACCAAGGAAACTACGAATATTAGTTACATTTGTGGGACTTGGCCATTCTTCAACAACCATTGTTTTTGCAGGATCAACAGTTATCCCATCTTTATAAACAAGGTGACCAAGTAAAGAAATTTGTTGAAACCAAAACTCACACTTGCTGAATTCCCCATGTAGTTTCTTTTCATTTAAGGTTTTCAAGACAATCCTTAAATGAATTTCATGATCCCTTTTATTTTTTGAATAATGCAAAATGTCATCAATAAAAACAACCAAATTTTTTCACCTGAGTCAGCTGAGCCATCACTGCTACAAACTGTTTAGTTCTGATTCTGACTATCTCAGGATACTGATTTGAAAGGTCATTTCCTTCTGTATGCCTTCCCAGAAAATATGTTATGTTTCCTCTACAAAAAACCATTCTGAACAAACATGTCTTAGATGAAGCAACATGGAAACCTTCAAATGCTATATCATTTCAATTTGACCATAAAAAAATATTTTTGGATAATCATTTAATAGAATTCTAACTCCTAATGTTATCTAAACCGACCTCTGATACCAAATATAAGTCCCCGAACTTAAACCTTACTTAATATTGAATTAAATGGATAATTCACATTGAGGATCTTTTCAGGTTTAGAGTTTTAGAGAATTAGGACCTAACTATTACATCTCAAAATATTACAAAGTAGACACTTCTACTAAGTTTCCATAGAATAAAAACTCTTAAAAAGAAACATGTCTAGTTCCATGTTTTATATAGCATGACTTTCCCTTGATCCCATCTTTGACCCTATTCCACATTAAGTCCTGTGAAAAACATTTCAAAAAAACTTGGGGTGTGCATAAAAAGCTCAGTAAGGGATACACAAAAAATGAAAACTGTTAGTTTATCAAAACAACAAGTAAACCATGTATACTTTATCAAAGAAATACTTTTCACCTTTATGAAGTATTAAAAACTCTTCAGTAAATAAAATATCATTACTTACCCTTTTGTAACCAAAATATTACCATAAAACCCATATAAAGATCACATAACATATAAAGGTAACTTGGGACATAAACATACTTAAATGGAATAACCATACGGTCGACTTCCACACATATTACTTAATGGAATAGCCATAAGGCCAACTTCCATACCCAATGAATTGGAGGTTATAACGTAACCACCAGTCCTGGTATTCACGGCACCACCAGTCATATGGTTTATCACATAACCACCTATCAAATGTCCAAGTACCATTATAAAATCAAAAGACATAAACCAAATATAATGGAAAGAAAACATTTCCACACTTTGATCACAATATATCACATAAATATATTGACATAAAAAATCAATTATAAGAACCATTTTCAATACCAAAATACATAAAAGAGTATATGGTATTGATTTCATTTTAAAAACATTACGGCTTGTTGAGGAAGCCAAAGACCAAATAATACTTGTGGCAGCGAAAAAGGTCATTGTCACCGCTTACGTTAAAAGAAACATTCCTTTTTGTCATTTAGCAAAAAACTTCCTAGAAAAATATTCCTTTTGTATAAAAGTAAAAGTCAAAGGGGTTTATACACTGTATAAAAAAGGTTTTGTATAAAACGAAATATGCCTCAATGAAAGGAGATTGAGACGAAGTCCCTTACAAAGATCATTTTTTAAATAAAGTAGATCTATAATGTGTATTCACTATATTTACAAATAAAGGAAGTATAAATACAAGACAGTACATAATAATATCATGACATAATTTTAAAGTAGGAGATTAACCCAAAGAATGGAAATTGGGTTAAGAAGTTCTCTTACCTCGGGTCCGACTTGACTCGATCGTTCTTTAACGTCCTGAATAATAAACTTGAGTTAATTTCTACTTTATTAAGAACCCTTTTCAAGTTAATTATGACTTTTATATCACTTATTTACATGTTATTAACATTATGTAATCATTTAAGATAATAATGTTTGTTTGTCGATATTTGGTTCTTAAGTCGAAAGTGGACTTCTTACAATTACATGATGTTCGTGTGGTAAATGGTTCATTATATCCAGAATGATATTCATGATTTGGATATCATATATATCTTATATATCCATAATATACATGTATTTATAATATTACATAATCATTTAGAGGTACGAAATGAAATTCACCGTTCATGGAGACGGTAAGTCGTACGTACGCATGAACGCTACTTTCATTTCTATGTCATATTAATGGATTTAAAACTAAATGAGAGGTATGTATATTTTAATTACAGAATTATATTCATCATTTATATGTAACATACATAATATATAATAACTTTGAATCCATCCTTTGTACGTCCCACATATGGCATTAACGAATCAAATCACTTTGAGGGGGCGGTAGTCCGCACTTCCTAAAATGAAGATATCGCGTATACCCATAATGGAAGCCATAAAGGTGTGCCATAAATGAAAAAATACAGAAGCTTAAGGAAGATATATAAATATTATATATCATAGATAAATATAGTGACATCTTAATGGCCACCTTTGAAGGTGTTAGAAGAATATTGAACAATCATCGTTTCGTGAGGCAGAAATTCTCCATCCACAGAAACAGTAGGTTCTTTAACCATTAGATGTAGGTGTGTGTAAGTGTAGCTCAAATTATTCATATAACAACATCCTAGTATATTGAAGATACTGGTGTTGTTACAAAAGAAATGAATAAAAAGCATTTAGGGGGTTGGAGAAGCAAAATAAAAAAAAGAACACAAGAGAAAACACTACCTTTAAATCAGCTAACTATTTTTGATTTGTGCTCAAAGGATTCTTTGGGAAGACTTCTGCCCAAAGTGAGGCTTCTAGGAGTAATAGAGGGATGTGGAGAGAAAAAATGGGCAGGGTTTGGCCCAGCCAAAGGCTTTGGAATTGTGGGTAAGGTAGTAGAGGTGGGGGCCTTTTATAAGAGGAGAGGAGGGGAACTCTTGGAAAGTAAAGAAATGTTACTTTATTTTAAAATGATATTCAGATTTAAAAAGTCCCACATTGATATAATTAGAGGATAAGGTGATAAGGGTTTTAAATATACCCATCCAATAGGTTTTTGACAAGTGTATATTTTACATTATATTTTCTTTTTATTTAAATCGTTAAATAATGAGGTAATCGCTACATCATCATGGTGTCATAAATAATTTAATTTATTTAATGTCTAAAAATTATAAAACAAATATAATGATGTAGGAAATTTTCATAGCTTTATAATGAATATTTATAGTCAAAAGGATGACTTGTATAACCCCATTTAAAGTTTTTTTAGTAAATCAACTCATGTTTGTGACATATTTACGTTAACATTAAATAAAAAGATATTAATGTCATTTTCCTTCCAAAGTGGCTCCATGGGGTCCCCAAGTTGACCCATGGATTATATTGGTCTTCCATGACACATCCAATAAGGGTAGGACATGTGTCAAGCTCATCTCATATTATTAAAACATTATTTTTACCTTAAACTACACTAATTACCTCTAATCGCGATTAAAAACTTAAAAGTTACTATTCACCAAAAAAATATTTTAATCCCATTGAACCACATTTTACTTATTAATGACAACCATGTATGTCAGATTTTTGAAATTCAATACATAGAAGTGGTAAAGTTTCATTTAAACGAAAAATCAGTTTTTTAAGTACCACTTAGTGGTTTCACTATTCATCAAAAATTGAAGTTTTTCAGAAAATTACCAAAACATCACCCTAAGCTATATTTGATATTCCGAATTCAAAAATGAAGTCCATTTTACAAAATTCAAAACATATAAGTTGAATTAATTAACTTAATAATTAATTCCGCTGTCAGAGCAAATAGCGTGTTTTTATGAAACAATAAGTATCAAAAGATTGACACTAGTTTAAAACCAATTTCAAAGTGAAATTAATTCCAATGACCACTATTTGATTAAACGGTAAAAATATATTCTTACTGAACTTTAAAACCAATTCAAAAGATAATCTAACCATATAATTAAATTAGATGAAAAAACAGTTTTGATGTAAAATGCAGTATTTTTCACTATTCATTAAAAAATGAACATTATCAGAAAAATACCAAAGAATTATCGAATGTAAATTTCAATGTCCCAATAATAAATAATAAGTTTATTTTGACAAATAGAGCTTATAAAATTGTCAATTGTTTGATTTAAAAATGGGTTGCCATCAAAAAGCAGTAAAACAACATTTTAAAAATATTAGTGTATTCCATGCTTAAGATTGGATTTATTCTCATTTTAAGCCTCTAAAACATTATCTAATTCATTAGTAGACATAGGTAAAAATATATATTATTCATTACTTACTTGGGATGTTACATACTTTCCCCTTTAGAAAATTGCATCCCCGCGATTTATTTACTTATCGAATAAGTGGGGGTATTTATCCCTCATTGCATTTTCAGATTCCCATGTTGCCTCTTCAACCATATGGTTTTTCCACAAAACCTTTACCTGGGGAATTACATTATTTTGCAACACCTGCTCTCTTCAGTCAAGAATCTGGACTGGTTGTTCTTCATAAGAGAGATTCCCTTCCAACTGAACTACCTCTGGGCTCAAAACATGAGATGGATCTGGCATATACTTTCTCAACATCGAAACATGAAAAACATTGTGTACCTGAGATAAACTCGGAGGTAAAGCCACTTGATAAGAAACTGATCCAACTCTCTCCAGTATTTCATATGGTCCAATGAACTTTAGACTCAGCTTTCCTTTCTTACTAATTCGCATCACTCTTTTCCATGGAAAAACCTTGAGAAAAACATGTTCACCTACCTCAAAAGATAGTCCCTTCCTCCGGTTATCCGCATAACTTTTCTGTATACTCTGAGCTGTTCTCATGTGTTTCTGAATCAACTGAACTTTTTTTGCCATCTCTTCTACCAATTATGGTCCCATCATCTTCCTTTCACCTACTTCATCCCAAAAAGCTGGAGTTCGACACCGCTTCCCATATAAAGCCTCAAACGGTTCCATCTGTATACTAGAATGAAAACTGTTATTATAAGAAAACTCAACCAAAGAAAGATGTTGGTCCCAACTTCCCTGATAATCCATAGATCAATCTCGTAGCATATCCTTCAATGTCTGAATTGTTCGTTCTGACTGCCCATCTGATTGAGGATGAAAAGCTGTACTAAAATTTAATTCAGTACCCAACGACTTCTGAAGGCCTTTTTCAAAAGTTAGAAGTAAACCTAGGATCATGATCAGATACAATGGAGAGAGGAACTCCATGGAACCTGACTATCTCTTTAAGATATAATCGAGAAAGTTGATCTAGAGAGAATGTATCTCGAATAGGAAGGAAATGAGCATATTTAGTCAAGAAATCAACAATAACACAGATTGCATTATTACTCGAGATGTCTTTGGTAATCCCACCAAAACATTCATGGATATGTTTTCCCATTTCCACTATGGCACTGGTAAAGGCTAAAGCATCCCTTTCGGTAACTGCTGCTCTGCTTTAACCTGCTGACAAGTCAAACACTTCACAATAAAATCATCAATATCTCTTTTCATTCCATCCCACCAGTAATACTCCCGCAGATCTCTGTACATCTTAGTACTGCCAGGATGAACTGAAAACGGGTAACTATGAGCCTCACATAACAACTCATTCTTCAATTATGAATCACCAGGCACACATAATCTCTTCCCAAACCTCAAAAAACAATCATTATCAATGTTGAATTCATGCAACTTACCCTTTTGAACCAGCTCTACCTTTTTCTGCAACTCACTGTCTTCCCTCTGTGCTTGCTTAATTTTTCAGATAGAGAGGATCTCACTGATACCTGAAGAAAAACAGAAGAACTTCCTGCACCAACAACTTCTATGCCAAAGTTCATCAAATCAAAGACCAAAGGATCTCATTCCATACGTATCATGGTTAATGAAGCATTACTTTTTCGACTCAAAGCATCAACCACTTTATTAGCTTTTCCCGGATGGTAATGAATTGTACAATCATAATCCTTGATTAATTCCATCCATATCCTCTATCTCATGTTCAATTCTTTCTGAGTGAATATATACTTTAAAATTTTGTGGTCAGTATATATTTCACACTTTAATCCTTACAAATGATGCCTCCAAATTTTTAAAGAAAAAACAAGAGCAGGTAATTCCAAATCATGTGTAGGGTAATTTACCTCATGATTTTTTAACTGTCGTGAAGCATAAGGAATTACCTGATCATTCCTCATTAGGACACAACCAAGTCCATTCAATGAAGCATCACTGTAGATATCAAACTCACCAAACCTAGAAGGTAGTTCCAAAACTGAAGCATTCACCAATCTTCTTTTTAATTCCTGAAAACAATCATCACATTCTTTTGTCCAGATAAACTTAACACCCTTCTAAGTTAGCTTAGTCATTGGAATAGATAACCGTGAAAAATTTCTAACAAACCTTTGGTAATAGCCTGCCAAACCAAGGAAAATACAAATATCAGTTACATTTGTGGGTCTTGGCCATTCTTCAACAACCTTTGTTTTTGAAGGATCAACAGTTATCCCATTTTTATAAACAATGTGACCATGGAAATAAATTTGTTGAAACCAAAACTCACACTTGCTAAATTCCCCAAATAGTTTCTTTTCTTTTAAGGTTTTCAAGACAATCCTTAAATGACTTTCATGCTCCTCTTTACTTTTTGAATAATACAAAATGTCATCAATAAAAACAACAAACTTTTTTAACCTAAGTCAGCTGAGCCACCACTGCTACAAACAGTTTAGTTCTGATTCTTACCATCTCAGGATACTGATTTGAAAGGTCATTTCCTTCTGTATGCCTTCCCAGAAAAGCTGTTATGTTTCCTCTATGAAAAACCATTCTGAACAAACATGTCTTAGATGAAGCAACATGGTAACCTAAAAATGCTATATCATTTCAATTTGACCATAAAAAAATAGTTTTGGATAATCATTTAGTAGAATTCTAACTCCTAAAGTTATCTAAACCGACCTCTGATACCAACTATAAGGCCCAGACCTTTATCCTTACTTAATATTGAATTAAATGAATAATTCATGTTGAGGATATTTTCAGGTTTAGATTTTTAGAGAATTAGGACATAACTATTACATTTCAAAATATTACAAAGTAGACACTTCTACTGAGTTTCCATAGAATAAAAACTCTGAAAAAGAAACATTTCTAGTTCCATGTTTTATATAGCATGAATTTCCCTTGATCCCTTCCTTGACTCTATTCCACATTATGTCCTGTGAAAAACATTTCATAAAAACTTGGGGTGAGCATAAAAAGCTCAGTAAGGGATACACAAAGAATGAAAACTGCTAGTTTATCAAAACAACAAGTAAACCATGTATACTTTATCAAAGAAATACTTTTCACCTTTATGAAGTTGTAAAAACTCTTCACTGAATAAAATATCATTACTTACCCTTTTGTAACCAAACTATTACCATAAAACCCATAAAAAGATCACATAACATATAAAGGTAACTTGGGACATAAACATACTTAAATGGAATAACAATACGGTCAACTTCCACACATATCACTTAATGGAATAGCTATAGGGCCGACTTCCATACCCAATGCATTGGAGGTTATAACGTAACCACCCATCCTGGTATTCATGACACCACCCATCATATGGTTTATCACGTAACCACCCATCAAATTTCCAAGTACCATTATTAAATCATAAGACATAAAACAAATATAATGGAAAGAAAACATTTCCACACTTTGATCACAATATATCACATAAATATATTGACATAACAAAACCATTAGAAAAACCATTTTCTATACCAAAATACATAAAATATTGTATGGTATTTATTTCATTTTAAAAACATTACGGCTTGTTGAGGAAGCCAAAGACCAAATAATACTCACGGCGGCAGAAAACGTCATTGTCACCACGTACATTAAAAGAAAAATTCCTTTTTGTCGTTTAGTAAAACGCTTCATAGAAAAATATTCCTTTTGTATAAAAGTAAAATTCAATGGGTTTTATACACCGTATAAAATAAAGTTGTGTATAAAATGAAATATTCCTCAATAAAAGGAGATTGAGACGAAGTCCCTTAAAAAGATCTTTTTTTAAATAAAGTAGATCTATTATGTGTATTCACTATATTTATACATAAAGGAAGTATAAATACAAGATAGGACATAATAATATCATGACATAATTTTAATGTAGGATATTAACCCAAAGAATGGAAATCGGGTTAAGAAATTCCCTTCCCTCGGGTCCGACTTGACTCGATCGTAGTTTAACATCCTGAATAATAAACTTGAGTTAATTTCTACTTGCTTAAGAACCCTTTTCAAGTTCATTATTACTTTTATATCACTTATTACCATGTTATTAAAATTATGTAATCATTTAAGTTAATAATGTTTGTTTTTTCGATATTTGGTTCTTAAGTCGAAAGTGGACTTCTTACAATTACATGTTGTTCGTGTGGTCAATGGTTCATTATATCTAGAATGATATTCATGATTTGGATATCATATATATCATATATATCCAGAATATACATGTATTTATAATATTACATAATCAATTACAGGTACGAAATGAAATGCACCGTTCATGGAGTCGGTAAGCCGTACGTACGCATGAACACTACTTTCATTTCTATGTCATATTAATGGAATTAAAACTAAATTAGAGGTATGTATATTCTAATTACAGAATTATATTCATCATTTAGATGTAACATAAATCATATATAATAACTTTAAATCCATCCTTTATACGTCCCACATATGGCATTAATGAATCAAATCACATTGAGGGGGCGGTAGTCCGCACTTCCTAAAATGAAGATATCGCATATACCCATAATGGAAGCCATAAAGGTGTGCCATAAATGAAAAATACAGAAGCTTAAGGAAGACATAAACATATTATATATCATATGTAAATATAGATACATCTTAATGGCCACCTTAAAAGGTGTTAGAAGAATATTGAACAATCATCGTTTCGTGAGGCAGAAATTCTCCATCCACAGAAACAGTATGTTCTTTAACCATTAGATGTAGGTGTGTGTAAGTGTCGCTCGAATTCTTCTTATAACAACATCCTAGTATATTTAAGATACTGTTTTTGTTACAAATTAAATGAATAAAAAGTGTTTAGGGGGTTGGAGAAGCAAAACAAAACAAAAGAAGACAAGAGAAAACACTACCTTTAAATTGGGTAACTCTTTTTGATTTGAGCTCAAAGGCTTTCTTGGGAAGACTTATGACCAAATTGAGGCTTCTAGGAGTAAGAGAGGGATGTGGAGAGACCAAATGGGCAGGGGTTGGCCGATCCAATGGCTTTGGAAGTGTGGGTAAGGTAGTAGAGGTGGGGGCCTTTTATAAGAGGAGAAAAGGGGCACTCTTGGAAAGTAAAGAAATGTTACTTTATTTTAAAATGAGATTCGGATTTAAAAGGACCCACATTGATATAATTCGAGGCTAAGGTGATATGGGTTCTAAATAAACTCATACAATAGGTTTTTGACATGTGTAGGTGTTAGAGTTTACATTATTTTTTCATTTTATTTAAATCGTTAAATAATGAAGTAATCGCTGCATCATCATGGTGTCATAAATAATTTAATTTATTTAATGTATAAAAATTATGATAAAAATATCATTATGTAGGAAATCGTATTATATTTCTAAATAATATTTATAGTAAAAAATATGACTTCTATTACCCCATTTAAAAATTGTTTTAGTAAATCAACTCATGTTTGTGGCATTTTTACTTTAACATTAAATAAAAAGATATTAATGTCATTTTCCTTCCAAAGTGGCTCCATGGGGTCCCCAAGTTGACTCATGGATTGTCTTGGTCGGCCATGACACATACAATAAGGGTAGAACATGTTTCAAGCTTATCTCATATTATTAAAACATTATTTGTACCTTAAACTACACTAATTACATCTAATCGCGATTAAAAACATAAACGTTACTATTCACCAAAAAATTATTTTAATCCCATTGAACCACATTTTACTTCTTAATGACAACCATGTATGTCGGATTTTTGAAATTCAAAACACAGAAGTGGTAAAGTTTAATTTAAACGCAAAATCAGTTTTTTAACTACCACTTAGTGGTTTCACTATTCATCAAAAATTGAAGTTTTTCAGAAAAAAACCAAAACATCACCCTAAGCTGTATTTGATATTAAGAATTCAAAAATGAAGTCCATTTTACAAAATTCAAAACATATAAGTTGCATTAATTAATATAATAATTAATTCCTGCTGTCAGGGTAAATAGCGTGTTTTTATGAAACAATAAGTATCAAAAGATTGACACTTGTTTAAGTCCAATTTCAAAGTGAAATTAATTAAAATGACCACTATTGGATTAAATGGTAAAAATATATTCTAATTGATCTTTAAAACCAATTCAAAAGATAATCTAACTATAGAATTAAATTATATGAAAAAGCAGTTTTGATGTAAAATGCAGTATTTTTCACTATTCATTAAAAAATGAACATTGTTAGAAAAATACCAAAAAATTATCCAATTTTATTTTAAATGTCCCCATCATAAATAATAAGTTTATTTTGACAAATATAGCTTATAAAATTTTCAATTGTTTGATTTAAAAATGGATTGCCATCAAAAGCCGTAAAACAATCTTTTAAAAATATTAGTGTATTCCATGCTTAAGACTGGATTTATTCTCACTTTAAGACTCTAAAACGTTATATAATTCATTAGTAGACATATATAATAATATATATTATTCATTACTTACATGGGATGTTATATCCTTCCCCCCTTTAGAAAATTGCATCTCCACAATTTATTTACTTATCGAATAAGTGGGGGTGTTTAGCCCTCATTGCATTTTCAGATTCCCATGTTTCCTCTTCAACCATATGGTTTTTCCAAAAAACCTTTACCTGGTGAATTACCATATTTTGAAACACCTACTCTCTTCGTTCAAGAATCTGGACTAGTTTTTCTTCATAAGAGTGATTCCCTTCCAACTGAACTACCTCCGGGCTCAAAACATGAGATGGATCCGGCATATACTTTCTCAACATCAAAACATGAAAAACATTGTGTACCCGAGATAAACTCGGAGGTAAAGCCACTCGCTCAGCAACTGATCCAACTATCTCCAGAATTTCATATGGTCCAATGAACGTTGGACTCAGATTTGCTTTCTTACCAAATCACATCACACTTTTCAATGGATAAACCTTGAGAAAAACATGTTCACCTACCTTGAAAGATAGATCCTTCCTCCGGTTATCCGCATAACTTTTCTGTCTGCTCTGAGCTATTCTCATGTGTTTCTGAATCAAATGAACTTTTTCTTCCATATCTTATACCAATTCTGGTCCCATCATCTTCCTTTCACCTACTTCATCCCAAAAAGCTGGAGTTCGACACCGCTTCCCATATAACGCCTCAAATGGTGCCATCTGTATACTAGAATGAAAACTGTTATTATAAGAAAACTCAACCAAAGAAACAGGATGGTCCCAACTTCCTTGATAATCCATAGAGCAAGCTCGTGGAATATCCTTCAAAGTCTGAATTGTTCGTTCTGACATCCCATCTGATTGAGGAAGAAAAGCTGTACTAAAATTTAATTCTGTACCCAACAACTTCTTAAGGCCTTTCCAAAAGTAATAAGTACACATGGGATCAGGATCAGATATAATGGAGAGAAAAACTCAATGCAACCTGACTATCTCTTTAAGATACAATCGAGAAAGTTTATCTAGACAGAATATATCTCGAATAGAAAGTAAATGAGCAGATTTAGTCAAGCGATCAACAATAACCCAGATTGCATTATTACCTCGATATGTATTCGGTAATCCCACAACAAAGTCCATGGATATGTTTTCCCATTTCCACTCTGGCACTGGTAAAGGCTGAAGCATCCCTTTCGGTAACTGCCGCTCTGCTTTAACCTGCTGACAAGTCAAATACTTCACAGTAAAATCAGCAATATCTCTTTTCATTCCATCCCACATGTAATACTCCCACAGATCTCTGTACATCTTAGTACTTCCAGGATGAACTGAAAACTGGGAACTATGAGCCTCACATAACAACTCATTCTTTAAATGTGAATCACCAGACACACATAATCTCTTCCCAAACCTCAAAACACAATCATTATCAATGTTGAATTCAAGAAACTTACCATTCTGAACCAGCTCTACCTTTTTCTGCAACTCACTGTCTTCCCTCTGTGCCTGCTTAGTTCTTTCTGATAGGTATGATCTCACTGATACCTGAAACAAAATAAAAGAACTTCCTGCACCAAAAACTTCTATACCAAATTACATCAAATCAAAAAACAAAGGATCTCGTTCCAAATGTAGCATGGTTAATGAAGCATTACTTTTTCGACTCAAAGCATCAACCACTTTATTTGCTTTTCCCAGATGGTAATGAATTTTACAATCATAATCCTTGATTAATTCCAGCCATCTCATCTGTCTCATGTTCAATTATTTCTAAGTGAATATCTACTTTAAATTTTGTGATCAGTATATATTTCAAACTTTACTCCATACAAATGATGCCTCCAAAATTTTAAGGCAAAAACAACAGCAGCTAATTCCAAATCATGTGTAGGGTAATTTACCTCTTGATTTTTCAACTGTCGTGAAGCATAAGCAATTACCTGATCATTATTCATTAGGAAACAACCAAGTCCTTTCAATGAAGCATCACTGTAGATAACAAACTCACCATTCCTGGAAGGTAGTTCCAAAACTGGAGCATTAACCAATCTTCATTGCAATTCCTCAAAACAGTCATCACATTCTTTTGTCCATATAAACTTAACACCCTTCCGAGTTAGCTTAGTCATTGGACTAGATAACCGTGAAAATTTTCTAAAAAACCATTGGTAATAGCCTGCCAAACCAAGGAAACTACGAATCTCAGTTACATTTGTGGGTCTTGGCCATTCTTCAACAACCTTTGTTTTTGCAGGATCAACAGTTATCCCATCTTTATAAACAATGTGACCAAGGGAAGAAATTTGTTGAAACCAAAACTCACAGTTTATGAATTACCCAAATAGTTTCTTTTCTTTTAAGGTTTTCAAGACAATCCTTAAATGAATTTCATTCTCCTCTTTACTTTTTGAATAATCCAAAATGTCATCAATAAAAACAACCAACTTTTTTCACCTGAGTCAGCTGAGCCATCACTGCTACAAACTGTTTAGTTCTGATTCTGACCATCTCAGGATACTGATTTGAAAGGTTATTTCCTTCTGTATGCCTTCCCAGAAAAGCTGTTATGTTTCCTCTACGAAAAACCATTCTGAAAAAGCGTGTCTTAGATGAACCAACATGGTAACCTTCAAATGCTATATCATTTCAATTTTACCATAAAAAATATTTTTGGATAATCATTTAATAAAATTCTAACTCCTAAAGTTATCTGAACCAACCTATGATACCAAATATAAGGCCCCGGACTTAAAACTTACTTAATATTGAATTAAATGAATAATTCACATTGAGGATCTTTTCAAGTTTAGAGTTTTAGAAAATTAGGACATAACTATTACATATCAAAATATTACAATGTAGACACTTCTACTAAGTTTCCATAGAATAAAAGCTCTTAAAAATAAATATGTCTAGTTCCATGTTTTATATAGCATGACCTTCCCTTGATCCCATCCTTGACCCTATTCCACATTAAGTCCTGTGATAAAAATTTCAAAAAAAAACATGGGGTGTGCATAAATATCTCAGTAAGGGATACACAAAGAATGAAAACTGTTTGTTTATCAAAACAACAAGTAAACCATGTATACTTTATCAAAGCAATACCTTTCACCTTTATGAAGTAGTAAAAACTCTTCAATGAATAAAATATCATCACTTACCCTTTTGTAACCAAAAGATTACTATAAAACCCATATAAAGATCACATAACATATAAAGGTAACTTGGGATATAAACATACTTAAATGGAATAACCATACAGTCGACTTACACACATATCACTTAATGGAATAGCCATACGGATGACTTCCATACCCAATGCGTTGGAGGTTATAACGTAACCACCCGTCCTGGTATTCACGACACCACCCATCATATGGTTTATCACGTAACCACCTGTCAAATGTCCATGTACCATTATAAAATCATAAGACATAAAACAAATATAAAAAAAAGAAAACATTTACACACTTTGAACACAATATATCACATAAATATATTGACATAAAAAATCCATTATAAAAACCATTTTCAATACCAAAATACATAAAAGAGTATATGGTATTTATTTCATTTTAAAAACATTACGGCTTGTTGAGGAAGCCAAAGACCAAATAATACTCACGGCGGCGGAAAAGGTCATTGTCACCGCGTACGTTAAAAGAAACATTCCTTTTTTTCGTTTAGTAAAACACTTCATAGAAAAAGATTTCTTTTGTATAAAATTAAAAGTCAAAGAGGTTTATACACCGTATAAAAGAAAGTTGTGTTTAAAAAGAAATATGCCTCAATGAAAGGAGATTGAGATGAAGTCCCTTACAAAGATCATTTTTAAATAAAGTAGATATATTATGTGTATTCACTATATTTACACATAAAGGAAGTATAAATACAAGATAGTACATAATTATATCAGGGCATAATTTTAAAGTAGGAGATTAACACAAAGAATGGAAATCGAGTTAAGAAGTTCCCTTCCCACGGGTCTGACTTGACTTGATCGTTCTTTAACGTCCTGAATAATAAACTTGAGTTAATTTATAATTTCATAAAAACCATTTTCAAGTTCATTATTACTATTATATCACTTATTACCATGTTATAATCATTATTTAATCATTTATGTTAATAATGTTTGTTTTGTCGATATTTGGTTCTTAAGTCGAAAGTGGACTTCTTACAATTACATGTTGTTCGTGTGGTCAATGGTTCATTATATCCAGAATTATATTCATGAATTGGATATCATATATATCATATATATCCATAATATACATGTATTTATAATATTACATAATCATATAGAGGTACGAAATGAAATGCACCGTTCATGGAGACGGTAAGTCGTACGTACGCATGAACGCTACTTTCATTTCTATGTCATATTAATGGAATTTAAACTAAATGAGAGGTATGTATATTTTAATTCCAGAATTATATTCATCATTTAGATGTAACATAAATTATATATAATAACTTTAAATCCATCCTTTATATGACCCACATATGGCATTAACGAATCAAATCACTTTGAGGGGGCGGTAGTCTGCACTTCCTAAAATGAAGATATCGCGTATACCCATAATGGAAGCCATAATGGTGTGCCATAAATGAAAAATACAGAAGATTAAGGAAGAAATAAATATATTCACATCTTAATGGCCACCTTTGAATGTGTTAGAAGAATATTGAACAATCATCGTTTCGTGAGGCAGAAATTCGCCATCCACAGAAATAGTATGTTCTTTAACCATTATATGTAGGTGTGTGTAAGTGTATCTAGAATGATTTTTATAAAAAAATCCTAGTATACTTAAGATACTGGTTTTGTTACAAAATAAATGAATAAAAAGAGTTTAGGGGGTTGGAGAAGCAAAATAAAAGAAAAGAACACAAGAGAAAACACTACCTTTAAATATGGTAACTCTTTTTGATTTGAGCTCAAAGGATTCCTTGAGAAGACTTCTGCCCAAAGTGAGGCTTATAGGAGTAATAGAGGGATGAGGAGAGACAAAATTGTCAGGGTTTGGACGAGACAAAGGCTTTGTAAGTGTGGGTAAGGTAGTAGAGGTGGGGGCCTTTTATAAGAGGAGAGGAGGGGCACTCTTGGAAAGTAAAGAAATGTTACTTTATTTTAAAATGAGATTCGAATTTAAACGGTCACAAAATGATATAATTCGAGGATAAGGTGATAAGGGTTCTAAATATACCCATCCAATAGGTTGTTTACATGTGTAGGTCTTACATTTTACATTATCTTTTCATTTTATTTAAATAGTTAAATAATGAGGTAATCGCTGCATCATCATGGTGTCATAAATAATTTAATTTATTCAATGTCTAAAAATTATAAAAAAACTATAATGATTTAGGAAAACTTCTTAGATTTCTAATGAATATTTATAGTCAAATATATGAATTTTATAACCCCATTTAAAAATTATTTTAGTAAATCAACTCATGTTTGTGACATATTTACTTTAACATTAAATAAAAAGATATTAATGTCATTTTCCTTACAAAGTGGCTCCATGTGGACCCCAAGTTGACCCACGGATTGTCATGGTCGGCCATGACACATCCAATAAGGGTAGGACATGTGTCAAGCTCATCTCATATTATTAAAATATTATTTTTACCTTAAACTACACTAATTACCTCTAATGACAATTAAAAACTTAAAAGTTACTATTCACAAAGAAATTATTTTAATCCCATTGAACCACATTTTACTTATTAATGACAACAATTTATTTCGGATTTTTGAAATTCAAAACACAGAAATGGAAAAGTTTCATTTAAACGACAAATCAGTTTTTTATGTACCACTTAGTGGTTTCACTATTCATCAAAAATTGATGTTTTTCAGAAAATTACAAAAACTTCACCATAAGCAATATTTGATATTACAAATTCAAAAATGAAGTTCACTTTACAAAATTCAAAACATATAAGTTTCATTAATTAATTTAATAATTAATTCCCACTGTCAGAGCAAATAGCGTGTTTTTATGAAACAATAAGTATCAAAAGATTGACACTAGTTTAAGTCCAATTTCAAAGTGAAATTAATTCCAATGACCACTATTTGATTAAATGGTAAATATATATTCTAATTGAACTTTAAAACCAATTCAAAATATAATCTAACCATATAATTAAATTAGATGAAAAAGTAGTTTTGATGTAAAATGCAGTATTTTTCACTATTCATTAAAAAATGAACATTGTCAGAAAAATATCAAAGAATTATCCAATGTAAATTTCAATGTCCCAATCATAAATAAAAAGTTTATTTTGAAAAATAGTGCTTATAAAATTTTCAATTGTTTGATTTAAAAATGGTTTTCCATCAAAAAGCAGTAAAACAATCTTTTAAAAATATTAGTGTATTCCATGCTTAAGATTGGATTTATTCTCATTTTATGCCTCTAAAACATTATCTAATTCATTAGTAGACATAGATAAAAATATCTATTATTCATTACTTACTTTGTATGTTACATTCTTCCCCCCTTTAGAAAATTGCGTCCCCATAATTTATTTACTTATCGAATAAGTGGGGGTATTTAGCCCTCATTGCATTTTCAGATTCCCATGTTGCCTCTTCAACCATATAGTTTTTCCACAAAACCTTTACCTGGTGAATTACCTTATTTCACAACACCTTCTCTCTTCGGTCAAGAATCTGGACATGTTGTTCTTCATAAGAGAGATTCCCTTCCAACTGAACTACCTCCGGGCTCAAAACATGAGATGGATCTGGTATATACTTTATCAACATCAAAACATGAAAAACATTGTGTACCTGAGATAAACTCGGAGGTAAAGCCACTCGATAAGCAACTGATCCAACTCTCTCCAGAATTTCATATGGTCCAATTAACCTTGGACTCAGCTTTCCTTCTTATAAAATCGCATCACACTTTTCCATAGAGAAACCTTGAGAAAAACATGTTCACCTACCTCGAAAGATAGATCCTTCCTCCGGTTATCCGCATAACTTTTCTGTCTCCTCTGAGCTGTTCTCATGTGTTTCTGAATCAACTGAACTTTTTTTGCCATCTCTTTTACCAATTATGGTCCCATAATCCATCTTTCACCTACTTCATCCCAAAAAGCTGGAGTTTGACACCGCTTCCCATATAACGCCTCAAACGGTGCCATCTGTATACTATAATGAAAACTGTTATTATAAGAAAACTCAACCAAAGAAATATGTTGGACCCAACTTCCCTGATAATCCATAGAGTAAGCTCGTAGCATATCCTTCAAAGTCTGAATTGTTCTTTCTGACTGCCCATCTGATTGAGGATGAAAAGCTGTACTAAAATTTAATTCAGTACCCAAAGACTTCTGAAGGCCTTTCCAAAAGTTATAAGTAAACCTAGGATCACGATCAGATAAAATACAGAGTGTAAATCCATGAAACCTGCCTATCTATTTAAGATACAATCTAGAAAGTTGATCTAGAGGGAATGTATCTCGAATAGGAAGGAAATGAGCAGATTTAGTCAAGAAATCAACAATAAACCAGATTGCATTATTACCTCGAGATGTCTTCGGTAATCCCACAAAAAATTCCATGGATATGTTTTCCCATTTCAAGTCTGGCACTGGTAAAGGCTGAAGCATCCCTTTCGCTGACTGCTGCTCTGCTTTAACCTACTGACAAGTCAAACACTTCACAGTAAAATCAGCAATATCTCTTTTCATTCCATCCCACCAGTAATACTCCCACAGATCTCTGTACATCTTAGTACTGCCAGGATGAACTGAAAACGGGGAACTATGAGCCTCACATAATAACTCATTCTTCAACTGTGAATCACCAGGCACACATAATCTCTTCCAAAACCTCAAAACACAATCATTATCAATGTTGAATTCAGGATACTTACCCTTCTGAACCAGCTCTACCTTTTTCTACAACTCACTATTTTCCATCTGTGCTTTCTTAATTATTTCTGATAGGGATGATCTCACTGATACCTAAAACAAAGCAGAAGAACTTCCTGCACCAACAACTTCTATGCCAAAGTTCATCAAATCAAAAACCAAAGGATCTTGTTCCAAACGTAGCATGGTTAATGAAGCATTACTTTTTCGACTCAAAGCATCAGCCACTTTATTTGATTTTCCCTGATGTTAATGAATTGTACAATCATAATCCTTGATTAATTCTAGCCATATCCTCTGTATCATGTTCAACTCTTTCTGATTGAATATATACTTTAAACTGTTGTGATCAGTATACATTTCACACTTTACTCCATACAAATGATGCCTCCAAATTTTTTAAAGCAAAAACAAGAGGAGCTAATTCAAAATCATGTGTAGGGTAATTTACGTCATGATTTTTCAACTGTCGTGATGCATAATCAATTACTTGATCATTCTTAATTTGGACACAACCAAGTCCTTTCAATGAAGCATCACTGTAGATAACAAAATCACCATTCCTGGAAGGTAGTGCCAAAACTGGAGCATTCACCAATCTTCTTTTCAATTCCTGAAAACAATCATCACATTCTTTTGTCTAGATAAACTTGACACCCTTCAGAGTTAGCTTAGTCATTGGACTAGATAACCATGAAATATTTCTAAAAATCCTTCGATAATAGCCTGCTAAACCAAGGATACTACAAATCTCAGTTACATTTGTGGGTCTTGGCCATTCTTCAATAACCTTTGTTTTTGCAGGATCAACAGTTATCCCATCTTTATAAACAATGTGACCAAGGAATGAAATTTGTTGAAACCAAAACTCACACTTGCTGAATTCCCTAAATAGTTTCTTTTCTTTCATGGTTTTCAAGAAAAATCCTTAAATGACTTTCATGCTCCTCTTTACTTTTTGAATAATCCAAAATGTCATCAATAAAAACAACCAACATTTTTCACCTGAGTCAGCTGAGCAATCACTGCTAAAAACTGTTTAATTCTGATTCTGTCTATCTCGGGATACTGATTTGAAAGGTCATTTCCTTCTGTATGCCTTCCCAGAAAAGCTGTTATGTTATCTCTACGAAAAACCATTCTGAACAAACATGTCTTAGATGAAGCAACATGGTAACCTTAAAATGCTACATCATTTCAATTTGACCATAAAAAAATACTTTTGGATAATCATTTAATAGAATTCTAACTCCTAAGGTTATCTAAACCGTCCTCTGATACCAACTCTAAGTCCCCGACCTTAAACCTTACTTAATATTGAATTAAATGAATAATTCACATTGAGGATCTTTTTAGGGTTAGAGTTTTAGAGAATTAGGACATAACTATTACATCTCAAAATATTACAAAGTAGACACTTATACTAAGTTTCCATAGAATAAAAACTCTTAAAAAGAAACATGTCCAGTTCCATGTTTTATATAGGATGACTTTACCTTGATCCCATCCTTGACCCTATTCCACTTTAATTCCTGTGAAAAACATTTCAAAAAAACTTGGCGTGAGCATAAAAAGCTCAGTAAGGGATACAAAAAGAATGAAAACTGTTAGTATATCAAAACAACAAGTAAACCATGTATACTTTATCAAAACAATACTTTTCACCTTTTTGAAGTAGTAAAAACTCTTCACTGAATAATATATCATTACTTACCCTTTTGTTACCAAAATATTACCATAAAACCCATATAAAGATCACATAACATATAAAGGTAACTTGGGACATAAACATACTTAAATGGAATAACCATACGGTCGACTTCCACACATATCACTTAATGGAATAGCTATACAGCTGACTTCCATACCCAATACATTGGAGGTAATAATGTTACCACCCGTCCTGGTATTCACAGAACCACCCGTCATATGGTTTATCACGTAACCACCCGTCAAATGCCCAAGTACCATTATAAAATCATAAGACATAAAACAAATATAATGGAAAGAAAACATTTCCACATTTTGATCACAATATATCACATAAATATATTGAAATAAAAAATCCATTATAAAAACCATTTTCAATACCAAAATACATAAAAGAGTATATGGTATTTATTTAATTTTAAAAACATTACGGCTTGTTGAGGAAGCCAAAGACCAAATAATACTCACGGCGGTAGAAAAGGTCATTGTCACTGTGTACGTTAAAAGAAACATTCCTTTTTTTCATTCAGTAAAACGCTTCGTAGAAAAATATTCCTTTTGTATAAAAGTAAAAGTCAAAGGGGTTTATACACCGTATAAAAGAAAGTTGTGAATAAAACGAAATATGCCTCAATGAAAGGAGATTGAGACGAAGTCCCTTCCAAAGATCATTTTTTAAATAAAGTAGATCTATTATGTGTATTCACTATATTTAAACATAAAGGAAGTATAAATACAAGATAGTACATAATAATATCATGACATAATTTTAAAGTCGGAGATTAACCGAAATAATGGAAATCAGGTTAAGAAGTTCCCTTCCCTCGGGTTCGACTTGACTCGATCGTTCTTTAATGTCCTGAATAATAAACTTGAGTTAATTTCTACTTACTTAAGAACATTTTAAATTTCATTATTACTTTTATAGCACTTATTACTATGTTATAAACATTATGTAATCATTTATGTTAATAATGTTTGTTTTGTCGATATTTGGTTCCTAAGTCGAAAGTGGACTTTTTACAATTACATGTCGTTCGTGTGGTCAATGGTTCATTATATCCAGAATGATATTCATGATTTGGATATCATATATATCATATATATCCAAAATATACATGTATTTATAATATTACATAATCATTTAGAGGTATGAAATGAAATGCACCGTTCATGGAGACGGTAAGTCGTACGTATGCATGAACGCTGCTTTCATTTCTATGTCATATTAATGGAATTAAAACTAAATGAGAGGTATGTATATTTTAATTAAATAATTATATTAATCATTTATATGTAACATAAATCATATATAATAACTTTTAATCCATCCTTTATACGTCCCACATATGGCATTAACGAATCAAATCACTTTGAGGGGGCGGTAGTCCGCACTTCCTAAAATGAAGATATCGTGTATACCCATAATGGAAGCCATAAAGGTGTGCCATAAATGAAAAATACAGAAGTTTAAGGAAGAAATAAACATATTATATATCATATATAAATATAGTGACATCTTAATTTCCACCTTTGAAGGTTTTAGAAGAATATTGAACAATCATCGTTTCATGAGGTAGAAATTCACCATCCACAGAAACAGTATGTTCTTTAACCATTAGATGTAGGTGTGTGTAAGTGTAGCTCGAATTCTTCTTATAAAAACATCCTAGTATATTTAAGATACTGGTGTTGTCACAAAATAAATGAATAAAAAGAGTTTAGGGGGTTGGAGAAGCAAAATAAAACAAAAGAACCCAAGAGAAAACACTACCTTTAAATCGGGTAACTCTTTTTGATTTCATCTCAAAGGCTTCCTTGGAAAGACTTCTTCCCAATGTGAGGCTTCTATGAGTAAGAGAGGTATGTGGATAGAAAAAATGGGCAGGGTTTGTCTGAGCCAAAGGCTTTGGATGTGTGGGTAAGGTAGTAGAGGTGGGGGCGTTTTATAAGAGGAGAGGAGGGGAACTCTTGGAAAGTAAAGAAATGTTATTTTATTTTAAAATGAGATTCGGATTTAAAAGGGTCCCACATTGATATAATTCAAGGATAAGGTGATAAGGGTTCTAAATATACCCATCCAATAGGTTTTTGACAAGTGTAGGTCTTAGATTTTACATTATCTTTTCATTTTATTTAAATCGTTAAATAATGAGGTAATCACTGCATCATCATGGTGTCATAAATAATTTTAATTATTTAAAGTCTAAAAATTATAAAAAAAATATCATTATGCAGGAAATCATTTTAGATTTTTAATAAATATTTATAGTAAAAAATATGACTTTTATAACCCCATTTAAAAATTGTTTTAGTAAATCAACTCATGTTTGTGGCATTTTTACTTTAACATTAAATAAAAAGATATTAATGTCATTTTCCTTCCAAAGTGGCTCCATGGGGTCCCCAAATTGACTCGTGGATTTTCTTGGTCGGCCATGACACATCAAATAAGTGTAGGACATGTGTCAAGATCATATCATATTATTAAAACATTATTTTTACCTTAAACTACACTAATTACCTCTAATCGCAATTAAAAAACAGAAAAATTACTATTCCCTAAAAAATTATTTTAATCCCATTGAACCACATTTTACTTCTTAATGACAACCATGTAGGTCGGATTTTTTAAATTCAAAACACAGAAGTGGTAAAGTTTCATTTAAACAGAAAATCAGTTTTTTATGTACCACTTAGTCGTTTCACTATTCATCAATAATTGAAGTTTTTCAGAAAATTACCAAAACTTCACCCTAAACTATATTTGATATTACGAATTCAAAAATGATGTCCATTTTACAAAATTCAAAACATATAAGTTGAATTAATTAATTTAATAATTAATTCCCGCTGTCAGAGCAAATAGCGTGTTTTTATGAAATAATAAGTATCAAAAGATTGACACTAGTTTAAGTCCAATTTCAAGGTAAAATTAATTTCAATGAACACTATTGGATTAAATGGTAATAATATATTCGAACTGAACTTTTAAAACAACTCAAAAGATAATCTAACCATATAATTAAATTAGATGAAAAAGCATTTTTGATGTAAAATGCAGTATTTTTTACTATTCATTAAAAAAATGAACATTGTCAGAAAAATACCAAAAAATTATCCAATGTAAATTTCAATGTCTCAATCATAAATAATAAGTTTATTTTGACAAATAGATCTTATAAAATTGTCAATTGTTAGATTTGAAAATGGTTTGCCATCAAAAAGCAGTAAAACAATCTTTTAAAAAATTTAGTGTATTCCATGCTTAAGATTGGATTTATTATCATTTTAAGCCTCTAAAACATTATCTAATTCATTATTGGTCATAGATAAAAATATCTATCATTCATTACTTACTTGGGATGTTACATCCTTCCCCCCTTTAAAAAATTGCATCCCTGCAATTTATTTACTCATCGAATAAGTGGGGGTATTTAGCCCTCATTGCATTTTTAGATTCCCATGTTGTCTCTTCAACCATATGGTTTTTCCACAAAACCTTTACCGGGTAAATTACCTTATTTCGCAACACCTGCTCTCTTCGGTCAAGAATCTGTACTGGTTGTTCTTCATAAGAGAGATTCCCTTCCAACTGAACTATCTCCGGGCTCAAAACATGAGATGGATCTGGCATATACTTTCTCAACATCGAAACAAGAAAAACATTGTGTACCGGAGATAAACTCGGAGGTAAAGCCACTCGATAAGCAACTGATCCAACTCTCTCCAGAATTTCATATGGTTCAATGAACCTTGGACTCAACTTTCCTTTCTTACCAAATCGCATCACACTTTTCCATGGAGAAACCTTGAGAAAAACATGTTCACCTACCTCGAAAGATAGATCCTTCTCCGGTTATCCGCATAACTTTCTTGTCTGGTCTGAGCTGTTCCCATGTGTTTCTGAATCAACTAAACTTTTTCTGCCATCTCTTCTACAAATTCTGGTCCCATCATCTTCCTTTCACCTACTTAAACCCAAAAAGCTGGAGTTTGACACCACTTCCTATATATCGCCTCAAACTATGCCATCTGTATACTAGAATGAAAACTGTTATTATAAGAAAACTCAACCAAAGAAATATGTTGGTCCCAACATCCCTGATAATCCATAGAGCAAGCTCATAGCATATCCTTCAAAGTTTGAATTGTTCGTTCTGACTGCCCATCTGATTGAGGATGAAAAGTTGTACTAAAATTTAATTCACTACCCAACGACTTCTAAAGGCCTTTCCAAAAGTTAGAAGTAAACCTGAGATCACGATCAGATACAATGGAGAGAGGAACTCCATGCAACCTGACTATCTCTTTCAGATACAATCGAGAAAGTTGATCTAGAGAGAATGTATCTCAAATAGGAAGGAAATGAACAGATTTAGTCAAGCGATCAACAATAACCCAGATTGCATTATTATATCGAGATGTCTTCGGTAATCCCACAACAAAGTCCATGGATATGTTTTCCCATTTCCACTCTTGCACTGTTAAAGGCTAAAGAATCACTTTCGGTAACTGATGCTCTAATTTAACCTACTGACAAGTCAAACACTTCATAGTAAAATCAGCAATATCTCTTTTCATTCCATCCCACCAGTAATACTCCCGCAGATCTTTGTACATCTTAGTACTTCCAGGATGAACTGAAAACGGGGAACTATGAGCCTCACATAACAACTCATTCTTCAACTATGAATCAACAGGCACACATAATCTCTTCCTAAACCTCAAAACACAATCATTATCAATGTTGAATTTAGGCAACTTACCCTTCTGAACCAGCTCTACCTTTTTCTGCAACTCACTGTATTCCCTCTGCGCTTTCTTAATTCTTTCTGATAGGGATGATATCACTGATACCTGAAACAAAACAGAAGAACTTCCTGCACCAAAAACTTCTATGACAATGTTCATCAAATAAAAAACCAAAGGATCTCGTTCCAAATGTAGTAAGGTTAATGAAGCATTAATTTTTCTACTCAAAGCATCAGCCACTTTATTTTATTTTCCCAGATGGTAATGAATTGTACAATTATAATCCTTGATTAATTCCAGCCATCTGATCTGTCTCATGTTAAATTATTTCTGAGTGAATATATACTTTAAAATTTTGTGGTTAGAATATATTTCACACTTTACTCCATACAAATGATGCCTCCAAATTTTTAAAGCAAAAACAACAGTAGCTAATTCCAAATCATGTGTAGGGTAATTTACCTCATGATTTTTCAACTGTCGTGAAGCATAAGCAATTACCTGATCATTATTCATTAGGACACAACCAAGTCCTTCAAATGAAGCATCTCTGTAGATAACAAACTCACCATTCCTGGAAGGTAGTGCCAAAACTGGAGCATTCACCAATCTTCTTTTCAATTACTGAAAACAATCATCACATTCTTTTGTCCAGATAAAATTAACACCCTTCCGAGTTAGCTTAGTCATTGGACTAGATAACCGTGAATAATTTCTAACAAACCTTTTGTAATAGCCTACCAAACCAAGGAAACTATGACTCTCAGTTACATTTGTGAGTCTTAGCCATTCTTCAACAACCTTTGTTTTTGTAGGATCAACAGTTATCCCATCTTTATAGAAAATGTGACCAAGGAAAGAAATTTGTTGAAACCAAAACTCACACTTGATGAATTCCCCAAATAGTTTATTTTCTTTTAAGGTTTTCAAGAAAATCCTTAGATGACTTACATGCTCCTCTTTACTTTTTGAATAATCCAAAATGTCATCAATAAAAACAACCAACTTTTTTCACCTGAGTCAGCTGAGCCATCACTCTGTTTAGTTCTGATTCTGACCATCTCAGGATACTGATTTGAAAGGTCATTTCCTTCTGTATGCCTTCCCAGAAAAGCTGTTATGTTTCCTCTACGAAAAACCACTCTGAACAAACATGTCATAGATGAAGCAACGTGGTAACTTCAAATGCTAAATCATTTCAATTTGAGCATAAAAAACTATTTTTGGATAATCATTTAATAGAATTCTAACTTATAAAGTTATCTAAACCGACCTCTGATACCAACTATAAGGCCCCAGCCTTAAACCATACTTAATATTGAATTAAATGAATAATTGACCTTGAGGATCTTTTCAGGTTTAGAGTTTCAGAGAATTAGGACATAACTATTATATCTCAAAATATTACAAAGTAGACACTTCTACTATGTTTCCATAGAATAAACACTCTTAAAAAGTAACATGTCTAGTTCCATGTTTTATATAGCATGACTTTCCCTTGGTCCCATCCTTGACCCTATTCCACATTAAGTCCTGTGAAAAACATTTCAAAAAAACTTGGGGTGAGCATAAAAAGCATAGTAAGGGATACACAAAGAATGAAAACTGTTAGTTTATCAAAACAACAATTAAACCATGTATACTTTATCAAATCAATACTTTTCACCTTTATGAAGTAGTCAAAACTCTTCGCTGAATAAAATATAATTACTTACCCTTTTTTAACCAAAATATTACCATAAAACCCATAAAAAGATCACATAACATATAAAGGTAACTTGGTACATAAACATACTTAAATGGAATAACCATACGGTTGACTTCCACACATATCACTTAATGGAATAGTCATATGGCCGACTTCCATACCCAATGCATTGGAGGTTATAATGTAACCACCGATGCTGGTATTCACAGCACCACCCGTCATATGGTTTATCACGTAACCACCCGTCAAATGTCCAAGTACCATTATAAAATCATAAGAAATAAATCAAATATAATGGAAGAAAAACATTTCCACACTTATATCAAAATATATCACATAAATATATTGACATAACAAATCCATTATAAAAACCATTTTCAATACCAAAATACATAAAAGAGTATATGGTATTTATTTCATTTTAAAAACATTACAACTTGTTGAGGAAGCCAAAGACCAAATAATACTAGCGGCGGCGGAAAAGGTCATTGTCACTGCGTACGTTAAAAGAAAAATTCCTTTTTGTCGTTTAGTAAAAATATTCGTAGAAAAATATTCCTTTTGTATAAATGTAAAAGTCAAAGGGGTTTATACACTGTAAAAAAGATGTTTGTGTATAAAACGAAATATGCCTCAATGAAACTAGATTGAGATGAAGTCCCTTACAAAGATCATTTTTTAAATAAAGTAGATCTATTATTTGTATTCACTATATTTACACATAAAGGAAGTATAAATACAATATAGAAAATATTAATATCATGACATAATTTTAAATTAGGAGATTAACCCAAAGAATCGAAATCGGGTTAAGAAGTTCCCTTACATCGGGTCCGACTTGACTCGATCGTTCTTTAACGTCCTGAATAATAAACTTGAGTTAATTTCTACTTGATTAAGAACCTTTTTCAAGTTAATTATTACTTTTATATCACTTAGTACCATGTTATAAACATTATGTAATCATTTATGTTAATAATGTTTGTTTTGTCGATATTTGGTTCTTAAGTCGAAAGTGGACTTCTTACAATTACATGTTGTTCGTGTGGTCAATGGTTCATTATATCCAGAATGATATTCATGATTTGGATATCATATATATCATATATATCCAGAATATACATTTATTTATAATATTACATAATCATTTAGAGGTAATAAATGAAATGCACCGTTCATGGAGACGGTAAGCTGTACGTACGCATGAACGCTACATTCATTTCTATGTCATATTAATGGAATTAAAAATAAATGAGAGGTATTTATATTTTAATTCCAGAATTTTATTCATCATTTATCTGTAACATAAATCATATATTATAACATTAAATACATCCTTTATATGTCCCACATATGGCATTAACGAATCAAACCACTTTGAGGGGGCGGTAGTCCACAGTTCCTAAAATGAAGATATCGCGTATACCCATAATAGAAGCCATAAAGGTGTGCCATAAATGAAAAATACAGAAGCTTACGGAAGACATAAACATATTATATATCATATATAAATATAGTGACATCTTAATGGCCACCTTTTAAGGTGTTAGAAGAATATTGAACAGTCATCATTTCTTGAGGCAGAAATTCATCATCCACAGAAACAGTATGTTCTTTAACCATTAGATGTAGTTGTGTGTAATTTTATCTCAAATTATTCTTATAAAAACATCCTAGTATATTGAATATACTGGGGTTGTTACAAAATAAATTAATAAAAAGAGTTTAGGGGGTTGGATAAGCAAAATAAAACAAAAGAACACAAGAGAAAACACTACCTTTAAATCGGGTAACTCTTTTTGATTTGAGCTCAAAGGCTTCCTTGGGAAGACTTCTGCCCAAAGTGAGGCTTCTAGGAGTAATAGATTGATGGCTAGAGACAAAATGGGCAGGGTTTTTCCAAGCCAAAGGCTTTTCAAGTGTGGGTAAGGTAGTAGAGGTGGGGGCCTTTTATAATATTAGAGGAGGGGCACTCTTGGAAAGTAAAGAAATGTTACTTTATTTTAAAATGAGATTCGGATTTAAAAGGTCCCAGATTGATATAATTCGAGGATAAGGTGATAATGGTTCTAAATATACCCATCCAATAGGTTTTTGTCAAGTTTAGGTCTTAGATTTTACATTATATTTTCATTTTATTTAAATCGTTAAATAATGATGTAATCGCTGCATCATCATGGTGTCATAAATTATTTAATTTATTTAATGTCTAAAAATTATAAAAAAATATCATGATGTATGAAATATTTTTATATTTCTAATGAATATTTATAGTAAAAAATATGACTTGTATAACCCCATTTAATTTTTTTTTGGTAAATCAACTCATGTTTGTGGCATTTTTACTTTAACATTAAATAAAAAGATATTAATGTCATTTTCCTTCCAATGTGGCTTCATGGGGTCCCCAAGTTGACCCATGGATTTTATTGGTCGGCCATGAAAAATAAAATAAGGGTAGGACATGTTTCAAGATCACCTCATATTATTTAAACATTATTTTTAACTTAAACTACACTAATTACCTCTAATCGTGATTAAAAACATAAAAGTTACTATTCACCAAAAAATTATTTTAATCCCATTGAACCACATTTTAATTCTTAATTAAAACCACGTATGTCGCATTTTTGAAATTCAAAACACAAAATTGGTAAAGTTTCATTTAAACGAAAAATCAGTTTTTTAAGTACCACTTAGTGGCTTCACTATTCATCAAAAAATTGAAGTTTTTCAGAAAATTACCAAAACTTCACCCTAAGATATATTTTATATTAAAAATTAAAAAATGAAGTCCATTTTAAAAAATTCAAAACATATAAATTTCATTAATTAATTTAATAATTAATTCCCGCTGTCAGAGCAAATAGCGTGTTTTTATGAAATAATAAGTATCAAAAGATTGACACTAGTTTAAGTCCAATTTCAAAGTGAAATTAATTCCAATGACCACTATTGGATTAAATGGTAAAAATATATTCTAATTGAACTTTAAAACCAATTCAAAAGATAATCTAACCTTATAAATAAATTAGATGAAAAAGCAGTTTTGATGTAAAATGCAGTATTTTTCACTATTCATTAAAAATGAACATTGTCAGAAAAATACCAAAAAATTATCCAATGTTATTTTAAATGTCCCAATCATAAATAATAAGTTTATTTTGAAAAATAGAGCTTATAAAATTGTCAATTGTTTGATTTGAAAATGGTTTGCCATCAAAAAGAAGTAAAACAATCTTTTAAAAATATTAGTATATTCCATGCTTAAGATTGGATTTATTCTCATTTTAAGCCTCTTAAACAATATATAATTCATTAGTAGACATAGATAAAGATATATATTATTAATTACTTACTTGGGATGTTACATACTTTCCCCCTTTAGAAAATTACGTCCCCGTAATTTATTTACTTATCGAATAAGTGGGGGTATTTAGCCCTCATTGCATTTTCAAATTCCCATGTTGCCTCTTCAACCATATGGTTTTTCCACAAAACCTTTACCTGGTGAATTACCTTATTTTGCAACACATGCTCTCTTCGGTCAAGAATCTGGACTGGTTGTTCTTCATAAGAGAGATTCCCTTCCAACTGAACTACCTTTGGGCTCAAAACATGAGAAGGATCTGGCATATTCTTTTTGAACATCGAAACATGAAAAACATTATGTACCTGAGATAAAATCGGAGGTAAACCCACTCGATTATCAAGTGATCCAACTCTATCCTGAATTTCATATGGTCCAATGAACCTTGGACTTAACTTTCCTTTCTTACCAAATCGTATCACACTTTTCCATGGAGAAACCTTGAAAAAAACATATTCACCTACCTTGAAAGATAGATCTTTCCTCTGGTTATCCGCATAACTTTTCTGTCTGGTCTGAGCTGTTCCCATGTGTTTCTGAATCAACTAAACTTTTTCTGCCATCTCTTCTACAAATTCTGGTCCCATCATCTTCCTTTCACCTACTTCATCCCAAAAAGCTGGAGTTCGACACCGCTTCCCATAAAACGCCTCAAACGGTGCCATATGTATACTAGAATGAAAACTGTTATTATAAGAAAACTCAACCGAAGAAAGATGTTGGTCCCAACTTCCCCGATAATCCATAGAGAAAGCTCGTAGCATATCCTTCAAAGTCTGAATTGTTCGTTCTAACTGCCCATCTGATTGAGGATGAAAAGCTGTAATAAAATTTAATTCAGTACCCAACGAATTCTGAAGGCCTTTCCAAAAGTTAGAAGTAAACATGGGATCACGATCAGATATAGTGGAGAGAGGAAGTCCATGAAACCTGACTATCTCTTTAAGATACAATTGAGAAAGTTGATCTAGAGAGAATGTATCTCGAATAAGAAAGAAATGAGCTGATTTAGTCAAGCGATAAACAATAACCCAGATTGCATTATTACCTCGAGCTGTCTTGGGTAATCCCACAACAAAGTCCATGGATATGTTTTCCCATTTCCACTCTGGCACTGGTAATAGCTGAAGCATCCCTTTCGGTTACTACCACTCTTCTTTTACCTACTGACAAGTCAAACACTTCACAGTAAAATCAGCAATATCTCTTTTAATTCCATCCCACCAGTAATACTCCCGCAGATGTCTGTACATCTTAGTACTGCCAGGATGAACTGAAAACGGGGAACTATGAGCCTCACATAATAACTCATTCTTCAACTGTGAATCACAAGGCACACATAATCTCTTCCCAAACCTCAAAACACAATCATCATCAATGTTGAATTCAGGAAACTTACCCTTCTGAACTAGCTCTACTGTTTTCTGCAACTCACTGTCTTCCCTCTGTGCTTGCTTAATTCTTTCTGATAGGGATGATATCACTGATAAATGAAACAAAACAGAAGAACTTTCTGCACTAAAAACTTCTATTCCAAAGTTCATCAAATCAAAAACCAAAGGATCTCATTCCAAACGTAGCATGGTTAATGAAGCATTACTTTTTCGACTCAAAGCATCAGCCACTTTATTTGCTTTTCCAGGATGGTAATGAATTGTACAATCATAATCCTTGATTAATTCTATCCATCTCCTATGTCTCATGTTCAATTCTTTCTGAGTGAATATATACTTTAAACTTTTCTGATCAGTATATATTTCACACTTTACTCCATACAAATGATGCCTCCAATTTTTTAAAGCAAAAACAATAGCAGCTAATTCCAAATCATGTATAAGGTAATTTACCTCAGGATTTTTCAACTGTCATGAAGAATAAGCAATTACCTAATCATTCTTCATTAGGACACAACCATGTACAATCAATGAAGAATCACTGTAGATAACAAACTCACCATTCCTAGAAGGTAGTTCCAAAACTGAAGCATTCACCAATCTTCTTTTCAATTCCTGAAAACAATCATCACATTATTTTGTCCAGATAAACTTAACACCCTTCCGAGTTAGCTTAGTCAATGGACTAGATAACCGAGAAATATTTCTAACAAACCTTTGATAATAGCCTGTAAAACCAAGGAAACTACTAATTTCAGTTACATTTGTGGGTCTTGGACATTCTTCAACAACCTTTGTTTTTGTAGGATCAACAGTTATCCCATCTTTATAAACAATGTGACCAAGGAAAGAAATTTTTTGAAACCAAAAATCACACTTGTTGAATTCCCAAAATAGTTTCTTTTCTTTTAAGGTTTTCCAGACAATCCATAAATGACTTTCATGCTCCTCTTTACTTTTTGAATAATCCTAAATGTCATCAATAAAAATAACCAACTTTTTTCACATGAGTCTGCTGAGCCATCACTGCTACAAACTGTTTAGTTATGATTCTGACCATCTTAGGATACTGATTTTAACAGTCAATTCCTTCTGTATGCCTTCCTAGAAAAGTTGTTATGTTTCCTCTATGAAAAACCATTCTGAAGAAACATGTCTTAGATGAATCAACATGGTAACCTTCAAATGCTATATCATTTCAATTTGAGCACAAAAAAATATTTTTGGATAATCATTTAATAGAATTATAACTCCTAAAGTTATCTAAACAGACCTCTGATACCAACTATAAGGCCCCGACCTTAAACCTTACTTAATATTGAAATAAATGAATAATTCACATTGAGGATCTTTTCAGGTTTAGAGTTTTATAGAATTAGGACATAAATGTTACATCTCAAAATATTACAAAGTAGACACTTCTAATAAGTTTCCATAGAATAAAAACTCTTAAAAAGAAACATCTCTAGTTCCATGTTTTATATAGCACGACTTTCCCTTGATCCCATCCTTGTTCCTATTCCACATTAATTCCTGTGAAAAATATTTCAAAAAAACTAGGGGTGAGCATAAAAATCGCATTAAGGGATACACAAAGAATAAAAACTGTTAGTTTATCAAAACAACAAGTAAACCATGTATACATTATCAATGAAATATTATTAACCTTTATGAAGTAGTAAAAACTCTTCACTGAATAAAATATCATTACTTACCCTTTTGTAACCAAAAGATTACCATAAAACCCATATAAAGATCACATAACATATAAAGGTAACTTTGGACATAAACATACTTAAATGGAATAACCATACGGTTGACTTCCACATATATCACTTAATGGAATAGCCATACGACCGATATCCATACCCAATGCATTGGAGGTTATAACGTAACCACCCGTCCTGGTATTCATGGCACCACCCATCATATGGTTTATCACATAACCACCCGTAAAATGTCCAAGTACCATTATAAAATCATAAGACATAAAACAAATATAATGGAAAGAAAACATTTCCACACTCTAATCACAATATATCACATAAATATATTGAAATAACAAATCCATTATAAAAACCATTTTCAATACCAAAATACATAAAAAAGTATATGGTATTTATTTCATTTTAAAAACATTACGACTTGTTGAGGAATCCAAAGACCAAATAATACTAGCGGCGGAGGAAAAGGTCATTTTCACCACGTACGTTAAAAGAAGCATTACTTTTTGTTGTTTAGTAAAATGATTCATAGAAAAACATTCCTTTTGTATAAAAGTAAAAGTCAAATGGGTTTATACACTGTATAAAAAAAAGTGGTGTATAAAACGAAATATGCCTCAATGAAAGGAGATTGAGACGAAGTCCCTTACAAAGATCATTTTTTAAATAAAGTAGATCTATTATGTGTATTCACTATATTTAAACATAAAAGAAGTATAAATACAAGATAGGACATAATAATATCATGACATAATTTTAAAGTATGTGACTAACCCAAAGAATGGAAATCGGGTTAAGAAGTTATCTTACCTCGGGTTCGACTTGACTCGATCGTTCTTTAACGTCCTGAATAATAAACATGAGTTAATTTTTACTTTCTTAAGAAAATTTTTCAAATTCATTATTAATTTTATATCACTTATTAACATGTTATAAACATTATGTAATCATTTATGTTAATAATGTTTGTTTTGTCGATATTTGGTTCTTAAGTCAAAAGTGGACTTCTTACAATTACATGTTGTTCGTGTGGTCAATGGTTCATTATATCCAGAATGATATTCATGATTTGGATATCAAATATATCATATATATCCAGAATATACATGTATTTATAATATTACATAATCATTTAGAGGTACGAAATGAAATGCAACGTTCATGGAGACGGTAAGCTGTACGTACACATGAACGCTACTTTCATTTCTATGTCATATTAATGGAATTAAAACTAAATGAGAGGTAATGATATTTTAATTCCAGAATTATATTCATAATTTATATGTAACATAAATAATATATAATTAATTTAAATCCATCCTTTATACGTCCCACATATGACATTAACGAATCAACTCACTTTGAGGGGGCGGTAGTCCGCACTTCCTAAAATGAAGATATTGTGTATACCCATAATGGAAGCCATAAAGGTGTGCCATAAATGAAAAATACAGAATATTAAGGAATAAAAATAAATATTATATATCATATATAAATATAGTTCCATCTTAATGGCCACCTTTGAAGGTTTTATAAGAATATTGAACAATCATCGTTTCGTGAGGCAGAAATTCTCCATCCACAGAAACAGTATGTTCTTTAACCATTAGATGTAGGTGTGTGTAAGTGTAGCTATAATTATTATTATAACAACATAATATTATATTTAAGATACTGTTTTTGTTACAAAATAAATGAATAAAAAGAGTTTAGGGGTTTGGAGAAGCAAAATAAAACAAAAGAACACAAGAGAAAACACTACCTTTAAATCGGGTAACTCTTTTTGATTTGAGCTCAAAGGCTTCCTTGGAAAGACTTCTGCCCAAATTGAGGATTCTAGAAGTAATAGAGGGAAGTGTAGAGAAAAAATGGTAGGGTTATGGCCGAGCCAAAGGCTATGTACGTGTGGGTAAGGTAGAAGTGGTGGGGGCCTTTCATAAGAGGAGAGGAGGGGCACTCTTGGAAAGTAAAGAAATGTTACTTTATTTTAAAATGAGATTCGGATTTAAAAGATCCCACATTGATATAATTCGAGGATAAGGTGATAAGGGTTATAAATATACCCATACAATAGGTTTTTGACAAGTTTAGGTCTTAGATTTTACATTATCTTTTCATTTTATTTAAATCGTTAAATAATGAGGTAATTGCTGCATCATCATGGTGTCATAAATAATTTTATATATTTAATGTTTAAAAATAATAAAATTAATATCATGATGTAGTAAATCTTTTTAGATTTCTAATTAATATTTATAGTCAAAAATATGACTTTTATAACCCCATTTAAAAATTGTTTTAGTAAATCAACTCATGTTCGTGACATTTTTACTTTAACATTAAATAAAAAGATATTAATGACTTTTTCCTTCCATAGTGGCTCCATGGGGTCCCCAAGTTCACCCATGGATTGTCTTGGTCGTCCATGACACATAAAATAAGGTTAGTACATGTGTCAAGCTCATCTCATATTATTACAACATTATTTTTACCTTAAACTACACTAATTGCCTCTAATAGCGATTAAAAACATAAAAGTTACTATTCATAAAAAAATTATTTTAATCCCATTGAACCAAATTTTAATTCTTAATGACAACCATGGATGTTGGATTTTTGAAATTCAAAACACAGAAGTGGAAAAGTTTCATTTAAACGAAAAATCGGTTTTTTAAGTACCACTTAGTGGTTTCACTATTCATCAAAAATTGAAGTTTTTCAGAAAATTACCAAAACATCACCCTAAGCTATATTTGATATTTCAAATTCAAAAATGAAGTCCACTTTAAAAAATTCAAAACATATAAGTTGCATTAATTAATTTAATAATTAATTCCCGCTGTCAGAGCAAATAGCGCGTTTTTATGAAACAATAAGTATCAAAAGATTGACATTAGTTTAAGTCCAATTTCAACGTGAAATTAATTATAATGAACACTATTGGATTAAATGGTAAAAATATATTCTAATTTAACTTTAAAACCAATTCAAAAGATAATCTACCCATATAATTAAATTAGATGAAAAAGCAGTTTTGATGTAAAATGCAGTATTTTTCACTATTCATTAAAAAAATGAACATTGTCAGAAAAATACCAAAAAATTATCCAATGTAAATTTCAATGTCCCAATCATAAATAATAAGTTTATTTTGACAAATAGAGCTTATAAAATTGTCCATTTTTTTATTTAAAAATTGTTTCCCATCAAAAAGCTGTAAAACAATCTTTTAATAATATAAGTGTATTCAATGCTTAAGATTGGATTTATTCTCATTTAAAGCCACTAAAACATTATCTAATTCATTAGTAGACATAGATAATAATATATATTATTAATTACTTACTTGGGATGTTATAATGAAGTTTTCAATAAATAATGTTTCCTAGAGACATGTCCCATAGAGATATAATTTATCCAATGTATTCAGGATAATATCACATATCATCATAGGATAAATTGGAATGTCTATAATGATTTGGTGTGTTGTGAGATAATCCAATCCATCATGCAGAATATCAATTAAGGTAATATCACTCATCTGTAACATCCAACCATTTTTAAATAAAGTGGGAAACTTCTAAATCATGAATACAAAAATATATACACATTATAATAGTTTTAATATCTGTATTAAATAAATATAAACCTAACATGATTTTTTAACATGTATGACATGTAACCTCAATAATTAACCACATTAAAAAATTAAATTTTATCTAAATAAATAAAATTATTTCAATAAATTATTATATTACAAAATTAGGAAATTAACCTACTATATAGGGAATGAATGTAAATATCATGAATATAAATGGTAAAATAAATTCATTTCCCAATAATAATCAACCAAGTGTTTTGTGATAAATTCCTTAAACCATATATAACTTATATATACATATTACTAGTCAAAACAAAGTATTTTTATTAGGGTTGACCCACACTTATACTATTTCAATACTAACTATATAAAAATAGGAATATATGGATGGGAATACAAACTAATTCATTAAACGATCTCTGTTTATTTTCATGAGATAAGATTTGATTCAACCAATATCCCATGAAAACCCAATTACAATGAATTCGAATAATGATAACCATACAATGATTTAATGATAATGAATCGAGGTAGTGATGTATTGTGATTACATTAGAAGATGTCAATAAAATCCACAAGAACCATGTTCCTAAAAGAAAATAGTTTTTAATGATTATTTTCAAAATAAATAAAATAGGGTTAGGTTAAATTAAATAAATATTTCCCCAAGGTACATGATTATAATAATACTTCTGGTAATCAAAGAAAATACCATGATAAATGATATCTCAAATACCTATCAAAATATTCTTTGATGAATCATTTGTAAGGGGGAACCTAGGACATAGGAAAATGGAATGAGATTTCAATTGGGCAAAAGAAATATATGAATCTATATGATATTACAAGCCCATCATTATTTATAAATTAATATCAACTATGAAAGGATTAAAATTCACATTCCTAAAAATAAATTTCACCTAAAACAAACATCACACTTGGTTCTAAGACATCAGGTACAATGTAATTCAAAGAAGGACCACATGATTCCTATGTGCCACACTAGATACTCATTACAATGCTAATAGGTTCTAAATAATTATTACAACTCCCCCATCCAATTATTCCTCTAACTACTCTATAAAAACATTTATTCCCTTACAAACAAATAATTACCATGAAATATATTTAAATTGACTTTTACTATTTATAAATACCTATTTATATAATCTAGGCATTTAAAAAATTATCCATTAAAGCCTATTTTATTGATGTAAAATTTCTAACATAAATATATATAATTTAATTAGTTCATTAATTTATTTTTAAATACAAGTTTTTTAAATAAAAAATAATTCATTGTTAATATAATTTATTATTAAATAGTTTCATTATTTATAAATTTTATATATAGGGAATAAAAGATGAATTTTTTTCATATGGATTAGACAAGAACCGTATATCATTAAATCCCACCAGATAGTCCTCATTATTGGTCAAATCAACTATTGATTTGTATTATTAATATAAATACATGAATTATGGATTATTAGATTTTTTAATTATTTTATTTATTCTATTAGTATGTTATTTTAATTCTATTTTAAAATAATCCTTCTCATATTCATCAATATTTTTTTACTAAATTGTTATAATATGATGGCTTATATATTCTGGTGTTTATGGATTGTTTTATTTAAAAGTTGAATTTCTATAAACAAGGATATCTTTTGGGGGATAATATTGTGTAAAATTTACAAAATTTTCTATTAATGATAATTTATGTATTATAAAAAATCTCTAAATATGGTATTACAATCATTATTATAATAATTTAGAATCCAATGAACATGAAGAGTCAATTTTTCAGTAACAGGTGCAGTGTTTTTCTAATATCAGGAATGTAAAAAATCAATGATTTCTTAAATGATATGAAATTGATAAATATATTATTTAAAAAAAAATATTAGGAATATTAAAGATTTTATTTTATTATAAATATAAAAAATATTAATAAACCTTCATTTTCTATTAATGTGAATCTAATATTTTTCCCCAAAAACTATAAGGGATTATTAATGAAAAAAATACAAAGAAATAAAATAAGTAGATGAATATATCCATAACATCTAGTGATATTAGATAATTTAATTTTAATAGGTCTCCATAAATGTTAAAGTAAAAATGAATACATTAGATTAAATATTTAAAATTGAAATAAATTATCATTATTTTTTTAACTACCAAATATAATCAAAAAAATTGTCACCATACATTTTATATTAAAATATTTGGATACTATATATAAATATTTAAAGGAAAACATAGCTCATTATTATTAGGATAAAGGGAATGAAAATGACATATATTATCAAGGTTACTATACATTTTTTTACTATTTCAATATTTATATTTTATTCCGTGAAAGGAAGTGAAGATTTTTCTTGATGATATTGACTCTAAGAGTGAATGTTCATTAATAATTTGATTCCATTTCTCCCAAGAAAACTATAGTGCAAGATCCTTCAAATTAATTCCTTTCTATATGATTATTGGAAATGATAGAATCTGATTAAGATTTGTGTTCATTTATGAGTTTTAATTATTATAAATTAAAATACAATTAGCATGGTGGTTTTATAAGATGTAGGTATCAATTTAGAATAAGTTGATTTGTGTTTTCTTAGGTGTGTATAATTTAATGATACTAGGTGATTGGGATTCACTGAATGGGTTATTGACATGTTCTTTCGATACTACATTTCTTCATGGTTCAATGTGTCCTTTATGGGTAGGTAGTGTGATTTTCATTAACTAGTTAGAGGGATCATTCATGGTGACCCCATTTATCCTAGAATTTTTATTATGGTTCAGCATGTATTATGTATATTTTTTGTATCTTCTTTGTAATGTTAGCTAGGTTTTCTTTATCATTGCAGGGACCATTCCCCAGGTGTATCAAAACTACTCTTGGGAGATTACATTACATTCATCATTAAAGGGTGTAGTTATTCCATCAGAGGCTTCAATTATATCATGACAGACTATACCTAAAAAGGAGGTAAAATTAATAACCAGGCCAAGAGTGGGGTTTACTTACCAGCCTCCATCCAGGAAAGGTGAAGGATAATATTGAATCATGCTTGGTGATTTTGTACAAGAGTATTCCCATCACCTACATGGGAGCTCCCATATCACCCATAAGGATCAGTATTAGTCCCATTGATTGTATCATTAGTAATTTAATTAACCATATCAATAATTGGAAAAAAATATTCCTATCGGTTGGTGGAAGAATCACCCTTGTTAATTGCATATTGTCCACATTTCACATGAAAATTCTCTCCATTATCAAGGTACCTAAATCCACCATTTGATAGATTGAGTTCCCTTTGAATGTATTTATTTGGGATGCCCACGGGGAGGGAAAATGTCAGTTGGGACTATTGGAGAAACCTTGTTATATCGATTGAACAAGGGGGTATTAGATCTAGGGTTGTTGAAAAATCTATACACATTCATCAGGGTATGCATTCTTTAGAGGTAATCGAGGATCATTCCTTATGAGGATTCTTCATTTGATATATGAATAGTTTATTCTCCCATGATAATGGAATATCAAATTCCTTCTTGTGTAAATATTTTTTTATTCATATTCCTACCCTTGATGAAATATCCCTTTGTATTTGGTTCAGGGTGAGATCAACTTCTGGAAATGAGACTGGCGGTAGGGCTTTTAGACTACCCAGAGTTCCCTACACCCAAATTATCCTTTAGAGATTCTAGATATCATCCCCCATTAATCTGGGTGGTTCTAAATTTCACTCAATAAGATGTATTTTATAGTATCAGTCTTGAGCAGTCCTCGAACCAATGTGTCATCACTGGATCTGCAAATGGGAGATTTTTAGCCAAGATGTATAGGTGGGATATGAATTATGATTTTTGATTACGACTAATGGGGAACATGCCTATGGTGTAAGGAGATCCCATAAAAATATAACATCATGATGTGGATAATCTAGTAACATTCCATTTCTATATATTTGGAAGTGAAATGTAAGGGAATTCATATATTGTTGAAATGTATCTGATGCTCATCTCATGTAGAGGAGTCTTTACTGAAGCTATTATTTCACAGTGGATGGGAGGGCCTAATCTGGTGGGTCCATAATGAGTTTTTTATCCATCCTTAGTGGTGTATTCCCTCAATTAATTTCTTCATAAATAGTTATACGGATTTTATGGGAATAATCAGGAAACAATGGATTGGGTGCAACATTTGGATTTGGGGTGTTGGTGTTTATAGATGTATCAGAACTAGGAATGGAATGGATCTTAGATCTTGATGTTGTATATGGTTGTGAGAGACAGGTGCACTATCGGGGATCTAATAGGGCTCATGATGAAGGGTATGGGGATTAACCTTCCCTCAGGTACATTCTTTTTAGTTGTTCTCCCTCGGGCTTGCTTAGACCCTATTAGATGATCCAATGGGTTCAACGATTCCCTCCCAAAAACAGTTTCAAATTCAATATCGATGGTTCTTGTGTTCATGGATTCATGTACAGGGGGTCTGGTCCATTACTCAAGAAGATAAATTATTTTTTCATTTAGGAAATTCTAATGGACTGTTAACTCCTAAAATAAGAAGGTGATAGAAATTCTCAATGGTCGTTCGCTTTGATGAATAAAAAAAATCATTCTGACTACTTGAGGAATAGATTCCAAGACAATTTCAAGCTCCCTACCTTATTTATACCCCTCTATGAAACATAAGTTATCTTGTATATGAGTTCAAGGTTTTATAATCTAGTGACAAGGTGGTTATACATACATGTCGCGAAGGCAATCACATGGATGATTATGTGGATTCCCTGGCTAGCTTGGATTTTTCCATCTTGTAATTGGGCTCCATAGGGTATTTTACCCCATCTGGTGTAGATCATGTTATTGGGGATGAAATCAGCCTACATTTCATCAATCCACCATGATATTGTACTCTCATTTTTTCCACCCCCTTCATTAATAAAATTTACAATATAGTTTGAAATTTATAAAAAAAACTATTTTATATTATTTTTGAAAAAAGTGATCTATATGTATCATGATTCAGTATATTTGTAATGAAAATTTATATATCCAACTACATAAAAGGATGTTGAAAATTTTATCAACATTTTAATTATTTAATGTTTCTAATATTATAATATTGACTATGTTAATATGTGTTATTTAATGACTTATTGACATCACAATCATATGGTTAACATTAAAATAAACTAAAATTTTCAGTTTATATAAAATTTTTAATTATAAAAAATCTATTGTGAAATTAATAGTTGTAATATTTCTTAGAGATTAGTTATGAGTGGCATAGCATTTCTCCTTCTAAATGGTTTCTCAACTAGTTTATAGAGGATTAATAAATGAAAAAAATTCTTATGTACTATAGATTCAAAATTGAGATGGATTATTTTTCAATATTTATAATAAAATATGTTATTTTTATTAAAATATAATTTTTAAATATGATTCATCAAATTAATTATAGAGAAATGTGTTTTCAGGTTAGTAGGGTAAAAAACAAATAAATATTTCATAAATATAAGCATTGATTCATCATTAAGAATGTATATATCATTTATAAAAATTATACATGTCTATGAATTTTTTAAAATAATTAGTACATACTAATTTTAATTAGCCATTTATTTTTTTGGGATTAATTTTGGGAAATCCAATTGGGTTTTAGGCTCCCACATTATATGATATCAATTTTAATTCATTGATAATTAAAATACGATGTTGTATTTTTAGGTTTTGTATCACTAGTTCAATGGTTCATAGATTGGTTATATTACTAAATTAAAAATTTAGTGTTTACTGGTGATGGTTACACATGGCATCAATGTCATCTCATTGATCATTTGATGTGAAACATATTTTATTATATTTTTTGAACATGATTTTCATTTTTTAATTTATTTTTTATCTAATTTTTAATGATTTGTATGTTGTATTTATTTCATTTTTTTATTCATAGAATATGGATAACATTGCAATGTTTTATATATTATTTACAATTTCTTATTTTGAATTTTCATTTTTAAATTCTTCCTCGTGGTATATTTTTGTCCTTAAAATTAGTCAGTATCCTATAAGTATCCATAGTAAACTATCTCAGGTCTCATTCCACTACATAAATTCTATGAGGATTGGTATTTTAATTGGGTTATTGATTTACAATTCCAACATTTATATCATACACTTAAAACATCAATATTGATAATAAATATAGACATAAAAAAGGAAAAATTAATTTCCATATATGAGAAAAAATATAAAAAAACATATAGTCGGATCAATATTTGTTATAATGTGTTCACTATATCAATACTAATAACATGAACAAAAAATACATATTAATTTTATTCAGGGAAATGTCCTATATGACAAATAAAACATTCAAACATGTAATTATATGTTAATTTCAAGGGTACGTTCCAGTAAGCAGTGATCCACACATTCTCCAATGATCTCCAAGAAACAATACTCTGTCTCCAGGTGTTAACACATAGAATTTATTTTTTACATTATTCATTATTGATCACACATTCTTTGGTTATGAATAAATATCTCATATGTTATCATTCTTCATATGGAGATATATGGAGGAGTCAAAATAGAATTTCTTTTGCAAAAAAATCCCTATTTTTTTGTTCACCTACACAATAGCCATAATAGGATATTTAAAGAGGTATGGTTTAGGATGGAATATTTTTTAATTTCATGTTTTCACATAAAAAATATTAAAACCATTAATAAACACCATTCCAAAAAATATTATAATTATTATTAATATTTCGGTGTATACTATCTTGCTCAAAAAAATTACCTAGCTTTATAGCTCACATGGTAGAAGATTTCAGGAAATTCTATTTGTGGTCATGGTTTGTGGTTTTGTACATGTCCCAAGGGTTCAGCTAGACACTGGAAGAATAAATTATGTTTGTGATAATAAAAACATTTTTATTTAAAAATTCCTATGACGTATTCAATAACAAAATGTGCTATAATTTCAAGGGTTATAGTCGACGAGTACAAGATGAAAAATCAAATTGGGTTACCTCATGAAATTCAAAATTTGTATCTCATACACATCCAATTTTTTCACATCCTATAATATTTACAAGATATAAATCCTACAGGTAACCATTTTAAAAATGGAAGTCGGGTCTCATCCCCTCACTTATTTATGAAGAATAGCTCAGATAGGTTATCAACGTCACATCCTTTACTCTCATAGGGTCCTCTGCATATCCCCCATCCAATGTCTGAATCAAGAAACATTAGTTGTGTTGGAAGCCTCTTTGTAAGTGATTTCCACTTCTAATTTACATCCTTGATTTATTTCATTATATTTTATTCTATGTACTTTAGGCTGTATTCATAATATTATAAGGGTTTTTTCATAAATTTATATTTCTCTAGATTTAGATAAATTTATAATACATTAATGGAAGAGTGGAACTCCCTTTGTTTAGGGTAGGTGGTCTATAACTTTTCCCTAAAATTAACTCCATTATATAAACTATGTCTTTCTTCCAATATCAAATAATTGAATAAAAAAACATAATTTAAACACAAATAAGTAGAATGATGGAATCCACAAAACAAACCACAAAGTCCGTGTTCTTTCATTAGTAATTAATTTTTTTCATTACATGTTAATTTAATAATTTCATTCATTTTAATTCATTCAATTTCCTTGATTAAATTAAAAATCTAAAAAGAATTAGTTTAGGTGAATTATATTATGCGAGAGAACAAGTATGAAATATCTTCATGTGAGATGGTCACAGTTAGTATCTATTCTACATTAAGAAAATAAAATATATTTTCCCTCTCCCTATGAAAAGTGTTCATCAATATGGGCACTATTTCCAAGTAGCTAAATAGTTATTTCAATCAAATTTTCCATATTCACAATTTTTTTAAAATATATTTGTTTCTATTATTAAAAACTCTAAAAAATCTATCTTTCCATGATTAATTAAAATTTAGATTATTTTTCATGGGTAGATTACACAAGGGTGAAATAAATGAAACAAAAAAATAATAATAAGAATAAGAATAATAATAATAATAATATAACAAGGCATGGGATCATGAACACAGAGAATGCATAGAACAACTAACAAGAAAATATAAAATTGTGTTTGAATATGGTTGTGCATTAATGAAGTAACCTGATCCAGAACCAGAGTAAGAACCTACTATATTAGTGGATGAAATTATCCAAAAAACATTGAAATTGAATAATATGAGGAGGTAATGGTGTGGGTTCTCGAACATTCATTCCACCTCGCTCAACCATTACTAGAGGAGATATATGAAGGATCATTTCAAGTTGATTTATAAAAGTGAGATCATGTGAATTTAGAAAAAAATTGGAGAAAATGGGATAAGGTTGAAATAAAACATTATCTCTTCATTCCTTTTAAAGTATAAGAGACACCACCATTTAATATCTATCTAGACATAGATGAAGAATAACCCACACAATTGGTTTAATTTGATAAATGGATGGAGGATCCTACCTACCTACCTTATTCTAGTGATGATAGGCTCTAAGAGGAACTCTGAAATCAAGATTAGATTCATGATGAACCAATTTAGGGAGTTCAACATTTCATTAACTATTTATCTTTCAATTTTATTAAAACTGAATTATGAAATAATCCATTTTATTATGATTTTAGAAATATGGATTACTCATATTTTCCCATGGAAGGGGATTATTAAAAACAAAATGTACCAATAGGGGGAACACTTGGAGCTTCCTAAAGATGTTGAACATCTAAAATTCATATTACAAGAAGAGATCCAAGTAAGCCTTCCTTACATAACAGAGACAAAAACATCCAAAATTAAAATTGAATATTTCAAAATCAATTATTAAAACATATATTTTTTCCATATTAGATTGTATTCAAGATCTCACATTGAATATTCTCTTCATACATAAAATTTGGAGAAACCTATGGATTGTGAAGAATATGTTGCACAAATATAAACAAAAGAAGAGTAGGTATTATACTTCATCCTACCCCTTCCATGTATTATTAACCATAATGAGAATGGTGTAGATTTAATAGTCTATCATGATCCTCCTACCTATTCCATTTTTTGATCTTAAATGAGATTATACTTATTCTTAATTGGCTAATTATATTTTATATACCCATTATGGATTAGTGAAGCCCTCAAAAATTGGTTATAAAATACTAAATGGGGCCGGGAGTTCATTATTTCATTCCATATAATTAAACTCACTGTAAATTTTCTAAGAAGTCATTTTAGTTTTAAACTAGAAAATCGCATTCCCATAATTGAATTCATATTTTACTTGAATTATCAATTATACATCAGTATGATAGACATCCAATTATTTCATGTTTTGAATTTCATGTATAATGAGATTTAATGATTAAAATGCACAATTGGATTATTAAAGTGATGAACGGAAATTAAAATGCAGAATCATGATTTCAAGAATTAATTGATTCATGTAAATGAAATTTCCTATATATTTTTCATTCCATGAATTTCATATATTCATGTGAATTTATTTTTTATTTTTATTCTTTACTTGTGTGATTGTACAAAATCCTATGTCCCATTACCAAGAGGTTTTCTAGACCAAGTACGTTCTATTTATTTTTGAGAATATTTTGTGAGTTATCTTGGGACATGTCCATAACTAGAAATTGTATTTTAACATTTCAATGTTATAAATTTTGAAAAAACAAATACATAATGAATTAGGTGACATTTGATAAAAAATATCTTTAAAATAACACCTTTACATCAAGAATTCTGTATCCCATAGAGACCATCAGTGACATTTATAGGGATGATACATTTTTAAATCCATTTTTATCTATTAAGACTTGACTCTTAGTATTTTAATGATAATTTATTGTTGATATATTGGGGGGAAGAGAATCATAGTGGAATAGATGATTTTCATTATAAGGAAAAAATTATAGAGGTACTTGTAATGAGAATAAATTATTTTTGTTGATTCATTCATTATTCAAAATTATTTACCCAATTTGAATTAATAAAATGGGAAATGATAAAAGAACCAAAAAATTGAGAAAAATGTTTTGTTATGACATCCCACCATTTTATCACACAACTTTTCATCTACAAGGTACACCTGAGAAACTTTTAAGGAATAATTTCTTTGAAAATTGGAATACAATAACAGAAAAATTTAAAAATTATTCTATTTAAATTAAAATGATTCATAATAGGTTCATCCTATTTAAATTTATTGTATCTCATAACCTGAGAACATACATCAATGGAAAGGATGAACATAAGGACCCATAATGGAAATTAAGGGAAACTGTTTACATGTGATCTTGAGTGATATCATAAAGGAATAATAAAGAGGAAAATAATTATTATAAGACCATGAATGTTAAAATTGAAATTTTTCTCCAACCTTTGAATGATACATTCATAAGAATATCAAAATGCCTTTTCACCTAGGTTTCCTAAAAACTACCAAGGAAATTCACCATGGTATCATTAAACATGTCTTATCTACATATTAAATACATTACCAATTTCATTAGTGTGATATCAGGGAGAAGCATTCATATTTATTAATTAATGTTAGCCAAAAATATCATATTAAATAATTTCTTAAATAACCCATGGAAAATAAAAAAACCAGTTTCATATCAAAATCACGGCCTTCTATAATTTTTCTTAATGGTGAGATCATTGTGTAATTATTAACCCATGAAAATGGAAGACCAGGTTAATATATGTTAATACCAAAATAAAATAGATATTTTTGACAAATATATTAATTCACATGGAAAATAAAGAGGTTTGGGTATTCAAAAAATAAAATAAGTGAATTTGTTGAGAAAAAATAGTGAAATTTTGAGATGAAAATTTGGCAGCATAACGAGTACAAAAGATGATTATAGAAAATAGTAATAACATAGTGAAAAGGGTCTTTCATTCATAAATTAATCTTAATTAAGAAAATATTTTTAATTAAATGGACAAAATAAAATATTTTGGAAATTTCATAGACATACCACATAAAAAAGGGAACTCAAAGGAAAAGAGAAGTTGAGAATAACCTTACGTTGAATATTAACTCATAAAACAAAATTTTTGGAAAATTGAGGGCTTGGGGACACCTTGGGAGGACTACGTGGGAGGAAAAATATCATAGGTTCGTGGAGGATGAATTTTGAGAGAGATAAAATGGATAAAATGGTTTGTATTTATAGAAAAGGAGAAGGATTTTTTTGTTAATTTCCTTGGACACCAAGGTTTTTGTAAATGCAATGCCACGGGATTTCCCATGGTATTTTCCCATATTATTAGACCCTTGGGACACCTATTATGTTATATTAATCAAAAAAAATTTAAAACAATTAAATATTACTTATTACATCATTATGACATAGTTATGAAGATGTTAAACATACCTAGAAACCCAAACTGTATTTTTAGTATCCTTGAAAAACTAATGTATTTTAGAAAATTATAATAAAAAACCCTAACATAATTTCATTGTTTTTATTTCAAAAATTATATTTATTTTATCATAATAATTATCTAATTATGGTAATTTTAACTTTCAAATATAAAAAAAAATTATGAAAAATAAGTTGTAAGAGAAAATGCATAGTGAAATTTCAGACACATGAAAAAATTATTTTATCATTTATATATACATAAGAGTGTTTTAATTATTATATTTCATTAAAAATACCATTATTAATAATAATTATGTTTATTATAGTAATTATAACTTTTCATAAAAGTACAACTTCCGTTCGAAAAATCAATTTTTCAAATTCGTCATATTTTAATGAAAATTTATTCTCAAAATGAAATTTATGGAATAAAAATTTTATTTATACAAAAGGATTACACTTTAATAAACTATTGTATAAATACATAACCCCTTTTAAAACCCACATACAACCTAAGGGTAATATGTGATGTTTTGATAGATTCATGGGGTGTCTCGACCAACATTTCCGGAGTGCTAATTTCCACTACCCTAAACTTATTACGAAGGGGATTTCATTCAAGATTAAATTGTTGAAGCTTGTATTGTGCTTGTTTAAGTGAAAACCCCAATGACACTACCTCCCTACCATGTTCTCACAAATGGGATTCAAAAGAAAAGACTCTACTGTATGAGGCCATGATTCCTTCTTTATGTATTAATTATCTATATTCATTTCTACTTATAAATACTAATTATAACATTAAAATTTTTATCAAGATCATTGTTTATAATGGTAATATTTATAAACAATCATAATTGAATAACAATGATATAATTGTCAAAACTCGATGGCCATATTTAAAATTATAATCACTTTATTATTAAATATCTATAGTTTTATTGAGTACAAAATATAATAGAACACACAATTTTGGGAAACAAATATCATTAAAAAAAATTTGATCGTTGCATTATTCCACCATATGAAATTTCATCCCTGAAATTTCAACTCATTCTTCTAGTTGAGAAAATATATGAGTACTTGTGTCTCATTTTCTTCTCTAGTTCCCATGTCGCATCATCCCATATATCATTCCCCCACAACAAATTGATGAGGTGGGTCATCTAATTGTGTAGAACATTGTCACTATGGTCTATGATCTCCACCGGTTGCTCCACATTTGAGAGGTTATGTTCATGTGGAACAACCTTAAGATTTAGTACATGGAAATGGTCTGGTATATACTTCCTCCAGAGAGAAATGTGGAATACATAATAAAATGAGTGATATTTTGAAGAGGTGAAAGATGATAGGACACTTATCATATGTGATCAAAGATTTCCTAGGGGACAATTTATATGGGGATAATCATACCTTTCTTTTAAAACATCATGGATCTCTTCCATAGTGAAAATCGAGGGATGACTTTGTTACCAACATAATACTCTAAGTACTTTTGACATTTGTCATATTTTATCCTCTAGCGACATTGAGCATCCTTTATATATTGTTGGATGGTATGATTTTTTTTATCTCATTCACAAGATTAGTCCAAAGAATCATTATCCCACTAACTTCAACCTAACAAGTAATAGTTATACATATCTTTCTATGTAGAGCTTTATAGGGTTCATTTGAATACTAAAATGGAAGCTGTTGTGTCATGAGAACTCCAATAATGGGAGGTGTTCATCTCATTAACCCTAAAATTACATTTACTATGTCCTCAACATGTCCTCAATTGTCTAGATAGCCCAAAAATATTGGGCATCAGCTTGGGGTTGAAAGGCTATAATAAAATTTATTTCCATATTTAGATCATTACAATTACTTCTCCTGAATTTTGATGTGAACTATGGATCATGATCAGAAATGATTGAAAGTGGAACTCCATGTATCCTTTCCACATTCTTCATGTAAACCATAGAGAGTTGTTCAGGAGAGAAATCTTCCAGAATACACCTAAATTGGACAGTCTTAGTTAGACAACCCGGTATGACCCATATCACATTACATCCTTTGGATGTTCTCAGGAAACTAGTGATACGATCCATTGTTATATTATCCCAATTAAATGATGGAATTAGTAGTGGTTACAATCTCCATTTATGATGTTGTCACTCTGCCTTCAATTTTTGACATAGAAGGCACCTTATACATTTGTAAACAATCTCCCATTTCATGATTTCCCACAAATATTGATCATGAAGATCCATATTTGTTTATGTTCGTCAAGTTTTTATAGAGAATGTAGATATGTGAGATTCATCCTCAGAACCTTCTTTATTTCTAGAATTCATTGAACATATCATCTTGTATGAAATTCTAGTACACCTTCTTGATCACCATTGAACACATTAAAATTCAAAATTGTTATAACCTCTCATTCGGTGGCAGTATTACACTAGTTAATCATGTTATTTCTTAGATTCTCATTCAAGTTATTTCTTGTCTCAAGGTCCCAAAGGGTGTATTAAATAATATTGAGAATATATTCAACTCTTTTATATGGGAATCACACTTTCATGGGAGACTTCATTGGGCATCATGGCGGAGACTGGCCAGACCTCCTCAAGAGGGAGGCATTAATGTGAAAGATCTAGCTAATACCATGGAATGAATGCATGGGAAACTGGCATGGGATGCCATCATGGGGGATACTCTATGGGTCCAATTCATTTAAAACAAGTACAATAGGAATTTGGCCTTGGTTATGGGGACTTCATATCCTCTATGGCGCACTGTCCAGATGCATATTGCTACTATACAGGCTCATAGTAGATGGATTATTGGGAGGGGTGAAATTAGTTTATGGAATCACAACTGGGATGGATCCAAACTGGTCGTCCATTGGTGCTCACTTCCTTTTATCTCTCTCAAGAAGGACAACATATACCCTCAGTTTATCAACGCGATTTGGGATGACATGCATAAAATACTATTTGAGTCCATTGTTCTGAACGAGGATCTGAGATGCTGCATTTTTGATGCTTCACTGGAGGGTGTTTTCACTAGCAACAGTTACTGGCCATTTATAGGAAATGCCTCAGCAACTAATGAGTGGGGCGATCTGCTATGGTGTAAGGAAGTCCCAGCCAAGATGAACTTCCTCCTTTGGCACGTTCAGAACCGGGCCCTCTCCGAGGATGAGAATTTGAAGCGATGTAGAGTTTCACTAGTTTCCATATGTTCTTGCTGTTCCGATAGCTAGGAATAATCCACAACCCACCTCTTCTTGGAAGGATCATGAGATCGGGTGGTTTGGGAGTCCTTCAGTGCTTCAAGAAGCTTCTCGTTCTTTACCAGTACTGACTCCCTACAAGTGTGGTTCCAGGGGGATGATACAATCATCAAGAAGAAGGAAAGGGAGGAAATCCTATGGGCAGGGTTATGGAACATCTGGAAGGATCTGAATTGTGTGAGTTATGAGGGTATCATCACCTCGTGGGAAGCTCTACAATTCTGAGCGAAGTCCATGATTGTTGATCTCGCACGACTCTTCAAGAGCAAAGAAGGGGCACACTCATTTATGAATCTTTCAATGGCCATAATTCCCATTCACATAACCCTGCATGGTCACTGGGTGCATTGGATCCCACCTAGCACCGGCTTCAAGCTCAATTCGGACGATGGCTGTAGGATTGGGGTCATGCGAGGTGGAGGTGTTGTCAAGGACCATAATGGGTCTATAATCCTTGCTTTTTCGGCCTTCTCTGGGTGTGGAAATTCCCTTCATGCATAGGCTAGAGCAATGCTCACCGGACTCATTCTCTGCTATGATAGGAATATCACCCTCTAGACCATTGAGACTGATTCCACATCCCTTCACCATTCTCTTCAAGGTAGTGGCATTAAACCATAGTTCATCACATATACTATCCGTAAGTGTCGTTGTCTCATTTCCTCCATGTTGGAGATTCTTCACACATGGCAGGAGGGAAATAGAGTCACAGATTGTCTAGCCTCTATGGCGGGGCCCAGTGAAGAGTTGACATGTTACTATAATCCTTGATCCATTCTGCCTGGGAGCATGGTTCTTGTCATTGGGGATGCTCTCGGACTCCATTACTTTAGACCCTCATGACTTCCCTTTTGTGTCGTGTATCTCATTGTTTCTGTATGTTTATTTTTATGTACCAAAAAAAACATCTTTTGTGGTGGTTATAACCTCTATATTCTTATATAAAATAATATTATCTTTGAGATTTCTTGATCTTATATAGTAATGAATGTCGAGAAATCACTTGGGATATGGTTGATGATGCCCCTTCCTTTACAATTCCCATGTCAATTTTTACTAAGTCCTTGATAATAAAATATTTTTGAAAACTCATCATTTCTAGAACAATGGGTTCTTTTGTACTTAATGCATCATCAACGTTTTTTGTTCTTACAAGGTGATAATGAATTCTACAATCATAGTGTTTAATAATTTCCATCCTCTCCTCTATCTCATGTTAAATTCATTTTACGTGAAAATATACTTCAAACATTGGTGGTCATCTTATATATCACATTCCACCTAACAAAATAGTGCCTGTATATATTTGGAGAGAAAAAACCAAATCAACAAACAAATAATGTGTAGGATAATTTTTATAATGAGGATTCATCTTTATATATACATATAAAATCACATTTTCATTTTTCATGAGAATTACCTCAAACCCTTACAAAGATGAATTGCTAAAAATATTGAATCCCTCTATGATAGAGGGTATAGTTAACAAGGATGTAGTAACCAATATTTTCTTTACCTATTGAAAACATTCTTCACAATCCTTTATCCTGATGAAATTAACCACCTTTTGAGTTAACTTTTCTAGTTGATTAAAATGTTATGCTATTTTTTCCAACCCCTCCAATAATATCGTACTAAACCAAGGAAAATACATATCATTGTTATAGTTGTTGGATGTTTCCACTCTGCTACAACCATTTTCTTGGTATGGTTAATTGATATTCCATTTTTTGTGATAATGTTCCGTATTAAAGAAACATATTTTATACAAAATTAATATTTTTTTAACTTTTCAAACAACCAATCATTCCTAATATTTTTCAATATAAACCATATATGGTCCTCATAATCCTCATAAATTTTATAACATATCATAATATCATCAATACAAAACTAATAAAAAGTTTTCAGTGTAGTTGTTAAAGACTCTATTTATCAAATCCATATATATAGCTACTACATTAGTCAAGCCAAATGGAATAATAAAAAATTCATAATGCCTATATCTTAATCAGAATATGGTCATTGCAATATTATCTGTCATCACTCCCAATTGATGATATCAAGATCTTAGATAAATCTTGGAGATGAATTGATCCGCATGATGCTGGTCAAACAAATCATCCATCCTTAGAAGAGATTATGTGTTCTTCACTATGATTCTATTAAGTTCTCTATAATCAATTCATAGTTGTGTTGATCTATAATTCTTCTCCATAAAGGGAACATGTTATTCCCAAGGAGAAACAATAGGTCGGATAAATCCCTGCTCGAAAAAGATCTTGGAATGGTTTCTTTAATTCCATGAGATCCACATTTTCCAATTTATAAGGGGTCTCCGATATCGTCTTGGAACATAGAATGAATTCAATAAAGAACAATACTCATCATTCCTAGAGAGGTCCATGTGACTCTTCAAGAAATATGTCAATTTATTTCTTAATTGTGGGGTCCTTATCTATCCTTATACCTTCATTTCCTTATTCATATTCACCTATCATTTCCATAAAGAAGTAAGTGGGATATGCTTCTAAGAAATGATTCAATTGAGATATGTCTCATTTGAAAATAAATCAATGTTGAAAATTCACATCTCTTAATATTTCATTTATTATACTGTTTATCATAATATTATAATTAGAGAGTTACTCCATCTCTATTATAATGTTAAATTCCATAATGGGAATTAATATTATATTTTCAATGAGATTATGATCGATAATATAAATACCAGCATTTCTAAACATTGCAGATTCGTGGATAATACCTCCAAGATTCTTTATTAGTAACTCTACTTCTAGAGGTTTAGATATTGATTCTATATTAATTACAAACATTGAGGAAATAATGGAATGCATGTAACCATATTCAATCAATGTACATTCTAGCATTGAAAGAACTACAAGAGTACCTACCACCACATCATTTAGTTCCCCTACATCAACCATTGTGATAGAAAAATCATGACCATGATTCCATGGCCTATGCTGAGGATGATAGTGATTCCCCACCATTAACATCAGATTTGGATAGTTATCAATAAAATCGCATGTTTTCCACAAATGAAACATTGGAAATCATTCTAGGATTGCACCATCATATCATTGTAGTTAATGTTGAGAAGTTGGCGATTTACCTCTCTATGATAGTTCTAATCAATATTTTTTAATCTTCTACACTATTAAAATTTCCCAGTCCTAATAATTAAGTTCCTTGAATGCTTCTTACCACATTTGTTGCATATGGAATATTTGACATGATTTCCTCCTATTCCATGTACAAAGTTATTCCCCATTTTTAGCTCCAATGATCTATTCTTTTCATTTGATATATGGGACCACTTCAAATATCTAAACTCTAGTTCTACCTTCATAGCACCTCACACTATTTCCTCATAGCTGACATATTCTCTATTGGCTAGATTCTATGATAAATGGGGTCTTAGATCTCCGAATAAATCTATAAAATAGTCCATTATCATAAATAAAAAATATAAATGGGTAATGATAAATCCTTGTATAGTTCATATCATAACATCCCAAAGATTCATGTTCCTTCTTCATAGCCCAAGGAATTTCTTCCCCATTTTCCTTCGCATCGAACAGGGGAAATATTTTTTGAAATTTGTTCCCCTCAACTCTTCCCACTCTATAGCATAAATCTCCCTTATTGGTTTCATGTTTGTAATTGGTTTCCAACACTGATTAGCTACTCCATCTACATGGTAAATAGATAGGGTGACTTTCTCTTATTCTTAACAATAATGTATGAAAAAATAACTTTTATATAGAACATATCCATTTTTCAACTACAAATGGGTTGGTAGATCAAATGAAATTAAGTGGTAATTGACACAAAAATGAGTCAATGTAAAGTTGTTCCCTTCAAGTTGAATTCGGTATCTCATCATGATTCAAGTTAATTTCTATAACATTAGTATGTTGATTCATCATTCTCATGAAGTTTTTCATTGCGAATTTTTTTAGAGGGTCGTCAGGTCATGGTCTATTGTACTCAACATTTATGCAGTTTCTCCTATCTCCCTCCCTTTTTTAAATTAAGAAAAACATTTATAGAAACATGTTCAATTTCATAATATTGTAGTTATATAAGAATTATATAACTAAGAACACCATTCATAAATATGTTACTAATTAAAAAAATCACATATTCTATAATTCCTTGGTAATAGTTCTTAAAAATCAACTGAGTATCCAAACATATCCCCAGAGACTGTCGAACTAGGTGTACAGAAAGACTTGTTCTCATATAATAGGTTACACCATGTCATGCCCGATGCACCTTGTCATGGTTTTTCTAACAAGGATCATCTTTAATTGAACCACTTCCACTTATACGTATACATACATGGTTTTCTTTTCTCTAAAACCATTAAGAAAATATTTCACTGAAATAACAGGATTTTTTATCTATATACCTTTTTAGGGTTCTTTTTATTATTTTAAAATTCTAATTTCCACAAATATATAACCTAACATTTAATACCAACTATAGCATCCTACATATTTAATATATAACTTCTCATTTATAGGGTAAAACCGATGATCTAATAATGTTTAGTTTCATAAAAATGGTTAAATAATAAATAAAAACATAAGAAATTCTTCTATTACACTTGAGAGGATTCATCATAGGATGATCCTATGTTTTTTTACTTCATCTTATAATTTGGGGACATACATTAATGTAAAGGGTGAGAATAAGGCCTGGTAAAAGAAATCAAGGGAAATAATTTACATGTGATTTGAAAAATATCAATAAGATCATGAGGATTATAATAAAGGAATTATATATAGACATATAATAATAATATGAACTTGAATCATTACATTGAATAGTGGGTTGAACATTTAAATTATAAATTCATAAGCATATCACAATGTTTTTTCACCGAGGTGTTGTAAAAATGATCAAGGTTATTCACCAAGGAATCTTAAAATATTTCAACTCTAGAGATTAAATTCATTGCCCAATTCATTTGTGTGATATAAGGAAGCACATTAATATGTATTAATTAATTTTTTACACATATATAATAAGAAAACATTTCAAAAAAAAAACCCATATAAAATAAAAAAGGGGTTACATATCAAAATAATGGTGTTTTAGAAAATTTCATAAAGACAAGATATTTGTGTCATTATTAACTAAAGAAAAATAATGTAATGATAAATGTATGTTAATAATATAATAAAGTCACTAATTTTTACAATTACTTTGATAAATCTACAACAGAAAGTGTTTTGGGTATTTTGAAATGAAAATAAGTGAATTTCATGAGAAAAATAGAGAAATTTTGAGAAGAAATATTGGTTGTATAATGGATATGAAACATGGTTTTATAAAAGAGTAAAGAGTGAATGGAAAAGGGAATCCCATTCATAAATTACACAAATTAAAGATATGGGTTAAAAATGGGAATATGAACATAGTTTGGAAAATTTAAATACATAGCACAAAAAATGGAACTTGAAATGAAAAAAGATGTTGAGATTTTTTTAGCTTGAAAAGTAACTCCTAAAACTATATTATTTGGTTATTGTAGGATCATGGACACATTTATAGAACTCCTTGGGAGGTGAAAATATCCTATATTAGTGTAGGATGAATTTTTAGTGAGAGGAAATGGATAAATGTGATCGGATTTATAAGAAAAGAAGCGGTTTTTTATTAATTTCTGTGGACACCCAGGTGGTGGTAAATGAAAAACCACTAGCATGCCCATGATATATGACCATGGTATTAGACACATAGAAAACAAAGTATGTTATTTTAATCCACGAGAGTTTACCATAACTTTTATTACTTATTAAATCATTATAGCATAATTACAAAATCAATAAACATATTGAAAAACCCAAACATTATTTTTAATATTGGAAAAAACTAAATTATTTTAGAAAGTTATCATAAATATACCATAACCTAATTTTATTGTGATGATTTCATAAATTTTATATATTTCATCTTCAAATTTATCTAAAAATGCGATTTTTTCTTTTAATTACAAAAATAATTATTTATTAAAAATTATAGCGGATAAGAAATGCATATTGAAATTTCTGAAACATGAGGAAAAAATTATTGATACAAAATGAATAGTTAAATTTTTGACACTTGAGAAAAAATTATTTCTAAAAATGCATGGTGAAATTTCTGAAAAAAATTATTTTATAAACTTTTTCATATTATTGAAGTAAACTATTCTCAAAATTGAATTGAAGGAATACAAATTTTACTTATAAAAAAGGATTAAACATCATGTAAGTATGGTATTGAAACATAACCCTTTATACCACAAGCATACATCTAAAAATAGTAAGGTTGATGGTGGTGATAGATTCATGGGGCTTCTCGGCTAACTTCATCTGAGTAATAATTTCCAATTACTTGAACTTCTCTTGATATTGATTTCAATCAAACATCACTTGTTGAAGCTTAACATGGAGATGATAAAAAGTGAATCCCACAGACACTAACTCCCTCCCCATTTCTGAAAAATGGGCTTCACACGTCACAACCCTTCCATTTGATCCCAATATTCATCCTTTCTGCATTAATTGTCATTTTTTTCAACATATAAATACTAATTTTTATTTTATAATTTATTTGAAGTGTATTATATCCAATAGTCATATTCTGAAACATTCATATAATGGTTAAAAATATATGGGAACATTTCAAATTAAAATTACTTCATTATTATGTTGGTATAGGTTTGTTGAGTACAAAATAATATAACACACATAATTTCATGAAACAATTATCAATCAAAACATTCTGGTTATTTCAATTGTGATTTAGGAAAACAAAAAATCACCATTACTAGACCAATTATTTTTATCATATGTGGTTAAGTGATGGATGTGGGGTTTATTCTATGAATAAAATTAGATAAATAAAAAAATTAAAAGGCTCATTGATATATTAAAAAAAGTAAAAATTTGAAGTAAATTTCAAGATAGTTTATAAATTCATTTAGTATGCTTTACTTTGATCATGACCATTATTTGAGTTTTGGGTGTATTGAGAGTTTCTAAATTTAATAGTATAATGTCATTATACTTTTATTTTTGATATCATGCATTGTAGTTATGAGATTAAACTCCTCCTTGATAATTTATTTATTATTTCTACCAGCCTCAAAGTCATCAGAAACTCTAATGAAACCCATCTTTATTTTATGAGATGTTTTTTATTTTCAATGGGGAGAATGTAGTTCTTTTACAGTTATATGAATAATAAGTATGTATTCATGATATGATCATAACTCCACTTTAATTTTATCATGTCTGATGAGACAAAATAATGAAAAATGAGGTAAATTGTGATTTGGAATGTTTAATAATAATTAATTGTTAAACATGAATGAATTACCAGAGAAGCTCCACTATTATCAAAAGGGAAAAAGTAAAATAATTTATTTGATTTTTTATCATAAAAAATAGAAATTAAATTAATATTTTAAGTTGATTTTGGAAAATTTGGTTTCACATTTTTTTGAATTTATTTTTTTGGAATTAAAATATTTGTAACATTGGTGCTATTTTATCTTCAATATTGATATTTTATTATTGAAGAAAATCCCGGTTTATGTGTGGTGTAATTTATAGATATATAAGTTTCATAATTTTTGTAAATTTATATCAATTATTTATACCCTCCAAATTTATCAACATAATAAAATTTTCTTTATTTTTCGATTTATGATGTGTTTTATGCTAAAATATTAAAACTGATTAATTATGGAATATTAATATATTTTATTCACTTTGATATTTTGGGAATAAATTTTGAAATATTGATCAAATTTTAATGATACATTTCATTTAAAATTACATTATTTTTTGTATTAAACATTTTCTTTTGATGAAAATCTTTTTTGAATATATAGAGGTTCGAAAAAATCAATGAATTTGAAAAAACATCAGAGGGATAGAGTTGAACCCAAAACTATAAATGAGACATGAATCGGTATATACATTTAAAATTAAGGTGATTCTAGTGGGATTTCAACGAGGGATCATTTTTGTATTTCATCACTAAATTTGAAGGAGTTAATCACTCATTAAGGCATCCATTGGATGTTAAAAATTGGATGTTTATTTTAAAAACATTAATGAATAATACAATTGTTGAGTAATTGGGTTAGAAAATCACCTACATGTAGTGGATGGAGATAAACTTTAGAGGTAAAATGAACAAATTTTGTAAAAAAACTTTTTAAAATACTTATTTCGTGTATTCGGGAAAAAAGAGTGGGTACCACGCACAATATTTTTAAAGATATATTCTAGAACCAAATTTCAACCATTGATGACCCATTATGTCCCAAAACACATTAATTATTATTTATAATCCCCTAAAACCACTTCCATGCCTATAAATAAAACTATAGGGGTGAATTTCAAGGACATCGATTGGGGTGGGAACCTATGGAAAACAAGAAAAATTTTAGGATTTTTATTTTTTTATCTTTTTTTTCCCATATAAGGAATGCATTTTTTAATTATATTTTTTCACTTTTCTTCTTACATACATTTTTCTATTCCAACCATAATATAATTCATTATTTCTTTATCATTTCATTGTGAACTCTTACCCAAAAAAATGAAGGGCCAATCCAAGGCTTGTCCTGGGAGAGATATTTTCCAATTTCACTTATTCTATGAAAAACATTTTATGTTTTATTATGTTTATGATTAGAAAAAGTGATGTTTAAGGGTGTTTCAATCATACACCATGACATTGATCTCAAACTCATTTATATTCTTTTATGAAATCTCTTCCCACCCTTATACGAAATAAATATTGTTCATATAGTGGAGTTAAGAGATTCAACGGATAAAATGGAATATAATTGAGCCAAGCACTCAAAGATTTCACACTCTCAATTGAGGTGTATCATAAACCTAGATTGTTGTAGGAGGTGAAATAATTATTATAAAATGCATTAGATATTTTACACCACTAAATAAATGAATAGTATTTTGTGCCCGAGATCATATTATTGAATTAACAAACTAAATTTAATAACTAACAAGGAGAATGATTAATCCCACTTAACAAACCCAAAATCCAATGTTAATTGGTCACAAATTAAATTCGTTCATTTCATTTTAGTTTAATAATTTCATCAATTAAATTAATTTACTTTCCTAGAGTAAATTAATGACCAAAAATAATAAGTTTAGGTGATTTAGATTAAGTGAGTGAACAAATGAGAATGATAATATAGCGAGACAATGTTGGTCAGCCTCTGTGATACATTTGGAAAATTAAACATTTCCCCCCCCACACTACGATAGTTATTCACCAATCATACACATACATTCTCAATTGGTACATGTAGAAGACTTCATGCACATAGTGATAATATTGTGGCAAGGAAAAGATTCAAAAAAACTCTCCAACCTTAGAAATATCTCGAGTGGTCTGATAAACCATGAAGATAAATTTCTTACCAATTCAAATAAGTTTAATCCCCATAATGGGGAGGGCTTCATGAGTCTTTCCAGAATAATATTCATGATTACCTCTAGTGAGATAGAGGTAGAGTTAAATATAAAGAAAGTGTTAGGAGCTACACCAATATTGATTTTTCTTTATTTTAGGGCTACTACCAAGTTTAAAGAGCACAATAGAATGATAGATAATTAGAGGAAAAGGGTTTAATCCATCCAACATCTCCATGGAGTTCACCATTCCATTTTTCAAAAATGGTTGATGGAACCTTAATGCTATGTGTGTATTACTGAAAAATGAACCAGCTGACAATTAAGAACTAAAATCATCTTCCATTGATAGAAGATCTCTTCGACCAGCTTTGAAGTGGTTGGGTCTCCTCAATGATCAATTTGAGATATGGTGATCATTAGGTGTGTTCTAGACCATCAAACATACCTCACATAGTCTTTTAAAAAATGGATGGTCTCTATGAGTATTTGTTTACATTGTTAATTCTCATGAATACACATGTGGTCTTCAAGACACTGATGAACCGAGTGTTTCAAACACATCTTGATTCTTTCTTGGTGTTTTTCATGGATGATATCTTTTTGTATTATCATAAATGACACAACCATTACATAAATCATTTTTAATACACCAATATGGTATCAGATAAATTCTAACATCCCAAATTTCCATTTCTTGATGGATTAGATTCACATACTGGGTCGCATTATGTCAAAGACAAGAGTATCAGTGGAGCCAGAGATAGTGAGAGATGTAGATTTCATGGAGCATCCCTTGAATGTCTATGAGGTAAAGAGTTTAGTAGGGACAACTGGTTACTGTATGCCTTTCATACAAGACTTCTCAATCTTAGAAGCAGCATTGAGGGGCCTAACAGTGAACCGTGTGATTTTCGTATGTTATAATTCCTATGAGATATTATTTCAAGATATTAAAGGGAGATTTAATTTAGTACCAATATTAACTTTTCCAGAGCAAGGTAGGAATTACATTGTGTACTATGATGCATCAATTATCGGTTTAGGTGTATTTATAATGTAGGGTGATAAAGTTGTGGTGTATGGTTCTTGGTAGTTGAGGCCACACAAGAGGAATTACTCGATGCATGACCTTGATCTAGTGGTAGTTGTTCATCCATTGTGTTGATTGAGATATTACATACTGTGAGAGAATCGTGTTGTGTACAGATACCTAAAAATACTCATGTATATGTTTACGTAGTGTGGTATGAGTATGAGGAAATGGTTATGGGTGGAGTATCTTCAATCATTTGATTTTGAGCTATCATACACACCTATTAAAGGAAATCCAACGACTGATGCACTGCGTAGGAGGAGTCAAATATAGTTAGTGAAGTAGGCTCATGGTGAGTAGCACCTTATGATCGTGTGTTGTGAGATTCACTTTGGAAGCTCATGATTGTTAGGGGAAAATTAATCTATCATCTTTAGATCTTACCTATACCCTACTAGATAGAGTGAGAATGATAAAATTTTAAAAATCATAAGGCCTTGTTCTGTGGGAGTATGTGGCTGTTAAGGACCCTCCTCCTGGATAAAATTCAGGTGAGGATGATGTGTAACTACTATATGGTCACATATGGATTTCAATAGAGATGTGAGATAAGTTGTTGTTGTATTTTCATACTTTTTCTTGGGTAGAATATCCTAGTGTCACCAAGATGAATCATGATTTACATTGTTTGTACTAGTGGCTTGGTAGGAAAAGTGAGTTTGCTAGTTTTTTCATGAGATGTTCCACCTATGAGTTGGTGAAGGGGGAGCACTAGTGACCAGATGAACTTTTACTACATCTACCTATTCTCAAGTGGAAATGTAATGGTGTATCGATGGATTTCCTGACATGATTATTGAGGTCTCTTAATTATAACGATGTTGTATGGGTTTTTTGATAGGCTCAAAAAGGTTACACATTTCCCTCAAATCAATGAAACCTTTAGTGTTTAATATCATGGGAGGTTGTATATTAATGAGATTTTACAACTTTATGGGGTCCATCATACTATCATTTCAGATAGGGAAGCATGTTTTACATAATTATTATGTAAAGGGACATATAGGCTTTTCTAAATGTATGTTCTTTTAAGCACTTTGTACAACCCCTAGATAGATGTTCATTTAGTGTGCAAGATTCTGGTTCCATCGAACATGCTATGAGCATTTTCCCTAGATTATGGGGGATCTTGGGAGAGGCATATACCCCTAAATGAATTCTCCTATAATAAAAATTATCAGTATACTATTATTTTGGTGCCATTTCAGGATTTTTATGGTTGGTCATGATGATAACCCCTATGATGGCTCGAAGCAAGAGAGGCCGCTATGTTGGGACCTCATCTTGTTTACGAGACCATAGAATGGGTTTGGTTGATACATAAGCGAATTGATAGAGAAAAATGTAATTAAAAATAATATGCTAATATTCATAGATGATCTCGGAAGATCAATGTCAGGTATTAAGTATTATTGAGTGTTTCACCGAGGCTGGGACACTAGAGGATCTAGAGATAGGGTAATCTCTTATCGAGATATGGTGGTCCATTCATCATTATGGAAAGAGTTGTGTGGGTAGCCTATACGTTTAAATTAACATAGAGTTGTCATGTCATGGAAGGAAACTTCTAGGATTCTTATCTGCAATGTTACTATTGATAATCGTCTCATTCCTTTCATCTTGATGATGTTGAGGTTAAAGAGGATTCTTTCTCGGAGGAGCATCATATATGTGTTGTGGATTACAACATGAAAGTTTTCAAAGGCTAGTTTGTTCCATTAATAAGGGTGTTATGGAAGCATGACTGAGTATAGGATGAGATCTAGGAGTGGGAGTTTTGTGTAAGATCTTAGTGGCCAGAGTTATTCTCATATCATTCTTCACCACCCTTGGAATTGAAATTTAGCGATTAATTTCTTTATGGGTTGAATTTTGTATGAACTCAATTCTTCATTGAGGTATATATTCCTTATATTCAGTCAATTCTCATATTTTTGTTTTTATATGGCCAAATGTGGATTCCCCTTGAGGTTAGAAGACATGGGGGTGTCTGGAGCAAATTTGGATCCTGAAACCAAAATTTTTACGTGAAAATATTCACGCGCATAGTTAGTTAAAACCGTGTGAGAGGAGGCACATGACCAAGCATCCAAGTATTCAATTCTAGTAGAACTGTGGCTTTAACATGGTTTTCACATGATTTTAAACCATTCTAGAAAACTATGGTCTATACTTCTTTCTTAAAATTACCCATGCATGATAGGAAAACAACTTTTCAAATAGTTTTCCTAAACCCTATGACCCCATATATTTTTGAATATTAATAATTTAAATTTATTTAAAAATATTATTATAACCTAAAATTGAGTTCATCTTCTTTTGAATAGTAATGGTGACTTTATAAAACCTCTAACCTTTGGTTTATTCTTGTATTTGAGATAGATACTCTATCAAGCCTCTAACTCAAATGAATCTTGTCTCATCAGATCATTATTTATAAGATCATGATTCATATTTAGTTGTTATCTATTTTTTAGGATATCTGTTGTTCTATTTAGGTGCATGATGATTGGACCCATTATTTGTTTCATCATCTATTCTTCATATTTCCTCCAAAAAGATTCGAATTAGTGGCTAATAATAGATGATACATCCTCTATGAACCTAAGGCAATTGCTTTCTGGAAATTCAATTAATGTTGGGCCATTTGTATGTTTCATCATTTCATGCTCACAATTTATAGTTGGCACCTTAAAATGAAATTGAATCCCCAATCTTATAACCAGGTTCTAGTTTTTTAAAGAGAATTGTTGATGTTCATTATAGGTTGAATGAAATAAATTTGAATCACCCCTTTGGTGTTGAACATTAAATACACAATTGATGGATTTTAACCTTGCAAGCCTTTGAGGTGTGACCTTCCCCTTAACATGGGTTTAAAATGGACATTTGGAATTATAAATCAAATGATTAATTGATTTTTAATAGGGATTGAAAATCAAATGGATTAAATGTTAGGGATAAATGAATTGAACCTTTATCCCATTTTATGACTCCTTCAAAAATGAACACGTAATCAGTTATTTCCTTACATTACATGGAAAATAACCTGCTCAAGCTTCCACAACCTAAGAATCCCAATGAGGTAAATCTCACTGATCATCATGACTAGTTCACATTCCATAGATGTGTGGGTAATAATATCTAGGTCTACATCATATTCAATAAAGTCCTTCATGGAATGGTCAATTTGATGAAATGTGGGGTTAGGAAAATACTCATAGAAGATGGCATAGATAACCATTCCCATGTCAGAAGAAGAGGGTGGTTAGTAGAAGGTTCTTCTCAGGTGAGGGTGGATGTTCGATAACTAAACGAATCAAAAAATTGTTGACTGAGCTCATGTAACCATAAGAGAATAGTTTTTCACATCCACAATGGATACCCCACCTATAGAGGTAAAATTATATATACCTCCCAAAGGTGGATAAGGCCATTGAAAGGAGGAAACAAAAGAGGGGGATCTATATTTTACTCCATTACTGGCCCTAAATATTTCATAATTCTTCCCTATAACATATGAAACAATGGTATCACCCCCCTAAACAGAACCCTTATCGAACGAACATATCTTATTTTGTTATATCAACATCATAAACATGGGAGACCACCATATCCAATGATGAATATAATTTATAATATGAGATTCCCACACATAACTGGGGAACAGGAGGGTGCATGCATATGAACTAAGGATATAGGGGAAAACATGGGCATGGTTAGACCCACTATTTTGGTCACATACCTAATGATGATATATATATATATAGTTGATACCCATTGGAGAGATATATAGTTGGTTCTAATGGAATTGAGTTGTTGCAGAATCCTCCAGCTTTTTCCCATGCCTAGTTTTATTACACGATCTCCTAGAAAGGGTGAGCTTGTGTCATCACCCAAGAAAAAATTAAAGGCCAGGGAAACCTATCCCATTAGAATCTGATTATCCCTCAACATATTGATAAGAACTAGTCTCGTACAAATAAAAATTCCTAATCTCTTGAGCCACATGTTTTGGAGCATCGCCACATTGGGATGCACCGACCTCTACCATAAAAGTATGACATTCTAAAATATATAGAGATTATGTCCGCAAATATATCAATCCTAGATGATCCCTATCATTCAAAATAACTCATGGAGGTACTTTTTGAAGCCCTCTGAATCCCACAGGTGTTTGAGTTAGATGTTTTTGTGACTGAGGTTTATCTAAAGGAGACTTTGCAATCAGAATATCATGTAACTGTATCATTCACTGACTTAGATCATGAAGTGGTCATCCTAGGGAACATTAGACTCCTATATGTTTCGTGTATAATAAATAATGTTTTCAACAAAAAGACTCTAATTTATAATGGCTATGTGACCAACCTCATCCTAGTTCCAACCTTCTACGATTTGGGATACAACGCATGGGAGATATCTCCCACAAAGATAACAATTCAAGGTTATGATAAGAATTAGAAAAGACCACTCAAGGATATCATTCTCAAAGCTCGGGTTTGAGAAATCACATTTTATGTTGAGTTTATTGTTATCTAGAATGAGACTGTAAACAATATCCTACTCAGAAGGTACTATCTCTATATCCATATGGCTATACCTTCAACATTCCATCTATGTATGAAATACCCCATAGAAGAAAAGGTTAGAATACTACATGGTGATAGTTTCCCCCTTCGAAACAAAACTGATCCAAAAATTCTAAATCATGTTTCTATAAAAGAAAATTAAAAAAAACCAATGGTTGATGAAAATATTTAGTTTCCAGTCCCCAACAGCGTGGGAAACTCCCCTATAAATCCTTGCAGTATGCTTCATAGTGACTATGTGCTTCCCATAAATCTAGTTGTGGTGAAAAACCAGATCCCAAATGTTCAAGAACCTCACATCCCCAATTAATGTGTAAAATATAATCATCTTAGGCATGTCTCAGCAAATGATTATATAATATGGGAAAATAATGTCCCTTCTCATGGCCTCTCTCACCCCAATAGTGATAGAGAAGCCCCCCATATTTTCATCCATTTATGAAAATGTCTCCACATAGATAGTGGTGGAAGGATATGAGGATGACACTGGGAACATAACTCTCACATTCAATGAAGGAATCTCCAACACAATTGATGACCTCAGTTATATGAATCTAGTAATAGAAGAAGACACACTAACCAAATTGATTAATACCGCCATGCCCCTCAAAGAGAAAGATATTTTTATTTTATTTATATGGAAACACTGATATGTGATTTCTTAGAACTACAAATAAATACCAAAACTGAATGCAAATGTGGATAGACACTATCTCATCTTACTTGATGAGCATTGAGGATTCAAATAGACTTCCATAAGAATTCACCCCTCTCATGACACCAATTTAGATCCTTAAGTTAACAAATTTATCAAATTCAATTTGTTTAGAATTTCAATTCCCAATATAGATCTCCACAATCAAACCTATCATGAAAAATAATTGGAAGATTATTGTATATATTTTTTCAGTGACATTAATCATAACTTCTCAAAGGATGATTTCCCATTTCAAGTCATAAAACTCTTGACCAATAAAAATAACAGCTTCCAATACCTTTTTATCAGGGGTGGAAATTTAGGGTACAATCTAATAAATATGTACCCTAAAGATGAGGAGTACAATGCATTTAGAGCACTACAAAGGATCTTTTGATTTCTGGTCATTCCCTTTGGCTTAAAGAATGTTTCTAATACTTATCAACGCAAAATGCATCATATATTTAATCCATTATTGGGAAGAATAGATGAATGTTATTTCATCAACTGGAGGGTCAAATATGCACTGTTATTTGATAACTTCGCATACCCCTAAATAGTGTTGGACAATCTATGACCGTATAGTCTGAAGATGATTCTGCTGAAATGTTCCTTCAGGGTAAAATCAGGGATGTTGCTCGGTTTTGTGGTATTCCACCTTGTCAAGGATATCGACCTAGAAAATACTAGTTATATTATTTCAATGTCATCCCCAGAAATCTCAAAAAACTAAGGTGAATCCAATGAATGCTCACTTGTTATTGGAATTTCAAAAGTAACATATCTGGAAAATCTCTCCCCTTCACCAAGATAATGAATAAGGGAATCTCCTATGAATAAGAATATTTTTACCTATAATCCTTTAAAATTGTCATGTGGTATTTACTACAACCATCAGTTTTGATACATCTAGTGTAATAAAGGCCACCATTCTTATATGTGGCCACTATGGAATGCTCAGTCGGATCTATCATCACATAGAAAAATGCAATAGGGAGAGAGAATAGTATCTACTATATTATCCAAACAATTCTAGGTACTGATGCAAGATACATTGATGTCGAGAAGAACATCCTTTCACTAATATTCATTGTGAAAAGGTTGATTTATTACCTAGAAAACACTGAAGTCAATCTGGTCTCTCATATTGATCAACTCAACTATATCCCCAGTCATGCTATGTCGACTAGGAGCTTGGCCTGATGGGTAGTCATTATGCAATAATATGACATTCAATTCGTATCAGAGAAATTAATGAAAGGCATATCCTTAACAGATTTGCTTGATGTACATCCTACCTTAGAGAGTATACTGGTGGACATGGAGATTCCAGATGAGGAAGTCTTCTATACGCATGAAACTCCCTGTACATGGGAGATTTATTTGTATGGAGCCTCCCATATTCCAATAAAAAAATAGATGGAAAACATGAGACTCAACTAGGTTGGTATGGAGATTTTATTTGCCTCTCCAGAAAAAGAATATTTTCCCAATTATTTCTTTCTATCTGAAGACTTCATGAATAATGAGGACAAATACTAATCACTAATTCTTGGGATAGAACTATCCCTACAGCTATTGATAGCCTTCCAAACTATTATAGGGGATTGAAACCTAATGATAATGAAAACCTTTTGAGAATATTTAATAAAAAATTAAGAACTGGTCCCTCTCACTGGATATATTAGGGGACTGATGGAATAATTCCCTATTGAGCCCACCTGGAATCATGTTCTCTCATAATAGAATTCTGGCATTGATGCATTGGCTAATGCATCCATATTCATGGGAAACACTGATCAGGAGGAAGATATAATCTCTATCAAGCACCAAATAATTGTCTCATTTCCCATTATCTGTGATACTGAAGAAATGAATCCGATAAACACTACAACAGAGCATGATAAACTATAACACACCCCGTGATGGATGGGGTCTATAATTAGTTATATCCAAAATAGGACTCTCTCTTAATATATCAAAAATGAAGGGAATTTATTTGGTGTTGTGGAATATACATTTCTCTAGAGGGGGTCTAAATCATTATAAGGCCCTATAAAAGAATGGATTCAACATAATCCGTCTCATGTGAATATCATAAGGAGAGATATAGGAATTCAATAAGGCTTTATAAAGTAGTCTCTATAAGAAGGTGAATAAGGATAAGAAGTTAGGGGAACAAAAACACCTCTATGATTTATGGTCCTAGAGTACCACTACATGTACTAAAACATAAGTAACACCATACTCATTGGTGTATAAAATAATAGTAGTGTTACCCCTTGATGTCAAACATCCTTCAATATGAATTTAATTTTTTTTACATATTCTCAGAAGACAATTAATTGAAAAAGTGGCAAGATGAATTATATATTCATGATGAGAACAAGATACATGAATTGCATAACCTTAAGGTCCATCAAAATCAAATCCCATGGTCCATCAACAAAAGGATTTCCTTCATTCATTACTACATGGAGATCCATTATTGGGTATCAGGAATGAATGATACCATTATAAATGCCTAAAAAATTGAAACCAAAATGGGAAAGGCCATACATATTATAAAAGGATTATCAAATCAATTATTACTCACTGGACACAATTGATGGGAAGCGCGACACATCACCCACTAATTCAAAATTTCTCAGTAAATAATTTTAATAGATTTCATTGAAATCTATCATACTAGATTCCTGATGTTAAACATTACAAGAATTTCATAGTAACAAAACATAAAAATTCATGGTGTTTCATGTTATGGTAGCAAGATGTTAAAATGAACAACATCTTATGTCTTGATTGCATGACATTAAAGGTTATAGAGAAAGTCCTCACTACAAGATGTTAACATGAAAATATGATTTCCCTACCACACAACACTAAACTGCACTAGTTTCTTGAAATATGCATGGATTTATTCTCATTTCCCTGAGATGTGTATGGATTCCTCGATTATACATCAACATATTTCCACAACATGACAAAAAATTCTCATGTCCTAACCTCAATTTCCATTGCATGATGAGAGGGACCCTTTCGATTCCTCATTTATCAGGCCGAACATAGGTCACATGAGCTTAGGAATTTTTTTAAGGTTTTTCACATGCATCCAAGTCATAACAGCTTGCGACATGTTCATTATAGTTCAGAATTACTAAACATAAAATGTATACCATGATTCCTAACTTAATGACATTAAACGACATGGTTGATGTCCCTTACATGGTATAAAATTTCACGTCCCTTTGTAACTCTCCAAATATGACCAATATGGTTGGTTATTATTCTCCCACCACCTCACCTTTCTCAAAGAACAATGTGTATCTTAACTTTTATCATCACTAGATATGTAGTGACTCCAAGATCATCAATCATGGGACCACCTACAATAGCCAATGAAATCAATTACCCCAACTACGTATGTATCGGCCTTTCCTCGAGTGTTTCCCATTCACAAAATACATATTTCATGATTCCTGTTATGATAGGATATTTATTGACACCCAAATTTCCAACCTTAGGTCCATCAATTATACCCATTTTTTTGTTATTATTCCAATGTCCTTGCCACAAGACATTAAAATTCAATGATCCTCAAGAACAATGTGTTACTTGATTCTGAAATCAGAAGATACATAGTGAAATATGGATCTTCATTCCTTGATCCTGTCTCAAGAAATATAAAAATTTCTCCTCATTGTGTATTATTCAATACCATTATAGGAAGTTACTCCCTCATGAACTATGTATAGATTGATTCCTATTACCATAGGATACATCATGACACCTATATTTTCTTTCTTTGGTCCAACCAAAATTACCCTTTTCAATGAAGGAAGCCAATTCCATTTCAGAATGATTCCAAATTGAATGGTTCCTAACTAACATCACATTACATGATTTAAATCATCATATGATACATACTAATGTTCAGATCACCAATACTAGTATCATCTAAAACATTCAAAAAAGAAAAACAATTCCCAGATTGATATATAGTTTAGACATGTGGCTTTATTTAGGTCATCACAAAATATGTAATGACGCCCGTATCTCAAATCTTGGGTCAGGTTACAATAACTAAAATAATGAAATTAACCCCTAACTACATAGGGGATGAGTCATAAAAACACATTTTTCCAACATACAAGTTATATCTATGTACAAATTTCTACTGAATGTAATATATTGTCAAAAAAAATTCATGTAAGATCCCATGTACAAACCACATGATGATAAAAAACATGGAAAATTTCCTTAATGTATGATGTTAAACTACAAGCCATTGAGAACATCCTTACCACATGATGATAAACTAAACATTAAATTTCCTTACCACATGACTATAAAATTTAGTACTACAAATACATCCAAACAATATAACTATAAACTATTAATTACATCACCAATTATCATCCCTTATCAAATGATCATGAGAGCCTTACCCCAGTCATCTATAATACAAGTTTCTTCCTCCATCTATTAAGAACCAAAATTCATAAATCACACATCATGATTTTCATGCCTGATATCTCCAACATCTTACCTGAATTTTAGAAAATGATACCTAGCTTCAGGGGGCCCATTGTGAATATGAATTTATGAATATGGATCCTGTATATGTGCCTATGGCTATAAACCAAATCTGTCACTTTGTGAAATGGATTTCTGATCCCTATGACCCATGACATCACTATGGTAGAACTCAACAGCTTAGGGTGTTCTGGGCCATTCCCAGTTTGATTTTCCAGTATCATTAATCAAGACATAAGAACCTAAAGATGTTATTTACGACAAATTTATCTCTCACTAAGAGGGATGTTAGAGTTATCTTGACTATAGGTATCCTAGTATAGATCTTGTGTAACAACCTGTTGTTATTTCCAAGTGTGTCACAAACATAAATTGAATACAAATTGGTCAAATATGTATGACCATTAACTCTATGCTATAATTTTTTCAAATCAGAAGTCCTTAAACTAATATCGAAAGAGACAAAAAAAGCATATCATGTTTTAAAATTAAGAAGGATGGCCTGAGAAAATGTTCAAACTTTACATTATAAACTCTCTATCTCTAAAGTTTATTAAAAAATTAGGATGAAAATAAATAAGGAAAAAATATCGTAGGTCATACTCTATATCCCTAGTAAACCCAATTTATTCTCACTGGAAACCCTTGTTTGGGAAAAGGATATAGTATTTTTTTGTCACATCTCTTCATTGTGAGAATATATTCCCTAGGTTGTAATATAACATTTAGGGTGCTAAAACCCTCCTTGAATTTTAGAAATTACAAATATAAAAAATTATTGATTTGAGTGCCTCATATGTCTATAAATATTCGATGGTCGTTGGAAATTATACCCAACTATAAGGGATCCCTTTATTACTATTAATTTATGCCTACAACTCCTGTATATATGAATATAGTCATCAACCAAATATGTTGCTCTACAAAAATGGATTTGTAATAACTGTGGGCCCAGATATCACTATGGTAGAACTCAACTCCTCAATGTGTTCTAGTCAATTCTTGATATCAATGTCTTAGACTGTCCTCGTGACCTAAGAATAGTGAACTATGATTTAAATTCATATTATTGAACTATTCAAGATAATTCTACATCCTTGAAATTACATCACCGTATTTTTTCCCCTTTCTCAATGTGGGAATGTTGAACTCATTTCTGAAATATTTTATTTCCCACACCGCATGATTCAAAACCATAGGGCATAGGGATCGAGATTCAGAACATAAGATAAAAACATCCATAGGGTGTCAGAGCCCTTCCTAGATGGATTTTCTAAAATACCAAAACACATCATCTAGATGTTTGATTCCTCAAAAATATTTCAGGGACCTAGAAAAATAGTGGATATATTCTTTTCATGACCAAGTTCTCCCCACATAAGGGCTTCTAACTACCAACTAAATTGATCTCCTCCTTGCAAGAAAGGAAGCTAAATACATATGCGCCCTGGAAACACCATGTAAGATCCTGGAGACTTAGGGTGTTGTGGGTCGTCCCTGGAATGTCCCCCCATTCCATTTTGATGGACTGAAACTTCTAGTTTATTAATTATATCACCCACATCTTAACTATCTAGGTGGATGCAGCATCCCTAATATCTATCCCTCAAATTATATTATCATTATAAATCTTGCATAACCCTTAGAAAAGATTAGAGATAATTATATTTACAAATCCTATTGACACATAAGGGCATTGACCTACCAACCAGAGGCATCTCTTCCTTGCGGGAAAAGAGATCTAATCCTCTCAATCCTCTGTAACACTATGATATAATTCAACATCATAGGGTGTTTTGGGTCATTATAGATTTTTCTACACCATAATCCATGATCATTGATCAGGTCCGAGCTAAAAGGACCTAAAATACATCGATATATGGTCCAAGATAAAAAACCAAAAACTATAGCGATAGAAGGTCTAATCTAAAAGAACATAAACTACAATGATCAATGGTCCAAGATAAGTGACCCAAATTACAATGATAGAAAGTCCGAGCTAAATGACTCTAAACTACATTGATAGAAGGTCTGATCAAAAGGTACCTAAACAACAACAATAGAAGGATCAAGATAATTTACCCTAAAATACATCACAACAATGATTTAGCCTGAAAGAAAAGAAAATTTTGTAAGGCCCCCCATATGGACTTAGAAAAAATCAATATATGAACTACAAGCCTATCATATTCATAAAAAATAGAACTCTGCCTTAAAGACATATTTTATATCAAAATTTTATTTCTATAAATGAAATGATATCAATATAACAAGAGAATACATATTAATAAAGAATATCATGTTGGTTGGAATTCATGTTCACTTCTTGAGAAGAGTCTGTTATGACTTAAATACGCAGATCCATACATTTATGTTAAATTGATATTATGAAGAGGATGGGTATATTTGATGATTCATGTGAAATTGGACCATCGATATGTCATGAACATCATGTATGAAAGAAAAAATAAATATAAATATGAAAAAGATCTAAAAATACATTCATAGTTAGTGTGAAATTGGGATAATCTCTATATTTTGGAGTCTCTATAAGAATATAATCCAAATCAGTATTCAAATCTATGATCAAACTATGATAATATTTGAGCGACTGAGATATCCCATTTGGAATGATCCAATAGAGAAGTGTCAATTAAATGAAAAATGTACCACTCACACCACCTCTTATACTTCTTCCCCATGAAATAGGGTCTTGAACATAACAGTTAATCTTTAATTCATTTTTGAGCGGTTTCCATTGAAGATGATAATTTTGAGAGTTCAGAACTTGGGTGGGATATGATGTTATCATGTATCAATATATGTGCATTCTAGGAATCCATCTGGGATTGAAAATGATATATGATGGGGAAAATATGCTCCACTACCTCCACTTCCTAATTCATCTACTCATTAGGGGGAACCTCATCTTCCAGGCAACTCAATCCCCTCCAATTTATTGAAAAATCATGTTGAATCAAGATAATTTCTAACAAAATTTAATAAAAATGACTTCATTATAATCCTTCCACCCAAATTTCATCAAATATATAACCGAGGATTTATTATTGGTTATTTATCATTTCCAAATGATTCTTAGTAACCAAGGAGAAAATCTACTACCAGATCATCAAATACTAGGTCAGAGATACTGTGACCGATGGAGTAGGTATGATAGGAGAAGGAATAAAAAGTTGTGTTAGTAAGGAATAAGGATAAGAAGCCTCATATGATCTTCTCTCAATAGGATAATCATCCATTTCTTAATCTAGAGGAAACATTTTAGTGATAGATTATGTCCCGCGATTAGGATGGTCATCTGTAGAATGGTGGTGCTTCCTTGTTGTCTATCCTATGTCATGAATCAGCACCATAATTTCTAAATATAGGTGGTCGGTGAGGAAAATGATTTGTCCATATGAATATTCAATCATCTTAGCACACCTCCTGGGTAGGAAGCTACCCAAGCCTAGGTATAATCTTCAAAATTAAAGGATAGGGCATCGGTAGTGGAAGAATGGTATCAATATTAGTGTCTGTACACACTAACGTCATCCAAAGCATGTGGGTGACCCCAAGGTGTCACTATCCTCACACACTAACTGTAACTCCCCGAGCTTCCACGATACGCTTCTCTTTCAATAATGCAATAGCTTGCATTGTACGCATGTTCGAGATTTTAACATACCTCGACCAATCAAAATAGCCATTATGAATAGTAATACCCACTTGTTGAAATTATATATATATTTTATATTTCAAAATGGACTTCATTTTTGGATTCGGAATATTGAAATTATCCTATGTTGAATTTTTGGTATTTTTCTAAGAACTTGCAATTTTTTATGGATAGTGAAAAATACAAATATTTTTTAAATGAAAATAATTTATAGTGATAAATTATACTATTGAGTACTTTTAAAGTATAATTAGAATATATTTTTACCATTTTATCCAATTTTGGTCATTAGAATTAATTTCACATTGAAACTGGACATAAACTATTGTCAATCTTTTGATATATATTGTTTCTTAAAAACACGCTATTTCTTGTCACAGTGGAAATTAATTATAAAATTAATTAATGAAACATATATGTTTTGAATTTCTTAAAATAGGCATAAGTTTTGAATTCAGAATATCAATTATAGCATAGTTTAAAATTTTGGCATGGTTCTGAAAAAATTCAATTTTTGATGAATAGTGAAACCACTAAGTGGTAGTTAAAAAACTGATTTTTCGTTTAAATGAAACATTACCACTTATGTAATTTTATTTTCAAAAATCCAACATACATGGTTGTGATTAGGAAGTAAAATATGGTTCAATGGGATTAAAATAATTTTTTGGTGAATAGTAACTTTTAAGTTTAATTAATCGTGATTAAAGGTAATTAGTGAAATTTAAGGTAAAAATGATATTATAAAAATATGAAAATACCATTAAAATTGTCCTACCCTTATTGGATGAGTCATGGCCGACCAAGAAAATCCATGGGTCAACTTGGGGACCCCATGGAGCCACTTGGGTAAGAAAATGACATTAATAACATTTTATTTAAAGTAAAAATAAAATTGTCACAAACATGTGTTGTTTTACAAAAACTATTATTACATGGGGTTATATAAGTTAACGTTTAGACTATAAATATTAATTGGAAAGAAAAAACTATTTCCTATATCATGATATATTTTTTTATAATTTTTATACATTATATAAATTAAAATTTTTATGACACCATGATGATGCAGCGATTACCTCATTAATTAAGGATTTAAATAAAATGAAAAGATATTGTAAAATATAAGACTTACACTATTCTAAAACATATTGGATGAGTATATTTAGAACCCTTATCATCTTATACTATAAATATATAAGTGTGGGACCATTAAAATTCGAAAATCATTATATAATAAAGTATCATTTCATGACCTTCCAAGAGTGCCCCTCCTCTCCTCTTATAAAAGGCTCCCACCACTACCACCTTATTCTCACCTTCCAAGCCATTTGGATTGGACAACCTCTGGAACAATACTCTCTAATGTTTCCTATCTTACTCTTAGAAGCCTCACTTTGGGCATAATTCTTCACAAGGAAGCCTTTGGCTCAAATCAAAAAGAGTTACCCGATTTTAAGGTAATGTCTCCTCTTATGTTATTTTGTTTTATTTTGCTTCTCCAACCCCTTAAACTCTTTTTATTCCTTTATTTTGTAAAAAAACCAGAATCTTAAATATACTAGGATGTTTCTATGAGATGGATTTGATTTACACTTACACACACCTTCGTCTAATGGTTAAAGAACATACTGTTTCTATGGTTGGTGAATTTCTACCTCACGAAAAGATGAATGTTCAATCTTCTTTTAACACCTCTCAGGGTGGCCATTAAGATGTCACTATATTTATATATGATATATATTATGTTTATGTTTTCCTTATGCTTCTGTATTTCTCATTTATGGAATACCTTTATGATTTCCATTATGGGTACACATGATAATTTCATTTTAGGAAGTGCGGACCACCGCCCCCTGAAAGTGATTTGAATCGCTAATGCCATATGTGGGATGTATAAAGGATGGAGTAAATGATGTTATATATGATATTATACTGGAACTATATTATAACTTTATATCATTATTATTTCATTCCATTAAATACAAAATAGAAATGAAAGTAGCGTTCAAGCATACGTACGGCTTACCGTCTCCATGAACGGTGCATTTTATTTCCTACCTATAATGTTATGTAATATTATGAATGAATGTATATACTAGATATATATGATATATATGATATCTACATCGTGAATATAATTCTGGAGATAATGGATATTCTACCATATAAACAACTTGTAATTATAAGAAGTTTATTATTGACTCAAGTAACAAAGATCGAAAAAACGACCGTTATTAACTTAAATGACTACATAATTTTCCTAACATTTTAATAAGTGATATAAAAGGGATAATGAAATTGAAAAATGTTTTAAATCAAGTATAGATTAACTCTAGTTTATTATTCAGGATATTAAGGAACGGTCGAGTGAATTCAGACATGAGGTAAGGGAACTTCTTAACCCAATTTCTATTCATTGGGTTAATCTCCTACTTTAAAATTATGTCATGATATTATTATGTCCTTTCTTGTATTTATACTTTCTTTATGTGTACATATAGTGAATACACTTAATAGATCTGTTTTATTTAAAAAATGATATTTGTAAGGGACTTCGTCTCAATCTCCATTCATTGAGGCATATTTTGTTTTATACACAAATTTATTTACGGTTTATAAACCCCTTTGACTTTTTTGTTTATAAAGAAGAATCTTTTTATATGAAGTGTTTTAATAAATGACGAAAAGGAATGTTTTTATTGGCGTACGTATGAGGCGACAATGACTTCTCCACTGCCCGGACCATTATTTGAGTTTCGGCTTCCTCTAGAAGCCATAACTTTTTTTAAAATGAAAAATAAATAAAAAGTTTTAATTATTATTTATTTTGGTATTGAAAATGGTTTTGAAAGTGTTTTTTTATTATATCAATGTATTGTATTGATATCTTGTGATTGAAATGTGGAAATGTTATGTTCCTTTATGCATGTTTTGTGTGATATGATTATGTTATGGTTTATGATATGTTTAAACCTGTTCATATAAGGAATTCATTGGACTTAATAAGTGACGGGTGGAGCCCACTATAGCTCCTCGATGCATCAACAGGTCTCATGAGACAAACTAGTGTCTTGGCACGAGGCCTTGAAAAAATCTTATTTGTAGACTTGGCACGAGGCATTGGCTACGTGGATATCATAGTCTGGCATTATGCATTCCATCATTATGAAAGTGGTTATTGATATTTCATGTGATTATTCGACTAGTAGAATATCATTGTGAATAAGTAAATGGAATTATTTCATTTTATTTTTGCCATATTATGCTCATGTTCAAGTTTAAATGGCTTTTGTTTTAGTTATACATTGCCTTAAATGTTATTGTTTATTTATGAATGCTTCCGCTATATTGTTATCCTTACTGAGCATCTGAGCTCACCCCCTAAAATGTTTTAATTTTTCCAGGATGTGAAGAAGTATATTATGAATGACCTGAAGGGATAATATGAGGGGATATGAAGACAAGATGTTGTTGTAGTTTTGTTTTACTTTATGATGTAATGTAAGACTTATGATTGTATCTAGTGTTTCCAAGGCTACTAAACTAATCAGTCTTTCAAGACATGATCTTTGTGATCATGCAAATGTTACGCAATAATGCACCAACTCTGGGTAACTAGGGTTGGGGCGTTAAAGTTGGTATCAGAGGCAGTTTAGTACTAACCTTGGAAGCTAAATTTAGATAAACTCTGATTAGAGCATATAGACCTAAGATAAAATTTGAGGATTAGTATAGAAGAACTTCCTAGAATTTTTGTATTATAGAGATTTTGTGAGTTTTCCGAGAAATACATCCCTATCTGGATACGAGAAGGTAGAGGCGGCTCTGGCACAGTTGTACCTAGGGGTAAAACACGAAAACACCGCTTTGAGCTAGACTCGAATGGGAACTGGTGCACGACAATAGGCCTTGCTTCACTCATGGTTATGACACTCCCGGGGGATATGCTTAGGGTAATTCTCATTTTCTTTACAAACCATTATGAAGGGTTAATGAGTATATAATTCCCCAAAGAGAACATTTTTATGATTATGGATTATATCCATAAATTTTTCAATTTATATTAAGTGTTTTACAAGTATGTAATTATGTATTTTGATCCATAAACTGATCTAGTTTATGCCATTGTATAGAAATGGCGCCCAGTAGAACGAATGTGAACTCCATCAATACGTATGATCCAAAGAGTAATAAGGATCATATCTTTCACGGTATTAATCCAACATTTAGAAGGGAAATAGTCTCCCATGTGTTCTCAACATATGAATAAATAGTATCATGTGTTAATAAGATAAGTAAAAAATTCAATGAGTCTTATGGATTTGAAGGGATGAAAGAGAAGAAAAGGATGGAAGAGAGAATGATGGATAAAGGGACGAGGGAAAAGAAGAATTTTACAATATGTGATAACTGTGGGAAGAAACACCTTGGAACATTCCTGAAGGGAATGAGAGTTTGTTATAAGTGTGGAGAAAAAGGACACCATGTGCGTGACTGCAAGGGTAAGAAAAAGGTTTCAAATGTACAATGCTTCATCTTCAAGGAGTGGGGACACTATGCAAACCAATGTCCAAATCATCAGAGTATGCCCCAAATGATGTTATTAGATAATAATAAAGTTATGATACTACCAAAAATGATGAGGAATGATTATAGTTCTTATGTTGTTATTAAATAATTTTTTTCATTTGAGTGTTGTTTCAATGATGTACTGGTTATAATAATTATGGATTTTATAAGGATTGTACTGCAGTACTATTTCATCAAGGACGTGAGATTGTGTGGAACCAAGAAAAGTGACTCCACAGTAGGTTAAATTTTTGGAAAATATATGGTTGAGAGAAAGATAAACCATAATATGGTTTTGATACCAAGATAGTGATTTTGGAATAATACATGATTGATTTGGATAAATTATATTGGATATTCTTAACTTCCTTATAACTGATTAATGATTTGTATACATTGTTGGATATAAGGAGTATATCTATTATTCTATAAGGAATAAGGGATCATGAATGTAATAAATATGGATTTATGGTAATTCAGGATGCTGTAGTGTTTTAAAAGAATACATGACGAAGGTGTTCACATGTTGTTATGTGGAGAAAAAGGATATTCATTATGTTTACCTTCCTTATAAAATTTGGACTGTGAGTTGGACATAAGTATTTTGGATAACTATGAAGGTTGGAATGGATTAAGTTGATCCTTGGATAGTATTTTTTAAGCTTAAAACATTTCTGAACATTATTTTTGGAATATTATAATACTATAGTTTTAGGAAAAGGACAACATGTAGGTCGGGGGATAACCCGTCGCTTCGGACAAAGCTATAGGAATCAAACCCACAACCGCAGTGCCACAGGAATTTATTACCAACCACTAGCCTACAAGAAGTCCCAGGTTATTACAAAATAGTTTTCCTAATCTAAATGGTATGTGTTAATATTTTTAACCTTGTACGATTAGGATAAATATAATATTTTTGAGTTCTATTATCTTTTTGTGTGAAAGATGAGTTTGTGGTAGAAATTAGTTGAAGGTTGAAGCTCAACTTGTCAAGCATAAATATATATACACCTATCTACTATTCTATGAATAAATTAATACTTAAACTTTAGTGATGGGATATTAAAACAAAAAAATGTGTTATCCAAATACATTATGTCTTGCTGAACTGATAATATATTAAATCAACATTGATTGAAGGCTTTGAGGCCCTCAATTTTACAATTTTTTGTGATTGATGACCTCAATGACTCCCTACAAATATTTACGTTTTTCCTCCAATTATATGTCTCTAATTTCCCCCAATGTTTTCCTTATCGAGATCATAATTTGGTGGTGACTTTTTCATTTCCCTTTCCCTCTTATTAAGGGTAAATTTTATTAACCTTATTTCCGATGTGTTTTTTCCACAAAGGTATTTTCTATTTTCAACCTTTTATTTTCAAAGAAAAAATTGAAATTTCAAGGACACAATTTATTGAAGGAGGAGAGAATGTAACACCCCGAGCATCCATGATACACTTCTCTTTCAATAATGCAATAGCTTGCATTGTACGCAAGTTCGAGATTCTAACACAATGTGACCAATCAAAATAGCCATTATGAATAGTAATACCCAATTTTTGAAAATATATATATATTTTATATTTCAAAATGAACGTCATTTGTGGATTCAGAATATAGAAATTTTCCTATGTTGAATTTTTCGTATTTTTCTGAGAACATCCAATTTTTTATGAAAAGTGAAAAATAATTAAAAACAACATTTTTAATCAAAATAATTTATAGTGATAAATTATACTATTGAGTGCTTTTAAAGTATAATTAGACTATATTTTTACCATTTTATCCAATGGTGGTCATTATAATTAATTTCACTTTGAAATTGAACATAAACAATTGTCAATCATTTGATATATATTGTTTCTTAAAAACACGCTATTTGTTGTGACAACGGGAATTAGTTATAAAATTAATTAATGCAACTTATATGTTCTGAATTTTGTAAAATACACATCATTTTGGAATTCAGAATATCAATTATAGCTTAGGGTGAAATTTTGGCATTGTTCTGGAAAACATCAATTTTGGATGAATAGTGAAACCACTAAGTAGTAGTTAAAAAACTGATTTTCCATTTAAATGAAACATTACCACTTCTGTGATTTGATTTTAAAAAATCTGACATACATGGTTGTAATTAGGAAGCAAAATGTGGTTAAATGGGATTAAAATAATTTTTTGGTGAATAGTAACTTTTAATTTCAATTAATCGCGATTAAAGATAATTAGTGAAATTTAAGGTAAAAATGATATTATAAAAATATGAAAATACCCATACACTTGTCCTACACTTATTGGATGAGTCATGTACGACCAATAAAATCCCTGGGTCAACTTGGGGACCCCATGGAGCCCCTTGGGTAAGAAAATGACATTAATAACGTTTTATTTAAAGTAAAAATAAAATTCTCACAAACATGTGTTGTTTTACTAAAACAATTATTAAATGGGGTTATATAAGTTAAATTTTCGACTATAAATATTAATTGTAATGCTAAAAATATTTCCCACATCATGAAAGTTTTTTTATAATTTTTATACATTAAATAAATTAAAAGTTTTATGACACCATGATGATGCAGCGATTACCTCATTAATTAACGATTTAAATAAAATGAAAAGATAATGTAACATATAAGACTTAAACTTGTCAAAAACCTATTGGATGAGTATATTTAGAACCCTTTTCAACTTATCCTAGAAATATAGATGTGTGGGACCTTTAAAATCCGAAACTCATTATATAATAAAGTAACATTTCATGACTTTCCAAGAGTGCCCCTCCTCTCCTCTTATAAAAGGCCCCCACCACTACAACCTTATTCACACCGTCCAAGCCATTTTTCTCAGCCAAAATCTACCCAAATACTCTCTAAAAATCCCTCTCTTACTCCTAGAAGCCTCAATTTGGGCATAATTCTTCCCAAAGAATCTTTTGGCTCAAATCAAAAAGAGTTACTCGATTTTAAGGTAATGTCTCCTATTCTGTTATTTTGTTTTATTTTGATTCTCCAACCCCTTATACTCTTTTTTTTAATTTATTTTGTAAAAACAAAAGTATATTCAATATAATAGGATGTTTTTATGATAATTATTTTATTTAAACTTACACAAACCTATTTTTAATGGTTAAAGAACATACTGTTTCTGTGGTTGGAGAAATTCTGTCTCAAGAAACGATGATTGTTCAATCTTCTTTTAACACCTCTCATGGTGTCCATTAAGATGTCACTATATTTATTTATGATATATATTATGTTTATAGTTTCCTTATTCTTCTGTATTTATCATTTATTTCATACCTTTATGATTTCCATTATATGTAAACGCGATAATTTCATTTTAGGAAGTGCGGACTACCGCCCCCTCAAAGTGATTTGAACCGTTAATGCCATATGTGGGATTTATAAAGGATGGAGTAAATGATATTATATATGATATTATACTGGAATTATATCATACCATTATATCATTATGATTTCATTCCATTAAATACGAAATAGAAAAGAAAGTAGCGTTCATGCGTACGTACAACCTACCTTCTCCATGAACAGTGCATTTCATTTCTTACCTATTAATGTTACGTAATATTATGAATGAATGTATATATACTAGATATATATGATATATATGATATCTAAATCCTGAATATAATTCTAGAGATAATGGATATTATACCACATAAACAACTTGTAATTATCTGAAGTTTATTGTTGACTCAAGTACCAATGATCGACAAAACGACCGTTGTTAACTTAAATGACTACATAATTTTCATAACATTGTAATAAGTGATATAAAAGGGATAATGAACATGAAAAAGGTTCTTACGAAAGTAGAGATTAAATCTATTTTATTGTTTAGGATATTAAAGAATGGTCAAGTGAAGTCGGACATGAGGTAAGGGAACTTCTTAACCCAATTTCGATTCATTGGGTTAATCTCTTACTTTAAAATTATGTCATGATATTATTATGTACTATCTTGTATTTATACTTTCATTATGTGTACATATATTTAACACAAATAATAGATCTATTTTATTTAAAAATGATATTTGTAAGGTAATTCGTCTCAATCTCCATTCATTGAGGCATATTTTGTTTTATACACAAATTTCTTTTATACGGTGTATAAACCCCTTTGACGTTTATGTTTACACAAAAGGAATATTTTTATATGATGCATTTTACTAAAAGAAAAAAAGGAATGTTTTTCTGGTCGTACATATGTGGCGATAATGACTTCTCCACCACCATCACCATTATTTGAGTTTCGGATTCCTCTACAAGCCATAACTTTTTTTAAATGAAAAATAAATACAAAGTTTTAATTTTCTTTTATTTTGTTATTGAAAATGGTTTTGAAAGTGTTTTTTTATTATATCAATGTATTGTATTGATATCTTGTGATTGAAATGTGGAAATGTTATGTTTACTTTATGCATGTTTTATGTGATACGATTATGTTATGGTTTATAATATGTTTAAACCTGTTCATATGTGGAATGCATTGGACTTAATAAGTGACGGGTGCAGCCCGCTATAGCTTCTCGATGTATCGGCAGGTCTCATGAGACAAACTAGTGTCTTGGAACGAGGCCTTGACAAAATCTTATTTGTAGACTTGGGACGAGGCCTTGGCAATGTGGTTATTATAGTCTTACATTATCAATTCCATCATTATGAAAGCGGTTATTGATATTTCAAGTGATTATTAGACTATTAGAATATCAATGTGAATAAGTAAATGACATTATTTCATTTTATTTTTGACATATTATGCTGATGTTCAAGTTTAAAAGGCTTTTGTTTTAGTTATACATTGCCTTAAATGATAATGTTTATTTATGAAAGCTTCCCCTATATTGTTTTCCTCACTAAGCATCTGAGCTCACTGCTTCCAATGTTTTAATTTTTCCAGGATGTGAAGAAATATATTATGAATGACCTGCAGGGATAGTATGAGGGAATATGAAGACAAGATGTTGTTGTAGTTTTGTTTTACTTTATGATGTAATGTAAGACATATGAATGTGTCTAGTGTTTCCAAGGCTACTAAACTAATCGGTCTTTTGAGACTTGATCTTTGTGATCTTGCCAATGTTACACAATAATGCACCGACTCTGGGTAACTGGGGTCGGGGCGTTAGACTAACCAAAAGAACGGGCATACCCTTTTGGTGCATTTGAGGTAGAAATAATATTGATAAGGTTTATATGGCTCACAAAAAATCAGAACCTCCAACCTATATGTAAGAACCCAAAAACAATTAGAGATCTTTTACGCCATTTCATCGAGAGAGCCAATTCAATTATCAATGATTGGTCGAGTTAGTGAAGAATAATAATAAATAAAAAATCTATATTATTGAATCAAAAAAAATTTATCATATTAATATATGTGTTTTAAGAACCCCATATTTTTCTGAAATATATTTTTCAAAATATTATTTTTATTTCCATGATGTCTTTCATTACATGCAACAATGAATTAGATTAGGTTACACAAAAAAATAAGTTTCTACAGAACATTTTTATTATTATTATAATTATTTAAATAAAAATTTATGACCTATAACTTATAATTTTGGGTTTGAATGATATAATCCTAATTATTTAAGTATGGTTTATATATGTGAAACTGATTTGAAATGAAAACGAAGTATTTTTATAAAAAAACTTTTAAAATACCAATAAGTGTGTTTTATAACAAAAAAATCAAAAATAACAATTTTTAAATTATATTAATGAAATATAAATTTAATATACACTATATTATATAAAACATTTATCCTATGTATTCTCTATACATGTTTTCAAAAAGAAATCTATTTTTATACTTAAAAGGTGTATTTTTCTAAAAAGCAATTTGGCCCCCATTTGATTGCGCACTTATTTTAAGTATATTTTTTCAAACATTTATAAATTATATATCAAAAAATAAAACTTTTCTTTAAAATTAGGATTTAAAAATTTATTTGAGCATACTTTTTTGAATTTATCAAATAAGTTTCGTATTTTTATGAATATTGAAAAATATAGAATTTTAACATATATTTTTTTCAATCTCAGTAATTTATAGTTTTAAATTATTTTTTTATTTGGTTTTTATATATAAATACATAATTTTATACCAATTAATAAAATTGATTTCATAATAAAAAATTTCTCATTTTATTAGGATATAAAAAACTTTTCAATGTTTTGAGCGTTTCACAGTAATAAAAAATTGTTTTCTCATTTCGATAATGAGATTAATTTCAAAATAATTTTAACTATTTATGTTTTTTTTATTTTGAAAAATATATTCAATATTTAGAATATTAATGACCAAAACTATTTAATATGTCAATTTTAATTTTTTTACCATAATAATATAATCTTAAATAATTATTGTTACCACAGCTAAGGGTAAATTGGGTAATTATGGGTTATCATAATTGTATAAATATTATAAAACTAATATAACACATTCCCATATGTTATTAGAAGAATTTAAATATAACATTAACACCTAATATTATAAATTTTATTATATATTGGACACTTTTCCCTGAAAATGAATTATATATAATTAAATCAAAGTGAGTGAAAAATGTCACACTCTAACTTTTAATAAGTGTAATATTTTTAATATGGAGTCAAATAAAATATTTTCTTCACTAAATATATAATCTATAAACAAAAAAAATTTATCTATATCAAGTTTTATTTTTTATTTCCATGAATAAATAATTATCATAAATAATTATACAACGATGATGCATTAATAATTCATATAATGAAACAATTAATTAAATGTTGTTAGGAATATTTAATGAAAAATAATTTGACTCAATATAGGTGATACATGGATTTAATATATTTTTATGACATATTAGGGGTTTATTATATGATATTTTTTAATATATGTGGTTGTATTTAGTTTTCTAATGTCAATGTAATGAATAGTGTCCAAATTGACAGGTATGATATTTTATGAAAATAATATTTGATTAAATTAATTTGAAATCATAAAAATAATAAATTATAACATAGGGGATTATATATAGTCCAAAATATCATTAATATTCCATTTATTGTCCAATTGAAACTTTATAAGGAAAAAATTGATCCACTTAATATAGAAAAATTGGTTACCGTAGTTAAAACTAAATTTGGTAAATTAAGGGTTAATCAAAATGATAATATTTAAACTGACTTGAATACATTCCTAATATATATTTTGTGTATTGATTAAAACATTAACATATCTTATATTAGAATAAATTTCATTTTGGATGTATTTTAATTGAGACTTAATTTATTATTATTTAATATTTTGAGAAATTCCCAAAGTTCCCTTCCCTACTCTTATAAAAGGGAACCTCTTCATATCTTTTATTCACACTTTAGAACTTATTTGGTTCAAAAAAACCCAACAAAATATCCTCCCAAAATCACTAACTTCATCTTATAAGAAATAATTTGGGAATAAATCCCACCATGGAAGTCCTTCGGTGAAAACCAAAAGAAGATACCTATAGATGAGTTGACGGTCATCGACAAACATTTTTGTTTTATTTCTTCCTTTAACCCCCTAAATTTATTTTATTTCATTTTTATATAAGAAAATTTGTATAATAAATATAATTATATTAAATTAACTTATTTTTTGTTCCTACACTGACAAAAACATCATTCAAATGAGACACACAATCATCTTTCATGTGTAAGACAAACTACAACATCGTGAATTGATGTCGCTCCTTCTCCCAGTTCCACCTATCATGGTCAGAATTAATGATGTATATTCTATTTTTATAATATATTTATGATTTTTATGATTTTTTATGATTCTAAATTAATGTATAACACATACATTCTTTATTTACATTTTTGGAAATACATTAAATTCGTTGGTGGACGTGTGGACTACATGCTCCTCAACGCGATGTGATGAATTCACACATTACATGGAATGCATTATGGATGGGTATAGTGAAATTATATTATATATATGAAGTAATAATTCTAAATTTCTTATATTATATATATATATATATATATATATTTGTGATTTACATTTTTTATTTCAATACGATAAGAAAAAATGGAAACAACGTTCAAGTGTACATACGGCCTACTGTCTCTATGAATGGTGTATTTCAATTTATATTTCAATATATTCTAGATAACCATAAATACATAAATAATGAATATATATGATATTAATATCATTTTTATCATTCTAGATATGATTAAATAATGATTTAGGTATGGGGTCCTATAATAACAAGTCAAAACATGTACGAGAAACAAAATAGTCATTACCCGAAACATAAATTAAACATGTAATTTTTAATAAGAGGGTATTATAATGTATTAAGTAAATTATTAATGATATTATATATATGAATATGTTTCTTTATTAAATTAATAATAAACATATAATTATTATACATGATATTTTAATGTGTACGAAGACTTATGGTAATGAGATTTCTAGTCTCACTTTTATTTCCATGAGACTTATTCTATTTTAAAAACTAATTTATTTTTTTGTCAGGTATATAATGAAAAATATTTTAATATATTATAATTATCCTAAAATAAATATTATTTTAATATATATTTGATTATCTCTCTTTCACGAGGTTTATAGTTCTAATGTCACAAAATCTTTAAGGTAATTTTTTCCCAATTATCCTTTTTGGAGGCAGATATTATGTTATGCACCTATATATTTTTATAATGTGTATATAATGATATTTAACATGTTTTATCATGAATATTCCTATTTTAATGATATTTTATGCTTCATGTAATGTTATTCTGTATTTTTTCAAGAATTTTTGCTTATTAAAAACAATGTTATCTAAAAATGTTTTGAATTATCATTTAAGATTCTTCATGAAAATGGATTTCAAATATTTTCAAAATAGTTAAAAATACAGATTTATATGCTTTAAAACATATTTTAAATGAAAAATTTTGGTAACTATTTTATGATTTGAAAAAAAAAATTATAGTAAAGGGTATTTTCATCAAGAAATGTATTTAACAAATCATTAAAAATTATATTCCATCTAAAAATAAATTTGTTGGTGTTACTCATTCCTTACTCAGGATATGATCCAAGGATACCATTTATATTTTTTTAGTTAATGGTTTATGTTTTAATTGGATGATTTATATTAATCCTTTAACTTTTCAATGAGATATTCTATGATTAAATGTTAACAAAGAAATTTGTTTTCAGGATTTCAGACATGATGAATGATTTAAATTTTTATGGAACATGTATGAATGATTTCATTATGTGATGGGTGGGAACTATATCTACATCTAATTTATTTGGTAATTCAAAATGTTCACCTAGATAAAACCGTACATGGTAGGTCATCCTAAGCCCATATCAAGAGGCTACATGAGAGGTCACCCTAAGAATTTAATAAGAGGGTTCACGAGAGGTCATCCTAATCCAATAAAAAGAGGTTAAAAGAGAGTTTATTCTAATAATAAAATAACAGGGTACATAATATGTCATTATAAATCCATAAATAGAGTGTACAATAGAGATTATTCTAATCGTAAAACAAGAAGGTACACTAGTGGTCATCATAATCTTGCAATAATAGGGTACATGGGAGGTCATCCTAAGCTTGAATGTTAAAGAACACGAATGTTCATCCCATGCTTGATGTAGGTACGTGGGTGATTATACCAATAAAGACATACTATGAATTTATTGGTAGTTAACATTGACATCAGATAGTCTAAGCTTATGCGTATAGCATAAATTACAAGTTTTATTCCCTTGATATAATCTAATGGATCATGTGAATTGATTATGTTATGATTCATGTCTTTAAAACTACCAAAATTTAATCCCATGATTCAAGGTTACGATCTTTTATAAGGAGTGTGAGTTTCTCAAATGTTATGATCTTGTTCTCAAACCCCTATAATCATGTTTTCTTACCCATCTTCTAAGGTTACCCTTACTGAGCATTTATTCCCACCCTTTATTTTGTTTCATGACCCTATGATGTAATAAAAGGTTTTTATTAAGATATTTCAAAAAGTGATCTATATATTAATAAAAATGAGTAATAATATTTAGATGTATTATGAATTTTTTTTATTCTTCCTTGTTTACAAAGGCACTAAATTAATACCGTCATTGGGCATGTGTTTGTGTACTGGGTGAAATATTCCAAAAAAATGATGTAATTTTTATGTATGATATTCTAGGGTCATTATTGTTGGTATCAAAGAAAAGGTTTAGTAAACATTTTTGAAACTCATATTTGAGAAATTTAGTGAGTTCCCTAGAAATATTTATAAGGATATGCATAGGGATCTCTCCAAGGGTAAGTATAAGTATTAGATACAATAAAATATTTTTTAATGATCATGAATAACATCAGATTTAATGTAAGATGATATAGATTAAAGGTAATTTACAATAATTATGAGGTTTTCATAGTATGATTACTTTTTATCATATTATTCTTTTATAAATATAGTAAAGGGACAGAACTCAATGGAACCTTGTTAAGGATAAATGAATTTTTTTAATGAAATTTTATTCCTCTTATAAAACCAATGTTATGGAAGATAGAATGAAAAATACTATCGATATACTCACATAAGCTATGAATCATAATGAACATCCAAATAAGAATAAGAGGGAAATTTTTTTTATTGAATCTTTCATAAGGAAACAATCACCTTCATTAAGTGGGTCTTATAATCAAAATGTAGTTGAATAATGTATTGGTACTATTAAAAGAATAATTTCATCCCTCGATGTTCACAACATGGAAAACTCGTTTAGGCTATTTTTCATTTGAAAGATGAAGATGATTAGTTGTAAAATATTATTAAGAACATGAGAGAACAAGAAGATATTTAATCTATTCAATGGGATGAGATTACAGAGATAGTTTTTTGTAAGTTCTTCCCTCATGTTCTATAAAATACATGAAGAATTAATTCCTTATGCTTAAGAAAATGGATGATAAATCTACAGGTTATTATGAAACTATTTTTAGAAGACTTTCAAGGTATGATTATTAGTTAATCATCTGCTCTAAATGTAAAATTTAAATATTCTTTTGGTTTCTAGAAACCAAGTCTCTAAATGGGCTTGGAAATAAGAGACATTAGTAGCTATAAAGAAGTTATTTTATTAGCACTGAAGGAAGAAAATGAAATCACATATTCCCACAATTCCATTTCGTTTGATAATAAAAGTAATAACATGTATAATTAAAACATAAATGGTGGAATGAAATTTATAATATATAGATATTCTATAATTTTTTTAATAAGTAATCTAGTGAATTCTTGTAATGAAAAACAGAGTGTTACCAGTGTGGAAAGGAAGTTCTTCAAGAAACTGAATTCCTAAGTGATGGAAAGATGGTAGATAATGATTTAAATATTGATAAATCACAATAAAATACACTTCCCACAATTTAGTGTTTCAATTGAAAATATTTTGGGAATTATTCTAACAAGTTCCCGAATCTAAGTAATAATGTTGCTGATAATCCAAAACAACATCTGATTAAAAAGGATAACGGGAAACCATATGCTATAATAATATATGAAGTGATCCATGATAATTAGGTAATTATTATCCCACTTTTATCAGTTGTGAATTTCATATTTCACTTACTTATTATTCATCTGTTAGTGAAATTTCATTTGATTATCTACTTGGATTCTGGAAGAATGAAATCAAAATATTTATTGGTACAATGATGACCCCAATATTCCAATAAAAACATTATTATAAGAAAATATCTTATATAAGTAATTAATAATAATGTGTGTGTTCAATATGGTTTTATAGAATACATGATGAAGGTATTCAAATGTTTTGTAAGTGGAAATCAAAATATTCTTTATAATATTTTTATGATTATTTTAAGTTTATTTTGAGAACATTAGTATCCTTTTTATAGACATTTAATGTTTAAGGGATTATAACATTAACCATTTATTCAAATTTTTATGTTTAATATTTAATGATGTTTTGGAGATTAATATTTTACTTAACCATATGATTATTTATCTATATTTGATAACCTTTATTGAAAATTTTTTATGATGATAACTAGATTCAGAAGGAATGACATATTATCCTATTATGGATCTTATGATCAACTATTTCTAGAGGTATTTCAATTTGAAATTAATTTCATTAAGTATAAATTTAAAAGGATATTTATCAAGGGAAAACCCATGAGTGAGATTTTATTTACGTGATGAAATCGAGTAAGTATTTATTAACCATTTATTTTGAAATAAAAGTTCATCCTCTTATCATCCTTTATTATGATAGAAATGACATTATTAGAACTATTTGGTCCAAGATTCTTTGTTCATTAACCTTATAATGAAAATATTATCTATTAATCTACATTAGAACATTATATTTATTTTTCTATTCTATGTCCATTTTATCAATTGCTACCTACTTTGGGTAACTGTTATGTTTCAAACATTCCCCTTTTAAAAGTATGTTTTAGTATTTATTTTACGATGTGGCTTTCAATTGAATTAACTCTCACTTATTAAAACATTGAGGACCAAAACAAATTTGGATGTTGAAATTCATTTTATGTGGGGTTGAATGTAATACCCTGAGATTTTTATGGAATTGTTTTTTTCAAATAATTTAATTTCATTGATGTATTACGTTACACACAAAACAAGATTATCTTGTGTTATACACATGACTGAGTTTTTACAATCCATTATTTTATTATTACAATTATTTAAATAAGAAAATTATAACCTAGACATTAGAATGGTAGGTATGAAAATTATTAACTGAATTATTAATGTACAGTCTATACATGTAAACCCCTTTTGAAATTAAAAGGATATCTTTTTATGAAAAACTATTTAAATTAACAAAAAAAATTTTAATACCAAAAATGTAATCAAATTATTCTTGTTGAATTATATTAATGAAATATGTATAAAAATATTTAATTTAATTTTTAACTTTCATCCTATGTGTTTTCTAGACATGATATAAAAACTAAATATAGTTTTATACTTAAAAACAATATTTTTCTAAAAAATTGTTTCAACACCTATTGATGGTGCACATGTTTTAATTATAGTTTATGAATCATTAATAAATTATAATTCAAAAAATAAAAATCTTATTTAAAATAGGTATTTTTTAATTTTTTTAATTTTTTGATAATTTTCTAATAAGTTTTATGTGTTGATGAATAGTGAAAAATACCGAATATTAATTAAATGTATAATTTTCATCTAAATAATTTATAGTGTAAAATTGTATAAGTTATTGGGTTTAAAGTTCAATTAGGTCAATTTTATATCATTTAATCTAATTTAGTTCATTATAATCAATTTACATTATATTTTATATAAAAACATTTCGACCATTTCAATATTTTCACTAAAAATAGGTTCTATCATTCGGTTAATGAGATTATTTTTAAATAAATTTTAGAAAATTATGTGTTTTGAATTTTTTAATATAAATTCCATATTTTTAATCAGAAATTATAAACTTATTAAATATTTTGCATTTATTTTATTGGATAATATGAATCGTGACTTTAGAAATTTCTTTTACCACAATTGATGAAAAAACGGTTAATTAATGGTATACATAATATTATTAATAAAATAAAACTATCATTAAATTTCCCAAATTTTATTAGATGAAGTTAATTAGACAATTAAAAATTAATTTTAATGTTTTAATTATTTAATGGAAACTTTTCGATGAAAATAACCTATAAATTATTAAATCAAAGAGTGTGACAAAATTTCACCCTCTTAATTTTAATAAGTATAATATAATTAATATGGGGTCAAATAGAAGTTATGTTTGTACATATGTATGATTATTATAAAATTCATTTAAATTTACTTCTAATTAAGGATGACTACTTTATCATCAATAATAATACAATGATGATACAATAATTATTCAATAAATGAAACAATAAATTCTATGATTCAAGTAATTTTAAAAGAAATATAGTTTGACTTAATTTATGTAATCCATGAATATTATATAAATTGAATATATATTTGGAGTGTAATATATTGTTTTTTTAATATTTATTTTTTTCATTAGTTTCTTAAATTCAAAGCAATAAATTGTACCAAAATTGACACTTATGATATTTTAGGAAAAAAATATTTTATTAAATTATTTAGTAATAATAAAAACATTCAATGAGGAAAAATGGGATAGTATATGGTCTAAAATATCATAAATTGGAAATTTATAGTCAAATTGAAACTTTATGAGAAAAAATTTCAACGTATTGATATAGAAAAATTGTTTACCATAGTTAAAATTAATAAGGGTTAATTAAGGGTTAATTAAAATGATAAGGTTTAAAATATCACCAAAACTGATGAAAAATAATTTTTATGATGATATAGACACATTATCATTTTTTATATTTGAATAAATTTACATTTTGAGGTCTTAATATTAATATCTATTTTATTATAATTTAATATTTTGAGAAATTAAAAAAGTGCACCTCCCCACTTTTATAAAAGGGTACCTCTTCTTGTTTTTTCGTTACACTTCAGAAACTATATGGTTTGGAAAAAAAATTTAAAATATTCTCCCAAACACCATCCCATAATCTTATAATCATTCCTTTGTGAATAAGTACAACCAAAGAAGGCATTTGGTGCAAACCAATAGAAGGTACCCGAAGAAGATATAACATTAATCACCAAATATTGCTCTATTATTTATTCCTTGAACCCCGTCAATTAATATTATTTATTTTTTATATAATAAAATCAATAAAATCAATATAATTATATGTATTTAAATTAAGGATTATAACTACACTCTAACACACTTACATCAAATGGGATGCACAATCAAGATTCACGTGTACGATAGACTATCGCCTTAGGAACCATTGTCGCTCTTTCTTCCATTGCTGCGTTTCAAGGTAAGAATTAACTAAAAAATTTATGTTTATGTTTTTATATTATATATATATATATTATTTATTTATTCATTGTTAATTATTTAATATATAAAACATATTATTATGTTTTCCATTTTATGGAAATATGATAAATTTGTGTGTTGATGTGTGGACTACAGTCTCCTGAAAGTGATGTGATTCATTCAAGCATTACATGGAATGTATGAAAGATGGGTTTATTGAAGATATATGATATATATGACATAATAATTATACTATAATCATAATATATATACATATTTTTAATTTACAGACTTTCGTTCCTTATGATAAGAAAATGGAAACAATAATTTTATATTTATATCATTCATAGAAAACCATAATTACATATATAATGAAGATATATGATATTTATATCTTGTTTATAATTTTTGATATGATGAAATAATTATATATGTCTAGGGACCATGAATATCATTTCAAAACATGTACGAGAAATAAAACTGTTATTACCCAAAACAAAACATAAACACAAACTTTTTAATAAGAGGGAAATATAAAGTAATAAGAACAAAACATATGGTATTATATATATTAATATGTTTATTTTTTATATTTATAATAACCTTTTTATTATTATACATGTTTTTTGAACATGTACAATGTATTTCATGTCTTAAGGTAAGAGGATTTCTAGTCTCAATATTATTTTTAGGACACATTTTCCATATTCACATATAATTTATATTGTGTGGTTTATTTAATGACAGTTAATGTAATATGTTATCATTATCATTAAATGGTTTTGTATGTATATATCCATTTGATGATATCTATTTCATGGGGTTTATGATTCAAAATTTTCAAAATCTGTAAATATATTTTGCCTCAATTTTCATTCTTTGATACATATGTTCTGTTATGCACCTATATTATTTTATGATGCATATATCCTACCCTTTTACATTTTTACCAAGAATATAATTATCTTCATGATATTTTATTCTTTATTTAATGATATTCTCTCTTCAGATATAAATATTCTTTACATCAAAAAAAAATGTTCCCTAAAAGTGTTTGAAATGATATTTTAATCATTTTCAGAAAAATGGATTTCAAATATGTTTTTATTGGTTTAAAATATTCTTTTATATGTTTTCAAATATATTTTCAATTAATTTTTTTAATAAATGTTTTAGGATTTAAAAAACATTTTTCATTAAGGAATCGATATTTTCTTCAATAAATATTTTAAAATGATATTTCCATATTTTTCATATATGATGAAATATTTTTATGTTACCCCTGCCTTAATAGGGATATGATCCAAGTATAATTTTTATTTTTTTAAACGAATGAATTAGGTTTGTTTGTAATTATTTATAAGAGTCCCTTTACAATACAATGAGATATTCTATGATGAGAAGTTTATGAAAACCATTTGTTTTCAAGATTCTTAGCTCAATGACTGATTTAAAATCCTATGGAACACAAACACACACACACAACACATATATATATGAATTCATTATGCAATGGTTGTGACCTACATATTAGATCAATGCATTGGGTGTTGTTAAATGTTCTAAGAGATAAAATGGTATATGAGGGGTCATCTTAAGCCTATAACAACAGGGTACAAAGGAGGTTATCCTGAGACCTTAATAAGAGGGAACACTGGAGGTCATCCTAGGCACATAATAATAGGGTAAACATGAGTTCATCTTAATACCACAACAAAATAGTAAATGGGAGGCCATCCTAAGACCATAACAAGAGGGTAAACATGATGGCATCCTAATCTCACAAAAATAGGGTACATAAGGGTTCATTATAAGCCAGCAAAAAGAATGTACATGGGAGGTCATTCTAATCTTGAATCAAGAAGGTACATTGGAGGTCATCCCAAGGTTTAATTTCCTACATGGTTGATCATACCAATCCTAACATACTATGAATGTACTGGTAGGTACCATTAACATAAGATATACTATGATTATGTGTATTCAACAAATTCTATGTTCTATGACATTATTAAAATCTCAGGGCTCATCTGCATTAATGAACTTATCATTCAAGTGTTATGAACTAGTAATATTTAATACCATGATTCAATATTATGATCTTTTATTTGTATTTTATGCTTCTAAAATGTTGTTCTCCTGTTTCCAAACCCTTACGATCAAGTTTTTCTTAAATATCATCAATTTTACCCTTATTGAGAATCTAATATCACCCTTTATTATATTTTATTTCCCCCTAAAATGATTAAAGGTATTAAGTATATCAGGACCCGAACATAAAAAATTCATAATATTTTGAATTCCATTATAATTCACTTTCTTACAGTCAGAAAGATCTTTTTTGTTTAATGTTTTAGAAAACTATGAGATAACATATACATAGAAAGTAATATTTTAATTATTATAGGCCTCTACACAAAATTAAATTTTTCAATGAAATTTAATCATAAAAAACATTATTTCATTCGATGACAAAAATTCATGACATTAAACTTGAATCTTTCATTTCCTTTATCCTTCTATGAAACCTATGAAAAACATTTCAAAAAGTTTGGTTGAGAACCAAAGCTTAGTAAGGGACATAAAATGAAAGAATACATTAGTCAAATATTAAATATGGACATTTTAAATCATTTTATCAAAGACATTATTCTCCTCCATAAATTATCATATACATAATTTGTTAAAATAAAATATTTCCATAAAACATAGAAAACATAAATTAAAATTCAGGTAACATGGGGAATTAATTACTAAATATTCTAACCTAAAAGATGAAATATTATTTTTAACCCTCATAGATACCTTATAGTGTAACCCTTATGGATACATTACAATATAACCCACACAGTTACCTTACAATGCTACAATCACAACTACCTAATGGTGTAAACATCGCCGTTAATCGTTGAGTACCACTATAGCCAACATCCAACATAAACATAAACAATGAATTAGAGAGAGATATATTTCCCACCCATGATACAAAAAAAATAAAAATATCCATAACTTAATCATAGAAAATTTATTCTTACATCATAATTATCATTCCTTGAAAACAAATCGCTTATTAAAGGAATATTGTGCACATCTAAAGAAAAATATATTATTTAAAAATAATCATGTAATATTATGAAGAAAAATAATAACCCTAAGGTTACCTAAATGTGGTCATGTTATATTATTCTATATATTTAAAAAAACATTCATCATGAATAAAACATAAAAGATATATTTTTTAAAGGGAATTCCCTTACACATGGTTTTTCTTCTTTCAAAAGTCTTCAATCATCCTATATAATTTTTTAAATATTGTTTTTGATTTATTATATAACTATAATAATGTTTAAACGACATTATATGGCCATTTTATGACATATTTCCCCCATTAATTAATAATATTTAGTTATTTTCATTGATTAGGGTGTGTTAGCCTCATGGTTTCATGGTAGATTTATTATGGACGTTCCTTCCAAAAAGAAATAAGATTCCATAATTGAGAACATATATATATATATATTATTTACAAAACTTATAAGTGAATAAAATCATGGCATGATTTTCGTAAATGGAAACAAAAACTCATCATCCACGAAGGCGGTTGTAACACCCCAAGCATCCACAATTCATTTCTCTTTGATTAATGCAATAGATTTCATTATACGTAACTTGTATTTTTTACACACCACGACTAATCAAACTAGCCATTATGAATAGTAATAATTACTTTTTAAAATTTTTATATTTTAGTTTTCAAAATGGACTTCTTTATTTTGTTTGGAATATCAAAATTATCATAGGGTGATTTTTTGGTATATTTATGAAAACATTCAATGTTTGATGAATAGTGTAAAACATCGCATTATTGTTTAATGATGAATTTTTATTTAAATAATAAACTATTTTATATAAATTTATTTTAGTAAAAAATAGATACATAATATCTATATATGTTCAATGTAATTCATTGGAGTCATTTTATAATAATATTAGATATATAAAATTTTATTGAACTTTTTACCGTCCTTAACCCACCTTCTAGAAGCATTTCTAAATTTGCATAAAACGTAATTTTTCATCTTATTTAAATTTAATTTAAAAAATCAGAGAGACATGGTTGACATCAGTAAGTAAAATTTGGTTCAATATGGTGTAATTGTTTTTTTGGAGAATAATAACTTTTGACTTTTATTTACCACTGTTAAAAGTAAATAGGGTAATTAAAGGTAATCAATGATATTATAATTACACTAAAACATGTAATAATTCTATAGGATAGGGGTATTTCAACCAAAACAATCCTTAGGAATAAAATATGATCCTTTGGGTCCACTTGGATTAAATTTGGACATTTATTATTATTTTATTTAAAGAAGAGTTTAAAGTGTAAAATATGAAGTTCAATAACTAAACCATTTTTAATATAAGATTATAAATAATATAAAATAAACTATAAATATTAATAATAAAGGTAAAAATATTTCTTGTATAATATTATTTTATTTATAATTTTTATACATTACATAATTAAATTTATATATGACATAATGATGATGCGGTAACTACCTTATTAATGAATAATTAAAATAATTGATTTTATAAATATCTAAATAAATGTAAATTGACACTTTTGATGAATTTCACTAATTTTATAGGTTAATATGACAAGTTAGGGTTTATTAAATAAGTTTTTTCTAAGTAATATAGTTGTTATGACTTTGAAAAAAACAAAATACCAAATAGTATCAAAATTGAAATAAATGAGTTTCTAAAACAAATACTATATTATTAATTGATATATTATTACTAAAAAACTAGGATTTGAAAAAATGACTTATATGATGTTAGATATATTAATAATGAACCATTTGGTGTTCTCTCGGCTCTTTATAGTATGTTTAATAAGCATTTATTATAATAATAAAAGAAGACTTTGTAAAAGATAAACTATTCAACTAAGAGTTAAAACTATAATATAAGGTTAATAAAGTGACCTAAACCATTTGAAAGCTAACTTTTTTAGAGTTTTTATGCCCATACCCACCTTATACTCTATGAAAATAATTTTTAGCCATTATAAACTGAATATTATTATATAATAAAATAATATTTCAAGCATTTCTAAAAGTGACCCCCACCTCTCTTATAAAAGGGTACTTCCCCTTCTCTCAAAAACCCACCTACAATGCCATTTTTATCTACCAAAACCTACTCAAATATCCTCCCAACTACACTCCTATATACCTAAAGGACTTTCATTTACTAGAATGTTAGCTTAAAATCCCATTCGATCAAATCAAAAGGAATCACCTGAAAAGAGGTAATAATTTCGTCACGTCATTCATAGTAATCTTCTACTTCCATTTATTCTTTCTTTGTTGTTTACATACAAAACTAATAACTCCATTACCTTATAAATACTGTGATTTACTATAAATATGGTACAACTATATTTATTATTCTATCCATCCTATGAATGGCATGTCATCATATGTGCATACATACGGATTACCGTCTCCACAACGTGGTGTGGTTTGTTATTCAAACACTTAATTATTTGTATTGGTATAATAATGAGTATAAATGATGTAATTAATAAATATAACATGTTAGGTATTCTGTATATATGATATATCATCCAATTGCATACAATTTTACCATCAATATCCCTTTATTGTCGCTCGTGCGTATGTACAGATTATCGTCTCCACGAACGCGATGTGATTCATTCCCCATAATAACCATTCAATAATAATTTCAATTTTATGATTAAAAATAATGTTTATGAACTTAATATCATTCTAGATATGAATCAAATACATCATATCGATAAAAAACATGGCTTATGTAACCAAGCATATAAAGGAATCTCAATCAGTTAACACCCGAAACGATGATACTACTGAAATATTAGTTACAGAGAAATAATAGAAGATCTTATATGATATCATATTTAAGAATTTTGTTCTTTTATAATTTAATAATAATTATTTATATATTATAAAAGTGGTTAACAAACCCTAGACCATGGAAAAGTTCAAGGTAAGGGTTAATTTCAAAATCTTTATATATGCGAGGATTTTTTACGTAAGTATCCACTGGGACTTCTTTATAATCCACATCCGTGTTTCTTAAAAATGTATTTCAGAAAATTTTTACTAATTCCTAGAACATGGGTTAAAGTTATTTATACCCTTTTTTTAATATTTATAAATGTTTTAATGGAATCATTCCATCATTTTCCAAACAAGGTACTTTATGAACTTTTCGAAAAATTAAGGTAAATTTTTTTTTAACATATACGACGGGTGAAGATATTTTCCGCCATTATAACACCTTCAAGGATTTCCATACAATCTTATAAGAATATTTTCCAAATAAATGTTTTATTTTAAAATTATGTGACTTTTAAATAATTTCAAAATAGAAAGAGGTATTTATTTCAAATAGTATTCATTTCATCTATGAAAACATCATTTTTTAGATGTCCAAAATGATTGAAGTTGATTTATTATGATACAAATCGTCCATATTTAATTGAAGGTTTCATGATATATTTGACTGTGGTTGTGTTATTTTTATACCATTCATGGTGTGTGGATAAATTATTGACATTTCATATGCTAGTTTTAATAGGAAGGTTTATGTTATGATTAAACTTTTTCATATGAGTATTGCATTGGACTTAGTAAGTGAAGGGTGGAGCACGCTATTGCTCCTCGATGCATCAGTAGGTCTCATGAGACAAACTAGTGTCTTGTAAAAAGGCCTTAACTAAGTCTTATTTGTATTCTTGGCATTATTCCTTGAATATGTGGTTATGAAGTCTGGTGTAATGCATTCCATCATTATGAAATTGGCTATTGATTTTACATGGGATTATTCTACTAGTATAACATATATGTGAATAAGTAAATTGAATTATTTGATTATATTTTTCAAATTATGATGATGTTTATGTTTCAAATTATTTTGTTTTATTCTTATACATTTCCTTAAATGTTTATGCATATTTATGAATTTTTTTTCTAAATTTTTATCCTTACAAAGCTTCTGAGGTCACCCCTTTCTGTGTTTTATTGTTTCTAGGATGTGATGATTTATATTATGACTGTCCTGAATGGATAGTCTAAGGGATATGAATGTGGTCAATGAAGATTATTTTGTTATTTTTTTCATTTTATAATGTAATGTAAAACATATTAATGTATCTAGTACTTCCAAGGATACTAAAATGATTTTTCTTTTGGGATTTGATCCCTTGCGATCATCCCAATGTTATGTAATAATTCACAGACTCTGGGTAATTGGTGTTGGTTCATTAAAATTGGTATTAGAGGATGTTTAGTTCAAACCTTGGATGTTAGATTTAGAGAAACACTTATTATATAATATTATCCTAAGATATAATTTGAGTATTACTATAGAAGAACATCATAGAATATTGGTAATGAAGAGATTTTGTGTATTTTCCAAGAAATAAATCTCTGTATGGATACAAGTAGATATAGGCAGCTCTAGAAAGATGTTCCTAGGAGTGAAAACTCCGATAAGTTGTTCTGGGCATGAACTGGGGTATCCTGGTACATGACGACATGCATTGCGGTACTCTTAGTTATGATACTCTCAAGGGATATTCATAGAATAATTCTCATTTTCATTACTAACCATTATGAGGGATTTATGAATATATACCTACATAAAGAATAGCTTTTTATGATTATGGGTTATATCAATAAACTATTCTATTTATGTTAAGGGTTTTAAAAGTTTGGAATTATGTATTGGGATTCATAAACCAATATAGTGTATGCCATTATTTATAAATGGTGCCTAATGGAAGGAATGGAAGTCATATCAACACACGTAATACATTTAGAGATTTCTATCCAACTTAAGATAATTATAGTGGAGCTAGTGATTCAACAGGTGCTGATCAACTTATCTCCATAATGGGACAACTCACTCAGGTTATGAATAATAACCTTACCTATATGGAGCACCCTGATCCACAACACAGAGGATCAATCTTAGACCGCTTCATGAGGAAAAAACTACCAACATAAAATGGGAAAACAAATCCACTTTTAGTGGAGGAATGGATATGTTCTTTAGTGAAAATATTTTATGATTTGGGGAGTAGCAAAGGGGAAAAAAATTAATGGGAGTTTATCATCTCACGGGAGATGCTGATCATTGGTGGTTATTAATTAAAAACACAAAATAAATAGAGAGTTATCAAATATAGAGAGGATATAGATTTAAGAGATTTTCATAGAAAAATACTTTCCACGTGACCATTGAGCGGATATGGAATGGAAATTTTTGAGTTAGAGGAAAAAGGAGGATGAGAGTGTCATAAAGTATAAGGCTAACATTACATGATTATCAAGACATGCAGTAGATTATATACATAAACAAAGGAGTAAGGTGGATCTATTATTTGATGGGTTGAACCCATTTAACCGTCGATCATTTTTCTCACAATCCTTCCCATCATACGAAGATATTGTATCATGTGCTATCAAGACAAAAAAGGAATTATCTATGTCATAGGACATTAATGCAATGAAAGAGAAGAAGAGATCTACAGAACACTCTAGAAATGGAAATATGGGGATGAAGGGAAATTTTGAATTTCCATCATGTGGTAAATATGGGAACAAACACCTCGGTACTTTCTAGAAGGGAATGATAGTTTGTTACAAGTGTGGTGAAAAAGGCCACCAAGCTCGTGATTTCAAGGGAAAGAAGGAGGTTTTCAATGATTAATGCTATAATTGTAGAGAAATGGGGAATTATACAAATGAATTTCCTAAGAGCCTAGGAAACATACCTTAGAAAAGGCCAAGGGAGTAAGGCCAAGCTTCTGTGATCATTTTTTCTGAGGCTCAAGCTCTGAAAGACGTGGTGGAAGGTAATTTAATCGTTACCTCAAGATTAGCCAATGCTTTATTTTATTTTGGATCATCACATTGTTTCATATCTTCCCAGTTTTCTAATAATGTAGATATTTGATATTTGATTTAACATGTGAGTTTCCAGTCAAAACACCCAAGGGATGTATCTTTGAAATAATGTTTTGTGAGTTAGTTCCCATTAGGGCATATAAATGTTCATTATCTGTTGATCTCATCATCATACCCATGACTAAATTTGATATAATCCTCGGAATGGATTAGATTTTGGACCATGATGATAAAAATTTATTGTAATATGAAGGAGGTTAAAATTTTCGATAATGATAAGGAGTACCTTATCTTTAGAGAAGAAACGTCACCACCTGATTATTATATAGATCCACCCCGAGTATCTCTATTAAATTCAATTATTGTGGAGGAAGATAATTAAATAACTTTGGGGGAGGAAAATAATGTTCAAATAGAGGATGTATATATGTTAATAGACTGTGTTGATGTGTTTCCAAAGGATTTACCTAGTCATCCTCCAGAATGAGAAATTGAGTTTTCCATTGATTTAATTCCTGGTTTCAGGCCCATATCAAAGGCCTCTTTAAGATTAGCCATAGTGGAATTAGTGGATATAAATAAACAACTTGAGGAATTGAGTAATAAAGGATTTATTTTCCTTGTTGTTTCTCCATGGGGATCCCCTGTTCTTTTTGTTAAGAATAAATATGTATCTATGACATTGTGCATTGTCAATAGGGAGATCAAGGATATAATAATAAAGAACAAGAATCCCCTACCTCTCATTAATTATTTATTCAGTCAACTTCATGGAGCTCAAAATTTTTCAAAGATTGACCTTTTATCTGGATATCATCAGTTGTGTGTGAAGAAGGAAGGCATTCTAAAAACATCATTTTGAACTCAGTACATGCATTTTGAGTTTATAGTAATTTTTTTTGTATTGACTAATGCTCCCTCTGTCTTCATGGATCTAATGAATAGAGTTTTAAGGGATATCTGGATGAATATGTAGTGGTATTTATTCATGATATCTTCGTATACTCAAAAATCTATGAAGATCAAGAAAATCACTTGCACACTATTCTGAAAACCATCAGAAGAAATGAATTATATACGATGTTTAGCAAGTGTGAATTATGGCTTCATGAGATTTATTTTCTTTTCCATATTGTCTCTAAGGATAGAATCACTATCAATCCTTCAAAGTCCAAGGCAATCCAAGAAACCCTCACTCCAATGAGTATAACCGAGGTACGCAGATTTATTGTATTAGTATGTTATTATCCGCATTTCGTCCATAATATTTTCTTGATTGGGAATCCCATTAACAAATATCACATGTAAAGGGGTTAGATTAGTTTTTAAAAAATAGTTGAATAATTTTTTGATGAAATGAATAGAATATTAGTAAATGATCCTATCTTGAATCTACCATATAGGAATGATGTGTTTGTTTTTTATATTTATGCTTCAAATAAAGGACATGGTTGTGTCTATATGCAGAATGATTGAGTTATTTCCTATGCATAACGATAGATAAAAATTCATGAGAAAAACTATCCCACTCATTATCTTGAGTTAGTAGCTGTAATCATTGCTATAAAAATATGGAGACACTATCTCTATTGAAGAAATGTGAGATTTATACTGATCATAAGAGTTTGAATTATATTTCCCTAAAAAAATAACACAACAAGAGAAAAATATGATGACATGAACTACTCAAGTATTAGGATTTCACTATAAACTATCAGCTAAGATGGAAAATAAGGTGGCATATTCTTTGAGCAGAATGGATCATGGAGTTTTGAACAAGATAAGAGTTGAAAGGGATCATATTTTCATGGATTTAGTAAATATGGATATGCAAATTACCATGGAAGGTGAAACATCAGTAATTTTTCAAATATATTCCAAACCATATTTACAAGACATGATAAAGTGTTCTTAGACTGATGATGAGGAGTTTCAAAGATGATTAATGCATTGAATGATGGGAGATTGAGTGATTTCATTTATGAAGATAGAATTTTGAAATTTGGAAAGAGACTTTGTGTTCCTGATATAACTGATCTAAAAAGGGAATTATTGGATGATTCTCAAAGCTCCAATTTCACTATACACCCTAGTATCACAAATATGTATAGGGATTTGAAGGAACATTTTTGGTGGGACAACATGAAGAGTGAGATTGATGATTATGTGTCATGATGCATGGTATTTCAATAGGTGAAAGCTTGAATACAACAACCAAGAGGACTCATGAAACCTCTTCCAATACCTGAGTGTGAACGGGATGATATTATGGTGTTCTTTTTCATAGGGCTACCAAAGACTCCTAGAAAGAATGATGCAATATGGGTCATTGCTGATCATCATACCAAGTAAGCACATTTTATTTCTATAAGAAGAATATTTACCACTAGAATGTAAAGAAAATTATATATTAATGAATTTGTAAGACATAATGGAGTACCCCTATTGATTGTTTGTAATAGTGATCCCCATTTTACATCAAGATTTTTTAAAATCCTTCGGAAGTCCCTGGATACTGAACTTCGCCTAAGTAGTGCCACCCACCCTCAAATTGATGGACAATCGGAACAGACTATTCAAACCATAGTAGGCATGTTGAGATCTTGATCAAATGACTTTCAAGGTATGTGGGATAAATATTTACCTATGGCAGATTTTTCCTGTAAAAATAGCTTCCATTAAAGTATTTAGATGGCTCTATATGAAGCGTTATATGGAAATAAATGTCATACACTGACCTATTGGGATGATATTGGTGAGAGAAAACTCATAGGCCCAGAAAATGTTGAGGAAATAATGGAAAAGGGTATGGTTATCCAAACCGACATCAATGTTGCTCAAACTGGGAAAAATAGCTATGCCAATAACCAAAGGAATGATTTGGAATTTCAAGTAGGAGATCTTGTTTTCTTGAAGGTATATCAATGGAAGTGAGTTATATGATTCGGTAAGAAATGAAAAATTATGTCCCTAGTACATCATACCTTTCTAAATTTTAGAACTAATTAGAGTTGTAGCTTATCGTTTGAAAATTAGGCCATGTATCTCCAAATTTCATGATGTGTTCCATGTATCGTTGTTGAAAAAATACATTCCTGACCCAACACATGTACTCAACTATGATTAAATATAACTGGATCCCTACCTATCATATTGCGAAGAGCCTATCATAATTCTTGATACTGGAGATCATGTGTTGAGAAATAGAGAGAATCATCTGGTAAAAGTTATATGGAGAAACCATAAGATGGAGGTGGGAACGTGGGAACCTGAGGAACATATGGTGAATAACCACAAAAATATTTATATGTAGTAATATTCTATAAACTACAATGATGAAATTATTTTAAGTATGTGAGAATGTAACCCCACATGCTTCCTTGGTACGTTTCCCTTTGATTAATGCAATTGCTTGTGTTCTACGCAACAAAGAGTTTTAACAGACCATGACCAATAAAACTAGCCATTATAAAAAGTAATATCCACTTTTTAAAACATTATAAATTATATTTTTTTTAAATGGACTTCATTTTTGGATTTGAAATATCAAAATTAGCTTAGGGTGAATTTTTGGTATTTTTCTGAAAACATTCAATTTTTGTTGAATAGTGAAAACTACTACGTTATGGTTTAAAAAAGACTTTTTATTTAAATAAATAATTATTTTATTTAAATTTATTTTTGGTAAATATAGATACATAATACCTATATATGTTTAATTTAATTAATTGGAGTCATTTTATATTAATATTAGATATATAAAATTTCATTGAACTTTTTATCGTCTTTTACCCATCTTCTAGGCGCATTTCCAAATTTGCATAAAACATAATTGTACCGCTTCTGTGAAATGAATTTTAAAAATCCGAGAGACACGGTTGACATTAGTTAGTAAAATCTGGTTCAATAAGATGAAAATATTTTTTTGGTGAATAGTAACTTTTGGCATTTATTTACCACGTTTAAAAGTAAATAGGGAAATTAAGGGTAAAAATGATATTATAATTATACTAACACATGTCCTAATTCTGTTGGATAATTTTAATTCGACCAAAACAAACAATAATATTAAAATATGATCCTTTGGGTCCACTTGGATTAGATTAGTACATTTATAATTATTTTATTTGTAGAATAATTGAAAGTATTAAATTCATTGTTTAATAACTAAACCATTTTAAATATAGAGTTCTACATAAGATAAACTCAATAAAAACTATTCATTATAAAGATAAAAATATTTCATACATAATGGTATTTTATTTATTATTTTTAGACATTACATAATTAAATTTATTTATGACACAATGATGATGTAGTAATTACCTTATTAACAAATTATTAAAATAATTGATATTATAAATATCCAAATAAATGTAAATTGATACTTATGATTAATTCCACTAAATTTATAGGTTAATATGACATTTTATGTATGATCAAATAAATTTTTTCAAATTACTAATGTTTTATGAATTTCAAAAAAACAAAATACCAAATGGTGTCAAAATTGACATAAATGTGTTTTTAAAAGAAATACTGTATTATTAATTCATATAATACTTGTAAAAATAAAATGTGATGCCAAAGGACTTAAATAAGGTTATATATATAAATAATTTACCACTTGGGGTATTCATGGCTTTTTATAGTATGTTTATTGAACATTTATTATAATAATATAAGAATACATGTTAAAAGTTAAACTACTTAACCAAGAGTTAAATATAAAAGATAACGTTAATAATGTGAAAAAAACCTATCTAAAAACAAATGGTTTATATGTTTTCCACCTATAACCACTTTAACCTATAAATAAATCATTTTTGAGCCATTATAATCTGGATAATATTTTATAATAAAATAATGTTTGAAGGTTTTCCTAAATTGACCCTCACCTCTATTATAAAAGGGTACTTCCCCTTATCTCCAAATTACACCTACAATGTCATTTGGCTCAGCCAAACCCTGATCAAATATCCTCCCACATACCCTACCTTTTACCTAGAGGCCTTAATTTGATCATAATTCCATCTTAAAGATCCCTTTTGTTCAAATCAAAAGGAATCACCCGAAGAGAAGATAATAATTTCATCACCTCATTCAAATTTATCTTCTTCTTCCACTTCTTCTTTCTTTGTAGTATCCATACCAAAATAATAACTCCAGTATCTTATACATAGAATTATGTTATTATATATATGGTACATTCATATTCATTTATCTATTCATCCTATGAATGACATGTCACCATATGTACGTACGTACGGCTTACCGTCTCCACATCGTTGTGTCGTTCATTATCCAAACACTTCATTATTTGGATATGTATAGTAATGAGTATAAATGATATAAATAATAAGTATAAAATGTTAAGGATTATGTATATATGATATACCATACAATTATATATTATTTTACCTTCAATAGAATTGTATTTTCACTCACGCGTACATACGGATTACCATCTCCGCGAACTAGATGAGATTCATTACCCATCGTAACCATTCAAGAATAATTTTCATATTAGGATTAAAAATAATTTTTTGGAACATAATATAATTATGTATATGATTCAAATACATCCTATCCATAATAAACAAGACATACGTAACCTATCATATAATGGAAACTGAATATGTTAACACCTAAAACGAAGATACTACTAAAATATTATTAACAAGGAAATACTAAAAGATCACATATTATATCAAATTTATGTTTGTGGTTCATGTATAATTTTATAACAACTATTTAATTATTATATAGTAGGTCAAAATACCCTAGACCATGGAAAAGTACACGGTAATTGTTAATTTCACAATCTCTTTATATCTGAGGTGGTTTTTACGTGAGTATCTACTACGACTTCATTATCATCCACATCTGTGTTTCTTAAAAATTTATTTCAAATCATTTTTACTATTTCCTAAAATATTGGTTAAATTCATTTATACCATTTTTTTTTTACTTTTTATAAATTCTTTAAAGGAATATTTCTATAATTTTGCAACGTGGTACTTTATGAAATTTTCAACAAATTAAGGTAAGAATGTTTTTAACATATATGACGGGTGAAGATATTTTCCACCATTATAAAATTGTCAAAGAATCCCATAAATGATTATAAGAATATTTTTTAAATAAACGCATTCTTTTATAGTTATGTGACTTTTAAATAATTGTAAAATAGAAAGAGGTATTTCATTCCAATAGTTTTCATTTCATCTATTTCAACATCCTTCTATGGATTTTACACTTGTTTGAAGTTGATTTATTATGATAAAAATATTCCATATTGTATTGATGGTTTTTTTGATATGTTTGATTGTGGATGTGTTATTTTAGTAACATTCATGGTTTATGGATAATGTATTGAAATTTTTAAATCTAGTTTTAATATAAATGTTTATGATTTATTTAATCCTTTTCATATGAGGAATGAATTCGACTTAGAAAGTGATGGGTGGAGCCTGCTATAGCTCCTCAATTAATCAGTAGGTCTCATGAGACAAACTAGTGTCTTAACACCCAGATTTTACAAAATATTATTTCTAGTTCTATCATGAGGCCTTGACAATGTGGTTATGAAGTCTGACATTGTGTATTCCATCATTATGAAATTTGATATTTATATTACATGTGATTATTATACTAGTATAATATACATGTGAATAAGTAAATAGAATTATTTGATTTAATATAGTCTTATTATGATGAATTTTATGTTTAAGAGGCTTGTGTTTTACTCTTATATACTGCCTGAAATGTTTGTCCTTATTTATGAAAATTTCCCCTATATTGCTATCCTTACTAAGAATTTGATCTTACCCCCTGTCTATTTTTTATTCTTCCCAAGATGCGAAGAAGTATATTATGACTGACTTGGAAGGATAGTCAAAGGGATATGAATGCGCTCAATGGTGAAAATGTTGTTGTTTTTAATTTTATAATGTAATGTAAAACATATGAATGTATCTAGTACTTCCAAGGTTACTAAACTAGTTGATGTTTTAGGAATTTATCCCTTGTGATCAAGCCAATGTTATGTAATAATGCACCGACTCTGGGTAATTATTCTCGGGGCATTATAGTGTTGAATGGACACATCATTGGAGATTATTTTGTATTAAATAATAAAATATGAAAATAAGATATTTTATGATTAATATAACATTTCACATAATAATGATATACTATATACATTATACTATAGTTATCATGAAACTTTGGATGGAATTACAGGATTATATTGAAGTGATAATGAATATAATAGAGAAGAAGGAGAAATTTTCTTCGTCGGTATTTTTTCCATTAAGAATCTCTTTAAGGGTCTTAGAGGTGGTATTTTGTGAGACAAGAAGCACTATAATGTAGAAATAGATGATGAAAAGATAATTTGGAATGGTTTTTTTAGATACATGGAATAAGCTGATGAAATTTTGTGATGGTATGTGTCTTCTTCTATAATAGAGGTGAGGAGTAATTTAAAAATTACATAAAAAAATTAAAATATAATATGTTTAATATTCGGATAAATACATCCTAATGGCCTATAAATAACTGGATGTCAAATTTTTAACATAATATTATAATTTTTTTCCTTGTTCAACACTTTTGTGAATTTAAAATAATTTAATAAAATATTTTATTCATGAAAAAATTATCAAAATAACTACTATTCATAACTATGTTTTAAAAAATATCAATAAAGAGTTAAAAATTAAGAAAACATTGTTTTATTATATCCTAGAAATATCATATTATTCAATATAAATCTTTAATTACCTTATAATTATCAAATTATATTTATTTTATTATTATTAATATCATTATTTTTATTTATTCATTAAATAAATAATTACTGCATCGTCATTGTATAGGAAATTAAGGTAAATATTTATACTCTAAAATTTAGAAAATAATTTATTTGAAGAAGATAAATTGATTATATTTATAGATACTATTTATGTTCAATAAAACATTTGTAAAACCAAAAATTATAATATTATACAAACTAAAACCTATTGGGTGAACAACATTCCTTTCATTTAAATAGAATAATCTAAGTGTATTTAAGTGATTCAAGTCGTCCCATAAAGGTCCCAAAGTAGAATAAAAATAAGATTTTTTCTGAAACATAAAAATTAAAATAGATTTATTCATATATGTTTGTCATTGAAGGGTTATTATAATTTTAATTAAACATTGTCCTTATTATTTCATCTGCTGCACAAGAATTTCATCAGCATTGCATAAGCATTAATGATAATAATTTCATAAATAAAAAATTAAAATAAATTACTATCATAAAAATAAATTTATTTGTTTCAAAATAATATTCTATATTATTTAATTATTTTTAATTACTCATATCCTTGTCAAAAAACATCCTTAGTATCTTAATTTATCTTTTCTTGCCTTATACAAGCATTTCACATATATTTGGATATGAACCATGTTATATAACTCTAATATTTGAAATTAACATCCAAAAATAAATTATACATAATAATTAATAAAATACCATGAAAATAAATTTTATCACTCAATCATAATCTATAAGAGACTAATTTTGATGTTTTTATCACCATACAAGTGTTGTGTCGACACTGAAAAATATTTTTATATATATCATAAAAAATAGTTTACATGTTCTGAAATATTTATGTAAAAAATTAATATTATAATAATATTACTAAATAATTAAATATTTTTTTAATAATTAATTATATCTTGGAGATATCAAAAAAGATACCGTGTTTTAAAAAATCTAATTTTTTACTATTCACCAGAAATTCAACTTTTTCAGAAAATTCGCAAGTATTCATACTAAGAAATTTTTACATGCTGAATTAAAAAATGAAATTATTTTTTTCAAATTAATATTCTATGATTAGAAAATAATTTCTTTAAATATAACCATTAATTTAATAAAATTCATTATTTGATGAATTACATATCATAATGAATTAAAATATTTATTTCAAGAATAAAAATATGTAAAAAAATTATTCTATTTTTACTTAGGAGGTTACAATTTACGCCATTTTTAAATTATTTTCTCTAAATTTATTCACCTATTAAAAAATAGGTATACCTTTTTTATAATGCATTTTCTGATTCCCATGTTTCTTTTTGAACCATGTAGTTTCTCGAAAAGACCTTAACCTGACTAATTGCCTTTTTCTGAAATATATTATCTCAATAATCATGAAACAGAATAGGTTTCTTTTCATAAGAAAGGTTATCTATCAGCTGAACTACATTTGGAATCAAAACATGAGGTCAATCTGGAATGTACTCTCTAAATATCAAAACATGAAAAACATTCTGTACCTGATATAAACTCAGATGTAGATCTAATCGATAGAAAACATGTCCAACATTTTCCCAAACATCATAAGGTCCAATGAAATATGAACTTAGCATTCCTTTACTAAAAAATAATGCTTTTCCATTGAGATATTTTAAGGAAATCATAACCACCTACCTCAAATGGATTTTCTTTCCACTTATTATTATCTAAACTTTTAAACATGATTTGATATGTCCTCATATGTTGTTGGATAATCTTTACTTTGTCTACCACTTCCTCTAATAATTTTTATCCTGAAAACTTCCTTTCCATAGATTCAACCCAAAATTCAAAATTTCGACACTGAATTCTATATAATTTCTGAAAAGGATATGTCTGTATACTGTAATGAAAAATATTATTATAAGAAAAATCTAATAACAAAATATTTTAATCCCAAATTCCATACTAATATATTGAATTTGATCAAAGAATATCCTTGAATGTCTGAATTGATCACTCAAACTATCTATCAGATTGACGATGAAAGGATTTTCTAATGGTTAATTCATTACACAATGACTTATGATGGACATTCAAAAAGTTATATGCAAATCGGGGAACATGGTCAGATATAATTAAAAGAGTAACTACATGTATCAAGAAAATATCTTCATGGTATAGTCACGAATTTTGACCTAGAGAAAAGTCTTCATGAATTGGAATAAAATGTATAGATTTAGTAAGGTGATCTACAGTAACCCAAATTGAATTATTAACTTCATAAGACTTTTGTAGTCCAGCCTCAATGTATATGGATATATTTTTGAATTCAAAATTTGAAAATGGAATAAGATGAAGAACCCCCTGTGGTAGTTGTCGCTCTACATTAACCTACTGAAAATTAAAATATTTCATGGTAAAATATGAAACATCTCATTTAGTTCCATCCCTCCAGTAATATCATTGAGGGAATCTATATATCATAATTCTACTTGGATAAACTGAAAAAGGAAAAATATGATCTTCACATAATAATTATTTCTTTATCCAGGTAGCATAAGGCACACATAATCTCATTCCAACTATTAGGACTTGATCATCATCAATATTAAATTCAAGAAAACTAAATTTATTAAACTCTTATAAATTTTTCTTTAACTCATATTTTTCCTTCATATCAGGCTTCAGTCTGTCTGACAGATATGATTTCACTAACATCTGAGAGAAAATAGAGGAATTTCTTACACCCACAACATCAAGACCAAAATTCATCAAATCATTAATAAAAGGGTCATGAGTAAAATGTCGCATGTTTAATGATGCAATATGTTTTTGAATCAAGGTATATTCACATTTTATTAATTTTGGTTGATGGTAATTGATCATAAATTCATAATCCTTCATCATTACCAGTAATCTTTTTTCCTCAAGTTCAATTCATTCTGTGTAAAAATATAATTCAAAATATTATGGTTTATATGTATTTCACATGTGGGTCCTTATGAATAATGTCTCCAAATTTTTGAATTGAAAACAAATATAGCTAATTCCATAATATGTGTAATATAATTTACCTCATAAGATTTCAATTATCTTGAAGCATATGAAATTACCTGATCATTCTGCATAAAACACAACCATGACCATTTAATGAAGCATCATTATAGATGAAACAATCACCATTTCATAAGGGTAATTCCAAAACCAAAGCATTCACCAATATTCTATTTAATTTCTAAAAAAATCATTACAATCGTTTTTCAAGATTAATTTAATTCCATTTCAATATAACTTAGCTAGTGAGTTAGATAACCATGAATTTTTTTAACAACCCTTATATAATAGTCTATAAATCCATGAAAACTATGAATCTATGTATCATTTTCAAGCCTTGGATATTCATTAACAATTTTTTGGAGAAATAAACTTTTATTTCATATTTATTAAAAATTTCACCAAGGAATGAAGTATTTTGTAAACAAAAACACATTTTCTAAATTTTTCATATAACATATTTTCTTTGAGGGATTTCAAAAAAATTATTAGATGTTGTTCGTTGAATTCATATATTTTTTAAAACACTTGAATATCATCAACACAAAAAAACACAATGTTATCCCAAAAGCCATGGAAATTCTATACATAGGATTATAACTATATCAGGAGTATTTGTCAAACCAAAGGGAATAACAACAATATCATAATGCCTATATCTTGTATAGAATAATATTTTTGGAATGCGATCATCCTTCACCTTCAAATGATGGTACCCGGATCTCAAGTCAATCTTGGAAGAATACTAATCTCTTTTAATCTGATAAAAAATTTCATTGATGTGAGGAAATAGATAATTATTCTTAAAAGTAATGTTATTCATAGCTCTATAATGAATTCAATGTCTCATGTAACTTTCTTTCTTTTCAAAAAATAGTATCACCCCATTGTGAATTTCTAGATGGATGAATCCTTTATCAAGAAACTCTTGTGTCTACTTTTTCAATTCTATATGTTCTAATTGATCCTCTAAATAAGGGGGTTTGGATAATTTATTAGCATCCAGAATAATGTAAATAGAAAATTACACTACCTGGTCTAGTATAACTCCACACAACGCATTAGAAAGAAAATAAAGGTATTCATTTACCACTGGAAAATAATTAATCTGAATAGTTCCCTTATTTTCTTCAAAATATGGAATATAACATTATTTTTCATCATATAAAAATTTCTCATCTTCCTGATATCTTATAAATGGTATGGGTTCATTCTTATAGACCAACTGATACTCTTTCTTAAAAAACATCCTTTTCTCTACAATAAATCATACCATGTTAAATTGAAATCTAATCCATACCTAGAATAACAGCAAACTCTAGTAGAGGAAAAATAAAATTTTTTGCAGAAAATTTCATTCCAACTAAAAAATATATATATATTCTTATAATTCCTTTTTTTCTTTAATATCTACCTAGTTGTTTTAACCTTTCTTTCTAGTTACATTTCTATAGGTAAAATTTACAATTTACTTGAAATGTTTTTATAAATAAATGAATTTGTAGAACCTATATCAAACAATTCAATAGGAAATTTTGATTAAAAAAATAATTGATACCACTTCATTGGACGGCCCAAAATCTAAAGAAGCAGTAATAAAAAATTTCACTACACCTTTTTTCTTATAATCTAGTTGTATACCATCATTCAGAAATATCTCTAGATATGTATCTTCATAATTCCCCATCTCACAACATTTAAATCACATTATTTTTTTCTTATCATAATTAAACATAATATCATTTTTATTTATAGCTGGAGCCATATAACCAAATATACCACATTAAAAACATTTCCCAGATTTCTTAAGGCATTCCATTAGGTTCTTTTTACCACACTCCCAACAAACTGGAATGTGGATGTTCTTACCTTCAGATTTATTCGCTTGATTTTACCCATTAACTACCACCAGGAACTTTTCTTCTTATTCTTATGAAAGTATATGTTATGATCAACAAAATCCATTTCTATCATTTTAGCTCAATAAAAAAGTTTTACATTACTTTTCAACTCATGGGAGGCCAATTCCCTTCAATATTGTGGCATCAATCATATGAAAAAGAATTGATTTTTCTAAAACGATCATGAATAAAACCTTCATCATAAATTTCCAATTGATTGAAGTTTACTCCATAAATGAACACTGAATCTTTCTCCTTTTATATAAAATCATGTAATTTATTCTCCATCCTAAGTATAACAAACTTTGAAAAATATTTTTCAAGGAAAAAGATTCATAAATTCACCCTATTCTGAGGCATCAATCTCTTTTCTATCCCTGATATTACTGACCATTAACCACAACTGGTCAACATCACCATCAAGACCAGAAAATGAAAAACTAACATTTTGATTATCTGGACACGCCATTAAATTAAATATATTTTAATGGGATTTAATCGACGCTTCTTCCACCACTAGGTCAGAAGATCCAATGAAAGAAGGATGGTGATGCCTCATAAAATGTTCCACCATAATCATGTTTTTTAATGATAACTTTGGTTATTATCTTGTAGAAATTCCCCCTCCATTAATATAATCTATAATAAAGGATGTTGGTTTCCTAGGTTGTGACCCAACTTGGAACCTGATCTTTTTCTTTATTTGGATACCTGGTATGACATCATAGGATCCCTCCATTATTATCATAAGAAGCCTTGGATACCCTCCTTGGATCCAGTGTGACATCGATGAACATGTGGAACGTTGGTTACACCCATGGACCGAATCACTTTTTATCCAATTTTATCATCGATGAATTGGTTGGACTCAATTAAAATAATTATTTTTGAATACCATTGGTTCTTCCCCTTATACTAAATTCTCTCCCCTATAGTTAGGCTACAGATTATCTCATCATCTTCTTGACCCCTAAGAAAAAGAATGACTTGGTAAATACCTCATATCCATCATTTCCATTATTTCTATAGGATCCCTCGGTTATTACATCTCATCATCCTCACTATTATTATCATCACATGATGACTAATATACCTTGGATACTTTAAAATTACTATCATGAGGTTATGTAAGTGATATTTAAACCTCACTAGACCAACTATGTATATAAATTGAATCATAACTAATAAGGTGACTAGATACATATTAAGACAGTATCTAAGGCTTAAGAAGGTACTTTGGTATTCATGTTATAGTACTAATTTACATTCATATATATATATATATATGCTTCCACACTATTTCGATTTATATTACATGGACTGGATGTTATAGAATCTATTGGTGGTGGCCTACTATAATTTATCTCACATCCTATCCAGCTGTCATTAGTACTTGGGAATAGTATATGTATATAGGTGTTGAAAAAGGGAAGTTTCCCTTTTTGGACACTTGATTGCTTGCTTGATTTAAGATGAAGCTATGTAAGATATGGTTGAGGTGGAGATCATGATTCTTTGATAGTCTTTCGATTCATTTTTTGTACATTTTTATCCAATATATTTTACAATTATTTTTGGCATCATATCCATGTTTGTGTATATTACTAGATACATGAAATATATCATTTTCATATTTTGAGCATTTTTATCAGTTTTTCAGTTATTTTTTATTACAGTCTTCTTCCCCTATACCATCTATTTACATATACTACTTTTTCAATTTACACGTCATTATGTTTATCTAGTGTGCTACACTTTGGTAATGAGGGTATAGTAGTGTGAGTTAGAAATTCAACTCCATATTTAAATCTCACTATGGAAATTTTGAACGGTAGATTGATAAATGAAGAGTCTTGAAAGAAGGATGAGGTATACACACATGAATGAAAGGCTATTTTCACTAAAAGATAATAGAAAATATAAATATAATGGATAAATAAGAGGAAGATAACCCCATGAAAAAATTATATAAAAGAGTAAGTGAACTAATACATAATCATGATATGAAATAAAGTTCCACCATTGTGATTTTCCCTCAGACTTCATATGAGAGTTTAGGAGGCAGACGGAAAAAATGAGGAATCAAGAAGATAATACCCAAAATAAGGATTTTTTAATTGTAAATGAAGATAAAATTATTCTCTAAGAAGATAATATGTTCATTTTGAATTCTAATACTTGATATGGGTAATTTATTTGGGTGCCTCTTACAGTGTCACTACCAAATGATATTTCTATTAATCTTACACTTCATAGATTTTTAGACATGTAATGATTAGAAATAATGGTGAATTCAAAATTGCTTGGGTTGGTAATATTTTTCAAGGGTCTAATTTTTTGTGAATGTTATATAAGAAGGATATGAGGCATGTTCCTGATATTCTTCTCAATCTGATATCCATTGAAATTCATGATGATAATGGATATGTATGTTCCTTTAATTATGAGAAATGGAGTCTTGCAAAAGGTAACGTGGTATTTTCTAAAGGAAATAATGATACTTATCAATATCTCATAGGTGCCAGACCATGTGGAGGATAATTCAACATAGTAATAAATGATGTTCCTTCAAATGTATGACATAACCAGCCAAGTCACATGAGTGGGAGAAGAAACAACGAATTGTAGAAAATGAAAAAATAAGTTAGGATGTAAATAATTTAATGTGATCTCCCATTGGTGAAGGAATAATATGATTCATAAAAATAAAGAACCAAATGAAATAGAGGTGAAGCTAATGGAATATAGTGATTAACATTATAAATAGACTATTCAAGTTGTGAAAATAGATAAATTTTTTAGAGTTTAGTTCATGACATGAAAACAAACATCCAGAGGAGGATCCCAATAATTTCCTTGTATCAAAAAAAATTCAGTCCCACGAAATTGGTTAGAGTGACCAATATATGATCATTTTCTTGAAGTAAAAATTAAAAAAAGACATTAACTTTTAATTTAAATCCCATTCACCCGGGGTTTGACATGGAATGAATTTATTACAATATTTTTGGAATCAATATAATGAAATTATACAATAAATTGAATTATTAGGGGATTCAAAAGATATAGCTCGGTGAGTGGAAGTTATGGACGATGAACTACAACAATTTTATTTTCATATTTTCTTTCTTTTGATTTATTTTATTCCATTATATAGATGAGTTCCATGTCCCACATCATCTTGTTGAATCTTAGTGTGGTGGGGTAAAATCTTCATGTAATCAGTAAAGGGGGAGTCAAGACCAAATTTCAATGTTTGAGTTTGTATGCTTATTTTATGAAAAACCCTTTCTTTATTCTTCTAACTGGTTTCAATTATTATTTTTTCTTTTTTAATACCTTGATAAATAATGTTAGGATTATTATATTCCAATATAATTACCTCGTGTGATGGTCCATATCTCAGTCTCCCTGATAATTTTCATTATATGACGGAATGGGATAAGATTGGGTGGTGAGTGTTCTGAAATCATCAGTACATGTATGGGATTACGGTTATAAAATTTGGTTATTTGTGAATAGAATACCCAATTGGGAATTTCCTTAATATATCAAGAGTACATGATACAATGCTCAAACACATTGGGAGGAGGGTATACTAACTTGATATTTTAATTGGGGATACTCTCTCTAATCACGATCAGGCTAAGGGAGAGAGATGAATCGATGGAGGAATCTTTTTTTGCAGCCAATAGAAGGATAATTGATGTAAAATTGAAAACAATGATAGGTTCTTCCTAGTAATACAATATCTAGACCCAACCACAATTCATTATGAACTATTATAAATCATTTAATTTAATCTTCCTTTTAAATACTCAAACTCAAAATCCAAATAAAAAATTAATTTTTCTTGGGATGACAAAAAATTGAACATACATTCGGTGTGAACTCCACTCAAGGAGAAAATCAAAGTTTAGACACTATACAATTCAAAGGAATGTAAAATTAGTTTTTCATTACCCCATGAGAAGTAGTGTGTTGTTTATATTTTTTGTTAAGAATATAGAATTTATAACCAAACACCTTAAAATAACTAACCTTAGGTAATTTATCCTTCTAAATATCAAAAAGGTACTTTTAATAATGGGTCTTATGAGTAAATGATAATTGTATAAAACGTATTATTAACAACTAAAGACCAAAATATAGAGGTATCATTAATCCATTAAAGATATTTTGAGTAATTTCATATAATGTTCTATTATATCTTTCAACAAACTAGTTTTTTGTGGAGTTTTAAGAGAAGAAAAGGAATTGTGATATCTTTTTGAAACACATAAATCATCAAAATACTTATTTTCAAACTCTTCCTAATGATATGTATTAAGGTAAATGATCATATACCATTTAAATATATGACCATATTGGTGAATTTATTGAAGAATTTACAATCCTCACTTTTATGTGCCCTAAAATAAAACTAATTAAATCATGTATAATAATTGAAGATTAAAAATAAGTAAGATTTAGCATCATTGCTATCCACTTGGACTAGTCCAAAAAGATATATGTGTATATGTATAAGGGATATAGATTTTAAAAACATACTTTTTTATTTAATATACTTCTTATGTTGTTTACCCAGTTTGAGTTGTTCACACACAATACAATTTTTGAAATTAAATATCTATAAATATTGTGCTAGATGTTACAAGTTATGTTTCAATAGACGGCGTGAGCTACAATATCTAAGGATTTTATAGAGTTGTCAATACTCACTATCTTTTAAACTCATGTATTTAACATTTTTGATTACAATGATATTTAATCAATTAAATAAACATTCTGATTTCTAGAAGTGGAAAATATATTTTTCCATGGGAATGGAAAACAATACAAACATCATTTTCAAATGAAACATTAAAACCAATATAATGTAATTGAGTTAATATAATTAAATTATTCTAAAATACATAATCAAATTATACATTTTTAATAAAATTCAGTTTATAAATCCATGTGTACAAATACCTATGATCTTACCCCTTGAGTTATCACTAAATGTAGCATACTCACCATTAAGACCATTAATGTGGTTGAACCTTTTATGGTAAACACACATATTCCTTGAGAACCCACTATCTATATACCATTTAGATCCTCAAGAATATATGTTGAGGAATTTTCCATAAGAAAAATTTATGACACTGAAGGTTTTCCTACCAAACATTATGGTCTACAATTGTTATCCAAAAGAGATTTTGGTAATTGCTTCCAAAATGTCTTTCTTGAATAAAAATTTGAGAAATATAAACGTACATGGGGTTTCAATATCAATAATTTTTTGAATTGAACTCATAAATCAACTAATCAGACTAATTAAAATAATTTAAAAAAAATTACACGATAAATTTCCAAAAAATGCTTCAAATATTCACTTTTTATCATCAATGTGTATTTATAGAAAATATTTAGTCACTTTATTTTCCTCTTATAATGTATTATTTTCATTATCCTGATTATATCTTCTAATTATAATAATATTTTATTTAATTTTAATCTCTTTTACATTTGAGTTATGTTTGAAAAATCCCTCTCGAAATTTATACCTAGGATATCTTATATCATTATAATTTAAATATAAATTGGAGAAATATGATGTGGATTAATTTAACACTTTTCGTACCTCAATATCACCCATGAAGCACTTGATCGTGTCATTACACGAGTCGAATGAGCAGAATGAGTCATCACTTACAATCCAAGGGGAAATTTTTAATGTATTATTATTTTCCTTATACACCTTTAACTTATTTTAGATATTGGGAGTATATGGATTTATGAAACCATTTTTATTCCATTCATATCATCCAACATGTTGTTTCTATTACTTATTATTCTTTTTATGGTGGTATTCCTTCTTCTTAAAGAACATGTTCTTGTTGTTTGAAAGAGGAAAAATATCATCTTCCTTTACAAATGACTCATCATGGTTATATTTGAAGGAAATGTTTTTATTCCCCTTGAACACATATTATTCCTTATCCTCCTACATTTTCATTATAATCTCATATGAGACGAGTGACCCAGTGAATTCTTTTATCAACTTTTTTTGATAATTTCTCTTCTTGTATTTTTATCACTTTGGGTACCCAATAACTAGTACATACCCCAATGATCTTATTCAAAATAGTATCCTTTTAAATAAAATCATAAAAATATATACTAAAATTAAAAATATTTGTGAAATGAGTAAATATTTTAGTTATATACTCATTTGGATTCTTTCAAAATCTTTCACAATTTTGATGTTAAAACTTAATCGAAGTATCATATACTGTATTCACAACTTCTTGTGTAACATATAATAATTTTAAAATTTCATGAGCCTTTTTTGACATGGATACCCTATTCAATTTATGTTTTTTATCCAGAAATGTAGATAATTCATTACTTTTATAGCAATATAAAATGTTGTTATATCACCAGGGGTCCATTTGTCTTCTAATTATTTTGTGTGGGTATACCCATGGAAAACATTATCAAAACCTAGAATCCAATTTTTCTATGAAAATTATAACTCCTTTTTACCCAATAATTTTATTTTATTCCATTAGAATAAGGGGATCATCCCATAGAATGTACTCTCATATCACCCTGGGCATTAGAGGTAACTTTCATACTTAATTTATAATTCCTTGTAACAGGTCAAGGATTTTTAATCATGGTTATATCTGATATAATTTATTGGTTCAATTAAATATGTAAATATGGGTGAAATTCATTTTAATTTTTCTCTTAAAATTAAATCCAAATTGTATGGAACAAAATAAATTTAATAAATGATAATAGTGATGTTAAGGAATAAGAATTATGGTCAAAATCTATTAAATAAGTGAATTTACCATACTGGTATTAAAAATAAAGGCAAGGAATAACTTATAACGGAGTTTTGAATAATCCATAATGGTAACCCAACATCTCCTCCCCTTAATTAACATTGGGTTGTTTGTTTTAAACCAGATTTTTACTAGTTTCAGTAAGAAACCTAGACTTTTATTCTAATCAGTTGTTGCAAAAAACTTTTTATTAGATCTAGACCATGGGATTTTAGTGTTTATTACTAATAAGACCAAATAAAGTCTATAAACATTATTTTCGTTTTTAAAATCCCAATTCCCCTCACATTAATGGTAGTGATTTCTTATCCATGTAAAGACCCAAAAATTCCCTGTAATTTTTTTTATTTTATGTGAATTTTACGAGTCCGCAAAAATAGATGGCACGTGATTCTGAGGCCCGGTGTGCCTGAAATGAATTTCAAATCTTTTTTTGGTACATTTATTAAACGTACAAGTGGGTTTTTTTAACATTTAAACGTGTTCTCAAATTTGAAATATGAGGGCACCGTTGAACTCGCAGTGCCAGTATTCGCTTAAATATTCCTTCAACTCGACAATAGTAGGTCGTTGGTGAAAGTTAGTTTTTGTACTTTTCATGGAAATAAAAATAAAATAAATTAATCTTTTTATTTTATTTTTATTAAAACCTCTCATATGAATTTTATGGTGTTGGGGACCACCAGAGACTAAAAACCCCCGATTTGAATTCAAAGGTGGGGACCACCCGACTCTTGAAGTACCTATTTAATGAGGGTGGTGACCTTTGGTATCCTCTAAATTAATTATGACAACACCATCATAATTAATGTCCAGTTATATTTTAAAATAATGAATCATAATTTAATATGTTGGCTATTCATTTTTGGTGGAATTGTGGGAAGTGTTGGAAAAGGGGAATTAGGAGAGAACATTGGAGTAATTATTATTCTCCAATGAAGACTGGTTCCCCTTTGAAGAATGCTACTCCAAAGAAGAATGCTCACATTCTCCAACAACTTAGGATTCTTCTTCAGGACATCCTTCAAAGTGGGATTTATTTAACAACAAAAAACTGACGTCAGTCCTTCCTTCTTCATGATGTCAACAAACCATTGAGGTAGGGTATATCATTTAAAATACTCCTTACAGTTCTTTATGATTTTTGTGATTCAAGAATTGTGGAGATGCTTGCTACCACTCTAACGCGGATGGTGGGGGCCGAATGAACATGGCCTGACCTCTCCGCAATTCCTTTTGGTTTTTGATGTTATCTTGGCGATCGAGGAGGATGAAAACTGGTGCCAGCGACTGGAACCAGTGGGAGACGAGAGTGGAAACCAACACGATGGCTCACAGTGAAGACGGTAGTGGTATAACCACACCGTCGGAGAAGTTTCGTGTCCCGTTGGCTGCGGTGGGGCAAGGGAGGTGGCCCATAGAGGTCGGTCGCACGACGGGGTGTTGGCGCACGTTCACACCGCCTGGTGAGAAAGGGTCATAGTTTTTGCCACAGTGAAAAAGGGAGGATGGTCGGAGTACATCAGGTCGTGGAGGGGTGATGTAAAACATTCCACCAAGAGGAAAAGTGGTTGTCCATTCTGACCATCCAAGCTGGACTGAGTTGGAACTACGGTAGGTCCCGCGTGCAGCCTAGTGACCGAACAGCTTCGGTCGTTCGGTGACTAAGGGCGGGGGGTGGGGGGGGGGGCACTTCCCCCCACATGCGGCTAGGCCAGGCCACCCAGCGTGGGTCGGGCCGGACCCAACGGGCCAAGTCGACCTGAACCGGATCAGTCTGACCAGGTCAGACCAGACCCTGACTAGTTTTGACCCTATACACTCTTTTTCCCATATCTTTGGCATCGTCCGTCCATTTGATGAACCACCTATGGCACCAGAAACCTTGGAGCGAGGATATCCTTTTGGTATACCCCACTAGTGATTTGGATAATGTTGGGGTACATTTGGGGTTGATCTAGCATGAATCTAATAGGGCCCTCGAGACTAAAATACCAATAACTTATAGACCGGGAATCTGTATTACGCATCATTCAATGAATTGTGACCCCTTTTAAATGGAGGTCCTTTGGGGGACATCTTCATGGGACTTAGTGGAAGTTTGAGTATTGATTGGTGGCTTGAGGAGATGACTCTCGAGGAGACAGGCGAGCTTAATGTGGGAACCCTATAGCTAGCTGCGCCATGAGAAAGGGATCCATTGTGGGTCTTTGGTTGAGGGCCCCAAACGGATTCTCTCTAGGAATCAATTCCAGAATACTCTAGGATCCTTCTTTGGTCTGTTGTACTAGGATCATGTGTGGGTATGAGGATGTACTAGGATCCTGTCTGGGTCTGACGATGTACTAGGATCCTGTGTGGGTCAGACGATGTACTAGGATAATGAGTGGGTCTGACGATGTACTAGAATATTGTGTGGGTTTGAAGATTTGCAAGTATCCTTTGTGGGTCGGACGATGTACTAGGATCCTATGTGGGTTTGACGATGTACTAGGATCCTGTGTGTGTGTAAGGATGTACTAGGATCCTCTGTGGGTCTGACGATGTACTTGGATTATGTGTGTGTCTGACGATGTACTATGATCCTGTGTGGGTATGATGATTTAAAATGGTCCTTTGTGGGTCTGATGATGATTTAGGATCCTATGTTGGTCTGCCTCTTAATAGAGTAAGATGATATAGTAGTTACATATAATCATCTCTGCTACTGTATCTAAGATATTATTGGTGTAAGATGAGTCTGTACCTGTGTGGTAAATTTCCATCTTGGTAATACCTTGGTGGTATTAATCTGTGTGGCATACCAATGTGGTACTCAACGTCATGGTATTCCTTCCTTTGTGGAGTATTTGAGCTTTGGGATTTTGAGTTAGACCCCGTGATTCCTCATGATAGAGATGGGTATACTTGATAACTTAGGTATATGTATTGGCATATACCTCAATAGGGTTTTCAGTTTATTTCATACTCTGTGGTTTAACCTTTGTGGGTTTTGTGAGACCTTGAGGGTTATAGGGTCCCTACTGAGTATTGTCATACTCACCTCTGCATGGGTTGTGCCCTCACATTGTTGTGTTTGGTGCAGACGATAGACAGCGCTGACTAAGGATGAGAGTAATGATACTAGAGTTAGCTCGGAGGTTGACATTAGATGAGGCGTACTGCATAGATGACCATTCGAGAGATATACCTACCCTTCAGGAAGGATCCTTCATGGGTGTTCATAGGAGTTGTTTTAGTGTACTTGTACCTTTCTTTTTTCTTTTACTTTGTAGTTGGGATTGTATTCTGGCCCCCTTTACATACTGAGCCCACTCCTTTTAATATTCTTTTTATTGTGTTCGTATCTTGTTGTGTTCTTGGTTGCGTGTGTTTACAGGATATAATGGCAATTACTTCCCGGTTTTTAGTGAATACGCCTTTTGGTTCTCAATGCTAGCCCCTGGCCTATGGAAGGTGGGCTTGGGGTAGTCGCAGAACGAGCCCCGGGGGATGGGTCGTGACAAATTGGAATCAAATGAGTCTGTTCTATCATAGAAACTTTTAATATCATATATTTTTTACAGCAATAGTATTATGGTTAGTGAGTGTGTTTATTATTTTAGGGAATCCAGTGTTGGTGTGGCGGCCGATGTATCTATACACCCGGACCTTGACATCAGATTTCCGACCCAGTGCATGAAAACCCTAATTGTGTGAGTGTTTTCGAGAGTTTTACCTGTGATCTCATTGAGTCATCTCAAAAGATATAACCTATTGACTATGGAACACCTGTTGCTTTCAAGGATGCCTCCACACAGACTGCCGGCTTGGGATCTATGTATAGTATGTGATGATGTCCTAACGAGTGACGAGGCCTTGGTGCATGGCCCTCTAAAAGTATATGCTCCAGCAAAAGCACTAGTGGTACCATTACCCATTGGTCCATTGATGCCACTAGCTACAAATGTATAGGGTGCACACTGCTTGAGCATGTTTCATGAGTTCCAGCTCTAGAGGCCACCCAATTTCAGGGGAGATATGGACCCACAATCGGATGAGGATTGGCTGGAGGCCGTGGTGAGAGTCTTACGACTGGTAGGGACATCAGTTGATCTCATCGGGATCCTTGTTGCTAGTCTTCTACAGGCTGCAGTGGGAAGATGGTGGAGCATGATGCTCCAGGTTCACGAGAAGGTGATGCTTCTCTGGGAAGACTTCAAGAGCCTATTTCAGGCAGAGTATTTCCCAGTGACTCTTTGTGTAGTGCGCATACAGGAGATTCTTCATCTGTAGAAGGGTCACATGACTGTGGCTCAGTACTTAGCAAGTTTCACCAACCTCTCACGCTACTCCACAGATATGTTGTGATACCCATTCTTGAGGTCCCAGAACATTGATCAGGGACTCAGGAGAAATATTAGGGCTTCAATGATTTCTCTTAGCATCCCAACCGAGGTGGGGGTGTTAGAGAGAAACCTCTTAGTGGAGTGTTCCTTGTTGTGTAGTGACCAGCAGCGAGACCCACCACCGGAAATCACATAGTGGAGTCTTCAATACCAGGCAACAGACAGATGACACAGAGGTCCAAGAGGACTATACCTATAGGTGGACGACCACATGACTCAGGATCGTTTGTGTGGGGAACCCGAGACAAAGTTCTTCATGTGAGGAGTAATAAGTGTTTCACATGTGGTGGGAAAGATCACAAGGATTGTGACTGTTCGAACCTCCGTACAGATGATCAGAAGACGGTCAAAGGACCACACATGAAGTGACAAAGGTTCGACCGAGGAGGTCCGCAGGGATCAGTCAGACGTAGCGGAGGACCTGGCTATGTAACTAGCCGTGGGTGACTATTCGAGGTGTTACCGCCACCACCACCAGGTAGTCCACTCCAACCATAGGGAGTTGAAGGACAGGGGCGAGCTCAGCTCAAGGAAGCTAAGGCCTATAACCATGGTGCTCCGGAGATGATATGAGGTATGATCTGTGTCTAATCCACCTTAGCTGGAGTACTTATAGACCCAGGTGCAAGTCATTATTTTATTACCACCGCCCTTTTTCGGAGCTCAAAGATTTCGATGGAGCCGTTGGCTTGATTATTACAGCTATAGACTCTTATAGGAGTGGATTCGACGATTACGCACTAGTTTTGGACGTGTGAGCTTACTCTACGAGGTGATAGCTTCGGCTGGGATCTCCTAGTAGTGGAATCGGGGCCTTATAACGTCATCTGGGGTATGGAATGGTTATCTACAGTCCATCCTAAGACAAAATGTATTAGGTACAAAGTTCAGTGTGTCCACAAGGATGGTACTAGGTTTACCTTCACTAGCGAGAAGGGATCCTTTGCAGTATAGGATGGATTTACCCAAAGGATAGTTCATCTGATTACTCGTCAATTGGAAAGCCTTACCCTCGGAGCGGTTGATGTGGAGAGTCTGAGTTATCATGTAGTGGTGGACGAGTACACAAAAGTCTTCCCTAGTGATGTTTATGGTCTACCTCCTCATAGAGAGGTGGACTTTTACATTTAATTGAAAACTAGGATGGCACAAATATCTACACCAGTGTATCGGATGGCTCACGAGGAGCTTCATTAGCTGCAGGTATACCTGGAGGACTTACAAGAGAAAGGGTTCATTCGGCCCAATGTTTCACCTTGGCCAGCACTGATTTTGTTAGCCAAGAAGGCATATGGGAGCTTGATGCTTTGTTTTGGCTATCAGCACAAAAAACAGGTGACCTTGAAGAAAAAATACCCACTCCCGTGGATTGACGACCTCTTTGACTAGCTGAAGGGAGAATGGTGGTTCTCGAAGATAGAACTAAGATCAGGCTATCACCAGCTCATAGTACGGGAAAAGGATGTGCAAAAGACTACTTTCAGATGTCGGTACGAACATTATGAGTTTCTAGTCCTACCATTCAGTGTTACCAATTCCCCAGAAGTGTTCAGTGGACTCATGAACACAATATTTCAGCCATACCTTGATTGCTTTGTAGTTTTCTTCATCGACGACATTCTGATCTACTCCTCTACTAAGGAGGATCATGAAAATCATTTGTAGATAGTTCTAGACACACTATGAGAGAACCAGCTATATGGTATGCTCTCGATGTTCCATTTCAGGATCCAAGAGGTTCACTTTTTGGGACAAGTCATCTTTGAGGTTGGAGTTGTGGTGGACCCAGTGAAGATTGAGGCTGTACTTTCTTGGTTACCACCAAGACTGTGATAGAGGAATGGAGTTTCCTAGGTTTGGATGGATACTACCAGAGGTTTGTGACATATTTCTATTGAGTTGCAGCACATTTATCAGTGTTGACGAAGAAGGGGAAACCCTTCGTTTGGTCAGAGATATGTCAGTGGAGTTTTTAGGAGCAAAGGCAGTGGCTGACTAGTGCCTCTATCTTGAGGCTTCCAGAGGACATTGTAGGGTACGTAGTCTACTACAACAAATAAGGGACCGGGCATGGATGTTTCCAGATGCAAGAAAAAGCATTGATCACATATGGTTTTCGACATCTGAGACAACATGAACAGAACTACACTACCCATGACCTAGAGTTAGCAGTATTGGTATTCTCTTTGAAAATGTGGTGAAAATACATGCTGGGTGAATGTTTTATAGTCTACTCTGATCAAAAGAGTCTTAGGTATATCTTCTCACATAAGGACCCGAATTTGAGATAGTGGCATTGTCTTGAGTTCCTCTGGGACTATGACATTGAAATAGTTTATACTCCTAGGAAGGAGAATGTTGTAGCAGATTCACTCAACAAGAGATCTAGTATACAGCTGCTAGGTGAGGCGATAGAGTAGCTGGACGCTTTGCAGAAATCCTTTGTGGGTTGGGATGGAGAATATTTTCTTCAGTCTCTTACACTCACTCCCCCACATCATCAGTGAGTTAGGGAGGCACATCATGGGGACACTGACTACGAGGTTCGACGAGCTCAGATATCCACAGGACTGACACCTGATGGATTTTTTGAAGGTGGGGAGAACATCATCCTCTTCAGAGGACATACTATGGTACCAGTGTCGCTTCAGGAGGATTTTTTGAGGGAGTTCCACACATCCCCTCTAGCAGTATATCCTGGAGTGGAGAATATGTACATGATATCCGATGACAGCACTGGAGGCCAAGAATGAAGAAAGAAGTAGGAGAGTTTTTCTCCCGGTTCCACACTTGTCAGTAACTGAAGATAGAGAATCAGGTACCATCAGGCTTGGTTTAGCCTTTAGAGGTCCCAGAGTGGAAGTGGAATGAGATATCCATGTACTTCAAGACAAAACATCCACATATATCTAGAGTTCATGATTCTATATAGGTTATCATCGACTGACTCACTATGTTGGCCCACATACTACCGATCAAAGAGAAGGGTTCCGTAGAGAGTAGGAGATGACTCCATGTGCTGGATATTGTGTGGCTACATGGAGTACCCTCGACGATCATCTCTGATCAGGATGCACATTTTACTTATTGTCTATGGAAGGGGTTGCAGGAGTCTTTTAGATAACAACTTCGTTTGAGCACAACCTTACATCCTTAGACAGATGGCCAGACTGAGCAGACCATTCATACCCACAAGGACATGCTACGTGCTTGCGTCCTTGACTTGAGTCACAGCTGGGAGGATAAATTTCCTTTGTTGGGGTTTTCATACAAAAAAAGCTATCACTCCACCATTGTGATGGAACCTTTTGAGGCATTGTACAGGAGAACATGCAGACCACCTTTCTGCTAGAATGACCCAGGGGAGTCAGGTATTGTGGGACTAGAGATGGTACGATCAACCATAGAGAAAGTGTAGATCATCCAGGAGTAGATTAAGACTATATAGTGAAGGAAAAAATCTTATGCCGACAAGAGATAGTGGCCTCTGGAGTTCGAGGATGGTTACCACGTCTTTCTATGGGTATCGCCTCGATGAGGATTACCGATATTTGGCTGGTGTGACAAGTTATCTCCAAGTTTCCTTGTTCCTTTGAGGTTCCTCAGGTGAGTGGGTGAGGTGTCTTACTAGTTAGAACATCCCCCTAGTTTCACCGGGTGCACAACGTCTTCCACGTATCCCAATTGAAGATATATGTGCATGATCCTACCCACGTAATCAACCAAAGTGAGTTGGAGAATGATGATGGGGAGACATTTGTGGAGGTTCTAGTAGAGACTGAGGATCAACTGGAGCAGGTTCATTGTGGGTAGTTGATACCTCTGGTATGCGTTCGATGGAAGCACAAGAACCATCAGGAGAGCACATGGGAGAGGCAGGCTCAGAATCACACTCAGTACCCCCACTTGTTCCCTTAGTTTGAGTTATGACGTACAAGGACGTAAATCCTTGAGGTGGAGAGAATGTAAAAAACCAGAAATTCCATGTAAAGATTTTTATGATAATTTTACAAGTTAACATAAATTAACGACGCATGATTCTGAGGCCCAGTGTGCCCGAAATAAATTTCTAAACTTTTTTTTAGGTATGTTCAGTAAACGTATGAGAGGGTTTTTTTAACATTTAAATCGCAGCTCAGAACTGAAATCTGAGGGCACCGTTGAAATCACAGCCTCAATATTCGCTTAAAGAGACCTTCACCTCTACCGCAATAGTTCAAGAGTGAAGGTTAGTTTTTGTGATTTTCATGGAAATAAAAATAAAATAAAATGAATTTTTATTTTGTTTTTATTAAAACCTCCCATATGAATTTTGTGGAGGTGGAGACCACCTTACTTTTGAACTCAATCATTAATGAGGGAGGTGACCTTTGGAATCCTCTAGATTAATTACGCCAATTCAATCATAATTAATGGACAATTATATTTTATATTAATGATACATAATTTAATATGTTGGCTATTCATTTTTGGTGGAATTGGGGGAAGTGTAGGAAAATGGTAATTGGAAGAAAAAATTGGAGTAATTCTTCTTCTCCAACGAAGAACACTTCTCCAATAAGGAACACTTCTACAACAAAGAAGGCCAACGTTCTCCAACAACTTTGGCTTCGTCCTCCTGACATCCTCCAACGTGGGATGTATTCAACAATGACAAACTGACATCCATCCTTCCCTCCTCAAGATGTAAACAGACCTTAGAGGTAGGGTTTTTCATTTTAAATATCCCTTACCATTCTTGATGTTTTTCATGATTCAAGAATTGTTGAGCTATTTGCTACTTCTCTAACGTGAAGGTTGTGAGCCAAATGAACACATCCCGATATCTCTGCAATTCCTTGTAGATTTTGATGCGATCTTGGCAGTGGAGGAGGGAAAAAACTGGTGCCAATGATTGGAAATAGGCGGAATCAAGAGAAGCGACCTACACCACGGTCGGCCGTGAAGATGGTAGCGGTGCAACCGCACTGCCGGTGAATGGTCGTGGCCCGTCAGTTGTAGTGGAGAAAGGGAGGTGGCCGGCGAAGGCCGGCCAAACGATGAGGCAGCGGAGCATGTCCGCGCTGCCTGACAAGCAAGGGCCATGACTTTTGTTGTAGTGGTGAAGGGGGGATGGCCAGAATATGACCAGCCACAGAGGGGAAGTGCACAGCCCGCCGCTGGAAGGAGAAGAGGTCAGCCATTCCGGTCTGCCGAGTAGGACCGAGCGAGACCCGTGGCAGTTCCCGTGTGTAGCCTGGTGACCAAACTACATCAGTTGTTCAGTGACTAAGGGAGGGGGCGACTCCCCCTACGGGAGGCCAGGCCACGTCGACCCAAACCAGGTCAGGACGGCATAGGCCAGGTAAGACCAGACCCAGACCAGTTTTGACCTTATACGCTCTTTTGGCCATAACTTTTACACTTGGAATCCATTTGAAGAACCTTATATAGAACCATAATCCTTGGAGAAAAACAATCCTTTTGGTATAACCTAATTGAGATTTGGATAAATTTGGGGTATGGTCGGGTTGGATCGATCTTGAATCCAACCGGGCCCTCAGTACTAAAAGGCCAATAACTTATAGACTGGGCATCCGTTTAACACATTGTTTGTTGTGTTGAGACCCCTTTTACATGGAGTTCCTTTAGGGTACTTCTTCATGGGACATCATGGCAGTTAGAGTATAAACCAGTGGCTTGAAGAATGGACCCTCTCGGAGACAAGCGAGCTTAGTGCAGGAACCCTGTAGTTGGATGTGACATGAGAAAGGGATCCATAGTGGGTCTGTGATTGATGATACCACATGGATCCACTATAGGAATCCCTGCAGGACTACTCAATGAAATTTCATGGGTCTTCTGTACTAGGATCTTGTGTGGGTATGAAGATATACTGGGATCTTGTGTGGGTCTGATGATGTACTCAGAACCTGTGTGGGTCTGACGATGTACTAGGATCCTGTGTGGGTCTGACGATGTACTAGGATCTAATATGGGTCTGAAAATTTTCTAGGATCCTGTGTAGTTCTGATGATGTACTAGGATCTTCTAGGGGTTTGAAGATGTTCTATGATCCTTTGTGGGTCTGATGATGTACTGGGATCCTGTGTGGGTCTGACAATGTACTCAGATCCTGTGTGTGTCTGACGATGTACTAGGATCCTATGTGGGTCTGACGATGTACTACTATCCTTTTTGGGTTTGGTGATGATTTAGGATCCTACATGGGTCTTCTTCTTAACAAAGTTAGATGATTTAGAAGGTACACTTAATCATCTCTACTACTGTATCTAAGATATACCTGGTGTGAGATGAGTTTGTAGCAGTGTAGGAATTTTCCTTTGTGGTAATACCATGGGGGTATTATTATATGTGGTGTACATGTGTGGTAATTACCTTCGTGTTATTCCATTATTTATGGAAAACGTGATCTTTGGGATTTTTATTTGGACCTTTTGTTTCCTCATGATTGAGATGGGTATACTTGATACCTTAGGTATATGTATGGGCATATACCTAAGTAGGGTTTTTAGGTGATTTCATTCTTTGAGGTTTATAATTTGTGGATTTTGTGAGACCTTGAGGGTCTCAGGGTCCCAAATGACTATCGTTATACTCAGCCCTGCATGCGCTATGCCCGCACCTTATTGTGTTTGGTGCCGACGACAGACAACGCTGATTGAGGATGAGAGTACCTGGACTAGAGGTAGCTCAGAGGTGGACATTAGACGAGGCATGCCGCCGAGATGACCATTTGACAGATTTAGCTACCCTTTAGGTCGGATCCTTGGTGGGTGTTCACATGATATGTTTTAGTTTACTTGTACCTTTCAGTTTTCTTGTACTTTCCAGTTGGGCTGGTGTTCTGGACCCTTTTACTTACTAAGCTCACTCTTTTTACTAATCAGTTTACTCATGTTCATATCTCATTGTGTGCTTGGTTGCATGTGTCTACAAGATATAAAGGAAATTATTCCCCAGTTTTGAGGGAATACACCTTTGGGTGCTAGTCGCCAACCGATGGCCTATGGAAGGAGAGCTTGGGGTAGTCCCGAAACAGGCCACGAGGAACGGGTTGTGACAATCCCACTCATATTCAACTTTATTAACTATCCAAAAATAATAAATAAGAGACATGATTTACGAAATACCAATGAAGCACACTCACAATACTCCATCAGCAATATAATAATTAATAATTGGAGTAAGATATTTTAGAGAGTAACAAACCATGAAAATGAGTAAAATAAAGAAAATTGATCTAAAGAATGGACTTTAAGGTAACTAGTAGATTATAAGAACCTTAATTGTCTATTTATATTCTTAATGGGATTTAGGATTATCTAGGAGGTGTTGGTGTTTGATTTGAGCTATTACAAGTCGGATTAAGGAATTTGGGGGCCACCACTAATGACTACAATTTGAGTCTATTTGGGTGCCATCGGATGTACTGTGTGTTCCACCAGTATGCCAGTGGCAAATATAAATAACTATTTTATCATCATATAACTACTGGGTAGTTGTTATCATCTGAATATGGGGGTATCCAAAATTATTTTTCATGGACTTATTGAGCCCTTCATAGTGTCTAGAACCTCCAACATAAATTACTAAAATATAACACCAAAAACCATCCAAATAAATTTTTATAAACATAGCTGCGTGTCTATGATTATTCTAAATGACATAATAGAGTGATATGTACAACAAACATATCTATAATCATTCAACTTGGAGGCCACTGTCTCGTCATAAGTAGTAACTACCCATGAACATTGACTTTATCCACATATAGGATTATACTCATCTTAAAAGTGGAAATAACACGTAAATAAATGATTTAATAAATATCCATAACCATATACACTTAAGTATCCATACTCTATATAATTCCTCTCTCCTCATAGTGAGGAATATATCATATACATATATAAATCCAAATTTGATGTTGAAGTGCCCAGGGGATTGATAGTGAGATGTTATGATTGGGGTATTGAATCAATTGTTCCCATATTAAAATATCATTCCTAAGAAATCAACCTCTATGATTTTTTAGAAACATGATCCACTCATTATTTAAGTATCACCATCACCTATATTCAATAGAAATAAACAAGAATAGAAAATCACATTGTATTTTTATATGTTTCTCCCTTGGTGTGGGTTACTATTTCCTTGTTTTGTTATAGTTTATTCCATGTCACTAATGTATCACTGATATCATAATGTGAATAAAAATATGGAAGTTATCATTCTTAGCCTAATTATTTCCCCAACAACAAAGTCTCATGAGCTTTCTTTACACTAGATCACTCACATTTACAATTTGTACTCAATCATTCACCAAAATTATATTTAAAATAACTCCAGAATTATTCAGAACTATAAAAATATCATCTCTTCAAGCATTTAGAATCCCAATCACGAATTAAGAATTAATTTTCAAGAATAACTTCAACTTACATAACATATAATAGTAGAATTATTTTTCCTATATTTATCTCTAAATAATTCTCACCTTCCTATAATAATTATTCTCATCTCAATTCATTCCTGTTATTTTTAATCAGATCATGTGAATATTTTATATTATTTTGAATAAATAACTGTACGATTTTCATTAAAATGGTCTAGAAATGTAAAAAAATTTAAATAATAATATAAAACATTTTATGATATTAAAATTATTCCCTAATGATATCACTCTTTCATCCTGACAACATAAATTTGTATATGAATATACATTTCATGTAATGAAATTATAATTAACCTATAAATGTATGACTTTGATTTTATCCTTGACGGATGTACATCATGTATTATTATAGGTTATGATGAAATATTAAGGTTAGCATGAGTAGGAATATTTTATAGAGATAAATAATATGCATGAGAGGAATAAGATAAATAATAGGATTCGTAGTGTGATTTGGATGAATCACTAAGTATACCATAGGGAGTTTCATACAGATGTGTTTGGTATACTACATGTTCAAAGATCTTATTTGAGTAATCAATAATTTACATTGTTTAGAATCCTAGCATGATAACTATCCTAATTTGTTACCATACATACAAAAGTATATATATTTATAGTTAATATGTGGGAGTTTGGTTATGTTGTTGATAATGTTTTCTATTAGAGCTTAACCAATATGAGTTTTATTCTATCATATGATGAGAATGACATCTAGTTCTTAAATTGAAATAGATTGTGGGAGTGTCAGGATGCTCCTAGATATTATATATATCTAGAAGAGTGACATGTGATGTGATTATATAGAAGAAGGAAAGAAAATCGATGTATCCATTGATTATTTTAGTATATACTACAAGATTTGAGAAAAGATAAGTTGAATATATGGGACTGACATATTCCATGCCCCATGTCCCTCGATGTCTTGGAAAAAAGGAAAAAATTAAAGTACACTTGTGCATACGATGTAGAATAGTGGACACAATTGTAGATATATATGTGTTTAATGGAGATCACACAAGATCTCTTTATAACATGTATATCGTTGAATAATTACTAGAGGTCCTAATTTTGGTATATATATATGGATCCATAGAATTTTATTTTTTTAACATTGTAATGATCGGTGGGGTCACACATTGTGGTTGACTAAATGTGGATTGAGTTTGGGTTAGAGAGTTACTAAAAATGTTCTTTAGAGTTAATAAAAAAATGTTTTCGATGGGTATTCACAAGGTATTACATATAATGTAATACATGGTGAAGTTAAAAATAACATTCAAAAAGTGTTTTGGAAAAAATATAAAAAGAAATTTTGATATTATTTCCCATGTTATTCTATACAATATAATATAAGATGAAATGGAACAAAACCTTTTAGGCTTTAGTGAAAGTGAGAGATTCACTAAAAAAAATTTTGTATCGGATGCACCTAATTTAATCATTGATAAATAGGAATAACAGAAAATATTCTCATCTTTATCAACCCTAGTTAAAATAACTAATAAAAGACGTGTCTATTAGCGCTAAAAAAGCACTGAGAAAAGTTTATCCTTTATCAATTATCTTTTAATGCTGATAAAGGATACCTTTATATGCAATATTCATAACGATGATAAATGTTTTTAATAAGAAATTGTAATAATATAAATATAATTATTATATTTACGTTCACAAGTAATGTGTATTTATAAAAATTAATTAAAAAATCAATGTTTATAAATAATATTAATATGATATGTTAAAGTGTATTTTTTAATAAATGAACTATATAATGTTTTTAAAAAATTATATATTTATAAAACTATAAATAAATAAAAATATTTATATATGTAAATAATTATAAAATTGTAATCACTTTTTAAAAATAATATAAATATTTATTACATTTAAAAAATATAGATTTACAATTATATATAAACACTTTATTAATATATTTATTTATAATAATAAATATAAATAAGAATATATATATTTAAATAAATATATGCCTCTAATTTATTTGGTCAATATATATGTGTATATATTATGATATATTGATGATATTCATGGACATGATGGTAGTTATTTATGTTTATATATTGATGTGTGAGTAAAATTGATGTATGAAGATATGTTTTTGAAGATGATTGTGGGTTTCTATGTTCTAAATGTTGAGATTTCATATATTATGATGACACACACTTTCAAACAACATAATTATATCATTATAAATTTATTGACAGAAAATATTTAGGTTGGTAAAAATGGGAAATTAAAATAGATATTATTTTTTTATAGTAATAATTTTATGTACCAACACTTTTTTGTACCAATTTATATACTAGTTGAAATAGATTGTTTAGCACCAACAAATAATTTATCAATAATTAAATATATTTCTTCATCATATCAACACTTACATTTCATTACCAATAAATGAATCTAATATTATTAATTATTATTAACAAAATATGTTTGTACATTATAAAAATAGGTTTTAATAAATTATTCAATAAAATAATATATTTTTACAAAAAGGTATATATATATATATTATTTTCAATAAATATTATAAATTATAATGATTTTATAAAACAATATAATGATATGTTTTTATCAACAAATTATATTTTTTTCATTTATCATATATATATTTGAGAAATAAATGATTATATATATATATATATATTAATTTTCAATATCTATTTATAATATAAATTTTTTGATTATATACAATTATATATCTATACTATTGTTGAATTTTCATCATCACACATATTAGTCATCCATATATTTGTTCCCCTTCAAAACACGCCCATGGCCTACCACATGATCCCACTCACATATCCACCCATTTTCCAGACTCTCCTCCACGTGCCACTATACCAAATCGATATGTTTTATTATAACCCTACATCCATTTCTACACAACTTAGAAGTAGTTTATCTTTCTCAACTTACTATCATCGTTGTGCAGGAATCCGGTTGGTGTTGTACTTCTCTTACCATAATATCACATAGGAAGCCCTGAAATTTTGTAACCCTAATTGATTTCCCCTCTTCTTCTCGCATTTATTAAGTTACAAGGATTCTTTTCCATCATTTCAGTTTCTTTTTTGTAATACAAGATACATGAAGCCCAAATTTTATTCCATAATTTTTATTCCTTGGTTTAATTTCCTCTCAATCATTGGTTAGATTCTATAATGTCTCTTAATTGGTGCTCAAGATTTCAGGTTTATTCTATCACTATTTACTCTACCATTATTTTTTTCTAAAATTATGTTAAATGGATATTCCAATTAACTACAATATACTAAATAGCTCACTTTAAATATTTTCATATTTCCCATATGTTACCTTTATCTAAAGTACTTTCATTTCTGTTACCTATCTCTTATAGTTTTGAGAAAACAATACAATATATATTATATCTTATTCCAATATTTAATATGTTTTTTTACTCAAAATGATGTATTTTTTCCAATAGATTATATGTTAATTTTTTTAAATATATTGATTTTGTTTTACTCCTTTGGATTCTAAAAGTAGACGATTTCCCATCACTACACAACTTTCTCATCTTGTTGGATATCTTCTTCTTATACTATGAAGTTATGGGCCATATTACATCTGTGCTACATGAAATTCATCAACACATTGATAGGTTATTAATAGTTATGTTCACTTGTCTCCATTATACCATTAAATCATATTGTATTTTTAAATCAATTGGATTCTATATTTTAGTATTGCATACAAAAAATCATGATATTTCATATTTTTCAAATGAAGAAAATAAATATTGTATATTCACACAATAAATTTCTATATACTGATTATATTTTTATTATATCCCCCTAAATATGCACACTACATATAAATATTTCATTTAAACTGTATAACTACACTAAATATGGATTTATTAAATCCATTCATGCATTCTGCTGATTATCATACAACAATTCATAAATGTAACATATGGATATCAACTACAAACATACATCTAAAGAGGTTATATTACAACAAAAGATAACAATGTTTTCAATGGAAACATGATACTTCTACAATTAAGTAATGCATTTAATTTTATACTATAAAAATTTGTCTTGTTCTATACTAAATTTATGTATTTATTAGCAGACATGTATAGGTTTCTTTCTTTATTGACTGATAGTAACATTTTTCATTCTTTATACAGTTACATCTTCATTAATTAGTATCTATAAGGTACATGTTTCATTTTTTTTAAAATATATGTTTCATTATTTACATCAAATACATCCATGTATATGGTGGAACATCAATAAATAACATTATAGAATCCGATATCATTTTTACATCTTCTTAAACTAGAATAACTGTGGTAAAATCTTATACCACATTGTTCAATTACAAATTTATATTATTCATTAAAATTTTCAGTATACAACATTTATGTTTACACTATAATATATTATATGTATATACTAAAGAGTTAATTATATTCTTACACATTAGAGAAACTTATAACTCAAGACATAATGATATGAAATAATACACTATATTAAACTATGATATGAAGACACTACTATATATAAAATGTAATATTTATATAGTAAAAAATGCACCTAGAACATACAAAGACACGAGAAATGTGTAACATTGATATAAAAATTAATATATTACATATAGACCGATAATGTTAATTATGGTGATCTTAAATTTTTATGTCTATTTACATGAGTTTCATCAATAACATAAATATGGTGATGCACATTCTGATAAAATGATTATTGTAACATAAACTGACCAAGATGATGCGAACTTTAAAAACATATTTAGAAAATCTAAATAGAACATACCAAATTTTTTTAATCTCAATGAAGAGTAAACTCGATGAAAATTTTGATAATGACTACAAAAATGATAATAGACACCTACTCTATTTCCTATAGATTTTTCAAGTGGCCTTACTTTATATTGAAAATACTCAAATTTATATTATTTTCACGAAGTGGTTTGACAAGAATTTCCCATTAAAATCACTAGAAAATAATTTTTTTCCATTCAATTAACTGGAGAAACATGAAATCAATATGAACACAATCAACTATCTATTATAGTTCATATATTAACAAAATTTGAAATATGTCCTCAATAAGAGCAATGCCCCTGATTTTTTATGGGAATATCACCAGTATGATGGTTTCCCATTACTATTCAGTTTTATGATAGTAATTAGAACATCTTGGCATATGAAACACATATAATTTAAAATACAATTTAAGAAACTATATAAAATAGGATGATAAAAAACAAAATATATTATTTGATCAGAGTATCTTTAAATAAGTTTTATGACATGGATCCATTAATATACATTGAATTCGGGTCTCTATAGTGACTAAAATGTGCACTAATAAGATTTTATTATTCTTTTATTGCAACCCATGGAACATAAGATAATACTAAATTGTTACCAAAATGATATATATTTGTCACAACTAATATGAATTGATTGAAATATCATTTAAAAAAAACTATTAGTTCAGAACATACATTTATATTGATCAATAAAGATTATAATAGAGTTTATTTATTTATTTTTATCAATACAAGTTAGATGTGAACTACTACATTGACGATACATTGATAAGTAATATTAATATAATGAAAAAATAGTTATACTGAGATCAATATATGTGTGGCAACAAGTAAATCATTTTTTTTCATAAAAAATCCAATGTCTTATTAGGTGTGAATAAATATTACATATTAAATTTATCTTTTTTTGTTTATAACTGATATGTAACATGTGTAACTCATATGAATTTAAAATAAATATATATTCTGATTACAAAAATAGTACAAAACATATTTTTATATTGATAACAAAATATTAGAAATGTAAATTAATTCTAATATTATGATAGAACATATATTTACTATAAACTAATATCACATATATTTTAATATTAATTCTAATATCACATCTAAGGGTCGCCTTCCAGCCTCACCACTCTTCTATTTGAATTGGATTTACTCCATGAAACCATAAATCTTCTATTTATGTTCACTGATACATAGATATATGGGTAAGGGGGAATGGAATAACCCTTAACAAGATAAAGAAACACCTTACACTTGGATCATGCACACAACCCACTAGTTATCCTCATGGAAACACTAGGAAAACTAGATCATAGGCCCCACTCCCATTCATGACAATTGAACATGGTTCCCCCTCCTTCTGGTACAATGAAAATCATTGTGGATGCATCTACATTGTACATTAGCATTATTTCTTGTAACATGATCGCTCATGACTTGGAAATAAGTATCATAACGGAGAGCATGTCCACTCTCAAGGAATCATTCCAAGCTATAGTTACAAAATCTTGGGTGATAATCCTTATTATGGAACTTCCCTTTGATCAAAGATGGGAGTCTATAGTGTTGGAATAAAACTATCTCCCAGTCATTCAAATTGCCTCTCTCTTTAAGGCTATCCTCTAACCATTATGGATCCTTACCTATATGATCCAGTTATTCCTGTGTATTTTATCAAACATCTCTTTCCCCTTAACCAAAATGGTGGGGATCCCAGTGGCCCACCATCATTCTACTAGGCGTCTATCAGATATTCCTCATGTCTAGTTGGATTTTTTCCTAGATGGATGTCCTCTTTTGTTTTTATTGACCTTATTTCTCTTTTTATATGAGTTAAATATTTACCTCAATGAAAAATTTCGTATCAAAATATTGGGTTTGATGCATGTTGCAATATTTTTTCCCATTAGATAAGAATACATGTTCCATCACAATAAATACAGATTAATCTAAATTTTAGTTCGTAACAAATATTACATGTAAATATGTTAATAAATACATGTTATTTATACACATAACGAAACTAAAATAACATATTAAAATTTCATATTTGAACTAATATTAAATATGCTTAATTAAAATTATAGTTTGTTAAACTAGATGTATTCAGGAAAAATATTAATAATGTGTCATTTGAATTATGAACTAATATATATGTTTGAAAATCCACATAACCAAGAATCATACAGTTAATCTAAATGACACAAAAAATTCAACAATGTTATAATATTAATGTTAAACAAAAAATATAGATATATACTATCGTATAATAAAATAAATTCCAAACATATTCAAATGGAAACCTACATGTGAATGAAAAATTAGATCACATACTCCCAAAATAAATGTTTCTCAAAAAATACCAACATTAGTTGGATGAGAATGTGTTTCACTATATTTATTTATTGGCTATCTGAAATTTAGTTATCAAATTTTCATTTTAATCTATTTCTTAAGCATTTTATTTTTAATCTCCTTATAGTATTACCTATAACACATTGTTTCTATTTTAACCAATGATATATGTTTCACATTAACATTTTTTGGAATGTAATAAATATTATTATTATGAAGAATATATATATAGAATTTTCCATATCTATTCTACTTTGAATTACATTATATTATTTATTCATACTTCATCTAATAATAAATTATTTTTTCTATTATAAATTCTCCAAAATTCACATGATGTAGATGAAACTGAATCTTGAAAAATATGCGATTGATTTGGTATATAGAAGTTTAAGATGTAATGATATTCAATATATCCTTTATTCTAAATAATTATTATGTAGAATATATGAATTATAAACATCAATAAATATGACTATATTTTTTAAATTATTATACTTTGATGTTTAGTCTCATCATATTTCACAACTGAAGTGCTAGTTAATTGTGATTTTCAATTTAAAAATTTCTTTCAACACTGTCTTCATAAATCAATATCATGATCGCCTAAAGATATCATTGTACAAAATGTTTTATCATATTTTTATTTAGGTATCATTTTAAATTTAAATTAATTACATTCTCAATAGATAGTAGTGTTACTAGATTACATAATGTTGAGTTTGGTGTCATTTTCAATAGAAATTATTTTCATTCTGAATAGTTTTTTGTCACAATTTATATGTTCTAATTGTAAGTTTTTAGCATGTTTTGTTATTTTTTGTTATGTTTTCCATGTGTTTTGTAACAACCCAATCATTCACGGTACACTTCTCTTTGAATAATACAATAGCGTGTCTTGTACCCAACTTCAAGTTTTAACACACCAAAACTAATCAAACAAGCCATTATGAATAGTGACACCTACTTTTCAAAATTTTATAAATTTTATCTTTCAAAATGGAATTCATTTTTGGATTCTAAATATCAAAATTAGCTTAGGATGAATTTTGGGTATTTTTCAGAAAACATTCAATTTTTGATGAATAGTAAAAAACACTTTGTTATAGTTTAAAACCAAATTTTTATTTAAATAATTATTTATATTATTTAAATTTACTATAGGTCAAAATAGATACATAATACCTATATGAGGTCAATGTAATTCATTAGATTAATTTTATAATAATTTTAGATATATAAAAATTTTATTAATCTTTTTACCGTCTTTTACGCACCTCCTAGGAGCATTTGAAAATTTACATCAAACATAATTTTACCACTTATGTGAGTCAAATTTGAAAATTTTGAGAGACAGGGTTGATATCAGTATGTGAAATGTGTTTCAATAAGATGAAAATAATTTTTTGTGAGTAGTAACATTTGACTTTTATTTAGCACCGTTAAAAGTAAATAGGGTAATTAAGGGTAAAAATGATATTATTATTACCATAACACATGTCATAATTCTGTTGGATAAGTATAATTAGTCCAAAAACAACCTTAGGAATAAAATATGAACCTCTTTGGTCCACTTGGATTAGATTAGGACATTTATTATTATTTAATTAAAAGAAGAGTTAAAAGAGTTAAAATCAATGTTTAATAACTAAAACATTTTTAATATAGAGTTACACATAAGATAAATTCAACTATAAATATTCATTAGAAATATAAAAATATTTCCTACATAATGGTATTTTATTTATATCTTTTAGACAGTAAATAATTTAATTTATTTCTGACACAATGATGATGCAGTAATTACCTAATTAATTAAATTTTAAAATAATTGATATTATAAATATTCAAATAAATTTAATTTAGACTTTTATGAATGAAAATAATTTTATAGGTTAATATGGCATATTAGGGTTGGTTATATGAATTTTATGCAATTTTGTAATGCTTTTATGAATTTACAAAAACCAAAATACCAAATAGTGTCAAAATTGATATAATAGAGTTTTTAAAACAACAATTATATTATTAATTGATATTCAATCATTAAAAATATAAGGTTCGGCCAAAAGACTTATATAATGATAGTTGTATAATTAATGAACAACTTGGGAATCTCTTGGATGTATATAGTATGTTTATTAACCATATAATATAAAAAAATAATGAGAAATGGTAAATGTCAAACAATTTAACTAAGAGTTAAATATAAAAGGTAAGTTTAATATAGTGTCCAAAACATGTCTAAAACTTATTGGTTGAGTGGTATTCGACCCATACCCAACTTATATTTTAAATAATCTATTATGGAGCCATCAGAAACCGAAAATTATTTTATTATAAAATAATACTTCTAGCTTTTCCTAAGTTTCCCCTCACCACTCTTATAAAAGGTCACTCCACCTTCTCTCTGATTCACACCATCAAAGCCATTTGGGTCACCCAAACCCTGAAAAAATACCCTAACAACTTTCCTCCCTTCATCCTAGAAGAATTAATTTTGTCAGAAAGACATCCTAATGATCTCTTTTGATCAAATCAAGACAAAGAACTCGAAGAAGAGGTAAATATTTCATCACCTCTTTCAAGTTCCTTTCTTCTTCCAATTCTTCTTTCATTGTTGTTTCCTTTATAAAATAATAACTACAGTATCATCTATATAATGTTATGTTTTTATAAATATGGTACAACCATATTCATTATTCTATCCATCCATTGAAGGATATGTCACTATACGTGCATACGTACAGCTTACCGTCGCCCCGTCATAGTGTAATTGTTATTCAATACATTATTATTTGGATGGGTATAATAATGATTTGTAATTGATATAAATAATAAATATAACAAGATAATTATTCTGTATATATTATATACCATCCAATTATATATTTATTTTATATCAAAAGAATGATATTTTCGCTCGTGCGTACGTACGGATTACGTTCTCCACGAACGCAATGAGATTCATTCCCCATCGTACCCATTCAAGAATGATTTTAATTTGATGATTAAAAATAATTTTTAAAGTCTTTATATCATTCTGGATATGAATAGTATACATCCCATCCATAACAAATATGACTCACATAACAAAAAAAATATAAAGGAAAACGAATTCGTTATCACCTGAAACAACGATAATACTAAGATATTATTAACAAAGAAATGATAAAAGATCATATATGGTATCATATTAATATATATGATTATTTTATAATTTAATAACAATTATTTCACCATTATATAGGTGGTTATCCTACCCTCAACCAAGGAAAAGTACACGGTAAGGGTTAATTTCACAATCTCTTCATTATCCGAGGTTTTTTATACGTAATTATCTAATGGGACCTCTTTATCATCCACATCCATGTTTCTTAAAAATTTATTTAAAAACATTTTTACTATTTTATAGACAATGGGTTAAAGTCGCTTATACCCTTATTTAACCTTATATGTTTTTGAAAGGAATCTTTCCGTCATTTTCCAAACTAGTTCATTTTTATCCTTTTCTACAAAATTAAGGTATGAATGATTTTTTATCTAATATGGCAGGTGGGGCTATTTTCCACCGCTATGACAATGTTGAAGATTCCCTTAAAAACTTATAAGAATATTTTGAAAATAAATGTTTTATTTTATAATTACATGACTATTAAATGATTTAAAAATAGAAAGATATATATCTCTAAAAAGGTTTTGATTTAATCCATGTCAACATCCGTTGATGGATTATAAGTTGGTTTGAAGTTGATTTATTATGATACAAAACATCCATATTTAATTGAAGGTTTTGTGATATGATTGACCATGGATGTGTTATTTCATACAATTTATGTTTTATGGATAATTTATTGACATTTCATATGCTAGTTTCAATATGAAGGTTTATGTTATGTCTAAATATTTTTGTATGAGGAATGCATTGGACTTAGTAAGTGACGGTTGGAGCTCGGTATAGCTCTTAGATGCATCAGTAGGTCTCAGGAGGAAAACGAGTGTCTTGGCACAAGTCCTTGACAATATATTATTTGTAGTCTTGGCACAAGGCCTTGACTATGTGGATATGAAAATCATGGATTATGCATTCCAAAATTATGAAAGTGGTTATTGATATTGCATATGATTATTTGACTAGTAGAATATCCATATGAATAAGTTAATGGAATTATTTCATTTTATATTTTCCAAATTGTGCTAAAGTACATGTTTAAAAGGCTTTTTTAGTTATACATTGACTTAAATGTTTATGCTTATTTATGAAAGATTCCACTATATTTTTATCCTTATTGATCATCTGAGCTCATTCCTTTCTATGTTTTATTTTTCATAGGATGCGAAGAAGTATATTTTGACTGTCCTGCAGGGATAGTCTATGGGATCTCACTGTTGTCTATGGAAACAATGTTGTTGTAGTTTTCTATTTTATGATGTAATGTAAACCTTATGAATGTATATAGTACATCAAAGGCTACTATACTAATTTGTCTTTAGAGACTTGATATTTTGTGATCATGCCAATGATACGTAATAATGCACCCACTCTGGGCTTCATGGGTCGGGGCATTATAGTTGGTATCAGAGGATGTTTAGTACAATCCTTGGAAACTAGATTTAGATAAACTTTGATTAGAGAACATAACCCTAAGATAGACCTTGAGGATTAGTATATAAGAACCTCCTAGAATTTTGGTATTGTACTAATTTTGTGAGTTATCCAAGAAATACATCCCTGTCTGGATACGAGTAGGTAGAGGCGGCTTTGGCATAGATGTTCCAAGGGGTAAAACCTGAAAACACCTCTTTGAGCTAAACTCGAATGGGAATTTGTGCACAACAACGGGCCTTGATGCACTCCTAGTTATGATATTCTTGGGGGATATTCTTAGTATAATTATCATTTTCTTTACAAACCATTATGAAGATTTTATGAGTATATACCTCCTCAAAGAAATTTATTTATGATTATGGATTATATCCATAAACTGTTCAATTTATGTTAAGTGTTTTAGATGTTTGGAATTATGTATTTCGATTCATAAACTAATATAGTTTTTTTCATTGTATAGAAATGGATCCTAGTGTAAGTAATGGAAACTGTATCAATGCACACACTCCTTTTATGGATTTCCCACCTACTCGAGATAATTATAGTGGAGCTAGTGATGCAACCAGTGCTGATCATCTAATCACCATACTGGGACAACTCACCCCGGTTATGAATAATAACCTTACCCGTATGGAGAACCCTGATCCACGACATGAAGGATCAATGTTAGATCTATTCATGAGGCAACAACCACTGAAAATCAATGGGGGTACAAATCCACTAGTATCTGAGAAAATGATAAATTCCTTAGATAAAATATTCCACACCTTGGGGAGTAGCGAAAGGGAAAATGTTTCACGGATGTTTACCGCCTCACTGGATATGTTGATCAATGGTGGTTATTGATTCAAAACACAAAGTAGGATGATGAATTATCAAATATATAATGGAGGGAGTTTAAAGAAATTTTCTTAGAGAGGCATGCTACATACTATATACGTAACCCAATAAGTATGATTGATCGTTTATTTGATGTGTTAAAACCATTTCCCCATCGAGCATTAGACTCAAAATCCTTCTCTTCATACAAAGATAATGTATCATGTGATATAAAGAGAGAAAAATAATTCTCTAAGTCTTACGACTTTAAAGAAAAGAAATAGAATATGAGATGTAATGAACACTCTGGAAATGGAAATAAGGGGAAGAAGAGAAAAGTTGAATATCCATCCTATAGTAAATGTGGGAAGAAACACCCTGGTACATTCCAGAAGAGAATGAGAGTCTGTTACAAGTGTGGTGAAAAGGGCCACCAAGCTTGTGATTTCAAGGGGATGAAAGAGGTTGTTGATGTTGAATGCTACAATTGTAGAGAAAGGGGGCATTATGCCAATGAATGTCCTAAGCGTCAGGGGAACCTATCTCAGAAAAGGCCAAGGGATCAACGCCAAGATTATGCTATCACTACTACTGAGGTTGAAGCTCCGAAAGATATAGTGGCAAGTAATTTAATGGTTTCCGCAAGTTTAGAAAATGCTTTATTTGATTTTGGATCATCGCATTGTTTCATATCTTCCTAGTTTTCTAAGAAAATTAGATATTTCCAATTTGATTTAACAAGGGAGTTTCCAGTAAAAACTCCTAAGGGAAGAATCATTGTAACAATTTTTTTTTGAATCATCCCCCATTAGGGCATATAACTGTTCTTTATCTGCTAATCTCATCATCATACTAATAATTTAATTTGATATAATCCTCTGTATTGATTGGATTTTGGACCACGATGCAAAAATTTATTGTATGATGAAGGAGGTTTCTATTTTTGATGATGATGATAAAGAACACAAAATCATTAGAGCAGAATCATCACCACCTAATTCTTATCTATATCTACCCACAATAGCTCAAAAAAATTCAATTATTGGGGAGGAAGAGAATGAAACAAATTTGGGTGAGAAAAATAATGTTCAAATAGATTATGTACTTATTGTGAAAGAATATGTTGATGTGTTTCCAGAATATTTACCTAGAAATCCTCCAGAATGAGAAATTGATTTTTTCCATTTACTTAATTCCTAGTTCAAGGCCCATATCAAAGACCCCTTATAGAATAGACACTATGGAATTAGTGGAACTAAAGAAACAACTAGAGGAATTGAGTAATAAGGTATTTATTCACCCAAGTGTTTCTCGATGGGGAGCCTCTGTTCTTTTTGTTAAGAAGAATGATGGATCTATGAGGTTGTGCATTGAAAACAGGGAGATCAATGCTATAATGAAAAAGAATAAGTAACCCCTACCAAGTATTGATGATTTGTTCGACCAACTTCATGGAGCTAAATTTTTTTCAAAGATTGACCTAGGTTCTGGATATCATTAATTGTGTGTGATGAAGTAATCCATTCTGAAAACAACATTTCGAACTAGGTATGGGCATTACGAGTTTACAGTAATGCCTTTTGGGTTGACTAATGCACCCTCTGTATTCAAGGATCTAATGAACAATGTTTTCAAGGAATATCCTGATGACCTCATAGTGGTATTTATAGATGATATCTTTGTGTACTCAAAAAGCTACGAATATCATGAAAATCACTTTCTCATTTTCTTAAAGACTTTTAAAAGACATGAATTATATGGGAAGATTAGCAAGTGTGAATTCTGGCTTCAAGAGATTTCTTTTCTTGGTCATATTGTCTCTATGGATGGAATCTCTCTTGATCCTTCTAAGACAAGAGCAATCCAAGAATGGCCAGCCCCGATGAGTATAACTGAGGTACACAATTTTATTGGATTAGTAGGTTATTATCGATGTTTCATCTAGAATTTTCCCTGGCTGGCTAACCCACTAACAAAGCACACACAAAAGGGGTTAAATTTATTTGGACAAAATAATGCTAAGAATGTTTTTAAGAAATGAAGAGAAGATTAGTGAGTGTTCCTCTATTGACTCTACCATCGGGGAGTGATGGGTTTTTTATTTATATTGATGCTTCAAAGTAAGGATATTGTTGTGTCCTTATACAAAATGATATGGTTATTTCCTATGAATCACAAAATATAATAATTCATGAACAAAACTATCCTACTAATGATATTGAGTGAGTAGCTGTAAGAATTTCATTGAAGATATGGAGACACTATCTTTATGGTAAAAAATGTGAGATATATATCGATCACAAGAGTTGGAAGTATATTTTCTCACAGAAATAACTCAACTTGAGTAAAAGAAGATGGCTTTAACTACTCCAGGATTATGATTTCAAAATACACTGCCACCAAGGGAAGTAAAATAAGGTGGAAGACGCTTTGAGCAGAAAATAACCTGGAGTTTTTAAAAGGATGAGAGTTGAAAGTCATCCTATTTTAAAGGATCTAGTAAATTTGGAAATGGGGACAACCATTGAAGGTGAAACATCTATAGTTTTTCAAATGGTTTCCAAAACATCTTTACTGGAACGGATAAAGAGTTCTAAGACCGACGATGAAGAGTTTAAAAAGAAGAATAAAGTTGTGAATGATGGGAGAATGAGTGACTTTGTGTATGAAGATGGAATTTTGAAATTTGGGAAGAGACTTCGTGTTCTCGATATACCTAATCTAAAAAGAGAATTGTTGGATGATGGTCATATCTACAATTTCACTATACACCATGTGAGAACCAATATGTATATAGATTTTAGGGAACATTTTTGGTGGGACAACGTGAAGAGGGAGGTTTTTTATTTTGTGTCAAGATGTATGGTTTGTCAATAAGTGAAAGTCAGAAGGAAACATCATGGAGGAGTCATGCAATCTTTTCCCATACCTGAGTGGAAATGGGATAATATTACGATGGACAATGTCATGGGACTACTAAAGACTCATAGAAGGAACGATGAAATCTATGTCACTATTCATCATCTTACCAAGTCAGCACATTTTATTTCTATAAGAGAAGATCTACCACTTGAATGTCTAACAGGACAATACATTAATGAAGTTGTGAGAATTCATTGAGTACCCCTTTTGATTGTTTCTGATCATGATCCCAATTTTACATCAAGATTTTTCCAAAGTCTTTAGAAGGCCTCGGATACTGAACTTCGTTTGAGCACTGCCTACTACCCCAAACTGATAGACAATCAGAACAAACTATTCAAACCTTAAGAAGACATGTTGAGATCTTGCTCACTTGACTTTCAGGATATGTGGGATCAATATTTACCTATGGTAAAATTTTCCAATAACAATAGCTTCCATTCAAGTATTCATATGGCACCATGTGAAGAATTATACGGAAAGAGATGTCTCACACTAACCTGTTGGGATGATTTTCGTGAAAGAAAACATGAAGGCCTATAACTCATTGAGGAAACGATGGAAAAGGTGAAGGTAATCCAAACCCACATCAAAGCCTCTCAAAGTAGGTAGAAGAGCTATGACAATAATCGAAGGATTTGGAATTTCAAGTCGGTGGTCATGTTTTCTTGAATGTATCTCCATGGAAGGGTGTTATACATTTCGGTATGAAGGGTAAATTGTGTCCTAGGTACATCAGAACTTTCAAAATTCTAGAATGAATTGGGGTTGTAGCTTACCATATGGAAATGCCGCTAAGTCTCTCCATAGATCACGATGTATTCAACGTATCACAATTTAGAAAATACATCCATGACCCAATGCATGTGCTCAAATATAATGAATTAGAACTGGAACCTGGTCTGTATTATTGCGAAGATCCTGTCAAGATTTTTGATACAAAGAAAAAGTGCTGAGAAACTGGATGACTTGTCTAGTAAAAGTTTTATTGAGAAACCATAAGATGGAAGAGGCAACTTGGGAACCCAAGGAACATATGATGGAGAACCACCAGAGTCATTTTATGATGTAATATTCTATAAATTTTGAGGATGAAATTATTTGAAAGAGGGGAGAATGTCACACACCAATCTTCCACAGTACACATCTCTTTGAATAATACAATAGCATGTCTTGTACGCAACTTCGAGTTCTAACACACCACAACAAATCAAACTAGCCATTATGAATAGTAATAACCACTTTTTGAAATTTTATAAATTTTATCTTTCAAAATGGACTTCACTTTTGGATTTGGAATATTGAAATTAGCTAAGGGTGAATTTGTGGGATTTTTCTGAAAACTATCAATTTTTTATGAATAGTGAAAAACACTGAGTTATAGTTTAAAACCATATTTTTATTTAAATAATTATAAATTTTATTTCAATTTATTTTGGGTCAAAATAGATGCATAATACTTATATAAGGTTAATGTAACTCATTGGAGTCTGTTTATAAAAATTTTAGATATATAAAACTTTTATTGATCTTTTTACCGTCTTTTACCCATCTCCTATGAGCATTTGAAAATTTACATAAAACATAATTTTACCACTTCTGTGAGTTTAATTTTAAAAATATGAGAGACATGGTTGATATCATTAAGTGAAATGTGGTTCAATAAGTTGAAAATAATTTTTTGTGAATAGTAACTTTTTTACTTTTATTTACCACGGTTAAAAGTAAATACGGTAATTAAGGGTAAAAATGATATTATTATTACCATAACACATGTCCTAATTCAAATGGATAAGTATTATTCGGCCTAAAACAACCCTATGAATAAAATATTTACCTCTTTCATCCACTTGGATTAGATTAAGACATTTATTATTTTTTAATTCAATGTAGAGTTATAATAGTTAAAATCAAAGTTTAATAACTAAAACATTTTTAATATAGAGTTACACATAAGATAAATTCTACTATAAATATTCATTAGAAATATGAATATATTTATTATATAATGGTATTTTATTTATATTTTTTAGACATTAAATAATTTAATTTATTTATGACACAATGATGATGCAGTAATTACCTAATTAATGAAATCTTAAAATAATTGATATTATAAATATCCAAATAAATGTAATTTAGACTTTTTATAAATTCCATTAATATTATAGTTTAATATGACATATTAGGGTTGGTTAGAATAATTTTTTTCGAAGTAATAATGATATTTTAAATTTAGAAAAAACAAAATACCAAATAGTGTCAAAATTGACATAAAAGAGTTTTTAAAACAAATTATATAAAATTAATTAATATTCTATTCTTAAAAATCAATGGTTCTCCCAAAACACTTATATAGTAATATTTTTATCATTAATGGACCACTTGGGGTTATCTTGAAAGTATATAGTATGTTTATTAACCATATAATATAAAAATAAAAAGAGACATGGAAAACATCATTCTATTTAACTAAGAGTTAAATCTAAAAGATAAGGTTAATATAGTGACCCAAACCTATCTAAAACCTATTGGTTGATTGTTTTTCGACCCATCCACACCTTATCCTTTAAATAATACATGTTCGAGCTATTAGAAACTGAAAATTATTTTATTATAAAATAATATTTCTTGCTTTTCCAAAGGTGCCCCTCATCCCTCTTGTAAAAAGGCACTCTACCTTCTCTCTAATTCATACCTACAAAGCCATTTGGCTCTGCCAACCCATGACAAAATACCCAATTGACAGTCCTCCCTTCATCTTATAGGCATTTTATTAGTCAAAAAGCCATCATAAGGATTCCTTTTGATCAAATCAAAAGGAAGAACCCGAAGAAGAGCTAAATATTTCATCACCACATTCATGTTCCTTTCTTCTTCCACTTCCTCTTTCATTGTAGTTTCCATTCTAAAAAATTAACTCCCGAATCTTCTATATACTGTGATTTTATTATAAATATGGTACAACCATATTCATTATTCTATCCATCCTTTGAATGACATGTCACTATACATCTGCATGTACGACTTACCGTCTCCACGTCGTGGTGTAATTGTTATTGAATACATTATTATTTGGATGGGTATAATAATAATGTTTAGTTGATGTAAATAATAAATATAACTTCATAATTATTATGTATATATTATATAACGTCCAATTATATATTATTTTAATATCAAAAGAATGATATTGTAGCTCGTTCGTACGTACGGATTATCGTCTCCATGAACGCGATGAGATTCATTCCCCGTCATATCCATTGAAGACTAATTTTCATTTGAGGATTAAAAATAATGTTTAAAGACTATATATCAATCTGGATATAAATAAGAGATATCCCATCCATAACAAATATAACTCACATAATAAATAATATAAAGGAAAAAAAATCTGTTAACTCCCCAAATGACGATAATACTAAGATATTATTAACAAAGAAATATTAAAAGATCATATATGATATCATATTAATGCATATGATTTTTGCATAATTTAAAAAAATTTACTTCACCATTATATAAAAGTTTAACCTACCCTCAAACAAGGAAAAGTACAAGGTATGGGTTAATTTTATAATCTCTTTATTATCCAAGGTTGTTTATATGTAATTATCTACTCGGACCTCTCTTTCATCCACACCCATGTTTCTTAAAAATGCATTTGAAAACATTTTTACTACATAATTTAAAATGGTTTAAAGTCATTTAAACCCTTATTTGACCTTATATGTTTTTGAAAGTAATATTTTCATCGTTTCCCAAACAAGGCCCTTTTAATCATTTTCGACAAAATTAATGTAAGAATGTTTTTTTAACTTATACGGTTGGGGCCACTATTTTCCACCATTACAACAATATCGAAGCTTCTCTTACAATCCTATAAGAATATTTTGAAAAATATTTTTCTTATAATTACATGACTTTTAAATGATTTTAAAATAGAGAGATATATTTTTCTAAAAAGGTTTTGATTTAATCGATGTTAACATCCTTTGATGGATTATAAGTTGGTTTGAAGTTGACTTATTATGATACAAAAAATCCATATTTTATTGAAGGTTTTGTGTTATGTTTGACTGTGGATGTGTTATTTCAAACTATTCATGGTTTATGGATAATGTATTGAAATTTCGTATGCTAGTTTCAATCTGAATGTTTATGTTATGTTTAAACCTTTTCGTAGGAGTAATGAATTGGACTTAGTAAGTGACTGGTGGGGCCCTCTAGAGCTCCTCAATGAATCAGTAGGTCTCATGAGATAAACTAGTGTCTTGGAACGAGGCCTTGACAAAATCATTTCCGTAGTCTTGGAACAAGGCCTTAACTATGTGGTTATGAATGTCTGGCATAATGCATTCCATCATTATGAAAGTGGTTATTGATATTTCATGGGATTATTCAACTAGTAGAATATACATGTGAATAAGTAAATGGAATTATTTGATTTTATTTTTTCTATATTATGTTTAAGTTCAAGTTTAAAAGGATTTTGTTATAGGTATACATTCTATTAAATGTTTATTCTTATATATGAATGTTTCCGCTATATTGTTATCCTTACTGAGCATCTGAGCTCACCCCTTTCTATGTTTTCTTTTTCCAAAGATGCAAAAAAGTATATTATGACTGACTTACAGGGATAGTCTATGGTATCTTAGTGTTTCCTATGGAAACAATTTTTTCGTAGTTTTCCATTTTATGATGTATTTTAAACCTTATGAATGTATCTAGTACATCCTAGGCTACTAAATTAATCAGGCTTTCAAGACTCGATCTTTTGTGATCAAGCCAATTATTTGTAATAATGCACCAACTCTAGACTTCTGGGGTTTGGTAATTACAAGTTTTCTATTTCGTTGGTCATTGGTTATCTTCTTGTGAATGAAACTGGTTATTTCCTTGTTACGGTCACTAGTTCTTCTAATTGTTATTCAATTTTTGTTGTCACTGGTTTTTTTAATATGATGTGTTTGGAGGTTTTTGTGGTCACTAGTTATACATTCTTGTTCTGCTAAACGTTTTTATAGTAACATTATTTTTATATCATGAATTGTTATTTTTATGTCATTTATATTGATGTAAACTATTCATTAATGTTAATTTTTGGGTTCTCAACACACTTATCATGATGGTGGTTGGCTAAAGGGAAGGGAGATGATGTCAGGTGTCACTTAAAAAACAAAAGGGTGTTCCACTTCAATCAATGGGATGGTGGGGGGTGATGTTGTGCATGTTCAGATCCAATTATACAAGTGTTAGACTAAGTTAATTTTTTAAGATTATAGATCTAGTTTCATTTTTGGATGGTTCACATCGAGTGGAGAATAGATTTTCAAGTCATATCCACTATAGGATACTTCATCCTTACTACTAGTCAATGAGAATTTCAGGAATTTTTTTCAGTGGATTGGTGCAAAAATTAGTGTTAAGTTTGTTTCATTTTTTAGACCTACACAGGTTTGTGTAAAATACATGGTTCATGTAAATCAACCATCATATGTTTTCAGCATTCTGGTTTCTAGAAAAATTTTTAATAATATTACAGTATGGGGTCAAAGATGCCATTTTTCACTCATTAATGATCATTTTCTTTGTATGATAGGATATTCCCATTACCATGATCCTTTTTTATTCAATGTATTTCTCTATTGAAAATTTTTCAATACTAAAAATATCCTTATTTCAACTCATTGGGAGAGGTGGATGGATTTTTTTGTAGATGTGTCCTAGTTTACATGTTATCAAAGATGGTATAAAGGCTACAGCTGTCTTAGACTCATCCGATTTCATTATCAAAGTTGGACGCATTGGACGTGTGGTGTGGTAGATCACTGTCACACATGAAAATAAACCTAGACTATCTGTAGAGTCATCAATTATTATTATTTTAAAGAATTTTTTAGAGCTTATATGATTCAAATTCATGATGTGTTTATCAATTTTTTTTGTATTCTGGTTAACTCAGTGAAGTGTCTGCTAGAAATTTGTAGATGGTCTAGATGGTGCAGTCTTGATTTCCATGATGGTTTGTTTGTCTGATTTTCCTGCTAGTTACGTATTTAGGAGCCGATATAGTATTTTTCATGATTATATTTTTAGTCATATTTTGTTGATTCTTGTGATAAAATCTACTTGTTAACATGTTTATCTGAGCTATTGGTATTTTGGTTGTGTTCTGTCTTAAGGGATACATCACATGATTTATATTTTATTTCAGTGTTCTTTTGAGATTAAACTGAATCAAGCTAGTTTTAACTCTAAATCTTCCTTTACAGGTTATTGATGTTAAACTTTTGTCATTAAAATGATGATTTTATGAAAATTCAACCCTTAGTGCTATGGGTGCACATTGTGGTACAACATCATGTTATTTTATTGTTGGTGCATATTTGTCTCTTGTAATAGTGTTTGGGGCTCATCTTGTTGTCGAGCCTATTCATGATGGAAAAATTATGCATCATATTGGTCTTACTGATTGTTTCTAGAATTTATAGCTCTATGGAGAACATAAAAAAATAAGATAGCATGATCGTATTTTCTGAATTCTAGTTCATCTAACAAAACCAATTGTTGTTTGAGGTGTACCTCCTTAACTCAGAGCACTACTATGTCAATCCCTTGAAACTACTATGATATTTTTGGATTCCCATTCACCTTTAATTTCCAACATGGTTTCATTCCTTTATTAAAATACTATTACTACAAATATTTTTTTTTCTATACTCTGTTGTGATGGTGACTTGATGTGAGAAAACAGGTTATTTTCTATCAAGATAATGATGGATTTTTTTACTTAATTTAGAGGTTAAAGATACAATTTTTCTGGGAGTTTTTGTTTTTTACTATAACCATTTTTTTCATAATAAATTTCTAAAATTTGATTCACATAATTCTTTTATACATTATTATTTTTCTTGGTTTCAATTTATGATGATATATTTCACTGATTTGATGGTATGTTTTTTTTATTGTGCGTGGTGTAGATCTTAGATCTAATCGGTGCGGCATAACATCGAATTGAGGTTCCTCATTGGTACTCCTCAATTTTACTAGGATTTACTTGGTTTCTTTTTTCTTGTAATATTCCATTAGTTTTAGAAAAGGTATTATCTAATCCTTGTCGTAGTTTTTGTTTTTCATTGTCTGGGTTAGATTGATAAAGAATTGGTAGGACACCTATAAAGGTGAAGTCCTAGATTTTTCGGATTCTTATATTTAACCTGTCATTTCTATACCCTGTTAAGTAATTACATGTTGTGTAATATGGTAACACATTGTGTAATTCAAAAAATGAAAATAATTCTTTTTTAGCATGTGGGGATGGGTTTTTTGACAGAAATGATAATTACCAATTACACGAAGGGTAACTAAGTTACACTCTGGGTAAAACCCTAAGACTTGTTTTTTTAAGAGGAAGTCCGACTGAATATTCATTTCTTCATCCTACAAACATAATTTATCTTGACCTAGAGACTTCCTAAGGGAATTTTGGGAGCCTCCAACCCCTCCAAACCCTTTCCTTTTTTGATTTATTGTTGAGGATATCACGGGGTTTCTTTCAAGGTTGAGTTCAATGATCTTTTGTGCCTTCATTCATATTATCATGTTTAGTTATGTGTGTTGTGTATCCTTTATGAAGGTTGGTGTTTTGTTCCTTGTATACCAATTTAATAAACCATTAATTTCATTATTTAAATTCAATTTTATTTAAAATGAAATTTTTTAAATCAAATAAATTTATTTCAATCAATTTTTTAAAAACATAATTCTAGTGAATTGGGGTTTTGGTTCATTTTGGCATGAAATTGGGAAAAACACCAATTCCAGTGAGTTGCGGTGTGTTTGTGAAATGTATAGAAACTATATGAATATTAAATTTTTGGTTTTAATCATGAAATTTATTTTTAAATCCAATGAATTGGTTTCAAATCCCTATTTTTTGAAAAACGATTAAAATTTATTTTGATGGTAATATAGTTGTATCATCATAAAGAATAATTTTTTTAGTAAATATAGGTTATGGGTTTTAACAAGAAATTTGATATATTTTGAATCAGGGGAATATTATTTAATATTATTTTATTTAGACTTGAAAAAAATTTCCAATAATTTTGTGTACTTGAGAACTTGCAAGCCATTGATAGTTATTGAGTTATTTGGATAACACCTTTTGATTTTCAACGTTTTAAAATTTTACATCTTCCCATCTCATTCCTCAGGTGATGGTGATGAGTCCTATTATCCTTAGGCCCAGAGTGGTGTATGTACATACTTTCCATTTCATAGTATTGGGTCCCCATGTAATTGAACTTCTGTACATTCTTGGCACATCACCATTCTACTCGCTTGTTTGTATTTAAAATTTATATTCCATTTTTTATTAATTTATTCTCATGCATAGTATTTTTATATAAATGTTTTTATATAAAGTAGTTGATTTATTCCATTTTGTGAAAAGTTCAATTTTTATAATAACCCTTGGCTTAAAGAAAAATTCCCTTAAGGTAAATGTATTTCCATCTTTCAAGTTGAAAATCATGAATTTTTAAGACATTTTTTGTTAACTGAAAACCTATTGATATGAAAATTGAAAGCACGTTCTAGGTTAATTTTTTATTGGAAACATGTTATGAAATATTTGGTGAAATAAAATTGGGCTTTGTGTCACACCCTACTTGTGCCTTCAGGTGTTTGTATATTATCTCTTCTACGTTCGAGAAATGGAAATTGGTCTCATGGAGGTGGATCTAACTGTTGACCCTTGGACTTGGTGAGTTTCATCCATATATAATTTGGTTGTTTTCCCTATTTTTGTTCTTTGGTTGTTGTACTTTATAATTTATTTCCATGTTTATTACTAGTACATTACTAACTGTGGAGTTTCGTTTGATATCCATATTGTCTTTTTTAATTTATTTCTATATTTTTAGTCTAAAATCATTCACACTTGTAGTTTTTATGATTTCGGGTTCTTGTCGTTGAACCATGGGTATCAGGAATTCCATTTAGGCTATGTTAGGGCCAACTTGATTGTTGGGTTACCAAGGTACTGAGGTTAGTTCATGAAAAAGTTGTATTAGAGGATGGTTGATATTTTATCTTGAAGTCTATATGCATTTGTGAAATCTTTTCAGGATTTATGAGGTAGTTTTAATTGAGTGCATATCCATCTCTCACCCTAATGAACCTTATGACAAAAAGGGTGGTTAAGGAAAGATTTCTTGAGGATTTATTCATGTATTTTATCTTTTTTTATTTGGATATAGTGAAATCAAAATATATTTTGTTCTATATATTATGATTAATTTCTCTTTTTCTCTATTGAGTGTTAATATGAGGGATTCATTGTTTTCTACCGATGTTGTATCACATCACGCCACTGACAAGTTGTGTGAATCAGATATAAGAGGAATCTTTTTCTAAACCTCAGTGAGAAAATCCTCATGTGTTCCTAATGAAGATTGAAGTGATTCAATGCACTATCCAATCTCTAAGATAGAAACCACCTACAATTTTATATTAGGCCCTAGTTATGGAACCACTAAGCGATGTTTTCATGATTTACTCTCAAGACATCCTTCCTTAGAATATTGAACCATTAAAAGGCTCAAATGATCATCAAGAGGCTAAGGAGTGGTTGAGAAAAATGGAATGATTGTTGGGGTTCTTGGACTCACCCAATGGAATCAATGTGAATCTTCCACCATCGTGTTGGATGGAATCAGCAGAATATGGTTGTATAATACGGTAACAATGAAGAAGCATGAGGGATTAGATTGGAAAGATGTCAATGATATTTTTAATGACCAGTTTTATCCAAAATCAATTTTTCTGTCCATGTCTATAGATTTTTTCACACTTGAGAAGGCTGATAGGACTAAGACTAAATATGAGAACGTTTTTCTAATCATTTTCATTTTACACATGAGATGGTATGAAAATAAAGGATGAAGTCTCTTAGGTTAGAGTTTGGTATTTTATAGGATTTATATTCTTATAATATTTTGTAGTAGTTTAATTATTATGTTGAAAAATTGGATACATATCTTATGGTTGAAATGGACCTGGATGGGATACCATGTTTATTAAGATATTCTTTCTATCCATGTGGAAGAATTATTTCCTTCAAGGGAAAGCAAAAGTGCGATGATTCTCATGGATTTTATCGACATGAATGTAATTCTAGACCTCCTAATGTTCCTGGTATAGGTCCTTTAGTTCGTTACCACTGTGTAATGATATTTTATTCAAAGATGGTTTTCACTAAGGCACCAAAAAATTGTCGATCGTTCAAAGGTTTAGGGAACTTATAGAGATTCTACCATATTTATTCCACTAGTAATAGTAGAACAAGATCATCATATCCTACTAAAACAGTAGGGTAATCAAATGATTCTTGTAAAAAAGGGTTCCAACCATAGGAATCCTGAATGAATCTTCTTCATGAATTGGAAGAGATTCTAAATGAAGAATATATGTGTCCATCGGCCATGAAAGGTACCGTCACAATAGTTTAATATTTAGTTACTACTATATTTGATACTGGTGCATCTCTTTCCTTTATTTAAACCCATATTTTTAATATTTTCAATCTTCCTATGACGATTTTTTCTTGGGAAATTGATATTCCTACCCAACTTTTTTTGAAGAGAGCGTAGGGTTCCATAGTCCTTATAGTGTCCAATATTTATCCTATTTTTATATTGCTTGGAATTTTTTGGTTCCCGACAAGAAAATTCAAGACGTCGTATTTAGGATGGATTGGATCATTACCAACAAAGCATGGATTAATTTTTATCTTCTACAGGTCTCTTTTACAACACCCAGTGGTGTGTCTCTTATCATTTAAGGAGATTGAATCCCAAGATTGAGTAGGTATGGAACTTTTTATCGGAGTTGAAGAAAGTGATATTAGTGTTTTCATTCGATCTGGAGTAGGTATCTTTGAGTAGTGATCTACCACAAGATTTCATCGAGTTTCCTACCAAGTTTCCTTTCTACATCTCTAGTTTTACATCAGTATGGGAGGTTGAGTTTTTCACTAACTTAATTCTTGATACTCAACTAGAATCTATCCCTCTTATCATATGTCTCTAGATGAAATGATAAAAAGTAATTACCAGTTGGAAAATAATCTAGAGAAAGGATTTATATTCATTAGTGTGTCACCATGTGTAGTGAATGTTCTCTTTTCTATGAAATATGATGGTTCACTATGCCTTTTCATTTATTACTAAAACCTCAATCGAGTGACCGTAATGAAAAAATGTCTACTTTCAGGGATTGGTAATTTTTTTGATTAATTGAAAGGTATATTTAGTTCTCAGTAATCTTCTTTATATTAGGTTAAGATCTTTTAAGAACAAAAGATCATGAAATTTAGAAAACTAACTTTCTGAGTAGGTATGGAAATTATGATTACCTTTTCCTGTTGTTTGGTAAAAAAATTATCATGTAGTTTTCATGAGATTTATTAATAGGATATCTCATGAGTACCTTGATACCATTATGTTAGTCATTGAGGACAATATCCTCATTTACTCGATGTCTGAGTAGGATCATGTGCATCATCTAATAATGGGTTTGCGCTTACTAATACATCATATTCCTTATGCCAAGCTTTCAAAATGTAATTTATGGACTCAGAAAGTGAATTTATTGAGACATGTTGTCTTGGAATAGGGAATGTCAGTTGATCCTTAGAAGGTGAAGACCATTATGACATGGAAACAACCATGAAATTTCTTTATTATTCAATGATTCATAGGTTTAATAGGATATTATTATAGATTGATGATGGTCCTCTCAATGTTATATTCTCCAATGATTGAACTAACTTAGAAGGGAATATTGTTCACTTCAGATGATAAATATCAGAGTTATGTAGGGTAATCATGTAGTTTATTATGGTTCTTAATATATTAGGCCACATGAGAATAATTATCCAACCCATTACCTTGAAATAGTAGGTTTTATTCACACACATGAAATATGGAGGAATTAACTTCACAGATAATGGTTTACCAAGTATTATGACAACAATATATTGAGTTATATATTCTCTAAAAATATTTGATTCTTCGCCAGAGGAATTTGGTGGAGTACATGCAGTCTCTCAATTTAGACATCACAAATACCCTAAGGAAAAGAAATTATTTTTGTGATACCTAGAGTATAAAACTACCAACCCAATAAATAAAAATAGTCATCATAATAATGTAATTTTATTGCACTCTTTTCATTGTTACAAATTGGAGTTCAGGAAAAAGGTGCTGATGATTCTTTGGCCAATTTTCAGTTGATATTCACACTTCTAAAATTGATTCTTTTAGAGAAAAAATTTATCAATGAGTAATATTGAATTACCTATATTCTTTATAGTGGGGAGAATGTTTTCCGGTGGTAATTATCCCATGATGGAAGTATATGATATCAGGATCTCTTTTTGGTACCGTCTTCGGTATGTTATTTTGTGATCGTAGATCGTCATAGTTTACCATGGGTAGTGTACCCAGGATACCCAAAGAGGTTATATGAAATGAAACATAAGTTTTGGTGTCCATATATGAGGTAGGACATTGTTGATTTTGTTTATCATTTTATTACAAGACAAAATGATATGGTCAAGAACCACCAACCTTCAGTTATTCTTTTGGAACATCCAATACTGAGCCAAAAGTGGGATGAGATCTCTATGGACATTTTGGTCTGGTTGCAACATACCCACAGAAAGATGAATGTGATACGATTTGTGAATGATAAGCTGATAAAACTAGATCACTTTATACCCATTCATGGTACAACCAATTTGAGGAGTTGGGAAATCACTATGTGAAAGAGATTTTTTTTCACAATGTTCCACATGATATTGTCTCTGATATGGATAATTTTTAACTTCTAACTTTTGTAGATAGATTTAGGAGGTACTTTGATCTCAAGTCCATTTTAGTACGGCATACCATCCGTAGTCAGATGGCCAGACATAAAGTGCTATATAAATTCTTGAGGATATGATCCAAACATGGGTTCTAAACATTGGTAGAGCATGGGATGAAAATTTGAGCTTGGTTGGGTTTTCATATAAAAATAGTTTCCATCCCATGATCATTATTGCTACTTTTGAGTTCGTGTATGGTCATTCCTTTAAATATATGTTGTGTAGGTTAGATATTGGTGAATGATCCGTGGTTGGACCAAGCATGGTCACCAAGACAACATAAAATATTCAATTCATTATTCAAAGGATGTTGATGGAATATAACTGATATAAATATTATGTTTATCTTAATCGTAGAACATTGGAGTTAAAATTAAGTAACCTACTGTTCATGATGGTTTCACCCATGTTTGGTATTCGATGACTTGGGAGACAAGGGAAGCTTTCTCAATGTTTTTTATAACTACTGAGGTTATTGATAAGGTGAGGAAAGTTAAATATCATTTGGGCCTACCACCGTCAAAGACATCGATACCTAATGTGTTTCACGTATCTCAACTGAAGTAGTATCATTCTGATCCATCTCATGTTTTGAGATACAGTGATCAAGAGATTAAACCATATTTATCTTGGACTAAACGGCCTACCGGGATAGTTGTTTTTGAATACAATGTACTTTGTGGGAGGATGATAACATTGTTTCAAGTGATATATAATGCATAGTTCATATTTACGTGGTATGTGGTTGTGTGAGGAACTGATGAGAGAGCAGTGTCCCCATCTTTTTTCCATGGAAGCATATTTGTAGGAATTCCTGGGAGAGAAATTTGTTGTGGTTGGGATATTGTAACATCCCATTACCTTTTTGATAGGTACACTCTAAATCATTTCTTGGTTTTCCTTTTTCATTGTTTTTGTAGGACAAAGGAGGAATTAGGCGGATACTTATAATGGAAAAGTTAGAGATGTGTTGGATTCTCATATTTAACCGGTCGTTTCGGAATCCTTTTGAAGAATTAAACACCATGTAATATGGTTAGATACAATGTAAATCATAAAATGAATATAATTCATTTTTAGCAAGATGCAACATGGTTTTCAGTGGATAAGAGAATAACCAATAGGATGATGTGTTATTAGGTTACACACCATGTAAAACCCACGTTTTTTTTAAGAGGAGGTCCAAATTAATTTACTTTTTTTCTTCCTCCGGAAATCATTTCTTTCAACCTAGATCTTTACCCATGTGATTTTGGGATCCTCCATCCCATCAAGATCATTTTGGTCAGTGATTGATCATTGTGGTGATCACGAGGTGTCTTTCAGGGATGATGTCCTAGATCTATTACGCCTTAGTTCTTGTTGGAAAGAATTATTATGGGAATTTTGTTTCCATGATAATGGTAGTTGGATCTATTCTTGGTTACCAATTTAATTATCCTTTAATTAAATGATTTTAATTCAGTTTTATTTAAAATTAAATTGTATAAATTGAATAAATTTTTATCCATAATTTTATTAAAAACCCAATTCTGGGGAATTGAGTTTTTTTCCCTTTGACATGAAACATTGAAATCCCCAATTATAGTGAATTGGGATTTGTTTGTGAAATAGATGGAAATTGTATGAAAATTAAATTGTTGAATTTAATTTTGAAATTCATTGTGAAATCGCATGAATTGGTTTCAAATCCCTGTTTATGTGAAAATGGATTAAAAATGAAATTGATGGAAACCTAGTGGTTTCCTAAAGAAGGCATTTTTTATATTAAAAACCCATTAGGGTTTTTAAATATGAAATTAGCATATTTTAAATGAGGGGAGTGAGGTTTAATTTTTCTATAAATATCCTTGAAATAAATTTCCCAACAGTGTTTTTTACGTGAGCACATGAAAGGATTAGGTAGTTGGTGTGTTATTTTGACAATAAATTAGGATTTACATCATTTTAAAACAGTATATCTACACATCTCATTCCTTAGGAGATGGTGATGAGTCTACATTACCTTAGGACTAAAGGTGAATATGTACCTACTTTTTGTTTCACAGTATTGGTTCCCAATATCCTCGAACATTCATTCCTATTTGGGAAATAGCCATATTTCTTGCTTTTATTGTATTTAAAATGTATAATACATTTGTATGAAATGATAAAATTCCATGTAAATTTAGATAAAACATCAAACATAAACTTTTTTATTTAAGAAATTTTGTGAAATGTGACATTTGTATAATGTTATATTTATTTAAAGTAAAATTCTATCATGGGAAATAAATTTCCCTATTTTTAATTGTAAGTTATAATTTGTTTAAATATGATTTTGTGAATTCCAAATAAATTTATTTGAAAATTTAAAGCACTTTATTAGTTAATTTGATATTGGTAACTTGTTGTGAAATCATTGGTGAAATCCTACTGGGTTATGGATCACACCTTAGTTATGGTTTTTGGTGTTTGTAGATTACCTCCTTATAGTTTAGAGTAAGGGAAAGGGGTCTCTTGGAGGGGTATCTAGATACTAGTCATTGGACTTGGTGAGTTACGTCCTAAAAGACTTGGGCTATTTTACGTGTTTTGGTACTTCAGTTATAGAAGATTGGGATATATTTCCTTGTTTACATATTGTACATTACTCCCAGTACTGTTTCTTTTGAGACGAAAACACTTTTTTTCTTTTACAACTTTACATGTTAGTGGAAAATTGTTCCCAATTTATGTTTTTATGATTCTAGGTACTAGTCGTAAAGAAGTGGGGATCGAGAACTCCCATTGAACTATGTCAGGATCAGCTATGTTATCGGGTTTCTAGGGTACCCGTGTCAGTTCGTGACACTTCTAGTGGACTACTTGTGGGGTGATGATAGATCTTTGGTATATATACTAATTATTTCACCAAGATGGGTGCTAGAGTATTGCGGTAATGTGATGACAGTGCTTCAGGATTTCAGTAAAGGGACGACATCGGTGGTGGGCATGTGGCAGGGGCAACTATATTGATGGATCAATAGTTTTTTGTGTTTTTTTGGTCTTATCAATCAAATTAAACGATTTATTGAACAATTTTGTATTAAATTCTATTATTAATATAATTAATCATTTTTTATGTCTGAACATGGATGAAAATTGTCTTTCGCTTGACAATTAAAATAGTAGTATAATATATGATAAATTAATAAATATAATTTGAAATTTTAATAGTAAAAAATTTTATAATTTTTATTTAAATATAATTCATAAAAAGATAATATATGTTCGTAATATTATTACTAATAGATATTTTCCCCTATGAATCTATTAATAAACACTTTGAACAACATATATATTATCTGTTGGTATTATTATAATAGTAACCGAACTATTTTACATATCATAATAACATTTAATGATATAGTTTTTACTAACTGTTTAGTAAGAGGAAAATTTTAGTTAGTAAAACGTTTTACCAACAGAAAATTCACTTTTACCAACAGATATATTCCTATTGAAAAAAGATTACTTTTTTGTATGCATATGTTATCTCTTCATCACGAATGTTCATTTATACATTAACAATGTTATTATTCATGTTTTATATATATCTGATGACTCATTTTTTATGATTTATACTTTACTTGGTATGATTCATTCATATTGTACCCACGAACTTATTTTGTTCTCATAAATAATTATACAATTAATATAAATACAATTAAATAATAAATACATTTATTTTATTTATAATTATGAAATTTTATTTATGTATAAATACTTATTAAATATATATATATATTTATAATTATTAAAATATATATATTTAATCAATTATAAAATTACATTAAATATATTTATTATAATTTAGTAAATATATATTTTTATAATAATAAATATATTTTATTTATTTATTTATAACTGTATGCAAATATTTATAAATATATCTATTTATAATTATAATTATAATTGTAAATATATATATATTTATTTAACAAATTATAAAATTATAACCAATATAATTAATATATTTATAATTTTATAAATATATATAATTATTTTATTTATTATATATAATTATAGAATTATAATTATAATAAATATTATTTTTATATTCCATAATTATTAATATATATATATATATTTATAATTATAATTATATATAAAGAAATATTTATTTTTAAATATAAATTTAAAATAAATATAATTATTATATTTATAATTATATAAATATATCTAATTATATAAATATATACAAGTATATATATATATATTCAATATATTTATTATATATAATTAAAAAATAAGATATCTAATAAATATATTTATTATAATTTTTATATGAGTTAAGAATATATATATAAATATATATATATACCTATAAATAATTTTTTTTTATTTTAAATTTTAAAAGTATAAAAAATATATTTATTATTTTTATAATTATATAATTATATATATTTAAATAAATATACAGAAATATTTATAAAAATATTAATCATATATATAATTTTAAAAATATATATAATAATATAAAAAATGTATCAACATCAGATCATTATCAATGTGTTTTCAGTGATGATAATGATATCGCTTTATCAGCGCTAACGAAGCCCTAATAATACTACTCTTTATCAGTGTATTAATTGTAGAACTGATAAAGAGGTATCATTATCTGTTCTTTTGGAAAAGCATTATTAAAAGTCTTGTCCCTTCTTTTAAAATAACTGTAATCAGACGTGTTCTCTCTTGCACCTTTAAACACTCACGGAATGCAACTGCCATTGTTCTTATGCTTTCACTAAACCCCACAATTGATGTTGTGTCTCTCTCACTGAATCACACCGTCATCGTGCCACCACTCTCAACAAGACTAGTCCTGCCGCCATCACTTCTCTCACTGAACCCTGCTACCGACGCACCGCCTCTCTCACTGAACTCCACTATCCTCTATTATTGAACTATACCACCACCACTCCACCTAAATTTTTGAGCCTGAATCGCATATCTCCTCTCTCACAGAACCCCACTACCATGACGACATCATTCTTGTTAAACACTACTAACGTCATCACAACTGCTCTTATTCATAATCTAACATATGTGTTTAATTTTGTGTTTAAGATTTCATTTTGATCGTTATTGATAATTTGTTGATCCTCAATATCATGGGGGGTAACTTGGGTGTAATTATTCGATCGTGGGATGAAAATACAAGGATTATAGTGTTGTGATAATGGTTCGAATCGTCCTATTAATCGGGTTGTGACCAAATTATCATTTACAAAATGTTTCTGGAATTGATGAAAGATCGACCATGGCCCATCAAATAATGTGACTGAGTCAAGAATGGCCCAACATTTCGGAACCTGGTAGTGGATAAATGGATCAAATTGAATGTTATTATATGTTGTGTATTTGAGATTACAATTTTACTAGAATTTTGGTTTTTCGTTAATTATGTGCATGTTCTAATATTTTTTTAATGCCGTAAAAAGATATTTTTTTTAATAATTTTAGTTTATAAAAATGTTTTGGAAGATTTTTTAATAAGGATGATTTTTTTATTATAAGAAAAGTAGATTATTTTTAAGAAGGTGTTTGAGAAGAATTATTGAAAAATTAGAGTTGGTTATGTGAGGTTTGGTTGGTTTTCTAAATGAATGGAATGTCTTAAGGGGATGTGGTGTTTTTAAAATGGTGTGTTCCTGTATAAGGTGAGTATTTGAAAATATGTTATCACATAATTATACTTTTAATTTGTAATAAATTGTAAATTGATTTCATTAAATTTTCAATGCACGTAGAAATTTATATTAAATTTTATTTCTAGTGTGTCATTTTTTGTAAAATGGATTTGGAATCCATTAATTGGGTTCAAGGAATTTAATGAAAAAATAGTTTTTTTGATATGTGATTGTGTTACATGGTTTGATGTGTTTTTGTTTAGTAATTTTTCCTTAGTTATGGAAGGATAGATTAGTTTGATGTGGGGGACATGAACTAGTTGAGTTTATGTTTGAGGTTATCCAAATATTTCCTCCATGAATGGTTGTAAACAAGTGATGGAAGTTATATATTTATAGGAAGACCATTTAGTGATTCACTTTAGTTTAGAGTTTTTTCAATATTTTTCCACCATCTATTTGTGATGATATAGGTATTTAGTATGTATCTTGGAACAATCTTGTAATGTGGGTTAAAAATTAGTGAATCATTTATTCTAAAAGTTGTTCATTAATTTGGAGATTCCCTCTTCAATAGACTGAGAGTTTATGAGATCCTATATGGTTTCATTAAACTTTTCCCTTATTTTGGGTGATTCTATATCGGTTCTTAATAGTTTTAGGGAATTGTGTAGTGCATATAATGCGGTGGAAACAATATTTATTATCAGATTAATTTTTGGAGACTATAAATTGATATCTTGGTTTTGATGGGCAGAGCATTGGAGCTTTCGGTAAGTGAATTGAACTCCAAAATGGTTATGGTTTCATTCCACTCAAGATAGTGATATTTATATTTAACTAGATTCACCAGGGGTGGCATCCCTAGCCATCTTGATGTGTGTTTATGTGAGCTCAATTGATTTCGTTTATTATTTTTTCATTTTTTTCATGATTGATGATATTTCTTTCACTTAGTTTTTTCTTTATATAGTGAATGATGGTTTTAAAAAGTAATTTTGAAATTCTTTTCTAAGAATTTATGAAATGGAATAGGAGTTATTCTATTCATTGTGTGTGACTTGTAAAGAGTCATTTTCAAGTTTTTGTTTGGTCAAAAAAGTGGAATAAAAGTTTTCTAGAGACTCCAAAAATGTGATATTGATTTCTTATTATGTATAAATGAATGAAAATACTATTTTTATATTTTATTTAAAACTAGATCAAATGAAATTTCTTTCTAATGTAATTGAATAAAATATTTTGTGGAATCATACATGGATGATAAACCATTTTTTATTCTTACCATTTTCTACAAATCAATTCATGAGATCCATTATCAATTAAAAATCATTTGTGGATTTATTTTGTAAAAAAATAATATTTCAAAATAAAATATGATGAATGTGAATAAAATATAGATGGATGCTAATGGTATTACTAAATAATATGAAGATAGAGTGAAAGAGTTCGTCATGTTTGGAAAAGATCATTCATCTGACCCTTCTCAAATACTTTGTATATGTTTACATAGTTGTTATTCAAGAATAATTAGTCTTGAGGATTTGGAACAACACTTGATCTATCCCAGAATTGATCGATTTTATAATTATTGGAATAAGCATGGGGAAAAGGAAAATATAGCTAGTGACTGGGATAACACTGTGTATTGTAGATCATGTGATTTGATAAGAAGTGTGGAAAATGAAAATATTGTATCAAGGATGTTATTAAAGATGTGAATTACGATGAAGATAGTATTGATGAAATTATATGGAATTTTGAAGATGAACTTCGTGATTGTACAAAATTGTTTGATAAGTTAAAGAGTTGTGTTGTCATGACCCGTCCTAGTGGGGCCCGAGCCACAACTCCCCAGGACCGCCACCAATAGGCTAGGGCTGCTGACTAGCACCGAGTAGGCATGCTACTAACATGGGAGGCATTGCCTATACACCTAGACACACACACACACACACACACACACACACACACACATATCCAATCCAAAAAAGATGAAAAAGTAAAAACTAATAAAAGGAAATGATTCATGCATACACTAAAACCCAACCACAGAGTACGACAGGAAAGTAAAGTGCAACAAAGTAAAACCCAGGGCCAAAAGTACAAGCCCACTAAAAATAAAGTTTGTAACAAAGTCCAACCTGTAAAGAAAAGTATTGAGACTGCAATCTGTAGACGTAGGAACACACCTCGGCCAACCTCATCTCACTGAGCGTCGTCCGGCCCTGGTCCACCTAGAATCCTGTCAAAGGCACACTCGTCTACACAAGACATGACACATGCAGGAAAAGCCTGTGCATGGGTGAGTATAACAATTCCAAGTAGGACACAACGAAACCACAATGGAAAACAATAAGTAAAAATACCACAAAGGAAGATATAGTTAGCTCTACACAATATATGTCTACTGAACATATAATAAGAACATCCAGATATAGTCATACACAAAAGACCATCGTGATACCGCAGCTAGGATCCAGCTCTATGATTTCCACTAAGCATGAAACCGGGAGAACACACTCCTTGGTCTGAAAAGAGAGATACAAAGTACTCGTTTTGGGAGAACACACTCCACAAGTACCTTAAGAACATGATGCTCAGATGAGGATCACAACCAAGTCATGAGGTGATTCGGAAAACTCAGTCTATACTAATCCACTAAGTAGAGGATCGATGCCCGGGTAAATTTTGTCACGTCAATACCAAGAACTATTCCTAGGGTTCCAGGAATCAATAGAGGATCTGACTCTCTGTCTCACAGAGGGGATTCTAACAACACTATTCAGGAAGTTCTACCAAAGATATCATACTCTTGTGTAAAGGAAATGATACCAGAACATTCAGGGAAAAGAACAAGGGTACGAACCCTAAGAGAACTAGTCCAAGTCATAGAATACTGGTGGATAAAGACATGAAGAAAAGGTTACACGTCATTTAGTATGGTTACACTCCATGTTCCTTGACCCCGGGTACTGCCTGAGTAAATGGCCCATGTCATTTTTTCAGGTCGTGTAAACCAAACTACATGGCGTGTAGAAAAGTACATGCCGTGTTCCATGACCCAGAGTACTTCCCGTGTAACCGGCCTGTGTCATTCGGCTTGTTGGATAGAAAGAAACTACACAACGTGTAGAAGAATCACACGCCGTGTCTGAGAACCTAGGCCTCGCTCCATGTACGCTGGACATGTGCCCGTAGACGGTCTCTGCCCGTGTTCGTGTCACCTGCCCGTGTACCAGTACACAAGGTATCTCGTGTATCTGGCCGGGTCTGGCCGGGGAGGGGTATACACGGCATGCCTTTGGCCATGTACTCTGCCCATGTCTGTGTACTCCTAAAGTACATGCCATGTAGGCCGCCAACGAACACATTCCGTGTAGCCCATTTTACACGGTGTGTGGTCAAAAAATTTCCAGAACGTCGTCTTCTTCCTCGTGCTTTGGCCGATCTCCCAGATCCATAATCTCTCGTCCGTTTGTCCCTATACTCCAGGGATTGGTTCGGTTCATCATCTAACACCGCGACGGGTGTTTTTGGCCTTTGAAACGCATCATAAACCTTGAACGATCCATCTGAAGAAAAACACACGAAAACTCATAACTATCGATCCGCTTTGAATCATCTGCTGATATCACCGTCCCACCTCCGTGACACTGCTCCGGGGTTGGATCCACAGTTTTGGATCGATGCGTCACAGAACAGATGCGCAACGATCCGTCGTTCATCGCCCCACGATGAACGTGGAGAACATGAAGAAAAGAAAGGGGAGAAATCCAAAGAAATGAACTTCAGGAACTAACCTCCTCTGTCGTTCATCACGACTTTGATCCTCTCCCATTAATGGGATTAAACGGAGCATAAAATCATCAACAATGGATTAACATGGATTCAATCTCCCATAAATCACCGCAAAAATCACATCCCGCAAGAACGATCGATCTGTGGACTAATATGTTCGTGGATTATCCCACGTTCGACATAGAAATCAAAAATGGGAAAGAAATCATAATTAAAACATCCTACCTAGATTCTGTGGCATTTGTCGGCAGTAATTTGGTCGCTGCGTCGTCATCGCCGCGTTGGGAGGTTTTCTCCAGAGCCTCTTGAGCCTCCAAGGGTTTTAGGGTTATGAGGTTTGTAACCCTGGACCCTTACACCAACCTTTAATTAAAAAGTTAAGGGATATTTGTTGCAGCATATTTAAAGGATTTTGTTGCAGAATAAAATATTTTCATTTAAATATTTCATTACTCATACGTCCCAAAAACTGGATTCCACCACCGACATGCGCCGGCCGATGTTAGGCCTCGCTTAAGGTTAAATTGTTGTTCCAAACGCAATGGTGCCCTCATATTTCTGATCTGAGCACCCGTTAGGGAGTTATTACACTTTTTCAGGAAAACCGTAGGCGCGTGTAATTTAATTATTAAATTAAATTCAAACACTTATTTCGGGCTCACTGGGCCTTGGAACTGCATGCCGCCTCAGATCCTGGTCTCAAAATAATTCCCATATAATATTAAAATAATACATGAAAAAAATCAGTGACATTACATCACACAAACCTTAGGGATTTCCCATCCCCAAAAAGCGAAAACAAGGGCTAGTAAAAAAGATGTGGGTACTGCACGCGAATCTGAGCCTCCCGCTCCCACATGCTCTCCTGAAAATTTCCGTGCTGCCACCGGACATGCACCAAGTTAATAAATCGCCCACTAAGGATCTTCTCCTATCAATCCTCGATCTCTACTGGGTACTCTGCAAACGTTTCCCCATCATCGATGTCCAGCTCGCCCCAGTCAATAATGTGGGATGGATCGTGCACATACCTCCGTAGCTGCAACACATGGAAGACGTTGTGTACCCAGTCCATCTGAGGAGGTAGAGCCAAGCGATATGTCACCTCGCCAACCCTACTCAGAATCTGAAAAGGGCCCACGAACCTTGAAGTTATCTTGTTGCCTTGGCCAAATCTCTGCAATCCCCATCGAGGTGAGGCCCGAAGGAACACATGGTCTCCCTCATAGAACTCCAAGGGCCTCCGCCTCCTGTCAGAATTTGATTTCTGCTGAATCTGTGCAGTCTTCATCCGCTCCTGGATGACCTGCACCTTCTCTGTAGTATCTCTCACCATCTCTGGGCCCATGAGTGCTGACTCTCCCATGTCTGTCCAGTAAAGTGGCGACCTGCAAGGTCACCCTTATAGAGCCTCGAATGGTGCCATACTAATAGTGGAATGATAACTGTTGTTGTAAGAAAATTTCACCAATGGTAGGTGATCCTCCCAGCTATGACCGAAGCCAAGAATGAAAGTTCAAAGCATATCCTCCAGGACCTGGATGGTCTACTCTGTCTGACCATCAGTCTGGGGATGAAATGCTGTGCTCAAGCGTATCTGAGACCAAAAATCATCCTGTAATCCCTTCAACAACTGGGATGTGAAACGAGCATCACGATCTGAGAGGATCGTGGATGACACTCCATGAAATCTAACTATCTCCTGCACTTAGAGGCATCCCATATCTCTACTGAACTCTGCTCCCGTATGGCTAGGATGTGGGCCGACTTGGTGAGTTGATAAACGATCACCCAGATGGCATCGTGTCCCCTAGACGTACGTGGTAAACCCATCACAAAGTCCCTGGATATCTCATCCCACTTCCACTCTGGCACCTCAAGGGGCTGAGTCAAACCTGCTGGCACTTGGTGCTCAACCTTTACTTGCTGACAAGTAAGGCACCGAGAGACAAAATCTGCCACTCCCTTCTTCATTCCAGGACACCAGAACTGACGTAGGAGGTCATGATACATCTTTTCTATGCCTGGATGCACTGCCAAAGGGGTTGTATGGAACTCCCTCAGAACCTCCTCCCACAACGTCGCTGGTACTACTGTGCGCCCTGTGAAAAGAACAACGTGCTCCCCACCTTCTGAAAATCCATTAGCAACATCACCTGTGGATATCTGGCACATAGAGTCTCATAGCTAGCATCCTCGCACTGTGCTTCCCTGACTCATTATAAGAGTGTAAGGGTAACAACCATCGACTGAAGTTAAGCTCCCACATCTCTATACACGAAGGATAACTGTAAGGAGGCCAACTACCTCGTCACCTCATCCACCAACCGCGAACTGGATTTCCTACTGAGAGCATCTGCCACTATGTTCCCCTTCCTAGGTGTATAAACAATCTAAAAGTTGTAATCCTGAAGGAACTCAATCCATCGCCTCTATCTCAAATTTATATCCTTCTGAGAAAAGATATATCTGAGACTCTTGTGATCAGAGTAGATGGTAAACCGCTCTCCCATCAGGTCGTGCCGCCACATCTTGAATGCGAAGTCTACCACTGCCAACTCAAGATCATGGGTCACGTAGTTCTGCTCGTGTGGCCTCAACTAACGTGATCCATAGGCAATCACTTACTGTATCTGCACAGGACACAACCAAGCCCGGTTCCTGATGCATCACAGAACACAACGTACTCGAAACCCTCCTCTAGTAATCTCAAGATCGGGGCGCTCGTCAAACTCTATCTCAACTGCTGGAAAGCCTGCCGGCATCTCTCGGTCCACACGAAAGGATGCCCCTTTCAGGACAAAGTTGTAATGGGTTCTGCAATCCTGGAGAAATCAACGATGAATCTCCGATAGTAGCCTTCCAACCCAAGGAAACTCTGCACCTCCATCATGCTCTGGGGTGGCTCCCATGCTAGCACTACCTCCACCTTGGCTGGGTCCACTGCTACACTATCTGCTGAGATAACGTGTCCTAGAAAGTGGACCTCCTATAACCAGAACTGACCCTTAAAGAGTTTCCCATACAACTAGTGCTCTCAGAGTGTTTCTAGAACCATCCTTAGGTGTCTCACGTGCTCCTCCAAGGTCAGAGAGTACAAAAGGATATCATCAATGAAGACCAATAAAAAACGGTCTAGGTATGGCTAAATGATCCAGTTCATGAGTCCCATGAACAATACCGGGGCGTTCGTCATGCCGAAGGGCATCACCAAGTACTTATAGTGACCATAGCGACATCAGAAAGTCGTATTCGGTATTTCCTGATCCCATAATTGCAACTGGTGATAGCCTGACTGTAGATCAACATTCGAGAACCATCGTTCCCCTCTCAACTGGTCAAAGAGGTCATCGATCCTCGGTAGTGGATACCAGTTCTTCACGGTCACCTGATTCAAGCGCTGGTAATCCACACATATCCTCATACTCCCGTCTACCTTCTTGGCAAACAGCACTCGGGCCTCCCAGGGTGAAATGCTGGGTCTCACAAATCACTTATTCTGCAAGTCGTCCACCTACACCCTCAGCTCACGAAGCTCTGCAGGAACCATCTGATATGCTGATGTTGATATCAGTGTCATCCCGGGTTGCAACTCAATGCAGAAATCTATCTCCCGACGGGGAGGTAGCCCAGGGACATCCTCAAGAAAGTCGTCCTCGTACTCAGCCACTACTGCTGGAAATTGGAAACTCGTAACATCTACTGCACCAAGGGCTATGCTAGCCAACTGATGTGAAATCGGTTCTTCCCTCCAATGCATGAGTCCATACAGCATTGCCTGGGTCTCTCTTTCACCGACAAAAGAGAACCTCATTCCATCACTACAGACACACCACACCCTTCACCTAAAACAGTAAATCTGTGCATGAACTGGGGATAGCCAATCCATACCAAGAATGACCTCGTAAGGCATCGACGCTACCACCAAGTGGTTCCAACTGAAACTCTCGCCTCCAAGGGTCAGGTCACACTATCTACAGAGGTGTGTTATCTCTGAATCTTCTCCAGTCGGTGTTTCTAAGCGTAAGGGTCGAGTCAACGGCTCAAAAGGAATCTCAAGGTCCTGAACAAGATAAGAAGCCAGAAAGGAATTACTAGCACCTGTGTCTATCAATACGGCATCCAAAGTAGAAAAGAAAAAGATAATACCTCTAATCATTTAGGAAATACCTGGGTCATAAGCCTCTGCCGCCTGCAGCTGTCCCTGCCTCTGTCCACTAGCTCCCTGGGCTTGGGGTGGACCTCTTGGGGGTGGTGGTGGCAAAGGTTCAAAACGCCGACCACCTCCATCTTCTCTCCAATCTCCTATACCACGTCTGCCGCCCCACAGAACTGTCTGCTCCACATGTTGCCTTTTCCTCTATGGTCCATCCCCTAATCCTGTGTCACTAGTACGGAGGGTCGGAAAATCCAGAGCGAGATGTCCTCTGCCATCACATGAGTAGAATCGCCTCTCTTGAGGCTGGCTGGATGCGCCTTGCGAACACTGTACGGCAGATCCCCTATCCTAGGATCTCCTCTAAAAATGTCTCCCACGCCTGGGTCCCTAACGTCGTCATCCTGCTGCTGAGGTCTAGGGTTCCCGCACACAGCAAGCTCATTCGGGAGGGTCCGCTCCACGAGCCAAAGGGCTGATACATCAACTGACACATAATCCGGAGTTGATGTATCCAAAAGTTTCGTATCGTCAAAAAGAACTCAACATGACAGACGACGCGTCAATCAGACGCCTGGTCTGAGAGTTATTGGATTTTTAGTCCCAGGGGCCCGGTTGGGTTTTAAGTCAAAACCAACCTGACTATACTCCAAATGTGTCCAAACCTCGAGCGAAGTAAGCTAAAAGGTCTGTCTCACTAAGAGGAATCCAACTAAGTCGACAGCACATCAATCAGACGTCTGGAGCTCAAGTTATAAGCATTTCCGCTCCGAGGGCCTGGTTGGTTTCGTGCACGAACCAACCCAGCTGAACCCAAAGTTCTCTGAAACCTTGAGTAAAATATAAAGAAACGACCGGCTCGATCCACGGATTGCTACGTAGCTGACGGTTCGTTGATCGGAGGTCTGCAGCCAATGTTATGGTCAATAGACCGAAAGAGGTTCGGTATTAGGGGGTTTGGGCCCGTTCCGACCCGGCCCGATACCCTCTGGGTCAGCCCGAACCGGGTCAACCCATCCAGGGTCTGGGTCCAGCCTGATTGGTCGCGGTCCGGCCTGGGCACGGCCCGGCCTGGGTGTGGCCCGGCCTGGCAGCCCGGTCTGGAGAACCAGCCAGGGCAGCCGGCCCGGCGCGCTGGAGCCAACAGGTGGCTCGACCGTTTGGCCGAGTGGATGAGGGGGGGGGGCTACCCCCCATTTTGTAACAGTGGCCCCCTTAATGGGGCTGCTCAAGATGGCCAGCCAGGGGTCGTAACCCCCGGCTCATCCCCTGTCCGGCCGGCCCGCTCCGTCCGGCCGGCTGTTGCCGGCACGGGACCGGCAAGGCCGGTCCCCCTGTTCCGACGCCAGTGGCCTGGAACTGGCCGCCGGTTCCCCTACTCCGCCATGGCCCAAAACTGGTTGCGGCCCTGCTCTTGCCGCGGTGCTTTTGTGGTTCTTCGGTGCGGCGCAACGGCGCCGCGTCTTTGGTTCGTCTTCAACGGCGCGGCGTGACGGCGTCGCGCTTCTCCCCCTTTCATTAACAATTCTCGTGCGGTGCTTCGGCACCGTGTTGCCTTACTCTTGCTGCATCAATATCAAACAACCAAAAAGGGGAGGAGAGTTGTCCGTGTTCATGCGGTCTGACATCCTCCCGTTATTGCGATAACAGAAGACCACAAAAAGTAGATAAGCCAACATTGAAGTAATCAGGATCAAACGAAATAATAATTCCCCTACCTCGAGCATAGCTTGAATGGAGGTTCGTTGCAGAAATAACCATCGCCGAAGGAGGCATCGTGAAAGGAGAACCGTCGCGGAAGAAGGCGTCGTTGGTGTCGCGGTACACGGCGTCACGTAGTCGATCTCCGAGGATTCGGCGTTCTTCATCGGAGATCAGTGTGTTCCTCGCGTTCTTCGCATTCTTCATGTTCTTCGACGAAGAAGATGAAGATCATCAAGCCTCCCTTATTTTTTCTCCCAAACCTCTCAAGCAACAAGACTTTCAACCAAAAATAAAATAAGTTCAACACTTAATTTATTAACATAACTTAAGCATTTGAATTTCAAACATTCAAATTAAACTCCCCAATTAATTAACTTAAGTTATCAAAATTAATGGTGACTTGAACGAGTTAGAGAATATGAAGGGGTGGGGTTCGTGTGGGCCCCACAACCCTCATAACCTCCCATGGGAAGTTTGGTGGTTTCCCCCAACTTCCACTCAACGGTTTTAACCACTTAGAAATAAAAATTGTAGTTAAATTTTTATTTTTAACTTCCTCAATTTTTAACAACGTCTCTCATGAAAACGCAACTCCGGAAAAGGGGTTCCTAAGCAATTATCAGTGCTGCGAATCCATCGGTGCCCTCGAAATTCGATTCTGAGCAGCGGTTCAAAAGTTAGAAAAACCCGCTCATTCGTTCACTGAATGTACCCGAGCTAAACATCAGATAGAAATTCCGAGCACACCGGGCCTCGGAATCAAGTGCCATCAGAAAACGCGTTCTTGTAAAATCCCAATGAAAAATAAGAAAAAAAATTTACTTGAATTTTACGGGTCTTTACAAATTTGGTATTGGGAAAATTGTTATACGAGAGAATATATTTTCTATACATGAGAAGAACATTTTGGTGAGTGCCTTGAAATCTCATTCCGGGAAGAGACTCAAGTTATTGTGGGATATTGTGATACTTGTCTCCTATTTTGAGTTATTATAATTGATCATAGTTTTTTATTGTGGGGCTTCCATGTTGAAATAAGATTGTTATTTTGTTTTATCATTAATTTTTGTTTTTGTGTGTCGTTGTATGTCTCTGAGATGTATTCCATTGGTTCCTTGGGAGTGTATTATTGATTATCCTCAGGGTAATCCTACAATGGAATAAAAATTTATTTAGTCTATCATGTGAACATTTTGTGCTATTGACCATAATGTTCCACCTGTTCACAATTCTACTATTGACATATAGGAAGGAGTTGTAAGAGAAAGTGATCGATCATGTTAGTTCCTGTATGAGAATCCAACATACATTAGAGGTATGAATGATCCTTGTTAGGAAAATGATGGTTTAGACCACAAAGATCAGATATTTTGCTTCCTAGATACACCTGGTATTATTAAGGTGAATTTTGAAGGGTTTAGATTTGAGGTTTCTAGAAATATTTGTTGGGATTCTATGGTATACAATTATTAATATGTGATATAAAACTAGAGAGTGTTTCAATATAGGCTTCTTGGATATTTTTTTCACATTCATTGATAATGGATAATTATCTAGAGTTTTACTCTTTATACTAGAGAGAATGTGGTGTGTCAGCTCAAACAAATTCGTTTGCAGAATTGGATTATTTTTTACCAGAGGTTGTGAAGAATGAAAAGATAATGGTTCAAAAGAACCATGAGGGTTTGCGATCAGATATCATATCATAGGAATTTATTCTTATGCCTTAGAACATTTTTGAGATATTGGACATGGATATGATGGTAGTAATGAATACTATTGGAAAGGATAGATATTCTTCATCTTATCATCCTACTAGTCATGGATTCAGTGGTGATCTAGGGAAAAATTAACTGGTAGGGTCATCAAAGGATTGGGGGAGGTGGTTCTCAATAGATAGCCTCCTCAGAACCTTGTTTATATCCAAATGTGTGCCACTTATTTTATATCTATCTGGAAAGTTATGAAATACCTAATGTTATTTTCCACAAATAAACATGATGTGTTATTGATTTTGGTTTTATGGTCATCTACATCGTTTTTTTAAGACAATTTCTACTCCTCGATATGGTAAGATATCTTCATCTCCAAAGGATACTATGTCATAGTCATATGCTTCAAATACTGCAGGGATCCAACCACATGACTTAGGAGTGAGGCACCATCATACAATATATGATTTTAATGAGGTCGTAGATGTGTGTCTATAGATAGTGAGACACACCATCTTTATTGCATCCTCAGTAGTGATTTCTTTATTTGGTAATGGTGAATACCACATGTTTATATCTCACCATTTTTTTAAAATTTGTAATCATCAAATAGATCTCATTTTCTTTTTTACGGAGTTATAAATGCCTCTTGGGTTGAATAAATAACAGGCATTCCAGTTTCCTCCTTGTGGGTTATCGATAGCAAATACTAGGTAAGTCTAGGAATTTCTTTATTCTCAATCACAATATATTTGTCATCATCATCATGATATACATGATGGTTTATCATTGAGATGAGGTTGACTTTTACGAGTTTTGTGTCTCATTTCATGTGGCCTGTGGGAGATCATATCATTTTAAGGGAGAATGGGATCCGAGATCAAACAATGAAGGACCTTATTTCCCAATGCTCAACAGTTTTTTGTTAGTGTTACCGTTAATCCCGATGAGTTTTCTTCTAACATTGATCTTCCTACCACTGTATAAGAATTTCCTATCATATTACAAGATTATTTAATTAGTATTAACTCATAGATAGAGGTAAATTTTATAATTGTCACTGTTCTAGGGATACATATGATGTTGATTCCCTTTTATCGCATAAAACAGGTAGAGCTAAAACAATTCAAGTCGTAGTTGAAAAATCTTGTAAAAAAGGTTTTTGATCACCCATGTCTTTATACTTTGGAAAACCCAATTCACTTTTCCAAGAAAGAAGATGGTTTACTCCGATTGTTGATAGACTATAAGATATTGAACTAGGTAACAATGAATAATGGGTATCATTTTCCTCGTACTGAATACTGTTTCAATAGTTAAAGAAATAAATGTGGTTTTCAAAGGATGATCTTCAAATGAGTTATCATCATCATTGAGTTTGGTAGTCCAATATACATTAGACTACTTTTAAGATTACATAAGACCATTAGTAATACCATGTGGTTTTTTGTTTCCTGACTAACACTCAGAAAGATTTCTAAAAATTGGTTAATAAAATAGTCTTTTAGTATGTCAACACATTTTTGGTAGTGTTCATAGATTGTATTTTGGGTTTTTATAGATCCATGAGTTAGCATGAGCACTATTTCAGTTTTACTTAATGTTCTTGAGAATTCATTGTTTTTATGTAAGGATTTTGAAATGTAATTTCTAGATTCAAGAGGTGAAATTATTTGTTATTGTGATTTATGAACAATTCATATTAGTTCATCCTAAAAAGGTAATGGTTTTTCTTTAATGGGATGTTCCTTGAAATGGATTTGATACTTTTAGCTTCCATGTCTTTATTGGATACTATTGGTGGTTCTATTTCTGAAACATTTATCATGGTGCATCCACCTAATGAATTGTTTATCACTTATGGATGCATTTTACGTGGAATTATAGCATTCCAATGTTTGGAATCATTAATCACTTTCTTGGTGATGTCTTCTCCTTGATTGAAATAGGATGATGGGAGGTCTATTTCTCCATCCTTGTATTACTCTATTCTATTCGTCTCCTAGTCCAGGTCTCCATCATATATTTGTGTCTTGGTTCATGAAAATCATTGACGATGCCTTCTCCTTTTAGATTATTATTAATTATGTTTCTTCTGTCTAGACACTCCAAGGGGTCTTGATAGGGCATCCACATTCTATTAGGAGAATAGTCATGTTGGGAATCTATGGAATTTCTAGAAACCGTAAAACTTATCACCTATATTATTCCGAAAAAGAGTGATTCACAAGGGTGGGTATCTTAAAAAATACTATGGTGATCATAAAAAATATTATTCAATATGCAGGAGTTCTGAGGTTTTCCTCATGCATTCCTTGTTTAACATGAGGTAATCGGTGCCATTATCTTATTACAGAGATGAGGAGAGTCTAATCAAAATTCAAGATGGAGCAGGATCATAGAGGTGGGTCCCTATAAATGAGAACATTGAATGTGTATTAAATGGATGGATCAGAAATCAAAATATGAGTGGACCTGAGGTGGCGTGTCTCCTAAAGAGAAGGTTTCACACCATGAAGGATCATCTGGACACCACTGAGGGAGGATCCGAGAGGTGTACCCCAATGTGGGGGACACAAAGGTTTAATATTCACTCATATTGAACCTTATGGGGGCTTCCAAAATACCCATTCTAGAATATAGGAATCAAAACCCATGCAACACAAAGGGGTGGTGTAGTGCTTATGAATTAGAACTTCCCATCACAAAAATATTTATCTAATATGGAAGGTGTGGATTGTCTGGGGATTATACACTAGATCTGCTCAGGGACTGTTGGCAGCAGCGATGATGTTGATGGGGATTAAATGTTGGAATATCCCAAATTGATGGCATGATCTCCTTGGGATTTCACAGTATAGGTATGAATCATGGTGTAGATGGATGAAGTGTGAGGGGTGGAATGAATATATTGTGGGGAAGTTGGGGCTGAACCTTGGGGAGGCATTCTACATGTCCTAGTTAAATGGGAATAAAATTCCACGTTGTTTAGGATGAAGCACTGGGACACCTACTAATGTGGCACATGAAAATTGAATATATGGATATGGACACAAATTAAGTGTGACCTCTAGGTTGGGGCATGTTCTTATAGATACCTTGAGACTCAAGGGAAAGACTTGGACTAAAATTGGTGTTGGAATTTATCCTCAATGAGGCTTCCTACATATCCTAGTAAAGTTACAATCAATGTCGATAGCATTTGGGAGGGATAATTAGGACACCAAAAGAGGTAGTCTAGGGAAAAAAGATTATATGACTGGGAACCCAAAGTAAGTGTATCCTTCAGGTTACCACATGATCCCCACGACACATGTCAACTCAAGGGAAAGACAATTATGGGAATTGATAGTGGGATTGGACCTCTAGGAGGCTTCCTATGTATCCTTGATGGGTAGTAATCAATGCAAACATAGTTTTTAATAGAGCATTGGGACACATAAGGTGGTGGCCCAGTCATAATGGGACATTTGGTTGGGGATTATGTGATAGAGATTCCCATTGGTCATGTTGGGGCATATGTTTAGGAATTTCCCAAACAGATAGAGATAGAGGAATATGCTAGAATATTCTCTTATTGATATTATATGTCATAGTCATTTTAAACATTGATGCACATGTGAGACATACTTGGTGTGAAAAACAAGATTAACCAGCCGACCTCACGCTTGTGTTGCAAAAGATTCATCGACGAGGGATGGTGTGAGGCTTATGAATGGATGCATCTTTAGGATGATTTCATTATATTTGATGATGATGTCATTCCATTTTAAGATGATCTATCTCTTTGTCATTCATAAATATATCAATCAATCAAGTAGTTGTTGGGGCTTACGAATGATACTTCTCGAGGTGCACATGGAAATGATACCCATATGGAGAAGGATGTAGACTTGAGGATGCAGGAAGCAAAAAACCCCATTATGACTATCCCTTATTTAATCTTGTTTGGAGTATTCAATTATATGTTAGACATAAAAATTGATAGCCAAGTCATTCCTAACATGGTTATATCATAGATTAATGTCATATTTGGATGATGTTGGAGATAGGGTGTTTAGCATCTTGCATCCCAGTCGTGGGGGACTCATTCCACTCCCTTTGGACTTACATAATAGGATCCCATATCTCTGTGCGGAAGGGATGGTTTCAAACATGATGGAAGGTGAGGGATTAGTTGAGTGGTTGATTGTAGGGTTCTTGTTAGCATAGTTATTATGAAAAAAAATCTTATAGAATATCTCTTATATACATATAGAGGGTTGGAATCATAATAAGGTACCCCTCAAAAAGGACCAAGAAATCACTAAATGAATGCCTCAAGGGATGCATGCACGAGGTTCACAAATGACATGGGAGGTTCAAATAAGAGGGGATAGAACATGGTTCTTTATTGTAATGACATCACATGGATCCTGAAGAAGGTGGTGCTAGCATGGGTGGAGATCGACCTGAAAAATGATGTGTTGAGAGCAATATTGGGTTTCCCTTAGAGTTAGGGATGTGCGGAATATGATACTTTTGTGCAGACTAGACATAAGGCTGTAATATTTGAGTGAGGGACAAAACACATTGGGCCCCCAAAGGAGGACCCCCATGGAACAAGTCACACAAGACCTTATACATTGTGGGGATCCTACATTTTCTCCATCGCTAAAGATCACTGATACCACTTGAAAAGTTGTATTTGGACTACATGATGATCAACATAAATAATGGAGTGCAATTTAATATATAGATTCAAGATTGCACACCATCTCACAAAAGGTTGGGTGCAGAAGAGGGATGGTTGACGTTAAGTTAAACACGAAAGGTCATTCTGTGTGAACTAAATTTATTTCACGTAGGAAAAGCCACTTTCACACACCTTTTTTTTTGATTTTTTGTGGTTTCTATAGTAGAATATGGCCATTTAAAGCCTCATTGGATTCAAAAGGTCTTTCAGTGAAAATTTTTATCTTTTGTGCATTTCTCGAAACATGCATGCACCTTTTTAGGGCCTTTGGGATTCATCGTGGAGTCAAATTGTTTCTTTGGTTCCCTCAAATATGACTATTATGGCTCGATATTGAGATACAAACCAAAAGATCATCCCCATTAGAATCTAGTTTGAAAGGGGGAATATAATGCCTTGTTCGAAGGGACATGCCAAAGATAGGGGTATATTCCCAATGATGCTTGAAAAAACCTTCCATATGTGTGTAAAACTCCTTACACACACCTAAAAACCATGTTCCACCCCTATTAAAATGTGTGGGGACTTATTTTTGGTACATTGACTTTCTAAATGATAGAATTTCAACTCTTGTTTGTTTAATACTATCACATTATCATGAACCATGCATTTCTTCGACCTATTTCACACAACATTCAACTTTTCCACACACTTTACTTTTTTAGGTCGATTGCATCTTTTGTGACTTGTATAATATATTGATAAAATAAATGGCGTGTGTTCACATATTAGATCTTCCATGCACCATCCGTAGAAGATTATAAACCATCTGAACTATCCAACACATATGAAGTTTCACGTCTTGAGGCTATAATCACAACTAGAAGGACTGAGATGGGTATAAGCCCTTAGATCCTTCTATCTCATAGGGTTGATTCAGAAAACAAAATATTGTTGGGTATTCTAAAATAGGTTTTTATAGACTATATTTTGAGTTACCCTCTTCTATTGTAGAACTTCTCACTATTGGATGATGTAACTATACCGGCATATGCAGTTGATGTGCTAAAATAATGGTTCACTCGATAAGATGATCTACCATTATACAATATCAATGACCAAACCCACTTCACTCTATATAATAGGGACCATGATATTTCTACCCTTAATGGGAGTACTAGGATGATCTCTGGGAATGAAGTTGTATAAGAGGAGTTCCTAGCTAATAACTCCACCACTTTTCAGAACATCATCTGGAATGAAAATAATGAATAACAAAATTAATGGTATCTATGGTCATGGAGAAAAGTTACTAGTGAATGGGAGTGGGAATTATAGGCACACTTAATGTGATTGGAGTATATGGGGAACTAACCAGGATCAGGCATCACAGTTCCATTTCTACCACAAGAATGAACTGGTGTCGTAGATATTTAGCTAGTGGTCGTCGGGGACAAATATGTTCCACCTATATCATTGGGAGGTCAACCTCAACTTGTGGTATATTCACTACATTAGAGGTATCCCAATGCAGGGACTCTAGTATGATGAGCTTTTTTCAGTACCACATAATTGAAAAAACCATGGGAATATCATAATCATGACATGGAATACTCTGGAAGATCTAAAGGAAACACTAAAATTAAGTTTATTTAGAAATAAATCTCATATCAAAAATGGTATGACCACTTAATGAAGAAGAACCGGAGGGTTCCGATGTTAGGTCATAGAAAGCAGCATCTTAACATATTTCAGAGGGGGAGCTCTTTCTCATACTCATTAATCCGGGAGGTTGGACAATATTGAAATTTGGGGTAAACCATTGTAGGATTCTAGGACCCAATTATAAATTACATTTAATTCTTCACAACCTTCTGGAGCGGGTTTCTACTGCTAGAGAGAGATACGAGAACATGACTCCAGCTGAGAACACTGGTGATGGATGTGATCTTGGAAGTTGGGAACATGTTTACTCTAGTGTTACCTCTTCTCACAAGACTATAAATCATTATGGGACACATCCTAATGATATGGATTACCATGATAATCTATAGGCTATTCCAAATTCGGCACAGCTTGATCAATTCTCATTTATATGTCTATGAATTTCCAACTACCATTCTTCTACCGAATGATGGCTCGGGGCCATCACTGCCAAATATAGCTATGGTTTGTCCAATGACCATCAATGATTATAGTGCCAAGCTCTAAATTGGTATCCATGAAAAATTAAACTTCTTCTCCTTTGAGACCTTGTAAGGACCAATGGAGGATGACATGCGAGGCATGAGAGAGAAAAAATAATACTTTCTAAGATTCCATGGTGCGGTGATGGTGACCCACATATATAGAAAGGAAATATATGAGCTAAAAGTTCCATCATTCCTTTTAATGAAATTCCGATTCATTCATTGGGTGGAAAAAAAATCTAGATAGACATGTCTGAATAATATATCCCCTAAATTCTTCACCTATTGTGGGGCATAACGATTCACACCAGAATCAGTGAAAAAATAGTTTTTCCACCAATTGGTGTTGATATAGGGATGTTGATTGGATTTGTTGGAAACTTTGTGGCATCACATCTAGAGGTGATCCTATGGAAGCACATTTGAGTAATTGAACCAGTAAGTGTAGAGCAATAGAAAAAGTTAAGCTGGAAGGTTGCATCTAAAGGGGTGATCCTAACTCTGTGGGAAACTCAAGTTGAATTTAGACTGGTAGAAACATCACATGGTGTTGTTGTGCCACTACCTCCCAAAGAGATGTGGTCTTGAAAGTGACCTTGGGGACCGATGAGATAATCCCCAAGATGATGTTGAGATATTTCTTACAAACAACCGCTTATGAAATCATATGATCCTTGTGGTTTACTGGATGACATTGAGGTCATCCCTGTAAACATAAGATCTATGGAGGAGGCTAAAAGAGGGTGGGTTTAGCTATAAGAAATATGGACTACCCAGGTGGCGGAAAAATAAATCCTCCATCAGCGACATGTGCATATGACTATCATTGATATCTATTGGTTCCAAATGGAAAATTATGAAGAACCACACATCCTCATGAAAGTGATTCTTGGTCAAGAACCAAATCTATAATGAACACTATCTAGGAAAAAATCTAGTGAAGTAGAAGAAACCGAGGAATCTGGTAATCGGTAATCCCTGAGGATAGAAACTCATCAATACATCCCTTGAGAAAGTGGAAAGATCTAAAACTCTATGGATGAAATGGTTGACTATCTCGGGGTGAGCCTTAAATTACATCTTTCATTGATCTGTTCGCCACCATGTACACCTATTAACTAAAACTATATTTGAACAATATTCCCTTGGTAGTAACCAGGAGACCACCACTATAGGGGGGAAGGAGTGCCAATTGGAACAAATTATCATTCCCTAGCATCATTCTCTAGGGGGTAGGCATGTGTTGAGCCAGTAGAAACTAGTAAAGTTAGAGTGATGTTATCAGGGTCCTAGACTACCCTTGTTGTCTACGAGGGGACTCTCCTAGGATTCCATATACTAGCACCCACTATTATAGGGATAATGTGCCCACAGAGAATCATCATCGAGATCATTCCACCTAAATTCATGAGAAACTGTTGAACTATGTAGACACAAACATGTTTCCATAGAGCTCAGTATAAAATTTTTTTCCTATCTCATATATCTCCTAACCAAAGAACATAAAGATAACTAGTATATATCATTGAAATAACAAGTGAGGAGGTCTCTCCTATTATTTAATAAATAGGTTAAATAATGTTCTCATCCCATGTAGTACTCAGAAGACTGCAAGAACATGGACCAAAAGAGGTTGGGGAATCTATAAGAATTCGATAGATACACATATCAAAGACGAAACTATAATATAGAATGAAAAAGATCTAGTTCTAGAAGAGTGGGTGGATGTTACTAATCACTATTCCCTTGGTCAGGAATAACTTAAAATATGAAGGCTTGATGTTAATGAATAATAAGAAAAAATTGAAGATTGATTCCCCTATGACATGGAGCCTAGTCCATTGAAGATGATAGGAGATGAGGACCTTTCATCTGATCTCTTGAACATATTTCCATAATAGGAGACTATAGATCCTCTGGAATTGGTTGTCTTTTATCCTAAGGTGCATATAGAGAACAAAATAATCTAGAACCATGCATGTAAATTCATTCAATGTTTTATTGAGGCCCCAGATCCACATCTAGTGAGCTAGATATGGTCCCTTAAACAATGGATGAACAATCTATGTGTTGGAGGGGAATAAGAAATAAATATTCATATGATAGTCTATGAATAACATACTGTAAATTTATGGGAGTAGACTAAACATTTTGAAGAAACCTGGATTTCAGTGATCTCTTGAAGTATATGAAAAATACGGGATGATAACGATGAGATCAAGATACTGGATGAATATGAGAGGGAGCACACTGATTTCTTCTTAAATTTAGTAGGAAATCAACGAAAGGATGAAATACCAACTAGAGCAGGTTGAGTAAAAAATGAAATAGGTGACTGATCAAGTTTCCACAATCCAAGCTAAGAGAATCTGATCATAGATGAGAGAAACTGAGCTTCTTCCAATGTCCAATGATGAGGAATTCAAAATCTGAAAGATACAATAGCTCCTGGACACCACACACCAAAGGCTATCATATCTAATTCACTCTATCACTAGATTAATGTTATACGTGACATTTTTTCTTACATATAACTCTTAAGGGAACTAATTTTTTATGAAAAAAATTCATTATTTGATTATTTATCACAATAAAATCATATTGTGAGAGAAAAAATGACCAATCCATAAGATCATGTCAGCCATGAATGGTGTGAGAAATAAGGGATGGAAACATGATACATCACTCTATATGATAGGGCAGGATAAAGTTTGATAAATCAGGGTTATCTTTTGATGACTGACAACCCAAAGTGTTCAGGATGAGGGAGGCCATGACTATAAAATGGTTCAATTGAAATAACCATCAAAATTTCCCAATTTGTGCTACTGCATGAAAAGATAGGGCCATGGGAATTAAAGTAGATCCGGTCAAAGGAGAGTGAAAAATGTGAATTAAAATTCTAATATTCCAATCATTTGTAATATGGAATGCCAACATAGGATGATAGATGACTGTTTTCAAAACATGGTATCTGTATCACTAGACATGAAAAACATAGTACGTGAGTCGAAGTGGAATAACCATGTAGTTTGGGTGCCCAATTAGACATTAAAGTTGTTAAGGATCCATATTAGGAGAATAAAAAGTGTGTCTTGGATTGATGGAATGTTATAAAGGATTCTAACACTCTTGGAATTACTCTGTGTGACTTAGATCACATCCGTGTAGGAGCATTTGTATGAAAAAAATATCAAACCCATCTACATTGAAGGAACTCTCCGGTGAGGGACCCGAATTCCAAGTAGTTTTATGTTATCCAAATGTGGAGGATAGATTGACAGTTTAATGTAATAGGATGATGAATATTAGTTTAAAAATATATCATCATGTGATTGGGACACGTCCTATTGTTTAATGTCATGTGATATGGACGTTGTACATAGTTTTATGTCATATTTCAAGTACCCTGACCAACAGTTTATGGTCAAGTTGTACATACCATTTAAATATCTATTACTAGTACAATAATGTGTCATGGAGAAAATATTATAAATATGGATATGCCATAAGAGTCATGTGTACCACATAAGATATCATAACTATGGGAAAGAGGCATATGGTACATGTAAGAAGGAACATATCATAGAGAGGAAATATATTTATGGTTATCTAGTCTTCACCATGATAGGGGTAACTGGTAATTAAGGGCAGGCCACAAACCAAGTTCAAAACATGGGGACGTTTACCATACAAATATAGAATAGTTGAACAATAATGGATTCAACTATTGAATAAGTTTGAAACACATGATCAACTTTTGTTACTGAAAATCCAATATGGGGTTGGCCAAAGATGGGAGGTGAGCTAATGGTGGAATCAGACCATCACCATTTGGGGATCCATCTGGATGTGGAATATGGGAACATAAATTTAGAAATACTTGAAATGTGGAATGGAGAATAGTACCCAGGTCATACAAGAAGTTTAAAGTCATCTTGATTTGAATATAAGGGAAATAAATATCTTAAGGTAATAGAGTTTAGTACATGAAGCCATCTTAATTCACACATTAACAAAATCCAAAGACTATGTGAGCCACGCTCGATACGGGAGACAAGGAACGACATCATGGATCATTTAACATGTGGTAGATCATAGGGAATGGAAATATAGTATGCCAAAACATTCATGGTTTGTACCAAAATGGTGAAATATGAGTATGTACAAACCTCTGATCATATTCGATGACATAGGAATCCTTACCTAACCAGTTAGGAGATGGGTATGAAAATGAAAAAACCACAGTTGAGAATGTTCAAAACTCATGATCTATAATTTATTTCCAGTGATCTATTAAGTCATTGGCCTAATATGGGAGATGATCCAAAATTGTCATATCCATCACTGTCTGGGGGGTTTTCTAGATGATTAGGGGATGGGGGACCTATACCCAGAATGTATCAGAGTACTGAATGTGATGGACAGTGGTATTGGGAATCAAACCCGGGCATTGTGGATAGTTTAAGGTCATATTGCATCAATCAGTCAACCATGATATATATTGTGATAGGACCCAAATACAAAATGTTTAGGTGTCACTACGTATCCCATAAGTTTGGGAATCAAGACTCATGCATTTCCCCTACGTAGTGTGGTAGATAACCTAAATTAGTGGGGGCCATCCGTCTATAGGGAGGGATTAAGGCATTCCATGATTATCAAGGGGCGTCATAATCATGCTCAGGGTATGTTTCATCTTAATATCATGCACTAAGGATTACATCCCATCCCATAAGGTCGTATTGTTTGGTCAATGATGGGGAATGTATTAAATGGACTTGTGTAGTGTGGTATTATAACAAACCCAACTTTGATGAGACCAAGGAGGAAAAAACCACAACACAAACTTCAGAAAGAATCTTATATATAGTTTAACGTCTTTTAATGTGACCTATGCTGAGGCCGAGGGGACTAAAGATTTCCATATCCTATGACTAGGTCTGAATTAAAAATGTAAAGGAATTTATATATATCCCATGAGTTTGGGAATCAAAACACATGTAGTTCTAAAAGATATCCCCATCGGTAGGTATGATCCACACACAATGAGGGGATATTGTGATTTGACTATCTAGAAAAAGATATTGAATCAATTTGTCACAAAAAATCCTTAATATATAGGAATAAAGATGAATGTAGTTCTTGAATATGAAATGGTACATGATCTATGCCAAAGGTGATGATTTCATAATTTAGGGGTTTGTGATGAAACCAATCATGGTCGTTTATTTTCCATTAGTAAGGATGCTGGAGGAGGAAATCCATGAAGGATGGGCATTGCATTTCCATTAGATACCTGACATAAATGAGGAAAAAAGGCTCATTACACTCAATGAATTCCCAAATGAATCTCAGGATAAATGGTCAAAAGGATGATCCTACAAGTATGAAAAAAGGCCAAATGTCTTGGCATTCATACGTATCCCATAAGTATGGGAATGCAGCTGGTCATTATTCATGAATCATCTAAAATTATAAAATTAGGGTTATATTCCATTTTATGTTCATAAATCTTGTAATATGGTTTTTACTCAGTTTATCATTAGGCGAATAGGATATTAGGAATCTTATTTTAAGGCCAAAGAGCTCAGACCATCATATGAAGCTACTAATGCGAAGATATGTCATGTTATATCATGGTAAAACTTGATGTGAATAAAGAATAAGGATTCCCAGCATTGTACAACACATTCCAGAGAAGAACTCATGCAGAATTTAATATCATGATGCTGGGACTATAAGTAAAGGGTTATCCTAGAAAAGAGACATGCATAGCACAGAGGGAACAATCTAATGTGAATGAGGGGAAAATGAGGCTCATTATGCACAACGCGTCTCAAATGAAAAACTACACACATTTTAAAGTCATTAGGCTTATACTTGGGTCCCATTTTTAACTTCATGTGCTTGGGAAGATAATATTAGAGAGAGGTGGAAACCATGTGACACAACATTCAGGTACCATATTACCCCAATTCAGGCCCAAAACATCCTATTAGAGTTATTACCCCTAGGTATATCTATTATAGAGCCAGATCCACTTGTACAATCCAAATATAAATGTATTTATAGGAAACCACTCACTCTATCCTTTTCAAAAATTAAATTAGATTTTCCTAAATGTTAACTCATCAATATAATTATCCTTAGAGACATCCTGATAAATATCATTAGAAAAACACATAGGGATATCACTAATGATTCCTAATCATGGTTTCCAAAGGTTGATGACACCTTTATTTGACCCCAACTATAACGACTTAGTCTTAATAGAAATGGATATTAATTAATTTTAGATGAATATTCAATAAATTACAAAAATACATTGTCGAGGACCGTAATAGTATAGTGTCTATGGAATCATGGAAACAAAATATTCTATAATAGTGAAATATCCTCAAAATAGCCTATAAGGATCTACACCTATAGTACATCTAACTAAAAACTTTCTTAATAAACTGGAGAATGGAAAAAGAAGAAACCAGCGATCTCATATGTTGAGTAAGGGTAAATAAAGGAAATTCATAACTATAACATGAAGAAATGGTATGAAACTTGATCCTAATATTTGAAGATCATACCATGCATATTATATATGTTAATAATTATTGTTAGTTCATAAGGAATATATCATAGGATAATTAAGAGAATATGTATTGAAAACATGACAATGGAATAAGAAATGTAATTTGTGGAAAGAACATTGTTCTATAACATTGTTAGCATGTATAAGTATAAGCATGTTCACTCATTATGTTATGGACATGATATAATTCCCACACATCAACTTATGTACAAGAAAACAGGTCCACGCATAACATTGTGAATGTGTAATCAGGTTCACGCATAACCATATGTATATGAAAATAGGTTTACAAAAAATTTTGTGAACATTTAATCTGATTTACACAAAAAATTGGGAACATGTAATCAGGGTCAAACATAAACTTATGGACAAGAAACAAATTCCATGAATTACATTACGAACTTGTAATAAGTTTCACACATAACATTTTTAACATGAAATCAGGTTCACTCATAAACTAATGGACTTGAAACCAGGTCCATGCAAAACATTGTGAACTTGTAATCATGTTCACTCATAAAATTTATAATCATGAGTCATAATTCCTTAACCAACTCATTTGAGGGAGATATATGTCCCACCCATCACATAAGTAAATCATAAATACATGTTCAATAATAACATTAATAATATCATGTCCCATGAGAAGATATTTTCTTTATAAAGATCAAATCATATCCCATGAATTGAAATACGTGTCATTATCATTTCATCACATAATAACCTATGGAAAGTAGATAGGTTTCATAAATATTTCATCAAAGCCTAACCCATGAAAAGAAGCTGGTATTAAAATAAAATAACCTGTAATGGCGAAACTGATTTCATAAACATATAACCCAAAAAAGAGAAACGAGATTCATAAAAATCATTCCATGAATACATAAACCATTCATGAAAGGATATGAATATAACATTTAGATAAATTTTTAGAAGGTAATGAGTAACATAAACAGATGTCATCATTGATGGAAAATAACATGGAATGATATTTTGAAAACATTTCCTTGGGAAAATATCCATTAATATTACAAAAAGGCCCTTTAAATCATATAATCATTTTGAAAACAATTTTTTTGAAAATAAACTTGAAATATAATAAAGAAATCATTAAAAACCATTTGTTAACCATTTTTATTGAAAACATGTAATGAAAGAATGAAATTTTTTTAAAACCATTTCTTTTAAAATAATTTTCAAACTATTAAATAGTGATTCAAAATAATTTGAAAATAATTTTCCTTATAAAATTATAAATAATCTTGAAATAATTTTGAATACCATTTTCTATAAAATGATTGTGTAATAAACAATAGAAAATTTTAACAATATATGCATAAATAATGAATAACAAGAGGATAAGAAGATTATTGAATTTTATTGAGATATTGACCATAATATTTAATAAATGGAAGCCTAAACATAAAAAATCTCGATAAGTGGAGAGATTGTTAAAATAAACTCTTACCACATGGTAACTTTGAACCATTCTCCCCATGTAAGGAAATGAATTTACATGAAGCTTAATATATTAAGAAAAATCAGGACATAAATGAAATAACATGAAAAATGTATGTATGTAAACATGAATAAGGAATTTAAATTCAATTCCAAACATGTGTTTCAAAAGAAGGAAATTGAGAGAAAACTACATTACTGATTTTGGATTCATTTTAATATTAAACCCCTTGAAATAAAGATCATAAAATAGATATGTAAATACCCATAAACATAACTATAAGAGTCATCTAATCCAATAATGGTTATTAAATACACCACACAAATGAGTTGAGTGGTGAATAAGGCATTTATATCATAGAAAATAAAGTGATATGGAATTCCATTACCTTGTGTCTTGACACTCTTCATACTTGTACAAGATTCCTCATAATTGGGTACCTCAATTAGAATTGTACCAAAAGTATTACTTAGATTGATTTTTATCCAAGGGGAGTATTCTCATAGTAAGTGAGGGATGTTATGATGTTTATTGGGAAGATATTGTCTGAACCTAAGTGGTTTGATAGCTGTGATGAATAGAAAGAAGTGGTGTCCTTTTATAGGGAAGGGAAAAGACAAATTTCGTAATTTTGGAAACAAGGAAGGTTTACCAACGTTATTACTTAAAAAAAGTTATACCAAATCAACCAGACACAATAATGGAAGGATAATGGCCAAATAATGGTCATACAATAGTTGTTGTACAAGTTTTATGGTTTTTTGGGTCTTAAATTTTGGGTTTAGTACTTTATTAACCTATTTTTTCTCTTAAACATTGTAATTAATTTCAATCACATTAACTAATATTTTTTTTCAAAAAAATGTTTACAATATTAGAAATTATTATTTTTTTTGATTCCAATTATGGTTTAAATTTTTCATAATTCTAATCACAAAAATGGTTTAAATTAATCGAATAGTAATATCGCTGATGAGATGACACTGCAGATTTTTAATGTAAAAACATCCAATGTTTTGCTGTGTTTTTATAACAAATTTCTAAGTGAAATCGATTCCAATGAGATAAATTGAATTAATTGTTAAATATATTATATAATTAAGCATTTAAAAAATTTTAAAAAATGATTTAACCATATAAATAAATTATATGAAAATGTAGTTTTCAATTAAAATCCGATAATTTTCACTATTCATCCAAAAAATGAATTTTCTCAAAAATATCCCCAAAATAAAATCTATGACAATTTCAACATTAAAAATTAAACAATAAAGTTTATTTTATAAAAATAAATTTCCAAATGTGTCTAAAATAAATTTTATTATTTTTTAATAGAAGGGAATTATTTGGAAAAATAGTATTTTAAAACAAATAGGGAAATTACCAAAAAACTATATCTTTCATCATCAGTTTATAATATTTATATAAAAATATTATAAAAAATATTTCAAAATTAGAAAAAAAATATTCATAACACTAATTTTTCCAACTATATTATAATTATATAAATTAAATAATTATATAAATAAAAATTTATTCTGTAGAAACTCATGGTTGCGTGTAATGTATGCCATGTTGAAATTTGATCTCAGTGTTTCATGTAGAGAAATATAATTTGTTTCATTGGTGCATGTTTAAAATTTTGTATCATTTAATTAAATCTAAAAATATTTTTTTATAAAAATAAAATATTTTTGGTTTTTGGTTAAATGAAAAATATCACAATAGTTAAATTAATTCGAAAAAAATAATTCACAAATCTCTAAGTGTTATAATTCTGGTCCCTAGCTGAATAGATATGGTTGAGCTATGTGCATAATTAAAAATCACATTCATTATAACTATATTAAATAGAACATATAGTCATGACCAAAATCTTACAAATCCATCCTCGTCGATCATGAACTCTAATTATTTCCAATTTCTTATAGCTTCCATCCTTTTTTGAATTTCCACATCATTCTTTTGAGAATCCTTTTTTTCTCTATGAGGGGTGGTTGAGAAATAACTGGACAATGGATTGATGATTTTCCATTCATAAGAATTCATTTGTCCATACTATTTATGTATATGAAGGTTAAATCCTTCTCATTTCTCATTATTGATAATGATGCATGATCCTTACTACTTAGAGCATCCAATAACTTATTTTCCTTTCCATGATGGTAGTATATTTAGTATTCATAATCCATGAAGATCTCTATTAATCTTCATTGTCCCATATTATTCTCCTAATTTGTGAATATATATTTGAGACTCTTATAATTAGAATGTATCTCCCACTTCTCCACATAGAAGAAATGCCTCTTTGTTTTCAACACAATGATCACATCTTCCAACTCGTGATCATGCAATCGATAGATTTTCTCATGAATTTTTATCTTCCATAAATTATAGAATATTAAATTATTATTTTACATTAGTACAGATCATAATCCCTTATTTGAAGTATTTTTTTACAACATAAATATTCACCCACTTTTTAGAAGTGTGAGCACTGGTGTAGTGATTAGCTACTTCGTCAACTCTTCTTAGTAGTCTTAACATTCACTAGTCTATAAAAACATTAATCCCTTTTAATTTATCTTGCGTAATGGGTTTAAAAAAATTATATATTATTATAAAATCATTGGTAATACCCTTGTAGACTAAGGAAACTATATATCTCAATTACATATGTTAGATGCAATCACTATTCAATTTTCGTTGCCTTGTAATGAACCACATATAAATCTTTTCTTGTCATAACATACCCCAATTATGAAAATTCATTCATCAAAAACTCAAATTTTCTTACTTTCCAAAAATCGTATCCCTTAACAAAGTATTTAGCACTATATTAAAATTCCCATTATCTTCCTCCTTGCACTTGTAGTATATGAAAATATCATCACTAATGACTACCTAGTTTTTTTCAAAGTAATCTATAAAGAATATATTCAATAAATAAATTAATTTTGATGGAGAATTAGAATGTCCAAAGGGAATCAATCTGAACACATACTGTCCATACCTCATTTGAAAGGTAGTCTTGGTAATTTTGTACTTCCTCACCTTTAATTGGTGATATCCTGACTGAAGGTCCACCTCAGAAAAGCACATGGGCCCACGTAGCTTATCAAAAAAGTTATCAATACATGTCATTTGATACATGTTCTTTATCATGATTTTAATGGGATCATAATAATCAATGAAATGGTGCATTGATCCATCCTTATTCTTCATGAAATGGGCTGGCACACACCATGGTAAAGCACTTGGGAATATAAAACACTTGTCCAGATTCTCTTATAAATACTACATTACTTCTCTAATCTCATCAACATCTTTTATATAATGTTTCATTGATATTTTCATAGATCTAGGAATATGTTCAATTCAGAACTCAACCTCTCAATATGGAGGAAGACCTTAGATCTCCTTAGGGAATACATTCATGTAACTCCTCACGATGGTCATATCATTGAACATGATTCTATCCATTGAATCAGTCATTTGAGATAGACATGGTTTCTCATAATTCTACAATATCTACAATTTATATGATATTTTGGAGGATAATAATCTTCCTCCATATAGTTGTACATAATTTTTGGATGTTTCAGTATATTAAGAGTGATCACCCATTCCCAATAGTTCATGTTTGCTTTATATAATGTTATCCAATTCATTCCCAATGTGGACAAAAACTCTACCAATGGGAGTATGAAACGATATATTAGGGATTTTTGTCTATATATATTAACCATGGATGAATTATATGCATTGGATGGAATAATTGACCGATTTTCTACTCTTATAGGTAACGCATCCTCTAAATTTTGATGTTGTTATTTATTAGTTCTACTAAATATGTAAGATATGAAATAATGATTAGAACTAGAATCAAATTGTATTTTCTCTGAACATGATTTAATAACTAGTATACCTATCACCAAATCATTTTTGGGATCCACCTTAGTAGTAGTGATAAAATATGCCCTTTATTTCTTCAATTTAGGTTGTTATTGATTTCATCCAACAACTGTTGGATTAGGGAAATTTCTTGCATAATATCCATGATCCATGATGTAGAAACACTGTAGTATAGGATGAGTGTTGATATAAACATTCCATTTATCATCCAAATTAGTGTTACCTACATATCCCTTCAGTAGTTATTATCCATGTGATCTTCTCTTCCCCATTTTAAGTATCTCTTAGTTCAATTTAAGCTGTTTCTAGGATGCTTATTCCCACACATTTTACACAAGTAATGTTAGGTGTTCATTCCATAATAGGATATATCTATCGATCCACTAATATAAATCTCAATTTTTCTCTTTTTCCCCTGGGTACATGAGACCAATGAGTGTCTCTGATCCTTATTTCAGTCATAAGGGGACAATGTAAAATCTCTTCATTCATCCATAGTCTTGAATCACCATCATTTTGGTAGACATGGATTTAATACACTAAATAAGTGATTAAACTTGCTTTCGTTGTTCTAAAAAATGGAAGAGGTGAATCATGGAATCCTTCAGAATTTTTCTTCATATTCCTTGAATGATAAATCCTCCTTTTACATCAATCTAAGGAACTCCATTTCCATCAAAAGATATAGGGGTATATAGAAAATTTATTGGAAAATATTTTCATAAAATTTTGTCATTCCAGGGAATAAATTTCATCCCTGGACATTGTTTTATTTATCAGTTTCCACAACTGATTAACTTCCCTATTAAAATACATTCATTTTGTACAACATTCTCTTCTTTAAACATTGGAGGAGATAATATCTTCTCAATTAAGTTAGCCCATTTCTCTATGATGAGGGGATAAAATTATTCATTAAATATGGGAGGTCATTTACACATAATTTATTCCACTAAAACAAACTATTTTTTAGGAAAAGGTGGATGTTCCACATGATTCATGTCATTATTCATAAATTTATCCAATTGGATATGTAATTTCATGGATATTTTAGAATCTTTTCCCATCATATTGCGAATATCATTATGTTAGTCTTCTGATTGCCTATTATATTTATTTTAGGCACAAATTATACTATTTTTATCCATTAAATAAGAAAAATAATGTTTAATTAGGGGTATTGAATACCTAATTAAAAAGAATAATAAAAAAACATTAAATATAAATGGAATACCTTGTAAAGAAAAAGAATACCCCAACATGGGATTCTGATGGTTTCAATCTAGGCTATCTATGTTCTATTTCATAGGATATATTCATATGGATATTGCTTTTTCCAATAATAATGGATCATAATGATCTTATTAATTAACCAAATAATATCCCCAAGGGGTGTCAAATCATGTGTGAATTAAGGACCATTATTTGTACCAGAATACCCTAAGTTAGGCCCATAACACCTTGTTAGCGATAATACTACTAGGTACATCTATACCAGAGCCACATCAAATTTTTCTATCTTGACATGGATGTATTTTTTTGATAAAAAACATACTCTATACTGACCAAAAGTTAGGTATGTTTTCTTACAAATAGAATTATCCCTAAGTCTTTCTCTAGTGTTTTTTAATTTGAATAGAAAAACTATACCATCATTTGATACTAGCTATAGAGTCCATATCCTTTTAAACATAACATTTCTTGATCTTATAAATAATTATAAATAAAATTACAATAAAAGGATTGTAAGGTTTTATTTTTTTGGAATAATAGGTACATAATTTAAAAAAATGAAACAAAACTAAAACTTCTTCCATTTAATCTCCATATAGAGATCCTAAAATCTATTAAGCTCATACATTTGTATATAGAATCCTGAGTAATACATAAAAAATACACGAGCTAAAAATAACAGTAATGAAATAATCATAGGAAAAAAACATAACAAATGAGTTATGAAGCCTAAAATCATTGAATAACAGACATGGATCATTAATAAAAATAAGGAAGAATAACATTTATAAAATGGGAACATATAATTATGGAATCATAGTTATGTTGAAATAATATATAACATGAAAAAAATCATGATTCATGGCTAACATCCAAGATTATATAACATGGTGAACAAAGTATATTAAAGGAATGAGGTTCACTCCATTTCCCAACATGAAATCTAATGAAACTAAACATTACCCATTGAATTAGAGGACTATAATGGTGAAACCATCATTACATGATCATGAATATATGTTCCACATGAAAATTCAGACATAAATAATCAAACACAATAATTTAAGGATACCCATGCAATGAATTAAGTGCCATAATCATGTCACATGGCATAACAAATGAGTTTAGCATAAAAGTGTCTAAGAATGAATGGATTAAAAACATACTTGAACATTGATGAGGGAAAATAGGCACTGATCATGATCATTTTTGTCTTATTAAAGAAGAAACATGTTAATGGAGAGTTTAAGAATCTTTAGGAAGGAAAAATTATAGTGCTTTTTATGGAAAATATTAAAGAGAATTTAAAGCGTAAAAGGCATACATTTTTTATAAAAGTATAAATGAATGATGATAATTTTTCATAATAAAATTTGATAGTTTTTTAAAAGCAATAATGATGGATTAGAACAAATTATGGTGTTCACATGGAAATGATTATGAAGTCATGAAGTTCCCCTGAATCAGGCTTTCTTATCAAGAATAATTGAAAAGGGAACACTATTAAAACATGTAATTACCCATAAAAGAAAGATGATCAGATCTAGATATATGATTTTAGATCATATAAATAGAATTTATAATAATTATATAAAATGAAATATGCATTAAATTGGGTTATTGAGAGAGGAATAGTAACATGAATGTAAAAAAACAATGGTTCAGGAAGAACCCCTTAAATTATGTTTTGAAATTGTTCTATAATTGATCTTAATGTCCTGAATAATCAAATTTTATTCCCTAATTAATAATTAAATAACTATTTATACATTTAATTGAATTTTCATAATTTTATTAAGTTCTTTTGTGTCTTTTTTTATGAGTTATCATGTTCAATTTCATCACTCAATAGTGCTCATTTTGTTACTTTTAATGATCGGTTCACAATTAATAAGAAAATGGAAATTCATGTGAAATTTAATTACAAGTATAGAATTTATGTTTTATGTTATTAATGAACATATATAATATTAAATTATCTTGTAAATAATTTGGTTATATGGTATGAGGAAGAATCATTAGATAAATAGATAATGATAATTGCGTAGATTAATTTTGGTTGTTTTATATCACCACAAACACAGTTCATTTTTTCATTTAGTATTATGTATACATATTAGTTGTAGAAGATAAAACAAGTTATATATAAATTAATTTATCAACCATTAAAAATGTTTTTATTACCATCCTTGATGTAATTAATGGAGAATGAAATTGCATCATCCACGATGTTGATAAATTGGCACATCATGGGCGATGATTTAAATTTTAGAACAAAAGTAGATGAGAAGGGGTATTGATTATGGACTATTCCTTTAACATAATAATATTCTATTATAGGTAAGGTATTGGATTTATAATTCTATATTTATGAGAAGAGGTTATGTGATAATAATAAAATAAAAGAACTTGTAATGAAATTAAAAGAAAAGAAAGTGGTATTTACCTATTGAATTTGTCCCCTTGTAAACCTCTTTAGGGAAAAGGTTTTGGTATTTTGATGATACCATGTTCTCCTAGGAATGGGGGATTGGATTGGTAAGAGTTTTGGATAAATATTTTAAAATTATCAATTCTTGGATGGTGTGATTCAAATAGGTGGTGAGGTGGTCATTATAGTGGGGGAGAGGGGTTTTCTCATTATTTTAATCATTAGTTTATTTTTTCCACTCCAGAAAATGAATAAATTGAGAATTATCACAAAATATATTAATAAAACTATTTAGTTTTCTAGATTATAGTGATTAATTAAGTTATTACTCATAGAATATTGTATAAAACATATATTGTATATAAATATCGTAAGTTACCGTATTTTATTATTTACAAAATTCATGTTTTTCAAAAAAATAAAAAATATTCCCCTTAACCTATTTCAGAGTTTAGAATTAAAAATTGATCTCTAGTATATGTAAAAAAATCTAAATTTTATAATTTTAATTTTTAATTAAAAATATCATTTAATTGATAAATATGGAATTTGAAATTATAATAAATGTTTTAGCACATTGAAAATTTAAGTAATGTCTCCTAAAATTATCTTAAATGAATTTCAAAACACTATATTAATTTATGAATACATTTTATGAAAATTAAATTAAATTTAAATCGTTATACTTTTTATAAAATTTAAATTTAACATTTAAAATTCACAAAATACCCCCATTTATTTTATCAATTTTAAACATGTATTTTCTTATTATAATATATAGATATATCATATTTTATTTTTTAAGATATCCATATTTATTTATACTATCATAGGTGAGGTTACTATTCTATTGGATGATTTAATATTCGTAAGGTTAACATTACTATTCCAATGGACATGTTACTATTTCATTTGTGTAGTTTATATAACTTTTATAAATAAATCTTATTTCATTCATTATTGATTTGTAATATATTTATTGTGTTCTATATGTGATTTTATGTGATTTATTCTAGACTACATAATAATAATAAGGTAATTTTCATTGATAGAATTCAGGGTTGTTACAATCAAGCTTGGTGACCGGGCTGGTTGCCTATCGAGATCTGGCTTGGTACTCTCCACCATCGCGAACCTGTATCCTTCTCTTCTCAGGATTCACCCAATCGGCCAGCCACTTCCCTTGGCTAAATATTATAAAATTTTGTCGAGGCACCCTGAAATTAATTCACAATAGAAAATTTAGAAGATTATGTTGTTCCACTGATAGAGTATGATGCACCATACTATGGTAACTTGATATAGTTGGTGTAAATGTGGTTTAACACTAACATGATCCAGTGTAAGCCCCTTCGTATGTTCCTATATAAATTGAATTCTAATTAACCTTGGGCCATTATCTTACATTACTTGTTATTTTGGAATAAACCCCTATGGTCTGTGATAATAGTTTGATAGATGGATTGTTGTCTCTACATATCAAACCAATCAGAATTACAATAACAGATCCCTAATATCAAACCAAAACTATGGGAGCAACTTCTAAATTTTGTCTCACCCCATTTACGTCACCCCACCTTTACGATGTGAAATATTCTCAATGAAATGATAGAATGAGAGATTATTACACTATATAAGAATAAATTTAAAGAAAGGTAATAAAATTTCAGTAAATAGAATTATTATATCAATGTTGCACAATTTAGTCAGTCTCATTTATGATTACAAGACAAAAGTGTAGAGAAAAAAAATTCAAAACCAATTGTTTATGGTTCGCTAAGTAAAGAATAAGTTTTTTAAAGGTCAATCTAGATATATTATAGAGAATAAGTTGAAATTCAAGGTGAAAAGGAAATTAGAAATAGTCACATAAAATGGAAATTTGTGAGGTCCATTAATGAGAAGATGATATATATTATACATGAGATTATTTTCATCTCATTTCCTAAAAAAATTCTATGAAAGTTTAAATCCAATGCACTTAATTGAAAAATAAGTAGTCACTTCTACCTCTTATATATTCATCAATGACTGTGATGATTATATTATAATTAATGGGAATTAAATTAATATTTCTATCATATATATGTTTTAAATATAATAATGATGTATTTATATAAATGTTTTAAGTGGTATGGAGAATTTTCAATGTATCTAATAAATGGTGAATCTTATGTTAGCTACGTGAAATGAACATCTTTTAATTTCCATGACTATTGAATCACAAAGATGATTATTGAACAATACCAAATTATTTATCTCTTATTCACATTTTACACTAGGAGACATTATTCCATTTTGGAATTAATAATTTATGTGATTTCTAATACTCAACTGAGAGTTCAATATTTCTTGAATCAATTTCAATATTTGATGAATGTAAAAATGTAAGTCTCAATTTTACCTAATTGTGGAATGAATATTCATGAACTTATAAAACTATATATTTTTCAAGAATATTACTGATACAGATATTAGAATACTTGTAGTTAAATATCATAGGTATTATCGACACATTTACATTTTTAGTTTTGGACAAAAAATAATTTATAAATAAACATATTCCACAAATCAGTTTGAATTATTTAATCTAAAGATTGTGAATGATGAATTAAATATAGTGTAAAATAAAATTCATAGGATTTATTCAACTATTTTAGTGAAATTAAAATTTATTTATGGTGTATACATGCTATGAATATGATAGTTTCTTCAAGTCCACATTCTGAAGAATACCATGACCATGAATTCATTAATTATGAAATGTAGAGTGGATTCATTCCAAAACTCACATTTACATATACAAATTAATTTTATGATGTTAAAAAGGTTGATTGATGGTGTATCATACATAAAAACACTTTTCATTAAAATATATAGTGAACCATTTCCTAAATTCACATTAACACATATGCATCAGATTTATGATGTATGTTAAAGGAAAATTAATGTTATGGTTTTTCTGTGCACTAGAAATACTTCCGCTATTAATCAAGACATGCTTTGAAAATAGTGGAATTATTCCATATAAATATAACATCTATAGTTTCAAATGGATATTATATGAGTTTTTATATGGTATAAAAATAATATGTAATAATAATATGATTTTTTGGTAATGTTTTTGTCAAGGATATAAAAATAATTTCATCCAGAGAAACAGAATATCCATATAATGTGAGTATCATAACATTATATAAGGATATTAAATGAATCCATATGATAGAAAAATTACAGACAATATATTTCCATTAAATGTTATAAATCCATATTTGAGGTAGTGGGAGAATGGTCGGCTTGCATATATTAAATTTCATAAATGAAAAAATAGTTGGAATAGGTACATGTTTGATAAGAGCTTGTGGAAAATGAATTCTCTGAAGACACCAACTTCTTAGGAATGATAAAACCTTGGTAATGGATTTAGATTCACTATGCCTAAGATACAATATTCATTCAGAATAATGAATCCCACCTATATGAAGTATATACAAATTAGTTCACATTAAAAAGTACAACTATAATTCAACGATGGATTATAATTAACCCTGTACAAGTGGTTATTATATTGAATACAATGGTGGGTATTAAAGTGATAAAATACATGGGTATTACATGTTTTGTACCAATACGACTCAATTGATTATAAACTGTTTTTATCCCAAAATCCATTATATTTATACATTTCATTGTTTCATTTTATGATCATAAAACTGGGAATTGGTTTCATGAAAACCAATCATGGAGGGTCTCTATACGACACAACCATAATGGAATAACGACAACAAAAGTTACAATAATTAGTGCATGTTACTAACATATTGTTTTCTGATTGATTTAAGAGACAAAATCATTAAATATTCATTAGGAATGAATTTTTATCATATTTTATAAGATGATAGGGAACGAATCACAATTATACTTGTAAAATATATTGGTAACATAAGAAAAAATAATGGTATTATATTTAGTTTAGAATAGAATTAAAATTACTCTCTAAATATTATATTAATGTGGAAACCTATCTTATATGAAGCAAGATATATTGAGATAGATCAAACCATTTCATAGACCTAGTAAATTGTACTTATACTGGAACGGTATTGATAAATTACATGTTGGAAAAATTCGAGAGAGAATTAAAACTAATGTCACCTGGAATAAATCTCCAGAAGACTTTATGAATGACACAATTAAAGAGATTAATGTTGTGTATACAATTCTCTATGATTATGAAATTGATAAATCACATATTTTATGATATGTTAAAGATTTAAAATTGCAATCTTATACTTTATGGTATGAAAATATCAATTATATCCCTGAAAAATGAATATGTGGAAGTTAGAACAATACAATTTAAATTTAGATATTACATAAGATAAGTTGATGGTATTGGGAAAGGAATGAATAATTGTTATAATTGTAAAAAATAGCCTTATATTGGATCAATATATTCTTGTATCTTAGTTAGGCTAGGTAAGTTATAAAGAGATTCTCATTCAATATAGTGGTAACTACATCTAAAAATTTAAAGATCATCATGGAATCTAATGTATGTAAAGGATTAATGTTAAAGACACAAATATTTGTTCCAATTCTAAGAATCACACCTACTCAATAATGTTTTATCATAATATAAATTATTATATTCCTACTACTTTTACTATACAATGGGTCATGCTTTAATAGTTGAAACCCAAAATTTACTCATGGATATCATCTCATAGGGAGTTTTACTCGAGTGTGACAATTTGTAGATAACAAAGAGGCCAAGTAATAGAGTCACGGAAGAGATAATGTCTAAGTCCATTAATCATGAAAATAATGTCCTTATAGTTTGATAGAAATAATAATAGTTAGTAGGTTGGGTCTGTTGAATATGGGAGTGAAGTAATAGTGGGTCCCCAAGACCCAACATGAATAATAAATTTTGATTACCATATCATCAATATAGTTAGTTTTTCATAATGTAAAATTACCGTAATAGTGTTGATATTTCAGCATCAACTATTTATATGGTAATTAAAATAGATTATTGAACATATAAAAAGGTTATAATAGACCCAAAGTCATAATGTTAACCTCAATATACTAGGAAGTTAATTTCAAACATATGTCTTTTTCTCGAGAAACATAATTTTTACTTGACAATGATGTTGTCTTACCATTAGGTTTTGGGGGCTCATAAGTATTAAGACTTATTCTCATGATGTTTACACATGGTGATCTCAAGAATATGATATCATGAGGATGAATATATTGGTAGGAACACAACATGTTTTTTTGATTTATTGATAGTTTTTATATGAAAAAACGTGTAATAATATCCTAAAATTAGATTATTACTAGTGTATACAATTTGATCATTTAAATTTATGTGAGATAAATATTATAGAATTGATGTTATTGTGAGGTCACTTTCATCAGGTATTCTATTGGTGGTATGGTGTTGATTAAATAATCATGATTTTTTTTTTCTTATGAAAGGAAGTGACAAATCAGGAATATTTGATTATGATGATAGTACCTTTACTAAATCTATGGACATTGTAAAAGAAGGTATATCTGTACAGTTAGGTAAATTAATAATAAAAAAATAAAGGATGATGACACTGATTTTTAATATGTTTTTTATGAAATATAAAGAGGAAAAGATATTATATTATGATATAATTGTTCATAGGTATGGCTTTCATTTCTATGATTATACATTATCTATTTAGGGTAATTTATTGGTTTCATTACTATCTTCCCTATCTAGGAATAATATTCACTATGATAGAGATATGGTTATTGAGGTACACACACTAAACATATTGGAGTATTTATAAAAAAGATGAAAGTTCATGAGATTCCAATTCATATTTCATGACACACAAACCAACATATTCTGTCAGAGAAGAAATCATAAACATTATACATGATTAATTGTATTCAAACTAGTTGATGTTGAAAAAATAAAACATATTTCTTTAACCAACCACTTCAGTAATCACCTTTTTTAATGGATAAAAAATGAAACTAAAAAAATTTAACTTTTTTACACATTTGTGTGATAAACATAAACAAATATTCATTTGAAATATAGTTAAAATTATATTATTTAACCATGTAGATAATATGCTATAATAATGGAAAACTATAATCAATATAAAAATACATTATGGTCATGGGACCCCTAAAAATCTAAAAAGAAATGAATTATATTCAAATTATAGATAGTCAAGGATCTACCGTTTTATCTAAATATAATCACTCCAAAAGAAAACCTATCTTTTCTCATATTAGAAAATAAACTAGGGATAATTGTTAATTCTCTTAAATTAATTCTCAAATATTGAAAGTATAAAAATACATATAACACCCTAATATTTTTTATATGATAATTTTATATTTTTCATATATTTGGATGTAATTTTGATGTTTTATGTTGTATCATGATTTTTTAGAATGTAATTTTTTAAATTGAAATTTATATGATCTCAAATGTGAATTTTGATAGCACTATTTGGTCCATGAATGATGTGTTTTGAATGGGGATCATGATTTCGTGGAATTTTGATTCCCTGGTGATGTTGGTATTTGTTTTTAACCACGGATGCATGGATAGTTTCATGTTCCTAGTGAATGCATGACTAGAAAAACATCATGGTTTTTGAAATAGAAGAAAATGAACAACCAATAATAAGGTTTTAGAGCCCATACTTTCTAACCATGCATAGTATTTTAGATGTAGTAGGTTTTTCATAACCATTGAGACCGCATATATTAATCGTGTATTCTATTATTTGATCCAAATGTAAATACAGGGTCTAATTCATGATTAACAAGACCATGAAATCATTCTATACCTTCAAATTTAAATTTCTTGATTTATTATTAAACCACCAAAAACCCCTATAAATCAACTTGTTACTATTTTAAGTCTTCTTGATGTTTATTTTGGAATTTAGGGTGATATTTTAGGCCTATATACATCTATTTGAGGGATCTTTTGTTAAGATTTTATATTTTAAATCTAATCTATGGTGACATCTAGATATTATATCCTTATCTTGAAATATGTTTTCTCTCTCTTGAATATAGACATGAAAATGTTAGATCAATGAATATATGATATTGGATTAAGATTTATTGATAATCATGGTAGGTATTTGTGATTGTCATCATGTTGTGAGATCATAGACATCGGTTACTCGAAAATTCTAACAAGAAAAGCCGTGGTATTAAAAACTGATGATTTCTATGATATTAGTTAAAATAGATTTTATTTTAGATTGATTATAAATGAATATATATTTGAATTTATTGATATGTGGGGAAATAATTTTTGTTTGAGAAATGAATATATTTATATATTTTGGTGTCTTTATGTTAGATGTTGTTTTATAAAATTGTATTTAAATTTTTTGTATGGAATTGTTTTTTATTATTGAATGAATGATTCATAAATTATCTTTCCATGTGTTTATTTTGAAGAAAAATATATTTTTATGGGAAATGTGAATTTTTAAATGTTTTCTAGAACTAGTTTGTTTTTTGACAAATGGTTTGATATGGTATTGTTTGAATTTTTTTCCCCAGTGAGTGTGTGGGTGGAAAAATAATTTTCATGAGACATGTTTTGTAACCTATAAGATTTATCTATGGTAGAATGGAACAAATATATCATGAATTAAGAAGATAAATTACACTATTCTAGAATGAGGGATATGAGTTAAATTTATTATAAATTAATGTTGTATTTTTAAACTGAATGTGATATATTTTAGAGTTTTTATATAGACATGTGAAGATAATCATTATGGTAATTGGAATTGAATCCACAGAGGGTGAAAAGTGGAAACCCAATGTTTGTCTTCATAGAAAAAGAGACAGTCACAACCATGGAAGTATTATCATTAACATATATGGAATTTTTGTATGGTGATAAGTATGGAATGAATTTTGAGTTTTGAATGGGATGAATTGGAGTAATTAAAATGGCTGTAATGTATTTCGAAATGGAAAGGTATTACTAGAATAAGATGTAATGGTAAGGAAAATTATTGAATAATTAAATATGAAGGACATTAATAATAGTGAATCTTTCTTGGAATGATACTAGAAGAGGAATTTTATTTTATTGTGGATTGTGAAAACAATAAAAGAATTAGGAGATTACATGAAATAATTTTGGGATAGATAAAAGATATTTTTGGATGGAAGAGAATACCACACCATAATGAAGATATAACCACATTGTGGTCTAGTGAAAAATATAAATGTGGTGTTTTTTCCATACTCATGGTTTTCATTAGAATTTGGAGATATCAATAATTTACGTAAGGTGTAGATTTGTATCATAAAGGTAGTCATGGTGGCAAGGAAAAATATATTGTAACTCAAATAATGAATAGCTTTATTATCACGGTTGATTTACTGAGAAAAAATGAGATTTCTAAAATGAAGGACACTATAGTGGTTGTTTTGGTGTTGGAAATTAATTAGTTAAAATGAAAATTTGGAGTATGTTATTTTTTATGGAGAGATGTGATTGTTGCTCTCGTATATATAAATGAATGAATGAGATGGTTTTTAATACCATGTTCTAATGAATTCTATGGTATATTGGAAAATCCAATTCAGACATGGGGTGGATAGAAATTTTCATTTTCAAAGGCATTGTGGTATTTGATGTTTTAAGGAAAACATTGAGGTAAGAGTAATAACTGATGTAGATGATGTGATAGTGATAATAATGTTTTTTTGTAACATGTTACAAATGGATAGGCTGGTCATGTTACTCCTAATGATATACATATATTTAAATGTATATGGATTATATCCTTAAGTGGAGTCATATATGCCATGGTTTTCTAGGATATAAAAATTCTTAAAATTAAAAATGGTTGAATCAGTCTAGATTTGGAGATTATGAATGTACGGTTTATGTAGTAAATGTATGAGATAGTCATGAATACATTTCAGTGATGGGATGACCACATTTTGGAATATGAATATAGGAAAAAATAAAATAATTCATTTGAATTTCAAATATGGAGTATATATCTTGGGAAATCAAGGTCTGACTCGGTCAGTATGAAATAAATTCTCCAAATTAAAAAATATGTTACAGATTTAATTATTTATGAAAATTGATAGAGTGTTGATTTATTTAATATATTGATTGATATATAAAGAGATTTTATTTTTATAAAAACCATCCATGGAATTTTTATTTAAAATATGAACAAAGAAGAATCATTTTAAAATCCATTTTATGGATAAGTGAGTAGAAATGGGATTTCCTTGATAGATATGGTTTTTCTCAGACCAGAGGGTCATGGAAACTGAGTGTTAGGACTCCCCTCCACTGGTACCCCTCTTAGTACTATACTGAATATAGGGAAGACCCTCTATGGTTCCTTATAATTATCACGTATTGGTGGCTTGGATCATTATGTTATTTTTTATCCCTATACCACCAACTTTTCATGTCCCAATTTTCATCATGAAAAGATCCTCCGCCACTCTAAAAGAATTACCAGTCCAAAACACAACATCCTTACATGATTACCTACGTAAATCATTATCCACACTTTAACATTTCCCCACTGTATAAGAAATATAAAATAAATTTTCCTATATGAATTCAATCCACTATCGATGCTGTAAATTCAAATCCCGTTCAGACAAGATATAATATATTTCTTTTATGTGAAGACTATAATGCACTCACCAATGATGTAATTACACACCAACATTAGTGTAAAACTACTACAAAAAACACAAGATAATTGGAAGTTTAGTTACATTCACAAGGCCATATCTACTGATATCTATAGGAAAAAACATCTTTCTACTTTATTTGAACACAAAAAAAACCAATATGTGAAAATTCATGATAAACCATGAACTCAAGAACTTCTTTTGGGAAATGGAGAATGAGGGAATTGTCCATATTTACCATTAAATCCTAAAAATCATGAAAAGACTCTTTATCCCTCACAAAAGCCTGTTTCATTCTAGTCAATATTTTTAGATAATTTTTAAATAGATGGATGTTTGGAATGAAACTCATATAATATCTAGAAAAAATATCGATACTTCATAGCTTTGTAACATTATTTGGGGCTACCTGTGAAAAAACACACCAATAATTATATGATCCACATATTCTCTATTCACAAACAAAGCAATTCCAAGAAAATATATCTTATTATCCCATAACATATACTTTTATATTTTCCCTAACTATTTATGATGTAAAGGAACCTATAAAATAACTCATAGATACTATGAATTTTACTCCATAGACAGTGAAAATAAAAGGATTTCATTGAAAATCACAAAAAATAATTGACCCATAAATTTATGTAACACGTATTTCATTAGTTCCATTAACATAGATGGAGAACTCGAAAGAGAAAATGAAATCAAAATAATATCACAATGACCATAACCAAATATGATATAATTCATCGATATAACTATTACACTAACCTTATATGATGATATCTAGACCACAAATAAATACTTTAGAACCAGATAGCCCCAACAACTGATCAAAGTAATCATCAACCTACATGAGTGAATATTGGTTAACCATTATCACTAGGTTGATATAATAATAAATGATACACATATGCACACTCCCATATTCATCATCACTAATAGAACCATATAACCACAACGTGACACACCTGGATGAATAAAACATCCCTACTTAATATCATCAATATGGATCTATAGCTCTGGTGACTTAGATAGTGTTATCCAATACAAATACATTGATATAAGAGATATAATTGGATATAACTCTATCCCAAACTCAATATATCTTTCTGGGGTAAACATTAAAACCTCCTTTAGAAATAAATCTGGATACTGTTCCACAACCCTTATAAACACCAACGAATATGAAGGAACCAGAGGATTTATAGAAGCATTAAAAATAGTAATTTTACAATTTGGTGTTTTTTTTATTCTAAACTATCTGAATCCAAAATATACCTTACACATATTTTTTCAAGACCATTTAAATTTAAATTTAATCATGAATAATAAAATTGAACAAAAAAATATATAATACCTTGTTTTTTTAATAACTGTGTGATTTTATCACCATCAGGATTTCATCGATCAAATTATTTAAGAGATTCAATCCATAGATCATTTGCATGTGTACAAACTCTCCAGGGACTTTTTTATTTAATTTAAGGGGTGTTATTATGTGATTTCGATTTTTTATAACATCCCTTCAATCACATGATGAATTTGGACTCAATATAAAAATTGTGGATCGATATGATATTGTTATCCTCTCAATATATCTCTCTACAATTTGATATTTATAATGAATGTTGTAAACAATTATAGAAATATTTATAGTTCTTATTTATGGGACCAAAATTGTGTTTCATAACTTGGTTTAACATTTAAAAAATTATATTCAGTCCCTCAAAAAAGATAACACTTAAAATCCATCCCATAACACTACTAATTAATTAGTTGACATGAAAATATGAGATAAATATTTTCTCACCATCTTGTGAAATTAATAAGTTTCCATAAAAAAGAAAAAACATTTTCTTGGCTCGTAATCTCCCTTAATAATTTAATAAACTGTGAACATGCTTTGTTTGGTCAAATGATTATATCTTCCATTTATTCACTTTTATACATACATATCATATAAATAACATGAGAATTAAATTTGATCATTTTTATTATAAACATGAATAATATAATTGGATTTTTTTAACTGAGATTGTTCAAACTTGTATGTTCACATAACCCCACATTTGGGGGCCACTATGTCATAAATTTTTATTCATCTAAAAAAATTGAACTTTGGATACACCTAGTGATTGACCATATAGGAACATATGTAAATATATGTGAGTCATACCCATGAACCATGATTTGTATCTACCAACATATAATATCCCCAAAGTATATAATGAATGCCATAGTTTTGAAAACCCCTTTTAAACACTCTTTGTGAAATATAATCTCATTATCTCATGAGTCATAATATAATTGAATGAATAATACATTTCCTCATCTCTTATTGATTTATTTTTTCATTGAATATACTAGAGGAATATACATTCAATCACTAGAAATATTGATTAAACTATTGGACTGTCATCCTCATCAATTGGTCTTGAGATATATTATAATGACTTAGGATATACTAATGATGTTGTTTTCATAAATTATTGTTGAAATATTATATTTTATTTTCTTATTCACATATTACACATAAAAAATGAACAAAATATTATTTCATTAATGAAACCAATTACATTAGTCTAAAAATTATTCTCCGATAATTAATAATATTAAAATGGGAATGAAAATATAAGATAGAAACTATAAAAATAGAAAAATTTGGATCTTTCCAATATGTTAGGATAATCTACCCTAAAAGAACACCAACCTTTAAAAAGAAGGTATCTAGTGATATATGTATGAATGAAACATTGAGATTTTCCAATAAGAATGAAAATGGGGACCTAATGTTAATTATCGTGGAAAAAATAAAACCCCCACAATCGACCATTAGCCAAACTGAATCTACATCAATGAGGGTTTCTGGGTTGTCTATGTCCTTTCAAAACAACATATCTAATTTTTTATTGCATCAAAATTTAAATAACATTATCTATATATCTAAAATGGAATTAGTGGTTGGTGTGGTGGTGGTTCATCCACCAAAATAGAACTTCTCATCTCTATTTTCATTTTACTTACTTTTATTCCCTACTTCTCTTTCATATTCAGGTTGATCCTCAATCTATATTAAAACTTTTTCATTAGTGTCCTCGGGGTCATTACCATTTCTAAAATGGATAAATTTTATTTCTACATATACAGTTACATTATAATGTCATGGAAAAACTCCCTTTCAACTCTCCTTGAGTTCTTTGAAAATCTGTCCCAATCAGATTTCCAGATCACTCGTGATCACTCTTTAATTTTGTAGTCTTCTTTAAATTATTGGATGGAAGAACCTTGATCCTTGGAGTAGGATTTCAGTTCATTGAGTGACTCTCATGTGGTTGTAATGAATATTTATAGGTTCACCTCCTATAAGTGGAATTGGAAACTTTTAGGGTTGAGTGCCTTATGGTTGGAGTTATGCTTTAAAAGAGTGTTTGGTATTCGATGATAGAATGAGGCTATTTAGCTAAGAATTGGTGGTCAAAATAGGTCACTTGATTAATTTTTTTGATCATCAGGTGTTATTTTGGATTATAAGTGTCATGGTTTTGGTTTTTTAAAACATCACATGTTCATATAGGCCATAAAACCATAAGAAAATTTTAATTTACTTTTAGTAGAAGAGTTGTTTTTTTCAAATCAATAAGATAACTCTACTGGTTTGACATTCTGGTTGGGATTTCTTATAATGAATAATATTTTATGGGTTTGGGGGTTCCGATAACATCATCCGGGATAGCTTAGAGTGCATGGGGAATGATATTATATCCATCATCCAAACAATGTCCTTAGCAGTAGCATCTCTAGCCATGCAGATGACACCAACTAGCTGGTGGCTACAATAACGGTGTTGAATCCCCCAGGGAGGCCTAATATTGTTGGTGGTCTTAAAAGGTTGTAAAATTACATCCCCCAAACATATATTGTAGTGGAAACCCGCTTATCTCCCCCCCACATTCTCATGTGTACTAGAGGTTGACCCCCCTTCTTTATCCCCTTCCCCCTTGACCAAGGGGTGGAATTGGTGGTGGTTTTTTATCTTTTTAAGTGGAGAAATAACCATTTTCTCTAATTTTGTACCTATATTCAATTTTATATATTTTTTAACTACTACATAATAGGATTACAATATATTTTTCACTATAAAATTATGGAATCACTTGTTTCTCCTTGGTATTTTGTACTACATTGCAAGATGAGAACATGAGACGATGTCTCCCCAAAGTTGCATGCTATTTTTTAATGTACAAAAAAATGAAAATTTGTCAATATAATTAATTTAAAATATAATATAAATACTTATTAAATTTTAGACTCATAATAGTTATTTTACATGAAGTGATGTCATGAGAATGAATTGTGGTTTTGTCATATTTTTTGTCATGGTTCTGAGACAATGAGGCATTCTAGTGAAATTTAATGGGTTATTCCAATTTGAATAAATTGTAAATAATTAAAACTACTATTTATATAAATTGTATGGTAATTATAGTCAATTAATTTTGGTTTTTTGTGATAAATTAGGGAATCACATTGAGTGGTGATGGTCTATGGAGAATGGATGGGTCCAGGCATTCCTAGGCCAAGTAGATAAACCCGGAATATATAAAGGAGTTCGTATTCACCATAAGGTGGGTGTTTCTAGGTCATAACCTATGGTTTTATGTATGTTTTTTCACTAAATGCGTTATGTGGTCATTCCATTAAGGGAATAAAACTATATAATTTAAATAAAAAATGTTTTTATTTAAAATAACCATTTTCTAAACAAATAAAGGGTGTTAGTAATTTAATAAATGTTTATAGTTGGAATAGAATGTGATTTATAACATGCTAAGGGAAGATTTAATAACTTGAAAAATTGTGGCATGGTAACCAATTTATAGGTTCCTTTAATATTTATTCACCCTATTACTATGTTTTATGAGGCATATGAAACATTGGAACCGTTCATCAAGATGGTTGTGGGTTGGGTGAGTGACTAACACTGAATAACCTAGGATTTTATAATAATATTTATACCACTTATACAGTGGTTTTCATATGAGGTGTACCCTAGTTTACATATGAGTAAATGGATTTTTGTTACCTAAGGGCCCACATTGGGTTCCCCAGTGACGCTTTCACCCCAATTTGTGTGGGGTGACATTATGTAGCGACAATGATGGTTGGTTTAGGCATTCGACCGACCCATGATCTTTATTTTTCATATTGCGGGCCTTAAAATAAATCAAAAGGGGGTTTTGGTTATGAGATGGAAAACTACCGTAGGAGTTGTAACACACCATGATTTTATTTTTTTCAATAAAATATAATGTGTTTAATATCTATCTTCACAGGCATCAATAAATGAAAACAAACCATGAAACATTATATAACCATTAAAATGAAATCTTTGAATTGCAAGGTAAATAGTGAGGTAATAGAATAATATATATATATATATATATATCGTTATTATTATTACGAATATATTGATGAAATTAAATTTGTATATCTAAATGACAAATAAAATCATACTATGTGATTTTTTACAAAAATTACCTTTTTCATGCACTATGTAAATTATTATATTATAGTTAAATAATGATTAAATGGAAAATATTGAATATATATAATAAAAAATAATTTAACATCAATCCAATAATTATTTCTATGTTTTTAATAAATATATATTATTCCTAGAAGATATAGGTATCTTACATTTATTTTTATGAATTAAGCACGGTTATATTAAAATTGATTTTTATCAATTTTATAAATTGAATCATATAAAATGATTTGATTATTTTTAATCACCAATTGAAAATTATTTAATGGGATCAATTTTATTTTGTCAATAAAATTATTTTATATAGATAAATATTAGTTATCATGGTAAAATAGTTATTTTTCAAGTAATGATACTTCTGTAAATATTTAAATTTTAAATTAAATTAAATTAACCTATTAACCTAATAAAGACCACAATATATTTTTTTACAACATCTATATAAATAAAATAATATTAAATTAATTTTTAATATATGATAAATATATTTAATAACACATAATGATTAAAATGATATTTTTATATACAAAACTATTTTTCAACGCCTTAAATGCCTCAATTATAATTTTTTTTTTCATATTATTATAAATTAAATATGTTTAAATATTGTCAAAATTTAGATTTAACTTGTAGAAATGTTTTTATAAGGGTTATATTAAATTTTTAGTTATAAAATCAATATGAAGGATATATTTTAATCAAAATTTATATTCTTCAAATTATGTATCTAGTATGGTAATAAATCGTATAGTTAGAACTTCTAGAAGAAATTTTATGTGTTTTATATTCATACCCACATGTCAACCAAATATTTTTCCAACTTACTCACCTAACATCAATTAAATTAAATTCATAACCCTTAAGTATCAATATTTTTCCCACTTTTACCTATAAAAGAACCTCACTTATACCCTTTTTAATCCATATACCATGTATCATCATATATTTTTTATAAAGTGTTTATCTTAAAAAAAAATTAATTCTTCGGTAGCCTGTGTTTTAAGCACCACTATGTTTAAACGAATCACAATATAATTTGATAATATTATTATCTTCACAATCCAATTCCAACATATCCTTTCAATTTGAGGGTATGAATATAAATAACCATATTATGAATTATATTAATTCTTATTAATTAAACACATAATTTTTCACAAATATATTTTCTTCAAAAAATTATATAATTGATTTATAAGAAAAAAATATATAAATAATTTGGAAAATTTTGTCTAACTTATTTTAAAAAATAAATTTCATTTTTTGAATTTATTATGTCAAAATTATCTATTATGATTGTTTAGTAATTTTCTAAAAAGTTTCTAATTTTAATGAATATTGGAATGTACTGATTTACATTGAAAACTCTATATTAATTAAAAAATTATTATGTAAAATTATATTAGTTTTAAAATATAATTATTTTATTTTTATTTTTAAGAATATAATTTGTTTTTATTGAAATTAATATATTCTTGAATTTTGAATGAAAACATTTTACACTTAAAAGGGTAATTTTTTTGAAAACTTATTTTACATTGTGTTTTTCTAGTTTGATTTACATTTATATCATTCAAAATATTGGTTCTAAATTTTGAAAAATTGATTCCATATTTAGAATCAGAAGGTCCAAATTTAGTAAATTGAACCCTTTTATTTTTTTCAATATGAATTGAAGCTCTGATAGAATTTATCAACTTAGTAAAGGGTAAATTTGGTTAGACTAGGTTAATAATAAATGATAATTCCCTAATTGTTCATTCAAATTATTATTAGATGAACTAAATTCAACAAATAACACATAAAATTTTAAATTGTGTTATTTAATGGACATTCTTCAATTAAAATTACATAGAAATTATTAAAATCAAAGTAAAAAAATGTCACACTATTATTTTTAATAAGAATAATATTTTAATATATGGTTAACTAGAAGATATGATTTAATATAAATATTATTTTGAAATATGATAAATTAATATTTGTTTTGGTAATATTTTTTTAATTTATAGGGACAAAAAAATTACCCAAATTTCTTACAAAGTGCTAATATAGTAATTATTAAATTATCAAGAAACTAAAATAAATGAAAAAAAAAGTAATATAATTTGAGCTATTTATGGTTATCCACTAATGTTCAAGATGAACATGTTATTTTTTGAATATAATAAAATAGTTTGGTTTAAATATTCTTGTTTTTGAGATGTTTTTAAATGCCAATGTAGCAAATAGTATCAAAATTGATAATAATGGAATTTTTTGGGATTAATTTTTTATTAAAAATTTCAAAAAGCATACAAATGTATAAAAAATAATAATATATTATGATATGGTCTATAATGTCGTTAATTTTATATTTATGGTAAAATTTACACCCTATATGTAAATTTATAACATTTTATTATTTACAATAATTTTTGTGACGCCCCAGGATTTATGAACTTGACTAAGTGAACAATGATATGTATTATAATGATGTTTCTTGTTTTAAATTGTTTTATCTTGTGCTAATAAAGCAATCAAAACTAAATAGATGAAGAAAAAGGAGAATAAAGAGAACTGGAATACATTAAAATGTTACATTACAACGAAGACTCAAACTAACCGAGAACACCGTGTACTAGGATTAACATGGCCACAGAAATGCTGCTATGAATCACAACTACAGTAATCAGATATTATTCATCTTCTGGGTCTGTTAGTGTGAAATACATAATCGCCAGAACCACAACACATGTACTCAGCACCAATGGAATGAGGAGAGCCATCCTCCCTGGTTCAAGTTTCTTGAAAATGTGAAACGCCCCCTATTTTTATAATGGTCCTTTAAGAAAATATGACTGTTATATGACCGTTGGGTTTAAATGGATAAAGTGCATCTTTTTATAAAAATTTGGTCTTTACAATGCTTTTATAATCTTATGGTATTTCAATATTTTAATATGTACAAAATATTAGAATTATATCTTCGAGTATCTTAATTTTGAAATAAAATAATATTTTTGAAAATGAATCTATTTTTTATTTTTCAAAATCCTAATGATATATATATGGTAGAAAACATAGTATTTTAAAATGTGTCGAACGTCATGTATAAAGGTGTATCTGTAATAATTGTAAAATATATCTTATTGGATCTCTAAAACTATGTATTTTGAATTAGGGAAAAAAAATTGGTCTTTTAAAAAGGAATTTTGTGAATCAAATAGTGGAGTATGATATAAATTGGATTTTTGATTTTTAAAGATATATATTCCTAATAAATTTTTAGTATGTTAATTATGAAATTTATATCTTTTAAAAGAATTAAATCAAATGGTAAGGTATTTTACATAATCTAAAATTGTATTTTTAGATTTGGAATTTCTATGTTAAAAGTATTTATTAAATTGTGTAAATTAAAATTTTAATGTTTTATACTATTTTAAAAATATATTAAACTGCCTATTTTTTTAGTATACTGTTTTCTTTTTTCAGCGAAGCATTGCTGGCCGTGCGATCTCCCCATATATCCCTCGTCCGTCCAATCGAAGTCGGGACTGATCCCAGTTGTTGTTGTTTTTTTAAACGCTCATCTCATCCTGATTAACCTAAGTCGTCCGATATCTACAATGTTAGATCCCAGCCATCATTTATTTTTCAAACCTCATTTTCCGTCATCTCCTACCTCACGTTGGGGTCCCGCTACCAGCCCTGGTTCACCCAAGATGCCACGATCACCTCCTTCTCCACTGCTTTTTTTGACCTTTGCGCACCCCACCTTCCTAGGACACCGTAGGCTCGGCCTACCTTCTGGATCGTGTTCCATTAATTATACTGAATCCTCTATATAAACCCTCTCCCCACGATCTCCCTCTTACTCCTGAACTGCTCTCGGTCTCTCCAGCTAAACCAGCAAGCTCCTCTTATCTGAGCATCCTCCGCAGCCTGGTAAGGGTGTCCTATTTATGTGTTTTTTTCCAAACCAACCCATGCTCCTCGGTACATATATAAAAATGAATATATATATATATGAATTATATTTATAGGTATTTATATTCCATGAAAACTATTCTTTTCAAATAGAGGGATTCCAGGGGTGTTTGCCTTCATATCTATAAATATAGTGGGATACCACCACCTCTTCATAATTTAAAACCCAATACCCGCACACTGTGTATACTCGATTATACGATATGTATATATATATATAAAACTATATATTTTCAGTATAGGCACCGTTTCTCTCTTCTTTTTAAGACTGGGTGTATGGATTAGGAAATGGTATTTTTCCCTAAAAAGATTTAAGGGTTTTTGTTTCCATTGAGTTTTGTTTATATAACCCATATGATAATATATATATATACATATATAATTTTATATATGTTTAGGTATACCCCTTAAACTCTCCCAGTTTAAGGGATTCCAAGGAGATTGTTTATTATTATTGTTTTATCAAGTATTTATATTAGAGTGGTTGTGAAGGGTTTTTCTCTTAAGCAAAACCATTATATAACTTATATATATGTATTTTAGGGTGTTTAAGTATTCACATACATAGGTAACCAGTCCAAATCTATTTCTATGATTTACATATAATTTAGTATTTTATATTAATAAATATATGTTTGAAAAAGGTATTTTTAAAATCAATTCCTAACATGTATGATCTGTATGTAAGCTTTATATATACGACTATATATATATATGTGGTTATGTAATTCAATACAAATCAATTTTGTTTTTTAGAGATGAATACTTCTTTATGAATGATATTTTATTATGCGAACTAGGCATTTGATTTAAGTGCAACTATGTTATTGTTTTAAAACCATATTTTTTATAAGTTTATGTGTTTATGGTTTCATATATAATAAACCATATTTTCAAATACAATTTTCAGGATTTAATTGATGTTTTAACACATGTAAGGTTTTAGTGTTTGCCTAATACTATATGTGTGTTATATATGAGCATACATTAAAGAGCCTGTTTAATTGATTATTCATACTGTCATATACCCTTGATGTAATTTATGTTCTTTAATAGAATTTTTGTAGTCCTATTTTTTAAAATTAAAGGAATATGAGTTCATGGGTTTATGTTATCATATAGTATCCATTAATTACTTGATGTTAAACATGATGCAGTGTTTATTAGTGGTTAATCTGGTTATGGTTATATATATATATATATCTATATATTTATAATTATGTAGTTTTTAGAACACTAATTTCAAGTATTGATATTTAGAATTAGTGTTTTAAATGAAACCAATACTTGAAGGGGATTTAATAGATGTTAATTTTGGTTTTTGCTAAATTAAATTGTATTTGTGTCAAACATACATTAATTTAAAAAGTTTTAGTTATATTAACTTCATATGTTTTGAATCCGTGATATTTGGTAAAAAATGTTTTAAAGTAACATGTCCATATGATCCTTTACCTGAATAAATGAATGCTGTTGACAAATAAAGTTATATTTGAGTCTAATTTCATGTTCATTATCATCATAATGAATGAAATGTATCTTTAATAAGTATTCATTTCCATGGATAAGGTTCTTTAATTAAGAAGCTATCATTACATGTGGAAAAACCTATTCATCCGTCATTTTATGTGCTATCTTATGTGCAAAGAACATTCACTACTCTATGTATGCATTTGATTAATTATTTCCAAGTTTACAATGTTCTACCAAGTATTTGAAGACTCAATTTATAATGGTTTAATTGTTAATTATTGTACATAATGCGTGCATATGACATATCTTATTAATAAACAAAGAATTAAATTACACAAAGTGGTATGGGACACATTGGGTAATATGAAATAAAAATTAGATATTCATAGTGGTATGGGACAACTTGAATATCAGAACTCACTATGATGTGAGAAATGTATTGGACTACTGGGATGGGGTCCAATTAAGCCCTCCAGGTTGGGGACTGGTTAAATTAATCCCTCTGGGTTTGAGATCGGTAAAAGTAAGATCCTCGATGCATCGATAGTTCTCGAGACAGTCGGATTGGGGTTATTACCCCTAGGTCATGGCACAAGCCCTTCACATAGAGACCATGAGTCCTTAAGAATGCATTTTTTAGTATATGACCATCCAAGTGATTATTCCGACTAGAGGAACATCCTTGGTTATAGAACCATTACCTATGAGTATCAGAATTAACATACACGTGGCATATGATGAGTCAATGTTGATGCATGACCCGTTTTCTTTTCCAGAATTTTATTATAAATATTGCATTAAATATATCATGTCATGATGTGGATTTTTATATGTTGTAGAGAATGTGTTGTTGTGCGACTCTGATGATGGTTACGCATAATTTTTCTTGCACACCTTTCTTGTTTATGCCCACATTACTTAGTAAAACCCATGCCATTTTTATGCTATCATGTTTACCTTTTTTTATTAAGTAGTTTTCAGCTAAGTTTTCTAATTCATAAGTATTAAGTTCTTTAACTGTATTATATCATCCTTTGATTTTTCTTGATGTTTTTCCTTTATGAAATTATTTTAACTTTGGAAAAGTATTTTCAAAGGTAGTTTCTGAAAGCTGGATTTAATTACATTCAAAACCCCTTATGGAGTATTCAATGCTCACCCTATGTTTTGATGAATTTTTTTTACAGGTTGATATAGTCTTTCCAAGTTTTGGGTTTTTGATCTTAGCATGTAAGGAAAAAGTGAAGTCGTTGACTCTGATTCTCCAGGATCTAAACCATAAAGTTCTTCCTGATGGGTTATGATGTGTAAATTAGTTGTTTCGTTTTTATGAAATAAATTTCACACCATAACCAGAGCACCAGCTTTGGGCTACCGGAGGCTGGGGCCTTATAGTTGGTATCAGAAGAATGGATTAGGAAACCCTAGAAAATTAAGACAACACAAAGACATTATTAATGGTTTACTAAGTGGGGCTTGTTCTTAAAATTCTCAGATGGAAAGCCAGTGATCCACACCTAGAATCTTGAATCTCCCTATAGAGATCATAGAAACTATTGTAGTAAAAGCTTTCTCAACAAGTTACCAACCTTTTGTTAACTTACAAATCACATGCAAAACCCTCTATGAAATATCGAAATGCTTGAATGTCCTTCGAATCTTCTAGGGATCAGAAGTTGTGTATCACCAAATGGCCAATGCACTGTTCGAGAATTATAAAAAGAAAGGGAAGTACTATGATGGACTCTTCCTGTGTTTCACCATGAATAAGAAATGGTTGGCCTTCACGGCCTTCAGAGAAGCTGCAAAAGAGCTGGACTTCCACACAGTATTTATGTACCAAATCCTGTGTGTTAGCATGCTTGGGGACCTCTGCGATGTTTGATCTTTCATTGAATCCTTCAAATATGACGTGGTTCGCGATATCTTTAGGAACCAAATACAAGAGGATGTCGCGGAGCTTGATGTCACTCGTGCCCATCTCTAGAAAACCACATGTATCAAAAGGGAGCTTGGTTTCAACCACGATCCAATTTTCCAAGAATGTATTTGGGAAGAGGATACCCATAAGCTTTATTCTAACCTGGGAATAGAGTTTAATAGTACCTTCTTCCTTAGGCGGTGGAGGTATAGGGACATCACCAAGGGTGTCAGGGTATCCATGTGAATGAGTCAGTGTATGTACGCTAGTCGAATTGCGGGGACATAATTATTTTAAGAGGGGGATAATGTGAAGCCCCAGTATTTATGAACTTGACTAAGTGAACAATGATATGTTTTATAATAATGTTTCTTATTTTAAATGGTTTGTTTTTTGTGCAAATAAATGAATCAAAACTAAATATATGAAGAACAAGGAGAATAAAGAGAACTGGAATACATTAAATTGTTTCATTACAACAAAGACTCAAACTAACTGAGAACACTGTATACTAGACTTAACATGGCCATGAAAAGGAAGCTAAGAATCACAACTCTAGTAATCATATAGTATTCATATTCTGGGTCCGTAAGTGTGAAAAACATAATCGCTAGAACCACCACACACGTACTCAGCACCAATGGAATGAGGAGAGCCATCCTCCCTGGTTTATGTTTCTTGAAAATGTGAAATGCCCCCTGTTTTTATAATGGTCCTTTAAAAAAATATGGACGTTATATGATCGTTGGGTTTCCATGGATAAAGTGCATCTTTTTATAAAAATTTGGTCTTTATAACTCTCTTATATTCTTATGGTATTTCAATATTTTAATATGTACAAAATATAAGAATTATATCTTCGAGTATCTTAATTTTGAAATAAAAGAATATTCTTGAAAATGAATCTATTTTGATTTTTCAAAATCCTGATGATATCTATATGGTGGAAAACATAGTATTTTAAAATTTATCTAACGTCATGTCTAAAATGGTATCTATAATAATTGAAAAATATATCTTATTGGATCTCTAAAACTATGTATTTTGAATTAGGGGAAAACTATTATTCTTTTAAAAAGGAATTTTTTGAATCAAATAGTGTAGTATGATATAAATTGGATTTGTGATTTTTAAAGATATATGTTCCTAATAAAAGTTTAGTATGTTAATTATGAAATTTATATTTTCTAAAAGAATTATATCAAATGGTAAGGTATTTTACATAATCTAAATTGGGATTTTTAGATTTGTAATTTCTAAAATAAAAGTATTTATTAAATTGCGTAAATTCAATATTTAATGTTTTATACTTTTAAAAAATATAGTAAACTGTCAATTTTTTTAGTATACTTTTTTCTTTTTTCGTCGAAGCATTGCTAGCCACGCGATCGCCCTATATATCCCTCGTCCATCCGATCGAAGTCAGGTCTAATCCCAGCCGTTGTTGTTTTTATTAAATGCTCATCTCATCCCGATTAACCCAAGCTGTCCAATCTCTCCAATGTTAGATTCCACCCGTTGTTTCATTTTAAACCCGCATTTTCTGTCATCTACTACCTCACGTCGGGGTCCCACTACCAGCCCTGGTTCACCCATGACGCCACGGTCACCTCCTTCTCCACTGTTTCTTTTGACCATTGCGCACCCCACCTTCCTAGGACACCATAGGATCGACCTAACTTATGGATCAGGTTCCATTAAGTACACTGGATCCTCTATATTAACCCTCTCTCTAAGATCTCCCTCTTACTCCTGAACTTCTCTCGGTCTCTCCACCTAAACTAGCAAGCTCCTCCAATCTGAGCGTCCTCTATAGCCAAGTAAGGGTTTCATGTTTATGTGTTTTTTTCCAAACAAAGCCATCCTCCTCGGTACATATATAAAAAATAATATATATATATATATATATATGTCTTATATTTACAGGTATTTACATTCCATGCAAACCATTATTTTCAAACAGAGGGCTTCCAGGGGGTGTTTGCCATCCTATCTAAAAATATAGTGGGATACCCCCACCTCTTAATAATTTAAAACCCAATACACACACACTGTGTGTAATCGGTTATACGATATGTATTTATATATAAACATATATATTTTCAGTATAGGCATCGTTTCACTCCTCTTTTGAAGACTGGGTGTATGCCTTAGGAAATGGTATTTCTTTTCCCTAAAAAGATTTAAGGGTTTTTGTTTCCTTTGAGTTTTATTTATATAAGCCATATTATAAAATATGTATATATATGTTTAGGTATACCCCTTAAACTCTCCTAGTTTAAGGGATTCCAAAAAGATTGTTTATTATTATTGTTTAATCAAGTATTTATATAAGAGTGATTGTGAAGGATTTTTCTCTTAAGAAAAACCATTATAACACTTATATATATGTATTTTCAGGTGTTTAAGTATGCACATATATAGGTAACCCATACAAATATATTTCTAATGTTTCCATATAATTTAGTATTTTATATTAAGAAATATACATTTGAAAAGGGTCTGTTTAAAATCAATTCCTAACATATATGATCTTTATGTATGCTTTATATATACAACTACATATATAAATATATATTTGGGTTATGTAATTCAATACAAATCAGTTTTTTTTAGTGATGAATACTTATTTATGAATGATATTTTTTATGCGAACTAGTTCTTTGGTTTAAGTGCAACTATGTTATAATTTTAAAAGCATAGTTTTTATATGTTTATGTGTTTGATGTATAATATATAATAAACCATATTTTAAAATAAAATTTTCAGGATTTAGTTGATGATTTAACACATGTAAGGTTTTAGTGTTTGCCTAATCCTATATGTGTGTTATATATGAGAATACATTAAGGAGCATGTCTAATTGATTAGTCATACTATCATATACCCTCGATGTAATTTTTGTTTTTAAAAGAATTAGCCTCGACCAATTTTTTTACAATTAAAGGACTAAGAGTTCGTGGGTATATGTTATCATGTAGTATCCATTTATTACTTGTTGTTAAACCAGCTGTACTGTTTATTAGTGGTTAATCTAGTTATGGTTGTATATATATATCTATATATTTATAATAATGTATTTTTTAGAACCCTAATTTCATGTATTGATCTTTAGAGTTAGTGTTTTAAATGAAACCAATACTTGAAGGGTATTTAATAGATATTAATTTGCGTGTTTGCTAAATTAAATTTTATTTCTATCAAACATACATTAATTTAAAATTTTTTATTTATATTAACTTCATATGTTTTGAATTCGTGAGATTAGGTTAAAAATGTTTTAAATTAACATGTCCATATGATCCTTTACCTGAAGAAATGAATGTTGTTGACAAATCAAGTTATGTTTGAATATAATTTCATGTTCATTATCATTATAATGAATTACGTGTATCTTTAGTAAGTATTAATTTCCATGGAAAAGGTTATTTAATTAAGAAGCTATCATTTCATGTGGAAAAACCTAATCATCCGTCATTTTTGTGATATCTTTTGTGTAAAGAACGTTCACTACTCTATGTATACCTTTGATTAATTATTTCCACATTTAGAATGTTCTACCAAGTATATCGAGAATCAATGTATAATAGTTTCATTATTTATTATTCTATATAATGCATGCATAGGACATATCTTGTTAATAAACAAAGAATTAAATTATCCAAAGTGGTATGGGACACCTTGGGTAACATGAAATAAAAATTAGGTATTCAGTGTGGTATGGTATGGCTTGAATATTAGACCTCATTAAGATGTGAGAAATGTATTGGACTATCGGGATGGGGTCCGGTTAATGTAAGCCCTCCAGGTTGGGGACTGGTTAAAGTAAGCCCTCCGAGTTGGAGACTGGAAAAATTAATCTCCTCGATGAATCGATAGTTCTCGAGACAGTTAGATTGGGGTTATTACCCCTAGGTCATGGAACAAGGCCTTGAAACAAAGACCATGAGTCCTTAAATATGCATTTCTTAGTATATGACCAACCAAGTGATTATTCCGAGTAGAGGAACATCCTTGGTTATAGAACCATTACCTGTGAGTATCATTATTAAAATACACATGGCATATGATGAGGCAATGTTAATGCATGACCAGTTTTCTTTTCCAGAATTTTATTACAAATGTTGCATTACATTTATCATGTCATGATGTTCATTTTTATATGTTGTAGAGAATGTGCTATTGCGTGACTCTGATGATGGTTATGCCAAATTTTTCTTGCACACCTTTCTGGTTTATGCCCACTTTACTTAGTAAAACCCATGACATTTTTATGCAAGATTGTTTACCTTTTTTATTAAGTAGGTTTCATATAAGTGTTCTAATTCATAATTATTAAGTGCTTTAATTGTAGTATATCAACCTTTGATTTGTCTTGATGTTTTTCCTTTAAGAAATTATTTTATGTATGGAAAAGTATTTTCAAAGGTAATTTTTAAAAGCAAGATTTAAATACTTTCAAAACCCCAAACCGGGTATTCAATGCTCACCCTATGTTTTGATGAATTTTTTTACAGGCTGATATAGTCTTTCCATGTTTTGTGTTTTTGATCTTAGCTTTTAAGGAATAAGTGAAGCCATTGACTCTGATTCTATCGGATCTAAACCAGAAAGTTTCTCGTGATTGGTTATGATATGTAAATTGGTTGTTTCATTTTCATGAAATAAATTACACACCATAACCAGAGCACCGGCTCTGGGATACCAAAGGCTGGGTGTCACACCCATGACTTATTTTAAAGGTAAATTTCATTTAATTTCCATTCATACTTTGTTTTGGGGGGGTTCCCAATCTTTTATGGAGGAATGAGAGAGTGTTCATTAATTGGGCCAAACCGTGAGCCCAATTCCAGATTTAAAAACCAATTTTGTTTCTTTTATAACTTTTTCATTTTTTAATATTTTTCACCCATTCAACTTCCCAAATGACCTCCCCTGACCTATTAACACCACCATTTCAATTTGGAGCTTTTATAAATCCATAACCAGGGTTTATTTTGGTTTTTATCTAAGGGGTTGGGCCAGCCCGAAAGCCCAATTCCTGTTTTAAAAATAAATATTGATTATCTTATAACTTATTCAATTCTTGGGCTTTTTCGGTGATTCCAAGTGGAGCCCAACCCCAATGAACCCAGCCGCACGACCATTCCCTTTCCCACCTCTTTGAAGCTCTGGTATATCGCGATTTGATGTCGAACTTCAGAGGGTTCCTCAAATCGCCCAGATTTGAAGAGGTAAAGTCTTTCTTCCATAACTCTCTCAATTATCAATATATTTCCTCCATTACAGTTTCTAAATGACCTAATACATCTTGTGAGTACGAAACCTAAATTTTGGATCTTTTAAATTTTATCTAATGGTGTTTTGGAGTGATTACTTCAAGATACTTCAAGTAAATGAGCCCTTTCCTTTCCTCTTTCAAATTACTTTGTGTCTAACTCATTGCTCCTTGGGTCATGTTATTTGGGGAAGAGTCAGGATAGTCTTGAGCTAGGATTGTCGGGACTTGACATTTCAGTCATGGGTAGTGTGCCTGGCCAGCACACCTCAGGACGATATTCAAGTCCCTAGGGGATTTATGGATTTATCTGATTCATTTGGTTTTCTTGGTTTAATGATGACTATGGGAAATGAAAAGAGAGTTAGGAGAATAATCTCAGTGAGCTCGCAGGGCCTGGCAAGCCATGTGGAGCCGTGGATATTTCCCTAGAATACTCTCTGTGACGGAGAAGTGACTGGAATATGGCTGCCAACCATATGTCCAAGTCACCCACCGAAACTAGTTTCCTCTCACATTGTCTTGTGTCTCATTGTTTTGGAATCTTGGAAACATTTTTTTTAGCAAAAAAAAATGACTTCACATTAAGGAGTGTGAATTTTTGTGAAGTGATTTTCTAGTAAAGTGAAAATGTTTTTTTTAAAGTCTATAAATGAAATTTTAGAATTATTTCAAAAGGTTAAATTATGTGTTTGTACCTCTTTTGAAAGTATGAATTATGTTATTTGGGGTTTTGAAAATATGTTTCTAGTGGAATTTTTCTTAAACTGTGGAAAAGTGTTTTGTATTGAATTAAGTGTTCTAGAATTTTTGTGTGGGGGTTGAATATGGATTTTGGGTTTGGTTACTACTGAACAAAAAAAATTATGAACTTTTAGAACCTTGTCTTGAAATGAGAAGAGTTGAGTTCTTAATTAAATGGAGATTTATGAAATGTTGTTTTTCATGAAATTAGAAGTGTTTTGAAATGGGTTGAAATGTTTTTTAAACAATTGTGAAAGTCATGAATAAGAGATTTTATTGAATTATGTATTCTTTTCTATATTGGTTTGTGAGATGAAAAATTGGGTTTTGATATTATGGTTAGTGCTTTTGAGAAAGGAAAATTGTGGTTAAAAGTTTGATTTTAAAAAGTGGAAAGGTTTGATTTTTGGTATTTGGTATTCTCAAGGGTGACCACATGCATAGGTTTATTTGGGAATATGGATGGATATGAGGTGGGTTCCTAGTGTGGAATGTAAACATGCATGTGTGAGGCTCATTAGATACCATTGGTAAATGTGCAACCCACCAACACTGTTTTTTTTTAATAATTTTTTTTGAAGGAAAGTGTTGTGTTATGATAATGTATGGTTGGGAGGTATGGATTATGTGTTTTCTGGATTATTATTGTGGGATGTTTTGAGTTCAATAACCCCTCTTGTTTTAACAATGTTCTGGATTTGTGTTTCATTGATAAGTTGGAATGAAGTGTCGGTCAGTGGTCTCTTTTGAGGAAAAGTTTGGGAGGCCAATGTGGTGGCTCCCATTATGTGTTCGGTTCAGGTTTGTGGTCTTTTGTGACCAAATGACCAGTTTGGTTTTGTCATTGGGTTTTCCTGTAGGCCAGGGTATGCCCCCATAAAGTGTTAGTGTATGATTCATGTTTGGCCTATGGTGATTCACCGTTGGATGATCCTCTAGTTGATCAACATAAGGACATTATTCTTGAGGTTTGGATATTTTGTTTACCCCTCTTCTTTTTCAATTATGCAGATACCCCTATAGTGGGAGAGTGTTTGTGGGAGGTTGAAATAGACCTTAGTTTCTTATGTTTCCTAAGTTGTCTAAGGTCAATGAAGTTCAGAGTTGTCAGTGTAGAATGATGTCTTAAAGGGCCTCTGGGTCTTTCGTCAGTCTCATTGAATCAAGAGTTCATGTTAGGCCACCGGTGTGCAAGATCTAGCCAAGAGTGGCTATTATGGACACTTGATGGAATCATGTGCTATTTTGGACTTAGTACAAGGTCCCTCTCTTTGTGTTTTCTTTTATCCACAACGGTTATGTTCGGTGATGCCTTGCGATGTCATGTGTTCATTTGACTATAAGGGTGAAGATTGTGAAATCTTATGAGAGTCACTATTTTTTTTTTGTTGGATGTGTGTCTCCCTATAGGAAATTATAAATCCTATGTTCTAGAGGAATGTGTTTCTATATTTCCTTTCATTCTGTTGTTTAGCATCCGAAGAAAAAAAGGGGTGATGTGTGTGCATCCTCTAAGTTCTTGTTTTGGTAAAATGATGGGTTGGGGAAAAGCGGGTTTGAAGTGCGTTATGTCTCAATGAGACCATCTGAGATTACAGTATAATTGTTTTTGGAACTGGAAGAATATTTTCAGTTTAGGGGTTTCCAAATCCTAACTACGAGGCCGAAGATGCTTCAATCCATTGAGCTCCAGCCATAGGCCCCAGAGAGAAGCTGGCGCGTAGTTAGGGGAAATCCTAGAGTCGTTCAAACTTTTGGTCAAGGTCATATCCTCAATATGAAAGATATGAATAGTTTAAACCTCTGGTGTCATCGTCTTGTTCCAATTTCTCACATTTGGTGGAAAGAGGTGTGAGTACCTTGTTCCCATGTCGAACCCTGAGTTGTTTTTTTTCCTCTGGGGTCCCTTGTGTTTTTGGAGAAAAGTTTAAAATTTGGGTTAGGCAGGTTGAAGAGCATAGTTTATACGTGGTTAGAAGTAACCATGTGCCAACCCAGGGGACCGTGTGATAAGAGACAGTAGCTAATGCATGGTCTCTGCACGTCCATGATCCTTGGCCAAGGAAACTGTGTGAAGTTTCCTCTTTGGATAGAATGATCCGCACAGTTAACTCGCGGTTTCCCAAACCGTGTGAACCAACTATGCAGCCATGCCAGCTCCTTAAAATTATGTTGTTTTTGTTGTTGTTATCCCATAATATTTAGTTAATATGGCTGGGTTTTGTTTGGGGTAGACCCATAATGGGACTCATTTAAGTTTTATTGGAATAGTTCTGATATTAATCTACCCCTAATGCTGGGAATTCCGTCCGAGGCCCCCTGTTAGTGTCTTGATTTTGTCTTAAGGAAAGCTGTGTTCATTATTATGGTGGGGAGACCCATCATGGGTATCGTGTATGTTCTCTTGGAAAAGGAATAATTTTAGTTTAACCCTTATGATGGGGAGACCGTTCGTTCCTTCCCCAATTGTTATCCTTATTCTATCTAAGAAAATTGAGTTGTCCCTGGTGGTGGGATGTCCAGATTGGGTCACCCCGTACTAGTGACTCAGTTTTCTCCTTGGTGTATTCTAGGTAGGAGGTAGTATCGTTCAAGTCTATCTATCCAAAAATTTGTTACCTGGGTAAATTTGGGGCTGGAGAACACCCAATGGTTTTGTTTACATATTGTTGTGGTAGCATTATTCGAGTTCGTTGTTCGTTTCAAGTGGATTGCTTGAGCGTCGTCTTGTAGTGTTTGAGGTGTTTTGTTTTGGGATGTGTTTTTAACGTGTTTCATAATTTTAAGTAAGTGGGGTTATTTTTGGTTGATGGGAGTATTATCTTCCTTTGTTTGATCAACTGGAGATGTTCGTCCTTTTTGAAGCGGGTGAAAACGTGGTAAGGAAGTCTGTCTTGGTCTATCGTTTGGGCTTTGCTTTTGCATCTGGTGTTGTTGTGGCATTCCGGGGGCGGAATGCTTTATGGTGGGGAGAATTGTCACACCCATGACTTATTTTAAAGGTAAATTTCATTTAATTTCCATTCATACTTTGTTTTGGGGGGGTTCCCAATCTTTTATGGAGGAATGAGAGAGTGTTCATTAATTGGGCCAAACCGTGAGCCCAATTCCAGATTTAAAAACCAATTTTGTTTCTTTTATAACTTTTTCATTTTTTAATATTTTTCACCCATTCAACTTCCCAAATGACCTCCCCTGACCTATTAACACCACCATTTCAATTTGGAGCTTTTATAAATCCATAACCAGGGTTTATTTTGGTTTTTATCTAAGGGGTTGGGCCAGCCCGAAAGCCCAATTCCTGTTTTAAAAATAAATTTTGATTATCTTATAACTTATTCAATTCTTGGGCTTTTTCGGTGATTCCAAGTGGAGCCCAACCCCAATGAACCCAGCCGCGCGACCATTCCCTTTCCCACCTCTTTGAAGCTCTGGTATATCGCGATTTGATGCCGAACTTCAGAGGGTTCCTCAAATCGCCCAGATTTGAAGAGGTAAAGTCTTTCTTCCGTAACTCTCTCAATTATCAATATATTTCCTCCATTACAGTTTCTAAATGACCTAATACATCTTGTGAGTACGAAACCTAAATTTTGGATCTTTTAAATTTTATCTAATGGTGTTTTGGAGTGATTACTTCAAGATACTTCAAGTAAATGAGCCCTTTCCTTTCCTCTTTCAAATTACTTTGTGTCTAACTCATTGTTCTTTGGGTATATTTGGTTATAATTGAGTTTAATAATGTCCAGAAACTAGGTTTTAGAAACTAGGGTTTAACTTTGGGCTTTCTTGGCCAATTTATGTGGTTTTAGGTTTGATGTAGTTGTCTCTTGGTGCGGCGGGGGTGCGATTTGATTTTCGCACGGAGATTCAAGGGTTTCCTTGGTTTTGGTAGGTGATTCCATTATGTGTGAAATTTTTGTGAATTAGCTTGCTGTGTTAATGGTAACTTCAGGTTTATTTCACTTGAATGTTTCTGTAAAAATTGGTTTTAGTTGCATTTATAATGCAAATGAATTTTAAGTTCCATTTTTGGTGAGATTGGGGGTTTTTCATTCAAATATTTTATTGGTTCATTTTGGGCTGACCTATAAGTAATTAGTTGATTTTAATGAACTGTAATAGGATTGAAAATACTGTTTTGATGACTGTCCCATGTGTTTGATGCTGTGAAAGTTGGTTTTAATGGTGTCTGTGAAACACATGAATTTCTAAGAGCCGTGTTGTGTAAAAATGGAGGTTTTACAATGATGTCACTTCTTGAACCATATGAGGCTTCCCATAAAATGATTTTTTGTTTTAATTTAAATGTATTGGGATTCTATTTATGTTTTGGTAATTCAAAAATGTGCCCATAGTGTGCAATTGGTGTTCTCAAGGTGTTTTTTTTTGTGCAAGACACTACGTGATTTTGAAGAATTGTTTTATTACAAATCAAAGTGTTTTATTATGTGTTTTAAGTGGGATAAAAATGTGATAGATACTTTATTGATTGTGTGTGACCAGTATTGGTGTTTTATTTGAAAATGGATTTATGTTGCATGCTGAAATTGTTTGAGCACAAAAGGGGAAGCCCGGGTACTTAGGTGGGCGGATTTGTACTAGTACGGCTAGTGGACCGGATGGGTGTTGTCCCTGTTTCACTTAGCATTTGGATAACGACAACTCTAACTAAACTATATGGATGATTTTTGTAAACCACTATGTTGTGGGTATGATCCCTACTAGTGGCTCATGCACGAGAGTGGATTTTACTATGGATGCTTTACACCGAGGTACGAGGTACATAGGGCCCGATACAACCTAGTGCCTAGGGGTGTTCCTGGTTTGTTGCTCACTGGATTTTTAGTATTTACCCATGTATTTGGGTGTTTTTTTCCAGTAATTTACAGTATCTATCATTTCCATTTAGATATGTTAACATTCTGGAAATTCTAGTTTGAAAACTTTTCTTTTAAATGAAAGTTGTATTTCTTGGAATTTCATCGTCGTTTTTCTTTACAAATTAAAAATGTTTGCTTCTTCACATTATATTGAATGAACTTTGGAATCATTGGGTGGTATCCTATTGGGCTTAGGCTCACACCCTACTTACACCCCTTGGGTGTAAGTAGACTTTGTTATGCTTGACTCAGGTAAAGGGAAGGATATGGGCGATGGCAGTTCAGGGTGTTAGTCCTCATCGTTGGGGCGGAGTTGCAGAGAAGGTTTGTGGGTGATGACCCCCTTGTCGTGTGGAGTCCATGGGGATTTCATTATGTTGTCATTATTTGTTTTTAGACCACTTTTAGTGTCTTTAAACATATGTATTCAGTTCTGGTTTTTGTGTAAACATCGTTTGGTTTACATTTTTCAGATTCAGTTTATTGATTGTTTTTAATGTTTTATGCCTTCATATTCGGGTAAATCGTTCCCAAAAAAAAATAAATGATACCCGGGCACTTGTGCCAGCCCGTGGGGATAGGGAAAGCCCTTCGGGTCATGTCACGGGCTGGGTTTGGTGCCAGTTTTGGTGGCGACCAGATTCGGTTCGTGACAAAATGTTCCCAAAAAAAAATAAATGATACCCGGGCACTTGTGCCAGCCCGTGGGGATAGGGAACGCCCTTCGGGTCATGTCACGGGATGGGTTTGGTGCCAGTTTTGGTGGCGACCAGATTCGGTTCGTGACACTGGGGCCTTATAATTTTACTGCAACAAAAATTAAAATAGGATTACAAGTAGATATTCAAAAATATATGTTTTTAAATAAAATAAATATGTATGAATTTTATTATATTATTAAATTACAAAAATATATTTTCTTATACTCTAATAATAGTATATTTGATGGTATTTGGATATAAAATTAATTAATTACAATTTAATCATTTCAAAAATTTTAAAAACCCCATATCATTTATCATAAATACCGGACCTCACAAAACCTTCCCCTCACACATTCCTATACTTTATGCTTTCCAAATATCTACCAAAAAAGTTCTTCTATAATCTAACCATTCCCTATTTCTTCTGTTCTCATCAAATAACCAAAACTGTGTTCCTAAATTGATACTTCCTCGAGGTGATATTTAAGTGTTAGCTTTCTTTAACCACCACTCATAATTTCTATATATATTTAACCTTCTCCTTACGTAATTAATAATTTAAATAAAGATAACTCTATTATAATGCATATAAAATAATTTTATATTTCTAATGGTATATTTCCTATTCAACATTTTTTTCTCATCTCTTCTAATTCAATGAACATAACCCATTCTCCAAATTGTAGAGATTAACCATCTTCTTGAATAATGAGTTTTTGTTTTTCCTTATTTCCTTAGATGATGTTAATAAATTATTATTATGGTTAAATAAAATTTTAGTATGTATATGAAACCATTTTAAATTTTCTTGAACTAATAGGTAGAAATAAATTTTAATAAAACAAAACTAGTTCCTGATGGATAGAAAACCCACCAGAAAACTAAAAATTTATCATTAAGGTTTCATCAAATAAATAATCCTCATGTATAAAAATATTATATATGAGAAAAATTAAAAATAATAATAATTGTATTAATACTATTTCTTTTCAGTTTTGGAAAGTATTCTCATTTAATAAGAACATCATTAATTATGCATGATTGAAATGACCATGAAATTATGAAACAAACACTCCCGAAATAACAAAATTGAACCTTATTACTCATCAAAATAACCATAGATGAACTTGATAATTTTATATTAAATATAATAAATGTGGAAGAGGTTATTAATTATGAAATTTATGAATCTAATTGCATTATCATGGATATTATTTTCATGTTCCAAACTCATTGAAGCGTAAGGTAAGGGATCTCTCTGAACCTTCATATTTCCATTGGGTTAGGTCTTATCCCTATTTACTCAATTTAAATCTACATTATCTTTATATAATTCTATTATATTATTTTTATATATTCCACATATATTTATGTATCTAAATTCATATTTAATTTATTGGGAATAACATGTTTTAAATAGTTCCTTCTCAATTCCTCTAAAAATATCTTTAAAAGGAAACTCTATTTTTATTTCCAATTTATATTTAAACTCCATAAACTATATTAATCCTCCAATATTTTTATAAAATCACTAAATTTATCCTAAAAAATTATTTTTGTTGATTTATGGTTAATGTAAACAATTATTCCATTATTCTATTTATTGTCTCTTTATTATTTTCCTTAAAATCACACTTAATTGTGACATTTATAAGGTACATAAACACTATTTTGAATGTTTTCACACCTTTTGGACATCATTATTTCTGAGGTAATATTATAATTTTTTCAATACTTCTAAATAATTATTTAAATCCCTTATCCCTTAGATACAATTTTTATACTCATGTTGGTTATTACTAATGACATGAGTACAATAAAGATTTCATAGCATCAATAACCCATATTTTTATTCCTTATGTTTGATAATTTATGTGGCACACATATGCATGAACATGTTGTTATGGATTCTCCCAAATAGTGCTCTAATGAAATGGGTAATGTTTTAATTTCTTGAGATTCTATGAATGGGATTATGGAGTAATATAAGACTTTTTCCACCCTATAATATAGTCTTAACTATTAGCCTTGACTCATGTTTAAGTCGTGTTATATATTTTCATCACATTCCTTTGTTTCCATGAACATATTATTCAATTCTATGCATAATATTCTTAGGTAGGATTATTCATGAGTCATTCCTTTTATGTTAATATTTTATGTCTTCTACCTCATGTTCTATGTTTAATTCCCATTTTTATTCCCTTACTGTGATTTTTTTCTCATCCCTTTTCCCATATATTACCAGGATATCCTATGAGGTTTTAAGAGCTAAAATATAGTGAATAGATCATTATGAAGATTAATAAATATGTTATTTTTTTCTATCTTAATTTTTCTTAATTTTGTACCTAATATTCCAAGGATAGAATAATTTTGAGTCCTTGGTTTTTATACCATGTATAAATATACTTAAAATCGTGTATTAATATTTCATAACGAATCGGTAACTATAGTTGGTATTAGAGGATGGTCATTTTATTTTTAATGATTAGGACTACAAAAAATTTCTAAGAACACTATTTATTATTATATAAGCATAGTTAAACTATATTGAAACTTACATAATCACAATTTAGGATATACTTTTCATTTATAATTTAATCCTTCAATGTTCTTAATTTCTTTTTAATATGTTCATTGTCTATTAATTGAAGACCCTAATTTTCTTAAATTATTTTATTTAATGTATGGAAATATGATAACCCAGTATAAAAATCAATGTGATAGGAAATGACATTATTTCCCAAATGATATGCAAATATTAATGAGAGAAGGATATCAGAATATCCTGACTGTACTAGCTCAACTATATCAAGATATGAGAAATTACTTGAATTGTTTTGAATTCCCTCCTTCACATAAGAAATATAAAGTTGTGGTCGAACCCATTAGGAAATGAAGGATTCATATATTTAGATGATATTATGATCCCCACATCGTAGAAAAATTGATTAACTGTAATGAGAAAATATTCTTTCTGCTTTAATGCTTAGAATAATATAATTTCATACTCAGAGTCTATATTTTTTATTAGTAAGATGATTAGTGATGGATACTAATGATGAAAATAAAAACTACATATGAAATTGATTCCAAGGAATGGGAATAATTCTAGAAAATATTTTTCAATAAATATTTTCCCTAACTCTCCATCCTAAGAAGGAGAGTGAGTTACTTAGACTAAATAAAAAGGAAGATGAGTCTATTGGACCGTATGAGGAAAATTTTAAAAGGAATGCATGAAACATCGTAAGGATTGTCATTAACACAATAAATAATGGGGCATCTCTTCATTGGTGAGTTGAAATTGAGTCTATGAAAATCCTTAGCAATTTGGGAATTTGATTGTTATGAATAGAATGTTTGTTTTTTCCATGATGTTGAGATTCAGATCCGTGATTCTCAATGTTGTTGTTGGACTGGAGAAAAGAAATGTAATATGGGATTCCCTTTAGGTGGTCCAATAGAAAAATATCATATAGGAAATAAAACCCATCATCTAGCTTCTCAAAAATGTTGGAATAAGAATTCTAGAAACTACATAATGTGACTGAGAAGGTTCATCATATATGGAAAAGAGGTACACTACGAAAATTAATACCTAATTTAAATAAAGAAACCCACTAATTTTGAAGTGTAATAGAAGGATCAGATCAAAATTACTACTTTTGTGTAGTACATTAACTACATGGAACATGTGAACTATGAGAACCAATTCCCCAAGCTAAAGGTTTTTAGGTAAATTCCATGACAACAACCTCTAAGGTAACAAGGAAATGAATATACTATCACTACTGTAGAGGTGTACAATGAAAATGATGTGGTGACATGTACAATATTTATTTATTAATTAATAGAGAACATACTTCTTTATTCAGGTTGTACGAATTCCTTCATATCATGCATGTTTAGTAGAACTATTAAAATAACATCTAAAATTATGGATGTTGAGTTATATGTGAGAATAGAGAATGGGTAAATTATTGAATATAATACATATACACCCCCTAGACAATTTTTGTGTACTAAAAATCTCTAAAAATGTCATCTTACTTTCATTAATAGATTTTTATTTATATATTTGTCATGGATTGTGTATCTTTATATAAATCTAAAAACAAATTTCAGGAGAGGGATATCACCCTTCACATCCTAAGGAAAAAAATAATTTTTTACAAGTGTAACGAGGAGGATTGATATCCATATAAATAAAAAAAATAATTAAGGATATTATGTATATATTAGCAAGTAAATATATTTCATATTATTGATACAATAGAGAGCGTCTTTCTTTAAAACATTCCCATTGTAAGGGACTATACTAATGTGCTCTCTAGAATAATTTCATGGAATTTTTATTAACCAAGATATTGAGTTATTAATGGATAATATATATAGATCCATTACCATTATAAACACACCTTATATAATAGCCACCATTGAGTTGGAGGAATTGGAGAAGTAGTTACAAGAGAATATGGAAAAGGCTTTTATATGACAGAGTTATTCACATGGGGTCCTCTATTCCTATTCATAAAGAGGAAGGACAGATCAATTCCCCTATTAAAATATTATCACAAGCTCAAAATTTTGGATAAATAACATGTATCTTGTGCCACAGGTAGTTGAATCTTTTGATCAACTACATGGGGACATGTATTTACCAAAGGAAGACCTTCAGTCGGGATATCTACAATTAATGGTGAAGAAGGAAAATATTACAATGAATTCCTTTTTAATGAGGTATAGACACTTTGAGTTCATAGTGATGCCCTTATAACACACTTATTCTCCAAAAATATTCAAGGATATAATGAATAATGTTTTTATATATTACCTCCAAAAAATTTGGTAGTATTTATAGATTATATTCTGATATACTCTATGCGAAATTATGAAAATGAGGAGTATTTTAATTATATACCAATGACTTTACAAAGTTATGGAATATATGAAAATTGGTGAAAAATCATGTTCTGGATGGAGGAAGTATCATTTCAAGGATAGTTGTCACAAACAAATGGATATATGTGGACCCTTACAAAAAAATGGGAATTTAGTGGTACATATCATCATATGTAACAGAGATCCATATTTGCATTGGTCTATATAGGTATTACAAACAATATGTGATCAAATTCACATGATTTTCAACCACACTAACCAAGATGAATCATATGGGAGTACAATTTTTCTAGATTAGTGAATGTGAAAAATTCATCAAAGAGTAGAAAACATAGGGTTATCATTGCATTACTACCCACACTACCAATAAGTGGTAAAATATATGGGGTAAAAAGTGATTCATAAAAGAATGTACTTGGATATGAATAGTTAAAAAATTGTATGGTAATAGCCTATTCCTTGAAGAAGATGATACATTATGAACAAAATTATCCTACACATGGTCTCGAATTTTCAGCTTTGATCATCAGATTGAAAATCTAGTGGCATTATCATTATGGGGAAAAGTGCAAGATATATTCTAATAATAAGACTCTAAAAGATATATTCACACAATGGGATCATTATATGATATAATGAATATGGTTTGATCTCATCAATGATTATGATATCTAAATCCATAATAATATTGGTATTGAAAATATTGTGGAAGTGGCTCAATGTAGAAAGGATCCTAAATCATTATTAATGTTGGGAATTAAAAACGATCCAATAAACATAGACATACAATGGATGCACATAGGAATAATAATATAAGGAAAGTTATCATTCATTTCTCAAATTATTGTTCAACCATCCCTTATAGAGAAATGAAGGGTGCTCAATAAAATGATGTGGAAAATCAGAATAAGGTAGAATACATATGACATAGGTAATCCTTAGAGATAAAAATTATTGGGGAAGAAGTCATAATATTTGGTTAATTACTATGTGTAGCATAAAAGAATGAGATAAAGAGGGAGAATTTGAATCAGGTAAATAGTTGGACCTTATCAATTCACTTATGGAGCACAATGATGTACCACGATTTTTTAGAGCATTATTGTTGGGAAAATATTAATTAGGAGATAACTGAATATACATCAATACTACTATTATGTCAACAAGTGAAGGATGAAATGAAATATTATAAGGGAATGATGAAACTATTACTTATACCTACATGGAAATGAAAAAACATAACAATTTAGTTTTTCACTGGACTTTTGAAGACTTCTAGAGGATATAATTTTATATGGGTTGTTTTGGATCGGTTTACAAATACCCACACCTTATTACAATTGTAGTGGGATTGTCACATGATTAATTTTCAAAAATATAAATCATATAAGTGGTGAGGGTGAATGGAGTAATATTATTGACTTTATCAGATCACGATCTTAGAATTACTTCAATGTTCTATAAAAGTACCCATCATTCCTTACACACTGTGTTGATCTTCAGTACAATATATCATTATTTAACTGATGTATAGTCTATGTGGACCATTCATACACTAGATGAAATGTTAAGAGCATGTGCTATGAACACAAATGGAGGATGGAATTAAAATATTCCACCAGTTTAGTACTCTTACAGAAATAGTTTCCACTTAAGAATCCAAATGGCTCCATATGAAGCCCTTAATGGTAAGAGAATTAGAACAACGAAATGGTGGGATGAAGTCATTGAATATAAGCTGATGGGTGTATAAAAGGTTGAGGAAATGGAAGAAAAGTTGAATACCATCAAGAATATTATCTGATCTACTGAATTTTGATAGAATAGATATACTGACAATATTCAATGAGACCATGATTTTTAGTATAAAGATAATTTATTCCTTATCATAGCCCCGTAGAAGTGATTCATGAGATTTTGGAATAAAGAAAATCTTTGTCCCAGTACTATATATTGTCATAAAAAAGATTTTTCAGACTTATATGAGAAAATAAATAAAACTAATTTTGACCATTTTATGAAATGTTTTTGAAAAAATATATTTAATTTTTTAATTTGTAATGTCAAATTTTTTTATGATGAATTTTTTGGAATTTTCTAATAATTTTGAAATTTTAAAGACTATTGATAAATACAGATTTACATTGAAATCATAGTATTCTTTGAATAAGAAAATTAAGTAAAATAATAGATGTATTAATATATAATTTGTTCCATTTTATTATAAACAATTTTATTTTATTATTTGAAATATAATTGGTACATTAATTTACATTAAAATCATTTTACACTTAAAAGGGTATTTTTTGGAAAAAATTGTTTTTCATTGATTTTTTGTTTAAATTTAAATTAAAATATAATTATTTTATTTATTATTTTTTTTAAAAGTATTATCTATGTGGAATAATATGTTCAATATTAATTTAATAGAGCGCTTTTATTTTTTCACAGCATGAATAGTAACCGTGGTAAAATTTATCGACTTAGAAAAGGGTTAACGATGATAATCAAGATTAATATTAATTGATAACCTCATATATTTTAAACCAAATTCCTTTTGTAATTATATTCTTCCATTAACACATAAATTTTGAAATTGAGTTATTTATTTAACACTTTTCCCAAAAAATTATTTAGAAATTATTATAATCGATGAATGTGACAAAACATAAACCCTTTATTTTAAATATTTTTAATATTTTTAATATATAGTTAAATATATGATATGATAAACTATAAATATTATTTATTAATATACAATAGTTATCTTTATCATGGTAATTTATTTAATTTTTTTAGTTATTATATAATTATTATAAATTCTTACACAACAAAAATATATTAATTGTTCAATAAACAGAAAAATCAAATAGTTGATAATAAAAAATATTTAATGCAATATAATATAAAATATTTAGTGTAATAAATGAATTTTATATATGACCATAAAATCATTATGATATAATATAATTTTTTTTAATTTAATATGATTTCCTGATGTCTACAAATGTGGAGGTATAAAATACTATAAAAACTGACAATAATGATATTTTATCATATTAATATTTTAGTAAATGATTTAAAATGGATTGAAATCCATAAAATATGAAAATTTATTATTATATGGCCTAATAGTTAATAAATTGGCTATATATCATCAAATTGAAACCCTTTAGGTACGAATTTTAATCATTTAATATCGAAAAATATATCACCCCTATTAAAATTAGAAAAGGTTAACAAAGGGTAAATCTAAATTGTAAGGTTTAAAATAAATCCAAAACATGGATAAATTTTCTTGGATAATACTATTATAATTAATTAATTTATTACATTAATATACAAGTCCATTATGTGTTATTTTGATGGAATATTAATTTATTACAATTTATTCTTTTGATAAATTTCAAAAACACACCTCTCATCCCTTATAAATACCACCCCTCACAACCCCTTCTACTCACACCATCCAAGCCTAGAATAATTCAAAAAATCTTCCAAAAACATTCCTATACACTTTTCTACTTCCAATTTTCTCTGGTCTCACCAACTGACCAATTCTATGTTCCTAAAGGGATCCTTCAAGGATTTGATATTTAAGATGTGACATTCTTTGACCACCTCTCTTAATTTTTATTCTTCTTCAACAACCTCCTCACGTCATTGATCCATCAACTCATAATAAATATAGTGTCATTTATATATAATAATGTTATATATCTAATATAATATTTAATATTTAGCCATTTTTATCTCATCCCTTCTTATTTAATTAAAAGAAACCATTATCCAAATTTTGGCGATTTGCTGTTTCCAAAAATAATGAGTTTCAATTTTTAATTATCGCCTTCATGGATCGTAATAAAACTATTATTATGCATAGAAAATATACTAATTATTATATCAAACCATATTATATTTTCTTAAAATAAATTTTTAAATAATATTTTATAGAACAGAACTCGTTCGTGATGGACGAAAAACTTTCCAAAATAAACTAATCATTTATCCTTAATGTTTTATCAAATGAATCATCCTCATGTAATAAAATAAAATGATATATGTGAAAATTTAATTTTATTAATTGGATTAATTACATTACATTTCATTTATTTAATATAATTCCCATTCTATAGGATCCCTCATTAATATATAGATGTGAAATGACCATGAAACCGTGAAACAAACACTCCCAAAATGATGAAAATGTTCCTTATAACTCATCAGAATGAACTTAAATGAAATAATTAATATTTAAATAAATAAATTCATTGTGGAAGAGGTAATTAATTAATCAATTATTGATTCTAATTTCATTATATGATACATTATGTGCATGCACCAAACTCATTTGGGATAAGGTAAGGGATCTCTCTGAACCTTCAAATTTCTGTTGTGACACACTTTATCTCTATTTTTCTTAGTTTATCTCTTAATTATTATTATATAATTCATTTATATTATGTTTATATATACCAAAAATATATTTTTAACAAAATTAATCATTCTTTGATGGGGAATAACATGTTTAAAATTGTTCCCTTCTGTATTCCTCTCAAAAAGAAAACCCGAACAAAGAGAAATTCTCTTCTTCTTCCCATTTATGTGAACACTCCATAAAATATTTCAATCATCCAATTTTTTAATAAAAAAAATATTTTTCAGGAAAAAATATAGTTTATTTTATGTTTTCTGTAAACAATTATTGATTTATCCCCTTTAAAGACTATTTATTCTTTTCCTTTAAACCACACATAAGTGGCACATTTCTATACTTACCTAACAACAATTTTTTCTATTATAACTTCATTAGGACTTAATTATTCATTATATATTCTTACATTTCATTTATTAATGTATTATAATGATTTAAATCCCTTCTTCTAGGGATACCATGTTTATACACCATTTTGTTATGTTTTATTACATGATTATAATACCCATTTCAATCCACGAGTAACCCTTGTGTTTATTTCTTATGTTTGATTCCATTTGTGGTATACATATTCATTAACATGTTTTTATGGGTGTTACCATATAGTACTCTAATTCACTGGGTAATGATTTAATCACATGAGAAATTATGTATGGGTTTAGGGAGTAAACCAAATATATTATTGAATGTTTTCCACCATGTGATATATTCTTATATTTTGGCCTTGAATCATATTCATGTCATTTCAAGTTCTACTTACACTATCTTATGTTTTCATGATAATATATTTTCATTCTATAAATTATATGATTATAGATTTTATTCATGATCAACTCATTGTTTTATAACCTTATTCCATCTTACTCCTATGCAATGCTTCATTCCAATGTTTATTCTCTTACTAGTTTTTTACTTAATGAATTTTTTCTATGCATTACCCAAAATATCTAATGTGTTTTTAGGATATAAAAGGTATTTTAGATCTCATTATAAATATTAATAGAAATATTTATTATTTATGTTTCGTGTTTCTTAATTATCTACCTAATCTTACGAAAAAACTAGACATTGTAATCCTGGGTTTATATTTTATAGATAATAATTGTCCAAATCATGTAATAGTATATTTCAAAGGCTTGGGTTTCTATATACGTAGTTCAAAATTCCAAAAAATCATACATAATTTTATTCTCCTAGATACACAGATTTTTTTTTGAATCCCATGAACTCAAAAAATACCAAAATTCCTTTACTTTTAATGAATACATTAAAACAATATCCAAAAATCCATCAAGGTTTTCATGAAAAAATACTATGGTGTATTTCATGTAAAGGGTTTCTTACCTCAATTTTCACCAAATATGAAATATTTCTTATTATAAAACATTATTTATTTGGATAGGTGAATCTAATTCCATGAAATATTTTACAATCATTAAATTTACATATTTCATGACATTTAATGTTCTATTAAATGTTCTATCTCATATGGAGATTTGACTCAAAAATTTAAAATCTATTACTGTTTTTCTATAATAAACATCTTTATTAAGCTATAATTATTAATTTTCATAGTTTTTTTAAAAATTTATTTCATATTTTCTATGAGGAAATTATAATTCCTCTCTTTGTGGAATGTGAAATTTTTTATCCAAATAAATACCTTGATAAATTTATTACTAAATAATTATAACATTGATGAGAATAATTATCATTCTCTTTAATGAAGGATTCCCCTCATTGTCCAAAATTTTCCTTAACAAAAATGTCTTCTTTTATATTTTGAAGTGTAATCTCATGTGACATTTATATTTCCATTCTAATATTTAAAAAATTCTGTTTCTGTAACTCTTTTTATGATGTGTGTTTTCAACAAAGCTATTTTAAAACATTAAAAATATTATCAATACATTAAAGATAATTATTTTATCTTCCATAACACAATTATTTTTATAATAATAATGTTTATTAAATTATATATTATTGGCGACTATTTTTAAAATTAAAATATTCTATACTATTATCAACTAATCTTATTGAAATCGTTATATCATTTTCACGCTTCCATTATTGAAGAAATTTTTTAAATATAAAATTGTTAAATGTGTTTTAACATGAAATTTTTTAATCCATTATTTCATTTTCATGGATTCCCTATTTAATGTTCATTCTTCTAATGAAATATATTGTTTTCACTTCACCTTTTATAAAATTTCCTTTCAAAATTTTCTTAACATATTTATTTAGGATAATGATAAAATATTTTTCTAATAACACTTGTATGATATAACCATTATTTTCCATATTTTCTTAAATAGAACTGTTTCATTAGAATCTATTTTAAAGCAATCATCTTCTAACTATTCTTATGAAATATATTGTTCGGGTGATTGATATTTTTATATAAAAAAATTCCATACTTGGTATAAATTTCAATGATACCATCTTTAAGTATTGTAAAATCAATTTTTCTTTTCCATGGGATATTTATGATGTAATGAATGAAAAATATTTTAACTTAGTTTGGTTTTTATAATATGTTTAGTTATTTGCCTCATATTGAAAACATATGTCTAGATGATTAAGGGTGGGGCCATATATTACCCTTAAATGTATTGGTTGGGGTTTTATACCTCATGAAATTATGTTCCTAGTTGAGAATCTGATTCAACCCATTTATTATGTTTCAATTCCATTGGTATTAATTATGTGTGAATATTACTAAAAGTATAGAAGGGATTCTAGTATGTTTTGATGGTGGAGAATGTTTCACATGTTTTGTAAAGTATGTTTTATATGTAACGTATCCTCAAAGATATTAGATATTTATCTTTTAGGACTGATTCATTATTTTGTGATATGTTATATAATCTAATGAAGGAATATAAAATAAATATCTGTTTAGATTATGTAACTTTAGTTGTTATGATATTTGGGATTAGTAAATTTTTAGTGTTAGTTTTGTTATTTTTAGGGAGTATTATTAAAGAAAATTAGTGAAACCCATAAGGATTGGTCTATGGTATAATAATAAGTATTGGATAACATCATAAAACATTAGTAATGTAGATATTTTTTGGTTTTCCTAATAAACAAATCCCTATATGTATAATATATATTTTTTTGGATCATACATAAATGTACCAATGAATAATAATCCTTGAAAGGGTGTGTTGGTCCTTCACTCAATCATCATCTAGTGAATAAAAAGGTGACAAAATTTAAGACCTGCATTGATAGTCATTAGATATATTCAATAGTTAATAACATTATCTTGTCAATAAATTTTAAAGGATTGTTAATTTTAAATAATATTTTTCATTATTATGGTAGAACCCATCAAAAATAAACCTTGATTTACCTAATAATTATTTATTTTAAACTAAAATATTATGGTTTGGTTTTGAGGAGTAAAAAATTTTTAGGTCGATTACTCAATAATTCCGTTATAATGTAAATATTGATCAATTTAAATTTTTTATTTTGGTTTTCTAAATGGATATATGACGAAGAAACTATGTTAATAATGGATGTAATTGAAATAATTCTAATTATCCCAATGATAAACAATATGGGATATAAGCTAGTTTTGAAAAAATTATTTTTATTCCCACACTACTATATCAAGTAGTGATTAAATACTTGATTCATTAATAAAACTCAAACACACTAATTAAGATAAGGAGACAGTTTCAAAGAATATCATTTGATGATGATATTGAAGGAAGCTTTATTTAACATCTGATGTGTTAGAAATGTGGGATAAAGAACCAAATGGAATTCATAAATGGAAAAATAAAAAGCTTTAGGTGTGGAAGGATTAACCATATATCTCAGGAATATCGATTTATGGTGAATAATCCATTTTATTTAATTATTATGAGTAATTTATTATTTTTATAATTTAAGGAGTCTTTGAATTATAAAAACCATTTACCTAATCCAAGAAATAACAAGGTTCATATCTATCAACAAACTTATAAACCGGGGGAATAAGGTAAATACTATCAAATCATATATACTAAATTCAATCCTAAAAATTAGATAAGTCATATCCTATAATCCATATTTCTATATGACTTATTTAACTTTAGTCTACAGGGCATTGGATGATTTCTATGTGCATTAAATCACCAACCCATTTGTTTGATTATATAAGAAGAAACATAATTATATTATTTCCCATTATAAATAATATGGGAATGCACCAAGTGAACGTATGATTATCTTTCATATATATGAATTTAGTAAATAATATTTTCTCTATATATTGAGGGAATAATTATTATAAATAATTAAGTTATATAAACCCACTGTAGTTTATCAATGTAAGGATAATTATGAAAACTATTTATAAGAAAATTATATATTGTGTATCCCAACAAAAAATAATGATAGACACATAGATAAATTAGTTGGATAAAAAAATCAATATTTATCGTAATTCAATTTTATGGTAAAATATGTGTTTCATATATTTGCACAGTTGATATATATCTAGAAATTATAACTTGATTCACATATATATTTTAGATACCATGATATATTTTCATTACTATATGATAATTAATCTTAAGAGGATGAAATTTATTTCATGGTGGATAATGTAATACCCCAATATTTTACTTTTTCTACTTTAAGTTTTAATATGTTCAATAACTTATTTCACATGAAACAGTAAAAAAAAAATAACCACAAACCAATATCTAAACATTGAAATTTGGTCTTCAAATATGAATGTAAATTTAGATGTAGTTTAATTATAAAATTTATATAGAAATTAAAATAACGAATTTTTTTAATACAAATTAATTGATAAAAATCATTTTCTATATTTTAATATAAAATAAATTCTTTTTATATATAAATATATATTTTACAAAAAAATTATTTTTCATGCCCTCTGAATTTTATTATATTTTCATTTAATAATTGTTTAAATAGAAATTATTTCTAAATAACCAATAAAATATGTTAACATCCCTGCAATAGTTATTACTATGTGTGAAAGATATTTATTTTCTGACTAGAAGACACATGTATAAAAAAAATGTTTTCATACATTTTTAATGATTATATTACAATTAAATTTATAAATTTTAGAAATTTTTTCATATAAAATGACTTCAATATTTGAAATCAAAATTTTCAAATTATGTAATGGGTTGAATTTAATTTTTTTGCATGAAATTAAGATATCAAAATAAATGTTATTTTCCAAAGAAAACCACGTATCTTTCACAGAATTATACATTTCTATATATTAAAATTTTAAATTAAATAGGTATATACATAAAATAAATTCCATGTTATAGAATTTGAAAAAATTAAATAAATAAATTATAACTCATTTATTTTTTAATCAATATAAAATAATATTAATTGCACTTAATGAATAATTTTTTTTACAAATAATTGTCTTTCAACCCATTATATGATTAAATTTAAATGGTAATTGTTTTATATTTGGATATTGAGTTATAATAAATAGACTTAAAATTCAGGGTTATTGTGTCAATATGTTTTAGTAAGTATTATATTATAATTTTAGTGATAAAATAATTACAATTTTGAAATTTTAGACAAGAATAATAAGTGTTAAAATGGTTGTCTAATATGGAGTGATTTTTACTAAATCAATTAGGAACATAGACCTTCTCAATTTATTTTTTGGTAAAACATTCATACTCCCATGTACCTTTAGTTTTTCCACACCTTACTCAATTGACTCTCATGAAATTAAATTCCTATCCCTTACCCAAAAATTCATTTCCAATGATTTTTTCTTCTCTTCAACTATAAAATGAGTTCGGTTTCATCCTTTTCAAGAAATGTATTTATATCAAACTTCTATTAATAATCAACCAAATTTAATTTTCCTAGAGATACTCTAAAGCTTAGGTAGTTCTTATACTCAAAAAAGTGGATGAAGTCCCTCATTTAAAAAGAATACATAAAGATAATATTTTAATTTCCAATGATGATAGAGTGTAATAAACTTGGAGGGAAATCAATGAAAGGGTTTCTTGTCTCAGTTTTCACCCATTGAGAAGTCATTGTTATTAAAAACCATTTTTTCATTAGAATAATTTTATAACATCAAATTAATATTTTTAAATCATGATTCTTGTAATATTCAGGGTATTTAATGTTATATTCAGTGTTCCTTCTCTCATGAGGATTAAGCTAAAACATTTTAGTTGTTATAATAGTTTTTCAAGAATCATATTCTTGTATGAGTTATATAGATTCCTTTTTTAATGGTTTTAAATGATGGATATATTTATTTTTATGTTAAAATTATAAAAACTCTCTAGAGGGAATGTGACATTTGTGATTGAAATCATTGCCTTGATAAATTTCTAGCTTAGAAAATATATCATTGTTGAGAGTAATTTTTATCCTTTTTATTAATTATTTCCCCACCTTGTCTATAATTTCCCTCCCCACCAATGTTATACAATATATTTGGAAACCTAATTATGTGTTAACTCATTTAAGATTCACATTTACATTCTATTTTCTAAAAAATGATGTTTTGTTACACTTTTTACATTCTTGGATTTCAACAAAGGTATTTCCAAATATTAAAAAGGGTTCAAATACTTTAAAAATAAAATCATTTATCGTATACAACAAATTTATTTTTATAACCCCTATGTATTTTAGAGTATCATATATTGAAAATTAGTTTTAAAAATAAAATATTTCAAAGTGTTTTTGAATACCCTTTTTTAAAACATTATTTAATTTTTATGTCTTCAATATTGATGACTTTTTAAAATAAATTTTTAATGATTTTTCACATAACATTTTTGAAGCATTTATATATTATTCCAGGATACTATATTGGATATCCCCTTTTAAAAATTAATTACTTATAAAATTTTTCACTCTCCCATTTAATAAATGATCATTCAAATATAAAATCATTTTATAAAAAGTCTGTTACAATTTCATCACCATTTTTCCCTTTATCTCAAAAGGAATTATTTATTTGGAAATTTTCTAGGATAAATCACCTTACAAATGTTATTATGAAATACTATTTTAGGGTGATCAAATTTTTGGTATATATAATTTACATTCCCATAGTATATATTTTTGATACCATCCTCTAGTGTCTTGACTATCATTTTTATTTTATAGGGGTTATTTTTGATTTGATGAATGAAACCCGTATTCTTTAAAATGTGTTTTCATTATATGTTAACATATTTTTTAAAACATTTGTATAGATGATGAAGGGTGGGGTCATATATTTCTCTATCATGCATTGGTTAGTATTTTATAAATAATGATATCATGATATTGAATGTGAACATGATGCAAATTAGAAACATTAAGAATGTTTGGATTGAACATGATGTAGATTATCTATGTCCATAAAATAAATCCTAATCTTGGTGAATATTAGCTACATTCACAAGATTAAACTTGAACATGGTGTAGGATAACAATTATTATAATATTAAACATGAGCATGATTAAAATTAGATAGGGGAATAAGAATAAACATGAATTTAATGAAGTTAACTTTGTTCATAATGTTATGAATACCTATTTTTATACCAATTCCATATTTATATGTTATATTCTCATGGTATTCTCGATGAAACATGTTATTATATCATGATTATACACTCTTTTTCCCTGATATATATTTTACTTTTCAGTTTACATGCTTTTCCAGCATGAATTGAGAACAATTCTTATTATTCAGTGTTCTTTTTAAAAATATATTTATATCATACTCATATTTTTTTCACAAGAATATGACCTAAAACAACATAAAAAGGATGATATGTTTTATCTAACTAATATTTTGAGCTAACCCTTATGTTATGTTTCGATTTCCTAGTTTATGATGATGAGTAGAGATTGTGAGAAGTCTATAAGTGGGTCTACAATGTTTATGTTATAGATAAAGGTTTACATGATCAGAAAAAGATGTTTCTTACATAACTGGTTCTCAAAGACATAAATCCATCTATTTTATAGATTTTCATGTTATTTTGTGATATGAAATATTTATCTTATGTAAATGATGTAATAGAATTAAATTATTATATTGAGTCCCCTTAGGGATTTATTACCCACTAAAAAGGATAATATTATTTATATAACAATATTCAGGTGATTCAAAGTTCGTAAAAACTGGTATTAGAGAATTTTCTATTTTGAAGTATTTTCCTCATCATGAATTAAATTCATAGTTATAATTCTATGATATATAGTACATTTTTAATATCCTATTTAAATAAACATTGTTAATAATATTGACTTTATATTTCAGGATTAGGTTACCAATTTTATAGGGCTGAATTAATATTTATAAATTTGTTGGAGAATCAAATATGATGGAACCCATCTTTGGCCTTGAACACAAAAAACTTCATGTTGTAGTTAAATGCATAGTAGTCCACTAAGATGCGTATGGAAGACATGATACAAGAAAAATTAAGGCTAAATTTGAACAAGAGATAATGGAAATGGTGGTGTAAATTTCCTTAAACCATGGAAAGAGCTTATTTCAATGTTTTAGGGGTAGTCTAGAAACTCAAATTCTGTTATAAAATATTTGACCAGATTCTGTGTCCTAGAATAACATCCCAAATTTTTGATCATATCGCTGAATATATGAGTAAAATGGGTTGATATTTTCACAGTTGTTAGAGGACACATTGGGATTCAATTTATAATTTTATGGACCACATAATTTTTAAAATATAAATGACTTTTTTTTCTTGTCTGTTGGGTGGATACTAGTTGGAACATATTTTTTCAAATGGTTTAAAAGTATAAACATAATTATCCATACATAGTAATATGAATTTCCTTAGTAATTTTGATGGCTTGGAATATTGGTGGATCAAACATAGGATTACAAAATTCATTCTTAATGTAGTGGTGCTGAACAATTAGGAAGTAATTTGTGTACGTTTTTTTTATTTTTATGTTTATAATTTTATGTTATAATCACATTTCTTCAATTCTAAGTTGTCATATTTCACATAAGTTTATTAATAAATTTTTATCTTATTCTTATATTATATTCAATTTTTTCACATTTATAAAATATTATTTGGATGTGAATTTATTCACAAATCAAAGAGATAAATAATTAACACAATGGTGTAATGTTAGTTATTTTGTTATTTTATCTACTTCATTTTCATACATATGAGCCTACTCCAATATTCTATTAAGTGAATATAATTAATGGATGGATAACCCTCTAATGGGTTCATCTATGGGAGTAGAAAAAGGGATATATTTGGTGGGATTTCACAACCTCAAAATGATTAATATCTAATTTTAATTGATAATTTTTTGATTATATTAATCCTTATGAACCTCTGTTGAATTTTATATCCAAAAACATCATTTTATAAACCAATCCATTTCCTTAGAGTGGTCAAAAAAATTATCTATCCCAATTATAGTTTATTTTAATTAGGATTGTGTTGGGATTAGTCCAATATGTAGTGAAGTTGGTTTATTCTCGTTGAGTGAATCACTCTTGAATATAAGAAATTTACATCATTAAAAATGAAATCAATAAAATCCATCCCAATATTCACTTATGATCAACCAACCTACCTTAATTAATATAACTTATGTACTTCAGTACATTAATAATGCAGAAAAATTAAAACACATGTTGGACACATTATATTTAAAAATCACTCCGTATAATATTCATGTCTGATGGTCTCTACTATGGTCATTGAGGATTCGATATCCCAATATTGACTACAAGTGGTCCCTTAAATCCAAAACATGGGAAAATTTTGGATAGGTGGAATTATGTATCCATTTTTCTGGACCAAAGTAAGTGATATTATCCACTCACCTTATATTATCTCCCCTTTATTATATTCCATTCCGAATTTCTCTTATCTTCCACCCTTCATTTCTTTTCTTTTTAATTTAATGTTCACCTACACTAATGAAAAAAAATGGTATATAATGGTGGATAACTTGATGGGTGATAATATTAGTGAATCTTGGGGTATCCTTTATTTAGATCCTAGTCTTACAAATATTTTGGATTCTATAATTTGGGCAAACACAATGAATAATATTCTATGAAACCAAATCATAAAACCGAGTGGAAAAAAAATGAAAATCCAAATGAGGGATCCCCTAATATGGAGAATGAAATTCCTCAAACTTTGAATTACCTCCTTACACATGCCTAGAACAATGCACCATCAACCAATTGGAATCATTCTATATAATATTCACAAAATATCATAAAATTACATGAAGTGAACCACGTTTCATTATATCATGGGATGGAGTCTGAGATGCTTTACCTACATGCTAAATAATCCTGTGAAATTGGAGAAATCAATTTATCGCCAAATCAAAATTAATTAATTAAAATGAAGTTATTTCCATTTCTAGTAAAGGATATTGGAAAGAATTATTCAATAAATTCTATACCAATATAAATTCACTCCAAGGACTGACTACAAATTTAATTCTAAAAGAAATACTTTCCGCACAACAATATTATTGAACTAAAAATAACAAACAAAACTTTTCATCAAAAAGAAAAAGAAAAATTATAGGAAACATGAGAAAGGATCAAAGTCATGATAAAAATAGTACCATCACACTATTTATCAATCTAAAAAATTTGATAATTTTATATGAATGAATGGTTCTAGGAAATGTAACATTTATTAATAATATTTTTAATGGAAAATTTGATAACTATTCCCTAAATGATTGTTATAAGCATTAGGAAAATCTTGCTCAACAGAAAAACATGGGGAAGATCACTATACTCTGAAAAGCCACCCATATTTGGTGGAATTAACAATATTATAGAAAAATGAATACATAGGTAATAACTTATCGCACTCATTAGGATGGTTGAGGTGATCAATCTTATAACATTTTATCAAATTCAAAATTTTGAACATGTTTGAAAATTTTATGGAAACTATGACTAGAATATAGATAACTATCCAATCATCCCTTCCATAATGGATATAAATTTGGGAAGACCACCATCCATGGTTAATGAATTGAAAATTCAAAATATATAGTTCCATAATAATTTAAAACAATTCTTTAATGATCTCCATATCTTTTATTTGAAATACATCATCAGTAATTGAAAATAACCATTATTTACCATTTAATCATAAATATTAAAATCATTAAAATATTTAAATGATCATAAATGTGAAATAAAATGAGTTGGAATGAAAATTGTACCAATAGATTTTTGAATGACAGTCCCTTACATTGAGTTTGGATTCATATGTTTTGTAAGTCTACCTTATGCTATAATTTTTTTTATTAATTTTATTATTTATTAAGATCTTGTTTTGTTTAAATTATATCATAATTAATCTATATATTTTATTTTCTCCCATGATTTATTAATTTAATAAAATTATTGTGTTAAGAGTGGATGTTTTGAGGCTTTTCAGATTATAAGTCAAAAATGACATCATCTGGTTAAATAAGGTCAAAGGTATCATGTATACATCATCATTAGAATATATGTTCATGAAATATTAATATTTTTACACTTTAAAAACAGTTTTATAATAAGGTATTGGAGATTGATTTGAAAAATTAATTGTGTCGTATCATGGAGTGTGAATTCTACATGTACATAAGAGCGTCATTTCCATTTGTCTTCTAGATCAATAAAAATTATGGTAAAAAATATTATTATTTCTAGTAATCATAATTCTGTTATAAATTAATTATTTATTCATTATTTACATCCTTGTTAAAAACAATGTGAGGTGATAATAAAATATTAATCACATTGCTTCATGGAGGAGGAACTCCACACACACGAGTGATGTTTTCCTGTCCATCCAAATGGAAAAGAGAAAGAAAATAATTTTAACATCAACATTATATAATTTAATGATATATATTATAATTTTTTATTTATGATTTATTGTTTGAAAATTAATTTATGTATGTGAAATATGATACTAAATTGAATTTGGTCGGTTTGGACTTATACCTCATTCATGAATATCTACATTAGACATTCACCATATGTATTATAGGAATGATCTTTTTAGAATACTGATGTCTATACTAAATGTTTTGGGATATAGGGAATTTATTGGGTATGATATTGGAAAATCTATCAGTCCGATGTTGTGTGAAAAAGGAGGATTTTATGTTCTCATTCACAAGTGTCCATAGTTACAGTATTTTAAATATATAAAAATTTTATAAATAATAATGTTTATTTTTATGGTCAAGTCGATAAAAATTAATAAATATTTAATTCAAGATATATCAAGGAAGAAATAATCTTATTGAATAGAATTTATTCTTATTTTAATGAATTTTTATGGATTCTCTCTTAGTTTAACAACTGCTATCCATTTTTAACTATACCAAGTTGGTATAGTTTTATCATGGATACAATTAATTGTGACCAAAAATAGAAATCACCATTGTTAAAAATATGATCATCATGATTCCAAATAAAAATATAATATTCTTTATATATCTGTTATTAGTGGTAGAAAATAAATTCAATTGATGTGTGTAGAACCCAACTGAAATCATTTTTTAGATAAATATCATTCCTAGGGATACATATGAATTTATTCTTAAGGAAACTATTTTAATAATTATAATTGAATTATTGGGAAAATTTTTTCTCAAATGAGACAAATTTTACATTAAATCAACTATAAAAAAAATATGATAACATTTTAAAAAAATTAAAATAAATAAATGTTTTAAAAAAAATCGGTCTTTTATCTATTCGGGAAAAAATCAATATTTATAGAAAAATAAAAAAATCTAGGATATTTAAAATATAATGACCCTAAAAATGATGATAATATTGAAAATTTCAAAATATAATATTTAAAATTTTAATTTTTAAATAAATCCTTATATATCCATGAATATATTTATATTGGAATTAAACCATTTATCTTACAACTAAAAAATAATATAAAATTATCATATTATAAATAATTCTATTAAAAATATTTTTGAACATCATTAATTTTTTAAAATTGATTAATTATTAGATATACCATAGTATTCACATAATCCCCCTCTTAGAAATAAAATCATCATAATTTTATACATTATATAAAAAATTGAGGGTATTTTTCCCTCATTTCTTTTTTTATTCATCTAACGTCACGACCCAGGTGACAGACACTAGTTCCCCAAGATTGTTGGTTATGTGACGTCATGTTTGTCTCCTTGTTTGGCAGATGCTACCAAATACCAGCGAGTGTCTAATATAGATCATTGGGATATTGTTCCCTATTTATCAATGTAGCACAATATTAGAATAAAATACCAAAGTACATAAATTGTAACCAAACCAAACATGTATCACCTGATGACCAAAATATGAAATAAAATATCCAAAAACAAGTATTTTATATGTCATTCGAAATACTTTTCATGTGTAAATATGAATATCAAGAATAAATAATGACATGAACAACATCAGCAAGAGGTCTCTAACACCATGTTTGGTCCACTCTTCCACGATCCATCAAATATTAGCCGTATAAAAAATGGGAATTTCCCTTACACTATGATGTAACCATTAATTATATAAGAGTATCGATCTTGCAAACTGAGTAGGGTGTGAGAAAAACTCATTATTACATAACCAATGATATCTAAATTATATCATATCAATAATAATGTATGAAACTCTATAAATAATGAAATAAAATTAAAAAACTAAATTTCTTATATTTATTCAATTACTATTTATATTACCACCAAAACCCTCGGGCTCCTGAGAACACCCAAAATTTCAATACCGGCTTCAGAACATGCCAGAGATTGAACTGTATCACAATACCATGGTTTTCATTTATCATTTCATTTGACATTAAATCCCAGAAAACTAGAAGCATAAACCAATCAAAACTCAAAAGTATAGAACATTGTGTCTAGAACAACTTTGGTATTGGGATCCTTAGTCCTTATCCAAAACCTTAATAACAAAATTTCAGTTTTTAGAGCATTAGTCCATGTCCCAGAACTCAATAATCACATATGGGTATTTGGAGCCTCAGTCCCTATCCCATACTCATTAACACATTTCAGTATTTAGAGCATAAGTACATGTTTGGCACTCTTTAAAACTTATTGTTATTTGGAATGCCATTCAGTTTCCCAGACTCATATATAACATATTGGTTTTTAAGGCCTTATTATGTGTACCACACTCATATATCTAATATATCACATCAATAAAGGTTAATCAACATTAACACTCATATCAAATTTCACATCCTAATATACCATTAAAATTATCAATCCAAATCATGATTAAATACATTAATCACATGGAATATAATGAGAAATTCACTATATAATAATTTATTCTAAAATTAAACCATATAAATCCTTCACCCATTAATTATTTCATGAATTAATTAATCCAACTTTATAATATCATTATACAATTAATTAATTCACTTATAATTTAATCTAATTCCATAATATCAGTAACCAATTAATTTATTCCCCAATTAATTATTCAATTTTCACAATCTCATTATCCCATAATATTCACAATTACATATCTTATTAAATAATTTTCCATTTAATTAATCTAATTCTACCATTCCATAATCACAATTTTCCAATAATTAATTGACCAAATAATTAATCCACTTCTAGGATTCTATAAATTAATTTATCAAAACAATTATACAATTAATGAATAAATTGTAAAATGAACAATTTAATTTTAACAACACATACACACAACTAGAATCAATACTCTGGGAAATTAGTTTTGAAAACCTAACTCAATATTAAAGATGAACACTCTCCATTGGAAATCCTCAATTGAAGTGAAACCACCAATATTATGAGGGAGAATTATTTCTATAACCGATTCATTGATCCAATACAAATAGTATTAAATCCACCAAACCTGGATCTAGATCAATCCAATAGAGAAAAAAATTTATCAAAGGACGAGAAACCAATTAGGATGAGAATATCTTATTGGGAGTGGTTCAGATCGTTGATTCAGGATTTGAATCATCTGTAATGAAGATCGTGAACCATATGAGTTTATCTGGTAACCCAAAAAAATCAGAGAAATCATTTATATTAAACATAGGGTCGATCTAAGGCGAATTCAGGGGGTAAGGGTATTTTAATCGAATTATCTGGGGATAAAATCATGGGTGTCCTATTTCATGTATGGGGCACACAATTTCTCTAAATTTTTCACTATAACTATGATCCTCTTATATGGGTTTCATGATTAGTCCTTAGAGGTTATTAGGTTGACATATCAGTCACTAACTAAGATAAACCCTTTATCTCAAGGGTGAATGATTTTTTTATGCTAGGTGCATGGAATGAGAAAATTGTTCGCCAGCAGTGCACAACCACTCTTCCTCCCAAAAATACCCATTTTCTCTCAATAATTTCCCCAAAAAAGCGAAGCTATATGTACTAAAATAAAAGAAAATATACTAATTGAAAATAAAAATGAGACTTATGTAGAAAAATATGGGATCTTATAATCTCACCACCTTATAATAGCTTAACCTCATGATGTACTCCCAAGAATATATAGGATTATAAGGTAAAAATATTAGGACATTGATCCTGAATATATTTTTTTATCCCCAAAATTTTCAGCTTGAAGACGCCCATTCTTTCACAATACATGAATTATTGACATGTCCATTCCTCGGAACACTTTCTCACTGTGATTAACACAATAATTAGAGAAACCTCAAAGTATTCATCTGTCTCAAGATCATCATTATCAACATCTATGACATGAGGAAGGATGGGGTGATACCAACAATCACATGACAAATAAAAAACTCCACATGTATCATTGGACCTTTATAGAAGATCCAATCAGTATTCCGCTGATCCAATTCTATCTAGAAACTCAAATAATCCAACAAACCTAGGCACCATCTTGCTCTACCTCTGTATCATGCACTGGAACAACTTATGCGACACTCAAAGGAACACACAATCATTATATTCAAACTCATTAGGTCATCGATGAATATAAAAACATGAATTTTGTCTACTCAAGGACATATCCAACCTCTTTCGAATCAACTGCACCTACACCAACATCTCCTCTATGAGAAATAGTCCCATCAACTCTGACTCGCCTACCTTCATCTAACCTATAGGTGATATTCAATAACTACCATAGAGAGCCTCAGATGGTTCCATATGTATAGTTTTTTAAATACTTTTTTCATAGGAGAACTCTACCAATTTTGGTTCAAATCCCAAGACCCACTAATGAATATAACACATGATCGTACCATATCTACCGACACCTGAATAACATGCTCTAACTTCCCATATCTCTGTGGGTGGAATTCTATAATCAGTAATACTAAAATCCAAAGTGTATTAGATAATCTTAGATAGAATATAAAATTATTATTGGAGTCAAATTATGAATCTATATAATTTATAACCACATGTAGAAGGACTATCACTCATGAATACAAATATCCAAACTGAAACTCTTAGAAATTATTTTGTAAAGGCGTGAAATTTGTTAATTTTTTCAGTAGATCCACAATCACCCATATAGTACCATTCTTCTAGGTATTCATTGGAATAACCCAAATAAAATAATGGTAAAAGCATCCAACTTCCATTTTATAATTGGAAATGGTGGTAGTTTGCTACATAGTCATTTATTCTCATCCTTGACTTGTTGATAGGTGTATAATAATGCAACGAAACTTGTTATCTCATTTCATAGACATGAACACCAAAATAATTTTTATATGTAATTGTACATTTTAGTAACTCTTGGTTGTAGAACCCAATTTGAGGAAAGAGAATCATGCATCCTATCCTCCTGCATTCCCATATGACCGACTACCTAATTCCTAACATAGATGATCTTGTACCCATTTATTCTCCAATAGAAATGTGACTAACCACATTCAGGGAATTCCCTCATAACCAAAAACTCTATAAACTCACATTTCATATCCATGATCTGACTCAAATTATTATAATCTAATGAAACTAATACAAGATTCATCTTCTCTTGATTCTCCTAAATAACAACATGTATCTTGACTAGTAAAGTCATCATCTTCCACACGTTGTTAGACTCCAAAAATGTATGAGTCAGAGTCTACTTACATAAAGTGTTATAAAAACTATTTCCTTTTTTAGCATATATTATAGGTAAAAATCAAATAAATTCACATAATCTACCGACATATACTACTAGGTATTCAAATATCATTGGGAATATATGTTCTTTAAGATCTATTTATTAGTATAAATACTAAAATTTTCACCTAATAGTTGATTATTCCAACGCATCAAATCATAAATCTATGCATCTAATTTGATGTCAAGCATAGGGTAATTCTATTCACATGGCCTTAACTTTTGTGACCCATACACCATAAATCAATCTTCCCCCATCAATACTACTCCAAGAAGTATACCATAAGATCGAAAAAACACATATTACTCTCTACCTATATTGGGTAGTATCAAGATTGATTCAATAGTAAAATTTTTCTTCATCTCCTAGAAATATTTCTTAAATGGTTCAAACTATTAAATATTATCTCCTTCTTGCTATGATTGAATGTTCTGCTACCAATAAATAAATTTCATTGATGAACGTATGATAATATAATATTATCACAATAAATATAAAAAAATCACAATAATTCATGGGGTGCTCGCAAGATACGTCTACATGAAGCTTATCTATGTCAAAAAAAAACATTCCTCTGATTTGATGTAACCAAAAAAGTGTAATTAATCAATACAAAACTTACACTTAGACAACTTATAGTATATCTAGTGCTCTCTCAGTGTACTAAGGATGATGTTAAGATGTTGGACCTGATAATCATTAGTCTTTGAATAATCCATTATTTAATCCAAAAAAGATATGAAAAACTCAATCATATATAGATGAAGGTTTCAATACATCAATTCCATGCACATAACTTGTGTGTTCATCAACCCTAATGACCTCATGAAAACTCAAATTGGCCAGACCATTATATAAGGGAATTCATCTATATATATTATGGTCCAAATCTCATCTAATGATATTCAAAACTAAATTACATCATTTTGAAATAAAAATATCCTATCAACAAGTCAAAAAAATAATCAATATGAGAGATAGGATACATGTTCTGCATACTCATCTGGTTAAACATATAATAATCTACAGATAAGCGTAGAGTACCATCATCCTTCATAAAAAACAATATTATAGAACCCCAATGTGATATACTTGTACAACTATAACCCATATCTGTGAACTATTATAGTTGATTATTTCACTATTAAATCGTTGTTGGTTAAATTCTGTATAGTGGAATTGAAATTGGCTCATCCACCGGCATGATCTCAATAATAAATTATGAATCCCTCTCAGGCGGGAACCCTAATATTTTTCTGAAAATATCACACTAAAACATGTTCAAACTATTCGGAAATAAATCCTACATTACACCACCATCATAAAATAATAAACAAAACCTTAGTAAGGATCTCCCAAAATTGATAAAGGAAAATCCATGTACGACCCTTCTTGATATCCCATTCTCCACTATGTACATAATTGTCTCCCTTAGGGAATTGAAAGGTCAATCTCCATAAATAAAAATAAATGTTGTAAAAGTATTCCACTAACAATCCAATACCAATAATTTTGTCAAATACTGAAATTTCAAGGATGTAAAAATTTTAACTAAATCAATACACCCCAAACTCAAGAGGACAACCCATTTAAAAATAGATGTATCTCTAAAATACTCCAAAAGGTATTTCTAACATCACAACCCTATCACAAATTGCAACATCAATTTCAACCCATTAAAATTGTTTGTAGATGTAAAATATTGGGAGGCACTATTCTCAAGTGATGAACTATCTTGTGTAGAAGCTAAAATAATAGTACCACTATTTATTAAAGGTCCTACCTTTCTATCCATAAGTGTAGGCTGAACTACATATAACTGTACATACCCTCTCCCTAATGATATTTTATGAGTCACATATGCTTCAACATATTGATAATTTTGGTCTCTTACCCAGATATACCTCATCCAGTTCCTTGACCTTCTGAATCATCATAACTCCAACTACCAGATTAATATGGTGTAGAAGACAACCTTTTACATTCTAATTCTACCTAAATGTTCCATCGCCCCCAATCTATAATTTTTTTCCTTCCAATCATCAGTTAGTTGTTCCATCCAGTAGTAATCTCAACACTCTACTAGTGGTCAGGGACAATGTCTAAGATAGTATATCGGCCTACTACATTGGTGGAGAAGCACTCAGGTAAGATATTCGGGAACTGATATTTTTCCGTATCCAATATTCATTCCAAAATTCTCATCAAAATTTTCATAATGATGCTTCTTACCCTTAGAAGACATACTCCTTGATTGTCAAACAAAAAACACATGTCCACCACTACAAGCCTCCTTTAGGATCTCCTCATAAATCATAGATTGATACACCACATCAAAAAAATTTTTTGTCAATGGCTATTTACTTGGGACATAATTTCATATTTAAGAACATCATGGGAATATTTTCTAATAGCTATCTTACCCCCCAGTGTCAAGCATGTGAACTGAACTTCATTCTCTTGTCTCAATTCCTTTAGATAAATTTTCTCCATGAAAATCATGAAAATAATATTCCACACATTCCATTAACATAAACAATCCAAGCTTGAACATCCCACCATCACCTCACTAATAATTATAACATGTAAGCATCCAAATGGACCATCTTCTCAATAGTATTCTCTATGTTATAAATTATAGTATTAATGGAATAAATCCATAACTCGGTGGGTTGAGATCCACCTTATCTTATAAAATTTAGAGGTTACAAAAAAACATTCTATTGTTAGGTCAGACATAATATTTACATTCATCTATGGGTCACTCTCAATAAAATGCATGAAGAGAGTAATTTTATCTTATAACTACTCTCCAACTTACCCAGCTAGCACTATCAGTGCCTCATCTTCCATAGTTGGTGGATCGCCTCAATCCATTCCCCCTAATTATCCTATCATCAATCGTTGTCATGGAGGAATATCTCTACAATTCCCAACACACACCATATGAAACAAAACTTGAAATTAACACATTATATAAGAGGGATTCACAATATTCCATAACATTTAATTTCCCTTTATCCCTACCACATGGTAAAAAAATGTGGCAATTTCACTACCCTTAAACATCCTACATCTAGGTCATGGTATTATAAGGGTAAACTCATTATCATTTTTCATGTTCAGCATTTGAACCAAATTTCCACATTTTTCTAAAATTTAACAGAATTTTAAATTTCCAATTTGTATAAAAAAATTCTATTAAATAATATTATAAAATTAAACAATTATAATTTAGCAACATGCCAAAAGCCCCACTTTTCATTGTGTGCCTAAATATTTTCCATGTCACAATATAATCATGAGTGCCAAAAATGATGAAATAATTTTTTAACCAACTTTCCTAACCAATCCATGAGAAAAATATGAGAAAATGTTCAAAAGCAATTATCACATCACAGGCCATGTGAATCACTCTAGACAAAATCACATCCAACTATAACAGTAATAATAATCAAGACAATCACATCATGTGCCAATAGAATTTACCCTATTATATGGTTTAGCTACTCCCATAAAGGATCTATTAACTAAGGATTTACTAATCCTTTTCTATTCCAAAATAATAATACAAAAGGAAATAAATGAAAACCCACTTTGCTTTCACTTCATAATGTACTGACTTGGGTTCCACACACTGGTTCCCCATGCTATTTGGCTACATGATCTCAATAGGTCATCCCTATATTCTAGAGGTTTATGACTAGACGTAAGTGACTAATATCAATCATGGTGGGACTATTCCCTCTTTTCAAAGTAGCACTGTCGTGGAATAAATAAATAAATAACCAAATACATGACTAATAAATAAAATCCAAAATGTGTTTCACAGTTACCAAAATAGGAAATAAAATATCACAAACCAAATAAAAGATATTTCATTCCATATACGTGTCATGTGTCAACATGAAAAAACCGGAATAAATAGACACTAAAAATTTCTCATATTGGTTCCTAAAACAAGGTCTGGTTCTTTCATCCATGCTCCATCTAAACTCACCCATCTAAAATATGTCCCTTTCTCTTAACCTGTATTTCCACTGTGAAGTCTATTTGGGTATTGACAAGGAAACTAATGTAGGTTTGGTGTAAAACATAGTAGGACACCACCAATGGAATCTAAAACAATATTCATTTAATAACTGTCTCTATAGTTGTATAATGAATAAAATACAATCAATAAAGTAAAAATTTTACATTTATTCGAATACTCATTATTTTACAACATAACCCACCAGCTTCCCGAGGACTCTGAAACTATGAACACTTGATATTAAATGTTCTTTAGTCGAATCTATATTAAAATACCATGGTTTTAATTTATGGTTTCATTTCACATTAAATCATAACCAACTTGATCGATAGTCCAATTTCTACTCATGGGTGTAGAACATTGTGTCTATTTCCCTATGTGTATTTGGATCTTTAATCTATGTGTCACACCTCAATTGTAACACCCCAAGCTTCCATGGTACACTTATCTTTGAATAATACAATAGTGTGTGTTGTACATAACTTCGAGTTCTAACACACCACAACCAATCAAAAAAGTTGTTATGAATAGTAATAACCACTTTTTGAAATTTTATAAATTTTATCTTTTAAAATGGACTTCATTTGTGGATTTAGAACATCAAAATTAGATTAGGGTGAATTTTTGGTATATTTCTGAAAACATTCAATTTTTTATGAATAGTGAAAAACACTAAGTTATAGTTTAAAACCGAATTTTTATTTCAAAAATTGTATTTTTTTTAAATTTATTTTAGGTCAAAATAGATACATAATACTTATATAATTTTAATTTAATTCATTGGAGTCAATTTATAATAATTTTAGATATATAAAAAATTTATTAAAAATTTTATCATCTTTTACCCACATCCTAGGAGAATTTACAAATTTACATAAAATGTAATTTTACCGCTTCTGTGAGTTGAATTACAAAAATCCTAGAGACCTGTTTGAAATCAGTAAGTAAAATTTTATTCAATATGATGAAAATAATTTTTGGTGAATAGTAACTTTATACTTTTATTTAACACGGTTAAAAGTAAATAGAGTAACTAAGGGTAAAAATGATATTAGTATTACCCTAACATGTGTCCTATTTATTGGATAAGTATAATTAGACCAAAAAAACCTTAGGAATAAAATATAAACCTCTTTTTCCACTTGTATTAGATTAGCACATTTATTATTCTTTAATTCAAAGAAGAGTTGAAAGCGTTAAATTCAATGTTTAATAACTAAACCATTTTTAATATAGGGATACAGAAAAGATAAATTAGACTATAAATATTAATTAGAAGTCTAAAAATATTTCCTATATGATGTTATTTTATTTATATTTTTTAGACATTAAATAATTTAATTTACTTAATACCAAATCATGATGCAGTAATTACCCAATTAATGAAATATTAAAATAACGGACATTATAAATATCCAAATAAATGTAATTTGAGACTTTTTATGATTTCCTATAATTTTTTGGTTAATATGACATGTTAGGGTTGGTTAGATGAATTTTTTTCGAAGTAATAGTGCTTTTATAAATTTAGAAAAAACAAAATACCAAATAGTGTCAAAATTGACATAAAAGTTTTCTAAAAAAATATTCCATTATTAACTGATATTCTATTCATAAAAATATAATGTTTAGCCAAAAATATTTATATAATGATAGGTGTATCATTAATTAACCACTTGGGGTTCTCTTGAAAGTTTATAGTATTTTTATTAACAATATAATATAAAAATACAATGAGACCTGGTAAATGTCAGACTATTAAACTTTGAGATAAATCTAAAAGATAAGTTTAATATAGTGACCCCAACTAGTCTAAAACCTATTTTTCGAGTGGTTTTTGGCATATCCCCACCATATACTTTAAATAATTCATTTTTTCCATTAAAAATTAATATAATTTTATAATAAAATAATATTTCTATCTTTTCCTAAGGTTCCTCGCATCCCTCTTATAAAAGGTCACTCACCCTTTTCAACAGTTCACACATTTAGAGCCTTTTGGCTCAGACAAAACCTTCCCAAATACCTTCTCAACTGTCTTCCCTTCATCCTAGAGTCCTTCAATTAGTCATAAATCCAACCTAATGAGCCTTTTTGATCAAATCAAAAGGAAGAACCCAAAGAAGAGGTAAATATTTAGTCACCTCTTTCAGGTTCCTTTCTTCTTCCACATCCACTTTGTTTTTTTTTTCATTAAAAAATAATAAATCCAATATCTTATATATACTGAGATGTTATTATAAATCTGGTACAACCATATTAATTATTATATCCATCCTTTGAATGACATTTCACCATAAGTTCGTACGCATGGCTTACCGTCTCCATGTCATGGTGTAATTGTTATTCAATACATTATTAATTGGATTGGAAAATCAATGATTTTGTAATTGATTTAAATAATAAATATAAAAATCCTAATTATTCTGTATATATGATATACCATCCAATTATATATTATTTTAATATCAAAAGAATGATATTGTTGCTCGTGCGTACGTACGGATTACCGTCTCCATGAACGCGATGATATTCATTCCCCATCGTATCCATTCAAGAATAATTTTCATTATATGATTAAAAATAATTTTTAAAGACTTAATATCATTCTAAATATGAATAAGATACATCCTATAAATAAAAAACATTACTTATGTAACCAAGCATATAAAGGAAATTGAATTAGTTAACTCCAGAAACGACGATAATACAAAAATATTATTAACAAAGAAATATTAAAAGATCATATATGATATCATATTAAGGTATATGATTCTAGTATAATTTAATAAAAATTATTTTACCATTATACAGGTGTTTAACCGACCCTCGGCCAGGTAAAGTACAAGGTAAGGGTTAATTTTACAATTTATTTATTATCAGAGATTGTTTTTAAGTAAGTATCTACTGGGACCTCTTTATCATCCACATCCATGTTTCTTAAAAATTTATTCCAAAACCTTTTTAACTATTTATTAGACTGTGTCATAAGGTCATTTATAGCCTTGTTAAACCTTTTATAAAATGGTTTGAAACAAGTCTATTTTTCGTTTTCCAACAATGTACATTATGACCTTTTCATTCGAATTAATGTAAGATTGTTTTTTTAACTTACACAGTAGGTGTGGCTATTTTCAACCATTATAATATCATCAAGGATTCCATTAAAAGATTATAAGAATATTTCCAAAATAAATGTTTTCTTTTATAATTATATTAATTTTAATTGATTTAGACATAGAAAGAGATATTTCTCTAAAAAGGGTTTTGATTTCATCTATATCAACATCCTTTAATTGATTTTATGTTTATTTGAAGTAGATTTATTATGATAAAAAATTTTCACATTGTACTGAATGTTTTGTGATATGTTTGACTATAGATTTGATATTTTCATACCATTCAGGGTTTATGGATGAAGTATTGACATTTTTTATGCTTGTTTTAATACGAATGTTTATGTTATGTTTAAACCTTTTCATATAAGGAATGCATGGAACTTAGTAAGTGACAGGTGGAGCCCAAAATAGCTCCTTAATGCATCGGTATGTCTCATGTGAAAAATTAGTGTCTTGGAACAAGGCCTTGAAAAAAAATTATTTGTAGTCTTGGAATAAATGCTTGACTATGTGGTTATGAAAGTCTGGAATTATACATTCCATCATTATGAAAGTGGTTGTTGATATTTCATGTGATTATTCTAATAGTAAAATATCCATGTGAATAAGTAAATGGAATTATCTGGTTTTATCTTTACCAAATTATTATAATGTTAATGTTTAAATGGATTTTGTTCTAGTCTTTTACATTTCCTTAAATGTTTATGCTTATTTATGAATGTTTATGCTATATTGATATCATTACTAAGCATCTGATCTCACCCCTTTCTATGTTTTATTTTTCCTAGGATGCGAAGAAGTATATTATGACTGACCTGTAGGGATAGTAAATGGGATCTCAGTGTTGTCTATGAAAACAATGTTTTTGTAGTTTTCCATTTTATGATGTAATGCAAAACCTTAGAAATGTAAATAGTACTTCCTAGGCTACTAAACAAATCAGTCTTTTGAGACGTGATCTTTTGTGATCATGCCAGAGATACGTAATAATGCACCAACTCTGGGCTTTTTGGTTTGGGCTGTTATAGTTGGTATCAGAGAATGTTTATTACAAACCTTAGAATCTATACTTAGTTAAACTCTGATTAGAGAACATAGCCCTAAGATAGACTTTGAGGATTAGTATAGAATAACATCCTAGAATTTTGGCATTATAGTGATTTTGTGAGTTTTCCATGCAATACATCCCTTTTTTGGATATGAGCAGGTAGAGGCAGCTCTGGCATAGATGTACCTAGGGGTAAAACACGAAAACTCCGTTTTGAGCTAGACTCAAACGGGAACTGGTGCTCGACAATGGGCCTTGCTTCACTCTTGGTTACGACACTCCCAGGGGATATGCTTAGGATAATTCTCATTTTCTTCCCAAACCATTATTAAGGGTTTATGAGTATATACTTCCTCAAAGAAAACTTTTTTATGATTATGGATTATATCCTTAAACTGTTCAATTTATGTTAAGTGTTTTTCAAATTTGGATTTATGTATTGGGATTCATAAACTAATCTAGTTTATGACATTTTTAAAAATGGTGCCTTGTGGATAGAATGGAAGCATTATCAATGCATGCACTCTATGTAGGGATTTCCATCCTACTCAAGAAAATTATAGTGGAGTTGGTTATGCAACTAGTGATAATCTGCTAACCACCATACTAGGAAAAATCACTAAGGTTATTAATCATAACCTTACCCATATGGAGCACCCTGATCCGTATTGTGGAGGATTAATGTTAGATTGCTTCCTGAGGAAAAAACACCAGAATCCAATGGGGGTACAAATCCACTAGTAGATGAGCAATGGATAAATTCCTGAGAGAAAATATTCCATGCCATGGGGAGTAGCGAAAGGGAAAAAGTTGTCATGGATGTTTACCACCTCACTGGATTTTCTGATCAATGTTGGTCATTGATTAAAAAACGGAATATGATAAAGTTTCAAATATGGAATGGAGGGAGTTTGATTAAATTTTCTTAGAAAAATACTTTCCTCATGACCATTGAGCGGATATTGAAAGACAATTTCTCAGTATGAGGCAAAAGGAGTATGATAATGTCGCAAATTATGAAGCTAACATTACAAGGTTAGTGAGGCATGATTCATATTATATACATAACCCAAGAAGTAAGATTTATCATTTCTTTGATGGGTTAAAACCATTTCTTTGTTGAGAATTTGTCTCACAATCCTTCTCATCGTATGAAGATATAGTCTCATGTGTTATCATGACAGAAAAATAATTCACTATGTCATATGAATTTAAAGCAAAGTAAGAGAAGAAGAGATCTGGTGAACACCCTAGAAATGGAAATAAGTGGAAGAAGGGAAATGTTGAATATCCATCCTGCAGTAAATTTGGTCAGAAACACCCTGGTACTTGCCTGAAGAGAATGGGAGTCTGTTACAAGTGTGGTAAAAAAGGCCACCAAGCTTGTGATTGAAAGAGGAAGAAAGACGTTGTCGATGGTGAATGCTAAAATTGTAGAGAAAGGGGAATTATGTTAATGAATTTCCTAAGAGTTAGGAGAACTTACCTCAAAAAATTCCATGGGATCAGGGCCATGCTTATTCTATCACTACTACTGCGGTTGAACTCCGAAAGACACAGTGGCAGGTAATTTAATGGTTTTCTGATGTTTAGACAATTCTTTATTTGATTATGTATCATCAAATGGTTTCATATCTTCCCATTTTTATTTGAAAATTAGATATTTCAAATTAGTTTTAACAAGGGAGCTGTCAGTCAAAAATTTCAAGGGAAGTATCATTGCAACAAAGTTTTGTGAATCGGTTCCCATTAATGCATATAAATGTTATTTATCAGCTGATCTCATCGTTATAACCATGATTGAATTTTATATAATCCTCGGTATGTATTAGTTTTCAGATTATGATGTGAAAATTTATTGTAAGAATAAGGAGGCTACTATTTCTGATGATGATAAGGAGTACCTTATCTATTGAGCAGAAACGTCACCACCAAATTCTTATCTAGATCCACCCCCAGTGGCTCATCAAAATTCAATTACTGGGGAGTAAGAGAATGAAATAAATATGGGTGAGGAAAATAATGTTCAAATATATGATCTACCTATTGTGAAAGAATATGTTGATGTATTTCTAGAGGATTTACCTAGATATCCTTCAAAATGGGAAATTGAGTTTTCCATTGATTTAATTTCTGATTCAAGGCCCATATAGAAGACCCCTTATAGAATGGCCATTGTGGAATTAGTGTAACTAAATAAACAACTAGAGGAATTGAGTAAAAAGGAATTTATTCTCCCTAGTGTTTCTCCATGGAGAGCCTCTTTCCTTTTTGATAATAAGAAAGATTGATCTATGAGGTTGTGCATTGATTAAAGGGTGATAAATGATATAACATTAAAAAAAAGTATCCCCTACCTCGCATTGATGATTTATTTGACTAACTTCATAGATATCAATACTTTTCAAAGATTGAACATAGATCTAGATATCATCAGTTGTGTGTGAAGAAGGAAGACATTCTGAGAACTGTATTTCGAACCTGGTACGGGCATTATGAGTTTACAGTAATGCCTTTTGGATTGACTAATGAACCCTATGTCTTCTTGGATCTAATGAATAGAGTTTTCAAGGAATATCTTGTTGAAATTGTAGTGGTATTTAATAATGATATCTTTATATACTCCAATATCTACTAAGATCAGGAAAATCACTTGCGCATTATCCCGAAGACTCTTAGAAGACACCAATTATATGGGAAATTTAGCAAGTGTGAATTTTTGCATCAAAAGAATTATTTTCTTATCCATATTGTCTCCAATGATGGAATCACTTTTCATCCTTCTATGACCAAGGAAATCCATGAATGTCCAGCACCGACGAGTATAACTGAGGTATGCTATTGTTTTGGTTTAGCATGCTATTATCGATGTTTCATCCAGAATTTTGCCTAGTTGGATAACCTATTAAAAATATCACACGAAAAGGGGTTAAATTTGTTTAGACAAAAGAGTGTGGAGAATGTTTTGAATAGTCAAATATAAGATTATTCAATTCTCTTATATTTACTCTACCATCCGGGAATGATGGGTTTGTTATTTATAGTCATGCATCAATGAATGGACATTGTTGTGTCCTTATGAAAAATGATAGGGTTATTTCCTACGCATCATGATAGCTAAAAATTCATGGGAAAAACTATCCTACTCATTATCTTGAGTTATGAGCTGTAATCTTTGCTTTGAATATTTGGAGGCATTATCCCTATGGTGAAAAATGTGAGCTATATACCAATCATAAGAGTTTGAAGTATATTTTCTCACAGAAAGAACTAAACATGTGGAAAAGGAGATGGCTTGAACTACTCAAGGATTATGATTTCAAAATACGCTACCACCTGGGGAAGGAAAATAAGGTGGAAGATGCTTTGAGCAGAAAAGATCATGGAGTTTTAAAAGAGATGATAGTTTAAAGGGATACAATTTCCATGGGTCTAGTAATGATGGATATGGGAATAACCATGGAAGTTGAAATATCAATTATTTTTCAAATGGTTTCCAAACCATCTTTACTATAAAGGATAAAAATTTCTCATGTTGATGATGAGGAGTTTCAAAATAAGATTAAAGATGTGAATGATGGGAGATTGAGTGACATCGTATATGAAGATGGAATTCTGAAATTACGGAAGAGGATTTGTGTTCCTCATATACCTGATCTAAAAAGAGAATTTTTGGTTGATGCTCATAGATCCAATTTCTCTATACACCATGGGAGCACCAAAATTTGTTGAGATTTGAAAGAACCTTTTTTGTGGGAAAACATGAAGAGGGAGATTGCTGATTTTGTGTCAAGATGTATAGTTTTTCAACATGTGAAATCTGGAAGGAAATTTCCTGGAGGAGTAATGCAACCTCTTCCCATAACTGAGTGGAAATGGGATGATGTCACGATGGACTTTGTCATGGGACTACCAATGAATCCTAGAAGGAATGATTCAATATGGGTCATTATTGATCGTCATACCAAGTCAACATATTTTCTTTCTATAAGGGAAGATTTACCACTTGAACATTTAGCAAGACTATATATTAATGATGTTTTCAGAATTCATGGTGTACCAGTATCGATTGTTTGTGATCATGATCCCAATTTTACATCAAGATTCTGGAAAAGTATTTAGAAAGCCCTGGATACTGAACTTCATTTGAGCACTGCCAACCACCCCCAAACTAATGGACAATCAGAACGGAGTATTCAAACCTTAGAAGAAATTTTGAGATCATGATCAATTGACATTCATAGTTTGTGGGATCAATATTTACCTCTGGTATAATTTTCCTATAACAATATCTTCCATTCAATTATTCAGATGGCACCATATGAAGTTTTATACGGAAGGAGATGTCACACACTAACCTGTTGGGATGATTATGGTGAAAGAGAACTCGTAGGCCCAGAACATGTGGAGAAAAAGATGGAAAAGGTGAAGGTAATCCAAACCAACATCAAAGCATCTCAAAGTAGGCAGAAGAGATATGCCGATAACCGAAGTAAGGATTTATATTTTCTGCCAATAGATCATGTTTTCTTGAAGGTATCTCCATGGATGGGTGTTATAAATTTCAGTGCGAAGGGAAAGTGGAGTCCCAGGTATATCAGACCTCTCAAAATTCCAGAACGAATGGGGGTTATAGCTTACCGTTTGGAAATGCCTCTAAGTCTCTCCAAATTTCATGATGTATTCCATGAATCAATGTTGAGAAAATACATGCCTGACCCAACGCATGTACTCACCTATGAGGAATTAGAACTGGAACCTGATCTATCTTATTGTGAAGAGCCTGTCAAGGATCTTGATACAAGAGAACAAGTATTGAGAAACTGGATGACTCGTCTGTAAAAGTTATATGGAGATACCATAAGATGGAAGAGTTAACATGGGAACCTGAGGAACATATGATGAATAACCACCCACATCTTTTTATGTAGTAATATTCTATAAATTTCTAGAACCAAATTATTTGAATGAGGGGAGAATCTAACACCCCAAGCTTCCACGTTACACTTCTCTTTGAATAATACAATAGCATTTTTTGGACACAACTTCGAGTTCTAACACACCAAAACCAATCAAACTAGCCATTATGAATAGTAATACCCATTTTTTTAAAATTTAATAAATTTTATATTTCAAAATCGATATCATTTTTGGATTTGTAATATCGAAATTAGCTTTGGGTGAATTGTTGTTATTTTTCTGAAAAAAATTCATTTTTATGAAGAATGTAAAACACTAAGTTATAGTTTAAAACAGAATTTTTATTAAATAAATTATTTATTTTATATAAATTAATATTATGTCCAAATAGATACATACTACCTTTATAAGTTCAATGTAATTCATTGGAGTTTGTTTATAATAATTTTTTAAATATTTAAATTTTATTGAACTTTTTTCCGTCTTTTACCCACCTCCTAGGAGCATTTCCAAATTTACATAAAACATAATTTTATCACTTCTGTGAGTGAAATTTCAAAAATCCAAGAGACACAGTTGATATCATTAAGTAAAATGTGTTTCAATAAGATGAAAATAATTTTAGACGAATAGTAACTTTTTTACTTTCATTTACCATAGTTAATAGTAAATAGGGTAATTAAGGGTAAAATGATATTATTGTTACCCTAACACATGTCCTAATTCTATTAGATAAGTATAATTTGACCAAAAACTACCTTATGAATTAAATATGAACCTCCTTGGTCCACATTGATTAGATTAGGACAATCATTATTATTTAATTCAAAGAAGAATTAAAAGTGTTAAATTCAATGTTTAATAACTAAACCATTTTTAATATAGGGTTACATATGAAATAAATTCGACTATATATATTCATTAAAAAGATAAAAATATTTACTAAATAATTTTTTTTTTATTTCTTTAATAAATTAAATAATTTAATTTATTTATGCAACAATGATGATTTGGTAATTACCTAATTGATGAAATATTAAAATAATTGATATTATAAATATCCAAATAAATGTAATTTGAGATTTTTTATGAATTACACTAAATTTAAATGTTAATATTACATGTTAGGGTTGGTTAAATGAGTATTTTTAGAGGTAATAATGATGTTAAAAAATTTTCAAAAACAAAATAGCAAATTGTGTCAAAATTGACATTAAAGAGTTTTTAAAATAAATATAATATCATTAATTGATATTCTATTCCTAAAAATATAAGGATTTTAAAAAATACATATTTAATTATAGGTGTATCATTAATGAAACACTTGTGGTTCTCTTGAATTTTTATAGTATGTTTATTAAAAATATAATATAAAAATACAAAGAGACAAGGTAAATGTCATTGAATTTAACAAAGTTTTAAATATAAAATATAAGGTTAATCTAGTGACCCAAACCAGTCTAAAACCTATCAGTTGAGTGGTTTTCGATCCATACCCACCTTATCCTTTAAAAAATTCATTTTTGAGTCATTACAAACAGAAAATTATTTTAATATAAAATAATATTTCTATCCTTTCCAAAGGTGACCCTCACCCCTCTTATAAAAGGGCACTCCTCCTTCTCTCTAATTCACACCTTCTAAGCTTTTTGGCTTGGCCAACCCCTACCCAAATACCTTCTCCACTATACTCCATACATTCAAGAGGCCTTAATTTAGTCATAAAGCCATCCTATAGAGCCCTTTTGATCAAATAAAATGGAAGAACCTGAAGAAGAGATAAATATTTCATCACCACTTTCAAGTTCCTTTATTCTTCCACTACCTCTTTATTTGTTGTATCCATTAAAAAATAATCACTATAGTACCTTATATATATTATGATGATATTATAAATATTATACAACTATATTAATTATGCTATCCATCATATGATTGTCATGTCACTATATGCGTGTACGTATGGCATACCATCTCCACGTCGTAGTGTAATTGTTATTCAATACATTATTATTTGGATGGGAATAATAATGATGTGTAATTGATGTAACTGATAAATTTAAAATTATAATGATTCTATATATATAATATACCATCCAATTATATATTATTTTAATATCAAAATAATGATATTATTGCTCGTGTGTACGTACGGATTATAGTCTCCACGAACGCGATGAGATTCATTCCCCATCGTATCCATTCAAGAATAATTTTCATTAGATGATTAAAAATAATATTTAAAGACTTAATATAATTATGAATATATATAAGATACATCCTATCCATATCAAACATTACTTATGTAACAAATAATATAAAGGAAAAGAAATCAGTTAACACCTGAAAGGTCCATAATACTAAAATATTATTAAAAAAGAAATATTAAAAGATCATATATGATATCATATTAATGTATATAATTATTGTATAATTTAATAACAATTATTTCACCATTATACATGAGTTTAACCTACCCTTGACCAAGGAATGTACAAGTTAAGGGTTAATTTTAGAATCTTTTTATTATCCGAGGTTTTTTTTTAGTAAGTATCTACTGGGACCTATTTATCGTCCACATCCATGTTTCATAGAAATGTATTCTCAAACATTTTTACTATTTACTATACTATGGTTTAAATTCATTTATACCCTTTTTTGAATTTTTAAAAAATGGTTTGAAAGGAATCTTTTTACTATTTTCCAATAAGGTACTTTATGACCTTTTCTAATCAATTAATGTCATATTTTTTTAACTTATATAGTAGGTGTGGCTATTTTATGCCAAAATAACATCATCAAAGATTCCCTTACATGCTTATAAGAATATTTAAAAAATAAATGTTAAATTTGATAATTATATGTATTTTAAATGATTTGAAAATAGAAATAGATTTTTCTCTAAAAAGGGTTTTGACTCCATCTATGTCAACATCATTTGATGGATTATAAGTTTATTTGAATTTGATTTATTATGATGAAAAATATCCACATTGTATTTAAGGTTTTGTTATCTTTTTTACTATGGATGTGTTATTTTCATACAATTCATGGTTTATGGATAAAGTATTGAAAAATTTTATGCTAGTTTTAATACGAATTTTTATGTTATGTTTAAACCTTTTCATATGAGGAATGCGTTGGACTTAGTAAGTGACGGATGGAGCCGACTATATTTCCTCGATGCATCGGTAGGTCTAATGAGGCAAACTTGTGTCTGGGAGAAAGGCCTTGACTATGTGCTTATGAATGTCTAGCATTATGCATTCCATCATTATGAAAGTGGCTATGGATAGTTCATGTGATTATTCGACTAGTTGAATATCCATGTGAATAAGTAAATGGAATTATTTGACTTTATCTTTGCCATATTCTGCTGAAGTTCTAGTTTTAAAGGAATTTGTTTTAGTCTTATACATTATCTTAAATTTTTATGCTTATTTATGAACGTTTCCTCTATATTTATTTCCTTACTAAGCATCTGAGCACACCTGTTTCTATGTTTTATTTTTCCCAAAAATGAGAATAAATATTTTATGAATGACCTACAGGGATAGTCTATGGTATCTCAACGTTTTATATGGAACAATGTTATTTTAGTTTTCAATTTTATGATGTAATTTAAACCTTATAAATGTATATATTACTTTCCAGGCTAATAAACTAATCGTTCTTTTGAGACTTGATCTTCTGTGATCATGACAATGATACATAATAATGCACCAACGCTGGGCTTCTAGGGTTCGGGCGTTACATAAATAATCACATATGGGTATTTTAAGGCTCATTCAATATCCCGTACATCAATAATCTCATATATGTATATGAATCCTCAATCCCTATCTCATAATCAATAAAACATATGTGAATGTTGAGATATAGTCGATATCCAACACTCATTTATCAAATATGGGTAATTGGATCTCTAGTCTATGTCTTACACATATTTCTAAAATATATCACATCAATAATGTTTAATCAACATTAAACCTCTTATGAAATTTCACATAATTATAGACCATTAAAATTTTCAAAAGAAATCATGATTTAAAACCTTAATGACATGAAATAAATTTATAAATTCATGATTAATCCATATTACATAATTTCAATCCATATAAACCATTAAAACATTAATTAATTCATCCCTTAAGTAATCCAATATGACAATACTTGTATCCCATTACATTATTTTATAATAAAATAATCTAATTCTACAATCCTAACATCCAATTAATTAATTCATAAATTAATTCCTAAATTTCTACAATCCAAATATCCCACCAAATTCAAAATCAATATTCCCATTATTTAATTAACCTATTAATTAATATAATTATGATTATTTCCTACCCAAAACATTCTATTAATTAATTAACTAATTAATTAATCCTCATCCACATTTCCATGAGTTGATTGATCAAATAATTTATCAATTCGTGATTCAATTTTCAAAAATTCAATTGATATCTAACAATGAATACTATAATTTTCAACTGAGATAATGGGAAATTAACTTGGACCATATACAACATAATTTAAGATGGATTTTCACCAATGGAAATCCAAAATTTAAGTGAATGAAACTAGATTACCATGATAGACAAGAACTATTATCATGATATAGATCTGAGATCAAATATATTAGATCTATAAAACCTAGACATAGATCAGTCACAATTAGAGAATCACAGCCCATCCAGGGATGAGAGAGAGGATAACAAAGGATGAGAAACAATTAGAATGATACTAGAAGAGGTGAAAATTGTTGATCCGAGCTTTGAATAATCACAAATAGAGGTAGAGATCCATATAAATCTCTCTAAGATCCTCCAAAAATAGGATAAATCATTTAGGTCTGATTTAAGGCGGGTTTCTTGTGAATTGGAGGAGTTCAAATATTTTTAATACCATTATTGGGCATTTAAAATACTGCATTCGTGGTTTCCAGTGTGGGGTGCACAATTTCTAATAACTGTGCTACTATTCTTCATGGGGGACGGTTACTACTGAGAGGGAGTATGGTTAATAAAACCATGTGATTACTGTAATGACTCCACTATCTCAGAGGTTCATGTTTTGTAGGGCTAGGGGCATGGTTTAGGATAATAGTTGGCCAATTGTGCACATCCCCATGTCCTTCCAAAATTCCCCATTTTCACATTGAATATCTATAAGCCAAATCCCAAACAATATGTACCGAAATCAATGAAATAGTGTACCTAAAAATAATATTCAGATATATCCATAAATAATGGAGATCATACAATATCACAACATTATAAAAACTCATCATTGATCTACACTCCCATTAATCACTATGTTTTGAAGGTAAAAAGATCAGGCCCCTGATCCCACATATCAGCTACAGTCTCCCATGATTCCTCCTAAACATACCCATGTTTCAACGATACAAGAACGATCCACATAGTATTTCATGAAACACATTCTCACTACGATGCCACACATGTATCACATTCTTATCAATTTATGCATCCATCTAAATCTAAATTTCATCACAAATGATCACATGGTAGAGGTTAGAGTGATACCGCCAATGAAGTGACAGATGAAAAATATCATCCATAGAAATGTACCTCTTTTGATGATCCAATCTGTATTCCACTTATCCAACTATCTTCATAACCTCAAATTGTGCAAAAAAATTGGGTTCCAGCTTCATCTACCTCTATATCCTATGGTGACCCAACCTAGGAGACACTCAAAGGAAGACACTATCACCATCTATAAACCATATGGTTTGTTAACATCTATCAGTTTATGATTTTTTTTTTAATTTTATCCGTATCCATCTTCTTTAAAAGCACTTGCACCTGCTTCATCTTCTCTTGTATGAGACTTAGTCCAAACCACTCAGACCCACCTACCTTTTTGAAACATGAGGGTGATATGAAAGTCCTATCATAAAGAGCCTCGTATGGTTCCATCTGTATATTTTCATGATAACTATTACTATAGGAGGACTTCACCAATGCAAGATGCTTCTCCAAAGACCCCACAATGTCTAGAACACACACTTGTAACATACCATCCATCACCTAAATTTCACACTCTGACTACACATCTATATGTTCATGGAATATGGTACTCAGCAAAACATGTGTTCCAAGTTCTATCTACTATCCCATATTGAAGCATGATGTATAGAATGATCCATGTTATGAAACCAAACTCTATTGAACCGTATACATATATTCTATCTATCAGACAAACAAATCTCCCAAATAATGCACTAAGAATGTTCCAATATTGGAATGACATGTCTTATATCCATCATTCGATCAAAAGTAACCCAAATATCACCATTATTCCAGGGAATCCTCAAAATACTCACAAAAAATACATGGTAACATCAACCCCCTTCCATTCCATAATTGAGAATGGCTGTGGTAGACTATTGAATCATTGATACTTGAAATTAAACTGTCTAAAGGTGTATAATCATGTAACGAATGTTGATATATTATTTATCATACCCAAACACTAAAAAAAATAAATGTTGGTCATGGTACATTTTAGTCAATCCTAGATGAATTTCCCAATTTGAGGAAAGAAACTCAGGAATCAGCTCCTCCTTCATGATTGTAGGATGTAAAAACTGATTCCTTTTATATATGATCTCATCCCAATCCATATTCCAATTGGAAGGTGACTCACCACCTCCAAGGCCTTACCTCAAGTCCAAAAAACTAGATCTTAATATTGGATATCTGTAATCTATAATAAAAGTGTATACTCCAATAAAATATAAATGAGAGAAAACTTCAACTAACTTTCATTAACCACAACATGCATAGAAGCCTATAAAGTTATCACCCTCCACTCAGTACTAGATTCCTAAAAAACCAATGTCCAATTAATCAGGATTAATGCATCAATAACCCAATTTCCATTTCTACTTATACGTGATAGCTAAAATTAAAATGACTTCATATACTCTACACATGTCCACTGTCAGATATTCTAATCTTGTTGGAAAAATTTTACACTAATATCTTGTTATTAGTATAAATAGTAAAAATCTATCCCAAAAGTAAATTCCACCAAAACTTCAGAGGATGAACCACTACATAGAATTTGAGATCATATATATGGATATTCTATTCATGTAGCCTGAAATGTAGTAACCCCTATGCCATAACTCGATATCTTTTCACTTACAATGCTCCAATACCAATCACAAAAGCATAAAAAACACCATATAATCCTCACCTATATCTTTTAGGATCATGTTTGTTGATATATTCAAATTCATCTTCATCTAATGAAAAAACTATCACATGCTTAAGTGAAGTCAATATTTACCCCATTCTTGTTCATGAATGAAAGTTGTGATGCCAAGTGAGAAATTTCTCGTATGAAGCATTGATAATATCCATATAACCCCATAAATATATATATATCCAAAAAAATTCAAGGTATTCTCCCAATATACCAATTACTGAACCTTCTATGGGTCTATTAACACATATTACTTCAATATTAATTGACCTAAGAAGTGGACCAAATCAATCCCAAATTGAAATTTATGTGGCATGTCATATAGCTGTGTCTCAATTAGTGTAATAAGGATGATTTCATGGTGTTGGAAACAATAATATTTATTCCTATAGTACACAAATATTTCGTCCAAAAACACTAAAAAAAACAAATCTAGGTGTATGTTGAGGAGTATATTCATCATGTCCATGAACACCACTGGTTTATTGGTCTCCCCAAACAAATCCATGAAGAACTAAAATAGGTCATACCTGTATGTTAAAGAATTCATCAGTATACTATATGTTTTAACTCTCAAATTTTGTTACCTCAATCTCAGGATGATCATTGAGAAATGAAAATTTCCTATGAACCATTCAAACAGATTATCGACATAAACAGAATATAGATTCTTCACCATTATCCAGTTTAACTTATGATAACCATCATATAATAATAGATACCTATTAGCCTTCATAGAAACAAAAATTAGAGAACCCAAGGTAGTGTTCTTGGATAGATGAACCCTATATCCATACACTCTTCGAGTTGATTATCTTACGCAAGAATCACTTTTTGTTTCATTCTATACAGTGTAATAGAAACTCGCTCAACCTCTATCATGATCTCAATAGAAAATTACACATTCCTCTCAAGTGGAACCCCTGACAAGTTTTCGGGATAAAAAATCCAAAAAACAAGTCCACTACATGTGTAAATACATCAATTTTTACACCTTATTCATCCATCAATAGACAACCAACGCGGGTAGTGATCTCCCCATGTTGCTGACAGCCTGGCCCTACATGGCCCACCTTTATATGCCATTCCCAATTATGTAAAAAACTATCACTCCTAGAAGAGGTAAATATCACTACCCTATGGTAACAATCAATCTAGAATTCTTGTTCCACTTATCAATTCATACACATAATTAGGTAAAATCCTTTCATATCAATGAGTTAAAATTTATAACTAAAATGATACTCCCCAACCTCAATAGAACACCCCATTCATAAACATATTTCTACCAACAATACTCCCAAAGGAGTATATATTTTTATATACCTTCTCAAATAATCCACCTTAAATTTTATCCCATTCAAAAGATACCATGATATAAAATAATGAGTATCACCATTATCAAATATAGAACTAGGTAGTGTAAAAGATACAAGAATAGTACTAATAACTGTTGATGGTAAAACAATGCTATCAATAAGAGTTGGTTGAACTGAATGAAAATATCCTTACACTATTATCTATGATTTAGTTTGAGTATCATGAGATACACCACCCTACAGATACAATAGATCTTATATAGAATTACCTCATCTACTGCTTTAATATGCAGGACCAATAGAACTCTAACTACCATAGTGATAAGGTTTAGAATACCCCCTTCCCACTCTCTCATTCTTCATATATATTCCATAACAACCCATAAATCATGGTTTAATGAAGATCCTATATATATGTCTCATATTTTCGAAATAGTTTTACTCTACTAGTGGTCAGGGACAATGTCTATTATTGTTTTTTTACAATCACACTGGTGGAAAATCACTCAGGTATGATACTGAGTAACTGATCTTCCCTTATGCCACTCTTCTTTACAATGATCTAGTCAACATTATCAAGATTATGATTCCCATACCCATAACTTACACACCTTGATAACATATAAGAAACAATTTATCTTCCACTAGATGCCTTTTGCAGGTTCCCATAAAAAATTAGAGCCTGATCCACCAATCTAGAAATTTTTTTAGCCTAAATATATTAAAGTGGGAATTAATTACTTATTTAAGACAACCCTAGAAATCAATTTACATATTTATATCATCCCATACTAGAACTATATAAAATCACTACAATTTAGTAATGTTACCATAAAATTCCACCATTGACATAATCACGTCAATCAACCACATGAACACAGTTGTTATATCTTCTCTCAGCTTATCATGATAAAACATCTCTAGTAACTTCCCTATAATGTCATTCGATACCAAACCATCAATATGTCAACAATGAGAATGAACATACCATAGTCGATCTGATGATCCTCATAACATTTTAGCATCTATCTTGACCATCCTCTTAGTAAGAGTCTCTAAGAGGTCAAATATATAATGCAGGGACTCAATATAGAACTCACTGGCCTTAGGTCAACCATATAAATTAATAATCATAGGGTTATTCCACTGAAACTCCCTCACCAATTCATATATAAAATTTAAAAACCTCTAGATGTATATCTCCTAAAAATACACCAACTGAGATAATATAATTTGGAACTTCCATCTGAATTCCCCACCCCACATTAGGGTGCCTCAGGTTCCAATGCTATTGAATCATCTCTATCCATGTCATCCAATCATCATCAGAACAAGTATCGTCACTATGGAATATCAAAATAATAAAAACACTTGAATTATGATATATAAAATGACATTAATACTTTTATATTATAGGGGCTCACAATAACAAAAAAAAGTCATTTCTGGAAAACCCCGCCCCATGGTCAAAACCGAGGTGTAGTCACTAATGTTAACAATCCTATATATAAGTCATTAAAAATTATGCTAAAATCATTATAATTTTTTAAGTTGAAAGTTAAACAACCATTTCCCACATTTCTAATCATTTTACTAATTTATTAATTTCACATTAGGGACCATTTTCCATTTAATTCACACAAGAACAGTGAAGCATTTTAATTCAGTAACATACCTAGATTTTTATTTTCCCTACATGCCTAATGTTGTTTCATGTCACAATATAATCCTGATTTCCTAGAAAGATACATGTATTATTCAAATCTCATTCCATAATAGGTCATGAGTTAAATATAAAAAATGATTATAAATAGTAATCACATCACATAGAAAGTGAATTACTTGAGGTGAAATAACATGAAAATTTAACTGTGACAACAATAGGAACAATCCCATTGTGGGATCTTGGCGTATACACATGTACATGGGTTAGATATTCCCATAAATGATTTGTTATCCATGGAATGAATCACCATATTTTTCTATCTACCTTTCCCAAGTTTTAAGACAGAAGAAAATAAAAATAAAACATGTGATACAATAATGTATAGTCCTGACCTGGGTTCCACGCACTAGTACCCCGAGCTGGTTAGTTACATGACATATTGCATGATTGCCCATATTCGAGAGGCTTTTGAATATAATCTAGTATCTAACATAAATTATGGGGAGACTATAAACTCATTATCAAATTATATTAGTAGTGTAATAGTAAAAAAAATAACTGTAATACCTAACCAACAAGAAATCTAACCCATTATCACATGATGAAGAAAAAGGAAATACATTATCAAAAACAAAATAATAGATTTGAAATCTGAAATACATGAAATCTATTAATATAAAATACCCATAATAAATTATGGTACATAAAACTCTTCCATGTGGTTCCTGACACCATGACTGTAACACCCCAAGCTTCCATGGTATGCTCCTCTTTGAATAATAGAACAGCGTGTGTTGTACACAATCTCGAGTTCTAACACACCGCGAACAATAAAAGTAGCAGTTATGAATAGTAATACCACTTTTTGAAATTATATAAATTATATATTTCAAAATGGACTTCATTTTTGGATTCGTAATATCGAAATTAGCCTATGTTGAATTTTTGGTATTTTTCTGAGAACTTCCAATTTTTTATGAATAGTGAAAAATACTTAAAAACAACTTTTTAAATCAAAATAATTTATAGTGATAAATTATACTATTGAGTGGTTTTAAAGTGTAATTAGAATTTATTTTTACCATTTTTTCCAATGGTGGTCATTAGAATTAATTTCACTTTGAAATTGGATATAAACAATTGTTAATCTTTTGATATATATTGATTCTTAAAAACACGCTATTTGTTGTGACAGCGGGAATTAATTATAAAATTAATTAATGAAACTTATATGTTTTTAATTTTGTAAAATATAAATCATTTTTGAATTCGGAATATCAATTATATCTTAGGGTGAAATTTTGGCATTGTTTTGAAAAACTTCAATTTTTGATGAATAGTGAAACCACTTAGTGGTAGTTAAAAAAACTGATTTTTCATTTAAATGAAAAATTACCACTTCTGTGATTTGATTTTCAGAAATCGTATATATATGGTTGTCATTAGGAAGTAAAATGTAGTTCAATGGGATTAAAATAATTTTTTGGTGAATAGTAACTTTTAAGTTTAATTAATCGCGATTAAAGGTAATTAGTGAAATTTAAGGTAAAAATGATATTATAAAAATATTAAAATATCATAACACATTTCCTACCCCTATTTTATGAGTCATGTCCATCCAAGACAATCCATGGGTCAACTTGGGGACCCCATGGAGCCACGTTGGTAGGAAAATGACATTAAAAACTTTTTATTTAATGTTAAAATAAAAATGTCACAAACATGAGTTGTTTTACTAAAACAATTTTTAAATGGGGTTATACAAGTCATTGTTTTGACTATAAATATTAATTAGAAAGATAAAAAAACTTTCCTACATAATGATATTTTTTTTATAATTTTTAGATATTAAATAAATTAAATTTTTTATGACACCATGATGATGCAGGGATTACCTCATTAATTAACGATTTAAATAAAATGAAAAGATAATGTAAAATATAAGAATTAAACTTGTCAAAAACCTATTTTATGAGTATCTTTCGAACCATTATCACCTTATCCTAGAAATATATAAGTGTGGGACCTTTAAAATCCGAAACTCATTATACAATAAAGTGACATTTCATGACATTCCAAGAGTGCCCCCTCCTCTCCTCTTATAAAAGGCCCCCACCTCTACCACCTTACCCACACCTATCAAGCCTTTGTCTCGGCCAACCCCTGCCAATTTTATCTCTACAAATACCACTCTTACTCTTATAAGCCTCATTTTGGGCAGAAGTCTTCCCAAGGAAGCCTTTGAGCTCAAATCAAAAAGAGTTACCCGTTTTAAAGGTAGTATTTTATCTTGCGTTCTTATGTTTTATTTTCCTTCTCCAACCCCCTAAAATCTTTTTATTCATTTATTTTGTAACAACACCAGTATTCTAAATATAATAGGATTTTTTCTGAGAAGTATTTGATTTACACTTACACACACCTTCATCTAATGGTTAAATAACATACTATTTCTGTGGTTGGCGAATTTCTGCCTCACGAAACGATGATTATTCAACACTCATATAACACCTTCAAAGGTGTCCATTAAGATGTCACTATCTTTATATATGATATATATTATTTTTAGGTTTTCATTATGCTTCTTTATTTTTAATTTAAGGCGTACCTTTATGATTTCCATTATGTGTAAACGCGATAATTTCATTTTAGGAAGTGCGGACTACCGCCCCCTCAAAGTGATTTGAATTGTTAATGCCATATGTGAGATGTATAAAGGATGAAGTAAATAATATTATATATGATATTATACTAGAATTATAATATACCTATATATCATTAGGATTTCATTCCATTAAATATTAAATAGAAATGAAAGTAGCGTTCATGCATACGTACGACTTACCGTCTCCATGAACGGTGCATTTCATTTATTACCTCTAAATGTTATCTAATATTATAAATTCATGTATATACTGGATATATATGATATATATGATATCTAGATCATGAATATAATTCTTGAAATAAGGGATATTTCACCACATTAACAACTTGTAATTATATGAAGTTTATTTTTGACTCAAGTACCAAAGATTGAAAAAATGACCGTTATTAACTTAAATAATTACATAATGTTCATAACATGGTAATAAGTGATATAAAAGAAATAATTAACATGAAAAAGGTTCTTAAGAAAATATAAATTAACTCTAGTTTATTATTCAGGAGGTTAAAGAACGATCGAGTCAAGTCGGACACGAGGTAAGGGAACTTCTTAACCCAATTTTTGTTCTTTGGGTTAATCTCCTACTTTCAAATTATGTCATGATATTATTATTCCCTATCTTGTATTTGTACTTTCTTTATGTGTACTTATAGTGAATACACATAATAGACCTATTTTATTTAAAAATGATCTTTTTAAGGAAATTCGTCTCAATCTCCATATATTGAGGCATATTCTGTTTTATACCCATATTTCTTTTATACGGTGTATAAACCCCTTTAACTATTACGTTTATTCAAAATGAATCTTTTTATACGAAGTGTTTTACTAAACGACAAAAAGGAATGTTTTTCTTGTCGTACCTATGCGGTGACAACGACTTCTTCGCCGTCATGACCATTATTTGAGTTTCGGCTTCCTCTACAAGACATAGCTTCTTTTAAATGAAAAATAAATACCAAGTTTTAATTTTATTTTATTTTGGTATTGAAAATGGTTTTGATAATGTTTTTATTATATCAATGTGTTTTATTGATATCTTGTGATTGATATGTGGAAATTTTATGTTTCTTTTATGCATGTTTTATGTGATACGATTATGTTATGGTTTATGATATGTTTAAACCTGTTCATATGAGGATTGCATTGGACTTAATAAGTGGCGGGTGGAGCCCACTATAGCTCCTAGATGCATCGGCAGGTCTCATGAGACAAACTAGTGTCTTGGCATGAGGCCTTGACAAAATCTTATTTGTAGTCTTTGCATGAGGCCTTGGCTACGTGGTTATGATAGTCTGGCATTATGCATTCCATCATTATGAAAGTGGTTATTGATATTGCATGTGATTATTCGACTAGTAGAATATCCACGTGAATAAGTAAATGGAATTATTTCATTTTACTTTTTCCATATTATGCTCAAGATCATTTTTAAAAGGCTTTTTTTAGATATTCATTTCCTTAAATGTTTATGTTAATTTATGAAAGCTTCCGCAATATTGTTGTCCTTACTGAGCATCTAAGCTCACCCATTTCAATGTTTTAATTTTTCCAGGATGTGAAGAAGTATTTTATGAATGACCTAAAGGGATAATATGAGGGGATATGAAGACAAGATGTTGTTTTAGTTTTGTATTACTTTATGATGTAATGTAAAACTTATGAATGTATCTAGTGTTTCAAGGCTACTAAACTAATCGGTCTTTCGAGACTTGATCTTTGTGATCATGCCAATGTTACGCAATAATGCACCGACTCTGGGTAACTGGGGTTGGGGTGTTACAATGACTGCTTCCCTCATCCACACTCTATCCAGACTCATCCATCTGACATACTTCAATTTCCCTTAACCTTTACTATAACCATGAAGTCTATTTGAGTACCAATCAGGTATCCTATGTAGGGTGTTAGTTCTACTCAGTACGCCCACACCAATAGTTTATAAATAAATATGGAATAAATAAAAGTTTTCATAGTTGTAAGAATAATATAATTCAATAAATAAAGTAATCATTTTACATTTATTATATTACTCTAAATTTTAAAACATAAACCCCCAAGTTCCCGAGGAGACCCAAAATCTCAATTCCTACTATGGCCCACACCAAATCATGATCCATATTAAGGAACCATGTATTTTTTTTATCATTTCATTCGATAGTAAATCATTCCCAACTATATCCATAGTTAAATTAAAACTCATGGGCATAAAACAATGTGTCTAGAACCACATTTGTATATGGATACACATTCCCTATCCAAAAAATTAAAAATTAAATATCGGTTTATGGATACTTATTCACTATCCCAAGCATCAATAATAACATATGGGTATTTTTAGACTCAATCCCTATCCAACACTCATTTAAAAATATTGGAATTTGGAGTGTAACATCATTTGATTAGTGAAATAATGAAATTTCAAGGGAATTATAATTTTTGGAGATTAGAAGATGTTTTATTAATGAAACCATAATTTAAAGAAAAAATAAAAGAGTGGGGAAACTTATAATTGTTTTTTTTTTGACTTGGGAGAGGGGAAAATAGTTTCCTTGGGTACTCCATCGAGTTTCAGGAGCACCACATTCAAGAAATAAATAGTTCATGTAATATGAACTAGGGGAATAGTTTTTCTTAAATGGTGCTTCTCTCTGATAGAAAACCATGAAAATACATAATGGTGTAGTGGTGGAGTGCATGGCTACGCCTTGATTTCCCAAACCATGTACATAGCTATCAAGGTAAGTGGAAAATTGGCAGTAGCTATGCACTATTCACCCCAAGGTTGATGCATTGTTTGGAAAAAAAGACTAGACCAGGTTTTAGGGGTAAATTTAATTTTATTTCATTAATGAGTTTTTAAACTCATTTCTTTTATCATTAATCCTCTGGAGACTATGTGATGAATCCACATTGGTGTCATGGAGCTATCCTCCTCCCCAACCTGGGCATTCATGGATCTCCCTCATTATGACTCTGAATCAAGAGCCTTCATTCTATATGGATATTAATCGGTATTCTCTTGATTCCATTCGATCCTTTATTTGTTTACTTTACTATCCACAACACTATTTGGGTGTTATCTTATTTTACTCATTTATAGGGAAACAATAATCTTCTTGGATTTCATCCAAATTAGATGGAATGAAACCTTTCTATTGGATGTGTGATATGTACTAGTATAAGGTAGGGGGTCTATGAGTTTTTCCTTTACATTCATTTATTTAATAAAATTTCTCTTTTATACCGTAAGCTATAATTTTCAATGCATTGCCTTTTAATTGGTTTCTCCATTTAAAAATAATTTATGGACCTAATAGTTCTCCCATTGACTATTGGTATATATTTAGGGGTTGTAACCCTAAAAATTTTTCACCTCTTGGATGTTATTGATTATTATTTCCTTTTTTAATTTATGGATTAAATTATTGAAATTACTTCTAATCATTGAAATTGGAATGGTTAAGGTATTTCCCCTTTTAATTTTTTCCCAAATGGAAATGAAACCTCATAGGATCCATGTTGAACCTTATAATTAAATTCCCATGAGTAAAATCTTATAAATTACAACATTTTATTATTTGAATTATGACTATTTAATGACATGTTAAATGATATTAAATGAATTATTTGAAGAACAATGTAATAGTTTGTTAATAAGACCCCTTGGATGAAGTTTGATTCCTTCGAAACTAAAAGTATTGGATGGTTATATTTGTGATTCCTGGTTGTTATGGAATTTGTGTCTCCATATGACCATGTTTCTATAGTATATGAAATGATTAGAACATGGACCTTAATGATTTACGTAAATTGTGTCATACCCTTTTTATATAAATGTTTATTGAACCATGTAACCTCTTAAATTCATGGAATTTTTCATGATTTGAATGGATTTAATCTAAACAATACGTGTGACTACTGAAACAAGATTTTTAAAAGAGACTGATTTGAGTTATAAATGAAAAATATGAAATTATTTAAATTCCCCTTTTTACAATGTCACCTTCTATGTGTCTCTTTCCGACATCGAAATTTAATTTCCTTGTTTGATATACTCAATAGATGTTTTATTTTAAATGAATTATTTAATTATTGTAATGGATTGACCATATGGATTTCATTATTTTTTTAATTTAAATTATATTAAAGGGGTTAAATGAAAATCATCCCTGCAATGGATTATAGTGGTGCTAAAGCCACACCTATTTTTTATGATTTGAAAATTCTTATATGTTCTGGAATGTCTTTATAGAATTGAATATGGCCATATAAATGAATAAGGGGTACTTCCTTAGGTACTATATTAAAAAGGTTTTGAATCCTTTATATGTAATTGATAAATGTATTGAATTATATGCATTTAATCATGCACATTTATTATAAATATGATTACACCATTACATAGACTTCACAGGACAAAGTTACACTTGGGGAATGCTCTCATCTATACATTATTTATCCTATTATAGATTTCTCTAAATTCAATAAACCTAAAAAATAAAAATAAAAATTGTTAATAAATTCATTATATTTTTTTTAAAGGGTGTAATTTATTTAATCATGTGAGTTTTCTTAGGTAGGAATGTCCAAAGAGATTGATATCCTCCTTCTTATTTTTTAATCTCACTAACTTCTTTTTAATTTTACAAAGGGGAACACTGAGCACATCCTATTTGATCCAAAGGGAATCACAAGTACCTCCATAGGGATATATATTTGATCAATGTCATAGGATTCTATATATGTAATCCCTATACAAAGATGTGAATTTTTAATCCAGGAATGGTGTGATTAATTCAATAATGAACCTCCAAGTCCACACCAAATATCATAAGTTGAGGTACAAGTATTTCTCTTGGAATGGTACAACCATCACTCCAAAAATACCATCAATGGGGCCTCTTATAGGGAAAACATTTCACTCATCTGTAGGTAAAACAGAAAACATGTGGTGATCACTTCTAAAGCATACATGTTTTCTCCCCTAGTGTATTTACAAGTAAATTTAAATAACTAACTATAAGAAAAGACTAGCCCAATAAATGCATCCTTAATTCCAGACAACTTGTATCAAACTTATAAATAGTTGAGTATTTTAATTGGTTTGAAAACCCACATCATTTTTCAAAAACTCCTTTTTTAATTTTCAAAATAATTACCATTTAATTTTTTTCAACAATTACAATTAAGTCATTAAATGTAGGGGTCTAACGAATGAATTATAAATATAATAAATTCAATTTTACATTAAAACATTTATTGAATGACCAAAAACCACTATCGGATGGTTTATAAATATGAGGGAAGAGGATTTATGGATCATTAATTATTTTACAAACATTTAGGTGGATCAAGAAATGGGGATCTATAGAAAGATAGATTCACCAGTGGATAAGGTCACATGAATCAAATAAAACCATTTAATTCATTTTATTAATTAGTTTTGAGGCATTGAAAAAAAATTATAGCACGTGGATTAATAGATTCTTTTATATAATTTATCAATTATTTTGAAATAAGATATACCTGCTAAAACATTGACCTTTGAACCGATCTAGAATGAGATTTATCAAAGAAAACCTAAAATTATAGGAAAATGGATCAAATGATGTCAAACCCAAATATAAAAATATAAGAGGAGACAAACATATAATGGAAGGGAAAAATATTAAGGATACAACCTACAAATTTATAATAAATCTATTGGTGAAGGAAATAGATCACATATGAAGGAGGGATCAAAATCACCAGCTGGAAGAGGAGGCGATATCTTAGGCATGCATTCCTCCATAAAAAATTAATAGGAATTGGGAAATTGGATATTAAAAAATTTCATGGAAAAATTATATAAACAACCACTAATACATGATAAATTGTTTTATATTCACAAATAGAAAAATATTTCCCCAACAGTGTGTCTAGTTTTATATGAGGGTGTACACCCCCAAGATCTACACACACAATTTGGTTATCCATATGAATGCCTCGTGGAATCCACTATTAAAAATGAATGTGACCATATCATTAGAGTGGTCCTTTGATCAAACTATTGATGGAAACCATGTTACCCCTACTCCCTCCTATCACACTCCCACATCAGTAGGGAAATTATATAGGTGTGTCTACATAGTTTTCTCTAATATTATGGCTTAGTCTAATTTTCTGATTTTATGGAATCTAGGATATAAACATACCCTAGAGACCATCAGGACATTATGGGATTCATTAGGAATAATTATAAGGTAAAATATAAGGTATTTAATTGTAAAATCCACTATCTATACTAGTTATAAAAACAAGGACGTTACAACCTCCCCTATATAAGACAACTCATCATTGAGCTTCCCTTTTGAGGGTGGTAAAGCATTTTCTGAGAAATGTTCCACCCCCTTTGCATGTACATCACCATAACTCTATTAGGTTATTTTATTTATGTGTCTTAGCTTACATAGAACATATAACAATTGATTGACCAGACCCAAAGATCCTTCATGCTTCGATCAAATGCATATATTTGATGCTCCTCGAATGATGAATTTTCCACCAACTCAATAACTTTGGGGTGAAAAAATTGATACAGGATTGCTTTATTCTGGCGAAGCTTTGATACATAAAAGATGTTGTTCTTGGAAAAGTTCATTTGAGGTAACTTCAACCTATAGTTTACCATCCTAAATTTCTATGTGGTCTATAAAGAACAAACATAACAAGGGAAAAGATTTACCAATCACTAAATTAATCCATGAAAAAAACTCAGATAAACCCTTATAAATCCTAAATAACCTAAGTAAAACTATATAAGTAATCATAATCTTTCTTTATGATAGCTTTTTCTTGAACATGTTATACATTTATTCTTCATAATCACCTAAACCTTCATTGTTGTCTCATGAACAAGATGAAAAACAAATATTTTTGCATCACCTACCTCAAACCGGTACAATGGTGAATTGAATGTACTACCATAAATTGATTGATATGGAGATAATTGATTTATATACTATATGTTTTTTTCATTGTAAAAATCTTTAAATGTATATTATTTTCCCAGGAACCTCTAAAATCAATGATACATGTTCAGAGAAGGTCTTCTAATATTTTTATTTTCTTATTAGTCTTCATATCTGTCTAGGAGTAATATGTTATACTGAATTGAAAATGTAAACCCTATTCCTTCTATATACATATCCATAAAAACAATGTAATGCGAGCATCTCAGTCAGACATGACACCACAAGAAACCCCGCAAATGTGTGTTATATCCTGTTTAACACCCCACGATTTTTGGAATAATTTTCCTAAAATCAATTTAATATTTCTTAAATATATCCTATCACACAAAATTGAATATAGTTTTTCATATATTACAAAAAATATTTACTTTCATAATATGACACAAAAAGGTAATCGTGTGCGCCACGCAACACCAACTTGGCTTGTATTATATGCAATAATGGGATTCTCTGAAACATTACCATATTATAATAATTTTCTAAACAATACAATTGTAAACTATCAAATAAATTTGTTAATATGAATAGTAGTAACTACTTTAATGTCCTAATTATAAGCTATTCACAACATATGCTTGTTAGGAATTAATATAAACTTTTCTTTTAATAAGAGTTTAATATAGAAAAAAATGTATAAAAGGTTCTCATCCATATATTATTTATATTCTATTAAGAAAATATTATTTTTCGACAATAAAATTTATTTAATGTTATTAAAATTGATTACAAGAATTATGGTAATTTTAAGATTAACAAAGAATAAATCATAAAAATAATGGAAAAATTACCTATAAAAATTTAGAAAACCTATTATATGACCATATCCTGGCCACTAAACCTCAACGGATTTGTAATTAACAATAAAATAATTTGGGAACAATTAATACATGAGGAAACAAAAAAAAATTAAAAAATACTAGCTGTATCCTTTTCATCATTTATTATAGATCACTACCTATCCCCCTTCTACACAGCTCTCATACAACATAGAATCATCCATGATCTACCCAATACACTTACCAAAATCTCTACTATCCTATTGCATGCCTCCTATTGTGTATAAATCCACCCATGGAATCCCTTTTCTGAAAAAAATGTTGTTACCTAAGAAGAGTTAACACCATTTCTCATACTCATTTCCTTTATTTTATTTTTCCACCTCCTAAAATATTATTAATAAATGATGATATAATAACACTAGAATCCAAAAAATACCTATAACTTGTTATATTATGGATTATACCAACACTTATAAACACATCAATCAGATGATTAACAAACATACAACTTTTTTGTACGACGAACTACCGCCTCATGAATCGATATTGTTCATTTTTTGTTTACCACCATTCATGAATGGGTATTAAGAAGAAAAAACTGTTTATATGTTATATATCTTATTATTAATATGCCTTTATAATTCTGGAATTATTTTATAAAACATAATAAAATGCTTTCAATTTTGTGTAAATATGATTCTATCGTGTTTGGAAGTTTGGATTGTTGCCCCCTCAAAGTGAATGGATTCATTCATACTATATAGGGAATGTATAGATAATGGTTATAATTAAATATATGCAACATCAATGAAATATTTATTTTATTAATTACTTAATTAAATTTCAGGAAATACAACATATCAATTTCTTTTTTACTCTATTCACATAGTATAAGGTTATAATGTTGTTTGTGGACATGTGGACTACTGCCTCCTTGATGCAATGTGATTACTTTTACATCATAGTAATTATATATATAAGTATATATAATAAAAAAACAAGATATTTAACATATAATTATCAATATATAATTATATAATTCCACATACCTTCTATCCATAATTATCATTGAAAAATGGAAATGCTACTCATGCGTACGTACATCTTACCCTCTCCATGATTGTAATGTTTTTCATTTATCATTACAAAATTTCATGAATGGTTTTAAAATTATAATATAGGTATAAATATAATAATAATATCATGTTATTATTCATTATATGATTATAAATTTACCCATTTGACTATAGTTTTCCAATCAATGTTTTTTAAACACATAAACCAAATTTGATCAAAACACGCGTTGTTAAAATAATTGTTTATGTAGTTGAATATAAAATAATAATAAGAGTCATAATAAAAATTAAAAATGTTTTGAATAATGTAAAAAATATAATATGATTATTTATCTAGAATATAATGACACAATTGATAATTCAGACTTAATGTATTGTATTTCAACTCACTTTTTATTTCAGTGAGATGCATGCCTTAGTCACCACTCACTTCTTTTGTGTGGTTTATATACTACCAATGAATGTGTTATATGATTATTATACATATTTTCATAGAAATTTACATATATATATTTTATTATATAAACTTCATTGTGTTTTATGGTTCAATAGATACCAAATCGGTAAGGTTGTTTTGTCTTAATTATCTTCCTTTGAGACACATGTTTTGTTATGAACCTATATTATTTTAAGAGTTTCTTACACGTCCAATTGAATGGTTATTTAATGAATCTAATTATCTAAATTATAGTTTCAGCTTTATTTAATATAATTTTCTATCATTGGGGTTATGATTCAAAGCTACCATGTTGTAAGAGTTTTATGAATCAAACTAATTGTTTATCGAGATTTTTTACAATTATTCTTCCCTTAATGAAATATTACAGTTATTATTTAAGTAACACTCATGAATTTTCATATACTCTTTTTATAAATGTTTTTTTCATTTATTATATTTATTTTCCAGTATTTTTTACTTATGATAATTAAGAAAGGGTTTTTAAGAAAATATGACTCCATTTCTCTTTTCGTTCGAAAATATATGTTCTTCCAAAACCATTTTTTTAAATGTTTTCAATTGTTTTACACTAATATCATATGTTATTTAAATAAATTTTATACCCATGGTTTACCTTTTTAAAAAATTGTTTATGAAGAAGGAATTTTATTCTCATTTTCTGATTAAGGCACTTTTTTATACATTTTACAATAAAAATGTTCAGAATATAGAGATCTATTCGCCACCTTTATTGTCCTTCCATTGAAGCATCCATTAAAATTTTAGAAGATTTATTTGTTAGGAATAATTTTTTCCAAATATTCTTGATATTCGTTTTTGAATGATTTTTTGAATGAAATTGTTTTCAAAAAAGAGGTTTTATCTTCCAAAAGTGTTTTAAAAGGGTTTTCAAGACTTATTTATATTTCTTCAGTGAACATTAAAAAAAATATTCCCAAATGATTTAAATCGCAATTAATATATTTTTAATGAAAAATAATTTATAAAATTTTAATATTAATATATAATTTTTCATGTTTATTTGTTTTTAAATAGTTTTCAAGTTTCCTTTATAAATTTTCAATGATATTTATAAATAAATTGGTACTCAAAATGAATTATGTTTTAAAAAATAATTTTTATGTATAAAGGGTATATTCATCATGAAATGTTCTAAATTATTTTTAATGATAACATTTTATAATTCAAAAAAAAATAAAAGAAAAGTATTTTGAAAATGTTATCTGTTTTATAATGTTATTTTCAATGAATAATTATTTTCCATTAGAAATATTTTAATTCTCCATTAAAAATAGACATCCATTTTAGATTACATAAGTTATTATGATTTATTATTTAGTGGGGATATGATCCACACCCTTAATATTCTTCTATGATTGTTTTATGTTTTGATGTAATTGTTTTTATGAAACTAATTTATCTTCTTAGTGTTATATGATTTTTATACCCATTCCATTTCATGGATTATGGTTTATTAAAATAATTAGGAAACATATTATTTGAGTAAATGTTTATGATACCTGTTTCACTTAATTGGTTATGATATAATGATTGTGAAACCAATCTCTATTTATGGTTCAAAATAGGTTGAATGTTTTTTGGCATATGAATTTATTGTAAAATTATGTGATTGTTGGGACCTATATCTCAATCCATTTCATTGGGCAAGGATTTATATCTTATGAGATAATAATGGGAATCAAGTAGAATTATTTGATCGACTATGGGATGAAGTGTCGAATTTATCCCTTATAGGGAAAGGAATATGACTGGAGATGTTAGTGTGTCCCAATCGATATGTGTAGTCACCCTAATGATGGAAGTTAGGGAAACTCGATCAACTATAGGAAGTCGGGGAAACCAAATTCCTTACATGGAAATGACTTTGACTTGGTATTTTGGTGTTTCCCACCCGATATGTGTACTCACCATAAATACAGATGATGGGGAATCCATATTCACTATAGGAAGATAGGGAATCCTGATCACTTACATGGAAAGGGATACAACATGGTATGGTGGTGTGTCCCAAATTGTAGGTGTAGTCCCTATGAAACTCGCTAATATTTTTTCTATGTGATAATTAACTTATAGTTAATGATGTTAAATTTTAATAGGTTGGCCACAAAATCAATTTCTTATTCCTATATTATGATTGCAAGGATTGTGCTCTTGATATCCTCATTATCCATTCGTTATTAACTACATGTATTTTTCCATGAATCATGTATATGATCTTTTATATGCAGGGTATTATCTTATAATGTAATTCTCATGTTATCATACCCATACATTCAGATTATTCCTACATATATCAATATTTTTCTTTTAATGAGAATTCACGATAACTTTTTATTATATTTCCTTGAACCATGTTATGAAGATATCTATGTTTTATGAGGTGTATAAGATGGATTCTCTTTCCGAATAACCTAATAGAAGATATTGTTTCCCACTAATTTACTATTTTTTAGGATTATATGTTTCTAATGACATAATACTTCTATGGTCTTTTGGAATCTTTTTGTGAAATATGTTGTGTATTTTAGAAAAATGATGTATTGACAATGTACGCTTAGACAAGGTAAATAATGAAATAGTAATAGGAATATAGTACAAAAATAATTCAGAAGATGAAAATTATATTCTATTCATGTAAATTATAAAAATCATTATTAGTGTCGATATAATTCCTTCACATCATTGATAATGTCATATTTTTTTCTTTATAAATAATAATTTAGTGGTAAAAAATATTTATCAAAATATTTTATTAATTATTATGAATAATTTATGTTTCTTTTTTTAATCATTAATTTTAGAGTCATATTACCTTAATCTTTTCCAAATTCCGATGAAATTGTTTTGCAAGGAATGAATAGAGAATATAACAAATTTAGGATATTTTTATAACATGTATATAATGAAAAATTCATAAAGAATAAATAAATAATTTAATATAAAATAAATAAATTATTATTATGACAATACTATATTTTTAATTTTTATATATGAAATAATTAACATTAATGCTTATCCAGTGTTAATGTAGTTCATTTTCAAGCATAAGAAAAATATATAAAATTATTTAAATTAAAATTATATGAATAACTAAATGACCAAAATTATGGATAAATATTTTTATAATATTAGGGTTGAACCATTATTATGTTTTGATTCTAATTTGGTATATTTTAGACCCACAAGAATTACATTATGACCTATTTTTTTCAAAATAATGTCAAGGTGTTCACACTATAAACATTAGTTTGTATAACATTTTAACATGTGGGTTTCCATAATTTTTTTCTCAAAAAATAAATCCCATAAAAATTATAATAATGTTATATTCTTCATGATGTTTTGTTTTAAATTTTTAGGGAGTAAACAAATATCATAATGGCTTGAATAATTATGACATAATTATTATTATTTTTTTGGAAAGTGGCGGCATGAATTGGTTTCCCAATTCATGCACCAAAGAAATTTATTAAAAAAAAGTTGTTATTACAAACACGAGGTGCAATGTGCTTGCACCAGCAAGGAAAAATAAGGGGGGATACAAAGAAAGAATACATACAGCCCACCTCAAACTGAAAGGTTGAAAAAGAGAGAAAATAGCAGCACCTTCCATGATGTTGAGTATTCCAGCCAAATAAACCATCATATCCGGAGTTTATAGCAAGAGACAACCTCAGAGGGATTCAGAGTGATTGTCATAGTGTGATAATCAGTAGAATCCAGCTAAATCAGTAATAGGTAGATAGAGTAGATGAGAAGACAGACCAAAAGAACCAATTGACATAATCTCTTATGTAGAATCATCCCTAGAAGCAGACAGAAACAGAGATCGGGTAGCAAAATAGAAATTGATAACCCAAGAAACAAAAGCAGAAACCAAGAAAAATCCAGTATATGCTGCAACCCCTCAACTAGAAATAAACAGAGCCTCCAAGCAAATCAAATCCAGGTAAACAGCATAAATAACAGGCAATCAGAACCAGCAGCCCGCCCAACTAAAAGCAAAAGAAGAGCAAAATAGTGACTTGGAGCTGGACAGAAGACATAATCAGCACAGTCTGATACAATTCCAGTGTAGAACCTCCAATCATAAAAAATTCATGACAAAATGAGAACACAAGGACAAGCCAAGATGATGATAAAAAACCAAAGAAACAATGTAGTATCACACATAAATCCTTTACAAGATCTATGTAGCCATGTTGAGTCTTCCCAAATTCAGAACAGAAGCATCAAGCATTCATGATATCATATAAAGGTGGAGGACCCAAGGCTGAATATTGCATCTAGCCAAATAAAAGACTTCCAGTCCAAGAATTCAACAGCAACAAACAAGAGTATATCACTCAAACAGAATCAGTGCATTAATTAAGAGATACCAGGATAGAGATCATCAAGCCCAGCAGTTAGTAAAACACCCACTGTTCCGTCAGAAAACTATTTCTGCAAGCTGGGAGCAATCCCAAACAAACAGAAAAGCCCCTAAAATGTAAAATTCCAAGTAAGTAATGAATAATAGATATTTTTATCTATGTTTATTAATGATTAAGATAGTGTTATAGAGGCTTAAAATGAAAATAAATACAATCTTATTCATGGAATACACTAATATTCCTAAAAGATTGTTTTACTGCATTTTGATGGAAAACCATTTTTGAATCTATATTTTGACAATTTTATAAACTATTTTTGTCAAAATAAACTTATTCTTTATGATTGGGACATCAAAATTTACCTTGTGTGAATTTTTGGTATTTTTCTGACAATGTTCATTTTTTAATGAATAGTGAAAAATACTGCATTTTACATCAAAACTGCTTTTTAATCTATTTTATTTATATGATTAGATTATGTTTTGAATTGGTTTTGAAGTGAAATTAGAATATAGTTTTACCATTTTATCCAATGTTGGTCATTGGAATCAATTTCACTTTGAAATTAGACTTAAACTGGTGTCAATCTTTTGATACTTATTGTTTTGTAAAAACACGCTATTTTCTCTGGCAGCGGGAATTAATTATTATATTAATTAATGTGACTTATATGATTTGAATTTTGTAAAATAGACTTCATTTTTGAATTCAGAGTATCAAATATATCTTAGGGTGAATTTTTGGTAATTTTCTGAAAAACTTCAATTTTTGATGAATAGTGAAACCACTAAGTGGTAATCAAGCAAACTGATTTTTCAGTTAAATGAAAGTTTACCACTAATGTGTATTGAATTTTGAAAATCCGACATACATGGTTGTCATTAAGAAGTAAAATGTGGTTCAATGAGATTATAATAATTTTTTGGTGAATAGTAACTTATTATGTTCTTAATCGCGATTAGTGGTAATTAGGGTAGTTTAAGGTATAAATAATGCTTTAATAATATGAAATGACCTAGACACATGTCCCAACCTTATTGGTTGTGTCATGGACGACCACAAAAAGCCATGGGTTAACTTGAGGACCCCATGGAGACACTTTGGTTTGGAAATGACATAAATAACTTTTTATTAAATGTTAAAGTAAAAATGACACAAACAAGAGATGTTTTACGAAAAAAAAATTTACATGGGGTTATAAAGATCAGATTTTTTATTATAAATAGTCATTGGAAAGGTAAAAAAATTTCCTACATCATAGTATTTTTTTATGATTTTTAGACATTAAATAAATTAAATTATTTATGACATAATAATGATGCAGCGATGACATCATTATTTGACGATTTAAATAAAATGGAAAGATAATGTAAAATATATGAACTACACATGGCCAAAACAAATTGGATGAGTGGATTTCGAAGCCTTGTCACCTTATCCATGAATTATATCAATGTGGGACCTTTTAAAACCGAAACACAATTTCAAATAAAGTAATATTTCTTTACTTTCCAAAGGGCCCCTCCTCTCCTCTTATAAAAGGCCCCCACCTCTACCTCATTTCACACACTCCTCAAGCCTTTGTCTCGGCCAACCCCTACCCATTTACTCTCTCCACATCCCTCTCCTCATCCTAGAGGATTCCCTTTGGGCAGAATCCTTTCAAAGGAAGCCTTTAGGCTCAAATCAAAAGGAGTTACACTTTTTAAGGTAATTCATTCTCTCATGTTCATTTGTTTTATTTTGCTTCTCCAACCCCCTAAACTCTTTTTATTTACTCCTTTTGTAACAAAAACAGTATATTAAATATACTAGGATTTTTTTATAAGATTTATTTGTGCTAGACTCTCACACAAATATATCAAATGGTTAAAGAACATACGGTTTCCGGGGATGGCGAAATTCTGCCTCCCGAAACAATGATTGTTCAATACTCATTTAACACCTTCAAAGGTGTCCATTATGATGTCACTATTTTTATATATGATATATGATATGTTTATGTTTTCCTTATGCTTTTGTTTTTTTCATTTTGGGCATACCTTTATGGTTTCCATTATGGGTAAACACGATATCTTCATTTTAGGAAGTGCGGACTACCGCCCCCTGAATGTGATTTGATTCATTAATACCATATGTGGGATGTGTAAAGGATAAAGTTAATGATATTATATATTTTATTATACTGGAATTATAATATACTCTTATATAATTATGATTCCATTCCAAAAAAATACGAAATAGAAATGGAAGTAGCGTTCATGTGTACGTACGGCTTACCGTCTCCATGAACGGTGCATTTCATTTCTTACCTCTAAATGTGATGTAATATTATAAATACATGTATATGATGAATATATATGATGTATATGTTATAAAAATAATTAATATCATTCTGGATATAATTAACCTTTGACCAAATTAACAACATGTAAGTGTAAGAAGTCTATTTTTGACTTAAGAACCAAATACCGACAAAATGAACATTATTAACATAACTGATTACATGATGTTAATAACATGGTATAAAAGGAATAATGAACTTGAAAAAGATTCATAAGCAAGTAGAGATTAACTTAAGTTTATTATTTAGGAGATTAAAGAACGGTCGGGTCAAGTCGGATACGAGGTATGGGACTTCGTCTCAATCTCCTTTCGTTGAGGCATAATTTATTTTATACACAACTTTCTTTTATACAGTGTATAAACCCCTTTGACTTTTACGTTTATTCAAAAGGAATCTTTTTTATATGAAGCGTTTACTAAATGACAAAAGGGAATGTTTTTGTCGTACGTATGCGGCGACTACGACTTCTCCGCTGTCGTGACCGTTATTTGAGTTTCGGCTTCCTCTACAAGACATACCTTATTTTTTAAAAGAAAAATAAATACCATGTTTTACTTTTCTTTTATTTTGGTATATAAAATGGTTTTCACAATGTTTTTGTGTTGTGTTGATATCTTGTGATTGAAATGTGGAAATGTTATGTTTCCTTTATGCATGTTTTATGTGATACGATTATGTTATGCTTCTTGGGAATTATTATGAAGACGGGTGGTTTTGTGATAAACTAATGGCGGGTGAGCCCGATATAGCTCTCCAATGTATTGGGTAACGCGAAGGAGTGAAACGTTATGGTTTCTTCGATGAGATTTTAGGGAATATACTGTGATGGGTATTCCAAATGTAACCAAGAGGGTTACTCCCTACGTAAGAATGTTATGAATGCCTCAAGTTACCTTTATGTCTTATGATTTCTATGATTTATTCATGATTTTATGAGGTATGTTAAAGTGCCTATGTTTTATGGGTAAAGTATGATTTCATTCTTATGTATATATGAACTCATGTTTCCTTTCCATGTTTTTTTATAACCCATACTAAGTTTTTATGCTCATCCCAAGTTTTTGAAATGTTTTTCACAGGTCAAGGGAAAGGTACATGATAAGATGATAGTGTCAAGGAAGTGTCAAGAAATAATCCATGTTTTATTTTAAATGTGTTTCCATTGATGGGAATGATGAATACTATCTTTATGTAACCACTTTATTTATATGTGTAATATAATTCAAGTTTTATGATCTAATTCTCTAAAACTCTAAACCCGAAAAGATCCTCAATGTGTAATCTTGTAATAACTCAAGATTAAGTAAGGTTTAAGGATGGGGCCTTATAGTTGGTATCAAAGGTTGGTTTAGATAACTTTAGGAGTTAGAGTTCTATTAAATGATTATCCAAAAATATTTTTTTTAAATGATATAGCATTTAAAGATTACCATGTTGCTTCATCTAAGACATGTTTGTTCAGAATGGTTTTCCGCAGAGGAAACAGGGAAGCAGTGCTAGGAAGGCATATAGAAGGAAATAACCTTCTGAATCAGCATCCAGAAATGGTCAGAATTGGAACTGAACAGTTTGTTGCAGTGATGGCGCAATTGACTCAAGCGATAAATGGTGGTGGTATCCATGCACGAGATCAGCCAGATCAACCGAAGAGGAACATGTCAGTGGTGGAACATTTCATGAGGCAACATCCACCATCATCCAGAGGATCATCTGACCATGTGCTAGCTGAAGGGTGGATTAAATAATTGGAGAAGATTTTTGATGTCATGGGGTGTTCAGACAATCAAAAGGTTAGTCTTTCTATTTACCGTTTGGAGGGTGAAGCAGATCAGTGGTGGTCTATGGTTAAAAATATCAGGGACGCAGATGAGATTGATTCTCTTGACTGGGATGAATTCAAAGGTATGTTTCTTGAGAAGTATTTTCCTAAGGCTGTTCGACTTAGGATGGAAAAGCAATTATTGGAATTAAGGCAAGAGGAAGACTCATTGGCTACCTATGAAGAAAGGTTCACTCGATTGGCAAGGTATGCTCCAAATTTTATCTGGGACCTTGATAGTAAAATCAATCATTTTTAATCAGGATTAAAGCCAAAATATCGAAGGGCATTAGCTTCTCGTGAGTTTAAAAGTTATGAAAAGCTTGTTCGATGTGCTGAGAAGGTGGAAATGGAGTTTGTCGATGACCAAGTTTTCTATAACAACCAGCAGAAGAAGAGACCGAGGTGGCAGGAGAAAGGTAAGAATTCTTCAAAAAATTCTGATGGTAAGAGAACTAAGTTTCCAGTTTGTGATAAATGTGGCAAAAGGCATGCTGGAGAATGTCTTCTGAATTCTGGGAAGTGCTACCGATGTGGTAAGATGGGACATAAGGCTCGTGATTGCACTGAAAAGGATCAAGGTGAAGGTAAGAACAAATTTGATTTACAGTTAGAGAAATGTTATAAGTGAAATGAGATGGGTCACTATGCACACGAGTGTCCAACAAGGAGCTTGAGTGATGAGAAGCAGTTAGACTACAAGCAGAAAGGGGTGGTGAAATCCTTTGCAACTACTTCAGCAGATGTCGGGCCATCAAATGAAGTTGTATCAGGTACTTTGTTTGTTTTTTCAGATTATGCCAGTGTGTTGTTTGATTCGGGGTCTACACATTCTTTCATCTCTGAAACCTTTTCTAGTAAAATGGGAATACCATCTCAAGAAATGACTCCTGAACTTTTGGCAAAAACACCTAGGGTAAGTGTCGAGGCAAAAAGAATTTATAAGAATCTTCCTATCCTTATCTGTGGAAAGAACCTACTTGCAAACCTTATTGTTCTACCTCAAGTAGAGTTTGATGTTATCCTGGGTTTGGATTGGCTCTCTATTTACCATGCTAAGATTGACTGTAGAGCTAAAGAAGTTTATTTTCAGAAAGACTTTCAGTTTGTTTACAAGAATGAACCCTTACTTTTGATAACATATCAAGAGGCCTAGAAACTTGTAAAAGATGGAAATGAATGTTACCTTGCACACGTCGTTGAAAATAATGGAACTATTCAGATTAATGATGTGCCAGTGGTAAATGAGTATCCTGATGTTTTTCCTGATGAGTTGCCTGGAATAATACCAGATCGGGAAGTTGAGTTTACTGTTGACTTAGTTCCTGATGCTAAGCCAATTTCAAAACCCCCTTATCGAATGGCACAAATTGAACTTTTAGAGTTGAAGGAGCAATTGCAAGATTTATTAGAGAAAGGTTTCATTAGTCCTAGCACATCACCATGGGGTGCTCCTGTTTTATTTGTTAAAAAGAAAGCTGGTTCTATGAGACTTTTCATTGATTATAGAGCCTTGAATAATATCACTGTTAAGAACAAATATCCTTTGCCTCATATCGATGATTTGTTTGATCAGCTCCAGGGAGCTCAGTTTTTTTTCAAAGATTGACTTGAGATCGGGGTACCATCAGCTGAAGGTAAAGGAGGCAGATATTCCGAAGACCGCGTTCCGTACGAGATATGGCCATTATGAATTTGTAGTAATGCCTTTTGGGCTAACCAATGAACCTGCTGTATTCATGGACTTAATGAATAGAATTTTCCATGAGTTCTTGGATAAGTTCGTGGTGGTTTTCATTGATGATATTTTGGTGTTTTCTAAAAGTAAAGAGGAGCATGAAAAACATTTAAGGGTTATCTTGCAAACCTTAAAAGAAAAGAAACAGTATGGGAAATTCAGCAAGTGTGAGTTTTGGTTGCAACAAATTTATTTCTTTGGTCACATTGTTTCTAAAGATAGAGTAACTGTTGATCCTGCAAAAACAAAAGTTGTGGAAGAATGGACAAGACCCACAAATGTAACCGAGATTCGTAGATTCCTTGGTTTGGCGGGATATTACCGAAGGTTTGTTAGAAATTTTTCACGGTTATCTAGTCCAATGACTAAGCTAACTCGGAAGGGTGTTAAGTTTATCTGGACAAAAGAATGTGATGATTGTTTTCAGGAATTGAAAAGAAGATTGGTGAATGCTCCAGTTTTGGCCCTACCTTCCAGGAATGGTGAGTTTGTTATATACAGTGATTCTTCATTGAAAGGACTTGGTTGCGTCCTAATATAGAATGATCAGGTAATTGCTTATGCTTCACAACAGTTGAAAACTCATGAGGTAAATTACCCTACACATGATTTGGAATTAGCTGATGTTGTTTTTGCTTTAAAAATTTGGAGGCATCATTTGTATGGAGTAAAGTGTGAAATATATACCGATCACAAAAGTTTAAAGTATATATTCACTCAGAAAGAGCTAAACATGAGACAAAGGAGATGGATGGAATTAATCAAGGATTATGATTGTACAATTCATTACCATCCGGGAAAAGCAAATAAAGTGGCTGATGCTTTGAGTCGAAAAAGTAATGCTTCATTAGCAATGTTGCGTTTGGAACGTGACCCTTTGGTCAAGGATTTGATGAACTTTGGAATAGAAGTTGTTGGTACAGAAAGTCCTTCTGTTTTGTTTCAGGTATCAGTGATATCTTCTCTATCAGATAGAATCAAGCAAGCACAGAAGCAAGATAGTGAGTTGCAGAAAAAGGTGGAGCTGGTTCAGAAAGGTAAGTTGCCTGAATTCAACATTGATAATGATTGCGTTTTGAGATTTGGGAAGAGATTGTGTGTGCCTTGTGATTCACAGTTGAAGAGAGATTTGTTATGTGAAGCTCATAGTTCTCCATTTTCAGTTCATCCGGGCAGTACTAAGATGTATAGAGATCTGCGGGAGTATTACTGGTGGGATGGAATGAAAAGGGATATTGCTGATTTTACTGTGAAGTGTTTGACTTATCAGCAGGTTAAAGCAGAGCGGCAGTTACCAAAAGGGATGCTTTAGCCTTTACCAGTGCCAGAGTGGAAATGGGAGAATATATCCATGGACTTTCTTATTGGATTACCGAAGACATCTCGAGGTAATAATGCAATCTGTGTTATTGTTGATCGCTTGACCAAATCTGCTAATTTCCTTGATATACGAGATACTTTCTCTCTTGATCAACTTTCCCGTTTGTATCTTAAAGAGATAGTTAGGTTACATGGAGTTCCTCTCTCCATTGTATCGGATCGTGATCCCAGGTTTACTTCTAACTTTTGGAAAGGCCTTCAGAAGTCGTTGGGTACTGAATTAAATTATAGTACAGCTTTTCATCCTCAATCAGATGGGCAGTCAGAACGAACAATCCAGACATTGGAGGATATGCTATGAGCTTGTTCTATGGATTATCAGGGAATTTGGGACCAACATCTTTCTTTGGTTGAATTTTCATATAATAACAGTTTTCATTCCAGTATACAGATGGCACCATTTCAGGCATTATATGGGAAGCGGTGTCGAACTCCAGCTTTCTCGGATGAAGTGGGTGAAAGGAAGTTGATGGGACCAGAATTGGTAGAAGATATGGTAGAAAAAGTTCAGCTGATTCAGAAACACATGAGAACAGCTCAGAGCAGGTAGAAGATTTATGCGGATAACCGGAGGAAGGATCTATCTTTCGAGGTAGGTGATCATGTTTTTCTCAAGGTTTCTCCTTGGAAAAGTGTGATGAGATTTGGTAAGAAATGAAAGTTGAGTCCAAGGTTCATTGGACCATACGAAATTCTAGAGAGAGTTGGATCAGTTGCATACCGAGTGGCTTTACCTCCGAGTTTATCTCAGGTACACAATGTTTTTCACATTTCGATGTTGAGAAAGTATATGCCAGATCCATCTCATGTTTTGAGTCCAGAGGTAGTTCAGCTGGAAGAGAACCTATCTTATGAGGAACAACCGGTCCAGATTCTTGACCACAGGGATCAAGTGTTACGGAATAAGGTGATTCACCAGGTAAAGGTTTTGTGGAAAAACCACATGATTGAAGAGGCAACATGGGAATCTGAAAATGCAATGAGGTATAAGTACCCCCATTTATTCGATAAGTAAATAAATTGCGGGGACGCAATTTTATAAAGGGGGGAAGGATGTAAAATCCCAAGTAAGTAATGAATAATAGATATTTTTATCTATGTCTATTAATGATTAAGATAGTGTTATAGAGGTTAAAATGAAAATAAATACAATCTTATGCATGGAATACACTAATATTCTTAAAAGATTGTTTTACTGCCGTTTGATGGCAAACCATTTTTGAATCTATATTTTGACAATTTTATAAACTATGTTTGTCAAAATAAACTTATTCTTTATGATTGGGACATCAAAATTTACCTTGTGTGAATTTTTGGTATTTTTCTGACAATGTTCATTTTTTAATGAATAGTGAAAAATACTGCATTTTACATCAAAACTGCTTTTTAATCTAATTTATTTATATGATTAGATTATGTTTTGAATTGGTTTTGAAGTGAAATTAGAATATATTTTTACCATTTTATCCAATGGTGGTCATTGGAATCAATTTCACTTTGAAATTAGACTTAAACTGGTGTCAATCTTTTGATACTTATTGTTTTGTAAAAACACGCTATTTTCTCTGGCAGCGGGAATTAATTATTAAATTAATTAATGTGACTTATATTATTTGAATTTTGTAAAATAGACTTCATTTTTGAATTCGGAATATCAAATATAGCTTAGGGTGAATTTTTGGTAATTTTCTGAAAAACTTCAATTTTTGATGAATAGTGAAACCACTGAGTGGTAATCAAGCAAACTGATTTTTCAGTTAAATGAAAGTTTACCACTAATGTGTATTGAATTTTGAAAATCCGACATACATGGTTGTCATTAAGAAGTAAAATGTGGTTCAATGAGATTATAATAATTTTTTGGTGAATAGTAACTTATTAAGTTCTTAATCGTGATTAGTGGTAATTAGGGTAGTTTAAGGTATAAATAATGCTTTAATAATATGAAATGACCTAGAAACATGTCCCAACCATATTGGTTGTGTCATGGCCGACCAAGAAAAGCCATGGGTCAACTTGGGGACCCCATAGAGACACTTTGGTTTGGAAATGACATAAATAACTTTTTATTAAATGTTAAAGTAAAAATGACACAAACAAGAGATGTTTTACGAAAACAATTTTTACATGGGGTTATAAAGATCAGATATTTTATTATAAATAGTAATTGGAAAGCTAAAAATATTTCCTACATCATAGTATTTTTTTATGATTTTTATACATTAAATGAATTAAATTATTTATGACATAATAATGATGCAGCGATGACATCATTATTTGACGATTTAAATAAAATGGAAAGATAATGTAAAATCCATGAACTACACATGGAAAAAACTAATTGGATGAGTGGATTTCGAAGCCTTATCACCTTATACACGAATTATATCAATGTGGGACCTTTTAAAACCGAAACACATTTTCAAATAAAGTAATATTTCTTTACTTTCCAAAAGTGCCCCTCCTCTCCTCTTATAAAAGGCCCCCACCTCTACCCCATTTCACACACTCCTCAAGCCTTTGGCTCGGCCAACCCCTGCCCATTTACTCTCTCCACATCCCTCTACTCATCCTAGAGGATTCCCTTTGTGCAGAATCCTTTCAAAGGAAGCCTTTAGGCTCAAATCAAAAGGAGTTACACTTTTTAAGGTAATTCATTCTCTCATGTTCATTTGTTTTATTTTGCTTCTCCCACCCCCTAAACTCTTTTTATTTACTCCTTTTGTAACAACAACAGTATATTAAATATACTAGGATGTTGTTATAAGATTTATTTGAGCTACACTCTCACACAAATACATCAAATGGTTAAAGAACATACGGTTTCTGGGGATGGTGAAATTCTACCTCCCGAAATGATGATTGTTCAATACTCATTTAACACCTTCAAAGGTGGCCATTATGATGTCACTATTTTTATATATGATATATGATATGTTTATGTTTTCCTTAAGCTTCTGTTTTTTTCATTTTGGGCATACCTTTATGGTTTCCATTATGGTTAAACACGATATCTTTATTTTAGGAAGTGCGGACTACCGCCCCCTGAAAGTGATTTGATTCGTTAATACCATATGTGGGATGTGTAAAGGATAAAGTTAATGATATTATATATTTTATTATACTGTAATTATAATATACTCTTATATAATTATGATTCCATTCCAAAAAAAATACGAAATAGAAATGGAAGTAGCGTTCATGTGTACGTACGACTTACCGTCTCCATGAACGGTGCATTTCATTTCTTACCTCTAAATGTGATGTAATATTATAAATACATGTATATGATGAATATATATGATGTATATGTTATCCAAATAATTAATATCATTCTGGATATAATGAACCTTTGACCAAATTAACAACATGTAAGTGTAAGAAGTCTATTTTTGACTTAAGAACCAAATACCGACAAAATGAACATTATTAACATAACTGATTACATGATGTTCATAACATGGTATAAAAGGAATAATGAACCTGAAAAAGATTCATAAGCAAGTAGAGATTAACTCAAGTTTATTATTCAGGAGATTAAAGAACGGTCCGGTCAAGTCGGATACGAGGTATGGGACTTCGTCTCAATCTCCTTTCATTGAGGCATATTTTATTTTATACACAACATTCTTTTATACAGTGTATAAACCCCTTTGACTTTTACGTTTATTCAAAAGGTATCTTTTTTATACGAAGCGTTTACTAAACGACAAAAGGGAATGTTTTTGTCGTACGTATGCGGCGACTACGACTTCTCCGCCGTCGTGACCGTTATTTGAGTTTCGGCTTCCTCTACAAGCCATACCTTCTTTTTTAAATGAAAAATAAATACCATGTTTTACTTTTCTTTTATTTTGGTATGGAAAATGGTTTTCACAATGTTTTTGTGTCGTATTGATATCTTGTGATTGAAATGTGGAAATGTTATGTTTCCTTTATGCATGTTTTATGTGATACGATTATGCTATGGTTCTTGGGCATTATTATGAAGACGGGTGGTTCCGTGATAAACTAAGGGCAGGTGAGCTCGATATAGCTCTCCAATGCATTTGGTAATGCGAAGGAGTGAAACGTTAAGGTTTCTCCGAAGAGATTTTAGGGAATATACTGTGATGGGTATTCCCAATGTAACCAAGAGGGTTACTCCCTACGTAAGAATGTTATGAATGCCTCAAGTTACCTTTATGTCTTATGATTTCTATGATTTATTCATGATTTTATTAGGTATGTTAAAGTTCCTATGTTTTATGGGTAAAGTATGATTTCATTCTTATGTATATATGAACTCATGTTTCCTTTCCATGTTTTTTTATAACCCATACTGAGTTTTTATGCTCATCCCAAGTTTTTGAAATGTTTTTCGCAGGTCAAGGGAAAGGTACATGATAAGATGATAGTGTCAACGAAGTGTCAAGAAATAATCCATGTTTTATTTTAAATGTGTTACCATTGATGGGAATTAAGAATACTATCTTTATGTAACCACTTTGTTTATATGTGTAATGTAATTCAAGTTTTATGATCTAATTGTCTAAAAATCTAAACCCAAAAAGATTCTCAATGTGTAATCTTGTAATAACTCAAGATTAAGTAAGGTTTAAGGATGGGGCCTTATATAAAACCTACCATCAGAGTTCATAAAAACATTCTTTGATGGTTTTGTTCAATCAATCCAATTCAATCCATTAAATCCAGAACCAGAAACAAAGGTCATCCATCAATGAGAGAAACAGGAGCATTAGTCAAAATAATGAGAAAACACTCATAAGTAAGAGTGATAACATTCAGCACCCACCAGAGTCAACAAGACAAAAGGTCATGCATAGAGTAAACCAGATCCAAAACTTATTGCCATTGGATACTCATAAAATAAAATTTTGGATCCTTATTGAATTCCTCAGCAACTATGATAAACATCCTCTTTCTGATATCCAGGTAAACCTGAGCAGTTATCTCACCATTTTTATACTTTCGAAATGTAGATGTTTCATTTTCCCCGAACCAGGAATCATGCTCCTTTGGAAAATCTAGATCATAATCATACTGATAGGCATCTCTATATGCCGAGTCATTTTCATCAACTTCACTCGAGAAGGTGTCTGAATCAGAACCATCTGAGTTTTGTGGTAATAATTATTTAATTATTTAATAAATTAAATATATGATTATTAATAATCTCAAAATAATTAAAAAAATTCCGAAAATGATGACATTTCATAGAAAATGTAATCCCATTTATTTTTTAGGTCTTTTGGTACTATTAAACTCTATATTGATTTATTAAATTTTAATAATTTTTGTAATTCCTATGTTACCCTTCACCTAATTTATATAAGGAGGTCGTTTCCATCACAAATATTCATCAACATGAACCTTATTTGTTGAATATACTATGAAAAATCACCATAACCTCATACCATGAGAAATTCTTGTGCTCTTTCTCTCACAAAAGGACCACTTACAAGAGCCTTCAGGAGCTTCTATAGAAGTAATTTAAAGAAGTAAGATTCATGTATATTCTCTTTTAAATTCTTTTTCACTTCTACATTATCCTAACCATCTAAAAATTGTTTCATGAAAACTAAGGTTTCAAATATAATATATTATTTATTAGTGATTATGGTATATGAGTCATAACTACTTTTTATGTGTCAATTATAAGTTATTCACTACGTATGCATGTTAGGAATTAATATAAACTTTTCTTCTAATAAGAGTTTAATATAGAAAAAATACATCAAAGGTTCTCATCCATATAGTATTTTTATTCTATTAAGATAAAATTAGTTTTCTACAATAAAATTTATTTAATGTTATTAAAATTGATTACAAGAAGTATTGTAATTTTAAGATTAACAAAGAATAAACCTTAAACATAATGTATAAATGAACTATATAAATATAGAAAACCTATTATATGACCATATCCTGGCCACTAAACCTCTACGGAAATGTAACTAACAATAAAATAATTTGGGAACAATTAATATTTGAGGAAACAAAAAAATAATTTAAAAAATACTAGGTGTATCATTTAAATCATTTATTATAGGTAATCTCCTATCCCCCTTCTACACAGCTCCCATAAAACATAGAATCATCCATGATCTAACCAATACACTTACCACAATCCCTATCATCCTATTGGATTCCTCTCATTGTGTATAAATCCACTCATGGAATCCCTTTTGTGAAAACAAATAGTTACCTAAGAAGAGGTAACACCATTTATCATGCTCATTTCCTTTATTTTATTTATCCACCTCCTAAAATATTGTTAATAAATGATAATATAAAAATACTAGAATTAAAAAAATACTTATAACTTGTTATATTAAGTTTTATACCAACACTTAAAAACACATCAATCAAATGGTTTACAAACTTAAAACTTTCTTGTACGACGAACTACCGCCTCATGAATCGATATTGTTAATTTTTTATTTACCACCTTTCCTGAATGGGTATTATGATGGAAACACTGTTTATATGTTATATATCTTATTATTAGTATGCCTTTATGATTCTGGAATTATTTTATAAAACATAATAATATGCTTTCAATTTTGTGTAAACATGATACTATAGTTTTTGGAAGTTTGGACTCTTCCCCCTCAAAGCGAAGGGATTCATTCAAGCTATACAAGGAATGTATAGAGAATGGTTATAACTAAACATATGCAACATCAATGAAATATATATTTTATTAATTACTTAATTAAAATTCTGGAAATAAAATATATCAATTTCTTTATTACACTATTCACATAGTAAAAATGTTATAATGTTGTTTGTGGACATATGGACTACTACCACCTCCTCGATGCAAAGTGATTACTTTTACATCACAGTAATTATATATATAAGTATATATAATTAAAAAATATGATATTTATCATATATTTTTCATTATATAATTATATAATTCCACTTACCTTCTATCCATAATTATCATTGAAAAATGGAAATGTTACTCATGCGTACGTACGATCTACCCTCTCCATGATTGTAATGTTGGTTCATTTATCATTAAAAAATTTTATGAATGGTTTTAAAATTATAATATATGTATAAATATAATAATTATTTCATATTATTATTCATTATATGATTATAAATTTATCCTTTTCACTATAGTTGGCCAATGAATGTTTTTATGAAAACGTGAACCAAACTTGATCAAAACACGCGATGTTAATATAATTCATTATATAGTTGAATATAAAATAATAATATGAGTAATAATAAAAATTAAAAATGTTTTGAATAATGTAAAAAATATCATATTATTATTTTTCTAGAATATAACGACACAATTGACAATTCAGACCCAATGTATTATATTTCAACTCACTTTTTATTTGAGTGAGATGCATGCCTTAGTCACCACTCACTTCTTTTGTGTTGTTTATATACAACCACTGAATGTATTAAATGATTATTATATAAAATTTCATACAAATTTACATATATATTTTATTATATCTACTTCATTGGGTTTTATGGTTCAATAGATACCTATTCGGTAAGGTTGTTTTGTCTTAATTATCTTCCTTTGAGTCACATGTTTTGTTATCAACCTATATTATTTTAAGAGTTTCTTATACTTCCATTTGAATGGTTATATAATGAATCTAATTATCTTAATTATAGTTCCAGCATTATGTAATGTAATTTTATTTCATTGGGGTTATGATTCAAAGCTACCATGTTGTAAGAGTTTTTTGAATCAAACTAATTTTTTATCAAGATTGTCTACAATTCTGCTTCTATTAATGAAATATTACAGTTATTATCTAAGGAACACTCATTAATTTTCTTATACTCTTGTTATAAATGTTTTTATCATTTATTATTATGATTTTCCACTCTTTTTTACTTATGATAATTAATAAAGTGTTTTTTAGAAAATATGACTATTTTTCTCTTTTTGTTCGAAAAATATCCAATCTTCCAAAACCATTTTTTTAAATGTTTTCAATTGTTTTACACTATTATCATATGTTATTTAAATTAATTTCTACCCATGGTTTTCCTTTTTTAAAAATTGTTTCTGAAAAAGGAATCGTCTTCTCATTTTCTGATTAAGGCACTTTTTAATACATTTTACGATAAAAAATGTTCAGAATGTACAGATTTATTCACCACCATGACTATCCTTCCATTGAAACATCCATTGAAATTTTAGAAGATTTATTTTTTAGGAATAATTTCTTCCAAATATTTGCGATACTCGTTTTTTGAATTATTTTTTCAATGAAATAGTTTTTAAAAAATGAAGTTTTATCTTACAAAAGTTTTTTAAAATTGTTTTCAAGACTTATTTATATTTTTTCAGTGAAAATTATCAAAAAAAAGATTCCCAAATGATTTAAATCATAATTTATATATTTTTAATGAAAAATATTTTACAAAATTTTAATATTACTTTATAAATTTTCATGTTTTTTTGTTTTTAAATAGTTTTCAAGTTTCCTTTATAAATTTTCAAAGATATTTATAAATAAAATGGTATTCAAAATGAATTATGTTTTAAAAATAATTTTTATGTATAATGGGAATATTCCTCATGAAATGTTCTAAATTATTTTTAATGATAACATTTTATAATTCAAAAAAAAATTCAAAAAAAGGTATTTTGAAACTGTTATGTGTTTTATAAAGTTATTTTCAGTGAATAATTATTTTCCATTAGAAATATTCAATGTGTCCATTAAAAATCCATCTCCATATTAGATTTCATAAGTTATTAATAAATGAAAATTAAATTTTTATTATTCAAACACTTTTGAGGAAAAAGTGAGAAACCATACGTGACTTCATGACTAAAAACAACATAACCACCATCGAACAAAATTCAAAGGCCAATGATGCAGCAACCCTCAAATTTCCAACATGAGGGCAGCATGATTCACAGTACCAGGAATAAATTCCACCAATTCAACGCAATAAACTACATAAAACCATTTGCATCTCCTCCATCCATACTGCAGAATCTTCACAAAACTGATCAAACACCCTTCACACTGCACCATTGTAGGAATAAAAACCCCAAAAGAAAACCACAACCTTCCTTGGAACCACGCCGCAGCCATAACCTCAAAGCAAACCAATTACAAAAAACATATCCTGATCCAAACCACAAACCAAAATCACCTCCATCACACAATAAGAAACCAAAAATACAGACGAGGGAAGAAGAAAACTGACAACGAACTTGAACTGCAATCCCGCCGCCACCTTTAAGCCCAAACACTGCGACCATATCTACCCAATGCAACCAAGAAAGGTGAAATCGTGATGGCATCCACACCACAGAAGGGAAAAATCAAATTGTGGAACCGCACCGCCATGAGAGATCTGTCCACTCGAAGGCCAGGGCATGAGGAAGTTCGGAAAAAAGTTGCCGATCTATTTGAGATGACGCCGCCATAGGAGACACAACATTCCATGAACCCACCTCCCCAAAGCATCGAAGAGAATCCAAGCAGTTGTGGGAGAGACGAAGACGGCAGCAGGAGGGGGGGGAACCCCTAGCGAGGAGCCCCTTATGGGCGCATTTTCCCCCTCCTAATGTACTTTAGAGATATGAAGAAAACCCTTACGTAAGTTATTATGATTTATTATTTAGTTGGTATATGATCCACACACTTAATATTCTTCCTTGATTGTTTTATGTTTTCATGTAATTGTTTTTATGAAACTAATTTCTCTTCTTAGTGTTATATGAATTTGATACCCATTCCATTTCATGGATTATGGTTTGTTGAAATAATTAAGAAACGTATTATATGAGGAAATGTTTATGATACCCCTTTCACTTAATTGGTTATGATATAATGATTGTGAAACCAATCTCTATTTATGGTTCAAAATAGGTTGATTGTTTTTTAGCATATGAATTTATTGTAAAATTATGTGATTGTTGGGACCTATATCTCAATCCATTGAATTAGGTAAAGATTTATATCTTATGAGATAATAATGGGAATCATGTAGAAGGAATTGATCCACTATGGGAAGAATGGTCAAATTTATCCCTTACAGGGAAAGGAATCTGATTGGAGATGTTGGTGTCTCCCACCCGATATGTGTAGTCACCCTTATGATGGATATTGTGGAAACCTGATCAACTTTATGATTATGGGGAAACCAGATCCCTTACATGGAAATGACTGTGACTTTTTATTTTGTTGTGTCCCACCCGATATGTGTATTCACCATAAATACATATGATGGAAAATCCATATTCACTATAAGAAGATAGGGAATCCTAATCAATTACATTGAAGGGGATACAACATGGGATAGTGTTGTGTCCCAACTTGTAGGTGTAGTCCCAATTAAATTCACTAATATTTTTTCAATGTGACAATTATTTTATAGGTAATGATGTTAAATTTTTATAGGTTGTCCAAAAATTCAATTTCTTATTCCTATGTTATTATTGCAAGGATTAAGCTCTTGATATCATCATTATTCATTCATAATTAACTACTATTATTTTTCCATGACTCATGTATATGATCTTCTATATGTAGGGTATTATCTTATAATGTAATTATCATGTTATCATACCCATACATTCATGATTATTCCTACATATATCCATATTTACCATTAATGATAATTCATGATAAATCTTTGTTATATTTCCTTGACTCATGTTATGAAGATATCTATTTTTTATGAGTTGTATTAGATGGATTCTCTTTAAGAAGAACCTAATAGAAGATATTGTATCCCACTAATTTACTATTGTTTAGGATTATATGTTTCTAATGACATAATACTTCTATGGTCATTTGGAATCTTTTTGTGAAATATGTTGTGTATTTATGAAAAACTATGTAATGGTTATGTACGCTAAGACTAGGTAAATAATGAAATAGTAAGAGGAATATCGTACAAAAATAATCCAGAAGATGAAAATTATATTCTATTCATGTAAATTATAAAAATTATCATTAGTGTCGATATAATGCCTGCACAGCATTGATAATGTCATATTTGGTTCTTTATAAATAATAATTGAGTGGTAGAAAATATTTTCCAGACTCTTTTATTAATTATTCTAAATAATTGATGTTTCTTTTTTTAATCATTAATTTTAGAGTCATATTACCTTAATCCTTTCCAAATTCCTATGAAATTCTTGTGCAAGGCATGAATAGATAAAATAACAAATTTAAGAAGTTTTTATAACATGTATATAATTGAAAATACTTATTTAATAAATATAGAATTTAATTTAAAATAAATAAATTATTATTATGAAAATACAATATTTTTAATTTTTATATATGAAATAATTAACAGTAATGCTTATCTACGGTTAATGTAGTGCTTGTGCAAGCATAAGAAAAATAAATAAAATGATTTAAATTAAAATTATATGAATAATTAAATGACCAAAATTGTGGATAAATATTTTTATATGATCAAGGTTCAGAAATTATCATGTTTGGATTCTAATTGGGTATATTTTAGACCTAAAGAATTAGATTAAGAACTTTATGATATTTTATTATAAATAATGTCAAGGTGTTCACACTATAAACATTAGTTTGTATAACATTTTAACATGCAGGTTTCCATAATGTTTTTCTCAAAACATAAATCCCTTATAAATTGTAATAAATCTATATTCTTCATGATGTTTGATTTTAAATTTTTAGGGAGTAAACAAATACAATAATGGTTTGAACAATTATGACATAATAATTATTTCATTATTAAATAAATGAAATGTATGATTATTAATAATTTCAAAATCATAAAAAAAGTCCAAAAATGATGATATTTCATAGAAAATGTAATCCCATTTATTTTTTAGGTCTTTTCGTACTATTAAACCCATATTGATTTATTAAATTTTAATAATTTTAGTAATTCCTATGTTACCCCTCATTTAACATAAAGAATGAGGCTGTTTCCATCACAAATATTCATCAACATGAACCTTATTTGTTGACTATAATATGAAAAATCACCTTATCCTCATACTGTGAGAAATTCTCATGCTCTTTTTCTCACAAAAGGACCACTTCCAAGAGCTTTGATGAGCTTCTCTAGAAGGAATTTAAAGAAGTATGATTCATGTATATTTTTTTTAAATTATTTTTCACTTATACATTATCCTAACCATCTACGAAAAGTTTCATGCAAACTAATGTTTATATTTTTATTAGTGATTATGGTATATGAGTCATAACTACTTTTTATGTGTTAATTATAAGTTATTCACCACGTATCCATGTTAGGAATTAATATAAACTTTTCTTAAAATAAGATTTTAATATTGAAAAAAATACATAAAAGGTTATCATCCATATAGTATTTATATTATATTAAAATAAAATTATTTTTCGATAATAAAATTTATTTAATGTTATTAAAATTGATTACAAGAATTATGGTAATTTTATGATTAACAAAGAATAAACCTTAAACATAATGGACAAATGGCCGATAAAAATATAGAAAAACTATTATATGACCATATCCTGGCCACTAAACCTCCACAGATATGTAATTAACAATAAAATAATTTGGGAACAATTAATACATGAGAAACCAAAAAAATAATTTAAACAATAATAGGTGTATCCTTTGCCTCGTTTATTATAGGTCACTGCTTATCCCCCTTCTACAGAGCTCTCATACAACATAGAATCATCCATGATCTACCCAATACACTTACCACAATCCCTTCCATCCTATTGGATGCCTCCCATTATGTATAAATCCACCCATGGAATCCCTTTTGTGAAAAATGTAGTTACCCAAAAAGAGGTAACACCATTTCCCATGCTCATTTCCTTTATTTTATTTCTCCACCTCCGAAAATATTATTAATAGATGATTCTATAATAACACTAGAATACAAAAAATACTTATAACTTGTTATATTACGGTTTATACCAATACTTACATACACATCAATCAAATGGTTAACAAACATACAACTTTTTTGTACGACAAACTACCGCCTCATGAATCGATATGGTTCATCTTTTATTTACCACATTTCATGAATGGGTATTAATATGGAAACACTATTTATATGTTATATACCTTATTTTTAGTATGCCTTTATGATTCTGTAATTACATTATAAAACATAATAATATGATTTCAATTTTTTTGTAAATATGATAATATCATTTTTGGATGTTTGGACGGTTGCCTACTCAAAGAGAAGGGATTCATTCATGATATACAGGGAATGCATAGAGAATGGTTATGATTAAAAATATGAAACATCAATGAAATATATATTTTATTAATTACTTAATTATCTTTCTGGAAATACAATATATCAATTTCTTTATTACTCTATTCACATAGTAAAAAGGTTGTAATGTAGTTTGTGGACATGTGGACTACCTCCTCCTTGACACAAAGTGATTACTTTTACATCATAGTAATTATATATATAAGTATATATAATTAAAAAACATGATATTTATCATATAATTATCATTATATAATTATATAATTCCACTTACTTTCTATCCATAAATATCATTGAAAAATGGAAATGTTACTCATGCGTACGTACGACCTACCCTCTCCATCATTGTAATGTTGGTTCATTTATCATTAAAAAATTTCATGAATGGATTTGAAATAATAATATATGTATAAATATAATAATTATTTAATATTATTATTCATTATATGATTATAAATTTACCCAATTGACTATAGTTGGCCAATCAATGTTTTTTTAAACACATGAACCAAAGTTGATCAAAACAGGCGATGTTAACATAATTTTTTATGTAGTTGAATATAAAATAATAATAAGAGTAATAATAAAAATTAAAAATGTTTTTAATAATGTAAAAAATATCATCTAATTATTTTTCTAGAATATAAAGACACAATTGACGATTCAGGCTCAATTTATTGTATTTCAACTCACTTTTTATTTTAGTGAGATGCATGCCTTAGTCACCACTCAAGTATTTTGTGTGTTTTATATACTACCAATGAATGTATTATATGATTATTATACACATTTTCATACAAATTTACATATATATTTTATTATATCTACTTTATTGGGTTTTATGGTTCAATAGATACCAATTCGGTAAGGTAGTTTTGTCTTAATTATCTTCCTTTGAGACACATGTTTTGTTATGAACCTATATTATTTTAAGAGTTTCTTACACATCCATTTGAATGGTTATATAATGAATCTAATTATATTAATTATATTTTTAGCTACATGTAATATAATTTTCTTTCATTGGGGTTATGATTCAAAGTTATTATATTGTACGAGTTTGTTGAATCAAACTAATGGTTTATCGAGATTGTTTACAATTCTGCTTCCATTAATGAAATATTACAGTTATTATCTAAGGAACACTCATTAATTTTCTTATAATCTTGTTATAAATGTTTTTATCATTTATTATTTTGATTTTCCACTCTTTTTTACTTAAGATAATTAATAAAGTGTTTTTAAGAAAATATGACTCCATTTCACTATTCGTTCGAAAATATTTGTTCTTTCAAAACAATTTTTTTAAATGCTTTAAATTGTTTTACACTATTATCATATGTTATTAATATGAATTTTCTACCCATTCTTTACATTTTTTAAAAAAAAATTTGAAAAAGGAATCGTCTTCTCATTTTCTGATTAAGGCGCTTTTTAATACATTTTACGATAAAAATGTTCAGAATGTACAAATTTATTCGCCACCATGACTGTCCTTCCATTGAAGCATCCATTTAAATTTTAGAAGATTTATTTGTTAAGAATAATTTTTTCCAAATATTTCTGATACTCGTTTTTGAATGATTTTTTCAACGAAATAGTTTTTAAAAAAGATGTTTTATCTTCAAAAAGTGTTTTAAAAGGGTTTTCAAGACTTATTTATATTTTTTCGGTGAACATTATCATAAAAAATATTCCCAAATGATTTAAATCATAATTTATATATTTTTAATGAAAAATAATTTACAAAATTTTAATATTACTTTATAAATTTCCATGTTTATTTGTTTTTAAATAGTTTTCAAGTTTCCTTTATAAATTTTCAAGGATATTTATAGATAAAATTGTATTCAAAATGAATTATGTTTTAAAATTTTTTTATGTATAAAAGGTATATTCCACATGAAATGTTCTAAATTATTTATAATGATAAAATTTCATAATTCAAAAAAAAATTTCAAAGAAAATTATTTTGAAAATGTAATGTGTTTTATAATGTTATTTTCAATGAATAATTATTTTCCATTAGAAATATTCTATGTATCCATTAAAAATCCTTCTCCATATTAGATTACATAAGTTATTATGATTTATTATTTAGTGGGGATATGATCCACACCCTTAATATTATTCCTTGGTTTTTTTATGTTTTGATGTAATTGTTTTTATGAAACTAATTTCTCTTCTTAGTGTTATATGATTTTGATACACATCCCATTTCATGGATTATGGTTTGTGGAAATAATTAGGAAAATTATTATATGAGGAAATTTTTATGATACACATTTCACATAATTGGTTATTATATGATGATTGTGAAACCAATGTCTATTTATGGTTCAAAATAGGTTGAATCTCTTTTGAGATATGAATTTATTGTAAAATTATATGATTTTTGGGACCTATATCTCAATACATTTCATTGGGTAATGATTTATATCTTATAAGATAATAATTAGAATCAATTAGAAGGAATTGATCCACTATGGGATTAAGGGTCCACTTTATCCCTTACAGGGAAAGGAATCTGACTGGAGGTGTTGGTGTGTCCCACCTAATATGTGTAGTCACCCTAATGATGGATTTTGGGGAAACCCAATCAACTATAGGAAGATGGGGAAACCAGATACCTTACATAGAAATGACTGTGACTTGGTATTTTGGTGTGTCCCACCCCATATGTGTATTCAACACAAATACAGATGATGAGGAATCCATATTCACTATAAGAAGATAGGGAATCCTGATCACTTACATGTAAAGGGCTACAACATGGGATTGTGGTGTGTCCCAACTGGTAGGTGTGGTCCCAATGAAACTCACTAATATTTTTTCTATGTAACAATTAACTTATAGGTAATGATGTTAAATTTTTATAGGTTGGCCAAAAATTCAATTTCTTATTCCTATGTTATTATTGCAAGGATTATGCTCTTGATATCCTCATTATTCATTCATTATTAACTACTAGTATTTTTCCATGACTCATGTATATGATCTTTTATATGCAGGGTATTATCTTATAATGTAATTCACATGTTATCATACCCATGCATTCATGATTATTCCTATACATATCCATATTTACCTTTAATGAGAATTCACGATAACACTTTATTATATTTCCTTGACCCATGTTATGAAAATATCTATATCTTATTAGTTGTATAAGATGGATTATCTTTCAGAAGAACCTAATAGAAGATATTGTATCCCACTATTTTAATTTTGTTTAGGATTATATGCTTCTAATGACATAAGACTTCTATGGTCTTTTGGCATCTTTTTGTGAAATAAGTTGTGTCTTTATGAAAAACGATGAAATGGCTATGTGGAATAAGACTAGGTAAATAATGATATAGTAAGAGGAATATAGTATAAAAATAATTCAGAAGTTGAAAATTATATTCTATTCATGTAAATTATAAAAATTATTATTAGTGTCGATATAAATCTTACACAGCATTGATAATGTCATATTTGGTTCTTTATAAATAATAATTGAGTGGTAAAAAATATTTTCCAGACTCTTTTATTAATTATTATGAAGAATTGATGTTTCTTTTTTTAATCTTTATTTTTGAGTCATATTACCTTAATCATTTCCAAATTCCTATGCAATTATTGTTCATGGAATGAATAGAGAAAATAAAAAATTTAAGAAGTTTTTATAACATGTATACAATTGAAAATACTTAATGAATAAATAGAGAATTTAATCTAAAATAATTAAATTCTTTTTATGAATATACTATATTTTTAATTATTATATATGAAATAATTAACAATAATGCTTATCCAATTTTAATGTAGTGCTTGGGCAAGCACAATAAAAATAAATAAAATTATATAAATTAAAATTATATGAATAATTAAATGAACAAAAATATTGATAAATATTTTTATATGATAAGGGTTCAACCATTATCATGTTTTGATTCTAATTGGGTATATTTTATACCCACAAGAATTAGGTTAAGAACTTTATGATATTTTATTCAAAAGAATGTCAAGGTGTTCACAATATAAACATTAGTTTGTATAACATTTTAACATGCCGGTTTCCATAATTTTTTTCTCAAAAAATAAATCCCTTATAAATTATAATAATTTTATATTCTTCATGATGTTTTATTTTAAATTTTTAGGGGGTAAACAAATAAAATAATGGCTTGAACAATTATGACATAATAATTATATAATTATTGAATAAATGAAATTTATGATTATTAATAATCTCAAAATCCTAAAAAATGTCGAAAAATGATGATATTTCAAAGAAAATGTAATACCAATTATTTTTTAGGTCTTTTTGTACTATTAAACCGTATATTTATTTATTAAATTTTTATAATTTTCGTAATTCCAATGTTACCCCTCACCTAACTTATAGAAGGAGGCTGCTTCCATCACAAATATTCATCAACATGAACCTTATTTGTCAACTATACTTTGAAAAATCACCTTATCCCCATAACATGAGAAATTCTCATTCTCATTATCTCAAAAAATGACCACTTCCAAGAGCCTTGAGGAGCTTCTCTATAAAGAATTTAATGAAGTAATATTCATTTGTATTCTATTTTAAATTCTTTTTCACTTCTAAATTATCATAACCATCTACTAAATGTTTCATGAAAACTAAAGTTTCATATATAATATATTTTTTATTAGTGATTATGGTATATGAGTCATAAAATATCTCATTTTCTCCTTTTATTCTTAAATAATGAAATCATTGTCCATGGTTTTTCGAATCACCACCATCTTGTACAATGTGTTTGCTTCCCTTGACAGAAATCATGAAAAGTTTTAATTACATTTTAATAGTTTCAAATGACATAAATATATATATGTTCTCACTTATAGAGTATTATTTCTTTTTTACAATGAATTCAAAAATAAACTGACCTTGGAATCAATTAATAGAATGCATTCGAACAATGGAAATAACAAAATATTGTTAATAAATTCATAAAAACATTATTTAAGGTATTATAAACAAGAAAATATTTATGTAATAAATTTGTAACACTATTAAATTCCTTAAATAAATTGATCCCATTTTAAGGAAGTCAAACTTGAGGTATGGGAAAATCCTTTTGATATCTTTTGAATGTATCTTCTATAAAAATTCCAAAAGATTGTTTTTTATTTAATGCATCATGAGTGGATTCTCTTTACTTCATGAATATATATTATAATAATGTTTTTATTATATGTTTTCAATTTTATTTTTAGGAATATGATTTTTTTTATTATGTACGTAGATTTTAGTTCACAATAAGGGTTTATCATTTACTCAATCCTCGCAATGTAATGGTTTGTGTAATAACTCATTTAGATATACAAATATATATCATCATGGATGGGTATTATTAAAAAATTGATCTATAAGTGAATTATAGTTATTTTTAAAACTATTTTTAATCATAACAATTACATTAAATTTATTAATATATATTTAATAAAGTGAAGTGTTTTGATATCATGTTGTTCATTAACTTTTCTTGTTTTTCTTTGATTTCTCAATTTTCATAAATGTAAATTATACATTTGTATAACTAATTATAGGATAATATAATGAATATAATTACATGGTTATATTATATATATATATTATAATATTCATCCATGATTATTGTTATTTGTGTTTACAAGGAAATGTTATCATAGGTGGTCAACCAACTATTGATGGGACATTGTCGATAGAGCATGAAACAGAAATTTAAGATTTATATATATATAGAAGTATCATACTTATGATAGGTTAAAATAAGAAATTTAATTTTAAATTAATTCATTATTAGTTATTTTTAGGTCTGGGTATGGAAGGGTTGGTGTAAAAAGAGAAATAGCTATGGAAGAAGAAATAAAAAAAAGAGAGAAGTGGATCAGAACATACATAATTCTTAGTGTAGCTATAATAGAAAACACTATAACTGCTTAGTGAATGGTGTTTAATTATTTCATAATTTCTTTATACATTATATGGATCTTGATATGGGGTTTTGAGAAGAATATAGTCTTTGTAATTTATGGATGTAGTGTTTTTTATTGGAATGGAGATGTGTGATTTATACACGAGGAGAGGGGTATTTGGAGAATAAAATATTGAATAAGATAATACATCCAAGGTAAAAAAAATTAATAGAAATATTTTGAAAATATAAATCATATATTAATATAATAAAAGGAGTTTTTGTCTTTAAATAACATTGATAATTCGAAAACATTAGTTTATTAAAATGGAATTTTGAATGAAAGAAAAACAATTATTTAATGGAATCACTTATGAAATTATGTTTTGGAAAGTTATTTTATTGTTCTGAAATTAATTTTATTATGTATTGATGAATGATTTATGAAATAAAATATATAATAGAATAAATAAATGTTCTATAAAGATTTATGTCATTATTATATCATGAATTATGTAATTTAAGATTCACTTATTATAGGAAAAACTATAATTTTACTATTCACCCAAAAATTTATGTATTTCATAAAATTACCCAAAAAAATCCTCCTAGGAAAATTTGGATGTTAAAATTTTAAAAATGATATCAATTTTATCATATTAAATTTTTAAAATAGATAATTTTTATTATTATATATAAATAATTATATTTATCAAAATAATTTAAAATATATTTTATAAAAAATGTGCACATATTTTCATTGAATTTTTAACAATTATATTTATTTTTTGGAATTATAAAATTTATATTTACTTAAATTAATAATGATAAATGTTATTTATAATAGTAATTATTATTTTGAGGTGAAATTAATTATTCCAACTATCAGGTTACTATTCCCAATACTCTAGTTACTATTTGAAATGGTCACAATACTATTATAATAGTTATTATATGTCCTATAAATACCACTAAACTATATCACTCAATATTATAATAAATTTATCTCCTAGTTTCATGTTCCCATTTTATATATTTTATCAGTATTTTCTAATATTCCATTCCATTTTTATAGTGTGTGAAGTTGGGGTGATGATTCTATTAGATTGGGGTGATCCATATTTTCCAATTTTAGTTTTTTTTATTTTATATTTATTGTCTATTTCCAATTATTGTAATTATAATTGGTTTCATTAATGATTAATGTGACATTATTTAGAAATTAAAAATAAGTCTTATATGCTTTCTCTATATTTTTTATGTGTATTATTTTAATGTCCCAGACATAATATACATGGATATTACATAATTTTATTTTAATTTTAATCATTTTATAAAATACCTGAATGATGACCATGATAGTTTAGTTTCATTAGAAAATTGGAAATGTAATATTCTAAATTGGTTAAATATCTTCAAAATATCCCTTAAATATAATCCTCTTTAAGTAAACCTTCAATAAACAAATTTTCATAACATAGGGAAAGGAAATGTAATAAAAGGGTGAGATTAGATGCTTAGTAAGGGTAAATATGTGAGATATACAAGAAAAACATGATAATAAGGTTATGATGATATGATAATAACATTAGATATCTTATCATTCATATTAATGATAATAATCAAGAGTCATGGAATAAATATTGGAAGTTAGTAAGACAAGAATCATACAGGAATAAAAAACATAATCCATGAGAGAATATATAAGTAATAAGACATGGAATTATGGCCAACATATAATCATATAAATTCTTATGACAATGCTACCTACCATAACCCTTATAACATTATAGGCTTGGGTTAATCAACAGTGAACCAACTTCAGGCTTGGGATGCCATCCATTGTACCAAATTATTTCTGGATTGGGGTCCCTCCAATGTACCCTCTTGATCCGGGATTGGGATTCCATCCTATGTACCCTCTTTCTTCAGTATTTTAATTCAATCCAATGTACCCTCTTGTTTTGGTATTGGTATTCCCTCCCTTGCACCCTCTTATTTTGGTTTCGGGATGCCCTCCTATGTACCATCTTTTTTCCAGATTGGGATTCTCTCCTTTGTATCCTTTGAGATCATAACACATTTATCAATACATTATGAATTAGAGTGATATATAGGTCATTCCTATCACATAATGATATCATCTAGTCATGTTCCACAAGATAACAAAACATTCATCGTATCATGACCCATGAAAAGAGAGGTGTTTCATATTAAAATGTCAGAACCCAAGAAATGAAATGGGTGTTATAAAAATTTCATCCTGGCATAAATTGTAAAAAAGGGAAAAGTTTCATTATAATTTCATCATAGAAAAACATGTGAAAGGAAGTGGGTTTCATAATGGTTATATAATGGTATAACCAGTGGAAGAGAAATGGGTTTCATAAAAAAAGCATGTTAATATAATCTTCTAAAAGAAATAATAATAATGGTTTCCTTAGATAATTCTCCCAGAAAGATAATTTTCCCATTAATTTATAAAATATATTAAAGTATATAAACTTAAATGGGGATTTATTTTCAAATATCACATGAATAATTTATTAAGCAAAATAACCATTAATTAAAAATCACTTTTTAGAACACAAATAGATTTCAAAATCGTTTTCATTTAAAATCAACTTTAAATCATATGAATTTATATTTTAAAAATCATAAAAAATTTCTTCATTAAAATATTCTTTTCGCATTAGAAAACACTTTAAAAAGCATTGAATAATTTTAAACTATTTTATAAAATACAACCTTCATAACCGATAATAGATTCTTTAAAACCCATGGTAAAAACATTAATACATAAAAAATCATTAAAAATTTAAAATAAAATGGTCTTAGTATAAAATTTTAAAAAAATAGATATCAATTTTAGAAAAGAATTATTTTGAATAAAACATATTTCTAAACGAAGTGTTAATTACTGTACGATTTTCATAAAAACACTTTATAAATTGTATTAAGTACCAAAGAGTTAAAAAACATTCGAATACATGAATATATCAATTAAAACCAAGGGAGAATAATAATCATGTGAAATATTTATATATGGGTCATAATATTTCATCAATGGAAGAATAACAATAAATAGTCCCAATAAATGATGATATTGTATCAATAAACTATTACTACCTCGGAAACATTTAATCCAAATCCCCATGAAATAATAACAGTAATTGAAGCATAAAATATCATGAAAGGAGTTATACTAATGATATAACATTTAAAATAGTATTATATGAATCTTTTCAAATACAATAGGTTCATAAAAAAAACATGTGTCTCGAAGAAGGAAAATTTGAGACCAAATTAAATTTCTGATTTGGTAACCTTGGAACCATAAACCACATGAAGGAGAGATCATAAAATAGAAATTTAAATACCCAAAAATTTCCGTATAATAATCATATAATACATTAATGGGAATTATATACACCACAGAAATAGAATATGGGGTGAATAAGGTATAATTCTCACAGAATAAATGGTTAAACGAGAAATACCCTTACTACATGGGTAACATTAGAATCCGGAGATCCTTGAAATAATAATATTAATTAAAATATCAAATATCATGAAATATATAAAATTATGTCATATCAATTCATAATTCCTTATATACACAAAAAAACAATATTATGTGGTGAATAGGGAATATATCTCAGAGAAATAAAAGTGACATGAGAAAAACACAACCTAATGTTTGTACTTTCTTTGTACATGTTCAAACCTCCTCTTCTTTGGGAATATCCATTTCGGTTTCACCTAAAGGATTTCTTGGTTGGATTTTCTCCCAAATTTAGGCCTATAAGGTAATTTGATAGATGTTTGTATCTTATTTGGGTTGGAGTTTTATGAGCCAAAGGGCCAGAGATGTGTGAATAAGTGAGGGGGTGAGTTCCCTTTTATAATGGAGGAGTGGAATTATTGTAAATATAAAATGGTAAAGAATATTTAGAGATCTCCATTACAAAATCTCCCTCAAAAAATTCCCATTTTAGATAAAATATGTTAATTGGTCAAAATATTCCCTTCTAGTGGCTTCTGAACAAGGGTCCATGTAATTTGGCCTTTTATGATTAATGTTTTACCATTAAGTAAACTCATTTCTACATTATTTGGTGTAATTAATTTTAATTAACTTCACTAATAACTTTAGTAAAACATTATTTTGAACATATTAAAATTATAAATTACTATGTTTCCAAATATATAATCCATTTTTCCAAATTCTAAACACATAAGTTGTAGATAATAATTTCAAATTATTCCCGCTGATGGGATGAGATAATGAATCATTAATGTGAATTAGTTCGAATGATTGAAATGCTTTCATATCCAATATAAATTAAATTTATTTCTAGTCACCAAAATTATTATAATTGATCTATTATTGATTCAATTATAATTTAAAACCAAATAAAAATATAATTTAACTATATAAATTAGTTATATAAAAAAGATGTTTTACATTAAAATTTATTATTTTTCACTATTTATAAAAAATGTAACTTCCTTTTAAAATACAAAAAATTTATACAAAGTAAATTTTTATATAATTATTTAAAAAATTAAGTTCATTTGTTCAATTAAATAATATTAAAGTGAAAAAAATATTCAAAATAGTTGTACGCCTAAAAGGCGCAAAAATCACCATTTTGAAAAATACATCTTCTTATTCCTAAAATTGGATTTATTCTTATATTTTGTCTCTAAAACCTATTGGATTAGTTTCAAAAATTTATATTCAATATATAATTTATAAATTATAATAAAAACATTCAGAAAAAGTGTTTTTTAATTTATTGATATAAAATAATGTTTGTACATAGAAGAATGCCTTTTTTAGAAATGGAATTTCATTATTCTAAAATAGTTCTTACTTTAATTTCTAACTAATTAATAACCAATGATTAAATTTATATGCATGTTTAAATCATATTTTCACACATTAGTAAATCTTATTTCATAATTTCATTTAATCTTATTGGTGGTAACTATAATAATATTTTAGTTGCAATATTAATAGTATATTGTAGTTTTGTAAAACTGTGATTTATGTGTAACACAAGCAATCGAAGGAACTATTCATTATATGTAACACATTCTAAACAAATTGTTATGTGTACCTCAAGCTAATATACATGTATAATCTTGTTTAATATTATATTGGTGTAGTGTTCATTGAAATGCATCAATGGAATATAATTTCATTAACAAAACTAATGCTTAAAAACTAGGGGTGTTACATTATACACCCCATAAAAATGTATTTCATCCTCAAAATTCATCAGGTTCATCAAAGTATTAATAATTGAATGTTCTTTTCATGGAAGGCTGCATCATAAAAATTATTATTGTAACTCTCTTTAAAAAGGGAATGTTGAAAGTATCACATGTAACAACAGTAACTAACAACTATGATTCCAAATAGGAGAACATTGGTGGAAAGTGAGAATTTGGACATTGAACAGAAATATAATTATGATGTTTTTATGGAGGGTGATATTGGGCATGACTAGGAGAATTTTGAAATCACAAATCCATAAAACATATAGTCCAAAAAAAGGACATTGATATCATCAAAAATGATGATAGCAGGACAACATTTTATATCATTATAATTTTTCGATTGTAGAATGAATTTTCAAAAGAATATATACTTAAATTATTTCATTCCATTTCATATGATCAGTATCACTACTTGTTCCTTCCTTGATCAATTATAACTTGATCTCTTACTGTGTGAAATAAAGTTCAAATTTTTATTCTTGAATCTCTAATAGATTATGAGATCCATAAATATGGTGACATTTCATTCCATCTATCTTTAGTTATCATCACAACAAAATGTTTATCACACATTATTGAGTATGAATAAATCCACATTTAGAGAGATAATAATTTATTCTCTAAAATCCCATCTGATATTTATCTTAAACCAATGCATAAGTTTTTAACCATATATCCCTTCCAATATATAATTAATTGTTTATTCATTAACTAGATCATTTATTTTAATAAAAACATTTTTATTGGATACTTAGGTCCATAATTGTATTGATAGAACATCAAATGTGATTTTATTATCCTATAATCCATGTAGAGGAAGATAATAACATCAAATTTCTCTAAATAATGAACAATATTATTTTCATATAGATTATTCATACAAAATCAGACATGAAACTCAAAAATAATGAATTTAGGATATGTATTCCCTAATTATCATTGTTCATTTCATCATTCATGAAAATATAATATTTCCCTTTTTTCCTTGGTATTCATATATTTTTGTGGAATATCATAAACATTATTCCTTGGATTGGGGAACATGTGAGCATGATGGAAAAACTCTATGTAATTGAAACACTAAAGTGTGGGAGGTGAATTATATAGGTCATTCTCATTAATCACATAATTATGTAACATCTTCATATTATTTTGACATTCATAGACTCAATGACCTTCCATTACACACATAAAACAATTAGTTGTCCCTTATGAAAATTACCTCTGTGTTTCTTCCAACACTTTCTGGGTAATGGAAGGAACATTTTATTTTCTCCATGGTTGTTAGATTTTAATTTTATCTCCATCATACATTTATTATTAAAACTGTAATATTGATACAAAACTCAAACCTATATTTCCACCATGATACAACAATAAATAACTTCTTTATAGATTATAATGTCTCTTATAGCGGTGAAATATTAAAGACTATGTTTCAGTCCACCAAACAATCAATCAATTTTTATTTTAGGTGGGATGATAATACCCGTAGTGTACCTCACAGGCCTTGTAAAATCTGCATCATATGGTATAAATTATTCATTATCCTCCTTCTTAATGTTTAGGAAGTACATTTCTATTATTGTACAATGAATATTAGGAAAGTACTTATTGAAAAAAATAGTTCTTAAACTCATCCTAATTTATTAAGTAAATTTCATCATGTCGCCTAATATTATAAATAATATTTCACCATTGATTAACTTAACATTATAGATGGTAGAATTATAGAGTTCCTTTTTCATGCGATAAACACTAGAAAATTGAAAATATCTTATTGGTGGTATTGATCCAGTTCTAAATTACTAATGGTTCAGCATAACCACAGAAATAATGTAAAAATTCCCTCATAAATTAATCAATATATCATTATTCCCTCCTTTTACTAATTTTAATGTTCACCATGATTCACAAATTCCAAAATGTTTTTGAACATAGAAACAAGGTTTTTCATTAGATCTCCTATAAAATTTGGTTACTTGGGAGGAAAACCATTCCATTTTTATTTTCATTCATCATTAACATGATTCATTCAGGTTCTATCCATTGAGAAAAACCAAAAATCATATAGTAAGAAACAATCATCACATTATAGAACTACGTAGTCCTGAAAAAAACACTTATAGGATGTTAAAATCATGAAACGTTCTTTTTTAATATTTAAATATCAGTTTTCTCCTAGGTTATTTATAGTTATCATATACTTAATTCCTTCATGATGGGTCATAAAGTGTTTTTGAATTCCCAAAGCTGGACCATCAGGGATTGACAAACCAGGCTTGATGCTTTCCCAATTGTTGTGCACTACTTTGAGATTGATTCTATATCAATATGGTGTTTTTGGATTTTCTAACCCTCTGTACATTTATTACAGAGAAACATCCACTTGTAGTATCTAGACAAGGAATTATTTTTATGAAACCACTATCGGTATCCTTTTCCAAAAATCTAGGATATAATCCTATAAATTAACACAACCATAGACTTATCCTTGGGGACATCCCTACAAATATCCTTAGAAATATTCCTAGGATAATGAAATTTAAAAAAGGGGTGAGATAATATGATCAATAAATGTAAACCTATGATAAATTTAATCATAAAATGATTATAATGGAATGATAACATGATCATATCATTAGATGATCAATCCAGACCTATTAAATATCATAGTCATAAGTCAGGAAAAAAATATTGGGTTTTCATAGGAAATAATTAATATGGGAATCAAGATCAGAATCCATGAGATAATAATCTTGTAATAAGAAAACTAATTGTGGAATAGGAATATGGATATAAAATACTATGTCAAAGGTACTTGCAAAGACCTTAATTATATGTTAGGCTAGGACTAAAAACGTTTGTACCCGCTTTGGGCTATGGATTTACTCCCATCTAGACACGCATTTCAGGATTGGGATTACCTCTCAGGCACCATCTTGTTTATTCATTTGGATGCCCTTTTTTGTACCCTCTTATTTTGGTCTTTCGATTCCTTCATGTATACCCGCTTATTTTGGGATTGGAATGACCTCATATGAACCCTATTATTTTTCGATTTGGAATCCCTCACGTGTACCTAATTATTTTGAATTTGGTATTACCTATAATGCACTCTCTCTTTTTTTCATGGGATTACCTCTCATGTACCCATTTAATCATAAAACATTTATCATTGCCTGATTAATTTAATGGAGATATTGTTCCCAACCATTATATAATGAAATAATACATTTATGTGACACAATATAAAAAACACTCATCATATCATAACCCATAAAAAGATATGTGTATGGAAAATATCATCTCGTAACCCATGAATGAAAATGTGTATTATATAATTTTCACCATATCATAACATGTAAAAATGGAAAAACTTTCATAAGAATTTCATCATAGAAAAACCCTTGAATGGAATCAGGTTTCATATTTGTTTTATCATTATATATCCTGTTAAAGGGAAATGGGTTTTAAAAAATTCATAATAATATTAAACATTCCAATAATATATTTAAAAGGTTTCTTTGGATCATATTCCCAGTAAAGAATAAATTTTCTCAAAGGATTTAAACTTAGATGTGGAAGGATTTTAAAAGATCACAAGATGTATTTCTTATGAAATTTAACCATTCTTTGTAAATTCCTTTTGAAAACATAAATTATTTTCAAAATACATTTACTTGAAAACCCACTAAATTATATAAGGTGTAATATTGTAAGAATAATTTTAATCATTTCTAGTGGAATTTATATTTTTCTCTTTGAATTTTTTTAAGTCATTGAACATTTTGAAAACATTTTCCATTGAAAATAATCATTCTACCATATATTGGAAAATTGAAAACCCATTTTAAACTTTTTAAAACATAAAAAATTTCATTAAAATATTTTTAAATTAAAATGGGTTTAATAGATCATTTAAAATACATTATTTATTTTTTTACAAAACATGGTCTGTCAATAGAATATATTTATGACTAAAGAGGTAACTATAGTCGTATTTTCGTAAAAACACTTTGTTAATTTTTTTAAATACCAAATTGTGAAAAGAAATTAATCCAATAAATTAATTCATAATGAAATACTAGGGGAAAAGAAAAATAATGAGATATTTTGAGATATAGATTATAATAATTCATTAATTAAATAATAATCATAATGTAATAATGGTATATAATGGGATTGTAGCAATAAACACTTTTAACATGGAATCATTAAATCGTAATTCCAAATAAATAATAAAATTACATTAACATTAAAATATTATGAAATGAATTAGACAAATAATATCATTTTTGAACTGGAATTATATACACCTCATTAAAAAATATAGGTTCATAACAATATATGTTTTTCAAAAAAAAGGAAATTGAGACAAAATTACCATATTGATTTGGTAACTATTGAACTATAACCCCATTAAGGATATATCATAAGATGGATATTTAAATACACATATATATAAGTATATGAATCATAGAACACATTAATTTTTAGTGTATAACCCACAATATATAAAAAATTGTTAATAAGTTATTCTTCTCATAGATATAAAAGTGATACTTTAAATCCCCTTTTTACTTGAGTAACATTTGAATCATGAGATCCATGAATGAATAAAATTATTTGAAGCATTTAATATCATGAAAAAAGGTAATTCATGATATAAAATGTTATTGGATATTATATACACAAAAAAAAGAATAGTTAGTGAATATAGAATAAATATCATATAAATTGAAGTGAGATGGGAAAAATCATTCCTTGAGTATCGACATTCTTTGTACACATTCAAACATCATCTTCTTTTGGTAAATCCATATCTCTACACAAAATAGATTAATTTAGTGTATTTTACCCTATTTTAGACCTCTATGATGAAGGGATATATGTTGGGATCATGTTTTTCATGGTTATAAATGAGACAAAGGTTATGAGATGTATGAATAAGTATAGGGTTGAGTGACATTTTATAATTGATGAGTGGTATTCTTGTCAATTTAAAAAGGAGAACACTAATGATAGGTATACCTTAAAAAATATACCTAAAATAATTACCCATTTATGAGAAAACATAGTACATGGTCTCAATATGTTCATCCAATGGCTTTTGGAAAAGCTCCTTGGCTATTTTTTCCTTTAAGATTTATTTTTAATCACTATGTAAACTCATTGGTACCTGAATTTCTATAATTAATTTTCATTAGTTTCACTAATCACTTTGTAAGAAAAATTAATCAAACCTTATTATACATTATAATTTTTTCTATTCCAATTATGGAATCCATTTTTCGTAATTTTATTCACATAATTAGAAGAAATTATTTTAAAATCAATCTTCCAGATGGGAAAATATTACTTGTTTTTAAAGCAGAAATGATCAAATGATTGAAAATTTTTTATATCCAATTTCAATGTGAAATTGGTTCCAATGACACAAATTGGATTATTTTAAGTATAATTTTTCTAATTATTCTTCAAAACAACAATAAAATATAATTTAAGTATATAATTAAATTAGATAAAAAATAACGATTGAATTAAAAATCTATATTTTTCACTATTCATCAAAAAATGAAACTTCTCAAAAAAAATACCAAAAAATAACCCAAAGTAAATAATAATATTCTAATATCAAAAATGAACTTTGTTTTTTAAAATAAAAATTATAATTGTTCAAAAAAATATATTTAAAATAGGTGGTCCATTAAACCGTGGTAAAATATCCATTCTAAAAGATAAATATTTTTATTCATAAAATTAGAAAAATTCTTATCTTAAAACTATAAAACCAATTCAATGATTGTCAAAATATTTTATTTATTATATAATATATAAATTTTATTAAAAACGTAAATCAAAATTGAATTGTATAATTTTTTAATATAATAGGTATTTTGTATATATATGAATTTTTTTCTTAGAAAAGGAATTTCTTTTTTCTGAAATAGTTCTTACATTAATTTATAAATAATTTAAAACAATTGGACTCAATACATATATATATATATATATGTATATAATATTTTACCAATTTAGTAAATATTATTCATTACTTCCCGTATAATGGGTAGGTCGTAACTATCATAATATTTTAATTTTGATATTAATGGTATATTGTAGATTGATAAAACATTGCATTACATGTAACATAAGATATTTACAGAACTCAGAATTATAGGTATCACAAGACAAGCTTATTATTCTATTTACCACATGCTAATATATGGGTAGTGTGTATTCCAATCCTAGCATGGTTTTTCTTGCAATGAAATCCATAAAAGAAATTTAATTTATTCAAAAAATATTAATTTATAAAACTCGCAGTGTGTAAAAATAATATAATACAATACAATAAAATAAAATTTTATCAAGGAAGAAAACATTACTAAAAAACACTATATCATTACATCCTACCCCCCCCCCCTTGAAAAATTTTCCCTGTAATTTCATCTTTGTATTCTCAGTTGAGAATAAGTGAGGTTACATTTGTTTCATTGTTTTATATGGTTCAGAGGTCACTTCTTCATATAATTGGGTAATATACAAAATTTTGACAAGGTCAATTGTCTTGTTGGAGACTATACAATATTTTCATCAAACACTAGAAATAAATTAATGTTTATAGAGATTACCCTCACATTAAGTCATCCTCCCATGGTCAAAAGCCTTGATTTCGAAGCGCCATAAAATGAGAAACTAAACTCCATTTAACATAGTTTGGAACAAGAGAGGCACTTTCCCCTAGAAAGGTCATTCCACATTTATAATAGGGGTACATTCCAACCACACTGTATTTTCAAAATATCACAATAGGATAATATCCATATGATTATTTTAAATATAATGTTAATTTTATCAAATATAGTATCTAAAATTTTCTAAAATTAATAATATTTATTTTTTGTTAAAATCCATAAAAGTTCTTTTTTATGAAACCATATAATTTAATGAAGAAAATGATTTTTGTAAAAAAATGGGGTTTATTTCAGAAGAATAAACCAATATTTAAACAATGAAATTGAAAATTATAGATTTTATAATATTGTAAATATTATTCATTACTACTATTATAATGGGAATGTTATAATGGATGTGTTAAAATAATAATATTTTTTAGTTCATTTAATCTTGTAGTAATGTGAATAGTAAGATATAAAATAGATTAAATCTATTTAATAACATACATAGTGTAAAATCAGGTTGTGCTATATTCTACCGCCGTTAAAAAATAATTTATTAATCAAAATTATTAACTAACATGCTAACATATGAGGATAAGTCTGCCTCATCACATCCATAGGTTCTTATGAAGCTACCTCAAACTGGTGGTTTTTTCTACAAAACATTAACTTCGTGAGAGGTCTTGATTCGAAGAACATTATCTCTATGATCCATAATCACTAGTCGATGTTCTTGATAAGAATGATAATTCTCTAGTGGTATGATATCTGAGTTAAGTACATGTGAATGATCTAGTATGTACTTCCTTATGTGATATAAATAAATCACATTATGAAATTGACTTAGATTTTGAGGACGAGGAAATTGATGATCTGCCATCATGATACTATCATGAATATAAAAAAAATTCACCCTAAAAAATTTATAATATATCAATGAAAATAAAATATGGAAAGTGGAAAATTTTATTGTGGGAAACAAACATAATAAATAGGTTCATCAAAACTTCTTCTAAATAAGTGGGAATGTAAAGGGAAAATGTAACACCCGAGATTTTTATGAGTAATATTTTGTTTTTTATATATCATCAAAGGAATCTTTCACTACATACTAGCTTGGCTTACTTTGCACGCAATCGCGACCTTCCTCGATAGCTTGCGTCGTACGTAATACCGAGTTTCACTAAACAACGATATGCTATTAAAATATTATTAAAACTAGCCGTTATGAATAGTAATAACCACTGTTTGAAATTTTATAAATTTTATTTTTCAAAATGGACTTCATTTTTGGATTCGGAATACTGAAATTAGCCTAGGGTGAAATTTTGGTATTTTTCTGAAAACTTTCAATTTTTGATGAATAGTGAAACCACTAAGTGGTAGGTTAAAAACTGAATTTTGCATAAAACCTAATTTTACCGCTTCTGTGAATGGAATTTTAAAAATCCGAGAGACACAGTTAATATCAAGGACAAAAATGTGGTTCAATGAGATGAAAATAATTTTTTGGTGAATAGTAACTTTTTACTTTTTTTACCACGGTTAAAAGTAAATAGGGTAATTAAGGGTAAAAATGATATTATTATTACCCTAACACATGTCCTAATTCTATTGGGAAAGTTTAATTCGACCAAAAACAAACTTAGGAATAAAATATGACCATTTAGGCCCACTTGGGTTAGATTAGGACATTTATTATTAATTTATTTAAAGAAGGGTTAAAATAGTTAAAATCAATGTTTAATAAGTAAATCATTTTTAATATGGGGTTATACATAAGATAAATTCGACTATAAATATTCATTAGAAAGCTAAAAAGATTTCCTACATAATGGTATTTTATTTGTAATTTTTAGACATTAAATAATTTAATTTATTTATGACACAATGATGATGCAGTAATTATCTTATTAATGAAATATTAACATAATTGATGTTATAAACACCAAACTAAATGTAATTTGAGACTTTTTATGAATTAAACAAATTTTATAGGTTACTATGATATATTAGTGTTGATTTAATTAACTTGGTTAGAACATATTTTTCTTTTATTACTTTCAAAATAATCATATATCAAATAGTGTCAAAATTGACACAAAATAGTTTTTAAATCAAATATTATATTATTAATTGTTATTTTATTCCTAAAAATCTAAGGTTCGGCCAAATGACTTAGATAAGGATATATATATTAATAATAAACAATTTGGGGTTCGTTTGGCATGTTATAGTAAGTGTATTAACCATATAGTGAAAGAAAACAAAAAGACATGGTAAAAGTTAAATTATTTAACTTAGAGTTAAATCTAATTGATAAGGTTAAAATAATATCTTAAACTTGTCTAAATCCTATTGGTTGATAGGATCTCGACCCTTCCCCACTTTATCATCGAAATAAGACCCTTTGGAACCATTATAAACCGATTTTGACTTTAATATAAAATAATATTTTGAGGTATTCCTAAGGTGCCCCTCTCCTCCCTTATAAAAGGGCACCTCCTCCCCTCCTCCTCACACCAAATTGAGCACTAAAGCTCGGCCAACCCCTGCCATTTTCTCCTCTCCACTTCCCTAGAATAATCCTAGAGGTCCTGGTCTTCTTCAAAGACCAATTTTAGTTCCCTAAGTGAAGGATTCAAAGAAGCGTTCCATAGAAGAGGTAATATCCATTACCGATCTTTTCAATTTCTTTCTTCTTCAACTTCTTCTTCTTTAGTTGTTTCATGATAAAGTAATAACATCAGTATTACTTACATACTGATATGTTATTATAATTATGAAACAACCCTAATTCACCTTCTATCCATCCTACGGAAAAATAAAATCACCGCGCGTGCGTACGTACGGAATACCGTCTCCACGCCGTGGTGTAATCTATTTTCCACCATCACATTACAAGGATGGGTATAATGGTGTAATGAGTAACTATTTATGATTATTATAAAGTAATATTGATACTGAAATAATATATATACACTCCAATACAATTCCACGATCATAGGAACGATATCATCACTCGTGCGTACGTACGGAATACCGTCTCCACGATGTGATGTGACTCATTCTACATGATCATCATTACATAGTAAATATATAAATGAATTGAATGAATAAATATGATATATGTTACACTAATACCATTCTGGATATAAGGTTTCTATAACCTTAAAATAAGAATAAGAATTTATTCGGCAAAACACGCATAAGAACAAAAGGCAATAAAGACCCGAGTAACAAGTAACAATGAAATATTACTAACAAGAAGCTAAGAATATGACCATATATGATATCATATCAATATGTATGACTCTGGAATAAGTCAATAACATTATTTAAACCATTATACAAGAGCTTCGGACACGTACAATGCAAATCGGACCTAAGGTAAGGGAAATATCACAATCTCATTTCTATCCGTGATTGTTTATACTTTGAAATTTACTGGGGTGTATTTTATCATCCACATCCATGTTTCATCGATATGTAATATTATTTCCATTCACCTACAATTGTTTAAATCCAATTTTACCCTTCGGTATGTTTTTAGTAAAAGATATGAAAGGAATCTTTTGTCGTTTTTCATACGAGGTACTTTTTGACTTTTCCGACAAAAGTACGGGAAGAATGTTTTTTTTACTTATACGGCATGAATGGATTTTTAAAACATTATTTCCAAGAAGCTTCCTTTACAAGTTTTCAAGTTTATTTTTAATCAACTTCTTTTAGTTTATAATTTTATGACATTTTAAGAAAAGAAAAGTGTTTTTTTTAAGAAGAAAGGATATTTTCCTCAAGAATGGAGTTCAAGTGTTTTATCAAAATTATTTTCCATCTAAGATAATAAAGGGTTCTGTTTTTATCCCGATTATTACATTGATTTGATTATATTGTGAGGGAATTATTTTTATGAAGTCATTTACCTTATATGGTTTGTTTTATGATGTCATGATGTTTCAAGAATGCCATTTTTGTTACATGTGTTATGCGATGATGTATGTTTTATGATTATGTGGCACACATAAGAAAGGATTCATTATAAGATGGGTGGGACCTATATCTCCCTCCAATTCATTGGGTAAAGATTCTATATCTCATGAGATAGACAGGGCTGGAACGGTAGGTTATACCGGTTCAGTGAAACAGGACTGAAACGAGGGTTACTCAATTCAGAAAGGGACTTTGTCCACTAAGATAGTCTTGGAAATGAGTCATGACTAACAAGAAATGATTTTCCATAATTATGTGTGCATGCCACAAAGTTTCAAGTTTCATGTTATGGTTATGGTGATATCATTTTCACTTCTATGATTTATTCCATTTTAAGATATTATGATCTCTTTTGTAGGTTATGATTTTCAAAAAGATATGATATGATTTTTAGTTCCTTTATTTTCCCTTACTGAACATTTGAGCTCACCCTTTTATGTTTTCTTTTCCCCAGGTTAGGAAGATGGATATTAAGTAGAATATGCTAAAAGGGACCCTAGATATGATGAAATAAATGGGAGATACTGTAGAAGATTTATGAACCAGTTGTTTATGTTTCCCAGTTTCTAAAGACACTATACCTATACGGTCCTTTGTGGTTTTGTCATATGTTGTAATAAGTGTTCTTCAATTTTGAAGTATTAACAATGTATGTAAAGTATGGGTTGTTATAGTTGGTATCAGAGGAAAAGGTATAGTCAACCTTTGGAAACTAGGATGTGAATGCCTTAGTAAGAACCCTAAGGATAATTCTAAGCATAGAACACAATCATAGTGTTTTAGAAATGGCCATGAATACCCTAGGATAAAACCTTAAGTGTGAAATTTTATCCTTGATTATGTGGTTTTCCTATTATAATTAGTGTTGCTCACACTATTCTTCTTGGTTTTAGTCAATGGCTGGAACCTGAAGGAACCGTGTTAATGCGGAATGCGATGGGCAATGCAATGATTGTCCCCCTGAGCAACCAAACGATATGGGAGTTGGAATGCAAAATCTTGTAGCCATGCTCACACAACTTTCTCAAGCTATGAATCATGCAGGACTTCCAAACGAGCAAAGGAAGGAGAAACATTCTGTTGAATCCTTCATGAGGCAGCGTCCACCTTCTTTCAGTGGGTCTACTGATCCATTAGTTTCTAAACAATGGATTAGTACTACTGAAAAGATATTTTCAGTTCTTCAATGTTCTGAAAATGATAAAGTCATCCTAGCAGTGTATCGTTTGGAAGGAGATGCTGATCAATGGTGGAATCTTATTAAGAATACGAGGCAAAGGGATGAAATTGAGTCTATGGAATGGGACGAGTTCAAGAACTTATTTTTCAATAAGTACTTCCCTCGTATTCTCCAAACAAAGATGGAGAAAGAGTTCCTTGAATTGAAGCAAAGGGATGATGAATCTGTTGGTACCTATGAATCAAATTTTACAAGACTTGCAAGGTACGCTTCTGGTATTATTATCCAACCTGAGAGTAAGATCGATCGATTCTTTAGTGGCTTAAAACCAAGTCTTCGAAGGGCGTTAGCCATAAGGGACTTCAATAGATACGAGGAAATCGTTCGATGTGCTCTCAAAGTCGAGATGGAGATTGGAATAACCCATCAGTCACATGGGTTTGATAAGAAGAGGAAGATGGAATTCAAAGAAAAATCTAAAGAGCACACAGAAAAGAAGATGAGATTTTCCTTATGCTCAAAGTGTGGAAAGAAACATGGAGGGAGTTGTCTTAAAGGGACAAGTCAATGTTTTAAATGTGGAAAGGAAGGTCATCGGGCATTTGAATGCCGTGATAATGGGAAGAAGATGTCTAATGATGCAAAAAAAGGAAGGGATACACAGAATGAACCTACTACACTTCAATGTTTCAAGTGCAAGGAGATGGGGCATTATGCCAATCAATGCCCAAATCCAAGGGTTGATGATGATGGTCTACGTCAACAAAATCTTAAGGCTAAAGACAAAGGAATGTCACACGCAATTTCTATCAGCGATGTGGAGTACGATAACGAAGTGGTGAAAGGTACACTTACCAGCCACTCTAAAGTAGCAAATGTTTTATTTGATTCTGGATCCACCCACTCATTTATTTCTAAAGAATTTTCTAAGGGTATCACCGTATTACCTCAACAATTAGATGTTGAGTTAGCTGTGACAACACCTAATGGCACAACAGTGGCATCAAAAGTTTATAATTCTTCTCCGATCGAAGTTTGTGGGAAAGTGCTTCCTGCAAATCTTGTGATCCTTCCATTAGTGGAATTTGATGTGATTCATGGCATGGATTGGCTTTCTCTACATGGAGCTCATATCAATTACCAAAGAAGGGAAGTCGCATTTCATATTCCAGATCAATCTACGATCGTCTATCAATGCAAGGATGAACATAACCTTCCAGTGGAAATTCCTTCCATCTTATGGGTCTTGATTCCACTAAATGAAGGATATTTATCTCAAATGGTTGGTGAGAAACTCACGATTATGAATATTCCCATTGTAAGGGAGTTTGATGGTGTCTTTCCGGAGGAATTACCGGGTCTTCCACCAAATCGTGAAGTTGAGTTTTCAATAGAACTCGTACCGGGTGCTTTGCCTATTTCAAAGACACCTTATAGAATGGCCCCAATTGAGTTGCAGGAATTGAAAAAGCAACTCCAAGAGAATCTTGATAAGGGATTCATACGCCCTAGTGCATCACCTTGGGGAGAACCTGTTCTATTTGTTAAGAAGAAAGATGGATCAATGAGACTCTGCATTGATTATCGAGAACTTCACAAGATCACTATCAAGAACAAATATCATCTCCCACGCATTGATGACTTATTTGACCAACTAAACGGAGCTCAATAATTTTCCAGGATTGATCTTCGTTCAGGGTATCATCAATTGAGGGTCAAAAGGGAGGATATACCAAAGACGACTTTCCGTACAAGGTATGGACACTATGAATTTATAGTGATGCCATTTGGTCTTACTAATGCCCCTGCTATCTTCATGGATCTAATGAATAGAGTCTTTAGAGACTATCTTGATCAATTTGTGGTAGTCTTTATAGACGATATTCTTGTCTATTCAAAGAGCAAGGAAGAGCATGAAGATCACTTGAGAATTATATTGAAGACCCTGAGAAAGGAGAAGCTTTATGCCAAATTTACCAAGTGTGAATTTTGTCTTCAAAAAGTTTCATTTTTGGGTCACATAATCTCAAAAGAGGGGATATCTGTGGATCCAGCAAAAACAGAGGTTATCGAAAGATGGTCGAGACCAACAACAGTAACTGAGATCCGAAGTTTTCTTGGTTTGGCTGGATATTATAGACGTTTTGTAAAAGATTTTTCATGATTATCTAATCCACTCACCAAGTTGACCCGGAAAGGAGTTATGTTTGTCTGGATAGAGGAATGTGAAGAGAATTTCAAGGAGTTGAAAAGAAGGTTATCTAGTGCACCTGTGCTCACACTGCCTTGTAGTGGAGAAAGGTTTGTGATCTACAGTGATGCATCCAAGAAAGGATTGGGGTGTGTTCTTATGCAAAATGATATGGTGATAGCTTATGCCTCACGACAGTTGAAAATCCATGAGCAAAATTACCCAACACATGATTTGGTGTTGGCTGCGGTAATCTTTGCATTAAAGATCTGAAGGAATTACCTTTATGGTGAAAGGTGTGATATTTATACTGATCATAAAAGTTTAAAGTATATTTTCACACAAAAGGAGCTGAATATGCGCCAAAGAAGATGGTTGGAGCTGATTAAGGATTATGACTGCTCAATCCATTACCACCCTGGGAAAGCAAACAAGGTGGCAGATGCATTAAGTCGACAAGACCATGCTAGTTTATCCATGATGAGGATCACAAAAGATCCAATATTTATGGATTTACAAAGGATGGATCTTGGAATTATAATGGAAGGGGGAAAATCTTATCTTTCTCAAATGAATGTTCAACCATCTATACATGTGAAGATTAAAGAGTCACAGAAAGAAGATGTCGAGTTACAAAAGAAGGTGAGAAATGTTCCTAAATTCAACCTTGATTGTGATGGGATAATAAAGTTCAGGAATCGGGTTTGTGTTCCTCCCATCCCCAAATTAAAGAAGGAGCTGCTGGATGAGGCTCATAGTTCGTCATTCTCTATTCATCCTGGAAGCACGAAGATGTATAGGGACCTGAAAGATTACTTCTGGTGGGATGGCATGAAAAGAGATATCGCTGAATATGTCTCTCGATGCTTGGTTTGTCAACAAGTTAAAGCTGAGAGACAAAAGTCTAAGGGGATGTTACAACCATTACCCATACCCGAATGGAAATGGGAAAACATCACTATGGACTTTGTCACAGGACTTCCTAAAACATCCAAAGGCAATAATGCTATCTGGGTCATAGTTGATCGTCTTACAATGTCTGCACACTTCATTGATATTAGAGAGGATTTCTCTCTAGATCAGCTTGCCAGGATATATTTAAAGGAAGTGGTAAGATTGCATGGAGTACCACTTTCTATTATATCTGATCGGGATTAGAGATTTACCTCGAAGTTCTGGCGAAGTCTTCAGCATACTCTGGATACAGAGTTGAGTTTCAGCACTGCTTATCATCCCCATACAGATGGTCAGTCTGAGAGAACAATTCAAACCCTAGAAGATATGTTGAGAGCTTGCTCTATGGATTCCAAAGGAGGTTGGGATCAACACCTACCTTTGGTGGAATTTTCTTATAATAATAGCTTTCACTCCAGTATTCAGATGGCTCCTTATGAAGCTCTCTATGGAAAGAAATTCAGGACTCCAACTTGCTGGGATGAAGTTGGGGAAAGAAAGCTATTAGGACCTGATCTCGTTGATGAAATGGCAGAAAAGGTCAGATCTATTCAACAACACATAAGAGCAGCTCAGAGTCGACAGAAAAGCTATGCCGACAACCGAAGAAAAGACCTAGAGTTTGAAGTGGGCGATAAAGTGTTCTTACGAATATCTCCCTGGAAGAGGGTTATGAGATTTGGAAAGAAGGGGAAGTTGAGCCCTAGATATATCGGTCCTTTCGAAATACTGGATCGTGTTGGGAAGGTAGCTTACCGATTGGCGCTTCCAGAGAATCTCTCTCAAGTTCACGATGTGTTCCATGTATCTCTCCTGAGAAAGTACATACCAGATCCTTCACATGTACTCAGCTCAGAACTTGTACCGCTGGAGCAAGATCTTTCTTATGAAGAACAACCGATAGAGATTCTGGATCGTAGCAAAAAGGTCCTATGAAACAAGACCACTTGCTTGGTGAATGTTTTATGGAGGAACCACCAACTTGAAGAAGCTACATGGGATCTTGAGGATATGATGAGGGAGAAGTATCCTCATCTGTTTGTTACAAAGTGACGAATTTTGCGGGCGAAATTCTTTTTAAGGGGGGTAGAATGTAACACCCGAGATTTTTATGAGTAATACTTTGTTTTTTATATATCATAAATGGAATCTTTCACTACATACTAGCTTGGCTTACTTTACACGCAATCGCGACCTTCCTCGATAGCTTGCGTCGTACACAATACCGAGTTTCACTAAACAACGATATGATATTAAAATATTATTAAAACTAGCCGTTATGAATAGTAATAACCACTTTTTGAAATTTTATAAATTCTATTTTTCAAAATGGACTTCATTTTTGGATTCGGAATACCGAAATTAGCCTAGGGTGAAATTTTGGTATTTTTCTGAAAACTTTCAATTTTTGATGAATAGTGAAACCACTAAGTGGTAGGTTAAAAACTGAATTTTGCATAAAACATAATTTTACCGCTTCTGTGAATTGAATTTCGAAAATCCGAGAGACACAGTTAATATCAAGGACAAAAATGTGGTTCAATGAGATGAAAATAAGTTTTTGGTGAATAGTAACTTTTTACTTTTTTTTACCACGGTTAAAAGTAAATAGGGTAATTAAGGGTAAAAATGATTTTATTATTACCCTAACACATGTCCTAATTCTATTGGACAAGTATAATTCGACCAAAAACAAACTTAGGAATAAAATATGACCATTTAGGCCCACTTGGGTTAGATTAGGACATTTATTATTAATTTATTTAAAGAAGGGTTAAAATTGTTAAAATCAATGTTTAATAATTAAATCATTCTTAATATGGGGTTATACATAAGATAAATTCGACTATAAATATTAATTAGAAAGATAAAAATATTTCCTACATAATGGTATTTTATTTGTAATTTTTAGACATTAAATAATGTAATTTATTTATGACACAATGATGATGCAGTAATTATCTTATTAATGAAATATTGACATAATTGATGTTATAAACACCAAAATAAATGTAATTTGAGACTTTTTATGAATTAAAAAAATTTTCTAGGTTACTATGATATATTAGTGTTGATTTAATCAACTTGGTTAGAACATATAATTCTGTTATGACTTTCAAAAAAATCATATATCAAATAGTGTCAAAATTGACACAAAATAGTTTTTAAATCAAATATTATATTATTAATTGTTATTTTATTCCTAAAAATCTAAGGTTCGGACAAATGACTTAGATAAGGATATATATATTAATAATAAACAATTTGGGGTTCGTTTGGCATGTTATAGTAAGTTTATTAACCATATAGTGAAGGAAAACAAAAGACATGGTAAAAGTTAAATTATTTAACTTAGAGTTAAATCTAATTGATAAGGTTAAAATAATATCCTAACCTTGTATAAATCCTATTGGTTGATAGGATTTCGACCCTTCCCCACTTTAGCATCGAAATAAGACCCTTTGGAACCATTATAAACCGATTTTGACTTTAATATAAAATAATATTCTGAGGTATTCCTAAGGTGCCCCTCTCCTCCCTTATAAAAGGGCACCTCCTCCCCTCCTCCTCACACCACATTGAGCACTCAAGCTCGGCCAACCCCTGCCATTTTCTCCTCTCCACTTCCCTAGAATAATTCTAGAGGTCCTGGTCTTCTTCAAAGACCAATTTTAGTTCCCTAAGTGAAGGATTCAAAGAAGCGTTCCAAAGAAGAGGTAATATCCATTACCGATCTTTTCAATTTCTTTCTTCTTAAACTTCTTCTTCTTTAGTTGTTTCATGATAAAGTAATAACATCAGTATTACTTACATACTGATATGTTATTATAATTATGAAACAACCCTAATTCACCTTTTATCCATCCTACGGAAAAATGAAGTCACCGCGCGTGCGTACGTACGGAATACCGTCTCCAAGCCGTGGTGTAATCTATTTTCCACCATCACTTTACAAGGATGGGTATAATGGTGTAATGAGTAACTATTTATGATTATTATAAAGTAATATTGATACTGAAATAATATATATACACTCCAATACAATTCCAAGATCATAGGAACGATATCATCACTCGTGCGTACGTACGGAATACCGTCTCCACGATGTGATGTGACTCGTTCTACATGATCATCATTACATAGTAATTATATAACTGAATTGAATGAATAAATATGATATATGTTACACTAATACCATTCTGGATATAAGGTATCTATAACCTTAAAATAAGAATAAGAATTTATTCGGCAAAACATGCATAAGACCAAAAGGCAATAAAGACCCGAGTAACAAGTAACAATGAAATATTACGAACAAGAAGCTAAGAATATGACCATATATGATATAATATCAATATGTATGACTCTGGAATAAGTCAATAACATTATTTAAACCATTATACAAGAGCTTCGGACACGTACAAAGCAAATCAGACCTAAGGTAAGGGAAATATCACAATCTCATTTCTATCCGAGATTGTTTATACTTTGAAATTTACTGGGGTGTATTTTATCATCCACATCCATGTTTCATCGATATGTAATATTATTTCCATTCAACTACAATTTTTTAAATCCAATTTTACCCTTTGGTAAGTTTTTATTAAAAGATATGAAAGGAATCTTTTGTCATTTTTCATACGAGGTACTTTTTGACTTTTCCGACAAAAGTACGGGATGAATGTTTTTTTTACTTATACGGCATGAATGGATTTTTAAAACATTATTTCCAAGAAGCTTCCTTTACAAGTTTTCAAGTTTATTTTTAATCAACTTCTTTTAGTTTAAAATTTTATGACATTTTAAGAAAAGAAAAGTGTTTTTTTTGAAGAAGAAAGGATATTTTCCTCAAGAATGGAGTTCAAGTGTTTTATCAAAATTATTTTCCATCTAAGATAATAAAGGGTTCTGTTTTTATCCCGATTATTAAGTTTATTTTATTATGTTGTGAGGGAATTATTTTTATGAAGTCATTTACCTTATATGGTTTGTTTTATGATGTCATGATGTTTCAAGAATCCCATTATTGTTACATGTGTTATGCGATGATGTATGTTTTATGATTATGTGGCACACATAAGAAAGGATTCATTATAAGATGGGTGGGACCTATATCTCCATCCATTGCATTGGGTAAAGATTTTATATCTCATGAGATAGACAGGGCTGGAACGGTAGGTTATACCGGTTCAGTGAAACAGGACTAAAACGAGGGTTACTCGATTCAGAAAGGGACTTTGTCCACTAAGATAGTCTTGGCAATGAGTCATGACTAACATGAAATGATTTTCCATAATTATGTGTGCATGCCACAAAGTTTCAAGTTTCATGTTATGATTATGGTGATATCATTTTCACTTCTATGATTTATTCCATGTTAATATATTATGATCTCTTTTGCAGGTTATGATTTTCAAAAAGATATGATATGATTTTTAGTTCCTTTATTTTCCCTTGCTGAGCATTTGAGCTCACCCTTTTATGTTTTCTTTTCCCCATGTCAGGAAGATGGATATTAAGTAGAATATACTAAAAGGGACCCTAGATATGATGAAATAGATGAGAGATACTGTAGAATATTTATGAACCAGTTGTTTATGTTTCCCAGTTTCTGAAGACACTATACCTATACGGTCCTTTGTGGTTTTTTCATATGTTGTAATAAGTGTGCTTCAATTTTTGAAGTATTAACAATGTATGTAAAGTATGGGTCGTCATAGAAAATATCACCAAAAATCTTGGATTTCGATAAGAAAAAAGTGAAATTGTGCACATGGATGAGGATTATAACATTCCCATGATCCTTTGACCATTTTTCATGATTTTTACAATGTTGTTAGATTTTTTTATGTATATTTTGTTTAATAGTTGTATAAACCCACATTTCGGTGCCCTTTGTCTGAGATTGTTGAGGTAGTTTTTTCTTACGACTTTTCTTGTGAGGGGATTCTCTTTCGGGATCATGGGATCAGGAATTAACCAAGGGATTTATATGGGTTATCTTATATTTTTAGATGGTTATTGGTATATGATATTAGGGATACAATGGTAGATTTAGATGACCTCAACAATCTAGTTGAGTGATACACTATGGTTAGAGGTTATCTTCCTTGGATGATGAGCACTCTTAGTGTCGTGGATGGTAACCCCTCCTTATAACCAATATGTAACCCCTAGGAAAGAATATTTTGTGAGCTTGTGGATGGTAGGGAAAAATTGGGAATGTGTACCTCTCCAGCCCAAACATTGGGAGACCCCTAGGTCAGAGTATATTGTCATTTCATCTTTTATACTGATTTGTTTTGCAGAAATTTTAGGACATGATAGCTTTTTAGGGTCCGACATGGATATTTTTCACCTCTTTATATCAAGAAATTGGATTCATAGATATTTATCATTCTATATTTTCATGTGTATGAATATGGTCATTCTATGAGGTCCATGATTTATTCCCTGGCATTTAGACATATTGGAGTTCCTATATAGATCTGATGGATATGTCTGGAACACTGTTGAAATATAATGTGGAAATTGTTAATGGTTAAAGAATTAATTAATGTAAGGTGAAACTGATGAAAACAGGTTAATATAACATAATGTATTAATTTAAAATGTTATGTGGTTATAAGATATCTTGTCTTAGTAGCGGTAGCCAGGAGTCCGAGAGACATTATCTACAATATAGTCTAAGACTATGATATTCTCATAGTGTGGTTCTGAGATATATTATATCCTGCACATTTCGTTTTTTTAATCTAATATACTTTTTCGGATAAGTAAACTGACACCTCAATGATTATGATCCTTGGACGGGGGGTGTTTTCCCCATCATCTCAGTGGGATGATGGACAGTTGACTACGTCGATTGGCCTTACTCTCTTCTCATTGTAGTTACTTGTGATCGCATGTATGGAATTTAGTTTTATGTATAAATGTGTGTAGATAGATATTTCAGATCACGGTTATTTCACACACATGTATTATGGATATTCTTTCTTAAGGACTACTCTCGGTATAACATGTATAGGTTGTGATGGATTGATGATCCTTACTCGGGTTATGGGATGTGATAGTTTCAGGTATAACATTGGATTTATGATACATGTTATGTGGGTTGTGGTGGATCCAAGAAACTATGTGGTTACTTTAGGATACATGGACATGGGGCTATTTCACAATGTGCATGTTGTTGTGCTTCTCCCAGGTGTCTACGGGATATCAATTTTTGAGGGAGATGCACAAGATGTGAAATATTTGGGAGGATCAGCAAAACAATAGGGAAGAAATAGAGGGGTACCTTTAATATTCTTTATTACAAGCCCATGTATGTGATAATTTGTGAGAGTAGCCGTGGTGAGGCTAGGAACATAGTATACCAATTTAGGTTACGAGTTTGTTTTACTTTTTTTTCTCTATTCTTTATCAATATTTCTTTACATTTTTCATGAGTGTATTTTTAGAGGATCCTATTCGGTATATTATTATACTCAACATATGTATATATATATAATTTTTCTAATCATTTGGAGTTAGATGGTGATCAGGATAGTTACATCAAGCATGTTGTTTTTTCATGAGCTATTTGGGCTTCATAGTTTTTGTCATCTCTACGTTATTTTGGTACATATAGTTTTCCCATTCAGTTGAAGTAGTTATTTCATGTCATTAAATTTTTATAATTGGGTTTTCATTTATATTGGAGTCTAATAAGTAGTTGGTAGGTGTCAATCATATCCCCCTCTTTACCAAGTGTTCTCTTAATGGGTAATGCCTCCCATCTATGTGTATACTATACCCTCAATGCTAGTCACCAGCCTAAGACCTGCTGGAGGCGGGACTCAGGTGGTCTCTATTTATCCTCTCTCATTATTGTCCTATGAGGGGTATCCTTGTTGGATTGCGGTCATGACAGAGTGGATCAAATGTATGATCAAGGTATGAGATTATGTTTTGAGTTTACCACAAGTGATGTTGCATGGGATGGTTGAACCACAGTGTCATCTATGTGTAGAAAGAACTTTAAACATAGGAGACCGGCTATGACATGGGTATTTTTGGCCCGCTGTAATTTTATACACATACCTTTATGCTGACATCAACTACTAAATGAAGTGATACAGATTTAAGGGTACATACCTTCAATGTAATCATCAATCATTATTATTTGTTCCTACGATTGAATGGGTAGAACCTCAAATAGGTTAACCTAAAATGAATAAAAGAAAACAAATAATTAATGTTAAATTCTTCAATATTCCTCTTTTAAGAGCTCTAACTATTGTTTATTTTGAAAAAATGGCTCCAGGTTGTTTTTTTCATTAGGTTTTCATATAATATGTTCATCAATATGTTCCAGTAGATCACCACAAAGTAGAGGTTGAACATGGAGATACTTGGAGGAGGATACAATATGTGTTTCAGTACTAGAGTCTACAAAAGATCAAGGGTTCCATTTAAGATAATTTCATTGAAGAGTGGTTTGACGAGGTTGAGATAAACTTTAGTCTAATAAATTCAATGAAGGATCATTGGATACCGCTGTTTATGATGATTCTATGTTTGGTAGCGAGGTAGTGGTGGTTCTTATTTCTCAAAAATCACAAGTAGTCTGTAGTCTCATGAGAGGAGTTCCAATACTGGTTCAGAGCTGATTTTCATTCCTCGATCACAATGTCAGCCAATTTTCATGAGCTTCATACCCTTCACTATGGGAGATCCACTGTGAATGGTTTTGGGATCCGTTTTAGTAACCTTTTACGATATGATTCCGTCCATATTCTAGATGAGGATGCTAGGGAGAGGCATCTCAAGGTGGCTTTGCATCAAGAGATCAAGAGCCAGGTCACCCATTTATGATAAAGTCATATCTCGAGGTGGTGGTAAATGTTGGGGCCATCAATAGGATGTGATCTAGAATAATATCATCACGATAGGGGAGTAGTCATGATTATTTAGAAATTTGATCTATGGTTTGGGGTTCCCAGTTTTCATGATAAAAGTTCTTCTAATTAGGCGGGGATAGGTCTCATCCCTCAATTTCACATTTTGCAGGGGATTGCATCTTTCAAGACAATTCCAAGGGATCTGATGCATTTTTTTTCTACGTATGATGAGTTAATCAGTGGCAACAGTTCTCGATCATTTTGAGCATTTAACTTGTGCCATTTATTTTGCTTCAGGTACCTCCATTGAGGCAGTACTACCCAATATAGTAATAGTAGGTTTATCATATTTAGGATCAGTAGAGAATAGTTGGGGAATGTATAGGACGACACTAGGATCCACAGATTTCCTAAAGTGTAGATAACATCCTCAGAGGTGGTCACTAGAAGGTTCATAGAGGCCAAGGATCTGATCATGGGTAGCTTCATTATAACAACCCATAATTTACATACATTGTTATTACTTCATAATTGAAGCATACTTATTACAACATATAAAAAAACCAAGAAAGGACCGTATAGGTATAGTGTCCTTAGAAACTGGGAAACATAAACAACTGGTTCATAAAGCATCTACTTTGCCTCCCATTTATTTCATCATATCAAGAGTCCCTTTTTGGCATATTCTACTTAATAACCTTCTTCCTGACCTGGGGAAATAAAACATACAAAAGGGTGAGCTCAAATGCTCAGTAAGGGTAAACAAAAGAAATATCAATCACATCATATACATAAGCACATAACTTTTGGAAATCTTAACCTGCAAAAGATATCATAATTTCACAACATGGGATAAATCATAGTAGTGAAATGTAATCCCAATAATCATAACATAAAACATGAAACTTTGTGGCATACACACATAATCATAGAAAATCATTTCATATTAGTCAATACTCATTGCCAAGACTTTCTTAGTGGACAAAGTCCATTTCTGAACTGAGTTCACTCCTCGTTTCAGTCCTATTTCACTGAACCGGTATAACCTACCGTTACAGCCATGTCTATCTCATGAGATATAAAATCTTTACCCAATGCATTGGAGGGAGATATAGGTCCCACCCAACTCATAATGATACCATTCTTTTGTGTTCCACAAAATCATAAACCATACATCATAGCATAACCCATGTAATAAAAATGGGAATCTTTAAACATCGTGACATCATAAAACAATTCATATAAGATAAAATAATTCATAAAAATATTTCCATAACAACATAATCAAATTCATGTAATAATAGGGATAGAAACAGAAACCTTTATTATCTTAGATGGAAAATAATTTTGATATAACACTTGAACTCCATTCTTGAGGAAAATATCCTTTCTACTTCAAAAACACTTTTCCTTTCTTAACTTGTCATTCAATTATAAACTAAAAGAAGTTGACTAAAAATAAACTTGAAAACTTGTAAGGGAAGTTTCTTGGAAATAATTTTTTAAAAAACCATTGATGTCGTATATGTTAAAAGAAAACATTCTTCTCGTACTTTTGTCAGAAAAGTCAAAAAGTACCTCGTATGAAAAACGACAAAAGATTCCTTTCATATCTTTTACTAAAAAATCACCGAAGGGTAAAATTTGATATAAACTATTATAGAAGGATATAAATATTACATATTGAGGAAACATGGATGTGGATGATAAAATACACCCCAGTAAATACCAAAGAATAAACAATCTCGGATAAAAATGAGATTGTGATATTTCCCTTACCTTAGGTCTGATATGCTTTGTACGTGTCCGAACCTCCTCTTCTTTGAAGTGCTTCTTTGAGACCTCCTTTTAGGGCACTAAAATAGGTCTTTGAAGAAGACCAGAACCTCTAGGATGTCTCTAGGGAAGTGGAGAGGAGAAATTGGTAGGGGTTGGTCGAGCTTGATGGCTCAAAGTGGTGTGAGGAAGAGGGGAGGAGGTGCCCTTTTATAAGGGAGGAGAGGGGCTCCTTTTGAAAAACTAAAAATATTATTTTATTATAACGTCAAGTTCGGTTTTAAATAGCTCCAAATTGATTTATTTAGAAGCTAAGGTGGGTATGGGTCGAAATTCTCCCATACAATAGAATTTAGACAAGTTTAGGTTCCTATTTTATCCATATCATTTAGATTTAACATTAAGTTAAATAATTTTACTTTTACTGTGTCTTCTTGTGTTCTTATACTATAAGGTTAATAAACTTACTATAAGCAGCCAAAAGAACCCCAAGTTGTTTATTATTAATATATATAACCTTATCTAAGTCATTTGGACGAGCCTTATATTTTTATGAATAAAATAACAATTACTAATGTAATATTTTTTTAAAAAACTATTTTATGTCAATTTTGACACTATTTAGTAATTAATTTTTGTGAAAGTCATAACAGAATGATTAATTCGAAAAAAGTTAATTAAATCAATACTAACATGTCATATTAATCTAGAAAATTAGTTTAATTCATAAAAAGTCTCAAATTACATTTATTTTGGTGTTTATAACATCAATTATGTCAATATTTCATTAATAAGATAATTACTGCATCATCTTTTTGGCATAAATAAATTAAATTATTTAATGTCCAAAAATTACAAATAAAATACCATTATGTAGGAAATCTTTTAGATTTCTATGTAATATTTATAGTAGAATTTATCTTATGTATAAGCCCATATTAAAAATGATTTACTTATTAAACACTGATTTTAACTATTTTAACCCTTTTTTAAATAAATTAATAATAAATGTCCTAATCTAATCTAAGTGGACCTAAATGGTCATATTTTATTACTAAGGTTGTTTTTGGTCGAATTGCACTTGTCCAATAGAATTAGGACATGTGTTAGGGTAATAATAATATCATTTTTACCCTTAATTGCCCTATTTACTTTTAACCGTGGTAAATAAAAGTAAAAAGTTACTATTCACCAAAAAAAATTTAATCTCATTGAACCACATTTTACTTACTGACATCAACCGTGTCTCTCGGATTTTTGAAATTCCACTCACAGAAGCGGTAAAATTAAGTTTTATGAAAAATTCAGTTTTTTAACTATCACTTAGTGGTTTCACTATTCATCAAAAATTGAAAGTTTTCATAAAAATACTGAAAATTCACCCTAGAATAATTTCGATATTCCGAATCCAAAAATGAATTCCATTTTGAAAAATAAAATTTATAAAATTTCCAAAAGTGGTTATTACTATTCATAACAGCTATTTTTAATAATATTTTATTGTTTAGTGAAACTCGGTATTGTGTATGATGCAAGCTATCGAGGAAGGTTGTGATTTAGTGTAAAGCAAGCCAAGCAAGTGTTGTGTGTAGAAAAAGATTCCTTTGATGATTTATATAAAATAAAAGTCACAGTTGTTACATTCTACCCCCCTTAAAATGAATTTCTCCCTCGAAATTCGTCACTTTGTAACAAAAAGATGAGGATACCTCTCCCTCATCATATCCTCAAGCTCCCATGTAGCTTCTTCTAATTGGTGGTTCCCCCATAAAACATTCCCAAAGTGAGTGGTCTTGTTTTGTAGAACATTTTCGCTACGATCCAGAATCTCTATCGGTTTTTCTTCATAAGAAAGATCTTGCTCCAGTGGTACAACTTCTGAGCTGCGTAAATGTGAAGGATCAGGTATGTAGTTTCTCAGGAGAGATACATGGAACACATCGTGAACTTGAGAGAGATTTGGTGGAAGCGCCAATCGGTAAGCTAAATTCCCAACACGATCCAGTATTTCGAAAGGACCAATATATCAAGGGATCAACTTCCCCTTCTTACCAAATCTCATAACCCTCTTCCAGGGAGATATTCGTAAGAACACTTTATCACCCACTTCAAACTCTAGGTCTCTTCTTAGGTTGTCGGAATAACTTTTCTGTCGACTCTGAGATGCTCTTATGTGTTGTTGAATAGATCTGACCTTTTCTGCCATTTTATCAACGAGATCAGGTCCTAATAGCTTTCGTTCCCCAACTTCATCCCAGCAAGTTGGAGTCCTGCATTTATTTCCATAGAGAGCTTCATAAAGATCCATCTGAATACTGGATTGAAAGCTATTATTATAAGAAAATTCAACCAAACGTAGGTGTTGATCCCAACCACCTTTGAAATCCATAGAGAAAACTCTCAACATATCTTCTAGAATTTGAATTGTTCTCTCAGACTGACTGTCTTTCTGAGGAAGATAAGCTGTGCTGAAACTCAACTCTATATCTAGAGTATGCTGAAGACTTCTTCAGAACTTCAAGGTAAATCTCGGATCCCTATCAGATATAATAGAAAGTGGTACTCCATGCAATCTTTCCACTTCCTTTACATATATCCTGGCAAGCTGATCCAGAGAGAAATCCTCTCTAATAGCAATGAAGTGTGCATACATTGTAAGACGATCAACTATGACCCAGATAGCATTATTGCCTTCGGATGTTTTAGGAATTCCTGTGACAAAGTCCATAATGATGTTTTCCCATTTCCATTCGGGTATGGGTAATGGTTGTAACATCCCCTTAGACTTCTGTCTCTCAGCTTTAACTTGTTGACAAACCAAGCATCGAGAGACATATTCAGCAACATCTCTTTTCATTACATCCCACCAGAAGTACTCTTTGAGGTCCCTATACATCTTCGTGCTTCCAGGATGAATATAGAATGAAGAACTATGAGCCTCATCCAGCAGCCTCTTCTTTAATTCGGGGATGGGAGGAACACAAACCCGATTCCTGAACATTATAATCCCATCAAAATCAAGGTTGAATTCAGGAACATTTCTCACCTTCTTTTGTAACTCGACATCTTCTTTATGTGCCTCTTTAATCTTCACATGTATAGATGGTTGAACATTCATTTCAGAAAGATAAGATTTTCCCCTTTCATTATAATTCCAAGATCCATCCTTTGTAAATCCATAAATATTGGATCTTTTGTGATCCTCATCATGGATAAACTAGCATGGTCTTGTCGACTTAATGCATCTGCCACCGTGTTTGCTTTCCCAGGGTGGTAATGGATTGAGCAGTCGTAATCCTTAATCAGCTCCAACCATCTTCTTTGGCACATATTCATCTCCTTTTGTGGGAAAATATACTTTAAACTTTTATGATCAGTATAAATATCACACCTTTCAACATAAAGGTAATGCCTCCAAATCTTTAATGCAAAGATTACCGCAGCTAACTCCAAATCATGAGTTGGGTAATTTTGCTCATGTATTTTCAACTGTCGTGAGGCATAAGCTATCACCATATCATTTTTCATAAGACCACACCCCAATCCCTTCTTGGATGCATCACTGTAGATCACAAACCTTTCTCCACTACAAGGCAGTGTGAGCATAGGTGCATTGGATAACCTTCTTTTCAACTCCATGAAATTCTCTTCACATTCCTCCGTCCAAACAAACTTATCTCCTTTCCGAGTCAACTTGGTGAGTGTATTAGATAATCGTGAAAAATATTTCACAAAACGCCGATAATATCCAGCCAAACCAAGAAAACTTCGGATCTCGGTTACTGTTGTTGGTCTCGACCATCTTTCGATAACCTCTGTTTTTGCTGGATCCACAGATATCCCCTCTTTTGAGATTATGTGACCCAAAAATGCATCTTTTTGAAGCTAAAATTCACACTTGGTAAATTTGGCATAAAGCTTATCCTTTCTCAGGGTCTTCAATATAATTCTCAAGTGATCTTCATGTTCTTCCTTGCTCTTTGAATAGACAAGAATATCGTCTATAAAGACTACCACAAACTGACCAAGATAGTCTCTAAAGACTCTATTCATTAGATCCATGAAGATAGTAGGGGAATTAGTAAGACCAAATGGCATCACTATAAATTCATAGTGTCTATACCTTGTACAGAAAGCCATCTTTGGTATATCCTCCCTTTTGACCCTTAATTAATGATACCCTGAACGAAGATCTATCTTGGAAAAATATTGAGCTCCACATAGTTGGTCAAATAGGTCATCAATTCATGGGAGAGGATATTTGTTCTTGATAGTGATATTGTTAAGTTCTCGATAATCAATGCAGAGTCTCATTGATCCATCTTTCTTCTTAACAAACAGAACAGGTGCTCCCCAAAGTGACGCACTAGGGTGTATGAAACCCTTATTCAGATTCTCTTGTAGTTTCTTCTTCAATTCCTGCAACTCAATTGGGGCCATTCTATAAGGTTTATTTGAAATAGGCAAAGCACCGGGTATGAGTTCTATTGAAAACCCAACTTCACGATTCGGTGGAAGACCCAGTAATTCCTTCGGAAGGACATCATCAAACTCCCGTACAATGGGTATATTCTTAATCGTGAGTTTCTCACCAACCATTTGAGATAAATAACCTTTATTTAGTGGAATCAATACCCATAAAATGGAAGAAATTTCCACTGGAAGGTTATGTTCATCCTTGCATCGATAGACGAACATAGATTGATCTGGAATATGAAATGTGACTTCCTTTCTTTGGCAATTGATATGAGCTCCATGTAGAGAAAGTCAATCCATTCCAAGAATCACAACAAATTCCACTATAGGAAGGATCACAAGATTTGCAATAAGCACTTTCCCACAAACTTCAATAGGAGAAGAATTATAAACTTTTGATGCGACTGTTGTGCCATTAGGTGTTGTCACAGCTAACTCAACATCTAATTGTTGTGGTAGTATGGTGATACCCTTAGAAAATTAATTAGAAATAAAGGAGTGGGTGGATCCAGAATCAAATAAAAAATTTTCTACTTTAGAGTGGATGGTAACTATACCTTTCACCACATCATTATCGTACTCCACATCGCTGATAGAAATTTCATGTGACTTTCCTTTTTCTTTAGCCTTAAGAGTTTGTTGACGTCGACCATCATCATCAACCCTTGGATTAGGGCATTTATTGGCATAATGTCCCATCTCCTTGCACTTGAAACATTGAAGTTTAGTAGGTTCATTTTGTGTATCCCTTCCTTTGTTTGCATCATTAGACATCTTCTTCCCATCATCGCGGCATTCAAATTCTCGATGACCTTCCTTTACATATTTGAAACATTTACTTGTCCCTTTAAGACAACTCCCTCAATGTTTATTTCCACACTTTGAGCATAAGGGAATGCTCATCTTCTTTTTAGTGTGCTCTTTAGATTTTCCTTTCAATTCCATTTTCCTCTTCTTATCAAATCCATATGACTGATGGGTTACTCCAATCTCCATCTCAACTTTGAGAGCACATCAAACGATTTCCTCGTAGCTGTTGAAGTCCCTTATGGCTAAGTCCCTTCAAAGACTTGGTTTTAAGGCACTAAAGAATCGATCGATCTTACTCTCAGGTTGGATAATAATACCAGAAGCGTACTATGCAAGTCTTGTAAAATTTGCTTCATAGGTACCAACAGATTCATCATCCCTTTGCTTCAGTTCAAGAAACTCTTTCTCCATCTCTGTTCGGAGAATACGAGGGATGTACTTACTGAAAAATAAGTTCTTGAACTCGTCCCATTCCATGGAATCAATTTCATCCCTTTGCCTCGTATTCTTAATAAGATTCCACCATTGATCAGCATCACCTTCCAAACGATACACTGCTAAGATGACTTTATCATGCTCAGAACATTGATGAACTGAAAATATCTTTTCCGTAGTACTAATCCATTGTTCAACAACTAATGGATCAGTAGACCCACTGAATGAAGGTGGACGCTATCTCATGAAGGATTCAACATAATGTTGCTCCTTCCTTTGCTTTTTTGGAAGTCCTGCATGATTCATATCTTGATAAGGTTGTGTGAGAATGGATACAAGATTTTGCATTCCAGCTCCCATAACATTTGGATTCTCAGGGTGAAAATCATTGCATTGCCCGTCGCATTCCGCATCAACACGGTTCCTTCGGGTTCCAGCCATTGACTAAAACCAAGATGAATAGTGTGAGCAACACTAATTATAATAGGAAAACCACATAATCAAGAATAAAATTTCACACTTAAGGTCTTATTCTATGTTATTCATGGCCATTTCTAAAACACTAAGATTGTGTTCTATGCTTAGACTTATCGTTAGTGTTCTTACTAAGGCTTTCACATCCTAGTTTCCAAAGGTTGGCTATACCTTTCCTCTGATACCAACTATAACGACCCATTCATTACATACATTGTTATTACTTCAGAATTGAAGTACACTTATTACAACATATAACAAAACCAAGAAAGGACCGTGTAGGTATTGTGTCTTTAGAAACTGGGAAACATAAACAGCTGGTTCATAAAGAATCTACTTTGCCTCCCATTTATTTCATCATATCTAGAGTCTCTTTTTGGAATATTCTACTTAATAACCTTCTTCCTTGCCTGGGGAAATAAAACATATAAAAGGGTGAGCTCAAATTATCAGTAAGGGTAAACAAAAGAAATATCAATCACATCATATACATAAGCACATAACTTTTGGAAATCTTAACCTGCAAAAGAGATCATAATTTCATAACATGGGATAAATCATAGTAGTGAAATGTAATCCCAATAATCATAACTTAAAACATGAAACTTTGTGTCATACACACATAATCATAGAGAATCATTTCTTATTAGTCAAGACTCATTGCCAAGACTATCTTAGTGGACAAACTCCATTTCTGAACCGAGTTCACTCCTCGTTTCAGTCCTGTTTCACTAAACCGGTATAACCTACCGTTACAACCATGTCTATCTCATGAGATATAAAATCTTTACCCAATGAATTGGAGGGAGATATAGGTCCCACCCATCTCATAATGATACCATTCTTATTTGTGCCACAAAATCATAAACCATACATCATAGCATAACCCATGTAATAAAAATGGGAATCTTTAAACATCGTGACATCATAAAACAATTCATATAAGATAAAATAATTCTTAAAAATATTTCCATCACAACATAATCAAATCCATGTAATAATAGGAATAGAAACAGAACCCTTTATTATCTTAGATGGAAACTAATTTTTATAAAACACTTGAACTCCATTCTTGAGGAAAATATTCTTTCTACTTAAAAAACACTTTTCCTTTCTTAACATGTCATTCAATTATAAACTAAATGAAGTTGATTAAAAATAAACTTGAAAACTTGTAAGGGAAGCTTCTTGGAAATAATTTTTTAAAAATCCATTCATGTCGTATAAGTTAAAAGAAAACATTCTTCTCGTACTTTTTTCGGAAAAGTCAAAAAGTACCTCGTACGAAAAACGAAAAAAGATTCCTTTCAAATCTTTTACTAAAAAATCACCGAAGGGTAAAATTTGATATAAATTATTGTAGAAGGATATAAATATTACATATTGAGGAAACATGGATGTGGATGATAAAATACACCCCAGTAAATACCAAATAATAAACAATCTTGGATAAAAATGAGATTGTGATATTTCCCTTACCTTAGGTCCGATATGCTTTGTACGTGTCCGAACCTCCTCTTCTTTGAAGTGCTTCTTTGAGACCTCCTTTTAGGGAACTAAAATAGGTCTTTGAAGAAAACCAGAACCTCTAGGATGTCTCTAGGGAAGTGGAGAGGAGAAAATGGCAGGGGTTGGCCGAGATTGAAGGCTCAAAGTGGTGTGAGGAAGAGGGGGATGAGGTGCCCTTTTATAAGGGAGGAGAGGGGATCCTTTGGAAAAACTAAAAATATTATTTTATTATAAAGTCAAGTTCGGTTTTAAATAGCTCCAAATTTATTTATTTAGAATCTAAGATGGGGATGGGTCGAAATCCTCTCATCCAATAGAATTTATACAAGTTTAGGTTCCTATTTTAACCTTATCATTTAGATTTAACATTAAGTTAAATAATTTTACTTTTATCATGTCGTCTTGTGTTATTATACTATAAGGTTAATAAACATACTATAAGCAGCCAAAAGAACCCCAAGTTGTTTATTATTAATATATATAACCTTATCTAAGTCATTTGGCCAAACCTTAGATTTTTATGAATAAAATAACAATTACTAATATAATATTTATTTTAAAAACTATTTTATGTCAATTTTGACACTATTTAGTAATTAATTTTTTTAAAGTCATAACAGAATGATTAGTTCGAAAACAGTTAATTAAATCAATACTAGCATGTCATATTAAACTAAGAAATTAGTGGAATTCATAAAAAGTCTCAAATTACATTTATTTTGGTGTTTATAACATCAATTATGTCAATATTTCATTAATAAGATAATTACTGCATCATCTTTTTGTCATAAATAAATTAAATTATTTAATGTATAAAAATTACAAATAAAATACCATTATTTTGGAAATCTTTTTATATTTCTAATTAATATTTATAGTTTCATTTATCTTATGTATAACCCCATATTAAAAATGATTTACTTATTAAACATTGATTTTAACTATTTTAACCCTTCTTTAAATAAATTAATAATAAATGTCCTAATCTAATACAAGTGGGCCTAAATGGTCATATTTTATTCCTAAGGTTGTTTTTGGTCGAATTACACTTGTCCAATAGAATTAGGACATGTGTTAGGGTAATAATAATATCATTTTTACCCTTAATTACCCTATTTACTTTTAAACGTGGTAAATAAAAGTTAAAAGTTACTATTCACCAAAAATTATTTTCATCTCATTGAACCACATTTTACTTACTGACATCAACCGTGTCTCTTGGATTTTTGAAATTCCACTCACAGAAGCGGTAAAATTATGTTTTATGAAAAATTCAGTTTTTTAACTACCACTTAGTGGTTTCACTATTCATCAAAAATTGAAAGTTTTCAGAAAAATACCAAAATTTCACCCTAGGATAATTTCGATATTCCGAATCCAGAAATGAAGTCCATTTTGAAAAATAAAATTTATAAAATTTCAAAAAGTGATTATTACTATTCATAACGGCTAGTTTTAATAATATTTTATTGTTTAGTGAAACTCGGTATTACGTACGACGCAAGCTATCGAGGAAGGTTGTGATTTCGTGTAAAGAAATCCAAGCAAGTGTTGTGTGTAGAAAAATATTCCTTTGATGATTTATATAACAGAAAATTCTCGGGTGTTACATTCATGCTTTAGTGTTTTCAGCACTCGGCGAGCCAATTTTTTTTGGTGTAGCCTTTTCTTTTTTTTCTACATCGGTGGATGCCTTTTTTGATCATGGGGAAATTAAATCTTTCATATCACCTTCCATTTTCCATGCTTTGATAAATGAGGTAAATATACTTACATTCCCTTTGGCGTTGACAATGCGAGTTAGAGGGTGAGTTGAATTTTTCAAAGTATGTAGAAACTATGAGCTTGTGAAATGGTAGAACTTCTCTTTGAGAGATTTTCTATTTTTAGAAAATATAACCATATGAATTCACCAATGGAAATGATTTTTTGTATTCATTATAGGTTTTCGAAGAACTTTTTCTGGAGGAAGGTTGGGTTCTTTGACGTTGATGGAGAGCCAACAATGTTTTTTGGGGAGAGAGACCCTCATATGGGTCAGAGGCAAGTTCCATCCTTGTCATCAATGAATCATGAGAATAATATGATTTCATGAGATGTTCAGAAGTTAGAATTCCCCAGGGACAAAGAAAATTACCCTAATTTATTTCCTGAAGAGGTATTAGAGTTACCCCCTCAACAAGAGATCTATTTCATGAACGAAATACTTCCATGTGTGTCTTTAATCTCGATGTCTCCCTATAGGATAGAACCTTATAATTTGGAGAGATACTTATACAGCTCGATGTTTTGTGGATGTTTATTTTTTGGATGTGTGTGTCACCAAGGGGTGCACCTGTTTTGTCTGTAATAAAAGCTAATGGTATATTGCATTTGCATATCAATTATCATTGCTTGAACCATGTGACAGTGATGAACCGCTATCCACATAAAAAGAGTGATGACTTATTCAATCACATAAAGGGTTAAATTGGGTTCTTGAATATATATTTTTGATCTAGATATCATTAGATGTGTGTGAAGGATGAGGATATCCCAAAAAATGATTTCTATTGTCGTTATGGGAATTATGAGTTTGTTGTGATGTCGTTCGATATGATTAATGCTCGAATTATGTTAATGGGGTTAATGAATGCTGGGTTCCATGAGTTACAAGAAAAGTTAGAGAAAGTTTTTATTGAGGAAATCCTTGTGTACTATGTGTTTTTGGAGCATACCTAGCTTCTGTGTTTTATTTTCGGAGTTCTTCTCCATGAGAATTTGTTTATAATGTTCCCAAATTTTGAGTTTTTGGATTGAGATGTTTGTTTCATGGGTCATGTTGTATCCCAATATGGAGTAGTTTTGGATCCATTGATGATTTATAAAGTTTCATCGTGGGAATCCTCCAAAATAGTGGAAGTGGTGTGAAGTTTTGTTTGGCCTTTCATGCTATTACCTGGTGTTCTTAGCCGATTTCTCTTGGGTTGTGTATTCTCTAGAAGCATTGAATATAATGGATCAAAAATTATTGTCAATTGATCTGTTACATATTGATTTTTTGTATCTGAAGGATAATATGGTCAGTGATCCAGTCCTTGGTCCGCCAGCATAAGAAATTCAGTATGATGTTTTCTGCAGTGCTTCACTTATTGGTTTGGTATATTTTCTAATGAATATAAGATTGGTCATTTCTTATGGGTATTAGTAGTTACATCCCCATGAGCATAACTATGCCACCCATGATCACGATTTGGTGGTGGTGGTGTGTTTCATGAGGTTGTGGATAAATAAACTCATAGGTGATCATTTTGTGTTCTTCACAGATCAAAAGATCCTAAGGCATGTTTTATCCTGATGTGACTTAAACTTACGTTAATGTTGGTGGATGTAGTTCTTACAGGATTATGACATCTAGATTTCATATACGCCTAGAAAAGGGAATTTATTAACCTATGCACTAAGATGGAAGTAATGAAATAATTCATTGTATGAATCAAGTGATTCATGTAGAGTGACAGAGGAACTTTTAGCATTTAACCACTATATGGGAGAAGCTTGGGGAATAGGTAGTTTTTTTAGATTATGGTGAATTCATAAATATTAAAATAGGTGGATAATTTTTGGTTTGGGGATCATGAAGTGGAGGTCTAGAGAGACCGATCTATTTGTGGAAAGGCCCATGATGAGTGGTTTGTAGATGAACCACACCAGGTTTCATTATATGGAAGTATTTTTGTTGCTTTAGATATGTGTGAGATGGTTCTAAAATAGCTTCATATTTATCCTTTATCGGAACATCCTATCATGGAAAATATGAACCATGCATTGAGAGGTTAGTTTTTGTGGCCATGTTTGAAGTATAATGTTGAAGGTTTTGTGACGAAATGTTCAGTCTACTAGATAGTGAAGGCCGAGCAACGTGTTCCATGTGGTTTTCAAAATCCATTAGATTTTTCGTAATGGAAGTGGGAGGAAATCTCAATGTACTTTGTTACCATTTTTCCTCAAACACGTGGACTTTATGACACTATATAGGTTATAGTTTATTATTTGACCTAATCCACCCACTTTATAGAAATCAAAGTGTTGAGATCAATGGAGGTACTATCGAGGTAGTATGTAGAGTAGGTAGTGAGACTTCACAGAGTCCCAATGATGACCATTTCTGATCGAAATCCTTGTTTTACCTCAAGGGTGTGCAAAGGTCTCCAACATTCTTTCAGTTCTTAGTTATTCCTTAGAACTACATTTCATCCTTTACAGACCATCTAGACTCTTGAAGATATGTTGTGCTCTTGTGTCCTGGAATATGGATGTTTGTGGATGAGGCACCTTAACATGGTTGAGTTTTATTACAATAATTGTTTCCACTCCACCATCAGTATGGAGCCATTTGAATCATAGTATGACTAACCTTATTATTCTCTATTGTTTTGTACTACGGTCAGAGAGGTAGTAATTATTAGGACAGAATAGGTATAGAATAACATATAGATGGTTCAAGTGATTTGAAATAGAATTAAAGCAGGCACAAGATCATTATAAATACTATGTTTGTCATTGGTGGAGACCTATGGAGTTCGATGTTGGGATCAAGTCTTCATGAAGGTGTCTCCCCATTAGGGAAATAAACCGTTTGGTATTGGGAGTAAACTTTCTCCCTAATTGGTTGAGCCTTTCAAGGTGTTGGATTGTATTGGAGTTATGTCATATCAGAAAGAACATCCCTAGTAGACTATCTAGAAACATGCTGTTTTCATTTTTCACAGCTTTGTAGTTATCTTCATGATGACTCTAAAATCATTGATTGGGGAGAGATTTATGTGTATGATGATACAACCTTTTTGGAGTGTCTTGTAGTGATCCAATACATCTTGGAGAAGCTGTTCATGGGTGTTATATCTCGTTGGATTGTCGCCTGTGGCAACATAATGCTACACCAGTCAACAGGTGAAGGAGGAGCATCAACGACCTAGTGGTTTTCTATATCCATTACCCATTCTATAATGGATGTTGTATGATATTACCAAGGTTTTATATTGATTTCATGAACACACTTCTATAGAATGACTCTATTTGAGTGATTTTGGACCATTTGAAAAAAAGGAATCACATTTTGTAATGATACGGGAGACATTCTAAGTGGATTGGTTTGGGGACATATATGTTCTAGTGATATTAGGTCAACACGGGGTCGAACGTAGTATATTTTTAGATATTAAAACACATTTTAATTCGTGCTTCTGGAAGAGATTTTATAAGGTTCTTCGAAGAAAGGTTTTATTGAGCATGGAATTACAACCATAGATAGATGTGAAGTCAGAACATAATATAATGCTACATGAGGATATGATTCAAGTGTGTGTCTTAGACTTAAATGGATATTTTGATAATCACCTAGCACTGGTGGAGTTCACCTATAAAAACAAATATTAGAAAACTATTCATAATTAACAATACTAGGCTATTTATGGTTGGTCATGGAAATCACTTCTATGATGGATAGATATAGGTGAGTCAGAGCATTCGAGATAGAGTCTCGTGAAGGATACATCCGAGTAGGTTTAGTTAATTTAGAACAATGTTGCTATATCTCAAATTAGAAATAATTAAAATGATTATATATGATGAATACTTCTTATTTTTGTAGTGGGTGATCATGTCTTCCATCGGGTGTCATCCAGATTGGGTCAACCCAGAATACATAGACATATAAAGTTGGAACCCATGTTGGTTTGAACCATTAAGGTTGTGGAGAGAATCAAGTCGGTGGGGGTACCTATTAGATATTCTATTGAAAAATAATGATATGAATTTAATTTTTCATGTGTCACAACTTCATTGGTATCACTCCAAACCTTCTCATGTTATTTATGAGGATGATGTTAAGCTTTAGACCGATGCATCCTTTGAGGAGAATTTTATACATGTGTTGGATCAAAGTGAGAATGTTTTGTAGGGGATGACCACATCAACAGTTCATGTATTGTGGAATCATAGAAATTTTAAAGAGGAAACATGGTAATGGGAAGTATATATGAGGGCTCAATGGTCCAATATTTTTACCTTGGAATATTAGATATTATTGGGAGTGCCACTTCAGGAAAGGGAAGTTATAAGGCGGGGTTATTGTAAGATGCAAACATTTTCTAGAGTTATATCGACCATGGTTATAGGTACACATATTCCTTCTTTTGAGTTTTATTTGGGTTTAATTATGGGATCATTTAGGGTGAATTTTGAAGAATTTTTTAAGGAGGTGGGGGTGTGTACGGTTGGCACATGTTTTTTCCAAATCACGCACCCATCCTAGAAAACTGTGTGATCCCAAGAATATGTGATTCGCAAGGATAGAACAATATATTTTAAACATTTAACCCTCTTAGGAGAAATGTGTGACACCCCTTAGAGAGGATCTTGGTTAGGGAGCATTGTTAGGGTAAACTGTGATCCTTTTACATGAAACCATGAACACATAATTAATTAACCATATAAATTGTTTAAAAAAAACATACCCCATGAACATTAATGTAATTCAACCCAGGTCAACCCTAACTCCTTCCCCTAATTTATGGATTCTTTTTCATGAATCTTAAGGTCTCTTAAAGACCATTTTTTTATGAAATGATGCCCATTTTTTTGATTTTCACCTCTTTGGTTTTGTAATTTCTTCTCGATTAGGTTTCTTTCTCTCCCACTCCTCTTTTTGAATAAAATGGGATAGTTTTATCTACTCATTAAAATGGACTGGATATATGATTTAAAAATTGATGATCATTTTTCTCTTCTTTAGAGGATCTTATTCATGATCTCATTCTTCATTGTGGTATTCACCATTCACTTTCAATTTTGGGAATTTTTGTAGGGTGATCTCTCACCAACGATTTTAGGTAGGTGGCCTAAATTTAAAATCCCATATTCTAGATTTAAATTATTTGTATGTAATTATCAAATTTCAATTTCTGTGATTGGTCAATAACATTGATGTCTGTGATTATTTAATTTAATTTCTATGTGGATATGGTTATGGTGAAATTGGTGAAATTTGATTAATTAATTTGGTAATTAATTAATGTAATGTTTGGACTATGCAATAATTGAATTGTAATAATTAATTAATGAAATTCTTAATTGAAATTTCTATCATAATGAAATTGGTAGAGTTGTGTTGTTTAATTATTTAATTAATTAATGATTTTTTGCTATTATGGAATTGATTTATTAATTGAATGGTTTCCTTCTTAATTAATGTGTTTATGTAATAGATTAATTAATTTGTTTATTATTTAATTGATCCTAATAATTATGTCATTATTGGATTAACTATAACGAGTTCATGGGATATATGGTTATATTTTTATAAATGAAAAATGGTGAATTTTAATATTATTTTCATTTCATTAAAATGTATACCGGGATTTTTTGATAATTGAAATGGAATATCATGATGTGAAATGTGATAAGAGGGATAATTATGGTTAAACATGATAGAAGATCTATAAGCAATATTGTGATACATGTGTTATTTTGATAAATGTTGTATTTGTGTGTCCGAAATTGTCTAAGACGTCAAAACCCATTGTGATAAATGTGTGTGGGACATTCTCTACTACATAAAAATACCATAGTGATAAATGAGAGTGGGACATAGACTATAACATAAAAATACCAGTTGTTTGATTGTTTAATAAATGATCTTGGACACAAATTGCTGCTTCAAAACCCCATGGGGTGCTCTGCATGGCTACCTAGACCTAAAAGGTTAGCATTGGACCATGGTTATAATCGGCCCCAATATGAATTAAAATGAAATGGATTGTGAAATTTCATTTTTTATAATGAATAATGAATTGTATATGTGATATGGATTTGAATACAGTATGGGCCGAATTATCGATTTTTGGTTTGGGTGACCTTGGGAACCGTGGGGTTTATGGGGTTAAACAAAAAGTATTATAATATATGTAAACTATTTAATTTGTTGATTTATATTTATCATTTATATAGCTTCATAAATTATTATTGACTACATATTGATTTTTATGTCATTGGTGGAGTCCTACAGAGTTTTACTCACACCCTACTCATGCTTCCGGATCAGTACATGAATAAACATAAAGTATATAGAATAGGAGAAGGGTAAAGGCCTTTTGATAGCTAGTTGTTTTGGGGTGGATCATGGATGATGGATCCCAATGTGATTTGGGACCCTATTGGGGGTTTTCAATCACCTTATTTGTTTTCGGTTTCTCATATTTACATGTGACATGTACTTGTAAAAGCATATCTACTGTTTATTTTTGATATTGTATTTCATGTTTCGGTCAACATGTGATATTGATATTTTTTTTATGGTTATATCGTTTGATCATATTTTTTTTATTCTTATATGGTATTACTCTTTTAAAGACGGTATTGTCTTTCCATGATCGATATTAGGCCCTCACTTATAGTTAGCATCCTCTAGCATATGGGGAGGGATGCATGTGGTCATATAACTGATCAACTGTAGTTATCATTGTCTAAAACCTGGGTCTAGATGTTACAAGATATAGGTAATTTATTTTTCATAAATTTCATTGAATATTATATTCTTTCATTTTTATACATTTCAAACAATAGATATTAATGGAAAAAAGTAGGGTAATTTTCACAATTCATAATATTCATGTCCTCTGAAAATCAGATATATTTTATTTCCAAGGAGTTTACTTATTTGATTTTATTAAAAGATAATTATAATGATGTATGTAAAAAATAATTTTTATATATCCTTTTATATCCTCAATACATATTTGAAAAAATAAATTCAAATAATTTAATATATTTTTCACCAATTATATAGAATAAATCCATTGAGTGTTAATTGGTGAAAAATATATTCAATTATTTGAATATATTTTTTCAAATATGTATTGAGGATATAAAAGGATATATAAAAAGTATTTTTTACATATAATCATCCATTGATGCAGATAAAAGACAAGAAAAATTAATAAAAATGAAGAATGAAATTCTCAACTCCATTTATTGATCCTCTATCGGTATAATACTCTTATATATGGTGTCTTCTTTTTTCCATTAGCATAATTGTATCAAAAATTGGTTCTTTGATTCCTATATAAAAAGGTTATTCATTATTGATCGATTTTATTTTGATTTACGTGTTTTGGTTGTGTAGAATTCCAATGTTTCACAAAAACATATGATATTTCAATACATATTTTAATACTCATCTTCTCTTAAATATGTGACCAATGATGGACTGATTTATTTTGTCACATCTCATGGAATAATGGTAAAACATAGAGATTTTTTTCTACAACTATTAATTATCATTAATATTGAATATTATTGGTTTATAATATAATATCATACCATATATATGGTTACTATAATGACCATTATGTGTAAGTTCACTCCTAAAAATGTGATTTTAGTGGAACAAAAAAATCAATTCAGATGTATGAATTGCAAGAAATGATTCATTAAATTATAAAATAACTATAAAATATAAATAAATAAGAAAATATCATTTAAATATACATTTTAAATTCTATGTAAGAGGAAAAAAATAAAATTCTAAACATGAATAAAAAATACATAAAATTTACATGTTAATGAATTTTTAATAAAATCGCCCTAAATATGTTCTCTCCTCTAAAAGATTATTTTATAAAAATTATTCTACATTTTGATTCTCTTTAATAAAAACTATATTCATTCAAGATTCATTATAACCATACATATCATTATCTTATCTATCATGATAGGTATTATTATGCTGTATATAATTATCAAAAATATAAAATCAAAATATAACCTTTTAGAAAATTCCTTATCTCAATAATTAACAAAAACATGCTTCATTCAAAGGGGATATATAAAGAAATAAGTATAATTTCGTGAGACAAAAATTTAGGAAAATATTAATTAAAAATGGGTGTTAATTTTGAAATAGGACATTGAAATTATTTGATTACACTATACCCCACTACCAAACAATAAAATATTCTCTTATCGCAAATAATTTTTTTACTACCCAAAGAAGATACCGAAAAAATAATATTTTACCCACTTTTCTTTAATTATATTCATTTAACCCTTCCATGTCTTTATGTAATAGATTATTATATTTATAGGTATCAATGAAACAATCTAATTTTATGGTAATCCAATTCCCTTTAAAATATGATATGGAATTATCTAGTATTCAAATGAGCATATTAAGGCAAGATTATCGGATCCATAAGATAATGAATTATGATATATATCCTCTCATTTATAAATATTGACACTTCTATCAATGAAATGTAATATTATACCACTACTTCCTAGGATAGTGGATATTTATTGAACATAATTCATATAATATTTCCCTATATTATCAACTAAGAGTGAAATTAAATTCTCTATTAAATTGTTTCTAAGGGTAAATAATATGTAACTAATTTCCAATTTTTTATACAACATGTAATTAATGGAACTAATTTATCTTTATCATGATTTTTATTTCAGATACTATTATTAGATAGAGTGTTTCTCAAGGGTAAGGTTGAGTTTTTATAAATACTTATGTCTGATGCTGCTATAGTTTTCTATTTACAATTATAATAAGAACTAATTTATATGAAAAATATAAATATATCTTATATAATATTGGTAATTATTTTAAGAGATATTTATATTTAAAATATAAAAAAATCCCATGAAAAATGTCCATTATGAGTTTTTGTTCATTCCTTTTGGACATAATGGTGAATCAATGATCTTTATATAATTATTCATAGATATTTTGAAAATCCCGCAATATATTATTCAATGTTAGTTATTCCCCACTTCAAATAAGAATAATAATATTATTATTATATAATTATACAAGAATAATATCTGATATAATCAACAAAAAAATTAATTAATATTAAATTAAATGATGTAAGATAAAAAAATTAATTCTATAGAATCAGTAAAGTAATTTATATTCTCTCATAAAATATTGTACTTATCCATCAAGCTATTTCATTTTTTTTAATATTCACCTCAATAAATTAATATTTATTTTAAACTATTAACAAAAATAATTAATAAAAATGTATTTATCTTTTCCCTTGTGAATAGATAAACATCAGATAAAATTGAACTCACATATTATAGACTCAAATATTGTGTGGATTAATTTATTGTGTCATATATACTTGATTAATAACATTTCCAAAAACATGGAAAAAATCTATTATCGAAATTATACTCAATATAATTGAAGAAAATTATCAATACACAAATTTTTTAACTCATTCATACAATTTATCAATGGAAATAGGTCAAATTACGAATGGAAGAAAATCTATTCTTAAATGCACCTCATGTAACTAATAAAGTATAAAGCTAATATAATGTATATTACAACCTCCCTAGATATAAATTTATTTAATATAACCCATTTTTCAACTAATGTAACATCCCTTAGGATTCAAACTGAGGTTCTCTCTATATATGGTATGTTTATCTTTTATAGAATTTATAAAATGAACAAGTCTATAAACTTCGATTTCCAGGGATTTCATCCAAAAGCATTCATTAAAGTAAAAGGGATAATGATAAGTATTTATAATAATATGGAAGGGAATACTTCCTTATTAAAATTTTAAAAATATTCCAAATCACTTATGATACAATCAATGTACATTACCTCTACATGAGCATATTTCATATTATTTTTCATAAATACATCAATTTAAAATATTCGTTTTAATCATTATCAATAATATCAAGACTAAAGAGAAATAAACTTATTTTTAAATAATGTGACCTAATGAAATATTATATGTATTTAATAGATTTTTGTGTGTCAATCATCATGGTCACCTATATTAGAATTATCACAACCAAAAAACATCATATGATGATGTTTCAATTTATATTTAGCCACTTAAATTATATAATTTAAGTACTTTTGTGTCTCATATGATTAATGCATCTATACCTGTAAATATTTTTAAGAATGATGTCATATTATATCTAGAATCTTCATATAACATTGAAAAATTATAACCATTCAATATGATAAACAATATAATGATATCACCACATTATTATTATATAAAATAACATTTTTTATGTGATAATATATTTACTGATCATCTAGTAATTTAAATTACAATTGCTATTCTCTCAAAGGAACCAAATTAAATATTATTCTACCTTTACTATATCTATGTATTAACATTTCTTAACTCATTTGACTTAATAAGATATTCATGCTTCTAGTATTGAAGAACTATAATCAATAAGATTCTCAAAATTACGTTATGGATACATTAATTATTATGAATTTATTTATTTAAGGATTAAATTTCAAGAGGTAATATTCTTAAAATATATTTATATTTTCCAATAGTCCAAAACAAGACATCATTTCATGTACCATTATCATAACTGAAGTGCCAAAATTACTGTGAGACCTTTAAAAAGGGGAGGGATAAATCAATAATCCTATTATTATATTTTTTTTTCATAAATGCTCCTCTAAAACATGTTAGAGTATAGATCCAATTATTGTCATGTCTCAACCACATATCATATATAGAGAATATATTAAAAGAGATAATAACAAAATATTTAATAGGTTTTTTGAAATGACATACTCCATCCATGTTGGTTATTCCTCCTTTAATAAATGCTTTAAAAACATCTTTTAGGATTATGAAGGAATATATAACAATTGGTTTTATGCCCCAATAATAGTTCTTCTAGTTAACCCTAGTTATACACCCCAAAAATCAACTCTAGTACTGATTTTGGTTATTCCCCAACTACCCTTCATGTATTCTCTTCCTTCACAAATAGTTATTCCCTCTATCTAGAATCATTTTTAGAATATTATTACTCCCCTAGGTATTATATCTTCCTTATTCATTATTGATCTATTGCTGAAAGATCCTCATAATCATATTCTCATCCTCAAAAAGAATTTCAAATTTACTTTTCTTATATACAACTTATAGAAAATCCAAAATGTACCTATAAAGAGTCCACTGCTCTTAAAACATCCTCCCGAACATGATAGTCCTTGATAAACACAAATCCCCCATTCATAGAAATTTTAAAATGTTTTTCCTTATTAGAAGTCCATTTGTTAAAACTCATTCTAGTATGATCTATATAAATCTCCTTATTCTGGTGTGCTCTATCCCATAAAACATTATCTAGTACCCCTTTATTTTTTTCCTTGTTCTGTTCACTCGTTCCTCGAAACCTCAATCAAAATTTTGTTTTTTTGATTTAACTTAGTTTGATGATTCTCCTTCATCTCATACTCAATCCATCCAACTATCCACTTATCCTATAACTAAATAAATTTTTTTTTTGAAATCCATGATGTAATCTCTTAAAAAATTTAAAACTTACTCTCTTTTTTTACATAAGAAACTATTATCGCTGTAAATGAGACCACATCATTTTATTAGAAAGATTCTCCCACAACATAAGGAATAAGAACAAGATATGATATTAAATTATTTCTTAACACAAACATCACTTGACCACATTCATTTATTATTATTATTTTTAACTCATCATTATGCATACGTATATTCATAAATCATGGTGTCAATCGTCTCCTCAAAATATCCTTCAATATTAGATAGATTTACGATCTGTTAAAAAAACCTCTCATCGAAATTATTTATAATATTATAATAATTTTTAAGGATCGTCATATCTTTTTTGGTGTATAAACATGATGTATAATCTTTTTTATGTGTATTGGAAAGAACTGATATGTCTGATATACTATGTAGGGTATTAACTCATCAAGTTTTATTTTTTCAGTAATCCATCTTCTAATGGAAATGAAATTTCTCTCTCTAATGAATTCCAAATTTTCCATCTGATCATTTTTCATCAGATCAAACATCATACAGAGATTAGTCATCTAATCTTAATCTAATGTACTTCAAAAATGTTTTTTGATCTAAATATAATTCTATATTGAGGTCGACAGTTTTCATGTCTCTATAAAATCATTATGTGAACATAGAAAACCTAATCATATAATGATATTTGTAAAATAAAATATTATAATCCATTGGATTTTTTTCCAGTTGATATTATTAGAAATATTGTCTGATGTGTTTCTTTGACTGGTTTAATCATAAGATTTCCTCAATTCAATAGTTTTTTTTTCATGTTTTTTAACTTGAAAAAAATATCCTTCTCATTTCCAAAAAACATCTCTTTTTTGTGGAAAATATAATTCTTCACCCAATATAAATTTGTGCATTCATTTTAAATATACATCAATGATTTATTCTTTGGATGGATTTAGAAAATAAATTTCAAAAAGAATAAAATTATTGTCGATCAATAATTATATAACACTAACTATATTACTTTGTATCTGGAACAGTGTTAAAACACTATCTATCAGATTGATTGTTTAGTTAACCTCAGTCCAGTATAGACCATAATACAAAAACATATTACTCTGAACAATTCCACTTAGGAATCCGAAATAAAATATAGTTATAATGATATTAATAATTAATAGGATTAATAAATCCGCATCTAACTTAATAACATTTCTCTATACATATAAAACAACTCTTCTCTAGAACATCTGAAGGAAATTCCTATACAAACACATATTAACAAAAAATGATACCGAAATAATTAAGGTATAATAATCACCCCTTGGTATTTTTCTAATCTCCCCATATATAATATTTATTTGAAATATGTTTTCTCAATACATTCTTTCGTATTTTTGTGTATTTTCTTTCTTCCCCTTATTGTCAATCAAATGAAATGGGTGTTATAGGGGTCATATCAAGTAATTTTATTTTTATAAAAATTATGATGGAATCAATCAAGATAATAATAGTATCTCATGAATATACTAAAAATGGATCTTTATTAAAATATTTCTATGCCTATATCAGTTAAACCGATGTAGAACACAGGAGTTGAAAACAAGGAATACCAATGTTTTATAAAAATAATTCTTTGTAATACTTTCCACAATGTTATTTCATCATAATTATATATATGTTATTCTTATATTGTTTGATAATATAAATTCTAAACCCATATAAATAATAAAAACAACTTGTGTGTAAAACACAACTCCCCTAGTATTTCTTCTTTCATAACGTTTTCATCACCAAATTTGAATGTTTTAATGTTTAGCTATGAATCTAATTTTCTCTCCCTATAGTGTATCACAATATAATTATTAATGATTATAATTATTTTAAATGATGGATATCTTGTATCTATATAAAACACTCATAGAACACTTACATATCATTTACATCTTCTCCCATAATTCCCACAAGTTAGTTTAAATAAACATAAATTATGGAAATAAAGTGGAACCCCAATATTCCATAGATTTAACATTCAAACTAAGAGACTAATATTATTATTTACATATTATTCTTATTCTTTTTAGACATATCATGGGATGTCAATTATTCACGATGATCATAAATTATAGATTTGGTTTTTGATTTCAAGTCACATGTTGACTATTCAGATGATGTTGTCATTCCATTTTTAGATTATTATATATTATCACTCCCTTGAGTTTAAAACTATCTTTACATGATTTCCTCCTAGAGTAGTATGATAGTCGTCTTATATTTTTTTCCAATTCATATATTTCTAAAAACATTCAATTTTATCCTATATCATCAAACCACCATCTATTGATAATTTTCTTCCAACCTTGTTATTATCATATGAAGCTAGTCTATTACATTTTTCTTTAGTTTACGTTTGAGATTTCTCTATATTTCTATCCTTGTCTATTTGAATTGACAAATTGAGTAATAATTCATTGTTTTTTTCTAAAATTTCTTAATCTTATCACATTCCTCTTCTTAATAATTTTAATTTTTTAAATTATGAACATTCTTTTATACATCATATTGATTTCACGAATTTTTTCTTATCTTATTCTCATAGCTCCAACTTAACTAGTACCTATTTCCTAGTAACTACATATTATACCATCTTGAGTGGAGGTTTATCACTAGTTTTCAGGAACTAGTCCTAGCTATCCATGAATAAGACTCCAAATATTAGAATAGTAAGGCCCAACATGTGTTCCCAATCCCCAAAGATTTGCAACAAGCATGTGGGAATCAACAACAATGATATTGGAATGATTTCTCCCAACAACAACAAATATAAAAAGTTAAAATATGTAGTGAAAAAAAATCATGGAATAAAATGATATCTGAAATATAAAAAGAATCATCTTTGGTGAAATGGGACCTGAAAATATTGTATATTGATAAAATAACTAATGAAAACAAAACTGATAAAACAAAACATAACCCATCAATATGAAAATGAGTCAATGCCTCTTGAACCTCCACCATAACTCAAACCTAGAGATATAAGAATATATACTATATCATGTAACCATCTAAAACTAAAAGATAAATTGGTGGAGACAAAATATGAATTTAACTACTACTCTCCAACCTAAGTAATTACATATTAAAACAAAATTTATTCCATGAATATTTTAAAATATGGATTTAAAAATATTATTTCTCTAAGTACATTCTTCTAAAATATTATCAAATTTTTTAAATAAAAACCCATTTTCACAAAATTCTTCCCATTTCAAAATAAAACCACAATTGATATCATTTTTATAAAAAAAATAAAAAAAATCAGTGAAAATAGTTTTAAAGGAACAATTTGAACGAATTTAGGACATAATTTCACAAATTTACAAATAAAAAAGAGTCAAAACATATACATATATCTCCATTATTTATTTTAATAATCCTAAATTGAAAACATCTATAAAAATGATTATATTGCCAACAATGAAGAAAAATACACTTGTTGGGAAACAATTACACATAAATTTACCACAGCCCAAACACTCAATCTTACACTGTTATGACGTAAGTTTGGGGAAATGTACAAAAGCTTGAACTAAGTCCTACATAAGGCCACTAGTCATAAAATAATTCTAAACTAGTGCGCATTTTTAGCAAGGCCTCCTACAATTCCACACATGTCTTCTAATGACATTAAAATAGAGGATATTATTTCAATGTATTAACATACCATAAATCATACCATATCTTCAAGTATGAAAATTGTCATCTATGTCGCTCACAACACTAAAGACCAATACAAGAGAAATCGTTTTGACAAAGAATATCAACACAATTCAATTCAACTTACCATGCATGAAATCAATCATCCATCATTTACATTACGCATAATGGGGCATGTCATATGGGTTATCATTTTCTGTTAATTCATATAAGGTGCCAACTAGGTCATTCCATATTTTACTCTGAACAACGAGTCATTCAAAAACAATTCAATATTTTATTCAAAGATAGTTATAAATTAATTTGTTTCATTAAATATTAATTTTCAATTAATTTACTCAAAAAGGATCGAACACACTTGAGAAAAGAAAAAAACAATTTTTCATCATTTTTGAAATCATCGTTATAAAAAAATGCAAGAACATATATCAAGATAATAACAAACATTTAATTTTTTGAAATATTATAAATTATATTAAATAAATTTTCATATAAAAACATATAAAAAACCATTTTCCAAAATTTATCAATTTTTTTATAAAATAAGTTATTTTATAGAGATACTTGATTTAATAGGAATAAATTAAAAAATATAGAACATCCATAATGAAACCCCAAGAGACCATGGATTTAATTTTAATGTGAGATGAATGGGATACCTACTTATTATACATGGAAACTCAATCAATCAAATGGAATATGAAATATGGAGAGGGAGAGATAGTTCTAGAAATGAAAGAGGGATACCTATAGTCTAAACACATGACAAACTACTCATAGAAGAAACACATAACGGTGGGGATTTCCCAAGGCTGTTATTCAAATGAAGAAAAGGATTCATGAGAACCAATGTGTATCCAAATGAATCTATAAGGGATGTCAAATGATTAATATAGAGGTATTTTAAAAGGTAATAACACATTATGGAAGCATTAATACATATTTCATAAAGATACTATGGCACTATTTCAGTTGGAGTAACACACCCAATAATATAAAACTATTGATCTGACTATTTCATTATGTAAAATAGATGAAACAATAACATGGTGGAGGTTTTCCACACCCATGGTTGTATGAGTAATTCCTCTCCAAGAGACCTAACACGCTTAAGGTAAATGACAAAACCATGAATCCCTAACCATTTCGGTTTGTCCATGGCCTCCCCCATGGCCATGAAAAATCATGTTAGTTGTGGTGCATAAAGAGACAACTAACATCCAATGAGAAATCCCACCCCTATATATTGTTTGATGGCACATTATATTATACATATTAATTTTATGGGCACCTCGTGACATCCACTATTCCAGTCTTCGTACTTGTGATTCACCAAAAGAACCCCAAAACAAATTGACATCTAAATTGAAATTCCTACATCCTCTAGAATCATAAAAAAATCAAAGGTAAAGATGTAACAATCTCCTAAAAATAACTCTTGTTGTTCCCAACGATTTTCGAGGATTTTAGTAGATCAAGTGGAAAAATAAAAACACAATTCAAGAGTAAAAGACAAACAAAGCTGAATTATCTGACCAAAACATAGAATTTTATCAAAAAAATTAAACAATATTTAATGATTGCTGAATGTCGTTCTATATTATAAAATGAATTAAAACATAGATTATCAAATAAAAACTCTAGGTTATTGATTACAAAAACTATGCCTCCCTATAAAATAATATTACATAATCATGAAAGTATAAGAAAAACTCTAAATGAAATTCATCATGAGAACTCTTTTCACAAAATGGATGAGAAATCATTAACTACTCAACTAATGAGTTAAATGACTACCAACTACCCAAAGAATCCACTGATGAACCATGCATGATAAAACATATATATCACACCAATAAAATGGGTATGAAAGAGTTATCACCTTGATAAAAACATACAATATATATCATGTAAGTGAAAAATGAGATCAGTTGGAAATATTAATATAAAATAAATCAAGCAAAATTTTTCATTGATAAGAACAACATAGACTAGATTTAGATAAGGTGTGAGTACCCCAAGGTTATGATTCTAGAACATTGGGTCCAATTAATTCTTATTAAATCATTATTGATAATTAATATTGTCTTATAGTCACCTCAACAGACACATAAACATTCTCATGTAAAACCATTCAAATAATTGTCATAATATAAGACCACATCGCGACATCTGAGTATAGAAACACGATCATTTAGGGTTGAACAATCCCAACATAATAATCAACCCAAAATAATAAATTCACGGAACTCATGAGGATGAAAAATAAACAAAGTCACCTCAATGGTTTTAAAATATCTTGTTCCTTAACTCTTCAATATCATCAAATATAAAAGAAAAATCCACAAAAATTTAAGTGGAAACAACATTTTTACATGTAAATAGCTATGATGGTGTAACCCCCACCATACAAGGGTTTCCCTAGGATTCAGACACTTCCACTTCAACACATCGAAATTTATAATTTTAAGATAAGATATACATCATGTTAAAAAGCTACATTAATTGAATTCATACATCAATAAGATAAATATTTAAAAATTCATGTTGATTTCAGTGTATCCCAAGAATATTACCAATAATCAAATTGAAAAAGTTTCAATATTAGAAGGTATACGAGGAGAAAAAAACTACAAAAATTAAAACATAAATTTTTTTCACCCTAATATCAGGACCAAAAAGATGAACCAAAGGATGTTTAGAAGGGTTAGGATTCACTCTAATAATATTTAAAGAAAATACCCTATATAACATTATCAAATGATCAAAGAATCAACAATAATGATTGGATTTAAGATAAATCGAATAATAACACTTCATTTAACCTGAACATACTAGTAGCAACCAATTTTTTTTTTCAAATAATAACAACAGGAAGAAACATGATAGTATTTTGATACCACTTTTCATAATATCAGAGAGTTTAGATTTTCTATTTCCATTATGGAAGCATCCTCAAACACACATAGAAAATGTAGAAATCTCAAATGTATTTTCTACTCTTATAGAACAAGATTCAACACTAATAAAATGCATTATAATTATTCTATAATAGTATATGCAGAGTGGAAATAAAAATTATAAGAGACCTAGTCAAAAACCATACATAGAACACTAATCCATTAAATATCCATTCAAGTCTATATGAGGTGGATACGATACAAACATGATAAAACAACAAACATACTCCAAAACCAACTCATCACTTTGTTGGAAACTATGAATTTCCATTAATTTTTCACCTTCACGAAATTAGAGAAGAATTTCAAAATAGACTGTACCTTCAAATAATCACATGAGTTTACCTTTTATGGTTTATTTCATATATAGGCATCAGTTACATAAAACTCAGACCCTATAACATGATAGTTTCCAATATAACATTGAGAGATTAGGGAATCTCAAGATAGAAAATAATCTCCTTAATATTCATCATCCACGTCACCAATTTTTTAGAATTATCCTTCCCAAATAATTGAGGAGGATTATTTATCTAGAACTCTTGAATAAAAACTACAAACCAAAAAAAAGTAATGAAGAACACTAAGGTATGAGACTGAAGCTAATGGAACAACCATCCTAATTTAAACATGTTCAAAAAAAATTCTATTTAAATATGAAAGGGGGTGTAATTTAAAAATTAAAAAGTCACATAAAATATCTTAATAACTCATGTATCATAAAATAAAAAATAAATCAATTGATAGCCTCAACATAGTGTTTAATCAAATCTAAAGAAAAAACATTCATGCATGTCCTAAATAGAACACTTGAAAAATCTGAAACCAACCATCTCCTTTTTCTTTGAGTAAATAAATAAAATATACCTCTTCAACCAAAGTGAATTTTATGAAAAATCTTCTTTATAAAATGATTTATTTCTTCATATTATCATTTAGATATACATGGATACTCATAAATAAAAAATTACCATTAAATTGAATATTTTTAAAAATTATAATGTTATAACAATAAAAACATTAATTCATTAAATTTTTCACATTAATATTTATTAACATCACTTAAAATCATTTTGAATAATATGAACATTAACATTCTTTCTAGAACAAAAATTGTTACAAAAAACATCGTTTATTTAAATAAAAGATAAATCAATATTAATCATATGTATGGATTACGTTTTTTTAAATTAAAATCATAAATTTATGAATTTTATTCAAAAACATTTATAAAAATTTTAAAAATATTTTCAATAGTTAAATCCTTTCTAAAAAACCAATATTCTTAATTTAAGTGATAAAACATAATGAAACAAAATTGTAATTTATTTTCTAGGGGAAATAATCCAATCATAATAGAAAATAAGGGTAATTAATCATATAATGAATCGAAATACCAAACATCCAAATAAGTATCAACTTTTCATGGTTTGGATTCTCGGTTTGGTGAACCATTAACAAATCATATGAACATCATTGACTACCATCAAGGGTCGTATGCATAGACTACACATAGTTTTCCAATACAAACTCAATATGTGTTCACACCATCAATTCCCTCAAAATTTCTATCCCAAACATGAATATTTTCATGATATCTCATAAAATATAAAAATTATAAAAGGCACCTAAATTAAATCCAATTTTCTCGAAGCATGTTTTCATTGAGAATGATTAAATGATATATTGTTCTTATAAAACATGGATAACTCAAGAACGATACCAAATGGTTGATGATATATCACCCATATATGATCTATCAATTCTATTATCAACGTCAAAAATCAAAAAACTAGACATCCCAAAAAGATACGGTGAAATAATTACATTTGATACAATATTTTCATGAATTGACTTTGGTAATACATGAACAATAAAACCAATCTTTGAATGGGTGTTTCTGAAGAGAGTACTTGATCCTCATTGTTCAGGTACATGTTCCTAGAAATCAAAAATAATAAAATGAGACTGATTTCACCTAATAATAAGGAGCATAAAAAAGATTAATAGAGAAATGAAAAAATTTAAAAATTCATAACATGATATGTCCAATTATAAATTTAAAAATATAAGTACAATAGACTAGGAACATAACACTAGTGGCCAATACAACCAATAACATGAAACAGATAAAAAACAACACCTCGCTCTGAAAATGAGGAAATACCACATGCACCTCCACCACTAGGTGATCATAAATATATATTAATATCATCAGTAGACTGTAAATCTATAAACCATGATGGTATTTAATTGTGGTCTAATATAACAGATGGTCTCCACCATCTGAACCAAATCATAACACCTTAATTAATAGGTTATTCTATGAATGTCTGAAAAAATTGATATGAAAATATGTTTTCACAATGTACCACCCTTTAATGAAGTACTGTACAAATCACCATGAAAATAACCATTTTCCAACATCCATGACACTAATAAAAAAACCAAAATAAATATTCATTTAACCAGACATTCTTAAATTATTGTAAAAATAGTTTTTTACCCATAACATAAAGGAAAGTAGGATATCATTTCACAAATAACCAAATAACCAAACATTGGAATAATATATATATATTTATATGAATTTCATGGAATCGAAGGTTACTAAAGGGAAATAACCTATAATAGAGATAAAATATCAACAAATAAATGAATTTATTCATACAAGAAAACAACTACACATCAATCGTCCTCATAAAAAGTACCAAATTTTACCATATTATAGCATAAATAAGGGGAAATTTCCCAAGAGTATTATAATTCTGACATATGACCATTAACCATAACATAATTGTAAACTAGTTCACATGTATATTTAGACCATACACCTAGACACATGAGTTATCCCATTACATTCAGATGGAGGAAATCACTTCACTAAAATATCATAAAATTCAATATGATATATCCTCATATTTTCAAACAACCATTTATCAAACCTAAAACACTGAATACCCAAATAGGAACACCCCCTATATTAATACATATCAATTCAATTTAATTACATAAAACCTCCCTTAAAAGATACATTTCATTTCATGAAATCGAACATCCATTATTTCCCATAGAAATGATGGGGAATGTCCAGTGGGATTAATTTTTCTAATAATGAATTTATTTTTCCAACCATTCCTTTCCACATTAATATCGAAACATTGAGTATTTCAAAACAAAATCATGGTCATATACAAAATGGTTTAAAAAAATTATACTCTATAGCTGTAATTTTTAAAATAATTTTCCTTAAATAGGTTAATCAGATCCCAGATAAAACAAACATTCCCATTATTTTGAAAATAAACATAATAAATAAATCCATGCATAATTATCAATATGAAAACAATCATTTAAATATAAAAAAATAGATAAAATATTTTTAAATATTCTTTATATCAAAACATACAATTTTTTTACCACTTTTATAAAATCATATGAAAACAAGTTCATTGATATAGATTTTGTATATAAGATAAAAATATCCGAAAATATAAAAATTTCATGTTAAAACCCAAAGAAATTATATATTCAATTATTCATTGAGATGAATCAGACACCTGCCTCAACAACATAGAATTACGCATAGTCTAATTTAATAAAGATGACAAAGAGTGAAAGAATTTGTGACTGAAGAAAGAGATTACCCTATAGTTTTTAAACACTACTAAATCATCATAGGGGAAACAAATAAAAGAATGGATCACCCATGTTTTTTGTTAGAACAGTGACGAAAATTACTATTATCTTACCTTAAATCTATTTTACCTAAGAATTCAATTAAATGAGGAATGAAGATGGATTTTAAAAGGAAATAATTATCCAAGATATATTAAATACCAATTCATAATGATATAACATACCCCATTATACTTTTGTGACTCCATATTTGTGATATAATGGATGATTTTGAAGCTTGATTTATTTCACCAGATGACACCTTTCCATGGTGGAGATTTTTTATTCCTTTGGCGTTCTCACACACTCCATTACAAGAGGCCTCAAAATTCTTAACGACCACAAAATACTGGTAAAACATAGGTTGTTTTCGTGTAGATATTTCATCCACAATTGACATTTTTAGGATTACTGTTTATGATGCATAAGAAAACCCACAAAATATCATAATAGGGACCATGGTCATCGCTAGATGATGTGGCTCAGGTAATTTTATATAAGAGATTAATGGGAACAACATGACCTAGTGCTTCTCCTTTTTCACTAAAAAAATCCCAAAAACCCTTTCAAAAAGTCTATATCCTACCTTGATCTTCCCAAACATAATATAAAATAATAAAATTAAAATGAAAGAAGAAACGTTAAAATTATACTTCAATATATGGCTAGTGAACTCTAAATCAAGTTATTTTAGAGTAAGACTAGTTCTTCTTAGATTGTTTTTTCTTATTTCCTCTTTACAAACTGTTGGAGTCTTTATTTATGGGGAAAACTTCTTGATTTATTCCACTCTTTATTTTTGGAAGTTAAAATTTCATTCCCCTTCATGGTCCTAGAAAATTCAACATTATATTTTGAAATTATATCATTAGTAAAGGAAACTATATATTGATATTTCATGGGGAATGACTGAACCTTCCGATATTGGAGAATATTTTATCAAACTAGGAACATTCACCTTTAACCACAACTAATTATGTGATGTCTTATTTAATATTATTGAACTAATTTTATGCTATAAGATTCATCTATTGTGTATTTTATACCTCATATTTCTTCTCATATAATCATTCATTATTCTATTTTACCATTTTATAATACTTACCTAGTATTAATATTTTTTTCTTAATTTTATCAGTTTTTCTCTCCAATATTGTGGTTCTCTTATCTAGATGGTACTTGTTCCTAATTTCAAAGATTATTTTCTAGATCATCAATTTTGACATTATTTGATCATATCTATTTAATTTTTTTCAGCTAGTTTTTTTATGATCTCAACATTCACTAAATTTATGTCATTATATTATTTCTTCTACTTCTTCTTATCCATGTTGAACTGAGCGATTTTATCAAGAGAAATTTTAAAATTATATTTTAGAATATAAAAATTTTATATTGACTTTTATCATTATAGTCAATACATGATAAATTATTTCCCATTTTAAAATTACATTGGATGTTATCCTCAACTTCAAATTTATTACTATATGATGAAATGTCTCACTATCTTATAATAAAAAACTTCTTTTTCTTGAAAGGAAATATTTTCTTTTGATTCTTCCACATCTATTTAAATTAATTCATTTAATGTAATTATAACCCAAATTCATTGATATTATTATTATTTAAACATGATATAAAGAGAAACAATCATTATAATGAAGAATATAAGATATCAGTAACTATTTCAAGTCAAATTTCACATTATTTTGTCTCTGTGAATGAAATTTACTGATTTTAAAAAGGTAATATTCCTCCTTCATAGTATTTGAATTACTTTATTATTCATTAATTTTAACTTCACATAACATTACTTTTAACTTATCTTCAAAATATATTTCATCATTAAAATTATTCTTAATGATTAATTATTTTATCATTTTAATTGATACAAGAATTTTTAGATGTTATTCATGATATATATAATTTTTAACAATTACCTTTGAAACCTTGTAAACTTTATTATCTATAAGGTTTCTCATAAATTTTATAAAAATTCAATAATATTCCAACATCTCACTCAAACCAATGATTGTTTTGAAAATTTCACTGACAATTGTAAAGTACTAATCATTAATTTCAACATCATACATCTTATTATAATCAAATATTCTCTTCCATGTTTTCAACATTGCTAATTTGAATTTCCCTTTTCCCCCCTAATGGATTTTAAACTTATCCCACATACTTTTGGTTTTTTGAAAACCAATATGTTTTATATATTATTTATCATATACAATCATCAAAATGGAATTTTTATCATTCAGATCAACTTCTAAATTTATCTTATTGTAAATAGTTATATAAAATTAATTATTAAGTAGAAACCCCCTTGTTGAAACATCTATAACTTATAGGTCAATGAATAGAATTTAAAGAAACATCATATTATTCCATATTTGATTATTTTCTATAAAGTATATAAAAAACCCATTTTATCACTTTATTTAAATTGTATATCCTCAGTACAATGTTTGATATTTCATTTTTAACCTATGGTATTATACAAATTAATGTTCCTAGATCTGTTTGAGATCATTGATATAGGGAGGAGCTGAATTAGGGACACCTTTATCTTCTGAATTACACATATAAGTCAACCTCAAAATATTGTTTGAAATTCAATATACTCATATGTATATCTCAACCTCAACATGTATGTAATGAACATAAATAGAGTGACCAACAAATTCTATTTAAAATATTTGGTATAAAGAACATATCCATGTCATATTGGTAATTACCCCCATGGATTTTTTTCAAATATCATTCATGATTAAAAATAAATATGAAGAAAGTGGTTCCATATCCTATTAATGATTACTCTATTTAAACCTTCTTCTACCACAGATAATAAAATCTTCATCCACAGTTTATATACCAAAAACTATCTTTCTTATATCCTCCTTAACAAATAGGCATAACTACCCATATATATGCCTTTTAAAAAATAGTATTATAGCTAGAAGAAAATATTATTTATTAATTATTGATTTATTGTAGAGTAATATTCTTATTTTAATATGTTATTTATCCACATGAAATTTGGGCAACCTTTTATTATGTATAATTACATCATGATCTTTAGCGGTTCTCATAATAACATATTGGTGAAAAAACATCCTAAAGAACATTAAATGACTAAATAAACTCAAACTAACATTTATATAATATTTTTTGATATATTCCTTAGAAACATTCTATCATGTATGCTCCCTATGTTTTCCATAGTTCGATGGGCTCTAACTAATTAACCTATTTCTATCACCCTTTGTTCTATTGATATCTATCCAATGCACTCCAGTTGGTTAATCTCTATCTAAAACTACTTTATCCAATGATACTCAATAAAACTACCCTCATTCATCTAGTACTCCATTATTCCACACCTTTTCTTATGATACATATAATAGAATTTTTCTTTAGAACTCCTAATATTATCTCACAAAAACATCATCAAATTCACTCTTATTTTTTAACAAAACAAAAACTATAGAATTGAATGAGCTCTACTCCTTTTATCAGAAAACATACACCATGAATTTCGGATGAAGGTAAATCATTTATTTTCATTTTCCACTTCACGGATATTTTTTTGACAGAATTCAGGGATTCTGAAACATTGGTGTCAATATTCATGATAGTAAATTCCATAAATCTACATGTTAATGATGTGTCAAAAAATCGATAATCCTCAGTTAAATTTTTTATCATGGAAAGAAAATATACCAATCATTACATTTTTTAATATAAATGCTTTTAGAATGTTCATAAAACATTCCTTTATCATACAAAAATGAAATAAACTATGTTTGATATGTCATTATAAGTAATCCAATGTCTGATGGACTCTATCAAGTATAACCTAATTTATTTCCACTTTTTTAGGAAACCTCTATCAATTGGACCAAATATTTTCTTATCATTGGACTTAAAAATTATCTATAGAACCATTATTCATCTAGTCAAACATTATGTAGAGCATAGAATGAAAATTTCATTCTGTTGTTCTTCACAAAAAAATGATAGAAATTGATTACTCTGTTTAAGATAACATATTAAATGCCTCAATCAAATAGTCATATAATCTATTTAAAATTTAATGTCTGATAGTATTTCTAAAAGCCTCTCAAATGATCCCTCAAATGTATTCCTAATTGAACTTCTAAAAAATTTCATCTGATAAATTTCTCTATTCAATATAAACACATGCATCCATATGTATGATTGACTTAATGTGATATACTTAACATGTAAAACTTATCCTTCAGACTTCCACAAAGCAAAAATATCTACTTAGGAATTTTTAATTTTCTACATGGTGTATGGTATAACTTTTACATGTCACTTTGGTCAATATTAAATAATTCTTCATCAACTAGAGTTACAAAGTCTATCAAATTATTATATAATCATTAGGGATAAAATTTAATTCTCATCATCATGATAAAATTGTAACAAGAATATTTTAAGAAATCTCTCTACTAGTTGGAATTATTTCATTAACCTTAGTCTAGTATCATCCATGCTCAAAAAATAAATTCCCTTAAAACCATCTAATAGTAATCATGAATTACATATAGTTATTATGATTTTAGAAAAAATGATGACCAATAATGATTTATATGACTGAAATTTTTTTCTCTAAACATAGAAATGAATCTTCTCCCTAATATCCTAGAGAACTTATTCTGGCAATACATATTTAAATCTTGATAACTAATACAACTAATAGAACATGAAAAAAATTAGGTTTAACATAATAAATATTACGATACTAATAATAAAATTTTCTATAAATATATTATAAAATAGTATATATTTATTGTTATACTAATATATTGGCTACACGAGAAGATACAAGATACTCAGTATTAATAGATATTTATACTACTGTGTTGAATGAACATCTATTTCCCATATTATTTACCTTATAGTCATTAAAGATCAACTTGATATAATGATAGAATAATTTTTCCCCTGTGATAACTACCATACCAACTTCTCTAAATATAATGAACATATCCTTACTACTATATATACTATATTTAGATTATCTGAAACGTTATTAGATGATGTTTTATAGATTTTTATGATATTTTACCCCCATGAATAATTCATAAAATATATTATATATCTATATATATATTGGAATCTTGGATATATTCAACCACTTAATTGAATGGAGTTCCACTAATCATAATAATCTCCTCTTTCCACATAATAAAAAATTATAGAGTTATTTATGGAATGCAACATTAAAATAAACACAATCAATAATTTTTCCATCTATTTCAAATAATTTATTAATATTTGAACGTTAAATTGGTATAAGACACCCTATAGACCATACTTTGTAGATATATTTTTCCTATATCATTGGTAACTATATAATTTCATTTTATAGAAAAATAATTTTCAATATTTTCTGATCTAAATGTAATTCTATTATTTGTTTTTCAGCTGCCAACATATTTGAAAGGGAATAATGTGGTGTTACCATTAAAATATTTTATACACATGGGTATCATATTTTTTAAATAATACTACACACATTTGGTATTTATTGAAACAAGTATTCCATGATCATTTTTCATTATTCATCCCATAAATGGATCTCTCTAACATGAATACTTGTCTAGAATACTTTTATGTCATAAACATTATTGGATTCCTCATATAAACATACCCTAAAAGGATTCCATTTATGTAAGGTAGTTGTAAAATAAATATTACAAAACTCAAAATCATATAAGACTTCTATGTAATGTAAAATTATATTATATTTTAATGGAAATTATTTTTTTATTGTTTGGGACATGAAATTTCCTAAACTATTTAGCAACAAATCATGGTTAATAGGCTCCAAATTTACTATCCTTGTAATTTTTCTTTTTGAATACACACAAATTGGATTTTTATCAGCTAGTGAAACCACCTAAAAACAGTGCTTGGTTTTGTTAAATGAAATCCATTTTGGGGTTTATATTACAATTTAATCATTCTATTACCATGTTCAACATTATCATTTCATATTATTTCATTATACATAATGAATATTATTTATTTACTAAATACTTTATTATAAAATAACTATATCTAGTTTTATATCTTCGATAAACTACTTTTCTCTTTAAGAACACCTACAAAAATGTATTTTTGGAATTAAAGATCATATTCCATTTGATGGGAATCTTGATCCTTAACATCATTGATTTTTATCATTATCCAAATTTCAAAAAAAAGTGCTATTATCCCCCTTATATAAATATATACAATAATTTAAAAAATACCATTCTATATTATGGATTATTATATCATTATTAATATTGTGTAATTGATTATGCTGAACATTGTGTTTTCAAGATGTATATTTTTATCTAAAATTATCTGTTAGTAATTGATTTCAATCATAATGGCTTCCATGTGGTTATTTTCTTACCACATTACATGAAAAATATATCTTAAGGGGATTCGAATAGTACATAAAATATTTACTAGACATAGCATTGATATTTATTTTACTGACATTTTCACATGGATATATAAAATGTAATGGATATTTTTTAATAATTCCACATTAGATATAAATGATAAATGATGGATTGTATATGATATTATTTAAATCAACCATTTGAAGAACATATATCTTTCATCACAAATAATATTTACCTCTCTTTTTTATTAATAAAATATCATAATAGAATGGAATCACATAAATTAGATTACCTCAACCTTCAAATTATAATAGACCATACATATCATAAAAAACTAATTCTAGAAAATTTCCCGAAATTTAAACTTTCTAATATAAAAATATTTTTTTTCAATGAATATAAGTATATATATATAATAACTATTTTTACCATAAAAGACTAATAAACATTCTAGACATATTAAGTGAAATTAATATTATTTTTACTAGGAATGAATTGTCTTTCTACAACTGTGTATAGTTTTAGTACTATATTTTATATTATTCATTAATTATTATTATTATTTATTATATGTGATTGAAATATAAGAAAGTAATTAATTATATATATTATGAAAAAAAACATTTATTCATTATATGAAGTAATTTCTGATTGTGTATATTTTAGACATTGAGAAATATTTTTTTAAAAATACATAACAAGTGTTTCATGAGAATAAATCCACATAGAAATTTTGAGGTTGTGTTATTCACTTATATGACTTAGAAATAATTATCTAACATTTAAATAAGATTTAAAATTACTTCTTGTCATTTTTTGTTCTCTGTTGGTTATTATATTTCTATATAAATATGTTAGTCACATAATTTCGTTAATAACTATGAATAAAAATAGAAATATTGTAAGAATGATGAATGTACTAAATGATGATTATTCTGCCTGATCCATCTCTAATTTCTATTAATTCCAAAGAAGTTTAAAATTATTTCTATATGGGATGAAAATAACAACATTTAAATTACACTTTTTATAAATGATTTCTTTATGTTATAGACATTATAAAGTCACCATTAATTTGAAACATCCTATTTGATTAACATTTTAATTTAATTTATTTACCATATAATCCACATAACCAAATAATCATAAATAATTTTAAATTTAGGTAACAATAGGAAAATTATTCTTTAGTATCTTCACCATATAAATAAATTTATTCTCATTAATGAATGTATATAATCAATGTTGAAATGATGATAATATTATAATAATGGGTAATTTATAATAAAAATTGAATTATAATATTGTTTGCAGATCAATATAACACCATATCATGAGTACATGATCTCAAGATATGTAATTGTCTTATAATTTGAACTTTTACAGTGTAGTGGAAATTCCATTTTATTTTAGTCACCTTTATCTATTTCATTTTCATGGAGATCAATCAAGATGATTTATCCATAAAGGTTGTTATTTTTCATATTTATCTATTAGTACACAACTGTTAAAATAATGCAATGAACATATGATAAATCTTTCACATTCCTATTATAGGTATCCATATCACATTCTATAAACCACAAAGGATGTATATTACGAATAGTGTTCTACATTTTATATAACATCATCTATTGTAAAAGTATAATACGAAACATATTGTACTACATTTAATTGGTTTTATAGGTTACTCTCTATATTTTTCCTATGTCATCCATAGGGAAACTAATGTGGATGAATAAAATGAATTTATCACTATGAAATAAAAGAGGATTATATTATATTATATTTATTACTAGTTATTTTCTAATTAATTATACAATTACATCATTAACTAATGAATAATTTCCCAATATCCCTCATCATTAAATTCAAAATAACCAATTAGTCAATTTTTTGGTGGATTTGATCCATATTACACTTAAAATATCCCATATAGAGGCCTTATAAAATATTCATAATTATATATATGTGATTTTGTTGAGAAATACATTAACTCAGAGTTCCTTCATCTGATGAGTAGACTCCTCAATCCTAGTATAACAGATTTAAATATTCTCAACAATTCCTCTATGATACACTGAGTACCAATAAGTTAATAATACCTTGATGAAAACATGTCCATGTTAACATGTATTGTCCCAGAATACTAAATTCCAAAATAGTAGTTGAACTGGTTCTCCACATTCCCTCATGCATTCCTCTCTATATGAAATAGGATGTTAACTAGTTGTGAGGGTCTGTATATGGTACTATGGGATGACTATACCATCTAGATTATTGAGAAAATTATATCATAATAAATAATAAATTAATAAAGTTAAACTGAATAATATAGTGACTAAAAATAAATAATTAGTGATTAAATAACATTAAACATATATCCAAGACAGTGTCATTTATACATGCATGCATTAAAATGAAATAATGAATAAATAAACAAAAATATTATTCATGCATAATGAATGGAAAAATGATCCAACAGCTATGTCCCTGAACATCATGAGCACCAAATCAGTCATGTTCTATTAATCTCCCATTTTCGGTAGTAACAAAACATATCACAATACTATACCTAATCATAAACCAAGAGGTCTATCTAGGTACCATAGAGTGGCCCAGATTGGGTGTGAGAGAAACTTAGTAGGCCACCACCAAGGACATATAATTCAATACAATATGTGAGTATAAAAATAAAGAGTGTGAATTTATTTTAATAATGATTTAAAATGAATAAAATGTAATAAATGTTAACTTTTAATCCCCATGGGATACCTGACTAACCATACCTACTTCAAAATAGGATAGATGTTTCAGATCAAATGCTATGATAAATATATAGATATATATCCATAATTTTAAATTTATATATGAATTGGTGAGGACCCTATGTGCATGACCACGTAACCCCCATAATTTTATCATAAGAGTCTCATAAATTTACCATGGTAATACACCCAAACATCCAAATGGGTATACATAATTTCATTCCTGAAGATCCTAATATATTATGTGGAACATCATGTCTAAATTTATAATAATTATGTGAAATATCATGTCCAACATTAAAATTAATGGTTTGATAAATAATGTCTAAAACCCGAATAAGGATTTGAAATGTCAGGTCAAACATCCTATAAATGGTGTGAAATGTCGTGTCCAATACCTTAGTAATGGGGTAAAATGTCATGTCCAACACCCCAGAACACGGGGGTATGTGAATCAGAATGTAAAAATTCTCAAACCAAGGTTTCATAGTGACAATCAAGTACAATATAATATCATGCATCCTATTAGAACATAACTAAGGCTTTTAGTAAAAATGAATTTATATATCTCTCCAGGAACAATTTTATTAATGATAACAAGTTCTTATAATTCAAAATAACAATGAATTTAACTATTTAAAATAGTCCATCAGAATTATTATTGAAAAAATATAATCTTTAATGGTCATTAAATTTATCAAGTTAATTACTATAATTAAGAATTTAATGTGAAGATAGATTATATTATACAATACAACAACCTGAACTGAATGGTATATTATAAGATCCATGAATATTCTTAGTAAATTAATAATGGTCAAGTAGTTTATTACAATTATTGACTTTTAAATTAGTATCTTTAAATCATGGAAATAATTACAATTATATAAGATAGTATTTACGTTCACATCCCACTAAATTAATCATTTTCACTTTAGATGTACCAAATTTCAATGAAAAATGATACCCACATAGACGGTGGTTTATTAAAATAGAGAAACGGTGTGAGGAATGAAATTTAGTTCATATACCAAATGATTACATATAACTAAGACATTTTCATTTGATATGAAGACGTGCATCAAAATATTATTTTTCATAAAAATGTTATATGTTATTTATGGAATATAAAAAACACTCCCAAAGAGGATGGATTGAGTTGATGTATTCAACCATAAACAAGAATAAAAGGTATCCTAGAACATTTAATTCTTGGAAAACCATTTAATTTAAGGTAATTATTTTATTACCGATGAAACATAGAAAATTACTTATAAAAAATATCCAAACATTTTATAAATGGTGACAATATAATTGAAAAACAAAAAAACACCTACAGTATCAACATAATTATCAGAAACCCATTTTTAGGCTTTAATTTGAGTAGAGGGAAAAAATAGATGAAATAAGAAAATTCCCTAAAAAATGATAATATGATATCAGAAGGAAATAAAATCTTATATGGAATGATAAACATAGAAATGAAGGAAGTTATATAATAAAAAATTACTGGGTGATCTAATTTGATTGATGATTTTTGATTCTAAGACAAAATTAGGGAGAACTGTGGTAGTCTTGGAGAAAAATCCAATGATGGCCTCGAGAAGTTATTTTGTGAGGATGACGAGGGATAAGAAAAAATGAGCATAAAATTAAGGAGGAAAGGGAAAATGTGATTTCCTTCCACTTTAATGAATTCCATGTTTTGACTGTATGGTTCAACAAAGCATGCTTCTACTATAAGTTCCCACTCTCCGATGAGATATTACCCTCACACGGTTATGTGCATAATTTCATAAAACAGTGTGAGGCCCATGTGTTCCCCTATATAGATTTTTGAAAATATCTCACATGGTCATGTTTCCTAGGGTTTAGAATTTATCAAATAGTGTAACACCCCCCCCCCCCAAGTCTTACATGGTTTTCTAGGTCCTCCAGCATGGATTATAAATATAGTGTATCAAAAAACAATATCTGCATGGATGAGATACATAGTTAGTATTACTCATTTTCCAACAATTCCCCAATGTTTATCTCTCCCAAAATATATATTTCTAATACCAACTATCCTAAAACACATCCAGAGACATGATATACCTCTCGATACATAAACACCATAAAAATTACATTCAAGTGTTTTAACTCAAAAATCCCCATTCAAATTATAGGATTAGGACTTAGATCATCGGCCAAAATGAAAATGAAAATTTCCATGAAAATAAAAAATTTCCAAAAAAAAGAAGACCATAACCTTACACATAAATAATTATATGAAATAAAATTTCATTTTAAATAATCATATTTTATTAATATCTTTCATTTCATGCTACATCATATTAAACATTCAGTATACACTATGTCGATTTAGATTGCATTACATGCAACATCATGTCTATAAAAAACATTATTTAATTATTTTAATTATTTAATGAATAAAATTATATACATGGAATTTTAATGGAGGGTATGAGAAGGATTATCTAATTTATAAAAATATGGTTTATACATAAAACACATTTGAAAATAAAAGGAAATGTTTTTTTGAAGAACTATTTAAATGCACACAAGTATGTTGAATACCAATAAAATAAATAAATGATTTTTTGATGGATTATACTAATGATGTATATATATATATATGAAATATTTAATCTAATTTTTAACATTCATCCTCTTTTTTTTCTAAACACATGAATATCCAGTTTTATGCATACAAAATGTATGTTTTCTAAAAAATGTATCTTTTTAATGGTGTACTTGAATTAAAATTTTTTGACAGTATTTAAAATTATATTTTACAAAATATACCTTTCCATTTAAATAATTATTCCAAAATTTAACTTTTTTGACATTTTGGTATTTATATAATAAGTTCCATGTTTCGATGAATGCTGAAAAATACCTAATTTTAATTGAAAGCAAATTTTTCATCTAAATAATTTATAGTGTAATTTTATATTTTTAATTGGTTTTAAAGTATAATTAGATCAATTATATATATTTTAATCTAATTTAGATCATTAGAATCAATTTCACGTTGAATGTGAATATAAAAGCATTTTATTTTATTGAACGTCTCCACATTAAAAATTTGTTTTTGTAGCTCGCATAAAGAATTAATTTTTAATTAGTTTAATTCATTTATGTTTTATGAATATTAAAAAAGTTATTACTTAATCAGAATCATAATTTACAAATTTATTAAATAGTCTAATTTCATTTTGGGAAAATATGAATAGTAACTATACTAATTATAATTACAATGGTTAAATGTAAATCAGATAATTAAGGGTGAAAATAATATTATAAATATTAGAAAATTAACATTAAAATTTCCCAAAAGTTAATTAATGAATTTAATTATTAACAAATAAGGATTAATATTTAATAACGTAATGGACACTTGTACAGGAAAATGACTTTGATATTATTAAAATCAATGAGAGTGACAAAATTCAACACTCTTACTATTAAGGGCTATAATATTTTTAATATAGGGATAAATAGAAAATATGATTGACTATATATATATATATATTCATATGAAATATCAAAATATTTTATAAATCATGGATATTTAATTTTAATTTTTTGTGAAGAAATATGTATCATATATAATTACACAATAATGATGCAGTAATTATTCAATTAATAAAAAAATTAATTAAGTAATATTAAAAATATTAATAGATATATAATTTGAATTACATAATATGATATAGTAATTTTCTATTTAATGTGATATATTAATAGTGTATTCAATTTTTTTAATGATTTCAATCTGTATTTATTTTCATAATGTTAATGTAATTAATAGTGTTAAAATTGATTGTAATGATACTTTATGAAAATATTATTTTGTTAATTTAGATAAGATTCATAATTATAACAAATAAGGACATATAAGATAAATTATCTCCTCAAATATCATAAATTACCCATTTATGGTTCATCTGAAACCTTACGAGAAAAAATACCAACCTTATAATATTGGAAATGTTTTTTCTATAGTTAAAATTAGAATTGTATAACTAAGGGTTAATCAAAATGAAAAGGTTTAAAAATAGAAATAAAAACATGCTTAAAATATATTGGTTGATTTTATAAACATGTTATCCCACATTATCATCAAATAAATTTCTATTTGGTGGTACATGGATTAAGATTTAATTTAGTATAAAATAATCTTTTAAGAATTCCAAAATTTCCCTTCAATAAAATTTTAAAATCATACCTTCTCCCTCATCACAATACACCACAATGACTGTTCCGGATCAAAAGTACATTGAAAAAATTATCTTCTCCACTTCCCTAGACACACACTATAGTTTCTAATACTCTAAATGGACAAACTCTATTGTCTTTTAGAGAAGATCTAAAAGAGCTGTTTCAAAGAAGAGATAATCCCTCAAACTGATCAAAATCTTTTTATTCTCTTCTATACCTCCTAAAAATCTAACATATATATAATAAAATATCAAATTAATCATCCTAAAGATGATTAAATGTTATAATTATTATGAACACACCAATATACATCCACATACCCATCGAACAAGATGTGAAAGAATCTATTATTCTTACATACGACTTATTGTCTCCATGTAGAGATATAATTCAATTACCATGAACATATTTTATATAGGGGAATGATGATGGGTTTAATTTTATTATTTATATTTATGAAATAATTATTCTTTTGAATATATCATATCATATCTAACATTTACCACCTAATCGTTTGGGAAATGATAAAATTTCTTGTGCATACATAGGGCTTATCGTCTCCTCAATGTGATGTGATTCATTTCACATTTATATATCACATGTATTTTAATAAGGATTAATATAATGAATATATAAGATACACATAACATATTTATAACTCATGAAAATAATTTATTATTATCAATGTATAAGGATGATCACTTTCAAACTGAAACCTTCTTGGAAAAAGAGGTAGACATCACCCAGAATAGTGATATTAAATTATTAATAAATAGGTTATAAGATGTAATAAAAATATCATACATGGTATGAATTATATATGGTTATTTAATACATTTATAATAAATTCATATTTATTATATGGGTTGATTTAATGTGAATAAGAAAAGGTGATGCCTTTTGTAATGGATTTTGTCTCACTTTTATTTCTATGGGATACATGCCTTATACACTACTTGCTTATTATGTGTGGTTATTATGCTTCCCATATTATTATCCTAATAATAATGGAATATTAATTACCATATAAATTTATATCATTCATGGGGAATACAATTAAACTCATTATAATATGGTAATGTATTATTTCATAATCTCAGTAATATTCAGGATTGTTTCATTTCAAATCTCTGATGGGGGGATAATTTTCTTCCGCATCCATGTTTTAAAAAACTCAAAAAGTTTTTTACTATTCTATTATCAATATTTAAATTAATATTTACAACTATTTTAATAATTATGAAATGTTCTTAAAAGTATATTTTTTTATAATCAAGGAACTTTGTGACATTACTGACAAAAATATATAGAAGGAATATTTTTTATCATATTTAGAATGAATAGTGTTTTACACAATCATTAATCCATAATGAATTTAGTATTCATTAAAAAGTTTACAAGATTATTGTCATAGAAATTTGTTTCCACAATAATTACACATATCATCAAAAAATACTTTATAAGGGAAAGGATATTTTCCTCAGTTATTATTTCATGTGGACTTTCAAAAATAGTGTTCCAACTAAGATGAATTCTATTGATGTTACCTATTAATTAATAGGGATATGTACCAAAGATATGATTATTATTCATTATATTAAGTTTTTATTATTTTTATATATTGATATTTATTGACCTTATTTATTTTTCATGACATAGGTTATGGTGGAGTCTTTATGAAACACATTTCTTTATGTTAGTTCTAATGTGATTAATGATTTAAGGACCTATGGAAAAAAATTGTTTAATTTTCATTAAGTAAAAATAAGTACCTATATATCCATATAATGCATTAGTTAATGAATTATATCACATAATATACATAGTGTGAACACGTCAATATGCTTGTTCCATAATGGGAGGTAAGTCTATGTGCTCGATTGGTGATGGGAAAACATTTTGTGTGCTTGATCCATTAGTGGAAACTAGGGTTAAGGTCTGATCCAAGATTCATGGTACATAGCCTTGAAATATGAAATGTGTTTATATATATATGGTTATTACACACACATTAATGATAATAAATTATGACTCATTATTGAGTTGTGTTGAAGTATCATTCTTATGATTCATGACTTTTGAAATGTTAATTTTTGATGCCATGACAACTGTTTACAAAAAAATGAATGGTTGGGTATGAACATTACTTATGATCACAAACCCATATTTATTATCATAATATTTCATAAGATAATAAATTTATATCATCCATTTTTACTCTTACTGGGCATCTAATCCCACATTTTTTATTATGTTTCCTTTATATAGGTTTTGAAGAACGGTATTAAGTTGGATTACTAAAGAGGAAGATCTTTTTGGGAAACATTGAATATCATTGACTAGAATATATTTTTTTCTTACAATATTCCAATAAAAATAAACTAATATGGTTCTTGGGAATATGTTTTTTTAATATAATTAATTTTCATTTAAAAAATATGTAATATTAATGTATAAAAATCCTACAGTGTAATTTTATGTATCTGAAGAAAGGTTTATTCAACCTTTGAAAAAAAGGATGATAAAAATCAGTAGGATCCCAAAGGCTAATTATAACTATAGGATACAATCCTAGAGTTTTCATACTAATCATGAATAACCTAGTATTAATATTAAGTGTTCATAGATTGATATTTTAAAATAAATTTCCCTTGATTATGTGGTCCTTCCATTATGTTTAGTGTTTTTTACACTATGATTTATAGTTTTATTCAATGGTTGGACCCAAAGGGAACCACATTAATGATTAATGATATGGTTAATGAAATTATTTTCCTCCTAATGAAAATAAAATTATTAGATAAAGAATTAAAAATCATGGTGTTATTCCCACATAAATTTTCAAGCTATCAATCATGCTAAACATTAAAATGAGAAAACAAGTGAAAACACTATATGGAGTCCATCATCAGGTAGTTTACACCCACTTTCAGTGGGTATTATTATATAGTAGTGTCTAATAAATGGATTATTAGGACTAAAAATATATTTTTTGTTCACCAATGTTAAGAATACGGGAAATTTATTTCAGTTTTCTACCATTTGAAAGGTGAAATAGATCAATGGTTAAATAATATAAATAATACAAGGAAATGAGATGAAATTGAATCCATGGAATGAAATAAGTTCAAGAACATAATTTTAAATAAGTAATTTCTCTGTATTTATCATAGAAAAATTTAAAAGTAATTCTATGAGATAATTAAAAATAATGATGAATAAGTTTGAACATATAAATAAAATTTTACAAGACATGAGAGGTGACCTTCTGGAATTATCATCCAACATTAATATAAGGTTGATTAATTCATAAGTGTAAAAAATACAAGTCTCTAAATAGATTTATCCAAAATATACTTCTGTAGAAATGAATAATTTTTTCTATGTACACTCAAAGTAGAAATTGAAATTAGAGATACCCATTATTCCCATGGATTTGATACAAAAAGAAAGATCAAGCCTCATGATAACTCAAATAAATAAAATTGTGGAAATAAATTAAAACCATATACACGCCAAAAATTTGAGAAGAATCATCAAGGGAACTGTCTAAACAGAATTGGGAGGTTATTTAAATGTGTAAAGGTAGAACATAAATATCAAGTTTTAAAAAGGTGTTGAATATTTTGGTTAATGACATGGAGGAAAAAAGGATTCAAACTAATTCACTACCATCACTTAAGTGATTTATATGTAATTAAAATTGCAGTCATGCTAACTAGCGCACAAATATGAGGGTTAATGATGATTGTAAGCCTCAGAAACTTCTTTAATCCAACGAACAATGAAAATATCATGAGAAAACTATTAAAAATGGGGAGGATAACAATAAAGTGGTGGAATGATTGAGTTTTTATGTAATGGAATTCATGAATAATGTATGAGAAATAATTATAAGGTATTATGGAATAATTAAACATATATATCTACTGGTCCATAGTAGTTTTCCTTAGGGATTTTTGAGAATATTTGGAATGGTACTAGTAACCATGAATAATGATTGAGGTGGTACTGTGATATTTTTGGAAAACATATGATTAAGGGAAGTCTAACCTTTAATGTGTGTGTGATGTTGGGATAGTGAAATATAGAGACGATTGAGGATGATAAAATAAATGGGATAGTATTGATGACCATGGGATTGATTTGAAAACAATGTGTTTCATGATATCATGGATCAAGTTTATAGAATTTTGGGATTTATGGTATGTGGAAAGAGTTAATTTTAGAAATCATGCATGTTTTCACTACGGTTATATGGTAATTTAGGTTATTACCATGTTTAAAGAGCATACATGATAATGTAATTCACATTTTTGGTATGTGAAAATTAATAGTTACATCTTTTTTGAGGGATAAATGAAAATTTTATGCACCTTTTTTTAACGTTTTGGATTTTAATCTTTCATAAGGTTAAAAAGTGTGACCATTTATGATATGGTCTAAATTGAAATTTGGATGAGGATTTATATATTGATGTTTTGTAATATAATGAATTAGGTATATTGGATAACATGTTCTCACCATTTTTTTGTGATGGTAATAAGAGATAGTAATAATGCATTTTAATCTCATTATATATCTAATGATCCCCTAGTTCATCACGCATTATAATTTTGTCTTCATATTTTCAAGGAGTAAGAGGTGAATTAGAAATTGACTAATGCACAACATTATAATGTGATAATAAATCAAGTAATTATATATTATCATTGTATTTTTAAATAAATGGTTATCCTATTATCACCACTTTTTGCGATATCAATGACCTTTTCTCGACATAATTGGTATATGATTTTGTGGTCATTAACATTATCAAGAACATATTCTCTATCAAACTCCATTAAAACATGATAGGAATTTTTCTTCTCTATGTAAATGATTTCAATTTCATCATATTTTCTCATATGTTGATACCTAGTTATTAGTTACATTTGTTAATCATTAAGTTACCAACTTTTTAGTGATGGATTTTTTAGTATTCATTTTTATGATTTACATTTCTATGAAAGTAACATTCATGTTTTCAAAAAATTGATAAACACAAATAATTGTGAGGATGAAATTAATTTTATGGAGGGTAGAATGTAACACTCCTAGATCATTATGAAAAATCTATATTAAATAATATGATTTCATTGATATATTGAATTTAATTTTAAACCATGTTATTCTTATGCTACATGCAACACTAGCGTATCTTGTGTTACAAAAAATAGAGAGTTTATATTAAACATCAGTTTATTTGAAAAATTATTTAATGAATAAAACTATATAATAAATAATAGTATAAGGACCCGACCTTACAACATTACATATTCATGAATTAAATGTATAATTAACATTGAGGATCTTTTCAGGTTTAGAGTTTTTGAGAATTAGGCCATAACTATTACACTACATCCCAAGAATTACTTTGTAGACACTTCTACTCAGTTCCCATTTTTTCACAAAATATAAAATCTTTAAAAAAAGTGTATTGTATAGTTCCATGATTCAGATACCATGACTTTTACTTGATCCTATCCTTGACCATATTCATCTTTAAGTCATGTGAAAAACATTTCAAAATTATGGATGAGCATAAAAACCTCAGTTAAGGATATAAAACAAATAAAGAAAACATTAGTTCCTCATTACATATATAACATAAGATCTTTAACATACCTCATAAAATAATAATATTTATGAATAACACATAGAAAACATAAATCATAAAGTTAACTTGTGGCATTCTTATCAAACTTACATTGTATCTATCACAACTACGTATGGAGTTAAATTTGGAATACATATCATAGTATATTCCAAAAATATCTTAGGAGAAACATTCAAATTTACCTATATCACGTTACCCAATGCATTGGAGATCTATCTCGGGCTCACCTGCCCTATGTTTATCACGAAACAACCCATATACTTAAACGATGCTTAAGAACCATAACATATTCGTAACACATATAAAAAACATAAAGGAAAGATAACTTTTCCACATTTCAATCACAATATATCATTTAAATATATTGACATAAAAAATCCATTATCAAAACAATTTTCAATTGCAATATACGTAAATACGGTATATAGTATTTATTTCCCTTTTAAATACATTATGGCTTGTTAAGGAAGCCACAGATCAAATAATACTCGTGGCCGTGGAAAAGTTATTGTCACCACTTACGTTAAAAAGAAACATTCATATTTTTTTCAATTAGTAAAATGATTTTTTGAAAAATATTCCCTTGAAATGAAATTAAAATTTAGTGGTTTTTATAAATCATATAAAATAAATTCGTGTATTAAAACAAAATATGCCTCAATGAAAGGAGAATGAGACGAAGTCCCTTACCTCGTGTCCAACTTGACCCATTCATTCTTTAATCACATGAAAACTAAACTAAAGATAATTTATAATTTATTAAGATCCTTTATCATGTTTATTACTCCATTTATATCACTTATTACCATTTTATAAGCATTATTAAATCAATTAAGTTAATAACGGTAATTTTTTTGATATTTGGTACTTGAGTCAAAAATGAAATTCTTAAAATTACTAGTTGTTCATGTGGTCAAATATCTCATATCTAGAGAATTATATTCATGATGTATATATCATATATATATATTATATATCCATTATATATAGGTATTTATAATAGTACATAACATTTGGAGGTTAGAAATGAAATGCACTATTCATAGAGACGGTAAGTCGTACGTATGCATGATTGCTACTTTCATTTCTATTGCGTATTTAATGGAATTAAAACATAATGATACATTGGTATATTATAATTACAGTATAATATCATTAACTCCATACTTTATATGTCCCACATAAGGCATTAACGTGTAATATCACTTTGAGGGGACGGTAGTCCGCATTTCCTCAAATGAAATTATCGCGTTTACCCATAATAGAAACCATAAAAGAATGCTATAAATGAAGAATAATAAAGAAAAATGAAATAATAAACATAATATATATCATATATAAATACCGTTCCAACATTATGGACACCATAAGAGGTGGTAGGAGATAATTGAACAATCATCTTTTCGTGAGGCGTTAGTTTTCCATCCAGTTGAAGTAGTATGTTATTTATCCATTAGATAGAGGTGTGGGTAAGTACAGTCTGAATACTTCTCATAAGAACATCCTAGTATATTTAGGATACTAATATTATTATTAAATAAAGGAATTCAATGTTTTTAGTGGTTAGATATGTAAAATAATAGAAAATAATTTAAGATAAAATGATACCTTTAATTCGGGTACTCCTTTTGGTTTGAACAAAAAGTACTTCTTATAGGGCCTTCTACCTTAGGTAAGGCTTCTAGATGTAGGATAGGGATGTTGGGAGATTAATTCGGAAGAGGTTGGTTGACGCAAGGGTCTTGAGAAGTTTAAATAATAGGATATAGTTTAGGTCTTTTTATAAGGGGGAAGAGGGGCTCTTTAAGATAATGTGAAAATATTATTTTATTATATAATGATTTTCGGTTCCTAAAGGTCCAAAACTAATTAAAGTCGAATATAAGATGACTCATGGTGAAAATAAAATCATTAAATAATAATTGGATATGATTTTCATATTTTTTTAGTCTTTATAATATTATTTATTTAAATCATTTATTAATTAGGTAAACACTGCATCATTATTATGTCATAAATAATATTATTTATTTGATGTCTAAAAAAAAATAGCATGATGTAGGAAATATTTTCATCTTTCCAAATAATATTTATAGTAGAAGATATAGATTATATAACCCTATTTAAAAATTAATTTACTAAAAGATATATTTTTATTTCATTTTTGCCTTTACTTTAAGTTAATTAAAATAAAGTGTCATTATCGCTCTTGAGTGGCTCCATGGGGTCCCAAAATCGACCCAAGAATGAAATTGGTCGTCCATTACTCTTACAATAAGGTTTGGACAAGTGTTAAGGTAATTTTTTATTATTATAATTTTCTTTTACCTTATATTACCCTATTTACCTTTAACAACGGTAAATAAAAGTCAAAAGTTACTATTCACGAAAAATTACGTCCACCTCATTAAACCACATTTTACTTACTAATAAGAACCATGTTTGTCAGATTTTCCAAATTAAATTCACAAAAGCGGTAAAATTTCTTTTAAATGAAAAAGATGTATTTTTAACCACTACTAAGGGGTTTCACTATTCATCAAAAATTGATGTTTTTCAGAAAAATACCAAACATTCAGCCTAAGCTATATTTTGATATTCCGAATTCAAAAATAATGTCTATTATACCAAATTTAAAATATAGAAGTTAGATTAATTAATTTAAACTTAATTCTCGTTGTCAAAACAAAAAACATGATTTTAAGAAATAATAACTATTAAAAGATTAACCCTTATTCATGTCCAATTTCAAAGTGAAATTACTTCCAATGACCAACATTGGATTAAATGGTAAAAATATAATCTATTTAAACATTAAAACCAATTAAACGGATTATCCAACCGTATAAATTAATTAGATTTAAAGGAACTTTTAAATTAAAATACAGTATTTTTAACTATTCATCAAAAAATGAATTTTATCAGAAAAATAAAAAAAATTTACCCAAAGTAAATTTTGATATCTTGATTCTAAAGAAGAAATTTATTTTTTCAAATATAACATATAGAAGTGACCAAAACTATACTTAAAAAGGGTTCTCCTTCAAAAGGTGGTAAATCAACCTTTTAAAGTAAATTATGCTTAAAATTAGATTCATTCCCATTTTATGAATCTAACTTTTATTGGAAAAATGTAAAAACATTTAACAAAAATATATTATCATATTTTAGTTAGTTATATTCATTCCTACCAATACAATGACTATGCGTTAACTAAAATTTAAAATAATATTATTTTTTATTTTTCTATATAACCCAACATTGTGTGCAACATAAGATTTCAAATAATCTCATTGTTTCATATTGGGTATGATATCGAATATTACATACCCTTTAAATTTAAATTAATATTTAATTCAAAAAATATTAATAAATATTCAAATGTATTATTTTTTATTTACTTGGGATGTTATATCCTTCCCCTCTTTTGGAAATAGTGTCCTTGTAATTTTATTCACTTTTCAAATAAATGAGGTTATTTAACCCTCATAGAATTTTCAGATTCCCATGTTTCCTCTTCAACAATATGGGTTTTCCACAGAACCTTTACCTGATGAATTAACTTATTCCACAATAATTTATCTCTATAGTCAAGAATCTGGATAATTTTTTCCTTATAAGAGAGATTCTCTTCCAACTGAACTACCTCTGGTCTCAAAACTTGAGATGGATCTGGAATATACTTTCTTAGCATTGAAACATGAAAAAAATTGTGTACCTGGGAAAAACATGGAGGTAAATCCACTGTTTATGCAATTAATCCAACTTTCTCTAGGATTTCATAACATCCAATGAAACTCGGACTCAACTTTCCCCTCTTACCAAAACGCATCACACATTTCCATGGAGAAACATTGAGAAAAACGTGATCACCTACATCAAATGAAAGATCCTTCCTCCAGTTATCCACAAAACGTTTCCACCTACTCTGACCTATTCTCATATGCTTCTTAATCAACTGAAGTTTTTCTGCCATCTCTTTTACAAATTTTGGTCCCATCAACTTCCTTTCACCTACTTCATCCTAAAAAGCTAGAGTTCGACATCACTTACCATATAATTCCTCAAATGGACCCATCTGTATACTTGAATGAAAACTATTATTATAAAAAAAATTATCCAAAATAATATGTTTCTCTAAAATTCCTTGGTAATCCAGTGAAAAAGCACGTAGAATATCCTCCAAAGTCTGAAGAGTTCGTTCTGACTACCCATCAGATTGTGGATGAAGAGATTTACTAAAATTTAATTCATTACCCAACGACTTATGAAGTGATTTCCAAAAGATATAATTAAACCTAAGATCATGAATAGATACAATGGATAGGGGAAAACCATGCAACCTGACTATCTCCATAACATAAAAACGAGAAAGTTGATCTAGAGAAAAATTATCTTGAATAGGAAGGAAATGAGTTGATTTGGTCAATTGAACAATAATAACCCATATTACATTATAACCTCTAGATGAATTCTGTAATCCCACAATGAAGTCCATGGATATATTTTTCCATTACCACCGTATCATTAGTAAAGACTGAAAGATCCCTTTCAGTAACTTCCTCTCTACTTTAACTTACTTTCAAGTCAAACAATTAACATTAAAATAAAAAATATCTCTTTTCATTCCATCCCACGAGATGTACTCCTGAAGATATCTGTACATATTAGTATTGTCAGGAAGAACTAAAAACATGGAACTATGATTTTCACATAACAACTCATTCTTGAAATGTGAATCACAAGGCACACATAATCACTTTCCAAATCTCAAAACACTATCATTAAAAATGTTAAATTCAAGAAACATAACCCTCTGAACCAACCCTACCTTTTTCTGCAACTCATTTTCTTCCTTCTACGCTTGCCTAATTCTGTTTGAGAGAGATGATTCCACTGACACCTAAAAGTAAACAGGATAATTTCCAGCACCAACAACTTCTATACCAAATTTCATCAAATCAAGAACCAATGTATCTCATTATAAACATAGCATTGTTAATGAAGCATTAATTTTTGAAATCAAATCATCATCCACTTTGTTTTCTTTTCCTAGATGGTAAAGGATCGTGAAATAATAGTCATTCACTAATTCCATCCATCTCCTCTTTCTCATGTTCAATTGTTATTGAGTTAATATATACATTACACTTTTGTGGTTAGAATATATTTCACATTTTACTCCATAAAAATGATGCCCCCAAATTTTTAAGGAAAAAACAACAGAAAATAATTCCATATCATGTGTGGGGTAATTTAAATCCTGAGGTTTCAACTAACTTGAAGGATAATCATTTACCTGATCTTTCTATATAAGGACACAACCATGTCGTTTCAATAAAGCATCACAGTAAATAACAAACTCACCATTTCTTAAAGGTAGTGCCAAAATGGAGAATTCACCAATCATCTTTTCAATTCCAAAAAATAGTTATCGCATTCTTTTGTCCAAATGAACTTAACACCTTTTCAAGGTAACATAGTTATTAGGTAGATAACCGTGTTAAATTCTCAACAAAATCTAGTAATAACCAGCCAAACCAATAAAACTATGGATATAGTTTATATTTTTGGGTCTTTTCCATTCTTCAAAAACTTTAATTTTTGTAGGATCAATAGTTATGTCATTTTTTGAAACAATGTGGCCAATTAATGAATTTTTTTGTAACCGAAACCCACACTTGCTGAATTTACCATACAGTTTCTTTTCTTTTAAGGTTTGTAAGACAAACCTTAAATGAATTTTTTTTTCATTTTACTTTTAGAATAAGCCAAAACATAATCAATGAAAACAACCAAAAAGATATCCAAGAACTCACAGAAAATTATGTTCATAAGATCCATGAATACAGCAGGTGCATTGGATAACCCAAAAGGAAAAACTACAAATACATAACGGCCATATCTAGTACGAAACATGGTCTTTAGAATCTCTACTTCTTTTACTTTCAACTGATGGTACCCCAACCTAAATTTAATCTTTGAAAAATACTGATCTCCCTGGAGCTAATCAAAAAAATCATTGATATGATGAAAATGATACATGTTTTTAAAAGTGATTTTATTCATTTCACTATATTCAATGCAAAGTCTCACTGAACTATCTTTCTATTTAACAAACAAGACATGAACTGCCCATGGTAATGTTATAGGTCAAATGAAACCATTACCTAATAACTTCAACAATTGCTTCTATATCTCTAAAAGGTCAATTTGATCCATTCGATTAGGGGGTTTTGAAGTTAGATTAGCAACATGAAATAAGTAAACAATAAATTTAACTTCTTGATCATGTATAATACCAGGAAGCTAATCGAGAAAAACATCAAGGTACTCATTTACCACTGGCACATATTTAATCTGAATAGTTTCTTTATTTTCAAAAATATGTGCAAGGTAACATTCATTTCCATATTTTAATAGTTTCACAGCTTCCTGATATGTTATTAAAAGTAAGGGTTCATGATTGTACCCAAACTGAAAATATTTTTGAAAAAAAACCCCTTTAGCTCTGCAGTCAATCTTAGCATGAGAAACAGGAAGCCAATCCATACCCAAAATAACATCAAACTCTACTAGAGGCAGAACAAGAAGGTTTGTAGGTAGATTCATTCCACACAAAAGTACAGGAAGGTTCGTAAAATTTATTTTCGTCTCAACATTTCTTCTCGGTGTTTTTACTATAATTTCAGGATTCATATCATGATATAGAATTCCAAATTTTCTAGAAAACATCTTAGAAATGAATGAATGTGTAGACCCCGAATCAAACAACACATTGGAATAATATGGACAAACAACCAGTGTACCTGATACTACTTCATTTGATGGCCCAGCATCTACTGAAATAGTTGCAAAGGATTTTTCCACCACTTTCTGCTTGTTGTCAGGCTACTTTTATTTATTTTAGTTCTTTGTTGGACACTCATTTTCATAATGAACCATTTCATTTCACTTAAAACATTTTACTAATTGTAAATCAGATTTCTTCTTACCATTACCATGATCATTTTCAGTGCAATTATGAACCTTATGTCCCATTTCTCCACATCAGTAGCACTTATCAGAATTCAAAAGCCATTCCCCATCATGGTTTTTACCACATTTTTCACAAAATTTAAACATAATTTTCTTACCATCATACATTTTTGAAGAGTTATTCCCTTTCACCTCCCACCATGACCACTTATTCTATTGTCTGTTAAAGAACACATGATCATAAAAAAACTCCACTTCCACCTTCTCCGCACATTGAACAAGTCTCTCAAAAATTTTGAACTCATGAGAAGTTAAAGCCCTTAGATAATTTGGCTTCAATCCTGACTAAAAAACGTTGATTTTACTATCAAGAGCTCATATGAAATTTGAAGGATACCATTCCAGTCAAATGAATTTTTTTCATAAGCTGCCACTGATTCATCCTCGTTCTTCAATTCTAGGAATTGTTTTTCCATCCTAAGACAAACCACCATAGGAAAATATTTCTCAAAAAACAAACCTTTGAATTCTTCCCAATAAAGAGCATCAATCTCCTCATTATCCCTGATATTTTTCACCATCGACCACCACTGATCAGCTTCACCTTCAAAATGGTAAACATAAGGACTAACCTTTTGATGTTCTGGACACCCCATGACAACGAAAATCTTCTCAAGTGCTATAATCCACCCATCTTCTAGAACAGGGTCATATGATCCTCTGAAAGATAGGGGATGTTGCATCATGAAATGATCTACTAATGATATGTTCCTTTTTGGTTGATATGGAGGATCTCATGCATTGATACCACCACCATTTATAGCCTGAGTCAGATGTTCCATCACTACAACAAACTGTTCAGTTCTGATTCTGACTATCTCATGTTGCTGATTTGGAAGGTTGTGTTCCTCCTAATATCGTCCCAACATAGCTGCCATGTTTCCTCTACGAAAAACCATTCTGAACACAAAAATATCTTAGGTGAAGCAACATGGTAATATGTAAATTCTATATCATTTCAACATTAACATAAATTAATTTATGGATATTAATTTTACAATACAGAAACTCCTAATTTTTTCTGAACTGATCTCTGATAACAACAATAAGGGACCTTCCTTAAAAAAATACATAATATTGAATTAAATTAATAATTCATATTGAGGATCTTTTCAGTTTTAGTGCTTTATAGAATTAGTCCAGAACTATTACATTACATATAATTAATTACAATGTAGACACTTCTACTCAGTTCCCATTTTTTACAAAATAAAACCTCTTGAAAAAAAGTGTCATGCCTAGTTCAATGTTTTTAACTGCATAACATTTCCTTGATCTCATCCTTGATCCTATTCATCTTTATGTCCCGTGAAAAACATTTCAAAACATGGGATGAGAATAAAAAGCTATGTAAGGGTTATAAAACAAAGAAGGAAAACATTAGTTCATCATTACATACATAACATAAGCTTTTTAACTTACCACATGAAATCATAAGATTTATGAATAACACATAGAAAACATAAATCATGAAGGTAACATGTGGCATCCATATCATACATACATTGTAGCTATCAAAGCTACGTAGGGATTTAAATTTGGAATACCCATCATAGTATATTCCCTAAATATATTAGGAGAAACATTCACGTTTACCTTCGTCATGTTACCCAATGAATTAGATAGCTATCTCGGTCTAACTCGCCCTATGTTTATCATTGAACCAGCTGTATATATTAATAATACCCATGGACCATAACATATTCATAAGAAATAAAACAAACATAAAGGAATGATAACATATCCACATTTCAATCAAAATATAACATTTAAATATATTGAAAAAACAAATCCATTATAAAAAAAATTCAATACCAAAATACATAAATACAGTATATGGTATTTATTTTCCTTTTAAAACATTACAACTTTTTAGGAAATCCAAATATGAAATAATACTCGCGGCGGAGAAAAGGTCATTTTCACCATTTACATAAAAAGGAAGCATTACATTTTTCCTCATTTATTAAAACGCTTATTATAAAAAAAATTCCCTTTGAATGAAATGAAAATCCAAAAGTGTTTATACAGTGCATAAAAGCATTCATGAACTAAAACAAAATATGACTCAATGAAATAATATTGAGATAAATTCCCTTATCTCGTGTACGACATGACCTGTTCATTCATTAATCTCATGAATATTAAAATAAAGTTAATTTATACTTTCATAAGATAATATTTCAAGTTTATTATTCATTTTATATCACTTATTAAAATGTTATAAACTTTATGTAATCATTTAAGCTAATAACAATCATTTTTTCGATATATGGTAATTGATTCAAAAATGAACTTTTATAATTTCAAGTTTTTCATGTTGTAAAATATCCATTATCTCTAGAATTATATTATTGATGTAGATATCATATATATCTTATATATCTATTATATAGATGTATTTATAAAAGTACATAACATTTGGAGGTAACCATTCATGGAGACGGTAAGCAGTACGTACGCATGAACACTAATTTAATTTCTATTTCATATTTAATGGAATTAAAACATAATGATACATACTTATATTATAATTATGGTATAATATCATATATTATATCATTAAATCCATCTTTTATACATCCATCATATGGAATTAACGAGTCATATCACATTTAGGTGGTTGTAGTCCGCACTTCCTCAAAGGAGGTTACCGCGTTTACCCATAAAGGAAACATTAAAGGTACGATATAAATGAAAAATAATAAATAATAAAGATAACATAAAAATAATATATATTATATATAAATACATTTCTATCATAATGGCCACCATGAGAGGCAGTAGAAGATAATTAAATGATCATCATTTCGTGAGGCATTAGTTTTCCATCCATAGAAACAGTATACTATTTACCAATTAGATGGTGGTATGGGTAAGTGTTGTTCCAATAAATTTCATAATAACATCCTAGTATATTGAGGATACTGTTTTTGTTATAATAGAAAAGACTAAAAAGATTTTAGGGGTTAGAGAAGTAAAATAAAAGAAATGAATTTAAGATAAATAGTTAACTTCAATTCGGGTAACTCTCTTTGGTTTCAATCAAAAGGACATCTTGAATAGCCTTATAACTAAGGTAAGTCTTATATAAGGAGTATATAGATGTAGGTAGATTCATTGAGAAGATGATGGATGAGCCAATGGGCTTGAGATGTTTGAGGAATGGGTTAGAGGCTAGGGATTTTTATAAGGGGAGGAGGGGATCATTAGGAATGTGTGAAAATATTATTTTATTATATAATGAATTTCCGTTTCTAAAGGTCCAAAACTAATTAATGTATTAGATAAGGTTACTAATAGTCTAAATATAATATTCCAATATGAATTTAACAGTTTTTGGGTATTGTTTTAATCTTTATAATATTATTTATTTAAATCATTTATTAATGAGGTAAACACTACATCATTATTGCGTCATAAATAATTTTACTTATTTGATGGCTAAAAGTTATAAAAAGATATCAAGATGTATAAATATTTTTATCTTCCAAATGAATATTTAAAATTAAATAGATAACTTATATAGCATTATTTAAAAATTAATCTGCTAAAAGATATTTGTTTGTGTCATTGTTGCCTTTACATTAAGTTAATTGAAATAAAGTGTCATTATCGCTCTTAAGTGGGTCCATGGGCTCCCAAAATAGACCCAAGGATTAACATATTCTTCTATGACTCATAAAATATTGTTAATACAAGTTTTAATGTAAATTGGTATTTTTATAGTATTCTTTTTACCTTAAATGACCCTATTGAGCTTTAACCACGGTAAAAAGTCAAAAGTTACTACTCACCAAATATTATTTTCAACTTATGGAACCAAATTTTACTTTCTAATAAAAAAAATGTATGTAGTATTTTTGAAATTTAATTCACATAACGGGTAAAATTTTAATTAAATGAAAATGTCATAGTTTTAACTACTACTTAGTGCTTTCACTATTCATAAAAAAATTGAAGTTTTTATGAAAAATACCAAAAAATTCACCCTAAGTTATATTTTTTATTATGAATTCAAAAATGATCTCTATTTTACCAAATTAAAATCATAGAATTTGGATTATTTAATTTAAAATAAATTCCTATTTTCAAATCATTAAAACATGATTTTTTAGAAATAAAAATTGTCAAAAGATTGACACTTGTTTATGTCCAATTTCAATGTGAAATTACTTTAAATGACAAAAATTGGATTAAATGGTAAAAATATAATCTAATTAAAAATTAAAACCAATTAAAAATATAATCTATCCATACAAATAATTTTGATTAAAAGTACATTTTAAATTTAAATATAGCACTTTTCACTACTCATCAAAAAATGAATTTTATCAGAAAAGTACCAAACTTTTACCCAAAGTAAATTTTGATGTCCCAATTCTAAAAAAGAATTTTATTTTTTGATATAGAAGATATAAAAATGACCCAAATTATATTTAATGATTTTTCTCTATCAAAACGCGGTAAATCAACCTTTTAAAGAAATCTATGCCTAAAATTAGATTCATTCACATTTTAAGCCTCTATCTTTTATTTGAGAAAATAAAAAACACTTAACCAACATATATTATCATATTTTAGTTAGTTCTATTCATTTTTACCTATATAACATCTATACATTAACTACCATTTAAAATAAAGTTATATTATTATTTTTCAGTATGAACCAACGTTGTGTGAAACTTATGATTTCAATGAAACTCGTTGATTCATATCGAGTAGGCTATTAAAGATCGCATCCTATCTAAATTAAAATTAACATTTAATTTACAAAATTTTAATAAATATTAAAATTTATTATTCATTATTTACATGGGATTTTATAGATAGTATATTGTTAATGAAAAGGATTAACTGAATTATGATAATATGGTTTATATATATAAACATTTTTAAAATTTAATGAATTAATTTTTTTAATATTTTTAAATGATGAAAACTGAGTTTTATTCCAATAAAATAAAAAAAATTGGATTATACTAATGAATATATATATATATATATAATATTCAATATAATTTTTAACCATCATCCTATGTTTTTTGTATATCTAATATAAAAATAAATCTAGTTTTATGCTTTAAAACTGTATTTTTTCTAAAAGAATTTTTATAAACTTTCAAAGGAGAAATTGTTTTAAAACTACATTTTGAAACTTTTATACATTATATATGACAAAATATACTTATTATTTGATTGATATATACAAAAATTTATATTGTTTTATTTTTTGGTCTTTTTCTGATAAGTCTCATGTTTTTATGTATAGTGAAGAATTCTGAATTTTAATTGAAAACAATATTCTATGTCCAAATAAATTAAAGTGTAAAATTATATTTTCTGATTGGTATTAACATTTGGTAAGATTAATATTATATCATTGAAACCAATTTAGGTCACTGGTGTCAAATAAAAATTTAATTTGGATATGAAAATATTTCAATCGTTTCAGTGTTTTCACTTTAATAGATTATTTTCTCACCCCATATATGGGATTAATATTATTTTTATTTTTTCCATTAATGTGTTTCGAATATAGAAAAATGGATTCAATATTGGAAATCAAATGTTCAAAAATTATAAAATAGGTCCATTTTGTTTTTTGGACAATATGCATAATATGTTTGGTAATTTTGTTTTACCACGTTTAAGGGTAAAATGGGTATTTATGGGTAAAAATAATATTTTATATATTGAATAATTACACTAAAACATTCCCATATTTTATTGGATAATGATAATTAGACCCTTAATATTTATGGTTTAAAACTTACTATTTAATGGACACTTTCTAATGAAAATGACTTGAATATTCTTAAAATCAAAGTTAGTGAAAAAAATTGAGTCTCTTAAATTTAATAATTATTGTATTAATAATATGGGGATAAATAGATTATATGATATAATTATATATACTCATATATATAAAATTTTTATCTATATCGTGGATATGTATTTTTTATTTTTATTTCAAAGTAAGTTGCACAAACAATTAAACAATGATTATTTAGTATATATTTAATTAATAAAAACCTAAATTAAGTAATATTAAAAATACTAAAAGAAATAAAATTTGAATATAAAAAGGTTTTCCAAAAATTTTATAAGATAATATTCTATATTATATGTGTATTAAATTAATTTTTTCAAATTTATCTTGTTGAATTTATTATATTAAAAACAATGTAATGAATAGTGTTAAAATTGACACAAAAATATTTTATGAAGATAATATTTTATAAAATTAGTTAAAATAATAAAAAACAAAAATAATGATATTGGGGATAAATTATGGTTGAATATATCATTAATTATTCATTTATCATTCAATTGAAACTATATAATAATAAAATTTGAACATTTTAATATTGAAAATGTTTTAACCATAATTAACATTAAAATAGGCTAATTAAAGGTTAATCAAAATGGTAAGGCTTAAAATTACTCAAAAACATGTATAAATCAAATTTTTAAAGTATTAAAACACTATCCCACATTAAATTCTACTCTCCTTCCATTTGGATGTACTAGGATTGAGAAGTAATTTATTCTAAATAAATCTTATTTGAAATTCCAAAAGTGACCCTCACCTTCATTATTAAAGGAAACCTCCACCCACATATCATTAAACGACTTTGATTCATCTAGATCAAAGAAAAATTTCCACATTCTCTTCTCCACTTCCCTAGAAACATTCTAGAGGTGTTAGAATTCCCAAATGATGAAATTTATAGTTCATCATATGACATATAATAGTGTTCTTTCAAAAAAGCGGTAATCGCTCAAACTGATCAGTATTGTTTTCTATTCTTCTATACCTCCTATAAATATATGATAAATATAATAAAATAATAAATTTACAATTAAAAATATTTAAAATTATTATTATTATTATGAAGTAATCATTATTGATCCTATAAAACCCCAGGATTTCATAGTACGTCATCTTTTTAAAGTAATTCAATATCTTGCGCTCTACACCACACCGAGTTCAAACGCAACATGACTTACCAAAGTAACTGATAAAAAATCTATTATTAATAGTGTTAACTGTATTTTGAATTTTATATACTCAATATAATTGTGACAACCATATTATGTGTTTCTTAGACTTAATATAAGGACAAATTAAAATTTTTAGTTAAAATTAGTATTTTTAAAAAATGGAAATATACCAAATTTTAATGAATAATCATTTTTAAATCTAATATTTGACTCTTTTATATGTCAAAATCAACAGAATAAACTTCTTTCTTAGAATCGGGTCTTAAAAATTTAGTTTGGATGAAGTTTTATTGTATTTCTGATAACTTTAAAATTTTGATGAATAATGAATGATATAAAATTTAAATTGAAAACTAATTTTTTTTATCAAAATAATTTATATTGTTAAATTATTATTTTTAATTTTTTTGAAATATATTTAGACTATATTTTTATCATTTAATCTAATATTTTTCATTGTAAGTAATTTCACATTTAAATTGTATATAAACACATATCAATCTTTTAATAGTTTTTAATTTTCAAAAACCCGCTTATTGGTTTTGACAACGGGAATTAATATTAAATTAATTAATGAAACTATGATGTTTTTAATTTGGTAAAATAGCCATTATTTTTTTATTTTTATTATCAAAAATATCTTTGTGTGAATTTTCGATATTTTTCTGAAAACATTCAATTTTTCATGAATAGTGAAAAAAACTATGTTATTATTTAAAACCAACTTTTTATTTAAATAATTATTTGTTTTATTTAAATATATTTTAATTCAAAATATATACATTGTACCTATATTATTTCAATTTAATTCATTGGATTCATTATATTATAAGATTAGATGTGTAATATTTTATTGAACTTTTTAACATCTTTTACCCATCTTTTAAACACATTTGCAAATTTGAATAAAAAGTAATTTTACAACTTCTATGAATTAAATTTAAAAGATATGAGAGACACGGTTGATGTCAGTAAGTAAAATTTGAATTAATGGGATGAAACTTATTTTTGTTTAATAGTTACTTTTAAATTCTATTTACTACCGTAAAAAGTAAATAGGCTAATTAAAGGTAAAAATGATACTATAATTACCCTAACACATGTCCTAATTCTATTTGATAAGTTGTTTTGAAAAATATCAACCATATGAATAAAATATGATCCTATTTTATCCACATGTATTAGATTATGACATTTATTATTATTATTATTATTAAAGAAGAGTTAAAGGTGTTAAATTCAATGTTTAATAACTAGCCCATTTTTAATAAAGGGTTACATATAAGAAAAATTATACTATAAATTTTCATTATAATGATAAAAATATTTCCTACATAATGTTATTTTATTAATAATTTTTAGACATTAAATAATTAAATTTATTTATGACCCAGTGATGATGCAATAATAACCTAATTAATGACAGATTAAAATAATTGATTTTACAAATATCCAAATAAATGTAAATTGAGACTTTAGATACATTAAAATAATATTATATGTTAATATTACTTGTTAGTATTGATTTAATTTATTGTGTTAGAGGTAATCAAGTTTCGTTGACTTTCACAAAATCCAAATACTAAATTCTATCAAAATTGACATAAATGAGTTTTTAAAGACAAATACAATATTATTAATTGATATATTATTCCTAAAATACTAATGTTCGGCCAAAGGACATATAAAAGGTTATATATTTCAATAATTAACCACTTCGGGTTCTCTTGTATTTTTATTGTAAGTTTATTAACAATTTTTTATAATAATACAAGAACGCATTGTAAAAGACAAACTATTTAACTAAGAGATAAATCTAAATGATAAGTTTAATATGGTGGCCTAAACTTATATAAAACCTATTGGTTGAGATGTTGTTTACCAAAAACCACCTTATCCTACAAATAAATCCTTTTTGAGCCATTATAAACCTAATATGATTGTATAAGAAAATAATATTTCATGTTTTTTCTAAAGTGACCCTCACATCTCTTATAAAATGGTACTTCCACTTCTCTTAATATCACACCTAAAAATCCATTTCTCTCTGCCAAACCCAGCTACAATAACCTCAAAAATACCCTCACATCCACCTATAGGACTTACTTTTCTCACAAGATAACCAAATGATCCATTTTGATCAAATCAAAATGAAGTACCCGAAGAAGAGGTAATTATTTCATCACCTCTTTCAAAGATCTTTTCTTCTTCCACTTCTTCTTTCTTTTTTATTTCCATAATAAAATAATAAATCTAGTAACTTATACATAATGGGATTATATTATAAATATTTTGAAACCATATTCATTATTCTATCCATCCAATTAATGACAAAGTCGCCATATGTGTGTATGTATGGCTTACCATCTCCACGTCGTGGTGTAGTTTGTTATTCAACACAACAATATTTATATAGGTATAATAATGAGTATAATTAATTTAAATAATGAATATAACATTTTAATGATTCTTTATATATAATTTACCATCCAATTAACACCTTTTTACCATCGATTGAATGATATTTTCACTTTTGTGTACGTATGGATTACTGTCTTCACGACGTGATGAGATTCATCTTAAACGATAACCATTCAATAATTTTGTATAAATATATACATATATATCAATGGATTATGTATTATATATATATGAAATAATATTTCTACTGTAATAATATATATTTATTTAGATAAATATATGTCATTTACATACTTTCATACATTATCATATGAAAACAGAAACAATGTTCATGCGTATGTACGAACTACAATCTCCCTGAATGGTGCTTCCATTTCATAAATCTATCTATTAAAAATATTTATATTCTGAATATATATGATATATAAATCGTGTTTCATATTTTGGATGTATGTAAAACATGATCTAAGGGATATGATCAAGAATAAAAAAGTTAAAACATGTACGATAAAGAATGTGATTATTACTCGAAATGTTACTTTAAAATGGAACTTTTGATTAAATGGGATGTAAAAAGTCATAAATGAATCATGCATGATATCACAAATATTAATATTGTTTTGTTATAATTTAATAACGTACTATGGTCATTATATAAGAGTCTAAATGTACCCTCGACTAAAAGAAAGTACAAGGTAATGGTTAATTTTACAATCTCTTTATTTATCTGAGGTTGTTTATACCTCAGTATCTACTGGTGTTTATTTATCATCCACTTCCTTGTTTCATAATAATTTATTTAAATTTTTTACTATTTCCTATAATATGGGCTAAATTAATTTATACCCTTTTTTAAATTTTATAAATGTTTCTGAGTGGAATCTTTTCGCCGTTTTCCAAACAAGGTACTTTATGACCTTTTTGACCAATTATGGTACGAATGTTTTTTAACATATATAGTGGGTGTGGCTATTTTCTGATGTTATAGCACCTTCTATGCTTCCCTTACAAGAATATAATAATTTTTTCAAAATAATTTTTTTATTTTATAATTACATGACATTTAAATGTTTTCAAAATAGAAAGAGATATTCCCCTCAAATAGTTTTGATTTCATCTATGTCGACATCATTTGATTGATTTTACACTTTTGTGAAGTTGAAATATTATAATACAGTATTCCATATAGTATTGAAGTTTTTATGATATTTTTGACTATGGATGTGTTATTTTAATACCATTCATGTTTTTTGGTTAGTCTATTAACATTTTGTATGCTAGATTAAATACAAATGTTTGTGTTATGTTTCAACCTTTTCATTTGGGGAATGTATTGGACTTAGTAAGTGACAGGTGGAGCCCGCTATAGCACCTTGATGCATCGGTACATCTCATGAGACAAACTATTGTCTTGTCACAAGTCCTTGAAAAAATCTTATTTTTAGTCTTAGCACGAGTCCTTTACTATGTGGATAAGATGTCTGCCATTATGCATTCCATCATTATGTAATTATCAATTGGTATTACATGTGATTATTCGACTAGTAGAATTTCCATGTGAATAAGTAAATGGAATTATTTGATTTATCTTGTCCATATTATCTTGAAGATTAATTTTAAAATCTAGTATTTTAGTCTTACAAATTGCATTCAATGTTTATGTGTTTTTATGAATGTTTCCATAATACTGTTATCCTTAGTGAACATCTAATCTCACCCCTTTCTTATGTTTTATTTTTCTGAGGATGTAAAGAGGTATATTATGATTGAACTATAGGGATAGGCTATGGGATATGATTGTGTCCAAAGGAGACACAATGATGTTTTTTTAATTTCATAATATATTGTAAAACTTATGTTTGTTTCTTGTACTTCCAATGATACTAAACTAATCGGTATTTTAAGACATGATATTTTTTTATCATGATAATTTTATGTAATAATGATCTGAATCTGGGTAACCAAGGTCAGGGTTTTATAGTTTGTATCAGATAAAGTTTAGTAAAGACCTTCGAATCAAGATTTATAAATCCTCTAATTGGAGAACATTAACCTAAGACAGAATCTAAGGATTACTATAGAGGAACTTCCTAGATTTTTGGTAATGTATAGATTTTGTAAATTTTCCAAGAAATACATCCATGTCTGGATACAAGAAGTTAGATGTGGCTCTAGCACAGATGTACATAGGAGTGAAAAATCTGACAAGGAGTTTTGTGCTTGACCCGGGGTATCCGTGTATATGACAATGGGCCTTGTTGCACACTTGGTTACGACACTCCTAGGGGATATTCATAAGATAATTCACATTTTCTTTTCAACCCATTATGAAGGATTTAAAAGTAAATATGCCATCAAAGAAACCATTTTTATGACTATGATACTAGATGTGTGAAAATATTCAATTATTAATGAGAATTTTCATAGTTTTTAGATTAAACAGTATGATATGATCTAACTTAGGGTATCTCCTCATTTATAAATGGTGCCTGGTAGAAGGAATTAGTACTCCAGCAATACGCATGATCCAATGAGTAAGAAGGATCATATATTTTATGGTCTTGTGCCAACATTTAGATAGGAAATAGTCTCCCATGAATTCTCATCATATAATGAAATAGTATCATGTGTTAATAAGATAAGTAAATAATTCCATGAGTCCTATGGATTTGAATGGAAGCCAGAGAAGAAAATGATGGTAGAGATAAATATGGATAATGGTTAGAAGGGAATGATGGATTATCTTATATGGGTTAACTATGGAAAGATTCACCTTAGTTCATGTTTAAAGGGAATGGGATTTTGATATAAGTGTGGAGAAAAATGATAGGAAGTACGTGATTTCAAGGGTAAGAAAAAGGTTTGAAATGTAAAATGCTTCCACTGCAAGGAGTTGGGACACTACGCAAAGAAATGTCCCAATCATTAGAGTATACCGCAAATGATGGTATTAGTTAATAATAAAGTTGCGATACTACCATAGATAAAGAGTAGTAATTAGTGTTCTTATATTTTTATTAATTAATTATGTCATTTGAGTGTGGTGATAAGGATTCACTGGTTATATTAATTATGGAAATAAATAAGGATTGTACTGCAATACAATTTCATTAAGGACTTGAGATTATATGGTACTAACAAATGTGACTCAACAAAAATTTAAAATATTTAGAAAATACATGGTTGAAGAAATGATAAACCATATATGGTTCTGATACTAAGGTAGTGATTTTGGAATAAGAGATGGTTGATTTGGGAAATTATATTGGATATTCTTTACTACCTTGGAACTTATTAATGGTTTGTTTATTCCATCATTGATGGTGTATTCATTATTTTTGGATGAAAGGAATATATCTATTATTTTATAAAGAATAAATGAGCATGAATGTACTGAATAAGGTTTTATGGTAATTCAGGATGTTACCATGTTTTAACAGAATACACGAAGAAGTTATTCACAACTATGTTATGTGACCTTCCTTATAAATTTCTGACTCTGAGTTTGGACAAAGGTATTTTGCATAAGTCTAAAGGTTGTAATTGATTAAGTAGGACATTGGATACTGTAGTTTAAGGTCAAAAAAATTCTTAATATTTTTTTGGATTTTCTTATAAAAAGGACAACCCAAAGGTCAGGTGACAACCCGTCGCGTCTGACATGGCCGTGAGACTTGAACCTGAAACCAAAGGGGGACAAGGGTGCATCACCTACCACTTACATATGTGATGTCCTAGTTTTTATAATGTTATTTGTTAAATTATCTGATAGATGACTTACAAATTCATTTTTTAAACCCTATACATTTAGGATAAATAGAATATTTTTGAGTTATATTATTTTGGGAGTGGAATATGAGTTTTTGGTAGAAATTTGATAAAGGACGGAACTATATTGTCATTTTTTTTATTATATTAAGAAAGTAACTCTTAAACTTCAGCGAAATAATCTTAAAACAAAAAATGTGTTATTCTAATACCTTATGTTTTGTTGAACCGATGATATTTTAAATCATAAATGGTATATGGCTTTGAGGCCCTCCATCTTCCATTTATTGTTCACTTTTTTGTGATTGATGACCTAAATCACCGCCAATAAATATTTACTTTTTTCATCCAAATATGTGTCTCAAATTTCCACCAAATATCTCTTATTCAAAATCCTATTTTGGTGGTGAATTTTTCATTAACTTTTCCCTCTTTTTTAAACTATATTTTATTAACCCTATTTCGGATGTGGGTTTTCCACAAAGGTATTTTCTATTTTTAACTTTTTTCAAATAAAAATTTTAAATTTTTTGGATTCTATTTATTGAAGGAGGGGAGAATTTAACACCCCAGGATTTCATAGTACGTCATCTCTTTAATGTAATTTTATAGCATGGGTTACATGCCACACTGAGTTCGAATTTACCACGACTTACCAAAAAAGTCATTCAAAAAGCAGTGATGAATAATATTAACTGAATTTTGAATTTTATATAGTCACTATAATTTTAACATCTATATTTTTTGTTTCTCAGACATAATATAAAAACAAATTCAATTTTTCAGATAAAATAAGTATTTTTTAATGCAATTTTACCACCTTTTAATGGTGAAACATTTTTAAATCTAATATTTGACACTTTTAAATATTAAATTTGACAAAATAATCATATTCTTTAAAATAAGGACACAAAAATTAATTTCGATGAATTTATGTTGTTTTTCTGATAACATTCATATTTTGCTGAATAATGAAGGATACTAAATTTTAATTGAAAACAACTTTTTTAATAAAAATAATTTATTTTGTTAAATTATTCATTTGAATTATTTTGAAGTATAATAATATTATATTGTTATATTTTAATCCAATATTGGTCATTGTATGTAATTTCACATTTAAATTGGACAAAAACACATATCAATCTTTTGATAGTTTTTACTTTTAAAAAACCCGCTTTCTGGTTTTGACGAAGGGAATTAATATTAATTTATTAAATGAAACTACTATGTTTTTAATTTGGTAAAATAGACATCATTTTTTAATTTTTGTTATAAAAATTATTTATTGGTGAATTTTTTGTATTTTTCTGAAAACATTCAATTTTTTGATTAATAGTGAAAAACACTACGTTGTTGTTCAAAACTGACTTTTTATTTAAATAATTATTTATTTTATTTAAATTTATTTTATATCAAAATAGATACATAATACCTATATTATTTAAATTTAATTCATTGAAGTCATTTCATAATAAGATTATATGTTTAAAATTTTAGTGAACTTTTTAACGTCTTTTACACATCTTCTAGGCACATTTGAAAATTTGTATAAAATGTAATTTTACTACTTCTATAAATTGAATTTCAAAACCTAGAGATACATAGTCTGTATAAGTAATTAAAATTTGGTTTAGTGGGATGAATGTTTTTGGTGAATAGTTAGTTTTGAATTTTATTTACCACAGTTAAAAGTAAATAGGATAATTAAAGGAAAAATGATATTATAATTACCGTACCACATGTCCTAATTCGATTCGATAAATATTTTTCGACCCAAATCAACCTTATGAATAAAATATGATCCTATTTGATCCACATATATTAGATTAGTACATTTATTATTATTTTATTTAAATAAGAGTTAAGAGTGTTAAATTCAAAGTTTAATAACTAAACCATTTTTAATATAGGGTTATACATTATATAAATTAGACTATAAATATTAATTATAAATATAAAAATATATCCTAAATAATGGTATTTTATTTATATTTTTTAGACATTTAATATTTAAATTTATTTATGACACAATGATGATGCAATAATTACTGTATTCATGAATGATTAAAATAATTGATATTGTAAGTATCCAAATAATTGTAAATTGAGTCTCTTGATGCATTAAACTAATTTTCTTGGTTAATATGACATGTTAGTATTGGTGTAAATTATTTTTTTTGAAGTAATCAAGTTTTTTTGACTTCCACAAAAACCAAATACTAAATAGTGTCAAAATTGAAATAAATTAGTTTTTAAAACAAATACAATATTATTAATTGATATAATATTCATAAAAACCTAAGGGTTGGCCAAAGGACTTAGATAAGGTTATATATTTCAATAATTAACCACTTTTGGTTGACTTGTCTTTTTATAGTATGTTTATTAACCATTGATTATAATAATACAAGAATACATTGTAAAAGATTAACTATTTAACTAAGAGTTAAATCTAAAGGGTAAGGTTAATATGGTGACCTAAACCTATATAAAACCTATTGGTTGAGAGTTTTGATACCCAGACCCACCTTATCTTCTAAATAAATCCTTTTGGATCCATTATTAACTGAATATGAATGTATAATAAATTAATATTTAAAGCTTTTCCTAAAGTGACCTTCACCTCTCTTATAAATGGGTACTTCCCCTCCTCTTAATATCACACCTACAAAGCCATTTGGCTCAGCCAAACCCTCCTAAAAAACATAAAAACTACCCTCACTTCAACCTATATCCCTTAATTTGATCATAATCCTACCTAAGGATCCGCTTTTATCAAATCAAACTGAAGCACCCAAAAAAGAGGTAATTATTTATCACCTCTTTAAAAGTTCTTTTCTTCTTCCACATCTTCTTTCTTTGTAATTTCCATAATAAAATAATAATTCCAGAACATTAAAAATACTGAGGTTTTATTATGAATATTGCAAAACAATATTCATTATTTTATCCATCCTATGAATGACAAAGTCACCATACGTGGTGCGTACGACTTACCATCTCCACATCGTGGTGTCATTTGTTATTGAACACTCCATTATTTATATGGGTATAATTATGAGTATAATTAATTTAAATAATTAATATAACATGTTAATGATTCTTTATATATAATATACCATACGATTAACACCTTTTTAACATTGATATAATTATATTGTCGCTCGTGCATACGTACAGCTTACCGTATCCACGACGTGATGTGATTCATGCTCAACGATTACCATTCAAGAATTTTTTATAAATATATATATATATATATATATATTGATTATGTATGAGATATATGAAGTAATAATTCTATAGTAATAATATATATTTATGTATATAAATATATGAAGTTTACTTACTTTCATACTATACAATAAAAAAATAGAAACAACGTTCATGCGTACGTACGGACTACTGTCTCCATGAACGGTGTTTCCATTTCATAAATCAATATATTATAAATACTTATATTCTAAATATATATTATATATATAATTTTTTATATTATGTAAGTATTTAAATCATGATATATGTGATACGATCAAGAATAACTAGTTAAAACACGTACGATAAAGAATGCGATTATTACCCAAAATGTACCTTTAACATGGAAAGTATTATTAAATGGGTAGTATAAAGTCATAGATGATTCATATATGATTTTTTAAAAGTTAATATAGTTCTGGAATAATTTAATAACATACTATGGTAATTTTACAAGAGTCTAAACGTACCCTCGACTAAAGAAAAGTATAAGGTAAGGGTTAATTTTATAATCTCTTTATTTATCCGAGGATTCTTATACTTCGGTATCTAATGGTTCTTAGTTATCATCCACATCAGCGTTTCATAAAAATTTATATCAATTTTTTTAATATTTCCTATAATATGGGTTAAGGTCATTTATACCATTGTTTTATTTTTTATAATTTCTTTTGAAATGAATCTTTCCGTTGTTTTCCAAACAAGGTACTTTATGGCCTTTTCAGAAAATTATGGTAATGATGTATTTTAACTTATATGGTGGGTATGACTATTTTCTTCCATTATAAAACCTTTTAATATTTCCTTATAATATTATAAGAATATTTTCAAAATAAATTTTTCTGTTTATAATTAGGGAACTTTTAAATGATTTCAAAATAGAAAGAGATATTTCTCTCAAATTGTTTGGATTTCATCTATGCCTACATCCATTGATAGATTTTACACTTTCTTGAAGTTGATTTTTTATGATACAATATTCTATATTGTATTATTGTTTTTGTGATATGTTTGACATTGGATGTGTTATTTTTATTCAATTCACGGTTTATGGTTAAAATATTATAATTTCGTATGCTAGTTTTAATACGAATGTTTATGTTATGTTTCAAACTTTTTATATGAGGAATGCATTAGACATATTAAGTGACGGGTGGAACTACCGCACCTCGATGCATCGGTAGGTCTCATAAGACAAACTAGTTTCTTGGAAGAGGGCCTTGACAAAATCTTATTTTTAGTCTTGGCATGAGGCCTTGACTATGTGGTTATGATGTCTGGCATTATGCTATCCATAATTTTGAAATTAGGTATTGATATTATATGTTATTATTCGACTATTATAATATCCATGTGATAATTTAAATGGAAATATTTGATTTATGTTGGCAACATTATTCTGAAGTTTAATTTTAAAAGGCTTCTGTTTTTGTGAAATACATTGCCTTCAATGTTTATGTTTATTTATGAAAGCTTACAATATATTATTATCCTTACTGAGAATATGAAGTCACCACTTTCTTATGTTTTATTTATTCCAGGATGTGAAGAATTATATTATGATTTACCTACAGGGATAGGCTATGGGATATGAGTGTGTTTAAAGGATATAAAATGGTGTTTTTTTATTTCTTATTGTAATGTAAAACTTATATATGTATCTAGTACTTCCAAGTCTACTAAAATAATTGGCCTTTTGAGACTTTATTGGTTGTTATCATGCCAATGTTATATAATAACGTACTGATTCTGGGTAACTAGGGTCGAGGTGTTACAGATCCCCTTTCCCATCGAAAAAGAAGTAAAATTATCCTTCGTGTGTATATAAGACTGACTGTCACCACATAATGATACTAAAAAATTATGCATCCTTATTTTATGAATGTTAATTATTATGGGTATAATTATTATATATTATATTTATGAGACAATTATACTTCTATAATGATAATATCATATTTTCCTTTTTAACACAAAATCATTTGGAAAATGATAACTTCTCTCATGTATACTTATGGTTTATTGTCTCCAAAAAGTAAGGTGATTCGTTTTTCATATATATTTCAAATGGTTGGTAATAATTATTAATTATTAGAAATATATTATATATATAGAATAATTATTATTCAAAGAAAAATTCAAGGGACCATAATCAGTGTATGTGGACCGGGACTACCAAACCGAAACATGCATGGAAAATTAAGAAGATATCACGCACAACAATGATTTTAAATCATTAATAAACAGGTGATAAGATGTATAAAAATATAGTACATGGAATAATAGATATATTTTTATGAATAAAATTTTATAATAAATTAATATTTATTATACAGGAGGATTGAACATGAACCCTGAATGGAGATACTTGAGGTAAGATATTTTTGTCTCAATTTTATTTCTACGGGACACATGCCTTATAAACAACTTGTTTCTTCTACATGGTGTATATACATACCATGAATTTATATTATGAGTCTTATACAGATATTAATTGTATTTTATTATCCAAATAATTTTTTATTTCATGGGGAATGTGATTCGTGTGATTATAATGTGGTAAGGGATTATTTAACAATAACATCTATATTCATCATTATTTCATTTTAAATATTGTTTTTGGAAATATTTATCTTCCATTTCCATGTCTATGAATATTTAAATCTATTTTTTCCATTTTATAATTTTTACAGAATAGGTTAAAAATAATATTGTTTTCGTTTTCTTAAGAAGGCTCTTTGTGACTATACCATCAAATAACATAGAAGTAGTGTTTTCTTAAATTATATGGAATAAATAGAATTTTCCAATATCATGACGACATAATGACTTTAATATTCCTTTACAAGATTGAAATTTTCTTTTAAATGGAATTTTATATATATAATTGAACAGATCTTTAAAAAAATAATTCCATAAAGAACAAAATATTTGCATCAAGAATTATTTCAAGTGATCATTCAAAAATCAATTTTCTGACAAAAATGATTTTTTTATATTACATATGATTTTCTGGGGATATAACCCCAAAATACCATTCTTATTTATTATTTTTTTTGTTTATTATTGTGATGTAATGATATATTTGAAACCTATTTATTTTAAATTAGTTTGGTTATGATGATATTTTTATAAAACTCATGTCATTAAGGAAGTTCTGATGAGATGAATGATTTATGGTCCTGTGGAATGAATATTTATTGTTTAAATTTATTATAATTGGTTCTTATGCCTCCATAAAATGAATTTGATTTTTAATTTTACCTCATTAGATATTTAGGGGAAACAAGACTATTTGATTCAATCGTGATGGGAAACAAGTCATTGTTCATGATCTGTGTAGTGAAACCAGTCGATGTGCTTGATCTATTGGAGAAAACAAGTAATAAGGCCTGATTTTAGTTTCTTGGAAGTTATACTTGACATAGGAAATGATTCTATAAATTAAATATTATTCCACACACATTTGAGATATGTACTTATGCTTCGTGATTGATTTATGATGAATTTTCATTCTTTTAATTCATGTCTTTCATAATGTTAATATTTTGATCCATGACACTTGTTTATGAACCATGAAAGGTCAGGTTGGAACCTTTTTCATGATCACATACCCGTATTTCTTGTCTTATTATTTTATAATATAATAAAGTTATATCATCTATGTTTACTCTTACTACACATCTGAGCTCACCCTTTTCTTATGTTTCCTTTCCATAGGTAATGAAGAAATGTTTCATGTATGGGTAATAAAAGGGATGATATTTTTGGGTAACATTGATGATATTTAACCAGAATAGTAGTTTCCATTACATGTTTCCAAAGGCATAAAACTATTATAGTCCCTAAGCTTACTTTTTGGTAATATAATGAATATTCATCTAAAAAATAATTAATATTCATGTATGAAAAATCTTTGTTCTTTATAATTAAAATCCCCCCACCATTGAACTTATCATTTACAAGAAGTTTTGGAAAAAATTTAAAATCATCCAACCAACATGGTAGAGAATTTCCATTCCAAAAATCATATTGCATTTTTAAATTCCCAATTCACTTCCATGAATCACATTATACATGTAGTAAAAATGGCGCTAAAAACCAATCCATGCTAATAACCATAGCTGAAACATAATAAAAACAATTAGTTGATCCCTTATAACCTGATACATAATCATGTAATCATGTTACTCATATTGGTATAATTTATGTACAATGATATCATCTATGTATTTGGAATGTCATATCTCTAATCATTTATCAAATATTCTATGTTGACTCCCAACATAGATAGTGATTTCATCTTTCAAATTTAATATACCTAGCTTAAAACTATTCGCGTCAGATATTCATTGAAAATAACATCCTAATTAAAAACTTCACATCATTCAATAAAATGGTGTTCTAGATGTTATTCATTACCAAAAACATAAAAATACATGATAAATCAATCAAACAACCTCTGGTCGATAATTATAAAGAAGATAATCGGCTTAGATGACTTATGTATCATAACGAGATGATGATTCCCACTACCTCTAGATCCTCAATATAATTTATAAAACACTTACCAATTTAAATACATATCTTCTCTCATCATCTCTTGGTTATACTATCCCTGATTTATAACTGTCACCATTCTCTAAAACAAGAACTGAAACCTACTCTGTCCAAAACCCATGGATTGTCAAATGTTATCTCTTGCATAATATAACTGTCATATTCTTAAATACACACATAAACATGATTTATTATATAATAATGAACTAAAGAAGACTCTGAGTATTGAGAGGTTCAGTGTCTTGGGACATTTGGAAAATTAAATAAAAACTTAGAACATAAAATACAACATCATTATTGAAAATGTCATTTAAATGACCCCAACATTCCTTCATACATAGAATTTCATTTGATATAATAAGTAAAAGCATAAAAATGGTGAGCTATAAATCCCAGTAAGTGAGTAAACAAGGAATAACATGAAAAATACAGTACATGTTATCCAATAGGCATATCAATGGAGCACAGGAGAAACATGGCCATAAAGGCATGATATAACATGATTCTCATAACATGGAAATATGGAAAAAAATTAACATGATATTATCCTGAGATAAGGATCATTGCACATGGATCATGAGTAAACCATCATTTCACAGGACGTATCAAAATACAAATCTTTACCCAATGCATTGGAGCACTATCAGGCGCACCCTTCTTAATCATTTCATTTCATTCATAAGTGTTCCATATAGATTATAAAATATAGATTCATTAAAAATTATAATTTATTCCAAGAATAAGAGATTTTGAATACATAAATGTATTTCCTCAATAAAAAAGTACATGTGCATAAAGGTGATCATCCTTGATATATAAATGGGTATGGTATTCAGTTACACGATGATTTTAGCTTGGAAATTTTGGTGTAACTTCAGTAGCATAATGACGTCAAATATAAATCGTAAAATGGGTTGATGAGAGAGAAATGGGTATCTCATCATTTATAAATGAAATTGACAATAAGGAGGTCATGTAATATAATATCCGAAAATATGAAATGGAATTTATATTCATAATATAAAACAATTTCTTGAATGTAAATGATGAGAGAGAAATCCCTTACTGAATTGTTGCACAGTAATGGGTGTATGTGGAAGGCATTAATGGAAGAGAAAGGTATATCTAATCATTAAAACATAATGAGGTATGTTTATGGTTGGTGGGAAATAATACCCCAATATTTTTAATTGAATATAAAAGGGAATAAAAATATAAGGAAACTTGGACAAAAATAAGGAAGGAAAATGAGGATCTTTAACATGGATGTGTGATACTAAAGTCTTGGAAGATGCTTCAGAGAGGCTTCTTGGGAGATTTGGGAACCTTGGGAGTATTCTAGAGATAAACTTTCAGATTCTGGTTGAGCTCTAAATTATTTTACCCAGTAGGAATGGGATATTGAGCGGGTTTAAATCTGAAATGAGAGGGAATTCATTATTATTTAGGTTTTGGACACTACACATTAAACTAATCAAAACCACAAACCACACCATGTTTTTCCACATGTTTTTTTCCAAAGTGGAGTGGAAAAAATTATTTTATAATTCCAATGGCCTAACTTATTATAATATTAGTCTTTCATAGGAGGAGGTGTGTCAGACTATCAAGGAAATTCGTTTAAAATGTTAAAATATTTTATAAGTCTTGGAGGGCCAACTAAGGCACCATATAATTAATCAAACAAATCTAAAATCAAATTATTTTAATGTTAAAACATATATATTTAGAAAAACCATTTTTTTGTAATTTATTACATCCATATTGTTTCATTATGTTTTCATAAAATGCATTATATATTTAAACAATATTTAATTTTTACCCAAAAATTTGACTGTCTTAGAAAATTATGAAAAATTCACCATTAGATAATTTTTAAGTCCTGAATCCAAAAATGATATTAATTATATATATATATAATTTTATAAATACTTAATTTTTTTACTTTTAAATTAAAAACTGATATTTATCAAAAATTCATGGGTTTTGATAAAAATAGCTTTGAAAACATAATAAAAATTACGCTTGTATTAATAAAAATTATATGATAATTTATATTTTATAAAAAATAATTTAGTAATAACATTTTATTAAAATATTATTTAATTAAAAAATCCATTAATTCTACAAATTAGATTTTTTCATTGAATTTAAATATTAATTAAAATAATATTTCTGAATTAAAAACCATTTATAATGTGATAATAGAAAAATGAATGCATATTATTTATTATATTCAAAAATAATTCAAAGAATCATAATGCAAGTTTCTTGTCACATAAACCCTTATGAAACCAACATAATACCTATGGGTAAGGTGTGTGGTAGTGAAAGACTCTTGGGGTGGCAATGGTAACATGGCTCGGGTGGTAATCTCTATTTACTTCATGTCCTCCCATAGGTGATTTTGTTCAACTTTAATGTGATGATGCTCGATTTTGGAATGGTCCAAAGAGAAGCCCACTGAAGCTACCTCCATTCTGAGCTCTGACAAATTGACTTATTATGGAACCATTCTACTAGATGAGGCCATCACTTCTTTAGTCTGGGTAAATTGGATTTTTTTTAAGCCATATATTTGTATTTATAATGTGATCATTATTCAACAGCTATATTAGGAATGGTAATAATCATTAATGGTATTTTAAAATCCAAAAAACATAATACCATATATGATTATGTGTTTTATATAATAATTTAAGATAATAAGTCATTTAATTAGATCTAGAGGAATTTTCATTAATATGATTTTGGGCCATCACAATCTTCCCCTCTTATGAAATATTTCCCTAGAAAGTTTCTGTTACAACACTAAAACAAATGAGGCTAACTCTACTTCATCAATTCTTCTGATTCCCTCATCTCCTTTTCAAACTTGTGGGTTCTCCACAACACCTTGATGAGGGGAATTTTCTTATTTCATAGATCTTTATTCTTATGTTCTAAGATCTTGACCAGTTTCTCTTCATAGGAGAGGCCATTCTCCAATGGTACCACCTCTACATTAATTACTTGTGATTTTTTAGATGTGTACTTCTTTAAGAGGGATACATGGAATACATCATGTAATTGAGATAGGTTTGTTGGGAGTGTTAGTCGATAGGCCATTGCTTCAATGCAATCAAGGATCTCAAAAGGGGAAATGTAACTTTTCATAAGCATTCCCTTCTTTAAAAATATAATAACCCTCATCCACAGTGATATGCGGAAGAATATAATGTCTCCAACATGAATTTCTAGGTCTTATTGATGATTTTCAGTATAGCTATTTTGTCAACTCTAAATAGATGTAATGACTTGCTGGATGATCTCAACCATATCCACCATTTATTTGAACATTTATAGACCGAAGAGTTTTCACTCCCCAACATAATCTCAACATCCCAATTTTTTTCATATCTTCCCATAATGGGAATTAGAGGATCAATTTGGATTCTTGAGTGGAAAATGTTATTGTAAGAGAACTCAACCAGAGGAATATGTTGTTCCCATCCTCTTTTTATGTCCATTGAGCATGCTCTCAACATTTTCTCACGTGATTAGATATTACACTCAGATTGTAAATTAGTTTGGGGATGATAAGATGTACTGATGTTCAGATTAGTCTTTAGAGCATGTTGGAGACTCATCCAGAACATAGAGGAGAATCTTAGATCTCAATCAGATACCATTGATGGTGGAACTCCATGCATCCTTACCACTTATCTGAAGTATATCTTCTTTAGTTGATCGAATGAGAAATACCATAAAATTTCAATGAAGTATTCAGTCTTTTTAAGATGATCCAGAATAACATAGATAGCATTGTTTACTTTGGATATATTTGAATGTACAGTGACAATGTCCATGCTGATGTTTTCTTATTTCTATGTAGGTATGGGTAATGGTTCATCATCCTCTTAGTCTTCTTCCTCTCATCCTTCTCTTTCTGACACACCAGGATCATTGATGTATACTCTACCTCTCATCCTTCTATTTCTGACACACCAGGAACATTGATGTTTACTCAATGATCTCCTTCATCATGTTGTCCCACCAATAATTGTCTCTGATATCTCGATATATCATTGTTTTTTCTGGGATAATAGAGAAATTTTAACTATTTTCATCATCCAAATGATCATTTTCTAAATTCGGATTTGATAGAACACATAGTCTTAACCTAAATCACACAATTCCTTCATAATTATCATTAAATTCTAAGTATTTCCCATTTTTTATTGTTTCCAATTTCTTCTAAATTCCTACATCATCCTTTTAGCATCTGTTAACCTTTCCAAAATAGATATTTGATAAATATTTTGTCAAATTGTTGATGATTTTCCCTTCTTTTTTATTCCAATTTCTATCTTCATTAAATCTAAAAAGATTGGATCCTTTATAATTCTCATCAATGATGGGATCACTGGGTCCTTTTTACTTAGAGCATCCACCACCTTGTTCGATTTTTGAGGGTGGTAATGGATTGAGCAGTCACAGTCATTGACCATCTCTAACCATCTTCATTGGAACATGTTGAACTCATTCTGTGTGAATATATACTTGAGGATTTTGTGATCTGTGTATATTTCAAACTTCTCCCCAAAGAGGTAATGTGGATAAATTTTTAATGTGAATATTACTACAGCCAACTCCAAATATTGTGTTGGATAGTTTTTCTCATTAACATTAAGTTTCCTTGAAGCATAGGCAATCACTTTGACATATTTCATCAACACACAACCCATGCCCTTTGTTGAAGAATCACTGAATACCCCCCAAAAGTTATCCAATTGGGGGTAGTGTGAGCATAGGCATAGTGATAATACTCAATTTCATTTGTCTTGGATGGATCCACATATATCAATTTTCTTGTGATGATTTTACCAGATAATGATAATTCATTTAACTAGAAATCAAACTTGATGTACTTTGCATAGAGTTTCTCATTTCACAAGGTCTCTAGTACAATTCTTAGATTCTCCACATTCCACTCCTAGGTTTTGGAGTATATTAGAATATCCCCTATAAAGAGTACCAAATTTTATTCAAGGTAATCTCTAAAGACTCTATTAATCAAGTCCATCATGATTTCTGGAGCATTAGTGAGTCTTAACAGCAGTACTATGAATCTATAGTGCCTGTATCTTGTACTAAAAGAAGTCCGGGGGGGATATCCTCCATCTTCACCCTTACATAGTAATATCATGACTATGGATCCACCATGAAGATGTATTGTGATCCATAGAGTAGATGGAACAAGAAATCATTTTGTGGCTAAGGATACTTTTTCGTTATCGTGATTTTGTTGAGAACACAATAATCAATTAAAATACACATTAATCCTCTCTTCTTTTTTATAGAGCGGACTAGTGCACCCCATGGTGAACAAAATGGGCGTATAAACCCTTTATCCAGATTCTCAAGCAATTGTTTCTTTATCTCCTAAATCTCCACAACATATATTCTATATGGAATCTTGGATATTGGGAAATACCCAAGTATAAGAACAATCAAAAATTTGACATCTCTTCAAGGAAGAATACCTGGAAATTCCTCTGGAAACACTTCACTGAATTCCATCAAAATAGACATGTCATCAATGATCGTTTCATCTTTAGACTCCATCATCTAAGCATGATATGTGTGATCATAGCGAAATAATATCCATGCTGGATATTATTATTCTAAATGTGATTCATCCTCCTCATTACACTTGTATAGAATCAGGGGTCGATTCTCCACATAGAGATAGATATCCCTCTCATGGAAATTTATGATGGATCTATATAGGGAAATCCAATCCATGTCATGAATTACATCAAATTATACCAGTGGGAGTATGAATAGGTTCTCCGAGAAGTTCAATCTTCAAATTGTGATAGGGGGAGTTATATTCATAGGATACAATAACTTCCCCATTTTCTGTTCTCAGCGACCTATCGACTTCCTTGATTAGTGGTGGTTTTGGGCACGTTATTCTAAACATTAGGGATATAAAAGAATTTTTAGAACAAGAATGAAAAAGTATGTTCATTATTATAGAATCAATAACTTGTGTACATGTCACCACTTTGTTGTTGGGATTTGATTCGGTAGTATTAATGGAAAAACCTCGCCTTAAATTCCTATGAGGTTTTTGTTTTCCTCCAAAAACTGTTGCCTTGGGTTAATGGTTTGCAATGGTCCATGGATCTTTTTAGTTGAGGCAATAAACAACGCATTGAGTGTTGAATAGAGTGCGCCTCTCCTCTATCAAAATAGAATGTTTTTCTTATCAGAAATTATTGGTTAGGTTCCCTTATCTTCCACAACAAAAGCATTTCATCATCCTCTTTGGAAAATTTTCGGGGTGCTTCTTTCTGCACCTTTAGAAAGTGGGGTGATGGAATTTCTTAACACCGTTGGATTTATCCATCAGACCACCAGAATTAGTGTCCACTTTCTGCTTCATATCCCTATGATACCCCTGAGATTAAAAAATCTCCATTTTGACATTGAGGGAAAATCGGGAAGTTTCCTCAAATCTATCGAAGTAACAAATTGGAAAGACCTTCCATAGGCTAGGTTTTAACCCACAAAAAAAGTAGTCAACCTTGCATTTAGGGGTAATAAAAAAATCAATAGGTGTATCATACATGACATTTGATGTTTTCCTTCTTTTATTTGATGTATTCATTATATTTTTTCATAAGGGAAAGGAATTCCATTTCCATCTTATGTCAGATGGTACGAGGAAAATATTTATTGACAAACATTTTCGGGAAATTCTTCCATTCCAACACCTCGATCTCTTCCTTAGTCTTCTTATTTTTTATCAACATACACTATTGATTAGCTTAAACCTCCATATGATAAGCATCCAGGAGAAACTTCTCTTGTTTATAATTTTTAAGTATGGAGAATATCTACTCAATGGTGTTGATCTATTGTTTTGTGATTGAGGGATTAGATGATCCATTAAAAGTGGGAGGCTTTTGCCTCATGAAGATCTTTATTGTGGATTGTTATTTCTGGGGGGGACGTTCCTCTTGACCAACATCTATATTCAATAATGAAGTTAAATGAGAGAGTATCTTGAAAAATTTTGTGATTACCACTCCCATTGGATTGGGCATCTCATTAGAACATTCATCACATTGATGTTCACATCAGGTGTTAGCCTGAGTCCTCCTATTACCAGCCATTGGCAGGAATAAAATGAATTTTTGGGGTAAAAACTAATGGCAATCCAATTAAAAAAACAGATATCTTATAAATTACATTTATTTTCCTAACATATGAATTTATAGGCTTCAATATATGTTATCCATGATCTACTTCCCAACATATCTTCTTACAGACATTTTTTTATTCCCTTAAGTAAGAACACAGATCTTCTTTTCAGGTAAGAATCTAACTTTCTGGTTGTTTTGAGGAAAAATAGAAGTTTCTAGAAATTTTTAGAGTACAATCCATTTACTTTTATGTACACGTCGTGTAATCAGTTTCCGCACGTAGCTGCCTACTGGCCGTGTAATGGCCAAGCACACAGCTGTGTGTGGTGACCTGCAGACTACCTAATTTGGGGTCTAGTAAAGGAAAGTACACGATGTGTACATCTAATGTACACACCGTTTATTTTTATTCACGAAACAGAATGGGGTCACAACTAGTTGGAAGAAGCATCTTCTTTTTTGCCTTAATCAATCGAGAGCATATGTACGACGCCGATTCTTCCCCAATCCCTCTAGTGAGCATCTATTATCCAAATCGACCACTTTTAGTTGTGTTGGGATTTCCATGGTAAGCACTTACATATTCTAGAGCATCATTTACTTTTTTATGTTTCTTTCAAGAGTTATCCTTGTTTGAGAATTTTTAGTGTTTTTTTAGATATATGATGTTCTTTGGCGATTAAAGTCATGAGATTCACGTATATCATTACAACACCGAGGTAGGTGGTTTGTGCCTTTATGTATAATTTCTTTGAGTTATATGTTCATAATTCCCCAATACCCTTGAACGGGGTATTGTGTGTTTACCATTTTACCCTTATTGTTTTCATGCTATTCTTGTATTATTGAATAGAAGATAATTGAATGTAATTTGGGTTAATTTCTATACATTGGAAGTGTTTTACCATGTGTGTTATATTTATGACCGTTTGGTCCGGCTTAGCTTGTTAGGCTGCCTTGTTTTTTTCTCATGCCCAGTGTTTTAGGAAGGGGTGATTATTTTCCAAACATACTGATATGATGTAGACTGTAGCCAAGTAGTTATTGATGTTTAGTTTGGATGATACACTATTCTTTTATTGTTGACTTACATTGGTCCATGTTAACCTGTGGTAGTAGACCATAGGGATAATGGATGTAAGGGCTTATCCAGAGTGTCTTTTATAATATTATGATGTGATACCACAGGGGGAATTGACATTGAGTGCTTCCTTAGAGATTCTATAGTTCCTCAACGCATTCCACACGGGGAATGAGATGGTGAGTGCTTCCCCAGAGCACCTTTTGTACCGATATGATACCATAGGGGGAATTAAAGGTGAGTGCTTCATCAGAGAGGCTATACTTCAGTTGAACTAGAGGGGTTAGACTGTGTGTACTTCCCAGAGGGTTTCTTATGTTTGTTTGGTTGAACCAGAGGGGTTAGGCTGTGAGTACTTCCTAGAGGGTTACCTGCTTTGATTAGATTCTTTCTTGATATATGGAATTGAATGCATTGAAACTGAAAGAATGTTTTCTCTTTATAACTTCATTGTTTATTGCTTGTTTTTTACTTATTGCCTACCATATATATTCATTGACTGTTAGGAAAAGATCTATCGGTGGTTTCCTACTGGGATTAGTCTCACACACTGTTTGGTTCATGCATTTGGGCCCAAACATATTATATTGCTGCATGAATAGATAATGGAAAGCGCCCTTTTACATCAGGTACTTGACTGCTTGGAGTTGGAGAGCATGGGACCATGCTGAGGCTTGTGATGTTGAAGAGTTTTTATTTTTTTTGTTTTGTACTTTGTTTAGTACTATATTTCATCATTGTGATGTGTTTGGATTCTTTCCTAGACATATGTATCATGCATCATCATTATATATATGTTCTACAGTTTAAACTTTCAGTCTTATGTTGTTTACTGTTGTATGGTATGTTTACTACTTCTGCTATTGTATATCTATTTTACATCCACTATGAAACTATGATAATGGGGGCATAGTTTCCCCACTATTACACCCAAGGCCCTCACTACTAGTCAGCAACCTATGTCATTCGGGGAAATGCGCTTAAGGCCATGTGACCAACCAGGTATGGGGTGCCTATGGTTAGATTCCAGAACCGGTATGTTACAAAAGTGGTATCAGTGGAATTATTTCTTCTTGACATACTGTTTGAAGGATGTAGCTAGTAATAAGAATGAATAGGTACTTTTTAATAAGATGTTCCTACTAGTTTCTAACTCGTGTACTGGGAAAAGTCAATTTACCATGTATATTGAACCTTTCGGGTTTTTCAATTATTATGGTTGATTTGATTTCACCAGTTGTTGATTCACATGGTTTGTGCTATTATTATTGATGTTATTGAGGTTCTATTTCAGTTCCAACCCGATGAGATGATGGTATTCCATCTCATGCATCATATAGGCACTTACTAGAAATCAGATGCCATGCATTCTTGCTATTCCATTTTTTTGATAGATGTTGTGTTATATATGCATTATGTTGTGATATAGGCCTTGATAAAATAAATTCTATCTGATAGGGTATTGAATTGTGTAAGTTTTTGTTTAAATGAACAACAACCATTGGTTCTTGAGGTGTTATAGGCCCCCATGGACCGGAATTTGGTGGACCATTGCACTATTATCCTTGTTATAACATGTCTAAGATTACAAGATTTTATTCGTAGGGAGTATGGGCCCTCACGAATCAAAATTTGGGACTTTAATGTTCATTTTAGTGTTTTTTGGGCTCTGGAGTTGTTTATGAGGCTTAATGTTCAGAGAACCCCAGAATACATGATGTCTAATGTTGAATACACGCCATGTTTCCTTCTGTTCAGGAAGGAATTATTTTTTATAAGTACACACCTTGTACTGTATTTACACATCGTGTAGTCTCTTACAGTTTAGCTATCTATGTGGAAAGAGACACAGGGTTGGGAAATATTGGTAGAACACACCGTGTACTAGACGTACACACCGTGTTATGCAGACCATGTGTCCACCCGTGTGACTAACAACATGGATGGATAAAAACATAATTTATACACGTTATGTCAAGATTTTACACACTGTGTAGTATAACCCATGTATCTGGCCGTGTAGAGAACAACACGAGTCAGTGAAATCATTCTTGTACACGCCGTGTATAGTCTGCATTGTGTTCACCCGTGTGATTAACATCATGGGCAGTTGAAACATAAGAAGTACATGTCGTGTCCATATGGAACATGCTACGTATGGTGATCCGTGTAACTGACCTTGTGACTAACAACATAGGTCAATGATGTTTGTCTAGTGCACGTCGTGTCTTGCACTAACAGGTCGTGTAGTATTGTTCTAGGAAAACTATGAGGTTTAGTCGTGTAGAAGAACTCGAGGAGGGAAGAGAATTCAAGTAAAAATCATGTGTTAGGACAACACACCATGTGTTTGGGGTGTTACACGACCAGAGTGGGCCAGAGTACATGCACGTGGGATGGGATAAAGGGAACATGCCATGTAGAAATTATAAACGCCATGTATCCATGTTTTTAAAGACTCGAAGGCCTTCTTTCCACTATACACTTCTTACACTTCTAGTTTTCAGTCTTTGATAATATTGATTTATGTTATGCGATTGATCTTAAAGAGACATGCCACCATGATTTCCTCCGGTTGTTCACCAGTTACAGGGAAGTGACCAAACACCAGACATGGATGATCAGGGACTACCGGCAGATACCCTAGTTTTTCCAGTCTTGGTACTAGTCGTTATACCTAATACAAGTGATGATGCATAGTTCAGGGAAGGATTTATAGGGATGATTCAGACATTCCATGGTGTATCGCATCCTGCCCCGTCGATGGTAGAGTTGACGTAGGTTTCCCAGTAGCATCATCCTTCAACCTTCAAAGGGGAAGGATGACCTCAGGTTTTAGAGTCATGGTTAGAAGCCATGATGTCTACCTTTGATCCCGAGAGTTCACGAGTCTAGAGCAGGGTACACTTTCTGTTATGGATTATTATCTTGCTTTACATACCTCCAGCACTTCACACACATCCCAAGAGGTGATTCATTATTCCTGGTAAGGAAGTACGAGGATGGTCTTGGCATAATGTCTGATATCATGTGAACATCTTTAGGTTGACTTCCATCATTTCTATAGTCAAGTAGGCGCTGATCACAGAGCACAATATGAGGGATTCTAGAGCAGTGAACCAGGGTGGCTTGACTTCTAGAGTCAGTATCCCTCCATCTGATAGTAGGAAGTGTCGTTGGGAGTCTTCACATATAGATCTGAGGAGGCGGGACATATCGTCTGGTATCCAGGTGGTATGATACCAGTGTGAAAAGAGCGGGCATACAAGGCAGCAGTGCTAGTAGATTTTCGATCTTGGGGCTAGATGGGTCATCATCGGTGGAGTTGTTAGATCTTCTCACCAGTAGCTAGTGACAGGGGTTCATCTTTGACTCCTCATTCGGGAGAACCACGACCAGTTTCTCATTAGTCTGGAACTAGAGTTTTTCTGGACGTTCAGGCCGAGGTGGAGGTCATGGTTATAGTAGCCAGTCTCCAAGCTTTCAGTGATGATAGGGTGGATAAGCTTAGAGTGGTTAGGCAGGGTCACAGGGCCGCATTATAGGATAGACTTTTGTAGTGGATCAGACCCAACAGGAGGGGGATATTGGACCCTCTATAGTTCAAGATACGATCCTAGTTGCCTCAGATTTATCTTCTTCTATTTTTGATATGGGGGATTCCCATAGTTTATATATTTTGCTTTTGTAGAGAGCCTTGGGATCTATATCTTTTCTTCTACTGATATCTTGACTCTAGACACTCTGTTGGGAACTATAATGACTAATGTACGTCAGTGCAAGGAGTTCCCTCTAGAGGTTCGTGGGTGTCACTTCTTATGGGACCTCTGTGTCTTATAGATGACAGGCTATGATGCCATTTTCAGAATGGACTGGTTAGTTCCCTTCCAGGCTGTTGTCGATTGCTATCAAGATAGGGTAAGTTTCACATCACTAGAAGGTGGGTCGTTTCTCTATAAGGGCGAATGGGATTTCCAAGCGAGCAGAGCAGGCCCCGAGCATCATGGGTTGGGATGAGTTATATCCCAGATTGCTACTCTATATCTGGATGACCGGGGACTTCATAGTTAGACTTCTCTAGTGGTAGAACATTACAGAGTCTTCTTTCTAGAGGAATTTTCTGGTTTTCCTCTAGAGCAATATGATGACTTTTCTATTGATCTTGTTCCAGGAGCGGCACTAGTGTCCATTCCTCATTTTTGGATTGCTACACCAAAGTTACAGGAGCTCAAGAAGCAGTTGGAGGTGTTGTAGACAAAGGGTTTCATCCAACCCAGTACTTCTCATTGGGGTTTTCCTTTACTATTGGAAAAGTAGATAGATGGTAACCTTAGAATTTGTGTGGATTATCACATTCGGGGATCCTGGGTGCTCTCGAAGATTGACCTGAGATCCATTTATCATCAGTTGTGTGTTAAAACATCTGATATACCTCTTACATCATTCTAGAGCAGGTATTCTCAATACGAGTTTGTGGTTATGCCGTTTGGTCTCACAAATGCACATTTAGTCTTCATGGGCTTGATGAACCGAGTGTTCCATCAATACATGGATTCTTTTGAGGTAGTCTTCATGGATGATATCTTGGTGTACTCTCAAACTTGATTTGACCATGCTACCCATCTTGAGATAATTTTTATTAAACTGATAGAGCATCAGTTATATGATAAGATATCAAAATTCCACTTTTGGATTGACCAGATTCACTTCTTTGATCATGTTATCTTAGAAAAAGGAGTGTCACTAGACCTAGAGAAAGTGAGATCAGTTGTTTCCTTGGAGATTATGAAGAACATCTTTGAGGTTCAGAGTTTTCTAGGGCTCACTGAATACTATAGACGCTTCGTACATAACTTTTCAAGCATAGTAGCATCACTGAAGGGTCTGACTAACTAGCGCGAAAAGTTCTAGTGGTCTGATTCTTGTGAGTTAGCCTTTCAGGATCCGAAAGAGATGTTGAATTCAGCACTGATATTAGTATTTCCAGAATCAAGCAAGAGCTGTACTATTTACTATGATGATTCAGGTATCAGTTTGGCAGATGTGCTTATGTAGGGGGAAGGATTCATTGCCTATAGGTCTCGACAGTTGAGACCACATGAGAGGAACTACCCGACGCATGATCTAGAGTTGGCTATTGTTGTCCATGTTTTACACTATTGGAGACAGTTTCATCTGGGAGAGAACAGTGTGGTTTTCACCGACCACAAGTGTCTCAATTACATCTTCACTAAACGTGATCTGAATTTGAGATAGCGAATTTGGGATGAGTACCTTCAGTACTTTGATATTGATCTTGCCTATACGCCTGGGAAAGGAAACGATGTAGATGATGCGTTGAGTAGGAGGACTCAGATACAGGCAGTTCAGGAAGCTAGCAGTGAGTTGAAGCTTATGGGTCTATTCTCTGAGATGCATTTGGAGGTGCATGACAGATAGGGGAAGGTGTTTCTTTCTTTTGAAGATGTTACCTCTACACTTGTTGATTGAGTGCGAATGAGGAAGCTATCAGATTCAGAAGTCCAAGTCCAATAAGAAATCATGTCAGGAGAGGACCCTTTTCCTAGATGGACTATAGGTGAGGATGAGATCTTTCATTTTCATGGGTGTGTATAGGTGTTAGCAGACATATGCGAGAAGAAGAGGTTGGACTTTCATTCCTCAGTTTGGGCAGTTCATACTAGTGTCACCAATATTTATTGTGATCTACACCATTAGTATTGGTGGCCAGGTATAAATATATATGTAGTTGGTTGCATCATGAGGTGTTCCACCTGTCAGTAGGGGAAGGTAGAGCATCAGTGAACAAAATGTTTTTTGCAGTATTTACCCATTTCCATGTGGAATTAGAATCGTGATGGACTTCGTGACAGGTCTACCAAGATCTCCTCAATGGAATTATCAAGTATGGGTTTTTGTTGAGAGACTCACTAAGGTTTATCAATTAATTCTGATCAAGGACACCTTCAGTGTTGATGAGCTGGGAATGTTGTACATCCGAGAGATTGTACATCTACCTGGAGTTCCTCACTATATTGTTTCAGATAGAGATGCATGTTTTACTTCTTGGGTCTAGTAGGGGCTACAGAAGGCTTTGGGTACACAGGTGCTTTTGAGAATAGCTTAACACCCCCAGAAAGATGGCCAGTATGAGCGTATGATTTGGGTGCTTGATGACATGTTTCGAGTATGCATCCTAGATTTTGGAGGTTCAGAGAAGAAACACATACCTCTTGTGGAGTTTTCCTACAATAATATTTTTCAAGAAAATATTCATATGGCACCTTACAAGGCTTTGTACAGTAGGCCATGTTGATTACCCTTATGTTGGATGGAGGTAGGAGAGGCATCTATGATGATACCTCGTCTTGTCTATGAGACCACAGAGCAGATAAAATTGATTCATAAGAGGATGGCTATATTACATTCAAGACAGAAGTCTTATGCTGATTGACAGAGATGACCTCTAATGTTTGAGGTTAGAGATCATGTATTCCTTTGTGTCACACCAAGGTTGGGACACAGAAGGATTAGGAGACACGATAAGCTTTCACCAAGTTACGTTGGGATTTTGAGGTATTGGAGAGAGTTGGGATGGTTTTCTATCGGTTTCAATTACCTTAGAGGTACTAGGCTATGTATGAAGTCTTCCAAGTTTCTCATCATTGATGTTACATCTCAGACCCATCACATGTTTTCCAACCTGAGGAGGTTCAGCTCGAGGTGGATTCCTCATTTGAGGAGAATCATATCTGGATTTTTGATTGAAGTGTGAAGGTTCTCAGTGGCTGGTTTGTTCCTCTGGTATGGGTGCTATGCAAGCACAAGAGAGTACATGACGAGACTTGGTAGAGGGGGGCCGATGTACGATCACACTGGCCAGATCTTTTCGAGGATTCGTCTTCTACGCTGCCTTTCAAGGAAAATTTTAAAACGAATTTCATTAATGGGGGATGTTTTTATGAACTGGGATCTTCTTTTTAGGTATGAATCTTGCATTCTGGTTGTTTTTGAGGAAAATAGTAGTTTCTAGATATTTTTTGAGAACATGCCATGCACTTTTATGTACATTCTGTGTACTCATTATCCGCATGTAGTCATATGTTGGTCGTGTAACAGCCGAGCACACATCTATGTGTGGTGTCCTGGAGACCACCTAATGCAGGGGGCAGTAAAGGGAAGTACACACTGTATACTTCTAAAGTACACACCATGTATTTTCTTTTTTTCACTAAATGGGTCGGGGCCATGTCTAATTGGAAGAAGAGTCTTCTTCTTTGCCTTCTTCGACCGAGAGCATCCGTACGATGTCGATTCTTCCCCAAGCCCCTGAACGATCATCCATTCTCCGAATCTTCCTCTGTAAATTGTTTTGGGATTGCCAAGTTAATCACTTCTAATTTCAAGAGCCTCGTTTCCTTATTCCTCCTCTTTCAAGAGTTATCCTCGGATGAGCGTTTTTAGCATTTTTGTAGATCTATGGTGGTTTTGGCGATTGAAGGCATGAGGTTCATGTATATCATTCCTACAGTACCAAGGTATGTGTTTTGTGCATTTATGTAGAAATTCGTTGAGTTATATGTTCAAAATTGCCCAATACCCTTGAACAGGGTATTGCGTGTTTACCGCTTTACCCTTGTTATTTGCCTGTTATGCTTTTATTATTGAAAAAAGGTCAATTGAATGTAATTTGGGTTAATGGCTATGATTTAGAAGTGTTTTCACTTGCATGTTCTATTTTGACCGTTTGGTCCTACTTAGCCTGTTAGGCTGCCTTGTTTGTTTCCCATGCCTAATGTTGTAGGATGGTGTGATTATATTCCTAATATACTGATATGTTGTAGACTGTATCCAAGTAGTTATTGAGGTTTACTTTGGCTTATATGCTTTTTTGTACTTGTTTACTTACACAAGGCTGTGAGAACCTGGTGTAGAATACTATAGGTAGAATAGATGTAAGGGCTTCTCTAGAGTGTCTTTTATAATATTACGATGTAAGACCATAGGGAGATTTGACGTTTAATGCTTCCTCAGAGAGTCTATAGTTCCTATACATGGGCCACAAGGGGAATGAGATGTTGATAGCTTCCCCAGAGCGCCTTTAGTACCAACACGAGACTATAGGGGGAATTTACAGTGAGTGCTTCCTCATAGAGTCTATACATTAGATGAACCATAGGTGTTAGACAATGTGTATATCCCAGAGGGTTGTTTGTGATTTTTTGGTTGAACCAAAGGGGTTTGGTTGTGAGTATTTCCTAGAGGGTTACCTACTTTGATTAGCTGCTTACTTGATATGTGGAATTAAAAGCATTGAAACTGTAGGAATGTTTGCTACTGAGAACATCTTTATTTACTAATTATTATTACTTATTTCCATCCCTATATATTTATTGACTGTTAGGAACAGATATTTTGGTGTTTTCCTACTGAGATTAGTCTCACACCCTGTTTGGGTCATGCTTTGAGGCCCAAACAGATTATATTAAAGCTGGTATAGATAAGGGAAAGTGCCCTTCTACTTCAAGTACTTTACTGCTTGGAGCTGGAGAGCATGGGACCAAGCTGAGGCTTGAGTGGCTAAAGAGTTTTTTATATGTTTTCTTTTATACTTGGTTTAGTGTTGTATATCAGAATTGTGATGTGTTTGGATTCTTTCTTAGACATATGCATCATGCATCATCATTTTATATATGTGCTCCAATTTATACTTTTAGTCTCCCGCTGTTTACTATTATATGGTATGTTTACTGCTTCCTCTATTATATATCTATTTTAAATTTGTTGTATTACTCTGCCAATGAGGGAATAGTATCCTCGCTATCACACCCAAGGCCCTCACTGTAAGTTGGTAGCCTCCGGCTTTTGGGGAAATGCACTTGAGGCCATGTGACCAACCGAGTACGGGGTGCCTCTGGGTGGCTTCCATAACCAAGATGTTACAACTTAATAATGGTTCATTCTAATCTTACTAATTTCCCAACGCATATCCCCCAGGTGTTTCGAACAATGAGTACAGTATTACCCATTTTCATTCACCTATTCCCGTTCGAGTCTAGCTCAAAGCGATGTTTTCGGGTTTTACAATAGATAAATATGTGCTATAGCCACCTCTAGATGTTCTTATCCAAACATATATGTATTTTCTTGATAAACCACTAACTCTGTACTCACAAAAATATAGGGATTTATTTATTATACTTAGTCTTATCCCTAAAGATTTCACTAGGGTTTTCTATTCCTAATACCAAAAATAAAAAAACCTATCCTCTGATACTAACTATAAAAATTGTGCTCTTTAATACACACCTGACAATGATTTATCACATAAAAATGAACTACAGATAACACCAAGGATCAAGAGGTCTAGTGTCTTTGGAAATTAGGAATATTACAAAACAACTTATAACATAAAATTCCACATCCTTATTGGAAACTTCTTTTACATGACTGCAACATTCCATCATACTTAGCATTTCATGGGATAACCTGAGGACATGCATAAAAATGGTGATATATAATGCCCAGTAAGGGAGTAAAAAAAGAATTAAATGAATAATACAGTAAATTTTATCCAATAAGCCTATCAATTGATCATAAGAGAACCATGTACATGAAGGAATGATATTTCATGATTATCATAAGATGGAAATGTGGCAACAACATTTTACATGATATTTTCATGAGAAAAGGATAATTGCACATGGATCATGAGTAAACCCAAATTTCACATGAAATAGAATGTGTAAACCCTCATTGCACTTGAAGTATCATGATAATAATCTTTACCCAATTCATTGAAGCACTATCAGGGCGCACCCTTCGTAATCATTTCATTTCATGCAAAAGTGGGCCACATAGATCATACCACACAGATACATTAAACTTCATAATTTATTGCATGAATGGAAAATATTGAATAAATAAATGTAATTCATTAATAAAAATTATATTTGAATAACTGTGAATACCCCAGATAGAGAAATGGGTAAGGTATTCACTTACACGATGATTTGGGCATTGAAATTTTGTGTAACATCTGCAGCATAACAACGTCAAATAGAAATCATAAAATTGGTTGATGAGAGAAAAAGGGATATAAAATCATCTATAAAAGAAATGGACATAAATAAATTTATGTAATATAATATACCAATATATTTAATGGATTTTTTATGCATCATATAACCTAATTTCATGAATGTAAATGAGAAGAGGGAATTCACTTATGGAATTTCAGCATGGAAACAGGTGTACATGAGAGGCATTAATGATGTAGATAGGGGTATCTAATCATTAAAACATAATGAGGTAAGTCTAGTGGAGGTTATAAATCATTAAAAAAATTTCTAATTTAAAATATAAGGGAATATCAATATAAGGATACAGGAACATAAATAAGGAAGGATGGAAAGTGACAATACATTTCTTGGAAGTGTGATCCCAAAGGCTTGGTAAAGGCCTAAGAGTTGATTCTTGGGAGCTTGGGGTGCCATGGTAGGATTATTGAGAGCCGAGGGAATAGGTTTTTGGAGATAAAAATGGGTTGAGTTAAGAGGAATGTGATATTGAGTGGGTTTAAATAGGAAAGGAGAGGGGATTCTTTATTATTTAGGTTTTTGACACTAGACATTAAACTAATCTAAACCAAAAACCATCCCATGGTTTTTTCCCTTGGATTTTTCCAAAGTGGATTGGATAACATTATTTTATAAGGATAAAGGCCGATCTTATAAAAATATTTGGCTTGCTTATGTAGAGTTGAGTCACACTCTCAAGTAAATCATTTTAAAAAAACTAAATATTTTATAAGTATTAGAGGGGCCACTAAGGCACCATAAAATTAATCAAAAAAAATAAAAAATAACATTATTATAAAGGTAAAACAAATATTGGAAGAACCTCCATTTTATAGTATTTTATTACATCACTATTTGGTAATTATGATTTCATAAAACACATTATATATTTAAATGATGTTTAATTTTTCCAAAAAATTCAACTATCTCAGAAAATTATGAAAAAATCACAATTATTTAATTTAAACATTTTGAAAACATAAATGATATTCATTTTATCAAAATTATTTTATCAATATGTGAATTTTTACTTCTAAAATAAAAACAGACATTTATCAAAAATTCATTGGTTTTTACAAAAACAACAATCAATCCTTAATAAAAATTACAATTGTATTCATAAAAATTATACGATCATTTATAGTTAATAAAATGTAAATTAGTAATAATTTTTTAAAAATGTTATTTAATTTAAAAATCCATTAATTCACCAAAATAGATTTCTTAATATAATTTAAATATTAACTATAAATAGTATTTGTGCTTTAAAAACCATTTAGAAAGTGACAAGAAAAAAATGAATGTATATTATTTATTCTATTAAAAATTAATTCATATAATCATAATGCTAGGGTATTTTTACATAACCCCTTATAACACCTGCATAAGACCAATGGGTAAGGTGCGAGATGGCGAAATAATATTGGGGAAGCTATGATAATATGGCTCGGTTGTTAATCTCTATTATCATCGACTTCTCCTGTAGGAAATTCCGTTCAAGATTAAAGTGTTGAAGCTTGGCTTGGGCTTGAACCATAAAAAAGACATGTGATGCTACCTACTCTATGATCTCTGAAAAATGGGATTCATACGATGAAATTCTACTAGATGAGGCCATCGCTTCCTTTGTATGAGTAAATTGGTTTTTTTGAATCCCTATATTTATACTAATCACGTGATCAAAATTTAATGACTATGTTAGCAACTGTAATAATTATTAATGGTACTTTAAAATCAAAAAACATAAAACCAAGGACGTGTATCTGTTTTATATAACCATTTTACATAAGAAGACATTTAATTAGATCAATGTGAATTTTCATTAATAAAAGTTTTGGTGGTTACACATAATTCCATCCCTAATCTTATTCCAAAACCATGTATGAATTTCAATATAGAAAATTCACTAGAAAACATAAATGAGTGTACAAATAATGTTCTCACATTTTAATGACCCATTTCAGAAGTGGGTTATTACTAAAATCATATGTTGTCACTTCCGATGAGTGAATCTATCAAAAGAGGAAACATTTTCTTTTATCCTTACCTCGGTATATAACTGACTCTCACTCAACATACCCAAGATGATTTCGTAAGGAGGGGAACACCAGTATATAAACCAGGATTACACTATTATTTAATTTATAAGTATGTACCACTCCCTCTGAGCCATGCTATATGTCCAATGCTCCATGATACATAATTTATTTCTATGTTATCCCTCCTCAGAGGGACTTTCATTTAATTTACTCAGATATCAAGGCCACCATTCCTATATAAATCACGTTTCAAGAATTTGACCCAGAAATCAAACACATTAAATCACAAATAATTTATTTATTTGGTAACAAACACAACTGAAACCTAACAATTCATGTCTCACTTAGCATTACTAGTGTACAGTCTGGTACCCCTCTGTTCAAGACCTGACTAAATCATCCAGAAGTCATTCATTATTTAGCCAATATGACTATTATAAATTTAAAACTATTTGTACTAGGGAAATAGATCCATTGCAACTAATATTCAAACATGAAACATCAGGTGAAATTACATTATCAAATTCCCACCAACCTCACGATGAGGTTTTCGAAAATCACCCATTAAGAAAATATTTTCTATAGTCGAAAAATCATCGTTGCCTCCAATAATAAATTAATCAAACCCAAAATATCCTCATATTTTAAAATCATTCTTAACCATTCTAAATTGGTCCTCTACAAATTTTTTCCTTCTACTTGGAAGGACACACTTCTCTCGATTGAATTGACCCTCCTCGAGCTTATTAGAAACATAAAACATTCCACACACCAATACAAAATTAGATTTCAACAGAACAAGTATTTAACATTGCTGATAAATGAAATCATTATCAACACTAAGGAAATAAATGATAAATTAATCCCTATATCATTGCTTTCATTTTTGTGCTGATAAAGTGTCCATTTCTCAGTACTTTATTTTTATCACTAGAAAAGGGTGCCTTTTATCAGTGCTTTATTTTTAGTGATGATAAAGGGTAGACTTTATCTGCACTTTATTTTTTGGGCAGATAGAGGGTACCCTATATCTGTGCTATATTTTTAGCACACATAAATTAATCTTTTATCTCCACCTTTTTAACCACTGAAAATGTTCAAAATAAATTAAAAATAATAATGAAATAAATTATAAATGAAAATTGAGTTTTTTAAAATAATATTAGAAATTTAAATAATTAGAAAATTTGTAATAAAATTAAATAAATTTATTTTAATATATAAAACTTATAAAAACTAATAAATAGTATTTATTAAATAAATAGATAAATGAAAAATTAAAATAAAACAAATTAAAATTCAAAAAAATTTAATTGAGAAGAATATTAAACATTTTATTAATTAGATGATTATTGATTACATAAATACATATTATATATTAAATATAGAGATATATATTAGTGAGTAGATGTTTTATTTATATATTACAAAATATTAGTTATTCTTTGCATTAAATAATAATCTATCGAGAGAATAATAATTTATAATTTCAAATTGATACGAATTAAAAATACTAACTAATAGCATCAAATAATTAACATAATTTAATGTCATTATATTTTACAATTTGTAACATATATAAAACATGTTACATCGATTTCAAATATACGTAATTAATGCATTTTCACACATAAAAATACAAAAATATTGTTTTTTGGAATATAATCAACTTATATTATTTATTCTATATTTATATATTTCCTATGTTTTAATATTTTTAATATTTATTCATCTTTATTTCAAGATATATATCAATTTTTTAATTATTTATATTAATCAAACTTATCAAAAATTTCAATATTATACTCATTTTTAATTAATCAAATCTATGCAATTTTAACATGTATGAACTTAATATTAAATATTCATTAATAATGTTAAAATTTGGTTGCATAAATGTTTTAAAAATAAATATATTTATAAATGTATTTTTTTGAGTATTTATAATTATAAATAAATAAATACTTTTTTTAAAAGAATTTAAATTATTAGAAATATATATATATGAAATTATAATAATTTTTTTTAAATAATTAATATATTTTATATGTTTATATATATATATATAATTATATAAATATAAATAAGGATATAATTTTTTTAAAAAAATATATATATATAATTATAAATAACTGATTATATATTTAAAGAATTATAAAATTATTATTTCATAAAAAGTATTATTATATGTATTATAATTTTATATAATAATAATTCATTATTGAAAAGTATTATTTTTTTCAAAAGAAATTATTATAAGTATTTATCAACACTAAAACATTAGTTTTAATAAATATTGATTTTATCATCACTTTTTTAGTGGTGATAAATATCTATATTTATCATCACTAAAAATTCACAAATAAAGATTCATTTTGTCTAATCTTATTAACATAGCACTAATAAATGGTTTTTTTATCACCATTTTTTTGAAGCACTAATAAAACTATCATGAACTTTTTTAAGAACCTTAACCATCGTGAACTAGTTCACGAAATCTGAAGCTATCCATGGATGAGAACTACTCCCAGTGATCCTTGTTTTCGAATCCAAGATCTAACATATGCAAGAATCAAGGATCTGACTATACCAAGGCTCGAATCCATGTCTCGAGCTATTCAAGGTTTGAACACAACCACGAATGGAACAAAATCCATGTTTTTTTATATCTCTAATTTCCTCAGTTATCCGTTAAACATATCATCCAACATCTGTGTATCCCAACATGATTATTTTCACTATCCTATATTAAAACAACCCATAATTCATGGTTTTTTAGATATATAGAGGTATCGTTCTCCCTGATATCATGTGGGTCTCCATAGGATAACATTAGTACTGTGTGACATGAAATATATCAAACCCAATGTTAGGTCATGTTGTTGTGGGGTATAATAGGCTCCCAATACCTATATTCTATGATTTATAAATCATTTCAATTGTCAAATTTTAATAAATTCGTCCATATAGAATATTATATTTTCATTGGTTTGGAATATTACATTGCAAATCACTTGGATGAAGAAATATATGACATCATTGGGATCTTATATTATTTTATTCATCAATTTCCACTTGGAGGAACTGAAATAAATGATTATCCCCTTAATTTGATATGAAGTTCTATAATTTGTTTCCAAAAAATGGATGATGAAGTATCTGACACATGGGAAATACTATATAATGAGATTTTCATGAATTTTTTTCCTATGATAATGAGCACTGAAATATATTGTAAAACTAAAAAAAATTAATTAGGATGACTATATAATGTTTCATGTGGTTTGGGAAAGATTTTTGGGTCAATTATAGAGTGTAGAAATCAAATGATTCTGATGAATCTATAAAATTAGATAAGAAAAAACATTATATATGTTTTATTGTTTGTGTTATTTATTTAAACAATTCTGAAAAAAACAATGTTTTATATTTTTATTTTTGAAATAATTTTAATTGAATATAAATAATATGAATTATTTTCATTAAAAATAAATACCAAAGTGGTTTAAGGTTCTACATTCCTTGGACTACTTATATATGAAAAAATAATTTTGGGATAAAATGTAGTTTATATTTTGATTTTGGCTGTTGAAATATAGTCATAAAATAAAAAATTAGAAGAAGTATTTTTCTATTAAAAAACATAGTATCATGGTCTTTTATGAAACAGAATATAGATTTATTGTGCGTTGTAGAAGAAAAATAAATTTATTATATAACTTACTATTCTCAATCCTTTATGATTGATCAATGTTTTTCTAAATTTGTTATTTTCTTTAAAAACAACATATTTAATGGGAATATATTTATATTATATAAATGTTATGTAATATTCTAAATAACTCAAGAATAAATGTTATACAACTAGATTTGACTAATTTTGATAAAATAAAATATTAGAATTGATTATTGTAAATTTATTAAATATGTTTTAATATAATCTATTTGGTAGAAATAAAAATTATTTTTCATGGATAAAATCATTACACCTTTAGAATCCCACTTCATGTCAACAATAATAGTTTTAATGTAATAATTTAATGACATGATATTTTCACTTTTTATTATTAATTACATTAAATTATATGGTTTACTAGCATAAACATACATCCATTTTTTATGTCCTTCAAGTGGTAATATGATACCCCACATATGTGACCATCTCAATTACATGACATAAAAAAATATTTCATTACAATACATTACCATGGACTTTTATGTTAAGTGTGTTATCGAATTTCAAGCAAAAATAAAATAAAAAGCTCAAGTATTTTTAAACTAATTGACATTTTTTTTATAGTATATACAGAAACTTGATTTATAAGAATCCTTCAATGATAATAGTTTGATAAAGCTCCTCAAGCGTTGATTTGATCCAATTATCATCCCTTTCAGCCTCTCTAAATGATTTATGTAAAGACCCGAAGCTTGAAGTACATGGACATTACATTACTTTTTCGGAATACTTAGTACATAACAAAAACACACACATAAGGATCTTAATAGTTTAGTGTCTTTGGAAACTCGGAATATAATCATCTAATCGTGGTGAAAGATCTTCAACATCTCCCATAAAGATCTTCCTTTTTTTACCTAAATCCTTTCTTTATGTGCTGGGGAAAATAAAACATAAAAGGGTGAGCTCAAATGATCATTAAGGGTAAACAATAGAAATATCAATCACATAATTTTCATAAGAACATATCATTTTGGAAATCATAACCTGCAAAAGAGAGCAAAATTTCATAACATGGGATAAATCATAGTAGTGAAGTGAAATCCCAATAATCATAACTTAAAACATGAAACTTTTTGGCATACATACATAATCATAGAGAATCATATCTTATTAGTCAAGACTCATTTCCAAGACTATCATAGTGGACAAAGTCCATTTCTGAACCGAGTCACCCTCGTTTCAGTCCTGTTTCACTGAACCGGTATAACCTACCATTCCAGCCATGTCTATCTCATGAGATATAAAATCTTTACCCAATAAATTGGAGGGAGATATAGGTCCCACCCATCTCATAATGAAATCATTCTTACTTGTGCCACACAAAAAAAACATACATCATTCATAATAACCCAATAAACAAAATGGGTTTCATAAACATCATTCAATCATCACATAATCCATATAAAGGAAATGGATATCATTTCATAATAAGAAAAGTTAAACCATTTAAATCATAGAGACATGATACTTGAAACATACACATATGAAATAATGTCATCTTAGATGAAAAATGGTTTTCATAAAATTATTGAAATGAATTCTTGAGGAAAATATCCTTTCTTCTTTAAAATCAATTTCTTTTCACAAAACGTCATGAAATTTTAAAAGAAAGATATTTTGTTGAAAACAGTAATGAAATCTTTTGGAGGATGCTTCATGAAAATAAGGCTTTATGAAACCATAAAAATCATTTCATGTCGTATAAGTTAAAAAACCTTCTTCTCGTACTTTTGTCGAAAAAGTCAAAAAAGTACCTCATATCGTAAACAAAAGAAAGATTCCTTACATAACATGTTGTAAAAGTCAAAAAGTAAAAAATGGGTAAAAAGTAATTTAAACATACATGAAAACACTTTTATAAAACCTGGACATGGATGATAGAAATAACCCCAGTAAATACTTACGAATAAGCAATCTCGGATAAAAATGAGATTTGCAAAATTTATCCCTTACCTTTGGTCCAATAAGCTTTGTACATGTCCCAACCTATTGTATAATGATTTAAATAATGTTATTGACTTATTACAGAATCATAATTATTTTTATGATATCATATATGGTCATATTCTTAGCTTATTATTAGTAATATTTCATTACTACTTGTTATTCGGGTGTTTATTACTTTTTGTTCTTATGCGTGTTTTGTCGAATAAATTCTTATTCTTCTCTTTAGGTTATAGATACCTCATTTCTAGAATGTTATTAGTGTAATATATATAATATTCATTCATTCAATTCATTTATACAATCATTATGAAATGAAGATCATGTAGAACGAGTCGCATCACATCGTGGAGACGGTATTCCGTACGTACGCACGGGTGATGATATCATTCTTATGATTTTGGAATTGTATTGGAGTGTATGTATACTATTTCAGAATCAATATCACTTTATAATAGTCATATATAGTCATTATTTACACCATTATACCCATCCATGTAAGGTGGTGGTGGAAAATAGATTACACCACGGCGTGGAGACGGTATCTCGTACGTATGCACGCGCGGTGATTTCTTTTTCCGTAGGATGGATAGATGGTGAAATAGGGTTGTTTCATACTTATAATAACACATCAGTATATGAGTGATACTGATGTTATTACTTCATAATGAAACAACTAAAGAAGAAGAAGTGGAAGAAGAAATAAAGATGAAATAATCGGTAACGGACATTACCTCTTCTTTGAAGTGCTTCTTTGAGACCTCCTTTTAGGGCACTAAAATAGGTCTTTGAAGAAAACCAGAACCTCTAGGATGTTTCTAGGGAAGCGGAGAGATGAAATTTTCAGGGGTTGGCCGAGCTTGAAGGCTCAATGTGGTGTGAGGAAGAGGGGGAGGAGGTGCCCTTTTATAAGGGAGGAGAGGGGCACCTTTGGAATAACTAAAACTATTATTTTATTATAAAGTCAAGTTCGGTTTTCAATAGCTCCAAATTGAGTTATTTATAAGATAAGGTGGGGATGGGTCTAAATCCTCTCATCCAATAGAATTTATACAAGTTTAGGTCATTATATTAACCTTATATTTTAGTTTTAACTCTTAGTTAATTAGATTGACATTTACCATGTCACTTTCTATTTTTATATTATATAGTTAATAAACATACCATATACATACAATAGACCCCCAAGTTGTGTTTTATTAATATATATAACCTTATCTAAGTCATTTGGCCAAATCGTAGATTGTTAGGAATAAAATAACAATTAATAATATAATATTTTTTTAAAAACCTATTTTATGTCAATTTTGACACTATTCAATAGTTGATTTTTTTGAAACTCATAACAGAATTATTACTTCTACCAAAGATAATTGAATCAATCCTAACATGTCATATTAACCTAGAAAATTAGTTTAGTTCATAGGAAGTCTCAAATTATATTTATTCGGTTATTTATAACATCAATTATGTCAATATTTCATTAATAAGATAATTACTACATCATCGTTGTGTCATAAATAAATTAAATTATTTAATGTCTACAAATTACAAATAAAATACCATTATGTAGGAAATATTTTTATATTTCTAATGAATATTTATAGTCGAATTTATCTTATGTATAACCCCATATTAAAAATGATTTACTTATTAAACTTTGATTTTAACTATTTTAACCCTTCCTTAAATAAATTAATAATAAATGTCCTAATCTAATCCAAGTGGGCCTAAATGGTCATATTTTATTCATAAGGTTGTTTTTGGTCGAATTACACTTGTCCTATAGAATTAGGACATGTGTTAGGGTAATAATAATATCATTTTTACCCTTAATTACCCTATTTACTTTTAACCGTGGTAAAAAAAAGTAAAAAGTTACTATTCACCAAAAAAAATTATTTTCATCTCATTGAATGACATTTTACTTACTGAAATCAACCGTGTCTCTCGGATTTTCGAAATTCCACTCACAGAAGTGGTAAAATTATGTTCTATGAAAAAATCAGTTTTTTAACTACCACTTAGTGGTTTCACTATTCATCAAAAAATGAATGTTTACAGAAAAATACCAAAAATTAGATCTAAGATATATTTGATATTATGAATTCAAAAATGTTTTCTATTTTATCAAATTCAAAACAAATCAATTGCATTAATTAATTTAAAAATTATTTCCCGTCTTCAAAACAAATAGCGTGTTCTTAAGAGATAATAACTATCAAAAGATTGACACTTGTTTATGACTGGTTTAAATGTGGAATTACATCTAATGACCAAAATTTTATTAAATTGTAAAAATATATTCTAAATATACTTTAAAACCACTCAAATTAATAATTTATCACTATTAATTATTTCGATTAAAAAAGTTGTTTTTAATTATAATTTTGTAATTTTCACTATTCATTAGAATATGAAAGTTATCCGAAAAGTACCAAAATTTCACCTTAGGCTAAATTCGACACTCCGAATCCAAAAATGAAGTCTATTTTGAGATCTAAAATTTCTAAAATTTTAAAATTTGGTTATTACTATTCATAACGGCTAGTTTTAATAATATTTTAATAGCATATCGTTGTTTAGTGAAACTCGGTATTGCGTACTACACACTCTATCGAGGAAGGTCGCGATTGCATGTAATGCAAGGCAAGTCAAGGATGCATGTTGAGCAAGCTCCTTTTGGTGTAGCATACAACACAAGACATTAATGAAATTAAAAAGAATATTTTTTTTATAAAATCTCGTGCTGTTATATTCTACCCCCCTTAAAATGAATTTCGCCCTCGAAATTAGTCGGGGTTATAAATGGTTTACTACTAGGAATTTTCTTTAATAGAAACCCACATCATAAAAAGGAATAACGAAACTTGGATTTAAAAACTAAAGTATGAAATGTAACGATTACCCAAATAAACTAATCACTGGGTTTCCACATAGGTGAAAAAATGGATATGGAAGAGAAATCTAACCATCATGTTCTAATGGAGAGTGGTAGAGAACATGGCTATGGAAAAGCCTGCAATCACAAAGCCATAAATTTGTGACGATCTAAGGTACCATCTGATTAATCAGATATAAGAGCACTAGGACAACATTTTTGGTTTTCAAGATCATTTCCCTAATGTTGATGAAATTGGAATTAGAAGAAATACTTTTTTGATTTTGGTATAGTCTCACCGTTTGTCATTCTTTGGAAAATTTTCACTTCATCTCTTAAATAAATGAAGTTGAATTTTTCATTCGTGTTGTGTTAGCAGATCATGTGATAGAATGATGGGTCATTCCATCTGTCTCAAACAAAAGGTTAGAAAATTTATCAAAAAAAATACATAAGTCCATCTATAGTGAGATTAATCATATATAGTTCCTAAAATGGACTTATACATCATATATCATACTGCTTAATATAATAAAACAAGTTTCTATTAAACATGGACTTCCTGTAGGCCAGTGGTAGGCGATAAAGGCCAGTCGCACTTCGGTTGGGGGTTCGATTCCCACAGCCTTGTCTGATGCGATGGGTTGTCACACGTCCTGTAGGTTGTCCTTTTTCTAAAACTACATTACTATAACATCACATAAATAATATCAAAAAAAGTTCTATCCTTAAACAATACTAACTTATGGTTAACATAATCCATTCCAATTTTTAGGCTTATCTAAAATACTTCGGTCCAAGATCATAGTATAAAGAAAACGATGACTTGAAATGTCGTCAACCAAGAATGTGAATACCATCATTTATCCCCCATATATCTCGTTGGTCAATTCCAATCATGTGAATACCTTAATGATGTATTCTCTTGAAAAATGAATACCCATTAAACCTTAGTGAAAACATGAATGTTGTCAAAAGTTAACTCTTTCCACATACCAAAATCCAAAAATTCTATATACTCAAACCATGATATAACCTTCTCCTTATAACAGTCATGAGATCATGAATACTATCAAACATTTAATTTTCTCCTTATCCCTTCATTATGCGCATATCATGTACATTCCAAAAATATCTAAATAACCTTTCATGGATATTGGTAACATTAATCATACACATTCAAAACACAAGGAAAGACAACAGTGTAACAATCCTTAGATGTCTCTTAATTCCATAGTACCATGAGATTACTTATACAACATTACACATGATAAACATGTAATCATTCCACTACATTCTTAAACCATTGACCGTGCTTCAACAATTCTTTCATCTCACATATCATTTGTAGTCTCTTCAGCATCATCCACATAAATACTACCCATACGACCATACTGATTCTCTTCATGAGACTTTCCCTTAGGGCATTGGTTTGCATAATGCTCGTAAATTCCACATTTAAAATATTTAACCATTGTTTATGTCGTAGCAATACCATTATCCTCATCCCTGGTGTTAACTGAACCTTTTCCTTTGCACTTACTGGCTTTGTGTCCTTCTTTTCCACACCCAAAGCATCTTCCAGTTCCTTTTAAACATTCTCCTTGATGCCTATTCCTACATGATTTATATAGGGGAAATTGAACATTCTTTCCTCTATGATCATCATGAAACTCCATCTTTCTCTTATTAGCCGAGTTAGGAAACTTACCAAATTTTACATTATTTATCAAATTATGAGATTGCTGATTCGGCATAATAATGTTGTTTGGACTTCCAAATCCCATTTCATTTGGTTTCTCATGAAGAATATCATTCCATTGTCCATCATATCCTCCATTATCGTGAATCATCTTGTTTCCAGCCATTTTCTAAAACCCAAAAAGAATAGTGTGAGAGGAAAAAATCATAATAAAGTGGAGTAACTTCAATATCTAACATCTTTGGTTTAATCTAATATCGTTACCATATTTCTAGGACTATATCCTATACGTATACTTATCCTTAGGGACATCTCTAGACATACCTTAGAAATATCTCTAGGGATCTCACTAACGTTTTCGCATCCTAGTTTCCAAAGGTTGACTAAACTTTTCCTCTGATACCAATTGTAGAGACCCGAAGCTTGATGTACATGGAAATTACATTACTTTTGCAGAATACTTAGTACATAACAAAAACACACACACAAGGATCTTAATATTTTAGTGTCTTTGGAAACTCAGAATATAATCTTCTAATTGTGGTGAGAGATCTTCAACATATCCCATAAAGATCTTCCTTTTTTAACCTAAATCCTTTCTTTTTGTCCTGGGGAAAAGAAAACATAAAAGGGTGAGCTCAAATGCTCAGTAAGGGTAAACAAAAGAAATATCAATCCCATCATTTTCATAAGAACATAACATTTTGGAAATCTTAACCTGCAAAAGAGAGCATAATTTCATAACCTGGGATAAATCATAGTAGTGAAATGAAATCCCAATAATCATAACTTAAAACATGAAACTTTGGGGCATACACACATAATCATAGAGAATCATATCTTATTAGTCAAGACTCATTTCCAAGACTATCTTAGTGGACAAAGTCCATTTCTGAACTGAGTCACCCTCGTTTCAGTCCTGTTTCACGGAACCGGTATAACCTACCATTCCATCCATGTCTATCTCATCAGATATAAAATCTTTACCCAATGCATTGGAGGGACATATAGGTCCCACCCATCTCATAATGAAATCATTCTTACTTGTGCCACACAAAAAAAACATACATCATTCATAATAACCCAATAAACAAAATGGGTTTCATAAACATCATTCCATCATCACATAATCCATATAAAAGAAATGGATATCATTTCATAATAATAAAAGTGAAACCATTTAAATCATAGAGACATGATACTTGAAACATACACATATGAAATAATGTCATCTTAGATGAAAAATGGTTTTGATAAAATTCTTGAAATGAATTCTTGAGGAAAATATCCTTTCTTCTTTAAAATCAATTTCTTTTCACAAAACGTCATGCAATTTTAAAAGAAATATATTTTTTTGAAAACGGTAATGAAATATTTTGGAGGAAGCTTCATGAAAATATGGCTTTATGAAACCGTAAAAATCATTTCATGTCATATAAGTTAAAAAAAACATTCTTCTCGTACTTTTGTAAAAAAAAGTCAAAAAAATACCTCGTATCGTAAACAAAAGAAATATTCCTTACTTAACATGTAGTAAAAGTCAAAAAGTCAAAAATGGGTAAAAATTACTTTAAACATACATTAAAACACTTTTATAAAACTTGGACATGGATGATAGAAATAACCCCGGTAAATACTTACGAATAAGCAATCTCGGATAAAAATGAGATTTGCAAAATTTATCCCTTACCTTTGGTCCAATATGCTTTGTACGTGTCCGAACCTCCTGTATAATGATTTTAAGAATGTTATTGACTTATTACAGAATCGTAATTATTTTTATGATATCATATATGGTCATATTCTTAGCTTATTACTAGTAATATTTCATTACTACTTGTTATTCGGGTGTTTATTACTTTTTGTTCTTATGTGTGGTTTGTCGAATAAATTCTTATTCATCTCTTTAGGTTATAGATACCTCATTTCCAGAATGGTATTAGTGTAATATATATCATATTCATTTATTCAATTCATTTATACAATCATTATGAAATGAAGATCATGTAGAACGAGTCGCATCACATCGTGGAGACGATATTCCGTACGTACGCACGAGTGATGATATCGTTCTTATGATCGTGGAATTGTATTGGAGTGTATGTATACTATTTGAGAATAAATATCACTTTATAATAGTCATATACAGTCATTATTTACACCATTATACCCATCCATGTAAGGTGGTGGTGGAAAATAGATTACACCACAGCGTGGAGACGGTATTCCGTACGTACGCACGTGCGGTGATTTCTTATTCTGTAGGATGGATAGATGGTGAAATAGGGTTGTTTCATACTTATAATAACATATTAGTATATGAGTGATACTGATGTTATTACTTCATTATGAAACAACTAAATAAGAAGAAGTGGAAGAAGAAATAAAGATGAAAGAATCGGTAACGGACATTACCTCTTCTTTGAAGTGCTTCTTTGAGACATCCTTTTAGGGAACTGAAATAGGTCTTTGAAGAAGACCAGAACCTCTAGGATGTTTCTAGGGAAGTGGAGAGAAGAAATTGGCAGGTTTTGGCCGAGCTTGAAGGCTCAATGTTGTGTGAGGAAGAGGGGGAAGAGGTGCCCTTTTATAAGGGAGGAGAGGGGCACCTTTGGAATAACTTAAAATATTATTTTATTATAAAGTCATGTTCGGTTTTAAATAGCTCCAAATTGAGTTATTTAGAAGCTAAGGTGGGTATGGGTAGAAATCCTCTAATCCAATATAATTTAGACATGTTTAGGTCATTATATTAACTTTATATTTTAGTTTAAACTATTAGTTAATTAGATTGACATTTACCATGTCACTTTGTAATTTTATATTATATAGTTAATAAACATACCATATACATCCAAGAGACCCCCAAGTTGTGTTTTATTAATATATATAACCTTATCTAAGTCATTTGGCCTAACCTTAGATTTTTAGGAATAAAATAACAATTAATAATATAATATTTGTTTTAAAAAATATTTTATGACAATTTTGACACTATTCAATAGTTGATTTTTCTGAAACTCATAACATAATTATTACTTCATCCAAATTTAGTTAAATAAATCCTAACATGTCATATTAACCTATAAAATTAGTTTAGTTCATAAAAAGTCTCAAATTATATTTATTTGGTTATTTATAACATCAATTATGTCAATATTTCATTAATAAGATAATTACTGCATCATCGTTGTGTCATAAATAAATTACATTATTAAATGTCTAAAAATTACAAATAAAATACCATTATGTAGGAAATCTTTTTATCTTTCTAATGAATATTTATATTCGAAATTATCTTATTTATAACGCCATATTAAAAATGATTTACTTATTAAACTTTGATTTTAACTATTTTAACCCTTCCTTAAATAAATTAATAATAAATGTCCTAATCTAATCCAAGTGGGCCTAAATGGTCATATTTTATTCCTAAGGTTTTCTTTGGTTGAATTACACTTGTCCAATAGAATTAGGACATGTGTTAGGGTAATAATAATATCATTTTTACCCTTAATTACACTATTTACTTTTAACCGTGGTAAAAAAAGTAAAAAGTTACTATTCACAAAAAAATTATTTTCATCTCATTGAAAAACATTTTACTTACTGACATCAACCATGTCTCTCAAGTTTTCAAAATTCCACTCACAGAAGCGGTAAAATTATGTTTTATGAAAAATTCAGTTTTTTAACTACCACTTAGTGGTTTCACTATTCATCAAAAAATGAAAGTTTCCACAAAAATACAAAAAATTAGATCTAAGCTATATTTTATATTATCAATTCAAAAATGATGTCTATTTTATCAAATTCCAAAAATATCAGTTGCATTAATTAATTTAAAAATTAATTCCCGTTTTCAAAACAAATAGTGTGTTCTTAAGAGATAATAACTATCAAAAGATTGACACTTATTTATGACTGGTTTAAATGTGAAATTACATCCAATGACCAACATTGTATTAAATTGTAAAAATATATTCTAAATAAACTTTAAAACCACTCAAATTAAAAATTTATCACTATTAATTATTTCGATTAAAAAAGTTGTTTTTAATTATAATTTAGTAATTTTCACTATTCATCAAAATATGAAAGTTATCTGAAAAGTACCAAAATTTCACCTTAGGCTAAATTCGACACTCCGAATACAAAAATGAAGTCTATTTTGAGAGCTAAAATTTCTAAAATTTTAAAAGGTGGTTATTACTATTAATAACTGCTAGTTTTAATAATATTTTAATAGCATATCATTGTTTAGTGAAACTCGGTATTGCGTACTACACACGCTATCGAGGAAGGTTTCGATTGCGTATAATGCAAGGAATGTCAAGGATGCGTGTTGAGCAAGCTCCTTTTCGTGTAGCGTACAACACAAGACATTAATGAAATTAAAAAGAATATTTTTTTATAAAATCTCAGGCTGTTACAATTTAGGCTCTACTCAAGATTTTTTTTTATTAGAGTCTTACTCCTTCTATTTTTCTGTAAAACATTATGATCACTAATGAAATTGTATTCATTGATTTCATTCTTGCTTGTATTTCTTGCAGATGATAAAAATATATCTATCTTGGAAATGACAACCCACATAATAACACTCCTTAAAAATAACTTCATTTCCTTCATCACACATATAATAAACACCATGTGTGTTCTACTTTAATCCATAAAAAAACAGATCATTCTTTAACTTTCCCTTTTCATTCCACTGTTAGGAATATTTGATTACCATCGATGTAATTCTAACAAATGGTTAGAATTCCCCTTTGATAATGAATATATTTTTTTGTATTTATTTTCTTTTAGTTTTAAAATGAAAATTTTATGAACCCAATAGGAAATATTTTCTTTCGCTTGGATGATTCAAATTATCAATCCAATATATCTTATTTTCTCATAATCCTCCTCACTTGTTGGCATATCCCTAGGTCAATAATGTTTTCACAATAAATTCATAATCCATACAATTAATGTATTTTGTTGAATTTATGTTTAATTAATTTCTTTTTCATATTACCCATATAATAATTGTTTTCTTGTTAAATTTGAATCATTTGTTCGAGTTGCGGTGGTTTTTTTAGAGCTTCTCATGCCCACAAGGTATTGGACTTCAAGCCTAGAAATTAGATAATTACAATAATGAAATACATCAAGAATCCATACATCCATCAAGAAAAGGTGATTTACTAACAACAATTTATTTATGTTTTTTATCATTTTATCTACTATTTTTATGTTAATGTACATATCATTTTTAACTAATAATAGTTTAGTTTTATTAATGTTCTTTAGGGATGTAATATTTTTCATTCACCAATATGAACTTAGACACAAAATAGATAAAATGATTCTTTCTTTCCACGTATCCATGTTTTCCATATTTATTGACTTTCTTTATTGAACTGCCAATACTGCATATTAATTTGATGGATTTATCCTAGAAAAAATTATCACTATTTATATCATTGATAGTAGAGAAATGTGATGTTCCCATTTTGGTGTCTTATCATGATAAAATGGAAACATTCAACCTCTTCCTTGTTGAATTTCAATAATGATAATGATTTTTTGTCAAAGAACATCAGGTAAATATGCAGTGCTGGATGTTTGAAATAAAAATAAAATGAAAACATGGTTAAAATGGTATTTAGTGTTGTTTTTGGATTTTGGGATTTATATGAATTATCCACTCATCAATCTGACACAGGTCGTGACTGTTATGACTTCAATTTCTTCTATTTATTTAAAATTAACATTAATTTGATTACAAAAGAAAACTAACAAATTCAAAATTGAGAAAACATATTCTGATTGTTTTTACACAATATGGAAATGATCTATATGTTATTTGGGACAAGTAGGAATCAACTAAACCTCATTTTGATGCATGGTGTGACCACTCTGACATGTCTTCATCATCAAATTAAAATAGGCATTTTAGTTCCAAAAATGACACTCATTGAAAAAAAGAAAACACACAAGTATTTTTTTGAAAATTTTGTGAATCGATTCATAAGTCATTTTTTGTGTATAGGAATTTGTCACACATCAAACCGATAATTTATGTGATCAGTATAGGTCAAAATGCAAGTATCTAGTTTTAAAATACATTTTGTTAGAAAAAAAAGTGACATACTCAAAATAGAGAAAATTCATTTGATTATTTTGATACAATATGAAAATGATCCATATTTCATTTGAGACATTTAGAAATCAGTCGTATATAAATTTGATGAACATTGTGACCGATATGACTCAAAGTGCATCAATTAATTTAAAAATGACATCAATTTTAATAAAAATTAAAAACTGGCCTACTCAGAACTAAGAAAATGCATTCAAATTGTTTTGATACTTTAGTAAAACATTCCATAAGTTTTTTAAGACATGTAGAAATCATCTGTAACTGAATTAGGTACACAATACGACTGATATGACTCCATGTGTGTCTTTTTATTTAAAAATGACATCAATTTGAATAAAAGGATATCTCACCTACTCAAAACTGAGAAATACATTAAAATTATTTATATACCTTAGGAAAAGAATCCATACGTAATTTTAGATGTATATCAATCATCTATATAACAATTTGACACACGATGTGACTTTTACGACTCCATGTGCATCTTTTTATTTAAAAATGACAACAATTTTAATAAAAAGGAAAACCACTCCACTAAAAAACTAGGAAAACACATTTATATTGTATTTATAATTTAGAAAAAAATTCCATTTGTCATTTGATACATTTATGAATTATTTTTACCTCAATATGATGCACAATGTAACTTGTATGAATCTATGTACGTCTTTTTATTTAAAAATGACATCAATTTTAATAAAAAGGAAAAGTGACAAACTCAAAACTAAAAAAACTAATTTAAATTGTTTTGATACTTTAAATAAAAGATCCATAATTCGTTAATGACGTTTAGGAATCAGCCTTAAATTAATATGAAACATGATGTGCTCGGTATGGCTCAATGTGTCCATTATCACTTAAAAATAGACATTTTACTTCAAAAAATTTCACTCATTGAAAACTAAGAAAACTCACTTAGAATTTATTAATAATTTATGTCAATGATTCATAAGAAATTTTTGACATGTATTAATTTTTCTCAGATAAAAAATATGCATAATGTGATCATTATGAGTCAAATTACGTGTTTCCAGATTAAAATGACATTTTAGTAAAAAAAGACACGTAACACAGTCAATATCATGTCAACACATTAATATTATTTTTTTATTTAGTAAAATTATTCTCAATCCATTTGTTATGTGTAAGAATTAGACACACCTAAATCCAAATCATGGTGTGACTGATATGACTCCATGTACACTCTTTTATTTAAAATGTACAACAATTTTAGTAAAAAGGACAAGTCGCCTTCTCGAAGCAATGAAACATAATTCAAATTTTTTGATACTTTAGAAAAATGATCCAAATTTTATTGTTGATGTGTAGGATTTATACACAACTAAATCTGATACACAATATGTCAAGCACGACTCAATGTGTCTGTTATCAATTTAAAATCAACATTTTTGTTCAATAATTGTCACTCATTAAAAATCAAGCAAAGAGACATGGGATTCATTTATAATTTAGTAAAATGATTCATACATCATTTTTAATTTGTATGAATTATTATCACATCAGACCAACACATGATGTGACTGGTATGACCGCATGTCTGTTTACTCAATATTGATGTATCATTTTTGGTTAAAATGCACATCACATCTCCATAACCGAGAAAATGAGCCTGTATTATGTTCTCTTCATTTAAAATTTGTATTCATACTCAATTTTATGGATTTTTTTAGTGTTTTTAGTTATGCAGTTTTCTATTATTGAATAGTGAATTGGTGTTATAGTGTGCTATTACAACACACTATAGTACGACCCTTTATCAGTGCTAATAAGAGCCCTGATAAAGAATCCCTTTATTAGCACTTTTTATTTATCATAAAAGAACCATGCTTTAAATATATATCCAGTATTCAAGGATTTATTGAATTGATAAAGGCCATTTTAGTGTTGTTAATAGATCATTTTATAGTAGTGAAAACACATGATCCATAACCACTAAATTCTATTTCTAGATGTGGCTAATATGATTATAATGAGAATTGAAGAATAGGAAATATAATCCAACCACTTATATGAACCAAATAACATGTTCAATTTAATGTGAATTTGTGATACTCTCCCTAATCCTCACTCATGTTCATCCTTATCAAAACATGTAACACTAAAAACTATAACCGACTGGAAGTGTTATAACTCTTGATAATTTTATCTCAACATCCCTAAAAATGGGATAACATAATATCATTTTATTATTTCAATTATAAAAATCATGATAAAACCTTATTAAACAAAATATACTACCAATATAACACAACAATGCTACAAGAACATCAATTCTCTATTAACAAACAATCCCAACAACACTACACATTATAGCATGCAATATACTATACTAACAATTTACCAATATCTATTATATCCAACGTGTATATTAATCAAGATGATAAATCTCAGGTGATTAGCATTAGAAATGAGTAAATCTCACAAGAACATCAAGGAATACGACCATGACTGTGAAATATCTAACACACTGAGCCTGATAATTACATGATGATCTTAACATTAATAGGGATCAAATTAAAAATTCACCCACCACTCTTCCTATGTATTATTTTATGTACAAAGAGTATAACTTGATTCAAACAGCACCTGAATTGTACCACTCTCTTAGTACTCTAAACAAGAATTTAGAATAGCCTTAATATCTAGGGGTTCTGCCACAACTAGGGAAAACCCTAAACAAATCATAACATGATGACTTCAAAACAATATTTACACAAAAAAGAGAACAAGGCTCAACCACCTAATATATAAAAACTATATAATAGAAGGAAAGAATTCGAGTGAGGTCTGTAACAAATTTCCACGTCCCCATTAAAGATAAATCTCAAGGAAACAATAATTAACACCATTTCATGTGGGTCCAATATATGAATAAAACAAAAATATTTTATTTAATGCATTACGTCAATTAAAATTTATTATAACCACTATGTAATCTCATCCGTTAAAAAATCAAGCACTAGTAATATAAAAGTGTTTATTGTGCATTTTATCTAGATGACCCATTAAATATTATTGGACTTTTTTCTCATAACATACATTAAAAAATTTAATTATCCTTAAGATCTCACAAATTCCATAGTTATAGAATATATAAAATCTACTCTATAATGAATAATACACCATAAGTTTAAACTGGATGTTTAAAGAATCGAACCCTCATAATAATAATTCTCAAAGAATATTTTAGGTATATTATCAATTTTAGGGATGTTTGTTCTTTATGATGCCACCATAAGTGAAATGTATTTTGTATACTTTCCTACTGAAGCATTAAATTACTGTTTCCTATTATCATGTTAATATAACTGAATAGACATTAATTCCAAAGGAATATAAAAATAAAGGTGATCTACAGGGATCCTATCAAGTAAAACTGAGTTCTTATAAGTGCAACCGAATCAATTTGTAACATCCCAGGTAAATAAAGAATAAAGAATTTTCATATTTATTAATATTTACGAATTAAATATTAAATTCTATTTTAAAGGGGTTTCTATGTTCGATAGCGTACTCGATACGCAACGATGAGTTTCTTTGAAAACTTACGTTGCACACAAGTAATAAAATAATATTATTTTAAATGTTAGTTAACATGTAGCCGTTGTATTGGCGGGAATGGATAGAAATAAATAAAATATGATTATACATGTTTTTAAATGTTTATACATTTACCCAATAAAAGATAAGGGCTTAAAATACGGAAAGAGTTCAATTTTAGGAATTTATACCCTAATTTTCACTAAGGGTTCACTTATCACCTTTTGACGGCGAACCGTCATTAAATATAGTTTTGATCACTCTTTTACATTCTATTGGACCAAATATAACTCTTCTTTAGAATCGGTACATCAAAATTTACTTTGTGTAAATTTTTGGTATCTTTCCGATAAAGTTATTTTTTTAGATGAATAGTGAAAATTGTTGTATTTTAATTCAAAACCTCTTTTTAATCTAATTTATTTATATGATTAGATTATCTTTTGAATTGGTTTTAAAGTGAAATTAGAAAATATTTTTACCATTAAATCCAATAGTGGTCGTTGGAATTAATTTCACTTTGAAATCGGACTTAAACTAGTGTCAATCTTTTGATACTTATTGTTTCACAAAAACACGCTATTTGTCATGACAGCGGGAATTAATTATTAAATTAATTAATTTGACTTATATGTTTTGAATTTTGTAAAATGGACTTCATTTTTGAATTCGGAATATCAAATATAGCTTAGGGTGAATTTTTGGTAATTTTCTGAAAAACTTCAATTTTTGATGAATAGTGAAACCACTAAGTGGTAATCAAGCAAACTGATTTTTCAGTTAAATGAAAGTTTACCACTAATGTGTATTGAATTTTGAAAATCCGACATACATGGTTGTCATTAGTATGTAAAATGTGGTTCAATGGGATAAAAATAACTTTTTGGTGAATAGTATCTTATTAAGTTTTTAATCGCGATTAGTGGTAATTAGTGTAGTTTAAGGTATAAATAATACTTTAATAATATTAAATGACCTATACACATGTCCCAACCTCATTGGTTGTGTCATGGACGACCAAGAAAAGCCATGGCATAACTTGGGGACCCCATGGATCCACTTTAGTTGGAAAATGACAATAATATATTTTTATTTAATGTTAAAATTAAATTTACACAAACATAAATTGTTTTACTAAAACAATTTTTAAGTGGGGTTATACAAGTCCCAATTTTGATTATAAATAGTCATTGGAAAGCTAAAAAGATTTAATACATCATAGTATTTTTTTTATAATTTTTAGACATTAGATAAATTAAATTATTTATGAAATAATAATGATGCAGCGATGACATCATTATTTTGCGATTTAAATAAAATGGAAAGATAAAGAAAACTCTAAAACCTACACATGGCCAAAACCAATTGGATGAGTGGATTTCGAAGCCTTATTACCTTATCCACGAATTCTATTAATGTGGGACCTTTTAAAACCGAAACACATTATCAAATAAATTAATATTTCTTTGCTTTCCAAAAGTGCCCCTCCTCTCCTCTTATAAAAGGCCCCCACCTCCACCTTATTTCACACACTTCTCAAGCCTTTGGCTCGGCCAACCCCTGCCCATTTACTCTCTCCACATCCCTCTCCTCATCCTAGAGGATTCCCTTTGGGCAGAATCATTTCAAAAGAATCCTTTAGGCTCAAATCAAAAGGAGTTACACTTTTGAAGGTAATTCATTTTCTCTTGTTCATTTGTTTTATTTTGCTTCTCCAACCCTCTAAACTCTTTTTATTTACTTATTTTATAACAACACCAGTATCTTCAATATACTAGGATGTTGTTATAAGATTTATTTGAGCTACACTCTCACACAACTACATCAAATGGTTAAAGAACATATGGTTTCCGTGGATGGTGAAATTCTGCCTCCCGAAACGATGATTGTTCAATACTCATTTAACACCTTCAAAGGTGGCCATTATGATGTCACTATTTTTATATATGATATATAATATGTTTATGTTTTCTTTAAGCTTCTGTATTTTTCATTTTTGGCATACCTTTATGGCTTCCATTATGGGTATACGCGATATCTTCATTTAAGGAAGTGCGGACTACCGCCCCCTCCAAGTGATGTGATTCGTTAATGCCATATGTGGGACGTGTAAAGGATGGATTTAAAGTTATTATATATGGTGTTATAATGGAATTATAATATACCTCTATATCATTATTATTTAATTTCATTAAAGTATGAGATAGAAATGAAGGTAGCGTTCATGCGTACGTACGGATTACCGTCTCCATGAACGGTGCATTTCATTTCTTATCTCCAAATGTAATGTACTATTTAAAGTATATGTGTATAACGGATATATATAATGAATGATATATCTAAATGATGAATATAATTCTGTAATTAAAATATACATACCTCTCATTTAGTTTTAATTCCATTAATATGACAAAGAAATGAAAGTAGCGTTCATGCGTACGTACGGCTTACCATCTCCATAAACGGTGCATTTCATTTCTTACCTATAAATCATTATGGGATATTATAAATACATGTATATGCTGGATATATATGATATATATGATATCCAAATCAGGAATTTCATTCCAGATATAAAGAACCTTTGACCACACTAACAACATGTAATTGTAAGAAGTCCACTTTCGACTTAAGAACCAAATATCGACAAAACAAACATTATTAACTTAAATGGTTAAATAATGTTTATAACATTGAAATAAGAGATCTAAAAGGAATAATGAACTATAAAAAGGGTTCTTAATAAAGTAGAAATTAACTCAAGTTTATTATTCAGGAGATTAAAGAACGGTCGGGTCAAGTCGGATACGAGGTAAGGGAACTTCTTAACCCAATTTCCATTCTTTGGGTTAATCTCCTACTTTCAAATTATGTCATTATATTATTATGTCATATCTTGTATTTGTACTTTATTTATGTGTACTTATATTGAATACACATAATATATCTATTTTATTTTAAAAATTATCTTTGTAAGGGACTTCGTCTCAATCTCCTTTCATTGAGGCATATTTCGTTTTATACACAACTTTATTTTATACGGTGTATAAAACCCTTTGACTTTTTACGTTTATTCAAAAGGAATCTTTTTTATACGAAGCGTTTACTAAACGACAAAAGGGAATGTTTTTGTCGTACGTATGCGGCGACAACGACTTCTCCGCCGTCGTGACCGTTATTTGAGTTTCGGCTTCCTCTACAAGCCATACCTTCTTTTTAAAAGAAAAATAAATACCATGTTTTACTTTTCTTTTATTTTGGTATAGAAAATGGTTTTGAAAAATGTATTTTATTATGTCAATATATTTATGATATATTGTGATTGAAATTTGGAAATGTTATCATTCCTTTATATTGGTTTTATGTTTTATGATTTTATATTGGTACTTGGACATTTTAACGGGTGGTTACGTTATAAACCATATGACGGGTGGTGCCGTGAATACCAGGACGGGTGGTTACGTTATAACCTCCAATGCATTGGGTATGGAAGTCAGCCGTATGGCTATTCCATTAAGTAAGTATGGAAATTGGCCGTATGGCTATTCCATTAAGTGATATGTGTGGAAGTAGACCTTATGGTTATTCCACTTAAGTATGTTTATGTCCCAAGTTACCTTTATATATGTTATGTTTTCTTTATATGGGTTTTATGGAAATCCTTTGGTTTCAAAAAGGTAAGTGATGATACTTTATTCAGTGATGAGTTTTTATTACTTCATAAAGGTTAAAAGTATTACTTTGATAAAGTATACATGGTTTACTTGTTGTTTTGATAAACTAACAATTTTCATTCATTGTGTATCCCTTACTGAGCTTTTTATGCTCACCCCAAGTTTTTCAAAATGTTTTTCACAGGACTTAAAGTGGAATAAGGTCAAGGATGGGATCAAGGGAATGTCATGATATCTAAAACATGGAATCTAGACATCTTTCTTTTTAAGAGTTTTTATTTTATGGAAAATTAGTAGAAGTGTCTACTTTGTAATCTTTTAAGATGTAATAGTTATGTTCTAATTCTCTAAAACTCTAAACCTGAAAAGATCCTCAACGTGAATTATTCATTTAATTCAATATTAAGTAAGGTTTAAGGCTGGGGCCTTATAGTTGGTATCAGAGGTCGGTTTAGACAACATTAGGAGTTAGAAAATTGTTAAGTTATAAGTTAATTATAATATGATTGAAATGATATAGCATTTACGGATTACCATGTTGCTTCGCCTAAGATATTTCCATGTTCAGAATGGTTTTCCGTAGAGGAAACAAAGCAGCTATGTTGGGACGACATCAGGAGGAAGACAACCTTCCAAATCTGCAACCTGAGATGGTCGGAATTGGAACTGAATGGTTTGTTGCAGTGATGGCACAGTTGAATCAAGCGATAAATGGTGGAGGTATCCATGCACGAGATCAGCCAGATCAACTGCAGAGGAACATGTCAGTGGTGGAACATTTTATGAGGCAACATCCCCCATCATTCAGAGGATCATCTGACCCTATGCAAGCTGAAGGGTGGATCAAAGCACTGGAGAAGATTTTTGATGTCATGGGGTGTTCAGAACATAAAAAGGTTAGTCTTGCTGTTTACCGTTTTTAAGGTGAAGCTGATCATTGGTGGTCGATGGTGAAAAATATAAGGGATAGTGATGAGATTGAGGATCTTCACTGGGACGAATTCAAAGGTATGTTTCTTGAGAAATATTTTTCTAAGGTGGTTCGTCTTAGAATGGAAAAACAGTTCCTTGAATTGAGGCAAGAGGAAGATTCAGTGGCTGCCTATGAAGAAAGGTTCACTCGATTGGCAAGGTATGCTCCAAATTTCATACGAGATCTTGATAGTAAAATAAACCGTTTTACTCAGGGTTAAAGCCAAAGTATCGAAGGGCTTTAGCTTCTCGTGAGTTCAAAAGTTATGAAAAACTTGTTCGATGTGCCGAGAAGGTGGAAATGGAGTTTGCCGATGATCAGGTGTTCTATGACAACCAACAGAATAAGAGGTCTAGTTGGCAGGAAAAGGGGAAGAATTCATCAAAGAAGCAAGGAGGTAAGAAAACCAAATATCCATCCTGTGAGAAGTGTGGTAAAATGAATCCTGGAGAATGTTTATCCAAGTATGGTAAGTGCTTTCGGTGTGGTAAGTCTGGTCATATTGCTCGTAATTGTAAGGAAGATGATCAAGCAGGAAATGAAAAGCCAACAGTAAGATGTTTTAAGTGTAATGAAATGGGTCATTATGCAAACGAGTGTCCAACGAAGAACTCAACTGGGGGAATGCAGCCAGACTACAAGAAGAAAGGGGTGGTAAAATCCTTTGTAGCAACTTCAGCAGATGTTGGGCCATCGAATGAAGTGGTATTAGCTCCAGGGAGCTAAGTATTTTTCGAAGATTGACTTGAGGTCGGGGTACCATTAGTTGAAAGTAAAAGAAGCAGATGTTCTGAAGACTGCGTTCCGTACTAGATATGGCCATTATGAATTTGTAGTTATGCCTTTTGGGTTAACCAAAGAACCTGCTGTATTCATGGACCTTATGAATCAAATTTTCCATGAGTTCTTTGATAAGTTTGTGCTTGTGTTTTGAGATTTTGGAAGAGATTGTGTGTTCCTTGTGATTCACAGTTGAAGAGAGAGTTGTTATGTGAGGCTCATAGTTCTCCGTTTTTAGTTCATCATGGCAGTACTAAGATTTACAGAGATCTGCGGGAGTATTACTGGTGGGACAGAACGAAAAGAGATATTGCTGATTTTACTGTGAAGTGTTTGACATGTCAACAGGTTAAAGCAGAGCGGCAGTTACCGAAAGGGATGCTTCAGCCTTTACCAATGCCAGAGTGGAGATGGGAGAATATATCCATGGACTTTGTTGTTGTATTACCGAAGACATCTCGAGGTAATAATGCAATCTGGGTTATTGTTGATCGCTTGACCAAATCTGCTCATTTCCTTGCTATACAAGATAATTTTTCTCTAGATCAACTTTCCCGTTTGTATCTTAAAGAGATAGTCAAGTTACATGGAGTTCCTCTCTCCATTGTATCTGACCGTGATCACAGGTCCACTTCTAACTTTTGGAAAGGCCTTCAGAAGTCTTTGGGTACTGAATTAAATTTTAGTACAGCTTTTCATCCTCAATCAGAAGGGCAGTCAAAACGATCAATTCAGACATTGGAGGATATGCTACGAGCTTGTTCTATGGATTATCAGGGAAGTTGGGACCAACATCATTCTTTGGTTGAATTTTCATATAATAACAGTTTTCATTCTAGTATACAGATGGCACCATTTCAGGCATTATATGGGAAGCGGTGTCGAACTCCAGCTTTATGGGATGAAGTGGGTGAAAGGAAGTTGATGGGACCAGAATTGGTTGAAGAGATGGCAAAAACAGTTCAGCTGATTCAGAAACACATGAGAACAGCTCAGAGCAGGCAGAAGAGTTATGCGGATAACCGGAGGAAGGATCTATCTTTCGAGGTAGGTGATCATGTTTTTCTCAAGGTTTCACCATGGAAAGTGTGATGAGATTTGGTAAGAAAGGAAAGTTGAGTCCAAGGTTCATTGGACCATACGAAATTATGGAGAAAGTTGGATCAGTTGCATACCGAGTGGATTTACCTCCGAGTTTATCTCAGGTACACAATGTTTTTCATGTTTCAATGTTGAGGAAGTATATGCCAGATCCATCTCATGTTTTGAGTCCAGAAGTTGTTTAGTTGGAAGAGAACCTATCTTTTGAGGAACAACCGGTCCAGATTCTTGACCACAGGGAGCAGGTGTTACGGAATAAGGTAATTCATCAGGTAATGGTTTTGTGGAAAAACCATGTGATTGAAGAGGCAACATGGGAATCTGAAAATGCTATGAGGGATAAATACCCCCACTTATTTTGATAAGTGAATAAAATTGCGAGGACGCAATTCCCAAAAGGGGGGAAGGATGTAACATCCCAGGTAAATAAAGAATAAAGAATTTTCAAATTTATTAATATTTACGAATTAAATATTAAATTCTATTTAAAAGGGGTTTCTATGTTCGATAGCGTACTCGATACGCAACGATGAGTTTCTTTGAAAACTTACGTTGCACACAAGTAATAAAATAATATTATTTTAAATGTTAGTTAACATGTAGCCGTTGTATTGGCGGGAATGGATAGAAATAACTAAAATATGATTATACATGTTTTTAAATGTTTATACATTTACCCAATAAAAGATAAGGGCTTAAAATACGGAAAGAGTTCAATTTTAGGAATTTATACCCTAATTTTCACTAAGGGTTCACTTATCACCTTTTGACGGCGAACCGTCATTAAATATAGTTTTTATCACTCTTTTAAATTCTATTGGACCAAATATAACTCTTCTTTAGAATCGGGACATCAAAATTTACTTTGTGTAAATTTTTGGTATCTTTCCGATAAAGTTCTTTTTTTAGATGAATAGTGAAAATTGTTGTATTTTAATTCAAAACCTCTTTTTAATATAATTTATTTATATGATTAGATTATCTTTTGAATTGGTTTTAAAGTTAAATTAGAAAATATTTTTACCATTAAATCCAATAGTGGTCGTTGGAATTAATTTCACTTTGAAATCGGACTTAAACTAGTGTCAATCTTTTGATACTTATTGTTTCACAAAAACACGCTATTTGTCATGACAGCGGGAATTAATTATTAAATTAATTAATTTGACTTATATGTTTTGAATTTTGTAAAATGGACTTCATTTTTGAATTCGGAATATCAAATATAGCTTAGGGTGAATTTTTGGTAATTTTCTGAAAAACTTCAATTTTTGATGAATAGTGAAACCACTAAGTGGTAATCAAGCAAACTGATTTTTCAGTTAAATGACAGTTTACCACTAATGTGTATTGAATTTTGAAAATCCGACATACATGGTTTTCATTAGTATGTAAAATGTGGTTCAATGGGATAAAAATAACTTTTTGGTGAATAGTATCTTATTAAGTTTTTAATCGCGATTAGTGGTAATTAGTGTAGTTTAAGGTATAAATAATACTTTAATAATATTAAATGACCTAGACACATTTCCCAACCTCATTTTTTGTGTCATGGACGACCATGACAAGCCATGGAATTACTTGGAGACCCCATGGATCCACTTTAGTTGGAAAATGACAATAATATATTTTTATTTAATGTTAAAATTAAATTGACACAAACATAAATTGTTTTACTAAAACAATTTTTAAGTGGGTTTATACAAGTCCCAATTTTGATTATAAACAGTCATTGGAAAGCTAGAAAGATTTACTACATCATAGTATTTTTTTTATAATTTTTAGACATTAGATAATTAAATTATTTATGACATAATAATGATGCAGCGATGACATCATTATTTGGCGATTTAAATAAAATGGAAAGATAAAGAAAAATCTAAAACCTACACATGGCCAAAACCAATTGGATGAGTTTATTTAGAAGCCTTATCACCTTATCCAATAATTATATCAATTTGGGACCTTTTAAAACCGAAACACATTTTCAAATAAATTAATATTTCTTTGCTTTCCAAAAGTGCCCCTCCTCTCCTCTTATAAAAGGCCCCCACCTCCACCTTATTTCACACACTTCTCAAGCCTTTGGCTCGGCCAACCCCTGCCCATTTACTCTATCCACATCCCTCTCCTCATCCTAGAGGATTCCCTTTGGGAAGAATCCTTTCAAAGGAAGCCTTTAGGCTCAAATCAAAAGGAGTTACACTTTTGAAGGTAATTCATTTTCTCTTGTTCATTTGTTTTATTTTGCTTCTCCAACCCTCTAAACTCTTCTTATTTACTTATTTTATAACAACACCAGTATCTTAAATATACTAGGATGTTGTTATAAGATTTATTTGAGCTACACTCTCACACAACTACATCAAATGGTTAAAGAACATATGGTTTCCGTGGATGGAGAAATTCTGCCTCCCGAAACGATGATTGTTCAATACTCATTTAACACCTTCAAAGGTGGACATTATGATGTCACTATTCTTATATATGATATATAATATGTTTATGTTTTCTTTAAGCTTCTGTATTTTTCATTTTTGGAATACCTTTATGGCTTCCATTATGGGTATACGCGATATCTTCATTTAAGGAAGTGCGGACTACCGCCCCCTCAAAGTGATGTGATTCGTTAATGCCATATGTGGGACGTGTAAAGGATGGATTTAAAGTTATTATATATGGTGTTATACTGGAATTATAATATACCTCTATATCATTATTATTTCATTCCATTAAAGTATGAGATAGAAATGAAGGTAGCGTTCATGCGTACGTACGGATTACCGTCTCCATGAACGGTGCATTTCATTTCTTATCTCCAAATGTAATGTACTATTTAAAGTATATGTGTATAATGGATATATATAATGAATGATATATCTAAATGATGAATATAATTCTGGATTAAAATATACATACCTCTCATTTAGTTTTAATTCCATTAATATGACAAAGAAATGAAAGTAGCGTTCATGCGTACGTACGGCTTACCGTCTCCATGAACGGTGCATTTCATTTCTTACCTATAAATGATTATGGGATATTATAAATACATGTATATGCTAGATATATATGATATATATGATATCAAAATCAGGAATGTCATTCCAGATATAAAGAACCTTTTACCACACGAACAACATGTAATTGTAAGAAGTCCACTTTCGACTTAAGAACCAAATATCGACAAAACAAACATTATTAACTTAAATGGTTAAATAATGTTTATAACATTGAAATAAGAGATCTAAAAGGAATAATGAACTATAAAAAGGGTTCTTAATAAAGTAGAAATTAACTCAAGTTTATTATTCAGGAGATTAAAGAACGGTCGGGTCAAGTCGGATACAAGGTAAGGGAACTTCTTAACCAAATTTCTATTCTTTGGGTTAATCTCCTACTTTCAAATTATGTCATTATATTATTATGTCATATCTTGTATTTGTACTTTATTTATGTGTACTTATAGTGAATACACATAATATATCTATTTTATTTTAAAAATTATCTTTGTAAGGGACTTCGTCTCAATCTCCTTTCATTGAGGCATATTTCGTTTTATACACAACTTTATTTTATACGGTGTATAAAACCCTTTGACTTTTTACATTTATTCAAAAGGAATCTTTTTTATACGAAGCATTTACTAAACGACAAAAGGGAATGTTTTTGTCGTACGTATGCAGCGACAACGACTTCTCCGCCGTCGTGACCGTTATTTGAGTTTCGGCTTCCTCTACAAGCCATACCTTCTTTTTAAAAGAAAAATAAATACCATGTTTTACTTTTCTTTTATTTTGGTATAGAAAATGGTTTTGAAAAATGGATTTTATTATGTCAATATATTTATGATATATTGTGATTGAAATTTGGAAATGTTATCATTCCTTTATATTGGTTTTATGTTTTATGATTTTATATTGGTACTTGGACATTTTAACGGGTGGTTACGTTATAAACCATATGACGGGTGGTGCCGTGAATACCAGGATGGGTGGTTACATTATAACCTCCAATGCATTGGGTATGGAAGTCAGCCGTATGGCTATTCCATTAAGTAAGTATGGAAATTGGCCGTATGGCTATTCCATTAAGTGATATGTGTGGAAGTCGACCTTATGGTTATTCCATTTAAGTATGTTTATGTCCCAAGTTACCTTTATATATGTTGTGTTTTCTTTATATGGGTTTTATGGAAATCATTTGGTTTCAAAAAGGTAAGTGATGATACTTTATTCAGTGATGAGTTTTTATTACTTCATAAAGGTGAAAAGTATTACTTTGATAAAGTATACATGGTTTACTTGTTGTTTTGATAAACTAACAATTTTCATTCATTGTGTATCCCTTACTGAGCTTTTTATGCTCACCCCAAGTTTTTCAAAATGTTTTTCATAGGACTTAAAGTGGAATAAGGTCAAGGATGGGATCAAGGGAATGTCATGCTATCTAAAACATGGAATCTAGACATCTTTCTTTTTAAGAGTTTTTATTTTATGGAAAATTAGTAGAAGTGTCTACTTTGTAATCTTTTAAGATGTAATAGTTATGTTCTAATTCTCTAAAACTCTAAACCTGAAAAGATCCTCAACGTGAATTATTCATTTAATTCAATATTAAGTAAGGTTTAAGGCTGGGGCCTTATACAATTATTGTATTAGGATTTCTAATCAACCATAGTGGGATGACATCATATTTATATGATGTTATATCCTACCTACCAGGGTTATGTATAGCATAAAAGTATTCAGTTATACGGGTTACCATTCTTATCTATATGTAGGTACAATTCTATATAAATTAAAATTGTCATTCCATTTAACTAATATCTATAATATCCAACTTATTTGACAAAACAATTAAATTTTTCAACAAATTGTACAACCTCATATTGGTTAATTCATTTTCAATTTTAAAATAATTAATTTTATTTCACACTATTTGGGTGGGTGATAGAATTCCACTATCAAGCTATGATGTAAAAACTTCATTGGTCGATGATGAAAATTTATGTTTCTCACCCAAAACCAAATTATAATAATGAAATGTTCACAAAATAACATAATAAATGTAATAAATTTTAATTTATCACAAAAAAATGTTATATTGATAAGCATTCTATAATAATTATGTAAGGAACATGCAATATGTTTTAGTAAATTAGGCAATGAAATGTACATGTAATCGAATATTTAAGCCATATGAATTGCAATGACCCTATAGTGATAAATGTAATGAAACATCCTCATCATACCTAGTCGAGGGAAAAATCATATAAATATTAATTCAATAACCAATGGAAGTCTAACATCACTCAATGTTATATAATGATCAATAGTAATAAGGAGCATCCTAAAAAACTCCCATCCCTCGAAACATAATATTTACCCCCTCCCCCCACCCTAATGTGTTGGTTGGACGAACCCAGAAAAGAAAAAAATTCAATATTTTTACAAATTTCTTGTCTTCTATCTATTATCCCAAATATTAAGACCAAAGGAAATGTTCTATGATAACACTCTGTACCATCGTGACCTGTATCACTTAGTAAATTGTAACTAGACTTGTTCTCTAAATGACCTCAAGCATGCCTCCTCGTATTCCAGTGAATCCTGACTAGAATCGGGGGTCCAATGATGGTATAATCGGTAGACTATACACTCAAGATCAGTGATAAAATATAGATAAATAATTAATAATTGATTAAATATTAGTGGAATAAAATTGTAATTTATAATAATTAAATAAGGAATAAATGGTAGAAAATAGATAACAAAGCCTACGCCAAATATAAAACCCTGATTTAACATGCCATAATGTAAAAATAAAAATACATACAATTTCAACATAATAAAAAGAAAAAAATAAAAAGGTTGATCTCCATGAGCTTTTGATGACCACCTCAATCTTGTGATCCTAAGCTCCCATGTCCAAGAGTAACAACATATAGAACATTCTGGAACCTGGCATGAATCCAAGAGGTCTGTATTTCCCCTAATCAATAGCTCAAAATGGTGTGAGATAAACTAAGTAGGCCACTACCGATATCATCTAATGCAATCCAATGTGTTGGTATAAAATGAAATAGTGTGCATGTACAATAATATTGTCGGGAAATGAATAAAATATAACCAATTTGATATTGGATTCCACATGGGATTTTCTATAGACCATAACTACTTCAGCATATAATGAATTTATAATATCAGGTTGTAATATATATTTTGGTACACACACAAACACAAACACACACACAGAGATATATATATATATACTTTTCCATATGGTCATTTGTTAACCTGAGGCATGTGACCATGGTGACCCAACAGTGATATCATAACAGTCTAAGAAATTAATAAACAAAAAATCCCAATCATACAACTAGGGATTACAGACATCTAGACTGATGATCCAAATGAATTATGTGTTATTGAATTTCCAACATCCTAATAATGACGTGAAACATCATGTCTTATATCTGAGTAATGGTGTGATATGACATGTTCTACACACTGATAATTATGTGGAAGGCCATTTCCAACTGTAGGGACCCCACCTTAAAAATAAATTATTCTACTGTTTTGGATATTGAATTCATATTTTAGGATATTTTTTGTTTACAGTTTTTGAGAATTTGGAAGTTATTTTAATAATTAGAACCATACATTATAAGTGGATAGTTATACTCAGTAACCAATTTCTCCACCCAAAAAAACGCTTTAAAAAACATGACTTCTTTTCAAGTCACATCTTTCTTTACTTCATCATGACATATGTATTACCATTAAAAATCATAATAATAGTAAAAAAACATTTAAAAACATTGTATGGGAACAAAAATATTAGTAAGGAATATAATCAATGAAATGAAATAATTCAATGGAATCCCATAATATATTTCTCTAAAATATAACATACTATTTTAACATGAAAATGTGAACATCATCTCAAAAAGTTCATTATCTTACCTTTTGAAAATCAATGATTTTCCTAAAAACTCATATGAAAACATATAATATATATGTTGGTAACATAGGACATAATTATACTAAAATGGAATAACGATATGGTTGACTTCCATATATGTCACTCTTACAAATGGAATAGCCATGCACTCTACATCTGTAAATGTCACTCTTAGAATTGGAATGGACATATGGTTGGCATCCCTAACCAATGAATTAGACGTTATAACCTAACTATCCATCCTTGGTTTATCACGTAACCACCACTACCATAAAACTGGGCAAGGCAGGCGCCTGCCTTTATCAGTGCTAACGGAAAAGCACTGATAAAGGGGTAGGACTTTATCAGTGCTAAAAAAAGTGTTGATAAATGTACCCTTTATCTGCGCTAAAACAAGCCCTGATAAAGGTGTACCCTTTATCAATGCTCTAAATATCCCTTTATCATTGCTTTTTTAGCGCTGATAAAGGATATATTTATCAGCGCCTTTTTAGCGCTGATAAAGGTTACATTTATCAGTGCTTTTCTTAGCCATGATAATGTTTATTGAATACATTAAATAAAACACACATGTCATAACTAAATATATATATATATATAATTAAATAATTATAATATTAATAATAAATAGATTTATTATATTTATTATATTCATTAGATTTATTAGATTTATTAATTCATTATATTTATTAGATTTATTAATTCATTATATTTAATATATATATTTATTATATTTGTTTATATTTAATGTATTTTTTTAACTTACAAATATATAATAATTTTTAATATATATGTATAATTAAAATTATTGAAGATATATGTGTTTTCCAATGAATTGGGGTCAATGATGTTTTCATGCGTATATATATGTGAATGAATAATGGTAAATTATAGATTATAATTACATATCATGTTGATGTGTTAATGATTTATAATTCATTATGTCACCCATATAATATATATGTTCAAAAAAATGTAAACATATAATTAAAATTACCTTATATTTAAAATATAAATATATATTTTATTATATTTTCAATGATATATATATAAATATACATTTCAAATAATTTTATAACGATAAATAAAGATATATTTATTTAGAGTTATAATTATTAATATATATATATATATATCATAAATATAATTTTAAATAAATATATAATAATATAAACAAAATTATTATATTTATACATTTATCAGTGCTTTTATTAGCGCTCATAAAGTATGTCTTTATCAGCGGTACAAAAGTGCTGATAAAGAGGGTCTTTATCAGCACTACAAAAGCGCTAATAAAGTCCAATATATATCAATGATAAAAAAGATCTCATAAAGGGGGTCTTTATCAGTGCTTTTCATTTTGGCGCTGATAAAGACCTCCTTTATCAGCGCTTTTTAGTAGCACTAATAAATGTCCACACGAGATTTCTAAAATCCACCTATTATTCCACCTCCTCCCTGCACCCTGTCAAGTTTTCGCTAAAGCCCTACCCTGCACCGCTGCCTCCTCTCCGCCGCTGCCTCCTCTCTGTCGTTGTCTCCTCTCTGCCGCTACCTCCTTCTCCTCCTCCTCCATCGTGGCCGCCGCCTCCTCTTCCTCCTCCTCCACCATGGATCCTCCTCCTCCTCCTCCCCCTCCTCCACCTACTCTGCTGCCTCTACTGCCTCTGAGCTGCCTCCGCTGCCTCCGCACTGCCTCCATGCTGGCTTCGCGCTGCCTTCGCTGGCTCTGCTGCCTCAGTTGCCTCCGCTGTCGACGCCTCCTCCTCCTCCACCACCGGGTCCTCCTCCTTAAGGTGAGTAAAATTAAATTTTCATGAATTAATTACGTTTTCATTTATAATCAATATTGAGATTAATTATGATTTGGCGTGATTCTTCTGTGTGATGCTTGTGTGTGTGACACATGTATATGTGGTTGGTTACGTGATTGATCTTGATTAAATCTCCCCACTATAGCCTTGTGATAGAAACCTGAATAGAGAGACTATTTTTTATGAAAGGTTGTTACACTAGATTAGGATTTCACTCCGTCTAGGGGCCCTTAGTATGTATCTTTTTCTGATTTCGGATACTACCCCATAGTTAGGCCAGGTAGGGTTTGAACCATCCGTGTTGGTGAATTCATGTCATTAGGTGAGGCATGCCAATGGGATGATACATATGTTTAGTATCTTCTATATTGTACACTATATTGTACACTATTCTCTGGGTTGGGTCATATACCAATTTAAATATCACTTCCTTTCTAATAACATAACAGTGCCACCAACCTCTCACATTGGGTTTGATTCACATATCCTCTAATTCCACAACATAGTAGCTAATCCCCTCTCACTTACAGTGGGTCTCACAATCACATCACATAAAAACAATTTGAGGAGGGAATCTATATTGACAACCTCTCACAAAACTACTCCAAACCAATACTATGTGATCCCCATTTTTATATGTCACATCATATTATCATAAAAAAATGACCTAAGGAGGAAATCACAATATCCAACCTCTATCACTAGTCAAAATTCACCATCAATAGGTGGATCCCATGTAAGTCACACACCAATCCCCATTGACCAATGCCTTCTCACTCAAAGTAGGGTCTTACCAACACCTTATCACTTAAATAAAGTCCATCCATCTTGCCTTATTCCACAATACATATAAATAGTAATCTAAGGAGGATATCTAGATAGTCAACCTCTCGTACTAGCTAAACCACATCATCAATTGGTGGGCCCCATGGATGATCATACTTAAACTAGGTGAAAGTCATATTAAGTCCCAATCTTTTAGTCGGTCTGACCATAAATGATAAAAGTCACCATCCATTTAGTCGTCCATATTAATCTCCTTAAAACCATATTGTTTATACATGAAAATTATTCCCAACCTATCAACATTATAATTCATCCTATAAGGGAATATACTGGGTTCTACAAACCTAACCCATCTCTACTCATTGATACCAACACACACTCATCTCTACATGGTAATGTCATAACCCACATGCTATACTTGATCTAGTCCCCGATACTCTAGTCTATATCATCTTCTAATTCCCACATTAAAACTCATTAAAACTAAATAATGAACATCCTAAAAAACTCACACTAAGAGCCTTGGATACCCTATGCTAAGTCGTCCAGACTATTACCATGACCCTCAATTAGGTACCATGTCATATCTCCCCTTGGGGATCTCTTAATCAAATTATAAGGAGGAAATCCTCTATGTCACACTCCACCAATCCCTATATGGAATATCCTACTCATCAAACACACCATGACTCTTATATATCCTTAAGAGGTTGTTCCCCATTATACGTGATATATAAAACTATATTGTCCATTTTATTTAGGCTTAAGACTCTAATACCTACTCAAATAACCTTATAAAACATAACTAGGCTATAAAAATCTCATACCAAACCTAATCCTCTCATAAACACAACTAGAAACCTCACCTCCATGAATACATAATCTATGAATGATCACAAAATCACAAACATTCAATACAACCCTCACTCTATCTCTTGGTGGATCAAAAACACATTTTTTATTTACCCAGGTTGCTCTTGATTTCTATACCTTCAACTGGAACCCATATACTCATGCATGAATGCACAATCATGCATTAATTGGAACATGGTTTTGTATTATATGGTCCACCTACCTCGAAAAATGGAGTAACCCCCTCACCAAGATCAATGCATCCTCAACCAAGACTATACATGCCTTATCTAATCTTGTACAAATGATTGAGACCCAATCTCAAGGCACAATTCCCAAATAATTAATTATAGAAACTTATAATTAATTATTCACCTGGATATAATTAGGAATAATCTTTTAAAAACTCACCGGGAAACACAACACCACCTACACCACACAAAACATGGTGCGTTCATCATATGAGGATAACCTCTAGCCAATACAAACAAAATCTACATCATCTGAATTGATTTCAAGATGATATAGTGAAATCATCACACAAATCCTAGTTAAAATCATCCCAAATCATAGGGAAATAAAGGATAATAGTAATGGAGGAAGTATGAGGGAAAAACTCACTAACACACTATAAAAAATTCTTAAGATCCACCCCTCACTAGGGAGGATCAAAGAGAGGAAGAGAATGGATGAATCTCAAGAACCACCCAAGATTTACTATTAATGAGCATGCCCACACCATTTTTGAAGTATCTAGTTTTTTTATCTAAATTATACTCATATTCATTATCCCCTAACCTATATAACCATCCTTTTGGTTTCAAATAGGATGAATATAAATAAAGAATGGATGAATGCCAATCGGTTGACAAAAGAGTATGAAGAAGGCGTGAAAGAGTTTATCAAGTTTGAGAAAGATCATGCATATGACCCTTCTCAAATCCTTTGTCCATGTTTACGCTGTTGTTATTCAAAACAAATTAGTCTAGAGGATTTGGAAGAACACTTGATCTGTCACAGAATATATTAGAGTTATATATGATGGAATAAACACGGGGAAGCAACGAATGTAGGTAGTGGGTGAGATAACACTGCATTTTATGGATCATCTGATATGATTACACGTATGAAAAATAAAGATGATCGTATGGATGATGTGATTACAAATGTGAATGATGATGAAGATCGTATTGAAGAAATAACAAGGACTGTCGAAGATGAACTTCGTGATTGACAAAAATTGTTTGAGAAGTTAAAAAGTTGTGCAAAGATGCCATTGTATGCTGGTTGCACTAAATATACAGCACTGTCAGCTGTACTGAAGCTGTATAATTTGAAAGCAGACAATGGGTGGAGTGACTCCAGTTTTACGGAACTACTTTATCTCCTGAATGACATCCTCCCAGAAGATAATGAACTCTCAAGCCGAACATACGATGCCAAACGAATGCTACGCTCGATGGGTATGATCTCTGAAAGAATACAATCTTGCCTGAATGACTGTATACTTTTTCACAAGGACCACAAATAAATTAATGAATTCCCAAAGTGTGGTTCTTCTCGATACGAGAAATATGAATCCAGCCCTACTAAATTTTTATGGTACTTTCCAATCATTCCAAGGCTTAGGCGCCTAAATGGAAGTGAGGAGACTGCAGGACAATTGCCATGGAATGCAAATACAAGACTTAAAGATGGGATACTACGTCACCCAACAGACTCTCCTTAGTGAAAGAGAATTGATCATGAGTATCCTGAATTTGGAAACGAGTCGAGAAACCTTCATCTTGTGTTACCGACAGTTGGAGTGAATCCTTTTGGTTTTCAAAGAAACAGTCACAGAACATGGATGGTTATGTTGGTAAATTATATCATACCATCGTGGTTATGCATGAAACAAAAATACATCATGTTATCTATACTTATATCATGACCAAAACAACTCGGTAATGATATTGATGTTTATTTAGCTCTATTGATTGAATATTTTAAATTATTGTGGGATTCGGGTGTTACATTGTATAATGCTTACAAAAAGGAATATTTCACATTGAGATCCATGTTGTATCGGATGATAAATGAATTCCCTGTTTATGGAAATTTTTTAGGGTATAACATTAAAGGAACTCAAGGGTGTCCCGTTTTCAAACAAGGTACCCAATCAATTAGGATTAAACATTCATCGAAAACCGTGTTTCTAGGACATCAAAAATTTCTACCCCGATGACATAAGTACCAATATTGGATGACATCATTCGATGGAAGTTCAGAAGAACATATATCATTATCTCTACTAACAGTAAATCAATAGTTTGAGAAAGTTAAAAATGTGGACACTAATTTTGGTAAAACGGCTTCGAAAAACCTTACGAAAATTGGTTGGAAAAGGAGATCAGTTTTTTTTTTGAATTACCATACTAGAATTGTCTGTATGTCCGACATTTTCTTGATGTTATGCATGTAGAGAAAAATTTATTTGCTAGTGTCATCATAACGTTTCTAAATACACCTGGAAAAACAAAAGAAGGAATTAAGGCTAGGTTGGACATGGTTGAGATGAGAATACGAGAATAGTTGGCACCAGTGAAAGGTGAAAAATGAACATTTCCTCCTCCTACTATTTACACTCATTCCAGGAAGGAGAGATATCAATTTTTCAACATCTTGAATGATGTAAAGGTTTCATAGGGGTATTCCTCAAATATTAGGAACCTCGTGTCAATGAGCGATTTGAAGTTAAAAGGTCTGAAATCACATGAATGCCATGTCTTGATGCAAGATCTCATTCCTATTGTTTTACGTTGCATTTTTTCCCATAATGTCTGTCATACATTAAAAAACTGTTTTTCTTATTCAAATCTATATGTAACAAAGTTATAGACCCGGTGAAATTTCCATCTATAGAAAGAGAAATTGCCATCATATTATGTGAATTAGAAATGTTCTTCTCGCCTTCATTTTTTTATATGATGGTTCATTTAATGGTCCACTTGGTGAGAGAGATTCAACTATGTGGTCCTGTACAATTAAGATGGATGTACCCTATTGAATGGTTTTGAATATTTTGAAAGGGTATGTGAAAAATCGAAGTTGGCCAGAGGGTAGTATTGTGGAGCGATATATTGTTGAGGAAGACACTGAATTTTGTATCGAATACCTGTCTGGTGTGGAAAGCATTGGCCTACCGAAATCTCGTAACACTAGGTGGCTTGAGGGTGAAGGAATTTCTAGAATACAGGTTGTCACAATCAATATTACATATTAAAAGCAGGCCCACCTTTCTATTTAGCATAACAATTTCGACGTTGACCCATATGTTGAATCCCACAAAGAAATTCTTAGGCACTTGAATCCAAATAGGGCTGAAAAATATATATCAAATACAGAAAATCGACAGTTTATAGGGTGGTTTCGAGACCATATTTTTTAGAAATCATATGAAAATCCAAAGTCAATTTTAGACCAACTTCGATGGCTAGCTGGAGGACCAAGTGTGTATGTATCATCTTACAATTCTTATGTAGTCAATGGTAATACATTTTATACTAATGAACATGATAAAGATAGTACCATGTAAAATAGTGGGGTTACACTTGGGACTGAAGCGATGCATGTTTCCAGTGCTAAGGACCAAAATCCAATTTATGTGAATATGTCATACTTTGGCTTCATCAAACAAATATGGGAGTTTGATTATATGGGATTCTATGTTCCAATTTTTCAATTCAAGTGGGTTGATAACAGGAGTGCTGTTAATATAGATGAATTGTGATTCTTGAAAGTTGATTTCAGTAAGGAATGGGAGAAAGGAAAATCGTTTATAATAGAATCATAGGCAATGCAAGTATTATTTGTTCTAGATCCTACAAAATGAAACCGGTCAATTGTTCTGTTATAGACCAAAACAACTGAAGGGTCAGATAAAAATTCAATGGAGGATGACACTTTCATTGGGTCTTCACAATCAATTCGCAGTGGTCCCAATGTAGATGATGTTTTTTATGTCAGAGGAGACCACAATGAAGGGATATGGATAGTCGATATAGGGGTAAAATTCCTTCATCCTTTAAAAAAAGAGAGTTCAATAATTAGGTTATTTTTTTTATTGTAACATAGATTGTGTTACATTATGTTATTATCTGTTCGCTGCTACTCTTATGTGATCTAAATTAAATGTTAAACCACTTCTGCAGATAATGACTTCTGCACCTACTGATGCACCCAATCCTGAGACACAACAGGTTTTTCAACCTGTTGCAGCTGGTCCCACTACTGAGGTACAATAGGTCTCTCAACCTGTTTCAGTTGGTCCCACTGATGAGGTACAATAGGTTTCTCAACCTGTTGCTGCTGGTCCCACTGCTGAGGTACAACAGGTTTCTCAACCTATTTTTGTTGGTCCCAGTGTCGATGCTAGTGCTTCAGAGGAACATAATGATGATGTAGAAACCGAGGAAATGGTAGGAAATAAAAGCTCGGTGGCACAAAAAAAAACCGGTGCGCCGTAGTTTGATAGTTTTTTCCAAAATCCTTAAGGAAAGAGAAAATTACATCAAATATGAGGTGGGATTGAATAAGCGAGGCTAGCATGTAAACCCCAACAAAGCCATGTTTAATAGCTACATTTGAATCGTCACTCGACAACATGTGCCAATTGATATAGAGTTGTGTCACCATATTTTCAGCGGTATGAAAACAATAATGTGGGATGAGATTACGATAATATTACGATATGATTTATTTAATTTAATAAAATAAAATAAAATAAAATACTAAAATATTGACTAACTCTACATCATCTCTTACATAGTGCATTTATTGTAGATGTGTCGCACAAAGAATATATATTAAGACTAGCAGGAAGGGTTCATAGAGGCTTTAGCACCATTTTAATGAAATTTAATCTGAATGATATTGAAGGGAAAAACAAGCCGCACCCACCTCCTCTTTATGCACACTTGATATCCCAAGGAGCGTGGGATGCGTTTTTCAACCGTCGTGTGGAGCAGACATTTCAGGTACATTTTGTTTGGTAACATGTTGTTTAATGTTGCTTGTATTCATCACTTTGATTGAATGTTTTTTATTTATGAAACAGCAACTGAGTGATGAAAATAAATAACGGGAAGCAAAACCAGCGTACCCCTACCGTAAAGCAAGGATTGGGTACAAATCAATTGAAAAACAATTGGTACGTATTTTAAAAGTATTTTAATACTTTTATGTGACATAAAACAACACTTTATCCATGTTTCTTTATTTATATGCAGATTGATAAATCAAAATCCCTATCCACTTCCATCCCACTCCATGTGCCATGGAAGGAGGCTCGTGCTAATAAAGAGGGGAAACTGGTAGATGAAAGCACACAAAAAGTTAGGGAAACATGAGTAAGAATGAAATAATTAAATTTTTTTTTGATTTAAATCACTATTACATCACGATGATTACTTATTTTCCCATATTTTCTATTTTACATAGTCATAGGAATCAACAACACCATCACCAAATGCAGACATACTTTCAGTGGCCTTGAAATATCCAGAATAGCGTGGCCGCGTCAGAGGTGCGGGTTTTTGGGTGACACCCTGGACATATTTTCAGAAAAAAACTAGAGGAGGAACAAACTAAAGAAATGGAAATTATTACAGATAGAGTAGCTACCCTTGAAGAAAAATTCCAAATTCAAGGAGACTTTCTAGAAACATTGATGGGGGAGAGGCAAAGAGAAGAAACAACTCAAGAATAACCCGCCCCACCCCCCACCAACATTGAGGCGAGCCATTCCCATAAAAGACCTGACTTAACCGAGGTAGTAAATGTTCTAATATTTGTTTCTATGAAATTTGAATCACATAGACATTGAGACCTTTCTTGTTAAGATATTTTACAGGGTGAAAATGATTGTGATTTATATCTTTCAACTCCCAACCGTCGCCTTGTAGCGAGGGATACAGTGTTCAATATGCAGAATGACATGATACACTCCATAGAACTTCCAACCAGTCATGTCAATGTGTCGATTAACATCGCCCATGAGATGAGCGCTGAGCTACCCATTCCAAATGATGATGACAACATTCATACGGTGGAAAATATCTATTGGAATATTCATTTCATGGCCACAGAATCTTGTAAAAAACATGTTGACTAGGATGTACTCATTTCCAATTCCTTTTTAAATCAGAACCTTTAACATTTAATTAGAAAAGGGATGAACTGATGAATGTTATTATAGAAGGACAAAATGAAGGAGCTAAAACGAAATAACGGCTCAAAAGGATCAACCAACCGATCAAAATGATCTACTGATGGAACCTTCACCCCGTCCGTTATATATCCACATTTAATATCATTGCAAGCTCACATGGATACGAAAATGAAATGTGCTAATAATCACACAATTGTTTGTGAAAAAGATATGTATGGAGAGGAAACATTAGATTTTGTTACTGATGATGTCGTAGCTGAAATCATCACATATGAATGGCTAGGAACCTTAGTTATAAATGTATATATGAGGTATGTTTTCATGATTTGGTTTTACAGAAGCTAATATACTATGATAATTATGGATAAATACATTTCATATTTTTCGCAGGCATGTATATGAAAAACAATTGAAGGGATTTTCCTGTGAATACAAATTTGGACTCATTAGTCCTCACACAATGTCTACACAACAAATAGAAATAGATTCTAATTTTCAGGATGAATTAATGTCAAACATGATCAGAATATTACAATGAAAAATTATGACTAACAGTCTCTTCTTAATACCAACATTGCAGGGGTAAAACTATTCATTTTAATCATATCAATTATATTTTCATTTTTATCATTACTTATATTCTTTTTTTTAGGCAGCATTGGATGCTCATTGCAGTCAATTTGGATACACTAAAGATTTATTTTTTGAATTCACTACATTGATATCCAACAAACCGACCACACATGATGGCGATTGTCAATTTGTAATACACTATATCCATGTCACGACCCGTCCTCGGGGCCCGTGCCGTGACTACCCCAAGCCAGCCTTCCATAGGCCAGGGGCTGGCGACTAGCACCAAGGCATAAATCCTGGTAAAAAGGGAAGGCATTGCCTTTGTAAAGTAAACAAACACCACAGAGCAAGAAAGCAGTAGAATTAAACACTAATTAAAATCTGATACAAGTAAGTGCGGAAATGTAAGTGGGCCAGTATACAAACCCAAACTGAAAATAAAGTATAACTGGGAAAAGAAAATAGAAACTGAAAAGTAGAGCTGCAACGTCGAGCCGTCCACTGGAAATCCCACCTGAAGGGTGGGTACATATTGCCTCCACTGCTCCTCGGGTCTAGCCGACCGCTCCGAGTATGTCCCGCCCAGTGGTCTGCCTCCAGGTACCGTCCTGCTCCACAAGCCTCAACCACGATCAGCGATATCCGTCGTCTGCAACCAACACAATGTAGTGCGGGCATAGCCCGTGCAGGGGTGAGTATAAGCTACTCAGTAGGGACCCCGAAATCGCCGAAGGTCTCCCAGAATCCACAAAGGATAACCCACAATGGAAAGATACAATCACAAAGTAACATTCGACCCTGCTTAGGTATATGACCATACATATACCTAAGTCATCAATTCTCGTTCGGCTCCAACATCCGAGCCCAAGTACAATCTAGTCCACACAGGAAAGAAAAAATTAAATCCACACAGGATAGCACAACACAATCCAAATAGGAAAGAAAAACATAATCCATACAGGATAGCACAACACAATCCAAATAGGAAAGACAGACAGGATTTCAGCTCACACACGTATACTTATTCGTATGACGATAGAGATGATCAGATATTACCACTAATTTATCTAAGCTTTCGGACCCACAAAGGATCGATAGGTACTAACCCCTGCAATGACCCACGAAGGATCTGACCCACACAGGATCGATAGGTAACTAACCCCCACAATGACCCACAAAGGATCTGACCCACACAAGATCGATAGGTAACTAACCCCCGCAAAGACCCACACAAGATCGGACCCACACGGGATCGTAGGCGCTGAACCACACAGGACCGCTGAGCGCTGACCCACACAGGATCGGACCCACACAAGATCAGTAGCACTGATCCACAAAGGATCGCTGAGTGCTGTAGTTTTCATCGTTGACTCCACTGAGGATCTCTGTACAGTTGTCGTCGTCGTCGCAGTCGCAGCTAGCTCTAGGGTTCCCGCACACAGCAAGCTCGTTTGGGAGGGTCCGCTCCACGAGCTGAGAGGCTGATACATCATCTAACACATAGAACTGATTTGATGTATCCAAAAGTTCCGTATCGCCAACAGGAACTCAACGTCGCAGACGGCGCGTCAATCGGACGCCCGATCTGAGAGTTATTGGGTTTTTCGTCCCAGGGGCCCGATTGGTTTTTAAGTAAAAACAACCCAACCATACTCAAAATGAGTCCAAACCTTGGGTGGAGTAAGTCAAAAGATCCGTCTCGCTAAGAGGAATCCATCAAATTTGACGGAACATCAATTGGACGTCCGGAACTCAAGTTATAAGTGTTTCCGCTCTGAGGGCCCGGTTGGTTTCGTGTACGAATCAACCCGGCCGAACCCAAGGTATTTTGAAACCTTGAGTGTAATATGTCGAAACGACAGTCTCGATCCAAGGAACACATCACCGCTAACGGTGCATCGATCGGAGGTCCGTAGCCCAAGATATGGGCAAAAGACGGTAAGGGGTCCGAAAACGGGGGGCCTGGGCCCAGACCGACCCGGCCCAACCCCCCTGTGTCGGCCCGAATCAGGTCGACCCGAACCGGGTCCGGGTCCGACCCGGATGGTGCGACCCGGCCCGGCCTGGGCGCGACCCGGCTGGCGTTGGCCGGGCGGCCAGCGGGTCGGCTCGGCCGTTACAGCCGAGCCGCGGGCGGGGGGCGCGCTGCCCCCACGTGATGGAGCCACAACCCCGCGTGGGGCCTCCCTTGCCAGAAGACGCGGCAGCCGGCCGCGTCCCGTGCCCCCCGGTCCCGCGCAGTCGCGGGACCGCACCTTGCCGCCATGACTAAAGCCGCGGCGGCTCCCCCCTGCGGCTCGTCGGGCGCCGCCGCCACCTGTCGCCGTGCCGGCGAGGCGCGCCGGCGGGCTGCTCCACGGACCACCGGACGCGTTCCGGTGGTCGGAAATGCACGCCATCTTCGCCAAAAGCCCTCTCAAGGTCCTTCCTTCACTCTGAGGATCTCACATCGCCTGTGCGGCTTACATTGTCGTCGTCCGCCATTCCGCACACTAAACACGAAACGGGTGGTGGGTTCGGACTTGTTCGTTGGTCCGCACCCACCGCGTTTGTGGTTTTAAAATTCTCACAACAAACATTTAATCGTACTCTAGGGGTATAATTCACAAAGATTTAAAAGAATAAACCCCTACCTCAACGTTATCGTCGAACGTGGGTTCGTCGTGGATTTAAGCGTCACGGAAGATGAGGATCGTCGCGTCGCGGAAGGGGCGTCGCTGTTGGCGCGGTACACGGAATTACGTAGAGAAACTCCGAGGATTAAAATCACACAGATTTAATTTCACCAATTAAACCCATGTTGAGGATATAATTCAGAAAGGAATTAAAAGAACCGCAATCCCCTACCTCAATCTGTTGTTGATCGAAGGTTGTCGCGGGGAAGGAACGTCGCGGAAGAAATGTCACGGAAGGAGAATCGTCGGCGTCGCGGAACATGGTGTCATGTCGTCGATCTCCGAGGGTTCGGCGTTCTTCTTCGCCCTTCGTCGTAGGCCGACATTCATCACATTCTTCGTGTTATTCGTGAAGAAGGATGAAGATCTTCAAGCTTTAGAGATTCTCCCAATCCTCTCAACAAGAAACCCTCAAGTGAAAGAAGTATTGGTCTTATTTTATTCTCAAGCCAACAATTAGAAAATCAACGTTAAGAAACGAACAATTAATTTGATGAATTAATTGTAACAACTTAACCGCCCAATTAATAGGGGTGTTTAGTATTTAATAAAACCCACCGAATGACTTTATTTAAAAGAGGTTTTCGCGGGTGCGTTACTTAGAGGGAATGAAACGGTGGGGCTCGTGCAGGCCTCACCTCAAAAATATCCTACAATGTGGGTAAGATATCTTGGGTCCCACCTTATCTGCATAACCTGGCTTAAGTGGCTTTAAGTGGCTTTAAGTGAAATAAAATAAAGTGTCACACCACTTTTATTTTATTTCTTAACTTAACCCCAAAAAATTACAAACCACACCCGAGCAAACGCAACTCCAGAAAAGGCGTTTCTAAGCAAATACCAGCGCTTCAATTCCATCGGTGCCCTCGGAATTTTATTCCGAGCACCGGTTCAAAAGTTAGAAAAACCCACTCATTCGTTCAATGAACGTACCCAATCCAAACTTCGGAAAATGATTCCGGGCACACCGGGCCTCGAAATCATGTGCCGTTAGAAACTTTGTTCTTGTAAAATTCAAAGAAAATTAAGAAAAAAATTTCATTGAATTTTACGGGTCTTTACATCACTCCCACCTCAGGGATTTACGTCCCCGTAAAGATACATCAAAAACCATGGAAACAAATGTGGGTACTGAGCAAGCATCTGAGCCTCCTGCTCCCAAGTGCTCCCCTGGAGGTTCCCATGCTGCCATCTGATGTGTACTAGAGGAATCGACCGTCCACGTAGGAACCGCTCCTATCGATCCTCGATCTCCACCGGGACCTCCGCAAACATCACCCCATCATCAACGTCCATCTCCCCATGGTCAATGATATGTGTCGGGTCGTGCACATATCTTCTTAGCTGAGATACGTGGAAGATGTCGTGCACCCGGTGCAACTGAGGTGGTAGAGCAAGGCGATAGCCCACCTCGCCAATCCTGCTGAGGACCTAGAATGGTCCGATGAATCGTGAGACAACTTGCTGCCTCGGCCAAATCTCCGTAAACCACGTCGAGATGAGACACGCAAGAAGACATGGTCTCCATCTTTCAACTCTTGTGGCCTCCGCCTCCTGTCAGCATAAGACTTCTGCCGGCTCTAAGCTGTCCTCATCCGCTCTTTGATGACATGGACCTTCTCTGTCGTGGCCTGCACTATCTCTTGTCCCACAAGTGCTGACTCCCCAGGGTCTGTCCAGCACAAAGGAGATCTGCAAGGTCGGCTGTACAACGCCCAGTATGGTGCCATCCCGATGGTGGAGTGGTAGATGTTATTGTACGCAAACTCCACCAAGGGTAGGTGGTCCTCCCAACTGCGACCAAAGTTGAGGACACATGCACAGAGCATGTCTTCGAGAGTCTGTATGGTCCTCTCTATCTGACCATCTGTCTAAGGGTGAAAGGCGGTGCTCAGACGTAGCTGCGTCCCGAACGCCTCCTGTAACCCCTTCAAGAGCCAGGATGTAAAATGAGCATCTCGATCAGAGAAGATAGATGATGGAACACCGTGAAGCCATACAATCTCCTGAACGTAGAGACGTCCCAAGCTCTCCACTGAGCCCTGCTCTCTGACGGGTAAGAAGTGAGTCGACTTGGTGAGTCGGTTGACAATAACCCAAATTGAGTCATGACCTCTGGAAGTGTGTGGAAGTCCAGTCACGAAGACCATAGATATTCCATCCCACTTCCACTCCGGATGTAACACCCCAAGCTTCTACGGTACGCTTCTCTTTGAATAATGTGATAGCCTGTGTTGTACGCAACACCGAGTTCTAACACACCATAACGAATCAAACTAGCTGTTATGAATATTAATACCTACTTTTTGAAATTATATATATTTTATATTTCAAAATGGACTTCATTTTTGGATTCATAATATCGAATTTATCCTAAGGTGAAATTTTGGTACTTTTCGGATAAATTTAATATTTTGATGAATAGTGAAAATTACTAAATTTTAATTAAAAACATATTTTTTAATCAAAATAATTAATAGTCATAAATTATTAATTTGAGTGGTTTTAAAGTATATTTAGAATATATTTTTAACATTTAATATAATTTTGTTCATTGGACATAATTTTACAATTAAACCGGACATAAACAAGTGTCAATCTTTTGATAGTTATTATCTCTTAAAAACACGCTTTTTTTTAACAACGGAATTAATTTTAAATTAATTTCTGCCACTTCTGTGTTTTGAATTTTGAAAAATGGATTCCATATTTGGAATCATGATTTTCAAATTGTGTAAATAGGTATCTTTTATTTTTAGACTTTTTGAATAATTACTTCGGTAAATATTTTATTTACCATGGTTAAGGATAAATCCAATAAATAAGGGTTAAAATATAATATTATAATAATACTACATTACCCTAAAACGTGCCCTATCCTTATTGGTTTATAAATGTTCGACCATAGGCATCTTTGGGTCAATTTTGGGACCCCATGGAGCCACTTGTAGGTGATAGGGACACTTAATTTTAATTATGTTAAAATAAGTACAAAAATGACATAAGTATATATCTTTTAGAAAAACAATTTTTACATAGGGTTATATATGTTGGTCTTTCAACTATAAATATTCATTAAAATGATAATACGATTTCCTACATAATAATATTTTATTTATAATTTTTAGATGTTAAATAATTTAATTTATTTATGACACAATGACAATGCAGTAATTACGATAATAGTGAAAAATTAAAATAAGTGATATTATAAATACCCAAATAAATATAATTTGAGACTTTTAATGAATTAAAATAATTTTCTAGGATAATATGACATATTAGGATTGATTAAATTAACTTTTTTCGAAGTAATCATTCTGTTACGAGTTTCAAAAAAATCAACTATTGAATAGTATCAAAATTGACATAAAAGAGTTTTTAAAACAAATATTATATTATTAATTGATATTAAATTTCTAAAAAACTAAGGTTCATCCAAGAGACTTATATAATTATAGTTGTATCGTTAATGGACCACTTAGGGGTCGATTATATGTATATAGTATGTTTATTAACTATATAATATAAAAATAAAAAGTGACATGGTAAATGTCAAACTAATTAACTAAGAGTTAATACTTAAAGATAAGGTTAATATAGTAACCCAAACCTGTCTAAATTGTATTGGTTGAATGGGTTTCGACCTATCCCCACCTTAAAATTTAAATAATCAACTTTGGAGCCATTAGAAACCGAATATGAATTTATTATAAATTAATATTTCTAGCATTTCCAAAGGTGCCCCTCAGCCCTCTTATAAAAAGGCACTCCTCCTTCTCAATTCTTCACACCTTCAAAGCCTTTTGGTTCGGCCAAACCCTGCCCAAATACTCTCTAAACATCCCTAAATACAATCTAGAGGCCTTAGTTTGATCATAAAGCCAACCTATGGAGGTATTTCGATCAAATCAAAAGGAAGAACCCGAAGAAGAGGTAATGTTTTCACCACCCTTTTTGAAGTTCCTTTCTTCTTCCACTTATTCATCCTTTGTTGTTACCATCCTAAAATAATAACTCTAGTATCATATATATACTGTGATGTTATTGTAAATATGGTACAACCATATTTAGTATTCTATCCATCCTTTGAATAACATGTCACCATACGTGCGTACGTATGGCTTACCGTCTCCACGTCGTGGTGTAATTGTTATTCAATATATTATTATTCGGATGGGTATAATAATGATGTGTAACTCATGTAAATAATAAATATAACATGTTAATGATTCTGTATATATGATATACCATCCATTTATATATTATTTTAATATCAAAAGAATGATATTGTCGCTCGTCCATACATACGGACTACCGTCTCCACGAACGCGATGATATTCATTCTCCATCGTATCCATTCAAGTATAATTATAATTTGATGATTTAAAAATGATGTTTAAGGACTTGATATCATTCTGGATATGAATAATATACAACCTATCCATTACAAACATGGCTTACTTAACAAAACATATAAAAGAAAACGAGTAAGTTAACACCCGAAACAATGATAATACTAAGATATTATTAACAAATCAATGTTAAAAGATCATATATGATATCATATTAATGTATATGATTCTTGTATAATTTAATAACAATTATTTAACCATTATACAGGATTTTAACCTACCCCAACCAAGTAAAAGTACAAGGTAAGGGTTATTTCACCATCTATTCATTATCCGAGGTTGTTTATACGTAATAATCTACTGGGATCCCTTTATCATCTACATCCATGTTTCTTAAAAATAAATTTAAAACATTTTTTACTATTTACTAGAATATGGGATAAAGTCATTTATACCCTTTTTTGACTTTTTATAAGAGGTTTATAAAGGAATCTTTCCGTCGTTTTCCAAACAAGGTGCTTTTAACCTTTTCGACAAAATTAAGGTATGAATGTTTTTTTAACTTATACGGTGGGTGTGGATATTTTATGCCGTTATAAAATCGTTGAAGCTTCCATTACAAGCCTATAAGAATATTTTCAAAGAAAATGTTTTATTTCATAAATATAAGACTCTTAAATGATTTCAAAATAGAAATAGATATTTCTCTAAAAAGTGTTTTGATTTCATCTATGTCAACATCCTTTGATGGATTTTACGCTTATTTGAAGTTGATTTATTATGATACAAAACTTCTATATTGTATTGAAGGTTTTGTGATATGTTTGACAGTGGATGTGCTATTTTTTATACCGTTCATAGTTTATGGTGAAAGTATTGACATTTCGTATGCTAGTTTTAATACGAATGTTTATGTTATGTTTAAACCTTTTTATATGGGAATGCATTGGACTTAATATGTGACAGTTGGAGCCCGCTTTAGCTCCTCGATGCATCAGTAGGTCAAATGAGACAAACTAGTGTCTTGACACAAGGCCTTGGAAAAATCTTATTTTTAGTCTTGGCACGAGGCCTTGGCTATGTGGTTATGATAGTCTGGAATTATGCATTCTATCATTATGAAAGTGGATATTGATATTGCATGTGATTATTCGATTAGTAGAATATCCATGTGAATAAGTAAATGTCATTATTTAATTTTACTTTTTCCATACTATGTTGAAGTTCATGTTTAAAAGGCTTTTGTTTTAGTTATACATTGCCTTAAATGTTTATTCTTATTTATGAAAGTTTCTGCTATATTGTTATCCTTACTGGGCATTTGAGCTCAGCCCTTTTCTATGTTTTATTTTTCCCAGGAAGTGAAGAAGTAAATTATGAATGACCTGCAGTGATATTATGTGGGGATATGAGTGTGGAATATGGAGACAATATGTTGTTGTAGTAGTTTGTCACTTTATGATGTAATGTAAGACTTATGAATATATCTAGTGTTTCCAAGGCTACTAAACCAATTGGTCTTTCGAGATATGATCTTTCTTGTGATAATGCCAATGTTATGTAATAATGCACTGACTCTGGGTAATTGGGGTTGGGGCGTTACAGTTGGTATCAGAGGAAGTTTATTAGAAACCTTGGAAGCTATATTTAGATAAACTCTGATTAGAGCACGTTGACCTAAGATGAACTTTGAGGATTAGTATAGAAGAAATTCCTAGAATTTTGGTATTGTAGAGATTTTGTGAGTTTTCCGAGCAATACATCCCTGTCTGGATACGATAAGGTAAAGGCGGATCTGGCACAGATGTACCTAGGGGTAAAACCTGAAAACACCGCTTTGAGCTAGACTCGAACGGGAACTGGTGCACGACAACGGGCCTTGCTGCACTTTTGGTTACGACACTCCTGGGGTATATGCTTAGGATAACTCTCATTTTCTTTAAAAATCATTTTGAAGGGATTATGAGTATATACTTCCTCAAAGAAAACATTCTTATGATTATGGATTATATCCATAAATAGTTCAATTTATGTTAAGTGTTTTATAAGTATGGGATTATGTATTTTGATTCATAAACTGATCTAGTTTATGCCATTGTTTAGAAATGGCGCCTAGTGGAAGAAATGGAAACCGTATCAATGCACGCACTCCATGTAGGGATTTCCCTCCTACTCAAGATAATTATAGTGGAGCTGGTGATGCAACTGGTGCTGATCAGCTAATCACCATACTGGGAAAACTTACTCAGGTTATGAATAATAACCTTACCCGTATGGAGAACCCTGATCCACAGCATGGAGGATCAATGTTAGATCCATTCATGAGAAAAAAACCACCAACATTCAATGGGAGTACAAATCCCTTAGTAGCTGAGAAATGGATAAATTCCCTAGAGAAAATATTTCAGGCTTTGGGGAGTAGTGAAAGGGAAAACGTTATCATGGTAGTTTACCGACTCACTGGAGATACTGATCAATGGTGGTCATTGATTCAAAACACGAAGGAAGATGATGAAGTATAAAATATGGAATGTAGGGAGTTCAAAGATCTGTTTTTAGAGAAAATACTTTCCTCGCGACCTTCGAGCAGATATGGAAAGGCAGTTTCTGAGTCTGAGACAGAAGGAGGATGAGAATATTGCAAAGTATGAGGCTAACTATACAAGGTTATCAAGGTATGCTGGAGATTATATACGTAACCCAATAAGTAATATTGATCGTTTCTTTGATGGGTTAAAACCATTTCTCCGTCGACTATTAGTCTCACAATCATTTTCATCGTACGAAGACATTGTCTCATGTGCTATCAAGACCGAAAAGGAATTCTCTAAGTCTTATGACTTTAAAGCAAAGCAAGATAAGAAGAGACATTCTGATCAATTTGGGAATGGAAATAAGGGGGAGAAGGGAAATTTTGAATATCCATCCTGTGGTAAATGTGGGAAAAAACACCCCGGTACTTGCTTGAAGGGAATGGGAGTCTGTTACAAGTGTGGTGAAAAAGGCCACCAAGCTCTTGATTGCAAGGGGAAGAAGGAAGATACCAATGTTCAGTGCTACAATTGTAGGGAGATGGGACATTATGCAAATGAATGTCCTAAGCGTCAGGAGAACTTACCTTAGAAAAGGCCAAGGGATCAAGGTCAAGCTTATGCTATCACTACTGCTGAGGTAGAAGCTCTGAAAGACATGGTGGCAGGTAATTTAATGGTTCCCTCAAGTTAAAAAAAATACATTATTTGATTCTGGATCATTGCATTGTTTCATATATTCCCAGTTTGCTAAGAAAATTAGATATTTACAATTTTATTTAACAAGGGAGTTGTCTGTTAAAACTCTTAAGGGAAGTATCATTGCAACAATGTTTTGTGAATCAGTCCCCATTAGAGCATATAAATGTTCTTTATCTGCTGATCTCATCGTCATAACTATGATTGAGTTCGATATAATACTCGGTATGGACTGGCTTTTGAACTATGATGCGAATATTTATTGTAAGAAGAAAGAGGTTACGATTCTTGATGATGATGATAAGGAACACCTTATCTTTAGAGCAGAATCGTCACCACCTAATTCTTATCTAGATCCACCCCCAGTTGCTCAACTAAATTCAATTATTGGGGAGGAAGAGAATGAAATAACTGTGGGTGAGGAAAGGAATGTTCAAATAGAGGATGTACCTATTGTGAAATAATATGTAGATGTATTTCCGGAAGACTTACCTGGACATCCTCCAGAACAAGAAGTTGAGTTTTCCATTGATTTAATTCCTGGATCAAGGCCTATATCGAAGACCCCTTGTTGAATGGCCACTATAGAATTAGTTGAACTAAAGAAACAACTAGAGTAATTGAGTAATAAGGTATTTATTCGCCCTAGTGTTTCTCCATGGGGATCCCCTGTTCTTTTTGTTAAAAAGAAAGATGGATCTATGAGGTTATGTATCGACTACAGGGAGATAAATGCTATAACAATAAAGAACAAGTATCCCCTACATCGAATTGATGATTTATTTGACCAACTACATGGAGCTCAATACTTTTCAAAGATTGACCTTCGATCTGGATACCATCAGTTGTGTGTGAAGAAGGAAGACATTCTGAAGACAACATTTTGAACCAGGTACGGGCATTACGAGTTTACTGTAATGCCTTTTGGATTGACTAATGCACCCTTTGTATTCATGGATATGATGAATAGAGTTTTCAAGGAGTATCTTGATGAATTTTTTGTGGTATTTATTGATGATATCTTGTTATACTCAAAAAGCTATGAAGATCATGAAAATAACTTGTGCATTATCCTAAAGACTCTGAGAAGACATGAATTATATGGGAAGTTTAGCAAGTGTGAATTCTGGCTTCATGAGATTTCTTTTCTTGGCCATATTGTCTCTAAATATGGAATCTCTGTTAGTCCTTCTAAGACCAAGGCAATCCAGGAATGTCCATCACCAACGAGTATAACTGAGGTACGTAGTTTTATTGGTTTAGCAGGTTATTATCGACGTTTCGTCCAGAATTTTGCCCGATTGGCTAACCCCTTAACGAAGCTCACACGTAAAGGGGTTAAATTTGTTTGGAAAAAAGAGTGTGAAGAATGTTTCGAAGAACTGAAGAGAATATTAGTCAATGCTCCTATATTGACTCCACCATCGGGGAATGATGGGTTCGTTATTTATAGTGATGCATCGAAGAATGGACTTGGTTGTGTCCTTATGCAGAATGATAGGGTTATTGCCTATGCATCACGGCAGTTGAAAATTCATGAAAAAAACTATCCTACTCATGATCTCGAGTTAGCATCTGTGATCTTTGATTTGAAGATATGGAGGCACTACCTCTATGGTGAAAAATTTGAGATTTATACTAATTACAAGAGTTTGAAGTATTATTTTCTCACAAAAAGAACTCAACATGAGGAAAAGGAGATGTCTCAAATTACTCAAGGATTATGATTGCACAATACACTACCATCCGGGGAAGGCACACAGGGTGGAATATTCTTTGAGCAGAAAAGACCAAGGAGGTTTGAACAATATGAGAATTGAAAGGGATCCAATTTTCATGGATCTAGTGAAGATGGACTGGGGAATAACCAGGGAAGGCGAAACATCAATTCTTTTTCAAATGGTTGCCAAACCATCTTTACTAGAAATGATTATGAGTTCTCAGATCGATGATGAAGAATTTAAAAAGAAGATTAAAGCTGTGAATGATGGGAGATTGAGAGACTTTGTGTATGAAGATGGAATTTTGAAATTTGGGAAGAGACATTGTGTTCCCGATATACCTGATCTAAAAAGGGAATTGCTGGATGATGCTCATAGTTCCAATTTCTCTATAAATTCTGGGAGCACCAAAATGTATAGACATTTGAAGGAACATTTTTGGTGGGACAACATAAAGAGGGATATTGCTGATTTTGTGTCAAGATATATGGTTTGTCAACATGTGAAAGCTAGAAGGCGACATCCTAGAGGAGTCATGCAATATCTTCCCATACCGGAGTAGAAATGGGACAATATTACGATGGAATTTTTCATGGAACTACCAAAGACTCTTAGAAGGAATGATGCAATATGGGTTATTGTTGATCTTCTTACCAAGTCAGCACATTTTCTTGCTATAAGAGAAGATCTACCCCTGGAACATCTAGCAAGATGATATATTATTGAAGTTGTGAGACTTCATGGAGTACCCCTATCGATTTTTTCTGATCGTGATCCCCATTTTACATCAAGATTTTGGAAAAGTCTTCAGAAATCCATGGATACTGAACATCATTTGAGCACTTCTTACCACCCTCAGACAGTCAGACAATCAGAACGGACTATTCAAACCTTAGAAGACATGTTGAGATCTTGCTCACTTGACTTTCAGGGTATGTGGGATCAGTATTTACCTGTGGTAGAATTTTCCTATAACAATAGCTTCCATTCGAGTATTCAGATGGCACCATAAGAAGCGTTATATGGAAAGAGATATCGCACACCAACCTGTTGGGATGACGTTGGTGAAAGAAAACTTGTAGGTCTAGAACTGGTGGAGGAAACGATGGAAAAGGTGAAGGTAATCCAAAATCACATCAAAGCAGCTCAAAGTAGGCAGAAGAGCTATGCCGATAATCGAAAGAAGGATTTGGAATTTTAAGTCGGTGATCATGTTTTCCTGAAGGTATCTCCTTGGAAGGGAGTCATACATTTTAGTAAGAAAGGTAAATTGAGTCCCAGGTACATCAGACCGTTAGAAATTCTAGAACGAATTGGGGTTTTAGCTTACCGATTGGCAATGCCGCCAAGTCTCTCCAAAGTTCACGATGTATTCCACGTATCTCTGTTGAGGAAATACATGCCTGACCCAATGCATATACTCACCTATGAATAATTAGAACTGGAACCCAATCTGTCTTATTGTGAAGAGCCCGTCAGGATTCTTGATACGAGAGAACAAGTACTAAGAAACTGGACGACGCGTCTGGTAAATGTTTTGTGGAGAAACCATAAGATGGAAGAGGCAACGTGGGAACCCGAGGAACTTATGATGAAGAACCACCCAAGTCTTTTCATGTGGTAGTATTTTGGAAATTTTGAGGACGAAATTATTTGAAGGAGGGGAGAATGTAACACCCCAAGCTTCTACGGTATGCTTCTCTTTGAATAATGTGATAGCGTGTGTTGTACGCAACACCGAGTTCTAACACACCATAACCAATCAAACTAGCCGTTATGAATATTAATACCTACTTTTTGAAATTATATATATATTATATTTCAAAATGGACTTCATTTTTGGATTCGTAATATCGAATTTATCCTAAGGTGAAATTTTGGTACTTTTCGGATAAATTTAATATTTTGATGAATAGTGAAAATTACTAAATTTTAATTAAAAACAAATTTTTTAATGAAAATAATTAATAGTGATAAATTATGAATTTGAGTTGTTTTAAAGTATATTTAGAATATATTTTTACCATTTAATATAATGTTGGTCATTGGACATAATTTTATAATTAAACCGGACATAAACAAGTGTCAATCTTTTGATAGTTATTATCTCTTAAAAACATACTTTTTGTTTTAACAACAGAATTAATTTTAAATTAATTTCTGTCACTTCTGTGTTTTGAATTTTGAAAAATGGATTCCATATTTGGAATCAGGATGTTCCAATTGTGTAAATAGGTAACTTTTATTTTTATACATTTTGAATAATTACTTCGGTAAATATTTTATTTACCATGGTTAAGGATAAATCTGATAAATAAGGGTTAAAATATAATATTATAATAATACTAAATTACCCTAAAACGTGTCCTATCCTTATTGGTTGATACATGTTCGACCATAGTCATCTTTGGACCGATTTTGGGACCCCATGGAGCCACTTGTAGGTGATAGGGACACTTAATTTTAATTAAGTTAGAATAAGTACAAAAATGACATAAGTATATATCTTTTAGAAAAACAATTTTTACATAGGGTTATATATGTTGTATTTTTGACTAAAGCTAAAAATATTTCCTAAATAATTATATTTTATTTATAATTTTTATACATTAAATAATTTAATTTATTTATGACACAATGATAATGCAGTAATTACCATAATAGGGAAAATTTAAAATAATTGATATTATAAATACCAAAATAAATATAATTTGAGACTTTAGATGAATTAAAATAATTTTTTAGGATAATATGACATATTAGGATTGATGTAATTAACTTTTTTCATAGTAATAGTTCTTTTATTAGTTTAAAAAAATCAACTTTTGAATAGTGTCAAAATTGACATAAAAGAGTTTTTAAAACAAATATTATATTATTAATTGATATTAAATTCCTAAAAATCAAAGGTTCGGCCAAGAGACTTATATCATGATATTTTTATCATTAATGGATCACTTAGGGGTCTCTTGGATGTATATAGTATGTTTATTAACTATATAATATAAAAATACAAAGTTACATGGTAAAGGTCAAACAAATTAACTAGGAGTTAATACTTAAAGATAAGGTTAATATAGTAACTCAAACCTGTCTAAATTCTATTGGTTGAATGGTTTTCGACCTATCCCAACCTTAAAATTTATATAATAAAATTTGGATCCATTAGAAACCGAATAAGAATTTATTAAAAATTAATATTTCTAGCTTTTCCAAAGGTGCCCCTCACCCCTCTTTTAAAAAGGCACTCCTCCTTATCATTTCTTCACACATTCAAACCCTTTTGGTTCGGCAAACCCCTGCCCAAATAGTCTCTCAACTTCCATAACTACAACTTAGAGGCCTTAGTTTGATCAGAAATCCAACCTAAGGAGTCCTTTTGATCAAATCATAATGAAGAACCCGAAGAAGAGGTAATGTTTTCACCACCCTTTTTCAAGTTCCTTTCTTCTTCCACTTCTTATTCCTTTGTTATTAAAATTCTAAAATAATAACTCCAGTATCATATATATATTGTGATGTTATTGTAAATATGTTACAACCATATTCATTAGTCTATCCAACCTTTGAATAACATGTCACCATACGTGCGTACGTACGGCTTACCGTCTCCACGTCGTGGTGTAATTGTTATTCAATATATTATTATTTGGATGGGTATAATAATGATGTGTAACTCATATAAATAATAAATATAACATGTTAATGATTCTATATATATGATATTACATCCATTTATATATTATTTTAATATCAAAAGAATGATATTGTCGCTCGTGTGTACGTACGGACTACCGTCTCCACGAACGCGATGAGATTCATTATACATCGTATCCATTCAAGTATAATTATCATTTGATGATTTAAAAATGATGTTTAAGGACTTGATATCATTCTGGATATGAATAATATACAACCTATCCATTACAAACATGTCTTACGTAACAAAACATATAAAAGAAAACGAGTAAGTTAACAACCGAAACAACGATAATACTAAGATATTATTAACAAATCAATGTTAAAAGATCATATATGATATCATATTAGTGTATATGATTCTTTTATAATTTAACAATAATTATTTAACCATTATACAGGATGTTAACCTACCCCAACCAAGGAAAATTACAAGGTAATGGTTATTTCACAATCTCCTCATTATCCGAGATTGTTTATACGTAATAATCTACTGGGATCTCTTTATAATCCCCATCCATGTTTCTAAAAAATGAATTTAAAACATTTTTTACTATTTAATAGAATATGGGATAAAGTCATTTATACCCTTGTTTGACTTTTTATAAGAGGTTTATAAAGGAATATTTCTGTCGTTTTCCAAACAAGGTGCTTTTAACCTTTTCGACAAAATTAAGGTAAGAATGTTTTTTTAAAATTATACGGCGGGTGCAGATATTTTCTTCCGTTATAAAATTGTCGAAGCTTCCATTAAAAGCTTATAAGAATATTTTCATGGAAAATGTTTTATTTCATAAATATAAGACACTTAAATGATTTCAAAATAGAAAGAGATATTTCTCTAAAAAGAGTTTTGATTTCATCTATGTCAATATCCTTTGATGGATTTTACGCTTATTTGAAGTTGATTTATTATGATACAAAACTTCTATATTGTATTGAAGGTTTTGTGATATGTTTGACTGTGGATGTGCCATTTTTATACCGTTCATAGTTTATGGTGAAAGTATTGACATTTCGTATGCTATTTTTAATACGAATGTTTATGTTATGTTTAAACGTTTTCATATGAGAATGCATTGGACTTAATATGTGACGGGTGGAGCCCGCAATAGCTCCTCATTGCATCGGTAGGTCTAATGAGACAAACTAGTGTCTTGGCACAAGGCCTTGGAAAAATCTTATTTGTAGTCTTGGCACGAGGCCTTGGCTATGTGGTTATGATACTCTGGCATTATGCATTCCATAATTATGAAAGTGGTTATTGATATTTCATGTGATTATTCGATTAGTAGAATATCCATGTGAATAAGTAAATGGAATTATTTCATTTTACTTTTTCCATACTATGTTAAAGTTCATGTTTAAAAGGCTTTTGTTTTAGTTATACATTGCCTTAAATGTTTATTCTTATTTATGAAAGTTTCTGTTATATTGTTATCCTTACTGGGCATTTGAGCTCACCCCTTTTCTATGTTTTATTTTTCCCAGGAAGTGAAGAAGTAAATTATGAATGACCTGAAGGGATATTATGTGGGGATATGAGTGTGGAATATGGATACAATATGTTGTAGTAGTAGTTTTTCACTTTATGATGTAATGTAAGACTTATGAATATATATAGTGTTTCCGAGGCTACTAAACTAATCGGTCTTTCGAGATTTGATCTTTCTTGTGATCATGCCAATGTTATGTAATAATGCACTGACTCTGGGTAACTAGGGTCGGGGCATTACACCAGATCCTCCAATGGTTGTACCAAGCCTGCTGGTACCTGATGCTCTGCCTTCAACTGCTGGCAGGTGAGGCATCGAGAAACGAACTCTGCCACAACCTTCTTCATGCCCGACCACCAGTGCTGTCGTCTAAGATCCTGGTACATCTTCACCACTCCAGGATGTACCGCCAAGGGAGATGTGTGAAACTCTCTTAGAACCTCCTCCTGAAAAGCAACTGGTACCAATGTGTGTCCTCTGAAAAGGACGTCGTGCTCTACTCCAAAGGAGAAACCATCAGGTGCTTGTCCTGAGGATATTTGTACACACCGCATCTCACAGTCAGTGTCCCCATGCTGTGACCCTCTGACCCGCTGTATTAGTGGAAGAGTGACTATGAGAGATTGAAGGTAGGATGCTCTATATCTATCCACAAAGGATATCTGCAAAGCGGCTAGCTGCTCTGTCGCCTCATCAAGTAGTCGAATTCCCGTCCTTCTACTGAGAGCATCGGCTACTACGTTCTCCTTCCCAGGAGAATAGACTATCTCAAAGTCATAGTCCTGGAGGAACTCAAGCCATCTCCATTGTCTCAGGTTCAGGTCCTTCTGAGAGAAGATGTACCTGAGACTCTGATGGTCAGAAAATACTGTAAAGCGCTCGCCCATGAGGTAGTGTCGCCATGTCTTCAGAGCGAATACCACACCTGCTAACTCCAGGTCATGGGTAGCGTAGTTCTGCTCATGCAGCCTCAACTGACGTTATCCATAGGCGATCACTGCCTGCTCCTACATCAGGACAAATCTGAGTCCGGCCCCTTATGCATCGCAGTAGACTACGTACCCTACTCCCTCCTCCGGAAGCCTCAAGATAGGGGCGCTGGTCAATCTCTGTCTTAGCTCCTAGAAGCTCTACTGACACCTGTCTGACCACACATAAGGGTTTCCCATTTTTCTTCAAAGATGAGAGTGGTTCCGGAACTCTGGAGAAGTCTTGCAGAAATCTTCAGTAGTATCCAGATAGTCCCAAGAAACTCCTCACCTCATTAATGCTCCTGGGTGGCTCCCAAGCTAGAACTTCCTCGATCTTCGCAGGGTCCACTGCAACTCTCGCCTCAGAGATGATGTTCCCCAAGAAGTGGACCTCGCATATCCAGAATTGACACTTTGAGAGCTTTCCATAAAGCTGGTGCTCTTGGAGTGTGTCTAGTACAATCGGCAAGTGGTAGGTGTGCTCCTCCTCAGTCATCGAGTATATCAAAATTTTGTCAATGAAGACCACGACAAATCGATCGAGGTATGGCTGAAAGATCCTGTTCATGAGGCCCATGAACACATCTGGAGATTTGGTTACGCTGAAAGGCATAACCAAGAACTCATAGTTTCCATACCGACATCTGAAGGCCGTCTTCTACACGTCCTCGTCCCGAACTCTGAGCTGATGATAGCCTGACCTGAGGTCTATCTTTGAGAACCACCGTGCTCCCTTGAGCTGATCGAAGAGGTCATCAATACTCGGTAGCAGATATTTGTTCCTCACTGTCACCTGGTTCATGCGACGATAGTAGACACACAGTCGCAAGATCCCGTCTGCATTCTTGGCGAACAATATCGGGGAAGCCCAGGGTGAAACACTGGGTCTGATGAATCCATTGCCCTGAAAGTCCTCTAACTATACCTGTAGCTCTCGAAGCTCGGAGAGAGCCATCCGATATGATGGGGTGGATATTGGGGCTGTCCTGAGGTACAGATCTATATAAAAGTCTACCTCTCTGCGAGGAGGTAGTCCTGGAATGTCATCGGGAAAGATGTCTACATACTGATCCACCACTACAGGAAAACTAGGACTCCGCATGTCAACTACTCATAGGATGAGGCTAGTGAACTGATGAGTGATGGGTTGTCCTCTCCTCTGCGGAAGTCCATCCTATTCTTCGAAGGATCCCTTCTCGCTGGTGAAGGTGAACCTGCTCCCGTCGGTGCATACACATCGCACCTTGGTCCTAATACAGTCAATCTGAGCATGAACTGTAGATAACCAATCGAATCCCAAGATGACGTCTTAAGGCCTCGACGCCGCTACAAGAAGATCCCAGCCAAAGCTCTCGCCTCTTAGAGTAATCTCACACTACCGGCACCGGTGCGTAATCGTCGAGTCTGCTCCCGTAGGAGTATCTAGCCGTAAGGATCGAGCCAACGACTTTGTCGGAATCTCCGAGCTCCGAATAAGGGCAGCAGCTATGAAAGAATGACTCTCTCCTTTGTCTATAAGAACTACAGCAAGGGTGGAAAATACACAAATAGTACCTCGAATCATCTCGGGCGCGCCTTGGTCATAGGCCTCCACTGCCTGGAGCTGTGCTTGTCTCTGCCCACCAGCTCCCTGTGGCTGGGGTGGACCTCCTGGTGGTGGTGGTGGTAGAGCTTCAAAGCGTCACCCACCACCTGCTGCTCGGCCAGCTCCTCTGCCTCGTCCGCCTGCTCCCTACGGACCGCCACGATCGACCCTCTGTCTCTACCTGGGGGTCCCCTCAACCTTCTGCTGCTCCTCGGCACGGTGGGTCGGGCAGTCACGAGCCATGTGTTCCTGCCCACCGCATGTTTAGCACTGCCTTCCTCTCGAAATACTGGCTTCGCACTGCGTGCCCCGCACTGCTGAGCTAGTGTCCTGTGGTCGTCTTCCTGAGGGTCTGGTCTGCCTGGACCCATGAGTCATCCGTCGACTCCCTGCTGTAGAAGACTCTACTACGTGCCGCCCCGCGGTAGGTCTCGCTGCTGATGAAGGCTCAGCAAGGAAGCTCTCGATCAAAAGGGATCGCTCATGTACTCCTGACTGAGTTGGAATGCTGAGAGAGATCAGTGATGCCCTGATCTCATGCCTTAATCCCTGCTCAAAGGTTTGGGCCTGGAAGAATGGGTCACGTACCATGTCTGTCGAGTAGAGCGAGTGATCGGTAAATCTCACCAAGTACTGGGAGACCGTCAAGCTGCCCTGCCGCAGCTGTAGAAGCTCCTGGATGTGCACCGCACGGAGGGTGGTTGGGACGAACTCTGAGTGAAAGATGCTCTCAAAGTCCGTCCAGAGAAGAGATTCCTCATCGTGCACCTAGAGCATCAATCGCCACCATCGGCCCGCTGCAGCGTGCAGTAGGCTCACTGCGAGGATCACCATGAGGTCTGCAGGTGTCCTCACTAACCTGAAAACTCATACCACTACCTCCATCCAGTCCTCGGCTGCCTGGGAGTCCATCTCCCTGCGGAACCTGGGCAGTCGCTAGCACTGGAACTCGTGCAGTGCGCTACGACGACGCACATCATCAGCGGCTGGGGCTGGAAGCATCGGTGGATCGGCAGGTAAAGGTACCGCCGGTGCCTCAGCTGTCAAAGGGACCTGTACCGAGGCCTCATCGCTCGGTGGGCTGTCTTCATGCTCAACTCTCAGAACCCTAGCTGGCTGCCATCATGGGGCTATCCTGAAAAGGAAACAGGTGCGCCATGGTCAAAACTGTATACCTGATGAGTTGACACAAAGTAATCACAAAGAAAACTTGAAAAACACATGCAATCAATGTTTTCCTACATTAAGTCAGAAACCAGAAGTTAGGGTCCTGGTGTACGGATACGTCGGCCGCCACACCAACACTGGACTCCCTGGACTGATAACCACACCCAATACGCTTAACACTTTTACTTCACATAGAAAAAGATGAGAGTCCAAATTTTTGTGGTGGAATCGAACTTCTCTGATACCAATTTGTCATGACCCGTCCTCGGGGCCCGTTCCGTTACTACCCCAAGCCCGCCTTCCATAGGCCAGGGGCTGGCGACTAGCACCAAGGCGTAAATCCTGGTAAAAAGGGAAGGCATTGCCTTTGTGAAGTAAACAAACACCACAGAGAAAGAAAGTAGCAGAAGTAAACACTAAGTAAAAGATGATACAAGTAAGTGAGGAAAAGTAAGTGGGCCAGTATACAAACCCAAACTGAAAGTAAAGTACAACTGGGAAGAGAAAATAGCAACTGAAAAGTAAAGTCGTAGCGTTGAGCTGTCCACTAGAAATCCCACCTGAAGGGTGGGTACATATAGCCTCCACTACTCCTCGGGTCCAGCCGACCGCTCCGAGTATGTCCCGCCCAGTGGTCCACCTCTAGGTACCGTCCTACTCCACAATCCTCAACCACGATCACTGTTGTCCTTTGTCTGCAACCAACACAATGTAGTGCGGGCATATCCCATGGAGAGGTGAGTATAAGATACTCAGTAGGGACCGCGAGACCCCTGAAGGTCTCCCAGAATCCACAAAGGATAATCCACAAATGAAAGCTACAATCACGAAGTAACATTCGACTCTACTTTGGTATATTCCCATACATATACCTAAGTCATCAATTCTCATTCAGCTCCAACATCCGAGCCCAAGTACAACCCAGTCCACACAGGAAAGAGAAACGTAAATCCAGAAAGGATAACACAACACAATCCACATAGGAAAGGAAAAAATAATCCACACAGGATAGCACAACACAATCCACATAGGAAAGCAAAACAGGATTTCAGCTCACACAGGTATACTTCTTCGTATGACGATAGAGATGATCAGATATTGCCACTGATTAATCTAAGCCATCAGACCCACAAAGTATCGTTAGGTACTAACCCCCACAATGACCCACAAAGGATCTGACCCACACAGGATCGATAGGTAACTAACCCCCGCAATGACCCACAAAGGATCTGACCAGCATAGGATCGATAGGTAACTAACCCCCGCAAATACCCACACAGGATCGGACCCACACAGGATCTATAGGCGCTGCCCCACACAGGACCGCTAAGCGCTGACCCACAGAGGATCAGACCCACATAGGATCGGTAGCATTGATCCACAAAGTATCACTGAATGCTGTAGTCGTCGTCGTCGAAACCACTGAGGATCTTTGTACAGTCATCGTTGTCATCGTCGTAGTCACAACCAGCTCTAGGTTTCCCGCACATAGCAAGCTCGTTCGGGAGGGTCTGCTCCATGAGCCGAGAGGCTGATACATCAACTGACACATATTCCAGAGTTGATTTATCCAAAAGTTTTGTATCGTCAACAGGAACTCAACATCGCAGACGACACGTCAATCGGACGCCCGGTCTGAGAGTTATTGGCCTTTTCGTCCGAGGGGCCCGGTTGGTTTTTAATTCAAAACCAACCTGACTGTACTCCACCTGTGTCCAATCCTCTTGCGGAGTAAGTCAAAAGATCCGTCTCACTAAGAGGAATCCATCAAAGTCGACGACACATCAATCGGACGTCTGGAGCTCAAGTTATAAGTGTTTCCGCTCCGAGGGCCCGGTTGGTTTCGTGTACGAACCAACCCGGCCGAACCCAGAGTATTCTGAAACCTTGACTGTAATATGTCGAAATGACCGTATTGATCCAAGGAACACATCTCCACTGACAGTGTGTCGATCGTAGGTCCGTAACCCATGATATGGGCAAATGATGGTAAGGGGTCCGAAAACGGGTGGCCTAGGCCCTGACCGACCCGGCCCAACCCCCTGGGTCGGCCCGAACCGGGTCGACCTGACCTGGATCTGGGTCCGACCCAGATGGAGTGACCCGGCCCGGCCGGCGCGGCCTGGCCTGGGCGTGACCCGGCTGGCGCTGGCCGGGTGGCCAGCGGGTCGGCTTGGCCGTTACGGCCGAGCCGTGGGCGGGGGGCGCGCTGCCCCCGCATGATAGAGTCGCGGCCCCACGTGGGGCCGCCCTTGCTAGCGAGCGTGGCAGCCGGCGGTGTCCCATGCCCCTTCTGTCCCGCACGGTCACGAGACCGCGCCTTGCCGCCCCCTGCCGCCGTGCCAGCGAGGCGCTCCGGCGGGCTGCTCTGCGGACCACCGGACGAGTTCCGGTGGCCAGAAATGCATGTCGTCTTCGCCAAAAGCCCTTCCGGGGTCTATCCTTCAATGCGAGGATCTCACATCGCCCGTGAGTCTTACTTTTTCATCGTCCACCATTCCGCACACCAAGAACGAAAAGGTTGGTGGGTTCAAACTTGTTCGTTGGTCCGCAACCACCACGTTAACAGTTTTAAAAGTCTCACAACAAACATTTAATCATACGCCGCGGGTATAAATCACAAAGATTTAAAAGAATCAACCCCTACCTCAATGTTGTCGTCAAACGTGAGTTCATCGCGGATTTAACCGTCACGGATGAAGTGGATCTTCGCGTCGCGGAAGGGGCGTCGCTATCGTCGCGGTACACGGCGTTTCATAGAGAAAATCCAAGGATTAAAATCACACAGATTTAATTTCACCAATTAAACCCATATTGAGGATATAATTCACAAAGGAACTAGAAGAACCGAAATCCCCTACCTTAATCGGTTGTTGATCGAAGGTTGTCGCAGGGACGGAACGTCGCAGAAGAAACTTCGCGGAAGGAGAATCGTCGGCGTCGCGGAACACGGCGTCGCGTCGCCGATCTCCAGGGGTTCGGCATTCTTCGCCGCCCTTCGTCGAAGGTCGGCATTCCTCGCATTCTTCGCGTTCTTCGCGAAGAAGGATGAAGATCTTCAAGCTTGAGATCTTCTCCCAATCCTCTCAACAAGCAACCCTCAAGTGAAACAAGTATTGGTCTTATTTTATTCTCAAGACCACAATTAGAAAATAAAAGTTAAGAAATGAACAATTAATTCGATGAATTAATTGTAACGACTTAACTGCCCAATTAATAGGGGCGTTTAGGATTTAAAAAAATGCACCCGTTGACTTTATTTAATAGATGTTTTCACGGGTGAGTTACTTAGAGGGAAATAAACGGTGGGGCTCGTGCAGGCCCCACCTCAAAAATATCTTACCAAGTGGGTAGGATATCGTGCGTCCCACCTTATCTGCTTAACCTGGCATAAGTGGCTTTAAGTGGCTTTAAGTGAAATAAAATAAAGTGTCGCACCACTTTTATTTTATTTCTTAACTTAACCCCAAAAAATTAAAAACCACACCCGAGCAAATGCAACTCCGGAAAAGGAATTTCTAAGTAAATACCGGCATTGCGATTCCATCGGTGCCCTTGGAATTTGATTCCGAGCACCGGTTCAAAAGTTAGAAAAACTCACTCGTTCGTTCACTGAACATACCCGAGCCAAACTTTAGAAAATGATTCTGGGCACACTGGGCCTCGGAATCATGTGCCGTTAGAAACTGCATTCTTCTAAAATTCCAAAGAAAATTAAGAAAAAAATTTCCTTGAATTTTACGGGTCTTTACAATATAACATTTTAGAACTCGATATCTAGTTATATAATTTATATTATCTTTTAATGAGGATTCTGTTATGATAGGGAAGTGTATGAATATTGTCTAAAGGATGGAATAAATACAGGGTCTAAGGACAAAAAGGAGCATGAGATCTACAAATGGACATGTATCAGGGTATATATAATTATATTGCACAATCCAAATACATATCAAAATAGATTACTTATTTTTCTCTATGTTTCTGTAGTGTCCGAAACAAACAAATGGAAAGGACTGCAGTTATTATTTTTGTAAATTTATTAAAGAGATCATATATCATGAACAAACTAGCATCCCTGAAGAATTATTTTTGAAAATAACTAATAGTTCATTTAAAATATTTATTAATACTTTGTGTATTTATAATTTTTCAGTACTACTATGACTGTTGTGAAAACTTCTATTCACAAGATGATATAGATGTGTTTAGAAATGAATGGGCAGTGTACCTAATGGAAGAATGTAAACAAATAGGACAATGTAGGTGAATTACTACTACTTATATTATCTTTATATGATCATTGATCTCTCCCTTGTTTACACTTATTGAGCTTCTATGATCACCCTTTATTATGTTTCATATCCTTAGATTGTGAAAAATGGTTTTAGAAATGATATGAGTTTCTAGTAAATAATAACATAATGAGTGACTCTTATGAACTTATGACATATAGAAAACTGAGCAAATGCGTTTGGATTGTTTTGATAATTTTGGACAACGATCCATGAGTCATTTGTGATGTGTATAAATCACCCTCACCTCAATCCAACTCACGGTGTGACCGGTATGGCTAAATGTGTCTAATATCAGTATGAAATTGACATTAAAATTAGAAAACAATACAACTGACATACGGAATACCAAGAAAACGTGTTCAGATTGTTTGATACTTTATGACAATGATCCATGAGTCATTTGTGACGTTTAAGAGTCAACCAAACATCAATCTGATGCATGGTGTGACTGTTATGGCTAAAAGTTTTTGATATCAGTTTGAAATTGACATTAACATTAGAAAACAACACAAGTGATATATGAAAAACCAAGAAAATGCATTCATATTGTTTCGATACTTTATGACAATGATCCATGAGTCATTTGTGTGGTGTACGAATTAACTTCACCTCAATCTGATGCACGGTGTGACCAGTATGGTTAAAAGTGTCTGATATCAGTTTCAAATTGACAATAAATTAGAAAACAACACAGGTGACATACAAGAAACTAAGAAAACACGTTCAGATTGTTTTGATACTTTTGGAAAATGATCCATTTGTCATTTTTGATGTGTAAGAATCAACAAAACCTCAATATGATGCATGGTATGACCAGTATGGATAAAAGTGTCTGATATCAGTTTCAAATTGACTTAAACTATAGAAAAAAAACACCACTAACATACGGAAAACTGAGAAAAAGCATTCAGATTGTTTTGATACTTTAGGAAAACGATCCATGAGTCATTTGTGACATGTACAAATTGACCGCACCTCAATTTGACGCATGGTGTGAACGATATGGATAAAATTTCTTGATATCAATTTTAAATTAACCTCAACTTTAGAAAACAACAAAAGTGACATACAAAAAACTGAGCAAATGTATTCAGATTGTTTTGATACTTTATTAAAACAGCCCATGAGTCATTTTTGACGTGTAAAAATCAACATCACCTCAATCTGACACACGATGTGACCGATATGGCTAAAAGTGTCTAATATCAGTTTGAAATTGACATTAACTTTAGAAAATAACACAAGTGACATATGAAAAACAGATAAAATGCATTCGGATTGTTTTGATACTTTAGTACAACGGTCCATGAGTCATTTTTGAGGTGTAAAAATCGACCGCACCTCAATCCAACGCACGGTGTGACTTGTATGGATAAAAGTGTCTGATATCAGATTCAAATTGACATTAACATTATAAAAGAGCACAAGTGACATACGAAAAACTGAGCAAATACATTTTTATTGTTTTGATGCTTTAGGAAAACGATCCATGAGTCATTTTTGACGTGTACAAATCAACTGCACGTCAATCTGGCGCACGGTGTGACCGGTATTGATAAAAGTGTCTGATATCAGTTACAAATTGACATTAACTTTAGAAAACAGCCCAAGTGACATACAACAAACTGAGAAAACACATTTGGATTGTTTTCATACATTATTAAAGAGATCCATGGGTCATTTTGTGACGTGTATGAATTGACCGCTCCTCAATCCGATGCACGATGTGATTAGTATGGCTAATAGTGTTTGATATAAGTTTGAAATTGACATTTACTTTAGAAATCAACACTATTGACATATAGAAAACTAATAAACTGTGTTAGTATTGTTTTAATAATTTAGAAAAATTATCCATGAGTCATTTTTGATGTGTAAGATTCGACTACATCTCAATCAGATGCACGATGTGACCGGTATGGCTAAAAGTGTCTAATATCAGTATGAAATTGACATTAACTTTATAAAACAACACATGTGATATAATAAAAACCAATCAAACACATTCAAATTGTTTTTATACTTTAGGAAAATTATCCATGAGTCTTTTTTTGATGTCTACGAATCAACCACACCTCAATCCGATGCACGGTGTGACCGGTATAGCTAAAAGTATCTGATATCAATTTCTAATTGACATTAACTTTAGAAAAGAATACAAGTGACATATGGATATCTGAGAAAATGCATTAGTATTGTTTTGATACTTTAGGGAAAATATCCATGAGTCATTTTTGATGTGTACGAATCAACCACACCTCAATCCGACGCACAGTGTGACCAGTATTGCTAAAAGTGTCTGATATTAGTTTCAAATTGACATTAACTTTAGAAAACAACACAAGTGACATAAAAAACCAATCAAACGCGTTCGGATTGTTTTGATACATTAGGAAAACGATCCATGAGTCATTTTTTATGTGTACAAACCGACTTAACCTCAATCTGATTCACGGTTTGACCGGTATGGCTAAAAGTGTATGATATAAGTTTGAAATTGACATTAACTTTAGAAAACAATATAAGTGACAAACGAAAAACTGAGAAAATACATTTTTATTGTTTTTATACTTTAGGAAAATGAGAAATGAGTCATTTTTGAGTTTTAAAAATCAACCGCACCTCAATCTGATGCACGGTGTGACCGGTATAGCTAAAAGTGTCTGATATCAGTTTGAAATTTACATTAACTTTATAAAACAACACAACTGACTTACAATAAACTGATGAAATGCATAAGTATTGTTTTGATACTTTAGGAAAACGATCCATGAGTCATTTGTGATGTGTAAGAATCAACCACACCTCAATCCAACACATGGTGTGACTGGTGTGGCTAAAGTATATGATATCAGTTTCAAATTGAAATTAACTTTATAAAACAACACATGTGACATACGGAAAACCAAGAAAACACATTCATAATGTTTTGATACATTAGTAAAACGATCCATTAGTCATTTGTGATGTGTACGAATCAACCGCATCTCAATCCGATGCACGGTGTGACCGGTATGGCTAAAAGTATCTGATATCAGTTTCAAATTGACATTAACTTTAGAAAACAACACAAGTGACATATGTAAAACCGAGAAAACGCATTCGTATTGTTTTGATACTTTAGAACAATGATCCATCAATAATTTTTGACGTGTACGAATCAAATGTAGCTCAATCCGATGCACGGTGTGACCGGTATGGCTAAAAGAGTCTGATATCAGTTTCAAATTGACATAAACGTTGGAAAACAACACTAATAACATATGAAAAACTGAGCAAACGCATTTGGATTTTTTTGATACTTTAGGAAAACGATCCATGAGTCATTTGTGACATGTAAGAATTGACCACACCTCAATCCAACACACGGTGTGACCGGTATGGTTAAATGTGTCTGATATCATTTTGAAATTGACATTAACTTTAGAAAACAACACTAATGATATACGGAATACCGATCAAACATGTTCGGATTGTTTTTATACTTTAGGACAACAATCCATGAGTCATTTTTGATGTTTATGAATAAACCACACCTCAATCTAACGCATGGTGTGATCGGTATGGATAAAATTGTTTGATATCAGTTCGAAATTGACATTCACTTTAGAAAACAACACAAGTGACATAAGAAAAATTGAGAAAACGCATTCAGATTTTTTTGATACATTAGAAAAATGATCCAAGACTCATTTTTGAGGTGTCAGAATCGAATGCACCTCAATCCGATGCATGATGTGACTGGTATGGCTAAAATTGTCTGATATCAGTTTCGAATTGACATTAACTTTAGAAAACAACACAAGTGACATACAGAAAACTGAGTAAACATGTTCGGATTATTTTGATACTTCATGACAATGGTCCATGAGTCATTTTTGACGTGTAAGAATCAACCTCACCACAATCCGACGCACGTTGTGACCAGAATGGCTAAAAGTGTCTGATATCAGTTTCAAATTGACATAAACTGTAGAAAACAACACAAGTGACATACGTATAACCAAGAAAACACGTTCGGATTGTTTTGATACTTTAGGACAATGATCCATGAGTCAGTTGTGACGTGTACGAATCAACCGCACCTCAATATAATGCATGGTGTGACCAGTAAATCTTTTCATTAGATAAAGAATTAGTATTTATTAAAAGATTTAAATCATCCAAAAACATATGTATTTTACATTATTCCAGTTCATTGTTATAATAATGTAAACATTTAATTTTATCATTTCCATATTTTAGATTCACATTTCCATATTAATGTATTCTTTCATATTAATTTGTTAATTTATTTAATTATTTTATTACTAACATAATATATTTTTTCTTATATAGGTGAATGTTATTCCTTGAGTTCAAATGCTTTGTTCGGCAACAAATACCATGGACGACAATTTTTGAGAGAGGATCACAAATATCAAAGGATGAATCATTAATGTTTATAACTTTTGTTGGATAATTTTAATTATAACCATGTAAAACATTGTTTGAAATGTATATAGCAGTGTGTTTTTTTTTGTATTCATGAGGTTAAGTAAATGTATATAGCATTGTTTGTCAGAATATTGTGTGCGGGTGTTATTTTGTGCAGGTGTGCAGGTGATATTTTCTGCAGGTGTTCGTTTGTGTAGGTGTGCAGGTGTGTAGGTGCTGGTTGGTAAGTGCAGGGGAAGGTGCCTTTATCAGTTCTTTTTTTAGCACTGATAAAGGACACCTTTAACAGCGCTAAAAGAGTGCGGATAAAGGGCCCTATTATCAGTGTTCAAGATAGCCATGATAAAGGCACCCTTTATCAGTGCTTGTAAAGTGATATTAATGCCGGCATAGATAAAGGAGGGTCACCTTTATAAGCACTCTAAAAAGCGCTGATAAAGGACCCCCTTTATCTATATTGTCATTAGCAGTGCTTTTCTAGCAATGTTAATGTTGGTTTTTAGCGCTGATAAAATTCCAAGTAGTAGTAGTGCACCTGTCAAATGTTCATGTACCATTACATAATCATAAAACATAAAATATTTCAATTTTCAACATTTCAATAATATAATGTAATTTTCAAACATAAGAAAATATTTCAAGTTATTTAATTAACAAGTATATTTTTGAAATCCATTAAAAACATTTAAAAAATGTTTTTTATTCAATGTGTCCCGTACCATTTTAAATATTTGGAACAAAAATCAAAAACTATAATTTTAAAGAAATATTTTCCATATAAATACATTCATTAAAATCATTATGTAAACATGGACATGAAATAGAAGGATTAAAAAGAATAAATCTTTAAAAAATTTAAAATGATGTTCTAGTCAAAGAGTCCTTTACAACTTGAGAAGCATATGAATAAAAATAATTAAATAATAAATTTAAAAAAATATTAAATATCATTAAAAATATTTTACTTCATTATATATCCTTTCAAAAAACTTATATATACACCTTATAGTATAACAAAGGTGAATAGCATCATGATATGCCTCAATAAAAAAAATTGAGATGAAGTCTCTTACCTTGAGTAAGACTCATCAGATGCATTATTTATATTCATTAATAATAAACATTGGAAAATTATTTACTTTATTGAAAACTTTTTTCTAGTTTATTATTACTTGTATATAGCTTAATGTCATTTTTTATCAATTACTTAATTATTAAAGTTCACATAAGATGTTTTGACGATATTCGTTATATGATTCCAAAATGTCTTTGGTAAGTAGAATATGGTAAAAGGTGTTATTAGTATATCTTATCCAGAATAATAGTAATTAACTAACAATCACTTTTATTCATAAATTATACTTTTAATTAAAACAATTATTTATGGTTATGTAAAATGAAAAATGTTAAAATCATGGAGACGGTAGCCCGTACGTATGCATGTGTAACATTTCAAATTTTTAATGACCAATATTGAAAGAAGGTAATTATTATTTTATATTTCCCTAATGATAATAATATAATAATATAATATTAATAATTTAAATATACTTATATATATCATACATGTGATTTTTTCAAGTAAAATGAATCGTATCGCTTCGTGGAGGTGATAGTTCACATGTATGCACGAATGATGTTATCATTTTTATGTGAATGGAATTGTAAAAAAATATTGTTATATAATTATTTCATAATGATAAATATTTTTTGACTATAATATATAAACATTAATTTCATCATAATAATCTGTCTTGAGAGGTGGTAATGGAAATGAATTATTTTGGTTCGCAAGGTTGTAGTCTGCGATACACACGAATGGATAATTCATTCCGCCTTTATTGGAATTGTAGATTGATTTATGTAATGACATTAACATAATCAAATCTAATTCTATATAAGATACATGTTTTTATTTATCATGTTTGAAGACTATTTGATGGAAGTGGCCTAATAAATAAAACAAAAACACTTAAAAATGATACCTTTCTTTCAGGAAATCTTTTTTGATTGACACCTTAACACCTCTACGTTGGGTGTTTTTCCTACTATAAGGAATATATAATATGATTAGGTATTATAATACCATTTTTTGGTTGACCATGGATGAAAAAAATAGTTTTTAAGGTGTGAATATATGAAAACAATGAGTCACCTTTCATAGGAGATGGAAGGGGTACTCTTGGAAATGTTCAAATTATTAGAATAATATAAATAAATTTACATTTATAAATGGTCCCAAACTGATTTGTTTTTAAGATATTATGATTTTTATCAAATCCATTTCATCTAATTATAATTTTATAATTTCTGTCTTTTTTTAATCCTTATCCTTTTATTTTAACCCTTATTAATTATTAATGTGATGTCATGTAAATTTAACTTTTAGGGTATGTATAATTACTATAACAGAAAAAACTACCAATAAATGAGTCATTTATGAAATTATAAGACTTATCCCAAATATTATGTATAATTTTATATTTTTATAAAGTCAATATAATTTAGTAAAATGTTTTATATTTTAAAATATATTTTGTGTAAATTTTGACACTATTAAATATTTAATATTTAAAAACATCATATCAACCTTTTATCTTATAAAAAACTCCATTAAAACATCCCTAAAATATCAAATTAATTCATACCATATGTGTATGGAATCCATTTTATCAAGTTATATTTATTTTAACATTTTTAATATCATTTATTTAATTCATCCTTCAATGAAACAATTATTGCATCATCATTGTGTAACCATTTAATATACTTTCTTATTCTAAAAATTTATAAATAAGTTACCAAGATGTATTAAATATTTAAGTATTTATAAATAATATTTATTTTTTATGATATTCTCTATATAAACCCATATTTATAATACTTGTTAAAAACAACATTGAACAAAAAAATTACTTTTCGTTGAATATTATATTATAAATGAATTAAAGTCATCCAAGTGGATCTAAGTTTCCAAAAATCTAAAAAATTATTATATTCATTATAAAACACTCAAAAAGTTAAATTAGGACAATGTTTAGGGTAATTTTATATTTTTGAAATATAATTTTTACCTTTAATTTCCTTATTTTCCCTTAACAGTGGTAATAAAAATTATTACTAAAGTTATTGTAACTATTATAAAAAAAGGGAACTATATACCTTATTATTCCAAAAATAAAATACATTTTTCCAAATTCAAATCACAGATTATTTAAAAATTAATTAAAAATTAAATCTCGTTGATGGAATAAAAAATAGGTTTTTAAGTAAAAACGTTCCAAATTCCAGTTAGTTTTTATTTGTCATTTCAATTTTAAATTGTTTCCGATGCTGTAAATTGGATTATATAATAAAAAAACTATATAATTATATTTTAAAACCATTCAAAAATATTTTTTTAAAAAATAAATAAATTTTATGTAAATGTAGTTTTAAATTAAAATTCATTAATTTTTTCCAGTATTCATCAAAAAATGAATATTATCCAAAAAATACAAATAATTTTACCATAGTAATTTTTTTTTACCAAATTCTAAATAAAAAGTTTATTTTTTCAAATAATATTTATAAAAGTTATAAATACAAGATTTAAAATTGTTAAAAAATTAGAAGGTAGAAAAACTACCATTTTTGAGAAATACTTCTTTTATGTGGAAATTTTTATTTTTTCTTATCTAATATATTGAAATCACACAAATTGTATTTTAAAAATTATAATGAATATTATATATATGTATATTGTAAATATACTCCAATAAGAGTGATTTTTTTATTTATTGGTATAAAACACACTTGTCCACATTTAAATAGTTTGTTATAAAAACATTTACTTTTATTTTAAAACTAGTTTTAAAATCATTCAAAGTACATTATTCACCAATTAATTAGTAATAAATAAATTTCTAAACTATATTTATTTAATATGGTTCATTTCATCCATTCTAACATCTATGTTTTAGGGGTAACATTTAAATTTTAATTAGATATTCTAAGATTGACAAGGTGTAAAATATATGTTATTGGACATAGTGTATTCTTTTAAAAACATGGGATGTTACATTATCCCTCCCTGGAAGTTTTGTCATCAAAATTTTAATTCGGGGTTGGTAACTATGGTGTGAATTTTCAAAATACCCTTATTGCAATCCCACATTGAAAAAATAATTAATAAAACTATCACTTTAAAAGTAAAAGAGGGAAGCACAGAGATCACCAATGATAAAAAAATAGTATCATTCCATGTAAAAAACATGGATAAGGAAGAGAAAACTAACCCTCATGGTTTGATGGATAGTGATAAAAAAATTATCATGAAATATTTACAATAAAAAAACCATAAATGTTTGATGGGTTAAATAAACTTTTATTTCATATTAGGAAAATTAAATGAAAAAGATTTTGTTTAATGAAATTTATAATAGAGTTGAAGAATTATTTTATTTCCTAAATGATGAACATATATAAATATACATACTTGAAAAGTATAATTTTATCATTTAATCGATTTTCACAACAAAATCAGAGTTCTCTCTAAATTATGGGTATTAATGATGTAATTTTCAAGCCTGAAGAACTAGAATCAATATTAGAGAATCACATAATCCCCAAAAGATAAACTATATATTTAACATGCAATGAAAAAATAACCAAAAAAAGTTAGGATAAGATTAGAAAATTACCCCAAAATAATAAATCATATATAATGATAAATTAATTAAATCTAAAAAATTCAACAATAATAACCAAAGTTTAACATAGACTATTCAACAATTAACCATCATTAAAGTTCCTCAAAAATAAGATAAAAAAATATTAAAAAACAAAATTGAGAATGATTTATCAAATAATATTTCAAGATAAATTAAAACATTTATCTATAAATAATGTCAATTACTCATGATGTCTTACACAAAAAATTACTTCCCTAATAATATTATGAATACAAAGCCAAATATTTAAATAACCCAAATCCCTAAAAGTAAAAAACGATATCCAATATTCATCCAAAATATAATTCAACTTTCATTTCTCAATAAAAAATAACATAGTATTCTATTGACCTTGATCATATATTATTCCCAACATAATGAAACACTTTTGAAAAAAAAATTAATAACTTAATCAACAAATAATTTCCAAATCCCAAGGTTATCTATTTGATAGAACATGGGATTCGAAAATCCACTTATTATTTATCCATCTACAAATTTAACTAAAAATAAAAATTCATTCTAACATGGGAATTCATAAAGGATGGTGGTAAGATATTCAACCATGTCACACTTCTGTTGTGGATTCTATTCCCACGACCTTTCTAGACATGATCGGATATCACCCATCATGTGAGTTTTACAATTCATAAGACTATATAATTGATATAAAATTCTTAAAAAATGATAATTACCTTAAAAGTAACCATAAAATATTTTATCCTTAAAGGTATTCTCATACTTTTTATTTTGTAATAAAAATTATAATAACCAAAAATTACCTCAAAAATGAATATATACAAAAATAACATTAGTCAATATAAGATTTAAAAACTAAAATCCTTAAAATGGACTGAAAGAGATTAATATTATAATAAATATTAAAATTATAAACTCATTATGATATCTCCAACTCTATAATAAACATCCTAATATCAAAATTCTCTTAAACCATAATATGATACAAACTTTAAGGACATGACATTACAAATAACATATTCCAGTGTTTTTAACTTGAATTCACATTTGTGGATAATTTCAATTTATTGTTTTACAGAATTAGGGCAGACTCTTATATAGTAGACCCTTTTATTATAAGTGGATAGTTATACACAATATCCACTTTTTTCACCAAATAAAACCCTTAAAAAACATGACTTGTTTTTGAGAAACATCTTCAATTATATCATCATGACATATTCTTTTCTATTAACAATTATATGAACATTGAAAAACATTTCAAAACATGGGATGAGCACCAAAATATTCATAAGGAACATAAAGAATGAAAAATATTAATCTAGTGAAAACCCATTAAACATTTCATTAAAATAAATCACACCTTTTTAACAAAAAAAAAGAAATCATCTCTCCAAAAGGTCATTATATTACCTTTGAACGTTAGCGATGTTTAAGAAAAATCATAAGTAGTCATATTATATATAAGTATCTAACTTGGGACATATTTATAATAAAATGGGATTTCCATACAGTTGACATTCATACATGTCACTATTAAAAATGTAATAGACATACACCCATCTTACGTTCATGTCACTATTACCAATGGAATATGTAAAGACCCGTAAAATTCAAGGGAAATGTTTTCTTAATTTTCTTTAGAATTTTACAAGAGCGCGGTTTCAGACGGCACCTGATTCCGAGGCCCGGAGTGCCCGGAATTAATTTCCGAAGTTTGGCTCGGGTACGTTCAGTGAACGAACGAGCGGGAATTCCTAACTTTTGATCCGATGCTCGGAATTGAAATCCGAGGGCACCGATGAACTCGCAGCGCCGATATTCGCTTAAAGAGACCTTTTCGGGAGTTGCATTTGTTGTGAGTTGAAAGTTAGTTTTGGGGTTTTCAGTTGAGTTAAATAAAATTTGTGTAAGACAAATTTTAATTATAGTTTGTTAAAAACCTACCAAAGGGGGTTGCAAGTGGGACCCACACCCACTTAACCTCCCTTGGGAGGATTAAGTGTGGTGGGGCCCACACGAACCCCTAGACTTTTCAAGTTCCCTTAACCCCCTCTTAATTGACATGGGTTATTTAATTTTGGAGTTAAAATTTTTGAATTTCAAACCTTTTGAAATTCTTATGTGTTATGTGTTAATAAAATAAGTTAGTGTCTTATTTTGTTTTGGTTAATAGATTTGGTCACCTTGAGAGCTTTTGGGAGATTTTCTTCTTCTTCTTCAACTCTGACGAAGAACACGAAGAACGCTCAACTTGACGAAGAACGCTCAAGTTCCGAAGAAGTACGCCACTCCGCTCTTCTTCGTCTTCCGTGTCAACGAGAGGGAACGCCACTCTCCTCGGATTCCCTTCGTCGACATAAGAGGTTTCGCCAACGACGTGCCACATCGGACACATCTCTTCGTCAACGGAATTGACGAACGACGACCGCGACACCCGACCTCCGCGACGTCGTCTTCCGCGGACTTAGACAAATCCTCGAACGTATACCCAAGGTAGGGGTTGTTGTTTAATTCTTTAATTATTCCATTTCTTGCTCGTGGATCGCATGTCTACGTGAGGCTTTTGAATATTTTTATTTAAGTGTTATTGTTAACGCGAGGGGGGCCGGACCGCACGAACACGGTCGAACCCCCCTCCTTCGATCTTGTTTATTCTTGCGGGTGGAATCAAGTGGCGTGGTGCCGTCGCACCACGCGGATTACCGTACAAATATTTTTACGCGGCGTCGTCGCGCCACGCCGAGGTAGAATCTTCAAGAACGCGACGCCGTCGCACCGCATTGAAAAGAATCAAGGCACGACGAAAGGGGCGCGGTGCCGTCGCACCGCGCCGGACGACGAACACCGCGGCCGGTTTCGGGCCGCGGCGGGACGAGGAGACCGCGGCCGGTTCCGGGCCGCGGCGGAAGAGAAGACCGGCGGCTGGGCCGCCGGTGTCGGAAGCCGAAGGGGGGGACCGGAATTTCCGGTCCCGTTGGAGAAAACCGGCCGGCCAGCTGGCCGGCCGGAAGGCATTAAACCGGGGGAATTAATCCCCCGGCCAGCCTGTAAAACCCCCCTCTTTAAGAGGGGGCGGTTCCATGAAAGGGGGGGGGGGGGGGAACAGCCCCCCGGTTCTTTAATTTAAATCGGCCCCCACGTGGGGGCCGTTTGTTGCAAAGGCGCGGCACAAGGCCGCGCCGCTTCCCAAAAACAGCGGGGCTTGCCCCCCGCGTGCCGACCGTGTGCGGCCCCTCGCGGCACCCCGAGCCGCCGTGGCACCTCGCGGCGCCAGGCCGCCGCGGCCCGCCACGCCGCCGCGCCGCCCCAGGGGGGGGTCGGGCCGGGTCGGCCCGGACCCGGACCCCCCCGTTTCGAACCAGATTTGGTTTTTGGCCCATAACTTGAGCCTCGGACCTCCGATCGACGAACCGTCAGCGGCAACGCGATCCTTGGATCTAGACGGTCGTTTCGGTATATCGCACTCAAGGTTTCGGATTACTTTGAGTTCGGCCGGGTTGGTTCGTTCACGAAACCAACCGGGCCTTCGGAGCGGAAACGCTCATATCTTGAGCTACGAACGTCCGATTGACGCGCCGTCAGTCGCGTTGTGTTCCTCTTAGTGAGACGGATCTTTTGGCATACTCCGCCTGAGGTTTGGACGCAGGTGGAGTATGGTCGGGTTGGTTTTTCCTTAAAAACCAACCGGGCCCCGGAGACGAAAATGCCAATAACTCTCAGACCGGGCGTCCGATCGACGCGCCGTCTGTTGCGTTGAGTTCCTGTTGACGATACGGATCTTTTGGATACATCAACTTCGGTCTTCGTGACAGTTGATGTATCAGCCTCTCGGCTCGTGGAGCGGACCCTCCGAACGAGCTTGCTGTGTGCGGGAACCCTAGTGCTGGCTGCGACTGCTACGACTGCTACTACTGCTACGACTGCTACTGTGACTGCGACGACGATAGTACAGAGATCCTGTGTGGATTCGACGACGACAGTACAGAGATCCTGTGTGGATTCGACGACGACGACTACAGCACTCAGCGATCCTACGTGGATCAGTGCTACAGGTCCTGTGTGGGCCCGATCCTGTGTGGGTCCTTGCGCTCAGCAGTTCTGTGTGAGCCAGCGCCTACAGGTCCTGTGTGGGCCCGATCCTGTGTGGGTCATTGCGGGGGTTAGTTACCTATCGATCCTTCGTGGGTCCGACGACTTAGATGGATCAGTGATCATCTTTATCGTCCTTGAAGAAGTATACCTGTGTGAGCTGAATCCTATTTCTTTCCTGTGTGGATTGTGTTGTGCAATCCTGTGTGGATTATGTTTTGCTTTCCTATGTGGAATACGTATACTTTCCTGCGTGGACTGAGTTGTACTTGGGCTCGGAGTTTGGAGCGTATTTGAATTGATGACTTAGGTTTATGTATGGGCATATACCTAAGCAGTGTCAGTTGTTACTTCGTGATTGTACTTTTCTTCGTGGTTTATCCTTTGTGGATTTGAGAGACCTTCAGGGGTCTCGGGGTCGCTACTGAGTATCTTATACTCACCCCTGCACGGGCTTTGCCCGCACTACGTTGTGTTGGTTGCAGACGACGGACAGCGTTGACCTTAGCTGAGGCTTGCAGAGCGGGACGGTACCCGGAGGTGGATCACTGGGCGGGACGTGCACGGAGCGGACGACGGGACCCGTGGAGCAGAGGAGCTATTTGTACCCACCCTTCAGGTGGGATTCCCAGTGGACAGCTCGGAGTAGCGGCTTTTACTTTTCAGTTGCTGTTTTTCCCTTTTCGAGTTGTACTTTACTTTCAGTTTGGGTTTGTATTCTGGCCCATTTACTTTTCCGCACTATCAGTCGTACTCTGCTTTGCTTAGTGTTTACTTTCCGCTTGTTTACTCTGTGGTGTGTGTTTACTTTTCAAAGGCAATGCCTTCCCTTTTTACCGGGATTTACGCCTTGGTGTGCTAGTCGCCAGCCCCTGGCCTATGGAAGGCGGGCTTGGGGTAGTCACGGCACGGACCCCAAGGGCGGGTCGTGAAAAATTGGTATCAGAGGAGTTCGGTTCTACCGCGAACTCTGATCTTTTCTATGTGAAGCAATAATGTTTAGCGTATTGAGTGTGGTTATCAGTCCAGGGAGTCCAGTGTTGGTGCGGCGGCCGACGTATCCGTACACCAGGACCCTGACTTCTGATTTCTGACTTAATGCACGAAAACATTGATTGCGTGTGTGTTTCAAAGTTTTCTTTGTGATTACTTATATCAGCTCACCAGGTATACTGTTCTAACCGTGGCGCACCTGTTTCCTTTTCAGGATGGCCCCACGACGGCAGCCAGCTAGGGTTCCGAGAGTCGAGTGTGACGACAGCCCACCAAGCGACGAGGCCTCGGTACAGGGCCCTTTTCCAGTAGTGGCACCGACGGTAGCTTTACCCACCGATCCCCCGATGCTTCCAGCAGCAGCCGCTGACGATGCACGTCACCTCAGCGCACTGCATGAGTTTCAGCGCCAGCGACCGCCCAGGTTTCACGGGGAGACGGATCCCCAGGCAGCAGAGGACTGGCTGGAGGCAGTGGTTCGAGTGTTTAGGCTAGTGAGGAAACCAGCAGACCTCATGGTGATCCTCGCTGCGAGCCTATTACACGCAGCAGCAGGACGATGGTGGAGCTTGATGCTCCAGGTGCACGATGAGGCATCTCTACTTTGGACGGACTTTGAGAGCCTCTTCCACTCGGAGTTCGTCCCAGCCACCCTTCGTGCGGTGCGTATCCAGGAGCTTCTACAGCTGCGGCAGGGCAGCATGACGGTCGCTCAGTACTCGGCGAGATTTACCGATCTCTCGCGCTACTCGACCGACATGGTACGGGACCCATTCTTCCGGGCCCGGACCTTCGAGCAGGGTTTGAGACACGAGATCAGGGCATCGCTGATCTCCCTCAGCATACCGACTCAGACAGGAGTACTGGAGCAGGCCCTTCTGATCGAGAGCTTCCTTGCTGAGTCTACACCAGCACAGCGACCCACCGCAGGGCGGCACGTGGCAGAGTCATCTGCAGCAGGCAGTCGACGGATGACTCAGGGGTCCAGACAGACTAGACCTTCAGGCCGATGATCTCAGGGCACTGGCTCAACAGTGCGGGGCACACAGCGCGGAGCCAGTCTTCCGAGAGGCAGACAGTGCTACTCGTGCGGCGGGCAGGGCCACATGGCTCGTGACTGCCCGACCCGTCGTGCCGAGGAGCAGCAGTCAGTTGATGGACCACCGAGGCAGAGGCAGAGGGTCGACCGTGGCGGTCCGCAGGGAGGAGGCGGACGAGGCAGAGGAGCTGGACGAGCAACCAGTGGTGGGAGACGCTTTGAGGCTCTGCCACCACCACCACCAGGAGGTCCACCCCGACCACAGGGAGCTGGCGGGCAGCGAGAGGCACAGCTCTAGGCAGCAGAGGCCTACGACCACGGAGCACCCGAGATGATTCGAGGTACTATCTGTGTCTATTCCACCCTTGCTGCAGTTCTTATAGACACAGGAGCGAGTCACTCCTTCATAGCCGCTGCCCTTGTTCGGAGCTCAGAGATTCTGACAGAGCCGTTGGATCGATCCTTACGGCTAGAGACTCCTACGGGAGCAGACTCGACGATTACGCACTGGTGCCGGCAGTGTGAGCTTACTCTAGGAGGCAAGAGCTTCGGCTGGGATCTTCTTGTAGCAGCGTCGAGGCCTTACGACGTCATCTTGGGCATGGATAGGCTATCTACGGTCCATGCACAGATTGACTGTTTTAGGCGCAAGGTGCGATGTGTACGCACCGACGGGAGCAGGTTCACCTTCACCGGCGAGAAGGGAGCCTTAGCAGCACAGGATGGACTTTCGCGGAAGAGAGGACAGCCCATCACTCATCAGTTGGCTAGCCTTATCCTCGGAGCAGTTGACGTGCGGAGTCCTGGTTTTCCTGTAGTGGTGGATCAGTTTGCGGACGTTTTTCCTGACGACGTTCCAGGGCTACCTCCTCGCAGAGAGGTAGACTTTTATATTGACTTGTACCCTGGGACAGCCCCAATATCCACTCCAGCATATCGGATGGCCCCCGCCGAGCTTCGAGAGCTACGGGTACAGTTGGAGGACTTGCAGGGCAAGGGGTTCATCCGACCCAGTGTTTCACCCTGGGCTTCACCGATATTGATCGCCAAGAAGGCGGACGGGAGCTTGCGACTTTGTGTTGACTATCGTCGCCTGAACCAGGTGACAGTGAGGAACAAGTATCCGCTACCGAGGATTGATTACCTCTTTGATCAGCTCAAGGGAGCACGGTGGTTCTCGAAGATAGACCTCAGGTCAGGCTATCATCAGCTCAGAGTCAGAGACGAGGATGTGCAGAAGACGGCCTTCAGATGTCGGTATGGCCACTACGAGTTCTTGGTTATGCCTTTCGGTGTAACCAATGCTCCAGCAGTGTTCATGGCTCTCATGAACAGGATCTTTCATCCATACCTCGATCGGTTTGTCATGGTCTTCATCGACGACATTCTGATTTACTCTACGACAGAGGAGGAGCACGCCTATCACTTGCGAGTTGTCCTTGACACACTCTGAGAGCACCAGCTTTATGGTAAGCTCTCGAAGTGCCAGTTCTGGATACGTGAGGTCCACTTTTTGGGACACGTTATCTCTGAGGCGGGAGTTGCAGTGGATCCCGCGAAGATTGAGGCTGTGTTAGCATGGGAGCCACCCAGGAGCGTGACTGAGGTTCGGAGTTTCTTGGGACTAGCTGGATACTATCGGAGATTTGTGCCGAACTTCTCTAGAGTTGCAGCATCACTCACAGCTTTGACAAAGAAGGGGAAACCCTTCGTGTGGTCAGACAGTTGTCAGCAGAGCTTCCAGGATCTGAGACAGAGATTGACTAGCGCACCTATCTTGAGGTTGCCTGAGGAGGGAGTAGGGTACGTAGTCTACTGCGATGCATCAGGGACCGGACTCGGATGTGTTCTGATGAAGGAGCGGGCCGTGATCACCTATGGATCACGTCAGTTGAGGCCGCATGAGAAGAACTACGCTACCCATGACCTGGAGTTAGCAGCAGTGGTCTTCGCTCTGAAGACATGGCGACACTATCTGATGGGCGAGCACTTTACAGTCTTTTCCGATCATCAGAGTCTAAGGTATATCTTCTCGCAGAAGGACCTGAACCTGAGACAGCGGCGATGGTTCGAGTTCCTCCAGGACTATGACTTTGAGATAGTCTATACTCCTGGGAAGGGGAACGTAGTAGCCGATGCCCTCAGCAGGAGGACGGGCATTCAGCTACTCGAGGAGGCGACGGAGCAGCTAGCCTCTTTGCATATATCCTTCGTGGATAGAGATGGAGCAGCCTTTCTTCAGTCTCTCACAGTCACTCCTCCACTACTGCAGCGAGTCAGGGTGGCACAGCATGGGGATGCTGACTGTGAGACACGGCGTGCACAGATATCCTCGGGACAGGCACCTGATGGTTTCTCCCTTGGAGCAGAGCACAACATCCTTTACAGAGGACGTACCATGGTACTAGTCGCATTGCGAGAGGGAGTGCTGCGGGAGTTTCACACTTCTCCTTTAGTGGTACATCCTGGAGTGGCGAAGATGTACCAGGACCTCAGACGACAGAATTGGTGGCCGGGTATGAATAAGGCTGTTGCAAAGTTCGTTTCTCGATGCCTCACCTGTCAGCAGGTGAAGGCAGAGCATCAGGTACCAGCAGGCTTGGTACAACCCTTGGAGGTTCCGGAGTGGAAGTGGGACGACATATCTATGGACTTCATGACTAGACTTCCACGCACTTTCAGAGGTCACGACTCCATCTGGGTGATTGTTGACCGACTCACCAAGTCGGCACACTTCTTACCCATCAGAGAGCAGGGCTCAGTGGAGAGCTTGGGACGTCTCCACGTTCAGGAGATTGTGCGGCTCCACGGCGTGCCATCATCTATCGTTTCCGATCGAGATGCCCACTTTACTTCCCGGCTTTGGAAGGGGTTACAGGAGGCGTTCGGTACGCAGCTACGTCTTAGCACAGCTTTTCACCCTCAATCGGATGGTCAGACGGAGAGGACCATTCAGACTCTCGAGGACATGCTCCGCGCATGTGTCCTCGACTTTGGTCGTAGCTGGGAGGACCACCTACCCTTGGTGGAGTTTGCATACAACAACAGCTACCACTCCACCATCGGGATGGCACCATACGAGGCGTTGTACGACCGACCTTGTAGATCTCCTTTGTGCTGGACAGACCCTGGGGAGTCAGCACTGGTGGGACCGGAGATGGTCCAGACCACGACAGAGAAGGTCCAGGTCATCCAGGAGCGGATGAGGACAGCTCAGAGCCGGCAGAAGTCATATGCTGACAGGAGGCGGAGGCCACTGGAGTTCGAGGATGGCGACCACGTCTTCTTGCGAGTCTCACCTCGACGTGGTATTCAGAGATTTGGCCGAGGCGGCAAGTTATCTCCGCGCTTCATCGGACCCTTCCAGATTCTCAGCAGGATTGGCGAGGTGGCTTATCGCCTGGCTCTACCACCTCAGTTGCACCGGGTGCACGACGTCTTCCACGTATCCCAGCTGAGGAGATACGTGCACGACCCGACGCACATCATTGACCATGGGGAGCTTGACGTTGACGATGGGGCGACTTTTACGGAGGTCCCGGTAGAGATAGAGGATCGACAGGAGCGGGGTCCTGCGTGGGCGATCGATTCCTCTTGTGCGCATCAGATGGCAGCACGGGAATCTCCAGGAGAGCACATGGGAGCGAGAGGCTCAGATGCGTGCTCAGTACCCTCATTTGTTTCCCTAGTTTTTGATGTATCTTTACGGGGACGTAAAGCCCTGAGGTGGGAGTAATGTAAAGACTCGTAAAATTCAAGGGAAATTTTTTCTTAATTTTCTTTAGAATTTTACAAGAGCGCGGTTTCAGATGGCACCTGATTCCGAGGCCCGGAGTGCCCGGAATTAATTTCCGAAGTTTGGATCGGGTACGTTCAGTGAACGAACGAGCGGGAATTCCTAACTTTTGATCCGGTGCTCGGAATTGAAATCTGAGGGCACCGATGAACTCGCAGCGCCGATATTCGCTTAAAGAGACCTTTTCGGGAGTTGCGTTTGTTGCGAGTTGAAAGTTAGTTTTGGGGTTTTCAGTTGAGTTAAATAACATTTGTGTAAGACAAATTTTAATTATAGTTTGTTAAAAACCTACCAAAGGGGGTTGCAAGTGGGACCCACACCCACTTAACCTCCCTTGGGAGGATTAAGTGTGGTGGGGCCCACACGAACCCCTAGACTTTTCAAGTTCCCTTAACCCCCTCTTAATTGACATGGGTTATTTAATTTTGGAGTTAAACTTTTTGAATTTCAAACCTTTTGAAATTCTTATGTGTTATGTGTTAATAAAATAAGTTAGTGTCTTATTTTGTTTTGGTTAATAGATTTGGTCACCTTGAGAGCTTTTGGGAGATTTTCTTCTTCTTCTTCAACTCTGACGAAGAACACGAAGAACACTCAACTTGACGAAGAACGCTCAAGTTCTGAAGAAGAACTCCACTCCGCTCTTCTTCGTCTTCCGTGTCAACGAGAGGGAACGCCGCTCTCCTCGGATTCCCTTCATCGACATAAGAGGTTTCGCCAACGACGTGCCACATCGGACACATCTCTTCATCAACGGAATTGACGAACGACGACCGCGACACCCGACCTCCGCGACGTCGTCTTCCGCGGACTTAGACAAATCCTCGAACGTATACCCAAGGTAGGGGTTGTTGTTTAATTCTTTAATTATTCCATTTCTTGCTTGTGGATCGCATGTCTACGTGAGGCTTTTGAATATTTTTATTTAAGTGTTATTGTTAACGCGAGGGGGGCCGGACCGCACGAACACGGCCGAACCCCCCTCCTTCGATCTTGTTTATTCTTGCGGGTGGAAGCAAGTGGCGTGGTGCCGTCGCACCACGCGGATTACCGTACAATTATTTTTACGCGGCGCCGTCGCGCCACGCCGAGGTAGAATCTTCAAGAACGCGACGCCGTCGCGCCGCGTTGAAAAGAATCAAGGCACGACGAAAGGGGTGCGGTGTCGTCGCACCGCGCCGGACGATGAACACCGCGGCCGGTTCCGGGCCGCGGCGGGACGAGGAGACCGCGGCCGGTTCCGGGCCGCGGCGGAAGAGAAGACCGGCGGCCGGGCCGCCGGCGTCGGAAGCCGAAGGGGGGGACCGGAATTTCCGGTCCCGTTGGAGAAAACCGGCCGGCCAGCTGGCCGGCCGGAAGGCATTAAACCGGGGGAATTAATCGCCCGGCCAGCCTGTAAAACCCCCCTCTTTAAGAGGGGGGCGGTTCCATGAAAGGGGGGGGGGCAACAGCCCCCCGGTTCTTTAATTTAAATCGGCCCCCACGTGGGGGCCGTTTGTTGCAAAGGCGCGACACAAGGCCGCGCCGCTTCCCAAAAACAGCGGGGCTTGCCCCCCGCGTGCCGACCGTGTGCGGCCCCTCGCGGCTCCCCGAGCCGCCGCGGCACCTCGCGGTGCCAGGCCGCCGCGGCCCGCCGCGCCGCCCCAGGGGGGGGGGGGGGTCGGGTCTGGTCGGCCAGGACCCGGACCCCCCCGTTTCGAACCAGATTTGGTTTTTGGCCCATAACTTGAGCCTCGGACCTCCGATCGACGAACCGTCAGCGGAAACGCGATCCTTGGATCGAGACGGTCGTTTCGGTATATCGCACTCAAGGTTTCGGATTACTTTGAGTTCGGCCGGGTTGGTTCGTTCACGAAACCAACCGGGCCTTCGGAGCGGAAACACTCATATCTTGAGCTACGAACGTCCGATTGACGCGCCGTCAGTCGCGTTGTGTTCCTCTTAGTGAGACGGATCTTTTGGCATACTCCGCCCGAGGTTTGGACGCAGGTGGAGTATGGTCGGGTTGGTTTTTCCTTAAAAACCAACCGGGCCCCGGAGACGAAAATGCCAATAACTCTCAGACCGGGCGTCCGATCGACGCGCCGTCTGTTGCGTTGAGTTCCTGTTGACGATACGGAACTTTTGGATACATCAACTTCGGTCTTCGTGACAGTTGATGTATCAGCCTCTCGGCTCGTGGAGCGGACCCTCCGAACGAGCTTACTGTGTGCGGGAACCCTAGTGCTGGCTGCGACTGCTACGACTGCTACTACTGCTACGACTACTACTGTGACTGCGACGACGACAGTACAGAGATCCTGTGTGGATTCGACGACGACAGTACAGAGATCCTGTGTGGATTCGACGACGACGACTACAGCACTCAGCGATCCTACGTGGATCAGTGCTACAGGTCCTGTGTGGGCCCGATCCTGTGTGGGTCATTGCGCTCAGCGGTTCTGTGTGAGCCAGAGCCTACAGGTCCTGTGTGGGCCCGATCCTGTGTGGGTCTTTGCGGGGGTTAGTTACCTATCGATCCTTCGTGGGTCCGACGACTTAGATGGATCAGTGATCATCTTTATCGTCCTTGAAGAAGTATACCTGTTTGAGCTGAATCCTATTTCTTTCCTTTGTGGATTGTGTTGTGCAATCCTGTGTGGATTATGTTTTGCTTTCCTATGTGGAATACGTATACTTTCCAGCGTGGACTGAGTTGTACTTGGGCTCGGAGTTTGGAGCGTATTTGAATTGATGACTTAGGTATATGTATGGGCATATACCTAAGCAGTGTCAGTTGTTACTTCGTGATTGTACTCTTCTTCGTGGTTTATCCTTTGTGGATTTGAGAGACCTTCAGGGGTCTCGGGGTCCCTACTGAGTAGCTTATACTCACCCCTGCACGGGATTTGCCCGCACTACGTTGTGTTGGTTGCAGACGACGGACAGCGTTGACCTTAGCTGAGGCTTGCAGAGCGGGACGGTACCCGGAGGTGGATCACTGGGCGGGACGTGCACGGAGCGGACGACGGGACCCGTGGAGCAGAGGAGCTATCTGTACCCACCCTTCAGGTGGGATTCCCAGTGGACAGCTCGGAGTAGCGGCTTTTACTTTTCAGTTGCTGTTTTTCCCTTTTCGAGTTGTACTTTACTTTCAGTTTGGGTTTGTATTCTGGCCCATTTACTTTTCCGCACTATCAGTCGTACTCTGCTTTGCTTAGTGTTTACTTTCCGCTTGTTTACTCTGTGGTGTGTGTTTACTTTTCAAAGGCAATGCCTTCCCTTTTTACCGGGATTTACGCCTTGGTGCTAGTCGCCAGCCCCTGGCCTATGGAAGGCGGGCTTGGGGTAGTCACGTCACGGACCCCGAGGGCGGGTCGTGACAGAATAGCCCAGAGTCGACTTCCATTACCAATGCATTAAAGGCTATGACGTAACCACACAACAATGGTTTATCACGTAACCACCCTTAAAATATACAGGTACCAATATATATTCATCAAACATAAATACATTCAATTTTAAACATGTTACTCATATAATTTCATTTTCACACTTCAAAAAACATTTAATGTTATTTAAATAACCAATACATTTCCAAAACCCATTTAATACAACTAAAAGAGATTTTTGATTCAAAGTGTCTCATAACACTTTAAAATATATGAGTAAAATCAAAAATTAAATTTTTAAAACATTAATTTCTATATAAAAACATTCTTAAAAACCATTTGGAAAACACGGAAATGAAATGGAAGGACTTAATAGAAGAAATCATTAAAATGTTTAAAATAATGTTTTATTTATAGAGTCCCTTACCACTTGAGAAACAAATGAATAAAAATAGTTAAATAATAACATTAAAGAATAATTAAATATCATGATAACAAAATAATTTCTGATATAACATGTCAAAAGGGTTATATATACACCTCTAAGGATAATAACGGTTCACAACATTGTGAAATGCCACAATAAAAAGAGATTGAGGAAAAGTCCCCTACCCTGAGTCTGACTAATCATGTATGTTATTTATATTCTTGAATAATAATATTAGGTTAAATATTTAATTTCATGATAACCTTCATAGAGTTTGTTATTCCTTTTATATCACCTAATATCATTTTATGAAAATTACATAATTGTATTAGTTTATGTTGGACGGTTTGAGGATATTTGGTATATGATTCTAAAATGACTTCGGTAAGTCAAATATGGTCAAAGTGGTCATTAGTACATCATCTTAATAACAATATTCATTACATATTAATCAATTTTTTACATAAATTATAATTTTAAATCAAACCATTATGTATTGTTATTAAAAAAGAACACTACTATAATAATGGAAAAGGTAGGTCGTACATACGCAACAGTAACGTTTCAAATTTTAATTGATCATCATAGAAATAAGGTAATTATAATTCTATAATTCCATAATTATCATAATATCATAAATATAATATTAATATTTTAATTATTCTTATATATATCGTATGTGGGATGTGGTGAAAGAAAACAAACCACATCACTTCATGGAGGAGATAGTTCACACGTATGGATGAATGGCATTATAATTTATAAGTTAATGGAATGGTAAGAACATAATTGATATATGATTATTAAATAATGATAAATATTTATTAATTTCATATATAAACATAAAATCCATCATTTTAAGAAATCTTGATCGACGATCATGGAAAATGAATTATTTTTGGATTGTGAGGTGGTAGTTTTCCATACACACAAATGAATAATTCATTTCAAATTTGATGAAATTTTATATTCATTGAGGTTATCATATTAACAAAATATAATATTAGTATGTTAATGATACTTAATTTGTTAATAAATATTGTTTTAAGAATATTTTAGGAATATGGAAGATGATATAAAACAAAAATAACACATAAAAATGATAACTTGCCTTTGTGAAATCTCTTTTGATTATCAAATTATATTTATTTTTAACATTTTTAATATCGTTTATTTGATTCATCCATTAATCATGAAATTACAGCAACATCATCGTATAACCATTTTATTTAATTAATTATTCCTAAAATATTATAAATAAATTACCATTATGTAGTTATTCTTTTTATATTTATAAATAATGTTTATATCCGAATAGATCACCTATATAACCACATATTGAAAATTATTTAATTATTAAAAAAAAGTGTACCAAAAATGACTTTTAATTTAATATAATATTATAAATTCATTAAAGTGGTACAATTGATCCAAAAAAGGACTCAGGGATGATATTATTTGGAAAAGACTCATCCTATTAAATTATGCCATGTGTTAGTGTAATTTTATATTTTCACAATACACTTTTTACCTTTAATTACCTGAGTTACCCTTAAGTGTGGTAAGAAATTTTTTTACTAAATATACTATACATCATGTCCAAAAATAAAAAGGGACCTATTTACAAAATTTATTTCTTCTGATTCCAAATATGGAATCCATTTTTACAAATTCAAAATATAAGAATTAAAAAAATAATTTAAAGTTAATCTCATTGACAGAATAAGAAAACTGGGTTTTAAAGTAAAAACATTCAAAAGGTCATAATATTTTATATCTAATTTCAATGTGAAATTGATAAAAATTAACTAAATTATATGAAATTATAAAATCATTACCTAATTATACATTAAAATGATTCAAAGATATTATTTAACAATATAAATATATTTTGTGATAAAGTAGTTTTCAGTTAAAATAAATTGTTTTTTACTATTTATCAAGAAATGACTCTTATCAGAAAAAATACCAAATATTTAACAAAGTAAATTTTTATATCCCACATCCAAAAAAAATGTATTTTTTAAAATGGAATTTAAAAAAGTGAAAAAAACTAGACTTAAAACTAGTATTCCATTAAAAGATGGAAAACTGCCATTTTTGATAATTAATTCTTTTATTGGAAAAATTGGGTTTGTTTTTATATAATGTGTAGAAAATATATAAAACTAACACTAAAAATTTTAATCAATATAACATAAATATTAATATTACATTAATATAATCAATCTAGAGTTATTTTATTTATTTATTTGTATAAAACACACTTGTGTACATTGAAATAGTTTGTCAAAAAAATTCCTTTTATATTAAAAAGGGTTTTACAATAATTTATAATTAATTATTCACAAAATAATTAATTATATATACATTTTAAAAATATTTTTAGTTATTACTATTCATTCCTTCCGTTCTAATAGAATGTTTTTAATGGTAACGTTTATATATTAATTATTTGTTCACATAAGCTTGATATGGTGTATAATGAACTCTATTTAACATAATGTTTCATTTTAAAACTCATGATGTTATATTCCCCCCACCCCCAATGGAAATTTTCTCGGTAAAATTTAAATTTGGGGATGGTTTCTACGTTTTTATTTTTCGAAATACCTTTATTGCAATCACACATCAGAACAAAGATTAATAAAATGACCATTTTAAAAGAAAGGAATGTATAAAGATCACTGAAGATAAAAAATAATATAGTTTAATATAGGAAAAAATGGATATGTAAGAGAAAACTAACCATCATGTACTAATGAAATGTGATAGGAAACATTATTAGGAGAAAGTTGACAAATAGAAAACCATAAATTTATAATGGGTAAAACTGGCATTGATTTTATAATAGGAAAAGTGTAAAAAAATTATTTTTTTATTATTTTTAATAGTGTTGAGGAAATAATTTACTTCCTAGACTAATAACACAATGAAATATATTTACATGAAAATTATTGTTTCATCCTTTGATAAATTTTCACTACAAAGGCATATTTATTTTCCAAATGATGTGTATTCATGATGAGTTTTTCATGCTTGGAGCACTAGATTCAACATCTTGAGAATTAAATAATCCACAAATGGTTAACAATAAAATTATACTAGCATGAAACATTAACCAAAAAAAATAGGATAATTTAAGATAACTACAAAAAATAATAAACATTATATAACGAAAAAATAATTCAATCTCCAAAATTCAATAGTCTTACCAAAAGTTCGACAAAGACCATTTAACAAATAAATAACCCAAAAATTCATCAAAAATAATTGAGACAAATATTAAAACCCAAAATTCAGAAGTATTTCATAAAATAGTCTTTCAAAATAAATTTTGACATTTATCTCCAAATAATAGCAATTACAAATGAATCCTTATAACAAAAAAGAAATGTCCTATTAATATTCAAGATACGCTAACCATTTCATAAATAACATAAATCAATATAAGTGCACAATGATATCCTACATGCATAAAAAATATAATTAAACCATTATTAATCATATAAAATACTATAGTATTCAATTTACCTTGATCATATATGGTTCCCAAAATAATTAATGTCTTCTGAAACAACATTAAACACTTAATCATCAAATAATTTCATAGAACCAAATTTATGTATTTTATAAATCATGGTTGCCAAAAATCAACTTATTAGTTATCCATAAACTTGTTTAATTGAAAATAAAAATTCATACTAACCCAAGACTTCATGTTGGACAATGGTTGGTGATGCACCCATTTATTCCTTCGATTTTGGGTTCTATTCCCACAACCATTCCAGACGTGATCGGTTGTAACATATCCTGCATGATTCCCTTATATAAAAATATATAATTTATATAAAATTAGAAAAAATATGATAAAATCCTAAAAATAACCATAATAAATTTTAACCTCATAGGTTATCTCATAAAATTTATTTTGAATCAAAAAATAATAATGACCCAAAATTAACCCAAAATGAATTTCTCCAAAAATATTGTTAGTCACCTTAAAACTTCATAAAATAAATACTAAAATGGGATTATAATACAATAAAAATATAATAAACCATAAAATTATAAACTCATGATGATATCACAAACCATTTCAGGAACATCGTAATCCTTAAAGTTGTGTGAACCGTCCTCAGATACCAACTATATGTAATCTGCCTTAAACAAAACTTATTTTATTGTTTTTGAACTAGGATTCACAATTTGAGAATATTTTAAATTTATAGATTTAGATAATTAGAAAAAACACTGGAAATGTAGAACCATACCTTATAAGTGGATAATTACACTAAGTATCCACTTTTTTCTACCAAATAAAACCCTTCACAAAAATGAAATACTTTCGAGACACATCCTTAATTCTCTCATCATGACATATTCTTTTCTATTTACAATATTAAGACCTCTGAAAAAATATTTCAATATTTGGGATAATAATAATATATATACAAGGAACATTAATAAACAAAATAATTAATCTCGTTAAAACCCATTAATCATTTCTGATAAAAACAAACCTTTTACCCTGAATAAGAGATCATCATCTCAAATAGATCATTATCTTACCTTTTGAAATCAACTATTTTCATGAAAAATCAAAAGAAAACATATAATATATATGTAGGTAACATGGTTCATAATTATAATAAAATTTAATAACCAGATGTTCTACTTCAATATATGTTACTCTTACAAATGGAATAACCATACACATGACCTCCATACATTTCACTCTTACAAATAGAATAATCAAACAACTGACTTCCATAACCAATGCATTCAAGGTTATAACATGACCACTCATCCTTGGTTTATCACATAACCACGAATCGAATGTCTATGTACCATTATATAATCACAATACATAAAATCATTCAATTTTTTACATGTTACTCTTATAATTTCATTTTCACACATATTAAAATAGTTCATGTTATTGAAATAACAACTCCACTTCTAAAACCCAATTAAAACCATTAACAATAGATTTTTTATTCAAAGTGTCCCATACCACTTTGAAAATTTTTTATTTTAATTCAAAAATTAATATTTTAAGACATTAATTTCCATATAAATACAATAATAAAAATCATTTTGTAAACATGGATATGAAATTGAAGGTTTTAAAATAATAAATTTTTAAAACATTTAAATTTATGTTTCATTTTAAGAGTCCCTTACCACTTGAGAAACACTTTAATAAAAATAATTATAGAATAAAATTATATTAAACATTAAATATCATGAAAACATAGTAATTCAAAATTTAATGTGTCAAAAGAGAGATATATATATAGAATAAAGTATAATAAAGGTGCATAACATCACGATATGCCACAATGATAGGACATTGAGACGATGTCCCTTACCATGAGTCTAACACGTAATGTATGTTATTAATCATCATGAATAATAAAATTGTGAAAATTATTCACTTTATTGGGAACCCTTTTAGAGTTTATTACTAATTTTACATCACTTAATATATAGTTATAAAAATTACATAATTATCTATGTTCATGTCATACGTGTTGACAAAATTCAGTATATGATTTCAAAATGACTATGGAAAGTCAAATACCATTGATGAAATCAGTACATGATCATATTAATAATAATATTGATGAAACAAAAATAAATTTCATAAATACATTATAAATTTAAATCAAACCATTATGTATGGGTATGAAAACTAAACAATGTTATAATCATGGAGACGGTAGGTCGTACGTACGCATGACTGATGTTTCCACTTTTCACTGATCATTATGAAAGAAAGATAATTATTATTATATCTTTACATAATGATAATAATATAATGAATTTCATATTAAAAATTTTAATATACTTATATATGTCATAAAATTTTTGTGGTGATGCAAAATGAATCACATCGCTTCTTAGTGGAGATAGTTCACACATATGGACGAACGACTTTATCATTTTAAAGTGCATGGAAAGGTAAGAAACAAATTGATATATTACAATTTAATAATGATACATATGACATGAATATAATATAAAATCATTAATTCCATAATTATAACTATTCTATAGAGATGGTGATGGAAAATTAATTATTTTGGTTCACGAGGTGGTAGTTTGACATACACATGAATGAATAATTCATTTCCGATTTGATGAATTAGGAGATGGATTTAGTGTATTATATTAAAAGAATATTATCTATGTATATTTATTATATTTTAATAATTTTTTAATCGTATTTGAATAGGAATGTAATGAAGTGGAAGAAGAAATTAAAAATCACTTAAAATGATACCTTTCATTCGAACAATCTCATTGGAATAACACCTTAAATCCAATAAGTATGGTCTTATGCCTAATAAAATACCTATAATATGAGTTAAGGTATTATAATAATTTATTTCGGTATATATTGGTTGATAAAAATTGGTTTTTAGTTTTGAATAATAGATAAAAATGAGTGCCCTTTTATAAGAGAGGGGAGGGGCACTCCTGGAATTATTGAAATTGTTAAATCAATATAGATTAATTTTCATTTCAAAATGGACCAAAACAAATATATTTAGAATATATTTTTATTTTTGGTCTCATAACATTATTCAAATTAATATTAGATATGTTTTGTGTATTTTTTAATTGTTATCATTTGGTTTTATCCCTTATTAATTCTTGTTGTGATATCATAAATTTTCACATTAAGGGTTACTATAAATACTATAACATGAAAAACTACCAATAAATGAGTAATTTATGACATGAGAATACGTATCCCACTTTTTTTGAATTTTTAATTTTTATGAATTCTATATCATTTATTAAAAAATTTATATTTTAAAATATCAATAATGTTAATTTTGTGACCTTTTAATATGTAACTTTTTAACAATATCATAACAACTTGATATCTTCTTAAAAAATCCATTAACACATACATAAAATTTAAATGTATTCCTTAAAATTATTTTATGAAAGAAGTTTTTTAAAATATGTTTATTTTAATGTATTTAATATCATATATTTGATTCAAACATTGATGAATCAATTACTGCATCCTCATTGTGTTGTCATTTAATTTACTTATATTTTTCGTAAAAATTATAAATAAATTAACATTATGTAGGTAATATTTTCATCTTTCTAATTAATATTTATAGTCGATATGATCCCCTAAATAAATCCATATTAAAAATAATTTAATTGTTAAAAACAAAAGTGTAACAAAAATGTCATTTCAATGAATATATTATTATATATGAATTAAAGTCGTCAGTGTGGATCCTAGGGAAAAAAAATAGAAATAGGGATGATATTTTTTGTAAAAAATCATATAATTAAATTATAAAATGGTTTAGGGAAATTTTATAATTTTAAAATATAATTTTTACCATTAATTATTTAATTTACCCATAACCGTGGTAATAAAAATTATTACGCATATTACTATTCATAATGTAAAAAAATAAAAGCGACATATTAACAGAATTTATTCCTTTATATTCAAAATATGAAATATGTTTTTCAAAAATTAAAAACATATAATTGACAGCCTTTAATTTAAAATTAATCCCATTGATGTAATAAGAAAACAGATTTTTATGGTAAACATGTTCAAAAGTTCACGCAGTTTTTTTATCTAATTAAAATGGGAAATTTAATCCAAGGAAATAAATTGGATTAAATTATAAAAACATGATGTAATTATAATTTATAACCATTTAGAACTATTATTTATAACTATAAATAAATTTTATGAAAAATTGGTATACAATTAAAATACATTATTTTTTAACTATTCATCTAAATTTGAATCTTATCAAAAAAACCAAAAATATAACCAAAGAAAATTTTGATATCCTTATACCAAATAGGAAGTTTATTTGTTCAAATAAAATTTATAAAAGTGACACAAACTATATCTAAAACTTTTGATCTATTAAAAGGGGGCGAAACTGCCGTTTTTGTGAAATACTTCTTATATGTATAAAATTGGATTTATTCTTATATATTGTTTATAAAACACATAAAATTAATTTTAAACATTATAATGAATATATTATATAGATATATATATATATATTTCATAAATATAATCCTAAAAGAGTGTTTTTTATAAATTGGTATAAAATACACTTCTGTACATTTAAATTGTTTTTCAGAAAAACAATTCCTTTTATTTTAAAAATGGTTTTAAAATCATTAATAATTATTTCTACATGAAATAATGAAATATATATAAAATTTAAAACTATATTTAGTTAATAAAATTCATTCAACCCATTCTAATGACTAGGTTTTGTTGGTAACATTTAAATATTTGTTATTGTTCTTATAAACATGACGTGGCCTATAATGTACACTATCGAACAGAGTGTTTCTTATTAAAATATATGGATGTTACACCAACATACAAGTAATGGAATGGAATGTCTTTTCTAACACCCCATTAATGTTTTGAAACATCATTTCGAACACCCCAAATCATGTGGTTATGTGAACCATAATCTGTAGCATCCCTAACAATGTACTCACAATTATAATTACGTATAATATAATATCATTCTTACTATAATTTTGAAACCATTGAATTTCTTAAAAAGTAACCCAAGTATTTTTTAAGGGAAAAATCAATTAAAATTCACAATTCATTATAATTCTTAAGAACACTATGATAAATGGTTTAATATGGTCGATTAAAATTATCCAATCAAAAATGTAATGTATAATGATCATTCAATTTATAAATATAATTTAAAAAAGAAGAGGGAAATTTTATAATAAATTCAATGATATTATGCAATAACATGATCAGAATGTTCTACATAAGAGTCATAATATTACTTCATCATTTTATAGGGTTCGATAATTTTATTCAAAACATTTCACATTTCAATCAATCCCATTTATTTTTTTGCATAATTACAATTATATATTTTAAAGCAACATTAACATCCCACTAAATTCATATTATTCACTTTATACATCTTAGGTTTCAATATCAAACCAAAATAGATTAAAATATCGTTTATTCAAACGAACAAAAAAGTTGAGGAATCAAATACATTTTATATTAAATAATGTTCCCATTTATCTCACCCACTTCGATTTATAAATACAAAGACACCCAAATGGTTTTTTTATTATAGAATAGGTTTATTCTATTAATTAAATTAAAGGAACTTCAAAATATTGGTTATCTTGAGTTGAGGTTTTAAACCTCTAATTAGAAAAAGGGGTCCCCAAGGATCATTTAATTATTTTAAATACCATATAAATTAATGTGGTTATCTTTTTAATGTTGGAACACAAATAATCTAGTGCATGGAATAATGATTCATTTTGTAAACCTATATACTTTAACGTACAACAAATGGAGAATATACCTTATCAACATGTTGTTTCACTATTACATTCAGGGAAATTAATTCGATTCAAGGATAAAAAAATTTATTAATGTGAAAAATAATCTAAAAACAATGGGTATAAGATAATTTGGAAATATAATCTCATACAAAAAGATTAATGGGGAAATAGGTAATGTGAATAATTGGCTAACCAAGGGTGGTCAAACATGGATAATGACATTATATTATGAAATTCAATGAGGGACAATCATGGTTTCATAGGAGAGTACCCAAAGAGGGATTCGATCGAATGCCATGAAATGGGGAATATGGAAATGAAAATATGATGATAAGATAAATGAGGCATCACAGAAATTATATTTAAAATCCCCATTAATGAGCTTCATAGTTTCTCAAAACAATTTTTCCATATGTTCACCAACTGTGATGTTCCCACAATCTAAAGGAAGACCCCCCATATATGTCTAGGTGAATAGTTTTTTCAAACATGAAAAATCCATGTGTCCCCCTCACATGGTTGAGAAACATGGTAAGTACTAACCATGCAGCAGATATATTGCCAACATTATCCCTCTATGAATTTAGATTTCAAATAACGATGATCTGGAAACTCATTCAGACACATAAGATATGTCTCGATAGTTAAACACTATCTAAAACAACACATTTTGGTGTCCCAAAACTCTTAACTACATTATAATGTTTGGTACAAGATTTGGCCAATACACGAAACTAAAAATTCAAATTTATTTGAAAATTCAACATGTCCAAAATAGTAGACCTTAGATAACTGAAGACATTACTTAGAACTCCCCAATAATTTAAATTACCATGATGTGGGTTGTAAAAAAGCATAATCTATAGTTTATTACTAATTTAGGTAATGAAAAGGGTTTTTATGAACTCATATTTTATTTGATGGATTTTGATTAATTTTTAAATAGATGGAAATTATATTATTATTCACTTTATTGTCAATTTTATGTGGTAATTTAAAAAATTAATATTTATGAGGAAATTAATTTACGGATATTAATTTTTTTGTATTAGAAATCATATTTGTTACATTATTTATTTTTTATGATAACATTATTTTGAAACAAATATATAGAATTAAGGATACATATTTTATTATATACTACACATTTTAATTTATTTTTCAAAAATTTTTGTGTTGACTTATTTCATTATTAAATCCTCTTTAATTATCCTTATAATCATTCCATTTCATAAATAAATATGTAAACATGCACTATAAGGATTAAATTAATCAATAACATTATCAATATCTTTTATCTACATATTAGTTTTTTGAGTGGTGATAAACCAACAATGACCCTCGTTGAATAAAACCATGACTGTTACTATTGATCTTGTCATAGAACCAGCACATTAGGCATGTATCTCCGTGAATGGATTAATCTTATCACATGTCCTAAAATATCTCATCAAGCATGTAATCCGTCATATAAAAATTCATAATCTAATAAAATTTATTGGAAACTTTGGTTTAGGGATTCATAAAATAAAAATTTAATAGAAATATATGTATATAATATATGAGGTAAGGATATATAGAAACCCATAATATATAATTTAATGTCAAATTTTACATAAAACAATGAATCAATGTACAAATTAAATAATTAATGATAAAACCTATATTTTTTGGGATTAAAATCATGATAAATCAAACCATATTAATAAAACCATTATTTTTTATTTCAAAAGCTCATTTCAAATCATTAAATTTAATATTCATATATATGAATTAATAAGATCTATTTATCATATAATAAATCGATTCCTTATATTATATTCCTTGAAACTAAAATTCATTGAGAAATAATTAGAATACAATAAATTGTAATTTCAATATATTAAAGAATATTATTTTATTTAAAATTAATTTTAAGTACATGACATCAACATAGGATTCCATAAAACATGTAATGTTTGTTTCATATTATATTCCATTTCTATAATTTAGTAAATTCACTGCATATGATTCCACTCAACATCTTGTGTGACTCAAATTTTCTATTGTATGAGCCTCCTCCCATATAATTACATAGAAAAAAGATCTATATGAAATGTACTGATAAACATGAAAAATTCAATATGGTCAAACTTTTTGGCCTTCACGACATGAATTACCCCGCAATATTCAATATGTATATGCTTCATGTATATATTTCTATAAATTAGTTTATAATTCATGTATGTTTAAAATTACACATCATGTAATGTAAGATATGAGATTAAATTAACTAATATTGAATTATTACGAACCAGAAATTAATAAAATCAATTTTCATGAACATTGTTTGGAGTAAGACATTCCATACAAAGTATACAACTAGTTTCCTTCCTAATTGTTTTTGTATCATAAAATTCTAGTGAGTGTATGGTATTTAATGATACCACATACTAACCAAAATTATTAGCTAAAAATTGTGCACCACATAATTCATATTTATTTACACATCATGTATATTTCATATATACATTGTGTACTCCATATAAATCTACATTTTATATTATTAGAAAATATTAAAGTTGTAATAATGTTGCATAATTACCTATACAGTGGGATGTGATTTATGTATGGTGTTCCTTCTGTTGTGAAAAACCTATTAATGTCTTATAATTTTCAATTATATTTCATTTAACTTCATTATGAATCAAAAAATCATTCTATTTCCATGTTTTAACTTTAGATTGATTTGGTATTTTTTTTAATCATTCACAATAATACATACTCATATTAACTAGCTATCATGACTATAATCCATCGAATAGAAATCATAGTATTAAAACAAGTAAACCAATTAAAAATATTCATCAAATAAACCATAATTATTTATAATTCTAATTTTTATACTTTGATAATTTTTTATGGTTATGTGGGATAGTTGATATATCAAAAGGGTTCCTGATTTATCTTTTCCTTGATATCATAGATTAATATGGCAATAAAATGAATAATATACCTTATAATTTATTGATAAGACTATTATGACTTAATTTTTAAAAAATTTAAGTAAATAAGAACTTCATTCTCATTGATAACGTTGATAAAAAAAATTTATACCAAATTCATGATGTCCTTATAGTCGAGAATCCAAACAAGGATTCCAATAAATATATCTGTACAAACATTATGAATCCTTTAATGGGGTTCTTAAAACACTGGGTGCAAGAATCAAATAATCTACTACTATATGGAATTCACCATTAATCACATCAATTATTTCTTCGTCTCAATATGTTATGTAGGGGGAATAATCTATAATAATTTTTATTTTATTATTGAATGAATTTTAGATCTATGTCTATTGTTTAGAATGCACAACTACTAAAAGTGTTGTAATATTTAATATATACATCGGATTGAATAATGAAAAGAGAAAAAGGACCCTATATATTGTTTAATCATGGATAATCTCCATTTTTAATTATAATAATTTTATTTTAATTTTAATTTCCAATGACATTCCATATTTATAAGAGAATTTATTAAATAAAAAATTAAAATCATCTTCAATGTTTTTAATTAAATCATATCATTTCCAAGGTACTATTAAACTCGACTAATATCCTACCATTAAATATTATATTAACTATAAATGTGACTAAATATTTATTGAAATATTAATAAAACATAAAAAAAAATATTTATATTAATATAATGATAAAACTAGTGGACAAATAAATATTTAATTATTATTACCTGAATATGTAAATTTATGTTTAATGCATGTAGATTGAAAATAAACTAGAAGAGGGTGGTGATTTGTCGATAGAAGAAAAGATAACAATTTTAATCCATCCAAGTTTATTAAAACTAATTAATAGTTTTTATTTAATTTACCTCATGTAAATAATTAGAGTTTTATAAAAGTATTTGATATTAGTAAAAACATTATTTTTCCACAATTATTGATGAAATTAATAAACATATTGTAAATTTATATCATTCAACATTACAAGGACTATCCCTATAATATTAATTATATAATAATTTAAAAATCTTGGGTAATTATTTACCAATCACGTACCAAAAAATGATATTATTAAACACATCACTTTTAACCAAATATGAATATGGAAACATAAACATATTTCATGGTATCCTTGACATTAGGCATCTCTAAAGTTATCTACCTTAATAAATTGGAAGCTTGAATCAATCTTCTAATCCCTATGAAGCCATAAATAATTATCATCGAAAATTTACTCTACTTGTATAGTTTAAAGCTCAGTATTCTTGCTTCTATAATCAGAACCTTGTTTCTATAATCAAATCATTCTAACACTTGATCCTGATGAATAAGTAATTTAATAATTTAAAAAATTAATTCATAGGTCTTTTTAGAGAAACCACAGAAATGAAAATGTTTTAAAATAAATAAAAAATTAAAATAATGTGAATCCTTGACATCAAAAACCAATTGAAAAATTCATCAAATCATAGATTTTAGAGAGTTTTTTTTTATTTTTATCATCCCCTCTCTATTCCTCAAAACATGAATCAATTTATACAAAATCCTCTAAAGGTATGATTATGTAATCTTCAGGTTTAGTTGTAACCAAATGAGCAGTATCTAACTTTTTCCCATCATATGAACATAGTATGTCTCCAAATTTACTGATGATGTTTTATAGGAACTACTACATTACTCTAACAACTTGTATAAACAAACTGTTCCATATACCATGGTGACTATTTCATTATGAAACCTAAACCCATCTGTATTTCTGAATTCCTATGCTAATCTAATATTTACATATCATGAAAAATATATTTTTTAAGGCCTCTTGTTATCTATAGTCCACTTAAATGGTTTTATATTATTCACAAAAAAATCAATACAAGACATTATGTTTATAAAATTCAATAAGTAGTTTTTCTCTATTTTCTAAAAAACATGATAAAGTGAGTCTCTGACTCAAAAATATAGTTTTTTCCAAAAAAAATATTAAGTAAAATAAAATGGTTCTTATAATTTTAAAAAGAATTACACCTTTTTATATACATATATTACGTAGAGCGTAGTAAAAAATTTTAAATGAAAAATACAAAATAATGAAATTGAGAGAAAATACATACTCAATAATACACATATAATGTTTCAAATAATTATCTTCCGTCAATATTTTTACAAATAATTTCGAATAAAAATAAATAAGATACAACCCATTTATTGGTTGATTGAAATTACGGTGAGAGAACTATTACTAAAAATATTTTCCTAAATAATTAAAAACATTCAAATTATTTTGAAAAAATGAATAAAAAATATCTATAAAAATGAAAGAAAAAAAATTCTATATGTAATGTAATTTTAAAAATAATTAAATATCATCAACTAATAAATACGAAAATCATATAAATTTGAGTTTTAATAGTAGAAAATATAAGCGAATGAATTAATTTAATTTTTAATTGAAAAGTTATTCTTTTATTGATTTTTCATCCATTTGATTATTCTTCTTAATGTGATTATTTATTTCATCCATCATATCATTCAATAACATGGTCATCATGTACTGTTATAAAGCCATTTTATAAACACTTCTCCTTTAGATTATATATTCATTTTTATATCAAATAAATTCTATTACTGAGTATCATATTTATAAATATTTTCTTTAAAAAATCCTTATATTAACAATGTTTGAATAGATGTTGACTATTAACTATATATATATTTATTGAATAATAAATATATAATTAATTATTTTCCCTTATTTATAAAATAAATTTATCTAAATATCTAAAATAAAATACTCATTCACATATAATTTCATAATCTTGAAGTAACATGTCAAAATTTTCATCAAGATTATTAATGTAATTATAATGATATATTTAAATAATTTAAATATTTCTCATTTATTAATAATGATGTTAAAATTTTCTTCAAGATTATTTACTTAAATTTTAGATTTTATTATTATTCCACTTATATTGATGATAACTAAAACCTTATCCATGCATTAGATTAACTTTTCTACAATGTTTCAAAAATAAATTAACATCCCTTATGGCTATATCACCGAGTGATTGGACAATTTACATGGTAGTTGAACGATTATTTATAAAATAAAAAATGGTATTCACAATTGAACCGTAATGGATGTGTCCAATTAACTCTATTTCTACACTATTATATAGGTGTCAAACAACAATTAGTGTTCTCAAACGGTCACAGTTTACCTCTTATTATCAAATTATAATGATTGATTCCCACTACAAACCTAGGATTTAAAAATTATGTTAAATATATAATAATTTTTATATTTTCATTTCATCAATTAATAATTTAAGGATTAAAATAGAAAATAGAGATTTGATTATTTAGTGATTGCAGAATGTTGTTTACAAAATCAAAGAAGTTATCTACCATGGAAATGGATTGATCTTTTTATTTTAAATATATTACTAGATAAAATTTAACTAAATGAATATAATTCCAAATATTTTAAAATATTTTTTTAAAAAAAATATCTATAAAGATGGAAAAATATTCTCTTTAAGTAAAGATAAATTATACCATACTTATATATAAATAAATTAAGAAAATTGAAACTAAATATAACATAAACCAAATTAAAGTTTTATTTCTAGTAAATGTAAAAAAATACCATCCATTAGAAATATATATTACACTATTAATTAATATCAATCTCAATTAATTAGATTTTGTTATTTAGAAGATATTTCTCTTTTGTAGTAGAATTGATTGAAAATAAATTCATCAGAACACATATTTTAATAGATCACTAATGCTAATAAGAATGATGTTCAATTGAAATAAATATTTGTGTTCTCTCAAATGATTGAATGTTTTTTACAAAATATTTTCCTCATGTTTCCTCTATGTTTAATAAAATTAAAAAAGGTTTGTTTTCTAGGAATGAAAATTGTTTATGGAAAATATTTTTTTTGTGTTATTACTACCCAGACTAGGTGTAAACTATTATGGTCTAATATTTCAATGTCATTTATAGAATTGTTTACTTCCAATTGTAATAAAATTGAGTAGATTCATTAGGATTTCAATAAAACAATAAAATTAATAACATCACTTTTATCATGAAATAAATTAACAATCACTAACTTTCCTTTCTTATCAATTTTTTTCTTCAGTTGTGAGAATGAATATGAGACTTTTTAGTTCAAAATTTATTTTTAATTTCAAAATCATTTCCATGATTAAAATAATTTCTACTGATTATTTAATAAGAAAATATATTTATTATTTTTTAATAACTTTAATAAGATTTTCCTCAACATTCTTAAAAAAAAATTCACTTTTAGTAATTTTACATTTATAATCATTATAATTTTTATACAACATCTGATGCATGTTTCTTCATTCAACAAAATATATACTCATTTATATAAGTTTTTTGGGGATCATTCACCATGATCTAAAAAAATATGAAAATTAATCTACTGTGATATCTTTATAAGAGTAAAAGAATTTGAATCAAGGTTTATATTCAAAATAGATTTAATAGTTAGTATTCTCTTAAGACATTTTTCAATATTTATGTAAAATCTAGCAATTTTTCTGTTGGTATCATGATTATTCAATGAAATATTATAAGTAATATATCCTTGTGTGATCCATATGTTAATTTATTTTTAAATTTATTTTTTTATTCTTGTAATATCTTTTATATGATAATATATAACCTCTACTTTGATTAAGGAAATAATATCAAATATGTCCCCTATTTCTAGCCTCACAAAAGTAGTAGTTTTGTGGAATCATAATTTATTTCGATAACTATTCATAGAATCCTTATAAGTTCTTATCTTTTCTCTTAATTCATTCATTATTGATTAGTTTTCCAACTATTGGCTCAAACTCATTCCACCCAAAAACCATCATTTAATGTGTCTTGGCTGTCTACGGTATGCCAATTCCATATTTTATGTTATTAATGTTTTAAAATAACATTTTTCTTTTTATCATTTTCACCATATCACAAAAAAATATTTATAATACATAATTTAACATCCCAAGTAAGTAATGGATAATATTTATTCTTATCTATGTCTATTTCTGAATTATATAGTGTTTTAAACACTTCAAATGAGAATAAATCCAATTACAAGCATAGAATTCTCTAATATTTTTAAAAGATTGTTTTACCGCCTTTTGATGGAAAATGATTTTTAAATAAAACTTTAGATAATTTTATAATCTCTATTTGTCAAAATAAACTTATTCTTTATGATTGGGAAATTGAAATTTACTTTGGATAAATTTATGGTATTTTTCGGACAATGTTCATTTTTTAATGAATAGTGAAAAATACTGCATTTTACATCAAAACTGCCTTTTCATATAATTTAATTATATGGTTAGATTATATTTTTAATTGGTTTTAAATTTTAATTAGAATATATTTTTACCATTTAATCAAATGGGGGGTCATTATAATTAATTTCACTTTGTAATTGTGCATAAACAAGTGCCAAACTTTTCATCGATATTGTTACAAAAAAACCCGCTATTTGTTTTGACAACGGGAATTATTTTTAAATTAATTATTGAAATTTCTGTGTTTGTAATTGGGTAAAATGGAATCAATATTTGGAATCATAAGGTCCAAATTATGTAATTAAGACTCTTTTTTTTGACTTTTTGAATAGTAGCGACGGTAATTATCGTTAATTATCTTGATTAATTAGTAATCGGATAGTTAAGGATAATATAATAATGTCATAATAATAAAAAATGACACCAAAATGTGTCCTAATAATACTTTTTGTTTCATGGCCGACCATGGGATTCCATGTACCAATCTTGGGGACCCCATGGAATCACTTTTGTGTGATAATGACTTTTTATCTTTTTATTTTTTAAAGAAAGTAAATATAACAAAGAATGTATCACCTGAGTAAAACATTTTTAATTTTGTCTAAATAAATTATCTCTTTATCTATAAATAGTTACTGAAATCTAAAATTATTTCCTACATCATAGTATTTTTTTTATAATTTTTAGACATTAAATAAATTAAATTATAAATGACACCATGATGAGGCAACGATTACCTCATTATTTAACAATTTAAATAAAATGGAAAGATAATGTAAAATGTAAGATCTAAACTTGTCAAAAACCAATTGTATGGGTGGATTTAGAACTCTTATTAACTTATCCTCGAAATACATCAATGTGGGACCTTTAAAATCTAAAACTCATTTGAAAATAAAGTAACATTTTATACCTTTCCAAGAGTGCCCCTCCTCTCCCCTTATAAAAGGCTCACACCTCTATCTCCTTACCCACGCCTCTCAAGCTTTGGCTCAGCCAAGCTCTGCTCATTTTGTCTCTCCACATTCCTCTCATCATCCTATAATCCTTACCTTCGGCAGGAAGCTCTTCAAGAAACCCTTTTGGTTCAAACCAAAGGGAGTTACCCTATTTAAAGGTAATGTCTTCACTTGTGTTCTTTTGATTAATTTTGCTTCTCCAAACCCCTAAACGCTTTATTAATTTATTTTGTAACAAAACCATTACCTTAAATATACTAGGATGTTGTTATAATAAGGATTATAGATACACTTACACACACCTACATCTAATGGTTAAAGAACATACTGTTTCCGTGGATGGAGAATTTCTGCCTCACGAAACGATGATTGTTCAACACTCATATAACACCTTCAAAGGTGGCCATTAAGATGTCACTATATTTATATATTATATATAATATGTTTATGTTTTACTTAATCTTATTTATTTTTCATTTATGTCATACTCTTATGGTTTCCATTATGGGTAAACGCGATATCTTCATTTTAGGAAGTGCGGATTACCGCCCCCTCAAAGTGACTTGATTCGTTAATACCATATGTGGTATGTATAAAGGATAGATTTAATGATATTATATATTCTACCATACTGGAATTATAATACTATTATGTATCATTATGTTTTAATTCCATTAAATATGAAATATAAATGGAAGTAGCGTACATGCGTACGTACGGCTTACGGTCTCCATGAACGGTGCATTTCATTTCTTACCTCTAAATGTTATGTAATATTATAAATGCATGTATATACTGAATATATATGATATATATGATATCTTCCTCATGAATATAATTCTGTGTATAATGTATATTTTACCCCATGAACAACATGTAATTATAAAGAGTTTATTTTTGACTCAAGTACCAATGATCGACAAAATGACCATTATTAACTTAAATAATTACATAGTGTTCATAACATGGTAGTAAGTGATATAAAAGGAATAATGAACTTGAAAATGGTTCTTCAGAAATTATTAATTAACTCATGTTTATTATTCAGGAGGTTAAAGAACGATCGAGTCAAGTCGGACCTGAGGTATAGGACTTCATCTCAATCTCCTTTCATTGAGGCATATTTTGTTTTATACACAACTTTCTTTTATATGGTATATAATCCCCATTGAATTTTATGTCTATTAAAAAGGAAACTTTTTTATATTAAGCGTTTTACTATAAGACAAAATGAAATGTTTTTTTGTCGTACGTATGCGGCGACTATGACTTATTCGTCGTCGTGACCATTATTAGAGTTTCAGCTTCCTCTACAAGCCATAACGTTTTTTAAAAAAATGAAAAAATTAAATAACATGTTTTACTTTTGTTTTATTTTGGTATTGAAAATATTTTTCATAATGTTTTTATTATATAAATGTGCTGTATTTATATATTGTGATTTAAATGTGGAAATGTTATGTTTCCTTTATGCATGTTTTATGTGATACGATTATGTTATGGTTCTTGTGAATTGTTATGAAGACAGGTGGTTCTGTGATAATGTAAGGGTGGGTGAGCCCGATATAGCTCTCCAATGCATTGGGTATAGTGAAGAGGTTAAACGTTAAGGTTTCTCAGAATAGATTTAGGGAATATACTATGATGGGTATTCCAAACGTAACCATGAGGGTTACTCCCTATGTAATAATGTTATGAATGCCTCAAGTTACCTTTATGTCTTATGATTTCTATGAGTTATTCATAAATCTTAGGATTTAATGAGGTATGTTAACGTGATTATATTTTATGAGTAAAGTATGATTTCATTTATTCTTATGTATAGATGTACTAATGATTCCTTTTTGTATTTTTTTATCCCTTACTGAGTTTTTATGCTCATCCCAAGTTTTTGAAAAGTTTTTCATAGGTCAAGGGAAAGGTACATGATGTGATGATAGTATCAAGAAAGTTTCATGAAAGAAACCATGTTTTGTTTTAAAAATGTTTATGTTGATGCGAAAAATTGTATAATGTATTTTATGTATCCACTTTGTTTAAATGTGTAATGTAATGCATAATTTATGATCTAATTCTCTAAAACTCTAAACCTGAGAAGATCCTCAATGAGTATTCTTGAAATAAATTATGATTAAGTAATGTTTAAGGCTGGGGACTTATATTTTGTATCAGAGATCGGTTTAGATAACCTTACGAGTTATAATTCTGTTAAATGATTATCCAAAAATATTTTTTTATGGTCAAATTGAAATGATATATACTTTTAAGATTACCATGTTGCTTCATCTAAGACATGTTTGTTCAGAATGGTTTTCCACAGAGGAAATAGGGAAGCCGTGCTAGGAAGGAATACAGAAGGAAATAACCTTCCAAATCAGCATCCTGAGATGGTCAAAATTGGAACTGAACAGTTTGTTTCAGTAATGGCGCAGTTGAATCAAGAGATAAATTTTGGTGGTATCCATGCATGAGATTAGCCAGATCAACCGCAGAGGAACGTGTAAGTGGTGGAACATTTCATGAGGCAACATCCCCCATCATTCAGAGAATCAGCTAACCCTGTGCTAGCTGAAGGGTGGATTAAAGCACTAGAGAAGATTTTCAATGTCATGGGGTGTTCAGAAAATCAAAAGGTTAGCCATGCCATTTACCGTTTGGAGGGTGAGGCAGATTAGTGGTGGTCGATAGTTAAAAATATTAGGGAAGCTGATGAGATTGATGATATCGACTGGGATGAATTCAAAGGTATGATTCTTGAAAAGTATTTTCCTAAGGCTGTTCAACTTAGGATGGAAATAAAATTCTTGGAATTGAGGAAAGAGGATGACTCAGTGGCTTCTTATGAAGAGAGGTTCACTCGTTTGGCATGGTATGCTCCAAATTTTATCCGAGACCTTGATAGTAAAATCAATTGTTTTTACTCAGGATTAAAGCCAAAATATTTAAGGGCTTTAGCTTCTTGCGAGTTAAAGAGTTATGAAAATCTTGTTCGATGTGCTGAGAAGGTGGAAATGGAGTTTTCCATTGATCAAGTGTTCTATAACAACCAACAGAAGAAGAGACCAAGGTGGCAGGAGAAAGGGAATAATTCTTCAAAAAGGTCTGATGCTAGGAAAACTAAGTTTCCAGTTTGTGATAAATGTGGTAAAAGGAATGCTGGGGAATGTCTTCTGAATTCTGGAAAGTGCAACTAATGTGGTAGGATGGGACATAAGGCTCGTGATTGCACTGTAAAAGATTATGGTGATGGTAAGACCAAATTCGATTTACAGTTTGTGAAATGTTTCACGTGTAATGAGATGAGTCATTATGAAAACGAGTGTACGACAAAGAGCATGAGTGATGGAAATCGGTTAGACTACAAGTAGAAAGGGGTGGTGAAATCCTTTGCAACTACTTCATTAGATGTTGGTCCATCAAATGAAGTTGTATTAGGTACTTTGTTTGTTTTTTCAAATTATTCCAGTGTGTTGTTTGATTTAGGGTGTACACATTCTTTCATCATTGAAAACTTTTCTAGTAAAATGGGAATACCATATCAAGAAATAACTCCAGAACTTGTGGTAAAAACACCTTGGGGAAATGTTGAGGAAAAAAGAATTTATAAGAATCTTCCTATCATTATCCGTGGAAAGAACCTACTTGCAAACATTATTGTTTTACCTCTAGTAGAGTTTGATTTTATCCAGGGTATGGACTGGCTCTCTATTTACCATGCCAAGATTAACTGTAGAGCTAAAGAAGTTTCTTTTCATAAAGACTTTCAGTTTGTGTACAAGAATGAACCCTTACTATTGATAACATATCAAGAGGCTAAGAAACTTTTAAAAGATGGAAATGAATGTTACCTTGAACATATTGTTGAAATCAAAGGAACTATTCAGATTAATGATGTTCCAGTGTTAAATGAGTATCCTGATGTTTTTCCTGATGAGTTTCCTAGAATAATACCAGATCAGGAAGTTGAATTTACTGTTGACTTATTTCCTGATGCTAAGACAATTTCAAAACCCCCTTATCGAATGGATCAAATTTAACTTTTAGAGTTGAAGGAGAAATTTCAAGATTTATTAGAGAAAGGTTTCATTCGACCTAGCACATCACCATGCGGTTCTCCTATTTTATTTTTATTAAAAGATGGTTCTATGAGACTTTTCATTAATTATAGAGCCTTGAATAACATCACTGTTAAGAACAAATATCCTTTGGCTCATATCGATGATTTGTTTGATCATCTCTAAGGAGCTCAGTTTTTTTCAAAGATTGACCTGAGATCGTGGTACCATCAGTTGAAGGTAAAGGAAACAGATGTTCAGAAGACCGTGTTTTGTACAAGATATGTCCATTATGAATTTGTAGTAATTCCTTTTGTGCTAACCAATACACCTGCTGTATTCATGGACCTTATGAATAGAATTTTCCATGAGTTCTTGGATAGGTTTGTGGTGGTTTTCATTGATGATATTTTGGTGTTTTCTAAAATTAAAGAGGTGCATGAAAGTCATTTAAGAGTCATTTTTCAAATCATAAAAGAAAAGAAATTGTATGGGAAATTCAGAAAATGTGAGTTTTGGTTGCAAAAAATTTCTTTCCTTGGTCACATTGTTTCTAAAGATGGGATAACTATTGATGCAGCAAAAACAAAGGTTTTTGAAGAATGGCCAAGACCCAAAAATGTAACTGAGATTCGTAGCTTCCTTGGTTTGGCAGGCTATTATAGAAGGTTTGTTAGAAATTTCTCTCGGTTATCTAGTCCAATGACAAACCTAACTCAGATAGGTGTTAAGTTTATCTGGACAAAAGAATGTGATGATTGTTTTCAGGAACTGAAAAGAATATTGGTGAATGCTCAAGTTTTGGCACTACCTTCGAGGAATGGTGAGTTTGTTATCTAGAGTGATGCTTTATTAAAAGGACTTGGTTGCGTCCTAATGCAGAATGATCAGGTAATTGATTATGCTTCATGTCATTTGAAAATTCATGAGGTAAATTACCCTACACATGATTTGGAATTAGCTGCTGTTGTTTTCGTTTTAAAAATTTGGAGGCATCATTTATATGGAGTAAGTGTGAAATATATACCGATCAGAAAAGTTTAAAGTATATATTCACTCAGAAATAATTGAACATGAGACAGAGGAGATGGCTTGAATTAATCAAGGATTATGATTGTACAATTCATTACCATCTGGGAAAAGAAAATAAAGTGGTTGATTCTTTGAGTCAAAAAAGTAATGCTTCATTAACAATGTTGTGTTTGGAACGTGATCCTTTGGTTAAGGATTTGATGAACATTGGAATAGAAGTTATTGGTGCAGGATGTCCTTATATTTTGTTTTAGGTATCAGTGAGATCTTCTCTATCAGACAGAATTAAGAAAGCACAGAAGCAAAACAGTGAGTTGCAGAAAAAGGTAGAGTTGGTTCAGAATGGTAAGTTGCCTGAATTCAACATTGATAATGATTGTGTTTCGAGATTTGGGAATATATTGTGTGTGCCATGCGATTCACAGTAGAAGAATGTGAAGCTCACAGTTCTTCGTTTTCAGTTCATCCAGGCAGTACTAAGATGTATAGATATCTTCAGAGGTATTACTGGTGGGGTGGAATGAAAAGAGATATTGTTGATTTTACTGTGAAGTGTTTGACTTGTCAACAGGTTAAAGTAGAGCGGCAGTTACCGAAAGGGATGCTTCAGCCTTTACCAGTGCCAGAGTGGAAATGGTAAAATATATCCATGGACTTCGTTGTGGGATTGCCGAAGACATCTCAATGTAATAATGTAATCTGGGTTATTGTTGATCGCTTGACTAAATATGATCATTTCCTTGATATACGAGATAATTTTTCCCTTGATCAACTTTCTCATTTGTATCATAAAAAGATAGTCAGGTTACATGGATTTCCCCTCTCTATTGTATCCAACTATGATCCCAGGTTCACTTCCAGCTTTTGGAAAGGCCATCAGAAGTCGTTGGGTACTGAATTAAATTTCAGTACAGCTTTTCATCCTCAATCCGATGGGCAATCAGAACGAATGATTCAGACTTTAGAGGATATGCTACGTGCCTGTTCGATGGATTATCATGGAAGTTGGTACCAATATCATTCTTTGGTTGAGTTTTTTTATAATAACTGTTTTCATTCTAGTATACAGATGGCACCATTTGAGGCATTATATGGGAAGCGATGTCGAACTTCAGCTTTCTGGGATGAAGTGGGTGAAAGGAAGTTGATAGGACTGGAATTGGTAGAAGAGTTGTCAGAAAAACTCTAGATGATATAGAGACACATGAGAACAGCTCAGAGCAGGCAGAAGTGTTATGCGGACAACAGGAGGAAGGAACTCTCTTTTGAGGTAGGTGATCATGTTTTTCTCAAAGTATCTCCATGGAAAAGTGTGATGAGTTTTGGTAAGAAAAGGAAAGCTGAGTCCAAGGTTCATTGGACCATATGAAATTATAGAGAGAGTTGGATCAGTTGCATATTGAGTAGATTTACCTCCGAGTTTATCTCAGGTGCACAATGTTTTTCATGTTTCAATGTTAAGGAAGTACATTCCATATCCATCTCATGTTTTGAGTCCAGAGGTAGTTCAGTTGTAAGAGAATCTATCTTATGAGGAACAACTGGTCCATATTCTTGACCACATGGAGAAAGTGTTGGGGAATAAGGTGATTCACCATGTAAAGGATTTGTGGAAGAACCACATGAGTGAAGAGGCAACATGGGAATCTGAAAATGCAATGAGGGAAAAATACCCCCACTTATTCGATAAGTAAATAAATTACGGGGACACAATTTTCTAAAGGGGGAAATGATATAACATCCCAAGTAATGAATAATAGATATTCTTATCTATGTCTATTTATGAATTAGATAGTGTTTTAAAGACTTAAAATGAGAATAAATCCAATCATAAGCATAGAATTCTCTACTATTTTTAAAAGATTGCTTTACCGCCTTTTGTGGGAAAACCAATTTTAAATCAAAATTTTGACAATCTTATAAGATCTATTTTTCAAAATAAACATATTCTTTATTATTGGAAAATTTAAATTTACTTTGGATAAATTTTTGGTATTTTTCTGACAATGTTCATTTTTTAATGAATAGTGAAAAATACTGCATTTTACATCAAAACCGCTTATTCATATAATTTAATTATATGGTTAGATTATATTTTTAATTGGTTTTAAATTTAAATTAGAATATATTTTTACCATTTAATCAAATGGTGGTCATTATAATTAATTTCACTTTGGAATTGGGCATAAACAAGTGCCAAACCATTCATAGATTTTGTTTCAAAAAAACCCGCTATTTGTTTTGACAACAGGAATTATCTTTAAATTATTTATTGCAATTTATCTATTTGGAATATGGTAAAATGGATTCCATATTTGTAATCATAAAATCCAAATTATTTAATTAATACACTTGTTATTGTACTTTGTGAATAGTAACGGTGGTAATTATCGTTAATTATCTTGATTAATTATTTATCGGGTAGTTAAGGATAATAAAATAATATCATAATAAAAAAAATGACACCAACATGTGTCCTAATACTACTGGTTGTGTAATGTCCTGCCATGGTATGCCTTTTTCCAATCTTGGGGACCCCATGGAATCACTTTTGTGTGATAATGACTTTTTATCTTTTTATTTATTAAAGAAAGTAAATATAACAAAGAATGTATCACCTGAGTAAATAAAATTTAATTTTGTCTAAATAAATGATATCTTGGACTATAAATATTCATTTTAAAGATAAAATTATTTCCTACATCAGATTATTTTTTTTATAATTTTTAGACATTAAATAAATTAAATTATAAATGACACCATGATGATGCATCGATTGCCTCATTATTTAACGATTTAAATAAAATGAAAAGATAATGTAAAATATAAGACCTAAACTTGTCAAAAACCTGTTGGATGGGTTGATTTCAAACTCTTATCACCTTATCCTCGAAATAAATCAATTTGGGACCTTTAAAATCTGAAACACAATCGAACTCTTCAATTGTGTTCTTTTGTTTTATTTTGCTTCTCCAGCCCCCTAAACTATTTTTATTCATTTCTTTTGTAAAAACACCAGTATATTCAATATACTATGATGTTTTTATAAGAAGGATTCTATCTACACTTACACACACCTACATCTAATTGTTAATGAACATACTGTTTCTGTGGATGGCGAATTTCTGCCTCACGAAATGATGATTGTTCAACACTCATATAACACCTTCAAAGGTGGCCATTAAGATGTCACTATATTTATATATGATATATAATATGTTTATGTTTTACATAAGATTATGTATTTTTCATTTATGGCATACCTTTATGGTTTCCATTATGGGTAAACGTGATATCTTCATTTTAGGAAGTACGGACTACCGCCCCCTCAAAGTGATTTGATTCGTTAATACCATATGTGGTATGTATAATGGATAGATTTAATGATATTATATATGATACCATACTAGATTTATTATACTATTATTTATCATTATGTTTTAATTCCATTAAATATTAAATAGAAATGGATGTAGCGTTCATGCGTACGTACGGCTTACCGTCTCCATGAACGCTGCATTTCATTTCTTACCTCTAAATGTTATGTAATATTATAAATTCATGTATATACTGGATATATATGATATATATGATATCTTCATCATGAATATAATTCTGGATATAATGGATATTTTACCCCATGAACAACTTGTAATTATAAAGAATTTATTTTTGACTCAAGTACCAATGCTCGACAAAATGGCCATTATTAACTTAAATAATTACATAGTGTTCATAACATGGTAATAAGTGATATAAAATGAATAATTAACTTGAAAAAGGTTCTTAAGAAAGTATAAATTAACTCATGTTTATTATTCAGGAGGTTAAAGAACGATCAAGTCAAGTCAGACCTGAGGTATGGGACTTCGTCTCAATCTCCTTTCATTGAGGCATATTTTGTTTTATACACAACATTCTTTTATACGGTGTATAAACCCTATAGACTTTTATGTCTATTAAAAAGGAATATTTTTTATACGAATCATTTTACTAAACAACAAAAGGAATGTTTTTTTGTCGTATGTATGCGGCGACAACGACTTCTCCGCCGCCGTGACCATTATTTGAGTTTCGGCTTCCTCTACAAGCCATAACTTTTTTTAAATGAAAAAAATAAATACCATGTTTTAATTTTCTTTTATTTTGGTATTTAAAATGGTTTTCATAATGTTTTTATTATATCAATGTGTTGTATTAATATCTTGTGATTAAAATGCAGAAATGTTATGTTTCCTTTATGCAGGTTTTATGTGATACAATTATGTTATGGTTCTTGGGAATTGTTATGAAGACGGGTGATTCCGTGATAAAGTAAGGGCGGGTGAGCCCGATATAGCTCTCTAATTCATTGGGTAACGTGAAGGGGTTAAACATTAAGGTTTATCCGAAGAGATTTAAGGAATATATTGTGAGGGGTGTTCCAAACGTAACCATCAGGGTTACTCACTACGTAAGAATGTTATGAATGCCTCAAGTTCCTTTATGTCTTATGATTTCTATGAGTTATTCATAAATCTTATGATTTCATGAGGTATGTTAACGTGCTTATGTTTTATGAGAAAAGTATGATTTCATTGATTCTTATGTGTACATGTACTAATGTTTCCTTTCCATATTTTTATATCCCTTACTGAGCTTTTTATGCTCATCCCATGTTTTTGAAATGTTTTTCACATGTCAAAGGAAAGGTACATGATGTGATGATAGTATCAAGTAATTGTCATGAAAGGAACCATGTTTTGTTTTAAAAAAATTTCCGTTGATGGGAAAAATGTATACTGTATTTTATGTAACCACTTTGTTTAAATATGGAATGTAATGCAGGATTTATGATCTAATTTTCTAAAACACTAAACCTGAAAAGATCCTCAACCTGTATTCTTGACATAACTCAAGATTAAGTAATTTTTAAGGGTGGGGCCTTATACATTAATTACTGATAAGATCATAAATTAATATTTTGGAGGTTTTTAGTGAATAATAAATGGTTGTTCATTTTAGATTCCACCACTATGGGTAAAAGGTGGATAACATTATCTATAAGTTGATAATCAAATAATTTCCTTTCTATATGTGGTGTAGGATATTTATGATGGTCATGAATATCTAATGGATATGAGAAAAAATCACATCAAGAAAATCAAATTAGTGATAATATTCTCCATAATTTACTATTTTTATTTGATAATATTATTCATGATATGAAATGGGTATAATATATAATTTTTTAAATTCAATATGTAATTAGGTAGAAAGAATCATGACAATGTATATCCCTCTGAATAAATCTTAAACACTATTATTTACTCCAAAATTTAACTGAAATTCATTCTTATAATCTACGTTAAAATTAAAAAAAATAGAGATCATTGGAATTTTGTAATGACCACTAAACATAAGAAAATTTTCACCTCTAGTATTATTCAGGAATTATTCTATCCCTTTATACCTATTTCCAAAATCATTGAATAAAATATAAGAGTTCTATTATGAAACATGTTTTTTATTGATCCAATATTATTTTATCCCATAAAAAACATTTATCTATTATAGGTTAATTTTAGGTAATTGGAAGGAATCGAAATAAAAAAAAGTAACTTAAATACAATAGTATTATTTCTTTCCTAATATAAAATGTAGAGACCTACTAGGTTACATAATGTATTCCAATATATGTAGATGGAAAACAAAATTCAGTATTGTGTCATTTTATATTTAAAAATAACTGACAATTTTATTCAATGTTAGTTATTAAAACTAAGTAAAATATTGATTCTAATTAACCCCCCAAAACAACCAATGTTTTATCCATATAAAGTGTACTAGTTAGACATTTATTATTTCCTAATTTCCAATGAACATAATAGACATATAATGTATTAAAATAACTAATAATACAATAATTTGCAATATATGAATTATCATGTTAGAATTAAAGATATATCAAGTAATGATTTACCAATATATTACCCCTTAGAGATAATATTAAAAACCTCACATTTGACCAAAATTGTATTGGTAAACATATACTCATTTCAATGAATCCTTGTTAGTGGACTAAATATAATGTATCCACATCTATAATCCATAATCACATCCCAATCATGGAATACTGAGGAGTCCTTCAATCATCTTGATCAAGTTTTTTCTATAACTTCCACCAATAGATCAATATTCTAACATCTAATATTATAAGTACAATTTATTCTTCCACTAATGGATGTCCTTAATCTCAAATTATCAGTGAAACCAGAATTACAACAAGAAATAAAACAAAATCTTAAAATCAAACCTCAGAAACTTATGCACTTAGAAACCATATAGAATTAAATAATATAGAATCTCTAAATTCAACAAGTAGATGAATACTTCATATGATTTCCATATTTAAAAGGAGTTATTGAATATGTCTCATCATCTATTATATTCCTAAAGTTTGACTCTATTTCTAAAAACATCTCTAATAGTTGGATTCAATAATCATTAGGTCCAGTTGAAACGACATTAGTATCTATTATCTATCCATTTGTTGATGGTCTCATCATCTCACCACATTTATCGATAACGTTATCTAGGAACCACTATAATTCTCTAAAAATGGGTGTAAAAACTATTTTATATATCAATGTTACATTTTTTTAATGAAATAATAGACCTCCCTATATCCCAACTCCTAAGGAAACTAATTTTTCGTTAATCCTTACACCATTGAATTTTTCATAAGGCCATTAGTTTTCAATATTTAACTTAAATATATATATATATATATATATTAAACAAATAAATTAAATGATAGACATATTGTTAACTAAAACTCCTAAATATGTTTTTCATAAATTAAAAAAACACTTTCATGTCAGTATTTTACTCAACATAAAAAAGATATATAATTCAATGAATATATTCTCGAGGTGAATATTGGTAAATTTAATTAATACTATAAAATATAGTTAAACCAATTATATTCCCCCATCATGGAGTAAATTTAATCACCTTATTAAATTCAATAAATTTTAATTATATTTTGTATTTTAATCATGTGTGAACCATAATTACACCATAAAAATGTAATTATTTTAACATATTTATAGTAAATGATTAACATCATGAATTTCCTCATGGAAACAATAGAGAAAAAAATCAATGTATAAAGAATAAAAAACTACCAAAAATTGAAATTATATAATATAGTCTCTTTGTTAATATGAATTTTATCAACATTGATTCAAAATATTTTGAAAACCATATATGATAAATATATCAATCAATACATCTCAGAAATGAAAAATTCATTGAACTAACATGTTCATATATTTAATTAGACTCTTTGACCAATATAATTTCCCTAAATATATCTTCTTCCACTAAAATAATATTGAAAATCCCTTTTAACATTTTCAAATATTTTGATATCACTAATGATAAACCCAAAATAAGTAACATCAATATGAGAATATATCATCATATTTTTGGACCATAAATAAAATCCAATGATTTAGAGTAGTCAATAAAAATAATCTCATGTAAAAAGACCCATAAACACAATTGTATATAGATAAAATCAAATGAAACATAAAAAATAATGAAGCCCTAATTTTTAAAATTTACTCATGATATCCTATCATGGATATCACCATATGTAACCATTTTGAAAAAAAGCACAATGAATTTTGAACCACCTGCACCAAATAATCGTACATCAACTTGTTCACATCATATTTATATAGCATAACAATTGGACTTTTATTTGTGTAATTTAATGGAATTTAATGTTTTTCATTATTGTGGTGAACTATTATAACCCTTTCATTTGATGAATATTATGTTGATATTTTGAAATTAATGTTACATATAAGTAAATCATTTAATGTTAATATATAATTATTATTCTGGTAATCTTATTTACATTCTATGTCAGTTATACGGAAACCAATAAAAGAAAAGGATCAGTATAAGTAATTAGAATTTTTTAATAGATATTTATTCAGTCAAGTATTTATGATAATTATTATAAATTTAATTTTAGGATTAAAAAGGACATGTTCCTTGGACTTTTGTTTTCATCAAATACAATTTCCAAAAATAAAATAAAGGTGAGATCATTGATTTATTAAAAAACTAATGATTTTACTTTTATTTCAAAATTTTATTAGTTATTTTACCATAGTATAAATATATATAGTTAACCTATAATAGGATTTCTCATGAAAAAATTGACCTAGAAAAGAGTGTTGTTTTTAATGTAATGGTATACAACTATAGGTATTGGTGTTATTGATGAGGTGCTTTAAATTATACCATGACCATATTCTCTTCAAATGAGTTGTTTATTTAAACTACTTTGTAACACATAAATATTGTGATTGTTATGTGTCTTAATGAATGTGATTAATAGGGGAGATTATGGGTGTAGGAATGTGAGACTTCATTAAAATAACTACTCTATGAATAATATATATGTAGCTAATTTATTCATGCTCCAAAGTGGTGGTTGTATTCCATTCATAGTGAAAAATCATATATATATATATATATCATAAGTATTTGAAATATATTTTTTGAAAGAAAGAACCCAACAATAGACACCTATTGTGGTTCTAATATCTCATTACCATTGAAATCTAACTCAAATGTTCATTAGGGAGGAGAAATGATCAGGGGATAAATTGAACCTGAAATACATATATCATGAAATCATGTATTCATTGGAACAATGAAAATTGATAGGTTTATTGACAAACAATCACATAGTGGGTGACATAGATGATTTTAAATAGAGTTCTTATTAACAATAATTTAGCATTTTAATTGTTGTACATGTTTAAAAAATGGTATATAACTAATGAGGTCAATGGGAGGACATGGGTATCCCTAAATAGTGTTGAGATCATTACGGGGTGGTTAGTTTTGGTGAGTTTTTATATTTATATCAGATGAATGGTAGTCCTTCTAAGGGAACAAATTTGTAACCGTTTTTAATATTTTCTCCATTGAAGTATTAATGTGGATCTTATATCTACTGTGAAATTTCATCAAATCATATTTTATTTTTGGTTGTAGGAAATTTATAATGTAGTTCTTTATAATGTTATATCTATCAAAATTGATAGATTTTAACGGAATAGAATTGTTGAATGAGAGGGTTTGTAATAGAATGAATATTAACATCTCAAAATAATAAGATGTGGAACATATATTATTGTACATATATTCTCTTGACTTATAAGTTTGATCAATAATGTATTTTTTAAATCCTGTAAAAAACCCCAAACTTCTCCACCAAGTGTACTTTTCATTCCCTAAATTATGTTCCTTAAAAGATAAATATTCTTGAATTTTTACCTATAACCTAACACAAAATTTATAATTGATTATTTTCCTTGTCACACATAAACCCTATAAAAAGAATAAAAAATGTTGTATGGCCTTAAAAATATCATTATGTGGTATAAACGAGAATAAAACACATATGACATTGAAATATAAGAAAACTAAATAGAAATATATTTTTATAAGATAAAAAAACAATCTTATGATATTCCTCAACAACAATATAAATGAAATATATAGAATCCCATTACATTAACTCATAATAATTAATAAAAAAAACATAATAATTATGAAAATTTAATGAGAAATTATATTAAAATTTGGAATAATTATATGAAATCTCCTGCAATGACATTTAATAGATTATCGTAAATGGTTTGTTCAATAAAAAATAATTCAAATCCAAAATCAATACTTATTTAATTTGGGAATATATATCCATCCCACCCTTTATAATATATAATTTACATTAACCATTAAATTAATTAAACACATATGATCACTCATTTAAACCATAATGAGAAATCACGAATGTCAACAAATGAAAATATATAAATTTGAATGCAATATGTTAACCAATTAACTATTTATAGGAAAATGAATTAGAAAAATAGGAAATATTAAAATGAAATCATAAAGATGATGTGAAAATTTATTATTAAATAAAATTAGAGAGATGGTTTGTATAAAAATATCATATCAACAATAGTAAAGAATTAATAGGAACCCCATACAATTTTCTGTGATTCTTCAATCTGATTCTCTATAATTAATAAATTATAATGTGATATAAATTAAAATAAATCTAAATGAAGTGAATTTTTTATTTTTTTCAAAAAAAATTAAATCATTTAATAATATATTTTGTTTTATATTTTATCATCCATTTCCATAGTGTGGATTCCATTTTGTAGATATTGTATATTTTGACATGTAATGATTGTTAATGTGATGCTAAAACGTTGAATGGGTTATTAGAATTGATGTATTTTGATAGAAAAGAATAAATAAAATAATATTCATACATTTTTAATTAGTGTTTATTAATTTAGAATTTTAATGGACCCAATCTTGGAGTATATGATGATTCTAAGTTCTGGTTTCAACTTATTAGGAGCTTAATGATTGTATGACACATGACATGGAAGTATGTTAGGAATGTAGTTTGATATACATTATGATTAATGTTTTCTTATTAATTTATTATGAAATAAAAATAAATTGTGTAAGGGTACCTATTTTATCATCCATTTCCATAATGTTGATTTCATTTTGTGGATGTTGTATATGTTGACATGTAATGATTATTAATGTGATGTAAATATGTTGAATGAGTTACTGAAATTAATGTATTTTGATGGAGAAAATACATCAAATAGTATTCATCGATTTTTAATGAGTATATATTGATTATAATGATAAAGAACCCAATATTGGAGTATATGATGATCCACAGTATTGGTTTCAACTTATATGGAGCTTGATGATTATATGATACATAACATGAATGCATGGTAGGAATTTTGTTTGATGTACATTCTGATAGCTGTTTTGGAACTATTTTATTATGAAATAAAAATAAATTGTGTAAGGGTACCAGTGAGTTTCTCATAGCTCATATAATGGTAAAAATCTAGAGATATGGATGTATGACCATGAATACGATTAAATAAAAGAATATTGTCATGTGGCCCTAAAGAAGATAATTAATCAGAACTCTCACCGAAGGTCAAGTGACCATGATAATGCAAGTCCAATGTGTTTAATGTTATAAATATGAATTTAATTCATGATGAAATGTTGAAACACATGATTTTTTATGTTACTATGGACACACTTGATTCAAAGAAGAAGAATAATGTCTAAAAATCAATTGATGTAAAGTTATCTGCTCTTATACTATTCATATCATTATAAAGGTTATCATAATTACTACAAAAGTATCTTAAATAATTTTTTTATAAAGGATAAAAAAGAATATATGTGAGTAAGATAATGTTCAGGACGTTTAGGCAATTAATGAAGTAGTTTAGTATAGTCACATATCTAATTCTACCACATAGTCAAATATTCATGTGGCCAATTGTCTCTACATAATGGAATGATCACATAGCTAATTATTCCATGTGGTAAAATGTTCACAATGAGAATTGTTTCTGCAAAACCAAATGGAAATATAGGCTATCAAAAATTATTAAAGATCCTATAAGTGAACGACATATCATATTGTTATATAGTCATTTTTAGAAGAATTAACATTTCAAGTTTCAACGTAACTATTTTTGACCACATAGATGATTAAATGATGAGTGAATTTTTTGTTTTGATTTTGACCAAGTGAGATTTAAGGAATTATAGAGTTCACAGATATTTAAATGTCACTTGAATGATGAAAAGATGATCCAAGCCTCTCAAGTCTTAGAATGACTATTTTTTTGTGGAAGTTTTGGACAATAATTATTATGTTGTAATAATATCGAGACTTTAATAATGATAATCATGATATCTAGATAGTGATTCATTATGCAGTGATGAAGATTAATTAAACATTACTAATGAAAATAATATTCTTGATTAATTAGATGAATCTTAAATATAGTTATGAAGAATTAAATTAAATAATAATTTCCCCAATTATGAGAATTTATAAAGAATAAATGATTTATAAATATATGATAGTGGAAATCATGTGAATAAGAAACTGATGCTATAGTTTTTATTAGTAATATATATATATATATATTAGTTTTTTGAAGAATGAAAAATTATTTATTTGATATAGATTCTCATGGGAATATATTATTGTATCAAAGAAGGTAAATGTGAGACCTGACTCTAATCACTTTCATACATCCAGAGGATTTAAAGAAGGGGAAATAGTGCTTTCTATTATGAACTGAATAAAAAATATATTTGAATAGAGAAGATTATAAATAACTATTCATATCTATTTTCACATTAATATGAAGATATAAAGATATAGAAAAATAGATATGTTCATAACTATTTTCACCAAAGAAGAAGAAGAAAAGAAAAATAGAGAGAAGTTGAAGAAGGGAGAATATGATATCTTCGTACACCTATCTACATAGAAGAAGATAAATAATATTGATTAACATATCATTTTTCTACTATGAAGATAATAGTAAAAAATTTCTATTATTGTGGATAAAAAATAAAAACAAATTGTACTGTGAAATTGATGAGGAAGAAGAATCGAATAATCAACAATAAATTACATTATATAGTAGATTAAGAATATATTATTCTCTTCCAAATATTAATATATAATGGTATTATATTTACTTAAGTGTTGGAAGAACCAAAAAATGTGAGTGGTATATACACTATAAACATTTATGAAACAATATTTTAATGTTCATAGGGTTCTTGTAGAGTGTTATGTGGCCACATGTTTTTACACATCACACCAAGGATTACTCTAACCAAAATTATAGGTCAACCATGTTAATATATGTTAAAATTTTTCGTGTACATGTTTTTTGTTTTGAAAAAACAAAAATAACAATAGATAATTGTGGTGAACATGAAAATCAATTCACATTAACTAGTGGAAGGTGAAAAATTAATAGGTAAAAAGGGTGATAGAATAAATTGTAATTATATTAATTTGCCCCCACCTAGATTCTGACCAGTCCCTCTTTGGCACCCACAAGTTATATTAAATGGGTGTTATTATCAATTTGTATTCTCAAATTGATGTTATTCGCCTTTGAATATTTTAATTTTCATTCCTAAAATAATAATGAATTGTAGTTTTTGAGAATATCATTATTTTTCAGATAAGAATTCAAAGTATATCAAGACATTAATGAACAAGAAAAATAAATAGAATGAAATATTGAATTTGATGTCCATTTTTTCAAAGTATATTATATTTCAAGTGTCCCAGTCAAGTAATTCAGATCTTTATTGGATGGAGAATATATTTTGGTTTTGTGTACCATAATTGTTATTGTAATTCTTTAACAAGAATTAGATCAAGATATTCAATATAACATAATTTATGTTAGTATTCATTTTTAATTTTTCTATAAGAATATTAATAAAGTGAATGTTTCCATATGTTAGTATATTTTTATTTTAAATAATTAAATGATAAGGGTTATAATTATCCACATGAAACACATTCTTTTTATGGGATTTCTGAATTCTAGTTTGAAATGATCACTGAACCAAATGGTGTAGAAGAAAACACTGAGGGGGAATTGAGTTAAATATCTCCTATATGAATTATTATCTCAAATAATGTTACTTAAAATTAAGAAGTGAATAATGAGTTTATAGTGAGATTCTCAAAATATGAAAAATATAGGCTCAGAATAATCCATGAAAAAAATGAGTTCAATAAAAAGGTGGATAAGAAGTTCCACACATTGGAAGAAAATATAAAAAATAACATCGATGTCAATAATTATTCATTGGAAATCCAATTAAAGAGGATCAAGGAGTTTGAATCACTATTACTAGAAAATTATTCTTCTAATAGTTGGAAATTGAGATGTTGATGATGGACAATAATGATAGAATGAATTTTCCTAATGATCAAAATCATTCCCTAAAAGTTATATGTCTTGTATTGGAAATCAAAATTTTCAATTTTAACAATACTTATATTGTGACTTCACAATAAAATAATCATGTTACTATTTCCAAATAATCTACATTGGAGGATTATATTGATAAAAGTCCTCTACAAAATAAAATGAAGATCATTATGTCACCTAAAAATAACTTATATGTTTTTATAAATAAAAATCTGTAAACCATATCTAAATAAAATTATTTATATAAGTATGGGTTTATAATAAATGATAGTATTGATAATAATTATATACAAATATTTTGGGGATAAATGGAGAATAACCTTACATCATTTAGAAGAATACTTATCAATCTTGGACTCATCTTTATCCTAGGCCTCCTTCGTTTGTGTTTTTTCCTAACAGGTTTTGTGTCCTTTAAAGGTATTGGAATGTAAAATATATCTAGGTTATTTCTTATTTTCAACCATATTAGACATTATTTTGATACAGTTTATGGACTTTTATCTCATCCCTTCTATCGTTGTAGTTTAGGGTTTTTCAATTTAGACTTTATATTACTACTGTTTAGGGTCTTCTAGCATAAAACATGTGTCACTTGTAGGATATCATTCACTAAGATATATTCTATGTGTATTTTTCTATCTTATAATAATGAACTTTTTTGTTTAGTTTAATGTAAAGTGGTAAAGAAATACATAGTATAGTTTAATTTAATTCATTATGGATATAAATATGTTCTGTCTTTTAAATTATTATTATTGGTAAATCAAATACCATGATGTTTAAATTCATTCAGCCAGGACAAGATTAGTGAATATAGAATATGGGTAAGAAATTCCATGGAAGAACCAAAACAATATGAGGTGATGATTTCCATTGTGGTGTTTCAAAGGATCATGAAGAGTAGGTTTCCTTTCTTGTAGGGAGGAGAAACTTCTGGTGGTTATTTCCAATCTCTTAAGCATCAATAGAATAAAAAAATGTGTCCAACTCTTTTACAAGGGCCTAGAAATATTTATGCAAGTTTGATTGGATGAGGGTGAAATATTAAGTTAGTCATATCCTCCTTGATATTTGTAATATGGGTGGTGTAATTTGTAACCCATAATAATTAATCGATGGATATGAAATGGGAAAGTCAAGATGGTGATGATCCAAAACATCTTATGGTAATGAGTTTCATTGTGGTGTGCTCAGGGCTCATGAGGATCAGATATCCTTTCCTGTAATGAGGAGATTCCATTATTTGGAAATTAAAATCACTTATGCATTGATATAATGGTTAACAAATGATGATATCATATCCATTAAAAGGGCATTAAGAGAATTTTGAAGACATAATCATATAGAATATGATGTTGGATGTGGATCATAATCAATCCAAGAAGGGTTTGGGCTCCCAATTCTAGTTTATCTATTACTCGTTAATCTTAGGCCCAATGACCTAGGGTTTCAAGTCATAGGGTGTGAGATATCAAAAGGTTTAATAATTGAGAGTCACATTCCTACTTTGAGAATGGGTACAAAAAATGGATATGTAATGTTGACAATGTGTAATACACTTGAATATTTTGGTTACAAAGATTATAAATCATTATAAAAAAGAACTCACGTAATGAATAGTGAAATGGGACAACCATTCCTGGGTTGACCCAAAATATTATTAGGTGTTGAGTTCTACAATGGTGATGCCAGGGCTCACAAGGGTCAGAAATCCCTTTTTTCAATGTATGACACATTTTTTTGATGACTGTAGGTGAATATGTAGGAGCCATTATCATACAATCATAGTAAAATAATAGGCCTATTGAAACTTATTATCCTTTCCAAAGGTCCATGGAATGTTTTTGGTGATCTGGGGTGCTCAAATCAAGAAGTGTGACTTGGGGAAAATGTAATATTCAAAAAAAAATTGGGCACCCTAAATGTTTTTTTGCTGCCTGGTGAACACGTTATAGCGGCGTGGAAATGTAAAAATCATTACACTAAATTTTTTCATTCATAATGGGGTTAAGAATGGATTTTCAACTTTAATAATAGCCACAAAGTGGAAAATATGATATTTTTTCCATATTTATTTTCACTGATTTTTTTCATAAACGTTGGATATTATGTGTTTAGTGAGCAGAGACTTTAATTTTTCTCCATCCTCCCATTACAGGATTTCATGATAACGATTTTTTGGGTTTATTTCACTATCATCTTAGAGTTTTTCAATTTCAACCAAGGGAGGGTTAAATAATAATGTCCTGCAAATTTTACCAATTTTTAGGAAATTTATGGTCATGAAGCACATGAACTTAATATTTGTTGGATGTTACATTATAACCTAATTAAGATACCTGGGGTCAAGATTACACTCACATCCTTCTAATAAGGAGATGAAAATGCTTTAAATCATGGCTCAAGGTTATGAGGTCATGTTTAATGATATGGGACAATCATACCGAGGATGACCCAACACACTCTAAGGTGATGTGTTTTTCAACAGTGAAGTCCTACTCCCAAGGATCAGAATTCCCTTCTTGAAAAGCCAAGATGTCATTGGTTGGTAAGTCTAAGCCGTTATTCATCAATATCATTATCAATAATATATATATATATATATTCATTTCAAGGGTCATGAAGGATTTGTGGCAACCCTGAGAACATAAGACATGATGTGTGATGTATGAGATAATGTGATAAAATATTATGAAGTCACCATATACTCTAGTTGAATGGGGTAAGTCATTTAGGATCATTTGATAAGGGATTATAATTGGAGATGGACTAAACATTTTAGCTTAATGTAGTGGGGATTTATTTTTTCAATATTAATTTAATGCAACCAAGACATTTTCCATGAATTTTAAAGTATTGTGGTATATAAATTTTAAATTCCTTATAGTCTAACATCATGCAGTAAGGACATAGGAAATGACATGAAAATATTGAGAGTTATAAATGGGAAACATTACAATAGTCAGGGGGAATGTAAATTCAAAGAGCACCATTCATCCATTTATAGGCTAATTGGTGGGTATCGGTATGCAAATTCTTTTCTTATACCGGTATATCACATGTTAAAGAAATACAGTCAAAGATTTGACTCATGCATATGTAATATGAGCATTTATAACTTGAACCTCTTCGAAAAGAGGTATATGCTAGTTTTTTCATACAGTTTAATTATGTGTAGATAGGAAATTCATGGCATTGGTATGGCCCATATGCAGTTATGGGTGCATTTTTATAATTTTATATATTGTGGTTGAACCTAGGATTGGGTATCTTGGTGTCATTATATATCCTTTAATAGTAGGAATAAATCAACACATAGATCATGCATGAGAAATTATCTACACAAGTCTGACCCATATGAAGAGGGGGAATTGTTCCCACTGGTTTGTTTTAGCTAGGCCCATGATTAGAGATCCTGGTTTCACTACATATCATGTTTTGATAGGAATCTAGAAACATGTAGTTATTGAGTAACCATAAAGTTTAACATCATTTGGAAAGGATATAGTATCCCTGATGTGAAAAGAGAATATTCCAACTAGACCAAAGGATAGTGATTTGGGTGTCCCTATGTATCATGTGATGTTGGAATCAAGACACACATAGTAATGGAATGAAAAAAATATCTACATAGATCTGAAATATTTATAGAGGAGAAATTGATTCAATTCATTTCTTTGGATGGACTAAAGATTAATAATCTGGGAATCACTACATATCCGGTTATGATATCAATTAAGCTACAAGTAGTTCTAGAATAAAATCACCATGCGCAGGTCTAACCTGAAAGTAGGGAGGGAATTTTTTTTGTTCAATTAGGGTGCCTAGGACCATGATTAATGATATGGGATTAACAATGTATCTTATTGTGAAAAGAATCAATCCATAAGTACTTATTCAATGGAGGTGTGGAGGGAGAAAAAAAACTATATTGTTCCTCTCAGGACAGGTCTATAGTAATTCATATTTTTTTTAATGGGTAAGGGACAACAACCGAAAATTTTAATGTCTTATGGAAAAGACACATGGTGTTCTATTCATTCTCTTTAATTTATGAACCTTCTAACCCTATCATGAATAGTTGTGTCATGATAATGTGGTGAAGAATTTAACAATATTCCTAAACTCAAGTGAGTGATTCATGGTGTGAGATTTAAGGAATTGTAAATGTTTCATTCATTGAATGGAGGAAATTAGAGGATAAGAAATTTAATTTTGTATCATGTGGTTGTTATGAAAAGATATTCTATTTTTTAGTCCCTGTATATATCATCTAAATGAGAATCATGTTTTTCATACTTATAGAAAACCATGCAATTTAGTTTCATGCGGTGAGCACATCAACCATGTATTTTATTATCTTGATGTATGGATGAAGGTGAGTTGACATGAAAGAAGAGAAATATTGCGGTGGAGCCAAAAAATGGAGGTATGGGAATCACTACTTATCATGTGATGGTAGTAATCAAGCCATATGTAGTTCAAGAATGGGATGTCAATCATGTAGATTAATGTTATGCATTTAGGACAAATGATACACGACTTGGAAAAAATGCTTAACCACTGTCCCACAATCTGATGTCTTTTGACTAAGAAGAATATGTTTCAGCTGGACTAGGGACTTTAGATCTAGCTGGCACTAAATATCATATGATGTTAAGAATTAAGGGATGTGTAGTTTTGGAAAAATATATTACATATGTGGATCTAACCCTCATACATGGGCTAGGGGAACTTCATTTCTCTTTTGACAGATCCACCTCATGTGAGATGAATCGTTAGTGAGAAGATTCTATCCATGTAGTTTAATGTCATGTGGTGGGGATGTATCCTATGCAGTTTATTATCATAGGGTTAGTCTTTTTTCTATACATTTTTATCATCATGTGTTTAGAATTAGTGTGTTTAATTCAACATCATGAAACCAAGATGAGTGACATTGTGCAGTTTGAAGTCTTGTCATATGGACTTCTTCCATATAGATTAATGTCAGATATTTAGGACATGTCATGTAGTTTTAATTTCATGTTACCAGGACATGGTTGGTATTTTTTAACATCATATGGTAAGACGTGTTAGTATAGTTTAATGTCATGAGATCAGGATGAGGTTCATATTGTTTAATGTCATATTCTTAGGATTTGTTTTTGTAGTTTTACATCATGCGACTTAGAATAGGTCTGTATAATTTAATTTCATATAGTCATGATGTGTTCATGTATTTTAATGTCATGCGACCAAGATGAGTTCAATATAATTTAACATAAAATGGTCTTGATGTTTTTTTGATGTTTAACGTCATCTGACTAGGATGAGGACCAGAGATATTAATGTCATGTGGTCCAGACGGGTTTTGGAATTATAAAATCACATGACTAGGATGATGTATATATAGTTTAACATCATTTGATCAGTACCTGTTTGTGAGTTTAACATCTTGCGATAAAGATGAGTTCTGTAAAGTATAATGTCATAGGGTCATGATGTGTTTGTATAGTCTAACATCATGGGACTCGGATGAGGTTTGTATATTTTAATGTAATATGGTCAGTACATGTTTGTGAATTTTATCATTATGGGACCAGGATAAAGTCTTCATATTTTAATTTCATATGGTATGGATCTTTTTGGTTTGATGAAGGATATGATAAGTATATCCTATGAAATATTACAATGTTTGTGGTATGGCATGTTCTCTATACATTGTGTCTGGAGAGTAAAATCCTTTATGATGGACCTAATGTATGATATTAGGACCTTTCTATTTGGGTTCCAAAGTTGAATATTCCTTACCTGGTATCATTGGTGTTCTGAGATCCAATACCAGTTCTCCTTGAAGGAACTAATACAGGTAAACATTTTTATTAATGAATCATGCAATATGATACTGATGGAATTCAAATCTAGAAAATGTACAAAACATTTTCTCATCGAGAGAATATAATTTTTATATCCCATTTGAGATTTCTCAACATCCGAGGGTTTTATGTAGATATCTATTTGACGTGAGGGAACTTGAAATTATATGAGAAACACTACTTTGGTTCCTTGTGCCAATGAATATGGAGTTACTTGTGTGTAAGTACACATGGTGGTATGGTAGGCCCAAAAATAATAGAGGACCATATCTAAAAAGTACTTCTTCTCCTTATTCACCATCTTTTGGAGTATATTTGATGATGTCTAGTTCAAGACCTCAATATATATTTGACAATGCATAAATGAGGGGTGAATAATGGGAATAGATATTGTACTCTTGGTATAATTTCCTCAAATATATAAAACAAAAGTTGGTGGTGTTACTAATTAGAATCGTGTGAGAGACTCTGAACCTGGAGATGATTTTAGAATTAATGAAGATGATTATTTGATTCATCTTAAATTCCATGATTCATATTTCCATATACAATTCTGAAAAGATTATGGATACATTAAATATGTACTTTAAAATCTTACTTATGGCTAGGGGTTATGGCCCCACAACATCCATTCATTATATGGAAATCAACCAGTAATTTTTATCTATGTGTTTTAATTTCTGGGGTTGATGGATGAAGTTCCCTAGAATCTGGAATGCATGAAATTTGCTGATGAATTTGACATAGTCTAGTATCATGGTTTTTCAGTAGTATCCAAGCCTCCTAATTTGATTGGACATTCTGCTTCCAGGATAATGAGCATCCTAGGAGCCTGCATGAACTTCCTCCATTATTGAATGAATCTATCTTTCTACATTTAATCTGAGGAGGATCCCATCAAATATTTATTTTTAGAGGGATTTCTTCTCATCTTGATCAAACCTAATGGTAATGTTTTCTGATCAGTGCTGAATTTATTTCCTTTCAGATTGACCTATTTGGAGGATCCCATTTTAGAGATAATTATTTATAGGTTACATCCATCTATGGGTGGATATCAGTTTATCACACTCTAAGGTGATGTTGACCTAATTGATTTATTCCATTTCAAATATACTAATTAATGATACCATCCTTCAGTTAATGATTCATAATATTACTTCCTTATAATTAGGAAGGTCCAGAACTATGGATACATTTTCTAATGTATTGATATGAGCATTATGTGATCAAGGGGCTTGATGTACTATGGGTTAAAAAGGGAAGTCCCCATTCTGTCCTATGACATATCCAATGAAGGGGTCTAATTCCCCCTTCTTGATTTCATATTTGACATTTATTTACATTGTCAGTAGCTCCAAATCCCCTTTGATATTTCGGTCAGATTTTTTCATCTATTAGGATTATAACAAGCCAATGATAAAGGCTTGTTATTCTACCTCATTATTATAGAATCCATTAGACAATGAGAGTGAGGAGGGAAAATTTTATTTTTCTGGAGAAAAAATACAATCTCAAAATATCCCGATTGATATTCAGGATTTGAAAATTTTTGTTGATAGGACACGAAGATGAACCATCAAAGTACATATTCCATGTTAGAGGAGTGCCATCGGAAGAGAAAATATACTCATCTAGAAGATATGATTCCAATTGTGTGATTTCCATGATAGTATGTGTCATGAGGAAATCATCTTGGTCCAACCCTTTCACTGACTTCTACAACATGAAATAGATGTCAAACTATTGGAGAAAAGTCACCCCTTAAGCCATACACCCATTCAGCCTAGGATGGAAAATGATAAACTTGTACGGATCGATACAGGAGACCAAGTGGAGTTCATGTTCCTACATGTAACATCTTATTCATTTCACTACAAAGATAAGAGCAACACAGTTTTTATCAACATCAGATTATTGAATCTCAATTTCTATCCTCATTTAGATAAGGAACTAGAGACTATTATCATTCCCTATATAATTATTCTATTCGACGGGAGTTCTAATTAATCTTTAGATTGTAGCCGCATATAATATAATTGCATTTCCTTCCACCAGCAGCACTAGGACCAATGTGTGTAACAGGTATTTCTTGAGACTCTTGAAGGCTAAATTGTTGTCCTTGTCCCCTTGATAGAATATTTCCCTATTAATTAGCTTGATGAAGTGGAGAGATTGTATGAATAGGTCTTCTATGAAATGGAGAATGTATAAGAGGTTCCCCTGGATACCCCTTATTTCATTGAGATTCTGTGGGGGTGACATTTCTAGTATTTCCCTAGTCTTCTCTGGGTTGACCTTTATGCCATGGTGGTAACAAAAAATACAAGTAACTTCCATGATGTTACCCTAAGAATCATTTTAGTAGATTCATCTATATACAAGGATTCAACAAATATGTATAATACTATTAAAGGATTCATGAAATGATCACATTGTGGTTGAGATTTGACCCTCATTTCATCAAAATAACATTCGATTAATCATCCCAATAAACGTTTATGGATTTGACGTGTCATGCAATGTTAAGTAGTTCCAGCATTATTTAATAGAAAGGGTATGACCTGATAGTATATGATAACATATTTTTCTCTAAAGGAAGTGGAAATCTAATATTCAAGGGAAATTGTTATCTAATTATACCCTGAGTACCCTTCCTAGATGAAAATTTCTTAGAAGCTAATAATTTCGTTGATCATGATTTTTGTGATTAGATTTGGGAAATAGAACATCATAAATCATAATTATGGTCTCCAAAATCATTGAAAAAACTAATAATAACATTCTTTTTCATCATAGGGATAAGGTTGGATATCCATAATCTATGTTTCAATTCCCATAAAAATTAGTATTTGATTAAATTATTTACTTCTGACTCTATGTTTCTAGCATGTGAGGGGTCATCCTCCTGGCTGCCTACTTGAAACCTCAGTGTTCATCGATTAATCCAAGATAGTATGTATCTGCATCTGGATTCAATCTAGTATATTCAATATAATTCCATGAAAACACATATTGATGTTTTTTTATAAATGAGATGTACATATCATTCTCTACGAGATGAATTAAATAACTAATCCATGTAGGAAACTAGTATTCTTCAATTCCCTGATTTATCTAATTGAACTGGTCATTGATTGTGGAGATGCCTTCCTCAAATGCTGGAGGGGTGTTCCTGAGGAAATCCTCTTCTTCTTTGACCTCTAATTCAATTGAGTCATTTTCAAATGAGGTTAGAAATAGGAGGGAATATCTATCACTATTCAGAAGATTTAGTCCATGGGAAAATACATTTTCATCATTTAATACAAGATTCATTATAGAATGACTTTGAAGTTGCATTTCATTCACATTTTCATTTGGGATAAAAGGGACTCATACATCCATGATTAGGTCTATAGAATCAATCAGATTTATTATAAAAACATAGTCACATCCGAGCATACTACATAAAATTTCAAGGGACGTACTCAAGTAAATAGAGGAGAAACCTGTATATTTTTATCCACCATTGGGTATTTTAACTCTATTTTATAAAATTCAACATTAGTATATGTATCTAGGAACGATTTTAAGAGAGTGTTCTCCCCATATTGTATGTCTACCTTACCATCGATGGGGAATTTCTTGCATTTATGAAATGTTTAATGTACCACAACGTTTATATGAATCCAAGGACTTTTGATTAGGTCATTATATATGGTTTCTTACTGAAAAACCATGAACTCATCATTATATAGGATATCCCCAAAATTATTTATGAGCAATATCTTCCCATTTGGACTTTTCTCGCTCTTATCATAAACTTGGATGGTCAACTTTATCAGAGATAAATAACTCTCACCATATAGAAAACAACAAAGGGTTGTAATTAAGATGAGGTGAATCATATAACCATTTAAAATCATATCCCTTAATATGTATACATTATCTAGTTTTCATCAAAACATATATAGGTCTGATTTTCCCTTGATTTCCTCTTCCTAATCATGATATTTGTATGAGATAGTGACCTGGTATTCTATTTTCATGGTCTCCACTCGACAAAACTCATCTAAAATGAATTTTTATAAAAATTTTAGGGGATATGGATTGATTTTAGGATTCCCTATTTGATTTCTATAGAAATAAATAGGTCATCCCTAATTGAGATATGGGTTGGTACAATCACTATCTATTTCATAATGTTGTACTTTTGTTCCAAATGTTGTTGATTCCTTGGGTATAAATCATCCAAATTAAGTGGTTAAAAAGTCTATTCATTTGATGTATAAATTCCTAGGGATTGTGTAGATGTTTAGGGAACATCCTATTATAATGGAATAGGATGAGCTGATGTTCACCATTATCTTGGTTGATCATACAATCACACCCCTGTGATATGTTCGTGTAAGACGACCGGGCATAGATAAACATTGGAGGGTTTGGGAAACCTCCCTGCCTCTTTTGAGATATATTTTGTGTTTTTCCATGGTTATCAGCTTCATATATATCTTATGTATGTATATGACCTAAATATTAGGTCTGACCATGCCCGTTCTATCATTGGTATCACTATCTCCTACGACTTCTACCTCTGACTGCCCAATATGCTATAGAGAACTCATATTTTGAGTCATGTTCCTCATCTAAGAGGGGTTATTCCATGTGTATTATGTTAAATGAACCAAATAATATCTCTTCATCTGATGAAGGTTCTATTTGGTGGGGAAGTTCTCATGCATCTGATGTCATACACAAGAAATCAACAAGAGTAAGTGTTTTCATTGGGGACGAATATGACTCTACCAATACTATCTATTCCTATCTCTGATGGTCATGTTAATCTCTAGGAGGAATATTTTTTGTAACATCTCCATGTGATGGATTAGTTATGCATCTATAAAGATTTTCTTTCAGGGTGTCATGATCTCTGTCAACTATCATTCAAGATATCTAGTTTTCAAACTTCTTCTAACAACTAGATCATGAATTTTCCTAGCCAACTTCTTCTTCTAATTGGAAGAAAATTATGTATGTCACAAATGATAGGGATTTATTAAACATTTACCTATCTGGAATGGAACATGATTTGGAGGATGTATTTGAAAATGAATAAATCGTCGATGGTGTGACCCATCCTTCTATTGTAAGGGAAGTATTCAATATGATCAGTGAGTTTCAATTCATAAATATTACTAAGCTATGATCAATTTAGTAGTTTTTTATCCATGGATGAAAGGAAATAAATGGGAAATTTTCCATTTAAAAGTATTATTTTTTATTCATCTGTTCCTAAAATCCTGGGAAACCCTGGTCACTTTTTCTTCTGGATTAGGGAAGTTTTTTTGTTTATGCCAATCGATTGGAGGCACACGGTGATTTCAATGCATCTTAAGTGCTTATATGGGTACTTTTATAGGCTTGAGTATAATAATGGATGTTTCTTCCATAATGATCATTTTCTTCTATGCTAAGGGAATGAGTTGAGACTTAGCTCCGGTCCACTGAATAGAAACATCAAAGTGCATTATTGCTTATGAAATTTTATAGAATTAACTTGGATGTTAAATTAGTATTGGAGGTTCTTATAACTCATTCTGGAGATTTTTTGAAAATAGTTCCAGTAGCTTCTTTCGTGAGAGAGGGATACATTGTGAATATTTTAAAACATTCTGTCTATCTATAAATTAAGCACCCTATATTTTTATCCAATTTCTAGTTATCCTGGTCAACAATTTTTGTTGTCCTTAGTGAAGAGTTAAACATATAATGGAATTTAAGATGCAATTCCTCCCATGCTAAAATGGATAATGCTAGAAGGATGGTTTATGAAACAATGTCTCACCCTATCAAAGTCTTAAAAAAACACCTCATCATGGATGCATATTTCTTATCTTGATGTCCCGTCATCAGAGAGAATTGGTACATTATGTGTCTGTTATTCTATTCCAATTATACAATGAAATCAATGTTTTTGAATGGTGGATTGTTGAAGTTTGGTGGTGGACATCCTAATCCACCCATTTAGGATATTGATTCCTCTCATCCTGTATAGGTTAACATTACCCTTATAGGGATTATAATCAATTAGTTTGGGACTCGATAACATTGAGGAGTTTTGAAAGTACTCTTATCCGAGTTTCCTTTCTTCTACATGGAGATGGTAACCCCTAGTGAGGTATTCATTTTTTCATATCCCATTGGTTTTTGATCCATGATAAGACTGAGTAAACACTATAGAGTGGAAGAGTCTGTCACCATAGTAGAGGGAATTCGTGATTATTATTGATTTCCCCATTTATGTAAACTAGATGCCTATATTTGGATATATTCTAACACTAAACTTCCTCCCATGTATGTGTATTGATTATCGCATGATATGTGTGAGGAGAAATATTTTCCTCTACTTGAAGATGATACCTAGGGGTATTTGTAACGCCTCGACCCCAGTTACCCAGATTCGGTGCATTATTACATAACATTGGCATGATCACAAGAAAGATCAAATCTCAAAAGACCGATTGGTTTAGTAGCCTTGGAAACACTAGATATATTCATAAGTTTTACATTACATCATAAAATGAAAACTACTACAACAACATAATGTTTCCACAGTCCACACTATAATGACCTCATAATATCCCTGCAGGTCATTCATAACTTACATCTTCACATCCTGGGAAAAATAAAACATAGAAAAGGGGTGAGCTCAAACGCCCAGTAAGGATAACAATATAGCGGAACATTCAAAAATAAGCATAAACATTTAAGGCAATGAATTACTAAAACAAAAGCCTTTTAAACTTGAACTTCAACATAGTATGGAAAACGTAAAATGAAATAATGCCATTTACTTGTTCACATGGATATTCTACTAATCGAATAATCACATGCAATATCAATAACCACTTTCATAATGTTAGAATGCATAATTCCAGACTATCATAACCACATTGCCAAGGCCTCATGCCAAGACTACAAATAATATTTTGCCAAGGCCTTGTGCCAAGACACTAGTTTGTCTCATGAGACCTACTGATGCATCGAGGAGCTATAGCGGGCTCCACCCGTCACATATTAAGTCCAATGCATTCCCATATGAAAAGGTTTAAACATAACATAAACATTCGTATTAAAACTAGCATACGAAATTTCAATAATTTCACCATAAACTATGAATGGTATAAAAATAGCACATCCATAGTCAAACATATCATAAAACCTTCAATACAATATAGAAGTTTTGTATCATAATAAATCAACTTCAAATAAGCGTAAAATCCGTCAAAGGATGTTGACATAGATGAAATCAAAACACTTTTTAGAGAAATATCTCTTTCTATTTTTGAAATCATTTAAGAGCCATATAAAATAAAACATTTTCTTGAAAATGTTCTTATAAGCTTGTAAGGGAAGCTTTGACGATTTTATAACGGTGGAAAATAACCGCACTCGCCGTATAAGTTAAAAAAACATTCTTATCTTAATTCTGTCGAAAAGGTTAAAAAGCACCTTGTTTGGAAAATGACGGAAAGATTCCCTTATAAACCTCTTATAAAAGTAAAACAAGGGTATAAATGACTTTAACCCATATTCTTTTAAATATTAAAAATGTTTTTAAATACATTTTGAAGAAACATGGACGTGGAAGATAACGAGGTCCCAGTATATAATTATGTATAAACAACCTCGGAGAATGAAGAGATTGCGAAATAAATCCTTACCTTGTAATTTTCCTTTTTTGGGGTAGGTTAACCTCCTGTATAATGGTGAAATAATTATTATTAAATTATACAAGAATCATATACATTAATATGATATCATATATGATCTTTTAACATTGCTTTATTAATAATATCTTAGTATTATCGTCGTTTCGGGTGATAATCGATTCGTTCTTCTTAAATGTTTGGTTACGTAAGACATGTTTGTAATGGATAGATTATATCTTATTCATAATCAGAATGATATTAACATTATTTTTAACCCTAAAATGAGAATAATACTTGAATGGATACGATGGAGAATGAATCTCATCGCGTTCGTGGAGACGGTAGTCCGTACGTACGCACGAACGCTACTTCCATTTAATTATTATTTTAAAAGAATCGAATCCAAATGATATGTAGGTATATTACTATTACAGTATAATATAATATTTTATATATGTTACTTAAGTTCATTAACCCCATCCTTTATACGTTCCATGTGTGGTATGAACGAGTCATATCATTTTAAGGGGGCGGTAGTCCGCACTTCCTCAAATGAAATTATCGTATGTATATACAACATGAAATGAATAATGGTATGAAATAAAATGGAATTACAGAAGCTTATATATAAAATATATATCATTAATATAATATTTAATTACAGTGCCATCATAATGGCCACCATGAGAGGCGGTAAGATGTATTTGAACAATCATCGTTTCGTGAGGCGTTAGTTTGCCATCCACAGAAACATTATGTTCATCATCCATTAGATGGAGTTGTGTGTATGTGTAGTTTTAATACTTCTTATAACAACATCCTAGTATATTGTGGATACTGGTGTTGTTAGAAAATAAAGGAAATAAAAAGAGTTTGGGGGTTGGAGAAGCAAAATAAATGAAAATAATTTAAGAGAAATCGTTGCCTTTAATTTAGGTAACTCACTTTGGTTGGAACCAAAGGACTTCTTGAAATGCTTTATGCCTAAGGGAAAGCTTCAAGGAGGAGGAGAGGGATGTTGGGAACTTATTTGGGCAGTGTTTGGATGAGCCAAGTGGCTTGAGAGGTGTGAGGAATGAGTAGAAGTGGTCTCCTTTTATAAGGGAGAGGAGGGGCTCTTTAGGAAAGAGTGAAAGTATTACTTTATAATATAATTATATTCTGTTTATAATGGTCCAAAAATCATTGAGGTCGAATATAAGATGACTCATATTCTAAATAACATCAACCAATAAGAATTGTACAGGTTTTAGATAATATTTTAATCATTATAATCTTATTTATTTAAATGATTTATTAATGAGGTAAACATTGCATCATTATTGTGTCATTAATAATTTAAATTACTTGATGTCTAAAAATTATAAATAAAATATAATTATGTAGGAAATATGTTTAGCTTTCTAATGAATATTTATAATCGAAAATCCAACATGTATAACCATATGTAAAAATTGTTCTTCTAAAAGATGTAAGCTTATGCCATTTTTATTTTTATTTTAACTTTATTAATATAATGTGTCCCTACCACATACAAGTGGCTCCAAGGGGTCCCCAAATCGACCCAAGGATGCCCATGGTCGGTTATGTGTCCACCAATAAGGTTAGGACACGTTTTAGGGTAATTTTGTATTAATATAATATTATTTTTTAACCCTTATTTACCGGATTTACCCTTTAACCATGGTAAATAAAATATTTACCGCAGTAATTATTCAAAATGTGTAAAAATAAAAGATACCTATTTACATAATTTGGACATCCTGATTCCAAATATGTAATCCATTTTTCCAAATTCAAAACACAGAAGTGGCAGAAATTAATTTAAAATTATTTCCCGTTGTTAAAATAAAAAAAAGCGTGTTTTTAAGAGATAATAACTATCAAAAGATTGACACTTGTTTATGTCTGATTTAATTGTGAAATTATGTCCAATGACAAACATTAAATTAAATGGTAAAAATATATTCTTAATATACTTTAAAACCACTCAAATTCATAATTTATCAATATTAATTATTTTGATTAAAAAAGTTGTTTTTAATTAAATTTTAGTAATTTTCACTATTCATCAAAATATAAATGTTATCTGAAAAGTACCAAAATTTCCCTCTAGGCTAATTTCAATATTCAGAATCCAAAAATGAAGTCCATTTTGAAATATAAAATATATATGATTTCAAAAAGTAGGTATTACTATTCACAACGCCTAGTTTAATTAGTTGTGGTGTGTGTTAGAACTCGAGGTTGCGTACAACACACGCTATCGCATTATTCGAAGGGAAACGTACCGTGGAAGCTTGGTGTGTTACATTCTCCCCTCCTTCAAATAATTGTGTCCTCGCAATTTCTAGGGTATTACTGCATAAAAAGACTCAGGTGGTTCTTCATCATAAGTTCCTCGGGTTCCCACGTTGCCTCTTCCATCTTATTATTTCTCCACAAAACTTTTACCAGACGCGTCGTCTGGTTTCTCAGTACTTGTTCTCTTGTATCAAGAATCCTGACAGGCTCTTAACAATAAGATAGATCGGGTTCCAGTTCTAATTCCTCATAGGTGAGTACATGCGTTGGGTCAGGCATGTATTTTCTCAACAGAGATACGTGGAACACATCGTGAACTTTGGAGAGACTTGGCGGCATTGCCAATAGGTAAGCTACAACCCCAATTCGTTCTAGAATTTCGAAAGGTCCGATGTACCTGGGACTCAATTTACCTTTCTTACCAAAACATATGACTCCCTTCCACGGAGATACCTTCAGGAAAACATGATCACCAACTTGAAATTCCAAATCCTTCCTTCGATTATCGGCATAGCTCTTCTGCCTACTTTGAGCTGCTCTGATGTGATTTTGGATTACCTTCACCATTTCCATTGTTTCCTCTACCAGTTCTGGACCTACAAGTTTTCTTTCACCGACGTCATCCCAACAGGTTGGTGTACGACATCTCTTTCCGTATAACTCTTCATATGGTGCCATCTGAATACTCGAATGGAAGCTATTGTTATAGGAAAATTCTACCAGTGGTAAATATTGATCCCACATACCTTGAAAGTCAAGTGAGCAAGATCTCAACATGTCTTCTAGGGTTTTAATAGTCCGTTCTGATTTTACATCTGTCTGAGGGTGGTAAGCAGTGCTCAAATGAAGTTCAGTATCCAAGGATTTCTGAATAATTTTCCAGAATCTTGAAGTAAAATGGGGATCACGATCAGAAACAATCGATAGGGGTACTCCATGAAGTCTCACAAATTCATTAATGTATAGTCTTGCTAGACGTTCCAGGGGTAGATCTTCTCTTATAGCAAGAAAATGTGCTGACTTGGTAAGACGATCAACAATAACCCATATTGCATCGTTCCTTCTAGGAGTCTTCGGTAGCCCCATGACAAATTCCATCGTAATATTGTCCCATTTCCACTCCGGTATGGGAAGAGGTTGCATGACTCCTCCAGGCTGTTGCCTTCCAGCTTTCACTTGTTGACAGACCATACATCTTGACACAAAATCAGCAATCTCTCTCTTCATGTTGTCCCACCAAAAATGTTCCTTCAAATCTCTATACATTTTGGTGCTCCCAGGGTGTATAGAGAAATTGAAACTATGAGCATCATCCATCAATTTCCTTTTTAGATCAGGTAAATCGGGAACACAAATTCTCTTCCCGAATTTCAAAATCCCATCTTCATACACAAAGTCTCTCAATATCCCATCATTCACAGCTTTAATCTTCTTCTGAAATTCTTCATCATCGATCTGAGAACTCTTAATCCTTTCTAGTAAAGATGGTTTGGCAACCATTTGAAAAAGAATTGATGTTTCACCTTCCCTGGTTATTCCCATGTCCATCTTCACTAGATCCATGAAAATTGGATCCCTTTCAATTCTCATCATGTTCAAAACACCATGGTCTTTTCTGCTCAAAGCATCTGCCACCTTTTTTGCTTTCCCCGGGTGGTAGTGTATCGCGCAATCATAATACTTGAGTAATTCAAGCCATCTCCTTTGCCTCATGTTGAGTTCTTTTTGTGAGAAAATATACTTCAAACTCTTGTGATCAGTATAAATCTCACATTTTTCACCATAGAGGTAGTGCCTCCATATCTTCAAATCAAAGATCACAGCTGCTAACTCAAGATCATGAGTAGGATAGTTTTGTTCATTAATTTTCAACTATCGTGATGCATAGGCAATAACTCTATCATTCTTCATAAGGACACAACCAAGTCCTTTCTTTGATGCATCACTATAAATAACGAACCCATCATTCCCCGATGGTAGAGTCAATATAGGAGCATTGACTAATCTTCTCTTCAGTTCTTCGAAACATTCTTCACACTCTTTTGTCCAAATAAATTTAACCCCTTTACGTGTGTGCTTCGTTAATGGGTTAGCCAATCGGGCAAAATTCTGGACGAAACGTCGATAATAACCTGCCAAACCAATAAAACTGCGTACCTCAGTTATACTCGTAGGTGCTGGCCATTCTTGGATTGCCTTGGTCTTAGAAGGATCAACAGAGATTCCATCTTTAGAGACAATATGGCCAAGAAAAGAAATCTCATGAATCCAGAATTCACACTTGCTAAACTTCCCATATAATCCATGCCTCCTCAGAGTCTTCAAGATAATGCGCAAGTGATTTTCATGATCTTCGTAGGTTTTGGAGTATACCAAGATATCATCAATAAATACCACCACAAATTCATCGAGATACTCCTTGAAAACTCTATTCATCAGATCCATGAATACAGAGGGTGCATTAGTCAATCCAAACGTCATTACAGTAAACTCGTAATGCCCGTACCTGGTACGAAATGTTGTCTTCGGAATGTCTTCCTTCTTTACACACAACTGATGGTATCCAGATCGAAGGTCAATCTTTGAAAAGTATTGAGCTCCATGCATTTGGTCAAATAAATCATCAATACGAGGTAGAGGATACTTGTTCTTTATCGTTATAGCATTGATCTCCCTGTAGTCGATACATAACCTCCTAGATCCATCTTTCTTTTTAACAAAAAGAACAGGGGCTCCCCATGGAGAAACACTAGGGCGAATAAATCCCTTATTACTCAATTCCTATAGTTGTTTCTTTAGTTCGACTAATTCTACAGTGGCCATTCTATAAGGGGTCTTCGATATAGGCCTTGATCCAGGAATCAAATCAATGGAAAACTCAACTTCTCGTTCTGGAGGATGTCCAGGTAAATCTTCCGGAAATACATCTACAAATTCTTTCACAACAGGTACATCCTCTATTTGAACATTCCTTTCCTCACCGACAGTTATTTCATTCTCTTCCTCCCCAATAATTGAATTATGTTGAGCTACTGTGGGTGGATCTAAATAAGAATTAGGTGGTGACGATTCTGCTCTAAAAATAAGGTGTTCCTTATCATTATCATCAAGAATCGTAACCTCTTTCTTCTTACAGTAAATATTCGCATCATAGTCCGAAATCTAGTCCATACCGAGGATTATATCAAACTCAATCATAGGTATGATGATGAGATCAGCAGATAAAGAAAATTTATGTGCTCTAATGGGGACTGATTCACAAAACTTTGTTGCAATGATACTTCCCTTAGGAGTTTTAACTGACAACTCCCTTATTAAATCAAATTGGAAATATCTAATTTTCTTAGCAAACTGGGAAGATATGAAACAATGCGATGATCCAGAATCAAATAATGCATTTTCTAAACTTGAGGAAACCATTAAATTACCGGCCACCACGTCTTTCGGAGCTTCTACCTCAGCAGTAGTGATAGCATAAGCCTGGCATTGATCCCTTGGCCTTTTCTGAGGTAAGTTCTCCTGACGCTTGGGACATTCATTTGCATATTGTCCCATCTCCCTACAGTTGTAGCACTGAACGTTGGTAGCTTCCTTCTTCCCCTTGCAATCACGAGCTTGGTGGACTTTTTCACCACACTTGTAACAGACTCCCATTCCCTTCAAGCAAGTACCAGGATGTTTCTTCCCTAATTTACCACAAGATGGATATTCATCCTTTCCCTTCTTCCCCTTATTTCGATTCCCAGATTGATCAGCAGGTCTCTTCTTCTCTTGCTTTGCTTTAAATTCATAAGACTTAGAGAATTCCTTTTCGGTCTTGATAGCACATGAGACAATGTCTTCGTACGATGAAAAGGATTGTGAGACTAATGCTCGACGGAGAAATGGTTTTAACCCATCAAAGAAACGATCAATCTTACTTCTTTGGTTACGTATATAATCACCAGCGTACCTTGCTAACCTTGTAAAGTTAGCCTCATACTTTGTGACATTCTCATCCTCCTTCTGTCTCAGACTTATAAATTTCCTTTCCATATCTGCTCGATGGTCGCGAGGGAAGTATTTTTCTAAAAACAGATCTTTGAACTCCCTCCATTCCATATTTGATACTTCATCATCTTCCTTCATGTTTTGAATCAATGACCACCATTGATCAGCATCTCCAGTGAGGCGGTAAACTTCCATGATAACTTTTTCCCTTTCACTGCTCCCCAAAGCCTGAAATATTTTCTCTAGGGTAAATATCCATTGCTCAGCTACTAAGGGATTTGTACTCCCATTGAACGTTGGTGGTTGTTGCCTCATGAATCGATCTAACATTGATCCTCCACGCTACGGATCAGGGTGCTCCATACGGGTAAGGTTATTATTCATAACCTGAGTAAGTTGTCCCAGTATGGTGATTAGCTGATCGGCTCCAGTTGCATCACCAGCTCCACTATAATTATCTTGAGCAGGAGGGCAATCCCTACATGGAGTGCGTGCATTGATACAGTTTCCATTTCTTCTACTAGGCGCCATTTCTAAACAATGGCATAAACTAGATCAGTTTATGAATCAAAATACATAATCCCATACTTATAAAACACTTAACATAAATTGAACTATTTATGGATATAATCCATAATCATAAGAATGTTTTCTTTGAGGAAGTATATACTCATAATCCCTTCAAAATGATTTGTAAATAAAATGAGAGGTATCCTAAGCATATCCCCCAGGAGTGTCGTAACCAAAAGTGCAACAAGGCCCGTTGTCATGCACCAGTTCCCGTTCGAGTCTAGCTCAAAGTGGTGTTTTCGGGTTTTACCCCTAGGTACGTCTGTGCCAGAGCCGCCTCTACCTCCTCGTATCCAGACAGGGATGTATTGCTCGGAAAACTCACAAAATCTCTACAATACCAAAATTCTAGGAAGTTCTTCTATACTAATCCTCAAAGTTCATCTTAGGCCTACGTGCTCTAATCAGAGTTTATCTAAATCTAGCTTCTGAGGTTTGTACTAAACTTCCTCTGATACCAACTGTAACGCCCCGACCCCAGTTACCCAGAGTCGGTGCATTATTAAATAACATTGGCATGATCACAAGAAAGATCAAATCTCGAAAGACCGATTGGTTTAGTAACCTTGGAAACACTAGATATATTCATAAGTTTTACATTACATCATAAAATGAAAACTACTACAACAACATAATGTTTCCACAGTCCACACTATAATCCCCTCATAATATCCCTACAGGTCATTCATAACTTACATTTTCACATCCTGGAAAAATAAAACATAGAAAAGGGGTGAGCTCAAATGCCCAGTAAGGATAACAATATAGCGGAACATTCAAAAATAATCATAAACATTTAAGGCAATGAATTACTAAAACAAAAGCCTTTTAAACATGAACTTCAACATAGTATGGAAAAAGTAAAATGAAATAATGCCATTTACTTGTTCACATGGATATTCTACTAATCGAATAATCACATGCAATATCAATAACCACTTTCATAATGTTGGAATGCATAATGCCAGACTATCATAACCACATAGCCAAGGCCTCGTGCCAAGACTACAAATAATATTTTGCCAAGGCCTTGTGCCAAGACACTAGTTTGTCTCATGAGACCTACCGATGCATCGAGGAGCTATAGCGGGCTCCACCCATCACATATTAAGTCCAATGCATTCCCATATGAAAAGGTTTAAACATAACATAAACATTCGTATTAAAACTAGCATACGAAATGTCAATAATTTCACTATAAACTATGAATGGTATAAAAATATCACATCCACAGTCAAACATATCACAAAACCTTCAATACAATATAGAAGTTTTGTATCATAATAAATCAACTTCAAATAAGTGTAAAATCCGTCAAAGGATGTTGACATAGATGAAATCAAAACACTTTTTAGAGAAATATCTCTTTCTATTTTTGAAATCATTTAAGAGCCATATAAAATAAAATATGTTCTTGAAAATGTTCTTATAAGCTTGTAAGGGAAGCTTTGACGATTTTATAACGGTGGAAAATAACCGCACCGACCGTATAAGTTAAAAAAACATTCTTATCTTAATTCTGTCGAAAAGGTTAAAAGCACCTTGTTTTGAAAACGACGGAAAGATTCCCTTATAAACCTCTTATAAAAGTCAAACAAGGGTATAAATGACTTTAACCCATATTCTTTTAAATATTAAAAATGTTTTGAAATACATTTTGAAGAAACATGGACGTGGATGATAACGAGGTCCCAGTAGATAATTATGTATAAACAACCTCGGATAATGAAGAGATTGCGAAATAAATCCTTACCTTGTACTTTTCCTTTGTTAGGGTAGGTTAACCTCCTGTATAATGGTGAAATAATTATTATTAAATTATACAAGAATCATATACATTAATATGATATCATATATGATCTTTTAACATTGCATTATTAATAATATCTTAGTATTATCGTCGTTTCGGGTGATAATCGATTCATTCTTGTTAAATGATTGGTTACGTAAGACATGTTTGTAATGGATAGATTATATCTTATTCATAATAATAATGATATTAACATTATTTTTAACCCTAAAATGAGAATAAGACTTGAATGGATACGATGGAGAATGAATCTCATCGCGTTCGTGGAGACGGTAGTTCGTACGTACGCACGAACGCTACTTCCATTTAATTTTTATTTTAAAAGAATCGAATCCAAATGATACATAGGTATATCACTATTACAGTATAATATAATATTTTATATATGTTACTTAAGTTCATTAACACCATCCTTTATACGTTCCATGTGTGGTATGAACGAGTCATATCATTTTAAGGGGGCGGTAGTCCGCACTTCCTCAAATGAAATTATCGTATGTATATACAACATGAAACAAATAATGGTATGAAATAAAATGGAATTACATAAGCTTATATATAAAATATATATCATTAATATCATATTTAATTACATTTCCATCATAATGGCCACCATGAGAGGCGGTAAGATGTATTTGAACAATCATCGTTTCGTGAGGCGTTAGTTTTCCATCCACAGAAACATTATGTTCATAATCCATTAGATGGAGTTGTGTGTATGTGTAGTTTGAATACTTCTTATAACAAAATCATATTATATTGTGGATACTGGTGTTGTTACAAAAGAAAGTAAAAAAAAGAGTTTGGGGGTTGGAGAAGAAAAATAAATGAAAATAATTTAAGAGAAATCGTTACCTTTAATTTAGGTAACTCACTTTGGTTGGAACCAAAGGACTTCTTGAAATGATTTCTGCCTAAGGGGAAGCTTCAAGGAGGGGGAGAGGGATGTGAGGAGCTTATTTGGGCAGGGTTTGGACGAGCCAAGTGGCTTGAGAGGTGTGAGGAATGAGTAGAAGTGGTCTCCTTTTATAAGAGAGAGGAGGGGCTCTTTAGGAAAGAGTGAAAGTATTACTTTATAATATAATTATATTCAGTTTATAATGGTCCAAAAATCATTGAGGTCGAAGATAAGATGACTCATATTCTAAATAATATCAACCAATAAGAATTGGACAGGTTTTATATAATATTGTAATCATTATAATCTTATTTATTTAAATGATTTATTAATGAGGTAAACATTGCATCATTATTGTGTCATTAATAATTTAAATTATTTGATGTCTAAAAATTATAAATAAAATATCATTAAGTAGGAAATATTTTTAGCTTTCTAATGAATATTTATAATCGAAAATCCAACATGTATAACCCTATGTAAAAATTGTTCTTCTAAAAGATGTAAGCTTATGCCATTTTTATTTTTATTTTAACTTTATTAATATAATCTGTCCCAACCACATACAAGTGGCTCCAAGGGGTCCCCAAATCGACCCAAGGATGCCCATGGTCGGGTATGTGTCCACCAATAAGGTTAGGACACGTTTTAGGGTAATTTTGTATTATTATAATATTATTTTTTAACCCTTATTTACCGGATTTACCCTTTAACCATGGTAAATAAAATATTTACCGCAGTAATTATTCAAAATGTGTAAAAATAAAAGTTACCTATTTACATAATTTGGACATACTGATTCCAAATATGTAATCCATTTTTCCAAATTCAAAACACAGAAGTGGCAGAAATTAATTTAAAATTAAGTCCCGTTGTTAAAATAAAAAAAGCGTGTTTTTAAGAGATAATAACTATCAAAACATTGACACTTGTTTATGTCTGATTAAATTGTGAAATTATGTTCAATGACAAACATTAAATTAAATGGTAAAAATATATTCTAAATATACTTTAAAACCACTCAAATTCATAATTTATCAATATTAGTTATTTTGATTAAAAAAGTTGTTTTTAATTAAAATTTAGTAATTTTCACTATTCATCAAAATATAAAAGTTATCTGAAAAGTATCAAAATTTCACCCTAGGCTAATTTCAATATTCCGAATCCAAAAATGAAGTCCATTTTGAAATATAAAATATATATGATTTTAAAAATTAGGTATTACTATTCAAAACGGCTAGTTTAATTAGTTGTGGTGTGTGTTAGAACTTGAGGTTGCGTACAACACACGCTATCGCATTATTCGAAAGGAAACGTACCGTGGAAGCTTGGGGTGTTACATTATTGTTTCTTCAGGGAAGTTATTCATTTGGTTGTGTGAGAGTTTGTATATTAATCTAATATTGTTCCAATTAATCCTTCATGGAAGGAATTGAATCTATTTTGGGTGGTGGTTAGGACGTAGCCACACCTTTTCCTTTTTTGGAGGTGTTCCCCCATAGAGGTGGAATCTCAATATTCAGAGGTTTCGTGTATTGGATTCTTATATGGTTTTGTATGCGTGCAGCCTCGGTTGGTACATCCAGATCACCCTTCTCTCAAGGAATATGTTCTATATTACATCTCTATGAATTTTCATCTTGATTAACATTTTTTGTGTGTTGAAATTGAAAAAATTCATAGAGGTATATCTGAAAATGTTTTTTTCCTATTTCTCTCAATAAAACAATATGATTTTCCACTACCTTCATTAAGGGTTTTTTCAATATCATGGTGATATCATTTTATTTTGTCTCCTTTCCCCAGTGAGGTCTGATTACCTTCTCCAAACATTCCTCCCATTTCAGCATATGAGTCACAACCCTGAGGGAGTTTCTGGTAATGATTTCTATAAAATACCCTTAGAGTATAAATTTTTCTTTTTGTGAGAGGAATATATGGGACGTAAATCATCTATGTTTACCTACCAATCTTGAGAAGACTGATTTCCTTTGTGGTGGTTATACTGATGAATGTTTATGTATCCCTGTGTCATGTGGACTATTCTGGTCAGTCATTTTAATATATTGATCCTATTTTTTAGGATAATATGATTATGGTTCGGGTTTTTATGTCTCATAGGATAGGAATTGAGATATAAATTCTCTCATCCTAGTGGTCTAGGGTTTATTTGGAACCCCTATAATTTTTTTGGGACCCTCTCAGGGGGTGATGAATATGAGGATGACTATTTAGATAAAAATTACCACATCCCTATTGGAAAGGGTTGATTTATAGATTATGCTGATATGTCTTGAATCTTTGCAGGGATAGATGATAGAAGGGGTGGAGGTAGTGGTAAATATTCCCCTAGTTTAGTGGGTCAGGTTAACTCTCATTGGCTACAATGGAAGATTATATTGTGACCTCTTTGATTTTACATAATTTTGATTCTGTCAGAGCAAGTTGTAATTGCATCCCATGACATGAGTGATTTTATATGAGACATTTTCTGGTCCACCATAAATTTGGATTCCATTCTGTAATGCGTTTCTATTTTTTGAGGTGCTCAGTTCAAAGATCATTTGGTTTCCCTCTCCCTCTATTTTTTATGTATTGACATTGAAAAAACGGTGGAATTCCTATTTAGTGACCAACTGGATTGTGCATTACCTATTCCCTTGATTTCACTAGTTGATATCAAATTCGATGATGCTTTATTTTCATAATTATTCTTTTATAGGGGTTCGGTGAATTTAAACACTCCATACATTCCGCATCCTCTAATATAGATACATGAAGAGGCTTTGGAGATCATTTTATGAAGAGTTTTGATACAATAGAGGTAGAATGATGTTGATTTTCACTCTTCTATTATTTTTTTGGGTCCCATAAGATGAAGATAGTAGCTAAGTCTTGCGAGAAATAGAGTATCTTGATGATATTAAGGTGAACCTCTCTTCCTAGATAAGGGAGGTGTCTATATGTCAATCACTAATGAGTTTCCCACATATTTTGGAATAGCAAAGGCTTAAACACTTTTTATATATCATCTAGGATCACACAGTTTGGAGTGGAAATGGCCCAAAACGTGGTAACTTGGTTGTTTTTGGGTAACACCCTCTATATATTAATGTCATCTTCCTCTTCATCAGACTTACATGCCTCCACTTTGGTCAAACTAGAAAATTAATCTCCTAGGGTCACCTACTGACTGATGTGAAGTGTTTTATGTAGTTGATGGTGAACTATATACGGTTGACTGTAGTGTTTTGAGAACATCTTTATACAAAGGAATATATATTTTTACCACCTCTTTATATATAGTTTTATTTTGGAGAGGGGAGGATTTATTTGTTTGATGTAGATATCACCGTGGGTAGGCTGACCATAGATGATTTTACAATTTGAGTCTGTGATATATATTTCTATACAAAAATGTGTAGGAAAACCATGGTAATTATCACCTTCTACTTTGGTTGAAGATTTGACAGACCCTTGAGGTGTTGATCATCTGTATCGAGTAGCCACAAGGACACTAACATTAATATGATTTGGGTTATGGCCATTGATCTACATATTGGATCGAAAATGTTGACCTTCTTTTGAAATTGGTTAGGGATATGATATTTCAATATGATGGATTCTAAAATATGTTAATAACTAAATGGTGCTATGGTTATATGAGCATGTTTCTGAGAATCCATTGTATTATTCTAATGATATTCATCATTATTTGCAGGAATATGATCCCTAATAGGGGTGGATGTCAAAATATTCTGATCAACCTATGGTTGTAGTGGAAAAATGAGCCTATTAAAAATAATAATTCCTTGTTAGAATATACCGACATACCTCTTGAATGGAACAAATGATATTATACTCTTCCTGTATGGAATTTGAAGGATTTTGGTGTATTCATATATCATTGGACGTAGGGATATGAGCCTGTCTTCCATGAGATAGTTAAATATGTCATGTAGCTTCACTGATAGTAATATGAGCCTTCCCCACGTTATGTACCACTATAAAATTGTGGGACTTGGTTAGAACACGTATATGATCACAATCTTTAGCCTTTGGAGTATGCGACCATTCTATTTCAATGGGAATATGAGCCTATCTCTGGGCATGTTCCACACTCACATGGTAAGCCCTGATAAAAACAAGGATATGACCCTAGTCCTAAGACTTTGGACTATATCCCATGTATTTTTCTATAGAAATATAACCCTATCTCATGGAATTTACCACTCTCACTTGGTGTGCCCCAATTGGAATTGGTGTATGAGACCTTTCAAATTCCTCATACTTTACCATAATATGTCGATAGTCCTCCTAGGTGGGATCTAGAATATTCACTTTCTCCCAAGAAACAACATTTCCCTACTGATAAAACTATTTTTCTACCCTTGGTGTATGGATATGAATATGCACCAGTCCTTATATCAATTCTAGTGTCATAATATTTTGGAGGAGTTCTTCACGTGTCGATAAAGTGTAATGGAAATTTAGAAATGTGTGTACAAGATTATATTCCTGAATATTTTCTGTCCTCATTTTATTCTAATATATGTCTTCGATTTAAGTGGTTATATGATCCCAATTCTATTCTCCAAGTCCAGTAGAATATGATGATGTACCTTATGTATGGGGGTAGAAAAATGTGCCTCCACTATGCTTTCTATAATAATATTCCTACTGGTCTTCCCTGAATGAGAAGAGATATTTTCATGCTCACTGGATACCACCAAAATATGTTGGATGGCTTAATTTGAGGATGCACTGATATGATCCTACTCCCAGTTAAAAAAATATTTACACTTCATTAGTGTATTACTTGTTTTATGTTCATGGGTGTCAGAGATGGAAATTTTTCTGTTGGTACCCACATTAGGAGACTAAAGAGAACTATAGAGACCCTACTTTTCTTACATTACAAATATATCATTTTAATCATAAAGGACATAAAAACATTACAAAAAGGGGATCCAAATTTTTAGTGTCTTGGGAAAACTATGACTAAACATCAATTTTATGACCTAAATATAAAAATTTATTTAATTCCTTATTCTCTATCTTCTTATTTCCCCTTGAATCATCCTTAGTACAAGAGGTCACCTGGGGAAATACCTCAAAAAGGGGTGTGGTAAAAGGCCAGTAAGAGGATAAATAATAAAATAAAACAATATAAACTGGTAATAGAATAATATTTATCATCATAACATAGGCATAAGAACATAATCATGAGAGGAAACATTAGGAAAATACTTGCATTTTGGAAATGAATAAAAATAAAACATCATGTCTTAGTGGTCAACTACCACTAATAGTTGTGAAAAATATACCATCATGTTCATGCATAATTCACTTTAATCGTAAGGTTTTTCACATTACCCCATTAATTAGATCTCTAAATAATTTTAGATGCACTTTTCAGATCATAATACTTACATTGCGCTCTATAATTCTGAGTGCATATGTTACATCACCACGTTTACATTATCAGGCATGCCACATAGATCATATGTCAATCTTTAACATATATTAACCCATGGAAATGAATTTTTTTAGTGTCCTAAGGATACATTCACGAACATTAGGTTCCCAAATGAAATATGGAATATCATACTTGATACAAGAATCATCAACCTTCAGTGGGAAGTAAAATATGTGTTTTTGAAAAAATAGTTCTTATAGAAAACATTATGATTTCTATAAACACGAGTGGAACAAATTTATATCCCAAAAAATATAGGATAATTAGGGATAAATGGTTTTTAAGGAATAACCATACTAAAAATGGAGTGAAAGAGGGAAAAAATGATGAAAGAAAGTTGGGTTCCATAATTCCCCATACCTTGTATCCAAACACTTTTTCACATTATTGTCAGGTATAATTACAATGGATTCATTAATTACTAATTATATAACCTTTTAGACATGAATATGTTTCATTATGGTTTCATTAAGCTCTTTTATGGGCCTATTTATGAGTAAGAGTGTTTAAATTCATTGATCAAAAATTTACTTTTTCTTATATTTCAAGAATGGTTCACTTGTTAACATGAACAGAATTTCTTGTAGAACATGGATAAACATAAAAAATCTCTTTTACATTATATTAATGATCTTATTGAAGTTTAAATGATCTTATAATTATTATTTTTTATATATCATGAGGATGAATAATTTGTAAAAATTTAATGATGATCATTTTAGGTTAACTTGGGAGGTCTTTAGATCACTATGATTTTTTTATTTATCATTTATTATTATGTATAAAAGTTGTTTATAGAACCCATAATGGGTTAAAAAATACAAATAAAAATATTTTTCAACCATTTAATTAATATATTGATATCCTTTTAGGAGTTGAAGGAATTTGGAAGTGCATCCCCCATGATATAGGTAAATTAACACATCATGGGAAACGATTTCATTTTTATAAAAAAATAGATAGATAATAGAGTATAATGAATAATATTTCATTAAAAGGATATAATACCATTATATCAATCATACTGTAGATATCATGAAATTTCAATAAGGGATATTGAGGATAAGTGATGAAATAAAATGAAATTTAAATGGAAATTGAGAGAGGAATTACATCTTGAATCCTCCCTTTGATATCCTCCTTAGGAAACATATCCCTGGTCTTTTGATTAGTCCAAGAATTCTTAGTCGTTGGGGAGGGTCTAGGTAAGATTTTTGGGCATAATTTAGACAAGTCTTAATGTTTGAGAGGTGTCAAGAAATGATGTTTTGAGGGGTGATATTTATAGTGGAGGGGAGAGGGCTTTCTCAATATTATATTTGTTAATTAATTATTTCTCCCCAAGACAAGAAATAGTGAGGATTATTGAGACTAAAAATATTAATAAGTGAATGTCAGTAAGAACCAATGTCCATTTACATCATCCATGAAAAATTCTTGATGTAGAAATAAATTTATTAACCATATTTTGTAAATTATCGAATTTCACACTTCGCCAAAAATTCATGTATTTTTAAAAAAACATTGAAAAATTCATCCCACCCATTTTTCAACATGTAGAATAAAAAATTATGTCCATTTTATGGAAGAAATATTTAAATACGGTTATTTTAATTTTTAATTAAAATCATAATTTAATTGAAAAATTCATATTTTAAAATTAAAAATTTTATTTTCTAACGCTTTGAAACAATAACTAAGGTCTCATATAATTTCTATATAATCAAAAGGCATCTAAATACTATTTTACGAATAGATTTTATTAAAATAAATATTATTTTAAATCTTTAAATTAATCATTTTATAATCATGACTTACAAAAAATTCCAACACTATAATGTAATTATATTATATTATCACTTATAGGATAGATGAATATTATTTATACTATCTTTGTTAAGGTTCCTATTAAATTTTCCTAATTTAATATTTATAAGGGTAATATTACTATTCATAAAGGTATCATTACTATTAATAAGTGTATTATACTATTCATCAAAAATTAAGTTTGTCCTCTCGGACTACAAACATCTTACTGATTGCAATAGTGTATGTCAATGTTTCGAAATTCAAATCACAAAAGTAGAAAATTTATATATTATGGTCACATAGTAGTTCATTTAACCATGATTTGGAAATGTGTTTCTTAAGGTGATTTTATGTGATTATGACACGACTACAAGAAGGGAGAAATTACATTGATAAAAGTTTGGGTCATTACATTCTTCCCCCCTTTTGAAATTTCTCCCTCAAATTTTCATTTAACATAAACAAGTGAGGGTACATCTCCTTCATCGCCTCCTCTGGTTCCAAAGTTTGTTTTTGAAACTTACAGTTCCTACACAACACTTTGACAAGGTGGGTTTTCTTGTTTCATAGAACCTTATCTCTCCGGATTAGAATCGTTAAGGGAAACTCCCCATAAGAGATATCATCTTCTAACTGTACCACCTATCAGTTCAGTACATATGAGGGATCTGGTTTGTACTTCCTTAGGAGTGATACATGGAACACATCATGAACATGATGAATATTTTGTGTAAGTGGAAGTCTATTGGCCACAACTTTTATGTAGTCAAGGATCTCAATGGGGAAAATGTTCCTTGGGCTTAACTTCCCTTTCTTTTCAAACCACATGATTCTCTTCTAGTGTGATATCCAAAGGAATAATTTATCTCTAACTTCAAACTCCATATCCCTTCAACGATTGTCATCATGTCCCTTTTTTATGACATTGAGCAGCTTTGATATGCTTCTAGATGACTTAAACCTTCTCTTTTATCTCTTCTGCAAGATCAGGTCCAAGTATCTTTCTATCTCCAACTTCACCCCAATAGGTTAGAGTTTTACATCACCTTCTATACAGATCTTCATATGGATCCATCTGAATACTCGAGTGGAGTATATTATTTGTGTGAGAACTCAACCAATGGGAGATGATGATCCCATCCACCGTTAAATTCTATAGCAAAGTTTCATAGTATATGTTCAATCATATGAATAGTCCTTTAATATTGGAAATCAGTTTTGTGGTGATAGGTCATGATGACATTTTATTTAGTACTCAAATAATGTTAGAGACTCCTCTAGAATTTATATGTGAACCTTGGACCATGTTCAGAGACAATCGATGGTGGAACCACATGCAGTCTCACCACTTCTTTCACATATATCTTATAAATTGTTCAAGAGAGAGATATTCCCACATATTGATAAAGTGTCTAGTCTTGGTGAGTCGGTCCACCAAAACCCATATTTCATTATTTCTTTTATTTGTCTTCGAGAGACCTGAGAAAAATTCTATAGTGACATTCTCCCATTTAGGTATGGGTATAGAGAGTAGTTTCATCATCCAAATAAACTTTTTTTACTCTGCTTTGAATTTCTAACACATCAATTACCTTGAGAAATATTCTATAATCCCCTTCTTCATGTTATCCCACCAGAAGTGTTCATAAGAATCATGGTAAATCACGGTGCTACCAGGAATGATAGAGAAAGTTGATCTATGTGTATTGTACCATAGCTCCTTCATTTTCCTGGATGTTGAAGGAACAAAAAAGCCACGTCCCAAGCTTGATCACACCATAATTATTGATATGGAACTCTTATATCATCCCTTACATTACTACATTCACCTTCTTTTGTAACTCTAGATCACCGATTTGTGCCTCCTTAATCATCTCTAGTATAGATGGTTGGGAAATAATTTGGTCAAGGAAGGATTTATTCCCTAATTTTATGATTCCTAAATCCATACATTCCATATCTATGAAGATAGGGTCTTTCTAAATAATCATTTTCTTCTTAATGAATCGTGTACCTTTTTCAGCTTGCTAGTGTGATAGTGAATATAGGAATAAAAGTATTTGATTAGCTCTAACCATCTCCTTTGACACACATTGAGATCCTTTTGTGTTAATATATACATTAGGCTCTTGTGATCGGTATATATGTCACACTTCTAACCATAGAGTTAGTGAATCTAGATTTTCCAGGGAAAAATCATAGCTAGTAGATCCAGATCTTATGTTGGGTAGTTCATCTCATGGATCTTCAACTTCCATGAGGCATAGTCTATCACATATTAAACTTTCAGGGGTAAACAACCCAATAATTTATTTTAAACATAAATTTATATCACAACACATTCTCCACTTTTTGATAATGTGATTACAGGTGTAGTGATCAGCCTTATCATTAGCTCCTTGACTCTTTCCTCGCATTTTTTTTGTCTAGATATACTTTACCACATTCCTTGTTAACTTAGTTATAGGGATTGATAATCATGATAAATTTATCACAAAATCATGGTATTACCCAAAATATCCCAAAAAACTATAGATTTTTGTCACACTAGAGGTCTCGGTCATTTCTCAATCACATTTGTTTTTAAGGGTCCATATAAATTCCCTCACTTGTGATCACATGTCCTAATAACATGATTTGATTCATCCAAAAGTCACACATGATGATCTTGGAATACAAATTCTTCTTTCTCAATGTCACCAAAATGAGTCTTATATGTTATTCATGTTCCTCTAGGATCATGGAGTAGATGAGAATTCCATCAATAAACAGTACCAAAAATTTATCTAGGTAATGTCTAAATACTCTATTCATCACATTCATGAATATTGTAGGGGAATTAGTATGTTTTAAGTGAATAATTGGAAACTAAAAGTGTCCATACCTTGTAGATAAGGAAGTCATATGAATAACTTCCTTCTTCAGCATTAGCTAATGATATCCAAAAAAAATATCCACCTTTGAGAAGTACCAAGCTCCTCTTGACTGATCGAACAAGTCGTAAATCATTGGAAGATGATACATGTTCTTTATTGTGATCTTTTTTGACTTTCAAAAAATCGATACATAGCCGCATTGATATGTCCTTATTCTTCTCATTGAGAACTAGTGCACCCCATGTTGATGAACCAGGGCGTATGAACCATTTTTTAAAATTCTTTTTCTGTTTCTTCTTTAACTCCCCCAGTTCAATAGAAGGCATCCTATAAGGATCCTTTGATATTGGAGTAGCTCCAGGAATGAGTTCTATGGAAAACTCTACCTCACAATGTAGGGAAAGTCCTGGAAACTCTTCAAGAAATACATCATTGTATTCCCACATAATATGAATTTCCTAAAGGTTTACACATTCCATTAACCCAACCATTTGAGTGAGGTATTCATCATCATAGGTAATCAACACCCACACCATTGATGGATTTTCTAAAGTAGATTCAGGATGTTCCATGAATTTGTATAGGATCACCAGATTGTTCGGAATACGAAAAGATATTTTCTTTTCCCGATAGTTGATACATTCTCTACATAAGGAGATCCAATCCATTCCCATTATAGCATCGGTTTCCACAAAGGTAAGTTGCATGAGATTCACTAGAAGAATCTTTCTACATACACTAATAGGATAAGATTCCAACACATGGGTTTCAAAGATTTCTCAACATGGTGTTTTTACAAAAATCTCAACATCATGGTTTCTGGGGTTTAATTCAATAGTTCTAGAAAACTTACGAGATATAAATGACTGTGTAGAACTAGAATCAAATAAGTCTTTTTCCACTCTTGAGTGAATAAGAACTATACCTTATATGACTTCATTTTCATACTAAACATCTATAGTAGTGACAGAATAATCATTTGCTTTCTCCTTTGGATTTGGTGGGTGATGACGTTGATTACCATCAAGGACTCAAAGATTATTGCACTGGCAAGCATAGTTTCCTTGTTTCCTGTAGTTGTAGCATTGGACCATAGGTGGTGCTCTGCATTCCTCCACTACATTCTCCTCCCTTCTCATGCCTTTTTAAAACTCTTGATCATGGTTTCCTTCTCTCCCACTCATGAAATATTTCCCCTTCCCTTTTAGGAAATTCCCAAGATGCCTCTTTCCACATTTTTGACATGTTTGTGGTGGATTTTTTTCCATCCTTCTCATTAGATATTCTGGCATGGAACTCAATATATTATTTCATATAACCATAACCATGAGACCAATCTCCAAATTACATCTCTAGTTTTAGAGCACATCGAACAACTTCTTCATAACACCCAATGTATCAAATTTAAAGAGCCTTCCGAAGGTGGGGTTTTAATCCACTAAAGAACATATCAATTTTTTTTTATCATTGTTGGTAACCAAACCTAAAGTCCACCTTTAAATCCTTGTGAAATTTTTTTATAGGTCATGACATATTCTTCTTCCTTTTTCTTCATCTCTATGAATTATTTCTCCATATTCATATGAAGTGTTTTTTGGAAATACTTGTCCCAAAACATTATCTTAATGTATTCACACATAATATCTTTAATTTTGACTCTCATCATGGTGTTCTAAATCATATCCCACCCCTAGTCGGTATCTCCATTGAGACAAGAAACATCCATAGTAACATTCTCTATCTACGAATAAGAAAGCACAAAAAATATCTTCTCCATCGAGTTGAGCCACTATTATACAACTAGTGGATTGGAAGGTCCACTAAACATCTTTTGTCTTTTCCACATAAAAATCTTGATAGCTAGTTGATCCCTCTTAGGTGAAGGATGAAATTTCACATTATTCAGGTTATTATTCATAACCTTAGACAACTCGTTAATCATCACCATAATGATTTGATCTTCGCCTCCCAACGCATTGGAAATATCGGTAAAGTAATCACTGTATTGTCCCTCACATGGGTTGTTGGCATGGTTTCTCCCAGTTCCATTAATTTTATAAAATATAAATGGTTAGAAAAAACATAAATCAACAAGTCATAAATAATTCATTCCTTAGTGTAATTAACACTAAAAGAATATATTATGTGATCCCTATGTTTATAAAAAATTCTTGTGTGCTTAGATATACTTAGTTTCATAATATGGATTTTCACGTAGGTTCTCCAGTATTAATTACCAAGTTATCTAAACTGTCCTCTGATAGAAACTATAGTGACCCTTATTTTCTAACATTACTGGTACATCATTTTAATGATAAAAAAAATTAATTAAATTACAGAAATAAAATCTAAAGGTTTAGTGTCTTGGGAAAACTGGGACCAAACCTATCTTTTACAACATAAACATAAAAATTTATTTAATTATATCTTTTCTCGCTTCTTATTGGCCCTGGAATTCTACTTAGTACAAGTAGTCACCTAAGGATATACATAAAAAAGGTTTATCCTAAAATCCCTGTAAGAGGATAGATAATAAAATGAAACAATAAACCGTGATATGATCATAATATTTATCATCATAACATTGGCATTGTATCATAATCATGAGAGGTAACATTAAGAAAAGACATGGAATGTGGAAATGCATAAAAATGTAACATCATGTCTTAGTGGTCAACTACCACTAATAGTTGTCAAAATAGATAGCATCATGTTCCCACATAATTCACATTAATCCTGATGTTATACACATTACCCGAATCATTGGATCACTATATAATTTTGGGTTCACCCATCACTTCATAACATTTACATTGTTCTATATAATTTCGGGTGCACCTATCACATCACAACATTTACAGTCATCATGAATTCCACAGAGAACATATGAAAATATTGAACTTATAGTAACCCATGGAAAGGAAAGGGTTTATTTTCATGACAATACTTTGAAAAAATATGTTTCTGCAACTGAAAGATGGAATATATTACATGATTCAAGAATTATCGACCTTGAGTGAGAAGTAAGAGGTGTGTTTTTGAAAGAATATTTAATTCGAAAACATTATGTTTGACATAAACTCTAGTGGAAAACATTTATATACCAAAAAAGTTTTATAATGAAGTGAAAATTATTTTTAAAGAATAAACTTCCACAAAATTGAGTGAAATATGGAAAACCAGAAGAAAAAATGTTGGTTTTTAGAATTCCCCTTAACTTGTATCAAAAAGCTTTCTTCACATTAATGTCCTGTAAAATGACATTATATTCATTAATTAAAAATTCCAAAACCATTTATACAAGAATTATTCTTCATTATGGTTTCATTATAATATTTTATTGGATTTTTTAGGAGTTATAGAGATTAACTTCAATGTTTGAGAATGTTCTTTTTCTTAGTTTTCATGAACAGTTCACCTGTTTACATGAATGAATGTTCATGTAGAACATGGATAAATATCCATAATTCATATTACATGTTATTAATGATATTAAAGGATCTTAAAAAAACTTATAATTAATTTTTTATATAACATGAGTATTAGTCATTAGTTAGAATTTATTGATGGTCCATTTAGGTTAATTTGGGAGGTTTTTGGATCACAACGAGCGTGTTTTGTTTTATCATTTAGTATTATGTATAAATAATGTTTATAGAAAATAAAAGGGAATAAAAAATAAATATTAAATTTTTTTAACCATTTAATGGTTTTATTTATATCCTTGATGGAGTTAATGATAAATGGAAGTGCATTACCCATGATGTTGTTAAATTAACACAACACGGGAAACGATTTCATTTTTATAAACAATGACAGAGAGGGAGGAGTATAATGAATGATATAATATTAACATGATATCATAATATTATATCAATATTACTAGAGTTATCATGACATTTGGATAAGATAAGTCAAGGATAAGATATGAAAAGAAATATAATTTGAAAGGAAATTGAGATAGGAATTACCTCTTGAATCATTCTCTTGAAATCCTCCTTAAGGAACTTAGTCATGGTATTTTTGTAAGACCACAATCTTAAAGAGGTGGAGGAGATGATAAGGAAGTGGTTTGGGAAGAATTTAGGCATGTATTGAAGCTTGAGAGGTGTGAGGAAATGAGGTTGTGAGGGGTGGTACTTATAGTGGAGGGGAGATGGGTTTTCCAAATATTATATTCATTAATTCATTATTTCTGCACAAGATAAGAAATAGTGAGGATTATTGTGAAAATAAATAGTAAAATGTTCATGTAAGTTCAATTAAATGGCCATTTACATAATCAATTACTCAAGCATGATGAAAATATTCCTTTATTTTTCATATTTTAAAAATTATCCAATTTAACTATTCCCCGAAAATTCTAGTATTTTAGAAAAATATAAAAAATTAACACTAACCATTTTTCAATGTGTTTAATTAAAAAATAAACACCATTTTTGGGAAATTATTTTATAGATATGATGAATTTAATTTTTAACTAAAATCATAATTTCCATGAAATATTCAAATTTTAAAATTAACAACTGATTTTCTAACACTTTGAAAAATTAATTAAATTCCCATAAAATTTTAATTTAATTATAACAAATATAAATTATTGTTTATGAATATATTTTATGACAATCCATTTTATTTTAAATTATTAAATTATTCATTAAATATTCATGATTACATAAATACCAAAAGTTAATGTAATTATATCACATTGTCACTTCTAGGATGGATAAATTTAATTTATAATGTCATTTGAAAGGTTAATATTCCCTTAACTGATATGCTATTCATAAGGTCATATTACTGTTCGTAAGGGTAACATTACTATTCCTAAGGTTATGTTACTATTCACCAAAAATTATGTTTTTTCTATCAGACTCCAAACTTCTTACTGATCACAACCTTGTATGTCAGGTTTTCAAAATTCAAGTCACAAAATTGGAAAATTAATGTTTAATGGCCAAATAGTAGTTCATTTAAGAATGATGGGGAATTTGTTTCCTAATTGGTTTTTTGGGATTATGAAATTACTACAATAAGGGAGAAATTTCACTCATAAAATTTTGGGTCATTAAGGGTTCCAGTGGGATGTTGTTGATGATGGTGTTTTAAAGGATCCCTTCTTAGTGGATCTTGAACCTAATGGTTTTTGTTCTTGACCACATGACCCCCTTCATCAAATACATAAGGTGGGGATTTTCACCATCTAGGGATAATCTTCTGAAGAGATTAATGGTGTAAATGAACATCACTAGCTTTATTAAAGATTTATTTGGTCAATGAGGACTCATTAGTTTCAGTGTTTTCAGAACCTTACAAGTAACCTAGATGTTAAATATTATACCATGTCATCAGTATTCTTAGACCATTGTATTACCCACCTGATCCTAAAGGTATTAGGAAGGTCAGGTAATTGTGTGATCCATGGGGGTTGATGTCATTACTGATTTTCCAAAATGATCGATGGATGATGAAATGATATGAGGGTTGTTGTTGTTTGTGAGAGTAGTATATGCAGTCACATACATAATAAGGAACAAGGTCACTGGTCGATGCATCATCATAATCATGATCCATAATCAATCATATATTCATGGGTAACAAAATTTTCTTTCTTATTCCTAGTTTGACCACTTTACTCGTATAGACATATAAAAGTGTGGAGGGACCTATTTAATGAGAACCTGGATACATATGATCAGCCAATCATTTTCTTCATTTGAAGTAAAAAATTTGGTTCCATCATTTTTTAGGATAGGAAAAAAATCTATATGCATTGTAAACTGAACATTTAGTTATTTTGGATATTCACGTGGGTTCACAATATTTTTTATTGATAGGATAAATGTTTCGGAGATGACATGATGGTTGATTTTGAGAGGGGATAATGGTTCTATAAATTTTTTTACATTGATTATCTAATGTTTTACTTTCAAAGAAACTTTCAAATTATTCCTCAATCCATAATTGAGTAAAAACCTTCTTTCCATAGGTTAGTGGTCAATTGTGGTTTATACCCAATGATACTCAGTGATGCATATTGTCGAGAGGATGGGAGTTCAGGCTCATCACACCCTTTTTCGTGGAATTTTTTCCTAGTCAAGGACTCTCTTATAAATTTATGATATGTACAAGAATCTATTCCTAGTACCTATATGGGACCAATTATCCTAAAAAAATAACCAAGTCTTAAATCCTTCTATGTGAAAAGTACATCCAATAATGACTCCATATGTTTGTATTCTTGTTTCTTCATTCATTTCCCATTAATGGGTAGCTAATTTTACGTTGAATCCAAACAACTAGGAACTCCTAATTTTTTGTTGTCATGTGAGGTGATTAATATTATGAGGATGGGATTATTCCATTACAAGGTTCCCTACACACTTGTTTATTGAAATAATAAAAACAAAATTTTTTCAACATGTGAAGTTTAACATCCTATAGAAATGACATATATATTATCACATAGACACCGAGTATTGAGAATGACCTTATAGAGGCATCCTATGTATCCTATTTATATACAAAATTAGATACACCGTAGTTCTATCATTCCCTTAGGACCTAACTCATGATGAATACCCTTATATGGGGGTAAATTCTATCATTCCAATAATTTAGGTTTACACATGACAGTTTCCTTGGAATATAGAGATTTATAATGAAAATGATATGATCATTGAAAATCCATAAGCCCACACGAGCCATGATCAATGTGGAAAAAAAGGGATTACATGTAATTAGTATCACTGCATATGGATGTGGTACATATGCACTATAATAAACCATTGGAAGTTTAATATGGTGTTCAGCTCTTAAGATGGAATCCTAGGTTTCTTGGTTATATTAGGAATAATATTCACTGTAGTTTAGTTGTCTTCTCAATCCCCTGATGGAAGAGGAATAATGATTACCCATTAGAGTGATTGAGTCTCGATGGATTAAATGATAGATTCACAGCAGGTCGTATACTAAGTTGAAATCCTATTTGTGTTTGATCCTTAGGAAGTATTCCTATGTATACATGTTATGGAAAGAACAAGAGTTCTCATAGTTAAATATGATTTGGGCTTACACGCTGAGGTTTCCCTGTCTATCTTTTGGTGGATGGGGGATAATGATCATCCCAAGGGTGATATTGGGTCCTAATGCATAGAATGTCAACGACATGGAGAATCTTACACTAAGGTGGATTCAATTTTAGGGATAGTCCTTAGGGAGGATTCCTATATATCCTTGTTATGGTGAGAATATGATTTCTCATGGATTAATGTGTTTAATTATTACACACTATGGTTACTATCTCAATCCTTTGATGGATGAGGGATAATGATCCTTCCATTAAAGATATTGGTCCCCGATGGTTGTAGTTTCATATAAATGGTGGTGATTAAACTAACTTGGATTCCCATTTGATATTGAGTTTGAGGGAGGCATCATACATATACCAATCATTGATGGAATAAGAGTTCTCATAATTCGATGTGATTAAGGCTTCCTCACTTAGGTTTCCCTATTAATCCACTAGAAAATTATGGATAAATATTAGAAAATGGGAGAGATTATGTCCCCATGGTAAGAATTTTATAGACATGGTAGGGATGACACTTTGGTAGATCTCTACTTGATCTCAGACCTCAGAGATGAATCTTACATATCTTGTTATAAAAGAAACCCAAGTTATCATAGTTCAATTTAATATGTTCATACACACTATGTATGTCCTTATATATCCATCGAAAATTATTATCATGTCCCAATATGTCTTATCGACACAACCTAATTATTTTATTAAAATATATTGATTTCTTTCATGACATTTCGAAGGATGTATGGAAATATCGTGGCTTTTCAACAGATATGCCTAGAGACAATCGCATGATCTATTTTACATTTATAGAGGATGTCTCGTTATTTAAATAATGTGTCTAAAGACCATTGCATGTTCAATACGAACTTGTTTGGAGGGTGCCACATGATCTAGATGGCTTTTACAGATGATATTACATGATCAGTGATGGAATGTCTTGAGGGATCCGTATGACCTTGTCGAACTGTCTAGAGGACATCACGTGATCTAGGATGGAATGTCTGGAGGATTCTACATGACCTAACTGTCTATTATAGATGATATATCTAGATCAAGGATGGAATGTATTTAGGGAGCAACATGACTAGGAATACTTCTCCTAGTGTCATCATGAGACAAACCTATCATTTTCTAATGTCACTACATAACATGGGAGACATGTCTGGAATGCATATAATGAATTGGTTTGTAAACCTATGGGACACCAAAAGACATGGGTGGATTTCCCAGATGGTTTCATTTAACCTTCTGGACTTATACTATGAACATTGTGTGATCCAAATTCAATGTCGAGGGAACATTTCAAGAATTGAGCAACATGTCCCGATGTTGTCACATTATCTATGTAATTCATGAAGAGAACATGAAGACCAGAAAGTATATCTTCACATATGTCTTCTAGCCATTATTCTATATGTTCCTTAGGTTTTTCCAGTTTAATATTATTTTAGATTCCATGTTCTTCAACTAGCATGAGATACCTCCTTCATATAATCTATTTGAGAATCCAGAAGTCGTTCACGTGATCAATGAGTGATCACATGAAACATCTATGAATTATGTGTGGTACTTTCTATTATTCCCATGATTTTATATAGTAATAGACCATTGGGATTGCATGAACATTCACTCTGATAAGACCTAATATGTTCTCCCATGTGTGATTAATCCTGGAGTAGTTTAGTATAGTCTCATAGCTAATTCTACCACATATATGAAGGATACATTCTTGATGATTTTAAAAGGGAGAACAATTAAGGATGGATAAATTTTGGGGAAATTCAGAAAAAAGTTGAAATAAAACAAAATCTATCTATTTCTAATGAAGAAGTATCATCGCCAATTCATGACTCTATAGCAGTGGTAGAAGAAAAAACCACCTAAGTGGTGGAATTTGATGAGACATTGGAGGATCCAAACTAACTATTTCTACATAGTGAAATTCAAATCCAAGATGTGTTTTATACTAAATAAGAGATTCTAGATAAACCAATATATGCAGTTGACCCCTTCTTGAAATAAAACACATTTAATTTTGTTGAAACTAAATTGTGTATCACTATATAGTGTTTTGATTATATAGATTCTGATGAAAATTATTTTTCCATTGAGAAATATCATGAAAACAAGACCCACATAACAACGAGCACATGGAACTCCAAAAATATATTTAAAATTTAATAGAGGGTGGTCATGAATAAATATAAGAGTCTCTTCGAAATGAGACCACGATAGATGCTTATCACCCTGAAATGTAAAATTAGGCTTTTAATTCGTTAAATTTTAGTGTTACTCAAAGAAAATAACCTTTTATCATTCCCTTTAACTATTAATTTAATGATTCCGATTTGGGGAACCCACTGGATGATAAAGAAGTTGTTTTAAATGTAGAAACAAATTAGGAGGAGATTCCATACATAATAATAAACCTACTATGAATTTTATACCTCATTGTAAAGGGGGAAAATCTGATATACTCTATCCATGAATTCCTAATCAATAATTAATAAGAATTCCAATATGGGAAGAATAAAATGTGCCTATTCATGGAGAAAATATGGATTTTTAGGCTTAACAGTAGCTTGTGCACATTTGGTGCATAGTTTTCTAAATTGGGTATCCCAAAAAAGGATACCGTGATACATGTGTAAAATTTTGTAAAGAATATACTTCACAGTTTGCGAATTGAAGGTCAAACCATGCAATTTCTCCATGAAGTTGTTCCCCTCATGGATAGCACCTACAACACAGTTGGCACAAGGTTTGGTAAACTGTGTGGCCATAAATTGTGAGTTTCCCAGATCTATTTTTTTAAACTCCCAAACTCCCCTCTCCAAATTTAAACCCAAAAATGCAATTTTTCCTTCCTCTTGTTCTTGATTCTATAAGGTGTTATTTTACTTATTCCAAAATCACTCTCTTCCCTAATTTGGTTTAGATATAGGGTATCTTCAAAGTTACGAGCCAGATCATCAAGGTATTTCCCTTCCAATCTTGTCCCTATTCCACTTTCTTTCATTTTTTATTCATGTTTTCTTATTATATGGTCATTTTGACAAAGGGTTTGTTTTTTAATCTTGATTTTGGTAGAGTATTTTTGTTATTTAAGGTTCCTCTTGGATCTTCTTTCCCTTTTGTGTTGGTTCTGTTTTTTTGTTACTGAAGTATCAAGATATTGAGGTAGGTTTCCCTTACACCAACCTTTTAAATTTAAGAATCATTGATTTCATACATTTTTTACCTTTTTTGAATATTAAGTATTGATATATGATCCTTTGAATAATTTTTTGGTGTGCTAAATTGTTATTGTTTTCTTGTTTTCTGATAAATAGTATTGTTTTTAAAATACTATGCAGAAAAGTGTGTATGAGAAAATTCCTGGTTGGATTTTAAGGGTAATTTGTGATATAAAATGGATTTTATGGAATTTTGAATTAATTTATAATAATTAAAATGATGATTTGTGTTCCATGAATGGGTTACCAAGGGGTTTTATATTTAAATGTAATTTTTATTTGGATTTCAAATGTGATTTGGCATATATTGAACGTTAGTGGCCTATATGAAATTTTGATAATAATATTATTGGATTAAAGTCTAAATGTGATCAAGTTTATGTCATTTTCCTCCAAATGGTTTTGAAATTGAAATTGGTGTTTTCTCAATTCTAGTAAATTTATTTGGTTCTCTAAAGGAATATGGTTATGTGAAATGGTCTTGAGTCCCATTTGGAACTTTTCAGAAAATAGTGAAAATGTTTAATATAAAGACTCTCCGTGGATCATTATATAGCCTTGTTTATGTGAATGGGGGGATTCCTTACTATGGAATCATTTTGACCCATCAATTTTATATAATGGAAGATCCTTGGTATGGACTCCTATATTATCAATGCATTTTAAGGTAAGATATGGATCCTTGGGGTGATTCTGGTGATGTTTGTGGTGTTGAAATATATATATATATATATATATATATATATATATATATCTGTGTGTGTGTGTGTGTGATTTAATACAGTTTTGGAATCAGTTGGATCACCCATTTTATATATGAGTGATTGGAATCTCTATTAGTGTGGGAATTTTTTATAATTAGGACTTCATTGTCTATATTACACACTACCTGGTGGCCCATAGTGGGTGGATATGTTGGGTTTATTACTATGATATTTTCCCCTTAGTCTGTCTTAAGTTAGGATGGAGGGTGTTTTTAGGGATATTTTATTTCAACATGCGAGGAACAATTATGGAGATGGGTATCATGTATTAGTATGTTTTCGATTATTCATGATCTTCTAGGTTCTCCCATATATATTGGAAATAAGTTACTTATGATGTATTATTAAGATAATTGGTTACTCTCATGTGTTTAATTCCATTTCCCTTATTAGGTTATTATTTTAGTGCTCTCATGTGTGGTTCAATTCTTTTAATGGGATGAGTTTCCATCCAATTCAATAGTAGAAATTTTTTTATGAAAAAAAAATTAAGTTTTCTTGTTCCAGTTTGAAATAAAAGCATCACTTTCCCATTAAAATGTTAATGGTTATTAAATGGAAAATATCCTAGTTTTTGGATTGAAAAAAGGGGAAAAAGAAATAATTTTATTTGATATATAAAATTCATGGAAAATATTATTTTTATATAAAGTATTCCACACTTCTATTTTATGTTTTTTTTGTTTTAAGGAAAGTGAATTAGGAATATATTTGTTTGGGAACACCTTAGAAGTTTAATACCCATGCCTATAGTTTATCCATATTATTAGAATTGGAACAAGTATCAGCCTATTCATGATTTCCATGGGATATTGTTGTTCTTAGTATCAGTGAGTGACTCTTAGGGTCAGACAGAGAGGTTTTAGTCATCAGGTCCCATTTGGTTTTTTTAACTTGTTGTATTTTTAATTTTTATGTAAATGATGTTCCGTTTTTATATTGAGATATATGTATTGGCAAGATTTTTTTATTTTTTTATTCAGTTTATTTAATCATTATGTGGTTTATTCATTAATTTGGTTCACTCTGTTGAAGCTCGATACTATTTTATAGCCCTTAATGTTCGGGAATTCTCTTAAGAACATATCATGGATCGGTTTGGGTGACCCTTTCAGGGTCGAACCGGGTAAGTTCATAACAAAATGGTATAAAATAAGGTCTGATATTTAGAGGAACATTATTTTTTTAATTTTCCTTGTTACTTTGGTATGTCAAGGTAGATGGAGTAGAACTATCGGCAATCAAGAGGTATGAACAAGAAGGACATCATCAATCCTTGATCATTCTAATCCAAAGGATTTTGTGGGACATTTGGTTTTATTTGTTTATTTTTATTCTTATGTCTTTTTTGGTGTTGGGATACGAAAAGGGAGTTGATCTAGTGGTCCATATGAGCTCTCAAGGAATGGAACGACTTGTAGAGTGGGGATATGGTCCTAGAAGAATATATGTGAGAGTGGTGTGTTTGGAACATGGCCACCAACAATATAGACATCCACCCAACAATAATAATTCATTTTTTAGTTATTTTGAGTGTTATTTGATTTTTATTTTTTAATGTAATTGTTTTGGAATTGAGATAATTTGGGTTTAAAGAGTAAATGGTTTGGTTTCAGGAAAGTGTAATGTGGATTTTTATAACTTATGTTGTGGAATAATTTCAAAAAATTATTCCCTGTGAAATGTCTCTTTTGGGTGGGATATAAATCATTTAAGTAGATAGGATATTTATAATCCAAACATGGGGTTTATAGAAAATGATTTTTGGAATGAAAATATTTCTTTTTTAATTTTTTTAATAAAAATGAGTGTGTCTTTATTAAATTTATTTTGATGAAATAATAACTATTAAGATGCTGCAAATTATTTTGATTGAAACAAAATGAATATTTTGATGGAAATTCATGACATTTTATATTTGAACATAATCAAATGAATTAAAGTATGGAAGTTGAAAATAATTTTTGACATAGAGGTTTCTGGAATTTGAAATGCTTTTTGAAATTTGAAAAAGAATGATTTTTCGTGGCCTTTGGTAATCTCATGGATTATCACATGCATGGTAAGATAAGGATGTGCGGATAAGTGCCAGTATGGAATGGTTGATATGTTCTCTTATTAGCAAGGGAATGTAAAAGTGAGTGAGACTATACACATATACCATTGGTGAGTGTGTCAATAAACATAGTCTTTTTTTATTTTCAAGTGCTTTTAGTAGAAATTGTTATTTGTTTGAAAATTGAATGGTGTGTGGATTATTTTTCCGATGTTTTGAGAAGTGTTGTTTGTGCATCATTTTGTGTTTGAGAACTGTTTTGATAAGTTGGTTTTGATTGAGATTTAGTTTTTATTATTTGGTAGTTTTATCCCCCATAGTGATTTTATGGGTATTAATGGTGTGGTTATGGGTGATTTTTTATTAAAATATTTTCTAGTCGATTCAAATAATGATTTTGTTCTTGATTTTCAAAGGTCAAATCCACCTCTTGAAAGGATACTCGAGCTTTTTTACCGGAGTAGAGATCTGTTTGGGTACTAAATACCATGGATTGTCCAATTTAAATGTGATCCTATATTCCAAAATAGATCTTAAATTTTTTCAATAAAATTTAAAAATATTTTTAGAAATTATATAATCCAAATTTCATTAATATAATACATTTTATGTGGTATAACAATAGAGAATTAAGAGACCTTATTCGAGAACATTACTTATCCCTCTGGATGTTCTCTATTGGGTAACAAATTATGGCCCCTTATATTGGTATTTTAGAAAGACCAATGATTCTATAACATGGGGAGAGAGTTTATTATATTTTTTGGAATCTCATTATCCAATATTATTCTTTATAATGAGTTGATAAAATTACTTTTAATTGATCTACTTTTATAGATGAATGGAATGTAATTTATTAAATATGAATTTTTACTATATATAGAACATATAAGAATGTGTAGGATAATCCCACTAGCATTCAGATCTTCTAGAGAGAATGACCTTTAGTAGAATAATGGAAAATATCAAATTCAGATCATTAATCCTTTGCAGATAATGCTTTTGGTCATGAAAAAGTATTGAATGATTATATTGATCCAAATTCATTGAAATGATTCAAACTAAGGAAGTATCATCATACGGGAGTAGTAGGGATATATTTTTTAAAGAAAGAGTATAGGATAAATTATTCCAACAAACATTTTTTTCATGTTGGAAATTTGATCACGAATATACCCTCACAGTATTTCCTAATAATGACTCTGGAAGATATTGGATTTGCAAACTTTCATTATGGAATTTTGAATTGTTGTATGTGGTTTTCTGATTCATTATGGATAATGATCACTATTAAATTTTTATGAGGGGCTCATGTTCCTTTACTGGATATACCATGAAGGTATTTAAATTGAACTCTAATTTCAGTGGTGATATTTTTTGTCCCATTTATCATATTTTTCTATAATTCCCTAGTTTGTCACTACACTTATTTAAAAAATATGTTCTTTTTCAATTTTTTTCCTAATTGGTTATCCTCCGAAATTAGACACTACTATTAAAATCATCACTCAACCCTTGTTGATATAATATGTGAAAAAATCGATATATGACAACCCCCACCCCAAATTTACTTACAAAATGGTACCACTAGATTTTTATAAGAGGTTTTTATTGTAAATATTCCATATTATTACACTAGATTTAATAAAAGTAGAATTTCTACAATAGAATTTGGAAACCGACTTTATGATACATTACCCCTTACCTGATAGAAATCAATTTTTGATAAAAAAATGGGCATAATGGGATGTGTGGAGATTATTTAAAATGTTATAGGGATATTATTAATAAGGATGATAACTATGATCTTAACAGACCTTCTATTTCTTAGCCCTCTACTAAAGATGTCTTTCATGTTACAAATCCTAATCATAATGATCGGTATTTCGACGATGAAAAGGAAAATATCACCAATCCTAAGCTACCTATTGAAATAATAGGCGTTCATCAACATTTTCAAGAGGAGGGAAAGAGTTTCAACTTTGATTCTAGTGCCTCCTTTCATAAAAATTATGAGAAATCATAAAAAATAGAATAAGATTTTATTTATTTAAAATCTAGGAATGGTTTAAAAAAATGATTGATTCAGATGGATTTATTACTATGAATCCTAGAAAGACTCATAAAAATAGATATTACTATATCATCAAGAGAACAAATTTTACCTGATCCTTAGAGGCCTCTATAAAAGAAAAATTTTTACCCCCAAAACTGATAGTTTTTTTTGAAATCATTGGGAATCCACTAAGTAATATAATTTTAATGACATTAAAAATTACAATGAGAATGTTCATGTTATGATGGATGCATATAATAATAAGGATGAAGTGGGAGATGAGGTGGAGTCATGGATGGAAGAGAAATATGTAATAGTATTTAAAAGTTAAAAAATAGTGAAATTTTTATATACACGTGACTTCAAATTAAGAAGATAATTTTTATGTAGATAGTGGAGAAATATAAATAAAATCTATAATATAATTTCAATGACACTCGATGTGAATGATTCATTTTTTCTCTCTTAAGACATCTATATATAATAGATTCCTTTTTTTTAGTTTTTATTTAATGATTGACCTTGAATATTATTGTATTGGATTTCTTCTTCATCTATCCAACCTTCTCATTGAACTCCAAATACAATGATTATATGGAACTCATGATAATTTAGAGGATGCATGGTAGGTTTGTGTAATTGGATGTTGTGAAATTTTTGACTTTTGATATTTATTTCCTTTTTATTGTTTCATTTCCATTTTCCACCCTAATGTGTGTCTGTCTAAATGATTATATAGCCTTATGGAGGCATGTATTCTATATTTAGTTTCCTAAAATAATGTTATTGATTTGGTAAATCTATTCAAGAATAACATTGAATTTCTCTTCTAACATCATTTTAGATTGTATGTTGTGATTTTTTGACTTCTTTGTGGTGCTTTGAGTATAATGTTGTATATCCTTGAATAAATCCATTTTATAGTCTATTATTATAGTCTTTCCGCTAGTAGAATTATAGGCATTATTTATAGCCATTTTATTCAGATGTGGTTTCCAATAATGAATTTTATGGGATGGGTGGAATTAATGGTTATTGTGTCATGGTGTATGGGAGTTTCTATATGTGTTTTCTGAAGACATGATTTTATATATTGGATGACGTGGAAAAAACCTTTCAATTTATTGAAATTGGATATTATTACAGTGTATCTAGTATAAGATCCGGTGATTACTAGACCTTCATGATCATGGTAGTGATGATTTTTTGTCCATCATATAGTTTTTTTAGTTGAAAAAGAAATCATTCGAGAACAATTCTTCCCACTCATTCTCCAGGAATGTTTTGGAAAGTAGTTGAGATTCTAGATTATTTGAATTCCAATAGTTTTTTCATGAATAATATTTTTTTCCTTATGGGACTCTATATTTTTATATCTCTTATTGGGTACTTTTTAACTTGTGTTTTTCTTTTTTAGTAGATATTATGTTGGTGATGGATCGTTGCACATCATGTAATCATTGTACTGTTTTATTTGATTTTGGAATAATTTTTTTTTTCAATATGAGGTGGTTTTCCAATTCACACATTAATAAATTAAAAAAATATAGAGAGCACGTGTTTCAAATGGAATGTTGATGAAAACCATCCAATATTAGAGTGGTGGAAGTGTTAAGGACTAAAATCCATCAAATATTTATCTTTTCAAATTTTTAATCATGTTTTTTAATCATTTACTCTTATATAGTTCAAATTTACAATTTTTTCTGTTTCTACCATGGAATCAAATTTTTACCTAAGTAATTTACATTTACTCTCTAAAAATAAATTATAATTATTAAAAAATTTGGACCTATTTATTATAAATTTAAAATAAATTTTATAAAAAAAAATTTATATGTCTAGGAAAAATAAATTTTAACATCAGTACATATAACATGTAAAAACTATTTTTTTGAAAAAGTTTTCTTTTAAACATAAATTTTATGTTTAGGAAAAATAATCAAAATTTTTTATTTTTATGTAATTAATTGACATATTATTATAAAAATTGATAGTTATATTTATTAAAATGAAAAAGTAGAATTCAATCTTTGAGGTTATAATTACTGAATATGATGAAAAACAATATCTTTATTCAAATAAAAAATTATGTATGTTTCAAAATGGTTAAAAAGGTTTTTTTAAATTCAAAATAGTATTTTTTTTAAATGAGTTAAATAACACCTTTTCAAATTTATTTAAATTAAAATTGATTAATATTATTTTTTCATTATAACATCCAATTTTTTTTTAAAATTTTATAGAATTAATAAAAATTATATTTTCACTATTTACCTAAAAATTATAATTTTCTGAAAATTCAAAGTAATTCATATTATGATATTATTTAAATAATAAATAAAAAAACAAATAATTTTTTTTAATTATAAATTCAAAAAATTTAGAATTTAAATTATAAATAAAAAAGAATATATATATATATAATGTAATGCCCCGACCCCAGAAGCGCAGAGTCGGTGGATTATTACATATCATTGGCATGATAAAAAAAGATCAAGTCTTGAAAGACCGATTAGTTTAGTAGCCTTGGAAGTACTAGATATATTCATAAGGTTTACATTACATCATAAAATTAAAAACATCAATAATATTATTTCAATGGAAAACACTGAGATCCCATAGATTATCCCTATAGGCCAGTCATAATATACTTCTTTGCATTATATGAAAAATAAAACATAGAAAGGTGTGAGCTCAGATGGTCAGTAATGTTAACAATATAGAGAAAAACATTCAGAAATAAGCATAAACATTTAAGGCAATGCATAAGACTAAAACAAAAGTCTTTTAAACCAGAAATTTAGCATAATATTTCAAATTAATGATCAAATAATTCCATTTATTTATTCACATGGATATTCTACTAGTCATATAATAACATGCAATATGAATAACCACTTTCATAATGATGGAATGCATAATGCCAGACTTTCATAACCACATAGTGAAGGCCTTGTGCCAAGACTACAAATAAGATTTTTTCAAGGCCTTGTGACAAGACACTAGTTTTTCTCATTAGACCTATTGATGCATCAAGGAGCTATAGTGGGCTCCACCAATCACTTACAATGTAAAATGCATTCCTCATATAAAAAGGTTTGAACATAACATAAACATTCATATTAAATCTGGCATAAGAAATGTCAATACATTATCCATAAACCATGGATGGTATAGAATTAACACATCCGTAGTCATACATATCACAAAACCTTCAAAAAAATGTGGATGTTTTGTATCATAATAAATCAACTTCAAATAAGCTTAAAATCCATCAAAGGATATTGACATAGATGAAATCAAAACCTTTTTAGAGAAATATCTCTTTCTATTTTGAAATCATTTAAAATTCATATAATTATAAAAAAATTATTTTGGAAATATTATTATAAGTATTTAATTAAAGCTTCAATGGTGTTATAATGGCGGAAAATAGTAGCACCCACTATATAAGTTAAAAAAACATTTTTACCTTAATATTGTCGAAATAGTCATAAAGTACCCTGTTTGGAAAACGACGGAAAGAATCCTTTCAAAACATATAGGGTCCAATAAGGGTATAAATTAATTTACCCAAATTTCTAGTAAATATTAAAAATGTTTTGAAATAAATTTTTAATAAACATGTATGTGGATGATAAATAGGTCCTAGTAGATACTTAAGTAAAAAACAACCTCGGATAATAAATAGATTGTAAAATTAACCCTTACCTTGTACTTCTCCTTGGTCGACGATAGGATAACCTCCTGTATAATGGTGAAATAATTGTTATTAAATTATAAAAGAATCATATAGATTAATATGATATCATATATGATCATTTAACATTTCTTTATTAATAATATCTTAGTATTATCATCGTTTTGGGTGTTAACTGATTTGTTTTCTTTTATATGATTTGTTATGTAAGTAATGTTTGTTAGGGATTGGATATATCTTTTTAATATTCATAATTATATTATGTATTTAAACATTATTTTTAATCATCTAATGAAAATTATTCTTGAATGGATATGATGGGGAATAAATCTCATCGTGTTCGAGGAGACGGTAATCCGTACGTACGCACGAATGACAATATCATTCAATTGATATTAAAATAATATATAATTGGATTTTATATCATATATAAACAATAAATATCATGTTATATTTATTATTTACATCAATTACACATCATTATTATACCCATCCAAATAATAATGTTTTGAATAAGAATTACACCACGACGTGGAGACGGTAAGCCGTACGTACACACGTATGGGGACATGTCATTAAAAGGATGGATAGAATAATGAATATGGTTGTACCATAATTATAATAACATCACAGTATATAGAATATACTTTATTTGTTATTTTATAATGGAAACAACTAAAAAAGAGGATGTGGAAGAAGAACGGAACTTGAAAGAGGTGATGAAATATTTTCCTCTTCTTCAGGTTCTTCATTTCTGTTTGATCAAAAGGGATCATAGGTAGTATTTATGACTAAATTAATACTTCCAGGATGAATTGAGGATAGTTTATTGGGTATTTGGGTAGGGGTTGGACGATCCAAAAGGCTTATAAGGTGTGAATTTGGGGGAAGGTGGAGTTCCCTTTTATAAGAGGGGTGAGGGGCAGCTTAGGAAAAGCTAGAAATATTATTTTATAATAAAATAATTTTAGGTTTATAATTTCCCCAAAATGTATTATTTAAAGGATAAGGTGGGTACGGGTCAAAAAACACACGACCAATAGGTTTTATACAGGTTTGGGTTACTATATTTACCTTATCTTTTTAGATTCAACTCTTAGTTAAATAGTTTGACATTTACCATTTATCTTTGTATTTTTATATTATATGGTTAATAAACTCACTATAAACTTCCAAGATATACCTAAGTGGTTCATTAATTAAATGCCTATCATTATATAAGTTTTTTTTCAAACCATAAATTTTTAGGTATAGAATATCAATTTATAATATAATATTTATTTTAAAAACTCTTTTACGTCAATTTTGACACTATTTCGTATTTTGTTTTTTCTATATTCATAACAGTATTATTTCTTCGAAAAAAATTCATCTAACCAACCCTAATATGTCATATATACGTATAAAATTAGTGTAATTCATAAAAAGTCTCAAATTACATTTATTTTGATATTTATAATATCAACTATTTTAATAGTTCATTAAGTAGGTAATTACTACATCATCATTATGTCATAAATAAATTAAATTATAAAATGTATAAAAACTATAAATAAAATACCATTATGTAGGAAATATTCTTATCTTTATAATTAATATTTATAGTCAAATTTATCTTATGTGTAACCCTATATTAAAAATGGTTTAGTTATTAAACATTGAATTTAACACTTTCAACTCTTCTTTGAATTAAACATTAATAAATGTCCTAATCTAATCCAAGTGGACCTAAAGGATAATATTTTATTCCTAAGGATGTTTTTGGTGGAATTAAACATATCCAATAGAATTAGGACATGTGTTAGGGTATTAATAATATCCTTTTTACCCTTAATTACCCTATTTACTTTTAACTTTGGTAAATAAAAGCAAAAAGTTACTATTCACCAAAACTAATTTTCATCATATTGAACCAAATTTTATTTACTGATATTAACTGTGTGTCTTGGATTTTTTAAATTCAACTCACCGAAGTGTTAAAATTATGTTTTATATAAATTTACAAATGCTCCTAGGAGGTGGGTAAAAGATGGTAAAAAGTTCAATAAAATTTTTATATATCTAAAATTATTATAAACTCACTCCAAAGAATTACATTGAACATATAGAGGTACTATATATCTATTTTTACCAAAAATTAATTTATATAAAAGAAATAATTATTTAAATTAAAATTCTGTTTTAAACTATAGCTCAGTGTTTTTCGCTATTCATCAAAAATTGAATGTTTTTAGAAAAATACCAAATAATCACCCTAAGCTAATTTCGATATTCCGAATCCAAAAATGAAGTCCATTTTGAAAGATAAAATTTTAAAAAATTTAAAAAGTGGGTATTAATATTCATAATGGCTAATTTGATTGGTTTTGGTGTGTTAGAACTCGAAGTTTCATACAACACATGCTATTGTATTATTCAAACAGAAGTGTACCGTGGATGCTTGTGGTGTTACATTCTCCCCTCCTTCAAATAGTTTTGTCCTCGAATTTCTATAATATTACTATATAAAAAGACATGGGAGGTTCTTCATCATATGTTCTTCAAGTTCCCACATTGCCTCTTCCATATTATGGTTTCTCCATAGAACTTTTACCAGACGAGTCATCCAGTTTCTCAACACTTGTTCTCTTGTATTAAGAACCTTGACAGGCTCTTCGCAATAAGACAGATCAGGTTCCAGTTTTAATTCCTCATATGTGAGTACATGTGTTGGGTCAGGCATGTATTTTCTCAACTGTGATATGTGGAGTACATTGTGAACTTTTGAAAGACTTGGCGACATTTCCAAATAGTAAGTTACATCCCCAATTCGTTCTAGAATTTCGAAAGGCCCAATGTACCTGGGACTCAATTTTCCCTTCTTACCGAAACGTATAACCTTCCATGAAGATACCTTCAAGAAAACATGATCTCCTACCTGGAAGTCCAAATCCTTCCTTTGGTTATCTACATAGCTCTTATGCCTACTTTGAGATGATTTTATGTGGGTTTAGATTACCTTCGCCTTTTCCATCATTCCATCCACAAGTTCTTGGACTACGAGTTTTCTTTCACCAACATCATCCCAACAGGTTGGTGTGCGACATCTCTTTATGTATAATGCTTCATATTGTTCCATCTGAACACTTCAATTGAAGCTATTATTATCGGAAAATTCTACTAGAGGTAAATATTGATCCCACATACCTTTGATGTAAAGTGGGCATGATATTAACATGTCTTCTGAGGTTTGAATAGTTCATTCTGATTGTCCATCAGTTTGGGGGAGGTAGGTGTAACACCCGAGACTTTTTAAATCATCAAAGGAATCTTTTTCTACACACAACACTCACCTGGCTTGCTTTACACGAAATTTCGAACTTCCTTGATAGCTTGCGTCGTACGCAATACCGAGTTTCACTAAACAATGATATGCTAAAAAAATATTATTAAAACTAGCCGTTATGAATAGTAATAACAAATTTTTGAAATTTTATAAATTTTATTTTTCAAAATGGACTTCATTTTTGGATTCAGAATATCGAAATTATCCTAGGATGAAATTTTGGTATTTTTCTGAAATCTATCATTTTTTGATGAATAGTGAAACCACTAAGTAGTAGTTAAAAAAACTGAATTTTTCATAAAACATAATTTTACCGCTTATGTGAGTGGAATTTCAAAAATCCAAGAGACACGGTTGATGTCAGTAAGTAAAATGTGGTTCAATGAGATGAAAATAATTTTTGGTGAATAGTAACTTTTTTACTTTTATTTACCACGGTTAAAAGTAAATAGGGTAATTAAGAGTAAAAATGATATTATTATTACCCTAAAACATGTCCTAATTCTATTGGATAAGTGTAATTCGACCAAAAAAACTTAGGAATAAAATATGACCATTTAGGCACACTTGGATTAGATTAGGACATTTATTATTAATTTATTTAAAGAAGGGTTAAAATTGTTAAAATCAAAGTTTAATAAGTAAATAATTTTTAATATAAGGTTATATATAAGATAAATTCGACTATAAATATTAATTAGAAAGATAAAAAGATTTCCTACATAATGGTATTTTATTTGTAATTTTTAGACATTAAATAATTTAATTTATTTATGACACAAAGATGATGTAGTAATTATCTTATTAATGAAATATTGACATAATTGATGTTATAAATACCCAAATAAATGTAATTTGAGACTTTTTATGAATTATACTAATTTTATATTTTAATATAACATGTTATTATTGATTTAATTAACTTTTTTCGAACTAATCATTCTGTTATGATTTTCACAAAAATCAATTACTAAATAGTGTCAAAATTGACATAAAATAGTTTTTAAACAAATAGTATATTATTAATTGTTATTTTATTCCTAAAAATCTAAGGTTCGGCCAAATGACTTAGATAAGGTTATATATATTAATAATAAACAACTTGGGGTTCTTTTGGATTGTTATAGTAATTTTATTAACCTTATAGTGTAAGAACACAAGAAGACACGGTAAAAGTAAAATTATTTAACTTAATGTTAAATCTAAATGATAAGGTCGAAATAGGAACCTAAACTTGTCTAAATTATATTTTATGAGAGTATTTCGACCCATCCCCACCTTAGCTTCAAAATAAATCAATTTGGAGCTATTTAAAACCGAATTTGGCTTTATAATAAAATAATATTTTTAGTTATTCCAAAGGTGCCCCTCTCCTCCCTTATAAAACGGAACCTCCTCCCTCTCTTCCTCACACCACTTTGAGCCTTCAAGCTCGTCCAACCCCTGACATTTCTCCTCTACACTTCCCTAGATACATTTTATAGGTCCTGGTTTTCTTCAATGACCAATTGTTGTGCCCTAAAAGGAGGTCTCAAAGAAGCACTTCAAAGAAGAGGTAATGTCTGTTACCGATTCTTTCATATTTATTTCTTCTTCCACTTCTTATTCTTTAGTTGTTTAATTATAAATTAATAACATCAGTATCAATAATATACTGATATGTTATTATAAGTATGAAACAAACCTATTTCACCTTCTATCCATCCTACATAAAATGAAATCACCATGCGTGTGTACGTACGGAATACCGTCTCCATGCCGTGGTGTAATCTATTTTCCACCAACAACTTACTTGGATGGGTATAATGGTGTAAATAATGACTATATATTATTATTTTAAAGTGATATTGATTCTGAAATAGTATACATACACTCCAATACATTTCCATGATCATGGGAACGATATCATTGCTCGTGCATACGTACGGAATATCGTCTCCACAATGTGATGCGACTTGTTCTACATGATCTTCATTGCATAATAATTATATAAATGAATTGAATGAATGAATATGATATATATTACACTAATAACATTCTGTAAATGAGTTATCTATAACCTAAAGAGAAGAATAAGAATTTATTCGACAAAACACGCATAAGAACAAAAAGTAATAAACACCCGAATAACAAGATGTAATGAAATATTACTAATAAGAAGCTAAGAATATGACCATATGTGATATCATAACAATGAGTATGATTATGTAATAAGTCAATAACATTATTTAAATCATTATACAGGAGTTTCGGATACGTACAAAGCATATCGGACCTAAGGTAAGGGAAATATCACAATCTCATTTTTATCCACGATTGTTTATACTTTGGCATTTACTGGGGTGTATTTTATCATCCACATCCATGTTTCCTCAATATGTAATATTATTTCCATCCACCTAAAATTTTTTAAATACAATTTTACCCTTCGGTGAGTTTTTAGTAAAAGATATGAAAGGAATCTTTTGTCGTTTTTCGTACGAGGTACTTTTTGACTATTCCGACAAAAGTATGAGAAGAATGTTATCTTTTAACTTATACAGCATGAATGGATTTTTAAAACATTATTTCCAAGAAGCTTCCTTTACATGTTTTCAAGTTTATTTTTAATCAATTTATTTTAGTTTAAAATTGTATGACATTTTAAGAAGGGAAAAAAAATTTGAAGTAGAAAGGATATTTTCTACAAGAATGGATTTCAAGAGTTTTATCAAAATTACTTTCCATCTAAGATAATATAGGGTTCTGTTTCTATCCCTATTTTTACATGGATTTTATTAGGTTGTGATGGAAATATTTTTATGAATTCCTTTATCTTATATGAATTGTTTTATGATGTCATGATGTTTGAGAATCCCATTTTTATTACATGGGTTATGCTATGATGTATGGTTTATGATTTTTGTGGCACACATAAGAATGGTATCATTATGAGATGGGTGAGACCTATTTCTCCCTCCAATGCATTGGGTAAAGATTTTATATCTCATGAGATAGACATGGCTTGAACGACAGGTTAAACCGGTTCATTGAAACGGGACTAAAACGAGTAGTGAACTCTGTTCAGAAATGGACATTGTCCACTAAGATAGTCTTGGAAATGAGTCTTGACTAATAAGAAATGATTCTCTATGATTATGTGTGTATGACACAAAGTTTTATGTTTTATGTTATGATTATTGGGATTACATTTCACTACTATGATTTATCCCATGTTATGAAATTATGATTCCTTTTGCAGGTTAAGATTTCCAAAAGTTATGCTCTTATGTATATTATGTGATTGATATTTCTTTTGTTTACCCTTACTGAGCATTTGAGCTCACCCTTTTTTATGTTTTATTTCCCCAGGTCAGGAAGAAGGTTATTAAGTATAATATTCCAAAAAGGTACTCTAGATATGATTAAATAAATGGGAGGCAAAGTAGATGCTTTATGAACCAGTTGTTTATGCTTTCCAGTTTCTAAAGACAATATACCTATATGGTCCTTTCATGGTTTTGTTATATGTTGTAATAAGTGTGCTTCAATTTTGAATTAATAACAATGTATGTAAAGTATGGGTCATTATAGTTGGTATCATTAGAAAGGTATAGTCAACCTTTGGAAACTTGGATGTGAAAGCCTTAGTAAGAACCCTAAGGATAATTCTAAGAATAGAACACAATCTTAGTGTTTTAGAAATGTCCATGAATAACCTAGGATAAGACCTTATGTGTGAAATTTTATTCTTGATTATGTGGTTTTCCTATTATAATTAGTGTTGCTCAAACTATTCTTCTTGGTTTTAGTCAATGTATGGAACCCGAAGGAACCATGTTAATGCGGAATGCGACGGGAAAGGAAATGATTGTCCCCCGGAGCAACCAAATGTTATGGGAGATGGAATGAAAAATATTGTGGCCATGCTCACACAACTTTCTCAAGCTATGAATCATGCAGGACTTCCAAACGAGAAAAGGAAGGAGCAAAATTCTGTTAAATCCTTCATGAGGCAGCGTCCACCTTCTTTCAGCAGGTCTACTAATCCATTAGTTGGTGAACAATGGATTAGTACTAGTGAAAAGATATTTTCAGTTCTTCAATGTTCTGAACATGATAAAGTCATCCTAGCAGTGTATCATTTGGAAGGAGATGCTGATCAATGGTGGAATCTTAATAAGAATATGAGGCAAAGGGATGAAATTGAGTCCATGGAATGGGATGAGTTCAAGAACTTATTTTTCAATAAGTACTTCCCTCGTATTCTCCGAACAAATATAGAGAAAGAGTTTCTTGAACTGAATCAAAAAAATGATGAATATGTTGGTACTTATGAAGCAAATTTTACAAGACTTGAAAGGTACTCTTCTGGTATTATTATCCAACCTGAGAGTAAGATCGATTGATTCTTTAGTGGATTAAAACCAATTCTTCGAAGGGCGTTAGCCATAAGGGACATCAATAGCTACGAGGAAATCGTTCGATGTGCTCTCAAAGTCGAGATGGAGATTGGAGTAACCCATCAGTCATATGGGTTTGATAAGAAGAGGAAAATGGAATTCAAAGGAAAATCTAAAGATCACACTGAAAAGAAGATGGGCTTTCCCTTATGCTCAATGTGTGGAAAGAAACATGGAGGGAGTTTCCTTAAAGGGACAAGTAAATGTTTCAAATGTGGAAAGGAAGGTCATCGGGCATTTGAATGCCGCAATGATGGGAAGAAGATGTCTAATGATGAAAACAAAGGAAGGGATACACAGAATGACCCTACTACACTTCAATGTTTCAAGTGCAAGGAGATGGGGCATTATTCCAATCAATGCCCAAATCCAAGGGTTGATGATGATGGTCGACCTAAACAAACTCTTAAGGCTAAAGACAAAGGAAAGTCAGATGCAATTTCTATCAGCGATGTGGAGTATGATAACGATGTGTTGAAAGGTACACTTACCATCCACTCTAAAGTAGCAAATGTTTTATTTGATTCTGGATCCACCCACTCCTTTATTTCTGAATAATTTTATAAGGATATCACCGTATTACCTCAACAGTTAGATGTTGAGTTAGCTGTGACAACCCCTAATGGCACAACAGTCTCATAAAAAGTTTATAATTCTTCTCCGATTGAAGTTTGTGGGAGAGTGATTCCTGCAAATCTTGTGATCCTTCCTATAGTGGAATTTGATGTGATTCTTGGCATGGATTTGCTTTCTCTACATGGAGCTCATATCAATTGTCAAAGAAGGTAAGTCACATATCACATTCCAGATTAATATATGATCGTCTATCGATGCAAGGATGAACATAACCTCCTAGTGGAAATTTCTTCCATTTTATGGGTATTGATTCCACTAAATAAAGGTTATTTATCTCAAATGGTTGGTGAGAAACTCATGATTAAGAATATTCCCATTGTACGGGAGTTTGATGATGTCTTTCCGGAGGAATTATCGGGTCTTCCACCGAATCGTGAAGTTGATTTTTCAATAGAACTCATACCAGATGCTTTGCCTATTTCAAAGACACCTTATAGAATGTCCCGAATTGAGTTGCAGGAATTGAAGAAGAAACTCCAAGAGAATCTTGATAAGGGTTTCATACTCCCTAGTGCATCTCCTTAGAGAGCACCTGTTCTGTTTGTTAAGAAGAAAGATGGATCAATAAGACTCTGCATTGATTATCGAGAACTTAACAAGATCACTATCAAGAACAAATATCCTCTCCCACGCATTGATGTCCTATTTGACCAACTACGAGGAGCTCAATACTTTTCCAAGATTAATCTTCGTTCAGGGTATCATCAATTAAGGGTCAAAAGGGATGATATACCAAAGACGGCTTTCTGTACAAGGTATGGACACTATGAATTTATAGTGATGCCATTTGGTCTTACTAATGCCCCTGCTATCTTCATGGATCTAATGAATAGAGTCTTTAGAAACGATCTTGATCAGTTTGTGGTAGTCTTTATAGACAATATTCTTGTCTATTAAAAGAGCAAGGAAGAACATGAAGATCACTTGATAATTATATTGAAGACCCTGAGAAAGGTGAATATTTATGCCAAATTTACCAAATGTGAATTTTGGCTTCAAAAAGTTTCATTTTTGGGTCACATAATCTCAAAAGAGGGGATATCTTTGGATCCATCAATAATAGAGGTTATCGAAAGATGGTCGAGACCAACAACAGTAACTCAGATCCGAAGTGTTCTTGGTTTGGATGGATATTATCGACGTTTTGTGAAAGATTTTTCACGATTATCTAATCCACTCACCAAGTTGACTCGGAAAGGAGTTAAGTTTTTTTGGACAGAGGAATGTGAAGAGAATTTCATGGAGTTGAAAAGAAGGTTATCCAGTGCACCTGTGCTCACACTGCCTTGTAGTGGAGAAAGGTTTGTGATCTACAGTGATGCATCCAAGAAGGGATTTGGGTGTCTTCTTATGCAAAATGATATGGTGATAGCTTATGCCTCACGACAGTTGAAAATACATGAGAAAAATTACCCAACTCATGATTAGGAGTTAGCTGCGGTAATCATTGCATTAAAGATTTGGAGGCATTACCTTTATGGTGAATGGTGTGATATTTATACTGATCATAAAAGTTTAAAGTATATTTTCACACAAAATGAGCTGAATATGCGCCAAAGAAGATGGTTGGAGATGATTAAGGATTAGGACTGCCCAATTCATTACCACCCTGGGAAAGCAAACAAGGTGGAAGATGCATTAATTCGACAAGACCATGCTAGTTTATCCATGATGAGGATCACAAAAGATCCAATATTTATGGATTTACAAAGGATGGATCTGGGAATTATAATGAAAGGGGAAAATAGTATCTTTCTCAAATGAATGTTCAACCATCTATACATGTGAAGATTAAAGAGGCACAGAAAGAAGATGTCGAGTTACAAAAGAAGGTGAGAAATGTTCTTGAATTCAACCTTGATTGTGATGGGATAATAATGATCAGGAATCAGGTTTGTGTTCCTCCCATCCCCGAATTACAGAAGGAGTTGCTGGATGAGGCTCATAGTTCTTCATTCTCTATTCATCATAGAAGCACGAAGATGTATAGGGACCTGAAAGAGTACTTTTGGTGGGATGGCATGAAAAGAGATGTTGCTGAATATGTTTCCCGATGCTTGGTTTGTCAACAAGTTAAAGCTGAGAGACAGAATTCTAAGGGGATGTTACAACCATTACCCATACCCGAATGGAAATGGGAAAACATCACTATGGACATTGTCACAGGACTTCCTAAAACAACCAAATGCAATAATGCTATCTGGGTCATAGTTGATCGTCTTAAAAATTCTGCACACTTCATTTATATTAGAGAGGATTTCTCTCTTGATCAGCTTTCCAGGATATATGTAAAGGAAGTGGTAAGATTGCATGGAGTACCACTTTCTATTATATCTGACCGGGATCCGAGATTTACCTCAAAGTTCTGGCGAAGTCTTCATCATACTCTGGATACATAGTTGAGTTTCAGCACTGCTTATAATCCTCAGACAGACGGTCAGTCTGAGAGAAGAATTCAAACTCTAGAACATATGTTGAGAGCTTGTTCTATAGATTTCAAAGGTGGTTGGGATCAACACCTACCTTTGGTGCAATTTCCTTATAATAATAGCTTTCACTCAAGTATTCAGATGGCTTCTTATGAAGCTCTCTATGGAAAGAAATGCAGGACTCCAACTTGCTGGGATGAAGTTGGGGAAAGAAAGCAATTAGGACCCGATCTCATTGATGAAACGGATAAAAAGGTCAAATCTATTCAACAACACATAAGAGTAGATCAGAGTCGACAGAAAAGTTATGCTGACAACTGAAGAAAAGACCTAGAGATTGAAGTGGGTGATAAAGTGTTCTTACAAATATCTCCCTGGAAGAGGGTCATGAGATTTGGAAAGAAGGGGAAGTTGAGAACTAAATATATCAGGCCTTTCGAAATACTGGATTGTGTTGGGAAGGTAGCTTACCGATTGGCGCTTTCACTGAATCTCTCTCAAGTTCATGATGTGTTCCATGTATCTCTCCTGAGAAATTACATACCTGATCCTTCACATGTACTCAGCTCAGAAGTTGTACCGCTGGAGCAGGATCGTTCTTATGAAGAACAACCGATAGAGATTCTAGATCATAGAGAAAAGTCCTACGAAACAAGACCACTCGATTGGTGAAAGTTTTATGGAGGAACCACCAATTAGAAGAAGCTACATGGGAGCTTGAGGATATGATGAGGGAGAGGTATCCTCATCTATTTGTTACAAAGTGACGAATTTCGAGGGTGAAATTAATTTTAAGGGGGGTAGAATGTAACACCTGAGACTTTTTAAATCATCAAAGGAATCTTTTTCTACTCACAAAACTTGCTTGGCTTGCTTTACACGAAATCGCAACCTTCCTCGATAGCTTGCGTCGTACGCAATACTGAGTTTCACTAAACAATGATATGATAATAAAATATTATTAAAACTAGCCGTTATGAATAGTAATAACCACTTTTTAAAATTTTATAAATTTTATTTTTCAAAATGGACTTTATTTTTGGATTCGGAATATCGAAATTATCCAAGGGTGAAATTTTGGTATTTTTCTGAAAACTTTCAATTTTTGATGAATAGTGAAACCACTAAGTGGTAGTTAAAAAAAACTGAATCTTTCATAAAACATAATTTTACCGCTTCTGTGAGTGAAATTTAAAAAATCCAAGAGATGTTTTATGTCAGTAAGTAAAATGTGGTTCAATGAGATGAAAATAATTTTTGGTGAATAGTAACTTTTTTACTTTTATTTACCACGGTTAAAAGTAAATCGGGTAATTAAGGGTAAAAATTATATTATTATTACCCTAAAACATGTCTTAATTCTATTGGATAAGTTAAATTCTACCAAAAACAAACATAGGAATAAAATATGACCATTTAGTCCCACTTGGATTAGATTAGGACATTTATTATTAATTTATTTAAAGAAGGGTTAAAATAGTTAAAATCAAAGTTTAATAAGTTAATAATTTTTAATATAAGGTTATATATAAGATAAATTCGACTATAAATATTAATTAGAAAGCTACAAAGATTTCCTACATAATGGTATTTTATTTGTAATTTTTAGACATTAAATAATTTAATTTATTTATGACACAAAGATGATGCAGTAATTATCTTATCAATGAAATATTGACATAATTGATGTTATAAATACCCAAATAAATGTAACTTGAGACTTTTCATGAATTCCACTAATTTTATAGGTTAATATGACATGTAATTATTTATTTCATTAACTTTTTTAGAACTAATCATTCTGTTATGATTTTTACAAAAATCTATTACTAAATAGTGTCAAAATTGACATAAAATAGTTTTTAAAAAAATATTATATTATTAATTGTTATTTTATTCCTAAAAATCTAAGGTTCTGCCAAATGACATGGATAAGGTTATATATATTAATAATAAACAACTTGGGGTTCGTTTGGAATGTTATAGTATGTTTATTAACCTTATAGTGTAAGAACACAAGAAGACACGGTAAAAGTAAAATTATTTAACTTAATGTTAAATCTAAATGATAAGGTATAAATAGGAACCTAAACTTGTCTAAATTCTATTGGATGAGAGGATTGAGACCCATCCCCACCTTAGCTTCGAAATAAATCAATTTTGAGCTATTTAAAATCGAATTTGGCTTTATAATAAAATAATATTTTTAGTTATTCCAAAGGTGCCCCTCTCCTCCCTTATAAAAGGGCACCTCCTCCCTCTCTTCCTCACACCACATTGAGCCTTCAAGCTTGGCCGAACCCTGCCACTTTCTCCTCTCCACTTCCCTAGAGACATCCTATAGGTCCTGGTATTTTTCAAAGACCAATTTTAGTGCCCTAAAAGGAGGTCTCAAAGAAGCACTTCAAAGAAGAGGTAATGTCCGTTACCGATTCTTTCATCTTTATTTCTTCTTCCACTTCTTATTATTTAGTTGTTTCATTATAAAGTAATAACATCAGTATTACTTATACACTGATATGTTATTATAAGTATGAAACAAACCTATTTCACCATTTATCCATCCTATGGAAAATGAAATCACCATGCGTGCGTACGTACGGAATACCATCTCCACGCCGTGGTGTAATCTATTTTCCACCACCACCTTACTTGGATGGGTATAATGGTGTAAATAATAACTATATATGATTATTGTAAAGTGATATTGATTCTGAAATAGTATACATACACTCCAATACAATTCCATGATCATGAGAATGATATCATCGCTCGTGCGTACGTATGGAATACCGTCTCCACGATGTGATGCGACTCGTTCTACATGATCTTCATTGCATAATTATTATATAAATAAACTGAATGAATGAATATGATATATATTACACTAATAAAATTCTGGAAATGAGTTATCTATAACCTAAAGATAAGAATAAGAATTTATTCGACAAAACATGCATAAGAACAAAAAGTAATAAACACCCGAATAACAAGTTGTAATGAAATATTACTAATAAGAAGCTAAGAATATGACCATATGTGATATCATAACAATGAGTATGATTATTGAATAAGTCAATAACATTATTTAAATCATTATACAGGAGGTTTGGATACGTACAAAGCATATCGGACCTAAGGTAAGGGAAATATAACAATCTCATTTTTATCTGAGATTGTTTATACTTTGGCATTTACTGGGGTGTATTTTATCATCCACATTCATGTTTCCTCAATATGTAATATTATTTCCATCCACCTAAAATTGTTTAAATACAATTTTACCCTTCAGTGAGTTTTTAGTAAAAGATATGAAAGGAATCTTTTGTCGTTTTTCGTACGAGGTACTTTTTGACTTTTCCGACAAAAGTACGAGAAAAATGTTTTCTTTTAACTTATACGGCATGAATGGATTTTTAAAACATAATTTCCAAGAAGCTTCCTTTACAGGTTTTCAAGTTTATTTTTAATCAACTTCTTTTAGTTTAAAATTGTATGAAATGTTAAGAAAGTAAAAATGTTTTTGAAGTAGAAAGGATATTTTCCTCAAAAATGGAGTTCAAGAGTTTTATCAAAATTATTTTCCATCTAAGATAATATAGGGTTCTATTTCTATCCCTATTATTACATGGATTTGATTATGTTGTGATGGAAATATTTTTATGAATTCCTCTATCTTATATGAATTGTTTTATGATGTCATGATGTTTAAGAATCTCATTTTTATTACATGGGTTATGCTATGATGTATGGTTTATGATTTTTGTGGCACACATAAGAATGGTATCATTATGAGATGGGTGGGATATATATCTACCTCCAATGTATTGGGTAAAGATTTTATATCTCATGAGATAGACATGGCTGGAACGGTAGGTTAAACCGGTTCAGTGAAACAGGACTGAAACGAGGAGTGAACTCGGTTCAGAAATGGACTTTTTCCACTAAGATAGTCTTGTAAATGAGTCTTGACTAATAAGAAATGATTCTCTATGATTATGTGTATATGCCACAAAGTTTCATGTTTTAAGTTATGATTATTGGGATTACATTTCACTACTATGATTTATCCCATGTTATGAAATTATGTTTTCTTTTGCAGGTTATGATTTCCAAAAGTTATGCTCTTATGTATATTATGTGGTTGATATTTCTTTTGTTTACCCTTACTGAGCACTTGAGCTCACCCTTTTGTATGTTTTATTTCCCCAGGTCAGGAAGAAGGTTATTAAGTAGAATATGCCAAAAAGGGACGCTAGATATGATGAAATAAATGGGAGGAAAAGTAGATGCTTTATGAACCAGTTGTTTATGCTTTCCAGTTTCTAAAGACATTATACCTATACGGTCCTTTCATGGTTTTGTTATATGTTGTAATAAGTGTGCTTCAATTTTGAAGTAATAACAATGTATGTAAAGTATGGGTTGTTATAGTAGGCAGTGCTCAAACAAAGTTCAGTATCCAAGGCTTTCTAAAGACTTTTCCAGAATCATGATGTAAAATGGGGATCACGATGAGAAACAATCGATAGTGGTACTCCATGAAGTCTTAAAACTTCTTTAGTATATGCTCTTTCTAAACATTCAAGTTGAAAATCTTCTGTTATAGAAAAAAAATTGCTGACTTGGTAAGATGATCAACAGTGACTTATATTGCATCATTCCTTCCATGAGTAATTGGTAGTCCCATGAAAAAGTCCATCATGATATCATCCCATTTCCACTCAGGTATGGTAAGAGGATGCATGACTCCTCTAGGCTGTTGCCTTCCAGCATTCACTTGTTGACAAACCATACATCTTGACACAAAATCAGCAATCTCCCTCTTCATGTTGTCCCACCAAAAATGTTCTTTCAAATATCTATACATCATAGTTGTCCCAGGGTTTATAGATAAGTTATAACTTGGAGCATCATCCAAAAATTCCGTTTTTAGATCAGGTATATCGGGAACAAAAAGTCTCTTCCCAAATTTCAAAATTCCATCTTCATAGACGAAGTCACTCAACCGCCCATCATTCACAACATTAATCTTCTATTGAAACTCCTCATCATCAACCTGAGAACTTTTTATCATTTCTAGTACAGATGGTTTGGCAACCATTTGAAAATCATTAATGATTCACATTCCATGGTTATTCCCATATCCATCTTTAATAGATCCATGAAAATAGTGTCTGTTTTAAATCTCATTTGGTTCAAAACTCTATGATCTTTTCTGGTCAAAACATCTGCCACCTTATTTTCCTTCCCCGAGTGGTAGTGTATCATGCAATCACAATCCTTGAGTAGATCAAGCTATATCATTTGCCTCATGTTGAGTTCTTTCTATGAGAAAATATTCTTTATACTCTTGTGATAAATATAAATCTAACATTTTTCACCATAGAGATAGTGTCTCCAAATCTTCAAAACAATGATTACAACTGATAACTCAAGATAATGAGTAGGATAGTTTTGCTCAGGAATTTTTATCTATCATGATGCATAGGCAATAAACCTATCATTCTGCATAAGGACACAACCAAGTCCTTTCTTTGAATCATCACTATAAATTACAAACCCATTATTCCCTGATGGTAGATTCAATATACGGAGAATTGACTTATCTTATCTTCAGTTCTTCAAAATATTCTTCACACTCTTTTGTCCAAACAAATTTAACCCCTTTTTGTGTGAGCATTGTTAATGGGTCATCCAACCAGGAAAAATTCTGGAGGAAACGCCGATAATAACCTACTAAACCAATAAAACTACATACCTATGTTTTACACGTCAGTGCTGGCCATTCTTGGATTTCTCTTTTCTTATAAGGATCAATAATTATTCTATCCTTAGAGATGATATAGCCAATAAAAGAAATCTCTTGATTCTAGAATTCACACTTGATAAATTTCGCATGTAATTTATTTCTTCTAAGAGTATTCAGGATAATGCGCAAGTGATTATAATTATCTTCATACATTTTGGAGTATACCAAGATATCATCAATAAATACCACTAAAAATTCATTAAGAGATTCCATGAAAACACTATTCATTAGATCCATGAAGGCAGAGGGTGCATTAGTCAATCCAAAAGTCATTACTGTAAACTCATAATGCTTGTACCTAGTACGAAATGGTTTTTTCAGAATGTATTCCTTCTTCACACACACCAGAAGATATCCAGATTGAAGGAAAATATTTGAAAAGTATTGAGCTCCATGAAGTTGGTTGAATAAATCATCAATGTGAGGTAGGGTATACTTGTTCTTTATTGTTATAGCATTGATCTACCTGTAGTAAATGCACAACCTCATAGATCCATTTTTATTCTTAACAAAAATAACAGGGGATCCCCATGGAGAAACACTAGGGAGAATAAATCCCTTATTACTCAATTCCTCTAGTTGTTTCTTTAGATCCATTAATTCCACATTGGCCATTCTATAAGGGGTCTTTGATATAGGCCTTGATCCAGGAATTAAATCAATGGAAAAATCAATTTCTCAATCTTGGGGATGTCCTGGTAAATCTTTTGGAAACACATCAACATATTCTTTCACAATAGGTACGTCCTCAATTTGAGCATTTCATTCCTCACCCACAGTTATTTCATTCTCTTCCTCCCCAATAATTGAATTTAATTGAGCTACTATGGGTGGATCTAGAAAAGAATTAGGTGGTGACATTTTTTCTCTAAAGATAGGGTACTCCTTATCATCATCAGAAATGTTAACCTCCTTCTTACAATAAATTTTCACATCATGGTCTGAAAGACAATCCATACGGGGGATTATATCAAATTCAATCATGGGTATGATGATGAGAACAGCAGATAAAGCACATTTATATTCCCTAATGGTGACTGATTCACAAAACATTGTAGCAATGATACTTCCCTTATGATTTTTTATTGAAAAATCCCTTGTTAAATCAAATTGGAAATATCTAATTTTCTTAGAAAACTGGAAAGATATGAAACAATGCGATGATCCAAAATCAAATAAAGCATACAATAAAAATGAGGAAACCATTAAATTACCTAAACCTATGTCTTTCAGAGCTTCAACCATAGTAGTAGTGATAAAAAAATCTTAGCCTTGATCCCTTGTCCTTTTCTGTGGTAAGTTCCCTTGATGATTAGGACATTCATTCCCATAATTCCCCCATTCTCTACAATTGTAGAATTCATCATCGACAACCTCTTTCTTCTCCTTGAAATCACGATCATGATGGCCTTTTTCACCACACTTGTAACAGACTCCCATTCCATTCAGGCAAGTACCAGGGTGATTCTTCCCACATTTACTATAGGATGGATATTCAACTTTTCCCTTCTTCCCCTTATTTCCATTTCTAGAGTGTTCAGAAGATCTCTTCTTCTATTAATTTTCTTTAAAGTCATATGACTTAGAAAATTATTTTTCTATATTGATAGCACATGAGACAATATCTTTGTATGACAAGAAGGATTGTGAGACTAATGCTTGACAGAGAAATAGATTTAAACCATAAAATAAATGATCAATATTACTTCTTGGGTTACGTATATAATCTGAAGCATGCCTCACTAACCTTGTAAATTTAGCTCCATATTTTGCAACATTCTCATCCTTCGTTTTCCTCAGACTCAGAAATCGTGTTTCCATATCCGCTCGATGGTCACGAGGAAGGTATTTTTCTATGAAAATCTTCTTAAACTCCTTATATTCCATATTTGATACTTCCATGTCTTCCTTTTTGTTTTTAATTAATGACCAGCATTGATCAGCATCTCCAGTGATGCGGTAAACTGCTATGTCAAATTTTTCCATTTCGCTACTCCCCAAGGCATGGAATATTTTCTCTATGGAATTTATAAATTGCTCAGATACTAGTGGATTTGTACCCCCATTTAATGTTGGTGGTTGTTTCCTCATGAAGTGATCTAACATTTATCTTCCATGCTGCGGATCAGGGTGCTCTATATGGGTAAGGTTATTATTCTGAACCTAAGTGAGATTTCCCAGTATATAGATTAACTAATCAACACCAGTTGCATCACCGGCTCCACTATAATTATCTTGATTAGGAGGGAAATCCTTACATGGAGTGCATGAATTGTTATGGTTTCCATTACTTCTACTAGGCGCTATTTCAACACAATGGAAAAAACTAGATTAGTTTATGAATCGAAATACACAATTCCAAACCTGTAAAACACTTAACATAAATTGAATAGTTTATGGATATAATCTATAATAATAATAAAATGTTTTCATTGAGGAAGTATATACTCATAAACCATTCATAATGGTTTGTAAAGAAAATGACAATTATCATAGGCATATCCCCTGGGAGTGTTGTAACCAAGAGTGCAGTAAGGCCCGTATTCGTGCACCAGTTCCCTTTGTTTCTAGATCATAGTGGTGTTTTCAGGTATTACCCCTAGGTACATCTGTGCCCGAGCCACCTCTACCTGCTCGAATCAATACATGGATGTATTTCTTGTAAAACTCACACAATATCTCCAATACCAAAATTTTATGAAGTTATTCTATACTAATCCTCATATTCTATATTAGGGCTATGTGTTCTAATCAGATATTATCTAAATCTAGTTTCCAAAGTTTGTACTGAACTTCCTATGATACCAACTGTAACTCCACGACCCCATAAGATCGATGTCGGTGCATTATTACACATCATTGGCTTGGTCACAAATGATCAGGTCTCAAAAAACCGATTAGTTTAGTAGCCTTGGAAGTACAAGATACATTCATAATGTTTACATTACATCATTAAATGGAAAACTACAACAACATTGTTTCCATGGAAAATAATGATATCCCATAGAGTATCCCTACAGATCGTTCATTATATACTTCTTCGCATCCTAGGAAAAATAAAACATAGAAAGGGGTGAGATCAGATGCTCAGAAAGGATAACAATATATTGGAAACGTTCATAAATAAGCATACTCATTTAAAGGAATGTATAAGACTAAAAAAAGCCTTTTAAACTTTAACATCAGCATAATATGGAAAAGATAAGAGAAAATAATTTCATTAACTTATTCACATGGATATTCCACTAGTTGAATAATCACATTTAATATCAATAGCCACTTTCATAATGATGGAATGCATAATTCCAGACATTCATAACCATATAGTCAAGGCCTTGTGCCAAGACTACAAATAAGATTTTCTCAAGGGCTTGTGCCAAGAAACTATTTTGTCTCATAAGACCTACCGCTACATCGAGGAGCTATATCGGGCTCCACCTTTTACTTACTAACTCCAACTCATTTCTCATATGAAAAGGTTTAAACATAACATAAACATTCATATTAAAACTGGCATACGAAATGTCAATACTTTATCCATAAACCATGAATGGTATGAAAATAACACATCCACAGTAAACATATCACAAAACCTTCAATACAATTTGGATGTTTTGTATCATAATAAATAAACTTCAAATATACTTCAAATCCATCAATGTATATTGACATAGATGAAATCGAAACCTTTTATTATAGAAATATCTCTTTCTATTTTGAAATAATTTAAAATTCATATAATTATAAAAGGAAAAATTTATTTTGGAAATATATTTATATTCATGTAAGGGAATCTTCGATGATTTTATAACTGTATAAAATAGCTGCACCCGCCGTATAAGTTAAAAAACATTCTTACCTTATTTTTTTCGAAAAGGTCATAAAGTACCTTGTTCGGAAAACAACAGAAAGATTCCTTTAAAAACATATAAGGTCAAATAAGGGTATAAATGACATTACCCCATTGGATAGTAAATAGTAAGTTTTTTGTGAACTACATTTTTATGAATCATGGATGTGGATGATAAGGAGGTCCCAGTATATACTTACGTAAAAACAACCTTGGATAGTAAAGAGATTGTGAAATTAACCCTTACCTTGTACTTTTCCTTAGTCGATGGTAGTTTAGCCTCATATATAATTATGAAATAATTGTTATTAAATAATACAAAAATAATATACATTAATATGATATCATATATGATCTTTTAACATTGCTTTGTTAATAATATCTTAGTATTATCGTCGTTTCGGGTGTTAACTGATTCATTTTCCTTTATATGCATTGTTATGTAAGTAATGTTTTTTTATGGATAGGATGTATCTTATTCATATTAAGAATTATATTAAGTCTTTAAACATTATTTTTAATCATCTAATGAAAATTATTCTTGAATGGATACGATGGGGAATGAATCTCATCGCATTCGTGGAGACGGTAATCTGTACGTATGCATGAGAGAAAATATCATTCTACTGATATTAAAATAATATATAATTGGATGGTATATCATATATAATGAATAATTATCATGTTATATTTATTATGTACATCAATTGCACATCATTATTATACCCATCCAAATAATAATGTATTTAATAACAATTACGCCACGACGTGGAGATGGTAAGTCGTACGTACGCACGTATGGTGACATGTCATTCAAAGGATGGATAGAATAATGAATATGGTTTTACCATATTTTTAATAACATAATATTATATATAAGATACTAGAGTTATTATTTGATAATGGAAACAACAAATAATGAGGAAGTGGAAGAAGAAAGGAACTTGAAAGAGGTGATGAAATATTTACCTCTTCTTCGGGTTCTTCCATTTCATTTGATCAAAAGGGCTCCATAGGATGGCTTTATGAATAAATTAAGGCCTCCAGAATGGATTTAGGACATTTTAGAGGGTATTTGGGTAGGTTTTGGCCGATATAAAAGGCTTTTAAAGTGTGAATTTTAGGGAAGGTGGAGTTCCCTTTTATAAGAGGGTTGAATGGCACCTTAGGAAAAGCAAGAAATGTTATTTTATAATGAAATAATTTTCGGTTTATAATGGCACAAGAATTGATTATTTAAAGGATAAGGTGCGGATGGGTCGAAAACCACTCAACCAATAGGTTTTAGATTGGTTTGGGTCACTATATTAACCTTATCGTTTAGATTTATCTCTTAGTTAAATAGTTTGGCATTTACCATGTCTCTTTGTATTTTTATATAATATGGTTAATAAACTTACTATAAACTTCCAAGAGAACCCCAAGGACTTTATTAATGATACACCTATCATTATATAAGTATTTTTTCCTATCCTTATATTTTTACTAATAGAATATTAATTAATAATATAACAGTTATTTAAACACTATTTTATTTCAATTTTGACACTATTTGGTGTTTTGTTTTTGCTAAATTTATAACAGAATTATTACTTCGAAAATAATTCATCTAACCCACCCAAACATGTCATATTAACCTATAAAATTAGTGTAATTCATAAAAAGTCTAAAATTACATTTATTTTCATTTTTATAATATCAACTATTTTAATATATCATTAATTTGGTAATTACTGCATCATAATTGTGTCATAAATAAATTAAATTATTTAATAACTAAAAAATATAAATAAAATACCATTATGTATGAAATATTTTTAGCTTTATAATGAATATTTATAGTTGAATTTATCTTATGTGTAACCTTATATTAAAAATGGTTTAGTTATTAAACATTGAATTTAACACTTTTAACTCTTCTTCGAATTAATTATTAATAAATGTCCTAATCTAATCCAACTAGACCAAAAGAATCAAATTTTATTCCTACGGTGGGTTTTTGGTCAAATAAAACTTATTTAATAGAATTATGACATGTGTTAGGTTAATAATAATATCATTTTTACCCTTAATTGCCCTATTTACTTTTAACCGTGGTAAATAAAAGTAAAAAGTTACTATTCACCAAAATTATTTTCATCTTATTGAACCACATTTTACATACTGATATCAATCGTGTCCCTTGGATTTTTGAAATTAAACTCACATTAATGGTAAAATTAAGTTTTATGTAAATTTTCAAATGCTCCTAGGAGGTGGGTAAAAAACGGTACAAAGTTCAATAAAATTTTAATATATCTAAAATTATTATAAACTGACACTAATGAATTACATTGAACGTATATAGGTATTATGTATATATTTTTACCTAAAATAAAATTATATAAAATAAATAATTATTTAAATAAAAATTCGTTTTTAAACCATTACTCAGTGTTTTTCACTATTCATCAAAAATTGAACGTTTTGAGAAAAATACAAAAAAAAAACACCCTAAACTAATTTCGATTTTCTAAATCCAAAAGTGAAGTCCATTTTGAAAGATAAAATTTATAAAATATCAAAAATTGGGTATTATTATTCATAACAGCTAGTTTGATTGGTTGTGGTGTGTTAAAACTCGAAGTTGTGTACAACACACGCTATTATATTATTCAAAGAGAAGCGTACTGTGGAACCTTGGGGTGTTCCATAAAAAATTATCATATGAAAATAAATTTTTAAATTATTATTTATTCTCATTATTATTTCATTTCAATTTATAATTAAATGCATGTCAATATACTATTCATATAAAATATATATTTACCATTATATATTTAGTTTCTCAAAATAAAGCTCATAAAAAAATTTAAAAAATATATTTTTAGCATAAAATATTTTTTATTAGTTATCTAGAAATTCCAACTTAATTTCATCAATGAATTAATTTAAGTGACCATTATTATTATTTTTATGTATATTTTATCATGTGGTGACCTCTATTTATAATCATTAATTTAACAGGTACTATACGATGGTTATTTAATGTTTCATATTTCGTTTTGTTTCAGTGATTTATGTAAAGAAATTTGTTGAACACATTAGGTTCTAAAAGAAAATATTATATAATATATCATGGTGTTACATGTACACATCTCATATATTTGTAGACTTTAATTTTTAAATTCTTATTATGGGAAATGGACATGTGAATCTTGGTATAATTGGATATTGGGAACATGTTGAGGATTTTTGAAGGGATTGAAGGGAAATGATGCCAATTTTAGAACTTTACAAATGTTATTTTTTTCATATTTCATATTCATACCAGAACATGAGATTTCAACTTTTCCCTTGTTTGGTTTCATGAAACATGGGATTTATTTAGATATTTATTTGATGATTTTTTGTTATTATTTCTACTATATTGGAATATTACTGAAATTATTTTATGATTTATTGAAATTTAATTTTATAGGATAAATAACTCTAGGGTTGATATTTTCATACCATAGTCACAAGTCTCTAGCATATTGTTTTTGAGAATTTAACTTGATTCCAAGTAAAATTTTACCTTCCCTCACTATTATGTCAAGACAATATATTAAAAATATTCTAATATATGAATTATTCACATGATCAAATCATATTTAACTAATATTAAACAGAAAATATATATAATCCTAATATACACAACAACTATTTCATCTAAAACCAACCACTAACTATTTATATTAATCTAAATTCACACTTAAACCATAATCCAAGCATTCTAAACTTTAAAAAATCAGTCATCATTTATATCCCAATAATTTAACAAATTTTAAAAACATCAACCATCAATAACAACTCAAATGATTCTAAAACATTACTAGGACATATAATTTTATTAAATCTTATTATTTAAATAAATTCCCTGTATAAGAACCCAAAAATCAAAAAAACCAAAAAATCATTCTAGAAACACACATATAAAATTAAACTACACGAAAATATTGATTTCTAAATCATTATCTCATTCGAACCAATTAAAATTATTTCTTACTTGGACACTAAGACTTTAAGAACAAATAATAAATGCTATAAAAATAAATTCTAACCAATAATAATCACTTCCCGAACTAGGAAACCCATATTTTAAAAAAAATCACTAATAATTTATATAAATTGATTAAATAAAATATTCTTTTTCCAATAAAAATGTTATCAATGATTTTTTTTGTATTAAAATAATGAACTAAACCTAAAATTCTTATAAATAAATCCTACACTATTAAAATAATGTAATTAATAAAGATCCATATTCATCAAAATTTATATTTTTAGACACTCAAACAAAATACATTATCCCATAAATCTAGTACTTATATTGCTATATAAAAAAATTATTTTGAAACCATAAATATAAAAAAATTAAATGCATTAAAAAAACAACTCTTCCAATAATATTATATTTCAAATCTCAGGATTTAAAATAAATCTTGATCTATAACTAGAACACATCAAATTAGTGTGTTAAAAATTTCACCCTTTTAAAAATAATTATTTTCCAAAACCTCAAGAAAATAAAAAATATTCAATATCTATAAATTAATATAATCCAAATAATATTTTTTACCTTAAAAACTTTTCTTAAAATTCATCATTTCATTAATGTCACCAAAACACCTAAATCCCAAAAATGAATTCTAAACCCACCACTGAAATTGTAAATTTAAACTTTTCATGGTATGCATATAAATTAAAACCCAAAAAACAATATAAACCACATATATAGAATTATATACTAATAAAATCACCTAAAATTAGAATATGTAATTTTATTCTATACTAAAATATTACCATAAAAAACCTAAAGGTTTAAAAATACCAAAACAAGATTCATTAAATATTTCCCCTTTTAAATAAATGTTTTCGGGCCCAATCGAAAAAAAAGTAATTCATCCCATTATTACTAATCCATCATAAATAAATTATATTCTCAAAAAATAAATAAAAATACCTAATAGAAATAGAGATACTATAAAATATAGTAAATACACTCTAACATTTAGGTCACCAATAAAATGAACCATTTAACTTGTATTACATGTTTATTCAATGGAATTTATATTGGATTGAGACCCGGGCCATTTTGATTCAGTATAATACTACCCAAAATACTCAATAATAAAATTAGAAAAAATATAAATGTTATATAAAATTAACCATAAAGGGATATAAAATGAAAAATATTTTGACTATATATCAATGTCAAACAAATAAGTTAAGTACACTCAAGAAAAGTAATATACATTAAAATTTATATTAATAAAAATAAAATAATGATAATTTTATCTATTTTAATTTAATAACATCATAAAATAACTTAATAAATCAATTTATATTTTAATTATACTAATATAATTTAAAAATATATATTTATAAACAAATATAACTTAATTTTTACTTAAGAAATCATATTATATCTTTAAATTTTGATATAAACTTGACCAAATAGAAAAAAAATTATATTTATGAAAATAAATTTCTTGTAGAAGATCATATTTTCTCAGTATTATACTTTTTATTTCTTAGGTGTTGTAGGTTTTTGGTGTGATTTTAGAGTCCAATGGCAAGGGAGAAGCAGGGTTTGAGTTGAAAATTTTGTAAGGGAAAAAGTCATTCAATAATAGTATAATGTTGTTCCATGATTTATTTCTTAGTGGTGTAGAGGAGGATGTTTTTCCTCTTAATTTTATATCCTGGTCATCACACCATTATTTTTGTAATCACAGTGGGATGAGATATATTATTTTTTGATTATTTCATATGAGATTTTCTTCATTGATTTAGGTGATTCATGATGACGTATTACACCATGTTTCATTATAATTACATCATGATATGTTTTAGGGAGATTTCAATATTACATGAAGGTTTGGATTTCATCGTGAATGTAAGTAGTTTAGTAATTATTGTTTAATGTATACCATTAGATTTTAATATACAATGGTGTTATTGAAATTTAATGGTAATTGGTCCATAATTATTTGATTAGACTAAGAGATTTTCAATGTTTCCTCAGAGGACCAATTGACTAAACCACATTGTGATGTAGTGCGGGGTTTTATGTTATGATTTTTTTAAGTATGATTTATAATTATAATATCAATTTTCTTCTCAATTGTTTTTCATTTTCTTGTGTTCCATATGAAATTTTGGGGACTCATGGGGTTTTCCTTTCACACTAGAACATAAACTCATTAGAGTTTGGTTATTTACTCTCTAATAGAAGATGTTCACATCATTTAGTTAATTATACCTTTTTTATTTCTCCAATTTTTCTTTTTATTCTTTTTTTGTAATTTTTAATATAGTTACATAGATCATTCTTCAGGTGTTTATTTAAATGATTTTTGATATATGGGTGATTTATATAGGTTTAGTGGGGAATTATTATGTGATTATGGATGTCTAATAATTATTTTCATCACATATAGGAATTTTTATTACTCTATCTTTAGTTTGAGGTAGTTAATTCTGATTTTATTTGTATTATTGTTTTACTAATTTTGAATTATTAGGATTATGTTTTCTATACTTGAAAAAACGAAAATTTCATTATAAAATATAGAAAAATAAAATCCAAAAGAGTTTTCCTTTATATTTCATGTAACATGATTAAAATAATTGTAAAGTTCTCTTTGATGAATCGAAATAATAATATGAGTAAGATTTAGAGGAAAAAACATAGGTGAGATTAGTCGATGATGTATAGATGAAACTATTAATAATAGTCCACATCATTAATGAATTATAGGTTTTGGAATATTTATATAATTATATCTTCTTGAATGATATGATTTATTTTTTAATTATATTTATGATCTTGTGACCAATGAAACCATATAATTGTGGCCCTGGTTATTAATTAACCACCCTTATATTTTGAATATATGGTTTCTAAAAACATATTTTTATAGTTTTAACCTTAAATCCATTATATTTTGGGTTTTCTCTACATTTTTTACACTTATAGAAATAATTGTGTCTCTGAAAATGTTATAGTATGAAATCATAATTGTTTCGATATATACACTACATATGATATTTTTCTTACATTTACTAGAGTCTATATAAATATTAGCATTTTCTAGAACGTTTTTGATAAAATAATCCATATATGTCTAGGGGTAATGTATTTTATTTGGATTTGATTTATAATTCATTTCTTGAGATGCACTATAACTAATATAGGTTTCCTATTTCTCTTTCGAAGTGGTACTCTTATATGAAATCACTATCGAATTGATATTGGAAGAAGCCATCTAAGAAAATTCCATTAAATTTTTTTGATGTGAGATTTTCTAGATCTTCTAATTTCGACACTCCTAACATAGATAAGAAGAATATGGATGACACCCCTATTTTTGACAAGGGGAACAAAATAAAATTTGGGAAACCCTATTTTCTAACCAAGAAGGAGACAAAGGGGTGATACTCCTATTTTTATATATTAACACCCAATGTTAACCTATCTATGGTAGAAAATAATATTACCCATAAATATCAGGAGGATTCATAAATATATTTTGTACCTATATAAAATAATGGATTTAAAGTTTCTATTTTTAGGGATTAATATACGAATATTAAGAAGGATGTGAGTGTTTTTGGATTTCATCATGGGAGATCAAGTAGATTTGTTAGGGGTGGAGGGTGATGGTTTTAAAGATTATGTAATGATGTAATATAAGGGTATTAAAACCACTCAAAAAATTAACAAGTTAAATCACATGATTTTATGTTTAAACTATATTTGGTCGATATTTCATAAACTAACATGTCCATGAATAATTGCGATATTATTAACATATTTATTTTCATTTTACTACTAATCATTATTTTTTATAATCTAAGAATTATATAATAACTATATTTTAGAGTCCTAATAAAATTAATATATATTATATCTTTTCCCCTTCTCATTTTTTCCATTTTATTATTATTAGAATAAACCTTTTTTATTGGATTTCATTTTTATATATATTTAATAAGATATATCTAAAGGTATATTTATGTTTTTATTTTCCTTAATATACTATTAAACATCACTACCCATGGATTACCATGATATATTTAATTTTCTTACTTTTATTGGTGATCATTTATTTGGTTGGGATGTCTCTCTATGATACATTTATGAGTCAAATAAATTCGTGTGTTTCTTTAATGTAAATGACCTTTCCTCTTTGAGATGTTTTTATACTTATTATAGTAAAAGGATGTAATAATAATGTGATATGTATGATTTATAGGATTATGGTCAATATTTATTGGAACTGTACTTTTTATAATTAAATGTCTATATTTCCACCACTTGGAATATTTAACCATGTTTTTTGAATAATTTCATATTATGGGATGATTAATATTTTTTTATTCCATGTTTTAAAAAATCTACTATAGATATTATGGTTTATTAATAATTTATATAGTAATTGGTTGTTATCCTATTTTTAACCCAAATTTAATAGATTGTATAATTCTCCCAGTCTCATAAAAAAGGTCATATTGTTTAATTTCAAGAGAGTCAGACCCTATCTTCGCTATAGGATTGAGACTTTTAACAGGATATTTCACTAATCTAATTGAAAATAATTGAAGTCTCTAAGAACCTATTCTTGTAAAAAAAATAAGGTTTAAACTTGGGGAATACATATTATGATACTTTATTTCGATAACACATGATGAAAATAAAGGGATATGACTCCATGGATGAAGAATGGGTAAACCAATTATAAATTCTTACATGCTTGTATTAAATCTATAATCCTGATAAATCTTGTTAGGTTGATAAAATGGAATGGGTAATTGGGATGATTCATTTAATGATATCAAATATATTATTCTTGACCAACTCTCTAATATTTTGGTTTTCATCTTTCCCCATTATTGGGATTGAACATTTTGAATTTAATGGTTATGTAGTGATTAATTTAGACGATTGGTTTAACTATCGTGTATAATGTTTTGATATATAAATTAAGGATTCATTATTTTAGTTATTAATAGAAAAAATATTGGACTTAATGGTTTTACTTTATTCTTAATTAGTTAATCTTTAGGATTAATGGGATCTAGTGTTTATAACATGATAAAAGAATTCATTAGAAATAATTTTATCCTAGTTGGCCAATATTACACTATGATATTCCCAAATATTTATGTCGTTGACCATTAAACTCGTGTTATTTTTTCAAATATCTTACTGAAATATGATTTATAAATTTATGTTTTATTATCTTGTCTTTTCAATTAATAGGGTTTTACCTAAAAATATTGTTTAACTTCACCATTCCTTCCATTATTTACATAAAGTGTCTAATAACTTTTTTATTTTTATGATCTTTTTATAAAATATTATAGAATGAAAATTATACATATATTATGTATAATGATTTATCTTTATACGTTTTACTGTTTCGTTACTTTTTCTTTAAAGGAGGATATTCTGAGGGAATTACAATTTTCAGTAAAATTCATTTAATAGAATATGAATTGTATTAGTAATACATTTTATTTTATCATGATCCTTGGATAAATGTATGTGTACTTCTAGGGTAATAAATGGTTGAAGAAAGTTGATAAAAAAATCACCCTTTCTTTTTCTTCATAATTATTGATTACCTCAATATGGTTTTTAGGATACTCACTAAGAATGTTCGTTTTATGATTCATCCTAATTATAATTGTTTTATTATATTTCATGCCATGTTTTCTTATGAAATTTTCTTTTAATCTCAAGTTAGACCATGTTCTATATAAATTTTAGATAGAGTCATCAGTGAAAAAAGAGGCATATACTCCCTCTATTAATTATTAAAAATTTAATATCTATTCTGGGGGATACTCTAATGGGGTTCATAAGAGTATTATAAAGAATTTAAATATTTTAGATGGTAATATACATATTAAATATCACAGTGTCAAATATTTTCTAAATTTTTGTCTATTTTTAAAGCTTTACCTTTATAGAAAAAATCACTTCTCATATTTTTGCATATTTTTCAATACTTTTTATCTATACATGGAGATTGGATGTAGTCAAAGTTTCATTAAGATATATTTTTCAATATAAGGGTAAATCATAAACCATATAAATATTATACTCAAGATTATTACATATCTCTATAGATGATTTATTTTCTTAGGGAAGGAGAAGTTGACAATGGTACACATTTATTGAAGAAACATGAATCTTATTATTTGTATGGGGGACCAGGGTATCAAATAAACATTTAAAGAAACTTATGTTGTTATTATTCAAAAAATATGCATGTTTTGGTAGTTAATATAATACTTTTTTGATAGAAGATTCCACCATAATTTTCTATAGGATGGTATCTCTAGAAATTGCAAGTTAACCATCTACTTCATGGGTTTATTGGGGCTTATTGAAATTTAGAGATAAATACCTTAAATGTGTTCATATTCATAATGATTTTAACATATATAATGGAAAGGGGAAACATTTACCATTGTTCAATAAAATATACATTGATCCTTATTTAGGTTAGTGGGAGACAAAAATGACCCTTCGTGTTCATGGTTTTTTTATTTCATAATCATGGTTTCATGATGTGGATGATGGTCTATGATGGTATTTCTACTCATGTGACATTTTCTAATTTAAATATCAATGATTTTTTAAGCCTATGTTGTATAAAATTCAAAAATATTGGGAACACGTATTTTAAATTTTTATGTTTTAATGAATGTTGTGTTTAAAGTAAATAAATATCCATTAATTTCTCTACCTACTGAAAATTTCAAAAACAGGTTAGATTATATCTTCAACAATTTGGGCTTTCTTGTCTTTTTATTTGGATATATATTATCAATATTGGTATAACATCATATAATATTTGGAAATCAATATATGATATAATTTTTTCAAATAAGAACTCTCCACAAATGTATAAATTATATAATCAAGAATTATTATTCTGTAAAAGTATATCATTGGTATGATAATTGCCTAAGTATTTTTAATCTAGAAATTAATTATTTTAAAATATCAATTTATTAATTTTTTGGGATTTTTTTTGTTGAAAAACATATTGAAAATTATGTTATAATATTTTTGAATACGTATAGAGTAAAAAGAGAATGATGGTAGAAGTTTTGAAGGTTGTTTGGAGACCGGATAACAATTAGCCACATCATTAAACATAGAACCACAGAAGGACGATTTTGAAATACTATGAATTTTTTCCCATGTCTTAGTGTTTGTTATTTTAAATAAAAAATTTCCCAATATAAAATATAGATTATTTTATTCATGAATTATTGATTTCATTACCGATGTAGATTCAATAAAAAGTGGGAATTGGTAATTAACAATGGATGAGTGGTAATTTTATACACTTGGGATGGGTGGGGCCAGGATAGCCCTCTAATTCATTTGGTATGTAAATTTACAGTATGGTTATTCCATTTCTATGAGTTATACAAAAAATTATGTATTGAGTTACATATTTGAACTTTATATGTTTTCTTAGGGATTTATGGGAAAAATTATGATTTCAAATTGTAAATAATTAGTCAAAGTTTAATGAAAATTAATTGGTACATATGAGTGAAAATTTATGGGGATTTAATGATTCCATTGATCAATATTGACATCACATGTCTCATGATTATTTATTAGAATTAATCATTACTTTTTTAAATTATTATTACATGTTTTATGGTTCATGATCAATGTATTAATTTGTATGAATTCCATTGTGTTATTTTCCTGATCTATAGATACCCATGATTTTATAAATAAATATCACATATTTTTATACAAATATTCAATACATTTCATAAACACACACCCTTGGATCATAATAGTTTAGTTTCCTTGGAGAAATGATTTAAAATCATCTTATTTCATGAATGATCTTAAAATTATTCAAAAAATTCCCCCTCACATAGTACTCCTCTTAGGCATATCATAACTAAAACTTTCTTCATAACCATTGGAATTAAATATAAGAAAGGGTGATCTTAGATGATCAGTAAGTATAAACATTGGAGATATCAATATATGATCATATGAAATAATAAGTAAAAAATATGTGTATTGGATCATGAACATGATGTGGGATATTCATACCCATCCTTTTATAGGTCATAAACATGAATCATGTTATAAAAATTTATCATTTTAAAAAACATGGTTTTACAAGTGAGAAATCATCTTAATTAAATCATTAAATATAATATAATTTCATTAATGTAATAATAAAAATTATAAAAAAATAATATTAAATATTTAACTACCAATACTATCAACGTATTGGATCAAGACTTCCCACATATTTTTCATTGTAGATGTAACCACCCAAACTTTTATCAATGAAAATTCCTCTTTATCTGATTAAATGCCTTATTATGTAAAATGGTTATATAAAACATGTGCACTTACTTGGTTGTATTTTTTATTTTAAAATACTATTATGAATTATGAACTTTGTTAATATATGTGTTGAATAGGGATCACATGATTAGTATAAATATATAGATTTAAAAAATCCAATTTACTCAAAAAGATGAGAGATTTCCTCATATAGTAAACTTTTTCGGTACGGGGCCCATTTTTCAGAGCTAGTAATGGAGGTGGCTTCAATGGGATTCTCTCTTGGCCAAGCCCAATCCGAGCTTCAACACAGTAATCTTGAATGGAACAGCCTACGGGATAAGTTGAAGATGGTTGAGAATACCACATGAGTGATGTTATCGGAGCCACCCCAAGAGTCATTCATCATCGCACACCTTACCCTTAGGTCTTATTCATGTGTTTTAAGGGGGTATTTAAGAAGACACTATCACTATGACTATTTACATTATTTTGTTATAATGAATATACATTCATTTTATTATTGTTACTTTGTAAACAGTTTTTAATGCACACATAGTATTTTTAGTTAATATTCAATTAATAAATCTATTTTGATGAATTAACGGATTTTTGATTGGAATAATATTTTAAAAAAATATTATCACAAAATTACTTTTTATTAAATATAAATTATCGTATAATTTTTATGAATAAACTTGAAATTTTTATTAAGGATTGAAAGATATTTTTATCGAAACCAAAAAATTATTGCTAAATTTCAGTTTTTCATTTAAAAGAAAAAATTAAAATATTTAGGAATTTATTTAGTTAAAATTAATATTGTTTTTGGAATCAAGAAGATGAAATTATCCAATGGTTAATTTTTCATAATTTTATGAGATAGTTGAATTTTTGTGTAAAAATTAAATATTCTTTATCTATATAATGTGTTTTATGACATCATAATGACCCAATAGTGATGTAATAAAGAAATATAAATTATATTATTGGAAAATATATGTTTTAACATTAAAAGTATGTGATTTTTGGTTTTTTTTAAAATTCTTAGTGGACCCTCCAAGACTGATAAATCATTTTATCATTTTGATATGATTTCCATGAAGGTGTGAATCACCTCCACATAAGGAAGACTAATATTTTAAGAAGTTAGGTCATTAGACTTATAAATAATTTTATTCCACTCCCCTTTGGAAAAACCCATTGTCATAAACCATGGTATGGTTTGTGGTTTTGATTAGTTTAATGTGTAGGGTCCAAAACCCCAATAATAAAGAATTCCCTCCATTTTCCTATATAAACCCACACAAGATCCCACTTACTCTTAACTCAAATCCTTAGGATCTCGAATAAAATCTGCCATCCTATCTCTATAATCCTACCATGATGGCTCAAGCTCCCAAGAATCCTCTCTCAAGCATCTCCCAAGCCTTTTGGATCACACATCCAACTAAGGGATTCCTTCCATTCTATTTTTGTCCATGTTTTTTAATATTGTTATTCCCTTTTAATTTCAATTATAAAACTTTGGGTATGATTTATAATATACCTTATAATTTCCTATTTATGTTGTAATGATTAGATACCCATTTCTATCTCATCGATTCCTTCCATGTATACCTGTTTCCATGTCGAAATTCTGTAAGGGATTTCTCTCTCCTCGTTTACATTCAGGATATTATTTTGTATTATGAATCAAAATTCAAATACATATGTTGGGACATGTATCTATATTACCCCATTATTATCCATTTCATGTACATATGATTATATTCCCCTTTATCTATCATCAACCATTTTTATGAATTCTTATATCATGCCGTTATGATTTTGAAATTGCACCGCGATTTTCCAAGACAAAGTCATTGTGATGTAAATACCATCAACATTTATCAATCAAGGTTATTCTCCTTATGAACATTTACATACTGATTATATAGATTCATTTATTAAATACTCATTACTTTATTGCGGAATAAATTATGATTCTTAATGAATCCATATTATATGATCCATGTGGCACACTTATGCATGAAATGAAATGATTAAGAAAGGTGCACCCTGATAGCACTCCAACGCATTGGATAAACATTACTGTCATGATAAATGAAGTGAAATGAGGGCTTACTCATTATAATTCAAGTGCAATAAGGTTTTACTATTTCTACATGTTCAATGATCCTTAGCACATGTTAATACCATGATAAGTGTTGTTTCCACATTTCCATTCTATTATTATCATGCTATATCATGCCATTATCTTAATGTTTATTTTATGCTCCATTGATATGAATATTCCCTAAAATTTATTTTATTCTTCAAGTTATACCTTTTTTACACACTTACTGGGATTTATATCTCAACCTTTTCTTATTCATGTCCTTAGGTAATCTGATACAATTCTAATTATGAGGGAATGATGTGGGCATGTAAAGGAATATTTCAATAAAGATGTTGTGTATTTTGTTCTATGTTGTTATGTAATGTTCTTAATTTCCCAAGACATTGTACCTATAAATCCTTATAGTTTTTATATGTGCATGTTTATGTAATAAATCATATTTAAGTGTGTGATAAATAGATGGATTGTTATAATGTATTGGGACACAATTTTTTCCTATAGTGGATCACGAGCTGTAGTTGTGCACCTGGTGATGATCATTTCCAGATCAATGCAACCTTTTTAATTTATTACATATAAGAACCTTTGTGTTAGATCCTCAACAACATTTAGTATTCAGATAGGGATGTAATTACATACAAACCACATTCATTATCCTTCACAAAAATTATAGGATATTTTATTATACTTATAATTATTCTTAGACTTATACTTAGATATATACCATGATTAATCCCTAGATATATACATAGGAATATCCCTAGTCATATCAATAAATTTTCTCTAATACAAATATCTAATGATTAACTATTCTAATATATTAATAAAAAATAATGTGATCCGGTCTTTTATACAAAAAATATCACACCTTTTTAGATGAATATTCAATACATTTCAGATAAACATCATCGATTACCATTATAGTATAGTGCCTTTGGTTACTAGAAAACAAATATTATTATTTCATGAATGATATTAAACAAAACGTACATAGATCATCACATATACTACTCCTATTAGTAATACCCTGAAAAACCATTCATAATAACTTCAGAAAAGAAGCATAAGAAAGGGTGAGGTAATATACTCAATAGGGGTAAACATAGGAGATAACAAACAACGATCATATGAAATCATAAGATAAGAAAAAGGGTATGTGATCATGATCATAACATAGGATGTATTTATACAAATAATAAACATGAGTCCTTGAATAAAACCTCGTCATTTCAGAAAACAAGACCCAATAAGAGTGATAATTTATTATAAAAAAATATTAACCATATTCTCATATCATAAAATGGTGTAACCATTATAAATATAGAAAAAAAAAATTAATATGTAGTGGTTAACTACTAATACCACCAATATTGTAGATCCATATGGACAACTTATTTTCCATTATAGATCATGATTCACATGGTTCCCATATTAGATTAGTACACACCTATTTCACATAAAGGATCATGTGCATTGAATTTATTCTAATTTTTATCTAATGATATATAATGATTTACCCAATTCATTAGACGGACATCTAGGTCCAACCCAAATCGTAATTAAAACCACACATATGTGTTAAAAAATTTCATAAAACATTTATTATATCCTCGCATCATGAAATATGTAAATAAATGTGTTTCAAAAACATTTCATCACATCATTATTGTATAACCCAGGAAAAATAAATGGGAATCACAAATATTTCATCAACATAAACATAACCAACTAAAGAAATAAATTGGACGAAATTATTCAATATTACCCCTGAAAAGAATATTTAACCTTAATGTATGTCATCTAGATGAATAATTATTTTGACAAATCACATGGAATATTTATTGAGGAATATTTCCTTTAAACATTCAAAAATACAATTTAAAGAATATAATAATTTGAAAATATTTCTCATTAAAAAATATTAGGAAAATAATTAAAAAAATTTAAAAAAATTAAATCATTTATTAATAAAAATAACATTTTAAATTAAAAATATTATACTTAAAACATAAACTATTTTCTAAATTATTTTCTTTGTAAAAAACCTTAGAATTATATAAAGGAATCTATCAAGTCATGAAAATTATTTCATGAGGAAAATATCTTTTCAACTTTGAAAAAATTTAAAAATATAAAACCTTTTGAAATTAATTTTATTTGAAAGTATACTTGGAAAGTAATTATGTAATATTTCAAAAAATTAATCTCTATAATGATGGGAAATTTAGTTTACGCCTCATATGTTAAAAATGATTCTTTTCAAATTTTTAGTGAAATAAAAACATATCTTGGTTGGAAAACAATGTGAACATTACATTAAACAAAATTAAAAGAAAAAATGGGTAAAAGTGAAATTAATAAATAATTTTAATATTATTAAAAAAAATTAATTAATTTTTTGAAAATATGATTTTGGAAAAAACCCTATATTCTATCAAAGAGGGAAATAATGGTGATTTTTCTTAAAACAAATCCACTAAAATCATTAGTTCATAAAGAGAAAAAATTCATGGTATTAAATTTAGTTTCATTAAATATCATTATTACAATAAGAGAAATGAGTTTATAAAGATATGTATCATAATAAACTACTGGAAAAATACCTTATACCAACGGTTTGGAACCGTTGGTATAGGCCTCCTAACCATTGGTAAAGCCTATACCAACGGTTTGGAGCACCGTTGCCAAGTAAGCCATGAGGATAGGTCTATACCATCGGGTTTGAAAACTGTTGGTATTATTAATATGAAAATATATACCAACGGTTCCATAAAACCATTGGTATATGTAATTCAAAAAATAATGATTCGTTTGGTTTTGATCCCAACACCTCCCATTTTTGATTGAACAAACTAACCACTAACCTAACTTACTTTTGTGAACATAATATCATAAATATATATGTGTATTATCATAAGTATTTTATATTTTGATTTATTTAATGTTCTATGTATGAATATTCCATTAAAAATACATGTACCTATACCAATGGCTCTCAAAACTGTCGGTATAGACCTATACCCACAGTTTTGAGAACCTTTTGTATAGGTTCATTGATTTTTGGACTTATACCAATGGTTTTGGGAAAACCGTTGGTATGGGGGGGACCTATACCAACAGTTTGGCCAAAACATTGGTATATGGTCTCTATAATGGACCTATACCAATGGTTTGGCCAAAACCATTGGTATAGGTCCCCCCTATACCAATGGTTTGTCCAAAACCATTGGTATATGTCTATATAAGTGGCCTATACCAACGGTTTTGGCCAAACCATTGGTATCGGTCAAAATAAGTGACATATACCAACATTTTTCCCAAAATAATTGGTACATATCATATTTTTAGTAGTGAAGTTTCCTCAGTGGGAGGCATTCTCATAATCAATTCCAATAAACAATGAGTTTGTAATATAAATTTCTTCCCACTTTAAAAAATTTGACTTCTAATACCCATGAAAGAATAAAATTAAATTAAACATATAATATCATGAAAATAATGATATTAATGATATAAAATTTCATCATGTCTATATGTAGACCTCATAGAAGAAGACACAAGTATAACATAGCTTATTTCCCAAAGAAGACAATTTGAGACAAAAAATACCTTACAACTTTGGTAACTTTTGAACCATAAACCCCCATGGTAGAGATATCCTAAAATAGATAATTAAATCTAAAAATACATAAGGCAAATAATTGTTAAAATAAATTCATTTTAATTATTTACACAAAATAATAGAAACCCCTGGTGAATATGGCATGTGCCTCACAGAAAAATAAAAGCTATTCGAAATTTCTATTACCATAAGTCTCAACATCCTTAGTAAAAGTTATAACCTAGATTATAATAAATATAATTTTATTATAAGTTTATTATATAACCATAATTATACATATCATAATATATATTAGTTACTAATGAACTTTTATAACTCGTTTATTAGCAATTCCATATTAAAGTCACATTTTGGGAAATATTTTCTTTGTTATTTGTGTATGTTTTGATTAGTTTTTATTTTTATTATTACATTGATCATGGATAAATAATATCCATAATTTTATCCACAATATAAATATCATATATATTCATTATATTTTTATTTATAGTAATCTAATCACATTATAGATAGAAAATAAAATATACCATTGATTGAGGCGGTAAGCTGTACACATACATGAATGTTTATTACATTTTAATGATGGAAATAAAGAAAAAGATATAAATAATATATTAACTATAAATAATATTTTTTCCATATATATTATATATTTTTATTTAAAATATTCATATTAATTTCCATGTAAAACATGAACCAATAACATTACTTTGTGAGGCAGTAGTCTGATGTACATAAGAATGACATAATCGTATTCCCAATGAATGGATGTAAAGAAGGAAGATTTTATATAATTATTAAAAAGAATAATAATATAATAAATACCATATATATACAATAAATTCATCATTATATACACCATTGATAGGTTGTGATAGAGAACGAAAACCATAGGCGGTGGTCATCTGTACACATGAATGATGATTTAGTAAATTGTTTTATAGAAGAGGAGAAGCATTTAGATTATGAAATTAACCTAATATAATATCATTATATGTATGGTACTTATTTTATTATATATTAATGGATTAATAATTATTTATGTAGTTTAAGGGAGAAAAAAATAAAACTCTCGTTGAAGGATGTTACCACCTCTTCAAACAATTTCTTTTGGGTTTCACCAAAAGGCTACATAGGATAGATTTATGACCGAAATAATTCATCAAGATAAGAGGAGGAAATTAGGGATGTTAATTTATTATGTACTGGTTGAACCAAATGGTTTTGAAATTTTGAATTGGAGAGGAGAGTGGTTGACTATTTATAAGCGAGGTGAGTGTCACATATTTAATATTTGAAAAAATGTTGTACCCCAATTTTTCAAATTCCACAAGGATAAATATTTTAAATTCTCTAAATTAGAAAACATAATGTCAAAATATTTTATAATTGGTTTTTAACATGTTTCCGGTCATTTTTAATCATTATATATTTAGTTTAACCCGTGATATACCCATTTTCACCTTAACATCAATAAATAATTTTTTGCTATTATTTATTTTCATTATAGTTAAAAATTATTTTGAATTTATTAGATATTATAAATTATCCTGATTCAAAATATGGGGTCAATTTTTCAAAATTCTATTCATTTGAGAAGACAATTTTAATTTAAAACTAATTATACATTCTTGATGAGAAACTAGTTTTCCTGAGAAAATGTTCAAAAGTTTAAAAAGATATATTTAAATATTAAATATGGAATGAATTATAATTAAATTAATGGTATTAATAGATATTTTATTTAAATAATTTTACCATCATATTAATCATAAAATAGTTTTTATGTTTTTAAATGATTTAAATGTAATGACAAATATAAATAAAATCCAATATTTATCAGTATTCATCAAAAAATTATCTTATTAAAAAGTCTCAAAAAATAACCCTACGATAAATTTTATCAGATGGTCTCCAAAATTAATTTAATTCTTTCAAAAAAAATTTTGAAACTGTAATAATTAATTTCAATATAAGTACAAAAAGGTGATAAAAATAATTTTTTGGACAAATATAATTTTCAAGAAAAATATTGGATTTATTATTATCTATTATCTCTAAAAAATAAAACAAACATTAAATTTTTTTGTCAATATATAATATATAAATATTATTAAATTATTTAATTAAATTTTATTTATTTAATTTATTTAGATAAAATATGTTTTGTGCATAAAAATAATTTTTCCGGATAAATTCATTCTTTTTTCAAATGGTTTTTATTTTTATTTCAATCAAATTTCTCACCAAGGAATTAATTATATATACATGTATAAACCATTTATTTTCATAACATAGTAAATACTATTCATACTCATCATTCTAACAGTTAGGTGATAAATATCATATTAAATCAAAATATTTTAACAATATGACACAATTCATTTAATCTCTTTGTTGTGTGTAATATGTCACAAAATCGTTGTAATGTGTAAAAAAAGATACATTCAATTTTCTCATATATCAAAAGATTAATATAGTGTTTCTTGTAATTAAACAAATAGATAATATTAAATTTACTTGAAAAAAATATATATTTCACAAAATATATGGGTGTTAGAAGAACATTGATTATGTCATCATACCATTATTCTCTTCTTATTATCACTAATGAAATTCAATTATTAATGATTTTGATTACCCATATTGTGTATTTGACATCACCCTTCTTATGTTTCCATTACCGAAAGTTATGAGGAATTATTTCAAATTATTTATTGTTAAAAACTTTCATATGTGAAGAAATTTGTAGGAGATATTGAAGACTTAATATGGAATATGAAAATCTTGGTAGAGTGGGAAAAAATCTATCGAATTCTTGATTATTATTTATCTAAGAGTTTATCCTAATTGTATAAAACTAAAAACCTAAAAGGTTCTTGGAAGTGTATGTGATTAAATATTATAAATTGAACTTAATTTTTTTCACTAGATCCAGAAATTCGGTTCCAATGATAGTATAATTGATCTGATGGGAATGTATATCTTGTTGGATGAAATCCTTGGTCAAAATTTATTATGTGAAAGTCGATTGTGTGACTTAGGGCGTAAAATAAACTTTAACAATAAGTATTTTTTATCAAATGATGAGGTGGTTTATTTATGATGAATAAAATGTGAATGAAGTGAAATGTCTATCTCATTAATGGAGGAAAAGAAATGTGATTTCTATACAAGGAAGAAGAGAACATGTTATGACGTAATCATATTTTCTACTTCATTCAAAAATACATGGAATACATATAAATTATAAAAGGATCCCATAATATCCCTAAATGTTCAATTTATCACAGTCACATGTGTGATATGTTTCAAAATGGTGGGAAGCCTCAGAATAATTAATAAAAAATAAAAATAAGTCAATGTGATTTCTTACTCTTGTTCATGTTGATGATTTTGATCTAGTGTCACCCATATCCATTTATAGAAAAATTTATTGTGTAATTTTTATAGAATATTTATCTAGGATAGCATCAATGATGTTTATCTCCAATAATTATGAATTTTTATAATTCATTAAACACTATATTATATTGGGAGAGAAGATTCCGAGCCTGAATATTTAGAATTTATAAAATGAAAATTTTATGAAATTTATTAATAATTTTGTAGAGGAATATTTTGGGATGCATGAGATAAGACACCAAGTGTCAGTGATGAGGACTCCTTAACAAAAATGATTTTTTGAGAGGAGGAAATATATTGTGAATAATATTCCATGGACAATTTTCTAAGAGAAGGATATTTTGGGGATATATTGAAAGGAAGTAGTTCTTATAATAATTTATATCTCAAATAGATTTATTCTTTATGTTAATGTAGAAATGAAACATTTTGATATTTTTCATGGCATGAATCCAACATTGAATTACTTTTCGAATATTCATAAGTAAATTATTTACCCTCAAAAAGAGAATAAATGAATGTTTTAATCTCATGTGGATGAAGTTATTTCAAATGTATATTTATATAAAATTTTGGTGTATAAATTATATTAAGAAATTATTATAAATATTATTGAATGTTAAAATGTTTCTATTGTTTAAAATGGGAAAAATCTGAAATCTAGATTATAGTTTTATCAAAACAGAAGTCGCAAAATATCATAGGAGAATGATGATGAAGTGAGAATCCTATGGGGGTGTGAAGGGTTAGTATACTCAAAAATAAAAATAAATGACAAGGATACAATACTTTGATTAGAAAATACAATGAAATCAACAATCAGGGAAGTAATTAATTAAATAAATAGTACTATGGATCATATAACTCCAATGAAAACATGAATAATGAATGTAACATCCAGAAATAGATGCCACTTAATGGTGCCCTGAGCTGGTGGGCCATATGGAATCATGATCATATCTACAAACACCAGATAAAATTGACTATAAATTAGGTCCTAGGGTGTGTCCATGGTGAGACTATAACCTCTTGTTAGAGTTTAACATAATATAATATCAAATCAGTCAAATAGAAAAATAATTATAACAATGAAGAATTAATAAATATAGAAACTATCAAAACTAGAATATCAACCTACCGTAGTAGATGAAAACTAATATTTAAATAGAAAAACAACATAAAAAGTAATATATTTACAAAAATTCTAGAATTCATCTCATATACTAAATTAAATGTCATTCCATTTATCAAAAATGAATCCAAAACAAGTATATATGCTTCAGTGAAATACCTATATCAAAATACCAAAAAGAAAATAAATTAATAAGTCTACTAGCATCATGAGACATACCTAGTTCTTGTTCTCCCCTGGTCCGATGCGTGGGACAAACCACGCACTATACTCTAGTATATCAACTAATTATTAACCGATAGAGAATAATGTTTGTATGTTCACTAGAGGAAAACCATATAGATTAAACCCTATATGTAACACTAAATCATATGGTAGTAGAAACCAAAAAAATGAGTAATCCTCAGAAGGGTATGTGACACTCAATCTTCAGCTGATGGGATCCAATTTAACGCAATGCATCACCAAGTTGTGTCAATGAATTCTCATTTATTAGGTGGTTATTGACTCATAGTATCCCAAAGAATAATAGGAATGTGTAAAATTTAATTCCTAAAAGAATTATTGAGTCTATGAAGATGAGATAAGGAATTCATTTTGGGAATGACCCATAACAACATGAGGTGTGAGGTTCTGCCATGGTGTTAATAGGGCTCACATAGATTTGGGGTCCATTCCTACATGGATGTGATCCATATGACTGGTATGTCAAATCCATTATATTTCTATATCATGGTCAAATGGGGGTGTCCCCAACCTATTCCAATTGGATATGATATATTTTTTAAGAATCAAGAATCTAAAAGTTGATATTGTGTATAGAGGAGAAGATGTCTAAGAAGGGTTCTCTAATTCTTGAGTTGTTTAGATCTTAAATTGTAGACCTCAAGCCCAAAGACCTACAGTTTCTAATAATGAGTTGTGGGCCATCAAAAGTTTAAGTAATGGGGTTTCACATTCCTTATTTGAGACAGGGTACAAAAAATGGTGATGTAATGTCAAGTATATGTAATTCATTTGGATGGTTTCTTTATAAAGATTGTAAATCATGGATCAAAATGATCAAGTCATCAAGATGGTGTGGTCGAATCAAACCAGAAATGAAACAGAACACATTATGGTGTTGAGTCCTTCCATAGTGACATCAGGTCTCACAATGTTCCTAAATACCTTTTCCAATATTACACATTCGTGTGATAACAATAGGACATATTCAATAGCCATATGTAGACATGAATAGTAACAAAAATGGTCCCCAAAAGTTAAATATATTTTTCCAATTTATATGGAAGTTTGTAGTGACATAAGGTTATCAAATAATGATGTTTGATTAATGTAATGGGTAATATCAAATAAGGGTTAAAAGACCCTAAAGGTTCTATCCACACCCAGCAAAAATGTTCTCATGTTGAGGAGATGTGACAAATCATTACTGTATCATTTTCCTAGAAAAGGTTATCTAGTAATCCTAGAATTGCATTTACCAGGGAAACAAAATAGTCCCTATGATATTTATGACTCATTTATTTTGGCCCTATTTTTTCTTAAACCAAGTAGATAAATTATTTAGGGAGAGGAGAATTAAATTTTTCATACGATTCCTTTTATAGGGTTTCATCCTAAAAATAATTTTCTATATTTTTTTATTAGTTTATAGTTTTTCTATTTCATCCATCAGATGGTAGTTTTTAAGTTTGTTAAACATTGAACAATGTGTAGTAAGTCAAAGGTCCTTGCACACAGGGACCTGATATTTGAGGAATGTTACAGAAGATCTTAATTATGATACCCTTGGTCAAGAGTACTCCAACATCCTTCTAAGTGGGATATGAATATGTTGTAAATTACAGATTTATATCCTCATAGTATTAGTATCAATATAAGACAACCATGAAAATGATGGCTCAGAACACACTAAAATTCTATAATATTCCATAGTGACATCCTATCTCACAACGATCAGAATGAACTTTTTTTAAATAAACACCATTAGTTGATAATAACATGAACATATGAGAGAGCCATAGGAAAATATTCATAGTCAAACAAACATTCCCCAAAAATCCATTATCATTTTCAAATATCTATGGTTGGTTTTGAGAAACACAAGGTACTTGAGAACTAAAGTGTGATTTATTGGATTGTGGTTCTTTAAATATTATAGATGCACCCCGTAATCTGTTTGATCAGGGATAGGCTCTTACGAGCCTTTTATATGGGATGAAAATGGGTGGTGGTGTGTATAGTTTTATGTCATGTAGTGGGGAAATATTTTTCATGCCATTTTAATGTCATGAGACAATTTCATTTCCATTTTAGTTTAACATCTTGGGGTAAGGAAATATTTATTTCCATGATGATTATTGTCATGTGCTAAGGATGTGGGAACCAGAGTTAAATGTAACATCCCAAGTAAATAACAAAATATGATATTTTCATATTTATTAGTATTTTTGAATTAAAAATTAATTTTACTTTAAAGGTGATGCTATGTTCGATGGATTACCCGATACGTAACAACGAGTTTCTTTGAAATCATACGTTGCACACTAATAATATAATATTATTATTTTAAATGTTAGTAAATGCCTAACTATTGTATTGGAATGATTTAATATAACTAACTACAATATGATTATACATGTTGTTTAAATGTTTTTACATTTATCTGATGAAATTTAGAGTCTTAAAATAAGAAAATAATTCTATTTTATGCATAACTACTCTAATATTCATTAAAAGGTCGATTTATCACCTTGTAATGGTGAAGCCTCATTGAATCTATTTTTGGTCACTTTAATACATTTTATTTGACCAAATAGAATTCTTCTTTATAATTGGGAGACCAAAATTAACTTTGGGTAATTTTTTGGTATTTGTTAGATAAAATTCATTTTTGAATGAATAGTGAAAAATATTGTTTTTCAATTAAAAACTACTTTTTAATATAATTTATTTAAAAGGATAGAATTTATTTATAAACGGTTTTAAGGTGTAATTAGATTATAATTTTACCATTTAATCCAATGATGTTAATTCGAATTAATTTAACTTTCAAATTGGACATAAATAAGGGTCAATCTTTTGATAGATATTGTTTTTTAAAAACACGCTATTTGTTTTGTCAATGAGAATTAAATATTAAATTAATTAATGAAACTTATATATTTTGATTTTTTTTAAAATAGAAATAATTTTTTAATTTGGAATATCAATTATAGCTTTGGATGAATTTTTTATATTTTTCTGAAAAACATCAATTATTGATGAATAGGGAAACCACTAAGTAGTAGTTAAAATAACTGACTTTTTCATTTAAAAATACTTTTACAGCTTATTTGAATTGAATTTCAGAATTTTGACATAAATTATTATTATTATTAGTAAGTAAAATTTGGTTCAATAAGATGAAAATAATTTTTTCTCAATATTAACTTTTGACTTTTATTTACCGATGTTAAAGTTAAATACAGTAATTAAAGGTAAACAAGAATATTATAATAATAACAAATTACCTTAAACCTTGTCTTAACTTTATTGGATGATTCATGGACAACCATGATAATCCTTGGATAATTTTTGGGACCCCATAGAGCCACTTTAGAGTGATAATGACACTTTAGATTAATTAATTTAAAGTAAAGACAAAAATGAAACAAAACAATATCTTTTGTTAAACAAATTTTTACAAAGGGTTATATTAGTAATAATCTCGACTATAAATATTAACTGGAAAGATAAAACTATTTCCTAAATCATGGTATTTGTTTTATAATTTTTAGAAATCAAATAAAATAAATTATTTATTGCACAAAAATGATGTAGTATTTACCTCATTAAAAATTCATTTAGATAAATAATATTATAAATATGAAAAAAATATCCAAAACCTTTCCAATTATTATTGGATGATTTTATTTCGACCATGAGTCACCTCTTATTCTACTTTAATGTGTTTTGGACCTTTTGAAATTAAATATATGTTTATAATAAATTAATTGTTTCAAACATTCCTAAAGAGCCCCTCCTCCCCCTAATAAAAGAACACCAATTCTAACCAATTCCTCACACATCTCAAGACTTTTTGGTCAACCAAAATCTGACCAGTTAATCTCCCTACAGAACACTCCTCCTCCTAGAAGCATTACCTTAGGCATAAGGCACTTGAAGAAGTCCTTTTGGTTCAAATCGAAGGGAGTTACCCGAATTAAAGATAACAATTTCTCTTAAATTCTTTTCTTTTATTTTACTTCACCAATCCCTAAAATCTTTTTATTACCTTATTTTATAACAACAATAGAATCCTAAATATACTATGAAGTTTTTATGAGAATGATTTGAACTACACTTACACACACCTCCATCTAATGGGTAAAGATCATAATGTTTCTTTGGATGACAAACTAACACCTCACGAAACGATGATTGTACAATTATCTCCTACAACCTCTCATGGTGGCCATTGTTATGGAAGTATATTTATATATGATATATATTTTGTTTATATTTTCTTTATTCTTCGGTATTTTTCATTTATAGCATACATTTATGGTTTCCATAATGGGTAAACACAATAATTTTATTTTAGAAAGTGCGGACTACCGCCCCCTCAAAGTGATATGACTCATTAATTCCTTATGTGTAACATATAAAGGATGAATTTAATGATTTTATATATTATATTATACTGGAATTATAATATAACTATGTATCATTATGTTTTAATTCCATTAAAATTAGAAATAGAAATGAAAGTAGCGTTCGTGCGTACGTACGACTTACTGTCTCCATGAACGGTGCATTTCATTTCTTATATCCAAATGTCATTTACTATTATAAATACACACATATAATTTATATATATGATATATGTGATATATAAATCATTAATATCATTCTAAAGATAATTTATATTTGACCACATGAACAACTTGTAATTATAAGGTGTTCATTTTTTACTCAAGTACCAAATATCGACAAAACGACTGTTATTAAATTAAATGATTACATTGTGCTTATAACATGGTAGTAAGTGATATAAAATGAATAATAAACATAAAAAGGTTCTTAAGTATGTATAAATTAACTTTATTTTATTATTCAGGAGATTAAAGAATGAACAGGTCAACTCAGACACGAGGTAAGGGATTTCGTTTCAATCTCCCTTCATTGAGGCATCCTTTGGTTTCTACAGACATTCATTTATACAGTGTATAAAACCCTTTTCAAATTTCATTTCATTCAAAGGGAATCTTTTTCAACGAGGTTTTTTACTAAACAAAAAAAAGAATGTTTCTTTTAACGTAAGTAGTGACAATAACCTTTTCCTCCACAATGAGTATTATTTTTTCTTTGACATCCTTAACAAGCCGTAATGTTTTTAAAAGGAAAATAAATACCATATACTCTTTACATATTTTGGTATTAATAATGGTATTGATAATGGATTTATTATTTCAATATCTTGAAATTATATATTGTTTTTGCAATGTGGTAATGTTATCTTACTTTTCTGCTTATGTTATGTGTTGTAATTATGTTATGGTTCTTGGGCATTTTTTACATATATGGGTGGTTCCATGATAAACCTAGGGTGGGTGAGCATGTGATAGCTCTCCAATGCATTGGGTAACTTGATGGAGGTAAACATGAATGTTTCTCCTAATAGATTTAGGGGAAAAACTATGATGGGTATTCCAAATGTAACTCCCTACGTAGCTGTGATATCTACAAAGTAACTATGATATGGATGCCACAAGTTACCTTTATTATTTATGTTTCCTAGATGTTATTCATGAATCTTATGATTTCATCAGGTATTTTAAAGAGCTTATGTTATGTATGTAATGATGAACTAATGTTTTCATTCTTGGTTTCATAACCCTTACGGAGCTTTTTATGCACTTCCCATGTTTTGAAATGTTTTTCATAGGACTTAAAGAAGAATAGGGTCAAGGATGAGATCAAGGAAAAGTCATGCTGTCTAAAACTTGGAACTAGACATGACTATTTTTTTCAAGAGTTTTTATTTTTTGAAAAAAATGGAAACAAAAGAGAAGTGTCTATTTGAAACTTTTGAGATGTAATGTAATAGTTATGGCCTAATTCACTAAAACTCTAAACCTGAAAAGATCATCAATGTGAATTATTCATTTAATTCCATATTATGTATTGTTTTAAGGACGATTCCTTATAGTTGGTATCAAAGGTCAGTTTAGATAACTTTAGGATTTAGGGAATTGTTAAATTAATATATATAAATTAATTTATGTTAATTTTGAAATTATATAGAATTTACAGATTACCATGTTGCTTCGCCTAAGATATTTCTATGTTCAAAATGGTTTTCTGCAAAGGAAACAGGGAAGCTTTGTTGGAATAACATCAGGAGGAAGACAACCTTCCAAATAAGCAACCAGATATGGTTGGAATTGGAACTAAACAGTTTGTTGCAGTGATGGAACATTTGAATAAGGCTATAAATGGTGGTAGTATTCAAGCACAAGATCATCCAGATCAACCACATAGGAACATGTCAGTAGTGGATCATTTCATGAGGCAACATCCCCCATAATTCAGAAGAATATCTGACCATTTTCTAGTAGAAGGGTGGATTAAAGCACTAGATATGATTTTCAATGTTATGGGCTGTTTAGAACATCAAAAGTTTAGTCTTATTGTTTACCGTTTTGAATGTGAAGCTGATCATTGGTGGTCGGTAGTGAAAAATACCAGGAATTGTGACGAGATTTATGCTCTTGATTGGGATGAATTCAAAGGTATGTTTCTCGAGAAATATTTTCCTAAGGTTTTTCATCTTAGGATAGAAAAACAACTCCTAGAATTGAGGCATGGGGATGTGTCAGTGGCTTCTTATGAAGAAAAATTCACTCAACTGGCAAGGTATGATCCAAATTTCATACAAGATCTTGACAGTAAAATCAACCATTTTTAGTCAAGATTAAATCCAAAGTATCAAAAGACTTTAGAATATTATGAGTTCAAAAGTTATTAAAAACTTGGTTGATGTTCAGAGAAGGTGGAAATGGATTTGGTAGATGATCAGGTGTTCTTTGACAAATAACAGAATAAGAGGTCAAGGTGTCAAACAAAAGGGAAGAACTCTTCAAAAAAGTCTGATGGTAAGAAAATTAATTTTATAGTTTTTGAAAATTGTGGTAAAAATCATGCTGGGGAATGTCTTTTGAATTATAGTAAGTGCTACCAATGTGGTTATATGGGACATAAGTCTTATAATTTCACTGATAAAGATCAGGGTAATGGTAAGACAAAATCTGATTTGTAGTCAGCAAAACATTTTAAGTGCTATGAAATGGTTCATTATGCAAATGAGTATCCAACGAAGAATTCAACTGAAGGAAAGAAGAAAGACTACAATAAGAAAGGGGTGGTTAAATCCTTTGTAACTACTTCATCAGATGTTGGGCTATCAAATAATGTAGTATCAGGTACACTTTTTTTTGTTCAGATTAAGAAAATATGTTGTTTGATTCAGGGTCTACACACTCTTTCATTTCTGAGATGTTTTCTAGTAAATTGGGAATTACATATCAAGATATTAATTACAAGCATATGGTAAAAATACCTGGAGGAAATGTTGGGAAAAAAAGAAATTATAAGAACCTTCATGTCCTTGTTGCCGAAAGAATCTACCAATAAACCTTATTATTTTGCCTCTAGTAGAGTTTGATGTTATTTTGGGTATGGATTAGCTTTTTTATTATCATGATAAGATTTACTGTAGAGCTAAAGAGTTTTATTTTCAAATTGATTTTCATTTTGTGTACAAGAATGAACCCTTACTTTTGATAACATATCAGGAAGCTGAGAAACTAGTAAAAGATGGAAATTAATGTTACCATGCACATATTGCTGAAAAACAAGGAACTGCTCAGGGTAATGATATGCCAATGGTAAATGAGTATCATGATGTTTTTCCTGATGAGTTTCCTGGTATTATACATGATTGAGAAGATGAATTAACTGTTGAATTACTTACTGGTGCTAATCCAATTTTATAACCCCCTTTTTGAATGGCTCAAATTGAACTTTTAGAGTTAAAAAATCAATTGCATGAGTTATAAGATAATGGTTTCATTCGACTTAACACATCACCATGCAGTGCTCTTATTTTGTTCGTTAAAAATAAAGATGGTTCAATGTGACTTTATATTGATTATAGAGAATTGAATAAAATCATTGTTTAGAACAAGTATCCTTTCCCTCATGTCAATGATTTGTTTGATCAGCTCCAAGGAGCTCAGTATTTTTTGAAGACTGATTTGAGGTCCAGGTACCATTAGTTTAATTTAAAGAAATAAGACATTTTGAAGACCGAGTTTCGTACTAGATATGGCCATTATGAATTTCTATTTATGCCTTTTGGGTTAACCAATGTACCTGTTGTATTCATTGATCTTATGAATATAATTTTCCGTGAGTTCATGGATAAGTTTTTGGATTTGTTCATTGATGATATTTTGGTCTATTATAAAAGTAAAGAGGAGCATGAAATTCATTCAAGGCTTTTCTTTCAATCCTATAAATAAAAGAAACTATTTGGGAAATCTAGCTAGTGTGATTTTCAGATACAAAAAATTTCTTTCCTTGGTCACATTGTTTAAGAAATGGCATAACTGTTGATCCTGCTAAAACAAATGATTTTTAAGAATGGCCAAGACCCACAAATATAATCGAGATCCATAGTTTTCTTGGTTTTGTAGGTTATTACTGTAGAATTGTTTATAATTTGGAACAGTTATCTAGCCCAATGACTATGTTAACTCGAAAAGGTGTTAAGATCAACTGGACAAAAGAATGTGATGATTGTTTTCAGGAATTGAAAATAAGATTGGTGAAGCTCCAGTTTTGGCACTGCCTTCTAGAGATTGTGAATTTTTTATCTACTATGATGCTTCGTTGAAATGACTTGGTTGTGTGCTTATGAATAATTATCAAGTAATTTCTTATGCATCACGTCAGTTTAAACCTCGTGAGTTAAATTACCCTACAGATGATTTGGAATTATCTTATGTTGTTTTTTCTTTAAAAATTTGGAGGAATCATTTGTATAAATTAAACTGTGAAATATATACTGACCACAAAAATTTAAATTATATATTCACTCAAAAATAATTGAACATCAAATAGAGGAGATGGATGGAATTAATCATGGATTATGATTTCACAATATTTTACCATCTGGGAAAAAAAATAAATTGGTTGATGATTTGAGTCGAAAAAGTAATTCCTTATTAAACATGATATGTTTGAAACAGGATCCTTTGGTTTTTTAATTTGATTAACTATGGCATAAAATTTGTTTGTGTAGGAAATTCTTCTGTTTTGTTTCATGTGTCAGTGAATTCATCTCTATCAGACAGAATAAAGCAAGCACAGAAGGAAGACAATGGGTTGCAGAAAAAGGTAGAGTTGGTTTAGAAGGGTAAGTTTCCTGATTGCAACGTTGATAATGATTGTGTTTTGAGGTTTAGAAAGTGATTATTCATGGATTATGATTCATAATTGAATAATGAGTTGTTTTGTGAAGCTCATAGTTCCTCGTTTTTAGTTCATCCTGGTAGTACTAAGATGTACAGAGATCTTCAAGAATATTAATAGTGGGATGGAATGAAAAGAAATATTGATGGTTTTACTGTGAAGTGTTTGAATTGTAATATAAGGCCCCAGCCTTAAACATTATTTCATCTTGAGTTATTTCAAGAATAAACGTTGTGGAGCTTTTCATTTTTAGAGTTTTAGAGAATTAGATCATAAATCATGCATTACATACCACATTTAAACAAAGTGGTTACATAAAAGACAGTATTCATTTTTTCCCATCAATAGAAACATTTTTAAACCAAAACATGGTTTCTTCCATAACACTTCATTGATACTATCATCACATCACATAATTTTCCCTTGACCTATGAAAAACATTTCAAAAACATGGGATGAGCATAAAAAGCTCAGTAAGGGATATAAAAATATGGAAAGTAAACATTAGTACATGTATACATAAGAATAAATGAAATCATACATTACTCATAAAACATAAGCACATTAACAAACCTCATGAAATCATAAGATTTATGAATAACTCATAGAAATCATAAGACATAAAGGTAACTTGAGGCATTTATAACATTCTTATGTAGGGAGTAACCCTCATGGTTACATTTGGAATACTCATCACAGTATATTCCCTAAATCTCTTCGGAGAAACCTTAACGTTTAACCCCTTCGCATTACCCAAAGCATTAGAGAGCTATATCAGACTCACCCGCCCTTAGATTATCATGGAACCACCCGTCTTCTTAAACAATTCCCAAGAACCATAACATAATCATATCACATAAAACATGCATAAAGGAAACATAACATTTCCTCATTTCAATCACAAGATATCAATACAACACATTGATTAATAAAAACATTATGAAAACAATTTTCAATACCAAAATAAAAGAAAAGTAAAACATGGTATTTATTTTTCAATTTAAAAAAAGTTGTGGCTTATAGAGGAAGTCGAAACTCAAATAATGGTCACCGCGGCTGAGAAGTCGTTGTCGCCGCATATGTACGACAAAAAACATTTTTTTGTCATTTAGTAAAACGCTTCGTATAAACAAATATTCCTTTTGAATAAATTTAAACATCCAAGAGGTTTATATACCGTATAAAAGAAAGTTGTGTATAAAACAAAATATGCCTCAATGAAAGGAGATTGAGACGAAGTCCCATACCTTGGGTCCGAATTGACTCGATCGTTCTTTAACCTCCTGAATAATAAACATGAGTTAATTTATACTTTCTTAATAACCTTTTTAAAGTTCATTATTCCTTTTATATCACTTATTACCATGTTATAAATACTATGTAATTATTTAAGTTAATAATGGTCATTTTTTCGATCATTGGTACTTGAGTCAAAAAGAAACTCTTTATAATTACAAGTTGTTGATGGGGTAAAATATCCATTATATAAAGAATTATATTCATTATGTATATATCATATATATCATATATATCCATTATATTCATGCAATTATAATATTACATAACATTTAGAGGTAAGAAATGAAATGCACCGTTCATGGAGACGGTAAGCCGTACGTACGCATGAATGCTACTTCCATTTCTATTTCATATTTAATGAAATTAAAACATAATGATACATAATAGTATTATAATTCTAGTATGTAATCATATATAATATCATTAAATCTATCTTTTATACGTACCACATATGGTATTAACGAATCAAATCACTTTGAGGGGGTGATAGTCAGCACTTCCTTAAATGAAGATATCGCGTTTACCGATAATGGAAACCATAAATGTATGCCATAAATGAAAAATACAGAATATTAACTAAAACATAAACATATTATATATCGTATATAAATATAGTGACATCGTAATGTCCACCTTTGAAGATGTTATATGAGTGTTGAACAATCATCCTTTCGTGAGGCAGAAATTTTCCATCCACGGAAACAGTATGTTCTTTAACCATTAGATGTAGGTGTGTGTAAGTTTAGCTCGAATACTTCTTATAAAAACATCCTAGTATATTTAAGATACTGGTTTTGTTACAAAAGAAATGAATAAAAGGTGTTTAGGGGGTTGGAGAAGCAAAATAAAACAAAAGAACACAACTGAAGACATTGCCATTAAATCGGGTAACTCCCTCTGGTTTGAACCAAAAGGGTTTCTTGAAGAGATTCGTGCCTAAGGGAAGGGTTTTAGGATGAATATAGGGATTTGGAGAGACAAAAGGAGCAGAGATTGGCCGAGCCAAGAGCTTGAGAGGTGTGGGCAAGGAGGTAGAGGTGGGGGCCTTTTATAAGAGGAGAGGAGGGGCACTCTTGGAAAGGTATAAAATGTTACTTTATTTTCAAATGAGTTTCAGATTTTAAAGGTACAACATTGAAGTATTTTGAGTATAAGTTGATAAGAGTTCTAAATCCACCCATCCAATAGGTTTTTTACATGTGTAGGTCTTAGATTCTACATTATCTATTTATTTTATTTAAATCGTTAAATAATGAGGTAATCGCTGCATCATCATGTTGTCATATATAATTTAATTTATTTAATTTCTAAAAATTATAAAACAAATACTATGATGTAGGAAATCTTTTTATATTTCCAATTACTATTTATAGTCTAATATATCCTTTATGTAGACAAAATTAATAATGTTTTACTCAGGTGATACATTCTTTGTTATATTTACTTTCTTTAAAAAATAAAAAGACAAAAAGTCATTATCACACAAAAGTGATTCCATGGGGTCCCCAAGTATTGTACAAGGAATCCCATGGTCGGACATGAAACAACCAGTAGTATTTGGACACATATTGGTGTCATTTTTTTATTATTATGATATTATTTTATTACCCTTAACTACCCGATTACTAATTAATCAAGATAATTAACGATAATTACCGTTGTTACTATTCACAAAGTCCAGAAACAAAAGCATCTTAATTACATAATTTGGACCTTCTGATTCCAAATATTGAATCCATTTTACCAAATTCCAAACACATAAATTTCAATAATTAATTTAAAAATAAATCTCGTTGTCAAAACAAATAGCGGGTTTTTTTTAAACAATTTCTATCAAAACTTTGACAATTGTTTATGTCCAATTTCAAAGTGAAATTAATCCCAATGACCACCATTGGATTAAATATTAAAAATATATTCTATTTACACTTTAAAACAAATTAAAAATATAATCTAACCATATAAATAAATTATATGAAAAAGAAGTTTTGAAGTAAAATGCAGTATTTTTCACTATTCATTAAAAAATGAACATTGTCAGAAAAATACCAAAAATTTATCCAAAGTAAATTTAAATGTCCCAATAATAAAGAATAAGTTTATTTTGACAAATAGAGCTTATAAAATTGTCAATATATAGATTTAAAAATGGTTCTCCATCAAAAGGCGGTAAAACAATATTTTAAAAATATGAGAGAATTATATGCTTAAGATTGGATTTATTCTAATTTTAAGCCTCTAAAACACTATCTAATTCATAAATATACATAGACAAGAATATCTATTATTCATTACGTACTTGGTATGTTACATCCTTCCCCCATTTAGAAAATTTCGTCCCCGCAATTTATTTACTTATCGAATAAGTGAGGGTATTTATCCCTCATTGCATTTTCAGATTCCCATGTTGCCTCTTCACTCATGTGGTTTTTCCACAAAACCTTTACGTGATGAATCACCTTATTCGGCAACACATTATCCATGTGGTCAAGAATCTGGACCGGTTGTTCCTCATAAGACATATTCTCTTCCAGCTGAACTACCTCTGGACTCAAAACATGAGATGGATCTGGCATGTACTTACTTAACATTTAAACATGAAAAACATTGTGTACCTGAGATAAAATCGGAGGTAAAGCCACTGGGTATGAAACTGATCCAACTCTCTCCAGAATTTCATATGGTCCAATGAACCTTGGATTCGGCTTTCTTTTCTTACCAAATCGCATCACACTTTTCCATGGTGATACTTTGAGAAAAACATGACCACCTACCTCAAAAGGGAGATCCTTCCTCATGTTGTCCGCATAACTCTTCTGCCTGCTCTGAGCAGTTCTCATGTGTCTCTATATCATCTGAACTTTTTATTCCAACTCTTCTACCAATTCTGGTCCCATCAACTTACTTTCACCCACTTCATCCCAAAAAGATGGAGTTTGACACTGCTTCCCATATAATGCCTCAAATGATGCCATATGTATACTAGAATGAAAACTGTTATTATAAGAAAACTCAACCAAAGAAAGATGTTGGTCCCAACTTCCCTGATAATCCATCGAACAAGCACATAGAATGTCCTCCAAAGTCTGAATCGTTCGTTCTGACTGCCCATCTGATTGAAGATGAAAGCTTGTACTAAAATTTAATCTAGTACCCAATGAATTCTGAAGGCCTTTCAAAAAGTTAGAAGTAAACATGGGATCACAATCAGATACAATGGATAGAGGAAATCCATGTAACCTGAATATCTCTTTAAGATACAAATGAGAAATTTGATCTAGGGAAAAAGTATCTCGTATAGCAAGGAAATGAGCAGATTTAGTCAAGCGATCAATAATAACCCAGATTTCATTATTACCTAGAGGTGTCTTTGGAAATCCCACAACGAAGTCCATGGATATATTTTCCCATTTCCACTCTGGAACTGGTAAAGGATGAATAATTCCTTTCAGTAACTACCACTCTGCTTTAACCTATTGACAAGTAAAACACTTCACAGTAAAATCAACAATATCTCTTTTCATTCCGTCCCACCAGTAATACTCCTAAAGATCTCTATACATCTTAGTACTGCCCAGATGAACTGAAAATGGAGAACTATGAGCTTCACATAAAAACTCTCTCTTCAACTGTGAATCACACGGCACACACAATGTCTTCAAAAATCTCAAAACAAAATCATTATCAAAGATGAATTCAGGCAACTTACCCTTCTGAACCAGCTCTACCTTTTTCTACAACTCACTGTCTTGCTTCTGTGCTTACTTAATTATGTCTGATAGAGAAGATTTCACTGATACCTAAAACAGAACAGAAGGAAATCCTACACCAACAACTTCTATGCAAAAGTTCATCAAATCCTTAACCAAAAGATCAAGTTCCAAATGCAACATTGTTAATGAAGAATTACTTTTTCGACTCAAAGCATCAGCCACTTTATTTGCTTTTCCCGGATGTTAATTAATTGTACAATCATAATCCTTGATTAATTATAGCCATCTCCCCTGTCTCATGTTCAATTATTTATGAGTTAATATATACTTTAAACTTTTTTGATCGGTATATATTTCACACTTTACTCCATACAAATGATGCCTCTAAAATTTTAAAGCAAAAACAACAGCAGCTAATTCCAAATCATGTGTACTGTAATTTACCTCATGATTTTTCAACTAACATGAAGCATAAGCAATTACCTGATCATTTTTCATTAGGACGCAACCAATTCCTTTTAATGAAGCATCACTGTAGAAAACAAACTCACCATTCCTGGAAGGTAGTGCCAAAACTAGATCATTCACCAATCTTATTTTCAGTTCCTAAAAACAATCATCACATTATTTTGTCTAGATAGACTTAACACCCTTCCGAGTTAGCTTTGTCATTGGACTAGATAACCAGTAGAAATTTCTAACAAACCTTCGGTAATAGCCTGCCAAACCAAGGAAGTTATGAATCTCAGTTACATTTGTGGGTCTTGGCCATTCTTCAATAACTTTTTTTTGTAGGATCAATAGTTATCCTATCTTTAGAAACAATGTGACAAGGAAAGAAATTTTTTGCAACCAAAACTCACACTTGCTGAATTTCCCATAAAATTTTTTTCTTTTAATGTTTTCAAAATAACCCTTAAATGAATTTCATACTCCTCTTTACTTTTATAAAACACCAAAATATCATCAATGAAAACAACCACAAACTTATCCAAGAACTCATGGAAAATTATATTCATAAGGACCATGAATATAGTAGGTGCATTGGTTATCCCAAAAGGTATAACTAAAAATTCATAATGGTCATATCTTGTACGAAATGCGGTCTTCAGAATTTATACTTCCTTTACCTTCAATTGATGGTACCCATATCTCAGATCAATCTTTGAAAAATACTGATCTCCCTGGAGCTAATCAAACAAATCATTGATATGAGGCAAAGGATATTTTTTCTTAATAGTGATGTTATTCAAGGCTCTATAATCAATGAAAAGTCTCATAGAACCATCTTTCTTTTTAACAAATAAAACAAGAGCACCCCATGGTGATGTGCTAGGTCGAATGAAACCTTCCTCAAATAAATCATGCAATTTCTCCTTCAACTCTAAAAGTTCAATTTGAGCCATTTGATAAGGGGGTTTTGAAATTGGCATAGCATCAGGAACTAAGTCAACAATAAATTCAACTTCCCGATCTGGTATTATTCCAGGAAACTCATCAGGAAAAACATCAGGATACTCATTTACCACTGGCACATCATTAATCTGAACAATTCCATTGTTTTCAACAATATGTGCAAGGTACCATTAATTTCCATCTTTTAACATTTTCTCAGCCTCTTGATATGTTATCAATAGTAAGGGTTCAGTCTTGTACACAAACTGAAAGTATTTATGAAAAGAAAATTCTTTAGCTCTACAGTCAATCTTAGCATTGTAAATAGAGATCCAATCAATACACATGATAACATCAAACTCTACTAGAGGTAAAAAAATAAGGTTTTCAAGTAGGTTCTTTCCACAGATAAGGATAGGAAGATTCTTATAAATTCTTTTTTCCTCAACATTTCCCCCAGGTGTTTTTACCAAAAGTTCAAGAGTCATTTCTTGAGATCGTATTCCCATTTACTAGAAAAGTTTTCAGAGATGAAATAATGTGTAGACCCTGAATCAAACAACACACTGACATAATCTGAAAAATTAAACAAAGTACCTGATACCACTTCATTTGATGGCCCAACATCTGATGAAGTAGTTGCAAAGGATTTCACCACCCCTTTCTTCTTGTAGTCTTACTGCTTCCCATCACTCGAGCTCTTTGTCGGACACTCATTTGTATAATGACTCATCTCATTGCACTTGAAACATTTCACTAACTGTAAATAAAATTTGGTCTTACCATCACCCCAGATCTTTTTCAGTGAAATCACGAGCCTTATGTCCCATCTTACCACATCGGTAGCACTTTCCAGAAATCAAAAGACACTCCACCGCATTCCTTTTACCACCTTTATCACAAACTGGAAACATAGTTTTCTTACCATCATACCTTTTTGAAGAATTCTTCCCTTTCTCCTGCGGCCTCGTTCTCTTCTTCTGTTTGTTGTTATAGAACACTTGATCATCGGAAAACTTCATTTCCTCTTTCTCAGCACATCGAACAGGCTTTTCATAACTTTTCAACTCATGAGAAGGTAAATCCCTTCGATATTTTGTCTTTAATCTTGAGTAAAAATGATTGATTTTACTATCAAGGTCTTGGATATAATTTGGAGCATATCTTTCCCAACGAGTGAACCTTTCTTCATAAGTAGCCACTGAGTCTACCTCTTGCCTCAATTCCAAGAATAATTTTTCCATCTTACATCGAACAACCTTAGGAAAATATTTCTCAAGAAACATACCTTTGAATTCATCCCAATCGAGAGCATCAATCTCATCAGTGTCCCCGATATTTTTAACCATCGACAACCACTGATCTGCTTCACCCTCCAAACGGTAAATATGAAGACTAACCTTTTGATTGTCTGAACACTCGATGACATCAAAAATATTCTCCAGTGCTTTAATACACCCTTCAGCTAGCACAGGGTTAGATGACCCTCTGAATGATGGGGGATGTTTCCTCATGAAATGTTCCACCACTGACATGTTCCTCTGCGGTTGATCTGGCTGATCTAGTGCATGGATACCACCACCATTTATCTCTTGATTCAAATGCACCATTACTGCAACAAATTATTCAGTTCCAATTCTGACCATCTCAGGATGCTGATTCGGAAGTTCATTTCCTTCTGTATGATTTCCTAGCACTGCTTCCCTATTTCCTCTGCAGAAAACCATTCTGAACAAACATGTCTTAGATGAAGCAACATGGTAATCTTCAAATGCTATATCATTTCAATTTCACCAAAAAAAAATATTTTTGGATAATCATTTAATATAATTCTAACTTTCAAAGTTATTTAAACCGACCTCTCATACAAACTATAAGGCCCCAGCCTTAAATATTACATAATCTTGTTTTATTTAAAGAATACATGTTGAGGATCTTTTCAGGTTTAGAGTTTTAGAGAATTAGATCATAAATCAAGCATTACATTCCACATTTAAACAAAGTGGTTACATAAAAGAGAGTATTCAATTTTTCCCATCAATGGAAACATTTTTAAAATAAAACATGGTTTCTTCCATGACACTTACTTGATACTGTCATCACATCATGTACCTTTCCCTTGACCAGTAAAAAACATTTCAAAAACTTGGGATGAGCATAAAAAGCTTAGTAAGTGATATAAAAATATGGAAAAGAAACATTAGTACATGTATACATAAGAATAAATGAAATATGTCTTTACTCATAAAACATAATCATGTTAACATACCTCATGAAATCATAATATTTATGAATAACTCATAGAAATCATAAGACATAAAGGTAACTTGAGGCATTCATTACATTCTTACATAGGGAGTAACCCTCATGGTTACATTTGGAATAACCATCACAATATATTCCCTAAATCTATTCAGAGAAACCTTAACGTATAACCCCTTCGCGTTACCCAATGAAATGGAGAGATATATTGGGCTCACCCGCCCTTAGTTTATCACGGAACCACCCATCTTCATAAACAATTCCCAAGAACGATAACATAATAATATTGCACAAAACATGCATAAAGGAACCATAACATTTCCACATTTCAATCACAAGATATCAATACAACACAGTGATATAATAAAAACATTATTAAAACCATTTTCAATAACAAAATAAAAGAAAATTAAAACATGGTATTTATTATTCATTTAAAAAAAAGTTATGGCTTATAGAGGAAGCCAAAACTCAAATAATGGTCACATCGGATGAGAAGTCATTGTTGCCGCATACGTAAGACAAAAAAACATTCATTTTGTCGTTTACTAAAACGCTTCGTATAAAAAAATATTCCTTTTGAATAAACCTAAAATTCAAAGAGGATTATACACCGTATAAAAGAAAGTTGTGTATAAAACAAAATATGCCTCAATGAAAGGAGATTGAGACGAAGTCTCATACCTCGGGTCCGACTTGACTCGATCGTTCTTTAACATCCTGAATAATAAACTTGAGTTAATTTATACTTTCTTAAGAAGCTTTTTCAAGTTCATTTTTCCTTTTATATCACTTATTACCATGTTATGAACACTATGTAATTATTTAAGTTAATAATGGTCGTTTTGTCGATCATTGGTACTTGAGTCAAAAATAAACTCTTTATAATTACAAGTTGTTCGTGGGGTAAAATATCCATTATATCCAGAATTATATTAATTATTTATATATCATATACATCATATATATCTAGTATATTCATGCATTTATAATATTACATAACATTTTGAGGTAAGAAATGAAATGCACCGTTTATGGAGATGGTAAGCCGTACGTACGCATGAACACTACTTCCATTTCTATTTCATATTTAATGGAATTAAAACATAATGATACATAATATTATTATAATTCCAGTATGTTATCATATATAATATCATTAAATCTATCCTTTATACGTACCACATATGGTATTAACGAATCAAATCACTTTGAAAGGGCGGTAGTCTGCACTTCCTAAAATGAAGATATCATGTTTACCTATAATGGAAACCATAAAGGTATGACATAAATAAAAAATACAGAAGCTTAAGTAAAACATAAACATATTATATATCATATATAAATATAGTGACATCTTAATGTCAAACTTTGAAGGTGTTATATGAGTGTTGAACAATCATCGTTTTGTGAGGAAGAAATCCTCCATCCACAGAAACAGTATGTTCTTTAACCATTATATGTAGGTGTGTTTTAGTGTAGCTCGAATCCTTATTATAAAAACATCCTAGTATATTGAAGATACTGTTTTTGTTACAAAAGAAATGAATAAAGAGAGTTTATGGGGTTGGAGAAGCAAAATAAAACAAAAGAACACAAGTGAAGACATTACCTTTAAATCAGGTAACTCCCTTTGGTTTGAACCAAAAGGGTTTCTTGAAGAGACTCATACATAAGGTAAGGCTTCTAGGATGAAGAGAGGGATGTGGAGAGACAAAATGAGCAGATCTTGGACAAACCAAAATCTTGGGAGGTGTGGGTAATGAGGTAGAGGTGGGGGCCTTTTATAAGAGGAGAGGAGGGGCACTCTTGGAAAGGTATAAAATGTTACTTTATTTTCAAATGAGTTTCAGATTTTAAAGGTCCCACATTGTTGTATTTAAAGGATAAGGTGATAAGAGTTCGAAATACACCCATCCAATACGTTTTTGACATGTGTAGGTCTTAGAGTTTACATTATCTTTTCATTTTATTTAAATCGTTAAATAATGAGGTAATCGCTGCATCATCATAGTGTCATATTTAATTTAATTTATTTAATGTCTAAAAATTATAAAAAAATACTATGATGTAGGAAATATTTTTAGATTTCCAATGACTATTTATTCTCCAATAGATAATTTATGTAGACAAAATTAAAAATGTTTTACTCAGGTGATACATTCTTTGTTATTTTTACTTTCATTAAAAAATAAAAAGATAAAAAGTCATTATCACACAAAAGTGATTCCATGGGGTCCCCAAGTTTGGTAAAAGGCATCTCATGGTCATACATGACACAACCAGTAGTATTAGCACACATTTTGGTGTCATTTTTTTATTATTATGATATTTTTTTATTATCCTCAACTACCCGATTACTAATTAATCAAGATAATTAACGATAATTACCGTCGTTACTATTCACAAAGTCCAAAAACAAAAGAGTCTTAATTACATAATTTGGACATTATGATTCCAAATATGGAATCCATTTTACCAAATTCCAAACACAGAAATTTCAATAATTAATTTAAAAATAAATCCCATTGTCAAAACAAATACTGGGTTTTTTGAAACAATTTCTATCAAAAGTCTGACAATTGTTTATGTCCAATTTAAAAGTGAAATTAATCCAAATTATCACCATTGGATTAAGTTGTAAAAATATATTCTATTTACACTTCAAAACCTATTAAATAGATAATATAACCATATAATTAAATTAGATGAAAAATCAGTTTTGATGTAAAATGCAGTATTTTTCACCATTCATTAAAAAATGAACATTGTCAGAAAAATACCAAAAATTTATCCAAAATAAATTTCAATGTCCCAATCATAAAGAATAAGTTTATTTTGAAAAATAGAGCTTATAAAATTTTCAAAAGATATATTTAAAAATTGTTCTCCATCAAAAGGCGGTAAAACAATCTTTAAAAAATATTAGAGAATTCTATGCTTAAGATTGGATTTATTCTCATTTTAAGCATATAAAAAACTATATAATTCATAAATAGACATAGATAAGAATATTTATTATTTATTAATTAATTGGTATGTTACATGTCAGCAAGTTCAAGTAGAGAAATAGTTATCTAAAGGTATGCTTCAATCTTTATAGGTTCTAGAGTTGAAATGGGAAAATATATCCAGGGACTTCGTTGGTGGATTACCGAAAACATCTCAATGTAATAATTAAATCATGGTTATTATTGATCGATAGACTAAATCTACTCATTTCCTTTCTATTTGAGATACTTTGTCTCTAGATCAGCTTTCTAGGTTGTATTTTAAAGAGATATTCAGGTTCCATGGTGTTCCCCTCTCCATTGTTTGTGATCATGATCCCATGCTTACTTCTAACTTTTGAAAAGGACTTCAAAAGTCATTGGGTAAAGAATTAAATTTTAGTAGAGCTTTTCGTCCGTAACCATATGGGCAGTCAGAACGAACAATTCAGACCTTAGAGGATATTCTATGTGCTTGATCAATGGATTACTAGGGAAGTTGGGACCAAAATATTTCTTTGGTTGAGTTTTCTTATAATAACAGTTTTAATTCCAGTATACAAATGGCTCCATTTGAGGAAATATATGGGGAGCATTGTTGAACTCTAGCTTTTTGGGATTAAGTAGGTGAAAGGAAGTTGATGGTACCAGAATTTGTAGAAGAGATGGCAAAAAAAGTTCAGTTGATTCAGAAGAATATGAGAACAACTCAGAGAAGATAGAAATGTTTTTCATATAACCAGAGGAAATATCTTTATTTTGAGGTAGGTGGTCATTTCATTCTCAATATTTCTCAATGGTAAAGTGTAATGCGTTTAGGTAAGAAGAGAATATTGAGTCATAGATTCATTGGACCCTGTGAAATCCTGGAGAAAGTTGGATCAGTTGTTTACAGAGTGTCTTTACCTCTTATTTTATCCTAGGTTGACAATGTTTTTCATGTTTCAATGATGACAAAGTATATGCCAGATTCATCTCATGTTTTAAGTCCAGAGGTAGTTCAGTTGGAAGAGAATATCTATTATGAGGAACAACCAGTCTAGATTATTGACCATAGAGAGAAAGTGTTGCAGAATAAGGAAATTAACCAGGTAAAGGTTTTGTAGAAAATCCATATGATTGAAGAGGCAACATGCGAATCTGAAAAAGCTGTGAGTGAAAAGTACCCACATTTATTTGATAAGTGAATAAAGTTGCGGGGATGCAATTTTCAAAAGGGGGGTGGATGTAACACCCTATGTAAATAATGAAATATGATATTTTCATATTTATTAATATATGTGATTTAAATATTAATTTTACATTAATGGTGATCCTATATTCGATCGCTTACCTGATACGCAACAACGGGTTTCTTTGAAATCTTACGTTGCACACTAATAATATAATATTATTATTTTAAATGGTAGTTAAAGCCTAGCCATTTTATTGGCGAGAATGAATAGAAAAAACTACAATATTATTATACATGATTGTTAAATGTTTTTACATTTATCCGATAAAAGTTAGGGGTTTAAAATAATAAATGAATTCTATTTTAAGCATAAATACTATAATATTCATTAAAAGGTCGATTTACTACCTTTTGATGGTGAAACCTCTTTAAATCTAGTTTTTGTCACTTTTATAAATTTTATTTGACCAATTAAAATTATTCTTTAGAATTGGGACACCAAAATTTACTTTTGGGTAATTTTTTGGTATTTTTCTGATAAAATTCATTTTTGGATGAATAGGAAAAAACAATGTATTTTAATTCAAAACTGATCTTTAATATAATTTTTTTTAATTGGATATATTATATTTTTAATTGGTTTTAATGTCTAATTAGATTAGATTTTTACCATTTAATCCAATGGTGGTAATTATAATTAATTTCACTTTGAAACTGGACATAAACACATGTCAATATTTTTATATATATTGTATCTTAAAAACATGCTATTTATTTTGACAACGGGAATTTAATATTAAATTAATTAATTAAACTTATATGTTTTTAATTTTTTAAAATAGATATCATTTTTTAATTCAGAATATCAAATATATATTGGGCTGATTTTTTCATATTTTTCTGAAAAAAACGTCAATTTTTAAGTAATAGTGAAACCACTAAGTAGTAGTTAAAAAACTGACATTTTCATTTAAATGAAATTTTACCACTTTTTTCAATTGAATTTTAAAAATAAAACATACATGGTTGCTATTAATAAGTAAATTGTGGTTCAATAATATGAAAATAATTTTTGGTAAGTAGTAACTTTTGACTATTATTTACCAAGGTTTATGGAAAATATGCTAATTAAAGGTAAAAATAATATTATAATAATACCAAATTACCTTAACACTTTAACTAACCTTATTGTATGAGTCATGGCCGACCATGGGAATCCTTGAGTCAATTTTCAAACCCCATTGATCCACGTTGGTGTGATAATGACACTTTACATTAATTAATTTAATGTAAAGACAAAAATGACAAACAAATATCTTTAAGTAAATAAATTATTACATAGGGTTATATAAGTTAAATTTTATACTATAAATATTCATTGTAAAGATAAAACTATTTCATACATCATGGTATTTTTTATAATTTTTAGGCCTCAGATAAATTAAATTAGTTATGGAACAAAAATGATGCAATATTTACCTCATTAATAAATGATTTAAACAAATAAGAATATAAATATTAAAACAATATCCAAAACCTGTCCAATTATTATTGTATGATTTTATTTAGACCATTAGTCACCTTATCTTTGACTTTAATGTGTTTTTGACCTTTTGAAACCAAATATATGTTTATAATAAAAAATGGTTTCATACATTCTTAAAGAGCCCCTCACCCCCTTATAAAAGGACACAACTTATAACCAATTCCTCAAACCTATAAAGCCATTTTGCTCGTCCAAAATCTTCCAAATTACGATCCCTATGTCCGTATCCTACTCCCAGAAGCCTTACCTTAGGCATTAGGCACTTCAAGAAGTCCTTTTGGTTCAAACCAAATGGAGTTACCCGAATTAAAGGTAACAGTTTCTCTTAAATTGATTTCTTTTATTTAACTTTTTCAACCCCTAAAATATTTTTATTACTTTATTTTATAACAACATCTGTATCCTCAATATACTATGATGTTGTTATGTGAATTATTTGATCTACATTTACCCACACCTCCATCTAATGGGTAAAGAATATAATTTTTCTGTGGAAGGAAAACGAACGCCTCCTGAAATAATGATTGTTCAGTTATCTCCTACCGCCTCTTATAGTGTCCATTAGGATTGCACTATATTTATATATAATATATATTATTCTTATGTTTTCTTTATGCTTCTGTATTTTTTATTTACATCATATTTTTATGGATTCCATAATTGGAAAACATGATAATTTCATTTTAGGATGTGCAGAATACTGTCCCCTCAATGTGATATGACTCATTAATGCCTTATGTGGGATATATAAAAGATGGAGTTAATGATATTATATATGATATTATACTTTAATTATAATATACCTATGTATAATTATGTTTTAATTTCATTAAAATAAGAAATAGAAATGAAAGTAGTGTTCATGCATACGTATGGCTTACCGTCTCCATGAACGATGCATTTCATTTCACATCTCCAAATGTTATATACTATTATAAATACAGACATATACTAGATATATATGATATATATGATATATATATTATGAATATCATTCTGAATATAATGGATATTTGACCACATGAACAAATTGAAATTATAAGGTGTTTATTTTTTACTCAAGTACCAAATATCGACCAAATGACCATTTTTAACTAAAATGATTAAATAATGTTTATAACATGGTAATAAGTGATATAAAAGGAATAATAAACTTTAAAATGGTTCTTAATCAAGTATAAATTAACTTTAGTTTACTATTCATGAGATTAAAGAACGAATGGGTAAAGCCAGACATGTGGTAAGGGACTTCATCTCAATCTCCCTTCATTGAGGAATCCTTTGATTTCTACATGACTTTCTCTTATATGGTATATAAAACACTTTTGAATTTTCATTTCATTAAAAGGAAATCTTTTTCTATAAGGCATTTTACTAAACGTCAAAAAAAAATTCTTCTAATGTAAGCGGTGATAACAACCTTTTCTGTCGCCGTGAGTATTATTGGATTTTGGTCTTTCTTAATAGGTCGTAATGCTTTTAAAAGTAAAATAAATACCATATACTATATAATGTATTTTGGTATTGAAAATTGTTTTGAGAATGGATTTATGATTTAAATATCTTGAAATTATATATTATAATTGCAATGTGGGAATGATATATTTCATTTATGCTTATGTTATGTGTTATGATTATGTTATGGTTCATGGGAATTGTTTACATATATGGGTGGTTCCATGATAAAACTAGGGTAGGTGAGCCCGAGATAGCTCTCCAATGCATTGGGTAATGTGATGAATGAAAATTTGAATGTTTCTTTTAAGAAATTTAGGGAATATGCTATGATGGGTATTCTAAATATAACTCCCTAAGAAGTTGTGATAGCTATAATGTAAGTATGATATGGATTCCACAAGTTTCATTTACGGTTTATATTTTCTACATTTTATTCATGAATCTTATGATTTCATGAAGTATGTTAAAGATCTTATATTATTTTTTTAATGATGAACTAATGGTTTCATTGTTTGTTTTATAAAACTTACTGAGCTTTTTATGCTCATCCCATGTTTTGAAATGTTTTTCACAGGACTTAAAGAATAACAGGGTCATGGATGGGATCATGGAAAAGTCATGCTGTCTAAAACATGGAACTAGACATGATTCTTTTATTCAAGAGTATTTATTTTGTGAAAAAATGGAAACTAAGTATAAGTATCTACTTCATAACTTTTTAAATGTAATTTAATAGTTATGGACTAATTTTATAAATGTATAAACCTGAAAAGATCCTCAATGTGAATTATTCATTTAATTCAATATTATATAATGTTTTAAGGATGTGTACTTATATTAAATATTTTTTAATTTATATTACTTTGACAAGAATTCCATAAAATGATCGAATTATTATATTAGTAATATGATCTTGTACAAATCATCCCCTATATAGTTTGGTAAATATCCTTACATAGGTATGACCCATAAATAAGAATGGGTGGAATATTTTATTATTTCATGGATTTACTGAAGAATTACAGATATTGGTATAACTATATATCCTTTGATGGAAGGAATAAATCCACACATTGTTCTTGAACAGAAAACACTATATAGGTCTGACCCCAATATAGAGGGGGGAATTGTTCCATTTGATTATTATATCCAAGACCGCGATTGGTGATTTCAGGGTCACTACACATCATGTGATGGAAGAAATCCAAACATATATAGGTCATGAGGAATCATGTAGTTTATCATTATGTGGTAAGGGAATGGGCTACCTTATGTGGAAAGGGAATATATAAGCTGGACCTAAGACATATGATCTGGGAAAACTATGTATCTTATAATGATATAAATCAATCCAAACGTAGTTCTGGAAGGAATATCCCTACACTGGTTTGGTCCATACACAAGGAGGGGGAATTTTTATGTTCACTTGTTGTGGTTGGAAGCAGGATTAGATATCCCAGTGTCTCTATATATCATGTGATGATAGGGGAATCAAGCCTCGTGTATTTTTGTAAACCCATGCTATTTTGTGCTGTGTGGAAAGAAAATCATGGTGTTCCCTTCATGGTTTTTAATTCATAACTGTGGTAACCCTATTGTGAGTTTTATGACATGATTGTGTGGGTAACCCCTTACCAAAAATCCTAAGCACATGTGGGATATGATTAGTGTAAGAAACAAGGAATAGGAAAAGGTCCACTCACTATAGAGAGTCAATTAGGGATATGATATGGATATCTTTTATTAGATGATGGCTAGACCAAGATATACTATCAAGGAATCTCTATGTATCTCATTAAAATGAGAATATAGCTGTACATATTTCTAGATACCCATATAGATTAATGATTTGAACAATGTACATCAGTTGTGCAGTTTGATATCATGTTGTAAGGATGGGGATGACTCGATGTAAATGAAGAAAAATATTGGGGGTCTGTGCATTTTTACATCATTTGATAAGGTCACCATCCATGAAATTTAACATTTTCCCATAAGTATGAGGGTAACCAAACATGGGAAGAAATATATATAATGGTGATTCCCTAAGATAGTGGTTTGGGAATCACAATGTATCCTATGATTGAAGGAATGAAGACACATGCAGTCTATGGATGGAAAAATACTTTATGTGGATATAACACTCACACTAAGAGAGGGTAATTTCTTTCACACATATATAGATCATGTATGGTTAATTTTCCATGAGATGATATGTTCAAGGAAATTTTAATAGCATGTGGTGTGGATTTTATCCAGGAATTTTATCATCTTATGATTAGGATGAGGGTCACCTGATGTGAATAAAGACGAACATTAGGGATCCATGTATTTTAACGTCATGTGATAAAGAAAAAGGATGTCGTGTTGTTTATTATCTTAATTCAAGGATAGTTTTCATACACTTCAATGTCGAGTGTCTAGTATGAAATGTTCTCTATAGTTTATTTTACTTATCCTTGGATAGGTTCTGTATTGTTTAATTTAATGTTGTTATGATGGGATGTCATTTATAGTTTATAGTGTTGTTTCCATGACTGGTTATGTATAGTTTAATGTTATTTGATCAGAAAGGACATTTGAATTTTATCATCAAGAAACCAAGATGTGATAGGATATTTAGTTTAATGTCTTGTTTTTGGGATGATATATGGAAGGAAATTTAACGTCTTGCTACTGGGATGAGAAATGTTGTGTAGTTTAATGTCTTCCTATAAGGATGAGAGAGGCCTTGTAGTTTTACATAATACTGAGGGGTTGATAGACTTAATTATTTTTAACATATTTATTCTAGGACAATATAATCCATGTTGTTTAAATTCATTCTACCAGAATGAGAGAGGCCATGAAGTTTGATGTCTGTCTACTGAGATGAGAGTCGTCATGCAGTTTAATGTCTTGCTGCTGGTATGAGAGAAACTCGATGGAAACTATGAAAAGTATGTTTTAATAAACCATGCAATGGGGAGTGGGGTGGTTACATTCTACCCATCTGTTATGTCTACCACTTAGGATTCATTATGATAGAACATATTTTTAATGTAAGTCCCTTCTTATTTACGTTCTACGTTCAGAGTATTCTTTTTTGGTAACATGGGGTTATGAGTACCATCACCTATTCTCATTAGAGTAATGAATAGAGGAAACATTTTTTAATGTTTCTAGTGATATTATTATAATTTATATCAAGGATGTGAAATATACAAAGCACGATCTCATCAAGCCACTCTTATTCATCCAGCCACTTTGTGAGGCCCTAAAAATATAAAGTAGAAACATTGTATTTGATAGTTTATATGAAATGGAACACTATATATGTAAGAGAATATAATATCTCAAGATATTATAATATATTTTCTATTTTAAGTAAATTTAATTTAATTTATATCTTATAATGTATGCGATTCTGATTTAGCATGTGGTATATGCAATAACTAGTTTCTTCAATGGATTTCATCACACGCAACACCTTGTTTTACCGAACAATAATAAATTATTAATATATTATTATAATAAAACATAAAATATCCATATGAATAATATTAACTAAATAATGAAAATATATGGCTTACAAAAATATAATATTAATTCATTAGGGACATATTTATTATAAATGGATATAAGAACCAATTGAATATAAAGGGAATATATTTATTGAAATCTACTTTTATTCTCACAAAGGTGCATAATACTAATAAATTAAATTACATACAATTAGTGAGTGATGTTAATTCAATATATATTTTTTTATTTAATATAATATTTTTATTTTCATCTAATATATTTGATAAGCATAATTTAATAAAAACAAAATAATACACATAAAAACTATATTTTTATTAAGGCATTTTTACCACCTTTAAATGAAAAAACTATTTTAATTTTATTTTTCGTATCATTTTTATATTTTATATGTCAAAATAAACTTATTAATTAAATAGAAATTTAAAAATTAGGTGAGTTAAAATTTTTGTTAAATTTTTATGTTTCAAATTCTTAATTAAAACTGAAAAATACTGAATTTATGTTCAAAACATATATCTCATCTAATTTATTAATAAGGTTTAATAATATTTTTAAAAAAATTAAATTTTAATTAGATAATATTATGATAAATTAATCTTTGTTTTTACATTGGAATCTATTTCACATTGAAATTGAATATAAAAACATTTCAATATTTCTAATATTTTTACTTTAAAAACCTGCATTGTAACCCCCATTGTGGGATTAAATTTAAATTAATTTATTCCACTTAGGTGATTAGATTTTGTAAAAAAAATTTAAATATTATGAATCATCATATTTTATAATTCATAATATGTTCAACATAATATTTTAGAAATTTTATTGGTGAATGTAATTATAATTAATTAGGATAATTAAGGTAAAATTAAGCTTCACAAAAGACTAAAACACAATCTTAAGGGAAACAATCACCTAGACACATTTCCATTACCCATAATCATTCAATATGTAAACCATATCGAAAATTGACTTGAAATTGGACCATTAATGGATCCACTTGCAATGTGAGAGACATGTATGGAATTCTGTTGTCAAAATATTACAACAGTGCCGCTCCTCATCCACTATAAAAAGGCCTCCCCTCCTCCCACTTATTCACACCTATCAAACAACCATGGATGGACCAATATCAGCCCAAATAGATCCTAAAAATTCCTTAAATAATCTTATAAGCCTCACCTTTATCATAAATCCACCCATGTAATCCCTTTTGTTTCAAACTAAATAGAGTTACTCAAATAAGAGGTAGTATCTTTTCTAAAGCTATTTAGTTTTATTTTCATTATAAACCCAATAAAATAATATTTTTATGTTCATATGTAACATAAATAGTATAATAAATATACTAGTATGTTTTAATTATCTGGGTCTCACCTAAAAATATACACAATTCTATCTAATGGGTAACGAACATACTATTGACATGTATGGTGAACTGTTTCCTCACGTTACAATGATTCTTCATTTTTAATTTACCAGAACTCATGGTGGAAATAATTATGTAAAATCTATTTATATATTTTCAATATGATATATATTATGTATTTATGTTTATTTAATTCATTTTTAACACATACCCTTATATTTTCCATTTATATTATATAATATAACATCGTTTGTGGAAGTGTATACTACTGGCCCCTCAAAGAAATGTGATCCATTCATAATATACACGCTACATATAGATTATTTTTTAATTAAAAAAATGTGAGAAAAAACATATCATATTCATCACAGAATTTACATTTTTGATATATAATATATAACATTTTCTGTATTACCCTTTCACACACTTAAAAAGTGATAACGTCATTCATGGATGTGTGGAAAACCTCCTCCTTGAAACGATTTGATTCTGTTTACATCACAAGAAGTCAATATATAAGTATATATATAATTAAAAAACATGGTATTTATGGTATAATGATCATTATGTAATGATATTGTGTTACTTACCTTCCATCCAAATCAATAATTAAAAAATTGGAATGTTACTTAGGCAAACATATGGCCTACAGTTTCCATGTTTGTAACATTGATTCATTCTTCATACCCACATTTAATTATTGTTTTAAAAAAAATAATTTATATAAAAATATAATAATTAAATCATAATTATAATTTTGGAGTTGATATATATTTACCCCTTTTACTATATATTACCTACCAATGTTGTTTTGACACATAAACTCATTTTTTTCAAATCACCCAATGCAAACTAAATTGTTTATGTAGTTGTATACGACATGGTAATAAGTAAAAAATTATTTAAAAAATGAAAAAGTTTTACAATAAATTTAATAATTAACATACTTTTTTTATTCAGGAATATAAAGACACATGAGACAATACAAATGAAAAGAAATGCATTTTGTCTCAATTTACATTCTATTGATTCATATTTATAGATATTCACGTAGTTTCTTTTATATAGTGTATATACTGTGATTAGAAATTTTATATCATGAAACAATTTATTATCATGATATTATAAGTTTAATTTAATGTTTTTTATGGATATTATGATTCAAATGTTTCCATTTGGTATGAGAAACTTTGTAATGTTTAAATATTATTCTCCTCAAGAACATTTTTAATGATTATCTTTGCTTGTCACTTCCTTTAGTGATTTTTAACATTCTCTTGAAAAAATAAAATTATTATTATGAACCTATTTTAATATATATGGTCCAAATTCTTCTTTTTTCATATAATATCATGATTCAATAATTCCTCATGATATTTTTACTACCAATTTGAATTATTACATCTAAAGGTATTTGAGTTCAAAGTTACCAAGTGGAAAAAAAATTTCTATCAAAATTTCTTTCAATTAGGTTATAATATTTACTCATTATTGTTAATATGCTAGGATTATGTGTATAATGAATTTTGAAATCAATTAATTTATTTCATTATCTATATGAAAATTTATAGTTGATGCTTATAATCTACTCATTGATTTATTCGAAATCCAACATTATAATCATTTCGTGTGATTACATTACAACCTCCTATTATTCGAGATTATTTACAATGAATTTCCAGTAGATAATATTATTTTATCATTATATAATAATATATTTAATTTTATTCTCCTATGTCCACTCATGATCTTTGTTATGTAATAGTACCATTCTTACACTCTTTAGAAATAAAATATTTGAGAAAATTAATTTAAGAAAACCAAACATAATTCCACTCTTTATTCAAAAAAAATTCTTCTTTAAAAAACCATGCTTGTTTAAAAGGTTTTCAAAAATTATTTCAAAATTACTTGGTAAATACATTTTTTGTAAATTTTTTAATGGAATTATCTTGTCTCTTTTTAAACTAGGCACTTTTCATACCTTTTACCATTTAAGAGGTATATTATTTTAACCTCATACGACATATAGGGATTTACCTACCATCATTTCAATGAATATTCCTTTTCATGTTCAAAAGGTAAAATTTTTATGAAATATTTTTAAGAGTGATTTTCAAATATATGATTTTTCAAAAGGTTTTTCAAAAAATGACATTTTCCACTAAAATAGTTTTAAAAGATATTCTTATATGGTTTCCATATATCAAATACAACAACCCATTAATTTACTACACATTTGATATATTGTATTTATATCATTCTTATTCATCCATTGGATCGTTTATTTGGCCATGGATAGTATTCACATTAACTTCTTTGATACATTTGTTAGTCCCCTTAAAATATTAAATATCTTATGATCATTGAACATTGAGTTTCCCCTAAACTATAAACTTAATTCATCATGGATATTAATATTTCCTAAACCATATAAAAATTTAAATATTGTATCAAATTTGACAGTTATTTGATTATTTTGGGAAATATTGATAAATCGGTATCTTCTATTAAATATTGATATTAGAAAAGGGATATTATTAATTTCGATTATTCGATAGGAGGAAATATTTGGACAACAATGGATGGATGAAGGTTATACTTTATATAGATATTCGATGCATCGACAGGTTCTCATGAGACAAATAACTTGAAAAAATTAAACAAGGTTCTATCCATAGTTTCAAATAATCTTATTAAAGGTCTTGACGATATATGTTTTTTTGTGACTGAGACATGAAATCCATTAATAATGAATTACCTCATTTACATTCAGTTATTATTCATCCATGAAATTTTTCTTCATTATATATATGGATACATTTAATATTTAGTTTGTTTAATAAATGGCATATGTTTCAGTTTCTTATGTTACCATATTTATTTTACCTTATCTATTTATTTGAAAGGAATGTATTTTTATTTACCTTTATTTATTGCTAATTCACTTATTTTTCATCCTATTGATTACATGGTATGTGTGTTTGGTTAATTAACATTTAATAATTATTATTATCATTTATTAATTATTTCATATAATATATATTTACCTTACTGTGCATTTGAGCACACACATATTATATTTCCATTCCATAGGATCTAACAAAGAATATTGTGAGTGATATAAAGGGACATGGTAGATGGGATAAATTTATTCTCTATGTTATTTATTTAAAAAGAAAACTTATGTGGTAATAAGTTTATAACTCTTTAATACAAGACTCATGTATGTATCTAGTTTACCAACACAGTTAAACTATTAGATCCTTCGGGATTTTATTCCTTGTAGTCATGGAAGTGTAATTAATAGCAGACTACTAGTCTGGGATTTGTAGGGTTAGGTATCAACAATTGGTATTAATGGATGTTTAGTAGAAATCATAGAAACTATATTTTTGAAAACATGGGATAGAGAATGTAACCCTATGATAGAATTTGAAGATGAGTATAGAATAACACATTAAAATTTTGGTAAAGTATAAATTTTATGGTTCTTCTTAGAAAGAAAACCTTTTCATTATACTACATGTGTTAGTGGTTTTGGAACATATGTACCTAGGAGTAACAACCATGACAAGGTGTGTTGGGCCTAACTCAATGAAACCTGGTACACAAAAACGGGAATTATTGTTCACCTGGTTTGAAATTCTTTGGATATATGATTTGGTTAATTCACATTTTCATTAAAAACCATTATGAATTAGTTTGACAATGAATAACCAAGGATAAACCTATGGAATTTTAGATTGAATATAAGGTGTGATGATTTAAAAATCCGTTGAATTATATTATGGATTATCCCTTGACCAAGGAAGGACCTATATAGAAATAAATGGAAGAATTATTTATGTATTTTGGATGTATTGAAAAACATATTTAAAAGGATATTTAGTGATTAAACATATTTCAAGGATTTCATCAGAGTTGCTTTCAAAATTATATTAATAATATTTTAGAAAAGGAAAAACTATATGATGGGTGACAACCAATCAACTTTGGCAAGGTCGTAGGACATGAACTCATGAAAAAATGATGATAAGGTTTTCACACCAACTTCTGACCTATGAAATGTACTACATAATATGTCATTGTTTTTAGATAAACAATTTTATGAATAAATATCAATGATAGGTCTTTAGTGTTGATTTTTTAGTTCATATATTAATATACTAACAATATTGAAGTTGGAGAATATTTAGACAAATAGGTTGACTTTGTAATCTTTTCTAGGCCTTATAGTCCATGAAAATTTTATTTTAGTGCATTATTAATCAATTTTCATTTTTAGATATCTATTTGATAAAGTAAGATATGAATTAGATTCTCGTGAAATCACAACCAAAGGAAGTTATTAGGTTTATATAAATATATCGAGTAAGTATATTTCCTTATATTAATAGGTAGTAAAAGAAATACCTAACACTAGGAAAATGAAAAAGAAATTAAATTTAATCCAAATACCTTAATTTTGTTTGAACCGATGGTCTTCTTAATCCTTGCAGATGTATGGTTCTGAGGGCCTCCACATTCCATTGATCACTCAATTTTTTGTGATTGATGACCTAAATCACTCCCAAAATATATTTACACCTTTCCTCAAGGTATCTATCTTATACTTCCACTAATGTTTTCCAACATGGATACCTAGTAATATGTTAGTCCATGTCACCTATGTAATTCCTATTATCTCATTTCTATATATTTTTTTACAAATACTTCTCACTATATGGGATTGAAAACATAGGAAATGCCAAAACAATATATCACCATTATAGAGTTTAAATTGTGAGGATGAAAATTAATTTAGGTGGGGAGACTATGACGTACAAAAAATCTGATATATGAACTTTTTATTTGATAGTGTGTCTGACACACAACACTAAGCACATAATATATTATAATATCCTTATAAATTAGAATATATTTGGGATTCTAAATTAATTCGATATAATATTTAACTTTTAATGAATGTGATTTTGATTTAGCTTGCAACATATGTAACAATGAGTTTCTTTGATGCATTTCATCAAACACATGACTGAGTTTTACTAAAAAATTATATATTATTAAAATATTATTATAGTAAGACATAAAAATGATATTATTAATAATATCAAAAATCTTATGAAAATATATTTTTTACATAGGATGAAAAATATTCTCAATCACGCACCATAATTCAGGGGGGAATTTATGTTTCATAAAGGGATATATCCAGGGTACTTTCCACACACATCCTATCTATTACCCCATGATCAATTGGTACCTCAGGGACCATTCCATCTACAATATCCTTCTAATTTTTTATAACATCACATTTATTCTATGTCATGAAAATTATCAATATGACTCAAACAAATTTTGAAAATGAGTCTTATACATAACCTCTATTATAATGATGAATCTTGTGAAAACAAAAAATAAATCTTATGCATACCCTTTATGTATTATTTTACCCATAAAAAATGTATACATTACTTACATGTTTGAGTGATTTCTTAATTTTCAAGACCATATTCATTAAATTTAATCATTCTCATACATATAATAATTTGAGGACTATATTTATTTTCAAGATCCTAATCAATGTTACTCATATATACCAGAATATATAATCTTTTAAAATAGGGAATTTTCTTCATTTACATTGATATTTTAAGAGTTACATTTAAATATATTGGTTATATTTATTACCTTTTTTAATTTATTAAAATCTACATAAAATGGATCTTATTTCTTATATAAAATTACTCTTATGAATGTTTTAGATTTAATTCTGAAAAACTCCAAACAACATCCAAAAAACTCCCAAAACCATTGGAAAATATAAAAATATGTTTATGGAAATTATAAATCCAATTTAATGTGACTTTGAATATGATTTTTCAATTTAAATCAAAATCAAACATATTAAATATATATAATTCTCTATAAAAATATCAGTTAATATGGGGTATATATATATTGACCATAGTTGTCCCAAGCTAGTGTTACTTTATTACATTGGAATATGATACAAGATATCACATCCAAGATGACCAACCTGGTTAGTAATATTTTTAAAAGAGATACAGGCTTTATTCTCACATTACATTATAAAATTAATATTATAATCAAGTGAAACTAAATATCATGCATCTTTGGGATCATTTATATATTACTTCTTCATATCCTAATGAAATGGAAAAAATAATGGGTGATAATGTAGTCATAGTAAGGGTTATTTATATCCGAAGATATCATTAATAAATATGAAAAATATCAATAAGGTAATGTAAGTAACTGTAATATGTGCCATTTATTCAATAACATCGGATTTAAAAATAATATTGTGTGAATAAAATATGGTCAAATAATTCAATATAGATAATAAGATAATATTGAAACTAATATGTGGATAACATCAATGTACAAATCTCATGGATAATTATAACTGAATTCTAAAAAAAACTACTAATATTGGAAATCTGAAATGTGACATCATTATATCTATACAATCAAGACCATTCTCAAGTGTCCTAAAAATAATGGGTAATGACCCATTTAACGATAGCTTACTAACTAATATCATGACTCTTTTTGATGTATAGAGGGGCTATGTAATTTTAAATCCCACAAATCAAATCATTAAAAAATCATTCCTCATACATGAAATGTTAGATTTAATCCATGATCAATATTCCTTATCAATTAATAACTATATTGAATAAAGAATAAAAATTTATCAAAGTTTTCACCAGTCATAAAAATAAAATTAACAATAAAATGCCATATGTAAAAATGGTATACAGGTTAGGAAATAATCAAATCCATGTTATAATAAATATGGATATTTAAGATAACTTTAATGTCCAATGATCATATGAAATTAATTTTTTAACATAAATTTGATTATAACAATATTAATCAAGAAATGAAATGTAAATACTTTCACTGGTCAAAATAATCATAGAAAATGTATAGAATGAATGAGGATTGTATCATTATAACTTATAAGTATTATATTGTCATTAAAATAAAGGTTCATAATCATTGATGAATATAAATACCATGAAAATATCAATAATACATTCTCGAGGAAAATACCCTTATCACTTTAAAAATAATTTATTAAAAATATAAATATCTAGAATACTTGGAAAAAACATTTCCATTAACAAAAAACTTATAAAAATGTAACTGAATCCTCAAAACAATGAGTGGTTATGACTATTGGAGTATTCCTTTAATTCTAAGTACATTAAAATAAATATTTATTTCACATTTCTAGTAAAAATTCCAAAAAAAAATATCTATGCCAGAAAATGGTAGTAAGATTCCTTTTAATCCATTTTATAAAAAGAAAAACATGGGTAAAATTCATTTAATAAATCATTTGAGAATATTAAAAAAATTATTAAACATTTTAAGGAAATTTTGGATATGGAAAATATCATGTTTAACCAAAAAGATAAATAATGTTTCCATTTATTAGAAACAATGTCTAAATAAATATAAGTACCAAAAAGCGGAAAATTGAATTATTCTATAAAATTTTGATGAATAACTAATGGATAAGATAATTAATGGCTTTATTATACTACTAAGAAATGATCTCCTTCAATATAAATTCAAGCATAAATAATGCTGAATAAAATGATATTAAAGAATAAACCCATACCCATTTGGTAACTCTTGAATCATTACCCCCCCCCCCCCCGAATGAAAAAAAATATAATGTAAAATTAAGTAAAATAAATATAAAGAGATTTATAAAATAAACTAAAAAATGTTTAGTAGATACAAATCATAAAAATAAATAGGAAAATAATACAAAATATGTATGAATAGAGTTGAAATTGATATGAAATCTCTTATAAATATATTACAATTGAAGGGGGGATTAATTAATTAATTTATTATGTGTATTAAATTTAAATACAAATAAATATAGTGGAAATAAAAAATAAAATAATAAAATTAAATTACACACAAAATATTATGAAATCAAATATAATTATGAAGTAGTGTAACTCGATGAATATAAATTAAATTATGAAAATTCATACAACTTGGTAACAATCAAATCAAGCCCACTTAGATGAAGTAAAATTAATTGTAACTTAATAAAAAATTAATTATTAGGTACTCATGATAAAATATTTAAATAGGGTATTATATACACCATATAAAATACATTTTTGTCTAAAATTAAAATATTCCCCAATGAAGGGGAATTGAAACAAGTTTCCATCATATTTCCCTTTAGATGAAAATTCTATAGCCTTCTATATAATGGGTTTAAACATGTTGTCAATTTATTAAAGAGTCATATTCATATTTATAAAATCATATATGATCTTATTATAGTATCGTATGACCCATTCATTGGTAATATTTCATCATTAAATATTTTTTAGCTGTTAACAACATTTTTTTATAATAAATGATGTGTAACATAAGTTTATGTTATTGTGACTAGGATATAAATAATGTAATTTCCCATCTAGGATCTATGTTTCAATAAGAGGGGGATGGGAGAATTAGAGGTATTTTTTTCTTTGATTTTTCCTTAATTTTGAAATAACCTTTGCCTCCTCTTATTGATATCATTATCTATTGAAAACAAAACAAAAACACATCCATAGTAATAAAACAATTTACGTGGTTTTATATTCAACAAGAGTAGATACATAATTGTTATGGTTTTTAAACAATCCAATAACACACAATCCAATAGAAAAAATCCTTTTCTTTGGATACAACAAGTAGGATAGATGCTTAAAATTGTGTAGAACTATCTCCAATTCAATAGTGCATGTGATTCAAGTGGCATGAAATGTTGTTACACAATTTTTCCTACAAGTTAAGAAAATTTCTCCAGTTTCATTAAAAAAAGGATACTGCGAAACCATGTCAAATTACAAAAAATATTTTCTTCAAAATAAATCTTCACTTTCATACGCCATAGAAGGTATGAATTCATCTCAAATTTGTTACAATAATCAGTCTGATTTTTCAATCCAATAAAAAGTCTAACTGATCAGTCTGATAAAATAACATCGGCATAAATCTTATGAAACAATTCACAATTATTTCTTCCTTAGTCTGGAAAAACCATTCTGATTTCTCATTGTTATCTAGAAAATCTAATTACATTGTTACCTCTTCCCCTTCCATCCATAAAACATCCTCAAGAATTCTCAATCTAAAAACTCATTTTCTCTACAATATTTCAGTACTCCATATTATCTATGGAACATTACAACTGTCATAATGTACAAATTATTTCCTTATATTATAGGTGAGACATATTTGGTTCCAGAGGGATTCTGAAATGTTTTCCCACTAAATTTTTTTTTTCAAAATGTCAATTCTATTTTAATTTAGGATGCATTTTTTTATTCTTCAAAGCCTCACAGTTCTCCTAAAATTTTCTTGAACCTTCTCGAATCTTCTCATGAATTCATCTCACATCATACTTTCTAATCATTTATCAATATTTTTTTATTACGATTCCGATTATTTCATAAATATGGTCACTCCAATTTTCATGACCCAATGAAAAAACATTTGAATATAAAACTTATCATTACGATGACCACTTAGAATATAAATCTTTTGGAACTCTTCGACCATAAACTTTATCGAAACTCTGTTATACTTTAGAATTATTTTCAAACATCTTTGGAAACCATTTTTGCAACCACTTGATATAAATTCAATATTCCCATGAAAATACTCTTGATGACACTGAGAATAGTTTCTTTTCTTTTTTACTTCATACCAATGATTCTTCATCCAATGAAATTCAGAATTTGATGATCATTATTAGTATCGTAATGCACCTAATGATTGGTCATTTTTTCCTGCTAATAAATCAGTGTCATATACAATATAATGGCCACTTCCACTTCTTATCTGATGATTCTTGACCCAAATGATACAAAAAATTAATATTATTTTATCTTGATCCAATTAAAAACAAGAAACAATTTATCTTGATGAGAAATCTTCGACTATATTGTTGATTGATCGCTGAATTTATTCCATTCATTGCTATAGACAAGTCTTTTTTATTCTTTAGTCCCAAAATGTCCAAATAAAATTATTCATGAATCTTTTCTTGCTATGATTTCCTTTTTCATCCATCATTATGTCAGATGATCCATGTTAGGATTACTCTGATGATCTGTGGCACATCTCTTTTGATGGAATGATGTTAGCATCAACTTATTTCTTTTCTGAAAATGGTAATTAATCATTCATCATTTACCATATTTGAATATTTGAATCTTGTCAATTATTGTTCTTCCTGAAAACCAATGTCATAATCTTCTCATTTTTTGTAAAAAAACCATCCCGTAATTCAAATTATTCTACATGTAGTGATCTCACAAAAATGAATTGAGATATGAAATCTTATCTTCATCAACTTCCTTCTATCACAAAACATATTATTGTATGAATGACTTCCTCATGAATTTGAAAACATTAAATATTGGAATATTATTATCTAACTTATAATGTAGTGTATTGTAACATCCCATTCTTCCATATCATCTTTCATTCTAGTCTAAACCTCAATTCGATTGGCATCACATATTCTCAACATTTTCTTCATAAGGATTGCATCAGATGTTTTCTAGAAAACTCGTGATATTTTTGATTTAAAAAATAGAAAATAATAATCATATTATCATTGGATCCATGTACACTATTATTTATTTTCTTATTATGATAAAATAATCCTTCTGGACCCAAGGTGAGTCGGGTGAACCTTATACTCTTGAAAAAAAATTATGAATATAATGGAATTATTTAGGAATTTTTCATCTCATATCAAGAATACGATTGTGAGTAAAATCACCAAATGTTATGAATTTATAATATTTATTTATTATATTTCAATAAAAGAGAAACCATATTTATAAAAAACATCTTCCAACTCCCAAAATAATTCTTTCAAACTTGGTCCCAACAATCCCACCTACTTTATATTTTTTTTGTCAACCAAGGTTCATAAATCAATGAAAATTCTAATTTTAAGATATGTATAAATTTATCATCAATTATAAACATATTTTAGCTAACTAATTATAGGAAATAGGAATGATTTTTAGAGAAACCATTCTTTCCAAAAGTAGAGACTCATGAAACATTATCATCTTTTCATCAAATATTTCTTTTCCTCGTCAACGTTCCTATAAAGAAAGGTTTTGTTTCCTACAGCCACTACCAAAAATAGATAAAATAGTCCACATATTTACATGAAGAGTTCATAGATTGCCCAAAACTCCCCTAAAATATAATGTTCCTTAAAAGGTTTCACACATTTTAACAGATTGAATTATGAAACAAATTTCACCCTTCAAAATAATACAAGGACTATATAAGAGATGGGGAAAACACATACTGAAACCTTGAGTATAAATAATTTTAATTCCCTTGTTCAAACAATTGATTGTAAACAAACATCCTTAGGTAATGGTTTCGAGAATATGTCAGTGACTTTTTATGATGTAGGATCGTACTCCATCATCAATTAATTATTCTCAACATGCTCTTTAATATTTTTTAAATTGATGTCATTCTGTTTTGAATGAGTATTTTATACCTTATTTTTTATAAGGTTGACAGAACTTTAATTATTATAACACAAGATCAAGGCTAAGTTTATATCGACAATTAAGTCTTCCAATTGAGACTCCATCCACATAAATTGCGAAGTAGCTTTAGTGGCGAAACATAATTGCCATAAACCATGCTAAGAGTTACTGAATTTTGTTTTTTTTTATTTCAACTAACAAAAATAAATCCCAAAATGAAAACTCCACTAGTTATGGATCTTCTATAATCAAAATTTACCACCCTATTAGAATATGAATAACTATAGAAGTCTAAACTTTATGAGCCAACAGACATGATTTTGAAATTTATTGTGCTTTTGATATTTCTAAGAATTATATTTCTTGTAAATAAATGTTATTATTTTTTACCACTATAAAATAATTAACATAGGGTAGAATCATAAAATAAAATTCCTAGTCTTGAGTCAGTGAATTATAACAGACATCCAATCATCTTTCGTAACTATTTTGATTCAACTTCCTTAACTTCCCTATCTTTAATAAACATGGTTCCAACTGAAATTTGATTGGTAATAAGTTTCAAATTTTTAATGTATAACTTATTAATAAGCGTTTTGAAATAATTTTGTTAGGAAAGAAAAATTTGTTTCATCTTTATTAATAATTGTAACCTATGAGATTATTTAATTTCACCCATTATGGACATCTCAAGAAAATTTCTCATCTATTCATCATGTCCTTCACAAGTTATTTCATCATTCCACACAGAGGTAATTACACCAAAAATTATAATTATTATGAGGGATAATTTCTTGACTTTCTTTAATCTAGATACTTCTATCAACTCTGACATTCATAGAACTCACCTTTCAAAAACAGGTGTCCAATTTGGATTAACAATCCCTTAGAGCTTGTTTTAGCCCATTCGTGGCTATCTTCATCTTATAGACATAAATTTCATCTTTCCCAACATCAAATTCACCTTTTTATTAAATAAAAACATCCTCATTGTGATCACCATTCAAAAATACAAATTTAACATCAATCTAAAAAAAATTGTAACTTCATTTTGCAGCAATAGAAAGAAATATTTTGATTATTTCTAACCATTACACCAGAGCCAATGTATCCTCAAAATAAATTCCTTCCCCATCTGACTAACCATTGCACACTAATCATTATTTGTTTATAATCACTTCACCATTTTCATTTAGCTTTTTCTAGAAAACCAAATTTTCACTAAGAATATTTTTTTACCAGGATTATGTATGAGTTATCAAGTATCAGTCTTTTCAATCTAATCCAAATCTTTATTCATATCCTAATCCCATTATGGATACTAAAAAGTTTCTTTTACATATTTTAGATTAAATTTTGAATATAATGAATTATGTGTAATAGATTTTTTGGTTACTATTGGCTGAAAACGTTGATGTTTATCACCAATTATGGTACAATCTTCCACTTTATTATTAAGTGTGGGATGATATTTCTAATATTCTTACTCATCAATAGAAATATCTAAGTCTAATTCTACTTTTTAATTAAGATTAAAATCATTTTCATCCTTATCTGAATTCTAAAAAAAATTATTTCATCCTTCTCAACATTATTATCTTCAAGATATTGTTTATATTTATTAGAATTTTTTATAACATTCACATAGATAGAATGAAAAAATTATTCCTATTTATTTATTGAATCGTCTAAATCCTCTTCATTTTAGATCATCACCCGGAAAAATTCCATTTTCCCCTCTTTGCTCAAATATCACAAGGTTTCACTGTTCTTCTTTATGATGCATAGAATCCCAAAAACACTTAAATGTTTTATATTTTTATTTTTTTAATAAAAATTTTATATTGAGTCATGTATGAATAATTTATATAAAATCATATGCTTTGAAAATAACTAGAAGTGTTCATTTCTATCCACCAAAATTATTGAGAGAGAGGCCAAGATTATGTTACAAAGTCTTCCCTATTCCAACTAAACTTCTATTTTCAATTCAGAAACACCATTTTATTGAGGATTTAATGGTTTATTGAACTCATAAAAATTATATTCATCTCAAGGTAACATTCAAAATTTTCATTTCTATATTCAACACCATTTTGTGTTCTCATGTATTTCACTAAATAATCACATTCCATCTCTGCTTTTCTCCTGAAACATTTAAACATTTGCATACAATCTCACATATGATTTATATACATAACACCATTAATGAAAATGAAGTTGACAATGACTGTAATGACGTAGTCAACTCCATTAGTTTATTTTATTCTCATTGGCCCACAAATATTGGAATGGATATGTTCCTTAGGTTGTTGTGAAAAAAATTCAACATTCTTTTTAATAGAGTCTATTATCATTTCCTTCATAAAAATTGTTTAAAGCTAGTCTATTTTTCTTAACATACCATTTGTACCATTGACACTGTCTCATATAGATAAAATGAACATGTTTATTAGAAACAATTTTCCCATCCTTTTATTCCACAATTGCTTTTCTTTTACCATGCCAAGGTAACATGTGTCTTGACCCTCACAAACAATGAAAAATAAATCACTTTTTTATGATGGCCTCTTGTAACTGTCTTTCAAAAATCATCTATTTACTAAAAAATAAAAAAATTCAGAAAATTAATTCGTTTCCTCCATCAAAACATGGTGAAACGCTCATTATGGTGTGTTTCATCACATCAAGCAAAAAATCATTCTTGTATTTCATCTTTTCTTCCCCACGGATGGCTGATCCAGCACCTTTGATTATTAGAGATTCATCATTTCCAAATACAACCATTCCATCATTTATGTCTTTAAAATTATTCAAAAACACTATTTATCCATTCATATGATAATAATACCCGCTCTCTAAAATCCATTATTGGTATCATTTTTATATTTTAGTGCAGGTTCCACAATAAGATCCTTTTCATTTCCTTTATCATTCGTAACATCTAACTTCTAAGAATTATAAATAATATTATGTCGAGTTGGAAAAAAATGAGTCCTCATTTGGAAATATGTAACATTTGTTCACATCATTCCAAAATAGTTCCCATAGGTTGGAATCTATTTTAGAATACTACATAGACCTTCTCTGATTTCTTCAAAATTCCCTTCTTGGAATTCATTGCTTAATATGATTACCTCCAAAAAAAACATATCTTTTTTTAATTTATAAAATAGTTTTAATATTTTTAATTAAACCAAAAAATATTTTATATATTTCTAAATACACCATAATTATAGCAGTATCCAAGGAATGAATATTTTCCTCTAAAATATATATACTGTCATGAGTTGTGAGAATTTCTCTCAACAATATTCTTATCAGAAATTTATTAGCCGCAAACCCTTATGATCTCAATCATACTCTTCTTTTTCAACTCAGTTTTCATTTATATCATATCAGAACTAAAAGTTATAGAGACTATTTCAGACTCAATATGTCCAGAAAATAATGAATTCTCTATTTTTTAATCTTTTCTATAGTTATAACTTTCCCTAATTTATTCTATTCATTATAAAACACCATATTTATTCATAAACCTTCATGGTATATTTTGATCCTTATATGGTTTTACATTTTTAGAAAACTCACCAAATTCAGAGAGATATTTTTTGAATAACTTTATACCTATATTCATCATTATAATGTTTTTCTATATAATATTCCCACTCATCTTTCATTCCATCAACATTTCTTCTTAATGTTCATTTTGATGATTTTCTTTCTAAATATATTTATTCATATCATAATACCCTTCTATGGATTAACATTATCATCAACAATTTTTTTTGATATTTTATTAGGAATATTCATTTTTTTAATCTCCTTATTTCTTCTCCCATCATTCAAATATTTTTTAGAAATTCTTTCTACTCTTTTTTTAGGTGAAATCAAAAAAAGTCTTTATCTTTAGAACTCTTTCATTCGAATTATTCATTATACATTATTTCATTAACATTATTTTCTCTAGAATTATCATTTCATTTTTTTAATTTAACATCCCCATCTTCATCATCATCAACTTTCAATAAAATGATTCTCCATGTGGATTTGGATAAATTTCTATCTTTTAATTTTGAATGATTTTTATCCTCATCGCCTGGTTTCTTCTGTGATCATTTGATACTTATCTCATCATCATCATCACTATCATCATATTTATTTCATCGAGTACATTTATCCAAAAACTATCCAATGAATCTATATTCAAAACATTTCAAGGAATGTTTTCCCTTATATTTTTGTATCAATGTTTTAACATTTTTTTTAAAAAAAGGATTCAAATTTATCAATATTTTGACATACATCATAATTAGAATTAGAGTCTGTAGCTTCTTCATCTTCCAGAATAGTATTAGAGTTTTATTTTGTGGAATCATTGAAAGAAATTTTCCTATCAACTATTGTTTTTAATTCCATAAATTTATCACTTCTCATTTCATAGGTGGTCTGACTACTATTCAAATCATCCAAAGTTAATGTTTTTAGATCTTCATATTTGAGTGAGGAAGCAATGGAATCAATATTGTCAGGAATAATTATCAAAATATTTTCAACAATAGTATAAACATTTAACATCTCATCAAGAATTCTGATAGTGATGAAAGTTCCATTCATCCAGGAAAAGGAGTCACACAAAAATTCGTATTCACCCATCTCAATATTTTCATACTTCATCCTCATGATTGTAACCTTTTTCTTCTCAACATTTTTATTTAATTTTTAAATTTTCTTCAGCAAATCCTAGATACCTTGGGAAGTAGAAACACCCTTCAATCTTGGAATCTAATTTGATAAAATTGATGAAATTAATGATTTTTTTTCTATTCCATAATTCTCATGATTCTTCTTGTTAATAGATTTAATAGGAACATTTTCATCAGTATGAGTAAATCTTATTTTTATATCTCCAAAAATATAATAACCAAGAAAAATAAGATAAGGATACATTCAATCTTTCAAGATATGATATTTTTTCCATCGATGACCATAATTACTTTATAGTTCACACAATTCAAATATCTCATCACAAAAACTCTTCAAAAAAATCGTTAAAGATTAAAATAAGTGATCCTTTTCTCTAATACCAATTTTAATTTTCCATATAAGATCTAAATATCACAATGAGGGTGAGGAGGTGAATCATTGATATCATTTTATTTTATGTTTCCTTACTTATAAAAAAATCTTCACCCCCTATTAAATATTTAATTCCCTACTAAAAGAAAAACAATCACACAAGCATAATATCATAATGATTTTCACGGATCACAACTAAACAATAGTAACTGCGTCCTAGTAAATGATTGGGAACAAACCAAAACCATAAAAATGAATTTGAAATAAAACTTTTTTATGGGTACAACAAATAGGATATAACCTTACACGTATATGGAACTATGTTCAATACAATAGTAAATGTGATTCATATAGCACATAATTATGTATTAGAATTTTTGTATTAAGTTAAAAAAACATTCACTTGTTGCATAAAACACAAGTAATCCTGATTCCTTGTAAACATTCAAATATGTTTTCATCAAAAAAAATTCATCACAGTATCACCTAGAATAAGGTAAGATATTATTTTGTACTTGATAATGATACTCAGTCTGATTTATCAATTCTATTACTATTCTAATTTATCAGTGAGATAAAATAGATTTGTCAGAATATTGCTAAAATAACTATGAAGTTCTTTATCCTCAATTGGGAAAACTATGTCTGATTGCTTTATCCCATCCATAAACATTGTTTACATTCTTCTCCTTACTCATTATTTTTGGAAAACATTATTAGTAATGATAAATACAATAAAATATTTCTCTCTATAAATTTTAAACACTCCACCTTCAATATTTAGTAATATAATAATCAAAAAATAAAAATTACCTCCACCTTTTATAGGTGTTCCAAATTTTTTTTTCGGGGGATTTAGAAATTCTTTCCAGCTAAATCTAATTACATGAAAATTAAACTCTCTTTGTGTGTTGGACTTATTTTTACTTATTCAATAGTTTTCAACATTTCTCAAATCATCTCAATCTTTCTCAGATCTTTTGAAGACTTTATGTTGATTTATATATTTTAATTTTTCTTTAGCTCAATTCTCTTTACCATTCTAATTTTTTCATTAAGATGGTCACTCTAATTATTTTTACCCAAATTCAAAAAAATTGAAACAATAAACTTCTAATTGTGATGACCACTTAAAACAAAAAAACCCTTGATATCGTACATCTATAAACATTTTTGAAACTTTTTTATAATTCAACATTGGCATAAAAAATCATTTGAAATAAATTTTCCAAAAACATGAACTGCATTCATGATTCCCTTGGCAACACATTGGTAGGATTCAAGAAAACATTATTTTCTTGTTTTTACAAACTGATGATTCTACGTCCAATTAAATTAAGTGTCTAATCATCTTTATCAATGTAAAATTAGTTAGGATAGTCTGTATCTTCTTCACTCCAATAAAATATTGTCCTATCTAGTTCGATGGTTGACACCACCTCTTTTTTTATGATTGTCGACCCAAATGATATGAGACATCTAATCATCTTCTTTCTCGATCCAATGAAAACAACCAATATTTCATTTTGATGATAAATGGTTGACTATGTTACTGATTGATCACTGAATTTATTTCATGATTCAATCCCAAAATGTTATTCTAATTCATTATCCCCAACATCCCCCAATACATATCTTCATGAAACATTACTTCCCATGATTATATTTTTAAACAATCACAACATCTTATGATCAGTGTCAGGATTACTTTGATGATAACTGACACACTATTTATGATAGACTAGTATTAGTATAAAATTATTCCTTACTTGATAATGGTAAAAATTATTTTATAATTCAGAAACTCCAATGTTTTTTATCTTTTAGCTATTTGGTTTGACTCAAGACAAGCACCTTCATCTTCTCACATTTTCAAAAAAAACCTTTCCTACCTTCAAATAATCCTACATATGATGATGTCACACTGAGGAATTGTGATTTATAAATAGAGATTCAATAGCTTCTTTCCCTCACAAAACATATTTTTGGGAGAATTACTTCCTCACGACTTTTAAAATTTTTATGATCATCATTGAATCACTTGACATATAATGGAAAATAATAAAACTTTCCATTATTATAGTAGCTTATTTAATTCCAATCCCAACCTCAGTATGATTGGCATAACTTCCTCTCCTATATTATTTATAAGTCTTTAATCGTAATATTTCTAAAAAAATTATGATATTTGAGAATTAAAAATGAATAATGGGTCATCATATTTTTATCAGAGCCATGAAGACTTGGATTTATATTCACATTACTATAAAATTATAATTCTAGAAAAAAGATGAGAATGATGAACCGCCTATTCTATAAACATTATTATGAATGATATGGAATTAAATAATACCTTTTAATCATGAATCCTAAATAATATTGTGTGTCTGATCACCAACTTTGAAAAAGTGAGGCGATTTCTCTCTTTTATGACACAAAAGACAATCATTCGTTATCAAAAACTTATCCTAACTTCTAGAAAAACGTATTTCAAACTTTTTTACAATATATAAATCATATATACAATGTTATTAATTTTAAAAATGGTATATTTATTCATTTGATGAATCCATTCTTGAAATCTAAATGTTGTAAATGAATCACATCACTTTGTTAAGACAATAGATTTTATATAAGAATGAGAAACAATATCATTACATTAATGGGTGAAAGGGTAAGGAATTAGATGATGTATTAATTTTAAATAATTAATATCATTTCAAAATTAACTTATATATTAATTATTTCAATCATTACGACCATCCATTTGAGTTTGTGATGGAAAACAAATTAGTTTGGTTTGTGAGGTTGTAGTCCATCGAAAAAAATGTGAAGGGGTTGTCTTCAATTTTATGTAGAATGAGATGGATAAATATTATGCAATAAACATAATAAAATATAATTAAATGGGAGATAATTAAGTCATGGTATTGTAATTTTTATGAGATAGTTTTTGGTGAAAAAACAATAAGTAAAAAAGTAGGTTCTTAGTGAAGAAGCTTAGTGAAAACAATTACCTTCACATAGAAAAACCACCTCCGGATACCTTCTTATGGACCCATATGTTGGTATTTTAGAATGAAAAACATCTCTATAATGGGAATAAATATGTTTTGGAGATATTTTTTATGGATTTGGTGAATCAAAATTTCTTGAGAGGTGTGAAAAAATAATGGGAGGGTGTTCACTTTTATAATTTAGGAGGAGTTTCATTTTTTAAAAACCAAAACTATTAAATAATGGGAAGTCACTGTCACTCCCAGTGCCTCCAAAATTGTTAAATAATTTATTTTAGGTAAATTAAGTTCTATTTATAGCTAAAAAATTGAACAGTTTTTAATCATGTTATTCCATTATCCCTTAAGTTTACTTACTTTTACTATATTATTTTTCACTATAATAATTAGTTTTTTTAACCTAGGTTATTTATATTTATTGAAAAAAATAAAATAGGATTTATTATATAATTTTGACCCTATTATTATTAATATTAAATCCAATTTTTCAAATATAAATCCCATGTTTTTGTTAAATTAATTTAAATATGAGTGTGTGTAATGTGAAAACCCATGTTTTAACATTAATCACTTTAAATAAATTTTAATCTCATTACTAATCATTATGACCAAATATTAAGTTGATATTATTTTATAAAAATAATTATTTGATTAAAAATATGTAATAAATTTTATAAAATTCAATTCACATAATTTTTGGAAGTTAATTTAAAAATAAACAACATATTATGTAGAAAAGTTGTTTTTCATGAAATGCATTTTTCATTCATTAGATGGTCATAAAGTAACTATGCGAGTATTCAGATTCATTAGATGGATTTAAATTATTAATTAATGATATAAAATATTTAATTTAAACATTAATTATTCCTCATTATGTGTAATTTTGATTTATTAAAATGTAGAAACATTATAAACATAAAAACTGCTTTTAGAAAAATGTGTTCTTAAGACTACAAGAAAATTTATACCAATATTATAACACCCTAAAATTATAAAATAAGAAAATGGATGAATCATCTTAGAAAATTTATATGTATTTCTATTTACTTGTATAATGAAGGGTGTTCTTTTACTTTATTTTAATCCTTCACGATGCTGGAAACAATGATAATCGTGGAATGTGAAAAGATCATCTATAGATAGATAAAAAAACATCATGGAACACCATATTATTATTTCATTTACCTCATTTCTATTTTCTAATTTGATTAACTTCGTCAAATGATCGGATCATTTAAAACACGAACAATTAAAAAACAAATAAATGTCATGAAGGGTTTAAAATATGAATAATTACAGAATTTATTATGGTAATATAATCATGGAATATCATTAATGGAAAACACATTTTGATTCCAAAAATGGTAAAAATTTTGTTAATGTGTATTCCTTTGATAATGGTTTGGGTGTTAATTATAGAAAATTATATTCTATTTAAAAATTATTTATTCCAAAAAGAATTTTTTTATGATAGACATGTTTAGAAGAAAATATTGTAAAAAATTAAATATATATTCTCAAAAGTGTATTATTTGAACATATTATTAAATTTCATTCTTGGTTTAGAGAATTGAAATAAAAAAAATTATTTAAAAATATATTTGTTTCATGACCATAATTGACAGAAAATTTATATAAAATATAATGGATTTTTACGAAATGAGTTTTTAAATATATAATAGATTTGGATTATTTTATTAAGAATAATAATATAATTATTATATTTTCGACTCTAGTGGTTATTGCTAAATTATTTAACTACTTATTTACAAGAATTTTATTAATTTAGGTATGACACATCTTTCTTGAATAATAGTTTTTTGGGTATTATTTTTTGGTTATTATCTAAATAATGTTTGTTCATGATTTTGAACAGAAATAATTATATTTATCATCAATTAAATAAACTATTTGATAATTTTTTGCTCTAAAATAATATATATATCAAATATTTTTTTCCTTTGGATGATTTTCCACTACAAATAACACTATTATTCATATCTTAAACGCTTTTTATTTGATAAGCATGAATGTGATCCCATACATTGGGGGCCAGGTGTTCCTATGACCTCAAAAATCTAAGATTTATTTCTCCCATTCATAACACATGATTTCTATTATGATTTAATGATGATAAAATATTAAAAAAAAGACTAATTCATGGGTTTTGTCTCATATATGCAATGACGTGATGATTTTTAGGTTATATGGACAGAAGAGTGAAGATGGGCCTTGTGATTAGGGATGTCTGAAAATCATCCTTGAGATATGAAATAGGGAAACCATTGGTATTAGAGCCTGATTTCTCTGATGAAATGATTGGATGCATAGGAACAATTATGTTTTACAAGGATTAATAAGATGGAGGTTTATAATTCCCAACTATATGTCTTCTAAACCTCTGGATTAGATGTTGTGTAGTTCATGATCTACATTGTTGGGGTGTTGGTTATTTTTAAATATTGCACAACATGTGACTCCAGGTCAGAGATTATGTATCCCATTATTGAGTTCCTAAACATGTACTCTATATACAAGCCAATTAAACATGTTGGACCCACATGTCGCATGAAAAATCATGAACACCATGTACCCAAGGAAGATGATTTGGAAAGTACTAGAAATAAACCCCCAAATTAGAGTAGGTTCTATATATCATGTATCACATTACATGTTGTCTATAGTTGTGGGGGATCCATGGTGTGTACATAGAGAATATGTTTTGGTATTAGAATTATAGTCATGTTATAGTCTCGTGACTACTGATTCAATGGTCTATAAGTAGTTATAGTGATGTGAAAATTTTCATTATATTTAATTTTTGGTTGGATGAATCATGAATATCTCACAGATTTTAACTAATCTAAGAAATCTTTGATATAATTAAAGATATCTATTGGATAATAAAGTTATAAGTAACATGAAAAATGTTATAAGATTTATATTTCATTTTATTATATTAATTGGACTCAATACACTCTTGTTGAATATTGATATTTAAAATAATCTCTATGTTTGTGGAATTAAAATAAATTTTTAGATATTACCTCCTAAAAATAGTACATTTTGTTCTCTATGATAGTGAATTACAGAGACATTAATTACTACTATAAAAACCATGACCCAATTACTTAAATGAAATTAGGCCATATCAGCACAACATCACCAAGACACACATTAATCCCAATAAGATGACATAGACGTGAGGAAAATTGTTAATTTCTCAATGGGAGATGGTTTCTCCATTGAAATTATAAATATTTAAATTAAATTTAACTAAAAATATTCAAAATAATCAAGTTTTATATGGCTATATAGGTATTAAACTTTATGGATTCCTAAAATGGTACTTTTTTATAAAACCACACATACAAAATAAAACCTGAAAATAATATAAAAAATCATGAAAACATGATTCAAGTCCAAAACCTCAAAAAATTCCATAGAAATGAAAATGAATTTTAAAACTATTCATACAGATAATGGTCTGACCAAATTAATACTATTTGGTATATTAGGAGTATTATCTAGGGGAAACAAAAATGATAAATATCTTAGATGACCCTTTAATGTCTCTTACCAACAAATTTCGGATGATACAAAAGGTATTATCCATGATTTACACACTATGTTGTAATATCAACATTGATATGATTACTTCACAGTAACAGGATCATATAAAAGGAATTTTAATTGTATCCAATTATAGTCATTGATTATTATGAATATATAAAATCAGTAGGTATTAACCACCCCTCTCCAATATAAAAATCATAAAATCCTGTTCATGAATGGAACAATATATCAATAGAGTAATGATTACCAAGTCATAGTGATGAAGTTCAATCAATTCATAGTATAACAGCCAAAATTTAAAAAGATAATATTCAATTATGGTAGGATCGATAATTTGAATAACCTACCTCAATATATCTTGAAATTGATTTTTAAATAAAGGTTGTATAATCTTACCAGATATACTGTCCAAATAGACACACATGAAAAGTCAGTTTAATATATTTTTATATGGTATAAGAAAATTTCTATATATAGTTTGGTCCCCAACCTATTCAGTGTGACCATATGAGGGGCATAAAAAGTTATAGTGTTGTAATCATATCCTAAAAAAATACCCTAAAGTCCATATAAATTTCTAAAATATCCATAAAACCCCTTAAACTTCATAAAAAATAGACACCCTAAAAAATCTAAAAATCCATTAAAAACCAAAAACACCCTATACCCCTTAAAAAATTTAAACACTAAAAACCAAATAAAACATAAAAAATAAAAAAAACCTAGAAATCATTTAAAAACCTAAAAATCATCAGATACATTAAAACCCCAAAACCCCTAACACAAACTAAAATACCTAAAACCCTTAAAAACCAAAACATAAAATCCCTAAAAACCCAAAAAAAATAAAAAATAACATTCAGTAAAACCTAAAACCAAAGAAAAAAAATAAACACAAAACCATAAAAAACACCAAAATGCAAAAAAGAAATCTATAAGCCCTAGATCCCTAATAAAACTATAAATATCGTAAAATCCTAAAAAACCCCCGACAAATAATAAACTCTTAACACCCAAAAAACCTAAACAGCCGTTCAAAATCCGAAAAACCAGTTTAATCCGCAATGATCCCAAAAAATCCCCTAAAATACCATTAAAAACCATAAATACCAAAAAAACCCTAAAACCCTATAGAAACCCAAAAAGGATCCTAAAACACAAAAAACACTAAATACTGAAAAAACCCCAAAAAGTGCTAAAAAATATAATTACCCTAAAACCCCTACAAACATAAAAACTATAACCCCCCCCCCTATAAACATTAAAAAACCTATAACCATAAAACTGTAAAAAACTGAAAAATCCAAAAAAAAATCTAAAAACCCAAAAAACCCAAAAAATTCCTAAACACTAAAAACCCTTGTAAACCTGTAAAATCCTAAATACCCCTTAAAACCATAAAAACTCTAAATAAAACATTATGAATCCTTAAAATTCATTAAAATCCATAAATATAAAAAAATCCTTAAAAACATTGAAAATCCAAATAAAAAAACTTTAAAAAATATATAAATCCCTAAAAACCATAACATACTTAAATTCCATAAAACCCCATTATAACCTCCAACCCTGTAAACCATTAAACACCCCAAAATCCCTAAACTTTCTAAAACCCTAAAAACCCATAAAACCCCTAAAAGAACATAAAACCCTAAAAACCCAAAAAAAAACTCTTACACCATAAAAACCCCTATAAAGACCATAAAAACCCAAAATAATGATACATAAACTCTAAAACACCATAACACCCCTTAAACATCCCAAAAAATATAAAAACATTTAAGCACAAAAAAACCATAAACCCATAAAATACTATAAGTCTATAAAACCCAAAAACCCCAAAAACCCCTAAAAACACTAAAAACCCTATAAACCCAATAAACATAATAAATCATAAAAACACTAAAACCAACAAAACCCTAAAAATTCTTAAAAAGACTAAAAATCATAAAACCCATGAAATACATGAAACCCCTAATACACAAAAATCCCATAAAACCCCAAACACCCCAAAAATCCCTAAAACACCCTAAAAAGAAATAAAAATCCCAAAATACCATTAAAATTATAAGCAACCATGAAACCCCTAAAATCCAAAAAAACCAAAATATCCCATAAAAATACTAAAAAACATAAGAACCCCTAAACTCCCGAAAAATCCCCAAAACCCCTAAAACCCCATAAAAACCCAAATATTGACCCTTAAAACCCTAAATACAAGAAAAATGAAAAAAAAATAAAAAAACCACTAAAATTAATATAAAAAATCTAAAATTCTAAAAATCCCTTAAAAGTATAAACCTGTAAGAACCCAAAAAAAGAAAAAAAACCCATTAAATATATATAAAAACCAAAAACCATAAATAATATAAAAAACATAAAAATCCTAACCCCCGTAAAACACCTATGAAACCCCTAAAAACACAATAAAAAACTATTAAAAATCCTAATAAACCGAATAAATCCCTAAAAAATAAAAATACAAATAACGAAATTATAAAAAGAAAAACCCCTATAAAAACCTAGGAAACCCTATAAACCCCAAAAAATAATAAAAAACACAAAAACTCTAAAATATCCCAAAAAACTATAAACACCATTAAACCCCTAAAATCATAAAAAACCCCAAGGATTACTAAAAACACTAAAAACCAAAAAAAATCCCCTTTAAAAACTACAATCCATAGAATCCCATTACACCCATAAATACACCAAAAAACTGAAAAACCTAAAACCCCTAACAATCCCTAAAAACCAATAAAATCCTTAAAAATACTAAATATCATAAAAACAAATTACAAACAATAAAACAAATAATAACCTTACAAACCCTAAAACAATAAAAACCCAAAAAACCTAAAATATCATAAAAACATCCAAACCTGAAAAAGAACCTAAAAACACTAAATGACCCATAAATGAAAATAAGACCCCCTAAACCCTAAAATTCCCTATAAACCCTAAAAACCCAAGAAACCTCCTTATATCCAAAAAAACCTAAAACCCTGAAAACAATAAAAAATTTAAAATACCCTAGAATCCTTAAGAACCCTTAAATCCTTAAGAACCCAAAAAATTACCAAAACCCCTAAAACCCCTACAAAATAAAAAAACATAGCACCCCCTAAATGAACCTATAAACGCGTAAGTCATTTTAAAACACACTAAATATCCTAAAAACTCGTAACCACTTATGTCATTAACACCTCTAAACCCCTACAAACAGAAAACCCCTATAAACTCATAACACCCTCAAAATCCCAAAAAAACCCAAAAAACCCTTGAAAAGCATAAAAATCATAAGATACACATAAAACACTAAAAACACATACAAACCGTAGAAACCCCTAAAACCCCATAAAACACAAAAATCCCAAAAAAACATATGAAACATTAAAAAAATAAAAAAAAATAAAAAACCATGGCACAATAAAAACAATAAAACTCAATATATCTCCCTAAAACCCTAAAAACCTAAAAAATATAAAAACCATAAACCCACCTTTTTTACCCAAAGAACATTTCTTGTCCCATGAGCAATTTTTGGGGGTTATGTGTTTGTACAGTCGATCCATGTTGGGAAAAATGTCATTGTATGGCCTCTAATGATTTTATTCACTAATACGGATATAGACAACAGCCCTCTCATTCCATGATTCGATGAATGACCTCCCAAAGGCAGGAATTCATTGGATGATTAATCCCGTGATTCTTATGGAATCAAATTATTTCAGAGGATGGAAATTCGGGCTCATCTCAACATTGGGTGGGATTATTCCTATTCCATGACTATTATGCAGATTTATGCAATGTTTATATGTTCGTGAATCCGTGGTTAATTTCCAATCATGTATCGATAGATTAATCCTATATCACAAGATTAGTCATTAATATGCATGGGTCCTGAACCATCTATAAGTATTCATGTTTCTCCATCAATGTAAACAAAATTATGTATCTTGGATTCTTCACCAATATTATCCTTTAGTGGAAAATAAGGTATTTCATGGTATTTCATTGATACGATGCTAGTTTAAGCAATGTGATGTGGTGCTTTGGAATTTATCATCTCCATGGGGGATGTGAGTTGTTTAGATGTCGGGATCGAATCCATAGGAAGGGCTTCCTACATATCATTGTATTTGGAATACAAACCCACATAGTTTTGTTCCAATTTACTGGAAACATCACCTCTTAAGGTCTTTTGATGAGGACCCATTGTAACAGCCCGAGATTTTATGAAAAATATTCTTTTTAATTTTATTAATGTCTTGTGTTGTATGCTACACCAAAAGGAGCTTGCACAACACACATCCTTGACTTTCCTTGCATGAAATCGCGACCTTCCTCGATAGTGTCTGTAGTACACAATACCGAGTTTCACTAAACAACGATATGCTATTAAAATATTATTATAACTACCCTTTATGAATAGTAATTACCACATTTTAAAATTTTAGAAATTTTAGCTCTCAAAATGGACTTCATTTTTGGATTCGGAGTATCGAATCTAGCCTAAGGTGAAATTTTGGTACTTTTCGGATAACTTTCATATTCTGATGAATAGTGAAAATTACTAAATTTTAATTAAAAACAACTTTTTTAATCGAAATAATTAATAGTGATAAATTATTAATTTGAGTGGTTTTAAAGTATATTTAGAATATATTTTTACAATTTAATACAATATTGGTCATTGGATGTAATTCTACATTTAAACCAGTTATAAACAAGCTTCAATCTTTTGATAGTTATTATCTCTTAAAAACACGCTATTTGTTTTGACGACGGGAATTAATTTTTAAATTAGTTAATGAAACTGATATGTTTTGAATTTGGTAAAATAGATATCATTTTTGAGTTCATAATATCAAATATAGCTTAGGCCTAATTTTTGGTATTTTTATGAAAACTTTCAATTTTTGATGAATAGTGAAACCACTAAGTGGTAGTTAAAAAAACTGAATTGTTCATAAAACATAATTTTACCGCTTATGCGAGTGGAATTTCCAAAATCCGAGAGACACAGTTGATGTCAGTAAGTAAAATGTGGTTCAATGAGATGAAAATAATTTTTTGGTGAATAATAACTTTTTACTTTTTTTACCACGGTTAAAAGTAAATCGGGTAATTAAGAGTAGAAATGATATTATTATTACCCTAAAACATGTCCTAATTCTATTGGACAAGTTTAATTCGACCAAAAACAAACTTAGGAATAAAATATGACCATTTAGGCCCACTTGGATTAGATTATGACATTTATTATTAATTTATTTAAAGAAGGGTTAAAAGAGTTAAAATCAAAGTTTATTTACTAAAACATTTTTAATATGGGGTTATACATAAGATAAATTCGACTATAAATATTCATTAGAAAGATAAAAAGATTTATTACATAATTATATTTTATTTATAATTTTTAGACATTATATAAATTAATTTATTTATGACACAACGATGATGCAGTAATTACCCTTTTAAGGAAATGTTAAAATAATTGATGTTATAAATTCTCAAATAAATGTAATTTGAGACTTTTTAGGAATTACACTACATTTATAGGTTACTATGATATATTAGTGTTGATTTAATCAACTTGGTTAGAACATATAATTCTGTAATGACTTTCACAAAAATCATATATCAAATAGTGTCAAAATTGACACAAAATAGTTTCTAAATCAAATATTATATTATTAGATGTTATTGTGTTCCTAAAATCTAAGGTTCGGCCAAATGACTTATATAAGGATATATATATTAATAATAAACAACTTGGGGTTCGTTTGGCATGTTATATTAAGTGTATTAACCATATAGTATAAGAAAACAAAAAGTCACGGTAAAAGTTAAATTATTTAACTTAGAGTTAAATCTAATTGATAAGGTTAAAATAATAAACTAAACTTGTCTAAATCCTATTAGTTGATAGGATTTCGACCCATACCCACTTTAACTTCTAAATAAGACCCTTTGTAACCATTATAAACCGATTTTTACTTTAATATAAAATAATATTTTGAGATATTCCTAAGGTGCCCCTCTCCTCCCTTATAAAAGGGAACCTCCTCCCCCTCCTCCTCACACCAATTTGAGCACTCAATCTTGGACAACCCCTGCCAAAATCCCTTCTCCACATCCCTAGAATAATCCTAGAGGTCCTGGTCCTCTTCAAATACCAATCTTAGTTCCCTAAGTGGAGGATTCAAAGAGGCGTTTCAAAGAAGAGGTAATATCCGTTACCGATCTTTTCAATTTCTTTCTTCTTCAACTTCTTCTACTTTAGTTGTTTCATGACAAAGTAATAACATCAGTATTACGTACATACTGATATGTTATTATAAATATGAAACAACTCTAATTAACCTTCGATCCATCCTACGGAAAAATGAAATCACCGCGCGTGCGTACGTACGGAATACCGTCTCCACGCCGTGGTGTAATCTATTTTCCGCCACCATCTTAATTGGATGGGTATAATGGTGTAATGAGTAACTATATATGATTATTATAAAGTGATATTGATACTAAAATGGTATACATACACTTAAACATAATTCCACGACCATGGGAACGATATCATCGCTCGTGCGTACGTACGGACTACCGTCTCCACGACACGATGAGATTCATTCTCAATGATTAACCATTCATGAATGATTATAAATTATATATAATAAGTACTAATTAAATATATGACCTAATAATGATACTGTAATTATTTATATTTATATGTATGTCATCTACTTAATTCCATTCAATTCAATAAGGAAACGAAAACAACGTTCATGCGTACGTACGGACTACCGTCTCCATGAACGGTGTATTTCTTTCCATTTATCGATCCATTATATATATGTATATTCTGAATATATATTATATATAAATCATGTTTTATATTATATAATTAATTAATAATGATCTAAGTAATCATATGAATAATTACAAGTTAAAACATGAACGGAAAATGTGACGATTTTACCCAAAACGCTACTTTAACATGAATTTAAAAAAGAATGGGTAATATAAAGCCATAAGTGAACCGTATATGATATAATAACAATGAATATGATTCTGTAATAAGTCAATGACATGATTTAAATCATTATACAGGAGGTTCGGACACTTACAAAGCAAGTCGGACCAAAGGTAAGGGAAATATCAGAATCTCATTTTTATCCGAGATTGTTTATACTTTGGTATTTACTGGGGTGTATTTTATCATCAAAATCCATGTTTCCTCAACATGTAATATTATTTCCATCCACCTTCAATTGTTTAAATCCAATTTTACCCTTCGGTGAGTTTTTAGTAAAAGATATGAAAGGAATCTTTTGTCGTTTTTCGTACGAGGTACTTTTTGACTTTTCCGACAAAAGTACGAGAAAAATGTTTTTTTTAACTTATACGGCACGAACGGATATTTACGGTTTTATAAAGCCTTATTTTCATAAAGACTTCTCCAAAATATTTCTTGACTATTTTCAACAAAATCTCTTTCTTTTAAAATTGCATGACGTTTTGTGAAAAGAAATTGATTTTGAAGCAGAAAGGTATTTTCCTCAAGAATGGAGTTCAAGTATTTTATCAAAATTATTTTCCATCTAAGAAAATAAAAGGGTTCTGTTTCTATCCCTATTGTTACATGGATTTGATTATGTTGTGATGGAAATATTTTTATTAATTCCTTTATATTATATGAATTTTTTTATGATGTCATGTTGTTTAAGAATCCCATTTTTATTACATGTGTTATGCTATGATGTATGGTTTATGATTTTGTGGCACACATAAGAATGGTATCATTATGAGATGGGTGGGACCTATATCTCCATCCAATTCATTGGGTAAATATTTTATATCTCATGATGTAGACATGGCTGGAATGGTAGGTTATACCGGTTCAGTGAAACAGGACTGAAATGAGGGTGACTCGGTTCAGCAAGGGACTTTGTCCACTAAGATAGTCTTGGAAATGAGTCTTGACTAACAAGAAATGATTCTCTATGATTATGTGTGAATGCCAAAAATTTTAATTTTTTAAGTTATGATTATTGTGATTACATTTCACTGCCATGAGTTATCATAGGTTATGAAATTATGATCTCTTTTACAGGTTAAGATTTCCAAAAGTTATGTGCTTATGTATATGATGTGATTGATATTTCTTTTGTTTACCCTTACTGAGCATTTGAGCTCACCCTTTTATGTTTTCTTTTCCCCAGGATATAAATAAATGTTTTAGGTATAAAAAAAATAAGATCTTTATGGGAGATATTGAAGATCTTTCACCAGGATTAGAAGATTATATTCCGAGTTTCCAAAGATACTAAACTATTACGATCCTTGTGTGTGTGTTTTTGTTATGTACTAAGTATTCCCCAAAAGTAATGTAATGTCCATGTACGATAAGCTTCAGGTCTCTACAGTTGGTATCAGAGGAAAGGTTTAGTCAACCTTTGGAAACAAGGATGCGAAAGCGTTAGTGAGATCCCTAGAGATATTTCGATGGTATGTCTAGGGATGTCCCTAAGGATAAGTATACGTATAAGATACAGTCCTAGAACTACGGTAACGATCTTAGAATTTAACCTAAGATGTTAGATATTAAGGGTACTCCCCCTTTACTATGTTGTTTTCCCTAGCATGATTTTTGCCTCTCACAAGATTCTTTTTGTTTTTTAGTTAATGGAGGGAACCAGAAGGAATTCGGTTAACATTGAATCCAATGGACAAATTGGTGACTATGAGCAAAAAAAATTGTGTAATTCCTAGAGAAAAGGATCTTGTGATTATGCCAAATCAGTCATTGTGATATATGATTAACAAGGTGAAATTTAGTGGTATGCCTTATTCATCAATGAAGAGGAAGATAAACTATTATGCATGTTCGCATGTTGAGGAGCATAAAGAAAGGAAGATTGAGATTTCTAGAGAAGGGAAGAAGAACCTTGAGGAATACCTCAAATGGAGGGACCGATGTTATCTGTGTGGAGAAAAGGGTCATAGAGTGACAGACACTTATGGAGTTCAATGTCTTATTTGTGGAGAACAAGGGAATTACCCAACTCAATGCCCTGACCTAAAAAGTTACTTCTAAATCAAGGAAGGACTTCTTCCAGGACAATCATTGAAGTGGATGGACTGAAGTGTTTATGTATTGGTATTCAGGAATAATGTTGTTGAGGTACTTTTATGGTGTATTGAAATATTTATTTATTGGTCTATTGTGGTCTTCAATAATTTTAAGGTACCGGTAACCATGAAAAGTGATTCAAATATTTTGGAAAGTAGTTAATATGCCCATAATGAAGGGATAAGGAGAAAATGAAATGTTTGATAGTATTCATGAGCTCATGATTGATATAAGGACTAAGTGATATCATGGTTTGAGTATATAGAATTTTGAGGATTTTGGTATGTGGAAGGTGTTAACTTTTAACTGCATTCATGTTTTCACTAAGGTATTCAAGAGAATACATGATTAAGGACTTTGAATTTTGGAATGTGACCAAAAAAACATATCTTATGATATATGGGGATCGACGATGGTGTTAAATCTCTGGTAATCGTTTTCACTATGTTATGAGAGTGGACTGCAGTATTATGGATAAGCCTAAAGATTGGAATGGATTATGTTGGACATAAGTTAGTATTGTTTAAGGATAGAAGTTTTTTCGATATTATTGATGGGGTGTTATAGTAATATAGTTTTAGAAAAAGGACAACCTGCAGGACGGGCGATAGCCCATCGCGTCGGATAGGGCTGTGGAAATCGAACCCACAATCGAAGTGCGACTGGCCTTTATCACCTACCACTGGCCTACAGGAAGTCCCTGTTTAGTAGAAACTAGTTTTATTATATTAAGCAGTATGATATATTAAGTATAAGTCCATTTTAGGAACCATATATGATTAATCTCACTATAGATCGACTTATGTATATAATTTTTTCTAACCTTTTGTTTGAGACAGATGGAATGACCCGTCATTCTATCACATGATCTGCTAACACTTCACGAATAACAAATTCAACTTCATTTATTTAAGAGATTAAGTGTAAATTGTTCAAGGAACAAACAACAGTGAGATTGTACCAAAATAAAGTAAGTATTTATTCTAATTCAAATTTTCAACTTTAGGGAAATGATCATGAAAACCAAAAATGTTGTCCTAGTGCTCTTATATCTGATTAATCAGATGGTACCTTAGATCGTCACAAATTTATGGATTTGTGATTGTTGGATTTTCCATAGCCATGTTCTCTACCACTCTCCATCAGAACGTGATGGTTAGATTTCTCTTCCATATCCATATTTTCACCTATGTGGAAACCCAGTGATTAGTTTATTTGGGTAATCATTACATTTCATACATTAGTTTTTAAAGCCAAGTTTTGGTATTCCTTTTTACAATGTGGATTTCTATTAAAGAAACTTTCGAATAGTAAACCATTTATAACCCCGATGAATTTCGAGGGCGAAATTCATTTTAAGGGGGGTAGAATGTAACAGCCAGAGATTTTATGAAAAATATTCTTTTTAATTTTATTAATGTCTTGTGTTGTATGCTACACCAAAAGGAGCTTGCACAACACACATCCTTGACTTTCCTTGCACGCAATCGCGACCTTCCTCGATAGCGTGTGTAGTACACAATACCGAGTTTCACTAAACAACGATATGCTATTAAAATATTATTATAACTAGCCGTTATGAATAGTAATAAACACCTTTTAAAATTTTAGAAATTTTAGCTCTCAAAATGGACTTCATTTTTGGATTCGGAGTATCGAATTTAGCCTAAGGTGAAATTTTGGTACTTTTCGGATAACTTTCATATTCTGATGAATAGTGAAAATTACTAAATTTTAATTAAAAACAACTTTTTTAATCGAAATAATTAATAGTGATAAATTATTAATTTGAGTGGTTTAAAAGTATATTTAGAATATATTTTTAAAATCTAATACAATATTGGTCATTGGATGTAATTCTACATTTAAACCAGTTATAAACAAGTTTCAATCTTTTGATAGTTATTATCTCTTAAAAACAAGCTATTTGTTTTGACGATGGGAATTAATTTTTAAATTAGTTAATGCAACTGATATGTTTTGAATTTGGTAAAATAGACATCATTTTTGAGTTCATAATATCAAATATAGCTTAGGCCTAATTTTTGGTATTTTTCTGAAAACTTTCAATTTTTGATGAATAGTGAAACCACTAAGTGGTAGATAAAAAAACTGAATTGTTCATAAAACATAATTTTACCACTTATGCGAGTGGAATTTCCAAAATCCGAGAGACACGGTTGATGTCAGTAAGTAAAATGTGGTTCAATGAGATGAAAATAATTTTTTGGTGAATAGTAACTTTTTACTTTTTTTACCACGGTTAAAAGTAAATAGGGTAATTAAGAGTAGAAATGATATTATTATTACCCTAACACATTTCCTAATTCTATTAGACAAGTGTAATTCGTCCAAAAACAAACTTAGGAATAAAATATGACCATTTAGGCCCACTTGGATTAGATTAGGACATTTATTATTAATTTATTTAAAGAAGGGTTAAAAGAGTTAAAATCAAAGTTTATTTACTAAAACATTTTTAATATGGGGTTATACATAATATAAATTAGACTATAAATATTCATTAGAAAGATAAGAAGATTTCATACATAATTATATTTTATTTATAATTTTTAGACATTAAATAAATTACTTTATTTATGACACAACGATGATGCAATAATTACCCTTTTAAGGAAATGTTAAACTAATTGATGTTATAAATGCTCAAATAAATGTAATTTGAGACTTTTTATGAATTACACTAATTTTATAGGTTACTATGATATATTATTGTTGATTTAATCAACTTGGTTAGAACATATAATTCTGTTATGACTTTCACAAAAATCATATATCAAATAGTGTCAAAATTGACACAAAATAGTTTTTAAATCAAATATTATATTATTAATTGTTATTTTATTCCTAAAAATCTAAGGTTCGGCCAAATGACTTAGATAAGGATATATATATTAATAATAAAAAACTTGGGGTTCGTTTGGCATGTTATAGTAAGTGTAGTAACCATATAGTATAAGAAAACAAAAAGTCACGGTAAAAGTTAAATTATTTAACTTAGAGTTAAATCTAATTGATAAGGTTAAAATAATAACCTAAACTTGTCTAAATCCTATTGTTGGATAGTATTGCGACCCATCCACACTTTACCTTCGAAATAAGACCCTTTGGAACCATTATAACCCGATTTTGACTTTAATATAAAATAAAATTTTGAGATATTCCTAAGGTGCCCCTCTCCTCCCTTATAAAAGGGAACCTCCTCCCCCTCCTCCTCACACCAATTTGAGCACTCAAGCTCGGCCAACCCCTGCCAAAATCCCTTCTAAACTTCCCTAGAATAATCCTAGAGGTCCCGGTCTTCTTCAAAGACCAATCTTAGTTCCCTAAGTGGAGGATTCAAAGAGACGTTTCAAAGAAGAGGTAATATCCATTACCGATCTTTTCAATTTCTTTCTTCTTCAACTTCTTCTTATTTATTTTTTTCATGACAAAGTAATAACATAAGTATTACTTACATACTGATATGTTATTATAAATATGAAAAAACTCTAATTCACCTTCTATCCATCCTACGTAAAAATTAAATCACCGCGCGTGCGTACGTACGAAATACCATCTCCACGCCGTGGTGCAATCTATTTTCCGCCACCACCTTAATTGGATGGGTATAATGGTATAATGAGTAACTATATATGATTATTATAAAGTGATATTGATACTGAAATGGTATACATACACTTCAACACAATTCCACGACCATGGGAACGATATCATCGCTCGTGCGTACGTACGGACTACCATCTCCACGACGCGATGAGATTCATTCTCAATGATTAACCATTCATGAATGATTATAAAGTATATATAATAAGTACTAATGAAATATATGACCTAATAATGATACTTGAATTATTTATATTTATATTTTTGTCATCTACTTAATTCCATTCAATTCAATAAGGAAACGAAAACAGCGTTCATGCATACGTACGGACTACCGTCTCCATGAACGGTGTATTTCTTTCCATTTATCGATCCATTATATATATGTATATTCTGAATATATATTATATATAAATCATGTTTTATATTATATAATTAAGTAATAATGATCGAAGTAATCATATGAATAATTACAAGTTAAAACATGAATGACAAATGAGACGATTTTACCCAAAACACTACTTTAACATGAATTTACAAAAGAATGGGTAATATAAAGCCATAAGTGAACCGTATATGATATAATAAAAATGAATATGATTCTGTAATAAGTCAATGACATGATTTAAATCATTATACAGGAGGTTCGGACACTTACAAATCAAGTCGGACCTAAGGTAAGGGAAATATCACAATCTCCTTTTTATCCGAGATTGTTAATACTTTGGTATTTACTGGGGTGTATTTTATCATCAACATCCATGTTTCCTCAACATGTAATATTATTTCCATCCACCTTCAATTGTTTAAATCCAATTTTACCCTTCGGTGAGTTTTTAGTAAAAGATATGAAAGGAATATTTTGTCGTTTTTCGTACGAGGTACTTTTTGACTTTTTCGACAAAAGTACGAGAAAATTTTTTTTTAACTTATATGGCACGAACGGATATTTACGGTTTTATAAAGCCTTATTTTAATAAATATTCCTCCAAAATATTTCATGACAATTTTCAACAAAATCTCTTTCTTTTAAAATTGCATGACTTTTTGTGAAAAGAAATTGATTTTGAAGCAGAAAGGTATTTTCCTCAAGAATGGAGTTCAAGTGATTTATCAAAATTATTTTCCATCTAAGATAATAAAAGGGTTCTGTTTCTATACCTATTATTACATGGATTAGATTATGTTGTGATGGAAATATTTTTATGAATTCCTTTATATTATATGAATTGTTTTATGATGTCATGTTGTTTAAGAATCCCATTTTTATTACATGTGTTATGCTATGATGTATGGTTTATGATTTTGTGGCACACATAAGAATGGCATCATTATGAGATGGGTGGGACCTATATCTCTATCCAATGCATTGGGTAAAGATTTTATATCTCATGAGATAGACATGGTTGGAATGGTAGGTTATACCGGTTCAGTGAAACAGGACTGAAACGAGGGTGACTCGGTTCAGAAATGAGATTATTTTAAGAAAATATAAATATAGTAATAAGAATTAATAAGATAATCCTCCAAATAAAAACCTAAAATAATATGTTGATGGTAGATGAGACCAATCACTACACACTATTTCATCTTCCGTTTATCATTGAAAAATAATTCAAAATCATTAATAAAGGGACTATTTTGGCTAAAAAATCAACTAGAGAAGATAATGTTGTGAATATTCTTTAGTGGATTCTATTGGAGAGATGTCCAATGAATGATAAATTTTCTCAAATCTGAGAGCTTTTAAGCTCAATGTGGAACTGGAAAGGGTTGGAAGGTATTTTTTATCCATAAAAGGAATTGTGTACTGGGAGGATCCACCATGTGATGCCTATGAGGTGGTAAGGAGACCCTACCACTCTAGAGGGAGAGGAATCTTCAATCTATCTAGTAACACCCCAAGTGTTTAAAATAATAATATTCATTATAAATTTTTTCACACACAATACCGAGTTTTAAGAAAATTGGGATATATTCTAAAAATATTCTTATTTAAATGTGACCATTATAAAATAGATTTTAAATTGTTAGGTATGAATAATGATAAAAAAATAATAATAAATATCTATTATGGTTTTATATAATGAAAATTTATTTATTAATTCATAATAAATAAGTACATAATTTTCACTAAAGTCATTTTGTTCATAAAAATTATGTTTTATTCATAAATTAATTTTATTCCTTTTGTTAGAGAATATACTAAATACATTCTTGGATATTTTGAAATTGAATTTAATTAAAAGGATATAATTTTTAAAATACTAATATCAAATTATCTTGAGGTAAAATTTTGGTGTTTTCCTAAAATGATTTATTTTTCATTGAACAGTGAAAATGCTGATTTTTTTAAAACTGTCATTTTTTTCAGACAAAAAAAGTATCATTGTGCCCGTATTTTTGTCTAAAAGTTACATAAGACTTATTTAGTTTTATATAATATAATTAATTACATTTTAATCATCATTATATCAAATTTTGGTCTAAGTTCATTTTTTTCTTAAAGACACATTTTTTGAAAAACTGTTTTTCATTGGGTTTTTTCATTTATATTAAAATTGATATCTCAAAATTATTTGAATTTATTCTTAAAAAACGAATTCCATATTTTGAATTTTTATTTTAAAAATTTTAAAATAATTCCCTTTAATTGTTTTTCATTATGAATAGAAACTATAGAAAATATTTGACACCTCAGTAAGGGTAAATCAGGTAATGAAGGTTAAAAATAATATGATTCAGACTAAAAAACCCTAAAACATTAGTTTAATATATTTTATTAGTGTGTTACTACCATAGTCATTAAATATTATATTATGCTAATTATGTTTATTTTTCTTTTAAAATTACTTATATATTATCTTAAGTAATGAAAAATAAAAAATGTTACTCTCTTGATTTTAATTATCTATTATATGTTAAAATAGGGACAAAAAAAAGTTAAGAATTAATGTTAAAGTTTATTATTATAATAATGAAATAATTTTAATAATCGGAATTTATTTGAAATTTTTAGTGATGAAATAATTTCTATAAATAAATTTGTAATTCCGGCATAGTGCATGTGTAAGTAGTAGAAAATTATGGTAAATGATTTTAAAAACATGAAATGTAATACTTTTATGGTGAATTATAGTGTCAAAGATATTTATAGTTAATAATAATTTATTATTTATGGTTAAATGTTTTATATTTTAATTCCATTACTATCTTGTTTTTTATGTCAAAATATGTGAATAGTTCTTAAAATGACATCAGTAGTATTTTATGTTAATATATTCTATTAAATTATATAAAAGTAATAAATATATTAAAATAAAAAAATTATGATGATAAATGGTAATAAATATAATCCCTTTTCCATTAATTATTAAATTGTTAACTTAGAAGTAAATTTATATCCCTTAAATATTGAAATGGTTATTACTGTGGTTAGGGTTAAAAAATATTAACGGAATGGTTAATCCAAATGATAATATTTAAAATGATATATAAACATATAAAAATAATTTTATGATAATGGTAAGACCCTATAATAATTATTATATAATAGATGTCATTTTTTAATCATTTTACTTGTGTTAGACATGTATTATGTTATAATACTTCATATATTTCCAGAAGCACCCCTCCCCTCAATTATAAACGAGCACTAACTCTCCACTCCCCTCCACATTTCTAGTGCCATTTGGTTCATAAAATAACTAACCTAGTATCTACCTATATTACTTTATCTATGTTCTAGATGTATTATTTTTGGAATAATACCAACCATAGAGAGATTATGGTGTAAAGAAAAGGTGGTTTTCTCAAGAAGAGGAACAGATTTTAACTGACTATTTTCATTTTATTCTTTATTATACATCCTTAAAATATTATTCAAACATGATAAAATAATAACATCAGTATATTAAATATAAATTTATGTTATCATGTTAATTTAATAACCAATATTCATATCCTTATTCCATAAAATGTGAAACTAATCTATCATTCCTATGTATGGTGGACTACCTCCACACGAACCGATGTAATTAATTTGCCATCACAATCTTTTATAGATGGTTAAAATGGTGGATTTAATATATATATATATATTCAAGAAATAATTATAATTAAAAAAATATAATATATCATCTACTTCCTCACCTCTCTATCCTTTGAAAATTGATAACGTTGTTCATGCGTATGTGTGAATTACTACCTCCATAAAGAAATGTGATTTGTTTTTCATCACCATATTAGATTACTGGTATATAAAATTTTATTATCAGATAGATTAAGATATCTATGATATATTAATAATTATATAAATATCATATAACACTTACTTTATTTCCCACAATCTCAATGAAAAATAGAAATGTTACTCATTCGTACATTCGGCATATTGTCTCCATGATTTTTATATTAATCATTTTTCATGCCCATATTTCATGGTTGGTTTTAAAAATATAATAAATGAATAAAAATGATAATTATTTATTTATTTCTGTTCTTTATATGATATAGAAATTATACCTTTGACCACAATCAATATATTGGAGTCATCTTGAAGTAATAAACCAAACATCCTCAGAACATATAATGTGGACTTAACTGATTATGTAATTAAATGTTGAATTAAAATAATTGAAATAAATTTTTTAAGGAAAATATATTAAATATATAAAATTTTATTGAGAAATTAAATGATTTAAATAAGTTTATTAAATATTATTTAAAGGAAAAACTTAGAAACTATGGAGCTGAGATAAGGGATTTCATCTCAATTTCCCTTCATTAAGGCATGTTTTAATGTTATATGAATAATTTATTTTATATGATTTGTATAATATAATTTTAAATGTTATATAATAAGTCATTCATACCTAATTATATTTTCAATCACAACTCATTTTACCTCATCCAAGTGGTTTGATTTGAATGTTATTAAACTAGTAGGGGCATTCTTAACTCAATTTTCATTCATTAGGTTATGTCACTTAATAGGAGATTATGTTTTTCCAAGATTATGTGTTAAATGAACATTTTTTGAATTAATTTCTATTTAAACATTTTTTAGTTACATTTATTACACATAATCTCTCCATTTATTAATTCTCAATTCAATTATATGTTCTTTTTAAGGGTTATTTGTCTCAAATTTTACTTCTCTTGGAATTACATTTATGCTATGAACCTATCTTCTCTTATAAGGTGCATATACATATCTTTGACATTTTATTTCATGGATATCATTATATTAATGATACTTAATGTTTAATTTTAAGTCATTTCTCTCATAGAATTAATATTCAAATATTACCAAAATTATAAGGATTTTTATGATACAGTCCCATCTTATTATGATATTGTCTATGTTAAAAGCTCTTTTGGGAGGGATTGTATTATCTTATTTTCTATAACCAAATATATTTTATTCTACTATATTTTTGAATTTTTTTTACATGTTTAATTTTAATTTCATCCCTTATTTATTAAAGAAACATTAAGAAAGTTGTTTATAAGTGATACTAATCATCTATCTTCTTTTGGATAGGAAATATTTCCCTTCCATATCCATGTTTTCAAAGTTGTTTTCAATAATTTTCTTATTAACACTTAAATAATTTTTTAAGTTCATTTTCTTATATCATTTAATTTATTTAAAAATGTTTTAAAAAGGAATCTTTTTAACATTGTTCTAAAAACACATTTTGAATTACATTACCAAATTGTGAAAGGATTGTTTTATTTTTATCATATACCGCTTAACTACCTTTCTTCACTATCGTGAATATTTTTTTTTGAATATTACTATTAACATTTCCAATTTAACTAACAAAGAATTTTTTTTCTAATATTCTATAAATTTTTAGTTTTTAAAAGTGGTATTCAAAGTGAAAAGGGTATTTTCATAGAGAATGTTTTTAATTATCTTTTATGGTATTTATATTCATCAACAAAATAGAAACATGATGTTAATTCTGCTCCACTAGGTATATGTTGTAAATATTCCATCCAAATTATTAATCTATATGTATTATGATTCTTTCAAAGATATTTTTGTGGAACCCATTTGTTTTCCATGGGGTAAATTAATATATAATTGAAATTTTTCTTGTCATGTTGAAAATATAAAGATTTCATGTGTTATTATTATATTATAGTTCTTGGACACCTTTTGTGATAAAAGGTGATCTTGATATTTCTCATTATAATTTTTGATAATGATATATCATGACAATGTATTGGGTAAATAGATAGAGTTAACTGGATAGAGGTTTTTTGAAAAGAGGTTATTGTAATTTATCGAGTTGGTTACTCCATTTGTAAGAGTGGTTGTGTGAGTTATATGAAAATGATGTTCCAAGTTAATAAAATGTTTCATTTATTCTTCCATCCAGTTCTATTATATCCTCTTCATAATTATTACTTTCACATGAATTATGATCTTTCACTGACAAGACTCTTGTACTATGTTAAATATTTTTTCCATGTTTCATTTTTTATAATACATGTTTTGATGGGTTTGGGTTCTCTTATGTCATGTTCATGAACTTTTATTATGTCACCATACTCTTATTCTTATCTTTTTCTAACTGAGGAAATTGAATTTTTAATTTTTATCTTTTCCCTTACTAATCATTTAATCTTACCCTTCTTATGTTATCAAATTCTCTATGTTGTGAAGAAAGGTTCTTAGTATGTAATTCCTAAGAATGTTACTAGATTTGAAGAAATTTGTGTGATATGATGTTGAATTTATAAACCAATTGTTTATATATATAAGTTTTTATATATGATTTCTTATTAATTTTGTAAAACCCAAAACCTAAAAGGTAATTGGGTATATTAGTTATCAAATTTTTCTAGTGATGTTGTAAGTTTTTATGGATAAAATTGGGTCCTGATTATAGGTATCGAAGCCCTAAATGTAATTATTGTGTTTTTAGACCTAAATCTAAGAGTTCATGTTTGGGTAATTTATACTAGGTATCATAACAGGATTTAGATAACTTTTGATATTAGGATTATTTCATGTGAGGTTAACTTATGAATACCATCATCGGTTTATAAATTTAATGATGATAATAAGTTCAAAGGCATAGACACCACTTATTAAGGATTTATGTGATTATATTTTAAGGTGATTAATGATATTTTGGGAGATTTTTTATTGGTTTGAGGTTTATAGGACCCTAATTTTTAATGTGAATGATTATTTGGGAAGAATTATATTACATTTTTAAAGAAGTATGTTGAAGGGTATAATATAACCTTTAAGGTTAAAACATTATTTAGTCTTCAGGTTATTAAGGTAATTTTGGATATAGGTTTATTTATTTATAGAATTATGGAACATTTTCTGTTATTCTATAAATGTTGGAGTAAAATTCATTATTTCATAACATAACGGATTATAAAATTTGGATATTATCTTACCTTATTGAAATAATTTATGTTTTGGTTAATATTTAAAGATAATGAGAATATATTTTTATCCTTTTTTGGATTATGTGATCTTTTAGAAGCTTATTTTATCTATTTGAGCATGAAAAAATCACCTTGAGTACTCATTTTTTAGAGAAAAATATGATATTGTGAGGAAATTTGATTAAAGGATGAAATTTTACTATTCCAATAAGTATATATCCTTATGATCTTAGTCTATTTGGTACACGAATTCTTCAAATATAAGGAATGGATATTGATTTAAAAATATATATCCTATTATATTCATTTCTATTGAATCAATGGTCATTTTTACACCACATTGATTTATGGTTTTATGGTCATTGAATTTTTAATGATCATTAAATTTCTATTGATAAATGTTTTCTATCACTCTACATAATTATCAAGACATTATTTTTTTCCACCCTTTCTATATTTTCACTTCCCACTAATATCATCAGATTTGGAAACCTATTAATGTGTTATTCTAGATGACCATCATATTTCCCTTTCCCTATATTCAAGGGAATGATTCATTAACCCTTTTTATGATATGGGTTTCTTATAAATGTATTTTCCAATGTTAAACCCTTGATTACCAATTCAAGTTGAAATTGAGAGGATAAAATTTATTTAAGGGGAGAATTTAACACCCTCTGTTTTTATAATAATATAATGCTTGATAGCTTTGTTAACACAAAACAACACGTTTTAAGTGAGTCGTGATATGTTATAAAAATATTATTTTTTAATTGTAACTATTATAACCTAGATGTTAAATTTTAAGGTATGAATAATTATCAACACATTATGAAATATATGTATAAAATTTTTATATTCTTTATATGTATAGATTAATTTGTAATAAATTAGTTATATATCTTTTGTAAAGTTATTCTATGCTTCAAAAATAAATTTTCTTCAAAAAGAATTTTTATTTCATTTTGTGAGGGAATATTTTAAATAATTTTGTAAAATTTTTAAAAATTTATTTTTTTAAAAGTATATCATTTTCATAATTCGTATATTAAAATTCTCCTAGGGTGAAATTTTGTGATTTTTCTAAGAATAATGATTTTTTAATGAATAGTGAAAATACCAATTTCTATAAAAATGTCATTTATTTTCTTTAAAAAGTACCATTCTGATTTAAATTTATTTTAAAATTAATATAATTAATTTTAAATTATATATAATATAATTAATTACATTTTAATCATCATTATAACTAATCTCAGTATATATTCATTTTTATGCTTAACGATGCATTTTTTTAAAAACTATTTTTCATTGTGTTTTAGGAATTTATATTAAAATTAATTTCATCCATTTATAGGGATTTAATCATGAAAAATACATTCCATATTTGGAATTATTATGTTAAATTTTTTTAAATAATCCCCTTTTATTTTTTTCATTATGAATAGTAACTATAATAAATATTTTGTCACCTCAATAATGATAAATTAGGTAATTAAGGTTAAAAGTATTATTATAATGACTAAAAATGATCCTAAAACATAAATTTCATATATTTTAATAGATTTTTTAGACCATCCTTGTCAAATATTCCAATTAATGGAAATTATTTACTAGTTTTATTTAAACGCCATTTATAATATTTTATGTAAAAAACACAAAATGTCACTCTCTTGATTTTCAGTTTATATTATATATTCAAAAAATGATAAAAATAATTTATAAATGAATATAAATTATTGTTTTTATAATAATTAATTTCTTTTTATGGAAATTTATTTAAAAAAATTTGTTATGATATAATTACCTTACATACTTATGCAACACATGCATAGTGCTTGTGTAAGCAGTAAAAAATTAAGGTAAATAATTTTAAAAACATCAAAAGAAATATTTTTTGGATTAATTATGGTGTAAAATGAAATTTATAGTTTTTATTAATGTATTATTTTTTTTGAAATTTATTATATTTGAATTCAATTTTTTTCAAGTTATTTTTATTTTCCATGTATGTGAACAATTATTAAAATGAAATTGATATAATTTTATGTTATATATATTTTATTTAATTGGTTAAGAATAATAATAATTAAAACATTAAATAGAACAATTATGATGATTAATTTTTATAAATATAATTCCTTTTACATTTATGATCAAATTGTTAACTTAAATGTAAATTTATAATCCTTTAATATTAAAATAGTTGTTGTCATGGTTAAAGATAAAAAAAGTTAGATGAAGGGTTAATCTAAAAGTTAAAGTTTAAAATAATATATAAAAATATAAAAATATTATTTGATTATTATATTATAGGCCAACCATCTTTATATTCTAATAAATTTCATTTTTTAACCATTTTGAATGTTTAAACACATATTATATTATAATGTTTCATGGATTTCCAAAATGTTCCCTCTTCTCACTTATAAAATGATGCCACCTCTCCTCACCTCTTCCCTATTCAAGTGCCATTTGGAATAGAAAATCCCTACCCAAGGCACTCCCAAAAACACCTCCCTATTTACTAGATAATTTTTTTTTGGTATAATACAACCATATAGGGATTAAGGAGTAATGAAAAGGAGGTTGTCCGAAGAAGAGGTATAGCTTTTAACAGAGCATTTTCATTTTTTTCTACTTATTCATCCTTTTAATATTATTGATCCATGATGAAATAATAACATATATACTTCTCCTTTTTTAACAAAATTGGAAATAAAATCATCATTTGTGTGTAGGATGGACTACATCCTCACAAATTGATCTAATTAATTTTATATAACAAGCTCTTATGGATGGTTATAGTGATTGATTTAATATATATATATATATGATATTAATAAAATAATTTTAATTCTTCAAATATAATATATCATCTATTTTCTTACCTTTCTATCCATTGATAGATGATAACATCATCTTTGTGTATGTGTGGATTACCACTTCAATGAAGTAATGTGATTTGTTTTTCATCACTTCATCATATAAACTATATATAAAAGTGTATTTAAAGGAATAATATTCAATTTAGGATATTATCTCCATTATTAAAAGATGTAATAATTCTAACCATATTTCCCTCACATTTTTTGAAAAATGGAAATGTTACTCATACGTACGTATGACCTATCATCTCTATGATTGTAACATAAATCATTTTTCATAACCTTATTTCATGGTTGTTTTAAAAATTATAATTAATATATATTAATAGTAATTATTTAATTATTATTATTCTATATATTATGTAAAAAATATCCCTTTGAACAAGGTCAATATACCAAAGTCATTTTGAGGTTATGAACAGAACGTCCTCAAAACACTCGATGTGGATTTAATAGATTAAGTAATTAAATATTTCAATAAAATGAATGAAATAAATGGCTTAAGAGTAAGGAACTAAACCATTAAAATTTTATTTATAAATCAAATAATTTATATATTTCTATTATATAGTAAGTCAATGACATACATGGAAAGTCTATACTAATGGTAAGGGATTTCATCTCAATTTCCCTTCATTGGGTCATGTTTTAATGTTATAAACCTAATTTATTTTATTTGGTGTATATACTATAATTTTCATTTTTATATCATGAATCATTAATACTTCATGGTATTTTATGTTATAATTTATGTAACTTCATCCAATGGGATTGATTCCAAAGTTACTAAAGCTGTAAGGGTTTTATTAACTCAATTTTATTCCATTAGGTTATATCACTAATTCTTTGATTATATTATTCAAAGATTATGTGTGAAATGAAATTTTTATGATTTATTTTTTATTTCTACTTTTTTTTATTTACATTTATTATAATCTATTGATTAATTATCAATTTAAATATAAGATCTTTGTAAGGGTTGTTAATCACAAATTTTTCTTGGTTGGGACTTATGTCTATGTTATACAACTATATTATTTAATGAGGTGTATATAAAACCCATTGAAATGTTATATAATGGATATTATTATATTTATGGTTTTTAATGTTTCATTTCAAGTCATTTCTTTCATAATATTAATATTCAGAAGTTACCAAAATAGTAAGGATATTTATGATAGAATCCCATCTTATTTCAGGATTTTCTATATTCAAAGTTCCTTTGGGCGTGATCATGTTTCCTTATTTTATTAAACCACATATATTATCCTCTCATATGGTCATTAATGTTTTTTACTATTTTAATTTATATTTCCTCCCTTAAAGATTAAAAAATCAAGAAATTTGATAGCAATTGATACAAATCTTGTATCTTCTTTTGGATTGGTAAAATTTCTCTTTTATATCCATATTTTATAAAATTATTTTAAGAATGTTCTTATTTACACTTATATTATGTATTAAGTTCATTTTTAAGTATCATTGTATTTTATAAAAATGTTTTTAAAAGGAATATTTTATCATTTTTTATACGATATATTTTTACATACTTTACCAAAGTGTGAAATGGAATGTTTTATTTTACCATATAACAATTAATATCCTTTTTTCACCATCATGAATATTTTTTTCAAATTTTTTTTTAATATTTCCATATTTCTCTTTAAGGGAAATTATTTTCCTAAAATTAAAGATTTTTTTATTTCTAAAAGTGATATTTTAAGTGGGTATGGTATTTTCCTCAATAATTTTTTTAATGATATTTTATTAGTATTTTTATTCAACAAGAGCATCAACCCTTGATTTTTTATGTGCACTGAGGATATGTTGTAAATATACAATCTTTATTTTTTCTCTGGATATATTGTGATTTGTTCAAATGGTTTTTCATAGAGATCATTTATTTTCCAAGGTAAATCAAGCTATAAAATATCAATGCTTATTTTTATATTGAAAAATGAAAAAATTCATGTTTTATGATTTTGTTACAGTTCATTCAAATTGTTTAGGATAAAGGGTGATTCCAAGACAGCTCATGATAATTCGGGATCCCAGTATAGCTCTACAACATATTTAGTAAAGGGACAGAGTTAAATGGTTATAGGTTCCTCCTAAAATATTATTAGAATTTACTAGGTATTTTATTCCCTTTATAAGAGAGTTTTTAAGTGTGATATGTAAACGATGTTCGAAGTTATTAAAATTTTTCTTTATGCTTTCATCGAGTTCAAAGTTATCCATTTCTCAAGGATTATTTTTACATGGATGATGATTGTTGACTTATATGAATCTTATATTGTTTCAAATCTTTCTTCAATGTTTCATAATTTATGATCCATGTTTTAATGGGTGTGAATTATCTTATATTTTTCTCATGAAAATTGATTATTTCATCATACCCTTTTTCTAATATTATTCTCAATGATGACATTGAATTATTAATTCTTATGTTTACCCTTACTGACCATTTGAGCTCCCTCGTAATAGGTTTTCTATTTTCCGAAGTCATGAAGAATGGTTTTTGGTATGTTATGCCAGATGTGAAAAATTTAGTGATGGATTATATAGATTATTATGAACTATTTGTTCATGTATCCAAGTTTTTATGAATTTTTTTTTTTCACAATTCTTAAAAACTGTAAACCTAATAGGTCCTTCGGTATGTTAGAGATCCAATTTTTTCAATGTTGTTGTATGTTTTTTGTGGATAAAATTGGTTCATGATTATTAGTATCAAAGATATTAATTTAATGATTTTATTATTAAAATAGGATCGAGGAGTACAGGTTCTAGGCTGTTATAGAACCAATAATATAGGGTAGTTCTGAGAGGATTTCAAGTAGGGTTTTAGAGTTATTAATTCTAGAGGAATGTTACTATAAAAATGAACTAATTAAATAATAAATGGTTAAATTTTAATGAATTTAATGAATAAGTTAATGAAATTAAAAGCTACAAAATTCCATAAAACTATCGGTTTTTCTTCCAAACAATACTGAGTTTATCATATTCTATGAAACATTTCTTAGAAATAATTTATAATTCTATTAAAAGTGATGTTTCTTGTCCATAAGTCACCATTTTGGGGTTTATCTATAGATCCAATGAAATAATATATTTCCATGTGCATGAAAGGTTATTTTTTAGAAACCATATTTCTATTTTATTAAAGGTACCTTTAAAAATCCTTATTTTTCTTTAAAACATCTCTTCCTATACAACTACACATTTACGATGGAAGGTATGTATTTGGTGTTTATTAGAGGTGTAAAAGGTATGTAAGGTTCCTACTTTTTTCTATCAATTTACTTATAAAAATACACCATCATCATGGAATCATTTATTTCTATAAAAAATGAAAAATTCTCTAAGTAATTCATGTCAATTTAGGTTGAAATTCCATAACAATTTATGAACAATAAAATTGAAAACACTCAATTTTTATATCATATTCCTTGATTTTTTAAATTATAAACTATTTTTAACATTCTTTGTAATGAATCGACCCAGTTTACCTTGAATAACTAGTACCTAAACTTATTATCCACAAACCCGAAGGGTAGTCCCAATCCCCACAGGCTGGGAACTAGAACCCAAGAAACCATGAAAAAATATAGGGAATTATTTCTCCCAACTTGAAACATGATACATAGAAAATATACAAAGTAAAAATAAATAGTAGAATAAATAACTAGAAATATATATTCCATAAAAAAATAAAAACCAATAGTAGAAATATAACTCGAAATAAGATAAAAAAACACCAATAAAAATTTTAATTGTAAAGGAAAATTAAAAAAAATAACTAAATAATTCATGTGACATTGTCAAAAACACCCCACCATCTCACCACAAACTACTTATACCTAGATGACATGAACCTCCCCACCTTACTGTGGCAGATTATCTTTTCTTGAATCAAAAGACAATATCGGGTCAACACACTTCCAAAGGGGTGTTTGGGGTGTGAGATAAACATGCTTAGTGGGATCTCACCCTAGTGTTCCATATCAATACATTGTGTAAATATAACATATTATCAATTTATAAAACATGTAATAACAAAAAATAAATCATTTTAATATCAAAAAATGGTAAATAGTTCTCATTTTTCCAAAATTCTAAACAAATTCGCATAAAATAGTTTTAAGAAATAAATTTATAAAACCATTTACATTTAATCAAAAATAGATATATTGAGTCAAAGTAATAAAAACCCAACACACAAAGGATAAACATACCATGGATTACTCAAGATCAGGTTATCAATTCCACTCATACATCATCCATGACTTGGGAACACTATAATCCCTTGGAACCCATTAAAAAAGATCTAGGGAATAGAGAAACTCCCCCAGAAGTTCAACCCTCCTAAAATGTCTAGTCAAATACTACATCTAAATGCATCTAGATCAAGGAATGTAAGAACTCCCCAAAAAGTGAACCTTTCAAAAAATATCAAAAGAATATCCCCAATACTAAAACTACTGCCTAAACACACAATGATCCCATGGTAATCACCTAAAATTATTTAAAAGGTCTTATGAATTTCAAAGTACAATTTCAACATCCTTTTTTCATCAAAAAATTCATTGAATGAAGTAAGACACATTGTAACCACCATAGAGATCGAGCACTAAACGAAGGAACCTGAAAGGAGTGGAAACACCCAAAATATCCTAGATGAGAGCTATGATTAAAGGAGACATTTTACTAATGAATGGATAAATGATTTATGTGAATATTAAATACAACCTACTGGGCATGAGGGTTTTACATTTTAAACCCATGTTTTATGACGTAAGTCCCCCCAAATCCATGAAAATTGAAAAAAAAGTCACCTCAGGTTAGTTTATTCTGAGTGGGGATTTAATATCATATGAATTGGTCTTATAGAATAAGTCTAATTTAAGGCCTAAAATGATTTATGTCCTGAACTATTTCTACTACATGTTCCATATGAAACTTTTATATTGTAAGCAAAACATTTATAGTGTAAATGTCTCCTGTATGTAATACCAAACACATACCTCTATGGAAAACACTAAAATGATTATTATTCCCTCTCAACCCAAAAACACAATATTAAACATCAAAAATATCATACCTTAAGATTAATAATGTTATAATTTCCCCAGAATAGGACTTTATGTCTATGTTATGTCATGAAATAGAAGGTTTCTCGAGAAATAGGTGATTTCACTACTCCATCGCTGATGATTCTCACTCCCATGTCTTGTGAGAATCTGATCCATGTCATTATACCACTCCGACCAATGGAATAGACATGTCACACAAGTATTTTACCTATGAATCAATGATTTCCACTAGTTTATCCTTAACTAAAACATATGTCTTCAACTTAATCACTTCTCAAGTTGGAGTATGAGAGGGATCTGGATGGTTTTTCATGAGCTTTGATATATGGAAAACATCTTGTCTAACCATAAAATGAGAAATAAATGTTAACTGATAAGAAACCTTCCTGAACCACTCAATGACCTCAAATGTTTATATATATCTCATATCCATCTTCCCATATTTCCTAAGTTGACATTGACCCATCTTAGTAGAAACTTTCACGATAACATGATCACCTTTGGAAAACTCCAAGGGATTATGTTGATGATCCATATATGATTTTTACTACTCTTCACTTTAACCATACACTGATTTTTATCATGAATCCTTGCTGATGTATCCTAAATAAGCCTTAGTCCCACAATAGAGGCTTCAACCACCTATTCCCAACAATGAGGTGACCAGCGTGGGTAACCATAAAAAGCCTCAATGGGAACCATTATGATCCATGAGGGTAAATATTTTTTACAAAACAAGATATATATAGCCCATGATCCACAAAAATATAATATAGATTCATGGAGAATATCTTTCAAGATCTAGATAACATGCTTAACCTGACCATTTGTATGTGGATGGTAGGTTGTACTCAACCAGACCAGAGTCCCCATCACCTCTTGAAGAATCTTATAGAATCTGGAAGTTAACCTAGGATCCATAACAAAAATAATATCATAAGGAACCCAATGTAACCTCATGATATCCTACATTTATATATTACCTAGATCATCGTCTTTAGTGGTTCCCTTGATCAGAATAAAATGGGATGATTTTTTTAAACTGATCAATCACCACCTAGAAATAATTCTTCCCTTAAAGAATTTGTGGAAAACCAAAAAATATTTCCCTAGGCACCTAATCCCATGTAGATCCCTGGTTTTTTTCTAGTAATAATTTTAAATCTTTCTATATATATTTCCAGAGCTAGGTGCTGAGACGACGTACAATTCTGAGGCTCGAGGTGCTTGGAATTGATTTTATAAAAATATGAAATATGTTTTATATTGGAAGCATGAAACTTCTAAAAAAATGGGATAACTCTTATAAAAAAGTTTTTTTTAGAAATATGAGACCACGGTTGATTCTAGATAGCAGTGTTTACCCTATGCACGACATAAAATGGGTCAGTGTGGGGCTTTTAGACTCCTCACTCATTGGAGGTATGTTAAGTATATTAATTAATTATTAAATTAATTAACTAACTCATTTTAGTGCAACAAATTACTCTATAAGAATATAACAAGGATTAATTCATTATGTTTATCCACATTAACCTTGTGTGAATTCTAGAGCTCTATATTCATCCTCCATTAGTGAATCTCCTTGGATGACGAAAGAACTCTGTATTAGATTTGATCATGATGTATCAAACAAAATGACTACTCTTAGATCATTGGAGGTAAATTTCTTCACCAGTGAATGATCCATAATTCAGGTATAACTCTTCATTTGGTGTTTTCATGCCCTTTGATTAAATAGTTTAGTAGATTGATTTTTTTACTTCGATATGTGCCAATTTTTTCTACCTCCTCTTATTCCCCAGTATCAAAATTCAATTAATTTCGTTGGTTTCTAATCCATGGATCATTGTTCTTGATCATTGGCCAAGAATTCATGGAAAATGATCATTTAAACCTTTTTATGGTGATTTTATTCCCCATTTCTTTGTGTTATTCACTTATTGGACCTCGCTGTCCCGGTTCATCTTTTCCGGGTGGTACAAAACCTGAATGGACCCCCATAACCACAGTAGATCAAGAAATAAGGAACAGGTAAACAAATTATGGACATATCTTGGATGTTGTTGATGTATGGGAGATTTTTTTGATGATCATAGTATGAATTGAAGGCGGTGGAAGGTAGGACTGTAGTCCCAATCACAAATCCCCTGACACTAAATGAAGTTATTTTCTAGCGAGCGATGTTCGAGATCCATGAACCACAAATACATTTCCTATTTTTGGATATATTAGTGGTTGAAATAGATTATAATATATGGATTTCAAGGCACAATGTTGGATATGGGATTTCAGTAAAAATCCTAACTACACGCCATGTTTGGGGATGAACACACAACATATATCCCCCCTCTATGGTAGCACCTAGGGTTTCAGAAAAGTTATGGATAAAACGGATTGTAACATCTCACACACATCATGTACCCCCTTACCAGTTGTAAAATCCATGTGATGGATCACATGTGTGGGAATTCATGTGGATGTACCTATCCAGGTAAACGGATATGTACTTGAGTACACAGACACGGGGTTCAGAAAATGGATATAGTGAGTAGGACACTGCCCGGTCCTCGTTATCCTGAATATATTGTGTATTCCACCGACACGATGTTCACTACTAAATGGGATGGAGAAATGTTCCATCTAGGGATATGGCTAGGCAGTGGAGTGGGACCACATGTTGTGTGGGTCCCCTCACATTCCATGTACCCCTAGTTCCTTTTTAAGGAAACTTCAACTATTCATATATCCTTTGTTTGAACTCATATTTTGGCCTGCGAGTATCTGATCCTGAGTATTTTTCTACATAGAATTTGACGGTGCCCTCGATTATAGATTCAGAGATATGATGCGAAATATTCTGTCCATGGTTCTTACTTTGGTGGTGCTCAATGATGGAAGTTATCTTGCAGGATCATCATGGGCCTTTCTTGTGGCACCCTCATATGAGGAAAGATATGGTGCCCTGCCAAATTAGAGTGGATCCCTCCATTCGGGTAGGTCATGGTTCCTCGAACTCCCATGTTTCACCCTCTTATAGGTCATGGAATGGGTCCTCTATGACATAGAGTGGAACCCTCTAGTCTGGTTGGTCATGGGTCCCTAACCTTTTGAGTAGCACCCTCTTATGGGGAAAGGCATGGGTCATCGATGACTTAGAGTGGCACGCTCCAGTCAGGTTGGGAATGGGTCCTCTACCTTTCTAGTGGCATCCTCTTGTGGGGAAGGGCATGGGTCCTCGATGAATTAGAGTGTTACACACAAGTTAGGTTGTTCATGGATCCTCAAACCTTCCAAGTGTCACCCTTCTATGGTATCAAGGCATGGGTCCTTGAGGATTAGATTGGAACCTCCATTGACATGGGTAAAGGTCCTCCATAGATACTTATAGAGTGGGACCCCACTAATGCACTAGGGAATGGTCCCTCTACGTCGAGTTTTTTCGAACTCAGTTGTGAGGCATAGTGATGAGGCATGGTTAGACTTGTACAGTTACTTTTATGCAGATTCTTGGGATATTGTGAATCATTGATGGACTTATAGAACTGTTGGATACTCTTCTTCTAGGTATTAGCAGTGAGATGGAGATCCCCTTACTCTCTATTTTGGCTTCTTGGCTAAGAATATATATATATATATATATCCTTCTTATGTATCCACACCATGAATTTGGTTACTCTCCTTCTAAGAGATGAAAATACACATGGGGTATACCATGTTCTTTCTATGTTTAGCATATCATGGTTTTATAATTAAACTCTCTAGCTATAGGGGAAGAAAACTCTATGGCTATTTCATCTACTCACCATGTTTAGTACCTTTTTTTTGGATGATCTTAATTTCCCACTCTTGGTTTTGTTGAACTATTCCCTTTCACAGTACCTTGTGTTATCTACTATCTTTCACTTCTTGTTGTATCTCTTAATACTCCCCCTATAGCTTTTGAGGTATCCAACTAGGTATTAATATACTCACCCCTACATTGGATTTTCCTGAATGTGTCATGTATTAAGTAGAATATGGACAGTTCAATTGTGACTATAGAGGAGCTTAGGGATACTGGGTTCTTTGACCACGTACGGTGGTCATATCTTAGGATTTGGGAGGTGGGATCTCTCTAAGCTATTTATTTTCTAGTTTTTTCATGTTGGGAGATATTTTTAGTTGGTTGTGTATTTTTAACCTTTACTTCTTATATTAAACAACCCTAATCTTGAATTTTCTATAGGTTCATGAACGATTTGTTTACCTTATATAAGTTTTGCAACTTTTACTCTCTCCATATACACTTTTTCATTGAGATCATTGGGCATGTACGTATGAGTACTTATGAAAAGGCCTCCTCATGTTAGTTATGCCTTTTTCACTTGTCACCACCCCATGGCATATGGATGTGAGCTTGGGGTAGTTACAGCTCAAGCCTGGACTTTGTTCGGGTTACGAAAGATTGGTATCAGAGAAAGTCCATTCCTTAGGATATTGTTCAGACTACTCCTCGTAAGAGGATTTATTTGAGTTTAGGTAAATAGTTTTGAAGTGTCTTGAGTGCATCTCTCTGGATAAAGAATCCAGTGATTGTGTGGAAGCTGACTTATCCACTCACCAGGACCTTTACTACCTTATGGACGACTCGGCATGCCAAGACAATTGTTGTTGGGATTAATGGTATATTCATCATATAGGTTTGAGATTTTGACTTTACTTATTGATTTATATCCCCATTATATATATATATAATCATCAAACTATGGTACTCCTTGATAACTTCCGAGATGCCACTATGACGACAACCAGCCAAGATACCATCTTCAGTTCATGATAATGGCCTGATGAGTGATGAGGCCTCAATAAATGGTACATCCTATGATCCCCTTCATATAATTGGTATGGTAGCAGTACCTGCACCTTTTTGATAAGTTGATCATTCCATCAGATCAAGCTAAGGATGCACTCAGGTTTAGCGTTCTCTGCCAGTTCCACTATCAGAGACCTCTGAGGTTCCATGGTGATCCAAATCCTCAGGTAGCAGATTATTAGATAGAGTCAATGGTTCATATCATTAGGTTTTTTTAGACCATGATAAATCTGGTGGTTATACTGGTAGACAGCCTTTTTCATGGAGTGGTTGGGCGATGGTGGAGCCTTTTTTCCCAGACTCATGATGAGTCGACACTCTCCTGGACAGAATTCCAGTAGTTTTTCTATAAGGATTACTACCCCTCCATCTTATGCTCAGTTATGATCTAAGAGATTCTACAGTTGTAGAAGGGTGGGGTGTTGGTGGATGAGTATGTAGTGAGGTTCATATACCTTATGTGATACTCTCTTAACATGATTTGGGATGGCTACTTCTAATCACATAACTTTGATCTGGGACTCTATAGAGAGATTTGTGCCAATGTGGTACCTTTTTGCATCCCCACCCATGATAGGTTATTAGAGAAAGCACTAGTGATATAGTTATTTATATCAAAGGGGCTCTGGATAGTTGTACCTACAAGTGGGAACCACAGAGATGAGACCTCTTCAGTAGCTAGTAGATGCTAGGTTCCATGGTCTCCATGCATAATATCCTCTTGTGATCAGATTCATCCATGTGGTCAGAGGTAGTGCAGAGGAATAGGGTAGCCTAGAGAGGTGTGGTTCTTCATTTTTGATGGGTGAGGTCACATGGAATGATAATTCCCATCCTTATGTGTGGATCAACATAAGAATATAGCTGATGGACCACTACAAAAGTGGAAGTGTCGTGATCAAGGATCTCTCAAGCGTGGAAATGGTGGTCCCCAAAGAGATAGAGATAGAAAAGTAGAAATATTAGCTATGGATAATAGAAACCATTATGAGATCCTTCCACCACCACCACTAGGAGGCTCTTTTTAGGCTCAGGGGGCTATTGGTTGGGTCCGCTGAGAGATGTAGGCTTTGGATGTCTATGATCCCACTATGCACGAGATGATAAGAGGTATGATATGTGTGTTTTCTAATCTTGTTTTAGTGTTAGTATACATAGGTTTCAATCATCCCTTTATCTCTATTATCTTGGTGTATGGGCTGGAGCTCCTAGTTTAGGCGCTAGATCAGTAGTTTTGTCTTGATGTTCCTATATGGTATTCTTCTTCTATATCCTTTATTTTTCGATAGTGTAAGTTATCACTTGGTAGATAGAGGTTCATGTGGGACCTTTTGGGCATCACAATGGAACCCTATGACATAATATTTGGTACGTATTTTCTATCCATGTTGCAAGCCCAGATTGGCTATCACCGCAGATAAGTTAGATGCTTACACACTGATGGGATGAGATTCTATTTTTTGGCAAAGAGATATCATTGTAGGGAAAGTGGGTTCTACGAGTAGGAAGTTTCATCCCATTACCCATTAGATATTGATTATAGTCCATGGTGCAGAAAAATCTTAAGACATCTTGGTTCCTTCATTTGTAGAAGATTATATGGATGTTTTCTCTGAGGGAGTTCTAGGACTACCTCTCAAGTAGGAGATGGATTTTTACATTTAATTTCATATTAGGACTACTCTAATATCTTTCTTGGCATATTGGATGGCCCTTATCGATCTCTAAGATCTATGGTTGTAGTTTTAGGACCTTAATGATAAGGGTTTCATTAGACCTAGTGTGTCCCCCTGGGTAGCTTCAGTGTTGTTCTTGAAAAAGAAAGACAAGATCTTATAGATTTCTGAGGATTATCACTGCTTGAACCAAGCCACAACAAATAAAAAGTACAACTTGCTGAGTATTGTCAATATCTTTGACCAGTTTCGAGGCATGAGATGGTTCTCAAAGATCAATCTCAAGTCCAGCTACCACTAGTTGAGGGTTCTTGAAGCTAATATTCAAAATTTGGCTTTTTATGCCACTATGGACACTATGAGTTCCATGTGATGATCTTTGGTGTGATGAATTCCCCCTCTATGTTTATGGATTTAATGAACCAGGTATTATAGCCATAATTGAATCGTTTTGTCATTGTCTTCATCAAATAATTTCTCATCTACTATTAATCAAAGGAGAAGTATGAACAACACTTGATGTTGGTCATCGACTTGCTTCAACAGTAGTAGCATTACAAAAAGCTCTCGAAGTTCTTGTTCGGGATTCATTAGTTTCACTTTATGGGGAATGTCATTTTTTAGCAAGGTTTATCAATGAATCATGTAAATATTTAAGTAGATCTTTCTTGGGATCCACCCATGAGTGTGTCATAGGTGTAGATCATTATTGACTTGGAAGCATACTATGGGAGGTTTGGGGAAGAAATATCCAGAATCATATCCCCTTTGACTACCCTAATGAAGAAAGGGAATTTTTTCCTTGTACGAGTAGTTCCAGAGGGACTTTGGGGAGTTGAGGGTGAGTTTGATGAGTGCACCAGTGTTGAGACTACCATGGGAGTTCATGGTGTTCACAGTGTGTTGTGATTCCTCATGAGCTATTATTGGTTGTGTATCGATGCATTTATAGGCAGTTATTGTTTATGGGTCGAGGAAGTTGAGACCCCATGAGTATAACTATGCAACTCCTGGCCTCGAGATGGAAGTGCTAGTCTTTTCCCTGAGTATGTGGAGGAAATACCTTCTTGGAGAGCTCTTTGTGGTTTACTCTTACCCCCAGAGTTTCAGTTATGTCTTCACACCGAGGGACCTAAACCTGATATAGTGACGCTTGTTGGAATTATTATAGGAATATAACTTTGAGATAGTATATACTACTAGTAAGGGAAATGTTATAGAAAATTACATTAGAAAGAAGTCCTAGGATCACATAGTTCAGGAGGCTTCAGATTAGTTAGCCTCCTTGCAGCTGACAGTGGTGGAGTAGGGGGTTTAGTTTTTCTACAATTTTTGGTGTTGAATCCTTCTCTTCTCGATCACGTAAGAGAGTCTCAAAAGAGAGACATTGACTACAAGGTCTTAAATGATTGGATATCCATAGGTGACTCACATTATGGATATTTTGAAATAGGGAATCATGTCATATTTTTCTAGGGGTGGATAGTAGTTCTATTCACGATGTGGGAGGAGGTGATGTCAGAGTTCCACACTACTCCCCTAGCTTTACATCCTAGTTTAGGTAATATTTATGGAGACCTTCATTGGAAATTTTGGTGGTCCGTAATTATATTAATCATATCTAAGTTCTTCTCTTGGTGCCCCACCTATCAACATGTGAAGGCTAAGAACCATTTCCTGGCAGGTTTGTTTATCCCCTTGAGATCTCAGAGTAGAAATGGGATGGAATATCTACAGACATTGTCTCAATGATTATACATATAATGAAGGACCATTAATCCATCTGGGTGATAGTTGATTAACTCACAAAGTCGGTGCACTTTCTTTCTATTAGGAAGAATATTTTGGTAAAGAGTTTGTGGCAGTTGTACATATAGGAGACCGTTCACCTTCATAGGGTTCCCTAAAAAATTATCTCTGATCATGACGTGTGGTTTACATAATAATTGTGGAGAGGAATGCATGATGAATTTAGAACCTAGATGCAGATGATTGCAACCTTTCACCCATAGACCAATGGGAAGATCAAGCACACTATGTAGGTGTTGTACGATATGTTGAGGGCTTGCATGATAGACTTAGCCAAAGCTGGGAGGATCATTTTCCCTCAGTATATTTTTCATACAATAATATCTACCACTCTATCATTAGCATGGAACCTTTTGAGGCATTGTATCGGAGACCCTATAGTTCGCCCTTGTGCTAGAAAGATATTAGAGATAAATCTTTTGCGGGCCCATAGATGGTACAGCTGACGATAGATAAATTTCAGTTCATCCATGATCAAATTAGGACAGCCTAGATTAGACAGAAATATTATGTATATCACCATCATAGGCCATTGGAGTTTGAGAATGGAGACCAAATTTTTGTGATAATCTCCCCACAATGTGAAATGTAGATGTTCAAATGGGGAGTCAATTTATCCTCAATGTTCATCGAGACATTCGAGATCGAGTAGAGGGTTAGTGAGGTTTCTTATCACCTTTCCCTACCCCCATAGCTTTAGAAGGTGCATGACATTTTTCATGTGTCATAGCTGAGGTAATATGTGCATGACCCCATGCACGTCATTGACTGGGGAAATCTGGATATTGAGGATGGGGACACTTTTGTGATGCACCCGGTGGAAATTGAGGATTGGAAGGAGAAGACTTTATTTGGATAGACTATCCCCTTGGTCTACATGTTTTTCAAACATGAGAATGTCCAGCAGAGTATATGGGAGTGGAATATCCAAGTGCGAGATCAGTATCCTGAGTTGGTTTCTTAGATTTTTCTTTTTAAGGGCAAAAATCTAGAATGAGGGAATGATGTAGAGACCTGATATCAACCATTTAAGACATTTAAATACATATATATAGAGAGAGAGAGAGCTAGGAATTGAGACGACATATAATTCTGAGGATCGGTGATCCCAGAATTAATTTTAAAAATTTATTAAATATATAAAATATTGAGCACACATAGTTTCTTAAAGAAAATTTAATAACTCCTAAATAGATGATCAAATTAGATATTATATACAACAGTTGATTATGTAAAATTCATTTTACCCTAATCATTGCATTAAATGGGTCAGATTGGGGTTTTTGGAATCCTTACCCTTTTGTGGTACATTAAGTGAATAATGTAATTATTTATTTATTTAATTAACTCATTTCAGAAAAATGGATAACTCTAGAATAATATTACCATGTTTAATTCTCCAAGTTTATATACATAAACCATATGATAAATCAAGATCAATATCCTCTTCTTCTATTAGATAATCTCCTTGGAAGATGATAGAACATTAGATCAAATCATATTATAACGCAACGAATGAAATTACTCCACTAAAATCATCTAAGGGAATGTTCTTCATCAATGAATGATCCATAATTTAGGTATGAATCTTCATTTGGGGGTTTTACACACTTAGCAAAAATATTTAGGTAGATCAGTTGTTTTTTTTATCTATGCCCCCTTTTGCAGCATTTTCATGTACCAGAGTACTGAAATTCTATTAATTTATTTGGTTTCAAATCCATGGATCACCATTCTTGTTCATTGTCCAAGAAAAGTTGGCTAACGATCGTTTAAACCTTTTTATGGGACATTTCCCCCTATTGATTCATGTTCTTCATGGATTGGACCCCACAGTCCAAGTTATACTTTTTTCAGGCAGTACCGAGCACAATCAGACCCTCCAAACTACAAAAAAATCAAGAAATAAGAAATGGATAGAAAAACTATGGCTAGATCTGGGATGTTGATAATGTATGGGAGATCATATTTATGATCAGATTATGAACCTAAGGGAGTGTAAGGTATAGTGGCATGAGGTTTGAATGACAAAAACCTCGATGATGAATGAATCCATTTTTTGGAAATTTACGACTGAGATCCATGAACCACGGCTTGATCCACAATTTTTGGATGGATTAGAGGCCTAAATCAAAGTAGAGAGTTTAATTTCAATGCTCATGATCAAATCTCGGATTTTTAGAAAAATCTTGACAACTCACCATGTTTGGGGATGAACACACAGCATGTAGCTCACCTCAATAGCTGCATCTAGGGTTTTAGAAAAGTTATGAATTACATGATGTGTAAGCTCTCTCACACTCCATGTACCCCCTTTCTATTTGGACAACCCATGTGATGGATCACACGAGTAAGAATCTATGTGAGAATACATAGGCAAGTACACGGTCGTGTACTCGTACATGGACACGATGAGTAGGAAATGGCTTGGTCCTAGTTATCATGTATGCATTGTGTATTCCACCTACACGGCATGTACTACTACATGGGATAGAGTCGTGTGCCATCCTAGGACATGGCTCAGAATTAATGTGGGACCACATGTCATATCGGTCCCCTCACATGTAATTTACCCCTATTTCCTTTTTAAGGAAACATCAACCATCTGTATATCCTTCGTTTGAACTCGGATTTTGGACCACAAGTAGCTTAACCTGAGTATTTTTTCACATAGAACACAATGTTTCCCTAGGAAGTGTATTTTGAGATATGGTATGAAATGTTCAGTGAATAATTCTTACTTAGGCAATGCTCGATGATGGAAGTGATCACGCAGGATCACCAGAGGCCTTTTGAGTGGAACCCTCCTGTGGGGAAGGTCATGGGTCCTTGAGGTATTAGAGTAGAACCCACCAATAAGTCTATGCATGGTTCCTCATCCTTCCAAGAGCACCCTCTTATAGGGATGGGAATGGGTCCTCAATGACTTAAAATGGAACCCCCCAGTCAGGCTAGGTATGGGTCCTCAACCTTCCGAGTGGCACCCTCCTTCGGGGTAGGCCATGGGTACTTGATGACTTAGAGTGGAACCCTCCAACTAGGCTGGATATGGGTCCTCAACCTTCCGATTTGAACCCTATTATGGGGTAGGGAATGGGTCCTAGATGACATAGTGTGTAACCCTCCATCCAGGCTAGGCGTGAACCCCTGAAATTTTTAGTGCCACCATCCTATAGTATCAGGGCATGGGACCTCAATGATTAGAGTGGAACACCCCATTATAATGGGGGTGGGTCCTAAGTGGATACTTATAGAGTGTAACCCCCCTTATTCACTAGGGTGTGGTTCCTCTACTTTGAGTTTGTGCCCAAGAGGCTATTCGGCATAATGATGAGTAATGGATAGACTTGTATGGTTACTTTTGGGTAGGCTCATTGGATATTGGGAATCATTGATGGACTTATGTAACTTTTGGATAATCTTGTTTTTAGGCTGAGATATGAGATGAAGATCCCCTTACTCTCTCATTTTGGATTCTTTGAGTGATCATATATACATATATATTTATATCCTTCTTCTATATACACACCTTGGATTTGGTTACTCTCCTTCAAGGAGAGTCAAAGACATGAGGAGTATGCCATGTGGATTCCATGTTTAGATTATCATGGTTGGATGAGTATACTCTCCTTCTATATCTAGGGAACACTTGACGGGTAGTTCATAAACTCACCATGTTTATCCCCTTGTGTTTTGATGAGCTTACATTCACACTCTTGGTTGGGTTGACCTATACTCTTTCATTGTACCTTGTGTTATCCCCTATATTTATCATCCTATTATATCTCTCACTGCTCCCCCTACATCTTTCAGGGTGCCTCATGGGTATGTATATACCCACCCATGCATGGGATTTTCCCACATGTGTCATGTCTTATGAAGATGATGGAAAGGTCAACCATGAAAATAGAGGAGCTTAGGGATAGTGGGTTCTTGGACCACATACAGTGTTCGTAGCTTGTCATTCAGGAGTTTGGATCTCTCAGATGTTTACTTTTCTAGTTTTTTCAAGTTGAGACCTATTTCTAGTTGGTTGTGTATTTTTCCCTTTACATATTAGTTTACACTACCACACTTTTGTACTATCTTGAGTTGTATGCATGTGTGGTCTACTTTATTGTAGTGTTACATCTTTTACTCTTTCTATCTAAACTTTTTCATTGATATGGTTATTTCTGTTAATACATGCACTTAAAAAGGCCTCCCTGAGTTAGTTAAGCCTTCAACGCTTATTACCACCCTCTAGCCTATAGATGTGGGATTGGGGAAGTTACAGCTCGATCCCCAACTTGGGATGGATCTTGACATACCATTTAAAAACTAATACTAGAATAGATTATAGTAAACCATAAGGTTTCATTTTCTCTATCTTTTTCTATTTGTATGTGTAATCGTGGGACAAAAGATCAACAATATTACACATAATACTTGGACACCATAAATGTCATCTCATGTCATAATGCATATTCATAGAAACTGGATGAATGGCATGTGAAGGGATGTTATAGTGAAACGAAAATAAAATCATCATAGGTGTTGGGATGGAAAACTGGTCCTTAAAAAAGAGAATATCATCATAACGAAGTGACCAACTAGAAAAGGTATCTTCGTTATAAATGGTTTTTCTGATTCCCATGAACTCGTCATCTTGTAGATGACCCTATAGAATGGACACAAGGAGATATAATGATAACTGAACACTAGTCATAACCATACTCAAATCATCCTCTTGAGAATCCATATCAAACTAAGAAAAGATCCTCATCAGGCTCCACACTTCATTCAATTCCAAAACTACCTATGGTGGAACTTTTCTACTGAGAGCATCTGTGATTAAATTCCCATCTCTCAAGGTGTAGGTAATGTCTAAATTTAATTTCAGAAGATACTCCACCCACCGCCTATGTTTGATATTCATGTCATTATGAGAAAATATATAACTCAAACTCTTATAGTCAGAAAATAATGTAAACCTCTCCCAAAAAGGATAGTTCCACCACTACCTAAGCACATGCATAATTACATCAAGCACCAAATTGAGAGTGGGGTAACAATTCTCATGAATCAAAAGTTGATGGGATCCATAGGCCACCACATGATCATCTTGTATAATCATGCAACCCATTACATCACTAAAATCATCATAATATACCATATACACCTTACCAAGCTATGGTAAGATCAAAATTGGTCCTGAAATCATAAATAATTTCAACTCATTAAAATAAGTAATACACTTAGCATCCCATATGAATCTCACCCCTTTCATGGTAAGAGTAGTCAAAGGTGAATCCAACTTCAAGAAATACTTGAAAACCTATGATTATATCTAGAAATACCTAATAATATCATCTCAAATACATTATGTGGATCTTCACATGAAAATAAATCCTCCCCCATACCATAATTGACTAATTGGACACGTTTAAAAATCACATGTCCCAAGAAATTCACATCATAAATCCAAAAAATGACATTTTAAAAGATACATATAAAGTTGATGGTTTCTCAATATTTCCAAAACTAGATTCATAAGGTGCTCATGCTCACACTCGAATCTCACATAAACCAAGATATCATCCAAAAACCCATTGAAAAATCTATCAACATACTAATGGAATATTCAGTTCATCATATCCATAAAAACTACAATATCATTATTTAGACAAAATGGAATCACAAGATATTCATAGTGGTCACACCTTCTCCTAAAAATCACCTTTGAGATATCAAACTCTCAAACCCTAAGCTGATGATAACCCAACCAAATATCTATTTTTGAAAACCACTATGCCTCCTTTAACTGATAAAAAAATCATCCACATAGGAAAAATGCTACTTATTCTTAACAGTTACCCGATTCAACTTCTGATAGTCCACACACAAATGAAGTGAACCATATTCCTTCTCAGAAAAGAGCACAGGGGATTCCAATGGAGAAACACTAGGGTGAAAAAAACTATTCTTTATCATATCTTCTAACTAAATATTTAGCACATTAATCTCTATTGGTGTGATAGGATAAGAGGGTATTGAGATTGTATGTGTACCTAGGACTTGATCAATCATAAACTCTACCTCCATATATAGAGTAATTTCATAAATTTTTTTGGGGAGACATTAGTAATGTACCTAACAACAAGGATAAGATCTCTAATAGAGTAAATTTGATTAGTCTGAACAAAAAAGATAGAAAAAAATCTCATGAGCTATGGGTGGGAAGGTAATTTATGACAAGGCCTTGGATAACACTCTCCCTAAAACATCTAAGAGATCCCATCAGTAGTAGATGATGAAACAATACAATGACAGTAATCAATCTCATCCTGATGATAAAAAATCTAATGCACCTTAACAATGATTTCAAAAAGATCCATATCAATAATGATTAAATATCATACTAATTATGCATCAACTATCGATATAGATACTGATGAACAATGAAAACCCTAATCCTTCCTATTTCTAAGACATATCACCAACTCCATAATAAAGGACATGATATATGTTGGAATATTTAGTACATTAAGAAAATGGGTAAATATAAATTATTGGAAGGTGCCATAATAAAATAATGAAGTGGATATAGAAGATGTAGCAAAAATGGTACCTCTCACTATCATTAGACCCATCTTAACCTTCACTAAAAACTCATCCACTATGTGAAGGTGTATCAATACTATGGATTGTGTCTAGATCCCTATATAATTTTATGTATTTGGTAGTTCTGTAGTGGCCTTTTGAAGAGATAACCCTTGACCAAAATGAGTCATAGATATAGCCTAGCAGAACCTTTATAGATGGCCTTTGAATCCACAAGTGATACAAATTTTGGAAGGTTCTGGAAAAGTATGTTAGGTGTTCCCTATCTCACCACACTGATATGAAGTCAAGAGAGCACTACTAGCATCTTTTGATGGTGTTGAGGAAGCATCCAGCTATTAAATACCTACACCACCCCTACACTGATCATGCCAATTCCTCTTGTTTATCTATGCACCACTAAAGTTACCACTGGGTTGAAGGTTAGGGGAAGAATAACCAATCTCACCCACAATATAAATCTCATTCATCATAGATATATCAAATTTCTTTGCATAGGTAGAAATATTTAGTATATACATCTTCAATCAAATGTCTAGTAACAAGCCCAGTAGGTATTCCTGAGCTTCAAACAAAACATTCATCACCACCGATAGAGAAAAATAAATAGTTCCATGACCAAACACATTCACCGATACAAAGAGAGGAACTACATATACTTCACTATCATTAGAGACTCTAGGAAGAATTTTTGAAAGAAGAGGAACTTTCAACCCTTCCAATCAAAACAAAAATTTTGGTTTTTTGTACCATAGAATCACATCACTAATTTTTTGGGACCCTTGAGCCTGAACATTGCGTACTTCACCTTAATATCCTTAGGTATGTATAGGAAGTCAAAGACCTAGTCGATCTTGTCCATCCAGTCCTCCAACTCTTGAGTTTCATTCATACCTCTAAAGGATAGAGACTTCTCACATTGGAAATCTCATAATCTGTCTTCATCTTTCTCATATTCTAGAATAATGTTGAGAACTAGGTTCTAAAATCATGGTAGATTATGGTCCATGGAATAAACCTTCTACACAATGTCCTCTATAATATTATAATACAAATGTTTATTCCCTTGAGGAGAATATCTCACTTCACCATCATGATGATCCCGAGGAAGACATCTCAGGGGAATATTATTCCACAACAAAAACAAAATAAAATGGTCATAAAACTGAAAAAAAAAACATTCTTAAAAATAAATAAACAAAATAAGAAACTATGATAAAGGTCAAAACTCAATATAGTAGATAAGAATCCTAGCGTTCAATGGTGACTTTATTCTCATAATGGAAATAGATAGATAGGAACTCATCACATCCCACCTATCAAATCCCAAAAATATATCTCCAGTCGACCAAACTTCCCAAGACAGGGACTATTGAGGAAAAAACATCTATGATACCAATTTGTAATGAAATAAACTGGGATATCCTTATAAATAGGTACCCCGAACAATTTCCCATGTATGCGAATAGCATTCTCGATCCCCAAATGCTGGTGACTAGCACCATGGCATCAGTCAACAACTAGAAGGAATGATTTCTCTAAACCTAAAACAATATACATGTAATATATACATAGTGGAAATAAGAAACATTAGAAACAACTAGAAATATATATATCATAAATAAAGAGAACCAAAAGATAGAAATACAACATTAATGTAGCTAAAAACAATAAGAACAAGTCCAACTGCAAAGGAAAACTAAAACAAGAACTAAATACTCCATGTGATAATGTGGCCAACGCCCCCACAATCTTACCACTAGATACCCAAACCCAACTGACATAAACCTCACATCCACGCTATGAATACTTGTCTATTACTATATCAAAAGACAATACCAGGTCTACACACCACTAAAGGGGTGTGAAGGGTGTGATCTAAACATGCTCAGTGGGATCCCACCAAGGTGTTCCATATCAAGTCTTTGTACAACAGTCTCATATGATCAATTTATAAAACATGGAATGAAAATAAATAAAGAAATATTATATCAAAATAATTATAAATAGTTACTCTTTTACCACAATTCCAAAAAAATTCAGGTAAAGTAGTTTCAAAAAATAAATACAGTAAACTACTTCCATTTCATAAAAAATATGTATATTGTGTCAAAGTATTACAAAGCCAACACAAAAAGGATAAACACACCATGGATAACTCAAGTTCATGTTAGCTAGGTCACTTTTACATCAGTCATGACTAGTTCACACAATAAGACATTTGATACCATATATCACAGTCTAGGTAAATAAGAACACCCAAGAAAGTGAAAATTCTTACAATGTCAAATCATATCCTAAATCCAAATTCATCTTGATCTAGGAAAGGAATAACACGAAAAAAGTGAAACTTCCTAATAATACCAAAATAAAAGACCCAATAATATTCCTCCCATATAAGCACCCAAGGCTCCAATTTTCAGTAATTAAATCACTTCAAAGGGACTATACATTTCACAATACAATTTCAACACCCTTTTTCCATTAAGATCTTCTTTGAAAACCCATTACTCAATATCTTCCAAAGTTATTTGAAATTCATATTTCTTTTAGAAAAACAAGGGGGAAACCCTATTTTCTTTAATAAATCATTTAAGAAACAAAAATAAACCAATATAGTTTCATTCTAATATTTAAGAAAACTATTTCACAAAATAAGAGCAATCAACATTTCACAAAACATGGGATATAGACAGAATCGCCCACCTCAAACTCAGTTCATAAACTACCAATAATGTGATACACTAATATGGGTAGGAATGAAAAATATAAAAATGAGTTCCTAGAATTAATTCCCTCATCTTAGAATCTCATTCCATAAACCAAAAGATTCAACAGATAGCTTAGGTCACACATATATTGAGAACTTCACATGACGCACCACAACCAACATGAGGGTTAGCCTTCAGAAGAAGATTGATTAAAAGATCTAGAAGAATAAAATAAGTATCAACACATGATCAATGAATATTATAAACACCACCCAAAATTTCATTCAAGGCCAATGGAAATTAATAAGTATAAATTTTTCTTACTAAGGGAGATGTATCACAACCACTATAGAGACTGAGCATTGAATAAAGGAACCCTAAAGTAGTGGAAACACCCAAATCAGCTCGATAAGAGATACGGTTAAAGGGGAATGGTTTCATAATGAATGATCAAAGTAGTTATGATAACGGTGGATAAAACTTACTATGCATGATGGTTTTATTTTATAAACCCCTATTTTACTATGTAAATCCCCCATAGTCCATGTATGCTGAAAAACAGGTCCCCTTGGGTTAATTTATTCTATGTGATGATTTTACATTGTCGTAATGGGTTTCTTGGTGTAAAAATACTCTACATACTAAAATTTTTTATAACATAAATTTTTTTCCTGGCTTGTACCCCCAAAAAAATGACATCATAAGCCAAAAATTTACAATGTAAATGTCTTCTATAGGTATTACCAAACACAGACCCCGAAAAAAAGATTCCAAACTGATTATTATGCGCTATAAACCCAAAAAAACACTCTTAAACCTAAAAAAAATAATTCCATAATATCAAGGATGTTACATTTTTTTCTCTATTTCATGGCTTAGGATATGGTTTAAATTCTCATAAAACATCAAATATATTTTTATTAAATTTTTTCATAACATAATCAATAATTATTTTATCATAATATTCATTTATTCACATGTAAAATGTTTTTATTTTCCTCCTTCTCGTGGTTTCTAAATTTAATTTTTTGATAATATACTTAGTATATAACTTTTATAAATTGAGTTGGAAAACTATATATTATTTATGGAGTTCCTTAAGTAATTTTTTATTCACGGTGAATTGATCATGAATCAATTATTCGTTTTCTTAAAATGCATCCCATATGGCTACATTTTATATTATAGAAGGGTTTGTGATTGAAAGGTAATGGGACATCAAAATGGAAAAGGAATAAAAAACAATGAAAAATATGTTTAAAATAAAGCTTAGTAATATGGAAAATTTCATGATATGAAAGGGAGTTTAAATTTTCATAGGAAAAAATACCTCTATATTATAATAATTATAATTTAGTTATAAATATATAAACAATGTAGATAATATTTATTATTATTAAATTTTTATAACAAAAAATAATAATTCCAATAAAAGTATGTTTTTAAATATAATAACAATATTATTATTATTAATTGATGCTAGGTATTTGGGGTTATAAAGAAAAGAAAGTAACACACACACCCAAGGTCCAAGTTAAGATATACCACACAACACCCTAAAGTGTTGATCCACCCCCAACTATCCCATTTATTTTTATTTGGTGGTAAAGGGTCCATTTCATATGATGGCCCGTAGTGCATAGATTTTCTCATGATCTTCTGATTTTTTACTCCAACAAGCCCCATATTTTTTCTATATCGCATCATCCCCATGATAATAGCTTTCCATGTTCCATAAACCCAATACAATTATCGATCGGCATCAATAAGACACCATACACCATAATACAAATTCATGCTCACAATTCATGATCTCAATCTTCTTATGCCATGCATCACATGCAGTTCATGATTTTTATAAACCATCCTTCTTAAGTCCCCCGCATGAAACTGTATGAATCATGCTGTCTAAATTAACACTTCATAGGGATAAATTCAAGAGGTTTAACATTTCAACCCTTTATTTTATCAAAAATTAAGTAACATGCAGTAATTCCAAGATAATGATATTTTCGTGGGTTTGATCTCTTGATCAAAGATATAGCATAGTTGAAATGTATCAACATATCTATAAGATTTTACGTCATAATTTTAATAATAATAATAACTAATAGGTAAAATGGTTTAAAATAAATCAAAAACACACACACACACCCACGGATCAAGTTGATTTACACCACACAATCGCACAAAGTGTTGATCCACCCCTATTGGTCCACTTTTTAATATATTTAATGGCCAAAATACCCATATCAGGAACTAAACATAATCCCTTAGTAAATGGACCTCAGAAACAATACTTTTTTTTCAACATTCCCTCACCAAACCCCATGTATGACACCTAACTACTTCACTTATGCTTTCACACACTTCAAGAACACTCCTCCATCCCACATTGGAAACCGAGTGTCTGAGACGTGCATAGATAAGGTACAATGCTTCTCATATCCCTCAAGAAAATCCTCCCTAAATATCTTATGTACCTGATGCTAATTCCATGCAAATCCAACACTCCCAACATGCCTTATGCCTCCTGTCCATGTACACTCCTTGTGCCCTACATTCAACCTCTATCAAACTGCATCCATGTGGCCAATTTTTTACTTGAAATTGACAGATAAATCCCCCTTAATGGAAATACATCATTAGTTGAAATCCAAACTAAATGTGTAGTAACACTATCCTTAATAGTATTATTATTATTAATGTTATTAGGATTATTAATATAAATATATATAATAACAATAACAACAACATTGTTGTTTTTATTTTTATAGTTTTATTATTGTTAGTTTGAGTATTGGTATTGTTATTATTTATTATTATTATTACTACTATTATTATTATATTAAAATTAAAATTGAAATTGAAACAGTTTTTTTATTTTTTAATAATTTTTATGACAATTATTTATAAATAAATTAAATTTATACGGTAGTGTAACAATAAATAAATAATATATCAATAAATAAATTCACTATATCCAACACAAGAGTAACATGTTATGAAAATGATTGATGAATTAATAGAATTCAAATTATTATTAATGTGTTTTCAGGTTTATATATATATTATTTCAAATTATTATATTTTCTTTATTTTTTATATTTTTCAGAAAATTCATTTACAAAAGTAATAATGTGTCCTTAACAACATCATCAAAATTGGTATGTTGAATTTACCCTCAAGAGTATGATTTTGATAGTATATCCAGATAAAAATTCAATAATTGGTTTGAATCCACAATGTGACTAGGACTCTAATTCTATTTTTTTATTTTGAATAAAGATATGAAAAAGGAATAACTTTTATTTTTTTCACTGGGATAATAGAAGGACTAAAAGAATTAATTTAAGTTGAGTGAATAAACTCTCAAGTGTTTTAAAGAGTTAGAGAATGTTTCTTTATGTAAGATAAATAAAAATTCAATTTATTAATTGGGTTTAATTTATTAATCCACTAAAAATACAATATAGTGATCATTAAATTTTTAATACACTCTATTGAGCTACACGAAACTTGATTTCTATGATATACAATTTAAATCATTACTAGGTAATGGAATTAAGATTATTATTTTTTGAAAGTATATTACATCTTAAATCACCCTTCTTAAATAACTCATTTTTACACACTATTACATGAATTTAGGTTTACTCATTGGTACTTCTCTCAATCCCAATAGAATAAATACTCTAGAAGATATCCAAGGAAACATGATGAAGAATAAAAATATTAAATTATCATATATCCATAAATAATTAAACAAATAAAGATAATAAAGAAAAAATATTAATTTCTTGGTAAATTAATTAAAAATATAATAAATCCACTTAATTTCTAGACTTAAAAAAATTATTAGGATAATAAATTAATGGCGAATTGGAAATTGATTTATTGAATCATTTCACTCTATATAGGGTTAGATGTTCCTCTAATAAAATCATTTCTTATAGAGTATTTACACTCAAATTAAGATCAGTTCTCTTCTTTCCATCAAGGGAATGTATTTCTTACAATCCCCTATTATCTATCATTACTCCAAGTGAAGTTGATTATAATAAATAAGATTTTCAGATTTTGAACATCACTTTTGCAAAGTGGTGTGGTACTGTGATGTGAATTTATTTATTTTCATTAAATTATGTTGATTGATATATCATTCAAATAATTTACTTATACAAGTGTCATACCACCATAAAAATATTATATAATATAAGAAAAACTACATCTTTGATGCATTTTTTGAAATAATTGAAAATAACCCCAGGAAAAAATGGCATAAAAATGATTTTCTAGAAATCTACACTTTATCAATTAATTATAAAACAAATTTCTTCTAATAATAATAAATGATATATTTTATTATCTACTACAAATATATAAAGGAAATTTAAAATGTATATGATAATTCTTTATGAATTATATAAAAATATAAAAAGCATATCAATAAAGTGTCATAATCTAAATGTTTTTAAATACTCCCATATGTGAGATTTTATGTTTCTTAAATAAAAAACCTCTATAATATTTAAAAAGGATATCCAAAATTATAATTTAAAAAATATTAATCAAATAAGGTTAAATAATTATTAATTATTAATTTATTTTCATGATAATAATGCATGACATGTTTTTGAATAAAAAATTGTCAAGAAAGTATAATCCAATAATGAATTCTAAAAGTTTTCTTGATATCATAATTAATAAATTTTAATATTTACTATTCTAATTATTCATTTTAAATATGAAGTTTCCTTTAATTTATAATTTCAATTATAAATGGTAACAACATACATGCACACAAACAAACATTATTTTATTTCCATTTATAATAAATAGAAGTCAAACATTAAATGATACATAATCCAACCATAAATTGTGTAAAATACATTTTTAGTTGAATTAATGTATGTGAAGATAATGCTAATATCAATTATCAATGTAATATTATGATGGAAAAAGTGAAATTATTGTTATAATTATTACTATTATTTAGCTATGGGATATTTGTTTCATGTATTTAATAAAGCAATATTTTTTTAAATTAGTTATATTGAGGGTCTTATTTCATAGAATGTTATTGATGAGATTTTGAATATTCATGAGGCCTGTGAAATTAATTTGGAGAATTAAATTTTACACGGTTGACATGGATTTTAATAGTGATCAATTAAAGGATTTAGAGGATTTGGGAATGTGTTGTAACTATGGAATATTATCTTGGGGGGAATATAATGAATTATAAATTTTTTAATATGGGATTATATCAAGGGGGGAGAGTAATTATAAAATAAAGGAATTTAATATATTTAAAAATATATATATTAGGGAATATAGGAATATTTGTTATAAATGGAAGATCATTATATAATTTTTGTCACGAACAAACCTGAATATCCTGATAAAGTGGTACATGAATCAACCATGACCTAACTTTATTAGAGTTATTGATCCCCACAGGTTGACAACTATCACCTATGGATAAAAAAATAAGAGGGAAATTTTTTAATAAGAATAAATAGTTGGTATGGCCAAACAGTCATCAAGAGAAAGGTACCACAAGTAGAAAAATACAAGTCCACAATATGGTATAACAACCCAAGTTGTCTCATAAGCCATCAAATACAATATCACAAGAGCTATAAATGAAAACTAGATAAAAAACTCCATATATCACTAAAAACTCCCAAGGTCTCTCTAATTTAGAACACCCACCATTTTCAAGAGATTTTTTCCATTTTCGAAGACCAAGAATAATATATATAACAACCCTGCACTTTATTTAACATTATTATTTGATTTATTACATAAAATAACACTTAATATAGCCCAAAATATCCATAATTCTAGTGTATTTGGGAATTTTGTACATTACATAACAATTTATAACATGGGATACAAAATATTATTGATAACTTCCTTGATATGATCATAATATTCCAACAAACATAAAACTACATGGGATATCCTGACAATAAACATAAGAAAGGGGTGAGATATAAAGCCTAGTAAGGGAATAAAAATGACATAACATGAAGAAGATAATACATGTTAGGAAATAGGTATATTGATGGTGTATAAAAAAGAGTTGGAATCATAAACATGAACAGTGAGACATGATATAACATGATAATCATAACATTGTAAATGTGGAAACAACTTAAAACACTACATTATAAACTTAAGTCAAGGCTAAATATACAAATAACTAATGGTGTAAATGTCCAATAAAGGAATTAGGTTCACTCCCTTCCCCAATATGAATTATCATGATACTATACATTACCCAATGCATTAGATCACTATCTGGGTGACCCATCATATTCAATTCATTATCATGCCTAAGTGGGCCATGTAGATCATAAAACATGGATTCATTCACCATAATAATTTATCTCATGATTAAGTAATGTTGTATAAATTTGTGTAATTTCCCAACGAATAATTATATTTTCATAAATGTGAATACCCTTGATAGGAAATAGGTATGGTATTCACTATAGAATTATTTTGGGCATGGATGATTGTGGTAAAATTTTGACACCATAATGGAGTTAATTAAAGATTAATAAAAATGGATTGAAGTGAGATAAATGGGTCTCCCATCACATATACATAAAATTTTAAGTAATTGGGACAATTAAAATCATTTCCAACATGATAAATTTGGAAATATGAGGAATAAGGTAATGAATAATATTGAATAGAAAAAAGAATCATAAATTTATTTTTTCATTGTAATGTTGGATCCACTTTGTATATAAGGTTGTATTTGTTGTCAATAGTTGTCGATGAAGATGAAAATGAAGTAGATCAAGAAGTAATCCAATGAAATGGAGGAATGAAAATTCAGACGATTTTTGTACTAATCATAAGTTCAAAGAACATGTGTCAAATGTGACACATTGTTTAAAACAATGAAGAATGTGAGGTATAATTCATATGAGGATGAATATACCTCAGATGTAGAACATGAAATACCTCATGATTGCATGAGAACCATGCAAGAGACTTCATGAATAATTGAATCATATGCTTTGCATGAATTAGATAATGATTGCTAAAGAAGAAGACAATGTGCAAGGCATTGGAATTCTGAGATGGACATGTGAAGATTGAAATTATGAGATGGCCATGCACTTCACATTGTCTCAGAATATCATGATGATAAAGTTTTTCCTTCAAAGAATACATATCAGGATAGTGGAGTTTTTGATGAAATCAGAAGAGATTTTGAAGGATTCAAATCACTGAGAAGAAGTGTTTTTGTGGTGATTGTTCTTGTTGACAAAGCAAACAAATCACATACAAATTTGTTGACAAAAGAGATTCCATAATGGCATGTCGAGTTCAAGGGTTGTGGTTAATGATCCATGTTTTATTCAAGAACATCGACAAAGGAATGGATGATCTGGAGGCGGTAAAAAAAATAGAAGATTCAAGTTTGGGCCATTTCCCAGTGTTTGCCAAATTTTTGGGCCGGAAAATCGACAAATGGAGAAACGTGTTTTTGGAAAAGAGACTTGTGTGCCATGTACTTGATGGAGATGAAAATAGCACGCCATATGATTTTCAAGAACAGAACATAGAAAAATGGAAAAGGGAAGAGGGTCATGCAAGTGTTGGGTTGGTCGCGCAAGTGAACTGCGCGCCGTGAAGAGACTTGTGCGCCAGTGCCTAGAAGGATCGGAAACTTGTGCATCTATTGTTTTTCAAGAACACAACTTCAAAATATGGAAATGTAAAGAAGGTCGTGCAAGTGTTGGTTTGGTCGTGCAAGTGAGTTGCGCGACAAAGGCTAGGGGTGATGAGCTGCGCGCCGAGACTTGCACGCCGAGGGGTGACTTGCACGCCGCCGTGTAGGTTGACCAGTTTTCCTATAAATAGAGAAACACCCCTCCTCATTTCTGAGGAGATCAACCCTTAGAAAAAATTATATCTCTCGTCACGCAGGTGTAGGAGTCGCGCAAGTGGTGAGTGGTCGCGCAAGTGTTTTGGAGAGACTTGTGTGCCAGCTCTTAAAAGTTGCACGCCGGTTGATGGCTACACGCCCAAGTTGATTTGGCCGAGAAAGGAAGTGAGTCGCGTAGGTTTGAAGTTCAAGAAGGCAGTGTCGCGTAGGTGCTTTGGTGATGTCACGACCCGTCCTGAGGGCCCGTTCCGTGACTAACCCAAGCCCACCTTCCATAGGCCAGGGGCTGGCGACTAGCACCAAAGGCGTAAATCCGGATAACCGGGAAGGCATTGCCTTTATAAAAGTAAATAAAACACCACAGAGTACAAGCGGAAGTAAAACACTAAATACAAAAGAAACTGCTGAAAAGTAAATGGGCTAGAATACAAACCCAACTGAAGTATAGCTACAACTGAACGAAAGTACAACAGAAAAAGGCAAACAGGTAGAAGAAAGGAAGAATCTCATGGGTCGTCCTCCTCAGATCCTACCTGAAGGGTACGTACAGATAGTGCAGCTCCTGGATCGTCCACCACGGATCCTACCTGAAGGGTAGGTACAGATAGCCTCCACAAAACTCTCGCCCATCAACCTCCTCCGAGTGACATCTCGCTGTGAAGTCCACCTCTTGATACTAACTCGTCGTGTGGTCCACCTCCGGGTACCGACTCATCCTATGGTCCACCTCTGGGTACCGTCCCGTCCTTGAACACTCGGCCTCTGCTAGCGTTACCCGTCGTCTGCATCCAACACAACGAGGTGCGGGCAAAGCCCGTGGAGGGGTGAGAATACGATACTCAGTAGGGACCCCAATACCCTCAAGGTCTCACCAAAACCAACAAGGATAACCACAAAGAAGATATCAACAGATAACCTCTACTTAGGTATATGACCATACATATACCTAAGTTATCAAGTAACCCATCTCAATCATGAGGAAACACAAAGATTATGAAATCAACAGATAACCACTAACCAGGTATATTCCCAAACATATACCTAAGTTATCAAGTGACACATCTCAATCATGAGGTAAACACAAAGATCATAGATTCATCTCAAACCATGATTTTTATTATCGAAACTGTAACTGCTGAAGAGCCCCGTCTCTGGAGTGTACAGTGGTCCTGTCACGACTCCGAGGTACTGCTCACTAACCTAAGACTGCTGAAGTACTCCTCCTGTCGAGTACCGCGGGTCAGCCACCCAAACACAGTAGTGCTTCCTGTCAGGGTATGCCACCCAAACACAGTAGTGCACACCCCCTAATAGCCTGTAGAGGTACTATCCGGAAGAGTACCGCGGGTCTGAACTGTTACATAGTAGTGCTCCGTCCTCCATGGGTATGTACCCAAACAAAGTAGTGCTCCATCCACTGGGCTAGTCGACTCACTCCAAGTCGAGTCAGTCAAGCAGTCGTCAGGTCTCATCCGGCTACACGGTCTCCGTACACCGCACGCTCGTCTCCGGGAGGGTCCTCTCCACGTGCTACAGTTCGATACTCAAAGTATCACAAAGTCCCACGAAGAAGTATCTCAAAGGACTACCTCGTCATAGGGGTCTCAACGCAACAGACGACACATCAATCGGACGCCCGGTCTTTGAGTTATTAGCCTTTTCGTCCTAGGGGGGCCGGTTGGTTTCATGTGCGAACCAACCCGGCCGTATCTCAACTGTACCCCGAACTCTCATAGGCTATACTAATAGGGACCGTTTCTCAACAAGATCACCAATGACGCTGACAGTTCGTCAAACGGACGTCCAGTCTGAAAGTTATCAGCTTTTCCGTTCCAGGGGCCCGGTTGGATTTCGGGTACAATTCAACCCAGCTACTATCCAACTGCAACCAAAACTCAGGAAACGTATGCCAAAAGTTCCGTATCATCGTGAGTAATCCAACGAAGTCGACGGCACATCAATCGGACATCCAGAGCTCAAGATATAAGTGTTTCCGCTTCGAGGGCCCGGTTGGTTTCGTGTTCGAACCAACCCGGCTGTACCCAAAGTTCTCCAAAACCCTGAGTATAATATACTTAAACGACCCTCTCGATCAAAGGATCGCTATGCAACTGACGGTGCATCGATCGAAGGTCCATATCCTATGATATGTGCGTTTGAATGGAAATTGCCCGAAAATAGGGGGTTTGGGCCCGGTCCGACCCGGCCTGAGACCCCCTGGGTCAGCCCGAACTGGGTCGACCCGATCTGGGTCCGGGTCTGGCCCAAAAGGGCGTGGCCTGGCTAGTTTGGCCCGCCGCGCTGGCGTGGCCGCGTGGCCGCTCGGCCGTCCAGCTGAGCGGACAGGGGGTGTGGTCGCCCCCTTGAAAGAAACCGCGGCCCCCCGCGTGGGGGCCACCCCTTGCCAACAGACACGGCAGAGCGCCGCGTCCCGCCTCCCTTGGTCCCGTGCGGTCGTGGGACCGGCAGCCTGCCGCAGCCGCGGCCCTTCCCGGAGGCGCGTCAGTGGTGTTTTCTGCGGACCACCAGATGCGCTCCAGTGGTCCGATTTGTTCGCTGCCTTCGCCAACGGTCCTCCCGGGACCCGACCCTCACTGTGGAGGCTTTAAATTTACTTTCCGGCCTCTTTTGTCATCTCCCATCAATCCGCGCACAACAATCAACCAGCGGAGTTTTCGAATCGCCTTCGCGGCCCCGACTTCGGCTGCGGTTTCGTTCGGCCCCAACGGCTCGGCGCGACGGCGACGCGCTTCTTTGTCGCGTTCCTTCTTGTTACTGCGTGGTGCCGTTACATCGTGTCGCCTTTGTTTGTGCCGCAACGAACAAAACAACAAAGGGAGAGGAGAGTCGACTGTGTTCGTGCGGTCCGACATCCTCCCGTTAAGTTGGTCACAAGCGGCCTAAAAGACGAAGAACGACAATGATTTTTCACGAACAAAAGAAATCAACCCAAACAGTTTTTCCCCGAAATCAAGAATTACCAACCTGCAAACATAATATTCACGGATCAACTTAATATTTATTTGATCCGCGTTATTAGATTTAGAAGGAAGTAAACAAGGGTTCACTAAGATTCACAAATAAATTCCCTACCTCGAGCGTAGTTGAACAAATGCTCGTCGGGGAATTGCACGTCGCAGAAGAAGGTGTCGCGGAAGGGAGATCATCGCGTCGCAGAGAAAAGATTCGTCGGCATCGCGTCGTCGATCTCCGAGGATCTGGTGTTCTTGTCGACCTTCATCGGAGATCGGCATTCTTCGCGTTCTTCTCGTTCTTCGTCGAGGAAGGAGTGTTTCACAGCTTGAGTGATTTCTCCCCAAACCCTCACGCATAACCCAACCTATAATAAAATAAGACTTTTCTTATTTTATTAACACACAAATTAACATTTTGAATTCAAAGAAAACGAAACAATCAATTAAGTGAATTAATTTCAACGTTTAAACCGCCAAATTTATGAGGCGTTTATTAACTAGATTCAACGCAAGGGTTGACTTCGTTTAATAGGGGATGCGGGTGTGTTACTTTAATAAAAAAGGGGTTAAGGAAGTTGAAAGGGTGGGGATCATGTGGGCCCCACCCCACTAATATCCTACCTAGCGGATTAGTTAGGATGTGGGTCCCACTCAACCACTTAGCTTAGGTTAACACTTCCTTGAATAAAAATAAAATCCGTTGCACAATATTTTATTTTATTCTTTAGTTAACCTAATTAAGTAAAACTCCACCCAAACAAACGCAACTCTGAAAAAGGTGTTCTTAAGAAATTATCGGCGCTACGATTCCATTGGTTCCCTCGTATTTCAATTCTGAGAACCGGTTCTAAAGTTAGAAAAACCCGCTCATTTGTTCACTAAACGTACCTGAGCTAAACTATGGAAAATGATTTCGGGCACACCAGGCCTCGAAATTAGTTGCCGTCAGAAACTACGTTCTTGTACAATCCCAAAGAATATTAAAAAAAATCCCTTTATTTTTATGGGTCTTTAAATTACTCCCACCTCAGGGCATTACATCCTCGTACTTCTTTAACACAAACTAGGGATACAAAAGTGGTATTGAGTACGCATCTGAGCCTTCGGCTCCAATGTGCTTACCTGGAGATTCTCGTACTATTAGTGAATGCGCACCCGAGGAATCAACCGTCCTCGTAGGATCCGCTCCTGTTGATCCTCGATCCCCACTGGGACATCCGTGAAAGTCACCCCATCGCCAACATCCAGCTCCTCATGGTCGATGATATGCGAATGGTCGAGCACGTATCTCCTCAGTTGAGATACGTGGAAGTCATCGTGCACCTGGTGAAAATGAGGTGGATGGGTCAAACGGTAAGCCACCTCGCCTACCCTGATGAGGACCTGGAAAGGTCCAATAAACCTCAGAGATAACTTTTTGCCTTGGCCACATCTCCATAAACCTCGTCGAGGTGAGACCCATATAAGGATGTGATCGTCATCCTCAAACTCTAAAGGTCTCCAATTCCTGTTAGAACTGAAACTCAAAATGACTGCTGCCACGAGGGTAAGGTTGACCGACTCAAGAGTGATCGGTCGCACCCTCCTGTGCATGAGTTTATCCTGTGCTTCCTGGGGTTTCCTTTTCGCTGACCAAGGAAAACCCATCCCGATGTCGTAGTTAAACAACAACCTTTTTTCCTAAGATCTGTAGGAGCTGCTAAGATTTCTCCCTTGATGAAAATAGAAACTCGGTCTCATCCCCCAGATGAACCACACCCATTGCCTAATACAGTCAATCCTGACATGAATGATGCATTCATGGCATGGATGACGTTGTAAGGCCTCGACGTAATTACCAGGAGATCCAACCGCCACCCTCGCCTCCAAGGGTCGAGTCACGCTGTCGGCATCAGTGTGAGGTCACAAGGTCTCCTACAGTATAAATCTCGAAAGTGAGGGTCAAGTCAACAGTTTTAACCGGGACCTCTCAGTATCAACCAAACAAAAGGACAGGAAAGAAAACATCACAAAGATAATTGTATTTTTATTATTGCAGCTCATAGTACAAAGACACGAATACAAAAGCAACATGGAACTAGAAGAACAAGGGATGTATCCACTAGTTCCGCTCCTTTCCACCTGCTCCTGGAGCTATACTGCCTTGTCCACTACCTGGCTATTGCTCAAGAACCCGCCGCTGCTTCTGCCTTGGTGGCTCCTCCAACGCCTGTGGATCGACGTGTGAGGAGTCGGACAGTCACGTTCCATGTGACCCTTCCTGCCGCAGGAGAAACACTGTCCATTTCTGGCACGCCTGGCTCTGACTCCACCCCGGGTGCCCCGCACTACTGATCCTATAACTCGAGGTCTCCCACCTACTGGTATGGTCCTCTTGGATCTATGCATCATATTTCTACTGCCCACAGATGACTCGGCTATTGATCGAAAATCTTGCGGCAAAGGCATCAGCTCCTGCACACGCTCGGGATGCAAAGCTACTGGCACAAAATCCACCCTGAAGAAGGTCTCAAAGTCTTCCCATGTGAAGGTCATCCCGTCGCAGAACTGGAACAAGTGGCTCCACCACCTGCCTGTTGCTGCCTGAAGAAGGTTGACAGCAAAGATCACCATGAAGTCTGCTGGCGTCCCCACTAGCCTGAAGACTCTCACCACAACCTCCAGCCAATCCTCAGCCGCATGCGGGTCCGTCTCTCCCCGAAACCTGGGTGGACTCTAGTGCTGGAACTCATGCAGCGCGCTCAAGTGGCATGCATTGCCTACTGCTGGGGCTGGTGGCATCGGTGGCCCAACGTATGGTAGTACCGCTGGTGCCTCCGCTGGTCCCTCAACTGCAAGAGGGCCCTGTACCGAAGCCTCGTTGCTCGGCAGGCTGTCAGTACGCACATCCCTCTGGGCTCTAGCTGGCCGTCTGTGGAAAGGCATCCTGAAAGAAACATATGTGACACGGTCAAACTATTATACCTGGTGAGCTGACCTGGTTTGATCTGACTTTTAAAAACTTCTGTAAACACACACGCAATCAGTGTTTTCATGCACAAAGTCGGAAATCAGTTGTCAGGGTCCTGGTGTATGGATACGTCGGTTGCCCGCACCAACACTGGACTCTCTGAACTTAAAACCACACTCGTTACTCTTAACACTATCACTTCACAGAAAGAAAATATTAGAGTTATAAGTTCTGTGGTAGAACCGACTCCTCTGATACCAATTTGTCACGACCCGTCCTTGGGGCCCGTGTCGTGACTACCCCAAGCCCGCCTTCCATAGGCCAGGGGCTGGCGACTAGCAACAAAGGCGTAAATCCTGATAACTAGTAAGGAATTTCCTTTATAAAAGTAAAAAAAACACCACCGAGTACAAGCTGAAGTAAAACACTAAGTACAAAAGAAAGTGCTGAAAATTAAATGGGCCAGAATACAAACCCAACTGAAGTACAGCTACAACTGAACGAAAGTACAACAGAAAAAGGCAAACAACTGAAATAAAGGAAGCATCTTCTAGGTCGTCCTCCTCAGATCCCACCTGAAGGGTAGGTACAGATAGCATAGCTCCTGGATCATCCACCACGGATCCTACCTGAAGGGTAGGTACAGATATCCTCCACAACGCTCTCTCCTGTCAACGTCCTCCGAGTGTTGTCTCTCCGTGAAGTCCACCTCCAGATACTGACTCGTCGTGTGGTCCACCTCTGGGTACCGACTCGTTGTGCTGTCCACCTCTGGGTACCATCCAGTCCTTGAACACTCAGCCCCTGCCAGCGGTGCCCGTCGTCTGCAACCAACACAATGAGGTGCGGGCATAGCCCGTGCAGGGGTGAGTATACGATACTCTGTAGGGACCCCGAGACCCTCAAGGTCTCACTAAAACCAACAAGGATAACCATAAAAAAGATCTCAACATATAACCTCTACTTAGGTTTATTCCCATACATATACCTAAGTTATCAAGTAACCCATCTCAATCATGATGAAACACAAAGATTATGAAATCAATGGATAATTAGCTCCTACCAACATGGGAACAATATCCACAACTTTAAGAAGAAAAATTTGACAACCTGATTCACCCATCCCCTCTCAGGGTGTCCTAGGGTCTTACAAGTGGTATCATAGGGAGGTTAACGTATGTTGGATATTATCCATTAATTCTATTGAGAAGAGGATTTGAGTTGCTTTCCTAAAGTCAACCATGAAGAGTATTTTTGATGAAGATTCAGAGCAGAAATCTATATCCACCAAGACTTTGACAAATAGGAAAAATAAAGAGAAGAAGGTGGTGAATAAGTCCCTCATGAATAAAGAAGATATTGTGTCTTGTTCTCCATGCCATTTCAATAATGATGAAACAACAGGCTTGGAAAGTATCGAGTAGGTGGCTCAGAGTTCTTCCAGAGGAAAGGATGACACCCCTAATTCAATCTTTCAGGAAAAACTCAAAACATATCTGCATGATATTCCTGAAGAAAGGGTTTCTATTATTTGTATCCTGTTCCAATCTATGTAGGTTGAGATTACTCAATTAGAAAGGGAAGCTGAAAATATGGAAAAGGGGTTAGAAAGAAAAGTTCTTGAAAGTATGAAGCTCACCAAACAGGTAAAAGTCTTTGAATAAAAAGAGGAAGTCAATAAGAATCTAAAAGAAAAGATCCATGCACTTGAAGTTGAGCTGAAAAAGAGCAAAGAAGTCAAGAGTTTGTGTTTTGAAGAAACTTCCATGAAATTCTGGGAACATGACTCGTTGTTAAAAAACAAAGTTATGATGCATGAAGATGAGGTTGAAATGTTGAAGAAGACTTGTGAAGAGAATATGATCCTGATTGAAGATCAGAAGATCATCCTCAATATTGAGAGTCAAAAATTGGAAGCCTAGTTGACCAAGATTGAGAATACACATATTGAGACTTCACAAAAGAATGAAATGAGTGATTCTTGTACTCACTATTTGTTGGAGGAATCTAAAGCTAAAATACCTCCAACATGTGACAAGAAGAATATGAAAACTCTTGATTATTCACATCAAGAATCATTTGCTGCTGGTACTCAATGTTCACTGGGGGATTATATTGTCAAAAGACCTCCAACATGTGATAAGAAGATCATGACTTCACTCATTTATCTATCACAAGCAACTGAGGAAGTGATGGTACCATCCAAACCATCTTGTACTCTGGTTTCTAAATGTGTTCCCACAATCAGTGCAGGCTGGAAGAAAAATTCTAAACAAGTATGGATGAGGAAAGGTGAGAAGAAGAAACATACCACCATGGCTAGGGTGGATGGGAAGATAAAGGATGAAGTTGGTTCCTCAAATAGAGCACAAAAGATTAATAAGATGTCCCAACAACCTCATACAGAAGATACAAAGAAGAAAAGATTTGTGGGTCAATATTGGTGCTGCAACAGATTTGGGCATTGTGCACTGGATTGTTGGTACAATCCCTTTAATGTAAAATCACAAAGAAAGCCTATATCAAAGTGAAGAAATCCAGAGAAGAAGAAGAAAAATCTGAAGGTCCAAAAGAATCTTTTTACAGAAAACAGATTTGTAATTCTTGATAGCATCTGTGATGTATGTAGCGGCAGTGGTCCCAACAATTGTGCATTCCTATGTCAACAAATATCCAGAGATAATATGAACAGAAGACCTCTGATGACATCTAAGTATGCATCAAGTACCTTGGGAAGAAATCAGAAGAATAGTACAAACATACATTTCCCCATGAGGATCTCAATAAGGGAAGATGAGAAGACCCATGATTTTATATCCATGAAATTGAAGGGTCATTCATCCAAAGGAAAAACTGAGTGGGATGAAACTCAGATGAACCCATGTGGAATATCCAAACTTACTGCAACAGTTCCTAATGACATATTGGTCATCTGGCCAGAAGATTTGAAAATAATGAGGAAACTTGAAGATGAAAATGCCAAGTCTAGTGTTAAAGGAAAAGAAAAACCTTCACGTGATGAATACAAAGTGAAGGAGAGATTGAAAACCAATAGAAACACACGTGTCAAAGAAGTTCTGTGTGAGAGATGCAAGAAATATGTTCACATTGCCAAAGGTTTCCTAACCTTAATACCAGATCAAGAAGAAGTCCTTAAAAGGAGTAAGAATGTATCATTCATGATGGCTGTTAAGCGGAACAATTCCCCACACAAAGTAGAAGACAATGTGAAGAAATCCATGCCACATCAACAGATGTCAGAACATATGTTCAAATGTGCAGGCATAAAGACTGGGGTGAACAGAGGAACTTGGTTGAGAAAAGAACCTCAACCATGCAGCTCGTGTTGATGAAGCAAGGAGGAACCACCTTATTCCCTTAATCATTTGTGTATTGTATTTGTGCTAATAATGATGGGAATTGAAGGTGAGGAATGCTCTCAGGGGGAGAACCTGAGAAGTACTGAATGCTGTCAACTCTTGATAGCTAAGATAAATATGTTTCCATCCTTGGAAGATTATTCAATTTATATTCAATGATTAATATGGTGAAAGATCACTCTTGATGAAGATGATGAGGAGTGTTTCCCTTGAGGGGTAGAAAAATGAAGAAGCTTCCAAAAATCACTCTTTCAATCAATATCAACTCCAGATGGACTCGAATGTAGTTACTCTGTGAATTTATTAAAGAACATGTCATTGGAGAAGGTATGCCATTTCTCAATCTCTATCCCTTGGTCACTCAGATCAAAGATCATTCTACAAAGGGGGAGTAACTGAATTGATCAGTGACATAAGAAGAATGGATGTTCCCCAAGGTCACTTATCCTGCTGATAGCACTTGAATGTTTTTGATTTGTTTGATGATGTGAGTGTAGGAGTATCAGGTTGATTATTCCCTATCACATTTGATTTATTATACCTAAAATAAAAGTGGTAAACCCTTGAAGACAAAATACATGATTTCTCATCTCATGTCGGTATCATGATCTCTGAATAATGGAAAGACCTGTTGACTTAATCAAATCCTCTTGTTTTCTACATCGAGCATTGCTCAAGTAGACTTAGAGTGAAATGATTAATGAATCATGGATTAAGTATGTATTGGTACCCTCCCTACCATTTGCTTTTTATTTCTTGTAAATAAGGGGGAGAGAAAGTGAAATGAAACATTGAAAAGAAAAGTTGATTGAAGATAAGGTTCTCATTTTGACATTGATGAAATCATTTCAGAATATGTATAAGGTATCAACAACAAAATAAAAAGGGAGAGATTGTTGGAACCACTTTGTATATAAGGTTGTATTTTTTGTCAATAGTTTCCAATGAAGATCAAAATGAAGGAGATCAAGAAGTACTCTAATGAAATGGGGGAATGGAAATTTAGACGATTTTTGTAATAATCATAAGTTCAAAGAACATGTGGCAAATGTGACACATTGTTTACAACAATAAAGAATGTGAGGTATAATTCATCGGAGGATTATTAAAGAGGAATGGGGTTTTGATGAAGACCATGAAATATCTCATGATTGCATGATAACCATGGAAGAGACTTCTTGAAGAATTGAATCATATGCTTTTCATGAAGTAGATAATGACGGCTGAAGAAGAAGACAATGTGTAAGGGATTAGAATTAGGAGATGGCCATGTGGAGATTGAAATTATGAGATGGCCATGAAAATCAAATTGTCTTAGAAGATGATGATGCTAAATATGTTCCTTCAAAGAATACATATCACAATAGTAGAGTTTTTGATAAAAGTAGAAGAGTTGCTGAAGGATTCAAATCACCGAGAAGAAGTGTTTTTGAGGTGATTGTTCTTGTTGAAAAAGAAAACAAATGACATAAAAACTTGTTGACAAAAGAGATTAAATGGTTGAATGTCTAGTTCAAGGGCTTTGCTTAATGATCCATGTTTTATTCATGAACATCGACAAAGGAATGGATGATCTGGAGGTGGTACAAAACTAGAAGATTCAAGGTCGCGCCGTTTCCCAGTGTTCGCCAAATTTTTGGTCCGGAAAATCGACAAATGGAGAAAAGTGTTTTTGGCAAAGAGAATTTCATGCCATGTACTTGATGGAGAGGAAACTTGTGCGCCATATTATTTTCAAGATCAGAACATGGGAAAATGGCAAAGGGAAGAGGGTCGCACAAGTGTTTTGTTGGTCGCGCAAGTGACCTGCGCGCCGTGAAGAGACTTGCGTGTCAATGCCTAGAAGGATCGGAAACTTGCGTGCCTGTTGTTTTGCAAGAACACAACTTCGAAATATGGAAATCGAAAGAAGGTCTCACAAGTATTGGTTAGGTTGCACAAGTGAGTTGCGCAACAGAGGCTAGGGGTGATGAGCTGTGCGCCGAGACTTGCGCGTCGAGGGGTGACTTGCACACCGCCGTGTAGGTTGACCAGTTTTCCTATAAATAGAGGACCACCCCTCCTCATTTCCGAGGAGCTCAAACCATAGAGAAAATTAGATCTCTCTTCGTGCTGGTGTAGGAGTCACACAAGTGGTGAGTGGTCCCGCAAGTGGTTTGGAGAGACTTGTGTGCCAGCTCTTAGAAGTTGCACGTCGGTTGATGGTTGTGTGCCCAAGGTGATTTGGGAGAGAATGGAAGTGAGTCGCGAAGGTTTGAAGTTCAAGAAGACAGTGTCACGCAGGTGCTTTTGTGACCCCTGCGCGCCAATTTGGACTTGCGCGCCGTTTTGAGACTTTCACGCCGGGCTTGAAATGGAGCTCCAGGTGTTGTTGGAGCACGGCCGCCTTTCTAGAGCTATACGGGAGCTGAAATATTGCCTGATACTTTCGGTGCAAAGTGAGATTAAAGAAGAAATATAAATGATAAATTCATGATCTCATGCATACATGGGGAACTGATTCTGAGAATTCCAAGTAATTTGAGCTTCACTTATTGAGTAATCACATCTGTGGTTGTGATTCAGGCAAACGAAGAGAAGTGGATCTAGTGTATTAGTCATTGCACTAAAGAAGAAGGTTTGAACTGAAAAGAGCATCAACTCTGAACCCTGATGCATGCAAAGTCTCATGCTGAACAGGAGACAAAGACTTCAATGCAAATCTATTGAATAGACTTTCACGTCTATAAACTGAGCGGGACTTCACCAACAGCAATGAGCCAGGGGGAGTCAACGGGAGTGACCCGAGGGACGCAGTGAGATATCCCTGAAAATTTGTAAAGGCAGTGAGCCTGGGACAGAGTGACTTTTCCCGAACCATTGTAATCCATAACTAGTGAAGATTAGTGGAATTTGGTATGACTGAAAACTTTTCGGTGTATGCTCCTTGGACGTAGCCCTTAGTGGTGAACCAAGTAAAACTGCTGTGTTATCTCTTTGCATGTTAATGTTTCATTGCTGATCATATCCATCATACAGGTTTATGTAGTCCCTACCAACATGGGAACAAGATCAACAACTTTAAGAAGAAAAAGTTGACATCCTGATTCACCTTGCCCCTCTCAGGGTGTCCTGGGGTCCTACATGTAATGGTTGTACATAAAGAATAATGGGAGGATTAATGAAAGGGAAAGGGTGATATAATCATATATAGATTAAATTTTTAGTAAGGGGGATATGGAATAACATATTCCAGAATTTTAAAATGTAATTTTGGATATATAACATAAAATAAGTTCTTGAATGGAAATGAAAAGAGAGAAATACCTTACAGAATTTCGGCATAGTAACAACTTAGGTGACGGAAAAAATGGGAAAGTATAAATGTTATCTCATTTAGATAAAATTAATTTTACTATAAGGTAATAATAATTAATTAATCAAAATATAACCAATTTAAATTATAAATACTAATTTTAATAATTTTTTTGAATTGAAAGAAGGAAAGGTGAGGATACCTTACTTGAGTGTGTGACACCAAAAGCTTGATACGGGATTCTCGAGAGATTGGAGGAGCCTTGGGAGAACTATAGGGAGTGGAGGGAAGATTATGGATGTGCTCAATTTATTTTGAGTGAATATAAATGGGATATAGGTTAGATTTATATAGTAGAAGATTGGTAATTATTTATTATTTAGGTTTTGGACACTATATAATAAAATATTCAAAAAAAAGCCATCCCATGGTTTTTTCACATGGTTTCTTCCAAAAAGGTTTGGTTTAGATTATTTTATGTTGTAAATTTCCTAAATTAATAAAATAATTCCCCTGATTATGTTGAGGTGAGTCACACTCTTAAATAAAGAATTCTGAAACATTAAAATATATTATAAGATTTAGAGGACTCATAATGGATTTATGAGATAAATAAAATAAACATTAAATTATATTATTTTAAGGTAAAATATATATTTGGTTTTTTTATCTCATTTATAGTAATTATTATATCACTTTTAGTTCATTATGATGTCATAATATACAAAGTATATTTATACGGTATTTAATTTTTACCTCAAAATTTGATTATCTCAAAAAATTATGAAAACATCACCATTGGATAATTTTGAAATTTTGATTCAAATTTTTATGTTCATTTTATATAAATAAATTCATAAATATATGAAATTTCACTTTTTAAATAAATTCTACATTAATGAAGATATTTTGGGTTTTTGACAATAATAATTTTCGAACAATAATAAAAATTACATTTCAATTCATAAAAATTATATGTTAATTTTAATTTAATAATAAAACTTTATTATAATATTATTTATTTCAAAAATAAATTAATTCATCAAATTATATTCCATAATTGAATTTCAATATTACCCAAAAATACTATTTGTGCATTATTATATCAAAATAAAAATAATTTACAAATTAATAAAAATAGGATGCAAATATGTTAAGTATTATATAAAAAACAGCGTACATATTCATATTTCTAGTATCTTGATACATATACCTTTAATACATCGTCATATTACCTTAGAGTAAGGTGTGTGATAGTGGAACTTTTATGGGGTTGTTCAGGGAACATGGATTGCATCATGATCTCGATGAGCTTGAACTTATCCCATAAACTGTTTTGCTCATTATTATGTTATTAGATCTCATATTGGGCTTGGTAAAGGGAAAATCCTATAAATTTTATCTCCCTCAAAATATCTGATAAATGGGCTTCAAATGGTATGATCCTACTAGTTGAGTCCATCACTTCCTTTTTCTGTGAAAATTTGATTTTTCAAAACCCTTTATTTATACTAATAAAATAATCACTATTAAATGGCTATATTATCAATGATAATGATTCTTAACCATGAATTAATTCATATAGGATAAAACCAACTGATTTCATGTGTTTTCTATAACCATCGTACATAATAATTAATTTAAATAATTCAAAAGGGGGAATTTTCTTTGTAACAGTTTGGGTCGTTACAATATTTCCTCTTAAGAAATTTCACCCGTGAAATTTTCTTCTCACACTAAAAAAATATGAGGGTAACTCTGCTTCATCACCTCCTCCAGTTACAATGTTTTTTATTCAATTTTTTGGTTTCTCCACAACACTTTGACCAGGTGCATTGTCTTATTCCATAGAATTTTTTCTCTATGGTCAAATATTTTCAACAATTTCTCTTCATAGAAAAGTTCATTCTCCAATGGTACCACCTATAGATTGAGTACATTTCAGGGGTCTATTATGTACTTTCTCAATATGGATACATGGAATACATCATGTATTGAGATAGGTTCGGTGGGAGTGCTAGTCGATAGGCCACTGCTCCGATGCGATCAAAGATCTCAAAGGGGTTGATCTATCTTTGACTAAGATTCCTTTATTACAAAATCCCATCACCTTATTCTATGGATATATGAGGATAAATACCATGTATATAATATTAAAATTTAGGCCTCATCGATGATTATCGACATAGCTCTTCTGTCAACTCTGAGCAGCCTTGGTGTGCTACTAAATGGCCATAACCTTTTCTATAATTTTCTCAACCATTTCAGAACCAATAAGATTTTGTTCTCCAACTTCATCCCAGCATGTAGGTGTTCTCCACCCCTTACCATAAAGGGTTTCGTAGGTATCCATTTGGATGCTCGAGTGAAAACTGTTGTTGTATGAGAACTCAATCAAAGGAAGATGTTGGTCACATATACCTATGAATTCTATAGAACATGGTCACAACATGTCTTCAAATGTATGAATTATAAGGCCCCGACCTTAAACCTTACATAATATTGAATTAAATTAATAATTCACATTTAGGATCTTTTTAGGTTTAGAGTTTTAGAGAATTAGTACATTACTATTACATCTCAAAATATTACAAAGTAGACACTTCTACTAAGTTTCCATAAAATAAAAACTCATAAAAAGAAACATGTCTAGTTCCATGTTTTATATATCATGACTTTCCCTTGATCCCATCCTTGACCCTATTCCACATTAAGTCCTGTGAAAAACATTTCAAAAAAATTTGGTGTGAGCATAAAAAGCTCAGTAAGGGATACACAAAGAATGAAAACTGTTAGTTTATCAAAACAACAAGTAAACCATGTATACTTTATCAAAGAAATAATTTTCACCTTTATGAAGTAGTAAAAACTCTTCAATGAATAAAAGATCATTAATTACCATTTTGTAACCTAAAGATTACCATAAAACCCATATAAAGATCACATAACATATAAAGGTAACTTGGGACATAAACATATGTAAATGGAATAACCATACGGTAGACTTCCACACATATCACTAAATGGAATAGCCATACGGCCGAATTCCATACCCAATGCATTGGAGGTTATAACATAACCACCCATCCTGGTATTCACGACACTACCCGTCATATGGTTTATCACGTAACCACATGTCAAATGTCCAAGTACCATTATAAAATCATAATACATAAAACAAATATAATGGAAAGAAAAAATTTCCACACTTTGATCACAATATATCACATAAATATATTGACATAAAAAATCCATTATAAAAACCATTTTCAATACCAAAATACATAAAATATTATATGGTATTTATTTCATTTTAAAAACATTACGGCTTGTTGAGGAAGCCAAAGACCAAATAATACTCACGGCGGCGGAAAAGGTCATTGTCACCGCGTACGTTAAAAGAAAAATTCCTTTTTTCATTTAGTAAAATGATTCCTAGAAAAAGATTCCTTTCGTATAATATTAAAATTCAAAGGGGTTTATACACCGTATAAAAGAAAGTTGTGTATTAAAAGAAATATGCCTCAGTGAAAGGAGATTGAGACGAAGTCCCTTACAAAGATCATTTTTTAAACAAAGTAGATATATTATGTGTATTCACTATATTTACACATAAAGGAAGTATAAATACAAGATAGGACATAATAATATCATGACATAATTTTAAATTAGGATATTAACCCAAAGAATGGAAATCAGGTTAAGAAGTTCCCTTACCTCGGGTCCGACTTGACTCGATCGTTCTTTAACGTCCTGAATAATAAACTTGAGTTCATTTATACTTTCTTAATAACCTTTTTCAAGTTAATTATTACTTTTATATCACTTATTACCATGTTATAAACATTATGTAATCATTTTAGTTAATAATGTTTGTTTTGTCGATATTTGGTTCTTAAGTCGAAAGTGGACTTCTTACAATTACATGTTGTTCGTGTGGTCAAAGGTTCATTATATCTAGAATGATATTCATGATTTGGATATCATATATATCATATATATTCATCATATAAATGTATTTGGAATATTACATAATCATTTAGAGGTAATAAATGAAATGCACTATTCATGGAGACGATAAGCCGTACGTACGCATGAACGCTACTTTCAATTCTATGTCATATTAATGGAATTAAAACTAAATGAGAGGTATGTATATTTTAATTCCAGAATTATATTCATCATTTATATGTAACATACATCATATATAATAACCTTAAATCCATCCTTTATACGTCCCACATATGACATTAACGAATCAAATCACTTTGAAGGGGCGGTAGTCCGCACTTCCTAAAATGAAGATGTCGCGTATACACATAATGGAAGTCATAATGGTATTCCATAAATGAAAAATACATAAGCTTAAGTAAAACATAAACATATTATATATCATATATAAATATAGTGACATCTTAATGGCCACCTTTGAAGGTGTTGGAAGAATATTGAACAGTCATCGTTTCGTGAGGTAGAAATTCGCCATCCACAGAAACAGTATGTTCTTTAACCATTAGATGTAGGTGTGTGTAAGTTTATCTTGAATTATTCTTATAACAACATCCTAGTACATTCCAGATACTGGATTTGTTAAAAAATAAATGAATAAAAAGAGTTTAGGGGGTTGGAGAAGCAAAATAAAACAAAAGAACACAAGAGAAAACACTAACTTTAAATTGGGAAACTCTTTTTGATTCGAGCTCAAAGGCTTCCTTAGGAAGACTTCTGCCCAAATTGAGGATTCAAGGAGTAATAGAGGGATGTTTAGAGAGAAAAAGGGCAGGGTTTGTCCAATCCAATGGCTTTGTAAGTGTGGGTAAGGTGGTAGAGGTGGGGGCCTTTTATAAGAGGAGAGGAGGGGCACTCTTGGAAAGTAAAGAAATGTTACTTTATTTTAAAATGATTTTAGGATTTAAAAAGTCCCACATTGGTATAATTCTGGGATAAGGTGATAAGGGTTTGAAATATACCCATCCAATAGGTTTTTGACAAGTGTAGGTCTTGGATTTTACATTATCTTTACATTTTATTTAAATCGTTAAATAATGAGGTAATCGCTGCATCATCATGGTGTAATAAATCATTTAATTTATTTAATGTCTAAAAATTATAAAAAAAACTAACATGATGTAGGAAATCTTTTTATCTTTCTAATGAATATTTGTAGTCAAAAATATGACTTGTATAAGCTCATTTAAAAATTGTTTTTGTAAATAAACTCATGTTTGTGACATTTTTACTTTAACATTAAATAAAAAGATATTAATGTCATTTTCCTACCAAAGTGGCTCCATGGGGTCCCCACATTGACCCATGGATTTTATTGTTCTGCAATGACACATCAAATAATGTTAGTACATGTTTCAAGTTCATTTCATATTATTAAAACATTATTCTTACCTTAAATTACACTAATTACCTCTAATCGTGATTAAAAACTTAAAAGTTACTATTCACCAAAAATTATTTTAATCCCAATGAACCACATTTTAATTCTTAATGACAGCCATGTATGTCGGTTTTTTGAAATTCAAAACACAGAAGTGGTAAGGTTTCATTTAAACGAAAAATCAGTTTTTTAAGTACTACTTAGTGGTTTCACTATTCATCAAAAATTGAAGTTTTTCAAAAAATACCAAAACTTCACCCTAAGATATATTTGATATTCCGAATTCAAAAATGATAACTATTTTAGAAAATTGAAAACATATAAGTTACATTAATTAATTTAATAATTATTTCCCGATGTCAGAGCAAATAGCATGTTTTTATGAAACAATAAGTATCAAAAGAATGAAACTAGTTTAAGTCCAATTTCAAAGTGAAATTAATTCCAACGACCAATATTGGATTAAATGGTAAAAAAATATTCTAATTTAACTTCAAAACCAATTCAAAAGATAATATAATCATATAAATAAATTAGATTAAAAAGAGGTTTTGAATTAAAATACAACATTTTCACTATTCATTAAAAAATGAACTTTATCGGAAAAATACCAAAAAATCACACAAAGAAAATTTTGATGTCTCTATTCTAAAGAAAATTTTATTTGGTCAAATAGAATGTATAAGAGTGACCAAAACTATATTTATAGACTGTTCTCCATCAAAAGGCGATAAGTTGACCTTTAGTGAATGTTTGAGTATATATGCCTAAAATTGAATTCTTCTCGTATTTTAAGCCTTTATACTTTATTGGATAAATGTAAAAACATTTAAAAAAAATATATAATCATATTTTAGTTATTTCTATCCATTCCCACCAATAAAATGGCTATGTGTTAACTACCACTTAAAATAATATTATTATATTACTTGTGTGTAATATAAGATTTCAATGAAACTCATTGTTGCGTATCGGGTACACTATCGAACATAGCAACCCCTTTAAAGTAAAATTCATATTTAATTCATAAATATTAATAAATATGAAAATTATTTATTCTTTATTTACATGGGATGATACATCCTTCCCCCCTTTTGGGAATTGCGTCCTCGCAATTTTATTCACTTATCAAAATAAGTGGGGGTATTTATCCCTCATAGCATTTTCAGATTCCCACGTTGCCTCTAAAACCATATGGTTTTCCCACAAAACCTTTACCTGGTGAATTACCTTATTTCTCAACACCTGCTCTCTTTGGTCAAGAATATGTACTGGTTGTTCTTCATAAGAGAGATTCCCTTCCAACAGAACTACCTCTGGGCTCAAAATATGAGATGGATATGGCATATACTTTCTCAACATCGAAACATGAAAAACATTGTGTACCTGAGATAAACTCGGAGGTAAATCCACTCGATAAGAAATTGATCCAACTTTCTCCAGAATTTCATATGGTCCAATGAACCTTGGACGCATCTTTCCTTTCTTACCAAATCGCATCACACTTTTCCATGGTGAAACTTTGAGAAAAAAACATGATCACCTACCTCGAAAGATAGATCCTTCCTCCGTTTATCTGCTTAACTTTTCTGTATGCTCTGAGTTGTTCTCATGTGTTTCTAAATCAACTGAACTTTTTTTGCCATCTCTTCTACCAATTCTGTTCCCATCAGCTTCCTTTCACCTACTTCATCCCAAAAAGCTGGAGTTCGACACCACTTCCCATATAACTCCTCAAACGGTGCCATTTGTATACTAGAATAAGAACTGTTATTATAAGAAAACTCAACCAAATAAAGATGTTGGTCCCAACTTCCCTGATAATCCATAGAGTAAGCTCATAGCATATCCTTCAAAGTCTGAATTATTCGTTCTGACTGTCCATCTGATTGAGGGTGAAAAGCTATACTAAAATTTAATTCAGTACCCAACGACTTCTGAAGGCCTTTCCAAAAGTTAGAAGTAAACCTGGGATCACAGTCATATACAATGGAGTGAGGAACTCCATGTAACCTGATTATCTCTTTTAGATACAAACAAGAAAGTTGATCTAGGGAGAAAGTATCTCGTATGGAAAGGAAATGAGCAGATTTAGTTAATCGATCAACGATAACCCAAATTGCATTATTACCTCGAGATGTCTTCGGTAATCCCACAAAAAAGTACATGGATATGTTTTCCTATTACCACTCTGGCACTGGTAAAGGCTGAATCATCCCTTTCGGTTACTGCCACTCTGCTTTAACCTGCTGACAAGTCAAACACTTCACAGTAAAATAAGCAATATCTCTTTTCATTTCATCTCACCAGTAATACTCCCACAGATCTCTGTACATCTTAGTACTGTCAGGATGAACTTAAAATGGGGAACTATGAGCCTCACATAACAACTCATTCTTCAACTGTGAATCACCAGGCACACATAATCTCTTCCCAAACCACAGAAAAAAATCATTATCAATGTTGAATTTAGCCAACTTACCCTTCTGAACCAGCTCTACCTTTTTCTACGACTCACTGTCTTCCCTCTGTTCTTGCTTAATTTTTTCTGATAGGGATGATCTCACTCATTCCTGAAACAAAACAGAAGAACTTCCTACACCAACAAATTCTATTCCAAAGTTCATCAAATCAAAAACCAAAGGATCTCCTTCCAAACGGAGCATGGTTAATGAAGCATTACTTTTTCGACTCAAAACATCAACCACTTTATTTGCTTTTCCCAGATGGTAATGAATTGTACAATAATAATCCCTGATTAATTCTAGCCATCTCCTCTGTCTCATGTTCAATTCATTCTGAGTGAATATATACTTTAAACTTTTTTTATCAGTATATATATCACACTTTACTCCATACAAATGATGCCTCTAAATTGTTAGAGCAAAAACAACAGCAGCTAATTCCAAGTCATGTGTAGGGTAATTTACCTCATGAGTTTTCAACTGACATGAAGCATATTCAATTACCTGTTCATTCTGCATAAGGACACAACCAAGTCCCTTCAACGAAGCATCACTGTATATAACAAACTCACCATTCCTAGAAGGAAGTGCTAAAAATAGATCATCCACCAATTTTGGCACTTCTTTCTAGGAATGGTGAGTTTTTTATCTTTAGTGATGCTTCATTGAAAGGAATTGGTTGTGTCCTTATGCAGAATGATCAAGTAATTGCATATGCTTCACGTCAATTGAAAACTCATGAGATAAATTACCCTACACATGACATGGAATTAGATGCTATTGTATTTGCTCTAAAAATTTGGAGGCATCATTTTAATGGAGTAAAGTGTGAAATATATACTGATCACAAAAGTTTAAAGTATATATTCACTCAGAAATAATTGAACATGAGAGAGAGGAGATGTCTGTAATTAATCAAGGATTATGATTGTACAATTCATTACCATCCGGGAAAAGAAAATAAAGTGGCTGATGCTTTGAGTCCAAAAAGTAATGCTTCATTAGAAATGTTGAATTTGGAACGTGATCCTTTGGTTAAGGATTTGATAAACATTGACATAGAAGTTGTTAGTGCTGGAAGTTATTCTTTTTTGTTTCAGGTATGAGTGAGATCATCCTTATCAGATAGAATTAAGCAAGCACAGGGGGAAGACAGTGAGTTGCAGAAAAAGGTAGAGCTGGTTCAGAAGGGTAAGTTGCTTGAATTCAATATTGATAATGATTGTGTTTTGAGGTTTGGGAAGAGATTATGTGTGCCTGGTGATTCACAGTTGAAGAATGAGTTGTCATGTGAGGCTCATAGATCCCCATTTTCAGTTCATCTTGGCAGTACTAAGATCTACATAGATCTACGGGAGTATTACTATTGGGATGGAATGAAAAGAGATATTGCTGATTTTACTGTGAAGTGTTTGACTTGTCATCAGGTTAAATTAGAGCGGAAGTTACCGAAAGGGATGCTTCAGCCTTTACCAGTGCCAGAGTGGAAATGGGAAAACATATCCATGGACTTTGTTGTGGGATTACCGAATACATCTCGAGGTAATAATGCAATCTGGGTTATTGTTGATCGCTTGACTAAATCTGCTCATTTTCTTCCTATTCGAGATACATTTTCTCTAGATGAACTTTCTCGATTGTATCTTAAAGAGACAGTCAGGTTGCATGGATTTCCCCTCTCCATTGTTTCTGATCGTGATCCCAGGTTTACTTCTATCTTTTGGAAAGGCCTTCAGAAGTCGTTGGGTACTGAATTAAATTTTAGTAAATATTTTCATCAACAATCAGATGGGTAGTCAGAACGAACAATTAAAACCTTGGAGGATATGCTACGAGCTTATTCTATGTATTATCAGGGAATTTGGGATAACATCTTTCTTTGGTTGAGTTTTCATACAATAACAGTTTTCATTCTAGTATACAGATGGCACTGTTTGAGGCGTTATATGGGAAGCGGTGTCGAACTCCAGCTTTTTGGGATGAAGTAGGTGAAAGGAAGCTGATGGGACCAGAATTGGTAGAAGATATGGCAGAAAAATTTCATTTGATTCAAAAACACATGAGAACAGCTAAAAGTAGACAGAAAAGTTATGCGAATAACCAGAGGAAGGATCTATCTTTCGAGGTAGGTGAACATGTTTTTCTCGAGGTTTCTCCATGGAAAAGTGTGATGCGATTTGGTAAGAAAGGAAAGCTGAGTCCAAGGTTCATTGGACCATATGAAATTCTGGAGAGAGTTGGATCAGTAGCTTACCGAGTGTCTTTACCTCCGAGTTTACCTCAGGTACACAATGTTTTTCATGTTTCGATGTTGAGAAAGTATATGCCAGATCCATCTCATGTTTCGAGTCCAAAGGTAGTTCAGCTGGAAGAGAACCTATCTTATGAGGAACAACCTGTCCAGATTCTTAACCACAAGGATCTTGTGTTACATAATAAGGTGATTCATCAGGTAAAGGTTTTGTGGAAAACCCACATGATTAAAGAGGCGACATGGGAATCTAAAAATGCAATGAGAGCTAAATACCCCCACTTATTCGATAAGTTAATAAATTGCGGGGACGCAATATTCTAAAGGGGGGAAGGATGTAACATCCCAAGTAAGTAATGAATAATAGATATTTTTATATATGTCTACTAATGAATTAGATAATTTTTTATAGGCTTAAAATGACAATAAATCCAATCTTAAGCATGGAATACACTAATATTTTTAGAAGACTGTTTTACTGCTTTATGATGGCTAACCATTTTTAAATCAAAAAATTGACAATTTTATAAGCTCTATTTGTAAAATTAAACTTATTATTTATGATTGGGACAATTAATTTTACATTGGATAATTTTTCGGTATTTTTCTGACAATGTTCAATTTTTAATGAATAGTGAAAAATACTGCATTTTACATCAAAACTGCTTTTTCATATAATTTAATTATATGGTTATATTGTCTTTTTAATTGGTTTTAATGTTCAATTAGAGTATCTTTTTACCATTTAATCCAATAGTGTTCATTGGAATTAATTTCACTTTGAAATTGGACTTAAACAAGTGTCAATCTTTTGATACTTATTGTTTCATAAAAACACGCTATTTGCTCTGACAACGGGAATTAATTGTTAAATTAATTAATGAAAATTATATGTTTTGAATTTTGTAAAATGGACTTCATTTTTGAATTCGGAATATCAAATATAGCTTAGGGTGAAGTTTTGGTAATTTTCTCAAAAACTTCAATTTTTGAGGAATAGTGAAACCACTAAGTGGTACTTATAAAAACTGATTTTCCGTTTAAATGAAATTTTACCACCTTTGTGTTTTGAATTTCAAAAACCCTACATACATGGTTTTCATTAAGAAGTAAAATGTGGTTCAATGGGATTAAAATAATTTTTTGGTGAATAGTAACTTTTAAGTTTTTAATCGCGATTAGAGGTAATTACTGTAGTTTAAGGTAAAAATAATGTTTTAATAATATGAGATAAGCTTGACACATGTCCTACTCTTATTGAATGTGTCATGGACGACCCAGAAAATCCATGGGTCAACTTGGGGACCCCAAGGAGCCACTTTGGTAGGAAAATGACATTAATAACTTTTTATTTAATGTTAAAATTAAAATGTCACAAACATGAGTTTTTTTACTAAAAAAAATTTACATGGGGTTATACAAGTCATATTTTTTACTATAAATAGTCATTGGAAATCTAAAACTATTTCCTACATCATAGTATTTTTTTAATAAATTTTATACATTAAATAAATTAACTTTTTTATGACAACATGATGAAGCAGCGATTACCTCATTATTTAACGATTTAAATAAAATGAAAAGATAATGTAAAATCTAAGACCTAAACATGTCAAAAACCTATTGGACGGGTGGATTTCGAACCCGTATCACCTTATCCTAGAAATATATCAATGTGGGACCTTTAAAATCTGAAACTCATTCGAAAATAATGTAACGTTTTTTTGACTTTCCAAGAGTTCCCCTCCTCTCCTCTTTTAAAAGGCCCCCACCTCTACCTCCTTACCCACACCTCTCAAACCTTTGGTTCAGAAAATATCTACTCTTTTTGTCTCTCCACATCCCTCTTTTACTCCTAGAAGCCTCACTTTGTGCAGAAGTCTTCCCAAGGAAGCCTTTGAGCTCAAATAAAAAAGAGTTACTTAATTTAAAGGTAGGGTTTTCTCTTGTGTTATTTTGTTTTATTTTGCTTCTCCAACCCCCTAAACTCTTTTTATTCATTTCATTTGTAACAAATCCATTATCTTCAATATAATAGGATGTTGTTATAAGAATAATTCGAGCTACACTTACACACACCTACATCTAATGGTTAAAGAACATACTGTTTCTGTGGATGACGAATTTCTGCCTCACGAAACGATGATTGTTCAATATTCTTCCAACACATTCAAAGGTGGCCATTAAGAAGTCACTATATTTATATATGATATATAATATGTTTATTTCTTCCTTAAGCTTCGGTATTTTTCATTTATGGCACACCTTTATGGCTTCCATTATGGGTATACGCGATATCTTCATTTTAGGAAGTGTGGACTACCACCCCCTCAAAGTTATTTGATTCGTTAATGCCATATGTGGGATGTATAAAGGATGGATTTAAAGTTATTATATATTATTTATGTTACATATAAATGATGAATATAATTCTGGAATTAAAATATACATACCTCTCATTTGGTTTTAATTCCATTAATATGACATAGAAATGAAAGTAGCGTTCATGCGCACGTACGGCTTACCATCTCCATGTACGGTGCATTTCATTTCTTACCTCTAAATGGTTATGTAATATTATAAATACATGTATATGATGGATATATATGATATATATGATATCCAAATCATGAATATCATTCTGGATATAATGAACTTTTGACCACACGAACAACATTTAATTGTAAGGAGTCCACTTTTGACTTAAGAAACAAATATCAACAAAACAAACATTATTAACTTAAATGATTAAATAATGTTTATAACATTGTAATAAGTGATATAAAATTAATAATGAACTTGAATAAGTTTCTTAATCAAGTATAAATTAACTCAAGTTTATTATTCAGGACATTAAAGAACGATCGAGTCAAGTCGGACCCTAGGTAAGGGACTTCGTCTCAATCTCATTTCATTGAGGCATATTACGTTTTATAAAAAACATTCATTTATACAGTGTATAAACCCCATTTGAATTTTACTTTTATACAAAAGGAATATTTTTCTATGAAGTGTTTTACTAAATGACAAAAATGAATGTTTCTTTTAACGTACACAGTGACAACGACATTTTCCGCCGCCACGAGTATTATTTGGTCTTTGGCTTCTTCAACAAGACAAAATGTTTTTTTTTAAATTAAATAAATACCATAAACTGTTTTATGTATTTTGGTATTGAAAAGGGTTTTTTTATAATGGATTTGTTATGTCAATATATTTAAGTGATATATTGTGATCAAAGTGTGGAAATGTTTTCTTTCCATTATATTTGTTTTATGTCTTATGATTTTATAATGGTACTTGGACATTTGACGGGTGGTTACGTGATAAACTATATGACGGATGGTGTCGTGAATACCAGGACAGGTGGTTACGTTACAACCTCCAATGCATTGGGTATGGAAGTTGGCTATATCGCTATTCCATTAAGTGATATGTGTGGAAGTCAACCGTATGGTTATTCCATTTTAGTATGTTTATGTCCCAAGTTACCTTTATATGTTATGTGATCTTTATATGGGTTTTATGGTAATATTTTGGTTACAAAAAGGTAAGTAATGAGCTTTTATTCAGTGAAGAGTTTTTACTACTTCATAAAGGTGAAAAGTATTACTTTGATAAAGTATACATTGTTTACTTGTTGTTTAGATAAACTAACAGTTTTCATTTTTTTGTATCCCTTACTGAGCTTTTTATGCTCACCCCAAGTTTTTTGAAATGTTTTTCATAGGACATAATGTGCAATAGGGTCAAGGATGGGATTAAAGGAAAGTCATGCTATATAAAACATGGAACTATACATGTTTCTTTTAAGAGTTTTTATTCTATGGAAACTTAGTAGAAGTGTCTACTTTGTAATCTTTTGAGATGTAATAGTTATGTCCTAATTCTCTAAAACTCTAAACCTAAAAATATCCTCAATGTGAATTATTCATTTAATTCAATATTAAGTAAGGTTTAAGGCTGGGGCCTTATAGTTGGTATCAAAGGTCGGTTTAGATAACTTTACGAGTTAGAATTCTATTAAATGATTATCCAAAAATATATTTTTTTATGGTAAAATTGAAATGATATAGCATTTGAAGATTACCATGTTGCTTCATCTAAGACATGTTTGTTCAGAATGGTTTTCCGCAGAGGAAACAACGAAGCAGTGCTAGGAAGGAATACATAAGGAAATAAACTTCCGAATCAGCATCCTGAGATGGTCAAAATTGGAACTGAACAGTTGGTTGCAGTGATGGCACAGTTGACTCAGGCTATAAATGGTGGTGGTATCCATGCACGAGATCAGCTAGATCAATCGCAGAGGATCATCTGACCTTGTGCAAACTGAATGGTGGATTAAAGCACTGGAGAATATTTTTGATGCCATGGGTTGTTCAGAACATCAAAAGGTTAGTCTTTTTGTTTACCATATTGAAGGTGTAGCTGATCAGTGGTGGTCGATGGTGAAAAATATTAGGGATAGTGATGAGATTGATGATCTTCACTGGGATGAATTCTAAGGTATGTTTCTTGAGAAATATTTTCCTAAGGTGGTTCGTCTTAGGATGGGAAAACAGTTCCTAGAATTGAGGGAGGAGGATGAATCAGTGGTTGTTTATGAAGCAAAGTTCACTCGATTGGCAAGGTATGCTCCAAAATTCATACGAGATCTTGATAGTAAAATAAACCGTTTTTACTCAGGCATAAAGCCAAAGTATCGAAGGGCTTTAGCTTCTCGTGACTTCAAAAGTTATAAAAAAATTGTTCAATGTGCGTACAAGGTGGAAATGGAGTTTGCTGATGATCAGGTGTTCTTTTAAAAACAACAGAATAAGAGGTCTAGTTAGCAGGAAAAGAGGAAGAATTCATCAAAGAAGCAAGGAGGTAAGAAAACCAAATATCCATCCTGTGAGAAGTGTGGTAAAATTTATCCTGGAGAACGTTTATCCAAGTCTGGAAAGTGATTTCGGTGTGGTAAGTCTTGTTATATTGCACGTAACTGTAAGAAAGATGATCAATCAGGCAATGAAAAGTCAGTGGTAAGATGTTGTAAGTGTAATGAAATGGTTCATTATGAAAATGAGTGTCTAACGAAGAACTCAATTAAGGTAAAGCAGCCAAACTACAAGCAAAAAGGGGTGGTGAAATTTTTTGCAACTACTTCAGCAGATGTTGGGCCATCGAATGAAGTAGTATCAAGTACACTGTTTGTTTGTTCAGATTATGCCAATGTGTTGTTTGATTCTGGGTCTACACATTCTTTCATTTCTGAGAAGTTTTCTAGTAAATTGGATATTCCATCTCAAGATATGAATCATGAACTTATGGTAAAAACACCCGGAGGGAAAGCTAAGACAAAAAGAAATTATAAGAACCTTCCTATCCTTGTGTGTGGAAAGAATCTACCAGAAAACCTTATTTTTTGCCTCTATTAGAGTTTGATGTTATTTTGTGCATGGGTTGACTTTCTATTTATCACGCTAAGATTGACTGCAGAGCTAAAATGGTTTCTTTTTAGAAAGATTTTCAGTTTGTGTGTAAGAATGAACCCTTTATTTTGATAACATATCAGGAAGTTGAGAAACTAGTAAAATATGGAAATGAATGTTACCTTGCACATATTGTTGAAAATAAAGGAACTGTTCAGATTAATGATGTTCCAGTGGTAAATGAGTATCTTGAAGTTTTTCCTGACGAGTTTCCTGGTATTATTCATGATCGGGAAGTTGAATTTATTGTTTACTTAGTTCCTGATTCTATGCCAATTTCAAAACCCCCTTATCGAATGGATCAAGTTGAACTTTTAGAGTTAAAGAAGCAATTACAGGGGTTATTAGATAAAGGTTTCATTCGACCTAGCACATCACCATGGGGTTCTCCTGTCTTGTTTGTTAAAAAGAAAGATGGATCAATGAGACTTTTCATTGATTATAGAGCCTTGAATAATATTACTGTTAAGAACAAGTATCATTTTCCTCATATCGATGATTTGTTTGATCAGCTCTAGGGAGCTCAGTATTTTTCGAAGATTGACTTGAGATTGGGGTACCATCAGTTGAAAGTAAAATAAGTAGACATTCCGAAGACTGTGTTCCGTACTAGATATGGCCATTATAAATTTGTAGTTATGCCTTTTGGGTTATCCAATGCACCTGGTGTATTCATGGACCTTATGAATAGAATTTTCCATGAGTTCTTGGATAAGATTGTGGTTGTTTTCATTGATGATATTTTGGTGTTTTCTAAAATTAAAGAGGAGCGTGAAAGTAATTTAAGGGTTATCTTTCAAACCTTAAAATAAAAGAAACTATATGGAAAATTCAGCAAGTGTGAGTTTTGGTTACAACAAATTTCTTTCCTTGGTCACATTGTTTCAAAAAATGGCATAATTGTTGATCATGATAAAACAAACGTTGTTGAAGAATGGCCAAGACCCACAAATGTAACCAAGATCCGTAGTTTCCTTGGTTAGGAAGGTTACTACTAAAGGTTTGTTGAAACTTTTCATGATTATCTAGTCCAATGAATAAGCTAACTCGGAAGGGTGTTAAGTTTATCTAGACAAAAGAATGTGATGATTGTTTTCAGGAGTTGAAAAGAAGATTGGTGAATGCTCCAGTTTTGGCACTTCCTTCCAGGAATGGTGAGTTTTTTATCTACAGTGATGCTTCATTGAAAGGACTTGGTTGTGTCCTTATGCAGAATGATCAGGTAATAGCATACGCTTCATGTCAGTTGAAAAATCATCAGGTAAATTACCCTACACATGACATGGAATTAGGTGATGTTGTTTTTGCTCTAAAAATTTGGAGGCATCATTTGTGTGGAGTAAAGTGTGAAATATATACTGATCACAAAAGTTTAAAGTATATATTCACTTAGAAATAATTGAACATGAGACATAGGAGATGGCTGGAATTAATCAAGGATTATGATTGTACAATTCATTACCATCCGGGAAAAGCAAATAAAGTGGTTGATGCTTTGAGTCCAAAAATTAATGCTTCATTAGAAATGTTGCATTGGGAACATGATCCTTTGGTTAAGTATTTGATGAAATTTGGAATAGAAGTTGTTGGTGTAGGAAGATCTTCTGTTTTGTTTCAGGTATCAGTGAGATCATCCCTATGAGATAGAATTAAGCAAGCACAGAGGGAAGATAGTGAGTTTTAGAAAAAGGTAGAGCTGGTTCAGAAGGGTAAGTTGCCTGAATTCAACATTGATAATGATTGTGTTTTGAGGTTTGGGAAGAGGTTGTGTGTGCCTGGTGATTCACAGTCGAAGAATGAGTTGTTATATGAGGCTCATAGTTCCCCATTTTCAGTTCATCCTGGCAGTACTAAGATGTACAGAGATCTGCGGGTGTATTACTGGTGGGATGGAATGAAAAGAGATATTTTTGATTTTACTGTGAAGTGTTTAAATTGTAAGCAGGTTAAAGCAGAGCAGCAGTTATTGAAAGGGATGCTTTAGCCTTTACCAGTGCTAGAGTGGAAATGGGAAAACATATCCATGGACTTTGTTGTGGGATTACCGAAGACATCTCGAGGTAATAATGCAATCTGGGTTATTGTTGATCGCATGACTAAATCTGCTCATTTACATCCTATTCGAGATACATTCTCTCTAGATCAACTTTCTTGATTGTATCTTAACGAGATAGTCTAGTTTCATGGAGTTACCCTCTCCATTATATCTGATCATGATCTCAGGATTACTTCTAACTTTTGGAAAGGCCTTCAGAAGTCGTTGGGTACTGAATTAAATTTTAGTACAGCTTTTCATCCGCAATCAGATGGGCAGTCATAATGAACAATTCAGACCTTGGAGGATATTCTACGAGCTTATTCTATGGATTATCAGGTAAGTTTGGGCAAACATCTTTCTTTGGTTGAGTTTTCATACAATAACAATTTTCATTCTAGTATACAGATGGCACAGTTTGAGGCATTATATGGGAAGCGGTGTTGAACTCCATCTTTTGGGATGAAGTAGGTGAAAGGAAGCTGATGGGACCAAAATTGGTAAAAGAGATGGCAGAAAAAGTTCAATTGATTCAGAAACACATGAGAACATCTTAGATCAGACAGAAAAGTTATGCAGATAACCAGAAGAAGGACTTATCTTTTGAGGTAGGTGAACATGTTTTTCTCAAGGTTTCTCCATGGAAAAGTGTGAAGCGATTTGGTAAGAAAGGGAAGATGAGTCCAAGGTTCATTGGACCATATGAAATTTTGGAGAGAGTTGGATCAGTTTCTTACCGAGTGGCTCTATCTCTGAGTTTATCTCAGGTACACAATGTTTTTCATGTTTCGATGTTGAGAAAGTATATGCCAGATCCATCTCATGTTTTGAGTCCAGAGGTAGTTCAGCTGGAAGAGAACCTATCTTATGAGGAACAACCGGTCCAGATTCATGACCACAGGGAGCAAGTGTTACGGAATAAGGTGATTCATTAGGTAAGGGTTTTGTGTAAAAACCTCATGATTGAAGAGGCAACATGGGAATCTGAAAATGCAATGAGGGCTAAATACCCCCACTTATTCGATAAGTAAATAAATTGCGGGGACACAATTTTCTAATGTGGGGAAAGATGTAACATCCCAAGTAAGTAATTACTAATAGATATTTTTATCTATGTCTACTAATGAATTATATAATGTTTTAGAGGCTTAAAATGAGAATAAATCCAATCTTAAGCACGGAATACACTAATATTTTTAAAAGATTGTTTTACTGCTTTTTTGATGGCAAACCATTTTTAAATCAAACAATTGAAAATTTCATAATATCTATTTGTAAAAATAAACTTATTATTTATGATTGGGACATTGAAATTTACATTGGATAATTTTTTGGTATTTTTCTGACAATGTTCATTTTTTAATGAATAGTGAAAAATACTGCATTTTACATCAAAACTGATTTTTCATCTAATTTAATTATATGGTTAGATTATATTTTGAATTTGTTTTAAAGTTCAATTAGAATATATTTTTATCATTTAATCCAATAGTGGTCATTAGAATTAATTTCACTTTGAAATTGGACTTAAACTAGTGTCAATCTTTTGATACTTATTGTTTCATAAAAACACGCTATTTGCTCAAACAGCGGGAATTAATTGTTAAATTAATTAATGAAACTTATATGTTTTGAATTTTATAAAATGGAATTAATTTTTGAATTTGGAATATCAAATATATCTTAGGGTAATGTTTTGGTAATTTTCTGAAAAACTTCAATTTTTTATGAATAGTGAAACCACTAAGTCTTACTTATAAAAACTGATATTCCGTTTAAATGAAATTTTACAACCTTTGTGTTTTGAATTTCAAAAATACAACATACATGGTTGTCATTAAGAAGTAAAATGTGGTTCAATGTAATTAAAATAATTTTTTGGTGAATAGTAACTTTTAAGTTTTTAATCCCGATTAGAGGTAATTAGTGTAGTTTAAGGTAAAAATAATGTTTTAATAATATGAGATGAGTTGGACACATGTCCTACCCTTATTGGATGTGTCATGGCAGACCAAGAAAGTACATGGGTCAACTTGGGGACCCCATGGAGCCACTTTGGTAGGAAAATGACATTAATAACTTTTTATTTAATGTTAAAATTAAAATGTCACAAACATGAGTTGTTTTTCTAAAAAACATTTTACATGGGGTTATAAAAGTCATAGTTTTGACTATAAATAGTCATTGGAAAGCTAAAAATATTTTCTACATCACAGTATTTTTTTTATAATTTTTAGACATTAAATAAATTAACTTATTTATGACAACATGATGATGCAGCGATTACCTCATTATTTAACGATTTAAATAAAATGAAAAGATAATGTAAATTCTAAGACCTAAACATGCCAAAAACCAATTGTACAGGTGGATTTCGAACCCTTATCACCTTATCCTAGAAATATATCAATGTGGAACCTTTAAAATGCGAAACTCATTTGAAAATAATGTACCTTTTTTTGACTTTCCAAGAGTGCCCCTCCTCTCCTCTTATAAAAGGCCCCCACCTCTACCTCATTACCCACACCTCTCAAACCTTTGGTTCAGCCAAGCTCTGCTCTTTTTGTCTCTCCACATCCCTCTCTTACTCCTAGAAGCCTCACTTTGGGCAGAAGTCTTCCCAAGGAAGCCTTTGATCTCAAATCAAAAAGAGTTACCCGATTTAAGGGTAGTGTTTTCTCTTGTGTTCTTTTGTTTTATTTTGCTTCTCCAACACCCTAAACTCTTTTTATTCATTTCTTTTGTAACAACTCCAGTATATTAAATATACTAGGATTTTTTTATAAGAAGAATTCGAGCTACACAAACACACACCTACATCTAATGGTTAAAGAACATACTGTTTCTGTAGATGGCGAATTTCTGCCTCACGAAACGATGATTGTTCAATATTATTCCAACACCTTCAAAGGTGGAAATTAAGATGTCACTATATTTATATATGATATAAAATATGTTTATGTCTTCCTTAAGCTTCTGTATTTTTCATTTTTGGCACACCTTTATGGCTTCCATTATGGGTATACGCGATATCTTCATTTTAGGACGTGCGGATTACCGCCCCCTCAATGTAAATTGATTCTTTAATGCCATATGTGGGACGTATAAAGGATGGATTTAAAGTTATTATATATGATTTATGTTACATATAAATTATGAATATAATTCTCGAATTAAAATATACATACCTCCCATTTGGTTTTAATACCATTTATATGACATAGAAATGAAAGTAGCGTTCATGCGTACGTACGGCTTACCATCTCCATGAACGGTGAATTTTATTTCTTACCTATAAATGATTATGTAATATTATAAATACATGTATATTCTGGATATATATGATATATATGATATCCAAATCATGAATATCATTCTGGATATAATGAACCTTTGACCACACGAACGACATGTAATTGTAAGGAGTCCACTTTCGACTTAAGAACCAAATATCAACAAAACAAACATTATTAACTTAAAAGATTACATAATGTTTATAACATGGTATTAAGTGATATAAAATTAATAATGAACTAGAAGAAGTTTCTTAAGAAAGTAGAAATTAACTCAAGTTTATTATTCAGGACGTTAAAGAACGATCAAGTCAAGTCGGACTCGAGGTAAGGGACTTCGTCTCAATCTCCTTTCATTGAGGCATATTTCGTTTTATACACAACTTTCTTTTATACTGTGTATAAACCCCTTTGACTTTTACTTTTATAAAAGCGGTATCTTTTTCTACGAAGCGTTTTTCTAAACGAAAAAAAGGAATGTTTCTTTTAACGTACGTGGTGACAATGACCTTTTCTGCCACCGTGAGTATTATTTAGTATTTGGCTTCCTCAACAAGCCGTAATGTTTTTTATAAAATTAAATAAATACCATATACTGTTTTATGTATTTTGGTATTGAAAAGGGTTTTTTTATAATGGATTTGTTATGTCAACATATTTAAGTGATATATTGTTATCAAAGTGTGGAAATGTTTTCTTTCCATTATATTTGTTTTATGTCTTATGATTTTATAATGGTACTTAGACATTTGACGGGTGTTTACATGATCAACCATATGACGGATGGTGCCGTGAATACCAGGACGGGTGGTTATGTTATAACCTCCAATGCATTGGGTATGGAAGTTGGATGTATGGCTATTCCATTAAGTGATATGTGTGGAGGTTGACCGTATGGTTATTCCATTTAAGTATGTTTATGTCCCAAGTTACCTTTATATGTTATGTGATCTTTATATGGGTTTTATGGTAATCGTTTGGTTACAAAAGGGTAAGTAATGATCTTTTATTCAGTGAAGAGTTTTTACTACTTCATAAAGGTGAAAATTATTACTTTGATAAAGTATACATGGTTTACTTGTTGTTTTGATATACTAACAGTTTTCATTCTTTTTGTATCCCTTACTGAGCTTTTTATGCTCACCCCAAGTTTTTTGAAATGTTTTTCACAGGACATAATGTGCAATAGGGTCAAGGATGGGATTAAGTGAAAGTCATGCTATATAAAACATGGAACTAGACATGTTTCTTTTAAGAGTTTTTATTCTATGGAAACTTACTAGAAGTGTCTACTTTTTAATCTTTTGAGATGTAATAGTTTTGTCCTAATTCTCTAAATCTCTAAACCTGAAAAGATCCTCAATGTGAATTATTCATTTAATTCAATATTAAGTAAGGTTTAAGGATGGGGCCATATAGTTGGTATCAGAGGTCAGTTTAGATAAATTTAGGAGTTAGAATTCTATTAAATGATTATCCAAAAATATATTTTTTTATGGTAAAATTGAAATGATATAGGATTTGAAGATTACCATGTTGCTTCATCTAAGACATGTTTGTTCAGAATGGTTTTCCGTAGAAGAAATAGGGAAGCAGTGCTAGGAAGGCATACAGAAGGAAATAACCTTTCGAATCAGCATCCTGAGATGGTCAGAATTGGAACTAAGCAGTTTGTTGCAGTGATGGCACAGTTGACTCAGGATATAAATGGTGGTGGTATCCATGCACGAGATCAGCAATATCAACTGCAGAGGATCATCTAACGTCGTGCAAGCTGAAGGGTGGATTAAAGCACTGGAGAATATTTTTTATGTCATGGGGTGTTCATAACATCAAAAGGTTAGTCTTGCTGTTTACCGTTTTGAAGGTGAAGCTGATGAGTAGTGGCCGATGGTGAAAAATATCAAGGATAGTGAGGAGATTTATGATTTTAACTGGGATGAATTCTAAGGTATGTTTCTTGAGAAATATTTTCCTTAGGTGGTTCATATTAGGATGGAAAAACAGTTCCTAGAATTGAGGCAGGAGGATGACTCAGTGGCTGCTTATGAAGAAAAGTTCACTCGATTGGAAAAGTATGCTCCAAACTTCATACGACATTTTGATAGTAAAATAAACCGTTTTTACTCAGGGGTAAATCCAAAGTATCGAAGGGATTTAGCTTCTCGTGAGTTCAAAAGTTTTGAAAAACTTGTTCGATGTGTGGAGAAGGTGGAAATGGAGTTTTCCAATGATCAGGTGTTCTTTTAAAAAAAACAGAATAAGAGGTCCAGTTGGCAGGAAAAGGGGAAGAATTCATCAAAGATGCAAGTAGGTAAGAAAAAAAAATATCCATCCTGTGATAGGTGTGGTAAAATTCATCCTGGAGAATGTTTATTCAAGTCTGTAAAGTGCTTTTGGTGTGGTAAGTCTAGTTATATTGCTCATAACTGTAAGGAAGATGATCAAACAGGCAATGAAAAGTCAGCGGTAAGATGTTTTAAGTGTAATGAAATGGGTCATTATGAAAATGAGTGTCTAACGAAGAACTCAAATGGGGGAAAAATCCAGACTACAAGAAAAAAGGGGTGGTGAAATTTTTTGCAACTACTTCAGTAGATGTTGGGCCATCGAATGAAGTAGTATCAAGTACACTGTTTGTTTGTTCAGATTATGCCAATGTGTTGTTTGATTCTGGGTCTACACATTCTTTCATTTCTGAGAAGTTTTCTAGTAAATTGGAAATTCCATCTCAAGATACGAATCCTGAACTTATGGTAAAAACACCCAGAGGGAACATTAAGACAAAAAGGAATTATAAGAACCTTCCTATCCTTGTGTGCGGATAGAATCTACCAGCAAACCTTATTTTTTTCCTCTAGTAGAGTTTGATGTAATTTTGGGCATGGATTGACTTTCTGTTTATCAAGCTAAGATTGACTGCAGATCTAAAATGGTTTCTTTTCAGAAAGATTTTCATTTTGTGTATTGGAATGAACCCTTTATTTTGATAACATATCAGGAATTTGAGAAACTAGTAAAAGATGGAAATGAATGTTACCTTGCACATATTGTCGAAAATAAAGGAACTGTTCAGATTAATGATGTGCCAGTGGTAAATGAGTATCTTGAAGTTTTTCCTGATGAGTTGCCTGGTATTATTCATGGTCAGGAAGTTGAATTTACTGTTGACTTAGTTCCTGATTCTAAGCCAATTTCAAAACCCCCTTATCGAATGGATCAAGTTGAACTTTTATAGTTAAAGACGAAATTACAGGGGTTATTAGATAAAGGTTTCATTCGACCTAGCACATCACCATGGGGTGCTCCTGTCTTGTTTGTTAAAAAGAAAGATGGCTCAATGAGACTTTTCATTGATTATAGAGCCTTGAATAATATTACTGTTAAGAACAAGTATTATTTGCCACATATCGATGATTTGTTTGATCAGCTCTAGGGAGCTCAGTATTTTTCGAAGATTGACTTGAGATCGGGGTACCATCAGTTGAAAGTAAAATAAGTAGACATTCCGAATACTGTGTTCCGTATTAGATATGGCCATTATGAATTTTTAGTTATGCCTTTTGGGTTGTCTAAAGCACCTGTTGTATTCATGGACCTTATGAATAGAATTTTCCATGAGTTCTTGGATGAGATTGTGGTTGTTTTCATTGATGATATTTTGGTGTTTTCTAAAAGTAAAGAGGAGCATGAAAGTAATTTAAGGGTTATCTTTCAAACCTTAAAAGAAAAGAAACTATGTGGAAAATTCATCAAGTGTGAGTTTTGGTTACAACAAATTTCTTTCCTTGGTCACATTGTTTCAAAAAATGGCATAATTGTTTATTTTGCTAAAACAAAAGTTGTTTAAGAATGGCCAAGACCCACAAATGTAACTGAGATTCATAGTTTCCCTGGTTAGGCAGGTTACTACTGAAGGTTTGTTGAAAATTTTCATGATTATCTAGTCCAATGTCTAAGCTAACTCGGAAGGGTGTTAAGTTTATCTGGATAAAAGAATGTGATGATTGTTTTCAGGAGTTGAAAAGAAGATTGGTGAATGCTCCAGTTTTGGCACTTCCTTCCAGGAATGGTGAGTTTGTTATCTACAGTGATGCTTCATTTAAAGGACTTGGTTGTGTCCTTATGCAGAATGATCAGGTAATTGCATACGCTTCACGTCAGTTGAAAAATCATGAGGTAAATTACCCTACACATGACATGGAATTGGCTGATGTTGTTTTTGCTCTAAATATTTGGAGGCATCATTTGTATGGAGTAAAGTGTGAAATATATACTGATCACAAAAGTTTAAAGTATATATTCACTCAGAAATAATTGAACATGAGACATAGGAGATAGCTGGAATTAATCAAGGATTATGATTGTACAATTCATTACCATCCGGGAAAAGCAAATAAAGTGGTTGATGCTTTGAGTCCAAAAAGTAATGCTTCATTAGCAATGTTGCATTGGGAACGTGATCCTTTGGTTAAGGATTTGATGAACATTGGAATAGAATTTGTTGGTGTAGGAAGATCTTCTGTTTTGTTTCAGGTATCAGTGAGATCATCCCTATGAGATAGAATTAAGCAAGCACAGAGGGAAGATAGTGAGTTGCAGAAAAATGTAGAGCTGGTTCAGAAGGGTAAGTTTCCTGAATTCAACATTGATAATGATTGTGTTTTGAGGTTTGGGTAGAGGTTATGTGTGCCTGGTGATTCACAGTTGAAGAATGAGTTGTTATATGAGGCTCATAGTTCCCCGTTTTCAGTTCATCCTGGCAGTACAAAGTTGTACAGAGATCTGCGGGAGTATTACTAGTGGGATGGAATGAAAAGATATATTGCTAATTTTACTGTGAAGTGTTTGACTTGTAAGCAGGTTAAAGTAGAGCGGCAGTTATCGAAAGGGATGCTTCAGCCTTTACCAGTGCCGGAGTGGAAATGGGAAAACATATCCATGTACTTTGTTGTGGGATTACCGAAGACATCTCGAGATAATAATGCAATCTGGGTTATTGTTGATCGCATGACTAAATCTGCTCATTTACTTCCTATTCGAGATACATTCTCTCTAGATCAACTTTCTTGATTGTATCTTAAAGAGATAGTCTAGTTGCATGGAGTTACCCTCTCCATTGTATCTGATCATGATCCCAGGTTTACTTCTAACTTTTGGAAAGGCCTTCAGAAGTCGTTGGGTACTGAATTAAATTTTAGTACAGCTTTTCATCCGCAATGAGATGAGAAGTCATAATGAACAAATCAGACCTTGGAGGATATTCTACGAGCTTGTTCTATGGATTATCAGGGAAGTTGGGACCAACATCTTCCTTTTGTTGAGTTTTCATACAATAACAATTTTCATTCTAGTATACAGATGGCACAGTTTGAGGCATTATATGGGAAGCGGTGTCGAACTCCATCTTTTTGGGATGAAGTAGGTGAAAGGAAGCTGATGGGACCAAAATTGGTAGAAGAGATGGCAGAAAAAGTTCAGTTGATTCAAAAACACATGAGAACAGCTCAGATCAGACAGAAAAGTTATGCAGATAACCGGAAGAAGGGTCTATCTTTTGAGGTAGGTGAACATGTTTTTCTCAAGGTTTCTCCATGGAAAAGTGTGATGCGATTTGGTAAGAAAGGGAAGATGAGTCCAAGGTTCATTGGACCATATGAAATTTTGGAGAGAGTTGGATCAGTTGCTTACCGAGTGGCTCTAGCTCCAAGTTTATCTCAGGTACACAATGTTTTTCATGTTTCGGTGTTGAGAAAGTATATGCCAGATCCATCTCATTTTTTGAGTCCAGAGGTAGTTCAGATGGAAGAGAACCTATCTTATGAGGAACAACCGGTCCAGATTCCTGACCACAGGGAGCAAGTTTTATGGTATAAGGTGATTCATCAGGTAAGGGTTTTGTGTAAAAACCACATGATTGAAGAGGCAACATGGAAATCTGAAAATGCAATGAGGGCTAAATACCCTCACTTATTCGATAAGTAAAAAAATTGCGGGGACGCAATTTTCTAAAGCGGGGAAGGATGTAACATCCAAAGTAAGTAATGAATAATAGATATTTTTATCTATGTCTACTAATGAATTATATAATGTTTTAGAGGCTTAAAATGAGAATAAATCCAATCTTAAGCATGGAATACACTAATATTTTTAAAAGATTGTTTTACTGCTTTTTTGATGGAAAACCATTTTTAAATCAAACAATTGACAATTTTATAAGCTCTATTTGTCAAAATAAACTTATTATTTATTATTGGGACATTTAAATTTAAATTTGATAGTTTTTTGGTATTTTTCTGACAATGCTCATTTTTTAATGAATAGTGAAAAATACTGCATTTTACATCAAAACTGCTTTTTCATCTAATTTAATTATATGGTTAGATTATATTTTGAATTGGTTTTAAAGTTTAATTAGAATATATTTTTACCATTAATCCAATATTGGTCATTAGAATTAATTTCACTTTGAAATTGGACTTAAACTAGTGTCAATCTTTTAATACTTATTGTTTCATAAAAACACGCTATTTTCTCAGACAGCGGAAATTAATTGTTAAATTAATTAATGAAACTTATATGTTTTGAATTTTGTAAAATTGACTTCATTTTTGAATTTGGAATATCAAATATATCTTAGGGTAAAGTTTTGGTAATTTTCTGAAAAACTTCAATTTTTGATGAATAGTTAAACCACTAAGTGGTACTTATAAAAACTGATTTTCCATTTAAATGAAATTTTACAACCTTTGTGTTTTGAATTTAAAAAATCCGACATACATGGTTGTCATTAAGAAGTAAAATGTGGTTCAATGGGATTAAAATAATTTTTTGGTGAATAGTAACTTTTATGTTTTTAATCGCGATTAGAGGTAATTAGTGTAGTTTAAGGTAAAAATAATGTTTTAATAATATGAGATGAGCTTGAAACATGTCCTACCCTTATTGGATCTATCATGGCCGACCAAGACAATCCAATGGTCAACTTGGGGACCCCATGGAGCCACTTCGGTAGGAAAATGACATTAATAACTTTTTAATTAATGTTAGAATTAAAATGTCACAAACATGAGTTGTTTTACTAAAAAAAATTTACATGGGGTTATACAAGTCATATTTTTGACTATAAATTGTCATTGGAAATCTAAAAGAATATCCTACATCATAGTATTCTTATTTTATAATTTTTATACATTAAATAAATTAACTTATTTATGACAACATGATGATGCAGCGATTACCTCATTATTTAACGATTTAAATAAAATGAAAATATAATGTAAAATCTAAGACCTAAACATGTCAAAAACCTATTGGACATGTGGATTTCAAAACCTTATCACCTTATCCTAGAAATATATCAATGTGGGACCTTTAAAATCCGAAACGCATTTGAAAAAAATGTATCTTTTTTTGACTTTCCAAGAGTGCCCCTCCTCTCCTCTTATAAAAGGCCCCCAACTCTACCTCTTTACCCACACCTCTCAAACCTTTGGTTCGGCCAAGATCTGCTCTTTTTGTCTCTCCAAATCCCTCTCTTACTCCTAGAAGCCTCACTTTTGGTATAAGTCTTCCCAAGGAATCTTTTGAGCTCAAATCAAAAAGAGTTACCCGTTTTAATGGTAGTGTTTTCACTTGTGTTCTTTTGTTTTATTTTGCTTCTCCAACCCCCTAAACTCTTTTTATTCATTTATTTTGTAACAACTCCGGTATCTTCAATATACTAGGATGTTGTTATAAGAATAATTCGAGCTACACTTACTCACACCTACATCTAATGGTTAAAGAACATACTATTCCTGTGGATGGAGAATTTCTGCCTCACGAAACGATGATTGTTCAATATTCTTCCAACACCTTCAAAGGTGGCCATTAAGATTTCACTATATTTATATATGATATATAATATGTTTATGACTTCCTTAAGCTTCTGTATTTTTCATTTATGGAACACATTTATGGCTTCCATTATGGGTATACGTGATATCTTCATTTTAGGAAGTGCAGACCACCGCCCCCTCAAAGTGATTTGATTCGTTAATGCCATATGTGGGACGTATAAAGGATGGATTTAAAGTTATTATATATGATGTATGTTACATCTAAATGATTAATATAATTCTATAATTAAAATATACATACCTCTAATTTGGTTTTAATTCCAATAATATGACATAGAAATGAAAGTAGTGTTCATGCGTACGTACGACTTACCATCTCCATGAATGGTGCATTTCGTTTCTTACCTCTAAATGATTATTTAATATTATAAATACATGTATATTATGGATATATATGATATATATGATATCCAAATCATGAATATCATTCTAGATATAATGAACCTTTGACCACACGAACAACATGTAATTGTAAGGAGTCCACTTTCGACTTAAGAACCAAATATCAACAAAACAAAAATTATTAACTTAAATGATTACATAATGTTTAAGTGATATAAAATTAATATTGAACTTGAAGAAGGTTCTTAGGCAATTAGAAACTAACTCAAGTTTATTATTCAGGACGTTAAAGAATGATCGAGTCAAGTCGGACCCGAGGTAAGGGACTTCGTCTCAATCACCTTTCATTGAGGCATATTTAGTTTTATACACAAATTTCTTTTATACGGTGTATAAACCCCTTTGACTTTTACTTTTATACAAAAGGAATCTTTTTCTACGAAGCGTTTTTCTAATCGACAAAAAGGAATGTTTCTTTTAACATACGCGGTGACAACGACCTTTTCCGCCGCCGCGAGTATTATTTGGTCTTTGGCTTCCTCAACAATCCGTAATGTTTTTTTAAATTAAATAAATACGATATATTGTTTTATGTATTTTGGTATTGAAAAGGGTTTTTTTATAATGTATTTGTTATGTCAATATATTTAAGTTTTATATTGTGATCAAAGTGAGGAAATGTTTTCTTTCCATTATATTTGTTTTATGTCTTATGATTTTATAATGGTACTTGGACATTTGATGGGTGGTTACGTGATAAACCATATAACGGGTGGTGCTGTGAATACCAGGATGGGTGCTTACGTTATAACCTCCAATGCATTGGGTATGGAAGTCGGCCGTATGGCTATTCCATTAAGTGATATGTGTGGAAGTCGACAGTATGGTTATTTCATTTAAGTATGTTTATGTCCCAACTTACCTTTATTTGTTATGTGATCTTTATATGGGTTTTATGGTAATCTTTTGGTTACAAAAGGGTAAGTAATGAGCTTTTATTCAGTGAAGAGTTTTTACTACTTTATAAAAGTGAAAAGTATTACTTTGATAAAGTATACATGGTTTACTTGTTGTTTTGATAAACTAACAGTTTTCATTCTTTGTGTATCCCTTACTGAGCTTTTTATGCTCACCCCATGTTTTTTGAAATGTTTTTCATAGGACATAATGTGGAATAGGGTCAAGGATGGGATCAAGGGAAATTAATTCTATATACAACATGGAACTATACATGTTTCTTTTAAGAGTTTTTATTCTATGGAAACTTAGCAAAAGTGTCTACATTGTAATCTTTTGAGATGTAATAGTTGTGTCCTAATTCTTTAAAACTCTAAACCTGAAAAGATACTCAACATGAATTATTCATTTAATACAATATTAAGTAAGGTTTATGGTCGGGGCCTTATAGAAGTTATTGGTTATCTCTAAAAACCCTAGCCTAAGGGAATTTCTTTTCAAAGATCCCTGGTTCCTTACAATTGACGCAACAGACAATGTGATGAGTTTTTACTGGAGAATTTCATTCCTCCCACACATTAGAAGGTTTATCCTATCGAAAATTTTTAGTTGGGTGACCTTCCTTCCTACATCTAAATCATTTCTTTTTCCCTTTAGGAAATTTCTAGGGTGCTTCGTTTTTCACCTTTGACAAGTGAAATGTTAAAATTTCTTGGAACCATTAGATCTCTCTATCGGGCCACTAGAATTAAACTATAATTTTGACTTCTTATCCCCATGATACCTTTGAGATTCATTAATCTCTATTTCAAATTTTAGGGTACATCAGACAATTTCTTCATATATGGAAAAGTTTAGGATCACTATGTATTTTTGTAGACTAGTTTTTAACCTACCAAAGAAGTAGTCAACCTTGAATTTGGGTGTAACGAAAAAACTGGTGTAAGATCATGAAAGTCTTTTGAATATTACCTCATACTCCCTAATAAATTTGTAAAAAAAATTCTCTAGGTCAAGGAAATATGTTCCCATTTTAAGTTGGAGAGTGTGATAAAAATAATTATCAAAAAATACTTTTCGGAATTCATTCCACTCCATCGCTTTTATATCTTCCCTATGGTTCTTATTTTTTATTAATATATACCATTGATCAGCTTCTCCCTCTGTATGATAAATAGCTAGTAAAACCCACTCTTATTTGGAACATTTCAGGATGGATAAGATATTCTCAACGGAGTTGATCCGTTATTATTTGATTAAGGGGTCAGATGATCCATTGAAAGTTGGAGGCCTTTTCGTATAAAGCCCTCAATTGTGTCTTGGACGCTCTTAGGTGGATTTGGGCACTCTTATTGATCCATGATTCATTTCAGAACCTGATTCGTTTGAGAGAGTATTGTCATAATGTTCAAAATTCATGCTCCTATCGGGTATGGAATCTCGATGGGGTAGTCATCACATTGTGCGTCGCATTGATTGTTTACCTGATTCCTATTATTTCTGGACATTTTATAGAATAAAGGTAAAATTAGGGATAATTAGTTTTAATATATTAAACACATAAAGGGTAATAAAAATATATTGAAGAGATAACTTATAAATTACATTTATTGCATTAATTAATGAATTTCTATGCTTCAATTTATGTTATCCCTGATCTATTTCCTAACATATATTCTTATGAGAATTTTTTTCTTCCCTTAATAATGGTTCGTAATGAGCATATGAATTTAACAAAGCATATCCCACCGGATTTTCAAAATAAGTGCGTAATAAATCCCATTTTCATGTACCAGGTTACCCTAAGTCAGGCCCAGGACAACTTGCCAAAGTTGTTACCCCTAGATACATCTGTTCTAGAGCCACATTTACTTTTAGTAACTAGATAGTGATTTATTTTTTGATAAAAAACATACTCAATACTTACAAAAATTTAGGAATATTTCCCTATACGTAGTCTTATACCTAAGTCTTTATCAAGAGTTTTTTAATCATAATCTCAAAAATAACTAATCTTTTACTCTAATAACAATTATAACAACCCTGCTCTTTATTTTACATTAATAATTTATTTATTACATAATCGAACACTGAATACAACCCAAAAGATAGATAAGTCTAGTGTCTTTGTAAATTAGCTGCATTTCATAGAAACATATATCATGGGATACACAACATTATTGAAAACTTCCTTGACATGATCATAATATTTGAAAAAAATTAAAACTGCATGGGATATCCCTAGGAAAATCATAAGAAAGGGGTGAGATAAAAATATCATTAAGGGAATAAATAAGACATAATGTGAAGAAGATAATAAATGTTATAAAATAGGCATATCAATGGGTTATAAAAATAGTAGGAATCATAGACATGAACAATGAGACAAGATATAGCATGGTAATCAAAACATAGGGAATGTGGCAACAACATAAAACACTACAACATAAACTTAGGTCAAGGATAAATTCTACAAAACCTCATAGTGTAAAAATTCCCATAAATTTATTAGGTTCACTCTCTATCTCAACGTAACGTATCATGTTAATAAACATTACCCAATCCATTGGAGCTCTATTTGGGTGCACCCATCTTATTCATTTTATTTTCATGATTAAGTGTGCCAAATAGATCATAAAATATGGATTAATTAATTATCATAATTTATTCCACAGTTAAGGAGTGTGGAATACATATGTTTAAGTCCCCATTAAATAAGTATATTTTTATAAATTTGAACACCCTTGATAGTAAATGGGTATGGTATTCACTACACAACTGTTTTGGCATGGAATATCGTAGTGAAATTTTAGCATCATAATGGAATCACTTAAATATTCACAAAAATTGGTGGATGATAGATAAAGGGGTACCCCATGTAACACCCCAAGATTTCATAGTGTGTTATTTCTTCAAAATAATTCAATAACTTGCACTACACGCAACACCGAGTTCAATCACACCATGACTTACAAAAAAAAAGCATTAAAAGAGGTCATGAATAGCATTAACTACATTTTTCACTTTATATAATCCTTATAATTTTAGAACCCATATTATGAGTTTCTTAGTCATAATGCAAGAACAGATTCATTTTCAGTATTGCACTTTTATCAACTTTTAATAGTGAAACCTTTTTAAATACAATATTTCAAACTTTTTGACTAAATGGGACATCAAAAAAAAAAATTTAAAATGAAATATCCCAAGCTTACACGGTACGCTTTCCTTTGAATAAAACAGTAGCGTGTGTTGTACGAAACTTCGAGTTTTAACACACACCATAACTAATCAAACTAGCCGTTATGAATAGTAATACCTACTTTTTGAAATTATATATATTTTATATTTCAAAATGGACTTCATTTTTGGATTCGGAATATCGAATTTAGCCTAAGGTGAAATTTTGGTACTTTTCGGATAACTTTCATATTTTGATGAATAGTGAAAATTACTAAATTTTAATTAAAAACAACTTTTTTAATCAAAATAATTAATAGTGATAAATTGTGAATTTGAGTGGTTTTAAAGTATATTTAGAATATATTTTTACCATTTAATATAATGTTGGTCATTGGACATAATTTTACAATTAAACCGAACATAAACAAGTGTCAATCTTTTGATAGTTATTATCTCTTAAAAAACACGCTTTTTGTTTTGACAGCGGGAATTAATTTTAAATTAATTTATGCCACTTCTGTGTTTTGAATTTAGGAAAATGGATTCCATATTTGGAATCAGGATGTTCAAATTGTGTAAATAGGTAACTTTTATTTTTAGACATTTTGAATAGTTACTGTGGTAAATATTTTATTTTCCATAGTTAAAGGGTAAATCCGGTAAATAAGGGTTACAAAAAATAATATTATAATAATACTAAATTACCCTAAAACGTGTCTTAACCCTATTGGTTGATACATGGTCGACCATGGGCATCTTTGGGTCTATTTTGGGACCCCATGGATCCACTTGTAAGTGATAATGACACTTTATTTTAATTTAGTTAAAATGAATACAAAAATGACACAAGCATATATCTTTTAGAACAACAATTTTTACATAGGGTTATATATGTTGGATTTTAGATTATAAATATTCATTAGAAAGCTAAAAAGATTGCCTACATAATTATATTTTATTTATAATTTTTAGACATTCAATAATTTATTTTATTTATGACACAATGATGATGCAGTAATTACTATAATAGTGAAAAATTAAAATAATTGATATTATAAATACCCAAATAAATATAATATGAAACTTTTAATGAATTAAACTAATTTTCTAGGCTAATATGATATATTAGGATTGATTTAATGGACTTTGTTCGAAATAATCAATCTGTTATGAGTTTCACAAAAATCAACTATTGAATAGTGTCAAAATTGACATAAAAGAGTTCTTAAAACAAATATTATATTATTAATTGATATTAAATTCCTAAAAATCTAAGGTTCGGCCAAGAGACTTATATTATGATAGGTTAATCATTAATGGACCACTTGGGGGTCGCTTGGATGTATATAGTAAGTTTATTAACCATATTATATAAAAATACAAAGAGACATTGTAAAAGTGAAACTAATTAACTTAGAGTTAATACTTAAAGATAAGGTTAATATAAGTACCCAAACCTGTCTAAATTCTATTGGTTGAGTGGTTTTCGACCTATCCCCACCTTAACCTTTGAATAATAAGCTTTGGAGCCATTAGAAACCGAATATTAATTTATTATAAATTAATATTTCTAGCTTTTCCAAAGGTGCCCCTCACCCCTCTTATAAAAAGGGCACTCCTCCTTCTCATTTCTTCACACCTTCAAAGCCTTTTGGTTCGGCCAAACTCTGCCCAAATACTCTCCCAACATCCCTCACTACAACCTAGAGGCCTTAGTTTGATCAGAAAGCCAACCTAAGGAGCCCTTTTGATCAAATCAAAAGGAAGAACCCGAAGAAGAGGTAATGATTTCACAACCCTTTTCTAAGTTCATTTCTTCTTCCACTTCTTCTTCCTTTGTTCTTACCATTCTAAAATAATAACTCCAGTATCTCACATATACTGTGATGTTATTATAAGTATGGTACAACCATATTCAGTATTCTATCCACCCTTTGAATAACATGTCACCATACGTGCGTACGTACAGCTTACCGTCTCCACGTCGTGGTGTAATTGTTATTCAATATAATATTATTTGGATGGGTATAATAATTATGTGTAACTCATGTAAATAATAAATATAACATGTTAATGATTCTGTATATATGATATACCATTCATTTATATATTATTTTAATATCAAAAGAATGATATTGTCGCTCGTGCGTACGTACGGACTACCGTCTCCACGAACGCGATGAGATTCATTCTCCATCATATCCATTCAAGTATAATTATCATTTTATGATTTAAAAATGATGTTTAAGGACTTGATATAATTCTGGATATGAATAAGATACAACAAACATGGCTTATGTAACAAAACATATAAAAGAAAATGAGTAAGTTAACACCCGAAACGATGATAATTCTAAGATATTATTAATAAATCAATGTTAAAAGATCATATATGATATCATATTAATATATATGATTCTTGTATAATTTAATAACAATTATTTCACCATTACACAGGAGGTTAACCTACCCCAACCAAGGAAAAGTACAAGGTAAGTGTTTATTTCACAATCTCTTCATTATCCGAGGTTGTTTATACGTAATAATCTACTGGGATATCTTTATCATCCACATCCATGTTTCTTAAAAATGTATTTCAAAACATTTTTACTATTTAAAAGAATATGGTTCAAAGTCATTTATACCCTTGTTTGACTTTTTATAAGAGGTTTATAAAGGAATCTTTCTGTCGTTTTCAAAACAAGGTCCTTTTTAACCTTTTCGACAGAATTGAGGTAAGAATGTTTTTTTTAACTTATACGGCGGGTGCGGTTATTTTACGCCGTTATAAAATCTTCAAAGCTTTCCTTACAAGCTTATAAGAATATTTTCAAAGAAAATGTTTTATTTTATATGGATCTTAAATGATTTCAAAATAAAAGGAGATATTTCTTTAAAAAGAATTTTGATTTCATCTATGTCAACATCCTTTGATGGATTTTAAGATTATTTGAAGTTGATTTATTATGATACAAAACTTCTATATTGTATTGAAGGTTTTGTGATATGTTTGACTGTGGATGTGCTATTTTTATACCATTCATAGTTTATTGTGAAAGTATTGACATTTCGTATGCTAGTTTTAATACGAATGTTTATGTAATGTTTAAACCTTTTCATATGGGAATGCATTGGACTTAATAAGTGACGGGTGGAGCCCGCTATAGCTCCTCGATGCATCGGTAGGTCTCATGAGGCAAACTAGTGTCTTGGCACAAGGCCTTGACAAAATCTTATTTGTAGTCTTGGCACGAGGCCTTGGCTATGTGGTTATGCTAGTCTGGCATTATGCATTCCATAATTATGAAAGTGGTTATTGATATTGCATGTGATTATTCGATTAGTAGAATATCCATGTGAACAAGTAAATGACATTATTTCATTTTACTTTTTCCATACTATGTTGAAGTTCAATTTTAAAAGGCTTTTGTTTTAGTAATTCATTGCCTTAAATGTTTATGCTTATTTTGAATGTTCCGCTATATTGTTATCCTTACTGGGCATTTGAGCTCACCCCTTTTCTATGTTTTATTTTTCCCAGGTAGTGAAGAAGTAAATTATGAATGACTTGCAGGGATATTATGAGGGGTTAATAGTGTGGATATGAAGACTTTGTTGTTTTAGTAGTTTTTCACTTTGAAATGTAATGTAAAACTTTATGATTATATCTAGTGTTTCCAAGGCTACTAAACCAATCGGTCTTTCGGGATTTGATCTTTTTTGTGATCATGCCAATGTTACGAAGTAATGCACCGACTCTGGGTAGCTGGGGTCGGGGCGTTACAGTTGGTATCAGAGGAAGTTTAGTACAAACCTTGGAAGCTAGATTTAGATAAACTCTGATTAGAGAACGTAGACCTAAGATGAACTTTGAGGATTAGTATAGAAGAACTTCCTAGAATTTTGGTATTGTAGAGATTTTGTGAGTTTTTCGAGCAATACATCCCTGTCTGGATACGACTAGGTAGAGGCGGCTCTGGCACATATGTACCTAGGGGTAAAACCCGAAAACACCGCTTTGAGCTAGACTCGAACGGGAACTGGTGCACGACAACGGGCCTTGCTGCACTCTTGGTTACGACACTCCCGGGGGATATGCTTAGGATAATTCTCATTTTCTTTACAAACCATTATGAAGGGTTTATGAGTATATACATCCTCAAAGGAGACATTTTTATGGATTATATCCATAAATAGTTCAATTGATGTTAAGTGTTTTATAAGTATGGGATTATGTATTTTGATTCATAAACTGATCTAGTTTATGCCATTGTTTAGAAATGGCGCCCAGTAGAAGGAATGAGAACTCCAGAAATGCACATGATCCAAAGAGAAGGAAGGATCATATCATTCATGGTCTTAAGCTAGAATTGATAAGAGAAATAGTCTCCCATGTATTATCATCATATGAAGAAATAATATCATGTGTTGATAAGATAAGTAAAGAGTTTACTGAGTCCTATGGCTTTGAAGGGAAGCAAGAGAAGAAAAGGATGGAAGAGAGAAAAATGGATAAAGGGAAGAGGGAAAAGAAGAATTTTCCCATATGTGGTAACTGTGGGATGAAACACCCTGGAACTTGCCTGAAAGGAATGGGAGTTTGTTATAAGTGTGGAGGAAAAGGGCACAAAGTACGTGACTGCAAGGGTAAGAAAATGGTTTCAAATGTACAATGCTTCATTTGCAAGGAGTTTGGACACTACGCGAACCTATGCCCCAGTCATCAGACTACGCCGCAAATGATGCTATTGGATAATAATCAAGTTATGATACTACCACAGATGAAGAGGAATGATTAGAGTTCTTATGTTCATTATGTCAATTGAGTGTTGTATAAACAATGTACTTGTTATAATAATTATGGAGTATATAAGGATTGTACTGCAGTACTATTTCATTAAGGACTTGAGATTGTGTGGAACAAAGAAAAGTGACTCAATAGCAGGATAAATTTTTGGAAAATATATGGTTGAGAGAAAGATAAACCATAATATGGTTCTGATACCGAGTTAGTGATTTTAGAATAATACATGATTGATTTGGATAAATTATATTGGATATTCTTGACTACCTTGAAACTGATTAATGATTTGTATATTCCATCATTTTTTGGGGTTTAAAACATTTTTGGATTGATGAAGTATATCCAGCATTCTATATGGAATAGGGGAGCATGAATGTAATCAATAAGGAATATGGTAATTCAAGATGTTTCAGTTTATTAAAAGAATACAAGATGAAGGTATTCATATGCTATTACGGGGTAAAAAGGATCTATATTATGTTTACCTTCCTTATAAATGTTGGACTGTGAGTTTGGACAGAAGTATTTTGGATAGTCCTAGTTTGGATTATTTTGGATTTCCATAAAAGGACAACCCGGAGGTCGGGCGGCAACCCGTCGCGTCCGGCAAGGCTGCGAGACTTGAACCCGCAACCGAAGGGCGACAAGGGTGTATCACCTACCACTGGCCCACGAGATGTCCTGGATTAAATAATGTAGTTTTTATTAAAAGATCTTGTAGATGAATTATAAATTCGTTTATTTTGGAACCCTATACGAATAGTGTAAATAGAATTTTTTTTACATTCTATTATCATTTAGAGTGAAAGATGAGTTTGTGGTAGAAATTTATTAAAGGATAAAACTCTAATTATAAAGTAAGTATATCTCCTTATGATCTTAGCCAATCTCATAAATTAATTCCTCAATATTAAGAAAAAGCAACTTAGAACAAAAATGTTTTCCTAGATGGTACCTTAAATCATCACTAATTTATGGCTTTGGGATTGTTGGCCTTTTCATAGCCATGTTCTCTACCACTCTCCATCAGATAATTGATGGTTAGATTTTTCTTCCATATCCATATTTTCCTACATGGAACCCTAGTATGTGTTATGTTCGGTAATCTTCATACTTTCCACCCTTTGTTTAAAATAGAGGCCTCATTAATTCATTTTTCGATGTGGGATTTCAACTAAGATATTTTGAAACGTCAAAAATGTGTTATCCTAATATCCTATGTTTTGTTGAACCGATGGTATTTCAAATCATCATAGATTGATGAATTTAAGTACCTCAATTTTACACTTGTTTGTGATTGATGACCTCAATCACTACCTATAAATATTTACGTTTTTCCTCCAATTATATGTCTCTAATTTCCACCAATGTTCTCCTAATCGAGATCATAATTTGGTGGTGACCCTTTCATTTCTCTTTTCCTCATATTAAGACTAAATATTAGTAACCCAATTTCCGATGTGGGTTTTCCCACAAATATATTTTCTATTTTCAACCTTTTATTTTCTAAGAACAATTTCAAATTGCGAGGACGCAATTTATTGAAGGAGGGGAGAATGTAACACCACAAGATTTCATAGTGTGTTATTTCTTCAAAATAATTCAATAACTTGCACTACACGCAACACCGAGATCAATCACACCATGAATTACAAAAAAAAAAGCATTAAAAGAGGTCATGAATAGCATTAACTACATTTTTTACTTTATATAATCCTTATAATTTTAGAATCCATATTATGAGTTTCTTAGTCATAATGCAAGAACAGATTCATTTTCAGTATTGCACTTTTATCAACTTTTAATAGTGAAACCTTTTTAAATACAATATTTCAAACTTTTTGACTAAATGGGGACATCAAAAAAAAATTCAAAATGAAACATCCCAAGCTTACACGGTACGCTTTCCTTTGAATAAAACAGTAGCGTGTGTTGTACGCAACTTCGAGTTTTAACACACACCATAACTAATCAAACTAGCCGTTATGAATAGTAATACCTACTTTTTGAAATTATATATAGTTTATATTTCAAAATGGACTTCATTTTTGGATTCGGAATATCGAATTTAGCCTAAGGTGAAATTTTGGTACTTTTCAGATAACTTTCATATTTTGATGAATAGTGAAAATTACTAAATTTTAATTAAAAACAACTTTTTTAATCAAAATAATTAATAGTGATAAATTGTGAATTTGAGTGGTTTTAAAGTATATTTAGAATATATTTTTACCATTTAATATAATGTTGGTCATTGGACATAATTTTACAATTAAACCGAACATAAACAAGTGTCAATCTTTTGATAGTTATTATCTCTTAAAAAACACGCTTTTTGTTTTGACAGCGGGAATTAATTTTAAATTAATTTCTCCCACTTCTGTGTTTTGAATTTAGGAAAATGGATTCCATATTTGGAATCAGGATGTCCAAATTGTGTAAATAGGTAACTTTTATTTTTTGACATTTTGAATAGTTACTGTGGTAAATATTTTATTTACCATAGTTAAAGGGTAAATCCAGTAAATAAGGGTTACAAAAATAATATTATAATAATACTAAATTACCCTAAAACGTGTCTTAACCCTATTGGTTGATACATGGTCGACCATGGGCATCTTTGGGTCTATTTTGGGACCCCATGGATCCACTTGTAAGTGATAATGACACTTTATTTTAATTTAGTTAAAATGAATGCAAAAATGACACAAGCATATATCTTTTAGAACAACAATTTTTACATAGGGTTATATATGTTGGATTTTAGATTATAAATATTCATTAGGAAGCTAAAAAGATTTCCTACATAATGATATTTTATTTATAATTTTTAGACATTAAATAATTTATTTTATTTATGACACAATGATGATGCAGTAATTACTATAATAGTGAAAAATTAAAATAATTGATATTATAAATACCCAAATAAATATAATATGAAACTTTTAATGAATTAAACTAATTTTCTAGGCTAATATGATATATTAGGATTGATTTAATGGACTTTGTTCGAAGTAATCAATCTGTTATGAGTTTCAAAAAAATCAACTATTGAATAGTGTCAAAATTGACATAAAAGAGTTCTTAAAACAAATATTATATTATTAATTGATATTAAATTCCTAAAAATCTAAGGTTCGGCCAAGAGACTTATATTATGATAGGTTAATCATTAATGGACCACTTGGGGGTCGCTTGGATGTATATAGTAAGTTTATTAACCATATTATATAAAAATACAAAGAGACATTGTAAAAGTGAAACTAATTAACTTAGAGTTAATACTTAAAGATAAGGTTAATATAAGTACCCAAACCTGTCTAAATTCTATTGGTTGAGTGGTTTTCGACCTATCCCCACCTTAACCTTTGAATAATAAGCTTTGGAGCCATTAGAAACCGAATATGAATTTATTATAAATTAATATTTCTAGCTTTTCCAAAGGTGCCCCTCACCCCTCTTATAAAAAGGGCACTCCTCCTTCTCATTTCTTCACACCTTCAAAGCCTTTTGGTTCGGCAAAACTCTGCCCAAATACTCTCCCAACATCCCTCACTACAACCTAGAGGCCTTAGTTTGATCTGAAAGCCAACCTAAGGAGCCCTTTTGATCAAATCAAAAGGAAGAACCCGAAGAAGAGGTAATGATTTCACCACCCTTTTCTAAGTTCATTTCTTCTTCCACTTCTTCTTCCTTTGTTCTTACCATTCTAAAATAATAACTCCAGTATCTCACATATACTGTGATGTTATTATAAGTATGGTACAACCATATTCAGTATTCTATCCACCCTTTGAATAACATGTCACCATACGTGCGTACGTACAGCTTACCGTCTCCACGTCGTGGTGTAATTGTTATTCAATATAATATTATTTGGATGGGTATAATAATTATGTGTAACTCATGTAAATAATAAATATAACATGTTAATGATTCTGTATATATGATATACCATTCATTTATATATTATTTTAATATCAAAAGAATGATATTGTCGCTCGTGCGTACGTACGGACTACCGTCTCCACGAACGCGATGAGATTCATTCTCCATCATATCCATTCAAGTATAATTATCATTTTATGATTTAAAAATGATGTTTAAGGACTTGATATCATTCTGGATATGAATAAGATACAACAAACATGGCTTATGTAACAAAACATATAAAAGAAAATGAGTAAGTTAACACCCGAAACGATGATAATTCTAAGATATTATTAATAAATCAATGTTAAAAGATCATATATGATATCATATTAATATATATGATTCTTGTATAATTTAATAACAATTATTTCACCATTATACAGGAGGTTAACCTACCCCAACCAAGGAAAAGTACAAGGTAAGGGTTTATTTCACAATCTCTTCATTATCCGAGGTTGTTTATACGTAATAATCTACTGGGATATCTTTATCATCCACATCCATGTTTCTTAAAAATGTATTTCAAAACATTTTTACTATTTACAAGAATATGGTTCAAAGTCATTTATACCCTTGTTTTACTTTTTATAAGAGTTTTATAAAGGAATCTTTCCGTCATTTTCAAAACAAGGTCCTTTTTAACCTTTTCGACAGAATTGAGGTAAGAATGTTTTTTTTAACTTATACGGCGGGTGCGGTTATTTTACGCCGTTATAAAATCTTCAAAGCTTTCCTTACAAGCTTATAAGAATATTTTCAAAGAAAATGTTTTATTTTATATGGATCTTAAATGATTTCAAAATAAAAGGAGATATTTCTTTAAAAAGAATTTTGATTTCATCTATGTCAACATCCTTTGATGGATTTTAAGATTATTTGAAGTTGATTTATTATGATACAAAACTTCTATATTGTATTGAAGGTTTTGTGATATGTTTGACTGTGGATGTGCTATTTTTATACCATTCATAGTTTATTGTGAAAGTATTGACATTTCGTATGCTAGTTTTAATACGAATGTTTATGTTATGTTTAAACCTTTTCATATGGGAATGCATTGGACTTAATAAGTGACGGGTGGAGCCCGCTATAGCTCCTCGATGCATCGGTAGGTCTCATGAGGCAAACTAGTGTCTTGGCACAAGGCCTTGACAAAATCTTATTTGTAGTCTTGGCACGAGGCCTTGGCTATGTGGTTATGATAGTCTGGCATTATGCATTCCATAATTATGAAAGTGGTTATTGATATTGCATGTGATTATTCGATTAGTAGAATATCCATGTGAACAAGTAAATGGCATTATTTCATTTTACTTTTTCCATACTATGTTGAAGTTCAATTTTAAAAGGCTTTTGTTTTAGTAATTCATTGCCTTAAATGTTTATGCTTATTTTGAATGTTCCGCTATATTGTTATCCTTACTGGGCATTTGAGCTCACCCCTTTTCTATGTTTTATTTTTACCAGGTAGTGAAGAAGTAAATTATGAATGACTTGCAGGGATATTATGAGGGGTTAATAGTGTGGATATGAAGACTTTGTTGTTGTAGTAGTTTTTCACTTTGAAATGTAATGTAAAACTTTATGATTATATCTAGTGTTTCCAAGGCTACTAAACCAATCGGTCTTTCGGGATTTGATCTTTCTTGTGATCATGCCAATGTTATGTAATTAATGCACCGACTCTGGGTAGCTGGGGTCGGGGCGTTACACCCCATCACAAAGAAATAAAATGGAAAGTAATAGGGAAATATAAAATTATATCCCAACATTATAAATTTGGAAATATAAGTTATAAGGTAATAAAGAAACTTGAATACAGAAAATAATTGTAACTATATTTTGTTATGGTAATGGGTTTACATAAAAGATCATGGGAGGATTAATGAGAGGGAAAGAGCAATATCATAATTTATACATTAAATTTATAGTAATGGGACTATCAAAAAACATATTATAGTCAAATAAAATGTAATTTAAGAGACATAACATGTCACGACCCATCCCTCAGGGCTAGTGCTGTGACTACCCCAAGCCCACCTTCCATATGCTAGGGGATGGTGACTACCACCAAAAAGGCATATCCCTAAAATGGGAAGGCATTGTATTTTAACCTATACAGACACACAGTCCAAGAACACAACAAGAAGCAACAACGAATTAAACTGTTGTATAAAAGTGTGCTGAAAATAAATGGACTGGAATACAAGCCAAACTGAAAAGTACAAGTACAACTGAAAAGTACAAATACAACTAAAAAGGGGAAAACAGCTCCTGGATTTTCCACTGAGGATCCTACCGGAAGGGTAATTATAACTCATGAGTAGTAGTACCTACGTCACATCGTGAAAAATAGTCCACCTCTGAGTACCGTCCAGTCCTGACTCCCTTATCCTCGATCAATGTTGTTCGTCGTCTACACAAGACACAACAAGGTGTGGGCATAGCCCGTGTAGGGGTGAGTATAATGATACTCATTAGGGACCCTAAGACCCCAATGGGTCTCCCAAAGTTTCACACAATGAAATACCACAAAGAAATACCTCAATATCAAAGCACAAAGTAATAGACATCAACTCTACTTAGGTATATTCCCATACTTATACATAAGTTATCAAGACATACTCATCTCATACATAAGGGAAGAATGCCACAAAGGTAACACCATGAAGGTATAAGTACCACACAGAAACACCACAAAGGTAGAAGTACCTCACAAGTAACACCATGAAGATATAAGTATCACACAGGTAGCACCATGAAGATAGAAGTACCACACAGGCGACACCATGAAGAGAGAAGTACCACATAGGTAACACCGCCAAGACCAAATTACCACATAGGTAACCCCTCAAAGATAAAGTTACCACACATGTAACACCAAGAATATATAAGTACCACACAGGTAACACCATGAAGATAGAAGTACAACAAAGTTAACACCACATAGTTAACACCACGAAGGTAAAAGAATCAGCTCACACAAGGTATAAATTAAGTACAGAAATCCAGATGATTAGTCGTATGCTAGATCATCTTATTCTATAAAAAGGTACTACTGCTGACCCACACAGGATCGATAGGTACTAACCCCCACTGACCCACACATGATCTAACCCACACAGGATTAGTATGTGCTGACCCACATAGGATTGCTGAGCACTGACCCACATAGGATCTGATAGAAGCCGACCCATATAGGATCAATAGATTCTAACCCACGCAGGATCAATAGATGTTGACACACATAGGATCAATGTTCTTTCTTCACATTACAGCCTGCCACAGGATTCCTCGCACCCGGTGCGCATGAGTTCCATATAATTTTCCCCTCAAGATATCGGTCATACCTAGACCTCCACTAAGCTCCACTAAGTAGTAACCCAAAGGACTGCCATGTCGTGAGGGTTCCAACACGATCGACTGTGTGTCAATCAGACACCTTGTCTCTCAGTTATAAGTGTTTTAGTTCTGAGTACCCGGTTATATTAAGGTTCAATCCAACCCATCCATACTCTAACTATCTCCAAAACTCAGGTGGAGTATACCAAAATGACTATTTCGATCCAAGGATATCAACGCCGTAGAAGGTTCATCAAACAGATGTCTGGTTCTCAAGATATGGTCCTTAGAGTGTTTATGGGTCTACTAGGGCTTGTGTCCGGTCTGATCTAGTCAGACCGACCCAACCCGACCCATTCTGGGCCGACCCGACCCGATTCGGGTCTGACCCAGCTGGGCTGGCCCGCGATGGGCTCAGTCCGCTGGGCCGAGGTCCGGCCCGACCCGTAAGGGGGGCGGAACGGCCCCCATGGGGGGGGGGGGTCCGGTCCGCGACGGGGCAGCCTGACCTGCAAGGTAGGGAATGGCCCACTAGGCACACGGCCCGACCCATGAGGTAGGCTACAAAATGGGAAGATGACTTGCTGGGCAGGTGGCCCAGCCATGTGAGGCGCGGTCTGTAGGAGGCGCAGCCCATGGTCCGCCCGAGCTAGCCAAGAGGGGTAATTTCCTTCTGGTATCCCAAACAGCCCGGAGGCCGTTCGGTTTGTGTAATGGTTGTTCCATGTGGGTGCCTACCAGTCACCACATAACCCACCAGAGGCGTGGGTTCCACCTCCGATGCAGCTTCGGCCGTGACCCTTTGCTCATCTGCGGCACGCTGTTCACGCCGCCTTCCCTTCCACGGCTGGCCGATGTGTCAGCCACCTTCTCTGATTGTTGAGGCTAATGAGTCGTGGTCGGTTAATCCAGTGGCTTGGGTGCGATGCCTCCTCTCTTCTCCAGCGGTGCACGATGGCGCACTGACACCTCCTTTGGGGTCGGTTGTTTCCATCCTCAGTCGTTATCCGGTGTTCCGACTTCCGTCCAACCCAAAATAAATTCCCATGAAGAACACATCAATTCCAATAAAAAGGAGGAGGGTGAGGGTCTTGTTCATTTGTCCCACGCCCTCTGCGTTAGCTAGGTAACATGAAGGAGATAGAGAATTCAACAATCTCACGAAATTTAAAACATGATAAATCTATACCTCAAAAATGATGGAGAAAAACCTATGGTTGAGGAAGTGGGTTAGTGGTCGTCATCCCCGCAACTAGCCTCCCATGACATCGGTTGATCGTAAATCTTTGGTTTGGGGTTTCGGTGTCACTCGTCACCACACACTGAAACCGACTCCATCCTCCAAGGGTTTGGAATCTCGAAACTTTTTTAGCACTTTGCTTCTTGGTGAAGCCATGTCAACACCTCTCCCCAAGCTCCATATAAATATGAGAGGAGGAGGGTAAGTAATGATGTTGGGAATTAATGGGGGCTCATTAATTAGTAACCTTCCTAATTTCCTAATGACATAATTACTTATGATCGAAAGGTGAATCCATTTATTTTCTTGGCACATCGCTAGTCTCATGTTGTCATTTGTTCGTTGGAGGAAAAGAAAGAAAATAAAAATTAATTAAGTTATTTTTATTATTCTTTAAAAAGTCCCAAAACTAAATATTTTCTCTACACCTACTGTGGTCAAAGTAAATACACCCTTAAGTGAATCATGGTGATATGGATTCAATGGTTCACTCTAATTTTTAATCCAATCACTAGTTCAAAAGTTAGAAAATACCGCTCACGCGTTTACTAAACGTACCTAAAAAAAGTTCAGAAATTTTTTCCAGCACACCAGGCCTCAGAATCATGCGCTGTAAATTTTTTTAAACTCGTAATAACTCCATTTAATTAAAAAAATTACATGGAAAATCTGGGTCTTTACATTCTCCCCGCCTTAGGTATTTTCATCCCCGAAAGCTACAACATAGACTCGGAAAAAAATGGGAGTACTAAGCACAAATCAGAGCCTCCCACTCCCAAGTGCTCTCCTGGAGGATCTCATGTTTTCAGTGAATGCGCACCAGAGGTATCGACCACCCACGAAGGACTCGCTCCTATCGATCCTCAATCTCTACTAGGACCTCCGTAAACGTCACCCCATCATCAAATTCCAGCTCTCCTTGGTCGATGATGTGAAATGGGTCATGCACGTATCTCCTCAGCTGAGATACGTGGAAGACATATTGAACCCTCTCCAACTATGGTGGAACTGCCAAGCGGTATTCCACCTTGCCTATCCTCATAAGTTTCAGAAATGGTTTGATAAACCTCAGTGATAAATTGTCACTTCGGCCAAATCTCTGTAGTCCACACCGGGGGGAGACTCGCAAGAATATGTGGTCCCCCTCCTAGAACTCCAAAGGTCTCTATCTCCTATCATCATAAGACTTATTTCTGCTATGTGTAGTCTTCATCCGCTTCTGGATGATCTGCACCTTCTCAGTGGTAGCCCTTACCAACTCTGGACCCATAAGTGCTTACTCCCCTGGGTCTGTCCAGCATAGAGGTGATCTGCATGGTCGACCGTACAAGGCCTCAAAAGGTCCCATTTCGATGGTGGAGTGATAACTCTTGTTGTATGATAACTCCACCAAGGTAAAGTATCCTCCCAAATTCATCCAAAATCTAGGATGCAATCACGAAGCATGTCCTCCAGTGTCCTTATTATTCACTCTATCTGACCATCCATCTGAGGATAAAAGGTGGTGCTCAAATGTAGCTTATTCTTGAAATCCTCCTGTAATCCCTTCCGCAACCGGTATGTGAAATGTGCATCATGGTTAGAGATGATCGTCGATGGCACCCCACAGAGTTGTACAATCTCCTGTATGTAGAGGCGTCCCAAGCCCTCTACTGATCCCTACTCTCGGATAGTTAGGAAGTGGGATGACTTGGTGAGTCTCTCAACGATCACCCAGATGAAATCATGTCCCCTGGATGTATGTGTAATCCCTGTCATAAATTCCATTGAGATTCTATCCCACATCCACTCTGACACCTCTAGTGGTTGTGCTAATCCTGTTGGAACCTGATTCTCAGCCTTCACTTACTGACAATTGAGGAATTTAGAAACAAACTCTTCCACTACTTTCTTTATCCCTGGCCACCAATGCTGACACTGGAGGTCCTGGTATATCTTTTCCACACTAGGTTTTACTACCAGATGGGATGTATGGAACTCCCTCGACACCTTCTCTTGTAGTGCCACCGGCACCATGGTACGTCCTCTAGAGAAGATGACATGCTCCCCACCTTCATAAAATCCTTCAGGTACCTGTCCTGAGGATATATGAGCATGTCGAGCCTCGTAGTCAATGTCCCCAAGTTGCACCTCCCTGACTTGCTGATGGAATGGGGGAGTTACCGTCATAGACTAGAGGTAATCTGCTCCATATCTGTCCATGAAGGATATCTACAACGCGGCCAGCTACTCTGTCACCTCACTCAGTAACTACAGACCAGACCTCATGTTGATGGCATCTACTACACCATTCCCCTTCCTAGTAGTATATACTATCTCAAAGTCATAGTCCTAGAGAAACTCTAGCCATAACTGTTGTCTCGGGTTCAGGTCCTTCTGAGAGAATATATAACTGAGACTCTTGTGATCGGAGTAGACTGTAAAACGTTCACCCATCAAGTAATGCTGCCACATCTTCAGGGTGAAGACCACTGATGCTAACTCCAGGTCATCGGTATCATAGTTCTACTCATTTTGTCTCAGTTTTTGAGAACCATACGTGATAACTACTCATTCCTGCATCAGGACACATCCATGTCTGGTCCCTGATGTGTCACCATAGACTACATACCCAATTCCCTCTTCTTGTAGCCTTAAGATGGTGGCACTCTTTAGTCTCTTTATTAGTTCTTGAAAACTCTGCTACATCTCTCTGTCCATACAAATGGTTTTCCCTTCTTCATTAATGCTGAAAAGGGTACTGCAACTCTAGAAAAGTTAGGCATGAATCTCCGGTAGTATCCATCCAACACTAGGAAATTGGGCACCTCAGTCACACTCCTAGGTGGATCCCAAGAAAGTACAACCCCTATCTTCATCGGATCCACTAAAACACTAGCCTCCGATATAACGTGTCCTAGAAAGTGGACCTCTTGAATCCAGAACTATCACTTCGAGATCTTAACATTAAGATGGTGCTCTCAGAGTGTCTCCATAACTATCTGTAGATGATAGGAATGCTCCTCCTCTGACGCTAAGTATATCAAGATTTCATCGATGAAGACCACCACAAAGTGATTGAGGTATGGCTTGAAGATCCTATTCATGAGTCCCATGAACACTGCTATGCAATTGGTCACACCAAATGGCCTATCCAAGAACTCATAGTGTCCATACCAACATCTAAAAGACATATTCTACACATCCTCATCTTGTACTCTGAGCTGATGATAACCTGATCTGAGTTCTATCTTCGAAAACCAACGAGCTTCATTCAACTAATCGAAAAGATCATCAATCCTTGTAAGTTGGTACTTTTTCTTCATGGTCACCTGGTTTAGGTGCCGGTAGTCCACACATAGTCTCAAACTCCCATCTACCTTCTTGGTGAACAAAATCGGGGCTTCCCATGAAGAAGCATTGGGCCTTATGAACCCCTTTCTCTATAAGTCCTCAAACTATACTCGTAACTCTCAAAGCTCCCTAGGAGCCATGTGATATGATATTGTAGATATCGGTGACATCCTGTGGTATAGGTGGATTTAAAATTCTACCTATCTGTGAGGTGGTGGCCTTAGAACATCATTGGGGAAGACATCATCATATTGGTCCACCACTATAGGGTAGCTCGGACTCTCAACATCTACTGCTCTGAGGGTAAGGCTATCCAACTGATGTGTAATCGGCTGCACCCTCCTCCGAGTAAGTCCATCCTATGCTACAAATGTTCCCTTCTTGCTGGTGAAGGAAAACCCAATCTCATCCTCACGGACACACCACACTTTTCACCTAATACAGTCAATATGGCAAGGAATGTCGATAACTAGTGCATACCCATGATGACGTCATACGACCTCGACGCTACTACTAGAAGATCCCAGTCAAATCTCTCAACTCCTAGAGTAAGCTCACACTACCAGATCCAATGTGTAAACATTGAATTCCCTCCTGTAGGAATCTCTAGATGTAAGGATCAAGCCAACAGCTCCACCAGAATCTTCGAGCTCCGAACGAGGGTCATGGAAATAAAATAGTTACTGGCACCTATGTCGATAAGTACTACAGATAAGGTGGAGTAGACACAGATCATACCTAGAATCATCTCTAGAAAGTTTTGGTCATAGGCCTAAACTAATTTGAGCTGAGCTCATCCCTAACCTTCTTCTCCTTATGGTCCAAGTGGACCACCGGGAGGTGATAGTGGTAGAACCTCGAATCACTGCCCACTACTTGTTGCATGACCAACTCCTTTTCCACTTCCACCTAATGCCTACAAAACTCCAAGATCAAATCTATGACTCTACCTCGACAGTCCCTTGACCTTATGTTTTTTGTCTATATGGTGGGTCGGGCAGTCGCGAGCCATGTGACCCTGCCCTCCGCATAAGTAGCACTGCCTTCTCATCAACTATCCTCCTATGTCATCTGATCCCCACACCAATTAACTAGTATCCTGAGGTCATCCACCAGAAGTCCTGGCCTGCATGGCCCCCTGCGTCATTTGTCTACTGCCTGTTATAGATGACTCTACTACCTGAAGTCTGGTGGTGTCACTCGTTATCGGTGCCTGCTCGGCTAGGATGTTCTCCACCAAAAGTGCTTGCTCTACACCCCATATTGCGTTGGAATGTTGAGCGATATCATCGATGCTCTGATCTTATGTCGGAGACCCTTCTCAGAGGTTTGGTCCCTGAAGAAAGGGTCTCATATTATGTCGGTGGAGTACCAGGAGTGATCAGTGAACCTCCCTGAGTACTGGTCCACAGTCATGCTTCCCTCCTATAAGTGTAGAAACTCCTATATATGCACAGAGAATAAGTTCACTGGGACAAACTCTACCATGAAAAGGCCCTCGAAGTCCACCCAGATGAGGGTAACCTCATCGTGTATCTGGAGAATTAAGCTCCACCATATCTTAACTTCTCCCGGGAAGAGACTAGCAGTTAGGATCACCATCATCTCAGCTAGCATCCCAACTAGGCGGAAAACACTGACTATAGCCTCCATCTAGTCCTCAGCAACCCGCGGGTATGTCTCGCCTCGGAACCTTAGAGGCCTCTACCACTGAAACGCATGCAATGCGCTCAGTCGACATGCACCCTCTGCTAGTGGGGCTAGTGGAAATGACTGCCCAACAGGTTGTGGTGTTGCTGGTACACCACCTGAAGGTGCTAATGTCGTAAGAGGGCCCTTCACTAAGGCCTCATCACTTAGTGGGCCATCATCTCATACTATCTCAAGAATCCTGGTTGGTTGTCTATGTGGAAACATCCTGAAATAAAACAGAGGCTCCATGGTCAATAAGTTATAACTGGTGAGCTGACTCAAAGATATTATAAGAAAAACTTTTCAAAACACATGCAATTAGTGTTTTTGTGCATTGAGTTAGAAATCAAAAGTCAGGGTCATAGTGTACGGATACATCTGACACCGCACCAGCACTGGATTCCCCAAATTGAAAACCACACTCATAAAACTTAACAATGTTTCCATATAGAAAATATCAGAGTTTTAGTTCTTCGGTAGAACCAACTCCTTTGATACCACTTTGTCACGAGTCATCCCTCGGGACCCGTGTCATGACTACCCCAAGCCCGCCTTCCATTGTCCAGGGGCAAGCGACTAGCACCAGAAAGGCATATCCCTAAAATAGGAAGGCATTAACTTTTAACCTCTATAGACACATAGTCCAAGAACACAACAAGAAGCAACCATGAATTAAACTGTTGTAGTAAAAGTGTGTTAAAAGTAAAGGGGCCAAAATACAAGCCCATGTGAAAAGTACAAATACAACTCAAAAGAGAGAAAAATCTCCTGGATCATCCACTAAGGAACCTACATGAAGGGAAGGTACATCTCATGAGTAGTAGTCTCTGTGTCACATCGTGCAAAATAGTCCACCTCCCAGTACCGTCCAATCCTGACTCCCTCAGCCTTGATCAATGTTGTCTATCGTCTGCACAAGACACAATAAGGTGAAGGCATATCCCATTTAGGGGTGAGTATAATGATACTCAGTAGGAACCCTAAGACCCCCATAGGTCTCCCATAGTTCCACAAAGTAAATACCACAAAAGAAATACCTCAATATCAAAGCATGAAGCAATAGACATCAACTCCACTTAGGTATATTCCCATAAATATACCTAAGTTATAAAGACATACTCATATCATACATGAGGGAAGAATACCACAAAGGTAACACCATGAAGGTAGAAGTACCACACAGGTAACACCATGAACACAACACCATGAAGGTAGAAGTACCTCATAGGTAACACCACGAAGATAGAAGTACCACACATGTAACACTATGAAGGTAGAAGTACGATACACGTAACACCACGAAGACAGAATTACCACATAGGTAACACCACAAAGATAGAAGTACCACACAGGTAACAACACAAAGATAGAATTACCACATAGGTACCACCATGAAGATAGAAGTACCACACAGGTAACACCATGAAGTTAACACCACGAAGGTAAAAGACTCATCTCACACCAGGTATAAATTAAATACAGAAAAAGATATGGTTAGTCGTAATCTAGATCACCTTATTCTGTTAAAAGGAACTACTACTGACCCAAACAAGATAGATAGGTACTAACCCCCAGTGACCCACATAGGATTTGACCCACATAGGATCGATATGCACTGACTCACATAGGATCATTGAGAGAGGACCGGCACAAGATCATATAGAAGCTAACCCACACAGGATCGATATATTCTAACCCACATAGGATCAATAGATGCTGACCCACACATGATCAATGTTCTTTCTTCATGTTACAGCATGCCACAGGGTTCCTCGCACTTGGTGCACTGAAGTTCCGTAGAATTTTCCCCTCGATATATCGGTCATACCTCGAACACCACTAAGCTCCATAGAGTAGTAACCCAAAGTACCGCCATGTCATAAGGGTTCCAACGCGATAGACGGTGTGTCAATCGTACACCCGGTCTGTGAGTTATAAGTATTTTAGTTCTAAAGGCCCAGTTGGATTCGAGTTTGATCCAACCCGGCCGTACTCCAACTGTCTCCAAAACTCAATTAGATTATACCAAATGGACCGTCTCAAATGAAGGATCCCAAAGCCGTAGAAATTTCATCAAACAGACGTATGGTTCTCAATATATGACCATTTATGTGCTTCTAGATCTGGTTGGCCCTGGGTCCGGTCCGACCCAATCAGACCAACCCAGCCCGACCCAACCAGGTTTGGGTTCGACCCGGCTGGGTTGGGCCGCAGCGGGCTCAGCCCACTGGGCCGAGGTTCGGCACGACCTGTAAGGTGGTGGCCAGGCCCGCATGGGGTCGGTCCAGCCCACGAGGGGGTGGTATTGTCCGCGAGGGGCAGCTCAGCCCACGAGGGGGTGGCCCTCCAGGCACGCGGCCCGCCCATGTGAGGGGCATCACACGGTCTACCCAAGATGGAAAAGTGGGGGCATTTCCCTCTAGTATCCTAATTGTCCTGGAGGTCATTAGGCTTGTGTAATGTTAGAGCCACATGGGCGTCGCTCGGTCGCCGCAGAACCTGCCAGAGGTGCATGTTCCACCTCCACCACGGCTTCAGCCATGACCCTTTACCCGCCGGCGGTGCTCTGGTCGCACCGACTTCCCTTCCGCGGTCGGCCGATGTGCATGTCGCCTTCTCCGACCGACGTGATTGATGAGCCATGGCTGGTTCCTCCAGTGGCACGAGTGAGCCGCCTCTTCTATTCTCTAGCAGTGCGCGACGATGCACCGCCACCCCCTTCACGGTTTTCCATTTTTGGTCATCACTGTCATCCGGTGTTCCGACTTCTGTCCAACATGAAATAAATTCCCATGAAGAAAACATCAATTCCAACAAAAAGGTGAAGGTTGCGGATCTTGTTCATTTGTCCCACACCCTCTGCTTTAGCTTAGTAACATGAGTGAGATAAAGAATTCAACAATCTCACAGAATTTAAAACATGACAAATCCCTACCTCAAGAATGATGGAGAAACACCCATGATTGAGGAAGTGGGTTAGTGGTCGACATCCCCGCAACTAGCCTCCCATGACATTGCTTGATCGTCGATCGTTGGTTCGGGGTTTTGGTGTCGTTCATCACTACCCACTAGAACCGGCTCCTTCTTCCAAGGGTTTTGTGTCTTGGCACTTTGTCAACACTTCGCTGCTTGGTGAAGTCGTGCCGACACCTCTCCCCAAGTTCCATATTAATAAGAGTGGGGAGGGTAAGTAACGACGTTGGGAATTAATGGGGGATCGTTAATTAGGAACCTTCCTGATTCCCCAATGACATCATTAATTAAGATTGAAAGGTCAATCCATTTATTGTCATGACATGTCGGCGGTCCCACGTTGTCATTTTCCCGTTGAAGGAAAAGAAAGAAAATAAAAATTAACTTAGTAATTTTTATTATTATTTAAAAAGTCCCAAAAATTAACTTTTTCTCCATATCTACTGCGGTAAAAGTTAAGCCTCCCTTAGGCAAATCCTGGCACTACATATTCAATGGTTCCCTCAGATTTTTAATCTGAGCACAGGTTTAAAAGTTAGAAAATTTCGCTCGCGCGTTTACTGAACGTACCTAAAAAAGTTTAGGAATTCACTACGGGCACAATGGGCCTCAGAATCACGCACCATCAATTTTAACAGACTCATAATAATTCTGTATAATTAAAAAAATTACATGGAAAATCTTGGTATTTACATAACATAAAATAATTTCATGAATGGAAATGAGAAGAGAGAAATCTTTTATGGAATTTTGGAATTGTAACAGTTTAGGTGAGGGTCAAAATGAGATTGTATAATTGGTATCTCATTTAGATAACATTAATTTGATATTAATGAAATTATCATAAAATAATGACAATATAACTAATTGAAATGATAATAATTGATTTCAAAGAAGGGTCTTGAATTGAAATAACTATAAGAAGGTGAGGATCCCTTACTTGAGTGTGTGACACCAAAAGCTTGAGAGGGGATTCTTAAGAGCTTGGAGGAACCTTAAGAGGACTCTAGGGAGTGCAGGGTAGAGTATTTACATGATACAAGGAGTTTGAGTGATGATAAATGGGAGATTGGGTGGGTTTATATAGGAAAAGTGGGGAATTCTTTATTATTTAGGTTTTGGACACTACATAATAAAATATTCAAAACCAAAAATTATTCTATTGTTTTTTCCCATGGATTCTCAAAAAATGGTGTGGATTAATTTATTTTATAATTTATATATCCAAACATAATAAATAATTACATTTTTTATGTGGAGGTGAGTCACACTCTTATAGAAATAATTTTAAAACCATAAAATGTATTATAAGTTTTGGAGGACTCATAGTGGATTTACAAGATAAATTAAATAAACTTAAAATGAAATTATATTAAATGGAGAATAAATATTTGATAATTGATCCCATTTATTTTAATTATTACAACACCTTTATTTCATTATGATGTCATAATACAAAAAGTAAATTTATGTGGTATTTAATTTTTACCCGAAAATTTGATTGTCACAAAAATTTATGAAAAATTTACTATTGGATAATTTTGAAGTACTGATTCTAAAAAATAATATACATTGTATATAAATAATTTTATATATATTTGAATTTCCACTTTTAAAATAATATTTACATTCATTAGGATATGTTGGGTTTTTTGACAGTAAGAGTTCTCAAACTCTAATAAATGTAACATTTTACTTTATAAATCTTATATGATCATTTATATTTAATAAAAATTATTTAATAATAATATTTTATTAAAATAAAATTTATCTCAAGAATCCATTAATTCATCAAATTAAATTTGAATATTACAAAAAATACTATTTGTGGTTAATTGTATCAAAATAAAAATAATTTACAAAGTAATAATAATATGAAGAAAATATATTCATTATTATATAAAAAAATGTACATATTCATATTTATAGGTCCCTGACACATATACCTTTAATACTCCAGTGTACTCCCTATGATCAAGGTGTGTGCAAGTGGTACATTCATGGGGTGGTTCAACAAACATGGTTTGATTCATGATCTTGATGAGATTGAACTTCTCCCATAAATGGTTTCTCTCATTCTTAAGTTGTTGATCTAGGTTTGGGATTCGTCAAGGGAAAAGGCTAGAAATGTAATCTCCCATAGAATCTCTGATAAATAGGCTTCATAGGGTATGATACTACTGGTTGAGTTCATCACTTCCTTTGTCTATAACAATTGGATTTGTCAAAACTGTATATTTATACAAATTGTGTGATCATTGTTCAATGTCTATATTATAAATGGTAATTATTATTAACACTAAATTAAATATAATAGGATAAAATTAAAGTATTTTTTTTCTATAACCATATTAAAAAATAATACATTTAAATAACTCAAAAAGGGGAATTTTAATTATAATAGTTTGGGTCATTATAACAAAGTCTACAAATTCCCAATAGAAAAAGGTAGTTTGTGAGAAACACTATCCCAGTAGCATCCCACCAAGTATTTAATAGAAATCACATATAAAATAAACTAAATATGATTAATTTTAAATAAAACATGGCATGTTAATCCTTTCACAATTCATAAAAAATCGTTGTTTTCATCTCATTTCAATAGTGAGTATGAAATAGTTATAAAAGATTATTTCTATCCACACATGCATGAATAAAAATATCTATAGAAATAGGAAAGAATAGGAATTATTATCAACCAATGGCATTCATAAACAATTTAAAATCATATAAACAAGGTTAAGAGTCTCATCGTTAGTTAGTATAATGATTGTCACAAATATCCATGAAATACAACTCGAGGTGTGCACATGTTTTTAAATCTCAAGTATGGGGGGAATAGATGAATATTCTAAAGAATAAACTCCCTAACCTCATTATATTTTTTTATCATTGGAATCAAAAATCCATTTATAGGGAGATATATTACATTTTGAGCATGTTTTCTTCCAACCAAACTACCCAAAATTCCATTTATTCAAGGAAATCAAACATACATGGGGGATATATTTCATTTAAATAATTATCAAAGCATTTCAATCAATCATTTTAAATTGTTCCCAAGTTCATGTTTCAAAATATTTAATTTCATTTCAAAAACAAAATTAAAATGGTTTTTATCAAAACTCATGACTTTCAAATCAGTTCAATTCATTTAAAATCATAAATCATTTCATGCCACGTTTTATCAAGAAGTCATCATCGAAGTATTTTATCAAGTAATTAATTCATTTTGAATCTATTCTTTGAAAATCATCACTTTATTTGAAAAAAAATAATGAAATAGGTTCAATAGACCCATTAAATTTTTATGAAATTTATTATTGATTTAACTTCATGATTCAAAACACATTTTTAGAAATCCATTTAAAATAAAGAAAGAAACAATGATTTCAATAGATAGGAATTACACTTTGTAACCACCTAACTTAATCATAGTATCATAAATCGCCAACATGGGATCCTAAATAGGATATTAGAAAGGGATATAATCAAGAAAATAATAATCCTAGAACCATAAATCCTAAAACCAGATCTAGATCCATTGACAACATATGGATCTGACACTCTTGAAGAATGAGATAGGTGAGGAAAGGATAATTAGTTATCCAAATGAGATTACACCTAGCATAAGAGATTTAACATATCAATGTAAATTTTGATCTGTGAATTTAAATGGTTTTGATTTCCAAAACCCCAAAAGGGATTCTCCAAATTTGAAATTATTTAATTAGGTTTGAGGTAGAATATTAGAGAGACAAAATGAGGGTTTTAGATGGAAAAACTAAAATAATGCCCATCCCATTCTTTTCCAGAATGGTGTCATCAGCTAGTTGCTACCTCCCACAGGCTAGATGGTGGCACCTAGAAGAATTTATTTTGTCTTTTGAATCCCACTGACTAGCCAATGGAATTAATATAGGATTCCCCTACTTCCATCTTTCTACTATATAGTCTACGTCCCTCCCCGGTGAGCCGATGGACCTCATATATCCTTTTTCGATACATACCAAAAGCCAATCCTTTTTTTAAGCACTTGAACACCTCTCATCCTCTCAAAAAAGAATAAAAATAACTTCCAACACATAAAATGGATATAAAAATAATGAATCAATCAACAATAAACTAAAAAACCAATGATCAATAATAAAAATAAGAAGATACAGAGTAAACCAAGATTCATACCTAAAATATGTTGTTGAGATGTTTCAATTCTACCCACCATAAATTATTTCATCCCCCATAAATTCTATCAAAAAGACTAATTAACAAAAAATATGAGTCCAATACAATCTCATAAACACCTCATTCTCTCACACCTCATGAAAATCATAACCATGTTGCCATAGAACCTGAACCAAAGGTATATATAACCCATATAGAACATTCATCTAAAAAGAAACTACTGGAATTGGATACTTACTCATGGAAATATAGGTTCCACATCAATTTCCTCCTAATTAAAACATGAGATGGGTCTAAAAGATACTTCTTGATATATGTCACATGGAACACATCATGGATCGATTTCATTAGAGTTGGAATATCCAAACAGTAGACCACCAACCTAATCTTCTCAACAACCACAAACAGTCCCACATATCATAGTGTTAACTTCTCATGTTTACCAAGCCCTTAGTGACCCAACCGAGGTGATAATCTAAAAAACACTTAGTTTTAAACTGATAACTCTAAAGGACACTGATGATGATTCACATAATATTTATACCATCTCAAAATTGTCACCAACCTCTTTCAAATAACCTAGATTTTTACTATAATATCCTAGAATAAACTAGATCCCACAAAGAAAGTTTCACTAATCTCTAACCAACAGAGTAGATATTTATAACAACAAACATAAAAGGCCTAAAAGTGTTCCATTTTATTGGATGAATGATTTCTATTATTATAGAAGAACTCATCCAATCCCTAATAATAATCCCATTCTCCTCGAAAGTCACAAATACAATCTTGAAGCATGTACTCTAGAATCTGTATAGATTTTTTTATCTAACCATTTTTCTATGGATGGTATGTTTCTCTCAAATTTAACTAGAATCCCATCACCTCCTGGATTCCACTCCAAAAATGATATGTGGATGGGGTATCCCTATTAGAACAATGTTTGATTGAACTATAGGAAATCTGACAATCTCATACACATAAAATTTCTATGGTCCTCAACATTATTGGTATAAAAAATGGTAATAAAGTGAGTGGATTTGGTAAACTGGGGTATCACCGCCAAAAATCACATTCTTTCCTAGAGAATTACATGGTTACATAACAAAAAAAGTCCATTTTTATCTCATCCCACCTCCAATTTCTCATAGGAAGTGGTTGAAATCCATACTAAGGCTTCTCATGTATGACCATTATCTACCAAGGAGAATAACAACAATAAAAAAATATATAATTTTATGTTTCATAATTTTCAAACTAAATGTATTCCTCATATCATAAAACATATTCATTCTTTCTAGGTGAACTTCCAACTAGGAATTATGACAATATCCAATCAGATCCTTTATTGTATGTGACAAAAAGAAATAGTGGTTCCTGAAGAAAATGATACCCTTTGAATATAGATATCATTATTCAATGGTCTCCCCACCATAAAAATAGTCCTTAATGCTTCATAACCAGTCATCAAGATGGATTTCCAGGAGAATAATATCAATAATAGAGCATGTCAACTGAGAACTTTCCGTTACAACCTTGAAATGATCCTCCCAAACTCCTAAATACATTTGACCAAATAGATCCATGTGGTTCCACTCCTTAGAATATTCTTTCATGGTCTGGGATGGTATTTCCCTACTCATAGAATCACTAATAATGTTCTCCTATCTAGGGGTGTAAGAAATTTCATTGTCAAAAGATTACAGGTACTCCACCCATCACATATAATGAAGATTCCAATCACTTTGTGAGTAGATTTGACTCAATCTTTTATGATCAGAGTCAAAAGTAAACCTTTATCTAAAAATTAATTACTATAAACTCTTAAGAGGATTATTAATAGTTGTGAGTTCCAAATTTTGTATGGGGTCTTTATCATGATGTTGAAACTCACATGAACCATAATCCACCACATGATCACCCTACATGACAATGTAGCCTAAACCAAAACCTGATGCATCACAAAATACCACATTACCTAAATCAGCCTCTAGAAGATTTATCACTAGAGCCGAATTCAAAAAAAAATCAACTAATAAAAGGATTCCAATAATTTTTAATCCAAAATTAAAGTCACTCACTTTTAATTAAGAGCAGTCAAAGGAGAATCTGAATTTGTGAAATATTTTACAAATCGGCGGTAATACCCTACCAATCCCAAGAAACTCTTAATCTCAAAGTTTTTCTACATTTATTACCATGAAATTACATCTTTCACCCTCCAATGATAAAGTAGGACGCCTTTTTTGAAACCACATTTCCTAATAACTTCATCTATCAAATCTAGAATGGGTATTTTGATAGTTAATCATAAAATCAATGATTCCTCAAGATTTCTAGAACTACTCTCAACTGAGGCACATGATCCCCCTTAGTTTTATAGTAAAAAAAAATTTTATCCATGAATAAAATAATTTAAATATCAAGGTACTAGTGTAAAATTCTCTTTATTAGTGCCATGAATATAATAGGAGAGGTGTAAAGAACAAATTTCATAAAAATATACTCATAGTTGCCCTACCTGCTCCTGGAAGTGGTATTTGGGATATCAGACTCCTTGATCCTTGGCTAGTGACAACCAGGACAATGTTCAATCTTATAGAACCAATAAAACCATTCATCTAATAAAACAAATAATCAATTCATAGGAAAGAATAATTGTTATTTATCATAACATGATTGAGCTTTTGGTAATCAACACAAAAGTGAATGGTTTTACCAGACTTCTTAGAACAAATCACTGAAGTTTCCTAAGTCAACATGAAGGGTTGAACGAATCCATTAGACATAAAGTAATCCAACTAATCCTTTAACTCCTTAAGTTCATATAGTTCAAAAATCAGACATACATGGTTGTCATTAATAAGTAAAATGTGGTTCAATGGGATTAAAATAATTTTTTGGTGAATAGTAACTTTTAAGTTTTTAATCCCGGTTAGAGGTAATTAGTGTAGTTTAAGGTAAAAATAATGTTTTAATAATATTAGATGATCTTGACACATGTCCTACCCTTATTTGATGTGTCATTTCCGACCAAGAAAGTCCATGGGTCAACTTGGGGACCTCATGGATCCACTTTGGTAGGAAAATGACATTAATAAATTTTTATTTAATGTTAAAATTAAAATGTCACAAACATTAGTTGTTTTACTAAAAAACATTTTACATGGGGTTATACAAGTCATAGTTTTGACTATAAATAGTCATTGGAAAGCTAAAAATATTTCCTACATCATAGTATTTTTATTATAATTTTTAGACATTAAATAAATTAACTTATTTATGACAACATGATGATGCAGCGATTACCTCATTATTTAACGATTTAAATAAAATGAAAAGATAATACAAAATCTAAGACCTAAACATGTCAAAAACCTATTGGACGGGTGGATTTCGAACCCTTATCACCTTATCCTAGAAATATATCAATATGGGACCTTTAAAATGCGAAACTCATTTGAAAATAATGTACCTTTTTTTGACTTTCCAAGAGTGCCCCTCCTCTCCTCTTATAAAAGGCCACCACCTCTACCTCTTTACCCACACCTCTCAAACCTTTGGTTCGGCCAATATCTGCTCTTTTTGTCTCTCCACATCCCTATCTTACTCCTAGAAGCCTCACTTTGGGCAGAAGTCTTCCCAAGGAAGCCTTTGAGCTCAAATCAAAAAGAGTTACCCGATTTAAAGGTAGTGTTTTCTATTGTGTTCTTTTGTTTTATATTGCTTCTCCAACACCCTAAACTCTTTTTATTCATTTATTTTGTAACAACTCCAGTATATTAAATATACTAGGATTTTTTTATAAGAATAATTCGAGCTACACTTACACACACCTACATCTAATGGTTAAAGAACATGTTGTTTCTGTGGATGGCGAATTTCTGCCTCACGAAACGATGATTGTTCAATATTATTCCAACACCTTCAAAGGTGGCCATTAAGATGTCACTATATTTATATATGATATAAAATATGTTTATTTCTTCCTTAAGCTTCTGTATTTTTCATTTTTGGAACACCTTTATGGCTTCCATTATGGGTATACGCGATATCTTCATTTTAGGAAGTGCGGATTACCGCCCCCTCAAAGTAAATTGATTCGTTAATGCCATATGTGGGACGTATAAAGGATGGATTTAAAGTTATTATATATGATGTATGTTACATATAAATGATGAATATAATTCTGGAATTAAAATATACATACCTCTCATTTGGTTTTAATTCCATTTATATGAAATAGAAATGAAAGTAGCGTTCATGCGTACGTACGGCTTACCGTCTCCATGAATGGTGGATTTCATTTCTTACCTATAAATGATTATGTAATATTATAAATACATGTATATGCTGGATATATATGATATATATGATATCCAAATCATGAATATCATTCTAGATATAATGAACCTTTGACCACACGAACGACATGTAATTGTAAGGAGTCCACTTTCGACTTAAGAACCAAATATCAACAAAACAAACATTATTAAATTAAATGATTACATAATGTTTATAACATGGTATTAAGTGATATAAAAGTAATAATGAACTAGAATAAGGTTCTTAATAAAGTAGAAATTAACTCATGTTTATTATTCAGGATGTTAAAGAACGATCGAGTCAAGTCGGACTCGAGGTAAGGGACTTCGTCTCAATCTCATTTCATTGAGGCACATTTAGTTTTATACACAACTTTCTTTTATACTGTGTATAAACCCCTTTGACTTTTACTTTTATAAAAAAGGAATCTTTTTCTACGAAGCATTTTTCTAAACGAAAAAATGGAATGTTTCTTTTAACGTACGCGGTGACAACGACCTTTTCCGCCGCCGTGAGTATTATTTAGTCTTTGGCTTCCTCAGCAAGCCGTAATGTTTTTTTAAAATTAAATAAATACCATATACTGTTTTATGTATTTTGGTATTGAAAAGGGTTTTTTATAATGGATTTGTTATGTCAATATATTTAAGTTATATATTGTGATCAAAGTGTGGAAATTTTTTCTTTCCATTATATTTGTTTTATGTCTTATGATTTTATAATGGTACTTGGACATTTGACGGGTGGTTACGTGATAAACCATATGACGAGTGGTGTCGTGAATACCAGGACGGGTGGTTACGTTATAACCTCCAATTCATTGGGTATGGAAGTCGGCCGTATGGATATTCCATTAAGTGATATGTGTGGAAGTCGACCGTATGGTTATTCCATTTAAGTATGTTTATGTACCAAGTTACCTTTATATGTTATGTGATCTTTATATGGATTTTATGGTAATCTTTTGGTTACAAAAGGGTAAGTAATGAGCTTTTATTCAGTGAAGAGTTTTTACTACTTCATAAAGGTGAAAAGTATTACTTTGATAAAGTATACATGGTTTACTTTTTGTTTTGATAAACTAACAGTTTTCATTCTTTGTGTATCCCTTACTGAGCTTTTTATGCTAACCCCAAGTTTTTTGAAATGTTTTTCACAGGACATAATGTGGAATAGGGTCAAGGATGGGATTAAGGGAAAGTCATGCTATATAAAACATGGAACTAGACATGTTTCGTTTAAGAGTTTTTATTCTATGGAAACTTAGTAGAAGTGTCTACTTTTAATCTTTTGAGATGTAATAGTTATGTCCTAATTCTCTAAAACTCTAAACCTGAAAAGATCCTCAACGTGAATTATTCATTTAATTCAATATTAAGTAAGGTTTAAGGCCGGGGCCTTATATTTGGTATCAGAGGTCGGTTTAAATAACTTTAGGAGTTAGAATTATATTAAATGATTATCCAAAAATATATTTTTTTATGGTAAAATTGAAATGATATAGCATTTGAAGATTACCATGTTGCTTCATCTAAGACATATTTGTTCAAAATGGTTTTCCGTAGAGGAAACAGGGAAGTAGTGCTAGGAAGGAATACAGAAGGAAATAACCTTCCGAATCAGCATCCTGAGATGGTCAGAATTGGAACTGAACAGTTTGTTGCGGTGATGGCACCGTTGACTCAGGATATAAATGGTGGTGGTATCCATGCACGAGATCTGCCAGATCAACCATAGAGGATCATATGACCTCATGCAAGATGAAGGGTGGATTAAAGCACTGGAGAATATTTTTGATGTCATGGGGTGTTCAGACCATCAAAAGTTTAGTCTTGTTGTTTACCGTTTTGAAGGTGAAGCTGATCAGTGGTGGTCGATGGTGAAAAATATCAGGGATAGTGAGGAGATTGATGATCTTCACTGGGAAGAATTCTAAGGTATGTTTCTTGAGAAATATTTTCCTAAGGTGGTTCCTATTAGGATGGAAAAACAGTTCCTAGAATTGAGGCAGGAGGATGACTCAGTGGATGCTTATGAAGCAAAGTTCACTCGATTGGCAAGGTATGCTCCAAACTTTATACAAGATCTTAATAGTAAAATAAACCATTTTTACTCAGGGTTAAAGCCAAATTATCGAAGTGATTTAGCTTCTCGTGAGTTCAAAAGTTATGAAAAACTTGTTCGATGTGCGGAGAAGGTGGAAATGGAGTTTACAGATGATCAAGTGTTCTTTTAAAAAAATAGAATAAGAGGTCCAGTTGGCAGGAAAAGGGGAAGAATTCATCAAAGAAGAAAGGAGGTAAGAAAACCAAATATCCATCCTGTGAGAGGTGTGGTAAAATGCATCCTGGAGAATGTTTATCCAAGTCTGGAAAGTTATTTCTGTGTGGTAAGTCTGTTTATATTGCTCTTAACTGTAAGGAAGATGATCAAACAGGCAATGAAAAGTCAGCGGTAAGATGTTTTAAGTGTAATGAAATGGGTCATTATGAAAATGAGTGTCTAACGAAGAACTCAAATGGGGGAAAATCCAGACTACAAGCAGAAAGGGGTGGTGAAATTTTTTTCAACTACTTCAGCAGATGTTGGGCCATCAAATGAAGTAGTATCAGGTACACTGTTTGTTTATTCAGATTATGCCAATGTGTTGTTTGATTCAGGGTCTACACATTCTTTAATTTCTGAGAAGTTTTCTAGTAAATTGGAAATTCCATCTCTAGGTATGAATCCTGAACTTATGGTAAAAACACCCGGAGGGAACGTTGATACAAAAAGGAATTATAAGAACCTTCCCATCCTTCTGTGTGGAAAGAATCTACCCGCAAACCTTATTGTTTTTCCTCTAGTAGAGTTTGATGTTATTTTGGGCATGGATTGGATTTCTGTTTATCATGCTAAGATTGACTGTAGAGCTAAAATGGTTTCTTTTCAGAAATATTTTCAATTTGTGTATAAGAATGAACCATTGATTTTGATAACATATCAGGAATTTGAGGAACTAGTAAAAGATGGAAATGAATGCTACCTTGAACATATTGTTGAAAATTAAGGAACTGTTCAGATTAATGATGTGCCAGTGGTAAATGAGTATCCTAATGTTTTTCCTGATGAGTTTCTTGGTATTATTCATGATCGGGAATTTGAATTTACTATTGACTTAGTTCCTGATTCTAAGACAATTTCAAAACCCCCTTATCGAATGGCTCATGTTGAACTTTTAGAGTTAAAGAAGCAATTGCAGGAATTATTAGATAAAGGTTTCATTCGCCCTAGCACATTACCATGGGGTGATCCTGTCTTATTTGTTAAAAAGAAATATGGATCAATGAGACTTTGCATTGATTATAGAGCCTTGAATAATATTATTGTTAAGAACAAGTATCCTTTGCCTCATAACGATGATTTGTTTGATCAGCTCCAGAGAGCTCAGTATTTTTCGAAGATTGACTTGAGATCGGGGTACTATCAGTTGAAAGTAAAAGAAGCAGACGTTTCGAAGATTGCGTTCCGTACTAGATATTTCCATTATGAATTTGTAGTTATTCCTTTTGGGTTAACCAATGCACCTGCTGTATTCATGGACCTTATGAATAGAATTTTCCATGAGTTCTTGGATAAGATTGTGGTTGTTTTTATTGATGATATTTTGGTGTCTTTTAAAAGTAAAGATGATCATGAAATTCATTTAAGGTTTATCTTGAAAACCTTAAAAGAAAAGAAACTATATGGAAAATTCAGCAAGTGTGAGTTTTGGTTACAACAAATTTCTTTCCTTGGTCACATTGTTTCAAAAAATGGCCTAACTGTTCACTAGTAGAAAAACGGTTTTTAACGTCGGTTTTTTTTTATTTTGGACGTCGGTTTTTAACCGACGTCGAAGTCACCGACGTAAAAAATATGAATTTTTACGTCGGTTTTTTTAAACCGACGCGAAAAATTTAAAAAAGTAGTTTTGGCGTCGGTTATTTAAAAAAACCGACGCCAAAAATCAATATTTTTTTTTCTAGGTTTTAGATCATTTCCTAATCTTCGATTTGACAGGCTGTGGACCTAAAACGGAGTTACGGTTCAAAAGTTATCGCCGTTAGAAGTTGAACCTATCAAAGTTTTGATTGATACAACTCGTTTCAAAGAAAACATGATAAACATAAATTAAAATCATATACACCAAATGTAATAAAATAATCATAATACATCAAACATATTTCAATGGTTTTAGGGGCTTCCATCGAAATGATATGTTTTTTATTATCATATAACTTGTATTTAGAAATGAGAATGAATCATCATTATAAGAAATCCAATCGAGTTGTTTAGAAATGAAGGATAATAATAATAAAGAAAACAAATGAATAGAATATGTACCATGTTCAAATTAATGATTGAAGTCGCATTGAAATCGTGATTGAATCGAAGATGTTGAAAATGATGAAAGAAGGAGAAACTGGATATATATATAGTAAACGAAAATATTTTCAATTGCGTTGTATGAAAATGTAGGCGGGATTTTAAAAAGTTAAACGCGCGTTGTGAAAAAAATTGAAATTTTGATCCCGCGTTACTCTTTGGCGTCGGTTTTGTTTGAAACCGACGCAAAATAGTATTTACATTGGTCTTTTGGCGTCAGTTTTTTAGAAAACCGATGCAAAAAATGTCAATCAATATCCTTTTTGGCGTCGGTTCATAAAAAAACCGACGCAAAAAATGAAAAAAAAAATTTTGGCGTCGGTTTTTATGAAAACCGACTCCATAAAAGTTTTAAAAAAAAATCTTTGGCGTCAGTTTTTTAACAAACCAATGCTAAAAATTTAAAAAAAACTACATTTCGCGTCGGTTTTTTTAAAAACCGACGCCAAAAACAAAAAATAATTTTTTTGGCGTCGGTTTTTAAAAAAACCGACGCGAAAAGTTAAATTATATTTTTGGCGTCGGTTTTTATGAAACCCGACGCCAAAAATTAAAAACAAAAATTACAGTGTTTTAGATAATTCTCTTATCTTTGATTTGACTGGTCGTGGAGAAAAAACGGAGTTACGGATTAAAAGTTATGGATGTCGGAAGTTGACCTTCTCTAAAAGAAGTCTTAAAAAAGTTCAACTTTCAAAGGCCATAACTTTTAATCCGTAACTCCGTTTTTGCTCCACGAACAGTAAAATCAAAGACTAGAGAATTATCTAAAACAATATAATTTTTTTTTAAAATTTTTTGGCGTCGGTTTTCATAAAAACCGACCCCAAAAATATATTTTAACTTTTCGCGTCGGTTTTTAAAAAAACCGACGCGAAAAGTAGTTTTTTTTTAATTTTTAGCGTCGGTTTGTTAAAAAACCGACGCCAAAGAATTTTATTTAAAACATTTATGGCGTCAGTTTTCATAAAAACCGACGCCAAAATATATATTTTTTAGTTTTTTGCGTCGGTTTTTTTAAGAACCGACGCCAAAACAATTTTTTTCCCTTTTTGGCGTCGGTTTTTTTAAAAACCGATGCCAAAAAATCACCGTAAAAATTATTTACGTCGGTTTATAAGAAACCGACGTCAAACTGGCGACGTTAAAAATCATTTTTCTACTGGTGGTTGATCCTGCTAAAACAAAAGTTGTTGAAGAATGGCCAAGACCCACAAATGTAACCGAGATCCGTAGTTTCCCTGGTTTGGTAGGTTACTACCGAAGGTTTGTTGAAAAATTTCATGATTATCTAGTCCAATGACTAAGCTAACTCAGAAGGGTGTTAAGTTTATCTGGATAAAAGAATGTGATGATTTTTTTCAGGAGTTGAAAAGAAGATTGGTGAATGCTCCAGTTTTGGCACTTCCTTCCAGGAATGGTGAGTTTGTTATCTACAGTGATGCTTCATTGAAAGGACTTGGTTGTGTCCTTATGCAGAATGATCAGGTAATTACATATGCTTCACGTGAGTTGAAAACTCATGAGGTAAATTACCCTACACATGACGTGGAATTAGCTGCTGTTGTTTTTGCTCTAAAAATTTAGAGGCATCATTTGTATGGAGTAAAGTGTGAAATATATACTGATCACAAAAGTTTAAAGTATATATTCACTTAGAAAGAATTGAACATGAGACATAGGAGATGGCTGGATTTAATCAAGGATTATGATTGTACAATTCATTACCATCCGGGAAAAGCAAATATAGTGGCTGATGCTTTGAGTCCAAAAAGTAATGATTCATTAGAAATATTGCATTGGGAATGTGATCCTTTGTTTAAGGAATTAAATAACTTTCTCATAGAAGTTTTTGGTGCAGGAAGTTCTTCTGTTTTGTTTCAGGTATCAGTGAAATCATCCCTATTAGAAAGAATTAAGCAAGCACAGAGGGAAGACAGTGAGTTGTAGAAAAAGGTAGAGCTGGTTCAGAAGGGTAAGTTGTCTGAATTCCACATTGATAATGATTGTGTTTTGAGGTTTGGGAAGAGATTATGTGTTCATGGTGATTCACAATTGAAGAATGAGTTGTTATTTGAGACTCATAGTTCGCCGTTTTTAGTTCATCCTGGCAGTACTGAGATGTACAGAGATCTGCGGGAGTATTACTGGTGGGATGGAATGAAAAGAGATATTGCTGATTTTGTTGTGAAGTGTTTGACTTGTCAGCAGGTTAAAGCAGAGCGGAAGTTACCGAAAGGGATGCTTCAGCCTTTACCAGTGCCAGAGTGGAAATGGGAAAACATATCCATGGACTTTGTTGTGGGATTACCGAAGACATCTCGAGGTAATAATGCAATCTGGGTTATTGTTTATCGCTTGACTAAATCTTCTCATTTCCTTCCTATTCGAGATACATTATCTCTAGATCAAATTTCTTGATTGTATCTTAAAGAAATAGTCAGGTTGCACGGAGTTCCCCTCTCCATCGTATCTGATCGTGATCCCAGGTTTACTTCTAACTTTTGGAAAGTCCTTCAGAAGTCATTGTGTACTGAATTAAATTTTAGTACAGCTTTTCATCCGCAATCAAATGGGTAGTCATAACGAACAATTCAGACCTTGGAGGATATGCTACGAGCTTGTTCTATAGATTATCAAGGAAATTGGGACCAACATCTTTCTTTGGTTGAGTTTTCATACAATAACAGTTTTCATTCTAGTATACATATGGCACCGTTTGAGGCGTTATATGGGAAGCAGTGTTGAACTCCAGCTTTTTGGGATGAAGTGGGTGAAAGGAAGCTGATTGGACCAGAATTGGTAGAAGAGATGGCAGAAAAAGTTCAGTTGATTCAGAAACACATGAGAACACCTCAGAGCAGACAGAAAAGTTATGCAGATAACTGGAAGAAGGATCTATCTTTTGAGGTAGGTGAACATGTTTTTCTCAAGGTTTCTCCATGGAAAAGTGTGATGCGATTTGGTAAGAAATGAAAGCTGAGTCCAAGGTTCATTGGACCATATGAAATTCTGGGGAGAGTTGGATCAGTTTCTTACCAAGTGGCTTTACCTCCGATTTTATCTCAGGTACACAATGTTTTTCATGTTTCGATGTTGAGAAATTATATGCCAGATCCATCTCATGTTTTGAGTCCAGAGGTAGTTCAGCTGGAAGAGAACCTATCTTATGAGGAATAACCGGTCCAGATTGTTGACCACAGGGAGCAAGTGTTATGGAATAAGGTGATTCATCAGGTAAGGGTTTTGTGGAAAAACCACATGATTTAAGAGGCAACATGGGAATCTGAAAATGCAATGAGGGCTAAATACCCCAACTTATTCGATATGTAAATAAATTGCGGGGACGCAATTTTCTAAAGGGGGAAGGATGTAACATCCCAAGTAAGTAATTAATAATATATATTTTTATCTATGTCTACTAATGAATTAGATAATGTTTTAGAGGCTTAAAATGAGAATAAATCCAATGTTCTGCATGGAATACACTAATATTTTTAAAAGATTGTTTTACTGCTTTTTGATGGAAACCCATTTTTAAATCAAACAATTGACAATTTTATAAGATCTATTTTTCAAAATAAACTTATTATTTATGATTGGGACATTGAAATTTACATTGGATAATTTTTTGGTATTTTTCTGACAATGTTCATTTTTTAATGAACAGTGAAAAATACTGCATTTTACATCAAAACTGCTTTTTCATCTAATTTAATCATATGGTTAGATTATCTTTTGAATTGGTTTTAAAGTTCAATTAGAATATATTTTTACCATTTAATCCAATAGTTGTCATTGGAATTAATTTCACTTTGAAATTGGACTTAAACTAGTGTCAATCTTTTGATACTTATTGTTTCATAAAAACACGCTATTTGCTCTGATAGCGGGAATTAATTGTTAAATTAATTAATGAAACTTATATGTTTTGAATTTTGTAAAATGGAATTCATTTTTTAATTTGGAATATCAAATATATCTTAGTGTGAAGTTTTGGTAATTTTCTGAAAAACTTCAATTTTTGATGAATAGTGAAACCACTAAGTGGTACTTATAAAAACTGATTTTCCGTTTAAATGAAATTTTACCACCTTTGTGTTTTGAATTTCAAAAATCTGACATACATGGTTGTCATTAAGAAGTAAAATGTGGTTCAATGGGATTAAAATAATTTTTTGGTGAATAGTAACTTTTAAGTTTTTAATCACGATTAGAGGTAATTAGTGTAGTTTAAGGTAAAAATAATGTTTTAATAATATGAGATGATCTTGACACATATCCTACCCTTATTGGATGTGTCATGGCCGACAAAGACAATCCAATGGTCAACTTGGGGACCCCATGGAGCCACTTTGGTAGGAAAATGACTTTAATAACTTTTTAATTAATGTTAAAATTAAAATGTCACAAACATGAGTTGTTTTACTAAAAAAAATTAACATGGGGTTATACAAGTCATATTTTTGACTATAAATAGTAATTGGAAAGATAAAACGATTTACTACATGATAGTATATTTATTTTATAATTTTTAGACATTAAATAAATTAACTTATTTATGACAACATGATGATGCAGCGATTACCTCATTATTTAACGATTTAAATAAAATGAAAAGATAATGTAAAATCTAAGACCTAAACATGTCAGAAACCTATTGGATGGGTGGATTTAAAACCCTTATCACCTTATCCTAGAAATATATCAATGTGGGACCTTTAAAATCCGAAACGCATTTGAAAATAATGTAACTTTTTCTTGACTTTCCAAGAGTGCCCCTCCTCTCCTCTTATAAAAGGCCCCCAACTCTACCTCTTTACCCACACCTCTCAAACCTTTGGTTCGGACAAGATCTGCTATATTTGTCTCTCCAAATCCCTCTCTTAATCCTAGAAGCCTCACTTTGGGAATAAGTCTTCTGAAGGAAGCCTTTGAGCTCAAATCAAAAAGAGTTACCCGTTTTAAAGGTAGTGTTTTCTCTTGTGTTCTTTTGTTTTATTTTGCTTCTCCAACCCCCTAAACTCTTTTAATTCATTTATTTTGTAACAAATCTGGTATCTTCAATATACTAGGATGTTTTTATAAGAATAATTCGAGCTACACTTACACACACCTACATCTAATGGTTAAATAACATACTGTTTCTGTGGATGGAGAATTTCTGCCTCACGAAACGATGATTGTTCAATATTCTTCCAACACCTTCAAAGTTGGCCATTAAGATGTCACTATATTTATATATGATATATAAAATGTTTATGTCTTCCTTAAGCTTCTGTATTTTTCATTTATGGCACATATTTATGGATTCCATTATGGGTATACGTGATATCTTCATTTTAGGAAGTGCAGACTACCGCCCCTCAAAGTGATTTGATTCATTAATACCATATGTGGGACGTATAAAAGATGGATTTAAAGTTATTATATATGATGTATGTTACATATAAATTATTAATATAATTCTAGAATTAAAATATACATACCTCTCATTTGGTTTTAATTCCAATAATATGACATAGTAATGAAAGTAGTGTTCATGCGTACGTACGACTTACCATCTCCATGAACGGTGTATTTCATTTCTTACCTATAAATGATTATGTAATATTATAAACACATGTATATTCTGGATATATATGATATATATGGTATCAAAATCATGAATATCATTCTGGATATAATGAACCTTTGACCACATGAACAACATGTAATTGTAAGGAGTCCACTTTCGACTTAAGAACCAAATATCAAAAAAACAAAAATTATTAACTTAAATGATTACATAATGTTTAAGTGATATAAAATTAATATTGAACTTGAATAAGGTTCTTAGGCAAGTAGAAATTAACTCAAGGTTATTATTCAGGATGTTAAAGAACGATCGAGTCAAGTCAGACCTGAGGTAAGGGACTTCGTCTCAATCTCCTTTCATTGAGGCATATTTCGTTTTATACACAACTTTCTTTTATACGGTGTATAAACCCCTTTGACTTTTACTTTTATACAAAAGGAATATTTTTCTACGAAGCATTTTTCTAAACGACAAAAAGGAATGTTTCTTTTAACGTACGTGGTGACAACGACCTTTTCCGCCGCCGCGATTATTATTTGGTCTTTGGATTCCTCAACAATCTGTAATGTTTTTTTTAATTAAATAAATACGATATATTGTTTTATGTATTTTGGTAATGAAAAGGGTTTTTTTATAATGGATTTGTTATGTCAATATATTTAAGTGATATATTTTGATCAAAGTTTGGAAATGTTTTCTTTCCATTATATTTGTTTTATGTCTTATGATTTTATAATGGTACTTGGACATTTGATGGGTGGTTACGTGATAATCTATATGATGGGTGGTTCCGTGAATACCAGGATGGGTGGTTACGTTATAACCTCTAATGCATTGGTTATGGAAGTTGGCCGTATGGATATTCCATTAAGTGATATGTGTGGAAGTCGACCGTATGGTTATTTCATTTAAGTATGTTTATGTCCCAACATACCTTTATTTGTTATGTGATCTTTATATGGGTTTTATGGAAATATTTTGGTTACAAAAGGGTAAGTAATGAGGTTTTATTCAGTGAAGAGTTTTTACTACTTTATAAAGGTGAAAATTATTACTTTGATAAAGTATACATGGTTTACTTGTTGTTTTGATAAGCTAACAGTTTTCATTCTTTGTGTATCCCTTACTGAGCTTTTTATGCTCACCCCAAGTTTTTTGAAATGTTTTTCATATGAAATAATGTGGAATAGGGTCAAGGATGGGATCAAGGGAAAGTCATTCTATATAAAACATCGAACTAGACATGTTTCTTTTAAGAGTTTTTATTCTATGGAAACTTAGTAGAAGTGTCTACATTGTAATCTTTTGAGATGTAATAGTTGTGTCCTAATTATTTAAAACTCTAAACCTGAAAAGATACTCAACATGAATTATTCATTTAATTCAATATTAAGTAAGGTTTAAGGTCGGGGCCTTATAGAAGTTATTGGTTATCTATAAAAACCCTGGCCTAAGGGAATTGCTTTTCAAAGATCCCTGGTTCCTTACAATTGACGCAACAGACAATGTGATGAGGTTTTACTGGAGAATTTCTCTCCTCCCACACATTAGAAGGTCTATCCTATCGAAAATTTTTAGTTTGGTGACCTTCCTTCCTACACCTAAATCATTTCTTTTTCCCTTTAGGAAATTTCTAGGGTGCTTCGTTTTTCACCTTTGACAAGTGAAATGTTAAAATTTCTTGGAACCATTAGATCTCTCTATCGGGCAACTAGAATTAAACTCTAATTTCGACTTCTTATCCCCATGATACCTTTGAGATTCATTAATCTCTATTTCAACTTTGAGGGTACATTAGACAATTTATTCATATAATGAAAAGTTTAGGATCACTAGGTATTTTTGTAGACTAGTTTTTAACCTACCAAACAAGTAGTCAACCTTGAATTTGGGTGTAACAAAAAAACTGGTGGAAGATCATGCATGTCTTTTGAATCTTACCTCATACTCCCTAATAAATTTGTAAAAAAAATTCTCAAGGTCAAGGAAATATGTTCCCATTTTAAGTTGGAGAGTGTGATAAAAATAATTATCAAAAATCACTTTTCGGAATTCATTCCACTCCATTGCTTTTATATCTTACCTATGGTTCTTATTTTTTATCAATATATACCATTGATCAGCTTCTCCCTATGTATGATAAATATCTAGTAAAACCCTCTCTTATTTGGAACATTTCAGGATGGATAATATATTCTCAATGGAGTTGATCCATTATTATTTGATTAAGGGGTCAGATGATCCATTGAAAGTTGGAGGCCTTTTTCATATAAATCCCTCAATTGTGGCTTGGATGCTCTTAGGTGGATTTGGGCACTCTTATTGATCCAAGTTTCATTTAAAAACCTGATTCATTTGAGAGATTATTGTCATAATGTTCAAAATTCATGCTCCTATCGGGTATGGAATGTCGATGGGGTAGTCATCACATTGTGCGTCGCATTGATTGTTTACCTGATTCCTATTATTTCTGGACATTTTATAGAATAAAGGTAAAATTAGGGATAATTAGTTTTAATATATTAAACACATAAAGGGTAATCAAAATATATTGAAGAGATAACTTATAAATTACATTTATTGGATTAATTGATGAATTTCTAGGCTTCAATTTATGTTATCCCTGATCTATTTCCTAACATATATTCTTATGAGAATTTTTTTCTTCCCTTAATAATGGTTTGTAATGGCATATGAATTTAACAAAGCATATCCCACAGGATTTTCAAACCAAGTGCGTAATAAATCCCATTTTCGTGTACCAGGTTACCCTAAGTCGGGCCCAGGACAACTTGCCAAAGTTGTTACCCCTAGATACATCTGTTCTAGAGCCACATTAACTTTTAGTAACTAGATAGTGATTTATTTTTTGATAAAAAACTTACTCAATACTTACAAAAATTTAGGAATATTTCCTTATACGTAGTCTTATACCTAAGTCTTTATCAAGAGTTTTTTTAATCATAATCCCAAAAATAACAAATCTTTTACTCTAATAACAATTATAACAACCCTGCTCTTTATTTTACATTAATAATTTATTTATTACATAATCGAACACTGAATACAACCCAAAAGATAGATAAGTCTAGTGTCTTTGTAAATTAGATGCATTACATAGAAACATATATCATGGGATACAAAACATTATTGAAAACTTCCTTGACATGATCATAATATTTGAAAAAAATTAAAACTGCATGGGATATCCTTGGGAAAATCATAAGAAAGGGGTGAGGTAAAAATATCAGTAAGGGAATAAATAAGACATAATGTGAAGAAGATAATAAATGTTATAAAATAGGCATATCAATGGGTTATAAAAATAGTAGGAATCATAAACATGAACAATGAGGCAAGATATAGCATGGTAATCAAAACATAGGGAATGTGGCAACAACATAAAACACTACAACATAAACTTAGGTCAAGGCTAAATTCTACAAAATCTCAGTGTAAAAATCCCCATAAAGTTATTAAGTTCACTCTCTATCTCAACGTAACGTATCATGTTAATAAAAATTACCCAATGCATTGGAGCTCTATTTGGGTGCACCCATATTATTCATTTTATTTTCATGATTAAGTGTGCCAAATAGATCATAAAACATGGATTAATTAATTATCATAATTTATTCCACAGTTAAGGAGTGTGGAATACATATGTTTAAGTCCCCATTAAATAAGTATATGTTTATAAATTTGAACACCCTTGATAGTAAATGGGTATGGTATTCACTACACAACTGTTTTGGCATGGAATATCGTAGTGAAATTTTAGCATCATAATGGAATCACTTAAATATTCATAAAAATTGGTGGATGATAGATAAAGGGGTACCCCATCACAAAGAAATAAAATGGCAAGTAATAGGGAAATAGAAAATTGTATCCCAACATTATAAATTTGGAAATATAAGTTATAAGGTAATAAAGAAACTTGAATACAGAAAAGAATCATAACTATATTTTGTTATGGTAATGGATGTTCATAAAAGATCATGGGAGGCTTAATGAGAGGGAAAGAGCGATATCATAATTTATACATTAAATTTATAGTAATGGGACTATTAAAGAACATATTATTGTCAAATAAAATGTAATTTAAGAGACATAACATGTCACGACCCGTCCCTCAGGGCTAGTGTTGTGACTACCCCAAGCCCACCTTCCATATGCTAGGGGATGGTGACTAGCACCAAAAAGGCCTGTCCCTAAAATGGGAAGGCATTTCATTTTAACCTATACAGACACACAGTCTAAGAACACAACAAGAAGCAACAATGAATTAAACTGTTGTAGTAAAAGTGTGCTGAAAATAAATGGACTGGAATACAAGCCAAACTAAAAAGTACAAGTACAACTGAAAAGTACAAATACAACTAAAAAGGGGAAAACAGCTCTTGGATTTTCCACTGAGGATCCTTCCGGAAGGGTAATTATAACTCATGAGAAGTAGTACCTACGTCACATCGTGGAAAATAGTCCACCTTCGAGTACCATCCAGTCCTGACTCCCTTAGCCTCAATCAATGTTGTTCGTCGTCTACACAAGACACAACAAGGTGCGGGCATAGCCCGTGTAGGGGTGAGTATAATGATACTCAGTAGGGACCCTAAGACCCCAATGGGTCTCCCAAAGTTCCACACAATGAAATACCACAAAGAAATACCTCAATATCAAAGCACAAAGTAATAGACATCAACTCTAATTAGGTATATTCCCATACATATACATAAGTTATCAAGACATACTCATCTCATACATAAGGGAAGAATGCCACAAAGGTAACACCATGAAGGTATAAGTACCACACAGAAACACCACAAAGGTAGAAGTACCTCACAAGTAACACCACGAAGATATAAGTATCACACATGTAGCACCACGAAGATAGAAGTACCACACAGGCAACACCATGAAGAGAGAAGTACCACATAGGTAACGCCGCCAAGACTAAATTACCACATAGGTAACCCCTCAAAGATAGAGGTACCACACATGTAACACTAGGAATATATAAGTACCACACAGGTAACAGCATGAAGTTAGAAGTACCACAAAGGTAACACCACAAAGTTAACACCACGAAGGTAAAAGAATCATCTCACACAAGTTATAAATTAAGTACAGAAATCCAGATGATTAGTCATAAGCTAGATCATCTTATTATATTAAAAGGTACTGCTGCTGACCCACACAGGATCGATAGGTACTAACCCCCACTGACCCACACATGATCTAACCCACATAGGATCAGTATGTGCTGACCCATATAGGATTGCTGAGTGCTGACCCACATAGGATCTGATAGAAGCCGACCCACATAGGATCAATAGATTCTATCCCACACATGATCGATAGATGTTGACACACATAGGATCAATGTTCTTTCTTCACATTACAGCCTGCCATAGGATTCCTCACACCCAGTGCGCATGAGTTCCATATAATTTTCCCCTCAAGATATCGGTCATACCTAGACTGCCACTAAGCTCCAATAAGTAGTAACCCAAAGGACCTCCATGTCGTGAGCGTTCCAACACGACTGACTGTGCGTCAGTCGGACGCCCTGTCTCTCAGTTATAAGTGTTTTAGTTCCGAGTACCCGGTTATATTAAGGTTCAATCCAACCCAGCCATACTCCAACTATCTCCAAAACTCAGGTGGATTATACCAAAATGACTATTTCGATCCAAGGATATCAACGCCGTAGAAGGTTCATCAAACAGATGTTCGGTTCTCAAGATATGGTCCTTAGAGTGTTTATGGGTCTGGTAGGGCTTGTGTCCGGTCTGATCTTGTCAGACCAACCCAACGCGACCCATTCTGGGCCGACCCGACCCGATTTGGGTCCGACCCAGCTGGGCTGGCCAGCGATGGGCTCAGTCCGCTAGGCCGAGGTCCGGCCCGACCCGTAAGGGGGGCGGAACGGCCCCCATGGGGGGGGGGGGGGTCCGGTCCACGACGGGGCAGCCTGACCTGCAAGGTAGGGAATGGCCCACTAGGCACACGGCCCGACCCATGGGGTAGGCTACCAAATGGGAAGATGACTCGCTAGGCAGGTGGCCCAGCCACGGGAGGCGCGGTCTGTAGGAGGCGCGGCCCACGGTCCTCCTGAGCTAGCCAAGAAGGGGAATTTCCTTCTGGAATCCCAAACGGCCCGGAGGCCGTTCGGTTTGTGTAATGGCTGTTCCACGTGGGTGCCTCCCAGTCACCACAGAACCCACCGGAGGCGTGGGTTCCACCTCCGCTGCAGCTTTGGCCGTGACCCTTTTCTCATTAGCGGCACGCTGTTCATGCCGCCTTCCCTTCCACGGCTGGCCGATGTGTCATCCACCATCTCTGATTGCTTAGGATAATGAGTCACAGTCAGTTAATCCAGTGGCTTGGGTGCGACGCCTCCTCTCTTCTCCAGCGGCGCACGATGGCGCGCTGCCACCTCCTTTGGGGTCGGCTGTTTCCATCCTCCGTCATTATCCGGTCTTCCGACTTCTGTCAAACCCAAAATAAATTCCCATGAAGAACACATCAATTCCAACAAAAAGGAGGAGGGTGAGGGTCTTGTTCATTTGGCACAAACCCTCTGTGTTATCTAGGTAACACGAAGGAGATAGAGAATTCAACGATCTCATGGAATTTAAAACATGATAAATCTCTACATCAAGAATGATGGAGAAACACCCATGGTTGAGGAAGTGGGTTGTTGGTCGTCATCCCCGCAACTAGCCTCCAATGACATCGGTTGATCGTAAATCTTTGGTTTGGGGTTTCGGTGTCACTCGTCACCACACATTGGAACCGACTCCATCCTCCAAGGGTTTGGAATCTCGACACTTTGTCAGCACTTTGCTACTTGTTGAAGCCATGTCAACACCTCTCCCCAAGCTCCATATAAATATGAGAGGAGGAGGGTAAGTAACGATGTTGGGAATTAATGGGGGCTCATTAATTAGTAACCTTCCTAATTCCTTAATGACATAATTACTTATGATCGAAAGGTGAATCCATTTATTGTCTTGACACATCGCTAGTCTCATGTTGTAATTTTTTCGTTAGAGGAAAAGAAAGAAAATAAAAATTAATTAAGTTATTTTTATTATTCTTTAAAAAGTCCCAAAACTAAACATTCTCTCTAGACCTACTGTGGTCAAAGTAAATACACCTCTACGTGAATCACGGTGCTATGGATTCAATGGTTCCCCCTAATTTTTAATCCAATCACTAGTTCAAAAGTTAAAAAATACCGCTCACGCGTTTACTAAACGTACCTAAAAAGTTCAGAAATTTGTTCCAGCACACCAGGCCTCAGAATCATGCGCTGTAAATTTTTTTAAACTCATAATAACCCCATTTAATTAAAAAAACTACATGGAAAATCAAGGTCTTTACATTCTCCCCACCTTAGGTATTTTCTTCCCTGAAAGCTACAACATTGACTAGGAAAAAATGGGAGTACTGAGCACAAATCAGATCCTCCCACTCCCAAGTTCTCTCCTGGAGGATCCCATGTTTTCAGTGAATTCGCACCAGAGGTATCGACCACCCACGAAGGACTCGCTCTTATCGATCCTAAATCTCTACTGGGACCTCCATAAACGTAACCCCATCATTGAATTCAAGCTCTCCTTGGTCGATGATGTGAAATGGGTCATGCACGTATCTCCTCAGCTGGGATACGTGGAAGACATCTTGAACCCTCTCCAACTATGGTGGAAGTGCCAAGCGGTATTCCACCTTGCCTATCCTCATAAGTTTCAGAAATGGTTTGATAAACCTCAGTGATAAATTGTCACTTCGGCCAAATCTCCGTAGTCCATGCCGTGGGGAGACTCCCAAGAATACGTGGTGCCCCTCCTTGAACTCCAAAGGTATCTATCTCCTATCATCATAAGACTTCTGTCTGCTATGTGTAGTCTTTATCTGCTTCTGGATGATCTGCACCTTCTCAGTGGTAGCCCTTACCAACTCTGGACCCATAAGTGCTTACTCCCCTGGGTCTGTCCAGCATAGAGGTGATCTGCACGGTCGACCGTACAAGGCCTCAAAAGGTCCCATTCCGATGGTGGAGTGATAACTCTTGTTGTATGATAACTCCACCAAGGTAATGTGATCCTCCCAAATACATCCAAAATCTAGGATGCAATCACGAAGCATGTCCTCCAGTGTCTTTATTATTCACTCTATCTGACCATCCATCTGAGGATAAAAGGTGGTGCTCAAATGTAGCTTATTCCTAAAATCCTCCTGTAATCCCTTCTGAAACCGGTATGTGAAATGTGCATCATGGTTAGAGATGATCGTCGATGGAACCCCACGGAGTTGCACAATCTCCTGTATGTAGAGGTGTCCCAAGCCCTCTACTGATCCCTACTCTCGGATAGTTAGGAAGTGGGATGACTTGGCGAGTCCCTCAACGATCACCCAGATGAAATCATGTCCCCTGGATGTATGTGGAATCCCTGTCATAAAGTCCATTGAGATTCTATCCCACTTCCACTCTGACACCTCTAGTGGTTGTGCTAATCCTGTTGAAACCTGATTCTCAGCCTTCACTTACTGACAAGTGAGGCATTGAGAAACAAACTCTGCCACTACTTTCTTCATCCCTGGCCACCAATGCTGACACTGGAGGTCCTGGTACATCTTTTCCACACTAGGTTTTACTACCAGATGGGATGTATGGAACTCCCTCAACACCTTCTCCTATAGTGCCACCGGCACCATGGTACGTCCTCTGGAGAAGATGACATGCTCCCCACCTTCAGAAAATCCTTCAGGTACCTGTCCTGAGGATATATGAGCATGTCGAGCCTCGCAGTCAATGTCCCCAAGTTGCACCTCCCTGACTTGCTGATGGAATGGGGGAGTGACCATCATAGACTGGAGGTAAGCTGCTCCATCTCTATCCATGAAGGATATCTACAATGTGGCTAGCTACTCTGTCACCTCACTCAGTAACTATAGACCAGACCTCATGTTGATGGCATCTTCTACACTGTTCCCCTTCCTAGTAGTATATACTATCTCAAAGTCATAGTCCTAGAGGATATCTAGCCATAATTGTTGTCTCGGGTTCAGGTCCTTCTGAGAGAATATATAACTGAGACTCTTGTGATCGGAGTAGACTGTAAAACGTTCGCCCATCAAGTAATGATGCCACATCTTCAGGATGAAGACCACTAATGCTGACTCCAGGTCATCAGTATCATAGTTCTACTCATGTTGTCTCAGTTTTTGAGAACCATACGTGATCACTACTCATTGCTGCATCAGGACACATCCATGTCTGGTCCCTGATGTGTCACAATAGACTACATACCCAATTCCCTCTTCTTGTAGCCTTAAGATGTTGGCACTCATTAGTCTCTTTATTAGTTCTTGAAAACTCTGCTACATCTCTCTGTCCATACGAATGGTTTTCCCTTCTTCGTTAATGCTGAAAAGGGTACTGCAACTCTAGAAAAGTTAGGCATGAATCTCCGATAGTATCCATCCAACACTAGGAAACTGGGCACCTCAGTCACACTCTTGGGTGGATCCCAAGAAAGTACAACCCCTATCTTCATCGGATCCACTAAAACTCCAGCCTCTGATATAACGTGTCCTAGAAAGTGGACCTCTTGAATCCAGAACTATCACTACAAGACCTTACCACTAAGATGGTGCTCTCAGAGTGTCTCCATAACTATCTGTAGATGATAGGAATGCTCCTCCTCTAACGTTGAGTATATCAAGATTTCATCGATGAAGACCATCACAAAGTGATTGAGGTATGGCTTGAAGATCCTATTCATGAGTCCCATGAACACTGCTAGGGAATTGGTCACACTGAATGGACTATCCAAGAACTCATAGTGTCCATACCAACATCTAAAGGCCATATTCTACACATCCTCATCTTGTACTCTGAGCTGATGATAACCTGATCTGAGTTCTATCTTCGAAAACCTATGAGCTTCATTCAACTAATAGAAAAGATCATAAATCCTTGTATGTGGGTACTTTTTCTTCATGGTCACCTAGTTTAGGTGCTGGTAGTCCACAAAGAGTCTCAAACTCCCATCTACCTTCTTGGTGAACAAAATCGGGGCTACCCATGAAGAAACATTGGTCCTTATGAACCCCTTTCTCTACAAGTCCTCAAACTATACTCGTAACTCTCAAAGCTCCCTGGGAGCCATCTGATATGATATTGTAGATATCGATGACATACTGTGGTATAGGTGGATGTAAAATTCTACCTATCTTTGAGGAGGTAGCCTTAGAACATCATTAGGGAAGACATCATCATATTGGTCCACCACTATAGGGTAGCTCGGACTCTCAACATCTACTGCTCTGAGGGTAAGGCTATCCAACTGATGTGTAATCGGTTGCACCCTCCTCCGGGTAAGTCCATCCTATGCTACAAAGGTTCCCTTCTTGTTGGTTAAGGAAATCCCAGTCCCATCCTCACGGACACACCGCACTTTGCACCTAATACAGTCAATATGGGAAAGGAATGTCGATAACCAGTGCACACCCATGATGACGTCATACGACCTCGAAGCTACTACTAGAAGATCCCAGTCAAATCTCTCACCTCCTAGAGTAAGCTCACACTACCAGATCCAATGTGTAATCATTGAATTCCCTCCCATAGGAATCTATAGATGTAAGGATCGATCCAACAGCTCCACCAGAATCTTCGAGCTCCGAACGAGGGTCATGGAAATAAAATAGTTACTGGCACCTATGTCTATAAGTACTACAGATAAGGTGGAGTAGAAACAGATCATACCTCGAATCATCTCTAGAAAGTTTTGGTCATAGGCCTAAACTAATTTGAGCTGATCTCATCCCTGACCTTCTTCTCCTTGTGGTCCAAGTGGACCACCGGGAGGTGATAGTGGTAGAACCTCGAATCACCACCCACTGCCTGTTACATGACCAACTCCTTTGCCACGTCCACCTAATGCCTAAAAACCTCCAAGATTAAATCTATGACTCTTCCTTGACAGTCCCTTGACCTTATGTTTTTTGTCTATATGGTGGGTCGGGCAGTCGCGAGCCATGTGACCCTGCCCGGCGCATAAGTAGCACTGCCTTCTCCTCAACTATCCTCCTATGTCATCTGATCCCCACACCAATTAACTAGAATCCTGAGGTCATCCACCGGAAGTCCTGGCCTACATGGCCCCCTGCGTCATTCTTCTACTGCCTGCTATAGATGACTCTACTACCTGAAGTCTGGTGGTGTCACTCATTATCGGTTCCTGCTCGGCTAGGAAGTTCTCCACCAAAAGTGCTTTCTCTAGCACCCCATATTGCGTTGGAATGCTGAGCGATATCATCGATGCTCTGATCTCCCATCGGAGACCCTTCTCAAAGGTTTGGGCCCTAAAGAAAGGGTCTCATATTATGTCGGTGGAGTAGCAAGAGTGATCAGTGAACCTCACTGAGTACTGGTCCACAGTCATGCTGCCCTCCTATAAGTGTAGAAACTCCTATATATGCACAGAGCATAAGGTCACTGGGACAAACTCTACCATGAAAAGGCCCTCTAAGTCCACCCAGATGAGGGTAACCTCATCGTGTATCTGGAGAATTAATCTCCACCATCTCTTAACTTCTCCTTGGAAGAGACAAGCAACTAGGATCACCATCATCTCAGCTAGTGTCCTAAATAGGTGGAAAACACTGACTATAGCCTCCATCTAGTCCTCGGCAACCTGCGGGTATGTCTCTCCTCGGAACCTTAGAGGCCTCTACCGCTGAAACGCATGAAATGCGCTCAATCAGCATGTACCCTCTGCTGGTGGGGCTGGTGGAAATGACTTCCCAACAGGTTGTGGTGTTGCTGGTACACCACCCGAAGGTGCTAACACCATAAGAGGGCCATTCACTAAGGCCTCATCACTCAGTGGGCCGTCATCTCATATTATCTCAAGAATCCTAGTTGGTTGTCTATGTGGAAACATCCTGAAATAAAACAGAGGCTCCATGGTCAATAAGTTATAACTGGTGAGCTGACTCAAAGATATTATAAGAAAAACTTTTCAAAACACACGCAATTAGTGTTTTTTTGCATTGAGTCAGAAATCAAAAGTCAGGGTTATAGTGTACAGATACGTCTGACACCGCACCAGCACTGGATTCCCCAAACTGAAAACCACACTCATAAAACTTAACAATGTTTCCATATAGAAAATATCAGAGTTTTAGTTCTTCGTTTGAACTGACTCCTTTGATACCACTTTGTCACGAGTCATCCCTCGGGACCCGTGTCATGACTACCCCAAGCCCGCCTTCCATTGTCCAAGGGCTGGAGACTACCACTAGAAAGGCATATCCCTAAAACAGTAAGGCATTAACTTTTAACCTGTATAGACACATAGTCCAAGAACACAATAAGAAGCAACCATGAATTAAACTGTTGTAGTAAAAGTGTGTTAAAAGTAAAGGGTCCAAAATACAAGCCCATGTGAAAAGTACAAATACAACTCAAAAGAGAGAAAAATCTCCTGGATCATCCACTGAGGAACCTACATGAAGGGCATGTACATCTCATGAGTAGTATTCTCTGTGTCACGTCGTGAAAAATGGTCCACCTCCGAGTACCGTCCAATCCTGACTCCCTCATCCTTGATCAATGTTTTCTATCGTCTGCACAAGACACAATAAGGTGAAGGAATATCCCATTTAGGGGTGAGTATAATGATACTCAGTAGGAACCCTGAGACCCCCATAGGTCTCCTAGAGTTCCACAAAGGAAATACCAAAAAAGAAATACCTCAATATCAAAGCATGAAGCAATAGACATCAACTCCACTTAGGTATATTCCCATAAATATACCTAAGTTATAGAGACATACTCATATCATACATGAGGGAAGAATACCACAAAGGTAACACCATGAAGGTAGAAGTACCACACAGGTAACACCACGAACACAACACCATGAAGGTAGAAGTACCTCATAGGTAACACCACGAAGATAGAAGTACCACACATATAACATTATGAAGGTAGAAGTACCATACACGTAACACCACGAAGATAGAATTACCACATAGGTAACACCACAAAGATAGAAGTACCACACAGGTAACAACACAAAGATAGAATTACCACACAAGTACCACCATGAAGATAGAAGTACCACACGGGTAACACCATGAAGTTAGCACCACGAAGGTGAAAGACTCATCTCACACCAGGTATAAATTAAGTACAGAAAATGATATGGTTAGTCGTAATCTAGATCATCTTATTCTGTTAAAAGGAACTGCTACTGACCCGCACAAGATAGATAGGTACTAACCCCCAGTGACCCACATAGGATTTGACCCACATAGGATCGATATGCACTAACTCACATAGGATCGTTGAGAGAGGACCCACACAAGATCTTATAGAATATAACCCACACAAGATCGATATATTCTAACCCGCACAGGATCAATAGATGATGACCCACACATGATCAATGTTCTTTCTTCATGTTACAGCATGCCACAGGGTTCCTTGCACTTGGTGCACTGAAGTTTCGTAGAATTTGCCCCTCGATATATCAGTCATACCTCAAACACCACTAATCTCCATAAAGTAGTAACCCAAAGGACCGCCATGTCATAAGGGTTCCAACATGATAGACGGTGTGTCAATCGTACACCCAATCTATGAGTTATAAGTATTTTAGTTCTAAGGGCCCAGTTGGATTCGAGTTTGATCCAACCCGGCCATACTCCAACTGTCTCCAAAACTCAATTAGATTATACCAAATGGACCGTCTCAAATGAAGGATCCCAAAGCCATAGAAATTTCATCAAACATACGTATGGTTCTCAATATATGACCATTTATGTGCTTCTAGATCTGGTTGGGCTTGGGTCCGGTCCGACCCAATCAGACCAACCCAGCCCGACCCAACCAGGTTTGGGTCCGACCCGGCTGGGTTGACCGTGGCGGGCTCAGCCCACTGGGCCGAGGTTCGGCACGGCCTGTAAGGTGGTGGCCAGGCCCGCATGGGGGCAGGCCAACCCACGAGGGGTTGGTATTGTCCGCGAGGGGTAGTTCAGCCCACGAGGGGGTGGACCTCCAGGCACGCGGCCCGCCCATGTGAGGGGCATCACACGGTTTGCCCAAGATGGAAAAGTGGGGGCATTTCCCTCTGGTATCCTAAATGGCCTGGAGGTCATTCGGCTTGTGTAATGTTAGCGCCACATGGGCGTTGCTCGGTCGCCGCAAAACCTGCCATAGGTGCAGGTTCCACCTCCACCACGGCTTCAGCCATGACCCTTTACCCACCGGCGGTGCTCTGGTCTCACCGACTTCCCTTCCGCGGTCGGCCGATGTGACTGTCGCCTTCTCCGACCGACGTGATTGATGAGCCATGGCTGGTTCCTCCAGTGGCGCGAGTGAGCTGCCTCTTCTATTCTCTATCAGTGCGCGACGATGCACCGCCACCCCCTTCACGGTTTGTCGTTTTTGTCCATCACCATCATCCGGCGTTCCGACTTCTGTCCAACATGAAATAAATTCCCATGAAGAAAACATCAATTCCAACAAAAAGGTGAAGGTTGCGGGTCTTGTTCATTTGGCCCACACCCTCTGCTTTAGCTTAGTAACATGAGTGAGATAAAGAATTCCACAATCTCACAGAATTTAAAACATGACAAATCCCTACCTCAAGAACGATGGAGAAACACCCACGATTGAGGAAGTGGGTCAGTGGTCGACATCCCCGCAACTAGCCTCCCATGACATTTCTTGATCGTCGATCGTTGGTTCGGGGTTTTGGTGTCGTTCGTCACTACCCGCTGGAACCGGCTCCTTCTTCTAAGGGTTTTGTGTCTTGGCACTTTGTCAGCACTTCGCTGCTTGGTGAAGTCGTGCCAACACCTCTCCCCAAGCTCCATATTAATAAGAGTGGGGAGGGTAAGTAACGACGTTGGGAATTAATGGGGGCTCGTTAATTAGGAACCTTCCTGATTCCCCAATGACATCATTACTTAAGATTGAAAGGTCAATCCATTTATTGGATTGACATGTCGGCGGTCCCACATTGTCATTTGCCCGTTGAAGGAAAAGAAAGAAAATAAAAATTAACTTAGTAATTTTTATTATTATTTAAAAAGTCCCAAAAATTAACTTTTTCTCCATATCTACTGCAGTAAAAGTTAAGCCTCCCTTAAGAAAATCCTGGCACTACGGATTCAATGGTTCCCTCGGATTTTTAATCTGAGCACATGTTCAAAAGTTAGAAAATGCCGCTCGCGCGTTTACTGAACGTACCTAAAAAAATTTAGGAATTCACTACAGGCACAATGGGCCTCAGAATCACGCACCATCAATTTTCACAGACTCATAATAATTCTGTATAATTAAAAAAAATTACATGTAAAATCTTTGTATTTACATAACATAAAATAATTTCATGAATGGAAACGAGAAGAGAGAAATATTTTACAGAATTTTGGAATTGTAACAGTTTAGGTGAGGGTCAAAATGAGATTGTATAATTGGTATCTCATTTAGATAACATTAATTGGATATTAATGAGATTATCATAAAAGAATGACAATATAACTAATTGAAATGATAATAATTGATTTCAAAGAAGGGTCTTGAATTGAAAGAACTATAAGAAGGTGAGGATCCCTTACTTGAGTGTGTGACACCAAAAGCTTGAGAGGGGATTCTTAAGAGCTTGGAGGAACCTTAAGAGGACTCTAGGGAGTGCAAGGTAGAGTATTTACATGATACAAGGAGTTTGAGTGATGATAAATGGGATATTGGGTGGGTTTATATGGGAAAAGTCTGGAATTCTTTATTATTTAGGTTTTGGACACTACATAATAAAATATTCAAAACCAAAAATTATTTTATTGTTTTTTCCCATGGATTCTCAAAAAATGGTGTGGATTAATTTATTTTATAATTTATATATCCAAACATAATAAATAATTACATTTTTTATGTGTAGGTGAGTCACACTCTTATAGAAATAATTTTAAAACCATAAAATTTATTATAAGTTTTGGAGGACTCATAGTGGATTTACAAGATAAATTAAATAAACATAAAATGATATTATATTAATTGGAGAATAAATATTTGATAATTGATCCCATTTATTGTAATTATTAAAACACCTTTATTTCATCATGATGTCATAATACAAAAGGTAAATTTATGTGGTATTTAATTTTTACCCGAAAATTTGATTGTCACAAAAATTTATGAAAAATTTACTATTGGATAATTTTGAAGTATTGATTCCAAAAAATAATATACGTTGTATATAAATAATTTTATAAATATTTGAATTTCCACTTTTAAAATAATATTTACATTCATTAGGATATGTTGGGTTTTTTGACAGTAAGAGTTCTCAAACTCTAATAAATGTAACATTTTACTTTATAAAACTTATATGATCATTTATATTTAATAAAAATTATTTAATAATAATATTTTATTAAAATATAATTTATTTCAAGAATCCATTAATTCATCAAATTAAATTCCATAATTGAATTTGAATATTACAAAAAATACTATTTGTGGTTAATTGTATCAAAATAAAAATCATTTACAAAGTAATAATAATATGAAGAAAATATATTCATTATTATATAAAAAAACAATGTACATATTCATATTTATAGGTTCCTGACACATATACCTTTAATACTCCAGCATACTCCCTATGAGAAAGGTGTGTGCAAGTGGTACATTTATGGGGTGGTTCAACAAACATGGTTTGATTCATGATCTTGATGAGATTGAACTTCTCCCATAAATGGTTTCTCTCATTCTTAAGTTGTTGATCTAGGTTTGGGATTCGTCAAGGGAAAAGGCTAGAAATGTAATCTCCCTTAGAAGCTCTGATAAATGGGCTTCATAGGGTATGATACTACTGGTTGAGTTCGTCACTTCATTTTTCTATAACAATTGGATTTGTCAAAACTGTATATTTATACAAATTGTGTGATCATTGTTAAATGTCTATATTATAAACGGTAATTATTATTAACATTAAATTAAATATAATAGGATAAAATTAAAGGATTTTTTTTCTATAACCATATTAAAAAATAATACATTTAAATAACTCAAAAAGGGGAATTTTAATTATAATGGTATGGGTCATTATAATAAAGTCTATAAATTCCCAATAGAAAAAGGTAGTGTGTGAGAAACACTATCCTAGTAGCATCCCACCAAGTATTTAATAGAAATTACATATAAAATAAACTAAATATGATTAATTTTAAATAAAACATGGCATGTTAATCCTTTCACAATTCATAACAAATCATGGTTTTCATCTCATTTCAATAGTGAGTATGAAATAGTTATAAAAGATTATTTCTATCCACACATGCATGAATAAAAATATCTATAGATATAGGAGAGAATAGGAATTATTATCAACCACTGGCATGCATAAACAATTTAAAATCATATAAACAAGGTTAAGAGTCTCATCGTTAGTTATTATAATGATTGTCACAAATATCCATGAAATACAACTCGAGGTGTGCACATGTTTTTAAAACTCAAGTATGGGGGGAATAGATGAACATCCTACAGAATAAACTCCCTAACATCATTATAGTTTTTTTAGCATTGGAATAAAAAATCCATTAAAAGGGAGATATAGTACATTTTGAGCATGTTTTCTTCCAACCAAACTACCCAAAATTCCATTTATTCAAGGAAATCAAACATACATGGGAGATATATTTCATTTAAATAATTATCAAAGCATTTCAATCAATCATTTTAAATTGTTCCCAAGTTCATGTTTCAAAATATTTCATTTAATTTCAAAAACAAAATTAAAATGGTTTTTATCAAAACTCATGACTTTCAAATCAGTTCAATTCATTTAAAATCATAAATCATTTCATGCCACATTTTATCAAGAAGTCATCATCGAAGTCTTTTATCAAGTAATTCAATCATTTTGAATCTATTCTTTTAAAATCATCACTTTATTTGAAAAAAAAATAATGAAATAGGTTCAATAGACCCATTAATTTTTTATGAAATTTATTATTGATTTAAATTCATGATTCAAAACACATTTTTAGAAATCCATTTAAAATAAAGAAAGAAACAATGATTTCAATAGAAAGGAATTACACTTTGTAACCACCTAACTTAATCATAGTATCATAAATCGCCAACATGGGATCCTCAATGAGATATTATAAAGGGATATAATCAAGAAAATAATAATCCTAGAACCATAAATCCTAAAACCAGATCTAGATCCATCGACAACATATGGATCTGACACTCTTGAAGAATGAGATAGGTGAGGAAAGGATAATTAGTTATCCACATGAGATTACACCTAGCATAAGAGATTTAACATATCAATGGAAATGGTGATCCATGAATTTAAATGGTTTTAATTTCCAAAACCCCAAAAGGGATTCTCCAAATTTGAAATTATTGAATTAGGTTTGAGGTAGAAGATTAGAGGGACAAAATGAGGGTTTTAGATGGAAAAACTAAAATAATGCCCATCCCATTCTTTTCCAGAATGGTGTCATCAGCTAGTTGCTACCTCCCACAGGCTAGATGGTGGCACCTAGAAGAATTTCTTTTGTCTTTTGAATCCCACTGACTAGAAAATGTCATTAATATAGGATTCCCCTACTTCCATCTTTCTACTAGATAGTCTATGTCCCTCCCTGGTGAGCCGATGGACCTCATATATCCTTTTTCGATACATACCAAAAGCCAATCTTTTTTAAGCACTCGAACACCTCTCATCCTCTCAAAAAAGAATAAAAATAACTTCCAACACATAAAATGGATATAAAAATAATGAATCAATCAACAATAGACTAAAAAACCAATGATCAATAATAAAAATAAGAAGATACAAAGTAAACCAAGATTCATACATAAAATCTGTTATTGAGATGTTTCAATTCTACCCACTATAAATTATTTCATCCCCCATAAATTCTATCAAAAAGACTAATTAACAAAAAATATGAGTCCAATACAATCTCATAAACACCTCATTCTCTCACACCTCATGAAAATCATAACCATTTTGCCATAAAACCTGAACCAAAGGTATATATATCCCATATAGAACATTCATCTAATAAGAAACTACTGGAATTGGCTACTTACTCATGGAAATATAGGTTCCACATCAATATCCTCCAAATTAAAACATGAGATGGGTCTAAAAGATACTTCTTGATATATGTCACATGGAACACATCATGGATCGATTTCATTAGAGTCGGAATATCCAAACAGTAGACCACCAACCTAATCTTCTCAACAACCACAAACAGTCCGACATATCATAGTGTTAACTTCTCATGTTTACCAAGCCCTTAGTGACCCAACCGAGGTGAGAATCTAAAAAACACTTAGTTTTAAACTGATAACTCTAAAGGACACCGATGATGATTCACATAATATTTATACCATCTAAAAATTTTCACCAACCTCTTTCAAATAACCTATATTTTTACTATAATATCCTAGAATAAACTAGATCCCACAAAGAAAGTTTCACTAATCTCTAACCAACAGAGTACATATTTATAAAAACAAACATAAAAGGCCTAAAAGTGTTCCATTTTATTGGATGAATGATTTCTATTATTATAGAAGAACTCAACCAATCCCTAATAACAATCCCATTCTCCTCCAAAGTCACAAATACAATCTTGAAGCATGTACTCTGGAATCTGTATAGATTTTTTTTATCTAACCATTTATCTATGGATGGTATGTTTCTCTCAAATTTAACTAGAATCCTATCACCTCCTGGATTCCACTCCAAAAATGATATGTGGATGGGGTATCCCTATCAGAACAATGTTTGATTGAACTCTAGGAAATCTGACAATCTCCTACACATAAAATTTCTATGGTCCTCAACATTATTGGTATCAAAAATGGTAATAAAGTGAGTGGATTTGGTAAACTAGGGTATCACCACCAAAAATCACATTCTTTCCTAGAGAATTACATGGTTACATAACAAAAAAAGTCCATTTTTATCTCATCCCACCTCCAATTTTTCATAGGAAGTGGTTGAAATCCATACTAAGGCTTCTCATGTATGACCATTATCTACCAAGAAGAATAACAACAATAAAAAATATATATAATTTCATGTTTCATAATTTTCAAACTAAATGTATTCCTCATATCATAAAACATATTCATTATTTCGAGGTGAACTTCCAACTAAGAATGATGACAATATCCAATCAGATCCTTTATTGTATGTGACAAAAAGAAATAGTGGTTCCTAAAGAAAATGATACCCTTTGAATATAGATACCATTATTCAATGGTCTCCCCACCATAAAAAAGAGTCCTTAATGCTTCATAACCTGTCATCAAGATGGATTTCCAGGAGAATAATATCAATAATAGAGCATGTCAACTGAGAACTTTCCGTTACAACCTTGAAATGATCCTCCCAAACTCCTAAATACATTTGACCAAAGAGATCCATGTGGTTCCACTCCTTAGAATATTCTTTCATGGTCTGGGATGGTAGTTCCCTACTCATAGATTCACTAATAATGTTCTCCTATCTAGGGGTGTAAGAAATTTCATTGTCAAAAGATTACAGGTACTCCACCCATCACATATAATGAAGATTCCAATCACTTTGTGAGTAGATTTGACTCAATCTTTTATGATCAAAGTCAAAAGTAAACTTTTATCTAAAAATTAATTACTATAAACTCTTAAGAGGATTATTAATAGTTGTGAGTTCCAAATTTATTATGGGGTCTTTATCATGATGTTGAAACTCACATGAACCATAATCCACCACATGATCACCCTACATGACAATGTAGCCTAAACCAAAACCTGATGCATCACAAAATACCACATTGCCTAAATCAGCCTCTAGAAGATTTATCACTAGAGACGAATTCAAAAAAATTCAACTAATAAAAGGATTCCAATAATTTTAAAACCAAAATTAAAGTCACTCACTTTTAATTAAGAGTAGTCAAATGAGAATCTGAATTTGTGAAATATTTTACAAATCGGCGGTAATACCCTACTAATCCCAAGAAACTCCTAATATCAAAGTTGTTCTACATTTATTACCAGGAAATTACATCTTTCACCCTCTAATGGTAAAGTAGGATGCCTTTTTTGAAACCAAATTTCCTAATAACTTCATCTCTCAAATATAGAATGGGTATTTTGATAGTTAATCATAAAATCGATGATTCCTCAAGATTTCTAGAACTACTCTCAACTGAGGCACATGATCCCCCTTAGTTTTATAGTAAAAAAAATGTCATCCATGAATAAAATAATGTAAATATTAAGGTACTAGTGTAAAATTCTCTTTATTAGTGCCATGAATATAATTGGAGAGGTGGCAAGAACAAATGTCATAAAAATATACTCATAGTGGCCCTACCTGCTCCTGGAAGTGGTATTTGGGATATCAGACTCCTTGTTCCTTGGCTAGTGAAAACCAGAAAAATGTTCAATCTTATAGAACCAATAAAACCATTCATCTAATCAAACAAATAATCAATTCATAGTAAAGAATAATTTTTATTGATCATAACATGATTGAGCTTTTGGTAATCAACACAAAAGTGAATGGTTTTACCAGACTTCTTAGAACAAATCACTGGAGTTTCCTATGTCAACATGAAGGGTTGAACGAATCCATTAGACATAAAATAATCCAACTAATCCTTTAACTCCATAAGTTCATATAGTTCAAAAATCTGACATACATGGTTTTCATTAAGAAGTAAAATGTGGTTCAATGGGATTAAAATAATTTTTTGGTGAATAGTAACTTTTAAGTTTTTAATCCCGATTAGAGGTAATTAGTGTAGTTTATGGTAAAAATAATGTTTTAATAATATGAGATGAGCTTGAAACATGCCCTACACTTATTGGATGTGTCATGGACGACCAAGAAAGTCCATGGGTCAGCTTGGGGACCCCATGAAGCCACTTTGGTAGGATAATGATATTAATAACTTTTTATTTAATGTTAAAATTAAAATGTCACAAACTTGAGTTGTTTTACTAAAAAACATTTTACATTGGGTTATAAAAGTAATAGTTTTGACTATAAATATTCATTGGAAAGATAAAAATATTTCCTACATCATAGTATTTTTTTTATAATTTTTAGACATTAAATAAATTAACTTATTTATGACAACGTGATGATGCAGCGATTACCTCATTATTTAACGATTTAAATAAAATGAAAAGATAATGTAAAATCTAAGACCTAAACATGTCAAAAACCTATTGGACAGGTGGATTTCAAACCCTTATCACCTTATCCTCGAAATATATCAATGTGAGACCTTTAAAATGCGAAACTCATTTGAAAATAATGTACCTTTTTTTGACTTTCCAAGAGTGCCCCTCCTCTCCTCTTATAAAAGGCCACCACCTCTACCTCCTTACCCACACCTCTCAAACCTTTGGTTCGGCCAAGATCTACTCTTTTTGTCTCTCCAAATCCCTCTATTACTCCTAGAAGCCTCACTTTGGGTAGAAGTCTTCCCAAGGAAGCCTTTGAGCTCAAATCAAAAAGAGTTACCCGATTTAAAGGTAGTGTTTTCTATTGTGTTCTTTTGTTTTATATTGCTTCTCCAACACCCTATACTCTTTTTATTCATTTCTTTTGTAACAACTCCAGTATCTTAAATATACTAGGATTTTGTTATAAGAATAATTCGAGCTACACTTACACACACCTACATCTAATGGTTAAAGAACATGTTGTTTCTGTGGATGGTGAATTTCTGCCTCAGGAAACGATGATTGTTCAATATTATTCCAACACCTTCAAAGGTGGCCATTAAGATGTAACTATATTTATATATGATATAAAATATGTTTATGTCTTCCTTAAGCTTCTGTATTTTTCATGTGTGGCACACATTTATGGCTTCCATTATGGGTACACGCGATATCTTCATTTTAGGAAGTGCGGATTACCGCCCCCTCAAAGTAAATTGATTCGTTAATGCCATATGTGGGACGTATAAAGGATGGATTTAAAGTTATTATATATGATGTATGTTACATCTAAATGATGAATATAATTCTGGAATTAAAATATACATACCTCTCATTTGGTTTTAATTCCATTTATATGACATAGAAATGAAATTAGCGTTCATGCGTACGTACGGCTTACCGTCTCCATGAACGGTGCATTTCATTTCTTACCTATAAATGATTATGGAATATTATAAATACATGTATATGCTAGATATATATGATATATATGATATCTAAATCATGAATATCATTTTGGATATAATGAACCTTTGACCACACGAACGACATGTAATTGTAAGGAGTCCACTTTCGACTTAAGAACCAAATATCAACAAAACAAACATTATTAACTTAAATGATTACATAATGTTTATAACATGGTATTAAGTGATATAAAAGTAATAATGAACTAGAATAAGGTTCTTAAGAAAGTATAAATTAACTAACGTTTATTATTCAGGACGTTAAAGAACGATCGAGTCAAGTCAGACTCGAGGTAAGGGACTTCGTCTCAATCTCCTTTCATTGAGGCATATATCATTTTATACACAACATTATTTTATACTGTGTATATTCCCCTTTGACTTTTACTTTTATAAAAAAGGAATCTTTTTCTACGAAGCATTTTACTAAACGAAAAAAAGGAATGTTTCTTTTAACGTACGCGGTGACAACGACCTTTTCCGCCGCCGTGAGTATTATTTATTCTTTGGATTCCTCAAAAAGCCATAATGTTTTTTTTAAAATTAAATAAATACCATATACTGTTTTATGTATTTTGGTAGTGAAAAGGGTTTTTTATAATGGATTTGTTATGTCAATATATTTAAGTGATATATTGTGATAAAAGTGTGGAAATCTTTTCTTTCCATTATATTTGTTTTATGTCTTATGATTTTATAATGGCACTTGGACATTTGACGGGTGGTCACATGATAAACCATATGACGGGTGGTACCGTGAATACCAGGATGGGTGGTTATGTTATAACCTCCAATTCATTGGGTATGGAAGTCGGCCGTATGGCTATTCCATTAAGTGATATGTGTGGAAGTTGACCGTATGGTTATTCCATTTAAGTATGTTTATGTCCCAAGTTACCTTTATATGTTATGTGATCTTTATATGGGTTCTATGGTAATATTTTGGTTACAAAAGGGTAAGTAATGAGCTTTTATTCAGTGAAGAGTTTTTACTACTTCATAAAGGTGAAAAGTATTACTTTGATAAAGTATACATGGTTTACTTGTTGTCTTGATAAACTAATAGTTTTCATTCTTTGTGTATCCCTTACTGAGCTTTTTATGCTCACCCCAAGTTTTTTGAAATGTTTTTCATAGGACATAATGTGGAATATGGTCAAGGATGGGATTAAGGGAAAGTCATGCTATATAAAACATGGAACTAGACATGTTTCTTTTAAGAGTTTTTATTCTATGGAAACTTAGTAGAAGTGTCTACTTTTTAATCTTTTGAGATGTAATAGTTATGTCCTAATTCTCTAAAACTCTAAACCTGAAAATATCCTCAATGTGAATTATTCATTTAATTAAATATTAAGTAAGGTTTAAGGCCAGGGCCTTATAGTTGGTATCATAGGTTGGTTTAGATAACTTTATGAGTTAGAATTATATTAAATGATTATCCAAAAATATATTTTTTATGGTAAAATTGAAATGATATAGCATTTGAAGATTACCATGTTTCTTCATCTAAGACATGTTTGTTCAGAATGGTTTTCCGTAGAGGAAATAGGGAAGCAGTGATAGGAAGGCATACAGAAGGAAATAACCTTCTAAATCAGCATCCTGAGATGGTCAGAATTGGAACTGAATAGTTTGTTGCAGTGATGGCACAGTTGACTCAGGATATAAATGGTGGTGCTATCCATGCACGAGATCAGCCAGATCAACCGTAGAGGATCATCTGACATCGTGAAAGCTGAAGGGTGGATTAAAGTACTGGAGAAGATTTTTGATGTCATGGGGTATTCAGAACATCAAAAGGTTAGTATTGATGTTTACCATTTTGAAGGTGAAGCTGATCAATGGTGGTCGATGGTGAAAAATATCAGGGATAGTGAGGATATTGATGATCTTCACTGGGATGAATTCTAAGGTATGTTTCTTGAGAAATATTTTCCTAAGGTGGTTCATATTAGGATGGAAAAACAGTTCCTAGAATTGAGGCAGGAGGATGACTCAGTGGATGCTTATAAAGCAAAGTTCACTTGATTGGCAAGGTATGCTCCAAACTTCATACGATATCTTGATAGTAAAATAAACCATTTTTACTCAGGGTTAAAGCCAATGTATCGAATGGATTTAGCTTCTCGTGAGTTCAAAAGTTATGAAAAACTTGTTCGATGTGCGGAGAAGGTGGAAATGGATTTTTCCGATGATCAGGTGTTCTTTAAAAAAACAGAATAAGAGGTCCAGTTGGCAAAAAAGGGGAATAATTCATCAAAGAAGCAAGGAGGTAAAAAACCAAATATCCATCCTGTGAGAGGTGTGGTAAAATGCATCATGGAGAATGTTTATCCAAGTCTGGAAAGTGCTTTCGGTGTGGTAAGTCTGTTTATATTCCTCGTAACTATAAGGAAGATGATCAAACAGGCAATGAAAAGTCAGCGGTAAGATGTTTTAAGTGTAATGAAATGGGTCATTATGCAAATGAGTGTCTAACGAAGAACTAAAATGGGGGAAAAATCTAGACTACAAGCAGAAAGGGGTGGTGAAATGTTTTTCAACTACTTCAGCAGATTTTGGGCCATCAAATGAAGTAGTATCAGGTACACTGTTTGTTTATTCAGATTATGCCAATGTGTTGTTTGATTCAGGATCTACACATTCTTTCATTTCTGAGAAGTTTTCTAATAAATTGGAAATTCCATCTCAAGATATGAATCCTGAACTTATGGTAAAAACACCCAGAGGGAACGTTGAGACAAAAAGGAATTATAAGAACCTTCCCATCCTTGTGTGTGGAAGGAATCTACCCGCAAACCTTATTGTTTTTCCTCTAGTAGAGTTTGATGTTATTTTGGGCATGGATTGGATTTCTGTTTATCATGCTAAGATTGAATACAGAGCTAAAATGGTTTCTTTTCAGAAATATTTTCAATTTGTGTATAAGAATGAACCCTTGATTTTGATAACATATCAGGAATTTAAGGAACTAGTAAAAGATGGAAATGATTGTAACCTTGCACATATTGTTGAAAATAAAGGAACTATTCAGATTAATGATATGCCAGTGGTAAATGAGTATCTTGATTTTTTTCCTGATGAGTTTCCTGGTAATATTCATGATCAGGAATTTGAATTTATTGTTGACTTAGTTCCTGATTCTAAGCCAATTTCAAAACCCCCTTATCGAATGGCTCAAGTTGAACTTTTAGAGTTAAAGAAGCAATTCCATGAGTTATTAGATAAATGTTTCATTCTCCCTAACACATCACCATGGGGTGCTCCTGTCTTATTTGTTAAAAAGAAAGATGGCTCAATGAGACTTTGGATTGATTATAGAGCCTTGAATAATATTACTGTTAAGAACAAGTATCCTTTGCCTCATATCAATGATTTGTTTGATCAGCTCCAGGGAGCTCATTATTTTTCGAATATTGACTTGAGATCGGGGTACCATCAGTTGAAAGTAAAAGAAGCAGATGTTCCGAAGACTGCGTTCCATACTAGATATTGCCATTATGAATTTGTAGTTATTCCTTTTGGGTTAACCAATTCACCTGCTGTATTCTTGGACCTTATGAATAGAATTTTCCATGAGTTCTTGGATAAGATTGTGGTTGTTTTTATTGATGATATTTTGGTGTTTTCTAAAAGTAAAGAGGAGCATGAAATTAATTTAAGGTTTATCTTGAAAACCTTAAAAGAAAAGAAACTATATGGAAAATTCAGCAAGTGTGAGTTTTGGTTACAACAAATTTCTTTCCTTGGTCACATTGTTTCAAAAAATGGCATAACTTTTGATCCTGCTAAAACAAAAGTTGTTGAAGAATGGTCAAGACCCACAAATTTAACTGAGATCCGTAGTTTCCCTAGTTTGGCAGGTTACTACCGAAGGTTTGTTGAAACCTTTCATGATTATCTAGTCCAATGACTAAGCTAACTCTGAAGGGTGTTAAGTTTATCTGGACAAAAGAATGTGATGATTGTTTTCAGGAGTTGAAAAGAAGATTGGTGAATGCTCCAGTTTTGGAACGTCCTTCCAGGAATGGTGAGTTTGTTATCTATAGTGATGCTTCATTGAAAGGAATTGGTTGTGTCCTTATGCAGAATGATCAGGTAATTGCATATGCTTCATGTCAGTTGAAAACTCATGAGGTAAATTACCCTACACATGACTTGGAATTAGCTGTTGTTGTTTTTGCTCTAAAAATTTGGAGGCATCATTTCTATGGAGTAAAGTGTGAAATATATACTGATCACAAAAGTTTAATGTATATATTCACTCAGAAATAATTGAATATGAGACAGAGGAGATGGCTGGATTTAATCAAGGATTATTATTGTACAATTCATTACCATCCGGGAAAAGAAAATATAGTGGCGGATGCTTTGATTCCAAAAAGTAATGCTTAATTAGCAATGTTTCATTGGGAAGGTGATCCTTTGTTTAAAGAATTGAAGAACTTTGGCATAGAATTTGTTGGTGCAGGATGTTCTTCTGTTTTGTTTCAGGTATCAGTGAAATCATCCCTATCAGACAGAATTAAGCAAGCACAGAGGGAAGACAGTGAGTTGCAGAAAAAGGTAGAGCTGGTTTAGAAGGGTAAGTTTCCTGAATTCAACATTGAAAATGATTGTTTTTTGAGGTTTGGGAAGAGATTATGTGTTCCTAGGGATTCACAATTGAAGAATGAGTTGTTATGTGAGGCTCATAGTTCACCATTTTCAGTTCATCCTGGCAGTACTGAGATGTAAAGAGATCTGCGGGAGTATTACTGGTAGGATGGAATGAAAAGAGATATTGATGATTTTACTGTGAAGTGTTTGACTTGTCAGCAGGTTAAAGCAGAGCGGAAGTTACCGAAAGGGCTGCTTCAGCCTTTACCAGTGCCAGAGTGGAAATGGGAAAACATATCCAAGGACTTTGTTGTGGGATTACCGAAGACATCTCGAGGTAATAATGCAATCTGGGTTATTATTGATATCTTGACTAAATCTGCTCATTTCCTTCCTATTAGAGGCACATTATATCTAGATAAACTTTCTCGATTATATCTTAAAGAGATAGTCAGGTTGCATGGAGTTCCCCTCTCCATCGTATCTGATCGTGATCCTAGGTTTACTTCTATCTTTTGGATAGTCCTTCCGAATTCATTGTGTAATGAATTAAATTTTAGTACAGCTTTTCATTCGCAATCAAATGGGTAGTCAGAATGAACAATTCAGACCTTGGAGGATATGCTACAAGCTTGTTCTATAGATTATCAAGGAAGTTGGGACCAACATCTTTCTTTGGTTGAGTTTTCATACAATAACAGTTTTCATTCTAGTATACAGATGGCACTGTTTGAGGCGTTATATAGGAAGCGGTGTCAAATCCAGCTTTTTGGGATGAAGTAGGTGAAAGGAAGCTGATGGGACCAGAATTGGTAGAAGAGATGGTAGAAAAAGTTCAGTTGATTCAGAAACACATGAGAACAGCTCAGAGCAGACAGAAAAGTTATGCAGATAACTGGAAGAAGGATCTATCTTTTGAGGTAGGTGAACATGTTTTTCTCAAGGTTTCTCTATGGAAAAGTGTGATGCGATTTGGTAAGAAAGGAAAGTTGAGTCCAAGGTTCATTGGACCATATGAAATTCTGGGGAGAGTTGGATCAGTTTCTTACTGAGTGGCTTTACCTCCGAGTTTATCTCAGGTACACAATGTTTTTCATGTTTCGATGTTGAGAAAGTGTATGCCAGATCCATCTCATGTTTTGAGTCCAGAGGTAGTTCAGCTGGAAGTGAACCTATCTTATGAGGAACAACCGGTCCGGACTCTTGACCACAGGGAGCAAGTGTTATGGAATAAGGTGATTCATCAGGTAAGGTTTTTGTGGAAAAACCACATGATTGAAGAGGCAGCATGGGAATATGAAAATGCAATGAGGGATAAATACCCCCACTTATTCGATATGTAAATAAATTGCGGGGACGCAATTTTCTAAAGGGGGAAGGATGTAACATCCCAAGTAAGTAATGAATAATAGATATTTTTATCTATGTCTACTAATGAATTAGATAATGTTTTGAGGCTTAAAATGAGAATAAATCCAATGTTATGCATGGAATACACTAATATTTTTAAAAGATTGTTTTACTGCTTTTTGATGGAAACCCATTTTTAAATCAAACAATTGACAATTTTATAAGCTCTATTTGTCAAAATAAACTTGTTATTTATGATTGGGACATTGAAGTTTACATTGGATAATTTTTTGGTATTTTTCTGACAATGTTCATTTTTTAATGAACAGTGAAAAATACTGCATTTTACATCAAAACTGCTTTTTCATCTAATTTAATTATATGGATAGATTATCTTTTGAATTGGTTTTAAAGTTCAATTAGAATATATTTTTACCATTTAATACAATGGTTGTTATTGGAATTAATTTTACTTTGAAATTGGACTTAAACTAGTGTCAATCTTTTGATACTTACTGTTTCATAAAAACACGCTATTTGCTCTGACAACGAGAATTAATTGTTAAATTAATTAATGCAACTTATATGTTTTGAATTTTGTAAAATGGACTTCATTTTTGAATTTGTAATATCAAATATATCTTAGTGTGATGTTTTGGTAATTTTCTGAAAAACTTCAATTTTTGATGAATAGTGAAACCACTAAGTGGTACTTGTAAAAACTGATTTTCCTTTTAAATGAAATTTTACCACCTTTGTGTTTTGAATTTCAAAAATCCGACATACATGGTTGTCATTAAGAAGTAAAATGTAGTTCGATGGGATTAAAATAATTTTTTGGTGAATAGTAACTTTTAAGTTTTTAATCGCGATTAGATGTAATTAGTGTAGTTTAAGGTAAAAATAATGTTTTAATAATATGAGATGAGCTTGACACATGTCCTACCCTTATTGGGTGTGTCATGGCCGACCCATACAATCCAATGGTCAACTTGGGGACCCCATGGATCCACATTGGTAGGAAAATGACATTAATAACTTTTTAATTAATGTTAAAATTAAAATGTCACAAACATGAGTTGTTTTACTAAAAAAAATTACATGGGGTTATACAAGTCATATTTTTTACTATAAATAGTCATTGGAAATCTAAAACGATTTCCTACATCATAGTATTTTTATTTTATAATTTTTAGACATTAAATAAATTAACTTATTTATGACAACATGATGATGCAGCGATTACCTCATTATTTAACGATTTAAATAAAATGAAAACATAATGTAAAATATAAGACCAAAACATGTCAAAAACCTATTGGACGGGTGGATTTCAAACCCTTATCACCTTATCCTAGAAATATATCAATGTGGGACCTTTAAAATCCGAAATGCATTTGAAAATAATGTAACTTTTTTTTGACTTTCCAAGAGTGCCCCTCCTCTCATCTTATGAAAGGCCCCCAACTCTACCTCTTTACCCACACCTCTCAAACCTTTCGATCGGCCAAGATCTGCTCTTTTTGTCTCTCCAAATCCCTCTCTTACTCCTAGAAGCCTCACTTTGGGCAGAAGTCTTCCCAAGGAAGCCTTTGAGCTCAAATCAAAAAGATTTACCTGTTTTAAAGGTAGTGTTTTCTCTTGTGTTCTTTTGTTTTATTTTGCTTCTCCAACCCCCTAAACTCTTTTTATTCATTTATTTTATAACAAATCCAGTGTCTTCAATATACTAGGATGTTTTTATAAGAATAATTCTAGCTACACTTACACACACCTACATCTAATGGTTAAAGAACATACTGTTTCTGTGGATGGCGAATTTCTGCCTCACGAAACGATGATTGTTCAATATTCTTCCAACACCTTCAAAGGTGTCCATTAAGTTGTCAATATATTTATATATGATATATAATATGTTTATGTCTTCTTTAATCTTCTGTATTTCTCATTTATGGCACACATTTATGGCTTCTATTATGGGTATACGCGATATTTTCATTTTAGGAAGTGCAGACTACCGCCCCCTCAAAGTGATTTGATTCGTTAATGTCATATGTGGGATGTATAAAGGATGGATTTAAAGTTATTATATATGATGTATGTTACATATAAATTATTAATATAATTCTAGAATTAAAATATACATACCTCTCATTTGGTTTTAATTCCAATAATATGACATAGAAATGAAAGTAGTGTTCATGCGTACGTACGACTTACCATCTCCATGAACGGTGCATTTCATTTCTTACCTCTAAATGATTATGTAATATTATAAATACATTTATATGCTGTATATATATGATATATATGATATCTAAATCATGAATATCATTCTGGATATAATGAACCTTTGACCACACGAACAGCATGTAATTGTAAGGAGTCCACTTTCGACTTAAGAACCAAATATCAACAAAACAAAAATTATTAACTTAAATGATTACATAATGTTTAAATGATATAAAAGTAATATTGAGCTTGAAGAAGGTTATTAGGCAATTATAAATTAACTCAAGTTTATTATTCAAGACGTTAAAGAATGATCGAGTCAAGTTGGACCCGAGGTAAGGGACTTCGTCTCAATCTCCTTTCATTGAGGCATATTTCGTTTTATGCCCAACTTTCTTTTATACGGTGTATAAACCCCTTTGACTTTTACTTTTATACAAAAGGAATATTTTTCTATGAAGCGTTTTTCTAAACGACAAAAAGGAATGTTTCTTTTAACGTACGCGGTGACAACGACCTTTTCCGCCGCCGTGAGTATTATTTGGTCTTTGGCTTCCTCAACAATCCGTAATGTTTTTTTTAAATTAAATAAATACGATATATTGTTTTATGTATTTTGGTGTTGAAAAGGGTTTTTTTATAATTGATTTGTTATGTCAATATTTTTAAGTGATATATTGTGATCAAAGTGTGGAAATGTTTTCTTTCCATTATATTTGTTTTATGTATTATGATTTTATAATGGTAATTGGACATTTGACGGGTGGTTACATGATAAACCATATGACGGGTGGTGCCGTGAATACCAAGACAGGTGGTTACATTATAACCTCCAATGCATTGGGTATGGAAGTCATCCGTATGGCTATTCCATTAAGTGATATGTGTGGAAGTCGACCGTATGGTTATTTCATTTAAGTATGTTTATGTCCCAAGTAACCTTTATTTGTTATGTGATCTTTATATGGGTTTTATGGTAATATTTTGGTTACAAAAGGTTAAGTAATGAAATTTTATTCAGTGAAGATATTTTACTACTTTATACAGGTGAAAAGTATTACTTTGATAAAGTATACATGGTTTACTTGTTGTTTTGATGAACTAACAGTTTTCATTCATTGTGTATCCCTTACTGAGATATTTATGCTCACCCCAAGTTTTTTGAAATGTTTCTCATAGGACATAATGTGGAATAGGGTCAAGGATGGGATCAAGGGAAAGTCATTCTATATAAAACATGGAACTAGACATGTTTCTTTTAAGAGTTTTTATTCTATGGAAACTTAGTAGAAGTGTCTAAATTGTAATCTTTTGAGATGTAATAGTTGTGTCCTAATTCTTTAAAAATGAAAACCTGAAAAGATACTCAACATGAATTATTCATTTAATTCAATATTAAGTAAGTTTTAAGGCTGGGTCCTTATAGAAGTTATTGGTTATCTCTAAAAACCCTGGCCTAATGGAATTGCTTTTCAAAGATCCCTAGTTCCTTACAATTGACGCAACAGACAATGTGATGAGGTTTTATTGGAAAATTTCTCTCCTCCCACACATTAGAAGGTTTATCCAATAGAAAGTTTTTAGTTGGGTGACCTTCCTTCCTACACCTAAAGCATTTATTTTTCCCTTTTGGAAATTTCTAGGGTGCTTCGTTTTTCACCTTTGACAAGTGAAATGTTAAAATTTCTTGGAACAATTAGATCTCTCTATCAGGCCACTAGAATTAAACTCTAATTTCGACTTCTTATCCCCATGATACCTTTGAGTATCATTAATCTCTATTTCAACTTTGAGGGTACATCAGAAAATTTCTTCATATATGGAAAAGTTGAGGATCACTAGGTATTTTTGTAGACTAGTTTTTAACCTACCAAAGAAGCAGTCAACCTTGAATTTGGGTGTAACGAAAAAACTGGTGGAAGATCATGCATGTCTTTTGAATCTTACATCATACTCCATAATAAATTTGTAAAAAAAATTCTCTAGGTCAAGGAAATATGTTCCCATTTTAAGTTGGAGAGTGTGATAAAAATAATTATCAAAAAACACTTTTCGGAATTCATTCCACTCCATTGCTTTTATATCTTCCCTATGGTTCTTATTTTTTATCAATATATACCATTGATCAACTTCTCCCTTTGTATTATAAATAGCTAGTAAAACCATCTCTTATTTGGAACATTTCAGGATGGATAAGTTATTCTCAACGGAGTTGATCCATTATTATTTGATTAAGGGGTCAGATGATTCATTGAATGATGGAGGCCATTTTAGTATAAAGACCTCAATTGTTTCTTGGATGCTCTTAGGTGGATTTGGGCACTCTTATTGATCCAAGTTTTATTTCAGAACCTGATTTGTTTGAGAGAGTATTATCATAATGTTCAAAATTCATGCACCTATCGGGTATGGAATCTCTATGGGGTAGTCATCACATTGTGCGTCGCATTGATTTTTTACCTGATTCCTATTATTTCTAGACATTTTATAGAATAAAGGTAAAATTTGGGATAATTAGTTTTAATATATTAAACACATAAAGGGTAATCAAAATATATTGAAGAGATAACTTATAAATTACATTTATTGGATTAATTGATGAATTTCTAGGCTTCAATTTATGTTATCCCTGATCTATTTCCTAACATATATTCTTATGAGAATTTTTTTCTTCCCTTAATAATGGTTCGTAATGAGCATTTTAATTTAACAAAGCATATCCAACAGGATTTTCAAACCAAGTGTGTAATAAATCCCATTTTCGTGTACCAGGTTTCCCTAAGTCGGGCCCAGGACAACTTGCCAAAGTTGTTACCCCTAGATACATCTGTTCTAGAGCCACATTAACTTTTATTAACTATATAGTGATTTATTTTTTGATAAAAAACTTACTCAATACTTACAAAAATTTAGGAATATTTCCTTATACGTAGTCTTATACCTAAGTCTTTATCAAGATTTTTTTTAATCATAATCCCAAAAATAACTAATCTTTTACTCTAATAACAATTATAACAACCCTGCTCTTTATTTTACATTAATAATTTATTTATTACATAATCAAACACTGAATACAACCCAAAAGATAGATAAGTCTAGTGTCTTTGTAAATTAGGTGCATTGCATAGAAACATATATCATGGGATACTAAACATTATTGAAAACTTCCTTGACATGATTATAATATTTGAAAAAAATTAAAACTGCATGGGATATCCTTGGGAAAATCATAAGAAAGGGGTGAGATAAAAATATCAGTAAGGGAATAAATAAGACATAATGTGAAGAAGATAATAAATGTTATAAAATAGGCATATCAATGGGTTATAAAAATAGTAGGAATCATAAACATGAACAATGAGACAAGATATAACATGGTAATCAAAATATAGGGAATGTGGCAACAACATAAAACACTACAACATAAACTTAGGCCAAGGATAAATTCTACAAAACCACATAGTGTAAAAATCCCCATAAAGTTATTAGGTTCACTCTCTATCTCAACGTAAAGTATCATGTTAATAAATATTACCCAATGCATTGGAGCTCTATTTGGGTGCACCCATCTTATTCATTTTATTTTCATGATTAAGTGTGCCAAATAGATCATAAAACATGGATTAATTAATTATCATAATTTATTCCACAGTCAAGGAGTGTGGAATAAATATGTTTAAGTCCCCATTAAGTAAGTATATGTTTATAAATTTGAACACCCTTGATAGTAAAAGGGTATGGTATTCACTACACAACTGTTTTGGCATGGAATATCGTAGTGAAATTTTAGCATCATAATGGAATCACTTAAATATTCATAAACATTGGTGGATGATAGATAAAGGGGTACCCCATCACAAATAAATAAAATGGAAACTAATAGGGAAATAGAAAATTATATCCCAACATTATAAATTTGGAAATATAAGTTATAAGGTAATAAAGAAACTTGAATACAGAAAAGAATCGTAACTATATTTTGTTATGGTAATGGGTGTACATAAAAGATCATGGGAGGCTTAATGAGGGGGAAAGAGCGATATCATAATTTATACATTAAATTTATAGTAATGGGACTATGAAAGAACATATTATAGTCAAATAAAATGTAATTTAATAGACATAACTTGTCATGACCCGTCCCTCAAGGCTAGTGTTGTGACTACCCCAAGCCCACCATCCATATGCTAGGGGATGGTGACTAGCACCAAAAAGGCCTATCCCTAAAATGGGAAGGCATTGCATTTTAACCTATACAGACACAAAATCCAAGAACACAACAAGAAGCAAAAACGAATTAAACTATTGTAGTAAAAGTGTGCTGAAAATAAATGGACTGGAATACAAGCCAAACTGAAAAGTACAAGTACAACTGAAAAGTACAAATACAACTAAAAAGGGGAAAACAGCTCCTGGATTTTCCACTAAGGATCCTACCGGAAGGGTAATTATAACTCATGAGCAGTAGTACCTACGTCACATCGTGCAAAATAGTCCACCTCCAAGTACCGTCCAGTCCCTACTCCCTTAGCCTCGATCAATGTTGTTCGTCGTCTACACAATACACAACAAGGTGCGGGCATAGCCTGTGTAGGGGTGAGTATAATGATACTCAGTAGGGACCGTAAGACCCCAATGGGTCTCCCAAAGTTCCACACAATGAAATACCACAAAGAAATACCTCAATATCAAAGCACAAAGTAATAGACATCAACTCTACTTAGGTATATTCCCATACATATACATAAGTTATCAAGAAATACTCATCTCATACATAAGGGAAGAATGCCACAAAGGTAACACCATGAAGGTATAAGTACCACACAGAAACACCACAAAGGTAGAAGTACCTCACAAGTAACACCACGAAGATATAAGTATCACATAGGTAGCACCACGAAGATAGAAGTACCACACATGCAACACCATGAAGAGAGAAGTACCACATAGGTAACGCCTCCAAGACCAAATTACCACATAGGTAACCCCTCAAAGATAGAGGTACCACACATGTAACACCAGGAATATATTAGTACCACACAGGTAACACCATGAAGATAGAAGTACCAAAAAGGTAACACCACAAAGTTAACATCGCGAAGGTAAAAGAATCCGCTCACACAAGGTATAAATTAAATACAGAAATCTAGATGATTAGTTGTAAGCTAGATCATCTTATTCTATTAAAAGGTACTGCTACTGACCCACACAGGATCGATATGTACTAACCCCCACTGACCCACACATGATCTAACCCACACAGGATCAGTATGTGCTGACCCACAGAGGATTGCTGAACGCTGACCCACATAGGATCTGATAGAAGCCAACCCACATAGGATCAATAGATTCTAACCCACACAGGATCGATAGATGTTGACACACATAGGATCAATGTTCTTTCTTCACATTACAGCCTGCCATAGGATTCCTCTCACCCGGTGCGCATGAGTTCCATAGAATTTTCCCCTCAAGATATCGGTCATACCTAGACTGCCACTAAGCTCCACTAAGTAGTAACCCGAAGGACCGCCATGTCATGAGGGTTCCAACACGACCGACTGTGCGTCAATCGGACGCCCTGTCTCTCAGTTATAAGTGTTTTAGTTCCGAGTACCCGGTTATATTAAGGTTCAATCCAACCCAGCCATACTCCAACTGTCTCCAAAACTCAGGTGGAGTATACTAAAATGACTATTTCGATCCATGGATATCAACTCCGTAGAAGGTTCATCAAACAGATGTCCGGTTCTCAAGATTTGGTCCTTAGAGTGTTTATGGGTCTGGTAGGGCTTGTGTCCGGTCTGATCTAGTCAGACCGACCCAACCCAACCCATTCTGGTCCGACCCGACCCGATTTTGGTCCGACCCAGCTAGGCTGGCCCGCGATGGGCTCAGTCCGCTGGGCCGAGGTCTGGCCCGACCCGTAAGGGGGGCGGAATGGCCCCTATGGGGGGGGGGGGTCGGTCCGTGACGGGGCAGCCTGACCTGCAAGGTAGGGTGTGGCCCACTAGGAACATGGCCCGACCAATGGGGTAGGCTACCAACTGGGAAGATGACTCGCTGGGCAGGTGGCCTAGCCACGTGAGGCGCAGTCTGTAGGAGGCGTGGCCCACTGTCCGCCCGAGCTAGTCAAGAGGGGGAATTTCCTTCTGGTATCCCAAACGGCCCGGAGGCCGTTCGGTTTGTGTAACGGCTGTTCCACGTGGGTGTCTCCCAGTCACCACAGAACACACCAGAGGCGTGGGTTCCACCTCCGCTGCAGCTTCGGTCGTGACCCTTTGCTCATCGGCGACACGCTGTTCACGACGCCTTCCCTTCCACGGCTGGCTGATGTGTCAGCCACCTCCTCTGATTGATGAGGCTAACTAGTCGTGGTCGGTTAATCCAGTGGCTTGGGTGCGACGCCTCCTCTCTTCTCCAGCGGCACATGATGGCGCGCTGCCACCTCCTTTGGGGTCGGCTGTTTCCATCCTCCGTCGTTATCCGGTGTTCCGACTTCCATCCAACCCAAAATAAATTCTCGTGAAGAACACATCAATTCCAAAAAAAAGAGGAGGGTGAGGGTCTTGTTCATTAGGCCCACGCCCTCTGCGTTAGCTAGGTAACACGAAGGAGATAGAAAATTCAACAATCTCACGGAATTTAAAACATGATAAATCTCCACCTCAAGAATGATGGAGAAACACCCATGGTTGAGGAAGTGGGTTGGTGGTCGTCATCCCCGCAACTAGCATCCCATGACATCGGTTGATCGTAAATCTTTGGTTTGGGGTTTCGGTGTCACTCGTCACCACACACTGGAACCGACTCCATCCTCCAAGGTTTTGGAATCTCGACACTTTGTCAGCACTTTGCTGCTTGGTGAATCCATGTCAACACCTCTCCCCAAGCTCCATATAAATATGAGAGGAGGAGGGTGAGTAACGATGTTGGGAATTAATGGGGGCTCATTAATTAGTAACCTTCCTAATTCCCTAATGACATAATTACTTATGATTGAAAGGTGAATCCATTTATTGTCTTGACACATCGCTAGTCTCATGTTGTCATTTGTTCGTTGGAGGAAAAGAAAGAAAATAAAAACTAATTAAGTTTTTTTTTATCATTCATTAAAAAGTCCCAAAACTAAACATTTTCTCTAGACCTACTGTGGTCAAAGTAAATACACCCTTAAGTGAATCACGGTGTTATGGATTCAATGGTTCCCTCTAATTTTTAATCCAATCACTCGTTAAAAAGATAGAAAATACCACTCACGCGTTTACTAAACGTACCTAAAAAAAGTTCAGAAATTTGTCCCGGCACACCAGGCCTCCGAATCATGCGCTGTACATTTTTTTAAACTTGTAATAACTCCATTTAATTAAAAAAATTACATGGAAAATCTGGGTCTTTACATTCTCCCCACCTTAGGTATTTTCGTCCCCGAAAGCTACAATATAGACTCGGAAAAAAATGGGAGTACTGAGCACAAATCAGAGCCTCCCACTCCCAAGTGCTCACCTGGAGGATCCCATGTTTTAAGTGAATGCGCACCTGAGGTATCGACCATCCACGAAGGACTCGCTCCTATCGATCCTCAATCTCTACTGGGACCTCCGTAAACGTCACCCCATCATCGAATTCCAGCTCTCCTTGGTCGATGATGTGAAATGGGTCATGCACGTATCTCCTCAGCTGGGATACATGGAAGACATCTTGAACCGTCTCCAACTATGGTGGAAGTTCCAAGCGGTATTCCACCATGACTATCCTCATAAGTTTCAGAAATGGTTTGATAAACCTCAGTGATAAATTGTCACTTCGGCCAAATCTCCATAGTCCACGCCGTGGGGAGGCTCGCAAGAATACGTGGTCCCCCTCCTGGAACTCCAAAGGTCTCTATCTCCTATCATCATAAGACTTCTGTCTGATATGTGCAGTCTTTATCCGCTTTTGGATGATCTGCACCTTCTAAGTGGTAGCCCTTACCAACTCTGGACCCATAAGTGCTTACTCCCCTGGGTCTGTCCAGCATAGAGGTGATCTGCATGGTCGACCGTACAAGGCCTCAAAAGGTCCCATTCCAATGGTGGAGTGATAACTCTTGTTGTATGATAACTCCACCAAGGTAAATTGATCCTCCCAAATACATACAAAATCTAGGATGCAATCACGAAGCATGTCCTCCAGTGTCTTTATTATTCACTCTATCTGACCATCCATCTGAGGATAAAAGGTGGTGCTCAAATGTAGCTTATTCCTGAAATCCTCCTGTAATCCCTTCCGCAACCGGTATGTGAAATGTGCATCATGGTTAGAGATGGTTGTTGATGGCACCCCATGGAGTTGCACAACCTCCTGTATGTAGAGGCGTCCCATGCCCTCTACTGATCCCTACTATCGAATAGTTAGGAAGTGGGATGACTTGGTGAGTTGCTCAATGATCACCCAGATGAAATCATGTCCCCTGGATGTATGTGGAATCCCTGTCATAAAGTCCATTGAGATTCTATCCCACTTCCTCTCTGACACCTCTAGTGGTTGTGCTAATCCTGTTGGAACCTGATTCTCAGCCTTCACTTACTGACAAGTGAGGCATTGAGAAACAATCTCTGCCACTACTTTCTTCATCCCTGACCACCAATGCTAACACTAGAGGTCCTGGTACATCTTTTACACACTAGGTTTTACTACCATATGGGATGTATGGAACTCCCTCAACACCTTCTCCTGTAGTTCCACCGACACCATGGTACATCCTCTGGAGAAGATAACATGCTCCCCACCTTCAGAAAATCCTTCAGGTACTTGTCCTGAGGATATATGAGCATGTCGATCCTCGCAGTCAATGTCCCCAAGTTGCACCTCCTTGACTTGCTGATGGAATGGGGGAGTGACCATCATAGACTGGAGGTAAGCTGCTCCATCTCTATCCATGAAGGATATCTACAACGCAGCTAGCTACTATGTCACCTCACTAAGTAACTATAGGCCAGACCTCATGTTGATGGCATCTGCTACACTGTTCCCCTTCCTAGTAGTATATACTATCTCAAAGTCATAGTCCTAGAGGAACTCTAGCCATAACTGTTGTCTCGGGTTCCGGTCCTTCTGAGAGAATATATAACTGAGACTCTTGTGATCGGAGTAGACAATAAAATGTTCGCCCATCAAGTAATGCTGCCACATCTTCAGGGTGAAGACCACTGATGCTAACTCCAGGTCATCGGTATCATAGTTCTACTCATGTTGTCTTAGTTTTTGAGAACCATACGTGATCACTACTCATTCCTGCATCAGGACACATCCATGTCTGGTCCCTGATGTGTCACAATAGACTAAATACCCAATTCCCTCTTCCTGTATCCTTAAGATGGTGGCACTCTTTAGTCTCTTTATTAGTTCTTGAAAACTCTTCTACATCTCTTTGTCCATACGAATGGTTTTCCCTTCTTCGTTAATGCTAAAAAGGGTACTGCAACTCTAGAAAAGTTAGGCATGAATCTCTGGTAGTATCCATCCAACACTAGGAAACTGGGCACCTCAGTCACACTCCTGGGTGGATCCCAATAAAGTAAAAACCCTATCTTCATCGGATCCACTAAAACTCTAGCCTCCGATATAACATGTCCTAGAAAGTGGACCTCTTGAATCCAGAACTATCACTTCGAGAGCTTACCATTAAGATGGTTCTCTCAGAGTGTCTCCATAACTACTTGTAGATGATAGGAATGCTCCTCCTCTGATGCTGAGTATATCAAGATTTCATCGATGAAGACCACCACAAAGTGATTGAGGTATGGCTTGAAGATCCTATTCATGAGTCTCATGAACACTGCTAGGGAATTGGTCACACCGAATGGCCTATCCAAGAACTCATAGTGTCCATACCAACATCTAAAGGCCATATTCTACACATCCTCATCTTGTACTCTGAGCTGATGATAACCTGATCTGAGTTCTATCTTCGAAAACCAACGAGCTTCATTCAACTAATCGAAAAGATCATCAATCCTTGTAAGTGGGTACTTTTTCTTCATGGTCACCTGGTTTAGGTGCTGGTAGTCCACACAGAGTCTCAAACTCCCATCTACCTTCTTGGTGAACAAAATCGGGGTTGCCCATGAAGAAACATTGGGCCTTATGAACCCCTTTCTCTACAAGTCCTCAAACTATACTCGTAACTCTCAAAGCTCCCTGGGAGCCATCTGATATGATATTGTAGATATCGGTGACATCCTGTGGTATAGGTGGATGTAAAATTCTACCTATCTGTGAGGAGTTAGACTTAGAGCATCATTAGGGAAGACATCATCATATTGGTCCACCACTATAGGGTAGCTCGGACTCTCAACATCTACTGCTCTGAGGGTAAGGCTATCCAACTGATGTGTAATCGGCTGCACCCTCCTCCGGGTAATTCCATCCTATTATACAAATGTTCCCTTCTTGCTGGTTAAGGAAAACCCAGTCCCATCCTCACGGACACACCGCACTTTGCACCAAATACAGTCAATATGGGCAAGGAATGTCGATAACCAGTGCATACCAATGATGACGTCATACGACCTCGAAGCTACTACTAGAAGATCCCAGTCAAATCTCTCACCTCCTAGAGTAATCTCACACTACCAGATCCAATGTGTAATCATTGAATTCCCTCCTGTAGTAATATCTAGATGTAAGGATCGAGCCAACAGCTCCACCAGAATCTTCGAGCTCCGAACGAGGGTCATGGAAATAAAATAGTTACTGGCACCTATGTCTATAAGTACTACAGATAAGGTGGAGTAGACACAGATCATACCTCAAATAATCTCTAGAAAGTTGTGGTCATAGGCCTAAACTAATTTGAGCTGAGCTCATCCCTGACATTCTTCTCCTTTTGGTCAAAGTGGACCACCGGGAGGTGATAGTGGTAGAACCTCGAATCACCGCCCACTGCCTGTTGCATGACCAACTCCTTTGCCACGTCCACCTAATGCCTACAAACCTCCAAGATCAAATCTATGACTCTGCCTCGACAGTCCCTTGACCTTATGTTTTTTGTCTATATGGTGGGTCGGGCAGTCGCGAGCCATGTGACCCTCCCCGCCGCATAAGTAGCACTGCCTTCTCCTCAACTATCCTCCTATATCATCTGATCCCCACACCAATTAACTAGTATCCTGAGGTCATCCACCAAAAGTCCTGGCCTGCATGGCCCCCTGCGTCATTCGTCTACTACCTGCTATAAATGACTCTACTACCTGAAGTGTGGTGGTGTCACTCATTATCGGTGCCTGCTCGGCTAGGAAGTTCTCCACCAAAAGTGCTTGCTCTGGCACCCCATATTGCATTGGAATGTTGAGGGATATCATCGATGCTCTGATCTCCTGTCGGAGACCCTTCTCAAAGGTTTGGGCCCTGAAGAAAGGGTCTCATATTATGTCGGTGGAGTAGCAGGAGTGATCAGTGAACCTCACTGAGTACTGTTCCATAGTCATGATGCCCTCCTATAAGTGTAGAAACCCCTATATATGCACAGAGCATAAGGTCACTGGGACAAACTCTACCATGAAAAGGCCCTCGAAGTCCACCCAGATGAGGGTAACCTCATGGTGTATCTGGAAAATTAAGCTCCACCATCTCTTAACTTCTCCCTGGAAAAGACTAGCAGCTAGGATCACCATCATCTCAGCTAGTGTCCCAACTAGGCGGAAAACACTGACTATAGCCTCCATCTAGTCCTCAGCAACCTGCAAGTATGTCTCGCCTCGGAACCTTAGAGGCCTCTACCGCTGAAACGCATGCAATGCGCTCAGTCAGCATGCACCCTCTGCTGGTGGGGCTGGTGGAAATGATTGCCCAACAGGTTTTTGTGTTGCTGGTACACCACCCGAAGGTGCTAACGCCATAAGAGGGCCCTTCACTAAGGCCTCATCACTCAGTGGGCCGTCATCTCATACTATCTCAAGAATCCTGGTTGGTTGTCTATGTGAAAACATCCTCAAATAAAACAGAGGCTCAATGGTCAATAAGTTATAACTGGTGAGCTGACTTAAAGATATTATAAGAAAATCTTTTCAAAACACACGCAATTAGTGTTTTTGTGCATTGAGTCAGAAATCAAAAGTCAGGGTCATAGTGTACGGATACGTCTGACACCGCACCAGCACTGGATTCCCCAAACTGAAAACCACACTCATAAAACTTAACAATGTTTCCATATAGAAAATATCAGAGTTTTAGTTCTTCGGTAGAACCGACTCCTTTGATACCACTTTGTCACGAGTCATCCCTCGGGACCCGTGTCGTGACTACCCCAAGCCCACCTTCCATTGTCCAGGGGCTGGCGACTAGCACCAGAAAGGAATATCCCTAAAACAGGAAGGCATTAACTTTTAACCTGTATAGACACACAGTCCAAGAACACAACATGAAGCAACCATGAATTAAACTGTTGTAGTAAAAGTGTGTTAAAAGTAAAGGGGAAAAAATACAAGCCCATGTGAAAAGTACAAATACAACTCAAAAGAGAGAAAAATCCCTTGGATCATCCACTGAGGAACCTACATGAAGGGCAGGTACATCTCATGAGTAGTAGTCTCTGTGTCACGTCGTGCAAAATAGTCCACCTCTGAGTACCGTCCAATCCTGACTCCCTCAGCCTTGATCAATGTTGTCTATCGTCTGCACAAGACACAATAAGGTGAAGGCATATCCCATTTAGGGGAGAGTATAATGATACTCAGTAGGAACCCTGAGACCCCCATAGGTCTCCCATAGTTCCACAAAGGAAATACCACAAAAGAAATACCTCAATATCAAAGCATGAAGCAATAGACATCAACTCCACTTTGGTATATTCCCATAAATATACCTAAGTTATAAAGACATACTCATATCATACATGAGGGAAGAATACCACAAAGGTAACACCATGAAGGTAGAAGTACCACACAGGTAACACCACGAACACAACACCATGAAGGTAGAAGAACCTCATAGGTAACACCACGAAGATAGAAGTACCACACATGTAACACTATGAAGGTAGAAGTACCATACATGTAACACCACGAAGATAGAATTACCACATAGGTAACACCACAAAGATAGAAGTACCACACATGTAACAACACAAAGATAGAATTACCACACAGGTACCACCATGAAGATAGAAGTACCACACAGGTAACACCATGAAGTTAACACCACGAAGGTAAAAGACTCATCTCACACTAGGTAAAAATCAAGTACAGAAAAAGATATGGTTAGTCGTAATCTAGATCATCTTATTCTGTGAAAAGGATCTGCTACTAACCCTCACAAGATAGATAGGTACTAACCCCCAGTGACGCACATAGGATTTGACCCACATAGGATCGATATGAACTGACTCACATAGGATCGTTGAGAGAGGACCCACACAAGATCTTATAGAAGCTAACCCACACATGATCGATATATTTTAACCCACACAGGATCAATAGATGCTGACCCACACATGATCAATGTTCTTTCTTCATGTTACAGCATGCCACAGGGTTCCTCGCACTTGGTGCACTGAAGTTCTGTAGAATTTTCCCCTCAATATATCGGTCACACCTCGAACACCACTAAGCTCCATAGAGTAGTAACCCAAAGGACTGCCATGTCATAAGGGTTCCAACGCGATAGACGGTGTGTCAATCGTACACCCGGTCTATGAGTTATAAGTATTTTAGTTCTAAGGGCCCAGTTGGATTCGAGTTTGATCCAACCCAGCCATACTCCAGCTGTCTCCAAAACTCAATTAGATTATACCAAATGGAACATCTAAAATGAAGGATCCCAAAGCCGTAAAAATTTCATCAAACAGACGTATGGTTCTCAATATATGACCATTTATGTGCTTCTAGATCTGGTTGGGCCTGGGTCTGGTCCGACCAAATCAGACCAACCTAGCCCGACCCAACCAGGTTGGGGTCCGACCCGACTGGGTTGGGCCGCAGCAGGCTCATCCCACTAGGCCGAGGTTCAGAACGGCCTGTAAGGTGGTGGCCGGGCCCGCATGGGGGTGGGCCAGCCCACGAGGGGGTGGTATGGTCCGTGAGGGGCAGCTCAGCCCACGAGGGGGTGGCCCTCCAGGCATGCGGCCCGCCCACGTGAGGGGCATCACACGGTCTGCCCAAGATGGAAAAGTGGGGGCATTTACCTCTGGTATCCTAAATGTCCTGGAGGTCATTCGGCTTGTGTAATGTCATCACCACATGGGCGTCGCCCAGTCACCACAGAACCTTCCAGAGGTGCAGGTTCCACCTCCACCACGGCTTCAGCCATGACCCTTTACCCGCTGGCGGTGCTTTGGTCGCACCGACTTCCCTTCCGCGGTCGGCCGATGTGCCTGCCGCCTTCTCCGACCAACGTGATTGATGAGCCATGGCTGGTTCCTCCAGTGGCGCGAGTGAGCCGCCTATTCTATTCTCTAGCAGTGCGCGACGATGCACCGCCACCCCCTTCACGGTTAGCCATTTTTGGCCGTCACCGTCATCCGGCATTCTGACTTCTGTCCAACACGAAATAAATTCCCATGAAGAAGACATCAATTCCAACAAAAAGGTAAAGGTTGCGGGTCTTGTTCAATTGGCCCACACCCTCTGCTTTAGCTTAGTAACATGAGTGAGATAAAGAATTCAACAATCTCACAGAATTTAAAACATGATAAATCCCTACCTCAAGAATGATGGAGAAACACCCACGATTGAGGAAGTAGGTCAGTGGTCGACATCCCCGAAACTAGCCTCCCATGACATTGCTTGATCATCGATCGTTGGTTCGGGATTTTGGTGTCGTTCATCACTACCTGCTGGAACCGGCTCCTTCTTCCAAGGGTTTTGTGTCTTGGAACTTTGTCAGCACTTCGCTGCTTGGTGAAGTCATGCCGACACCTCTCCCCAAGCTCCATATTAATAAGAGTGGGGAGGGTAAGTAACGACGTTGGGAATTAATGGGGGCTAGTTAATTAGGAACCTTCCTGATTCCCCAATGACATCATTACTTAATATTGAAAGGTCAATCCATTTATTGGCTTGACATGTCGGCGGTCCCACGTTGTCATTTGCCCGTTGAAGGAAAAGAAAGAAAATAAAAATTAACTTCGTATTTTTTATTATTCTTTAAAAAGTCCCAAAAATTAACTTTTTCTCCATATCTACTGTGGTAAAAGTTAAGCCTCCCTTAAGCAAATCCTGGAACTACGGATTCAATGGTTCCCTCGTATTTTTAATCTGAGCACAGGTTCAAAAGTTATAAAATGCCGCTCGTGCGTTTACTGAACGTACCTAAAAAATTTTTAGGAATTCAATACGGGCACAATGGGCCTCAGAATCATGCACCATCAATTTTCACAGACTCATAATAATTCTGTATAATTAAAAACAATTACATGGAAAATCTTGGTATTTACATAACATAAAATAATTTCATGAATGGAAATGAGAAGCAAGAAATCTTTTACGGAATTTTGGAATTGTAACAGTTTAGGTGAGGGTCAAAATGAGATTGTATAATTGGTATCTCATTTAGATAACATTAATTTGATATTAATTCAATTATCATAAAAGAATGAAAATATAACTAATTGAAATGATAATAATTGATTTCAAATAAGGGTCTTGAATTGAAATAACTATAAGAAGGTGAGGATCCCTTACTTGAGTGTGTGACACCAAAAGCTTGAGAGGGGATTCTTAAGAGCTTGGAGGAACCTTAAGAGGACTCTAGGGAGTGCAGGGTAGAGTGTTTACATGATACAAGGAGTTTGAGTGATGATAAATGGGATATTGGGTGGGTTTATATAGGAAAATTGGGGAATTCTTTATTATTTAGGTTTTGGACACTACATAATAAAATATTCAAAACCAAAAATTATTCTATTGTTTTTTCCCATGGATTCTCAAAAAATAGTGTGGATTAATTTATTTTAGAATTTATATATCCAAACATAATAAATAATTACATTTTTTATGTGGAGGTGAGTCACACTCTTATAGAAGTAATTTTAAAACCATAAAATTTATTATAAGTTTTGGAGGACTCATAGAGGATTTACAAGATAAATTAAATAAACTTAAAATGAAATTATATTAAATGGAGAATAAATATTTGATAATTGATCCCATTTATTGTAATTATTACAACACCTCTATTTCATTACGATGTCATAATACAAAAAGTAAATTTATGCGGTATTTAATTTTTACCCAAAAATTTGATTGTCACAAAAATTTATGAAAAATTTACTATTGGATAATTTTGAAGTACTGATTCCAAAAAATAATATACATTATATATAAATAATTTTATAAATATTTGAATTTCCACTTTTAAAATAATATTTACATTCATTAGGATATGTTGGGTTTTTTGACAGTAAGAGTTCTCGAACTCTAATAAATGTAACATTTTACTTTATAAAACTTATATGATCATTTATATTTAATTAAAATTATTTAATAATAATATTTTATTAAAATAAAATTTATTTCAAGAATCCATTAATTCATCAAATTAAATTCCATAATTGAATTTGAATATTACAAAAAATACTATTTGTGGTTAATTGTATCAAAATAAAAATCATTTGCAAAGTAATAATAATATGAAGAAAATATATTCATTATTATATAAAAAAACAATGTACATATTCATATTTATAGGTTCTTGACACATATACCTTTAATACTCCAGCATACTCCCTATGAGCAAGGTGTGTGCAAGTGGTACATTCATGGGGTGGCTCAACAAACATGGCTTGATTCATGATCTTGATGAGATTGAACTTCTCCCATAAATGGTTTCTCTCATTCTTAAGTTGTTGATCTAGGTTTGGGATTCGTCAAGGGAAAAGGCTAGAAATGTAATATCCCTTAGAAGCTCTGATAAATTGGCTTCATAGGGTATGATACTACTGGTTGAGTTCGTCACTTCCTTTGTCTATAACAATTGGATTTGTCAAAACTGTATATTTACACAAATTGTGTGATCATTGTTCAATGTCTATATTATAAACGGTAATTATTATTAACATTAAATTAAATATAATAGGATAAAATTAAAGGATTTTTTTTCTATAACCATATTAAAAAATAATACATTTAAATAACTCAAAAAGGGGAATTTTAATTATAATATTTTGGGTTATTATAATAAAGTCTACAAATTCCCAATAGAAAAAGGTAGTGTGTGAGAAACACTATCCCAGTATCATCCCACCAAGTATTTAATAGAAATCACATATAAAATAAACCAAATATGATTAATTTTAAATAAAACATGGCATGTTAATCCTTTCACAATTCATAACAAATCATGGTTTTCATCTCATTTCAATAGTGAGTATGAAATAGTTATAATAGATTATTTCTATCCACACATGCATGAATAAAAATATCTATAGAAATAGGAAAGAATAGGAATTATTATCAACCACTGGCATGCATAAACAATTTAAAATCATATAAACAAGGTTAAGAGTCTCATCGTTAGTTAGTATAATGATTGTCACAAATATCCATGAAATACAACTCGAGGTGTGCACATGTTTTTAAATCTCAAGTATGGGGGGAATAGATGAACATCCTAAAGAATAAACTCCCTAACCTCATTATAGTTTTTTTAGCATTGGAATCAAAAATCCATTTATAGGGAGATATAGTACATTTTGAGCATGTTTTCTTCCAACCAAACTACCCAAAATTCCATTTATTCAAGGAAATCAAACATACATGGGGGATATATTTCATTTAAATAATTATCAAAGCATTTAAATCAATCATTTTAAATTGTTCCCAAGTTCATGTTTCAAAAGATTTCATTTCATTTCAAAAACAAAATTAAAATGGTTTTTATCAAAACTCATGACTTTCAAATCAGTTCAATTCATTTAAAATCATAAATCATTTCAGGCCACGTTTTATCAAGAAGTCATCATCTAAGTCTTTTATCAAGTAATTCGTTCATTTTGAATCTATTCTTTGAAAATCATCACTTTATTTGAAAAAAATAATGAAATAGGTTCAATAGACCCATTAAATTTTTATAAAATTTATTATTGATTTAAATTCATGATTCAAAACACATTTTTAGAAATATATTTAAAATAAAGAAAGAAACAATGATTTCAATAGATAGGAATTACACTTTGTAACCACCTAACTTAATCATAGTATCATAAATCGCCAACATGGGATCCTCAATCGGATATTAGAAAGGGATATAATCAAGAAAATAATAATCCTAGAACCATAAATCCTAAAACCAGATCTAGATCCATCGACAACATATGGATCTGACACTCTTGAAGAATGAGATAGGTGAGGAAAGGATAATTAGTTATCCAAATGATATTACACCTAGCATAAGATATTTAGCATATCAATGGAAATGTTGATCCATGAATTTAAATGGTTTTAATTTACAAAACCCCAAAAGGGATTCTCCAAATTTGAAATTATTCAATTAGGTTTGAGGTAGAAGATTAGAGAGACAAAATGAGGGTTTTAGATGGAAAAACTAAAACAATTCCCATCCCATTTTTTTCCAGAATGGTGTCATCGGCTTGTTTCTACCTCCCACAGGCTATATGGTGGCACCTAGAAGAATTTATTTTGTCATTTGAATCCCACTGACTAGCCAATGGCATTAATATAGGATTCCCCTACTTCCATATTTCTACTAGATAGTCTATGTCCCTCCCCGGTGAGCCGATGGACCTCATATATCCTTTTTCGATACATACCAAAAGCCAATCCTTTTTTTAAGCACTCAAACACCTCTCATCCTCTCAAAAAAGAATAAAAATAACTTCCAACACATAAAATGGATATAAAAATAATGAATCAATCAAAAATAAACTAAAAAACCAATGATCAATAATAAAAATAAGAAGATACAAAGTAAACCAAGATTCATACCTAAAATCTGTTGATGAGATGTTTCAATTATACCCACCATAAATTATTTCATCCCCTATAAATTCTATCAAAAAGACTAATTAACAAAAAATATGAGTCCAATACAATCTCATAAACACCTCATTCTCTCACACCTCATGAAAAACTTAACCATGTTGCGATAGAACCTGAACCAAAGGTATATATATGCCATATAGAACATTCATCTAAGAAGAAACTACTGGAATTGGCTACTTACTCATGGAAATATAGGTTCCACATCAATGTCCTCCTAATTAAAACATGAGATGGGTCTAAAAGATACTTCTTGATATATGTCACATGCAACACATCATGGATCGATTTCATTAGAGTTGGAATATCCAAACAGTAGACCACCAACCTAATCTTCTCAACAACCACAAACAGTCCCACATATCATAGTGTTAACTTCTCATGTTTACCAAGCCCTTAGTGACCCAACTGAGGTGAGAATCTAAAAAAAACTTAGTTTTAAACTGATAACTCTAAAGGACACCGATGATGATTCACATAATATTTATACCATCTCAAAATTGTCACCAACCTCTTTCAAATAACCTAGATTTTTACTATAATATCCTAGAATAAACTTGATCCCACAAAGAAAGTTTCACTAATCTCTAACCAACAGAGTAGATATTTATAACAACAAACATAAAAGGCCTAAAAGTGTTCCATTTTATTGGATGAATGATTTCTATTATTATAGAAGAACTCATCCAATCCCTAATAACAATCCCATTCTCCTCCAAAGTCACAAATACAATCTTGAAGCATGTACTCTGAATCTGTATAGATTTTTTTTATCTAACAATTTTCTTATGGATGGTATGTTTCTCTAAAATTTAACTAGAATCCCATCACCTCCTGGATTCCACTCCAAAAATGATATGTGGATGGGGTAACCCTATCAGAAAAATGTTTGATTGAACTCTAGAAAATCTGACAATATCCTACACATAAAATTTATATGGTCCTCAACATTATTGGTATCAAAAATGGTAATAAAATGAGTGGATTTGGTAAACTGGGGTATCACCGCCAAAAATCACATTCTTTCCTAGAGAATTACATGGTTAAATAACAAAAAAAAATCCATTTTTATCTCATCCCACCTCCAATTTTTCATAGGAAGTGGTTGAAATCCATACTAAGGCTTCTCATGTATGACCATTATCTACCAAGAAGAATAACAAAAATAAAAAAAATATATAATTTTATGTTTCATAATTTTCAAACTAAATGTATTCCTCATCTCATAAAACATATTCATTCTTTCGAGGTGAACTTCCAACTAGGAATGATGACAATATCCAATCAGATCCTTCATTGTATGTGACAAAAATAAATAGTGGTTCCTGAAGAAAATGATACCCTTTGAATATAGATACCATTATTCAATGGTCTCCCCACCATAAAAAGAGTCCTTAATGCTTCATAACCTGTCATAAGGATGGATTTCCAGGAGAATAATATCAATAATAGAGCATGTCAACTGAGAACTTTCCGTTACAACCTTGAAATGATCCTCCCAAACTCCTAAATACATTTGACCAAAGAGATCCATGTGGTTCCACTCCTTAGAATATTCTTTCATGGTCTGGGATAGCAATTCCCTACTCATAGATTCACTAATAATGTTCTCCTATCTAGGGGTGTAAGAAATTTCATTGTCAAAATATTACAGGTACTCCACCCATCACATATAATAAAGATTCCAATCACTTTGTGAGTAGATTTGACTCAATCTTTTATGATCAGAGTCAAAAGTAAACCTTTATCTAAAAATTAATTACTATAAACTCTTAAGTGGATTATTAATAGTTGTGAGTTCCAAATTTTGTATGGGATCTTTCTCATGATGTTGAAACTCACATGAACCATAATCCACCACATGATCACCCTACATGACAATGTAGCCTAAACCAAAACTTGATGCATCACAAAATACCACATTGCCTAAATCAGCCTCTAGAAGATTTATCACTAGAGCCGAAGTCAAATAAAATTCAACTAATAAAAGGATTCCAATAATTTTAAATCCAAAATTAAATTCACTCACTTTTAATTAAGAGCAGTCAAAGGAGAATCTGAATTTCTGAAATATTTTACAAATCGGCGGTAATACCCTACCAATCCCAAGAAACTCCTAATCTCAAAGTTGTTGAACATTTATTACCATGAAATTACATCTTTCACCCTATAATGATTAAGTAGTATGCCTTTTTTGAAACCACATTTCCTAATAACTTCATCTCTCAAATCTAGAATGGTTATTTTGATAGTTAATCATAAAATCGATGATTCCTCAAGATTTCTAGAACTACTCTCAACTAAGGCACATGACCCCCCTTAGTTTTATAGTAAAACAAAATGTTATCGATGAATAAAATAATGTAAATATCAAGGTACTAGTGTAAAATTCTCTTTATTAGTGCCATGAATATAATAGGAGAGGTGGTAAGAACAAATTTCATAAAAATATACTCATAGTGGCCCTACCTGCTCATGGAAGTGGTATTTGGGATATCAGACTCTTTGATCCTTGGCTAGTGAGAACCAGGACAATGTTCAGTCATATATAACCAATTAAACCATTCATCTAAGAAAAATAATAATCAATTCATAGTAAAGAATAATTGTTATTGATCGTAACATGATTGAGCTTTTGGTAATCAACACAAAAGTGAATGGTTTTACCAGACTTCTTAGAACAAATCATTGGAGTTTCCTAAGTCAACATGAAGGGTTGAACGAATCCATTAGACATAAAGTAATCCAACTAATCCTTTAACTCCATAAGTTCATATAGTTCTATATGGTAAGCAGATATGGACATTAGTTGAGTACCTAGAACCCTAGAAAACTCTAACTCACTCTCTAGTGTTAGTATAGAAAATTCTAATAGGAAAACATCAGGAAAATGAAAACTACTGGATAAATATCACCACATGAAGATTCTTAGTCCTATTAAAAATAATACATGGATATCATCTAAACTAGCTCTAGAAGAGGAGGTCCATCTTGGGTAGAACTTGGTCTTGATTCACCCTAATAAACATTTCCCTCCCTATTTGGGGTAGTAAAAGAAAACCATTAAAGGTAACATATAATTTGATCCTTATGATTAATCTATGAGACCAACTTGATAATGAAATCCAAAGGTTCCGTATCAAGTACCAAAAATTCACAGAAAATATTGATTTCTAATGAAAATAATTAACAAGAGGTGCATCAGAGACCCTTCCCTCTCTTATCCCTCAAAAACATTGCAATTTTCATCACATAAGGCACGAGATATGTATGAATTTTCAACTAGTACACAATACAAGTCATTATGAAAGAATGAGAGGAACAAATTTCAAATTAGGAAGTAACTAAAGATAAATCAATAGTAATGGTACCTCTCATGATTGTGGGACTTGAATCATTCCCCACTAAAGAATCCCCCACTACATAAAGAAGCTTATTTTCTGATGCTTGTGGTTGGAACCCCTCTGTTCTTGAAGAATATGATTGTTCCATAAATCCTATCAGGATTAATGATCCCATACCACTACATAGAGTGGTAAAAACATGTAAAATAATTTTTAAGTTACCTGATAATCCTTAAGAACAACATATCTTTTGTGCCTCCATGAAATAACATTTTGAGTGCCTAGATTTTCCACATTTTAAAAAACTAAGTGGTCCTTTAAAAAAACTATAGATTATTTTGAGAAAGTATAAGATCAAGGGCCACCACTAATTTTTCCACCATGAGGATAATTATAATTTCTCTTCCCTTTAATGGAAACTCTAAAATTTACATTGGGTGTATGAAGAACTCATATCAACCTTAAATTACCAGTCAGGTCAATTTCATCCATCAGATCCATATCCCAAACATCATCATAAGAGGTAAGCTTAAATGTGAATAGATGATATTGAATATCTAATCAAAGACCCATATCAAACCACCAGACCTTAAATTTATCATTTTACACCACCTCATATGAGTACTAAGTAGGCTCTAAAAAATAATTATAATTTTGATACACTAACCAATCACGTTGATAATGTTTGATAAACGTCATAGACTTATACAATACTATCAAATCGGGATAGAACTTCTCTATAAAAAGGGTATTGAATTCTTTTCACTCTAAGTTATCATTCTTCTTTTCTATAATGATATCATCCAACCTCCTCTTATTAGGACTTTCAGGTTTAATGATGACACATTTCACCTTAATGGAGGATATAATCTCTAAGAACATGAAGAGTTTATCAATATTTCACAACCTATATCAACCTCTTAAGGATTTCTCATTACCTATAAGGATGGTGGTTTATAATGATGATACTCTAAGGAACGATCTCTATTATCATCCCTCTAAGGTACCACCTATAGTTCCTAAACATTAATAAGTGTGACCACTTGGATCAGAGCATAGACTGTATTCACTACTACCTCCATGGGGTTATAGTTAACTAGAGAGTTTTATTTTTTGTGGTTAATTGGAAGATATCTCTTGAATTATGTTCAAACATATTATTGGGGGAATGTTACTAATATATATATATATATATATAGTAATGGAACATCTACCAAGAAACACTTGATCATCAATTATACCAATCAGAATTAAAATTTGTAACATAAAACCCAAGTAAAATTTATGTAAAAGTATATAAATAGTTCAAAAAACCCCTCAAAGTCCTTTTTTTCAACAACCCACAGTAACTTAGGCCTCATTATAATGAAATATATCAAGGAACATACTCATTAACTACCCCTTAAGTCATAAAAATCATGTCTCCTGACTACCAAGACAACCCAAACATCATACCAACATTCAAGAAGAGAATCAACTTCATTTGATATCAATTTTTCATGAACCAACCTGGATATCCCAATAAACTAGCACTCGAATCAATGCACACATGACCTAAAGGGTGTTCCTGATCCCCATGGTCTAGTGATGAGTTTCTGGGAATCAAAAAAAATTAGAGGTAATAATTTATCCTCAATAATAACTAAAAAGGAAAAAATATGTGGATATAAATCAATAAAAAATTTGTATTCCTAATTAATTGTCAATAAAAAGGTACCAAAAGTTTAAAAATATTGGTACATAATGAGGTATAATAATCAAATTCGTCTTATAAACCATGAAATACATTATCTCAATATCTCTATGTCACAAATGGATAAAAAATCCATTAGTCATTGCCAACTCTCAAGTTTTTACTAATCAAGAACACCCACTACCTCTAGGCAGTGCTTTCCCTTTTCCTAAACCTGGTATAATAATATCTATAAACACCCAAAAGAAAAAGAAGGGTTTAAGAAACACTAGACTAGTTGGATCCCACCAAGTATTCCATAGGCATTCTATATCAAATAAACCATTTATTATTAATTTTATATATAAAATGGAGAGATAATCTTTTCAAAATTCAAAATAGAGAATTTTTTCATATAATTTTAAGGAAAATATAAAATTTTATAAAATTTTATTTTTATCAATACAGATTTAAATAAGATTTTATATCAAAACAGACATGAATAATAGTTTTTATCAAAAAATAGCATTTATAAATCATTTAAAAATATTGAACCATGGTTAAGAGTCCCAAGATTAGGTTATTATAAGGATTCTAACACATCTCAAATAAATAAGACTACAGGTGTGTACACATCCCTAGATATTAATCCAATGGAGAATAAAAGTTCACCCTAAAGAATGAACTACCTTACACAATCATAGTTTAGTTATCATTATCATCGTTAATATTTTTCTTGGTAGAGATAATACATTCCTATCATGTGTTCTTCCCACCAAACTACCTAGGATCCCATTTTCTTTATGTAAATAAAGTATACAAGGTGTATATCATTCATTTCGATCAATCTCAAGTATTTTCAATCAATCATTTCAAATTGGTTAAAGTTTAAGTTTAAAACATTCCATTTCATTTAAAAACTTACATCCAATGGTTTTCATCAAAACTCATTCCTTTCAAAATAATTCATGCCATTTCAAATCATAAATCAATTCATTCTACCATTTCTCAAGAATTCATCATCAAATTATTTCATCAAACCATTTATTAATTTCAAATGTATTCTCCATAAATCCACAATTTATTTGAAAATACATAATAAAATAGTTTCAACACACCCATTCCATCTTGAAAACATTTATCCAGGATTTTCAGTTATTATTAAAACCCCATTTGGAAGTACATTTCAAATCAAGATAGAAATAATGGTTTCAATTTATAGGAATTTCTTCATGGAACAACCTACCTCAATCATAGTATCATTAATCACTGACATTGTAACCTCAATGAGAGAGTAAAAAGGGATAAAATCAATAAACAATGAATCCTAGAACCACAAATCATAAATAAATATCAAAATTCATTTACAACATATGGACCCACCACTCTCAATGAATGAGAGAGACATGGAAAGGTGAATTCATGATCGAAATTATATTACTATTACAGGATGAGATTCAATGCATCAACTGGAACATTGATCTATGGAATTTCAATATTTTAAGAGCTAAAAACCCTAATGGAGTCATAAATGTAAAAATGGTAAAATTTGGTTTGAGGGATAAGATTAGAAGATTGAAATGAGGGTTTTGGTGGTGGAATTAGAACACTACTCATCCCATTATTACCAAAAATGAAATCATCAGCAATACATTGGTCCTCATTGGCTAGCTAATGATTTTAAGAAAAATGTTTAATGACTTGGGAACCCTATCAGCTAGTCGGTGAGCTTCTATAGGTTGGCCAATGGTGCTAGGTAGAATGTCTAAACCAGTAGTATTCTCATTATCTAGTTAGTGTATTCCATGGGTTGGTCAGTGGGATTCTTATAGGAACCCCCTACTAACATCCTTTCACTACCTAGTTGGTGGCCCTCACTGGTAAGTAAGTATAACTCATGTAGCCTTTATTTCCGTAGGACTAATCCCATTCCTTTGTTGAAATACCCAAACACCTCATAGCCACTCAAACAATAAAAAAACTCACTATCAATCCCTAAAATGGTTGAAATAGTCAATAATCAACTGAAACAACTAGATGTATATAAAAAACAATAAGATACTAAGGAAACCAAGAATCATACCTGAAAGATGGTGTCAGGATGTTACAATTTTCTTCTCTTGGATCTCTCTCACTATATTCTTATATTGTAGTAGTAAATGTTTTGATATGAAGAGAATGAATGATTGTTGGTTGGATGGATTTTAAATGGATTTTTAGGGTATATTTTGAAGCTAAATCAAGTAATTAATTATGTGAATAAATTGTAATATAATCCATCCATAGGCCCCAAAACACCTATTTTTGAATTTCTCACATTAAAATTCATGGGTGTGGGATTTAAAACTTTTGGTATCTCATTGTTCCACATACTTGATGTCATGTGATTTAATATCATAATTTTGAAGTGGCTATATCAAAATGGCATGGTCCATGAAAATATGGAAAGGGGTTCATGAAAAATATACATTTGTCATTCCAATAATAATTAAATATAATGTGTAATTATTTGGGATTAAGAGCTATGGTTTATGGGAAACATAGATGAAAGGACTTTGTGGATCATTCTATTGAGTCATTAATATTGGAACTTGTGGAAATTTTCTAAGAACACATTTAAATATGTGGCGCTTTTTCCAACTTTCGTGGGTTATGGTTTTATAGATTGTAATTGATGTATATTAAAATATTTGATTTAAAATAGGTTTTTATTAAGTAATTATAGGAAATAAAATTAATAAAATCATAGTTTATCTAACTTTTTATAAATAATAAAATTGGAATTTTTTATGAAAATATAAATATCAAGTTTCATGAATCATGGAATTTAATTTTTTTAAAAGAATTCTTATCTTAAATTGGAATTTTAATTTAAGATATGTTGATTATATAGATTTGGAATATATTTTATTTTCAAAATAAAATTTTTTGTTTTGAAAAATGGGTTAAATTAATGAGCACAAGGGCACTATATGTCAAAATGAACTATAGAGGAATAATTAGATAAACCATGGTTGAGTTGAAAAAAACCCATATGGTTTCATTTGGGTGTGTTATAATTCACTATAAATGCACTATAATCACAGTTTTTATGGTTTATTCTTGGTTTCTTGGTTTCTTATTTATTTCTCATGGTTCCCTAAGTTATATAATTATGGTTTCTTTGGTAATGAATATAGGAATTTTATATATTTCTAATTAAATATTATTTAGTATTAATTTATGAGTTTATTTTTCCTAAACAAAAGGATTTTTATGAATTAATAAGTATAAACTTTTTATATATTTTTCAAATGGAATTAGTTATATTGTTTGGAATAATTCGTACATGGTAATGATAAGAATAAATCTTACTATGTATAGTGTTACTCACCCATACCTCCACCTTTGGGTCTATGTGAAAAAAAATTATTTCATGATGTAGGTAAAGGATAGGTCACCTTGTTCATTTTTGATAGATTGTAGATTCTATGTTCATATAACAGCATGGTTATCTTCTTCCAATCATCATTAGAGGGGACTGTATATCCTAGATTGATATGTAGAGACCCGATGCCTGACGTACATGGACATTACATTACTTTTGAGGAATACTTATTACATAACAAACACACACACAAGGATCGTAATAGTTTAGTGTCTTTGGAAACTCGGAATATAATCTTCTAGTCGTGGTGAAAGATCTTCAACATCTCCCATAAAGATCTTCCCTTTTTTTACCTAAAACCTTTATTTATATCCTGGGGAAAAGAAAACATAAAAGGGTGAGCACAAATGCTCAGTAAGAGTAAACAAAATAAATATCAATCACATCATATTCATAAGAACATAACATTTGGGAAATCTTAACCTGCAAAAGAGAGCATAATTTCATAACATGGGATAAATAATAGTAGTGAAATGAAATCCCAATAATCATAACTTAAAACATGAAACATTGTGGCATACACACATAATCATAGAGAATCATATCTTATTAGTCAAGACTCATTTCCAAGACTATCTTAGTGGACAAAGTCCCTTTCTGAACCGAGTCACCCTCATTTCAGTCCTGTTTCACTGAACCGGTATAACCTACCATTCCAGCCATGTCTATCTCATGAGATATAAAATCTTTACCCAATGCATTGGAGGGAGATATAGGTCCCACCCATCTTATAATGATATTATTCTTATGTGTGCCACAAAATCATTAACCATACATCATAGCATAACCCATGTAATAAAAATGGGATTCTTAAACAACATGACATCATAAAACAATTCATATAAGATAAAGGAATTCATAAAAATAATTCCATCACATCATAATCAAATCAATGTAATAATAGGGATAAAAACAGAACCCTTTATTATCTTAGATGGAAAATAATTTTGATAAAACACTTGAACTCCATTCTTAAGGAAAATATCCTTTCTTCTTCAAAAACATTTTTCCTTTCTTAACATGTCATACAACTTTAAACTAAAAGAAGTTGATTAAAAATAAACTTGAAAACTTGTAAAGGATGCTTCTTGGAAGTAATGTTTTAAAAATCCATTCATGTCGTATAAGTTAAAAAAAACATTCTTCGTACTTTTGTCAGAAAAGTCAAAAAGTACTTCGTACGAAAAACGAAAAAAGAATCCATTCATATCTTTTACTAAAAACTCACCGAAGGGTAAAATTGGATTTAAACAATTGTAGGTGGATGGAAATAATATTAAATATTGAGGAAACATGGATGTGGATGACAAAATACACCCCAGTAAATACCAAAGTATAAACAATCTCGGATAAAAATGAGATTGTGATATTTCCCATACCTTAAGTCCGATTTGCTTCGTAAGTGTCTGAACCTCCTCTTTTTGACGCGCCTTCACTTATCCTCCACTTAAAGAACTAAGGATGGTCTTTGAAGATGACCAGGACCTCTAGGATGATACTAGGGAAGTGGAGAAGAGATTTTGGAAGGGTTTGGCCGAGCTTGAATGCCAAATTGGTGTGAGGAGAAGAGGGAGGAGGTGCCCTTTTATAAGGGAGGAGAGGGGAACCTTAGGAAAATCTCAAAATATTATTTTATATTAAGGTCAAATTCGGTTTATAATGGTTTCAAAGGGTATTATTTCGAAGATAAAGTGGGTATGGGTCGAAATCCTCTCATACAATAGGATTTAGACAAGTTTAGGTTATTATTTTAACCTTATCTACTAGATTTAACTCTAAGTTAAACAATTTAACTTTTATCATGCCATTTTGTTTTCTTACACTATATGGTTAATAAACTTTCCATAACAAGCCAAACGAACCCCAAGTTGTTTATTATTAATATATCTATCCTTATCTAAGTCATTTGGATGAACCTTAGATTTTTAAGAATTAAATAACAATTAATAATATAATATTTGTTTTAAAAACTAATTTATGTCAATTTTGACACTATTTGGTACATGATTTTTATGAAATTCATAACAAAATGATAAGTTCGAACCAAGTTACTTATATCACAAAAACATGTCATATTAACCTATAAAGTTAATATAAGTCATAAAAAGTCTCAAATTACATTTATTTGGGCATTTATAACATCAATTATGTCAATATTTCATTAATAAGATAATTACTGCATCATCTTTGTGTCATAATAAATGATAATTATTTAATCCCTAAAAATTCTAAATAAATTCCTATGATGTAGATAATTGTATTATCTTTCTTGAGACTATTCATGTTTTAAGTTTCATGAAGTTTATCACTAAATTAAAATTATTATACTTATAAGATTTAAGAAAGTGACATGTTGCCACATTCTTTGGTTTTAATAATAATTAAATTATTTTCATGGACAAAAGTCCATAAAATGAATCTAATCCGACCCTTAGGTTATATGAGTCTACTTTTAGCCATCCAATAGGATTTTTCCAAGTGTTAGGGTAATTTTATAATATTATATTTACCCTTAATTACCCGATTTACCTTTAACTATAGTAAATAAAATTTACCGTAGTTACTATTCACAATGCCCAAAAATAAAAAGTAGCTTATTAACATAATTTGGACCCACTGATTCTAAATATGGAATCCATTTTTCCAAATTCAATACAAAAAATATGCAGAAATTAAATTAAAATTAATCCCGTTGTCAAAAGAAAACGGGTTTTTCTTTAAAACATTGCAAAAGATTGAATTGATTTAACCTACGAATTCAAGGTAAAATCAATGCTAATGACATACATTATATTAAATGGTAAAAATATATTCTATTTATACTTTAAAACCATTCAATATTATAATTTAACCACATAAGATATTATGATGAAAAAAGTTGTTTTTAATTAAAATATAGCGTGTTTTTACTATTCATTAAAATATGAAAGTTATCAGAAAAATATCAAAACTTTATCTAATGTAAATTTTTATATCCTGATTCAAAAAGAAGAATTTTATTTTGTCAAATTTAACTTATAAACATGTCAGAAACTAGATTTAAAGTGGGTGCGCCATCAAAAGGCGGCAAAACTGCATTTTTTTGAAAAAATAATTATTTTACCCAAAAAATTTATTTTGTTCTTATATCATGTTCTAGAAATGTGTAAGATGAATAATAATGTTATAAAATTCAAAATTTAGTTAACACTATTCATGATGGCTAGTTCATGACAATATTATAATAATATATTGTTGTTTATTAAAACCCAGTATTGCGTACAACACATGCTATCGATGAAGGTCGCGATTGTGTGTAATGCAAGTCAAGTCAGGGTTGCGTGTTGTGAAAGAATCCTTCGTTGTTTCGTATAACAGAATCCAACCATATTTTATTTATACATTTAATATATATATATATATACTCAATGTTGCGTAGAATAACTATTATCAAAATTGTGTGTAACACGATCCAAGAATAGTGTTGCGTATACTGCAAGCTAATACAGTGTTGTTTATAGCGCAAGGTAATCTTGGTGTAGAATACAACACAAGACATTAATGAAATTAAAATAATATTTTTCATAAAATCTCGGGGTGTTACATTCTACCCCCCTTAAAATGAATTTCGCCCTCAAAATTCATCAGGGTTATAAATGGTTTACTACTTAAAAGTTTCTTTAATAGGAACCCACATCGTAAAAAGGAATACCAAAACCAATCTTTAAAAACAAAAGTATGAAACATAACGGTTACCCAAATAAACTAATCACTGGGTTTCCACATAGGTGAAAATATGGATATGGAAGAAGAATCTAACCATCATGTTCTGATGGAGAGTGGTAGAGAACATAGCTATGGAAAAGCCAACAATCAAAAATCCATAAATTTGTGACGATCTAAGGTACCATATGATTAATTAGATATAAGAGCAGTAGGAAAACATTTTTGGTTTTCAAGATCATTTCCCTAAAGTTGAAGAGTTTGAATTAGAATAAATACTTACTTTATTTTGGTACAATCTCACTGTTGTTCGTGCCTTGAACAATTTCTACTTCATCTCTTAAATAAATGAAGTTGAATTTGTTATTCGTGGAGTGTTAGCAGATCATGTGATAGAATGACGGGTCATTCCATCTGTCTCAAACAAAAGGTTAGAAAAAGTTATTAAATATACATAAGTCATTCTATAGTGAGATTAATCATATATGGTTCCTAAAATGGACTTATACTTCATATATCATACTGCTTAATATAATAAAACTAGTTTCTACTAACCAGGGACATCCTGTAGGCCAGTGGTAGGCGGTAAAGGCTAGTCGCACTTCAGTTGTGGGTTCAATTCCCACAGCCTTGTCCGAATCGATGGGTTGTCGCCCGTCCTGCAGGTTGTCATTTTTCTAAAGCTATATTACTATAACATCTCATCAATAATATTGAAAAATGTTTTATCCTAACTTATGTGAAAACATAATCCATTCTAATCTTTAGGCTTATCTAAAATACTTCGGTCCAAGCTCATAGTATAAAGAAAATGATTACTTGAAATGTCACAGAACAATCATGTGAATGGCATCATTTATCCCCCCATAAATCATAAGATATATCTTGTTGGTCAAATTACAAACATGTGAATACCTTAATCATGTATTCTCTTGAAGAATGAATACCCATTGAACCTTAGTGAAAACATGAATGCAGTTAAAAGTTAACACTTTCCACATACCAAAATCCAAAAATTCTATATAATCAAACCATGATATAACCTTCTCCTTATATCAGTCATGAGCTCATGAATACTATCAATCATTTAATTTTCTCTTTATCCCTTCATTATGCACATATCATCTACATTCCAAAAATATCTGAATAACCTTTCATGGATACTGGTAACATTAATCATACACTTTCAAAACTCAAGGAAAGGAAACAGTGTAACAATCCTTAGATGTCTCTTTATTCCATAGTACCATGAGATTACTTATACAACATTACACAAGATAAACATGCAATCGTTCCACTACATTCTTAAACCACTGACCGAGCTTCAACAATTCTTTCATCTCACATATCATTTGTAGTCTCTACATCATCATCCACATAAATACTACCCATACGACCATACTGATTCTCTTCATGAGACTTTCCCTTAGGGCATTGGTTTGCATAATGCCCATACATTCCACATTTAAAACATTTAACCATTGTTGATGTCATAGCAATACCATTATCCTCATCCCTGGTGTTAACTGAACCTTTTCCTTGGAACTTACTGGCTTTTTGTCCTTCTTTTCCACACCCAAAGCATCTTCCAGTTCCTTTGAAACATTCTCCTTGATGCCTCTTCCCACATGATTTACATAGGAGAAATTGAACTTTCTTTCCTCTATGATCATCATGAAACTCCATCTTTCTCTTATTAGCCGAGTCAGGAAACTTACCAAATTTTACTTTATTGATCATATTATGAGATTTGTAATTTGGCATAATAATGATGTTTGGACTTCCAAATCCCATTTCATTTGGTTGCTCATGAAGAATATCATTCCATTGTCCATCATATCCTCCATTATCGTGAATCATCTTGTTTCCAGCCATTTTCTAAAACCCAAAAAGAAAAGTGTGAGAGGCAAAAATCATAATAAAGGGGGAGTAACTTCAATATATAACAGCTTAGGTTTAATTATATGATCGTTATCGTAATTCTAGGATTATAACCTATACGTATACTTATCCTTAGGGACATACCTAGACATACCTTAGAAATATCTCTAGGGATCTCACTAACGTTTTCGCATCCTAGTTTCCAAAGGTTTACTAAACCTTTCCTCTGATACCAACTGTAGAGACCCGATGCCTGACGGACATGGACATTACATTACTTTTGCGGAATACTTAATACATAACAAACACACACACAAGGATCATAATAGTTTAGTGTCTTTGGAAACTCGGAATATAATCTTCTAGTCGTGGTGAAAGATCTTCAATATCTCTCATAAAGATCTTCCTTTTTTTACCTAAAACCTTTATTTATATCTTGGGGAAAAGAAAACATAAAAGGGTGAGCTCAAATGCTCAGTAAGGGTAAACAAAATAAATATCAATCACATCATATTCATAAGAACATAACATTTTGGAAATCTTAACCTGCAAAAGAGAGCATAATTTCATAACATGGGATAAATAATAGTAGTGAAATGAAATCCCTATAATCATAACTTAAAACATGAAACATTGTGGAATACACACGTAATCATAGAGAATCATATCTTTTTAGTCAAGACTCATTTACAAGACTATCTTAGTGGACAAAGTCCCTTTCTGAACCGAGTCACCCTCGTTTCAGTCCTATTTCACTGAACAGGTATAACCTACCATTCCAGCCATGTCTATCTCATGAGATATAAAATCTTTACCCATTGCATTGGAGGGAGATATAGGTCCCACCCATCTCATAATGATACCATTCTTATGTGTACCACAAAATAATAAACCATACATCATAGCATAACCCATGTAATAAAAATGGGATTCTTAAACAACATGACATCATAAAACAATTCATATAAGATAAAGGAATTCATAAAAATAATTCCATCACATCATAATCAAATCAATGTAATAATAGGGATAAAAACAGAACCCTTTATTATCTTAGATGGAAAATAATTTTGATAAAACACTTGAACTCCATTCTTGAGGAAAATATCCTTTCTTCTTCAAAACATTTTTCCTTTCTTAACATGTCATACAACTTTAAACTAAAAGAAGTTGATTAAAAATAAACTTGAAAACTTGTAAAGGATGATTCTTTGAAGTAATGTTTTAAAAATCAATTCATGTAGTATAAGTTAAAAAAACATTCTTCGTACTTTTGTCGGAAAAGTGAAAAAGTACCTCGTACGAAATACGACAAAAGATTCCTTTCATATCTTTTACTAAAAACTCACCGAAGGGTAAAATTGGATTTAAACAATTGTAGGTGGATGGAAATAATATTAAATATTGAGGAAACATGGATGTGGATGATTAAATACACCCCAGTAAATACCAAAGTATAAACAATCTCAGATAAAAATGAGATTGTGATATTTCCCTTACCTTAAGTCTGATTTGCTTCGTAAGTGTCTGAACCTCTTCTTTTTGACGCGCCTTCACTTAACCTCCACTTAAAGAACTAAGGATGGTCTTTGAAGAAGACCAGGACCTCTAGGATGATACTATGGAAGTGGAGAAGAGATTTTGGTAGGGGTTGGCCGAGCTTGAATGCTCAAATTGGTGTGAGGAGGAGAGGGAGGAGGTGCCCTTTTATAAGGGAGGAGAGGGGCACCTTAGGAAAATCTCAAAATATTATTTTATATTAAGGTAAATTCGGTTTATAATGGTTTCAAAGGGTCTTATTTCAAAGATAAAGTGGGTATGGGTCTAAATCCTCTCATCCAATAGGATTTAGACAAGTTTAGGTTATTATTTTAACCTTATCAATTAGATTTAACTCTAAGTTAAATAATTTAACTTTTACCATGTCTTTTTGTTTTCTTACACTATATGGTTAATAAACTTACCATAACAAGCCAAACAAGCCCCAAGTTGTTTATTATTAATATATCTGTCCTTATCTAATTCATTTGGCCGAACCTTATATTTTTAAGAATTAAATAACAATTAATAATATAATATTTTTTTAAAAAACTAATTTATGTCAATTTTGACACTATTTGGTACATGATTTTTATGAAATTCATAACAGAATGATAAGTTCGAACCAAGTTAATTATATCCAAAATAACATGTCATATTAACCTATAAAATTAATGTAAGTCATAAAAAGTCTCAAATTACATTTATTTGGGCATTTATAACATCAATTATGTCAATATTTCATTAATAATATAATTACAGCATCATCTTTGTGTCATAATAAATGATAATTATTTAATCCCTAAAAATTCTAAATAAATTCCTATGATGTAGATAATTACTTTATCTTTATGGAGACTATTCATGTTTTAAGTTTCATTAATTTTATCACTAAATTAAAATTATTATACTTATAAGATTTAAGAAAGTGACATGTTGTCACATTCTTTGGTTTTAATAATAATTAAATTATTTTCATAGAAAAAAGTCCATAAAATGAATCTAATCTGACCCTTAGGTTATATAATTCTACTTTTAGCCATCCAATAGGATTTTTCCAAGTGTTAGGGTAATTTTATAATATTATATTTACCCTTAATTACCTGATTTACCTTTAACTATAGTAAATAAAATTTACCGTAGTTACTATTCACAATGCCCAAAAATAAAAAGTAGCTTATTAACATAATTTGGACCCACTGATTCCAAATATGGAATCCATTTTTCCAAATTCAATACAAAAAAGATGAAGAAATTAAATTAAAATTAATCCCGTTGTCGAAAGAAAACGGGTTTTTCTTTAAAACATTGCAAAAGATTGAATTGATTTAACCTACGAATTCAAGGTAAAATCAATGCTAATGACATACATTATATTAAATGGTAAAATAATATTCTATTTATACTTTAAAACCATTCAATATTATAATTTAACCACATATGATATTACGATGAAAAAAGTTGTTTTTAATTAAAATATAGCGTGTTTTAAATATTCATTAAAATATGAAAGTTATCGGAAAAATATCAAAACTTTATCTAATGTAAATTTTTATATCCTGATTCAAAAGAAGAATTTTATTTTGTCAAATTTAACTTATAAACATGTCAAAAACTAGATTTAATGTGGGTGCGCCATCAAAAGGCGGCAAAACTGCATTTTTTTGAAAAATACTTATTTTACCCGAAAAAATTATTTTGTTCTTATACCATGTTCTAGAAATGTGTAAGATGAATAATAATGTTATAAAATTCAAAATTTAGTTAAAACTATTCTTAATGGCTAGTTCATGACAATATTATAATAATATATCGTTGTTTACTAAAACCCAGTATTGCGTACAACACACGCTATCGAGGAAGGTCGCGATTGTGTGTAATGCAAGCCAAGTCAGGGTTGCGTGTTGTGAAAGAATCCTTCGTTGTTTCGTATAACAGAATCCAACCATATTTCATTTATACATTTAATATATATATATATATACTCAATGTTGCGTAGAATAACTATTATCAAAATTGTGTGTAACACGATCCAAGAATAGTATTGCGTATACTGCAAGCTAATACAGTGTTGTGTATAGCGCAAGGTAATCTTGGTGTAGAATACAACACAAGACATTAATGAAATTAAAATAATATTTTTCATAAAATCTCGGGGTGTTACATGATAGGTATAAATAATTTTCATGGGAAACGATGTTTCTTTTCCTACTTCCGTTCATACAATTCATTTATTAATACGCTATTGGTTTTATAATATTTTTTTAGATATTATTTCAATTTTAAATGAAAATAGTTTTTAATTTCCATGTAGTTGTTTTTTAATTGAGGTAAAATCACTTCCAAATGATTATTTGATATCCATTAGAACTATTTTAAAACTAATAGTGATCTGTAAATATACTTTAATCCATATGAAAATAAAAATTTTGTCTCATGTTAAAGATATTTTGGTCTGGGCATTATATAATGGTATTTGATCATAGGTTAAAGTTGATTCTTGAAAGGTCATGTAGGCATAGAGATTATATTTTTTTAAACTCATGAGGTATGTAAAAAGAGTTTAACTAATATCTTTATAGAAAAATATGTATTTTTGAATGTTTTTGGTGTTTCCCAATAAATACATACATATATTTTATATAATTTTTTATAATTATAAATTAAATCTCATAATTAACCCACACTCCTAGAATAAAATTTTTTAGTGTCTTTGGTGATTAGCTATATAACTATCTTATTACACAATTATTTTTTAACAACTAACACAAAATTCTCCACACATGATTTTCCCCAAGATAAATTACTTTATATAAGTATCTAAGGAATAATAAAACAATAAAAAAGGGTGATATCACATGCTCTTTAATAAAAAATCATATCAACGGGCAAGGGATGATTTATCATTAGATCATAAAAATGTGAAAAACATGAACATAGGATAAATATAAAATTAATGGAATAAAATCACAGAATCATAATAATTGATCATAAATCATGATAACAAAGTCATAGATCAAATAATATGAATCCAGTGACGTAAAAGGATTGTCATGAGATCATAACATTTACTGTGATAGAGGAATATGGAATAAAGATAAAAATAGAAAATAATAACTTAATGAACATTATTAAACACTTCATTTCCATGTATAATACAATGATAATGGATGAAATTAGTACAAAAATAGTCTTTCATATTAGTTTTTGACATCAGTTATTAAATAACTATCATCAAAAGATTTTTAAAATTGGTTATTTAAAAAAACAACATTAAATCCCTTTTACCAATGGGTTTTAATTTCAGTTATAAAGAAATCAATATTAAAATTTGTGTTTTAACAATATTTAATAGTTAAAAATATTAAAATCGCATTAGAATATATTTTTTATGTTGGTTATTTAAATAACAAACATAAAAAACTAAAAAATTTCTTCCTGTGTAGTGATTTTAAAAAAATCATAGCACACGTTCAAATTTTTAAAATCGAGTCTAAAATTTATGATGATGTAGGAAACTTTATTAATAACCCTGTATAATTTTTCATGTCCCATCTACCAAAATTTTATTAGTATCAATTTTTTATCCATATCGTCTTTCCATCAGTTCTAATTTCATTGATTTATTTATGGTATTTATATTTTTATATTAATATTAAATTTTTATATGATTATTTATCTTAATAGATTTTATTTTTTTATTAATTGAATTCTTATTATGAATAATTCTTCTTTTGGTCAATTTAAAAATATGAATATTACATATGATATCCAGTGGCTAGGGTTTAAAATACCTCACCACTCACATATATAGTTGCCTCGTGATTTTATTCAACGAAAAATTATTATTATCCACAAAAAAATATATTTAATTGAATGAAACATAAATGGACTTAGAGTTTAAGTCAAATATTTTAGTTTCTATTTTTTGATTTAATTTCATTTATGCAATTTTATACCTTATGTATCTTGTATTTTCAATAAATCAAGTAATTTATACTAGTATCAATTATTTAAAAAATGGGGTTTCATGTCATTTATACAATAACTGACATGAAAAACCCATTCCATCTTGAGAGTTTTCTGTATATTTTGACTATGGTGTTTTAAAAACCAATGTGATATACATTTTTACACATCAGTTAACAATAAACACTATGAAAAAAAAATTACGATTTCACATGCAATAACATTAAAAGGTATCCAATATTGAAAACCCAAAAAATGAAATAGAAAACCCTATTTTTCACTACTGTAACCACATCATGTCAATTCATAACTTGGGAAACATACTGACTAAATCATGTCTACACATAAAATAATTATCTCATGAGATATAAAGTATTACCAAATTCATTAGAGGACTATATTATTTCATGACCATCCATAACGTAAAGATAAACCATTCATATGTTATCCACATGAAATAAATAACATATCGTAGATTTATTAACCCAGGAAAATAAAATGGGTCTCAAAACACTTTCATAATTTATTGTATAAGGAGAAATCAGAAATTGGATCGAATAATACCCAAAATATAATAACAAAAAGAAACATGTCATAAGATAGTCTGGAGGGTGATACTTGAAACATAATTCTATATATGAAAGATGTTTTAGACATAGATAGAGAAATAGATTTGAAATCATGAAAAGGGTCTTCCTTACATTTTAGACACATTGTCATAAAATCAAATATATAATTCACTTTAAAAATTATTTTTAAAATGTGACAAAAGGCTTAAATTTTTTTATTAATAAAAATTACAATAATGGAATTGTGAAATTAAATGATTGTAAAGAATAGGAAATATATATTTGATGATATAAAATGTAAGTAAATTGAAATAAATTCCTTTTAAGAATTTTATTAATAATTTCAAGTATCAAACGTCAACAAAAGGGATATAAAGTTTCATTTTTAAATAGATTTTTAAGAAACAAAATGATAGGTAGGGGAAAAATAGATATTTAAATTTAAAAATAATTAAAATATATATTTTTTATAAGAATTATTATGTACATGGAATAGAAATACGAAAAATATATAGTGAAACCCATTCATTGAAACATCATATTTTTATGAAGTAAGATTTAATAAAAAAATATGATACTAATAATAATGTTTGATCTCATCAATAATAATGATTAAATAAAGTATAAGGTAGAAAAAGGAAATTACATATAAAAAATATAAGAGAATAGTCAAATAAGAAAGAGTATAACTCAATGAAAGGAAACTGAGTCAATAAAAACCCTTACCTCATACTCCTTCTTAGTCAAAAAATCTCCAAATTCCTATAAAATTGGTTTATGTTTAACATTCATATATATATATATATTATTGATATTTATTTAACTTATTACAAGTTATTTATATTTTATTACTACCCATTTATTAGTAATTTAAATTTAGATTTAATCATCTCATGTTAATTGTTCCTTCTGTTCCAGGCTAGGTTCTATTTTGCAGTTTCAATCATTTCTTATTTCTCATGTGTTTATCAACTCTATAATTTTCATGGAGTTGATATAGATGTGTTTTTAATGACCCAAAATTTTTCTATGTGAGATTTCCTTCTCAATATATATGTTTAAGGTATAGTATAAATAAATCACTTACTCCACATAATAAAAAAGAACACTTTTTTATTACACTAATATAGAACATTAAAAATGAAGTATAAATATACTCTATAAAATTTAAAAAAATACAATGGAATAATAAATATAGATAAATAACATAACCCGATTTTGTAATTATGTCATACCATGGTCTTCTAGAATTATCACAACCATAAAAAACAATGTAAAAAAGAAACAAAGAATTAGAAATATAATCAAAAAAATTAAAATGAATAATATGATATTAATTTTAGGGAATAATTAATGATGAATATAAGAGGTATTTTTAGAAAGTATAAACTCAAAATGACCATTGGGAATACTAAATGAGTATTTAGAATAGTAATTGACCATTGGGAATAGTAATTTTCTATTAATAATAGTAACTTTTCTAATAAATAATATTTAACATGAATAAAATGATTTTATATAAATATAATAATATCATAAAATTATTTCTAAATTCATAAAACTCAAAATATGTAGAAGTATACATTTATAATAATTTAATATTTTTTTTATTTAGTAAAAACATTAATTTTTATGTTAATATTTAAATATTTGAACTGGATAATTAGGAAATTTAATTTGATAAAAAAATATTTTTTGAATAAAAATTTCAATAATAGATTGTGTTAACTTTTTTATAATTTTTTTAAAAATGTTAAATTTTTAATGATTGGTAAAATTATTGTTTGGTGTATAAAGTATGTTCTATGAAATATTAATGATGTCAAAATTATTCAATAAATTCTAAAAAAAAATTAAATACTTTAATTTTATTTATTGAGTAAAATTATTCATTTTATAATAATAAGATTAATTTTGGAACCTATAAATGAACATCTAAAGTATAAATTATATTTTACTCTAATAAGAAAATGATTCATTACATTGAATAAAATATTCCAATGAAGAAATTTAGTTTTTTATGTGTTAAAATAAAAAAAATTTAAATTTTATAATTAAATACTATTATTAACCACAACAATCATTACTGTTCATATTGTTGATCTAAAAAAATAAAATACTCAATAGTTTTTTCAAAAACTACCCTCTCTTTCACCTATAAATACACCATCAATGCCTATCACTACACTTCACTTATAAACACTTATAAACTTATTATATAGACTAATGTCTAAAAATATCACTCCATTAACTTCCTTTATAACATTTTTGGATTATTGGTCCCACCAAAAGACCAACCATCAAAATCTTAAAGAGTAGTCTAACGAAGTGTCCACAATGAAGGTATATTTTCTCATCTCATTTATTTTAAACATTAATTCACTTATAAAACATCATAAAACCCATAATAAATTCAAATAATATGATTCAAATATTATAATTCTAAAATAATTATACTACCTCAATAAATTCCTTATTATTTTTCTACTCTTTACATTATTATAAAAAACACTTCTCACACCATAGTGGATTTATACCACATATGTGAGTGTTTATTACTACCTTAATATTTTTTCTATACAAATAGTTTTCAAGAATAATGTTAATATTAATAATCAATTTTTTTATTCTATAATTATAAAATAATGATGATTCTAAAAATATTAAGGATAAATCTTCAAAGTCAGTTTAGCTTCTTAAAAAAATAGAAGTTTACCAATAAAAACATTACCATTTGAATATTTTGATTATTAACACAAATATTGATACATCATACTACCAGGATGAAATATAGATTTAATTGAAACTATTTTAACTCATGGAATCAAGGGATGATCACGGATGACTGAAACCATCCTTCCAATCCAAAAACGGGACCTTAAAACAAGCATATTGAAAGTTAATCAAACACTAATATAATAGATAATAATTGAATGGTATATGAATAAAAAATGTATAAGATTATTGAAAGAAAAAAATAAATAAGTTATATAAAAATTAATTAATAAAGTTAACTTGGTTATTTATAAGGTTAAATGAAGTATTCAAAGAATGTCAAAATTGATGTAAGGGTTCTTATAAAGTGTTTGTCTTTTAAAATTTTTGCTTCTTTTATTGGATTTCATCATTATATTCTTATTTTGTACTATATTTCTACCTTTATCCATTAATTTTTTCTTCATTATTCTAGGTATGACCATTTCTTTATGATTCTTATATATTTGTTTCTTGAAGATAATCCTTATAATGTTAAATTTAAAACACTTCAAAATGTATTTCTTCCTCTCCTAGTTGATTATATTTTGTTATTATATTATTTTCCTTATATTCATGATCTATAATATTTTGATCTATGTTAATTACAACCTTTAATATACTATATGAAAATTTCCCACTTATTGTAGGTACTTATATGATTATTTATCTAATTAGAAATATAATCAAAAAAATTAAAATGAATAATATGATATTAATTTTAGGGAATAATTAATGATGAATATAAGAGGTATTTTTAGAAAGTATAAACTCAAAATGACCATTGGGAATACTAAATGAGTATTTAGAATAGTAATTGACCATTGGGAATAGTAATTTTCTATTAATAATAGTAACTTTTCTAATAAATAATATTTAACATGAATAAAATGATTTTATATAAATATAATAATATCATAAAATTATTTCTAAATTCATAAAACTCAAAATATGTAGAAGTATACATTTATAATAATTTAATATTTTTTTTATTTAGTAAAAACATTAATTTTTATGTTAATATTTAAATATTTGAACTGGATAATTAGGAAATTTAATTTGATAAAAAAATATTTTTTGAATAAAAATTTCAATAATAGATTGTGTTAACTTTTTTATAATTTTTTTAAAAATGTTAAATTTTTAATGATTGGTAAAATTATTGTTTGGTGTATAAAGTATGTTCTATGAAATATTAATGATGTCAAAATTATTCAATAAATTCTAAAAAAAAATTAAATACTTTAATTTTATTTATTGAGTAAAATTATTCATTTTATAATAATAAGATTAATTTTGGAACCTATAAATGAACATCTAAAGTATAAATTATATTTTACTCTAATAAGAAAATGATTCATTACATTGAATAAAATATTCCAATGAAGAAATTTAGTTTTTTATGTGTTAAAATAAAAAAAATTTAAATTTTATAATTAAATACTATTATTAACCACAACAATCATTACTGTTCATATTGTTGATCTAAAAAAATAAAATACTCAATAGTTTTTTCAAAAACTACCCTCTCTTTCACCTATAAATACACCATCAATGCCTATCACTACACTTCACTTATAAACACTTATAAACTTATTATATAGACTAATGTCTAAAAATATCACTCCATTAACTTCCTTTATAACATTTTTGGATTATTGGTCCCACCAAAAGACCAACCATCAAAATCTTAAAGAGTAGTCTAACGAAGTGTCCACAATGAAGGTATATTTTCTCATCTCATTTATTTTAAACATTAATTCACTTATAAAACATCATAAAACCCATAATAAATTCAAATAATATGATTCAAATATTATAATTCTAAAATAATTATACTACCTCAATAAATTCCTTATTATTTTTCTACTCTTTACATTATTATAAAAAACACTTCTCACACCATAGTGGATTTATACCACATATGTGAGTGTTTATTACTACCTTAATATTTTTTCTATACAAATAGTTTTCAAGAATAATGTTAATATTAATAATCAATTTTTTTATTCTATAATTATAAAATAATGATGATTCTAAAAATATTAAGGATAAATCTTCAAAGTCAGTTTAGCTTCTTAAAAAAATAGAAGTTTACCAATAAAAACATTACCATTTGAATATTTTGATTATTAACACAAATATTGATACATCATACTACCAGGATGAAATATAGATTTAATTGAAACTATTTTAACTCATGGAATCAAGGGATGATCACGGATGACTGAAACCATCCTTCCAATCCAAAAACGGGACCTTAAAACAAGCATATTGAAAGTTAATCAAACACTAATATAATAGATAATAATTGAATGGTATATGAATAAAAAATGTATAAGATTATTGAAAGAAAAAAATAAATAAGTTATATAAAAATTAATTAATAAAGTTAACTTGGTTATTTATAAGGTTAAATGAAGTATTCAAAGAATGTCAAAATTGATGTAAGGGTTCTTATAAAGTGTTTGTCTTTTAAAATTTTTGCTTCTTTTATTGGATTTCATCATTATATTCTTATTTTGTACTATATTTCTACCTTTATCCATTAATTTTTTCTTCATTATTCTAGGTATGACCATTTCTTTATGATTCTTATATATTTGTTTCTTGAAGATAATCCTTATAATGTTAAATTTAAAACACTTCAAAATGTATTTCTTCCTCTCCTAGTTGATTATATTTTGTTATTATATTATTTTCCTTATATTCATGATCTATAATATTTTGATCTATGTTAATTACAACCTTTAATATACTATATGAAAATTTCCCACTTATTGTAGGTACTTATATGATTATTTATCTAATTAGAAATATAATCAAAAAAATTAAAATGAATAATATGATATTAATTTTAGGGAATAATTAATGATGAATATAAGAGGTATTTTTAGAAAGTATAAACTCAAAATGACCATTGGGAATACTAAATGAGTATTTAGAATAGTAATTGACCATTGGGAATAGTAATTTTCTATTAATAATAGTAACTTTTCTAATAAATAATATTTAACATGAATAAAATGATTTTATATAAATATAATAATATCATAAAATTATTTCTAAATTCATAAAACTCAAAATATGTAGAAGTATACATTTATAATAATTTAATATTTTTTTTATTTAGTAAAAACATTAATTTTTATGTTAATATTTAAATATTTGAACTGGATAATTAGGAAATTTAATTTGATAAAAAAATATTTTTTGAATAAAAATTTCAATAATAGATTGTGTTAACTTTTTTATAATTTTTTTAAAAATGTTAAATTTTTAATGATTGGTAAAATTATTGTTTGGTGTATAAAGTATGTTCTATGAAATATTAATGATGTCAAAATTATTCAATAAATTCTAAAAAAAAATTAAATACTTTAATTTTATTTATTGAGTAAAATTATTCATTTTATAATAATAAGATTAATTTTGGAACCTATAAATGAACATCTAAAGTATAAATTATATTTTACTCTAATAAGAAAATGATTCATTACATTGAATAAAATATTCCAATGAAGAAATTTAGTTTTTTATGTGTTAAAATAAAAAAAATTTAAATTTTATAATTAAATACTATTATTAACCACAACAATCATTACTGTTCATATTGTTGATCTAAAAAAATAAAATACTCAATAGTTTTTTCAAAAACTACCCTCTCTTTCACCTATAAATACACCATCAATGCCTATCACTACACTTCACTTATAAACACTTATAAACTTATTATATAGACTAATGTCTAAAAATATCACTCCATTAACTTCCTTTATAACATTTTTGGATTATTGGTCCCACCAAAAGACCAACCATCAAAATCTTAAAGAGTAGTCTAACGAAGTGTCCACAATGAAGGTATATTTTCTCATCTCATTTATTTTAAACATTAATTCACTTATAAAACATCATAAAACCCATAATAAATTCAAATAATATGATTCAAATATTATAATTCTAAAATAATTATACTACCTCAATAAATTCCTTATTATTTTTCTACTCTTTACATTATTATAAAAAACACTTCTCACACCATAGTGGATTTATACCACATATGTGAGTGTTTATTACTACCTTAATATTTTTTCTATACAAATAGTTTTCAAGAATAATGTTAATATTAATAATCAATTTTTTTATTCTATAATTATAAAATAATGATGATTCTAAAAATATTAAGGATAAATCTTCAAAGTCAGTTTAGCTTCTTAAAAAAATAGAAGTTTACCAATAAAAACATTACCATTTGAATATTTTGATTATTAACACAAATATTGATACATCATACTACCAGGATGAAATATAGATTTAATTGAAACTATTTTAACTCATGGAATCAAGGGATGATCACGGATGACTGAAACCATCCTTCCAATCCAAAAACGGGACCTTAAAACAAGCATATTGAAAGTTAATCAAACACTAATATAATAGATAATAATTGAATGGTATATGAATAAAAAATGTATAAGATTATTGAAAGAAAAAAATAAATAAGTTATATAAAAATTAATTAATAAAGTTAACTTGGTTATTTATAAGGTTAAATGAAGTATTCAAAGAATGTCAAAATTGATGTAAGGGTTCTTATAAAGTGTTTGTCTTTTAAAATTTTTGCTTCTTTTATTGGATTTCATCATTATATTCTTATTTTGTACTATATTTCTACCTTTATCCATTAATTTTTTCTTCATTATTCTAGGTATGACCATTTCTTTATGATTCTTATATATTTGTTTCTTGAAGATAATCCTTATAATGTTAAATTTAAAACACTTCAAAATGTATTTCTTCCTCTCCTAGTTGATTATATTTTGTTATTATATTATTTTCCTTATATTCATGATCTATAATATTTTGATCTATGTTAATTACAACCTTTAATATACTATATGAAAATTTCCCACTTATTGTAGGTACTTATATGATTATTTATCTAATTAGAAATATAATCAAAAAAATTAAAATGAATAATATGATATTAATTTTAGGGAATAATTAATGATGAATATAAGAGGTATTTTTAGAAAGTATAAACTCAAAATGACCATTGGGAATACTAAATGAGTATTTAGAATAGTAATTGACCATTGGGAATAGTAATTTTCTATTAATAATAGTAACTTTTCTAATAAATAATATTTAACATGAATAAAATGATTTTATATAAATATAATAATATCATAAAATTATTTCTAAATTCATAAAACTCAAAATATGTAGAAGTATACATTTATAATAATTTAATATTTTTTTTATTTAGTAAAAACATTAATTTTTATGTTAATATTTAAATATTTGAACTGGATAATTAGGAAATTTAATTTGATAAAAAAATATTTTTTGAATAAAAATTTCAATAATAGATTGTGTTAACTTTTTTATAATTTTTTTAAAAATGTTAAATTTTTAATGATTGGTAAAATTATTGTTTGGTGTATAAAGTATGTTCTATGAAATATTAATGATGTCAAAATTATTCAATAAATTCTAAAAAAAAATTAAATACTTTAATTTTATTTATTGAGTAAAATTATTCATTTTATAATAATAAGATTAATTTTGGAACCTATAAATGAACATCTAAAGTATAAATTATATTTTACTCTAATAAGAAAATGATTCATTACATTGAATAAAATATTCCAATGAAGAAATTTAGTTTTTTATGTGTTAAAATAAAAAAAATTTAAATTTTATAATTAAATACTATTATTAACCACAACAATCATTACTGTTCATATTGTTGATCTAAAAAAATAAAATACTCAATAGTTTTTTCAAAAACTACCCTCTCTTTCACCTATAAATACACCATCAATGCCTATCACTACACTTCACTTATAAACACTTATAAACTTATTATATAGACTAATGTCTAAAAATATCACTCCATTAACTTCCTTTATAACATTTTTGGATTATTGGTCCCACCAAAAGACCAACCATCAAAATCTTAAAGAGTAGTCTAACGAAGTGTCCACAATGAAGGTATATTTTCTCATCTCATTTATTTTAAACATTAATTCACTTATAAAACATCATAAAACCCATAATAAATTCAAATAATATGATTCAAATATTATAATTCTAAAATAATTATACTACCTCAATAAATTCCTTATTATTTTTCTACTCTTTACATTATTATAAAAAACACTTCTCACACCATAGTGGATTTATACCACATATGTGAGTGTTTATTACTACCTTAATATTTTTTCTATACAAATAGTTTTCAAGAATAATGTTAATATTAATAATCAATTTTTTTATTCTATAATTATAAAATAATGATGATTCTAAAAATATTAAGGATAAATCTTCAAAGTCAGTTTAGCTTCTTAAAAAAATAGAAGTTTACCAATAAAAACATTACCATTTGAATATTTTGATTATTAACACAAATATTGATACATCATACTACCAGGATGAAATATAGATTTAATTGAAACTATTTTAACTCATGGAATCAAGGGATGATCACGGATGACTGAAACCATCCTTCCAATCCAAAAACGGGACCTTAAAACAAGCATATTGAAAGTTAATCAAACACTAATATAATAGATAATAATTGAATGGTATATGAATAAAAAATGTATAAGATTATTGAAAGAAAAAAATAAATAAGTTATATAAAAATTAATTAATAAAGTTAACTTGGTTATTTATAAGGTTAAATGAAGTATTCAAAGAATGTCAAAATTGATGTAAGGGTTCTTATAAAGTGTTTGTCTTTTAAAATTTTTGCTTCTTTTATTGGATTTCATCATTATATTCTTATTTTGTACTATATTTCTACCTTTATCCATTAATTTTTTCTTCATTATTCTAGGTATGACCATTTCTTTATGATTCTTATATATTTGTTTCTTGAAGATAATCCTTATAATGTTAAATTTAAAACACTTCAAAATGTATTTCTTCCTCTCCTAGTTGATTATATTTTGTTATTATATTATTTTCCTTATATTCATGATCTATAATATTTTGATCTATGTTAATTACAACCTTTAATATACTATATGAAAATTTCCCACTTATTGTAGGTACTTATATGATTATTTATCTAATTATACTTCATGACACTACTATATAACCCATTTAATTTTCATTGGTTTATTTTATTTTTGTTCTTAACGATTGACTTATATTTACATGTGGAACATTTTATCATGATATTTTATGATTTTATGGGTTTTATTGGAATTATATAACCCCATAATAAATTGGGTAATGTAATCATCTCAAAAGATACCATGTATAGTGAATGGGAAATTCGCCTGGAACATTATGTTATGATTTCTTGTAATTGATCCTTGAATTATGTTTATAAAATTTTCTTTATTTTGAAAATTTATCATTATTTTCATTATTAACATGTTTTTATGATTCCATTACTTCTATTTTTTATTCTATGTGACTGAATAGTATTCATCTCTTTTATGATTTCTCACCCACTTGTTTTATTTATTTAGTCCTTACTATGATATGAAGCTCACCCATTATTTTTTTATATCCCTAGGATTTCCTAGAAAGTTATAGGATCGTGTTTATATCTATGGTAAAATAATGAAAATGGAAATTATAAACTATGTAGTTTTTTTAAAATGTTATATATAATATCCCAAAAATGTAGGCCTTATACTTTTTTTAGTGAATCTTTTAGATTTTAAAATAACAATGATGTAATATTAGGTGTATATCATGTGTATAGAAATATTATTTATAGGGTACTATAGTTCCATGATCATGACATGGATTTCACTCTGATGGTTTATAATGAATGGTTAGAATTTATTAGTTTATATCTTTTGAATAAATAAAAAAAAAATTTTATTAATGAATATATTTATATATATATTAACATTAAAAATTTATAAAAATAATATAAAATCATCATTAATAAAATAAATTATAATTATTTAAGTTTTCTTAAGCATTCATTATGCAAATAAAATAAAAAATTTCTTATAGGATGTAAAACATCCCAAAAATATATATTTTAATAAATTAATCGGTATTAATATGTTTTTTTATTATTGAAATATCAATTTTATAGAAGAAGAATGATGTAAGGTATATTTTATTAAAGTATTAAATAATATTCAAGAATAGATGGGTGAAGAAAATAAAATAAAATAGACAAATGATATAGTCACTGTCTATGTTGGATCTGAACTCCTTTGGAAACATTCTGTAGTTGGGGAGGATTTGTGGATCCTTCTTGAGACCAAGGGTTTCCCAATGTGGGAGAGGATTTTTAGAGAGATAATTTTGGTAGATATCTGAGAGAAAACTTAATTAATGTTTTGGTTTCAAGTGGGTAGAGGAGAGGTCATTTTGTAGGTGAGTTTGATTTTTGTATTCATAAATACACATTCCTTAATGTGTAAGGAGTGTAATATTACAAGGAAAGTTGATCCAAGATAATAGAGATAAATCAATCTATACCTCATCCATAAAATTTGAAGATAATTTTTAGTGATATTTTTCACTTTTCACCTTAGATTAACCTTTTTAATTTATTTTACCTTTTACTATGGTAACTTACTTTTCACCTTGGTAAATTATTCTTATTTTTTCAAAAAAGTTGAAATTAAACTTATTGCCAAATTTTGTGTTGATTATTTAAAAATATAAAATCAATTTTATTATATTAAAATTTAAAAATTGATTAAAATTAATTTTAAAATAATAAATATTAATTCATGAAATACAATTTTTTAGAAATGTATCTTTGAAAACATAATATGAATTTATTATTATTTATTACAAAGTAATAATCATTATATAAATGTTAATTTATTTGTTTATATATAACAACAATAAATTCCATTAAAATCATTCTTTAGTATTGATTAATTTAATTTATTAATATATTGATAACTTAACAAATAAAAAATTCCATGAAAAATTTCTCTTTTTAACATTAAATTATTTTATTCCTATTTATTTAAAATTATTAATCAATTAAAAATTAATTTAATTTTATCAATCCATTTGTATGAAAATATTTCTTTGAATTTTATAAATATTTTTTACAATTTTTTTAAAATTAATCCATTTTATAAAATAAAACATGTATTAAAATACACATAATATTATTAATAATTGAAATAAATTTTTTTAACTAATAAATATTTAGGTTCAATCTAAGTTTTATTCTCTTATAATTCCTAACATAATACCTCAAATTAATTAAACCCCACTGGGATACCAACTAAATTAACCTAACCATGAATTACATACATTTTACATAATTTTCCATAGTTATACATTACATCTAGCTATTAAAACACACTCCTAAAACCTCAAGGGTTAGTGTCTTTGGAGATTAGCTATATAACCATCCTATTACATAATATTTCATTATAATCTCCAAAACATTTATCCACACATTATCCCCTCATAGAAATATTCCATTATATAAGTTCTTGGGGGAGTAAGAAACATAAGAAAGTGGTGAGTCAAAATGATCAATAATAGAAAACTCATATCAATGAGTCAGAGAAGATTTATCATTATATTATAAAAATATGAGAAAATGTGAACATGGGAGAAATAACTAATCAATATAGTAAGACCATAGAATCATAATAAGTGATCATAAAGAATGATATCATGGTTATAAACCATAGCATATTAACATAGTACCATAAAAGTATCATCGTGAGATCAAAACACTTACCATGGAATATGAATGTGAAATAATACGACAATGATCATGATATATGAACAAAAAACATATGAATATGGAAAAAACATAATAATATAAAAATATATCATAATAGACATATATAATTTCATTATTTCTATGTATAAAATTGTGAACAAATGTAATTATATCATGTTGAATTATAAACTGTTGAACATATCTACCCATATCACATCCACGTATAACATAATTATCTCATTAGATAAAAAAATATTTACCCAATTCATTAAAGGGATATATAATTCTTGGACAACTAATGAAATATTGATAAACCATACATATGTGTTCCACATGAAATAAATCATACATCAGAGCTTCATTAACCTATTAAAATAAAATGGGATACAAATAATTTTTATAAGGTATCATATAAGGAGCAGTCATGAATTAGATTGTATGATACCCAAAACATAATCACCAAAAAGAAACACATAATAAGATAATTTATAGGGTCATAAATGAAACATAATTCCATATATGATGGATCTTTTAGAGAAAGAGAGTAAAATATAATACAAATCATAAAAATGGTTTCCTTTACATTTAAGTGGAATTATCGTAAAATCAAAGATATAAATCACTTTAAAAATAATTTTAAAAAAGCAACATAAGAATTTTAGAAAAAAATTAATAATAAAAAACCTAATAATATAATTTTTAAATAAATAACATTAAATAATAATAAATATGCAGTGAAAGATAAAAATTTACAGAAGTTGGAAAAAATACTTTTTAAGAATTTTATAGATGATTTGACGTATACCAAATCAATAAAAGTGATGTAAATTTTAATTTTAAATAAATTTAATAAAAATATGAGTGGTATATAATATCATACATATTTAACAATAAAAATGTTCAAAATAGATATTTTTTGTAATAAAGAGTGTGGATGTTGAGGAAAATTAATCAAAATAGAGATTGGAAATCATCCTTTACAACATCATATTTTTATAAACTAAGAATCAGTCAAGAAAGTGTATTTTTATACGAGATTTTAATTTTAATTTAAATAAATAGAATATTAAATATGAGTTAATTAAAATTTAGGATAAATAAATCCTATAATAGCATATTCAATGAAAAAAATATTATAACTAAATAAAAGAAGATGATTCAATAAAAACTCTTACCACGGATTCTTGCTTGATTAGAAAGTATGTAACATACTAAATAATGAATTTAGGTATATTATTAATATATATAGGGACCTTAATTATATTTATTTCCCTTAATTTAATTTATTTATATTTTATTATTACACTTTATTAATCATCCATAGTTAAAATTAACCATCTGATGTCAGTTATTCTATTTTTCCATAAATGCTTTGGTTTGGTAGTTTAGGACCTTTATCCTTGATTAATTTATTAATAAAATTTATTATAGTCTTAAATTATATATATTTTTTATAGGGTCATATAGCTCCCTTATTTTTCTTGGATGTTATGGTGACAGTTCACAATCAACAGTTAAAAAGTGTCTTTTTTGTGGATTTTGAACCAATAAAAATAATTGGATTTATTAATGAATATAGTTATATATATTAAAAATAAATAAATATAAAAAACATAAATTAATCATTAATAATAAGAAAATATTATTAATTATGTTTTATTAAAAATTTATTATGGAAATCTTATAGCATTGTTCTTGTATGTGGTAAAACAAGCGCCAAAAGAACGTGTTATAAAAAATGAATGGGTAATAATATATCATATTATTAATAAAATTCAATTATAATAAAACAATAATGATTTAAATTACATTTTATTATCGTTTTATATAATAATAAAGAATATATGTGGCTAAATAGGATAAAATAAAAAAGACAAATGGTGCAGTTACTTACTATTTTGGAACCTGAACTCCAATAGAATCCTTCTTGGGTTTTGAAGGATATTAGTATCCTTCATGAGACTAATAGAGTAAAAAAATTATATTATAAGGAATATAATATCATTATATAATGGATATGATACTGAAGTAAAATTATAGTTTAAAGTGAGTTTATGAGATTCCCTTGTTTATGTGATTTTAAGTGGTATATTCACAAATACCTAATCCTTGATGTGTAAGTAGTATAATTTTATCAGTAGAATGGATAAAATGGGAAAATAATATATATATATATATCATGCACACAATTATGAAATAAATTTTTGGGATATTTTATCACATTAATATTTAAATTAACCTTTTTACATCATGTTATCCCTTATCCTGGTAACTTACTTTTTACCTCACTTACATTATTTCAAAATAACAAAATTAAAATTATTACATATTTTTAAATTTTTATTTATATAACAAATCAATTTTATTGAATTAAATTACTAAAAGTTAAAATTTTAATTTTAAAATAAAAATAAATAATGTGTGTAAAACAATTTTTTAGAAAAATATATTTTAAAACATTATATGGATTAATTTTAACTTATTATGAAGTAATAATCATTATATAAATGTTAATTTATTTTTTTATTTATTAAAAATATATTAATTGAAAATAATTCTTTAAAATACATCAATTTAATTTATTAAGATAATTAAAATAAAACGCATATTAAAACAATTCTTGAAAAAGTATCTCTTTTTAACATTAAATGATTTAGTTCCTAACTATTTAAAATTATTTATCAACTAAAAACTGATTAAATTTTATAAATACTTTTTTATTAAAATGAATCTTTGAATTTTATAATTATATTTAATAATTATAAGTAAATTTAATAAGATTCAACGTGAATTAAAATAAAAATAATATTACTAATAATAAAAATACATATTTTCAAAATATCAAACATATGTTAATAATTAAATTTTTATATCATCATAAATTATGGTTAAAAAATCCTAAAGAACATTTCATATCCCCTGAGGGTGATAAAAGAAATGGTTGTAGTCGCAGGTGGTGATTCAGATAACATGGATTTCATAGTTATTTCCCCAAGCTTGAAATTATCCTGTAAACCATTTTTCTCAAGCCATACTTAGTGAATTTTATCTTGAGAATGCTCAAGGTAAAACCCTAAAGATTCTACCTCATTTCCAAGCTTGAATAAAAGAGACTCATTTGTAAGAATTAAAATAATTTATATCATAACTTATCTCCTTTTGTATAAATTTCACTATGAGATTACTTTTATTTCTACCCACTATATCAATAACTATATTTAAATAGTCACATCTCATGATTATTTTATTTGAGTATCTAAAATTATATCAACTAACATATAATATATATTATCAATCACTCATATATCCAATTTCTATATATGGCCTATGGCCATATATCTCCAATTACTATGTATGCTCAATAGTCATATAATAATTATATTTACCTTTTATATTCCTATATATTTCTTTATAGACATCATTAAATTTATTCATAATATTCTCTATTTTCTTTCTCATTTTTTATCATATTTCTGTTGTTTTTTATTATTTATATAGTTATCTTTAGTGGTATGATCTTCATGGGAGATTTTGGTTATGAGTACATTATTCTTGTTTGATATTTATTTACTTTTGGTTTTATTCCTTTTATAGTTTTCCTTTTTATGATTTATTGAACTATTTTTTTTAATTCATTTTATATTATAATTTTCAATATTAATGTAAAAATATATTACACCCCAAGCTTCAACGGTACGTTTCCCTTTGAATAATGCAATAGCTTTTGTTGTACGCAACTTGGAGTTTTAGCACACCACGACTAATCAAACTAGTCATTATGAATAGTAACATATGATTTTTGAAATTTTATAAAAATTATTTTTTAAAATGGACTTCATTTTTTGTTTTGGAATATCAAAATTATCTTACGGTTAATATTTGGTATTTTTTGAAAACATTCATTTTTTGGTGAATAGTGAAAAACACTACGTTATTGTTTAAACCCAACTTTTTATTTAAATAATTATTTATTTTATTTAAATTTATTTTAAGTCAAAATAAATACATAATACCTATATAAGTTCAATATAATTCATTGGAGTCATTTTATAATAAGATTAGATGTATAAAATTTTATTGAAGCTTTTACCGTCCTTTACCCACCTTCTTGGCACATTTGCAAATTTTTATAAAACGTAATTTTACCACTAATGTGAATTTAATTTCAAAAATTCGAGAGATAGGGTTTATATCAGTAAGTAAAATTTGGTTCAATAAGATGAAAATAATTTTCAGTGAATAGTAACTTTTGACTTTTTTTTACCAGAGTTCAAAGTAAATAGGGTAATTAAAGGTAAAAAATAATATTATAATTACCCTAACACGTGTTCTAATTCTATTGGATAAGTGTATTTCGACCAAAATCAACCTTAGGAATAAAATATGACCCTTTTGGTCCACTTGGATTAGATTAGGACATGGTAAAAGTTAATCTATTTAACTAAGAGTTAAATCTAAAAGATAAGGTTAATATGGTGATTTAAACCTATCTATAACATATTGGTTGAGATTTTTTCAACCCATACCCACCTTAACCTAGAAATAAATTCTTTTTGAGACATTATAAACCGAATATTATTGTATAATAAAATAATATTTCAAGCTTTTCCAAAATTGACCCACACCTCTCTTATAAAACGGTACTTCCCCTTCTCTCAAAATCACACCTCCAATGCCATTTGTCTCAGAAAAACCCTGCTAAAATATCCTCTAAACTTACCCTCAATTCGACCTAGAGGCCTTAATTTGATCAGAAAGCCAACTGAAGGATCCCTTTTGATCAACTCAAAAGGAAACACCCGAAGAAGAAGTAATAATTTCACAACCTCTTTCAAAGTTCTTTTCTTCTTCCACTTCCTCTTTCTTTGTTGTTTCCATACCAAAATAATAACTCTAGTAATTTATACATATTGTGATGTTATTATAAATATGGTACAAACATATTCATTATTTTATCCGTTCTATGAATGACAAGTCACCATACGTGCATACATACGGCTTACCGTCTCCACGTCATGGTGTATTTTGTTATTCAAACACATCATTATTTGTATGGGTATAATAAGGAGTATAAATAATGTAAATAATATATATAAAATGTTAATTATTCTGTATATATGATATACTATCCAATTATATACGATTTTACCATCAATAGAATGATATTGTCACTCTTGCGTATGTATGGATTACTGTCTCCACGAACGTGATGAAATTCATTCCCCATCATAACCATTCAAGAATAATTTTCATTTTAGGATTAAAAATAATGTTTAATAACTTAATATAATTCTATATATGAATCAAATACATCCTATCCATAACCAACATGGCTTACATAACCAAGCATATAAAGTAAAACGAATCTGTTAACACCCGAAATAATGATACTACTTAAATATTATTAACAAACCAATATTAAAAGATCATATATGATATCATATTTATGTATATGGTTCTTGTATAATTTAATAACAATTATTTAACTATTATATAGGATTTTGACATACCCTTGATCAAGGAAAAGTACAAGGTAAGGGTTAATTCTACAATATCATCATTATCTGAGGTTGTTTATATGTGAGTATCTACTAGGACCACTTTATCATCCACATTCATGTTTCTTAAAAATGTATTTCAAAAAAAATAGTATTTCCTAAATTATGGTTTAAAGTCATTTATACCCTTGTTTTACTTTTTATAAAATGTTTATAAAGTAATCTGTTCGTTGTTTTCCAAACAAGGTCCTTTACGACCTTTTCGACAAAATTAAGGAAAGAATGTGTTTTTACATATACGGAGAGTACGGCTATTTTTTTCTATTATAACACCTTCGAATATTCTCTTACAATATTATAAGAATATTTTCAAAATAAATGTTTTCTTTAATAATTATATGACTTTAAAATGATTTCAACATAGAAAGAGATATTTCTCTCAAATAGTTTTGATTCCATCTATGTCAACGTCCATTGATAGATTTTACACTTGTTTGAAGTTGATTTATTATGATAAAATCTTTCATATTGTTTTGAAGGTGTTTTGATATGTTTGACTGTGGATGTGTTATTTTTATACCATTCATGGTTTATGGTTAAAGTATTAACATTTCGTATGATAGTTTTAATGAGAATGTTTATGTTATGTTTCAACCTTTTCATATGAGGAATGCATTACACTTAGTAAGTGATGGGTGGTGCCCGATATAGCTCTTTGATGCATTGGTAGGTCTCATGAGACAAACTAGTGTCTCGGTACAAGGCCTTGAAAAAATATTATTTGTAGTCTTTACACGAGACCTTGAATATGTGGTCATGATGTCCGACATTATTTATTACATAATTATGAAATTGCATATTGATATTTCATGTTATTATTAGTCTAGTAGAATATACATGTGAATAATTAAATGAAATTATTTGATTTATATTTTCCATATATTGCTGAATTTTATGATTAAGAGTATTTTGTTTTAGTCTTATACTTTGCCTTAAATGTTTATGCTTATTTATAAATTTTCCACTATATTGTAATCCTTAGTGAGCATCTGAGCTCACCCATTTGTTATGTTTTCTTTTTCCTAGGATGTGAAGATGTATATTATGATTAACATATAGGGATAGGCCCAGGATATGAGTGTGTTCAAAAGGATACACAATGTTTTTTATTTCATGATGTAATGTAAAAATTATGTATGTATCTAACACTTCTAAGGTTACTAAAAAGATTGGTCTTTCAGGATTTGATCCCTTGTGATCATGCCAGTGTTATTTAATAATGCACTGACTCTAGGTAACTTGGTTCGGGGTGTTACAGTTGGTATCAGAGGAATTTTAGTAGAAACCTTGGAAGCTAGATTTAGAAAAACTCTGATTAGAGAACATTACCCTAAGATAGAATTTGAGGATTAATATAGAAGAACTTCCTAAAATTTTGGTAATGTAGATATTTTGTGTATTTTAAGAGTAATACATCTCTGTCTAGATACGAGCAGGCATAGGAGGCTCTGGCATAGATGTACCTAGGAGTTAAAATTCTGACAAGGAGCTTTGGGATTGACCCAGGGTATCTTGGTATACGACAATGATCCTTGCTGCACTCTTGGTTACGAAACTCCTGGGGGGATATACTTAGTATAATTCACATTTTCTTTACAAACCATTATGAAGGATTTATGATTATATACCTCCTTAATGAAATTTTTTTTTGTTATTATGGACTATATCCATAAACGTTTCAATTTATGTTAAGTGTTTTACAATTTTGGAATTATGTATAGCAATTCATAAACTAATCTAGTGTATTTAATTGTTTAGAAATGGAGCCTAGTTGAGGGAATGTAAACCTTATATGCACGTAATCCATGTAGGTATTTCCATCCTACACTTATAATTATAATAGAGCTGGTGATGCAACTGGGGCTGATCCGCTTATCACAATACTGGGACAACTCACTCGGGTTATGAATAATAACCTTACCCGTATGGAGCACCCTGATCCAAAACACGGAGGATCAATGTTATACCACTTAATTAGGAAACAACCACCAACATTAAATGGAACTACAAATCCATTTGTAACTGATTAATTGATAAGTTCCTTATAGAAAATATTTCATGCTTTGGGGAGTAGTGAAAGGGAAAATGGTTTCATGGCCGTTTATCGCCTTATGGGAGATGTAGATTAATGGTTTTCATTAATTAAAAACACAAAGGAAGATAAATAAGTGTCAAATATGGAATATAGGGAGTTTAAATAGATTTTCTTAGAAATATAATTTCATTATGACCATCGAGTAGATATGGAAAGGCAATTTCTGAGTCTAAGGAAAAAGGAGGATGAGAATGTCGCAAAATATGAGGCTAACATGACATGATTTGCAAGGCATGAAGCAGATTATATATGTAACCCAAGGAGTACTATTTATGGATTATTTAATGGGTTAAACCCATTTCTCCGTCGAGCATTAGTTTCACAATCCTTCTCATCGTATGAAGATATTGTCTCATTTGCTATCAAGACAGAAAAAGAATTCTCTAATTCATACGACTTTAAAGAAAAGAAAGAGAAGAAGATATATTTTGAAAAATCTAGAAATAGAAATAAGGGGAATAAGGTAAAAGTTTAATTTCCATCTTGTAGTAAATTTGGGAAGAAACACCCCAGTACCTTCCTGAAGGGAATGGGAGTCTGTTAAAAGTGTGGTGAAAAAGGACACTAAGCTCGTGATTTCAAGGGAAAGAAACAGGTTTCAATGTTGAATGCTACAATTGTATAGAAATGGTTCATTATGAAAATGAATGTCTTATGCGCTAAGGAAACTTACCTTAGAAAAGGCCAAGGGAGAAAGGCCAAGTTTATGCGATCACTACTGCTGAGGTTGAAGCTCCGAATGACGTGGTGGCAGGTAATTTAATGGTTTCCTAAAATTTAACCAATGATTTATTTGATTCTGGATCGTCGCATTGTTTCATATCTTCCCAATTTGATAAGAAAATTATATATTTCCAATTTGATTTAAAAAGTGAGTTTTCAGTCAAATTTTTTAAGGGAAGTATCATTGCAATAATGTTTTGTGAATCGGTCCACATTAGGGCATATAGATGTTCTTTTTCTGCTGATCTCATAGTCATGACCCTGATTGAATTTTATATAATCCTCAATATGTATTGGCTTTCATACCATGATGAGAAAATTTACTTTAATAAGAATGAGGTTACAATTTTCGATGATGATAAGGAGTACCTTATCTTTAGAGCAGAAACGTCACCACCTGATTCTTATCTAGATCCACCCCCTGTAGCTCTACAAAATTCAATTATTGGAGAGGAAGGGAGTGAAATAACTATGGGTGAAGAAAATAATGTTCAAATAGAGTATGTACTTATTTTGTAAGAATATGTTAATGTGTTTCCAAAGGATTTACCTGGAAATCCTTCAGAGCGAGAAATTGATTTTTCTATTCATTTAATTCCTGGTTCAAGACCTATATCGAAGACCCCTTATAGAATGGACATTGTGAAATTAGTGGAACTAAAGAAAAACCTAGATTAAATGAGTAATAAAGGATTTATTCACGTTATAATTTCTCCATGGAGATCCCCTGTTCATTTTTTAAGAAGAAAGATGGATCTATGAAGTTGTGCATTGACTACAGGGAGATCAATGCTATAAAAATAAAGAACAAGTATCCCCTACCTCACATTGATGATTTATTCGACCAACTTCAGGCAGATAAATATTTTTCAAAGATTGACCTTCAATCTAGATATCATCATTTGTGTGTGAAGAAGGAAGACATTCCGAAAACAAAATTTTGAACCAAGTATACGCATTATGAGTTTACAGTAATGTCTTTTTTACTAACTAAAAAACCCTCTATTTTCATGTATCTAATGAATATAGTTTTAAAGGATTATATTGATGAATTTATAGTGGTATTTATTGATGATATCTTGGTTTACTCCAAAATCTATGAAGATCCTGAAAATATCTTGCGCACTATTCTGAAAATCCTCAGAAGAAATGAATTATAAGGGATGTTTAGCCCGTGTAAATTCTGGATTCAGGAAATTTCTTTTCTTGGACATATTATCTCTATGTATGGAATATCTATTGTTCCTTCTAAGACAAGAGCAATGCAAGAATGGCCAGCACTAATGATTATAACTATGGTATGTAGTTTTATTGGTTTAGCAGGTTATTATCTGCATTTCATCCATAATTGTTTCCGATTGGCTAACCCATTAACCAAGCTCACATGTAAAGAGGTTAAATTTTTTTGGACAAAAGATTGTGAATAATTTTTTGAAGAACTGAAGAGAAGATTAGTCAATTATATTATCTTGACTCTACAATCCAGGAATGATGGGTTTGTTATTTATAATTATGCTTCAGAAAAGGACTTGGTTGTGTCCTTATGCATAATGATATAGTTATTTCATATGCATCATGACAGCTAAAAATTCATGAAAATTTTTTTTCCACTCATGATCTTGAGTTAGAAGCTGTAATATTTTCTTTGAAGATATGGAGAAACTATCTCTATGGTGGAAAATGTGAGATATATACTGATCACAAGAGTTTGAAGTATATTTTCTCACAGAAATAACTCAAAATGAGGCAAAGATGATGGCTTGAACTACTCAAGGATTATGATTTCACTATACACTACCACCTGAGGAAGGAAAATAAGGTGGAAGATGCTTTGAGCAGAAAGGATCATGGAGTTTTGAACAAGATGAGTGTTGAAAGGGATCTTATGTTCACGGATCTAGTAAGATGGATATGGGAATAATCATGAAAGGTGAAACATCAATACTTTTTCAAATTGTTTCCAAACCAACTTTACTAGAAAGGATAAACGGTTCTCAAACTAATGATGAGGGTTTTAAAAAGAAAATTAAAGTTGTGAATGATGGTAGATTGATTGAATTCATATATAAAGATGATATTTTGAAATTTTTTAAGAGAATTTGTGTTCCTGATATACCTGATCTAAAAAAGGAATTATTGGATGATTCTCATAGCTCCAATTTCTCTATACACCCTAGTAGCACTAAGATGTATAGAGATTTGAAGGAACATTTTTGGTGGGACAACATGAAGAGAGAGATTGCTGATTATGTGTCAAGATTTATGGTTTTTCAATAGGTTAAGGTTGGAAGAAAACATCCTAGAGGAGTCATGAAACCTCTTCCCATACTTGAGTGGAAATGGGGTGATATAACGATGGACTTTTTCATGGGGCTACCAAAGGCTCCTAGAAGGAATGATGAAATATGGGTCATTGTTGATCGTCTTACCAAGTCATCACATTTTCATGCTATAAGAGAATATTTACCACTTGAACGTCTAGAAATACTATATATTAATGGAGTTGTAAAACTTCATGGAGTACCCCTATCGATTTTTTCAGATCGTGATCCCCATTTTACATCAAGATTCTAGAAAAGTATTCAGAAGGAATTGGATACTAAACTTCATTTGAGCACTGCCTACCACCCTCAAACCGATGGAAAATCAAAATGAACTTTTAAAACAATATAAGACATGTTTATCTCTTGCTCTCTTGACTTTCAAGGTATATGGGATAAGTATTTACCTCTAGTAGAATTTTCCGATAATAATATCTTCCATTCAAGTATTCAAATGGCACCATATGAAGCGTTATATGGAAAGATATGTCACACACCAACTTGTTGGGATGATGTTGGTGAAAGAAAACTTTTAGGGCCATAACTTGTTGAGGAAACAATAGAAAAGGTAAATATTATCCAAACCCACATAAAAAAAGATCAAAGTAGTCAAAAGATCTCTGCGGATAACCGAAGGAAGGATATGGAATTTCAAGTTGGATATCATTTTTTCTTGAAGGTATCTCCATGGAAGGGTGTTATATGATTTGTTAATAAGAGATAATTAAGTCATAGGTAAATCAGACCTTTCGAAATTTTAAAATTAATTGGAGTTTTAGCTTACCGTTTGGAAATGCCGCAAAGTCTCTCCAAAGTTCAAGATGTGTTCCAGATATCACTATTGAGAAAATGCATGTCTGACCCAACGCATGTACTCAACTATGAAGAAATAGAACTAGAACCTGACCTGTCTTATTGAGAAGATCCTATCATAATTCTTGATACCAGAGAACAAGTGTTGAGAAATCGGACGACTCGTCTAGTAATAGTTCTATGGAGAAATCATAAGATAGAAGAGGTAATGTGGGAACCCAAGGAACTTATGATGAAGAACCACCCAAATATTTTTATGTGGTAATATTTTAGAATGTTAGGGGATGAAATTATTTGAAGGAGGGGATAATTTAACACCTCAATCTTCCATGGTATGTTTCTCTTTGAATAATGAAAAAGCTTGCGTTGTACGCAACGTGGAGTTTTAGCACACCACGACAAATCAAACAAACCGTTATAAATAGTAATAACCACTTTTTGAAATTATATAAATTTTATTTTTCAAAATGGACTTAATTTTTGGGTTTGGAATATCAAAATTATCTTAAGGTGATTTTTTTGTACTTTTCTGAAAACTTTCAATTTTTAATGAATAGTGAAAAACACTACGTTATTGTTTAAAACCAAATTTTTATTTAAATAATTATTTATTTTATTTAAGTTTATTTTAAGTAAAAATAGATGCATAATACCTATATAAGTTCAATATAATTCATTTGAGTCATTTTATAATCAGATTATATGTATAAAATTGTATTGAACTTTTTACCGTCCTTTACCCACCTTCTAGAAACATTTGTAAATTTGCATAAAACGTAATTTTACCACTTCTATTAATTTAATTTAAAAAATATGAGAGACACAATTGACATCAATAAATAAATTTTGATTTAATAAGATGAAAATAATTTTGGGTGAATAGTAACTTTTGACTTTTATTTACCACAGTTAAAACTAAATAAGGTAATTAAAGGTAACAAATTATATTATAACTACCCTAACATATTTCCTAATTCTATTAGATAAGTTTATTTCGATGAAAATCAACCTTAGGAGTACAAATTGATCCTTTTGGTCAACTTGGATTGGATTAGGAAATTTATTATTATTTTATTTAAAGATGAGTAAAAAGTGTTTAATTCAAAGTTTAACAACTAAAGCATTTTTAATATAGGGTTATACATAAGATAAATTTGACTATGAATATTAATTAAAAAGATAAAAATATTTCCTATGTAATGGTATTTTATTTATAATTTTTATACATTAAATAATTAAATTTATTTATGATACAATGATGATGCAGTAATTACCTTACTAATGAAAGATTAAAATAATTGATATTATAAATATCAGAATAAATGAAAATTGAGACTTATGATGAATTAAAATAATTTTATAGGTTAAACTAACATGTTAGGGTTGATTAAATAAACTTTTTTCGAAGTGATAAATTTTTTATTACTTTCACAAAAACAAAATACCAAATAGTGTCAAAATTGACATAAATGAGTTTAAAAAAAAATACTATATTATTAATTGATATAATTTTCATAAAAATATAATTTTTAGAAAAAGGAATTATATAAGGTTATATATATCAATAATGAACCACTTGGGGTTCTCTTAACTTTTTATAGTAATTTTATTAATTATTTATTATAATAATACAAAAATACATGGTAAAAGTTAAACTATTTAACTAAGAGTTAAATCTAAAAGATAAGGTTAGCAAGGTGACCTAAACCAGTCTAAAACCTATTAGTTGAGAGGTTATCGACCGAGACCCACCTTATACTTGAAATAAATCCTTTTTGATCCATTATAAACTGAATATTATTGTATAATAAAATAATATTTCAAGCTTTTCCTAAAGTGACCCTCACCTCTCTTATAAAAGGGTACTTCCCTTTCTCTCAAAATCACACCTAAAAATCCATTTGTCTCAGAGAACCCCAACCAAAATCACCTCCCAAATTCCCTAAATTTAACCTAGGGGCCTTACCTTGAGCATAAATCAAACCTAAGGAGATGTTTTGTTCAAATCAAAAGGAAACACCTGAAGAAGAGGTAATAATTTCACCACCTCTTTCAAAATTATTTTCTTCTTCCAATTACCCTTTATTTGTTGTTTCCATAAAAAAATAATAAATATAGTACCTTATACATTATGGGATGTTATTATAAATATGGTACAACCATATTCATTATTCTATCTATCCTATGAATGAAAATTCACCATACGTACGTACGTACGACTTATCGTCTCCACGTTGTGGTGTAGTTTGTTATTCAAAAACTTCATTATTTAAATGGGTATAATATTGAGTATAATTGATGTAAATAATAAATATAAAATTTTAACTACTATGTATATATGATATACCATCCACTTACATAATATTTCACCATCAATAGAATGATATTGTCACTCGTGCGTACATACGGATTACCGTCTCCACAAACGCGATGAAATTCATTCCCCATCATAACCATTAAAGAATAATTTTCATTTTATGATTAAAAATAATTTTTAAAACTTAATATCATCCGGGATAAGAATAAAATACATCATATCCATAAAAAACACGTCTTATTTAACCAAACATATAAATGAAAATGAATCAGTTAACACTTGAAAGAATGATACTACTGAAATATTATTAACAAAGAAATATTAGAAGATCATATATGATATCATATTTATGTATGGGGTTATTTTATAATTTAATAAAAAACGATTTAACTATTATACATGAGGTTAATTTACCTTCGATCAAGGAAAATTACAAGGTTGGGGTTAATTCTACAATCTCATCATTATCTGAGGTTGTTTATAAGTGAGTATCTACTGGGACCTCTTTGTCATCCACATCTGTGTTTCTTAAAAATGTATTTCAAAAAAATTACTATTTCATAGAATATGTTTTAAATTCATTTATACCTTTTTTTGAATTTTTATAAAATGGTTATAAATTAATCTTTCCGTTGTTTTCCAAACAAGTTCATTTACGACCTTTTCGACAAAATTAAGGAAAGAATGTTTTTTACTTATACTGCGAGTGTGGCTATTTTACACCATTATAACACCTTCGAATATTCCCTTACAAGATTATAAGACTATTTTCAAAATAAATGTTTTCTTTTATAATTCTGTGACTTTTAAATTATTTCTAAATAGAAATATATATTTCTCTCAAATATTTTTGATATCATCTATGTCAACATCTTTGGATGGATTTCACACTTTTTTGAAGTCGATTTATTATTATAAAATCTTCTATATTTTATTGAAAATTTTGTGATATGTTTGACTATGGATGTGTTATTTTTATACCATTCATGGTTTATGGTTAAAGTATTAACATTTCGTATGCTGGTTATAATATGAATGTTTATGTTATGTTTCAACCTTTTAATATGTGGAATGCATTGGAATTAGTAAGTGATGGGTGGAGACCACTATAGCTCATCGATGCATCGGTAGGTCTCATGAGGAAAACTAGTGTCTTGGCATAAGGCCTTGAAAAAATATTATTTTCAGTCTTGGCATGAGGCCTTGACTATGTGGTTATGATGTCCGGAATTATGTATTCTATCATTATGAAATGGGCTTTTGATATTGCTTGTGATTTTTTGAATAGTATAATATCCAAGTGAATAATTAAATGGTATTATTTGATTTATCTTTTCGATGTTATGCTAAATTTTATGTTTAAAAGGCTTTTGTCTTAGTTTTATTGATTTCCTTAAATGTTTATGCTTGTTTATGAATGTTTCCTCTATATTTTTACCCTTACTGAGCATCTGAGCTCACCCCTTTCTTCTGTTTTCTTTTTCCCAGGATGTGAAGAAGTATATTATGATTAAACTATAGGGATAGTCCAAGGATATTATTGTGGTAAAAAGGGACACACTATTGTTGTTTTTTATTTCATGATGTAATGTAAAACGTAGGTATGTATCTAGAACATCCAAGTCTATTAAACTAATCGGTCTTTTAGTATTTGATCATTTGTGATCATCCCAATGTTATGTAATAATGCACCAAACTCTGGGTAACTGGGGTCGAGGCATTACATAATATTTTGTTCATTTTAATTTATATTTTCATGTAATATAAGTTATCCAAAAAAATATTATTTTACACTAAAAATATAGGGTGTTACATTTTCCCTCTTAAAAAAATTATCTTGAAATTACATTACAAAAAAAATATGATAATAAATTTGTATTATTGCATCATCAAGTTTCCACATTTCTTCATTAAATTTATGATTTCTCCAAAAAAATATTCACCAAATTAGTTGTCTCATTTTTTAGTTCTTTATCTCTATGATCTAAGATCTCCCCTGGTTGTTCCTCATAATATATATAATATTCCCATTTTAAAACCACTAGGTTTAGTAAATTAGATGTATCTAGTATATACTTCTTCAAAAGTGAAACATGGAACACATAATACACTTTTTATAGGATTGGTGGAAGTATAGGATGATATTATTTGATCACTGTATGATCAATAATATCAAATGGACTGATGTATCTAAGGATCAGTCTTACCTTCTTCCATAATCTCATAACCCACGTCCATATTAATATTTGGAGAAATAATTATTATAATCTTAACACTGTATATCTCATCAAATATTATTAGTATATATCTTCTCTCAACTTTATTAGCTTAAATATTTCATCGAATCATTGAACCCTTCTCCACCATTTCCTAAGAAATATTATATTCTAATAAATTTATCTCTCCATATTCAACTAATATTTTTGGATTTCTATATCTCATTTAATATATAGATTCATATAGTTCCATTTATATTCTTGAATTTAAAATATAGTTATATGTGAACTCAACCAAAGGAAGATGTTAATATCATCCAACTTTGAAATCAATCAAGAGAGATATTAGCTTCTTCCAAAGTTTAAATAGTTATTTTAGATTGATTATCATTTTGGTGATGAAAATACATATTAAAGATCATATTTTTATCCTATTATTATTTAATACTTCTCAAAAAAAATTATATAAAACTTATATCTAAATTAGATATAATTGAATGTGGTACTCCATGAATCCTTACCACTTTATATATATCATAGAAAGTTAATATAGTGATAAATCCTCTAATATGGAAATAAAGTATGATAAATTTATAAGTTGATACTTCATAATATAGATTTAATTTTAAGAATTAGAGTTCTTAGTGAGACCTATGATTAAGTATATGGTGATTCTATCTCATTTACATATGGGTGTGGGTAATAGTTGCATCGTCTTCTTATAATTTTATTTCCCAACCATTACTAAATGGCTCACCAATCATTAGAATGTATACATTACAATCTCCCTCTTAATTTTTTTATAGTAATTTCATATTATAATCTCTATAAATATTTTTAATTTATCGGTGAATATATATTAATGATAAATGTGCATCACCCAAAGGCAAATTCTTCAGTTCTGGAATGGGTGTGAAAATATATCTGGGTTAAAAATCTTATAACTCTAAATTTGTGAAGGTTGAACTATAGAAAGTTTCCCCCTTATTTTTTAACTTTATATCATCCTTTTTTACTTACATTATCTTCATAAATATGGATAGTTTATAATTCATTTGGGTAACGTATGATTTGATCTCATTCCTTATGATTTACATGTCTATCATTTGTGTATCCATGATGATTAGGTCACATTAAATTATCATATTGGATAATTAAGCATGATATTTTTAGATTATAGAAATATCCACCTTGTCTTTCTTACTATTATGATAATGTATTAAGAAATCCTAACTCATGCTCAACTCTAATGATCTCATTTCTACCATTTTCTACTCATATTTGAATATATACTTTAAGCTCTTGTGATCAGTATATATATAACATAATTATCTATATATTAATAACTCTTTCAATTTATTAATATGATAAAATATTTATCCTAACTCAAGATCATACATCTGATATTTTTCCCTTGGGTTTTTAATTAACATGAAGCATAAGCTATAACCTTTTCATTTTTCATAAGAATGAATATCAATATATTCTTTAAAGAATCACCATATATCACAAAATCATTCAATACTATAGGGTAGTATTTGTACTAGTGTAGTCAATTTTTTTTAAATATCCATGAATTTGCCATCACATTCTTCTATCTAAAGGATATTTACACAAATTTGAGTTAACTTTCATAGTGCATTTTCTATTCATGATAAATGTTTCAAAAATAATTTCTAGTATCCACTTAACCCAAGAGAACTATGTATATCTATTATAGATTTTGGTTTAATACATTCTTAAATTACCTTTTTCATTGAATTATCTATAGATATATCATTATCTCTTATTATATATCCCAATAAAGTTATCTTTTTATCCAAAATTAAAAGTTTCTAAATTTGGTATATAGTTTCTCCCTTTATAATATCTTTAGAATAATCTTAAAACCATCTTCATTTTATTACTTTCCCATTGAAATTATGATAATTTCATCTATAAATTTTTATATTTATTTATTTATGTAATCTCTAAAGGATATATTCATAAAATCTGTAAATATCATTGGGAAATTTATAGGACTGAATGGTTTCACTATGAAATCATTGTTCCATATATTGTGTGGAAGGTTTTATTGGGTATGTCTTCACTCTTCACCCTTAGTTAATGATATCCAAATTGATTATACTCCTTTGATAAGTATCAATTCCTTATAATTTGATAAAAAAAATAAAAAAATAAGGGATAGAGAATACTTATTATTTATCATAATTTTGTTAAAATCATTATAATCAATTAAAATATTTATTAAACTATCCTTCTTAAAAAAGAGGACTAGATAACCCCATAGTGAGTTACTTGGGATAATAAAACCCTTATATAATTTATCTTGATTTATATTTTTCAATCTATCCAACTCAATTGGGGTTATTCTATAAGTACTTCTCAATATAGGCACTAAACCAAATTTTAGTTCAATTAAAAACTCAACCTCATGATCTATGGGAATACCCGGTAGCTCTTTGGGAAATTCATTAATATAATACTATATAATTGGTATGTATTAAATTTTTAGTTATTCCCCAACCATTTGGGGAAAATATCCTTCATTATTGGGTATCAAGACTCAAAATAAGGAATTATATGCCAAAATAATTTCATAGTTATCCTTGTATTGATATTCGATCATGGGATTATTTGGGATATGAAAAGGTATTTTCCTATCCCAAAAGTTAATATGATTAGTATGTAGAGTGAGATAATCCATGATTAATATAAAATCCAATTTAACCAATGTAAGAATAAATATATTTTCTGTAAGTTTATTCCCATGAACTTAATTTGGAGAAGAGCTATATATTTTAGATGCATTAATCACACCACTATTATTTTTCAATAATAGCTTAATATCCAATTTTTTAGGTAGTGAGTCAATAATACTAATAAAATTTCATGATATGAAGTAATCTAATGAACCAAAATCAAATAATACATTTGAAGTTACTAATTGGATAATAAGTTTATTATTAACTATTTCATTATCATGATCCACTTCAGCGGTAGTGATTTTATGATATCTTCACTCCCTTAGTTATAGGGTTATTAGATGAAATTTTTTCTTATTAACCCTTAAATTGGTACATTTATTTTTATAATTCCCAAAAAATATACATTTCAATCATTAAAGTTTTATTGGTGCATTAGGTTGAACATTTTTCTCCTATATTGTGTTAACCATCCTATTCTTATCTCTTTGAAAATCATGATCTTGATGGCATACTTTACCACACTTGAAAAAATTCCCCATTCCTATGAGGTAACTTTTTAAGTGATCCATCCCACATTTTGGGAATGTATGAAGTTTAATTTTTATTTCCAAATGAGATTTATCATTTTAGTACCTGTAAATTTCCATTTTGATTTTCTTGTCACCAAATCCATGATAATAATGAGAGTATCCAATTTCCATTTCCACCTTAAGAGAACATTGAATTATTTTTTCATATCTAAAAAAATCACTTATATTGAATGATTTTTGTAAATACTCAGACCCTAATAGACTAGTGTCTCTGGTTACACTATTGAATTGGAAAAATATACAAGGAATCATATCCCGAAGGAATGAATAGTGTATTAGTCTTGGTAAACTAGATGCATACTTTAATCTCACATTAAAATTGAAATCATAAAATACAACATAGTATTTTTCTTTGAGTAAACCATTATTCCATTTAGAATATCCCTTTATTTTAATCCTAATAAACTTCCTAGAATCATAGTGAAAGAAAACATAATAAATTAGTGAGATCATATTCTTAGTAAGGGTAAGAATATAGTATAAGATATCATGAATAAATCAAGAATAATAAATATGGAAAATTAAAAATCTAAAAAAATGTTATTTAATCAATAAATTGAGCATAAAGAATAATATGGAAGAAATAATTGATAATCAAATAATACTCTATAAATAATCACATGAGCTTGAACTAATCCTTGAATATAACTAATAATAAAATAATCACAAGGATATAAATAAATAATATCATAATAAGTAAATTCATAATTTAAAAAATCATAAACATATTGTCAAGCCTGCGTGCCATCAAAATCTTATATAAATGGGTAAGGCCTCAGCCAAATACCCATGCAAGTTTGCCTCATGAGACCTATCGATGTATCAAGGGGATATATTGGTCAATTACCATCACTTACAATGTCCAAATCATTATAAATATTAAAGGGGAGAAACATAATAAACATAATCATTCAAATAGAAAAACAAAAATATGGAATGTTAATAATTTTACAAATTAATAAATATAATCATAAACCATCTAGTGTAATAAGTTAAATGGTATCAAAATAGTACATCCCCAGTAAAACTAATTATAAACCATCTATTTAAATAAATATAGTATCATTACTATATATCCTCATTTATTCATAAGTAAAATAATAATTGTTATGATTGATAAATTAAATATCATAAAAATGTTATTAAAAACATTCTTGAGGAAAATACCCTTTTTCACTTTGAAAATAACATTTAAAGACTTAAAATTTCCAAAATATTATTAAAATAAAATTCTTTTAAAATAATCTTGGAAATTTGTAATGGAATCTTCAAATTAATGACTATTTAATGTAGTGGTTAATTTTTTACATGTCATTCAAAAAAAATTCCTTTATCACTATTGTAAAAAAAGTCAAAAAGTACCATATTCAAAAAATGAGAAGAATATTCATTTCAACACAATTTTTAAAAAATAAAACATGGCTAAAAATATATTTAGTAAATCATTTTTAAAATTTAAAAAAAATTACAAAATATTTTTTGAAAATAAGGATATGGAAGTAAAAGGGTTTTCGACTGAAGAGAGAAATAAAGTCATCTTTTCTTAAAAACATTTTATCAATAATTTTAAGTAAAACTGATATTATAATGGTACTTCTACATGAATATTTCATAAATAACCAGAGTATAAAAACATAGATTTAGTTTAATATATAAATATCAAATAATTCCCTCAAGTGAGACTTAAACATAAATAATACCAAATAATGTTGACATTCTAAAAAGAAAACCCTTACCAATTTGGAATCTTTTGAAACATAATATCTATAAAAAAATAACTTCAAATGAAACATAAAATACCCTAAAAATAATTTTATTAATTATATAATGTGTAAAAGGGGTATTATATACATCACACAAAAGAAAAAAGTGGTGTATAAGTCATGTGTCCGACATAAATATAAGTGAGATAAAAATCTCTTACCTCGGGTCAAATTTCAGTCATATGTATTGAACCTCCTACATAATAAATATAGATGTATTAGTAAAATATTAAAGATAAGTTCTCATATATATATATATATTACCATATTTTATATTCTTATAAATTTTTATTATCCGTTTATTAATAATTCTTTATTAAAAATACTATTTTGGGAAATAACTGCTTCGTTGTTCATGTATGTATTGGTTTGGTAGTTTTGGTACTCATAAATTAATCATGGTTCCATCATATCTATAAAATTAATAGTGATATAAATATCATATATATTCCTTGTATATATATATATAATAATCCATAAAATTTATATAAAAAATGAATTACTCTGTTTATAGAAAATGTTGGTCGAACAGATGCATGAACGTTGTTTCCATTTATTTAATTGATGGAATGAAATAAAGGTAAAAAAATTGAAATTAAATAATAAATTTTATATCTTATATATTATATATATTAATTTAATCTATCTTTATTATCATCCATGGTAATATAAAATGAGAAATGTCTCACATCTCTACATGGCAGTAGTAGTCCACACATACACATAAGTGATGTTATCATTTTCCAAAGGATTGGAAGGTAATAAGTTAGATGAGATATTATAATTTAATAAGAATTATATTTTAATAAATATTATATATAAACATTAAATACATTATTATATCCATTCATGATATATAGTGAAATGAATTACATTGATCCGTGAGGTGGTAGCCCACTATACACATGATCGACAGTTTTGTTTCCCATTTTATGGAAGTAGAGATGGATTTAGTTTATTACATTAAAAGAATAAAATATTATTAAATGTATTATATATTTTTATTTTATAATACTTCGATAATATTTTAAGGGGATAGAGGAAGAAGTAAAATGAAGTGCATGGTTAATACTAACACCTCTTCTTTAAGAAAACTCTTTAGGATTATAATAAATCCTTACTATAATAGTTTTATAATGAAAATGGGTAATAAAAGTCAAGGATATGGATTGAATTAATTTATTTGGATAGTTATTTACTTAACAAATTTTTTTTTTATGTTTCAAGAGGAGTGGATACTGGATTCCCTTTTATAAGTGGGAGAGAGGACATCATTGGAATATTTTGGGAAGAGTAAATTATACCCACCTTTTTCACATACCACAAGGCTCAAAAAGGATAATTATATAACTTTATATGATATAAGGTTTTAATATTTCCATAAAATATATATTTTACAATATTTAGTTGATTTTAACCCTTATCTTCTTAGTTTAATGCCCATGTAGACCCATTTTTAACTTAACCGCTGTAATTAATTTTTACTATTTTTAATATTTATTAGGACAAAAACTTAAGTTGAAGTTATTATATAATTTCAATTATTATTCTTAAAAATATGGAATAAATTTTGATAAATTAAATTCATAGAATTATCCTAATTTAATTTAAAATTAATCATGTAGTTGCGATGAAAAAATGGTTTTCCAATGAAATTTTTTTCAACAGTATAAAAAGTTTTTATATAAAAATTTAACATATAATTACATGAAACGGAATAAATGAAATTTTTTATATTATATTTGAATTAATTTTACTTTTAAAACAATTTTATAATATAATTTAACTTTAAAATTCTTTAAAGGAAAAGAAAATTTTCAATATAAGTCAATATTTTTCACTATACAGCAAAAAATAAAATTTTTAGAAAATTATAAAAAAATAATATAAGATAATTTTAACATTATGATTTCAAAAATTAAATTAATTTTATATAATAAATTTCCTAAAAGTGGTTAAAAAATTATTTAAAAATAAGTGCAGAAAATGCGATGAAACTGTTTTGTAGAAAAATACATTTTTAAGCATAATAATGTATTTATTCTTATCCCTTGTTGAGAGAAAATATTAGATGAATGATAGAAAAATTTATTGGATATCTAATATATAAATATCATTAAAATAATTCACCAATAGTGACTAATTTAATTTATGGATATAAAAACACACTATGTGCACAAAAACAGTTTTTAGAAAAATATTTCTTTTACTTTTAACTAATTTTTATTTTTATTTCTAATTGATTGATAAATAATGAATTTAAATTTTACACATATAAAAAATATAATTTTCATGATTTATTTAGTCATATTCATACTCATTAATTTAACATCATGGTTATAATGTTCATATTTAAATAATATATTTCACGAGTTGTTTAAGCTTAGTGTTGTGTGGCTTAAATGATATCGAATATAATATTATTTTTCTAAAATATCAGGGTGTTAAAATTTTCAAATCCATGATTTTAAGATACTGAATAAATGATTTTATTTCATTTGAGGATTGATACTAAAACTTAATGCATAACTTATTAGTATATTTATTTTTTAATCATAAGAACTAATTGGTTATCCCACCTTTTAAAAATTTTGAGAAATTCCTACTCCATTGTGATGTAATTTTTATAGGGAAAATAATTATTAAAAAATATTTTATTAAAATTTTCCTATTCGATAGAGTTTGTTTATTCCATTTTTCCTTATATTCATGATCATGGTCTAACATTTGTCTAATTCTCCTTGAAAATGATAAATATCCTAAATTTATTTTTTCATTATCTATGCATTGAAAAATAAAAAATATGTTTTTTAAAATTTTGATCCATTTATCATCAATTAGCACATATTAAGAGCAACTAAAGTATGGTTTTCATTTCCATTAAAAGGACTCATCAGTGATTTACTACTTCTTTGGTGTGTTTAGAAGAATGGAATTTTTAATGTTACTTTTAATGACCTAGAGACAATATATCCATGAATTTCTTCTCACAATACCCCATCAAATACGTTTTATCATTGAGAAAATCCCTACATTTACCATCACACTCATTGTTCATTAATTTCATCATGGTTAAAAAAATACGAAAACAAAAAAAGGTTTAACATGATTAATAAACAATAATATATTAATAAAATTAAATTAAAAAATAATATGAATATAAAACATAAATCCTAAAATGTATTAATCTATGAACCCATTATCTCAAAATATGGAATTTTTTGTTCAATCTAGGTTGATTTATGTTTTTTTCTGTACAATTATTAACATAATCCCGAAAATTAACTAAACCCAACTTTGATACCAATATTAATGACCCAATAATGATATAGATATTTTATACCATTTCCCATAATTATAAATTACATATCATAAATTAAAATATTATCCCAAATTCTAAAGGTTTAGTGAGTATTAAGATTATATACAAGACCATATTTTACATAATAATGCTTCAATATCTCCTATAAAATTATTCTCAAATTATTTCATGCTGGACATATTTTTTCATATATGTTCTTGATGAAGTAGGAAACACATAAAAAGTTTGATCACAAATGATCAGTAAGGGAAAAATCATATAAATGAGCCAGTGGGGATTTTTTATTTTATCATAAAAATGTGAGAAACATGAACATGGTAGAAATCCTGGATAAATTCAATAAGTTCATGGAATCATAATAAGTAATTATAAATCACTATATCATGGACATATATCATACAATATTAATTTAGTTTCATACAAGGATCATCATGAGAGGATAACATTTACCATGGAATATGAACTTGAAATCATATGACAGTAATCCAAGTCCAGGGACACATATCATAGAAATGTGGAACATACATAAGTGCACAAAATCATAACATAATGGACCTAGATAACCAAAATATGTTCATTCATAACTTTGAGAACATAGCTAACTGAAACATGTCAACTCATAACATAATTATCTTATGAGATATAAATCTTTAACCAATAAATTAAAGTGATATATAATTCATAACCCATCTATCAAAAAATTATAAACCATATATATGCATGAACATGAAATAAATCATTCATCATACAATAATTAACCCATGAAAATAAAATGGGTTACAAAGAATTTTCTCAAGGTATCATATAAGGGTTTTTCTAGGATAGCTTTGCATCATCATTGGATCATGCCTAGACTCATTAAATAACATGTAATCTCAAATGATTCGGGATTTCTTTTTAACTAAAAATGATAATGAAACCCTAATGAATAGTTATACCTCATTTTACTTTAATATTTTTTTGAGGTGATTTTGGATATTTGGTTCCCACTAAACCATTAAGTGTCATTTTAAAAATAAAAAAATTAATTGGGATAAGATATCGTATATGGAAGAAACATAAACTAGATCAGATGATACCCAAAATTCAATCTCCCAACAGAAATATACTACAAGATAATTTAGATGTTGATATGTTAAACATAATTTCATATATGAAATATATTTTAGAGTTGGATATGAAATTATAAAATATATCATGAAAAGTGTTTTCTTTACATTTTTACGACGTTATAAAATCAACGGTATTAATAACATTCAAAATAATTTTTAAAGGGTGAAAAAATAATTTTAAAACTTTATTTCATAATAAAAACCCCCATGATTTAATTTAACAAAAATAGGTAAAGAAGAGGAAATTTTGAGAGGAATCTTCAAAATGTATGAACGTTTAATGAAATATAATTTTATCTATTTTACTAACTATTTGAAGTATCCAACATCAATAAAAGGGATAAAAATTTACATTTTGAAACAATATTTAAAAAAATTATAAAGGTACAAAACATAATACATATTTAACATTAAAAAATATACAAAATAGATGTTTTTTTAATGAATTTATTTTTACATTGGTGTGAAATATAGAAAATAAATAGTGAAAATAATCCTTTAAAATGTTATATTTTTATAAAGTAATAATCAATAAAAATGAGGATTTTCATAAGAAAGTCTAATATTCCTATAAATAAAGAGAAAATACAATATGAGGTAAACAAAAGGAAGAATATATCAAATATAGTTGAGTATAGTCTAAGAATAAATAGTTTAAATCAATGAAAGGATATTGAGTCAAGAAAATCCCTTACCTAAGATTCTCTCTTGGTCATATACACTCTAACTTCTTATATAATAAATTCAGGTTTATTATTAATATATACAATAAAATTATTTAAATTAATACCACTTATTAATATTTTATTATTACACATTTATTAATCATCCCTAGTTAAAATTAATCATCGGTTTTCAATTATTCCATTTATTCCATGTTTTCTTCAGTTTAGCTTTTTAAATACTTTCTCCTTAATCAACTATTCATTAACACTAGAATAGTCATGGATTTAGTTTTATGTATTTAATAATGTTGTCTGAATAGGTACACAATATAGTAACTACAAGAATGGGGTGAATTATAGTCAAAATATCCAATATATAGTTTTCATCCCCCTCAAAGTGTTAAATTACAAGAAGTTATAATTTCTAAACCATAAAAGTAAATAAAGTAAACACAAAAGATAACAAGTTATGTGATGAGGAAAAAAATAATACTATTATAAGGTGAGCAGATAGTCTATAATAATAATGCAATTTGAAAATAAAATATTAATGTAAAAAATAATAATTCTTGGGTTATTGGATGACATTTAGGATACCCCTTAAGGGATGTTATTACCAAAAGCTTCTAATCATGGAAGTATATTCTTTTATACTATAGAGGTTGGTGTATTAGTAGACTTGATTCAATGCATTAAAATGTTAAAAAAATATAACTTCTTTGACTAAGTCATTTGTCGGTAACAAATTCCATACTAAGAATATCTTCTTCAACACTATTAGAAAGAGATAGCTCTATCCCTAAGAACCTCATTGATCTCCTTGATCAAAAATAAGTCCAAGAAACCTAGACTTAATGAAAATATATGTTTCTGAAAACATTTAATCTTATCCTTGGAGCCTTTTTGATCAGTTTTATTGGATGTAGTAGGTTCCTCACATGAATTTAATCTATCATGAAGATCAATATATAAATAATTACTAGATAAAAACTAAGATACTTATAATAAAACCACACCAACTGATATATCATAGAAGAAACACTAAAAAATAAAATTAGAAGTTCTCTAGGAAATGATATGGTGTTGAATTCAATGTAATTTTAAGTGATTCTTTGTATCTTTATATATTTCATTCCTTGAATACCTTGGTTGAATTTATAACTTATGTTGTAATAAAATTCAATGATCATATTGTGTATTTTTTAGGTTCAACTGAAATAGAATTTGAATATTCATCATTTATAGATGAATATAGTTTTAACTTCTAATGAAGTCATTTATCAAGTCACCATTGTGTTTTAGTTCATCTTCACTAAGTTATGTTAATTCAATGAATCTATTTAGTTCTTCAAAACTTAAGATAATTAGAGGTTAAGCCAAGTCAAATCAAACATAAACCAAATTTTCATGTTAGATAAAAAATTAAAGTGTATTGTGATTTTAAAAATAAATTAATTAGAAGGTCCATTTGACTCAATAATCTACTTGTTTTTTTTCATCGCAAGACAAACATGAAAACTCATGTAAATGTATGTTTGATATAAATTTAAAAATAAGTCTCCAAATCTCTAACAAGATATAAAATATTTGATTATAAAATATCTACATTAATAAATAAAATGTTTTAGTAACAAAAAATATCTTCTTTATAAAAAATCTCTCTCATTTGAATAATTCCACCCCTTAATAAAATAATCAAAAACATACTATAAATTTACCAAATTTCACCGCAATAAATGAAAGAAAAATTAAAAAAATATGAAAAATTTATATAAATTCTCTTATCTCTCTATATTTGTGATTTTGAAAAAGAATAAAAATAATAATAGTTTTAGGAAAACAAGTAATGATGAATAATTTTTGTAGATAAAATAGAAACTTCCCTATAATTTTTTGTAATGTTTTACTCCTTATTGAGATATGAAACGAAATAATAAGAGTAAATATTATAATAATAATATAAATTAACCAGTTGATATTAATTTATATTCCTTACTAAAATAACATTATAAAGATTAAAAAAATCCATTTAATATTAGTGAAAATAAAATGTGATTCAGTGATAAATAATAAATGAATGATTATAATGAAATGAATGAACCTTTTATAAGTTATATTCTAATGCCCATGGATGATATTATTAAAATGAATATAGTTTTGGAGAATTTCCTAAATCAATTTGTTTATCTTTTATAGAATCAAATAATATATTTTGATAAAAAGAAAAACTTTCCTTTTCTCAAGGATTATTGAGATGTGGATTAAAGTTTTAAAAATTAAGAAATCATAAAAAGAACATAAAAATTATAAGGGGAACTTAAAAAACATATGATTAAATGATAGATAATTTTTTAATTAATAATATTTAAGATATATATGAATAATATTTCCATACATATTATATTTTTGTGTATAATTTTCATATATATGATATTCATATTAAAATGAAAAATGCATATATACAAACTCATAGAAAGAATGGGGGTCTACACGTAAGAATAAAAACACTAATTAAATGATACCTATCAAAATATAATTTTCATTAAATTAAAATATAAAATATGTCTTATATTAGATTTAGTTTAGGTAGATGTTTACGGTACATCTAATATATTTCCATCAATGAACTTTCAAAAAATATAGATTTCTAAAATGAAAATTTAGAACAGTTCTAGCCAAAGAATATACTCCCCCTTTATCGATGAGTTTTTAAATTTCATGAGATAATTAAATAAGAAACAATACATATGATGAATTTTTATTTACCATTACTAATTTTTGTTTAATATATTCAAATCTATCAGAACATAAAGGTTTAGTAAATATATCTTCAATATGATTTCCAATTTCAATAAACATGATAATAATATATCCTTTTGTGTGTAATCTAAAAGTAAGTGGTGTATTATACATTTATTTTTATATTTTTAAGGATATTATGGTTTTATAAAAAATTAAATATAACTTTTATTATCTTAAAGAATAATATTATCAGTGAAAATTAAAAAAAATCATAAGTGTGTATTGCATCAACAATAATTGAGCCAAAAAAATTCTTACTACCACTTATTCAGCTATAGTAGGGGAAAGTGTAACTGATTTTCCTTTATTATTTGACCATGAAAATAAGTCCTTTACAAGAAAATTAAATGTTATGTATGTTCTCTTCCATTAAATTCGACAACATCCAAATTCATCATCAAAATAACTCTAGGGAATTAACAAAGTTCTATAGGAATAAAAAGGTCTAAGTTTCAATGTTCCCTTAAGGTAACAAAATATATTTTAATATATTATAATGGGATTAATTAATTTTTTCTAATAAGCCCTCACATAATCATATAGAGTAAATAATATCTAAATGAATAGTTATCAAGTAAAGTAATCTTTTGACCACCCTCTATACAATATTTTATCAACCAGTTTCTCAAATTTAGTAAGGTCAAGTTTACAGGAGGTACCTACCGAAGTAATAATATTATAAGAATTATCAAAACTGAAATATTTATGTAAATATATTATATACTTATTTTTAATTAATATTTTTCATTTTTTTCTTTAATTTATTTTAAATCCAAGAAATTAGTTAAGTTCTCCATCATACTCATCTCAAATTCACTTTTCATATGTTCCAAAAAACTATCTGCATGTTTTTTTGGATTAAATCAAAAATGATTTCATTGAAAAAGATTTGAAAAATTATGGGTTGAATAAAAAATTCCTTGTTACAAATATGTAATATATCAATCTATTAACAAAAAATATTTGAAATAAAAATTTGATCAATCAATTATATCAGGCTCTCGAGGATTGTTTAAGACTATAGAGCCCATTAGTACATCCATATACTTGTTTTGAAAAATATAAATCCCTAAAACCAGCATGTTGTTCAACATAAACTTAATAATGAACATATATTTTAAGTAATACATGATTTAAATTTATTTTAAGTATTTTAAATTTTAGTTTATCATCAAAAGCTAGTATAATTTCAATAAGCTCATTTATAGATACCGGAGAAAAAGTTTCTTAATAATTGACACCCTCTTCCTAGTTATAACCCTTAACAACAAGTCTATCCTTATTATGAAAAATATTACCATTTTAATCACAAGTATTTCACAAGACCCACTTGGCTCATATATACAAAAGATCTCAAGAGAACTCAACTGAGGTCTAAACCTTGTTCTATTTGAATTGATTAAGTTATTATTTCCTAGAAATTACCCAAATCTTATCAAATAAGGAATAATATTCCATTTTATGTTCAAATTTAGATAGGATTTATAGATAATACCATTCATTTATTAAGGTAAATTGAGTTTTTACAAGTTTATCTATACAACCATTGATATTAACATTCGTATGATTTCTTTATATTGATTAATTTATTGGTAAAACATAAATGTCATTCCTCATATCTCAAATGATTAACTGCCATTAATCTAACTTTTGATGGAATATATTTTATTATTATAGCTTATCGAATGTTAATGTTTGATGTATGGAATTCAAATTGAGTTATAAAACATGAGGGGTTTTAAAAATAAGATTTCAATAAGTATCATATAGAAATTTTATCTTTTTATATGGATCACTTTAATCAAACATAACATTTACTATTTCTTTGGTGGTTTTTTTGTTTATCCAAACCTTGATAAGACTTACATGTGATGGAGTAGAAAAGAAAAATTTCTATATTATCTTTCTAATCAAATTTATGAAAATGATATTTGGTATTGAAAATTAATACTTTGAATCTAAATAATCTAAAGTAAGGAAGTTTATTCTTCCTACCATTACATAATTAATATGGGGTGTTACCTAAAACCAGATGTAGGAAAACTCATTTTATAATATAGCTAGTTTCACTCATGTATTCTACCCAAAAATACATAGAAATAAAATATTCACACAAGATAAGCTGAGTAATATTCCGAAGAGTTTTATTTCTTCATCCAACCAGGACATTATTACAGAGTTCTTAGTGTTGAGAAATTATGAGTAATACCTATTTCATTAAACAAAATTAAATGTAAAATTAAAAAAAAACATCACAACAATCACTCTGAATAGTGCTAATGGGTGGGTTTTTCAAATTTTGACCAAGATAAGAATAACTTTTAAAAAAATAGAGAGTGATTTCAACTTAATTTCTTGGAAATAAGTCAAATTATATATAGTGTAATCATAAACTAATATATACACATAGTTGTTTCATTTGATACCCTCAATTTTTTTATGTTTAAAAAGTTACATGTGCACTAACATGTGATGTTTTTTGTGGATCATGTGAAGACACCTAGTGTTGAATTAAATATTTTCTATTTTTTACCAAATTAAAAATTATATTTGATTATATTTTACCCCTTGAAATTATGACCTCTTATATATATTAGTATATAGTGTATTTACAAAGTATTTATCAATCATATAGACCATATTTAATGCTGGAATGTATTTAAAGGATCGAACACATTATTTTTAAAATGTTTAACCCCGATGTGGGAAACATACTCTATCTTGATTGGTTATTTTTAATAATAATATATTCTCTTATCCATCATAAACTCAAGTGAATAAAGTGTGTCTTCATGATTCCATTGGGCGTCACACACTGACACTATTTCTCAAAGTGAATATAATATTTTCAGCTTCCCACTTGTGTCATTGAGACACACTATGATCTCCTTGCATACCGAAATTCATACCATTTCCACAGCTTCCAACTGTGTGTATAAATTTTTTTCTTTTTATTCTATTTGAAGTAGATAACCTACCAACTTCAGATGCCACTGCATCAATATGATCTAATATACTTCCTCATTATCAAGTGTTCAACTACCTAATGATGAACTGATGAACCTATTGTAACATAGACTCATCTTTCAGCTTATAATAATAGATATTTCATTCAATATGCTTATCTAAATTCCTAAAACTCTTTTTAATCACCTATGATGTTCATTTATCCAACAAAAGCTCAATATCTAAAAGAATCAACACATATTGTAGAATAATCATCAACAGTATCAAACCCTCCTCAAACTCTTTTTATCAAATTCTTTCAATACTAAATGTTTCAAGAACCTCTCCTTAATTCAACTTCAACACCCATATAATATTTACTTTAAAATAGTATCAGATTCTCAAGCTTATTCTTTTTTGAAATTTCTTTAATATGTCACACACAACATATCTCTTAGTCCTTCTCTATATTTTTCTTTTTATACATAGGTCACACGAGAAATATTTTCCATATTTATAATATATAAAAACCATTTTATCCGTATGGTGATCCTTATATTTTACCAAATGTTTGTACATAATTTTATCCCATGAACCTATTTCTATTTCCATATAGGTGTGCACCAATTTTTTTGTTAATCTTTTTTCTTCACTCAATTGTCCCATATACTATTCTAAGAGTAAATTTCTCTTTTTTTCCTTCTTATTTTATAAAAGTAAATATATCTGTAATTTTTATTTAGTAGGGTCAACCCATTTCTCATTTTCAATAATCACAAATGATTTGTGATATTTTATACAATTCATCATAGTTGGAGAAATATCAGTATTTTTCTTTATTTCTAGATATGATAATTCAAATCACCTTACTCAAAACTATCTCAAATTTCTTTATTCACTTAAACGTGAAGATAATCTTCTCGAAAATATATATCTTACATCATATTTAATTTTTTATATTTTAATTAATGAAAAATAGTCCAAGTATCATCCTAATCTTGATTTTCTTTATAGTTATTAATTCTAAAAAAACCAAAATTTCAATATGTAAAATTATTATATCTTCACTAAGGTGTGATGTTTACACATATGGTATATCACCTTAATATAGCCATCATGTGAGCTTTACACAGGTCCAAATTCCCCTTATATAGATACTAGAATGGCCTTTATGTAGAATTCGATTTACCCTCGCACAGCTCAATGATGACCTTTACATAGAGTGAAAATAACCCTGATACACTAAGGATTAATTTTTCCACAAAGAATATAATCATTACATAGAGATAGATCATGGTTACACAATGGGATTTTATGATAATGAAAATTCATTAAATTTTATGTAACTATTGGTTAATGCTTACATAGCTCTTAAAATAATGTTAGTCTCTACATTTGGATTTTTTTCAATACTTTAAACTTCCAAATATAATAAATACATATCAATATTCTATAATAAGAAGAATTTTCCACTCCCCCTTTATGAAAATAAATATAATTTAGGAAATGGTTTTTGCCTCTTCCTTTTTCATACCATATATTCAAGGGGAGGTCTTGAAAGGTTAAATTTTTCTACCCCTTATTCATATAAATTTAAGAAATATCATAACCCCTTTCCTTCTTCCAATTCCATTTTACTCAGGTAAATCCATGATATAAGGTTGGAACCAAAAGTTTCTTAGAAATGAGCTTAAGGTAAGTAATCTCTAAGCGTATGTGAGTTAAGATGATGTAGATAAAAAAGATTTATTTTAAAATAGTATCAAGGATATCCATATAAATTACACATTTTGGTACCAAATAAAATTCACTTCTTTGGGGATATCCAAATTATTTATAAAAAAAGATAAAATTGCAATCTTCATTAAAAAATACATAAAAAATGTTCAATTGGAATTATTTTATTCCCTGTAAGTTTAAGATCCATTACCATTTGTAACAAAATTCATTATAAATAAGATTAATCATGGGAAAGTGATCATAATATCATAATCTTAAACTCATTTTTGGGGATATCCATATTTATATATTCATCATAAATTGATTACATCTTAGGAAGCTTCACCCTTTTATGAGATCACCCCCCCCCCACAAGGTATACTCTCCAAACTTCTTAATGGTTAATATTAAATGATATTTTTCAAAGAAACTACAATTATATCTCCACCATAATGGATAAACTTTTTGGATATAATCATCAATCCAATTAAATTTTATTTTTATGTTTCACCTTCAATTGTCTTTCATAATGCACAACCACTAAGATGTGATGGTAAGGGAGACTTACATCAGATCTTCAGTTGTAGAAGTATGGATGAGACTTCTTCCTTGACTCACCCATATTTTTTCTTACATCTCCAATTCTTAGAGAACTCTTCTTTATTTCATAACCCTTTATTTTCATGGTCTTCCCATATTTGAGAAGAATGGGTGTCTTATTAATCTCAGTCAAATTCCTAGTTAAAATAATATTTTTTACATGATAATTATAGTAGATTTACTATTTTCAACTTGTTTTTCCTTTTATCCTCTTCTAATTAATCTATCTATATTATTATGAAATATTTTTGTACTTTCTCATCATTTTTTTTGTATTGATACCCTCTTCAAAACACCCCTTTTGATATTGGGAGTAAATAATAATTTTCCCTCATTATTAATGACTTATATATGTCTTGGTAGAACATTAATGAATTTATTTAAAAGTGTTTCTTGTCATATTTCACCTTAAAAACACCTTTTTATTATATTCTCTTTCACCAGTCTTGGGAAACCCCTCAACCACATCATTGGGGATATCTTCCACCAATCTAATCTTCTTATTATTGATTAACTTCATTCTAGTTTCCAACTTTCCCCCATTACATTTGAGATCCATTTTCATATTAAAATGGTCTATGATGTGGCCTAAACTACTATAGTATAAAAATTTTATCCTTATTGAATCACCTTGATCATTGGCTCTCTCCAATGACCTCCAATGATTTTCATTCTCAGATTAATTCTTCATATCACTCCTCAAGGTAACATTATTTTTATTTTTTTCTTCACCTACTATTGTGGTCTTCTTCATTCATTATCATAGTATTTTCACTAATTTCATACATACTAAAATTTATAATAACTATAACCACTTATATTTCTATAATCGTGTAAGTTATCAAAGTTTTTAACTTTTATTTTCATAAACATATTTCTACCTTTCTCTGAATTCAGATTTTTCACAATAGGTATCTTTATAAATTTATATTTTTCTACTCATAACTTCAGGCCTTCTATAATATCGATAGTTTTACATATTTTTCCAAATTTCAATGTCCTCACACACAAACCTCCAAAAGTACCAACACCTACCAATAAAATATTATTATTATTTTCTTTAACAGTAGTCTGTCAAAATTTATAGATTTTATACCTTCTTGTTTTTTGGTTAAAATAAAAAAATTTGGGATCCATTTAGTGAGATACTATTCAAAAACATACCCACATTCACCCTTAATTTTTTGGGGAATATCTTGGAATTTTTACTTATCCAAATTTATATGAAATTTTAATTTTTTCTTATAATAGTCAAAAAAAATCGTGCTCATAGATTTAGCAGTATAGTAGGTATCCATATTTAATGATATAGATTTGTATATTTATCTAGATGATATCAAGCTCTAATTAACACTAATTTGAGTCCCTTTTGATAAGAAAATATAAAAAAAATTATCAGTAGAACACTTCATCTTAGTAACTTGGGAAGTTTCATATTGGGTAGATTCCAGGTTTTTTAGTTTTACTTCTAATTTAAGGAACTTTAAACTGGGTTTTTTCTTCTCAACCAAAAAAGTGTTTTTCTATCTTCCCATTCCTTATTCATATTTTTAACATGACCACTATGTTAATTTTGAGAATGCCATTATCTATAGTTTTTAAAATTACATAACACTCATGTTATAATTCATCCTAACATAAATTTTTTGTTTAAGTGTTTTTAGTTCGAAAGAATGAAAATCCAATAAATATATTTCTTGAGGTTTTTAGTGTGAAATAAAAGACTAGGGTTTAATTTTTAGACTGTATTCACTAAATTTATGATCACTATAATGATATTGGACTAACTTCATTGGAATATAGGAAGTCATGCTGAGTTCATCAGAATATACCATAGATACTTATGAATGTTGTTACAACTGATATAGAAGAATACGAATTCAAAAATCGAGAGGATTTACAATAAATTAGACTATGGGATTTGAATATCTGGAGATAAAAAAATAATTAATACACATTTTTAAGCTTATAATTACTTGAAGTCTATAATATATTGTTTTCATGAGAATGATTCCAATTTTATTTTATTTTTTAGTATTTATGATTGTGAGATTCTAGATGTGGAAGAAGATATTTTCTTGATTAAATATATCAAGGTATTTTGGGTTTGGAAGATAGACTATATGGGTTAGACACTAATACATTTCTACAGGTTCAGCCGAGGGATTCCTAAGTATTAAAAGATATAACTTTCAATAGGTTAAATTCAAAGATACATTGAATCTGGTCTACAAGTTCTCCTTATAGTTTAGATGAAGTTTGTATTTATAATATCCTTTAAGGTTCACTTGATTTATGAATCGATACTCCATATTTTGTCAATTTATATTGTTCCTATTACTTTGTGTAGTTATTTATACTTCCTATATAAATTTTTGTTTATAAAAAGTTCATAAAATTCTAATTTAATTAATTTCTTCTATTAATACTTATTTTATTCTAATATATTGTGGGATGAAAATAAATTTTCAACTTCTGTTAGTTTTAATTCTTGATGTGGTCAAAATTTATAGTATTTTTTTAAACTAAAATTCACCCCTACCCCTATTATAGTTTATCTTCTATGGTAATCTGGGACAACACTTCATAAATTCTTCTTGCCTCCATTAGACAATTTTCAAGCTCATTTCCATTATTTTATTTCACTTATAGCTATGAATCATTGAAATTCATGGAAACTTTGAGTAACATTGATGATACAAGTATTATTTCCATGATAACTTTTTTAAACACCACTTTGGAATTCTCCATCAATCATATACATTTTTTCATTCAAATTGAAATTGTTTTTATTTTTTCCTTTATAAGTTTTGTGAGAGTTCTAAAATTACCTATCTTCTTTACTAATGCATCTTCCATGGAATAATCTTCCTTTTACAGCTGTGATTTTTCAGAATTATGTCCCTTAATGTGTGTTAGTATGTATGAAACAACTTCAATGTGGACCATTTCAAGATAATCCTTCAATTGAGAGTATGAATATCTTAGTGATTTATCTTTGAAAAAATCTTGATATTCTTCACAACATGAACTCAATTTAATAAAGGAATCATATTAAAGGGATTGAACTATAAACTTACCACTTTGACCTCCTCATATTAGTGGTTGTTATTATATCTTCATTGAACTATTTATTATCTTCCTTGCCTCTTTTGTTTTCCAATTTTGTAATGTATTCTTAAAAACTCCCATTTCTGATTTAGTAGGAATAAAGATAGAATTATTGATCTAATATTATTCTTCAAACACCTCAAATATAGAAAAAATCAATTCATATAAAAACACTGTGGAAAAAAAAATTCAAATCCAATCAAATTTAAAATTTTCTCAGATACCAATTGAAATGTCTATTGGATTGGGTGTAGACACCTGAGGGGGGTGAATCAAGTGTTCTTAATTTTTTACTAAATTAGAATTTCTATTAGAATATATTATACACACTTGTAATTTTTATCTATATTATCTATTATTATATATTGTATCTTCTAAGTATTTACCAATCATATATACTACATGAAATTCAATAAATAAAGTAACAGATGACATGTGGTATTTTTAGTAGGTTTAGCCTGAATTTGGGAAGCTTACTCCTTATTGTGATTATTAATTCACCTCAATAATATATTATATTATATATAATAAATTAAAGTGAATATAATGAGCCTCCAAAAGCTTTAGTTCTTCACCCACTCACATTACTTTCCATAGGGAATACATTATTTTCAACTTCCCTTGGTATCACAAAATTCCACTATGATCTCCTTTCATACCCAAATTCACACTTGTTCTACAACTTAGAAATATTTATATAAAAAGTTTCCTTTTATTAACTTTTAATTAGATCTCCTATCATATTTGGATGTCACCGCACTAATATTATTTGATATCCTTACTCACTATTGTGTCTTTGACTGCCTTTTGAAGATCTGATGAACCTCTTGAAACTCGATCTTATCTTTTATCACATCCTCATAGATATTTCAATAAATATGATAATCTATCATCCTCATTCATTATTTGATATTTCATTGTCTTCATGTATCAAGTATCTCCTCAATATATGAAATTATTGACACACAGATTAGAATATCAGTATCAGTACCAGTCTCTTCTAAATCAATTCTCCTCAAATTTATGTAACACTAGTTGTCCAAAGATACTCTTCTTATGTCATATTAATTAATTATATGATCTTTAATTTAGAATGGTATTTGAATCTCAGGATTCTATTATATATAAGTATTTAATATGTTTCAGGAAACATAGATATCGGTTCTTCTTTGTCTTTTTATCTTTTATACATAGATCCCCATCATAATAATTTTTATATTTAGAATATAGAAAAAATCCATTAAAATCATAAGATGATCATACTACTTTCACAACATTTTTATTGTAGGTGTTTCCCATGATCTAATTTTCATTTTCATGTGTTTCCATGTGGGTGTGTCCCCATATTTTTTTGTTATTCTTTTTTACCTCACTGGGTTTTATACTATATATTTTCAAGTGTACCCTTCACTTTTTTTCATTTTAATTTTTTTGTATCTAAATATTTATTCTATTTTTATTCATTAGACTCAACCCACTTTCTCATTTTTCAAGAATCAGAAATGATTTTTTATTTTCATACAATTTTTTATAACTCAATCTTCATTAAGATTTTAATTCATTTAAAAATATGATAATCTGGAAGAAACTTACTCAAAATAATCATAGCTTTGATCTTTATTACATTATCTTGAATATCATCTACCCAAAAATCTAGATCTTTTATCACATTTAATTTTTATTTTTTGATCCACGCATGGAAAAAAAAGTATAGGCACCACCCCAATCATTATTTTCTAGAATTATTAATTATGGAAAACGTGGAATTTAAATATGTGGAATTATTATATTTTCACTAAGGCATGATGTTTACACAGATAGAAGATTTCCATTAAATATAAATCAGATGAATTTTACACTGGTCTAAATTCCCCTTTTACAGATACTAGAATAACCCTTATATAGAGTCATATTAACTCTTAAGAAACTTGTTGGTGACCGTTACAATAAATGAAGATGACCCTTATGCAATAAGGATTCATGTTTATGAATGGAATGTGATAACTGTGTATATCTAAGTCATGTTTACATGGTGGGAGTTTATGCGTATGTAGCTTCAATGATGTTAACATGATTTTTGGATAATGCTTATCTAGCTCTATAAAAGGATGTTTATACACCTCAGGAATCCTTACATAGTGGCAAAGACTTAACCAAATTTTAGTATTATGGCTCAAAAATTCTAGAAAACTTAAAATAAATTTAGATACACCTCAAAAACATTCAATGAATTATTTAATCCCTTTAATTATCCTTATGAAAACAAAAAATTATTCTAGGAATAATAAAAATAATTTTAACCATATCTAGCCCATTTCCATGGTGGTTTATCATTTAAATACTCAAGTTTGAGTATTTCAAGTACTTCACTACCCTATTTATTCATGTTCACTTCTACCGAATTAAATCCAATATCTGAGTAATTTCATGACTAAATTCAGAAGTATATATACTAATTCATTAATGAGTGTATTCTTCATTTAAGGTTGTTTTTAACTCTATTAATATAGCTTCTTGAGGTTTCTCACCCACCCATATATTCACCCTTGTTGTAAATGTTTTATAAAATACCCATATCATTAGTACATGAATTTTACATAAATAACAACTCAATAAATTGTATGATTTATTAGGATGATCATATATTATCAAACTCTTCTAGACTCCATTTCCATCATATGACACTTTTTCCTACGCATGTTTAATGGAATAAAACACCATTCAAATTTACCCAAAAAACCATATGGGAAACTTTTCAAGTTCCATGGGTGGAATCTCACTTTATCACCCACCACTAATTATTACTTTATCATTGAAGACATATATATTGACATGATTAAATGATAAATAATACAATCAAACAGAAAAGGAAACGTCAATTTTAAAGCTCCATCATTTGATATTTCACTATTAGGTTTAAAGTTCAACTTGCGTTTCTTACCCTATCAGAAAACGTCATAGACATTGAAAAACTTAATCTTAAGTTTCAAAATTTCCCTTGTTATTCCTTTATAATAAGTATTTTATAAGGTCCAGACATTATAGTTCCCTAACCTCTTATGAAAAATTAATGAGGATCCCTCAATAGCACTAAGACAAGACAAATTTCAATAACCAAGGCCCTCTAAGTTAATAGCATAAAAATTATCATTCATATTGGTAGATAAAACATAATAATTTTGAATATGTGATAGTACATTTATCATTCCCAAAGTTCATAGAGTAACCTTCATCACATACTTCTCTTATGAAAATATGTTTTTTGATTATTTCCTAAAACATAAAGTACATTTGAAATTAAATTCATACTAATAATTTGACTTTACATATTGTCACAAAAGTGTATCATCCTCCTTTCACTTTCTATAATTTATAGAAATTAGAATTTTCTTCACTTGTGTTCTAAGAACAATTTTTACCCATATACTAAGTGTTATAATTATGTGTACTCAGCTAATATTCATAAAAGCAATTGGTTATAAGAGTTTGGTACCCAAATTTGTTTGGGTCTAAAAATATTATAAAAAATAACCTTAGTTACCCACACTGGTCTAACACTATGATATTGAATTAATGATAGTTCACTAGAAATATAAACCTTATAAGTTAAAAAGTATTGAATTTTTTTCAGTGAACAGTGTTTTCCCCTATGGCCTCTTCTATGAAATTTAGTATAGAAAGTTTCTTTTTTGGAACAAAAAATTTATACTAGAAATGTTAATTTTTAGAAGAAAAAACTATTCTGGAGGATGTACGACTGGGTTTTTTCTTTCTTAAGAGATTATCAAAGTTCTCCCTACATGAATTAAAATTTTATAGTGTCTTATTTAGACTAAAAATATAAAATTTTAGTTTAATAACTAATTTCATATCATGATTAGTTGAAAAAATATTAGATTTATCATTTTATTTATAATAAATCTTATAAATTTCAGAAGTAATTTTAGAAAACATATCATTATATTTTGGAAAATATTACTTAGTCAAATCAAAATATTTCTTCAGTTTTTTTATTTTCTTCTCTAAGAAATTCACATATCTGAAAAGTTCTTCAATGATGGGATATCATCCATATATTATGAAAAAAAATTACACTTTTAATCATCTTAAGTAAAAGAATAATTCATATCAAGGGATAAATATAAAATTAAATTAGGATTGACCTTCCTCATAAAGAACAAATCATTCTAGGGAACCATTATATAAAAATTAATGACCATTCAGCTATCATAACTCTATGAATCACTTATTCTTTTAGATGATGGACCCTCACCATCACTACACTTAAAATTATTATCTCGAAAATATCTTCTATATTTACTCTTTAAAGAATTCTAATTCCTAATATTATTATTCTACATAGAAAAATCAAGACTGATATGACCAAATTTTTTTCCCTCATAATTGATAGTGTTTAATGATTCCTTATTCTTATACAACTATTTTCTATTATTTGTATAATAATACTGAAAGTTATTATTTATAATAATATCGTTCATATGTTTTTAATATGAGAAAGTTCACCTTCAATAGCTTAATAATTACTAACATCAGAATAATTTTTATATTTCTTATTTATGGTAGTGACATTTAATTTTTGAGCACTGAAAGTTAGAGATCTTAAGTTGATGTTAATGCAAACCCGTTTACTTCTTTCCCCATATTAGTATATCTCTTAAACCAATTTTCATATTTGATGAGTTAGACTATAATTTTATCAAGACTAGGCATTTTCATATGTTTATTATCATCTATCACTATCCACTTATATTCCCATTCCTTATAAATAATTTCAATAATATGTTTTGTAATTATTTTATCAGTAATTTATTTTTTTCAGATATTTTATTCCATTGAAAATTATCATAATATTTTGGTGGATTTGTGCCACGGATTCACCAGGTATAAAATAATAGGCTTGATAATCTGCATGCAATATCTCCCTTCAAGTCTCAAAAAATTTATATGTTAAAGAGTGAGTAATTTTCTCCAAATTCCTTTAACTATATCACATGATGAAATTTGACTATGGATATATCTATTAATTTAGAAAAGAAAGGTATTTCAAACTTTTTAACTATCTTGATATTCTTGTTTATCCTCATGATTAAATGTAGATATTTCTTTCTATGTAATTATTTAATTTCTAAGAATCATTATTAAATGATCGACACTAGTAATGAAAATAAATTTATTTATCATTTCATTCCATTATTTATTTTCAGTACCATAAAATATCGATGGTTGAATAAGATTCAGATTCTCAATAGTTCTGATAAGAATCCCTACCATATCAAAAACAAAAATATTTTCTCTCTTATCTATCTTAGTGTAAGGAATCCAATAAATTTCAAAATATATATACAAAATATAACAACTAAGATACTAGATAAAATATAAAGTTTTTATTAGATATCAATAAAATGGATTTAATACTAAATGTTGTCCCAGTGGGTATATAATAAAATAGTTATATGATAAATGGTGAATTGTAGCTAAAAATTATGAATAAAATTTATATCCCATGATTTAAAGTTATAATTTTTTATTAATAATAGTAAATGAAGAGATAATTCAAGATATAATGTAGTATAACATATTGGAAAATAAAACTATGAGAACATGAACACTTAACCAATAATAACAATACAATTAGTAAATAAAATAGAAATGTAGAAACAATTCTCAAAGTATCATATGAAAATTTGAAAATCTATTAAAGGATATTATTAAAAAAAAATTAAATCAGAGAAATTTTTACTTTAAAACAAAATAAGCAGGTGGATCGGTAGGCCATATCCAAGGTATGAAAGTAAAAAAGGTCTATAGTAGGAAACACTTAAATAACATCTTCATAAACATGTAGCATTAACCCCAAATACCTCTTCAATATCCTTGATTTATGGTAATTCCATGTACACTAATATTATTTGAACTCAATGGTTTGGAAGATGAAAAACCCTATCCTTGGAGTATCATCAATTAGAGTGATCAGAAATAGTAGATTCTTTATCATAATCTCATCGGCCTTGAAGATCAGAAGATGAACAATTACAAAAACAATACTAGGATATTTATAATAAAACCTAATATTCTACCAATGAATATAGATCTATCTTTTTATGAAGTAATTTAGTTAGATATTATCAATATTTGGGGAATATTCACTAAGTTCTAGTAATTTTATAAATCTCTTCAGTTCACTAGTTAAGACAATACAAACAGAAATTAAACCCAACACATATGTTAGAAAAAAATGTAATGTGTATTGTGATTTTTATTAAAAGGGCAGCATAAGAGTCATATGACTCAAAAAATAGGTTACATTAGTTTCATTATTGTGTTATGGGTGGTATATTTATAGTTTGTATTTAATAGTTATAAATTCTCATTTTTGTGGATTTTTAATTAATAAAAAGAAGTGATTTTGTTAATAAATATAGTTACATATATTTCCATTAAAGAATTATAAAAAAAATAATTCATTATTAATAATACATATAACAATTATTGTTATTTTCATAATAATTCATGATAGAAATGTTATATCATTGTTCTTATATCTGGTAAAATCAATAAAAAAATAATGTGATATAATGAATCAATGAGTAATAATATGGTATTGTATTATTGAAATATCACTTTTAAAAAATAATAGCTATGTTAATTTTATTTTATTTATTTTTTAAATAATATTCCATAATAGGTGTGTGAATAAGATAAAATAAAATTAAAAACTGATGTATTTACTATGCAAGAACTTGAACTCCTTCAGAAATCATCTTTGGTTTTATAAGATTTAGATGTCCTAATTGAGACCAGGGGATTTAAAATGTGGAAGATAATTTTTAGGGAGGTAATTTGGATAAAAACATGATAGGAAATTGAATTAAAGGTTTGTTATGAATTTGGTACTGGAGAGATCCTTTTATAGGTGATTTTGGGTGGTATATTCAAAAATACTCATCCATTAATGTGTAATTTGTAGATAAGGTATAGATATATTCTATAACCTTACACCTTATATTAAATTTTTTTCCACATTTTACCTCATACCATAGTAACTTTATTTATAACTCAATTACTTATTTTTTACAAAAAAAAAGAAATTAAACTTGTTACCTAATTTTGACATGAATATCTTAAATATTAAATCCATGTTATTGAATTCAACTACTATAATTGATAAAAATTAACTTTAGAATAAAAATTCATAACGCATGAAAAATAATTTTTTTAAAAAGATATATTTTTAGACATTATATGTTTTTTTTTATTTTTTACCAAGTAATAATTATTATTTGAATATTAATTTATTTTTTTCATATATTAAAAATACATTACACTAAAATTATTCTTTAACAGTGATAAATTTAATTTATTGAGATAATAAAAACATAACACATAGTAAAATAATTATTTCAAAATATATTTTTTTAATAATGAAATTGTATTTATATTTATTTAAAATTATTTATCCGCTAAACATTCATTAAATATTATAAAATCATTTTATACAAATAATTATATGGATTTTATAAATACATTTAATCATTTTTTTGAAATTAGAAAATTTAATAAAATGAAACACATATAAAATTACACATAATATTATTAATAATAAAAATACATGTGTTGAAAAATATCATTTATTGTATTAATAATTACATATTTATATCATCCTAACTTCTACTTACAAAACTCATCAAGACCTCCACATAATCCCTAAGGGTGGCATAATCAATGGTGGTAATTGTGTGTCATGATTCAACTAGCATGTATTTTGTAATTATTTCCACTATAGTGGTTTGAATTTTTGTGATTAGTCCCTTTGAATATTTTAAATAATATTTATGGAACTAGTCATGTAGTTTTCATAGTTTTTTGAGAAATGTAAATCCCCAGGGTTGGTAGATTAAAAATATTAAATATATTAACACACATACACATAATATATAAAATAATTAATTGTATTTGGATAATATTCTAATATGGGGAAAATGAGGTCATCATTGGATCCAGAATGTGGGTTTTACCTAAAGTACGATATAAGGTTTGTTCACATCGGGCCTCTGGTCGATGTGTTGTCTGGAGCTCATATAGGATGAAATAAATTAATTCAATTTATTTATTTATTCTTTTAAATAAAATATATACACCAAATCATTTTGTATTAAATCTCTCATTGCGGACTCCCCTAGTTTTAACTGTATAACAATGACGGAGTCTTGAGAGGAGAGTTGAGTTGGAGGGCATTGGTATTGACCTTGGAATCAAGGATCGATCATAAATGTTTTAGAATTCAACCATATCTACGATGATGATGACATGAGATTTGTTCTTCCCCAGTGATTGATATGATATTAAGGTAGGGATTTTTTTTAACGGATTCAATCCTTGTTTTGATATCATTGTGATTATGGATTTATTTTTCTAAGGATTTAACCTATGATCAACCTTTATTGAGCCTTGAAAATTTATTTTTTTGATGATCTTCTCTATAACCATGTATTTTCTTAAATCAATGTTATTATTGATTTTTTTTTTGGTTTTTTGTAAATGTTTTTGATTCTTGGGTTTTAAATTAATATCCGTTAATTCACCTTGTTAAATATTCTTTTCTCTCACAAATTCTTCACACTCATCATTGGCCTACGATAAGATGAATATTCAGCCCTGATCCCTGTTCAAATCATGATCAAAACTCAAATTCATGTTTCTTTGTTTGACCATATTTGGAGTTGATATTTGTGGTATTTTTGAAGAACAATAAGGAATTTTAATGGGTGAGTGAGACTGGGAATGGCCATTTCATGAACTAGTGCATGCAGATGTCATAAGAGGTGATAAAACATTGTTTTCTGAAGAAGGGTGGATATAATCTGAATTCTGTCCAAACATTGATGATGTTCAATGTATTTATCGCATTTTATGACATTCTTTATGAAGTAATCAGAGTAAATGGTACGGAATATGGAAGAAGAAAGTTTTCTATAAATTTCTTGGCTACATAGTGTGTAGTTTGGAAGAACACATGACATGTTTTCTATTTGATGTAGTTCTAGAGTTTTGAGTTGGAGGAATGTATCACATGACCATGTGACTCGTCTATATTCCATGTGAACCCTACTTGAACAGCTTGATGTGTACTTCAATTACACACCTAGGGACACATGTGGCCCCCACACACCATGTGTATTGGACCACACCCCGTGTAACCTTGAAGTTGCATGACTCGAGTAGACAGGGTATATGTCGAGTATCTATATAGAAATACCACAGCATGAAATCCATCATTAAGCCATGTATTTTGACTAAGACATGCCATGTGGGATGAGAGATCATGGTTAGGTGGCCCACTTGGAATAACACACTATGTTCCTATAAGATATGATGTGTAATTTTACTTGACCAAAAATAGTTCATCCAGATGTGGATTCCCCCCTCATTATTCCATTATGGAGTAGGTATTCCACTAATTGGGATTCATATCATCATAGGGAGTTGGTATTTCACCCATGTGAACATGGGGCAGGGATTCTCTAGAGGCAAAATCAGATAGAGTTGGTATTTTACCCCCATTACGAGGTTAGATCCTTTATTTGAGAAGTCAGTATTTCTTATATCTGTGGAGCTCACAAGGTAAAGGGATCCTCCACCAATTTCAATATATCACCAATATTCATGGGGAAGGGATCCTCCAATATATTTTGAGGGAAGGGCCACATAGTTTGCTTAAGACTTCTAGATTAGAAGCTGGGAATGTAGAGTTTGTCTGGATAAGTGAGAGTTTTAGGATATACTTTGGGATTTTTATCCTTTTATGAGTATATTTGGGTTCTCCATTCCCTTTCCCTCTTGGATATAGTTTTTAGATGAATCTTTATTTAAATTTTTTAGTACTTAGTGATTTCGAGGCACCCTATTGGGTATGTACATACTTACCCTTGCATGGGCCATAAAACTATGTATTGTGTCTTATCCAAATGGATTGTTTTTTAATGGAGATATAGGGAGACTTGGTCACTACAAAAAAATTAAAATTTAGTGGCATTTTTAAAAACATTTCTAATTTTTAAATTTAGGCACATTTTTCAGGAAGCTTCGCTAAAAATACATATATTTATATACCTCATCATCCCACATCGGTGTAAATATAAATTGAGATACATACATATATATATATAAACACAAACACATATATCAACACACACACACACACAGATATATATATATATATACATCTATTTATATAAAAACAAATATATATTTTAAATTTAGTAAAGTTTTTAAGAAATCATGGCTATTTTAGTGATGTTTTTACCAATGTCTTAAAACGTGGATAATTATATGTGTGTGTGTGTGTAATTATATATACGTATATATTTATACACACACACACACACATATATATATATATATAAACATAAATATATATACAATTATATATATATATAATATAAACACGTATATATTAATATAAACATATGATATATATAAAATATAAACATGTAAGAATATATATAATATAAATATATATAAACATAAAATACAAACATATATATATAATATAAAAAATATAAATACATATATATTAATATAGACATATGATATATTAAAAATATAAACATATAATATATTAAAAATATAAACATATAATATATGCAAAATATAAAAATATAATATATATAAAATATAAACATATATATATATAAACCTATATATATAAACATATATATATAATATATAATCCTATATATATAATATAATATAAACATATATGCAAAATAGAAACATATATATATAATATATAATATAAAATTATATATATTACCATAAAATATAAAATATAAACATATATATATATAATATAATATAAACTAATATATATAAACATATGATATAAAATATAAACATACATATATATATGTGTGTGTGTGTTAAGATATAAAATTATATATATTATATAATTTTTAAAATAGTTTAAAATATAAACATATATATATATATTAATATAAACATATGATATATATAAAATATAAAAATATAATATATATATATATAATATAAACATATATATAATATATAATATAAACATATATATAATATAATATAAAAATATATAGATATATAAAAATATATATCATATAATCATATATATATAAAATAATCATATATATAATATAATCATATATATAATATAATCATATATATATTTATATATATTATAATTATATATATATAATATAAACATATAAACATATATGTAAAATATAAGTATATATATAATTACATATATAATATAATATAAACTTATATATATAATATAAAATATAAACATATATATTTTAATATAAACATTTGATATATATAAAATATAAACATATATATATATATAAACACACACACACATATATATATAATATAAACATATATGTAAACATAAAATATAAACTTATATATATATATAAACATAAAATATAAAATATAAACATGAATATATATATATATATATATATTAATATATGTATATTAATATATAAAATTATATATATATAATATTAATTTTTTAAATAGTTTAATTTAATTATATATAAAAATATAACAGAATACAATGTTATATTCAAAAAACTCATAGGTGAGTTGGTTAGACCCTTTGTCTATACCGTGAAGGTTGCAGGTTGTAATTCTTCTAGAGAATGGTTTTTCTGTGTGTGGGGATTCCAGTATACCTGCAACGTGAAGGGGGGAAGCAGCATATGAGCGGGCATGTGGGAGGCATAGTGGGATCCTATACTGGAGGCAGAGGGTGGGCTAAGGCACTAGAGGGGGAGAGAGGGACTGGAGGGTTCCGGGTTGGGTGAGGCATTGGAGGGTCATAGAGGGTTGGGGTGGGCATGTGGGTGTGAGGGTGAGGTACTAGAGGGGTGGAGATGGTACGAGGTGGACCTATGGGATAGAGGGTGAGGGATGGGATGGTGTAGGATGGTATGGGTGAGGCATGGATGGGACAGGTGGGGTGTACATAGTAATAAATTTTTTATTTTAAAAAAATATAATTTTCAAACAAAAAAATGTAAATTTTAAAAAAAAAATTACCAACATTTTTTACAAACATCATTAAATAATGTATCATTTATAAATATTTCCACTAAATTTCAGTATATTAGTTGCCTCTATATAGCGGCATTTATAAACGCCACTAATTTATAGATTTTTATTTATGGAAATTTTGTGGAAACATCGGTAAATGAGGTTTCTCTAATTAGAAATGTTTATAAATGTTACTAAATTAGTGACACCTCATTAACCAACATTTTTTATAAATATCGGTAAATGAATTAGAAGCATTTTAAAACATCAGTAATTGGAATTGTTTTTTAGTTGGTGTGGATGGTGTTTAATGGATCTTAGAGGTTGTGATAGAATTATTTTTTTGGATAGGTGGTTATATATTAAGACCATTTTACTTCTTGTTTTCAAGTAGGACCTATTTAATAGTTGATTAGGCTGGTATTTTTCCCTCTTTACTTGACTATATGCAATTGTACTTTGTTTTTGAATATTAGAAGTTGTGTATGCATTTATTATTCCAATTTTTCAATTTCTGAATTTCTCTAGAGTGTATGGAAACATGTGTGTGTGCACAAATACATTAGTCTAATGCCTCCCATTTTTATGTTATGCATAGTCAGTGCTAGTTACCATCCTATAACCCATTATAGGTAGGCTTAGGGTGGAAGACTTAGCTTAATGCCACATGGGAGGGACCTAGTGTGTCAATTCTTGTAAAAGTGTTATCATAGTCGAGGTTTTCCTAGGATGGAGTTTGGAGAAAGAATGATTGAGACGATGGGTTTGGGATTAGGGAAATGTTGTTAAAGTGTTCTAAGTTTGGCTCTCAGTATTGGGAACCTAGTGATTGTTCAGCAAATGACGTATACATACACTCAGACTCTGATAACCTACTTTCTGACTCGGCCCACTGAGGAATCAATTTTAGGTAAAACAATGATACATTCATTATATGGGAATGACTTTTTTATGTAATTCATGAGTTAACACCCTAGATATTCTCTTTTGATCAGATTACATCTTGAACATTTCAAGATTTCGCTATAGATACTGGCAGTTAGGATTATATGATAGGATCACTATAAGGATTAGCTCAATGATTAGATTGTAGTTCATGTGCCCTTTCAAGACGTCTTCCCTCCAGGGGGATATTGAGTGGTACTTCCACCCATAGAGTAGTGATAAGACCTTCCACTAGTCGTATAAGCCAATGTTTTAACTATTGTTGGGTAATAGATCATTCTATAATCATATGATGATGTGGTTCATGGGTCGAACACACTTTGTGAGTTTCAAATGAAAATAATGATGAATTTTTGGGGTGATTCAGACCTGCAGATGGTAGAGAATGATTTGGAGTCCAGATTTCATAATTATGTCTTCTTAGCCCCCCCCCCCCTAGATAATATGGCGATGCTAGCGAAAAATTTTCACCGTGGCTCAGAAAGATAGTGGTGGAGCATAATGACATAGACCTGTAATGATGTGACTCTTACATGGATGAGTTTTAGCCCCTCTTTTGGGAGGAATATTTCCTAGTCACCCTAGAATCAGTGTACATTCAGGAGATTTTTTATCTTTAAGAGGGAATCATGTGATTCATTGATTATTAATCAAGGTTTACAAACCTCATGAGATACTCTCAATGCATGGTTTGTGATGCCTATTTTTAGGTGAGGATGTTCGAATGTGGTCTACATGGAGATATTCAAGCCAATGTTTTTCCCATTTTAATCCCCACCTATATATAAGTGATGGAGTGTTCCATACTAGTAGAAATAATTTTGGTTGAGTTGTCGTAGCCTGCTAGTATTGATAATAGTCAGATAGGTGTAGGGACTTAAACTATGAGTGGACTGCATCAGGCATTGGGGTTATGAAATTAGAACCATCAGCAAGTCAAGTCTCATATAAGTGGATCCATAGCCTAGGGTTCACAAAGATGTTCCATTTATCTAAGAGAGAGGTATTTCTTTTCCTATAATGGGTGAGGTTATATCACTTAATACTGCCTAACACACTTTAAGATAATAGATAGGTAGATAGTGGATTGGATTCCAATGAAGAAGAATCAACCTAAGTCAAAGGAACTACAGGTATTCATCCATCGTAGAGGAGTTGGTAAAACTAGGGGATTTTTTTGAACATATGATTTGATATCACTTTCATGACCACTACGTTGTCCTCGTTGGGCTTGGGAAACTATCAAGTAGGGATACGGTCAGTTACAAATTCTTTAGTATTATGACCCAAAGTATCCTTAAATGATATGTGGTATGATCCATGTCTTTTCTGCCCTAGATTTAGTTTATATAGACACGGGTTCAAACAATTCCTTTCTATCCTTATCCATTTTTCAGGAGTTAGAAATTCCAATAGAGCCTTTAGTCTAACCCGTATAGTAGGAGACTCCAACTTAAGGTAATTCTATGATCACACTCTTCTATCAGTAGTTTTATTTATCACTTGGATGATATCGCTTCTCATGGGACATATTTGTGGCTATGATGAGAACATATGATTTCATTCTTGGTATGGGATAGCTATCAACCATCCATTCCCAAATTTATTGTTTCTTTTAGAGGATGTGGTGGACCTAGGTTGACAAGTCAATATTTTCCATCACTAATGAGAATGAATTTTAGTATGAGCATGGTGGGAAAATGTGAATTTTTTTGCATCCAATTTCTCATTAGTTGGCTATCTTGACTCTTGGGGTTGATAACTTAGTAGGTTTTTTATTCCCTATAATGGTAGAGGAGTACCTATATGTCTTCCCCAAGGTCATTCCTAAGTTACCTTCACATCGAGAGGTTAACTTATGTATTGATTTTCATCTAGGTACCATTATGATATCATTACTAATAGATTATATGGATCTCATTAAGCTTTAAAAATGAGGGTTTAATTATAGGACCATCAAAATAAAGGATTTATCTATACCAGTGTATCCCCTTGGGTAGCACTGATATTATTCACTAAGAAGGTAGATGGGAGGATGAGGTTGTAAGCAAATTATCACCATCAAAATCAGGTAACCATTAAGAATGGGTATTCCCTACTAATAATATATAACCTCTTTGATCAATTGAAATGGTAAAAGTGGTTCTCAATGTTTTACCTCAGGTTAGGATATCACCATTCATGGTTTCTCGAGGAGGAAATACCTAATATGAAATTTTGATGTCGTTACAGTCACTATGAGTACCTAGGGATTCCCTTTTTCATAAAAAAATCCCAAATAGTGTGTATGGGACTCATGAACAAGATCTTGCAGCCTTTCCTAGATAGTTTTCCAATGGTATTTTTCGATTAAGTTCTCATATATTTGGTATTGGAGGCTAAGGATGTACAAAGTTTTAGGATAGTTCTTAACATAATTCAAAATAATTAACTATTTTGGAAACTCTCAAAGTGTTAGTTCTGGATTATAATGTTCCACTTTCTAGGACATGTTATCTCAGGGGAGGGTGTAAACGTGGACCTAGTAAAGGTCATAGTAGTTCTATCTTGGGAGCCACCCAAGACCATGGTAGAGGTGTATAGCTTCAACAAGTTTTCTGGATATTATCAAGGAATCATTCTAGTATTCTCTAGGATTAGATCTCCCTTGACTACCTTGACCCAAAAATGAGCATCCTTTTATCAAGATAGAAATGTACCAAATGAATTGTAAGAATTTTTGGAAGATTGTGGCTAGAACTCTCATCCTGAGGTTTCCAAAAGAGGGGGTTGAGTATGTAGTGTTATATAATTCCTATATAGTAAAGATTAGGTGTGTTTCCATATAAGGGTAGGTATTGATAGCCTACAAATCTATATAGGTAAGATAACATGAACATAACTACACATCTCATGACTTGGATCTACTATTATTAGTGTTTACCTTGAATATTTGGAGATACTACCTCCTTGGTGAGAGTTTTGTTGTTTATTCCATCCAAATGAATCTCAAGTACATCTTGGATTAGTTGGATTTCAGTTTGGGATTGAGACGATGGGTGAAGTTCCTATAGAACTATAACTTTAATATAGTCAATAATACTTATATATATAATGTTATAATATTTTATCTCATTATGATATCTCATTCTTAGTTTCTAGGTAAGGATTCAGAGTAGTCGGCCTCATTATAGTTATCCTTGGTGAATGAGGAAGGATTATCATGCCTATAATTGAATATTGTGACCCCTATACTTCTGCAACATGTGATGTAATCATATATTGGATATATTTATGGTTTATTCTAGAATGACTATATATTCATAGTACATGCTACTAATGGATCATCAAAAGGTGAGGAGCATGTTATCATCTGCCAAACGAGGATGATGGTACCAATCATGCTTCAAGAGAATGTATTGGAAGAGTTATATGCATCTCCCTTAGTGGTGTAACTGGGGGTAATAAATATATACCAATACCTTTAGCAATACTTTTAATAGTCAGAGATGAATAATAGTGTTATAGAGTTCATATCCTGATTCCTCACCTATCGGTAGGTGAAGGCAGAGAATCAGGTACCATTAGGTTTATCCCTATAATGACCCGAAGTTTTATATATGAAATTACCATTTCAAATGAATAAATTCCATATTAATTAATTATGTTTTAGAAAATGCATTCACTGATTTTTTTAATTTTAGACTATTATAAGTTATAGCCTATAAAATTTAAAGGATTGTTAAGTAATATAACCATTGATAATATAGTCATTGTAATGTGTTTATTATGATTAGTATATATTAAGGGTAATGATAAAATCTAATTGACATAGATGAAACAAGAAATGGTCTTCACCAATAGGATTATACCCTATGAAGCCCAGTTATCAAAGCTTAAAAGGGAGATGGAATCACTAGGCTTTTCCCATGAAAAATCCCAAAATTATATTCAACAACTAAAGCATGAGGGAAACTATTTAAAGAATAAGTTCAAGTTTATTGAGATCATGGCCCAAACCATGTACTCTAAACCACATCAAGAAAGAATCACCATTTCACACCTTCCCTTAGGGTGTACGGTGGTGTAATAATGGGTTAGGAATCTAAACCCTCACAGTATGAATTTTTATATTTCATTTGTAATAAAAAAGTTATTATATTTGACTATTTTATTAATGATTTTTATAAAAATTATATTTTGATAAAAAGAAATTAATATTGCCATTTCTTTAGGAAATAAATATATTAAATTAAGACACTCTTTTTTGATAAATTATATAATTTTTAAGATAACAGTTATTTTAAATAAATATTCTTATTAAATAATATATATATATATATATATATAAATGGAAATATAATTTAATGAAGTCAAATATAATCCTTATAAGGTTCATAAAATTTTTTTCATCATAAAAACCAGTATTTTCAATAAATGGTAAATTTTAAATTAAAAGTGTAAATTATCATAGTTAGAGAATTATTTGGATAAAAACATTTTTTAAAATTAGAATGTCAAAATTATTCAATGGTTATTTTTTTCGTAATCTTCTAAGACAACTGATTTTTTGTGTAAAAATAAAATACGGTATAAAAATATAGTATGTATTATTACATCATAAAAGACCAAAAGTGATGTATTAAATAGTATAAAGAGTTTCCATGAAAAAAATTATATTTTTCACTTTAAAATAATTTTTTTAAAAGTTATTTGATTAATTTTATAAACCCTTAATGAATCCCTCAAAATCCATATTATATTTTAAAGATTTATAATTAATTATTTATGAAGATGACTCACTTCCACATCGTCAAGGGTATTATTTTAATGACTTCATTTCTCAGCCTTATAAAAATATAAAAACTAATCTTTTTTGGTATAATCCAAGGGAAAAATCCGGGTAGTGTTTTTGGGTTTTATAATTTTATCATATAGAGTCTAAAACATATGTTTAGAAATTTATAAATAACCCCCCTCTCTTTTACTATAAAAACCCACCCAACATCCCATTACTCTTCACTCAAAACACTTTGGGCATAAATTTACTCTACCTTTTACACTCTAAATTCCTCATAAGGTGTTCTAAATATCTTAAAATCTCCTCCCAGTATTTTAGAAGAGCCCTCTCAAGGTAAGGGATCCTCTCCTCCTCTTTATTCAACAATTGCCTTTATACAATGACTTTTGATTTTTAGTTGTTCATATTAGAATATAGTTTTACATAACCATCTTATTTTCCTCATTTTTTTAAGTAATGATATAACTCCTTATACTCTCATTTAACCCTTTCATGAATCATTATATACACCTATTAAGTTACTAAAATTATCTTATAATTTTCCCAGACAAATATTATTGTATTGAATACCCATCCTCATTTCCACTCAAAGGAATTCATCTATATGTAAATATCCTTCATTGAATGTTTAATTACATATATTTAACCCACACTCTATAATTGTGGGGTTAAAATGATGAAATGAGTTATTATTTTTTACTATCTATGTGGCACACAAATGCATGTACCTAATATGAATGTGATCGATGGACCCATAATTATACATCCCTCCAATGCATTGGGTAATGTTTTTATCTCTTGAGATAATATGTGTGGTGCATGGGATTTTATCTTAAGAACACTATGTTATGATATGTTTGTGGTTATCCTGGACTTATTTTTATCATTCCATGTTTTATGTTGTTTCCGCATTCCCATGTTGCATGGATGTTATCATCTTATATAATGCGTTGATGTTATTGTTTATGATTCTCACACCTTTTATGTCACCTTAATATTCCTATTGACTAATATATATTAATTTCATCATGTTATGATTTGATTATTCCCTTACTATTATTTATAGCTCATCCATTTATTATGTACGTACCTAGGTAATCATGTGCAATTTTAGAAGAGAAATGGAATTTTAAGATCATGTTAAGGATTTTTAAATAATTTCATTGTATCCATGTTAAAATTATTGTTCTATGTACCTAATTTCTAAAATACATTATGCCTCATGATATTTTAGGATTTTATTAATTTTTTTATATAATAAATCATGAATTAAGGTGTATTAAAATATGGGTTGTCATAGTTGGTGTCAGAGGGAAGTTTAGTTATTTTGGGGGATTAGGGTTAAAGAACCCTATAAAAAGCATTATGAATTAGACTAAACATATTAAAAATCACTAGATTATAGTAAAGAATAAAGTAAGTGGTTTCTGATCAACAAAATTCATGTCTGGATACTATAATTGGATATGGATCTGGCACAGTTTTACCTAGGGGTAAAAATATTGAAAATGGTGCATTTGGATTTGACCCTATCATCACTTAAGGAATAACAAAGCATCTTTAATTAACACTAGGTTTGACACTCCAAGGGGATATTATTTCGTAAATTCACAGGATCTTTATGAACCATTATGAAGGGAACAAACATGCCCATCAAATCTTATATTAGGAAAGAGACCGTGGATTACTTAGATTGAAACCTAAAAATTTATAGGCTAAGTAATGTATGTCATTATGAGTTATACCTTAAATTTTCATAGTTTACCTTTTATGTGTTTAATAGTTTAATTATTCTTATCATTAACTTCCCTTTTATTTTATTCAATTTTTTGTAAATTGGAGGAACCAAGTCAACAACCAATGTAATGAGAAATTCCCAAATGAGATGACCAACCCGATGGGATCAAGAGTCAAGAAATTCATAATAATACTTTCTCAATTAACTCATGTTTTGAATATAAAATTAAATATTAAAAAACACTCACATCCTCATAATAAAGAGAATGATTTAATTGTGATCTTTATGTGATAAAGGCCTCTTATTTTCAATGTATCTCTGAATACCTTAATCTTGTTGTATTTTACTTTTCTTTAGGTTTTATTCCAGTTATAAATTTTATAATTATATCTCATTTATTTATCATTTAATTTATTACATTATATATTGTAGTTATAAACCATAATAGAATAATAAATTATTAATTTCATTTTCTTGTTCTATATAAGCCAAGAAATCTAGAAAAAAATGTATTTTTCACTAAAAAAATTATGTGTTACTGTTTGGTTATACTAAGTGATTAATGGATATATTTTATGATGTTATTCCATATTAATTTCTACAACCAATATTTTTTAATATGGGAACAATGATTATTATTCAAGATAGATATTTATAAATAAAGTATTCATGTGCATTGGATTTAGAAAAAAAAATGTATCCCATAGAAGTAGTTTCTAAAATGGTTGTATATGATTTTCAAAAAATGAATAAAGATTTTGTTAGAACTTTTTGTGATTGATTTGTGTGAACTTACAAGATTTTTTTTAAAAGGTCAATATTACCAAAAAAATATTGGTGTGAATTTGTTCTTATAGTATATAGAACTTAAAAAATATATTTAGATAGTATTTTTTGGTAGCATGTTGTTTAATCTTTGGTTTTGTGAAATTATATAAATTCCACCACATAGAGATTCCATTCATGGTAGAGGATTGGGGAACCTTGAAAGTGTCCCTTATCTCTTGAATTTGTTAGTAAAATAAATTTCGTTTCTTGTAAAATGATTGAATTAGGAGAGACTCAATAAATTAAATCATGGTTTAAAGATTCTTAAAAAAGAATTCTCATATCTTTAGAGGATATGGTGGGGTTTGGGAAGATGATTATTGGAAAGAGTCAAAAAAATATTTCATTTTTTATATACGTATCATATATTCATGATGGAATTAAATAATTAAAACCTTTAGGTAGAGATCTTGAGTGGTGAGAGAGAGTTTTTAAAAAAAATATTACATAAGGATCCAACATAGGTTTGATTTCAAAAGATATTTAGTCTGAATTTTTTATAAATAATTGAAGTGGAGGAAAGATTTGAATTTTCAAGATTTAGAGAAATGGAACATAATAGTGTTGGATTATGTCATTTTTCTAATGTATGATATTCAATTTTCACTAGAGTTTAACATAAATGATAAACTTAATGATGTAAAATTCAACAAGAAAATTCAATTTGAAATTGTCCAAAGGTAATCATGTTTAAATATTGAGATTCCTCTTGGAGTAATGATAGAATAAGTATTATAATATCTTTCGTATTCCATTATGATTAGTGATGTGAAAATATCATGGTACATTTTTAAAATTGAGGTGATCAAATATAACATCATAATTAGAAATGGTTTAAATGGTAAGGTTTATGGATTCTATTGACAATTAAATTCCTAGAGTTTATTTTACCTTAAATAATGGGAGTATTCAAACATTTTTAGAATATTGGTACAATCATATAAGTTTATTAGAATTTTTTATAAGTAACCTTAGAGCCTTAACACTCCATCTAGTGAGTAGGATTCTTTAATAAGAGGACTAAAAGTATAAACCTCAGTTACCAATGGTATTGGGAGATTTCTCAAACATGTTTCAAAAATATTTTTTTCTGCATCCACCATATCAAAATGTGAATATCTTTATTAACTTTTTAACTAGAAAAAGACTCAATTCTTTTCATTCATATCATATAGTTCCTAAGCTTATATGATAACTAAAGACACAATTGGAAGATTTGGAAGCAGAAATATTTATCTAACCAAGTGTGTGACCTTATGTAATGCTTGTTCGTTTTTCTAATAAGGTTGTTGTTAGTTTTTTATTATGCATAAAATATTAAAATATGAACTAATTTACAATGAAAACATATACCCTTTACCTCAAATTGATAATTTTTCAATAAATTTATTGGATCTAAGTGGTTTTTAAAGATAGACTTAAGGTTAGGGTATCACCAATTGAGGAAGAAGAGTGATGAAATTGTAAAGAAAAAATTCAGTTGTAGGTATAGAAATTATGAGTTTATGGTAATTTAATTTAGATTTACCAATTTTACTACTATTTTTATATCCATGATGAATCATTTCATTCATAAATAACTTGACTCATTTGTATTTGTTTTTTTGGATGACAACTTGATTTACTTGGATTCAATGGAATATCATGCAAACTATATGAGTATTATTATAGAGATAATGTAAAACCACATATTATATGAAATGATATCTAATGGTATATTTTAAATTGATTTAGTTAGGGGCTTAATAGAGTTCTAAATACTCCTAATAATCTTTCATCAGTCCTGGGTTCAAGTCTGAGTGGGAGAGAATTTACACATGAATTGTAGTAGTACTGTATCATTGTATCAGTGTTGGTATTGTAGTAGTTACTATAGTGGGGTATTGTATCAGTAATATAATTCATCTTAAATATTATTTTGGGCCATAGTGCCTTCAGGAAATAGGTCTTTTTGGCCAAATTTCCTTCGGACCATGAATTAGTATATATTTGTCTTATTGTAGTAACCCCAAGTAGATTAATCAGAGAAGAAGAAGTCACCAAGGTGGAGACTACCTAATACAAGTACTGAAGGAGGGATATGGAAAACACACCATTTAATTGTGTAGATCTTTTCCAGTGTTAATATTATATGAAATTGTAAAAAAATAACTGTATTGAAATGAATTGGGATATGCTTTAGAATATGTTCTTATGAAAGGGTAGAATGAGGTGGTGTATAAATTGATAAAGTTATAACCACATTAGAGTACTTATCTAAAATATGACTTGTAGATGGAGGTAGTTGTTATTAGATTTATTTTTCATAGTCCATATAAGGGTAAATTTGTATAAGATGTATTAAGTAGGAAAAATTTAATAGTAAAATAATAAAAAGGTTCATGGAAGCTGATGAGCATGATAGTCAATATATACTATTGTAGACCCGTAAGGATAGAGAACATATGGTACTATATAATTTTGAAATATATTCCATGCTTGTGGGTTAAGTAAATAATGTCCAAACAACTAATACCAAATATTGGAGGATTAGTTTCACCTTAAATTTGTGGGATATCATTAATAAATGGCCTCTATATTTAGAATCAATAATCTATTTTAATGTTAAAATGGTGATTCCCTCTAGATCAAAAGAAAGGTTTATGAAATAATTTCTTAAATCTAGTTACGTATTTAACCTTAAATTAATGATTATCTATCATGATATCATATGATAATTATAGTGGGTAATAATAAAGAAAATTATAGTTGGTTTTGTATCATGATATTATATTTTCCACAAGTGAAGTCTAAACATTAGTGGCCTATAAGAATTTTTATTCCTTTTCTAATGTTTGTGTGGAAATGGTATAATATTATGATGGATTTAATATTTACTTTACTATGATCACCACTTCCATGTGGTCTTATTTGGGTGATCGTGAACTGACATACAAAAACATGTCACTTTTTACCCATTCTGGAGATGTTCAATGGAATAATTTAGTGAGTATTACATAAATTAAGTATTATGTTTTCATGAAGTTCCTTAATTTACTATATCATATATAAATTCTATATTAACTTATAAGTTGTTTAGAGAATTGTAGAATTTGATGAGTGTTATGTTCAAGATGGGTAAATCATATCATCCTCAGATAGATGAGTAATAATAACTGACTATATCAACTTTGGAGGATAGGATTTGATCATTTTTGTTTTATTTTTTGAGATCATGGGAGAATCATATATTTTTTTTGTAATTTATGTAAAAAAATAGTCATCAATCACTGATTTGGTTAAATCACTTGAAGGATCTATATAAAACATTGTGTTAATGAAATTTATTTTGGGATGACGTGGGAGAGAAGTACATCATGGGAATGAGTTTTGAGAAAGTGGTAAAAAAATGTATTCATCTAATTAATAAAAGCTTTATAATAGTTCAGACTTAGAAAAGGTGTTATTATAGCTAATGAATATGACCATTGGAGTTTATAGTTAGTGATAAAGTCCTTTTGAAAGTGTCTCCAAGGTTGAAAAATCAATTACATAAGAATAAAGTGAATTCATCACCATTGTATGTAATTCCATTTTAAGTCATTAAATCAATTAGAAATGTGTCTTATCTAATAGATTTTTACTTAAGTATGTGGCAGAAAATGATGTGTCTATTGTTTCATGATTAAGGAAGCACAAATTGGACCCATATAATTTTATTTGGTGTGAATTTATTGATTTTTGAAACAAAAATAACTATTATTTAAAGGTAGGTGAAAATTATGGATTGAAATAGTATGTATTGAGAGGAAATGTTATTCCTTTGGTTCAAGTGTAGAGGTAACACAAACAGTTTCAAGAGGAAACATGGGAGATTGAAGCTCACATGTAAGATTAGTGGTCTTATCTTTTTGAGTTAAATATTTCTCGGTGACATTTCAAGAATGAAAAGTCCTATAGTAGGAATAATTATAACATACGTTATTTTTAGAGTTTAATTAATGGATATGGTGATGATATTTAGTTCATTCATTAATGTTATATTACTATGTAAAAAATGGAATTATCTTTATAATTAATTTTATTATTTAATTAGGTGATAATTATGACATGTATTTAATAAAGTAATATTATTTTTATCTAGTGAATATTAGGGGTATTATTTTGTTAGAATGGGATTGATTTCATTTTTAATATTCTTGAGTTATATAAAATTAATTTTTTGACATTAATTTGACATGGTGGAATTTGATTTTAATGTTGATCAATTAATGGATTAAAAGTATTGGGAATGTTTTGATACAATCTAATATTTTTATGGGGGGAATGAAAACAATAATGGAGATTTCACTATAGTATTATTGTGTATTGAGATAGCGATAAAGAGAGTAATTACAATGGATGAAATTAAAGTAATATAGATTATTTGTTAGAGGAATTTTCACGTGGAAAATTTATGTTAGGTAATATAGGAATATAGGTTATAAATAGAGGAAACTCATGCCATTTTCTTATCTTTGATCTCTCTCTATAAATATATATATATTCTTCACTAGTCGTAGAGGTGGTTTTGACATGATTGGAGTGAATGATGCTGGGTTGGATAGATTATATAAGGATTGAAAATATATGTTTTTAACACTATTTTATATTATTGAGGGAATGATTAAATTATAATATACTCCACCCTTGGGACTAAAACTCTTATTTTCACCTTTATCTCTCTAAAAGTCCATGGTAAGGCATTTATGAATTTTTTTTCATAGGGGTTTTTCCAGTTACTAAAACTCAAGTGATTATATCATAAGATTCACATGAAATTAATGCTAAAATAACTTGTTTTATTTCAATATAGCACAGGGTTAATGCCAAATTTATACATTTTTTTCCAATTACATTTAAATATGGATTTTAGTTATTTGGGTTTAAGAGTTGTGGTTATGGGAAATTTGGATAATAATACACAGTGGATAATTCCATGGAATTCTTCATCATGAGAACTTATGGAAAATTACTAATAACATATATAAGGTAGGTTTTACCAATTTCTTCTCAATTTATTATCATTCCATGTATTTTTATTGATTATTTTCAAATATTTTATGAAAATTTTGTTTTTTCATATAATATTATAAAATTGATTACATAAAATAACAGTTTATCTAAATTATGAAAAAAAATAAAATGGGTATTTTTTGTAAGTAAAACATAACTATTTTGTTTCCAAAATTATGGGATTTTTTATGTGTATATAAAAGGATAGGTGAGTCCACACTAAGAGGGGTGGATCAATGTGGAAGGATTTTATAATTAAAAGCTTTTCATTTACCTTTAAACCCGTTAGAGTGAATGGATATCTTTATATCATCCCATACTTGGTTTATATACATGAAATATAGACAAGAACATCAAGGAAAAAGCACACATATATTTATGAGGATTTCTCACCATCTTTGAACTATCCCTTGGTGTATGATGGTTATTATCCCACTCTTACATGACTGATATTTTATTATCAAAATAAACTAAGTGAATGGGAAAATTCTTAAACCCAATTTTGGAACCAACTAGTTGTACAGGAACTAACATGTAGTTTTTGCAATATCCAACTTATGAAAAGGAAAATCCCATCAGATATATTATTAAACAACTGTCAATAAGGTAATATCAAGTATCCACTAAAATAAATAGATCTGATATTCCTCCTCAATTATTGTAATCTTCTCATGATTGGATCTTTCTCAAACTTTATTCAGAATGATCAACATGATTGATATATCATAAAACTTCACATTTTATTCTTCCTCAATATTATTATCTCACCCTTTTGATAATATTTTAACAGTAGTAGTTTCCGATTTCCTTGACTCTAATATTTATTATAACTCTTCATATCTACCTCTCTCACTTCCCTTATTATTTTTATTTGACACTTAATAATACACAAAAGAAATAGGTCAGTTCCTCAAAATTCCCCTGAAAATTTTCTTATTCAATAAATTTATACTTTATAAACATATCAAGGAGCATGAGGATATTTTACAAAATTTTATTTGGAAAATCCCATGTAAATCGGATGTTTGATATTCTCTTTCTTGAAACTAATCAAATGATAATCTTGAAATTCTCTAGATTCGATCTTTATAATAGAGTCCAAATATTATTTTTAATCTCCTTCTTTCTTCTTCTAGGATCCTATTCAAATCTCTATTACCTTTTCATTTAATTCACATTCAATTAAATCTCCAAAAACATCATATTCTTCCTTTATTCAAACTTACTAAAATTCCATAGATCTTTTTTAATAAGAAATTCGAAATTTATTCAATGAATAACATAGCATCATTGGATTTAATATTACTTCACATAGTAAAATAAAAAATTAATCTAATATAACATACTTAAGGATCTTAAATATTCTATGACATCTCAAGTTACTCATATATATTCTCAAGAAATAATCTTATGTAAATTGTAAAACTTCACAGTTAATTTTACATGTCATTATATTACTCTTATATATTCTCCAAGTCACTCTTACATATCACAATGTGAACTATAGCTTATTCATTCATATTTTATAATTTTAAAAAATTTACTCTATAGGATCTTATATATCTAGAAGATCTAATATTATGTATCTATATTTTTCAATTTTTTAGACTCTAGGATATTACATACCAAGATTGAGAAAAAAGTGATTATTATATATGAACTCTAATTATTTTAGATGAACTCAAAACTTCATTATTCACCTAAAAATGGATTAAAAATTAAAAAATTCATCTAAAATTATCTGAAAATAATTTATAAATAATATGAACTCTATAAAAAATAATTTATAATGACTCAATGTTCCCAAATCCCTCATGTCACAATCCAAGCCAGGTCGTCATCCAAACTAGCACCTGACCTAATCCATGGAATGACCCTAATGGTGTTCTGGATACCGACGGGATGGAAACAAGTTCCTGGGTATCATAATTACAACATGGTAATTATTTATGCAAGTTAAACAACCAACAATTAAATAAAATGAAACTAAAAATTCATAACTAAAAAATTCATAAACTGATTTCTAGATTTGGGTGATAAGGTTTAAACAAAGACCAAAATAACTACTACAAAAAGAGAAACTGAAAATCCAACTCAAAAACCATCACCTAACAAGAGGATCATCACCCTAAAGTGCTCTCCAAAACACCTCACTAAGGAATATCTCTTGAAACCAGAACCACCATCTCCAAACATATTTCCCTTACCTATATAAAACATAACTATGTCTACAAACACCCAAAGGTGTAAGTAGTGTGTGATCCAAAGCACAGTTGGATTCCACCCAACAAAATATTTCATGCAATAAACATTTTAGGATAAATAACTTATAATTTTTATAATAAGGGTATGAGAAACATTTTATGGAAAACAATTTTGAATGAAAACAACTTTAAAAAGGAAACATGCTTGCTTTTGAAATAACCAATGTGTCATACTGTATGCTGATGGTAAGTGTGATATAACCAAAGAGCACTAGTCATAGAATATCCATTTGGTATCTAGCTAAAATTTAGACCCTAGATACATCATATATCAGTGTAAAGTGGTATAGAAACCACAACAATCCATGTTCTCATGAATGATCCATTAGAGAGGAGAAACATCCAAAGTTTTAGTGGTCTCCAATCATCATTAATGTTAAGTTAGTGTTATCATATTCAATCATACTCAGTAAAATAGGGTCGAATCCACATCTTTATCACTATTATACTAGTCCTAGTCCAACCACCTAGATACTCGGGGTTCCCTTTGTGCTCAATCAAGTTCCAAATTTCACATAACACACAACTCTCACATTTTATATGCCAAATAATACAAGATACGCACAATAATTCACCACTTTCACATCCAAATCCCTTTTCAAAATCATACACATACAAAAAACTTTCCCAAATATGATTCTCATCATAATAATAATTTAATAAATAATTTACACAATTTATAAAACATTACCAAGTATAACAATATGGGTTTAGACAATAAATACCCCCAATTTTCTATAGAAAAAAGCAATTTCAAGACAAACGCTCATCAATTAATTTCATAACCCCTTTCTCACCACACACACAAATCATTAAACAATCCAAATTACTCAATAAGGACTAATAAATTCACCAAATAATGTTAAGCATGGAATCACCTATCTCGGGTATAGAAATCCCCAAAATCCAGTGTGAAACTATAACCACACCACAACCACCAAATAAGGAAGAAAGATCAAACCCTAAACATGAAGATCAAACATAAAAGGTTATGATAGAACCCCCAAAATGGAATCCTAGTTTCTAGGGGAAAGTAACCTCAAGAGAAAGGAAAGAAAACCCTAGAATAGGGGAAGAAAACATGGGAGAAGGAGACTTACATGATTAATTGAGGAAGAACCGCCTAAATATAGCCCAAAATAAAATCCTTGAGGGAGGAGGATGGAGAGGGAGGTGTTCCTAGGGTGGAGAATCCCAATTGGGGTGAGAAATGATGGTTTATGGGTTTATTTTGAAGGAGATAAAAAGGGTAAAATCAATATTTTAATGATCTGGATATGTCGCATAGTTAGCCTGCATGGTTTTTCAAATCGTGCATCAATAGGGTGGTAGTTACTGTCTACTCAGGACATACTGCATGGTTAGTCTACACGGTTTGTCAAAACATGTGGTTTCCCACTACCCAAAACCACAATAGGTTGCACGATTACCTGGGATGGGCAGCATGGTTTGGAAAAATATGAACCAACCATGCACCTCAAGCTGTTTACCCAAAAACTTCCATTTTCCTATGAAACTCAAGGGAAATTCAAATATAAAAAGTTAGAGTTAAAATAAATAGAAAAATACCTCAAATAAAAATCACATTTATGATAATTCTCCCCACCATGAAAACTTTCAATCCCTGTAAAGTTAACTCCAATCTTGATCGAAAAACAAAAATTAGTACTCTTCCTCAACCCACAACCTCCATTTCCAAGTCGCATGCATGTCTTGGCGATTCTGCCAAAGGAGACGGACTAATGTAATAGACTTCCCATGAAGTTCCTTATCTTGGGAATCCCCTATCTACACTGGCCATTCATACATGGACAAATCGGAATCTATCTCAAACTATTTCCAATTAAAAACATGAGATGAGTCTGGATTATACTTCTTCAGTTTGGATATGTGGAACACGTCGTGGATTGACATCAACTGAGAAGGAAAAGCTAACCTATATTCCACCTTACCGATCTGTTCTATGATTTCAAAGGGTCCAACATACCTTGATGTTAGTTTTCCCTACTTTCCCAAACGATAATGACCCAGACCCAATGCCACCTTCAAGAACACTCGATCACCCACAGAAAACTCAAGATCTTGGAATCATTAATTGGAATAAGATTTTTTGTGACTCTGAGATATCAATAATCACTTCCTAATTAACTGGAATTTCTCATACGTCTCTAGCGTGAGGCTTGACCCCAACAGTGTGATCTCACCTACCTCATCACAACACAGAGGAGACCAACACGGCCGGCAATAGAGCACCTCAAAAGGATCCATTCGAATTGAAGATTGGTAACGATTTTTTAAAAAAAACTGACCAATCCAAGATGGCTATCTCATGATCCTCCAAAATCCAAGTAACAAGCATGAAGCATGTATTCCAGGATTTGGTTTGCCCACTCCATCTGACCATTCGTTTGAGGATGGTATGTTGTACTCATCTTGATTTGTGACCCCAATTTCTTTTGAAGGCCTTCCCAAAACTGAGAGGTAAATTGAGTGGTATCTATCAAAAACAATTGATAATGGAACTCCATGGAGCCTTAACACTTCCTAAACATACAATCATCCCAACTCATCCATATTCTCTAAATCCTTGATTGGGAAGAAATGGGATGATTTGGTCAAATGGTCAATCACCACCAAAATGGTGTTCCTTCCCTTAAGCATATGAGGAATTCCAATAATAAAATCCTTGTTGACCTCATCCCACTTCCAGGTAGGAATGGATAAATTTTGAAGCAAACCAAAGGGTCTTTAATGATCCACCTTCACCTACTGACATGTATAGCACCTCGATACGAAATCAACTATATCCTGCCACATCCATGGCCACCAAAACTACCAACTAAAATCATAATACATCTCAGCATCACTAGGATGGACGGACCACTACAACTAGTGGTTATCCTGCATCATCTCCTTCGTCAAGGACAACTACACTACAAAGTGGTTGTTAAAGCACAAGACTCCCTCAGAAGACAATGACTAGATAGAAGATGTCTCCCCACCATGAAGGAGTTATATAGATAGATGACAGATCTCATCACTAGTATGCTCCTGCTAAATCATATCTAAAAGGGATGGAGCTAACTACACATTCACCAAGAACACACCTACATTGTACTCCTTGGTTGCAAGTGTATCAGGGAGAATATCCCCATAAAAGTACCCTTATCACTGGAACTCCTCAAAACATACACTAACACTTTTCTTCTCAAGGAATCATCCACCACATTACACTTTCCTGGGGTATATATGATATCAATGTTGAACCCTTTCAGGTACTCAATCCAATGGTGCTGCCTCAAATTCAAATAATTTTGGGAGAAGATGTAGGCTAAGCTTTTATGACCAAAATAGACCCCAAATCTCTCCCCAAAAAGGTAATGGTACGATGTCTTCAAGTCATGCATCAGTAACACTAAGTCCAAATCATTGGTTGGGTAATTATTTTGATGTAGTCGTATTTAGAGAGAACTATATGCCACCACATGATCATCTCGAATAAGAACACACCTGAGACCCATACCTGAAGCATCATAATAAACCATATACACCTTTCCAAATTCTTTCAAGATCAACACATGCACAGTAGTCAACCGTCGCTTCAACTCCTCAAAGGATTCCTAACATTCTGGGATCTACTCAAACTTCACCCTTTTCCGAGTGAGCGTTATTATGGATGAAGCATGCCGAGATAAATCTTGAACAAACCGCCTGTAATAACCTACCAGGCCAAGGAAACTCTAGATCTCAAACAAATTCTTTGGCTTCTCCCATGACATAATTGCATTAATTTTCCCAAGGTCCACCAAAGCCCCTTAATCTGTGATCACATGGCCCAGAAAATTCACTTCCTTGATCCATAATGTGTACTTATAAAACTTTTCATAGAGATGATTATCCCGCAAGGTGCCTAACACAATCCATAAATGATGCCATTGGTTGTAACTATACCCCTTTTAGCTGGTCGAACTGGTCATAAATTTGGGGAAAAGGATATTTATTCTTAATGGTTACTTTATTCAGCTTCAATTAATTGATACATACCTGGATAGATCCATCAACCTTCTTCATGAACAAGACTGGGGTAGCCCAAGGAGAGATGCTAAGGAGAATGAACCCTTTGGATTCAAAATCATCCGGCTATATCTTTAATCCCCTCATCTCAGTAGGGGATATATGATAAGAGGGAAGAGATATTGGATGTATCCCCGAAGCCAAATCAATTGAGAAATCCACATCCCACTCTGGGGTTAAACCCAAAAATTCATTTAGAAATTCCTCTGGGAACTCATCTACTACAAGTGGTAATCCACCTTTGGGGGTACCACCATCATCCTCCATCATGAGTGATGATAACTAGAAAAAAAATATTTACCATCTTTGGGAGTGGAGGTCTAGCATGACCCAGCTAAGGATCTCATTCCACAAGAAAGGCTTAAGCACTCTCATCAGGTTCTGTGAAACTTACCCACCACATATACAATCAATATGTTCTTGGAAACACACCATCCATACCATATTTATTATTACATCAAAGAGTTTCATTTTCAATATAAGTCAATCTCCTTCTAACTCAACCCATAACACGGTGTGAGCACAAAACAAACACCTAATACCCTAATCCTTTTTCTGACCCAGCAACATCACCAATTCCATTGCAAAAGACAAAATCCCAGTTGGTATGTTCAACAGACTTTCAAGGATGGAAGATATAAAAGAAATAGAACCACCAGTATCAAATAAAATTGTTAATATAGAATATGAAATAAATAGGGTACCTAGAAATATTGAGGGCCCTGCATATGGTCTCATTGGTGCTTGGTCCATAACATGAACATTATTAGTCTCTTTCTATGTCTGAACATGACCACTCCCCTATGGCTATTCCCTGAACTAACACTGGCCAAAAGAAGATTTGGTCCTACTGCCATTACCAACAAAGCAAGATCCCACCATACTAGACAGTTCCAACTGAGCTGAAATCCCCTTAGAAACCACAGATCCTACTCCGCTCTGATAATAATGTGTGGATCTATAGAATCATTGCGAGTTTCCCATCACTCTTCATTAGTGAAATGTTTTGAGAGGAGATGTACACATGGGTCGAATGTGCCCTGTCGTTCCGCACTTATGGAATACTACCAACCCTGCATTAGAAGACATAGATGAAGACTTTTGGGAAGGATGGCATGAACCACCACCTCCCTTTCTCATCTCATTCCACTTCTTCTCTGATGAACTTCCTCTACCCATCGCTAACATGGACCCAAAGGAACGAGACCTACCCTTGTGGTTAATATCCACCATATAATCTCAATCAATGACTTCAATATAGGTCTTTAGCATGAATAGAAATACTTGAGAATAGATATCTAGCCTTAGACCCATTTCAAACCTTTGAGAATTCATATTATCATTGGAAACTATTTTGGGTGCATACCGGACTAGATCAGCAAAATGGTTTGCATACTCCATTGTCGACTGGTCCCCATGAACAAGATCAGAAAACTCTTGAGACTTATAATAAGACAATACTTCTGAGAAATATTGGTCATTGAAGATAGCCTTTAATTCCTTCCAGCACACCTTATCATTCTTCCCCGTTTGGACCACTGAGTTCCACCACCTTTGATTGGGACCTTTTAGCAAGAACAAGGCATATTTCACGCTGACCTCTTCAGGATTTTCCATGAACTTGAAAATTTCCTCTATCATATTAATTCACTCCTCTATTTACTGAGGTTTCATGCTTCCTCGTAAAGAGGTAGGTTTGTTCTTGAGAAACTCCTAGGATTTTTACTTCTTGGGACTAGGTTCAATTTCCCTTAATATATTTTGTGTAGGACCTGCTCCCTATCCCAAATCCTGAACCACCTAAACCATAGATTCTACCAACCTCTGATCAAGTGCTGAGTGAGAACTCTCTCCAGATTCTTCCTGTGGTTGAAAGGGAGTTCTCAAGGGAGGCATGTTACTAAAAAAATCAATAGTCATAAGAAAAATCAATAAATAAAGAAATTATATAATTTATTAGAAATAAAAACAAAACGAAAATCAATCTTTTCACGACAATGTAACGACCAAACCACTTCACACCCACACAATGTTTATATACAGTTTGTAACCTACATGTCCCACTTGGAGGAGAGATCAAACAAATATCCCAACATACCATGGTGACTCGAGGTCTATCACGAGGTGTGATTTCCAAGCACCCTACTCACATCCAAAACTCTGATCCTTGACAATCCTAGCTCTATTCAATCCAAACTCATCCCAAATAACATGACCTAGAGATCTCTAACCATGCATCTGATACCATTTTTTCATGAACCAAGCTAGGTCATCATCTGAACCGACACCCGACCCAGTCAGTGTCATGGACCGAAGGGTGTTACCGATCCCCATGAACTGGCAGAAAGTTCCTAGGTATCATAATTACAACATGGTATTATTTACTAGAATTTATAAACATAAAACAACCAAGAATTAAATAAAATGAAACTAAAAATTCATAACTGAACAAGGTATAAACTGATTTCTATATTTGGGTTACAAGGTTTATACAAAAATTAAAATAACTACTAAAAAGGTGAAATCTAAAATCCAACTCAAAAAACACCACATAGAAAGAGAAGAATCACCCTCAATACATCTCCACAACACCTCACCAAGGAAGATTACTAGAAACTCGAACCACCATCTCTAAACATATTTCCCTTACCTATATCAAACATATCCAAGTTTACTTATACACAAAGGTGTAAGGAGGGTGTGATCCAAATCCCAGTAGTATTCCACCCAACAAAAGATTCCATGCAATGAAAATTGTAGGATAAATAAATTGCAAGTTTTATAATAAGGGGATGTGAAATAATTTTTGGAAAATAATTTTTTAAAAAAATATTAAAAGGGAAAATTTCTTTCTTTTTAAATAACCAATGAGTCATACCATATGTTAATAGTAAGTTTGATATAATAAAATAGCACTAGTTGTGGAAGATCCATTTGGGAACAAGCTAAGAGTAGGTCCCTAGATACATCATATCTCAGTGAAAAGTGGTATAGCAACCACGACAGTCCATGTTATCATGCACGAGCCACTAGAGAGGAGATACATAAAAAGTTATAGTAGTCTCCAATCATCATCAATGTTTAGTTATTTTTGTCATCATCAATCTTTCTAAGTGAAAATGGGCTGAAGCCACCTCTGTATCACTAGCATACCAGTCCTAGTCTTCCCACCTAGATACTTGAGTTTCCCTTTGTGTTAAATAAAGTTCCAAATTTCACATAACAAACCACTCTCAAAATTTCTAAGCCAAACAACACAATATAAGAACAATAAGACACCAATTTCACATCTAAATACCTATTTAAAATTATACGCACACCAAAATCTTTCCCAAAAATTATTCTCATCACAGGAATAATTTAATAAATCAATTAAAAAAATTATAAAACTTTACCAAGTAGAACAACAAGGGTTTATATAATAAATACACACAATTTACTATAGAAAGAAATACAATTTCAAAATTAATGCTCATCAATTACTTTCAAAACCATGTTAGTACAACACACACAAATCATAGAACATAAAAAATTACTCAAGAAGTATAATTAATTCACCAAATAATGTTTACGTACATAATCACTATAACATCCCAGGTAAATAAAGAATAAAGAATTTTCATATTTTTTAATATTTACGAATTAAATATTAATTTTAATTAAAAGGGGTTTCTACGTTCGATAGCGTACTCGGTACGCAACGATGAGTTTCTTTGAAAACTTACGTTGCACACAAGTAATAAAATAATATTATTTTAAATGTTAGTTAACGAGTAGCCGTTGTACTGGCGGGAATGGATATAAATAACTAAAATATTATTATATATGTTTTTAAATGTTTTTACATTTACCCAATAAAAGATAAAGGCTTAAAATATGGAAAGAGTTCAATTTTAGGTATTTATACCCTAATTTTCACTAAAGGTTCACTTATCACCTTTTGATGGCGAACTATCATTAAATATAGTTTTTATCACTCTTATAAATTCTATTGGACCAAATATAACTCTTCTTTATAATCGGGACATCAAAATTTACTTTGTGTAAATTTTTGGTACCTTTCTGATAACGTTCATTTTTTAATGAATAGTGTAAAATGTTGTATTTTAATTCAAAAACTCTTTTTAATCTAATTTATTTATATGATTAGATTATATTTTGAATTGGTTTTAAAGTGAAATTAGAAAATATTTTTACCATTAAATCCAATAGTGGTCGTTGGAATTAATTTCACTTTGAAATCGGACTTAAACTAGTGTCAATCTTTTGATACTTATTGTTTCATAAAAACACGCTATTTGCTCTGACAGCGGGAATTAATTATTAAATTAATTAATGTGACTTATATGTTTTGAATTTTTTAAAATAGATTTCATTTTTGAATTCATAATATCAAATATAGCTTAGGGTGAATTTTTGGTAATTTTCTGAAAAACTTCAATTTTTGATGAATAGTGAAACCACTAAGTGGTACTTATAAAGACTGGTTTTCCGTTTAAATGAAATTTTGCCATCATTGTGTTTTGAATTTAAAAAATCTGACATAAATGGTTGTCATTAAGAAGTAAAATGTGGTTCAATGAGATTATAATAATTTTTTGGTGAATAGTAACTTATTAAGTTCTTAATCGCGATTAGTGGTAATTAGTGTAGTTTAAGGTAAAAATAATGCTTTAATAAAATAAGATGAGCTTGACACATGTCCTGCCCTCATTGGTTGTGTCATGGCCGACCACGACAAGCCATGGGTCAACTTGGGGACCCCATGGAGCCACTTTGGTTGGGAAATGACATAAAAAACTTTTTATTTAATGTAAAAGTAAAAATGACACAAACATGATATGTTTTACTAAAATAATTTTTAAATGGGGTTATACAAGTCAGATTTTTGATTATAAATAGTCATTGGAAAGATAAAACGCTTTCCTACATCATAGTATTTTTTTTATAATTTTTAAACATTAAATAAATTATATTATTTATGACATAATAATGATGCAGCGATGACATCATTATTTGACAATTTAAATAAAATGGAAAGATAATGTAAAATCTATGAACTACACATGTCCAAAACTAATTGGATGAGTGTATTTCGAACCCTTATCACCTTATCCACGAATTATTTCAATGTGGGACCTTTTAAAACCGAAACACATTTTCAAATAAAGTAATATTTCTTTACTTTCCAAAAGTGCCCCTCCTCTCCTCTTATAAAAGGCCCCCACCTCTACCTCATTTCACACACTCCTCAAGCCTTTGGCTCGGCCAACCCCGGCCCATTTACTCTCTCCACATCCCTCTCCTCATCCTAGAGGATTCCCTTTGGGCAGAATCCTTTCAAAGGAATCCTTTAGGCTCAAATAAAAAGGAGTTACACTTTTAAAGGTAATTCATTCTCTCTTGTTCATTTGTTTTATTTTACTTCTCCAACCCTCTAAACACTTTTTATTTAATTCTTTTGTAACAACACCAGTATATTCAATATACTAGGATGTTTTTATATGATTTATTCGAGCTACACTCTCACACAACTACATCAAATGGTTAAAGAATATACGGTTTCTGTGGATGGCGAAATTCTGCCTCCTGAAACGATGATTGTCCAATACTCATTTAACACCTTCAAAGGTGGCCATTATGATGTCACTATTTTTATATATGATATATAATATGTTTATGGTTTCCTTAAGCTTCTGTTTTTTTTCATTTTGGTCATACCTTTATGGTTTCCATTATGGGTAAACACGATATCTTCATTTAAGGAAGTGCGGACTACCGCCCCCTCAAAGTGATGTGATTCGTTAATGCCATATATGGGACGTGTAAAGGATGGATTTAAAGTTATTATATATGATGTTATAATGGAATTATAATACACCTCTATATCATTATTATTTCTTTCCATTAAAGTATGAGATAGAAATGAAAGTAGCGTTCATGCATACGTACGGCTTACCGTCTCCATGAACGGTGCATTTCATTTCTTATCCCCAAATGTAATGTACTATTAAAAGTACATGTATATAATGGATATATATAATGAATTATATATCTAAATGATGAATATAATTATGGAATTAAAATATACATACCTCTAATTTAGTTTTAATTCCATTAATATGACAAAGAAATTAAAGTAGCGTTCATGCGTACGTACGGCTTACCGTCTCCATGAACGGTGCATTTCATTTCTTACCTCTAAATGATTATGTAATATTATAAATACATGTATATGCTGGATATATATGATACATATTATATCCAAATTGGGAATTTCATTCTCGATTTAAAGAACCTTTGACCACACGAACAACATGTAATTGTAAGAAGTCCACTTTCGACTTAAGAACCAAATATTGAGAAAACAAACATTATTAGCTTAAATGGTTATATAATGTTTATAAAATGGCAATAAGTGATATAAAAGGAATAATTAACTTTAAAAAGGTTCTTAATCAAGTAGAAATTAACTCAAGTTTATTATTCAGGACGTTAAAGAACGATCGAGTCAAGTCGGACCCGAGGTAAGGGAACTTCTTAACCCAATTTCCATTCTTTGGGTTAATCTCCTACTTTCAAATTATGTCATGATATTATAATGTCCTATCTTGTATTTATACTTTCTCTATGTGTATATATAGTGAATACACATAATATATCTATTTTATTTTAAAAATGATCTTTGTAAGGGGCTTCGTCTCAATCTCCTTTCATTGAGGCATATTTCATTTTATACACAACTTTCTTTTATATGGTGTATAAACACCTTTGACTTTTACTTTTATACAAAAGGAATCTTTTTCTACGAAGCGTTTTACTAAACGACAAAAAAGAATGTTTTTTTAACGTACGTGGTGACAACGACCTTTTCCGCCACCGCGAGTATTATTTGGTTTTTGGATTTCTCAACAAGCCGTAATGTTTTTAGAATAAAATAAATACCATATACTCTTTTATGTATTTTGGTATTGAAAATGGTTTTGAAAAAGGATTCTATTATGTCAATATATTTATGATATATTGTGATTGAAATGTGGAAATGTTATCATTCCTTTATATTGGTTTTATGTTTTATGATTTTATACTGGTACTTGGACATTTTAACGGGTGGTTACGTTATAAACCATATGACGGGTGGTGCCATGAATACCAGGACGGGTGGTTACGTTATAACCTCCAATGCATTGGGTATGGAAGTCGGCCGTATGGCTATTCCATTAAGTATGTATGGAAATTGGCCGTATGGCTATTCCATTAAGTGATATGTGTGGAAGTCGACCATATGGTTATTCCACTTAAGTATGTTTATGTCCCAAGTTACCTTTATATATGTTATGTGTTCTTTTTATGGATTTTATGGTAATCCTTTGGTTACAAAAAGGTAAGTAATGATACTTTATTCAGTGAAGAGTTTTTACTACTTCATGAAGGTGAAGGTATTACTTTGATAGAGTATATATGGTTTATTTGATGTTTGAAAAACTAACAGTTTTCATTCTTTCTGTATCCCTTACTGAGCTTTTTATGCTCACCCCAAGTTTTTTTTTGAAATGTTTTCACAGGACTTAATGTGGAATAAGGTCAAGGATGGGATCAAGGGAATGTCATCCTATATAAAACATGGAACTAGACACGTTTCTTTTTAAGAGTTTTTTTCTATTATGGAAACTTAGTAGAACTGACTACTTTGTAATCTTTTGAGATGTAATAGTTATGTTCTAATTCTCTAAAACTCTAAACCTGAAAAGATCCTCAACGTGAATTATTCGTTTAATTCAATATTATGTAAGGTTTAAGGTCGGGGCCTTATAGTTGGTATCAAAGGTCGGTTTAGACAACTTTAAGAGTTAGAAAAGTGTTAAATTATAATATGATTGAAATGATATAGCATTTACGGATTACCATGTAGCTTCGCCTAAGATATTTCTGTGTTCAGAATGGTTTTCCGCAGAGGAAACAAAGCAGCTATGTTGGGACGACATCAGGAGGAAGATAACCTTCCAAATCAGCAACCTGAGATGGTCGAAATCGGAACTGAACAGTTTGTTGCAGTGATGGCACAGTTGACTCAGGCTATAAATGGTGGTGGTATCCATGCACGAGATCAGCCAGATCAATCGCAGATGAACATATTAGTGGTGGAACATTTCATGAGGCAACATCCACCATCATTCAGAGGATCATCTGGCCCTGTGCAAGCTGAAGGGTGGATTAAAGCACTAGAGAAGATTTTTGATGTCATGGGGTGTTCAGAACATCAAAAGGTTAGTCTTGATGTTTACCGTTTTGAAGTTGAAGCTGATCAGTGGTGGTCAATGGTGAAAAATATAAGGGATAATGATGAGATTGAGGATCTTCACTGGGATGAATTCAAAGGTATGCTTCTTGAGAAATATTTTCCTAATGTGGTTCGTCTTAGTATGGAAAAACAGTTCCTAGAATTGAGGCAGGAGGATGATTCAGTGGCTGCTTATGAAGAAAAGTTCACTCGATTGGAAAGGTATGCTCCAAACTTCATACGAGATCTTGATAGTAAAATAAACCGTTTTTACTCAGGGTTAAAGCCAAAGTATCGAAGGGCTTTAGCTTCTCGTGAATTCAAAAGTTATGAAAAACTTGTTCGATGTGCGGAGAAGGTGGAAATGGAGTTTGTCGATGATCAGGTGTTCTATGACAAACAACAGAATAAGAGGTCTAGTTGGCAGGCAAAGGGGAAGATTTCATCAAAGAAGCAAAGAGGTAAGAAAACCAAATATCCATCCTGTGAGAAGTGTGGTAAAATGCATCCTGGAGAATGTTTATCCAAGTCTGGTAAGAGCTTTCGGTGTGGTAAGTCTGGTCATATTGCTCGTAACTGTAAGGAAGATGATCAAGCAGGAAATGAAAAGCCAACGGTAAGATGTTTTAAGTGTAATGAAATGGGTCATTATGCAAACGAGTGTCCAACGAAGAACTCAACTGGGGGAATGCAGCCAGACTACAAGCAAAAAGGGGTGGTGAAATCCTTTGTAACAACTTCAGCAGATGTTGGGCCATCGAATGAAGTGGTATCAGCTCCAGGGAGCTCAGTATTTTTCGAAGATTGACTTGAGGTCGGGGTACCATCAGTTGAAAGTAAAAGAAGCAGACGTTCTGATAACTACGTTCCGTACTAGATATGGCCATTATGAATTTGTAATTATGCCTTTTGGGTTAACCAATGCACCTGCTGTATTCATGGACCTTATGAATAAAATTTTCCATGAGTTCTTGGATATGTTTGTGTTTGTGTTTTGAGGTTTGGGAAGAGGTTATGTGTGCCTTGTGATTTACAGTTGAAGAATGATTTGTTATGTGAGGCTCATAGTTCTCCGTTTTCAGTTCATCCGGGCAGTACTATGATGTATAGAGATCTGCGGGAGTATTACTGGTGGGATGGAATGAAAAGAGACATTTCTGATTTTACTGTGAAGTGTTTGACATGTCAACAGGTTAAAGCAGAGCGGCAGTTACCGAAAGGGATGCTTCAGCCTTTACCAGTGCCAAAGTGGAAATGGGAAAACATATCCATGGACTTTGTTGTGGGATTACCGAGGACATCTCGAGGTAATAATGCAATCTGGGTTCTTGTTGATTGCTTGACCAAATCTGCTCATTTCCTTGCTATACGAGATACTTTCTATCTTGATCAAATTTCCCATTTGTATCTTAACGAGATAGTCAGGTTACATGGAGTTCCTCTCTCCATTGTATCGGATCGTGATCCCAGGTTCACATCTAACTTTTGGAAAGGCCTTCAGAAGTCGTTGGGTACGGAATTAAATTTTAGTACAGCTTTTCATCCTCAATCAGATGGGCAGTCAGAACGAACAATCCAGACATTGGAGGATATGCTACGAGCTTGTTCTATGGATTATCAGGGAAGTTGGGACCAACATCTTTCTTTGGTTGAGTTTTCTTATAATAACATTTTTCATTCCAGTATACAGATGGCACCATTTGAGGCATTATATGGGAAGCGGTGTCGAACTCCAGCATTTTGGAATGAAGTGGGTGAAAGGAAGCTGATGGGACCAGAATTGGTAGAAGAGATGGCAGAAAAAGTTCAGTTGATTCAGAAGCACATGAGAACAGCTCAGAGTAGGCAGAAGAGTTATGCGGATAACCGGAGGAAGGATCTATCTTTCGATGTAGTTGATCATGTTTTTCTCAAGGTTTCTCCTTGGAAAAGTGTGATGAGATTTGGTAAGAAAGGAAAGCTGAGTCCAAGGTTTATTGGACCATATGAAATTCTGGAGAGAGTTGGATCAGTTGCATACCGGGTGGCTTTACCTCCAAGTTTATCTCAGGTACACGATGTTTTTCATGTTTCAATGTTGAGGAAGTATATGTCAGATCCATCTCATCTTTTGAGTCCAGAGGTAGTTCAGCTGGAATAGAACCTATCTTATGAGGAACAACCGGTCCAGATTCTTGACCATAGGGAGCAGGTGTTACGGAATAAGGTGATTCATCAGGTAAAGGTTTTGTGGAAAAACCATGTGATTGAAGAGGCAACGTGGGAATCTGAAAATGCTATGAGGGATAAATACCCCCACTTATTTTGATAAGTGAATAAAATTGCGAGGAAGCAATTCCCAAAAGGGGGAAGGATGTAACATCCCAGGTAAATAAAGAATAAAGAATTTTCATATTTATTAATATTTACAAATTAAATATTAATTTTAATTAAAAGGGGTTTCTACGTTCGATAGCGTACTCGGTACGCAACGATGAGTTTCTTTGAAAACGTACATTGCACACAAGTAATAAAATAATATTATTTTAAATTTTAGTTAACGAGTAGCCGTTGTACTAGAGGGAATGGATAGAAATAACTAAAATATGATTATATATGTTTTTAAATGTTTTTACATTTACCCAATAAAAGATAAAGGCTTAAAATATGGAAAGAGTTCAATTTTTGGTATTTATACCCTAATTTTCACTAAAGGTTCACTTATCGCCTTTTGATGGTGAACTATCATTAAATATAGTTTTGATCACTCTTATAAATTCTATTGGACCAAATATAACTCTTCTTTAGAATCAGGACATCAAAATTTACTTTGTGTAAATTTTTGGTACCTTTCTGATAAAGTTCATTTTTTTAATGAATAGTGTAAAATGTTGTATTTTAATTCAAAACCTCTTTCTAATATAATTTATTTATATGATTAGATTATATTTTTAATTGGTTTTAAAGTGAAATTAGAAAATATTTTTACCATTAAATCCAATAGTGGTCATTGGAATTAATTTCACTTTGAAATCGGACTTAAACTAGTGTCAATCTTTTGATACTTATTGTTTCATAAAAACACGCTATTTGCTCTGACAGCGGGAATTAATTATTAAATTAATTAATTTGACTTATATGTTTTGAATTTTGTAAAATAGATTTAATTTTTGAATTCGTAATATCAAATATAGCTTAGGGTGAATTTTTGGAAATTTTCTGAAAAACTTCAATTTTTGATGAATAGTGAAACCACTAAGTGGTACTTATAGAGACTGATTTTCCGTTTAAATGAAATTTTGCCATCATTGTGTTTTGAATTTCAAAAATCCGACATACACGGTTGTCATTAAGAAGTAAAATTTGGTTCAATGAGATTATAATAATTTTTTGGTGTATAGTAACTTATTAAGTTCTTAATCGCGATTAGTGGTAATTAGTGTAGTTTAAGGTAAAAATAATGCTTTAATAAAATAAGATGAGCTTGAAACATGTCCTACCCTTATTGGTTGTGTCATGACCGACCAAGACAAGCCATGGGTCAACTTGGGGACCCCATGGAGCCACTTTGGTTGGGCAATGACATAAATAACTTTTTATTTAATGTAAAAGTAAAAATGACACAAACATGATATGTTTTACTAAAACAATTTTTAAATGTGGTTATACAAGTCATATTTTTTATTATAAATAGTAATTGGAAAGCTAAAACGATTTCCTACATCATAGTATTTTTTTTATAATTTTTAGACATTAAATAAATTATATTATTTATGACATAATAATGATGCAGCGATGAAATCATTATTTGACAATTTAAATAAAATGGAAAGATAATGTAAAATCTATGAACTAAACATGTCCAAAACTAATTTTATGAGTGTATTTAGAACCCTTATCACCTTATCCAAGAATTATTTCAATGTGGGACCTTTTAAAACCGAAACACATTTTCAAATAAAGTAATATTTCTTTACTTTCCAAAAGTGCCCCTCCTCTCCTCTTATAAAAGGCCCCCACCTCTACCTCATTTCACACACTCCTCAAGCCTTTGGCTCGGCCAAACCCAGCCCCGTTACTCTCTCCACATCCCTCTCCTCATCCTAGAGGATTCCCTTTGGGCATAATCCTTTCAAAGGAAGCCTTTAGGCTCAAATCAAAAGGAGTTACACTTTTAAAGGTAATTCATTCTCTCTTGTTCATTTGTTTTATTTTGCTTCTCCAACCCTCTAAACTCTTTTTATTTAATTCTTTTGTAATAACAACAGTATCTTCAATATACTAGGATGTTGTTATATGATTTATTCGAGCTACACTCTCACACAACTACATCAAATGGTTAAAGAACATACGGTTTCCGTGGATGGCGAAATTCTGCCTCCCGAAACGATGATTGTTCAATACTCATTTAACACCTTCAAAGTTGGCCGTTATGATGTCACTATTTTTATATATGATATATAATATGTTTATGGTTTCCTTAATCTTCTGTTTTTTTCATTTTGGGCATACCTTTATGGTTTCCATTATGGGTAAACACGATATCTTCATTTAAGGAAGTGTGGACTACCGCCCCCTCAAAGTGATGTGATTCGTTAATGCCATATGTGGGACGTGTAAAGGATGGATTTAAAGTTATTATATATGATGTTATACTGGAATTATAATATACCTCTATATCATTATTATTTCTTTCCATTAAAGTATGATATAGAAATGAAAGTAGCGTTCATGCGTACGTACGGCTTACCGTCTCCATGAACGGTGCATTTCATTTCTTATCCCCAAATGTAATGTACTATTAAAAGTACATGTATATAATGGATATATATAATGAATGATATATCTAAATGATTAATATAATTATGTAATTAAAATATACATACCTCTCATTTAGTTTTAATTCCATTAATATGACAAAGAAATGAAAGTAGCGTTCATGCGTACGTACGGCTTACCGTCTCCATGAACGGTGCATTTCATTTCTTACCTCTAAATGATTATGTAATATTATAAATACATGTATATGCTGGATATATATGATACATATTATATCCAAATCGGGAATTTCATTCTGGATATAAAGAACCTTTGACCACACGAACAACATGTAATTGTAAGAAGTCCACTTTCGACTTAAGAACCAAATATTGAGAAAACAAACATTATTAACTTAAATGGTTATATAATGTTTATAACATGGAAATAAGTGATATAAAAGGAATAATGAACTTTAAAAAGGTTCTTAATCAAGTAGAAATTAACTCAAGTTTATTATTCAGGACGTTAAAGAACGATCGAGTCAAGCCGGACCCGAGGTAAGGGAACTTCTTAACCCAATTTCCATTCTTTGGGTTAATCTCCTAATTTCAAATTATGTCATGATATTATTATGTCCTATATTGTATTTATACTTTCTCTATGTGTACATATAGTGAATACACATAATAGATCTATTTTATTTTAAAAATGATCTTTGTAAGGGACTTCGTCTAAATCTCCTTTCATTGAGGCATATTTCATTTTATACGAAACTTTCTTTTATACGGTGTATAAACACCTTTGACTTTTACTTTTATACAAAAGGAATCTTTTTCTACGAAGCGTTTTACTAAACGAAAAAAAAGAATGTTTTTTTAACGTACGCGGTGACAACGACCTTTTCCGCCGCCGCGAGTATTATTTGGTTTTTGGCTTTCTCAACAAGCCGTAATGTTTTTAGAATAAAATAAATACCATATACTCTTTTATGTATTTTGTTATTGAAAATGGTTTTGAAAAAGGATTCTATTATGTCAATATATTTATGATATATTGTGATTGAAATGTGGAAATGTTATCATTCCTTTATATTGGTTTTATGTTTTATGATTTTATACTAGTACTTGGACATTTTAACGGGTGGTTACGTTATAAACCATATGACGGGTGGTGCCATGAATACCAGGACGGGTGGTTACGTTATAACCTCCAATGCATTGGGTATGGAAGTCGGCCGTATGGCTATTCCATTAAGTATGTATGGAAATTGGCCGTATGGCTATTCCATTAAGTGATATGTGTGGAAGTCGACCGTATGGTTATTCCACTTAAGTATGTTTATGTCCCAAGTTACCTTTATATATGTTATGTGTTCTTTTTATGGATTTTATGGTAATCCTTTGGTTACAAAAAGGTAATTAATGATACTTTATTCAGTGAATAGTTTTTACTACTTCATGAAGGTGAAGTTATTACTTTGATAGAGTATATATGGTTTATTTGATGTTTGAAAAACTAACAGTTTTCATTCTTTCCGTATCCCTTACTGAGCTTTTTATGCTCACCCCAAGTTTTTTTTTGAAATGTTTTCACAGGACTTAATGTGGAATAATGTCAAGGATGGGATCAAGGGAATGTCATCCTATATAAAACATGGAACTAGACACGTTTCTTTTTAAGAGTTTTTTTTCTATTATGGAAACTTAGTAGAAGTGACTACTTTGTAATCTTTTGAGATGTAATAGTTATGTTCTAATTCTCTAAAACTCTAAACCTGAAAAGATCCTCAATGTGAATTATTCGTTTAATTCAATATTAAGTAAGGTTTAAGGCCGGGGCCTTATAATCACCTACCTCAAGTATAAAAATCCCTAAAATCTGGTGCGAAACTCTAACCGCACCTCAACCAACCCATAAAGAATAAATATCGAACCATAAACATGAAGATCAAACCCAAAAGGTCAAGATAAAACCCCCAAAAATAGAACCCTATCCACTGGATAAAATTATCCCCAATATAAAGGAACGAAAACTCTAAAATAGGAGAAGAAAACAAGAGATATGGAAACTTACTTGATGAATCGAGGAAGAACCACCTAAATTCGGCCCAAATTTGAATCCCCAAGGGAGGAGGATGGAGAGAGAGGCATGTATAGGGAGGATAATCCTGAGTGGGGTGAGAAATGAGGGTTTATTGGTTTATGTGGAAGGTGGTTAAAAGGGTAAAATCAATATTTTAATAATCTAGATAAGATGCCCGGTTAGCCCACATAGCTTTTCAACCCGTATGGCAATCGTGCAGTAGCCACTGTCTACCCAGGAAATACCGCCCAGTTAGTCCACATGGTTCAACAAACTATGTGTAAGATGTGTGGTTTCCCACTACCCAAAAACACCACAGGTCGCATGGTTACTTGGGCTGGGCAGCATAGTTTGACAAACCATGTTCCAACCGTGTACCTCAAGTTGTTTACCCAGAAAATCCATTTTCCTCCAAAACTCAAGGTAAAACTAAATAGAAAAAGGTATAGTGAAAATAAAGAGAAAAATACCTCAAAGAAAATCATGGATGTGACACCTCACCCATTTAATTTTTATATTTTTTAGATTATTCAAATTTGTTTCATTATTTACTAATCACTTATCTCAAAAACTCAACTTTTAATCTTCATCATCATCCAAGTGATACTTTCATTCCATGTATATTTATTCATGATAAAAACATAAGGATTATTTTCATACCTAAAATATAGATTTGGAATAATTATTCTATTTAACATATATGAAATCTCTCACATGGATAACTACATTCTTCTTTATAGAGACATAGAATATTAAAAAATCATTGAAATCTCCATATTCCTTGAAACCCTCTAGAATTTATCTTCTTATCTTCATGAGCCATTAGATTTAGTCCAAATACTCATTGAATCTACAAATAACAAGGTAAATTTTATATTATAGAGTAATATTATATTTATGTTTAACTTCATATTCCTAAAGATCATCATATCATCAACTTTTTATGAAATTCATCAAATCATCAAGCTTCATAGATAATTCTACATACCAACACTTCATATTGAAACTCAATCTTTAATCAACTCGTTATATTTTAACTCATAATACTAGTTTATGATTGTATGTATTTGTTACACCTATCAGATCACTGGTAGTATTTATTTTGAGCATTATTTTTTTATAGTGTTTTCTAGGATTTTGAGATTCAAAACCTTTGTTTTTGAGGAAACGAGGCCAAGAACATGGTTAGTGCACTATTTGTTTGACCATGAAATTAACCATTTTAGGGTGATGTGTGGGGGACATAGCGGTTTTTTCATGAATTGATAATAGTTTTCATAACAATGAGAGATTATTTATAAACCATGAAACCTTTGTTTTGGGGATATATTAGCTTCTGCACATTTAACACATGATTTTCCTAACCATGTGGCCAAACCATGTGGCATGTCTAGATCATTAATAATCTAAGAAAATTCAATTTTCCCTTGATGGATTTAACACCCCTTGGAATCATTATTCTCTCCAATAATGTTATTTCCTCTCTCCATGGCATTGGAACTTCAACCCTTGTATCTTGGTGGATTTATTTCTTCCTTTGGTGATTCCATTCAATGTAAGCATGATTTCTTCTTGATTTCATCATCCTCCCCCTTATCCTTCCTTGCTTTTCCAATTTCATGGGAAATGGAAACTATATCAAGTAATTTGTTTAAATATAGGGTTTTTATTTGGGTTTTGGATTGATTATTTATGGTTTCAATGTGTGAGGATATATATTTCATGATTTAAGTGGTATTTTTGGCATCCTAAACTCGGTCCGCTCATAAGTAACTAAACCTAGTTTTCCACATAGACACAAGAGCGCATCCCAATATTCTAAAGGATTCCAACTAGAATAAAGGGTCTATGATGGTATAAAGGGGTGAGTATAACCCATTTATCAGAGTAGTTTTATAGTGGTGATAATAATATATAAGAAGCGGGAAGAATATGATTCAATAGAGGGGTATCAAAAGGTTGTGGAAATAAGCATCTAGATGATAATAAATATACAGAAAACATAAAATAAATGATACAAAAAAATGATGATTCCCTAATGATATACCAAAATAGGGAGTATTAAGGGGAACAGGGTAGCAGGAATACAACAATATATGCTAGAAATATTATATAAAATGACCAAAAGATAAAATCTAATAGCATCAAAAGCACTATCTCGGTCCTCTACTCATGTACTCCATCCTAGAACAAAAAATCAAGAATCCATAGTTTGGAACCTTCCCTTTTCCATACCTACATCCATGAAGTCTATCTGGGTACCAATCAGAGGCCTGAATAGGTTTTGAGTAAAACTTATTAGGACACACCCAAAAAAATCTAATATTATCTGGTCATTGAATATAAAATGAACAGTGTGTAGGTAATAAATTAGTATGGTAAAATAAATAAAATATGAAAGACTAGGTTCCCCATGGGATACCCATATGAACCTACCAACTTCAACCTAAGCCAAAATTTCATTTAATCATATGACCAATTTAGTTTGGTCTGGAAAGTAAGAAACATATTCAACAAGCCCATAGAATATAATCATGTAGGATCAGAGATGAAACAAGGAATCCTAGACTTTATAAGGTTGATCCAAATCATAGTAATAATAAAATGACTTGATTATATAACATCTCAGACCCAGATTCCACTCAAGAGTGCCCTCATATTGGTTTTCCACATGGCCCCAAGCACATCTACCCAAATGAAAAAGGTTTCCGATTATCATTGAGGGCCTAGGGTGTGTCCATGGGGATACTATGTCCTCATTACTAGAGTGACATTGTGGTACAATCAACAAATAAATAGAGGGAGCAGTATAACAATGAATAAGTAGTGGAAAAAGATGTAAGTTACTATAAAATTAATATAAAGAAATAATTATAGTAAATTGAATCAAATATAGAAGGATGATAATTTATATTATGTATCTAAAAAATATGAAAACTTGGATATAGACAACAGGAATAACTACTATACAAAAAAGTTCAAAAAGTCTATCCAGCATCCCTATCTCTAACCCATTAATCTGCCACCAGCTCCATCCTATTCCATGAAAGAATTCACACGTCTATAAGAGGACGCTTCCTATTATCCCCAGCTATAAATATGTAGTCTATCTGGGTACCCAATTATAGCTCAAACAGGGTGTGAGATAGAATCCCATTAGGTAACCACCCAATGGTCTATAAATATCAAATCGTGTATACAATATGGAAGTGTGTAGATATAATATGCAATCAGTAAAAATAACTATAAATGGGTTTGCCTTGGTTCCTGAAATGAAACTAGGCAGACACTACCTACTTCAACCCATGCAGGATAACTCTAAATAGTATCAAGGTCCATAATGCTCGGTATCACATTTATAAGAGACAACATGCCCAGTATTACATTTATAAGGGATTCCACTACCCATTATCAAATTATTATAGGGGATGCCAAGACCAGTATCATAGAATAGGGATTCCATGCCTAGTATCACATATATGGATTCCATGACCAATATCATGTATAGGTACACGATGCCTCACATCACGTATAGGGTCCCCATGCCTTCTATCATAGTAAGGGATTCCATGACTGATATCATAGTAAGGGGAACCATTCTCGATATAGTATCACATTTATATAAGTGTCACCATTTCGATTTAATTAATAAGGGTCTCCATTCCCATTCAACTTATTTATAAATGGTTTTCATGCCCATCTATTTTATAAAGCGGGAGCGGCATCATTCCCATTCATTCATAACATGCATGAGTTCATCATGATCATTCGTTATAATTTTCAAGTGTCTTCATGCACTTATATCACATAATTTATAAATAACCATTGGCCTTAATCTGAGCCTATTTATGATTCATTGGTTATTTAAATTTAATAATGAAATTGGTGTAACAATTTTCCATTTAAGATAGTGATGTGGGATCAGCACTCAATTCAAATAAATTCATTTTAATGGTCAAGGGAACTAGCCATGCTATGTAACCACTCTAATTCCATATTAACAAGGAATGATAATTACAATTAAATTCCAAACACACCATTTGTTTTTTTTCATGTAAAATCTTGAAAGATGATTAGGAAAATAATAGGGAACACAGAAAAAGGATTGGATCACTCGTAGTTTGATAATTATTGATATGAAATGGGTTCTAAAAGGTCATTAGGTTCTAGGAAAGTCAACCAATTTAAGATAGATACATTTTAACAGCAATTTTTTGTGAAACCAGCATGTGGAACAATATCACATATTATAAAATATCAAAACTTGAGGAATAATTTATAGACTAAATACCTCATACTCATACAACTCTCCTTGTCCAGTATCAGCCTCTAGTTTGGCCTATATTGGAAGTGTTCTAAATAACATAATAACTCCCTAAAAATAGGGTACTTGATACTATACCTCAATAACTTAATTGAGGAAAAGAGAAATGAATAATGACTAAAAAGAAATTGAGATCTTACTAGAACAGATCTAACAAGACAAATAGTTCTTCAATTAAACTTTGGAAGGACCAAAAGGATCAAATACTATCATGGATGGCTTTGGGAGCTAAAAAGAGTAGAGGAAGATATTGTTGTTCTCTAAAGAATAAATGATATTAGGGTTGAGTTTAATATAATTTTGACATAATTTTTGTAAAATCGTTCAAAAATAAGGGTCTCATGGTTTGGATTAATGTTTTTCTAAACCATGTGCCAATTGTGCACCCTTCAATAATTCAAAGGGGAACCTTGCATGGTTAGGCTACATGGCTGGGGAACTCATGTGAGAACTGTGAAAATTGGATATAATAAAAACTATAGACCATCTGCATGGCCTTATGGTTCAATATTCATAGTTTCCTCAAACTGGGAAGACTTCTACTACTCACTGTCCAGCATTTCATGGTTAGGAGAGACCGTACGGGATGGGTCGCATGGTTTCTACTAACTATGTGGCCTAGTTTTTTCCTCTATTATCTAGGGTTCTGAGATTCGAAAAAGCCCCATAAACCCATAAAACCTTTGTGAACTCATAAATAATTCGTATTAAGTCAGTAATAAAGAATTAGAACAAATTTAAAAGGACCCATACCTGAGTGAAAAATTGTGTTCTTACAATTCCCCCCTAAAGGAACTCATCCCTGAGTTCACCTTCCAAGGGATGCAAAATTTCAACTAAGAAAAACTTTGGCCACTGGGCACATATGTCAGCCTCCTTTTCCCAAGTCTCGTCCTATACCCGACCATGATACCATAACACTTATTCTAAAGGGATAGACCAGCCTTAGAGATCCTTCATGCTCTGATCAAAGATTCATATAGGATACTCCTCAAAAGAATCATCAACACTAAGATCTACATCCTAAGTATAAAAATTATGATATGGGTAGGCATGATATTTTAAAATCTCTAAAATGTAGAAAATTCCATTGATGTGATGGTACCTATGAGGTAATAAAAACCAATAGGTTACTAGCCTGAATCTCTCTAGAATCTCAAATGGCCTAAAAATCATTGTTATAGCTTCCTTTTCCTCTAAATCCATTTATTTCGAAGTCTAGGTGATAGCCACAAGAATACACAATCCCCGACCTCGAACTCCAAAGGTCATAAATGACGATCATCGTATGATTTGTATCTAGACTGAGAAATGAACATCTACTTAGTAATCAGTTAAACCTACTCTGAAGTCTCCTGAAGGAGATGAGGACCCAGTAGTACTACCCCTCCTACCTCTAACTAGCATAGGGGTGAACAGAATGACCTACCGTATAGGACCTCATAAGGATACATCTATATCGTCACCTGATAACTATTATTTTAAGTAAACTCAATGATAGGGATATTCTCTTCCCAAGAACTACTAAAATCAAGGATGAATGCTCATATCATGTCCTCTAAAACATATATAGTCTATTCTGACTAATCATCAGTTTGAGGGTGAAAGGTTGTGCTTAGAATCACTTGTGTACTCATAGCCTTCTACAACCCCTTCTAGAACCTCGATGTGAAGAGATCATCCCACTCTAAAATTATAGTATGAGGTACCCTATACAATTGTATAATCTCTCAAACATACAATATTCTTATCTCATCAACAGAGAAAATCTCCCGAATTGGAAAGAAGTTGGTTGATTTCATCAGTCGATCCACATCTACCAAAACTATATCTCTACATTAAGGTGACCTCAGTATTCCAATGAAAAAAATTCATTGCAACATCCACCCATTTCTATTTCAGAACCAGTAATGGATAAAGAAATCCTACAGGTCATTGGTGCTCCACCTTCACCTACTGAAATGTGGAACACCTTGTAATAAAACATAATATCTATAGCTTCATCCTTGACCACCAATATTTTTGGTGCATATCATGATACATATTGGAAATAAAAAGGTGTACTTATCACTATGAAGCATATGACTCACACATCAACTCCTCTCTCATATCTATGGGAACCCAGATATGCCAATGTATACACAATATGTCTTTATCATCGATATTCTAATCCATAGGTGGGTCCTCACCAGAAATGCTCTCTCATAGGACCAATCCCTATGGATCATAAAACTACCTCATCTTCACCTTCTACAAAAGTGAATAGGTCACCAACATAGATTAATTTATTGAATTTTCATTAAGGTCCTGATCCTGGAAGAACATCTTAGAAAATAGTTCCATAAGTTACCATTTACTAATATCCTCCTAAACTGCTTGTGTCTGAGTCTTCCTACTCAGATCATCTCCAACATCATTACCTTTCCTAGGCTTATAGGCTAGTTCAAAGTCAAAGGACTGTAGATATTCAACCCATATCTTTTTCCTGATATTCAAGACATGATGTGTAAATATATACCTGAGTCTCTTGTGTTCTATAAACACCACAAAACTCTCTTTGAGTAGGTAATTAATCCAACAACACTATGTGTGTACAATAGCTGCTAACTCGAGATCATGGGTCTGGAAATTCTTTTTATGAGGCCTTAACTATCATGAACCATATGCAACAACTCTATCTTATTTCATCAGAACTTCCCCTAACCCAATACCCGATGTGTCACCATAGATTGTATAGCTCCTGCCCAGCTCTAGAAGAATGAGGATCAGCACTAAATTCAATATCCCTTACAACTCTGGAAAGGCTATCTCACAATCTTCTAACTAGAGTAACTTCACACCCTTCTTTGTAAGACTAGTAAGAGGTGTAGGAAGGTTTAAGAAGTCCTATATAAAATTAATGTAGTAACTAGCTTACCCCAAGAATCTCCATATGTCAAAGACATTCTTTGGATGATCCTAGGTAACCATGACTATTATCTTCTCTATCTCAACTGAAACTCCTACCTCTGAGATAATGTGACATTGTAAGTGTACCTTGTTGATCCATAAATGACATTTACTAGGCTTACAATATAGATGGTGCTCTATCATTGTATTCAAAATGATATCAAGATGATTGGCATGGTCCCTTCAAGTATGAGAATACACCAAGATTTCATCTATGAATACCATGAAAAAGGAATCTAGATGGGGATGGAAAACTCTATTCATAAATTCCATGAAGACAGAATGCATGTTCATAAGACCCAACAAAATCATGAGATACTAATATAAGTCATACTGATTGTGGAAAGCCTTATATGGAATATCTGAAGGTCTTACTCAAACCTAATGATATCTGAACCTCAGGTAAATCTTATAGAACACCATTTATCCTCTAATCTAGTCAAAAGGATCACTAGGAAAGGTAAATAACAATAATAACTGTAAGATGATTTAACATCCGATAATCCACAAAAAGCATGAGGGTTCCATCCGATATCTTGGAAAAAAAGGATTGGTGAAACCCAAGGAGAAGTATTAAGATGTATATAACCTTTAGCCTATAATTCCTATACCTATCTATTGATCTCTTGCAACTATGTAGTGTCTATCATATAAGGGGGAATGGATACTGGTGCAGATCCTAGAACTAGGTCAATAGTAAATTCTACCTCTCTCTATTTAAAGGTAGTCCGGAAATTCATAGGGGAATACATCCCTGAATCAATCGACTATAGGAGGGAACTCAATATGATGTATCCCTTGATCATTCATGTAAACACTAAAAATCTGGGCAGTTATAGTAATGCCTTTTTGACTTACTAAGAAACTCTCGGTTTTCATGGATCTAATAAATAGAGTTTTCAAGGAATATCTTGATGACTTCATTGTGGTATTTATTGATGATATCTTGGTATACTCCAAAATCTATGAAGATCATGAAAATCACTCACGCATTATTCTAAAGACTCTTAGAAGAAATAAGTTATATGGGAATTTTAGAATATGTGAATTCTGGCTTCTAATAGTTTATTTTCATGGCCATGTTGTCTCTAAGGATGGAATCTTAGTTGATCCTGTGAATACAAAGGTTGTTCATGAATGGCCTACACCAATGAACATAACCGAGGTATGTAGTTTTATTGGTTTAGTAGGTTATTATCGGCATTTCATTCAGAAATTCTCCCGATTACCATGCTTACTTGTAAAGTGGTTAAGTTTGTATGGATAAAAGAATGTGAATAATGTTTTGAATAATTGAAGATGAGTTTAGTGAATGCATTGATCTCAACTCTACCATTAGGAATTGATGGATTTTTTATTTATAGTTATACATCAAATATTTATCCATAAAATTCTTTATATAGTGCCATTTGGATACTAAGCTTTGATTGAGTACTGATTATCACCCTCAAACTAACGGGTAATTAGAAAGGACAATCCAAACTTTAGAATACATTTTGAGATCATGTTGACTTTACTTTAAAGGTATGTGGGATCAATATTTACCTTTGGTGGAGTTTTCTACAATAATTATTTCCATTCTTGTATTCAGATGGCACCATATAAAGCATTGTATGGAAAGAGATATCGTACACCAACTAGTTGGGATGAAGTTGGAGAAAGGAAGCTCATGGGAACAGAACTTTTAGAGGAATCAACAATGAAGGTAAATAATATTCAAACCCATATAAAAGTATCTCAAATCAGGAAAAATATCTATGCTAATAATTTAATAAAGGATTTGTAATTTAAAGTGGGAGATCATGTTTTCATGAAATTATCTCCATGGAAGGGTGTTACAATATTTCAGAAGAAAGGGAAACTGATCCATGGGTACATTGGTCCTTTTTAAATTCTGGAGAGATTTAGATTTGTGTCTTATCATTTGGTGATGCCACCTGGACGTTCTAAAGTACATAATGTGTTCCACATCTCATTGTTAAGAAAGTACATGCCAGACCATACACATGTACTCACTACTGATAGAATAGAATTAGAACTTCACTTATCTTACTGTGAAGAGACTATATAGATTCTAAATAATAAATAATATGTGTTGAGGAATCGAAAAAGTAGGCTAGTAAAGGGACTTTGGAAAAATCATAAAATTGAAGAAGCGGTGTGGGAGCCTGAGGAACTTATGATGAAGAACTACCCAAATATTTTTGTGAGGGAACTTTCTAGAATTTCAAGGATGAAATTTTTTTAAGGGGGGAATAATTTAAACCCCTAAGGATTTAAAAATAAATTTTTATGACCTAATTTTTCCACTTCTATGATTTTAATTTCAAAAAACTGATATAAATGGTTGTGTTCAGAAATATATTTAGGGTCTGATAGGATCAACTTCCTTTTTTTGTGAATAGTACTTGACCCTTATGAATAGTAATGTTTCCCTTATTAATATTAATATTACCCTTATAAATATTAACCTCACCTATGAGAGTTTAAATAAAATTTAGGCACCATATAAATGAATGTATGATATAAAGGTATAAGTGAATATTTTAAAAATAATTAAGTATTGGTATTTTTGTGAGTAATAAATATTTAATTTCAATATTAAAGTTAATAAATTTATTTAAAATAAAATTAATTTTTATATAATGTATTAATAAATCAATATTTTGTTTTTCTATGATTTTAGGATAATTTAATAAGGCCTTAGGTAGTTTTTCAGGGTGTTATAAAATTAGTTTTAATTTTAAAAATTGTATTTTTCGACTAAATAGAGATTCAAATTAAAAATTAAATTTCTCATATTTATAATTTTTTTGATAAAATAGAGTCCATTTTTGGATTTTACATGTCTTAAAATTTTTAGGGTGAATTTTTGGGATTTTTTTGAAATACATGAATTTTCGGTCAATAGTAAAATACGGTAATTTATGATATAAATACATTATAAGATAAATAAACTATTACATGAATCATAGATGATGTAAGAAACTATTAGTTTAAACTTACATGATCTTATTACTGTTTTTTCATAATAATCAAACATTATTTCTAGTATGGATAAAATTAATAAAATAATGAATAAGATATTCAAAAATCACCCCTCTCCTCCACTATAAAAACCACCCATCACTCCCTCTTATTCTGACTTCACTACGAATTTAATCTTGTCAATTATCTTACAAAATAATCTTAACTATCCTATCCCCACATCAAAAATCTCTTTTTCTTTCCAAAAGACCAAAATAAGTCCCCTTAAGTAGATTCTCTAGGAGGAGTATCGAAGAGGCAAAATCCTCTTCCTTTTCCTTTTATTTTCTATTCAAATTCCTTCTTTATTTTTTATTATCTCCTCACCTACTATATCAAAATGATCATTATAACTCTATTGTAATATATATACATTAATAATATCATGTTAATGTAATATACATCATCAATATCCTTACTTCCTCTCTTTTATTTTAAAAATGAAATCGTCGTCCGAGAGATGCCAATTTACCACCTTCATAGATGATGATCCTTCGTTCTTAATTTCATCCTTAAAATATAATCATGAAACCATTTTTATGATTGAACCAGATTCTAAAATACTTATTATATATTTTTAGTAAATTTTTTACCATAATTTTTACATGATACTAAAAAATATATCAAAACAGGATCATTGTGATTGAAAACCCATCGTAAAAATCTAAACGATTGTCAATAAATGACATATCTAAGGATTTATCCTTATAACATGTAAAAAATGATATATATATATATATAACTATTTACACTTATTTATGTTCATTAATAATATATAAATTTAATCTTTTAAAATTATATCCATTCCACTTGAACTTCCATACTTATAATCAATCAAACTGATCATGAATATCAAGAAACGAACACTCCAGAATGACGGAATTCAATCTTATAACTTATCAAAAGGTCATAAATGAAATTAATAAAATTATAATAAATTATATAAATTTATAATAAGTTATGAATTAAATTATTAGTGGGTTTAATTTCATATTACATGACCTTAAGTTCAAGTACAGAACACATTCGGACATAAGGTAAGGATTTTCTACCCAAACCTCCATTTTCATTCGGGTTACTCTTATTCACTACTTAACTCAAGTAAAATTATTATTTATTCCTATTTAATCCTCATAAATTAAGTTTTAATTTTCTATATATGTGTACCAATAATAATACTTCTTTATTTTATGGGTATTTTCATGTTTTAAAAGGATATTTCTAAAATTCTTCCCGATAAACAAGAATGTTTCAAAGGAACTTCTTGAATTCTTACCTATTTTCAAATAGACTCTTTAATCATCATTAAGAAACAATTATTTATATAAAATTAAATATTTTATTATGAAAAAACTACCTTAAATAACATCTGGTTTAATACAAATATTTTTCCAAAATAACTCTTCTTTTCAAAGTAAAAGAGTATTTCTATCAAGAATTAAATGATGATTTTATTAGAGTATACTCATATATTTCAACAATCATGTTTATTCATATTCTTAATTGGGATAAATATTTTATGATATAATCTACCACGATTTATTGAATGTGTTATGATTATTTTTACTATGGATGTTCTATCTTGAAACCATTCATCATATTACTTTGAATGGTTAGTGTTATGTTTAATGATTGGGGAAAGTGATTTACATTTCATATGTTAGTTTCAATATAAATGTATATGTTTTTTATGTTTCAACCAATTCATATGAGTAATTTATTAGACTTATTAAGTGTTGGGTGGGGCTCGTTATAGCCCCTTGGTGCATCGGTAGGTCTCATGAGATTAACTAGTTTTGGTTTTTACCCGTTTATTTATGGTCTTGGCACGAGGACTTGAAAATATAGTTATGATGTCCCGAATTATGCACTCCTAATTATGAAAAAATTAAGTGAAAAGCCATGTGATTATTCTACTAGTATAATATCCATAGTTATGTTTTATTATAGAATTATTCATTCATATTTTATTCCTTCTATATTATGATCAAGTATATGATTAAAGGAATGTGTTTTTAGTTTCTCACCATGCCTATTGTTTATGTTTATGATTAATTTTTTTGTATTACTTACCCTAATTGAGCATATGAACTCACCCCTTTATTATGTTTTTTTACCTAGGAGGTGAAGAAGTATTTTATGAATGACATGTAGGGATAATCTAAGAGTTTTTTATGTTTCCTACATAATTTATATGTTTTATTTCATTTCGAGTAGTAATTTTGAACTTATGTATGAATATTATTTTCCAAAACTACTAAACTATTCGGTACTTCGGGATACATATTCCTTTTTAATATTCCAATCAATAAATAAGGCACTGACTCTTGAGAAATGGAGTTGGGTCTTTACAGCTACGCCTAAGAAAAACTCATTAATAGACTCCATAACCATCCTAATATCATTTCTATTATTTCAAAATATTAAGGTAAGAAAATAAAAATATATGATAGAACTTTGTGACATCCTAGACTGAGATTCCACTCAACAGTGCCCTATTCCTAGTTTTCCATATGGCCTCAAGCACATCTCTCCAATCTCCAGAGGCTACCGACTAGCAATGAGGTCCTAGGGTGTGTCCATGGGGAGACTATTACCTCTTTACTAGAGTTGCACAATGGTACAATCAACAGATAAATAGTGGAAGAAGTATATTAATGTATAAGTAAAGTAAAAAATATATAAGTAACCATAAAACTGATATAAATAACCAAACACAATAATCTAAATAATATATAGAATGATGATTATGTATGTCATGTATATATAAAATAGGAAAACATGGATATAACAAGAAGGTAGTAGTACTATACAAAAAGGTACAAAAAATGGCCAAAAATTCTATCCAGCATCCCGAGATCCAGCTCGATAATCTTATACCAGATCTATACAATTAATGTAATGCAATAATTCTTGCATTCATAAGAGGAAACATCCCCTTATACACACCTCTAAGAAGGTAGTCTATCTGGGTACCCGATGGTGGCCCGAACAGGGTGTGAGATACAATCCCAGTAGGTAACCACACAAAGTTCTATAAATATCCAGTCATGTATACAATATGGTGGTATTCAAATATAATAATTTATCAATAAAAACAACTATAAATGTTTTAACTATGGTTCCTGAAAGGAAACCAGGCTGGCACTACTTTCTTTGGCTTGTTCCAGAATAAATCTGAATAGTTTCAAGTGTCATAATGCCTAGTATCATATTTATAAGGGACACCATGCCTAGTGTCACGTTTATAAGGGACTTTGTGATGAGTATCATATTAATATAGGGGACATCATTCCCAATATCATAGAATAGGGACCCCATGCTCAGTATCATGTATAGGGACATCATACCCAATATCATGTATAGGGATTCCATGCATGGTATCACGCATAGGGTCACCATGATTGGTATCATAGTAAGGGACACCATACCTATATATTATCACATTTATATAAGTGTGTTCATTCCCATTTAATTAATAAGTTTCTACATGCCCATTCAATTAATTTATAAAGGGACATCATTCCCTTATGATTTATAAATCATGAGGGATGTTATGCCCATTCGTTCATAACATGAATGATTGTCATCATTCCCATTAATTATAATTGTCATGGGTTTTCATGACATTATATAATATCATTGATAAATAACCAATATCCTTAATCTAATCCTATGTATGATTCATAGGTCATTTTTATTTAATAATGAAAAGGGTGTAACCATTTTCTATTTAAGTTAGTGATGTGGGCTTGCCACTCACTTCAAATCAATTCATTATAATGGTCAAGGGAACTATTCATGCTATTCCACCACTCTCATTCCATATTAACAATTCATCATCATTACAATTATAGTCCAAACACACAATTTGGGTTTTTGGGTGAAGAATCTTAAAATCCAATTAGAAATATAGTAGGGATCACCAAAAAGGAATGGATCCCTCCTAGGTTGAAAATTCTTGATATAAAATGGGTTTTAACAGGTCATTAGGTTCCAAGTAAGGCAATCAATTTTATAAAGATTTATTTTAAGGGAAATTCATGGTGAAACTAGAATGCGGAACAATGTAACATATTATAAAACATCAAAACTTGAGGAATAATTTATATACCACCTACCTTATACTCATACAACACTCATCTTCCAGTATCAACCTCTAGTTTGTCCTAGATTGGAATAGATATGGAGAATGGAACAATGACCTGAAAAAATAGAATATGAACCTACACCTTAATAACATAATTAAGGATAATAGAAATGAATAACAGAAAAAAAAATTATATATTACTAGTGCAGATACAATGATACAGATGGTGCTTTGATCGTACTCTGTATGGAAAAACAAGATCAAATACTATCAAGGAGGGATTTGGGTGCTAAAAAATGGGAGAGGGATCTCCTACTATTTTTTTGGTGAAGAAATGAGATAAGGGTTGAGTTTAATATAATTTTAAGTGTATTTTGGTAAATCGCCCCAAAAAAAGGGTCACATATTTTGGCCACCTGATTGTCCAAAACATGCACCAATTGTGCTCCCTTCACTACTCAAAGGGGAAGCTCGAACAATTAGGCCACACAGTCTGAGAAATTGTGCACCAGCCGTGTAAAATAGACCTACTGAATACTATAGACAATCCTCACAGTCATGCAATTCAATATTCATGGTTTCCTCAAACCATAAAAACTCCTACTACTCACTATCCATCCCTACATGGTTAGGATAAACCATGTTGGTCGATTCGCATGGTTTCTGTTAACTGTGTGACCTAGTGTTTTCCTCCACCAGCTGGTGTTCTAAGATCTGAAAAATCTCCGAACACCCCTAAAATATTTTTAAACTCCTTTGGCATCTGTATTATTTCTATAATAAATAATTAGACCAAATTTTAAAAGGACCCATACCTAAGTGAAAAACCAGGTTCTTACAGGTTATGTGGTTCTGGGGGTAATCTATGTATTAACCCTCGTCATTTTACTTCTATATAAACTATAAATTATCCATAATAACAAGTCTTAGGTGGAATCAGGATAGAATTAATAATATCCCTAGAAGATAATATGAGGTGGTCCACGTCCAAAGACATAAAGCCGATTCCAAGGGGATAATCCAAGGCATTCTAATTTTCCAGAGAAGGAGGGGTAAATCCATGGTACCATGCTAAGGCAATCAAAAATGTATGAAATAGACTAAATCTAATATAGGTGTCTATCTTGGAAATCAAATTTATGAATTGGGTAGCACCATCTAATTAGTCAAGGAAAACTCAGGTGTGGAATCCAATAGTTTCCAAAGTATATCATCCTATAATAGTATATAAAGTTCATACTAATATCCATAAGCATGATAATAATTCATAAAGGCCAATTAAATAATTTATGAAATTTTAACTTTCATTTAATCATGTTTATTCATGAGAATAATTCACAATTTAACAATGTCTAAGTGACATGGCCTTTCAATTCACATTATATTTAATTCATTTAACCATTAAATTTAAAAGACAGGAAAAACCAACTTAAAAGGTGTTTTGATCATAAGGTAATGTTAAATGTTTCAAGGTAACATAGAAAATTTCACACAAGGGGTAGATCATGTTGATTTATTCAACCTCTAACTTCTTTAAGGGTCTACAGGAGTATCTCAATTAAGTTATAAACAATTTAATAAAAAAAATTCACATTTTTTAGGCAATGCATGGGATGTCTAGTGTACGGAACAATGGTTCGTGATATAAAAAACTGAAATTTTAGGGAAACATACTATAACACATAAACTATACTATCATATTACTCCTCATATGATATCAACTTTATATTTAGGATATAATGGGAGAAATTGGATAAACTAGACAAACACCCTGAAAATAGGATATATAAGATCGAATGGAAATAACATAAAATAAAGTTAATAATAATTAGGAAGTAAGTGAGAGGAATATTATACATATGTATGGTGATCCAACACAATATATGGTGATTGATTTAGGACTCAGATAAAGGATATATCTCAAAACCTAGGGAGGAAGTAGAGGATAACTTTCCAATGAAGGGGTTGTTATGCATGAATGGGAAAGAAAATGAGGGGGGAAATGGTTTAAGGGTTTAAGGGAAAATTTTCATTTTAACATTTTTAATGGGGTATATGATTTGGTCACATATTTTTCCAAATCATGAACCCATGGTGTAGCTCACACTACCTAAAAGTGACACCTCACATAGTTTATGTGCAGGGTTATGCAAACCATGTGTTTGGCACTATCTCACATCCCACGCCCCACACGGACTAGGTGCATGGTTAGACAAACCATGAACACACTATGTGACTATCCTATGTAATTTATTATAGGTTTTCCATGTACAAGTTTCTCCTCTCATATGGTTAAACTAATAGTCCACCTCCCTTACAGGGCTACATGGTTAGTACTAATCCTGCGCCAAACGTTAACCTCAGACTATTTCCCCAAAAAATATAAATATAGGCCCTAAAATAAGCCCAAAAACTCCTAAAACCTCTATGACATCATTATTTATTTCAATTCATATAAAAATAATGTTTTTTACTGAAATTTAATAGATCCATACCTTAAGGAAAAATTGGGATATTACAGCCTCCCCTCCTTAAAAAAATCATCTTGGGTTTCCTTGATGGTGGTTGATCTTCATCCAAGAATAACATTGGTCACTGAGCATGTATATTAGAATATCACTCCTAGGTATCATCCTATATGAATTATTTATTCCATTGCATGTGAACTAGAGGGAAGGACCTGCCTCAGAGAGCCTTCATGCTAAGATCAACAATGAAAACTTGATATTTATCAAAACAAGTATCAACCACAAACTCAACTTACTCAAAATATGAATCATGTGAGGAGTCAACGTAATAACAGTGAAGATAGGAAACATGGAAGTAATCATGCATGGATAGGTACCTATAATTAAGATTTATCTGATAAGAGAGCCTTCATGCTAAGATCAACAATGAAAACTTGATATTTATCAAAACAAGTATCAACCACAAACTCAACTTACTCAAAATATGAATCATGTGAGGAGTCAACGTAATAACAGTGAAGATAGGAAACATGGAAGGAAGCATGCATGGATAGGTACCTATAATGAAGATTTATCTGATAAGATACCATCCTGGATCTCTAAAAAACCTCAAAAGGCCTGAAAAATCTAGGTGATAGTTTACCTTGTCTATGAACTCATTGATGACCCGATCTAGGTAAAACACTCAAGAAGACCAGATCTCCCACCTCGAACTCTAGAGGTCAACAAAAAAATATTAGTATATGATTTATTACTATACTAAGATACAGCCATATGTTTCCTGATCAATTATAACTACTCAAATGTCTCTTGAATGAGATGAGGTCTTTGTAGCATTGCCTACCTAGCCTCCAACCAGTACAAAGGTGAACAGAAAGGCTTATTATAGAGCTCCTCATGTAGATACTTATAAATTGTCCTGTGGAAGCTATTATTATATGAAAAATAAATAATAGTTAAATTTATTTCTCAATAAATATCCAAAATTAAGGACATATGCTTGAATCATGTCGTCCAAGACCTGTATAGTATTCTCGTACTGATCATTGGTCTGAGAACGATAGGTTGTACTTAGGAGTACCTATGAACCTAAATCCTTTTCTAGACCCTTCCAATACTAAGAATTAAATTGATAATGCCTTTTTGATATGATATTTTTATGGATCCTATGAAGATATATAATCTCAAAAATGTAAACCCTATCAAGTTCATCCATTGATAAGGTCTCCAAGATAGGCAAGAAATGATCCAACTTTGTTAGCATGTCCAACATTACCCAAACTACGTCACAGTACCAAGGTGATTTAGGTAACACCATAATGAATTCAATATCGGTGTCTTCCCATTTCCACAATATGATGGGTAACAACCGTAAACAACTAATAGTCCATTGGAGTTTCTCCTTCAATACCAGACAGGTGGAACACCGGGTAACAAAACAAGTTATCTACTTCTTCATACAGGCCACCAATATTTGTAGCACAAGCCATGATACATCTTCTGAATTTTGGGATGTACTATCAATTTATAAGTATGAGATTCATTCATTAACCCCTATCACATGTCATTAGAAACCTAGACACCCCCATGAATATGTAAGATCACATCCTCATTAACAACCCAAATAAGTGGCGGGTCCTCACCAGAAAACTTTTCCCTCAGGACTAAACCTTTTGGATCTCTAAGTTGCCTCCTATTTATCCTATCTAAAAGAGATGAAATCACTACTAAAGATGAAACTATGGGTTGACCATGATACTCCTGGTCTTCTAGATATATTGTGGAAATAAGTCCCATAAATTATCACTCACTACTGTCTTCCTGAACAACTTGCATATGAGTTTTCAGCTCATGGAATCGTTAAATGTATTTCCCTTTCTAGATGTATAAGTAAAATCAATGTCAAAATACTAAAGGTATTCATTCCATATTAACTATTGAGGTTTCAAGTCACACTGAGTGAATATGTATTTGAGACTTTTATGGTCTGTGTACACAATAAATTGCTCTCCCATTAAGGAATATCTCAAGCAACATAAATCAGGAACCACATCTACTAGCTCAAGATTATTTTTTCGGTAATTATTCTTGTGAGGACTCAACTAATGAGACATTTATTCCATGAATCGTTATCCTTATATCAAAATAGCTCCCATATTGATGTCTGATACATTATAATAGACTATGTATCCTCTTTAAGGATATAGTAAATTCAGGATTGTCAACTAAGTTTATCCTTTATTTTAACACCTACAAAGATCTTTTATAATATGAGGACCATTATAATTTAACACCCTACTTAGTCAAGCATGTAAGTGGTGATACAATGTGTGATAAATTCTGAATGAGAAACCTATAGTATCTACAAATCTCCAAGATGATATGAATATAAAAAATGTTCCTTAATTTCTCCCAAGAAACCACAGCTCTCACCATCTCTATACCCACATATACCACTGGTTCTGATATTTTGTGACCCAAGAAGTGAACTTTATCAATATAAAAGTTTCATTTTGTGATCTTATCATATAGTCAATGATCACATAGTTTATTCAATACGATGTTATGGTGTTTTGAATAATCATTTCAATTTTGACGATACACCAAGATATCATCTATGTAAAAAACACAAATGAACCCAAGTATAGGTGGAAACCCCAATTAATCAAATCCATGAAAATAGTTAGTTTGTTATTTAGACCAAATAGTATAAATAGATACTCAAACAATACATAACTACTTTATACAACCATATGTGGTATATATGAGGGTCTAAATATTACCTCATGGTAGCCCAATCTTAAATAAATTTTCAAGAAGTCTCTAGATCATTAGATCTAGTTGAATAGATCATCTATATGAGGAAGTGGGTATCAGTTCTTTAATTTGAGCTGATTCAACCCCTGGTAATCTACACATATCCTTAGGGTTCTATATGACTTCTTAGAAAAAATTGTGGGTGAACAAAAAGGAGAATTCATGGGTTATAGAAACCCTTTGGATTCTAGGACCTCTAACTACCTCTTGAGTTCCTGAATCTCGGTATGTACCATCCTATATGGAGGAATAGTTACTGGTTCTACTCCTAGAACAAGATCAATGGTGAAATCCACTCCTCTCTCTCTGGAGGAAATCCTGAAAATCCATCAGGGAAAATTACTCTAAATCGGTCCACCATTGGAGGAAAAATATCCTATCATATTCCTTAATCATTAAGAAAAACACTAGAAATTTGGGCCAACATTCCACCCATCCCATTATGCTCAGGTCCATATTGACTTTCTTATACATCTCATTCCCCTTTCTAGATATAGCTACCACCTATGGGTAATGTACAAGATGGACTATGGAGATAATAATTGATATGGGCTACATAAGGAACTAACCTATCCATCCTAAGAATTATGTCAAAACTCATCATATTGAGAATGAAAAGGTTCCATAAGAAATATTTTTCATTGATATTAAGGTGAAACTCCCTGAATAGATGAACACTTTTTGACTGTACTCCAAACGGAGTATCAAGATTCATAACTATATAGAAGTACTCAATCTTGAGGCTTGAGTCCAAGAGTATCCTTTATATCCATATATTTAAATGAGTGTGAAGAACTAGTATCATTTAAAGATTATACTAAAGATGAGGATACTAAGATCTTACCTCATACTACAGATGGTTTGGAACTCTGATCCATAGGTGTAGGTTATACTACATGTAACTAGCCATATCCACAACCCTAATCTATAACCTAAAATCCTTGATAAGGTCTACTCTACTGGGGTTTCACATCATAATTTTGTCTTCTTAGACCTCATACACATCCTTATCTTGTACAGATGGAGGTACTCCTGCTCCCATCCAGGTGAGGAGCCACTAATCCAACTTCGGATTATGGAGCTGTTGTGAATCCTCTCTCAGTGGGAACTTATGGAAATGTCTAGAAAAATATATAAAGGTGTATCATTCAGCTATAGGATCTACATTTAACTGGGTATCCACTACACTGGGGATTTATATGTCATGGCCTCTTGTATTAGTGGCATACCACCTGGCTACCCATGTGGTTACTCTAACTATCACTACCCCGATGAGAAAACTCAAGGAAATTATTTATACCACTAGATGAAATACTTCCCTATCCAGGTGATAAATTTCACTACCCTATACCTTTAAATTATATTAGTTTATTCTTGGAGATGAGGTCCTGGGAAAAATTAATCATATAAACTAGTCTATAAATCTCTATATATTATAACCTAATGTTGATATCCTAGTATAGGGACATCCCACAAACATTTGGAAGATACTCAAACCATATAAGATACAAGTTTCATGCTTCTTTATATTTAAAAGCATATCCTCCAGCCATGACTCAATATCGTAGGGTCCCCTTCCCTATATAAAGTATAAGGGTGTTGTTGTTGGAACTCCCAAGTCATTTTTGACATATTCGATGAAGGTCATGAAATTGCCTGCATGGACTGAATTAGTTGTAACATCCTATATTTTTACAAAGGTACATAACATTAATTTCGGTTATAATTCATTTAAATGGACCTAATATGATTATTAATCAAGTTATGGTGGAATTGGGTGCATTTGGGGCTCATTCAGAGGCTAGAGCCCTAAAATGGGAAAATGCGGGTTGGGTAGGAAAGTTAGAGGAAACAGTGCATCCCAACCCACATGGTTTCCCTTAACCGTGTAGTTGAATATAGTGGGTACCTAGGGGTTCATGATTTTTTTCAACCATATTACCTAATTTTCATGGTCTTTCAACACATATTTTGTTTTTAGATAGTGTTTTTTCATGGTTTTCACATAGTTAGATAAATATTATTCCTAACCATGTGGAATTCCCCTTTGAAGTAGTTAATAGTGCACGGTTTGTGCACTGTTTGGAAATCCATGTGACCACACTGTGCATAGTTATAAAATGGGTGCAATTACATTTTTTACTTCCTAAATTTATTTTAAATAATCTTCTTCTCATCCTCCTCTATTTATATAGTGGCTCCCTCATCCTCTCACACATGGATATCCCATTACTTCTCAACTAGGGATCAAGCCTCCTCTATCATTTGTTGTCAATTTCTCTCTCCATTTGAAGAATTGGATATTTAATGGTAAAATATTTGATACTCTATAATCTATTTCATGTTATTATTTAGATTTGTTTCACTATTTGGGTGTAAGTTTACTTTCCCAATTTTTAGATCATTTTATGATTTTTCTGATTTCTTCTAATCTATATTAAATCAGAGGACGACGCTCGATGTGGGAAGATCTACAAGGATAAGGTTGGTGGTCTTGGATTTTTTTCCTTTTGTTTCATTGAGTTATATGACTTGTGTCATTGTTACATGAGCCATACATTTTTGAAATCTCCACTTTTTATCAATTTAACTTTAAATAAAGGTCTTACCATGCCTTTAATTACCTGAGCTAGTGGTTAATCAACCCCATGGGTTGATCGCCTTCACCATAGATGCCCAAATGGGTGTTTCTTGCCTTAAATGATTAGTTTATCTTTTTTCCTTGGATTATTGATCACCCTTAATTGGGTTTTTTCTATTAAAAATGCATTGAATCGTTGAATTAAATATTTTAGAGGGCCGTGATATGAGATAGGCCCTTACATCATTATTTCGTAAAAAATGGTTTCCTAATTGTACACCATGACAAAAATGTCAATTGAGTTATAAGGGATTGAATTAAATTAAATGGTCCCTCTTGATGTATTTGATATGTATCTTTTACTTCTTTAGTAGTTGCACCTCAGTTCTGGGGGTGATACAAGGGGTTCCTATTTAAACACCCCTTGGATGGACTCTCAGGCCTTAGTTTTCTTTTATTAATTTTTTGTAAAAATTCTAGAGGCAACATCAACTATTCTTGAGATAGGATCACCATGAATTGCCTATTTTTACCTCCAGAAAATTGGCACTAGTTACCTAGGGTTATATGGGCTCAATGGATCAATTGGTTGTACCATTCCATGAGTGAGACTTGGGCCCCTATGTACAATTCTAGGTACGGACTATGAGGTCTATTAGACTTTGACTATTTCCACACCATGATAGAGTGACACTTGGGACTTCATACTTAGGTCACCTTAGATGGACTCCATGGCATTGGACAAGTATCGAGCCCCTCAATAAATACTTGGAATGTCTCTCAAAATTATCAAAGATGGGCTAAGGGTAACTCAATATAATTTAATAAGAATTTTTAATTGAAATAAAAAAGAAATTAAATGTTTTCAAAATAATAAATGATCCTTGGTTTAGAAGACTTAGGGATGTTTTCTCCAATACCAAGAACAATATTGGGGATAGTAAATCATCATATACATTACCCCCCACTTTACCCTTAAAGGTTTCCTCAGTTCAGACACACCAACTTTGGCCAAAGTAGGTCAAATGGGTAGGTACCAAAGTGGAAACCAGTCCAATGCATTTATTTATTTATTCTGTATTTCATTTCTATTATTAAGGAACACTTATTAATTTAAAATGAACATTATGGATTGGTCTAGACGTCATGGGTGTCATCCTACTAATATTGTATCTCACACCCTGCTTGAACGCCTTTGGTACCCGAGTAGACTTTATGGTTACAGGTGTAGAAAAATGGAAGCAGTCAGCTTCCAATGTTTTATTTCCAGCTTTAGGATGTAGTAGAGAGTAGAGGACTAATCCCATGCTCTATATTTTAGTCTTATAAGTTCTTGTCCTTTTTTATATTTTATCATTATGTTATATATTCTTGTATCCCCTACCCTCTACATGTTCATTTTTTATAACATAATCATAATTTGGTATCTATTATTATTCGTCTTCCACTTATTGTTTATCTATGACCTGCATGATATATATTTATTATTCATTTGCATTGAATGTATTATTATTATCAATCTGCTATTATCTATTATGGGTTGTTACTTATGTTGTTTATTATATCTATTATTGTGCTCTGATATGATAAATAAGGGCATAGTATCCCCCACGAAATCTCCAAAGGCCCTCACAACTATTTTTCATTCTCTAGAATTCAGGGAGGTGTGCTTGAGGTTTTGTGGCCCACTGTATCATGGAACCTTTTAGTGGCATCGAGGTAAGGATGCTACAAAGTTTTATCAGGTCCTATTTTTCTTTTTTTATTACTATTTGGGTTTTGATAGGATAGTTGGGCATTAGAATTTGGTAGTGAGCCTATTCATGGGAGTAGCTACCCCACGTACAGGTGAAACCCAAATTTCCTAGGTTTGGTAAATATTATTATTGCTTTCTCTTACTATCATTTCACTTGATTTCACCATTGTGTGATGCACATGTTTTGTACAGTTCCTATTATTGATACTATTTAAATGAGTTGTTTAGATTTATCCCAATGATATGAGGGAAAATCAAAACAAGAATCATACTAGGAAAAGTAGGACTTAAAATTTCATGCATTATGCTATTCCATATTTACATTACTACATGAATTTTCTGTTTTCCTTGTGATTTTTGTATGTTCCTTGATTAGTTATGACTTACAGCATTCTTTTATTCTATGTGATGGTGTAATTGGTTTAATTTACTAATAATGAGAGATTAGTTGGTTTGATTAGTTTGTTTCAATGGTTGTTCATCTGATCAAACCACACCCATGGCCTATTACACTCATTGTTTGATATAAGATTTGGGATATAGTTACATGACACACCAACTTTGATTTATAAGGTGTTTTGGACCTTGTGAATTAGAGTTTGAGATGAAAATAATTGAATCATAATGCTAATAATCAAATAAATTAAAATTAATATGGTTCTTAGCATGACATGGCTCCCATATATGAGACCTTATCTTGAACTTGCCTTAGTAGTGGGATGTAGGTCACGTCTCCTATGATCATTTTACGACTCATTCTTATCACCCAAACCTGGATCCTGGAGTAGGCTAAGGGTTGTAGAATGCTTATATGTGGGATTTTTACCTATTCTTAATTTTATATTTCCTTATATATTGTAAACCCTATTAGAAGGATGCAGTTGGCATTGTAGAGATATTCCATTGTGGAGACCTTGTGTTGTACGCTAAGAGAGTGGCGATGAGAATACTCTGGAGGTGGTGGGTCCTAAGTCACCAGTAATACCTCATTTTGTTCCACCTGAGGAACCTCCTATAGATCCTCTGTTGGGTTTTCATTCCATGTTTTGTGATATCTTCCATTGGTTTATACAACCATTTCACGGTTCCCCTCAACCTACCCCTTCTATAGTAGAGCTAACCTACAAGTTTCAGAAGCAGTATCCTCCCACCTTCTCAGGGGATGGTGGAATATAGGCTGATAAATTCAAATTGGAGGCTATCATTTCAATATTCAAGAATATTGAGATGCCTCTATAGAGGAGGGTCAAGCTCTCTACTTATATGATTTCTGATTCCTCTAAGATTTGTTCGGGCATTCTGACTTAGGCTAGTTCAAATCAAGGTATGGTCTGGGTAGACATCTAGACAACCTTCTTCGAGTATTTATTCCTTCATTCCTTGATAATAGATTGTTTACAAGAGTTTATTCCCCTTTAGTAAGGTAAAATTTTAGTGATGGAATACTTAGATCACTTCACTGAGTTATAGTACTTCATTCCAACCTTGACTGGTGATGAGATGACTATTATGAGGCGATTCAAGGATGGGCTTGCTTATGAAATTTTCTCATAGGTGAATTTTTTTTAGCTGAACACCATTTCCGAGACCGAAAACCAAGACATTATCATAGAGCGGGACCTGAGGGATTCATGTGACATGAAATAGGGAAACTTAGCATCTATGTAGAGCAATGGTTTATCCAGCGGAAAGAAGCAGCATTTTGAGAAAACATGTGGGGGTGATACCAGCCAGGTAGAACACACTGACACCAATGTAGTGTGTTATTGGTGTGGTAGTAAATTTCAAAAAAATCCCTAGTGTATGATAAACCTAATCAAATTTTGGGCTTGCGGCAAGATGGGCCACCTCCAGCACTTCTTCCAATCTTTTCCTACATTGCTAAGTGAGAGGGTTATGTGCCAGCACCACCTTCATGTACAGGATCAGTGACACCTCATCAGGAAAGAAGCTATTATTATACAGGATAATTAGGTGGTCTTTGATGAGGTAGTCAGGATTCAGAGTTTCTTCATCAATGGAGTGGACTTACTCAGGCTAGTCAAGAAGCACCTCAAGGCCAAGGTTCAATCCATATCTATGATATTCAGAATACACCTGAGGAGAAGATTCCATGTCCATCTACAGTTAAAGGTACTATTTTGGTAGCCTCTACTTTAGTATCCTTCTTATTATATATAGGTTCCTCCCACTCTTTTCTATATACTGCAACCATGGAAAGTTTGGTCTTAGAGATAGAATGATCTAGTGGTGTTATGACCCTTGACATGTCATTAGAAGTTTGAGAAAAGGGTTTATGCTAGTTCAATGAGTTCTCACTTTAAATATATGGGTACCATTTTCTATGGAGTCTCTTCATCCTCATGATGGCTAGTTTTGACATCATTATCGGTATGGACTGTCTTATTCCTTATCAGGCCCAACTAGATTGTTATCGCTATCGAGTGTAATTTACATCACTTGATGGAAACACTTATATCCGCAATGGTAAATGGGATATGCAGGAAGATAGAGATGGACCCAAGGGTACTGGGCTTGGTAGAGTGACAGATCAATTGTCCAGTCTCATTATGAGCAATCAGGGAATGCAGTTGGTAGAGTTCCCTCCTATAGTGGATCATTTCAAGTATGCCTTTCCTAAGGATTTATCTGGCTTACCTCCTAAGATAGAGGTTGAGTTCACCATAGAGCTAATTTTAGGTGTGGAACCAGTGTCCATTCCTCCATATAGAATGTCACATATAGAGATTTAGTAACTCAAGAAGTATCTTTAAGAAATTGAGGCTAAGGGCTTTATCAGACCAAGCACGTCACTATGGGGTTCACCAGTCTTCTTATCCAAGAAGGTGGATGGAACCCTTAGATTTTGCATGGATTACCATTGATTGAATCTTCTTATGGTGAAAATTAGGTATCCACTTCCTCTAATAGATGACAACTTTGACCAGCTCTAAGGAGAAACCATTTTCTCCAAGATCAATTTGAGATTGGGATATCGTCATGTTCATGTGAGGCCAATAGGCATACCATGTATAGAGTTATTAAGTAGGTATGAACTGTATGAGTATCTAGTCATGTTGTCTGGTCTAATGAATGCTCCATAAGTCTTCATAGATTTGATTAATTAATTCTTCCACCCATACCTTGATTCCTTTATGGTGGTCTTCATAGAAGACATCTTAGTGTGCTAGAGCACCTAACACGACCATGATAATCACCTTGAGATCATTCTGAGTACACTGAGAGAGCACTGGATATATGTAAAGCTTAGTAAATTCCACTTTTGGATTAGTAAGGTTCACTTATTATTTCATATCATATCTAAGGTAGGCATATCAGTTTATCTAGAGAAGGTGAGAATCAAGGTTTCCTGGGAGAAACCTAAGAATGTTCTTGATATATGAAGATTCTTAGTGATAGATGACTATTACAAGTGATTCATCTAGGAATTTTAACACATGTAAGAACTGATTATGTGATTGACCAATAAGGGTGTGAAATTTGACTAGACTTAATCTTGCAACATATATTTTTAGGAGTTAAACTGGATACTCACATCATCTCTGATTCTAATTCTTTCGGATCCAGAAAGAAGTTATACAGTCCATTGTGATGCTTCAGGAATCAGAATGGGTGCAGTTATGATGCAAGGTGATCGGTATTTAGTGTATGGATCATGTCAGCTAAGGCCTCATGAGCAAAACTATCCTACGCACTACCTCAAACTAGATACTGTATTCCATGCTCTACGATATTGGAGGAACAACTTAATGGGTGAGTGTTTCATTGTGTACACGGGTCACAAAATCCTTAAATACATCTCTACATAGAGATACTTGAATCTCGGGTAGTACAGGTGGGTGGAATACATATAGTCATTTGACTTTAATCTTTTATAAACACTTAAAAAGGTAAATACCAGAGCTGATGCCTTGATATGGAAAACATTGATGCAAAACAACAAAGAGGCTATTAGTTATTGGTAGTTGATGGATATGTTTTTTGATATTCATATTGATGTTTAGGAACATCATGAGAACCCAGTTCTATAAGCTCTAACAATGACATCTTCCCATATGTAATGGGTTTGGATGAGAAAGTTTTTAGATTCCGAAGGACTCATTCCGAGGGAGAGCATCACAGGAGAGAACCCACCTCCTAGTTGGTTTTTAGATGTGAGTGAGACTCAACTCTTCTATGGCCATGTATGGGTACCTTACAATATACAATAAGAGATGATGACGGAATCACATGCCTCGGTATGGGAAGTTCATCATGTTCTCATCAAGATGTACAAATATTAATGTCAACAATATTGGTGTCCAGGTATGAAGAGGTATATAACAGGCTTTATCACTCTGTGCTCCACCTATCAATAGGTGAAGGCAGAGCAACAGCGACCTACTGTACTTCTATAGAATCTCTCTATTCATCAGTGTAAATTTAATTTCATCACTATGTGTAGAGACCCGAAGCCTGACGTACATGGACATTACATTACATTCGCGGAATACTTAGTACATAACAAAAAACACACACACAAGGATCGTAATAGTTTAGTGTCTTTGGAAACTCGGAAGGTAATCTTCTAATCGTGGTGAAAGATCTTCAATATCTCCCATAAAGATCTTCCCTTTTTTTACCTAAAACCTTTCTTTATATCCTGGGGAAAAGAAAACATAAAATGGTGAGCTCAAATGCTCAGTAAGGGAAAACAAAAGAAATATCAATCACATCATATACATAAGAACCTAGCTTTTGGAAATCTTAACCTGAAAAAGAGCTCATAATATCATAACATGGGATAAATCATAGAAGTGAAAAGTAATCCCAATAATCATAACTTAAAACATGAACCTTTGTGGCATACACACATAATCATAGATAATCATTTCTTGTTAGTCAAGGCTCATTGCCAAGACTATCTTAGTGGACAAAGTCACTTTCTGAATCGAGTCACCCTCGTTCCAGTCCGGATTCACTGAACCGGTATAACCTACCGTTCCAGCCATGTCTATCTCATGAGATATAAAATCTTTACCCAATGCATTGGAGGGAGATATAGGTCCCACCCATCTTATAATGAATCCTTTCTTATGTGTGCCACATAATCATAAACCATACATCATAGCGTAACCCATGTAATAAAAATGGGATTCTTAAACAACATGACATCATAAAACAATTCATATAAGATAAAAGAATTCATAAAAATATTTCCATCAAAACATAATCAAATCCATGTAATAATATGGATAAAAACAGAACCCATTTATTATCTTAGATGGAAAATAATTTTGATAAAATACTTGAACTCCATTCTTGAGGAAAATATCCTTTCTACTTCAAAAACACTTTTCTTTTCTTAACATGTCATACAATTATAAACTAAAAGAAGTTGATTAAAAATAAACTTGAAAACTTGTAAATAATTCTTCTTGGAAATAATGTTTTAAAAATCCATTCATGTCGTATAAGTTAAAGAAAAAAACATTCATCTCGTACTTTTGTCGGAAAAGTCAAAAAAGTACCTCGTACGAAAAACGACAAAAGATTCCTTTTATATCCTTTACTAAAAATTCACCGAAGGGTAAAATTGAATATAAACTATTATATAAGGATATAAATATTACATATTGTGGAAACATGGATGTGGATGATAAAATACACCCCAGTAAATGCCAAAGTATAAACAATCTCGGATAAAAATGAGATTGTGATATTTCCCTTACCTTAGGTCCGACTTGCTTTGTAAGTGTCCGAACCTCCGGTATAATGATTTAAATCATGTTATTGACTTATTCCAGAATCATATTAATTGTTATTATATCATATATGGTCCACTTATGACTTTATATTACCCGTTCTTTTGTAAATTCATGTTAAAGTAGCGTTTTGGGTAAAATCATCTCATTTGTCGTTCGTGTTTTTAACTTGTAATTATTCATATGATTACTTAGATCATGATTACTTAATTCCATAATATAAAGCATGATATATATATATATATATATTCAGAATATACATATATAATAAATCAGTAAATGGAAAGAAATACACCGTTCATGGAGACGGTAGTCCGTACGTACGCATGAATGTTGTTTTCGTTTCCTTATTGAATTGAATGGAATTAAGTAGATGACATACATATAAATATAAATAATTACAGTATCATTATTATGTCATATATTTCATTAGAACTTATTATATATACTTTATAATCATTCATGAATGGTTAATCATTGAGAATGAGTCTCATCGCGTCGTGGAGACGGTAGTCCGTACCTACGCACGAGCGATGATATCGTTCCCATGGTCGTGGAATTGTGTTGAAGTGTATGTATACTATTTCAGTATCAATATCACTTTATAATAATCATATATATTTACTCATTAAACCATTATACCCATCCAATTAAGGTGGTGGCGGAAAATAGATTACACCACGGCGTGGAGACGGTATTCCGTACGTACGCACGCGCGGTGATTTCCTTCTTCCGTGGGATGGATAGAAGGTTAATTAGAGTTGTTTCATATTTATAATAACATATCAGTATGTAAGTAATACTAATGTTATTACTTTATCATGAAACAACTAAAGAATAAGAAGTTGAAGAAGAAAGAAATTGAAAAGATCGGTAATGGATATTACCTCTTCTTTGAAACGCCTCTTTGAATCCTTCACTTAGGGAACTAAGATTGGTCTTTGAAGAAGACCAGGACCTCTAGGATTATTCTATGAAAGTGGAGAAGGGATTTTGGCAGGGTTTGGCCGATCTTGAGTGCTCAAATTGGTGTGAGGAGGAGGGGGAGGAGGTGCCCTTTTATAAGGGAGGAGAGGGGCACCTTAGGAATTCGTAAAAATATTAATTTATAATAAATCTAACCCCACTTAAAAACCTCCAAAAATGACTCATATTCGAATATTAGATGAGATAGGGTTGTAATATCATCAACCAATCAAATTTAGACATGTTTGGATCTTATTTTAAACCTTATCATTTTGATTTATCCTTATTCAATCTATTTAAGTTTATTTGTGGTAATAAAATTCTAAATTTTAAATTATGACAAATAATTACTTATTTGTTGTGAATTTTACATAATTGTTTACTTTATAACATTATAGACCATATGAATATAAATTTATAATTTTTAAATATTTTTCTGATTTTTAAACAATTTTATAATATGTTATTTTTGTAAAATAACAATAGTGTCAATTTTGACACTATTCATTTATTTGAATTTAAATAAAATATATAGAGAAGATATATTCAAAATAAAAGATTTAATATATTAATAAAAGGTCATATGTGTCTATAAAATTATTGTATCACATTAAATAGTTCATATAATATTTATTTTATTATTTTTAAAACCATTTATTTGGTTTATCTCTTAATAAAATAATTACTACATCATTTTTTTATAATTATTTAATATACTTATTTGTTGTATAAAAATTTAAAATAAAATCCTATGATGAAGATAAATATATTACCTTTCACAATAATACATTTACTCGAATTTATCATCTTAAAATCACAATATTTAAATTGTTATATTTATTAAATTATGAAGGTGACAACTTTGGCATCATTTAAAATAAAATAATATAAGTGTCATAATAGCTTGTATAAGACTCCAAATAGTCAAATATTGGACCATTGGATGATTATAGTTTCCATTTACATGACCAATAAGTTTTGGTCAGGGTTTTGTGCCTTTTATGGTCACTATTAGTTTAATAAAAACTATATTCTTGATTTTTCACTAGATAAATAATTTCTGCATCACTATTGTGTCACAATTAATGATAATTATTTAATCCCAAAAAATTATAAATAAATTCTCATGATATATATAATTTTTTTAGCTTTTTTGATACTATTCATGTTTGAAATTTTATGATGTTTATCACTAATTTAAAATTATTATACTTATAAGATTTAAGAGAGTGACATGTTGTCACTTTCTTTGGTTTTAATAATAATTAAATTATTTTCATGGTCAAAAGTCCTTAAAATGAATCTAATCCGACCCTTAGTTGATATCGGTTTACTTTTAGCCATCAAATAGAATTTTGGCATGTGTTAGGGTAATTTTATAATATTATATTTACCCTTAATTACCCGATTTACCTTTAACTATGGTAAATAAAATTTATCGTAGTTACTATTCATAATTCCCAAAAATAAAAAGTAGCCTATTAACATAATTTGGACCCACTGATTCCAAATATGGAATCCATTTTTTAAAATTCAATACACAGAAGTTTCATAAATTAAATTAAAATTAATCCCGTTGTCGAATAAAAACGGGTTTTTGTTTAAAACATTGCAAAAGATTGAATTGATTTAACCTACGAATTCAAGGTAAAATCAATGCTAATGACATTAACTATATTAAATGGTAAAAATATATTCTATTTATACTTTACAACCATTCAATTTTATAATTTAACCACATAAGATATTACGATGAAAAAAGTTGTTTTTAATTAAAATATAGCGTGTTTTTACTATTTATTAAAATATGAAAGTTATCGGGAAAATATCAAAACGTTATCTAATGTAAATTTTTACATCCTGATTCAAAATAAGAATTTTATTTTGTCAAATTGAACATATAAACATGTCAAAAAACTAGATTTAAAGTGGGTGCGCCATCAAAAGGCGGCAAAACTGCATTTTTTGAAAAATACTTATTTTACCAGAAAAATTTATTTTGTTCTTATACCATGTTCTAGAAAATGTGTAAAATGAATAATAATGTTATAAAATTAAAAATTTAGTTAATACTATTCATAACGGCTAGTTCATGACAATATTATAATAATATATCATTGTTTATTAAAACCCGGTATTGCGTACAACACACGCTATCGAGGAAGGTCGCGATTGCATGTAATGCAAGCCAAGTCAGGGTTGCGTGTTGTGAAAGAATCCTTCGTTGTTTCGTATAACAGAATCCAACCATATTTCATTTATACATTTAATATATATATATATATATATATATATATATATATATATACTCAAGGTTGCGTAGAATAACTATTATCAAAATTGTGTGTAACACGGTCCAAGAATAGTGTTGCGTATACTGCAAGCTAATACGGTGTTGCGTATAGCACAAGGTAATCTTGGTGTAGAATAAAACACAAGAAATTAATGAAATTAAAAGAATATTTTTCATAAAATCTCGGGGTGTTACATTCTACCCCCCTTAAAATGAATTTCGCCCTCGAAATTCGTCGGGGTTATAAATGGTTTACTATTTGGAAGTTTCTTTGATAGAAACCCACATCGTAAAAAGGAATACCAAAACTTATCTTTAAAAACTAAAGTATAAAACGTAATGGTTACCCAAGTTAACTAATCACTGGGTATCCACATAGGAGAACATAGGTGAAAATATGGACATGGAAGAGAAATCTAACCGTCATGTTCTGATGGAGAGTGGTAGAGGACATGGCTATGGAAAAGCTAGCAATCACAAAGCCATAAATTTGTGATGATCTAAGGTACCATCCGATTCATCTGATATAAGATCGCTAGGACAACATTTTTGGTTTTCAATATCATTTCCCTAAAGTTGAAAATTTTGAATTAGAAGAAATACTTACTTGATTTTGGTACAATCTTACTATTGTTTGTGAATTGAACAATTTCCACTTCATCCCTTAAAGAAATGAAGTTGAATTTGTTATTCGTGATGTGTTAGCAGATCATGTGATAGAATGATGGGTCATTCCATCTCTTTCAAACAAAATATTAGCAAAAGTTATAAGTCCATCTTGTGGTTAGATTAATCATATATGGTTCCAAAAATGAACTTATACTTCATATATCATATCGCTTAATAAAATAAAACTAGTTTATACTAACCAGAGACTTCCTGTAGGCCAGTGGTAGGCGATAAAGGCCAGTCTCACTTCAGTTGTGGGTTCGATTCCCACAGCCTTGTCCGACGGAATGGGTTGTCGCCCGTCCTGCAGGTTGTCCTTTTTCTAAAACTATATTACTATAACATCCCATCAATAATATCGAAAAACAAACAATACTAACTTATGTCCAACACAATCCATTCCAATCTTTAGGCTTATCCATAATACTGCAGTCCACTCTCAGAGATTTAATACCATTGTTTATCCCCATATATCATAAGATATATCTTGTTGGTCACATTCCAAACATTCAAAGGCCTTAATAATGTACTCTCTTGAATACCCATTGAACCTTATTGAAAACATGAGTGCTGTTAAAAGTTAACTCTTTCCACAAACCAAAATCCTCAAAATTCTATATACTTAAACCATGATATAACCTTCTCCTTATATCATTCATGAGCTCATGAATACTATCAAACATTTAATTTTCTCCTTATCCCATCATTATGCGCATTTCATCTACATTCCAAAAATATCTTAATAACCTTTCATGGATACTGGTAAAAATAATCATACACTTTCAAAACTCAAGGAAAGGAAACAGTGTAACAATCCTTAGATGTATCTTTATTCCATAGTACCATGAGATTACTTATACAACATTACACATGATAAACATGTAATCATTCCACTACATTCTTAAACCATTGACTGAGCTTCAACAATTCTTTCATCTCAAATATCATTTGTAGTCTCTTCATCATCATCAACATAAATACTACCCATATGACCATACTGATTCTCTTCATGAGACTTTACCTTAGGGCATTGGTTTCCATAATGCCCGTAAATTCCACATTTATAACATTTAACCATTGTTGATGTCGTAGCAATACCATTATCCTCATCCCTTGTGTTGATTGAACCTTTTCCTTTGCACTTACTGGCTTTGTGTCCTTCTTTTCCACACCCGAAGCATCTTCTAGTTCCTTTGAAACATTCTCCTTGATTCCTCTTCCCACATGATTTACATAGGGGAAATTGAACTTTCTTTCCTCTATGATCATCATGAAACTCCATCTTTCTCTTATTAGACGAGTCAGGAAACTTACCAAATTTTACTTTATTAATCATATTATGAGATTGCTGATTCGGCATAATAATTATGTTTGGACTTCCAAATCCCATTTCATTTGGTTGCTCGTGAATAATATCATTCCATTTTCCATCATATCCTCCATTATCGTGAATCATCTTTTTTCCAGCCATTTTCTAAAACCCAAAAAGAATAGTGTGAGAGGCAAAAATCATGCTAGGGAAAACAACATAATAAAGGGGTAGTACCCTCAATATCTAACATCTTAGGTCAAATTCTAAGATCGTTAGCGCAATTCTATGACTATAACCTATACGTATACTTAACCTTAGAGACATCCCTAGACATACCTTAGAAATATCTCTAGGGATCTCACTAACGTTCTCACATCCTAGTTTCCAAAGGTTGACTAAACCTTTCCTATGATACCAACTGTAGAGACCCGAAGCCTGACGTACATGGACATTACATTACATTCGTGGAATACATAGTACATAACAAAAAACACACACACAAGGATCGTAATAGTTTAGTGTCTTTGGAAACTCGGAACGTAATCTTCTAATCGTGGTGAAAGATCTTCAATATCTCCCATAAAGATCTTCCCTTTTTTTTACCTAAAACCTTTCTTTATATCCTGGGGAAAAGAAAACATAAAAGGGTGAGCTCAAATGCTCAGTAAGGGTAAACAAAAGAAATATCAATCACATCATATACATAAGAACATAGCTTTTTGAAATCTTAACCTGCAAAAGAGCTCATAATATCATAACATGGGATAAATCATAGAAGTGAAAAGTAATCCCAATAATCATAACATAAAACATGAAACTTTTTGGCATACACACATAATCATAGATAATCATTTCTTGTTAGTCAAGACTCATTGCCAAGACTATCTTAGTGGACAAAGTCCCTTTCTGAATCGAGTCACCCTCGTTCCAGTCTTGATTCACTGAACCGGTATAACCTACCATTCCAGCCATGTCTATCTCATGAGATATAAAATCTTTACCCAATGCATTGGAGGGAGATATAGGTCCCACCCATCTTATAATGAATCCTTTCTTATGTGTGCCACATAATCATAAACCATACATCATAGCATAACCCATGTAATAAAAATGGGATTCTTAAACAACATGACATCATAAAACAATTCATATAAGATAAAGGAATTCATAAAAATATTTCCATCACAACATAATCAAATCCATGTAATAATAGGGATAAAAACAGAACCCATTTATTATCTTAGATGGAAAATAATTTTGATAAAATACTTGAACTCCATTCTTGAGGAAAATATCCTTTCTACTTCAAAAACACTTTTCTTTTCTTAACATGTCATACAATTATAAACTAAAAGAAGTTGATTGAAAATAAACTTGAAAACTTTTAAAGGATTCTTCTTGGAAATAATGTTTTAAAAATCCATTCATGTCGTATAAGTTAAAGAAAAAAAACATTCATCTCGTACTTTTGTCGGAAAAGTCAAAAAAGTACCTCGTACGAAAAACGACAAAAGATTCCTTCCATATCCTTTACTAAAAATTCACCGAAGGGTAAAATTGAATATAAACTATTATATAAGGATATAAATATTAAATATTGTGGAAACATGGATGTGGATGATAAAATACACCCCAGTAAATTCCAAAGTATAAACAATCTCGGATAAAAATGAGATTGTGATATTTCCCTTACCTTAGGTCCGACTTGCTTTGTAAGTGTCCGAACCTCCTGTATAATGATTTAAATCATGTTATTGACTTATTCCAAAATCCTATTAATTGTTATTATATCATATATGGTCCACTTATGACTTTATATTACCCGTTCTTTTGTAAATTCATGTTAAAGTAGCGTTTTGGGTAAAATCATCTCATTTGTCGTTCGTGTTTTTAACTTGTAATTATTCATATGATTACATAGATCATGATTAATTAATTCCAGAATATAAAACATGATTTATATATATATATATTCAGAATATAAATATATAATAAATCAGTAAATGGAAAGAAATACACCGTTCATGGAGACGGTAGTCCGTACGTACGCATGAACGCTGTTTTCGTTTCCTTATTGAATTGAATGGAATTAAGTAGATGACATACATATAAATATAAATAATTACAGTATCATTATTATGTCATATATTTAATTAGAACTTATTATATATACTTTATAATCATTCATGAATGGTTAATCATTGAGAATGAATCTCATCGCGTCGTGGAGACGGTAGTCCGTACGTACGCACGAGCGATGATATCGTTCCCATGGTCGTGGAATTGTGTTGAAATGTATGTATACTATTTCAGTATCAATATCACTTTATAATAATCATATATAGTTACTCATTAAACCATTATACCCATACAATTAAGGTGGTGGCGGAAAATAGATTACACCACGGCGTGGAGACGGTATTTCGTACGTACGCACGCGCGGTGATTTCCTTATTCTGTAGGATGGATAGAAGGTTAATTAGAGTTGTTTCATATTTATAATAACATATCATTATGTAAGTAATACTGATGTTATTACTTTATCATGAAACAACTAAAGAAGAAGAAGTTGAAGAAGAAAGAAATTGAAAAGATCGGTAATGGATATTACCTCTTCTTTGAAACGCCTCTTTGAATCCTTCACTTAGGGAACTAAGATTGGTCTTTGAAGAAGACCAGGACCTATAGGATTATTCTATGAAAGTGGATAAGGGATTTTGGCAGGGTTTGGCCGAGCTTGAGTGTTCAAATTTGTGTGAGGAGGAGGGGGAGGAGGTGCCCTTTTATAAGGGAGGAGAGGGGCACCTTAGGAATTCTTAAAAATATTAATTTATAATAAATCTAACCCCACTTAAAAACATCCAAAAATGACTCATATTCGAAGATTAGATGAGATAGGGTTGTAATATCATCAACAAATCAAATTTAGACATGTTTGGATCTTATTTTAAACCTTATCATTTTGATTTATCCTTATTTAATCTATTTAAGTTTATTTGCGGTAATAAAATTCTAAATTTTAAATTATAACAAATAATTACTTATTTGTTGTGAATTTTCCATAATTGTTTACTTTAAAACATTATAGACCATATAAATATAAATTTATAATTTTTAAATATTTTTGTGATTTTTAAACAATTTTATAACATGTTATGTTTGTAAAATAACAATAGTGTCAATTTTGACACTATTCATTTATTTGAATTTAAATAAAATATATACAGAATATATGTTCGAAATAAAAGCTTTAATATATTAATAAAATGTCATATGTATCTATAAAATTAGTGTATCACATTAAATATTTCATATAATATTTATTTTATTATTTTTAAAACCATTTATTTGGTTTATCTCTTAATAAAATAATTACTACATCATTTTTGTATAATTATTTAATATACTTATTTGTAGTATAAAAATTTAAAATAAAATCCTATGATGAAGATAAATATATTACCTTTCACAATAATACTTTTACTCGAATTTATCATCTAAAAATCATAATATTTAAATTGTTATATTTATTAAGTTATGAAGATGACAACTTTGGCATCATTTAAAATAAAATAATATAAGTGTCATAATAGCTTGTATAAGACTCCAAATGGTCAAATATTTGACCATTGGATGATTATAGTTTCCATTTACATTACCAATAAGTTTTGGTCATGGTTTTGTGCCTTTTATGGTCACTATTAGTTTAATAAAAACTATATTCTTGATTTTTCACTAGATAAATAATTTCTGCATCACTATTGTGTCACAATTAATTATAATTATTTAATCCCAAAAAATTCTAAATAAAGTCTCATGATGTATATAATTTTTTTAGATTTCTGGAGACTATTCATGTTCGAAATTTTATGATGTTTATCACTAATTTAAAATTATTATACTTATAAGATTTAAGAGAGTGACATGTTGTCACTTTCTTTGGTTTTAATAATAATTAAATTATTTTCATGGTCAAAAGTCCTTAAAATGAATCTAATCCGACCCTTAGTTGATATGGGTTTACTTTTAGCCATCAAATAGAATTTTGGCATGTGTTAGGGTAATTTTATAATATTATATTTACCCTTAATTACCTGATTTACCTTTCACGATGGTAAATAAAATTTACCGTAGTTACTATTCATAATTCCCAAAAATAAAAAGTAGCCTATTAACATAATTTGGACCCACTGATTCCAAATATGGAATCATTTTTTTAAAATTCAATACACAGAAGTTGTAGAAATTAAATTAAAATTAATCCCGTTGTCGAATAAAAATGGGTTTTTGTTTAAAACATTGCAAAAGATTGAATTGATTTAACCTACGAATTCAAGGTAAAATCAATGCTAATGACATTCACTATATTAAATGGTAAAAATATATTCTATTTATACTTTAAAACCATGCAATTTTATAATTTAACCACATAAGATATTACGATGAAAAAAGTTGTTTTTAATTAAAATATAGTGTGTTTTTACTATTCATTAAAATATGAAAGTTATCGGAAAAATATCAAAACATTATCTAATGTAAATTTTTACATACTGATTCAAAATAAGAATTTTATTTTGTCAAATTGAACATATAAACATGTCAAAAACTAGATTTAAAGTGGGTGCGCCATCAAAAGGCGGCAAAACTGCATTTTTTGAAAAATACTTATTTTACCTGAAAAATTTATTTTGTTCTTATACCATGTTCTAGAAAATGTGTAAGATGAATAATAATGTTATAAAATTCAAAATTTAGTTAATACTATTCATAATGTCTAGTTCATGACAATATTATAATAATTTATCATTGTTTATTAAAACCCGGTATTGCGTACAACACACGCTATCGAGGAAGGTCGTGATTGCGTGTAATGCAAGCCAAGTCAGGGTTGCGTGTTGTGAAAGAATCCTTCGTTGTTTCATATAACAGAATCCAACCATATTTCATTTATACATTTAATATATATATATATATATACTCAATGTTGCGTAGAATAACTATTATCAAAATTGTGTGTAACACGGTCCAAGAATAGTGTTGCGTATACTGCAAGCTAATACGGTGTTGTGTATAGCGCAAGGTAATCTTGGTGTAGAATACAACACAAGACATTAATGAAATTAAAAGAATATTTTCCATAAAATATCAGGGTGTTACACTATGGATTTCATGAAAGGATTTTCAAGATATCCTCAAGGAAGATATGTAGTATGGGTTGTCATCAACAGGATGACCAAGGTTTCACACTTTCATCCTATTCAAGATATATTCCCTATTGATGAGCTGGGAAATCTATATATTTGGGAGATAGTACATCTTTATAGTGTTCCCCATTATATCATTTTAGAATAACATGCCTAGTTTACATCAAAGTTCTATCATGGGTTGCAAAAGGAACTTTGTTTACAAGTTCTCTTGAGCACTTCATATCACCCTCAAACAGATGGGAAGTCTGATTAGGTCATAAGGGTGTTAGAGGATATTCTATGGTTATGTATCCTTGATTTTGGAGGTTATTAGGAATATCATGTCCCTATTGTCAATTTTTCCTACAAAAATAGATTTCAAGAAATGATCCTGATGTCTCCTTATGAGTCTATATATGTAGACCATGTCATTCACCTATGTGCTGGTTTGAGGTAAGTGAGGTAGCTCTATTAGGTCATCACCTTTTTTGGGAGACTTCGGAGAAATTCCATATGATTTAGAATAATATGGATATAGCTCAGTCTATGTATAGGTCTTATAATAATCATAACTATAGACCTATAGAGTTTATAGTGGGACATCAGTTCTTCTTATGTGTATTGCTCGGATTGGATCAAAGATGAATCAGAAGATAGAGCAAGTTATCACCTAGATATTTTGGGCCTTTCAAGATAGTGGAGAGAGTTTGGTCAATAGCCTATTAGTTGTTTTTACCTCAGAGGTATTGTTCCATATAGGATGTATTCTATGTATCTTAGCTTTGATAGTATCACCATGAACTATCTCATAAATTCGACCCCAAGGATATAGAGATAGAATTGGATGCATCCTTTTAGAAGAATCTGATATGCATTGTCAATCAAAGTATGAAATCTCTTCATGGAAGGTCAGTTCCTCTAGTATGGGAACTATGGTAGAATGAACGCATATAGGACAAGACCTAGGAGCGGGAGGCCGATGTACATGTGCAGTGTTTGGAACTCTTCTCAGATGATGTTGTACCACCCTCAGAAGGGAAACTTAGGGATGAGTTGTCTGACATAGGGGATATTGTAAGGTCCCATATTTTTTCAAAGGTACAGACCATTAAATTTTGTTTCAATTCATTTAAATGGACCTAATATGATTCCTAATCAATTTATGGGGGGATTGGGTGCATATGAAGCTTGTTCAGAGCCCGAATCCCCAAAATGGGAAGAGGTTGATAGGATCACATGGTTAGTAGAAACCATGAGGCCTATCCCCCAAGGTTTCCCTTAACCATGTAGTTGCAGACAGTAGGCACCTGGGGACCGCACGATTTTTCTACAACTGTGTGACCCAAGGCACACTGTTGTATGACCCATCTTCAGTTTTTAGACGGTGGGTTTTTCATGGTTTGTGCATGGTTAGATAAAATGTGTCCCAAACCATGTGGTATGCCCCTTTGAAGCAATGAATGGCACAATATTTCATCATGGTTTAGAAAATCATGTGGTCAAACCATGAGAAGTTATAAAATTGGTGAGATTACATTTTTCCCTCCTTAAATGATTAATATTCTTCTCCTCCTCCTATATTTATCCAACAGATCCCTCCTCCTCACACTCATTGATATCCCCTTCCCTCTCAACTAGGGATCAATCCTCTTTTATCGTTCATCATTTGTTTCACTCACTGTTGGAAGAATCGGGTTTGTAATTATAAGCTCTTTTATCCTCTCTAATATATTTCAAGTTTTTCTTTGGATCTATTGTGCTATTTTGTTGTAAGATCATTTTCCCCATTTTCAGTTCATTTGAAAATTTCTATCATTTCTTTAAATCTAACTCAAATCAAATGTTGACGTTGGAAGATGGAAGCTCTAAAAGGATATGGTAGGAGATCATGGATTTTTTTACACTATTTTATTGCGGTCTATGAATTTTTTCATTTTTTTGTGAGTATTAATTTTCTAGAATCTCCACTTTTTATCATGTTAACTTTAAATGGATGTATTTCCATGGCTTTGATGACTTTATCTAGTAGAGAATCAACCCCACGGGTTGATCGCCTTGACCAAATCCACCCAAATGGGTGTGTCTCATCTTTAATGCTTAGTTTCTCTTTTTTCCTTGGCTTGTTGATCACCCTTTAAGGGTTTTTTCCTATTAAAAATACCTTTAATTGTTCACTTAAACATTTTAGAGTTTGTTTCTATGAGATATTTCCCTTACATTATTCACTCTTAATAAACAGTTTCTTAATTGGAGGCCATGAATAAAATTTCAATTGAGTTTCAAGGGATTGAATTAAATGAAATAAGCCCTCTTGATAGAGTTGATATGTATGTATTGATTCTTTATCTATTAAACCTTAGTGTTGGGGTTGATACAAGGGTTCCAATTTAAGGACACCTTTGAAGGACTCTTATGCCTTAGTTAGCTTTTTTTAATGTTTTGTAAACACGTCAGGGGAAACATCATCTATGCCTAATATGGGATATCTATGTGTTATATATTTTTAACTCTCTAAGAGTTAAACCATTTACCTAGGTGACACCCATTTAATGGGTATGATGGTGTGACTAGTTGTACAATTCCACAAACAAGACTCGAGACCCTACGTGAAATACTAGGTATAGACTTGGAGGTCAGTTAGACTTTCAATGTTTATACACCATGTTATAGTGACATTTGGGACTTCATACTTAGGTAACATTGGATAGAATCCTTGGAATTGGACATGTACCAAGACCCTCAAGTGATACCTGTCAAGTCTCTTAGGATTTTCAATGATGGGATAAGGGTGAATCTTTATAATTTAATAAGATTTTTTAATTGAAATAAAAATTAATTTAATGTTTTAAAAATATGAAATGATCCTAGGTTTAGAAGACGTGGGGATGTGTCCTCCAAGCCCAAGAACAAGCTTTGGGATAGTCCATCATCATATACATTACTTCTCACTTTACCCTTATGGGTTTCCTCGGTTCAAACACAATGTATTAGGCCGAAGAAGGTAAAATGGGTAGGTATCCAAGTGGAACCCAGTCCAATCCATTTATTTATTTATTCTTTATAGTAATTAAATTATTAAGGCATACTAATTAATTTATAATGCATGTTATGGATTGTTCTAAACCCAATGGGTGTCGATCTAGTGATATTGTATCTCACACCCTACTCATCAGCCTTTGGAACTCAAGTAGAGTTTTTTTTGTAGGTGTATACAAAGGGAGGCAGCCCGCTTCCAATGTTTTATTCCATATTTGGGATGGAGTAGGGAGTAGAGGATTAAGACTATGCTTCAGATTTTAATCTTATATTTTTTTGGACTTTTTGAATAATTTTTCAACATGTATTATATGATTTTATCCCCTTTTCTCTACATGTTCATTTTTTATAACATGATCATCATATTATATCTATTATTATTCATCTCCCACTTACTATTTATCTATGCCTTTCATGATTTATCTATATTGTTCCTTTGGATTTAATGTCTTATTATTATCATTCCACTGCTATCTATTGTGGGTTGTTGCTTCTAATATTTCTTATATCTATTATTGTGGTCTACTCTAATCAATGAGGGTATAGTCTTCTGACGGACTCTCCCAAGTCTCTCAATGCTAGTCAGTAGCCTCTGACGTTTAGGGAGGCCTACTTAAGGACTTGTGCACCATAATCTTGGGGAACCTTTGAGAGTAATTATAGGTGAGACACTACACTTTCCATAGAAAACCCTCTCTAATCAATGTTTTGATTCCTAGTCATGGTACAACAAAAGGCACTATACGAGGTGTCGTAAGTGGAACTATTGGTGGGTTAGGTCTCACCACCTCAGGAGGATGGTCATCACAACCCTATGGACATTCGACCTGAGTTCATCATGGAGAAATATATCTATAATGAAAAATACACACCTCAAAATTAGATTCAACAATAGAAAATATTATCAAGGGACGAAAGTGACACTCCCGATTTCCCACTAACAATGTCAGGTCAAAGCCAAATCTCCATGTTTCTCAAAAGTGGTTTCATTTTATGGAGTTTTAATTTAAAGTTATAAAAGAAACTTCTCTTTAAGTTACAATCAAAATCCCTATTTGACAGAAACCATAACTTTTAAAAGCAAGAATTCAGTGTGTTTAAATATATATACACACCATGTTCTAGTTAAATAAATTACCATTCCTAAGTTATAAAATAATAAGATATATAAGTTATAATTATCATTCCATGTAATTTTGACCTGACTTTTACATTAGGTATCAGAATGTAACATGTCCATATATGAAGGTTTGATTATATGGACCACAATTCCCAATTAACAAAGACAAAAACCTTATAAATTATGATTTGTATTCATTTAACCACTACCAAATAAAATTTTAGTTCATATAACCAATTTTCCATGGCTTAAAAATTTAATAATTGGTTAGTTAAGGTTCCACTATCTAGATATGTTGGAAAATACCATTTAGGTTGATGTATAATCTTTAAGTAACGAATTATTTTTCTCCATTTCCCTATAAGAAATTTTAGAAAATTTAAAATATAGTAATCAAGGAACATACAATATGAAACATGTGAGTAATATAATGATATAAATATGGCATGGAATATTCATGATAAATAAATTTATAAGTTCCTATAATGATTCATGAATCAATGATTCCTTTTCATATTGGGCTAAGGATAAAAATTCATAATCATAAAAAATATCAAAAATCATAATCCTCTCACAATAGTTAATTGAATACAACTATAATAGCTGGAAAATAGAAAATGTAGTCCCGACCCAAAAAACATGGATTTTTTCCCATATGTGGGTTATAAACTCCCAAGAGAAGGATCATTAATAAATTCATACACTTATTAATCTCATGTATACCAACCCAGAATAGTAAATCAAATAAAAGAGAACTTATGATGCCACTTTGTGACCTTCCAGACCTGATTCACTCATAAGTAACTAAACTCGGTTAACCACATGGCCTTAGGAATTACTCACAATATTTTAAAGTCTACCAACTGTTAGTAGGGTTCCCTGATGATATGGTGGGGATACTATAATATATAAATTAGATTATAGCACAATGGAGATAATAATAGATATATAGTAGAAACAATATGATGCAATAGTGGGTTATCACAAGGTAATGGAAATAAGCATCCAAATAATAATAAATAGACATAATCCATTAAATGAATGATATTAAAATGATTATTTCATAATTATATACAAAAATGGGGACAAGTAAGGGGAATAGGGAAGTAGACATGCAATAATACAAGCTGAAAAAAATATACAAAAACAGAAAAAGCTAAAATCCAATAGCATCACGATCACTAGCTTTGTCCACTGCTCCTGTACTCTAACCTAGAATAGAAAATAAAGTTTCTATAGCTGGGAAATTCCCCCTATCCCTACTTGTTTCTATAAATTTTGTATGGGTGCCAATCTGTATCCTGAACAGTGTGTGAGAAAAACACTATAGGCCACCACCAATTATTTCTAACACTATCTTGTTAGTGAATATAAAATAAATAGTGTTTAGGTAGTAAAAAATGAAATAAAATAGATGAACCATGTTCTCCTAGTTTCCTCATGGGATACCCATTTGATCCTACCTTCTTTGGACTAGGCCAAAATTTAACCAAATCAGATGAACATTTTAGTTTGGTCTAAAACCCATGGAACATAGTCAACAGGTCCAAATAATATAATAATGTACGATCCATGATGAAACAAGGAATCCTTGACCTTATAAGTTCAAGAAAACTCATAGTAATAAAAATATAGTTTAGCTATGGGGGTCTGAGTGTAATACAGGGATGAACCCTCAACATTTCACTTCTATATAAACTCCAAATGAGAAATAGTAACAAGTCTTAGGTATCCTTGGGATAGACTTGATTGGGTCCCAAGGAGTTAATCAGAGGTGGTATGCGTCTTGGGAAATCAATCTAAATCCAAGGAAATAATCCAAGAAATTATAATTTTCTGGAGAAGTGTAACACCCCGAGATTTCATAGTGTGTTATTTCTTCAAAATAATTCAATAACTTGTACTACACGCAACACCGAGTTCAATCATACCATTACATACAAAAAAAATTCCATTAAAAGAGGTCATGAATAGTATTAACTAAATTTTAAACTATATATAATCCTTATAATTTTATAATCCATATTATGAGTTTCTTAGTCATAATGCAAGAACAGATTCATTTTCGGTATTGCACTTTTATCAACTTTTAATAGTGAAACCTTTTTAAATACAATATTTCAAACTTTTTGACTAAATGGGGACATCAAAAAAAAATTTAAAATGAAACATCCCAAGCTTACACGGTACGCTTTCCTTTGAATAAAACAGTAGCGTGTGTTGTACGCAACTTCGAGTTTTAACACACACCATAACTAATCAAACTAGCCGTTATGAATAGTAATACCTACTTTTTAAAATTATATATATTTTATATTTGAAAATGGACTTCATTTTTGGATTCGGAATATCAAAATTATCCTAGGGTGAAATTTTGGTACATTTCGGATAACTTTCATATTTTGATGAATAGTGAAAATTACTAAATTTTAATTAAAAACAACTTTTTTAATCAAAATAATTAATAGTGATAAATTATGAATTTGAGTGGTTTTAAAGTATATTTAGAATATATTTTTACCATTCAATTTAATTTTTATCATTGGACATAATTTTACAATTAAACCGAACATAAACAAGTGTCAATCTTTTGATAGTTATTATCTCTTAAAAACACGCTTTTTGTTTTGACAGCGGTAATTAATTTTAAATTAATTTCTGCCACTTCTGTGTTTAGAATTTGGAAAAATGGATTACATATTTGGAATCAGGATTTCCAAATTATGTAAATAGGTAACTTTTATTTTTACAAATTTTGAATAGTTACTGTGGTAAATATTTTATTTACCATGGTTAAAGGGTAAATCCGGTAAATAAGGGTTAAAAAATAATATTATAATAATACAAAATTACCCTAAAACGTGTCCTAACCTTATTGGTGGACACATACCCGACCATGGGCATCCTTGGGTCAATTTGGGGACCCCTTGGAGCCACTTGTATGTGGTAGGGACACATTATATTAATAAAGTTAAAATAAAAATAAAAATGGCATAAGCTTACATCTTTTAGAAGAACAATTTTTACATAGGGTTATACATGTTGGATTTTCGATTATAAATATTCATTAGAAATCTAAAAAGATTTCCTACATAATTATATTTTATTTATAATTTTTAGACATTAAATAATTTATTTTATTTATGACACAATGATGATGCAGTAATTACTAAAATAGTGAAAAATTAAAATAATTGATCTTATAAATACCAAAATAATTACAATATGAAACTTTTAATGAATTAAACTAATTTTATATGATAATATGATATATTAGTATTGATTTAATTGACTTTTTTTGAAGTAATCAATCTGTTAGGAGTTTCACAAAAATCAACTATTGAATAGTGTCAAAATTGACATAAAAGAGTTCTTAAAACAAATATTATATTATTAATTGATATTAAATTCCTAAAAATCTAAGGTTCGGCCAAGAGACTTATATTATTATAGGTTCTTCATTAATGGACCACTTGGGGATCTCTTGGATGTATATAGTATGTTTATTAACCATATTATATAAAAATACAAAGAGACATTGTAAAAGTGAAACTAATTAACTTAGAGTTAATACTTAAAGATAAGGTTAATATAAGTACCCAAACCTGTCTAAATTCTATTGGTTGAGTGGTTTTCGACCTATCCCCACCTTAACCTTTGAATAGTCAACTTTTGAGCCATTAGAAACCGAATATGAATTTATTATAAATTAATATTTCTAGCTTTTCCAAAGGTGCCCCTCACCCCTCTTATAAAAGGGCACTCCTACTTCTCATTTCTTCACACCTCTAAAGCCACTTGTCTCGTCCAAACTCTGCCCAACTAAGCTCCCCACATCCCTATCCTCCTCCTTGAAGCTTCCCCTTAGGCAGAAAGCATTTCAAGAAGTCCTTTGGTTCCAACCAAAGTGAGTTACCTAAATTAAAGGTAACGATTTCTCTTAAATTATTTTCATTTATTTTGCTTCTCCAACCCCCAAACTCTTTTTATTTCCCTTATTTTGTAACAACACCAGTATCCTCAATATACTAGGATGTTGTAATAAGAAGTATTCAAACTACACATACACACAACTCCATCTAATGGATGATGAACATAATGTTTCTGTGGATGGCAAATTAACGCCTCACGAAACGATGATTGTTCAAATACATCTTACCGCCTCTCATGGTGGCCATTATGATGGAACTGTAATTAAATATGATATTAATGATATATATTTTATATATAAGCTTCTGAAATTCCATTTTATTTCATACCATTATTCGTTTCATGTTGTATATACATACGATAATTTCATTTGAGGAAGTGCGGACTACCGCCCCCTTAAATGATATGACTCGTTCATACCACACATGGAACGTATAAAGGATGGTGTTAATGAACTTAAGTAACATATATTAAATATTATATTATAATGGAATAGTAATATACCTATGTATCATTTGGATTCGATTCTTTTAAAATAAAAATTAAATGGAAGTAGCGTTCGTGCGTACGTACGGACTACCGTCTCCACGAACGCGATGAGATTCATTCTCCATCGTATCCATTCAAGTATAATTATCATTTAATGATTTAAAAATGATGTTTAAGGACTTGATATCATTCTGTATATGAATAAGATACAACAAACATGACTTATGTAACAAAACATATAAAAGAAAATGAGTAAGTTAACACCCGAAACGACGATAATTCTAAGATATTATTAACAAATCAATGTTAAAAGATCATATATGATATCATATTAATATATATGATTCTTGTATAATTTAATAACAATTATTTCACCATTATACAGGAGTTTAACCTACCCCAACCAAGGAAAAGTACAAGGTAAGGGTTATTTCACAATCTCTTCATTATCCGAGGTTGTATTATACGTAATAATCTACTGGGATCTCTTTATCATCCACATCCATGTTTCTTCGAAATGTATTTCAAAACATTTTTACTATTTACAAGAATATGGGTTAAATTCATTTATACCCTTGTTTGACTTTTTATAAGAGTTTTATAAAGGAATCTTTCCATCGTTTTCAAAACAAGGTCCTTTTTAACCTTTTCGACAGAATTGAGGTAAGAATGTTTTTTTTAACTTATACGGCGGGTGCGGTTATTTTCCGCCGTTATAAAATCATCTAAGCTTTCCATACAAGCTTATAAGAATATTTTCAAAGAAAATGTTTTATTTTATATGGATCTTAAATGATTTCAAAATAAAAGGAGATACTTCTTTAAAAAGAATTTTGATTTCATCTATGTCAACATCCTTTGATGGATTTTAAGATTATTTGAAGTTGATTTATTATGATACAAAACTTCTATATTGTATTGAAGTTTTTGTGATATGTTTGACTGTGGGTGTGCTATTTTTATACCATTAATAGTTTATGGTGAAATTATTGACATTTCGTATGCTAGTTTTAATACGAATGTTTATGTTATGTTTAAACCTTTTCATATGGGAATGCATTGGACTTAATAAGTGACGGGTGGAGCCCGTTATAGCTCCTCGATGCATCGGTAGGTCTCATGAGGCAAACTAGTGTCTTGGCACAAGGCCTTGACAAAATCTTATTTGTAGTCTTGGCACGAGGCCTTGGCTATGTGGTTATGATAGTCTGGCATTATGCATTCCATAATTATGAAAGTGGTTATTGATATTGCATGTGATTATTCGATTAGTAGAATATCCATGTGAACAAGTAAATGGCATTTTTTTCATTTTATTTATGCCATACCATGTTGAAAGTTCATGTTTAAAAGGCTTTTGTTTTAGTTATACATTGCCTTAAATGTTTATTCTTATTTATGAAAGTTTCCGCTATATTGTTATCCTTACTGGGCATTTGAGCTCACCCCTTTTCTATGGTTTATTTTTCCCAGGAAGTGAAGAAGTAAATTATGAATGACCTGCAAGGATATTATGTGGGGATATGAGTGTGAATTATGCAGACATTATGTTGTTGTAGTAGTTTTTCATTTTATGATGTAATGTAAAACTAATGAATATATCTAGTGTTTCCAAGGCTACTAAACTAATCGGTCTTTCGAGATTTATCTTTCTTGTGATCATGCCAATGTTAGGAAGTAATGCAACAACTCTGGGTAGCTGGGGTCGGGGCGTTACAGTTGGTATCAGAGGAAGTTTAGTACAAACCATGGAAGCTAGATTTAGATAAACTCTGATTAGAGCACGTAGACCTAAGATGAACTTTGAGGATTAGTATAGAAGAACTTCCTAGAATTTTGGTATTGTAGAGATTTTGTGAGTTTTCCGAGCAATACATCCCTGTCTGGATACGAGCAGGTAGAGGCGGCTCTGGCATAGATGTACCTAGGGGTAAAACCCGAAAACACCGCTTTGAGCTAGACTCGAACGGGAACTGGTGCACGACAACGGGCCTTGCTGCACTCTTGGTTACGACACTCCCGGGGGATATGCTTAGGATAACTCTCATTTTCTTTACAAATCATTATGAAGGGTTTATGAGTATATACTTCCTCAAAGAAAACATTTTTATGATTATGGATTATATACATAAATAGTTCAATTTATGTTAAGTGTTTTATAAGTATGGGATTATGTATTTTGATTCATAAACTAATCTAGTGTATGACATTGTTTAGAAATGGCGCCCAGTAGAAGGAATGAGAACTCCAGAAATGCACATGATCCAAAGAGAAGGAAGGATCATATCTTTCATGGTCTTAAGCTAGAATTTATAAGAGAAATAGCCTCCCATGTGTTATCATCATATGAAGAAATAATATCATGTGTTGATAAGATAAGTAAAGAGTTTACTGAGTCCTATGGATTTGAAGGGAAGCAAGAGAAGAAAAGGATGGAAGAGAGAAAGATGGATAAAGGGAAGAGGGAAAAGAAGAATTTTCCCATATGTGGTAACTGTGGAAAGAAACACCCTGGAACTTGCCTGAAAGGAATGGGAGTTTGTTATAAGTGTGGAGGAAAAGGGAACAAAGTACGTGACTGCAAGGGTAAGAAAATGGTTTCAAATGTAAAATGCTTCATTTGCAAGGAGTTTGGACACTACGCAAACCTATGTCCCAGTCATCAGACTATGCCGCAAATGATGCTATTGGATAATAATCAAGTTATGATACTACCACAGATGAAGACGAATGATTAGAGTTCTTATGTTGATTATGTCAATTGAGTGTTGTATCAACAATGTACTTGTTATAATAATTATGGAGTATATAAGGATTGTACTGCAGTACTATTTCATTAAGGACTTGAGATTGTGTGGAACAAAGAAAAGTGACTCAATAGTAGGATAAATTTTTGGAAAATATATGGTTGAGAGAATGATAAACCATAATATAGTTCTGACACCGTGGTAGTGATTTTGGAATAATACATGATTGTTTTGGATAAATTATATTGGATATTCTTGACTACCTTGGAACTGATTAATGATTTGTATATTCCATCATTGTTGGGGTTTAAAACATTTTTGGATTAATGAAGTATATCCAGCATTCTATATGGACTAAGGGAGCATGAATGTAATCAATAAAGAATATGGTAATTCAGGATGTTTTAGTGTATTAAAAGAATACATGATGAAGGTATTCATATGCTATTACGGGGTAAAAAGGATCTACATTATGCTTACCTTCCTTATAAATGTTGGACTGTGAGTTTGGACAGAAGTATTTTGGATAGTTCTAGTTTGGATTATTTTGGATTGCCATAAAAGGACAACCCGGAGGTCGGGCGGCAACCCGTCGCGTCCGGCAAGGCTGCGAGACTTGAACCCGCAACCGAAGGGCGACAAGGGTGTAACACCTACCACTGGCCCACGAGATGTCCTGGATTAAATAATGTAGTTTTTTTAAAAAAGATCTGGTAGATGAATTATAAATTCATTTATTTTGGAACCCTGTACGAATAGTATAAATAGAAAAAAAAATATTACATTCTATTATCTTTTAGAGTGAAAGATGAGTTTGTGGTAGGAATTTATTAATGGATAAAACTAAAATTATAAAGTAAGTATACCTCCCTATGATCTTAGCCAATCTCATAAATAAATTCCTCAACATTAATCAAAGGAACTTAGAACAAAAATGTTGTCCTAGATGGTACCTTAAATCATCACTAATTTATGGCTTTGGGATTGTTGGCCTTTTCATAGCCATGTTCTCTACCACTCTCCATCAGATAATTGATGGTTAGATTTCTCCTCCATATCCATATTTTCCTACATGGAACCCTAGTATGTGTTATTTTTGGTAATCTTCATACTTTCCACTCTTTAGTTTAAATAGAGGCCTCATTAATTCATTTTTCGATGTGGGATTTCAACTAAGATATTTTGAAATGTCAAAAATGTGTTATCCCAATACCCTATGTTTTGTTGAACCGATGGTATTTCAAATCATCATAGATTGATGAGTTTAAGGACCTCAATTATATACTTGTTTTTTATTGATGACCTCAATCACTACCTATAAATATTTACATTTTTCCTCCAATTATATATCTCTAATTGCCACCAATGTTCTCCTAATCGAGATCATAATTTGGTGGTGACCCTTTCATTTCTCTTTTCCTCATATTAAGACTAAATTTTAGTAACCCAATCTCCGATGTGGGTTTTCCCACAAATATATTTTCCATTTTAAACCTTTTATTTTCGAAGAACAATTTCAAATTGCGAGGACGCAATTTATTGAAGGAGGGGAGAATGTAACACCCCAAGATTTCATAGTGTGTTATTTCTTCAAAATAATTCAATAACTTGTACTACACGCAACACCGAGTTCAATCACACCATTACATACAACAAAAATGCCATTAAAAGAGGTCATGAATAGTATTAACTAAATTTTAAACTTTATATAATCCTTATAATTTTATAATCCATATTATGAGTTTCTTAGTCATAATGGAAGAACAGATTCATTTTCGGTATTGCACTTTTATCAACTTTTAATAGTGAAACCTTTTTAAATACAATATTTCAAACTTTTTGACTAAATTGGGACATCAAAAAAAAATTTAAAATGAAACATCCCAAGCTTACACGGTACGCTTTCCTTTGAATAAAATAGTAGCGTGTGTTGTACGCAACTTCGAGTTTTAACACACACCATAACTAATCAAACTAGCCGTTATGAATAGTAATACCTACTTTTTGAAATTATATATATTTTATATTTGAAAATGGACTTCATTTTTGGATTCGGAATATCAAAATTATCCTAGGGTGAAATTTTGGTACATTTCGGATAACTTTCATATTTTGATGAATAGTGAAAATTACTAAATTTTAATTAAAAACAACTTTTTTAATCAAAATAATTAATAGTGATAAATTATGAATTTGAGTGGTTTTAAAGTATATTTAGAATATATTTTTACCATTAAATTTAATGTTAATAATTGGACATAATTTTACAATTAAACCGAACATAAACAAGTGTCAATCTTTTGATAGCTATTATCTCTTAAAAACACGCTTTTTGTTTTGACAGCGGGAATTAATTTTAAATTAATTTCTGCCACTTATGTGTTTAGAATTTGGAAAAATGTATTACATATTTGGAATCAGGATGTCCAAATTATGTAAATAGGTAACTTTTATTTTTACAAATTCTGAATAGTTACTGTGGTAAATATTTTATTTACCATGGTTAAAGGGTAAATCCGGTAAATAAGGGTTAAAAAATAATATTATAATAACAAAAAATTACCCTAAAACGTGTCCTAACCTTATTGGTGGACACATACCCGACCAGGGGAATCCTTGGGTCAATTTGGGGACCCCTTGGAGCCACTTGTATGTGGTAGGGACACATTATATTAATAAAGTTAAAATAAAAATAAAAATGGCATAAGCTTACATCTTTTAGAAGAACAATTTTTACATAGGGTTATACATGTTGGATTTTCGATTATAAATATTCATTAGAAAGCTAAAACGATTTCCTACATAATGATATTTTATTTATAATTTTTAGACATTAAATAATTTATTTTATTTATGACACAATGATGATGCAGTAATTACTAAAATAGTGAAAAATTAAAATAATTGATCTTATAAATACCCAAATAATTACAATATGAAACTTTTAATGAATTAAAATAATTTTCTATGATACTATGATATATTAGGATTGATTTAATTGACTTTGTTCGAAGTAATCAATCTGTTAGGAGTTTCACAAAAATCAACTATTGAATAGTGTCAAAATTGACATAAAAGAGTTCTTAAAACAAATATTATATTATTAATTGATATTAAATTCCTAAAAATCTAAGGTTCGGCCAAGAGACTTATATTATTATAGGTTCCTCATTAATGGACCACTTGGGGGTCTCTTGGATGTATATAGTAAGTTTATTAACCATATTATATAAAAATACAAAGAGACATTGTAAAAGTGAAACTAATTAACTTAGAGTTAATACTTAAAGATAAGGTTAATATAAGTACCCAAACCTGTCTAAATTCTATTGGTTGAGTGGTTTTAGACCTATCCCCACCTTAACCTTTGAATAGTCAACTTTGGAGCCATTAGAAACCGAATATGAATTTATTATAAATTAATATTTCTAGCTTTTCCAAAGGTGCCCCTCACCCCTCTTATAAAAGGGCACTCCTACTTCTCATTTCTTCACACCTCTCAAGCCACTTGGCTCGTCCAAACTCTGCCCAACTAAGCTCCCCACATCCCTCTCATCCTCCTTGAAGCTTCCCCTTAGGCAGAAAGCATTTCAAGAAGTCCTTTGGTTCCAACCAAAGTGAGTTACCTAAATTAAAGGTAACGATTTCTCTTAAATTATTTTCATTTATTTTGCTTCTCCAACCCCCAAACTCTTTTTATTTCCCTTCTTTTGTAACAACACCAGTATCCTCAATATACTAGGATGTTGTTATAAGAAGTATTCAAACTAAAAATACACACAACTCCATCTAATGGATGATGAACATAATGTTTCTGTGGATGGAAAATTAACGCCTCACGAAACGATGATTGTTCAAATACATCTTACCGCCTCTCATGGTGGCCATTATGATGGCACTGTAATTAAATATGATATTAATGATATATATTTTATATATAAGCTTCTGAAATTCCATTTTATTTCATACCATTATTCGTTTCATGTTGTATATACATACGATAATTTCATTTGAGGAAGTGCGGACTACCGCCCCCTTAAATGATATGACTCGTTCATACCACACATGGAACGTATAAAGGATGGTGTTAATGAACTTAAGTAACATATATAAAATATTATATTATACTGGAATAGTAATATACCTATGTATCATTTGGATTCGATTCTTTTAAAATGAAAATTAAATGGAAGTAGCGTTCGTGCGTACGTACGGACTACCGTCTCCACGAACGCGATGAGATTCATTCTCCATCGTATCCATTCAAGTATAATTATCATTTAATGATTTAAAAATGATGTTTAAGTACTTTATATCATTCTGGATATGAATAAGATACAACAAACATGACTTATGTAACAAAACATATAAAAGAAAATGAGTAAGTTAACACCCGAAACGACGATAATTCTAAGATATTATTAACAAATCAATGTTAAAAGATCATATATGATATCATATTAATATATATGATTCTTGTATAATTTAATAACAATTATTTCACCATTATACAGGAGGTTAACCTACCCCAACTAAGGAAAAGTACAAGGTAAGGTTTATTTCACAATCTCTTCATTATCCGAGGTTGTATTATACGTAATAATCTACTGGGATCTCTTTATCATCCACATCCATGTTTCTTCGAAATGTATTTCAAAACATTTTTACTATTTACAAGAATATGGGTTAAAGTCATTTATACCCTTGTTTGACTTTTTATAAGAGTTTTATAAAGGAATCTTTCCGTCGTTTTCAAAATAAGGTCCTTTTTAACCTTTTCGACAGAATTGAGGTAAGAATGTTTTTTTTAACTTATACGGCGGGTGCGGTTATTTTCCGCCGTTATAAAATCGTCTAAGCTTTCCATACAAGCTTATAAGAATATTTTCAAAGAAAATGTTTTATTTTATATGTATCTTAAATGATTTCAAAATAAAAGGAGATACTTCTTTAAAAAGAATTTTGATTTCATCTATGTCAACTTCCTTTGATGGATTTTAAGATTATTTGAAGTTGATTTATTATGATACAAAACTTCTATATTGTATTGAAGGTTTTGTGATATGTTTGACTGTGGGTGTGCTATTTTTATACCATTCATAGTTTATGGTGAAATTATTGACATTTCGTATGCTAGTTTTAATACGAATGTTTATGTTATGTTTAAACCTTTTCATATGGGAATGCATTGGACTTAATAAGTGACGGGTGGAGCCCGCTATAGCTCCTCGATGCATCGGTAGGTCTCATGAGGCAAACTAGTGTCTTGGCACAAGGCCTTGACAAAATCTTATTTGTAGTCTTGGCACGAGGTCTTGGCTATGTGGTTATGATAGTCTGGCATTATGCATTCCATAATTATGAAAGTGGTTATTGATATTGCATGTGATTATTCGATTAGTAGAATATCCATGTGAACAAGTAAATGGCATTTTTTTCATTTTATTTATGCCATACCATGTTGAAAGTTCATGTTTAAAAGGCTTTTGTTTTAGTTATACATTGCCTTAAATGTTTATTCTTATTTATGAAAGTTTCCGCTATATTGTTATCCTTACTGGGCATTTGAGCTCACCCCTTTTCTATGGTTTATTTTTCCCAGGAAGTGAAGAAGTAAATTATGAATGACCTGCAGGGATATTATGTGGGGATATGAGTGTGAATTATGCAGACATTATGTTGTTGTAGTAGTTATTCATTTTATGATGTAATGTAAAACTAATGAATATATCTAGTGTTTCCAAGGCTACTAAACCAATCGGTCTTTCGAGATTTGATCTTTCTTGTGATCATGCCAATGTTACGAAGTAATGCACCAACTCTGGGTAGCTGGGGTCGGGGCGTTACAAGAAGGATGGGTGAATACATGTTACCATGTCGAAGCATTCAGTAGTGTAAGATAAGGACTAAATCCTAGAGGGTGTCTATCTTGGTAATAACATCCATGAATCAGGTGGTATCCTCAAAGTATTCAAGGTAAACCCATGTTGGGAATCCAAGACATACCCAAGGAAATCCATCATATAATGGTATATAAAGGTCATATTGATATCCATAATCATGTTAATCATTCATCAATTCCAAGTGAATCATTTATGCCAATTTACCTTTCATTGAATCCCATTTAGTCATGTTTGTAATTCAAAATCTAACAAAGTACAAGTAATATGGACTATATATTCACATTATATTTAATTCATGTAACCATTTCATTTAAAAGACAATAAAACCCCACCTTAGAAAGTGGTTTGATAATAAGGTCTTGGTAAAAGTGTCAAGATCCCATATACAAGATAACCTGAGGGGTGGATCATGTTAAGGGTTTCAACCTATAACTTTGTTAAGGATTTATATGAGTATCTCAATTAATTTCTAAACAATTTAACAAAAAAATTCACATTTTTAAGGCATTTTACAGGAAGTCTGGCATATGGAATAATATCACATGATATAAATAACTATAATTTTAGGTAAAAGTACTAGGCCACTTAACTTGTACTCGTAGATGGATTTTTTTCTGATATATACATCAAATTTGATCTAGAATAGAAGAAATCCAAGAAACTAGAAAAACACCTTGAAATTAGGGTATATAAGATAGTTTGAAAATAAAATCAATGATGGTGAAGAATACTAATAAAGGAAGAAATAGGAATCTTAAACTTATCGAGGGTGATTCATTAAAACCCACAGAAATTGATTCTGAGATTATATGAGGTATATATCTCAAATACTATGGAGGAATAAGATAATAACTCTAAAATGAGGGGTTGTTGTGTGTGAATGGTAGAAGAAAATGTTGAAGGAGGTTTAAAGGTTTTAAGGGGAAAATTGTCATTTTGACCTTTTTAAAAGGGAACACATTTTGGCCACTTGTTTTTCCAAATATTGTTTCAATAATGTGTCTCACTATACATAAAATCCACACCTCACATGGTTCTTCTATATAGTTAGAAAAACAGTTTATAAACCATGCAGTTGGTAGAATATCACACCCTATACCCCACACGTCCAAGTATTATGGTTATACACACTTTTCGCACACTTTGAAACTCTCCTATTAATTTAATTGAGGTTTCTCATATACAATAACCTCCTATCACATGGTTAAACTAATAATTAACCTCCTTTATAGGGCTTGATGGTTGAGCTTCACGGTTAGTACTAATTGCGTTCCAACTGTGTACCTCATCCTATTTCTCAAAAAAACCAGAAATCTAGTCCCTAAAACAAGTTTGAACACTCCTAAAACCTCCATAAACTCATTATTCAATTCCATTTTGATAACATTAAAGGTTAAGATTGAAATTTAAAAGATTATTACTTAAATTAAAACCTGGGATGTTATAGTTTTCATAAACACTGTTAAGTTTGAGTTCGGTTTCTAATATGTGTATCTAAGGGAACTTTTCTTTTTATTTCCATTAAAACTTGAATTAATTTTTTTATTAAATTATAGCTATTTTTAGTTATTAGTGAAAATTAATATATTCTTGTTGTTTTTTTTTATTTGGGTTGGTAATTTAATAGTTTAAGTTGGTCTTTCAATGGGGGTGTATTTGATGCACTCCATGTCATTGTTAAAAGAGATAAAAGAGTATTTATGCATTTAAATGCATTTTAAATAGTGTTATTGAAAATTGTTTACCTTTTAGGAATGAGTTTTATTGAAATGGATATGTTTTACCTTGAGGAAGGTGTTATATTAAATTGGAAAAGTTTTTTTATTAACTTGGATTTTTTTACTATAAATTGTTATATATTTTTTTTATTTGGTATTGAGTAGAACTTGGGAGTGTGTTTGTTCATGAATTAGAAAAATAGATTTTTATCCAAGGGGTTGAGAGAGCCTTTGGGAAAAAGACTGAGGGATCTTCAAAAATGCTTCCATGTTTATAGATGGATCCCATGGTATTATGTTTGGGCTTGGGGAAGTCCAAGGGAGATTCAAGATTTTTTATATTTTCATAGACAGCTAGAAAAAACTTATTTAGACTAATTCAAAATAGATAATTATTATTATATACCATGGTTAACACTACCTATTCCTAGTTGATTTTTTTATATGCTTCATTTATGATGATATTACTTTGGTTGATTGAGTTATCTTATGACTATACCCATGTTCCATTATTTGGTTTTATAATAGTTTTTATGCTTATAACCCTATTTATTCCTTGTTTTGGTGTGTTAAATATGTTTATGTTTGGTGGATTTGATTATTTATTTTATCCTTTATTTATAATCTTTGAAATGATGGTTTGTTTTTTTAAGAAAAATCAAAGGGATTTATAAAGAAATACTTTCATGTGAACTTGTTTTAAAAGTGAATGTGGTTTTGAAAAATGAGTTTTAAAACTCAAATTACTGAATTTCATGGATAAATTCCTTATAGAGATTCATAGTTGTATCCTACCAGGATTTATGTTTCATGCTCAACATATTCCTTTGGGCGTATGTAGATCTTAATTTACAGGACATGGGTTAGGGTAAGGGAACGATGAAATTTATTGGCCCTTATTTGTTACCAATATCTATAGTGGTTTGGGATGGTGGAGATGTAGTCTCATGGAGTTATCTTATATAGAGTAGTTTTGGGATTTTGTATCATTAGGATGATGTATTTTCCTTTTTTTCATATTCCATATTTTTAGTTTGACTATGGATATCATGTGTATATGTCTTTTTTATGACTTGTGATGTTGTGCTATCGGCTATTAGTCATTTTTATGTTTACTGTGATTTTTATATTTATATATGTTGAACATTTTTATTAATTGGAGTAGTTTCCAATTTAGGGATGGGTTATGCTAGATTTTAAAAGGAAAAAATCATTCCCAATTGGTTATCTATGATTCCATGGTACTTATCACTAGCCTATGGTGACCAGGAATGCACATTGTGAGTTATGGAAGGCTATCTCAAGTGAAGAGCTGAGTCAACCGAGGATGGATCATTAAAAAATGGTATCAAATCCATATTATTTATAGTTTAGTGGTATATATGAATTAGAACCATCAGTTCTCAGGATGTAGGTGTGAAGGAGTTCATAGACAGCTATTCCTTATACCAAGCTGCAAGTTTCCATTGGTGGTTGGGAATTTGGTTTATAATTTGAACCAAATTTTTTATTTTTTTTAATGAGATTTTATGTTTTTAATCATTGGATATGGTTTTATAGAAGAACCCAGGATCAGTTTTGATAAATTTTTAATTTCATGGTGAAATAGGGGTGGACAATAGAGGTGTATGGTTTAGGTGCATAGTTAATAGAAATGGTGTGAAGCCCATGTGGCCAACTCCATGACCATCTAGTATTATTTCACATGGTTGGCGCATAGTTTATCTAACTATGCGGTCAAACCTTGTATAGTGTAAATTTTTTTAAAAAATTTAATTTTTTCCCCTTATTCATTTGAGTGTTTTTCTAATATTGATGCTATTTTTTTAAATCCTATTGTAATGGTTTATTATAGTTTATTTAATATTAACTAATATTTAAATGTGTTTTGATTGAGTTTTTTTGTTGTGTTTTGTAGACAATGTTACCCAAAAGGACCTCTTATAGACCAAGGGAGGGTGTTGGGGAGTATTTTCCATAGAAAACTCCTTCAATTGAACCTAATCTAATGGACTCAATGATCTGTGATATCTAATATCTTGAAAAATAGGGTGAAAGATGTCATGAATAGATAGTGGATCATGCTCAAATTTTTTCTAAGAATAATCCACCAGTATTCCCTAGTGATAGAGCCACCAATGATCCTGAATAATAGATTGATAGTATCGAGTGTATATTCAATTTTTTGAGGACCCCCAAAACCATGAAATTAGGATTTGATACTTAAATTTTAGGTTGATTAGGTAGTAAGTGTTGTTATTCCTTGATGTAATTGGGAAGGAATGAGGATCACACATAGGATTCCTTAAAAAAGGATTTCAATCACCAGTTTTATCCATAGAAAATAAAAATGGAGAAGGCTCATGAGTTAATGATATTAGAGAAAAGAGACCATTCAATAATGGAATTTTCTACTCAGTTTTGTTGAGTTAGTTCATTTGTCTCTTGAGCTCCTCATGAATGACTATCTCAAGGAGAGATATTTTGAAATGTGATTGAATTATAGGATTAGATAAATTATCATCCTCTTTTTCCTACTAACTTATGCCAAGGTAGCGGATAAATATTCCATGGACAAGGTGGATTTAGTAGGAATGATAGGTATCATTTGATTTTATTTAGCAGTGGTCAGTATCTAGAGTTTTTTCCTCTATCTAGAATAAGATTCAAGATGAACCTCATTAGGGTCGTGGAAATGTTGATCAATATTCATCAGGTTCATGAACAGTATATTCATTTAGTCATATGATAGTGACTTACTATTAGTGTGGGAATTCTATCCATACTAGACATGATTTCCTATAGGCTATAAGTAAATTCCACCAGTGTGGGTGTCTGGGTCATCTTTACTACTTTTATAAGGCCTTCCTTTAATGGAGTAGAGTTATTTCTTCTTTGTTGAAAGGTTCGTAGGTGAAATCATATGCTTATAATTTTGTGGTATCTCACCCTTAAATGAAATATGGTTTTTAAAGTAATGAATTTGATGAAAAACCATGATTTGGTTTTGAAATTGGAATGTCATGTTGAAATTCGATATTCAAAATTTACACCATAAATGATGAATTGTATTAAATTAATTATTTTCAATTATTGATTGATTGACTTAAAGCACATGTGATCCTAAGTAGATAGTGGGTGATCAGGACAATCACACAAGGAATATAACTCCTAAGAAATAGATTATTGATGACATCACTGACTAAACCAAGTTAGACATGAATCTTCCTCTAGGGGTGTTAATTTATTTTATCCCAATGGAATTATTCTTATGGACGTTTTCACACCTTGAGAAATGATAATTGATTAGATAATGTGAGGATCATATAGCCAAGAACTAACTAACTTTAGGGGATATGATAGTGGTGCTTTGTTTTTATTTGATTATTACATGCCACTATTTATAGAACTATTTTCATTAATTCCCTGATATTTCATTGAAATGTTCACTTAAATTAGTTTTTGATATATTTTAAATCAACTTGATTTGAATTCATGTTTTAAATTGAAATTTAAAATATATTAACATACAATATTTTTTAAAATAAATTGAATCATAAATTATTTATTTTCTATTTAACATCTTAATTAATATTTGGTGAAATACTAATGGGTTATTTGTATCACACCCTATCTTTTACTTTGGTAATTTGTAGATTATGTTATTCCAAGTCCAATAAAAGTGAAAGTGTCACTTGGATTTGGAAGATGTGCTTGATCCAAGGGACTTTGGGTGATAGTAGTGACTAGTGGAGATGTGATCCAATAATCACACAAAGAATCCAAGTTTCTTCTTATTGGATATTATTTCATATTTTGGATGATTCATTACTTTGGGATATATGTCTTCTTATTGTACTCTTTTCTCTATGAAGATAATTTGGAATACTGAATTTTCTTTTTTTTATATTCCGCTGTTGTATTTTGATTGTTTTCTCTTGGGGTGAAATCATTCCCAATGACCTTTTAATGATTCTAAGATACTAGTCACCAGTCCATAGGTATTGGGAATTCCCTTTTGGTTATGTCAGGAATAGAATAGGTATTGATGTACCATGGTATTCAAGTTGGTTCACGATAATTTTTATTTTTAGTAAAAATTTAGTTTTCATTTCTATATAGTTTATTTCTATGAGAGTAAATAATTCCCCTAAGATTATGTGTTATCCTTTGGCACTAGTTATTATCCTATGTCATCTAGGTAATAATCTTAATTCCATGTTATGATCCAAATAAGGTCCTATGTTTTGGTAATTTAGGTCGTGTCATTACAAATTGTCTCTTGTGGATATTTTTTATAATCAAGACGTAGAGGGGAAGGGTTTTGTATTCATTGGTCAATCTATGTATCCTAGTATTTCAAACCTAACTGAAATGATAAAACCCATCATAAATCATATCCCATGACTAGTTGTTATACTCAATGCAAGAAGAGTGAGAACATGTGATTTTATGGTAAATCCATGTTTTATTTATTTTTTAACATTTTTATAATTTCTATACATGAATGATCAAATTGAAATTCAGAACTTCAAAATGAATAAATCACATTCCTAACTACTATAATAAATTATCATGTTAGGATTATGTCTAAGATATAAATTTGAAAATTATCCTGATCATATGAAAATTAGTTTACACAGCTCATGATCATTTTCGATCAAATGAAAATATTTCATCAACAATAACTCAAAATATGATTTTACTCATTTAATTACATTCAAAGGTCAATATTTTTTTTCTAATACTTTCATTTTTTTCCATTCATGGTGTTTAGTGTCTTGGGTGATCTCCCTTGTTTTAAAATTAATTTAAAAATGATTTTATAAATTAAAAAAAATATAATTTTTATTTTTTAAAATTTAATTATTGAATTTCAAAAATTATATAGGTGTTTCAAAGTGTTTAAATTTTAAAAAAAATATATTTTTTTGGAATTTAAGGAATGATAATAAATTTATTTTCAAATTATTTAGGAGTTTTTATAAGAGGAAAAGATTTTTCTTGAAGTTACTCTTACCCTTGCGAATGGCCTTACCGATGTGAAAGCGGAAGGCCATTTTTCTAAAGAATACCAAAGGGTAGGCCATGTTTTCCTTCATTTAATAAGGTTCCATCCATGTTTTATTATGGGGAATAATGGTAGTAGTGAATTATCCTAGTTTGCATAAAGGTCAGGTCGAATTTATGTATCTCACATAAGGGAAGGCTCGTTTTTTCCTTGATTACATAAGGGTTAGATAGTTTTATAAAATCCCATTTAATGGTCGTTTTTTCTTTGATTATGGGTAAGACATGACTTCTAAATGATTTTTAGGGTAACCATACATATATGGGTAAATCCATAATACCCTTATTCAATGTGTATGAGTTGTGTAAGGGTAGCATTTTTTGCTTAAAATTCCAAAATTCACTTCCCTTTCAACATGTAATGTGCATTCAATGTAAATTAACAAAATAAATATCTAAATTATATTTTTTTTGAATATTTTAATAGTTTTAAATGAAATATTTGACCTTCCTTAATTTTATGAGTTTAAAGGTGGATCCACTAGAAGAATTAAATGTGAATTAATATGCGTTTTTAGTGGGGTTTCCAAATATATCCATAGAACCCTCTATTTTTCCTCACATAAGAGAGTTATTAATTCCATCATTAAATTTTCTTATTCTTATCAAGTTTTGGAGATCCAAACCTCATCTTTCATGTCTTGTACGTCTTTTAAAAATTATTCAAATATCTTTTATGAGTTATAGCCTACGCGCACAACCTTCTCTCTCCTATATTTTCTGTTATATTCATGAAGATTATTCTTTAAAGTTAGGGTATTTCCAACTTCTATTTTAATTAGTATCGGTATGTAATTTTCATGTTTTATTTCATTTAATTAAATGTTTTTGACTAACATTAATTGGATAAAAATCTTGAAAATAATCAATTCAATAGTGGTTATTCAATAATATAAAAATACAAAAGGGGAGAAGAATAATTATTAAAATAATATTACATATATAAAGATTATGAATTTTATTACTAAAAATTATTAAAGGAAGAATTGGAATTAATATCACATGCTACTATTTAAATTCTTTTTAGAATTAGTCACATGTTGTACAGGATAGAATAATATTTCATAATCGTTGAATTATCTAGGAATCAGAAAAAGTATAATCCTTTACAACTAATTATTATTGGTAATTATAGATAATAACATGTAATGAATATATTGATGTATTATTATTTCAAGAACAGGGTTAGAAGATAATAGTGTATTCGGTAAATAAATATTGTTTTTCATAATTTGTAGATCGCATGTAGTATTTTGATAATATTTTTCTTAATCTAAAATTTACATACATAGAGATATTATTCCATAAACTATAAATTATCTAATATAGAGGGATTATAATAACATATAGATTCTTAATATTATTGATTTTATTATTTCGAGAACCTGTAAATCACATTATATAAATAATGATTATAATTTAATTATAATAATAAAATAACCAAAATAAAGGTTTATCCCATACAAAAAATAAACTATTTTTTATAACATATTGATTATTGGAATAAATAGAAAATGAATAATTTCAGGTTTTAGAATAATTATGATTATTCTATAAATTACTTGAGATGAAAATGATAATCGCGTATTTCAATATTTAACTACTTTATAAAATTATTATGAGAATTATCCTATAATTTTGGGTAGTAGATAATTGAAATTACAATTATCAAATTTTTTTGGGAAATTAATATTTCTGGATTTAAAGATTGAATAATCAGTTGGTCTATTGTGATCACATGTGTTTTATGATTTGTGTATGTTTCCTCTTGATTTACTAGATAGTGTGATATATGTTTTATAGTGTCGTTTTTAATTGTTTAGCATGGTTAATTACTTAAAATTGTTAAAATAACATAAATCTGAATGAAGATTTAAATTAATGAAATAGGAACAATCAGAATAATTACCGCTCATCTTGGAATTGATTAAATATAGAATTAGTTCTTGAAACATGTTATGTTGATTTCAAACTATTATTACCTAATACCTATGTGTTTCTTGATGTAGAAAACCAATTTATAATAAACTATTTAATTCAACATGGGATTAAAATGGAATTTTGTTAAAGAATATATTTTTTGGGATAAATGAGCTAATTGTTGACTGTGGGAGGCTTAAATTCCTTATTGTTATGGCCTTAGTGTATTTATTGTGTACAGAAAATATATTTGAAATGTATGAATACTCTATAAATATAGATCCTTAATGTCATTTAATGATAAATTTTTGTGTTTGGAATGATATTTATGAGTAATGGGTTGGAGGCCCGAGGATATATTGATGGATAATTATATGTTCAGAGATGGAATGGGAGCCTGAGGAAACAATGATGGTCAATGTTGTTGATAGCGGGATAGATTATACTATGTTTAATGGTTTGGTAATGACACTAGGAAGTCAGACATTATCATACTTATTTCATGATGGATAGATGGTCGGATGTTATTTATATGATCATTTTCCAACCATGGGATGTAGTTTAATTCTCTTCACTATGAGTGTATCTTTTAAGTGGTAGATTAGGCTAAGTTCTAGAGTACCTGGATGATTAAGAATTTTAATTTAAAGAATAATTGAGCAGGTTTGGTTCATGGTGTTCATAGATGATGATGAAATACTTGAGAATATAAAATAGTGAACTAATAGTGTTGAAGGAACTATTTTAAATTATTAAATTTCTAATATTTGTAATTAAAAGGGGATAATATTAATTAATCAAAATTGGACTTCAATGACTATATAATTTCTCTATATCTAGACCATAGAATTGAAAATTGGGGGTCTTATGTAATGTTAGTGGTAGATGGGTCTAAGGATAATTAGTTTACATCAATGTGGTTTATGAATAGTATTATTTATATATTTTAATTTCATCTGCTACCCCACCCATGTCGATAGGTTGACTATCACCCAAATGTTTTGGGGGAAGTTTTATCCAATATCTAGGATGGTGAGGGAATGTATAAACAACTTCTCATTATCCCCTTCTCTCTTTTAGGTTGTATTATCATGTGGGCATACTCGGCCTGTGATGGCTTGAGTATAGGGTATGGTCTCACACGGGTTGTGATGGATCTTAGTTTTATTCTACATTTCTATGTAGACTATAATAGCTTGATGTTATATCACATACTTGTATTTACATGTGGTGGTTATGGATTCCTATAGGTGTACTTGTTTGGGTTGTGATATATTGTGGCATAATGCATTTACATAGGCTATGGTGGAATCTAGACTACTACCTGGTTATTATTGAGATGTGTCATGATGTGAAATATGGGATGATAATATGGATATATAGATTAATGCTAATATAGAGTGTTGAGCCTTGCATGGGACTTTGGTAGGTAGATCTGAGGACTGACTCACATTATAATTATTTCTAAGATATAATTTTGAAAAAACATCCACTCACATACAAATCAATTTACTCAAATCATTATTATTTTTTATCAAATGCATATATTTCATCAATAGTAATTCAAAACATGATCTTACTAATTTAATTAATTTAATTTAATATAATGTTTAAAATAAAAAATAATGATAATCCATTGAAAACATATTTCCCTAATCAAAACATATAAATTAATCAAGTATTTTCCAATAAACATCCCACATTTCTTGAAACAAACATTATACCCAATATTTGAAATAAAATAAATTAAATCCAATTTAATAATAAATGAATGCATTTTTAATATCATTTTAAATTAGTGATATATAAATACCCCTTATGAATCATCCATGGATATTGACCCTTGATTAAAAAAACTTCAATCAAGTTATGGGTTATTTATTTAATAAAAATATAATTAGTAACACTAAAAAATGAATATATTTAAAGCATAAAATATAGGATTTAAAATTTATAAAATCCTAAAAAGTCTTGGTTTTTCTCCCAAATAGTGTTAATTTTATCATTTTCATCCAAATAGTATTGGTGAACTATTTGTACTCTAATGGGAAATGGTTTCTTGTCTATAAACCACCATATGTGTGTTACTCCATTGTTTATAGAAAACCTAAATACTCATATACTCAAAAATTCGTTTGGTAGAAACCAAATATTTTAATAACTAAAATATGCCTTTAGAATACACCATTTTCATAAAAATTATAAACATTTTCCACCTCTATTTTTAGGTAAAAGAGTTTTCAATTAGTGTTTATTAGAGGTGTAAAATTTAAATTTCCTTATTTACTTTAGTAATTTATTCTTAGTAATACACCTCTTTTGTTATGATCTCATGCTAGAAAAAACATTAAATCTACAGATTAATGTATGTCATTTTTTATAAATTATTTTTCAAGAATAGTTTGTGAACAATTTATGAATTTTTTTTAAATTTAGCCTAAACTTACATATTTTATGGAAGTTTATCATGTAAGTATTAAATTATCCAACTAGAGAGTCAAGGAGATATTATTAAAAGATGATACTCACTATAAAATAATCCCATAAAACACTTGAAGAAGTTCCCCTATTTGAGTAAGTAACTCTCATGAATGAAGCTAAAATACATTCTAGTAAACAATTGTTTTTTTAGGAATAATTCATCTATATACCACTATTTGTATGAGGAATAATTCACCAATTAGAAGGAATATATTCCTATTTGACACTACTTATTTGAGGAACAATCCACATATATGAGGAATGATCTACCAATGAATCATGGCTTGAGCCCACATGATTGATAAAGTGTGTGAGGAACAATCTACCCTATATAAAGCAACATATCTAGGGATCACTACTTGATAGAAGAATAATGTGAAGAGATAATGATTAAGTCCTTAATCATGAGAGTCTCCAAAAAAAGTGTGATGAAGGTCCTCACACCCCTATAATAGAAAATATAAAATTATAATGTAAAATTTGTAGTGATCAGGTGTTGAACACTTAACCAGATGATTCCACCTAAAAGCCTTTACAACCCATAATAAAGGGGATTGATTCATAAATTATTATCTTAATGTTAACTTCCCCAATTTTATTTACTTTTAATCAATATCTATTACACTTTAACTTATGTTTATAACACATGGAATGGTTGGTAGTTTTAGAATCATTAAAAAAATTCCAAGTTAAACTCTATTATAAAATCTTAAATAATTATTTGGAAACTACCAACATTTATCTTCTTGGTAAATATAGGATTTTCTCTTTCTCTTAAACACTAAACTCAAATTTTTTATAATCCAATTGTTATCTAGCTTTTATAAAATAATTTTTCACACTATGATATATTATTTTCATACCATGAGTAATTTTATCAATTATAAAATCTCAATCATGGATCAATTAGTCACTTTCCCTAAAATTAACCCATAATTTAGTGGATAATATCTCAATGAAATCAATTTTAGTATATATAATATTTGAATACTCCTTTTATTTTTTATCCTCTATCTCAAAAATATTTCCACACATAATTTTCATGTCATAAATATAATGAAAATATTCAATTTTATGATCATATTGTTTCTATTGTTGATTTTATTCATAATTTTCAATGTTTTCATATACATATTTCATTATTGTGTTTCCAAAGAGTCCATTATATCTAAAATATTCTTTTTATTAGGATCACCCACATATTATCACTTTTTCTACTAAAAATCAACAATTAAGTATAAAGTGGAAAATCATTAAAAAATAAATAATTAATAATGTGAAAATACAAACTCTAACATAATAGGGATAAGTAATGAAAAAAATTAAAGGATAAATATAATTTAAATTCTTATAAATGTATTTCTATTTTTTTTATAATTTTTTGGTTATTTATTTTTTAGTTTTTATATATTTTTTAAAATTATTGTTTTCAATTTTTTATTTTTGTCACTACAACCATAGTATCATTTCTCTTATAAAAATTCAGAAACCAATCATTAAAATTTACTTCAAGAGTATGATATCAATTATAGATTATTATAAACATATAGTAACCATAATGAAATAAAAAAATACATTAATACTTAGAATTTAATTAGATTTGATATAATTATTATTTTTAAATCATAGGGAGAATCAAAGAAATAAAATAATTAATTTAATCAAAGGGGTTAAATTCTCAATGATTTTAAGGAATGAGAGTCGATTTCTTTATATTGGGGAAATAATAATTAAATTATTAAATCATTTTTACTTAATCCATTTATAGAAAAAATTTGTAAAATGAATTCTTTGTATTAAATGTGATCCATAAATATATGTCAAATAATTTTTATAGGCTATCCAATTTAATAAATTTCTTGGTATAATCATTAAGTTTATTATTTTTCTAATCATATATTGTAAGACTCAAGTAATTCTTCATTAGAATAAATATTACATATATATCAAATTGACCTAAACACAAATGAAATAAATTTATTTATTTTTATTCATGAAATAAAATTAAAGATTGATAATCACAATGATAGATAAAACTAAAAAATAAAACAATGTAAAACATGTGAAACTTCTAGAATTTGAACCACCCATAGATCGTTTTTAAAATAAAAAACAAGAATAAAATATACACAAATATTAGTAAAAACGTTATAATTAATGGGATATGAATTTTATAGAAACTTAGAGATTGATAAGTATGATTTTTTTAGTATGGAATAAATTATATTAATAGGAATATGAGGAGGAAAATGTAGTCATTGGAATGAGACCATTATAATTGAACTATTATTTTACTATTTTCTAAATAATTATATGAACATTATAAATAATCATCATGTAGTCTTTAAAAATACCTATTAATAATTAGAAAAAATTAATTTTATATACTCAAATGGGAATTATTAATTGAAATAAAATAAGGGAATAAAATGTTTAATCATTTGAAAAACAAATTGATTATTCCCTAACAACATGAATTTTTAGGTAATCTAGAGTATTTGAAATGAACCAACTCAGGTAAGCTAGACAAGACAACTAAATTGGTCTATTTCATGGTTTAGTACAACAAAGCCAAAGTGAAAAGTCTCTTGATGAACCTGAATAAAGAATACCAATAGTGGAAAACACATAAGTAATAGAAACATATCCCTGAGATATAAAAATCCAATCCAAACAAGCCAAACCAAAAAGTTAAAACAAGAAGTGTATAAACAAGTTCAAGTGTAACCAACAATCAAAACCAAAACAACCCACTACAAAGACAAAGATAACAAGAGAAACTGATGTGATACAGAATTCCCATCCCTTTACCTGAGCCCTATAAAATAATATCTATAACCACCCAAAGGAAAAAAGTAGGGTTTGAGAAAAAAATTCTGGTAGGATACCACCAAATAATCTACACAGGTTCTAATAACAATAATTCATTAGTTATAGATTTCAAATATGTTTAGTTTATAGATAATTTAAAGTAAAACCATTTTTCCAAAAAAATCCATTGGTTTTTCATAAAATCATACCATATTCACCAAATCCAAGAATATATAAATTATGAAATAAAATGGGTAAGAAACCATTGATACACTATAAGATAAACATAGGATAAAATAACCATGAAAATACCATCATGTGATAAACTAAACACAAATGACGAAGCACACCATCTAAGGTGGATCCAACCAATATAACCTCCAGTCTAATAAGACACACTAAAGTGACTAAAACCTCTTATGGAATTACACAAACAAGGAGTAACAAGACTATTCTTGATGAACCCAAGGTTACCCAATGTGCAATTTTTATCAAAATACATTTGTAAAACAATTATCACAATTAATAAAACCTTTTTATATCAAATAAATTATTTTTTTGGGCCTAAAACCCTTCTTTGAAATCAAAACCACATTTTAAGCATTTAATCAAACACTTGGTTTGAAAAAAAATACTTTTTTAAATCAAAATCACTTTGAAAGCATACATCGATTAAAAAAATCCATTTAAATGTCAAATCATGAATTTTTATTCAATAAGAACATTTGAATTAACATGAAAATAAATAAATTTAAGAATTATCCCCTTGTATAGAGAAACCTACCTCAAGAATGGAAAATAACTAATCACATTCAGCAACGGAGACTAGAAACAAATAGATTTGACTCCAAAATACGAGGCATGTGGGAAAAATAAAAAGAATAAATAGAAAACCCTATCTGATCACAATCTAGTAAAAAAACTGCCAATTCCACTGCCAAAATAAGTGGAAATGAAGAAGTAGAAAAAAAAAACTTACTAGGGAGAAGTGATGCAACCTCTATGGGGGTTGAACACAGAATGGAGCGATCTAGAAGGAGGTAGATCACCAAAAATTACACAAAATCACCCCAAGGTTTGAGAGGAAGGCCTTCACATCAAATGAAAATGGAGTTACCTAAGAAGTCAATAAAACACATTTGGAATAAGGGGTTTATAGAGTAAATCTCAAGTTTAGGCTTTAAATTTACCATGCTTCACATATGCTAAAAAACACATTGTATCAGGTTAAATTACCCACCCCCCCCCCCAATCAATGATTTGCCTCATAAGATTTGATTTTACGATGTAAAACCACTTTATGGAATAAAATGTTTTATGTCCTAAATGGTTTCTGTGGCTTGTTCCCCACACTAAACATTCACCTTAATCCATACATTTAGGCGTAAATGCCTCCTATAGTTTGTACCAAAAATAGACCCCCTACAGAAAAATCCAAACAAATTCTCAACACCCTCTAAATCCTTTGACACATTTATATCTAGACTCCATTAATTCAAAAAAAACATACATACATGGACTTTAGGTCATTATCCCTAAAAAAATATCTCTATATCTAAAAGGCCCAATATAAACCCAAATAAAAAGGGGGGAAATGAGAGCTAAGACGTACCTAAAGGAAGGTAATGAGATGCTTCAATAACCCCAACATAAACACATTGTGTCACTAGAAAGTCTACAAGATCCTGGAATCACAAAAAGTGAAGGCCACTGCTACGTCATCAATAACTCATGATTAAATGACTCATGTCTATCTCATCCACACTTTCATAGTACACAGACCAAGGGAATTATTCTACCATGCAGTATCACCTCTCAGTGATCTATAATGTAAATAATTTTCTAAACCATAGTATTTTTAGAATTAAGATAAAAATCCTCCCATTCAATCACATGTGAAAGATCTGGTTGATACCTCCTCATCTAAAAAACATGAAACATGTCATGAATGTAATTCAAGTAAGATGTAAAGTCAAATAAATACACAACATTTCCAAGATGCTCCACAATCTAAAAGGATCAAACAAACCTTGGTGCCAACTTTCCCTGACTACGTAACTGATAATGTCCCAAGCAAGGTGAGACTCTGAGAAGAACCTGGTCACCAACCTCAAAATCTAGTGGTTGATGAAAATGGTCCATAGAGGATTTCAAATGACTCTATTCCAAGATCAATCTCTACTAAATCAACTACACATTTTCCTTCATTTCTTAAACAAGACTCAGCCCGACCAAGGATTATTATCCCAACTCTACTCAGTATAAGGTAGATCTACGTGGAAAGCCATACAAAGCCTCAAAGGGATCCATCCTAATAAAGTTCTGATAAATATTTTTATATCCAAACTCAACTAGAGGTAAAATATTTTCCCAAGTACCACCAAAATAAAGAAAACATGGATGGATCATATCCTCAAGAACCTAGATATCCCACTCTAACTATCTGTCCATATTAAAATGATAATTCATGATCAATTTCAACTAAGAACCCATGACCACTTACAAACCTTTCCAAAACCAAGATGTGAACCTAAGGTCCCTATTGGAAACAATTGCAAAAAAAACCCCATAAAGTCTCACAACCTCTTGAATAAATAATTCCATGAGATGATCCACTTTAATTTTCCCCTTGATATGGAGAAAATGTTATTATTTTATGATTTGATCAATGATTACCCAAATCATGTCTTTCCCTATAGGATTAAATGGTAGACCAATGATGAAGTCCATTGAAATATCATCCCATTTCCACATTGGAATGGGTAAGGACTATAAGAAAGAAAAAGGTCTTTGGTGCTTCACCTTAATTATCTAACATGTAAGACACTATGATATAAAATCTGAAATTTTCCATCTCATCCCTATCCAACAATACCAGCATCTCAATTCATGCTACATCTAGGTATTCCCATGGTGTATAGACTAGTATGAATAGTGACCATTATCCATAAACTCTTTCCTCATATAAAAAGGAACAATCAACCAGCTTCAGAAACACAAACTACCACTAGGATATTAAGAATACACTCCTGAGGTATCCCCACCATTTAATATTTCACTAAAACATTATCACTCAATGTTAGGTACTTTGTCAAGCCAAAACCTCTCATCAAACAATGACCCGGCCTCTATCAGTCAAGCACACCTTCCCACCATCTTCTTTAACTCACAAACTCATATCAACAGATTAATTCATCAGAGACAAATCTTTAATTGATTCCATCAAGTCTTATTTTGGAATTTTAATTCTCAACATATCAGTGAACACATTCCATTTTCCAAGAGTATAATAAATATGAAAATCCTAGAGATACTCAACCTAGTGTCTCTATCAGAAGTCAAGATCCATCTATGTGAAAATATACTTCAGTGTTTTTTATCATAATATACTATAAAGAAATCCCCAAAGAGGTATTGATGTCATGTTTTAAGTGCATGCATAATCTCTTCCAACTCAAGATATTGGGTAGGGTATTTCTCATAGGAAAAAACTGGCGAGATTCATAGGCCACCACCTGTCTCCCCTCCATCAAGACATGCCCCAAACCCATAATAGAACCATCGCAGAAAACATCATAACCCAAACCTAGTTATGGAAGAATAAAAACTAGATCTTAATTAAACCTCTTCTTCATTTCATCAAAATATCTCTAACATTTTTCATTCCACAGAAAGTTTACACCCTTATAGGTTAAAGTTATCATAGTAGATCCAAGATTGGAGAAATCCTTAACAAACTGCCAGTAATAACCAGCCAACCTCGAGAAGCTTCGAATATCTAACATGTTTCTAGGATGATCAAGGTACATAACTACATGTATCATTTCAAGATCAACTAATACACCCCTATCATATATAACATTTTCTATAAACTTTACTTCTTGAATCCATAATTCACACTTGGAAAGCTTACCATAAAAGTGGTGGTCCATCATGGTTCTAAGAATGATATAAAAATAGTCCATGTGATCCTACTCTGAATTAGGTTAAACAAAAATATCATCCACAATCACTACAAAAAAAAGAGTCTAAGAACCGATGATATATCTCGGTCATCAAATCCATAAACACCATAGGGGAATTAGTGAGGCTGAATGGAATAACTAGAAATTCAAAATTCCCATATGGGATCCTAAAATATTTATTAGGTATATCCTCAACTAGAAGTACCTTGATTTAAGGTCAATATTTAAAAACCAATGTTCCCCACCTAAGCTAATCAAAGAGATCATCAATTCTGGGAAAAGGATATTTGTTCTTAATGGTCACCTAATTTAGCTTTTGTTAATCCATGAAAAGTATAATCCTCCCATATTTCTTATTAGAAAAGAGGATAGGTGAAGCTCACAATAACATTATAGGATGAATAAATACCATATCCTATAGGTCTACAAGTTGTAACTTAAGTTACACAAACTCAGTAGGCACCATACAATAAGATGGAAAAGAAATGGGAATCATACCAGGTAGCAAGTCAATGGTAAACTTGACCACTATTTATTCCGGTAAACCATAAAAATCATCTAGAATGACCTTTGGGTATACACACACAATAGAAATGAGTGTTAGACTCAAAAAAGTATCAACAACATTAATAAACATCTATAAAAACCTACATAATACACCCTATCATAAGGAATTATAGGCCCCGCTCTCCCAAACCTAGAATCCCACTCACCCTAAAAGGAATGAGTGGAACCCTCTTGAGATTAAAACTAAACCCAATGATGATAATAGTAAAAATGGTCCTTAACATTAATCATATAATCCATTCCAATAATCAGGTTGAAGATATCATGATCAAGCACTAAGAAGCCTCACTCAACCTCAAGGTCAGTTATTTCTACTTGACATGTTGGACACTTAAACCCTAGTTCAGACCTCTTTCCCAGAGGCATAAAAAGATCGAAAAAAATAGAATAAGATCTAAATTAAAAACCAACACTTCAACTAAATTTGATTCTATAAAATAATGAGTAACACATGTATCAAAAAAATTAATCTCCATAGATGATGAAATAAAAATTGTACCTCTAACAGTAATTAGACCTTCTTTAGATTCCTCTAGTACATACTACACATCATATAGATGTCCAGTATCAGCTCCACCCTAATCTTTATTAGACACATTAACATCACCCTTGGTCATAGGATAGGATGTTCCACCATTAGAAGCATCTGAACGAACCTAAGAACCTTTGGTTAGAGTGGATCTGGACTTACTACCTTAGGATATTCTTCAAAAAAACCAGCTTAGTTGACCAAATAGTCTTCAAAGATGATAAAAATTGGGAGAATCTCTATAATTAGTCTTGGAATAACCAATACATGCATAGTTATAACAAACAACCTAATTTTTTACTGATGAATCTCCTGAAACCGGTCTAGAAGAAAACTGGCTACCCTTGTGTTTCCTTCTCTATACAGAATATACACCCTAGAAAACGATAGCACCAATTGATGCTCTACCCAAAACTATCCACATAGCTATATCAGCCTATTTCAAAGACACCTTATTAACTACCTCTAAAAATTTCATAAGGAACGTGAGAATCGGTATCGACCAAATATCATCCCTTAGTCCCAACTCCAACCTCTAAGCCTTTAGGTATTCATTGGAAACTAGCTCTAATTCCTAATTCACCAACTTAGAAAAATGGGTGGAATACTCTAGAATAGTATGGTACCCTTTCTCTATGGTAAGAAACTATTGAGTATTATCCCCATATAATGTCTTAGGATAAAAATACTAGTTAAATATTTTCTTAAAGGAATCCAAGGTAATAATCTCATGCAACTTAGATTGAACAATAGAGTCTTGCCACATCCTTCCTGATCCCTCAATAATGTACGTGGAAAAACCCACCATAGAGTCCTCAGGAGTCTTAAAAAAGTTGAATATCCTCTAAATCCACTCATGACACTCCTCTAATTCCTAGGGCCCATTTTCACCATGGATGGTGGGTGGATTATTCTTAGTAAATTCTAACTCATGGTCCACCACTAATCATGGGTTCCAAATGCCCGCTTGACCCAGAGTCTGAACTATAAATATTATAGTTTCTACCAAAGAAGGGTCCACTAGAGGATTCACATGTGGATACTATCACACAACTTCCTTTATTTTATTCTGAAGGGATCTTGTCAAAGGCATAGTCTATTAAAAATAAAACACCAGCTATTTAGATTAAGTGAAAAATACAAATTCATTAGACCAACTTCAAGTATCCACATCAATGATTTTAAATGAAAAGAATTTTAAAAAAGTTGTGGATTTTATGAATTAAATATTTAACAAAAATAAGGAATGGGTTTATTTAAATAAAACCCATATTCATTCCATTTAAATAAACTCAACCACTAAGTTTCAATCTTAGAAAAATTCATGGACCACCCATGGTAACTCTGATTCAGTTATGAAAGTGATCTATCTAGGCCCCTTCTCTTCACTTACCATCAAAATTATGATGGTCAGACATCCTATTTTCCAAGACACTGAACCAAACCAAGGATGTTCCATAATACTTTAGTCTAGGTAATAGTTCTAATACCATATGGTAATGAACCAACCCAGGTCAGCTAAACAAGCCACTCAAATTGGTTCTCCATGTGGTGAAGTACAAAAAAGTGTAAGAAACATGTCTCGTGATAAATCTAAATAAGGAAAACAAAGAAATACAACATGAAACCAAGAGACACATATCCATGAGACATACAAAGTAAATCCCAATAGTCCAAACCAGAAATATAAAATAAGATGAGTCTAAACAAGTCCTAATGTGACCTACTGTCACCACTAAACTATCTTGCTACAAATATGAAGATAAAAAGAGAATCCAGCATGTTACGGGATTCCCTTCCCATGATTCCTAACAAAAAACATCTATAATTGTCAAAATTCAAAATTATGTTGTGATCAGAAAGCCCAGTAGGATACCACCAAATAATCTATATATGTTTTAATATCAGGAATGCATTGGTTCTCACTTTAAAAAAAATCCAGTTTACAAATCATTTAAATTAAAATAATTTTTCAAAAAAACAATACTTTTATTTTCCATAAAATCATACCATATTGACCAAATCTAGGAATATTTCAAGTACAAAATAAAATAGGTGAAAAACCATGGATTCACCATAGGATAATCTTGTGATCAAATAACCATGAAAATTCCATCATGTGATAAACCAATCATAAATGAAAAGGCACACCATTTGGTCTCTAACCTATGGGTATGCATGACAGAAATAAAAAAAATTCCCAATACATGACTAAGGTGGATCCAACCAATATAACATATAGTGGAATAACAAACACTAAAGTGACAAAAAACATCTTGTGTAATTACACACACAAAGAGTGACAAGTTTATTATTGATTCACCCACGGTTAACCAATGTGTTAAGTATTTAAAAATCCATTTATAAAACAATTATCATGATTAATAAAACCTTTTTAGATAAAAAATCACTTCCGGGGTTGAAAAAATATCTTTGAAATCAAAAACCACCATTTAATAATTTCATCAAACACTTAGTGTTTACAAAATCCATTTTTAAAGAGAAACACCCATTAAAAACATGCATCATTTCCAAAAAAAATACATTCCAATGTAAAGTCATGAATTTTCATTTAATAAGAACAAGGTAATTAATAAGAACATAAATAAATTCAAGAATTAACCCCTTGTATAGATACATCTACCTTAATAATGGAGGAAACCTAATCGCCTTCAACAACAGAGACTCGAAACAAATTGATCAGCCTCTGAAAGACAATACATGAGGGAAAGCTACAAAGGATTGATAAAAACCAAAATATGATCACAATATATTCATAAATTTGGCCAATATTTCTATGTCAATCAATAGAAAAAAATAATCAAAAAAGAATACTTACCTTGGAGAAGTGACGCAATTGCCATGGGGATTGAATGTCGACCAGAGTAATATGAAAGGAGGTAGATAAATCAAAATCACCCTATAGTTCAATAGGAAGTCTTAAACATAAAATTAAAAGGGAATTACCTAAGTGGTGAATAAAACCCACTGGGCATCAGGGTTTTGTGAAGTAGATCTCAAGATTAAGCTGTAAATTTCCTATATTTCACACACTGAAAAATAGGTTTCCATAGTTTAAACTACCCCCAATAAAAAAAATTAAATCATAATATTGAAATTTATGATGTAAACCCATTTTATTTCATAAAAGGGTTGATGGATTAACTGTTTCAATAGCTTGTGCCAAGCACTAAACTTACTACGTAATCCAAACATTTATGGTGTAAATGTATCCTACATGCAGTACCAAAAAGTCACCCCCTAAATAAAACTCCTAGAAAAATATCAACACCCTCTAAATCACTTTTCACATTTATAAAAAAACTACATTAATTAAAAAAACATGCATCCCCAGAATTTAGGTCATTTTCCATGACAAAATATCTCTATCCCCAAAAGGTCAAAAATACACACAAACAAATAGGGAAAAAATGAGAGGCAAGAAGTACCTAAATGAGGGTAACGTGATGTTATATAATTATTTAAAAATAAAATTTTCATACATGTATTAAATGCATAAAAACTAGGGAAATGTGAAGTTTTTTTATTTTTCATACGTAGTAAAATATTGATGTGAATGGTAAAATATAGTAAATGTGACCTGAGGAGTAATAATCCATATAACATTCAGTTACATAATGTATAATATAATCAATATATTTTAGCTCAAATGAGTGTAAATTTATCCATATTCACAATACTCATCACTATACATAGTCTTGAAGGTAAAAATAATAAATTATTCAATTGTTTATTTAACCCTCCCCCATCACCAATAAATACCCATATCCTTAATCCATTTTCTCAGTCACAATATCAATTTCGTATAATTTTATCCCTCAAATAATATCTCCTAGAATCAATTCTCTAATTTTTTGAAACTTAAAATTCTCAAAGGGGTGGTTTTAAAGTTCTAGGAAAGCTCTAAGAAAGGTAAGAGTTCATTTTATCTCCCTCTTTCTTATTTAAAATTATTTTTTAATAATTATTTCAAATTTAGTTCCCTATTAAATTATTGTTATATATACATTTTATTACTTTACATTTCATAAATTATACAAATAATTATCCCATATCCTTTAAATATACTCTATTTTTAAATATATTAGAATAATCCTAGTTCAATCAAGTAAACCCTTACATATAATATTATCTAAATCCCTATATATATCATGTACTTATGTTATTTTGTATATGTAATTTTTTAGATGAGGTTTTTTTCTATACTTGGATATAATATATCTATTTTATCCTTTATAAGATTTTGAATGAGATTACTCCTTATATTAACACAATATAACTTTTGGTATTGATGATTCTAGTGTAAAAAGTTATTTCTTGAAGGTTTTTGTTTCCCCAATGTGAATTAACTATATGATTTACGTAGAATTATTTATTATAGGGGATTTATCTATCCTTAACTTTTTATGTCACCATATAAACCCATTTATACAATCATTCTTCCATAGTGATAAATTTTATTACTACATTGATAACTCTTTGATATGACCATTTTAAATGATATTGTAGGGTTTACTTTTATCATATACCCTAAATTTTTAATACCTTGTACAATATAATTTTATTGAAGGTTATCCACCTAGATATATATACCATTCATTATTTAAGATAATATTATTCATATGTTATTATATTCATTGATTATATATAGGAAAAGTTGTAAACCAGTATTTATTGAATATAATTTTTGGTATTTTTATATTGTTCACTATTGAACATTAGTCCAAATATTGAATAATCCATTTTTATTATATGATGTAATTAAATTGGTCTTTTTAAGTTATGGGTGTGTCTTGGAATCATATATTCCTTTGGAACACTGATAGTTTCCATGATATTACTAATATAAGGTAATGGGAGCACCCATTTTCTTTATGTATGATGACTTAACATAAGGCCTTTATGGTATACTCGTGATATTCAACATTATGAATTCCATTAATTATGTTACTTATCATTATAAATGAATTATGTAATTATCATATATTCTTTAATGTGGATATGCGTTTATTATTAATTGTTTTCATATTGTGTATGTCATGATCAAGATGTATATAGCTTCTTTGATATGTTATCCATTATAGTGTGTTTGAGCTCACCCCATTTTTCCCCAATTTATAAGGCAATGAAGATGAATAGTACATATAAAATAATAAAGATGAAATGAATAAGGGATAATAATGTACTGTATAGTTTTTAATGTACCATGTAATCTAATTTTTATCAATGTAAATGTAAGGCTTATAAATGTATCATTTTTTTAAATATTATTTAACTTAATATTTTATATATATGTGATCTTATATATTTTGTTTCCATGTAATAAAGATACATTTTCTCTAGTAGACTGGATTAAGGTACATTACAGTTGGTATCAATTAAATTTTAATGAAAACCTAAGGAACTATATTTATATTAAAAAATTAATAAAATAAATACTTTATGATTTAATATTAGAAAATTATAATAGAACTTCAAGACTTGATGGAAAAATTGATATTTCTTTAATATAAATGAATTTACTCTAGGAATACATGAATTATATACTAAAATTTATATTTCACTGTGTCATTGAATAACACAAGATTATATGATACTATTTATAAAATGATGTTTGTTGGATGAAATTGAAACCATGCCAACAACCAAGGTTGGTATAAGGATTTCTCAAATGAGAAATTCAATGATGCTTCATTTAAAGTGGATAAAATTATCACTAGACATGGTAAGTTTCCATAGGTTATGAAAAATAAAATTTCATGTATAAAATAACCTATTTACCCTAAAAAAATTCATAACTAAGTTAGATCAATTCATGGGTAATAGCCTTTATTATTTAGTAGGTCCTCTAATCCATTAGAAGAAGAATAATATATTAATTATTTATAGAGTATTTTTATATATTTTTGATACATAAAAAGATATAAAGTTATAATAGTGATATATCAACAATAGGGGGATGTTGATCAAAGGTGTTCATTAAAGAAAAAAACAATGGAAGAGGAAGAAATAAGAAACAAGGAGTTGAAGTATTTCAATTAAATCTTCTTATGGATTTATTTACCTTCATAAAAATGATCTAATATGGAAATTAAATTCATGAGTATATAATAAAAGGGAGATGAGATAGTTATTGAGTATGAATTTAACTTCAAGAGGATGGCGAGGCATTATTTTAACTACAAACACAACCAAGAGTATAAGATGGAATGATTATTTTATGGTCCAAATCCAAGTATATAAAGGTCATTAATTACCGAAAACATTTTTCCACATATGAGGAGATTTGAATAGTTATACCCATATAAGGAAGGAATTTTCAAATTCATTCACTCCTAATGTAATTATTGAGGACAAGATAATGTTGGAACACCATAAATAAGGACCACATAGAAGAAATAATAAAGGAAGAGTGAATATTATCATTTGAAATAATTATGGAAATAATCATTTTGGACTATGTTTAAAAGGATTAGGCATACTATGAAAGTGTGGGAACATGTCCACCAAGATATGGGTACAATGGAAATATTTAAGAAACAAATGTATAACATTGATCCCTTTTCCTATTTTAGGGTAGATACCCTTTATGGTTAGGATATAAAATTGTAAAAATATATTGTGAAAAGAATTTTGAGACCCCTCCTGATATATTAAAAAAATAATAATCAATTAGAACATTAAGTAGAAATTAATTACATTAAAAATAAGTTGGAATATTTTGTTTATAATGCATGGTTATCCCCTGTTAAAAATAAAGCTTCCATGCCTATCATATAATTTGATGTAATATTAGGGATTTATTGGATTTCTAATTATCAAGTTCAATTACATTGAATAGAGAAAGAGGTTACTATTTTCCATGTGGTTATTAAATCAGTTCTTTTAGAGGGAAATATAACACTCTAGGTTTGAGGTATTTCATTATTTGATGGCTTATTTAAAGTTATAGAATGTTTAGGTTACTACTTATAAAGTTTATAGAAGGTTTCATAAGGTTTTGGATTCCTTTTTTAAGGTTCATGGTTTGAGAAAGATTAATAGATACTATGATCAAGTATCCAAGAAACCATGCGAGGTGTTTGGGGATCACTAGGTTGGTGCAACATTGGATCACGATTTGGAAAAATAGTGTTTCTAAACATGTTAATAGAAGTGATTCAGGAAATATATGACTCACATTGTTAGCGCATGGTTTTTTAAACCGTGCTGCCTAATCGTGGGCTAGGAAATAAATTGTATTTTTAACCTAAAACTTACCCAAAACCCCTCATGTTTCTTACATACTCTTATTATCTTTAACCCTAGTTACCCTATAAGTTATTTTCTATGACTTTCAGCCTTTTCACTCTAATTTAATCTATTATTCAATATTTGGATCATGGAAGTCAAAGGTAAGAATTTCATTCTTCCAATTTATTCTAGATTTACTCATTTTCTCTTGAACAAAACCCTAGACCAGGGCTGTTATACTTGGATATATGGGATTAGACAAGTTTTAATGGGATATTCTTATGACTTATTAGTGTAATGGAGGAATAAACCTATATTTATAGATTCATGGTAGATTTTTTGCACCTAAAATATCTATGGTAGGTTGTTTTTTCCTCTTTTTACTTTTATTAGAATGAAAATTCTAATAAATATATTTAAATAACTCTCTTCTACTTTCAAATTATTTTAACCTATTTAAACTCTTTTTTATTTTATCATAATATTTAGTTTTTGAAAAATAGTTTGTGGTTGTCACCCACAATGTGTTTGATAAATTTTATTAAGTTTTTTTATCTAAGGAAGATGGTTTTGACATGTGTTCCTGGATTAGCTAATTTTAGGTGTTGAACATAAAATGATTGATTAAATTTTAAAAAAATTAATTAAATATATTATGTCTATGTGAAATTGGAATAATATTCTTGGTGTGTGTTCATGATTTTCATTGGATGGGGCCTTTTTGAAATAAACATAGTGCTCAGTGCTAGCTAGAATGTAACATGGAGGATTATCCCCAATGACATCTTCATGGAGGACATATCACTACTCACTAGAATAGGGATGTTATTCAGAATGCATGTGTGTGAAAGTGTGAAAACATAGTTGGGTTATTCCAAATTGAAGTTAATTAATTTATTCCGGTACTTGAAAGAAAAACTCATCTTTGTTGTACTTATTTTTGAAGATCTTTTCATTAACTTTATTTAATATTGTAGAAACTGCTTTATCTTCTTTTGATATTATTCCTGGATATTTTATAATCCTATGAGATAACATATTTATGGTATTAGTGCAATGTGGGAAAATTATATTAGGAATTTCATATTGGGTATGATTACTAACCCTCTTCATAGGAACCTTGGTGCATATGCAGATGTGATTTTCTATGATATAGGAAAGGGGTAGGTTTCTTACTTCTCTACTGGTGATTCTTGAGTTCACTGGCATAGTTGGTGGAGGTAGAGATTTGGAGTGGCTTATTTCTTGGTTTTGAGTGGTTCCACCTTGGTTCTAAAGTCATTTACCACTTTGGATTCTTAGCTTTATTATTTAAATTGTTTTATTGTTACTCTCGTTATGATCTTTGATACATTGATTATTATTGGTCTTGTTTCATGAATAATTTATATAGACATACTTGGTTTTATTTATTTTATATTTATCATATTAAGGTTATTTTATGTGCATAAATAGGGTAAATTATTCCCCCTTGTATCTTTTTGTTTAAACCCTTGGTATATATTTCTAGACTTTGGTGTCTTGGGAATGTCACCTAAGTTAGTAACACCTCCAAATCGGTCCAAGCCAATAGGTTGGGTGAGGATGTTACAAATGGTATCATTTTGGTTGATCCATTAATTGGTATGGTAGTAAAGATATAGGATAGGTTGTTACTTGAAATGTATAGCATAAAAATATGTAGCTAACCTTTTTATGTTGAACTTCAAGTTGTTAGGGTAGTTTGGGTACAAAAAGTGTTGTTAAGAACTTATAGGTGTGATGAAAGATAATCACCATGGGTTTAGTCATTAAGTGTTAGGAATCTTTAATTATTAAAGATAATTCTAACTAATATTTCATTATCCACAAGATTACTTGATTTTGGTACTGTGATATTGTGATTGTTTTACTGATATATATAATATAACCATGAATAAATTAAAAAAAATGACTTAATTGTTAACTTTTGAAATGTATTTTAAAAAAATGCCAAAATTATGAAGAATTATAAACCAATGAGAGGGAGTAGCTGAGAATGAGGTTTCACCCAAACCACATGTGAACCAATATTTGGTTCAAAGTATTATGCAAGTATTTCAGAGTACTGAAAAGGGACATAGGATTGAGGAACTCTGATAGGTGAATCATTTGGTATAATTTATAAAGAAAACCCCATGTACATTTTTTGGTGAATATATACCTGATAAAGAAGATGTATAGTTGATAAGTATGACCATAATATTTAAATTTGTGGGGACTCCAGATGAAATGAAGGTTAAGCTAGCGACGTATATGCTTGAGGATCTATAGCTAGCATGGTGGGACTCAGTTGTTCTAGCTAAGTTGGATTGAGATATCACTTGAAAAAGATATATGGAACTATTAAATAAAAAATTATTTCTAGAAACCTTCCAAATAGAAAAGAATATATACTTATTTAATATGGAATAAGGAAGTATATCAGTGACAGAATATGCTACTAAATCACTCACCTTGTTCTTTTTTCCCCAGGTGTAGATGCTTGAGAGAGACTGAAAGCTTATATATTTAAGGTTGGTATCTAAGATAAGGTTCACTCAAAGGTGGTAATGTTCTATATTACTGAATATATAGAAATAAAAAATAAGGTTCTTGTTATAGATAGAGGGATCTTGTAGGAAATACCATTGGGGGAACCTTTATCCATCTGGGTCTTGGTGGGAACTTCATCACTGGGAATAAATACAAGAGGTAGGGTTACTCTGTAACACCCCAAGCTTCCACGGTACGTTTCCCTTTGAAAAATGCAATAGCTTGCATTGTACGCAACTTCAAGATTCTAACACACCGTGACCAATCAAAGTAGCCGTTATGAATAGTAATACCCACATTTTGAAATTTTATAAATTTTATATTTCAAAATGGACTTCATTTTTGGATTCAAAATATCTAAATTAGCTAAGGGTGAATTTTTGGTATTTTTCTGAAAACTTTCAATTTTTGATGAATAGTGAAAAACACTGAGTTATAGTTTAAAATATAATTTTTATTTAAATAATTATTTATTTTATTTAAATTTATTTTAGGTAAAAATAGATACATAATACCTATATAATTTCAATGTAATTCATTGGAGTTAGTTTATAATACTTTTAGATAAATAAAAAATTTATTTAACTTTTCACCGTCTTTTACCCACCTCCTAAGAGAATTTTCAAATTCACATAAAAACATAATTTTACCACTACTATGAGTGGAATTTCAAAAATCTAAGATACATGGTTAATATCAAGGAGTAAAATTTGGTTCAATAAGATAAAAATATTTTTTGGTGAATAGTAACTTTTTACTTTTATTTACCACAGTTAAACGTATATAGGGTATTTAAGGGTAAAAATGATATTATTATTACCCTAACACATGTCCTAATTCTATTGGATAAGTATAATTATACCAAAAAACCTTAGGAATAAAATATTAACCTCTTTGGTCCACTTGGATTAGATTAGGACACTTATAAAGAAGAGTTAAAAGAGTTAAAATTAAAGTTTAAAAAATAAAACATTTTTAATATAGGGTTTTACATAAGATAAATTCAACTATAAATATTCATTATAAATATAATAATATTTCGTACATAATGGTATTTTATTTATATTTTTTTTGAAATCAAATACTTTAATTTATTTATGACACAACGATGATGCAGTAATTACCTAATTAATGAAATATTAAAATATTACATATTATAAATATCCAAATAAATGTAATTTGAGACTTTTTATGAATTCCACTAATTTTGTATGTTAATATTACATGTTAGGGTTAGTTAGATTAATTTTTTACGAAGTAATTATGTTTTTATAAATTTAGCAAAAACAAAATACCAAATAGTGTCAAAATTGACATAAAAGAGTTTTTAAAACAAATATTATATTATTAATTGATATTGTATTCCTAAAAATATAATTTTAGTCCAAAGGAATTATATAATTATAGTCGTATCATTAATGAACCACTAGGGGGTCTCTTGGAAGTATATAGTAAGTTTATTAACTATATAATATAAAAATACAAAGAGACATGGTAAATGTCAAACTATTTAACTAAGAGTTAAATATAAAAGATAAAGTTAATATAGTGACCCAAACCTGTATAAAACCTATTTTTTAAGTGGTTTTATACCCATACCCACCTTAGCCTTTAAATAATCCATTTTGTAGCCATTAGAAACCGAAAATTATTTTATTATAAAATAATATTTCTAGCTTTTCCTAAGGTGCCCCTCACCCCTCTTATAAAAGGGCACTCACCCTTCTCTATAATTCACACCTTTAAAGCCATTTTTCTCATCCAACCTCTATCCAAATACCCTCTCAACTATCCTCCCTTAATCCTAAAGGCCTTAATTTAGTAAGAAATCCAGCCTAAGGATCCCTTTTGATCAAATCCAATGGTAGAACCCGAAGAAGAGGTAAATATTCCATCACCTCTTTCAAATTCCTTTCTTCTTAAACTAATTTTTTCTTTGTCATTTCCATTATAAAATAATAACTCTAGCATATTCTATATACTGTGATTTTATTATAAATATGTTACAACCAAATTCATTATTTTATCCATCCTTTGAATGACATGTCACCATATGTGCATACGTACGACTTACCGTCTCCACGTCGTGGTGTAATTGTTATTCAATACATTATTATTTGGATGGGTATAATAATTATATGTAATTGATGTAAATAATAAATATAACATGATAATGATATTTTATATATAATATAACATCCAATTATATATTATTTTAATATCAAAAGAATGATATTGGTGCTCGTGCGTACTTACGAATTACCGTCTCCACGAACGCGATGAGATTCATTCCCCATCGTATCCATTCAAGCCTAATTTTCATTAGATGATTAAAAATAACGTTTAAAGACATGATATCATTCTGTATATGAATAAGATACATCCCATCCATAAAATATATGACTCACATAACAAATAATATAAAGGAAAATGAATCTGTTAACAACGGAAACAACGATAATACTAAGATATTATTAACAAAGAAATGTTAAAAGATCATATATGATATCATATTAATGTATATGATTCTTGTAAAATTTAATAAAAATTATTTCACCATTATACAGGAGGTTAACCTTCCCTCGACCAAGGAAAAGTACAAGGTAAGGGTTAATTTTACAATCTCTTTATTATCCGAGGTTGTTTTTACGCAAGTATCTACTAGGACCTCTTTATCATCCACATCCATGTTTATTAAAAATTTATTTCAAAACATTTTTACTATTTACTAGAAAATGGGGTAAATTCATTTATACCCTTATTTTACCTTATATGTTTTGAAAGGAATCTTTCCGTCATTTTCCTAACAATGTACTTTATGACATTTTCGACAAGATTAAGGTAAAAATGTTTTTTTAACTTATACGGAGGGTGCGACTATTTTCTGCAGTTATAACATCATCAAAGCTTACCTTACGAGCTTATTATAATAATTTAAAATATAAATATTTTCTTTTATAATTACATGACTTTTAAATGATTGCAAAATAGAAAGATATATTTCTCTAAAAAGGTTTTGATTTCATCTATGTCAACATCCTTTGATGGATTTTAAGTTTGTTTGAAGTTGATTTATTATGATACAAAACTTCCATATTGTGTTGAAGGTTTTGTGATATGTTTGATTGTGGATGTGTTATTTCATAACATTCATGGTTTATGGATAAAGTATTGACATTTCGTATTCCAGTTTTAATAAGAATGTTTATGTTATGTTTAAACCTTTTCATATGAAGAATGTATTGGACTTAGTAAGTGACGGGTGGTGCCCGCTATAGCTCCTCGATGCATTGGTATGTCTCATGAGAAAAACTAGTGTCTTGGCATAAGGCCTTGACAAAATCTTATTTATAGTCTGGGCACAAGGCCTTGACTATGTGGTTATGAAAGTCTGGCATTATGCATTCCATCATTATGAAAGTGGCTATTGATATTGCATGTGATTATTCTACTAGTAGAATATCCATGTGAATAAGTAAATGGAATTATTTGATTTTTATCTTTTCCATATTATGCTGAAGTTCAAGTTTAAAAGGCTTTTGTTTTAGTCTTATATATTACCTTAAATGTTTAGGATTATTTATGAAAGTTTCTGCTATATTGTTATCCTTACTGAGCATCTGATCTCACCCCTTTATATGTTCTATTTTTCCCAGGATGCGATGAAGTATTTTATGACTGACCTGTAGAGATAGTCTGAGGGGATATGAGTGTGGTCTATGGAAATAATTTTGTTGTATTTTTTCATTTTATGATGTAATTTAAACCTTATGGATGTATCTAGTACTTCCAAGGATATTAAACTAATAGATCTTTTGAGATTTGATCTTTTGTGATCATTCCAATGATACGTAATAATGCACCGATTCTGGGCTTATGGGGTTGGGGAGTTACGGTTGGTATCAAAGGAAGTTTAGTACAAACCAGGGAATCTAGATTTCGATAAACTCTGATTAGAGCACATAGCCCTAAGATAGACTTTGAGGATTAGTATAGAAGAACTTCCTAGAATTTTGGTATTATTGAGATTTTGTGAGTTTTTCGAGAAATAAATCCCTGTTTGGATATGATTAGGTAGAAGCGGCTCTAGCACAGATGTACCTAGGGGTAAAACCTAAAAACACCACTTTGATCTAGACTCGAACGAGAACTGGTGCCTGACAATGGGCCTTGCTGCACTCTTAGTTACAACACTCACAGGGGATATGCTTAGGATAATTCTCATTTTCTTTACAAATAATTATGAGGGATTTATGAGTATATACCTCCTCAGAGAAAACTTTTTTATGATTATGGATTATATCCAAGAACTGTTCAATTTATGTTAAGTTTTTTATAAGTTTGGATTTATGTATTGTGATTCATAAACTAATCTAGTTTATGCCATTATTTAGAAATGGCGCCTAGTGGAAGGAATAGAAACCATATCAATGCACGCACTCCATGTAGGGATTTCCCCCTGCTCAAGATAATTATAGTGGAGTTGGTGATAAAACTGGTGCTGATCATCTTATCACTATATTGGGACAACTCACTCAGGTTATGAATAATAACCTTACCCGTATGGAGCACCCTGATCTGCAGCGTGGAGGATCAATGTTAGATCGCTTCATGAGGCAACAACAACCAAAATTCAATGGGAGTACAAATCCATTAGTGTCTGAGAAATGGATAAATTCCTTAGAGAAAATATTCCACACCTTGGGGAGTAACGAAAGGGAAAATGTTGTCATGGAAGTTTACCGCCTCACTGGAGATGCTGATCAATGGTGGTCATTGATTCAAAACACAAAGGAAGATGAAAAATTATCAAATATGGAATGGAGGTAGTTTAAAGAGATTTTCTTATAAAAGTACTTTCCTCATGACCATCGAGCAGATATGGAAAGGAAATTTTTGAGTCTGAGGCAAAAGGAGGATAAGAATGTCCCAAAGGATGAAGCTAACTTTACAAGGTTAGTAAGGCATGCTGCAGATTATATACGTAACCCAAGAAGTAATATTGATCGTTTCTTTTATGGGTTAAAACCATTTCTTCGTCGAGCATTATTCTCAGAATCCTTCTCCTCATACGAATATATTGCCTCATGTGCTATCAAGATAGAAAAATAATTCTCTAAGTCTTACGACTTTAAAGAAAAGCAAGAGAATAAGAGATCTACTGAAAACTTGTGAAATGGAAATAAGGGGAATAAGGGAAATTTTGAATATCCATCCTGCAGTAAATGTGGGAAGAAACACCTTTGTACTTGCCTGAAGGGAAGGAGAGTCTGTTACATGTGTATTGGAAAAGGCCACCAAGCTTGTGATTGCAATGGGAAGAAAGAGGTTTTCGATGATTAATGCTACAATTGTAGAGAAAGGGGGAATTATGCGAATGAATTTCATATGTTTTAGGGGAACTTACCTCAGAAAAGGCTAAGGGATCAAGGTCAAGCTTATGCTACCACTACTGCTGAGGTTGAAGCTCTAAAAGACGTAGTGGCAGGTAATTTAATGGTTTCCTCAAGTTTAGAAAATGCATTATTTGATTCTGTATCATCGCATTGTTTCATATCATCCCAGTTTTCTAATAAAACTAGATATTTCCAATTTGATTTAACAATGGAGTTGTCAGTCAAAACTCCTAAGGGAAGTATCATTGCAACATGTGAATCAATCCACATTAGAGCACATAAATGTTGTTTATCTACAGATCTCATCGTCATACCCATGATTTAATTTGATATAATCCTCGGTATGGATTGTCTTTCGGACCATGATGAAAAAATTTATTGTAAGAATAATGAGGTTAATATTTTTGATGACGATGATAAAGAACACCTTATCTTTAGATCAAAATCACCAACACATGATTCTTATCTAGATACACCCCCAGTAGCTCAACTAAATTCAATTATTGGGAAGGAAGAGCATAAAATAACTATGGGTGAGTAAAGTAATGTTCAAATATAGGATGTACCTATTGTGAAAGAATATGTTGATGTGTTTCCAGAATATTTACCTGGACATCCTCCAGAACGAGAAATTGAGTTTTCCATTGATTTAATTCCCGGTTAAAGGCCCATATCGAAGACCCCTTATAGAATGGCCACTATGGAATTAGTGTAATTAAATAAAAAACTATAGGAATTGAGTAATAAGGGATTTATTAGACCTAGTGTTTCTCCATCAGGAGCCCCTGTCCTTTTTGTTAAGAAGAAAGATGGATCTATGAGGTTGTGCATTAACTACAGGGAGATCAATTATATAACGATAAAGAACAAGTATCCCCTACCTCAAATTGATGATTTATTCGACCAATTTCATAAAGCTCAATACTTTTCAAAGATTGACCTTCGTTCTGGATATCATCAGTTGTGTGTGAAGAAGGAAGACATTCTGAAGATTGCATTTCGAACCACGTACAGGCATTACGAGTTTATAGTAATGCCTTTTGGATTGACTAACGCACCCTCTGTCTTTATGGATCTAATGAATAGGGTTTTCAAGGAATATCTTGATGACTTTTTAGTGGTATTTATTGATGATATCTTGGTATAATCCAAAAGATATGAAGATCATGAAAATCACTTGCGCATTATCCTGAAGACTCTTAGAAGACATGAATTATATGAGAAGTTTAGCAAGTGTGAATTCTGGCTTTAGGAGATTTCTTTTCTTGGCCATATTGTCTCTAAGGATAGAATATCTATTGATCCTTCTAAGACCAAGACAATCCAAGAATGGCTAGAACCAACGAGTATAACTGAGGTACGCAGTTTTATTGGTTTAGCAGGTTATTATCGACATTTCGTCTAGAATTTTTCCCGGTTGGCTAACCCATTAACAAAGCTCACACGTAAATGGGTGAAATTTGTTTGGACAAAAGAGTGTGAAGAATTTTTTGAAGAAATGAATAGAATATTATTCAATGCTCCTATATTGAATCTACCATCAAGGAATAATGGGTTTGTTATTTAAAGTGATGCTTCAAAGAAATGACTTTTTGTGTTCTTACACAGAATGATAGATTTATTGTCTATGCATCACAACAGCTGAAAATTCCTGAGAAAAACTATCCTACTAATGATCTTGAGTTAGTAGCTGTAATATTTTCTTTGAAGATTTGGATACACTATCTCTATGGTGAAAAATGTGAGATATATACCAATCACAAGAGTTTGAAGTATATTTTCTCACAAAAAGAACTCAACATGAGGCAAAGGCGATGGCTTGAACTACTCAAGGATTATGATTGCACGATACACTACCACCCAGGGAAGGCAAATAAGGTGGAATATGCTTTGAGTAGAAAGGATCATGGAGTTTTGAACAATATTAGAGTAGAAAAGGATCATATATATATATAGATATAGTAAAGATGGATATAGGAATCACCATGGAAGGTGAAAAATCAATAATTTTCCAAATGGTTTCCAAACAACCTTTACTAGAAAGGATGACTGGTGATGAATAGTTTCAAAAGAAGATTAAAGCTATGAATGATGGAGGATTAAGTGACAGTGTGTATGAAGATAGAATTTTGAAATTTGAGAAGAGACATTGTGTTCCCGATATACCTGATATGAAAAAGGAATTGTTAGATTATTCTCATAGCTCCAATTTCTCTATACACCATGGGAGCACCAAAATGTATAGAGATTTGAAGGAACATTTTTGGTGGGACCTAATGAAGAGGGAGATTGAAAATTTTGTGTTAAGATGTATGGTTTTTCAACAAGTGAAAGCTGGAAGGCAATAGCCTGGAGGAGTCATGCAACCTCTTCCCATACCTGAGTGGAAATGGGATCGTATTACGATAGTATTTTTCATGGGACTACCAAAGACTCCTAGAAGGAACGATTCAGTATGGGTCATTTTTTATCATCTTACCAAGTTAGCACATTTTCTTGATATAAGAGAAGATTTACCACTTGAACTTCTAGAAAGACTATATATTAATGAAGTTGTAAGACTTCTTGGAGTACCACTATCGATTGTTTCTGATCATGATCCCCATTTTACATCAAGATTCTGAAAAAGTCTTCAGAAATCCCTGGATATTGAACTTCGTTTGAGCACTACCTACCACCCCCAAACTGATGGACAATCAGAACGGACTATTCAAACCTTAGAAGACATGTTGAGATCATTCTCACTTGACTTTCAAGGTATTTGGAATCAATATTTACCTCTGGTATAATTTTCCTATAATAATAGCTTCCATTCAAGTATTCAGATGGAACCATATGAAATGTTATAATGAAAAGATATGTCGCACACCAACCTATTGGGATGATGTTGGTGAACGAAAAATCATAGGCCCAGAACTTATGGATAAAATTATGGAAAAGGTGAAGGTAATTCAAAACTACATCAAAGCATCTCAAAGTAGGCAGAAGAGCTATAACAATAACTGAAGGAAGGATTTGTAATTTCAGCTATGAGATCATGTTTCCTTGAAGGTATCTCCATGGAAGGGTGTTATACATTTTGGTAAGAAGGGTAAATTGAGTCCCAGGTACATCAGACCTTTCGAAATTCTAGAACGAATTGGGGTTGTAGCTTACCATTTTGTAATGCTGTTGAGTCTCTCCAAAGTCCACGATGTGTTCCACGTATCACTATTGAGAAAATAAATTCTTGATCCAACGCATGTACTCACCTATGAGGAATTAGAACTAGAACCCGATCTACCTTATTGCAAAGATCCTGTCACGATTCTTGATACAAGAGAACAAGTGCTGAGAAACCGGATGACTCGTCTGGTAAAAGTGCTATGGAGAAACCATAAGATGGAAGAGGCAACATGGGAACCCGAGGAACTTATGATGAAGAACCACCCGAGTCTTTTCATGTGGTATTATTCTATAAATTTGGAGGAAGACATTATTTGGAGGGGAGAATGTAACACCCCAAGCTTCCATGGTACGTTTCCCTTTGAATAATGCAATAGCTTGCATTGTACGCAACTTCGAGATTCTAACACACCGCGACCAATCAAAGTAACTGTTATGAATAGTAATACCCACTTTTTTAAGGTTTATAAATTTTATATTTCAAAATGGACTTCATTTTTGGATTCAGAATATCGAAATTAGCTTAGGGTGAATTTTTGGTATTTTTCTGAAAACTTTCCATTTTTGATGAATAGTGAAAAACACTGAGTTATAGTTTAAAATAGATTTTTTATTTAAATAATTATTTATTTTAGGTCAAAATAGATACATAATACCTATATAAGTTCAATGTAATTCATTATAGTCGGTTTATAATAATTTTAGATATATAAATATTTTATTGAACTATTCACCGTCTTTTACCCACCTCCTGAGAGAATTTAAAAATTCACATAAAACATAATTTTACCACTTCTGTGAGTGGAATTTCAAAAATCCGAGAGACACAGTTAATATCAATGAGTGAAATTTCATTCAATAACATAAAAATAATTTTTGGTGAATAGTAACTTTTTACTTTTATTTACCACGGTTAAAATTAAATAGGGTATTTAAGGGTAAAAATGAAATTATTATTACCCTAAAACATGTCCTAATTCTATTGGATAAGTATAATTCAACCAGAAACAACCTTAGGAATAAAATATGAACCTATTTGGTCCACTTGGATTACATTAGGACACTTGTTATTATTTTATTTAAAGAAGAGTTAAAAGAGTTAAAATCAAAGTTTAATAACGAAAAAATTTTTAATATAGGGTTATACATAAGATAAATTATACTATAAATATTAATTATAAAGGTAAAATATTTCCTACATAATTTTATTTTATTTATATTTTTTGACATTAAATAATTTAATTTATTTATGACACAATGGTGATGCAGTAATTACCTAATTAATAAAATATTAAAATATTTCATATTATAAATATCCAAATAAATGTAATTAGAGTATTTTTATGAATTAAACTAATTTTATATGTTAATATGACATGTTAGGGTTGGTTAGATGAATTTTTTTTTAAGTAAAAATGCTGTTATTAATTTAGAAAAAAACAAAATACCAAATAGTGTCAAAATTCACGAAAAAAAGTTTTTAAAAAAAATATTATATTATTAATTGATATTATATTCGTAAAAATATAAGGTTCGGAAAAAGGACTTATATAATGATAGGTGTATCATAAATTAACCACTTGGGGGTATCTTGGAAGTATATAGTAAGTTTATTAACTATATAATATAAAAATACAAAGAGACATGGTAAATGTCAACCTATTTAACTAAGAGTTAAATATAAAAGATAAAGTTAATATAGTGACCCAAATCTGTCTAAAACCTATTGGTTGAGTGGTTTTAGACCCATCACCACCTTATCCTTTAAATAATCCATTTTGGATCCATTAGAAATCGAAAATGATTTTATTATAAAATAATATTTCTATTTTTTCCTAAGGTGCCCCTCACCACTCTTATAAAAGGGCACTCCCCCTTCTCTCTAATTCACACCTTCAAAGCCATTTGGCTCGGCCAAAATCTACCCAAATACCCTATAAAATATCCTCAATTCATCCTAGAGTCCTTCCTTTAGTCATAAATCCAACATAAGGATCCCTTTTGATCAAATCAAAAGGAAGAACCTGAAGAAGAGGTTAATATTCCATCACCTCTTTCAAATTTCTTTCTTCTTCCACTTCCTTTTTCTTTGTTTTTTCCATTATAAAATAATAAATACAGTATATTATATATAATTTGATGTTATTATAAATATTTAACAACCAAATTCATTATTCTATCCATCCATTGAATGACATGTCACCATACATGCGTACATACGGCTTATCGTCTCCATGTCGTGGTGTAATTGTTATTCAATAAATTATTAATTGGATGGGTATAATAATGATGTGTAATTGATGTAGACAATAAATATAACATGATAATTATTATGTATATATAATATACCATCCAATTATATATTATTTTAAAATAAAAATAATGATATTGTCGCTCGTGCGTACGTATGGATTACCGTCTCCATGAATGCGATGAGATTCATTCCCCATCATATCCATTCAAGCCTAATTTTCATTAGATGATTTAAAATAATGTTTAAAGACTTGATATAATTCTGGATATTAATAATATACATCCCATCCATAACAAATATTACTCACATAACAAAAAATATAAAGGAAAATGAATCCATTAACAACAGAAACAACGATAATACTAAGATATTATTAACAAAGAAATGTTAAGAGATCATATATGATATCATATTAATGTATATGATTATTGTAAAATTTAATAACAATTATTTCACCATTATATAGGATGTTAACCTACAATCGACCAAGTAAAATTACAAGGTAAGTGTTAATTTCACAATCTCTTTATTATCCGAGGTTGTTTTTACGTAAGTATCTACTGGGACCTCTTTATCATCCACATACATGTTTATTAAAAATGTATTTCAAAACATTTTTAATATTTACTAGAAAATGGGGTAAATTCCTTTATACCCTTATTTGACCTTATATGTTTTGAAAGGAATATTTTCGTCATTTTCCAAACAAGGTACTTTATGACCATTTCAAAAAAATTAAGGTATTTTCTGCCGTTATAACATCATCAAAGCTTCCCTTACAAGATTATAAGAATATTTTAAAATATAAATATTTTCTTTTATAATTATTTGACTTCAAAATGATTTCAAAATAGAGAGAGATATTTCTCTAAAAAGGTTTTGATTTCATCTATTTCAACATCCTTTGATGGATTTTAAGTTTGTTTGAAGTTGATTTATTATGATACAAAACTTCCATATTGTGTTGAAGGTTTTGTGATATGTTGGATTTTGGATGTGTTATTTCATACCATTCATGTTTTATGGATAAATTATTAACATTTCATATGCCAGTTTTATTATAAATGTCTATGTTATGTTTAAACATTTTCATATGAGGAATGCATTGGACTTAGTAAGTGACGGGTGGAGCCCGCTATAGCTCCTTGATGCATCGGTAGGTATCATGAGAAAAACTAGAGTCTTAGAACAAGGCCTTGAAAAAATCTTATTTGTAGTCTTGGTATAAGGCCTTGACTATGTGGTTATGAAAGTCTGGTATTTTCCATTCCATCATTATGAAAGTGGCTATTGATATTGCATGTGATTATTCTACTAGTAGAATATCCATGTGAATAAGTAAATGGCATTATTTGATTTTTATCTTTTCCATATTATGCTGAAGTTCAAGTTTAAAAGGCTTTTGTTTTAGTATCACTACTACAAAAATGGGCATGGGAAGCACTACCCCTTTATCAGCACTTTTTTTAGTAGAGATGATAAAGGGGGGATTTATTAGTTCTTTTCCCTACCGATGATAAATTTTATGTTTAAAAAAATCATTAAAAATAAATTATTGTTATATAAGTATATTTATATTGATATAAATATAATATATATTTTTTAAATATGTTTTAGATACGTATAAATAGACTATTAAATTTAATATATAAGAAATTTAATGAAAATGGATTTAAAATATTTAAAAAAATATTATTAATTAATAATTTTCTAATTATTATCGATTAAAAATCATTTAATAACAATTTGAAGACACAAAAAATCAAAACAATTAATAAAAGATCTAAAATAAGTTGAAAATGTAACTCAAACTTCAAACAGCCATAACATTTGATCTGGGTGTTCGTTTGAGCTCTACAGCATATCAAATTGAATCTTGCGACGAGATCTATGCATTGGTGATCCCATAAAAGCCTCTATCACATTTTTGGAGGCCAAAAAAGGCCCATAAGGCCTCAAAAATTGAGTTTTTAGTCGGGATACACTGATTTGTTAACATTCAAATAGGTATAACTTCTTATTTGGATGTCTTTTAGCCCTGTAACACATAATATTTAAGATTGATTCATTTTCTTCAATTTGAATGGTTGTGGAGTTGAAACGGGATTCTATATTATAAGTTATGATCATTTTAACAATCTATGGCTTTTCAAATACACATATATATGTATTTATTCATAAATATATGTGTCTGTGTGTGTGTGTGTTGTATATATGTATGTATTTATTTATTTATTTAATTATAAACACACATAAAAACCATATTTCATAAATGTATTTAAAATTGATCTTATAAGTATATATTAATATACAAATAAATATACAGATAAAAAATTATAACTAAAAATATATATATATAAATATATATATATATATATATTAATATACGAATGAATATATATATATTAATATATGAATAAATATATTTATATTAATATTAATCTATATCAATATACGAATAAATATAACTATATAAATATATAAATAAATAGATATATCATTAAATAGAGAAAAAATGAAATAGCTTAGTGGTAAAGGTGCAACCGCGAAAGGGGGAGGTTGCGGGTTTGAGTTTGGGTGGAAGAAAAGGGGTGAGCGTGTGTGAGGATTTGCGGGAAGGGTAGCGCGTGAGAGACCTCCTGGCATTGATAAAGGGGGGGTCAAGAGCTATTAAAATCTATCCCCGTATTATTTGATTCTTTTTTTTATTTTTATTTTTTGACTTTTATCAATTCTTTTTAAAAGCACTGATAAAGGTCCCTTTTATCAGTGCTAAAAAAAAGCACTGATAAAGTGGTCTTTTATCATTTCTTTTTTTTAGCGCTGATAAAAAAGACCCCCCTATATTAGCGCTGAGCTTTACTGCGCTTTTTTAGCACTGCTAAAGCCCATTTTGAGCACTGATATAGGCCATTTTGTAGTAGTTTCTTATACATTGCCTTATATTTTTATACTTATTTATGAAAGTTTCTGCTATATTGTTATCCTTACTAAGAATCCGAGCTCACCCCTTTCTATGTTTTATTTTTCCCAGGATGTAAAGAACTATTTTATGACTAACCTGTAGGGATATTCTAAGGGGATATGAGTGTCATCTATGGAAATAATGTTGTTGTAGTTTTTCATTTTATGATGTAATGTAAACCTTATAGATGTATCTAGTATATTCAAGGCTACTAAACTAATCGATCTTTTGAGATTTGATCTTTTTTTATCATGCCAATGATACATAATAATGCACCGATTCTGGGATTCTGGGGTCGGGGCGTTACATACTCCTAGGGTAAAAAAGGCATCATAGAATTAATCCATTGAATTAGTCTCATATCAATTCTACCAAAGCAATGGAACATGTTTTTTATAGTGTCATGATTACACACAAAAATAAGTAATGTACTGCGCAATCGATGAATTTCCACCACTATGGAAATAAAATTATTCCTAATAAGTATTTTCATAAAACTATAAAATAAACATGTGAAGTTGGATTGAATTAGCCTCGAGATTCATATTCTTGAATGGAACAATCCCTTCAGAATAGTTCCCATCCACAACATGAGGTGGACTAGAATAACTCTAGGAACACTTTGGTTGTTTAGTTAACACCTTAGCTGGGAACCAAGAACTATACTATGGAAACTAATCGATGGCTATACAGAGAAGAGTAGGCTATCAATACCGATCAGTTAGGTCCCTCCATGGTGTGAGTTACTATCCTTATAAACTTGACTCTTATTTTATGTCTTTTTTATATAGGTTCATTGCATTCTTTTATTTCTTCTTATGTGGTTAAACAATTTTGATTACACATGTAAAAGATGCCTCACACCATGAGTATTAGGACACCCCTTGGACAATGGGATTGTATAGAATTCAAGTGCCTATCATGTTCTATTACCATTTATGTGGTGAAGTTTCGCTAGGATTTTATGGTCCTAGAAATGGATAATTTTGATATAATAATTAGAATGGACTGTTTGGTATAATTTAAAGCTCACATTGAATGATAAACTTAATAAGTGACATTCACATCCCCAGATAGAACTCCTCATGTATTCAATGGGGTTGGTATATAAATGAAGGTAGAGAAAGAACTTTAGTCTTAGTGAATGATGCCATCACTAGTCAGTTAGTAGAAATGACTCTAGGAATTGAGGTTGAAACTAAAAATGGGATTCTTACTACCATAGTGGATCAATACACATATTTATTTCTGGATGATTTATCTACGTTACCACCTCCATGCGAAATCAAATTTTCTATCAAGATACTCTCAAGAACAAGAACTATTTCACTCATATCATATAAAATGGATCTAATAGAATCACAAAAATTAAAATACATCTAGAATAATTATAGAGTAAAAGGATTCATCAAACCTAGAACATCGCCTTGGGTTGCACTAATTTTATTCTTAAATAAGGAAAGTAGTCCCTCAGATTATGTGTTAGTTATTATAAACAGAATTAGGTGACAATAAAAAATAGGTATCATATTCCTTGAATTTATGATCTATTTGATCAATTAAAGGGGATAAGTATTTCTCCAAGATTGATCTAAAATTAAGATATCATCATGTTAGACTCATAAAATAGGACATTCTGAAGACAAAATTCCATATTTGATATGTCCATTAAAAAAATTCATCATTCCCTTTGGTCTGACAAATGCACCAGCAATATTCATGGTCTTGATGAATCGTATCTTCCACAAGTACCTATATTATTTTAATATATTATTTTTTGATAATATTTTGGTTTATTATTAAATAAGGAATAAACATGAGGATCGCATAGAAATTGTACAAAGTACATTGTATGATCACCAACTATATGCCAAATTTTCTAAGTGTGACTTCTAAATATAATAATTATGTTTCCTCAGGCATGTAATTTATGAATAGGGTGTATTATTTGACCTTAGTAATATTGAAGCATCCATATCATGAAATAAATCAAATAATGTATTCAAAATATGAATCTTTCTATAATTAATAGGCTATTACTATCACTTCATTTAGGATTTCTTAAGGCTTTCTTCCCTTATGACTGCTCTGACAAGAAAGGTTGTTCCATTCACATGTAATGATGACTATGAGAAATTATTTCTATAGTTTAAAGCCCGTATAACCTTGAAACCCATATTAATATTACTAGAACTAGATCGGGGGTGTGTGGTATATTGTGATGTGTCTAGATCTGATATGGGTTTTGTTCTCATGTAGTGAGATCATGTTGTGAACTATGGTTCAAGGTAGTAGTGAACGCATTATAAGAATTATCTCATGTATGACCTAGAATTAGCTACAGTTATTCATGCCTTAAAGACATGGAATCATTATCTATTTGGACAAAAGTTAAAAAACTTCACTAATCATAAGAGTCTAAAATATTTATTCTCCCAGTGAGACTTGAACTTGAGGAAATGATGATGGATGGAGTATCTACGAATGTTTGACTTCAACTTGTTGTAAACACCTTAAAAATGGAATTTCATGGCATGTGATTTGAGTCAGAAATCATGTGATGAATTTTTTATGGAGGCTCGTGACTAATGGAAGATGATGAGCATTATTGTTGACATACACCTAAATTGTGCTAAATAGAATGAGCATGATATTTTCTTCCAAGTTAATCTTATTCTTGACTTGATGGACTTTCTGAAATAGGATCAAATATCATATCCATATTACACCACAATTAGGTCAAATATAAATGGTGGTGTGACTTCTAATGATTGTACAGAGGATAAAAATCTATTTTTATTATATTTATAATGAATTATGGCCCCACAATATTTCCAATAATAACTTATTTCAATGTATGACCATTTGAAGTGGTCTAATCATCTGGTTATTTAGAAAATCTACAAGGTGATGAAATCTCATTTCTATTGGTCAAGTATGAAACTCAACATTTCATATTATATTATGATATGCCACGACCCATGACCCTGGCGCCCGTTCCATGACTACCCCAAGACCACCTTCCATAGGCCAGGGGTTGGAGACTAGCACTGAAAGGCATATTCCCTAAAATGGGAAGGAATTGCCTTTAAACCTGTACAAACATGCAGACTACAATGCAATAAGAAGTAACCACTAAGTAAATTGATATAGTAAAAATAGTGTTGAAAGTAAAGGGGCCAGAATACAAGCCCAACTGGAAGAGTATAAGTACAACTGAAAAGTACAAAACAACTAAAAGGTGAAAAGAAGCTTCTGGATCGTCCACCATGGATCCTACCTGAAGGGTACGTATAGATCGCCTCCACATTACTCCACATCCACCTGTCTCTTCCGTATCACATCACATAAAATGGTCCACCTCTAAGCATCATCCAATCCTGGCTCCCTCAGCCTTAATCATTGTTCTATGTCTTCTGCACAAGACACAACAAGGTGTGGGTGAATCCCGTGTAGGGGTGAGTATAAAGATACTCAATAGGGACCCCAAGACCCTGAAGGTCTCCTAGTGTTCTACAAAGAAAAACCACAGGGTAACACCATGAAGGTAAAGTACCACACTGGTAAAGTACCACATAGGATAACCTCAATCACAAGCACAAAGGAAAGACATCTCACACCAAGATTTATTCTAGGGGTAGTAATAAGTAACATCCCCAATCACATCATTGAACACCTTGGCTACTGGAGAACTCCTCCTCTATCGAGTACAGTGGGTCTACCGCATCACACATAGGTTCTTCCCACTAACCTTGAACTACTGAGGTTATCCTCCCCATCGCATACCATGGGTCGTTCGGGTCACACAGAACCACCCAACCCCATCATGGTCTGCTAAGGTACTTTTCCCCATCATGTACCGCGACCGCTCCCCACCGTGGCCTGCTAAGGTACTCCTCCCCATCGTGTATTGTGGGTCTGTCAGGTCAAATAGATCCACCCACCCCCATAGTGGTCTTCTAATGTACTCCTCCCCATTGTGTACCACGACCGCTCCCCACCATGGCTATCGAGTCACTCCGAGTCGAAAAGTCAGTAGTCATCAGGTCTCAGCCAGTCGCAGGGTTTTATACGTAGTGTGCTTAAGGGAAACAATCACCAATACATCATTCGCATATCAACCAAGATTAATTCTCACAAATAATCAACCCAATGATCTGTCACTTCATAAGGGTTCCAACTCAACAGACGGCACATCAATCTGACGCTCGGTTTGTGCGTTATTGGCATTTCAGTGCTGAGGGCCTAGTTGGATTATGGTATGATCCAACCTGACCATACTCTAAGTTTCTCCAAAACTCTATTGGAGTAAGTCAAAAGGTCCTTCTTTCTCCAAGGGTCCCAACGCTATAAAAGGTTCATCAAATGGGCATCTGGTCCTCAAGATAAGCCCCTTTGAGTGTTTCTGGGCCTGGTTGGGCTCGGGTCCGGTCTGACCCGGTTGGACCAACCAGGCCCGACCCATTCTAGGCTAGGCCGAGGTGGACTCTACCCACTGGGCCGATTTCTAGTTCTTCCGACAAGAGAGGTAGACCGCAAGGGTGGCCCAACCAGAATAGGGCGGCCCGCGAGGGGTGGCCCGACCCACATGGGGCGGCGGCCCGGTCTGGGGGAGGCGGCCTGCTAGGGTGGCGGCCCGATCCAAGGGCGAAGGCCCACATGGGCAGTGGCCCAGCTAGAGGGAGGCATCTGGGTGTGAGGGAGGTAGCCCAGCTTGAGGGCGGTGGCCAAGTTTGGTCTGACATGGGGGGTGTAACCCCCCGGTCTCTCGGATTCTCGAATGGTCGGGAGGCCATTCAGTTTGCGAAGCAGCGGTGCCACATGGGTGACACTCAATCACCACAGAACTTGCCGGAGGTGTGTTCGGTCTCCACCGTAGCTTTTATTCGTCAGTGGCACGGCGGTCACTCCGCATCCCTTCCTGCGGCCATTCATCATGCCAGTCACCTCCTCCTTTTGTCGCGGCTGACGAGTCACGGCCCTCCTTCTTCATCGGTCGCACACGATGGCGCGTCGCACCTCCTCCGTGGTTGGCTGGTGCCGGCCGCTCAGACGTCTGTCGCGGCTTCGTGTTGCATCCTCCTCTTGCAGCGTGCGTCGATGCGCTATCCACCATGTAGTCGGTCGGTGTTGTCGTGCTGTCGATCTTCCATGGATGCACAAGGATGTAAAAAATATAGTGGAGGGTTTGGGCTGGGTTCATTAGGAACGTGCCCTCCACATTAGGTCGTAACATGATGGGGTTGAGGGTTAACAAAAATTGAGTTAAACAATAAGATAAAACCCCACAAAATTCCCCGCAACAACCTCCCACAATGAAAAATGAATCACGGGCCAACCCGTTTGTCCGTTGACCCATGCTCTTTGTATAATTTTAAGAATGGGGAAGAGGGAATCAAAAAATGCACAAACAAAATAACCCCCTACCTTGAAATGTCGTAGAAACATCTGCGCTTGACGGTGGATCGTGTTCTTCGTTCCCACGACCGGCTCCCAAATACACCACTCGCACGTCACCCTTTGGTTCGGTGTCTTCTGTCACCTCCCACTGGGTCGGCTTTGTTTTCCAAGGGTCTGGAGTCACGGTGTTCCTTCAGCACTTCTCTACATGGTGAATCTCTCTGATACCCCTCCCCTTACTCCATATATATATGAGAGGGGAGGGTAAGTAGCAATGTGTTGAAATAATGGGGATCCTTAATTAGGAAGATTCATAATTTCCCCAACATGGTTGTTACTTTAGATTGGCAGGTCAATCCATTTAATGGATTGCAACAATTACATCCCCACCCTTTAATTGGTCCATTGGAGGATATGAAATAAAATAACAATATTATTTCATTTCATTTCTTTTAAAAAGTCGAAAAACATAACATTTTCTCCGTACCTACTATGGTCAAAGTAAATCCTTCTTTAATAGAATCCTGGTGTTGTGGATTCAATGGTGCCCTTAGATTTTTAATTCGAGCAATGGTTCAAAAGTTAGAAAATGTCGCTCGTGCATTTACTGAATGTACCTGAAAAAACAGTTCAGAAAATTAATAAGAGTCCCTCTCAACCCGTGCCAATCAAGGTTAGGCTCTTCCTAACTGAAACACCCCCCCAAATAACCCAAAGTTACTCTCATATTTCCAATCCAAGTTACCATTTATAGGTTATAGATTTTACAATAAAATAATTTTCACATAAATATTTTATTTACGGCCAAAAACTAACTTTCACTGGTGTCCCGCGCCGGCCAATGTTAGTATCTGACTAAAGAAAGTATACCCTCATGAGTTCAGTGGTGGTCTCAGATTTTTTAATCTGAGTTACTGTCTATGAGATATAAGCATTTTAAAAATAAAATAACTTTATTTGATTATTTTATTTATGATTATGCCATTTTCTAGTTTTTTCACCAGAAGATTGCGCCGACTAAAATTAAGTCATGCCTAGGGTAAACCCACCATCCTGAATGCAACTGTGCCCTCGTATTTCTAATCTAGGAAACGGTTTAATATTTATTCCACTTTTTTAAGAAAAATGCTTACGCGCACTATTTAAAGTTTAACAAAACCATGACGGATCATTCCGGGCACTCTAGGCCTCAGAATCACGTGCCGTTAGATTTCGAATTCTTGAAATAATTACATATAATTAAAAAAATTATACAGAAATTCCAGGACATTACATTCTCCCCACCTTAGGGATTTATGTCCCCAAATTCCACAACATAGACTAAGGAAACAAATGGGGGTACTGAGCATGAATCTAATCCTCCCACTCCCATGTGCTCTCCTGAAGGTTCTCGTGCTGCCAGGGAATGCACGCCAGAGGTATCGACCTCCCATGAAGGACCCACTCCTATCGATCCTGAATCTCTATAGGAACCTCCGTAAATGTCTCCCCATCGTCAAATTCCAACTCCCCCTAGTCAATAATGTGTGATGAATCATGCACACATCTCCTCAGCTGCGACACAAGGAAAACATTATGCACCTGGTGCATCTGTGGGGGAAAAGATTAATAGTATTCCACCTTGCCCACACTGTTAAGAATCTAGAAAGGTCTGATGAACCTCAGAGATAACTTGATACCCCGTCCAAATCTCTACAAACCTCATTGAGGGGAGACCCATGGGAAGACATGGTCTCCCTCCTCCTGTCGGCATAAAAATTCTGTCAGCTCTATGCAGTCTTCACTTTTTGACAAGTGAGGCATCGTGATACAAACTCTTCCACTGGTGCCTTCACCTTTGGCCATCAATACTGGTTTCGGAGGTCCTGGTACATCTTCACCACTCCTGGATGTACCGTTAAATGGAATTTATGGATCTCCCTCAACACCTCCTCCTGAAGCATCACTGGTACCATGGTGCATCCTCTGTAGAGGAAGATGTTCTCCCCACCTTCGGAAAATACTTCAGAAGAAAATCCTGAGGATATCTGAGCACATCGGGCCTCGCAGTCAACATTCCAAGTTTCACCTCCTAAACTCACTGAATAATTGGGAAAGTGACAGTCATAGACTAGAGATAAGCTTTTCCATCTTTATCAACGAAGGATATTCGCAGCACGACTAGCTGCTTTGATGCCTCACTCAGTAGTTATAGACCATAACTCTTGCTGAGTGTGTATTCTACCATGTTCCCCTTCCCATGAGTATAGACTATCTCAAGGTTATGGTCCTAGATGAACTCTAGCCATCATTGTTGTCTCAACTTTTGAAAGCTATACTGATACTTCTCCATCCACAGAAAAGTCTCCCCCTTCTTTGTTAAAGCTGACAAGGGTGCCGCTACCCTGGAGAAGTCTGGTTCAAAACTCTGATAGTACCCAGCCAAAGTAGATGTCCCTCTCCCTTTTGGGAGGTAATACTAGAAACCTCTTTTGAAAAAATATTTCCCCACGCTCCACCACCCTTGTTGGGAACTAAAAACCCAAATATCATGCTCCCATGAGGGTAAGGTTGGTCGACTAAAGAGTGATGGATGCACCTTCCTATGCATGAGCCAGTCTTGTACTACCTAGGTTTCCTTTTTCACCGACCAAGGAAAACCCCATTCCAACATTGTAGATAAATAACAAACTTATTGCCTAATACAGTCAATCTGAGTATGAACTGTGTATTTCCAGTCCATACCCAAACTAACGTCGTAAGGCCTCGATGATGCCACCAAGAGGATCCAACTGAAACTCTCTCTTCAAGGGTCAGATCACACTGTCAGCATAGGTGTGATCATTGAGTCTCCTCCCAAAGGTATCTCTAGATATGAGGGTCAAGTAAACGGTTTAACCAGGAACTCTAGGTCTTGGGAAAGATTCATGGAAGGAAGGAATGATTGGTATCTATGCCTATTGATACGGTAGCTAGTAGTAGACACAAACTATACCTTGAATCATTCATAGAGCCCTTGGGATACACTCTTTGATCGCATATAGCTACTCCCTTCCCATGTCCTACAGTTTCCTGAGCCTGGTGGGGACTAAAAAGGGGGGTGGTTTGTAACATGTCGAAATGTACACCACCTCATGATTCTCTCCTAGCTCTGCTTCCACGTCTACAGCCCTGCAGATTCATCTGTCCCTATCACATTCTCTTCCTGAAACATTTTACACACCTAATACTCTGAGACTGGTGCCAGTTTCTTGCTTTTCCACTACTAACATTCACTGGCTGTATCCACTCATCCAAGGAAAATTCAACTATAAAGGTTCTCTCTATCACCCTAACATAAGTAGGAATGCATAGAGTAATATTGATGGTTGGTATGTCCCTAAACACACCTTGCTCAGAGGTCTAATCCATGAAGCACTGATCATACTGTATTTATTGAGTACCTAGGATGGTCGGTACGCCCCGATGAATACTCATCTATCAACATGTCGTCCTTCCGAAGCTGTAGAAGCTCTAGGGAACTCTCATCCACCTCCTCAGGCCATTCCTTAGCCGCCTGTGAGTCGGGATCTCCTCATAACCAGAGGGGTATCTGATTCAGAAACATGTGTAAGGAACTAATCCTACATGTGTCCTCTACCTGTACTACCGGTTGTAATTGTTGACCAACAGGTAGTGATATAGTTGGAACACTACCTAAAGGTACCATATCGGGCAATGGTCCATGTAATGAAGCTTCTTCACCCTTAGGACCATCCTCATGGTCACGAACTAGAAAAGACTAGCATCTAAGATCACCATATGCTCTAATAGTGTCTCAAATAGGTAGAAAACCCTAGCCACAGCCTCCATCCAGTCCTTAGTTGCCTGGGAATCTGTCTTTCTTTGAAACCTCGGAGGCTTCTGCCGCTGGAACTCGTGTAATGCGCTCAGTCGGCGTGCACCCTCTCTTGGTGGGGATGGTGGCAACGATTGTCCAATGGGCAGTGGTTCTACTGGTACACCACCTGAAGGTGACAATGTCGTAATTGGTCCCTGCACTGAGGCCTCATCGCTCAGTGGGCTTTCAGCGCGTACTCTCCTAGGAAACCTGGGTGGTTTTCTTCGCGACGACATCCTTATAAGGAACAGGTGTTCCACGGTCATTAAATTATACCTGGTGAGATTACTTTAAATAAATCAAGGAAAAAACTTCAAAAACACACGCAATCAGTGTTTTTGTGTGTTGAGTCAGAAATCAGAATTCAGGGTCTTGGTGTATCAATACGTCGGTCATCACACCAACACTGGACTCCCCGAACTGAAAACCATAATCATAACACTTAACACTATTGCTTTACAAAAAAGATCAGAGTCCTGGTCTTTGGTAGAACTGAACTCCTCTGATACCATTTTTTCACGACCCGTTCCCCCGGGGCCCGTGTCGTGACTACCCCAAGCCTGCCTTCCATAGGCCAAGGGCTGGAGACTAGCACCAAAAGGAATATTCCCAAAAATGGGAAGTCATTGCCTTTAAACCTGTACAAACACACAGATTAGAATGCAAGAATAAGTAACCACTAAGTAAACTGTTGTAGTAAAAAGAGTTCTGAAAGTAAATGGGTCTGAATACAAGCCCAACTAGAAGAGTACAAGTACAGCTGAAAATTACAAAACAACTGAAAGGTGAAAAGCAACTTTCGAATCATCCACCATGGATCCTACCTGAAGGGTAGGTACAAATCTCCTCCAAAGTACTCTATGTCTGGTCGTCATCTCCCCGTCACATCACGTCAAATGGTCCACCTTTGAGCACCATCCAGTCCTGGCTCCCTCAGCCTCAATCAATATTGTACGTCATCTACATAAGAAACAAAAATGTGTAGGTGAATCCCATTCTGGGGTGAGTATAACGATACTCAGTAGGGACCCTGATACCCCGAAGGTCTCTTAGTGTTCCACAAAGAAAAACCACATTGTAACACCATGAAGGTAAAGTACCACACAGGTAAAGTTCCACATAGGATAACCTCGATCACAAGAACAAAGTAAATACATCTCACACCAGGATTTATTCTAGGGGTAGTAACAAGTAACATCCCTAGTCACGTCATTGAACACCTCAACAACTGGAGAACTCCTCCTCTATCGAGTATAGTGGGCCTACCGTGTCACACAAAGGCGCTTCCCACTAACCTTGAACTGCTGAGGTAGTCCTCCCCATCACGTACTGTGGGTCTGTTGGGTCACACAGAACCACCCACCCCAATTGTGGTCTGCTAAGGTACTCCTCCCCATCGCGTATCATGGGTCTTCCAGGTCACACAGATCCACTCACCCCCATCGTGGTCTACTAAGGTACTCATCCCCATCATGTACCATGACCGCTCCCCACTGTGGTTGTCGAGTCATTCCGAGTTGAAAAGTCAACAGTCATCAGGTCTCATCCAGTCGTAGGGTTCTGTACATAGCACGCTTGGGAGAACCACTCCCTAATCCATCATTCACATCTCAACCAGCACGAAGTCTCATAAAGAAGTAACCTGATGATTCTTCATGTTATAAGGGTTCCAACACAACAGATGGTGCGTCAATTAGATTCACAGGCTGTGCGTTATTGGCATTTCAATGTTGAGGGCACGGTTGGATTCAGGTACGATCCAACCCGTCCGTACATCAAGTTCCTCCAAAACTCTAATGTATTAAGTCAAAATGTCCTTCTTGATCCAAGGGTCCCAACACCATAGACGGTTTGTTAAATGGGTGTCTGGCCCTCAAGATAAGTCCCTTTGAGTGTTTCTAGGACTGGTTGGACCCGGGTCTGGTCTGACCTGGTCGGACCGACCCGTCCCGACCTAGTCTAGACTGGGCCGAGGTGGACTCAGAACATTGGTCCGATGTCTAGTCTGTCCCGTAAGAGAGGTGTCCCAACCCACGTGGGGTTGGGAGGCCGGTATGGGGCGGCGGCCTGCTAGGGCGGTGGCCTGCTGGAGCGACGGCCCACTGGGACGGTGGCCCGCTGGTGCGGCGGCCCGCTGGGGTAGCAGCCCACTGGGGTGGTGGCTCAATCGGAGGCCGATGGCCCGCATGGGTGGCAGCCTAGTCCGAGGGCGGCGGCCCGCTCCGACGGCGGTGGCCCGGCTCGAGGGCGGTGGCCCGAGATGAGGGTGGCGGTCTAGCGTGAGGGTGGTGGCCCGGCTTGAGGGAGGTGGCCCAGTTCATTCCGATGCAAGGGGTGTAACCCCCCAGTCTCCTGGATTCTCGAACAGCTCAGAGGTCGTTCGGTTTTCGAAGCGGCGGCGCCGCGTGGGCATCGCTTGATCACCACGGAACTCACTGGAGGCGGGTTTGGCCTCTGCCACGGCTTCGGCCACGGATTCCATTCGCCAACTGTGCGGCGGTTGCGCCACCTCCCTTCCCATAGTTGATGATGTGTGACGGCATGCCATGCCTCCTCTGCGGTTGGCCAGTGTTGTCCGTTCCAACGTCCTCCGCCCGCGACCTCCTCTTGCGGTGTGCGTCGACGCGCTATCCACCATATAGCCAATCGGTGTCGTCGCATTGTTGGTATTCAATGGAGGCACAAAGATGTAACAAATATATTGGAGGTTTTGGGTTGGGTTTGTTAGGCATGTTCCCTCTGCATTAGCTCGTAACACGAAGGGGTTGAGAGTTTAATAACAATTGAGTTAAACAATAAGATAAAACCCCATAAGACTCCCCGTAAAGACGAATGAATCATGAGCCAACCCATTAGTTGTTTGACCCGAGTTCTTTATATAATTTTAGGAACAGGGAAGAGGGAATCAAAAAATGCACAAATGAAATAACCCCCTACCTCGAAACTTCAGAGAAACATCCACACTTGACGGTGGATCGTGTTCTTATTTCCTGTGACTAGCTCCCAAATATGCCACTCACATGTCGCCCTTTGGTTCGGCGTCATACTTCACCTCCCGATGGGTCGGCTTCATTTTCCAAGGGTCTGGCGTCGCGGTGTTCCTTCATCACTTCACTACTTGGTGAAGCTCTCTGATACCCCTCCCCTAGATCCATATATAAAGGATGGGGGGTAAGAAATAGCATGGGTAAATAATGGGGCTCCTTAATTAGGAAGCTTCCTAATTTCCCCAATGTTGTCGTTACTTTAGGTTGGCAGGTCAAGCCATTTAATGGCTTGACACACTACCGGCCCCACCCTTTAATTGGTCGGTTGGAGGATATGAAAGAAAATAACAAAATTATTTTGTTTCATTTCTTTTAAAAAGTTGCCAAACTTAACTTTTTCTTCGAACCTACTATGGTCAAAGTAAATCCTCCCTTAATAGAATATCGGTGTTCTGGATTCAACAGTGCCCTCAGATTTTTAATCCGAGCAACGGTTCAAAAGTTAGAGAATGCTGCTTGCACTTTTACTGAATGTACTTGAAAAAAAGTTCAAAAAATTAATAACAGTCACCCTCGACTTGCACCGGTTGAGGTTAGGCTCTGCATAAGTGAAACACACCCCAAAAAACCCAACGGTACTCTTGGATTTCCAATCTGAGTTACCATTTAGAATTTATAGATTTTAAAATAAAATAATTATCACTTAATTATTTTATTATGGCCAAAAACTAACTTTCACTGGTAGCCCACACTGGCCAATGTTAGTATCTTCCTAAGGAAAGAATACCCTCACTAGTTCAGCAGTGGTCTCAGATTTTTTAATCTGAGTTACTGTTTGTGAGTTATAAGAATTTGAAAAATAAAATAACTTTATTTAATTATTTTATTTATGGTTATTCTATTTTCTGGTTTTCTCACTAAAGGCCTGCAGAAACTAAACTTAAGTCATGCATAGGGTAAACCCACCACCCTGAACGCAACGCTGCCCTTGGATTTTTGATCCAGGAAATGGTTTAAGAGTTATTACACTTTTTCAGGAAAACTATTTATGTGCGCTATTTTAAGTTTAACAAAACTTCGACGGATCATTCCAGGAACTTCGGGCCTCGGAATCACTCTCCGTTAGATTTTTCGGTCTCTAAATAATTCCATATAATTAAAAAAATTATACAGAAATTCCAAGACATTACATGATATGTATAACTTTTTAATAGGTAAAGGCTAATATTCATTGACTGTACGGTATGATTCAATATTTTATTATACCTGTATATAATTGGTAACATATTTCTATAGACTTTGTCATTGGTCTACCCAGGATGCTTCAAAAGCATGATGCAATTTGGGTGATTGTAGATAGTTTAACCAAGTCAGTACACTTCCTACCAGTTAAAGAGTCCAATGTCATATGGTATTTTTAAAAGTCATATATCTGTTAAGTGGTCAAGTTTCTTGGAGTTCCAGTTTCGATCATCTCTGAAAAAGATCCTTGATTCACTTCTCTATTCTAGTGATCATTGTAATAGGATCTTGGAATTCAGTTGAACATGATCATGTTATGTCATCCTCAAATGGATAGGTAGTCATAACACACAATTAATACATTGGAAGATATTCATAGCTTATATCATGGACTTTGGTGGCTCATGGTAACATCATATTCCTTTAGGGGAATCCTCCAATAACAATAGCTACTAAGAGACGACACATATGTCCACGTTCATAGCATTATATGGTATTCCTTGTCTTTATCCAATATGTTGGGTGGAAATAGGATAAACCTTGTGGATTTGACCTAGTCTTATCCATGATACTATGAATATGATCCAAATGATTTAGGAGTATATATACATGAATTATATCTAATATAAATATTATTTATATCATCGTCATTGAACTTTATATTTCAATGTGGATGACCATTTAATCTTGAAGTTTCACCAAGACATAGTAATCTATTATTGGGAACAAAGGGGAAGTTTTCCCCACAGTATGTTATACCATTTGATATTGTTTAATGGATTATAAATGTTTCATATAGATTGTCCTTATAGCCGAGATTTAGTTTTTTCCATAATTTCTTCCATGTATCTCAACTGAAGAAGTATCACCTAGACTCCATTCATGTGATCAGTTAGGACTATGTTACTCTTAAACCAAATACAATGTTTATACATATACCATTTTGTATTGTAAGTAAACAATATAATTTCTTATGGGGAAAATTTATACCTTTATTATACATACTACAGTAACATGGTAATACTTAATAGGAAACATGTGAATGAGATAAGTTCATATGGGAGTAGTGGTCAAACCTATTCCATATTTCTAAGGAAAAAAATTCCAATGGTAGGGAGAATGTAACACCCTCATTTTGAGGTATTTCCATATTTTATGGTTTATTTAAAGTTATATAATTCTCAAGTAAAGACTCATGGAGTTTCTGGAAGGTTTTATAAGGTTTTGGAAGCCTTTTTGAAGGGGTGTGGTTTGAGGATGGTTATTAGAAATTGTTCTCAAATATCCAAGAAACTATGTGAGGAGTTTTGGGGTTAATGGGTTGGTACAAGATTAGTGTATGGTTTGGAAAAACCCATATAACTTAGATTGCCTCATGATAGAGATGATTCACATGTTTAGTGTAAAGTTTTTCAAACCATGTGGCCTAACCATATGATATAAAATAAATTCTATAGAAATTGTATTTTTAACCAGAAACTTACCTAAAACCCATCATTTTTTATTCCCTTCAGGTCACAGGTATGATTTAGTTAGATATTGGTTTATTATTTGGGTTATTCTAGAGGTTTCTGGGAGACATGGGTTGAAAATATTTATTTTTTGAGTAAACATATCAGGCGCATGGTTTAGGTGGACGGTTAGTACTAACCATGTGGTAATCATGTGGAATGTCACAGTGAGGGTCCAGTCGCATTTTTTATAGTTTGAGAATGGGTATTCAAACCTTTCATCTTTCTAGGGAAACATTGAGGCTATCTTGGTGCTTTTCCAGAGGTGCCTCATAGCACAATCATGGTTTTCCCAAATCATATGTCTCTACCCAAGTACTCGTGCTCATCCAATTTTCAAAGGATATAGATTATGCACGATTAGTGCACGGTTTATTAAACTTTGTGGAAAACTATGTACCCCAATAAAAACCACTAAAAAGTGGGGATTTTCCTCTTTGAAATTGATCATTTTTATATCTAACCACATTCTAATATCCCTAAATCTCAAAATAAACATCCCCCAGCACTCTAGAGGCCTCTCCTCTTTCTTCCTTGGTGGATCTATTTAAGTTATGTTCTATTTTTTTATTTGGTTTTATCTCCACTTCATGGATCCTAGTTTTATATCTTCTCCCCTTATCTTATTGGAACCCAATTGGGATATGGTTTTTTGGATCTAAGGGGTTTGATATATAATTGTGTATTTTTCCAATATATATATGCTTTTGAGGATCGGATCTGCTCATCTTCAAACTATGTTCTCAAAGGCGACTATCTTTCCTCTATTCTTGAGGTAGTTTTCTATATATAATGGTACATACCTAAGAATTCATTAATTTTATTACAAAATTAATTTGGTTTGATTTGATAAATTCATTGATTGATTGTATCATCACTTAAAAGGGGTTTATTAAAGTGGATTTTATTTTAAAAAAGTTTATGGACTTTATGTGTTCAATTAAATGCCCCAATGGTGGATTTGACTCTAAAATGGATTTTCAATAATGTAAGTGGTGATGACTCACTAGAAAAATGTTTTACAAAATATGAGCATGGTTTAATCAATTTTTTTGGAAAAATATCACATGGGGAACCTTGGGTGCATCAATAAATGGATATATTAAACCTTAGTGTGTGTGAAAACATTAGGGGTTAATTTTTTGATTTTGATAAATTGTGGTGGGACTCAATATTGGTAGGATCCCTGTTATTCTAGGATAGTTTTATTTCACGTGTTCTAGTACGTATTCCTATAGGCTAGAACCCAAATTGTGCTTAGTTTTACATGTTATGGTATTGTTTCTTGTTTTTTTTCTCATATTTTTATCTTATGGAATGGTCCAGTGGACATAGTGCTCCCAGATTAATTGTATTATCGTGATTTATTTATGTACCATATTTCATATTCTCACTAGGTTTTCCTTTATGATATGGTTTCTTTTGAATAATGAAATTTTTATATTATCAATTATATAATTTTCATATTCCCATTTATTCTAAATATAAACGGTATTAAAAATAAAACAAAGGATGATAAAAAATGGTTTTCATATGAAAATGATTTATAAATTGGATTTGTTTTAAATCTAGAACTAATGGGTGAATGGTATTATACTTTTTATATATTATTTTATGATATCTATCTAGGCTTAGTAATCACACCCTACTTTTTTCTTTTGGTGTTTGTAGCCTTGGTTTTATAGGTTACAGGTAAATGGAAGGGATTTATGTGGAATGAATTCTTCTCTTAGTTTTTCTTCTTCTCGTAGTGTTTCAATATGATGGTCATTGATAGTCACATAGAGGCTTGGTCTTGTGCTTTTTTGATTTTTTTTCAGGGTCAGCCTTTTGGCTTGTCCTTGTATATCTAATGGAATTGTATCATTCTTCCACATTGTAATATGGTTGTTATCTTATTTATGTTCTACATGAGTCATGTTGTGATATCTTTCAAGGTTAAATCATTCCCCCTATTATATATATTGGTACCCATGTACATGTCACTAGTCTATGGTAATCAGGAACATGCTTTAAGCCTTATATTGAGCCATATTGGGCGACGAGTTGGTTTGGCCCAGGTTGGTTCATTACAAAATGGAATTAGAGGATACCCATCCATAAGTGTGATAACACTTACTAGGTTTTTTTTTGAGATTTGGTATATTTTAGGTCGAAATTTTTGGTCCTCAAGGAGTATGTGGATAGTAGGTGCTTGATCACCACCTTTTGTGATGCCACTTGAGTTACCCTAGGTAGACGGAATTTATTTATTATTTTTTTGATGTTTTTCATGAGTTATGGTTTGATATGACGAATTATGATCCTCGTTAGAATTTTTTAGTTTCCTCGAGAGTTATTTTGGATTTGGGGTGGGAATAAAAGAGAAATAATGTTGTGAAGTCAACCTAGATGACCTAAAAACCATTTAGTGACTAGGTACGTGGTTTTGAATGTATTAAAGGGGTTGGGGAATTCTTAGAACATTTTTTTCAATCACATTTCTAGGTCAACCATGAATCCTCATCACTTTTTTATTTATAACCCATGATTCTTGATTCTTTGAGTGAATCTCATTGATAGGGAAATGAATCAAGGTGTTTCTTGTGTTATTTAAATATTAATAATCTGTTTGACAAACTGTTATGGAAATATTTTATTGTAAATGGATTTAATAACTGGTTTATTGTGTAAAAATTGTTATTGTTTGAAAATTTAAGCTTTATTTCTTTCTTATGCAGTGATGCTTGGTTTCTAGATAATTTTTTTTTATAAATGGTTGTTTATCTTTAAAACCCTAGAAAATGTTTTGGTTTTAAAAATGGTTAATGATTTTTATGGAAATTATTTCTTACACTCAAATAATTTTTTCAATAATTTTAAAACGTTTCTAATGAAATGGTTGTTTGGAATGAATTTGTTAAGGGTAAATGTTTTGTTTTATGGAAAACAATTCATGGTTATTTTCATCTTGTAATCTAAAAGAGTAAATGGTTTTTGTAATTAGAATGATAAATTAAATTAATATCCTAGGTTTTATGTGAAACCAGCGTTAGTACTTTAATGGAGTTTAAGTGTATTTTTCTCTCTCAATGTTCTAGTGATGGGAGTTTTTGAGGTGAATCAACATGGTGTCCTTTTTTGGCCTGATAAGAGAAACTTTTATATTTTTTGGGTATATGGGTCATTAAGGACTAGTATTCATGGTTTTATTATGCTCCTAGAGAAGGGTGTAATCTCATGTTTATCTTTTTATAAGTGTTTTTATCCCTTCATGATCTCACAAACTAGTTTTAGAGTGGTTATGGTTTTTGGATCTCTATGTTTAGTAGTGATCTTCAATATATTTCTTGGGCTACTTTGTAAAGGTACCTAGCATGCAGTGGAAGCCCCAAAACTTTGTATTTTAAATTTTTTTTCACTTTTTATAAACATGAACTCGTCATCATTGGTGAAACATTTCATGATTACCACCTAAGGATCCTGAATGAGAAATTTTAAGAAAAAAAAATAAAACCATGAAATACCTAGTTAGATCTAATGTCTTGCTCGATGTCTGCTCATTGTTAGTGATCATTGGTCAAATAATTTGAAGTCTAATTCCTCTAGATCATCCACACATGATTTAAGAAACTTTGGAAGTTCCAATCATAGAATTTCAGATGCTAGTGTGGAGATCCGGTGATGCCTTTGATGCTCTGATGATCAATGCATCGCCTTACTTATGATGCATGAGAGTGTGCTCGATCTGATGACTTGGATCCAGAGCCACTCTCTAGAATGTGGGATTGAGAAGAAGAGATATGGATTTAGTAAATAGTCCCTTTCAAGAAGTATCTCTCATCTATATACAATGAAAAAATAAATATTCTAAATAAACTCCAAATACCAAAATATTTATTTATCACTAAATATATAGTAAATTATAACTATTGTACTGAGTCATAAAAACCATTTATATTATTATGAAATTCTTGTAATATAATAAATATATTACATGATAATACTCAATTCATTAACTTGAATCATCATTCCCAAAAATATTAGTTGAACCTTAAATATTTTAAACTAATATTCATTCAAAAAATATTTCCATTTATTTACTTTAAAACATGTGCATACATTTAATAAATAAATTCAATGTCAATTATTATTAACTTAAATAATATGAATTTATTTTTTCTATTGGTGATTGTATATCCTTGTAAAAAACCCAAACCCCTGTAGTGAGGCTCACCATATCCAATATACCTATTCAACTAAATAGGGAATATTCTTGAATACTCTATTATGTGTGACCCTCTAAGCCCTTATCCCGATTACAGTGAATTATATTCATAGAACAACAGTGGGATCTAAAAACTAATTATGGCCCCTAAAGAGATAAGGATAGTCAAAGCAATGACAACCATCCTATTAACATGCACTGTGTAATATAATAACTTTGTCTTTAATATCTCATAAATCAGGATGCACACCTGCATCATCGTCTATTTCTTGCTTTATTGTTTGTTGATCTAACTGGACAGATTTAGACATGACTTCCATGTACATGGTCTAATGAAGGTACTACCATACTGATTAATGATTCTCGAGATATATTACATCCTTAACCTGGAAGTAACAAATTCTTTCATGACCATTCAACCAATGTCATACCACCAACGATGCACCCATCAAAAGATACCTCATCATGATTTCATTATCATGGTTTTTTATTTGCATCAAAGTATGTGATCAAATGGAACACATTGGTAATGATCTTAAGTCAGGAGACTATTATACATTTCCATATATAGGAACAACCAATGACACCCGAAACATGTGGCATTCCTATTGATATTTCTATCCTCATGATCTCACTATTATAGATCATCAAGTGTGAACTTCATGAAAAGAAGAGTCAATGATTATGATCCCCCACCACCTGATAGTCAAACATCTACTATGTTAATTTAGTAAGATATATCTAGACCATAGGACCTTTGTTTAAGATTAATGTCATAGTATCTCAAGTTTCTCATTATATCCTGGTATCTACTATAACCTTTTGATAATAAAATTAATCTATATAAATTAACATTAAATAGTGGATACAGAAAAAGAATAAACTATAATGGTAAGATTACATCATTTATATCTAACTGAACACATGATATGGTAATTAAATGCACTGCATAGTTGGGCCTAGGAAACCCACTATTACAACACTCCCACTTGCACTAGAGACAACTTGCTAACCAACCTTGTCAACTCTCACATGATTAAGATCATGTTTCTGCTGAGTCGCAGCTTTAGTTGTTAGTTCCTCTATGATTATTCCGAATTGATATTCTACTAAAGGTGACATAACCTCTTTGAGTATAAATTCTCAAGAGATGGTATCCTTGAGTATATCCCTTTTGTCCATTGTCATAATTCTACATCTTAGATAGTAAGAGTATAATAATTTACATTATGATAATGCTTTACTTACTAGGTTTTATTCCAATAATTGGAACAAATCATTTCATTTAACTACTTCTTAGTTACCTTATGAGCTGCAATGTACTTGGTATTTGTAGGTATGGCTACCACTAGAATTTATGATCTTATCTCACTCATCACCTTTAGCCTAACTATGATATTAGATCACATGGGTCTAAGGAATACTAGTTTTTTTCCATCAAACATGTATAGTTTCTTCTCTACTTACCAGGTTCATATCTTTTTTACTTGTGGAAGTATGATAAGATAGTTCAAATATATTCACTTTCGGTTCTCCTAGATATAACTAATATTTTCCTACTACAAAGTATATATTGTTAATATCACTTTCTTTTACATATCTTTTAATATGTGATTGATTCATCACAAAAGTGTATATAATTAAACTCACCACATTAATATCCTCCCATGACATATAAATGTCAACCTAGAGAGATATATTCCATGTGAAACAAGCAAAAATTCTTCTCTTTAGTAATTCCAATTTTTATTTTTCAACACTATGTCACTATATGTATGATTGACTGGGTAAAAGAAACTATTAGATCTACCTCAATAGATCCTTTTCCCTATAAAATAGGTTTCTACTTTAATTTAATCAATGGATAATAGATTCTTTCATTTTGTTCTTAACTAATTGTAATACCGATAGTTTTTTTCCATAATTTACCGAACTTATTTCACTTAGAAAATAATAGCGCTCCCACTAACCTCTAGTAGACACATTAAAAACAATCATTCCAAATGAATATTCTATGATCTAGTTTATTACTTCAATACTAAACTATATTTTAGTAACTTGAAACCTTTATTAAAATTATGTTACATGACCATCCCTTTTTGATTATGTCATATAGAAACCTTCCACGATTGGTGGTCATGATATCCAATGCTCAATAAAATGATCAAAGAAAGTAGTAATTGTAATGACCCAAACTTTTTAATAATATTTTTTTCCTAAATTTGTGTTTTATTTTATACTCAACAAAACTATATCCTTTAATTAATTAAGTGAGTATAATTAAATGAGACTTTTGGGTTTCGAATTTTATATAACCATTGGTCAATATGACCATTGGAAAATAAAATCTTAAATATTAAAATTATTGTTTATAAAAACAAGTGATCTTGGTTAATTAATATAGAAAGAAGAGTTGATTGCGTCATCCAGTAGACTTAGGCCATATGAAACCCATCTTTCAGAGCTTGGGAAGGAGGTGGTATCTCTGGGATTTTCTTTGGAACAAGCCCAAGCTGAGCTTCAACATGTGAAGCTTGAACGAAATCGCCTAAGGGAGAAGTTCAAGCTGATAGAAATCACCACTTGGGAAATGTTGTCTGAGCCACCCCAAGATTTTATCACCATAGCACACCTTACACTTAGGTCATATTCAGGTGTTATAAGGGGCTATGTAACGAGGCCTTAGATACTTTTTGTAATCCCTTGGTATAAATAAAATTGTTATTTATTCTTATGGTAAAATTTTTGTATTTCAAATGTCTAGATAAATATACGATGAATTTATAGAAGTTCCATATTATTGATGAACTTTGGAAAAAGGGGTATTTTAAAATATTTTTGTATACTTTAAATAATTAATAATGTGAAATGATTTTCAAAAAAATGGTCTTCTATAGTTGTGATCAGTAATAAATTTAGAGTCTAAGAAGATCAACTTGACTTTTAATGAATAGTAAAGTATGAATAGTAAAATACCCTTATGAATATTAATGAATAGTAAATCTGCCAAAAAAATAAAAACTTCACACATGAATGTATAAATACAATTTAGACATCTTAAAAGGGAAAAATGATCATAGTATAAGTTTTAGTAATTTTGTAGGTTATAAATATTTTATTTAAAATTTTATATTTAATTTAATAATTTAAAATGAAAATTTATTTTCATAAAATTTAATAATAAATTGTTACTTTATTTTATTATGGTTATACGATAAGTTTATCGGACCTTGATTACTTTTTCAAGGTGTTACAAAACAAGTTATAGTTTTAGAGTTGTTTTTTTTAATAAATAATGATTTTATTTAAAAATTAAATTAAAATAATTTAGAAAATTATTTTCATAAAATGGAGTTCATTTTTGAATTCAAAGCATCTATATTAGGTTAAGGTGAATTTATGATATTTTTATAAAATGTTTTGTTTTTTGGTGAATAGTGAAAATACAGTTTTGAGTTTCGAGTGTTTAATGACATCATAAATTATGTAATAATGATGTAATATTTCTGGTAGACTTGTTAATAGTATGATATTCTATGAGGTGTCCCAAGTGGCCAATACCATGGGAAAATACCATGGGCAAGCCCATGGTTTTGCAAATACCACCGATGAGGTGTCCCTTGGAAATTAAATAAATATTCAATCACTTTTGCTATAAATACCAAGACATTACCTAATTCCTTTCATTACAAAATCCTCATCAATTAATATATGTTCTTTTACCTCCCAATGATTCCTCACATGGTTCCCTCAATCCCCTGAAGGTTCTAAACTTCATGCTTTTGAAGTTACTCTTCAAGGTAAGGGAACCTTTCACCCTCATCTTTTAAGTCATAACTTCCTTTATGTTATCTATTCTAGTTTCCATTTCATTATGTGGGGGTATGTTCTTATATATCTTTATTACTGTCCATTTCATGTCCAAATGATGAGATACCCTTTTCGATCTCATAAACTGATTTTCTGAAATTTTAAGTGACGCCGTTAGGCTGCTGAATTTTCGTAAAAGAAATCACATCTTCTATTTTCCTTCAAGTTTCCTTTTCATATGGTATGTCATTAAAATATCCATATCTTGAAATTATTTATATTCTATTCTGTCCATATACTGTGTTTTGAGTTATTTTTTAGTGGGTGACCCTTGTCTCCTCTCTTTTTAATATTTTCTAAAACCATGTTATATAGTCGTTATGCTGCAGAAATTTCGTCTCAAAGTTTCTCTCTCTTTCTCTCCAGAAATTCCCTTATTTTCTTTATGTGAATACCCAAACCTATTTTATTTATGGGTTTATTCATAATGAAATAAAAATTTTATATTTGGTTCTGGTTTTGACATTCATAAAACCCTCATACCTTTTCCATGGGTTATAAATGACATAACGATCAATTTTTTAAGCACTTTTGCAACGTCACGATTTTGAAATGAACCCCATTTATTTTATTCTATATGGGTTATTTATAAAATTTTTGATTATGATATATGTGGATCACATTAAAATAAATACATATTAAGGGTTCACCCTTATATCGCTCCAATGCATTGGGTAAAAAATTTAATCTCTAGAGATGACAAGTTTCACGATACCTTAGTGAATAACCTTGGTAATTTTTATGACATCTTAGGGATGAACCTTGGTGATATATTCATGAATGTATAAATTAAATTTTGTAGCCACATATTCAAGTTATGGTTCAAGTTATTTTCATTATTATATGCATCTACTTCCATTTCTCATGTCTTTATGTTTCTCATCAAGTTTTTATTGATTTCACAAGTAAACTAATTCTCTTGCTTTCCTTACTGGGCCATCTGATCACTCTTTCCTTTGATGTATGTCTCTAGGTTATGAGATGCAGTAATTATACTTAGTATGAATCTTTGATGAATCCTTAAAAGTCTATTAGAATATTTTTAATGTTTTCATGTTTTATGTTTCTGATTTCCAAGACTCTAGACTTTAAAGATCCTCTGTTTGTAAAATGTAATGATAAGTTATATAATAAAAAGGTGGGATGTCATAGTTGGTATCAAATAATAGTTTAGTTATTAATAGAAATTAGGATATGAAAACTTTAGGAATAACCCTATAGAAAAGTTTAAATATAAAAAAACTTCCTGGTATTTTGGTGAAATATTATCTAAGTGGTTTCTGAATAGATATATCCATGTCTGGATATGACAAGTGAATGTGGATCTAGAACAGACGTACGTTGGAGTGAAAACTCCAACAAGGTGTTTTGGGGTTGACCCGAGGTATCCTAGTACATGACAACAGGTCTTTCTACACTCCCGTTTTAACACTCCCGGGGGATATGTTTGGTTAATCATAAGAATTTTATGAATCATTATGAAGGATTTATAGAGAAATTTAATTTTTTAAGAATGAAGTTTTAAGACATAAAATTATTTATAGTTAAAATATTCATAAATGAAATAATTTTCTCACTAAGTTTTTATTATTTTAGAAAATGGAGGGCAATAGGAGGAACCGTGAAAATGGTGACAGTAATGGACCATGCGCTGACGGCCCTCTGATGGAAGCTGGAATGGAAACTTCCATGCGAATAATGAACCAATTGACTCAAGTTATGGAAAATAACTTGAATCAAGTTGATAGACCAATCTCACCACTAAGGGAACAACATTATGTTTAATCCTTTATGAATCAATGACCACCAACATTTAGTGGATCGACTGACTCATTGATTGTTGAACAGTGGATCATCTCTATATAGAAGATGTTTTTTGTGCTCATCTGTTTAGAGAAATAGAAGGTCACTCTGGCTATCTATCGCTTAGTGGGAGAAGCTGATCAGTGGTGAGAAATGATTAAAAACATGAGTCCAAGAGTGGATCTTGAAGCTATGGAGTGATAAGAGTTCAGACGGATATTATTCAGTAAGTATTTCCCTCGTTCCATGAGAACAAGAATGGAGAAGGAGTTTCTCGAGCTGAAGCAGGAGAATGAATCTGTGGGAATCTATGAGATGAACATCACCAGAATTTCCCATTATACATCAATATTTTTCATGGATCCTAGTGGTAAGGTTGATGGACTCTTCGGTGGACTGATACCTCATTTGCAGAAGAATCTAGCCAACCGAGACTATGAAAACCATGAGGAGATCGTGAGAAGTGCGATGAAAGTTGAACTAGAGTTTTGTGAGACGCAAGGGTCTCATAAATCCAAGGACAATAAGATATTGATCGATCCAATATTAAGGAGGAGCTTTGATTAGGGAAGAGGAGGCAAGAAAGTACAATGTCCCACATGTAATAAATGTGGGAAGAAGCATTCGGGGAACTGCCTGCTCGAGAGCGGGAAGTGATACAAGTGTGGAAGAGATGACCATATTGCACGGAATATCCGTAGTGAGGTGAAGCCTCAACTTACCAACACTAACGACAAAGGGAAGATGGTTTAGGCCCTACCTAATGTCTAATGCTATAAGTGTGGACAACTTGGGAACTTTGCCAATCACTATCCAAATATGAGGTCATTGGAGGGGAATCACCATCATCCTTAGCAACGTCCAAGGGAACAAGGTTTTACTTTTTAAATCACTACGAATTAAGTTGAAGTGCCAAATGATGTGTTGGATGGTACTCTTGTTGTTCTCTAAAAGATATAAAGTACTTTGTTTTATTCTAGTTCTACACATTCCTTTATTTCCTCCAAGTTTCCAAATAATTTAGAATCAACCCCCAATTTTATAAAAGTAGAGTTATCAATCAAGACTCCTCATGGGATTATCCAAGCATCATCGATGTTTAGAAACTCTAGTATTTACTTTAGTGAGCACAATATTATTACAATCTAGTAGTCATTCCCAGGATGGAATTCAACATTATACTAGGTTTGGACTGGATCTCAAAGTTTAATGCTAAGATCAAATGTAGAAGCAAGGAAATCTCTATGGTCTTGAATGGAAAACCTAAATTTATCTTTCAAGGAGAGATATCTTAACCTGATCTTTCTCCAGAAGAACCTCCTATATCCTTCCTTCTTTATGGAGTTAATCAGTGAAGAAGAAGAAGTAAATGAGAGTTTAAGGATAAAAAATGTCCCCATCATCAAGGAATACATTGATGTATTTCCTGAGGAGTTACCCAGACCTCCCCCAGAAAGAGAGGTAGAGTTCTCCATTGAACTCGTACCTAGATCCCATCCAATATCAAATACCCCATATAGGATGGAAAATGTGGAGCTAGAGGAATTAAAGAAACAACTCCAAGATCTTTTGGAGAAGGGGTTTATTTGACTGAGTGTGTCTCCCTGGGGAGCACCACTTCTCTTTGTGAAGAATAAGGATGGATCGATGCGGCTATGAATTGATTATAGAGAACTGAATGGGATCATAGTGAAGAAAAAATACCCCTTACAAGAATTGATGACTTATTTGACCAACTTCGTGGGGCTCAATTCTTCTCTAAGATTGATCTTCGATCTGTTTATCATCAATTGAGGGTGAAGAAAGAAGATATTCCAAAAAATGACTTATGATCAAGATATAGGCATTATGAGTTTGTTTTTATGCCCTTCGGACTGACTAATGCACCAACTATTTTTATGGATTTGATAAATAGTGTCTTTAAGGACTACCTTGATAACTTTGTGGTAGTTTTTATTGATGATATTCCGATATATTCCAAAATTCTCGAGTAACATGAGGATCATCTAAGGGTTATTTTGAACACTCTATGGAAGGAGAGTATTTTTGGGAAGTTCAGAAAATGTGAATTTTGGTTACAACAAGTTGCTTTCTTGGGGCACATTGTTACCAATGAAGGAATCACAGTTGACCCTACAAAGACCAAAGTTGTAGAGGAGTGGCCTCATCCTACAACAATAACTAGTATTCATAGTTTCCTTGGTTTAGCGGGATATTATAGGAGGTTTTTTAAAAACTTTTCATGACTTTCTAATCCATTAACCAAGTTAAATCGAAAAGGGGTCAAGTTCATCTGTACAAAGGAGTGTGAAGAAAGTTTCCAAGATCTGAAGAAGAGATTGGTTACTGCACCCATGTTAACTCTACCCTCAAGTGGAGAAGGATTCATTATTTTTAGTGATGCATATCTCAAAGTTCTTGGGAGAATCCTCATGAAAAATGACAAATTCATTTCTTATGCATCTCAATAGTTGATGAATCATGATCAAAACTGTCCTACGCATGATCTAGAGCTGGCTACAGTCGTTTTTGCTCTGAAGATATGGAGGCACTATCTTTATGGGTAGAAATGTGATATATACACATACCATCAAAGTTTTTATTATATTTTCACACAAAAGGAATTGAACATGAAGCAAATGAGATGGTTGGAACTTCTTAAAGACTATGATTGTTAAATTCATTATCATCCTGGAAGAGAAAAAAAGTTGTTGATGCATTAAGCAGGAAAGACCCAGATCAATGACCTAGTAAAGATGGACATGGGAATTATAAGGGAAGGGGAAATCATCAACCCTAACCCAAATGATTTTTCAACCGTCATTACTAGAGAAGATCAAGAAATCTCAGAAATAAGATCCTTTGTTACAGAAGAAGTTTGAGGCTATGAAGAATGGGATGTTTCTTGAGTTCAATATTGATCAATAAGGTGTACTAAAATTTCATACAACACTATGTGTTCCATTTATTCTAGAAATAAAGAAGGATCTGATGGATGAAGCTCATAGCTCTAATTTCACTATACAACTTAGAAGCACAAAAATGTATAGGGACCTTCATAATCATTATTGGTGAGATAATATAAAAAGGAAGATTTCTAACTACACTTCAAGGTGCCTGGTATGTCAGCAAGTGAAGGAAGAGAGACAAATTCCTAAAGGGGTATTGCAACCACTACCCATACCAGAATAAAAGTGGGACAATATCACTATGGACTTCATCACTGGTCTACCGAAAACTTCCAAAGAAAACAATGTGATATGGGTTATTGTGGACCGTCTCACCAAGACTGCCCATTTTATCTCTATTCGGTAAGATTTATATCTTGATCAAATTTCCAGGATTTACGTGAAGAAAGTGGTAAGGATGCATGGAGTTCCACTTTCAATCGTATCTGATAGTGACCCAAGGTTCACATCAAAATTCTAGAGAAGTATTCATCATGTTCTAAGCACTGAATTTAATTTCAGTACAGCCTATCACCCCCAAACTAATGGCCAATATGAAAGGACTATTCAAACACTTGAGGACATTCTAAGAACATGTTCAATAGAATTTAAAGGTGGATGGGATCAACATATCTATTTAGTTGAGTTCTCTTAAAACAATAGCTTCCACTCAAGCATTCAAATGGAACCCTATGAAACTCTATATGGGAAACGATTTAGAACTCCTGCTTGTTGGGATGAATCTAGTGAGAGAAATCTTCTTGGTCTTGATCTTGTAAAAGATGTGATAGAAAATGTCCACACCATCTAGCAACACATTAAGGTTGCTCAGAGTCAGCAAAAGAGCTATACCAACAACCATCAAAGGGACTTGGATTTTGATGTTGGTGATAAGGTATTCCTTTTAATTTCACCTTGGAAGAGATTCATGAGGTTTGGAAAGAAAGGGAAGCTCATTCCTAGGTACATTTTCCCTTATGAAATCCTTGATTGCTGAGGAGCAGTGGCCTATCATCTTGCACTTCCTCCAAATCTAGCACAGGTTCATGATGTCTTCCATGTATCCCTCTTGAGGAAGTACATACATGACCCTTCACATGTACTAAACCCATAGGTGGTACAATTGGAACATGACCTCTCTTATGAGGAGAAGCCGGTGGAGATCTTGGATCATAGAGACAAGGTTATACACAACAAGACTACCCACCTTGTTAAGTTGTTTTGGAGGAACAACAAATTTGAAGAAGCCATGTGGGAACCATAGGAGTCTATGAGGCAGAAGTACCCACACATTTTCTCTTCTTAGGGTATGAGTTAAAATTACGGGGATGAAATTTCTTAAGGGGGAAGAATGTAAAGACCTGAACATTTTAATAATATTTATTTAATAAAGTTTTGTGTTATTTTATACTCAAAAAAACTATATCCTTTAATTAATGAAGCGAGTATAATTAATTGATATCATTGGCTTTCAGCTATTATATGAATGTTGGTAAATATGACCATTGGAAACTAAACTCTTAATGTTACAATTATTGTTTATAAATACAAGTGATCTTGGTTAATTAATACAGAAAGAAGAGTTGATGGCCTCATCCAGTACACTCGGGCCATACGAAGCCCATCTATTAGAGCTTGGGAAGGAGGTAGCATCTCTGGGCTTTGCTCTGGACCAAGCACAAGTTGAGCTTAAACATGTGAAGATTGAACGGAATCGCCTAAGGGAGAAGTTAAATATGATAGAAATCACCACTCGGGCAATGTTGTCTGAGCCGCCCCAAGATTCTATCATCATAGCACACCTTACACTTAGGTCTTATGCAGGTGTTATATGGGGCTACGTAATGAGTCCTTATATACCTTTTGTAATCCCTAGGTATAAATAAAATTTTTATTTATTCTTATAGTAAAATTTGGGTATTACAAATGTCTCGATAAATATACGATGAATTTATATAAGTTCCATATTATTGATGAATTTTGGAAAAAGGGGTATCTTAAAATATTTTTGTATACTTTAAATAATTAATAATGTGAAATGATTTTCAAATAATGGTCTTCTAGAGTTGTGATCAGTAATAAATTTAGAGTATAATAAGATCAACTTGATTTTTAGTGAATAATATAGTATGAATAGTAACATACCCTTATGAATAGTAATGAATAGTAAATTGGCCAAAAAATAGAAACTTCACCCATGAATGTATAAATACAATTTAGACATCTTAAAAGCAAAAACAAATGATCATACTATAAGTTTTTGTATTTTTATAGGTCATAAATATTTTATTTAAAATTTTATAATTAATTTAATAATTTAAAATTAAAATGTATTTTCATAAAAGATGATCACAAATTTTTACTTTATTGTCTTATGGTTATACGATAATTTTATGGGATCTTCATTACTTTTTCAAGGAGTTACAAAAAAAGTTATAGTTTTAGATTTTTTTTTTTAATAAATAATGATTTTATTTAAAAATTAAATTAAAAATATTTAGAAAATTATTTTCATAAAATGGAGTTCATTTTTGAATTCAGAGCATCGATATTAGGTTAGGGTAAATTTATGAGATTTTTATAAAATGTTTTTTTCAGTGAATAGTGAAAATACAGTTTTGAGTTTCGGGTGTTTAATTACATCATTAATGATGTAATAATGATGTAATATTTCTGGTCAACTTTTGAATGGTAATATATTCTATGATGTGTCCCAAGTGTCAAATACCATGGGAAAATACCATGGGCAAGCCCATGGTTTTTCAAATACCACCAATGAGGTGTCCCTTGGAAATTAATTAAATATTCCCTCACTTTTTCTATAAATACCAATACATTCTCTCATTCCTTTCATTCCAAAATCCTCCTCAACGAAGATCTGGTATTTTTACCTCCCAAGGAGTCCTCCCAAGGTACCCTCAATCCCCTGAAGGTCCCAAAATTCAAGATTTCGAAGTTACTCTTCAAGGTAAGGGAACGTTTCACCCTCCTCTTTTAATTCATAACTTCCTTTATGTTATGTCTTCTAGTTTCCATTTTATTGTGTGGGGGTATGTTATTATATATTTAAATTACTGTCCATTTCATGTAAAATTTATTAGATACCCTTTCTTCTCTCATAAATGGATTTTCTGAAATTTTAAGTGATGTCGTTAGGCTGCTGAATTTTCATAAAAGAAATCACATCTTCTATTTTCTTTCAAGTTTCCTTTTCATATGGTATTTCATTAAAATATCCATTTATTTTTGAGTGGGTGAACCTTTTCCCCTATCTTTTAAATGTTTTATAAAACCGTGTCATATAGCTATTACGCCACAGAAATTTCATCTCAAAGTTTCTCTCTCTTTCTCCCAAGAAATTATCTTATTTTCTTTATGTGAATACCCAAACCTATTTTATTTATGTTGTTATTCATCATAAATTAAAATCATATATTTGGTTCTAGTTTTCACATACATAAAACCCTTATACCTTTTCCATGGGTTATAAATGACGTAACGATCATGTTTTTAAGCACTTTTGCAACATCGTGATTTTGAAATGAAACCCATTTCTTTTATTCTATATGGGTTATTTATGAAATGATTGATTATGATCTATGTGGTTCACAAGAAAATAAAGACATATTAAGGGTGCACCCTATAGTGCTCCAATTCAATGGGTAAATAATTTAATCTCTAGAGATGACATGTTTCACAATACCTTGGTGAATAACCTTGGTAATTTTTATGACACCTTGGGGATGAACCTTAGTGATCTGTTCATTAATGTCTAAATTAAATGTTGTAGCCAAATATTAAAGTTATGGTTCAATTTATTTTCATTATTATATTCATCTACTTCCATTGCTCATGTCTTTATGTTTTTCATCAAGTTCATATTGATTTCACGAGTAAACCGATTCCCTTGCTTTCCTTACTGGGCCTTCTGCTCACCCTTTCCTTTGATGTATGTCTCTAGGTTATGAGATGCAGTAATTGTACTTAGGATGAATCTTTGATTAATCCTTAAAAGTTTATTATAATATGTTTAATGTTTTCATGTTTTATTTTCCTGATTTCCAAGATACTAGACTTTAATGATCCTTTATTTGTAAAATGTAATGAAAAGTTATGTAATAAAAAGGCGGGATGCCATAGTTATGATAAGTAAAATTATAATGGATTTAGACATAAAAACTTGGTATAACCAATATATTCTTATTAATAATACTCTTTTACCATACATTTATAATCTCACATTAATACCCACCACAATACTCAAAATAATAAGCCCTTGTTCACTTTCATCATGGAATCCATTATTAAATTTTAATTGATCTTGTCAAAATTAGCTAATTTCCATATACTACTTACTTGTAGGAATTATTATTCATAATTAATAATTCCTCACCATCCAAGGTGAATAGAAAACAATCACTATGGTTTTAACCTTCCTACACATTATGTGTCTCTAGAACATTCTTGTTCAACATGACTTGTGGAACTCAATCATATTCCAACTATTTATGAATCTCTAGAATTTGCTACACCCAAGTCAATATGGATCCCACTATCTCTAATATATTTCTTCACCCTTTTATAAAAATGTATTTTATCACTTGGCTACCACTTTTTTATCTTATGGATTTTTTTAATATCCAAATAAACTTTTAGGATTATAACTTTAGGTGCACATAGTGTTTTACCTGATGCGAGTTCATTTATGTCCTAACAAACTATTTGTATCTAAATGCATGTACTTGTGACATAATGGATTTCCATCATAATATAACTCATATGAAATCCATTTTTCATATTATTTTTCATATGGTTATGGGATATCACCATTATTTGTTAAGCACATCATGAAATATAATGGAAATTTATGCAAGTTTCTACATCAATACTCCTTACATCATAACTCTGCTGTATAAAATGTGCATTTAGGAATTGCTCCATGCTACATTTTTTTATCAATGTTAATATTTAGTACTTCATTATTATTCCTCCTCATTAGCATAAATTTCATGATGTAGATAAGGTGATGTGAATTATTAATTACTCCATATTACATTATATTTATCGATGAATGTATGGTCAAGATATTCTTGAGCATATCAGTCCAAAGAAACTCATATCTTCTAAACATAAATATATCATACTTCATATTACCATTACATAATGAATTAAATGAATATAAAGAAGTATGTTTACCACTATTTTTCCCTTAGAATAGTTCATGCTTACTTTTTGAACTAATTCCAAATGGATTGTGAATTAACTTTATTTCTAAAGGTTTTTTGTCCAAAAATAAGTACATACCTCGATAATACCTAAGGTGTTTAGCTAGAATGAGACTAAATACAATGATGTGTATATCTTAGACTTATACTTTTAGTTTTTCTTGACAAATATTATCTTTCCACAACTAGGAAAATAAGTTATGCATTAATATTCATCAGATATTTCCTATGATTCATGTATTAATGAACTATTAGTTGTGTATTTGATACAACAAACAACATTCATTCCAGAACTTGTAATAAGGTATCCTTGTAGTAGACATGAGATAATTTTTTTGACTATACTCAATAATAGTTCTAAAAGAACCATACACTTGGAAATATAGAAGTTGTGTGATTCTGACTGCTGACTTAGGAATCACCCTTTCCTGGCTTCTTATAGAATACACCTTACTTCTAGTAATGTTTCTATACTTAGTTACTTTATTTAAATATACATATGTAATTGAAATATTGTACTTAATACCCAAGTAGTAGTATTGAAAAATTAATTTTATATTGATAAATATACTTGAAGAAGAAGCAGTAACTCTCTTCATTGATTTAGATTATTACCTTTAAACTTCCATTGTTTTATTTCATGAAATAAAAAGTGAATGACCTCCTTTTAATTACCTATTTAATTAAATAATATTTTGAAAATGCCTTTGGAATTACTTATCATTGTTCTTCTCTCCTTTTCTATCAATTTTTTAAGTATAAGAATTAAATATTAATCTATCTTTTATATTCTTATTATTTAGTGACCTTTACTCAAAAGGTAATGAAGTGTTTACTCAATACTGTTTGTTTTGTAACCTAAAATGAGACCCAATTAAATGGGTAAAAATCATATGAGAAATGGATCCATTGAAATATTTTGATCCATCTTTCAATTTACACATGTCCAGTTTAATCATCACCTTATTGATATCTTGCTTCACTTTCTCCTAGAAAACTTCTCAGAGATGAGACTACATGTTATATAACCTATGTCTTGATGTAGTGACCACAACTAGTATCAGAAGTTTACGATATATTTATGAAATAAACATCATAATATACATACATGATTCTCCTATAATAAATTTTATGCCCTTTCTTCACAAGGTAGCTTAATAGGTATTGGGGACACTAGCACCTTGAATTTCTTGTACCGTATTATTGTGTGAAACTCTTGGAAATTCTTGCTAGTGAAGATATTTACTTTGTCTATTATTTATCATTTTATTTCTTATGGTATAGATTTACATTTTATAAAAAACATAATTATATAAGATTATTACTATTTATCTTGATTTCTGATTTAGACATGTTTATTAATTAGTTAAATCATTAAAAGTCTCTCACTATTTTATTTAATTCTAGGAACCCTTTATTCTAGAACCAGAATACTCTATTGCTTGAGTATTCTAGTGTAAAATATACCTAAACCTCCCATCATAGTCTATAATATTTGGATACGCCACTACTTGGAGGGTTCAAGGTAGGTGTTTGGCTGGCCAACTGCATTAACTCATGATTTCGTCATCTATTGACAGAAGTCTCAGCTTCTAAAATCTTAACTTAATTTACTCAGTGCATGCCTCTAAAATAATATTATGTTATATTTGGATAATACTTACTACCAATTTAGTTAATTCAACCCCCCACTCACATAATAAATCCCGAGTAGTAAGAGGAACCCTCAACTTTAGCTGATGAGCACTCCAAACACCTAGTTTTCTCCAAATTCAAATGATGGAAGGAAATTATGACTTAATATTTATTTGAGGGTTTTATTATTTTCAAGTTTCAAAATGAAATAATTTTATATTTCATAATCATGTTCTATTAGATCTCACTCACAACTGACTATGCAATAAATAGAAAAATCCATCACGTCACATGTTCATTTAATCAGTACATGCTTGTTTATTATTCTATGTGATCATGCGTAAACTAAACATTCACATAGTAATAAACCATGAAAAAAATGATTACATGATCATGGGATGATACTAATGGTTGATTCATTTAATCAATAATGGATCAACCTAGACCCTAGGGTTAATACCTTGAGTTGCATCACTTGTGTCTCGAGTTGCATCTCTCACTCATCTAATGCGTCAAACTCCTGTATATTGTGTCGCCATAACTTGGTGCGAAGTGCATCACTGCTCATCTCGTCATTATAAAACAATATTAACACGTAGGTGAGGGGGTCTCAAGACTATAAATAGAACTCAGAATTGGACACGCATTCCCTTATATATATAATGACACTTAGACGACATGTAGATCATCTTTTAATTAAAATAATTATTACAAACTATTGCAATAATAAATTAAATAAAAAAACACCATACATGCATTGGTTGGTCTTAGGATCATGATCGGTTTTATATGAATTAAACCTATGTATTAAAATTAGATGTATAATTAAAATTAAACTTTCATTAAATTATACTAGATGGAATTTTTTTTGAATTAAAATTCACTCTTATTTTAATTCAATATCTACGTCGTTCGGTACCATTAATTAATTTAATTTTAAAACTAAAAAAATAAACTAATTATTTAATTTAATTTATCACCAAAATTAAATCAATTTAACCTGTAACATTAAAATTAATTTTTAAACAAAAAATAATAATTAATTAATTTAAATTACAACTCAAATTAAATTAACTAATTTAATTAATTGTTGATTAAATAAAATTAATTGGTCCCTGAAAACCCGGTAAGGGCCTCTGTGGGTTGAGTCAAACCTATACAGGCTCATTCGATCCATACAGACCCGGTATAGGGGTATCCTGGGCTAGGTAGGCCCACCCAAACCCTTTCAAGGTTGGGTAGACCCACCCTGGCCTTATTTCAGGGAAACTTGGGTCTATACAGATCTACATGAAGAGTTAACTCATGCCCACATCATTTGCAAGGAGTCTTCCAAGCTCAGAAATAGAGATGGTGTGAGCCTAGGTACCATATAGGGTACGATCGAGCTTGCAGTTGTGGTGGTCAGATCCATCGGTTGGTGGGGTATCATGGGGGAAGTGACTCGACGCATCCAGGCGAAGGGAGGGGCTGGATGGTAACTCAATCAATCTAGGAGGAGGGTCTCCTAGTTCGAATGACATACTGGTGTAGTGATCTAGAATCCTCGAATAGGGAGAGTAGCGGATATCACCACTCCATAGTAGGCATCGGATCTAGATCTATGGAAAGATACAGCGGTGAAAGGGGGTCAGGATCCATTGATACAAGTCAAACAGTGGTGGGGTGAGGTGTCGATGCATGTGGTGGCCGTGAGGGAGGCCAGACCGGTGAGTCTCACTAAATCTGAGGGAGTTTTTTGGTCCAATATGGTCACGAATAATGGTTGTGTGCATGAGGTGGCCATTGGGGAGGAGCCATGCGAGGAGGAGGAGGCCACTGGTTTAGAGGTAGCCGTCTACGGTGGTGCGAGGCAGTTGTGAAACCTGAGGCACCTGCACCCATAGAGAAGTGGACCAATGGGTCTCCTTGGTTTGAATTTTTTTGTCTAAAGTTTCATTGACCTGACTATTATTTTGTTATTTTTACCGAGGAAACACAAACATCCCATAAAAATTTTCTAAATCCTATTATGTTAAGTTTAAGAAAAATAATAATATTATTTTATTATAATAACATAGTTGGTGTCAGAATATACTATTCTAGGCATCAGAATTCTAGATGGTGTTCGGGTTCAAGGGTATATTCCCACGCTGCTGATTCTGGTATAAAAATAACATATAAACTATATATGTTCTTCAAAAAATATAACCCACATGATTTAATTCCCATAAAAAATTAAAACTTCATATGGCTGTAGACTGGAGATTTGGTGTCGGATTCAAAATCTATTTGCAGCGTTGGGACCAGAATGACACCCTCTTTTATATTTATTGAAAAATTAATTCTTCAATTTCATAAAATCTGAACATGTCTCTTTAATAATAATTGAAGGTTCGGGGCACACAACATAATCCCTAAAACTTGGTATTTTAAAAAAAAATTCACCACTGATCAACATGATCTCATCGTCGTCGATGAAATGTTGCCTGGTTACCACCTGAGGATCCTGTGTGAGGAATTTTAATCCCAAAATAAAACCATTAAATACCTGGTTATATCTGAATCCGCTCTCGATTTTTTCTCATCATTGGTAATTTATGATCAAATAATCTGAATCTGAATTCCTCCAGATCATCCACACATGCTTGAAGAAACTTTGGGAGCATCAATCATTAAATTATGGGTTCTAGAATGAAGATCTGACATTTCCATCGACGCTTCGATGATCACTATATTACCTTGATTGTGATTCATGAGTGTGCTCGATCCAATGACTTGGATCCAGAGTCCATCTCTCTAGAATGTGGGAGAGAAAAGAATAGAAAGAGAGGTAGTGAATACTCCCTCTCAAAAGGTATCTCTCTTCTATATATATTGAAACAATAAATATCCAGAAAAAATCCCAGATATCGGAATATTTATTTCTCACTGAATAAAAAATATATTATAATTACTTTACTGAGTCCTAAAACCCATTTGTATTATTATCACATTCTTGTTGTATAATAAATATATTACATGATAATATACGATCCATTAACATGACTCATTATTCCCATAAATAATAATTGAACCTTTAATATTTTAAACTAATATTAATTCAAATAATATTTCCATGTATTTCCATTAAAACTTGTAAATACATTAAATAAATAAATTCAATTTCAATTATTCTTAACTTAAATAATATGAATTTATTTATTCTTTTGGTGATCATATGTCCTTATAAAAAATCCAAACCCTAGTAGTGGGGCCCACCATATCCAATATACATATTCAACTGAATAGGGAAGATTCTTGAATATGCTATTGTGTTTGACTCTCTAGGCCCTTAACTTGATAGTAGTGAATACTATTCATGGACTAAGATTGTGATATAGTAACCCATCATGACCCTTAAATAGATAATTATAGTCAAAGCAACGACAACCAACCTACGACCACGAACTATGTAACATAATCTCTTTGTCTTTAATATCCCATAAAGCAGGATGCACACCCGTGTCATTATCCTTTTATATCTTTATTATTAGTTGATCTAACTAGATGGTTTTACCCTCAATTATTATGGTCATGGTCTTATAAAGGTACAATCATCCTGATCAATGAGTCTAGAGATATATTACTTCCTTAACCTTGATGGACAAATCATTTCTTGACTATTAAACCAATGTCATACCACCAATGATGCCCCCAACACAAACTACCTCACCCCGATTTCAATATCATAGTTTTTTCCTTGCATCAAAGTATGTGATCAAATGGCACACATTGGTAATAATCTCAAGTTAGGAGATCATTGCACATGTCATTAGATAGGAACAACCAATTACACCTAAAACATGTGGTCTTCCTATTGGTGGGTCTATCCTCATAATCTCACTACTAGAGATCACCAAGTGAGAACTTCATGAGAAGAAGTTTCAATGCTTATTATCCCTTAGTAGCTAATAATCAAACATTTACTTTTTCCATTCAATAAGATATATCTAGACCATAGGTCCTTTGTTTAAGATTAATTTAATAATATATCTAGGTATCCATTATAGCCTAGCATCTGCTATAACCTTTTGATATGACAATTAATCTATGTACATTACCATTAAATAGTGGACAAAAAAAGTATACAATATAATGGTAATATTACATCATGTATATCTAATTATACACATAATATGGTAATCAAAATTATTGCATAGTTGGGTCTAGGGAACCCACTATTACAACACTTTGTTGAGAGCAGTGTGCATCCTGAGTTTCTTCATGCCTTATTATTTCATATCAATCTATGAGATTTATTACATGCACTAGATTTTTAGTGAAATATATTCCATGGGTTTAGGATTGGGGTCCTGGACTTGGTAAACCTTGGGTATGTTCATGGGAAATAGGATTTATTCTCATGAGTAGTTTGGCTAAGATATCAATTGGTGATATATTATTATCATTTGGATAGTGGGGAATGTTGAGTATATATTTATAAACCTAAGTTACCATAGATATAGTTTCATAACCTAAGACTAGAGTCTTGTCGTTTATTATTGAGGCATGTCTTCTTTGGAATCATTTCTTGGTTATGGGAGACTTGTTGGATCTGGTGATCTGGATTGTACCTTTATAAATATCATTGGTGTTGTTTGACTCTATGATCTTTTGAACATTTCTTTGGGATGAAACTTATTCATAGGATTGACCTAGTTTTCCCTTGGTTGGTTACACCCTATGAGAACAGGTTTGTTTCCCTTGGTTAGGGGTTGAGATCTTGAGTCTTTCCTTTGTTTAAAATGAGAAACCTTATTATATTATTTATTCTCTCTTTTATAATTTAATTTTCAGTTTCCAAACCATTTTAAAATAATTATAAATGGTGGGGAGACCAATTTTAGGTCTTTTTTCTTTTAGAGCCTCATGTTGGATAATCTGGAATCTATGACTCCTTTGAAAGGATAAAAGTGAGGTTAATTTGGGCCCCATTTTTGTTTCATGTTAAGCCAAGTTAGTTCTGGATTATTTCACTAGGAATCCTAAAGAATAGAGTTTAGATATGTCTTGAAGTTAGAAAATGGGTGATGGATTAAGGTTTTTCCAAATTATTCGTTCATGGAAATAATCTATTTCACCATGACCTTGAGTTGATAGTAGTTATACAGGCTTATGAAACATTGTGACACTAGTCCCTTAAAGATAAATTTATGATATATTCAGATCATAAGTTTCTAAAGTTTAATTTTACCTATATTAATCTAATCATGTGATATAAATTTTGGTTTATGTGATTTTTAGATATATAATTTTGATATTGGGTAAACTCTCGTAAAAGGAGGTGTGATAATAGATGCTTTGATCACAGTTTTACTAATATAGTCTATGAAGAATCAATGGATAAGGTGTCCTTATGAATAATTTTTCAAGAATTATATAGGCGTTTTTAGGGATCTCGAGTGCTCATGTTCCCAACTTGTGAGTAATCAAATTTCCTTGTATAAACGGTTTTGGCTCTGGAAAGTAGCAGAAACCAGTTGGGAGCATTTTAATGAAATGTTTTATATTTGGGAGACCTTGGGTTTTTGGTTTTGGTCTCTTAATGGTACCTAGAGCCTTTGGAATCATTTTTTTGTTCCAATATTCTTGATTCATGGGTTGATGGATCCTAAAAATAGTTCTAGTTTTCCAATGCACTTTCGGGTAGCAGAATGTGTCATGGTTTGGGGCATCAATGTTACTAGTCTAGAGTGAGTCAGTCAATTTTAGAATTAATGTCATAATTCTCTACATTTTAGAAAAATAGTGTGACAAACCCAAACCAGATACCCCATCAAACTAGCACCTGAACCATATTTCCAAATACCCGATGGGCTTTCCCGATCCCCATTGAATAAATAGAGGGGGAAATCACTTAAATTAAAGCAGACAACAAGACATATATACAAGTATAGAAGGAAACTGTATAAGAAAACCTATATATATCATAACATAAAAATAAAAATGGAATTGATATAATGAAAAAGGTAGAAAAAAAATCTCCAAGAGACAAGTCCAACTATAAAGTAATAAAAAACAAAAAAAGCTACTCCAATAGTATCCACATGATATCATGGGAAACCCCCCACTATCTCACCATCTCACTACCCAAACTCATCTGATAGAAAACCTCGCCACCTCACTATGGTCCTTACCTTTCCCTACATCAAAATACATAACAAGGTCTATGCACCACCAAATGGGTATGCAAGGTGTGAGCTAACAGACTTAGTAGGGTTCCACGTAGGTGTTCCTTATCAAATCTCTGAAAAATAATCCAAGCATGATCACCTTTAAAGAAAACAAGGCAAGATATATAGTTTATAAGTTTTTATATCAAAATCATGAAAAAAAATTAATTTCACCTTTTTTATATTTCCAAATAAATAAATTAAATCAATTTCTAAGAATTTCATATACAATAAAGTAGTCATATCAAAACAAACCAAAAAATGTATTGAGTATCATATCAAAATCATGGTAGTATAACCAAAATAGTACAACAAAAAATAGCCCAAATCATCTAAAAACACAAGAAACATAACATTAAAGATCACACTAGGTCAAGATATTAATTACACTTGTACATAAACATAGAAAATCATGTGTGCATCAAGCATCTAGAAATATGCATCAAGTCTAAAGAGTATAGGAACACCCTAGAAAGAGAACCTCCCAACGGTTCTAACGAGTCCCTAGAGAAATAGGCCTAGATACTAGAGGAACTCCCCATGAGTGAACCCCCTGATAGTGGATTAGTCCTGTTACTACAACTTCCACCTAAGTACCCAAGTCTTACCTTGTGCTCTATTTTCCAAACCAATTCATCAGACCATTTCATCATATCATTCATTGAAAATTATTTCACAATTATTTATAAAACATTTATATTTACTAAAACTAGGGGGAAAACATCTTTTACTAAAATATAAATTCCACACACACATATAAAATCATTCAATAATTAAATTAAATTTAATAAAAAAAATATCAAAAACTAAAGCAATTCGGTTCACCAACACAGGCTAGAGATAGAACCACCTACCTCAAAACTCAGGTCGTACATGTTTGTAATGGTATTCACAAATATGAAGAACAAAAAAATGACAAAAGAGGCCCTATAATTAATCTACAGATCTTAGAATTGATTCAATTTAGAAAAAAGGTTAGATAAGAGGATATATCACAACATAACACAAGAATGCATAACCACTACACCACAATGAACAAAGGTTCATCCCCTGGAACAAGATCACACAACAGTTCTAGAAGGAAACATGAAGAAACATAATCTCAGATCAATAGATCTAACAACAAAACATAATGACTCTACCGCAATCAAAGGTAATTAAGAAGGAGAAAGGATAACTCACCTAGAGAGATACCGCACACAACCTTGATGGTCAAATGCCAAATAAATTGATCCATAAGTGGTGTTGGATCCCAAAATCACTAGATAATTCTTCTAGGTTGATCTAAAGGAGGGATTCAGACAAATAATAAAACAAATCATCTGAGAAGCACCCTAATATCCAACCTCATGAGACTTATATGGTGTGTAATACAGTTACATGTCATATAATCCATTGGGACCATGAACACAGAAAAACTTATCACCTTTTTATTAAAAATCAATTTTTAACATTACATAGTGTGTAAATTTTATACGGTGTGTACTATTTCATTCTGTGTACTCGGCTCATGAAATGTTCCTAGAAAACACTACACATCATGTACTCCCATTAAACGACATGTATATTACCAACATACTACAAAAATAGAAGATTATTACACAAAAACCCACACCACCTCGGGCATTCTCTAAACTCGGGGATAACCCCACTGATTATTTACATGTTTATCCCCGAACTCCATTAATTAAAACAAACATACATCCCTGATCTTAAGATAATTTTCCCCAAAATATTATTCCCATCATCAGGAGTCCCAATATGCATCCAATTAAAGAGGAAAACAATTAAATAGAAAGGAATTACTTGAAATAGGGTAAAGGGATGTTATAAAATCCCTACCATAAGACTTTCTATCCTTAGGAAGTCATGTGGAAGAATGAATTTTGGTAATGAGGTGAGTACACTACTCCCTTGTCAACAAATCATGCTCCAAAGTCGCATGAGAATATGGTCTATGTCACCATAAAACACTGACCAATGGATCGAATTCTCACAAAAGACTTTCACCTAATATTCAATGATCTCTACTGGATGCTCTACAATGGAAACATCTAAATATAACTCAGTATCTTCCCATTATAGAACTTGATAGGGATTAGGATGGTATTTCTTGAGTTGCAATATGAGTACAACCTCATGAACACCCATTAACTAAATCATAAATTCCAACCAATAAGTAACCTGACCAAGCTTCCTAGTGACCTAAAATGGTAAAACATATCTCAGAGCCAACTTTCCTTATTTTCCAAGCCAACAGTGACCCAACTGAGGATAAGATTTCAAGAAAACTTGGTCACTAGTGGAAAAATCCAAATAAAGACATCATTAATTTGCATAATATTTCAATCTACTCTGATCTATAACCAAATGCTGACTTATATCCTGAATACTCTCAGATTTATCCAAATCCAAACTCAAACTCACTAAAGAATCTTCTCTCACGTCTTCCCAACAAAGTGGTGACCTGCCTAGGTGACAATACAAAGCCTTAAAGGGATCCATTCTAATCGATGAATGATAACTAGTGTTATAATAAAACTCAAACTATCCTAGACGTATATCCCAAGATCCAAAAAAATCAAATACATAGGCATGAATCATATCCTCTAGGATTTTAATAGCATGCTCCATTTGGTCATCTGTTTGTGGATGATAAGTTGTATTCAATCTAACCTGAGTAACCATCACCTCCTGAATACTCCTATAGAAATTTTAAGTAAACCTAGGATCCCTATTAGAAACAATGAAAAAAGGAACCCCATGTAACCTCAAAATATATTTCCCATACATCTTACTTATATTTTTAACTAGTGGTGTCCCTGATCGGAATGAAATGAGCTGATTTTTTCAAACAATCAATCACCACCCAGATAGAATTACTACCTTAGAGATTACATGGTAATAAAATAATTAAATACATTGAAACCTTATCCCATTTTCAAAATGGAACTGAGGGTCAAGAAAACTAGAAGGTTTTAGATGCTCTACATTTATCTATTGGCAGGTGTAATAGCGGGACACATAATTAGCAATATCACACTTCATACATGGCCATCAAAGTCATCATCTCATATCATAATACATATTAAATGTTCATGGATAAATGTACCATGAAGAACTATGACCATCAAACAAAACTAAGATCCTAATATATTTTGGGATGACAAACCAATCACCAAAACTAAGAATACCATCTAAATATAGAGACCAAATCAAAATGGTATCCCCACCATATAGGGTTTCTTAAATTCCTATGAACTTTTCAACATATTGTTAACCCTATATAATAGACCCAAGGAGAGATTATGATAACCAGACATTGGTCAAATTCAAACTAAAAACATCCTCATGAGCATTCGGATTCAATCGAGAAAAAATCCTCATAAGGTTCCACTCTTTGATTCCTGAACAGACTATGATGGCACTTTCCTGCTAAAATCATTTTCAACAATATTTCCCTTCCTTGGGGTGTAGGAGATATCGAATTCAACCATGTAAAGGTACTCCACCCATCATCTATTTATGATATTCAATTATTTATGAGAAAATATATAGCTCAAAAACTTATGGTTAGAAAATATTGTGAAAATCCTCCCAAAAATATATTTCTTCCAATACTTAAGTGCATGCATAACTGTGGAAAGATCTGAATCATGAGTGGGGTAATTTTTCACATGAAGTTGAACCTAACAAGAGCCATAAACCACCACATGATAATCTTCCATGAGAAAAAAAACCCAAAGTAGTGCCATAATCATCACAAAAAAACCACATTACCCTTACTGGGATCATATAAGATGAAAATAGGGGCTGATGTCATAAATCATTTCATCTCATCAAAAGAAGACTAAAATTTTTTATACCATATGAATTTCACCCCTTTCCTAATAATATTAGTCAAAGTTAATTCCAACTTTGAGAAATCCTTCTTGAACCATCGATAATATCCAGCAAGGCCAATGAATCTATAAATATCAAAGATATTTTTTTGGTTCTTCCCAATACAAAACAGCCTTCACCATCATAGGATCAACTAATCAGCCATACTCAAAACTCATGTTCCCCAAGAACTTCACTTATTGATTCCAAAAATTTCATTTTGAATTTCTTTTCATAAAAATGGTGACTCCTCATGATTTCTATAACCTAACTTGGATGGTTCCCATGATCGTGCTCAGGCCATGAATAAACCAAAATATTAGCCATGAACACTACCATAAAAGTGTTGAGATAATGATAGAATATTCAATTAATCAAAGCCATAAAAACTGCAAGATCATTAGTTAAACCAAACGACATCACAAGATGTTTGAAATGCCCATACCTTCTCTTGAAAACCATATTTGGTATACCAAATTATTGAACATTAAGATGATGATAACTCAACTAAAGATAAATCTATGAAAACCACTTTCCCCTTTATATGGTAAAACAAATCATCCACATGAGGAAAAGGATACTTATTCTTAACTGTTACTCGGTTCAACTTCTGATAGTCCATGTACAATTAGAATGAACCATCTTCCTTCTTGGAATAGAGCACTGGGGCATCCCAAGGACAAACACTAGGGTGAAAAAACCCTTTTCCCTCAGGTCATCCAACTGAACCTTGATCTCTTTTAGCTCTGTTGATTTCATAATATAGGAAGGTATTGAAATCATATATATACCTGGATCTAGGTCAATCATAGACTCTACATCCATTTTAGAGGAATCATAGAAAAATATTCTAGGAAAACATTAGGAAAATTCTGAACAATAGTGGGAAGATCAATAATAGAATAAATTTCATCGAGCTCAACTGCTACAGTAGAAAACAAACTCTTGTGCTCTGGGCATGAAGACCCTGCATGACCCAACCTCAAATCCCAACCACCATGAAACACTTGTGAGATTTCACCTTCCTTAAGAAATGAGACATTCCATTGATAAAAATCAACCACAATATGATGAGTAAAAATCCAATCCATCCTAATCATGATATTAAATAGGTCTAAATTGAGAATAAGGAAATACCAGACTAAATATGCATTAGCTATCAATAGAACACAAGAAGGACACCAAAACCCCTACTCTTTCCCCTTCCCAAAAAGTGTTTCTAACTTTATAACAAATGACATGATATTTTCAATAATTTTAATAATATAAAAATAAATATCTAGATACAAATGAGTGGGAATCACCAGTGTTAAATAAAGCAATCACTATGGAATATGCAATAAAGATGGTACCTCTTATTGTCACTATACTTGTGTCTACCACCACCGAAAACTCATAAACTATTTGAAGGTGATTAACTTATGAAGCCAATGGATAAATACATATAGTCATTAAATCATGTGAATGTGTTGTGGTAGACTTTTTGGCTGATGATCCTTTCCCATATTGAGATGTAGATATAGCCTGATAGAAATGATTCAGATGACCATAACATCCACAACTGTTTCACAACTTTGCAAGAGAAGGATAAGAAAGTCATGTGTGTCTAGCCTTTCCAAACTAATAGCAAGTCAAATATGCATAAATAGCTACAAATAAAGGTTTCAAAGATTCTTACTACCAAGAACCACCTACACTACTCCTGGGATGATCTTTTCACTTCCTATTTTTCCATGGTGCACCACTGAAGCTGCCACTAGGTAGAAGAGAAGGGAAATAATATTAAACCTTGTCTTACATATTAATTTATACCATTATATATCTATCTAATATCTTCAAATAAGTATAAATATTTAGCATAAATATTTACGACCTGATATTTGGTCACAGACCCTGTAGGTACTTCTGAGATTTCATCTGGTCATTCTTTATAACCTCTGGTGAAAAATAAACTAGCTTAACAAATAGATCAGTGTATTTTGACATCAAATTCTCTCTCTGATACAAATAGAGTAACTCTAAAGACTTCACTATCTCTAGTGAATCTAGATAAAACTTTTGGAAGAATATATTCTTAAAACCCTTATATTCTAAACCCACATGCATATCTGCATGTACCATGGAATCCCACACTACTACAAAATAGGCTTTTAACTGTTCTAGAATCGACCATTATCAGTGCTATAAAAATGATGTCTACCTTAACGTGTTTAAAAGTACATATATTTTACCAGTGCTAAGAAAACGCTGATAAAGGGTAGATTTATCAGTGCAAATAAAATCACTGATAAATCATACTTTTATCAGTACTTTTAAAAGCGTTGATAAAATACCCCATTTATCATCACTTTTATTTAGCGCTGGTAAATAGCGCCTTTATCAGTGCTTTGAAAATCATTGATAAATGGTGTCTTTTATCATCGCTTTTGAAGTGCCGATGAAAGTAGGATTTATCAGCACTTTTATTTTCACTGATAAAAGCATCATATATCAGCGCTTTTATTTGCACTGAAAAAAGCATGATTTATCATCACTTTTTAATGCGCTGATAAAGATTGACTTTATCTGTTCTTATATAAGTTCCGATAAATGATTCCTTTATCAGTGCTTCTAAAAGTGCTAGTAAAGAACAGATTTATCATTTAATTTAGTAGCGCTGATAAAGGTGAAAACTGTAGTGTGATGCTGCAGCACATTGTATCTCTAGAAATAGGTGCAGTGTGTTGCAACAACACACTGCATCAGCAGAAATAGAAAAAAAAATTCCGAAATAAGATAAAAATACTGAATTTAAATGAAAGAAAAATTCTAACATAAATAAAATAAAAAAAGAAAACGGGATTATAGAGTATATTAGTTGTTTTTCTACTAAAAATGATATAAATTTTGAATAAAATGACGCACTTGGAGTCATACTGGTCACACCTTGATTCTAATTGAGGTGTGACTAATTAATACATGCCACAAATGACATATGGATTATTTTCCTGATGTACCAAAACAATCATAATGTTTTTTCTCTATTTTTAGTATGTTAGTTGTTTTTTTATTAAAATTAATATCACATTTGAATAAAAATACACACTTTGAGTCATACTGGTCACACCATGTGTCATATTGAGGTGTAGTTAATCCCTACACATCAAAAATTATGTATAGATTATTTTCATAAAGTACGAAAACAATATGAAGGTGTTTTATAAGTTTTGAGTATGTCAGTTGTTTTTTACTAAAATTAATGTCAATTTTGAAAAAGAAAAATTTGGAGTTATACCGGTCACATTGTGCATCGTATTGAGGATCGGTTGAATGCTACATGTCCTAAATGACTCATGGATAATTTTCATAAAGTAACAAAATAATTGGAATGTCTTTCATTGGTTTTGAGTATGCCACGTGTATTTTTACTAAAATGTCATTTGAAACTGGAAACACACACTTTGATCCATACAAGTGTTAGTGTGTGTGGTTTTGACATGAGACTAATTCATACACGTCACAAATAAAATATGAATCGTTTTCAAAAATTATCAAGACAATATGATCATGTTGTCTTGGTTTACAGTGAGTGGAACTTTTTTGTATTAAAATATCAATTTTAAACTGAAAACAAACACTTGGAGTCATACCGGTCACAATTTACATTATAATTAGGTTTAGATAATCCCTACACATCACAAATGATGTATGGATCATTATATTAAATTACCAAAAAAATCCAAATTCATTTTCTCAGTTTTGATTATGTCAATTTTTTTACTAAAATTAATGTCAATTTTGAATTAAAAATATGCACTTGGAGTCATACCAGTGACACCATACATCGAATTAAGGAACAGATGAATGTTTCATGTCCCAAATGACTCATGGATCATTTTACTAAAGTAACAAAACAATCAAAATTTTTTTCCTCAGTTTTGAGTACACTATGTGTGTTTTTTACTAAAATTTCATTTTAAATTGGAAACACACACTTTGTGCCATACAGGTGGAATAATGTGTGGTTTTGACATGATACTGATTCATACATTCCAAAAATGAATTATGAATCATTTTCCCAAATTATCAATACAACCCAATCATGTTTTCTTTGTTTTCAGTGAGTGACACTATTTTGTATTAAAATATCAATTTTAAACTGATAACAGATACATAGAGTCATACTGGTCACACCGTGCATCAGATTGAGTTTCCTATGATCCCTACATATCAAAAATGATGTATGGATCATTTTCCGAAAGTACTAAAATAATAAAAATGTGTTTTTTCGGTTTTGAGTATGCCACGTGTGTTTTTCACTAAAATGTCATTTTAAACTGGAAAGACACACAATGGATCTTATCCTAAGTGACAACTATTGTGTAAACTTTTAAATAATTTTTCTCAAAAAAATCATGTTATGATCCTTAATATACTTCATTACCCAACAATTTTATTTTTTTCAAGTCAGTGATTTTTATCCTCCTCTACCTCGGTCTCCACCTCGGTCTTCGCCTCTACCTCCTCCTCCATATCGGTCTTTGAATCTAACTCTGCCTCTGCCTTCACCTCCAAATCCTCTTATACCTTCACCTCTACCTCCACCACTACCTTCACCTCCTCCTCCACCTCTACCTCAGTGTTTCCCTACAATTTTATTGTTTTTAGGTCAGTGCTTTTAAACGAACTGATTTCCTCTATTACTCTTCTCCTTGAGAAAGAGATAAAAAATAAGATGTAAGTAGTCTAACACTAATTATTCAAACCCCAAATATATTTATAAGGTCATAAATTCTAATAGATCTCAATCATATAAGTTAATCACCTAAATTTTTTGTTAGCATACATTCTGAAAAAAGTGCACTGCCCACTCGTCTCTAAACAAATTTATTTTTTCTTTTGAGTAACTCTGTTTTTGGAAATATTTATAGTACTTTGAAAATATAGACAAACAAATGATTAGGAAATATATTTAATAAAATTGTAATTACCTTCTAAAATTAACTATTGGGGGATGCTGGTCTTTTCATGCTTTACGATTTCTCTCAAAAATTTGTAAACATAATATCCACAATCGATTGCATTATATTGTTTCAAACACTGTAGAAACATTGACCAAAACAAATAAAAAATTTTGAAATTTTTTGAACGTAAAATATTTCTATATATACATTAATTTGTTTCCATTTTTATTAATCCATAGGCTTTAGATTTCAGACACCAACTTCATTCCATGATCTAGCATGTATTTAGTGACCCCCCCTATCGTAACAAAATTTTCATTAAAATGTAGACTAAATGTATAATTCAATGTTTATCTATAAAATGTTGATTGTAGTGTATTACATATTAACAATACACGTCATGTGTGGTTAGTTAGTTTGAAATCCATGCATTGAATCCAAAAAATAAATATTTGGCATGTATATGTTGACTGCAATCAGCATCCAGTGCTTCCTAAAAAACCAAAAAAAAAGTAATGCAAAAATTAAAAATATATTTTATGTGATTTGATCATAGAGTTTTACCCTTGCAATGTAGGCATAAAAAATATTCTGTCATTTGATTATTTTTTATTAAATTCTTTGAGTAACTCATCTTTTTTCTTTTTAATTTATTCCACATCAAAAGTAATTCCTGTCGTAGAAATGATATGGGGATTAATGAATACAAATCGTGCTTCACGTGATCTTCCCTTTATATAGTTGTAACATAAATTCCTGTACAAAATATGAGTAGTTATTAACTTTAATAAACATAGTTATCTCACTATTTGGACATACGTATTATGAAAATGTACCTTATGTATGTATTCACAACTCAGAAACCCAACCATTCATGCTTGAGAATCTTGGTTATAGTCTCAAGACAAATTATGTATGTGAAGGAAACTCCATATATATCTTCTTCATATTCAATGTATGACATAGTTTTATATTTAAATATGGTATATTCATTAAGTTGTAATGTTAATAAATGTTTCCCTGGAATTGGCAGAGAGAAGGTACTCTTAGAAGTTTGTTTTGTTTTCTTGGTCAATTCACAAGATTTTCTTAATTCAAAATTTTGTTTCTTTGCTACTTTATCCATCTATGATATCATACCCCACTTAAGAACTTTTATCATCAATTGTTACATGTTTTCATATGAAAAATTTTGTTAAAGATATACCTAGTGTGTCTTTATATGATTAGACAACCATTCTTTGAAAGTCCAATAGTAGATTCAACCGTTGTAATATCAAGACCATCAAGTGGAACAGGCAACTCAGCAGTTGGCTCATAAGGTATCTCAATCCCCACTATCATGTGATTTTTTGGGAGGGGATGATCGTGTAGTTGGTATCCCAGGATATTATACATTGAACCCATCACAACATGATGGTACGTGGGTGTTGATAGATAAAAACCACATAAAATTATACCCTGTATAATTTTAGTAATATAAAGTTGTCTAAAGTTGTGTAATTCACATTTAGAAGAAAGAATAATGAAAAAATTGATTACCCCGGGTAAGGTTTGGGGGGAATAACTAGCCTCAAATCTAGTGGGTTCATTTGTTTCATGTGTGGATATTTGCTCCACCACCAGTTCACTTTGATCTTTTCTTATACATTGGTCTACAAAATCAGACTGTAAAATAATATCTTCTGGTGAGTCTATTTGTGTCTGAATTTGTCTGAATATATTATATGTATCTTCATGTGGTTTTATATTCTTGAAATTTGTTTGAGGATAGACTCCAAAACCTAATCCTCTAATGAGACCATATTTTTCAAGCCGCTTCAATGCTACTGAAAATTGATTTTCTTCTAGTATGGTTATTTGCAATTCTTATGTCTAAACCATATAAAAAATATAAACATATTTATGTTTATGTACTATTGTTATAAATCATAATTAATTACAATTATGTCATACTAACACATGCTTCCCATACTGATTTTGTGTTTTCATTGACTAATATACCATCCTTATTTACACGAGCCTCCTTCCATAACACATGATGTGGGATGGAAGTGGATTTAGATTTTTATTCAATAATATGTATATAAACAAAGGAACATATGTTGTTTCATATAAAATAATTATACTCTTATTTTTGATTTAAAATACATATCAATTTTTTCTCTAATGAAGAGAACCTCATCTTTCCTTTGCGATAGGGTTATGCTGGTTTTGATGCATATTCATTATTTTCAGTACTCTTTTCTTGTTTCATAAATTAATAACTTTTAATCAATTTGGATAAAATAAATAATGTCAAATAATATATTATCGACTACAATTCACCTGAAATTATTTCTCATTGCGACGAATTATGAAATAAATCCATGTTTCATGTTGTATACTGTGTTCATAACGAAATGGTGGGTAGGGTATTATTTTCCTCTCATCATCCCTAAGATATAACTTCCTAAGAAGAGTTTGGAAACCTCTGTGGGATTTTCCAGTGGCCATTAAGAAAAATTTATTATGGAAATATTCTAAGATAAATGAATTTTGCATAGAATAATGAAAAATAAATCAATGTTTCATTATATAATTTTTCAGTAAAATAGTGAAAGTATATTGTAACATTGTCATTATATCTTTCCAAAGGATTTATTTCATTACAGGTTGGACATGGTCCCATGAGTCAATATAAATTGGCACATTCATCATCATTGTGAACCCAAGATAACTAATGAATGTTTACTTGTTGGGGTCAATAGGTTGGCCGCGTTGAATCCAACCAACCTCAAATTTTGTACCCTGACTTCTTGCCTTGATAATTTTATTCAAAACTGTGATATTGCATCGTTCTTGTATTTTTTTTCTTTTTTTCTTCAACATGTTTTTGATCCCCTAATAATTCTATATTTTCATCATCAATAATATATTCTTTCTCAGGATTGAAAATATCATCATGTTCAGAATACATTTTCTGTATGAGTAATCAAACATTTAATTTGTCTTGAATAACAACAATGCAATACCCTTCATGCGTAAAAGTTCTCAATTACATGAATATTTCATGAAAATTGTTATTATATTGAATAGAGATATAATAATTAAATACTACAGTACAACTAACCTTCAATAACTTTATTTAATCCATCCTTAGATGCTTGATTTCCTTCCATCTCTTGATGATGGATTTGAGGCTACTCATTCTCTCTTTCAAACTATCCTTCCTCCCATCACTATTAGAGAGGTATTTCATCAATGAACTTTGGAACCACAATGATGGGAGGAAGGGTAGTTTGAAATATGGAGTCTAATCCATCATCAAGAGATGGAATAAAATTAAGCATCTAAGGATTAAAGTGTCCTTGTAACCTACACTGATGGAATCACTCAAAAAGTATCCTCAATTGAAGAGTAATTGGAATACCTCCACTATAATGGTCTTGAAGAAATTAATCTCACCCCACATAAATTAGATATCACTTTTACCTACTCAATGATTCCTCACCTTCTAAGTTTAGATATTTTTTTAAACCACTATAAGAACCCTAAAATAACATACATCCCTTTAAAGGGTGAATTTTTTAACTTATGACTAGTATTGATCTAGAATATTTTTACTCTTATAAATGAAATGAATATATTCAATGCATTCCTAAATTTATTATTGTGATATATTACCATAAAATCTTAGAGGAACCATAGATACTTTCCATTAGTGAAACTTATACCACATAACTTGAAGTAGATCTACAATTACCGCTAAGAATGTGCTACTTTATAACTGATAATGATATTATTGGTTGTAAAATATAATGTTGGATAGTGGTATCCTTGTAACTCAATCATATTGTATGATGAAACTTTAATCATACATAATGACTTTTCTCACCAAATATGACTTATAGGACATAAAGATCCAAACCATAAAAAGTATATCTTAATCAAATTTTTTTCTCTCTATGGTTATTCATCATGTTAGAATAATTTTCAAATTATTTTTGTATCCTATGAAGAAATTATCTATCTATTTTAATTAGTAAATATATTAATAAATTGCATCTCATAGTTTTCTTGATCAAATATAAAAACCATAGAGAACTCACTTACTTTATAGAAATACACTCTTTATATGTTTCTGTGTATTTCTAAGTCCATTTACCCAATGATTTCTCAACTCTATCCAATCTAGAACATTTTAAAAAAATAATCATAATTTTCTCACCAAATAAATTCCCCATCACTCTTTGTAACTCATGGTTAAAGTTTAATAATAATATTCAATTAATTAAAAGAAACTCTCACAACATGAATCATGAAAATAATTTTTGGAACGTGACCTATTAATTAAATATTTTTTTGAATTCAATAAAAAATTATTCATCAAAATCATAAATCTAAATAACCCCTTTCATGGTATAAAATTTATATGAATAACCAAAATCCACAAAACATGTTTTAATTATTTTTACACTTACCTTGGTCCATATATGTTCATCACCCATAAATGAGGGACACACCTTGGTATCCCCTAATCCTTAAAAATATTCATGATTACGCCTTTAGAATATATAATATAGTATATAATATGAATTAAATTTGAGAAACTACTTAGAATTTGGAACCCTATATTATTCAAATGAAGATAAAACTGAAGGTGGATGAGATGTCTCCTTATTAATGTTGATAGAAGAGTAAACCATCAATTTTTTCTTCTAAGGAAAAATGGGTTGGACACTAAAATACATATAAAAGGAGAAAAAAGATGAAATAGAAGCCCACTAGTTGTATTTAAGTAGTGAATAGAAGAGATATAGGGTTCGTCATGTTTAATAATAGTGCGAAAACACAAAACGCAAAACCCAAAACATCAAACAACAATAGAAGAAGATTTGAAAACAACATACATTGGATTTTATCTTTGATTACTCTGAGGGAATGTAGAGGAGTCATGCCAGCAATAGAGGATTTTCGTGAGAGATTGAGAATCATGAGTGACTGAGTTGTGGTTAAGGTATTTTAAATATATTGGGGGCACTTTTAAAATCACTTTCAAAAAACCGCTAACAAAGATGCCTTTAATCTGTGCTAAATTTATAAGAGATGATAAAATGAATATTTAGTAGTGCTTTTTTAATGATGAAAAATCTCAAGATTTATCAGCACTAAAAAATCACTAATGAAAGACATATTTAACAGCGCTAACAGTTCAGCACTAATAAATATATCTTTTAACAGTTCTTTTTTAGCACTGATAAAGATTGATCTTTATCAGTGCTAAAAAAGGCTGATAAAAGTTTTATAGTTATAATAATTTAAATAACCTTTCTATAATTTTATACTTATTTAAATATATATAATTTTTTATTTATAATTATATAAATATTTATTTAAAAAATAATTATTATTTATTTATAAAAATTATAAATATAGTAAATATGAATTTATAGATACAATTATTTATAAATATTTATTTAAAAATATATTTTTAACATTATTAATGGATATATAATCTTAAATACATGCATTTTAAAAATGAGTGAAATTGAATAATTCAAAATGAGTACACTTTAAAAATATTTTAAAAATGGATAAGTTTTATTAATTAAAGATAACTTATTAAAAAAATATGGATATATATATATATTGAATTCAATGAATACATATTGAAAATAAAAAAAACATAGTAAATAAATATATATAAATAAATAATTGAAAATGATCAAATTCAAAAATAAAAAAAATAAAAAAAACATTAAAAATGAATACCCTAATTGTAGTATTAAATAAATTGATCGATTAAAAACACAATATATATTAAATGTATCATTTTATAATGAATTATAAAATATACTAAAATTTGAATAAATTACATAAATATTAGTTGTATGTGTTTCTATATATTATGTAAATATATTTGTCTATGTGTTTGTGTATACAAATGCATTAGCATATATATAAATATATATATATATGTACATGAAATAAATGGAACACACGACATTTGATATAGGTTAAATTAAAAAATTAAATAACATTAAAAATGAATAAGAAATTAATATACTTTTAGTTAACATTTTATATATATTATACTTATTCATTTTATATATCTATATTTAATAAATACTATTTATTAATATTTATAACTTATATATATTTATTTTATTTTATTTATTTATTTCAATAATTGTTTAATTAATAAAATGTTTCATATTTTTCTTAATTTACCCATTTTATTTTTATTAGTTTAATTTTTCATTTTATTCTGGACCATTATTAGCACTAAAAAGGTGATGATAAAGGGAAACATTTATCATCACTAAAAACACACTGATAAAGGGTTCCTTTTATCGGCGCTTTTTTTAGTATTGATAAAGGTCTTCCTTTATCAACGCTTATTTTAGCGTAGATAAAATTAACTTTATAAGTAGATTTTTCAAGCATTGATAAATGCCATCGTAGTTATAAGCTTATTTTATAGTAGTTCCCCCATCACATGTTGGGACTCTAAATTCTAAATGTCGTTAACTTCACCGTGATACTCTTAGGTGTATCTAGGAATTCAAATATATAATCAATCTTTTCAATCCAATTATCTACCTCTTGAGGTTCATTCATAACTTTAAAGTATTGTGGCTTCTTATGCAAGAACTCTTTTGATTGATCTCTATCTCCTACATCTTCTAGATGTACCTTGATGACTACATTCTGAGATATCAGTACATTCTGATCTATATGATTAATATACCACATGATTTCCTTGATAAAATTATGATCCATCAAATTATTTCCTTAAGGAGCATCATTTCCATCCTCTCAAGTATCTCTCAGAACATTTCTTGAATTCATACTTCTGCACACTAAAACAAAAGAAACGATTATACAATGGAATAATATCAGTTCAAACTAGAAAACTATAAGGAAAAACTGAGACTAAGGTCAATAACTTGAAATAGGAGACACAAATCCCAAAATCCCATGGTAACTTGAGTCTCAACATGGAAAGAGGTGGTCAGTAAATCACCAAAATATACCTATCAAGTCTTGATAATCCTATCTCCAATCTTCCAAACATCCAAAGACAATGAATATTGTGTAAAGACTTTACCTATGATACCAAACTGTGATTAACCCAACCCAAATTCCCTCTAAAACTGTCACATGGACCGAATTTCCACATACCCAAAGGGCGTTCCAAATCCCCACAGGTTGGTATCTAGAACCCAGATAACAACAACAAATATAGGAAAGGATTTAGCCCAACCTAAATAATACAACATTAAATAGATACAAGTACATGAAGAAACAGTGGAAGAAAACTTGAATATATATATGTATGTATATATCATAATATAAAGATAAGAATGGAAGCGATATAACTGAAAAGGTACCACAACAATATCTGAGGGACAAGTCCAACTATAAAGGATGAAAAAACCAAAACATCTACTCAAAAATTATCTACATGATAGTGTGGGAAAATCCCCACCATCTCACCATCCAACTCCCCAATCCCAGCTAATAGAAAACTTCATAGACTCATTGTGGTGCCCTTTCTTTCCCTATATCGAAAGAAATAATAATTTCTACACACCGCCGAAGGGGTACACATGGTGTGTGATAATAGGCTTAGTACGGTCTCACCCAGGTGTTCTATATCATGTCTCTAAACAATAATCCAACCATTCAGAAATTTAAATAAAACAATTCATGATATACAGTTTAGTATTTTTTATATCAAAATCATGAAAAAACAATTTAATTTCCCCTTTTTCCATATTTCCAAATAAATAAGGTAAAGTAGTTTCAAATAATTTCATATACAACAAATTAGTCATATCAAAACAAAACAAAGCATATATCTCATGTCATATCAAAATCATGATAGTACAAAAAAAATAGTACAAGCAAAAATAGCCCAAATCAGCCAAAAGCATAGGCAACATCACACCAAGGATCACACTATGTCATTATTTCAAGTAAACTCGTACCTAAATATAGAAAATTTCATGTGCATAAATCCTCTAGAAATATGCATCTATTCTAGAGATGAGAGGAACAACCCAAAAAAGTGAACCCCCAAACAAGTCTAATAAGTCCCTAGAAAAATAGGCCTAGGGAGCAGCAGAGGAACACCCCATGAGTCAACCCCCTAATATTGGATGAGACCTATTACTAAACCTTCCACCTAAGTACTCAAGGATTATCGTGTTCTCTATTTTCCAAACAAATACATCAAATAATTTCATCAAAAAAATTCATCATATTATTCTTTGAAAACCATTTCATAAAACCATTTCACAATGCTTTGAAAACCCTTACCTTTTACCAAAACCAAGGGAAACCCATATTTTATCAAAAACTCATTTCCATGCACAAAAATAAAATTTGAAAATCATGCCATTTCATTTAATAAAATAATTTATCAAAAACTGGAGTAATTAAGTTCACCAACACAGGCTAGATACAGAACCACCTACCTCAAAAATCGAGTCGCACATGCCCAAAATGGGATCCACCAATGGGAAGAAAACCACAACAAAAATAGAGGCCCTAGAATCAATTTACACATCATATAATTTATTCAATTAATAAAAAGGTTCAACAAAGAGGATATATCACAACATACCTCCAGAACACACAAATGTTTCACTACAATGAACAAAGGATCATCCCCCATAACAATATCATATGACAGATCTAAAAGTAAACAAGAAGAAACATCATCTTAGATAAATAGATTTGATAACACAACACATTAGCACTACCATAATCAAATTAAATTAAAAAGTGGAAAGGATTACTCACCTAGAGAGACACCGCACACAACCCTGATAATCAAATGTTGAACAAATTTATTCCGAAGGGGAGGAGGTTCCCAAAATCTCTATAGATTACTTCTAGTTAGAGAGAGATGATGGATACAGACAAATTATAAAAAAATCATTCGAGTAACATCCTAAAATTTGACTTCATGAGACTTAAATGTAATTTAATCCCTTTATGTGTCTTGTAATCCATGGAGTCCATATACACTAAAAAACCCATTTCCTTTTTATTAAAAACATAATTTTTAACATTTTACCGCGTGTAATTTTTACATGGAATGTACTATTTCATGTTGTGTAATCGTCTCACAACATAAACTTGGAGAACATTACACATTGTGTACTCTCATTACAAGGCATGTAAATTCCTAGCATACTACGAAAATATCAGTCTTAAATGAAAACCCAAACCACCTCAGACATTCTATAAACTCGGAGAGAACCCCGCTAATCAATTACATGTTTATACCTGGACTCCATTAATAGAAACAAACATATATCCTTGAACTTTAGGTCAATTTACACACAAAAAAATCATCTCAATCCTATGGAGTCCCAAGACATGCCCAATTAAAGAGGAAAAGAAGTAAAAAGAATGGAATTTCCTAAAAGAGGGTAATAGGATGTTAATAATATACTAGAACACCACAAACCTTGCTAGTATAGTGTAGCCTTATCCATTCTGTTAGGTAATTTTGATAACAAAATCCATGGATATCATAACTGAACCACTATAGACTCCCATTGGGAAGTAGATTTGATATGGGAAATCATAAATAGATTTTTGAAATTGGATCATGTCTTACCTTCCAAGAAGATGGCTATCATATAAAATTTTGAACATTATGCTCATGGTTTTTTAAAGATCCATGGTATGATTTTGGCTACTAATTTTAGTATATAATCATGATTTTCTTCTCATTTTTTAATGGCTTCACTAAATAAAATGGTTTCTTGGTCAAGTTAATCATTTCATTCTACTATTAAATGGATGTTTGGATTAGGAGAATCATAAAATCCTAGAGGATATGTCTCATATGTGTGTTCACATTTTCATTGGATTTTTGGTTTCGCATCTTCCCTACTCTATTATTATGGATATGCACTTTAAATTGTCATATGGTTGGCCTTGTGAATATTATTTGTTTCAGGAAATGGTAGGTTATTGGTCTTTAGTAGGACTGAGTCTTGTGCATGGGTTAAGTGGATTGTGTGGTTATCTCGGTAAAGGTTGGTTATAGTTCTGATCCATGTGAAATGTTATGAAAACTACTATCGTTTTCCATAGGAGGTAGATGTGAGTGATCAGGTCTCTCTCATTGAATATTGTTTCATTTGGGATATCATCATTTGGGTAAGCATATTAAGTGGAATCAAGGTTATTTTTACCTTTTGAGATTTTCAAATAACTAGGAAAGGTGGCTTATCGGTTGGACTTTACATCTCATTGGGCGTCGATTCATTACATTTTGTATGTTACACAATTAAAGAGGTATCAACCAGACATTCCCATGTGGTTTAATGGGAGGATATTGATCTTTATCCCAACACCTCAGTGGTGGTGTAGCCAATTTAGTTTATGAATTTTGAGATAAGGTGTTACATGGGAAAAAAATTCCTTTAGTCCATGTACTTTAGTAGTACGTATGGGATAATCAGGAGACTTGGGATAAAAAAAAATTGATGAGTTAGTAGTGTAATTCTCTTTTTGTGAGTTTAGAATCTTGATCACTTTATAGGGATAGAAACATTTTGTAGTAGGGAGAATTTTTATTCCCTTCAGGTCACATGTATGCTTTATTTTGAACTTGTTTTATTCTTTTGGAAATTTTAGAGGTTTTGAGAGACATAGTTTGAAAACTTATATTTTTAGAGGAAACAATCTAAACCCACTATTTAGGCATGCAGTTATTACTAACCATGCAGTAACTATGCAGAATAGCACTGGAAGACTCTAGTGGCATTTTTCATGAATTGAGAATAATTAGTCAAACCGTATAGATCACCAAGGAAATCACGTGGTTATCTAGGTGTTTATCCAAAGGTGTCACACAACATGAACATGGTTTTTCCAAACCATGTGTCTCTACTCAGGTAGTCATGAACTATCAATTTTCAAAGGAAAAAATTCATCACATGGTTAGTTCATGGTTTGTAAAATCGTATGACCTAACTCAGCACCCCAATCTAAACCTCTAAAATGATTGAATTTACCTATTTACCCTTAATAATTTTTATATTTAATCACTTCATAGTCAATATTAAGCTCAAATTGAACTTCCCCTATAACTCTATTGGATTTTCCCCTTTCTTCCTTGGTGATATCCCTTCATTTTTTGTGGATCTCATCAAGGTATGTTATATTTTTATCTATTTTTCTCTCCACTTCTTAGATCCATGCTTGATCTCTTCTTCCCTTGTCTCTTTGGAACTTGATTGGGTTGTGGATGTCTGATCTAAGGGTTTTTATATATAATTGCTAATATTTCCAATGGATCTAGGCTTTTGAGGACCGGATCTACCCATTTTCAACCTCCATTGTCGAAGGCATCTAGTTTTCCTCCATTCGTGAGGTAACTGTCTCTATAAAATGGTGTTAATCCATGAATTCCTTAATATTATTGTAAAGTTACTTTGGTTTGATTTGAGAAATTTATTAATTTATTGTAACATCTCTTGAAAAAGGGTTTTAAAATGGGGTTTTCATTAAAAATTATTTATGAACTTTATGTGTTAGATAAAATTTTTCAATGGTGGTGTAAGAACCCAGTTTTTGCTGCGAAAGACTTTGGAATATTCTTGATGATATTCCAGAGTAGCACCTTTAGACGGCTTGCGATTCTGAGCCCCGGAGTGGCTGGAATTAAATTTTCAGTGCGTTCACACTGGAAACGCCAAATAAATGCGATAACTCCTAAACGGAGTTCCGGATCAGATATCAGAGTGTACAGATGGGTCTGGAATGAGGTGTTTACCCTAGTAACGACATAAAACTTGTCAGCGCGGGATGTTTGGACCCCTCGCTCGCTTTCGGAACGTTAAACGGATAAATTAATTAATTAATTTATTCGTTTAATGGTTAAACTTGATTATCTGTTAAACGGTGGCTCGTATTGGAAAACCAAGGGCACCGTTGAGTTCTGAGTGTTCCATTTACCCTATGAGGGGTATAAGTTTTGCAGGCACGGCCCGTCTGTGAAAAATGTCCCCAGGGGTGTTTTCGTAATTTGGCGTCTTTGGACGTTCAGTTTTATATCTTTAATGCGGAAGCTCGGAATCAAATTCTGAGACCGCCGTTGTGCTCGGGAGGTGGTTTTTGGCCTAGGAGAGGCTTAACCTTGACCCCGTCGAGAGTTTCGGATGTGGGAAAGATTTGAGGTTTTAAATTAATTAAGAATTTAATTAATTAATTTTCTTTAAATAAACACTCACCCCAACTCCACCCCCTTGGTCCAATCCTCTGGCGGAAGGCAGCAACCAAAGGAGAAGCTCCGCCCCTCCTCCTCCCCTCCGGCAAAGTGGCTCCGGCAAGGCGGCGGTTCAACGGCGAAGCTCCGGGCATCGCCCATCGAGGTAGGAGGTTTTGTTTGCGTTTTCATTTCCGAACCTTCCTTTGGATTCAATTTTATATGTCGATTTTTTGTTAAATCATTGAACAAATCCCATGGTCATTTAGTACAAATTATTCTCTTTTCGACACTCATTTCAGATTTGAAATCCGGGTTCGGATGGTGTCTCAGCCGTTCTTCGAACTTCGCGGGTTGGGTGTTTTCCAGTGGACCAAGGCGGCCCGGCGATGGTTCAGGTGAGTCGGTTCAGCGGTGGTCCGCGGTGAGTTCAGCCGGCGTCGGTGCGGTGCGAGGCCAAGTAGAGGAGGCTGGGACGGCGGGCCTTCAAGGGCGAGGCGGCTCACGGTCGGGGACCCCGGTCGAACGGAGCTGGCGGCAGGCGGCCGCGGTGTCGCGGAGGAGCGGAGACCGGCGGTGGTCGGCGCGAGCTCCGGACGGAGGCAGCGGTTTGAGGCGGGGCGGTCGCGGACGGCGAGCGCGGCTGCTAGTGCGGTGAGGGGAGCTCGAGCGGCAGGCGGCCGCAGCGCCAGCGAGGAAGAGGACTGGCTTCGGCCGGTCGTTGCTGGACGAAGACCCGGGGTCTTCGTGACCCCGGCCAGTAGACAACGGACCCGCGTTTCGCGGGTCCTGTTCGAGGAGGAAGACCGGCCGAATGGCCGGTCTTGTTTTATAAAAAAAAATTGTTTTATAATAATAATAATAATATTATTATTATTATTATTATTAAGAAAAATGATAAATCATCCGCAGGGCATCCGTATTGCGCGCCGTCTACGGCAGTGCGGAGCCCGTGTCAAGGTGGACTTTTTGAGATGGTTTCAAGAATTTTTAATTCTCGAAACGAGGGCCCTCGGAGGCACGATGCGTCTTTAAGTGATTGGTGTTTTCTGGGGGATTTTGTTTTGGACGGCGCAGACGCGTCTGCCGTCCGTTTTGAGCGCCGTCAGTGGCGTTGGAACCCTGGCACCGAGGCGACGTTTTCCAGGGTAGTTTCGGGCGTTGAAGCCGGAGTTGAGGCGTGGGCCCCACGGTCCGTCTTTTGAGCTGTGTGCAGCTTTCAGCAACTTTTTCCTCAGACATTCATTCGGGGCATGCGAGCAGTCGATGATGGGTGTTTTTCCAAGGGCATCGCGATGGTGCAATCCGCCCTCTCTAATTCGGCATGATGGTGCGGGGCCCATGAGGGTCGTTTGGGCGTCGACGGTGGTTTTCCATCTTTATCCCTGGGTGACCATTTTGGACAAGTGAATAGTCCATTTCATGTACTTTTTCGAGAGGATCGCAATGGTGCGATCCGTTCATTAGGTTTCGGGACCGGGATGCGGGTCCCACGAAGCACCGCTCGTGTGCGGTGTGCCGGAATGCATCTTTTTCTCTGGATATCCATTGCGCTCAAGTGAGTAGTTTTTTGACGTGTTTTCCCAAGGTAATTGCAATGGTGCGATGTGCCCGACTGTTTTCGGGGTCGAGGCTCGGGATCACGGGATGTCGTTCGGGCGTGAGGCGGTGTTGGTGACTTTTCCATCGGATATCTGTTTGAGGTGAGTAAGTAGTCGATCTCGCGTATTTTTCTGCAAGGATTACAACGGTGTGTTCTGTTTGGTTGTGCGGAGCCTCTTGCGTGATCTTATTGAATGTGGGGCATTAGAGGTGCTCCGGTGGCGGTTCGTCCTACCTTGTTTGTAGGGGACCCTTGGCGTGTGATCGCGCACTCTTGGGAGAGTGATATAAATGATTCACAAGATATGATTGGTCGTGCCTGGGCCTTTGAGGTGGAGTTGTTATGTCACGCCTTTTCATTGACGTTGGGTGTCGTGTGCACGATAGCCTTTGGGCTGGGACGTGGTATGCTCTAGGAGTATACGAGAATGCTTGGAGGTACATGTGGTTGTTTTACCTAAGGACGTTTGTGCGCTCGGTTGGGGTTGACTTGGGGCCACACGTCATGTGGGCCCCACATGCGTGCCATGTTCTTCTTTACGTACTTTGACCTCTCGCTACGTAGAGGGTCCCTCTGCGCTTGTTTGTTTGACCAGAAGTGTGGAGTTTCCCCTGGCCTGGTGCTCTTTTGTCTGACCAGTAGGGTTGAGTGGTCTCCCCCTAGTCTTGCACTCAATGGTTTGGCCGATAGAGATGGTTTGGTTCCTCTCCTTCTTCGGCTGTGAGGGGTTTCAGTACCGTGCCCTTTCACCGGACTGCGACACCGTCTGCGACTACGGGTGTTCGTATAGTGTGGGTGTTTTCCCCACTTTCTGGGGTGAGTTGACTCAGTCTGCTTCGACAGTGACTCAGAAGGTTAGAGTGGGATCGCCTTGTTAGGCCTGGGGAGTTTCTCCTGTTGCTCCGTGTTCCCTGGTAGAGCTTGTGGTTTCGGTGTGACCAACACTTTACACGGGTACTGATCCTCTACCCAAGAGGTTGTTTCCAGCAGGGCTGAGGTTGTTTCTAGCAGGGCTGAGCTTGTTTCCAGCAGGGCTGAGGTTGTTTCCAGCAGGGCTGAGGTTGTTTCGAGCAGGGCTCGCCAGTGGGTTACCATCCAGCAGGGATGGCCAGTACAGTAGTGTTCACCGAGCAGTACCATCCAGCAGGTATGGCCAGAGCAGTTTCGGGCTTACCTCCAGCTAAGCTGGGCAGTGGTCCCTGATGTCGGGCTTACCTCCAGCTGGGCTGGGTAGTGGTCCCCGATTCCGGGCTTACCTCCAGCTGGGCTGGGCAGTGGTCCCCGATGACGGGTTAACTCTAGCTGGGCTGGGCAGTGGTCTTATCGTCGACTTTAGCCGAGTCTCCCTCTAGTGGATTACCCTGTTACGGGACTGGGCAGTGTGGCACTCGTCGACTTTCTGGGTCTCCCTGTATTGGGAACCCATTGACTTCTAGGGACCCTCCATTGGGTCTAGGCAGCGGGTCGCCTGTCGACTTTGAGCAGACCTCTCGACTGCGGGGTAGTGATGAGTTGTGGTTGACGTTCCCCCAGAACTTTCAAGTATGAGGAGCTCTTTCCCCCACCGATACGCGTCCTTGTGACACGACCTAAAGCCGTGCGGGCGATTCAGTGCCGCCCAAAGCGGATAGTGTCGAGGTATGGTGATTGAGCCCCTTGGCTTGCGGTTCAGGGCAGACGTGCAGGATGCTGGGAATTTATGTAGTTTACTTCTGGGACTGTTGGCTACTCTTTTCTTAGGCTGAGCTATGGGATGGAGATCCCCTTACGATCTCGTTTGGGCTTCTTGTTTGAGCATATGTATTTTGTGTATACCTTGTTCTGGTACCCACTTCTTGGGCTTGGTTACTCTCCTTCCAGGTGAGGCGAAGACGCGCGGAGTATGCCACGTGCTTTCTGTGTCTAGATTCTCGTTGTTGGATGAGTCTACTCTCCTACTATAGTTAGCAAAGACTCGACGGGAAGTTCATCTTCTCACCATTTCCATCTCCTTGTGTTTGGATGAGTCTACCTTCTTTCCTCTTGTTGGGTTGAGCTGGACTCTTACTGTACTCCTTACTGCCCTCTCTGTTGTGCTCCTTTACTTTTCCCTATTCTCTCTACTGCTCACCCTTCGGTACCTCCTTTGTTGATCCCTCGAGCCTTCGGGGTATCCTACTGAGTATTTTTATACTCACCCCTGCTTGGGATTTTCCTGCACTTGGTGTGCCCTTGCAGATGACGGACAGGTTGGTCGTGACTTAAGTGGAGCATAGGAGTTTAGGAGATTGGACAACGTGCGGTGTTCATGGTCGGGTTTTAGGTGGGAGACTCGTCAGCTGTTTCTTTTTGTTTACCTGTTGCTGGGTTGTGGAACCTTTTCTAGTTGGGCGCGTGTTTTGCCCCTTTTTCCTTTTCATCACTTTACTTGTACTGTTTAGAGGTCGATGCACTTTGTGGTTTATATATAGCAGTTTCCATTTTCTTTACTTGACTTTTCTTTTACTCTGCACTGTTGCATTGAGTGTGTTGCGTGTGTGTGTGTGTGTGTGTGTGTGTATAGGTACTTTGGAAAAGGCCTCTCTGAGTTGTTGTGCCTTCGGCGCTGGTCGCCAGCCCCTGGCCTATGGAGGCGGGCTTGGGGTAGTTGCGGCTCGAGCCTGGGTAGGGTCGGGTCGTGAAAAAGTGGTATCAGAGGTGGTTCGTTCCTTGGGACATTGTGCGGACGTCCCTAAAAGAGGAATTGGTTGGGATTTAGGGCAATAGTGTTAATGTGTCTCGAGATCGGCTCTCAGGCCAGGGAGTCCAGTGATGGTGAGGCGGCCGACGTATCCATTCACCAGGACCTTGATAACACGCTTGTCGACTCGGCATGCTGAGACACTTGTTGTAGGGAAATTTGTTTGTGCATCACATAGGACTGAGTCTTGATTGTCCTTATTGAGTCAGCTCCCAAACGTTTTTGTTGTTGGTATATACATTATGCTCATCTGACCTCGGCACTCCTTGATAATATTCAGGATGTCTCCATGAGGATAGACAGCCAGGATACCAGCTTTGGTTCATGAAGACGACCCTGTGAGCTACGAGGCCACAGTCCAGGACCCATCATGTGAGCCCCTTTCTCCGGGTGGGCCCGTAGCAGCACCCCCACCTGTTGAGCAGCAGGCAGTTTTAGCAGAGCAGGCTGAGCTTGAGCGCAGGTTGAGCACGCTCCGTGAGTTCCAGCGGTAGAGACCGTTGAGGTTCAGTGGTGAGCCAAACCCTCAGGCAGCATAGGTTTGGCTTGAGGCAGTGGTTCACCTTTTCGGGCTTGTGCAAACTCCGATAGATCAGAGAGTGACTTTGGCAGCCACCCTTTTTCGTGGAGCATCTCGGCGTTGGTGGATTCTGGTGACTCAGCTTCTTAACGAGTCGTCGCTTTCGTGGGGCGACTTCCATTTGTTGTTTCAGGAGGATTTTTTCCCCACCTACTTGTGCTCTATTCGGATTCAGTATCTCCTGCAGTTTCAGCGGTAAGGGATGATGGTGGCCGAGTACGCGGCTAGTTTTGCAGACTGTGCATGCTTTTACCCGAACTTGGTCCATGACGACAACCTCCGAGCGCGGAAGTTTGAGCAGGGTCTCCGCCAAGAGATTCATGCTATCATAGTACCCTTGGGCATTTCCACATATTTCGGGGTGCTAGAGTAGGCGCTGGTGACAGAGGGCTTCCTGTCACATTCTAGTGTTGGTGGTGGCAGCAGACACGTCGGAGCCGAGACGTCTGCCACAGCTAGCGGGTGTCGGCAAGCAGGACCTCGACGCAGGTGACTTTCTGACAACTAGACTCAGAGGCGTGGTCATACACCACAATGGCGCCGGAGGGCACCAGTGTAGCCCAGAGAGAGTCGATGTTATGCTTGTGACGAGCGAGGTCACTTGACACGAGACTGCCCAACCCAAGTTGCTGAGAGCTTCGGGCAGGCAGTAGGCGCACCACCATGGCAGAGGCAGCGCTGTGATCAGAGTAGTGCCCAGAGAGGTGGTGCTAGCAGAGGAGCGGGGGGAGATGGAGGTGGGGGAAGGATTTACGAGGTCTTCCCATCACCACTAGGTGGTCCACGTCAGGCTCCGGGAGCTGACAGTTGGGACCGCGGGTAGCTGTGAGCTTTGGATGTCTACGATCCTGCAGAGCATGAGGTGATAAGAGGTACACTCTACAGCTCTTCTAATTTTTGTAGTAGAATTATTAGACTCTGCCAGTGAAATTCTTTCCTCCCTGCTCCTTGCTTGAGGAGTTACCAGGGTGACGTAGGGCGTCAGTGTAACCCTGTGTTGGTAAGGTAAAAGGCGTAGGACCTTTTCTTTTTAGTCGATGGTGTTGGCTCCTTCACTCTCCGAGCGTGTAAGAGAGTCTTGGTTGCGAGACATCGACTGTGAAATCTTTTGTGATCAGATATCCTTGGGTGATTCACCATATGGATATTCTGAAGGATGGAATCACCGGGACTTATCCCAAGTGCGGGCGGTGATTCTAGTCACGGCGTGCAACGTAGGGGTTCGGTCGGAGAGGTGAGCTACCCCCGAGAGCCTTCAGGCCGTTTGAGACCGTGCGAAGGGATGGCGAGGTACCCTACCACCTTTCCCAAGCCCCAAAGTCTGGAGTGGGTGCACGACATCGGCAAGGTCCGACCTTGCGTGAACGAATCAATCCTTTGGTCTGTGTGCGGTGACGCAGAGCTGTGCATGGGTTCTTCTGGTTATGGGAAATCCAGGTGTGGGCTTATTACCCTATGTTGTTCCCTAGTTTTGCTTTTCGAGGATGAAAATCTTGAAGGAGGGAATGATGTAAGAACCTATTTCTTGATTCTAAAGACTTTGGAATATTCTTGACAATATTCCAGAGCAGCGCCTTCAGAAGGTGTGCGATTCCGAGCCCCGGAGTGGTCAGAATTAAATTTTCAGTGCGTTCACACTGTAAATGCCAAATAAATGTGATAACTCATAAACGAATTTCCGGATCATATATTCGTGTCTACGGATGGGTCCATAATGGGGTTTTTACCCTAGTAACGACATAAAACTTGTCAGTGCAGGATGTTTGGACTCCTCGCTCGCTTTCGGAACGTTAAACGGATAAATTAATTAATTAATTATTTCATTTAATGGTTAAACTCGAGTATCTCTTAAACGGTGGCTTGGATTGGAAAACTGAGGGCACCGCTGAGTTCTGAGCATTCGGTTTACCCTAGTAGGGGTATAAGTTTTGCGGGCACGGCCCGTCTGTGAAAAATGGCCCCAGGGGCATTTTCATAATTTGTCTTCTTTGGACGTTCAGTTTTATAACTTTAAAACGGAAGCTCAGAATAAAATTCCAAGACCGCCGTTGTGCTCGGGAGGTGGTGTTTGGCCTAGGTGAGGCTTAACTTCGACCCCGTCGAGAGTTTCGGATGCGGGCATGATTTGAGGTTCTAAATTAATTAAGAATTTAATTAATTAATTTTCTTTAAATAAACCCTCACCCCCACTCCACCCCCTTGGGCCAATCCTCTGGCAGAAGGCAGCAACCGAAGGAGAAGCTCCTCCCCTCCTCCTCCCCTCCGGCGAAGCGGCTCCGGCAAGGCAGTGGTTCGGCGGCGAAGCTCCGGGCATCGCCCATCGAGGTAGGAGGTTTTGGTTGCGTTTTCATTTCCAAACCTACATTTGGATTCAATTTTATATGTCTATTTGTTGTTAAATCATCGAAAAAATCCCATGGTCATTTAGTACAAATTCTTCTCTTTCCGACGCTCATTTCGGATTTGAAATCTGGGTTCGGATGGTGTCTTGGCCGTTCTTCGAACTTCGCATGTTGGGTGTTTTCTGGTGGACCAAGGCGGCCCGGCGATGGTTCAGGTGAGGCGGTTCAATGGCGGTCCGCGGCGGGTTCAGCCAGCATCGGTTCGGTGCGAGGCCAAGCAGAGGAGTCCGGGACGGCGGGCCTTCCAGGGCTAGGCGGCTCACGGCCGGGGACCCCGGTCGAGCGGAGCTGGCGGCAGGCGGCCGCGACGTCGTGGAGGAGCGGAGACCAGCGGTGGTCGGCGTGAGCTACAGACGGCGGCGGCGGTTTGAGGCGGAGCGGTCACGGATGGAGAGCGCGGCTGCTGGTGCGGCGAGGGGAGCTCGAGCGGCAAGCGGCCGCAGCGCCAGCGAGGAGGAGGACCGGCTTCGGTCGGTCGTCGCTGGACGAAGACCCGGGGTCATCGTGACCCCGGCCAGCAGACAACGGTCCCGCGTTTCGTGGGTCCTGTTCAGGGAGGAAGACCGGCCGAATGGCCGGTCTTGTTTTATAAAAAAAAATTATTTTATAATAATAATATTATTATTATTATTATTACTAAGAAAAATGATAAATCATATGTAGGGCGTCCGTATTGCGCGCCGTATGCGGCAGTACGGATCCAGTGTCAAGACGGACTTTTTGAGATGGTTTCGGGAATTTTTAATTCCCGAAACGATGGGACTCAGAGGCGTGACGCGTCTTTAAGTGATTGGTGTTTTCCGGGGGATTTTGTTTTGGACGGCGAGGATGCGTCTGAGGTCCATTTTGAGCGCCGTCAATGGCGTTGGAACCCTGGTACCGAGGTGAAGTTTTCTAGGGTAGTTTTGTGCGTTGAATCCGGAGTTGAGGCGTGGGAACCATGGCCCATCTTTTGAGCTGCGTGCAGCTTTCAGCGACTTTTTCCTCGGACGTCCGTTCTGGGCGTGCGAGCAGTCGATGTTGGGTGTTTTTCCGAGGGCATCGTGATGGTGCAATCCACCTGCTCTAATTCGGCATGATGGTGCGGGTCCCATGAGGGTCGTTTGGGCGTCGACGGTGGTTTTCCATCTTTATCACTGGGCGACTGTTTTGGACAAGTGAATAGTCTATTTCTTGTACTTTTTCGAGAGTATCTCAATGGTGCGATCCGTTCGTTGAGTTTCGAGACCGGGATGTGGGTCCAATGAAGCACCGCTTGTGTGCGGTGCGCTGGAATGCATCTTTTTCTCTGGATATCCGTTGCGCTCAAGTGAGCAGTCTTTTTGACGTGTTTTCCCGAGGGAATCGCAGTGGTGCGATGCGCCCGACTGTTTTCGAGGTCGAGGCTTGGGATCATGGGACGTCGTTTGGGCGTGAGGCAGTGTTTGTGACCTTTCCGTCGGATATCTGTTTGAGGCGAGTAAGTATTTGATCTCACATGTTTTTCTGTGAGGATTACAACGGTGTGTTCCGTTTGGTTGTGCGGAGCCTCTTGAGTGATCTTATTGAATGTGGGGCATGAGAGGTGCTCCGGTGGCGGTTCGTCCTACCTTGTTTGTAGAGAACCCTTGGCGTGTGATCGCGCACTCTTGGGAGAGTGATATAAATGATTCCCAAGATGTGGTTGGTCGTACCTGGGCCTTTGAGGTGGAGTTGTTACGTCACGCCTTTGCGTTGACATTGGGTGCCCTGTGCACGATAGCCTTTGGGCTGGGACATGTATGCTCTGGGAGTATACGAGAATGCTTGGAGGTATATGTGGTTGTTGTACCTGAGGATGTTTGTGCGCTCAATTGGGGTTGTCTTGGTGCCACACGTCGTGTGGGCCCCACGTGCGTTCCATGTTCTTCTTTATGTACTTTGACCTCTCGCGACGTAGAGGGTCCCTCTATGCTCGTTTGTTTGACTAGAAAGGTGGATTTTCCCCTGGCCTGGTGCTCTTTTGTCTGACCAGTAGGGTTGAGTGGTCTCCCCCTGGTCTTTTACTCGATGGTTTGGCCGACAGAGATGGTTTGGTTCCTCTGCTTCTTCGGTTGTGAGGGGTTTCAGTACCGTGCCCTTTCACCGGACTGCGACACCGTCTGCGACTACGAGTGTTCGTAAAGTGTGGGTGTTTCCCCACTTTCTGGGGTGAGTTGACTCGGTCCGCTTCGACAGTGACTCATCGGGTTGGAGCGGGATCGCCTTGTGAGGCCTGGGGAGTTTCTCCCGTTGCTCCGTGTTCCCTGGTAGAGCTTGTGGTTTCGGTGTGACCAACACTTTACGCGGGCACCGATCCTCTACCTAGGAGGTTGTTTCTAGCAGGGATGAGGTTGTTTCCAGCAGGGCTGAGGTTTTTTCTAGCAGGGCTGAGGTTGTTTCCAGCAGGGCTAAGGTTGTTTTGAGTAGGGCTCGCCGGTGGGTTACCATCCAGCAGGGATGGCCAGTACAGTGGTGTTCACCAAGCAGTACCATCCAGCAGGGATGGCCAGAGCAGTTCCGGGCTTAACTCCAGCTGGGCTGGGCAGTGGTCCCCGATGCCGGGCTTACCTTCAGCTGGGCTGGGCAGTGGTCCCCGATGTCGGGATTACCTCCAGCTGGGCTGGGTAGTGGTCCCCGATGTCGGGTTACCTCCAGCTGGGCTGGGCAGTGGTCCCGTTGCCGACTTTAGCCGGGTCTCCCTCCAGTGGATTACCCTATTAAGGGACTGGGCAGTGTGGCACTCGTCGACTTTCAGGGTCTCCCTGTAGTGGGAACCTGTTGACTTCTAGGGACCCTCCAGCGAGGCTGGGCAGGGGGTCGCCTGTTGACTTTGAGCAGACCTCTTGACTGCGGGGCAGTGACGAGTTGTGTTTGACATTCCCCAAGAACTTTCAAGTACGAGGAGCGCTTTCCCCCACCGAGACGTGTCCTTGTGATGCGACCTAAAACTGTGCAGGCGAGTTAGTGCCGCCCAAAGCGGATAGTGTCAAGGTATGGTGATTGAGCCCCTTGCCTTGCGGTTCAGGGCAGACGTGCGGGATGTTGGGCATCGATGGAGTTTAATTTTGGGACTGTTGGCTACTCTTCTCTTGGGCTGAGCTACGAGATGGATATCCCCTTATGATCTTGTTTGGGATTCTTGTTTGAGCATATGTATTTGGTATATACCTTGTTCTGGTACCCACTTCTTGGGCTTGGTTACTCTCCTTACAGCTGAGGCGAAGACGTGTGGGGTATGCCACGTGCTTTCCCTGTCTAGCTTCTCATGGTTGGATGAGTCTACTCTCCTACTATAGTTAGCGAATACTCGATGGGAAGTTCATCTTCTCACCATTTCCGGCTCCTTGTGTTTGGACGATTCTACCTTCTTTCCTCTTGTTGGGTTGAGCTGGACTCTTACTGTACTCCTTACTGCCCTCTCTGTTGTGGTCCTTTATTTTTCCCTGTTCTCTCTACTGCTCACCCTTCGGTACCTCCTTTGTTTCTCCCTCGAACCTTTGGGGTATCCTACTTAGTATTTTTATACTCACCCCTGCTTGGGCTTTGCCCGCACTTGGTGTGCCCTTTCAGATGACGGATAGGTTGGTCGTGACTTCAGTGGAGCATAGGAGTTTGGGAGCTTGGACCGCGTGCGGTGGTTTTGGCCGGGTTTCAGGTGGGAGACCCGTCAGCTATTTCTTTTTGTTTACCTGTTGTCAGGTTGTGGCACCTTTTCTAGTTGGGCACGTGTTTTTTCCCTTTTTCCTTTTCATCACTTTACTTGTACTATTTAGAGGTCGATGCACTTTGTGTTTTATATATAGCAGTTTCCCTTTTCTTTACTTGCCTTTTCTTTTACTTTGCACTTTTTCATTGAGTGTGATGTGTGTGTGTGTGTACAGGTACTTAGGAAAAGGCCTCCCCGAGTTGTTGTGCCTTCGGCGCTGGTCGCCAGCCCCTGGCCTATGGAGGCGGGCTTGGGGTAGTTGCGGCTCGAGCCCAGGTAGGGTCAGGTCGTGACAGGTGGATTAGTCTCTAAAATGGATTTTTAAGCACATAAGTGATGATGCTTCATCGAGAAAATGTTTAAAAAATGAAAATGGTTTAATTAATTGTTTTGGAAATAAATATAACATGGTAAACTGTGGGTTTATCGAGAAATAGAAATATTCAACCTTAGTGTGTGTTACACCAATAGGGATTATTTTTTTGATATTGATAAATTGCAACAAGACTCAATATTAGTAGGATTCATGATATTATTGGTTAGTTTTCCTTCACATGTCCTAGTATGTATTCCCATAGTCTAGAGACTAACTTGTTCTTTGTTTTTCATGTGATGGTATTTTTTCATGTTGGTTTGATCACATGTTTATCTTATGGAATGGGCCAATGGACATGGCACTTTTTGACCAAATTATATTATCATGGTTTCTTTGGGCACCATGTTTTATATTCTCACTTAGTTTTCCTTTAATATATGGTTGTTTTTTACTAATGGACTTTATATTATCAATCTTGTACTTATCATATTTCTTGTTTTTTTTTTGAAATTGGAATATTTTAAAAAGAAACCAAATGATGTAAAAAATAGTTTTCATATGAAAATTATTTATAAACTATATTTATTTTAAATATGGAATTAATAGTTTTATGGTATTAGACTTTGTATATATTTTTTGGTGGTATCTTTCTTGTATTAGTGATCACATCCTATTTTCCCTTTTTCAATTTGTAGCATTGGTTTTATAGGTTACAAGTGAAGGGAAGGGAATCATTCGGCATGACAGATTTTATTGGTTGTTCTTGTTCTCATAGTGTTTCTGGATAATGGTGATAGAAGGTCACATAGAGTCTTAGTATTGTGTTTGATTGATTCTTCATTCAATGCCATCCTTTTTTTCTTTCCCTTTAATGTCTCATTGAAGTGTATATTTCTTCCACATTTTACTCGAGTTTTAACCTTATTTTTTTACACATGAGTCATGTTGTGATATATTTCAGGGTGAAATTATTCCCACCATTGTATATATTGGTACTCGAGTGATGTCTCCATCCCATGGTGATCGGTAACACAGTTTAATCCTTGTGTTGAGCTAGCTGGGGTGATGTGTCATGTTGACCTAGGTTGGTTTGTTACATCATATCTCTTCCCTATTCTTAAGATCTCAAACCCTAGATACCCTCTAGGTTATTTTGATGATCTTAGACCTATGGGATCTGATTTCACTGATTCTTTGAGATTAGGCACTTGGGAATAAAATTTAAGAACTTCATTCTTCCAGTATGTTCTAGATCTATACATTTTATCTAGAACAAAACCCTAGAACAACACTTACATGCCTATATCTATGAGATATTACATGTTTTAATGGGATCTTCTTATGATTCTTCAAATAAATGAAGGAACGATCCTAGATCTGCATATTTAGGGTAGATTTATTATGTTGAATGTATCTGAGGTTAGTGGTTTTTCCCACTTTCCACTTTTATTATAATTTGAAATCTGTTAGGTTTATTTAAAGAAATCTCTTCTACTTTCAAATGATTTTTCCTAAATGAAACTCTATAGTATTTTTTCATATTGGTTTTTTCTTTAAAACTAGGTTGTGAGTGACACCCAAAATGTGTTTGATAAATTTTTTAAATTGTTTTTCTTAAAATTAAATGATTTTTACATTCGTTCTTATCATAGTTGGTTTTTGGGTGTCGACCACAACATGTATGATTAAATTTTTAAATCATTTTTAGGAAATATATTATTGTTGTGAAAACTTAGCATAAAAGGGTTGGTTTGTGTTCATTATTTCCATTGGATGATTCCATGTTGAAATAGACTTGGTGATCAGTGTTTATTGGAAAGGGACATGGATTATTTCTACCAAGTGATGACCCGGTGGTGGACGTATCACTACTCATGAACGTAATAATTTCATTAGGCATAAATGTTTGTGTGATTTTGAAAAAATGGGTGGGTTATACCAAATTGAAATTAATGAATTTCTTCTTATTTTTGAAAGTAAAATTCATCTTTGGTTATAATTATTTTGGAAAAATATTTTCATCCTATTTATTTTATATTAAGGAAACTACTTTATCTTCTTTTGATTTTATTCCTATATATTTTATAATCCTATGAGCTAACATGTTTTTGGTCTTATTGGAATGTGGTAAAAGTATCTTGGGGGTTTATTATTGGAAATGATTAATCACCCCCTATATATATATATACCTCGGTGCACATGTAGATGTTTTTTTCATGATACCAGATAGGGGCGGGTTTCTTACTACTCTAGCAGTGCTTCATGAGGTTTCTATCATAGTTTGTGGAGATTGAGATTTTAAGTGGCTCACATATTTCTCTAGAGTAGTCCCACCTTGGTTCCATAGTCATTTACCTCTCTAGAGTCTTGGTTTTCTGATTTACGCTCCTTTTTTGTAACTTTGATGTTGATCTTGTATACATTTATTATTAATGGACTTGTTGCATGCATTATTTATATAGACATCATAGGTTTCTTTTATTTTATATTTATCATGTGAAGGTTTTTTGTGTGTGTAAATAGGGTAAATAGGTCCCACCATGTATATTTTTGTTTAAAACCTTGTAATTTACTTCCATCCTTTGGTGTTTGAGGAATGTCACCTAGGGTTAGTAGCACCTCCAACCCATCCCAAGCCAATGGGTTGGGTGGGGATGTTACATAATATTTATTCACCTAAATCATTTCAAGAACCATTCCCTATGGATCATATTAGTTATATATTTAATGAGTAAGTAAATTATGGATAAAATATATACGATAATGAGGATATTAGAATAAAATATGTACCTATTGTATAAGATTACATTGATGCATTTTCTTGTGAATTGATTATATTTTTTATAGATTGACAAGTATAATTATGTATTGATCTCAATACTGATGAAATTCCCAAATATAAACCACCATATCCTATATACCCAATTCTATTACTATAACTAAAGAAAAAAATACCATGTTTTTTGGATAAGGGAATTATCCCACTGAGTATTCCATAATGGGGATCACCTGTCTTATTTTTTTTTTAAGAAAAAAGATGGGATGATGAGCTTGTGTTTTCACTATAGAGATATTAATAGTATCACCCTAGAAAAAGGTACTCTTTACCTCTTATTTATGATCTATTTTATCAATTTGAAGGGGCTCGATCAAAATTTTATCTTCATTTAGGATACCATAAGTTAAGTGTGAAAAATATTATATACCAAAGTTGCAATTTTGTAAAAGGTATAGAAACTATGAATTCATGGTTTTTCCTTTTTGGTTAACTAATTCTCCATCCATATTTATGGACATAATGAATTGAGTTTTAAATAAATATTAAGATATTTTTTTTATATTTATATCTGATGAACTAATATACTCTAAGTGATATGATGAGAATGAGACTCATTTATGGATAGTATAGAAAATTATAAGAGAAAATGTGTTATATGGGAAATTCAGTAAGTTTGAATTTTTTATTTAATAAGTTTCTTTAAATATCCATATTATAACCAAGAATGGTAAATTTATTGACCCTTCATAAACCAAGGTGGTCAATAAATATCCAAAGCCTATGAATTTGACCAAAATACATAGCCTCCATGGCCTAAAAATTTACTATCATTGCTTTATTGAAAATTTTTCCTTATTAGCTAATCCATTAACCAAGTTAACATTTAAAGGGGTTAAATTTACATGGATAATGGATTGTGAATAATTTTTTGAATAATTGATGAAAATATTAAGCAATTCACCAATATTAAATTTATTTATAGGGAAGGAATGATTTTTCATATATAGTGGTGCATCAAATAAAGTGAAAGGGTACATCCAAATATATAATGAAAGGGTTATGGCCTATGCATCATGATAAGTATATGATAATGAAAAAAATTATATAACACATGACTTAGTATTAGAAAAAAAATATTTTAATTGAGGATATGAGGAACTTTTTATATGGTAAAATGTATGAAATATATATGAAAAATATGATTTTAAAGTATGTATTAATGAAAAAATAGTTCAATATAGGACAATGGGGATGTCTAGAACTACCTGATAACTACAAATGTATTATACACTATCATCATGGAAAATAAAAAAAATTATTTAATGCATTAATTATGAAGTACAATTTAGTTTTACAATGATTAGAATTGAGAATGATTTCATACTCAAGGATATAGTGAAAATGGGCTTAGAAATTATAAAGGAAATATATAATAACATTACCATGTCATTTACTAACTATTTTTACTAGATATGATCAATGAGGGGAAACAAGAGTACAAGGGTAAACAAAATAATATTAAATCTATTAAATGTGGTAAGTAAATATAATTTAATATTAAAGGTTGATTCTTGTGTATATATAATATATCATTTATATCATCAGTATCGATGCTAAAGAATTTTTCAATAGATAAATTTTGTAACTCAAATTTATAAATACACCCTAGTAGAACCACGATTTATGGGGATATATGAGAACATTTTTTGTGAGACCACATGAAAAGTGAAATTTCTTACTACATTATGATTTTATAGGTATTACAATAAGTAAAAGTAAGAGATATAATTTCCTAAAGTGTTTATGAAACCTATCCCTATACTAATTTTGAATTGACATAATATCAAAATATATTTGTTAATAGTTTTACTAATAATTTTAGGTGAAATTGTGTGCCATTATTATTATTATATGATTAAGGTATATGATTCATGATGAAATATTTGTGAGAACTCTTTCAGAGGATTATAATACTTAGGTAAACCTCATCACAACCTATTATCCTCAAATAGATGGGAACTATAATAGGAATATTCAACCATTAGAGTATATATTGACATCATGATCACTTTAATTTCAAGGAATCTTGTACCAATATCTACCGTTAGTGGAATTTTTATTAAAAAATTAATCTCATATATAAATAGAAACTTGTGAAGATTTTATGGGAAAATGTTTCCTACCCTAACATGTTGGTATAAATATATTTAAAAGGGTATTTTGGTTTTGGAACTTGTGGAAGTAAAATAGAGAATGTAAGAGCCTTACAGAAACACATTAAATCATAATATAGTACAAAAAAATTATTAATAATCAAAAAAGGTCTTGGAATTTCAAGTTGGTGATAATTCCTTCCTAAAGGTATTACCATGTAAGGGAGTAATATGGTTCAACAAAAAGGGAGTCTAAGTCTAAGGTACATTGGTCCTTTTGAGATATTGGAGTGATTATGATCACTGGAATATCAGTTGTCTATACTACTTAACCTCTTTAAATTATGTGTTGTCTTTCATTTAACACTCCTAAGGAAGTGATTTCTTACCCAGCGCACATAGTGAGCACTAAAGAATTCCAACTAGAGTTTGGATTATCATATGATAAATAACTTGTTCAAATCCTAAAAACAAGAGAGAAAGTGTTATAAAATAGGATCACTTAGATTGTGCATGTACTTTGAAGGGGTCAAAAATAGAGAAAGTCACATAGGATCCTAAGGAAGAAATGATTAATATTTATCCATAATTTTTCATGGAGTAATTTATGGATTAAATTTTGAGGATGAAATTATTTAGATGGGGTGATACACCCAATAATTTCTTTATAAAAATAAATATTATAAATTTATCACATTAGTTATAGCACAAACTGGTTACTTTTATTACATTTTAGTATTACAATAAAAATTAAAGATTTATGTTCTCTAAAATTTATAAAACTGAAAAATGGAAGAAGAAAAATAAAAAAATATATGATACTACTAGAATATAAAACCCTTTAATTATTGTTCTCTAAAACACATCAATACTAGAAGATATAATATAATGTTGAAAAAAACAATAATCCCTATAATAACAATTTTTTGTAAACTAATAAAATTATTAGTATGATTTTAGAGTATAAAATGACATATAATTATAGAAAAGGAGGGAAATATATTTATTTCAATATGAATGATAAAATCTGATTATTATCTTACTATTACCTGGCTGATTATTTGACCATTTGAAATAACCATTATGTTACCATTGAAAATACCTAATAAAAATTAAAAAAAATGTATTTTTTATACTTAAATATGAATTATCAATAAAAATAAAATATTAATAATATGTATAATCATTATAAAAATAATTATCACATTCACTCAAAATATGAAATTTTAGGCAATCTAGATTTTTATTTAAAAATATATAAATTCTTATACTTAAAGCCTTATTTTCACTGAATGGACTTAAAATTTGGATTTATGAAATAAAAATTATCTAAGGGTAAAGTTTTATTATTTCTCATAAATAATAAAATATTGGTTTGAATTTTAAAATATGGAAAATACAATATGCATTATAATGATCCATATAACTATTCAAAGGCATCATTCATGGAATAAGAAATCTAGGTTCATCTAAAATGAGTAGAAAATGTAACATTTTTTATTTTTTTCACTAAATTTTGACCCAATTTGAAGGGTTACACATGACCTAAGGTATGCCTCTCGGTATACCAATGGTTTTCAACTAGACATGAGGGTCTGATAAACCACATGGGGAGACTTTACCCTCTAGTATATTCAAAAAATATATCAACCAATAATAGGAACATCCATGGTAGGAATAACATCAGAGTGAAAAAATATGGATTTTAGTGGAAAATGTTTTTAACAATAACATATCCATTCAATATTAAAATGTTTATGATAGTCATATTTTCATAAATCGTAGCAAGATCATAGAAAGTTTCAATCAAAATTTTTAAAAATTAAACTAAAAATAAAGTATGCAAAGATCTAACCACCGTATTAAACCTCTCCTTAGGAATGTCTTAAAACCTGGATGAGCTCCAAAATCTATTTTTCATATACCAGTTCATTCTACTAAGCATGTGTTTCAACTATAAGATCTACACACACCCCAAAGTACTTGTTTAGTGTGTGATCATAAAACTTAGTATACCTTCACTATTGGTGTCCATAATAAAAATAAATAGATATATATATATATATATATATATATATATATATATATATACTGAATAAAAATAATTCATAAACATCACATTCAAGAACATGTCGCACCATTGGGTACTCAAGAAACCACCCTTACGATCTACTCATACCTTATCTAGATGGTACTGGAATGGGATGATACTTCTATAGTCTGAACATAACAAGAGTTTGAATGATCCATCACTACCTATTCTAATAGTCAAGGTGAATGGGATATCACTAAATATTATTCAAGGTGAATAAGGCATCATTATTTCATCATATATGGTGAAAAAAATACCACCACATCATAACCCCAAGGTTAATGATGTATCACCAAAACATAACCCCAAGGTGAATGATATATCAACAAAACATAACCCCCAAGGTAAATGATCTATCACTAAAACACAATCTCCAAGGTAAATAATATATCACTTAAATAAAATCCCCAATGTGAACGATCTCTCACCAAAATAATTCACAAGTTGAAAAATATATTCTAGAAACAATCCCCAGGGTGAAAGATGTATCACCAAAACACAATCCCCAAGATGAAAAAATCTATCACTGAAATAATTCCCAAGTTGAATGATGTATCACTGAAACAATTCCCAAGTTGAATGATGTATCACTAAAACATAATCCCCATAGTGAATTATGTCTCACTAAAATAATCCCCATGGTCAATGATATATCAATAAAAAAATACCCAAGGTGAAAAATGTATCTGTAAAACATAACCCCAAGTAAAATGATGTATCACCAAAACATAACCTTAAGGTGAATGATGTATCACTAAAACATAACCCCAAGGTGAACAATGTATCACTAAAGCATAACCCCAAGGTGAACAGTGTATCACTAAAACATAACATGAAGGTGAATTATGTGTTACTGAAACATAACCTCATGGTGAAGGATGTATCATTGAAACATAACATCAAGTTGAATGATGTATCACTGAAACCTAACCCCATGGTGGATGATATATTACCACACTAATATAAAAAGTTGTATGTTATACCTCAAAGAAATATTATTTTAATTGAATGATTTATCACCATATAAATAAATATATATTGAATATACAATCACTATAAGTAATACAATAATGAGTGTGATCGATTTATCACTGTTAACATAAGAACCAATATAAACAGGGTGAATGAGTCATCACCATAAGAATTAGTTATACAAAACCTAAGTTACTCAATAGGTAAACCATGTTCAAGATGTTGTACACCTAGGACACATATGTCAATCCTAGCCTCTCTCAACATAGCTTAGGATCCCATACAAATACTTATCTCGTAAGGGGCATACCATCATGGGAAATCATCATACTAAATTCTCATCACAAAATCCAATCCCACTTACCCTAACTAATATGTGAGTTTCTGTCATCAAGGAATACTCAAAGACACTATACAAGGATCATAAATCATGTTAGAGACAAGGAAACCCCTTATGGTTCTTTTCCTAAAGTGTCTCATCGCTTTCCTAGGGTGGAATGGCCATTAAAAGGCACATGTTCACCTATAAATTTTAGATAACCTTTCACAATATAGATAGTTCATATCTCTCACTCAAAAATCTAAGAATCCACATTTTCTTCCATTCTAGGTCACCATTACATACTCACCTATGCTCGCATTCCATGCTGCCATTACCAGGAAATTCAATAGTTTCACCCCAAGTTACCACTCTAAGAAATAATTTTATACCAAAAAGACATCTCTAAGTCATTATATCCATTTCTTGATGGTGAACACACTCTTAGGTTCTAATTCTACTTCAACTGAGCCTCTCAATTAGGTGAATTAGCCTTCAATAACTATGTAATAAATGAATAACCCTCAAGGACTCGTTAGGAGTCTAACTGATTATTTCTAATGGGAAACTTTTATGTGCCCCAATTCTAAGATAGTTTTTCATGGACATCGCAGTGATCCTACTTTCCAATGGAAGGTAGTTTTTTGGATTTTTTCTAGTGATGATTCAAAACGAACATTGGTCAAGGGGGTGGGTGGTTAGGCTTGTCGCACCTTTTGAGGGTATTTTTACCTACTCTTAGACTCTCTTATTGATTTAAGTTTTTTTATAAATCCTTCCCCAAGTCCAAGCATGGGATTCTTTACCCCTATTATAATGGTTGATTTTTCAAATTTATTGATGTTAACATAAATATAAATGAGTGTTTCTCCATCTTTCTTCATTTATAATTAATTATTATTAATTTTAAGGGACTATTTTTTAAAATTTGTATAATTGAAAACTCTAGAGTTTATCACCATCCAAGGAAGTGGTGGGTGTTTTTGGTATTAGTATTGGACCCATGAAAATAGATTCATATAAATCCTTTTGAAAGTAATCAGAACCCACGTAGTTCAGTTTCACCTAACGCAACACATTTTACCTTTTAAGTTCATATAACAAGGACTCATGCAGTAAGGAAAACTAAGTGAAAGATTCATTGTGATGGCTAGTGTGGGTTTTAAGCATGACCAACCATTTTTTATTTACCTAAAAGGTTATATGGACTAATGAAGTTTAATTTGGTGACTAAATGAAGGGAATATGGATTTGTAAGTAAATAATGGTCTCATTGTGAATATAGTATAATGATAAAGATATGGTAATTCTTGGAGAGAAAATGAAACTATAGGAAATGGGGAATAATTTCATTAAGTTATGATCTAATTAGGGGATGTTTGATCTTTTGTAGAGTATAAACCAATGATAAAATATTTAAATCGAATCATGAGGAATATATCCTCATGAGGGTGGATTCTGAAGGTGCATTATATTGGGATTGAACATCAAAGAGGCTCTCTACTTTTCCTAGTTAATAAGAATAAAATCCCACATTATTTGAGTGACATGGTTTGAGGTTGTGTGAAAATGACCAATCTATGTAGTCTAAAATCATTTGGTAAGGATGTTGGACGCACAGTTTCATGTCATGTTGTGGTGACATTTTTTTTTGAAAAGTGAGATAACAAAGGATTAACTAGGGATTATGAATGTGAGGTTGTCCTAGGAAGATAAGTTTGGGATTACACCTAATATGAAGCCAATCCTCCCATTTTCTATCCTATTAGTAGGTTAGGGTGAGATATGGAGGAAAGAGGAGTATGGCCTCCTATAAGAAATACTAGGGGATTAATCGAAGAGAGATTCCCTTTTGGCATAGCTCATTAAATAGAGAATCAATCCATAATTTATTAGAGATACTTACCATTATTTTCCATATGATTAATGCCTTAATTATCAAGGTAATGCATGATTTAAAAAACCATGGGGGCTAATCGTTAGGGAGGATGAATGATAGAAACATTTTATCAAGGGAATGCATGACTTAATGGGGGGAACTATGGTGTGCATGAAAACGTGATCATACATATTCAACTATTTTGGAAGAGGATTGGGTTTGGAATTTTCAGGGTTTCAACCTTGGAGGAAGGAATCCATAGAGTTTATCTTGGTCTGAATGGCCTGAGTGGATTGGTGACAGGTTATCGTGGATTACACCTAGATTTGGGGAAGATATATCATATGGAATTCCCTAACCATGTAAGATAACTGAAAAATGTATCCAAATTATGTAATAATGTAATAATGAACCATGTAATAGAGACCATGTGGGAGAGGGAAAATTTCATAAGGAAACTATATAAGGGAATCCACATTATGTTATGATTATGTGTACTCGTGAGATGTTTTTCTTCCAACTATGAATGACCCAAGTAAAATTTGACCATGAAATGAACATGTGGATATGATCACACAAACTGGTCTCATGGTTTTTGATCTCATGGACTTATCTTATGGGAATATATCACATAGACATATCATGTGGGAATATGTCATGTAGACATCTCATTAGGGATTTGGAAATCTTCAGAGATATTTTTTTCCCTATATTTTCCTGTGAAGTTTCATGATATGAAATATATTTGAGATCTCTTTATCCTTCCACACTTCTTACTTTTTTTATATCACTATTTGGTATTTGGTACACTTTTCAAAAATGATAACTAGGTATTTATAGGAAATATAGGTTATAGGGATGAGTAATCAGTGAATAACTAATGTAGTCCATGTAGCACAAATGAGAGTTTTGTGTCAGATGGTTGGATCATGCAGAGATATCTTCCTACAATATTTATAAGAGGGAGGAATCATACATCCACATGATACCTCCTTCTATGAGCCATATAAGATGGGAAAATCATGAGTCCATGTGATCAACCCATCATCAAGCCACAAATGATGGGGATTTTATGCAGCCCACCTAATCCCTCCATAAAAGAAAATAATTTCTCAAGGAACACTTTTATAATTGAATGGTAACTTAGAGAATGATTCTATGTTATTTTCCAATCTATATTTATCCTTTTTTTCATTTTATATCATCCATGGAAAAGTGGTCATCAACAAATGGGCCCCTAGGAAATAGGTTTTGTTCGGTATAAAAAAGGCCCATTTTCGAGGATTATGAAGCATTTGTGAGGTTTTCACAATCCAAATATGGTCATACCCTATAAATATTATAATATGGGGCCTTTTTATCACTTATGAATTCGATATTTTGTGTAATAATCCAATTAATTCTAGAATTTCAACATTAGAATGTGTTGTGTGAGCATTCTGTGTGACTCCACCACCTGAGCATTCCATGTGACTCCACCGCATGAGAGAACTGTGTGGGTGAACGCATGAGAAAAATAAATAAACAAACCATTTAAGAACTAGGTTAAAGTTTTGAGGTCATGTGTCTTGTATTTATGGTGTTTATATGATTTCAAGCCCTGTCCTGTGTGATCATCATGCAACTATCTTTAACTAGTCATTTTTTATTCTATGCACAAAATTATTTCTTGTAAATAAGACATAAAATGAGAGGCTTGAAAATTAGTAGTGAATCAGGTATAAATAATAGATATAGTGAGAATTGGCCAATGGAAGAATATTCATCTGTCACATACTTTCCTTGCCAACTTCATGGGAAAGGGCCTTCAGAATTACACATTATTAGATTGGATCCCCCTTTATGGGTTTGGGGTTCTAAACGATGCCTCAATTTTGGAATATAGAAAATGATATCAACCACCTCTTTGCACTATCAAGAATCGATAATTGATATTCCATAATATATCATCATCTGGTCATTTAATCAATGAATATGAGTGTGTGGAACCCTATGTATTAGGGTTCATTCCTCTAGATCTCAAAGAAGAATGATGTGTTCCTAATACTAAGGCTCATGTATATAAGTCTATTATAAAGGTATCATCATCTAGGAATAAACTTGATTGGTCAAAAATCTAGGAATTTTTGTTGGGAGGAGATTTTGGCTTTGATTGAAGGTAGACCTTCTAGGTGCAGCAGAGCTGCAATGACTTTGAGAGGGATCTGAAGGTGGTAGGTTTATATGAAGACACCTAGATATTTAAAACCATAACCCACTGTAACAAATATATTATTCTTGAAATTATTAGAAGATAGATTCCAGATGCTAATTCCTTCTACTTAATGCATGGAGAGTCTAGGGTGAGCCTCTGGTATGTGGAAATGATTAGAAAATATCTAATTCTAGGAGACATGTATGATGATTTTCCCCTTTCTTCTGATTTTCAAAATTCTGAGAGGACCCCCCACTAATTTTCTATGAGTTACTTGAGATAGATAAGTACATATTGGTATATTACATATGCCAAGAGTTGAAGTTCCTTTTAGAACATGAGAAAAAAAATTATCAAGAAGACGGGGACAGGAATCTTAGAAAATAGGCCTTAAGTTTTCTCCACTCTAAAAACTCATGGAGATGAATTTTACTATTAGAAAACCATTTAAGAGGGATAATTCAATATCTGGGGTGGTAGGTCACTTCTCAAGCTGATCATTTGGTCTTATTGGTGGCATTCTTGGAAATTTTTATAAGTGGATACTTCCTCTTGATTCTGGATTCAAAAAAGGGGGTGAGAATTAACACATTTATAATGTAAGTTCAACTAGATAGTGGTAAGAATATTGTCTTGGTTGTTTAGGTACTGGTGAAGTTATACTTTCATCTTAGCCACTTCTACAATGGAAAGTCCCCATTTATAATTTTTTCCCATTATAGGTTTTATGGGGATGGATGTATTCTCATATAGGTGGATATGAGTTCATCAACATACAAGAGATTCCTAACACTCAATTTAAGAAATACCACCAGAGAATCAATGGGGTTTTGCCAAGATATATAGAGGATCGAGAGATTAGTAACAAGCTCAATCAATAGGATCAATATGTATACAAAACATATAAATTATTGGATAGTAGTATTATGGATGATGCTATTTTCAGTCCCAAATCACATGCATATCTAATATCCATTTGAGATGGTGTCTTAGCCACTAGAATATATAGGGAGATAATCTATGAGGAGTATTCACCTTACAGATTCAGGAGGAAATTTAGGAGTGTTCAAAATAAGTTCCCCACTCCACCTTCAAGTGTACAGATTCAAAGGCACCCAATGATAGCACATCAGTTTTTATTGATACTAGAGAGAGAGGAGATGGTAATTTCGGTGACTTTACCTTTATCTAACACTACCATTAGGCTCAAATAAAATTATATTTATACCTATATTCATTTATACCTTGGTGAGCATCAAAATGAATTTTTGAAAAATGTTTAGGGTTCTTCAGCAACTGAAGGTAAAGAGGGGTTGGGGGATATATTAGATACATTCAGCCCCAATAAATAGATTATTTTTAGGAAGGATTAGGTTCCATAGATACCAAGGAAACATATAAGTCATCTGGATCCTTCCCCTATAAAAATTTTGGGACCCACATCATTATTCATCCATGTCCTAAAAGTGTTCTTGGATGCTCGGAAAGAGTGAGATTCCTAGAGGAAGATTTGATCTGATGAAGAATCTTGGAAGATACTCCATATAGAAGAGATCGAAATGTCATTATTTGGACATATAACTTCCCCTAAAAAAATTTCCTTCATGGATAAACCTAAATAGGTTGGTAATTGTTCTGAATAAATGGATGTCCCGATCCACTCCATTAAGGGTGGTATTTACCCCTTAGATCGAGTTATGGAGATGATCATATCAAGAGAATAAGTGACCAATTATATGGAAATGTAAAATTTATTTCTATTCCATTTACACTTTATTTTACCATAAATGTGATTATGATACTCTCTAAACTCTTATAGTAGGTTGGAGGAGAGAAATCACATATTCCCTCCTCGCATAAAGTTGGGGGGAATGATGCTTGGAGTGGATTCTCCTTCGATGAAATGATTATGGAGGAATGATCTCTTGGAATGGAAGTTCACATATATGAGGTAATTATTGATCCCACGGGATTATTTCCACCTTCACCACCACAAGCTACTCCTCCCCCAATATTATATTTATATGAGACTACTGGGTGAAGACAGGTGAGAAGATAATAATACGAATTCACTCAAGAATGATGGAAAATTATTATACCTTCTCAAATTATTCTTGGATTTATCCTATGAATTCATAGTAATCAATTAATTTTTGAAGATGTTGGATCAATTTTCGTATTCTCAAGGGTACCAACTACCAGAAATAATGAAACTTCCACAATCCCAAAAAGGTAACCAACTATTACGGTGATATAAGGGATTACCAAGAGGTTAGTTCTGACATAGGGCCTAGCTCGATTAGTTGTTCCTCCTATGGACTCAAGGCTAGTGGGTAGAAACATAGAGGTAACATATTTTGAGGCATTTGATCCATTAGGACTTGTAGAACCTATACTTATAAAGGTATATTTTGTAAGAGCAATGATATGTGAACTTCAAGAAAGGATAGACTTGGTTGTGTCATCCATTATGTAAAATTAGTCAAAATGGGTGGATGATATTTTAGGGGTTCCAGATTTGATAAAGGCATCCTCTCAGAACCAAAAATCCAATAAAATTAAATAATGGGGTACCATAGGGGTAGTTATGAGTGGATCATGAGAGAAATTGGATCCAATTATTCTAAACCTGACTCAAACCAAGCTGATACTAGTGGGTGTTGTCATGGTGGCTTCAAGTCTGGTAGTTCCCATGATCCTAGAAAAAATGGATATTTTCCTTTTGAAAGGGGAAATAATGAAAACAATGGAGATTGAGGAAGTGGAAATGGGATAAAGTTATATAGGATCATAATTCTCCTTCATTCCAAATACTTTGGTCATATCTCATACCCATAAAAGGATAATGGATCATATTATAGAGATTTTATACCTATTCAATTATTTAGCCACTGATATTTATGTGGTTGAAGAATCCATGCGAGAGGGTTAGTGGCCCCTGAGATATATATATTCCCTCTATAACCATGATTAACTTTGTCAAAATTCATGTGCATCACTCAATGGGGGTGATTCTAGCATTCATGGTTCATAGATACCTTATGGGATAACTAATCCAATGGAGGACCTAGCTCCCAAAATAATGGGGATAGAGGAAGTTTCCATGATGATAGTGATGGTAATGGGGTGCATAGTGGAAGTCAGTGGGTTGGGAATTTAAAATTTTTCTATCACCAGAGCGATGTAACTTCTTCATCTCCAACAATCCAGTCCCGTTATGATCTGAGGATCATGTGTGGTCTAATTGGGAATAATAAATAAAACAAACGAATACCTCATTCTAATTTGTTGCAAGCATGTTTATCGTAAGTTTTTAGCATCTTTTCATCAAAGTGTCTGACGTCGAACGCCTCTAGATCATCCAAAAAAACTTCTTGAATGTGTATGTACACCATTCTTCAGATTATGGGTGCTAGCATAGAGCTCTGATGATCACTTTGATGTTGTAATAATCACCATGATCCTCTGCCTTCGATCTGTGAAGAAGAACATGGATCATATGCTCAGATTAAGTGATTATATCTTTATGAATCAGGAGGATAAAGAATCAATCAATTCCAACTAAGTGAATTGTTAGTTGGTATGATCTTCTCTCCACTTATATAGGTGATGTCAAAATACCCAATTAGGGTTCTCAGCCCTCTTGCATTAAACATCCACTAAATAAGTGATATAAATAATTAATTATGATGGAAAAATTATGTCATAATATTATTTATATTTTATCACATACCTAAAATATATTAAATTATATTATGTGATAAACCTGAGTCATTATCTGACTCATAACTCCTAATAATATTAAACAAATCTATAATATTAAAATAATATTCATTCATATAATATTAAACTTTGTATTTACTTAATCACTTATAAATACATGTAATAAATAAATTCAACACAATTAATATTTACTTGAATAATAATGACTTTATTTATTTATTGGTGATCGATAAAACTTGGACAATGCTCAGACACTATGGTGGGGCCCACCCTATCCTATATACCTATTCAATAGAATATGGAAGATTCTCAAATGTACTATTATAACACCCTAAGAATTTACAAATAAAATTAATATAGAATGCATGAAACACTAAGTCTATGTGAAAAAACACTTTGTTATTGGAGATAGTTATAACCTAGCCGTTAAACATAATTTTTCCTCTTCTATGTTTTGAATTTCAAAAAACGGAAATACATGGTTATGATCAATAAGATATTTAGAGTCTGGTGGGATCAACCTACATTTTTGGTGAATATTAACTTGACCCTTATGAATATTAATTTACCATTATGAATATTAATATGACCCTTAACCTCATCCATGGAAGTATAAATAAAATTTAGGCACCTTATAAATGAGAGTGAATATTTTAAAAAATAATAATTAAGTGTTGGTATTTTTGTGAGTAATGAATATTTAATTAAAATTTTAAATTAATTTAAAATAAGATTAATTTTCATAAAAATATTCCTAAAAAAATTATTTTCCTATGATTTTAGGATAATTTTATGAGACCTCGATTAATTTTTGAAAGTATTATAAAATCATTTTTAAATTTAAAATCGGTATTTTAAAGTAAATAATATTTTTATTTAAAAATTAATTTTATCTTATTGAGAAAATTATTTTGATAAAATTGAGTTAATATTTTAATTCTAAACATCTAAAAATGGTTTGGGATAATTTTTTGGATTTTTCTAAAATACTTGAATTTTTTGTGAATAGTGAAATTTGATAATTTACAAAATATGAAAAATAAATGAATTTATGCATCATTCTTGAGTCATGAATGATGTAAATGGAAATTGTTTCAAACTCTAATGCACTTATTACTATTTTTTGTCACAATAATCAACACTATTTCTTGTCTTGAGAAAAATAATAAATAATATATTCAAAAATCACGCCTCTCCTCCACTATAAAAACCACTCATCACTCCCTCTTATCTTCACTCCTCTAAGACTTGAATATTATAAAATTTATACCCAAATAATCTTCCCTATAACCTACTCACATCCATAAGCCCTTGTTATTTCCAGAATACCAAAACCATTTCCCTTAAGAAGGTTCTCAAGGAGTTTATTTTAAGAGGTAAATCCTCTTCCTTTTTCATTTAATTTCATTTCAATTTATCTTCTTTTCTTATTCTATTCTAACCTAATCTGTACAATTTATCATAATAACTCTAGTATCATCTACATACTCTAATTATATCATGTTAATTTAATAACAATTATCAATCTCCTTACTCTCCCTCTTTTATTTTATAAATGAAATCATCGTCTGAAAGGTGCCAATTTACAACCTTTGTGGATGACGAAGTTTCGTTCTTCAAATTATTCTTCAAAGTTGTTCATGACACCATTTTAATATGTTCATATATATTGTAAAATATATAATATAAACCTTTTTATGTTTTTTAATTAACATATTTACATAATACTAAATGATAAAATAAAATGTGTTTGTTATAATCAATCATCGTCATAATAATCTAAACGATTATCACTAAATGTATAATCTAATGAATCATACTCATAATATGTAACCAAATGATATATATAAACATTTAAGCTTATATATTATCATTAGAAACATGCAATTATAATTATTTAGAATTATACTAATTTTAAATGAATTCCATTACTTATATTCAAGCGCAATGATCATGAAATCAAGGAAACAAACACTCTAGAATGATTGAATTCAATTATATAACTTATAAATAAGGAAATAAATGAAAATAATAAAAATAATAATGAATCAAATAAATTTAGATAAGTTTATTAATTAATTAGTTAATGGATTTAATTTTATTATCCAAGAATTTAAGGTCAAGTTCAGAACAAATTCAGACATAAGGTAAGGATTTTCTACCCAAACCTTCATTTTCTTTTAGGTTACTCTTATTCTACAATTAACTCAGTGAAATTATTAATTATTATTATTTAATCCTCATAAATTCTGTTTTAATTTTCTATATATTTTTACCAATCATAATCCTTATTTAATTTATGGGGAGTTACATATTTTAAAAGGATCTTTCAAAAATTCTTCCCGTAATACAAGCCCGATTCAAGGGAACTTCTCAAATTCTTACCTATTTTAAAGTACAATCTATAGTATATTTTAAGATAAAATTATTTTTATATAACCAAAAATTTCATGATGGAAAAAATACCCTAGTTCATTTCTAGTTTTATGAAAATATTTTTCTGAAATAACTATTCTTTTCAATGTAAAAGTGTATTTCTCTTAAGAAATTCCTCAATGATTGTATTAGAGTATTTTTGTATATTTCAAAACCTTTGTTGAATTTTATGCCTTATTTAGGTTAATATTATTTTTATCATCCACCATATTTTATTAAATGGTTTATGATCAGTTTGATTGTGGATGTTCTATTTTTATACCATTCAATTCATTACTTAGAATGGTTAGTGATTATGTTTAAAAATTGAGGAAAGTTATTTACATTTAATTTATATATGATTTTTATGTTTAACCCCATTAATATGAGTAATAAATTGGAATTATAAAATGATGTTTAGGTCCCTCTATAGACCCTCTATGCATCAGTAGATCTCATGAGACAAAACAGAATTGAGTTTTGGATGAGGTCATACCCTAGTATTTTCAGACATCTTGGACAAGGCCTTGACAATATGTTTTAGATGTCATAAATTATGCATTCCCTAATTATGTTATTAATAATTGATAAATCATGTGATTATTAGAATAGTATAATATCAATGTTTATGTTTAATTCTATTATGGTCACTTATATGGCCTTATTTAATCGGCTTTCATTCCTGCCATATTATGCTCAAGTATATTTTTAAAGGCATGTGTTTTTAGTTGTTCACCATGCCCAATGTTTATTTTTATGATAACTTCCATTGTATTACTTACCATTACTGAGAATATGAGATCGCCTCTTTCTTATGTTTTATTTTCCCAAGTTTTTTAAGATGGATATTATGAATGACTTGTGGGGATAATCTAAGAGTCATAGATGTTTCCATTGGAATTTTTTTGTATTTCATTTCAAGTTTTAATGTTAAACTTGTGTTTTTATCTTGTTTTTAAAAGCTATTAAACTATTAATTCCTTCATGATATTACCTTCTTGTAATCATGAAAATTTATTAATATAAGGCATCATCTCTAGGAAGCTGGGGTCTAGTTCTTTATAGTAGGTATCAGAGGAAGTTTAGTAGTAAAAATGGAAATGAGATTTAGAAAATGTATATTAGGGAACAAAATACTAAGATAGAATTTGCGGATAAACATACAGTAATATCCTATAATTTTATTAAGGAATAGATTATGTAGATATTCCTAGAAAATAAATATATGTTTGTATACTACAAGTGGACATGGTTCTAGCATAGATGTACCAAGGAGTAACAACTCTGACAAGGTGTTTTTGGCTTGACTTGGGATAACCTAGTACCTGACAACGTGCCTTACTGCACACCTAGTTTGACACTCTCAGGGGATATGATTAGGATAATTCACATTTTCTTAATAAATCATTATGAAGGATTTAAATGTAAATATTTCCAAAAAGTAACTGTACTTATTATTATGAGATTATACATGCATAAAATTTTAGTTTATGATAAGTGTTTTTCTAGTTTGACATTATACTTTTGATTCATAACCTAATTTGGTGTATTCCATTATTTAGAAATGTATCCTAGTGGAAGGAATGGAAAACTCATGAATACATGTATCCCATGTAGGGATTCTCCTCCTATACAAGATAATGACATTGTTACTGGAGATATGACTGGTTCTGAGAATCTTATAACTATACTGGGATAACTGACTCAGGTTATGAACAATAACCCTACTAATATGGAGTATCCCTATCCAAAATGTGGAAAAGTAATGTTAGACCACGTTATATGACAACATCCTCCATCATTCAATGATACTAAAAACCCATTCATAGAAAAGTAGTGGATAAGTTCCTTAGAGAAGATATTTCTTACTTTGTGATGTAATGAAAGGGAGAAGGTTTTCATGGTAGTTTATCATCTATCAGAAGATGTGGATCAGTGGTGATTATTAATTCAAAACATGGAGTATTATGAAATGAATTAAATGGAATGGAAGGAACTAAGGAAATATACTTAAAAAATATTTTTCTTGATAACATTGAGCAGATATGGAGAGGTAATTCTTGAGTTTGAAATAAAAAGAGTATGAAAATATTGTGAAGTATGAAGCCAAATTTACAGGTCTAGAAAGACATGCCACATACTACAAACATAATCTAATGAGCTATATTGATCAATTCTTTGATGTTCTAAAACCATTCCTCTAAAGGGAATTGATTTCCCAAACTTTCTCACTATATAAAGATATAGTCTAATGTGCAATCAAGACAGAGAAAGAAATCTATAAGTCTAGTGACTTTAAATAAAATCAAGAGAATAAGAGGGTGTAAGAGAAAATAATGTATTAATGGAAGAATAAAAACAAGAGTTTCCTAACATGTGATACTTCTAGAAATAAACACCGCATAACCTTCTTAAAAGGAAAGGGATTCTATTACAAATGTGGAGAAAGAGGCCACCAATATTGAGATTTTAAGGGAAAGACAGACGCTACCAATGTTCAATGCCACAATTGTAAAGAGATGGGAAATTATGCTAATGATTTTCCTAAGTGTCAAGGAAACATTCCTCAGAGAAGGAAAAGGGAACAAGTCTGGGCTTATGTGATCACAAATACTAATGTTGAAGTTCCTAATGATGTGGTGGTAGGTACTATAATCATTTCCTCAAACTTGACCCATGATTTATTTGATTTTATATCATCTCATTCCATTATATCTTCTTAGTTTGCATTAAAAATTAAATATTTCAAATTCTTCTTAACAATGGAGTTGTCAGTCAAAACCCCTAAGGGAAGTCTCATTGCAAAAAATATGTGTCAGGTAGTACCCATTATGGAATATAAGTGTGACTTATCTATTGATTTTATCATCATATATATGTTCTACTTTGACATAATCCTTATAATGGACTGGCTTTTAAAATATGATGCAAAAATCTATTACAAGAAGAAGGAAATTACGATTTATGAAGACGGTGTAGAATCTATTATCATTTAAACAGAAACACCACCATCTAATTCTTATCTACATCCACCCCTAGTATATCTACTGAATTCAATTCTTTGAGAGGAATAGAATGCAATATCTATGGGTGAGGTAAGAAATCTTCAAATTAAAGATGCACCTATTATGAAAGAATACGTTGATGTATTTCCAAAGGATTTACCTAGACATCCTCTAGAGAAGGAAGTTGAGTTCTCTATTGATTTAATCCTGGGTGCAAGGCTTATTTCAAAGACCCCTTATAGAATGGCCATAGTGGAATTAGTAGAGTTAAAGAAACAACTATAGGGATTGAGTGATAAGGGATTTATCTACATTATTGTTTCTCCAGGGGGATCCCCTTTTCCCTTTGTCAAGAATAAATATGGATCCATGAGGATATGAATTAACTATAGTAAAATCAATGCTATTAAAATAAAGAACAATTATCCCCTACCTCAGATTGATGATTTATTTGATCAACTTCATGGAGCCCGATATTTTTTGAATATTGATCTTTGATCTGGATATCATCAGTTGTGTGTGAGGAAGGAAGATATTCCAAAAAAAAGTATTTTGAACACGGTATGGGAATTATGAGTTTACAGTAATTCCTTTTGGAATGACTAATAATCCCTTTTTTCATGGATTTAATGAATATAGTTTTCAAGGAATACCATGATGAATTTTTTTGGTATTTATTGATGATATCTTGGTATACTCCAAAAGAAACGAAGACCATGAGAATCACTTGTGCATTATTCTGAAGACTCTTAGAAAAAACAAATTATATGGGAATTTTAGCAAGTGTGAATTCTAGATTTAATAATTTTCTTTTCTAGGTCATATTATCTCTAAGGATGTAATTTTAGTGGATCATGTGAATACAATGGAGGTTCAATAATGTCCTACACCAATGAACATAACTAAGGTACATAGTTTTATTGGTTTAGTAGGTTATTATCATCATTTAGTTCAGAGATTTTCATGTTTATCCAACACATTGACCAATATTGATTGTAAAGGGTTTAAGTTCGTATGGACAAAATAATGTGAAGAATGTTTTGAATAATTGAAGAGGAGATTATTGAATGCTCTAATCCTAACTCTACCATCGATAAATGGTGTATTTGTGATCTATAGTGATGCGTCAAAGAAAGGACTTGGTTGTGTCCTCGTATAGAATGATGGAGTTATTTACTATGCATAAATTAATTTAATAATTTATTAACAAAACTATCCAACTCATGATCTTGAGTTGGTATTTGTAATCTTTACTCTAAAGATATTAAGACACTATCTCTATAGTGAAAGATGTGAGATATATATGGATCATAAGAGCTTGAAATATAACTTCTCAAAGAAATAACTCAATGTCAGGTAAAGGTGATGGCTTAAGTTACTCAAGGATTATGGTTGTACCATACACTACCACCTGGGAAAGGAAAATATGGTAGCTGATACATTGAGAAGGAAGGATCATGGAGTTTTAAAAAAATGAGTACTGAAAGGGATCCTGTATTTATGGATCTAGTAAAGATATATATGGTAATTATAAAATAAGGTGAAACATCATTACTTTTTCAATTGGTTTCCCAGCCATATTTATTAGAAAGAATTAAAACTTATCAATCTGGTGATGAGAATATTCAAAATAAAATTAGAGATGTGAATTATGGGAAGTTGTCAGATTTCGTGTGTGAGGATGGAATTATGAAATTTGGGAGAAAGCTATGTGTTACCTCTATACCTGAGCTAAAAAGTTAGTTATTGGATGATTCCCATAGTTCTAATTTCTCTATAAACCCTTTTAGTACTAATATATATATATGTATTTGAAAGAACATTTCTGGTGGGACAACATAAAGCATGAAATTGCTAATTATATATCAAGATGTTTAGTCTGTCAATAGGTGAAGTCTAAAAGAAAACATCCTAGAGGAGTCATGAAACCTCTTACTATTCCTACATGTAAATGGGATGATATCACTATGTATTTTTTCATTTTATTACCCAAAACTTCAAGAAGGAATGATATAATATGGGTAATTGTTGATCGACTTACCAAATCGGAACATTTCCTCACTATAAGGGAGGATTCTCCACGGGATCATCTTGCAAGAATCTATATTAATGAATTTTTAAGACTTCATGGAGAACCTCTCTCAATTTTGTCTGATCTTAATCCATTATTTAAATCTAAATTATAGAAAATTATTTAGAAATATTTGGATACTGAGCTTTGTTTGAGTACTTCTTATCACCCTCAAACTGATGGGCAATCAGAAAGGAAGATCCAAACTTTAGAAGGCATGTTGAGATCATTTTCACTTGACTTTCAGGGTATGTGGGATCATTATTTACCTTTGGTGGAGTTTTTCTACAACAATATTTTACATTATAGTATTTAAATGGCACCATATGAATCATTGTATGGAAAGATATATCGTACACCAACATGTTGGGATGAAGTTGGTGAAAGGAAGCTCGTGGGCCCAAATCTTGTGGAGGAAACAACAAAAAAGGTAAAGAGTATTCAAACCCATATTAAAGCATCACAAATAAATCAAAAGAACTATTCTGATAATTTAAGGAATTATTTTTAATTTCAAGTGGGAGATCATGTTTTCTTGAAAGTATATCCATGGAAGGGTGTTATAAGATTTTGGAATAAAGGGAAACTGAGCCCCAGGTACATTGGTCCTTTTGAAATTCTAGAGAGATTTAAAACTATGGATTATAGTTTGGAAATGAAACCAAGACTTTATAAGGTACACAATGTATTTTATGTCTCATTTTTGATAAAGTTCATTCCATACCCAACACATGTCCTCACTTCTGAAGGTATAGAATCGGAACCTCTGACTTACCTTACTGTGAAGAGCCTATCTAGATTCTAGACACTAAATTACAGGTTTTGAGGAATCGAAGGACTCGAATGGTAAAGGTAATTTGGAAAAATCATAAAAATTAAGAGAAACATGGGATCCTAAGGAAATTATGATGAATAACTACCCAAATCTTTTTATAAGGTAAACATTCTGGTGATTTCAAGGAAAAAAAATTTGTAAGTGGGGAAGAATATAACACCCCAAGGATTTATAAATAAATTTAATATAGAATTTATGTAACACTGAGTCTCTATAAAAAACACTTTTCTATAATAGATAGTAATAACCTATCCATTAAACATAATTTTGTCTCTTATATGTTTTGAATTTCGAAAAAATGGACATACACGGTTGTGATTAGTAAGATATTTAGAGTCTAATCAGATCAACTTATATTTTTAGTGAATAGTAACTTGACCCTTATGAATAGTAATTTACCCTTATGAATAGTAATATGACCCTTAACATCAACCATTTAAGTATAAATAAAATTTAGTCACCTTATAAATGGGAGTGAATATTTTAAAAATTAATAATTATGTGTTGGTATTTTTAACAGTAATGAATATTTAATTAAAATTTTAAATTAATAAATTGATTTAAAATAAGATAAATTTTTATAAAGATTATTTATAAATAAATATTTTGTTTTCCTATTATTTTCGGATAATTTAATAAGACCTCATTTAATTTTTGAAAGTATTATAAAATCAGTTTTAAATTTAAAATCTATATTTTTCAAGTAAATAATGATTTTATTTAAAAATTAAATTTTTCTTATTTAGATAATTGTTTTGATAAAATGAAGTTCATTTTTTAATTTTTCACATCGAAAAATGGTTGGGGTTAATTTTCGATATTTTTCTGAAATACTTGAATCTTTTTGAATAGTGAAATTCGATAATTTACAAAATATGCAAAATAAATGAATTTCTACATCATGCTTGAGTCATGGATTATATAAATGGACATTGGTTTGAACTCACATGACATTATTACTATTTGTTTTTACAATAATCAACATTATTTCTTTTCTTTATCAAAATAATAAAATAATGAAAAAGATATTCAAAAATCACTCATCTCCTCCACTATAAAAACCACCCCTCCCTCCCTCTTCTCTTCACTCCACTAAGCCTTTAAGATTATAAAATTTATACTCAAATACTCTTAACTAGTACCTAAAAAAATCCAAGAGCCCTTGTTCTTTCCAAAAGACCAAAACCCTTTCCCTTAAGGAGGTTCTCAAGGAGGTTATTTCAAGAGGTAAATCCTCTTCCTTTTTCATTTAATTTCATTTCAATTTATCTTATTTTCTTGTTATTTCCTAACCTCCTCGATCCAATTGATCATGATAACTCATTTATAACCTATATAATGGAATTATATCATGTTAATGTAATAACCATTATCAATCTCTTTACTATCCCTCTTTTATTTTATAAATGATATTATCATCTGGGAGGTGCCAATTTACAACCTTCGTGGACGACAAAGTTTCATTATTCAAATTCTTCTTCAAAGTTTTTCATAAAACAATTCTAATTTTTTATATAGATTTTAAAATTTATAATATAACCTTTTTTATGTTCTTTAAGTAACATATTTACATAATACTAAACAATAAAATAAAATGAGTTTTTTATGATAAAAAATATTTGTAAAAATCTAAACGATTATCACTAAATGTATTATCTAATGAATCATCCTCATAATATGTAACAAAATGATATATATAACCATTTAAAATTCTATATTATCATTAACAAAATTAAATTACAATTCTGTTGAATTATACTGATTTTAAATGAACTCCATTAATTATAATCAAGTGAGTTGATCATGAAATCAAGGAAATGAACACTCCGGAACAACAGAATTAAATATTATAAATTATAAATAAGGATATAAATGAACTTAATAAAACCTTAATGAATCAAATAAATGTATATAAGTTTATTAATTAATTCATTAAAAGATTTAATTTTATTATCCCGGAATTTAAGGTCATGTACAGAACAAATTCTGGCTTAAAGTAAGGATTTTCTACCCAACCCTCCATTTTCTTTTGGGTTACTATTATTCTATACTTATCTCAATGAAATTATTAATTATTATTATTTAATACTAATAAAATATGTTTTAATTTTCTATATATTTTTACAATAATAATCCTTCTTTAATTTATGGGTATTTACATATTTTAAAAGGACCTTTCAAAAATTCTTCCTGTAATACAAGCCCTATTCAAGGGAACTTCTCAAATTCTTACGTATTTTCAAGTACACTCTATAATCTATTTTAAGACAAAATTATTTTTCTACAACCAAAAATTTCATCATGGAATAACTACGTTAGTTCATTTCTGGTTTTATGAAAATATTTTTCCAAAAGAACTCTTCTTTTCAATGTAAAAGTGTATTTCTCTCAAAAAAATCCTTGATGATTGTATTAGAGTATTTTTGTCTATTTAAACACCATTGTTGAATTTTATGTCTTATTGAGGTTAATATATTATTTTTATCATCTACCATATTGTATTAAATGGTTTATGATCAGTTTGACTGTGGATGTTCTATTTTGATACCATTCAATTCATTACTCAGAATGGTCAGTGATTATGTTTATAGATTGGGGAAAGTTATTTACATTTAATTTGGATATGATGTTTATGTTTAACCCAATTCATATGATGAATGAATTGGATTTAGAAAGTGATGGTTAGGGCCTACTATATCTCCTCTATGTGTCTATAGGTCTCATGAGATAAAGTAGAATTGGGTTTTGGATGAGGTCTTACCCTAGTATTTTCAGATGTCTTGGTCGAGGCCTTGAAAATATGTTTTAGATGTCTGAAATTATGAATTCCCTCATTATGTTATTAATAATTGATAATTCATGTAATTATTTGATTAGTAGAATATTATTTTCTGTGTTTCATTCTCTTATGTTCATTTATATGGCCTTATTTAATCATCTTTCATTCCTTTCATATTATGTTCAAATATGTTTTTAAAGGCATGTGTTTTTAGTTTTTCACCATTCCCAATGTTTATTTTTATGATAACTTCCATTGTATTACTTACCCATACTGAGCATCTGAGATCACCTCTTTATTATGTTTTATTTTCCCCAGTTTTTGAAGATGAATATTATGAATGACTTGTACGGATAATCCAAGAGTCATATATGTTTCTGATGTAATTTTTGTTTTGTATTTCATTTCAAGTTGTAATGTTAAACTTGTGTTTGTATCTTGTTTTCCAAAACTACTAATCTATTTGTTCCTTTGTGATATGACTTTATTGTAATCATTCTAATGTATTAATATAAGGAATCGGCTCTAGGAAACTAGGTTCAAGGTCTTTATAGCTATTGTGTGTGACCCTTTAGGATCTTATCTTAATATCAAAGAAAAATATTCATTGATTAAGATAGGAGTACAAAAACCTGTCAAGACCCCTAAAGAGATAAGGAAAATTAATAGCAATGAAAATCAACCTACAAAAATGTACTTTATAATATAATCTATTTGTCATATGATATCTCATAAATCAAGATGCACACTAGTGTCATTTCCCTTTCTTGATTTATTATTTGTTGATCTATTTGGACAGATTTACATTCGACTACCATCTCTATGGATTTATGAAGGTACTACCATCCTGATCAACCTAGTCATAGATACCTATTCCTTAACTTGGAAGTGAAAAATCCTATCTTGATCATTCAACCAGTGCCATGCCACCAATAATTCACACAACACAGACTACCTCTCCATGACTTCATTTTCTTGGTTTTTTCCATGCATCAATTTATGTGATCAAATAGGACACATTGATAATGATATCAAGTCATGAGACTAATATACATGTATGTATATAGGAACAACCAATGACACCCAAACATATGGTGTTCCTATTGGTGGTTATGTCCTTATGATCTCAACTACTAATGATCACTAAGTGAAAACTTCATGAGAAGAAGTCCCAATGATTATAATCCCTGAGCACCTAATTGTCGCACATTATCTATGCCCTATCATTATGACATATCTAGACCATAGGATATTACTTTAAGATTACTACCATAGTATCTCTAGTTTATCATTATAGCATGGGATCTTCAATAACCCTTTGATACGACATGTAATCTAAATAAATTTCCATAAACATAGTGTATTTAGAAGTATTGATATTATCATGGTAATATAAACATGTTTATATATATATATATAACTATATACATGTAGTGGTAATAAAAGTAAATCAAAATTTGGGTCTAGGTAACCCACTTTCAGTGCTCCCACTTTCACTAGAGCCAACTCCTAAAGAGTCCAAATCTTCTTGCTCTCACATGAGAATCATGATTCTACTGAGATGTGGATTTAGTCAGAGGATCTACCATATTCTCCTCTATGGAAAATATTCAAACTACAATTTTACTTCTTTGAGTAAAATCTCACGAGATATGAAACTTCCAAAGTATATGATTTATCCTTTGGTGTGACTGAGCTCCTTGGAAATCACCACTATTACAGTGTTATCATAATAAAGTAGAAAAGGGTCTGCACTACTAGGAATAACACCAATGTTTGAGGAAAATATTTGTATCTAGACTACTTCCTTTTCTATATCAGAAGCTACTATATACTCATATTCTGTTGTAAAATTGGAAACCACATATTTCTTCAAGATTTTCTAGTTCACTACACCATAATTCAGGTAAAATATATATCCTGAATACAATTTCACATCCTTGTGATTTATCTGGAAAATAGCATCAGTGTATCCTCTCACTACTAGTTCCTCATCTCTTCCAAACACTAGGAATATATCCTTCATACACCTCAAGTACTTCAGGATTATTTTGACAGCTGCCCAATATAGCTCTCCTAGATTAGCTTGATATCTTCCCACTATGTTTATAGTAAAGGAAATATCAAACCTAGTACATAGAAAGGTATACATGATAGAACCCACTACCTAGGAATAATTAATTCTACTCATACTATCAATCTCCTCCTGATTCTGTAGAATCATTTTCTTGGAACGATTGATACCATGTGACATGGGTAACAATCCTCTCTTGGATTATTCTATATTATACCTTTTTAGTACCTTGTCAATATATATACTTTGAATCAGCCCAATCAGCCTTAGATATCTATCTTGGTAGATCATGATCCCTATAATGTAGGTTGTTTCACCTAAGTATTTTATGGATAATCATTCATTTAACCAAGTCTTAACTAACTATAATACTTTCACATCATTTCCCATAATTAATATGTCATTGACATATAATATTAGGAAAAAGATAGCATTCCCATTAACCTTATTATAGACACAAGTATTGCTTTCATTATTGAAAAAACCAAATTCTCTTATGGCCTCATCAAAGAAAACATTACATGATTTGGATGCCTACTTCAACCCATAAATGAATCTCTATAGCTTGCACACCATATTGGAATTCTTTAACATAACAAACCCTTTGGTTTGTGTCATATAGACGTCTTCAACCAACTTTAAATTTAAAAAAGTAGTTTTCACATCCATTTTCTAAATCTTATAATCATATAATGTTTCTATTGAAAGAAATATTCTGCTGGATTTCAACATTGATAGTAGTGAGAAGGTTTCATCATATTTTATGCCTTGATGTTGTCTGAAACCCTTCACTTCCAATATTTCCTTATAGATATTAATCTTACCATACATATATAGATTTTTATTGAATACCCATTTGCATACAATTAGTTTTATAATAGCTGGAGGGTATATAAAAATCCAAACATGATTTTGATACATGGATTCCATCTCAAAAATGCATGGAATATTTCCATTGAGCAATATATCTGACTTTTACTACTACCTTGCACTATTGAAAATTTAACCTATCCCAACGGTTTCAAACCATTGGGATAGCCCCTGAAACCATTGGGATATGCTATCCCAATGGTTCCAAGAACCTTTGGTATGTGGGATTTCAAGATATCCATATACCAATGGTTTACAGTGAACTGTTGGAATAGGGTGCTTAAAAATTCATGTTACCAACAGTTCATTGTGAACCATTGGGATAGATATATTCCAACAGTTTAAAACTATTGGGAAAGAGGTTTACCAATGATTCAAACCATTGGGATAAATCTATCCCAATGGTTCAAAACAGTTGGGAAAGGCCCATACCAATGGTTCAAAGTGAACTATTGGTATAGGGGGTTAGAATTTTTTTTCATTATACCAACAATTATGAAACTGTTGGTATATACCCCCCCCCCAAACTCCCCAACCAAAAGCATACCCACTTCCCAATGAACCTGAAAAACAGAGAAAATAATCCCTAATTCCCACTGCACCTGTAATCAAAACTTCAAAATAGAACAAAAAAAATAATCAAACCCACAGAACACTACAGCTTCAATAAAAACTACCTTCAATAAAAATAGAACACTTACAATAAAAAATGAACAACCTCAACCTGAAATTAAACTAACAGAAAATCCTCAACACATATATCTGAAAATGCAACAAATATATCATCCTCAAATAGAAAAAAACTGATAAAAATAATTATAAGAGAGGAAATCAATTGATGTATTTAACCAATGATAACAAACATAAAAATATCACATATATTCATTCAAACCAAATCATCAAACAGAAAATTTCATAAATATCAGTCAAAAATATAATGGATCAATATGTCCCTCGTCACCATCACTATCATCACCATCATCCTCAAACCCATCCTCATCTTCACCCTCATCCTCAGCCCCTCCCTCTTCTTCGCCATCATCCCTTCCCTCGTCCTTGCCATCATTCATTCCCTCTCCCTTGCAGCCATCCTCTCCATCGGCGTCACAAGGAACATCATCATCCTAACCACTGCTAAAACTACTGCCCTGTTCACTATATAACATACGCATCACTGACATATATGCATCACAAGATGTGGCAGTCTTTAGTGGAAGTGATAAACATAAAACTTTCACCAGTCTTAAAAATTCATTGTTTTCCCTTTGAGCCTATTCTTCTACCTGTATGACCCTTTTTCAGCCTTTTATGCTCCAACCTCAGCCTGTGCTGCCCATTTCGAATTGGTGTTACTAGAACCTACACATTAATTAGGCCAATACATCATCAAGATAATACTCTTCCCTAGTTAGTATCATACTCTACCATGGTGTTCATCTCCCAAAACTTTATATAAGTGATCATTTGGGACAAAGTTGTCTGGTTATTGGGCATCAAGGGCCTCCAAAGTAGAATGTTATAAATATAAATAGACTATTAAGTTAAAAATAGATATTAAAATTTAAAATCAAAAAAGTAAAACATAGAATTTTCTGTTGTGTCGGTTCGTTTACCACACTTCCATATTTTTTCTTTCTGTTTGAGAAAAACAATTTTTCTTGAGGCACGCATCCTTATATATTTAAAACCTAACTATGAAATGACATTGAATGTAGGAAACCATAATTTAAAATAGGTTAACAATAATGAATTTTATAACTATAATCAAATGGAAATTAATTCTAAAATAAGCTGAAAAGAAAAACTTATGGTGGATGAATTATAACTAAGTATCAATGAATAGATTATAAATAGATATAATATATATATAAGTGAACAATTCATCATAGTAATCAATAATAATATTGTTTTTTGATCACCATAATTAATGATAAGATGAAAAAGTATCACTATAAAAAAAGGAATATGCGTGAATGGGTTATTAACACTCTAATTGTGACTATAACATAAAGGACTTATGTTTTGGTAAGATTTAATATTACACATTTTGTTTGGATAGTGATTCTTCACTATCACCTGATTTATATAATGATTTCTGACACACATCCACAGACTTCCATTAACCTAAAGTAGACCAAGATTAATTGAATTAAACCAAATTGAAATAACTTTTCTTAAATATACTCAACTAGATGTGAACCAAATTGAAAATTATTAAACTAAACTAAATTTAAAAAAAATAAATTAAATAAAAATACCTAATCATGAATAAATAATTTTAATGTTTAGGTTGAGCTACTTATAAATTAGTACAATGATATGAATAAAGATAAAATTAAAATACTATCTAAAATTCATCCAATATAATGTTTCATGAACATCACTTCTATGAATTGAAAGGATATTGAAGAAAAAGGATCAAAAGATGTTCATGAAGGGCTATTAGAGGTCAAATAATCCATTAAAAGTCCAAAATTAAATCAAGATAAAATTAAAAATTAATTGGAGGTAAAATCCATTGAAATTTCAGATTTGAAGAACTTTACTCTAACTAAAATTTAAGAAAAAAATCATCCATTAAATAAGTAGAAAATTTGTTTTAATTTAGTTTATTTTTTTAAAGTGATATAGAAAAAATTAGATATCATATTTTAACCATTGAGATATGAAAGGATGTGGAACATTTTTTTAGTTATATCAATTTGGATCACTTCAGTTAATTTTTTTAAATTAATTTTAATTTTTTTGGTTCAATTAGATTTATAAAGTTTTTGGGTGGGTTAGGACTATTTGGTTGGGATTATGACTTTTCATATAAGGTTAATTCATATTTATTTAGTTCAATTTTATCGTTTTCCTTCAATCTATTTTATTTCACTTCTAGTTAGTTTATTTAATTTTGGTTTTATTTGATTTAATTTAATTTACATTAGTTCAGTTCATTCGGATTTTATACTGGTTGGGTTTAGTTAATTTTGGTAAATTATATTTTGGTTCATTTGATACATCCTTATCTGATTCCATTATATTTTGTTAATTTTTATTTTGTTTGGTTTATGATTTTTTAAATTATTTATTTTATTTATGTTTAGATTGATTCATTGAGATTTCATTTAGATCATTTCAACTCCATTAGTTATAACATGATTATGTTTTGTTATGTTTGATTTGAATTGGTTCTGATTTATTTAATTTCACAATGTTAATTTTATTTAAAATATGTTGTATATGTTCTACTTTAATTTGGGTCTAGTGAGTTTTTTTCAATTTGATTTCATCAAGTTGGGTTAAGTCTTGTATATTTGATTTAGTTCTATAATAATCTATTTTAGTGAGGTTAGTCTAGTTTAGTTGTATTCCAATTTATAATATCTCTTATATTTGATTATATTTTCTTTATATTTGTTTTATTTAGTTTAATTTATTTTGGATATTGTTGGATCGAGTCATTTAAGTTTTATTAACTTATTATTGTCTTTATTAGATCTAGTTCATCTCAGTTTAGTTCATTTATGTTATCTTATATTCAATTTAGGTTAGTTAAATTGTTTTCATTTGATTAAATTTTCTTAGGATATAATTAGTTCAATTATAATCAGATCTTTTCAGTTTAATTCAGTTATATCTAGGTTGTCTCATACTTATTTGGACAGGTTCATTTCTTTTTTTTGACATGGTTAAGATCTGTTTAGTGGAATAAAACCTTAAATAAAAAATAATAATGAATCTATAATCAATGAAATGTTAATTTTTTCTCCAATTCCAAAGAAAATAATGTTTTAAATGAAACATTAAATTATAAATGTTAGCTTATATTATTACCTTATAATACCTTATATTTATTTCAAAACTCATTCCTTTAATATGGATATTGTGATTCTGAGAAAATAGAAATCTAATTAATATCCCCTTACTATAAAGTTTCTATTTTCCCTTGAATTTTATGATTTTTTCTTTATTGAAGTGTTTATATTCCTTTCAAGGTGTTTTTATGATTCACTCTAAAATGGTTGACATTATTTTTTAAAATGATCATTTATTGTATGATTTGAAAAAATTTCAACTCACTGTAATTCAGCGACCATGTGTATTACTTAATTTCTCAATTTTTTCATACATGGAATTACCCCATGATCACATAGCTACTATTTACTCTAAAAATTATGCCCTGCAAATTTCCAAGAGTCCCTCACTTTTCTCTTTCTCATTTCAGTAAGATTTTATCTCATTTAAATCTAGCATTCTATAGTCAACTAGGCCTTTTCAATTATAGTGGGTAGGTCCAGGATTATCCTAAAACCATACACAAAACATCACATAGGAGTGTAAATTCACTATATTGCACAAATGAACAAGAAAAACACCCCGTTCTATTTTATTATATTGAAATCCCAAAAGCTATTTAAATTTCCATCCACTTGTTAATGTAGATTGAAAATATATCCAAGGATGTCACTTAACTCAACAAATTCTGATCCACTTTATCAAATATAGTCACATAAAATTCATAAATTTATCTAATAACATAACCTAGAAATTATTACCCAAAATGTATACAATGAATAAAAAATAGTATAGTCATTCCTAGAGTTAAAAACACCGAACATGTATTTATTATCTTTCTCACAACATTCAATAACTCATGGGAATACTACTATTTTTTCTTCATATATTTCTAATTCAACCAACTAAGATAGTTTGGATATCATTTCTTCTCTTATTTGAAACATATAATGTTTTCTAATTCATCATGATAATGAAAAATATTTCTCCACCTCCTCGAGAGGGAGGTGATTTTATGTTACCGATATAATTTAATATTATATTACCTTAATTACTAAATGACTAATTACTAAAGGACTAATTTAATATTATTATTAAGAACTAATTTAATATTATGTTATTTATATAATTCTTGTATTTTGTATTATTAAATAATCATGATGTATTAAAAATTAAAGTACGACTTTAGAAACATTATATATATTGTACATCAAAATAAACAATTATCAAAAATCAATTTTCAGACATGAAAAAGTCTCTCAAACAACCTAATGCTTTAATATTACTCTATAATTTATGATCACTTTCTAATAAATCTGAAGCTTGAATCACATACCATTTTAAGTGATTTTATGTTTATAACGTTAAAGGGTATATTTGGAATCATTATTGATGATTTATTCTTAAGAATTTAGTTTCTAGAAACACACTTTTTAATATACATAAATCATAAAAAAATATGTCTAGAATGATATCACTTATAATAAATAATATATGACTTGTTCATGGGTCCAGATTACTCGTAAAATGTTCACAATTACCTATAAAATATTTTAAATGGATCATATATAGATTGAAATAACTCATACATAGGCCATGACTTTTCCAAAAAATGGATCATACAAAGTGAGGAATGACTCATATGTGGATTAAAATGACTCATACAAAAATCAATACTTAAAAATTTCTACATCCTAAACTTGAGATTCTAGTCTTTCTTAAAAATAATACAAGTTTCACATAAAATTAGCTATATTCCTCTTAAATCACATCGAACCACCATAAAATAATATCAAATAATCTAGGAATTATCAGAACAATTACAACCCCATCTATCGCATTTACAATGTTCTTTATAAAATATAAATACTAATCTAGAATATTTTAATAAAATGAACTGGATTCAGATTTATAACTTCACTTCATTCATTAAAATCTATCATCTAAGTTATATTTAACACTAAATCCAGCAGCCATATTTCTAAATAATCCATTAAATATTTATCTAGAGTCATTCAAGATTTTTGAAAATATATCAAACTAGGTTGTATCCATTTAAATTCATCTCTATGTAACCTTTAGAAAATAATAAGTACCTTTTTTAGGTCTTAGATATCTCAGATGACCTATACACAAGTATTATTTTACCATTACATAAGCTATTGGAAATTTCTATCACCTTTACATGGAGTCAGATTTATAATTACATGGCCATTTGAAATGTATATCAATATTTATATGGCATATAAAATTATAGGGGCACCCTTATATAATCTCACTTTTAACTTTACATAGGATCAAATAATATTTACTTATGCTTAAGAAATTCATGATAATGACTAAGTAGCCAATAAAACCCATAGATTATTGACTATGATTAATTGGTTGAGATCCATTACCAATATCATGAAGAATATTAAACAAAAAAAATGTGAGTGTTTGAAATACCTCCACTGTATTTACTCTTCTAACATCATTTCAGACTAACTAAAAACAACATCCATGTATTGAATAATACTGATTTAATCAATCAATAGTAGCACCATAGAAAGGATGAAATCTTCATTATAATGGGATTTCAACTTTCCAAATCTAATATACATTTAAATTATTTAATAATAGATCCTTCAATCTACTAATTATATCTATCTTTTTCACCTTTATTTCATTATATTATAGAAAGAATAGATTTATACCTTCATCACTTCTCATATTTGTCTATGAAGATCAGTTTCTTCAATTATCTAATTTAAGGTCTACCATAAGAACTTGTTCAACTATATGATATTTTTTGGCAAGGTAACTTGTAACTTTATTGAACCCCTTTTTAACACCCCAAGCTTCCACGGTACGCTTCTCTTTGAATAATACAGTAGCGTGCATTGTAAGCAACTTCGAGATTCTAACACACCGTGACCAATCAAACTAGGCGTTATGAATAGTAATACCCACTTTTTGAAATTTTATAAATTTTATCTTTAAAAATGGACTTCATTTTTGGATTCATAATATCGAAATTATCCTAGGGTGAAATTTTGGTATTTTTCTGAAAACATTCAATTTTTGATGAATAGTGAAAATTAGTAAATTTTAATTAAAAACAACTTTTTAAATCGAAATAATTAATAGTGATAAATAATTAATTTGAGTGGTTTTAAAGTATATTTAGAATATGTTTTTACTATTTAATACAATTTTGTTCATTGGACATAATTTCACATTTAAACCAGACAAAAACAAGTGTCAATCTTTTGATAGTTATTATTTCTTAAAAACACGCTTTTTATTTTGACAGTGGGAATTAATTTTAAATTAATTTCTGGAACTTCTGTGTTTTGAATTTGGAAAAATTTATTTCATATTTTTAATCAGGATGTCAAAATGTTTTAAATAGGTAACTCTTATTTTTAGACATTTTGAATAATTACTTTGGTAAATATTTTATTTACCATTGTTAAAGGGTAAATCTGGTAAATAAGGGTAAAAAATAATATTATAATAATATTAAAATACCGTAAAACGTGTCATAAACCTATTGTTTGATACATTTCCAACCATGGGAATCTTTGGGTCGATTTTGGGACCCCATGAGGCCACTTGTAAGTGATAATGACACTTTATATTAATTAAGTTAAAGTTAATACAAAAACGACATAAGCATATATCCTTTAGAAAAACAATTTTACACAAGGTTATATATGTTATATTTTCAACTATAAATATTAATTAGAAATATAAAAAGGTTTCATATATAATGGTATTTTATTTATAATTTTTATACATTTAATAATTAAATTTATTTATGACACAATAATGATGCAGTATTTTCCTTATTAATGAAAGAATCAAATAATTGGTATTATAAATGTTAAAATAAATATAATTTGAAAGTTTTGATGAAATCCACAAATTTTATTGGTTAATATGACATATTAGGATTACTAAAATGAATTTTTTTTGAATTAATAAAGTTGTTAAGACTTTAAAAAAAATCAATTATTAAATACTGTAAAAATTGACACGAAGGAGTTTTTAAAAAAAATATTATATTATTAATTGATATTCAATTCCTAAAAATCAAAGGTTCAGCCAAGAGACTTATATAATTATAGGTTTATCATTAATAGACAACTTGGGGGTATCTTGGAAGTATATAGTAAGTTTATTAACCATATAATATAAAATTACAAAGTGACATGGTAAATGTCAAACTAATTAACTAAGAGTTAAAACTAAACGATAAGGTTAATAAAGTAACCCAAACCTATCTAAAACCTATTGGTTGAGTTTTTTTCGACCTATCCCCAACTTATACTTTTAATAATCCACTTTTTATCCATTAAAAACCGAATATGAATTTATTATAAAATAATATTTTTAGTTTTTCCGAAGGTGCCCCTCACCCCTCTTATAAAAGGGAACTCCCCCTTCTCTCAATTTCACACCTTAAAAGCCTTTTGGATCGGCCAAACTCTGCCAAAATACACTATCAACTTTCCTACCTTCATCCTAGAGGCCTTCCTTTGGTCAGAAAGCCAACTTAAGGATCCCTTTTGATCAAATCAAAAGGAAGAACCCGAAGAAGAGGTAATGATTTCACCACCCTCTTTCAAGTTCCTTTCTTCTTCCACTTCCTCTTTCTTTGTTATTTACATTACAAAATAATAACTCCAGTATCTTCTATATACTGTGATGTTATTATAAATATGGTACAACCATATTCATTATTCTATCCATCCTTTGAATGACATGTCATCATACGTGCGTACGTACGACCTACCATCGTCACATCGTGGTGTAATTGTTATTCAATATATTATTATTTGGATGGGTATAATAATGATGTTTAATTCATGTAAATAATAAATATAACATGATAATGATTCTGTATATATAATATACCATCCAATTATATATTATTTTAATATCAAAAGAATGATTTTGTCACTCGTGCATATGTATGGATTGTCGTCTCCACGAACGCGATGAGATTCATTCGCCATCATATCCATTCAAGAATAAATTTCATTTGATGATTAAAAATAATGTTTAGAGACATGATATCATTCTGGATATTAATAATATACATTCCATCCATGAAAAAAATGGCTCACATAACAAATAATATAAAGGAAAATGAATCCGTTAACACCCAAAACGACGATAATACTAAGATATTATCAACAAATCAATGTTAAAAGATCATATATGATATCATATTAATGTATATGATTCTTTTAAAATTTAATAACAATTATTTCACCATTATACTGGAGGTTAACCTACCCTCGACCAAGGAAAAAAGTAAAAATTAAGGGTTTTCTTATCTCTCTTTTAATTCCGTGAGATTTCCATTGTTCACCACTTATTTATTTAATGTGGTGTCTGTACTTACCATGATTGTATTCATTGTGTAATATACTTTAATTTATGGATATTTACATCATCATTTTATTATCATTCTTTCATGGGTTTATGTTTCTTAAGTTGCCAAATCAATAAGGGAATTTGAAATTTCAATTTTCACTCATTCGGATTTACGCATACTTCACTGATTATTTTACTCCAAGATTATGTGTGGAATCACAATTAATTTGATTATGTCATAATTTCCACTCCAATTTCTGTGGATATAATTTTGATACACATAATCACTCCATTGATAAATTCTCAAGTCATCGATGTGAACTTGATAAGAGTAATTTTAACTCAATCTCCATTTATTGAGTTAAACATCTAATTCATTGGTGTTATTTTTACAAGAATATGTGTGAATTTCCTTTTATTGTTTTACACTGAATATTTAATCATATTGAGTTTATTTATATTTGTCACACATAATTATGTCATTTATTTATCCTTAACCTAAGGATACGGCCTTTATGAGAGATTTCTTCTCAATTTACATTCCATTGAGACTTCTTTGTGGTTATACACCAAATCACTTTTATATGGTGTATATAATGTACTTTGACATAGTATATCATGAATACATTTATTCTCATGATATTAAAAAGTTTTTATTACATCAATTATTTTTATTCAAGTGTCTCTCTTTTGGTTAGGAACTCTAACTAAAATATCATTTTAAATGTTTTAAAGATTTATTATTCTAAATCTTTCTCATTAATGTCCATGTTTTAAAAATGGTTTTAAGGATTTATTTATATGGACATTGAATTTTTAAAATTAAAATTCCTTTTAAAAGTTTCAAAGTTTTATGGGACACTTTGACTCAAAAATCTATTTTTAAATGGCTTCTTGACAAATAGTGTGACTTTGAAATGATTTCAAGAAAAAGGGGGATATTTCTCTCTAATAGTTTTGATGATTATTTTAATCTATGTCAATATCCTTCATTATTATTGATTGAGGTTAATCTATTACAATACAATATTCCATATTGTATCAAATGAGTTATGTTTTAATGTGGACGTGCTATTTTTATACCATTCATGGTTTGTGGTTAAAGTATTGACATTTCGTATGCTAGTTTTAATACTAATGTTTATGTTATGTTTCAAACTTTTCATATGAGGAATGCATTGGACTTAGTAAGTGACGGGTGGAGCCTGCTATAGCTCCTCGATGCATCGGACGGTCTCATGAGACAAACTAGTGTCTTGGCACAAGGCCTTGACAAAATCTTATTTGTAGTCTTAGCATGAGGCCTTGACTATGTGGTTATGATAGTCTGGCATTATACATTCCATCATAATGAAAGTAGTTATTGATATTGCATATGATTGTTAGACTAGTAGAATATCCATGTGAATAAGTAAATGGAATTATTTCATTTTATCTTTTCCATATTATTCTAAAGTTCAAGTTTAAAAGGCTTTTGTTTTAGTTATACATTGCCTTAAATGTGTATGCTTATTTATAGAATTTTCCGCTATATTGTTATCCTTACTGAGAATATGAGCTCACCCATTTCTATGTTTTATTTTTCCCAGGATGTGAAGAAGTATTTTATGAATGACCTGCAGGGATAGTATGAGGATATGAGTGTGGTCTATGGAGACAAGATGTTGTTTTAGTTTTTCACTTTATGATGTAATGTAAACTTTATGAATGTATCTAGTGATTCCAAGGCTACTAAACTAATCGGTCTTTCGAGACATGATCTTTTGTGATCATGCCAATGATACGTAATAATTCACCGACTCCGGATAACTGGGTTCGGGGCGTTACACCCTTATTTTCATGAGATATAAAAAATTAATTATGTATAATTAAATGAGTGTCATACTTGATTCCTCTCATGGTCCAATATTGTATTCCCCTCAAAGTGTGGAGGTATTTCATAGCATCCTTGTTTTTTTATTCTTCCTTGAAAATTCCTAAAAATCAATAATAAAAAATAAGTACTAAAGAAAATCATGGTAATTTTCATTTAAAAACCTCAAATTTGATTAATACCTTGAACTCGGTACTCATCTAATGAGTAATCATTTTCCAATAATATTCTATCAAACAGTAATCCACGAGAGGTGTAGCCTCTAAATCCATGAAAACTCTAGAACACCAGCCACTATACATTTCATGATTATAGCCTCTCTAGAGATCACCTAATTCTATAAGTCATGCTGGCCTTATAGACTCACCGTTGGGAAAATTAAAATTAAGTTGGCACAAAAATATTAATTCATATAAATACAATAATAATATAGCATTAAATCCAAAACAATTACCTATATTTGTACCCAAATGTTAACATTTACTTCATTTGGTAGGTGTCTCCAGGATAGTGGATGGATGGTAATGATATTAGAGTATTTGGAATGCGTCACCAAAAAACTCCTATATTCTCATCTTGTTCTTCCAATCATTTGTTTGTCTTCATTTTACTCGACCATCAGTTGTGTGCGGTAGTTCCACACCACACGCATGCATATACTCCATTCCACTTATCAGTAGATCCAGCTGTTAAATAAGAAGAACAAATATTATATCAATACATCTTATAATGAAAATAAATTTTGGTAAAAAATTTTACTAGGGTTCTATAAATATACATAAGGAAGTCTGAGCAGTGGGTGTAACACCCCGAGATTTTATGAAAAATATTATTTTAATTTCATTAATGTCTTATGTTGTATTCTACACCAAGATTACCCTGCGCTATATGCAACACCGTATTAGTTTGCAGTATACGCAACACTATTCTTGGACCGTGTTACACATAATTTTGATAATAGTTATTCTACGCAACATTGAGTATATATATATATATATATATTAAATGTATAAATGAAATATGGTTAGATTCTGTTATACGAAACAACGAAGGATTCTTTCACAACACGCAACCCTGACTTGGCTTACATTACACGCAATCGCGACCTTCCTCGATAGTGTGTGTTGTACGCAATATCGGGTTTTAATAAACAATGTTATATTATTATAATATTGTCATGAACTAGCCGTTATGAATAGTATTAACTAAATTTTTAATTTTATAACATTATTATTCATCTTACACATTTCTAGAACATGGTATAAGAACAAAATAAATTTTTCGGGTAAAATAAGTATTTTTCAAAAAATGCAGTTTTACCGCCTTTTGATGGCGCACCCACTTTAAATATAGTTTTTGACATGTTTATATGTTCAATTTGACAAAATAATATTCTTCTTTTGAATCAGGATATAAAAATTTACATTAGATAAAGTTTTGATATTTTTCCGATAACTTTCATATTTTAATGAATAGTAAAAACACGCTATATTTTAATTAAAAACAACTTTTTTCATCGTAATATCTTATGTGGTTAAATTATAATATTGAATGGTTTAAAAGTATAAATAGAATATATTTTTACCATTTAATATAATGTATGTCATTAGCATTGATTTTACCTTGATTTCGTAGGTTAAATCAATTCAATCTTTTGCAATGTTTTAAACAAAAACCCTTTTTATTCGACAACGGGATTAATTTTAATTTAATTTCTGCAACTTCTGTGTTTTGAATTTTAAAAAATGGATTCCATATTTGAAATCAGTGGGTCCAAATTATGTTAATAGGATACTTTTTATTTTTGGGAATTATGAATAGTAACTACAGTAAATTTTATTTACCATAGTTAAAGGTAAATCGGGTAATTAAGGGTAAATATAATATTTTAAAATTATCCTAACAAATGTCAAAATCCTATTGGATGACTAAAAAACGACCCATTTCACCTAAGGGTCGGATTATATTAATTTAATTAAATTTTTTCAATGAAAATAATTTAATTATTATTAAAACCAAAGAAAGTGACAACATGTCACTCTCTTAAATCTTATAAGTATAATAATTTTAAATTAGTGATAAACATCATAAAATTTCGAACAAGAATAGTCTCCAGAAATCTAACAAAATTATCTACATCATGAGAATTTATTTAGAATTTTTTGGGATTAAATAATTATCATTAATCGTGACACAATAGTGATGCAGAAATTATTTATCTAGTGAAAAATCAAGAATATAGTTTTTATTAAACTAATAGTGACCATAAAAGGCACAAATCCCTGACCAAAACTTATTGGTCATGTAAAGGGAAACTATAATCATCCAATGGTCGAATATTTGACCATTTGGGGCCTTAAACAAGCTATTATGACACTTATATTATTTTATTTTAAATGATGCCAAAGTTGTCACCTTCATAATTTAATAAATATAACAATTTAAATATTGCGATTTTAAGATGATAAATTCGAGTGAAAGTATTATTGTGAAAGGTAATATATTTATCTTCATAATAGGATTTTATTTTAAATTTTTATACAACAAATAAGTATATTAAAGAATTATACAAAAATGATGTAGTAATTATTTTATTAAGAGATAAACCAAATAAATGGTTTTAAAAATAATAAAATAAATATTATATGAACTATTTAATGTGATAAACTAATTTTATAGATACATATGACCTTTTATTAATATATTAAAGCTTTTAGTTCGAACATATCTTCTGTATATATTTTATTTAAATTCAAATAAATGAATAGTGTCAAAATTGACACTATTGTTATTTTACAAAAATAACATATTATAAAATTGATTAAAAATCACAAAAATATTTAAACATTATAAGTTTATATTTATGTGGACTATAATGATATAAAGTAAACAATTATGGAAAATTCAGAACAAATAAGTAATTATTTGTTATAATTTAAAATTTAGAATTTTATTACCACAAATAAACTTAAATAGATTAAATAAGGATAAATCAAAATGATAAAGTTTAAAATAAGATCCAAACATGTCTAAATTTTATTGGTTGATGAGATTACAACCCTATCTCATATAATCTTCGAATATGTGTCATTTTTGGAGGTTTTTAAGTGGGGTTAGATTTATAAATTAATATTTTTAAGAATTCCTAAGGTGCCCCTCTCCTCCCTTATAAAAGGGAACCTCCTCCCCCTCCTCCTCACACCAAATTGAGCACTCAAGCTCGGCCAACCCCTGCCATTTTCTCCTCTCCACTTCCCTAGAATAATCCTAGAGGTCCTGGTCTTCTTCAAAGACCAATCTTAGTTCCCTAAGTGGAGGATTCAAAGAGGCGTTCCAAAGAAGAGGTAATATCCATTACCGATCTTTTCAATTTCCTTCTTCTTCAACTTCTTCTTCTTTAGTTGTTTCATGACAAAGTAATAACATCAGTATTGATTACATACTGATATGTTATTATAAATATGAAACAACTGTAATTAACCTTCTATCCATCCTACGGAAAAAGGAAATCACCGCGCGTGCGTACGTACGGAATACCGTCTCCATGCCGTGGTGTAATCTATTTTCCGCCACCACCTTAATTGGATGGGTATAATGGTTTAATGAGTAACTATATATGATTATTATAAAGTGATATTGATACTGAAATAGTATACATACACTTCAACACAATTCCACGACCATGGGAACGATATCATCGCTCGTGCGTACGTACGGACTACCGTCTCCACGACGCGATGAGATTCATTCTCAATGATTAAACATTCATGAATGATTATAAAGAATATATAATAAGTACTAATGAAATATATGACATAATAATGATACTGGATTTATGTATATTTATATATATGTCATCTACTTAATTCCATTCAATTCAATAAGGAAACGAAAACAGCGTTCATGCGTACGTACGGACTACCGTCTCCATGAACGGTGTATTTCATTCCATTATCAATATATTATATATATATGTATATTATGAATATATATTATATATAAATCATGTTTTACATTCTGGATATAAGTAATCATGATCCAAGTAATCATATTAATAATTACAAGTTAAAAACACGAACGACAAATAAGACGATTTTACCCAAAATGCTACTATGAATTTACAAAAGACCAGGTAATATAAAGCCATAAGAGAACCATATATGATATCATAACAATGAATATGATTCTGTAATAAGTCAATAACATTATGTAAATCATTATACAGGAGGTTCGGACACGTACAAAGCAAGTCGGACCTAAGGTAAGGGAAATATCACAATCTCATTTTTATACGAGATTGTTTATTCGTAAGTATTTACTGGGGTGTATTTTATCATCCACATCCATGTTTCATGAATATGTAATATTATTTCCATCCAACTACAATTTTTTAAATCCAATTTTACCCTTCGGTGAGTTTTTAGAAAAAGATATGAAAGGAATCTTTTTTTGTTTTTCGTACGAAGTACTTTTTGACTTTTCCGACAAAAGTACGAGAAGAATGATTTTTTTTAACTTATACGGCATGAATGGATTTTTAAAACATTATTTCCAAGAAGTTTCCTTGAAAAGTTTTCAAGTTTATTTTTAATCAACTTCTTTTTGTTTAAAGTTTTATGACATGTTAAGAAAGGAAAAATGTTTTTGAAGAAGAAAGGATATTTTCCTCAAGAATGGAGTTCAAGTATTTTATCAAAATTATTTTCCATCTAAGATAATAAAAGGGTTATGTTTTTATCCCTATTATTACATGGATTTGAATATGTTGTGATGGAAATATTTTTATGAATTCCTTTATCTTATATGAATTGTTTTATGATGTCATCTTGTTTAAGAATTTCATTTTTATTACATGGGTTACGCTATGATGTATGGTTTATGATTATGTGGCACACATAAGAAAGGATTCATTATGAGATGGGTGGGACCTATATCTCCCTCCAATGCATTGGGTAAAGATTTTATATCTCATGAGATAGACATGGCTGGAACGGTAGGTTATACCGGTTCAGTGAAACAGGACTGAAACGAGGGTTACTCGATTCAGAGAGGGACTTTGTCCACTATGATAGTCTTGGCAATGAGTCTTGACTAACAAGAAATGATTCTCTATGATTATGTGTGAATGCCACAAAGTTTCATGTTTTAAGTTATGATTATTGTGATTACATTTCACTGCCATGATTTACCCCATGTTATGAAATTATGATCTCTTTTGCAGGTTAAGATTTCCAAAAGTTATGTGCTTATGTATATGATTGATATTTCTTTTGTTTACCCTTACTGAGCATTTGAGCTCACCCTTTTATGTTTTCTTTTCCCCAGGATATAAAGAAAGTTTTTAGGTAAAAAAAAAGAAGATCTTTATGGGAGATTTTGAAGATCTTTCACCACGATTAGAAGATTATATTCTGAGTTTCCAAAGACACTAAACTATTACGATCCTTGTGTGTGTGTGTTTTTGTTATGTACTAAGTATTCCGCAAATGTAATGTAATGTCCATGTACGTTAAGCTTCGGGTCTCTACAGTTGGTATCAGAGGAAAGGTTTAGTCAACCTTTGGAAACTAGGATGCGAAAACGTTAGTGAGATCCCTAGAGATATTTCTAAGGTATGTCTAGGGATGCCCCTAAGGATAAGTATACGTATAGGATATAGTCCTAGAACTATGGTAACGATATCAGACTAAACCAAAGATGTTAGATATTTAAGTTACCCCCCCTTTATTATGATTTTTGCCTCTAACACTATTCTTTTTGGGTTTTAGAAAATGGCTGGAAACAAGATGATTCACGATAATGGAGGATATGATGGACAATGGAATGATATTCTTCATAATGAAATGGGATTTAGAAATTCAAACATCATTATTATGCCGAATCAGCAATCTCATAATATGATCAATAAAGTAAAATTTGGTAATTTTCCTGACTCGGCTAATAAGAGAAAGACTGAGTTTCATGATGATCATAGAGGAAAGAAAGTTCAATTTCCCCTACGTAAATCATGTGGGAAGAGGCATCAAGGGGAATGTTTCAAAGGAACTGGAAGATGCTTTGGGTGTGGAAAAGAAGGACACAAAGCAAGTAAGTGCAAAGGAAAAGGTTCAGTTAACACCATGGATGAGGATAATGGTATTGCTACGACATCAACAATGGTTAAATGCTTTAAATGTGGAATGTACGGGCATTATGCAAACCAATGCCCTAAGGGAAAGTCTCATGAAGAGAATCAGTATGGTCATATGGGAAGTATTTATGTTGATGATAATGAAGAAACTACAAATGATATGTGAGATGAAAGAAATGTTGAAGCTCGGTAAATGGTCTAAGAATGTAGTGGAATGATTACATGTTTATCATGTGTAATGTTGTATAAGTAATCTCATGGAATAAGGAGACATCTAAGGATTGTTACACTGTTGTCTTTCCTTAAGTTTTGAAAGTGTATGATGAATGGTACCAGTAACCATGAAAGGTTATTCAGATACTTTTGGAAAGTAGATGATAAGTGCATAATGAAAGGATGAGAAGATAATGAGATGTTTGATTGTATTCATGAGCTCATGATTGATATAAGGACTAAGTGATATCATGTTTTGAGTATAAAGAATTCTGAGGATTTTGGTATGTGGAAAGTGTTAACTTTTAACTGCATTCATGTTTTCACTAAGGTTCGATGGGTATTCAAGAGAATACATGATTAAGGCCTTTGAATGTTTGGAATGTGACCAACAAAACATATCTTATGATATATGGGGATCAACGATGGTATTAAATCTCTGGTAATCGTCTTCACTATGTTATAAGAGTGGACTGCAGTATTATGGATAAGCCTAAAGATTGAAATGGATTATGTTAGACATAAGTGAGTATTGTTTAAGGACAGAAGTTTTTTTTTCGATATTATTGATGGGATGTTATAGTAATGTAGTTTTAGAAAAAGGACAACCTGCAGGATGGGCGACAGCCCATCGCTTCGGACAAGGCTGTGGGAATCGAACCCACAACCGAAGTGCGACTGGCCTTTATCGCCTACCACTGACCTACAGGAAGTCCCTGTTTAGTAGAAACTAGTTTTATTATATTAAGCAGTATGATATATGAAGTATAAGTCCATTTTAGGAACAATATATAATTAATTTCACTATAGAATGACTTATGTATATTTAATAACTTTTTCTTTTGAGACAGATGGAATGACCCGTCATTCTATCACATGATCTGCTAACACTTCAAGAATAACAAATTCAACTTCATTTATTTAAGAGATGAAGTGGAAATTGTTCAAGGCACAAACAACAGTGAGATTGTACCAAAATAAAGTAAGTATTTATTCTAATTCAAATTCTTCAACTTTAGGGAAATGATCTTGAAAACCAAAAATGTTGTCCTAGTGCTCTTATATCTGATTAATCAGATGGTACCTTAGATCTTCACAAATTTATGGATTTGCGATTGTTGGATTTTCCATAGCCATGTTCTCTACCACTCTCCATCAGAACATGATGGTTAGATTTCTCCTCCATATCCATATTTTCACCTATGTGGAAACCCAGTGATTAGTTTATTTGGGTAACTGTTACGTTTCATACTTTTGTTTTTAAAGATAAGTTTTGGTATTCCTTTTTACGATGTGGGTTTCTATCAAAGAAACTTTCAAATAGTAAACCATTTATAACCCCGACGAATTTCGAGGGCGAAATTCATTTTAAGGGGGGTAGAATGTAACACCCCGAGATTTTATGAAAAATATTATTTTAATTTCATTAATGTCTTATGTTGTATTCTACACCAAGATTACCCTGCGCTATATGCAACACCGTATTAGTTTGCAGTATACGCAACACTATTCTTGGACCGTGTTACACATAATTTTGATAATAGTTATTCTACGCAACATTGAGTATATATATATATATATTAAATGTATAAATGAAATATGGTTAGATTCTGTTATACGAAACAACGAAGGATTCTTTCACAACACGCAACCCTGACTTGTCTTACATTACACGCAATCGCGACCTTCCTCGATAGCGTGTGTTGTACGCAATATCGGGTTTTAATAAACAATGTTATATTATTATAATATTGTCATGAACTAGCCGTTATGAATAGTATTAACTAAATTTTTAATTTTATAACATTATTATTCATCTTACACATTTCTAGAACATGGTATAAGAACAAAATAAATTTTTCGGGTAAAATAAGTATTTTTCAAAAAATGCAGTTTTACCGCCTTTTGATGGCGCACCCACTTTAAATATAGTTTTTGACATGTTTATATGTTCAATTTGACAAAATAATATTCTTATTTTGAATCAGGATATAAAAATTTACATTAGATAAAGTTTTGATATTTTTCCGATAACTTTCATATTTTAATTAATAGTAAAAACACGCTATATTTTAATTAAAAACAACTTCTTTCATCGTAATATCTTATGTGGTTAAATTATAATATTGAATGGTTTTAAAGTATAAATAGAATATATTTTTACCATTTAATATAATTTATGTCATTAGCATTGATGTTACCTTGATTTCGTAGGTTAAATCAATTCAATATTTTGCAATGTTTTAAACAAAAACCCGTTTTTATTCGACAACGGGATTGATTTTAATTTAATTTCTGCAACTTCTGTGTTTTGAATTTTAAAAAATGGATTCCATATTTGAAATCAGTGGGTCCAAATTATGTTAATAGGATACTTTTTATTTTTGGGAATTATGAATAGTAACTACGGTAAATTTTATTTACCATAGTTAAAGGTAAATCGGGTAATTAAGGGTAAATATAATATTTTAAAATTATCCTAACAAATGTCAAAATCCTATTGGATGACTAAACAACGACCCATATCACCTAAGGGTCGGATTAGATTAATTTAATTAAATTTTGTCAATGAAAATAATTTAATTATTATTAAAACCAAAAAAGTGACAAAATGTCACTCTCTTAAATCTTATAAGTATAATAATTTTAAATTAGTGATAAACATCATAAAATTTCAAACAAGAATAGTCTCCAGAAATCTAACAAAATTATCTACATCATGAGAATTTATTTAGAATTTTTTGGGATTAAATAAATATCATTAATTGTGACACAATAGTGATGCAGAAATTATTTATCTAGTGAAAAATCAAGAATATAGTTTTTATTAAACTAATAGTGACCATAAAAGGCACAAAACCCTGACCAAAACTTATTGGTCATGTAAATGGAAACTATAATCATCAAATGGTCGAATATTTGACCATTTGGAGCCTTAAACAAGCTATTATGACACTTATATTATTTTATTTTAAATGATGCCAAAGTTGTCACCTTCATAATTTAATAAATATAACAATTTAAATATTGCGATTTTAAGATGATAAATTCGAGTAAAAGTATTATTGTGAAAGGTAATATATTTATCTTCATAATAGGATTTTATTTTAAATTTTTATACAACAAATAAGTATATTAAATAATTATACAAAAATGATGTAGTAATTATTTTATTAACAGATAAACCAAATAAATGGTTTTAAAAATAATAAAATAAATATTATATGAACTATTTAATGTGATAAACTAATTTTATAGATACATATGAACTTTTATTAATATATTAAAGCTTTTAGTTCGAACATATCTTCTGTATATATTTTATTTAAATTCAAATAAATGAATAGTGTCAAAATTGACACTATTGTTATTTTACAAAAATAACATATTATAAAATTGATTAAAAATCACAAAAATATTTAAAAATTATAAGTTTATATTTATAAGTACTATAATGTTATAAAGTAAAAAATTATGGAATATTCACAACAAATAAGTACTTATTTGTTATAATTTAAAATTTAGAATTTTATTACCACAAATAAACTTAAATAGATTAAATAAGGATAAATCAAAATGATAAAGTTTAAAATAAGATCCAAACATGTCTAAATTTTATTGGTTGATGAGATTACAACCCTATCTCATCTAATCTTCGAATATGAGTCATTTTTGGAGGTTTTTAAGTGGGGTTAGATTTATAAATTAATATTTTTAAGAATTCCTAAGGTGCCCCTCTCCTCCCTTATAAAAGGGCACCTCCTCCCCCTCCTCCTCACACCAAATTGAGCACTCAAGCTCGGCCAACCCCTGCCATTTTCTCCTCTACACTTCCCTAGAATAATCCTAGAGGTCCTGGTCTTCTTCAAAGACCAATCTTAGTTCCCTAAGTGGAGGATTCAAAGAGGCGTTCCAAAGAAGAGGTAATATCCATTACCGATCTTTTCAATTTCCTTCTTCTTCAACTTCTTCTTCTGTAGTTGTTTCATGACAAAGTAATAACATCAGTATTGATTACATACTGATATGTTATTATAAATATGAAACAACTGTAATTAACCTTCTATCCATCCTACGGAAAAAGGAAATCACCGCGCGTGCGTACGTACGGAATACCGTCTCCACGCCGTGGTGTAATCTATTTTCTGCCACCACCTTAATTGGATGGGTATAATGGTTTAATGAGTAACTATATATGATTATTATAAATTGATATTGATACTGAAATAGTATACATACACTTCAACACAATTCCACGACCATGGGAACGATATCATCGCTCGTGCGTACGTACGGACTACCATCTCCACGACGCGATGAGATTCATTCTCAATGATTAACCATTCATGAATGATTATAAAGAATATATAATAAGTACTAATGAAATATATGACATAATAATGATACTTGATTTATGTATATTTATATATATGTCATCTACTTAATTCCATTCAATTCAATAAGGAAACGAAAACAGCGTTCATGCGTACGTACGGACTACCGTCTCCATGAACGGTGCATTTCATTCCATTATCAATATATTATATATATATGTATATTATGAATATATATTATATATAAATCATTTTTTACATTCTGGATATAAGTAATCATGATCCAAGTAATCATATTAATAATTACAAGTTAAAAACACGAACGACAAATAAGACGATTTTACCCAAAATGCTACTATGAATTTACAAAAGACCGGGTAATATAAAGCCATAAGAGAACCATATATGATATCATAGAAATGAATATGATTCTGTAATAAGTCAATAACATTATGTAAATCATTATACAGGAGGTTCGGACACGTACAAAGTAAGTCGGACCTAAGGTAAGGGAAATATCACAATCTCATTTTTATCCGAGATTGTTTATTCGTAAGTATTTACTGGGGTGTATTTTATCATCCACATCCATGTTTCATGAATATGTAATATTATTTCCATCCAACTACAATTGTTTAAATCCAATTTTACCCTTCGGTGAGTTTTTAGTAAAAGATATGAAAGGAATCTTTTTTCATTTTTCGTACGAAGTACTTTTTGACTTTTTTGACAAAAGTACGAGAAGAATGCTTTTTTTTAACTTATACGTCATGAGTGGATTTTTAAAACATTATTTCCAAGAAGTTTCCTTGAAAAGTTTTCAAGTTTATTTTTAATCAACTTCTTTTTGTTTAAAGTTTTATGACATGTTAAGAAAGGAAAAATGTTTTTGAAGAAGAAAGGATATTTTCCTCAAGAATGGAGTTCAAGTATTTTATCAAAATTATTTTCCATCTAAGATAATAAAAGGGTTCTATTTTTATCCCTATTATTACATGGATTTGAATATGTTGTGATGGAAATATTTTTATGAATTCCTTTATCTTATATGAATTGTTTTATGATGTCATGTTGTTTAAGAATTTCATTTTTATTACATGGGTTACGCTATGATGTATGGTTTATGATTATGTGGCACACATAAGAAAGGATTAATTATGAGATGGGTGGGACCTATATCTCCCTCCAATGCATTGGGTAAAGATTTTATATCTCATGAGATAGACATGGCTGGAACGGTAGGTTATACCGGTTCAGTGAAACAGGACTGAAACGAGGGTTACTCGATTCAGAAAGGGACTTTGTCCACTAAGATAGTCTTGGAAATGAGTCTTGACTAACAAGAAATGATTCTCTATGATTATGTGTGAATGCCATAAAGTTTCATGTTTTAAGTTATGATTATTGTGATTACATTTCACTGCCATGATTTACCCCATGTTATGAAATTATGATCTCTTTTGCAGGTTAAGATTTCCAAAAGTTGTGTGCTTATGTATATGATTGATATTTCTTTTGTTTACCCTTACTGAGCATTTGAGCTCACCCTTTTATGTTTTATTTTTCCCAGGATATAAAGAAAGGTTTTAGGTATAAAAAAAAGAAGATCTTTATGGGAGATTTTGAAGATCTTTCACCATGATTAGAAGATTATATTCCGAGTTTCCAAAGACACTAAACTATTATGATCCTTGTGTGTGTGTGTTTTTGTTATATACTAAGTATTCCGCAAATGTAATGTAATGTCCATGTACGTTAAGCTTCGGGTCTCTACAGTTGGTATCAGAGGAAAGGTTTAGTCAACCTTTGGAAACTAGGATGCGAAAACGTTAGTGAGATCCCTAGAGATATTTCTAAGGTATGTCTAGGGATGCCCCTAAGGATAAGTATACGTATAGGATATAGTCCTAGAATTATGGTAACGATATTAGACTAAACCAAAGATGTTAGATATTTAAGTTACCCCCCCCCCCCTTTATTATGATTTTTGCCTCTAACACTATTCTTTTTGGGTTTTAGAAAATGGCTGGAAACAAGATGATTCACGATAATGGAGGATATGATGGACAATGGAATGATATTCTTCATAATGAAATGGGATTTGGAAGTCCAAACATCATTATTATGCCAAATCAGCAATCTCATAATATGATCAATAAAGTAAAATTTGGTAAGTTTCCTGACTCGGCTAATAAGAGAAAGACTGAGTTTCATGATGATCATAGAGGAAAGAAAGTTCAATTTCCCCTATTTAAATCATGTGGGAAGAGGCATCAAGGGGAATGTTTCAAAGTAACTGGAAGATGCTTTGGGTGTGGAAAAGAAGGACACAAAGCAATTAAGTGCAAAGGAAAAGGTTCAGTTAACACCATGGATGAGGATAATGGTATTGCTACGACATCAACAATGGTTAAATGCTTTAAATGTGGAATGTACGGGCATTATGCAAACCAATGCCCTAAGGGAAAGTCTCATGAAGAGAATCAGTATGGTCATATGGGAAGTATTTATGTTGATGATGATGATGAAACTACAAATGATATGTGAGATGAAAGAAATGTTGAAGCTCGGTCAATGGTCTAAGAATGTAGTGGAATGATTACATGTTTATCATGTGTAATGTTGTATAAGTAATCTCATGGAATAAGGAGACATCTAAGGATTGTTACACTGTTGTCTTTCCTTAAGTTTTGAAAGTGTATGATGAATGGTACCAGTAACCATGAAAGGTTATTAAGATACTTTTGGAAAGTAGATGATAAGTGCATAATGAAAGGATAAGAAGATAATGAGATGTTTGATTGTATTCATGAGCTCATGATTGATATAAGGACTAAGTGATATCATGGTTTGAGTATATAGAATTCTGAGGATTTTGGTATGTGGAAAGTGTTAACTTTTAACTGCATTCATGTTTTCACTAAGGTTCGATGGGTATTCAAGAGAATACATGATTAAGGCCTTTGAATGTTTGGAATGTGACCAACAAAACATATCTTATGATATATGGGGATCAACGATGGTATTAAATCTCTGGTAATCGTCTTCACTATGTTATAAGAGTGGACTGCAGTATTATGGATAAGCCTAAAGATTGAAATGGATTATGTTAGACATAAGTGAGTATTGTTTAAGGATAGAAGTTTTTTTTTCGATATTATTGATGGGATGTTATAGTAATGTAGTTTTAGAAAAAGGACAACCTGCAGGACGGGTGACAGCCCATCGCTTCGGACAAGGCTGTGGGAATCGAACCCACAACCGAAGTGCGACTGGCCTTTATCGCCTACCACTGACCTACAGGAAGTCCCTGTTTATTAGAAACTAGTTTTATTATATTAAGCAGAATGATATATGAAGTATAAGTCCATTTTAGGAACAATATATGATTAATCTCACTATAGAATGACTTATGTATATTTAATAACTTTTTCTTTTGAGACAGATGGAATGACCCGTCATTCTATCACATGATCTGCTAACACTTCAAGAATAACAAATTCAACTTCATTTATTTAAGAGATGAAGTGGAAATTGTTCAAGGCACAAACAACAGTGAGATTGTACCAAAATAAAGTAAGTATTTATTCTAATTCAAATTCTTCAACTTTAGGGAAATGATCTTGAAAACCAAAAATGTTGTCCTAGTGCTCTTATATCTGATTAATCAGATGGTACCTTAGATCTTCACAAATTTATGGATTTGCGATTGTTGGCTTTTCCATAGCCATGTTCTCTACCACTCTCCATCAGAACATGATGGTTAGATTTCTCCTCCATATCCATATTTTCACCTATGTGGAAACCCAGTGATTAGTTTATTTGGGTAACTGTTACGTTTCATACTTTTGTTTTTAAAGATAAGTTGTGGTATTCCTTTTTACGATGTGGGTTTCTATCAAAGAAACTTTCAAATAGTAAACCATTTATAACCCCGACGAATTTCGAGGGCGAAATTCATTTTAAGGGGGGTAGAATGTAACACCCCGAGATTTTATGAAAAATATTATTTTAATTTCATTAATGTCTTATGTTGTATTCTACACCAAGATTACCCTGCGTTATACGCAACACCGTATTAGTTTGCAGTATACGCAACACTATTCTTGGACCGTGTTACACATAATTTTGATAATAGTTATTCTACACAAAATTGAGTATATATATATATATATTAAATGTATAAATGAAATATGGTTAGATTCTGTTATACGAAACAACGAAGGATTCTTTCACAACACGCAACCCTGACTTGGCTTACATTACACGTAATCGCGACCTTCCTCGATAGCGTGTGTTGTACGCAATACCGGGTTTTAATAAACAATGTTATATTATTATAATATTGTCATGAACTAGCCGTTATGAATAGTATTAACTAAATTTTTAATTTTATAACATTATTATTCATCTTACAAATTTCTAGAACATGGTATAAGAACAAAATAAATTTTTCGGGTAAAATAAGTATTTTTCAAAAAATGCAGTTTTACCGCCTTTTGATGGCGCACCTGCTTTAAATATAGTTTTTGACATGTTTATATGTTCAATTTGACAAAATAATATTCTTCTTTTGAATCAGGATATAAAAATTTACATTAGATAAAGTTTTGATATTTTTCCGATAACTTTCATATTTTAATGAATAGTAAAAACACGCTATATTTTAATTAAAAACAACTTTTTTCATCGTAATATCTTATGTGGTTAAATTATAATATTGAATGGTTTTAAAGTATAAATAGAATATATTTTTACCATTTAATATAATGTATGTCATTAGCATTGATTTTACCTTGATTTCGTAGGTTAAATCAATTCAATCTTTTGCAATGTTTTAAACAAAAACCCGTTTTTATTCGACAACGGGATTAATTTTAATTTAATTTCTGCAACTTCTGTGTTTTGAATTTTAAAAAATGGATTCCATATTTGAAATCAGTGGTTCCAAATTATGTTAATAGGATACTTTTTATTTTTGGGAATTATGAATAGTAACTACGGTAAATTTTATTTACCATAGTTAAAGGTAAATCGGGTAATTAAGGGTAAATATAATATTTTAAAATTATCCTAAAAAATGTAAAAATCCTATTGGATGACTAAAAAACGACCCATATCACCTAAGGGTCGGATTAGATTAATTTAATTAAATTTTTTCAATGAAAATAATTTAATTATTATTAAAACCAAAGAAAGTGACAACATGTCACTCTCTTAAATCTTATAAGTATAATAATTTTAAATTAGTGATAAACATCATAAAATTTCGAAAAAAAATAGTCTCCAGAAATCTAACAAAATTATCTACATCATGAGAATTTATTTATAATTTTTTGGGATTAAATAATTATCATTAATTGTGACACAATAGTGATGCAGAAATTATTTATCTAGTGAAAAATCAAGAATATAGTTTTTATTAAACTAATAGTGACCATAAAAGGCACAAAACCCTGACCAAAACTTATTGGTCATGTAAATGGAAACTATAATCATCCAATGGTAGAATATTTGACCATTTGGAGCCTTAAACAAGCTATTATGACACTTATATTATTTTATTTTAAATGATGCCAAAGTTGTCACCTTCATAATTTAATAAATATAACAATTTAAATATTGCTATTTTAAGATGATAAATTCGAGTAAAAGTATTATTGTGAAAGTTAATATATTTATCTTGATAATAGGATTTTATTTTAAATTTTTATACAACAAATAAGTATATTAAAGAATTATACAAAAATGATGTAGTAATTATTTTATTAAGAGATAAACCAAATAAATGGTTTTAAAAATAATAAAATAAATATTATATGAACTATTTAATGTGATAAACTAATTTTATAGATACATATGACCTTTTATTAATATATTAAATCTTTTAGTTCGAACATATCTTCTGTATATATTTTATTTAAATTCAAATAAATGAATAGTGTCAAAATTGACACTATTGTTATTTTACAAAAATAACATATTATAAAATTGATTAAAAATCACAAAAATATTTAAAAATTATAAGTTTATATTTATATGGACTATAATGTTATAAAGTAAACAATTATGGAAAATTCACAACAAATAAGTAATTATTTGTTATAATTTAAAATTTAGAATTTTATTACCACAAATAAACTTAAATAGATTAAATAAGGATAAATCAAAATGATAAAGTTTAAAATAAGGTCCAAACATGTCTAAATTTGATTGGTTGATGATATTACAACCCTATCTCATCTAATCTTTGAATATGAGTCATTTTCTGGAGGTTTTTAAGTGGGGTTAGATTTATAAATTAATATTTTTAAGAATTCCTAAGGTGCCCCTCTCCTCCCTTATAAAAGGGCACCTCCTCCCCCTCCTCCTCACACCAAATTGAGCACTCAAGCTCAGCCAACCCCTGCCATTTTCTCCTCTCCACTTCCCTAGAATAATCCTAGAGGTCTTGGTCTTCTTCAAAGACCAATCTTAGTTCCCTAAGTGGAGGATTCAAAGAGGCGTTCCAAAGAAGAGGTAATATCCATTACCGATCTTTTCAATTTCCTTCTTCTTCAACTTCTTCTTCTGTAGTTGTTTCATGACAAAGTAATAACATCAGTATTTATTACATACTGATATATTATTATAAATATGAAACAACTGTAATTAACCTTCTATCCATCCTACGGAAAAAGGAAATCACCGCGCGTGCGTACGTACGGAATACCGTCTCCACGCCGTGGTGTAATCTATTTTCCGCCACCACCTTAATTGGATGGGTATAATGGTTTAATGAGTAACTATATATGATTATTATAAAGTGATATTGATACTGAAATAGTATACATACACTTCAACACAATTCCACGACCATGGGAACGATATCATCGCTCGTGCGTACGTACGGACTACCGTCTCCACGACGCGATGAGATTCATTCTCAATGATTAACCCTTCATGAATGACTATAAATAATATATAATAAGTACTAATGAAATATATGACATAATAATGATACTGGATTTATGTATATTTATATATATGTCATCTACTTAATTCCATTCAATTCAATAAGGAAACGAAAACAGCGTTCATGCGTACGTACGGACTACCGTCTCCATGAACGGTGTATTTCATTCCATTATCAATATATTATATATATATGTATATTATGAATATATATTATATATAAATCATGTTTTACATTCTGGATATAATTAATCATGATCCAAGTAATCATATTAATAATTACAAGTTAAAAACACGAACGACAAATAAAACGATTTTACCCAAAATGCTACTATGAATTTACAAAAGACCGGGTAATATAAAGCCATAAGAGAACCATATATGATATCATAACAATGAATTTGATTCTGTAATAAGTCAATAACATTATGTAAATCATTATACAGGAGGTTCGGACACGTACAAAGCAAGTCGGACCTAAGGTAAGGGAAATATCACAATCTCATTTTTATCCGAGATTGTTTATTCGTAAGTATTTACTGGGGTGTATTTTATCCTCCACATCCATGTTTTATGAATATGTAATATTATTTACATCCAACTACAATTGTTTAAATCCAATTTTACCCTTCGGTGAGTTTTTAGTAAAAGATATGAAAGGAATCTTTTTTCGTTTTTCGTACAAAGTACTTTTTGACTTTTCCGACAAAAGTACGAGAAGAATGCTTTTTTTTAACTTATACGGCATGAATGGATTTTTAAAACATTATTTCCAAGAAGTTTCCTTGAAAAGTTTTCAAGTTTATTTTTGATCAACTTATTTTAGTTTAAATTTTTATGACATGTTAAGAAAGGAAAAATGTTTTTGAAGAAGAAAGGATATTTTTCTCAAGAATGGAGTTCAAGTATTTTATCAAAATTATTTTCCATCTAAGATAATAAAAGGGTTCTGTTTTTATCCCTATTATTACATGGATTTGAATATGTTGTCATGGAAATATTTTTATTAATTCCTTTATCTTATATGAATTGTTTTATGATGTCATGTTGTTTAAGAATTTCATTTTTATTACATGGGTTACGCTATGATGTATGGTTTATGATTATGTGGCACACATAAGAAAGGATTCATTATGAGATGGGTGGGACCTATATCTCCCTCCAATGCATTGGGTAAAGATTTTATATCTCATGAGATAGACATGGCTGGAACGGTAGGTTATACCGGTTCAGTGAAACAGGACTGAAACGAGGGTTACTCGATTCAGAAAGGGACTTTGTCCACTAAGATAGTCTTGGAAATGAGTCTTGACTAACAAGAAATGATTCTCTATGATTATGTGTGAATGCCACAAAGTTTCATGTTTTAAGTTATGATTATTGTGATTACATTTCACTGCCATGATTTACCCCATGTTATGAAATTATGATCTCTTTTGCAGGTTAAGATTTCCAAAAGTTATGTGCTTATGTATATGATTGATATTTCTTTTTTTTACCCTTACTGAGCATTTGAGCTCACCCTTTTATGTTTTCTTTTCCCCAGGATATAAAGAAAGGTTTTAGTTAAAAAAAAGAATATCTTTATGGGAGATTTTGAAGATCTTTCACCACGATTAGAAGATTATATTCCGAGTTTCCAAAGACACTAAACTATTACGATCCTTGTGTGTGTGTGTTTTTGTTATGTACTAAGTATTCTGCAAATGTAATGTAATGTCCATGTACGTTAAGCTTCGGGTCTCTACAGTGGGCGTCGCTGGATCCCTAGGAACTGAAGGAACATGAACATGTACAGATGGATTGGGTCATATTTTATGCTTCATAGGCTCAGAATGTGTCATAAAAGTATTCAAAGAACCAGGAATGTATTATCCAGGGGAGAAGGAACTATAAGGAAAGGAAGATGGCATAGATGGTTGTGAAAATGTATAATAAGGATGAGGAATATGAATCATCATCAAATATGGGAAAGAGAGGTGAGGATGATCATATGAAAATGAAGGTACAAACATGGTTGGCCTAAATATCCTAGGTTTTTGTAACAACGCCATGGGATCAGAAAGTGTTGTAGATGGTACATCAAGGGTAAGGATGGGGTGTGATCGAGCATGCCGACTGGAGTGCTTAGATGTAGTACCACCCACCCCTCGAATCTCCAGTCTGAGCACTAGAACCACTAGGTTGGTCAGTGAATAACTGGAACCTTGGTGTTTGATCCTAATTAAAAGTTAAAAACAAAATAAACACATGACATTATATGTTCTTGATATATATTTTTGAAATAAAATACTCACAACAGTCACTAGAGGAGGGACACCCATCTAACTCATTGGGTGATTGTTGTTTGCCTTATTTTTTCTTCATATATCCTGAGTGTTTTCCATTTCCTAGATTTGAAAAGAAAGATGAAATTAATTATAAATTCATAACTAATGTGTAATCAAAACAAGAAAGAAGATTTGTCATAACTTAATTAAGTAATACCAATTGTCAAACCAAATAAAGGATACATAGTGATATGAAAAACATTTTATATCTAGTGGGAATAATATCAAAACATAAAAATGTATCCTAGAAAAAATATATGTTCAAATTAGAATGTTTATCATGGGTATGATATAGTTTTCTTCCATTTTCAATTCAATCCAATTCAATTTTGGTTAGGTCATTTCATTTATTATAGTCAACTGATTAGGTCATTTGTCTATTTTTATTTGTCTTGGTTCATTAAGTTCATTTTGGTCAATTGATGATGACATTTCTCTATTTTTATTTGTCTTAGGTTAGTTGGTTCATATTTTGGGTTAAGTCCTATTTTCATTTTTTTTCTTATGTCAATATATTCATTGGTTTTTATTTTCATATCAATTAGTTTAATATGACCAATTCAATTCATCTTGTTTTTTGATACAATTTAATTGTTTCGGTTTTGTTTTGTTTGGTAGGTTTGAACGCAATTCAATTAAATATTAGAAAATGCACCTGAAAAAAAAACTGAAACTATTAAATATTGAAAATAATGCACATGAAGGTCTAGTTGGATACAAAATATTTTTTATAAATATGAAAACAATTTTTATACCACCAACATCAATAAACCAAGTCCAGCTAAACCAAAATAACTGAGAACAATGATGGATGATTCTATATATTTTCCACCACAACATTAGGTTCATAATAAAATATTATAATTGAAGCATTAGAGTCATCATAAGTAATAAATGAATTGGTTCCAATGGGAGAAAGTATTGTTTCAATTCCAACATCATCATCATCAAAAATATTTCTTGGGATTACTTCAATAATGACACCCAATTTAGGTTGAAGATGATCTTTGACATAAAAAACATTTTTCACCATTGATGCCAATACATATGGTTCATTGATAGAAATATTGGGATTCATGTCAATAACTCAAAATCAACATTCATCAATAAATTTTCCATGACTCATCATCGAATCAAACCACTATAATTTCATCATAGTGACTCGATTGTGAGAGTAATAATCCAATATTGGTATTTTCTCAAGGACCCCATAATAAGATACATTTTCAAATCGAGGTTTTCAATTTTATGAATTGGAATAACAGTCTATTGTGAAAATTAACATAACACCATCATGTTGTGTTCTCATGTTATTTTCTCATTCAGTGATAATAAATCTATACCCATTGATCATAATTGATTTTCATTCACGAACCACAGAATTATGACAAAAATCCAACGCTCTCATTTCCTCAGAGATGGAGCCAGAAGGAAAACTCAATACCTGAAATATAAAATAATAATAAACTTAATTAAATATTTATTTTATTAATTTATTATATTAATATTTCTACCTTCAATTTCATCCAAGAAAAAAACACTTTGCTATGAAAAGTCTCTCTCCTTCTCAATGATAAAGAACGATGCTTTCTATTTATCATTTTTTATGTTCCCTACTAAAAAAATAGAAATATTTTAACAAATATATAAAATTTCATGTTATGAAATAAGATATACATGTTCTATTTACTTACTTAATGTAGTCATATAACAAATCACACTTAAACAAAACTATATAATGCACATTCTCCCGTTCTTCAAGGCTTAATGTCATTAATGAAAAGATCCAAGAATTCCCCCTATTTGGGAAGTTATGGAAAACTGGGTTCAATTTTCTCATACTGTTCTTCTTCATTTCTCATTGGTTTATTTCATCTTGTAGTCAGATCAGACAAATACATTGAATAAAAATCCATATATTCATGAGATAAGTAACCTTTGATGATATAACCTTTAGTATGATTTCTATTTTGGACATAAGACTTTAATGTGAATATGTTTCTTTCAGTTGGATACATCTAATGAAAAGAAACAGGTCCTTCAAGAAGTATTTCAATTATAATATGGACACTTAGATGCAGTATGCATGTGAAAAATTATAGAGTAAATATTTTCTCTAACTCACACAAAAATAATGGTGTCCCTACCAACATTGTTTTCAATAAAAACATTGAAAACTTCTTAACACAAAGATCTATAAAGAAATGGAAGAACAAAATAACTGACACCCTTACATTATTGGACATAAGATGATGGATTTCTATTAGAATCAACTCATATAGAAGGATGTGATAATCATGAGTCTTCAAATATATCATATTCAACTCTCTTATGTTAACCCATTTTGATATGTTGCTTGAATAGACATGGGGAACTTTAATAGTCCACATACTTCAAAAATTTGATTTTTTTTCTACAGGTTTCATCACATAAGAAGAACACGAAACTTTCCATTTCTTTTCACTAATACACACAAGATGAAATTTTAGTCTGATTCCCCAATCCACCAAGTCACGCTGAGATCATAAATAATATTTTCTATTTACCTTGATATTTAGAATAATTGAAAGCAATATTTCATGTATATTATTTTCAATTTGAATTATGTCTAATAAATGATGTGACAAATGGGTTTACCAATAAGGAAACACATATAATATACTCCTATTACTCCAATTGTAATAGGTTTCAGTGGAAACATTCTTCCTCTTTCTATATTTCAGCTAACCCTTCCCGAATGAAAAACTAAAATCTTGTAATTCATTAAACACATCAATTATAAACATATGATGAGGTGGATTGTTGATATCCATAGTATTTTCAAATCATCAATGATTATTCCTATATTGATGGTCCATTGGAAAGAATAATTTATTTTCCATAAAACTGAAACTACAAAGATATTTTAGTCTTCTAGATCATGTATTCTTCAAAAAAATAGAACATGATAGTTTTCCCTTCATTCTCCATTTAGGCATCATTGCATAAGTAGGAAAATAATTGATCATCCACATAAGCACAGAATGCATATGAAATATTTCTTTCGAACATGCATCTTATGTGCGCACTCCCACATTCCAAAGATGTCTCAACTCTTTTATTAAAGGTTACATGTATACATCAATATCATTTCAAAGATCAGAATATCCATATATGATTATATTCATGAAATGGAAAGTTTTTTTTCATACACATCCATGGAGTATGGTCATAAATGTGTATGAAAACAGGTCATGTGTTGTGAAAAGTAAGCATTTTACCAAATGGATTAAAACCATCACATGAAATACCTAGCCTCACATTATTCACATCAGCTATGAAATTAGTATATCAAACATCAAATATCTTCCATGAAAATCCATCTGTAGGGTGAAACAACTCATCATTATTCTTCTTTCTCTTAGTGTCATGCCATCACATTTTTATTGATATTTAATTAGACATGAAAATAATATGGAGTCTTGGGATCAATGGAAGGTTTCACATTACTTTCTATGGCCCATGGGATAGTGATTCATCAAATTTAGGATTCCATTGGGATGTCCCACATTTTATATAATAATTTCATCCAGTAGTTTCCTCCCAGAATAATTGTAATCTTTTAGGAAAGCATTAATTTTTTTTTAAAATCTAAGTTTCTCAACTAACTTTCATTCCATATAGTGGTTTGAGGGAATATTTTCATCATCTGGAATAACCTCCTTCAAAAAGGTAATAATTTAATCATGGTAGTATTATAAATCTCATACATTGTTTTCCCATGAAACAATCAGATTAAAAATCTCAGCTTCTTCATTTTACCTCATTGCCAATATATTGGAGTCATGAAAGCATCATTCAATTCTTTCATCCTGTCAACATCATTATTTTCATTAGATGCATCATATGTTCTCATATCGAAGTCTTATTTGGTCATCATCCCTTCTTTCTCTGTTGATGAATAAATGGAAACTGTCCATCTAACAAATTCTCCAATCTAGTCCTCTCATTTAGATCATGAGCTTTTTGAGATTGAATTTTCTCCCCATTATGATACCACACATAGTAGTTTGTATGAAAACCATATCTATTTATACAGAAGCTAACTTATTCGTGGCTCAACAAAGTCCTTACAACACAATTATAACATGGGAAATGTATGTGACCACTATCTAAAGCATTACCAAATGAAAAATCTAAAAATATTTCCAAGTTTTTTTGAAAATAGCTTAAGATTTGATCATAAATCCAAATTTTATTCATTCTGTAAAAAAAATTATAATATGTCATTTAGTAAAATAAATTAAATAATAATGAAGTTTAATCAAAAATATATTTAAGGAAATGAGAAGTCTTAAATTTATATAAAACCATAATGGAAAAACTAGTATATTTTAGAATCATAATATAAAAGACAAAAAAATGCTATATATATAACAAAATACTATAAATATAAAACCATGATATTGAATTCAAATATATTAATGAGTAATAATGGGAAAAATTCATTGAGGGTTGAGGATTTAATTATGAAAATGTTTCTTATGGAATATAAATACCTAGGGGTGTTATTTAAATGAGATATTGTTGAGTGAATCAATTTATGAGGCAAAAAGGACATTCAGATAGGTGCTTTAGTGACTCTCCCCTTTAATTTGGTCTATTACGAGTTCATTTGATTCAGTTTAGTTTTGTTTTTTCTATTTAAATTTAATTAGATTAATTTAAATTCAGTTTTATTGTAGTTATGTTAGGTACGTTTTTATTAATTTGGACAAGTTTCATTTGATTAGGGTTGTGTATATTTAGTTCAAGTGAATATGGTTTTTTTCAATTTCATTTGTTTCAGTTTGAAATAGTTTGATTCAAATTGAGTTAGTTTGGTTCAAATTGGTTCTATTTACTTTGTTTTTAAATCCATTCTATTTGGTTTTGTTTGGTGTTGTTTGTTTTGGTTCAGTTCAAATTGGTACAACATGGTTCTATTCAATTTGGTCAGTTCTGTTTGTTTATTATTAGTGAAAATGTGGTAGATATTTATACTATAAGTATACTTGATGTTTTAGGTCTCATTTTTATTTAGTGTAATATATGCATGAATGTTTAGAGGAGATAACCTAGGCGAACAAGTGATTCACATCTGTAACATCTACCTTAGGGTTAGAATATCATTCAAAAACTAATTCAACTATATATCTTGATAATAGGCTCACTAGAATCTATATTTTTCATGCGATCAACCATGATCACATTCATAAAGTTGAGATAAGAAAGTCATTCAATACCATATTTAAATTATCTCAAGTTAAATAATATATCATGTCACCTTCATATAATTCACAAGGTGATACCATTATCTAATATCCTATCACAACTTATTTGGAAAGGGATATTGGAAATCATGGTAAAGAAAGACCACAACATGTTGCAACATTGATTTTCATGACATGTTGGTTGTTATGTAGGCATAAAATTTTGGATATGGTGGATTCATTTCATCATACAGCTTGTTGTCACACTACATTAAGTTATGCATAATAATAAACAAATATCATATAATAAAAATTAAATTCCATATAAGATTACTTATAGATAGAACACATCATAAGAGTATATGAAACACCGTAACCTATTTAATGTAATAATAATCTGAAGTTATTGATGATTTGATACACCATAAAGGAAGATATAATCCTATAACTAGTCTTTTATAAGAGTATACAAATACTATGTAAGAGTGAACCTCACTATAATCTTTCATTGTTAATAATAAACTCAATGTATATAAGAGTAATTGATTGAGTATCACACCACTTTCACGACCCATCCCAAAGGGGCCCGTGTCTTGACTACCCTAAGCTCGCCTCCAATAGGCCAGGGGCTGGTGACTATCATCGAGTAGGCATATCCCACAAGTCGGAGGCATTTTCCTAAGTATCTATACGCATGCACACATCTTCAAGACACAAATGATGAAATGTAAAAACACTAAGTAAACAATGCATTCAAACCACTATATCCCAACTAGAGTACAATAGTGAATGAACTGGAAAGTAAACAGGGCCAAAACAAGCCCACCAAACGAAAAGAGGTTGTAGCCACAAGTACAACCTGTAAAGTAATAGGTACTCGGACTATCATCTGAAAAGATGTCGAAATACACCTTGGATTATCTTGTCTCACAAGGAACCACCTGGTCCTGGTCTACTTGGAACTCCATTCAAGGGTTGATCGCCTACACAAGACACGATATGTTTAGGAAAAACCTGTACAGGGGTGAGTAAAACAATACTTAGTAGGGCACTCCAAAACCATGAAGTAAATACCACAAAGGAAATACCACAAAGTAAATACCATAAATTAATACTATAGTCAACTTCACACAGATATATGTCTACAACACATATATCAAGAACATTAAAGATATACCCAATCCAAAAATACACATAGTCTCAAAAAGACACACAGTATCCATATGACACACAGTCTCTATAAGACGCACAGTCTCTATAAAGAAAATAGTCTTAATAAGACACACAGTCTCTATAAGACACATAGTCTCCATAAGACACACAGTCTCTATAAGAAACATAGTCTTCATAAGACACACAGTCTCTAGGTCACATCCATCCATAGGATTCCTCTCCAAGAACACTCACTTTGGGAGACCTCACTCTTCAATCCATTAGATCGTATGAAAACATCCAAAAATCCACTTAGGATATATTGAAAATACCATCTTGTCACAAGGGTCCTATCCCTATAGATGGAACATCAAATATAATTACCATTTGAAAGTTATGGATGTTTGAATAAAACTAGTCCACAGACCTGGATCTGATCCAGGTCCGACCTGGTTCGACCTTTTTGGCATGTGTGGCCCCCTGCACCATGTTTTCACCTTACAGACACCCCCGCAGTAACTACTATGTCCTGTGACCACCACATGAGGCCAACTACTACGTCCCATGGCTGACGGCTGCGGGATCCCATGAGGATGGACTTTCATGTCCATGTTACTCCATTGTAGTGTGTGTCACTGGCACTGATCGTCAGTGCTAGCGCACCAGTAGCCCCTTATGTGGGCCATTGTTCCTCCTTTGGTTCCCGATTTTCTAAAATGAAAATCGATATGTGATCATAAAGTTTTGGGATACACTGATCTGGCCTCTGTTTCTTCTTGCCTCAATCTGAGGGTCTGATCATGTTCAGATCCACTCGGCAAGTCATTCCGTGAACACGAGGTTCCAATAGCAAATAATTCCAAGAACAAGGGTAATAAAAGAATGAGAAAATCCTAAGGAATGGATCTCAACCTTTTTTCATGTCGGACTCAATCCATTCTCATTATAATGAAGAACGAAGAAACAAATATAATAATGAACCCCAAAAAAAATCCCAAAATCAAGATCGTCCTGTAAGAACAATCGAACTATGGGTAAACCTATTCATTGGTCGATCTATGTTAATCTTTGATTCTATAAATTTGGATATAAATCCAAATAAAAATTCCCAACCTGGTTAATGGATTGTTCACTATTGAAGACTGATTTCCATTGGCAAATCCTATCAAGAATGATCCTCACTCCAACTCTCCATCATCGTCCACTGAGAGGATTCTCAAGAGGTTCTCTCCAGAGATTCTAGGGAATTTATATGGTTATGAGCCTAACCCAAGATCCCCAAATAAGGATCATTTTAAAATAAAACACGTCATTGCATTGCTATGTAATTTTAATATATAATAAATCATTATTTTATTTTATTCTTTAAGACGTCCAAAAAATATCTTTCACAGCCTAGCTACATCAACCAATGTTAGGCCTCACCTAAAGTAAATCTGTTACTCTAAACACAATGGTGCCCTCAAATTTCTGATATGGGCACCTTTTTATAAGTTATTTTACCTTTTCAAGAAAACCATGCAAGCATGCTATTTAATATTTTAATATTTTTCAAAAAAAAATTGGGCACACCGGGCCTCGAAATTGTACGTTGTCTCAACAACTGGTCTTTAATTAATTCCATATAATATTTAAAAATAATACACATAAAAAAATATGGGACATTACACACCATAATGATGTATATTTCATTATTAAGAGGAAGGTTTTTTTGTAGATAATATCCCATGATAAATTTGTGTGGCTTTGGAATTTGATGGTGGATTGGATCACTCCACATTAATAATTCCACACAATAGTTATATGAGACATTGAAAGAGTAAAAAATGGTCCCATTGTAAAATTATATTTATGTTGTGAGGATCAAAACATTATAAGTATCGATTGAAAACTGTGAGGAATCTAAAATATAAGTTCACAATGAAACTGGAGGACCACACTAAAATAGTTCCATATTTTAAGAAGATATGAGAATCCATTAGTCCAAAAGGATTTATCTATATGTATTAAAGCATACATTTACTATTGATGATGTGTAACTATTAAATCTTACAATATTATCTTAAATAATTTATATGTCAATGCCTATCAAAATGTAATATTAATTCATCGGACACTCCACTTGAAGTGTAAATGAATGGTTATAAAATATAAATTTCATTTTAAAGTTGTATACTACACATATACTGGGAGTTTATTAAAATTATAGTATATAATAAAAACAAATGTAATGAATATGGAATGAATATTTGATAGATTCAAACAATTTTAAATTTCATATTATAGATAAGAAGAAATATAATGTACAATTTATAATAGTTACTAGGTTATATAAAGAGTATTTCTTAAGACAGTGCAGTTTACACATAAATATAAAGATTATTAGTATACAATAACACTTAAAACTATACTTTACAAGGGTAATTAATTTCACTATAAAAACATATATTAGACTCTATTAATATAAACCCTTACTATGAAAGTGGGATTAATACCCTTTCCCAAGAAATATTGGAAAAATATTTTTTCATCACCAATCTACACATAGAAAGCTATTTTTTATTGAAACCATTAGAAAATCTAGAAAAACTATAGAAAGGGAATACTAAATTATGGATCTATAACTCAATGATTTGATATTGAAGAAAACATGATGAAAATAGATGCTTGAGGATGGGTCACCATGGCTAGGGAATAATATGAAAGCACTCCTAGGGATCAATATCAGGACAAATCTGAGGGGAGGGGCGCACGGTGCTTTGAACTCAAGATTAGATCCAGATTTAGATCCAGATGGGAGTGCTACTAGAGATCAGGATGGGAGTGGTACTTGGGATCGTGATGGGAAGAGGGGAGCACTTGGGATTTTATCTGGATGAGGGGATGGGACGGGAGCCTACTGTTCAATTTTAGGGAAAACCTTCACCAATGGTTTCAAAAAACCATTGGCATAGGCAAGTAATCCAAATAATTTTTTATAAACCATTGGGAAATATTTCACTAAAATACCTTATACCAATGGTTATTCCAAACTGTTGGGATAGGTCTGTGAGTATAGGGGTGATTTCTAGTAGTGTTGTAGGTTAGAGGATCATTGTCCTCAAGGAAAAATGTGTCACCTGAATCAGTTAAAATAGAACCATAATTCTCTGGTTCTCTAACCTCTTGAGTTTTCCTATGCAGTAATTGTGTCTCAGTAACCACTTCATCTCCCACTACCTCTTTTAGATATTGTTCTCATACCAAATCATGTGCATCTGAAGCATTAACTTCATCAAAGTCAATCTTTCTCCCACTATTTCTATTGGAAATGTGTTACATTTCTAAAAATATGTCTTTAATTTCTACAATAATTTTTCTATATGAAGGGTTGTATATGTAATATCCTTTGGTTTCTTTAGGATAATCTATAAAGATGCATTTTTTACTTCTGGTTGCTAATTTTTCATTTTGTATAGTATTAAAATATCCTTGTATCCCCATACACATAAGTGTGATAGATTAGGTTTCCTTCCACACCATAACTCATACAGAATCCCATTTACAACTCTAGTTGGTACTTGGTTAAGGGTTCATACCTCTATCTACAAATCATATCCCTAAAAGGATAATAGAAGGGTTTCCTAACTAATCATTGATCTGAACAAGTCTAGAAAGGTCTTATTACTAATTTCACTAATACCATTCCATTATGGTGTATAAGGAGGAGTGATTTGGGATACTATCCCACACTCCTTCAAGTGATCAATAAAATCTTGGTTAATATGATCTCTTCCTCGATCTGAGTGGAGTTCCTTGATCTCCTTACCAAGACAGTTTTCTACTTCATTTTAGTATTCCTTAAATATCTTAAAGGAACATGACTTATGATACATTAATTATACATAACCACAACTAATATAGTCATCATTAAAATTAAATAAGTATGAAAACCAACCCCTTAACTCTACTATAAATGGACCTCATACGTCAGCATGAATTAATTTCATTAATTCATTGGCTCTTACTCCCTTCCTAGAGAAGGGTGCTTTGGTCATTTTTCCTTGTAAACAAGTGTGACACACATCCAAGGGTTTAACTAAACTAAGTCTAAATATCCTAATTGATGTAATTTATATAACCACTTCTCATTTACATGACCTAGACTGAAGTTCCATAGGTAGGTGTTATATGATTCATGCTCACTGGTTTTGTCATTGATTGGAATTACCATGTTTTCAAGTTCAAGTATATATAATCCATTGTTATGATGTGTCATACTATAACACATGTTATCCTTTTAAAAGATAAAAAAATTATTTCCAAACATGAAATAATATCCCATTATGTTCAAACTTGACATTGGTATCATGTTTCTTATTACAGAGGGTACATAATAAAAATTACTTAATATAAGAACCAAACCACTAGGCTAAGTAAGGTGATAATATCCCACTGTCAAGGCTGTTAGACTCACACCATTTTCATCTTGGAGATCAAATTTTCCTTTTTAAATCTTCTTTAATATACTTAGTTCCTGTATATAAATACATATGTGTGAGCCACATGTTGTATCTAATACCCAACTTGTAGATAATGAAATATTACATTCAATGATAAAAATACCTAAAGTATAATCACAACCTTGAATATTCTTCTTATCTTTGTAATTATTCTTCTAGTGGAGTTTTTTATCACATATAAAGCATAAAAATTCCTTCTCATTTCCCTGCCTCTGTATCCTTGTATTTTTGGAAGGACGGTGCACTAATGTCTTCATCCTTGACTTGGACTTAAATGCCTTATCCTTGACCTTCCTCCTCTTGTTCACCATAAGTATTTAAGAATTAGTATTCTTAATGTCCTTTTTAACTTTTATAATTAATTCAAAAAGATATGGGAGTGAATTAGTCATGTTATTCATATTTTAATTAACAATGAAAGTCAAAAATATAGGCAGTAAAGAATCAAAAATGAGATCTGTTGCTAGTTCTTGATTTATTTTGAACCTAAGGGATTCAAGATTATTAATGTACTTGATCATCATGAGTCTATGAGGTCCTTCTTAATTCCATTTTTCTATCCTTAACCTATAAAGGGAACTAGAAATCTCATACATTTCTTGCCTCGCTCTATCCTGATATAATTCTTGGTGATGAGTCGACATCTTTTAAGCATCGTCATCCTCATGCATTTTCTGCAATTGATTGGACATGGATAACAACATGATGCATTGAACATCTAGTGCATAATCAACATGATTTTCACATTTATCTTTATCCACCTTTCTTTCTCCATGATGAGGTTCAGAATGAATTGAGGATTCCATCACATAAACCTTCCTTTTTTGGCATAGTACTATATGGAAGATCATGTACCACTCTTAGAAGTTATGGTCGTGTAGGATATTTTCTTTATCTAAAATTAATCTAGATGATAATGTACTTGTGGTGTTAGTGATTTCCAATTTAGATCTATAGAAGATAAATTTTAACATTCATTACATTATGTTGATTACCTTTTTAACCATTTGTGATTAATTAATTATTATATCACTAAATGTCTACCATTATTTTATTGATCCTTAATAACCCTCACTATTAGATTCAGAATACTATGTCTCTTGAGTATTCTAGTGGCAAGGATACTTCAAATATATTCTTATAGTCTAAAAACATTGGTTATTACACTAATTATAGAGTTTCTAGGTAGGTACTAGGATGTACAACAACATTAACTTGTTTTTTCTTGAACTATTGAGTAAAGTCCCAACTTATTGAAATTGTAACTTGATTCCCTCAACACCTTTCCTCTAAAGTGATAGAAATATAACTTTGTCTACTTATTTTCTACCATATTTCATCAATTCAAACCATTACTCTTATAATAATGCTATGGTAGTAGGAGGCACTCTCAAATTTGGCTGACGAGCACCCCGAACACCTATTTTTTATCAAATTTGAGTAATAGAGGGATTTATGACTTGATATTTCTTTGAGGTATTTTTATTATTTATTGACAAATGTAATCCGTTTTTATTAAATATGTTCAATCTATGTTGTCATGATCACAACTAAACATGTAATAGAGAAACATACATCACAACATTATGCATTTTATCTTGTTTATTATTTTATGTGATCACGCAATAATCATGTACCTGCATAAAATAACAAACAATGAATAAAAAAATTAGTCTAACCAACTAGTCTAGAGAATATAATTATGATTAATCCATAGTGGATAAATCTTCACGTAGGGGTTTTCATACCTGAGTCGACTCCTAACTCATATTGTAGCTCACACCCAGTGCAATTTATTCACTTCTAGTCTGAATTAATACCTCACCCCTAGCAGGGTACGCATCTTAAAATTTCATTGTCTATGTACAAATATACTCTTTCTCATGGGAGGGGGTCTAGGGGTGATAATTAAAATTGATGAATTGGACATGTAGTTCCTTATACATATTTGAATAAAAGTAAGACGATTCATTCACAATCATTTAATTATCTACTTATTAAAATAATTGAATTCCATAAATAATTAAATAATCCAGACATACATGGTTTACTCACTGGCTTAAGACTAGTTGGTATAATAAATAAATGCGTGATAAATTAAATTGTGATAAATTTAAAAAGTATGATTGTATTGAAATAAATTTATTGAATTTAAATCAATTCAAATAATTTATTTTATTTAGTTCCAAGTTTAATTTAATTTTAAATAAAAATAAATTAATTAATTTAATTTACTACTCAAATTTGATTAATATTTCAGATTATTAAATTTTTAAACAAAAATTAATCTTAATTAATATAATTTAAAACTAAAATTAAATTAATCATATTAATTAATTTTTATTATTAAAATTAACTTTAGCCCTGAAAACCCTGACCCGACCCATTTAGGGCTAAGTAGACCCTATTTAGGACAATTCTAGGTCAGGAAGGTTCACCCAAACCCATTTCAGGTTGAAAAGACTCGTCCCATCCTATTTCAGGTTGAATTTGTTCTGACACGATCCATAGTCTCATAGGGGTACCTCAGGAAAGTTGGGGCAGCCGTAGTAGTTCCAAGAAATAGTTGATGGCTGGAGGTAGTCTAAGGTGCGCTCAATTCGTGGTGGCTAGACCTCAACTTGAGGTGGTGGCCAAGGGTGGTCCGGCCCGGGTGGTAGTGGTGCGAGCAGTCAGAGCATGGTCACAGTCCCAATCTGGGGGAGGGTCGACGTCCAGTGGTGACATAGCTCATCCTCAGGTTGGCGACAACCAATAGGAGGTGGTTGTACAGTGTTCCTCGATTGGAAGAGGATACGGCCTTGGGTTGTCACCAAGATCCCACAACAATAGAGAATATGTGAGGTGGTGGGACCCGCTCTAATGGGATCTCGATCGTGCAGACAAAGTTGTGTCGTGGTGTCCATCTAATGGATGAGGTGCAACTAGAAAGGAGAAGCATGAAGGAATATCCTCTCAATTAGTAAGGCTGGTCAGTACTCATATGAGGTAGAAGAATAGGGGGATGTTGCGGGTTTCTTGGGATCACACCAGCCAATTAGAAAAGGGAGAGGGAAGGGTAGTCGAATGGGTTCACATTAGGGAGAAATAAGGAGCTCATGGTGGGGAGGAGTTAGGGTTTCTAGGTGAGGTCATGCACTAGAGGAGTGTGATAGATGGGAAGAAAAGTATTCCTTTTGTTTGTTATATTTTTGAAAGCCAAGTCATCATGGCCCGCGGGAAAAAATATTGAAATGAAGATTGGCATATTGTTTTGTTGTTAATTTAGTCAAGTAGGGATGCCATTTTTTCGACATGGACATTTAAGATCCTTTAATTTTCCACATAATCATTAAAGATCCTTTTAATTTAATAATAATTATTATTATAATAATAATATAATATTGATGATTACTATTATGAAATATTCACAAAACTGGGGGAAACAAAAAAACTAGAACACATTCAAATTTATATAACATGTTCTTCAAAAAACATAATAATATCTTAAAAACTTAAATCTGAAAAACAACATTTTGATCCATAAAAAAACATATGGCCATAACATCGCCATCCAAAATCAGATCGACGTGTGGTCAGATTTGATGGAACCATTTTAATAACTTTTAGTTAAAATTTAAAGAAAAATAATTTACTTAGCCTAGAAAAAACACGTGATCACTATGATACCGATTGATGGTATCGGGGTTCATAACAAAAGATATTGGGATAGGTGATTAAAAAAATTCTATCACCAAAGTGACATAACTTCTATATCTTTGATGATTTAGTCCCATTACGGTCTGAGGATCCCATGTGGTTTAATCAGAGCATAATAAATAAATCAAACTAATACCCCGTTCTGATTTGACGAGTGCATGTCAATCATAAGTTTTTAGAGCCCATTTCTTGAAGTATTTGACATTAAACCCCTCTAGATCATCCACATGCGCTTCTTAGATTTGTGCGTATGTCATTTTTTAGATTTCAAGTTCTAGAATAGAGCTCCAACAATTAATTTGACACCACATCGATCACCACAATCCTTTGCCTTTGATCTACGAAGACGAACTTGGATCATATGCTCGTATTGAGCGATTATCTCTCTAGTAATTAGGATGAGAGAGAATATATCAATTCCAACTGAGTGAATTATTATTTGGGATGAGCTTCTCTCCACTTATATAGTGGATTTCAAAATACCCTATTAGGGTTCCCATCCCTCGTGCATTAAACTTCCACTAAATAAGTGATATAAATAATTAATTATGATGAACCAACTATGCCATAATATTATCTATATTTTATCACATGCCTTTAATATATTAAAATATATTACGTGATAAAATCGAGTCATTAACTTGACTTGTAACTCCTGATAATATTAAATGAACCTGCAATATTATAATAATATTCATTCATATAATATTAATCCTTTTATTTACGTAATCACTTGTAAATACATGTAATAAATAAATTCAATCCAATTATTATTTACTTGAATAATAATGAATTTATTTATTTATCAGTGATCGATAAAACTTGGACAACGCTCAGACCCTTTGGTGGGGCTCACCATGTCCTATATTCTAATTTAACAAAATAGGGAATATTCTCGAATGTACTATTGTGTGTGAACCTCTAGGAACTTATCTTAATAGCAGTGAATAATATTTACAAACCAAGAGTGGAGTATAGAAACCCATAAGAGACACTAAAGAGATAAGGAAAATTCATAGTAGTGACAACCAACCTACTAACATGTACTATGTAATTTAATATCTTTTTCATACGATATCTCATAAAGTATGACACATGCTTATTTCATTTCCCTTTATTGCCTTATTATTTTTGATCTATCTGGATGGAGTTCAACTACCATTTTCATGGATTTATTAAGGTACTAGCATCCTGATCAACCTAGATATAGATACCTATTCCTCAACTCTAAAATGAAAAATATTATGTTGATCATTCAACCAATATCATGCCACCAATGATTCACCAAACAAAAACTACCTCTCCACAACTTCATTCTCATGGTTTTCACCTTTTATCAAAGTATGTAATCAAAAGGCACACATTGAAATTGATCTCAATTCAGTAGACCAATACACATGTTAATAGAAAGGAACACCCAATGACACCTGATACATGTGGTGTTCCTATTGGAAGTTATGTCCTCATGATATTAGCTACTATAGATCACCAAGTGTGAACTTCATGAGAAGAAGTCTCAATGCTTATGATCTCCTATCAAATGATAGTTTCATATCATCTAGGTCCTATCATTATGATGTATCGGGACCATAGTACATTACTTTAAGATTACTATCACGGTATCTCTAGGTTCTCATTATAGCATGGGATCTGCTATAACCCTTTGATATAACACATAATATAAGGACATTTCCATAAACATAGTGGATGCATAAGCATCGATACTATCACGGTAAGAAACAAATATATATATATATATATATATAATTTGAATACATGTAGTGGTAATCAATGTATATCACAATTTGGGTCCAAGGAACCCACTTTCAATAGATAGTGGTGGAATCTCAGAGTTTAGTGCAGGAGTTTCCATAGAGGGACCTACCTATTGTACCCTCTGTTGGGGTAACAACATTTAGGGAGGTTAATTCTTTAGAAAATGATGGTAAGTACTCATATATCCAATTATTTTCTTTCTTTACTTACAATTAATATATTATGGGTGTTTATTTCAATTATTCCCACAAATATTATTTAAGTTTGAGATGTTATTTTCCAAACCTCTCAGTCGGTGGAGATTGTAGGTACATCAACTTGTACGGGACCAGTTTCATCAGGGAGTTCTAATCTAGGGTTCTCACAGATCAAGCTAGTCCCTGAATGTATCTACCCTATTGTGAGTGGATCTGAATTAGGTTTTGAGGATCATAATGATTTCAATGTCACCCATATTATTATTTAGTGGGATATATGGATATTATTCTTAGATAATCCCCTAAAATACTTATCCTTATAATTCTAAAGGATATGTGGCATGTTTACAATGATGGGATGCAGTAAATTTCATTATTGTGTTGTCTATTATACCATGAAGGAGATAATTTTATGTCTTGAAAAAGAGAAAACATCATAATTAATTCTTATAAAGGTGATATTATCAGTGCAATGTTTTCACCTCCAAGCTATAATGTCTTAGGTGGAGTCTCATTATTCCAAAGTGATAGCAGAACACCAGCATCAAATTGACAAAGAATCCCTCCAGGTTATCCATCTTCAACAAGATTTGGATTCTACCAAAGATATATTGGTGGATCTCAATTGATTTCATAAAGAATTTCACACTTATGGGAGAAATATTTTTGCTACCATGATGGAATATATTTACCTCACTAAATAGATTGAGGCCATGGGGCTATTTGGACTTCAACAAAATGTTGATGAGGCCCAAAAATCTATCCATCAAATTAAAACTTATATTAGAATCATTTTATAGTATACCACTATTACAAAGAGAGATTTTTACCTATGGGGAATCCCATTATCTTTTCATTTATGAATGAAAAAAATCCTTAATTATTTTTTAATTCATTGGTTTCCTGTTTCACTTGAATTATCATTTCATAGTAACTTATGAAACTATGAATAGTGATATTGGGACAATCTGAATCTATCTAAACACTGAATGTGAATAAAAAAATTCAATGATGATTCAAAAACATTTGAGTTAGAATAATTTCCTCATGGGCATGGCCCATGAGTAGGTATAGGCACAAATACCATCACCATAACACTAGAGTTGGTCCATTCAGAAGAATGATCTCCTCTTGGGTGTGTATTGAAAATTGGTGTATACTCAAATACCATCATTATACCACTAGATTTTTTCTATTGGTATCAATAATATCCTCTTAGTTGTGGCTCGCAGATGAGTATAGGCACAAATATCATCACCATAACACTATATTTTGTCTATTTGGATGAATGATATCCTCTTAGGTGTGGCTCACATATGAGTATTGGCACAAATACCAACATTGTAACACTATATTTGGTTCATTCAAATGAATGATTTGACTCAATGTGATAAGGATCATGAATAGGAATTCAGAATGAATATTTCATTGTTCAAAAGGGTTTTAGTATCCTAAAGTTATATATTTATGTATTTCACATGGATTCACTATACTTATATGTCGGGGATAAAGGAATTGATGAATGATCAAATTTTTTCCTAGGTCAAGGGGCCTAGAGAACATATATCAACTTTTATTGGGGTTATATAGTGTAATTCATAAGCTTTGATTCTTTTACTTTGACGACCTAACTTTTCTCTAAACCTTGTATGTGGAAAACTTAGTAGAAAAGAAATTGGCATTTATTTAGGTTACCCTTATGGGTTTTCAACCAAACAAGTTTTGTGATTTTCAATATAAAATTCTCAATTTTTTCTAAATTTCAAAAGGCATGTGTCTATGGAGTAAAGGATCAACTTTTTCCCAGGTCACCCATTACAGGTTTTCAACCTAGTGAGCTTCATGTATCTTCCTTCTGGCAGTTTTAGGTCATGAAATGCAGGCCAATATAGCTGATATTTAAGGTCGGATAGCTTTGACCGAAGGGTAAGGCATCTTGAATGGCAACATGGGTGAATTAAACTCAATGTGAATTGGTAAATCTCAATGTTAGTGAAACATACAATCTTATGAATAAGAACAACCCAATCAACCCAATCAGAGTGGCCATCACTATTAGCATCATTGTTAGTGATCATCATAAACCTAATTAGAGTGACCATCATTGTCAGTGGAGGTGGGATTTCACTCTTTGAGAATTCTCTAAAGATTGATTGTGTGATCCAAACAAGAAAATATGATCTTTCGATTATTGATAAATAAATTGATGAGGAGTATAAATCCTTTATTAGTAATTAGGATGAAGACTAATAATATTTCAGGTTAAACAAAAAATTTCCAAGTACACAATCCATTTATAAAGGTTAGGGTAAATCACCATGTGAAAAAGGGTCCCACCACAAAAATAGAATGCACAAAAAATGGGCATTTAATTTATAGTCAAAAATCTTGGATCAGTATTTTATATGGTTTAAGGTCACATAAAAAGTACCATTTAATGGATAAAGGGTGGGATATCAAATATCTACTCTAAAGATGAGAAATATGAATAAGTATATAACATCAAGTGTAGTTAATCCACTTTAATAGTTGGATTATGGGTTGTGTAAATCAAAAATTAATAAATATGAATCTGGGATGATGAGATGGGACATGTATGTCATGGATGACCATTTTCCATATTTTAATAATGGGTCCTATTATAGTGGTTTGTGGGTATACAGAGAGTAGAGAATATCTCCCTTAGGATGAAAATTCATCTAGTTGAAAATCCATATATAGGGAATATATGTAGATCCATATCTAGGGATGTATTGATAGTCAATAAAAAGTTTCCTATATAGTTTAATAAACTTGTTACCAGTATTTAGGAATGTTTCCAATGATTTAAACACTTATAAAATAAAATATATTTATGGAAGGAAATAATATTCAATAATGTTTTTGGAACCTTAAAGGTAACTCCACTGTGTATGGAACACACAATCGGGGTAGAGAGATATGATATGTCACCATTTTAACTTTTTCCTAAATTAATGGGTTCAGTGAGCATTGCTCAACTTTTTCTAGGGCCATATGATAGACCCTAAAAGCTTTGTACCTTTTTTATGTGCACTTTTATCTTTTTCTAATCCCTGAGAGTGGGAGGCTTAACAAATGATGAATTAACTTTAGCTCAGGCTTCCATTTATGGGTTTTCATCCTAATAAGTTTTGTCTATTTTTTACCTATAGTTTAAGGTCTTATGGTCCAAAATAATAAGGGATAGATTTTATGGTTGTAACATTTTAAATCACAAATGTTGAGTTTAAGGTCATACAACTTAGACCAGCAATAGAGACAATATATATGGAAAAAACTAGGAAAAACTTGATGTGAATAGAGATTCCAATGCCACTATAGACTATCCCAGAGAAGGTGTACAATGTTTTATGTTCATGATGAATGGACCTATTAAGGGTGATAGTAACAACCCAAAGGGGGTAAGAGATTAAGAGTGTCCCAGTACCTTTCAAACAGAGGATTAGTAATGTTTAAAATCACAACTCAAGTTTCTTGGATCATGAACAGAGATGTGGAACATGTACATAAAGGATAACCACTGACCACATTCAAATGGAGGGTTATGTTTCAATTTTGTGGTTGTGTACAAAGATTATAGGATATACCCTTTATGATGAGGATGTCTCTAGTTGATAGTCCATATAGAGGGAACATATGTTGAACTATATAAGTGGAATATATGCATAGTCAATAATAAGTGTCCTTTGGAGTCTAATACATTCATTATTGATATTTGTGAAATGTTTTTGGCAATCCAAGACACTCAATTCATGAAGTGTGTCTTATAAAAAATGATTTCTAGAAAGGGTGATGAAGGAATATTGGATTTGAACATTCCATGACCAGGTTGTTACAACTTCCTTATAAGAAATGGAAATGGATGTTGACTCATAGTTGGGTCCTGCATATATATTTTTGAAGTCACTATGTATCCTGAGATAGTGGGAATCAAGACACACATAGTTCTTATACTATAGGGGAATCCCTAAAAACTAGGATATAATATTGAGAAAGGGGAATTTTATCCTAAGGTTTATTTATAGAACAACCCTATGTAGGAATACTTACATGGATTTTACCCTCATGTAGGGAAACTATACCACATATAGGAGGATTATCTAAGCAGTTTAAGGTCATATAGGATAGAACATATGTCATACATTTTAACATTATGTTACAAGGAATCAGATGCCTTGAAGTTTAGGGTTATATGATGAGGACTTATGTATATAATCTTTTTATATATCAATCTCATATGAAAAATGATATAGATTTATCTTAGTGATAAATTGGTGAAGGGAAACCCGACATAAATTAAGGGATACATACACTAGGATGAAGTAAGGATCTTAATTGGGATTCATGGATTTTCCTAGGATAATAAATCTAGGTTTAACTACATATCTTGTGGGGAAAATAATAAATCCATGTATAGTTCTTATAGTATCCTAGTGTAAGAGGACATTGAGAAGGATCTGATACTAATAAAGAGTACTCCAAAACTAGTATGGGGAAATTTTTTGTTTTCTCTTCTTCCTCAGTATAGGTTCATAAGAAAATATTCACAGGAATATATTATATAGATCTAACTCACACATAGAAGGGAAGTTCATTTTTGTTGGTGGAATTTAAGGTTCGGCTTTGGATATAGGATCCAAGCATCACTATGCACCTTCTGAGGACAATAATCAAGACACATGTAGTTCTTGTTTTGTGTTCCCTATGTGGATTAGGTTCTTGTATAGGGGAAATTTTTAGTGATAGTTCATGGATGAATAACTCCATGATGAAGTCACCTACATAGGTCTGGTTCATTCATAGGAAAGGGTTTGTTTTTAATAGTATATCTCAAGGATGAATCTATACTAAGGGTCTCTATGTAAATAGTATTATACGTCTTACATATTAGGCATCATTTTAGTGTAGTGACATGCACAAAGGAGGGATTTTTGGAAGTTTCGGTTGGGCCCAGGATAGGATATCTGAGCATCACTACATATCCAATAGAAACATGAATCAAGACACATGTAGTTCTTATAGATAAAATCCTCACATAGATCAATCTCAAATGCAAGGAAAGGGTGATCTTATTTCATATGTCAAGAAAACTATGACATCAGGGTTGGTTGGTATAGCTATACCATTGAATCCCAAAAAAATAGAGTGACCTCATGTAGATAGAGCTCTTACACAGGGGAAGGGGAATTTTCTATTTTTTATAGTCCTAGGATAAAGGATTCAGGAATTGATATGTATCTTTAAGTAACAGCAATCAAGACACACATATTTATTGGAGTGAAATTCCTTGCATAGATCAAGTTCATATACAAGTAAATGGGGAATTGATATCCTTGAGCATAGAAATATTGTATGCCAAGGGATCCTTCATAGATATGGATCTCATGTAGGGAAATTATATCATATATAATAGGTCACTCTAAGCAGTTTAGGTTCATTTAAGATAGACTATATTGTTCCCCATTCTTATTCATGGTGCTCTTATTCATTATAAATATAATGATAAATCAATTACTTTAATATATCCTAAGTTATTCTTTGTGTGAGAAACAAAATGCAATTGGATGATTATGTATACCGCACTAGAGTGCATGATAGGGTAATTTTTAACACATATTAAAGGGTTTTGAATCTATGGTGTGAATGTTTTGATACAGTTTAATGTCATGTTATGAGGATGTTTACTATACAGATTAATGTCTTGTAGTGAGGACGATTACCATATAGTTTAACAACATACAGTGAGAATATTATTTTATGGTTTTATATCATGTGATGAGGAAAATGTCATGCAGTTTTATATGATGAATTTATGATATTATATTGTGTAGTTTGAATTGTTACATCAAGGACTTGTGTTGTACATTTTAACATCATGTGGTAGGGATGTTGGCTAGTTATTTTAACATCATATAGTGAGAAATTTATGCTTCGCAGTTTAAAGTCATATACCTAGGGCTTGTGTTGTGTAGTTTAATGTCATGCATTATGGAAGAAATTGAACCGATTTGAAAATTATGAAAATTTCTTCTTGATAAACATTATATTAATGTGAGGTGTAATGTATTCTCCATCCATTTTAACCAAAAAATAAGTTTTATTATATTAAACATAGTGTATGAAATAAGGACCATCTGACATTGGTATGATATTTGGAGGATTTTTTCTTAGTATCATTGGAGTTCTAAAAACCAATACTAGCTCTCCTTGGAGGAACAAATAGATGTGAACTTTCTTATTGAAAGCTCATGCAACTTAGTTTTGATAAACATACAAGTTGTGAAGAGTGAACAACCTTTTCTCATCAAGTTTTTCTAAATCATCCAATCACTTTCGAGACTGTTCATATTTAGATAGGTAATTGTATATGTAAATGTAAAGAGAGGGAAGTTGAACCTCAATAGGAATGACTTCCACTATCTCATATAAAAGTGTTTATGGGATCTCTTTCACATGCATATGGGTTATGGTGTGGTGGGCCCAAAAATTATGTAGAAGTTTATTTGTACAATACTTCTTTCATTTATTCACTATCTTCTGAAGTATAATATATAGAGTCTTATTGAACGCCTTAATCTATCCATTTTTTCAGGCATGGAAGAAAGATGAGTGGTTGAACTAAATATTATATTGTTGATACAACCTTTTTAACTCAAAAAAATATAAATTGGTTTCATTTTCCATCAATATTGTGTGAGGGACACCAAATATAATAATTATTATTATCTTTAAATAGGTAATGAAAGATTTCATCCCAAATTCCTTGAGGGGTATAGCCTTACTCCACATGGAGAATAAGTCAGAGGTAGTAAGGATATACTTGAACTACCTGGTTTTTGTTGGGGGATATGGCCCCATGACATCTATTCCCCACATAGAAAAATCCCAAGAGTATTTAACAATATGTAGAAAATATGGATGTTAATGGCTAAAATTGGTATGTATCTGGAAATCATGAAATTTCTTGGTGAATTCCAAGAAATATAGGTTTAGTAATATAAAAAAGTATCCAATCCATATTATATGATGGGATAGATTGGTTCTATATTGATAAGAACCACATGCTTCTATGTGGACTTATTAAAAAAATAGTGAGGGTCTATCCTCCTTAAATACATTTGAGGAGCACTCTATCAAAACCTCATTTCTAGAGTACTTTTTTAGAATCTGAGCCATCGTAAAGAACAATTTTTATAGTCTGTCATCAAATATGTTCATTTTTGGTTTGATCAAATGGAAGAATTCCACATAGGAGATAGTCCAATATGGGGAACATCCATCAAATGACAGTATTATTCGGTGAGGATATCATCCGAGGATAGAGATGATCTCATTGATCTTTTCTGTATCACTACCAATAATGGAGATATCACCCTACGGTGTGCAATGTTTATGATTTTCTCATCCCAATTTGGATCTTACATGGATATAGTTATATCATCCAATACATATTCATAGGCATTTTGTGAATGGGGTACATGAGACAATTCTAGTTCAAAGGATAATTCTTCCATAAACCCTCATATATAATTGAGAAAGGGAATTAGTTCCTCTTTCTTAATTAAATATTCACCCTTAATATACTTGATCGCCAACTCTGAATCACCATTGACATTTAGTCTGGAAACCAGTATCTGCAAATCCATTTCTAATTCTGCATTGAGGTCTTAGTATTTAGCCTCATTATTAGTGAAGCCTTCCAATAATAGAAAGGAGTAAGGTAAAGCAACCTTTTCTGGGGATATGAGAACAATCTATAGGTTGTATTTTTTGAGTTTTAGGTTTTCAATCCTTATTATTATAGGGATTATAAAAGTATCTTTTAAATATATCTCCCTTGTTTGGGGATTTTTAAGAATAGATAATACCTCTTCATTAGGAAAATTTTTATCTAGTGTCATGTATTCTGAGGTAGGATGTCTAATTCTTTCTCTTTGGATGACTTTTGTGGTATGAATTGGATATGAAACTGTGGAAATATAATGCCCAATGTGTTAAAAATCCATTCAACATAATATGTTTGAGGATGTAATTGATAAGATCAATATAAGAGACCAGATAGACCTCATGATTCTACAGGTAGTGCCTCAACTTATGAACTATGAATATTAGTTCAAGTTAATTCTTCTCGATGTCATAATATTGAGTCGAAGTGTCATCCTTGGTTTTACTGAGATAGTATAGACCATTTTCATTTAGGGAATCATTCAACTACACAATAAATGCACCGATTGATCGCTCCAAATATTTCATGTACAAAATGAGTGACATCTCTTCAACGTGAATAATTAATACCAGTTGGCATGAGAGGTATATCTAAGGACTATCAAGAAATTTATGGAAATATTCATCCCACTGATAGGTGACTCCTTTATTCATAATCTTGATAATGGGTAGGTATTTTATTTCTAGTTTCATTATGAAGTTCCTAATGTTAGTGAGGCATCCTTGAATCCATATCAACTCTATGAAATTTCAAGTATGTAGAATATTAAGGACCTCCTTGGTTTTATCAAGGTCAACCTTAATACCATAATGGTATATAAAAAATCCAAGAAACTTCCATAATTTTACCCCCAAAAGATTATTTTAGAGGGTTCATATTCAGGTTGTCATACCATAGTTTATTGAAAAAAAATATATTGGAAAGATAGTCATAGTGCTATAGATATTTAACCACCATATCATGTATAATTCCAAAGTCTTCCCTAAAAAGGGATTGAAGATATGGTTCATGGAAATTTGATATATGGAATCATCATTCTTCAAGAAAAAGGGAATTTATCAATATAAAAACATTCATTGGTTATCTCAGAAAGATGCCTCCTCCTCATCTTTATGAACCATCCAGATCTAGTTATAACCAGAGTATTCATCCATGAAGGAGAAAACCTGGAAGTTGGATGTTGCATCAATCAAAAGTTTTTTTATCAATATTGGGAAATCATTCTTTGGGAAGTGATGGTTGAGATCCCTAAATTAGATTTCAACTTTGATCTTTCCATTCTTCTTCTTGGTATATATGATGTTGAAAATCCATTTCACATATTAAACTTCATAAATGAAGTGTTATTTGATGATCTTTTCAATTTTGGATTCTACCATGGCAGCATGAGTCAGATTCATTCTCCTAACTACCTACTTGTATCCATGATGATCTTATGGAAGGTAAAAATGATTGGTGGCCATTTCAAGATCAATCCTTGACATTTATACATAATTCCATGCGAAGAAATCTCAATGATGATTCAATAGAGATATGTATATCTCATTATTTTGGAGACATGGAGACACTAATCAAGCTAAGTCATGAATCTTCATTTGTACTAAGGTTCACTTGTTTGATCTCATCAATGGTGGTGTAGGGTCCATTATAAAATATTGTATGGGAATATCTAAGATCTTATTACTCTAATTATTCCTCATTATACACTTCATTTACTTCAATTTTAGTGAAAGTGGGTGATAAATAGATACTTTTAGGACTGGGAGACAATGAAAGATCATTTTTATCCTCTGTAAATGATGGGGAGGAACCTTCAAGTAATGAGACTACTAATATATGAGCATCCTTGTTGGGGGAACTCTATATATGCTCTTCCTCGTCTCTATTATCACCAAGGGAAGAAGAAGTAGAGACATCCTGATATTCACAATATGGCATTGAGGAATTTTCATTCCATATAGATGATATGGGGGAATTATTTGATCTAGATGGTGATTTAAGGGTCTTATTAGGTCTTTTAAAAAAAGGTTAACAATTTTCATCTTGGGAATATTCATCATTTCTAGGATCAAATCCTCTTTCTTCATAGTTGGATACAGCTGGTATAGTGAATATAATGAACATAGAAGAAAACATGACCAAACCTCAGGCCTTACTTCTTCTCATGGGACTCATATCTACTTGGTCGAAGAGTCTTGGTTTTTTTTATTAAGGTTTAATATTAATAAATCCATCATTCATATATACACACTGAGGAATGGCATTGATCTTCATAGATGATATGGAATTATTTCTCTTTATTAGAGGTGGTTATTATGGGGGAACTTTAGCCAAACCATTATATGATGTAAATTTGATCAAATTATTTATCATCTTAGGTAGGTTTATTATATTTGAATGATTCCCCATATTTATAGATATTACCTCGATTTGATTAATGGAAAATACATAATCCTCACCGAGTTCATGGAACGGGTTGATGGGGCCATTTGGGGCAGTGACTAGAATAACATCATCAGTCACTATCTATTTTTCTTCCCTTTGATATAATCCTTAATTTATGTATTGAGATTAATGGAACTAAAAATGGGAACTATCACTATGCAGAACTATAACCTTTCCATCAATAGAGTACTTGAGACATTGGTGGTGTGATTAGGGTAATTCTGTGCGGGAATGGAGCCATAGTATTCCCAGTAGGATATTAAAATCCATGTCCTAATGAATAGTGATGCACTCAAAATCATAAATAGTTTACCTGAACCGGGCTCTAGGTTATATTCATCCAAGGGGATTTTTATCTCTTTTATTGTTCCATTGGATTTTCAGAGTATAGGGATAAAAACTAACATCACTATGGCCCAAGTGTCAAAGTGTATAGACTAGAATTTCATTGATTCCAAAGCTATTTTCAATGATAGATCAATATACATTAAATCCATCCAATTTCTAGTTATATACAAGGGTCTGATATGTCCTTTTATGGTGTTATATTTGTCTTTCTCTATGATATAACCACATTCAACTCAATATAGTCATTTCTTCATGATATACTTTAGTGTAAGAGACCTTGAGTTAAAAATATTGAGGGCTTAAGAGATCCTCAATAAGTTTTTCTCGAAACTCCTTTTAAAGATAGAGGTAATTGATAATTGGGAGCTTAGTTGAAGCAATAATAGGTTTCTTAAAAATTTCATGATTCTAAGCCAGAGGCCTATGTTTCCCTATATGAGGTTGTTTCCTAGAATGAGGATTAGGAGCTGATTCTCTCTTTTCTAGTGACTAATTCCACTGATCAGAACTTGAAGGAATATATTTTATGTATGATTTGGGTTGATCTTATCTTCCCACATTTTGATGCAAACTAGATAGATGTTGATTTTTTTATCACTCCGGTTTGATTGGGCTTGAATGAGGACAAGGTAATTTGGGATAAGATTGGTGCTCCTACGAAGCTCACTAGAGTTTCTGTATTCATGTCATTGTAGTATATATGGTCTTAATAGGGATATGACCTGAATTTTGAGGTCTATGTCTACCTTTTATTCCTCAACCCTATCATCCATGATGGCCTTTTCATTCATCTCCCTGATTGTGAGAGGGTAATTCAGGATTATATGTATCTTATTCTATAAAGTAGGTATCTTCCAAGTAAATTATGTTGATGGATTTATATAGATACTCTTTGTATTAAAAGGATTATATTTTGTGGGATGGTTCCCATTGGACCATTTGGGGGGTGATAGTCATCATATTAACATTGGGGTAATTAAGTCTTAGAAAGTTTGAACTAGCTTGGGCATTAGAAAGAGTTAATCTTCTTATTTATTGGTATTGTTATGCATGTTGTGTTAGTTCTTATAAGTATAGATCATTGATAACTGCGGTGTTAAAGAAGAAATCTCAGTTTCCATGGATGGATTTAGGGTCACATCTAGTATATTCAACTGTACCCTAAGAATAAAAATTTCTCATTTGATTGTCTTTTTTATCATCTAATCATCAAAAATTCATGCACCTTTGTGTGTAACTTCCTCCTATTCCCCTTATTATTTTGGTGGGATGGAAAAATTACAACCCACTTGTGATGACGGATTTCCTATCTTATCCTTCCCAAAATCTACCATCTTTAATAGGATATATTTAATTATGAGTCACTCATGGATGGTGTGTCCCAAAATTTAGTGCACGGAAAAATAATTTGGGTGGTCCCTAAGGCCAAATTGAATAGATTTCATGGGCTCTGGTAGCTTTAGAAAGTTGTTCTTCATAGCTATAATGAATTAATTGAGGACCTACTCATTTTACAAAGAATGAACTTTATTATTTCGATCTTCGTATGGAATACATATATTATCATATCTTCCTTACAAATGAGGTTTTTGTTGTTGTTTATTTGTATATTTACCATGTGATATTATGCAGGTTTGGGTATTGAAGTTGGTAACAGAGCTGTCTTAAGTATAACAGTTGTTTTTTATACTTTTCCAGTCCTACTCCCTTGAGATGTTGACACTAAATAAGACTTTTTCTTGGTCTTCTAAATGGAATCATCCAACCACTGTATGGCTATGTAAAACTCACAAAATATCCTTAAATAATTTATCAAAATGAGTGGTGTTTTAAATTCATTAAAAACGTTTTCTATACATATTCCCAGAGACTCTTCTTGAGGGAGTTTCAAGTTAAATGAGTAGATCAAACCCTTCTAAATAGAAATAAATTTTTGATACTATCTTATTCTTTCATTTTCTATAGTTTTATAGGTAAAGGAAATTTCCTTTCTCAGCATTTATTTGAATTAGTAGAGAAGATTTTGGTGGAGGTTTTCACATCCTATGTCTGTTTTTTCAGGAATATTTATATACCCAAAAAATGTGGGTCTATCTAGAGTCTATAAAAAGTATATGAGCTCGGATTCATCTCTTTTCTTTAGGGTCCCCATCATGGGACCATGTCAAGATAAAAAAAATCAAATTCTGTTATGAGTCCCCTGTGTCATTGAAGGTCAAGAAAGTTGAATTTATGAAGTTAGGTGAATGAGGAGTCATGTAAACCCATTCATGGTGTGGCTTTATTTCTAGTTTTACTTGGTTCATGTCACCCTTCCATGGATTCCATTCATGTTACTAGAGATTCAATGAATTCAATGAGTTCTAAAATAATAGATGGTTGTCTAGATACCTAAGTGAGGGCATTGAGTATATACTAATATAGTTGGATTTCCCACATCTATTACTAATAACCAGTATGGGTTGGCCTGGGGTATCCCACCTGACATAGTTCTAGATGCTTCCCCAATGGAGAAAACTCATGATATTCCCCATCCACTGGGACTAGATAAATAGGTTACCTAGATATTTGATTATTTGGATGACCATATTCTGTTATTTCTATTATAAAATCATCTCTATATTGAGGAAGAATTATTAGAGTAGAAACATGATGTCTACTTGAGAGTTGTACTCTATGGAAATATTTCCCATAAGTAACTTGGCATTGAGTTTCTTTAACTTCTTTATATCTTCTTTATATTCGGTTCATCCTTTCTTGATAGTGGAAGTCACAACTTCTTTGGGTGATGAGTGGGTTGCGGACACACTCTTCTATCTCTCTTTTTTCGAGACTTACTAAGGCGATGTTAACAAAGAATTTGGGGGATCCCCAAAATATTGGGTCTTCCTATATTGATAAGTACACACACAGACTTCAATTATTTCAGTATGGACTTTTTTTGGATAGAAACTTCCACATCTCACTCTTTTATGTCAGGGTCATTCTCTAGATCATTGTTGGATCTGATTTTGATGAAATTAACTAATGTATAACATGCACTGGGAATCATATCCTCATCAAAAGTGTAAATGTATTGATTATATTATGTGTATATTTCAGAATATAAGTTGCAATTATCCCTATTATTCCCTTTCTTTGAATATCATTTCATCTTACAGCCCCTCTAAGGATTTACCTTCCTTTTGTTATCCCTCGTGAAAAAATTTGTGAAGGGTGATCTTGAGGGAGTCTCCTAATTCCCTTATTTAGTTCTTCCCCAAAGAGAAATATGGGTCACAAAATAAGAGAAACTATGAATGTATCTCTTGTGATGTGTCTCCCAGCCTATAGAATATTGACTCTCATGGAGCAAGAGGAAGTTGTGATAAAATGTCCTCATCCTTATGTGAGAAGGTTTATTTGATCCTTCCACCATGAAATCTTAGAATAATTTGGGATTTGATGATCCTTGGGGTGGCATTGGTGGAAAAAATTACCATAGCCCTATGGGATGGGGTTTCTATTTATCTATACTACTAAGGATACTATTGTTTCCCTTATGATTTTGAAATATTTTTTTTGAACATGGGTCGAATGTAGTTCATGTTATGAACATGATCTAGATGCTATTATGGGTAGTGCTTCAAGTGAAAATTTATCCTTTCTAATATGAGAAGCTTATTAAACCTTTTCATAGTCCTAATAAAAGAGTCTCTTGATACCTCATTCCTATCAAGTTCATCCTCCAATGGCCCGAAGGCCTTCATTTTTTATTGATTTTGATAATCCACCTTTCAAGGGGTGAGGTGGAACCTTTACAAGGATCGTAGGTGTAAGTATTACATGTCCCATAGGCCTTAGAGGAATTAATTACTCATAGGCTTCAAACATTACATACAACCCAGACTAACTACTTGGAACTGCTCCTCCCCAGCATCTTCATTGTGAAATCAACTCTCCACCTTCGCATGGTTGTTTAGATAGGCATTTCCATGCATGCACAGGCTTGTCCCGATGGCAGGTGTCATACCCTCTCATTCTTTCAATCTGTTTAGCTTCTACTGTGGAGAAATCTCCTTGCTCATCCTCCTTGTAGAGCTTGTTCCTTGTAGGTTGTCTAGTTTTCATCTGCACTTAAGGTGGCCCGAAGGCCTTGAGGTGGCCCTAAGGCCTTACTGACCCAAAGGCCTGGGTGGACCGAAGTCCTTAAAGGACTCAGGGACCAAATCGGTGGCCCAAAGGCCCAAACGGGGGCATATTCTCGGCTGCTACAGTGCTAAATAGTTCCTGGTACAGTTCTCTCTACAGTACTACACAGTTCCCACTACAGTACTACTACAGTACCGAAAATTCTGTCTCCACCTGGATTTGATCCATGATAGATTGGATGCACTTATGGAGTCCTTACCAACTGGGCTAAGGCTCATGTGCATTTAGAGATAATGGGACCTTGTTGGACATGGTGGGTAGCATGTACAATTCTCAAGCCTAAAATCTGGCATGAAGTGATGACATTGCATGATGTCATTCTCAGTAGACTCTGCTGACTGGGGATCAAATTTAAATGTAGTGCTCTAGGTTCTACCCAACCTTTGTTATGTACATATAATGGAGTGTGAGTGATCAATTAATATAAATTTCTCAAATAATTAATGCATCCACATCAGAGATATCCACACCTCCATCCTAGTTTCAGGTTCCATTCCACTAAAAGGGAAGTCAGGTCAATTTTTTGATGAATTTCTTCTATTTACTTGATTTGGTTTTCATATTTTTATTAAGGTGGATAATTTTATTTCAAATGATGAAGATTCATCCCTATATTCAAATGAATATGGTGTATCCAATCCTCTCCCAATGCGTTATTGATTTCATATTGATATGCATCCCTGGGCCAAAACATGATTGATATGTTGTATTTAGCTAGTTTTTTCCTCATTATCACAACATCTTCTTCATCTTTGGTGAGATACTTCTATACTTGATTTTACCGTAGCAGTTTTTTTCCATCTTCCTTAATGAGGATAGAGGAATTTATTGGAATATTCTCTATTATATTGAAAGATAAGTGATCTATAGATAGTATAGATAATGATTTTTTCCTTAGTCTATCTTCTAGTTGTGAGAGAATATTTCTCATTAGTGATAGGGTGTTTGGTGTAACTGGCCTCAATATCTTGAGTGCCCCAGGATATTAGGGATTTCTCATAGTTTCATTAGAAATGAGAGGACCTTATTTACTAAATTAAATTTTTCTCAATATAATACCTTTGCAGCAAACACAACTATGGGGAGTACTACCATCACAGATGAATATTCAGTCGTAGGGAGGATTCCTATGACATATGTCTTGGGGGAAATTATGGTGAACATTAGAAAGGGGATTACCTCCATACCAGTTGATCTTTTTACTACAAATAGGATTTAAGTATCTCTCACCATGATAATAGTTCCCATTACTCATCTTGATATCTCCATGGGGAGGCCTTCATGGAAGGAACTCTGGGGAGGGCCTCTTGAGCTACTGGTAGTAACATTATAGGGAGGACCTCCATAACTAAATATGATTACTCCTTTTTATAAATATTCATTAGATTATTAGGCTATTATCAAAAGATTATTCAAGGCCTTAAGAACACCATCATTGATGGATAGTTCTACTCATGAAATTTAAACTGCCTTGTATAGGCTATCACATTTTCATTTTTCATTAGTACACTGCCCATACCCTAATTTTAAGCATTACTATATACCATGAAAAGTTCCCCACTTGAGGGAATCATGAGGACTAGTACGGTGATAATCCTCTTATTCAATTACTTAAATCTCTCTTCACATTCACTGGTCTGGCCTTCCAAGTTATCTTGATTATCGGGTTTGAAAATCATGAGAAGTTTCTCAAAGATCATTGGTAATACCTATCTAGTCCAAGTAAACTATGAATCTCTATTATAGATTCTAGTCTAGTCCATTCCTCAATTTAATTTTTCTTATAAGGGTCCACATATATCTATTTTTTTTGTGATAACATGTCCCAAAAATGATACTTCCTTCATCCAAAACTCACATTTACTATACTTTGCATATAGATTCTCCTTTAATGAAATCTTTAGAACAATATTAAAATGTTTTTCATAAAGCTAATTAATTTTTGAGTATATAATAATATCATCTATAAAGAATACCACAATTTTTTTGAGGTGATATCTAAATTCTCTATTCATTAAGTCCATAAATATTGTTGGAGAATTAGTAAGTCTGAATGGAATCACTATGAACTCATAGTGTCCATACCTTATTCGAAAGGTAGTTTTTGTAATATCTTCCTTATTCACCTTTAATTGGTGATATCCCAACTGAAGGTACACCTTAGAGAAATATCATTCCCTTATAGTTCATCTAACAAGTCTTATATCCATGTTAGGGGATTCTTGTTCTTTATTGTGATTTTTCTTAGTTCATGATAATCAATACAGAGGTGAATTAACTAATCCTTATTGATGAAGAGGACTAGTACACCCCATAGTGAATTACTTGGGCATATAAAACCCTTTTTTGGATTCTCTTGTAACTATTTTTTCAGTTCCTCTAACTCAATAGTGGTCATTCTATAAGGATTCTTGGATATGGGTAGAGATCCATGTGCAATTTTTAATGAGAACTCAACATTTTGGTCAAGAGGAAGATTAGGAAACTATTTAGGAAATAAATCATCATAATCCCTCACAATGGACATGTCTTCAAGAAAGATTCTCTCCTTTGTCTCAATCTTTTGAGAAAGATACTTTTTTGTAAGGAAATAATATCCATGCTTGAGAAGATGATTCCAAGAGAGATTAATCCCCCTCCTTACACTTGTACATTACTGGAGGATGACTTGGAATGTGAAGAGTGGTCTCCCTCTCCCAAAATTTGATGTTGTATTTGTATACGGACAATCAATCCATTCCCAATATAGCATCAAACTCCACTAAAGGAAGTAAGAATATATTTTCCAGAAGATTTAGTCCATAAAAATTGACTTTCAAAGAGTTATATACATTGGATGCAACAATTTCTCCATTTTCGGTTCTCATAGAAAGATCAACCCCCATGTTTTGATGAGGTTTTTTAATAGTTCTACTAAAATTAAAAGATATTAAATAATTCATAGAACTAGAATCAAAAAGTAGATTCACTATCTATCGCCACATTATTGTCAAGATCTACCTTGGTAGTAGTTATAGTATATGCTCTTCCTTGTTATCTAGGACTAGGAGGTTGTTTCTGTTTATTCTATACAATAACCCTTGACTAGGGAATTGGATTGCATAATATTTGTGTTCCTTGTAGTTAAAACATTGTATTGAAATATGAGGGTTGATATGAAACTTATTTTCCTCCATTACATTAGTGGGTTTCTTTATCTCTATTCATAATTTATTAGCCTAATTCCCTTCTTTTACACACTTGAAGCATCTCCTAGTTCCCTTAAAATAGTTTTTGGTATGCTTCTTCCCACACTTTTGACACATGGGATGTTGGGTTTTCTTTCCTCCATAATATTTATCTGTTGAACATCCTAATGAAAACTACATTTTATGATTTTTATCTTCAGGACCATGAAACCACTGAAATTCTCTAATATCCATATTAACCATGAGGAAACAACGATCAATATCTTCATAGATGTTGAAGTCTCAAATAACCAAATATTTTTATAAACTTTTCTTTAACCAACTAAAGAATTGGTCCACCTTACTTTCGGAATTGATGAAAAGGCTGAAGGAATACTGTGAAAGACTTGTGAAGTTTGCATCATACACCCTAATAGACTCATCTACTTTTTTATTTCAATCACAGAAAATCCCTGTCCATTTTAAGATAGAAAGTTTGGGAAAATATTTATTGAAAAATATTTTATTGAATTCTTATCATTCCATGAAATCAATATCCTCTTTGGACAATGTGTTCTTGATTAGCGTCCACCACTGATCGGCCTCCCCCTCCATGCAATAAATGACCAGCACAACTTTTTATTATTCTAATAATTGGAGTACAAATAATATATTCTCAATGGAGTTAATCCATTGTTCCATGATGAGGTAATCATAAGATCCACAAAAGGTAGGGGTCCTTTGTCACATAAAAGAGTTGACCGAAACTTTCACTTTCTTAGGGGAAGGAGGGTGTTCCACATGATTCAAGTTATTATTCATATCATGAGTTAGTTGAGCTAGTACTGACATGAATTTCTCATCTACCATTCCCATAAGGTTAGGCATATCATTAGTGAAATCATCACATTTCATATCACATTGGTTGTTGGAAAGGTTTCTTCTATTTCTCTCCATTAACTAAAAAAATAAAAACAAGGTGTGAATACTTTAACTAATAAACATACAAAATGAAAACTTATAATCTTATAAGGAGTAACTTATAAAAGATAAGTATATCTTAACTCATGATTCTATAGGTTTAAATATAGGTTATCCATGGTGATTTTACTATTGAGTTTTCTAACCTAAAAATCTATTCAAATCCTCTATAATGGTTTATAAAAAGTTTGTTAGTTTTTCAAAGCATATCCCCTGGGAGTGTCAAACCAAGTGTGAAACAAGGCCTCATTATCATGCACCAGGTGAAGATAGATTTAATACCCAATGTTCCCTTTTTGAAGTTATTACCCTAAAGTACAATTGTGCTAGATCCAAATCCACATATAGTATCTAGAAAGGGATATAATTTCCTGAAAACCACTCGCTCTAAAAATCACCAAAATTCTAGGATATTTTCCTATACTTAGAATTATCCCTATGATTCTCACTAAATTATTCTACTCCTAATCCACAAAAATAACTAGATCATCCTCTAATACTAACTATAGACTCAATCCTTTTTATAGATATTATTACCTGATTTTTAACATAAATATCCATTAAATACGAAACAAATATTGAAAGTCATAGTTTCTTTGAAATACTAGGTACATAAAACATCAACATGAAAATAAAACAACTTTATTTTAATCTCTATAATGAGCTCCTAAATATATTTAATCGCTTAAAACTACATGGGATATCTTGGGGAATACAAAGACAAAATGGGTGAGATAAAAATATTAGTAAGGGAATAAACATGATAAGGAAGTGGAACCTATGAGTCAAAGGTATAATATGATATCATCAAATAGAATTTGTATGAATTATCACAGATGAGAATAACATAAAGATAATGGTTTCATAAGATCATGGAAAAATAGAAAATGTTGTGAACCAACCCTCTTACCCTGGTACTCTGAAAACTGAGCCGACTCTAACATAGCCTGAAGGGAATTCCCGATCCCCAAGGGTTGGAAACTAGCACTTGGAATCATACAAGATCCAAGAGGGAATGATTTTTCTACAAAAAAGTGGAAGATAAAATATATAAGTCAGTATGATCAACACTCCAAAGGGATAAAGTTCCAAAAAAACATGTAAAATAGTACTTGGACAGAAAGATAAACATCCCAAAGGGAACAACTATGTCAAACAAACAAAAGTATCAAAATATCTTGTGTGAAAAGTGGATAATAGCTCCACTAGTCACCATCATCACTCTATGGTCCCAAGGGTGAATAACATCCACCACCTCCAAGTGGAACTTTCCCTTTTCTCAGACCTAGAATAAGAAAATCAACAAACATCCAAAGGAAATGGTAAGGTGTGAACTATAAAGTGAAATAGGGTCTCGTTAAGTGTTCCATAATAAATTTCATAACATCAAACCATTTACACTTTCATTTAAAAATTTAACAAGACATGGAATATCATTCATGTATTTTTAACCAAAACATGATTTCACATCAAAAGAGATGGTAGGTGTATAAAAACTAGCTTAAATGAACGTTTTATATAAAACAATTATATAAAGAAATTGGCATGAATAAAATAGTTTAATAATCAATGCCATGTATAATCAAGTCAAAAAATCATATCACCATGCAAAAAAATCTCTATGGTATATTATTTTAAGTAATAGGATCCTCACACATCTGAATAATGATCTCATCTCAAGAGAGGTGTGCACACTCAAATTAATCTACACCCCAATCGGGGAACCCTCATTGGCCATATACATCCCCCAAAGGGGAATCCTCTCAGGGATTTGTGCCACAATTGTTTAGTTAAAATTTTCATCATCAATCCATTACTAGGGAGTCAAGGTCCTAGCGTGTTTGTCTCATTTAACACTAACTACCCAGGCTAACATGTGCGTAAAACAATCAATCAATCAAACTTGGGAAAATCAAGAATTTCCAATCAATTAAAATCATAACTACCCAGTATTTAGTTTTCAACATGCATTTCTCATTTCAAAACCAAAATAGAGGTTCCATAAATTCATGTCATTTCAAATCATCTTTCACTTTATACCATTTTTCTTAAGGTTAAATAGAAAATTACTTTTAAAATAAATCCATCATTTTCCCAAAATTCGTCGCACATTTCATTTCCATTAAAATTAGGTTTTTTCATAATTTCCATGTCATTTATAATCACACATAAAATCATTTAAAATTAGGGTTTTTAAATCAATTAAAACTCATTTCAATTAAATATATAAATTTAAGGTTTTAATCATAGGGAAAACATCATGGAACCACCTACCATTAATCACACGGTCAAAGATAACACTCGCAATGGGATCGCCAATGAAGAACTTGGGGAACGAGATCAAGAAACAAAAAATATAATCAAGAACCATTGCAACAAAGTTTAGATCTTTCAATAACATTGTTATCCATCACTATCTAAGGAGGATATAAAGGAATATTGGAAGAAACCACATGAGAGGAGATACACTTACCAAAGAGGGGTCAGATCTTCCACTGGCACTTTGATTCACTAAGAAAAGGGTATGGGGGAGTCAAAATCTCCTCTTGGGAGCCTTAAAAGACCAAGGATTCAAGTTAGGGTCAAAATATGGTGATTAGGGTTTAAACCAGATGATTTTGGGGTTTTAATAAAGAAATTGTGGGAGTTAAAACTCACATGTATGGTTTACTGGGTAGTGCCACACAGTTAGACAGACCATGCACCCCTACTGGTGGAGTTCACAGTTTCTCCTAAGAGGGAATAACATTTTTTAAACTGTGCACCAACCATGAAAACTCTCACTTTACAAGGTTTAAAAGTTTATAGGGAATGGTCACACTGTTTGGACAAACTTTTTTCCCCCTTCTAGTATCCCACAACAGGGTTCGTAATTTTTTGGGACAAACTTTATGGTTTTCCCTAACCATGTACCAACCATTCACATCCCCTTGGGCTTCCAAAATTCTCCAAATTTCACATGAAAAACCTTGAGAAAAGACCCAAACAAAATGAGATCAAAACAAGGTTCAATAAATACCTAAAAGAAGGTAACGTTATGTTATAACCTCTTCACTATAAAAACTTTTTCCCCATAAATCCTGTCAAGAAATCTCCAAATCAAAGAGGTGAGGCCATTGTTCCCTCATCATTTCCTTCCTCTCCCAAGTCTCATGTGAATTAGAACCATGTTTTCATAGCACATGGACCAAAGGTATCATCCTCCAATGAAGAACCTTTAACTCAAAATCAATAATCCAAATTGGATACTCAGTCATAGATAAATCAGGCTCAACATCAAGATCATCCCAGGTCAAGACATGAGATGGGTCAAAATGGTTTTGTGATACATGTAACACACTATGTATCACCATAAACTATGATGGAAGTGATGAATAGTAAGACACTTTCCCCACTTTATCAACAACATCAAAAGGTCCCACAATACATGGTGAAAACTTCCCTTTTTCCCAATATATTAATGACCCAGATGAGGTGAAATACCCAAAAACACCTGGTCACTAACTAAAAACTCCAAAGGTCATCTACGATGATCAACATAAGATTTTTAATGGCTCTGTGTCATCACACTCTCTGATTAATTAACTAAATCTTCACCTTCTTCTATTATACCAAACTTGGTCCAACCAAGGAAGATTCACCAAACTCTAACCAACACAATAGATATTTACATAACCTTCCATACAATACCTCAAAAGGATCCATCTGAATTGAAAGCTGGTAACTTTTATTATAATAAAACTCAACCAATCCCAAATGGATGTCCCAAATCCACCAAAGTCAAGAACACAAGCACAAAAAATTTCCTTGAGAATCTATATAACTTGTTTTGTCTGGCCATTAATCTTCAGATGATATTTCATGCTCAAATGTACCTAATATCCCAGTTCCTCATGGAGGCCTCTCCAAAAGAGATAAGTAAAACAGAGATCCCTATCAGAGACTATAGTAGAAGGGACTCCATAAAATCTAACAATATCTTTCACATAGATATTTCCTAATTCATAAACTTTGGTTCTAACTCAAATGGGTATAAAGTGAGCCGACTTGGTCAACCTATCAATCACAACCCATATCACATTCTTATTTTGAGGGGTACACAAAAACCCAATCAGAGAATCCATATAGATGTCATCTCACTTCCAAGTTGGCACTAGAAGTGGCTAAAGTAAACCCAAAGGTTTTTGGTCCCCGACTTTGACCTATTGGAATGTATGATAGTTTAAAACAAAATGATAAATGTCTCACCACATACCTGGACATCAGAATTTTAACTGTATATTATAAAACATATTTATGGTTCCAAGGTGCACCGTCCACTAGGAATTATGGAAATCCCACATTACGGCCTTCCTTATAGACAAAGGAATGGAAAACCAATTTTGAAAACATAGGATGTCCTCATAAGAGAACATCCACTCATCAATGGTATCCCTACTATAAAGAGATTCCATAATTCTATGAAATTAATTATCAGGTCGTTACTCTAAAAGAATCATCTCAGGAAGAGTGTAGGTTAACTAAAAACTTGCAAAGACAACATTTGCCTCTTCTTCCCAAACTCCCAGATGTAACTGGAAAAAAAGGTTCATCAATTTTCATTCTTCTAATGATTCTTTCACAACTTGGTTTGGAATTTTCCTACTCAAAGAATTAGAAATTAAATTCCCCTTCCTCAGGAAGTAGGTAATGTCTAAATCAAAATATTCTAGGTACTCCACCCAGCATCTCTGTCTTAGGTTCAAATATTTTTGAGAGAATATATAAATGAATCTTTTGTGATTGGAATGAATGATAAACCTTTATCAAAAAAGTTAGTATCTCCAACTCTTATGAGTTTGCATCATAGCTTCGAGTTTGATATCATGGGTTTGATAATTCTTCTCATGTGTATTAAGTTATCTAGAGCCATAGGCTACCACGTGATCACCCTGTATAAGAACACATCCCAACCCCAAACCTAATGTGTCACAAAAGACCACATAGCTCTGCCCAGCCTTTGGAATAGTCAACACTGGTGTAGAAGTCAAAATAAATTTTATCTCAACAAAATAACTTTTACATTTTTCATTCCACAAGAAATTCATTCCCTTCCAGGTGAGGGTTCTCATTATAGAATCCATATTTGATAAATATTTAACAAACCTGCAATAATACCCTGCCAATCCCAAGAATCTTTGTATCTCAAAAACATTACATCATTTCTCCCATGTCATGATATCTTTCAACTTCTCAATATTGACTGAGATGTAAAGTTTTGAGACCACGTCTCCCAAGAACATCACTTCTTGTATCCAAAAATTATATTTTGAAAAATCACATAAAGTGTGTGATCTCTCAATATTTCAAGGAATTCTCTTAGATGACACACATGATCCTCCTCATTTTTGGAGTAAACCAAATTATCATCCACAAATACCACTATGAATGAATCTAGGTACACATGGGATGCTATGTTCATCAACACCATAAAGATCACAGGGTCAATGAATAGACGAAAAAGCATTACAAGATAGTCAAAGAGATCATACATGTTCTTGAATGCAGTATTTGGAATGTCAGATTCTTTAATTATCAACTAGTGATAACAAGACAGAAGGTCAATATTTGAGAACCACTTCACCCCTTCTAGCAGATCAAATTGATCATCTATCTGATGCAATGGATACTTTTTCTTTACCATAACTTGATTAAGATTTGGTTAATAAACACATAGGTAAAGTGTACCATAAACTTTATTTTCAAAGAGAATAGGCATTTCCCAAGGTCACACACTTGGGTTTATGAATCCTTTCTCTAAAAGATCATCCAGTTAATCTTTAACTCTTTAAACTCTATTGGTGACATACGATAAGAAAGAATAGATATATAATGAGTACTAGGTACTGAATCAATAGATAACTCTACCTCTCTTACTAGTGGAAGACCAGTCAGGAAACTTGATAATGGTTGGAGGGAGATCGTCACTCAAATATTCTTACTCCAAGTCAAAATAAAACCCTGATATTACCCTTCCCAACTTCAGAAAATATGGTCCAGATTTACTTGACCTCAGGTCTCATTCTCCCTGAATATCATATCACACCCCATTGGGCATAGTAAAGGCGACCCATCGAAGATAATAATCAATTTTGGCCTTCTTATCAATAAATTTATCCATACTGAAAATGACATCAAGATATTTTATGTTTAGAAACATAAAATTCTAGGTAAGCTCAATTTTGATAAAGAGAAAACAAAATAAGGACAACAGAGGCCCTACTCTCTCTTTATTTCGAGGGGTGTAGTAATATCCATCACATAAGACAAAATATCTATAGGAAAAAATTAGTAGGTTCATAATATGAGTCGATATAAATGAGTTAGATTCATCAGTATCAAATAAAGTAGTCACTAAAGATGAATTTATAGTGATGGTATCTCTCACACCTATTGGACCGGTATCATCTTCCTCTAGAGACTCCTCCACTAAGTGAAGAATCTTCGTTCCGGATGCCTATGGTTGGAACCACTTAGATCCTGAATCACCTAATTGCACCATATCACTTTTTGGAGATGAAGACCATATTCCACTATGTGGAGTATAAAATAAGTGGAAAAACTTTTTTAGATGTCATAAGAGGCCATAAGAACTAAAAATAATTGGCACCTCAGTATAAACACGTCTCGAATTCCCAACCTTATCATACTGAAAGTAGGTTAATGCGCCTATACTAGAAATTATAGGTGTTCTGAAAGGCATATAATGTGTAAAACCACCACAAGACTCATCATGCTTCCTCTTTCATTTAAATTAACTCACAGAATTACCATTGGGAGAAAAAGGAACTCTTGTCAACCCTGACTTTCCATCTAGGTCAAGCTCAACCATCAAAAACCTATCCAGTACATTCTCATAAGAATCCAACTTAAGAAATAAAACTTGAGATATAATGTAATATCAAAGTCCCATCTTAAGTATTCATGCCTTTATCTTCTCATTAGTCACCACATAAAGAGAAAACTAAACAATCTCAGAAAATTGGTTTGCATACTGATTCACGGTCTTGTCACCCTACTGGAGGTTGAGAAACTCCACGAATTTATCAAATACCATAGACTCTAGATAGAACTGATTAGTGAAAATAACTTGAAAGGATTTCCATTCCAAACCATCATGATTCTTTGTCATCACCATCAAATCATTCCATCTCCTTCTAGGCCCTTCCAACATAATGGTAACACATTTCATCTTAATAGCTTCATACTTTTCCAATAACTCAAAAATAAGATCTATCTTTTTTAATAAGTCCTCAACCTATTGAGGATCATTAGATCCTTGGGAAGTAGGTGCATTATGGATAAAAAACACTTTATCCTGATCAAAATATTCATCCCTTTGAGTTTTAACTACCGGGACCTGAATGAGAAAGAGAGTGGGTATTTTTCCTAAATATTGGACAACCCACACCACTATCTTAACAATATTCTCTTCCAATAGAGGATTTGCTCGTTGCAGTTAACTAGAAACTTCCTCTTGGGGCCTATTCACACATCTTCTCATAGGTAATATACTACACGACATCAATAAACAACACTGAAGACATTGGAAAGGATACACTGATCAAATATGTAGGAATATCAATTCTAGGGATTTCAACATACTCAAATCAAAGGCATGGAAAAGACTAGAATCAGATCAAAACATTACTCAATGACACTTTCCCAAAAATAACATGGTGATGTAAGGATCATTACGGTGAGATATAGTTGCACACTCACTCACAACTACCTCTTAATTCTCATCAAGATATCCCAAATTTCATACTAACATCAAGTAAAACTACTTAATCTGCACCTTTAATACCAATTTTTCATGAACCAACCCAGATACCCTGGTACCCTGATACTCAAGCTAGCTTTGACATAGCCTAAAGGGCGTTCCCAATCTCCATGGGTTGCCCACTAGCACCTGGTATCATACAATATCAAAGAGGGAATGATTTTTCCAAAAAAACGAAATATAAAATATATAAGTCAGTATGATCAACACTCCAAAGCGGTAAATTATCGGAAACAGATAGGTAAAATAATACTTGAATAGAAAGATAAACATCACAAAGGTAACATCTACATCAACCAGACAAAAGTCTCAAAATATCATATGTAACAAGTGGACAATAGCTCCAATGGTCACCATCATCACTCCACAGTCTCAAAGATCAAGAACATCAACCACCTCGAAGTGGTTATTTCCCTTTTCTCTAACTTGGCATAAGAAAATCTACAAATTCCCAAAGGAAAAGGTAGGTTGTGGCCTATAAATACCATTAGGGTCTCACAAATTGTTCCATAATCAATGTCATAACAATTAAACCAATTATTCATTCATTTAAAAATTAAACAAGACATGGTATATTGTTCACATATCTTTAACTAAAACATTATTTCACATCAAAAGATATGGAAGGTTTATCAAGATTGGCTTAAATGAACATTTTATACAAAACACTTTTATAAAATAATTGTCATGAATAAAATAATTCAATAATTGATGGAATGTATAATCAAATCAACTAATATAGAACCATGTACAAAATCCCCATGGTATGTTAGTTTGGGTAATAGGATCCTCACACATCTCAATAATGATCTCGGTTCAAGATAGGTGTTCACACTCAAATCAATCTATACCCCAATTGGGGAACCCTCATGGGCCATATACACCCCAAAAGGGGGAACCTCTAAGGAGTTCATGTTGAAATTGTTTAATTAAAGTTTTCATCATCAATCCATTGTTACAGATTCAAGATCTTAGAATACTTGTCCTATTTACCACTAACTTCTCAGGCTAACATATGCTTTGAACAACCAATCAACCAAAAATGGGAAAATAATACATTTCAAATCAATTCAAATTATAATTTACTATTTTTTATTTTTCAACATGTCTTTCTCATTTCAAAACCAAAACATAGGCTTCTATCAATTCATGCCATTTCAAATCATCTTTCACTTTAATCCATTTTTCTCAAGGTTTAATAAAAAAAAATTTATCAAAACAATTTTAAAATCAAGCCATCATTTTCCCACCCCACATTTCAATTCCATTAAAATTGGGGGTTTCACAATTTCCGTGTCATTTCTAATTGCACATCAAATCATTTCAAATTAGATTTTTTTAAAATAATTAAAAACTCATTCAAATTCAATCAAGAAAATTATGGTTTAAATAGTAGGGAAAATCATCATGGAACCACCTACCTTTAATCACAAGGTCAAAGAAAACACCCACAATGGGATCTCCAATGAATAACAAGGTGAAGGATATCAAGAAACACAACCAAGAATCAAAATCCATCAAAAAGGGGTTTAGATCAATCAATAATGTGATGATCTATCGCTCTCTAAGGAGAGAAAGGAATATTGAAATAAACCACATGAGATGAGATCTACTTACCAAAAAGGTATCGAATCTTCTACTAGAACTTTGATTTTCCAAGAAAAAGGGTTTGGGAGAGCCAAAATCACCTCTTGGGAGCCTTCAAATACCTAGGATTCAAGTTAGGTTCAAAATATGATGATTATGGATTAAATTGGAGTGCTTTAAAATTTTAATAAAATATTTTGGGGAATTAAAACTTGCATGCATGTTTTATTAGGTAGGGTCAGAAGATTAGAAAAACTTTGTGCCCTAAAAGTATGCCCCTACTAGTGGGGTGCATAGTTTCTCCTCAAAGGGTGCACAGTTTTTCAAATTGTATGCCAAATGTTTGAATACTCACTGTTTGAGGTTGTGCGGTTTGGAGGGGATGGCTACACGATTTTAAAAATCCTTATGCCCCCTTCCAGTAGCTTTCAATGTGGTGCATGTTTTGCTGGGACCAACCGCACGGTTTTCCCTAACTATACACCAACCATGCACATCCACTCAAGCTTCCAAAATTCTCTAAATTTCACACCAAAACACCTCGATACAAGAACCAACCAAAAGGAGATCAAAAAAAGTCAAGGGAAACCTTAAAGAAGTTAATGAGATGTTACTAGAAATGTGGCAGCAACACAAAACATGACATAAGCATAAGTCATGGCTAAATTTCAAGACCGCATCACATGGTGGACTGAGTCCCATCATGGATTAGGTTTACTCCCTAATCTCATACAGAACATCTAGTGAGGAAAAACTTTACCTAATTAATTAGAGAATTATCTATGTGCACCCATCATAACATGTTCATGATTATGTGTTTCACAAAAGGAAATCAATCATAAGGCATAATCATAAGAATTACCCATGAAAAGGAATGGGTTCCATAATATTTCATCATATCATAATCAAAGGAAATTTCAAAAATATTCCAAATAGAAGAAGGAATTAAATATTATGGATGTTCATATCAGATTACATAATCATAGGTCTCAAAATAATTTTATCATTTGGGAATAAAAACTTTAAATGAGTGTTATATAAAAGGATTAAGGAATAGAAAAGTTTTCCTTAATCAGGTTTGATTTTAAAGAAGGGAATTGATAAATGCATTTATGGAATGTATTACCCCATAAAATAGAGAATGATATAGTTATATATGTAAGAGAGATATATAAAAAATTTAGAAGTAATCCATAACATCAAATTTAGAGAGAATGTGGGGTAGAGAGAGAATGGTTATGTCACAAACCAGCCTGGGTACCCTGGTAACCCAATAACCAAGCCGGCCCTGACATAGCCCAAAGGGTGTTCCCAATCCCCATGGGTCGGCGACTAGCACCTGGCATCACACAACATGCAAGTGGGAATGATATTTCAACCAAAAATGTAGAAGAAAAAAACAAGATAGTATGCATAACAAAAGAAACTCCAATGGGAGTAATGTACCAAAATACAAAGAGGAATAAAATCCAAAGTACTAAAATAGGAAAAAAAATCTCAAGGTCTCGAGGAACACAACACACCAAGCCTACCTCTCAACAATTGGATCCACATCCAAGAGATCCTTTCCCCTTGCTCTGACCTGGAAGGATAAAGTCTACAAACACCCGAAGGTAAAATTAGGGTGTGAGATAAAAATCCCAGTAGGGTCTCACCATGGATTCCATAACTGTTTCCAACAATTGATTAACCAAAGGAATTCTTTCAATTTTTAAAGATAAACAGGTTTGACATTTTAAAGCATAATTTAACAAATCATGCTATTCTGTTCAAATTATAGAAAAATACTTTAATCAAAGGCTTTATGAATGATGGAATATTTCTAAAACAATGGATTAAATAAAATTAGTTACATAAAAAAGTTTATGTAAAATCATCATGCATGTAAATCAGTTCAAAATCATTGGGATACATTTATATCTCAAATATAAATAAACAAGTGAGCAACATGGTCATCTGTCAAAGGTATGATGGTATTAACCAACTATAGGATTCCAAACTCTATGAGAACTCATCAAAATGTGTATACACATGTCCCTATGATATTGGAAAAAGGATAATTTTCACCAACCCATCGAGGATGTGACCCACCGCAAGTATGTTTTAGAATGTTGTTCTAGCATAGAGTGTATCCAAATAACTCACTAACTACCTAAGGATTTCATGCGATCTTACATGATAGGAGAACTGTTTTAAGACTACTTAAAAATACAATCAATCCCATTCTTCCATTTCAAAAATTCCAGTTACTTTCCATTTAAAACCAAAACAAGTTTTATTCAAAAACATGCCTTTTTCACAAGATAAAACCATTGGGTTTCTATCAAATTATTTTAATCCATTTCCACCATTTTGAAATCCATTCAAAACAAAATCCATCATTACACAATTTATTTCCACAATTAAATTTAACAATTTAATTGAAATAATTTCCATCAAATCCACAATTTAAATTAAACAATTTAAATGATCCAATAAAAACACTCAAATCAATGGAATTTAAGGTTTTCCAAATTTGAAAGCCAAAACCATTTCAAATATCCTGGTGTTGAGTCAATAAGGTTTTCCTTATGACTTTTACATTCCTTCTTGTTCTGAAAATCACAAACACCTTATACTTAAGAAAATCTATATTTTACTTCTATAAGGAAAATTCATTTCCCATATTAATTTACCCCTACCATGTTTTCATTTTTCATATCAATATTTTTCTTAAGTTTAAAAATTGGATTCATATATAAAACCTTAGAATCATATAATACATAGATATGAATCATTCTGTTTTATGATCCAAATTCCGAGTACGAACTCTCATAAAGTTCCGCTCCGAATTATGGATAAGAACTCTCATGAAGTTCCACTCCGAATTCTGGATACGAACTCTCATGAAGTTCCACTCCGAATTCCAAGTACAAACTCTCATTAAGTTCAACTCTGAATTGTGGATACGAACTCTCATGAAGTTCCACTCTGAATTCTAGATATGAACTCTCATGAAGATCCACTCCAAATTCTAGATACGAACTCTCAAGAAGTTCAACTCCGAATTGTGGATACGAACTCTCATGTAGTTCAACTCTGAATTATGATTACAAACTTATCTAAGTTCTGACTCCAAGTTCTATGAATTCAGACTCCGAACTCTTATGAGTTCTGACTCCGAATTCCCCTAAACTCTGACTCTGAACTTTGCAAGTTCAGATTCCGAATTCTAGTGAAACCAGACTCCGAATTTCCTTATAAATTCAGACTCTGGATTTCTACAGAATTCAGGTTCCAAATTCCTACAAAATAGAATCTAAATATCTCTTTATTATAGACTCTGAATTCCAATTTGGTTAGACTCCAAACTTTTATTTTCTTACATTCCGAACTTTAGTATTACTTATGCTTACAATTCTTTCATTACAAAATGGTGTTGTGCATTTAGTTATTGACTAACCGATGATTGAGTGACACGTGTATAGGTCCCTCTGAAATTCAAGGAGAAATATGACCGTTGGAGCTTCGCCTATAAATAGGATCTCATTTGAAAAGAAACAACACTTTGACACGACTTTGAAATGTGTTCTTACATGATGTTGAAGTGATTTCTAGAGAGAGAGGCTCTTATAAACTCTCAAGATTCGTGCAAAAAGTTTGAACAGCTTGTTCAAACTTTGCTTCATGCAGACTTGCTTCATGAGACTCAAATTATTGTTGATTACAATCGAGGGCTTACGGGGATAGGAAGATAGAGGTTCCAACACCTTAAATTTGAGGGCTTCCTTGCTAAGGAAGACAGAGGTGCCGACAACCTGATAGTTGAGGGCTTTCGGGGATAGCAAGACAGACTCCGATCTTCGTATCGAGGGCTTACCCTGGTGTGGGTAAGACATACTTTCTTGAAAGTATAAATCAAGGGACCTAATTAGTCACTAAAAGTGGCTAATATTAATTTTTAATATCTTTATATTCATTGTTCCAAATTCCATAAACATTGTTTTTAGTGCATTACATAAATAGAACTTTATTTCACATCAAAAATGCAATTCATGTTTAAAATGCAAATTTGGGCCCAATAGTTCATTTGTTTGTTGAAAATATTATATTCATTTTATGAATTTGAAATTTTTGGATATGATTTATCACTTTGTTTGGAACATTTTATCTTTTAGATCCGCTGGATGAATCCCAAAGGAAGATGGAGAATTTTTCTCCTGAACGCAGAAACTTGCTGGAAAAAGCATAATGGGCCTAAGGCCCATCAAAACAATGTGGGGCCCAGAAAACAAGCCCAATGAAGATCAAATTTATACAGTGGAAAGATAAAAATATTAGGATCATTTTATTAAACTGTGGTCGGAGCTAATTCTGATTTTTTCATGATGATAAAGGGATATGAAGTTAAGATTTAAATGGTGGACCCGACATTAATGCACAGAAATCTGTCCCACCATTTCGACCATAACTTTCAAAAGGATAATCCAAATGTCCTGAAATTTTTAGATCTTCTAGAAGACACATGGAAGAAGATATTTTATATTTATGACACCTTCTTAATAGGCCATATAAAGTGTAAAATGCACATGTAAAAATGGAGGACGAATCTGGACAGTTTTCCGGGTCAACTTCGAAACGTCAATTTCCTTTTGATTATTCACCCTCATTTTGAATCTATTAATTGTTGGGGGTGAATTAATTATTGGGGGATGGACCTAAGGCTCCTAATATGCCTATATAAGGAGATATTGGTGAAGGTAATAGGGGTGTAAATTTTTCTTATCATCTTTTGTTGCATGTTTCATTGTAAGGTTATGCTTCAAAATTTCCTTTGTAATGTTTTCCATTTCCATGTAAGTTTTTTTTTGTATCTTTATGTTCTTAATAAACTTCTTTCTCTTCTATATTTTCCATTTAATTTATTAAAACTTTATTATCACAAAGCACAGTGATATCTCTGTGTTGTTGTGAATTAGTTCACACATAGGTGTGAATTTCATTCACACACACGGAGGAGTGCTCGTTATTTCCGCGGTTTTAATTTCTTCAATACAATTCTTGTTAGCCATCTTCTGCCCACCATTGAGAGTATACCATCAATGGAGGGCTAAACCCTTAATAGGATGATCTTATGAGGATTCAAAGGCTGGATTTAATGTTATTTTATGAACAAATTGTTGTTAATTGGATAATTAATTTAAGACATCCATTCTTCAATTATTTATACTCTTCATCTTTACTGTGTTTGACCAAAATAAATTCAATTACTAAATGACCATATACCTCAGAGAGATAATGAATTTGGTTCTCTAAGTGTATACGGGATAAGTAATTGTGTTTAGTAAGCACCAAACCAGAAAATGATGAATGTAATTTTATTTATGAAGAATGGATTCATCAAAAATTAATAAAACCAAAATTGTCTAATGAAGTAAAATTCATTCAATCCACCCCAAGCATAATCCTAAGATCAACCCATTTCCATTTAATTAACTTCACTTAGGTTTATTAGTGTTCTTTAAAAACCCATCTATAATCAAACCCAAAGTCGGCTACCTCATAGCCCATCCTTCACACAATCATAGTGTCTCAAGGTTACTTCTTTGGTACCTGTGGATTCGACCCCTACATGTACTACATCGATCGCTTTTACCAGTAGGGTAAATTTGGGCGCAACAAAATTTTGGCGCCGTTTCTGGGGAACAAGTAAGTTCCTTAGACCAAAAACCTTCTTTTCTTACCCCCATTTTTCTATTCTCATCCCAATTATCTTATCTTTTCCCTTTCTCGTTTTTTTTCTTTTGGTGCATGTCCGCCTACACCCGTGATAACTCAAACAGATTAGTTAGGGTGGATACTCCTAGGGCTGGGGAGTCAAGCACTAAAAGAGGTCTATTTCCTTTAGATCCAAATCTTCCTAATACTCCAAATTCAGACGTTGAGTTTGATACAATGGAGAATCTCCCAGAAAACCAAATCATAAACCGGGGAGGGAACCAAAATAACGGGCAAGACCCTAACTTGGGAATTGTTTCAGACCCGACCATGAATGACTACCTCACACCAACCTGGACCAATGCACCCTCATGTATTAGGCATGATAACATAGGATATTCCCAATATGTTTTCAAACCCCATGTCCTGAACCACCTTCCAACCTTTCATGGGATGGAGTTTGAGATGCCTTACCTTCATGTTAAAGAATTTAATGACATTGTCGAAACCATGTGCCCACCAAATCAAATTGAATCTGCTAAAATGAGACTTTTCCCTTTTTCCCTTAAGGACTGAGCAAAGAATTGGTTAAAAAATTTGAGACTAGCATCCATTCACTCTTGGGACCAACTTCAACGATAATTTTATAAAAAATACTTCCCCCATCACAAAACAATTGCACTTAAAAAGAGCATACAAAACTTTTTTGAAAGAGAGGGAGAAACATTCTATGAAACATGGGAAAGGTTCAAAGACACATTAAACATGGTACCACACCATGGTTTCTTAATCCCAGAACAAGTGAGAATTTTCTATGAAGGGTTGGGTCCCGGAAACAAACAATTCATTGATATGATGTGTAATGGAACCTTCAAAAACAAAGCCCCAAATGATGCTTACGAGTATCTAGAAAATTTTTCTGAACAAAACCAAACATGGGGAACATCACCATACTATGAGAAGCCACCCAAATCTGGTGGAATGTACAATCTTGGAGAAGAAGAAAACCTTAGAGCAAAACTTGTTGCACTCATGAGGAAAGTTGAGGATATTGATCTTAGGAAGGTCCACAAAACCCAAACTGTTGAGCTTGTTTGTACAATTTGTGACAAGAATGACCATAAGAATGATAATTGCCCAACCATTCCTTCCATCAAGGATGTTCTTTTAGGAGGACCACCAGAAGAAGTTAATGCAATGAACTTTCAAAAGCCACAATTCACGAACACCTTTAATCCATGGTATAATGACCATCCGGGCTTTCGTTGGAAGGACAATCAACAACCAACACAACAATAATGTATCAACCCATACCCTCAACAAAACTTTCAACCTCATAATCAGTTCCAACCACAATCGGTCCAATTCCAACATCCTCATGTACAATATCAACAACCTATCCAACAACCCATTCAACAACCTATCCAACAACCAAAGTATCCTCCTGGGATAAACCCACAAGCTCAAGCACCAACCCAAAATTTTCCACAAAGCCTACTAGAACAACTGTGCAAACAAATGGAAAAAATGAACTCAGAATTCTCATCCATTAAACAATAACTTAAAACCATAAAAACTGGAAAGGCACCCATGCCCACACAGGACATTCCACAACAAACATCAAGGGGAGAGACAAGTTTCACTCGAACAACTCATGAACAACTAAAGGCTATGACAGTTTTAAGAAGTGGGAAATCAATTGAAAAACCTGAACAGATAAGTCAGAAACCATGTGAAGCTTCAAAATCTAATGAAAATTCAAATGAACTACAAGATCAAACTGAAGAAACTGATAATAATGTGAATGAAACAACACTTCAACAAACAACTCCACAATCAGCACCATTTCCTCAATGCATGAGGGGGAAAACCAAGCCTGAATTGAGTGAAACATTGAGGGAAATCTTCTCACAAGTCAAGTTGAACATTCCCCTTCTTGATTCCATCCAAACCATACCTTCCTACTCAAAATACCTTAAGGACTTGTTCACTTTTAAAAGAAAATTTTCACATAAAAACCAAGTCCTTTTGGCTGCTAATGTGAGTACCACCATTCAAGGGACCATTCCTCCTAAGATGAAAGACCCAGGATGCCCTTACATAAATGTTGAACTAGGAGAGAACAAATTTGTAAAAGACTTGTGTGATCTAGGTGCTAGTGTGAACCTCATTCCCTATGCCATGTACTATAATTTATGGCTCGAAGAACTCCAACCCACATCTGTCACTCTTCAACTTGCTGATCGTAGTGTTCGAGTTCCAAAGGGGATCTTAAAAGATGTTTTGGTGAAAGTTGAAAATTTCATTTACCCAGATGACTTCATTGTTCTGGAAAATCACCCAAGCTTAGGTCCTAGGGATCAAACCCCAATCATACTTGGTCGTCCCTTCCGTGCAACAATCAACTCTGTAATCCGAGTCCGAAATGGGAACATGACCATCACCTTTGGGAACATGAGTCTAGACTTGAACATCTATAATGAAAACTCTCAAATTGGGGATGATGAAGAGATCCATGAGGTTAATTGGATTGGTAGTGTTGATAATGAACTCAATTAACATCAAGGAGTTACCGAAGGATGGTTAAGTCAAGAAGAGATTGATTTTCTTTATTCACATGAGGGAAATTTTCCTCCTTGGATTGAATCTCTTTCAGACAGCTCTATTGGTGAATTTCTAGAATCACCAATCAATGATACCATGGTTTAAATCAATAACATTGAGTCCTTATCCATTCATGACACTACTCTGGAAAATTTAGTGGATGAAAATTTTGTTCACAAGGAACCAATTTTGTCAAGAAATCTGAACAAAGAAACTAAGTTCAATACAAAGTCTCATCCATTCTTGGAAAGTCATGACCAATCTGATATTGAATTTAAAGTCTTACCTTCATCACTAAAGTATGCTTTATTAGGGGACAATCAATCCTTTCATGTTGTCATTTATTCCTCCCTTGAAGCCGATCATGAGATGATGCTTCTAGATGTTCTTAGGAGACACAAGAAAGCCATTGGATGGACCCTATCTGATATCCCTGGGATTATCCCACTTATCGGGACTCATAGAATTATTCTTGAATCTGAGTCAAAGCCATGTCGTCAACCTCAGAGGTGACTCAATCCTAATCTCATGGAAGTAGTGAGAAAAGAACTTTTGAAATTGTTAAAAGTTGATATCATCTATCATATAGCTGAGAGTGAGTGGGTTAGCCCAATCCATGTTGTTCCAAAGAAGGCTGGAATCACAGTAATAACCAACAAGGATGGAGAGATGCTTCCAATAAGGGTCAGTACTGGATGGAGAGTTTGTATTGACTATAGGAAGCTCAAATCTTGTACCAAGAAAGACCATTTCCCCTTACCCTTTATTGATCAAGTCCTCGAGCGAGTGGCGGGTCATCAATTCTATTTCTTCCTAGATGGATTCCCAGGGTATAATCAAATCGAAGTCTCCTTAGAGGATCAAGGAAAAACAACCTTCACTTGTCCATTTGGAACTTTTGCCTTCAAACGCATGCCCTTTGGGTTATGTAATGCCCCTGGTACCTTCCAGCGGTGCATGATGGGAATATTCTTGGATATGGTGGGGGATTTTTTAGAGGTCTTCATGGATGACTTCTCCATATTTGGGGATACTTTTGATGGATGCCTTATAAATGTTGAAAAGGTTTTGTCAAGGTGTGAGGATAAGAATATCATACTAAATTGGGGAAAATGCCATTTCATGGTAAGGGAAGGACTTGTTCTAGGTCATCTGGTATCTGGTAGAGGGATTAAAGTTGATAAAGATAAGGTTGAAATCATTTGTCACCTTCCCTCTCCTAAAACTGTTAAGGAAGTGAGGTCTTTCTTAGGACATGCTGGTTTTTATAGAAGGTTCATTAGGAATTTCAACTCTATTTCTCGACCACTTTGTGCTCTATTGGTAAAAGATGCTCCATTTTTATGGACAGAAAGCTGTGAGGAATCATTATCTACACTCAAGTCAACTCTTATATCTCCACCTATCATGAAATCTCCAAATTGGAAACTTCCTTTCGAGCTCATGTGTGATGCAAGTGATTTCGTTGTAGGAGCAGTCTTAGGACAACAGTGTGAGAAAACTCCACATGTCATTTCTTATGCAAGCAAATCTTTAAATGATGCACAAATAAACTACACCACCACTGAGAAAGAGTTGCTTGCTGTTGTCTTTTCCTTAGATAAATTCAGGTCTTATCTCTTAGGATCACCCATCATTGTCTTCACTGATCATTCATCCCTAAAATACCTTTTCCAAAAACAAGATGTCAAGGCTAGATTGATTAGGTGGGTCCTTCTTCTTCAAGAGTTTGATTTAACCATTAAGTATAAAAAGGGTGTTGAAAATATTGTAGCTGATCACCTCTCTAGGATGGAATTCAAAGACAACTCACACCACCTCTCTGTGTCCGATTCATTTCCTGATGAGCACCTCTATTCAGTGAGTGATTTCCCTTGGTATGCTGACATAGCAAACCATTTGGTGACAGGTGACATTCCAAAATTCATGGGGACACAAGCTAAGAGGAAATTACCTTCTGATGTAAAACACTATGTGTTTGATGATCCTTACCTCTTCAAGTTCTGTCCTGATCAAATCATCAGGAGATGTATTCCTGAGTCTGAGCAAGAGTCCATTCTAAAAATTTTCATGGAGAGGCATTTGGAGGCCACTTTTCTACAAAGAAAACCACTTCAAAGGTCCTCCAAAGTGGTTTCTACTGGCCGAACCTCACTAAGGATTCCTTCCAATTCTTCAAAAGTTTTCCTCAGTGTCAGAAATTAGGATCCATTACCAAAAGGAATCAAATGCCCCTCACTCCCATTCTGGTTGTTAAAATCTTTGATTGTTGGGGAATTAATTTCATGGGACCCTTTCCAAACTCTAAGGGATACCTCTACATCCTCTTAGCTATTGATTATGTCTCAAAATGGGTTTAAGCCATTCCCACAAAGTCCAATGACCACCATGTTGTGATTCGATTTCTGAAAGAGCATATATTTTCTCGATTTGGAATTCCTAGGGCTATAATCAGTGATCGTGGAACCCATTTCTGCAACCGCCCATTCTCTTCACTCATGTCTAAGTATGGTATTACTCATAAAGTTTCCACTGCATACCATCCTCAAACCAATGGTCAAGCTGAGTTGGAAAATAGAGAAATTAAGAAAATTCTTGAAAAAACTGCCAATCCCTCTAGGAAAGATTGGTCCGAGAAACTCTTAGATGCCCTTTGGGCATATCGAACTGCTTTCAAAACTATCCTAGGCATGTCACCGTATAGATTGGTTTATGGAAAAGCATATCATTAACCTGTTGAAATTGAGCATAAGGCCTTTTGGGAAATAAAAAAAATGAACTTTGACATTTCTTTGGCTGCAATAAAAAGGAAATTAGATCTTAATGACCTCGAGGAACTTAGGATGGAGGCTTATGAAAATTCAAGGATCAATAAATCTAAAGTTCAAGCCTACCAATCTAGGAATCTCAAAGTCAAACACTTTGAACTGGGAAAATTTGTGCTCTTGTATAGTTTAAAACTTCATCTACACCTAGGAACGTTAAGGTCCAGATGGTCTGGTCCATACCTAGTGCATCATGTGTACCCTCATGGGGCAATAGATATTCAGGATCCCACAAGTGGTCATGTCTTCAAAGTCAATGGTCATGGGTTAAAACCATTCATTGAATCATTTAATAAACAAGAAACCAAGTAGGAGTTAACTGAGCCAACATATGAACCAGAGAAAAATTGATAGATTTAGGGTACAAGTCGGGCTAACGACGTTAAACAAAAGCGTTGCACGGGAGGCAACCCGTGGTTTTCATGTTTCCAATCACTGTGAATCATCTTTTGTTTCCTTCTGCTTAATTTTGTTATTTTTTTATATATAGACTATTGACCTATTCTTCTTTTATGAGTAAGTATGGGTATGAAAAGGGAGCACTGTATTCATCTGTGTCACGCGGTGTGATCCCTGAGTAATACCTTACCCAGAAATTTATAGAAGACAATGTATCATCAGTTTATTTTATTTATGCTTTTGTAGGTTAAAAAAATTAGACTCTTGACCTGTTCTTCTTTTATGAGTATAGATGGGTATGAAAGGGGATCACCGTATTCATCCGTGTCACGCGGTGTGATCCCTAAGTAATACCTTACCTAGAAATTTAAAATAAGACAATGTATCATTAGTTTGATTTTAAAAAAAACATGAAAATTATGGTACTTGGAATTAAATAAATCATTGTTTTGTTTGTTTTGTCTACTTTGTCCTTATTTTTATGGTTCAGGAACTATTTTGGGAGATACATGTTCAATCAAGGAGGTGCCTACATCCCCAAAGAGATCAAAGGAGTAATTTGGAGCATCATGAACCTCAAATTTAAAAACCAGGTGAATTTGTTCCATGTTTATCATTCTCAATTTCATCTTTGAACTCCTCTCCTACCCACTTCTAACTTTTCTTTTCTTTAAACACTGGGGACAGTGTCATTCTAAGTTGGGGGGACATAAAAAATGATTTTTTTTATTTTGTGAATAAAAACATGCATGAAAAGAAAAATTCCATTAACCATAAACATGATAAACACACATTGAAAACTCTAAAATTGGATATCAAATAAATTTTTCATGCCTTGATTCTGATTTTAATGCAAGTTTAAGTTCATGAGCATAGTTTTTGGAAAGTGCGGTTGTCCGATGTGATTTTTCAATGTTTACAATTTTATCCTCTTAATAAAAATGCCACAATGCACGTCTACTGGATCGTGGGTGTAAATTTGAGTTCTTGGGTCCCTTTCATTATAGCATAGGGTTTTGGGGTCACTTTTAGTTTAATTTGAGTATCCAAAAAAAACAAAAAAAAACAAAAAAAATGACCACATAGAGCAATGTTTTGTCCAAATGTGTGGCGTCTGTCACTTGGGGATCGTGACTCCATAGTTGTCTTTCCCAGAGTTAGGATTTATATCTCTATTTTAGAGCATGAAATTGACAATATGTGTGGTGTTCGGCACTTGGGGATCGTGACTCCATAGTTGTCTTGCCCAGAGTTAGTCTTTTCATATCTATTGTGATTAAAAAAATAAAATCAAAAAAAATAAAAAAAAAGATACTCATCTTAAGGTTTAATGTGATTCCCACCTAGCGCTTCCATTTTTTCCCCTTGAACAATAAAATGGGCCTCATATCTTTTATGATGCACAACAATTTATCATGCTTAATTGGAATTGGATGAAATGTGGCGATGAATTTGAACAAAGGAATGGTCTTGGGCTTGGGATATGCTTATGGAACTAGCTTTTTTTTAATTATTTTGATGGGTTTTCATAATTTTTTTTGGTATTAGATATTTGGGTGAGCAATGTGTATTAAAATGTTTTTGGAAAAGGGGATTTTAATTTCATATTTGTAATTTATTTTGCTCGGGACTAGCAAAACTCAAGTTGGGGGGTGTGATTAGTCACTGAAAGTGGATAATATTAATTTTTAATATCTTTATATCCATTTTTCCAAAGTCCATAAACATTGTTTTTAGTGCATTACATAAATAGAACTTCATTTCTCATCAAAAATGCAATTCATGTTTAAAATGCAAATTTGGGCCCAATAGTTCATTTGTTTGTTGACAATATTATATTCATTTTATGAATTTTAAATTTTGGGATATGATTTATCACTTTGTTTGGAACATTTTATATTTTAGGTCCGATGGATGAATCCCAAAGGAAGATGGAGAATTTTGCACCTGAAGGCAGAAACTTGCTGGAAAAAGCATAATGGGCCTAAGGCCCATCAAACCAATGTGGGGCCCAGAAACCAAGCCCAATGAAGCTCAAATTTATACAGTGGAAATATAAAAATATGAGGATCATTTTATTCAACTGTGTCCGGAGCTAATTCTGATGTTTTCATGATGATAAAGGGATATGAAGTTAAGATTTAAATGGTGAACCCGACATTAATGCACAGAAATCTGTCCCACCATTTAGACCATAACCTTCAAACGGATAATCCAAATGTCCTGAAATATTTAGATATTCTATAAGACACATGTACGAATATAGTTTATATTTATGACACCTTCGGATTCGGCCATATAAAGTGTCAAACGCACACGTCAAAATGGAGGACGAATCTGGACAGTTTTCCGGGTCAACTTCGAAACGTCAATTTCCTTTTGATTATTCACCCTCATTTTGACTCTATTAATTGTTGGGGGGTGAATTAATTATTGGGGGATGGACCTAAGGCTCCTAATATGCCTATATAAGGATCTATTGGTGAAGGTAATAGGGGTGAAAATTTTTCTTATCATCTTTTGTTGCATGTTTCATTGTAAGGTTATGCTTCAAAATTTCCTTTGTAATGTTTTCCATTTCCATGTAAGTTTTTTTTGTATCTTTATGTTCTTAATCAACTTATTTCTCTTATATATTTTCCATTTCATTTATTAAAACTTTATTATCACAAAGTACAGTGATATCTATGTGTTTTTGTGAATTAGTTCACACATAGGTGTGAATTTCATTCACACACACGGAGGAGTGCTCGTTATTTCCGCAGTTTTAATTTCTTCAATCCAATTCTTGTTAGCCATCTTCTGCCCACCATTGAGAGTATACCATCAATGGAGGGATAAACCCTTAATGGGATGATCTTAGGAGGATGCAAATGCTTGATTGAATGTTATTTTATGAACGAATTGTTGTTAATTGGATAATTAATTTAAGACATCCATTCTTCAATTATTTCTACTCTTCATCTTTACTGTGTTTGAGCAAACTAAATTCAATTACTAAATGACCATATACCTTAGATAGATCATGAATTTGGTTCTCTAAGTGTATACGGGATAAGTAATTGTGTTTATTAAGAACCAAACCAGAAAATGATGAATGTAATGTTATTTTTGAAGAATGGATTCATCAAAAATTAATAAAACCAAAATTGTCTAATGAAGTAAAATTCATTCAATCCACCCCAAGCATAATCCTAATATCAACCCATTTCCATTTAATTGAATTCACTTAGGTTTATTAGTGTTCTTTAAAAAACCATCTAAAATCAAACCCAAAGTTGGCTACCTCATAGCCCATCCTTCACACAATCATAGCGTCTCAAGGTTACTTCTTCGGTCCCTGTGGATTCGACCCCTACATGTACTACATCGATCGCTTTTACCAATAGGGTAAATTTGGGCGCAACTAGGACCTCTAATCCAGGGTTGTTGGATACCCTTCTCTTTGGGTTAAAAGAGTTATTGTTTGTTACTTGTAGTTTTACTACTTTGTTTTTTCCGTTGCATTTTTTATTGTTAAGGAAAGTGTAACTTTCTTATACTTCCTTAATTGTACTCTGATTTAGTTAGATTCTATACTCTTTAAGGTAGAATCTTAGCTGGAGTAAAATTTTGTTAAGTTTCATTTCTGGAATCACTTTTCTGAAATTAAGCAAGTCTTTATAACTTAGAGGTGTTGTGAATTTTGGTTATCCAAAATTTCCTAAGAGAATTTTTTAAAAGTACACAATTCACACCCCCCCCCTCTTGTATTTGTATCTCATTGTACTTATTCGATCCTACATTTGGTATTATAGAGTATATCATACTTAGAGTCATACCATCCTAACACCTGATTCACTGGTATTAGGTTTTTATCAATTAAATTGAAAGAAAATTTTGAGTAAGTGAATTTAAATCAACAATTGAAATAAATCAAGTAATACAAGGACAATCAATTTGGATAATCAGAATGGAACCACCTACCTTAAGGTTGTCGATGTCAGTGGTAATGATAAACCACCCTGTGTGGTTAAATACACCTCGTCGCAACCTTATTATCGTAAGCATCGACACGCCAAAGTTCGATGTTCGTCAAGGGGTCCTAGAACCAAAACATATATTTTATTTCACAAGGAAGTAAAAAATTACATTCAATTACATTTTATCTCTCATGGATAATTTCAAAATATTGATGAAAATATTACATGTGATAATATTTTATCTCTCTTAGATAATTTTTTTTGAATTATTTATTAAAATATCAAATACGATGATACTCTCCCTCTCAAGAAAAATTATCAAATTATCATTTAGATTTATCACATGCGATGATAACTTCTCTCTCATTGATAATTCTTGAATTATCATTTTGATTATCACATGCGATGATACTTCTTCTATCCTCAATAAAATTCCAAATTATCATTTTATGTCAGCACATATGTTCACAATATTATCCTCAGAATAATTATAAACCACATTTGATATTTTAATATCTTTAAATTTAAACAAGAACGCATGTGGTAGTCCTTTATAATTATCCATTGATAAACTAAATAATTATCCTTTGATAAATCATTGAAATTATCGTTTTCCAATTTCATTTAATTAAAACTTGATTATCCCAGGTGTGTTTATCAATATATATATATATACACACATATATATATTGATAATTCAATATATTTTGATAATCCAAAACCTATTTAAATTATCATTTGATAATTTTAGGATTATCATTTGATAATTTAGGTCTTTATAATTTTATTTAAAATCCACCATTATTTTCAATAGATTTATTTTTTAAATATTCAATCAATTTACCTTAAATGATATTTTATTTTAACAAAGGAACAAGGTAAGAGAGTAATTGAATAATTAAAATATAACACAACAAATCGCCTTATACGAAGCGCCCAAACCGAAAGGAGGCATGAATGAAGAAGTAAAAACAACTGATCGAATCAAATGAGCTTCACATATCACACATAGAGGTCTCCCAGAGTTTATCAAACTCGACCTCATCAACCAAGAGTTGCAACCAAATAGTTCATATATTTATAACCCTAAAATCGTAGGATTTATAAACCCTCCTTTAAACACACTTTAAATCCAAAACTGAACTGGAAAATTGATTATAGAATCAATAGAATCATCTCATTCAGTCATTTCCATTTTTTAAACATCAAAAACTATTAAAATTCAAGGTTTTGGTTTCAATCGGGCATTGCCAGTGGAGGGAATATGTTACATGGAGAAGATGGACTATTTCTTAATTTCAATTAAATAAATTAATTAATTAATTAACATAAAAGAAATAAAATAATCTCAAAAATCTGTTAAGAATAAATTTTATGCCCCGCCTAGGGTAAACACCCCATTTAAGACACAATGGTGGTATCGGATTTCTCAAACGATGAACGATTTGAGAGATATTAATGATTTCTTAATGAAAAATAGGAATAATTAATTAATTAAAATAGAAAGTGTTATTTTTGTGAGTGAGGCATCCAAATGCCCAATGCTTACAAATGTTATACCCTATATAGGGTAAACCCCTCATTCTGGACCCATCGGTGGTCTCGGATTTCCTATACGACACATCGTTTGAGATATATTTAATTATTTTTAATAAATAATATATCAAATATTATTTAATAACTTTATCTCACAAGTGAGTTATCCAAATGCCCGACACCTTCGAATGTTAACCCCTCCTAGGGTAAACACCATATTTTAGACATATTAGTTGTCTTAGATTTCTCAAATGACGCATCATTTCGGAGTTATTTAAATATTTTGAATAAAAAGTGCACCCTTAATATATTTTATTTAATAATTTTATTTTATCTTCTCCGAGTCTTTATGGGATTAAGAAACTCATACATACTCATTGTTTAACTCATAAAATATTTAATTGAATATTCTAGAGTATTAACTGGGTGTTTTACCATTCCGCGACGTGTTTAAAAAAAATGAAACTTTTCACTGATAAACCATTTTTTCCCATTTAATGTAATAATAATTTAACACAAGATGGTTTAGGAATACCTGAAATAGTAACGAGATGTTAGAACCTCCCCACCATAAGAACTTTATGTCCCTATAAAACCTACGAAGAAGCCTCCACATCAAAAAGACAAGGCCAATGTTCTCTCATAAGTTCCTCCCTCTCTCACGTCTCATGAGAATTAGAACCATGCTTCCATATCATATGGACTAGAGGTATTGTACCCCCATGAAGTACCTTGGTCTCAGAATCAACAACTATGACTGGTCATTTAGTCAGAGATAAAACATGTTCCACTTCAAGATCACACCAACTCTAAACATGAGATGGATTAGATAAATTCTTTCAAAGCTGAGATACATGAAATTCATTATGTATCGATGTCAGCTTCGGTGGTAATTCTAAATGGTAAACAGTTTTCCCCACCTAATCAACAACCTAAAAATATCCCACAAAACAAGGATCAAGCTTCCCCTTCCTCCCAAGCTGTCGATGACCCAACTGAGGTGAAGCCTTCAAGAATACATGGTCACCAAAACTACTTCTTCAAGTCGTAGAATGTCTTAGTGCTTCCTGGGTGCACAACCCATTGGAGATTATGTCAATCCCCCGTTATAGCCTTCCTTGTCGCTAATGGTTCAACATAATGATTCTGATGACACTAAACACCCTCTTTGGAGAACAACCACTGGGTATTAGTCTCCCCACCATAAATAGAGTCTCTAAAGCTTACAGAATTCATCAAAAAGATTTTATTACTAAATAATCATCTTGAGAAGAGAATATTTCAAAGAACCATCAGCATTCATGGTGGGGAGAACCAGCGCCTCCCAAGGTGACACACTTGGGTGAATAAAGGATTTCTCAAGAAGATCATCCAACTGGGATATTAGTTCTTTTATTTCGGTTGGATCCATTCGGTAAGAGGGAAAAGAAACTGGTTGAGTATCAGGCATCAATTCAATGGAAAACTCAACCTCTATTACCAGTGGTAAACTAGAAAAATCATAAGGAAACATGATTGGAAACTCGATGACAACTAGAGGGAGACCAATGCTCCAAATCAGAAGCAAGCATTAATATTACCATCCCCAACTCTAGATAAAAAGGTATGTCCCTACTCGACCTTGGGTCCATTCTCCTTGAAAGACAAGAGATGCACCACCCATCAAAGATAAAAATCAATCTGGGCTTTATTGGCAATGATCCAATCCATTCTGAATATGATGTCAATAGAATTCATGTAGAGTACCAAAAAACTCCAAGAAAGTTTGACATCTGATAGAGAGAAGACACGAGCAAGACTATGAAGAACCTGCTCTCTCATCATTCCAAGGGGTGTAGTGATATCCATTTTTCAAGATAAAATATCTATAGGAAGATTAATAAGATTAACGGTGTGGGTTGAAAAAAAACGAGTGAGATGCATCGGTATCAAATACAGTAGTCGCTAAAGACAAAACTATAGTAATGACACATATCACGGTCATTGGACCTGCATCAGCTTCTTCTAGAGACTCTTTCACTGTGTGAAGAAGCTTTGTTTCGGATTCCTGTGGCGGGAACCTTTTTTTATGTGAAGCATTTGATTACCCTGTAGTTTTTAAAGGTTCTGATGATCTCACCTCAACTAGATTCGGATCCAAAACATGATTCGCTCATTGAGGTATAGCATCATCCTCCTCCTAGATCTGATTATCACGTCTTCTTGGGGGAATTTAGTTACATAGCATCAACCTTAAAATAGGAAGACATTAGATTAACACTCAAACTGAGTAACGAGAGAAATTATTCTCAATATAAGGAACAAACAAGATTTAGATTTCACTCTATCCATATCACAATAGGGAAAATATTGGAACTACACCACAAGACGTCTTTCCCTAACAACCCCTGGTGACTTATAGTTCATTGTAGTGAGAGTTGGTCAGGCACTCAATCGCAACTACCTCCTAAGTCCTGACAAGATTTCACAAATACATACTGACTTTAAGACAAAATCTCAACCTCCCTTTGATACCATTTTGTCACGAACCATCTCGGGTACCCTGGTAACCCGATAATCACTTTGTCCCTAACATAGCCTGAAGGTCATTCCCGATCCCCACGGGTCAGCGACTAGAACCTGGCATCACACAACATGCAAGTGGGAATGATTTTCCCACCAACAATGTAGAAGAAAAGAAACAAGATAGTATTCATAACAAAAGAAACTCCACTGGGAGTAATGTACCAGAATACAAAGAGGCATAAAATCCAAAGTACTAAAATAGGGAAAATAGCCCAAGTTCCCAAGGAACGCAACTCACCAAGCCCAATGCTCAAGAACTGAATCCACCTCTAAGAGATCCTTTCCCCTTGCTCACACCTGGAAGGAGAGAGTCTACAAATACCTAAAGGAAAAAGTAGGGTGTGAGCTATAAATACCAGTAGGGTCTCACCACAGATTCCATAACGTTTTCCAGAAATTTATTAACCAAAGGAATTCTTTCAATTTTTAAATATAAACAGATTTTACATTTTAAATCATAATTAAAAAAATCATGCTATTCATTTCAAATTATAGAAAAATACTTTAAGCAAAGGCTTTAAAAATGATGTAATATTTCTAAAACAGTGGATTAAATAAAAATAATTACATAAAACAGTTTATGTAAAATCACCAGTCAAGTAAAGAATTTAAAAGGCATTGACATACATTTATATCTCAAATATAAATAAACAAGTGAGCAACATTTTCATCTACCAAAAGGTACGTTAGTTTTAATCAGCTATAAGATTCCACACTCTCTATGTGAACTTAGAAAAATGTGTATACAAACAACCCTATGAAATTGGGCCAAAGGTGACTCATCACCAACCCATTGAGGATGTTACCCTCTTCAAGTATATTTTAGAATGTTGTCGTGGCGTAGAGTGTATCTAAATAACTTGCTAACTACCTAAGGCTTTCATGTTCTCTTACTTGATGGGTGAACTATTTTAAGACTACTTAAAAATACGATCAATCCCATTATTATATTTCAAAAATTAAATTTCATTTCCATTTAAAACCAAAATAGGTTTTATTCAAAAACATGTCTTTTTCACAAGATAAAACCATTAGCTTTCTATCAAATTATTATAATCCATTTACACCATTTTGAAATCCATTCAAAACACATTCCATCATTACACAATTTATTTCCACAATTAAATTCAACAATTTAATTGAAATCATTTCCATCAAATCCACAATTTAAATTAAACAATTTAAATCAGCCAATAAAAACACTCAAATCAATGGAATTGGGGGTTTTCTAATTTTCCATTCCAAAACCATTTCAAATATCCCAATTCACTTGAATCATGTTTTTATCAATTAAATTGAAATCAAATTTTGAGTAATTGAATTTAAATCAACAATTGAAATAAATCAAGCAATACAAGGACAATAAATTTGGCTAATTAGAATGGAACCACCTACCTTAAGGTCGTCGATGTCAGCAGTAATGATAAACCACCATGTGTAGTTAAATACACTTCCTCACATCCTTATTATCGTAAGTGTCAAAACACCAAAGTTCGATGTTCTTAAAGGGGTCCTAGAATAAAAACATCTATTTTATTTCACAAGGAAGTAAAAATTTATATTCAATTACATTTTATCTCTCATGGATAATTTCAAAATATTGATAAAAATATTACATGCGATAATATTTTATCTCCCTTAGATAATTTTGTGGAATTATTTATTAAAATATCAAATATGATTATATTCTCCCTCTCAGGAATAATTTTCAAATTGTCATTTAGATTTATAACATGCGATGATAACCTTTCTCTCCTTTATAATTCTCTAATTATCATTTTGATTATCACATGTGATGATACTTCCATTATCCTCAATAAAATTCCAAATTATCATTTTATGTCATCACATATGTTCAAAATATTATCCTCATAATAATAATAAACCACATTCGATGTTGTAATATCTTTAAATTAAAACAAGAACACATGTGGTAGTCCTTTATAATTATACATTGATAAACTAAATAATTATCCTTCGATAAATCATTGAAATTATCGTTTTACAATTTCATTTAATTAAACCTTGATTATCCCAAGTGCATTTATCAATATATATATATATATATATATATATATATATATTGATAATTCAATATCATTTGATAATCCAAAACCTATTTAAATTATCATTTGATAATTTTAGGATTATCATTTGATAATTTAGGTCTTTATAATTTTATTTAAAATCCACCATTATTTTCTTTATATTTATTATTTAAATATTCAATCAATTTACCTTCAATAATATTTTATTTTAACAAAGGAACAAGATAAGAGATTAATTGAATAATTTAAATATAACACGGCAGATAACCTTATGCGCAGTGCCCAAACTGGAAGGAGGTGCGAAGGAAGAAGGAAAAACAACTGATCGAATTAAAGGATCTCCATATGTCATGCATAGAGGACTCCCAGAGTTTATCAAACTCAAACACATCAACTAAGTGCCACAAACAAATGGTTCATCTATTTATAACCCTAGAGTCTTAGGATTTATAACCACTCCTTTAAACACGTGTTAAATCCAAAACTGAACTAGAAAATTGATTACAGAGTAAATAGAATCACTTCATTAAGTCATTTCTATTTTTAAATCACTAAAAAATGTTAAAATTCAAGGTTTTGATTTTAATCGGGTGTTTCCAGTGGAGGGAATATGTTACATGGAGAATATGAATCGTTTCTCAATTTCAATTAAATTAATTAATTATTTATTTAACATAAAATAAATAAAATAATCTCAAACGTCTATTAAGAATAAATTTTATGCCCCGCTTAGGGTAAACACCCCATTCTAGACACAATGGTGGTCTCATATTTCTCAAATGATGAACGGTTTGAGATATATTAATGATTTATTAATGAAAAATAAGAATAATTAATTAATTAATATAAAAAGTTTTATTTTTTGCGAGCGAGGCGTCCAAATGCCCGACGCTTACAAATGTTATACCATGTCTAGGGTTAAACCCTCATTCCGAACCTATCGGTGGTCTCAGATTTCCCATACGATTCACCGTTTGAGATATATTTAATTATTTTTAATAAATAATATATTAAATATTATTTAATAACTTTATCTCACAAGATATACATCCAAATGTTGGGCGCCTTTGAATTTTATACCCCTCTTAGGGTAAACACTATATTTTGGACATAACAATAGTCTCAAATTTCTCAAACGATGTATCCTTCTGGAGTTATTTAAATATTTAGAATAAAAAGTTCACACTTAATATATTCTATTTAATAATTTTATTTTATCTTCACTAAGCCTTTGTGGGCCTCATAAACTCATACTTACTCAGTGCTTAACTCAAAAAATATTTAATTGAATATTCTGGAGTATTAACTGGGCATTTTACCATTCCGCGACATGTTTAACAAAAACACAACTTTTCATTGACAAACCATTTTTTTCATTTAACTTAATAATAATTTAACATGATATGGTTTAGGAATACCTAAAACAGTAACAGGATGTAACAGGTTATAACCCGAAGAGGAGTAGTTCGGAGAGATCCCAAACCTTAAGTCTCACCCTTCTTCATACGCATTAAAAACTCCTGTATAATAAATATAGATTTATTATACATTTATTATAGAACAATAATCATATATATAATTCCATATAATATTTTTTTGATAACATTTTACCACATTTTTCTTAAAATTACCATTTTGGGTGATAACTACTTCGTTTTTCATACATGTTTTGGTTCGGTAGTCTCAATAGTTATGAATTTATTAGATTTCCGTCATCTAAATAATGGTATCCATGATATTAATATCATATATATTAATTATATATATTTATATTCATCTGTGAAAGGTATATATGACAAAATAATTTACACCATTCATGGAGACGGTAGGTCGTACATACACATTAATGTTGTTTCCATTTTCGATGGATAGAGAAAAAGAAAGGTAAATAATAATTCACCTTTCCATAATCATAATAATATAATAAATAACATATATATTTATTAAATATATCATTATAATCATCCATGAGATGTGGTGATGGAAAAAAATTGTATCAGTTCGCGAGGTGATAATCGACCATACAAACGAAGGACGATTTTGTTTCCCATTTGATGGAAGAGGATATAGATATATATTATTCAATTAACATAATAAAAACTAGGTATATGTAAGATACTATTATTATTATCTCATATTTTTTTGAAAAATATATTAAGAAGTTGGAAAAAAATAAAACTAAAACATTCAGTTAAAGACTATACATCTTCTTCAGACAACTTCCACTACTTTACACCTTAAACCCTTTAAGGTTGGTATTCTACTCAAAATAAGACCTCTAGAATGTGGTAATGGATGTTATAAATGTATTGGTCAAACTAAAAGCATTTTTAATTGTGAATAAAAGAGGAGATAAGGTTCTCTTTTATAAGTGAGGGGAAGATAACTCTTTGAATTACTTAAAATATTAAATTAATATAAATTAATTTTCATGGAAAAATGGATCCAAACTGATATAATTCTAATATTTTATGAGAATGGATATAAATCCTATCATATAATAAAATTTTGAAAAGTTTTAAATAGGTTTTCACTCTTATATCTTGTTTTTAACTCATGTTAACCCTTTTTTACAATTACCACAATAATGAAGTTTTTTAATCTTTAGTGGTCAATATAGTTACTATAAAAGGAAAATTGGTAAATAAATGGACCATAGTTTATATTTTCAAATATATAATGATAAATTGGATAATGATAATATTTTTAGGAATTTTAAAACATTTAATAAAATATTATTCATTATAAAAAACCATTAATGTCATTTTTGGAGCTATTTATTTAATTTGAATTTGAAAACAACATGAAAACAATGTAATTTGAATATAATCCATTCACACCACTATAATATGTTATTATTATATAAAAAATTCATGGAACCAAATAATTCATTCAAATTATATTACATTTATCATTTTTAAATTCATTTATTTTAATTTTCTATTAATTGAATAAATGTTGTGTTAGCATTATATAAGTATTTAAGGTAAATATTTTATCCCTAAAAATTAAAAATAAATTACCATGATAAAAAACTATCTTCCAAATAAGTATTTATAATATAGTATAATTTCTCTTTAACCCTGTTACAAAATATTATATAAATTAAAATCAATAAAGTGACATTTTTAACTTTATATTTTACTTAATTATTATAAAGGTCAAAATCAAAGACATGTGCCACCAAGTTTCCATATTTTCTAAATTTTTATGTAAGTGGCCAAACTAAGCTCATACAATAGAATAAATTCAAGTTTTATGGTCATTTTTTAGTCCTTATCATATTATTTTTAACCTTAATTACCTGATTTACCCTTACCGTGGTGACAATTATTTACTATGGTTACTATTCCAAATAACCAAAAATAAACGGGAAATATTTACCAAATTTAGAAATTTTGATTAAAAATATGGAATCTATTTTTCATGATCTCATTTATATATGTTTCAAAAATTAATTTAAGATAAAAATACTAAACGCAACAAAAAACAGTTTTTTCAGAAAAAATCATTTTAAGTATAAAAAAAGTTTTTATGCCAAATTAAAGTATATGATTCATTACAAAGACCATAATTATATTATATTTAATTATAAGTAATAAAATTTTAAAACTGATACAAAATATAATTTTACTATGTAAATACTTGAAAAGAACATACAATTTCTAATAAAAATCAGTATTTTTCACTATTCATTAAAAAAGAAATATTTTCCAAAAAAATCTCAAAAAATAACTCTAAGAGTGTTTTAATATTATGATTTCAAAAATTAAGTTCATTTGATCAAATAAATTTTCTAAATGTTCTAAAAAATAATCATAATATTTTCTCACAAAAAAAATAGAAAACATTTTTGAAGAAAACATATTTTTTTTAAGAACAAAATAACTTTACTATAAATTAAGTGATTATTTCCTAATAATTAATCAATAAAATGTATTTATTATGAACTTTATATATATTTCATAATTTGATTAATCTTATTTATACCCACCAATTTAATGGTTAGGTTATAACTATAATAATATTTCATATTTTGTTTAAACTCGATGTTGTGTGTTGTATAGGCTATCAAACATAGTGATCTTTTAAAATATTGAGGTGATATATGATAGAATTGGTGACCTTAAAATTGGAAATTGGTTTTTTTTTAAAGTGATTTATGTTATCTTTTATGATTTTTATTTCATTTTTTGATTTAAGGAAATAGTCTTTGAATTTATTTGAGGAATAAGGATTGTGTGAATTTTTAGATGCATATATGTTTTCATATGGGGTTAACTTAAGTGTTATGGATGCCATCATGGGTTTATAATTTTAGAATTTTCATAAGTTAAAAGGCATAGATAACCCTTTTAGGTTTTAATTGATGGTATTTTTAGGTAATTTAAAACTTTTATTGGGTTTTAGGAAGAATACTCTATTGAGGTTTAAATAACCCTTTGGGTTAGTATATGTGTAATGACCCAGATTTTCCTAGGCCATTCATTTGTGAAAATCTAGTGCTTGTGGTGTTCTTGGGGGTAATAGTGGATTTGTTTCAGGAGTTTTCCAAAAATTCAGCTTCACCAAATGGTTTCACTGAAATGGTCGTATCATAATGGTGGAACTGCAATAGTGGCATCGTGACAGTGGCACACCAAACGATGTCTCACCCATTTCCAAATTTCTAATTTCTCGAGTTTTTCCATTTTTCCCCTCTTATATCTTATTTTATGTAAACTGAGTTTAAAGCCTTATTTGGGTTTTTTTAAAGGATTTTCAAAGTATATTAATAATATCTTTAATATCCTAATGCTCTGGGGACTTTGAGATATTCAAATCGCATGATCTTGACCACGATCCCAGGTTAATGACCTTTGAAACCATTCTTCCTTTAATATATGATTTGGCTCTTCAAAGCTAGTATCTTCCCTTCCTAGTGTGTTTTTTGTTCCCTCTTGGTGCACCTAAAGTCTTCCTCTCTATAATAGTTGTGCGCTTATGCTAGATCCCCCTCCTGTTCAGTTTTATCGGAGTTTCCTGATGCTCGTGCGATCCCCGGTTCTTGGTGTAATGAGGAGTTTTGGTCACCTGTTGTTTTGGGTAGGGATTCTTCTACCTCTCTTTATTTTTGTATCATATGGGGGGTGTACTAATGATTCCTTGTAGATAATGATTGAATACTTTTCTTAAAATAACTAATAAATAATGGTAGGGAATATGATAAAAACATAACAGGGGTCAATGAAATAACGAGATGGGAGTGGATTGATGTTTGATCGCCTGTTTTATTTTTTTATCCTTATTTCTTTTATGTATTGTTTTGGTTATATTCCTTCTTAAAATCATGTTCATTGGTGTTCTTTTCTTGCGCACTGGTGGAATTCTATTTTTTGTAATGATTTGTTAAATGGTTGTTATAACGACCCATACTTTACATACATTGTTAATACTTCAAAATTGAAGCACATTTATTACAACATATGATAAAACCACAAAGGACCGTATAGGTATAGCGTCTTTAGAAACTGGGAAACATAAACAACTGGTTCATAAATCTTCTACAGTGTCTCCCATTTATTTCATCACATCTAGGGTCCCTTTTAGCATATTCTACTTAATATCCATCTTCCTGACCTGGGGAAAAGAAAACATAAAAGGGTGAGCTCAAATGCTCAGCAAGGGCAAATAAAGGAAATAGAAATCATATCATATCTTTTTGAAAATCATAACCTGCAAAAGAGATCATAATATCTTAACATGGAATAAATCATAGAAGTGAGAATGAGATCCCCATAATCATAACATAAAACTTGAAACTTTTTGGCATGCACACATAATCATGAAAAATCATTTCTTGTTAGTCATGACTCATTGCCAAGACTATCTTAGTGGACAAAGTCCCTTTCTGGACCGAGTCACCCTCGTTCCAGTCCTGTTTCACTGAACCGGTATAACCTACCGTTCCAGCCATGTCTATCTCATGAGATATAAAATCTTTACCCAATGCATTGGAGGGAGATATAGGTCCCACCCATATTATAATGAATCCTTTCTTATGTGTGCCACATAATCATAAAACATACATCATCGCATAACACATGTAACAAAAATGGGATTCTTGAAACATCATGACATTATAAATCAATTCATATAAGATAAAGGAATTCAACATGATAAAATCAATGTAATAATAGGGATAAAAACAGAACCCTTTATTATCTTAGATGGAAAATAATTTTGATAAAACACTTGAACTTAATTCTTGAGGAAAATATCCTTTCTTCGTCAAAAACATTTTTCCTTTAATAACATGTCATACAACATTAAAATAAAAGAAGTTGATTAAAAACAAACTTGAAAACTTGTAAAGGAAGCTTCTTGGAAATAATGTTTTAAAAATCCATTCTTGCCGTATAAGTTAAAAAAAACATTCTTCGTACTTTTGTTGGAAAAGTCAAAAAGTACCTCGTACGAAAAACGACAAAAGATTCCTTTCATACATATTACTAAAAACTCACCGAAGGGTAAAAATGGATTTAAACAATTGTAGGTGGATGGAAATAATATTACATTTTGATGAAACATGGATGTGGATGATAAAATACACCCCAGTAAATACTTACGAATAAAAAATCTCGGATAAAAATGAGATTGTGATATTTCCCTTACCTTAGGTCCAATTTGCTTTGTACGTGTCCGAAGCCCCTCTTCTTTGGAACACCTCTTTGAATCCTCCACTTAGGGAACTAAGATTGGTCTTTGAAGAAGACCAGGACCTCTAGGATTATTCTAGGGAAGTGGAGAGGAGAAAATGTCAGGGGTTTGTCGAGCTTGAGTGCTCAAATTGGTGTGAGGAGGAGGGGGAGGAGGTGCCCTTTTATAAGGGAGGAGAGGGGCACCTTAGGAATATCTCAAAATATTATTTTATATTAAAGTCAAAATCGGTTTATAATGGTTCCAAAAGGGTCTTATTTCGAATCTAAAGTGGGGATGGGTCGAAATCCTATCAACCAATAAGATTTAGACAAGTTTAGGGTATAATTTTAACCTTATCAATTAGATTTAACTCTAAGTTAAATAATTTAACTTTTACCGTGTCTTTTTGTTTTCTTTCACTATATGGTTAATACACTTACTATAACATGCCAAACGAACCCCAAATTGTTTATTATTAGTATATATATCCTTATCTAAGTCATTTGGCCGAACCTTAGATTTTTAGGAATAAAATAACAATTAGTAATATAATATTTGATTTAAAAACTATTTTGTGTCAATTTTGACACTATTTGATATATGATTTTTGTGAAAGTCATAACAGAATTATATGTTCTAAACAAGTTGATTAAATCAACACTAATATATCATAGTAACCTATAAAATTAGTTGAATTCATAAAAAGTCTTAAATTACATTTATTTTGGTATTTATATTATCAATTATGTCAATATTTCATTAATAAGATAATTACTGCATCATCTTTGTGTCATAAATAAATTAAATTATTTGATGTCTAAAAATTACAAATAAAATACCATCATGTAGAATATCTTTTTATCTTTCTAATGAATATTTACAATCGAATTTATCTTATGTATAACCCCATATTAAAAATGATTTACTTATTAAACTTTGATTTTATCTATTTTAACCCTTCTTTAAATAAATTATTAATAAATGTCCTAATCTAATCCAAGTGGGCCTAAATGGTCATATTTTATTCCTAAGTTTGTTTTTGGTCGAATTACACTTGTCCAATAGAATTAGGACATGTGTTAGGGTAATATTAATATCATATTTACCCTTAGTTACCCTATTTACTATTAACTGCGGTAAAAAAAAGTAAAAAGTTACTATTCACCAAAAAATTATTTTTATCTCATTGAACCACATTTTACTTACTGATATCAACCGTGTCTGTCGGATTTTTGAAATTCCATTCACAGAAGCGGTAAAATTAAGTTTTATGCAAAATTCAGTTTTTTAACCTACCACTTAGTGGTTTCACTATTCATCAAAAATTGAAAGTTTTCAGAAAAATACCAAAATTTCACCCTAGGCTAATTTCGATATTCTGAGTCCAAAAATGAAGTCCATTTTGAAAAATAAAATTTATAAAATTTCAAAAAGTGGTTATTACTATTCATAACGGCTAGTTTTAATAGCATATTATTGTTTAGTGAAACTCGGTATTGCGTACGACGCAAGCTATCGAGGAAGGTCGCGATTGCGTGTAAAGCAAGCCAAGCAAGTGTTGTGTAGAAAAAGATTCCTTTGATGATTTATATAACATAAAAGTCTCGGGTGTTACATTCTACCCCCCTTAAAAAGAATTTCGCCCTCGAAATTCGTCACTTTGTAACAAACAGATGAGGATACTTCTCCCTCATCATATCCTCAAGCTCCCATGTAGCTTCTTCAAGTTGGTGGTTCCTCCATAAAACTTTCACCAATCGAGTGGTCTTGTTTCGTAGGACTTTTTCGCTACGATCCAGAATCTCTATCGGTTGTTCTTCAAAAGAAATATCTTGCTCCAGCGGTACAACTTCTGAGCTGAGTACATGTGAAGGATCTGGTATGTACTTTCTCAGGATAGATACATGGAACACATCATGAACTTGATAGAGATTCGGTGGAAGCGCCAATCAGTAAGCTACCTTCCCAACACGATCCAGTATTTCGAAAGGACCGATATATCTAGGGCTCAACTTCCCCTTCTTTCCAAATCTCATAACCCTCTTCCAGGGAGATATTCGTAAGAACACTTTATCACCCACTTCAAACTCTAGGTCTTTTCTTCGGTTGTCGGCATAACTTTTCTGTCGACTCTGAGCTGCTCTTATGTGTTGTTGAATAGATCTGACCTTTTCTGCCATTTCATCAACGAGATCAGGTCCTGATAGCTTTCTTTCCCCAACTTCATCCCAGCAAGTTGGAGTCGTGCATTTCTTTCCATAGAGAGCTTCATAAGGAGCCATCTGAATACTGGAGTGAAAGCTATTATTATAAGAAAATTCCACCAAAGGTAGGTGTTGATCCCAACCTCCTTTGAAATCCATAGAGCAAGCTCTCAACATATCTTCTAGGGTTTGAATTGTTCTCTCAGACTGACCGTCTGTCTGGGGATGATAAGCAGTGCTGAAACTCAACTCTGTATCCAGAGTATGCTGAAGACTTCGCCAGAACTTCGAGGTAAATCTCGGGTCCCGATCAGATATAATAGAAAGTGGTACTCCATGAAATCTTACCACTTCCTTTACATATATCATGGCAAGCTGATCTAGAGAGAAATCCTCTCTAATAGCAATGAAGTGTGCAGACTTTGTAAGATGATCAACTATGACACAGATAGCATTATTTCCTTTGGATGTTTTAGGAGGTCCTGTGATAAAGTCCATAGTGATGTTTTCCCATTTCCATTCGGGTATGGGTAATGGTTGTAACATCCCCTTAGACTTTTGTCTCTCTGCTTTAACTTGTTGACAAACCAAGCATCGAGAGACATATTCAGCAACATCTCTTTTCATGCCATCCCACCAGAAGTACTCTTTCAGGTCCCTATACATCTTCGTACTTCCAGGATGAATAGAGAATGATGAACTATGAGCCTCATCCAGCAGCTCCTTCTTTAATTCGGGGATGGGAGGAACACAAACCCGATTCCTGAACTTTATTATCCCATCACAATCAAGGTTGAATTCAGGAACATTTCTCACCTTCTTTTGTAACTCGACATCTTCTTTCTGTGCCTCTTTAATCTTCACATGTATAGATGGTTGAACATTCATTTGATAAAGATAAGATTTTTCCCCTTCCATTATAATTCCAAGATCCATCCTTTGTAAATCCATAAATATTGGATCTTTTATGATCCTCATCATGGATAAACTAGCATGGTCTTGTCGACTTAATGCATCTGCCACCTTGTTTGCTTTCCCAGGGTGGTAATGGATTGAGCAGTCATAATCCTTAATCAGCTCCAACCATCTTCTTTGACGCATATTCAACTCCTTTTGTGTGAAAATATACTTTAAACTTTTATGATCAGTATAAATATCACACCTTTCACCATAAAGGTAATGCCTCCAAATCTTTAATGCAAAGATTACCGCAGCCAACTCCAAATCATGTGTTGGGTAATTTTGCTCATGGATTTTCAACTGTCGTGAGGCATAAGCTATCACCATATCATTTTGCATAAGAACACACCCCAATCCCTTCTTGGATGCATCACTGTAGATCACAAACCTTTCTCCACTACAAGGCAGTGTGAGCACAGGTGCACTGGATAACCTTCTTTTCAACTCCTTGAAATTCTCTTCACATTCCTCTGTCCAGACAAACTTAACTCCTTTCCGAGTCAACTTGGTGAGTGGATTAGATAATCATGAAAAATCTTTTACAAAACATCGATAATATCCAGCCAAACCAAGAAAACTTCGGATCTCAGTTACTGTTGTTGGTCTCGACCATCTTTCGATAACCTCTGTTTTTGCTGGATCCACAGATATCCCCTCTTTTGAGATTATGTGACCCAAAAATGCAACTTTTTGAAGCCAAAATTCACACTTGGTAAATTTGGCATAAAGCTTCTCCTTTCTCAGGGTCTTCAATATAATTCTCAAGTGATATTCATGCTCTTCCTTGCTCTTTGAATAGATAAGAATATCATCTATAAAGACTACCACAAATTGATCAAGATAGTCTCTAAAGACTCTATTCATTAGATCCATGAAGATAGCAGGGGCATTAGTAAGACCAAATGGCATCACTATAAATTCATAGTGTCCATACCTTGTACGGAAAGCCGTCATTGGTATATCCTCCCTTTTGACCCTTAATTGATGATACCCTGAACGAGGATCAATCTTGGAAAATTATTGAGCTCCGCGTAGTTGGTCAAATAAGTCATCAATGCGTGGGAGAGGATATTTGTTCTTGATAGTGATCTTGTTAAGTTCTCGATAATCAATGCAGAGTCTCATTGATCCATCTTTCTTCTTAACAAATAGAACAGGTGCTCCCCAAGGTGACGCACTAGGGAGTATGAATCCCTTATCAAGATTCTCTTGGAGTTGCTTCTTCAATTCCTGCAACTCAATTGGGGCCATTCTATAAGGTGTCTTTGAAATAGGCAAAGCACCCGGTACGAGTTCTATTGAAAACTCAACTTCACGATTTGGTGGAAGACCCAGTAATTCCTCCGGAAAGACATCATCAAACTCCCGTACAATGGGCATATTCTTAATCGTGAGTTTCTCACCAACCATTTGAGATAAATAACCTTCATTTAGTGGAATCAAGACCCATAAGATGGAAGGAATTTCCACTGGAAGGTTATGTTCATCCTTGCATTGATAGACGATCGTAGATTGATCTGGAATATGAAATGTGACTTCCCTTCTTTGGCAATTGATATGAGCTCCATGTAGAGAAAGCCAATCCATGCCAAGAATCACATCAAATTCCACTAAAGGAAGGATCACAAGATTTGCAGGAAGCACTTTCCCACAAACTTCGATCGGAGAAGAGTTATAAACTTTTGATGCGACTGTTGTGCCATTAGGTGTTGTCACAGCTAACTCAACATCTAATTGTTGAGGTAATACAGTGATACCCTTAGAAAATTCTTTAGAAATAAAAGAGTGGGTGGATCCAGAATCAAATAAAACATTTGCTACTTTAGAGTGGATGGTAAGTGTACCTTTCACCACTTCATTATCGTACTCCACATTGCTGATAGAAATTGCATGTGACTTTCCTTTGTCTTTAGCCTTAAGATTTTGTTGACGTCGACCATCATCATCAACCCTTGGATTTGGGCATTGATTGGCATAATGCCCCATCTCCTTGCACTTGAAACATTGAAGTGCAGTAGGATCATTCTGCATATCCCTTTCTTTGTTTGAATCATTAGACATCTTCTTCCCATTATCACGGCATTCAAATGCCCGATGACCTTCCTTTCCACATTTAAAAAATTTACTTGTCCCTTTAAGACAACTCCCTCCATGTTTCTTTCCACACTTTGAGCATAAGGGAAAGCTCATCTTCTTTTCAGTTTGCTCATTAGATTTTCCTTTTAATTCCATCTTCCTCTTCTTATCAAACCCATGTGACTGATGGGTTACTCCAATCTCCATCTCAACTTTGAGAGCACATCGAACGATTTCCTCGTAGCTATTGAAGTCCCTTATGGCTAACGCCCTTCGAAGACTTGGTTTTAAGCCACTAAAGAATCGATCGATCTTACTCTCAGGTTGGATAATAATACCAGAAGCGTACCTTGCAAGTCTTGTAAAATTTGCTTCATAGGTACCAACGGATTCATCATCCCTTTGCTTCAGTTCAAGAAACTCTTTCTCCATCTTTGTTCGGAGAATACGAGGGAATTACTTATTGAAAAATAAGATCTTGAACTCGTCCCATTCCATAGACTCAATTTCATCCCTTTGCCTCGTATTCTTAATAAGATTCCACCATTGATCAGCATCTCCTTCCAAACGATACACTACGAGGATGACTTTATCATGCTCAGAACATTGAAGAACTGAAAATATCTTTTCAGTAGTACTAATCCATTGTTCAGCAACTAATGGATCAGTAGACCCGCTGAAAGAAGGTGGACGCTGCCTCATGAAGGATTCAACAGAATGTTGCTCCTTCCTTTGCTCGTTTGGAAGTCCTGCATGATTCATAGCTTGAGAAAGTTGTGTGAGCATGGATACAAGATTTTTCATTCCAGCTCCCATATCGTTTGGTTGCTCAGGGGGACAATCATTGCATTGCCCATCACATTCCGCATTAACACGGTTCCTTCGGGTTCCAGCCATTGACTAAAACCAAGAAGAATAGTGTGAGCAACACTAATTATAATAGGAAAACCACATAATTCAAGAATAAAATTTTCATGCTTAAGGTCTTATCCTAGGTTATTCATGGCCAACACTAAGATTGTTCTATGCTTAGACTTATCCTTATGGTTCTTACTAAGGCTTTCACATCCTAGTTTCCAAAGGTTGACTATACCTTTCCTCTGATACCAACTATAACGACCCATACTTTACATACATTGTTAATACTTCAAAATTGAAGCACACTTATTACAACATATGATAAAACCACAAAGGACCGTATAGGTATAGCGTCTTTAGAAACTGGGAAACATAAACAACTGGTTCATAAATCTTCTACAGTGTCTCCAATTTATTTCATCATATCTAGGGTCCCTTTTAGCATATTCTACTTAATATCCATCTTCCTGACCTGGGGAAAAGAAAACATAAAAGGGTGAGCTCAAATGCTCAGCAAGGGAAAATAAAGGAAATAGAAATCATATCATATCTTTTTGAAAATTATAACCTGCAAAAGAGATCATAATATCTTAACATGGAATAAATCATAGAAGTGAGAATGAGATCCCCATAATCATAACATAAAACTTGAAACTTTGTGGCATGCACACATAATCATGGAAAATCATTTCTTGTTAGTCATGACTCATTGCCAAGACTATCTTAGTGGACAAAGTCCCTTTCTGGACCGAGTCACCCTCGTTCCAGTCCTGTTTCACTAAACCGGTATAACCTACCGTTCCAGCCATGTCTATCTCATGAGATATAAAATCTTTACCCAATGCATTGGAGGGAGATATAGGTCCCACCCATCTTATAATGAATCCTTTCTTATGTGTGCCACATAATCATAAAACATACATCATCGCATAACACATGTAACAAAAATGGGATTCTTGAAACATCATGACATCATAAATCAATTCATATAAGATAAAGGAATTCAACATGATCAAATCAATGTAATAATAGGGATAAAAACAGAACCCTTTATTATCTTAGATGGAAAATAATTTTGATAAAACACTTGAACTTCATTCTTGAGGAAAATATCCTTTCTTCGTCAAAAACATTTTTCCTTTAATAACATGTCATACAACATTAAAATAAAAGAAGTTGATTAAAAACAAACTTGAAAACTTGTAAAGGAAGCTTCTTGGAAATAATGTTTTAAAAATCCATTATTGCCGTATAAGTTAAAAAAAACATTCTTCGTACTTTTGTCGGAAAAGTCAAAAAGTACCTCGTACGAAAAATGACAAAAGATTCCTTTCATACATATTACTAAAAACTCACCGAAGGGTAAAAATGGATTTAAAAAATTGTAGGTGGATGGAAATAATATTACATTTTGATGAAACATGGATGTGGATGATAAAATACACCCCAGTAAATACTTACGAATAAACAATCTCGGATAAAAATGAGATTGTGATATTTCCCTTACCTTAGGTCCAATTTGCTTTGTACGTGTCCGAAGCCCCTCTTCTTTGGAACACCTCTTTGAATCCTCCACTTAGGGAACTAAGATTGGTCTTTGAAGAAGACCAAGACCTCTAGGATTATTCTAGGGAAGTGGAGAGGAGAAAATGTCAGGGGTTGGTCAAGCTTGAGTGCTCAAATTGGTGTGAGGAGGAGGGGGAGGAGGTGCCCTTTTATAAGGGAGGAGAGGGGCACCTTAGGAATATCTCAAAATATTATTTTATATTAAAGTCAAAATCGGTTTATAATGGTTCCAAAGGGTCTTATTTCGAAGCTAAAGTGGGTATGGGTCTAAATCCTATCAACCAATAAGATTTATACAAGTTTAGGGTATAATTTTAACCTTATCAATTAGATTTAACTCTAAGTTAAATAATTTAGCTTTTACCGTGTCTTTTTGTTTTCTTTCACTATATGGTTAATAAACTTACTATAACATGCCAAACGAACCCCAAATTGTTTATTATTAGTATATATATCCTTATCTAAGTCATTTGGCCGAACCTTAGATTTTTAGGAATAAAATAACAATTAGTAATATAATATTTGATTTAAAAACTATTTTGTGTCAATTTTGACACTATTTGATATATGATTTTTTTGAAAGTCATAACAGAATTATATGTTCGAACCAAGTTGATTAAATCAACACTAATATATCATAGTAACCTAGAAAATTAGTGTAATTCATAAAAAGTCTTAAATTACATTTATTTTGGTATTTATATTATCAATTATGTCAATATTTCATTAATAAGATAATTACTGCATCATCTTTGTGTCATAAATAAATTAAATTATTTGATGTCTAAAAATTACAAATAAAATACCATCATGTAGGAAATCTTTTTAGCTTTATAATGAATATTTACAATCGAATTTATCTTATGTATAACCCCATATTAAAAATGATTTACTTATTAAACTTTGATTTTATCTATTTTAACCCTTCTTTAAATAAATTATTAATAAATGTCCTAATCTAATCCAAGTGGGCCTAAATGGTCATATTTTATTCCTAAGATTGTTTTTGGTCGAATTACACTTGTCCAATAGAATTAGGACATGTGTTAGGGTAATATTAATATCATATTTACCCTTAGTTACCCTATTTACTATTAACCGCGGTAAAAAAAAGTAAAAAGTTACTATTCACCAAAAAATTATTTTTATCTCATTGAACCATATTTTACTTACTGATATCAACCGTGTCTGTCGGATTTTTGAAATTCCATTCACAGAAGCGGTGAAATTAAGTTTTATGCAAAATTCAGTTTTTTAACCTACCACTTAGTGGTTTCACTATTCATCAAAAATTGAAAGTTTTCAGAAAAATACCAAAATTTCACCCTAGGCTAATTTCGATATTCTGAGTCCAAAAATGAAGTCCATTTTGAAAAATAAAATTTATAAAATTTTAAAAATTGGTTATTACTATTCATAACGGCTAGTTTTAATAGCATATTGTTGTTTAGTGAAACTCAGTATTGCGTACGACGCAAGCTATCGAGGAAGGTCGTGATTGCGTGTAAATCAAGCCAAGAAAGTGTTGTGTAGAAAAAGATTCCTTTGATGATTTATATAACATAAAAGTCTCGGGTGTTACAGTTGTAACATGAAATCTGTTTAATCACGTATACTTGGTTAAATAAATGGATGACCCAAGATCAAACATGTTTTGTGATCACCCATGTTATTTAAAGTGTAATTAAATAAGAACTCTTGATTAATCTTAATATTATTGTCTTAATGGTGTGGATGTGTGATGTGCTTGGTTGGGTTTTGTACTTCGTGGGGGTTGTGTGAAGTTGTTGTTGGTAACCTTATTACGGGTACAGGGGGTGGATAGAGGGGTTGGTCCTGTAAATGGGGAAGGGTATGTTTGTGCAATAGGGGTGATTTTTAGTGGTGTTTTGTTGTGGGATTTGTGTTTGGGGTGGTACAGGAGGTGTGATGGAATCCCAGTTTGAGAGATTTATTGATTGTGAAATGGATAAACTTGTAGGCAGTGGGACTGCCTTTGGGTTGTGTTGTGGCAATAGAACTTATTGTGCAGTGGGACTACTTTTGGGTAGTGGTTGGGAAGTAGGGGTGTAGGACTTGTTTGTTTCATGAATTCATGTTTATGGGACTTCTAGGTGTTGTGTTGTTGTGCATCAAGGCTACCAGTTCTAGTTGGTAGAGGATGATTTAGCAGGATCACTTTGAAGAATGACAGTTGGAAGTGGTTGAACAAGTGTCTAGGAATAAGGGGGTGTGCAGTGGGACTATAGGTTGGTTGTTATATGTTTTTTTTATGAATATTTGTTAAAATAGAAATTCCTTACCTTGGTACCTCTTCCCTTGTTAAATTTTGTCAGTGTCGAAGAATGAAGTGGGTTGGTTGTTGTGTGTTTAGTTAATCAGGCTCTTCACTTTCTAAGAATGGTTGCAGATTTTGTGCTCGGTATTTGCCCTGGGTAGTGATGGAATAAATTAAATTGAACCCCTTAATTAATGAATGGAAATTGGTTGAGAGAAAAAGTTTTTGGGTTTATTCTTTGGAAGTGGTTGTTTATGTGGTCGTGCATATAGGGGTAGTAGCAAAAGTGGTTCTAGTGGGCTGGTTGTTTGTTTTGGGACCCATAGGTTGGTTTGAGTGTTTGTTTACCTATATGTATAAATTTTAGTTCCTTTTTTTCTATATGAAACCTACACTTGTTGATCACTATGTGCCGAACACCCCCTTTTCATGGGGGAGGTTGTCTTTCCCAAACATCCTCATGGGAGGATGGATGGTCAGTTACTGAATTTCTTACTTGCACCCTCTTATGAGTTCTTATTGCTCAAGAGTATCTGGGTAGGTTGTAATGTCTTGAGTTTTACCATAGTCCAAGATCCTTCAGGTAGGTTTTGTTTTTTATGAGGGTCCTATGTGTTTTCGGACCAGTATTTTTTTCCCAAGTGTCTTCGGGATGAGGCACAAGTGTCTTTAGGCGAGAGGCATGGTTGTTGTGTCCCAGGTGTCTGTGGGTGAGATGTGTGGTGTGGTTTTAGAATAGGTGTTTATGTGTGGAATTTGTGTGTGGTTTAAGGCCCAGGTGTGTGTAGGTGGGTTGTGGTAGTGGGACTGCGTTTTGGAAGAGTGGTAGCATCAAGAAGTTAGCCATTAGGAATGAGTAGTTAACCAGTGGGAAAGTGGTGCAGGATACCCAAATGTCTATATGCTTATACTACCACTTTACTTGACATGAGTTATTTGGTGAGTGTTCCTTGGTGAGGTTGTGCTGGTTAGTAATCCTTGGTAGGTTCTTTTAGGTTCTGTTGTTCTCTCACAGGGGCATTAGTATGTTCCCCCACTTGTGCACGAGTAGCTTTAATTTTCCTACTGGGTATACTTGTATACTCACCCAACGTTTGTGGAACTATTTTCATGTTTCCAAGAGGAATTTGAGGATTGTTCTGGAATTTACTATCTCAGATATTGGGATAGTTATTGTGGTGTTGCTTAGTCTCTTTCTTTTGGTACTTTCTTTGGTGATTTGATTGTACTTTTGTCGCAGTTTATGTTTAAATCATTCATGGGTTAGATTTTGTTTTCCTTTATATAAATGATTGGAGTTTATTGGGATTTTTACCATCTTATCTCCTGATCCTATTTTCATTAAAAAGGGTAATTCCATCCATTTTGTGTGAGATTATATACCCTTGGTGATAGTCTCCACTTCGGGGCCTATTGAAGGCGGTACAAGGGGGTCATTATCTATCCTTCATCTTGAAGAAGGAAGGGCATGGAACTTTGATGTCCCTTACCTCATCTTGAAGAAGGCGGGTCACGACAGCATGCCAATTAGAGGTCAGACTAGTTTTTTTGATGATTCTTGGGGATGTAGACTGATGTTGGGGCCACATCAATATAGTGGGGATCTTATTCTACTATAGATTCATCCATACTATGTCATCCTAGGCATCTACTGGTTGTTTTTTGTGCACACTTTTATCAACTGCTTCTGAATAAGAGTCATGTTTTCATGTATGGATAGCCAGCATGTAGCTTTTGTTGGTGAGCGCAGTCGTCATGAGGGTAGTCAGTGTGTGGATCCTCTTCTCTCCTTATTAGCTGATCTATTAGTGGGATTTGTAGACACAAATATGTTGGAGGTTCTAGGGGTTGTTAGAGATTTCCTGGATTTTTTCTCCAAAGAGTTTGTGACTCTACCCCCTCAACGTGACATTGAGTTCAGAATAGACTTCAAACCCGATGCTTGTATGATTTCGATGGATCTTTATCAGATGGAACCTTCTATTTTTTGGGAGTTGCATATTCAAGTTGATGACCTGATGAAGAAGTTTTTTATCTAGCCGAGTGTTTCATTGTGGGGTGCTCCAGTCTTGTTCGCGAAGAAGGAAGAAGATGGCCTGAGGTTGTGCATAGACAATTGGATATTGAATCGGGTGATGGTCAAGAACCATTACCCTCTCCTAAGAATAGATGGTATTTTCAACCAGTTAAGGGGAGAAGGTTGGTTCTCCAAGATCAATCTATGGTCTGGATATCACCAATTGAGTGTGAAGGAGGGTGACATCCCGAATACTTCTTTTAGGTGCGAGTATGGGCACTTCGAGTTTGTGTTCATGCCCTTAGGTGTTATGAATGCACTATTTGTGTTCATGGGTCTCATGAACTCTATCTTCCACAAGTTCATGGACTGGTTCGTTGTCGTGTTCATTGACGATATTCTGGTTTACTCAAAGTCAGAGAAGGATCATGCTGAGCACCTCAAGATAGTCTTGGAGGTCCACTAGCACCACCAGCTCTATGGGAAGTTGTCCAAGTGAAAGTTTTGGATGCGATAGGTGCACTTACATGGGCATGTGGTGTCTCATAAAGGGATAAATTGGACCCATCAAAGGTCAAGGATGTTGTTTCTTGGCCAGCACCTAATAACGTGGCAGAGGTTCGCAGCTTCCTGGGTCTATCAGGCTATTACAAGAGGTTCATCCCCACTTCTCTTGAGTTTCAGATTCGTTGATATCTTTTAAAAGAAAATACTAGGCCTTCGTGTGGAGTGAGTAGTGTTAGGAATCTTTCAGTTATCTGAAGGGGAAGTTGTTCAGTGCTCTAGTGCTTAGGTTTCTAGAGGAAGGGGTGGTGTTTGAGATGTTCTATGATGATTCCGGTCTAGGATTGGTATGTGTGCTGATGCAGTAGTGTGGAGTGATCTCTTATGGGTCTAGTCAGTTATTTCCACATGAACATAAATATTCCACCCATGATTTGAAGCTTGCAGCAGTCATTTTTGCACTGAAGTTGTGGATAAATTACCACATTGAGGAGAGATTTGTGGTCTTCATGGATCACAAGAGCTTGAGGTATATCTTCTCCCAGTGAGACCTGAACTTGAGGCAGTGAAGGTGGATGAAGTTTCTCTAGTACTACGACATCAATATCTCTTACACCTTAGGAAAGGGGAATTTGGTGGATGATGCCTTAAGTAAGAATTCATAGAAGGAGGTAGTTCAGGAATCCACAAATGCTTGGAAGGAAATGGAGGAGTTAGTCGCTTTGCGTCTGGATGCAAGATTGGATGGAGGTAGAGGATATATATTTCAGATGACAGTTCAGTCTTCCTTGGTATGGAATTTGGAGGAGTCTCAGTGGGGAGACAGAGAGACTAAAGTGATGTGTGACTACGCTGTCCAGGGTAATTCTCTAGAGGGATGGTCGGAGGATAGTCTGAATCAAATGATGTTCTATGGGAAGCTATTTTTTTCAGAGGAAAGTCATGAGTGAGTTCTCTGTGAGTTCTATAGATCACCCCTAGTGGTGAATCCAGGAGTTTCTAAGATGTATTGAGACTTAAGGGAACAGTTTTGGTGGCTCTGGGTGAAGCAGGCAGTGGCGGAGTTTGTGGAAAGGTTCCTAGTGTGTCCAGAGGTGAAGGCTGGGCACTATGTTCCCAATGGTCTATTGCATCCCTTAGATGTTCCTGGGTGGAAGTAGGATGACATCACAATGGATTTCATCATAGTATTACCCAGGACTCAAGGGGGATGTGATGCTCTTTGGGTATTAGTGGATCGGTTGACAAAATTGGCTCACTTCTTAGCGATCAAGGAGTCAAGTGCAGTGGATGCCTTAGCACATAGGTGTGTGGACAAGGTTGTGTGCTTTCATGGAGTTCCAAGATCCATTTTCTTAGATCGGGATACATGTTTTACATCATGAGTCAGGAGGGGATTTTATCATTCCTTTGGCACTCAGTTACGCCTCAGTACTTCTTTCCACCCTCAAACGGATGGACAGATAGAGAGGACCATCCATACATTGGAGGAAATGTTATGGTCATGTGTTCTAAACTTTAGTGGGTCTTGGGTGTAACTTTTTCCCTTGGTATATTATTCTTACAATAATAGATATCATTATTCCATTGGTATGGCTTCATTCGAAGATCTATATGGGAGATTGTGTCGTTCACCCTTGTACTGGACGGAAGTTGGGGTCGGACATGGTGTAGAGTATGACAGAGAAGGTGCAGCTTGTTCGTGAGAGGATGAAGGTAGTATAGGATCAGAAGAAGTCGTATGTCAATCATAGGATGAGGACTTTGGAGTTCAAGGTTAGGGACCATGTATTCTTGAAGGTTTCCCCTCGTTGTGGGTAGAGGAGTTTTGGTAGAGGGATAAATCTTTCTCCCATGTTAATCAGACCTTTTGAAGTGTTGGGGTGAGTTGGAGAGGTGGCATATCAGCTGGAATTGCCATTACAGTTGGAAAGGATCCATGATATCTTCCATGTCTCTCGACTATGTCGATATCTACAAGATGACTCCCACATCATTGACTGGGGAGAGTTGGATATCGAGAATGACATGAAATTTATGGAGCGACCAGTAAGAATCAAGGATCGTGAGAATAAGTTGCTTCATGGATGGACCATTCCTTTGGTTTTTGTGTTATGGAGGCCTGGTGGCCTCGAGGAGAGTACTTGGTAGTGAGAGGCATAGATGCATTCCTAGTACCCAGAGCTATTCTAAGTTTTGTTTCTATGTTTTAATTTTGTGCTTCATTTTATGATGTAATTCTTGATCTCATTTTTTGTGAGATGCGTTGCTCCCTTGTTCTCAGTTTTGTATGGAAAGTCCCAACATGTGGAGAGGGGAGGACCTGATCCCTAATCGATATGCATTAATGTGTATGTGATTAAACTCGTGCAGGTGAGTCAGTGCCGCCCAGAGCGGATAGTATCTTGACATGGAGGAAGGGATTACCTAATCCATATGTATGGGAAGTGGGGATTTAGTGTTTGTACAGTTGTTCAGGTGATAGATGTCAAGGAGTTCTTCTTGGATGTCTGGGTTTTCACTCTAGTTTTCGAAAAACGCAGGGTGGTTTGTCCCTGACAGGTATCTTATGGGGTGGTGGTTCAGACCCCTCTTTTTATGAATTTACTTTTAAATTCTCAGGGATGAGAATATTTTGAGAGGTATCTAACATAATGACCTGGATTTCTACGGGCCATTCCTTTTTGAAAATCCAATGCTTGTGGTGTTTTGGGGGTCAAAGTGGTTTTTTTGGAGTTTTCCAAAAATTCAGCTTCACCAAATAATTTCTCCAAAATGGTGGCACCGTAACGGTGGAACCAAAATAGTGGAACAAAAATGGTGGCACTATAACGGTGGCATCATAATGGTGGAATTTTGATGGTGCCACACCAAAATGGTGGCACACCAAATGATGTCTCACCCTTTTCCAAATTTTTAGTTTCCCAATTTTTTCTAGTTTTTCCCCTCTTACATCTTACTTGATGTAAACCGAGTTTAAAGCCTTGTTTGGGAATTTTTAAGGGAGTTTCAAAGGATATTAAGTATATCTTTAATATACTAATGATATAGGGACTTTGAGATATTCAAACCATGTAATCTTGACCATGATTCCATGTTAATGACCTTTGAAACTGTTCTTCCTTTAATATAAGATCTGGATCTTCCCTTCCTAGTGTGTTTTCCATTCCCTCGTGGTGCACCTAAAGTATTCCTCTCTATACGAGTCATGTTCTTGTGCTAGAGCCCCCTCCTGCTTAGTTTTCTTGGAGTTTCATGCTACTCACATGATCCCCTATTCTTGGTGCAAGGAGGATTTTTGGTCTCCTATTGTTTCAGGTAGGAATTCTTATGCCTCTATTTATTTTTGTATCATGAAGGGAGGGTGTACTAATGATTCCTTTTGGAGAACAGGTGAATAATTTTCTTAAAATGACTAATAAATAATGACAAGGAATATGATCAAAATATAACAGGGGTCAATGAAATAATGGGTTGGGAGTGGATTGATGTTTGATCACCTATTTTATTCTATTATCCTTGTTTCTTTTATGGATTGTTGTGACTTTATGCCTTCTGAAAATCATGGTCATTGGTGTTATTTTCTTGCATAATGGTGTCGTTCTGTTTTTTTTTTTTTTGATACTTTGTTAAATGGATGTAATATTAAATCTATTTAATCTTGTATACTTGGTTAAATAAATGGATTCTCCAAGATCAAACATGTTCTGTGATCACCCCTATTATTTAAAGTGGAATTAAATAACCCCTATTGATAAATCTGAATATGATTGGATTAATGGTGTGGGTGTGTGCTGTTTTTTGTTGGGTTTTGTACTTCGTGGGGGTTGTGTGAAGTTTCGGTTGGTAACCTTATTGTGGGAATGGGGGTGGGTAGAAGGGTTGGTCCTGTAAATAGGAAAGGGTATGTTTGTGTAGCGGGGTTGCTGTTTGGTGGTGTTTTATTGTGGGATTTGTGGATGGGGTGGTACAGGAGGTGTGACGGAATACCAATTCAAGAGATTTATTGATTGTGGAATGGATAAACTTGTCAGCAGTAAGGTTGCCTTTGGGTTGTGTTGTGTCCATATAACTTGTTGTGTAGTGGGACTGCTTCTGGGTAGTGGTTGGGTAGCAGGACTGTAGGATTGGGTTGTGTCATGACTTCATGTTTATGGGTGTTCTAGGTGTGTTGTTGTTGTGTATTGGGGCTTTTAGTTCTAGTTGGGAGAGGATTATTGACTAGAATCACTATGAAGAATGATAGTTGGAAGTGGTTGAACAAGTGTCTAGGAAGAAGGGGGGTGCAGTGGGACTACAGGTTGGTTATTCTCTGTTGTTTTTATGAATGGTTGTTAAAATGGAAATTCTTTACCTTGGTCCCTCCTCCCTTGATAAATGTTGGCAGTACTGAAGAACGAAGTGGGTTGGTTGATGTGTTTTTAGTTGATTAGGCTCTTCGCCTTCTGTGAACGGTTACAGATGGTGTGCTTGATAGTTTCCCCAGGTAGTGATGGAATAAATTAAATTGAACCCCTTAATTAATGAATGGAAAGTTGTTAAGTGAAAAGGGGTTCGATTTATGCTTTGGAAGTGGTTGTTTGTGTGGTCGTGCATATAGGGGTAGCAGCAAAAGTGGTTATGGTGGGATGGTAGTTTGTTTTGGGACCCATAAATTCGGATGAGTGTTTTCTTACCTATATGTATAAATTGTAGTTCCTTGTTTTTTCTATATTCACCCCACCCTTGTTGAGAACCATGTGCTGAACACCCCCATTTCATGGGGGAGGGTGTCTTTCCCAAACATCTTGGTGGGAGGATTAATGATTGGTTACTAACTTACTTCCTCGCACCCTCTTCTGGGTTCTTACCACTCAAGCAAATTAGGGCAGGCTGTAATGGCTTGAGGTTTACCATAGTCCAAGATCCTTTGCACAGGTTTTGTTGTGGATGAGGAGCCTAGTTGTTTATGGGCTAGGATTGCTTTACTAAGTGTCTTTGGGATGATGTCCATGTGTCTTAAGGTGAGAGGTGTGGTTTTTGTGGATTAGGTGTCTACGGGCGAGATGTGTGGTGTGGATGTGGACCAGGTGTCTGGGGATGGGATTTGTGTGTGATTTGAGGCCTAGGTGTGTGTGGTAGGGTTGGGGCAGTGGGACCGAGTTTTAGAAGAGTGGTAGCATCAATATTTTAGCTGTTATGAATGAGAAGTTAACCAGTGGTAAAGTGGTGTGTGGTACCCAAATGTCAATGTGATTATACTACTACTTGACTTGACTTTCATTATTTGGTGAGTGTGAATTGGTGGGGCTGGATTGGTTAGTACTCCTTGGTAGGTGATTTGAGGTTCTACTATTCTCTCACATGGGCATTAGTATGTTCCACCACTTGTTCATGAGTAGCTTTAGTTTTCCTAATGGTTATACTTGTATACTCACCCTACATTTTTGGAACTGTTTTCAGGTTTCTAGGAGGACTTTGAGGACCGTGCTGGACTTTACTAGCTCTGGCATCGGGATAGTTGTTGTGGTGCTGCTTAGTCTCTTTCTTTTGGTACTTTATTTGGTGCTTTGGTTATAATTTTTTGCAGTTTACATTTAAATATTGCATGGGTTGGATTTTGGTTTCCTTTATATAAATGTTTGTTGTTTCTTGGTATTTTTACCATCTTACCTCCTGATCCTTTTTTCATTAAAAAGGGTAAGTCCTTCCATTTTGTGTGATATTCCATACCCTTGGTGTCAGTCGCCACTCTGAGGCCTATTGAAGGTGGGACTCGGGGGTTATTATCTCTCATTCATCTTGAAGAAGGAAGGGTGTCACACTTTTTTGTCCCTTCCCTCATCTTGAAGAAGGATGTTCATGACAATGTGATTCAATTTTACATTAACTATAGTCTATTAGATAGTGGGATATAGATAATCTTGATGGTTAAATACTGATTCATTGACAAGGTGATAATTTCAGAGATATTTATAGTCAATCTAAGGATTTTCTTTTAGGTTAGTATCTAAATTTGATTCATGATATTTTTGTGTGAATTTCACTACATTATAAGATTATATATTGACTTATTAGGGTGATTAATGATATTTTTTGGGATGCTTCATTGGGTTGAGTTATATATAACCTTTAGGTTTAATATGTGGTTTAACATGAAATATTGTTTGGGAAGAATGCAATTAAATTTTTGGGGATGTAAGTTAAAATGTATGAAATATCCTTTTAGGTTAAAACATCTTTAATTTTTAGGTTTTTAGGCTAATAAGGATGTAGGTTTATTTATTTGTAGAAAAATATAAGTTGAACATTTGGTGTTATTGTTGAAATTTTGAAATAAAATGTATTATTTCTTCATATGAAGGTTTATACATTTTGGATATTATCCTACGTTGTAGTAACCATTTCAGTTTTGGTTAATATTTAAAGACAAGAGGAATAGCTTATTACCTTTTTTATTACAAACAATTGGGAGGGTAAATTACAATGCTACAAAGAAAATATATCATGAAAACATACAGGAATCCAAAGATACTCGAACCTGAGACATCCCCAACACCCCCACGGGGCCACTACCACCGACCTACTCCCTAGGGGAAATTGATTTTAGTGCTTTAGGAATGAAAACATCATCTTGAATTCTTATTGTTTGGAAAAAAAGATGATATTGTGATGGAAATTGATTAAAATATGAAATTATACTTATCAAGTAAGTATATTTCCTTATAATATTAGTCTATATGGTAAAGGAATTCCTTAACTTTGGGAAAAGGATCCTGAAATAGAAAATTTATCCTATTACGATCACTTCTGATGAATTGATGGCCTTTTTCTAACCTCATTGATTTATGGTTTTCTGGTCATTAACTTTCTCATGATCATTCACTTTCTTATGATCAATGTTCATTGTCACTCTCCATAATTATTTAGAGATTATGTTTTTCTCCATTTCCATATATTCACTTCCCACTAATGTTATCCTATTTGAAAACTTATTTATTTGTTATTCTATATGGCCTTCGTATTTCCCTTTCTCTCTTTTCAAGAGGAAGTTTTATTAACCCTTATTATGATATGGGTTTTTAATAAAGGTTTTTTAAAATGTAAAACTCTTGATTACTGAGAACAAGTTAAAATTGTGAGGGTGAAATTTATTAAACGGGGGTATAATGTGACTCCCAGAAATTTTAAAAGAATAATATCTTCAATAGAGTATACAACACGCAACAACAAGCTTAAAAGAACCACAAAATATAATTATTTAAATATAACCGTTATAACCTAGTTGATGAATTATAGAGTATGAAGATAATTAACCACATTATGAAATATATATAAAGTACCTACTCAATACAAATGTATTAATTAATGTTTTGGAAATAAGTACTCAATTTTTAGTAGACATTTTATTCTTCAAAAATATATTTTCTTCAAAAATGGTTTTTATTTCTTTTTGTGAGAAAATAATGTAATTGATTTTTGAAATTTGTAGAAAATTTATTTGAAACAATGAACTTCATTTTATAAAGAAAAATTTAAAAATTATATTAAAGTGAAATTTTTAGAATTTTCTAAAAATTTTGATTTTTCAATGAATATTGAAAAATATTGATTTTTATTGGAAACTGGATTTTTGTTTCAAGCATTTAAAAAGTACCATTTTGTTTTAAAATAGTTTCAAAGTAAAATTAGTTCTATTAGATTATAAATAATATAATTAAGTTTATTATAATCAATTTTATGGTTGAATTTGGTATAAAAATATTTTTGTACTTAAAAAGACATGTTTTTCTAAAGAACTATTTTTTGTTGCATTTTATGTTTTTAAATTATATTAATTTCTACTACTTCTAGGAATAAAATATTGAAAAACTGATTTCATATTTGGAATAAGGGGGTACATATTTGGTAAATAAGTTCCTTTTATTTTTTTCAACATGAATAATAACTATAGTAATTTTTTTTACAATGATAAAGGTAAAGTGGGTTAATTAGGGTAAAAACTAATGGGATAAGGTCTCAAAATAAATCCAAAAATTGAATTTATTTAATTAGATAGGGTAAATATGATAATATTCATCTAAACTTATAATATATGTCATTTTCGTATCTTTTTCCTTTAATATTAACATTTATATTATTTTAAGTAAAGAAAATTCCAAAATATCACTCTTCTTACTTTAATATCACTAAAATTTTACATGAGGGTAAAAGAAGAATAAGTTCAATTATAAAAATTTATTTGAAATATTAATTAATTTTTTTAATTAGGGTAATTTATTTTTAATTTTTTAGGAAAAATAATTATATTAAATGTTTATGCAACGCTAACACAGTGTTTGTGCAAGTAGTAGAAAAATCAAGTAAATTGTTTTAAAAACTCTAAAAGTGATATTATTTGGGTGAGTTATAGAGTCCTGTGAATTTTATAGATCAATATAACATATTTGAGATGTGTGAAATATTGGGATTCTAATTCCATTTATGTTATTATTTTTTCAAAGTCAAATTACGTGAATAGTGTCAAAAATAACATTAATGATATTTTATGAAAAAAATATTTTATTAAATTATTTAAAAATCATAAAAATATTGAAATAGGATAATTATGATGATAAATGGTCAAAAATATCATATAATGGTCATTTATGACTCAATTTTCACCTTATAAGTAAAATTATAACCCTTTAAGAGTGAAAACTTTGTTGTCGCGGTTAAGGTTAAAATTGGTTAACTAAGAGGTTAAACCAAAAGAAATAGTTTAAAACACTACTTAAACCAATCAAAATTTTATTGGTTTATGGTATTTCAACCAAATCCTACTTTATATGTGAATCTTTATCCATTTGAAATCATTTGGATGGAGAATGTCTTTATTATATTTTAATCTTTTAAGAAATCCCAAGGGTGCCCCCCTCCTTACTTATAAAAGGACACCCATCATTTCTCTTATTTACACCATATTAAACCATATAGCTTAACCAAACCCCACCCAAATATCTTCTCAAATTCCTTGGATATGTTGTAGATGTGTTTTTCTTCTTAAAATACCATTACAAGGGTCCTTAAAAAGGAATATAAAGGAGGCTTATTGAAGAAGAGGTAATCATCTTATCCGACATCTTTCAATTTGTTTCTTCTTATACATACTCTAATTATAAGATATTATTCATAAAATAATCACTTATGTATCCCCAATATATTGAAATGTTATTATGATTATGAAACCACATTTATTCACCGTCTTTTCCATCAAATGGAAAGTTAAAGTATCGTCTATGCATACATATGATTTATCATCTCCACATAGAAATACAATTCATTTTCCATCACCATATTTCTTAGATAGTTATTATGATGGGTGTTAGGTCAACTAGGTCAAATACCCTGAGAGGGGGGTGGATCAGGGTATGATAGATTAAAACTACTACCTCTTCATATCTTGTTTTATCTTTAAACAAAACACACTTCTCTCTTTCTCTCGTGGAAATATATGAACAGAAATGAAATCATGCATAGGACATAGTAATTTTAATTGATTCACCCTCATTGGGCTACATCCAAGGAGAATGAAAAGGAAATGTGTTGATGTACCAAGTCTACTAAATATCGCTACCAATAATGGTGTTTAGGCTATATCACTTATATACCTAGGATCACTGCCTTTACAAGTTTTAGGGTCTTCTCACTGCATTCCCAGGGCTCACTCTCAGTGGAAAGGATCATTGTATTTCTCTTCCTTTGCTCAATGCTCTTGGAAGGGATCCACTCGTAGTTTATGGACTTTTAGGTCCCTTAATTTTCATGAAATCAAGCATTCTTAACTATATATAGATTCTCTGTTGAAGTTAATTTTTCACTCATAGATGAAACCCACTTTTCCATGAACTGTTAGATTGTAGAAATTGCTTTCGCAAACTATTCAAGTCCCTCTGTGAACAACCTTCTTTCTTTGTGAACTGCGCTACATCACGCAGCACGTGTTCTTCACAAACCACTTATCCTCCACGAACAGCCCTTACTCCATGAAGTGTCTCCACTTCCATGTACTGCCTTTGTATACTTCCCCTACATACCACCTTCACAGACCGCATCCACAAACTTCCTCCGCATCTACAGAATTCCTTCTTCCATAGATTTCTTCTTCCATTGACCACTTCTTCTCTGCATACTGCTTTTCCTCTATTGAATCCTCTTCCTTTACGAGCTATAATGCCCCGCAAAACACTTTGGTGGAATTTCTTTCCTGTGAACCACTTTACCCTTCACGGAATTCTCTCTCACAAACTTCTTTCGGACCTAGCCTAATTCTCTGAGCGATGATTTACTATAATGAAATTTTTTCTCTTCTTAATGATGGAATTAGCACTCCTTATATAGGAAAATAGATCTGTATAATCTGCTAATCTGAGATTTACCAAATCTTTGGCACGGTACAGCCTTCACCGCATACAACTCCTTCTGCGAACTGTTTTCCCTATGCAGTCCGCATACCGTCACTATATCATCCCGCCTTTTTATCACATAAACTTTCATTACATTTTACAAAATCGAGGATCTTTAAGGTTTAGTGTCTTGGAAACCAGGAACTTAAAACATGAAAACATAAAACATTCTTCTTAAACACTTGAAAGGCTTCTCCTCATGTTCATCCTAGGTTCATTACTGCATCTCATAACCTGGGGACATACATCAAAAGAAAGGGTGAGCAGAAGGCCCACTAAGGGAAACTAGAGAAACATTTAACATGTGAACTTGAGATACATCAACTATGTCATGAAAAAGAACTTTAAGGCATGAGAAAGAATCATGTGGAATATCATAATAAAAATAACATTTTTTATAACTTGAATATGTGGCTACAAAATTTAATATTGACAATCATTTCGTTTCACCAAGGTCCGTCCCCAAGGTGTCATTAAAAATTACCAAGGTTATTCACCAAGGTATTAGTCTAAAAAGTCATCTCTAGAGATTAAGTCTTTACCCAATGCATTGGATCGCTATCTGGGCGCACCCTTGACATGTCTTTATTATCATTTGATCCACACATATCATCATCAATCATTTCATAAACAACCCATATAGCATAAAAGAAATGGGTTTCATTTCATAATCATAACGTTTTAAAAACTGCTTTAAAGACATGATCTTTATGTCACTTTAAACTCACGGAAAATAGAAAGCAGGTTTCATGTATGTAAATCCTAGAATTTAAAATAGAACATTTTGATATATATGTGAATACTCCTATAGAAATAAGAGCTTTGAGTATTCACTCAATAACATAAAATAATTTTGAGATAAAGAGGGAGGCATTTTGGGATGAAAATTATGCAGCATAATGGCTATGATACATGGTTTTAGAAAACATTGAAAAGAGAGGGGACATGGGTCACCCACTCAAAAATGATACATAAAACATCAGGGGAAAAAAATATAAAGTATTTAAGAACATGGTAATGAAATTTTAATGATATACCATATGAAATGAAGAACTTGAAAGGAAGACAAAAATTAAGATTTCTCTTATTAGAATTCGGCAGCCTAACGGCCTCACTTAAAACTTCCAAAAATGGATTGACGAGATCAAATAGGGTCTCTCATCATATGAATATAAATGATAATTATGATATATATAGATATCATACCACAACATAATTAAAATGAACTTGAAAGACTTGATCAAAAAATATAACTTGAAAAAGAGAAGGGTGAACGAATCCCTTAAAAATTCGGCAGCCTAACGGCGTCACTTAAACTTCAAAAAAAATGAATTGACGAGATCAAATAGGGTATCTCATCATATGAACATAAAAGATCAGTATGATAGATATAGAGATCATACCCCAAAATAATAAAAATGAACTTGAGAGACTTGAAATGAAAGTAGATCTTGAAAACGAGAAGGGTGAAAGAACCCCTTAGAAATTCGACAGCCTAACGGCGTCACTTAAACTTCAACAAAAATTAATTGATGAGATCAAATAGGGTCCCTCATCATATGAACACAAATTATCAGTATGATAGATTTAGAGATCATACCTCAACATAATAAAAATTAACTTTCAAGACTTGACATGGAATTAGAACTTTGAAAAAGGAGAAAGGTGAAAGAACCACTAAAAAATTCCGCAGCCTAACGGCACTACTTAAAACTTCAAAATACTGAATTGAAGAGATAAAATGGGGTCTCTCATCATATGATCATAAAATATTAGCATTATAAATTTATAGATCATACCCCAACATAATAAAAAGGAACTTGAAATACTTTACATGAAAATATATCTTGAAAAATGAGAAGGGAGAAAGAGTCTGTTACAAAACTTTCGGCAGCCTAACGGCGCCACTTAAAACTTCATAAAACGAAATAATGAGAGTAATATGGGATCTCTCATTATATGAACATGAAAAGGGCAGTAATAGTAGTATAAAAGAACATCCTCCAACATAAGAACTTGGAGCATAAAAGGAATTACATAAAAGAGATTACTTGAAAAGAAAGAGAGAGGTCGGATCCCTTACCTTAAAATGTAACTCTTAAAACTCAAAGGTTGGGACCTTGAGGGCATGGGGTCACCTTGGGAGGACTCCTTGGGAGGTAATGAGACCAGAACTTCGTTGGAAGAGAGTGGGGAGTCGAATGGATGAGAGTATGGCTTGGTATTTATAGGGAAAGTGAGGGGACAATGCATTAATGGCCAAGGGACACCTCATTAGTGGTTTTGGCAAAACCATGGGCTTGCCCATGGTATTTGCCCATGGTATTGGCCACTTGGGACACCTCATACCTTATCTTACTATTCATAAGTCGACAATATTGATTACATACTTAATACATCATTTAATGATGTCATTAAACACCCGTAACTTAAAAATTGTATTTTCACTATTCATCGAAAATTCAACTTTCTCAGAATAATCCCAAAATTTCACCTTAACCAAATATCAATGCTCTGATTTCAAAAATGAAATCCATTTTATAAAAATAATTTTCTAAATATTTTTTATTAAATTTTTAATTAAAAAAACACTATTCACCGAAAATTCATTTTTTCAGAAAAAATCCCCAAAAATTACCTTAACATAATATCGATGCTCTGAGTTCAAAAATGAAGTCCATTTTATAAAAATAGTTTTCTAAATATTTTTAATTAAATTTTTAATTAAAAAACACTATTCACCTAAAAAAACTAATACTTGAATAATAATTTATGAAACCGTTATTTAACCATTTTATTGAATCACATTAATTAATCAAAGTGCCTAGCTTATTTTAATACTTTCTTTAAGTGAGATTACTAATCCATTTGGTCACATTACTAATCCTAAGCATAAAATCACTATTCATAATTTACTATTCATCAAAAATTAAGTTGATCTTATTAGACTCTAAATTTTGTACTGAACATAATTATAGAAGATCATTTTTTGAAAATCATTACACATTTTTAATTATTTAAGGTTTACCTAAACATTTTTAAAATATCCTTTTTCTAAAATTCATCAAAATTATTCATACTATATTTATTCGGACATTTGAAAATTCATAAACTTCATCATAAGAAGAAATCAAAATTTTTATTTAAAACAAAGGATTACACAAGGCAGTTACGGTCTCCTTACATAGCCCCTTATCACACCAGCATAGGAACTAAGTGTAAGGTGTGCTAAGGTGAGAGAATATGAGGGAGGATTGGCCAACATCGCGTGAGTAGTAATTTCCATCAGTCTGAACTTCTCACGAAGGCAATCCTATTCTATCTTCACACGATGAATTTCAGCTTGGGTTTGGTCCAGAGCAAAGCCCAGTGGTGCTACCTCCTTCCCAAGTTCTGTTAGATGGGCTTCGATCGGTCCAAGACTACTGGGTGAGGCCATCGAATCTTCTTTCTATATTAATTAACCAAGATTACTTGTATTTAGAGAAAATAATCGAAATGTTTAGTTTACAGCGGTTATATTGACCAATGGTCATATAACAGTCAAAACCCAATGGTATCATTTTAATTATACTCATGTTATCAAATGAAACATTTTTGTTGAGTATAAAAATAAAATAAAATAAAACAACACACAAAATTAGGAAACAAGATTTATTCAAAATTTCAGGTTGTTACAATCTTCCCCCCTTAAGAAATTGCGTCCTCGCAATTTTTAAAATTGGGTTTTGAAATTTTATTGAAAGACCCACATCGAAAAAGGTGTCAGTAAAACTATTACTTTAAAAGAAAGAAAGGGAAGTACAAAGGTCACCCGAGTTAACCCATACTAGGATCCCATATAGGAAAACATGGACATGGAGGAAAAAACCAAGGGTCACGTTCTAAGGGAGAGTGATAGAAAACATGATTAGGAGAAAGTTAACCATAAGAAAATACCAAACTTACAATGTGTGTAAACGGTCTTTGATTACCTAGTAGGAAATGTAAACCAACAACGTTTTTGTTTTATGTTCCTTTTCATAATTTTTTGAGGAATTCATTTACTACATAGAACAAAAACATAAGAAAATATACCTACCTTCAAGTAGAGTCTCATCCTTTAATAAGTCCCTACCAACACTAATATTTTCTCCAAATGATGAGAATTCAAAAACACTTGGTCTCATAAAAAGCACAAGAATCATCTTCTAAAGAATCACATAATCCACAGAAGATTAACTATCTATTTCTTCTATCTTTAAACATTATCCCAAAAACAGAAAGGTTAAGGTAAAACAACTCTTCAAAAAGAAAGAATCCCATAGGAATGGAAACTACTTTTAAATCTTCAAAGTTCCATGGTACTACCCAAAGTTCATCATAGACCATTCCATAAATAACGATCCTTAAAATTCCTCAAAATAAACCAAACTAAGATTGAAACCCAAATACAAGAAGGATTTGATAACATAGTCTTCCAAAATAAACTTCATTTTTCATCTCCAAACAACATCAACCACTCCTAACATCTTATAACAAAAGTAACTAACCTAAACATATTTTACTCAAGATAGGTTAATCATTCCCATAAGTAACCTAAATTACTATAAGTCCACCTTAAATTCATCGATTCTTCAAAATATAAGTCAAACTTACTCCTCAATGAAAATATCGTAGTAATCTATTTACCTTGATCATATAGGGTCCCCAAAATAGTGAACGTCTTCCAAAATAATAATCATCTTTTAATCCCCTAATCATCTCTGTCATATTAATACGGCAATCGTAGCATTTACTATCACATTGGTTGTTGGGACATGTTCTTCCATTTCCCGCCATTAACTAAGAAAAGAAACTATAATTAGGGGCTTAAATACTTAGCTAATAATCATGAAAAGGAACTTAAATCATATAAGGATAACTTGTAGAAGAAAATTATACCTTAACTTTTGATCCCCTAGGTTCCCATCTAGGTTATCCATGATCATATATTCTTATGTGAATCTTTATTTTATTTTATCTTTGTTCCTTTAACAATGGTTCATGCTAAGCCTATGAATTTACCAAAGCATATCCCCCAGGAGTGTCGTAACCAAGAGTGTAGCAAGGCCCATTGTCATGTACCAGTTCCCGTTTGAGTCTAGCTCAAAGCGGTGTTTTAGGGTTTTTCCCCTATGTACATCTGTGCCAGAGCCACCTCTACCTGCTCGTATCCAGATAGGGATGTATTTGCTTAGAAACCCATTACTCAATACTCACCAAAATACCAGGAATATTTCCTATATATAAACTTTTCTATAGGCTTCTTCCTAAAGTTTTTATATCCTAATTTCCAAAAATAACTAAACCATCCTTTGATACCAACTATATCATCCCGCCTTTTATCACATAAACTTTCATTACATTTTACAAAATCGAGGATCTTTAAGGTTTAGTGTCTTGGAAACCAGGAACTTAAAACATGAAAACATAAAACATTCTTCTTAAACACTTGAAAGGCTTCTCCTCATGTTCATCCTAGGTTCATTACTGCATCTCATAACCTGGGGACATACATCAAAAGAAAGTGTGGGCATAAGGCCTAGTAAGGGAAACCAGAGAAACATTTAACATGTGAACTTGAGATACATCAACTATGTCATGAAAAAGAACTTTAAGGCATGAGAAAGAATCATGTGGAATATCATAATAAAAATAACATTTTTTATAACTTGAAGATGTGGCTACAACATTTAATATTGACAATCATTTCGTTTCACCAAGGTCCATCCCCAAGGTGTCATTAAAAATTACCAAGGTTATTCACCAAGGTATCAGTCTAAAAAGTCATCTCTAGAGATTAAGTCTTTACCCAATGCATTGGAGCGCTATCTGGGCGCACCCTTGACATGTCTTTATTATCATGTGAGCCACACATATCATAATCAATCATTTCATAAACAACCCATATAGCATAAAATAAATGGGTTTCATTTCATAATCATAACATTTTAAAAACTGCTTTAAAGACATGATCTTTATGTCACTTTAAACCAACGGAAAATGGAAAGCGGGTTTCATGTATGTAAATCCCAGAATTTAAAATAGAAAATTTTGATATATATTTGAATACTACTATAGAAATAAGATCTTTGAGTATTCACTCAATAACATAAAATAATTTTGAGATAAAGAGGGAGGCATTTTCGGATGAAAATTATGCAGCATAACGGCTATGATACATGGTTTTAGAAAACATTGAAAAGAGAGGGGACATGGGTCACCCACTAAAAAATGATACATAAAACAGTAGGGGAACAAAATATAAATTATTTAAGAACATGGTAATGAAATTTGAATGATATAACATATGAAATGAAGAACTTTAAAGGAAGACAAAAATTAAGATTTCTCTTATGAGAATTCGGCAGCCTAACGGCGTCACTTAAAACTTCCAAAAATGGATTGACAAGATCAAATAGGGTCTCTCATCATATGAATATAAATGATCAGTATGATAGATATAGATATCATACCACAACATAATTAAAAGGAACTTGAAAGACTTGACCAAAAAATATAACTTGAAAAAGAGAAGGGTGAACGAATCCCTTAAAAATTCGGCAGTCTAACGGCGTCACTTAAACTTCAAAAAAAATGAATTGACGAGATCAAATAGGGTCTCTAATAATATGAACATAAAAGATAAATATTATATATATATATATCATACCCCAAAATAATAAAAATTAACTTGAGAGACTTGACATGAAAGTAGATCTTGAAAATGAGAAGGGTGAAAGAACCCCTTAGAAATTCGACAGCCTAACGGCGTCACTTAAATTTCAACAAAAATGAATTGATGAGATCAAATAGGGTCTCTCATCATATGAACATAAATGATCAGTATGATAGATTTAGAGATCATACCCCAAAATAATAAAAAGGAACTTTCAAGACATGACATGGAATTAGAACTTTGAAAAAGGAGAAAGGTGAAAGAACCACTAAAAAATTCGGCAGCCTAACGGCGCCACTTAAAACTTCAAAATATTGAATTGAAGAGATCAAATGGGGTATCTCATCATATGATCATAAAAGATCATTATGATAAATTTAGAGATCATACCCCAACATAATAAAAAGGAACTTGAAATACTTTACATGAAAATATATCTTGAAAAATGAGAAGGGAGAAAGAGTCTGTTACAAAACTTTCAGCAGCCTAACGGCGCCACTTAAAACTTCATAAAATGAAATAATGAGAGTAATAGGGGATCTCTCATTATATGAACATGAAAAGGGAAGTAAGAGAAGTATAAAAGAACATCCTCCATCATAATAACTTGGAGCATAAAATGAATGACATAAAAGAGATTACTTGAAAAGAAAGAGAGAGGTCGGATCCCTTACCTTAAAATGTAACTCGTAAAACTCAAAGGTTGGGACCTTGAGGGCTTGGGGGCACCTTGGGAGGACTCCTTGGGAGTTAATGAGACCAAAAATTTGTTGGAAGAGAGTGGGGAGTCGAATGGATGAGAGGATGGCTTGGTATTTATAGGGAAAGTGAGGGGACAAGGCATTAATGGCCAAGGGACACCTCATTAGTGGTTTTGGAAAAACCATGGGCTTGCCCATGGTATTTGCCCATGGTATTGGCCACTTGGGACACCTCATACCTTATCTTACTATTCATAAGTCGAACATATTGATTACATACTTAATACATCATTTAATGATGTCATTAAACACCCGTAACTTAAAAACTGTATTTTCACTATTCATCGAAAATTCAACTCTCAGAATAATCCCAAAATTTCACCTTAACCAAATATCAATGCTCTGATTTCAAAAATGAAATCCATTTTATAAAAATAATTTTCTAAATATTTTTTATTAAATTTTTAATTAAAAAAAACACTATTCACCGAAAATTCATTTTTTTCAGAAAAAAATCCCCAAAAATTACTTTAACATAATATTGATGCTCTGAGTTCAAAAATGAAGTCCATTTTATAAAAATAGTTTTCTAAATATTTTTAATTAAATTTTTAATTAAAAAACACTATTCACCCGAAAAAACTAATACTTGAATAATAATTTATGAAACCATTATTTAACCATTTTATTGAATCACATTAATTAATCAAAGTGCCTAGCTTATTTTAATACTTTCTTTAAGTGAGATTACTAATCCATTTGGTCACATTACTAATCCTAAGCATAAAATCACCATTCATAATTTACTATTCATCAAAAATTAAGTTGATCTTATTAGACTCTAAATTTCGTACTGAACATAATTGCAGAAGATCATTTTTTGAAAATCATTACACATTTTTAATTATTTAAGGTTTACCTAAACATTTTTAAAATATCCTTTTTCTAAAACTCATCAAAATTATGCATACTATATTTATCCGGACATTTGAAAATTCATAAACTTTATCATAAGAAGAAATCAAAATTTTTATTTAAAACAAAGGATTACACAAGGCAGTTATGGTCTCCTTACATAGCCCCTTATCACACCAGCATAGGACCTAAGTGTAAGGTGTGCTAAGGTGAGAGAATCTGAGGGAGGCTCGGCCAACATCGCACGAGTAGTAATTTCTATCAGTTTGAACTTCTCGTAAAGGCGATCCCGTTCTAGCTTCACATGATGAATTTCAGCTTGGGTTTGGTCCAGAGCAAAGCCCAGTGGTGCTACCTCCTTCCCAAGTTCTGTTAGATGGGCTTTAATCGGTCCAAGACTACTGGGTGAGGCCATCGAATCTTCTTTCTATATTAATTAACCAAGATTACTTGTATTTAGAGAAAATAATTGAAACGTTTAGTTTACAGCGGTCATATTGACCAATTGTCATATAACAGTCAAAACCCAACGGTCTCATTTTAATTATACTCATGTTATCAAATGAAACATTTTTGTTGAGTATAAAAATAAAATAAAATAAAACAACACACAAAATTAGGAAACAAGATTTATTCAAAATTTCAGGTCGTTACAGTCACTCCTCCTTCGTGGCGGCCGATCCCTTCTATGTATCACCTAATTCGAAACTCTTCAAATCATCGCCTCATTTTCACTAATGAAAATCCATATCATGTACCACTTTCCTTCCACGAACCATTCACCTCTGTAAACCGTAATCCTTCCCGTGAACAATCTTCATCCTATGAACCATTTTTCATTTATTGTCTGTGTACCACGCTTCATGAACTACGTAGCACCACTACGTATAAATCCTTATTTTTCCAAATTCCTTCACTATTCTACGTACCACCCTACACAATTTGTGAACTGTTCTTCAAGGTCTGCGTATTGTACACTCCTACACGAAAATCGATCCTTTTCCAAAAACCAACTTCCGATTTTGAGGCCCAAAAATTTGGAAAATACTGGGAAACTACACCACCTTAAAAACTTTCTTCGATAAAACACCAACCATACTCATTCATAGTCACCTGGCTTTATCAACAAACCCAATCACACCCAAAAACATCAAGAGGACATCTTGAGGGATTTTTTCCCAAAAATGGGTTTAATTTTTATATATGAAATGTATGACATAATTATGCTTCTGAAATTATAATATCATAGCTACCTTCTTAATTTCCAATCTATTGGAAATCAATAACTTTACTCATGTATACGTGTGGATTACCACCTCCATAAAGTGATGTGATTTTTTTCATTTCTGATTTACATGGATGGTTATAAGGATAGATTTAATGAATATATATATATATATATATTATGATAATGATTCTCGAAAGATGAATTATTATTTAAATTTATTTTGATATATATTTCGGAAAGTGAAAATAGTGTTCATGTGTGCGTACGTCCTACCATCTCCATGAATGGTGTGATTCATTTTTCTATCTCTATCTTTTATGGATGATTCAAAACATACATATTATATATATATATATATATATATGATATATATATCTGTGTGTGTGTGTGTGTGATATTTATATCATTATTAACTTTATATAGATGGTGGAATAATTATCAAAGTATAATGACCAAAACTACCAAACCAAAAAATACAAGAAAAACAAAGTAGTGATCACATGAAACTGTGATTTTAATAAAGAATTATTAATAAATTGGTGATAAAAGGTTATAATTAAATCATATATGGTATGATATATATATGATTATGGTTTTTTAATATATTTATAATAAATCTATATTTATTATATAGGAGCTTCGAACACATATGAAGGAATTTTGACCTGAAGTAAGGGTTTATTTCACAATCAAATCATTATTCGTGATTATTTATATCTATGTCTTCAAAAGGAGAATTATTTTATATTTCTATCTTAAAATCAATATATTTTCTTCTACCCAAGTTATTTCTATAAATTAATTATTTTTTCATTTTCCTCTCTTTAAGTACTCAAGATATCGAAATAATGTTTTTAAGGAAAATCGACTTTTTTCTTCTACTCGGTCAGGATTATTTTTCTTTCATGTCCAATTTTTCCTTAAAAAGTTTTAAATAATGTTTTTAATATTATAAAATAATTTATTAAATATTTTTTTACTCATGGTTTACTTTTTAAAAAATAGTTTAAAAGGAATCTTCTTATCATTTTCCGAATGAGGTACTTTTGACTTTTTACTGAAAATGTAAAAGGAATCCTTGTTTTAATGTACACAGCATGAATATAATTTCTTGTCATCATGATCGCCCAATTAATTAAATCTTACTTTACAAATTTTAAAGGTTCCTTTTAAAGAAAATTTTTTCCTTAATATTTGATAAAATTTTAGATTTTTAATAAGTTATTTCAATGTGAAAATGGTGTTTTCCTCAAGAAATTTTCTAGTTATTTTTAAAGTATTTTCATATATGTAAATATCCTTCATTGAATCATATATTTAATGACTATATACTCTAATGATACCATCCACAATATTTATCTGGATGGTTTATGATCAGTTTTAATAGAGAAAGAATTGGCATTTTTTATGTTAGTTCTTCTAAAACTGACAGCTATTAATTTTTATGGCCTATCAATTAAGTTGTATTATTTATTAATATAATGAATGTATTGGACTTATTAATTGGTGGGTAGGGCCCTAAATAACATAGAACCTCATTGCATCAGTAGGTCTCATGAGACAAAATAGGTTGGGTATTTGGATGAGGTCTTACCCATTTATGTAGATGTCTTGACACGAGGCCTCGATGATAAGTTAAAGATGTCCAACATTATGCATTCCATCGTTATGAAATCGGTTATTGATTTCCATGTGATTATTTGAATAGTTATGATATCCATGGATAATTTTCAAGATCATGTGATTATTTATATGGAATAATTTTATCATCATTTATTCCTACCATATTATTCATGTCTTATTGATTCCATGTTATCTTCCATTATACATATACCCTTACTAGGAATTTGAGCTCACCCCTTCCTTATATTTCCCTTCTACAAGATCTCAATAGGTGTATTATTATTGATATACAATGATATTCTAGAGGTAATAATGATGTTATCAAATAAAATAATATGTTTTAATTTATGTTAAATGTAATGTCAGATATAAATATGCATCTAGTTTTCTAAGACTACTAAACTATTTGGTCCTTTGGGATATGATCGCTTGTATCTATTAGAAATTTAATAAAATAACCACTGACACTAGGGTACTAGGTTTGGGGTTTTTACATGAGGCATGTGTATGTAGTTGAGGTGATGCAATTGGTTTGGATTAAAGGGATTATTTTCAGTCTAATAAGATCAAAAAACATGAACAATAAAACTCGTCAATGTTGCATTACCTGTAAAAAGGGAATGTTTGACCAATAGCTTTCACAGTTAAATAATTCATATAGATTTCACTATTTTTATTTGGATGGAACATTCAGGAAAAAATAGCATGCCATTTGGTTAAGAAAAGCTGATCATAGTTGAAAGATTTTCATTGGGTTCACCATTATTATTTTAGACAGGAAACTCCAACATGCCTTTGTGACCCTAACGGTCTAGCATGAATGTCACTCTAGACTACTTTACAAAGGTAGATGGTCGCTGGGGTGTTTTTCTAGTGATTATTTGGAATGTGTGTTGGTCGAGAGGGTGGTAGGTTAGGCTCATCACACCTTTTTGAAGGGATTCTTTCTTACTCTTGGACTCCCTTATAGATTTAAGATGTTTCTATAAATCCTTACCAAGTCCCAACATGAGAATGATTATACATGTACCAACATTTTTTCATTAACAAGTATTGATGTGAACGTTTATATGTATTAAAGGTTCTCTAACTTTGTTTTTTACTAATTAATGTTGCTTAATTTTATGGTATTATGGTTTAAAGCCACACAGATGGGCACTTTGGAGTTTATCTTAGTCCTAGGAAGTGGTAGGTGTTTATGGTATTAGGATAAATCCTATGAAAAGGGTTTCCTACATATCCTTATGAAAGTAAAGAGAACCCATGTAGTTTGTTGTCACCTAACGAGTCATGTCATACCTTTTACAGTCATGTGATGAGGATCAATACATGGAATCTAATTTCATGTGGTAAGGAAGATAAATTGAAAGATGCCTAGCGATGGTTGGTGTGGGACTTATTCATGAGCATCCCTTTTAGTTGACCTTAAAGGGAATATGGCCTAATGAGTTTGGATTTAGCGACTACCTAAATGGAATATGGTCTTTAGGAGGAGGATGATCTCATTGGGAATGTGTTCCAATGAGAAATATATGGTAATGCCTGGAGAAAATATGGATCTTTGGGTAAGTGGTGTAATTTCATGAGGAGTATTATCTGATGATGGGACATCTGATCTTACAGGTTATATGGACCATTAAGAACAGACGTAAATGGATTCATGAGTAATATGGCACCATGAGGGTGGATTTGGAGGTGTATAATGTTAGGTTTAAAACTTGGAGAGGTATCCAACATATCCTAATTAATAAGAATCAAAGACTATATAGTTTGAGTGACACAGTTTAAGGTCATGTGAGAATGATTGGTTTATATAGTTTAATGTCATGTAGTAAGGAATTTACCCATGTAGTTCAGCATCATTTTTTAGGGACATCTGTATCATGAAAGGTGCGACAACAAAGTATTGAGTGGGGATTATGCATGTGAGGTTTCCCTGGGAAGATAAGTTGGGGCTTACACCTAGTAGGAGGCACATCCTCTCTTATTCTCACTCGTTGGTAGGAGAGAGTAGGATATGAAGGTAGGAGGAGTATGGATTCCTGAAAGAAATACTATGTTCTTACTCAATGAGATATTCCCTCTCCAACATAGCTCATTGAATGGAAAAGCAATAAATCATTGAGTCGGGAGAGTTCCCACCATCATCCTTATGATTAGGGCCTTCATTATCAAGGGAATTTTGTTGGATCATTATTGATGGAAAATATGACTAGATGGGGGGTGAAAAGTCATTTTAAAAATTGAAGACAAAACAATTAGTGATTATGAAATATAAAACAATAGTGAGTGTATTGTTCTTGAGTAGTGATGCAGTAGAAATAAGAAATAATGAACACAAGATTTATAGTGGCTCAGATCACAAGATCCTAGTACACTCCTCAATCCCCTCTACTCCTCAAGGAGACTAGTGCCCACTAAGAAACTCAATTTTAAATGTGTGAGAACCATGTTTATAGACCCTGCCTTTTGAAAAACATGGAGGCACAACATAGTCTTGATATAGGAGGCCAACGTAGTCTGATAGACCTGAATTTTGATCGGGAGTCACAAACTTGGATTCCTTTTAAGAGGTAGAATAACTATAGAAAAATAAATAATTGAATTTGTTATGAAAATCATAAACCAGACATGAAGAAATTACAAACAGAAAGAAACGAAATTACATGAATAAAACAAATACAAGAAATGTAGCAGATGATCAGAATGTCGATGAAGTTTAATATTGATGATCATTGAACACTTGAAGGAACAAATTTCAAAAATGGGGGTCCTTCAGTGATCACAGTAAGAATTTATAAGTCGCAGAAGATCATGAACAACTTTGAGAGAAGCATAATGTCAAAGATGTATCACACTCGATCTCAATGAATTGATCAGCATAGTTTTATGTTTTCATCTTTAAATGGATCTCCTGGATTATTAAAAAAATCTAAAAGGAACATGAACGTGTCTAATATATAATGTCAATCGGTCTTTATATTCCTTTAGGAAAATTTAATATAAAATAATTAATATAATAAATAAAACAATTGAATTATCAATATAATTATTTATATTATTCATGCACTAAAAGATGAAGTAAAATAGAGCACCATATAAAATTTAAATTGAAAGAAAGAGTGTACATAAAATAATCTTAAAATTTAATTTTAACACTCTATAAATTTATTTAAACATAAAATAATAATACAATGATCAAAAGATTTTATTTTAATAATGATAATTGAAATAAGAAATAAAATTTTAGAAAAATAAAATTAACTAATGATGGGTCATTGACCTTCCATTCGAATATAGAGCAGTGAATCATGGCCCACTGTTGGGTTCCAACAGTGGCTAAACAAAGCATGACCTAAAGTTTCAATTTTAAGAAAAAATGAAATGAGTTAATCAAAACTAAATTCATTTCAATCATTTAAGTAGTCAAAATATTCTTATGAAGTAATAAAAAATTTCTCACCATTGGAAGTCCAATGGTGGCTCATTGAAAAAAGTTCCAAACATCATGAAATTAACAGATGAATAAAATTTTTATAAAAATAATCAAAGAAAATTAAAGATAAATTCAAACATTAATAATCAAAAACTGAATAATAAGAACAAGCTTCTATCAAGCCTCTTTGTACCTCTAGGAGATGCTAAAAAATACAGAAAGAAACAAAATAAGAAATGATATTTTGATAACTTAAAAAAGAAAGAAATAAAAACTACAGGAAACTGAACAAATAAGGAAGAGGTATATGGAAATTTAAAGAAGAGATTCTATCATGGGAGTTGCAAAGAAAATAAGAATAAAACTATTGTAAACTGAAATGATCAACCAGAAAACAAAAGCAGCAAACGATCGATGAAGGAGGATGGAAAATATCATGTGGGAGCCTAAAGAACATTTTTCCAAGGCTTGTACACCAAATGATAAGGCACTAGTGGTGGGTAAAAAATTACCTATCGTTGATGTCAAACAGTGGCTAAGATCACCCACCGTTGAAGTATGGTGGTGGGTCAATGGTGGGTAAAATTACCTATTGTTGGAAATTTTCCCATGGTGAGTTTATTACCCACGATTGGTATTCTCCAACAGTGATTTGATGCACAACCAATGGAATAAGGTTGAATAAACACTTTAATAAGTCTGAAGAAGAATATGAACAATGGGCTTACTGTTAAAAACTCGAACTAGGATAAAATACAAAATGATAAGAAGAAACTAGAAAAAATAATGAACTGGTTAATGAGTTTAATATGATCACAGAATAAAAGATAATACAGTGAACATAAAATAATATAAAACGTATGAAGACTACTAGTGTAGATGCCTATGAACCAAAGGTTGATCGGACACCGAGGAACATGATGAACAATTTGAATAGAGGAATGTGTGGGAGTTAAAATGAATCGAGGGAGATCAAAATAATAACGCATGGGAATCGAATAGGATCGAATGGATGAGATTAAATGAAATATATCTGATAGTGTAGATCATATTTGAGATTTTTAAGTTTGATCAAACATTGAAACGGAAATAGGGAGGTCGAGTAGTATAAGATCCAAGATGTGCTTAGCCTCGATTCAGATTAAAACACAACACTCACACACAGAGGTTTTTGGCCCATGTGGGCAACCTATCCCACTCCACACACTCTACAAGAATGATTCATATGGTCTTATACATAGGCCCCACACGTGTTTGGAATATGCTATGCTGAAATATCTTCATCCTCCTTCGTGAGGATTCCTAAGGCGGGAATTCCCATAGGGTTGACCCTAAAGGGTCCCCTGTGTGGTTAAGGGCTAGTTGAGGGTCCTTCACTAGGATGGCACCAATTTTTTTACTAAAAATAAAATTAAACTAAGTAGTAAAAAATATAACAAACATTTAAAACACAATTACAAAAATATTTTTAGAAATCTAATCAAAAGAATATTTAATTAAAAACACTTGAATTTTAAAATATTTGAAAATTTAATAAAATGTTAATAAAAAATAATTTATCAAAACAATTAAATTTGATATAATATTTAAATTTATTTTAAATACTAACAAATGAATGATTATAAAACCCTTTGGGGTCTAATTATTATAAAGGAAAAAATGTGAGAAACCATTATCAATGTAATCCATGATCGAAGGAATGGCACTCTGGTGTGGCCAACAACCTATTCATGGGTATCATGCAATTTTGGAAGAGGTCTAGGTTTTTAATTTTTGGGTTTCAACCTTGGAGGAAAAAAGTAATATAGGTATTCTTAGTCAAAATAGCTTGATTATAATGGAAATAGGTCATCTTGGAGTACCCTAGGTTTTTGGGAAGATATATCATTTGGAAGTCCCTGATAGTGTAAGGAAACTGTGTAAGGTAGTCACAGAAGGAAACTGTGTAATATGGTACCAAGAATGAGACCATGTGAGAGAGGGAAAACTACATAAGGAAACCACATAAGGAAATTTGTGTGATGTTGTGATCACACAATAGTGTGATATGGCTATCTTCCAATTGTGAACAAAGTTGGTAACATGCAACGTTGTGATGATCACACGGATAGGATCACATGGACTGGTCTCACAGGTTTTGATCACGCAGACGTCGCTCATGCGAATATATCATGCATACATCTCATGTGGTAATATGTCACATGAACGTTTCATATGGGGTTTTTTGTTCTTAAAAGTTATTTTTGTCTCTATATTTACCTATGAAGTTGCTCAATATGGGAGATATTTGAGCTCTCTTTCTCATTTTTCACTTCTCCCATTCATTCTGTCTCTCTCTGGTCTCTGGTTCCCCTTCCTAAAATAGTAACTATGTATTTATATGCAACATATGTGACAGGGATGAGTAACTAGTGAGTAATTTTTGTAGTCCACATGGCCCACATGAGAGTTATGCGTAAGAGATTCATCTCATCTAGGCCTTGTGAAAGCTCTTCTTACAATACATATAAGAGGAAGGTGTCTTATTGTCATGTGAGACTTTCATCTACGATCCACATAATATGGGAGAAGTGTGGTATTGTGTGATTGGTCTGTCATCAAACCATGAATGATGAGGCTTTTATGCATTCCATGTGATCCCTCTATGAAAGAAAGGAATTTCTCACAAGACTTTTGTAGTTGAATAATAACATAGAATTATTCCAAGGTATTTTTTGACCAAAATTTATCCATGTGTCTGTTGAAAATTTTCCGCAACAAAGTGGGCATCAACACCAAGGAACTCACCCCACCCCACATAACAAAACTCACCCATGGTTCCATCTTGAGTCTCTCGCACCCTCTTACACTTGATTTAAATCCACAAAATATTTGTATAAGTATATAAACAAGTAATATTAGGGACCACCTAGCTTGAATATGGAGTTATCCCCTCAAGCGACACTCAACCACCATCATCAAAGCTCGTACAAGCCTATATCGATCATCATCCACACCCATGACATCTTAAATCTATCAAATATCCACTTTAATTAATTATAAAACACTTATAATTAATTATCACAATCATTATATAAATAATCCAATGAGGCATAAACAATGAATATATCATTGGGTGATGTATATTCACTAAAACCTTAACCAATTGGGTGCAGTCTACTTCACAACCCCGAGTCCACTACAAATAAAATCCCTATTAATTAACATCAAACCACCTACCAATTTCATCCCAATTTGATGAAAATCTATAAATAATCAATGTAATTACTTACCTTTAACAAAATGATGCACAACAGTGTGTGATCAACGCTTGTGTTCATCCTCTATCCATGATGAGAAAAAGCCCCATCGTTCCAACTCGGTTCCACCAGACTTTAGTGGAATCAACATTAAATCCTGGATTCATATCTGCCTAAATCATAGGGAACAGTGATGAGGAAAAAGGATTGAAGATTGAAATGAGAGATCACCTCCACCAATGATCCATTATGCCCAAGCCTCTATATATCAAGGAGATAAATGAGTAATAAGGGAAAGAGGGGTGAGGATCCACCTTTCTTGAGTCATCTCAAAAATGGTTCCCCATTCTTGTAAAAAATTTCAACATTTTAAATTAATTAATTAAATTTTTTTTAAAAACTACATAGGGGCGCATTACAGTGTGACCAGGTGGGTCATTGCGCAATTCCCCATCACACACAAACTTGATAAAAACCTAACTGACAGTTATAGCATGATTGTGTGATTCACTACACAATTTTGTATCTAAAAAAACATGAAATAATCATGGACCCATGGTTTTATCTTAATCTCATGCTTCGCGGTGCAACACACTATTGTTGTGACATGGAACCTTCCCCATTCTCCATGATTTTTTCTTACATAGGGCATTGCGGTGTGATCATATGAATCATGCTGTAATTCCCTAAGAATTTATTCATTAATAAGAATCAAATATTTTTATCATAGTAAAATACCCCCCCCCCATTGTGGTGTGATTTCCTACTACTCTCACAAAATACCTTCCATCTCCTCTGATCATCCCAAAACAATAAAAATACACATGGTTTGGAAAAAATGTAAAAAAATTAATACCTTAGAATATATGTGGTGTTATAAAAAATATTTTCACGATTACAGGAATAATCATTGTTCATAGTCTTGAGGAAAGAAAATAAATTATTCAATCATTTATTTAAAAAATATCCATCTCTTTCCCCTATAAATACCCACATTCTCGAGCCATTATCCTCACTCACAATTTGACTTTACTCTTGATTTCTCTCTTAAAAAATATTTTATATAGTTACCTCTTTAACTTGAATAAGTTTATAATCTATGAAGGGTTGGTTCTAAAGTTCTAGGAATTCTCTAAGTTAGATAAGGGTACCTTTTCTCCCTCTCTTTAAAATTTGAAATTCTTATTTAATAACTCTTTAAAACTCAGTTTACAATTCAATTATTATTCTATATAAATTATATCATTTTCCATTTCATTTATTATACATATGAATTTCCCATATCCTTTCAATGTACTTTGTTTATGATTCTATAAATATATTATATAATCTTAGTTCACTCTAGTAAAACATAACATGTATTTCTATCCAAATATCTATATAAGTCATGTATTTTTGATATTATGGATATAAAATTTCTGATGGTGACCCTATTTATTCTATGCTAAGATATATATATTTCATCCTTTATAGGGACTCGAATAGAAGTACTTATTATATTGGCATAGATGAACCTTCAGTATAGATGTATGATATAAATGAATAATTATTGTTCTGCCTATCTTACATTGATGTTGTCATTACTCCAACTTTAATTGTATGGACATGATGAAGATCGCTAAGAGGAATCCAAATGATGTGCATCATTTGGGGTGTATCCAAGAATGAATTGGCTTGAATCTCCCAACACTCGTACAAGAGTCTCCCACCTCTCACAACATGCTAGTTCCTCACATAGTAAAGAGAGGAGAAAGAGGACTATGGGAATGGGAGATTATTGTCCAAGACTTGGGAAAGCTCACATGAAACCATCGTATAGTATTATTCACCCTTATATAATCCCCAAGGAAACTCCTCGAGTTTCATGCATTTACTCATGCATTATAACACATGAGTAAATGTCACTCGGCTTGTTCATGCAACTGTTACATGAATAGATCAACTAATCGACCATTTCATTATATGAAACATTGAATGATAATAGTTTTTGTGGTAGAGATTTTAATGTTATCTTATAACATTCATCTTCCATGTCAGTCATAAGATATAAGATGAATCAAACAATATGATTTAATACATCATGAAAATCCATGCAGTGAAATACAATATCCATATATCATATTTAAATGATATACCCATCCAAATCCATATTTTCAAAAAAAAATACACTTTTAGGTTAAGTGGGAACCCGTTACAAATAGTCAAGCAAGTAAACCTATTGAAAATCAATAAGCATGGTGATTCAATTCGAGAGAGGGATATTGATACTTCCATGATAGGTACCTTATGTCAAGATGAGGACAGACCTGGAGGTTCGCTTCAAAAATGGAGTACATGAAAGCTAAAACTGCATGGTATTCATCATAGGAAAAAAACATTAGGTTCCATTTCTCCATAAATGGATTTAACTTTTAGGTCAACCCATGCATCTAGTTCTATATAGAGTATAGTGACTGATTCCTTTTACACATATTATTACATGATTTTTAAACATAAATATACAAAAATTACAACCTCAAAGATCATGAGTCCTAGTGTCTTTGGAAGATTAGGATCATAATACATCAAATTAAACTAAAACATGGAATCCTTATTTTGTGTTGGATTAGTGTATCATGATCCTTTTGGATGTTGTTGGGTCAAATGCCAATGACTCATACTGCACACCAAGTCGTAACTCTCATAGGTTGAGCTCTGTGGTGAGCTCATTGGGGGTTGCAGAGGAAATGTGCCCCAACTTCGGGGGCTTGAGTATCGAAGGTCTTCGGGCCAAATTTTAAGTAACTGTAGCAACTCTGACCGACTGTATCAGAGCTAACCAGATGACACTGACAGGGCACTGTAACAGTGTGGAATTTGGAATAGTTGTTGTAGTATATCAGACTTTGGAGACGGTGGTATTGTAGCTCTACGGACTTTTAGCCACCGACCACTATAACAACTTGGGATTGGGTTGTAGCAATGCGGACTTTCAGCCACTATTTACTATATCATGGTGAACTTACTATGTGGTTGGTGGCATAGTGTTTCGTCTTCTTTATTAGATCATTAGAGATAGGGTTTTTTATGTGAGAAACTTTGAAACCTCCCTATAATTATACTCATGATTTTAGTGAAGTGATTCTACCTCTCTAGGGACATAAGGATTATTCTGAAACCATGTAAATTGTTGTGTTCATGTTCATCATCTTCTTCTTCTTTGTTTTTGTCTTTTCTTCATCTGTAAACCTCTATCGTTGTGACTCTCAACATTTCTACAATATTTTGTTATCCGGAATGGGATCCTAAAACTGCATAATATAACCTAGGGAATGCATGAAATAAAGGGGTGAGTTAAAATCCTAATAGGATAATAAACATGTTAAGGAAATATAACGTGTGAGTCAAAGGTATAACATGATATTATAAAATATTGGACACATGAGTAATCAAATGGGGTCATAACATAAAGATCATGGCATCATAAGATCATATAAATATAGGAAACTGACAATAACATAAATCATGACATAAACATAATTCAAGGTAACCACCAAGATAGCATCACATGGTGGATAGAGTCTCGTAATGGATAAGGTTCACTCCCTAATCTCATACATGATGTCTCATGAGACTAAAAAATTACCCAATATTGGATGGATATATAATTTTTGTTCCACCCATCACATTCATATTATGTACATGCATATGTGTACCATATAAGGAAATCAATCATAAGGCTTAAATATAATAATTACTCATGGAAATAAATGGGTTTCATAATCTTGTCTCATAACATAATCAAAAGAGGTTTCTTAAAGGAAATTGAGAAATGGTTATAAGGAATGTATTTCCCCGTAAAATAAAGGGATAATGAGCTAGATATATATGTAAGATACATATATATAGAATTTAGAATCATTCTATATCATTAAAGAGAGGGATGAAGTGATAAAGAGAATGGTCATAACCCAAAGTAAAGGGTGGTTTAGAGAGATCTCTTACCTCACGCCCAACTTGTCATGTGCGTTCTTTATCTTCCTGAATAATAAATTTATGTTAATTATTCACCTAGTTAAGAATATTTTTTAGGTTTATTATTCCTTTTCATTTAGAAATTATCATTACTTAATCATTTAGGTTCGGGTTAGACGTTTTGGTGATATTTGGATCATATGTTCAAAACCACTTGGGTGAGTTGACTTAAGGTCAAAAGGATTTTTATTTCATCATCTCCAAAATAATAATCATGACATAATTATCATTTTTATACATCAATTATACTTTTAAAACCAATAATTAAATATTTTTATGAAAAATGAACTACATTATGATCATGGAGACGGTAAGTCGTACGTACGCATGAGTAATATTTTCATTTCTCAATGATCATAATGGAAAAAAAGTGTTATTTTATCATTATAGAATAATAATTATATTATAAATATCACATTATTTCTTTAAATACACTTACATATATCATCCATGTGACACAGTAATAAAAAATGAATCACATCACTTTATAAGGCTGTAGTCTTCCATATACATGAATGACGTTATCATTTTTTAATGGATGGTAAGGTAAAAAAGTATATGATATATTAATTTTCCATAATTATTAATATTTCATTAATATCATATATAAACATTAAATTCATTATCATGAATGCAATTATGAAAAATGAATTACATTATTTTGTGAGGCGGTAGTCCTCTGTACACATGATCATCAGTTTTGGTTCCCATTTGATGGAAGTGGAGATGGATTTAGGGTATGTCATTAAAATAATAACATCATAGTATATGGGAGATAATGGTATTATTATATCATCATGGTTGAATAGGATTTAAAAAATATGAAAGAAGAAATAAAACAAAGATGTTTGGTTAAGAATAATACCTCTTCTTCGAACCACCTCTTTAGGATTATACCTAAATCCTTCCTAGATTATCTTTCTAGTCAAACCAAGGATTCTATTACTTGAGGAGGTAATTGATAAAGGAATTTGGGTAGGTTTTGATCGAACCAAATGGCTTTTAAAATGTTGAGATGAGAGGAGAGGGGTGCCCTTTTATAAGGTAAGGGGAGTGGCATTCTTGTAAATACACAAAACTGTTCAATAATGGGAAGTCACTCTCATGCAAAGTGCCTCCAAAATTGATAAATATAGGATTTTAGGGGTGATATGGTAGATTCATGCCTCCACCATTAAAAATAAACATGTTATTCCATTTACCTCTTTAGTTTAACCCCCCCCCCCCAGTTTTAATATTAACCATGGTAGTATATTTTTACTGTTTTTACTAATCATTATGACCAAAAAATAAATTAACTTTATTATATAATATTAATTATTATAATTAAAAATATGGAAATAATTTTATCAAATTCAATTCATATAAGTGGACAATTTTAATTTAAAATTAAACCCACAAACGTGTCGAAAACACAGTTTTTCAAGAAATGCATTTTTCAAGCATAAGATGATCTTAAAATACTATATGATAAATAATCATGATTAAATGAATTTAAATTAATATTTATAGATATATAATCTATAAATTTCATTTAAATAATTCCTCATTATGTATTACTTTAATTATTTAAAATGGAGAAAAATTATGAATTTTAAAACAGTTTTCAGGAAAATGTATTTTTAAGCTTAAAAATAAACTTATACTAAAATCCAATATAAAGATGATTTAAACATAATTAATTTGATTACATATAACTAAAGAATAATTATTTTAATTTTAAATAATATTAAAATAATAATGGGAGTTTTAAATTACTTAATATATTAAAAATAAATGGGAGTTTTATCAAAAATTGGTATTTTTTACTATTCATTGAAAAATCAATATTTTTCAAAAAATCCCAAAATATCACCCTAAGTTAATATCAATATGATGATTTTAAAAATTATTTTTATTTTATAAAATAAAATTTCTAAAAATTACAAAAAAAATATAATATTTTCTCACAAAAAGAAATAAAAAACATTTTTGAAGAAAATATTTTTTTAGAATGAAGGTCTATTAAAAATGAGTGATTATTTCCTAAGAATTTATAAATTAATATAGTTAATTTTATTCATACCCACTAATTTAATGGATAGTTTATAACCGTCATGTTTAAATAATCATGGTTTGTTTAGGTTCAATGTTGTGTGTCGCATATGCTATCGAACATAGTTTTCCCTTTTAAAAACTTGGGGTGTTACATTCTTCCCCTTTAAGGAATTTTACCCTTAAAATTTTATATTACATACAAATATGAAAATAGGTGAGGGTAATTATGATTCATTTTCTATTCTGGTTCCCATGTTGCTTCCTCAAACTTGTGTTTTCACCATAGTACTTTGACCAAGTGAGTTGTCTTGTTTCATAGAAATTTTTCTCTACAATCTAAGATCTTCACCAGCTACTCATCATATGAAAGGTCTTTCTCAAAAGGCACCACCTCTTGATTCAGTACATGTGATGGGTCTGAAATGTAATTCCTCAAGAGGGATACATGGAACACATCATTTACTTGAGATAGGTTACATGTAAGTGCTAGTCGATAGGTCGTCGCTCTAATACGATCAAGGATATCAAAGAGGTCGATATATCTAGGACTAAGATTTCTCTTCTTCTCAAACCTCATTAATTTCTTCCAGGATGAAATATGGATGAAATCCTTATCTCCAACCTCAAACTCCATGTCTCATCGAGGATTTTTTGCATAGATTTTATGTCAACTTTGTGTGGATTTCATATAACCTTGAATGGTTTGAACCATCTTTGTCATCTCTTGGACAAGGTAAGGTCACATACGCTTTCTCTTTCCAACTTCATCCTAGCATGTCAGAGTTTGACAATGTTTCCCATAAAAAGCTACATAATGTATCATTTGAATGTTGTAAAGTAATTTTTTGTTATATGAGAACTCTACTAATGGAATGTGTTGATCCCAACATCCTTGTAAATCCATTGAACAAGATCTCAGTGTATCCTTTAGATTTTGGATAGTTCTCTTAGACCAACCATCATTCTGAGGGTGATAAGTAGTATTGAAACTGAGTTTTGTATCCAATTCTAGCTAAAGGCTTCTCCAGAACCTTGAGGTAAACCTCGGATCTCGATCAGATATAATAGATATTGGCACTATATGTAATATTACCACTTCCCTTATGTATATCTTAGCGATTTAGTCAAGAGATAAATATTCCTAGATAGTAATGAAATGTGTCGACTTTGTAAGGAATTCGACTACCCCCCAAATGGTGTTATTGCCTTTAGGTGTCTTGGGGAGTCCTAAAATGAAATCCATAGTTATTTTTTATCATTTACATATCGGTATAGGAAATGGTTGCATCATACCCTTATTCTTCTGTCGTTCGACCTTAACTTATTGGCATACCAAGAATCGAGACACAAATTCTGCAATCTCCCTTTTCATGTTATCAAATAATAAGTTTTGCTTCAAATATCTATATATCTTAGTGATTCCCTGATGAATAGAGAAGGATGAGCTATGTGAATCATCCACAAGGTCCCTCTTTAGCTCTAGTTTTTATGGGACACATATCCAGGTTCCAAAACTTATAAATTCATCTTCAGTAAAGTTGAACTTCAAAATATTCGCTACCTTTTTTCTATAGAACCTCATCATATTACTGGGCCTTTTTGATCATCTCAAGAATAGATTGTTGAGAAGTTATTTGAGGAATTTAGGATGAAGAACCTTTGATTATTCTCATATTCATCATTTTTAAGTCTAAGAAGATTAGATCCTTCTCAATTCTCATCATTGATAAAATTGTCAGATCCTTTCTACTTAGAGCATCTGTCACTTTTTTTCATTCTCATGATGGTAATGGATTGAGCAGTCATAGTCTTTAATCATATATAACCATCTTCACTCTTTAATGTTAAGCTACTTCAGTGTGAATGTATATTTGAGGCTCTTGTGATCCATATATATTTAACACTTCTCCACATATAGATAATGTCATCAAATCTTCAACGCAATGATCAATGCAGCCAACTCTAGGCCATGTGTTGGAAATTTCTGCTCATGAACATTCAACTATCTTGAGTTGTAGGTTATCACTTTATCATTATGCATCAGTACACAACCCAAACCCTTATTTTAATAATCGTTGTATACCACAAAAAGTTCCCCACTTGAGGGCATCATGAGCATTGGTGTAGTGATAAGCCTATTTTTCAACTCCTTGAAACTCTCTTCGCATTCATTGGTACAGACAAACTTTACTCCCTTCCGAGTTAGCTTGGTTATTGGGTTTAAAAATAATGATAAGTTCCTCAAAAATCATTGGTAATACCCAACTAGTCTAAGAAACTATGAATCTATGTTACGGATGTCAGTCTGGGACACTCCTTGATCGCCTTTATCTCGTAAGGGTCCACAGATATCCTTTTTCTAGTGATAATGTATCCCAAGAATGATACTTCATCAAGAACTCACATTTACTATACTTTTCATATTTCTTATTCTTTCTCAAATCCTTTAGCAAGATATTCAAATTCTCTTCATACTCCTCCTTAATTTTGGAGTAAATAAAAATATCATTTATAAATACAACCAAAAATTTGTTGAGATAATCTCTAAAAACTCTATTCATTAAGTCCATAAGATTGTTAGAGCATTAGTGGGTCTGAAAGGCATCACTATGAACTCATAGTGTCCATACCTTGTTTGAAAGGTGGTTTGGGGAATATCTTCCTTCTTTACCCTTAATTGGTGGTATCCTAATCGAAGGTCTACCTTAGAGAAATATTGGGATCTATGTAATTGATCGAACAAATCATATATCTATGAAAGGGGATACTTTTTCTTTATCGTTTTTTTTTTTGAATTCAGGATAATCAATGAATAAATGTATTTACCCATCCTTCTTCTAGATGAAGAACACCAACGCACCCCATGAAACACTCAAATGTATAAAACCCTTTTCTAGATTCCCTTGCAATAACTTATTCATCTCTTCCAACTCAACAGTATCCATTCTATAATGAGTCTTTGATATGGGAGGAGATCCAAGTATAATTTTGAATGAGAATGCAAACACTCAGTAGGGAGGAAGACCAAGAAACTCTTCAGAGAATACATCAGTATGATTCCTCATAATGGGCTTAACTTCAAGCATGATTCTCTCCTTTGTCTGAATAATTTGGTCTAGATATGACTGGTCATAAGCCAATAATATCCATAAATCATATAATGATACCAAATAAGATTCATCCTCCTCCCTAAAATTGTATATAATCATAGGGAAATTCATTATATGAAATGTGAATTTATTTTCTTGTCATTCTATGTCAGATCTATATAAATAAAGTCAATTCAGGCCCATAATTACATCAAATTCCACTAAAGTATCACAAGTTTTGTTGGGAAGTCCATCCCACGAATATCGATAGGGGATGGGTTATATTCTTGGGATTTAATAATTGAGTCATTCATCCTCTTCACTAATAACTCAACTTCTATGTTTTGAGGTGGTGCTTGAATATAACTATTAAACTTCTGTGATGTGAAAGAATGCATAGAACCAGAATCAAAAAGTATGTTCACTATTTTTAGATGAATAACTAGTGTATCTGTCACCACTTTATTGTCAGGATCCAACTCCGCAGTTGTGATGGCATAAGCTCCCCCTTACACTCTAGGCATAGGAGGTTATTATTTTCATTTTTCATCAACAACCCTTTACTTAGTGCATTGGTTCACATAGTGTCTTTATTCCTTGTAGTTTAAACATTATACAATATGTTTAGGGTTGGTTGGAGCATTCCTTTCTTCCATAGCATTGGTGGGTTTCTCCCATCGGTAGTCATTAGTTATGTGATCTTCCTTCTCACACCTAAAGCACTTCCTTATCCCATTCAGTAAATTTCCAAAATGTTTCTTCCCACACTTTTGATAAGTGGTACATTGTACTTTCTTGCCACTTTTATATCTCTCCATCATACCGCTAGAATTAAACTCCATTTTATACTTCTAATCCCTATGAGAACCTTGAGATTCACATATCTCCAATTCGACTTTGATGGCACAACGGACAATTTCATCATTATTTTTTATGTCTCGAATTTACAAATATTTTCACAAACTTGGATTTATCCCACCAAAGAAGCAGTCAATGTTACTTTTGGGGGAGATGACAAAGTTGGAGGCGTGTTGTGAAAGTCTTGTGAGGTTATGTTTGTATGCCCCAGTGGATTTTCCATCCTTTTGCTTGAGGCTAAGGAAATCCCTCTTAATTTTAAGTCGGATATTGTGAGGAAAATATTTATCAAAAAACATTTTCCAAAATTCCTTCCACTCCATTTTTTTGATCTTTTCCTCAGGTTTTAATTTTTTTATCAATGTCCAACACTGATCGACTTCTCCCTCCATGCGATAATCAGTCAGCACGACCTTCTCTTGCTCAGAACATTGAAGGATAGAGAAGATATTTTCAATGGATTTGATCCATTATTCTGAGATTAAAGGATCGGAGTATCCACTAAAATTTGGAGGCCTTTTCGCATAAAGGTCTCAATTACAACTTGCACTTTCTTGGAGGGATTCAGGCATTCAACCTAATTCAAGATTCGGTTCAAAATATGAGTTAGGTTAGAAATTGTTGTCATGAAGTTCTTGACTCTATCTCCCATCAAGTTGGGCATCTCATTTGGGCATTCATCACATTTCCCCACATTGGTTGTTGACTTGGTTTCTCTTATTTTTGTCCATTGAATAGAAAAAAAAGAGAGAATTGGGAATGAGTATTTTTAAACTATTAGACACACATGGGAAACCATGAATAATAAAGGTACAACTCATAAATGACATATATTCCTTAACCTGTGAATTTATAGGTTTCAATCTAATTTATCCCTAATATATTTCATAATATAAAATATTATGGGCATTTTTTTTCCATTCATAATGGTTCGTAAAGATATTGTGAATTTACCAAAGCATATCCCCTAGGAGTGTCAAATCATGTGTGCAGAAAGGCTCGTTGTCATGAACCAGGTGACAATTGAGTCCAACTCAATGTGCCTTTTTCGAGGTTATTACCCCTAGGTACATCTATATCAGAGACACATCCACTTGTATTACCCATACAATGATGTATTTTCTTGGAAACCACTATCTCTATACTTATCAAAATTTTAGGATATTCTCTTATACTTAGGATTGTCCTTAAACTTATCTCTGAGGTTCTCACTAAAGTTTTTTAATTATAGTTTCCAAAGGTTATCTAAATCTTGGATATGATACCAACTACTATGAATCATGCCTTTTACTCATATTATTACATGATTTTTAAAAATAAATATCCAATAAGTACAACCTCAAAGATCGTGAGTCTTAGTGTCTTTGAAAGATTAGGATCATAATACATCAAAAGAAACTAAAACATGGAATACTTATTTTTCTCTCCATAATGTGCACCAAAAATACATTTGAACTCATAAAAATACATAAGATAACCTGAGGGATACATGAAAGAAATGGATGATCTAAAAAACCCAATAATGAAATAAACATGATAAGAAAACATAACACATGATTCAAACATATAACAGGATATTATAAAAGAGAAGGCACATGAGTAATCAAATGGGAGCATAATATAAATAGAATGGTATCATAAGATCATGGAAACATAGGAAAGTGGAAAAAACATAAATCATGACATAAATATAAGTCAAGGATAACCTCTGAGATAGCATCACATGGTGGATAGAGTCTCATAATGGATTAGGTTCACTCTCTAATCTCATACATAACGTATCATGAGACTAAAACACTACTCAATGCAATGGAGGGATATATAATTATGGTTCTTCCCATCGTATTCATATTATGTACATGCATGTGTCTTCCATGTAAGGAAATCAATCATAAGTTATAAACATAATAATTACCCATGGAAAGAAATGGGTTGCACAATCTTATCTCATAACATGATCAAAATAGATTTCTTAAAGAATATATTTGAGAAATGGTCAAAAGGAATGTATTATCCCATAAAAGGAAGGTAGAATGAGATAGGTATATATGTAAGAGACATATATATAGAATTTAGAAGCATTCTGTGTCATTAAAGATAGAGGTAAAGTGAGTTAAAGAGAGGATGGTCATAACCCAAAGGAAATGGTGGTTTATAGCGATCTCTTACCTCGAGCTCGACTTGTCGCGTGAGTTTTTTATCTTCCTAGAAAATAAAATTATGTTAATTATTTACTTAAGAACCTTTTTCAAGATTATTATTCCTTTTATTTTATTTATTATCATGTTATATTCAATTTACTTAATCATCTAGGTTCGTGTTGGACTTTTTTTATGATATTCAGTTCATATGTCTAAAACCAATTTGGTGAATTGACTAAGGTCAAAGAGATTATTATTTAATCATATATAGAATAATAATAATGAAATAAGTATCATTTTTATACATCAATTATACTTTTAAAACCAATAATTAAAGATGTTTATGAAAAATGAAATGTGTTACGATAATGGAGAGTATGTCATGCGTACGCATGAGTAATGTTTCCATTTCTCAATTATCGTGATGGAAAGAAAGTATTATTTTATCATTAAATAATGATATTTATATCATAAATATCATATTATTTCTTTAAATACACTTACATATACCATCCATGTGATGTGGTAATAAAAACGAATCACATTGCTTTGTGAGGCGGTAGTATGTCGTACACACGAACAACGTTATCATTTTTTAATGGATGGTAAGGTAATAAAGTATATGATATATTAATTTTCCATAATGATTAATATGTCATAAATATTATATATAAACATTAAATAAATCATCATGAACAGTTGTGAGAAGTGATGATGGAAAATGAATTACATCAGTTCGTGAGGCGGTAGTCCACTGTACACACGATCGATGGTTTTGTTTCTCATTTGATGGAAGTAGAGATAGATTTAGGATACGTCATTAACATAATAACATAATATTATATGGAAAATAATTGTGTTATTATATCATCATGGATGAATAGGATTTGAATGAGGTGGAAGATGAAATAAAACAAAATGCTTGATTGAGAATGGTATCTCTTCTTCATACCACCTCTTTAGGATTATACTTAAAGTCTTCCTATACCAGATTTCTGATCAAATCAAGAATTCTAAGACATGGGGATGGAAATAAGGGATTTGGGTAGGTCTTAGCCACACCATAGGGTTTTTGAAGTGTGATATGAGAGGAGAGGGGTTCCCTTTTATAAGGGAGGAGTGGCATTATTGTAAATACTCAAAACTATTCAATAATGGGAAGTCGCCCTCATGCAAAGTGCCTCCAAAATTGATAAATAAATGAGTGGGTGGTTGATATGAATAATTCAAGCCTCTTTTATTCAAAATAATCATGTTTTAAACATGTTATTTTATTTATCTCTTTAGTTTAACCCCCCCCCCCCCCGGTAAACTGATTTTAACATTAATCATGGTAACATATTTTTATTGTATTTATTATTCATTATGACAAGAAATAAGTCAATATAATTATATAATATTAATTATTTTGATTCCAAATATGGAATTGTTTTTATCAAATTCAATTCACAAAAGTGTCATAATTTAATTTAAATTTAAACCCACATCCATGTTAAAAACATTTTTTAAGAAATGTATTTTTCAAGCATAAGATGGTATTATAATAACTATATGACAATTAATCATAATAAAATGAATATTAATTCATATTTATAAATATATAATATATAAATTTCATTTAAATCATTCCTAATTAAGGGTTATTTTAATTAGTTAAAATGGAGAAACATTATGCATTTTAAAACAGTTTTCATAAATATGTATTTTTATGCTTAAAAATAAACTTATACTAAAATACAGTATAAAGATGATTTAAATACAATTAATTGGATTACATATAACTAAAGAAAACTTATGTTAATTTTAAATCAAATTAAAAGATTAATGTAACTTTTAAATTATTTAATTTATTAAAAAATGACATCTTTACCAAAAATTGGTATTTTTTAATATTTACTGAAAAGTCAATATTTTCCAAAAAATATCAAAATATAACCTGAAGTTAATACCGATATACTTATTTCAAAAATTATGTTTATTTTATAAAATAACATTTATAAAATTTTCAAAATTTAATTATAATATTTTATCACAAAAAGCAATAAAAATCATTTTTGAAGAAAATGTATTTTTTTGAAGAATGAATGTCTATTAAAAATAAGTGCTTATTTCCTAAGAATTTATAAATTTATAAAGTAGTTAATATTAGACATACCCTCTAATTTAATGGCTAGGTTATAAGGGGCATATTTAAATAATCATGGTTGGTTTGGGTTCAGTGTTTCATGTTGCATATGTTATCGAACATAGTTTTCCCTTTTAAAAACTCAGGGTGTTATAGAGAGGCCCTGGGGAAAAATCTCCATATGGGTGACATCATTAAGACTATATTTTATAGATAAATTGAAAAGGATATTATTTTCCTTCATATATCTACATTCATCTCTTGATTATTTTCGAAAATAATCATATATGTCTTTCATTCTTTTAGAGAAATGAGAGGGAAAGGAAAAAAACTAAAGAGGATTCAACTTCTATAGCTCCATCTTCATTTTTGGAATCAGGGACCTCAGGATTTACCAGTCTTGTATTTTATTATTCCAAGTTGAGTTTAGAATGGGTAGCCTCACATACCTTATCCATAATCTCCTTAGATATTTGAGGCATAACCTTGTCTAGTCCCTTGGCATCATCCCCATAGGCTCTCGAGAGTTAGTAATCTTGCTTGGAAAACTAGTTTGCATTGGTTTGGAAAGTTTTTAATAGTCCTTACAACATCTATTTTTATTCCCTATGTAAACTAGGTAGTTTCCTAAGTAAAATCACACCTTTCTCCCATTCATTGTTCTTGAACCAGACCACAAATAGTCTATAGCCACCACCGCTTATTCAAATGCTAACAAATCTTGTGTGTTTTCTTCAACACCCTTATCAAGATCGATGGATATAGATAATTCCATTATAGATAGCTACATGTCATTATGACCAGGGTTTGAACCTGTATCCCGAAGGAATTTCTATTTCCTCTTAGAATCCACAAACTTCCATCCCTCATTATCCATGCTCGGAGGATCTTATTCGAGTACCTCAAATCTATTACAGTTCTTAAAGCTGGATAGAAGTATCTACATCCATCAGTTGTATGGTTTCTATATAAAATGGTGGAATTCCTTTCACTAGAGTGCAGACCACCAGACTTATCATAATGAATACTAGTTTAGTAAGGCTTCCCACTGCACTGGGTACCGTGTCCCACAATCACTTCCTTTTTTCTATTACTAAGAGATTGACCATCAGAGATATTCCCTTTAATTGGAGCATCAATCACCCAAAAGTATATGTATATTTCACAAACATCAGGAATTCTTTCAAAGACGAAGCATTGTGATGACATTTTTTTCTTGAGTCCCCCATGAATCTTGTTTCAATGAGTCTATCAATTTCCCCCTCTTGGGAGTCTCCAACCGTATTCAAGTACACTACTTCTAAATTATAAGTGGGTATCATATCTAAAACATTCAAATTCAAGGTCCCTTACATGCCCCCACCCCCCACCCCCCCCCCCCCCCACCATTAGAGGAGCATTGGAACCTACTTGGGCATGTTCCATCATACTAGAACAATGTGGAGACATCAATACATGAGTAATCAGACTGACCATTCTACCATAAATACTAGATCTATCCAACTGATCCACTAAACAAACACACTGGAAAGCATACTACAAGAGTCCAAGTCAATTACAAGATTCACAGAATTCATCCCAATACTCATAAAGAAATCACTGTTTACATTGAAACTCTTCACCAACCTCAATATAAATAAATTCCTTTAGTAGTTTAGAAATATCTACTTACACTCATATTTAAGAAGAAATTTGATGGCTGGATGAAATGGTTATACTATCTGAGCACATGTATTGACCTACCATGTTCCATAATATTTTAATAATTTACAGGTTTGGAAAAGGTATAGGAAATCTAGGAAACTTACCCATAGAGAAATGGTCGGAGGGTCATGCTTTATGTGAAATTCATAAGACCATCTAAGAAGGGAGAAACAAGATCATTTGAAGGCTATCAGAACTCTAGACCAAGTAATAATAAAGTATTCCTTGGATATGAAATGAATCATGTTGTGGTAAGAGTATAACAAGCCAACGATCGAACGATCCTTCAAACCCCATGAAGTGAAAAAAACCTATTAAATGAGTCAATTGAGACTCTATGACATCCAAAATGGGCAACTAGAGTTAAGCTCATTAGGTATGTGGCCTTTGTGAACTCCAAATTCAAAAGTGGAAGCTTCAGCCATCCATGAAAAAGCAATGGAACTTTAGCACCGATTGTGATGTCGGGGAAATGTGGAAGGAAATGAGGGTAAGAGAAACGTAAGGAGCGGGAGCAAGGTACCATGGGGAATGTGGGGCATCCCTCCCCCTCTGGTGGGGGAGGGATCGACATTGCGTCCATCATCGCCAAGGTTAAAAGTGACCTAGCCAAGATCACTTCTTTATGTATGAATTACCAATATCATACTATACGATATATCCAAAATTTATCATATGCATGTATGGCTTTAGGAAATATCTGAATCAATCACCCACTTTCACTAAATCCTCCTAGACTTTGTACCATTTCACCTTATATTGTATCATATATAATAACTTATGAAACCATATCTAAAACTCTTTTTGGATATCTTATAAAACACTTTTGAAAATTTATCATCAACTTCACCATGTATCAAATTATATGCAATGTCTTGGGAATATCCATCCAAAAACTCCTTTTTAGGTTAACTCTAAAATAATTTTAGAGAATTTGTTTGATTCAAACTTAATCCCTATTCAATCAATCGTTAAGTGTGACCTCACGATCCTTTGTAGCATTGAAAACAAATATAAATCACTATATCCATAAATGTAAGCAAAGAGTGACCTCTAATAATCCATCAATGCTACTCAAGCTACAAAGGGATCTGGTGTGATCTTCATCAAACACATGTATCTTTATACCTGTATCCACCAGCTACATCATATACAAGTATGCATTTTCATATGATCCCTTTGTCCAAGATATTGAGTGACCATGAGAAATGCATTAGCTCATCCCATATAGTCAACTCATACATTCTCGACTCTCCAAGTATAGACTGACCATGTCAATGAATACATTACATATCATTCACCTTTATAGATGTGCACATCACATGCCCCTCACATGAGTGGATAAGAACATCATATGTACTATCTAGTTACAATCATACACTTCCTTAGTCTATCTTAATCAAGGACTCATATGTCATACTCATCATACAAGAAGACAAATCTCATCTTGGTTAAGCTCCAATCAATGACATGATCATCAACATACCAAACCGCCCCTTGATTAGCTAAGTCTCAAGAATGTATAAGAAAGGTGACAAAATATTAAGGTTCTCACACTATTATACCAAAGACATAGAGTTTGACACTCTATGTGGTATACTTAATGGGTCATCCAGTGCACAAAACCCATTTTGTGTCTCATAATCATATTCTATATCTAGATAAAATAATCATACTCATGTTAACCTTCAAATTTCATCATAACCTATAATACTACATGAAGAACATTGGTTAGAGATAAATCAAAGTTTTACTTTTATAGGTTCATTAAAATTTCACTTCATAATACATATATCAGTATATATGTATATGCAGCCAACATGAAAGAATGATAAAGTAGTGGTTTCCTTTTATATGATGTGATACATTAATATTCCTAAAATCTTTTAAGAATACTTAACAAAACCATAAATAAGGGCCTATATAATATATCATATATGATATACTTATAGATCAATCATATTTTTACTGCACTTTTAGGGGTTTTATTAAACTCATTACATCTCTATGTAATTCCTACCATATCACTATGTGATCACATGATAAAACCCCTCACTAAACACTTTAGTGAGAAACACCTATGAAGTAATCTTTTTTGAATAATGGTGAGACTTGTGAATCATATTCGTAATGACTTCCATTGTCAACTAAAAACTATTTCTAAGTTTATAATCATCATTCATAAAACTCTTTCCATTAAACTTTTCTTTGAAATATTTTGGTACTTGTTACATTATTACTTTACCAACACATCTTTAACTCATTTAGGATATAAAGTGACATTTACTTTATATTTTTATTAGTATAATATATTATTTTTTTACTTTGAACTTCTCTAAGATCAAACATACTCCCACTATCCACTTAGACACTATATTTTCTTCATAATTTCTTGATAAGATACACAAACTCCTTTGTGTTTTAGGAAATAACTCTTATTTCATTTTAGGATGAATATTTAAAAAAACTATTATATCCATGTCATATATGGTATTCTATGTGTTTAAAGCATTTTTTTGAAAAGAATACTATTCTTTAAAATATGCCACTGATTGTGGTGAAATCTCAATTCCTCGAATTTCAACAAACTAGATAAACTCTTTTATCACGGATAAAACATTTTTATCTATATACCCTTTTCAAACATGTTATAGAATTTAATGATTCATAAACCACTTGTACTGAATCTATTACTCATATTTTTCATAAAAACTCTTTTCTAGTAGATGAATTCTCTTACAATATAAGAGAAATGAGATAGTTATACACATCATTTATTTAGATTCATCTGAGCTTGATAAATTTCTTTACATTCAAATATTTGATGTAAAAACTCTTTTCTTCATTACTTGAATTAAAACTATAAACTCTATTAATTCTTCCCAAGATCTTGAATTTGTGTATACTTAAAACATTTGTAAAGTATACATTTAGTATCATATACCCTTCAAAATCGAAAAATTGATTTCTAAACATTGTTACTTATCATGGACATTCCATGGAGTTACCTAAACCCCATCAGGTATTCCAGAAAAATCCATATTATATAACTATGAGTCCTCCTTCTTGATAACTATAGGTGTTAATGATCTTGACTATCTATTTGAACAAACATTATTGGTCTCTCCAACTAATTTTTCTTCTTCTAGTTTGAAATTTTACCCATTTGTACTGTCGATACAACACCATATCCTAAACATCACATGTACTGGTTCATTAATTCTTAGCAGTTTAAGAAAATAGGGTAAACATTTGTTGAATTCATTGATATTTTTGAAAAACTTCCATTAATGACAACAGAATGGATTCTACAACCAAAAGAAGCCTTATAGGAAACCTTCAATCTCGCCAAGTCATTAGTGCACTCTTGCATATTGAGTATGTGAATGGAGACTAAAGTTACTTGGGTAATTTTTGCTTCTAATTCCTTTTAAACCTTAAGTGAATCCATCTATTCTTCTCATAAGAATCTAGATTTTATGTGTTGAACGGCTTCAACATTTGGTTACTCAAGAGAGTTTTTCTCTAACACGTATAATTTTTTATTACTTAAGAACTTTTCTTATGTTTATATACCAGTCTAATAAGTTTCTTGAAATAAGACTCTCCTTTCTTTAAGATAAATTTCAAAGTCAAGTTTGATGATGATGATGATGATGTTAATATCTACAACAAAATCTTTTATCATATCCTCCAATGGCCCGAAGGCCTTCATTTTTTATTGATTTTTGATAATCCACCTTTCAAGCGGTGAGGTGGAACCCTAACAAGGCCCGTAGGCATAAGTATTACATGGCTCGTAGGCCTTAGAGGAATTCGTCTGCCCATAGGCTTCAAACATTACATACAACCCAGACTAACTACATGGAACTGCTCCTCCCCAGCATCTTCATCGTGAAATCAGCTCTCCACATTCGCATGGCTGTTCGGCAAGGCATTCTCATGCATGCACAGGCTTGTACCGATGCCATGTGTCATACCCTCTCATTCTTGCAATCTGTTTTAGCTTCTGCTGTGGTGAAATCTCCTTGCTCATCCTCCTTGTAGAGCTTGTTCCTCATAGGTCATCTGGTTTTCATCTGCACTTAAGGTGGCCCGAAGGCCTTACTGACCCGAAGGCCTAGGTGGCCCGAAGGCCTTGAAGGAATCAGGGACCAAATCGGTGGCCCGAAGGCCCAAATGGGGGCATATTCCTGACTACTATAGAGCCAAACAGTGCCTGCTACAGTTCCCACTACAGTACCTGCTACAGTACTTCACAGTTCCCACTACAGTAATTCTATAGTTAACCGGAAATAATTTCTCCGCCTGGATTTGATCTCAGGTCTCCTGGATGCACTTACGGAGTCCTTACCAACTGGGCTAAGGATCATGTGCTTTTATCATATGAATTTCATGATTTACATTCATTTAATATATACTTTTATTAAATGTTCTCACACTAAAATTATGAACCATTTCATCATATCCATTAGTAGGACAAGATCTATATTTCACTTAGCAATGATTCATCTTTGAAATTCCTCTCACCACTTAGTTATTTAGTTAGGGGATCATCTCAATCATATCATGTAAGACTGTTGGATAGTTGAGCATAAAATTCTTTGTCCAGTCCACCATATGGATAACCTAAACTTTATTCCTCCAGTAACCTAATCATATTAGAGTCCCCCACCTCTCACAACTGAGGATACTTGTTCAAGATGATGGTAGAGCCCGCTTTGTTGCAACAGGAGGAAAATTCTCAATTGGGAGACTCTGAGGCAGAGGTGATTCATGATTGGGTTGTTCATTTTGATGACCCTAAGGGGTTGTCAAGAGCCAACATCAGGTTATTTTCTAGGGGCGGATATTTGTCTCGTTGGTGATGCGTGAGGGATTCCTCCATGATTTTCACAGATCACCACTAGTGATACACCTCGGCATGTCTAAGATGTATCGTGGCTTGAGGAGGCAGTTTTGGTAGTCAGGGATGAAGCGGTAGGTGGTGGAGTTCGTGCCATGATGTCTAGTCTTACATCAGGTGAAGGTAGAACATTGTGTCTCAAGTGGTTTGTTGTAGCCTTTGGATGTCCCCAAGTGGAAGTGGGAGGATGTATCGATGGATTTCATCACTGGGATACTCCAGGACTAGGGTGTATATGATTCTATATGGGTTGTGTGATCATAGACCGATTGATGAAATCAGCTCACTTTCTAATGATCCGATAATCATGTATTGTGGATGTTCTGGAGAGACGGTATGTGGATGACGTGGTGAGGCTTCATGAAGCCCTGTGGACAATCAATTCCAACTGAGAACCTCAGTTTACTTCACAAGTCTGAAGTTAATTACAGCATGCCTTTGGAACTCAGTTACACCTTAACACTGTTTTGCACCCCCATATGTATGAGTAAAGTGAGCAAACCATTGAGAAGTTGGAGGATATTTTGTTGGCGTGCGTCTTGGGTTGCAGTGGATCATGGGTATGAAACCTACCTTTGGTTGAGATAGGTTATAATAATATCTACCACTCATACATCGGTATGTACCCCTTTGATGCATTGTATGGGAGGTCGTGTTAATCCCCATTGATATATAATGATATTGGAGAGGAAAAATTTATTGGTCCAAATGTGGTTCGGAGTAAGACAAAAAAGATCCAGGTGATTCGTGAGAGGATGAAGGTGGTGAATGACCACCAGAAGGCCTATGTCGATCGGTAGAGGAGGCCTTCAGAGTTTTAGGTTAGAGACCATGTTTTCCTAAAGTTTTCCCCTCAATGCGGTCAATGGAGGTTTGGTCGGGAGAGCAATCTCTCACCTCGGTTTGTTGGACCCTTCAAGGTGTTGGAGTGTGTTGGTGAGGTGGCTTGCAAGTTGGCGCTACCTCCGCGGCTGGACAGCTTCCATGATGTCTTCCATGTGTTTCAACTCCACTGGTATCTTCATGATGATTCTCACATAATCTACAGGGGGGTTGGGTATTAAGGACTATTCAACATTCATAGAACAACCGATTGAGTTTCAAGACCATTAGGAGAAGGAACTGAAAGGGCGTGTTATCTCTTTGGTTGGAGTTCTATAAAGGCATGGTGGTCTGGAGGAGAGTACTTGGGAGCGAGAGTCGTAGATGAACGCCCAATACCTGGAGTTGTTTCTTCTCTGATTTTTTGGCTATTTTGATGTTGTGATAGTTTTTTATCATTTTCCAACTATGTTTTGAAACATATTTACATCATTGTTTGAGAGGTATCTCCTGAAGAAGTGTTTAATGGTTTTTGGTGGTTGGTTCTTTCCTTTTATAGTTAGTTTTGATTCTCAAGGATGAGAATCATTTGATATGTATTTAGTATAATGGCTCATACCCTATTGGTTCGTTACTTTGTGAGTTTGGGGTGTTGGGAGCCTTGAGATGAGTTTGAGGAAAAGAGAGGAGAAGTTGGAGTTAAATTCGCAACTACATGTGGTGATTTACACCATGAATCACTGGTTCACTGTGTGAATGATGTTTTGAAGGGTGGCTTCACAACTTGTTTTTGGAATTTCTACTTGGGGCTGATTCACGGCATGAAATATTGTGTTGTGAATGTTCATGGAGGGGTTTTGGTGGTTTTGTCTTCGAATGTTTCATAATGTGAAAGGATATATTCATGAAAAGAAAATCCTACAAAATTGTTGTATTGAGTGACTTATTTTTCAACAAATGTGAACCGTGTGAGGTTCACGGCGTGAACCAACCATTCACATCATGAATGGGGTGATTTTTAGGCAGTCTATAAATCCTATCCTCCATCTGATCTCCCTCATTCTCCCTTCATTTCTCTCCAACTTAAGGTAGTTTTGGGAGGCTTAACAGCCTCTAATCTTTTTTGTTCATCATTGTCTTCTGGATATTTGATAGTGGTGATTTCGGGTGAGTCTTTATCTTTCTCTCTGAATTCTTCCTTGTTTCTTCAGAGGTTTCACAACAATTATGTTTTTTGGAGTCTAGGGTTTTTGGGGTACAATTTTGATGATACATTGTTGAATTTTATATTGATTTGAGGATTCCTTGTGTGGTTATGGCCCTGTGGTTCATCCTATCTTGCCATGGATTTGCGTAAAAAATCAAAAATATTCTTTTGAGGTAGGTATTTGGTTTCTCTATCCTTTATGTACATCTATGGAATTATCATTATTTTTTTCATTGGGTAAGTGGTATGAATTGGAATAATAAATATAATAAACCTTACTAATGAAATTGAAAGGGAATTGTGTGATGTGCAAATGGTTACAAGTTTTCTTGATGTTGCTGAAGTTGTTTCATGTTATATGATTGTTATAGGATTATTCCTTAGAGTGATGGATTTATTTGAGAATAATACTTTAAAAGGTTAAATACTTAAAGATGGTAAATAAAAAAGACTAATTTGAATATTCATGTTTTATACTTGACTTGATGTGTGCGGCTTGGTGCCCTTAGTTGCATGCGGCTCAGTGGTCTTGGTTGTGATGCGGCGGTTTGACATAGTGGTTTCTTGATAGTGGTTCAGTAGCAATAGAACAATAATATTGACATACATAAAGGTGGTTATAGCTAAAGAATTCATTGGTGTTAATATAAACTAATAACTAATTGAACAGATATTGGTGGTTGATCGTTGAATTAAAAAAGGAAAATAAAACCCAAGTTGTGGCCCCTTTGTGTGATGATTGTGGGTAAGTTGTTCTGCATTAGAGGCAATGCTTGGTGGTGCGATATTTAGTAGTGCCCCGATGGTGGTTATGGAAAGTGTTGGTTGTGTGAACTCATAGGTGTGGTCTTGTGTAAGACTAATTATATAACTATATTTTTTGTGTTTTCTTACGCACCCCACACAAGTCGGGTAACTTAAGTGACACCCAGAGACCCTGAGATGTGTTTTTCCCTAACATCTAGGATGGGGAGGATACAAATGGTTGACTACCCCCTCTTCTCTACACCCCCTTCACCAGAAGCTTCTAGTAATGTCAGAGGTGGATGATGAGATACATGGTGCGGGTCATGCGTGGTAGGGGGAGGGCATGAGGTTAATGTCCTACATGTTCATGATACCCTACTGCCTTGGTTAAGATATGAGTTATGTGATTGGTTCCACAAGATGTGATATGTGGTCGGTGCCATAAGATATGATATATGTTTGGTGTGGTCATTGGTGGATATAGAAAGGATAGGAGTAAAGATGGCTTCACATTGGGTGAGAGCGACAAACCAGTGGGAAAGTGATTGTGGGGTTTTTTATCTACATTCTTAAGATATTACTTTACTACTCTTAGATGTGTTGTTTAGTGAGAGGTACTTAGTGAGGCTGGGAGTAACTATTTTACTTATACAGGTGTTGATTAGTTATGTTGTTTGTTCACTAAGGCATCAGAATGCTCTTTCCACCTTTTCGCGAGATACATTGGGTATGATCCTATTGAGTATACATGTTATGCTCACCCTACGTACATATAAACAGCTTTTCAGGTTTTCAAGAGGGTTTTGGTGATCGAGATAGACAGACTATCTAGGAGCTTGGGTTGTTGCGGTTGATGCCATGAGATTTTATTTTGGTATTGTTTTCTTTTTGAGACATTTATATGGGTTTTATATACATGAATTATGTGATATTTCATGTATGGGATTTTGGTTTATTTCTTTTATAGTATGGCGGATTGGCTGGTGGTTTTATGCTATGATATGGGGATATTATAGGGTAATGTCTCTCATTATGTGTGTTTATACCCTCTGTTGTAATAGTAGGTAACCTAGACCCAACTACACGGTACTTTTAGATTACCATTTCATGTATAAAATTAGTTATGCATGATGTATTTTTACCATTATAGTGTAAACTTGTCTGCATCCACTATTGAAATGGTATTGTTCATAGATTAATTATTATTTCAAAAGGTTATAGAAGATCTCATGCTATAATATAACCTTGAGATAATATAACATCAATCATAAACAAAGGTCATATGGTTTAGATACATCTTACTGACTGGACATAGTAGATGTTTGACTATTAGGTGATGGGGGCTCATAATCATTGATAATTATTCTCATGAAGTTTATACTTGGTGAACTCTAGCAGTGAGATCGTGAGGATAGACCCGCCAATAGGAACACCCCATGTTTTTGGGGTCATTGGTTGTTCCTATCTATGGACATGTGCATCGGTCTTCTGACTTGAGATCATTATCAATGTGTGTCATTTGATCATGTACTTTAATGCAAGGCAAAAACCATGATATTGAAATCGTGGAGAGGTAACCTATGTTGGGTGTGTCATTGGTGGTATGGCATTGATTGAATGGTCAAGAAATGATTTGTCGCTTCCAGGTTGTGGAAGTAATATATCTTGGGCCTTGTTGATCAGGATGGTAGTACCTTCATAAGACCTTATTCAAGGAATTCGAGGGTAAATCCATCTAGATAGATCAACAAATAATAAAGCAAGAAAAGGACGATGACACAAGTATGTGTCCTACTTTATGAGATATCTAAAGACAGAGATTATATTACATAGTGTGTGTTTGTAGGTTGGTTGTCGTTGCAATGACTTTCCTTATCTCTTTAGGGGCCTTGATGGGTTGTTAGACTCTACTCTTAACCTGTGGATTTTATTCACTGCTATCGAGATAAGGGCCTAGATGGTCACACACAATAGTGTATTCAAGAATCTTTCCAAATCAATTGAATATGTATATTGGACATGATGGGTCCCACCACAAGGTCTGAGAGTTTTCCAAGTTATCGATCACCGATAAATAAATAAATTCATATTATTAAAGTTATGAAAAATTGGGTTGAATTTATTTAAAATATTTACAAGTTAAAAAAAAAATTGAGAAAATATTATTCAAACGAATATTATTTTAATATTCTAGGTTCGTTTAATATAAGAGGGAATTATGAGTCGAGTTAATGACTCGGGTTTATCACGTAATATATTTTATATGTATTACAGATATGTGATAAATTATAAATAATATTTATGACAAAATTTAGTTCGTCATAATTATTATTTAATGGATGTTAAATGTTTAGGGGTTAGGGAACCCTACCAGGTATCTTGAATATCCACTATAAATAAAGAGAGGCTCTTGCACAACATGGACTATTCATTCATTTTTTAATGAGAGCATCTCTCTCCTCCTGATTTCTAGAGAGAGAGGGTCTCTCTCTTTGAGTGATGATCCCAGAATGCCTTTAACCATCTAAGGAAGAGGATCACGATAGTCGTCGGGACGTCAAAGGCATCATCGAATCTCTGTGCTAGCACCTGGAATTCAATGATCGATGTTCCAACAGATTTTTGAAGCATGTGTGGATGATCTAAAGAGGTTATTTTTTGGATCCTTCAAGTAGTGGTTGTTAACAACAAGCTGATTTTAAGCGCGCTTCTTCATTTTTGGAAAAGGCATGTTTTCAATTTACATTTTTTGATATGTTTAATTTACGCAAGATCCTCAGACCGTACTGGGGCTCGAATCGTCGGAGACGACAAATCTCATTGTCCCGACGATGAAATTTTTTAAAATCACCGGTCCATCGGCTTCTACTGAACACCCTGGTACCTTCAATTGGTATCAGGACGAACCGTGTAAATTTTTGTAGCCTAGAAAAATTAATTTCCTTTAAATTTAAGTAGATGATTTAATTTCAGTCCCAACGGCACAAACTGTGTGTTGATCTGATTTCAGATGGCCAAGTTAGGGTCATCCAAAAAAATTACTACGAGTCATTTGTGGTCTTTTGGGTATTAAAAATGAAGAACTTTCACTCTTATATTTTTGTGTTCTTCATTTTTAGTGAATTATGATGATCCTAAGTGATTCTGGCCAGGTATTCCGGATGTTGGAACTCTTCCACGGGTGAAGATAATTTCCACATGATTATTAAATAAAATAAATATAATAATATATTAACAATTATTATTATTATTATTATTTTATTATAATAATTTTATTATTTTTATATTTGGGTAATTGAGTAGCCTTTTAAAAAACAAAAATGGGTCTAAAAATGGGGAGGTGGTTTTTGATTCCTTTGGTGTGTGGAATTTGATGCATAAGAAATAAAAGAAAGGAAGTTTGAAAATAGGGGAAGGGTGGCCCCCCTGTCGGGCGACCCTCTCTATCTAGATCACTTCCTAGTTCGCATCACTCCCCTCTCCCCAACTGGTGACCACCACACACAGATCCTACCTCCCCCCACCGACAAAGAACCCCTCCTCTTACTCCTCGAACTGCGTCGCCTCGGCACTCCTCTGATCGCCTGTCGAGAACTAGTTGTTGTCACGAGCCTAGATGGTGCCCCGCTTGTCATCGATGCCATCCAGAACTCAATAGTGCTGCCCTTTGGCTCTCCCACAGCACCGGTAAGCCTCGTCATCGAACCATTCAACTGATCGACCTCTTCTCTCCTTTTTCTGCTGATCGCACCACCCTACAGACACCATGGACGGTCCTCGCGTGATCACACCACACGGCATAGGCCTCCTTCCTATTTGTATCCCATGATCCTGAGCCACACCCGAATGAGCCTCATCAGGCTGAACCACGATAGGGTCACTACCCCGACACCGGCGTCAGACTACCCTCAGTAGACCCCACTGAGAGCCCAGATCTGACCACCCCGAGTTAGATCGTCCTCTGTTAGCATTCACCATGGCTGGATCTCATCCACCATCATCCTCGAGAGGCTTCAGCAGTGATAGGTAACCCCTATCTGGTTCTTCCAAATCTGTTTTATCCCTAAACAGGTTTGGGCGGGTATGCCCGACCCAATATGGGTCTAGGTGGACCTGTCTAGCCCAGAAAAGCCTAGAATGGGCTTTGCTCGGCCGAAGCGAGTTTGTTTAGGTACGATGTGGCCTGCTTTGGACATTCTTAAGGTTTCAGGGCCGAGTTAATCAAATTGATACATTTAATTAATTTAATTTTAGAAATAAATTAAATTAATTAATATATTAATTTGTGTTTAAAAATTTGATAATTTTAATACTCGGAAGAAATTAATTTAAATTTTGTGTTAAATTAAATTAATTGATTGATTTAATTTTTGGTATTAAAACTAAATTAATTAAGGCACCGGATGTGAATTAAATAAATTAATTCATTTAAATTATTTAATACCCCTCGTACTTAATTTATTGCAATTTAGTTTTATCGCACTTTAATTTTACCCGCTTACTGGTTTTGAGCACCGACCTGTATATGTTTTCATTCATTTATTTAATTAATTATTTAACTATGTGTGATGATTGTAAATAATTAAGATGGTTTGTGCATTGTCATTTATTTTTCTTCAAAATGTATAATGGTTTGCGCGTCCACATTTATTTGTTATACATTTCACCCCTAGTTATCTTTGCCTATGTGCAAGTATTATTGTACAATTGATGGAGATGATGTATAGTGTGGACCCCACCAAGATGAGGCGGTACATCATGATGAGGATAGTGTAAGATGTAGATGACGCCAAGTCGAGGTGATCTTCAAACAAGCAGTAGACATACTGACGGGGGACGAGCTGCATCATCAGTCAAGCTACGACTCAGGTATGATACCCTTATATCATTTTAGATACTCAAGACCAGTTGGGTAGTAGATTTCATTTATGTATTTATTTATTATTTTATGCATTTTATAACTACAAGAAAATACATAAAATAATAAATAATAAAATGCATAAAGAAGCGATTGAATGTTTTTCTATTGATGTTAAGTTGTGAGAGCAACAACATAGTATGAATAAGATTAATAGAAATTGATTACATTCATTGAGAAAACAATAATAAAAACCCTCAAAGAAATATTAAGTCCTAACCACCTTCCATCATTCAAATTTGGACAAAATCAGGTGTTTGGGGTGCTCGTCAGCTAAAGTTGAGGGTGTCTCTTACTACCGGGGAGTTCTTATGAGAGTGATGGGTTAACTTAACTAAATTAGTAGTAAAGATTATTCAAATCTAGTTTGCTATCATTTTAGAGGAAAGTGTTGATAAAATCAAGTTATGATTTTTGAAACTGTGACTTCACTCAACATATCAAGGAATTGCGAGTTAATGTGGTTGGCTAGTCAAACGCCTACCTTGAACCCTCCGCGTAGTTGCATAGCCAAAGTTTGTAGACTATGAGGGAAGATTCGGTAATCAATACCACTAGAATACTCAAGTGACATAGTATTCTGATTCTAGTACATAGGATTCCTAGAATTTGATAAAATATTGGGAGACATTTAATGATATAAAATAATCAATAATTTCTAATTCTCTAATCAAGATAAAAGTACAATCTGATAGAATTTGTTTTTGTAGAAAATGGAAAGTAATAATACAATAAACACTGTGATAAATATTGGACAAAGTAAATATCCAAACTAGCATGAATTTCTAAGTGTAGTGCAGGCACTTGCGCATGATACTACTATATCAGAAATTCAAGGTGTTGGTGTCCCTATACCTATTAAGCCACCTCAGGAAGCAAGAGAGCTAAATTGATTATAGGAGACACGCGTATAAAGAAAATTATGGTTATGTCATAATTAAATCACCAATGTATGATGTTTGTTGCGGTTACAACATTGAGACATGGAGGATTACACATGTTGTCTCATCTCCAATAAGTTTGCGAGGAGAAATTGAAGCAAAATATGAATGGGAGATAATTACACTGGCTTTGTGTAAATATGAAAGACTGATCATCATATTTCAAGGCATCCCACTCTTATACCCAAATACTCCAATTTCATTTAAGGTTACAAAATGAACAGGATAGAGTAAACACTTCGTTAACTATTTAGGTATGCTTCACTAAGTAAATAAGAATATAAAAGACCGATTAATCTTTAATTCTTATGGAGAACAAATTGAAAGTCAAAGAGAAAAGGACAATGGAAAGTGTAACATCAAAGACACATTCTCAAAGTCCTTCAATGAAGTGAGGTTGGTTATTAAATAAGAGATTATTTTCTTCACATAACATGAAATTAGTTTATGGAAGTTCAAACGCAACAAACTGAATTAAAGAAGCAAGTACCTGCTTCTTTATTTAGTGTATATTCATCAATTAATGTTTCAAACATACTTCATGGGTATAAAATACAATATCCCAATTGTATATGTGTATTTGAATATGGAAACCAAGTATAGAAACATTACAATAAGTCAAGTGTATTCTCCAAGAGGGTGAGAAAGGGTGAGTCCTAAGTCAGCGGTGAGAAGCGTACAAGTTCTAATTGTAAAGTTAATGATTTAAGTTAAAATATTATTGAGTATAACCAAAACATTTATCTCATGTGTTCAATGGACACTAGGAGACATTATTCCAGGTTCAGGAATGAATGTTGTTTGTGGTGTCTCATACTCAACCAATAATTCAACGATACTTAAATCATAGGCGATATGTGATGAATATAAAAATGCAAGACTCATATACCCAATTGTAAAAAGATAATTCATTGTCATGTAAAACTAAAATTAGACTTCAAGGATATACCTAGTTTTTTATTTAGAATCGGTACATCTAAACACCTTTGTTATTATCGATGTATTTAGTTTGGATAAAGAAACCTTTAGAAATAAAGGTATGCCACAAAGCTTTCAAAATTATTTCAGCAAGAGAGCGTGAACTATTCCAAGGGTAAGCTAATGGTAAATATAATTCATAAGATTACTTTAAGTAGTTAAGGGATGTGATATTGAAGTGTTCATGGTCAGAATATATGAGTTACTTTGGGTTGTCATGCTGAAGAATATCTTAACCAAGCATTTATTGATCATGATAATGTAGCATGGAGTAATTCTTAAATGAACATTGCCTTATCCACATTATGGCATTGATTTTAATAAGGAGTATTGATGGTAAGTCTTACATGTTAACATTGATCAACAAAATCTAGCGTTGAGAAATTCCTAAACACACATTTCATACATTAGAGTTATGATGTAAGTAGTATCAATGTTGCAACTTTCATAAACTTCCATTACTTTTCAAGACATGATTTTCAAATAACAACAATATCCCATAACCATATTCCAACTATAATGGATATCATATGAGTCATAGTATGATGGAAATCCATTATATCATAAGAACATGTGTTTCGATACAAAGAGTTTGTTAGGATATAAACAAGATTTCATCAAGAAAAACAAAATGTACATCTAAGTAATTATCCTAACTGTTGTTTAGGATATTAAATAAATCCCTAAGATAGAAAAGTGGTAGTCAAGTGATTGAATATATTTCTATAAAAGGGTGCACATATCTATTAGAAATAGTGGGAGCAAGATTGACTTGGGTATAGTCAATGCCTGGGATGCACAAGTAGTTGTCATAGGAACTAGTTCCACAAGTGCATGTGGAAGAGGAATGTTCTAGAGACACATACTGCGTAAGAAGGTTAGAACCATAATGATGGTTTTATATTCACCATGATCGGTGATGCATTATTCAGTGAGAATAATAATACCAACAAGCAGTATATGAAAATCAACTTGGATTGACAAGGTCAATTAAAATTCAATAATGGATTTCATGTATCAAAGTTAAAAGGGGCTTATTAGTTTGAATATTGTGGTGGGTATTCAAGTGAGATGATACATGGATGGTACAAGTCGGGTACCAATAATTTTTGATTGGTTATGTAAAGTCGTTCTACCTAAATCCATTAGAATTTTACTTGTCATAACTACTTTCTATGATCATTTATATTGTAAGTTGGATGTCAAGAAAAACTTTCATGGAATATGTCTATATGACGCATCCAAAAAGGGATGGTGACATCACATAATGACAATAAGGGCACAAGTTACTTAAATCCAGTTTAGGATTAAAGTAAGCATCTCAATTATAGAATATTCATTTGGAATGAATGTTTTCCATGTGTCTACCAGAAGTTAGTGGGAGCGTCATTATTTTCCAAGTGAAATATGTTCAGCAACATAAGGAAAATGTGTATCGGTATTACAATTATTTAAGACCAGGATGAAACTAATTCTCTAGATATTGACTTGAAGTAGCAACCTAAGTTCTATGGAATGTGATCTACTGAGGTAGATCTAATGGTTGCTTGGACCTAGTCAATCGTACATATAGTGACATGGTATTGAAAAATACAAGTTGGAAAAATTCAGAGAAAAATTATTTCCAGTGTCACATGGCATAAATATCTCTAAGTTGACATGAAAAGGCATAGGAGGATATTAAAGTGGTAAGCTGAATTCCATACGCTTCTATGATGGATCAATCAATAATGACATGATATGTACAAGGAATGATATTTTCAACATATACATTATAGTAGGCAAATATTAGTTATATCCAGGAGAACTATAAGTGAAGTAGTTGGTACTATCTTATTGTACTTGGGAAAGTACAAAGGATATGTACTTAGTAAGTGGAGAGGAAAGGATAATGGTTTTGAGGGGACACAAACTAGTATTCCTTTGGGTCAATTTGATCTAGTATCATAGTTAGGTTAAGGTGTTGAGCGAGACAAGCTCATAGAAGCCAGTGGTAGCCATACCTACAAATACTGAGTATGTTGCAGCTTTTAAGGCAGCTAAGAAGTAGTTATTAAATTCAATGATTTGTTTCAGTTCTTGGATTCATACCTACCAAGTAAAGTTTTATCATCATGATAATTTTGTTACTGGTACTAGTCAAGATGTTAGGTTTTAACAGTGGACAAAAGGGATATACTCAAGAATACCATCTCTTGAGAAGTTTTACTCAAGGAGGTGAGGTCGTATATAGCACAATAGTCACACAGCGAAAATGTGGCAGACCCTACAACTAATGTCGTTACTCAGTAAAAACATGATCTTTATCATGTGAGAGCTAACAAGGTTGGTTAGCAAGTTGGCTCTAGTGAAAGTGGGAGTGTTGTAATAGTGGGTTCCCTAGACCCAATTATATAGTACTTTTAGATTATCATTTCATGTATACAGTTAGTTATATATGATGTATTCTTACCATTATAGTGTTGAATTTTCTACATCCACTATTAAAATGGTAATGTCAATATATTAATTGTCGTATCAAAATGTTACAGGATATCTCAGACTATAATGAGAACCTCGAGATACTATGACATTAATCTTAAAGAAAGGTCATATGATCTAGATACATTCACTACTGGAAAATTAGTCTATACCCACAGTTTTCCAGAACCGTGGGTATAGGGGTAGTATGTGAACCTATACCCACGGTTCTGAAAAACCGTGGGTATAGGCCACCTATACCCACGTTTGTAACAAAAACCGTGGGTATAGTTCTCTTTTAAGACCTATACCCACGGTTTTTGAGAAAACCGTGGGTATAGGGTATTTTCCAAAGTCCTATACTGACGGTTCATCAAAACCGTAGGTATTGGGATTTTTTTTGAAGACCTATACCCACAGTTCACCAAAACCGTGGGTATAGCTTTCCCGCATTATGGCGGGAAAATAAAATTAGGCGGGACATGAAAAAAATTTGGCGGGAAGGAATTTATTCACTGTTTAGATTAATATATTTATATAAATGTAAATATATAATATCAAAAACTTAGTAGCTTGGTTGGAAAACTGTTCGCAGCGTCTAGTGTAGGTCACCGGTTCAAATCCATCTGGACACATTTTTTTATTTAAATAACCACATGCATTAGATTTATATATATAATCATAAGTAAATATATATATCAAATATAACTCACATCTTGTTTGGTTGTTGTGGGTGTCGTCGTGAGACTTCGCGCGAGATACGGGTTCGAAACACGCTGGGCATTTTTTTCGAATTTTAATACCGGATATTAATTTATATAAGCAGATCCATGTATATATTACAAATTGATGTCATAGCTTGGGTGGTTTCTTGGTTGGGCACGTTTGTCAGGCGCGGCGTGAGACCGGGGTTCGAAACCCCCTGGGTGTCTTTTTTGAAGATTAAATCCCCACGGTTTGAGAACCGTGGGGTCAACGCGGTGCCAGCGTGGCCATGCACCTGCCACATTGTGCCTAACCTATCCCCACGGTTTCTTCAAACCGTGGGTATAGCCTGACCCCCTATCCCGACGCCGTTCCAGCCCACGGTTCCCAAAACCGTGGGTATAGCCTATACCCACGGTTTTGGGGGCTATACCCACGGTTTTGAACCATGGGTATAGGGCAGTTTTCCAGTAGTGATTTTACTGACTGGACATAGTGGATCTTTGACTATCAGGTGTTGGGGGCTCATAAGTGTTGAGACTTCTTCTCATGAAGTTCGCACTTGATGATCTCTAGTAGTGAGATCATGAGGACAGACTCACCAATAGAAACACCACATGTTTGGGGTTGTTCCTATCTAAAGACATGTGTATTGGTCTTCTAACTTGATATCATTATCAATTTATGACATTTGATTACGTACTTTGATGCATGGAAAAACTCATGATATTGAAATAGTGGCAAGGTGTCTTGTGTTGGGTGCGTCATTAGTGGTATATCATTGGTTAAATGGTCAAGAAAGGATTTTTCGCTTCCAGATTATGGAAGTAATATATCTCAGGGTTGTTGATCATGATGGTAGTACCTTCATAAGATCTTGGCCAAGGCAATAGAGGGTAAATTCTCCTAGATAGATTAATAAATAATAAATCAAGAAAAGGATGATGACACAAGTGTGTGTCTTGCTTAATGAGATATCTAAAGATAAAGAGATTATATTACATGGTATGTGTTCGTAGGTTGGTTTCTGTTGCAATTACTTTCCTTATCTCTTTAGTGGTCTTGATGAGTTTCTATATTTTGCTCTTAGTTTGTATATTTTATTCACTACTATCGCGATAAGGGCCTAGAGGGCCACACACAATAGTGTATTCAAGAATCTGTCCTGTTTAGGAATATTCCCTATTGAGATAAGGGACCAGCATGGTCAGTCCACCTACCACACCAGACCAGTCATTGTGGTCGACCGCCGCGGTCAGGTCGCATGGTAGTTGTGCCTCACAGTAGCTCAAGCTACCGCGGTTGACCATGACTCCTTCATCCCGATGACCCGGGTCCGACCCAGTTCCTGGACCGACCCACTCCGCTCGACCTGCGCCCCATGCGGCGCTGCCTCTGTGTCTGCCTCCGCTGGCCCCACCAGCTCCCAGCGTCCGTCGCCGCAATCCACGTGGTTGCCCTATGGCATCCCGCCATTTTATAACAAAAACTTTCATTACATTACACAAAACTGAGGATCGTTAAGGTTTAGTGTCTTGGAAACAAGGATCATAAAACATAAAAAAAAACATAAAAACATTCTTCTTAAACACTTGAAAGGCTTCTCCTTTAGTTCATCCTATGTTCATTATGCATCTCATAACCTGGGGACATACATCAAAAGAAAGGGTGAGCAGAAGGCCCAGTAAGGGAAATAAGAGGAACATTTTACATGTGAACTTGAGATACTTCAATAAGGACATGAAAAGAACATTAAGGCATAAGAAAGAAATCATGAGGCATTTCATAATAAAAATAACATTTTTCATAACTTGAAGATGTGGCTACATCATTTAACATAGACAATCATGAACATATCACCAAGGTCCATCCCCAAGGTGTCATTTGAAAATTACCAAGGTTATTCACCAAGGTATCGTGAAAATTGTAATCTCTAGTGGTTACATCATTACCCAATGCATTGGAGCGCTATCAGGGCGCACCCTTAAATTTGCCTTTATTATCATGTGAGCCACATATATCATCATCAAACATTTCATAAATAACCCACATAGCATAAAATAAATGGGTTTCATTTCATAATCATAACGTTTTAAAAACTGCTTTAAAGACATGATCTTTACGTCACTTTAAACCCACGGAAAGGGAAAGCGGGTCTCATGTATGTAAATCCCAGAATTTAAAATGGAACATTTTGATATATATGTGAATACCTTTGTAGAAATAAGAGCTTTGAGTATTCACTTTATAACATAAAATAATTTTTGAGAAAAGAGAGAGGCATTTTGAGGGGAAAATTCTGCAGCATAACGGCTAAGTTTCGGGGTTTTAGAAAACGTTGAAATGAGAGGGGACATGGGTCACCCACTCATAAATGATCCATAAAACAGTAGGGTGAAAGAATAAGAAGGAAATATGGACATGGTAACGAAATTTTAGGGACATACCATTTGAAATGAAAAACATGGAAGGAAAAAGATTAGATTTCTCTTATGAAAATTCGGCAGCCTTACGGCGTCACTTAACTTCAAAAGAAAATGATTTGACAAGATCAAAAAGGGTCCCTCATCATATGATCATAAGAGATCAGTATGATTGATATAGAGATCATACCCCAACATAAATAAAAGGAACTTGAAAGACTTGACATGAAAATTGAACTTGAAAAATGAGAAGGGTGGAAGAATCCCTTAAAAATTCGGCAGCCTAACGGCGTCACTTAAACTTTCATAAAACGAAATGATGAGAGTAAGAGGGGATCTCTCATCATATGAACATGAAAGGGCAGTAAGAGGAATATAAAAGAACATCCTATCACATAAAAACATGGAGCATAATAGGAATGACATAAAAGAGATTTCATGAAAAGAAAGAGAGGGGTCGGATCCCTTACCTTAAAACGTGACTCTTGAAACTCAAAGGATTGGACCTTGAGGGCTTGGGGCACCTTGGGAGGACTCTTTGGAAGGTAAGAAGACCAGAACTTCGTTGGGGAAGAGTTGGGAGTGAAAACCAAGGGAGGAAAGGGTGGGTATTTATAGGGAAAGTGAGGGGACAAAGCATTAATGGCCAAAGGACACCTCACATGTGCTTTTCTCAAACCCATGGGCTCTCCCTTGGCATTTATCATGGAGTTAGGCCACATGGGGCCCCCAAAACAATAATTCATCACCCTTGGCCGGCCAACCCTCAAAAGATCTCATGACATCATCATGACATCATTATGATGTCATTAAACATACCGAAACCCTAAAACGGTATTTTTACTATTCACTGAAAATTCAACTTTCTCAGAATAATCCCAAAATTTCACCTTAACCAAATATCAATGCTCTGATTTCAAAAATGAAATCCATTTTATAAAAATATTTTTCTAAATATTTTTAATTTAACTTTTAAATAAAAACACTATTTATCGAAAATTCATTTTTTTCAGAAAAATCCCCAAAAATTACCTTAACATAATATCGATGCTCTGAGTTCAAAAATAAAGTCATTTTTATAAAAATAATTTTCTAATTATTTTTAATTAAATTTTTAATTAAAAAACACTATTCATTCGAAAAAACTAATACTTGAATAATAATTTATGAAACTGTTATTTACCCATTTTATTGAATCACATTACTTAATCAAGGTGCCTAGATTATTTTAAAACTTTCTTTAAGTGAGATTACTAATCCATTTGGTCACATTACTAATCCTAAGCGTAAAATCACTATTCATAATTTACTATTCATCAAAAATTAAGTTGATCTTATTAGACTCCAAATTCCTTACTGAACACTTTTGTAGAAGACCATTTTTTGAAAATCATTACACATCATTAGTTATTTAGGGTTTACATAAATATTTTAAAATATCCTTTTTTCGAAATTCATCAATAAAATACCTTCTAAAATTATCTAGGCATTTGAAATTTCACAAACATCACTAAAGGAAGAAATCTCAATTTATTCATCCGAAAGGATTACACAAGGAAACTAGGGTCTCATCACATAGCCCCTTATAACACTGGCATAAGACCTAAGTGTAAGGTGTGCTATGGTGATAGAATCTGAGGGAGTCTCAGATAACATTGCCCTAGTAGCAATCTCCACTAATTTGAACTTCTCCTGCAAGCGTTTTCGTTCAAGCTTGACACGCTGGAGCTCGGATTGGGCTTGGTCCAAAGCGAAGCCCACAGATGCTACCTCCTTCCCAAGCTCTGATAAGTGGGCTTCGTAAGGGTTGAGTCTACTGGATGAAGCCATCGACTCCTCTTTCTGCATTAACCATTAACATCTTATTAAATAAATAAGAGTAAGTTAATATACTACTCAAAAAGATTGGGTCGTTACATTCTTCCCCCCTTAAGAAATTTCGTCCCCGAAATTTATACTTGAGGCCTAGTTGAAAAGGTGAGGGTACTTTTGCTTCATCGTTTCCTCAGGCTCCCAAGTCGCCTCTTCATATTTATGATTCCTCCACAAAACTTTCACAAGGTGGGTAGTCTTGTTTCGTAGAACCTTGTCTCTACGGTCCAAGATCTCCACTGGCTGCTCCTCATAAGAGAGGTCATGTTCAAGTTGTACCACCTCTGGGTTCAGTACATGCGAAGGGTCGGGTATGTACTTCCTCAAGAGAGATACATGGAAGACATCATGAACTTGAGCTAGGTTCGGTGGAAGTGCTAGACGATAGGCCACTGCTCCTATGCGATCAAGGATTTCATAGGGGCCAATGTACCTAGGGCTGAGCTTCCCTTTCTTCCCAAACCGCATGACTCTCTTCCATGGAGAAATTCGAAGGAAGACTTTGTCACCAACACCAAACTCCAAGTCCCTTCGACGATTGTCAGCATAGCTCTTCTGCCGACTCTGAGCAGCCTTTATGTGTTGTTGGATGGCATGAACCTGTTCTGTCATCTCTTGCACGAGATCAGGCCCAAGAAGCTTCCTCTCACTAGTTTCATCCCAACAAGTAGGAGTTCTACACCGCTTTCCATACAGAGCTTCATAGGGTGCCATCTGAATACTCGCATGGAAGCTGTTGTTATAAGAGAACTCCACTAATGGGAGGTGTTGATCCCATCCACCTTTAAATTCCATTGAGCATAATCTCAACATGTCTTCGAGTGTCTGAATAGTCCTTTCAGATTGGCCATCAGTTTGAGGATGATAGGCCGTACTAAAATTCAATTCAGTGTTCAGAGCATGCTGAAGACTTCTCCAGAATTTTGATGTGAATCTTGGGTCACGATCAGATACGATGGATAGTGGTACCCCATGCAGCCTTACCACTTCCTTCACGTATATCTTGGCAAGCTGATCTAGAGAGAAATCTTCCCGAATAGAGATAAAATGGGTTGTCTTGGTGAGACGGTCCACAATAACCCATATCGCATTGTTTCCTTTGGATGTTTTTGGGAGACCAGTTACAAAGTCCATGGTGATATTATCCCACTTCCATACTGGTATGGGTAGCGGTTGTAATACCCCCTTAGGAAGTTGTCTTTCTGCCTTTACTTGCTGACACACCAGGCACCTTGTAGTGTAATCGGCAATCTCCCTCTTCATGTTATCCCACCAATAATGATCACGAAGGTCTCTATACATCTTAGTGCTTCCCGGATGTATAGAGAAAGTAGAGCTATGAGCTTCATCCATCAGTTCTTTCTTTATCTCCGGAATAGATGGAACACATAGTCTTGTACGAAATTTCAATACACCTTCTTGATCAATATTGAAATCAGGGAACTTCCCATCCTTTACAGCCTCGAACTTCTCCTGCAGCAAAGGATCTTCTTTTTGAGCCTTCTTGATCTTCTCTAGTAATGAAGGTTGAGAAATCATTTGGGATAGGGTTGATGATGTCCCTTTCCTTATAATTCCCATGTCCAGTTTTACTAGATCTTTAATCAAGGGATCTCCCAGGATCCTCATTGTTGCCAGAACAACAGGATCTTTCCTGCTTAACGCATCCGCGACTTTGTTTGCTCTTCCAGGGTGATAATGAATTGAACAATCATAGTCTTTAATAAGCTCCAACCATCTCCTTTGTCTCATGTTCAATTCTTTCTGAGTGAAAATATACTTTAGACTTTGGTGGTCAGTGTATATATCACATTTCTCCCCATAAAGATAGTGCCTCCATATCTTTAGAGCAAAAACAACTGCCGCCAGCTCTAGATCATGCGTAGGATAATTCTGCTCATGAATCTTCAACTGTCGAGATGCATAAGCAATTACTTTGTCATTTTGCATGAGAACGCACCCAAGCCCTTTCAGAGATGCATCGCTAAAAATAACGAATCCTTCTCCGATAGAGGGTAGTGTTAACACAGGTGCAGTAACCAATCTCTTCTTCAGCTCTTGGAAACTTTCCTCGCATTCCTTTGTCCAGATGAACTTAACCCCTTTTCGAGTCAACTTGGTTAGTGGATTAGAAAGCCGTGAAAAGTTTTTCACAAACCTCCTATAATATCCCGCTAAACCAAGGAAACTACGAATCTCAGTTACTGTTGTGGGTTGAGGCCACTCCTCCACAACCATTGTCTTTGCAGGGTCAACCGAGATTCCTTCATTGGTTACGATGTGCCCCAAGAAAGCCACTTGTTGTAACCAAAACTCACACTTGCTGAACTTCCCAAAGAGCCTCTCCTTCCGTAGAGTTTTCAAAATAACCCTCAGATGATCTTCATGCTCCTCCCGACTTTTTGAATATATCAAAATATCATCAATAAAAACTACCACAAAGTTATCAAGGTAGTCCTTAAAGACTCTATTCATCAAATCCATGAAAATAGCAGGAGCATTAGTCAAGCCGAAGGTCATAACAGTAAACTCATAATGCCCATATCTTGATCGGAAGGCAGTCTTTGGAATATCTTCCTTCTTCACCCTCAGTTGATGATAACCAGATCGAAGATCAATCTTAGAGAAGAATTGAGCCCCACGAAGTTGGTCAAATAAATCATCAATTCTTGGAAGAGGGTATCTGTTCTTCACTGTGATCCCGTTCAGTTCTCTATAATCAATGCATAGCCGCATTGATCCATCCTTCTTCTTCACAAAGAGAACTGGTGCTCCCCAAGGAGACACACTCGGTCGGATAAACCCCTTCTCCAACAAGTCTTGGAGTTGTTTCTTTAGCTCCTCTAGCTCCACATTTGCCATTCTATACGGAGTCTTTGATATCGGTTGAGACCCAGGTACGAGTTCAATGGAGAACTCTACCTCTCTTTCTGGGGGAGGTCCAGGTAACTCCTCAGGAAATACATCCATGTATTCCTGAACAATCGGAACATCTTTAATTTGTATGCTCCCTTTCCCTTCTTCCTCATCACCGATTAACTCCATAAAGAAAGCTATAGGAGGTGCTTCTAGATAGGGATCAGTTCGGGATATCTCTCCTCGGAAGATAACTGTAGGTCGTTCATTCAAGACTACTGAGATTTCCTTACTTCTGCATTTGATCTTAGCATTATACTTTGAGAGCCAGTCCATCCCTAGTATAATGTCAAATTCCATCATGGGAATGACTACTAGATTTGCGATAAGATTGTGCTCACCAAAGTAAACACTAGAGTCTCTAAACACTGTTGATGCATGGATAATCCCACTTGGAGTCTTGACTGACAAATCTACCTCAAGCAATTCGGGGATTGATTCTATATTCTTTGCAAACTTGGAAGAAATAAAGGAATGCGTAGAACCAGAATCAAATAAAGCACTTGCTAGTTTTGAGAGGACAACAAGAGTACCTGCTACCACATCGTTCGGAACTTCAACTTCAGTTGTTGTGATAGCGAAAGCACGACCTTGCTCCCTTGGCCTCTGCTGAGGTTGATGGTGATTCCCCTCCACCGCCCTCGGATTTGGACATTGATTAGAAAAGTGCCCAAGCTGTCCACACTTGAAGCATGTGACTTCGGGTAGGGCCAGAACCATCTTTCCTCTGTCGTTAGTGTTGGGAAGTTGAGGCTTCACATCACCACGACAATTCCGAGAAATATGGCCTTCTTTTCCACACCTATAGCACTTGCCACTTCCGATCAAGCAGTTCCCCGGATGCTTCTTCCCACATTTATTGCATGTGGCATGTTGCATATGCTTTCCACCTCTTTCCTGATCAAAACTTCTTCCCAGGCTCGGTTCTAGAGTTCTCTTCTTCTCATTAGATTTGTGAGACCACTGTGTCTCCCCAAACTCTAGTTCAACTTTCATAGCACTTCGAACTATTTCTTCATAGCTATCGTAGTCCCTGTTGGCTAGATTCTTCCGCAGATGTGGTCGTAGTCCGCCAAAGAATCTATCAACCTTCCCATTAGGGTCCATGACAAAGCTTGATGTATAACGGGAAAGCCTTGTGAAGTTCATCTCATAGCTTCCGACAGATTCGTTCTCCTTCTGCTTCAGCTCGAGAAACTCTTTCTCCATTTTCGTTCTCATGGAACGAGGGAAATACTTGTTAAAGAAAATTCCCCGAAATTCTTCCCACTCCATAGCTTCCATCTCTCCTCGTGGCTTCGTGTTTTTGATCAGTGACCACCACTGATCAGCTTCTCCCTCTAGGCGGTAAACAGCAAGGGTGACTTTTTCTTGTTCCGAACAATGAAGTACAGAAAAGATCTTTTCAATGGAGCTTATCCATTGTTCCGCAACCAATGGGTCAGTAGATCCACTGAATGTTGGCGGTCGTTGACGCATGAAGGACTCAACAGAAAGTTGTTCCCTTCGTGGTGAGGTCGGCCTCTCAGCTTGATTCAAGTTATTACTCATAACTTGAGTCAGTTGGTTCATCATCCGCTTGAATGTTTCCATTCCGGATTCCATCGGAGGGCCGTCAGCACATGGTGCATTGCGGTCACCATCGGCACGGTTTCTCCTATTGCCCGCCATTTTCTAAAAGAATAAAACCTTAGTGAGAAACTTATTTCATTTATGAATCTTTTAACTAAGTCTTCGTGCTTAGACAATTATAGTTCTCTATAATTCCTTCATAATGATTCATAAAAAGCATGTGATTAACCAAACATATCCCCCGGGAGTGTCGTAACCAAGAGTGCAGCAAGGCCCGTTATCGTGCACCAGTTCCCGTTCGAGTCTAGCTCAAAGCGGTGTTTTCGGGTTTTACCCCTATGTACATCTGTGCCAGAGCCGCCTCTACCTGCTCGTATCCAGACAGGGATGTATTTGTTTGATAGACCACTTACTTAATACTTACCAAAATACCAGGAAGTTTTCCTATATTTAAACTTTTCTATAGGGTTCTTCCTAAAGTTTTTATATCCTAATTTCCACAAATAACTAAACCATCCTTTGATACCAACTATGGCATCCCGCCATTTTATAACAAAAACTTTCATTACATTACACAAAACTGAGGATCGTTAAGGTTTAGTGTCTTGGAAACAAGGATCATAAAACATAAAAAAAAACATAAAAACATTCTTCTTAAACACTTGAAAGGCTTCTCCTTTAGTTCATCCTATGTTCATTATGCATCTCATAACCTGGGGACATACATCAAAAGAAAGGGTGAGAAGAAGGCCCAGTAAGGGAAATAAGAGGAACATTTTACATGTGAACTTGAGATACTTCAATAAGGACATGAAAAGAACATTAAGGCATAAGAAAGAAATCATGAGGCATTTCATAATAAAAATAACATTTTTCATAACTTGAAGATGTGGCTACATCATTTAACATAGACAATCATGAACATATCACCAAGGTCCATCCCCAAGGTGTCATTTGAAAATTACCAAGGTTATTCACCAAGGTATCGTGAAAATTGTAATCTCTAGTGGTTACATCATTACCCAATGCATTGGAGCGCTATCAGGGCGCACCCTTAAATTTGCCTTTATTATCATGTGAGCCACATATATCATCATCAAACATTTCATAAATAACCCACATAGCATAAAATAAATGGGTTTCATTTCATAATCATAACGTTTTAAAAACTGCTTTAAAGACATGATCTTTACGTCACTTTAAACCCACGGAAAGGGAAAGCGGGTCTCATGTATGTAAATCCCAGAATTTAAAATGGAACATTTTGATATATATGTGAATACCTTTGTAGAAATAAGAGCTTTGAGTATTCACTTTATAACATAAAATAATTTTTGAGAAAAGAGAGAGGCATTTTGAGGGGAAAATTCTGCAGCATAACGGCTAAGTTTCGGGGTTTTAGAAAACGTTGAAATGAGAGGGGACATGGGTCACCCACTCATAAATGATCCATAAAACAGTAGGGTGAAAGAATAAGAAGGAAATATGGACATGGTAACGAAATTTTAGGGACATACCATTTGAAATGAAAAACATGGAAGGAAAAAGATTAGATTTCTCTTATGAAAATTCGGCAGCCTTACGGCGTCACTTAACTTCAAAAGAAAATGATTTGACAAGATCAAAAAGGGTCCCTCATCATATGATCATAAGAGATCAGTATGATTGATATAGAGATCATACCCCAACATAAATAAAAGGAACTTGAAAGACTTGACATGAAAATTGAACTTGAAAAATGAGAAGGGTGGAAGAATCCCTTAAAAATTCGGCAGCCTAACGGCGTCACTTAAACTTTCATAAAACGAAATGATGAGAGTAAGAGGGGATCTCTCATCATATGAACATGAAAGGGAAGTAAGAGGAATATAAAAGAACATCCTCTCACATAAAAACATGGAGCATAATAGGAATGACATAAAAGAGATTTCATGAAAAGAAAGAGAGGGGTCGGATCCCTTACCTTAAAACGTGACTCTTGAAACTCAAAGGATTGGACCTTGAGGGCTTGGGGCACCTTGGGAGGACTCTTTGGAAGGTAAGAAGACCAGAACTTCGTTGGGGAAGAGTTGGGAGTGAAAACCAAGGGAGGAAAGGGTGGGTATTTATAGGGAAAGTGAGGGGACAAAGCATTAATGGCCAAAGGACACCTCACATGTGCTTTTCTCAAACCCATGGGCTCTCCCTTGGCATTTATCATGGAGTTAGGCCACATGGGGCCCCCAAAACAATAATTCATCACCCTTGGCCGGCCAACCCTCAAAAGATCTCATGACATCATCATGACATCATTATGATGTCATTAAACATACCGAAACCCTAAAACGGTATTTTTACTATTCACTGAAAATTCAACTTTCTCAGAATAATCCCAAAATTTCACCTTAACCAAATATCAATGCTCTGATTTCAAAAATGAAATCCATTTTATAAAAATATTTTTCTAAATATTTTTAATTTAACTTTTAAATAAAAACACTATTCATCGAAAATTCATTTTTTTCAGAAAAATCCCCAAAAATTACCTTAACATAATATCGATGCTCTGAGTTCAAAAATAAAGTCATTTTTATAAAAATAATTTTCTAATTATTTTTAATTAAATTTTTAATTAAAAAACACTATTCATTCGAAAAAACTAATACTTGAATAATAATTTATGAAACTGTTATTTACCCATTTTATTGAATCACATTACTTAATCAAGGTGCCTAGATTATTTTAAAACTTTCTTTAAGTGAGATTACTAATCCATTTGGTCACATTACTAATCCTAAGCGTAAAATCACTATTCATAATTTACTATTCATCAAAAATTAAGTTGATCTTATTAGACTCCAAATTCCTTACTGAACACTTTTGTAGAAGACCATTTTTTGAAAATCGTTACACATCATTAGTTATTTAGGGTTTACATAAATATTTTAAAATATCCTTTTTTCGAAATTCATCAATAAAATACCTTCTAAAATTATCTAGGCATTTGAAATTTCACAAACATCACTAAAGGAAGAAATCTCAATTTATTCATCCGAAAGGATTACACAAGGAAACTAGGGTCTCATCACATAGCCCCTTATAACACTGGCATAAGACCTAAGTGTAAGGTGTGTTATGGTGATAGAATCTGAGGGAGTCTCAGATAACATTGCCCTAGTAGCAATCTCCACTAATTTGAACTTCTCCTGCAAGCGTTTTCGTTCAAGCTTGACACGCTGGAGCTCGGATTGGGCTTGGTCCAAAGCGAAGCCCACAGATGCTACCTCCTTCCCAAGCTCTGATAAGTGGGCTTCGTAAGGGTTGAGTCTACTGGATGAAGCCATCGACTCCTCTTTCTGCATTAACCATTAACATCTTATTAAATAAATAAGAGTAAGTTAATATACTACACAAAAAGATTGGGTCGTTACATGCCCACTGTGTTCTGTCGTCATCGTCGCATCTCACCGTTGTCGCCACATCGTTGGTCGCCACCACCCACACACGCTCTGTCGCTGTAGGGCGCCGGGCACCAGCGTCGCGCCGGTTGTAACACCCCAAGATTTCATAGTGTGTTATTTCTTCAAAATAATCCAATAACTTACACTACACGCAACACTGAGTTCAATCGCAACATGACTTACCAAACAAGTCGTTCAAAAGAGGTTACGAATAGTATTAACTAAATTTTAAACTTTATATAATCCTTATAATTTTAGAATCCATATTATGAGTTTCTTAGACATAATCTAAGAACAAATTCATTTTCAGTATTGCACTTTTACAAACTTTTAATAGTGAACCCTTTTTAAATCCAATATTTTAAACTTTTATATATTCAATTTGAGTAAATAAATTTACTTTTTATAATGGGGACATCAAAAATTTACAATGAAACATCTCAAGCGTCCATGGTACGTTTCCCTTTGAATAATGCAATGGTGTGCATTGTACGCAACTTCGAGATTCTAACACACCACAACCAGTCAAACTAGCCGTTATGAATAGTAATACCTACTTTTTGAAATTTTATAAATTTTATCTTTTGAAATGGACTTCATTTTTGGATTCTTAATATCGAAATTAGCTTAGGGTGAAATTTTGGTACTTTTTGGATAACTTTCATATTTTGATGAATAGTGAAAATTACAAAATTTTAATTAAAAACAACTTTTAATTCGAAATAATTAATAGTGATAAATTATTAATTTGAGTGGTTTTAAAGTATATTTAGAATATATTTTTACGATTTAATACAATGTTGGTCATTGGATGTAATTTTACATTTAAACCAGACATAAACAAGTGTCAATCTTTTGATAGTTATTATCCCTTAAAAACACGCTATTTGTTTTGACGACGGAAATTAATTTTTAAATTAATTAATGCAACTAATATGTTATAAATTTGGTAAAATAGAAATCATTTTTGAATTCATAATATCAAATATAGCTTAGGCCTAATTTTTGGTATTTTTCTGGAAACATTCATTTTTTGATGAATAGTGAAACCACTAAGTGGTAGTTAAAAAACTAAATTTTTCATAAAACTTAATTTTACCGCTTCTGTGAGTGGAATTTCGAAAATCCGAGAGACACGGTTAATATCAAGGAATAAAATGTGGTTCAATGAGATGAAAATAATTTTTGGTGAATAGTAACTTTTTACTTTTATTTACCACGGTTAAAAGTAAATAGGGTAATTAATGGTAAAAATGATATTAATAATACCCTAACACATATCCTAATTCTATTGGAAAAGTGTATCTCGACCAAAAACAATATTAGTAGTAAAATATTATCATTTAGGTCCACTTGTATTAGATTAGAAAATTTATTATTATTTAATTCAAAGAAGAGTTAAAAGAGTTAAAATCAAAGTTTATTTACTAAAACATTTTTAATATAGGGTTATACATAAGATAAATTCGATTGTAAATATTAATTATAAAGATAAAAATATTTCCTACATAATAGTATTTTATTTATAATTTTTAGACATTAAATAATTTAATATATTTATGACAAAATGGTGATGCAGTAATTACCTAATTAATAAAAAATTAGAATAATTGATATTATAAATACCCAAATAAATGTAATTTGAGACTTTTTATAAATACCAATAATTTTCTAGGTTAATATGACATGTTAGAATTGATTTAATTAACTTTTTTTGAAGTAATCATTATATTATGATTTTTACAAAAATCAATTATTGAATAGTGTCAAAATTGACATAAAGGAGTTTTTAAAACAAATATTATATTATTAATTGATATTAAATTCCTAAAAATATAAGGTTCGGACAAGAGACATATATCATGATAGTTGTATCATTAATGGACCACTTGGGAGTCTCTTGGATGTATATAGTAAGTTTATCAACCATATATTATAAAAATACAAAGAGACATTGTAAAAGTGAAACTAATTAACTAAGAGTTAATACTTAAAGATAAGGTTAATATAATGACCCAAACCTGTCTAAATTCTATAGGTTGAGTGGTTTTAGACCCATCCCCGCCTTAAACTTTAAATAATCCACTTTGGAACCATTAGAAACCGAATATGAATTTATTATAAAATAATATTTTTAGCTTTTCCAAAGGTACCCCTCACCCCTCTTATAAAAGGGAACTCCCCCTTCTCACTAATTCACACATTCAAAGCCTTTTGGATCGGTCAAACCCTGCCCAAATACTCTCTCAAATTCCCTCACTACAACCTAGAGGCCTTAGTTTGATCAGAAAGCTAACATAAGGAGCCCTTTTGAACAAATCAAAAGGAAGAACCTGAAGAAGAGGTAATGTTTTCACCACTCTCTTTCAAGTTCCTTTCTTCTTCAACTTCTTCTTTATTTGTTATTTCTATTCTAAAATAATAACTCCAGTATATTCTATATACTGTGATGTTATTATAAATATGGTACAACCATATTCAGTATTCTATCCATCCTTTGAATGACATGTCACCATACGTGCGTACGTACGGCTTACCGTCTCCACGTCGTGGTGTAATTGTCATTCAATAAATTATTATTTGGATGGGTATAATAATGATGTGTAATTCATGTAAATAATAAATATAACATGATAATGATTCTGTATATATGATATACCATCCAATTATATATTATTTTAATATCAAAAGAATGATATTGTCGCTTGTGCGTACGTACGGACTACCGTCTCCACGAATGCGATGAGATTCATTCTCCATCGTATCCATTCAAGTCTAATTCTCATTTGATGATTAATAATAGTATCTAAGGACTTGATATCATTCTGAATATGATTAAGATACAACCTATCCATGACAAACACGGCTTACGTAACAAAACATATAAAATAAAACGAGTAAGTTAACACCCAAAAAAACGATAATACTAAGATATTATTAACAAATCAATGTTAAAAGATCATATATGATATCATATTAATGTATATGATTCTTGTATAATTTAATAAAAATTATTTCACCATTATACAGGAGGTTAACCTACCCCCAACCAAGTAAAAGTACAAGGTAAGGGTTATTTCACAATCTCTTCATTATCCGAGGTTGTTTATACGTAATTATCTACTGGGACCTCTTTATCATCCACATCCATGTTTCTTGAAAGTGTATTTCAAAACATTATTACTATTTTAAAGAATATGGGTTAAAGTCATTTATACCCTTGTTTGAATTTTTATAAGATGTTTATAAAGTAATCATTCCGTCATTTTCCAAACAAGGTCATTTTTAACCTTTTCGACAGAATTAAGGTAAGAATGTCTTTTTTTTAACTTATACGGCGGGTGAAGCTATTTTCCGCCGTTATAAAATTTTAGAAGCTTCCCTTACAAGCTTATAAGTATATTTTCAAAGTAAATGTTTTATTTTATAATAATGTGACTTTTAAATGATTTCAAAATGATTATTTTAATATTTTCTGAAAGGTACTCTTTATCAAAATCGGAATTTTAAATGTTTTAAAGATTTATCTTTCTAAATATTTTTAATTAACGTCCATGTTTTCAAAATGATTTTAATGATTTATTTATATGGACATGAATGTTTTGAAAAGATATTTCTTTTCAAAAGTTTCGAAGTGGTATGGGACACTTTGATTCAAAAATCTCTTTTAAATTACTTTCTTAATAAATGTGTGACTTTTAAATGATTTCAAAAAAAAGATATTTCTCTCAAATAGTTTTGATTTCATCTATGTCAATATCCTTTGATGGATTTTAAGTTTATTTGAAGTTGATTTATTATGATACAAAACTTCCATATTGTTTTGAAGTTTTTGTGATGTGTTTGACTGTGGATGTGTTATTTTTATACCATTCGTGGTTTATGGATATAGTATTTACATTTCATATGCTAGTTTTAATACAAATGTTTATGTTATGTTTAAACCTTTTCATATGGGAATTCATTGGACTTAATATGTGACGGGTGGAGCCCGCTATAGTTCCTCGATGCATCGGTAGGTCTCATGAGAGAAACTAGTGTCTTGGCACAAGGCCTTGACAAAATCTTATTTGTAGTCTTGGCATGAGGCTTTGGCTATGTGGTTATGATAGTTTGGCATTATTCATTCCATCATTATGAAAGTGGTTATTGATATTGCATGTGATTATTCGATTAGTAGAATATCCATGTGAATAAGTAAATGGAATTATTTCATTTTATTTTTTCCATACTATGTTGAAGTTCAAGTTTAAAAGACTTTTTTTTAGTTGTATATTGCCTTAAATGTTTATTCTTATTTATGAAAGTTTCTACTATATTGTTATCCTTACTGGGAATTTGATCTCACCCCTTTTCTATGTTTTATTTTTTCCAGGATATGAAGAAGTAATTTATGAATGACCTGCAGGGATAGTATGAGGGGATAAGAGTGTGGACTATGGAGACTATATTGTTGTAGTTTTCATTTTATGATGTAATGTAAACTTTATGAATATATCTAGTGTTTCCAAGGCTACTAAACTAATCGGTCTTTTGAGACTTAATCTTTCTTATGATCATGCCAATGATATGTAATAATGCACCGACTATGGGTATCTGGGGTCGGGGTGTTACAGTTGGTGTGAGAGGAAGTTTAGTACAAACCTTGGAAGCTAGATTTAGATAAACTCTGATTAGAGCACGTAGACCTAAGATGAACTTTGAGAATTAGTATAGAAGAACTTCCTAGAATTTTGGTATTGTAGAGATTTTGTGAGTTTTCCGAGAAAAACATCCCTGTCTGGATACGAGCAGGTAGAGAAGGCTCTGGCACAGATGTACCTAGGGGTAAAACCCGAAAACACCGCTTTGAGCTAGACTCGAATGGGAACTGGTGCACGACAATGGGCCTTGCTGTACTCTTGGTTACGACACTCCCGGGGGATATGCTTAGGATAATTCTCATTTTCTTTACAAACCATTATGAAGGGTTTATGAGTATATACTTCCTCAAAGGATTCATTTTTATGATTATGGATTATATCCATAAACTATTTAATTTATGTTATGTGTTTTACAAGTTTGGTATTAGGTATTGTTATTCATAAACTAATCTAGTGTATGCCATTGTTTAGAAATGGCGCCCAGTAGAAGGAATGAGAACTCCAGCAATGCACATGATCCAAAGAGAAAGAAGGATCATATCGTTCATGGTCTTAAGCCAAAATTTATAATAGAAATAGTCTCCCATGTATTATCATCATATGAAGAAATAATATCATGTGTTGATAAGATAAGTAAAGAGTTTACTGAGTCCTATGGCTTTTAAGGGGAGAAAGAGAAGAAAAGGATGGAATAGGGAAAGATGGATAAAGGAAAGAGGGAAAAGAATAATTTTTCCATATGTGATAAATGTGGGAAGAAACACCCTGGAACTTGCCTGAAAGGAATGGGAGTTTGCTATAAGTGTGGAGGAAAAGGGCACAAAGTACGTGACTACAAGGGTAAGAAAATGGTTTCAAATGTACAATGCTTCATTTGCAAGGAGTTTGGACACTACGCAAACCTATGTCCCAATCATCAGACTATGCCGCAAATGATGTTATTGGATAATAATCAGGTTATGATACTACCACAGATGAAGAGGAATGATTAGAGTTCTTATGTTGATTATGTCATTTGAGTGTTGTATCAACAATGTACTTGTTATAATAATTATGGAGTATATAAGGATTGTACTGCAGTACTATTTCATTAAGGACTTGAGATTGTGTGGAACAAAGAAAAGTGACTCAATAGCAGGTTAAATTTTTGGAAAATATATGGTTGAGAGAAAGATAAACCATAATATGGTTATGATATCGAGGTAGTGATGTTAGAATAATACATGATTGATTTGGATAAATTATATTGGATATTCTTGACTACCTTGAAACTTATTAATGATTTGTATATTCTATCATTGTTTGGGTTTAAAACATTTTTGGATTGAAGGAGTATATCTATTATTCTTTAAGGAATAAGGGATCGTGAATGTAATCAATAAGGTTGTATGGTAATTCAGGATGTTGCAGTGTTTTAAAAGAATACATGATGAAGGTGTTCACATGTTATTACATGGAAAAAAGGATATTCATTGTGTTTACCTTCCTTATAAATTTTGGACTGAAGTATTTTGGATAGTTCTAGTTTGGATTATTTTGGATTTCCATAAAAGGACAACCCGGAGGTCGGGCGGCAACCCGTCGCATCCGGCAAGGCCGCGAGACTTGAACCCACAACCGAAGGGCGACAAGGGTGTATCACCTACCACTGACCCACGTGATGTCCTGGATTGAATAATGTCGTTTTTTTTAATGGTTCTGCTAGATGAATTATAAATTCATTTTTTAAACCCTATAAGAATAGGATAAATAGAATATTATTTTTAAGTTCTATTATCTTTTAGAGTGAAAGATGAGTTTGTGGTAGAACTTAGTTAAAGGATGATACTCTACTTGTCAAGTATATATTTTTCTTCTTCTCTTATTCAATGAAGAAATTAATTCTTATATTGTAGTGAAGGGATCTTAAAAAAATGTGTTATCCTAATACCATATGTTTTGCTGAACCAATGGTATTTTAAATCATCATAGATTGATGAATTTAAGGCCCTCAATTTTACACTTATTTGTGATTGATGACCTCAATCACTACCTATAAATATTTACGTTTTTCATCCAATTATATGTCTCTAATTTCCACTAATGTTCTCCGAATAGATATCATAATTTGGTGGTGACCCTTTCATTTCTCTTTTCCTCTTATTAAGACTAAATTTTATTAACCCAATTTCCGATGTGGTTTTTCCCACAAAGATATTTTCTATATTCAACCTTTTATTTTTGAAGAACAATTTCAAATTACAAGGACGCAATTTATTGAAAGAGGGGAGAATGTAACACCCCAAGATTTCATAGTGTGTTATTTCTTCAAAATAATTCAATAACTTGCACTACACGCAACACCGAGTTCAAGCGCACCATGACTTACCAAAAAAGCTGTTCAAAAGATGTTATGAATAGTATTAACTAAATTTTAAACTTTATATAATCCTTATAATTTTAGAATCCATATTATGAGTTTCTTAGACATAATGTAAGAACAAATTCATTTTCAGTATTGCACTTTTACAAACTTTTAATAGTGAACTCTTTTTAAATCCAATATTTTAAACTTTTATATATTCAATTTGACTAAATAAATTTACTTTTTAGAATGGGGACATAAAAAATTTACTATGAAACATCTCAAGCTTCCATGGTATGTTTCCCTTTGAATAATGCAATGGCGTGCATTATACACAACTTCGAGATTCTAACACACCACAACCAGTCAAACTAGCCGTTATGAATAGTAATACCTACTTTTTGAAATTTTATAAATTTTATCTTTAGAAATGGACTTCAGTTTTGGATTCATAATATCTAAATTAGCTTAGGGTGAAATTTTGGTACTTTTTGGATAACTTTAATATTTTGATGAATAGTGAAAATTACAAAATTTTAATTAAAAAAAAACTTTTTTAATCAAAATAATTAATAGTGATAAATTATTAATTTGAGTGGTTTTAAAGTATATTTAGAATATATTTTTACCATTTAATATAATTTTGGTCATTGGATGTAATTTCACATTTAAACCAGACATAAACAAGTGTCAATCTTTTGATAGTTATTATCTCTTAAAAACACGCTATTTGTTTTGACGACGGGAATTAATTTTTAAATTAATTAATGCAACTGATATGTTCTAAATTTGGTAAAATAGACATAATTTTTGAATTCATAATATCAAATATATCTTGGGCCTAATTTTTGGTATTTTTCTGGAAACTTTCATTTTTTTGATGAATAGTGAAACCACTAAGCGGTAGTTAAAAACTGAATTTTTCATAAAACTTAATTTTACCGCTTCTGTGAGTGGAATTTCGAAAATCCGAGAGACACGGTTAATATCAAGGAGTAAAATTTGGTTTAATGAGATGAAAATAATTTTTGGTGAATAGTAACTTTTTACTTTTATTTACCACGGTTAAAAGTAAATAGGGTAATTAAGGGTAAAAATGATATTAATATTACCCTAAAACATGTCCTAATTCTATTGGACAAGTGTATCTCGACCAAAAACAATCTTAGGAGTAAAATATTATCATTTAGGTCCACTTTTATTAGATTAGGACATTTATTATTATTTAATTCAAAGAAGAGTTAAAAGAGTTAAAATCAAAGTTTATTTACTAAAACATTTTTAATATAGGGTTATACATAAGATAAATTTGATTTTAAATATTCATAAGAAATATAAAAGGATTTACTACATAATGGTATTTTATTTATAATTTTTATACATTAAATAATTTAATTTATTTATGAAATAATGGTGATGCAGTAATTTCCTAATTAATGAAAAATTAGAATAATTGATATTATAAATACCCAAATAAATGTAATTTGATACTTTTTATAAATACCAATAATTTTATAGGTTAATATGACATGTTAGGATTTATTTAATTAATGTTTTTTGAAGTAATCATTCTGTTATGATTTTTAAAAAAAATCAATTATTGAATAGTGTCAAAATTGACATAAAAGAGTTTTTAAAACAAATATTATATTATTAATTGATATTAAATTCCTAAAAATCTAAGGTTCAGCCAAAAGACTTATATCATGATAGGTGTATCATTAATGGACCACTTGGGGGTCTCTTGGATGTATATAGTAATTTTATTAACCATATAATAAAAAAATACAAAGAGACATTGTAAAAGTGAAACTAATTAACTAAGAGTTAATACTTAAAGATAAGGTTAATATAATGAACCAAACCTCTCTAAATTATATAGTTTGAGTGGTCTTATACCCATACCCACCTTAACCTTTAAATAATCCACTTTGGAGCCATTAGAAACCAAATATGAATTTATAATAAAATAATATTTTTAGCTTTTCCAAAGGTGCCCCTCACCCCTCTTATAAAAGGGCACTCCCCCTTCTCACTAATTCACACATTCAAAGCCTTTTGGCTCGGCCAAACCCTGTCCAAATACTCTCTCAACTTCCCTCAATACAACCTAGATGCCTTAGTTTGATCAAAAAGCTAACCTAAGGATCCCTTTTGATCAAATCAAAAGGAAGAACCCGACGAAGAGGTAATGTTTTCACCACCCTCTTTCAAGTTCCTTTCTTCTTCAACTTCTTATTTCTTTGTTATTTCTATTCTAAAATAATAACTCTAGTATCTTATATATACTGTGATGTTATTATAAATATGGTACAACCATATTCAGTATTCTATCCATCCTTTGAATGGCATGTCACCATACGTGCGTACGTACAGCTTACCGTCTCCACGTCGTGGTGTAATTGTCATTCAATAAATTATTATTTGGATGGGTATAATAATGATGTGTAATTCATTTAAATAATAAATATAACATGATAATGATTCTTTATATATGATATACCATCCAATTATATATTATTTTAATATCAAAAGAATGACATTGTCGCTCGTGCGTACGTACGGACTACCGTCTCCATGAACGTGATGAGATTCATTCTCCATCATATCTATTCAAGTCTAATTCTCATTTGATGATTAATAATAGTATCTAATGACTTGATATCATTCTTAATATTATTAAGATACAACCTATCCATGAAAAACACGGTTTACGTAACAAAACATATAAAATAAAACGAGTAAGTTAACACCCAAAACAACGATAATACTAAGATATTATTAACAAATCAATATTAAAAGATCATATATGATATCATATTAATGTATATGATTCTTGTATAATTTAATAACAATTATTTAACCATTATATAGGAGTTTAAACTACCCCCAACCAAGGAAAAGTACAAGGTAAGTGTTATTTCACAATCTCTTCATTATCTGAGGTTGTTTATACGTAATTATCTACTGGGACCTCTTTATCATCCACATCCATGTTTCTTGAAAGTGTATTTCAAAACATTCTTACTATTTTACAGGATATGGTTTAAAGTCATTTATACCCTTGTTTGACTTTTTATAAGATGTTTATAAAGGAATCTTTCCATCATTTTCCAAACAAGGTCCTTTTTTAACCTTTTCGACAGAATTAAGGTAAGAATGTCTTTTTTTTAACTTATACGGCGGGTGCGGCTATTTTCCACCGTTATAAATTTTTCAAAGCTTCCCTTAAAATCTTATAAGGATATTTTCAAAGTAAATTTTTTATTTTATAATAATGTGACTTTTAAATGATTTCAAAATGAAAATTTTAATATTTTCTGAAAGGTATTCTTTATCAAAATCAGAATTTTAAATATTTTAAAGATTTATATTTCTAAATCTTTTTAATTAATGTCCATGTTTTCAAAATTATTTTAAGTATTTATTTATATGGACATGAATTTTTTGAAAAGATATTTCTTTTCAAAAGTTTCGAAGTGGTATGGGACACTTTTATTCAAAAATCTCTTTTAAAGTACTTTCTTAATAAATGTGTGGCTTTTAAATGATTTCAAAAAAAGAGATATTTCTCTTAAATTGTTTTGATTTCATCTATGTCAACATCCTTTGATGTATTTTAAGTTTATTTGAAGTTGATTTATTATGATACAAAACTTCCATATTGTTTTGAAGTTTTTGTGATGTGTTTGACTGTGGATGTGTTATTTTTATACCATTCTTGGTTTATGGATGTAGTATTTACATTTCGTATGCTAGTTTTAATACGAATGTTTATGTTATGTTTAAACCTTTTCATATGGGAATGAATTGGACTTAATATGTGATGGGTGGAACCCACTATAGCTCCTCGATGCATCGGTAGGTCTCATGAGACAAACTAGTGTCTTGGCACAAGGCCTTGACAAAATCTTATTTGTAGTCTTGGCACGAGGCTTTGGCTATGTGGTTATGATAGTCTGGCATTATGCATTCCATCATTATAAAAGTGGTTATTGATATTGCATGTGATTATTCGATTAGTAGAATATCCATGTGAATAAGTAAATGGCATTATTTCATTTTATTTTTGTCATACTATGTTGAAGATCAAGTTTAAAAGGCTTTTGTTTTAGTTATACATTGCCTTAAATGTTTATTCTTATTTATGAAAGTTTCTGCTATATTGTTATCCTTACTGGGCATTTGAGCTCACCCCTTTTCTATGTTTTATTTTTCTTAGGATTTGAAGAAGTAATTTATGAATGACCTTCAGGGATAGTATGAGGGGATAAGAGTGTGGACTATGGAGACTATATTGTTGTAGTTTTCATTTTATGATGTAATGTAAACTTCATGAATATATCTAGTGTTTCCAAGGATACTAAACTAATCGGTCTTTCGAGACTTGATCTTTCTTGTGATCATGCCAATGATATGTAATAATGCACCGACTATGGGTATCTAGGGTCGGGGCGTTACACCGGTGGTCCCTTCTGCAGACCACTGTGCCTCCTCTGATGTTTGAAAAAACAAACGACCATAGATCCGAGCTCATTGGGTCTCAATCTACACAGATCTGATCTCAATTATCGATTGATCTCAAATCCGAGGGTCTGATCATTTTTGGAACCACCCGGTAATGTTGATCCAGGAACTGTGGGATTCCAAAGGCGAAGAACGCGAAGAACTAATGGAGAAAAGCACTAGAATGAAGTTTTTATCATTGTTGGACAAGCGTTCTTTCCCAACAATCAAGATTGGGGGATTCATGTTAGAAAAGAACATAAAATGATTCTGATAATCCCATAAATAAACTCATCCTGCAAATATGATTGATCCACAGGTTAATCTTTTTGTTGATTAGTTCGCGTTCATCGTAGGAATCAAGAATGGGAAAGAAGATCAAAAACAACACATCCTACCTCAATTTGGATCAGTCCCTGACGAAGAACGGTTGTCGCGTCATTGTCGATCCTCGATCCATCGAATTCGCCATCGTTCATTCAAGATAATTCTCATCCAACGCTCCAAAGGCACTCGTCAAATTCACAGGGTTATGCGGCTAACCCTGTAAATTTTCCATAAGAGATTATTTAAAAGGGAGGATTAGGTCGCTGCGTAAAATAATTTATTAATAATTATTTTATTCTATTTACGTCATGTGATAGCTTTTTCACAAACGACCTTCACCGACTAAAATTAGATCGCGCCTAGGGTAAAGCCGATGTTCTAAACTCAATAATGCCCTTAGTTTTTTTATCCGGGCACCCGTTTAATACTTATTCCACTTTTTCAGGAAAACTGTGTGTGCGTGCTATTAAATATTTTAATATTTTTCAAACATTTATTCCAGAAACACTGGGCCTCAGAATAATATGTCATCCCAGTGCCTTGTATCAAAATTAATCCATATAATATCTAAAAATAGTACACGGAAAATCTGAGACGTTACAATGGGGTCTGAGAGTTCTCCAAGTTATCGATCACCGATAAATAAATAAATTCATATTATTCAAGTTATGAATAATTGGGTTTAATTTATTTAAAGTATTTACAATTTAAGTAGGAGAAAATATTATTCGAAAAAATATTATTTTAATATTCCAGGTTTGTTTAATATAAGCGGGAATTATGAATCGAGTTAATGACTCGGGTTTATCACGTAATATATTTTATATATATTACAGGTATGTGATAAATTATAAATAATATTTATGATGCAGTTTAGTTCGTCATAATTATTATTTAGTAGATGTTAAATTTACGGGGGTTAGGGAACCCTACCGGGTATCTTGAATATCCACTATAAATAGAGAGAGTTTCTTGCACAATGTGTACTATTCATTCATTTTTGAATGAAATCATCTCTCTCCTCCCACTTTCTAGAGATAGAGTCTCTCTCTTCGAGTGGCGATCCAAGAATGTCTTCAAGCACCAAAGTTAGTGATCGTCAGGAAGTCTAAGGCGTTGTTGGATCTCCACGCTAGCACCCGAAATTCAACGATCGACGTTCCAGAGGATTTTTGAAATGCATGTGGACGATCTAGAGGGATCCTACTTTGGATCCTTCAAGCAGCGATCGTCGATGAAAAGCTGATGTCGAGCACGGATTTGGTTTCAGAAAAGGTATGTTTTCGATTTATGTTTTGTGATCTGTTTAATTTAAGCGACATCCTCAGACCGTACCAAGGTTCGGATCGTCAGAGACGACAAGTCTCGTTGTCTTGATGATGAAAATTTTTAAAATCTCTGGCCCATCAGCTTCCGCTGAGTGCCCCGGTACCTTCACCCTCAACACTCGTCGCCAACCCAAGGCCTACAGGAGGTGGGACTTGGGGTGTCACTTCTTCTCTTCACTAACTACCGAGGAGGAGTACCAATGGAGGGGGGTCATGACACACGCACTCTAAGAAAACCACAACTCTCACAAACAAAACACACAAGTGGAAACAAAAACAAAGAAATGACAAGAAAATAATTTTTATGGGGTTCGGAGTTTAGTCCTACATCTATGGAAGAACACTACAGGTTCCTTTAATTTTACGAAAGAATAAAAAGATTACAATCACAATTGGAAAATTCAGCCAATACTAGATCACTTCTAGTTTTCTAAGTCATTCAAGTCATAGTACAAGTAGTCTCACCCACAGCTGTATATAGTGAGGCCCATCCGGTCAACCAGTTTCACCACCTTCCAAAATTTATGGGGGACTATACCTCTAATTACCCATAGGTCTCCCTACCTCAACCACTGACTTCCAATTAACTATGTAATTCATTCTCACAAAGACCTCTAATGATCCATATATATATATATATATCCCCTTTGAAAAACCATCAGGAAAACTTTACATAACTCTATCAAAAACACCCAAGGTGAGCCAGAATTTTCGTACTCCATTATTCAAACATGACCACTTGCACTCCTGGTTCTAGAAAATATCATTTGACCCAACCCTCTATTGATTTTCCATTTCCGCAAGACTCACTCAAGGTTCGAATGCAAAGTTTTAAGTTTCCCCTTCCAGACATAGAGAATCAAAACATGAAAGAGTCTTCACATTTCTTAACATATAGGTAAAGAGGTAAACCTTGATTTATCAAAAAAATATCTTGAATCAATAAATGTATTAGCATCTACTTAATTAGTAGATTCTATAACCATGAATCTATATGCATTAGAATGCTCCGTGTATCCTAGAAATATGAAATCAACACCTATGTTTCCCAATTTTTCCCTCTTAGGTTTAGATACTCTTACAATTGCATGACAACCCCAAACCTTTAAACAAGTGAGGTTTGGTTTCTTATATTTCCATAATTCATATGGAGTCATAGTCTTCCCTTTTATGGGAACCATGTTTAGAATGTGACACACATTTAATAATGGATCCCCCCAAAATCCTCATGAAAAAACAGAGATAAACATTATGTAATGTCACACCCCGGCCTCAGATACTCTTTTATTTTATTTTTTTCTCATCCTCTCATATTTTTGTCGAAATTCGGGTTGAGTGTTGATTAAAATTTTTTGAAGTTTAATAATTTTGGTGGGTTTCGGGCCAGTGCACAGGCACCACACGGTTAGCGGTAATCGTGCGGTCAGACCAGGTGACTGTGTGGTTGCCCAATATTTAAAATAAATAAAATTTTATGAAAATAAAATTTAAATAATGTATTGATAATAATATTATTATTATTATTAATTATTATTATTATTATTATTATTATTATTATTATTATTATTAGGTTATTATTATTATTATTATTATTAAAATGATTATTGGTATTATTCTAAATATTATTATTATTAATATAATTAATTGTTTTTATTATTTTCAGTATTATTATTATTATTATTAAGAATATTAATACAATTATTATTAAGAAAAATTATTATTATTAAAACTATTACTATTATTATAATCATTTATTACCGTAATCTCTCCTCCCCCTACCCCTTTCATGGCACCCCCCCCCCCCTCGATTCTCCCTTCTCGGCGCGAAACACCTCCTGCACGCACCCCTTCTCCAGTAAGACCTCCTTGTGTCGCCCCATTGCACTGCCTCTCCTCTATCATCGGCACCATCCCTTCGGTCGCGCTCCCTCCCTCCATCCGGCAACCATTCTTGTGTGACCTCACCCAGCGTGACCTCTCCCTTCCAGCCGAAATCCGTCCGGCAGCCTCCTCTCCAGGGTGCGACCAGCCGACGTTGGGCCCCTCTCTGACGCTAACCCCTTTAGACTCCCCTCTTCCCTCTCTGGTAAGTTTTCCCTCATTTCTAGGGTTTTTTGACAAGGGGTTTCCTTCTTTACCAAACCCTAATGGTTGGGGTTTATGATCTGTGTGTTTTTCTTGGATGTTAGGGGTGGGGTTTGGTCTTCAGTGTGTTTTCTCCCTTCTCCGAGTGTTATGTCGCATTCGCACTCAACTGGTAGGTGTTTCCATACCTTTTCTCTCCAATTCAATCCATATGATGTTTGTGTGTTATTAATTAATTTTTAAAACATGATTCATATCTTGTTAACACCCTTGGTAAAATTATTGTGGTGTTTTTTTAATGATTTGATTTGTTAAAAATAGCTTTTGAAGTGAACCTTTAATTATGCCTATGTTTGCTTATGCCAATTGTGTGTGCCTAAATGTTAATTGGTCTTTAATAGTGATGTTGGGTGATTTTTGTGTTGTTTTTCCTTATAATTATTGTGTTAAAATGGTTGGTTTGTATTCGGGCTTTTATGTGAAGCATAGTGATTTTATGGTGTGATTTGTAAGTTGTTTGAGAAAGCTTTATTGGTTTCTAAAATGTTCATTTGTACTTTTTGAATGAGTTGGAATTGATGAGTTGGGTTTGAAAAGAAAGTTATAATTTTAAAAATGGTTTGTATCTTTTCATTGAATTTAGAGGGTGTCATTGGATGATAACACACCCATGGGTGCACCAAGTGCAGACATGGGTGTGCAATCAAATGAGAAGGGAACTCTAGAACAAATTCTCCTTCAAGAACTCCACTTCTTCCCTTTTTCTACTTTCCCTAAAATGTTTCCATGTTTTTCTAAAAATCAGAGAAGTGGTGCTTCAAGTGTTTTAGAAATGATTTTGAGTGTGTTCCTTGATGTTTGGCCCGGTTGGCCATGAAACAGGTTTTGGTTAGTGGTTGAAAAAGGTAAGGCCCATTTGGAAAATACTAAACAAAAATGGGATTTCACATTATTGGAAATGACTTTTGAAGTGTTTTGGGTAAATGTATTCGGGGTGTGCAAAACTTAAAGACACGTTTGGCACTGCTCACTTTAAAATGGTTTTTCCTTAAACCTTGATTTCTTGAACAGTCCGTTGGTTTCTAAATAATGTTGGTTCCTTTGTTTTGGCTTAATTTTATTTTTGGTTATTATGATGTTTATGGATTCCTGTTTTTTTTTAATTAAGGTGTGTTGTTCACTGCTTTGTGGTTTCGAGTCGCCAGGCCTAAGTCGACTCACCTGTTTATGCATAGTTAAGTGTATGTGTGTGTGTGTGTAGGTTCCCCTATTATGTATATATTCATCCATATAAATTAATATACATGTATTGGACTAGGTGTGCCTATGTATATATATATATATAAATGCATACATACGGGTATATGCATATAAGCATATATGTAGGGATTCTCTTGCACACGTTCATGGCCATACGGGTGTGTGCATAGGGGCTAGGTGTCTTTATATATGTGTGAAGATGCATATGCTCAGTGGGGGAGCAGCATCTCTTAGTTAGAAAGCGCCAAGGGCCGAATGTTCAGTTTGGTTCCACCCTGAGCTAGGATCTCTATGCATTAACCTTTAAATTTAAGAATCATTTATTTCTTGCATTTCACATCTAGTTTTTATATTAATTAATGATATAAAATTGTTAGTAAAATTGTCTGCCTTGAATTGGATTGGTTTCTATCTTATAATGTGTCTCCATAAATGACTTGATTGCATTTTTTTTGTTTGATGAAATGCCCCTTTGGCCTTTGTAAATGTGTTTTAGATTTAAAATGTTGGTTTGGGTTTCTTAAAAGGGTTTCAAAGTGTTTTTCTGGTTTTCAAAGTGGCATGTGTCTGGTTCTTTAAGAAATGGTTTATCATGTGATGGTTGTGTGAGACCCAGTTGGCACTTTAAATAAAATAGTTTCATTGTAAAACCCTCCTTGTAATGGTTCCTCACCTAGTTGGTTGACGAAATATGGGAGTTTCGTTGGTTCGGGGATTCCCTTGTGTAATGATGGTTTAAAGGTGAGGGACTTGTTCCTTGGGGTGACTCAGGGGTGACCTTGTTGTGTGTGTTGATTGTGTGTGATGAATGTGATTGTGACTGGAGACTTGTTTGAAATTATTGGCTCACACCTTTTTAATCTCAACATGAGAACCTAGCATAGCGAGAAAATTCTCATAGAATGATTGTTTCACTAGTCTAGGTTATTGCACTAGCTAGTAGCCCATAGCAGGGGGTTATTTTGTTATCATTTCTATGGAATTGGGCCCCTCGGTCAGGCCAGGTAGGGCGACAATCGGGCGTTTGGGCGTTATGAAGTCATCGAGTAGAGCATGCCTTTGAGATGAGTCTCATGTATAGTATGTTCTAGATTATTCACAAGCTCCTAGATTCTCCCATGTTATCTAGTGCTTAGTTATATGCGACAGATGATTGAGATGCATGTTCTAGTTGGTTACTCTTGTGTGGTGTTTTTCCATTGCACGTGTTGTATGTTTGTTGATCTTGTTTCCTTGCCTAGTGTAGCTTCTTTCTAGAAGTGATAAAATGGTTTCAAGTGTTCATGGAAAAAGGTTTTGAAAATGTTTTACACTTCCTTACTCTCTTTTTATTGTAAACATCGCCTCCCTTAAAATGCCAATGTATGCTTCTTAAAAAGGGAATCTGGTTTTTAATTGGAAAAAGGGAAACGGACCGTGATTTTTTTTAAGAAGAAAATGTGTGAAAACCTAGTTTTATACATTGTATTTCAAACTTTAAATTGATGTATCTTTTATTTAAAGGAGATGAATATGGGAATATATTGTTTGGGCATGCCTACGGAGTTTTAATACTCATGCCTATAGCTTATCTTTGTTTAGTTTTGGGTGCTGCTTCTTGCTCGAATTAGGTCTTCGTAGTGTCATGTTGGTTTGAGGTCTGTGGGGACCCTTAGGGTCACATAGAGGTATGTGAAGTTTTATTTTATCACCACTGCTAGTTTTCATTTTCATTGTTCCATTTTTATTTATTTATTTGAATTTCATTTATGGGCCAGATTATTCCCACCTGTTTAGTTTTGATGTCTGGCACTAGTTTTCAGCCTATGGGGATTAGGAACACTCTTAGGGCCTTGCCGAGGACTGGCTTGGGTGGCCGGTTCAGGGTCGATTTGGTCTTGTTCGTGACAAAATGGTATCATAAGAGGTTCTTGTTATTTGGGGTGTCTGGTAGATGGAGATTAGGATCTTCAGGAGTCAGGAGGTAGGTTATGGGTTGGTGCCTAATCACCACCGCTCATGATGAGACCTAAGTTACTAGGGGAAGTCCGGGAATTGAGTATTTTGTCTTCGTTTTGGATTGAGGGATGACAACGGAGGAAAGTTAGTGTTACGTCGTGATTTCACATGGAGTAGTGACCCATGTGAAGTCTGATTACACGGTTTAAGCTCCTCCTAGTTGTTGATTCTTACTTGGGGCATGGCTCACTACCATGTCGTCGGGGTAAGCATGACTACTAGTTCCTCATTCCGACAGTTTGGTGCAAGTTGTGGTTTTATTTGGTTCTAGTTAGTGTAAGTGTATTTTTGAAAATGAAAAAGGGTTTTAGAAATGAAAATGCTTTCATTTAAATGGCTTTAAATTGGTAAGATGGGTTTTAAAATTTAAATTGTTTTGGTTTGAGAATTTTCTAAATGTTTGGACTTGCTGATAAAATGGATTAGGTGTAACCCTTGGTACTCTCTATGGGAAGTCACATGTGTGTAGGGTATGTACGAAAAGTGTGTGGGGGAACTTGTTTGTGGATGATGTAAGTGGAATTGGATATACACACATGTGAAGATTTGTAAGATGTTAGGGGTGTGTGTTTGAGATTAAAGTCTTATTCTTATTTTCAAAAGAGGTTTTTTTAGGGGGAAATAATTTCAAAATTCAGTTTTTATTTTAGAATGTGGGTTTTGTTTTGTGAAAGGTGGTTTTTCATTTGGGAGGTGTCTTGAAATAAGATGGTTTTGAAAATCAAAATGGAAATGGAATTTTTTAAAATGGATGAATTTTGTTTTTGTTGGCATGTTTTCGGTCTGCAAGCATGTTGATTTGGCTTGAGGTGTTGATTTTGGTCATGCATTGGTTTGATGTTGGTTTCGGTTTGTGGTTTTCATGTTGATCGAAATGTAACGCCCAGAAAGGTCCCTCAAAGTTCTAATGAGTCATGCCTAGTTCTTGATTTTTCTTGGATGTTGTCTATCGTTCGTGGTGTTAGAGGTCCGTTAGAGGCGGGTATATGGCTTGAAGAGGTAGAGTGTGTCTTCAGGGTGTTGGGAACTCCTGAGGCTATTAGGGATCGTGCTATTTTGGAGTTGTTTGAGAGTCCAATTTTGGACCAATGGAAGTTGGTTTTCCCATCTTCATTGGAAGTTTGGGTGACATGGGAAATGTACAAGGCCACCTTCGTCCGAGGGTTCATACATAAGGCGGTAAAGTTGAGGAAGGTGGAAGAGTTGTGGGATGTTCAGTAGGGTCAATGGTTGGTAAAAGTTTGTGTTGACCACTTTAAAGAGCTGGTTCCTGGGGTGCAGTCAGTGGTGGTTGGAAATCTGGCACCTCTTGTCATTCATGAAGGTTCCCCACCTGGCAAGGAACAGATTCTAGAGGAACCTATCCCTAAGGATTTATTCTCATTTGTTCTGACTTCTAGTTCGTCATACTACTTCCTGATGTGCCATAGTGTGGCCGGTTCAGGCATTCAAAGTCATCTTGTTGCATCCCTCCAAAGACTTTCCATCATTGTGGTTGTTTGGGTCACCTAGGGAAGTTTTGCAGGAAGCGTTGCTCGAAGAAGGGATTATGATCTGGGGATGCTCGTACCTAATCGCGAGGCATGAGATGCTTTAGCCATCAGAGTCTTAGTCGCAGGTCTCGGGGTGAAGCTCGCGCACAGTCAGGGTTTCCAGGGGTAAGTGATACCTTGATCCGGTTCTTTATCTTTCATTTTGGAACTGACACATTTAAATTTTCCTTGTTCTTGTTTTCCTGTTGTTTTCAGTTCATATTTTATGGTGATAGTGCGATGAACTTATCCTTTCATGATCTTATTGGTTGTGTTCTTCTGAATGTGGCCTCTAGAATCATTTGTTTTTCTTAAAAGTGTATTTTTCCCTTATGTGGGTTGGTCCTGGTTTTATTAGTGATTGTTTGGAGATGTGAGTGCTAGGTGAAATCGATGTTTGTAATTGTGTTCGAGTTTGTTGTTTGGTTGAGTTCTTCTCTTAGCATGGATCGAGAGCTCCTGGTTTCAGTGGAGGTGTTGTCTCGCTCGTGCATAAGTAAGTTGGAGGTGTTTGTGTTGAGAGTTTTAGATCGGCATGAGAGATTCTTAGTTTTGACGATGTTGTTGTAAGGAGTTCCTTCGTCCTGATGCCCCGATATGTTGGGTTGCCTTGTAATTGTCTTTCCCTTTAAAGTCTTGGCGGTGTGTTTTAGTTGTGCAGGGAAGTTAAAGGAGTTCAAGTTGGGGGTTCCCTAGTTCCCGGTTTCAGTAAGGGTGTTGTTCGGTTAGTGTGGAAAGGTTGAGTTAACCCCCAGGGTACCGGTTGTCGGGTTGCTCTATAGTGGGTTTCCCGTTTTTTTGGTGGAGTTGTTTAGGTTTTGGTGTTCCCGTATTAGTCGAGTTCTTGTGGTGGGGAGAACCCCTCATGTTCTCCCATCATCCTCATGTGGTGGATTCTTCTTGATCTGTCGGGTGTGACTTGTGGAATGAATAGTCGCCTCAAGGTTCATGGTTTCTCTCAGTTTTGATTGGTCATGGACTTGAATTTAAGTTAACTTTCGGCTTGGTGACTTTCTGGAAGAAGAAAGTGTCTGTGGGGAGAAGAATTGTCACACCCAACCTCGGATGCTCTATTTTATTTAATTTTTCTCAGCCTCGCATCTTTTGGTCAAAGTTCGGGTTGAGTGTTGATTTAAAATTTTTGAAGTTTAATAATTTTGGTGTGTTTCGGGTCGGTGCACGAGCACCGCACGGTTAGCAGTAACTGTGCGGTCGGCCCAGGTGATTGTGTGATTGCCCAATATTTAAAATAAATAAAATTTAAAAATGTTTTGATAACAATAATAATGTTAATTATTATTATTATTATTATTGAAATGGTTATTAATATTATTCTAAATATTATTATTATTATTACAATTAATTATTATTATTTTCAGTATTATTATTATTATTATTATTATTAAGATTATTAATATAATTATTATTAAAATTTTGTTATTATTAAAACAATTACTATTATTATAATATTTTTTTAACCTTAATCTCTCCTCCTACCCCTTTCACAGTGCCCCCCCCCCCCCCGACTCTCCCTTCTCTACACAACGCACCTCCTGCACGCACCCCTTTTCTGGTCGAATCTCCTTACACCACCCCCTTGCATCGCATCTCCACCGTTAGCGCCCTCCCTTCGGTCGCGCTCCCTCCCTCCGGTTTGCAGCTCAGCCAATGCGACCTCGTCCGTTGCGACCTCTCCCTTCCAGCTGAAATTCGTCTGACGACCTTCTCACTGGCGTGCGACCATCCGACGTCGGTCCCCTCTCCGACCCCCCCCCCCCCCCCCGGCCTCCCCTCTTCTATCTCTAGTAATTTTTTCCTTGTTTTTAGGGTTTTTGACGAGGGGTTTCCTTCTTGGACAAACCCTAATGATTGGGGTTTATGATTTGTGTGTTTTTATTGGATACTAGGGGGTGCAGTTTGGTCTTCGAGGTGTTCTCTCCCTTCTCCGAGTGTTCCGTCGCATTCGCACTCAATCGGTAGGAATTTCCATGCCTTTTCTTTCCAATTCAATCCATATGATGCTTTTGAGTTATTAATTAATTTTTAAAACATGACTCACATCTCATTAACGCCCTTGGTTAAATTATTGTGGTGTTTTCTTGAAGATTTTATTTTTTAAAAATAGATTTCAAAGTGAACCTTTAATTATGCCTATGTTTGCTTATGCCAATTGTGTGTGCCTAAATGTTAATTGGTCTTTAATAGTGAAGTTGGATGATTTGTTTGTTGTTTCCCCATATAATTATTGTGTTAAAATGGTTGTGTTGTAATTCGGGCTTTTATGTGAAGCATACTGATTTTGTGGTGTGATTTATAAGCTGTTTGGGAAAGCTTTATTGGTTTCTAAAAAGTTCATTTGTACTTTTGGAATGAGTTGGAATTGATAAGTGGGGTTTGAAAAGCATGTGATAGTTTTAAAAATGGTTTGGATCTTTTCATGGAATTTAGAGGGTGTCATTGGATGATGGCACACCCATAGGTTCACCAAGTGCACACATGGGTGTGCAATCAAATGAAAAGGGAACTCTATAACAAATTCTCCTTCAAGAACTCCACTTCTCCCCTTTTTCTACTTTCCCTAAAATGGTTCCATGTTTTTCTAAAAATCAGAGAAGTGGTGCTTTTAGTGTTTTAGAAATGATTCTGAGTGTGTTCTTTGACGTTTGGCCTGGTTCGCCTTGAAACAGGTTTTGGTAAGTTGTTGAAAAAGGTCAGGCCTGTTTGGAAAATGATTATTGAAAATGGGATTTCACATTATGGGAAATGACTTTTGAAGTGTTTTTGATAAATGTATTCGGGGTGTGAAAAACTTAAAGACCCGTTTGGCACTGCTCACTTTAAAATGGTGTTTCCTTAGACCTTGATTTCTTGAACGATCTGTTGGTTCCTAAATAATGTTGGTTCTTTTGTTTTGGATTGATTTTATTTTAGGGTATTATGATGTTTATGGATTCCTGTTTTTTTTAATTAAAGTGTGTTGGTCATTGCTTTGTGGTTTCGAGTCGCATGGCCTAAGGCAACTCGCCTGCATATGTATAGGTAAGTATATGTGTGTGTGTGTAGGTTCCCCTGTTATGTGTATATTCATACATGGAAATTAATATACATGTATAGAGCTAGGTGTGCCTATGTATATATATGGAAATGCATATGTAGGTGAGTGGAGACGGGTATATGCATATAAGCATATATGTAGGGATCCTCTTGCACACGTTCATGGTCATGTAGATGTGTGTATAAGGGTTAGGTGTCCTTATATGTATGTGAAGATGCATATGCTCAGTGGGGGAGCAGCAGCTCTTAGTTAGAAAGCGTCAAAGGCCGAATGTTCCGTTTGGTCCCACCCTGAGGTAGGATCTCTATGCATTAACCTTTAAATTTAAGAATCATTTATTTCTTGTGTTTCACATCTAGTTTTTATATTAATTATTGATATAAAATTGTTAGTAAAATTTCCCGTCTTGAATTGGAGTGGTTTCTCTCTTGTAATGTGTTACAGTAAATGACTTGATTGTATTTTTTTGCTTGACAAAATGCCCCTTTGGCCTTTGTAAATGTGTTTTAGATTTAAAATGATGGTTTGGGTTTCTTAAATGGTTTTTGAAGTGTGTTTCTGGTTTTCAAAGTGGTGTGTGTGTGGTTCTTTAAGGAATGGTTTAGCATGTGATGGTTGTTCAAGGCCCGATTGGCACTTTAAATAAAATGGTCTCATCGGAAAACCCTCCTTGAAATGGGTCCTCACCTTGTTGGTTGACAGAAGATGGGAGTTTCCTTGGTTTGGGGCTTCCCTTGTGTAGTGATGGTTTAAAGGTGAGGGAATTGTTCCTTAGGGTGACTCAGGGGGTGACCTTGTTGTGTGTGTTGACTGTGTGTGATGAATGTGATTGTGACTGGATACTTGTTTGACATTATTGACTCACCCCTTTTTAGTCTGAACATGGGAACCTAGCATAGTGAGCGAATTCTCAGTGAACGATTGTTGCACTAGTCTAGGTTATTGCACTAGCTAGTGTCCCATAACAGGGGGTTATTTTGTTATCATTGCTATGGGATTGGACCCCTCGGTCAGGCCAGGTAGGGCGACGATCAGGCATTTGGGCGTTTGGGCGTTTGGGTGTTATGGCGTTATTGGGTAGGGCATGCCTTCGGGATGAGTCACATGTATAGTATGTTCTAGATTATTCACAATCTCTTAGGTTCTCCCATGTTGTCTAGTACTTAGTTATCTGTGATAGATGATTGAGATGCATGTGCTGGTTGGTTACTCTTGTGTGGTGTTTTTTCATTGTCTATGTTGTATGTTTGTTGATCTTGTTTCCTTGCGGAGTGTAGCTTCTTTCTAAAAGTGATAAAATGGTTTCAAGTGTTTATAGAAAAATGTTTTGAAATTTTTTTACACTTCCTTCCTTTTTAGTGTAACATCACCTCCCTCAAAATGTCAATGTCCTTCTTAAAAAGGGAATCTGGTTTTTAATTGAAAAAGGCCAATGGACCATGATTTTTTTTATGAAGAAAATGTGTGAAAACCTAATTTTATACATTGTATTTCAAACTTGAAATTGATGGATCTTTTTTTTAAAATAAATATATATGGGAATAGATTATTTGGGAACGACTACTGAGTTTTAATAATCACGCCTATAGCTTATCTTTGTTTTTAGCTTTGGGTGCTGCTTCTTGCTAGGATTCGGTCATCATAGTGCGACGTTGGTTTGAGATCGATGATGACCCATAGGGTCACATGGAGGTATGTGCGGTTTTATTTTCTCCTTGGTGCTAGTTTTTGTTTTCATTATTCAGTTTTTTATTTATTTATTTGTCTTTCATTTATGATCCAAATAGTTCTCACCTATTTAGTTTTGATGTCTGGCACTAGTTGTCAGCCTGTGGGGATAGAGAACGCCCTTCAGGCCATGTCACGGACCGGCTCGGGTGTCCGGTTCAGGATCGACCCAAGCTGATTCGTGACATGGAATTAATCATTTCCATTAATGTTCTACTCTTTCTTTTAATTACACCATTTTATTTAGGCGTACAGGGAGTTTTCACTTCATGTATGATCCCTTGGGATTCAAAAAATGAAGGATTATAATATTCACCTCCTTTATCGGATCTAAGGCATTTAATTGTAAGCCTACATTAGTGTTCAACTTATTTTTTTATGGATACTAAATTTTTCAAGATGCTATCTTGGATACACGGTTGGTCGATCTTGGGTTTGTCATATACCCATTCACTTGGTTTAGAGGGCACTTTGCGGATTCTAGAAATTTCAGAGCACCTTAATCTCATGAATGATAATATTTTTTTCCTTTTTTTAGGGTATCACATTTAACACCTCTTTCTTCAGATCATGCACATATTATGTTGGTGTTGGATTTGGAATGTCGCATTTAGATCATGCAAAAAACTTTTATGTTAGAGAATTTGTGGTAGAAAGACTAAGTGTGGGTTAACTGTTAGATGTGCCCAGAATTCGGAAGGGACAAGCTTGCATGAGAAAGTCCAGGTTGTTTCTACGGAGATGTGAAGATGAGGCAGTGTGAAATATAAGGAATTTGAGAGCAAGATTCATGACATTGAAAATGAGCTTCGGTAGCTCTACATGGGTGAATTGAATGACAGTGCAGTTTGACGTATTCAGTTCTTGGAAAGCCAACTTGATATGATATGCTGAACAAAGAGAAATTTTGGCATTTCAGATCACTATCAGCTTTTATTCAAAAAGGTGATCAAAACACTGTTTTTCCATCAAAAAGAAACATCTGGGAAAAGTAAGAATTATATTTAAAAATTGAAAAATGAAGCCAGTAGATGATTGGATTCATCTGAAGTAATCAAGCACTTAATAGAGGTGTTCTTTCAGCGATTGCATTCTTCTGAGTAGTACTATCTGTTAGAGGAAATTAGGGGTTGCTTGTACCCGGTTATTTCTGATGAAATGAATGTTTTGATGGTTGTGAATATTCAACGTGATGAAGTAGCGAAATCTTTGAAGATGATGCACACTTTTAAGGCTCTCAGACTTGATGGTTTCCATGGTATTTTTTATAAGAAATGTTAGGATATTATCAGAGAAGATATAATCACTTTGATGGATTATTTTTGGGCTGGTAATTTTCCTCTTCGTTCTTTCAATGAAACTATTATAACTCTTATCCCTAAATTGAAGAATCCTTGCTCAGCCTTCGTAATTTTTTTTATGAGATGTTCTCGAAAGTCTTAGCTAATAGATGAGGAAAAAATTTCCAACTATTATTATTTAAATGCAGAGTGCTTTTGTTCCCCATTGCATAATTACAGATAATGAAATTATTGTGTATGAGGTTTTCCATTCCATGAAGTGGCGTTCAAAAGTGGGGTTTTTTAGCCTTAAAACTTTACATGAAGAAGAAGTCCAATGATCGGGTTGAGTGGAGTTTCTTACAATTTTTTTTACATAAAATGGGGTTTGTAGAGGTGAGGATTAATAATGTTTTGAGGTGTATCTACTATTTCATATAGGATCCAAATTAATGGGGGCATTTTGGGTGTTATTACTCCAACGCAAGGGTTGCAGAAAGAAGGTACATTGTCCCCGTTTTTATTTATTATTATCGTGGATGTCTTTTCTAAGTTGGTATGTAAGGTTATTGCTGATGGGAAACTTCATGGAGTTCATGGGAGTTAGAAGGGACAGGAGTTTTCTCATCTTTATTTTCTAATTTGGTTTGTAAGGTTTGTTTCTAGTGGGAAACTTCATGGAGTTTGCGAGTTAGAAGGGATCGGAGAATTCTCATCTTTTTTTCATCAAGGATAGTTTGTTGTTTGCAAGAGATACTCATTAAGAATGTCGAGCGATCATTGATATTATTTGTGGTTGTCAGTGTGCCTCTGGACAAAAGGTTAATTTCCGTAAGTCTGAGGTTTTATTTAGCCATAGAGTTGAAAGGCAGCGTAGGGATGTGTTGATTGGTCTGTTGGGGGTGAACCAAGTTGAGCCGTATAATAACTATCTCAGCCTTCCAACTAGTATTATAAAATCTATGTGGGAAGTGTTTTCTATGATGGTGGATAGGATTTAGAATACAATTCAAGGGTGGTCTGGAAAATATTTATCTTTGGAGGGAAAGGAGGTTTTGTTGTAGTATTTGGCGCAATTTGTCACACTTTAAGTCAGTTGTCTGAAAAATATTTATCTTGGTATTAGTTTATTTTTAAAGTTATGAGCTCGGGAATAGTTTTTTAATATAGTTTGTGCATATTAGGTGTTATATTAGGTGTTACAGATATCATGAATTGAATTATCTCTTGAGTAAAGTATACCTAGGGAGAGGAACTTATGTCTTGTACTAAAAAGGTGAGGGGTTGGCAATTTGTCTTGCCACGCTTACTCGTAGAGAGATTTTCAATCTCATATAACTATGATTTTACATGAAAATTTCATGTTCTTTATGCATGAGATGAATTCAAATATGTATGAATATACTTAGCTTCTATTTTTGGTTGAATACACAAACTTGTGGGTTGTGTAAATAGTTACACATTAATGTGGTGTGAACACATTGATTTAGTGGATGGAATAGGAATTCCAAAACTAAATTTTTAGAAGCATGCATACACAAAGGAATAGAGTATGAGAAAATAAAGATTGCATATATTGTAATGGTTATGAAATTCAATATGCATATGATGTATATTAAGTTGGTGATACTTTTGAAAGAAAACCCTAAAATAATGAGTGTAAGATTTCTTTTAAAGTGGCACTTGTCAAGACCTCGATCATCCAATCGGGTAGGTTCTGCCAAAGCAGGTTGCCTCTGGATTATCTTGTGTATGGAAAGCAAGTAATGGGTGACACTAGATCATCCTTCGGTAGGTTCTTCCAATGCATAATGCCCCTAGATTGTCTTTTGTTAGACTGTTTTTTGGTGTTTTATTTGGATGAAAATTAGTTGGGAAACCTTTAAGAAGGATATCATAGGAATAGAGTTGAATTTTCCCATATAATGGATTCGGGAAAAGGTTGAGGCAGTTGTTTCTTGGACTGCACCCAAGAACGTGGAAGAGGTTCGTAGCTTTCTCGATCTCAAGGCTTGTTGTCGAAGGTTTGTGTCCAATTTCTCTTGTATTGCAGCCCCATTAACAGCCCTCACCTGGAAGGAACATGCTTTCATTTGGACCGATCAATGTCAGACAACATTCAATTACTTGAAGGAGAAGTTGATCAGTGCCTCAGTTCTTCAGATGCCTGAGGAGGGCATGATGTTTTAGGTGTTTTGTGATGTATCTCACTTTGGTTTGGGAAGTGTCTTGATGCAGCAGTTTGGAGTGATCTCTTATGAGTCTGGACAGTTACACTCTCACGAGCGTAACTATGCCACCAACAATCTGAAGATGGCGGCAGTGGTGTTTGTCATAAATTTTTGGTGGCGTTACCTCATCGGGAAACGCTTTATGGTCTCCACGAATCATAAAAGCCTAAGGTGTGTTTTCTCCCAACGCAACCTGAATCTGCAATAGTGGGGGTGGATGGAGTTCATCCAGGACTACAACTTCAAGATCTCGTATACACCATGAAAGAGAAATGTTGTGGCAGTCGCGCTGAGCAGAAAACTGTGGGAAGTTATTCAAGAATCTAAGGATGTGTGGAGGGTGATGGAGGGGTTAGCGATTTTGCATCTCGTAGTAAAGGAGGTTGATGGCTAAGGATACTTGTTCTAGATGATGGTAGAGACTGGTTTTTTGCAACAGGTGGAATGCCTCAGTGGGGAGGCTTGAAGGTAGAGGTGATGCATGATTAGGTTGTTCATAGTGATGCCCCTAAGGTGTGGTCAGAGGACGACCAGCATCGGGTTATGTTCCAGGGGAGGATGTTTGCTCTGTTGGCGGTGAATGAGGGAGTCCTCCATGAGTTTCATAGATCACCCCTAGCGATACACCTCGGCGTGTCTAAGATGTATCGTGCCTTCAGGATGTAGTTTTGATGGTCAGGGATGAAGCGGTCAGTGGCAGAGTTCATGTTGTGATGTCTAGTCTACCAGCAGGTGAAGGGAGAACATTGTGTCCCTGATGGTTTGTTGTGGCCTTTGGATGTCTCCAGGTGGAAGTGGGAGGACGTATTGATGGATTTCATCACTGGGATACCCTGATCCCGGGATGGATATAATGCTATCTGGGTGATCATAAACCGACTGAAGAAATCGGCTTACTTTCTGGTGATCTAGGAATCAAGTATTGTGGATGTTCTGGGGAGATGGTACGTGGATGACGTGGTAAGGCTTCATAGATCCCTGAGGGAAATCATTTTTGACTGAGACCCTCAGTTTACTTCACGAGTTTGGAGGATATTTCATCACGCATTTGGCACTCAGCTACGCTTTAACACTGCTTTTCACCCCCAGGCGGATGAGCATACTGAGTAGACCATCCGAATGTTGGAGGATATGTTGTCGATGTGTGTTTTGGATTTCAGTGGATCATGGGTATGACACCTACCTTTGGTTGAGTTTTCTTATAATAACAGCTACCACTCATTCATCGGTATAACTCCATTTGAGGCGTTTTATGGGAGGGAATGTTGATCCCTGTTGAGATGGAATGAGATTGGAGAGGCAACAATTCTTGATCCCGACGTGGTGCAGAATATGACGGAGAAGATCCAGGTGGTTCATGAGAGGATGAAGGCGGCGCAGGACCGCCAAAAGTCTTATGTCGATCGATAGAGGAGGCCTTCGGAGTTTGAGATTGGAGACCATGTTTTCTGGAAGGTTTCCCCTCGATGTGGTCAGCGAAGGTTTAGTCGGGGGAGCAATCACTCACCACGGTTTGTGGCTCCTTTGTGTGCTGATTGTGGGTTAGTTGTTCTACATTAGAGGCAGCGCTTGGTGGTGCGATATTTAATAGTGCCCCAACGGTGGTTGTGGAAAGTGTTGCTTATGTGAACTCATAGGCATGGGCTTGCGTAAGACTAATTATATAACTATATTTTTTGCATTTTCTTACGCACCCCACCCAAGTCGGGTAACCTAAGTGACACCCAAAGACCCTGAGATGTTTTTTTCCCTAACATCCAGGATAGAGAGGATACAAATGGCTGACTACCCCCTCTTCTCTGCTCTCCCTTCAACAACAGCTTCTGGTGATGTCGATGGTGGACAATGAGATACATGGTGGGGGTTATGCATGGTAGGGGGAGGGCACAAGGTTGATGTCCTACATGTTCATGATACCCTAATGTATTGGTTAAGATATGAGTTTTGTGATTGGTTCTGCGAGATGTGATATGTGGTTGGTGTCATAAGATATGATATACGGTTGGTGTCTTCAATGGTGGATATAGAAAGGATAGGAGCAAATGATGTTTTCACATTGGGTGATAGTGACAAACCAGTGGGAATGTGGTTGTGGGGCGTCTATCTGCATTCTTAAGATATTACTTTACTACTCTTATATGCGTTATTTGGTGAGAAAACCTTAGTGAGGCTGGGGGTAACTAGTTGAATTATGTAGGTGCTGATTAGTTATGTCGTTTGTTCACCGAGACATTAGTATGCTATTTCCACCTTTGCATGAGAGACCTTGGGTATGATCCTGCTAAGTATAATTGTTATGCTCACCCTATGTATATTTAAACAACTTTTCAGGTTTTCAGGAGGGTTTTGGTGATTGAATTGGACATCACTAGCTAGGATCTTGGGTTATTCTGGTTGATGCCACAAGATTTTCTTTTGGAATTGTTTTCTTTTGGAGATTTTTATATCGGTTTTATATACATGCATTATGTGATATTTCTTGTATGGGATTTTGGTTTTTTATAGTATGGTGGATTGGTTGGTGGTTTTATGTTATGATACAAGGATATTGGACGGTAATGACTCTCATTATGTGTGTATACCCTCAACACTAGTCGCCAACCTAAGACCTACAGGAGACGGGACTCGGGGTGTCACTTCTCTTCACTGACTGCCTAGGAGGGGTACCAATGGAGGGGGGTCGTGACACACACTCAAGAAAACCAAAACTCTCAGAAAAAAAGCACACAAGTGGAAACAAAAACAAAGAAATGAAAAAAAAGAATTTTTACAGGGTTCAGAGTTTAGTTCTACATCCATGGGAGAACACTGCTCATTCCTTTTATTTCATGGAAGAAGAAAAGATTACAATCAAAATTAGCAAATTCATCCAATACTACATCACTACTAGTTTTCTAAGTCATTCAAGTTGAAGTACATCTATTCCCACAACCACCTATAGATAGTGAGGCCAAGTCAGTTAACCAGTTTCACCACCCTTCGAAATTTATGGGGGACCCTACCTCTAATTGCCCAAAGGTCACCCTGCCTCAACCACTAACTTCCAATGAATTGTGTAATTCATTCTCATGAAGACCTCTAATGATCCACATACATCCCCTTTGCAAAACCATCAGGAGCACTTTACGTAACTCTATCAGAAACACCCAGTGAGAGCCAGAACTTCCGTACTCCATTATTCAAACATGACCACTTGCACTCCTGGTTCCAAAAATATCATCTGACCCATCCCTCTATTGATTTTCCATTGTCGCAAGACTCGCTCAAGGTTCAAATATAAATTTTCGGTGTTTCCCCTTCCATACACATAAAGAGGTAAACCTTGATTTATCAAAAATAACATCTCTTGAATCAATAATTGTATTAACAGCTACTTAATTATTATATTCTACAACCATGAATCTATAATCATTAGAATGCTCCGTGTATCCTAGAAATATGCAATTAATACCTATGTTTCCCAATTTTTCCATCTTAGGTTTAGATTCTCTTAGAATTGCATGACAACCTCAAACCATTAAATAAGTGAGGTTAAGTTTCTTATATTTCCATAATCCATATGGATTCATAGTCTTCCCTTTTATGGGAACCATGTTTAGAATGTGACACATTTAATAATGGATCTCCCCAATATCCTCGTGAAAAAACAGAGATAAACATTACGAAATTAATCATTTTCATTAATGTTATGTTCTTTCTTTTAACTGCACTATTTTATTGAAGTGTAAAGGGAGTTGTCACTTCATGTATGAACTCTTGGGATTCAAAAAATGAAGGATTATGATATTCACCTGCCTTATCGGACCTCCCTTATCGGATCTGAGGCATTTAATGGTAAGCCCACATTAGTTTTCAACTTATTCTTTTATGGATACTCAATTTTTCAAGATGCTATCTTGGATACACGATTGGCCAATCTTGGGTTTATCATATACCCCTTCACTTGGTTTAGAGGGAACTTTGCGGATTCTAGAATTTCAAAGCGCCTTAATCAGTTCTTAGGTGCTTGGGAATGGTAATCTTTGTTTCCTTAGGGTCTCACATTTAACACCTCTTTCCTCAGATCATGCACATATTATGTTGCTGTTGGATTTGGAATGTCGCATTTAGATCACACAAAAACCTTTTAAGTTAAAGACATTGTGCCAGAGAGACTAGGAGTGTGGGTTTACTATTAGATGTGCCTGGAATTCAGAAGGGACGAGCTTGCATGAGAAAGTCCAGGTTGTTGCTACAGAGTTGCAAATATGGGGCAGTGAAAAATATAAGGACTTTGAGATCAAGATTCATGGCATTGAAAATGATCTTTGGTGGCTCTACATGGGTGAATTGAATGACAGTGCGGTTTGACGCATTCGGCTCTTGGAAATCCAACTTGATATGTATCTACTGAACAAAGATAAATTTTGGCATTTCAGATCACTATCAGCTTTTATTCGGGAAGGAGATCAAAAACCATGTTTTTTCATCAAAAAGAAACATTTGAGAGAAGGAAGAATTATATTTCAAAATTGAAAAATGAATCCAGTAGAATGTTGGATTCATCTTAAGGAATTAATCACTTGATAGAGGAGTTCTTTCAACAATTGCATTCTTCTGAGCAGTACTATCTGTCAAAGGAAATTCAGGGTTGCTTCTACCCGATTATTTCTGATGAAATGAATGATTTGACGGTGGTGAACATTCAACGTGATGAAGTGGCAGAAGATTTGAAGATGATGCACACTTTTAAGGCTCTCTGACCTGATGGGCTCTATGGTATTTTTATAAGAAATGTCAGGATATTGTTGGGGGAGATATTATTACTTTGATGGATTGTTTTTGGGTTGGCAATTTTCCTCTTCATTCTTTCAATGAAAATTTTATAACTCTTATACCTAAATTGAAGAATCCTTGCTCATCCTTCATAATTTTGTTTACAAGATGTTCTCGGATGTCTTAGCTAATAGATGAGGAGAATTTTTTCAACTATTATTATTGAAATGCAGAGTGCTTTTGTTCCCCATTTCCTGATTACAGATAATAAAACTATTGTGTATGAGGTTTTCCATTCCATGAAGGGGCGTTCAAAAGCGAGTAAGGGTTTTTTAGCCTTAAAACTTGACATGAAGAGGGCCAATTATTGGGTTGAGTGGAGTTTCTTACAATTTGTTTTATAGAAAATGGGGTTTGTAGAGGTGAAGATTTATAATGTTTTGAGGTTTTTCTCTACTGTTTCATATAGACATGTGATTTGTAAGGTTTTTGTTGATGGGAAACTTCATGGAGTTCATGTGCGTTAGAAGAGATTGGTGATTTCTCATCTTTCTTTTCGAATTTGGTTTGTAAGGTTGTTTCTAGTGGAAAACTTCATGGAGTTTGCGAGTTAGAAGGGACCAAATAATTCTTTTCTTTTTTCATCAATGATAGTTTGTTGTTTGCAAGAGCTACTCATCAAGAATGTCGAGCGCTCATTGATATAATTGGCAGTTGTGAGTGTGCCTCTGGACAAAAGGTTAATTTTCATAAGTCTAAGGTTTTATTTAGTCGTAGAGTTGAAAGGCGACGTAGGGATGTGTTGATTGGTATGTTGGGGGTGAAATAAATTGATTCATATAATAAATATCGCAGCATTCCAACTAGTATTAACAGATCCAAGCAGAAAGTGTTTGCTTTGATGGTGGATAGGATTTGGAATACAATTCAAGGGTGGTCTGAAAAATATTTAGCTTGGGAGGGAAATGAGGTTTTGCTTAAGTCTGTGGCGCAATTTGTCCCACTTTATGCCAGTTGTCTAGAAAATATTTATCATGGTCTTGGTTTGTTTTTAAAGTGATGAGCTTGGGAATAGTTTTTGAATATAGTTTGTGCAAATTAAAAGATAAGGTCGAAGCCTCAGTTTATTCAGGAAAGGGGCTATAGTACAAAGAAAATCATGCAACAGGCAGTATAGGGATGAACTCAGCGAGATTCGAACTCGAGACCTCGTTGAGACCTTGTAACACTTCGACCCTAGTTACCCAAAGTCGGTGTATTATTACATAACTTTGACATGATCACAAGGGATCAAATCCCGAAAGACCGATCAGTTAAGTAGTCTTGGAAGTACTAGATACATACATAAGTTTTACATTACATTATGAAATGAAAAACAACAACATTGTGTCTCATTTGAACACATTTATCTCCCTTAGACTATCCATGCAGGTCAGTCATAATATACTTCTTCACATCCTGAGAAAAATAAAACATAGAAAGGGGTGATTCCAGATGCTCAGTAAGTATAACAATATAACAGAAACTTTCATAAATAAGCATAAACATTTAAGGCAATGTATAAGACTAAAACATAAGTATTTTAAACTTAAACTTCAGCATAATATGGCAAATATAAATCAAATAATATCATTTACTTATTAATATGGATATTCTACTAGTCGAATAATCACATGCAATATCAATAGCCAATTTCATATTGATGGAATGCATAATGTCGAACATCATAACCACATAGTCAAAGTCTCATGCCAAGACTACAAATAAGATTTTTTCAAGGTCTTGTGCAAAGACACTAATTTGTCTCATGAGACCTACCGATGCATCGAGGAGCTATAGCGGACTCCGCCCGTCACTTACTAAGTCCAATGCATTCCACATATGAAAAGGTTAAAACATAACATAAACATTCGTATTAAAACTAGCATACGAAATGTTAATACTTTAACCATAAACCATAAATGGTATAAAAATAACACATCCACAATCAAACATATCACAAAACCTTCAATACAATATGGAAGATTGTATCATAATAAATCAACTTCAAACAAGTGTAAAATCCAACAAAGGATGTTGACATAGATGAAATCAAAACTATTTGAGAGAAATATCTCTTTCTATTTTGAAATCATTTAAAAGTCACGTAATTATAAAAGAAAAATATTTATTTTGAAAATATTCTTATAAGCTTGTAAGGGAAACTTCAAAGGTGTTATAACGGCGGAAAATAGCCGCACTCGCCGTATAAGTTAAAAAAACATTCTTTCCTTAATTTTGTCGAAAAGGTCGTAAAGGACATTGTTTGGAAAACTGAAAGATTCCTTTATAAACATTTTATAAAAAGTCCAACAAAGGTATAAATGACTTTAAACCATAGTCTAGGAAATAGTAAAAATGTTTTTAAATGCATTTTTATGAAACACGGATGTGGATGATAAAGAGGTCTCAGTAGATACTCATGTATAAACAACCTCGGATAATGAAGAGATTATAGATTTAACTCTTACCTTGTACTTTTCCTTGATCGAGGGTACGTTAAACTCCTATATAATTGTTAAATCATTGTTATTAAATTATACAAGAACCACATACATAAATATGATATCATATATGATCTTCTAATATTGTTTTGTTAATAATATTTTAGTAGTATCATTGTTTGGGGAGTTAACTGATTCGTTTTCCTTTATATGCTTGGATACGTAAGGCATGTTTGTTATGGATATGATGTATTTGATTCATATCCAGAATGATATTAAGTTCTTAAATATTATTTTTAATCATAAAATGAAAATTATTCTTGAATGGTTATGATGGAGAATGAATTTCATCGCGTTCGTGGAGACAGTAATCCGTACGTACGCACGAGCGACAATATCATTCTATTGATGGTGAAATCGTATGTAATTGGATGGTATATCATATATACAGAATTCTTGACATGTTATATTTATTATTTACATCAGTTATACTCATTATTATACTCATCCAAATAATGAAGTGTTTGAATAACAAACTATACCACGACGTTGAAACGGTAAGATGTACGTACGCACGTATGGTAACTTTTCATTCATAGGATGGATAGAATAATGAATGTGGTTGTACCATATTTATAATAACATCACAGTATGTATAAGGTAATGGAGTTATTATTTAGGTATGGAAACAACAAAGAAACGGGAAGTGGAAGAAGAAAAGAACTTTGAAAGAGGTGGTGAAATTATTACCTCTTCTTCGGGTGTTTCCTTTTGATTTGAACAAAAGAGCTCCTTAGGTTAGCTTTCTGATCAAGGGAATGCTTCTAGGTTGAATTGAGGGAAATTGGGAGGAGATTTGGGCAGGGGTTGGCCAAGCCAAATGGCTTTGGAGGTGTGATTTTGAGAGAAGGGGAAGTACCTTTTTATAAGAGAGGTGAGGATCACTTTAGGAAAAGCTTGAAATATTATTTTATTATACAATCATATTTGGTTTATAATGGCTCCAAAAGAATTTATTTCGAGGCTTAGGTGGGGTTGGGTCGAAAACCTCTCAACCAATAGGTTTTAGACATGTTTAGGTCACCATATTAACCTTATCTTTTAGATTTAACTCTTAGTTAAATAGTTTAACTTTTACCATGTATCCTTATATTATTATAATAAATGGTTAATAAACTTACTATAAAAAGTCAAACGAACCCTAAGTGGTTAATTATTAATATATCTAACCTTATCTAAGTCCTTTGGTCGAACCTTAGATTTTTAGGAATATTATATCAATTAATAATATAGTATTTTTTTTAAAAAACTCATTTATGTCAATTTTGACACTATTTGGTATTTTGTTTTTGTGAAAGTCATAACAACTTTATCACTTCAAACAAAGTTTATTTAATCAACCCTAACATGTCATATTAACATAGAAAATTAGTGGAATTCATCAGAATTCTCAATTTACATTTATTTGTATATTTATAATATCAATTATTTTAATCTTTCATTAATAAGTTAATTACCACATCATCACTGTATCATAAATAAATTTAATTATTTAATGTCTAAAATTTATAAATAAAATACCATTATGTAGGAAATATTTTTAGCTTTCCAATAAATATTTATAGTCGAATTTATCTTATGTATAACCCTATATTAAAAATAGTTTAGTTATTAAACTTTGAATTAAACACTTTTAACTCTTCTTTAAATAAAATAATAATAAATGTCTTAATATAATCCAAATGGACCAAAAGGATGATATTTTATTCCTAAGGTCGATTTTGGTAGAAATACACTTATCCAATATAATTAAAACATGTGTTAGGGTAATTATAATATCATTTGTTACCTTTAATTATCCTATTTACTTTTTACCATAGTAAATAAAAGTCAAAAATTACTATTCACCAAAAATAATTTTCATATTATTGAACCACATTTTACTTACTGATGTCAACCGTGTCTCTCAGATTTTTGAAATTCAATTCACAGAAATGGTAAAATTACGTTTTATGCAAATTTGCAAATGTGCCTAGAATGTGGGCAAAAGACGGTAAAAAGATCAATAAAATTTTATACATCTAATCTTATTATAAAATGACTCCAATGAATTATAATGATCTTATATAGGTATTATGTATCTATTTTGACTTAAAATAAATTTAAGTAAAATAAATAATTATTTAAATAAAAAGTCGGTTTTAAACAATAACGCAGTGTTTTTCACTATTTATCAAAAATTGAAAGTTTTCAGAAAAATACCAAAAAATCACCCTAAGCTAATTTTGATATTTTGAACCCAAAAATGAAGTCCATTTAAAAAAAATTATAAAATTTCAAAAAGTGGGTATTACTTTTCATAATGGCTAGTTTGATTTGTCGTGGTGTGCTAAAACTCCAAGTTGCGTACACCGCAAGCTATTGCATTATTCAAAGGAAAACATATCGTGAAAGATTGGGGTGTTACATTCTCCCCTCCTTCAAATAATTTCATCCTCAAAATTTCTAGAATATCACTGCATAAAAAGATTCGAGTGGTTCTTCATCATAAACTTCTTGGGTTCCCACGTTGTCTCTTTCAACTTTTGATTTCTCCATAAAACTTTTACCAGACGAGTCGTCCGGTTTCTCAACACTTGTTCTCTGGTATCAAGAATTCGGATAGGCTCTTTGCAATAAGACAGGTCAGGTTCCAGTTCTATTTCTTCATAGGTGAGTACATGCATTGGGTCAGGCATGTACTTTCTCAACAGTGATACGTGGAACACATCATGAACTTTGGAAAGACTTGGCGACATTGTCAAATGATAAGCTACAACTCCAATTCATTCTAGAATTTCGAAAGGTCTGATGTTCCTGGGACTTAATTTTCTCTTCTTACTGAATTTTATAACACCCTTCCATGGAGACACCTTCAAGAAAACATGATCTCCTACTTGAAATTCTAAATCCTTCCTTCGGTTATCGACATAGCTCTTTTGCCTACTTTGAGCTTCTTTGATGTGGGTTTGGATAATCTTCACCTTTTTATTGTTTCCTCAACAAGTTCTGGCCCTACGAGTTTTTTTTCACCAATGTCATCTCAACAAGTTGGTGTGCGACATCTCTTTCCATATAACGCTTCATATGGTGTCATATGAATACTTGAATGGAAGCTATTGTTATAAGAAAATTCTACCATAGGTAAATATTGATCTCGCATACCTTGAAAGTCAAGTGAGCAAGATCTCAACATGTCTTCTAAGGTTTGAATAGTCCGTCCTGATTGTCCATCGGTTTGAGGGTGGTAGGCAGTGCTCAAACGAAGTTCAGTATCCAAGGTCTTCTGAAGACTTTTTTAGAATCTTGATGTAAAACGGGTATCACGATCAGAAACAATCGATAGAAGTACTACATGAAGTCTTACAGCTTCATTAATATATAGTCTTGATAGACGTTCAGGTAGTAAATCTTCTCTTATAGCAAGAAAATGTGCTAACTTGGTAAGACGATCAACAATGACTCATATTGCATCGTTCCTTATAGGAGTCTTTGGTAGCCCCATGACAAATTCCATCGTAATATCATCTCATTTCCACTCAGGTATTGGAAGAGGTTTCATGACTCCTCTAGGATGTTGTCTTCCAGCCTTAACCTGTTGACAAACCATACATCTTGACACATAACCAACAATCTCTCTCTTCATTTTGTCCCACCAGAAATGTTCCTTCAAATATCTATACATCTTAGTGTTATTAGGATGTATAGAGAAATTGGAGCTATGAGCATCATCCAACAATTCCCTTTTTAGATCAGGTATGTCAGGAACACAAAGTTTCTTCCCAAATTTCAAAATTTCATCTTCATATATGAAGTCAATCAATCTCTCATCATTCACAACATTAATTTTCTTTTTAAACTCCTCATCATCAGTCTGAGAACTTTTTAACCTTTCCAGTAAAGATTTTTTAGCAACAATTTGAAAAAGTATTGATGTTTCACCTTCCATGATTATTCTCATATCCATCTTTACTAGATCCATGAACATAGGATCCCTTTCAGCTCTCATCTTGTTCAAAACTCCATGATCATTTCTGCTCAAAGCATCTGCCACCTTATTTTCCTTCCTCGGGTGGTAGTGTATAGTGAAATCACAATCCTTGAGTAGTTCAAGTCATCGTTTTTGCCTCATATTGAGTTATTTCTGTGAGAAAATATACTACAAACTCTTGTGATCGGTATATATTTCACATTTTTCACCATAGAGATAGTGTCTTTATATCTTCAAAGCAAAGATTACAGCTGCTAACTCAAGATCATGAGTGGGATAGTTTTGTTCATGAATTTTTAGTTGTCGTGATGTATATGCAATAACTCTATCATTATGCATAAGGACATAACCAAGTCCTTTCTTTGAAGCGTCACTATAAATAACAAACTCATCATTCCCCGATGGTAGAGCCATGATAGGAGCATTGACTAATCTTCTCTTCAGTTCTTCAAAACATTCTTCACACTCTTTTTTCTAAACAAATTTAACCCCTTTACGTGTGAGCTTGGTTAATGGGTTAGCCAATTCGGCAAAATTCTGAATGAAACGCCGATAATAATCTGCTAAACCAATAAAATTGCATACCTCAGTTTTACTCGTCGGTGCTGGTCATTCTTGTATTGCTCTAGTCTTAGAAGGATCAACAGAGATTCCATCCTTAGAGACAATATGGCCAAGAAAAGAAATTTCCTGAAGCCATAATTCACACTTGCTAAGCTTCTCATATAATTCATTTCTTTTAAGGTTTTTTAGAATAGTGCGCAAGGGATTTTCATGATCTTCATAACTTTTAGAGTAAACCAAAATATCATCAATAAATACCACTACAAAATCATCAAGATATTCTTTGAAAACTCTAATCATTAGATCCATGAAAACAGAGGGTGCATTAGTCAGTCCAAAAAGCATTATTGTAAACTCGTAATGCTCATACCTGGTTTGAAATGTTTTTTTTTCAGAATGTCTTCCTTCTTCACACACAACTGATTATATTCAGATCGAAGGTCAATCTTTGTAAAATATTGAGCTCTATGAAGTTGGTCGAATAAATCATCAATGTGAGGTAGAAGATACTTGTTCTTTATTATTATAGCATTGATCCCCTTATATTCAATGCACAACCTCATAGATCCATCTTTCTTCTTAACAAAAAGAACAAGGGATCCCCATGGAGAAACACTAGGGAAAATAAATCCTTTATTACTTAATTCTTCTAATTGTTTATTTAGTTCCACTAATTCCACAGTGGTCATTCTATAAGGGGTCTTCGATGTGGGTCTTAAACCAGGAATTAAATCAATAGAAAACTCAATTTCTCGCTCTGGAGGATGTTCAGGTAAATCCTCTGGAAACACATCAACATATTCTTATACAATAGGTACATCCTCTATTTGAACATTATTTTCCTAACACATAGTTATTTCACTATCTTCCTCCCCAATAATTGAATTTAATAGAGCTATAGGGGGTGGATCTAGATAAGAATCAGATGGTGACATTTTTACTCTAAAGATAATGTACACTTTATCATCGTCGAAAATTGTAACCTCCTTACAATAAATTTTCACATCATGGTCTGAAAGTCAATCCATACAAAGGATTATATCAAATTCAATCGTTGATATGATGATGAGATCAGCAGATAAATAACATTTATATGCCCTAATGGGGACCGGTTCACAAAACTTTGTTGCAATGATACTTCCCTTTGGAGTTTTGACTGACAACTCACTTGTTAAATCAAATTGGAAGTATCTAATTTTCATAGCAAACTGAGAAGATATGAAACAATGCGATGATCCATAATCAAATAAAGCATTAGCTAAATTTGAGGAAACCATTAAATTATCTATCACCAAGTCATTCGGAGCTTCAACCTTAGCAGTAGTGATCGCATAAGCTTAGTCCTGCTCCCTTAGCCTTTTCTGAGGTAAGTTTCCTTAGTGTTTAGGACATTCATTCGCATAATGATCCATTACTCTACAATTTTAGCATTCAACATTGACAGCTTGTTTCTTTTCCTTGCAATCACGAGCTTGGTGGCCTTTTTCACCACACTTGTAACAGATTCACATTCCCTTCAGACAAGTATCGGGGTGAAACTTCCCACATTTACTGCAAGATAAAAATTCAACTTTTCCCTTCTTCCCCTTATTTCCATTTTCAGAGTGTTCAGCAGATCTCTTTTTCTCTTGTTTTGCTTTAAAGTCGTAAGACTTAGAGAATTCATTTTCTGTCTTGATAGCACATGAGACAATATCTTCGTACAATAAAAAGGATTTTGAGACTAATGCTCAACAGAGAAATGGTTTTAACTCATCAAAGAATCGATCAATCTTACTCCTAGGGTTACGTATATAATCTGTTGCATGTCTTGCTAACCTTGTAAAGTTAGCCTTATACTTTGCAACATTTTCATCCTCCTTTTGCCTCAGACTCAGAAATTGTCTTTCCATATCCACTCGATGGTCACGAGGAAAGTATTTTTCTAAGAAAAGATCTTTAAACTCCCTTCATTCCATATTTGATACTTCTTCACCCTCCTTTGTGTTTTGAATTAATGACCACCATTGATCTGCATCTCTCGTGAGGCGATAAACTGTCATGACAACTTTTTCCCTGTCGCTACTCCCCAAAGCATGAAATATTTTCTTTAAGAAACTTATTCATTGCTCAGCTACAAATGGATTTGTAGTCCCATTGAATGTTGATGGTTGTTGTCTCATGAAGCGGTCTAACATTGATCATCCGTGTTGTAGATCAGGGTGCTCCATACGGGTAAGCTTATTATTCATAACCTGAGTGAGTTTTCCCAGTATGGTAATAAGCTATTCAGCACCAGTTGCATCACCAGCTCCACTATAATTATCTTGAGTAGGAGGTAAATCCCTACATGGATTGTGTGCGTTGATACAGTTTTCATTCTTTCCACTAAGCGTCATTTCTAAACAATGACATACACTAGATTAGTTTATGAATCGTAATACATAATTCCAAACTTGTAAAACACTTAACATAAATTGAACCGTTTATGAATATAATCCATAATCATAAAAAAAATTCTTAGAGAAGGTATATACTCATAAATCCTTCATAATGGTTTGTAAAAAAATGTGTATTATCCTAAGCATATATCCCCCGGAGGTGTCGTAACCAAGAGTGCAGCAATGCCCGTTGTCGTGTATCAGGATACCCCGGATCAAGCCCGAAACTCCTTGTCGGGGTTTTCACTCCTAGGTTGTCACGACCCGTCCTCGGGGCCTGTGTCGTGACTACCCCAAGCCCGCCTTCCATAGGTCAGGGGCTGGCGACTAGCACCAAGGCGTAAATCCTGATAAAAAGTAAGTGCGGAAAAGTAAGTGGGTCAGTATACAAACCCAAACTGAAAGTAAAGTACAACTGGAAAGGGAAAACAGCAACTGAAAGTAAAGCCGCAGCCTCGAGCCGTCCATTGGAACTCCCACCTGAAGGGTGAGTACATATAGCCTCCACGGTTCCTCGGGTCCAGCCGTTCGCTCCGAGTACGTCCCGCCCAGTGGTCCACCTCTGGGTACCGACCTGCTCCGCAAGCCTCAACCGCGATCAACGTTGTCCGTCGTCTGCAACCAACACAACGTAGTGCGGGCATAGCCCGTGCAGGGGTGAGTATAAGCTACTCAGTAGGGACCCCGAGACCCCCGAAGGTCTCCCAGAATCCACAAGGATAATCCACAAAGGTAAGATACAATCACGAAGTAACATCCGACACTACTTAGGTATATGCCCATACATATACCTAAGTCATCAATTCCAGTTCGGCTCCAACATCCGAGCTCAAGTACAACCCAGTACACACAGGAAACCACAATCCAATCCACACAAGAAAGCATAGCGTAATCCACATAGGAAAGCAAGTCAAGATTCATCTCACACAGGTATACTTCTTCGTATGACGAGAGAGATGATCAGATATAGCCACTGATTCATCTAAGCCATCGGACCCACAAAGGATTGATAGGTACTAACCCCCGCAATGACCCACAAAGGATCTGACCCACACTGGATCGATATGTAACTAACCCCCGCAATGACCCACACAGGATCGAACCCACACAGGATCTGTAGGCGCTGGCCCACACAGGACCACTGAGCGCTGACCCACACAGGATCTAACACACACAGGATCGGTAGCACTGATCCACGTAGGATCGCTGAGTGTTGTAATCGTCGTCGTCGAATCCACGGAGGATTTCTGCACAGTCGTCATCGTCGTCGCAGTCGCAGCCAGCTCTAGGGTTCCCGCACACAGCAAGATCGTTCGGGAGGGTCCGCTCCACGAGCCGAGGGGCTGATACATCAACTGACACGTAGTCCGGAGTTGATGTATCCAAAAGTTCCGTATCATCAACAGGAACTCAACGCGACAGACGGTGCGTCGATCGGACGCCCGGTCTGAAAGTTATTGGCTTTTTCGTCTCAGGAGCCCGGTTGGTTTTTAAAGTCAAAACCAACCCGACCGTACTCCACCTGCGTCCAAACCTCGAGAGGAGTAAGCCAAAAGGTCCGTCTCACTAAAAGGAATCCATCAAAGTCGACGGTACGTCAATCGGACGTCCGGAAATCAAGTTATAAGCGTTTTCGAGGGCCCGGTTGGTTTCGTGTACGAACCAACCCGGCCGAACCCAAAGTACTCCGAAACCTTGAGTGCAATATACCGAAACGACCGTCTCAATCCAAGGATCGCTACGCAACTGACGGTGTGTCGATCGGAGGTCCTCAGCTCAAGTTATGGGCAACTTACTGAAAGAGGTTCGGTGTTAAGGGGTTCGGGCCTGGTCCGACCCGGCCTGATACCCCCAGGGTCGGCCCGAACCGGGTCCGGGTCCGACCCGCTTGGGAGCGGCCCGGCGCGCTAGCCAGGAGGCTCGGCCGAACGGCCGAGCCGTTCAGGATGCGGGGGGGGGGGGGGCGCTGCCCCCCGCGTGTAGTAACTGCGGCCCCTTAATGGGGCTGCTCACGTCCGGCCAGCCGGGGGTTTCGAACCCCCGGTTCTTCCACGGTCCGGTCGGCCCGCTCCGGTCGGCCAGCTTCTGCCGCCACGGGACCAGCAAGGCCGGTCCCCCTGCTCCGATGCCGGCGACCCGGAACCGGCCGCCGGTTCCCCTGCTCCGCTGCGACCCCGCTCCGGCCGCGGTGCTTTTGTGGATCACCGGCGCAGCGCGACGGCGCCGCGTCTCTGGTTCGTCTTCAGCGGCGCGACATGACGGCGCCGCATCTTTGGTTCGTCTTCAACGGCGTCGCGCTTCTCCTTTCCTTATCAACTCTCGCGCGGTGCTTCGGCAACGCGTTGCCTTGCTCGTGCCGCAACAAACAAACCAACAAGGGGGAGGAGGGTCGGCCGTGTTCGTGCGGTCCGACCTCCTCCCATTATTGTGATAGCAGGCGGCTCAAAAGAAAAGGAGAAAGCAACGGAAGTATTCACGAACTAACAAATAAAATAATTCCCTACCTCAACGTTGTCGTCGAACGAGAGTTCGTCGCGGAATTAACCGTCGCGGAAGAAGAGGATCGTCGCGGAAGAAAGCGTCACGGAAGGAACGTCGTTGGCATTAGGTGATCTCAGAGGAAGGCGTCTCTCGCCGTCGTCCGCCGTCGGAGGTCGGCGTTCTTCGTCGGCGGCGGTGCGTTCTTCGCGTTCTTCGTCGAAGAACGAAGAATCCTCAAGACCTCTCTTTTTCTCCCAAAGTTTTAACACAACAAAAACCCAACCATAATAAAATAAGTCCTTCCCTTATTTTATTATCATAACATAAGAATTTGAAATTCAAAACATAAGAAACGAACAATTAATTCAATGAATTAATTGTAACGATTTAACCGCCCAAATTAATGAGGTGTTTCTTAACCAGAATAAACGCACGGTTTGACTTCATTAAAAGGGGGGGTGCGGGTGCGTTACTTAGAAGCAAAAAATAGTGGGGCTCGTGTGGGTCCCACCTCACAAATATCCTACCAAGTGGGTAGGATATTGTGGGTCTCACATCATCCACTTAACTTAAGTTAAAATAAAATAAAAAACGGTTGTACCACTTTTATTTTATTTCTTAATTTAACCCCAAAAATTAAAAACCACACCCGAGCAAACGCAACTCCGGAAAAGATGTTTCTAAGAAAATATCGGCGCTGTGATTCCATCGGTGCCCTCGGAATTTGATTCCGAGCATCGGTTCAAAAGTTAGAAAAACCCGCTCGTTCGTTCACTGAACGTACCCGAGCTAAACTTCGGAAAAAGATTATGGGCACACCGGGCCTCGGAATTAGGTGCCGTCAGAAATTGTGTTCTTGTAAAATTTCCAAGAAAATTAAGAAAAAAATTTCCTTGAATTTTACGGGTCTTTACATAACTCCCACCTCAGGGCTTTACGTCCCCCTAAAGATACATCATAAACTAGGGAAACAAAAGTGGGTACTGAGCACGCATCTAAGCCTCCCGCTCACAGGTGCTCTCCTGGAGGTTCCCGTGCTGCCATCTGATGCGCACTAGAGGAACCGACCATCCACGTAGGACCCGCTCCTGTCGATTCTCAATCTCTACCGGGACCTCCGCAAAAGTCACCCCATCATCAACGTCCAGCTCCCCATGGTCAATGATATGCGTCGGGTCGTGAACGTATCTCCTCAGCTGAGATACGTGGAAGACGTTGTGCACCCGGTGCAACGGAGGTGGTAGAGCCAGGCGATAAGCCACCTCGTCAATCCTGTTGAGGACCTGGAATGGTCTGATGAAGCGTGGAGACAACTTGTCGCCTCGGTCAAATCTCCGTAATCCACGTCGAGGTGAGACCCGCAAGAAGACGTGGTCGCCATCCTCGAACTCCAGTGGCCTCCGCCACCTGTCAGCATAAGACTTTTGCCGGCTCTGAGCTGTCGTCATCCGCTCCTGGATGACCTGGACCTTCTCTGTCGTGGCCTGGACCATCTACGGTCCCACAAGTGCTGACTCCCCAGGGTCTGTCCAGCACAGAGGAGATCTGCAGGGTCGGTCGTACAACGCCTCATATGGTGTCATCCCGATAGTGGAGTGGTAGCTGTTGTTGTACGTGAACTCCACCAAGGGTAGGTGGTCCTCCCAGCTGTGACCAAAGTCGAGGACACATGCGCGAAGCATGTCCTCGAGAGTCTGAATGGTCCTCTCCGTCTGACCATCTGTCTGAGGGTGAAAGGCGGTGCTCAGACGTAGCTGCGTCTCAAACGCCTCCTGTAACCCCTTCCAAAGCCGGGAAGTAAAGCGAGCATCTCGATCGGAGACGATAGATGATGGCACACCGTGAAGCCGTACAATCTCCTGAACGTAGATATGTCTCAAGCTCTCCACTGAGCCCTGCTCTCTGATGGGTAAGAAGTGAGCCGACTTGGTGAGTCGGTCGACAATCACCCAAATGGAGTCGTGACCTCTGGAAGTGTGTGGAAGTCCAGTCACGAAGTCCATAGATATCCCGTCCCACTTCCACTCCGGGACCTCCAAGGGTTGTACCAAGCCTGATGGTAGCTGATGCTCTGCATTCAACTGCTGGCAGGTGAGGCATCGAGAAACGAACTCTGCCACAGCCTTCTTCATGCCATGTAAAGACCCGTAAATTTCAAGGAAATTTTTTTTTTCTTAATTTTCTTTGGAATTTTACAAGAACGCAGTTTCTGACGGCGCCTGATTCCGAGGCCCGGTGTGCCCGGAATCATTTTCCGAAGTTTGGCTCGGGTACGTTCAGTGAACGGACGAGCGGGTTTTTCTAACTTTTGAACCGGTGCCCAGAATTAAATTCTGAGGGCACCGATGAAATCGCAGCGCCGGTATTCGCTTAGAAACGCCTCTTCCGGAGTTGCGTTTGCTCGGGTGTGGTTTTTAATTTTCGGGCTTGAAGTTAAGAAATAAAATAATTTTGCGACAACTTTATTTTATTTCACTTAAGCCACTTGGAAGCCACTTGAAGCCACTTAAAGGCGGCTTGAACTGAGTTGAACTGGATAGGATGCTATCCAGAAATATCCTACCCCCTTGGTAGGATATTTGTGAGGTGTGGCCCGCACGAGCCCCGCCGTTTCTTTCCGCTAAGAAACGCACCCGTGAAAACCCGTCTTAATGAAAGTCAACCGACGCGTTTTCTAAATTCTTAACAGACCATTTAATTGGGCTGTTTCTCTCGTGAATTAAATGGGCTGTTTCTTTCGTGAATTAAATGACCTGTTTCTTTCGTTGAATTAATTCAAAGAATTAATTCAATCGTTTCTTAACCGGTTTTCGTGTGTTGGCATATTAATAAAATAAGACCAACCCAAATCTTTGGAGAAGGTTTGAGAGGATTCTTGTTCTTATTCTCCCTCGTGAAGAACACGAAAAACGCAAAGAATGCGAAGAACGCCGAACCCGGAAATCGACGACACTTCCGTCCGTGACGTTCTTCCACGCTCCGATCACCGACCGTTGAGGTGAGTGATTTCGGATTTCCGCTCAAAAGTTCTTTTCTTTTGGTTTTAAACGAAACACAGATTTAAATATTAATAATTTAAATCTATTGTTCTTGGTTCGTTGAGTTCGCCGACTCAACGCCGGTTTCCGCGACGACGCGACGCCTCCCCGCGACGACGCGACGATCGATCTCTTCCGCGACGATCTCTTCCGCGAAGAACGTCCGCACACGACGATCATCAAGGTAGGGATTTCTTTATGGGAGTTACCCCTTTAAAATTAATTCTCGTCTTTGTTTTCTTTAAAGAAATCAAAGAACTGTTGTGAACAATTTTAATCCTATCAAAATTGTTGTTTCCTGTGTGGAATCTTTTTCTCCCGGTTGTTTATTTCTAACGCGGAGGGTGCGGGCCAAACGAACACGGCCCGACGACCCTCCGCCATTCTTCGTTTTGTGCGGATTTGGCGGTCGACGACGGAACGTGCTGCAGCGGACGTTCGATGATCCCGCAGTAAAGAACGGATCCCGGGAGGAGCATCGGCGCAGACGGGAAAGAAAATGGGCCACCGGAGCGACTCCGGCGGCCCGCGGAAGCCGGCGGCAGCGCGGGCCGCCGGCGCGGCGGCGCCGGCGGCCGGAGGCGGCGGCGCGCCGCCGGACAGGCCGCCGCGGCTGAGCCGCGGTGGCGGCCAGCGGACCCGCGGTCCGCGGGTCCGGTTCTCCCGGTTGGGACGCGGCAATGCGCCGCGTCCGCTGACGACCCGCGCGGCCCGCACGCGGGCCGCGGCTCCCTCGACCGCGTGTTGCGCCCGCGGCTTCCACCCGCGCGACTCGGCCAAGCCGAGCCGGCCGGGCCGGGCCGGGCCAGCCGGGTCGGACCCGGGTCGGGCCGACCCAGGGGGGGTCGGCCCGGGTCGGCCCGGGCCCGTACCCCCCATCTTCGGATGTTTTCGTTCAAACGCCCGTAACTTGAGCTTCGTGCCTCCAAACGACTCGCCGTCAGCGGCAACGCGATCCTTGGATCGAGACGGTCGTTTCGGTATATCGCACTCAAGGTTTCGGAATACTTTGAGTTCGTCCGGGTTGGTTCGTACACGAGACCAACCGGGCCCTCGGAGCGGAAACGCTCATATCTTGAGCTATGGACGTCTGATTGACGTGCCGTCAGCTTTGTTGAATTCCTCTAAGGGAGACGGATCTTTTGGCATACTCCGCCCGAGGTTTGGACGCAGGTGGAGTGCGGTCGGGTTGGTTTTGCCTTAAAAACCAACCGGGCCCCTGGGACGAAAATGTCAATATCTCTCAGACCGGGCGTCCGATTGACGCGCCGTCTGCGACGTTGAGTTCCTGTTGGCGATACGGAACTTTTGGATATATCAACTTCGGACTTCGTGTCAGTTGATGTATCAGCCCCTCGGCTCGTGGAGCGGACCCTCCCGAACGGGCTTGCTGTGTGCGGGAACCCTAGGCTGGTTGCGACTGCTACATCGACAGCGACGACCGTGCAGAGATCCTCAGTGGACTGCGGCGACGACTGTGCAGAGATCCTCCGTGGACTCCGACGACGACTGTGCAGAGATCCTCCGTGGACTCCGACGACGACCGTGTAGAGATCCTCAGTGGACTGCGGCGACGACTGTGCAGAGATCCTCAGCGGACTGCGACGACTACTGCACTCAGCGATCCTACGTGGATCAGTGCTTCAGGTCCTGCGTGGGCCCGGTCCTGTGTGGGCCCGATCCTGTGTGGGTCCGATCCTGCGTGGGTCAGCGCTCAGCGGTTCTGTGTGAGCCAGCGCCTACAGGTCCTGCGTGGGCCTGGTCCTGTGTGGGTCCGATCCTGTGTGGGTCATCTCTCAGCGGTTCTGTGTGAGCCAACTCCTACAGGTCCTGCGTGGGCCCGATCCTGTGTGGGTCACTGCAAGGTTAGTACCTATCGATCCTTCGTGGGTCCGACGACTTAGATGGTTCAATGATCATCTTTATCGTCATCCGAAAAAGTATACCTGTGTGAGCTGAATCTTGTGTTACTCTCCTTTGTGGATTGTGTTGAGATATCCTGTGTGGATTTACTGTTTACTCTCCTTTGTGGATTGTGTTGTTCTATCCTGCGTGGGTATGCGTTTTGCTTTCCTGTGTGGACTGGGTTGTGCTTGGGCTCGGACGTTGGAGCCGAACGGGGAATTGAAGACTTAGGTATATGTATGGGCATATACCTAAGCCGTGTCAGTTGTTACTTCGTGATTGCATCCCTTCTTCGTGATTTATCCTTCGTGGATTTCGGGAGACCTTCGGGGGTCTCGGGGTCCCTACTGAGTAGCTTATACTCACCCCTGCACGGGCTATGCCCGCACTTCGTGGTGTTGGTTGCAGACGACGGACAGCGCTGATCGTGGAGGAGGCGTGCGGAGCAGGACAGTACCCGGAGGTGGACCACTGGGCGGGACGTACTCGGAGCGGTTAGGTGGACCCGAGGAGCAGTGGAGGCTATCTGTACCCTCCCTTCAGGTGGGACTTCCGGAGGACGGCTCGACGCTACAGCTTTCCCTTTTCAGTTGCGGTTTTTCTTTTCAGTTGTACTTTACAGTTGGGCTTGTATTTCCGGCCCCTTTTACTTTCAGCACAGCTTGTACAGTTTTTACTTAGTGTTTACTTTTCCGCTTGCTACTCTGTGGTGCTTGTTTTCTTTTCAAAGGCAAATGCCTTCCCTTTTTGTTGGGATTTACGCCTTGGTGCTAGTCGCCAGCCCCTGGCCTATGGAAGGCGGGCTTGGGGTAGTCACGGCACGGGCCCCAAGGACGGGTCGTGACAAATTGGTATCAGAGGGGTCGGTTCTACCGCAGACTCTGACCTTCTTCTATGTGAAGCAATAATGTTTAGCGTATTGAGTGTGGTTATCAGTCCAGGGAGTCCAGTGTTGGTGCGGCGGCCGACGTATCCATACACCAGGACCCTGACTTCCGATTTCCGACTTAATGCATGAAAACATTGATTGCATGTGTGTTTCAAGTTTTCTTTGTGATTACTTGTGTCAGCTCACCAGGTATACTGTTCTGACCATGGTGCACTTGTTTCCTTTCAGGATGGCACGATGACAGCAGCCAGCTAGGGTTCCCAGAGTAGGGCGCGATGACAGCCCGCCGAGCGACGAGGCCTCGGTACAGGGCCCGTTGACAGTAGAGGCACCGGCGGTACCTTTACCCGCCGAGCCCCCGATGCTTCCAGCACTGGCAGCTGACAACGCACGACGCCTTGGAGCTCTGCACGAGTTCCAGCGCCAGCGACCACCCAGGTTCTGTGGGGATTCAGATCCCCAGGCAGCCGAGGACTGGCTGGAGGCGGTCGTCCGAGTTTTCAGGCTAGTGAGGACACCAGCAGACCTCATGGTGATCCTCGCGGCGAGCCTACTGCACGCAGCAGCCAGACGCTGGTGGAGCCTGATGCTCCAGGTACACGATGAGGCCACCCTCATCTGGACGGACTTCGAGAGCCTCTTCCGCTCAGAGTTCGTCTCGGCCACCCTTCGTGCGGTGCGCATCCAGGAGCTCCTTCAGCTGCGGCAGGGCAGCTTGACGGTCGCTCAGTACGCAGCGAGGTTCACCGACCTATCTCGCTACTCGACAGACATGGTACGGGACCCCTTCTTCCGGGCCCGGACCTTCGAGCAGGGATTGAGACACGAGATCAGGGCATCGCTGATCTCCCTCAGCATCCCGACCCAGGCTGGAGTACTGGAGCGAGCCCTCCTGATCGAGAGCTTCCTGGCTGAGTCCACAGCGAGACCTACCGCAGGGCGGCAGATAGCGGAGTCTTCAGCAGCTGGTAGCCGGCGGATGACTCAGGGTTCCAGGCGGACCAGACCTTCCGGCAGGCGACCTCGGGACGCTGGCTCAGCAGTGCAGGGCACCCGGCCCGGAGCCGGCCTTCCGAGAGACAGGCAGTGCTACGAGTGCGGCGGGCAGGGCCACATGGCTCGTGACTGCCCGACCCGTCGTACTGAGGGTCAGCAGACGGTGGAGGGGCCACCCAGGCAGAGGCAGAGGGTTGACCGTGGCGGTCCGCAGGGAGGAGGCGGACGAGGCAGAGGAGCTGGCCGAGCAGCAGGTGGTGGGCGACGCTTTGAGGCTCTGCCACCACCACCACCAGGAGGCCCGCCCCGACCACAGGGAGCTGGCGGGCAGAGACAGGCTCAGCTCCAGGCAGCGGATGCCTACGACCACGGCGCGCCAGAGATGATTCGAGGTACGATCTGTGTCTATTCCACCCTTGCTGCAGTTCTGATAGACACAGGAGCGAGTCACTCTTTCATAGCCACTGCCCTTGTTCGGAGCTCGGAGATTCCGACGGAGCCGTTGGCTCGATCCTTACGGCTAGAGACTCCTACGGGAGCAGACTCGACGATTACGCACTGGTGCCGGCAGTGTGAGCTTACTCTAGGAGGCGAGAGCTTCGGCTGGGATCTTCTTGTAGTAGCGTTGAGGCCTTACGACGTCATCTTGGGCATGGATTGGTTGTCTACGGTCCATGCTCAGATTGACTGCATTAGGCGCAAGGTGCGATGTGTGTGCACCGACGGGAGCAGGTTCACCTTCACCGGCGAGAAGGGAGCCTTAGCAGCACAGGATGGACTCACGCAGAGGAGAGGTCAGCCCATCACTCATCAGTTGGCTAGCCTCATCCTGGGAGCAGTTGACGTGCGGAGTCCCAGTCTTCCTGCAGTGGTGGATCAGTACGCGGACGTCTTTCCCGACGACGTTCCAGGACTACCTCCTCGCAGAGAGGTAGACTTTTATATTGACCTGTACCCCGGGACAGCCCCGATATCCACTCCAGCATATCGGATGGCCCCCGCTGAGCTTCGAGAGCTGCGGGTACAGTTGGAGGACTTGCAGGGCAAGGGGTTCATCCGACCCAGTGTTTCGCCCTGGGCTTCCCCGATTTTGTTCGCCAAGAAGGCAGACGGGAGCTTGCGATTGTGTGTCGATTATCGTCGCCTGAATCAGGTGACAGTGAGGAACAAGTATCCGCTACCCAGGATTGATGACCTCTTCGACCAGCTCAAGGGAGCACGGTGGTTCTCGAAGATAGACCTCAGGTCAGGCTATCATCAGCTCAGAGTTCGAGACGAGGATGTGCAGAAGACGGCCTTCAGGTGTCGGTATGGCCACTATGAGTTCTTGGTTATGCCTTTCGGCGTGACCAACGCTCCAGCAGTGTTCATGAGCCTCATGAACAGGATCTTCCAGCCATACCTCGATCGATTTGTCGTGGTCTTCATCGACGACATTTTGGTGTACTCGACGACGGAGGAGGAGCACGCCTACCACCTGCGTGTTGTACTAGACACACTCCGAGAGCACCAGCTTTATGGCAAGCTCTCGAAGTGTCAGTTCTGGTTACGTGAGGTCCACTTCTTGGGGCACGTCATTTCTAAGGCGGGAGTTGCAGTGGATCCCGCGAAGATCGAGGCAGTGCTAGCTTGGGAGCCACCCAAGAGCGTGACAGAGGTGCGGAGTTTCTTGGGCCTAGCCGGATACTATCGGAGATTTGTGCCGGATTTCTCCAGAGTTGCGGCCCCACTCTCAGCGTTGACGAAGAAGGGGAACGTGGTGGCTGATCCCCTCAGCAGGAGGACGGGCATCCAGCTACTTGAGGAGGCGACTGAGCAGCTAGCCGCTTTGCAGATATCCTTCGTGGATAGAGACGGAGCAGCCTTCCTTCAGTCTCTCACAGTCTCTCCTCCACTTCTTCAGTGGGTCAGAGAGGCACAGCGTGGGGACGTCGACTGTGAGACTCGGCGTGCACAGATATCCTCGGGACAGGCACCTGGTGGTTTCTCCCTTGGAGCAGAGCACGATGTCCTTTTCAGAGGACGTACCTTGGTACCAGTCGCTTTACGAGAGGAGGTGTTGAGAGAGTATCACACTTCTCCTTTGGCGGTACATCCTGGAGTGGCGAAGATGTACCAGGATCTCAGACGACAGCACTGGTGGCCGGGCATAAAGAAGGATGTGGCAGAGTTCGTTTCACGGTGTCTCACCTGCCAGCAGGTGAAGGCAGAGCATCAGGTACCAGCAGGCTTGGTACAGCCCTTGGAGGTCCCGGAGTGGAAGTGGGACGGGATATCTATGGACTTTGTGACTGGACTTCCACGCACTTCCAGAGGTCACGACTCCATTTGGGTGATTTTTGACCGACTCACCAAGTCGGCACACTTCTTACCCATCCGAGAGCAGGGCTCAGTGGAGAGCTTGGGGCGTCTCTACGTTCAGAAGATTGTACGACTTCACGGTGTGCCATCGACTATCGTCTCTGATCGGGACGCTCGTTTTACTTCTCGGCTTTGGAAGAGGTTGCAGGAGGCGTTCGGGACGCGACTACGTCTGAGCACCGCCTTTCACCCACAGACGGATGGTCAGACGGAGAGGACCATTCAGACTCTCGAGGACATGCTCCGCGCATGTGTCCTCGACTTTGGTCGCAGCTGGGAGGACCACCTACCCTTGGTAGAGTTTGCGTACAACAACAGCTACCACTCCAACATCGGGATGGCACCCTATGAGGCGTTGTACGGCAGGCCTTGCAGATCTCCTTTGTGCTGGACAGACCCTGGAGAGTCAGCACTTGTGGGACCAGAGATGGTCCGGGCCACGACAGAGAAGGTCCAGGTCATCCAGGAGCGGATGAGGACAGCACAGAGCCGGCAGAAGTCATATGCTGACAGGAGGCGGAGGCCACTAGAATTCGAGGATGGCGACCACGTCTTCTTGCGGGTCTCACCTCGACGTGGTTTGAGGAGATTTGGCCGAGGCGGCAAGTTGTCTCCACGCTTCATCGGGCCTTTCCAGGTCCTCAGCAGGATTGGCGAGGTGGCTTATCGCCTAGCTCTGCCACCTCAGTTGCACCGGGTGCACGATGTCTTCCACGTATCCCAACTGAGGAGATACGTGCACGACCCGACGCACATCATTGACTATGGGGAGCTAGACGTGGATGATGGAGCGACTTTTACGGAGGTCCCAGTGGAGATAGAGGATCGACAGGAGCGGGTCCTACGTGGGCGATCGATTCCTCTTGTGCGCATCAGATGGCAGCACGGGAACCTCCAGGAGAGCACTTGGGAGCGGGAGGCTCAGATGCGTGCTCAGTACCCACATTTGTTTCCCTAGTTTTTGATGTATCTTTACGAGGACGTAAAGTCCTGAGGTGGGAGTAATGTAAAGACCCGTAAATTTCAAGGAAATTTTTTTTTCTTAATTTTCTTTGGAATTTTACAAGAACGCAGTTTCTGACGGCGCCTGATTCCGAGGCCCGGTGTGCCCGGAATCATTTTCCGAAGTTTGGCTCGGGTACGTTCAGTGAACGGACGAGCGGGTTTTTCTAACTTTTGAACCGGTGCCCGGAATTGAATTCTGAGGGCACCGATGAAATCGCAGCGCCGGTATTCGCTTAGAAACGCCTCTTCCGGAGTTGCGTTTGCTCGGGTGTGGTTTTTAATTTTCGGGCTTGAAGTTAAGAAATAAAATAATTTTGCGACAACTTTATTTTATTTCACTTAAGCCACTTGGAAGCCACTTGAAACCACTTAAAGGCGGCTTGAACTGAGTTGAACTGGATAGGATGCTATCCAGAAATATCCTACCCCCTTGGTAGGATATTTGTGAGGTGGGGCCCGCACGAGCCCCGCCGTTTCTTTCCGCTAAGAAACGCACCCGTGAAAACCCGTCTTAATGAAAGTCAACCGACGCGTTTTCTAAATTCTTAACAGACCATTTAATTGGGCTGTTTCTCTCGTGAATTAAATGGGTTGTTTCTTTCGTGAATTAAATGACCCGTTTCTTTCGTTGAATTAATTCAACGAATTAATTCAATCGTTTCTTAACCGGTTTTCGTGTGTTGGCATATTAATAAAATAAGACCAACCCAAATCTTTGGAGAAGGTTTGAGAGGATTCTTGTTCTTCTTCTCCCTCGCGAAGAACACGAAGAACGCGAAGAACGCGAAGAACGCCGAACCCGGAAATCGACGACACTTCCATCCGTGACGTTCTTCCACGCTCCGATCACCGACCGTTGAGGTGAGTGATTTCGGATTTCCGCTCAAAAGTTCTTTTCTTTTGGTTTTAAACGAAACACAGATTTAAATATTAATAATTTAAATCTGTTGTTCTTGGTTCGTTGAGTTCGCCGACTCAACGCCGGTTTCCGCGACGACGCGACGTCTCCCCGCGACGACGCGACGATCGATCTCTTCCGCGACGATCTCTTCCGCGAAGAACGCCCGCGCACGACGATCATCAAGGTAGAGATTTCTTTATGGGAGTTACCCCTTTAAAATTAATTCACGTCTTTGTTTTCTTTAAAGAAATTAAAGAACCGTTGTGAACAATTTTAATCCTATCAAAATTGTTGTTTCCTGTGTGGAATCTTTTTCTCCCGGTTGTTTATTTCTAACGCGGAGGGTGCGGGCCAAACGAACACGGCCCGACGACCCTCCGTCGTTCTTCGTTTTGTGCGGATTTGGCGGTCGACGACGGAACGTGCTGCAGCGGACGTTCGATGATCCCGCAGTAAAGAACGGATCCCGGGAGGAGCATCGGCGCAGACGGGAAAGAAAACGGGCCACCGGAGCGACTCCGGCGGCCCGCGAAAGACGGCGGCGGTGCGGGTCGCCGGCGCGGCGGCGCCGGCGGCCGGAGGCGGCAGCGCCCCAGCGCGCCGCCGGACAGGCCGCCGAGGCTGAGCCGCGGTGGCGGCCAGCGGACCCGCGGTCCGCGGGTCCGGTTCTCCCGGTCGGGACGCGGCAATGCGCCGCGTCCGCTGACGACCCGCGCGGCCCGCACGCGGGCCGCGGCTCCCTCGACCGCGGGCTGCGCCCGCGGCTTCCACCCGCGCGGCTCGGCCAAGCCGAGCCGGCCGAGCCGGACCGGCCCTGGCCGGGCCGGGTCGGCCCGAGCCCGTACCCCCCATCTTCGGATGTTTTCGTTCAAACGCCCGTAACTTGAGCTTCGTGCCTCCAAACGACTCTCCGTCAGCGGCAACGCGATCCTTGGATCGAGACAATCGTTTCGGTATATCGCACTCAAGGTTTCGGAATACTTTGAGTTCGGCCGGGTTGGTTCGTACACGAGACCAACCGGGCCCTCGGAGCGGAAACGCTCATATCTTGAGCTACGGACGTCCGATTGACGTGCCGTCAGCTTTGTTGAATTTCTCTAAGTGAGACGGATCTTTTGGCATACTCCGCCCGAGGTTTGGACGCAGGTGGAGTGCGGTCGGGTTGGTTTTGCCTTAAAAACCAACCGGGCCCCTGGGACGAAAATGCCAATATCTCTCAGACCGGGCGTCCGATTGACGCGCCGTCTGCGACGTTGAGTTCCTGTTGGCGATACGGAACTTTTGGATATATCAACTTCGGACTTCGTGTCAGTTGATGTATCAGCCCCTCGGCTCGTGGAGCGGACCCTCCCGAACGGGCTTGCTGTGTGCGGGAACCCTAGGCTGGTTGCGACTGCTACATCGACAGCGACGACCGTGCAGAGATCCTCAGTGGACTGCGGCGACGACTGTGCAGAGATCCTCCGTGGACTCCGACGACGACTGTGCAGAGATCCTTCGTGGACTCCGACGACGACCGTGTAGAGATCCTCAGTGGACTGCGGCGACGACTGTGCAGAGATCCTCAGCGGACTGCGACGACTACTGCACTCAGCGATCCTACGTGGATCAGTGCTTCAGGTCCTGCGTGGGCCCGGTCCTGTGTGGGCCCGATCCTGTGTGGGTCCGATCCTGCGTGGGTCAGCGCTCAGCGGTTCTGTGTGAGCCAGCGCCTACAGGTCCTGCGTGGGCCCAGTCCTGTGTGGGCCCGATCCTGTGTGGGTCATCTCTCAGCGGTTCTGTGTGAGCCAACTCCTACAGGTCCTGCGTGGGACCGATCCTGTGTGGGTCACTGCAAGGTTAGTACCTATCGATCCTTCGTGGGTCCGACGACTTAGATGGTTCAATGATCATCTTTATCGTCATCCGAAAAAGTATACCTGTGTGAGCTGAATCTTGTGTTACTCTCCTTTGTGGATTGTGTTGAGCTATCCTGTGTGGATTTACTGTTTACTCTCCTTTGTGGATTGTGTTGTTCTATCCTGCGTGGGTATGCGTTTTGCTTTCCTGTGTGGACTGGGTTGTGCTTGGGCTCGGACGTTGGAGCCGAACGGGGAATTGAAGACTTAGGTATATGTATGGGCATATACCTAAGTTGTGTCAGTTGTTACTTCGTGATTGCATCCCTTCTTCGTGATTTATCCTTCGTGGATTTCGGGAGACCTTCGGGGGTCTCGGGGTCCCTACTGAGTAGCTTATACTCACCCCTGCACGGGCTATGCCCGCACTTCGTGGTGTTGGTTGTAGACGACGGACAGCGCTGATCGTGGAGGAGGCGTGCGGAGCAGGACAGTACCCGGAGGTGGACCACTGGGCGGGACGTACTCGGAGCGGTTAGGTGGACCCGAGGAGCAGTGGAGGCTATCTGTACCCACCCTTCAGGTGGGACTTCCGGAGGACGGCTCGACGCTACAGCTTTCCCTTTTCAGTTGCTGTTTTTCTTTTCAGTTGTACTTTACAGTTGGGCTTGTATTTCCGGCCCCTTTTACTTTCAGCACAGCTTGTACAGTTTTTACTTAGTGTTTACTTTTCTGCTTGCTACTCTGTGGTGCTTGTTTTCTTTTCAAAGGAAAATGTCTTCCCTTTTTGTTGGGATTTACGCCTTGGTGCTAGTCGCCAGCCCCTGGCCTATGGAAGGCGGGCTTGGGGTAGTCACGGCACGGGCCCCGAGGACGGGTCGTGACATGCCAGGCCACCAGTGCTGTCGTCTGAGATCCTGGTACATCTTTACCACTCCAGGATGTACCGCCAAAGGGGAAGTGTGAAACTCTCTTAGCACTTCTTCCCGCAAAGCAACTGGCACCAAGGTACGTCCTCTGAAAAGAACGTTGTGCTCTCCTCCTAAGGAGAAACCATCAGGTGCCTGTCCTGAGGATATCTGCGCACGTCGTGTCTCACAGTCGGCGTCCCCACGCTGTGCCTCTCAAACCTGCTGCAGTAGTGGAGGAGTGACTGTGAGTGACTGAAGAAAGGCTGATCCATCTCTATCCATGAAGGATATCTACAAAGAGGCTAGCTGCTTTGTCGCCTCCCCAAGTAGCTGAATGTCCGTCCAGAAAAGAGATGCATCATCGTGCACCTGGAGCATCAAGCTCCACCATCTGCCTGCTGTCGCGTGTAGTAGGCTCGCTGCGAGGATCACCATGAGGTCTGCTGGTGTCCTCACTAACCTGAAAACTCGTACAACTGCCTCCAGTCAATCCTCGGCTGCCTGAGGGACCGTCTCCCCGCGGAACCTGGGCGGTCGCTGGCGTTGGAACTCGTGCAGTGCACTAAGGCGACGTGCATCGTCAACGGCTGGGGCTGGTAGCATCGGTGGCTCGGCGGGTAGAGGTACCGCTGGTGCCTCTGCTGTCAAAGGGCCATGTACCGAGGCCTCGTCGCTCGGTGAGCTGTCGTCACGCACAACTCTCGGAACCCTAGCTGGCTGCCGTCGTGGGGTCATCCTGAAAAGAGACAGGTGCGCCACGGTCAGAACAGTATATCTGGTGAGCTGACACAAAGTAATCACAAAGAAAACTTGAAACACACATGCAATCAATGTTTTCGTGTATTAAGTCGGAAATCAGAAGTCAGGGTCCTGGTGTACGGATACGTCGGTCACCGCACCAACACTGGACTCCCTGGACGGATAACCACACTCAATACGCTTAACACTATTGCTTCACATAGAAAAAGATCAGAGTCCAAAGTTCTGTGGTAGAACCGAACTCCTCTGATACCAATTTGTCACGACCCGTCCTCAGGGCCCGTGTCGTGACTATCTCAAGCCCGCCTTCCATAGGCCAGGGGCTGGCGACTAGCACCAAGGCGTAAATCCCGATAAAAAGGGAAGACATTGCCTTTGTAAAGTAAACAAACACCATAGAGCAAGCAAGCAGTAGAAGTAAACACTAAGTAAAAACTGATACAAAAGTAAGTGCAGAAAAGTAAGTGGGCCAGTATACAAACCCAAACTGAAAGTAAAGTACAACTGGAAAGGGAAAACAGCAACTGAAAGTAATGCTGCAGCCTCGAGCCGTCCACTGGAACTCCCACCTGAAGGGTGAGTACAGATAGCCTCCACGGCTCCTCGGGTCCAGTCGTCCGCTCCGAGTACGTCCCGCCCAGTGGTCCACCTCCGAGTACCGACTTGCTCCGCAAGCCTCAACCGCGATCAGCGCTGTTCGTTGTCTGCAACCAACACAACGTAGTGCGGGCATAGCCCGTACAGGGGTGAGTGTAAGCTACTCAGTAGGGACCTCGAGACCCCCGAAGGTCTCCCAGAATCCACAAGGATAATCCACAAAGGTAAGATACAATCACGAAGTAACATCCGACACTACTTAGGTATATTCCCATACATATACCTAAGTCATCAATTCCAGTTCGGCTCCAACATCCGAGCTCAAGTACAACCCAGTCCACACAGGAAACCACAATCCAATCCACACAGGAAAGCATAACGTAATCCACATAGGAAAGCAAGTCAAGATTCAGCTCACACAGGTATACTTCTTCATATGACGATAGAGATGATCAGATATAGCCACTGATTAATCTAAGTCATCGGAACGACAAAGGATCGATAGGTACTAACCCCCGCAATGACCCACACAGGATTGATAGGTAACTAACCCCCGCAATGACCCACACAGGATCGGACCCACACAGGATCTGTAGGCGCAGGCACACACATGACCGCTGAGCGCTGACCCACACAGGATCTGACCCACAAAGGATCGGTAGCACTGATCCACGTAGGATCGCTGGGTGCTATAGTCGTCGTCGTCGAATCCACGGAGGATTTCTGCACAGTCGTCATCGTCGTCGCAGTCGCAGCCAGCTCTAGGGTTCCCGCACACAGCAAGCACGTTCGGGAGGGTCCGCTCCACGAGCTGAGGGGCTGATACATCAACTGACACGTAGTCCGGAGTTGATGTATCCAAAAGTTTCATATCGTCAACAGGAACTCAACGCGACAGACGGCGCGTCGATCGGACGCCCGGTCTGAAATTTATTGGCTTTTTTGTCCAAGGGGCCGGTTGGTTTTTAAAGTCAAAACCAACCAGACCGTACTCCACCTGCGTCCAAACCTCGAGCGGAGTAAGCCAAAAGGTCTGTCTCACTAAAAGGAATCCATCAAAATCGACGGTACGTCAATCGGACGTCCGGAACTCAAGTTATAAGCGTTTTCACTCTGAGGGCCCGGTTGGTTTCGTGTACGAACCAACCCGGCCGAACCCAAAGTACTCTGAAACCTTGAGTGCAATATACCGAAACGACCGTCTCGATCCAAGGATCACTACGCAACTGACAGTGCGTCGATCGGAGGTCCGCAGCTCAAATTATGGGCAACGGACTGAAAGAGGTTCGGTATTAAGGGGTTCGGGCCCGGTCCGACCCGGCCCGATACCCCCAGGGTCGGCCCGAACCGGGTCTGGGTCCGGCCCGCTTGGGCGCGGCCCGGCCCGACAGGCGCGGCCCGGATCGGCGGCCCGGTGCGCTGGCCAGGAGGCTCGGCCGAACGGCCGAGCCGTTCGGGATGCAGGGGGGGGCGCTGCCCCCCGCGTGTAGTAACCGCGGCCCCTTAACGGGGCCGCTCACGTTCGGCCAGCCGGGGATTTCGAACCCCCGGTTCTTCCACGGTCCGGTCAGCCGGCTTCTGCCGCCACGGGACCGCAAGGCCGGTCCCCCTGCTCCGATGCCGGCGGCCCGGAACCGGCCGCCGGTTCCCCTGCTCCGCCGCGGCCCCGCTCCAGCCGCGGTGCTTTTGTGGATCACTGGCGCGGCGCGACGGCGCCGCGTCTCTGGTTCCTCTTCAGCGGCGCAGCGTGACGGCGCCGCATCTTTGGTTCATCTTCAACGGCGCGGCGCAACGGCGTCGCGCTTCTCCTTTCCTTATCAACTCCCGCGCGGTGCTTCGGCACCGCGTTGCCTTGCTCGTGCCGCAACAAACAAACCAACAAGGGGAGGAGGGTCGGCCGTGTTCGTGCGGTCCGACCTCCTCCCGTTATTGCGATAGCAGACCGCTCAAAAGAAAAGGAGAAAGCGACAGAAGTATTCACGAACTAACAAATAAAATAATTCTCTACCTCAACGTTGTTGTCGAACGAGAGTTCGTCTCAGAATTAACTGTCGCGGAAGAAGAGGATCGTCGCGGAAGAAAGCGTCACGGAAGAAACGTTGTTGGCGTTAGGTGATCTCCGAGGAAGGCGTCTCTCGTCGTCGTCCGCCGTCGGAGGTCGGCGTTCTTCGTCGGCGACGGTGCGTTCTTCGCGTTCTTCGTCGAAGAACGAAGAATCCTCAAGACCTCTCTTTTTCTCCCAAAGTCTTAACACAACAAAAACTCAACCATAATAAAATAAGTCCTTCCCTTATTTTATTATCATAACATAAGAATTTGAAATTCAAAAGATAAGAAACAAACAATTAATTCAATGAATTAATTGTAACGATTTAACCGCCCAAATTAATGAGGCGTTTCTTAACCAGAATAAACGCACGGTTTGACTTCATTAAAAGGGGGGGTGCGGGTGCGTTACATAGAAGAAAAGAAACGGTGGGGCTTGTGTGGGCCCCACCTCACAAATATCCTACCAAGTGGGTAGGATATTGTGGGTCCCACATCATCCACTTAACTTAAGTTAAAATAAAATAAAAAATGGTTGTACCACTTTTATTTTATTTCTTAATTTAACCCCAAAAATTAAAAACCACACCCGAGCAAACGCAACTCCGAAAAAGATGTTTCTAAGCAAATACCGGCACTGTGATTCCATCGGTGCCCTCGGAATTTGATTCCGAGCACCGGTTCAAAAGTTAGAAAAACACGTTCGTTCGTTCACTGAACGTACTCGAGCTAAACTTCGGAAAAAGATTCCGGGCACACCGGGCCTCGGAATTAGGTGCCATCAGAAACTGCATTCTTGTAAAATTTCTAAGAAAATTAAGAAAAAAATTTCCTTGAATTTTACAGGTCTTTACATAGGTACATTTGTGCCAGAGCTGCCTCTACCTACTCGTATCCAGACAGGAATGTATTGCTTAGAAAATACACAAAATCTCTACATTACCAAAATTCTAAGTTCTTCTATACTAATCATCAAAGTCTATCTTTGGTAATGTTCTCTAATCAGAGTTTTTTTAAATCTAATTTCCAAGGTTTGTACTAAACTTTCTCTGATACCAATTGTAGTGCTCCGACCCTAGTTACCCAGAGTCGGTGCATTATTACATAACATTGGCATGATCACAAGGGATCAAATCCCAAAAGACCGATCAGTTTAGTAGCCTTGAAGTACTAGATACATACATAAGTTTTACATTATATTATGAAATGAAAAACAACATTGTCTCCTTTGAACACATTTATCTCCCTTAAACTATCCATGCAGGTCAGTCATAATATATTTCTTCACATCCTAGGAAAAATAAAACATAGAAAAGGGTGAGCTCAGATGCTCAGTAAGGATAACAATATTGCATAAACTTTCATAAATAAGCATAAACATTTTAAGGCAATGTATAAGACTAAAACATAAGTCTTTTAAACTTAAACTTCAGCATAATATCGCAAATATAAATCAAATAATGTCATTTAATTATTCACATTGATATTCTGCTAGTCGAATAATCACATGCATTATCAATAACTAATTTCATATTGATAGAATGCATAATGTCGGACATCATAACCACATAGTCAAGGCCTCGTGTAAAGACTACAAATAAGATTTTATCAATTTCTTGTGTCAAGACACTAGTTTGTCTCATTAGACCTACCGATGGATCGAGGAGCTATAGCGGGCTCCACCTGTCACTTACTAAGTCCAATGCATTTCTCATATGAAAAGGTTGAAACATAACATAAACATTCATATTAAAACTAGATACGAAATGTTAATATTTTAACCATAAACCATGAATGGTATAAAAATAACACATTCACAGTCAAACATATCACAAAACCTTCAATACAATATGGAAGATTGTATCATAATAAATCAACTTCAAACAAGTGTAAAATCCATTAAAGAATATTGACATACATGAAATCAAAACTATTTGAGAGAAATATCTCTTTCTATTTTGAAATCATTTAAATGTCACGTAATTATAAAAGAAAATATTTATTTTTAAAATATTCTTATAAGCTTGTAATAGAAGATTTGAAGGTGTTATAACGGCGGAAAATAGCTGCACTCGCTGTATAAGTTAAAAAAACATTTTTTCCTTAATTTTGTTGAAAAGGTCGTAAAGGACCTTGTTTAGAAAACGACGAAAAAAATCTTTTATAAACATTTTATAAAATGTCATACAAGGGTATAAATGACTTTAAACCATAGTCTAGGAAATAGTAAAAATGTATTGAAATGCATTTTTAAGAAACACGGATGTGGATGATAAAGAGGTCTCAGTAGATACTCATGTATAAACAACCTCAGATAATGAAGAGATTGTAGAATTAACCCTTACCTTATATTTTTCCTTGATCGAGGGTACGTTAACCTCCTGTATAGTAGTTAAATCGTTGTTATTAAATTATACAAGAACCACATACATAAATATGATATCATATATAATCTTCTAATATTGATTTGTTAATAATATTTCAGTAGTATCATTGTTTCGGGTGTTAATTGATTCGTTTTCCTTTATATGCTTGGTTACGTAAGCGATGTTTGTTATGGATAAGATGTATTTGATTCATATCCATAATAATATTAAGTTCTTAAACATTATTTTTAATCATAAAATGAAAATTATTCTTGAATGGTTATGATGGGAAATGAATTTCATCGCATTCGTGGAGACGGTAATCTGTATGTACGCACGAGCGACAATATCATTATATTGATGGTGAAATCGTATGTAATTGAATGGTATATCATATATACAGAATCCTTAACATGTTATATTTATTATTTACATCAGTTATACTCATTATTATACTCATCCAAATAATGAAGTGTTTGAATAACAAACTACACCACGACGTGGAGATGGTAAGTCGTACGTACACACGTATGATGACTTGTCATTCATAGGATTGATAGAATAATGAATCTGGTTGTACCACATTTATAATAACATCACAGTATGTATAAGGTACTGGAGTTATTATTTTGGTATGGAAACAACAAAGAAAGAGGAAGTGGAAGAAGAAAAGAACTTTGAAAGATGTGGTGAAATTATTACCTCTTCTTCGAGTGTTTCATTTTGATTTGAACAAAAGAGCTCCTTAGGTTGGCTTTCTGCTCAAAGGAAGACATCTAGGTTGAATTGAGAGAAGTTGGGAGGAGATTTGGGCAGGGGTTCACCGAGCCAAATGACTTTGGAGCTGTAATTTTGAGAGAAGGGGAAGTACCCTTTAGAGGCTAAGGTGGGGCTGGGTTGAAAACCTCTCAACTAATAGGTTTTAGACAGGTTTAGGTCGTCATATTAACCTTATCTTTTAGATTTAACTCTTAGTTAAATATTTTAACTTTTACCATGTATTCTTGTATTATTATAATAAATTGTTAATAAACTTACTATAAAAAGTCAAGCGAACCCCAAGTGGTTCATTATTGATATATCTAACCTTATCTAAGTCCTTTGGCCGAACCTTAGATTTTTAAGAATATTATATCAATTAATAATATGGTATTTGTTTTAAAAACTCATTTATGTCAATTTTGACACTATTTGGTATTTTGTTTTTGTGAAAGTCATAACAACTTTATCACTTCGAACAAAGTTTATTTAATCAACTCTAACATGTCATATTAACCTAGAAAATTAATGGAATTCATCAAAAGTCTCAATTTACATTTATTTGGATATTTATAATATCAATTATTTTAATCTTTCATTAATAAGGTAATTACTGCATCATCATTGTATCATAAATAAATTTAATTATTTAATGTCTAAAAATTATAAATAAAATATCATTATGTAAGAAATCTTTTTATCTTTATAATGAATATTTATAGTCAAATTTATCTTATGTGTAATCTTATATTAAAAATGGTTTAGTTATTAAACTTTGAATTAATCATTTTTAACTCTTCTTTAAATAAAATAATAATAATTGTCATAATCTAATCCAAGTGGACCAAAAGGATCATATTTTATTACTAAGGTTGATTTTGGTCGAAATGCACTAATCCAATAGAATTACGACATGTGTTAGGGTAATTATAATATCATTTGTTACCTTTAATTACTCTATTTACTTTTAATTGTAGTAAATAAAAGTCAAAAGTTACTATTCACCAAAAATTATTTTCATCTTATTGAACCACATTTTACTTATTGATGTCAACTGTATATCTCAGATTTTTGAAATTCAATTCACAGAAGCGGTAAAATTACATTATATGCAAATTTGCAAATGTGCCTAAAAGGTGGGTAAAAGACGATAAAAAGTTAAATAAAATTTTATACATCTTATCTTATTATAAAATGACTCTAATGAATTATATTGAACTTATATAGGTATTAAGTATATATTTGACTTAAAATAAATCTAAATAAAATAAATAATTATTTAAATAAAAAGTCGGTTTTAAACAATAACGCAATGTTTTCACTATTCATCAAAAATTGAAAGTTTTCAGAAAAATATCAAAAATTCACCCTAAGCTAATTTTGATATTCCGAATCCAAAAATGAAGTCCATTTTGAAAAAAAATTATAAAATTTCAAAAAGTGAGTATTACTATTCATAACGGCTAGTTTGATTTGTCGTGGTGTGCTAAAATTTCAAGTTGCGTACAGCGCAAGTTATTGCATTATTCAAAGGGAAACATATCATGTAAGCTCGGGGTGTTACAGACCCACAAAGGCAGCTATCAACTGAGTTGCACCCTAGGGGCTATAATCTGTGCATATTATGTCTTGTTCTAAAACGGTGAGGGGTTGGCAATCTGTCTCGTCAGGCTTACTCATAGAGAGATTTTCAATCTCATAACTTTATGATTTTACATGAAAATTTCATGTACTTTATGCATGAGATGCATTCAAATATGTATGAATATACTTAGCTTCTATTTTTGGATGAATAACAAAACTTGTGGGTTGTGTAAAGAGTTACACATTAATGTGGTGTGAACACGTTGATTTAGTGGATGGAATAGGAATTCCAAAACTAAATCATTAGAAGCATGCATACACAAATGAATAGAGTATGAGAAAATAAATATTGCATGTATTGTAATAGTTATGAAATTTAATATGCATATGATGTATATTAAGTTGGTGATACTTTTGAAAGAAAACCTTAAAATACTAAGTGTAGGATTTAATCTAAAACAGCACTTGTTAGGACCTCGATCATCCAATCAGGTAGGTTCTTCCAAAGCAGAGTGTCTCTAGATTATCTTGTGTAAGGCAAGCAAGTAATGGGTGACACTAGATCATCATTCGGTAGGTTCTTCCAAAGCAGGATGCCCCTAGATTGTCTTTTGTTAGCCTATTTTTGGTGTTTTCTTTGGATGAAAATTAGTTGGGAAACCCTTAAGAAGGATATCGAAGGAATAGAGTTGAGTTTGTCCATATAATGGATTCGAGAATAGGTTGAGGTGGTTGTTTCTTGAACTGCACCCAAGAACGTGGCAGAGGTTCGTAACTTTCTTGGTCTTGAGGGTTGTTATCGGAAGTTTGTGGCCAATTTCTCTTGGATTGCAGCCTCGTTAACAGCCCTCACTCGGAAGGACCAAGCTTTCATTTGGACCGATCAATGTCAGGCAGCAATAGATTACCTGAAGGAGCAATTGATCCTGCCTAAATGGCCTGAAGGCCTTCATTTTTTTTGATAATCCATCTTTCAAGGGGTGAGGCGGAACCCTTACAAAACCCGAAGGCTTAGAGACAATTACATGACTCGTAGGTCTTAGAGGGAATCGCCTAAACAAGACAACTTGAAACTGCTCGTAGGTCTTTGAGGGAATCACCCAGACAAGACAACTTAAAACTGCTCCTCAGCACATGTCATGATATCAGCACTCCACCTTCACAGGGTTGGTCGGCTAGCTGTCATGTGCAGAGCTGCACATGCCCTGTACCGATGGCAATGTCATACCCTCTCATTCTTCCAATTCTGGTTAGCTTTGCTCTGGTGAATGTGTCTCTACTTTGAATCCTCATATGGAGCCTTGTCCCTTGAGGTCTGACTGGTACATCTGCATCTTCATGTGGCCTGAAGGCCGTGGGGTGGCCCAAAGGCCTTGAGGTGGCCCGAAGGCCTTCAGAGACAACAGGCCCGAAAGCCTTGGGTGGCCCGAAAGCCTTGCAGGACCCCAAGGACCAAACTGGTGGCCCAGAGGCCCAGAAGGAGCAGTTGATCATTGCCCCAGTTCTTTGGAAAGTGTCTTGATGCAGTAGTGGGTAATGTGATCTCTTATGGGTCCAGGCATTTACGCCCTCACGAGCGTAACTAGGCCACCCACGATCAGAAGATGGCAGCAGTGGTGTTTTTCATAAAGTTATGGCGACATTACCTCATCGAGAAATGCTTTATGGTCACCACGAATCATAAAAGCCTGAGGTATGTTTTCTCCCAGCGCGACCTGAATCTACAACAGTGGGGATGGATGAAGTTCCTCCAGGACTACAACTTTGAGATCTCCTATATGCTAGAAAAGAGAAACTTTGTTACAGTCGCGCTAAGCAGAAAGCCGCAGGAAGTTGTTCAAGAATCTGAGGATGTCTGGAGGGCGATGGAGGGGTTAGAGGTTTTGCATCTCGAAGCAGAGGAGGTTGATGGTCGTGGATACTTGTTCCAGATGATGGTAGAGACCGCTTTGTTGCAATAGATGGAATGTCTCGGTGGGGAGGCTTAGAGACAGAGGTGATGCGCGATTAGGTTGTTCGTAGTGATGCCCCTGAGGGGTGGTCGCCCATCATTGGGTTATGTTCCAGGGGAGGATGTTTGTCCCATTGGCGATACGTGAGGGAGTCATCCATGAGTTTCATAGATCACCCCTAGTGATACAACTCGGCATGTCTAAGATGTATCATGGCTTCAGGAGGTAGTTTTGATGGTCAGGGATGAAGCGGTTAGTGGCGGAGTTCATGTTGTGATGGAGGTAGTTATTGCAGCCTTTCGATGTCCACGGGTGGAAGTGGGAGGATATATCGATGGATTTCTTCACTGGGATACCTCGAGCCCAGGATGGATATAATGCTATTTGGGTGATCATAGATCGACTGACGAAATCGGCTTACTTTCTGATGATCTGGGAATCAAGTATTGTGGATGTTTTGGCGAGATGGTACGTGAATGACATGATGGGGCTTCATGGAACCCTGAGGGCAATCATTTCCGACTGAGACCCTTGGTTAACTTCACGAGTTTGGAGGAGATTGCAGCACGCATTTGGCACTCAGTTATGCCTTAACACTGCTTTTCACCCCCAGACGGACGAGCAGATTGAGCAGACCATCAAGACACTAGAGGATATGTTGTCGGCGTGCGTTTTGGATTTCAGTGGATCATGGGCATGACACCCACCATTTGTTGAGTTTGCTTATAATAATAACTATCACTCATCCATCAATATGACACCCTTGAAGGCGTTGTATGGGAGGCTATGTCGATCCCTGTTGAGCTGGACTGAGATTGGAGAGGCAACAGTTCTTGATTCCAACATGGTGCATAATATGGAGAAGATCTAAGTGGTTCATTAGAGGATGAAGGCGGCACAGGACCACCAGAAGGCTTATGTCAATCGACAGAAGAGGCCTTCGGAGTTTGAGGTTGAAGGCTATGTTTTTCGAAAGGTTTCCCCCCAGCACGGTCAGCGGAGGTTTAGTCGGGGGAGCAATCACTCACCACGGTTTGTTGGACCCTTAAAGGTGTTGAGTGCATTGAAGAGGTGGCTTATCGGTTGGCGCTACCTCCACAGCTGGACAGAGTTCATGATGTATTCCATGTGTCTCAATTCTGCTGGTATCTTCACGATGATTCTCACATCATCAACTGGGGGAGTGGGATATCGAGGATGATGTGATATTCATAGAACGATCGATCACTACCACAAAAACAGTTTTTCTCAGCGCTAACCTTTATCAGCGCTAACGAAAAAGCACTGATAAAAGCACACCTTTATCAGCGCTTTTTTTTAGCGCTGATAAAGGTACCCCCTTTATCAGCGCTTTTTTAGTAGCGTTGATAAAGGGTCGACTTCAAAAAAAATTAATTAAAAATAATATATTAATATATAAATATATAAATATAGTTATATTGATATAAATATAATATATAATTTTTAAATATATTTTAGATAAGTATAAATATACATTTACACTTAATATACTTAATATATAAGATATTTAGTGAAAATGGTTAATAAAAAAATTAAAAAAAATATTTTTAATTAATAATTTGCTAATTATTATGGAGTAATAGTCTTTTAATAACAATTTGAAGACTAAAAAAATTAAAAAAAAATTAAAAAAAGATCCAAAATATGTTGAAAACGCAACTCGAACTTCAAACGGTCATAACTTTTGATCCGGGTGTCCGTTTGAGCTCTACCACATATCAAATCGAAGTCTGTGACAAGCTCTATGTCGCTGTGACAGGGGGAACCCAGGTCAAGGTTTTTTCGAGGCCAAAAAAGGCCCATAAGGCCTCCAAAACTGAGTTTTTAGTTGGGGTATCGCGATTTTTTATCATTTTGTGGATTTTCAGCCTCGTTTAAGGGGGTATTATTGGCTTTTTTGGGTGGGGACTGAATTTATTCCAAGATATTACATTCATATTGATATTATGTCTTTGAAATTTCATCATTTTTTATGATGCACTTCTATTTATAATCAAATATATAACAATATATATATATTTTTATATATTCACACATAAAAATTTAATTATAAATATAAATAATAAAATATATTTACATATAAAATATATTAGCTTTATCTAAATAATAACTAATATCCATTTTATTTGAAATACAAATATATGAATATTTATATATATATATATATATTAATCTAACTATATATATATATATATTAATATAACAACATATATATATATATATATTAATATTACTATAAATATATATATATTAATATCACTATAAATATATATATTAATATCACTATAAATATATATATTAATATAACTATATATATATATATATTAATATAAATATATATTACTATCTGAATAAATATAACTATATATATATAAATAAAGATATATATTAATATAACTATATATATATTAATATAACTATATATATATTAATATAAATATATATTACTATACAAATAAATATAACTATATATATAGAGAGAGATATATATTAATATAACTATATATATATATTAATATAATTATATATATATTATAATATAACTATATATATATTAATATAAATATATATTACTATACGAATAAATATAACTAAATATATAAATATATATATATAGATATCATGAAATGGAAAACAAATCAAAATAGAGGAGTGGTAAGGGCTTAGGCGCGTAGGGGGGAGGTCTCGAGTTCAAATCCTGGTGGAGACAGGGGCGCGCGTGAATGGGGGAATATGGGAGCAAGCGCTGATAAAGGGTGGAGGGGGTGTGTGGGGCGTTGTAGGGGGTCAGAAAAGCATTGTAAAAGGGGGGCTCAAACGCTATAAAATCCCCCTCAAATGGCAGTATTTTTTTATTTTTTTATTTTTTTAAATTTTTTAAATTTTTTTATTTTTTTTACCTTTTATCAACGCTAAAACGAAAGCGCTGATAAAGGAAGCGCTAATAAAGGGGTCTTTATCAGCGCTTTTTGGAGCGCTGATAAAGGGGACCCCCCCCTTATCTACGCCGGCTTTAACAGCGCTTTTCTAGCACTGTTAAATGTCATTTTTAACACTGATAAAAGGCGTATTTGTAGTAGTGGATCATGATTCAAGACCGTCAGGAGAAGGTGTTGTGAGGGTGTGTTATCCTCTTGGTTCGAGTTCTATAGAGGCATGGCAGTCTAGAGGAGAACACTTGGGAGCGGGAGTCGTAGATTCACGCCCAGTACCCAGAGTTGTTTGTTCTTTGATGTTTTGGTTGTTTTGATGTGAGGCTTTTGTGACGGTTGTTTGGCTATTTCCTGTTATGTTTTGAAATATAATTGCATCTTTGTTTGAGAGGTATCTCCTGAGGAATCGTTTAGTGGTTTTTGGTGGTTGGTTCTTCTTGCCTTTTCCGATTAGTTTTGATTCTCGAGGACAAGAATCACTTGAGAGATATCTGACGTAACGACACAGACCCTTCTGGCCCGTTACTATGAATGTTTTGGGTTTTAAGAGCCTTGACATGGGTTTGAGGAAGAGAGATGAGAAGCTAGAGTTAAATCTGTAACTACAGGTGGTGATTCACGTCGTGAATCATCAGTTCACGATGTGAATGATGTTTCACAGGGTGGCTTCATGGCTTATCTCTGGAATTTTTACTTGGGTCTGATTCACTGCGTGAAATGTTATTCAAAAGATGGGTCTTATTATAAACACATGATACAAAGAAAGGCGGACTGAGGACTCGACCCCACGACCGACGGCCCACACCCCAACCCCCATGGTCACCCTAGCTGCCTGCGGGGTGGCTTTTGAATGTTTATAGCAGAGTTTTTAGTGGTTCTGTCTTCGAATGTTTCACGATGTGAAATTCCTCCAAGTTTGTTGGATTGAGCGCCTTATTTTTCAGCGAATGTGAACCACGTGAGGTTCACAGCGTGAAGCAACCATTCGCGTCGTGAATGGGGAGATTTTCAGGATGTCTATAAATCCTAGCCTCCCTTTGATCTCCCTCATTATCCCTTCATTTCTCTCGAACATCAGGTGATTCTGGGAGCCATAACAGCCTCTGATCTTTGGCGTTCATCATTGGCTTTTGGAGATTTGACATCGGTGATTTCGGGTGAGTCCTCTTTCTCTCTGAGTTCTTCCTTGTTTCTTTAGAGGTTTTGCAGCGACTATGTTGTTTAGAGTCGAGGGTTTGTTGGGCTACAATTTTGATGAGGCGTCGTTGCGTTTTATATTGATTCAAGGATTCCTTGTGTGGTTGTGGCCTCGCGGTTCATCCTCTCTTTGGCTTTGCGCAGCGAATCAGAAAGTTTCTTTTGAGGTAGGTAGGGGATTCGATTTCTCTCTTTTTTAAGTGCATCTATGAAATTATCATGTTTTTGCTTTCTGTTGGGTGAGTGGTATGAATTGGCATGATAAAGATAATAAACTGAACTAATGAAATTGAAAGGGAATGGTGTGATACGCATCTGGGTTAACAGTTTTCTTGATGTTGCTGGGGTTATTTCATTATATATGCTTGTTATAGAATTATTCCTTGTAGTGATGGCTTGATTTGAGAATACCCCTTTAAAAGGTTAAATACTTAAAGCTGGTAAATAAAAAGACTAAGTTGAATATGTTTGTTTTATACTTGACTTGATGTGTGCAGCTTGGTGGTCTTGGTTGTGATGCGGCAATTTAACGTGGTTGCTGCTTGATAGTGATTTGGTAGCAATAGAATAATAATATTGGCATGCGTAAAAGTGGTTATGGATAAAGAATCTGTTGGTGTAAATTTAAACTAATAACTAAATGAATAGAGCATGGTGGTTGATCATTGAATTAAAAATGAGAAATAAAACTCCACCCCCTATGTGATGGTTGTGGATTGGTTGTTCTGCATTAGAAGCAGCGCTTGGTGGAACGATATTCAGTAGTGTCCCAACGATGGTTGTGGTAGGTGTTGCTTATGTGAACCCATAGGTGTTGGCTTATGTGAGACTAATTATATAACTATATTTTCTTCTCTTTTCATACGCGCCCCAGCCGAGTTAGGTAACCTTACTAACATCCAGAGACTCTAGGGGTGTTCTTCCCTAACATCTAGGATGGGGAGGATACAGATGGCGGACTACCCCTTCTTCTCTACTCTCTTCAGCAACAGCTTCTGATGATGTTAGTGGGGGGCAATGAGATGTGTGGTGGGGATCATGCGTGGTAGGGGAGGACATGAGGTTAATATCATACGCGTTCATGATACCCTACTTGTAATGGCTTGGACCTCTTTGGTTCATTACTTTGTCAAAATTCAGTGTTTGGGGTGTTCTGAGAGGCAACAGTAGCTCATTTCAAGAGTTTGCCAAAATTCCAATTTTTCCAATGGCAGGACACGTCGGTGACTCGGCGTCGGTAGCTCAGCGTCGGTGAGTCAGGGCGTCGATGAGTCAGGACGTCGATAGGTCGAGGCGTCGGTAGGTCAGGACGTCGGTAGGTCGGGGCGTCGGTAGGTCGGGGCGTCGGTGGGTCGGGCGTCAGTGAGTCAGGCGTCGGTAAGTCGGGTCGGTGAGTCGTGTCGGTGGCTCATCCATCAGTGAGTCAGGCGTCGGTGACTCACCCATTAGTGAGTCATTTTTAGTTTTTTCCAATTTTTTCAGTTTCGCCCCTCTTACGTTTTATTTGATGAAAAACGAGTTTAAAGCCTTATTTGAGCGTTTCTAAAGGTGTTTCAAAGGAAATAAATTATATCATTAATATCCTAACGCTCCTGGGACTTTGAAATAGTCAAACTGCGTGGTCTTGACCAAGATCCGTCTTTAATGGCCCTTGAAACCGTTTCCCTTCCGTTGATATATGATCTGGATTTTTTAAAAGCTGAGATCCCCTCTACGTTCGAACCCTTCTGTTTCCTCTTGGTGCGCTTAAAACCTTTCTTCCCCGAGGTGTCGCATCTTTGTTGTAGACGTCAGTCGAGTTTTCCCTTGGAGACATCTGTTGCTTACACGACCCCCCTGTTTTTGGCGCAATGAGGAGTTGTTGATCGTCTGTTTTTTGATGTAGGAATTCTTTTGTCTCTTTTATTTGTGTATCATGTGGGGTGGGTAAACTCATGCTTCTATGAGAATACGGTGGAATCCAAATCTAAATTAAGGGCATTGTGAAGATGAACGAACCTGTTACAATAACGGGTTTGGCTACCATAATAATAAATAAGGGGCGGGGAAGATGATAATGATGGTCGTGTTATTTTATCTGTTATCTTTGATCCATGCTGTGAATTGTGTCAACTGTATGCCTTCTGAAAATCATGGTCGTTGGTGGTCTCTGTTTGCGCACCAAACTCATGAATATTATTGTTGATCCTCTGTTGAATGGTCGCAAATATGAAAACTTTATTAATAACGTACACCCGGTTAAATATATGGATGCCCCAAGATCAAACTTGTTATGTGATCACCCCTAAATAATGAAAGTGGAATTAAAAAATGAAGTGTTGTCAAATCTGAATACACCTTGTTGTTTGGTGTGGTTGTGTGTTGTGTTCGACCTGGTGGTTGTGCTGGTTGTGTGATGTTGTAGCGGGAGAGTGGTTGTGTGTATGGGGTGGTACGAGTGGTGTGATGGTATCTCGGGTTGAGAGATTGTTTGATTGTGGAATGGTGCATCTGGGCAGTGGTTGGGCAGCGAGGTTGCAGTTTCGGGTTGGGCTATGTTTATGTTACTGGGTGCGGTGGTGTTATGCAGCGGGGCTGTCGAGTGTGGTTGTGATAAGGTGTGTTGGAGGTTTGCATGTTTAGAGGAAGGACAGGGCGACATTACTTTGAATAATGGTGGTGGGGGTGTTCAAGAGAGGGGAGTGTGGTTGTGATAAGGTGTGTTGTTGTGCATCCCACTTGGGTTTGGTAAGTGTCTTGATGCGGCAGTGGGTAGTAATCTCTTATAAGTTCAGGCAGTTACGCCCTCACGAGCGTAACCATGCCACCCACGATCTGAAGATGGCGGCAGCAGTGTTTGTCATGAAGTTGTGGCGACATTACCTCGTCGTGGAACATTTTATGGTCTCCACGGACCATAAAAACCTGAGGTATGTTTTCTCCCAACGCAACCTAAACCTACGATAGTGGGGGTGGATGGAGTTCCTCCAGAACTACGACTTCGAGAGATCCTATACGTCAGGAAAGAGAAACGTCGTGGCAGTCGCACTGAGTAGAAAGTTGTAGGAAGTTGTTCAAGAATTTGTAGATGTGTGGAGGGTGATGGAGGGGTTAGCAATTTTGCATCTCGAGGCAGAGGAGGTTGATGGTCGAGGATACTTGTTCCAGATGATGATAAAAATCGCCTTTGTTGTAGCAGGTGGAATGTCTCAGTGGGGAGGCTCGGAGGCAGAGGTGATGTGTCCTAAGGGGTGGTCAGAGGACGTCCAACATCAGGTTATGTTCCAGGGGGGGATGTATGTCGCGTTGGCGATGCGTGAGGGAGTCCTCCATGAGTTTCATAGATCACCCCTAGTAATACACCTCGGCGTGTCTAAGATGTATCGTGGCTTTATGAGGTAGTTTTGATGGTTAGGGATGAAGCGGTCAGTGGAGAAGTTCATGTCGTGATGTCTAGTCTGCTAGCAGATGAAGGAAGAACATTGTATCCCTGATGGTTTGTTGTGGCCTTTGGATGTCCCCGGGTGGAAGTGGGAGGACATATCAATGGATTTCGTCATTGGGATACCCTGAGCTCGGGATGGATATAATGTTATCTAGGTGATCATAGACCGACTGACGAAACCAGTTTACTTTCTGGTGATTTGGGAATCAAGTATTGTGGATGTTTTGGCGATATGGTACGTGGATGACGTGGTGAGGCTTCATAAAGCCCCAAGGACAATCATTTCTGACTGAGACCCTCGATTTACTTCATGAGTTTTGAGGAGATTGCAGCACGCATTTGGAACTCACTTGCGCTTTAACGCTGCTTTTCACCCCAAGTGGACGAGCAGGGCAAACCATCCAAATGTTGGATGATATGTTGTCGACGTGCATTTTGGATTTCGATGGATCATGGGTATGACACCTACCTTTGGCTGAGTTTGCTTGTAATAACAGCTACCACTCATCCATCGGTATCTACCACTTATCCATCGGTATGACTCCCTTTGAGGCGTTGTATGGGAGGCCATGTTGATCCCTGTTGAGGTGGACTGAGATTGGAGAGGCAACAGTTCTTAATCCCGACATGGTGCAGAATATAACGAAGAAGATCCAGGTGGTTCATGAGAGGATAAAGGCAGCGCAGGACCGCCAGAAGCCTTATGTCGATCGGCAGAGAAGGCCTTCGGAGTTTGAGGTTGGAGACCATGTTTTCCGGAAGGTTTCCCCTCGGCACGGTCAGCGGAGGTTTAGTCGGGGGAGCAACCTCTCACCACAGTTTATTGGACCCTTCAAGGTGTTGAGCGCGTCGACGAGGTGGCTTACTGGTTGGCGCTACCTCCACAGTTGGACAAAGTTCATGATGTTTTCCACGTGTCTCAATTCCGCTGATATCTTCCCGATGACTCTCACATCATCGAATGAGAGGAGTTTGTCACGACCCGACTCGTCGGGGTCCGACCCGTGACTACCACAAGCCCACCTCCAATAGGCCAGGAGCTGGCGACCAGCGCCGAGTAGGTATATCCCACAAATGAGAGGCATTAGCCTAAAGTACCTATACACACGCACACATCTCCAAGCCACATAATGTTAAAATGTAAAATGACTGAATGAATGCATGCATACAACTAAGATCTCACAATCAGAGTACGACAGGAAGTAAAGGAAAAATAAACAAGGTCAAATACAAGCCCACCACAAAGAGTCTGTAACACAAGTCTAATTGAAATTATGGAAGTCCAATCTGCTCCAAGGGCGAAGATTGAGTCAAAAGTACGATCACGGAAAACACCATGTTTTGCCCGGCTCCAGCTATGCTCCACACGCTCCTAGTCCTCCTAAGACACCGTCAAAAGGGTCGTCATCTGCACAAGACACGACACGTGCGGGCAAAGCCCGTGCAGGAGTGAGTATAACAATACTCAGTAGAACACCCCGAAAACACTAAACATGAAGCACCAAGTATAGTCGGCTCAATACGAGATGAATCAATGTATAACAGATACAAGCAGTACAATAAAAACCCAGATATACTCAGGAGAGACATCACGCCATTAGGCGGTCATAACCAACTATCAGCCACAGATTTTACTCGAAGCAACGCTCGTTCCGGAACTCACTCCTCGAGCGTTGATATCATCGAAGACACTTGATGAAGAGGTCTAACTCATTTGGGCCCTGCCCAAAAGAACGTGTTGGTCAAAGAAGACTATGATACACAGAGAGGGGGTCACACCCAGAACCACTGGGGGACACCACAAACCCAATCTGGATCAACCCGCTACGTAGGGGATCGTATGCCAACGATTCCACAAACCCTACTGATACGGCCCGCTAGATGGAGGATTAACTCCCTACTCAAGGAGGTCATGCCAATTTCACAAACTCCATTATGGATGATAAAGGATTGCACTCCAATCTCGCTATCTAAGACTCTGCCTTTAGAGGGGATTACAATTCAATGATGTGAATGTAATGTCGCACTATACCCTCGAGGAAATGACCAAGGGAACACACTCAACCTATACTAGTCCAAAGTAGGAAAAGAAGAGCCTCAAATCCGAAGAAGGTACACAACATTGGTCTTGAGTCGATCGTCTTAAAATCAGGGTCACACTGTCGTTGACGACACGTCGTTTGGACGCTCCGTTTAGGAGTTATGAATGTTTGAACCTACAGCTCGAGAAGCTACCCGCAGACCTGTCGAGGCCCGTGGACCTACCGGCGTGGTCGTTCCACCAACCACCATGGTCGATCCACCTACTGCGCGGACCGATCGCCCGTGGACCGACTATTGTGGTCAGTCCACATGTGGCGCCCGACCGACCGATACGGTCGACCGCCGCGGTCGACACCCGCGGACCAGTCACGCGGTCACTACACCTGCGGCAACTCCACCTACCGCGCTGTCGCGTAGTCGACCGCACCGCACGGTCGACTGCACCCGGCTCCACCCCGGTTGACCCGAATCTGACCCGTCCCATCCACCCGGCCCACTGGCCTAGCCCGACCCAACTTTCTGCCCACCTGCCGCCAACCTGTCTCATCCACCCAGCCCACCAACCTAGCTCGGCCCAACTTTTCGCCTGGCTCAACCCACTTGTCGTTGATCCCAGCTACACCCTGCGGCTCCTCCGTGTCCACTACCGCGTCTCACATGGTCACCTGTTGCGCCCGCCTTCGCCGCTCTCGACAGCACCCCGCAGCTCCGCCGTCGCTGGCCGCACGCGGCTCCGCCGCTGCCGGTCGTCGGTCACCGCGTGTCGGTGGTCCCTTCTGCAGACCACCATGCCTCCTCTGATGCCCGAAAAAGGAAACAATCATAGATTTGAACTCCTTGGGTCCTGATCTACACTAATCTTGTAAAGACCCGTAAATTTCAAGGGAATTTTTTTTTTTCTTAATTTTCTTTGGAATTTTACAAGAACGTAGTTTCTGACGGCGCCTGATTCCGAGGCCCGGTGTGCCCGGAATCATTTTCCGAAGTTTGGCTCGGGTACGTTCAGTGAACGGACGAGCGGGTTTTTCTAACTTTTGAACCGGTGCCCGGAATCGAATTCTGAGGGCACCGATAAAATCGCAGCGCCGGTATTCGCTTAGAAACGCCTCTTCCGGAGTTGCGTTTGCTAGGGTGTGGTTTTTAATTTTCGGGCTTGAAGTTAATAAATAAAATAATTTTGCGACAACTTTATTTTATTTCACTTAAGCCACTTGGAAGCCACTTGAAGCCACTTAAAGGCGGCTTGAACTGAGTTGAACTGGATAGGATGCTATCCAGAAATATCCTACCCCCTTGGTAGGATATTTGTGAGGTGGGACCCGCACGAGCCCCGCCGTTTCTTTCCGCTAAGAAACGCACCCGTGAAAACCCGTCTTAATGAAGGTCAACCGACGCGTTTTCTAAATTCTTAAACAGACCATTAAATGGGTTGTTTCTTTCGTGAATTAAATGGGCTGTTTCTTTCGTGAATTAAATGGCTTGTTTCTTTCGTTGAATTAATTCAACGAATTAATTCAATCGTTTCTTAACCGGTTCGTGTGTTGGCATATTAATAAAATAAGACCAACCTAAAAATCCTTTGAAAGGATTTGAGAGGATCTCTGTTTCTTCGGCTCCCTCGCGAAGAACGCGAAGAACGCGAAGAACGCCGAACCCGGAAATCGACGACGCCTTCGCCCGAGACGTTCTTTCGATCTCCGATCTCCGATCACCGACGCTTTGAGGTGAGCGATCTCGGTATTCCTCTCAAGTTCTTTTCTTTGGTTTAAATCGAAACACAGATTTAAATATTAATAATTTAAATCTTGTTGTTCTTGGTTCGTTGAGTTCGCCGACTCAACGCCAGTTTCTGCGACGACGCGACGCCTCCCCGCGACGACGCGACGATCGATCTCTTCCGCGACGATCTCTTCCGCGAAGAACGCCTGCGCACGACGATCATCAAGGTAGGGTTTTATTTTTGGAAAGTTACCCCTTTTTAATTTTCTCGTGAACGTTCTTTGAAAATTAAAAAGCCGGTTTCAAACGAACAATTTTATCTTTAATTAAAATTGTTGGATCATGTGTTGATCATTTTATTTTATTTTCTCCCGGTTGTTTATCTCTAACGCGGAGGGTGCGGGCCAAACGAACACGGCCCGACGACCCTCCGTCGTTCTTCGTTTTGTGCGGATTTGACGAGCGATGACGGAACGCGCCGCAGCGGATGTTTGACGGTTCCGCAGTGAAGAACGAGTCCCGGGAGGAGCAATGGCGCAGACGGGAAGAGAATAGGACCACCGGAGCGATCCCGGTGGCCCGCGGAGTTCGCCGGCGGCGCGGGCCGCCGGCGCGGCGGCGCCGGCAGCCGGGAGCGGCGACGCCCGGGCGCGCCGCCGGACAGCCCGTCGCGGCTGAAGCCGCGGCGGCGGCGGCATCCGCGGACCCGCGGCCGCGCGGGTCCGGGGCCCTCGGACGCGGCCGAAGCCGCGTCCCGACGCAACGCGGCCCCACGCAGGGGGGTCGCGGCTTCGCCTGGCCGCGGGGGCGGCACCCCGCGTGCCGCGGCTTCGCCTGGCCGCGGGGGCGGCACCCCGCGTGCCACGGCTTCGGCCTTCGGCCGAACCGGACCAGACCGGTCCGACCGGCCGGGCCGCGCCCTGGCCGGACCGGACCGGGTCGGGTCGACCCGGTTCGGCCGACTCCCGGGGGGGGTCGGGCCGGGTCGGGCCGGGCCCGTACCCCCCGTCTTCGGATGAACTTCGTTCAAATGGCCGTATCTTTAGCTACGGGCCTCCAAACGACCCGCCGTCAGCGGCAACGCGATCCTTGGATCGAGACGGTCGTTTTGGTATATCGCACTCAAGGTTTCGGAATACCTTGAGTTCGGCCGGGTTGGTTCGTACACGAGACCAACCGGGCCCTCGGAGCGGAAACGCTCATATCTTGAGCTACGGACGTCCGATTTACGTGCCGTCAGCTTTGTTGAGTTCCTCTAAGTGAGACGGATCTTTTGGCATACTCCGCCCGAGGTTTGGACGCAGGTGGAGTGCGGTCGGGTTGGTTTTGCCTTAAAAACCAACCGGGCCCCTGGGACGAAAATGCCAATATCTCTCAGACCAGGCGTCCGATTGACGCGCCGTCTGCGACGTTGAGTTCCTGTTGACGATACGAAACTTTTGGATACATCAACTTCGGACTTTGTGTCAGTTGATGTATCAGCCTCTCGGCTCGTGGAACGGACCCTCCCGAACGAGCTTGCTGTGTGCGGGAACCCTAGGCTGGCTGCGACTGCTACTTCGACAGCAACGACCGTGCAGAGATCCTCAGTGGACTGCGGCGACGACTGTGCAGAGATCCTCCGTGGACTCCGACGACGACCGTACAGAGATCCTCAGTGGACTGCGGCGACGACTGTGCAGAGATCCTCAGCGGACTGCGACGACTACTGCACTCAGCGATCCTACGTGGATCAGTGCTACCGGTCCTGTGTGGGCCCGATCCTGTGTGGGTCCGATCCTGCGTGGGTCAGCGCTCAGCGGTTCTGTGTGAGCCAGCGCCTACAGGTCCTGCGTGGGCCCGGTCCTGCGTGGGCCCGATCCTGTGTGGGTCCGATCCTGTGTGGGTCATCTCTCAGCGGTTCTATGTGAGCCAACTCCTACAGGTCCTGCGTGGGCCCGATCCTGTGTGGGTCACTGCAAGGTTAGTACCTATCGATCCTTCGTGGGTCCGACGACTTAGATGGTTCAATGATCATCTTATCGTCATCCGAAGAAGTATACCTGTGTGAGCTGAATCTTGTGTTACTATCCTGTGTGGATTTACTGTTTACTTTCCTGTGTGGACTGGGTTGTGCTTGGGCTCGGACGTCGGAGCCGAACGGGGAATTGAAGACTTAGGTATATGTATGGGCATATACCTAAGTCGTGTCAGATGTTACTTCGTGATTGCATCCCTTCTTCGTGATTTATCCTTTGTGGATTTCGGGAGACCTTCGGGGGTCTCGGGGTCCCTACTGAGTAGCTTATACTCACCCCTGCACGGGCTTTGCCCGCACTACGTTGTGTTGGTTGCAGACGACGGACAGCGCTGACCGGGGTGGAGGCGTGCGGAGCAGGACAGTACCTGGAGGAGGACCACTGGGCGGGACGTACTCGGAGCGGTTAGGCGGACCCGAGGAGCAGAGGAGGCTATCTGTACCCACCCTTCAGGTGGAACTTCCGGAGGACGGCTCGACGCTGCAGTTTTCCCTTTTCAGTTGTTGTTTTTCCTTTCAGTTGTACTTTACAGTTGGGCTTGTATTTCCGGCCCCTTTTACTTTCAGCACAGCCTGTACAGTTTTACTTAGTGTTTACTTTTCCGCTTGCTTACTCTGTGGTGCTTGTTTACTTTTCAAAGGCAATGCCTTCCCTTTTTTTATTGGGATTTACGCCTTGGTGCTAGTCGCCAGCCCCTGGCCTATGGAAGGCGGGCTTGGGGTAGTCACGGCACGGGCCCCGAGGACGGGTCGTGACAAATCTAGCCCCGGTTGTCGATTTGGCTCAAATTCGGGGGTCCAATCGAGTTCAGAACCACCCGGCAACGTCGAGCCGGGACCACGGGGATCCAACGGTGAAGAACAAGAAGAACGAAGGGAGGAATGCACAAGAACAAAGGTTTATCATCGTTGGTCAAGCGTTCTTTGCCAACGATCAAGAACGGGGAATTTAGGTTAGAAAACCAGATTAAATAAATCTCATCTCGCAATACGCACTATCCGTGAATCAATTCGTTTGTCGATTGATTCACATTCTTCGTAGAAATAAAGAACGAAGAATAAACCAAATTAAATCACACCCCCTACCTCGATTTGGATCGATCGCTGATGAAGAACGAAGTTGTGTTGCGTTCGTTGGCGAGATCCTTCAAAATCGATGTGCGTTAATGCTTCAATCCTCGATCCGTTGTCGTTCGTCAAAAAGGATTCCCAGAGCTCTCTCCAACGATCCTCCTGAAGTTCCAGGGTTGTGTGGTTAACCCTGGAATTCTGACATAAGGATACATTTAAAGCAAAACAAGTCAATGCGTCAACACAACGAATTAAAAATAATTTTTATTAAATTATTTTATTCATTTTACGCTCGTGACAACTTTTTCAAAAACGATCTGCGCCAACCAAGATTAGGTCGCTGCTAGGGTAAAACCGCTATTTTGAATCCAATGGTGCCCTCGAATTTCTAATTTGGGCACCCATTTAGGAGTTATTCTACTTTTTCATAAAATCATGTGCATGTGCTATTAAAAAATTTAATATTTTTCAAACATTTGTTCGAGGCATACCGGGGCTCGGAATCGCACGTCATCTCAGCGCTTGGTCACGAAAATAATCCATATAATATCTAAAAATAATACACAGAAAAATCAGAGACGTTACATTCTCCCCACTTGGGCTTTACGTCCCTAAAAAGTCAAAACAATGGTTACTCAAACATATGGGGGTACTGAACACGAATCTGAGTCTCTCACTCTCATGTGCTCTCCTGGAGATTCTCGTACTGCCGCCAAACGCGCACCAAAGGAATCGATTGCCCCCGAATGATCATCTCATGCTGATCCTCGATCTCCACTAGGTACTCAGCAAAGATCGTTTCATCCTCGATATCCAGCTCGCCCCAATCGATAATGTGTGATGGGTTATGCACGTACCTCCTCGGTTACGACACGTAGAAGACGTCGTGTACCTGATCTAACTGCGGTGGTAGAGCTAAGCGGTACGCCACTTCGCTAACTCTACGAAGTATCTGAAAAAGGCTGATGAACCTCATAGATAGCTTGTCGCCCCGACCAAATCTTTGTAATCCCCATCGAGGTGAAACCTGAAGGTACACATTGTCTCCTTTCTCGAACTACAAATGTCCTTGTCGCCTGTCAGCATAAGACTTCTGACGGCTTTGTGCAGTCTGCATCCACTCTTGGATGATCTGCACCTTCTCTATTGTAGCTCGCACCGACTCTGGGTCCATGAGTGCTGACTATCCTAGGTCAGTCCAGCAAAGTGGTGACCTACAGGATCACTCGTACAAAGCATTGAATGGTGTCATACCAATGGTGGAATGGTAGTTGTTGTTGTATGCAAACTCCACCACTGGTAGGTGATGCTCCCAACTACGGCCAAAGTCTAACATGCAAGCCTTGCAGCATGTCCTCCAGAACCTGAATGATCTGCTCGGTCTAGTCGTCCGCCTGTGGGTGAAACGTTGTGCACAAGCGTAACTGGGTCTCAAACGCCTCATGTAATCTCTTCCCTGATCGGGATGTAAAGCGGGCATTACGATCAGAAACAATAGTCGATGAACTCCATGAAGTCGAACTATCTTCTAGACGTAGAGGTGTCTCAAGCTCTCCACTGAACTCTGCTCTCGGATAGCTAAGAAGTGGGCCGACTTGGTGAGTCGATCAACGATCACCCAGATGGCATTGTGTCCCCTATACGTACGTGGTAAGATCGTCACGAAGTCAATAGATATCTCATCCCACTTCCATTCTGCCACTTTAAGGGGTTGAGCTAAACCCGTTGAAGCCTAGTGCTCAGCTTTCACTTGCTGATAAGTAAGACGTTGAGAAACAAACTCTGCAATTCATTTCATCATCCCCAGCCACCAAAACTGACATCGGAGGTCCTGATACATCTTCACCGCACATGGATGTATCGTCAAAGAGGATGTATCGTCAAAGAGGATGTATGAAACTCCCTCAAAACCTCCTCTCGCAACGTCACTGGTACCATCGTGCGTCCTCTAAAGAGAATGACGTGCTCCCAACCTTTTGAATATCCATCAAGAGCATGCTCTATGGACATCTGAGCACGTAAGGTCTCGCAGTCGATATCCCCAAGTTGTGCCTCTCTGACTTGCTGTAAAAGTAGAGGGGTGGCAACCATCAACTGGAGGTAAACTGGTCCATCTCCATCTATAAAAGATATCTACAACGAGGCCAATGGCTCTGATGCCTCATTCAGCAACTGCGAACTAGATCTCCTACAGAGAGCATCTGTCACCATGTTCCGCTTCTCAAGAGTATAGATAATCTCAAAGTCATAGTGTTGGAGGAACTCTAGTCATTGTCTATGTCTCAAGTTCAGATCCATCTAAGAGAAGATATACTTGAGACTTTTATGGTCAGAGTAAACGACAAATCGCTCACCCATCAGGTAGTCTCATCACATCTTCAATGTGAAGACTATCGCTACTAACTCAAGATCATAGGTAGCGTAGTTTTGCTCGTGTGTTCTCAACTGACGTGAACCATAGGCAATCACCACTTGCCTCTGCATCATGACACAACCAAGTCTGGTCCCTGATGCATCTCAGAACACCGCATACTCAACACCTTCCTCTGGTAAACTCAAGATAGGAGCGCTCGTCAACCTCTGACTCAGCTCCTAAAAGCATTGTTGGCACTTTTCTGTCCCCATGAAAGGCTGCCCCTTTCGTGTCAAAGTTGTCAATGGTGCTGCTGCTCTGGAAAAGTCGAGTACAAACCTCCGATAGTACCCTGTCAATCCAAGGAAACTCCACACCTCGGCAACATCTTAGGTGGCTCCCAAGCAAGCACGGCCTCATCCTTTGCTGGATCCACTGCAACTTCAGCTTCTGAGATGGCGTGTCTAAGAAAATGGACCTCTCGAATCCAAAACTAGCACTTCGAGAGCTTCCCGTAAAGTTGGTGCTCTCGGAGTGTGTCTAGAACCATCATCAAGTGTCTTGTGTGCTCCTCCTCGAACGCTGAATACACTAGGATGTCATCGATGAAGACCACCACGAACCGGTCTAAGGCTGAAAGATCTGGTTCATAAGTCTCATGAACACTGTTGGGACGTTCGTCACGCCAAACGGCATCACCAAGTACTGATCATAGTGACAGTAACGACATCTGAGAGTCGTTTTCGGTATATCCTCATCTACTCACACCTGGTGATAGCCTGATCTGAGGTCAATCTTTGAGAACCATCGCACCCCTTTCAACTGATCAATGAGGTCATCGATCCTCAGTAGTGGGTGCTTGTTTTTCACAATCACCTGGTTCAAGCGCCAAAAATCCACACATAACCACAAACTGTCGTCTGCCTTCTTGGCAAACAACACTGGGGTTGCCCATGGTGAAACACTGGGTCTCACGAAGCTCTTTTTCTGAAAGTCCTCCAACTGTATCCTCAGCTCACGAAGCTCTGCGAGAGTCATCTGATATGCAAATGTAGATATTAGTGTCATCCCGAGGTGTAGATCAATGCAGAAGTCCATCTCCCAGAGGGGAGGTAAACCTAGAACATCTTCAGAAAAGACGTCCTCATACTCCGCCACCACTGCAGGAAACTGAGGACTCATCGTCCTATGTGTGAGTCCATCCTGCGCTGCCTGGATTTCTCTTTCAACGACAAAGGAAAAATCGGTTCCATCACTGCGGACACACAACACTCTTCACCTAAAACAGTCAATTTGAGCATGAACTGTGCATAACCAATCCATACCAAGAATGATGTCGTAAGGCCTCGACGCCGCTACCAAGAGATCTCAACTGAAACTCTCGCCTCCAAGAGTCAGGTCACACTGTCGGCACCAGTGTGTGATCATCAAGTCTCCTCCAGTGTGAGTCTCCAAGCATAAGGGTCGAGTCAACGAGTCAATTGAAATCTTCGAGTCTCGAACAAGATTTGTGGCGAGAAAAGAACAACTAACACATATGTCTATCAATACCGCAACTAAGGTAGAAAAGACACAGATCATACCTCATATCATTCCTGGAGCCCCTGGGTCATATGTCTCGACCGCATGCAGTTGTCTCATCCCTTGTCCTCCAACTCCCTGAGCCTGGCGTGGATCACCTGGGGATGGTGGTGGTAACATGTCAAAATGTCAACCACCTCTTGTTGCTCTCCCAACTCCTCTGTCGCGACTGTCGCCCTGCGGATCTGTCAGCTCCTATTGTTGTCTCTGCCTCGAAGGTCCCTCGGCCGTCTCCCAATCAGTTGTACGACGGGTCGGGCAATCTCGTGTCTGATGTCCCTGACCGCCGCAAGAGAAACATTGTATGTCCCTTGGCTGATTCGAGTCGCCCTAGGAGCCATGCACCGCTGACCTTGAGTCATGTGATCGCCTCCTGAAGCATCTGGCCCGCTTGGATCCCTATGACTGTCGCCGGCTACCTGTTGTTGAAATGCTAAGGGAGGCCATTGGTGCCCTAATGTCCTAGCGTAAGCCCTGCTCGAAGGTCTGAGCCCTGAAGAATCGGTCTTGTACCATATCCAAAAAGTAGCGCGAAAGATCAGTAAACTTCGATGAATACTCCGCCATGGTCATATTGTCTTGCTCTAGATACAGAAGCTCATGTATGTGCACCGATCGCAACGTGGCCGGATAGAACTCCTCTCTGAAGAGACATTTGAAGTCTGTCCGGGAGAGAATTGTCTCGTCGTGCGACTGAGTCACCAAGCTCCATCATCGCTCTGCAGAGGCCTGAAGAAGACTCGCGGCAAGGACTGTCATTTGATCGACAGGCGTCCTCACAAAACGAAAAACACGGGTGACTGCCTCTAGTCAATCCTCAGTCGTCTAGGGGTCGAGCTCACCCCGAAACCTGGGAGTTCGCTGCCTCTGAAACTCATGCAATGCACTAAGCCGGTGTGCATCCTCAGTTGGTAGTGCTGGTAGTAGTGGTTGCTCGACGTCCTCAGTTGGTAGTGCTGGTAGTAGTTGTTGCTCGACGGGTGGTGGTATAGCTGGTAAACCACTGGGAGGTGTTATCTATGGTACAGGCCCCAGTACTGATGCTTCATCACCTGGCGGATCATCCTCATGATCACGTAGTGGAATCTTGATTGTTTGTCTACGTGGAGGCATCCTGAAATAAAACAAGATGTACCACGGACCACAGTCAATAAAGTATATGGGGAGCTGACTCAAGAAGGACGTGAAAAACACAACCAGTATTTTCAGGTACCGAGTCGAAAAGCAGGTGCTCGGAGTCTTGGCATATGGATACGTCGGTCGTCGCACCAACACTAGAATCTCTAGCCTGAAAGTTGAACTTGAAACACTTAACATTGTTGCCCCAAACCAATCTCATAGACTCTCGGTCCTAAAGTAAAATCGACTCTGCTCTGATACCACTCTGTCACGACCCGACCCACCGGGGTCCAACCCGCCGAGGTCCGACCCAGCGGGGTATGACCCGTGATTACCCCAAGCCCGCCTCCAATAGGTTAGGGGTTGGCTGTAACGCCCCGACCCCAGTTACTCAGATTCGGTGCATTATTACATAACATTGGCATGATCACAAGAAAGATCAAATCTCGAAAGACCGATTGGTTTAGTAGCCTTGAAAACACTAAATATATTCATAAAGTTTTACATTACATCATAAAGTAGAAAATTACTACAACAACATAATGTCTTCATAGTCCACACTATTATCCTCTCATAAAATCCCTACAGGTCATTCATAACTTACTTCTTCACATCCTGAGAAAAATAAAACATAGAAAAGGGGTGAACTCAAATGCCCAGTAAGGATAACAATATAGCGGAAACTTTCAAAAATAAGCATAAACATTTAAGGCAATGTATAACTAAAACAAAAGCCTTTTAAACTTGAACTTCAACATAATATGGCAAAAGTAAAATGAAATAATGTCATTTACTTATTCACATGGATATTCTACTAATCGAATAATCACATGCAATATCAATAACCACTTTCATAATGATGGAATGCATAATGTCAGACTATCATAACCACATAGTCAAGGCCCCGTGCCAAGACTACACATAAGATTTTGCCAAGGCCTTGTGCCAAGACACTAGTTTGTCTCATGAGACCTACCGATACATCGAGAAGCTATAGCGGGCTCCACCCGTCACTTATTAAGTCCAATGCATTCCCATATGAAAAGGTTTAAACATAACATAAACATTCGTATTAAAACTAGCATACGAAATGTCAATACTTTCACCATAAACTATGAATGGTATAAAAATAGCACATTCACAGTCAAACATATCACAAAACCTTCAATATAATATAGAAGTTTTGTATCATAATAAATCAACTTTAAATAAGCGTAAAATTCATCAAAGGATGTAGACATAGATGAAATCAAAACACTTTTTAGAGAAATATCTCTTTCTATTTTTGAAATCATTTAAGAGTCATATATTTATAAAATAAAACATTTTCTTTGAAAATATTCTTATAATCTCGTAAGGGAAGCTTCGACGATTTTATAACGGCAGAAAGTAACCGCACCCGCCGTATAAGTTAAAAAAAACATTCTTACCTTAATTCTGTCGAAAAGGTTAAAAGCACCTTGTTTGGAAAACGACGGAAAGATTCCTTTATAAAACTCTTATAAAAAGTCAAAGGGTATAAAAGACTTTAACCCATATTCTTTTAAATATTAAAAATGTTTTGAAATACATTTTTAAGAAACATGGATGTGGATGATAAAGAGATCTCAGTAGATTATTACGTATAAACAACCTCGGATAATGAAGAGATTGTGAAATAACCCTTACCTTGTACTTTTCCTTGGTTGGGATAGGTTAACCTCCTGTATAATGGTGAAATAATTGTTATTAAATTATACAAGAATCGTATACATTAATATGATATCATATATGATCTTTTAACATTGATTTGTTAATAATATCTTAATATTATCGTTGTTTCGGGTGTTAACATACTCGTTTTCTTTTATATGTTTTGTTACGTAAGTTATGTTTGTCATGGATAGGTTGTATCTTAATCATATCCAGAATGATATCAAGTCCTTAGATACTATTATTAATCATAAAATGAGAATTATACTTGAATGGATACGATGGAGAATGAATCTTATCGCATTCGTGGAGACGGTAGTCCGTACGTACGCACGAGCAACAATATCATTCTTTTGATATTAAAATAATGTATAATTGGATGGTATATCATATATACAGAATGATTATCATGTTATATTTATTATTTACATGAGTTACACATCATTATTATACTCATCCAAATAATAATTTATTGAATAACAATTACACCACGACGTGGAGACGGTAAGCCGTACGTACGCACGTATGGTGACATGTTATTCAAAGGATGGATAGAATAATGAATATGGTTGTACCATATTTATAATAACATCACAGTATATATAAGATACTGGAGTTATTATTTTAGAATGGTAATAACAAAGAAAGAAGAAGTGGAAGATGAAAGGAACTTGGAAAAGAGTGGTGAAATCATTACATTTTCTTCGAGTTCTTCCTTTTGATTTGATCAAAAGGGATCCTTAGGTTGGCTTTCTGATCAAACTAAAGCCTCTAGGTTGTAATGATGGAAGTTGGGAGAGTATTTGGGCAAAGTTTGGCCGAACCAAAAGGCTTTGAAGGTGTGAAGAAATGAGGAGGAGTGCCTTTTTATAAAGAGGGGTGAGGGGCACCTTTGGAAAAGCTAGAAATATTAATTTATAATAAATTCATATTCGGTTTCTAATGGCTCCAAAGTTGATTATTCAAAGGTTAAGGTGGGTATAGGTCGAAAAATATTCAACCAATAGAATTTAGACAGGTTTGGGTTACTATATTAATCTTATCTTTAAGTATTAACTCTAAGTTAATTAGTTTCACTTTTACAATGTCTCTTTGTATTTTTACATTATATGGTTAATAAACTTATCATATACATCCAAGCGACCCTTAAGTGATCCATTAATGATACACCTATCATGATATAAGTCTTTTGGCCGAACCTTAGATTTTTAGGAATTTAATATCAATTAATAATATAATATTTGTTTTAAAAACTCTTTTATGTCAATTTTGACACTATTCAATAGTTGATTTTTGTGAAACTCATAACAGAATTATTACTTCAAACAAAGTCAATCAAATCAATCCTAATATGTCATATTATCCTAGAAAATTAGTTTAATTCATTAAAAGTCTCAAATTATATTTATTTGGGTATTTATAAAATCAATTATTTTAATTTTTCACTATTATGGTAATTACTGCATCATCATTGTGTCATAAATAAATTAAATTATTTAATGTCTAAAAATTATAAATAAAATATCATTATGTAGTAAATCTTTTTAGCTTTTTAATGAATATTTATAGTCGAAAATACAATATATATAACCCTATGTAACAATTGTTTTGCTAAAAGATATATGTTTGTATCATTTTTGTATTCATTTTAACTTAATTAAAATAAAGTGTCCCTATCACCTACAAGTGGCTCCATGGGGTCCCAAAATCGACCCAAAGATGTCCATGGTCGGACATGTATCCACCAATAAGGTTAGGACACGTTTTAGGGTAATTTAGTATTATTATAATATTATTTTTTAACCCTTATTTACCGGATTTACCCTTAACCATGGTAAATAAAATATTTACCGAAGTAATTATCCAGAATGTCTAAAAATAAAAGTTATCTATTTACACAATTTGAACATCCTGATTCCAAATATGGAATCCATTTTTCCAAATTCAAAACACAGAAGTGGCAGAAATTAATTTAAAATCAATTCCCGTTGTTAAAACAAAAAACGTGTTTTTAAGAGATAATAACTATCAAAAGATTGACACTTTTTTATGTCTGGTTTAAATGTGAAATTATATTCAATGACCCACATTGTATTACATAGTAAAAATATATTTTAAATATAATTTAAAACCACTCAAATTCATAATCAATCACTATTAATTATTTCGATTAAAAAAGTTTTTTTTAATTAAAATTTAGTAATTTTTTACTATTCATCAAAATATAAAAGTTATCCGAAAAGTACCAAAATTTCACTCTATGCTAATTTCGTTATTCCGAATCCAAAAATGAAGTCTATTTTACCAAATTCAAAACATAAAAGTGGCAGAAATTAATTTAAAATTAATTCTCGTTGTTAAAACAAAAAGCGTGTTTTTAAAAGATAATAACTATCAAAAGATTGACACTTGTTTATGTCTGGTTTAAATGTGAAATTATATTCAATGACCCACATTGTATTACATGGTAAAAATATATTTTTAATATAATTTAAAACCACTCAAATGTATAATTTAACAATATAAATTATTTTGATTAAAAAAGTTGTTTTCAGTTAAAATTTAGTAATTTTTCACTATTCACCCAAATATGAAAGTTATCAGAAAGGCACCAAAACATTATTGATACTAAATTCTTATGTCCCGATTCTAAATAAGAATTTCATTTTGTCAAATTGAATATATAAAAGTTTCAAATATTGGTTTTAAAAAGGCTTCGCCATTAAAAGGCGGTAAAATTTCATTTTTTGAAAAATACTTCTTTTATCTGAAAAAATGAATTTGTTCATAAATCATGTCTTAGAAACTCATAATATGGATTAAAATTATAAGGATAATATAATATTTAAAATTTAGTTAATATTATTCATAACCTCTTTTGAACGGCTAGTTTGGTAAGTCGTGGTGTACTTGAACTCAGTGTTGCGTACAACACACGCTATTGTATTATTCAAAGAGAAGTGTACCGTGGAAGATTGGGGTGTTACATTGGCGACCAGCAACGAGTAGGCATATCTCACAAATGGGAGACATCAGCCTCAAGTACTTGCACACACGCACACGTCTCCAAGCCACACAATGCTGAAATGTAAAACGACTGAAAGAATGCATGCATACAACCAAGATCCCACAACCAGAGTACAACATGAAGTAAAAGAAAAGTAAAGAGGACCAAATACAAGCCCACCACAAAGAGTATGTAACGCAAGTCTAACTGAAACTGTGGAAGTCCAGCCTGCTCCAAGGGCGAGGACTGAGTCAAAGATATGATCCCGAAAAACACCTCAGTCTGCCCAGCTCCAACTATCTGCTCCTGGCCCTCCTAGGACACTGTCAAAAGGGTCACTGTCTGCACAAGGCACGACTCATGCGAGCAAAGCCCGTGCAGATGTGAGTATAACAATACTCAATATGACACCTTGAAAACCACAAATATACTCAGGAGAGAGACCATGTCATCAGGCGGTCATAACCAACTATCAGCCACATGATTCTGCTCGAAGCAACGCTTGTTCCGGGAGAACTCACTCCTCGAGCCTTGATATCATCAGAGACACTCGACGAAGAGATCTAGCTCATTTGGGCGCCGCCCAAAGAAACGTGTTGGTCAAAGAAGACTATGATACGCAGAGAGGGGGTCACGTCTAGAACTGTTGGGGGACACCACGAACCCAATCTGGATCAACCCGCTACCTAGGGGATCGTATGCCAACGATTCCACAAACCCTACTGATATCGCCCGCTAGATGGAGGATCAACGCCCTACTCAAGGAGGTCACGTCGATTACACAAACTCCACTAGGGATGATAGAGGATCGAACTCCAGTCTCGCAGAGGGACACCACAACTCTATCTGAGACTCGGCCTCTAGAGGGGATTACAATCCAGTGATGTGGATTTAATGTCGCATTGTATCATCGAGGAAAGGGCCAAGGGAACGCACTCAACCTATATTGGTCCAAACTAGGAAAAGAAGAGCCTCAAATCCGAAGAAAGTACCCAACATTGGTCTTGAGTCGACCATCTTAAAAACAGGGTCACGCTGCCGCTGACAGCACGTCTTTTGGACGCTCCATTTAGGAGTTATGATCGTTTGAACCTACCGCTCAAGAAGCTGCTCGCAGACCTATCGGGGCTCGCGGACCTACCAGAGCCCGCGGGCCTACCGTCGCAGTCAATCCACCTATAGCGTGGACCGACTGCTCGTGGACTGACCGTCGCAATCAGTCCACATGTCGCGCCTGACCAACCGTTGCGGTCGACCGCCCACGGAGCGGTCGCGCGGTCATTGCGCTCGTGGCAGCTCCACATGTCGCTCCGCCTCACGGTCGAATGCATCGCACGGTCGACTACACCCGACTCTGCCCCGGTTGACCCGAATCTGACCCGTCTCGTCCGCCTGGCCCAACTTTCCACCTGGCCCGGCCCACCTGCTCGCTTGGCCCGTTCGCACGCGGCTCAACTGGCTCGACCAACTCTGCGTCTTCCGCCGCAACCCGCGTCTGTTGTCGCTTATCCCGACCGCACCCCGCGGCTCCTCCACATCTGTTGTCGCGTCTCACGCGATTACCTGCCACGTTCGCCTTCGCCTCTCCTGGTTGTCGTCGTCGCACGCCGGTGGTCACTTCCGTAGACCAATGCGCCTCCTCTTATGCCCGAAAAAAGAAACGATCATAGATTCGAGCTCCTTGGGTCCCGATCAACATTAATCCCATTGATCCAGGCTTGATTGTCGATTTGCCTCAAATTTGAGGGTCTGATCAAGTTCGGAACCACCTGGCAACGTCAAGTTGGGACCACGGGGATCCAACGGTGAAGAACGCGAAGAACGGAGGGAGGAATGCACAAGAACAGAGGTTTATCATCGTTGACGAAGCGTTCTTGGCTAACGGTCAAGAGCTGGGGATTTGGGTTAGAAAACCATATTAAATAAATCTCATCTCGCAATACGCATGATCCGTGAATCAATTTGTTCGTCGATTGATTCACGTTCATCATAGAAATAAACGGAGAATAAACCAAATTGAATCGATCGCTGATGAAAAACGAAGTCGTGTTGCGTTCATTGGCGAGATCCTTCAAAATCGATGTGCGTTGATCGTCGGTCCTCAATCTGTTATTGTTCGTTGGAAAAGATTCTCAGAGCTCTCTCCAACGATCCCCCAAAAGTTCCAAGGTTATGCAGCTAACCCTGGAATTCTGACATAAGGATACATTTAATGAAAAACAAGTCGTTGCGTCAACACAACGAATTAAAAAAATATATATATTAAAGTATTTTATTCATTTTACGTTTGTGACAACTTTTTCACAAACGACCCGCGTCGAGAAATGTTAGGTCGCGTCTAGGGTAAAACTGTTATTCTGAATCCAACGGTTCCCTCGAATTTCTGATCTGAACACTCATTTAGGAGTTATTCCACTTTTCCAGGAAAATCGTGCGCGCGTGCTATTAAAAATTTTAATATTTTTCAAACATTTGTTCTGGACACATCGGGGCATGGAATCGCACGTCGTTTCAACGCCTGGTCTTGAAAATAATCTATATAATATCTAAAAATAATACATGGGAAAATCTAAGACGTTACAGAGCTGGATATAGAGGATGAAGTGGTGTTCATAGAATGATCGATCGGGATTTGGGACCGTTGAGAGAAGGTGTTGTGAGGGCGTGTTATCCCCTTGGTTTGAGTTCTATGGAGGCATGGCAGTCTGGAGGAGAGTACTTGGGAGCGAGAGTCATAGATGCACGCCCAATACCCATAGTTGTTTGTTCTCTGATGTTTTGGTTGTTTTGATGTCAGGCTTTTGTGACGGTTGTTTGGCCTTTTCCTGCTATGTTTTGAAATATAGTTACATCTTTGTTTGAGAGATATCTCCTGAGGAAGCGTTTAGTGGTTTCTGGTGGTTGGTTCTTGCCTTCTCTGGTTAGTTTTGATTCTCGAGGACGAGAATCGTTTGAGAGATATCTAATGTAAAGGCACAGACCCTTCTGGCTCGTTACTTTGAGTATTTTGGGTTTTGGGAGCCTTGACATGGGTTTGAGGAAGAGAGAGGAGAAGCTGGAGTTAAATGTAACTACAAGTGGTGATTCACGTCATGAATCGTCGGTTCACGGTGTGAATGATGTTTCGCAGGGTGGCTTTATGGCTTGTCTCTGGAATTTCTACTTGGATCTGATTCACGGCGTGAAATGTTGTTCATGTTGTGAATGTTTATAGCGAAGTTTTTGGTGGTTCTGTCTTCGAATGTTTCACAACGTGAAAGGATATACTCACGACGTGAAATTCCTCCAAGTTTGTTGGATTGAGCGCCTTATTTTTCAACGGACGTGAACCACGTGACGTCCACTGCATGAAACAACCATTCATGTCGTGAATGGGGCGATTTTCAGGATGTCTATAAATCCCAGCCTCCCTTTGATCTCCTTCATTATCCCTTCATTTCTCTCGAACTTCAGGCAATTTTGGGAGCCCTAACAGCCTCTGATCTTTGGCGTTCATCCTTGGCTTCCGGAGATTTGACATCAGTGATTTTGGGTGAGTCTTTCTCTTTCTCTCTGAGTTCTTCCTTGTTTCTTCATAGGTTTCGCAGCGACTGTGTTGTTTAGAGTCAAGGGTTTGCTGGGCTACAATTTTGATGAGGCGTCGTTGCGTTTTATATTGATTTGAGGATTCCTTGTGTGGTTGTGGCCCCGCGGTTCATCCTCTCTTGCTTTGGCTTTGCGCAACGAATCAAAAAGTTTCTTTTGAGGTGGAGAGTTCAAGTTCTCTATTTTATGTGAATCTATGCAATTATCATGTTTTTGCCTTCCATTGGGTGAGTGGTATGATAATAAACCGAACTAATGAAATTGAAAGGGAATGGTGTGATACTGGGTTACCAGTTTTCTTGATGTTAAGGTTATTTCATGTTATATGCTTGTTATAGAATTATTCCTTGTAGTGATGGATTAATTTGAGAATGCCCCTTTAAAATGTTAAATACTTAAAGCCAGTAAATGAAAAGACTAATTTGAATGTCTCTTTTATACTCGACTTGATGTCTGCGGCTTGATGAGCTTGGTGGCCTTGGTTTTGTGCGACTTGGTGGTCTTGGTTGTGATGCAACAGTTTAACGTGGTTGTTGCTTGATAGTGGTTCAGTGGAAATAGAATAATAATATTGACATGCATAAAAGTGTTTATGGATAAAGAATTTATTGGTGTGAATTTAAACTAATAACTAAATGAACAGAGCACAGTGGTTGATCGTTGAATTGAAAATGAAAAATAAAACCCAACCCCTTTATGTGATCATTGTGGGTTGGTTGTTCGGCATTAGAGGTAGCGCTTGGTGGCACAATATTCAGTAGTGTCTCGACGGTGGTTGTGGCAGGTGTTGCTTGTGTGAACCCGTAGGTGTGGGCTTATGTGAGACTAATTATATAACTATATTTTTTTGTGTTTTCTTACACACCCAACCGAGTCGAGTAACATGACCAACACCAAGAGACACTAGGGGTGTTCTTCCCTAACATTCGGGATGAGGAGGATACAGATAGCGGACTACCCCTTCTTCCCTACTCTCCCTTCAGCAACAGCTTCTGGTGATGTCGATGGGGGACAATGAGATGTGCGGTGGGGATCATGCGCGGTAGGGGGAGGGCATGAGGTTGATGTCTTACACGTTAATGATACTCTACTGCCTTGGTTGAGATATGAGTTTGTGGTTGGTTCTGCAAGATGTGATATGTGGTTGGTGTCGCAAGATATGATATATAGTTGGTGTTGTCATTGGAGGATATGGAAGGGATGGGAGAAAAGGATGTTTGCACATAGGGTGAGAGGGGCAAACCAGTGGGAAAGTAGTCGTGAGGCACCTTTATCAACATTCTTATGATATTATTTTACTACTATGAGTCATTTAGTGAGAGAGCCTTGGTGAGGCTAGGGGGTAGTTAACCTGTGTAGGTGTTGATTAGTTTTTTTTCATCGGAGCATTAGTATGCTCTTTCCACTTTTGCAGGAGAGACCTTAGGTGTGATCCTACTGCGTATACATGTTGTGCTCAGCCTATGCATACATGTTATGTTCACTCTACGTATACATGTTATGCTCACTCTGCGTATATATAAACAGTTTTTCAGGTTTTCAAGAGAGCTTTGGTGATCAAGTTGGACCATACTAGCTCTTGGGTTGTTCCGGTTGCTGCTAGAGGATTTTCTTTTGGTATTGTTTTCTTTTGGAGACGTTTGTATTGGTTTTATATACATGCATTGTGGGATATTTCTTGCATGGGATTTTGGTTTCTCTCTCTTATAGTATGGTGGATTGGTTGGTGGTTTTTATAGTATGGTGGATTGGTTGGTGGTTTTATGTCATGACACAGGGATGTTAGAGGGCAATGTCTCTCATTATGTGTGTTTATACCCTCAACACTAGTCGTCAACCCGAGGCCTACTAAAGGCGGGAGTCAGGGGGGTCACTCTTCATTGTTGGCCCAAGAAGGGTACCAGTGGACAGGGGTCGTGACACACACTCAAACAAACCACAACTCTAGGAAACAAAACACAAAAGCAAAAACAAAAATAAAGGAATGACAACAAAAGAATTTTTATGTGGTTCGGAGTTTAGTCCTACATCCATAGGAGTACACTGCTACTTCCTTTCATTTCATGGAAGAAGAAAAGATTACAATCACAATTGGCAAAGTCGGTCAATATTAGATCACTGCTAGTTTTCTAAGTCATTCAAGTCAAAGTACAAGTAGCCCCACTCCCACCTATAGATAATGAGACTTAACCAGTCAACCACTTTCACCGCATTCCAAAATTTATAAGGGACCCTACCTCTAATTGCTTGTAGGCCACCCAACCTCAACCGCTAACTTCCAATGAACTGTGCAATTCATTCCCACAAACCTCTAATGATCCATATGCATCCCCCTTTGCAAAACCAGAGGGAACACTTTACATAACTCTATCATAAACACCCAACATGAGCCAGAACATCTACACTCCATTATTCAGACATGACCACTTGTACACCTGGTTCCAAAACATATCATCAGACCCAGCCTGCCATCTATTGATTTTTCGTTGCCGCAAGACTCGCTCAAGGTTCGAACAAGGTTCGAACGTAAAGTTCTGAAGTTCCACCTTCAAGACACAGAGAATCAAAACACGAAAGAGTCTTCACATTTCCTAACATTTATGTAAAACGATGAACCTTGATTTATCAAAAATAACATCTCTTGAGTCAATAATTGTATTTACTACTACTAAATTATTAGATTCTACAACCATGAATCTATAAGCTTTAGAATGCACATCATATCCTAGAAATATGCAATCAATACCAATGTTGCCCAAATTTTCCCTCTTAGGCTTAGGTACTCTTACAATTGCATGACAATCCCAAACCTTTAATTAAGTGAGGTTTGATTTCCTACGCTTCCATAATCAATATGGAGTCATAGTCTTCCCTGTGAGAACCCTATTTAGAATGTGACACAAATTTAATAATGTCTCCCCCCAAAATCCTTATGAAAGACCAAAGATAAACATTATGAAATTAATCATTTTCATTAATGTTCTATTCTTTCTTTTAGCTACATCATTATATTGAGGTGTGCAGAGAGTTATCACTTTATGTATGATCTCTTGAGATTCAAAAAATAAAGGACTAGAGTGTTCTCCTCTCTTCCGATCTAAGGAATTTAATTGTAAGCCCACGTTAATTTTCAACTTATTTTTTTATGAACGCTAAATTTTTCAAGATGTTATTGTGGATACGTGGTTGGTCCATATTGGGTTTGTCATATGCCCCTTCACTTGGTTTTGAATTTCAGAGTGCCTTCCTAGGCGCTCTGGAATGGCAATGTTTGTTTCCTTTTTCAGGGTCTCGCATTTGACTCCTCTTTCTTCGGATCATGCGCATATTATGTTGGTGTGGGATCAGGAACCTCGCATGTAGATTATGCAAAAACCTTTTAAGTTAGAGACTTTGTGGCTGAAAGACTAATGTGGGATTACTGTTAGACGTGCCTGGAATTCTGCAGGGACGAGCTTGCATGAGAAAGTTCAGGTTGTTGCTACGAAGCTGCGAAGATGGGGCAGTGTGAAATACAAGGACTTGTGCAAGATTCATGACGTTGAAAATGAGCTACGGTGGCTCTACATGGGTGATTTGAATGACGGTGCAGTTTGACGTATTTGGTTTTTGAAAAGACAACTTGATAGACATCTGCTGAACAAAGAGAAATTTTGGCATTTGAGATCACTATCAGCTTTTATTCCGGAAGGTGATCAGAACATCACGTTTTTTCCATCAAAAAGCAACATCTGGGCGAAGGAAGAATTATATTTCAAAATTTGAAAAATGAAGCTAGTAGATGAGGGGATTCATCTTAAGGAATCAAGCAGTTAATAGAGGTGTTCTTTCAGCGATTGTATTCTTATGAGCAGTAATGTCTGTAGGAGGAAATTGGGGGTTGCTTGTACCCGTTTATTTCTGATGAAATGAATGCTTTCACGGTGTTGAATATTCAACGTGATGAAGTGGTGGAGGCTCTGAAGATTATGCACTCTTTTAAGGCTCTCGGACCTGATCGACTCCATGGTATTTTTTATAAGAAATATTAGGATATTGTCGGAGAACATATTATTACTTATGAATTATTTTTGGGCTGGTAATATTCCTCGTCATTCTTTCAATGAAACTATTACAACTCTTATCCCTAAATTGAAGAATCCTTGCTCAGTTAAGAATCTCAGATCTATCAGCCTTTGTAATGTTGTTTACAAGATCTTCTAGAAAGTCTTAGCTAATAGATTGAGGAAAAATTTTCCAACTATTATTATTGAAATGCAGAGTGCATTTGTTCCCCATCGCCTTATTACAAATAATGCAATTGTTGTGTATGAGGTTTTCCATTCCATGAAGAGGCGTTCAAAAGCGAAGAAGGGTGTTTTAGCCTTAAAACTTCACATGAAGAAGAAGGCCAATGATCAGGTTGAGTGGAGTTTCTTACAATTTGTTTTACAGAAAGTGGGGTTTATAGAGGTGTGGATTAATAATGTTTTGAGGTGTCTCTACTGTATCATACAGGATCATGATTAGTGGAGGCATGTTGGGTGTTATTACTCCAACACGGGGGTTGTGGCAAGAAAATCCATTGTCCCCATATTTATTTATTATTATTGTGGATGTCTTTTCTAAGTTGGTTTGTAAGGTTGTTGCTGATGGGTGACTTCATGGAGTTCGTGCTAGTTGTAAGGGACCGACGATTTCTCATCTTTCTTTTCCAAGTTGGTTTGTAAGGTTGTTTCTGATGAGCAACTTTATGGAGTTCGTGCGAGTTAGAAGGGACCAGCGATTTCTCATCTTTTTTTTGTCGATGATAGTTTGTTGTTTGCAAGAGCTACTCATCAAGAATGTTGAGCGCTTGCTGATATGATCGGCGGCTATGAGTGTGCCTCTGGACAAAAGGTTAATTTTCAGAAGTCTGAGGTTTTATTTAGCAGTGGTGTGGAAAGGCAGCACAGGGATGTGTTGATTGGTCTGTTGGGAAACAAGTTGAGTTGTATAATAAATATCTCGGTCTTCCAACTGGTATTAGCAGATCTACGCAGGAAGTGTTTGCTTTGATGGTGGATCGGATTTGGAATAAAATTCAAGGGTGGCCTAGAAAATATTTATCTAGGGCGGAAAAGGAGGTTTTGGTAAAGTCTGCGGCGCAATTTGTCCCACTTTATGTTACATCTCTTTTCTGGTTGTCAGAGGCTGTTGTTGACAGCATTCATACGCTTTTTTCAAATTTTTAGTGGGGAAGTTATGATGGGCGAAATAAGAAGTACCAGTTGTCCTGGAATTCTTTGTGTCGCCCTAAAAAATGCAGGTGGTCTGGGGTTAGGGATATGGGTAAGTTTAATGCGGCTCTCCTTACTAAACAAGTGTAGCAGCTGTTTTCAGTTCCTCATTCTCTGTGGCTAGGGTTTTGCAAGCTAAGTATTTCCCATCCTGTGACATTCTCAATTCTCATCTTGGGCTGAGACCAACTAATGTTTGGCATAGCTTGTGAGGTTCAAAATCTTTTTTGATGGAGGGACTTTGTTGTTGCATTTCGGATGGAAGCAATGCGAAAGTTTGGAAAGACCCGTGGCTTGGGGATGCGAACAGTAAGTTTGCGACATCCGTTGTGGTTCCAGGTTTCAAGAATGTAACAGTCTGAGATTTACACTGCGTTTGGTGATATTTTAGTAAAAGAAAAGAAATGATTTGATAGTTTATAAAATAAAAGAAAAGAAATGATTGTGATTTATATCCTTGTGTTTGGATCAACAACTTAGTAAAATAAAAGAAATGATTTGAATTTCTCTCCATTATGTTTGGTGACAATTTTTAAAAGAAAAGAAAAGAAACTGTTTTGATGCAAATGACACAAATAACCTTTGTTAAAAAATAACACATACACACAATATTAATTCAAGGTAATCAAAATAATAAAAATAATAAATAATTATTAATTCAAGGTAATCAATTCAAAATATTTATTAATTCAAAATTATTTATAAAATATTTATATAAACTATTAATTCAGGATAATCATAATTAATTATAATCAAAATTATCTATAATCAAAATTATTTATAAATTATTTATGATTATTTATATACACAAAATTAGTCATAATCAAAATTATTTATATAACATTATAAAAAAAATTATATTTGATTGTTATTATTACTTATAAATTATGTTGAACTTAGAAAAATCATTATTTATAAATTACATTGAACAAAATTTATTCATTTATTTATAAATTATTTATGCACGAACCGTTGAATTATTTATGAACGGAATGTTTATTTATTTATAAATTATTCAGTATAGATATTAGGGATAATTTTGGAAATTTAAAAAAATACTGGAATGGGGATGATTTACGTCGGAATCATCCCGATTTTGGGACGATTCCAAAAGCGCCGGAATCAATTGACAGGGGAGAAATCGATTTCTCCCCATTTCCGTGCGCTTCGTTTCTCTCTGTCTTTTTTACAGTGCCAAACGGAAGAAATCCGTTTCAATCCGCCTGTATCATCTCTTTTCTTCCCAAATCAGCGCTGCCAAACGAGGGTTTACTGAACGGTGATATTTCCTCTTGGGATTTTCAGAAGGTTGGACGGTTCTTCAAAAACATTTTGTTATAGCAACTGAATTTATAGTCTCATGTCTTCATGAATTAGCCCAACTGTTATGATCTAATTACTAGTATGCTTTGTTGTCTTGTTGGTCTTGTTCACTAATTCTAATGGTGTATCAGATTTGGAATCCTGATGCCTGATAAATCTATGTCAATAAAATTAACCACCATTTCATTCATATTTTTATTAAGTGTAGTAGCAGAGGACAATTTTTAAGAACAATGCTTGTTGATCAAATCATACCTGTAGGAGGAATGCTCTTGCTCTGTCTTCTAAACTCCCCTAGTTGAGGGCAACTGCTTCAAAAAACTACAAATAGAGAAAACACAAGAAATGACCAATCAAACAACATCTGTGGTTTTAGTGGGAAATGCTTGATAACCAAAATAAACCTATCCCCTCCCCAACCCATCAAATCAAAATCAGAAAATATATTAGCACAAGAAAGCAGGATGAGATCACATGAAATTTATCTCTTACAATGCAGGTCAGTTCAAATGAAAATTAGAAAACAGCCGCAAACAATGCATTTCTTACAAATAAAGTTCAGCCATGACAGCTTCTAACTCATGCGTCACTAATAACCAAATAAGCATGCAATCCCCGATATAAAACCCCAAGAAAACAAGCCAGATAAAAAATAAAACATAAGTCTTGTTAATTGAAATAAACAAAAGGAATGACTGGAGATGGAGGGTTGGATGAATAAACCAAAGTCGTCATTTTTTCATTTTTTATCATATTCTTCTACCTCCTCATCCTCCTCCTCCTCCCCTTATTCATCCACATCGGCTTCTCTGCCAACTAGGATCTCATCCAAAATATCTTTAGTAAATATAGGAACAAATTTGGACATATCAACATTATGTACAGTTGATCATATTCATGATCGGAAGCAATGAGTGCATCAATTATTTTCTGAGCACTCGTCCTAATAATATTTAACCACCCATTGTTTTCAAGTTACAGAATAGCGTAAGATTTATCTATTTGTTAAGAAAGTATAGAGAGATCCAACAGTTGAGGAGAGATCCAGGCAAAACCCACGAAGTGGCAAAAACAACTAAAGCAGATAAAAATCCCGCTCCTTTGCTGAAGTTACTGGAGAAATTTTCAAAAACCAGATACGCCCATGGAACCAGGGAACCTCTAACCCTGCTGTTTCTTGGCAGCGGCCTACTCGGTCAGGCACTTGCTCGTGTACCCTGTAGAATACCTGTGAGATCCGTTTCGGTGCCGGCCCTTGGCCCCACGCCACCTTCATTTTCCCCTTCACAACGCGCACCAGCAGAAGCCTTCTTCCCTATCGAAGAAATTTCTTTCTCTTCAGCTCCTAATTCAGACCAGAACATCTCGTCCTCTTTCGAGAGAGAGAGCCTTTCCGAAACCCCTGCAGCATCAATACGGGCTCCGCCACAGCACGATCCATCCCTACAAGCACCGCCACTTGCAAGAGAGCACGGGATCAATGAACCTTCACCCTCGCCCGAGATGGTGTGATGGCTTTCGGGCACAGATGCATTTGCTTTGTCATTTGGTTCATCTAACGAGGGATTGTCAACTTCTCTTCTTTCACCTGCCACGTTCAGGGCAGCAGTGGTGGTCTCCTTCATGTGTTTTTCATCACTACTGCGGTTCTCGTCGATGGGAGTAGATTTGTCTTTCCGGTCGGCGCTCGGGTTGCTTCCCTCCTCGATCGACAGCTTGTAACCTTGACCGTGCATGACCTTGTACTTAGTAAATGCATCATCGAAGGCGCGGACAAGGGCTGAATCGTCCCAGAGATCGCCTTTCCCCATTCCGGGATGCCTCCTTCGGCTCACCAAAACCTAAGACCAGCTCTTGGGCAGGGGTTCTTAAGTGGGGCAACGACAATCCTTTATTTCACTTAATAACTCTTTTTAGATCAAAGTAGGACCATCATTAAAAAATTCATAATCGTTTTAATACTTCATTTATATTTTATTATTTTATTATCATAAACATGAATTAGGTGCATGTTTTGATCCTAGATGGTCATTTTCTCGTTCTTAACAAGATCGTGGGTCAGACTCTCGAGCAAAGTGTTTTGATCCTAGATAGTCATTTTCTTGTTCTTAACGAGATCGCGGGTCAGACTCTCGAGCAAAGTGTTTTGATCCTAGATAGTCATTTTCCTGTTCTTAACAAAATCGTGGGTCAGACTCTCCACCAAAGTGGGTCAGTAAAAATTGATTCTTATTTTAAAACGCCTTAAACGGATTTAAAAATAAGTGATTTAATTGGACCAATCTCAACATATTTTAATGAGAGGTGGTCAAAAAATCCACCCTAACCAAGTTAAACTGTAAATTGAACCAAACAAAATCATAACAGTTGTGGTTTGATGTTCGATTTGGACGTCAAACCAAACTGCGCATGTTAAGTTAGAACTGCACGTTTTTTTTAACATATTTTTTTTTGTTTTCTATCTGGTCCTTCCACACATTCCCCAACCCTAAACTTCTTTTAGATTTTACTTTTAGGCAATATTAACAAATAAAAGTTTTATTTTGATAGCAGTCCAATGATGATATCATGTTTTTGTGTTGATGATTATATATAAATCTCATTCAAATTATCGGTTAATCATTATAAAATATCAATGATTCATATTCAGGATGTTAGCATAAAAAAATAAATTAATTTGCAATCTGAATCGAATCAAACCGTAAATTAATGGCTTATAAATTTTATAATCCGAACAAAACCACTATTAAATGGTTTGGTTTTATGTATAAAAATCGAATCGCATATTTTGGTTTGGTTTGGTTTTTATTCAAAACAAACCAAACCAATTCGCTCTCTATAAGGGCCTAGATCCCGATGACCCATTCATTTACATGTTTTGGGTATTGGAGGTGTCTGGAGGAGCATCTACAGAGTTTGAAGGGTAAATGGGAGAGGGGGGGCACTACCAAAAATGGCAGGGTGCAGCGTAGGAGTCATTGCCCCATAGTTATGGTGCTTGCAGCGTGGCGGATCCGACTACGATGTAGGGAAGCTTGGGAAGGAAAACAAGGTTACTACCTTTTTAGAAATAGTTGTGTCGTGGTGGTTGGGATGCGACGTAGCCTCCCCGTTGGTGAAGGGGGGTTGCATCATGGTGCTTAAGGCTGCATCGTTGTCTCAAATCCACTTTTATAGGATTTTCCCATGTTCTTAGGACACTCAGTTTGACGAAGGAGGTTGTGGCATGATCCTTTGGGTTGTGTCGTAGAATGTCATGTGTCATGGAGGGCTATGATATGGTCCTAGGGGTTGTGTCGTGGTCTTCTAAAATTTTATCTGCCTATAAATACCCCTTAGTCATTCGAACCCCACTCTCTCGCACTTACTTCCTTCAAACCCTAGGTGCCCCGAGGTAGTTTTTCATAGGCTTTAAAGTCCCTTTCAATATGCATTGATCCCCAACTCCTATAGATCAATTTGTGGTAATCCAAGGTGAGTTATACCTCTATTTTCTAATAGTTTCCCTCTGTTTGATCTCTCTCCCCCCCCGTTTTTCTCACCATGCTTTGGTGTTTGATCTTCATAATTCTAATGGAGTTTTTCTTGTCGTTTGTCGGTGTGTTCATGGCACGACAACTTTGGGGGATCGTAGTTTCTTCATGGGAGAGACGATCAGAGATCCACGTTGGTGTTTCGTTTCCGTTTCAAGAACATCAGAAGTTGAGGTAGGGGATCCATTGTTTCTCCTATTTATTTATGTGCAATCGTAAAGTTAACATGTTTTAGTCCTTTGGATGGGTGTGGAATTAACTTAATAAAGATTGAACCAGATTAATAAAGAAATTGGATAGCGATCGTATGTTGATGTTTTTATATTTTGGAAACAGTTTGCCTCTTATCTTGCTAGTAGTGTGTTATCTATGTTATGCTTTGTGTAGCATGTTGTCATGCTTGGTTTGACATATAGAAATTGCTGGAATTGAATAAAGAATGTAAATCCAGAATTAACTGAATGATTGACTTAAGAGTTTAAAGAAGTGACATGTTTGTAATATAGTATTCCTTGTAATTTGATGGTAATCAAATTGATGCAAGCATGCATGTGTAATTGAATTTGTTATTCCATGTGTTAATGGAATTTATTAAGAACGTGAAGTTGGAGTGATTGTTAATGTTAGTGATGAGTATGAAAAGGCATGTTAATCTAGAATTTTTCTTCTCACGGTTTGATGAAACCGGTTTAATGCTAATAACATGTTTACATAACTGTGATAGCTTGAGATAGTTGATTGTAAGATCCCGTATTTTTCTAGGTACGACTCTTTAAATTTTTGGTGAAGATGGGCTATCCTTCTTTTAATTCACGGTTTGAATTAATTCACAACCTCAAAAATTTACACCACCTGTAAATGTTTTTCATCATATGCAGACATGTCACGAAAGTGGTTTTCATCGCGTGAAGACATGTCACGAAAGTAGTTTTCTCCATGTGTTGACATGTCACGAAAGTATATTACGCCCCCTGCAACTATCTTTCACAACATGTCATGAAAGTACATTACACCACATGTAATCTTTATTTATTGTTTTTTAAATGGTGTGACAGGATTTCCATAAGAAAAAGGGGAGATGGGTTACAATTTTTACACAACGTGAAATGAGGATTCACGTAGTGTAATTTTAACACACCGCTTTTTAAAAACTCCTCTACAACACTGTGTAACCCTCCAAACCCCCTTTTCTTTTCCATAGACGCTCCACACACCACCATTTTGGATCGAAAATTCTTCGCGCACCTCTGCCTTAGACCGTAACTCCTCTGCGCATTGCAATCTTTGACAGAGGACCCTATGCGCACCTCCCTCTTTACTACAGGTCTTCTGCTATTGATTTCATGGAGATCGATTCAATCCAAAAGTGATCTCACGTCGGATCTTGGATATTTGCGCCTGTATTTTTAAGGTATGCATTTCGGTTATTCATCTGCTTCTAGATTTGTTGCTAATGGATTATCTGGTTCTTATTGAAACACTACCACAAAATTGGGTTACCGCAACGTCATCCTTCAACAGCGCTAAAAAAAAGCGTTGATAAAGGGCACTTTTAACAGCGCTAAAAAAGCACTGTTAAAAGCGACCCTTTATGAGCGCTTTTTTAGTAGCGCTGATAAATGGATGACTTTATCAGCGCTTTTTTTCTCAGCACTGATAAAGTGTATATTTCAAAAAAAATTATATTACATAAAAAATAATATATATATATATATATAAGTATATTTATGTTGATGTAAATATAATATATATTTTTTTAAATATGTTTTAGATAAGTATAAATAAACATTTTCACTTAATATATAAGATATGTAGTGAAAATGACTTATAAAATATCTTAAAAAATTATTAATTAATAATTTTCTAATTATCATCGACTAATAATCATTTAATAACAATTTTAAGACACAAAAAATAAAATAAAATAAAATAAAATATCTAAAATAAGTTGAAAACAAAACTCAAACTTCAAACGACCATAACTTTTGATCTGGGTGTCCGTTTGAGCTCTACAACATATCAAATTGAAACCTGCAACGAGCTCTACACGCTTGTCATTAAAAGAAACATTCTATCACATTTTTCGAGGCCAAAAAAGGCTCATAATGCCTCCAAAGCTGAGTTTTTAGTTCGGATACCCAAATTTTTTAACATTCAATGGAATTTCAGCCTCTTTTCAGGGGGTCTTTTTGACCTTTTTCACTGGGGACTGAATTTATTCTGAGGGTTACGTTTATATTGATATTATGGTTTTGAAATTTTATCATTTTTCACAATGTAATGTTATTTATAATCAATTATATAACAATATATATATATATATATATTTATATATTCACCCATAAAAAATTTATTCTACAAATAAATAATTAAACATATTTACATATAAAGTATATTTCTCAATATATAAGGCTTATCTAAATAAAATACTAATATCCATTTAATTTAAAATACAAATATATTAATATTTATATACCTATATGATGTGTGTGTGTGTGTATTTGTGTGCGTCAGTATTGACAAACTGATATATATTATCTATATATTATAAACATATGTATATGCATATTAATATATAATATTTGTAAATATATATAAATATGTATAATTATACTTACAAATACACATATAATATGTGTGTCTGTTGTATATATGTATTTATTTATTTATAAACACACACAAAAAACATATTTTATAAATGTATTTAAAACTGATCTTATAAATATATATTTATAAATGAACAAATATATTAATATATAAATATAACTATATATATATATTAATATACATATATATATATATATATATTAATATAACTAAATATGTATATGTTAATATAAATATATATTAATATACAGGTAAATATAATTAATTAAATATATATATATATATATATATATAAACAAATATATTAATAAATGAAGAGTAAAACAACATAGTGGAGTGGTAAAAGCTTAGGTGCGTAGACAACAGGTCCAGAGTTCAAATCTAGGGGGAGGAAGGTCGCGCATACGGGTGGAATAAAGGATAGCGCTATTAAAGGGTGGGTGGGGGCATGCGGGCTGGGGTGGGGGTGCTGTTAAAGGGGGCTTCAAGTGATGTTGAAGCCCCTCCAGAATTTCTGAAATATTTATTTATTTTTATTTTTATTTTTACTTTTATCAGCGCTAAAAAAACGCTGATAAAGGACTCATTTATCAGCGCTTTTTTTAGCGCTGATAAAAGACCCCTTTTATCAGTGTGTTTTTTTAGCGCTGATAAAATGGTCCTTTATCAGTGCTTTTCTGAGCACTGATAAAGGCCCCCCCTCTATCTTCGCCTTGATTAACAGAGCTTTTCTAGCGTTGTTAATGCCTTTTTTTAGTACTGATAAAGGTCATATTTGCAGTAGTGAAATGAATCCAGAAGGCGATTGTTATCGCGGACATAGGGTTTTTTCACTTCTTCATTCACTTTCAAGGTAGGTGGTCTAAAATATAATCTCATAGTCATGATTTTGATTGCATATATGCAAGTTTTAGAATTACTAGAATTGTTTAGCAATTGAAATCCCTAATTGAATTAATTAATGTGGTAAATTGATTAATTGAGATAATTGTGGAATTGTGAGATTTAGGGATTATTGAGCAAGATAATTAATTGGAATTAATTGGAGAATTAATTATGAAATCTTAGGATTTGTGATTTGATAATTAATCTTGGGAATTAATTGTGATGGAATTTATATGGTTGGATCGAGGAATTAAATGTGGAATAAGGATAATTAATTGGTGAATTAGTTATCAACGTGTTGATTGGGAAATATGGGATAATTGATTGTTGAGTTAATTATCCAATTATTGAATTGAAATTAAGAATAATTAATTGGGAATTAATTATTGGATGTTGAAATTGTGAAATGGTTAATTGATTGTTGAATTGATTAACGGAAGTTGACCTTGTTAATTAATTGATGAATTAATTAAATGAATTTGGATTAATTAATTTTTGAATTAATTAATGGAATTAATGGTGGTTAATTGTGATAGGAAGAATAATGTTGTTACACTACTGGAAATTGATCCATTTACGACGAGATCCCGTCGCAAATACCCTTTTGCGACGGGCCCCATCGCAAATGTCTTGTTGCAGAAAAGGGTGTCACAAATATGGTTTTTTGCGGTGGCCCGTCGCAAAAAGAAACTATTTGCGATGGGATGAGGATCTATCACAAATAGTTTCCTCAGGTTTTTAAATACTTTATTGCGATGGTCCGTCACAAATAGTATTTGCGATGGGGTGGTAGGCCCGTCGAAAAAAGCCTTACCGATTTTTTGAAACCGGTTTTTGTAAAGACCCGAAATTTCCATGTATTTTTTTTTAATTATACGAGAATTTTACGAGTCCACAAAAATTTATGGCGTGTGATTCCGAGGTCCGGTGTGCCCGAAATGAATTTCTAAACTTTTTTTGGGTACGTTCAGTAAACTTGTGAGCGGGTTTTTTTTTGTAACTTTTAAATCGGTGCTCGGAATTGAAATCTGAGGGCACCGTTGAACTCGCAGCGCCGATATTCGCTTAAGGAGACCTTCACCTCATCCGCAGTGGGTCGAGGGTGAAAGTTAATTTTTGCGTTTTTCGTGAAAGAATAAAATAAAATAAAAATGTTTAACATTTTTATTTTTGAAACCCCTCAACACGGGTTATGGTGGTGGGGACCACCCGAACTAAAATCCCCTAAACTCCCTCTTTATTTTGGAAGATAACTCTTGGACTTCCTCCTATCATTTAATTATGCCAACACCCCATTTAATTGTTGGAGCCAACTAACAATTAATGAATTGTGTCAACATAATTGATTTTCTTAATTTAAATTATATTGGCACCTCATGCCTTTGGGGGGATTTGGTTGGCACGAGGAGAGCTTTTGGAGGATTATTCTCTCCAACGAAGAACGCATCTCCAAACGAAGAACACACTCCGGAATTGAAGAACGAGGACGACGTTCAAGCCAACTTCGGAAGCGTCTTACGGAAGCGAAGAACAACGACGCCATCATCCCCAACGACTTCGTCTCCCCCCTCGCGAACTCCATCAACAATCCTTCGGGGTAGGGTTGGTTGTTTGAGTTTTTCTCCCTTCCCCGTTCTTGACGACTCTTCGTAATTCAAGAAAGAATCATAACCGCTTGTTACCGCTCTAACGCGGAGAGTGCAGGCCAAACGAACATGACCCGAACTCTCCGCAATTCTTGTGATTATTTTTTGTATTCTTCACGACAAAGGCAACGGTGCGACCACACCGCCCGATGAAAGAGAACCGCGGCTTGTGTTGCAGCGGCGAAGGAAGGATGGCCAGCCGAGCCGACCGCCGGTGAAGGCGCGGCGCGCGACCGCGCTGCGTGGAGAGGACGGCTGGCCATCCAGCCAGCTGCGGCGGACTGCCGCACTGCGACCGCCCGGCCGCTCCGCGACCGCCCCGTAGCACCGCGGCGCCCCGCCGCCCCCCGACCGCCCCGCCGCCCCGCGGCCCCCCCGCCCCCCCTGCGGCGCCCCGCCGCACCCCGGCCGCCCCGCCGCACCGTGGCCCCCCCACCGCAACGTGGTGCCCTACCGCTCCACCGCACCGCGAGCCACTTCCCAGGACGGGCTGCCCAGCATGGTCCGGGTCGACCCGAACCGGGTCGGCCCAGGCCGGGTCAGTTCGACCGGGTCGGATCGGACCCGGACCAGTTTCGACCCTATATGCTCTTTTGGCCATAACTTTGGCACCGGGCGTCCGTTTGAAGAACCGTCTGTGAAGCCATAAACCTTGGAGCGAGACGGTCCTTTTGGTATACCCCACTTGAGATTTGGATACAGTTGGTGTACGGTCAGGTTGGATCGAGTACGAATCCAACTAGGCCCTCGGGACTAAAAGGCTAATAACTTACAGATCGGGCGTCCGATTGACGCACCGTCTATTGCGTTGAGACCCCTTTTACGTGGCGGTACTTTGGGATACTTCTTCATGGGACTTAGTGACAGTTGGAGTATCGAACAGTGGCTTGAGGAGCGAACCCTATCGGAGACAAGCGAGCTTCGTGCGGGAACCCTGTAGCTGGCTCTGACGGCATACTTGCGATGTACTAGGATCCTGTATGGTTTTGATGACGTACTGACAATGTACTAGGATCCTGTGTGGGTATAAAAACTTACTGACGATGTACTAGGATCCTGTGTGGGTCTGACGACGTACTGACGATGTACTAGGATCCTGTCTGGGTCTGACGACATACTGACGATGTACTAGGATCCTGTGTGGGTCTGATAACCTACCAGTGATGTACTAAGATCCTGTGTGGGTCTGACGACGTACTGGTGATGTAATAGGATCCTGTGTGGGTATGAAGACGTACTGACGATGTACTAGAATCCTATGTGGGTACTAGGATCCTATGTGGGTCTGACGACGTACTGACGATGTACTAGGATCGTGTGTGGGTCTGACGACGTACTGGCGATGTACTAGGATCCTGTGTGGGTCTGACGACGTACTGGCGATGTACTAGGATCCTGTGTGGGTCTGACGACGTACTGGTGATGTACTATGATCCTGTGTGGGTCTGACGATGTACTGGTGATGTACTATGATCCTGTGTGGGTCTAACGATGTACTAGGATCCTGTGTGGGTCTGAGGAGGTACTAGGATCCCGTGTGGGTCTGACGATGTACTATGATCCTGTGTGGGTCTGACGAGGTACTAGGATCCTATGTGGGTCTGACGATGTACTATGATCCTCTGTGGGTTTGATGATGATTTAGGATCCTTCTTAGGTCTGCCTCTTAATAGAGTAAGATGATTTAGTAGTTACATCTAATCATCTCTACTATTGTACCTAAGATATACCTGGTGTGAGCTGAGTCCGTACCTGTGTGGTACTTTCCTTCGTGGTAATAACTTGGTGGTATTCTTCAGTGTGGCGTACCTGTGTGGTACTTACCTTCACGGTGTTCCTTCCTTTGTGGAACAGTTGATCTTTGGGCTTTTGAGTTAGACCTTGTGTTTCCTCATGATTGAGATGAGTTTGCTTGATAACTTAGGTATACGTATGAGCATATATCTAAGTAGGGTTGTCATTAGTTTTCATTCTTTGTGGTTTATCCTTTGTGGATTTTGTGAGACCTTGAGGGTCTCGGGGTCCCTACTGAGTATCTTTATACTCACCCCTGCATAGGCTATGCTAGAACCTTGTTGTGTTTGGTGTAGATGACAGACAACGCTGACTGAGGACGAGGGTACCAGGACTGAAGGTAGCTCGAGGTGGACGTTAGATGAGGCGTACCACAAAGACGACTATTCGAGAGATGTACCTACCCTTTAGGTAGGATCCTTAGCGGGTGTTCAGAGGAGCTGTTTCAGTTTACTTGTACCTTTCAGTTTCTTGTACTTTCCAGTCGAGATTGTATTCTGGACCCCTTTTTACTTACTGTACTCACTCTATTTACTATACAATTGTTTGTGTTCATATCTTGTTGTGTGCTTGGTTGCGTGAGTTTACAGGTTATAAAGGAAATTCCTTCCCAGTTTTAGGGAATACGCCTTCGGTGCTAGTCGCCAGCCCCTGGCCTATGGAAGGTGGGCTTGGGGTAGTCACAGCACGGGCCCTGGGGGACGGGTTATGACAAATTGGTATTAGAGGACCCGGTTCTACCGTAGAACATAGGACTCTGATCTTTTAACGATAATAGTGTTGAGTGTAGTGAGTGTGGTTATCAGTTTAGGGAATCCAGTGTTGGTGCGGCGGCCGACGTATCCATACACCAGGACCCTGACTTATGATTTATGACTTAGTGAATGAAAACACTGATTGCATGTGTGTTTTGAAAAGTTTTCTCGTGTTTTATTTGAGTTAGCTCACCAAGTATAACTTAATGACCGTGAAGTACCTTTTCCTTATCAGGATGTCGCTGTGTAGACAGCCAGCTAAGATTCCCGAGAGAGTACACGATGAAGGCCCACCGAGCGACGAGGCTCCGGTGCAGGGCCCTCTTACTATGTTGGAACCTTCAGGAGGTGTACCAGCAGTAGCACCACCCATTGGGAAACAGTTACCACCAGCCACACTAGTAGACGATGTACGTTGACTGAGCGCATTGCACGAGTTCCAACGGCAGAAGCCTCTGAGGTTTCGAGGCGAGACAGATTCACACACGACTAAGGGCTGGATGGAGGCGGTTGCTAGAGTTTTCTGCCTAGTTGAGACACCAATAGAGAAGATGGTGATCTTAGCTACTAGTCTTTTTTAGTGAGTAACCATGGGGATGCTCCACATAGTGATGAGGCTTAGGTACGTGGACCATTACTCGAGATAATAACTTCGGGTAGCGTGTCAGCTATATCACTACCCGTTGGTCAGCAGTTACAACCGGCGGTACTGGTAAAGGAAACATATAGGCTTAGTTCCTTACGCGTGATTCAACATCAAATACCCCTCAGGTTCCAAGGCAAGCCCGACTCACAGGCGGCTGAGGAATAGCTTTAGGATGTGGCTGAGAGTCCTCTAGAGCTTCTATAGCTTCAGCAGGATGACATGTTGGTAACTGAGTATTCATCGAGGCGTACTGATCATTCCTAGTACTCGATGAATACAATACGATTAGTGCTTCAGATCTTGGAACTCTGAGTGAGGTGTCTTTAGGGACATCCGAGCTAGAAATATTCCTCTATGCATTCTTACTTATGTTAGGGTTCTAGAGAGAACCTTTGTGGTTGAATATTCTTTGGATGAGCGGATGCAGACAGTGAATGTTAGTAGCGGGAAAATAGGAAACTAACACCAGTCTTAGAGACTTAGGCATGTAAAAATGTTTCAAGAAGAAGAAGTGTTAAGTACAAATGAATCTGCAGGGCTGGAGACGTGGAATCAGAGCTAGGGGAGAAACATGAGGTGGTGTGAATTTAGACATGTTACAACCACCCCCCATTGTGGTCCCCGCCAGGATTAGGGAGCTAGAGGACAGGGGAAGAGAGTAGCTGCATGCAGTCAAGGAGTGCGACCCAAGGGCTCTAGGAATGATTTGAGGTACGGTCTGTGTCTACTACTAGCTTCCGTATCAATAGACATAGGTACCAATCATTCCTTCCTTCCAAGAATCTTATCCAAGACCTAGAGTTTCTGGTTAAACCGTTGACTTGACCCTCATGTCTGGAGATACCTTTGGGAGGAGACTCGATAATCACACTTACGATGATTGTGTGATCTAACCCTTGAGGCGAGATTTTCGGTTGGAACCTCTTGGTGGAAACGTCGAGGATTTACGACGTTAGTTTGGGTATGACTAGACATCCACAATTCATACTCAGATTGACTGTATTGGGAAAAAAAGTTGTGGTTTATCTACAAAGTTGGGATGAGGTTTTCCTTAGTTGGTGAAAAAGGAAACTCAGGCAGCACAGGATAAACTTCTGCATAGGAGGGTGCAATTGATCACTCATGAGTCAGCCAACCTCACCCCCGTGGCAGCAAAAGTTTTGAGTTTTCAGTTCCCAACAAGAGTGGATAGAGTTCCTCCAGGACTATGATTTTGATATAGTCTATACTCCTGGAAAGGGGGAAAATTGTAGCCGATGCACTTAGCAGGAGATCTGTTATGCAACTACTAGGTGAGGCGACAGAGCAGCTGGCCGCTTTATAGATATCCTGTGTGGATCGAGATGGAGAAGTTTTTCTTCAGTCTCTCACAGTCACTCCCCCACTTCTTCAGTGAGTTAGGGAGGCGCAACGTGGAGATGCTGACTGCGAGAATCGACGTACTCAGATATCCACAGTACAAGCACCAGATCGATTTTCTGAAGGTGGGGAGCACGTCATCCTCTTCAGAGGATGTACCATGGTACCTGTGTCGCTTCAGGAGGAATTGTTGAGGGAGTTCCACACATCCCCTCTAGCGGTACATCCAGAAATGGAGAAGATGTACCAGGATATCTGACGACAACACTAGTGGTCGGGAATGAATAGAGTAGTATCAGAGTTTGTTTCTCGGCGCCTCACTTGTCAGCAAGTTAAGGTGGAGCATCAGGTACTAGCAGGCTGGTTCAGCCTTTAGAGGTTCCAGAGTGGAAGTGGGATGGAATATCCATGGACTTCATGACAGGACTTCCACGTACATCTAGGGGTCATGATTCTATCTGGGTGATCGTCGACCAACTCACCAAGTCGTCCCACTTCCTACCAATCAGATAGCAGGGTTCAGTAGAGAGATCGAGACGCCTCTATGTGCAGAAGATTGTGCGGCTACATGGAGTACCCTCGACGATTGTCTTCGATCATGATTCACGTTTCACTTCTTGGCTATGGAAGGGGTTTTAGGAGGCTTTCAGGACGCAGCTTCATTTGAGCACTACCTTCCATCCTTAGACGAATGACCAGACTGAGCGGACTATTTAGACCCTCGAGGACATGCTGCGTGCTTGCGTCCTCAACTTCGGTCGTAGTTAGGAGGATAACTTGCCTTTGGTGGAGTTTTCATACAACAAAAACTATCACTCCACTATTGGGATGACACCTTTCGAGGCCTTGTACGAGCGACCTTGCAGATCACCTTTGTACTGGACTGACCCAGGGGAGTCAGCACTCGTGGGACCAGAGATGGTACGGGCTACCACAGAGAAGGTGCAGATCATTGAAGAGTGAATGAAGACTGCGCAGAGCAGGAAAAAATCTCATGCCGACAGGATACAGAGACCTCTGGAGTTAGAGGATGGTGACCATGTATTTCAACGGGTCTCACCTAGATGAGGTTTGTAGAGATTTGGCCGGGGCGACAAGTTATCTCTGAGGTTCATTGGACCCTTCCAGGTCCTTAGAAGAGTTGGCGAGGTGGCTTACTGCCTAGCACTTCCACCTCAGTTGCACTGCGTGCACGACGTCTTCCACGTATCCCAGCTGAGGAGATATGTGCACGAACCTTCTCACATCATCAACCATGAAAAGCTGGACGTCGATGATGGGGTGACGTTTATGGAGGTTCCAGTGGAGATTGAGGATCGACAGGAGCGGGTCCTTCGTGGGTGGTCGATACCTCTGGTGCGCGTTCGCTAGCAGCACGAGAACCTCCAGGAGAGCACATGGGAGCGGGAGGATCAAATACGTGCTCAGTACCCCCACTTGTTTTCATAGTTTTGTGTTGTGGCTTTTGAGGACACAAATCCCTGAGGTGGGGAGAATGTAAGGACCCGAAATTTCCATGTAATTTTTTTAATTATATGGGAATTTTATGAGTCTGCGAAAATCTACGGTGTGTGATTCCAAGGTTTGGTGTGCCCAGAATGAATTTTTGAATTTTTTTTCGGGTACGTTCAGTAAACATGCAAGTGGGTTTTTATAACTTTTAAACCGGTGCTCGAAATTGAAATATGAGGGCACCGTTGAACTCGTAGTGTCGGTATTCGCTTAAAGAGACCTTCACCTCGTCCGTAGTGGGTCGAGGGTGAAAGTTAGTTTTTATGTTTTTCATGAAAGAATAAAATAAAATAAAAATGTTTAACATTTTTATTTTTGAAACCCATCAACATGGGTTATGGTGGTGGGGACCACCCGGACTAAACCCCCCTAAACCCCTTATTTATTGTGGAAGATAACTCTTGGACTTTCTCCAATCATTTAATTATGCTAAAACCCCATTTAATTGTTGGAGCCAACTAACAATTAATGAATTGTGTCAACATTTTTAATTGTGCCAACATAATTGATTTTATTAAATTAAATTATATTGGCACCTCATTACTTTGGGAGGATTTGGTTGGAAAGAGGAGATCTTTTGGAGGATTATTATCTTCAATGAAGAACGTATCTCCAAACGAAGAATGCACTCCATAATTGAAGAACAAGGACGACGTTCAAGCCAACTTTGGAAGCATCTTATGGAAACGATGAATGCCGACACCACCATCCCCAACGACTTCGTCTCCTCCCTCACAACCTCCCTCAAAAAACCTTCGAGGTAGGGTTGGTTGTTTGAGTTTTTCTCCCTTCCCCATTCTTGAATAATCTTTTTAATTCAATAATGAATCATAGCCTCTTGCTACCGCTCTAATGCGGAGAGTACGGGAAAAATGAACATGGCCCGACCTCTCCACAATTCTTGCGATTATTTGTTGTGTTCTTCACGACGAAGGCAAAGATGTGACCACGCTGCCCGACGAAAGAGAATTGTGTCTTGTGCCACAGCGGTGAAGGAAAGACGGCCGACCGAGACGACCATCGGAAAAAGCGCGGCACGCGACTGCACCACGTAGAGAGGACGGCTGGCCATCTGGCCAGTCGCGGCGGACCGCCGCACCGCGACCGCCCCGCCGCGAGCCGCTGCCCAAGGTGGGCCACCCATCTTGGGATGGGCCGCCCAACATGGGCCACTGCCCAGGCTAGGCCGCCCAACATGGGCTGGGCTGCCCAACGCGGGCTGAGCCGGACCCAGACCAGTTTCGACCCTATACGCTCTTTTGGCCATAACTTTGGCACGAGACGTCCGTTTGATGAACTGTTTACGGCACCAGAAACCTTGGAGTGAGAAGGCCCTTTTGGTATAACCCAATTGAGATTTGGATATAGTTGGGGCATGGTCAGGTTGGATCGAGTACAAATCCAACCGGGTCCTCGGGACTAAAAGGCTAATAACTTACAGACCGAGCGTCCGATTGACGCACCGTCTGTTGCGTTGAGACCCCTTTTACATGGTAGTACTTTGGGATACTTCTTCATGGGACTTTGTGATAGTTGGAGTATCGACTAGTGGCTTGAGGAGAAGACCCTCCCAGAGATAAGCGATCTTAGTGCGGGAACCCTGTAGCTGGCTCTGACGACGTACTGACGATGTACTAGACAACACATTTCTTTCAAGTAAGAGTATTTTTACCAAACATAATATCTGATCAAAACAACTATTTGATATTCTATTATCTGATTTAATAGCCATAAATTTAGAAACTGCTTCAAATTTTCTTATCTTACAACCAGAATATAAGGCATCATCAACAGACCTCAACAACTCATAAAAATGAGATACTTCCAACTCAAGAGTTAAATTAATATCATCCTAAGTTTCAACTTGTTGAAAAGATAAACCTACCATATCATGTACTAAATTTTGAAACTGTGCTCGATCTGGAACCAAATTATTAGTATCTTATCTGGAACTACGTTCACCATGTTGATACCAAAAAACATAATCTGGTTGAAAACCAAAATGCAATAAATGACCCCCAATTTTGTCAAATGTGTCAAACGTCATTAGAGCACATTTTTTACAAGGACACTTAATTTTCCCTTTTGAAACAAATTCTGGTTTTGATGATGCAAATGATAAGAAAGCTTTAACACTCTCAATATATACAAGATTTAAACCTGAACCGTTTGGATTCTTACGCTGATTTATCCAAGCACGATAATCTAATAATGATTATTATCAACATCCTTATTCCATATTTCTCTAAAAAAATAAAATAATTAGTTTTTTTGTATAATTTGATATAAGAAAAACACTATCCAAAAAAATAATACAATTGATTTTTTTCTATCAAATTATAATAATTTTTATTATTTCATACTTATTTATAGTATTTTTTTAAACTTTCATACTAATATACACTAACTTAAAATAATTTATACTAATTACCATTAATTATTATTAATTACAGCTAATTTATACTAATAATTGTTAATTACTGGTGACACAATTTCCAATGGATTGGCGACAATTCTTTTTCCCAACGACTCATCTCCTTGCAACTTTCTCTGACTAAAATCAATATGAAAAATCTACTCTGACGTACGCATATCCAATTTTGTATGCATGAGAATGGAGAGCAGGAATGCCTAGCCACACTTCTCTCCATTATCGTGCATATAAAAATGGATATCCATACGCGAGGTCATATTTTTTATAGTGATTTTAGTGGGAGAAAATTACAAGGAGATATGGCATCAGGCAAAAGGGAGCCGCCAATCCACTGAAGATTATGCCAATTTATTACAATTTGTTACAATTTATTACAATTTCTTACTAATTATGGATAATTATTGCAAATTATTACTAATTATTAGAATTTATTACTAATTATTAGAATTTATTATAATTATTACTAATTATTAGAATTTATTACTAATTATTACTAGTTGTTGAAATTTATTACTAATTATTGCTAATTTTTGTAATTTATTACAAATTATTAGAATTTATTACAAATTATTAGAATCTATTACAAATTATTAGAATTTATTACTAATTATTAGAATTTATTACTAATTGTTACAATTTATTATTAATTATTGCAATTTATTACTAATTATTAGAATTTATTACTAATTATTAGAATTTATTACTAATTATTACAATTTATTAATAATTATTACTAATTGTTACAATTTATTACTAATTATTGCAATTTATTACAAATTATTGCAATTTATTACTAATTATTCCAATTTATTACTAATTATTAGAATTTATTACTAATTACTAGAATTTATTAATAATTATAAGAATTTATTACTAATTATTACTAATTATTATAATTTATTACTAATTATTACTAATTATTATAATTTATTATTAATTGTTACTAATTGTTCCAATTTATTACAAATTGTTGCAATTTATTACTAATTGTTTCAATTTATTACTAATTGTTACAATTTATTTACTAATTATTAGAATTTATTACAAATTATTACAATTTATTACTAATTATTAGAATTTATTACTAATTATTACTAATTATTGTAATTTATTACTAATTATTGCAATTTATTACTAATTGTTAGAATTTATTACAAATTATTAGAATTTATTACTAATTATTAGATTTTATTACTAATTATTAGAATTTATTACTAATTATTAGAATTTATTACTAATTACTACTAATTATCACAATTTATTACTAATTATTAGAATTTGATACTAATTATTAAAATTTATTGCAATTTATTACTAATTGTTACAATTTATTACTAATTATTACAATTTATTACTAATTATTACAATTTATTACTAATTATTACAATTTATTACTAATTATTACAATTTATTACTAATTATTAGAATATTTACTAATTATTATAATTTATTACCATTTTTTATAGTTTATTACTAATTATTACTAATTATTATAATTTATTACTAATTATTACTAATTATTACAATTTATTACTAATTATTACAATTTATTACTAATTATTACCAATTGTTGTAATTTATTACTAATTGTTTCAATTTATTAATAATTATTAGAATTTATTAGAATTTATTAGAATTTATTACAAATTACTAGAATTTATTACAAATTATTAATATTTATTACTAATTATTAGAATTTATTGCTAATTATTAGAATTTATTATTAATTATTACTAATTATTCTAATTATTACTAATTATTAAAATTTATTACTAATTATTATAACTTATTACTAATTATTAGAATTTATTACTAATTATTATTAATTGTTGCAATTTATTACTAATTATTTTAATTTATTACTAATTATTTGAATTTATTACTAATTATTCAAATTTATTACTAATTATTGCAATTTATTACTAATTGTTGCAATTTATTACTAATTGTTGCAATTTATTTCTAATTTTTCAATTTATTACTAATTATTCCAATTTATTAATAATTATTACAGTTTATTAATAATTATTACAATTTATTACTAATTATTACTAATTGTTGGAATTTATTACTAATTATTGCTATTTATTACTAATTATTGCAATTTATTACTAATTATTGCAATTTATTACTAATTATTGCTATTTGTTACAATTTAATACTAATTATTACAATTTAATACTAATTATTACAATTTAATACTAATTATTATAATTTAATTCTAATTATTACTAATTAATATAATAACTAATAATTCATACTAATTCATACCAATCAAACATAATTATTTGTAAAAATAAACATAAACAATGATAAATAAAACTATCTAATTCTAATTTAATTTAACAACAACTAATTAACAATAATTATAAATAAAATAAAATAAAATGAATTAAGTAAAAAATAAAAGAAATAGATATATACCTTAAAACTAAAGCTTTCGAAGGATATAAGCTGCGAATAATGCCCATAATTAAAATTTCATACTATGAAAAATTTTGAGAGAAAATTTTCCACTAGAGAGAGAGGAGTAGAGAATTGAGTGGAATGAGGAAACAACAGGTGGAGTTATATATAGGTTAGATTAGTTGCGATGAGAGTATTTGCGACAGGACTACCGCCATAAATAGTACCATTTGTGACGGGTTCCGTCGCAAAAGACCACATGCCGACATATTATTTGCGATAAGATATAAATCCCACCGCAAATACTAAGAACGCCGCTGGGTATTTACGACGGGCTACTATAGCCCGTCGCAAATACCATTTCCCGCATTTTGGTGCGCATGGCGCACCAATCCTTTTGCGACGAGAACCATCGCCCCGTCACAAAAACCTTATTATTTACGGTGGGCTGGTTTTTCCATCGCAAAAAACCTTTATGACAGACTATTTGTGACGAGACACTGACTCCTCACAAATGACCCATCACAAATGCCCACTTTTCCTATAGTGTTAATAATGATTGTGAAATGGGATATTAGACATGATGATCTATACCATGTAAATAATGATATGAATGAATGATTGTGAATGAGGTGTTAGATATGACGTTCTACACTGACGATATACATGCATAATTGAGAATGGGGTGCTAGACACTACGTTCTACACCAATGATAGAACTATCAGTATTGTTGAGAATTGAAGTGTTAGACATGACGCTCTACACCAATGTGATATGCACATAGTTGAGAATTTGGGGTGCTAGACATGACGTTCTAGGCCTATAACGTATATGCATGATTGAAAATTGGGGTGCTAGACATGATGTTCTATTCCCATGGTATATATGTAGGATTGATAAATGGGGACCTATACATGGCATTCTATACCCAATATATCAGCATTCGACTAAGGTTCCAAGTGACCGTAATAACGAGATTGAAATGAAATGAGTAACGAAAGCCCATTGTTTAAATTAATAGTGAATTGAATATGTAACATGGTTCAGACCCAGCGTGGGCCAGAGTAAGTATTAAGGTTCAAGTGTCCTTGGGAACCCGGTAGTCTATATAGTCAATAAGGATTAATTGATAATGTGATAACTATTTACTTATGCATTGTAATTATTTCTTTATACAACTTTATACACCTGTTATTGACTAGATTTGTTTTAGACACCGTTGGTGGTGACTTAATCAGTTGTACTTACACCCTACTCGGGCTGCCTGATCGGTACCTGAATAGACTTTGTGTTTTCTGGGAAGGTTAAGGGAAAATGCCCGATGTTAGATGGCTGAGTTGGGATAAAGCTTGAACAAGGGAACCAGACGTGGTTCGGGACCCGATTGGGAGTCGTTGATGTCTTTATTTTTAGTTTTCATTTTAGACACTTGATGCATACATTAGCTTGACATGTTTCTATTTTAGTTGGATATTGTATTTTCCTGCTTTGATTATCATGAGATATTGGTATTGTTTATGATTGTATGTTCTTCTGCTATTGTTCACTTATTTCTACTGGCGTATTACGCTGATAAAAGAGAGTATAGTCTCTCCATGACCGACTTATCAGACCCTCACTGTTAGTCTGCAGCCTCTGGCGTACGGGGAGGCACGCTTGAGGTCATGTGACCGACCGGCTCGGGGCATCGGTATGTGGCACTCGAGTCAGGATGTTACAAAGTGGTATTAGAGCCCTAGTTTTCCTTTATTCTTCTTTTGTCTTACCGTTTGGGAAAGGTAGACAGGATATTAGGAAGAGTTAAAAGCTTGGAAACGATCTCGTGCATGAGAGTTGCAGACCCATGTAAAACTCAAGTACTCAGGGTGGGATTGTTGTTATTGTTGTTTGCTGTTACAGTTGAATATTATTTCACCTTGGGTGACACACTTGTTTTGTGCTGTGATAATTTTTGTTGAGATTTCTAAGAATTGACTCGTGGTCCAGAATGACATGAGAGTTGAGTCTGCATGCATCATTCTAGGTACTCAGGATTATTTTGTTACATGCATCATTTTAGGCATGCACAAGAAAATGGGTTTTGGGTAAGTTGTTGAACTTAGAATGTTTTCCTTACTTGTGAAATTGAATTGAAAACAGTGCCTAATATGAATGTGATAATGATAAAATTATTCAAATAAGAATAAATGAGTGTCTAAATGAGAAACTTGATTAATGAGAATGTGTTTACCATTGTTAATCAGGACCTAGGTGTAGGGTAGTTAAGGGTAGTGACAACACCTCATTTTCGACTGCATGGTGAGGTTTTGGGTAAGAGACTGGTTGTGTCTTATTTTGTTTCACTCTTATGTAAAAATGTTAAATTTGTTAACTATATCCTAAGGCGCGTGTTTGGATTTGTAGAGTTATACCTCCATAGTTCCCACATAATGGAAATTACTTCATTCCCTTATTCTTCATTGGCACTTCATATTTTCCATGGTTATTAGAATGGCTCTTCTTATCTTGATTTCCATTGAACAAATTTGATCTAGAAAATTCCTTCTCTATTTTGATGGCACTTAATACAATTTCATCGTATGATGAAAATGTTTGAGAAGCTAGTTCCCTTTTAAGAATTCGCTTAATACATTCAAATAGATGACCAATCTTGTCTTCTGAATCACGTACATAATCTATAACATACCTAGCTAATCTTGTGAAGGTAGCCTCATGCTCCGCAACACTCTCTTCTTCCCTTTGCTTTAGGCTAAGGAATTTCATCTTTATTTTAGTTCATTTTTCATGAGGGAAATATTTGTTAAAGAATATTTCCTTAAAAGTTCTCTATTCCATATCTTCTATTTCTTCTACCTCTGTGGTATTCTGGATCAAGGACCACCATTGATCAACATCACCCTTGAGGCAATATACTACCAGTACTACATTTTTATTTTCATTGCATCTTAATGTTAGGAATATATTTTCAAGGGAATTGATCCACTACTCAGCTACCACCGGATTGGTAGTCCCACTAAAATATGGGGGCTTTTGTCGCATGAAATGATCCAATATAGGTGTAGCATGGTTATTCATCACAACCTGAGTAAGTTGTCCCAATATGGTCATGATCTGATCCGCTCCAACACTGTTTGTGTTGACTTTCTCAGTGGGGCAATACCTACATTGTCCATGAGTATTGATTCCCCTTCTTCCATTAGGCTCTATCACTAAACAATGACATACACTAAATTAGGTCATACTTTATAATTTCTAACTAGAAAACACTTAAGAAAATCTGAAAATTTATGCACAACTAATATCATAATCATAAACATTCTTTATATTTACCTTTAAATCCTTCATAATGGTTTGTAAAGAAAATTTAAATTATTCTAAACATATATCCCGAGAGTGTCAAACCAAGTGTGTAGTAAGACCCGTTTTCATGTACCAGGATACCCCGGGTCAAGCTCGAAACTCCTTGTCAGAGTTGTTACTCCTAGGTACATCTATGCTAGAACCACGTCCACTTGTAGTATCTAAACAAGGATGTATTTTCTAGGAAGACCCACATAATACCTACTTTACCAAAATTATAGGGTGTTATTCTATGATTATCTTCAAAGTCTAACTTAGGGTTATGTTATCTAAACTATGCTTACTAAATCTAGTTTCCAAGGTTGCTACTAAACTTCCTCTGATACCAAATATAACGCCCCGACCCCAGAAGCTCAAAGCCGGTGCATTACTTATTACATTGGCATGATCACAAGTAATGAAATCATAAGGAATTATTAGTTTAGTAGTCTTTAAGAAACTAGATATATACATATTACTCATAATACATTGGGAAAGGTAACATAATACAATACATAACAAAAACTAATAAACTGCATCCATGAGAACTCAATAAATGGTCTCCTCTTCATAACTTGTTGAAGGTAAAAAAATGAAATGGGTGAGCTCAAATTATCTGTAAGGGTTAAAAATAGTGGAATCATGAATAAATAATAATTGAATCATAATTAAATTGGAATAGTTAATATGGGATGGTGAGTAAATGAAAAATACATGCCATTAATAAACTGAGAATGAAACTGCATCCATATATTTTTTCATAGTGAAAACCTCATAGATAGTAATAACTAAAAATTAATAAAGATAATGATTATTAATTGGACTTCATGTATGTGGAACATGATACCACTATAATGTCGAAATAGTTTAAGTCTGTGGGTAGATACTCATTTGATTCTATTTTGGAAACAAAATCGAAGGGTTTGTCACAAACTGATTTGTCTCATGAGACTTGTTGATGCATAGAGGGGATATAGAGGTCCCCTACCATCACTAAAAGTCCAAATAATTCTTTATAAATATATTTAATACAATTAAAATACGCCTTCTCAATATCCGTATAGATTAGAGGATATAGATTCTTCAATATTTCAATAGTTCAAACAACATCCCAAATAAATACTGTATGTAAAAGGGTCTACGACTTAAGAAAATAATCATATCCATGAAACTAGAATATGGATATATAATATATTTAAAAGTTCAAAAGAAAAATGATCTCAAAGGGGCAGTAGGTACACCAAATAAGAATGATTAGGTGCACAATACCAAGTAAATCACAATGAAATGGAAACCAAAACAAAGTCCCTTACAACATTGTAATCAATCGAGTTAATAATCATAAAGTAAATCACTGAATACCATGAATATAAATAGAATAATGATATTATATATCAAATTTCAGTAAACATACACCACATACAAGAAATAAGTGGTGAATAATGGAAATCTCATGGAAATAAAAGTGAGATGAGAAACCCCTTACCTTATGCCCGAAGGTGTTCTCGATTGATCTTAATGACCTGAATAATCAAATTTAGATTAATTAATTAACAATTCAAGAACCTCATATACATTTAATTTATTTATTACAACCTTATTATCTTCATTCATTTCTTTTTTTATGGGTTTAAGAGGTTCATTTTTTTTTTGTTTTGGAAGCATTTTCTTCCTTGGTTTTCATGATCAGTTTACTTGTATTCATGAATGGAAGTTTGTTTGAAATGTGGTTAAACATAAAAAATTGTTAATATATATTATTAGTGAAATTAAAATGATACAAATGATCTTATAATGTTTTTGGTTATATATCATGAGGATGGATCATTAGATGATAAACACTTGGATTAACTTGGCGGTTTTGTGCACAATGAACTTGTTTTGTATTATTATTTTATATTATGAGTGTGTAAGGATTAAAAAACATTGAATAAGATAAAATAAATATATTATGATCTTCTTCAACCATTAAAAATGTTTCATGACCAGTCTTGATGATAGTAATAGAAATTGAAAACCTTTCGTCCTTGAATGTGATAAATTAACACATCTTAGATGGTATTTTCATTTTTAGTATAAGAGGAGGGGGAAAGGAGAGATGATGATGAAATATTACATTAGCATAATAAAATTCTAGTTAATGTAAGTTACTATAATTATCATAGAATTTGGATGAGGGGAGGTTAGGAGAGAGCAACAAAATAATGGAACTTGTAAAAGAAGTTGAAAGAAAAAGGAAGAGAGGTTCACCTCTTGAGTACCCCTCCTTGAGAATCTTCTTAAGGCCTTTGTTTTTGGCCTTTTGGTGAGACCAGTAGGTCTTGGACATGGATGGAGGGCTTGAGAAGTGTATTTGGAAGAACTTACACAAGTCTAAAGGCTTGAGTTGTGTGAGAGGAAGAGGGAGTGAGGGGTGGTTTATATAGTGGAGGGGAGGAGGGTTTTCTTAATATTTTAATAATTAGTTTATTATTTTTCCCTAAGACAAGAAATAGTGATGATTCCATGACCAAAAATAGTAATAAGTGCATGTGTTTTTAAACTAATTGTTTCTTACATCATCCATAATGTAGGGAATATTATATTTATCTCATAATGTATTTATACCGTAATTACCATATTTTACTATTCACAAAAAATTCAAGTATTTCAGAAACATCCAAAAAATTCACCCTAACCATTTTTCAATGCGTAGAATCAAAAAATGAACTCCATTTTTCAAAAATAATTTTCTAAATATGAAAAATTTAATTTTTAATTAAAATCATTATTTAATCGAAAAACACCAACACTTAAAATATTCATCTTTATTTTTAAGGTGCCTAAATTTTATTTACACTTTTATGGGTATGGTTACCATTCATAAGAGTAATATTACTATTCATAAGGGTAAGTCACTATTCATAAGGGTAGGTTACTATTCACTGAATATTCAATTGATTCTATCAGACTCTAAATATCACCCTGATCGCAACCGTCTATGTCCTTTTTTCAAAATTCAAAACACATTAGTGAAAAATTTAAGTTTAATGGCTAGGTTATGACTACCCCCTAAATAAAAAAGTATTGTTTCCAAGAGACTTGGTGCTTTATGTAATATAGGATATCTAATGAATTGAAATTATTTAAGAGAAAGATACCATAAAATGTTTGGGGTGTTATAGGAAAACCCATAAGTAGAAACTGAGATTCAAAACAAAACCCAACACTAGAGACACATATCCCAACATCCCATGGAAACTTGAGTCTCGTCATGACAAGATCTGGCCATACACTTATCACAACATACTTCTCAAGTCACAAAAATACTATCTCTAGTCTAACAAACATACCAAGACAAGAACTCTTGGGGACTAAAACAACCAACCTCCCTTTGATACCATTTTGTAACAAACTGACCCGGGTTACCCTCAAAACTGGCACCCGACCTGATCTACCACATACACGAAGGGCATTCCCAATCCCCACAGGCTGATGGTAAGCACTTAGGAATCGATCAAAAAACCAGAGGGAACAATTTAAACCAACATGTAGAAACACATGGTGGTATTTCCCAAATTTACCTAAGTTTTTAGGGTTAAGCAGTCTCTTATAGTGTAGCTTGGGTTGTCGAATCCTCAAAGACCTAAGAAGAAACCTATAAACACGCACATTCTATGGATTGTTTTAGGCTATGAAGTGGCCAAATTTGGGTTGATTTTATATGGGTTTAAAAGTTCACTAACATATATATGTGAATTCAAATTATGAGAAAATGGGTTGATCATAGGTTATTACTCGGGGTGGATTAGATGAATTACTTTTTAAATTATTTCAATTTCTTAAATTTGAGATGGGTTCATTTAATGAAGTAAAACTACCATCATAACTTACTAATTTAATACCTACACACCCTAATACTAATCACATATACACTTGGAGGATCATATTTATGAGCACTCTAAGGTAAAGGTTTGTATTAACACTTGAAGTGTGTGGCCTTAAATTCAATAAGAACGAAGGAGTTTAAAGATCATCAAACAAAATCATCAATTAAAATAAGTGATTAGACATTAATGGAGTGAGAAATAAAATCCAATAAATCCCCTTGATACTCCCTTATATCAATCCATAATTAGGTTATCCCTCCATTGATTCTATGGTTTCAATGGAAGCGAGAAGTAGACTGAAGAGGGAGGAATTGAAGAGGTGAAAAGCAATGAAATAACGAACACTCCACTGTTATGTGGAGGATTTATCTCTTATCCGTGTGAATAAATTCACACCTCGATAAAATAGTATCAACATGTTAACAAAAATAATATAAAATGATAAGTAAAATAAGTTTTATAAAGAATCTAATGCGATTCGAGCAACTTATAATTGAAAGAAGAACGTTAAAAAGACAAATCAACAGAATAACATTACAATGAAACAAAGCACAAGAGATCCTCAAAATGAAATTCAGCTTGAATCAACCAAATAGAGGCACCTAAATGAGATTATATATGGCTGAATCGGAGTGGTCCATATAAAAATAAAATTAATATATGAATGTTCCATAATTTTTTTATGTTTCATCCCAAAATAGTTTCTGGTTTTCTAGATATGATTTAAATGGTGGGATTATTTTCTAGGCCACAGAATCTGGTCCAAAATTACATCTTCAAATTGACCCACCTATAGATCTATTGAAAAATCAGAATTATCTTGGGAAACTATTGAATTAAATGTTCCCATTGATGTAATATATCTAAATTTAAAATTTTAAAATCATTGGTCTTGTATATTGGTCGATACAATCTCTTTATTGAGATGTTTTCCAGTTTACTTTGCCCAGAATGCATTGGCATGAAATCCCACTTTGGTCATCTTTCAATGTGAATTTACAAGTGATACAAAATAATTAATTTTTCCTTATAGAAAGGGAGAACTGAAAATCAAATATTAAAATAAAATCAATACCATTTTGTTTCTTAGGAGGTGTTCAGAAACATACCATCTAATAGTTCATTTTAAGAAAGACTTACAATCAAAATATGAAATAATGTTCAATTTGTAAAATGAACTAAAATGGTGTTTATGAATAATGAAGAAAATGATATATATATATATTAACAATGAAAATTAGCCTATTTCAGTGGCTAATCACACCCCCTACTTGAGTTTTTCTAGTCCCGATCAAAATGTATCTCAAAAATATGAAATTCGAATTCCCTTTTCCAAAAACATTTTAACACACAATGCTCACCAAAATACCTCATACCAAACAATTATGAAACCCATAAAAATCATTTAATACAAGGTATGTTCACAAGAATATCACAATACCAATCCCATTCCTTTGTTCAAATTCATCGCCACATTTCATCTAATTTTAATTAAGCATGATGATGCGTTGTGTGTCAAAATAGACATTGGGGTTCATTTTTATTCAAGGGGGAAAATATGGAAGCGCTATATGGGATAAAAGTTTAGTATTAAGATGAGTATTAATTTGTTTTACTTTTTGTTGTTGAAAATTTTCCATGGTAATTGAAATTGAACTCAATCGAGTCAACCCATGTAGTGAGACTTTGCCGATGACTCCCAAGATCAATAGCCTTAGGAAACTAAGTGAAGCTCACAAAATCAAGAATCATCTCAAGTTTACTAAATTAAAAAAAAAATTACCACAAATAGAGATAAAATTCCCAACTTTGGGCCAGAAAACTATGGAGTCACGATCCCCAAGTTCCAAAAGCCACACATTAGGTTAGTCCATTTCTCTACGCGCAATTGTTTTTTTGATTTTTTTAAATATTTTTTGAATACTCATATTAAAATTAAAAAGATCACTCAACCTATGAAATTTATTACGAGACCCCAAGAACTCAAACTAATACCCCACAATCCAAAGGATGTATGTTGTTTTTTTATTAAATGGATGAAAATATAAATGGTGAAAAATCACATCGGATAACTACACTTTCCAAAATATATGCTCATGAACTTAAACTTGCATTAAAATCAGAATCAAGGCATGAAAAATTATTTTATATTCAATTTCAAAGTTTGAAATGTGCATTATCATGTTCAAGGTTAAAATAATTTTTCCTTCCATGCATTTTTTTTATTTCAAAACATTTTTTTTTTAATTTTTTAATTTTTTATGCACAAAAAATCAATTTTTTATTTCATCCCCCCAACTTAAAATAACACTATCCCTAGTGTTTAAAGAAAATAAAATTTAAAAGGGGTTATAGGTATAGGAGATGAGTTCTAAAAGGTATTTTAAATAATAAACATGAAATAAAGTCACATGGTTTTTGAAGTTGATGTTCTTGATGCTTTTAATTACTCCTTTGATCTCCATGTCACTTGAAGAAGCCTCATCAATGATGATAGTTTGTGTTTGTACACCTATGATTTGCCTAAAAATCCATCAATCTTGGAAGCCCCTAAATCTTATACACCAAAACAATTATAAACCACAGAAACCCCGAGAGGTTCCCTTAAATAAAAAAATAAAATGAAAAGATAAAAAAACATACATGTTAAAATTTTCACATCGAACACAGAATTGAGGTAAAATAGGAAAGGACACATGAGCCTTAGCCTAGTTGGTAAGGACTCTGTAAGTGCATCCAAATTAATAGGGATCAAATCCAGGTGGAGGATGAATTTATGGGTTATTGTAGCAGGACTGTAGCAGGTACTGTAGCAGGTACTGTAGTGGGAACTGTGCATTATTGTAGCAGGTACTGTAGAGGGAACTGTAGTAGGCACTGTTTGACAGTGTAGCAGTCGGGAATATGCCCCCGTTTGGGCCTTCGAGCCACCGATTTGGTCCTTGAGTCCTGTAAGGCCTTTGGGCCACCCAGGCCTTCGAGTCAGTAAGGCCTTTGGGCCACCTCAAGGCCTTCAGACCACCTTAGTGCAGATGTAAACCAGACAACCTACAAGGAACAAGCTCTACAAGGAGGATGAACAAGGAGGTTTCACCATAAAAGAAGATAAAAGGATTTCAAGAATGAGAGGGTATGGAACCTGCCATCGAGACAAGCCTGTGCATGCACGGGAATGCCTAACCGAACAACCATGTGAAGGTAGAGAGCTGATTTCACGATGAAGATGCTGGGGAGGAGCAGTTCCAAGTAGTTAGTCTGAGTTGTACGTAATGTTTGAAGCCTACGGGAAATGAATTCCTCTAAGGCCTACGAGCCATGTAATACCTACGCCTACGGGCCTTGTAAGGGTTCCACCCCACCCCTTGAAAGGTGGATTATCAAAAATCAATAAAAAATGAAGGCCTTCGAGCCATTGGAGGCGGTAAAAGAGGAAAGGAATATATATATACACACACACACACATATATACAAAAATAAATATACAAAAATTATTAAATATATGTAAAAATATAAAAATGGTGGAAGAAGGAAACGTTATAGGGAATAGGTGAGTGGAATACACACTCCCATATCTCCCTTCAGTCACAGGTTCGAGTCCCACAACTTAGCTGGATGTGACGAGGTTGTCCCCATGACCTACAGTGTGGCATTTTGCAAAAAAATATATATTATAAATTTTTTTCTTTTCCCATTTTATAAAATACACACACACACACACATATAAGAATAGAAAATAAAATATATATTACACATAAGAAAAACAAATTTAAAATAAAGAATATAAAATAAGAACAAAAAAAGATGATATGAAAATCAAAATAAAAAAAAATTATTTTTTTAAATTTATTTTTTTACACACAAATTCACACAAAAAAAAAAACAAATAAAATAAAATAAAATCCATGTTGATGTTGGGTTTCCTCCCAAAAAGTGCTTAGTTTAATGTCATTAGCTTGACTTGAACCCCAAATATATCATTTTTTTGGTTCATAGGTTGGCATAATTAACTCCTCCTTTATTTCTTGTTTATTGAATGATTCAATGAATGGTTTTAACCTATGAACATTGACTTTTAAGAAATGACCCCTAGTGGGATCCTGAATCTCTACTGCCCCATGATGGTACACATGATACACTGTGTAAGGACCTGACCATCTATACCTTAACTTTCCCATGTGTAAATGAAGTTTTGAAATATACAAGAGCACAAATTTTCTTAGTTAAAAGTGTTTTACTATGAGATTAAAATATTGGTAGGCTTTAAATATAGCTTTATTTATCCTTGAATTTTATATTCCTCCATCCTAAGTTCCTCAAGTTCATTAAGATCTAATTTTATCTTTTCTTCAGCCAAAGAAATGTCAAAGTTTATTTTTTTGATTGCCTAAAAGGCCTTATGTTCAATTTCAATAGGTAAATGTAATGATTTTCCATAAACCAACCTATATGGTGACATTACTAGGATGGTTTTGAAAGCTATACGATATTACCAAAGGTCATCCAAGAGTTTCTCAGACCAATATTTCCTAGAGGGATTGACAATTTTTTCAAGAATTTTCTTAATCTCCCTATTCTCTAACTTAACTTGACCATTGGTTTGAGGATGGTAGGTAGTGGAAACTTTATGATAAATAATGTATTTAGAAATGAGTTTCAAGAAGGGATGGTTGTAGAAATGGGTTCCACAATCACTAATGATAGCTCTAGGTATTCCAAATCTAGAAAATATGTGCTCTTTCAGGAATTGTATCACAACATGATGGTCTTTGGACTTGGTGGGAATAGACTCAACCCATTTTGAGACACAATCAACCATTAAGGGGATGTATAGATATCCCCTAGAGTTTGGGAAGTGTCCCATGAAATCAATTCCCCAACAATCAATGATTTCAATGACCAGAATGGGAGTGAGGGGAATTTGATTCCTTTTGGTAATGGATCCTAATTGTTGACATTGAGGACAACTTTAGAAGAATTGGTAGGAATACTTAGTGAGGTTAGTCTAGTAGAAACCACTACGGAGGACCTTTTTAGTAGTTTTCATTGTGGAAAAGTTTCCTCCACATGCCTCTCAATGAAAAATTTTTAGAATGGACTCTTGGTCAGACTTTGGAACACATCTTCTAATGATTTGATCAAGACAGAACTTGAAGAGGCATGGATAATAAAACACATAGTTTTGAAATTATAAAGTAATTTCCTCTTATCTTGGGTTTTGGGGAATTTTGGAATGTCACCCATCATTAAATAGTTTTCAATGCCAACATACCATAGGCAATCACTCAAAGAATAGAGGTGCTCATTGGGAAATGAATCAAACATAGAAAGGTGATGTGAGTTGTCTTTGAATTCCATCATAGAGAGATAATCAACCACAAAATTTTCAAAACCCTTTTTATCCTTAATGTTAAATCAAAATCTTGAAGAATAAGGACTCACCTAATCAATCTATCCTTGGCATATTGTTTTTGGAAAAAGGTATTTTAGGGCTGAATGATCGGTAAAGACAATGATGGGTAATATTAAGAGATAGGACCTGAATTTATCTAAGGAAAAGGCAACAACAAGTAACTCTTTCTTAGTGGTGGTGTAGTTGATTTTTTCATCATTTAAAGATTTTATTTCATAATCAACGACACATGGAGTTTTCTCACACTATTGTCCAAAGACTGCTCCTATAGCGAATTCACTCACATCACACATGAGTTTGAATGGAAGTTTCCAATTTGGAGCTTGTATGATAGGTGAAGAGATAAGAGCTGACTTGAGTGTAGAGAATGATTCCTCATAGCTTTCTGTCCATAAAAATAGAGCATATTTCACCAACAGAACACAAAGTGGTCGAGAAATAGAGTTGAAATTCCTAATCAACCTTTTATAGAAACTAACATGTCCTAAGAAGGACCTCACTTCCTTGACAGTTTAAGAGAGGGAAGGTGATGAATGATACCAACCTTAGATTTATCAACTTCAATCACTCTACCAGAGACTAGATGTCCTAGAAAAATTCCTTCCTTTACCATGAAATGGAATTTTTTATAGTTTAGGATGATATTATTATCCTAACATCTTGATAAAACACTTTTAACATTTAGAAGTCATCCCTAAAAAGTATCCCAAAAGATTGAGAAGTCATCCATAAATACCTCTAAATAATCCCCCACCATTTCTAATAAGATTACCATCATTCATCACTAGAAGGTACCATGGGAATTAAATAACCCAAAGGGAATGCGGTTGAAGGAAAAGTGCTGAATGGATAAGTGAAGGTTGTTTTTACTTGACCCTATAAGGATAAATCAATTTAATTATACCATAATAATCCATTTAGGAAGCAATATAATTGATGACCTGCCACTCTCTTGAGGACTTGATCAATGAAGGGAAAATGGAAATGGTCTTTTTTAGTACATGAGTTGAGCTTCCTATAGTCAATGCAGACTCTCCATCCACTACCGACCCTTGTGGGGAGAATATCACCATCCTCATTGGTGATCATAGTGATTCTAGATTTTTTTGGTACAACTTGAATTTGGTTTACCCACTCACTCTCAGAAATTGGGTAGATGATACCCACTTTTAACAACTTAAGAAGGTATTTACTTACCACATCCATAAGATTGGGATTGAGTCTCTGTTGAGGTTTATGACATGGTTTGGGGTCAGATTCAAGAGAAATCCTATGAGTTCCAATGAGTGGGATAATCCCAATAATATCATAAAGGGTCCATCCAATTGCTTTCTTATGATTTTCTAGGACATACAGAAGCATCCTCTCTTGATTGGATTCAAGAGAGGAAGAAATGAAAACAGGAAATGATCTATTCTACCCTAATAATGCATACTTGAGTGATTAAGGTAGAACCTTAAATTCAATATTATATTGGTTAATAATTTCAAAATAAGAATGCAACTTTGTATCAAACTTAGTTTATTTTTCCAATTTTTTTGAAAAAATTGGTTCCTTTTCAATAGAAGTTTCAGCCACCAAGTTGGCCAAATCAGTTTCATGAATGGGTATGGACTCAATGTTATTGATTTCACTAATGGTATCATTAATTGGTGATTTGGGAAAATCATCAAAAGAGCTATCGAAAATAGATTCAATCCAAGGAGACAAATTTACCTCATGTGAACAAAGAAAATAAATCTCTTATTGACTTAAACATCCTTCAATAACTCATTTATGTTACTCTAGTTCACTATCAACACTGCCAATCCAATTAACCTCATGGATCTCTTCATCATCCCCAATTTAAGAGTTTTCATTATAGATGTTCAGATTGAGTCTCATGTTTCTAAAGGTTATTGTCATGTTCCCATTTCTAAATTGAATGAATGAGTTGATTTTTTCTAAGAAGGGAAGACCAATAATGATGGGGTTTTTCTCCCTAGGATTTAAGCTTGGGTGATTGTTAAGGAAAATAAAGTTAGTAGGGTAATTGAAAATTTCAACTTTCACTAAAACATCCTTTAATATCCCCTTAGGAACTCAAAAACTATGATCAACAAGTTGAAGAGTGACGAATGTGGGTTAGAGTTCTTCGAGCCCTAACTGACAATACATGGAATATGGAATGAGGTTCACACTAGCTCCTAGATCACAAAGGGTTTTGACAGATTTGTTATCTTTTATATCATCATTGATGTATGGAAATCCCAGATCTTTCAACTTTGGAGGAATGGTCCCTTGAATGGTGGTACTCACAATAGCAGACAAAAGGACTTGGTTTTTATGTGAAAATTTCCTTTTAAAAGTGAACAATTCCATAAGGTAATTTGAGTAGGAAAGAATGGTTTTCATTACATCGAGAAGTGGAATGTTCAACTTAACATAAGAGAAGATTTCCTTCAAAGTATCATTCAGTTCTGGTTTATATTTTCCTCTCATGCATTGAGGGAAGGGAGCAGGTTGTTTGAGTGTTTATTGTGGTTGTGGTTCCTTCACATTCTCATTGGGGTTTTCAGAATTAGTGGGTGTTTATTCATCATTTTCATGTGTTTTTAAATATTTTAATGGTCATGTAATGGTTTTTTCAGATTTCTCAATGGACTTGCCACTTCTTAAAATAGTCACTGTTTTAAGTTGTTCATGAGAGGGTTGTGTATAACTTGATTCTCCCCTTAAGGTTGAGGATGGTACCACCTGAGTAGGCATGGGTGCCTTACCAGTTTTAATGTTTTGTAGTTCATATTTAAAGTATGATAACTCTGATTTCATTTTCTCCATTTTTTTACACAACTGCTCAAGGATTGGGAGAGGGATAGATTGGGTAGGGCTTGTACTGGTTGGTTTATCCTAGGAGGATACTTTGGTTTTTGGACTGTTTATTGAATGGTTTGTTGGTATTGGATAGGAAGATGTTGGTATTAGATTGGTTTTGGTTAGAACTTGTTATGGTTTTGAAAATTTTGTGGAGGGTAGGGGTTTATTCCTTATGGATGACTGGGTTGTTGGATGGGTTGTTGGTTATCTTTCCAATGGAATCCTGGATGGTCATTGTACCTTGGATTGAAAGTGTTTTGGTATTGTGGCTTCTGAAGGGTCAGATAATTGACCACTGTTGGTGGTCCTCCTAAAAGAACATCCTTAATGGAAGGGATGGATGGGTAGTTATTGGCCTTATGTTCATGTTTGTTACAAATTGCGTAAATAGGGTCAACTGTTTGAATTTCATGGACCTTCCTAATATTGATATCCTCGACCTTCCTAGTGAGTGAAATAAGTTTTTTTTAAAGTATTTCCTCTTCCCTAAGTGTGTTAATTCCACCATATTTGGGTGGATTATCATAGTTGGGTGATGTTACCCATGTTTGGTTTTGTTCGGCCATTACTTCTAGATACTTGTAAGCATCATTTGGGGATTTGTTTTTGAAGGTTCCATTACACATCATGTCAATGAATTGTTTGTTTCCCATACCCAACCCTTCATAGAAAATTCTAACTTGTTTTAGGATTGAGAATCCATGGTGAGGTACCATGTTGAGTGTGTATTTGAACCTTTCCCATGTTTCATAGAATGACCCCCCTTCTTTTTCAAAAAAGTTTTTCATACTCTTTTTAAGTGATTTTTTTTGTGATGGGGGAAGTATTTATTTCATAATTCTCTTTGGAATTGATCTCAGGAGTGTATTGATGTAGGTCTCAGATTTTTTAACCAATTATTTTCTTTATCCTTTAGTTAAAAAGGAAAGAGACTCATATTTTTTGACTTAGGTTTATGTGGTGGGAACATGGTTTCAAAAATATCAACTCCTTGACATGAAGGTATGGAATTTCCGAATCCATCCCACAGAAGGTTAGAAGGTGTTTAAGACATGAGGTTTGAAGACATAGTGAGATTATCCTAGGGTAGCATTCCTAGTTCAAGATGGTTCATTGGTACAGGTAGGTGTGAGGTATTCATTTATGGTTTGATCGACTACATTCCCCAAGTTTGTGGCTACCTCATTTGGATTTCCATTTTGGTTCCCACTCGAGTTTATGAGTTGGTTTCTTTGAAGACCATCCATTGAAATGGGATCAATTTTCAAATCTGGGGTATTTGGAAGATTAGGATCTAATGTAAAGAGTTACCTTGGTTTACTTGAATCCTCAACCTTAGGACTATCCACCCTAACAAGTAGGTTTAATTAGTCATGGGTATATGCAAACATGCTCCAAGAAAAGTGATAAAAAGAAAGGGGAAAAGATAAGAGAAATTGAGGTAAGAAAAGAGAAATGGGGGAGAATAGAATAGGTGTTGAGATGACTTACTTGGTTCCTCATAAATGGTTCCAAAATTTGGTCTCTCCCAAATTTACCCAAGTTTTTAGGGTTAATCGGTCACTTGTAGTGTAGCTTGGGTTGTTGAATCCTTAGAGACATAAGAAAAAACCTACAGACGCATACATTATATTGATTGTTTTTAGATATAAAGTGAACAACTTTGGGTTGATTTTAGATGGGTTTAAAAGAGCACTAAGATATCTATGTGAATTAAAATTATGAGAAAATGAGTTGATCCTAGGTTATTTCTCAGGTGGATTAGATGAATTCCTTTTTAGACTATTTCAATTTATTAAATTTGATATGGGTTCATTCAAAGAAGTAAAACTACCATAATCACTTACTGATTTAATACCTACAAACCCTAATACTAATCACTTATACACTTGTAGAATCATATTTTTTAGCACTCCAAGGTAAAGGTTCGTATTAGCACTTGAAGTGTGTGGGATTAAATTCAATAAGGAAGAAAGAGTTTAAAGATCGATAAGCAAAATTATCAATTAAAAGAAGTGATTAGAAATTAATGGAGTGAGAAATAACATCCAATATATTCCCTTTCTTCTCCCTTGGATCAACCCATAAGTGGGTTATCCCTCCATTTATGCTATGGTTTCAATGGAAGCGGGAAGTAGACTCATGAGGGAGGAATTGAAGAGGTGAAAAGTAATGAAATAACGAACACTCCACCATTGTGTGAATGATTTCTCTCTTAAATGTGTGAATAAATTCACACCTTGATATAATGGTATCAATGTGTTAACAAAAATAATAAAAAATTATAAGTAGAAGAAGTTTTATAAAGAATATAATGTGATTCGAGCAACTTACAATTGAAAGAAAACGTTACAAAGATAAATCGGCAGAATAAAATCACAATGAAATAAATCACAAGAGATCCTCAAATATTTCACCACCACTAACTTAAATAGACATTTCAATAGGCATGGATCAATCTACCAATATTTCACATCTTCCAACTTGAGTATGGTTGGCCTAGTGTGGTGGAAAGCTTGTGGAATTTGGAATTTTCCACCTTTGACCCGAAATGGCATCCGGCTTGCATCCACCAAGCAACGACACCTAAATTAGCTTCTAGATGGCCGAATTGGAGTGGGCCATAGAAGAATAAAATAAAGCTATGGATGTTCCCTAACTGTATTTAAAGTTTCATCCCAAAATATTTCATTTTTTAGAGATATGATTTAAATGGTGGGTTGTTTTTCTAGGCCGCAAAAATCTATCCTAGAATTACATCTTCAACTTGGGATGCCTATAAATCCATCCAAAAAATTGAATTATATTGGTACACTATTTAATGAAATGTTAACCTTTATGTTCTCTATCTTAATTTCAATTTTTAGAATCATTGGGCTTGGATCTTGGCTGCTAAAGTATCTTTATTGGGCTGCTATCTAGTTTAATTTTCCCAGAATGTGTTGGCATGAAAGCCCACTTTGGTTATCTTAAAATGTGAATTTACAAGTGTTCTAAAATAATTAATTGTTCCTTATAGCATGGGAGACCTGAAAAAAATATGAAAATAAAATCAAGTCCATTGTGTGTCTACGAAGGTGTTAAAAAAGGTACAATCTAATAATGTATCTTAAGAAATACTTACAATGAAAATATGAAATAATGTTCAATTTGTAAAATTTACTAAAAATGGTGTTTATGAATAATGAAAAACATGAAAAATATATATATTAACAATGAAAATTAGTCTCTTTCAATGGATAATCACATGGAATATATATATATACATAGAAAAGCAAGAGACAATGTAAGTATAACAAATATATGTCATAACTATAAAAAGACACCGGAAACAAAACAATGAAAAAAGTATCCAAAAATCTAAGAGATAAGTCCAAATGAAAAGGAAAAAAACCAAAAAGATACTCCAAGTGATGGTATAGACAAACCCCCACCTCTCACCATCAGATACCCAACTCAGCTAACATGAAAACCTCACCGCCTCACTGTGGCACCTTGCCTTTCCCTGCATTGGAAGACATACAAAGGTCTACACAACACCAATGAGGTGCGTAGGGTGTGAGATAATAGGCCCAGTATGATCCCACCTAGATGTTCTATAACCAGTCTCTGTATAAAAATTCCTATATGCTCATTTTAAATATAACATGTCATGATAAGCAGTAAATAAATTTTATAAAAAACATGGTAGTCATTTCCCTTTTATCACAATTCTAAAAAAGAAGGTATATCAATTTCAAAGCATATTTTCCATATCATCTTGCTCAATCATAAACATGCATATCAAGGATAAAATAGTAATCCAATCAATATAAAATATAAGCATAAGTATCAGCACTGAGGATCACTAGAGGTCAGATTAGTAGACTACTCACACCACAATCAATCAAGTGCACAATATGGTTCTTAGGATACAGGCCTAGGAAGCAGAGGAATACCCCATGAGTAAACCCCTCCAAAATGTCAATATCAGTCCCTTAGAACAATAGGCATAAGAAACAACAGAAATCCCCATGAGAAAAACTCCTGATAATCACAAACAAATCTATGATTACCTCAGGATAAACCTTCCACCTAAGTAACTAAGGTAAACCATGTGGTTTTTTTTTCATAATTCATTTCAATGCTTTGAAAACCATTTCAAAACCATTTCAAAAATCAATTTCAATGATTTGAAAATATTCCTTATTTAAATTTATCAAATCAACCAGGGAAATAAAATTTTTATTTAAAAACTCTTTTCAATACACACACAAAATAATCATGCCAATTCCTTTTATAAATTAGTTTATAAATCAGGAACAATAAGGTTCATAAAAATAGGCTAGATATGGAACCACCTACCTCGAAACTCAGGTTTCACACACCTAAAATAAGATCCACTAACAATAAAGACCAACGATGTCTATGAAGACCTTATAATCCAATCCACATCACAAGATTGATTCAATTTAGAAAACAAGGGGTCGACAAAAGGGGAAACCCACATACCTCAAGGATAAATTCCCTCCACACCACGAACAAAAAAGGAATGGTCTCCAGAATGATATCACACAATAGATCTTGTAAGAAGACAAGAATAAACACTAATTTGGATTAATAGATCTGATAACGCAACCCAAGGGTACTACCGTGATATATGGAAATGAATAAGCAGAAAGATCACTTACCCGGAGAGACACACCGTAACCACAATGAAGATTGAATGCCGAATGGATCAATCTAGAAGGAATGATGTCTCCAAAAATCACTGTAGAGGAATCCTAGGTTGATAGAAAAGGAAAAGTGGTATCCAAATAGTCACCTAAAACCCGAACGGTGCCCTAAAACTTTCCTACTCAAGGAATCACATAATGTGTAACTCCTTTACACGTCAGGAGATCCATGGTGTTTAAGTGTGCTGAGAAATACATCGAATCAGATTAAAAATACATTATTTAAAAAATTCAGGATGTGGAACCGATATTAATGATGTGTAACCTTTCACAGTGTGAAGTCTTTCATGACATGCATCCAACAATACTTACATGACGTGTAAACTAGTTACATGACCTGAAACCACCTACAACATGCAGAAAAGAACCGGTTAAAGATGAGAGTCCAAAAAATCTATGACTTCACCATTATAGGTATCCTCTCAATTCCTTATCAGCCTTATACTAACAATGAGAAAAAGGAAAACCATGACGGGGTTAAAGACATACTTGATGGATCAGTAACTGGATGTTACATCAATAACCTGTAGGTTTAATATAGTCGTTTCCCATTCCAGAATGGAATCGGGATGACATAAAAATGGATTTTGTGGTAGATCATCCAAATACATTGAGTAATAATGATTCTATTTGGGTTATTTTGGATCAAATTATGAAGGTAAAACATTTATTTCCTATATGAGAGACTTTCTCAGTGGAGCAGATGAGTGTTTTGTATGTTTAGAAGATAGTCCGTCTACATGGGGTGCCACAGACTATTGTGTCAGACCGCGATTCACGCTTTAATTCATGCTTATGACATGGCTTCCAGAAGTCACTCGATACATAAGTACTATTTAGTATGACTTTAAACCCACAGATAGATGGGAAGTCGAAGTGTACGATATAGGTGCCTGAGGATATGCTGCAGGCATGTGCAATTGACTTTAGCGGGTCATGGGAGAAGCACCTAGATTTGGTGTAATTCTCTTATAAAAACAAATATTAAGAAACTATACAGATGAAACCATAAGGAGATCTTTATGGTAGGATAGTTAGATCACCGCTATGCTATTTGGAGGCTAGTGAGTCAGAGTTGTTGAGGCTGAGTCTCACATAGGAGACATTGGAGTAGGTGTAGTTGATTCAGAAATGTATGGATACGGCTCAGAGTAGGCAGAAGTCATATAATGATAAACAAATATGAACCCTAGAGTTTAAATAGGCTGATCATGTATTCCTTTGGGTGTCACCTAGGTTGGGTCACTGCAGGATATAGAGAAAGAGAAAATTGGAACCCAGATTTGTTAGACCATTCAAGATTGTAGAGAGAATCGGGCCAGTGACATACTGATTGGATCTTCCACATAAATATAGTTCTATTCATGATGTTTTCCATGTGTCAAAACTTTTACAGTATCACCCTGACCCTTCTCATGTGATCTATGTGGAATAGGTTGACCTAGAGATAGATGCATCCTTTTATGATAATCCGATACGTGTGTTGGACTATAGTGATAAAGTGTTTTGGGGAAAGACCATGCCAATAGTTCATGTTTTATGGCGACATGGATGTGTGTAGGAGGAGACATGGGAAAGGGAGGAAGATATGCAGGATCAGTGGCATGATATTTTTGACTCATAATCTTAGAGATGCTTGGGAGTGCATATTGAGGATAAACTGTTATAAGGTGGGGAGATTGTAAGATCCCATCTTTTTCTAGGTACGACCCTTTTTAATTTTTTGGTGAAGATGGGTTTTCCTTCCTTTAATTCACAGCTTAAATTAATTCACAACCTCAAAAATTTACACCACCTATAAATGATTTTCACCACATTTAGACATGTTATGAAGGTGGTTTTCACCACTTTAATACATGTCATGAAAGTAGTTTTTACCATATGTTGACATGTCACGAAAGTAGATTACACCCCTGTAACTATCTTTCAATTTTTTTTGACATGTCATGAAAGTAGATTACACCACTTGTAATCTTTATTATTTTTTAAATGGTGTGTTGGGATTTCATAGGAAAAAAGGGATATGGGTTATGATTTTTACACGATGTGAAATGAGGATTCACGTCATGTAATTTTGACATACATATTTTTAAAAACTTTTCTCCATCATTGCATAACCCTTGGAACCCCATTTTCTTTAACGTAGATGCTCCACACATCACAATTTTGGACCAAAACTTCTCCATGCACCTTTTACTTGGACCAAAACTCCTATGCGCATTGCAATCTTTGACTGAGGACCCTCTGCACACCTTCCTCTTTACTGTCGGTCTTCTGCTGTTGATTTCAGGGAGACCGCTTTGATCTAAAAGTGATATCATGTCAGATCTTGGATATCTAGACCTAGATTTTTAAGGTATTCCTTCCAGTTATTCATATACTTCTAGATCCCTTGCTAATAGATTATCTGATTCTTGTTGAAAGGAATTCAGAAGGTGATTGCTATCACATACGTAGGGTTTTGTCACTGCTTCCTCCACTTTCAAGGTATGTGGTCTAAAATCTAATCCCATAGTCATGATTTTGATTATGTATATGCAAGTTTTAGAATTGATATAATTGTTTAGAAATTTAAATCCCTAATTGAATTAATTAACGTGGTAAATTAATTAATTGATATAATTGTGGAATTGTGAGATTTAGGTATTATTGAGCAAGATAATTAATTAGATAATTAATTATGAAATCTTGGGATTTGTAATTTGATAATTAATCATGGGAATTAACTATGATGGAATTGATATGGTTGGATTGAGGAATTAAATGTGTAATAAGGATAATTAATTGGTGAATTAGTTATCAATGTATTGATTGGGAAATTTGGGATAATTAATTATTGAGTTAATTATCAAATTATTGAATTGAAATTAAGAATAATTAATTGGGAATTAATTATTGGATGTTGAAATTATGAAATAGTTAATTGATTGCTGAATTGATTAACAAAAATTGACATTGTTAATTAATTGATCAATTAAATAAATAAATTTGGATTAATTAATTTTTTAATTAATTAATAGAAGTAATGGTGGTTAATTGTGGTAAGAAGAATAATGTTGTTAATCATGGTTGTGAAATGGGATATTATACATGATGATCTATACCATGTAAATAATGATATGAATAAATGGTTGTGAATCAGGTGTTAGACCTGGAATTCTACATCGATGATATACATGCATAGTTGAGAATGTGGTGCTAGACATGATGTTCTATGCCAATGATAGATCTATTAGTATTGTTTAGAATTGGGGTGGTAGACATGATGATCTACACTAATGAGATATGCACATAGTTGAGAATTTGGGGTGCTAGACATGACGTTCTAGTCCTATGATGTATATGCATGATTGAGAATTGTGGTTCTAGACATGATGTTCTATGCCCATGGTATATATGTAGGATTGATAAATGGGGAGCTAGACATGGATTTATATACCCAAAACATCAACATTGGAATAAGATTCCAAGTGGCTGTAATAACGAGATCGAAATGGAATGGGTAATGAAATCCCATTGTTTAAATGAATAATGAATTGAATATGTAACATGGTTTAGACTCGGTGTGGGAAAAAGAAGGTTTTGAAGTTCAAGTTTCCTTGGGAACCTGGTAGTCTATGTAGTCAATAAATATTAATTGATAATATGATAACTGTTTACTTATGCATTATAATTATTTCTCTATACAACTTTATACACATGTTATTGACTGGATTTTTTTATACATCATTGGTGGTGTCCTAATAAGTTGTACTCACACCCTAATTGGGCTACCTGATCGGTACCCAAAGAGACTTTGTGTTTTCTGGGAAGGTTAAGGGAAAAGGCCCTAAGTTAGATGGATAAGTTAATATGGAGCTTGGATGAGGGAACCAGATGTGGTTTGAGTCCCGCTTGGGAGTCATCAATGTCGTTTTTTTTCCAATTTTCATTTTAGACACTTAACTCATACATTAACTTGGCATGTTTATGATTTATTTGGATATTATATTTTCCTACTTTGATTATCATGAGATATTGGTATTATTTATGATTTTATGTTCTTATACTATTATTCATTTATTTATGCTAGTGTATTACTCTAATAAAAGAGGGTATAGTCTCCCCATGATCTACTTAGAAGACCCTCACTGCTAGTCGGCAGCCTCTGACATATGGGGAGGCATGCTTGAGGTTATGTGACTGACCGAATCGGGGCACCAATATGTGGAACCCAGGTCAGGACATTACACTGATGCCTTAGGTTTCTCATAGTTGGAACCCATGAATAATTTCAAAATGGAATAAAAATCATTTGTTTGATAAATACAAATTTTTGGGGTCGAGAGTTCATATTATTTATAAAGGATGAATGCCTTATGTTTGGAGGCTATGAGATCCTTTTTGCATGTGAATGCTGCATGTCATATTTTAGGGCCTAGATTGCCCTGTTGTCCATATTGGTTTTTTATTTCCTTTTGATGTGCTCTAGATGAGAGCCTTGCTATGTGTTGTGATGTAAGTCTGGGATGGTTGTTCCTAAGATGGCTAATGAGATATGGGTAGGGAAGCCTGAGGTTGTGGTAGTAGTTGAAGCTTATGATGATGATATGCATGGTGATATGCATGAGCATGTAAAGGATGGCACTGAAGATGATGGAATGGGTTAAAGCTAGTCTTACCTATTTTTGTGCTTAATCTAGATGCTTGTTGTTAATATTTCTATTTAATTGTTGATGGACGTATTACTTGTTTTATCTTTATTCCTTTCCCCACTACTTGAGGCTACTTGATGTGCTTGGTTGCATCTCTCTTGAAGGAAACTTAGGATGTTTTACTAGAGTACTTAGAATTATGGAATGAGAATATTGTTTAATAAATGACTTAACCCATGGGGTTAGTGTTTATAGAATGAAAATGAGTTGATATTGAGAAAATGTGGACTTGATCTGGATTATGCTTGGAGGACATGGACTTGGCTTGATGGTTAAAGTAATGTAATTAGAATAATTTTAATTAATGACTAATGAATCAATTAACAGGAAGTTAAATGTTAAATGTAAAGAAGTAATTTAATGTAGATCATTTAATTCTTGTGTGATTATTGGATGTCTAGTCCCTGTTAGTGGCAGTCGGGTGTCTGAGTGACAATAGCTACAGTGGAGCCTATGACTAGGTTATTCCTATAGTGTAGTTGTGAGATATATTATATCATATAAGTTTTGTGATTTCATACACTATGTCACCCATATCATTTAGGGTGACTAACACACAATGGAATCTAGGAGGGTGTTTTCCCCAACATCCCGATGGGAGGATGGATGACTAACCACCCCCTATGGCCCCACCCTCTTCTATTGGTAGTATTATGCACTGATATTCATGACAGTTATTTTCCCCATATATGTGTGTAAAGGGATGTAATGGATTATGGTTATTTTATATGCATGTATATCTAGATATTGTATCCAAAGGATTATTATAGGTATGACGTGTATGAGTTGTGATGACTTGAGGTGCCTTAATTAGTGTATGGGTTGTGATGACTTGAGGTATAATACTCGATGTATGATACACAATAGACAGGTTGTGGTGGATCCCAAAAACTACTTGGTTATTATATATAGATATGTGGATGGGATTATGAGGTGATGTGATATACGAGATGCATGTTGTGATACTTATCCCAGGTATTTGCGGGCTGACTTATTTTAGAGAGAGATGGATCAGGATGTGTGACATTAGGGAGAAGAGGAAAACTAGTTGGGAAGTGATCACATGGTACCCTTGTTGATTTATTATTATAATACATGATCTCTTGTATGTGATACTTGGTGAGAGTTATCTATGGAGAGGTTGAGAACTTAGTATGTTTATTTATGTGATGAGTTAGTTTCACTATTGTTCACTATGTTTTAACATGATTTATTTATATTTTTCATGAGTGGATCTAGGGAGGATCCTACTGAGTATACTATTATACTCACCCCACATATATATAAACTATTTTTAGGTCAGAAGGATAAGGTTGGAGATCAGGCTATATATTACTAGTTCATGGTTTTATAGGAGCTATTTGGGATTCATGGTTGTTGTCGAGTTTACCTTTTGGTACTTATAGTTTCCTTTTAGTTATTTTAGTACTGTATAACATTTCATATATGCACTTGGGATTCCTTTTATATTTTTGAGTAGGTTTTGATTGTTGTATTTGTCTTATCTTACTCTTATACATGTTCTATTATAAGGAATTGTGTCACATTTGTATTTTTGTTATACTCTCAGTGTTAGTCACGAACTTGGGGCCTACTGGTGGTGGGACTTAGATAATAACTACCCCCTTCTCTCATTTTTGGTCTAGGAGGGGTACTCTTTGGGGGGAGGGGGTCATGATAGAGTGTTATCAAAGGTTCAGGTTGAGGAATATGATAGAGTTTAGAGTTAGTCATAGGTGATATTGCATGGTTTGGTAGGGAAATGATGTTAGCTAAGTTTATTAAGTGATGTAAACATGGGAAATAGGTTAATACATGGGTATTCAGGCCACCCTATGATCTGATGCACGAAACATTAAGTTACTAATCTTACTAAATTAAGTGATACTAGTTGCAGGGTAGAGACCTAGGAAATGATCATGAATCATTCTTCTTTGTGCCTATATTTGAAATTAGTACACATTGGGATAGGTTAAAAGCTTAAACAAGATAAGAAATTAATTAATTAATTAATTTTAATTATTATATATTTAAGGTTTAGAAGTACAATCACATGTTCTTCTTAAAATCTTGGATCCAGGCCGACATCCTCACAAGTTTTGTGCTAAATTTGCTCAGTAGGATGCGCTAGCAGATCGCCACATAGTATAAGTTGAAGATGATGACACTTGGAGGAGGACACTCTAAGAGTTTCAGTTCTAGAGTGTGTAGATGTATAAGGGATCTGTTTTAGACTCATTCATAGAAGACTGGTTAGTGGATGTTGAGATAACTTCCAGTTTAATTTATGCTCAAAAAAGTACTAGGTTTCATTGGCTGTGACGATACTGAGTGGAGAAATATATTTTTATAAAACACAATTAAGTGTTTATATTTTTATAAAACACAAATATTTTAATCACAATTATAATAAATATAATGATATAAAATAAATTTTATTTACATAAAATGGATTTATAAATTAATATTAAGTTTTATTATAATTATAAGATAATTTTATCACACCATAAATAATTTTTCTAAGGGCCCTAAAATCAATTATAATATTAAAATCGTTATTTTTCAAATAAATAATGATTTTATTTAAAAATTAAATTTATCATATTTAGAAAATTAATTTCATCAAATAGATTCCATTTTTGAAATCTATAGTAAAAAAATAGTTAGGATGAATTTTTAGGATTTTTCTAAAATAGTTGATATTTTTGTGAATAGTGAAATACAGTAATTTATGATATTTAAAATTTTATGCCAAAAACATTAATTTTTTGAGTCATGTATAATGTGATCACCCATTATTTAAAACTCACATGCACTAGTTACTGTATATTGTCACAAGAATCAATACTATTGATATTCTTGATCCAAAATAGCAAACTAATGAATATAATAATAAAAAACACTCCTCACATCCCCTTATAAATACCACCCCAACCACCTCTTCTCCTCACACCTTTTAAGCCTTAGAACTTGACAATATTCCACCTAATTACTCTACCTTGCCTCTTCCCTACATCCTATTGTTTCTGGTCTCACCAAAAGTCCAATTCCAAGTGTCTTAAGGAGGTTCTCAAGGAGATGATATTCAAGAGGTAAAATCTCTCTTCTTTCTCTTTTAAATTCTTTCTTTAGTATACCTTATCCTCACCCCTATAGAAAGTTACATGATAACTAAAATATAATATATATACTAGAATGTTATTTTTTAATGGAATATACATCATCAAATCTCTTCTTTTCTCCTTTTTATTCTTAAAAATGAAAACATCCTCTGTGGTATGTCGGTTCACCGCCTTCATAGATGATGATTTTTCGTTTTCCATTGCCGCTTTCATGGAAAGTTTAAATTCACTTATAATTATTTAAAATAACCTAAGTATATATATTATACATGATCTCACATTATGGAATTAATATATTTCCATAATATTAAATAAAACAAAACAAGTTCGTGATGGTTGGAAAAACTGCCAAAATTAACTAAACAATTATCATTACCTTTTTATCAAATAAATCATCATCATACCAGAAATAAAAATGATATATGAGAACATTTAAAATTATTTAATTACATTAATACTATATAATTTCACTTATTCAGTATTATTCCCAATTGATAAGAACATCCATAAATATACACAAGTTAACCGACCATGAAACTATGAAACGAATGCTCCCGAAATGATGGAATTAAACTTTATAACTCATTGAAATGGCTATAAATGAACTTAATAAATTATAAAAAATAAAATATATGTTTAATAGGTTCTAAATTAAATTATTAATAAATCTAATTTGATTATATAAGACATTAAATGAAATTTCACAACACATTCAAACATAAGGTAAGAGATCTCTCAGAACCTCCATTTTTTTCTTTAGGTTACACTTTATCTCTCTTTACCCCAATGTATTTGTTCATTATTATTATATAATTATTATAAATTCTGTTTATATTCTCTACACTAATTTATCTAGATTAATCAATCTTTCTTTGATGGGGAAATACATGTTTTAAAAGGTTTCCTTCTCAATTCTTCTCGATAAGCAATCCCCGCCCGAATAGCCTGAAAGTCTTCTTTTTTATTTTTTTTCTGGATAATCCACCTTTTAAGGGTTTAAGGGGAACCCGTACATGACCCGTAGGCCCAAGGCCCATGGCCCGAAAAACTCGCAATACATGACCCGAAGGCCCAGAGGTATACCATGCCCAATACATGACCCTTAAGCCCAGCCCACTTGAACTGCCCCTCCCCAAATTTCTGCATCATTGATCACCTAGCTCCCCACATTGCATTGCTGATCGGCTAGCATTTCCCCGTACAAAGATACATGGTGCCTGGTCCCAATGGAGGCTGCTATACCCTCTCATTCTTCCAATCTGGTTAGCTCTGCATCTGGTGGCTGCTACTCCTGTTGCTCTGATCCTCTTCTGGGGCTTGTTCTGTGTGAACTGGGCTACTCCATGGTCTACGTGACCCAAATTCCCTGTGGCCTGAAGGCCTTTGATGACCCGAAGGCCCTGGAGACCCGTAGGCCCAAAACGGTGTCCTAAAGGCCCAAATCGGGTGAATAGTTCCGGCTGCTACAATACCAAACAGTAACTACTACAATACTGCTACAATACAACTACAGTAACCCCAAAAATTCGCCTCCACCCGGTTTCGAACCCGGGTCTCTTGGATGCTAAGCAGGAGCCCTTACCACTCGGGTACGATCTCGTTGGCATCGATAAGCAATCCCAATTAAAGGTAACTTCTCTGTTTCTTACCCACTTTCAAGTAAACCCCATAAAATATTTTAATCCACCTATTTTTTTAAAATCACCCGTTTCATCATGAAAAACAATTTTATTTCATTTCTGGTTTTATGGAAATAATTATTCCTTTACCTTATTCAAAGACTCTTCATTCTTTTCCTTAAAACTATGCTTAAATGGAACATTTCTAAAATTTTCTAAACACTCTTTTTAATGTTTTCACATTAGTTAGATACATAATTATTCATGATATATTATTATATTTATTTTATTAATGTCAAATAATTATTTAAATCCCTTATTTCATGGATACCATTATAATACACCCTTTGGTTATTCCTTGTGACATGATTACGTTACCCATTTACTTCCATGGGTAACCCCTATGTTTATTTCTTATGTTTGATTTATTTATGTGCAAAACATATGCATAAACATGTTATTATGGGTGTGCCTAGATATCTCTCCAATGAATTTGGTAATTTTTTTTGTCTCATGATATGTTATGTATGAGATTAGGAAGTAAACCTAATCCATTATGGGACTTTGTCCACCATGTGATACCATCTTGGCAGTTATACTTGACTCATGTTTATATCATGTTATGTGTTTCTTCAAAATTCATATATTTCTATGATCATATGATTCCATGTTCTATATTATATGATTCTACATGTTTATTCATGTGCCATTCCTGCTATTTTATCATGTTATGCCTTTAACTCAGGTGTTATGCTTCTTTTCCCTATTTATTACCTTACTAGGATTTTTAGCTCATCCATTTATCTATGTATTCCCTAGGTTATCCCATGAAGATATAGGAGCTCAAATGAATTTAGAAGATCATTAAATAAGATTAATAAAAAGTTATTTTATTCTAGTTTCATGTTTTCTAATTATCTACCTAGTTTCCAAAACACTAGACTGTTCGATACTTAATTTTTATTTAATGTATAATTATGCTTAAAATCATGTAATAATATGTGTAAAAAGTCTAGGGTCACTCTAGTTGGTTTTAAAGCATGGTATAGTTATTTTTGGGGATTAGTACTAGAAATATTTAGTAAGATTCCTCAGGATAATTATATCACCATAGAGAGGGAGTTCCTCAGACTGAAGAAAAAGGGTGATGAGTCTATTAGGGTGTACAAGGAAAACTTTACAAGGTTTTCACAATACACCTCTAGATTTTTCATGAACACTAAAATCAAGATAGATCACTTCTTTAGTGGATTAAATCCATGTCTATGAAAATCATTGGTGATTTGAGATTTGACTTCTATGAGGAGATTTTCTAATGTGCCCGTAAGGTTGAGACGGAGATTGGAGATTCTCAGTGGTCTCATGGGATTAGAGATAAAAAGTTGAGAGGATCAATAGATAAAACCCATATAGGTAAGAAAAAAAACATCCCACATGTAAAAAGTGTGGGAAGAAGCATCCCAAGAATTGTTTAAAGGGAACTGGGAGATGCTTCAAATGTGGAAAAGAGGGGAATCAGGTTAATCATTACCGAAGGGATATGAAGAAGACAAAAAATGCAGAAGTATAAAGGAAGGTTCAGATCAACACTCTACTAGTAGTAAAATTTTTCAACTACAAGGAACATGAGCCTTATGTGAAGCAATGCCCTAAGACAAGGGTTATTGGAGACAATCAGTGACAACAACCTTCAAGGCAGTAAGGAAGGAAATATTCTCTCACTACTATTGAGGTAGATCCTAAAAATGATGTGGTGACAGGTATGCTAGTTATTCATTAAAGAATAGTGAATGTACTATTTGATTATAGTTCTACACATTCTTTTATATCTTTCAAGTTTAGTATAACTATTCAAGCACCACCTCAAAAATATGAATTTTGAGTTATCTTTGAGAACAAATAATGGGGAAATTATTGCATCCAAAGTATATAAATCCTCCCTGGTCAATGTTTGTGGACTGAACCTCCCATAAAATCTCATCTTACTTACTTTGGTTGATGTGATATTAGGAATGGATTGACTATATTTATATAAATCCAACATCAACTATCGGGAAAGGGAGATCACTCTTCACATCCCTAGGAATCCTCCAATTCTATACAAATGTAAGGAGGATGATGAATATACATTGGAATCACCTTCTCAAGCATGGATAATATTAACTTATGAGCAAGAATATCTATCTCAAATGATTTAGAAAAAGGATAGGATCATTCTTAAAGAAATTCCCACTGTGAGGGACTCCATTGATGTGTTCCCTAAAGAATTTCTTGGTCTTCCCCCTAACTGAGAGGTTGAGTTCTCAATTGAACTTATACCTGGATCTCTACCCATATCAAATAATCCTTATAAAATAGACACCATTGATTTGAAAGAACTTAATAAGCAGTTACAAGAGAATACGGACAAGTGTTTTATATTCCTGAGTGCTTCACCATGGGGTGCGCCAGTCCTTTTCATGAAGAAGAAGGATAGATCAATGCGCCACAGAATTGATTATAATGAACTCAAAAAAATAACAATAAAGAAAAAATATCCCCTTCCATAGATAAATGATTTGTTTGATCAACTATGTGGGTCAAAGTATTTATCTAAGGTGTAACTTCAGTCAGGATATCACCAATTAAAGGTGAACAAAGAAAATATTCCCAAGACTGACTTTTGAACAAGGTATAGACATTATGAGTACATATTTATACCCTTCAGACTCACTAATGCTCTAAAAATATTCATGGAATTAATGAATATATTCTTTATATATTACCTCAACAAATTTATGGTAGTGTTTATAGATGATATTATAATATAATCCAAGATTAAGGATGTGCATGAGGAGTATTTTAATATTGTGCCAAAGACTTTGTGAAAGGAGAAACTATATGAAAATTAGAGTAAATGTGAGTTCTGGTTAGAGTAAGTATAATTCTTGGGGATTGTTATCATCGGAAAAGGGATATCTATAGACCCCTCTAAGACAAAGGCAATTGAGGAGTGGCCCATGCTAGCATCTGTAATAGAAATCCGTAGTTTCCTCGGTCTAGATGGGTATTACTGATGATTTGTGAAGAACTTATCATGATTTTTAAACCCACTAGCCAAGATTAATAGTAAGGGAGTAAATTTTTTTTGGACCAGTGAATGTTAATACTACTTCAAAGAGTTGAAAAAGAGGCTTATTATTTTACCAGTACTTACACTACCAACAAGCGGGGGACTCATTATGGTATACATAGATGCTTAGAAGAAAGGATTAAGATATGTACTAATGAAAAATGATAAAGTGATAGCCTATGCCTCAAGGAAACTAAAATTTCACAAGAAAAAGTATCCTACGCATGATTTGAAGTTGGAAGCTATGATATTTCTGTTGAAAATCTGGTGGCATTATCTCTATGGGGAGAAGTGTGAGATATATACTAATCATAAGATCCTCAAAAATATATTCACATAGAATGATATTAATATGTGATAATGAATATGGATAGATATCATCAAGGATTATGACTGCTCAATCCACTACCATCCTGGTAAAGTAAATAGAGTGGTAGATTATCTAAGTAGAAATGATCTTGTAACACTATCAATGATAAGAATTGAGAAAGATACAATCTTCTTAGACTTACAAAGGATGGATATGGGAATCATAAAGGAAGGAACATCATCATTCTTTTCTTAAATTATTTCTCAACCATCCCATTTAGAGAAGATAAAGTATGCTAAAAGGGATTATGTAGAAATTCAGAAGAAGGTGGAAGCTATCAGAAATGGGAAATCCTCAGAGTTAAAAATTGATGAGGAAGGAGTCATAATATTTGGGTCATGATTGTGTGTACCATCATAAATAGGGATATTTTGAATAATGCATATAACTTGACCTTCTCAATCTAACCAAGGAGAAAAAATATGTATCGAGATCTCTGAGAGAACTATTGGTGGGACAATATGAAGAAAGAGATCACTAAATATACATCAAAGTTCCTGGTATGTCAGCAAGTGAAGGATAAAAGGAAAAAGTATAAGGGGATTATGTAACTATTTCCCATACCTACATGGAAATGGGAAAACATCACCATGAACTTTGTCACTGGACTTACAAAGACATCTATAGGAAAAAAAATGAAATATTGGTTTTTGTGGATCATATTACAAAGAAACTCACTTTATTGAAATTCGATAGGACTTCTCACTCGATCAACTTTCACAGATATACATAAGATAATTAGTGAGGCTGCATGAAGTACCATTATTGATTGTATCTAATCGAGATCTGTGATTTACCTCCAAGTTTTGGAAAAGTATCCAACATTATCTAAACACTGACCTGAACTTCAGTATGGATTTTCACCCCCATACTGATGGTCAGTTTGAGTGGACTATTCATATATTGAAAGATATGTTGAGAGCATGTTCAATGGAATTAAAAGGAGGATGAGATCAACATCTTCCACTGGAAGAGTTCTTTTGCAATAACAGTTTCCACTCAAGCATCCAAATGGATCTATATAAAGACCTTTATTGAAAAAGATACTGAACACCAACATGTTGGAATGAATTTAGTGAACATAAGTTGATGGGAATTTAAATGTTCAAAGAAATAGTATAAAAGGTGAAGATGATCCAATATCATATCAGGGCATCGCAAAGTCGATATAAGTGCTATGAATACAGTCATCCATGAGACCTGGAGTTTAATGTTGGAGACATGGTATCCCTCTACATATCTCCATGGAAGAGAGTCATGAGATTTAGGAAGAAGGGAAAACTATGTCTTAGGTACATCATCCCCTTTTATATTCTTGATCGCATCAGAGCTGCAACCTATCAACTATCACTTCCACCAACCATGTCTCAAGTAAATGATGTATTCCATATATCCCTCTTGAGGATGTACATAACAGATCCCTCACATGTACTAGATTAAGAGGTGGTATGGATGAAAAATGATCTCTCTTATTATGAGAATCCGATGAAGATCTTAGACTATAGATATAAAGTTATACACAACAAGACAACTCACCCAGTCAAAGTAATATAGAGGAACCATAAATATGAAAAGGTGACATGGGAAACAGATGAAGCAATGAAGGATAATTACCCTTATCTATTTTCACCTTAGCAAGTAAAATGAAATTTCGAGGGTGAAATTTCATAAGGGGGAAGAATTTAATGGCACAAAATTTTATCAATGGAATTTCCCTTCTTATAATTATGTCATGTAGTGTAAAGAACAAACATCAAATAGAGAAACCAACAAAACATTATTCTCATAAATGAAGAATGATACATTAGTTAGAAAATAAACCAATAAGAATGCCAAATATTAAAGTGGTGTAATAAATAGAAAATAAGATAATAATAATAGGAAAATTTGGATCTCCTAAATCCATAAGAATGAATGCACTCACGAACAAAACTTTAGAAATAAAACATAATGTTAATAATACAATATTCATTTTAAATATGAAAAAATATATAACCTTGATAGAAAATATAAGTTAATTAAGAATTAATGAAATAATAGGTATTTATAGAAATTAAGGAACCTATATGATCGTTATAAATATGACCATTAGAATGGTAATCTGATCATTGGAATAGTAACCTAACCATTGGAATAGTAATCTGACTGTTATGAATAGTAATCCAGCTATTAGAATAGTAATATCACTTATTAACATGTGAAATAATATTTAGGTATATTCTAAATGAAAATATGATATATTTATATGATGGTAAAAGTAAATAAATGTTTTAAAAATGATAAACTAAGTGTTTATATTTTTATAAAACATAAATGTTTTAATCACACTTATAATAAATATAATGATATAAAATAAATTTTATTTACATAAAATGGATTTAAAAATTAATATTAAGTTTTATTATAATGATAATATAATTTTAATATACCATAAATAAATTTTTCTAAGGGCTGTAAAATCGATTATAATATTAAAATTGATATTTTTCAAATAAATGATGATTTTATTTAAAAATTAAATTTATCATATTTATAAAATTAATTCAATTTTTGAAATATAAATGTTTAAAAAAATGGGTAGTGTGAATTTTTGGGATTTTTCTAAAATAGTTGAATTTTTAGTGAATAGTGAAATACGATAATTTATGGTATTTAACATTTCAAGCTAAAAACATGAATTTTTAAGTCATGGATGATGTAATCACCCATCAGTTCAAATTAAAATTAAATTTTACTATATATAGTCACAATAATCAATACCATTGATAGTTTTGAGCCAAAATAATAAACTAATGAATATAATAATAAAAAACACCCCTCTCATCCCCTTATAAATACCACCCCTTATCCTCACACCTTCTAAGTCTTGGATCTTGACAATATTCTACCCAATTCATCTCCCAAGACTCTTCCCCATTTCCTAGTGTTTTTGGTATCACCAAAAGACCAATTCTAAGTTCCTTAAGTAGGTTCTCAAGGATATGATATTCAAGAGGTAAAATCCACCTTCTTTCTCTTTTAAACTCTTTCTTTCTTCTACTTTATCCTCACCCCACCCTATGTAAAGTTTGAGGATACCTCTAGTATCATATATATAACTGAATTTTATTATGTTAATGTAATATCGATCATCAAATATCCTCTATTCTCATTTTTATTCTTAAAAAATGAAAACATTGTCTATGATATGTCGATTCACCGCCTTTGTGGATGATGAGTTTTTGTTTCCCATTACCAATTTCATGGATGGTTTAAACTCACTTATAATTGTTTAAAATAACCTATATATATTATTCATTATATCACATTATGGAATTAATATATGTCCATAATATTAAATAAAATGAAACCAGTTCGTGATGGTTGGAAAAACAACAAAAATAAACTAAACAATTATCATTAACATTTTATCAAACGAATCATCATCATAACAGAAAGAAAAATAATATATGATACCATTTAAACTTCTATAAGAACATTAATACCATATAATTTCACTTCTATAGTACTATTACTAATTAACAAGAACATCCATAAATATACACAAGTTATCCAATCATGAAACTATGAAACAAACGCTCCCAGAATGACGAAATTAAACTTTATAACTCATCAAAATGGCCATAAATGAACTTGATAAAATTATAATAAATAAAATATATTTGGAAAATGTTATTAATTAAATTATTAATTAATCTAATTTTATTATCGAATACATTAAGTACAAGTGCAGAACAGATTCAAACATATGGTAAGAGATCTCTCTGAACCACCATTTTTTCCTTTGGGTTACGCTTTATCTCTCTTTACCCCAATAATTTTCTTCATTATTATTATAAAATTATTATAAATTATTTTTATATGTTCCAAACTAATGTATCTAGATAAATTTATTCTTCTTTTATGGGGAAATACATGTTTTAAAAGGTTTCCTTCTTAATTCCTCTCGATAAGCAAGCCCAATTAAAGAGAACTTCTCCATTTATTACCCATTATAAAGTACACTCAATAAACTATTTTAAGCCATAATTTTTTTTAAAATCACTAATTTTATCATGAAAAACAATTTTAGTTAATTTCTATTTTTATGGAAATAATTATGCCTTTACCTTCTTCAAATTATCTTCATTCTTTTCCTTAAAACTATGCTTAAGTGGAAAATCTAAAATTAGCTAACAACACATTTTAATGTTTTAAAATAATTTAGAAATCATTATTCATGATCTATATTTATATTTCCTTTATTAATGTCCAAGAATTATTTAAATCCCATATTTCATAGATACCGTTATGATACACCCTTTGGTTATGCATTGCGACATGATTATGATACCAATTTCCTTCCATGGGTAACCCCTATGTTTATTCCTTATGTTTTATTTCTTTATGTGGCACAAATATGCATAAAAATGTTATGATGGGTGCACCCAGATATAATTCCACTGCATTTGGTAATGTTTTTTTTCATGAGACATTATACATGGGATTAGGGAGTAAACCTAATCTATTATGGGAATTCGTCCACTATGTGATACCATCTTGACAATTAGCCTTGAATAATGTTTATGTCATGTTATGTGTTGTTAAAAAAATTCTATATTTCCATGATCATATGATTCCTCATTCTTTATGATATACCTTTACATGTTTATTCATGTGTCATGCCTATTATGTTATCATGTTATGCCTTTGACTGATGTGCTATGATTCTTTTCCATACTTATTCCCTTACTGGGATTTTTAGCTCATCCCTTTGTATATGTATTCCAAAAGTTATCCTATATAGATACAGGATATCAATATGAAAGATTAATAAAAATATGTTTTATTCTAGTTTTATGTTTTCTAATTATGTACCTAGTCTTCCAAAGACACTAGTCTATTTGATCCTTGATTTGTATTTAATGGATAATTATGACTAAAATAACGTAATAATATGTGTAAAAAGGATAGGGTCACTATATAAACCTTTTGAGTTGTGATAGCTTCAAGTAAAACTCAATGATCTATTGCAACAGGGTTTTGTTCGGCCAAGTGTGTCACCATGGAGTGCACTGGTTTTGTTCACAAAGATGGTCGATGGAAGTTTTTGTCTCTTTATCGATTATTGTCACTTAAACCAGGTGATAGTGAAGAACCAATATCCTATTCCTTGGATTTCTGATTTATTCGATCATATGAAAGGATCTAATTGGTTCTCAAAGATCTATTTGCAATTAGGATACCATCAGATGTGGGTGAAAGTGGAGGATATTTTGAAGACTGCCTTCTAATGTTATTATGGAAATTATGAGTTCATTGTGATGTTATTTAGTGTTAATAACACTCTAGTGGTGTTCATGGGTTTAATAAACACAAAGTTTAGAGAGTTTTTTGATAAGTTCATTGTGTTTTTCATCAATGATATCCTTTTATACTTTGTGTCTAAGGAAGAGCATGCAGAGCATATACATACTATGGTGGGAGTCATTCATCACTAGTAGATTTTAAATAAGTTGTTTATTTGTGATTTTTGGACTCATGAAGTTCGTTTATTAGGGAATGTTGGGTCCCAATATGTAATAACTATGGATCGTTCTAAGACCGTGGTAGTTATTTATTGGGAAGCCCCCAAGATAGTAGTTGAAGTGTGAAGTTTCCTTGGTCTTGTAGGATATTACAAGAGGTTCATAAATAATTTATATCAGGTTTTTAATCCTATTAAATCCTTGACTAGAAAGGATTAAATGTTCTTATAAAATGACTAGTTTTATACATATTTTGAGCACCTAAAGAAAAATTAGGTTAGCACTCTGGTTCTTTGTTTTCTAGAAGAGAGAGTTCAGTTTGAGGTTTTCTGTGATGTTTTTCATCTTAGTTTGGGATATGTTTTGATGTAGTAGAGATCTATTATTTCTTATGGATCTCAATAGTTACATCCTCATGAATGTAAATATGCCACCCATGATCTTGAGTTAGTGGTTTTTGTGTTTTCTTTAAAGTTGTGGCAACAGTACCTAATCGGTGATAATTTTTTGGTTTTTACCAACCATAAGAGCCCTATGTATGTCTTATCCCATAATGAATTGAACTTGCAACAAATATGGTGTTTGGAATTGTTTTAGGATTAAAACTTCAAGATTTTGTATAAATTGGAAAAGGATAATGTGGTAGTTGATGCACTAAGCAAGAAGTCACATAATGATGTCATGCATGAATATGGAGATTCCTGGAGAGTGATGGAAGAATTATCACTAATGCATCTTGATACAGGAAAGGTTGATAATAGATTTTGTCTTTTTCATATGACAGTGTAGCCATATTTGGTACATTATATATAGGAGTCCCATATAGGGGATTATTAGGTGGAGGTTTATAGAGACCAAGTTATCTTTAGTGATTCCATTAATGATTAGTCCAAGGATGAACAACAGTGGGTGTTATTCTAGGGGAGGCTTTTCATCCATTTGGAAACATGTGAGACATTTCTTCATGAGTTCCATATCTCAACCTTGTAGGTACATACTAGTGTGAAAAAGATTTACTAATATTTTAGAGGTCATTTTTGGTGGGCTGTGTTAAAGTGTACATTTTCTGAGTTTGTATCTCAATGTTTTGACAGAAAAAATGTGAAGGTTGATCACCATGTTCTCGATGGTTTTCTCCATCCATTAAATGTTCCCCAATAGAAGTGGGTGGATATCTTAATGAGATTTATTATTGATATACCTCTATCTTCAGTAGGCTATGATTCTTTATGGGTGATAGTGGATCATTTTATGAAATCATCCCACTTTATAGTGATCAAGGAGTCAATCCTAGTGAAGGTTTTGTCAAGGAGGTATCTGGAGGAGATAGTGAGAGTCCAAAAAAGTCCCGAGGAAGATGATATATAATATTTATCCTTGTTTTAACTCTAGGGAATGGAGAGTTCTACAAAATGATTTTGACTCTCATTTATGCCTTAACACTGCTTTTTAACCATAGATAGATACTCAGACAGAGCGGACCATCCAAACTCTTGAAGACATGTTGTGATCTTATGTCCTGGATTTTGGAGGTTCATGGATGAGACACATGGCCTTGGTCTAGTTTTCTTACAATAATAATTTTCACTCCACCAATAGTATGACACCATTTGAATCTTCGTATAGTAAAGTTTTCTATTACCCATAATGATGGACTAGGGCCAAAGAGGCATCAATTCTGGCCGAAACTGGTACAAAATATGATAGATATGGCTTAGGTAATTCATGAGAGAATGAAATAAGTACAATATTGTCAGAAATCCTATTTTGATCACAGGAGGATACCTATGGAGTTCAACATTGGATATCATGTGTTCCTGAAGGTGAATCCTTTTCATGGGAAACAAAGGTTTGGGAGTAAGATTTCTCCCTGGTTTTTGGGCCTTTCAAGGTGTTGGATCATAGCATATTAGGTAGAAACTCTCTTATATATGATTCAGATACACAATGTATTTCATGTGTCATAGCTCCTTCATTACCTTTATGATGAATCTCACATCATTTATTGGAGTGAGATCAATATTGGTGGCAATGAGACCTTCGATGAGTGTCCTATAGATATCTAGGACCGCCATGAGTTTTTGTTGTGTGGGTGGTGTTTTGTGTGTGTGCTATTACCTTAGTTTGTGTCTTACGAAGACATAGTGGCATGGAGGAGAGTAACTGGGAATGTGAGTCATAGATACGTGATCAATACCCTAAGCTATTTGATGTTTATCTCTTCAATTATTATAATTATAGTTATGGTTGTTGAAACTTTTTTGGTTTATGATATGGTTTTCTCTTGTTACTTATTATGGACTTACTCTCATTTGAGAGGTATCTCCCCCTAGAGAGTGTTTAAGAGTTGATACTATTTTTGCATGGTTTTGAACTTATTTATTCTAAGTGAGTTGGTTGAGCTACTATGATGGTGAGATTCTTGAGAGGTATATCACAGGGTGGTTGTTCAAACAACCCTTTTTCTTTTTTTTTTGTCTCTCTCTCTCTAGGTTTGGTTTTTAATTCTCGAGGGTGAGAATGGTTTGATAAGTATCTAATGTAAGGTCTTAGATCTCAATTTCCCTTTCCTTTGAAAGTTTTTGATGTTGGAGGTTCTTGGAGGAATTTATGAGGAGTTTGGAGGGTAAATAAGAGGAAAAAATGGAACCCCTACCAAAAATGGAATGGTTGTGGTGTGGAGGGATTTGTTACACCATAGTGCTAGTGGCTACGACATGGTGGATTTGGATGTGGTGTAGAGGAGATCAGAAAGGAAATCAAGACTACTGCATTTTTAGGTGTAGTTGTGCCATGGTGGTTGGGATGCGGAGTTTTCCCCTTTTTGGTGAAGTGAGACTATGACGTGGTGCTTAAGGACACACTTCAGATATGTAGTTTGACTGGGGCAGGCTACAGTGTGTCCCTTAGGTTGTGCTATATAATTCCCTATGTTAGGGAGGATTGGAGTGTGGTCCTAGGGGTTACATCGTGGTCTTTTAAAATTCTATCTACCTATAAATACCCCTTAGGCCATTCTAACCCCAATTTCTCCTACTTAATTCCTTCAAACCATATGCATACCGAGGTAGTTTTTTAAAGGATTTCAATACCCTTTTGATAGGGATTGATCTACGGATCCTAGAGATCAATATATGATAATACAATGTTAGTTATACCTCATTTTTATAGTGGTTTATCTCCATTTGATATCACCCCCCCATTTTTCTCACCATTTTTGGAATATGATCTCTATTGTTCTAATAGAGTTTTGGTTATTGTTTTCTAGTGTGTTCATGGAATGAAATATTTGGGATATCATAGTTTCTTCACAGGAGAGGTGATCATAGATCCACATTAACATTCCATTTTTGTTTCAAGAACGCTGGAAGTTTGAGTTAGGGGATTCATTTCTTATTCTATTTATTTATGTGAAATCATAAAGTTATCATGTTTTATCCCTTTGGATGGAATTGGAATTAACTTAATAAATACCAAACCAGATTAATAAAGAAATTTTATAGTGATCGCATGTCATTGTTTTTATACCATGATAATGATTTGCCTCTTGTTTTTATATATAGTGTGATAACTATGTTATAATTTTTGTAGCATGTTGTCATGCTTGGTTTAGGATGTAGAAATTGGTATAATTGGATAAAGAACATAAATTTGGAATTAATTGATTGATTGGATTAATAATTTAAATAAGGGGCATGTTTATAATTCGATGTTCCTTAATATTTTATTGAAATAATATTGATTCAAGTATGCATGTGTTATTGAATTTGTTATTCCATATGTTAATGTAATTGATTAAGAAAATAAATTTGGTGTGATTGTTAATGTTAATGATAAAAAATTATGAAAATGAATGTTAATTAAGAAATGTTTTTTTAATATTTTGATGAAATTGGTTTAATGATAAGAGAATTTTTACATAATTGTGATAGATTAATATAAATGATGCATTAGGTTTCCCATAGTTGGAAACTATGAATAATGAATCAGTTAATAAATATTAAATAAAAATCAGTTGTTTGATAAATAAAAATTATTGGGGACAAGAGTGTCTATTGTTTATAAAGACTGGATGCCTTGTGTCTCGGGGCCATGAGTGCCCGTTTTCATGTGAATACTGAATTCCTTGTTTTATGTCTTTTATTTCCCCACTGTCTATGTTGGTTGATTTCTTCCTCTTGATGCATTCTAGATTAAAGCATTTCTATGTCCTATAATATGAGATTGGTATGGCTGATGAGATATGAGTAGGGAGGCCCAAGGTTGTGGCAGTAGTTGACACCTATGATGATGAGATACATGGTGATATGCATGAGGGTGTCAGGAACGACATCAGAGATGATGGAATGGGATGAACATGGGCTTAACCATTATCATGATTGCTGTTAATGTATTTGTTTAATGGTTGATGGATGGGTTTCTTATTTTATCTATATTCCATTCCCCACTGCTTGAGGTAGTTGGATTTTCTTTGTTTCATTTCTCCAAGAGGCTACTTAGGATGTTTTCCTAGAGTACATGGAATTATGGAATGAAAATATTTTTTAATAAATGATTTAATCAATGAGGTTAGTGTTGTTGGAACACAAATGATTTTATCTTGAGAAATCATGGACTCAGTTTAGATTATGTTTGGAGGGCATAAACTTTAATTGATGGTTAAATTAACGTAATCATAATAATCTTAATTAATGGACAAAGAATCAATTAACAAGTGGTTAAATTTTAAAAGGAAATAAGTAATTTAATTTATCTCCTTAAATGCTCATGTTCTTATAGGATGTCAAGTCCCTAGCAGTGGTAGCCGAGTGTCTGAGTGACAATATATACAATGGATCCTAGGACTAGGCTATGAATATAGTGTGGTTGTGAGATATATTATATCATTTAAATTTTTAGATTTCACACGCTACCTCACCCATGTCAGTTAGGGAGTTTGACACCCAGTTGACTTTGGGAGGGGGTTTTCTCTAATATCCTGATGGGAGGATGGATAACTAACTACCCCCTCTGGTCTTTCTCTCTTCTATTGGTAGTATTATGTGATGATATCCATGATGCTTAGTTTCCCCATATATGTGTGTAGATGGTTATAAAGGCTTGTAGTTATTTTACACACATGTATCTCTAAATATAGTATCCAAAGGATTATTATAGGTATGACGTGTATTGGATTTGATGGATTGAGATAACTTACTCGGTGTATGGACTATGATTGCTTAAGGTATAATATATGATGTATTATAATTGACATATGGGTTTTGGTGACTCACAGGAACTAATTGGTTACTATATATGGATATTTGGATGGGATGATGCGATAATGTGATACATGAGATGCATGTTGTGATACTTAGACCAGATGTCTGTGAGCTGGATTATTTTGGAGAGAGATGGCTCAAGATGCATGATGTTGGGGAAGAGCATCAAACTAGTGGGGTACACTTGTTGATTTATTATTATAACGCATGATCTCTTTGTTGGAACCGGGCGTGCAGCGGAAGCCCTAAACAGGTGGGTTTTTAAATTTTTTCCACCGCCGTTCGTCGTAAACTTGACGACGTCGGTGAAGAGCAGCCCAGTCAAAGCCGAGGACCACACGTGGAGGATTTTTAGCACAAAATTAAACCGTAAAATACCTGGTTTAAATCCAAAGTCGTGCACGACGTCTGCTCATTGTTGGCGATCGCTGCTCAAAGAATCCGAAGTCTAATTCCTCTAGATCGTCCACACGCTCTTCAAGGAATCCACGGGAGCGCCGTTCGTCGTAATCCGGGTGCTAGCGCAGATTTGCGACGATTCCTTCGACGCTCCAACAACCATCGCATCGCTTCGCTAGTGATGCCCGAGAGAGAGCTTCATCCGAGCTCCTTGGATCCAGAGCATCTCTCTCTAGAAAGTGGGAGAGAGGATAGGAGAGATAAACTCCATGAATAGTATTTGGAAAATGTCCCTCCTCTTATATTTATAGTGCTCAATTAAAATACCCGGTATTGCCTCGCCGGCCCCGAATACTTAACACACTATTAACAACATTTTATGACTACTAAACTGAGCCATAAATATTATTATCATTCACTTGTAATATATATTAAAATATATTACATGATAATAATTAAGTCATTAACACAACTCATCGCTCCCATAAATATTAATTGAACATTGAATAATTTAATATTCATCAATTAACTTTTTTTCATGTATTTACTTAAAACTCGTAAATACATTTAATAAATAAATTCAATACTCATTATTATAAACTTGAATAATATGAATTTATTTATCGCATTGGTGATCGTTTAACTTTGGATAATTCCCGAACCCCTGTGGCGGGGCCCACTATGTCCAATACTCTTATTCAACTGAATAGGGCAGATTCTTGAATACGCTATTGTGTGTGACCCTCTAGGCCCTTATTTCGACAGCCGTGAGAAGTATTCACAGACCAAGAGCGGGATCTAGCAACCCATCATGGCCCCAGATGAAATAAGGATTGTCACAGCAGCGACAACCAACCTATGAACACGCACTGTGTAATATAATCTCTTTGTCTATAATATCTCATAAAGCAGGACACACTCTCATGTCATCGCCCTTTTCTTGCTTTATTGTTTGTTGATGTAACTGGATGGATTTACCCTCGACTGCCATGGCCATGGTCTTATAAAGGTACTGCCATCCATATCAACATGTCCAGAGATATATTACTTCCATAACCTGGAAGCGACAAATCCTTTCTTGACCATTCAACCAATGACATGCCACTAATGACGCACCCGACACAAACTACCTCGCCACGAATTCATTGACATGATTTTCATCTTGCATCAAAGTACGCAATCAAATGACATACATTGGTAATGATCTCAAGTCAGGAGACCATTACACATGATCGTAGATAGGAACATCCAATGACACCTGAAACATGTGGTGTTCCTATTGGCGGGTCAGTCCTCATGATCTCACTACTAGAGATCACCAAGTGCGAACTTCATGAGAAGAAGTCTCAATGCTTATAAGCCCCCATCACCTGATGGTCAGACATCTACTATGTCCAATTAGTAAGATGTATCTAGACCATAGAACATATATATTTAAGATTAATGTCATAGTATCTAGAGGTTCTCATTATAGACTGGGAACTGCTATAACCTTTCGATACGACAATTAATCATTGGACATTACCATTTCAATAGTGGATGCAAAAAAGTCTACACTATAATGATAAGAAGACATCATGCATACCTTACACGATATGGTAATCAAAAGCTCACAATAGTTGGGTCTAGGGCACCCACTATTTCAACACTCTTGTATGTGATACTTGGTAAGAGTTAACCATGGTGAGGTTGGGAACTTAGTATTCCTATTTAGGTGAAGAGTTAGTTTCACTGTTGTTCACCATACTTTAGTATTATTTCTTTATATTTTGCAAGAGAGGCTCTGGGGAGGTTCCTATTGAGTATAATTTTATACTCAACCCACATATATATAAACTATTTTATAGTCAGTAGGAGTATATTAGAGATCAGGTTGGATATTACTAGCTTGTGGTTTTGTAGGAGATATTTGAGATTCATGGTCATTGTCGAGTTTACCTTTTAGTACTTGTAGTTTCCTTTCAATTGTTTTAGTACTATATGATATTGCATGTATGTACTTAAGATCCCTTTTATCTTTATTAATAGGTTTTTATTGGCGTATCTATCTTATCTCTCTCTATTTTCATTTCCTATTAGAGGTTAATTCCTATACTACTAAATATATGCCCTTTAACAGTGAGCAAAAAGGCTATTAACAACACTAAAAAAGCACTGTTAATATCAGTGTTGATAAAGGGCTAGATTGCTGTAGTGTTTTTTTTATATAAAAATACACCTAGTAAAAAACTATAACTTGTAAATGCAAAATATATAATTTAATTGAAATAAATTTGACATCACGAATACAAAAAAACACTACTATATACATTTCGAACAATGTTTTATATAATTATATTAACAATTATCCAACAAAAATTTAAAAAAATTAATGTTTAATATTTTGACGCCCATGAAACCCTCTAAAAATGTCCACCCATGGTATTAGTTATTTAAAAAATCATCTCAACCCAAGAAAAATAATCCACCTATATAATAAAACATATCTTATGTTAGTAATACTATAAAGAAATAAATTAAACAACATTATAAAAGAATAGATTAATAAAAATGACACACTTGGAGTTATATCAATCACACCATGAATCGTATTGAGGTGAGGTTTATTCCTACATTTCAAAAGTTATGGGTCATTGTCCTAAAGTATCAAAACAATCCGAATGTGTTTTCTCGGTTTTGAGTATGTCCCTTGTTCTTTTTAATAAAATTAATTTCAATTTTAAATAATGACACAGTTGGAGTTATACCAATCACATCATGCGTTAGATTGAGGTTTGGATTATTCCTACCTATCACAAATTACTTATGGATCGTTTTCCTATAGTATCAAAACAATCCAAAGGTGTTTTCTCATTTTTCGGTATGTTAGTTGTGTTTTTTACTAAAATGTCATTTTAAACTGGAAACATGTACTTTGAGTCAAACTAGTCACATAGTGAATCATTTTGACATGATACTTATTCATACACATCAAAAATGACTTATTAATCACTATCCTAAATTATTAAGATAATCAGAGTGCGTTTTCTTGGTTTTTAGTGAGTGACATGTTTTGAACTAAAATGTCAATTTTAAACTGATAATAGAAACTTTTAGTCATACCGATCACACCATGTGTCAAATTTAGGTGAGGTTGATTTCTACATATTATAAATGACTTATGGATAATTTTACTAAAGTATCAAAACAATATTAATGTGTTTTCTTAGTTTTTAGTATGTAACTTGTTCTTTTTACTAAAATTAATGTCAATTTTAAATAAATAGACACACTTTTAGTCATACCGGTCACACCGTGAATCGTATTGATATGTGGCTGATTTCTACACATCAAAAATTACTTATAGATCATTTTCATAAAGTATCAAAACAATCTTAATGATTTTGATCAATTTTCATTATGTCACTTGTTCTTTTTACTAAAATTAATGTCAATTTTAAATAAATAAACACACTTAGAGTTATAACGGTGACACTTTGCATCATATTGTGGTGAGGTTGATTACTATACATCAAAAATAACTCATGGATCATTTTACTAAATTATCAAAATAATCCAAATGCATTTTATTGGTTTTTAGTATGTCACTTGTTTTTTTTACTAAAATTAATGTCAATTTTAAATAAATACACACAATTTTAGTTATATCGGTCATACCGTGTATCATATTGAGTTGAGGCTGATTCATACATGTCGAAAATGACTTATAGACCGTTTTTATAAAGTATCAAAATATTCCTAATGTGTTTTCTCAGTTTTCAGTATGTCACCTTTTCTTTTTACTAAAATTAATGTCAATTTTAAATAAAAAGACACACTTAGAGTTATAGAGGTCACACCTTGCATCATATTTAGGTGATTTTGATTCCTACATGTTATAAATGACTTATAAATCATTTTACTAAAGTATCAAAACAATTTGAATCCGTTTTCTTAGTTTTCAGTATGTCACTTGTTCTTTTTACTAAAAAAAATGTCAATTTTAAATAATTAGATACACTTTTAGTCATACCAGTCACACCATGCATCATATTGAGGTGTGGTTGATTTCTACACATCAATAAATTAATTAAGGACCATTATCCTAATGTATCAAAGCAATATGAATGTTTTTGATTGGTTTTCAGTATGTCACTTTTCCTTTTTACTAAAATTAATGTCAATTTTAAATAAATAGACACACTTAGAGTTATAACGATCACACCGTGCGTCAGATTGAGGTGAGGTTGATTCATACACATTAGAAATGACTTATGGATCATAGTATTAAAGTATAAAAACAATCCAAATGAATTTTATTCATTTTTAGTATGTCACTTGTTCTTAAAAAAAATTAATGTCAATTTTAAATAAATAGACACAATTTTAGTTATACTGGTCACAACATTCATCATATTAAGGTGTAGTTGATTTTTACACATCCAAAATGACTTATAGATAATTTTTCTAAAGTATAAAAATAATATGAATACGTTTTCTTAGTTTTTAGTATGTCACTTGTTCTTTTTACTAAAAATAATGTCAATTTTAAATAAATAGACACACTTGGAATTATTCCAATCACACCATTCATCATATTGAGTTAGGATCGATTCCTACACATCATAAATGACTTATGAATCATTTTAATAAAGTATTAAAACTATATGAATGTGTTTTATTAGTTTTTAGTATGCCAATTGTTCTTTTTACTAAAATTAATGTCAATTTTAAATAAATAGACACACTTAGTGTCACGCCCGTCATTTCTAATTTATTTATGTTATTAATTTTTTCCTTGCATTAGGTATTTTGGTTCCAAACCCGACGTATGTTTTCGAGTTCTTTATGTTTTGGTCTTGTTTGCGTCCAGCGCAACGCAGTCGAAGTCGTGCGGCCTCACATGGGCCACCGTGCGACCCCGCCCTGGTCACCCAATGCCTTGCTGATGTTAAATTGTTGAAAAAAAATGATTTAGGAATGGTTTTAATAACAAAAAGAAATAATATCAATGTCACTTTAGAATATCATTATTATTATCTTGGATAATAATTTAATTGAGAGCATTATTTTTATTGATAACATTTCATTAAGTTTATCATTTTATAGTTTATTATTTAGATTATTAAGTATGTTATTATGTTGTTGTTATTATTATTATTATTATTATTATTATTATTAATTTTTATGAGTGTTTTGGGCTTTGCGTCACCGGATGCACGGGTGGGGCGCGATTTTGAGACCGCGCGGTCTGCCCGGCTTTAAAAATGATTAATAACGGGATGATAAAATAATAATGAATAATCAAACAGGAAAAAAAAAATATATGTTTAATAAACTTTCAGTAATTGTTTTAATGTTAATGGTATGAGTGTTTCTTGAGAGTAATAATAATACAATTATTAATAGTGTTAAGGATATAAAAATTTATCAAGTTTTTATTATCTTTGTAATAATATTTATTATAGTTAATTTTATGTAGTGTTAGTAATTTCTTTTTCTATTTTACTTATTTTATTTTATTTATTTCATTACTTTGTTTTTTTATCTTCCTTTTTGCTTAGGGTTCGGCCAACCCCTCTTCCCTCTCCCCACGTAGGTCACGCCTCCTCCGATTTTTCCCCTTCCCGTCGCGACCCGCTCTCCCATGGCCAGCCGTTTTTTTCCTCTTCCTTCCCCTCACTTCATGCTGCGCCGGCTCCTCCCTACATCACCGCCAGTCCTGACTCCCCTTGGCCGATCCTTGTCCGACGACACCAGCCCGCGCCACACCTCCCCATTGCCAGTCGCAGCCCCCTTCCCTTTCCCCTGTGCTATGCCGCCCGACCAGCCAATCGGCATCGGCCGCACCCCCCTCGACCATCCCCTGCCTTCCCCAGATCGTGCAGCCTTTATCCTCCCACTCCCCTCTCCTGATCCGTCCGTCTTGTTCCGACACCCCGCACCCCCTCTGGCGATCGGCCGAACCGCCTCCCCTGCTCTGTCCGACGGCCTCCCTCTTACAGCACTGTGAACCGCCACCCCCTGCTCCATCCGGCGACGACCCCCCTGGTGATGTCTTCTTCTACTTGTTTTTTTCTTTTCTTATGCGTTTGGTCGTTTTTTTTCTCTCTTTCTTTCCAGCGGGTATATGTTCTAATTTTGGGGTTTTTGGTGATTTTGACTCCCTATTATGTTTTCGGTAGGGCGTTGGATAGTGTCGTGTTGGTTCGTCGCTGACACCTGAGGGCTTTGGCCACTGCCTTGTGATTTCGGTCCGCCTCGGTTCGTCGGCCACCGTTTGAGGTGAGGATTCTCTTATTGCCTTGTTTGATTTGGTTTGTTTTGATTCAATTGATTTAATAATTTTTTTTATTGGTCGCATTAGACCCCTTGTGATGCGATTGTCATGCGATGGGAGTTTTGCGCCAATTTTGAAGAGTTTCTACACACCGGTAGGTGGTTCCACGCCTAAGTTATTATTTGATAAATTAATTTGCAAGTTTAGTTTGTTTAGTATATCATTTAGTTGATTTGTGTATGCGAAGTTGTTTTTATTTGATGTTTGAGATGCATTTGAACTGTTTAATAGCATGTCTATTATATGTGTGTTCTTTCTACTTAAATACTCATATCAATTTAGTTGCTAGTGTTTTTTTTATTGTTGCGGTTAGATTATTGATCTGTTCAAGTGGTGCGAAATATATGTTTTTCATGGCCTACTGTGTGTCTGGTTGACAAAGAAGTTTTGGTGCGGGTTTAGTCGGCAACGCCAAGTGATTTCTTTTAAACTATTTTGTATACTTTTATTTTTGGATTATTTAATTAGGTGATTTGTGCAAAGGTGTTTTACATATGGTGTAAGGTCTTCCATCAAACTATTAGTGTGGTGCAGGTCACACCTTAAAATGGAATTTGAGTGCGTGCGATGTTAGAATGTGTTTTGAATGTGGAAATGATTACTTTAGTGTGTGTAAAGCCATGTGATATTGTTTTATGAGCTTTTGTAATGGTTTATTCAATCACGACCATGGTGTGAAACCTTTTGAAAAAAAAGATTGTTTTAATGTTCGTCTTATTTCAAAATGATATTTATATGTGTGAGTGGTGGTTTGTTTAATGATAAGTTTTTTTTTCATTGTGGCAATTGGTCTAATTTAGTACATAACCTATGCAGATTATGTTTTGAAAAGATTCTGATGTGCGTATGGTTTTAAAAGCGGTTTTGGGTGTTCAAACTATGTTTTTGCGTGTGTAAGTACCCTGTTTGGAGTTTATGTATTAGTGCGACATGTGACATTAACTTGAAACTTGTTTGAGCACAAACTGGGAAGCCCGGGTAGCTAGGAGGGTGGACGAGACTAGTGTGCTAGTGTTCCGGAGGTGACTCGACCTGGTTTCACTAGCAGGACTTACGATTGCAACACTAACTAAACATATGCTCTTCTGAGGGTCGTGGCCTTCTAAGCCACGTTTCACCGAGACACGAAGCTCTAGGGACCCAAGCTAGATAACACCCATGCATCCTCTCCCATGTTAGTGCTCATTAGTTACTTTACGCTCGTCGGAGATACACTTTGGTTATTTTAAAAAGTAAGGGTGTGTGTGTGTTTTAATTTATGTTGTTCCATTTGAAACTTTTTTCTTTAATTCCATCTTCTTTTAAACTGTTCAAGTTTTTATTTCTTTTCTTTAGCTAATATTTCAAAGATATTTGTCATCTAATAATTATGCGTGGAACCTTTTTATTGGGTGACGTCCTACTAGGCTCTTTGCTCACACCCTACGTACACCTTTGGGTGTATGTAGGGCCTGTTTTCTTTGTATTCCAGGTTGAGGCATCGCGCTCAGTGATGGTGGTTGGTCGTTTATGGTCTTGTCGTACAGGATGACGCTTGTGACATGTGGATGTTGCACCTCTCTTGTTTCTTTGAGGTTTGAGTTAGAGTTTTAGTTTCTTTCGTTGACGTTACCTATTTTTTTCATGTTGGTTCAAGTTGTAAATCTTTAAAATTGATTTTGTGTAAAGTCCAGTTTGATTTTCTATTTCAGTTTTAGTTTATTTACCTTGTCAATTGTTTTGTGTTTACTATTTTGGGTAAATCGTTCCCATGTGTTAGTTTTGATACCCGGGCACTTGTGCCAGCCCGTGGGGATCGGGAACACCCTTCGGGCCATGTCGCGGACCGGGTCGGGTGCCGGGTCGGATGGCGACCCGGCCTGGTTCGTGACAAAATGGTATCAAAGGGAGGTTTGCTCTCTTGGGTCGTTTTCTTTTGGGATAGAGTCACGGTGGACTAGAGTTACGGTTGTCGGGACTCGACGTCCTGGCTACGAGCAATGTGCCTGGCCAACACACCTCGTGGCGGGACTCAAGTTACCAGCGTATGTCGAGGGTTGTCTGAGTTTTTGGTCCTTGCGGAAAATCTTGTCCAAGGGAAAAGAAAAGGGGTTAGGTCAGTTGTCCTAGTGAGCTCGCAGGGTCTGGCAAGCCATGCGGAGCTGGGGACACTGTCCTAGAATACCCTCCGTGGCAGTGGCGTGACTGGCGTATGGCCGCCAACCATACGTTCCAGTCACCCGCTGACACAAGTTTCTATTGCATCATTTCTCGTTCCCTTGTTTTGGATTCATGGGAAATTGGTTTTTAAGTAAAAATGTTTTGGTCATGGAAAATGTTTTCAAATGAAACGCTTTAAAAAGAAAATGATGTATGAAGTTTGAAAGGTGTGGGTTGAATGTTTTGGTTTTTAAAAAAATGGAAGTATTTGGTTTTGATCCTTGGCGCTCTCATGGGCAACCACATGCATGAGTGTATAAGAAAAGCGAAATGGTTAATGGCACGAGAGGATGAGTGCCTGGATGACATGTGTTGGGTGCCGGTGCGGCACGGGAACATGCATGTGCGAGGCTCATGGGACGCCATTGGTGTTTGTGCAATCCACTGGGTTTACTTATTTTCAAAATGTTTTGTTAAAGGTAAGAAATTTGGTGTTTTAGTTAACAGTGTTTGTGTGGCGTGTCCTTGTGTTTTGAAAATGTTGGATGTGAGGCGTTTGGAGACGAGGATTTTTTCGGAATGGTTGTGTCCTGAGTTTGAATTCTTATTTGTAAGTTGGTATGCAAGCGTGTGGTTAGTAAATTCCTTTGAAGAGTACATCGGGAAGCCCTTGCAGTTGTTCCCCCTGCACACCTAGTGTTCGCTTGTGGTATGTTTTGGCTATCGGACTAGTTTGGTTGGGTTCATGGTTTTCTTTCTCAACTAGTGTACGCCCCATAAAGTTTTTACATGTGATTAAAGTGTGGCCACGGGCAATTCGCCGTTGGTTGACCCTCCAGTTGATCAGAGGAATCTCTTCTTGGATTCTATAATGGAACTCACGTCTCCTTTTTGCAACTAAGCGGATCCTCTCACAGCGGGATGACAGATGCGAGGGGAGTTGAAGGTAGTTTTGGTCATTTGAGTTGACCGAGTCATTGGGTATGAGGTTTGACGTCGTCATGTTTGAAGGTTCCCCCTAGAAATGGCGAAAGGAAATCTAGAAGGGAAGGGTGAAGGCAGTTCAAAATTTTTAGTGTTGACCAGTGTCTTGAAGGGATTTGTAGTATTTACAGCGGCCGCAAGGGTCATGTTCGGTGACGTCTTGCAGCGTGAGACCTCTTTGATAGTCAACGGTGGTTTGGAAGCAACCCTAAGTCGTCGGTGTAGCCTATTGTTCTAAATGACCTCTGGTCTTTAGTTTATTTCGTTTAAAGAAGGGTTCATGTTAGACTACTAAGTTTGGCAGACCCAGTCACATGGGGATACTATGGTCGTTTGCAGGAATCATGTGTTGTTCAGACACGGTTTAAAGTCTTTCTCAACGTAGTGTTTCTCTCGACAGCAATGATTGTTCTCAGGGACGATTTGTGGTGTCATGTTCTCATTCAGTGTAACCAGGGATGATGCATGTGTATCATTTAAGCTCTCATTCGGGTGAATGTTCAGTGTGAGAGTAATTGGATGTCATGACGTGTCGTGTCTGATGGTGTTTCCTCAGGTGCAGTATGATTGGGTGTGACACCAAAAGGAGAAGCTCCATTCGAGAGTCTTCCATGCCTGACTACGAGGCAGAAGATGCTTCAAACATCAGGGCTCCAGCCATAGGCCTCAGAGTGAAGCTGGCGCGTGGTCAGGAACCCCGGGAGTGTATGAGACCCGACTTTATTTCTGTCACCAGTGTTGAAAGTAGAGGCAGTTTAAGTTGTTTCAAAGGTTGTTCCGCTCCGAATGAGCCGTCTGGTTGCATAAGGTTTTCGCGACCATGTGGAGGTGTGTTCGTCTAGTTGCCTTAAAGTTTTGGAGATTGCGTCCCCTTGGATGCAATCGTTTTAGTGGTCCTTATGGGAGTTTGTTGAGTGAATCTATCTTAAATCAGAATAATGCTCATCCAGGAATGTGGAAATGCTGGTTTGTCTTGGGTCATGCTTTTGACGCCCCAGTAGTCGGGCCCCTCCCTCCCCGCCCCTTGTGGTGGGGTGTTTGGTCACCATCAAGTTTTTTTTTCAAAGTTCTGTATCCTCTATTTGTTCTAATGGTAGTGAGACCCAAGACGGGTCTCGCACAAAGGTCTCTGGAATAAATCGGTGTTGGCCTTTCCTTAATGGTGGGGAGTCCGCCCGGACCTCCCATGTTGGTTTTATAGTCTCGTTTTGGGCGTTAGTATGTTCTTAATGGTAGGGAGACCCACATTGGGTCTCGCACAAATGTCTCGAGAATGAATCGGTGCTAGACTTTTCTTTAATGGTAGGGAGTCCGCTCGAACCTCCCCGTGTCAGTTTTCCAGTCTCGTCTCGAGCGTCAGTGAGTTCCAAATGGTGGGGAGCCCCTCGGGCCTCCCCATGTTGATCTATTTCTTCTATTTTTAAATATGGATTGGTGATAAGTGATAAGAGTGTTCCGTGGACGTGGTTTGACCTTGTTTTTTTTCTAGCCAAATGGTGTGGTTTTCATTTAGTAATGTTTGATATGTTTCAGCTTGTGAAGTTGGGTTCCGTGGGTGAGAGGGTTCCCTTCCTCGGTCAGTCAACTGGAGGCGTTCTAGCTCTTTGGGGTAGGCGACACATATCAGAAAGTCTTTATATGTGTTTCTAAAAGTTGTCTTTGAGTCAATTTCTATGAGCATGATACTTTTTCCTCTCTTTGCTTGGTGTTTGTGGGAATCCCCTTTGAACCTTAAGAGAGTGTAGTTTTCTACTTTGGGGTTTGGTTTTAGTTTGTGGATTTCCGGGGACGGAAAGCTTTATGGTGGGGAGAATTGTCACGCCCGTCATTTCTAATTTATTTATGTTATTAATTTTTTCCTTGCATTAGGTAGTTTAGTTCCAAACCCGACGTATGTTTTCGAGTTCTTTATGTTTTGGTCTTGTTTGCGTCCAGCGCAACGCAGTCGAAGTCGTGCGGCCTCACATGGGCCACCGTGCGACCCCGCCCTGGTCACCCAATGCCTTGCTGATGTTAAATTGTTGAAAAAAAAATGATTTAGTAATGGTTTCAATAACAAAAAGAAATAATATCAATGTCACTTTAGAATATCATTATTATTATCTTGGATAATAATTTAATTGAGAGCATTATTTTTATTGATAGCATTTCATTAAGTTTATAATTTTATAGTTTATTATTTAGATTATTAAGTATGTTATTATGTTGTTATTATTATTATTATTATTATTAATTTTTATGAGTGTTTTGGGATTTGCGTCACCGGATGCACGGGTGGGGCGCGATTTTGAGACCGCGCGGTCTGCCCGGCTTTAAAAATGATTAATAACGGGATGATAAAATAATAATGAATAATCAAACAGGAAAAAAAAATATATGTTTAATAAACTTTCAGTAATTGTTTTAATGTTAATGGTATGAGTGTTTCTTGAGAGTAATAATAATACAATTATTAATAGTGTTAAGGATATAAAAATTTATCAAGTTTTTATTATCTTTGTAATAATATTTATTATAGTTAATTTTATGTAGTGTTAGTAATTTCTTTTTCTATTTTACTTATTTTATTTTATTTATTTCATTACTTTGTTTTTTTTATCTTCCTTTTTGCTTAGGGTTCGGCCAACCCCTCTTCCCTCTCCCCACGTAGGTCACGCCTCCTCCCCTTTTTCCCCTTCCCGTCGCGACCCGCTCTCCCTTGGCCATCCGTTTTTTTCCTCTTCCTTCCCCTCACTTCATGCCGCGCCGACGCCTCCCTACATCACCGCCGGTCCTGACTCCCCTTGCCGATCCTTTTCCGACGACACCAGCCCGCGCCGCACCTCCCCATCGCCAGTCGCAGCCCCCTTCCCTTTCCCCTGTGCTATGCCGCCCGACCAGCCAATCAGCATCGGCCGCACCCCCCTCGACCATCCCCTGCCTTCCCCAGCTCGCGCGGCCTTTATCCTCCCACTCCCCTCTCCTGATCCGTCCGGCTTGTTCCGGCACCCCTCACCCCCTCCGGCGATCGGCCGAACCGCCTCCCCTGCTCTGTCCGGCGGCCTCCCTCTTACAGCACTGCGAACCGCCACCCCCTGCTCCATCCGGCGACGACCCCCCTGGTGATGTCTTCTTCTACTTATTTTTTTTCTTTTCTTATGCGTTTGGTCGTTTTTTTTCTCTCTTGATTTCCAGCGGGTATATGTTCTAATTTTGGGGTTTTTGGTGATTTTGACTCCCTATTATGTTTTCGGTAGGGAATTGGATAGTGTCGTGTTGGTTCGTCGCTGACACCTGAGGGCTTTGGCCGCTGCCTTGTGATTTCGGTCCGCCTCGGTTCGTCGGCCACCGTTTGAGGTGAGGATTCTCTTATTGCCTTGTTTGATTTGGTTTGTTTTGATTCAATTGATTTAATAATTTTTTTATTGGTCGCATTAGACCCCTTGTGATGCGATTGTCATGCGATGGAAGTTTTGCGCCAATTTTGAAGAGTTTCTACACACCAGTAGGTGGTTCCATGCCTAAGTTATTATTTGATAAATTAATTTGCAAGTTTAGTTTGTTTAGTATATCATTTAGTTGATTTGTGTATGCGAAGTTGTTTTTATTTGATGTTTGAGATGCATTTGAACTGTTTAATAGCATGTCTATTATATGTGTGTTCTTTCTACTTAAATACTCATATCAATTTAGTTGCTAGTGTTTTTTTTATTGTTGCGGTTAGATTATTGATCTGTTCAAGTGGTGCGAAATATATGTTTTTCATGGCCTACTATGTGTCTGGTTGACAAAGAAGTTTTGGTGCGGGTTTAGTCGGCAACGCCAAGTGATTTCTTTTAAACTATTTTGTATACTTTTATTTTTGGCTTATTTAATTAGGTGATTTGTGCAAAGGTGTTTTACATATGGTGTAAGGTCTTCCATCAAACTATTAGTGTGGTGCAGGTCACACCTTAAAATGGCATTTGAGTGCGTGCGATGTTAGAATGTGTTTTGAATGTGGAAATGATTACTTTAGTGTGTGTAAAGCCATGTGATATTGTTTTATGAGCTTTTGTAATGGTTTATTCAATCACGACCATGGTGTGAAACCTTTTGAAAAAAAAGATTGTTTTAATGTTCGTCTTATTTCAAAATGATATTTATATGTGTGAGTGGTGGTTTGTTTAATGATAAGTTTTTTTTTCATTGTGGCAATTGGTCTAATTTAGTACATAACCTATGCAGATTATGTTTTGAAAAGATTTTGATGTGCGTATGGTTTTAAAAGAGGTTTTGGGTGTTCAAACTATGTTTTTGCGTGTGTAAGTACCATGTTTGGAGTTTATGTATTAGTACGACATGTGACATTAACTTAAAACTTGTTTGAGCACAAACTGGGAAGCCCGGGTAGCTAGGAGGGTGGACTAGACTAGTGCGCTAGTGTTCCGGAGGTGACTCGACCTGGTTTCACTGGCAGGACTTACGATTGCAACACTAACTAAACATATGCTCTTCTGAGGGTCGTGGCCTTCTAAGCCACGTTTTCTGAGGGTCGTGGCCTTCTAAGACACGTTTTCTGAGGGTCGTGGCCTTCTAAGCCACGTTTCACCGAGACACGAAGCTCTAGGGACCCAAGCTAGCTAACACCCATGCAGCCTCTCCCATGTTAGTGCTCATTAGTTACTTTACGCTCGTCGGAGAGACACTTTGGTTATTTTAAAAAGTAAGGGTGTGTGTGTGTTTTAATTTATGTTGTTCCATTTGAAACTGTTTTCTTTAATTCCGTCTTCTTTTAAACTGTTCAAGTTTTTATTTCTTTTCTTTAGCTAATATTGCAAAGATATTTGTCATCTAATAATTATGCGTGGAACCTTTTTATTGGGTGACGTCCTACTGGGCTCTTTACTCACACCCTACGTACACCTTTGGGTGTATGTAGGGTCTGTTTTCTTTGTATTCCAGGTTGAGGCATCGCGCTCAGTGATGGTGGTTGGTCGTTTATGGTCTTGTCGTACAGGATGACGCTTGTGACATGTGGATGTTGCACCTCTCTTGTTTCTTTGAGGTTTGAGTTAGAGTTTTAGTTTCTTTCGTTGACGTTACCTATTTTTTTCATGTTGGTTCAAGTTGTAAATATTTAAAATTGATTTTGTGTAAAGTCCAGTTTGATTGTCTGTTTTAGTTTTAGTTTATTTACCTTGTCAATTGTTTTGTGTTTACTATTTCGGGTAAATCGTTCCCATGTGTTAGTTTTGATACCCGGGCACTTGTGCCAGCTCGTGGGGATCGGGAACGCCCTTCGGGCCATGTCGCGGACCGGGTCGGGTGCCGGGTCGGATGGCGAACCGGCCTGGTTCGTGACACTTAGAGTTATAGCGGTCACAACACATGTCATATTGAGGTTAGGTTGATTAATACACATCAAAAATGAGTTATAAATAATTTTACTAAAGTATAAAAATAATCTGAATGTTTTTTCTTGGTTTTCAGTATGTCACTTATTCTTTTTACTAAAATTAATGTCAATTTTAAATAAATAGACACACTTTTAGTCATATCGATCACACCATGAATCATATTGAGGTTAGATTGATTCATACACATCAAAAATGACTTTTGGATCATTTTTCTAAAGTGTCAAAACAATCCTAATGGTTTTTATAAGTTTTCAATATGTCACTTGTTCTTTTTACTAAAATTAATGTCAATTTTAAATAAAAAGATGAACTTAGAGTAATAGAAGTCACACAGTACGTCGAATTGAGGTGAGGTTGATTCCTAAAGTTATAAATGACTTATTAATCTTTTTCTTAAATTATAAAAACAAAATGAATTCGTTTTATCAGTTTTTAGCAGGTCACTTTTTCTTTTTACTAAAATTAATGCCAATTTTAAATAAATAGACACACTTTTAGTCATACCAGTCACACCATGCATCATATTGAGGTGTAGTTGATTCCTACACGTCAAAAATGACTTATAGATCATTTTATTAATGTATAAAAATAATAAAAATTCATTTTATTGATTTCATTATGTCATTTTTTCTTTTTACTAAAATTAATGTTAATTTTAAATAAATAGACACACTTAGAGTTATAGCAATCATACTGTATGTTAGATTGAAGTGCAATTTATTCTTAAACATCACAAATGACTTATGGATTTTTTTATTAAAGTATAAAAACAATCCAAATGCGTTTTCTTAGTTTTAAGTATGTCACTTGTTATTTTTACTAAAATTAATGTCAGTTTTTAATAAATACACACACTTTTAGTTATACCAGTTACAACATGCATCATATTGAGGTGAAGTTGATTCCTACATGTCAAAAATAACTCATGGATTGTTTTATTAAAGTATCAAAACAATATAAATAGGTTCACTCACTTTTGAGTATGTCAGTTGTCTTTTTTACTAAAATTTATGTCAATTTTATATAGAACAAAGCACTTGGAGTTATACCTGTCACACCATGTGTCAGATTGAGATTTGAATGATTCCTACACATCCTGAAGTCTCAAGACAAAACTTAAATTCCAATTTTATCATGATTTCAATTTCATTTCTATTTAAAAATGTCAAAAATACATATTGACTTGATTTTCTTAGCTGAAAAACCTTTCTTGTTGTTAAAATATAGGAGATTAAAGGAATATCATGTTCCCATAATATCATAAGAAGTCACCACAATGAGCACACGAGCTTCCTCTACTATTCTGGATTTCAATTAAATTGTTTTTTCTACTAATAATATCAATTCTATGCAATGTGGGTATCTCGACAAAAAAAAAAGGAATGGAAAGTGTAAAGATCTATGAAAAAAACTAAATAATTATTAGATAAAAATGATAAGGAAATTAACTTACAAATATTAAATAAATTTATGAAAAAATTAATTAAATAATTAGTAGGAATTCAACTTTTCATGATGGTTTTATACATTGTTGACCCGTTTCCTTGTTGGAATTATCTCAGTTGTAGCCTCGAAGTCCAATCTCTCCTAAGAATGAACAATTTTGAACAAATCACCCCAACTCAAAAAAGGAATCTTACTGTATAAGAAAACAATTATTATGTGAGTAATACTAAAAATAAGTAAATTAAACATAAATATTAAATAATATACTACTTCTATGAAAGTCACGTCTTTATGCTATTTGTGTACATTTTGCCATCAGGTATGCTGACCATTCATTTCTAAGAAAATCTATATCATCTTGTGAATATGAGTCTTTTTAACAGTCATAGTAGTACTAAAAAATATAAATACACAAAGTATTAAAAAATATTTTAAATGAAATAGTAATTATCTTCAAAAATACATCTTCATGGATGCTAGTTTGTTGATAGAATATGATCACTCTCATAAATTTACAAACATAATAACCATAATCTTTTCCATTTGTTTATTTTAGAAACTATAGAAACATTGATAAAAATAAGTAATTTGTTTTTATATGTGTTTGGATAGTGAAATATTATTATATATACCATGATACTTGTACAGTTGTATAAATTTTCAGGATCCATGTGCTTAGACCCTATCCTCATTCCTTATTTTTCACGATATTGATACACCACCCTATCATAACAGAATCCTCATTAAAAAATAATCTAAATTATATAAATTGAAGTTTAGTTCGAAAATATTGGATTTAGTTTATTACTTATTGAAAAATTCCATCATGTGTGGTCAGTTTTTTGGGTATCTATGTAGTGAATCTAGGAAATAAATCTATGGAGTATCCAAATTGACTGTAATGAGAATCCAATGTTTCCTAAAACAAAAAAAAATAAGTAATGAAAGAAATGAAAATATATTTTATATGATTAAATTGTAGAGTTTTACCCCATGCATAATTGATATTAAGAAGAGTCTATCATCTGTAAGTTTGTTTTCAAACAATTTGACTAGGTCTGCCACTATTTCATCCATTTTTTTGGATTCTATTTTTTTTATTCTGTAAAGGTAGCATGAGGACCAATGAGACCAATTTTTTTCATGGGGAAATTAATTCAATTGGTTTTGATATATACGCCTACCAAAAATATGAAATTTATTTATCCATAATTAACATAGTATATCAGCTTTTGGAAAATAAAATCATGAAAACATACCTCATGTATACATTTACAACTAAGGCTCCTATCCATTCATAGTTTAGGGTTTCATTTACATACTCAACAAAAATTCAGTATGCAACTTCTTCTCCATACATATTTTCTTCAAAATCAACTATGTGACTACTACCATTTTTGCAACTTTGTATCCACATAAACCTTCAATGTTATTAAATACTGATATTGAACGAGCGAGGTAAATGTGATTTCGGAAGATCTTTTCAATCAGTTGGTTGATCATTTAGATTTTTTTGAGTTTGTCTTTTATTTCACCCCTTCCCTTTTTCCATTTTTAATAAAATTCATTTTTTAGACATTTTTTCATTAATTTTTAAATTTTTAGCTTGAAAAATAAATTGGAAATGAATACTTCCTTATCAATATGTTTTTTACAAGATATAACGGCCATGCGACTAATGTTCCAACATATCAGTTGACTGTATGAATATCATTGTCATTAAGTGGAACAAGTATCTTAGCACTCATCTCATGAGCTATGCTAATCGCCACTCTCACATGACCTTTTGGAAGTGTTCTGTTGTATAGATGGTTGTCTTGGATATTAAACACCATATCCCTAACTACAAGGTAATGGGTGGGTGATGATAGATATAAATCAAAATCATTTTAACCCTATAGAATATTAGTACAGGAAAGGTATCAGTGTATGTATGATTCAAATTTCATAGAAAAAATTATTAGAACATTGATTACCTCAACTAAGATTGCTCTCTAAGGGGAATGACTCCCCTCAAAGCTGGTGAGGGTGGGGGGATCTTCACACAATGGTTGTTCTTGAGTTATTTCTTCTATTTTATTCCCTCCATAATAGTTTCTAGAAACTTAGTTTTTCATTTGAAATTTTCTTAAAGGGAAGCTAATCTTGATTTTATCTCTTTAATTTCTTCATCTTTATCCTACTCTTATTTTTTTTCAAAATATGTTTGGGGTGTCACCCCAAAACCTGTACCTCTAATGTGAACATATTGTTTTAGCCATTTCAAAGCCACCGATAGTAGGTGTTCATATAATACATGTTTTGATGATTCCCATGACTATGTGAGATAGAAAATATAAGAAAATAAGTAATAATTATTATGTAATAGCAATTTAAATCAATTTTTTTATTATGTCATACTTACACATGTTTCCCACACTTTTTGTGTGTTTTCATCTATTATTATCCTATCATTATTTACACGTGCCTCCTTCCATAGAACATGGAGTGTGATGGAAGTGGATTTGGATTTAGATTCATCAATCTATATATAAATAGAGAAATATAATTATGTTGTTGTTTCATGTCACATAAAATTATTACAGTAGATTTAAAACACGTACCTATTTTTTTCAAGTGAAGCGTACCCCATACTTGATTTACGATAGGGGTACATTGGTTTTTATACCTGTTCCTTATTTTTATCACTCACTTGTTGTTTCATAAATAAAAAATTCTCAATCAAAGTGATAAATAAATGTATTGTAAAACAATGCATTACCAACCCCAATGTACCTGAAAATTCACATCTTCATGATAACCAGTGAATGCATCCCACACTTCTTGGTTTATCAGGTGTGCATAAATAAGCAGTGGGTGCAGGTTTATTTTCCCTTCAGCATCTTTAAGATTATATCTCATTAGGATTGTGTGAAAACCTCTATGAATCCTTCTAACAAGAATTAATAAATATTTTTTTTGTGGGATATATATACTATAAACTCACTCTATAAGGGGTAATGAAGAGTAATTAAATGTTTCATTATTTTATTTTTTAATAAAATAAATAAATAATATCATAATGTTATCGTAATATCTTCCCACATTAGTTTCTTAAGCATGGGAACAACATGGTTCCACAAATCTACATCAATCAGAACGTGTTGCTGAGTGATGATTCCAATGTAACTATTGAAAATGGACTTATTGGGGTTAACATTCTAGTCACATACATTCCACCCGACCTCATATTTGATTCCTTTTTTCTCCTTGATGATTTTTTCTAACACTGTCAAACTATGGTGTTTTTTTTCTGAATCATCGGTTATTTATCACCTACCATTTCCTCAGATTCAACATAATCAATATGTTGTTCCTCTGGATCAATAGAATTAGTATGTGCATAAGGTCATTGTACCTCTACACTGGGAGTATCAATAGGTTTAGAAATCTATTGTTCCTCAGGATTGGGAGCACCATCACGTGTAGAATATTGTTATTCCTCTTCACTGGGAGCAGCAATAGGATGAGAGACTTGTTGTTTCTTAGAATTAGGAGAACCAATACATGCATAAGTCATTATATGCAGAACTGGTTTAAAATTTAATTTATATTATATAAATGAAAAAGTGAATAGATAATAACATGAGGTAACATAATTTATATTACAAAAAATATATAACCTGATTATTGAAATCTATTTTTTAAAGGTTGAATGGATTTGACCCCTCTATCGACTATCAAAATACCTTTATTGTGGTCTTCTATGACATACAAAACACCATCTTCATTAGGACCACTGCAAAATGATTGATATGTCCCAATTAAATGGCCATCCTTAGTTGAATATTCATTTTACCCTTTAGTGGTTTTGGTCAATAACAGAACAATTGACCACTTTTGGTTTGCGGGATTTGGAACATATAATACTTGTACTACCTATGATGCTATTATAAATGGTTCGTATTTGTACCCTTCCTTACTGAAAACCACTTTCACAAATCCCAATTCATCTATTTTAATAGAACTCATGTTATAAAACCACTTGTATTGAAAAATAGGCACTTTAAATATTGTATAATCCAACTCCCATATTAGTTTGATGATGCCAAAGTATGACATATTCATGTAAATTGGATTTTTGTACTTAGTACTAGAAACATGCATCTCTTTGACCACAAGTGTAACACCACTATTTTTCATGATACTGTCTTCATCATGTTCATTTTTATAGAATGTATAACCATTAATTACATAACCATTGTAATATAATATATACACACATGTTCCTATGGCTAGCCATCAAAGTCATTCTGAAATTGAATCTTGATTTTAATCTAACTACTTAAAAATATGGTCTCGAAACCATCTTATAAACTGTTGATTATGTGTATTTGATATCCATATTTCATCCCTTGATGGATTAAAATTCTTAATAATTTCTTTGTGGGTTTCAACATATGGGGAAACCTCCAAAATATTATAAAAAACTTAAATGTGGGACTACTCTCAATATATAATATTGATTGTGACAACATCTCTTCCAGAAATTCTTTCACCCACAAGCCATCTACTGTGATGATATTTTGATAAACCAATGATTTCCACATTGGATAGGTAGTTGGTATAGAATTCAACGTCTTCCTCAACAATATATCACTCCGCAATACAACCCTCCGGTCAACTTCAATTTTTGACATACCCTTTCAAAATCTTCATATACCGTTCAATGTGGTACATCCATCTATAGTGTATAGGACCACATAGTTGAATATCTCTCATTAAGTGAACCATCAAGTGAACCATAATATCAAAGAATACTGATAGGAAGAACATTTCCAATCCACATAATATGAAGACAATTTCTCTTTCCATAGTCAGAAATTTCTCTGGGTCTATAACTTTGCTACATATAGCTTTGAAAAAGAAATAGAGATTGGTTAATGTATGATATACATTCTTGGAAAAAATACAACATAAAGATATAGGAATTATATCCTGCATAAAAACATGTAAGTAATGTGATTTCAAACCCTTTAACTTTAAATTTTTCATTGAAATGATATTATTGATATTTAATGAATACCCCTATGGAACCTTTACGTTATTCAAAAAGTTGAAAAACTGATATCTATCCTGCCTGGAAAGAGTGTAATTAGTTGGAGGAAGAAAAGTTCATTTTTCACCCTTCACTAGTGCCAAATCTTCCTGTATTATCATGTCAACCATGTCTAACATAGCCTTAATTACATTCTTTGTTTTTTTGGGTGCATTTATTAACATTCCAATTACACCATCACATACATTTTTTTTCAACATGCATAACATCAAGATTGAAGTGCAATTTATTCTTAAACATCACAAATGACTTATGGATTTTTTTATTAAAGTATAAAAACAATCCAAATGCGTTTTCTTAGTTTTAAGTATGTCACTTGTTATTTTTACTAAAATTAATGTCAGTTTTTAATAAATACACACACTTTTAGTTATACCAGTTACAACATGCATCATATTGAGGTGAAGTTGATTCCTACATGTCAAAAATAACTCATGGATTGTTTTATTAAAGTATCAAAACAATATAAATAGGTTCACTCACTTTTGAGTATGTCAGTTGTCTTTTTTACTAAAATTTATGTCAATTTTATATAGAACAAAGCACTTGGAGTTATACCTGTCACACCATGTGTCAGATTGAGATTTGAATGATTCCTACACATCCTGAAGTCTCAAGACAAAACTTAAATTCCAATTTTATCATGATTTCAATTTCATTTCTATTTAAAAATGTCAAAAATACATATTGACTTGATTTTCTTAGCTGAAAAACCTTTCTTGTTGTTAAAATATAGGAGATTAAAGGAATATCATGTTCCCATAATATCATAAGAAGTCACCACAATGAGCACACGAGCTTCCTCTACTATTCTGGATTTCAATTAAATTGTTTTTTCTACTAATAATATCAATTCTATGCAATGTGGGTATCTCGACAAAAAAAAAAGGAATGGAAAGTGTAAAGATCTATGAAAAAAACTAAATAATTATTAGATAAAAATGATAAGGAAATTAACTTACAAATATTAAATAAATTTATGAAAAAATTAATTAAATAATTAGTAGGAATTCAACTTTTCATGATGGTTTTATACATTGTTGACCCGTTTCCTTGTTGGAATTATCTCAGTTGTAGCCTCGAAGTCCAATCTCTCCTAAGAATGAACAATTTTGAACAAATCACCCCAACTCAAAAAAGGAATCTTACTGTATAAGAAAACAATTATTATGTGAGTAATACTAAAAATAAGTAAATTAAACATAAATATTAAATAATATACTACTTCTATGAAAGTCACGTCTTTATGCTATTTGTGTACATTTTGCCATCAGGTATGCTGACCATTCATTTCTAAGAAAATCTATATCATCTTGTGAATATGAGTCTTTTTAACAGTCATAGTAGTACTAAAAAATATAAATACACAAAGTATTAAAAAATATTTTAAATGAAATAGTAATTATCTTCAAAAATACATCTTCATGGATGCTAGTTTGTTGATAGAATATGATCACTCTCATAAATTTACAAACATAATAACCATAATCTTTTCCATTTGTTTATTTTAGAAACTATAGAAACATTGATAAAAATAAGTAATTTGTTTTTATATGTGTTTGGATAGTGAAATATTATTATATATACCATGATACTTGTACAGTTGTATAAATTTTCAGGATCCATGTGCTTAGACCCTATCCTCATTCCTTATTTTTCACGATATTGATACACCACCCTATCATAACAGAATCCTCATTAAAAAATAATCTAAATTATATAAATTGAAGTTTAGTTCGAAAATATTGGATTTAGTTTATTACTTATTGAAAAATTCCATCATGTGTGGTCAGTTTTTTGGGTATCTATGTAGTGAATCTAGGAAATAAATCTATGGAGTATCCAAATTGACTGTAATGAGAATCCAATGTTTCCTAAAACAAAAAAAAATAAGTAATGAAAGAAATGAAAATATATTTTATATGATTAAATTGTAGAGTTTTACCCCATGCATAATTGATATTAAGAAGAGTCTATCATCTGTTAGTTTGTTTTCAAACAATTTGACTAGGTCTGCCACTATTTCATCCATTTTTTTGGATTCTATTTTTTTTATTCTGTAAAGGTAGCATGAGGACCAATGAGACCAATTTTTTTCATGGGGAAATTAATTCAATTGGTTTTGATATATACGCCTACCAAAAATATGAAATTTATTTATCCATAATTAACATAGTATATCAGCTTTTGGAAAATAAAATCATGAAAACATACCTCATGTATACATTTACAACTAAGGCTCCTATCCATTCATAGTTTAGGGTTTCATTTACATACTCAACAAAAATTCAGTATGCAACTTCTTCTCCATACATATTTTCTTCAAAATCAACTATGTGACTACTACCATTTTTGCAACTTTGTATCCACATAAACCTTCAATGTTATTAAATACTGATATTGAACGAGCGAGGTAAATGTGATTTCGGAAGATCTTTTCAATCAGTTGGTTGATCATTTAGATTTTTTTGAGTTTGTCTTTTATTTCACCCCTTCCCTTTTTCCATTTTTAATAAAATTCATTTTTTAGACATTTTTTCATTAATTTTTAAATTTTTAGCTTGAAAAATAAATTGGAAATGAATACTTCCTTATCAATATGTTTTTTACAAGATATAACGGCCATGCGACTAATGTTCCAACATATCAGTTGACTGTATGAATATCATTGTCATTAAGTGGAACAAGTATCTTAGCACTCATCTTATGAGCTATGCTAATCGCCACTCTCACATGACCTTTTGGAAGTGTTCTGTTGTATAGATGGTTGTCTTGGATATTAAACACCATATCCCTAACTACAAGGTAATGGGTGGGTGATGATAGATATAAATCAAAATCATTTTAACCCTATAGAATATTAGTACAGGAAAGGTATCAGTGTATGTATGATTCAAATTTCATAGAAAAAATTATTAGAACATTGATTACCTCAACTAAGATTGCTCTCTAAGGGGAATGACTCCCCTCAAAGCTGGTGAGGGTGGGGGGATCTTCACACAATGGTTGTTCTTGAGTTATTTCTTCTATTTTATTCCCTCCATAATAGTTTCTAGAAACTTAGTTTTTCATTTGAAATTTTCTTAAAGGGAAGCTAATCTTGATTTTATCTCTTTAATTTCTTCATCTTTATCCTACTCTTATTTTTTTTCAAAATATGTTTGGGGTGTCACCCCAAAACCTGTACCTCTAATGTGAACATATTGTTTTAGCCATTTCAAAGCCACCGATAGTAGGTGTTCATATAATACATGTTTTGATGATTCCCATGACTATGTGAGATAGAAAATATAAGAAAATAAGTAATAATTATTATGTAATAGCAATTTAAATCAATTTTTTTATTATGTCATACTTACACATGTTTCCCACACTTTTTGTGTGTTTTCATCTATTATTATCCTATCATTATTTACACGTGCCTCCTTCCATAGAACATGGAGTGTGATGGAAGTGGATTTGGATTTAGATTCATCAATCTATATATAAATAGAGAAATATAATTATGTTGTTGTTTCATGTCACATAAAATTATTACAGTAGATTTAAAACACGTACCTATTTTTTTCAAGTGAAGCGTACCCCATACTTGATTTACGATAGGGGTACATTGGTTTTTATACCTGTTCCTTATTTTTATCACTCACTTGTTGTTTCATAAATAAAAAATTCTCAATCAAAGTGATAAATAAATGTATTGTAAAACAATGCATTACCAACCCCAATGTACCTGAAAATTCACATCTTCATGATAACCAGTGAATGCATCCCACACTTCTTGGTTTATCAGGTGTGCATAAATAAGCAGTGGGTGCAGGTTTATTTTCCCTTCAGCATCTTTAAGATTATATCTCATTAGGATTGTGTGAAAACCTCTATGAATCCTTCTAACAAGCATTAATAAATATTTTTTTTGTGGGATATATATACTATAAACTCACTCTATAAGGGGTAATGAAGAGTAATTAAATGTTTCATTATTTTATTTTTTAATAAAATAAATAAATAATATCATAATGTTATCGTAATATCTTCCCACATTAGTTTCTTAAGCATGGGAACAACATGGTTCCACAAATCTACATCAATCAGAACGTGTTGCTGAGTGATGATTCCAATGTAACTATTGAAAATGGACTTATTGGGGTTAACATTCTAGTCACATACATTCCACCCGACCTCATATTTGATTCCTTTTTTCTCCTTGATGATTTTTTCTAACACTGTCAAACTATGGTGTTTTTTTTCTGAATCATCGGTTATTTATCACCTACCATTTCCTCAGATTCAACATAATCAATATGTTGTTCCTCTGGATCAATAGAATTAGTATGTGCATAAGGTCATTGTACCTCTACACTGGGAGTATCAATAGGTTTAGAAATCTATTGTTCCTCAGGATTGGGAGCACCATCACGTGTAGAATATTGTTATTCCTCTTCACTGGGAGCAGCAATAGGATGAGAGACTTGTTGTTTCTTAGAATTAGGAGAACCAATACATGCATAAGTCATTATATGCAGAACTGGTTTAAAATTTAATTTATATTATATAAATGAAAAAGTGAATAGATAATAACATGAGGTAACATAATTTATATTACAAAAAATATATAACCTGATTATTGAAATCTATTTTTTAAAGGTTGAATGGATTTGACCCCTCTATCGACTATCAAAATACCTTTATTGTGGTCTTCTATGACATACAAAACACCATCTTCATTAGGACCACTGCAAAATGATTGATATGTCCCAATTAAATGGCCATCCTTAGTTGAATATTCATTTTACCCTTTAGTGGTTTTGGTCAATAACAGAACAATTGACCACTTTTGGTTTGCGGGATTTGGAACATATAATACTTGTACTACCTATGATGCTATTATAAATGGTTCGTATTTGTACCCTTCCTTACTGAAAACCACTTTCACAAATCCCAATTCATCTATTTTAATAGAACTCATGTTATAAAACCACTTGTATTGAAAAATAGGCACTTTAAATATTGTATAATCCAACTCCCATATTAGTTTGATGATGCCAAAGTATGACATATTCATGTAAATTGGATTTTTGTACTTAGTACTAGAAACATGCATCTCTTTGACCACAAGTGTAACACCACTATTTTTCATGATACTGTCTTCATCATGTTCATTTTTATAGAATGTATAACCATTAATTACATAACCATTGTAATATAATATATACACACATGTTCCTATGGCTAGCCATCAAAGTCATTCTGAAATTGAATCTTGATTTTAATCTAACTACTTAAAAATATGGTCTCGAAACCATCTTATAAACTGTTGATTATGTGTATTTGATATCCATATTTCATCCCTTGATGGATTAAAATTCTTAATAATTTCTTTGTGGGTTTCAACATATGGGGAAACCTCCAAAATATTATAAAAAACTTAAATGTGGGACTACTCTCAATATATAATATTGATTGTGACAACATCTCTTCCAGAAATTCTTTCACCCACAAGCCATCTACTGTGATGATATTTTGATAAACCAATGATTTCCACATTGGATAGGTAGTTGGTATAGAATTCAACGTCTTCCTCAACAATATATCACTCCGCAATACAACCCTCCGGTCAACTTCAATTTTTGACATACCCTTTCAAAATCTTCATATACCGTTCAATGTGGTACATCCATCTATAGTGTATAGGACCACATAGTTGAATATCTCTCATTAAGTGAACCATCAAGTGAACCATAATATCAAAGAATACTGATAGGAAGAACATTTCCAATCCACATAATATGAAGACAATTTCTCTTTCCATAGTCAGAAATTTCTCTGGGTCTATAACTTTGCTACATATAGCTTTGAAAAAGAAATAGAGATTGGTTAATGTATGATATACATTCTTGGAAAAAATACAACATAAAGATATAGGAATTATATCCTGCATAAAAACATGTAAGTAATGTGATTTCAAACCCTTTAACTTTAAATTTTTCATTGAAATGATATTATTGATATTTAATGAATACCCCTATGGAACCTTTACGTTATTCAAAAAGTTGAAAAACTGATATCTATCCTGCCTGGAAAGAGTGTAATTAGTTGGAGGAAGAAAAGTTCATTTTTCACCCTTCACTAGTGCCAAATCTTCCTGTATTATCATGTCAACCATGTCTAACATAGCCTTAATTACATTCTTTGTTTTTTTGGGTGCATTTATTAACATTCCAATTACACCATCACATACATTTTTTTTCAACATGCATAACATCAAGAAAACACCTATCATAAAAACAATTCCAGTATGGTAATTCAAAAAAAAAACGATCTATTTTTCCAACTGGTTTTCATAATTCTTTTTGAAAATAGTTTACCCAAATTAGTGTCCACATATTTTTAATTTCTCAAATAGTTGATCACATGTTAGTGGAGTCAGTGTTGTACATTCTTCTAAACTTCTGTTGAATGATATCATCCTAGATCAGTAGTTATACCATCGGGGTAGAAATATGCAATGTCCTAGAAAAACAGTCTTTGATGAATGTTTCAACCTAATTGACTGTGTACCTTGTTCGCAAATGGGACACCCTTGAGTTCCTTTAATGTGACATCCTGTACAATTTCTATAAATATAAAAGTCATTTATCATCTCATACAACATGGATCTCAACGTGAAATCTTTATTTCTGAAATCATCATACAATGTAACACCTAAATCCCACAATAATTTCAAATAATTGATCAATGGATCCTAATAAACATCAATATCAATACCCAATTATTTTGGTCCTAATATAAGCATAGATAACATGATTTATTTTCATTTCATGCATAACCACAGTGGAAAATTATAATTTACCAACATAACTGTCCATGTACTATGAGTACTGATTTGAAAACCAAAATGATTTACCCTATCTATATATAACACAAGACGAAGGTTTCACGGCTTGTTTCAAAATTTAGGATACTCATGATCAATTTTATTATACTGAGGAGAGTCTATTTGGTGATGAAGTTTCCCAGCTTTATTTATTTTATCTGCATTCCACATTAATTTACCTATAGTCTATTTACTTCCATATAGGTTCCTAAACATTAGAATGGTTGGAAAGTACCATAAATTTTTTTTTGGACTCAATTCATCTTTCTTGTATTTAGAATCACCACACTTTGGGTATTATTTAAATCATTTGAGGTCATTAAGAAACAGTATACAATCATTTGGACAGGCATGTATTCTTTTAGAGATCATACCCATCAAACATATAATTAATTTGGAATCATATATTTGGATAGGGAGATCATTATCTTTTGATAGCATATCATTCAAGAGATAAAGTAGTTTAGTAAAACTAGAATCACTCCATCTATTTCCTTCTTTCAAATTATACAGCTTCAGTACGACTGACAATGTTGTGTATTTAGTGCAACTAGCATACAATGGCGTCTTTGTACAACTCTTTAACTTCTCAAACTATTTTGGATAATAAAAAATTTCTTCAATTATACTTACCATTTCATCAATAGGATCTTCATCATCATTCACACATGTAATCACATCATCGATATAGTCTTCTTCATTGTCCACACTTGTAATCATATCAGATGATCCATAAAACACAGTGTTGTCCCATTCACTAGGTACATTCACATTTCCCCATGTTTTTTCCAAAATTTATAACTTCGATCAATTCCATGACATATAAAGTGTTCTTCCAACTCCTCTAGACTAATTATTCTTGAATAACAATAGTGTAAACATGATCAAATAATTTGAGATGGTTCATATGCATGATCTTTTACAAACATGATAAACTTTTCACTCCATCTTCATACTATTTTTTATATGATTGGAATCCAACCATTCTTTATTCATATTCATACTATTTTATTTGGAAATATTAGTATTTAAGAAAAAAAAAACAAAAAATATGTTCAACTATGGTTACCACCTTTCTTACCCATTTTATTCTAATCTTATGGATTATCATACGAAATCTATTTTTATATTACATGGTAATGATTGCACTTATGTCACTCTTTGGGTTGCCTCATATAATTCCTATCTCATTAGTCCAAGGAATACCTTTCGTAGTGTGTTAAAAATCTTTTTCTAAGATATCACTTTTGTATTAAATCCTTAAAATTCTAGTTTGAAATAGATTATAAAAATAAAAATTTCCTATAAAGTTTTACCAAATAAGTATTAACACATAAAAGTGTGTTAAAAATATTTTATAAGATTTTAATTAAATGAAAACAATCACTTGGAAAACATTTTTCATCGGCCAATACCTCTTGGTAAAGTCACCTTTTAAAAATCTCACTTTAAACTATTTAATAAACACCCATTTTTGAAATACACATTTCAAAACTCAAAGATGTTTCCAACTATCATACAGTTTTCTAAAATATGTTTGAAAACCAACCATTTCCATAAAACTAGGCATGGAGGCCCAAAACCCAATTTTAAAAACTCACAAATTCTTGGAGTTTTAACTAAAAAACATTATAAATTTTATCATTTGATAAAAATTTTCAAACTAATTATTAAAATAGTTTGAAAGCACTTCAAAATCATGCTTTCCTTTTTTCCTTCTTTAAAAAATTTTCACAATCCCTTTTCAAAAAATCTAAAAATCAAACCATACAAAGAATGAAGAAAGCACACGGTCAAGAACCACTATGTAAAGTCATAAAACATGGGGAAAATGAAAATAAAATACATTATAAAAAATAATATAAACAATAGAGTATACAATAGAAGCAGATATATAAATCCCCTAAATGATCCTAAAAATAATTCCAGTGTCATGGGAATCATCACTAGGCTCTATTAATAAAATAACCTGAACAAGAAATAAGGAAACTAGGGTTTTACCACAAAAAACTGACATACTATCTACCTAAGACTCCCATTATGAGTTAAATAGAGGTGAGAATAGTCAAAAAACTATATGCATCATGTGCAAAGAATTTAAAATATCTCAGCCCTCAACTCCCACCATTATAAGAAGTATCCCCATATACATCAAACCTAAACAACATATAATTTTTTTCAATAATAAACATCCCCACATGGGATCACAAGATACAATGGTTATACAAGAATCAAAGGGGCTTAAGAGGGTATCACACCTTTTATGAAAACTCATTTTTCATAAAATTTTAAATGGGCCTTCTCTTTTCAAAACATTCTTGGAATTCCAAGACATTTTATCATTTGTAAAATTCATCTCAATATACTATTGGGACCAATTTTATCAAAAAACCTTTGAAACTTAAATGGGAATTCACACTACCCTTTAAACAGCCATTAAAAAACATTCAAAGACACAATAAGTTTCAAAATACCATCCACATGGGAAAACACACCCTTTTGGAATAATCCATCTAATTTGGAAATCTTAAAATACTTAAACACCCCAAAACATTGATATAAAAATTAACCAAGGATAAAAAAGTGGTTTTAAATATAGATCACAATGGTTAACTCATCACTTTAAAAATAAAACAACATGTCTAGCATTTTTAACAATTTAAAATCACCCAAAATCTTTGTTTGAAATCCAATTTACTCAAGAATAATTTTTAAAACATCAAATTGGTGATTACTATTAATTTTAAAACCAAAATAATTATTAAAAAAAATCCATTTAGGCAATTTCCCAAACACTTGTCATGGAGTATCATTCCATAAAAATGGATAAAAAAACTTAGAAAACACTATTTATCCCTCACGGACACTCATATGAGAGTAAGTATAATAAAGAAACACTTTCAAAACAGCAATTATTTAAATTCATGTAATATCAAGTGACCATAAAGAAACACCGCTAGCCCTATACATAACTGGGGGCACTAGAAGTGTGTAATGATATAGTGTAGCAAAAATAGATATTTCCCAGTTAGTTATTCATGTTCCCATGAAATCATTTATAAGAGGCCAATTATCTATTACTTGATATACAAAACACAGAGATAAACATAAAAACAATCATGGTTCTCAAATTAAATGACAAACACATGGTACAACCTATCAGAAATAAATAGTGAATGGTTTTCAAATTCAAATATAGGATGAAAAAATCTCAAAAAATTATTCAAATGCCCTAGAAAAAAATAAATCACAAGAAAAAAGGGCCAACCCTTACCTTTAGGTTCATCCATGAAAAGGCATGGTTATGGGGAAGAAAACTAGGGGGTGAATCTGGTCCGAAGGTGAAGTGATGGTTGGGTGGTGAGGGTATGACAGGGAGCGATGGCGGTGACGACAAAATGGTAGGTGAGAGCGGCGACAACAAGAGAGGTGGGTAGAGTGGTGGCGGCAAGAAGAGGCAAGTAGATCGGCAACGATGAGAAGGGAGAAAAGAACGGTGGAAGTGAGAGTGGCGACGCGAAATATATAGGGTTCCACGAAATCTTCAAAGTGCGCGAGAGAGAAGCCGACTGTTAGGGTTCTTTATAAAATCAGGTAACACTTTTATCAGCACTACTTAAAAAGTGCTGATAAAAGTGTAATATTAATAATTTATTTATATGTTTATATATAATTTATATATTTTAAATATATATATATATATATTTATAATTATAATTATAATTATAAATAAATACATTTATAAATATTTGTATATAATTATAAAAATATATATATATTTATTAATATATAAATATATATATTTATAATATTATAATAAACATATTAATTGTAATTTTATAATTATAAATAAATTTATATATTTATTTATAATTATAATTATAAATAAATATATTTATAAATATTTGTATATAATTATAAATATATAAATATATTTATTATAATTTTATAATTATTTAAATAAATAAATAAATATTTATAATTATAATTATAAATAAATATATTTAAAAATATTTCTATATATATATAAATATTTGTATATATTTATAAATATTTGTATATATTTATAAATATTTGTATATATTTATAAATATTTTTATATATTTATAAATATATTTATATATTTATATATATTTATAAAATTATAATAAATGTATTTATTGTAATTTTATAATAATTTAAATATATATATATATATATTTATAATTATAATTATAAATAAATAAATAAATAAATTTATTTATTTATAATTATAACTAGAAATAAATATATTTATAAAGTATTTATACATAATTAAAAATTTATGATTATAATTACAATAAATATATTAATGATTTAAATATATTTATTATAATTTTATAATTATTCATGAGAACATATAAATAATTTCATGGGTATAACATGGATGAAAACTTTAAATCATAAATAATGACCCATCACATTCATGGAAGCATGAATAATAAGGGTGTCAGTGTATAAATGAACATTTCATGAGTTATTAATACATAACATATGCATTTGTCATCATAAGAATAGGTAATATAACATTTAGAACATATATAACAACCCAATCATGTCCACAAATAAACTTATGATCATAGCTATTGTATTTACACATATCAATATATGAATATAAATATGTCCACGAATATCATTATTATATCATGATATATATATATATATATATATATATATATTGACTCAATTCATTGGAGAGAAATATTTATTTATTATATATATATACATTTATTTATAATTATAATTATAAATAAATATATTTTAATTATTTTTATATATATTAGGTGCTTGGGGGTACAATTTTATTAAATACACACACACCAAACACATAGGCCAGAAAAGTAGTCCATAACACCCCTAAGGGATAACCCATCCATCAAACCTTATTTATTTAGTACATGTCCCGAAGGTCCAATGGGCATGAAGCCCATTATATTTATTATTTTAAAAATTTATTATAATTTTATAATTATTTGAATATAAATATATTTATTTATAATATTATAAATACTTTTTAAAAAAATTATATATATATTTGAATTATTAATATATATATATATATATATATTAATATATCATATTTATAATAATTATAAATAGGCATTTTTTAATTAATGTATATAAGTAAACATTATTTTTGAATATAAATATAATAATTTTATACATATTAATATTTTTTTATTAAAATCTTTTATCATTACTAAGAATAGCGTTGATAAATATAAACTTTATCAATGATTTTAGCTACCGCTAATAAAGGTGAGGCTTTTATCAGCGCTTTCTGATTAGCGTTGATAAAAGCCAGTGCTTCCCTTGCCTCGATCTATGACAGTGCTCCCATATATATGTTTATTATACCCTTAGTGCTAGTCACCCACTTGGGGACTACTCGAGGTGGGACTCAAACAGTTACTATCCTCCTCCTCTCATTGCCAGCCCAGAAGGGGTACACATTAGGGTGAAGGGGCCATGACACTCTCACTCTTAATTTAGAGTGGATGATGGGATACAAATAATTACTTTGTATTTTATTTTTATATTATTTTATTTTAACAAATCAATTTTTTATGATAAACATATATTTTGTAAGAATGTGATGAATATATATATATTAATTATCATTTATATAATAATTATTATATTATTTATATTTAATATTTCTTAACTGTAAATGTTTTTTACTTTTTATAATTGTAAATATAGATGTGGGGCATCTTGAAATCCAATCTGTTTAAAATATTGACCATATCAAACTCAATTTTCTATGCTGTTATTAAATACGAGCCTAAATAAACTGAGCATTTACTAAAATTTTAAGATGATGAATATAAATAAATAGACCATTTTAGCCTTGTGAAAACTAAAATTATCTGGACTATGATAAGAGATATTAAATAAAAGGTTTAATTCAAAGAAATTAAACAATTGATCCTTGCTCAATATGGTTCAATTGATAAAAAATCCCAAGTCACATAAGTAATAATTTAAAGTTTTAAAACATAATTTAAAAAAGTTTTTCAATAAGTAGATGGTTAATAAATGAATTTTATCCTCCATAAGGAGGTAAATTTCACATTAAGTGGATACACTACCACAGATCGACGTAAGGGTAATGCTGAATTTTATCAGTGCTAGCTAAAAGCACTGATAAAGGTGTACCCTTTGTCAGTGCTTTTTTTAGCACTGATAAAAGGTAGATTTATCAACACTATTCTTAGCACTGATAAAAGTTTTCAATAAAAATATTATTAATTTAATTATTATATTTATATTAAAAAATAATGTTTATTTATATACATTAAATAAAAAACACGTGTTTATAATTAATATTTTTTTAATAAATAAAATATATATATAATGTTTAAAAAAGAATTTATAAGATTATAATTAAATAAATATATATTTGAATAATTAAAAAATTATAATAAATTTTATTATATAATAAATATATTTATTATATTTATATTTATATATTTATAATTATATATAAATACCTTTTAAATATATATTTATAATTATATATAATTATAAATAAATAAGTGTAAATTTAAATAAATATATATCTCTAATGAATTTGGTTGATAAATATATTGATGCGTGAGTATAATTGATGCATACATATGTTATGTATTCATCATGAATGTTCATTTATACATTACACCCTTATTATTATTTATGTTGTCCATACATGTGATGACTCATTTTTTATGATATATACTTTACTAGGTATATGATTCATTCATGTTATACCCATGAATCTATTATGTTCTCATAAATACTTATAAAATTATAATAAATATATTTAAATAATAAATATATTTATTATATTTATAATTATAAATTTTTAATTATATATAATTACTTTTTAAATATATTTATTTGTAATTATAATTATAACTTTATATATATTTAAATAACTATAAAATTACAATAGATACATCTATTATAATTATATATATATAAATATTTTTATAACCATATACAAATATTTATACATATATTTATTTATAATTATAATTATAAATATATATATATATATATATTTAAATAGTTATAAATTATAATAAATATATTTATTATACTTATAATTTTATAAATAAATATAATTAAATAAATATATTTATAAATATATACCAATATTTTTAAATATATACAAATATTTATAATTATAATTATAAATAAATATAGATATATTTAAATAATTATAAAATTATAATAAATATATAAATTATATATAATAATATAAATAAATTATTAACATCATATCTTTGTTAGTGCTGATAAAGGTAGGTTTTATCAGTGCTTTCTATTTTCTATTTGATAAAACATACATTTATTAGTGATTTTTTAAAAGTGCTGATAAAAGTCTTTCCCCAATGTTATAAAAATAATCCGAACAGTCTCCTTCCATTGCACCTTCAAAGCTTTCACAGATCTGTATTGCTACCGCCACCACTATATCTCCCTACCCCCCACCATCTCTCTCTGCTCCACCACCATCTCTCCCTGCCTTCTCATTCGCTTTCGCCATCGCCATCACTCTTCACCGTCACCATCACTCTTCACCGTCACCATCACTCCATGCCCTACCACCATCTCTTCCACCACTGTTGCTCCCTACTTATTGTTGTCTATCCCTTCCGGTGTTACTCCCTGCCACCATTACTCCATGCCATTGTTTCTCCCTGATAGCATCACTCCTTGAAAGGTAGACCCCTTTATTTCACTCCCCTTCCATAATTTTTGGTTATCTTTTTTTCCATTGGCTTATTCCACTCTTAGAATAACCCTAAGATAAGGGATTTATGATTTTTTCTTTCAGTTTTTGAGGTTAAGGTTTACAGATCACGTCTTAGGATTTGTTTTACCCATTTAAAAGTGTTTCATTCTAACCTCATATGGTTTTATGTAGGTGGTTCCATGCCATTAATTTTTATTCCCAAAATACACATGAATGAGCTTCCTAAATGTTTATCCTCTAAAATAATGAATTCCATAATGGTTTAGAGTTGGTTAACAAAATAATTACCAAGAAGAGTAATTGTATTCTTTACTTTTAAAGAGAATTGGTGTATTCCATATGTTTGATAATTTAATTTATAGACCATAATTTTGATCTCCATTCATCCTATACTTCAATTTACATACCATTCTTTATTGATTTGTGATAGGTTATGTATAAGGCTAGTGGTGTTTCTTTTTGGTCACTTAATATTACATGGATTTAAATTATTTTTATTTTGAAGGTGTTTCCTTATTATACTTACTCCTATATGAGTGACCTTGAGGGATAAATGGTATTTTCCAAGTGGTTTTATCCCTATTTATGGAATGATATTTGATGACAAGTTTTTGGGAAAATGCCTAAATGAGTTTTTTAAAGAATAATTTTTATTTTAAAATAAGTGGTAATCACCAACTTGATGTTTTAAAAATTATTATTGTGTTAATTGGATTTAAAACCAAGATTTTGGGTGGTTTTAAAGTGTTATTTTTTTTGGAAAATGTTGTTTTATTTTTAAAGTGGCGAGTTAACCCTTGTGATCTATATTTAAAACCATTTTTTTAGCCTCGGTTAATTTTTATATCAACGTTTTGGGGTGTTTAAATCTTTTAAAATTTCCAAATGATATGAATTATTTCAAAAGGGTGTGTTTTCCTATATGTATTGGATTTTGAAACTTATTGTGTCTTTGAATGTTTTTCAATGGTTATTTAAAGGGTAGTGTGAATTCCCATTTTAGTTTCAAAGGTATTGTGATAAAATTGGTCTAAAGAGTAGACTAAGATAGATTTTATAAATTATAAAATGGCTTGTCATTCCAATCATGTTTTTAAAAGAGAAGGCCCATTTGAAAATTTATAAAAAATGAGTTTTCATAAAAGGTGTGATACCCTCTTAAGACCCTTTGATTCTTGTATGACCATTGTAGCTTGTGATCCCATGTGGGGATGTTTATTATTGAAGAACTTGTTTGATGGGAATTCTAGGGGTGTTAATAGGTTTAGTAGTGATGACCTAGTTTATGTATCTCTAATTCAAGTCCTTTTATTAATACATCCTAGTAATGATGCCCATGACACTAGAATCCTTTTTACGATTGTTTAGGGGTATATCTCTGCTTCTATTAAATCCCCAACAATTTATATTATTGTTTGGAACATATTTTCTTATCATTTTCCCTATGGTTTGTGACTTGACACGGTGGTTCTTAACCATATTATTTCTTCCTTCTTTGTATGGTTTGATTTTCAAATTTTTAAAAAAGGGATTGTGAAAGGTTTTTAAAGAAGGAAAAAGGAAAGCATAATTTTTAAATGTTTTCAAACTATTTTAATAATGATTTTTAAAAGTGTTCTCAAATGAGAAAATTTATAATGATTTGTATTTGAAACTTCAAGAATGTGTGAGTTTTGAAAATGAGGTTTTAGGCCACCATGCCTAGGTTTTTGGAAATAGTTGGTTTTCAAACATGTTTTAGAAAACTGTATGATAGTTTGAAACCTCTTTGAGTTTAAAAATGTGTATTTCAAACATGGGTGTTTATGAAATAGTTTAAAGTTGGATTTTAAAAAGGTGATTTTACCAAGAGGTATTGGATAAGGAAAAATGTTTTCTAAGTGATTGTTTTCATTTAATGAAAATCTTAGAAAAAGAGTTTTAACACACTTTTATGCATTACTACTCATTTGGTAAAACTTTATAGAATTTTTTTATTTTTATAATGTATTTCAAACTAGATTTTTTATAATTTAATAAAAAAGTGATCTCTTAGATTTGTTAGGTTGTGGTATCCTACTGAACTTTTAGATCACGTCTATATTTTATAGGTTCAGGTTTATTCTAGCTTGTTTCACTTCCTTTGGATCTTTTAAGAGGGATATATGGTTGGATTGTTACCTATTTGAACATATTTTGTGTATTTATTTTGTTAAATATTAATATTACCAAATCAAATGGTATGAATATGAATAAAGAATAGATGGATTCCAATCATATGACAAAAGAGTATGAAGATGGTGTGAAAAAGTTTATCAAGTTTGCAAAAGATCATGCATATGAGCCTTCTAAAATCCATTGTCCATTTTTATATTGTTTTTATTCAAGACTAATTAGTCCAAATGAGTTGGAAGAACACTTGATTTTGTTATAGAATACATTGAAGTTATAAATGTTGGAATAAACATGGGGAAAAATAGAATATAGCTAGTGGCTAGGATAACACTGCATTTTATGGATCATCTTATATGATTGACTATAAGCATGGAAAATGAAGAAAACTGTATCAAGGATGTGATTACATATGCGAACGATGATGAAGATTTTATTGAGGAAATGACAAGGGAAGTTGAAGATGAACTTTGTGATTTCCCAAAATAGTTTGAGAAGTTAAAGAGTTATGAAAAGAGACCATTGTATGGTGGTTTTACTAAATATACAACATATTCATCTATACTAATACTGTATAATTTGAAATTAAGAAATAGATGGAGTGATGCCATTTTTACATAACTACTTTATCTCTTGAATGACATGCTTCTAGAATATAATGAGATCCCTAGCTGAACATATGACACCAAAAAATACCACACTCGATGGGTATGATCTTCGAAATAATACACGCCTACCCAAATGACTGTATAATATTTCTAAAGGACCAAAAATTCATTATATAATACCCAAAGTGTGGTGCTTCTCGATACAAGAAATATTAATCTGGTCCTATGAAAGTTTTATGGTACTTTACAATCATTCCAAGGTTTAGGAACCCATATGGAAGTGAGGAGACTATAAGGAAATTGACATGGCACACAGATACAAGAAATAAATATGGTAAACTATGTCACCTGATAAAATCTCCTTAGTGGAAGATAATTGATCACGAGTATCTTGAATTTGTAAATGACCCTAGAAACCTTAATCTATCATTATCTATAGATAGAGTGAATCCTTTTGGTTTTCAAAGCATTATTCACAGTACATGGCCAATTATGTTGGTAAATTAGAACCTACCATTATGGTTATGCATGAAATGAAAATATATCATGTTATCTATGCTTATATTAGGACCAAAATAACTAGGTAATGATATTGATGTTTATTTGGATCCATTGATTGAGGATTTAAAATTATTTTGGAATTCAGGTGTTACATTATATGATGCTTTCAGAAATGAAGATTTCACATTGATGGGCATGTTATACAAGATGATAAATTAATTTCCTTCTTATGGAAAATTTCCAGGATATAGTATTAAAGGAACTCAAGGGTGTCCCATTTTCAAACAAGGTACACAATTAATTAGGTTGAAACATTAATCAAAGACTGTGCTTCTTGGACATCGCAGATTTATACCTCAATGACATAAGTACCAATCTTGGAGGACATCATTTTATGGAAGTTCAAAAGAACATACAACACCATATCCACAAATAGGTGATCAACTATTTGAGAAAGTAAAAGATGTGGACACTGCTTTTGGTAAACCATTTTTAAAAAACCTTATGAAAACTAGTTGGAAAAAGAGATCAGTTTTTTTAGAATTACCATATTAGAATTGTCTATACGTCAGACATTTTCTTGATGTTTTACATGTTGAAAAAAATGTATGTGATAGTGTTATTGACACATTGCTAAATGCACCCAAAAAAATAATGGAATTAAGGACAATTTGGACATGGTTGAAATAGGAATACAAGAAGAGTTGGTGCCAGTAAAGGGTGGAAAATAAACTTTTCTTCCTCTAAATGATTACACTCTTTCCAGGTAAGAGAGATACCAATTTTTCAACTTATTGAATGATGTAAAGGTTCTATAGGGGTATTCATTGAATATTAATAATATCATTTCAATGACTGATTTAAAGTTAAAGGGTATGAAATCACATGACTTCCATGTTTTGATGAAATATCTAAATCATATAGATTTACAATGAATTTTTCATAAGAATTTCTATCATAAATTAACCAAGATGTGTTTCTTATTGAAAGTTACATGCAACAAAATTTTAGACCTGGTGAAATTCCCAACTATGGAAAGATAAATTTCTAGTATATTATGTGAATTAGAAATGTTCTTCCTACCATAATTCTTTAATTTGATGCTTCATTTGATGCTTCAATTGGTGAGAGAAATTCAACTATGTGGTCCTATACACTATAGATGGTTGTACCCCATTGAATGGTATATGATGATTTTTAAAGGATATGTCAAAAATAGAATTTGTCCAGAGGGTTTTATTATGGAGTGATATATTATTGAGGAAGTCATTGATGTCACGACCCATCCTCGGGGCCCATGCTGTGACTACCCCAAGCCCGCCTTCTATAGGCCAGGGGCTAGCGACTAGCACGAAGGCGTAAATCCCGGTAAAGGGAAGACATTGCCTTTGTAAAGTAACAAAAAACACCACAGAGTAAGCAGGAAGAAGTAAACACTAAGTAAAAACTGGTACAACAGTAAGTGCGGAAAGTAAGTGGGCCAGAATACAAACCCAAACTGAAAGTAAAGTACAACTCGAAAGGGAAAACAACAACTGAAAAGTAAAGCCGCAATGTCGAGCCGTCCACTAGAAGTCCCACCTGAAGGGTGGGTACATATAGCCTCCACTTCTCCTCGGGTCCAACCGACCGCTCCGAGTATGTCCCACCCAGTGGTCCACCTCCAGGTACCGTCCTGCTCTGCAAGCCTCAACCACGATCAGTGCTGTCCGTCGTCTGCAACCAACACAACGTAGTGCGGCGATAACTCGTGCAGGGGTGAGTATAAGCTACTCAGTAGGGACCCCGAGACCCCTGAAGGTCTCCCAGAATCCACAAAGGATAATCCACAAAGGAAAGATACAATCACGAAGTAACATCCGACACTAATTAGGTATATTCCCATACATATACCTAAGTCATCAATTCCAAAACGCTCCAACCTCCAAGCCCAAGTACAACCCAGTCCACACAGGAAAGCAAATGTAAATCCACACAGGATAGCACAACACAATCCACATAGGAAAAAAAAAGGATTCATCTCACACAGGTATACTTCTTCGAAAGACGATAGAGATGATCACTGATCCATCTAAGTCGTCGGACCCACAAAGGATCGATAGGTACTAACCCCCGCAATGAACCACACAGGATCGGACCCACACAGGATCTGTAGGCGCTGGCTCACACAGAACCGCTGAGCGCTGACCCACACAGGATTGGACCCACACAGGATCGGTAGCACTGATCCACACAAGATCGCTGAGTGTTGTAGTCGTCGTCGTCGAATCCACTGAGGATCTCTGCACAGTCGTCGTCGCAGTCACAGTAGCAGTCGCAGCCAGCACTAGGGTTCCCGCACACAGCAAGCTCGTTTGGGAGGGTCCGCTCCACGAGCCGAGTGGCTGATACATCAACTGACATATAGTCCAGAGTTGATGTATCCAAAAGTTCTGTATCATCAACAGGAACTCAACTTCGCAGACGGCGCGTCGATCGGACGCCCGGTATGAGAGTTATTGGCTTTTTCATCCCAGGGGACCAGTTGGTTTTTAAGGCAAAACCAACCCGACCATACTCCACCTACATCCAAACCTTGGGCGGAGTAAGCCAAAAGATTCTTCTCACTTAGAGGAATCCAACAAAGTCGACGACACGTCATTCGGACATCCGGAGCTTAAGATATGAGCGTTTCTGCTCCGAGGGCCCGATTGGTTTCGTGTACGAACCAACCCGGCTGAACTCAAAGTAATCCGAAACCTTGAGTGCGATATATCGAAACGACCGTATCGATCTGAGGATCACATCGCAACTGACAGTGCGTCGATCGGAGACCCGTAGCACAAGTTATAGGCTTCAGACCAGAAAAGGTTCGGTATTTAAGGGGTTCGGGCCCGGTCCGACCCGACCCGATACCCCCGGGGTCGACCCGAACCGGGTCTGGGTCCGGACCGCTAGGGCGCGGCCCGGCCTGGCGGACCGGCCAGGGCCCAGCGCGCTGGCTCGGCCAACGGCCGAGCCGTTTGGCAGGGGGGGGTGCCTTCCCCCCTGGTGTAACCGCGGCCCCCCTTTAATGGGGGCCGTTTTTGTAAGCCGGTCGGGGGAATTAATTCCCCCGGATTCCTTTTGTTCGACCGGCCCGCACTGGCTGTCCAGTTCTGCCAACAAGGACTGGCGACGGCTGGTCCTTCCTCCTTCGCCGACACCGGCGGCCCGGAACCAGCCGCCGGTCACCCTGATCCTCTGCGGCCCGGAACCGGCCGCGGCTTGGTTCGTCCGGCGTGGTGTGACAAAACCGTGCCCTTCCGCCGTAGTCCCGCTTTGGCCGTGGTGTCTTCGGTTTTCTTCGACGCGGCGCGACGGCGTCGCGTCCTTGTTCAACTTCACGGCGCGGCGCGACGACGCCACGCATTACTTGCCGTACGATCCCGCGCGGTGCGACGACACCACGCCATTCCGTTCCAACACTTTAGAATCATTAACAAGGATAAGGGAGGAGGGTCGACCGTGTTTGTGCGGTCCGGCCCCCTCTCGTTAATTGAAAACATTTGGTCGTATATCCACAAATAATGACAAAGTAGAATTCACGAACGAAATAAAATAAATAAACCCCTACCTTGATAAAAGAGATGACGAATGTCGGCGTCGTGAAGCAAGGATTCGAAGACGTTGACGGAGATTTCGTCGCAGAAAACCATCGCGAAAAGAGATGTCGCGGAAGAAAAACGTCGTGGAAGAAGACGTCACGTCGCGGGTCGGTGTCGCAGAAGACTATCTCCGAGGGCTTGGCGCTCCACGTCGGAGATCGTTCGTTCTTCGCGTTCTTCGTCAAAGAAAATGAAGAACTCAAGACTTACTTAGCTTTTTCTCCAAAGGCTCTCAAACAACTAAACACCAACCCAATAAAATAAGTTCTTAACTTATTTTATTAACACATTCTGGGCTTTTGAAATTCAAGTGTTTGAATTCCACATTAACTCACCTCATTAATTCCATAAGTTAATAAACTTAAGTTAACAAAATTAATGGGAGTTGAGGGGGTTAGAGGATATGAAGGGGTGGGGTTAGTGTGGGCCCCACCACCCTCATAACCTCCCAAGGGAGGTTGGGTAGTTACCCAACTTCCTTCCAAAGGATTAAACACTTAGAGTAAAAAATAAAAATTGTTGTTAAATTTTTATTTTTAACTTCCACAATTTTTTTATCAAATTCTCTCATGTAAAAGAAACTTCGGATTAAGCGTTCCTAAGAAATTACCGGCACTGAGGTTCCATCGGTACCCTCAGAATTCGATTCCGAGCACCGGTTCAAAAGATAGGAATTCCCGCTCGTTCGTTCACTGAACGTACCCGAGCTAAACTTCGGATAGAAATTCCGGGCACACCGGGCCTCAGAATCAAGTGCCGTCTGAAACTGCGTTCTTGTAAAATCCCAAAGAAAATTAAGAACAAATTTTCCTTGAATTTTATGGGTCTTTACATTACTACCACCTCAGGGCTTTACGTCCCCATAAAGATACATCGAAAACTAGGGAAACAAATGTGGGTACTGAGCATGCATCTGAGCCTCCCGCTCCCAAGTGCTCTCCTGGAGGTTCCCGTGCTGGAATCTGATGTGCACTAGAGGAATCGACCATCCACGTAGGACCCGCTCCTGTCGATCCTTTATCTCCACTAGGACCTCCACAAAAGTCACCCCATCATCAACGTCAAGCTTCCCATGGTCAATGATATGCGACAGGTCGTGCACGTATCTCCTCAGATGAGATACGTGGAAGACGTCGTGCACCCAGTGCAACTGAGGTGGTAGAGCCAGACGATAAGCCACCTCGCCAATCCTACTAAGGACCTGGAACGGTCCGATGAAGCGTGGAGACAACTTGCCGCCTCAGCCAAATCTCCGTAATCCACGTCGAGGTGAGACACGCAAGAAGACGTGGTCACCATCCTCGATCTCTAGTGGCCTCCGCCTCCTGTCATCATATGACTTCTGCCGGCTCTGACCTGTCCTCATCCACTCCTGGATGACCTGGACCCTCTCTGTCGTGGCCTGAACCATCTCCGGTCCCACAAGTGCTGACTCCCCAGGGTCTGTCCAGCACAAAGGAGATCTGCAAGGTCGGCCGTACAATACCTCGTATGGTGCCATCCCGATGGTGGAGTGGTAGTTGTTGTTGTACGCGAACTCCACCAAGGGTAGGTGGTCCTCCCAGCTATGACCAAAGTCGAGGACACATGCACGGAGCATTTACTCAAGAGTCTGAATGGTCCTCTCCGTCTGACCATCTGTCTGAGGGTGAAAGGCTGTGCTCAGACGTAGCTGTGTTCCGAACGCCTCCTGAAACCCCTTCCAAAGCCGGGAAGTAAAGCGAGCATCTCGATCGGAGATGATAGATGATGGCAAACCATGAAGCCGCACAATCTCCTGAACGTAGAGACGTCCCAAGATCTCCACTGAGCCCTGCTCTATGATGGGTAGAAAGTGCGCCGACTTGGTGAGTCGGTCGACAATCACCCAGATGGAGTCATGACCTCTGGAAGTGCGTGGAAGTCCAGTCACGAAGTCCATAGATATTCTGTCCCATTTCCACTCCGAGACCTCCAAAGGCTGTACCAAGCCTGCTGGTACCTGGTGCTCTGCCTTCACCTGCTGGCAGGTGAGGCATCGAGAAATGAACTCCACCACAACCTTCTTCATGCCCGACCACCAGTGCTGTCACCTGAGATCCTGGTACATCTTCGCCACTCCGGGATGTACCGCCAAGGGAGATGTGTGAAACTCTCTCAGCACCTCCTCCCGTAAAGCGACTGGTACCAAGGTACATCCTCTGAAAAGAATGTCGTGCCCTGCTCCAAAGGAAAACCCATCAGGTGCCTATCCTGAGGATATCTGTGCACGCAGCGTCTCACAGTCAGTGTCCCCACGCTGTGCCTCCCTGACCCACTGTAGTAGTGGAGGGGTGACTGTGAGAGACTGAAGGAAGGATGCTCCATATCTATCCATGAAAGATATCTGTAAAGATGCTAGCTGCTCTGTCGCCTCCTCAAGTAGCTGAATGCCCATCCTCCTACTGAGAGAATCGTCTACCACGTTCTCCTTCCCAGAAGTATAGACTATCTAAAAGTCATAGTCCTGGAGGAACTTGAGCTATCACCGCTATCTCAGATTCAGGTCCTTCTGAGAGAAGATGTATCTGAGACTCTGATGGTCAGAAAAGACTATAAAGCGCTCTCCCATCAGGTAGTGTTTCCATGTCTTCAGAGTAAAGACCACTGCTGCTAACTCCAGGTCATGGGTAGCGTAGTTCTGCTCATGCGTCCTCAACTGACGTGATCCATAGGCGATCAATGCCCTCTCCTACATCAGGACACATCCGAGTCCGGTCCCTGATGCATCGCAGTAGACTACGTACCCTACTCCCTCCTCAAGAAACCTCAAGATAGGTGCACTGGTCAATCTCTGTCTCAGCTCCTAGAAGCTCTGCTGACATTTGTCTGACCACACAAAGGGTTTCCCCTTCTTTGTCAAAGCTGAGAGTGGTGCCGCAACTTTGGAGAAGTCTGGAACAAATCTCCAATAGTATCCAGCTAGTCCCAAGAAACTCCGCACCTCCGTCACGCTCCTGGGTGGCTCCCAAGCTAGCACTACCTCAATCTTCGCGGGATCCACCACAACTCCCACCTCAGAAATGACATGCCCCAAGAAGTGGACCTCACGTATCCAGAACTGACACTTCGAGAGCTTTCCATAAAGCTGGTGCTCTCGGAGTGTGTCTAGTACAACCCGTAAGTGGTAGGCGTGCTCCTTCTCAGTCGTCGAGTAAATCAAAATGTCGTCGATGAAGACCACGACAAATCGATCGAGGTATGGCTAAAAGATCCTGTTCATGAGGGCCATGAACACTGCTGGAGCATTGGTTACACCGAATGACATAACCAAGAACTCATAGTGACCATACCGACATCTGAAGGCCATCTTCTGCACGTCCTCGTCCCAAACTCTGAGCTGATGATAGCCTGACCTGAGGTCTATCTTCTAGAACCACCATGCTCCTTTGAGCTGATCAAAGAGGTCATCAATCCTCGGTAGCAGATACTTGTTCCTCACTGTCACCTGGTTGAGGCGACGATAGTCGACACAAAGTTGCAAGCTCCCGTCCACCTTCTTGGAGAACAATATCGGTGAAGCCCAGGGTGAAACACTGGGTCGGATGAATCCCTTGCCCTGCAAGTCCTCCAACTGTACCCGTAGCTCTCGAAGCTCAGAGGGGTCCATCCGGTATGCTGGAGTCGATATCCGGGCTATCCCGGGATACAGGTCAATATAAACGTCTACCTCTCTACGAGGAGGTAGCCCTGGAACGCCATCGGGAAAGACGTCCGCAAATTGATCCACCACTGCAGGAAAACTAGGACTCCGCACGTCAACAGCTCCTAGGATGAGGCTAGCCAACTGGTGAGTGATGGGCTGTCCTCTCCTCCACGGAAGTCCATCCTATGCTGCAAAGGATCTCTTCTTACCGGTGAAGGTGAACCTGCTCCCATCGGTGCGTACACATCGCACCTTGAGCCTAATACAGTTAATCTGTGCATGGACCGTAGACAACCAATCCATGCCCAAAATGACGTCGTAAGGCCTCGACGCTGCTACAAGAAGATCCCATCCGAAGCTCTCGCCTCCTAGAGTAAGCTCACACTGCCGTCACTAGTGCGTAATCGTCGAGTCTGCTCCTGTAAGAGTCTCTAGCCGTAAGGATCGAGCCAACGGCTCTATCGGAATCTCCGAGCTCCGAACAAGGGCAGCGGCTATGAAAGAGTGACTCGCTCCTGTGTCTATAAGAACGACAGAAAGGGTGGAATAGAAACAGATAGTACCTCGAATCATCTCGGGTGTGCCGTGGTCATAGGCCTCTGCTGCCTGGAGCTGTGCCTGTCTCTGCCCTCCAACTCCTTGTGGTCGGGGTGGACCTCCTTGTGGTGGTGATGGTAAAGCCTCAAAGCGTCGCCCACTACCTGCTGCTTGGCCAGCTCCTCTGCCTCGTCCGCCTGCTCCCTGCGGACCACCATGGTCGACCCTCTGCCTCTGCCTCGGTGGTCCCTCAACCGTCTGCTGCTCCTCGGCACGGAGGGTCGGGCAGTCACGAGCCATGTGGCCCTGCCCGCCGCATGAGTAGCACTGCCTGCCTCTCGAAAGACTGGATCCGCATTGTGTGCCCCGCACTACTGAGCCAGTGTCCTGAGGTCGTCTTCCTGAGGGTCTGGTCTGCCTGGACCCAAGAGTCATCCGTCGACTGCCTGCTGCAGAAGACTCTGCTACGTGCCGCCCTGCGGTGGGTCTCGGCGCTGGTGTAGACTCAGTAAGAAAGCTCTCGATCAAAAGGGCCCGCTCCAGTACTCCTGTCTGAGTCGGAATGCTGAGGGAGATCAACGATGCCCTGATCTCATGTCTCAATCCCTGCTCAAAGGTCCAGGCCTGGAAGAATGGGTCCTGTACCATGTCTATCGAGTAGCGTGATAGATCAGTAAATCTCGCCGAGTACTGGGTGACCGTCATGCTGCCCTGCCGCAGCTGAAGAAGCTCCTGGATGCGCACCGCATGGAGGGTGTCTGGGATGAACTCTGAGCGGAAGAGGCTCTCAAAATCCGTCTAGAGGAGAGATGCCTCATCGTGCACCTAGAGCATAAAGCTCCACCATCGGCCCGCTGCCGCGTGCAGTAGGCTCGCTGCGAGGATCACCATGAGGTCTGCTGGTGTCCACACTAACCGAAAAACTTGTACCAATGCCTCCAGCCAGTCCTCGACTACCTGGGGGTCCATCTCCCCGCGGAACCTGGGCGGTCACTGGTGCTGGAACTCATGCAGTGCACTGAGGTGACGTGCATCGTCAGCGGCTGGTGCTGGAAGTATCGGTGGCTCGGCGGGTAGAGCTACCGCCGGTGCCACTACTGACAAAGGGCCCTGCACTGAGGCCTCGTCGCTCGGTGGGCTGTCGTCACGCTCAACTCTCGGAACACTAGCTGGCTGCCTTCGTGGGGCCATCCTGAAAAGGAAACAGGTGCGCCACGGTCAGAACAGTATACCTGGTGATCTGATACAAGTAATCACAAAGAAAACTTGAAACACACATGCAATCAATGTTTTCGTGCATTAAGTCAGAAATAAGAAGTTAGGGTCCTAGTGTACGGATACGTCGGCCGCCGCACCAACACTGGACTCCCTAGACTGATAACCACACTCAATACGCTAAACACTATTGCTTCACATAGAAAAAGATCAGAGTCCCAAGTTCTGCGGTAGAACCGAACTCCTTTGATACCAATTTGTCACGACCCATCCTCGGGGGCCGTGCTGTGACTACCCCAAGCCCGCCTTCCATAGGCCAGGGGATGACGACTAGCACCAAGGCGTAAATCCCGGTAAAGGGAAGGCATTGCCTTTGTAAAGTAACAAAAAACACCACAGAGTAAGCAGGAAGAAGTAAACACTAAGTAAAAATTGGTACAACAGTAAGTGCGGAAAGTAAGTGGGCCAGAATACAAACCCAAACTGAAAGTAAAGTACAACTTGAAAGGGAAAACAAAAACTAAAAAGTAAAGCCACAACGTCGAGCCATCCACTGGAAGTCCCACCTGAAGGGTGGGTACAAATAGCCTCCACTGCTCCTCGGGTCCAGCCGACCGCTCCGAGTATGTCCCACCCAGTGGTCCACCTCCAGGTACCGTCCTGCTCCGCAAGCCTCAACCACGATCAGCGCTGTCCGTCGTCTGTAACCAACACAACGTAGTACGGGAATAGCCCGTGCAGGGGTGAGTATAAGCTACTCAGTAGGGACCCCGAGACCCCCGAAGGTCTCCCATAATCCACAAAGGATAATCCACAAAGGAAAGATACAATCACGAAGTAACATCCGCCGCTGCTTAGGTATATTCCCTTACATATACCTAAGTCATCAATTCCAAAACGCTCCAACCTCTGAGCCCAAGTACAAACCAGTCCACACAGGAAAGCAAACGTAAATCCACACAGGATAGCACAACACAATCCACATAGGAAAAAAAACAGGATTCAGCTCACACAGGTATACTTCTTCGAAAGACGATAGAGATGATCACTGATCCATCTAAGTCGTCGGACCCACAAAGGATTGATAGGTACTAACCCCCACAATGACCCACACAGGATCGGACCCACACAAGATCTGTAGGCGCTGGCTCATACAGAACCGCTGAGCGCGGACCCATAGAGGATCAGACCCAGGCAGGATCGGTAGCATGATCCACAGAGGATCACTGAGTGCTGTAGTCGTTGTCGTCGAATCCACTGAGGATCTCTGCACAGTCGTCGTCACAGTCACAGTAGCAGTCGCAGCCAGCACTAGGGTTTCCCGCACACAATAAGCTCATTCGGGAGGGTCCGCTCCACGACCTGAGAGGCTGATACATCAATTGACACATAGTCTAGAGTTGATGTATCCAAAAGTTCCGTATCGTCAACAGGAACTCAACGTCGTAGACGGCGCGTCGATCGGACGCCCGGTCTGAGAGTTATTGGATTTTTCGTCCCAGGGGCCCGGTTGGTTTTTAAGTCAAAACCAACCTGATCGTACTCCACCTACGTCCAAACCTCGGGCGGAGTAATCCAAAAGATTCGTCTCACTTAGATGAATCCAAGAAAGTCGACGACACGTCATTCAGACGTCCGGAGCTTAAGATATGAGCGTTTCCGCTCTGGGGGCTCAGTTGGTTTTGTGTACGAACCAACCCGACCGAACTCAAAGTAATCCAAAACCTTGAGTGCAATATACTGAAACGACCATCACGATCCGAGAATCGCATCGCAACTGATGATGCGTCGATCAGAGACCCGTAACACAAGTTATAGGCTTCCGACCATAAAAGGTTCGGTATTTAAGGGGTTCGGGCCCGGTCCGACCCGGCCCGATACCCCCGGGGTCGACCCGAACTGGGTCGACTCGAACCGGGTCGACCCCAACCGGGTCCGGGTCCGGCCCTCTAGGGCGCGGCCCGGCCCGGCCAGGGCGCGGCCCGGCCTGGCGGACCGGCCAGGCGGCCGGCCCTGCCTGGGCACAGCGCGCTGGCTCGGCCAACGGCTAAGCCGTTTGGCAAAGGGGGGGGGGGGGGCTGCCCCCCTGGTGTAACTGCGGCCCCCCTTTAATGGGGGCCGTTTTTGTTAGCCGGCCGGGGGAATTAATTCCCCCGGCTTCCTTTTGTCTGGCCGGCCCGCACCGGCCGACCGGTTCTGCCAACAAGGACCGGCGACGGCCGGTCCTTCCTCCTTCGCCGACACCAGGGGCCCGGAACCAGCCGCCGGTCACCCTGCTCCACCGCGGCCCGGAACCGGCCGCGGCTTGGTTCGTTCAGCACGGTGTGAAGACACCGTGCCCTTCCGCTGCGGTCCTGCTCTGGCCGCGGTGTCTTCGTTTTTCTTCGACGCGGCGTGACGGCATCGCGTCCTTGTTCAACTTCACGGCACGGCGCGACAGCGTCGCGCATTACTTGCCGTACGATCCCGCGTGGTGCGACGACACCACACCATTCCGTTCCAACACTTTAGAATCATTAACAAGGATAAGGGAGGAGGGTCGGCCGTGTTTGTGCGGTCCAGACCCCTCTCGTTAATCGAAAACATTTGGTCGTATATCCACAAAGAATGATAAAGCGAATTCACGAATGAAATAAAATAAATAAACCCCTACCTTGATAAAAGAGATGATGAATGTCGGCGTCGCGAAGCGTGGTTTCGAAGACGTTGACATAGATTTCATCGCGGAAAACCATCGTGAAAAGAGACGTCGCGGAAGAAAAACGTCGTGGAAGAAGACGTCGCGTCGCAGGTTGGTGTCGCGGAAGACGGTCTCTGAGGGATCGGCGCTCCACGTCGGAGATCGTTCGTTCTTCGCGTTCTTCTTCAAAGAGAATGAAGAACTCAAGACTTCCTTAGCTTTTTCTCCAAAGGCTCTCAAACAACTAAACACCAACCCAATAAAATAAGTTCTTAACTTATTTTATTAACACATCAAGGCTTTTGAAATTCAAGTGTTTGAATTCCACATTAACTCACCTCATTAATTCCATAAGTTAATAAACTTAAGTTAACAAAATTAATGGGAGTTGAGGGGGTTAGAGGATATGAAGGGGTGGGGTTCATGTGGGCCCCACCACCCTCATAACCTCCCAAGGGAGGTTGGGTAGTTACCCAATTTCCATCCAAAGGATTAAACACTTAGAGTAAAAAATAAAAATTGTTGTTAAATTTTTATTTTTAACTTCCACAATTTTTTTATCAACTTCTCTCGTGTAAACGCAACTCCGGATTAAGCGTTCCTAAGCAATTACTGGCACTGCAGTTCCATCGGTGCCCTCAGAATTCGATTCCGAGCACCGGTTCAAAAGATAGGAATTCCCGCTCGTTCGTTCACTGAACGTACCCGAGCTAAACTTTGGATAGAAATTACGGGCACACCGGGCCTCAGAATCAAGTTCCGTATGAAACTGCGTTCTTGTAAAATCCCAAAGAAAATTAAGAAAAAATTTTCCTTGAATTTTACAGGTCTTTACAATTGAATTCTGTACCGAATACCTAGATGGTGTGGAAAGCATTGTTCTACCAAAATCTTGTCACACTAGGTGGATTTTAGGTGAATGAATTTATGGAAGATATATTGTCACAATCAATATTATAGATTAGGATCAGGCCCACCTTTACATTTTTCATAACAATTTGTAGGTTTCCCCATATGTTGAATCCCAAAAATGAGTTCTTAGGTATTTGAATCCATCAAGGGATGAAATATGGATATCAAACACACATAATAAATATTTTATAGGATGGTTTTGGGACTATATTTTTAAGAAGTTAGATAAAAATATGGATACAATTTCCGAATGACTTCGATGACTAGCCATAGTACCATGTGTGTATGTATTATCTTAAAATGGTTATGTAATTAATGGTTATATGTTCTATAAAAATGAACATGATGAAGACAATACCATGAAAAATAGTGGAGTTACACTAGTGGTTGAAGCGATGCATGTTTCTGGTACTAAGGACAGAAATCTAATTTATGTGAATATGTCATACTTTGACATCATCAAACAAATATGAGAGTTTTATTATAAAAAATTCCAAGTGATGATTTTTAAATGCAAGTGGGTTGATAACATGAGTGCTGTTAAAATAGTTGAGTTGGGATTCATGAAAGTGAATTTCAGTAAGGAAGGGTACAAAGATGAACCATTTATAATGAAATCATAAGCAGTATAAGTATTTTATATTCCAGAACCTACAAACCAAAAGTGGTCAATTGTTCTGTTATCAACCAAAACCATTGAAGGGTCAGATGAAAATTCAACTAATAAAGACCCTTTCATTGGGACATAAAAATCATTTTTCAGTGGTCAAAATGTAGATGATGTTTTTTATGTTAGAGGATATCCACAATGAAGAGATTTGGATAGTCAATAGAGGGGTCAAATTCATTTAGCCTTAAAAAAAGAGTTCAATAATTAGGTTATATATTTTTTGTAATATACATTGTGTTGCATCATGTTATTATCTATTCACTACTGCATTTATGTAATCTAAATTAAATGTTAAACCAATTCTGTAGATAATGACTTCTGTGTGTGCTAGTGCTCCCAATCTTGAATAACTATAGGTCTCTCAACCTACTGATACTCATAGTACAAAGGAAAAACAACCTTCTGCACATACTGGTGCTCCCAATCCTAAGGAACAACAAGTTTCTCAACCTTTTGCTGCTTCTAGTGCAGATATACAATGAAAATATGCACAATTTAATGCTACCAATCCATAGAAACCACATAATGGTGATGTTTAATCTGAGGAAATGGTAGGCGATGAAAGACCGATGATGTAGAAAAAAAGGAGCACCATAGTTTGATGGTGTTAAAAAAAACATTACGGCAAAAAGAAAAGGCATCAAATACGAGGTGAGATGGAATGTGCATGGACAACATGTTAACCCCAATAATGCCATGTTCATTAGTTACATTAGAATAATCACTCGACAATTCATGCCGATTGATGTAGATTCATGGCACTATGTTGTGCCCATTCATAAGACACTAATGTGGGAAGATATTATGGTAACATTATGATATAATTTATTTATTTTACTAAAAAAATAAAATAATGAAACATTGAATTACTATTTATCATCCCATATTGAGTTCATTTATAGTAGATGAATCCCATAATAAATATGTATTAATTCTTACTGTAAGGGTTCGTAGAGGATTTCACAAAATTATAATGAGATATCATCTTAAAGATGCTGGAGAGAAAATAAATCTGAACCCACCATTTATGTATGCACATCTAATAACCCAAGAATCTTGGGATATGTTTACTAGTCGTTGTATAGATGTTTCTTTTCAAGTACATTATGGCTGGTAATACATTGTTTGAAAATATGTGTATTCATCACTTTGATTGAGAATTTTTTATTTATGAAATAACAACTGAGTGATGAAAATAAGGAATAGGTAGCTAAACCAATGTACCCCTACCATAAATTAATGATGTGGTACGCTTCACTTGAATTTTTTTATACATATTTTAAATCTAACATAATAATTTTATGTGACATAAAACAATAGCGTAATTATATTCCTCTGTTTATATGTATATTGATGAATCTAAATCCAAATCCACTTCTATCCCACAACATATGTTGTGGAATGAGGCACATGTAAATAAATATGGGATACTAATAGATAAAAACACACAAAAAATTGTGGGAAACTTGTGTAATTATGAAATAATATAAATTTGTTTTTCTTTAAATCTCTATTACATAATAATGATTAATTATTTTCCTATATTTTCTATCTGACATAGTCATAAAAATCAAAAACACCTATAATGGATGAACACCAACTATCGGTGGCCTTGAAGTGGCTAGAACAGTATGGCTATATCAGAGGTGTAGGTTTTGGGGTGACACCCTGGACATATTTTGAGAAAAAACAATAGGTAGATAAATGTGAAGAAGTGAAAGAGATGAAAACAAGATTATCTTCCCTTAAAGAATAATTCAAATGGTAGATTGAGTTACTAGAAAATGTTATGGGGAGGAAGAAAAGAGAAGAAAGAATCAAGAATAACCATTGTGTGAAGATCCCCCCACCCCCACTAGCTTTGAGGTGATCCATTCCCCTCAAAGAGTTATCTTAGTTGAGGAAATAAATGTTATAATAATTGTTTATGTGAAATGTGAATCAGATAGACATTAATACCTTTCTTGTACTGATATTCTATAGGGTGAAAATGAATGTGATTTATATCTATCAACACCCACCCATCACCTTGTAGCGAGGGATACATTCTTAAATATCCAAATGATAGTCTACACAATAGAACAATTCTAAAAAGTCATGTGAGAGTGGCGATTAGCATAGATCATGATCTGAGTGCCGAGATATTTATTCCACTTGATGATGATGATATCCATATATTTTACCGAGATGTTGGAACATTCATTGCATGTCTATCACATCTTGTGAAAAAAATATCGATGAGGAGGTATTCATTTCTAATTTATTTTTCAAGATAAAAATTTAACAATTAATGAAAAAAGTTCTGAACCGATGAATGTTATTACATACGGAAAAAGGGAAGGGGTGAAATGAAAGACCAACTCAAAACCATCTAAAGGATCAACCAACCAATTGAATAGATCTTCCAAAAACACCTTTACCCTGCCGGTTTAATGTCTACATTTACTAACATTGAAGGTTTATGTGAATACAAAGTTACAAAATGGTAGTAGTCACATATTTGATTTTAAAGAAAATATGTATGGAGAGGAATGTACAGACTAAATTGTTGTTGAGAATGTAAATGAAATCCTCAACTATGAATGTATACGATCCTCAGTTGTAAATGCATACATGAGGTATGTTTTCATGATTTTTTTCCAAAAGATGATATAATATGTTAATTATGGCTAAATATATTTCATAGTTTTAGAAGAAATATATATAAAAACCAATTAAAGTGATCTCCCCATGATTTTTTTGGATTTGTTAGTCCTCACGCCACCTCTATAAAACAAACAAAAATAGAATCCACAAAAATATATGAAATAGTGGCAGACCTGGTCAAATAGTTTACAAGAAAACTTATGGATGATAAACTCTTATTAATACCAACATTGTAGGGGTAAAAATATACAATTTAATCATATCAAATATATTTTCATTTCTTTCATTACTTATTCCTTTTTTTGTTTTTAGGAAACTTTGGATGCTCATTGATTTCAATTTGGATACTCTAAATATTTATTTCTTGGATTTACTGTATGGTTACCCAATAAACTAACCACACACGATAACATTTTTCAATAAGTAATACACTACATCCAATTTATTAGAAATAAAATTCAAGTTATATAATTTAGATTATGTTTTAGTTATGTATCTTCTATGATAGGGGGATGCATGAATATCGTCAAAAACAAGGAATGAGGATAGGGTCTAAGTACAATAATCCTAAAAAGTTCTAAAACTGGAAAAGTACCAGGGTATATATAATAATATTTACCTATAAAAACACATATCAAAACAAATTCCCTATTTTTATCAATGTTTCTACACTGAATGAAGCAAACAAATGGAAAATATTATGGTTATTATGTTTTTAAATTTATTAGAGAGATCATATTCCATCAACAAACTAGCATCCCAAAAGTGGTATTTTCGAAGATAATTACTATTTCATTTAAAATATTTATTAATACTTTTTTTATTTATATTTTTACATTATTAATATGATTTTCAAAAAGAATCATATTCACAATATGATATAGATTTTATTAGAAATGAATGGGAAACATACCTGATAGAAGAATGTACACAAATAACATGAATATTTGACTTCCATAGAAGTAGTGGATTGTTTCATATTTATGTTTAGTTTAATTATTTTTAGTATTAATCACATAAGAATTATTTTTTTATGTAGATGAATTCGTTTTATATTTATGGGTCAAGAATGTATACAATCATCATGAAAAGGTGAATTTCTACTACTTATTTAATCAATTTTGTCATTATTTTATCTAATATTAGTAAGTTATTTTCCCTATCATCTTTATCTAATAATTATTTAGTTGTTTTCATGGATATTTTGGGAAGTCATGTTTTTCTTTCAAATATATAAAACAAGCCATAAAAGAGATAACATTTTCCTTTCTACCAATGTTACCACATTTTCCATTGATTTTTTCTTCATCGAACTTCCAACACTGCATATTGATTCAATGTTCTTAGCCGAAAAACCTTTCTAAAATTAATATGTAGTGTTGGAAGTTTTACAAATAAAAAAAATGTAATCATGGTAAACTTGGAATTTAGCATAATTTTGAGACTTTCAAACATGTAGGAATCAACGACACCTCAATCCGACACACGGTGTGACCAGTATGAATCAAATTGTGTATTTTTATTTAAAATTGACATTAATTTTAGTAAAATAGAAAACTGACATACTCAAAACCCTAAAAAATTATTTACATTATTTTTATACTTTAGGAAAATAGTCTATAAGTCATTTAGGATGTGTAGGAATCAGCCTCACCTCAATCCGATGCATGATGTGACCAGTATGACTAAAAGTGTCTGTTATCAGTTTAAAATCGACATTTTAGTTTAAAATGTGTCACTCACTAAAATCCAAGAAAAAACACTCCTATTTTCTTGATAATTTAAGAAATATATTTACATATCATTTATGATGTTTAGGAATTGGTCTCATATCAAACCAATACATGATGTGACCAGTATGAGTCAAAGTGCGTGTTTATTGTTTAAAATGAAATTTTAGTAAAAAAGAAAAGTGACATACTGAAAACTAAGAAAAATTATATATATTTTTTTGATACTTTAGTAAAATGATACATGAGTCATTTATGATGTGTAGGAATCATTCACACCTCAGTCCAATGCATGGTGTGACCGGTATGAATCCAAGTGCATCTTTTTATTTAAAATTGACATAAATTTTAGTAAAAAAGAACAAGTGATGTACTTAAAACCAATAAAATGAATTTTTATTATTTTTATACTTTAGTTAAATGATAAACGATTCATTTGGGATGTGTAGGAATCAGACCCACATCAATCCGAGGCTTAGTGTGACTGGTATGACTCCATGTGTGTCTTTTTATTTAAAATTGACATTAATTTTACCAAAAGGAACAAGTGTCATATTGAAAACTGATAAAACATGTTTATATTGTTTTTATACTTTAAGAAAATGATCCACAATTCATTTATGACATGTATTAATCAGCCACACATCAATATGACACACGGTGTGAATGTTATGACTTAAAGTGCATTTTTTATTTAAAATTGACATCAATTTTAGAAAAAAGGAACGAGTGACATACAAAAAAATGATCAAATGAATTAAGATTGTTTTATACTTATGTAAATGATCCATCAGTCATTTTTATGTGTATAAATTGTCTCCACCTCAATCTGAGCCACGGTGTGACTGATATGACTCAAAGTGCTTCTTTTTTATTCAATATTTACATCAATTTTAGTAAAAAGAACAACTGACCTTCTCAAAACTGAGGAAACACATTCGTATTGTTTTGATACTTTAGTACAATGATCCATAATTCATTTGGGACATGTAGGCATCAGACTTACCTCAATAAAATGCACGACGTGACTGGTATGATTACAAGTTCATTTTTTATTTAAAATTGACATCAATTTTATTAAAAAGGAACAAGTGACATACTAAAAAATTATAAATCACATTCATATTGTTTTTATACTTTATTAAAATGATCCATGAGCCATTTGAGACATGTAGTAATCAGATTCACCTCAATCCATGGCATTGTGTGACCGGTATGACTCAAAGTACGTCTTTTTTATTTAAAATTTACATCAATTTTAGTAAAAAGGACAAATAACCTACTCAAAACTAAGAAATAACATTTATATTGTTTTGATACTTTATAGAAACAATACATGAGTCATTTTGGACATTTAGGAATCGACCACATGTCAATCTAATTCACGGTGTGACTAGTATGACCAAAAGTGAGTTTTTTATTTAAAATTGACATCAATTTTAGTAAAATGGAACAAGAGACTTACTAAAAAATGAGAAAAAACATTCCTATTGTATTGATAATTTAGGAAAATGATCTATGAATCATTTGGAACGTGTAAGAATCATCCCAAACTCAATATGAGTCATAGTGTGACCAGTATGACTCCAAGCGCATATTTTTTATTTAAAATTTACATCAATTTTAGTAAAAAGGACAAGATGAACTACTCAAAACCAATAAGACACATTCATAATGTTTTGATACTTTAGGATAACTACCCATGATTTATTTGGGACACGTAAGAATAAACCTCACCTCAATCCGACATACAATGTGACCAGTATGACTCAAAGTGTGTCTTTTTATTTAAAATTGACATTAATTTTAGTAAAAAGGAACATATAACATACTGAAAACCAATAAAACACATTTCGATTGTTTTTATACTTTAGGGAAACTATCCATGAGTCATTTGGTACATATAGGAATTATCTTCACCTCAATATGAGGCACAGTGTGACCGATATAACTCCAAGTGTGTCTTTTTTATTTAAAATTTACACCAATTTTAGTAAAAAGGAAAAATGACCAAATAAAAAATGATAAAACACATTAATATTATTTTTATACTTTATTTCAATGATTCATATGTCATTTGGGAAGTGTAGGAATCATCCTCACCTCAATTCTATGTACGGTGTGACCAGAATGACTCCAAGTATGTCCTTTTATTTAAAATTGACATCAATTTTTCCAAATGGAACAAGTGACCAACTAAAAACCAAGAAAATGAATTTTGATTATTTGATAATTTATTTTAATGATACATGAGTCATTTGGTATGTTTAGGAACCAGCTGAACCTTAATAAAATTCACAGTGTGACCAGTATGACTCCAAGTGCATTTTTTTTTAAAATTGATATAAATTTTAGTAAAAAGGAAAACCGACCTAATAAAAACTGTGAAAATGTATTCGTATTGTTTTTATATTTTACTAAAATTATCTATACATCATTTGGGACATGTAGTAATCATCCACACTTAAATATGATTCATGGTGTGACTGGTATGACTCCAAGTGTGTCTTTTATTTAAAATTGGCATTAATTTTACCAAAAAGAACAAGTGTCGTATAGAAAACCAAGAAAAAAATTTGAATTTTTTAATACTTTAGGAAAAATATACATGAGTCATTTTGGATGTATAATAACTAACCAAACCTCAATCCAACACACGGTGTTACCGGTATGACTCTAAGTGAGTCTTTTTATTTTAAATTGATATCAATTTTAGTAAAAAGGAACAAGTGACATACTGAAAATTGAGAAAACACATTCGGATTGTTTTGATACTTTAGATAAATGATCCATAAGTTATTTAGAACATGTATGAATCACATAAACCTAAATATTCATCATAGTGTGACCGATATGACTTCAAGTGTGTATTTTTTATTTAAAATTTACATCAATTTTAGTAAAAAGGACAATTGACCTACTCAAAATCGATCAAACACATTAATATTGTTTTGATACTTTAAAAAATGATACACGGGTAATTTTTAACATGTAGGAATCATCATAACCTCAATCCGACACATGGTGTGACTGGTAAAACTCAAATTATGTCTTTATTTAAAATTGACATCAATTTTAGTAAAAATGAACAAGTGATGTACTAAAAACTGAGCAAACACATTAGGATTGTTTTGATACTTTAGGAAAACTTTAAATGAGTCATTTTTAAATTTTAGGAATCAAAATAACCTCAATCCGACACATGATGTGACCAATATGACTCAAAGTTCCTGCTATCAGTTTAAAATTGACATTTTAGTTCAAAAGGTGTGTCAATCACTGAAAACTAATCAAATGCGTTCCGATTGTCTTGATAATTTAGGAAAGAAATTCATAAGTCATTTGTGACATTTAGGAATTAGTATCATGTCAAACTGACACATTATATGACCCATATGACTCAAAGTGCATGTTTCATGTTTGAATGACATTTTAGTAGAAAACACAAGTGACACACTAAAAACCGAGAAAATGCATTTGGATTGTTTTGATAATTTAGAAAAATGATCCTTAATTAATTTGTGACATATAGAAATCATTATGACTTCAATCCCACACACTTTGTGATCGATATAACTCCAAATATGTCTTTATTTAAAATTAAAATTAATTTCATTAAAAAGAAAAAGTGACATAATCAAAACCAAGTAAAATCATTAATTTTTTTTTGATACTTTAGGATAATGATCCATACCTCATTTGTGAAATTTTGGAATCAACAAACCTCAATACAATTCATGGTGTGACCGATATAACTTCAATTGTGTATTTTATTTTAAGTTTACATTTTTTAATATATCCGTTCATATTAATGTTTAATTTACTTCTTTATAATATTACTAACATATGATTTGTTTTATTATATAGGTGAATATTTTTCTCTAGTTGAGTTGATTTTTTCATCAATGGATACTATGTTCAGACCTTTTTGAGGGATCACGAGTGCCAAATACAATGAAACATTACTATTTTAAATTATATATGGATAGTAATTATAAATGTAATTATAAAAAACATTTTTTGAAATGTATATAGTAGTGTTTTTTTGTATTCATGATGTAAAATTTATTTCAATTAAATTATATACTTTGTATATATCTTATAGGAGGTTACTATAGTGTGTTGTTATACACACAACACATTACAGCAGATATGGCCTTTATTAGTTCTATTTATAGTGCTGATAAAGGCCACCATTTATCAATGCTATTGAAAGTGCTGATAAAGTGGGACCTTTATCCGTGCTAGAAATAGCACTGATAAAGAGTGGCATTTACCAGTTCTAAACGAGCAATGATAAATGGGACCTTTATTAGTATTTTTTTAGCACTGATAAAGGACCCCCTTTAACAGTGTTGTGACTAACCATGATTTTTTATCATTGTTAAAATCCTTTTTATGCACTATTAAAAGGAATATCTGTAGTAGTGATAAATGAATATTATGTATAAATAATTATTGATTATATGTTGGAGAAGGTTGAAATGGACCTTTTCTTATTATTTTTCAAATGTAAAACCTTACATGATTTTTTAATAGGAGAAAAGGTTTACTGTATATTGATTTAAATATATGGATATTGGGGGATTTGACATTAAGATAGAAATTTTTTATAGAAATTTATTTAAAACTATCATAGAAAAACAATTTTATTGAATTGACATGCATTACTTGGTAATATTTACACTTTTTTGATGAGTATGTTTCCAAAATAGAGATGGTTTTATACAAGGAAATTTCTATACCATAGGATGAATCTTAAATAATTTTTCCATCTCTAATAAACACTAAATGGAGACTTTATTACTTTAAAATGGCGGTGAAAGACTAGAAAAAAGTTTATGAAAAAAGGGAACTTTGGAGGTGTTGGAAATGCACTAAAAAATGTATCCTATGACATGCATATGATAAATGTCTTAGAGTATAACATGCATGTATTATATTAAAATATTGGATGACGTATACCGCCTATATAGTAGGCATGAAATATGCATTGAATAAAGTGTATTTAGCTTACGCAATACAATCTATGCATGGTGTTCCTGAATGGATACACTCACAAAATTTTCATGAATCCATTTAGTCGATGGATCACCTACTAAGGTAGGAATTAATTTATTGTTTCTCTTGTGATCATCATGAATTCATATACCATTTTAGAGGGATATATAATCCACACCATATGAATTTCAAGTATGCTTTATTTTTTAGTGTTTTTCATTTTCATATGCATTTGATTCCATTGGGGATAGTTTTGGATAGTTTTTCGGTTTTATTATACTTCCTAAAATCATTTAATGATCCCCTAATTCCTCAAATAGTACCCACACCGGGCCAGTCTCACATTAGACTCCTCCTTAGATGCGCACTACTTCATTACCCTAGATGTGCTACATGACTCTCAATTAAGTCTCGTGCCACTCCACAACATCATGAAATCACATTTTTTGCCATGCACCATTATCTTTCCTAAGAAGTACCTTATGCTCTTGTTACACACACTGATCTATGCTTATGGATGGCCTGACCTTGAGCTTGGATGGCTATCCTATTGACAACCAACTACTCGGATGATCTAGTCTAAGGGGTGGCCATATTTTTGGTAAAATAATGTAAAAATAATTTAGGCACATGTTAGTTTATTGTTTATAAATTAATTGTAAGATAGGAAAATTAGGTGCAATAAAAATGTGTTTTTTATATGCCTAAATTGAAATATGAGAATTCATATTTGTTTCTCATGTTTTAAAATAAATAATTATATAAAGTATTTATTTATTAATGAAATTATATTATAAAGTGAATTAAATCATTTATAAATTATTATAAATGATAGAAAGGATATTTTGGGATATTCATAAAATTTATAAAAGGGTTTAATTAATTAATAATAAAATGTTTTTGGTTAATTGATTAAATGTTTTGAAATAATTATTATAATTATTCCATTAATATTAAATAGTTAATATTAAGAATATATTTTTCAATTTTATATGTTTTATAAAGTGTTTATAAATCATAGTAAAACATATTTTACCTTTTACCAAATTATACAACATGATTTTTAATGTTAAAATAAAATTTTTATTTAGAAATCATAAGGGTAATTTATAAATAACTTATAATTTATATAAATAGGGAAAAATATAAGGGAATTTATGTTTAAAATTATGAATTATTCATAATTAATTAATTTTAATTGTTCAAATTAAAAGGGGTCTTATTTAAGATAATTATTTAGACCACATTAAAAGTGTTTTATTGATATATTCGAACAAGGTTTAAATAAAGTTTTATTTTTGATATTTAGATTTTTTAAATAGTTTACATAATGTAAATTAGATTATAAAATGTTTATAATTCATAATGATATCATATATTTAAAGTGAAGTACTATATAATGAATAATATGAAAGAGTTTATATTAAAAGAATATATACAATGTTTATATCCAAGATTGTGGAATATCCATAATATTTAGATTAATCATAAAATAGTTATAGTAATATTTTATTCATTAATAGTTCATAAACGTTTATCTGATGTTTAAATTTATGAAATGTTCATTTATTTAAAAGTTATTCCTTATGTTATTCATGTTTATAAAATGTTAATTGAATTTGAATTATGTGTATGATCTTGAGAATAGTTATTGAATATAGTTTGTGAATATTAGGTGTTTGAGATATCATTATTTGAATTATCTCTTGAGTAAAGTCTCCCTGGGGAGAGGGATGGGGTCAGACTACCCATTGTCCTCAAGGCTTATGCCTTGTTATAAAAATGTGAGGGTCTAACTATCTGTCTCTCTGGGCTTAATTATATAGAGATTTTAAATATTTTATAACTCTATGATTTTTCATGAAAATTTCATAAACCTTATACATGATATGCATTCAAATATGTATGAATATAATTAGATTATATTTTTCGGTGAATAACACAAAATTGTTTGTTGTGTAAATAGTTACACATCAATGTGGTGTAAACACATTGATTTGGTAGATGGAATAAGGATTCCAAAAATAAATCATTAGAATAATTCATGGATAAAGTAATAAATTATGAGATAATAAAGATTTCATATATTTTAATAGTTATAAAATTTAATATTCATATGATATATATTAAGTTGGTGAGACTTATAAAAGAAAACCCTAAAATACTAAGTGTAAGATTCCTTTCAAAGCAGCACTTTTCAAGACCCTAGTCATCCAATCAAGTAGGCTATTATAGATAAGGGTGCCTCTGAATTATATTATTAAAGGAAATAAAGTAATGGGTGGCACTAGATCATCCTTTGGTAGGTTCTTCTAGTGCATGATTCCCCTAGATTGTCATTTTTATCCTATTTTTAGTGTTTTATTTGGGTGATAATTAGATGAGAAACACTTAGGAAGGATACTAGTAGAATAAGAGTTTGTCCATATAATGGATTCAATAAAAGAGTTTCCTACTCAACTATACAATAATCATAACTGTTATCATTGAGATGTTCCATATATAAATAATTAAGTGGTGAGAGCAACGCCAAAAAAGACACATTACCTAGTGAAATATGGATCTGGTATCACTAATAAATGTTATGTTTGGGGTCATCAATTTTTAGTGGGATTAATTTCATTAAAATTCCTTAATTAAAATACATAAAACATGATACTAATTTAATAAAGGATTTTTTTGTAGATAAATAACATCATCATCATCAAAATTAACATTTGGTTAAACCTTGATAAATAGAAGCTTAGTGTAAGAAACTCTTGAGACTAGTAAATAAAGAAAAGCTATTAGAGATATTATAGGTATTAAAGAAAGATATTCTTGAATAAAAAAACTATTGAAGTTATTCAACATGTGAATATATATTCTTACAATAAGTATAGAGTGATTCACTTAGGGTTTCAATAACATTAGATAAAAAATGACCTAAGGGATTTTTGACTCATACACTCAATATGTTTGAGTATGTAATTGATATTAAATATTAATAGATATGCTAATGACTTAGTGAGGTTAAATATTTCTTATAAGGATTATTTTGGTTAAGGAATTTACTCATTTTTCATATATGTAATTTTTTTGATAAAGTGAATGAATTCAAGAAAGGTTTACATGATATACTTAAGTGTTGAGGATATATGAACTGGACATTTGATGTCTTGGTTCTTTTACTATAGATACAATACAAGTGGTAAAATTTAAAATTGGAAGAAGTAATGTTAGGTGGAAAAACCAAAAAAGTCTCTTCAAGTAGTTGATTAAGGCCATTAAATCCTAAGTTTTATCAAGAATGAGGAGTAATAATTCCATCAGATGGAATTTTTGGGACACATAAAGGAGATTTGGAAACTCCATGAAATAACCATCTCAGGTATCAATGTTATTGGAATTTATTCTGTAGTTTTAAAGTATATTGATACCAGATAAATATTTACAAGTGTTGTAGATATACATGAGTTTAAAATAAAAGAAATAATGACTGAAATTATAATTTTCATTCAAATAATGAATCAAAGAGTTTCCAAATATTAAATTTATTAATATTAGATGAATCTAACTAAAGTATGTGCATCTTAATCTTATTTGTATTATATGAAAAGAGGTTTTTCTTTTCAATAAATAGTATTTATAAATAATTTGATATGATTAATCATATACACTTGGTTTACGATTCATCAAGATATATAACATGTTTTGTAAAGGAGATAATAATAAAAATATTTTATCCAAGAGAAAAGTGTTTTATCTATGAGAAAAGTGGTTTATCTATATATATTTTTGAAATATAAAGGAGACTATTCTCAACACCCTTCATTGGTATATTTTAAAGTAATATTTTTCAAAATAAAAATAATCCAAACACATAGATCATCATATTCAATATGAAAATAATATATTATTTGTAAAACATTCCTTATAAAAAGAAATTTGAGTTATTTCCTAGAAAAAATGAGTTTATATATCTTTATCATGAAATTATAAAAATAATAGTGTCTAATAGGATAGTGGGTGCATCTTTTGGATGTTAGAAGTTCAAAATTTACAAATTAAATATTATTCCAAACTAAAATTAAAGTGTTCTTCAATTAATGTCCTAAATATTTTAGGATATTCTAGTTAGTAACAATTTAAATAACTATATTGATTTAAAAGAAAATTTTGGTGGAATAAGTTCCAAGTATTATGATGGTGTTAATATTAGAAATATTTTTAAGAAGAGAATAAAAGTTAACATCATATCATTTGATGTTGTGAAGTTAAGGAGTTTAAATATGTTCAAAAGTTAAATGTTAATACTATTATTACTAAGTCTCAAAATCATTTAAACTAGCTTAATTAACATATGTTACTCATTAATGGGTTTAGTGGGAGATTTTTATCAACTGTTCGCATTGATATGTGTCTGGAATTATATATGATGCAATGAGACAGCAAAGCCCTAGAAAGTGCAACAAACATAAGGTATTCCTGACAATTTATCATATATGATATGATAGATAAGTGGTTATTTAAGTTTTTGTTAAATATTCTTAAAAAAATTATTAATAATATAAAATGTATCATGGTTTTATAATAAAATGAAACCTCCATTAATCATTTATTCATGTCTACTACAATTTATTTAAACATGAATAGTTGAAGGATAATAACTACTCAAAGTAAGATTTTGAGTTGTACCTAATCGATGAACATCATGGAGTAATATGGGTTGTGATGATATATTAATATTAATATGAATATATTCCTGTACTCATTACAAAAGGTTGTACATGAGATACAAAGAATAAATTCATGAGGTAATAAGTAGAGACTTATTACTTGGACTAACCCCCAAAGTATATACCACAAAATATCATACAATCATTGATATACTTAGGGGTGTATTCTTATTATCAATCCTTTATACCTAAGGTTTTATAGATACCTAGCATGAGAACATCTATACTTTGATACATTTCTTATGCAATTCAAAAGTTAATTAGCTAATCCGGGGGTGGTTGGGTATGTTGCTGATCATTTATTTGATTTGAGAAAAACCAATATGGGATTTATAAACTTCTATAATGAGTATAGTAATATAACCATTGGTTGAATTATACTTAGGAAATACATGACCGTGATTAATTGAGACACATATGATTTTTTTAACTACTTGGATGAGGGACATGTGATGTAATCATCCACTAGATGAATGAAATATGATATATTCATCAACATAATTAGTCTATTTCAGAGAATAAAAAATAATATGATATGGCCTAGATTAGATTTAAATTTTTCCATGTCTCATGGTCGCTCAATGTCATTGAAAAATGGATTATATAAGTATATATGTGATTTATATGATATATCTTATGGTGGACATGTTCCGATATAGATATGAGTATGTTTGATGGTGATCACACTATACCCCTTAAAGCTTGAGTAAAACTAATGCTTTTCCAGTGGATACTCTTTACTTACATCTATGAAATATGGATTTTATATATTTTTTTCAAAACTACTAAGGCATAAAGGTTCAAAGAACCTTTGGATAAGTATTAAATTTCAGACAAAATGTTTATTCCAAAATGAAGAGAACTTTAAAAACCATATCCAAAAGAGTTTGGATAGATTCATAAAGTGTTATGAAGCTTTGTGCATAAAACCCTTATGGTATTTTAGTGAAATTGGGACATTGTTTAATATTAACTAAAAGGAATGCATCATATGACATGAATATGATGCATGTAATAGAATATAACATGAAATTATTATATTATAGTATGTGATATATTGGTATGTGAAGTTTATTTTCAATTCATCTAATTCAGTTCATTGGAATTTCATCCATTAAAATCATGTTCACAAAATGATTGATAAGCATGGTGTGTAGAAAATGATAACATGATCTCTCTAGGAGGAAATGGAACCATTAGATGTTCATATCTTCTGAAGGAGATATGATGGTCCAGAAGTTCATCAAAGTAAAAGAGTCACTGAATTGGTATTTAAGCTGAGGTGGTCATGATGGATATATTGTGTTTTCAAGGGAGTAAGTTTTTTTTCATTGAACAAATGATACTCACTATATTAGTGAGTGGAAATTCATTTCTAAATAATAGATAAGTAAGATAAATCATAGTTTGATCAATAGAAATATTAAGAGTATTAAGTGAAAGAGATTGCATTTATTACTTGTATTTAATAAATTTTATTACAATATTTTGAACTTCTGATGATAATGAAAGTTACAATAGTGTTTATCCCATACATGTAAGACTCATTATCCAAAGTATGTTAATACCTTGTGTTCTTTCTAGGTTTATGTTCTTCTATTGATTGTATTTATATTGTTTTGAATGCTTTTGAGATATTCTTGAGTTGTGTGCACAATCAAAATTTTTAGTGAGTATGGTGTATAAAATTCCTACTTTCGGTAAAATTATTTGAGGGATATAAATTTTGGAGGATTATATTCCTCTATGCAGAGCCTCTGGCATTCATAGTTTTAGTGGATTTAAGATCCTAGTTTTTGTGATCACATGAAAACCCAACCTCCCAAAAAGTGGTATCTAACCTCAATTTGTGGTTTAATGTTTTATCAACATAACTGGAGGAAACTCAGGTTCGGTTATCTCTTTCCTTGATATTATTTCATTTTTAGTGGAATTTTACTATTAGTAGAATTTATGACAGTATATGATAGTAAGGTTCTGGGTATATTAGTTTGATGGAATGGATTTTGGCTTCTGTAGAATTCATACAGAGGACCATCCAATTTAAAAAGAACTTGATATTATAATTATTAGTGTGCATTTGAATAAAATAGAGAAAGTAGAATGGGAATGTATGTATAAGAATACACTAGAATTAGTGAGGATGTCATTAGCATGGAACATGACCTTTAACATCCTGGAAAAGAAAAAAATAGTTAAAGTTATGAAGGCACTAATAGATATGCATGGGAAACTAATGAAACTTAAAAAAGTTTTCATTTTTTTCAGCTTAAGGACATTAGAAGGAAAAATAATGGATGATAATGTGAATGAATTTAACATAATCTATAAGAATCTTGAATCAATGTAATTAACATTATCAATTTATGTATAAGCACTACTTATGTTATCTTCACTTCCAGAGATCTGGGATACAATAATATCTCCTACCAGTAATTATAGTGTAAAAAATTATTTAGTGTTTGAGGACATCTATAACCTAATACTGAATAAGGATCTTAGGTGGAGATAAGTCCAAGTACCACTCATAATTACAACCAATATTTAAATACATGGATGATCACTTCAATGAAGGATCAATCATAAGAAACCATCATAAGATAAGTCTCAAGAGAATATTTGAGGAAATTCGGTGGGTCTAGGTCCTATATATTTGTGGTTTGGGAAGAAAGAAAATATCAAGAAGTATTATAGAAGTCACAAGGAAATATCATAATAACATCAAATTTTATAAGATCAAATTCCATTAATGTTTCAGAAGGAAGAAACACACTATTTCTCAGTGTCGATATACTGGTGTAATCATGGTTGGTTGATTTTGGTGGATCTTTCCATTTAATTAGTGAACAAGGATGCATTATCAACTATTTATTTGGGAATTTTGACATAGTTTATCTATCCAATGATAAAGATCTGTAAGTATTTAGGAAAGGATATGTTAATATCTAGATGAAGAACATATGAATCTTTAAACTAAAAAAAGTTGAACATATCCTAGGGTTGTGGAAGAAATTGATTTATATAGGAAAATTTGATGAGGTAGGCTACGGGACTAGTTTTACAAATAGAGTTTGGGAAGTGAATTGAGAATTTATAGCGGTTTCATAAGGATTTAAGTATGGAACACTTTAATTGATTGTAAGTTTAGATGGATTTGTGGTTTCTTGAAGTATAAAATACGATGATCTAAAATTTTTACATTGTAGGCTCAATCACCTCAGTGAGAAGAATTTGAAAGTTCTACCGGTTAAATTTATACTGAAGCTTTATCACAAAAAAATTGGAAGGAATTAAACTTGTGTGTAGGTAAGTAGATAACGGTTTCCTTCAACTTAGATTGAGGGATTACTCGAAGTTAGATGTTATAGAAAGCTCACTTGGATGTTTAGGGGCCTACCCCTATTCATTCCTTTATAAGTGATCTCTAATTTAAAAATTTTATTAATAATGTTACTAGTAAAGTTTGGTTTTACATTATGAATCAAAATATTAATGGTTTTTAGGATTTTATTTAATTTAATGCCTTGGTGGAAAGGGAATTTTATCAAAAAATTAAATGTCTTTGGATAGACAATGACAGTGAACACATCTGACAAAACTTACAGAACTTCTTTCGGAAGAAGGAAATAAGGCATGAGAAGATAGTTCCTAGAATTCTAAATTAGAATGGTGTGGCTAAAAGGATTAATTGAACTCTAACTAATATTCCTAAAATCATGTGACTACACTAAGTAATGTACAATGGAATTTGGGTAGATTCCCTTAACATAACAATATACCTCATTAATAGGATTCTAACAAATATAGTTGGGTAGGAACTTTTGTAGGAGATATAGTATGGTACATGATTGTAATTTTTCTATCTTAAAGTCTTTATAATATTAGTGTATGTTTATTTTGTTGTTAAGGATCAATACAATATTTAGGCTAAGTCCAAAGCATGTTTTTTTGTTGGGTATGATGATGGGGACTTTTGTTTCTGTCTATGGGATGATGACAAGAGGCAAGTCATCACGAGTTGAGATGTTTAATTCAATGACGGGGTATTATGGAAGGATTGGAAATTGGTATAGATTAAATTTATGGGAAACAAATCAACTATCAAATTCTAAGTTTATTTGAGTAATATTACTTGAAATAGATCAGTTTTGAATAACTTAGATAGAAGTACTGGAAGTCTAGCGGTGAGATTAGTGGAAGATATGCCAAAATTTTCAAGAATTACTGAATCTCAAGTGGGAGCACCAAAATTTAGGGCTTTGAAAGATATATCATAACTAATTAGTATAAATAAACCAAATCAATTAAGTATATCATATATAGTTAGAATACCAATTCATATATTTTAGGGATAATATAAACTTTCTATACTTAATGGATATAGGGGAACCTAAATGTATGGAAGAATTTAAAACACTTAATGACTCGACATATTGGAAGTATATAATGGTTGAATAAACATCTTCATTAAAGTCCAATGTAACTTGTAATCTTACTTACTTATCATAAGGGAAAATAAAACTTGAGAATAAGTGGGTCTACCATTTAAAGTAAGAAGTTGATGACAATAAGAAATTTAAGTAATGAATTTTGGTAAATAGATTTTAATAAAAGTAAGGAGTTGATTTCTTAGAGATATTCTTAATGAAAGTTAAACATATAACTATCCAAATTGTGCTAAGTATGGTGGAATCATAAGATCTATACCTATAATAGTTGGAATTAAATACCTTATTCTTTCAAAGTGATTTGGATGAATAAATTTATATGAAGAAATCAATCTGTTTCATAGAATACAGGAACCGAAATTTTGTTTGTAAATTGAAAAAAAGTATTTATGGATTGAATAAAGTATCATGAAAATGAAATCAAAAGTTTGACAACTTTTTGTTGGGAGAATGATTCAAAAGGCGCACCACAAATATTTTATTTACCATAAGTAGTGGAATGATGGAATATTAATCATATTATTTTTATATGTGGATGGCATATTTTTGGTGGTTTAAGAGGTTTTATGGATTCAGAAACTGAATCATAAGTTTTATGGAAGATTTGAGATAAAATATCTGAGATAGTTTGAGAAGGTTTTGGGGATGAGAATAGAATGTGATAGGATATCTAAAACCTTTAAGTTATCCTATAGACTGCATTTATATGATCATATAAATATTTGGGATGTCCAAAAGAAATCCCATATCAACTACTTTTCTCAGACACTTCATATTGTCCAAGGTTAATGCACTAAAAAAGGAAGAACAATGATAGTACATGAAAAAAGTTTCATTCACATCAGTTATCAAAATTTTTATGTATGCGATGATTTAAACTTGGAAGAACATTTCCTTTGTAGTGGGATTTGTAACTCCATTTATTTGAAACCCAAAAAAAGAATATTGGGAAGTGGTAAAGTGTATCATCCATTACTTAAAAGTAATGGAAGATACAACCTTGTGCTTTAGGATAGATGATCCTTTTCATGGATACATTAATGCTGACTTTTCTGGTGATTCAGACACCTGGAATAAAGCAATATGATTTGTGTTTACCTATAGAGGAATAATGGTTAGTTAGATGTCATGACTAAAATATATTGTTACCCTAAGTATAATTTAAGTAGAGTATGTAGATATACTAGAAACAAGGAAGGATTTGGTTTAGTTAAATAATTTGTTGAAGAAATTTAGAATAAGTCATGAGGAATTAATATTATTCTATGATAATCATAGTGTGATTCACTTGGCTCAGAATCTGGTTTTCCATGAAATTAAAATAAATATAAAACTATATCACCACTTCATTTGAAACATGTTGGTGGAAAATGTGTTAGATATTTGAATGATATCTAGAATATAAAACCTAGCAAACATATTCAATAAAATGATAGTTCAAGAAAGTCTAAGTCAATATAGCACCTCAGTGGGACTTGGGTGAATGAAAGGATAATAGAGAAACACTATATTTTGTGAATAATAAGGGATGTTTATTTGATTTTCTAAAATTTTGGAGAGTTACTAATGTTTTCTTGAAATAATTCATAAAGTGGGAGATTATTGGGATGTGAAGTTTGGTTTTAGTTCAACAGATTCAGTTTACTATAATTTCATCCATCAGAACTATATTCACTATATGATGAATCAATATTGTTTATAGAGAAAAAAACATGATATCTCTATGAGGTAGTGAAATCATTGTAAGTTCATATATTTCAATAGATATTTTAAGGTCTATAATTTCAAAAAATCATAATTCTCATCGGTTTGGTATTCTAGAAAAGGTATTCATGATGGGTTGAATGTGTTTTTAGAAGAGTAGGTTTTAATGGTTGAATAGTATATTCTCACTATATAAGTTAGTGGAACTTCAAGTTATAAATAAGAGAGAAGTAAGAGTGATTAGAGTGTGATTTAGAGAAAGCTAAAGTGAATTAGGTATGAGATATTATATTGATTACTTGTATTTAGTAACCTTTCATGTAATATTTATACTTGTGATGATAATAAAAGTAGAAAAAATGTTTCTCTCATGCAAGTATGAATTAATATCCAAATAATGTTAATTCCTTGTGAATTTCTAGATTTATGTTCTTTCATTGACTGTATTTATATTATTTTGAATGCTTGTGAGTTTTTATTGAGTTGTGTGCAAGTTCGACTTTGTGCGGTGAGTAGGGTGCATATAATTCCTACTTCTAGTACACCTAGTTAAGGGAGGGAACTTTGGGAGGATTATATTTAACTAAGTATAGCCTTTGGTGTGAAAATTTCTAGTGGATTGAAGATCCTGGTTTTGGTGATCAAATGATAGCCTAACCACCCAATATGATGTTGTATATTGCCTATATAGAAAGTATGAAATACCAATTACATGATGTGCATTTATCTTACATGACGAAATCTATGCATGGTGGTATTGCATGGCTAACACACAATCCCACTTGGTTTTCTATGATTATAGATCCATGAGATGGATTAGTAAATAAATGATGACGTTAATTTAAGGGTCCAATAAAAATAAAACTAACATATAGTAACACTTAACATTACCATAATTTCTCTTTATCACAGAAGATCATCAGGCATTTCCCATAAAGGGAATAAGTTCTCTTTATTGGTGGATTAATTGACCAGGTTCATTAGATGATATAGATGATCATTAGTTTCTTACCAAGTTCCTAAGGCTCTATTACTTCTTTTTTTATAGTTTATCATGCAGTGAAGGTGATAACAACCCTTTTGGGTGCGATAATCCTCACAAAATGTTCATGGATCCCTTTATCCAGTGTATCACTTATGAAGGTAGGGAGACATTACTTGTTTCTCCTATGACCATCATTAAGTCATGTACCATAAAATAAGGAGATGAAATTCACAACATATTCACTTTAGGTATGATATGTTTTTTAGTTTTTTCATTTTCATGCATGTTTGATTCTATGAGAGATAATTTTGCCTATTTTTTTGGGTTTTCTTACATTACCTAGGATCATATGATAATCTCCTGATTCATATATGGAGGTAAATTTTCATTTCTAGAAGATTTGTTTTCTATCAAATATACTTGTGTAAACATGAATACTTATTTTTTATATGTATTTATAGTGAATCACACATATAGTAGTTTATAAACAAGAAACCACACCTACTGCTGTAATACAGATAGTTTTTTAATAAATTTCTTAAAAAAGATGATAAAATTAGTTTTTTTGGTAGGTAAACCAAGAGTTTAAAAAAGATTTATTTATTTTTATATTCATTATTTTATACATTAAATTCATAGTGTTTTTATTCTTCTAATTATGTATTTATAAAATAAATAACCTACAACTTGATTTAAGTCCATTATTTTTAATAAGTGTGTGGAAATCTAAGAACCCATTTCAACAACCAATGAGGAGTCAAAAGGGAAGTAAATATATCTTATTAATTTAATTTATCATTAAATTTACATTTATTTTATATTAAATTGGATTTATTTTATTTTAATTATGATATTGGGGAAATTTTTTGGTTTATACACTTGAGTGATTGCTTTAATTGGAATTAAGAAACATGTTTTTAAGGGTTATAATTGTAAATTTATTTAAACAATATATTAAATTAAATTTAACTATTAAGATTATGTTTTTATTATCATTTATAGAATTTATAAATTTTATTTAGAAATCATGGATTGAGTAAATTGGTTTTCATATCGAAGTGAAAATTTTCAAAATTCCATTTTAAATATACCTTTGATATGAGAGTTACTTGGAGTAGTTTATCCAAGTGATGAATTAATTTACAAGTTCTCTATTACATTTTAGGTATGTGTGTATAAAAATAATAAAAAATGTTAAAAATGTTTTAAAAATGAATAAACCTTTGATTAACAAAAATGGTACACATTATCTATTCATGCCTTGATTATTAAATTCCGTAATGGGGGTGATTGATGGTGTAGTTTATGGTTTATATTAGGTTCGAATTCCAAATATCCTTTGGATTTACCAATGAACATAATAACATTCACTCTTGGGTCTTGATTTTAAAAAAAATTCACATGAGGAAATTTGTGATAAGAATATGGGTTGTGATATGATTTCCTTTCATTGTATATGAAATAAAAGTGTATGTGTGTGTTGTATTAGATAAGGAAGGTATTGAAGGTTCCGAGGTGTTGGAGTTGGTTCCCTATAACCAATTAATTTTTACTTTATATTACATGAATATTCAAGGGATTGAATATTAATATAAATATCTTATCACATATTGATCGTTATTCTATATAACATTTTGATAATTTCCTAGAGTATATATTACATTGATAAGGTCATAATAGTTACTCTCTATGATGAAAAACAAGAAATTCCATGGTGATATTCATAAAAATATTTATATAGTTGGATAACATACCATGATAGGTCACATAGTATATAGATCGTTAGGTGTGAGTACTCATAAGTGGATGAGGCTTCTTCTCTTGAAGTTCTCACTTGTTAATCTCCAAGGTGGAAAATTGTGAGGATAGACTCGCTAGTAGGAATTCCATATGTTTTGGTGTCATTAGATATTCATATCTGCAAGTGTGCGTATTGGTCCTTAGAATTTAAGATTATTATTAATGCATGTTATGACTCAAACACTTAGGTGTATTTCATAAACCATGACAATAATAGTTCATAGCGAAGTTAGATACATTGGGTGCATCACAAATGACATGTTTTTAATTAATAAATCAAGGAAGGATTTGTCCCTTATATCTTTATGGAAGTTAATATCTTGACCCTTTGATTGAAATATAACTGTCACATTAAATTCAATGTCCACGGTATAACAATGTTTATTTTAGATAGTAAAAGAAATATGTATTAAGAATATAGGTTGATGATACATATGTGAAACTTTCATGATGATATATTGATACAAAGGGATTATATTACACAAAATGCGTTCATATATGGTTTTCAACATTGTGACATTAAGTTCTTTCTCTTGGATGTTATGACATGTTGCAAAATAGTTGTCTTGTACAATAGGTGTACATGTCTAATTAAAATGAGAAATAATCCTATATGGTCATGCAATAATTGTTTTTATTAACCTCAATTAAATTATATTTGAATTTATTTATTAGAATAAATATTGTTCTCATGATCGAACAAATATTTTATTCAAGTTTTATTGTTTTCTAATGTTTGCAAGGTAATAAATAATTATTTATCAATTAAATAAATAATTTATTTAATTATGTGAATATTTAATAATATTTATTCACTTTATTTCAGATAAAATATTTTTTATTTAATAAATATTTATTTATTGGGTTGTGAATAAAATATATATTTGGGTATTCAATAAATATTGAGGAGTTTGAGCAGGCTAAGATCACGTTCGGTGATAAATATTAATTTACAAGTTGGTAAAATAATATTTATCTTTGCATGAGTTAACACACACCATAAAATAATAATAATATTATTATTATATATAATGAGGTTTATTAATAATTATAATATTATTTTAGGTCTGGTACACAATTAAATAATATTTTAATATAAACCCTAGCTTTATAAATAGATGGTTATGTCTACTGTATAGGGTTAATTAAGAATTAAGAAGAATTGTGAACAATAAAATTCTCCCTCAAACACCTCCTCTCATATTATAAAGAAGGAGAATAACGCCTTCAATCCCAAAATATCATAGAGTGATCAATTCAAGCAATGCAAGACAATTGACTCACCACACTAGCACTTAGAAATCAATTAGCATCGCTTAGAGATAAAAAGAACATGTGTGGATAACCACTAGAGGGATTCTATACATAGATCATCCAAGTTCAATGAAGGTAATCTAGAAAAGATTTTTCAGATGATCAATAGTATCTTCATCGAATAAAATATCCTTTGACCAAGTATTCATTTCTTCCGATCATAAATAAATTAATTATAAATTTAACATGAAAGATCATATATTTGGGGTTTGGGAAGCTCTAAATTAAAAGAAATTATAATTTAATTCCCACCAAAGGTGCTTCTGCTACACCAAAAACCTTCAAGTGGTATCAAAATGGTCACGTTTTAAATTTATAGTTATTTATTTGATTATTGATCAATATGTGCAATAGTGGTTGAATTTTTCATTTCATATTATTAATTCTTTAATATTATTTGAACTAATATGGTTTTAAATTTTAATTTCATAGTTCAAGATTTAAAATTTATTAAGTTCAAGAATAGATGAAGAATGATCAAAGATACCATTGGGAGGTGTTGAGGAATCTAGATGGATAACATGAGATTACACGACATGTAGTCAAAGCTCATGTGGTGTACCCAAATTCACCACCACTAGCTGTTTCACAGGATACACGACACACTGAGAAATAATTACACAAAGTTCATTTATTTCACACCTCATGTAGACTAGGCCAACTTTGAACACGACATGTTGGGTTACACAAAATGTAGTTGGCGTACACATAGTGTAGTCTACTTGGGTTAGCGGCGAAATTTGTGCATTATGTATGGTCGTTATACATGGTAAAACCATGTGAGACTGGAATACACATGACATGTAGCTCATCATTTCTTGTATCCAAAATACACACCGATCTATTCGGTGAGTTATGTGGACACACGACATGAGCGATACATGACGTGTAGCTGGTATGTACTCATCATGTAGTTGTGATTGGAAAACTTGCTGATTTCTTTAGTGGGTTGCATGGAAACATGGGAAGAGTGATACATAGAGTGTAACTGTCTTGTACATTCCCTACAGTCTATCTGAGATACACAATCAAAGCCCTAGGTGTGTAACCCGAGTACATGACAACTGAGGTACATGACATGTAGCTCGCAAGTAAAATTTGTGTAGTATACCAATAAAGTTCTTAATTAAATTATATTAAATTGAAAATTTATTCATTAAATCCCTATTTTATTTATTAGAATACTCGGTGTGTTTGAAAATTTAATAATGGTTTTAAAAAAATTAAATTCTCAATTAGTTTATTTTAATAAATATATGATTATTAGTTATGCCATTTATTTTCCATGAATTCTATTATTTATGGGTATATTCAAATGAATTTAGATGGTAATTAATATGAAACATAATTAATTAATTGATTGATTGATTAATTAATGAAAGTGTGTTTATATTAATAATAAATAATGAATAATAAATTAATGTTAACCAATTTTTCTTTTTCAAATTTTTTTCATGTATATGACCATTTATGAGCTTGAGCAAGACTTATGTATGTGTTTCCATTATTAAATTTAATTTATTGCATGGGTTTTCAATTATTTAATATTAAATTAAATTTGATTGTCTACATGTCATCCCTCCCTCTATTATTATATAGGACCCACGTGTCCAGGTTTATTTATGTAATCCACATTAACCAAACTGATGGTTCCTATCACCTTCATGTGATTTATAAATACTTGTAATTAATAAAGTTTCCCAAGGAATGTGGGGATGGTTCAAGAGGGAACCATAATGATGCTGAATTAGGTGATATAAAGGTGTACATGTGTAATGCTGTAATTCATTCCAAGACCGACACAATGAATTTTTCCCTAGGTCAAAGGTTGATTTATTGTTCACTCAATAAATCAATTATTATATAATCTCATGATCAGGTAATTAATTAATTAATTATTTCTATCTTATGAATTATTTATTTTATGTATGCAAGACTGAAATCACATAAATAAATTAATCAATGTGAAAATATGTAATTTAATTAAATGGATTATGTGTAAATGTTTTATCCAAAATGTTTAATTAATTAAGTGAAATATGATTAATATTATCAAGTTATGGACTAGATTAAACAAGATATAATTTATGTATAATAAACAAAAATACCTCAATTTAATATTATGTCATCAAGAATTCCATCATCTAAATTAAGTTGAACCCATAGTTTACGTGTCAGTTCAGCCTCTATCGGGAGGGGGGGGGGCTTTTAATTATCGGGAAGTCTTAACTAAGATAGTGGGTTAACTTAACCAAATATGTATTATATTTAATGGCCTTTTTCTACCCAATTAAAAATTGGATGCAATTTTTGAGGATATCAGAGTCAGGGTTTTTGGATTGGGGAGTTCACTAAACATATCAAGGAGCTTCAAATCCACTATCGGAAATACCACCCACCTAAATACTTTCTATTAATTTTCATGGTCCCTGTTTGGATTATAAGAAAGGAAATATGGATCCTTGACACTAGAACGTCAAAGTAACTAGACATTTCAAGTTTAATAGTGAGTTATTTTGTGACTTGATCAAATAATGGTAGAATTAATAAAATTAATTACTATTATTTATCACATAATTTTTAATCAAGTAAAGTATTAATCATCTATTTTAATTATTTTATAAAATGGAAAGAAAAACCATAAAACAGTACAATAATTCCTTAAATTAGGATATGTCCTTACAAATAGAAATTTTCAGATATGGTATAATTGTTTATATGATGTATTATTATCAAAAAGTCTGCATTATGTCTTGGAATCCCCTATTCCAGTTCTGGTACCCCAACAGGTGAGAGAAGGTGAAAAGGATGCCTACCAGAGATATGTTAAGGATTATTCCTATGTATGTTGAATTATACTATAAACTATGATTGGATAGTTTATGACACAACATTAATACACGGATACATACAATTTAATATCACATCTCCATTCTCTTGAAGAGAAGTAAAGGAAAAAAATAAATAAGATCATCAATGCACTATATCAGTGTAAAATAGAAGAAGGAAATCTAGTTAGGGATCATGCTTTCAAAATAAAATGGTATATTGATTGGGTAGAAAAATTGGGACTTCAATTAGATAATAAATTAACCATTAATATTATCTTATTATCCTCACCATCAGGGTTATCCTTATTTGTCTAATCTTTGATAAAAAAATGGATAAATCATTCAGGAAACTTTTTCCATATTTCACCATGAAAATAACTATTGGTCAAAAACTATTTCTCCACTACTTATTGTGAAAAGTTTAAAAGAATTTTTTTAAAATAACATGGATAATATAAATCCAAAATATCCTTTATAGAATCCTTCAAAGAGGCAAAATATTTAAAGGTAGAATAATGAATAGGTGTCTCTTTGCTTCTTATGTAGAAATAATGGACACTGTAAAAGAAATTACAATGAATTGAATAAGCAAGTAGTTTCATCCACTTCAGGTATATTCATCAATTTTATATTCACTTCTATTGTATTAAATACAATATTCTTATGACATACATGTAATTAAATATAATAAACCATCAAGAATAGAATGGTTATAGTGTGAACTCAAAAATGGATGAGAAAGGGTGATTCCTATGTTATCCAAGGGGAGATAACTATTTCTCATTTCCAGATTGGATTGATTCAAGTTTTAATAAATGTGATCAAAAAATTTATCTTAGTTTCCAGATTGACACAAAAGACATTATTTCTTTTTTTTAATAAATGTTGTTATGGTACTTAAATACTAAGCTAATGGTTCAGTAACTCTTGAATAACAAATATCCATTGCAATGAATGATGAATATATATAAAAATAATACTCTTACCGAATTGAAAATAGACAATTATTTATCAAATAAAACTGAAAGTAGTTGACTTGTTTATACCCATAAAAGTGTTTTAGTATCAAGTGAGCTAAGATACTGGATATAAAAACAAACTACTTATCATTTTTTAGGTGATGAAACCTTTATAAATAAATTTTCTTCACAAAACATTTAGAGCTAGTTCAATATAGACATGTGAAATATTATAAACCTAAATATAACTTCATATACTTCATGATATTTCTCTATGAAATTTTAGAAATGATTAATAAAGAAAATGAGTGAACTTGGTAAATATTGAAGAATCTCTGAGTTGGATTTTCAGAAAACATCTTTTACAAGTAATCATTGATCATATATACGGAGTAAAGGTTATACCCAACTCATATTTCCTTATATACATTAATTTTATGATGGTAGTAAAAGGAATATCAATAGTGAGTCTTATATATATATATTTAAATTCTTCCATTATTCCTTTAAATACATTTTTTTCAAATATAAGTGAAACAACTAACCATATACCAACCATATTATCTATTGGATATCATATCAATTGTGATATGATAATAATATATTAGGACACTACAAAAAGTGTTTTTGAGAACCATTTGTTAAAATTTTTCCATATCTATAAACAAACATTAAAACACTAAGGTACATCTAAGTAAATTATCCTATAGTAGCTAAAGATATTAAACTTTTTTCAAGATTGAATATATTTTTTATAAATAAATCCTATTGTTTTTAAGATAATGGGAGCAAAATTAACTTGTATGGGTTAAGGATCTATATGTATATGGGTTGACATATGAATACAAGAATCTACTAAGCTCAGTGGGAGGAGTAGTTCTAAATACACATACTATGTAGGAACTTATAAACAAAGAGGTAGTTTATGTTCACCACAGTGGATGATACACTTATTTTGTTCTTCTAGAATAAATATTCTTACAATACAGCAGTAATTGGTAATATTATAAGGTTTAAAAGTATGTATAAATTCAATTAATAGACAAAATGTATCAAAATTTGGGGATTATATATTTTTAATGTTTCTAAGACTTGATACTATTGGTGAGTATTCAAGATAAACTTAACATGGATGGTACAATATGGTACTGATATAACATGATAGATTTTTGAAAGGTTTATTCTAGGACAAAAACTTCTGCACCAATCATCACGACTAAAATAATTTTAAATATTACTTGTCAAATCATATTTCTATGACAATTATATTAGGGTATTTATTGTTAAGGCCACCTAATTTATAGGAATATTTATGGAATATTTCCATATCATGCGACCAAAAGGAGTCCTTATGGTATGTGTCTACTAAGCATAAAAAAAGGGGTCAGTGACATCAAAAAATGCTCATAAGATATGAAGATTACATAAATTAATTCATGAATAAATCATGTATAGTGATCATAGTATATTAATTTTTAAATGAGTGAGTGACATGTGTATATAACTGGTTAGTGGGAGAACTATAAGTTTTCTAGATAAACATGTTGATAAAATATGAAAAAATTGTTGTGTCTTACCAATTTGTTAAGACTAAGGAATTCAATTAATCTAAGTTTGAATTAAAGTAGTAATTGTGTTTTGGGGAACAATATAAAAATAATAAATCTATGATTATTCTAAATCTATTCATAGTATATATATTAACATAGTATTGAAAAATACAAGTTTAAATAATTCAAGAATGAATCTTTTTTGGCATATAATCCTTCTAATATAACATGTATGGGAATAAGAAGAGATTATTAAGATTAAAATAATTTCACAAGCTTAAGTGTTAGGAATTCATCTCATGTTCCATGATATGTACTTAAATTTAATATTACTAATTCATATAGCATAATATTTTAATATCAAATAGATTCAACATAATTGCATAGAATTATAGTTAGAACCATCTGATAGTACTTGGAAAAGTAAAATTGGATGAGTTCCTGGTGTTTGGAGAAATGATAATACTAGTAATAAAGATAATTGAACACTTATCTACACTTAGTTAAATTTGATATAGTATTATAGAAAAGGATAAAGTAATATGTCATAAATACTTATTACAGCTAGTGGTTTTCATATCTACAATATTTGAGTATGTTGCGGCTTTTTATGCAGCTAAAGAAGCAGTTTTAAAAACATCATGTTCTAATTTTGGGTTATACCAAAAGAAAGAGATTTATAATTTTATTATAAGATTTGACTATGGATTTAGTTAGGATGTTATAATTATTACATGGGAACAAGAGGTAAATACTCATTTATATCACTACTTGAGGTATTTTCTCAATATAGTAATGTTTTAGCAAATATATTTTCCACAAAAAACACAAAGATTTACCAATACTATACATGAAAACATGGTAGGACTAAAAGATATATATATATATATATTTAATAGAATCATGTTTTTCATGTGATGACTAACTGGTAGTTAGTAGTTGGATCTAGTGAAAGTGGGAGTTTGTTGGAGTTGGTTCCCTAGAACCAACTACTTTGTACTTTATATTACATGAATATTCAAAGGAGTGAATATTAATATAAATATATTATCACATATTTATTTTTATTCTTCATAAAATTGATGTGATAATGTCCTAGAGTATATGTCACATTGGTAAGGTCATAACATTTCCCCTATATGATAAGAACCTCAAAATTCCATTATGATATTCTTAAAAATATTTATACGGTCAAATAATGTGTTATGGTAGAGAACATAGTATATAAATCATCAGGTGCGAGTAATCATAAGTGTATGAAAATTATTCTCATGAAGTTCACACTAAGTAATATCCAAGATGGGATATTATGAGAACAAACTTGCCAGTATGAATTTTGCATGTTTTGGTGTCATCAGATATTCTTATCTGTGAGTGTGTATAACAGTCCTTAGACTTTAAGATTATTATTAATGCATGTTATGACCCATACACTTAGAAATATTTTGTAAAACATAATGATAATAGTTCATGTAAAAGTTTGGTACATTGGGTGCATCATGAATATCATGTTGCTAATTAATAATTCAAGGAAGGATCTTCCCCATCCATCTTTATGAAAGTTGATATCTTAACCCTTTTATTGAAATATAATGGTTAAATTAAATTCCATGGACATGATGTAATTATGTTTATTTCAGATAGTCAAAGAAAGACATATCAAGAATATAGGTTAATGACACAAATTTGAAACCTTCATGATAAGATATTGAGACAAAGAGATTATATTTCACAAAAATAATTAGTAAATATTTATTCATTGGATTTTGGATAAAATATTTATTTTATTTATTGAATATTCAATAAATATTTATTCATTGGGTTGTGAATAAAATATTTATTTAAGTGAATAAGATATTTATTTGGGTATTCAAAAAATACCGAGGAGTTTGAGTTAACCAAGATTACGTTCGGTGATAAATATTAATTTACAAGTTGTTAAAATAATATTTATCATTGCACTAGTTATCACACACCGTAAAATAATAATAGTAATATTATTATATGACATGGGGTTTATTAAATATTATAATGTTATTTAAGGGCCAATACATGATTAAATAATATTTTAAACTAAACCCTAACTCTATAAATGTAAGGAAACAACCTTAAAACATTACATGATCTTGAGTTAAGTCATGAATTTTACTTTCTTTCACACTAAGAATCTTTTCAGGTTTATAGTTTTAGAGAATTAGGCCATAAATCCTACATAACAAAACCATAAAAATACAAAGTAGACACTTCCAAACAGTATCCATTTTGTTTATAATCTAAAACTTTTAAAATAAAGAATGATCTCTTTTATGATACTATTCATGGATTTTAAAAAGAAATATTCCAATCCCCCAGCCATCCTTAAGACATGTTAAAAACATTAAAAACTTAGGATGAGCACAAAAAGACCAGTAAGGGACATAAAAATAAAGAAAGAAACCATTAGTCCATGAATACTTTAAACCCATGAAAACATTTTCACAAAGATATACTTTTCAACATAAAACATAATATCTTTATCTTAACTCATGAAATCATATGTTTCATATAAAAACTATAGAGTATATGTCGCACTGATATGGTCATAGCATTTCCCCTCTATGATAATAACCTTGAAATTCCATTATGATATTCTTAAAAATATTTATACGGTCAAATAATGTATTATGGTAAAGAACATAGTATATATATCATCAGGTGCGAGTAATCATAAGTGGATGAAACTTCTTCTCATGAATTTCACACTAAGTAATATCCAAGATGGGATATTATGAGAACAAACTTGCCAGTAGGAATTTTTCATGTTTGGGTGTCATCAGATATTTTTATCTGTGAGTGTGTATAATAGTCCTTAGACTTTAATATTATTATCAATGCACGTTATGAACCATGCAATTAGATATATTTTTTAAACCATAATGATAATAGTTCATGTAAAAGTTGGGTACATAGGGTGAATCATGAATATCATGTTTCTAATTAATAATTAAAGGAAGGATTTTCCCCTTCCATCTTTATGAAAGTTGATATCTTAACCCTTTTATTGAAATATAATGGTTAAATTAAATTCCATGGACATGATGTAATGATGTTTATTTCAGATATTCAAAGGAAGACATATCAAGAATATAGGTTAATGACTCAAATTTGAAACCTGTATGATAAGATATTGAGAAAAAGTGATTATATTACACAACAAGCCTTAGTAAATGGTTGTCGACATTGTGATATTAAGCTATTTTTATAGGGTTCCTTGACCCTTTTCTAGGCAGTAATATTGGAATTTTGGCATATCTACCTAATTCTAATGAGAAATAATCTTAGAGGGTAACACAATAAGTGTTTCCATTAATATCGATTAAATTCTATTTGAATTTAAATATTAGAATAAAAATTATTCTCATGAATGAGGAATAATTTTATTCAATTTTTATTGATCGCTAATATTCTCAATGTAATAAATAATTATTTATTAAATAAATAAATAATTTATTTAATTATGTGAATATTTAATAAATATTTATTCATTGTATTTTGGATAATATATTTATTTTATTTATTGAATATTTAATAAATATTTATTCATTGGGTTGTGAATAAAATATTTATTTAAGTGAATATGATATTTATTTGGGTATTCAAAAAATACCGAGGAGTTTGAGTTAACCAAGATTACGTTCGGTGATAAATATTAATTTACAAGTTGTTAAAATAATATTTATCATTAAACTAGTTAGAACACACCGTAAAATAATAATAGTAATATTATTATATGACATGGGGTTTATTAAAGATTATAATGTTATTTAAGGGCCAATACATGATTAAATAATATTTTAAACTAAACCCTAACTCTATAAATGTAAGGAAACGACCTTAAAAAATTACATGATCTTGAGTTAAGTCATGAATTTTACTTTCTTTCACACTGAGAATCTTTTCAGGTTTATAGTTTTAGAGAATTAGGACATAAATCATACATACCAAAACCATAAAATACAAAGTGGAAACTTCCAAACAGTATCCATTTTTTTATAATCTAAAACTTTTAAAATAAAGAATGATCTCTTTTATAATACTATTCATGGATTTTAACAAGAAATATTCCAATCCCCCACTCATCCTTAAGACATGTTAAAAACATTAAGAACTTAGGATGAGCACAAAAAGACCAGTAAGGGATATAAAAATAAATAAAGAAACCGTTAGTCCATGAATACTTTAAACCCATGAAAACATTTTCACAAAGATATACTTTTCAACATAAAAAATAATCTCTTTATATTAGCTCATGAAATCATATGTTTCATATAAAAACTCTATAGTGAACATAAATCATAAATGTAATTTGTGGAATCCATATCATTCTTACATTGTAGCTTCACGATTACATATGGAGTAACCTTTATGGTTACATTTGGAATGCCCACTGTGGTATATTACCTAAATATCTTAGGAGAAACCCAACTGATTAACTTCATATCATTACCCAATACATTGGAGAGGTATCATGGGATCATGCTCCCCCAATTTATCATGGAACCACCTGAACACATAAACAATTCTCAAGAACCATAAAATAATCACAACACATAAAACAAGCATACCTGAAAAAATAATATTTCCACTTTGAAATCAGATTTCATTTTTACAAAGACGCACACTCATAAATGATAAAAAATTATTTGAAAATAAAATGGAAAACTTATAAAATAATTATCAAAAAATTAAAGTGACATAAAATTGAGAAAATCTATTCATTCTGTATAAGTTAAAAAAACATTCCTTTAGGATTTTGTAAAAATAGTTGAAAGAGAAAATTTAAAATAAGTTTTTAAAAGAAATACACTTACTAAAACCCATTTAAAAAAAACCAGAAAAGGAAAAAAGGGTTTCTTTTCTTTTAAAAACATTAAGTCTTGTAGAGGAATCTAAATATCAAATAATGTTCATGGCGACAGAGAAGTTTTTGTCACCGTATACGTTAAAAAGAATATTCCTTTTATCATTTTTCAAAACATTCCATATAAAACGTGTAAAAATATTACTTCTGAAAATATTTGAATTAAATTAAAAATATATAAAAAAATTCCTTTAAAATATTTTTATATCCATATAATAAATATGTAAAATAATATCAAGAATATGATATGGAGAAAAAGATGTGATAGTTAAATATTTAAACATTCAAGGTGTCCCATACCACTTTGAACATTTAAATATTAATATCCAAGAAATAATTCATTTAAAAAAACATTAAATAATATGTTTATAGATAAAATATGGATATTAAGTGTCATAGTATCCATATATACACCTTATAAAATAATAAAGGTGCATATCATCAAGAAACGCCTTATTGAAAGGATATTGAGACGAAATCCCTTACCTTTTGTCTGATTCATCATGTAAAATATTTATTTTACTAAATAATAAACTTATGTTAAATATTTTATTTCTTTATAATATTTTTCATATTTATTATTAATTTTATATCACTTATTACCATTTTTTAACAATTACTTAATTATTTAAGTTCATGTCGAACGCTTTGTCGATATTCGGTACTTGAGTTCAAAATGAATTTGGTATGACGTCGATAGTCAAAGTGGTCATGATTCCATAATCTCCATAATAATATTAATGACATAATAATCACTTTTATACATAAATTATACTTTTAAATAGAACCATTTATGTATAGTTATGAAAAATGAACAATGTTATAATCATGGAGACAGTAGGCTGTACGTACACATGAGTGAAATTTCCATTTTTTAATGATCATTATAGAAAGAAGTTAAGAATTATTTTATCTTTATATAATGATAATAATATAATTAATATCATTTAAATATACTTATGTATTATTCAAGTTATTTGGTGATTAAAAATGAATCACATCGCTTCATGGAGGGATAGTTCACACGTACGCATGAATGACGTTATCATTTTTATGTGCATGGATAGTAAGAATGTAATTTATATATTATTATCTTATAATGATAAATATTTCATGAATATCACATATGAACATTAATTCCATTATTATAACTAGTCTTGAGATATGTTTATGGAAAATGAATTATATCAGTTTTAGAGGTGATAATTCACACATACGCACAAATGCTTAATTCATTTCCCATTTGATGGAAGTGGAGATGAATTTAGGTGATGATATTAAAATAATAACATCTCAGTATATTGAGGATATTCGAGTTATTATTTCATCATGTATTAATAATATTTTAAGGAAGTGGAAGAAGACATAAAATAGAAACACTTAAATAAAAATATTTCCTTATTTTTGAACAATCACCTTTTATTAACACATTAACACCTCTAAGGAAAGTGTTCTACCTAAACTAATGACTCTATAATGTGGGGAGGTATTATAGGAAGGGTTTTGGGTAGATATTGGCTGAAAAAATGGTTTTTGAAGTGTAAGGAATAGATATGATTGTGTGCCCTTTCATAGGAGAGGGGATGGGTACTCTTGGAATTATTAAAAGTATTAAATTAATATAAATTAATTTTCTATTCCAAAAATTATCCAAACTAAATTATTTCAAATATAAGATAATTTTGGGTCGAAATAAATTCATTAAATTAAAATTAGACATGTTTTTATTATTTTTTAATCCTTATATTTTTGTTTTAACCCTTATTAATTCTTATCGTGACATTATATAATTTACAATTTGAGAGTAAATATAATTACAATAAGATTACAAAAAACAAAAAATGAGTAATTAGTGACATTCTTAGACTTACCCAAATCATTTTTCCAAATTTTATATATTTTTTAACTTTATATCATTTAATAAAATATTATTTATTTTAAAATCTCATAAAAGTCAATTTTGACACTATTCAATAATTGACTTTTTAAAAATTTCATAAAAACTTGATTCCTTAAAAAAAATTACATTAACTCATCCCTAAAATTTCACAGTCATCCATAAATTTTTTTTATGGCATCAAATATTTAAAATTATATTTATTTAAATATTATTAATATCATTCATTTGATTCTTCCTTTAACAAATCTATTACTACATCATCATTATGTCACAATTAAATTTAATTATTTTTTGTATAAAAATTATAAATAAATTATCATGATGTATATAAATAGTTTATATTTAAAATTACTATTTATAGTCTAATTTATCTTCTATATAAACCTATATTAAAAATAATTTACTTATTAAAAATATGAATATGACATTTTAAACTTATCTTTAAATAAAATATAATAAATATCATATTCTTAACCAAGTGGATTAAAAAGGTTATAACTTGGGACTAAGGTTGATTTTGATCAAAACCCACTCATCCAATGAAATTAGGACAATTTTTAGGATAATTTTATATTATTATAATATTATTTTTACCTTTAATTACCTAATTTACCCTTAACCGTGGTAAATAAAATACTAAAGTTACTATTCACAAAAAATAAGTTGATCATATTAGATCAAAATTTTTATAATTATTACAAAAATTTATATCTATTTTTCAAAATTCAATTAATAAAAGTGGCTAAATTAAGTTTAACACTAATCCCGCAGATGTGGCGAGAAGGTGGGTTAAAGAGACGTTTAAAATTTCAGTAAGTTTTTATATCTAATTCAAATATAAAAATTATTCCAATGAACCAAATTTTATTAATATATATATTATTTATCTATTGTGAAATTAAAAATTAGTTTAAAGTACAATAATTATTTAAACAAAAAATCAGTTTTTAACTACAATGTAGTATTTTTCACTATTCGTCAAAAAATGAAACTTTTTATAAAAATAAAAAATTAAACCTAAGCTAATATTGGTATTAAAAATTTTAAAAAAAGTTTATTTTGAAAAATATAATATATAAAATTGTCAAAAATTGGATTTAAAATAGTTACACCATCAAAAGGCGGCAAAACTGCATTTTAAAAAAAACTTCTTTTATGTGTAAAATTGGATTTTCTCTTATATCATGTCTAAAAAACAAATTAAATGAATTTTAAACATTATATTTAATATATTATATATACATTTCATGAATATAATCCATCAAGATTAATTTGTTTTTTTATTAGCATAAAACACACGTTTTCACATTTAAATAGTTTTTCAGAGAAAACATTTTCTTTTATTTTACAAAGGGTTTTAAATTAATTTATAATTAATTGGTTAAATAATTAATTATATATACATTTTTAAAACATATTTTCATAATTCAATTAATACTGTTTATACCCACCATTCTAACAGTTAGGTTATAACTGTATCATTTAAATAATAATATTTAGTTTGCTTAAGATTGATATGACGTATCATGTACGGTATCAAACATAATTTTTCCTTTTAAAAACTTGGGATATTAAATTCTACCCATTTAATAAATTGAGTCCTCACAATTTGAATTCGGGGCCGATAACTAAGGTATGAACTTTCAAAATACCATTATTACAATCCCACATCAGAAAAAGGATTAACAAAACTACCACTTTAAAAGAAAGAAAGAGAAATACGAAGATCACATGAGAGAACACATACTAGGGTTCCATGTAGGAAATCATGGATATGGAAGAGAAAAATAACCATAAAGTTCTAATTGATAATGATATAAAACATGGTCAGGAGAATTTTAACAATTATAAAACCATACATATGTGATGTGTTAAAAGGTCATTGATCCCTTAGTAAGAAAATGTAAATGGATAATGTTTTTGGTTTAAGATCCTTTTCATGGAGTTAAGGAATTATTTTGCTACTTAGAATAATAACATAAATAAGTATACTTACTTGACAAGTATAGCTTCATCCTTTATTAAAATTCCACCGCAAACTCATCTTTTTCACTAAACAATGAGCATTTAAGATGAATTTTTGACACCTGAATCAACTTATAGAGAATAAAATAATAAAAAAATATTAACTATCTATTTCTCCTATCATGAAACATTAACCAAAACCAAAATGGTTTGGATAATATAAGATAATTCTCCAAAATTAATAAACCTTTATATGATGAAAAACTAATTTAATCTCCAAAATTCAACAGTGATACCAAATGTTCAACATAGAACATCGGAAAAATAACTATCCTTAAATTCCTCAAAGTAATACAAACTAATATTGAAACCCAAAAATTATTTGATCACATAATCTTCCAAGATAAATTTTATGAATTATCTTAAAATAAAATCAATTACTCTTGAAGTATCACACCAAAAAGTAATCTCCCTAATAATCTTCAAGTATGATATCCATTTCTATAAATTTCCCAAATAACCATAAGTCCACAATAAAATCATATATTCTTCCAAAATATAATTCAAATTTTATTCCTAAATTAAAATACCATAGTATTCTATTTACCTTGATCTTATAGGAATCCTAAAATAGTGAATGTCTTCTGAAATAACTTCAATCACTTAATCACCAAATCATTTTCCAATCCCATGGTTATCTATTCAATAAAATATTTGTTCCAAAAATAAACTTATTCTTAATACATAAAATCATTTAACTAAAAATAAGAAGTGATACTAGCAGGACTTCACGTAGGCCAGTGGTAGGATATGTACCATTGCATACCTTTGGTTGTGAGTTTGATTCCTGTGACCTCACAGGATGAGAAGAGTTATCACCCATCCTGTGGGTTGTCATTTCTATAAAAATATATAATTATTATAACATTCAAAAAATGAGATAAAATCCTCAAAAATAAGCATAAAATGTTTTAACCTCAATTTTTATCTCATACCTTTCTTTTTTCATACCAAAAAAGTAATAACCCATAATTACCTCAAAAATAAATGTCTCCAAAAATATAGTTAGACACCTTAAAATTTAAAAACTTTAATCCTTAAAATGGGTTTCTAAGAAACTAAAATTATTATCAACCTAAAAATTATAAACTCAAGATGATAAACACTACTCTTAAGAAAACATCCTATAAGATCCCAGATTCTCTTAAAATATGTTCCAATTTATTTTTTAGTTTTAGTCCCTTATTTCGGTAAAATAATTGTCTCCCAAGTTCACGAGGAGGCTCAGGGGTGTTCCAGGGGTTTGAGACATGAAAAGAGGAAGAAAAGGGAGTTCCTGGTCATGTTGCATGATTTTTACACGGTTAGTGAAAACCGAGCGGGAAACGTACAACCACGGACAGAGGCTTACGCATGGTTGGTGCACAGTTAAGAAAACTAGGCAAAATACCCAAGAAATCATGTGAAGGGGGTAATTTTCAGGCAATATATTCTACACGGTTTGTGCATAGTTTGGAAAACCATGCGGGTAAATCGTACGTCCTATAAACTTTTAGAAAATTACAAAAATTTCACCCTAGGATTTTAAAACCCAACTGAGGTTTCTCCTCTATTTTACCCCCTGCAACCCTAGTGACGAACTTGGATGGATCAAGCTTTCAAGAGGTGGTTCTCCTTCAATTATTAGTTGTTTGGAGCACCTTTGGTTTCAAATCAAAGCCCTGAGTAAGTCTAACGCTCCTCATGCTTCTCTTTTTCGGATTAGGGTTTGTGGTTTATCCCATCTTCTTCTAAAACCCTAAAACCCTATTTTTTCTAATGAAACCTAGGTTGGGGCTTCAAGGGATGATTTACTTAAGACCTAAGGCAACGATTAAGAGTTCGTTCATCACTATATTTGACGTAGGTGGTCTACAAGTTATATCCCATAGTTTTAAGTAGATTTGTGAATATGAGTATGTGTTCTTACTTTACTCTTGTTGTTATTTAGATGCATTTGGTGGGATTTGGTAGAACTATCATCTAAATAATGATTTGAAACCCTCACAATCCCTGTGGGATGCATCGAGGATTATTTGACCAATTTGGGGCCACCCTTGGGGTGTGTCGACCTTTTTGAACCTAGAAATTAACAAGGTCGCATGTGGAATTGATGTATAATAACATAGATACCATTTTGAACATATTAGCATGGTTAGTTGGATTGAATATGGAATGTCCATGTTTTTCTCAGTTTAATAATGGCTTAAGGGGTTGTTTGGCATGGTTTAGTAAATGGGTTAATATGGTTAAATGGGATTTTGTCGAATGGTATATGATTTATGTTGAAATTCAAAATAGTACTAGTACATATGAAATTATGAGAATGTTAAATTGGAAATGAATTGGGAATTTAGAACATGTAAAGTATTTCATGAGGGAATTGATAAATATGGAATGAGTTAATACATGAGAAATGTACTTGAAATGATAATGGGCTAAATGGGTTAAAGTATGGCCATTGATGAATATTGACTAAGGCATAGGGTTTCTTGAAAAAACTTAAAGGGTTAAGTGATGAGAATGGGAATTTGGCTAAATGGACATGAATTGTAATTGGTAAATGTGTTAATGGGTTATATCATAGTATTAATTCCCATGTTGTTTGTTATGCTTTGTGATTGATGATTTCCAATGGCATTGGTTATGTTATGTTGTGTTATGGTATGGTTGTGGTGATTGATAAATAAGAATGTGCACATGGATTGGTAGAGTGGGGTATTTACTTGAGGTTATACACCCATAGGTCGAGTTAGACTGAGGATCTAAACTCCACTCCAAAATGTATGGGTTAGAGAAGGGGGCATAGGATCTATTCCCCTAACGATTTCATTCCACCTGGACAAAGGCTTCGAGGTGAGGATAATGTGTTGATGTGATATGTTTGTCCCTAGTGAGATAGGGAATTGATTTATTTTCTCTATGAATTATGATTGATTTCCTTATACCCTTGTGTATATGATAATTATGCCTAACCCATGGAACATGTGATCAAAATGAATTAAGTAATGAAGTTGGTATAAGAATGGGAATTAAGATAAATTCTATTCATGAATGAAATGAACTTTGTTAACTTATGGCACCCGAACTGTCCCTTGTTTACTTAACATTTATTTTTTACTTTCATGAACTATCTATTAGACTAGATATTTTGTATACACCATTGGCGGTGGCCTATTGAGTATTGTACTCACACCCTGCTCGGGCCGTTGTTCGGTACCCGAGTAGATTTCTTGGTTACAGGTTAGGACAAGGGAGAAGTCCCTACACTAAGGTGTTGAGTTGGGCTCGGGATGTACATGGAGAAGGACCCAAACTTAGATTTTGGACTTGTTTGGAGTTTTGGATATTTTTTTTTATTTTGAATGTCTTTCACTTTGTACTATTAGTACGACATGGCATTATTGTATTTGATTTGTGGTTGTACCCTATTTGGGAAATGTTTGGTTATACATGTTTAATGGTTGTTCATATTGTTTCCTCTATTTATATTGTGTTCTCCTATGGATTACTCTAGTAAAGAGGGTATAGTCTCCCCACATGACTCATTAGTCCCTCGCTGCTAGTCAGAATCCTCTGGCATATGGGGAGGCGCACTTGAGGTCATGTGACGACTTGGCTCGGAGCACCGGTTTAGTGGATTTCGGGTTGGGGATGTTACAAAGTGGAATCAGAGGATTTATTTTAACTTTCATACTACTTGGGATGTTAGACATGAGATTAGGATGTTTTGGGTCTTGGTAATAAGATCATGCTTGGGAGTAGCTAACCCATGTACGAGGGTAAACCCAAGTCTCCTCGGGTGAGAATTGTTGTTCTTGATGTGTGCTGTTACAGTTGAATGATATTTCACCATTGGGTGATGCACATGTTGTGTGATTTGACTGATTTATGACATTTTTCTCATTTTTTGAATGGCATGAGGTTGTGTATTCATGCATCAATTTAGGCACCTAAGGATATAGGTGGCATGCATAATTATAGGCACACACATGGGATGGGTGTGCGGGGAATAGAGAGTAGAATGAATTTTACTTCCTTGATAAATATGAAGAAAATGATGCCTAATAATGAAAATTAAAGGGGTGAATAAAAATAATGTAAATGAATAGTTAAGGAATAATGTGTATAAATAAATGTTATAAATGGGTTAACATTGTGGTTTGTGATAAATTGTAAATGTTGATTTTGTGTTTGAAAGGAAAAGTATTGCATAATGATGGTAATATTGTTAATGAACTTTGCCTAATAAAAGGTGTAAATGAGTTAAAATGATGATTGTAAAAAGTTTTGAAATGGGGAAATGTGACTAAGAGGAAAGGATCGTGTTGTAAAAGAAGAATAAGTTTGAAGATGTTTTAACAAAATAATTTTAATTAAATAAATTGTTTACCCCATGTTGACCATGACCTGCAGTAGGTATGGTAGAGGGTAGTGTTCTAAGTGTGATGATGACCGTTGGGGTAGAGTATGAAGAATGGTTTGTTTAAGGTTGATAGCATGAGATATTTTCCATCTGTGGTTAAATGCTGTTGGTTATTATTCAAAGCGTCGAGTGAGCGATAAGTTTAAAATGATAATTATTGAGTTCAAAGGCAGGCATCCTCTGTGTTTTCAGTTTCACCCCTATAGGTGTGGGTTGGGGTAGTGAGAGTGCCCTAGTTTGAAACTTTGGATTTGGATTGTGATGCCTTTTCAGCGATGATGTGTCCTAGGTTTTTTGTTTAGGGAACCCTTGGTAGAGTTGTTTCCTTTGGATTACGAGGTGTTGTTTGGTAATTTGAGTGAAGAAACTCTCATGGTTTGTGACCGTATGGAGTGTATGATGGACCATAAGGATATTGCTTAGGTCTGAGTGGCCTTGTGAGTATAGACTTTGAGAGTTTCTTTTTGAATTCTAGAAAGTATGTTTTGATTTTAGTATCAATGAATGTGCATACCTTTGGTATGGAACCTAGAGTAAATGGTTTCTTGGGGCATTAGGCATAGTATGCATCAGAATTGGGGTGAGAGTGCCATATCTGAGCTTTTATTTGTTCATATCTTGATATGTATGGTTTAGAGAGAGGGCCAATGACTTTTCATGGTTGTAAATCCAGTCTAGGGAGTTGGTATCATTAAACCTTCAGGGTGACCTATGAGAGAGGTTGGATAGGGTTTCTATTTCCTTTGGGTGTGTGTCACACGTGTATATGTTTTGGACTTTGATAATAGGACTCAGAGTGTTTCATGGTGCTGGGTTGGCCTTAAGGGCTAAGTGGAAAGGTTGATGGATATTGATGCCACTCAAGTTGTGTTTACGCATTGATAGTCTCATGAAATTAAGGGTGACCTCCTGGAAGGTTTTCTCAACAATGTAGGTATCTTGGAATATGAGCATGAGAGATGCTTCCGAGGTGGTTTCAATGCATGATGAGTACCACTGAGTTTAGTAAATGGTATAGTTATGCCCTAGTTATTTCATAAGGTCAACTTAGTGCTTGTGATAGGAGGTAAGGATTATTTTGGAGGGTTGTATCGCATGGATTCCTAACTCACCTTCTTGGATGATGATTAACAGAGGAATCAAATCCATTTTCGAGTGGAAGAGACAAGGGTGGTTGAAATGTGGTTACATGATTTCGCTCGATGGGGACACCAAAGGTGAGGGCGGTCACATGGATGAACTTGTTTGTATGAATGGTTTGGTTTTTGGGTGAGATTCAGAGGCCTCCTCGGGGATGATGAGGCTGAATAACCAGGATGCATGGTTAGGTAAGTAAATGGGAGATGGGATACACACAGATAAAGGTTGATTTGTGGAAGACTATTGGGTTGGTTGGTGTGTTAGGCTATTGTGATTCAGTTGTTTGCTGGTAGGGATGCATTAGAAGGACTTGAGTGGTGTGGTTGAATTAGTGCCATATGAAACATTGGTTCACGACTTCTTTGTGGTTTGGTTGTGGAGAAATGGTTGAACTTGGTTGGAAATCACACCTGAGTGGTGGTGGTTAAGTGTTTATGAGAGACATTTGGTAGGGAAGCTTGAGATCCTTTCTAGGTCTGGTGTCCCATGTTTCAGTATCAGAAATGGCTAAGTAGGTGGTGGTGTTCTTCAATAACTTCTTAGCATACCTCAGTTAGTAATGATCCTGTCCAATATCTTGATATAGTCCCAGGTACGTTGATAAACTATGGATCTATTCCAAGAGACTTGAAGGTGTTTGGATGAATGAGGGACATCATGGAGTTTACACTCATGAAAATGGTATATTTGGAGCTCGATGATGGAATTTTCACCCTTGATGGCTTGGGGTGACGTCCTCAAGATGGACCAAATGTTGACAAAATCCATGGGTGCCATTCATGGAAGCCGAGAATGGGCACTGGGTGACATTCGTTTGATTTTTTTGGGAAAAGGCTAGGTATCCATGTCTGGGTTTGGGGTTTATTTTGTGATCGGGTATAAGATTAGGTTCTTGTAATCCCTCATGGTGAGAAATGGTAATGACACTCCTAAGGTGGGGAGTGATGAGTCAGTCCTAGATGTGGAAGGTAGAACATCGAGTTGGTGTAGTGGAAACATGATGCCCATGAGGAACCTATAAGGTGCTTGTTATGTCCCTCATATAGGTAATGTGGGACTTGGATGTGGTGAATGATGAGCCAAGTGTTGGCTTCGAGCTCAGGGTGGTTCCATGTGAAGTTGTGATGTCTGTGCCGAGGTCACAGAAGGGTGTGGTTAGATATGACAACAGGTCATGGAAAGAGAGTTTGGGTTCTATAACTCCAACAAATATTGGGTTTAGAATTGGATTATTTCTCATTTTGTGGTTTAATAACATCTCAATGTTGAGGGAACCTAGGCCATGTGATGTAGTGTCATACCAAGGGTGAAGCCCGATGATGGTCTGGAGGGCGGTAATGCCGTGATGATGGAATTATTTTGAAATTTAGGGAACAAACTCAATTGGGTGTGTGGTATGATAATTATAGGCCTCAGGTCACTAAGCACCTTGGTTAGGTGATAAGGAGATAGGTGGAAGGTGACTATTATGTGACAAGCTAGTTGGGTGTGGTCTGACCTAAGATGTTAAACTTTAATGGGTGTGGTGAGAGTGAACCACCTCCGGGTTGATGCTGTGATGGAAAGTACCTTCTTGTAAATGAAGTGTACCTAAGTGAGGTCCAGTTGATCTTATTACTTGATTGTATATGGTAGGAATGCCCTTTCTAAATGGTTTTGATGGTGTGGATGGATTCCAAAGTAGGGTAATGCTCCTGTGGATATTGGGGTGTAATTAGTTGGAGAATGATAGGTGATGTAGAAGTCGGGTTGAGGTTCGAGTGGTCTTTCGTCGAAAGTGGAGGTTACAAGTAATCGAAGATGGTGGAGATAACCATACTTGATAAATGGTTGGTTGACAGAGTGACCAGCATTTCGAGTTGGAATGACTCGAGTGGTCACCATTTGGGTGAGTTATCCCTGATAGAGAGCTTTGGAACAAGTTTAGTTTGTCGACCACCTGAGAGTCTTGGGTTACATATTAGATGTATAGTTGTGAAGTGAATCATCAGGAAATGTGGTTGGAAGGATCATGTGTTTTCCTTCGGGTGATACCGGGTTTGGTCACTGTTAGAGTTTGGGGAATAGAGGGAAATAACACCAAGTGATTTTGGGTCATGAGTCATACAGAGGATTGGGCCGATGGGGTGTTGATTGGTTCCTCTATGATGATGCGATGTTGTGTGTTAAGTTTCCATGTGTAGTGAGTTAGGTGTTGTTGCCTTATTTTTCCCCATGAAGTTCTCGTGGTGGGAATGGTTGAAGTGGATAAATCCTTGAGGAGTTTTCTAGTTTGTGTTATAGGTTGTGGTAAGGAAGTCTTGAGGGGAAAGTCTGTGCCCTTGATCCATGTTCAGTGTCCTTGTGAAGTGAAACCAGAAACTTGGAAAGTGGGAATGGATAGGCAGGCCTTGTGGCATGATCCCTTGTTACAGAAGTTTGGTGATTCCTAGAAGAGTGACTTGAGGATGAGCCGTTATAAGGTGGGGAGGTTGTAAGATCCCAGATTCTATTAAAACATGTTACAATTTATGTTTCAGTTTAAGTCCCTTTTTTTATTCAAATAATTGTTTCCCAAGTTCATGAGGAGGCTCGAGGGTGTTTTGGGGGTTCGAGACATGAAAAGAGGAAGATAAGGGAGTTCATGGGCATGTTGCAGAGTTTGCACATGGTTAGTGAAAACTATGCGGGAACTGTGCAACCATGGATAGAGGCTTATGTACGGTTGGTGCATGGTTAATAAAACTATATATAATCCCTATGAAACCATGAAAAGGGGGTGATTTTCAGGAAATATCTTCCACATGGGTTGTGCATGATTTGGAAAACCGTGTGGGAAACCTTGCGACCCAGAAACTTTGAGAAAATTATAAAAATGCCACCTCAGGATTTTAAAACCCAACTCTGGTTTATCCTCCATTTTACCCCTAAAACCCTAGTGATGAAATTGTATGACCCAAGCTTCCAATAGGTGGTTATCCTTTGATTCTTGTTCGTTTGGAGCACCGTTGGTTGCGGATCGAAGCCCCGCGTAAGTTTAACACTCCTCTTGATTCTCTTTTTCAGATTAGGGTTTGTGGTTTCTCCCATATTCTTTCGAAACCCTAAAAACCTATTTTTATGATAGAACCTAGTTGGGGGCTTCAAGGTATGCATTAATCTGAACCTAAGGTGATGATTAAGAGTTCATTCATCATCAGATTTGAGGTTGGTGGTCTACAAGTTATATCCCATAGTTTTTAAGTAGATTTGTGCATATGAGTATGTGTTTTTGCTTTCCTCTTGTTGGGATTTAGATTCCTTTGGTGGGATTTGGTAGAATGATCATCTGAATAATTTTTTGAAACCCTCACGATCCCTGTGGGATGTATCGAGGATGATTTGACCAATTTGGGGCCACCCATGGGGTGTTCCGACCTTTCTGAACCTAGAAATTGATAAGGTCACGTGTGGAATTGATGCATAATAACATAGATCCCATGTTGAACATGGTTAGTTGGATTGAATATGGAATGTACAAGTTTTTCCTCAATTTAATAATAGATTAAGGGGTCATTTGGCATGGGTTAGTAAATGGGTTAATTGGGTTAAATGGGATTGTGTCGAATGGTATATGATTTATGTTGAAATGTCAAATAGGACTAGTACATATGAAATTATGAGCATGTTAAATTGGAAATGACTTGGGAATTGAGATTATGTAAAGTTTTTCATGAGGGAATTGATAAATATGGAATGAGTTAATACATGAGAAATGTACTTGAAATGATAAATGGGCTAAATGGGCTAAATGGGTTAAAGTATGGAAATTGATGAATATTGAATAAGTCATAGGGGTTGTTGAACAAACATAAAGGGTTAAGCCATGAGAATGGGAATTTGGATAAATGGCTGTGAATTGTAATTGGTAATTGGATAATGGGTTATGGAATATTATTAATTCTTATGTTGTTTGTTATGCTTTGTGATTGATGATTTCCAATGGCATTGCTTATGTTATGTTGTGTTATAGTATGGTTGTGGTGATTGATAAATAAGCATGTGCACATGGCTTGTTAGAGTTGGGTATTGAATTGAGGTTCTATCCCCATGGGTCGAGTTAGACCGAGGCTCTAAAATCCACCCCAAAATGCATGGGTTATGGAAGGGGATGGGGGATCTATTCCCCTAACGGTTTCATTCTACCCAGACCAGGGCTTCGAGGTGAGGATAACATGTTGATGTGATATGTGTATCCATAGTGATATAGGGACTTGATTTATTTTCCCTATGCATTGTGATTGATTGAATTATACCCTTGTGTATATGATAATTATACCTAACCCATGGAACATGTGATCAAAATGAATTAAGTAATGTAGTTGGTATAAGAATGGGAATTGGGATAAATGCTATTCATGAATGAAATGAAATTTGTTAACTTATGGAACCCGGACTATACCTTGTTTACTTACCATTTATTTTGTACTTTCATGCACTATCTATTAGAATGGAGATTTTTTAGACACCGTTGGTGGTGGCCTAATGAGAATTATACTCACACCCTGCTTGGGCTGCCGTTGGGTACCCGAGCATATTTCTTAGTTGTAGGTCAGGACAAGGGAGAAGTCCCTATACTAAGGTGTTGAGTTGGGCTCGAGACGTACATGGAGAAGGACCCAAACTTAGAGTCGAGACCCATTTGGAGTTTTTTCCATTTGTTTTATTTTGGGTTTCTTTCACTTTAAACTACTAGTATGACATGTCATTGTTGTATTTGATTTGTGGTTGCACCCCGTTTGGGAAACATTTGGTCATGCATGTTTATTGGTTGTTCGTATTGTTTCTTCTATTTATATTGTGTTCTACTGTGGCTTACTCTGGTAAATTGGGTATATTCTCCCCATGTGACTCATTAGAACCTCTCTGCTAGTCGGAAACCTCTGGCATATGAGGAGGCGCGCTTGAGGTCATGTGATGAACCAGCTTGGAGCACCGGTTTAATGGATTCTGGGTCAGGGACGTTACACATCCCAATATCCAAAGTTGTCTAAATCATCCTTTGATACCAACTATAAGGACCCAACCTTAGAAAATTACATGATCTGGAGTTAAGTCAAAATTTTTACTTTCTTTGACATTGAGGATCTTTTTAGGTTTAAAGTTTTAGATAATTAGGCCATAAAATATACATAAAAAACCATAAAATACAAATTAGACACTTTTGAACAGTATCTCTTTTGTTTATAATCTAAAAACTTTAAAATAAATAATTATCTCTTTTATGATACACTTCACGAAATTCAATATGAATTATTCTAATATGTAATGTCCCGGTTCCGGAAGCCACCCAAAGGTACCCCGTACCTGGTTGGTCACATGGCCTCAAGCGTATTTCCCTAAACGCCAGAGGCTACTGACTAGAAGCAAGGGCCTTGGGTGTGATAGTGGGGAAACTATTCCCTCATTGGAAGAGTACACAATGAAAGTAACAACACATACAATAGAGGAAGTAGTAAATATCCAACAACAATAACAGTGGAAGACTGATAAATAAACAACCGGAGCAAAAATATATGTAAATGATGCATGATAAATATATGTATAGGAAAATAGCCAAACAAGTCACAATGCTGAATACAGTACTAAACCAAAGTATAAAAGAAAAACAGATGAGCAACTCCTCATCATCACAAGCCTTAGTTTGGTTCCATGCTCTCTAGCTCTAGTGCAATCAAGAACCTGAAGTAGAAGGGCGCTTGACCTTATCTATACCTGCAACAATATAATCTGTTTGGGCCCAAAATCATGACCCAAACATGGTGTGAGACAAAGTCCAAGTAGGAAACCACCCAAATATCTGTGCCTTACATTCAGTGAATATATGGCAGGTAAAGTACAGTAAGCAGTAAACAGTAAGCAATAAATAGGATAATACACAACAGTAAACAATCCACAGTTCTAGCATATAATTTACAAACAAGAAAGCAGCCACTCAAGAAAGTATAACAAATTGGTAACCTATGGGTATTTCTCATATCCTAACCCCTATGGTTCAACCTACAAGTACTAACAACCCTCTGGGAGGCACACACAGTCTCAACCCTCTGGTTCAGCTAATAAAGAATAGAAATAATAGACTCTTTGGGGAAGCACTCACCGTCAATTCCCCCTATAGTCTCGTATCATACTAAAGGCGCTCTGGGGAAGCACTAAACATCTCATTCCCCCTATGGCCCATGTAAAGGAACTACAGACTCTCTGAGGAAGAACTCAACGTCAATTCCCCCTCTGGTCTTGCATCGTAAATTAAAGACACTCTGGAGAAGCCCTTACGTCCATTCTCCCTATGGTCTACTACACTAGGTTCTCACAGCCCTGTGTAAAGTCATAAAGTATCACATCGTTTAACGTCCAAAGTATCCTCAAGAACTACTTGGATAGCATTCTAGAAAATCTCATCATGGAAGAAAAACAGTCATACCACCCTACAAACTAGGCATGGAATTGGTAATAGCCTAACAGGAAAAACTAGACCAAACAGTCATAATAGGAAAACATGCATGGGAAAAACATCCAAATCACAGTAAATTACCTTATTCACAAGAAATAACCTCTACTCAGGCATATAAGCAAAGCATGAAAACAACAAGGGCAAAATAGGAAGTACACAATACCCCATCAAGGGTATTGGTGGAATTTGCACAAAATACTCAAAGAATTTCTACAGAAAGGCACAAACCACCTACCTCGACATTAGGAGATCAATATACTCGAACCTTGAAGCTTGATTATCCTTGTAATTTTGTAGATCTAAGAAAAAGTCCAAAACACTCAACCCATGATAACTTGAGAAAGAGGAGTAATTAGAAAATGAAGCTCTTGGAGAAGGAAGAGCTTACCACTGCGGTTCTAACGCAATCGACGACGGTCGATTCGGAGAATGGACGGAGGCTCGAGGGATCAGAGAAGATCCACGACTATACATAACTCTCTTGGTCAAAGAATTTGGAGAAGAAGATGGTTCTGGGGTTAAGACGCGACCCCGGTCCTTTTAATGAAAAAAAAGAAAGTACACGACATGTACTTTTGGAGTACACAACATGTACTAGGCTTTTCTGTACTCCTCTTTAGGCGGCCTCTATGTCACCCCTACATAGCCGTGTGTGTGGCCATGACACGGCCAACACACTACCTCAAGCGGAAATGAAGTACACGACGTGTACTCATAAAGTACACGGTGTGTACTTCAAAACTTTCCAGAAACTCCTATTTTCTCAAAAACTCCAGAAAAAGGAAAAACGTACCTGAAAAAAAGGTCCGGGTTATTACAAACTTCCCCCCCTTAAATAAATTCATCCCCAAATTTCCCTAGTGAGGCATAGAAGAAGAAACCCCGAAAAGCTCTGGCCACTGCGATCATACATCGGCCTCCCTCTCCCAAGTCTCATCCTGTACTCGCCCGTGCTGCCATAGCACCCGTACCAGAGAAACAGACCGGCCACGAAGAACCTTTGTACTATGACTGACAATTCGGATAGGATGCTCCTCAAACGATGCATCTGCTTTGAGCTCAACCTCCTCAGGTTGAAAGACATGAGATGGGTCTGAAAAGTAACGTCGGAGCTGAGAAATGTGGAAGACATCATGCATAGCCCGATACTTCTGAGGTAACTACAACTGATAGGCAACCGGCCCAACTCTCTCCAACACCTCAAACGGCCCGATGTACCTCGGTGAAAGCTTACCCTATCTCCGAATCCTCTTGTGTCCCAACCTCGGTGTAACATGCAGGAAAACCTGATTCCTGACCTCAAACTCCAGAGGTCATCTCCGCTGATCAGCATAAGACTTCTATCGAGACTGTGCTATATCCATCCTCTTCCGAATCAACTCTATTTGCTCAGTGGTCTCCTGAACAAGACGAGGTCCCAGCAAAGCTGCCTCTTCTATCTCCAGCCAACATAAGGGTGATCGAGATGTCCTACCGTACAAATCCTCATAAGGTTCTATCTGAACAGTCGCTTGAAAACTATTATTGTAGGCAAACTCAACCAGAGGTATATGCTTCTCCCAAGAACCTCCAAAGTCCATAATGCAATCTTGGAGCATATCCTCAAGCACCTGAATCATGCGCTCGGACTGGCCATCTGTCTGGGGATGGTATGCTGTACTCAAAAGTACCTATGTACCCAAAGCCTTATGAAGCCCCTTCCAAACCCGAGAAGTAAAATTCGCATCTCTGTCTAAAACAATGGAGTTCGAAACTCCATGTAGACATACAATCTCTCGAATGTACAACCGTCCCAACTCATCAACACTAAAGGTCTCCTTGATCAGAAAACGTGAGAAACCTTCGTAAGCCTATCGATGAAAACCCAAACTTCATCATTCCCTCGAGGAAACCTCGGCAAACCGATCATGAAGTCCATCGCGACGTCATTTCACTTCCACTCTGGAATGGGTAACTACTGTAAAAGACCTGCTGGTATTTGGTGTTCTTCCTTCACCTACTTACAAGTGGAACACCTCATGAAAAAACCAGCAACATCCCTCTTCATACTTGGCCACCAATACTGATAGTGTAGATAATGATACATCTTGGTGATGCCAGGATGAACTGCCCAAACTGAGGAATTAAAGTCCCACATCAGATCCTCGTGTATGTCTACTGGCACCCATACACGTCCTTGGAAATGCAAGATCTCATCCTCGCCTACTTTCCATCCAGGAATAGGGTCCTCTCCTGACATGTTTTCCTATAGAACTAGGCCTTCAGAATCTGATAACTGCCTCATTCGTACCTGATCAAGAAGTGTAGAGGTAACAACTACAAAAGATAGAAAAGTCTGCCCCTGTCTTTCGTGCACTCCCAAATGCATATCAGAGAATAGAGCCATAAGCTACCACTCACTACTGGCCTCCTGAAATGCCTGTATCTGAGTCCTCCTACTCAACGCATTAGCCACTGCGTTGCCCTTCCCAGGTGTATAAGCAAGCTCAAAGTCAAAGGACTGAAGATACTCGACCAACCTGCACTGTCTCATATTTAGATCACGCTGAGTGAAGATGTACTTGAGACTTTTGTGGTCAGTGAAAACCACAAAATTCTCACCCAAAAGATAATGTCTCCAAAAGTGTAAGGCATGAACAAAAACTGCCAACTCCAGATCATGTGTTGGGTAGTTTTTCTCATGTGGCCTCAGTTGCCGATACCCATACATGATGACTCCATCTCCCTGTATAAGCACAACTCCCAGCTTGATACTTGAAGCATCACAGTAAACAGTGTAGCTCTTGTTCGGCTCTGGAAAGACTAGTATCGGTATTGAATTCAACCTCCCTTTCAGCTCCTAAAAGGATGAATCACAAGAATCTGACCATAATAACTTCTCACCTTTCTTGGTCAGACCTGTCAGCGGGGCTGCTAAGCGTGAAAAGTACCTTATGAAGCGTCTGTAGTATCCAGCCATCCCTAGAAAACTCCGTACCTCAAATACATTCTTCGGCTGCTCCCAAGAAACTACTTCTCTCACTTTCTCTTGGTCTACTGATACTCCTGTCTCTGAGATAACATGACCCAAAAGTGAATCTAATCCATCCAAAAGTGTCATTTTGAGAGCTTAGCATATAACTGATGCTCCCTCAGTGTACTCAAAACTATCTCAAGATGAGTATCATGGTCGTGTCGTGGGTGAGAGTACACCAAGATATCGTCCATGAAGACCACCATGAAAGAGTCTAAGTATGGATGGAACACTCGGTTCATCAGTGCCATGAAAACTACAGGCACTTTCGCGAGACCGAACGACATAACCATATACTTGTATAGACCATACCTTCTCCGGAAAGCTGTAAGAGGTATATCAGATGTTCTAACGCGCAACTGATGATAAAAGGACCTCAAATTGATCTTCGAGAACACCCGGGCTCCTCAAAGCTAATCAAAGAGGTCATCAATCCTAGGCAAGGGATACCGGTTCTTGACCGTCAACTGGTTCAGCTTCCGATAATCCACACAAAGCCTAAGGGTGCTGTTTGCCTTTTTCGCAAACAGGACAGGCAAACCCCAAGGAGAAGTACTGGGTCAGATGAAACCCTTTTCCTCTAACTCCTCCAACTACTTCTTAAGCTCCTGAAAATCAGGTGTATCCATCCTATAAGTAGGAATAGACACCGGTTCCACTCCTGGAATGAGCTCAATAGAAAAGTCTACCTCACACTCCGGAGGCAAACCTAAAAAGTACTCTGGAAAGACATCCCTGAAATAATCAACCACTGGAGGAAAGTCTAAATGCGAAGTACCTTGGTCATCCAGATACAAACTGGAAATCTGAGCTGTAAATCTTCCTAGTCCATGATGCTCAGGTCCTTCTCTACTTTCCTGGACATCCCACTTGCCCCGATGGAGAAAATATCCACCCTCTGGTGATATGAAACTCACCCTGTGGTGATAACAGTCGAATAATGCCTGGAAGGGAACTATCCAGTCCATTCCGAGAATGAAATAATAGCCTGTAATTTCTAGGATATAGATATCCCATAGAATGTGACACCCTGCAACCTCTAGAGGGAACTCTCTGCACCGACGTACACTAGCCATCCTAGTCCCCAACGGTGTGTCTAGAGTCAACATGTCGGCAGAAGAAAAGATACAGAGCCCAAGGCTCTCCACAACAGCAACAGAGATAAATCTATGGGAATCCCCTGTATCAAAAAGAGAAAAAGATAAAACTGAGGCTACTAAGATCGTACCTCAAACTGTAGAAGGTTCGGGATCCTGCTTCTGCTGGGTCTGCTCCATCGCAAAATTCTGGCCTGCTCCACAGCCCTGTGACCCTGCCTGACTACTCTGAGCTGATCCACCCTACTGTCGTTGGAAGACCGGTGACTAACCACCCCGACCTTAACCTCCAACTTGGCCCGAACGGCCAGAAGAACTCCAGTTTTCAGACTGGTGAGAAATTGGTGGCGCTGCTCCTGAATAAGGAGTCATGAAAGAACCTCTATCACCAGCTTCTGGAGAGAAGATCTGACAGAAGCGCTGAAGGTGACCCATCTTGCCACATGATCGACACTCCAATGGGTCTCTCTGGTACTATGGACTTATATTCCCAACCCTTACACACTGGTAGCATACCACTTGGCTACCTGATGATGTGTCTCACCGCCTCAGATCATCGTGCGTAGACTCCCTAAGACGCTTCTTGTTGTCAGCTGGTGAGGCACAGACTCTAGAAGAGGAACCACCCTGGATCTCAACTCTAGAATCTCTCAGATTGTGCTCCGAAATCTGTGACTGGTTGACGATAGAAGTGATAGAAGTCATCCTGAAGATATTCACCTATGAGCAGATCTCCCGTCTGAGACCATCCTCAAACTTCCTTGCTAAGAACAACCCATCTCCGCTCTGGAGGGGTGTGAAATGATGATGCTCAGTGAAACGAGAGGAATAATCCATGAAAAAAAGAGTACCCTGCTCTAGGCTCATGAACTCCTGGGCTCGGTTGGCCCTCAGGGTCTCTGGATAGAAGTAGTCATAAAAGATGCGCTGAAACTCCTCCCACGCCATAACCTACTGATGAACCACCTATGAGATCACATCTGACCACCTCTTGGTGGAGTATCATAGAATATAGGTATAGATCTTGACCCGCCTCTCTGGAGGCGTCTCTAAATGATCAAAGATCATCATCATGGCTTCTATCCATGATTCTGCAGCCTGTGGTCCTCCTTCCCCTAAGAAGGTGGGAGGATGCTACTGTTGGAAAACCCACGTCAGGTCTTCCATAGTCAAGCAAGGAGGTGAAGCTTCCTAGAAGGTCCGGATCATCCTCATAAATCCTTCCATAAACTACGCATCAGTGCCTGTAACTGGTATAACTGCTAGTTCCAAGGCTAGAAAAACAAGAGGATCTGCGGGAAGTCCCTGATCACCCATATCCGGCGTCTGATCACTGCCCTGCAACTGACGGACAACCGGAGGACGTCTCGGTGCCATATCTTTGAAAGGTCAAAAGCACACCTTAGATTCAAGATTAATAAGAACTGGAAAACTAGATTCACAAGAAGTAATAGGGTAAAGGAGGCATTCAAGTTATGCATAACATAACTACACGACATGTTTTTTCCCTACACGGCGTGTTCCCTTAAGTCATTCACATGGGTGTGTACTTCTACCTAAACTGGTCATGTAACACCCCAAATACATGGCGTGTTGTCCTAAAACACAGCGTGTACTTGAATCCTCTTCCCTGCCCGAGTCCTTCTATATGGTTAAGCCACACAGATCCTCTAATACAATAATACACGACGTGTTCAAGGCAGACACGACGTGTACTAGACCTGCCTTACCTGGCCCATGTTGTTAGCGACACGACCTGACACATGAATGACACTACACGGCATGTTCCAGGAGGACATGACGTGTATGAGGAAGGATAACACCATCCTGTGTCATTTGTGACATGGCCGGGTGCCTGGGTAAACCTACATGGCGTGTTCAAGGCAGACACAATGTGTACAAGAAAGGGTAACACCGACCCGTGTTGTTCGTGACACGGCCGAGTACCTAGATCAAACTACACGACGTGTAATATTTAGAAACGACGTGTATTTGAAAAGATAAAATGACCTGTGTTGTTCGTGACACGTCTGGGGTACCCATTTCATACTACACGACGTGCTAAACTAGTACATGACGTGTTCCTACAAGATTTTTCACAACCCCGTGTCCCTGCTCGCACATTCAGAAACACACCTATAGACTACACGGTGTGTATTCATAAAGTACACGCCGTGTATTCTAGGTTTTCCAGACAGTAGCCTCAGAAACTTCTCTGGAGCCCAAAAAACACAGAAAACCAGCATTAAGGTGCTAAATTCCGATCCGTGAGGGCCCATACTCCCTGTGAATCAAAGATTGAAATCTTATACAAGTTATAACAAGGAAAACAACCAATGATCCACCAAATTCCAGTCCATGAGGGCCCATAACACCTCAAGAACCAAAGTTTGTAATCCATCTAAGCAAATCACTATACAAACAAATTCTTTATCAAACAGTAGGGATTCTATCAAAGAATCTATCACAACAGCATGCATAATCTACACAACATCTATCACAACAACATGCAATCGCTAATGCATCCTAGATAACATGGAAAGAATGCATGACATGTGATTTCTAACAAGTGCCTATATGATGCATGAGATGAAATACCCTCATCTTATCAGGTTGTGACATAAATAGAACCACAATAACAACAACGGTAACAACACAAAGCATGTGAATCATCCAATGGTGAAATCAAATTAACTGCAAAATTTTCAAACCAAATAAAATTGCAATAAATTAGGTAGTATGGATTTTCCCTATACATGGGTTAGCTACTTCTGGGCACAACTCATTACCAAGTACCTATTCTGTCCCATCCTTGGATAAAGGCTCCAAACAGTAATTCAAGAGAAAAGAAACCCTATGATACCACTTTGTAACGTCCTGGTTCTGGAAGCCACCCAGAGGCGCCCCATACCCGGCTAGTTACATGACCTCAAGTGCATTTCCCCGAAAGACAGAGGCTACTGACTAGCAGAGAGGGACTTAGATGTGATAGTGGGGAAACTATGCCCTCATTGGCAGAGTACACAGCGGAAGTAACAACACATACAACAACGGAAGCCTTAAATATGCAACAACAATAACAGCGGAAGACTGATAAATAAACAACTGGAGCAGAAATATAAGTAAATGATGCACGATACATATATGTCTAGGAAAACATCCAAACAAGTCACAATGCTGAATAAAGTACAAAACCAAAGTACAAAAGAAAAACAAATGAGAAACTCCTCAGCATCGCAAGCCTTGGCTTGGTCCCATGCTCTCCAGCTCCAGTGCAATCAAGAACCTGAAGTAGAAGGGTGCTTTCCCTTATCTATACCTGCAACAATATAATATGCTTGGGACCAAAATCATGACCCAAACAGGGTGTGAGACAAAGTCCCAGTAGAAAACCACCCAAATATCTGTGCCTAATAGTCAGTGAATATATGGCAGGTAAAGTACAGTAAGCAGTAAACAATAAGAAGTAAACAAGATAATACACAGCAGTAAACAATCCACAGTTCTAGAATATAATTTACAAACAAGAAAGAAGCCACTCAAGAAATTAAAACAAATAGGTAACCTCTGGGTAGTTCTCATAGCCTAACCCCTATGGTTCAACCTACAAGTACTAGCAACCCTATGGGAGGCACACACAGTCTCACCCCTCTAGTTTAGCTAAGAAAGAATAGAAAGAATAGACTCTATGGGGAAGCACTCACCGTCACCCCCTATAGTCTCGTATCGTACTAAGGGCTCTCTAGGGAAGCACTCAACGCCTCATTCCCCCTGTGTCCTGCATCGAGGAACCACAGACTCTCTGAAGAAGCACTCAATGTCATTTCCCCCCTGTGGTCTCGCATCGTAAATTAAAGACACTCTAGAGAAGCCCTTACATCTATTCTCCCTATGGTCTACTACACTAGGTTCTCACAGCCCTGTGTAAATTCAACAAGTATCACAACGCGTAATGGCCAAAGTATCCTCAAGAACTACTTGGCTATCATTCTACAAAATCTCAGCATGGAAGAAGAACAATCACCCCACCCTACAAACTAGGTATGGAACTGGTAATAGCCTAACAGGAAAAACTAGACCAAACGGTCATAACAGGAAAACATGCATGGGAAAAACATCCAAAGCACAGTAAATTACCTTATTCACAAGCAATAACCTCTACCCAGGCATATAAGCAAAGCAGGCAAACAACAAGGGAAAAACAGGAAGCACGCAATACCCTGTTCAAGGGTATTGGTGTAATTTGCACAAAATACTCAAAGAATTTCTACAGAAAGGCACAAACCACCTACCTCGATGTTAGGAGATCTATATACTCAAAACTTGAAGCTTTATTCTCCTTGGAATGTTGTATATCTAAGAAAACATCCAAAACGCTCAACCCACAATAACTTGAGAAAGAGGAGGAATTGGAAAACGAAGCTCTAGGAGAAGGAAGAGCTTACCGCTGCGGTTCCAACACAATCAACGATGGTCAATTCAGAGAACGGATATAGGATTAGGGGCTCGGAGAAGATCTACGGCCGTACGGAATGCTCTCGGTCGAAGAAGCTGGAGAAGAAGATGGTTCTGGGGTTAAGACACGACCCCGGTCCGTTTAATGAAAAAAAAATAAAGTACACGACGCGTACTTTTGGAGTACACAACGTGCACTAGGATTTTCCATACTCTACTTTAGGCGGCCTCCATGTAACCCCTACATGGCCGTGTGTGTGTCCATGACATGGCCAGCACATGGCCGCGAGCGGCAACGAAGTACACGATGTGTACTCATAAAGTACACGGCGTGTACTTCAAAAATTTCCAGAAACTCCTCTTTTCTCAAAAACTCCAGAAAAAGGAAAAACTTACCTGAAAAGAAGGTCCGAGTTCTTACATAATACCTCACTCATTCTTAATTCATATAAAAAACATTAAAAACTTGGTATAAGCACAAAAATATTTTTAATGGATATAAAAGGGAATAAATAAACCATTAGTCTATGAATACTTTAAACCCATGATTTTTTTTCACAAAGATATACTTTTCACCATAAAACATAATCTCTTTAGCTTACCTCATGAAATAATATGTTTCATTTAAAAACTACATAGTAAAAATAACATAAAGGTAAATTGTGTCATCGATATCATTCTTACATTATAGATTTCATAGATACATAGGGAGTAACCTTTATGGTTACATTTGGAATACCCATCGCAGTATATTACCTAAATATCTTTGGAGAAACCCAACTGGTTAACTCTATCTCATTACCTAATGAATTGGAGTGATTTAATAGCCTCACCTTCCCTTAATTTATCACAAAACTACCCGAACACATAAAAAATTTCCAAGAACAATAACATAGTCATAACACATAAAACAAGCATAAAGGAAAAATAACATTTCCACTTTGAAATAAAATTTCATTTTTACAAATCCGTGCACTCATAAATGGAAAAAAATTATTTGAAAATAAAATGTTAAATGTATAAAATAAGTATCAAAACATTAAAGTAACATAAAATTGGGAAAATATGTTCATGCTGTATAAGTTAAAAAAATATTATTTTGGGATTTTGTAAAAATAGTTGAAAGAGTAAATTTAAAAGAGGTTTTAAAAAGAAAGAACCTTACCAAAACCCTTTTCAAAAACAAAATACTCAGAAAAGGTAAAAAAGGGTTAATTTTCTTTTAAAAACATAAAGGTTTGTAGAGGAATCCAAATATCAAATAATAGTCACGGTGTCATAGAAGTTGTTGTCGCCTTATACGTTAAAAAGAACATTCCTTTTGTCGTTTTTAAAAACATTCAGTATTAAACATGTAAAAATATTCCTTTGGAAAACATTTTAATTAAATTAAAACAATATAAAAAGGTTTACTTTAAAATCATTTTATATCCATATAATAAATATTTAAAATAATATCAAGAATATTGATATAGAGAAAAAGATGTGATAATTAAATCTTTAAACATTTAAGGTGTCCCATACCACTTTGAACATTTAAATACTAATCTCCAAGAAAGAATAAATTTACCAAAACATTAAATACTATGATTATAGATAAAATATGGATATGAAATGTCACATTAGTTGTATATACACCTTAAAAAATAATAAAGGTGCATATCATCATGAAATGCCTCAATGAAAGGAGATTGAGACAAAATCCCTTACCTTTAGTCCATTTCATCACTTACAATATTTATTTTTCTGAATAATAAACTTAGGTTAATTATTTTATTTCTTTAGAAAATTTTTCATGTTTATTATTCCTTTTATATCTCTTATTACCATGTTATAACAATTACTTAATTATTTAATTTCATGTCGAACGTTTTGTTGATATTCGGTACTTGAGTTCAAAATGAATTTGGTATGACCTCAATAGTCAAAGTGGTCATGATTCCATCATATCCAAAATAATATTCATGAAATAATAATCAATTTTATACATCAATTATACCTTTTAATTGAACTATTTATGTATGTTTATGAAAAATGAAAAATGTTATAATCATGGAGACGGTAGGCCGTACATACATATGAGTAACGTTTCCATTTTTCAATGATAATTATGGAAAGAAGTTAAGAATTATTTTATTTTTACAGAATAATAATAATATAATTAATATCATTTAAATATACTTATATATTATTCAAGTGATGTGGTGATTAAAAATGAATCACATCACTTCGTGGAGGTGATAGTTTACACGTACGCATAGAGGACATTATCATTTTTATGTTCATAAAAAGTAAACATTTAATTGATATATTATTATATTATAATGATAAATATGTTAAGAATATCACATATGAACATTAATTCCATCATTATAACCAATATTGAGATATGGTTATGGAAAACGAATTATATCAGTTTGTGGAGGTGATAATTCACACGTACAAACAAATGATTAATTAATTTCCCATTTGATGGAAGTGGAGATAGATTTAGATGATGATATTAAAATAATAAAACTAATTATATTTAGGATACTGGAGTTATTATTTCATCATTTATGAATAATATTTTGAGGAAGTGGAAGAAGAAATAAAATAGAAACACTTAAATAAAAACGTTAAATTTCCTTCTAACGATCACCTTTGATTAACACCTAAACACTCTAAGTAGAGTTTTATGCCTACAATAAGGCCACTAGAATGTGGGGAGGTATTATAGGAAGGTTTTTTGGTATAAATTTGTCCATAAAATGGTTTTTGAAGTATAAGTAATAGAGATGAATGTCCCTTTTATAGGAGAGGGGAGGGGTACTCTTAGAATTATTAAAAGTATTAAATTAATATAAATTTATTTTCTATTAAAAAAGGTTCCAAACTAAATAATTTCAAATATAGGATGATTTTGAGTTGAAATACATTAATCTAATTAAAATTATACAAGTTTTTATTATTTTTTAATCCTTATCTTTTTAAACCCTTATTAATTCTTACCATGATATTATGTAATTTACACTTTGAGAGTAAATATAATTACTATAATATTCTAAATGACCAAAAATGAGTCATTAATGAATTTTTTATAATTACTCCAATCATTTGGATAGAATTTATTTTTTTTCTAATTTTATATCATTTAATAAAATATTATTTATTTTAAAATCTCAAAAATGTCAATTTTGACACTATTCACTAATTGAATTTTTAAAAATATCATAACAACTTGATTCCTAAAAAAAAACTACTTTAAATAATCACTAACACATCAAATTAATACATAAAATTTTTGGATGGCATCAAATATTCCAAATTATATTTATTTTAATATTATTAGTATTATTTGTTTGATTCTTCCTTTAATAGATATATTACAACATCATCATTATGTCATAATTAAATTTAATTATTTGTTGTCTAAAAATTATAAATAAATTATCATGATGTAGTTAAACATTTTATATTTATAATTACTATTTATAGTCTAATTTATCTTCTATATAAACCTATATTAAAAATAATTTACTTATTAAAAATATGAGTATTACATTTTTAACTTATCTTTAAATAAAATATAATAAATGTCATATTCTCACCCATGTGGCTTTAAAAGGTTATAATTTAAGACTAAGGTTGATTTTGGTTAAAACCCACTCATCCAATTAAATTAGGACAAGTGGTAGGGTAATTTTATATTATTATAATATTATTTTTACATTTAATTACATGATTTACCCTTAACCGTAGTAAATAAAATACTAAATTTACTATTCACAAAAAATAAGTTGATCCTATTATATCAAAATTTTCATACTGATTACAACTATGTATGTATATTTTTTAAAATTCAATTCATATAAGTGGATAAATTATGTTTAACACTAATTCCGTAGATGTGGCGAGAAGGCCAGTAAAAGAGACATTAAAACTTTCATTAAGTTTTTATATCTAATTTCAATATAAAAATTATTCCAATGAATCAAATTGGATTAATATATATATATTATTTATATATTGTGACTTTAAAAATCAGTTTAAATTATAATAATTATTTAAACAAAATATCAATTTTTAACTACAATGTAATATTTTTCACTATTCATCAAAAAATGAAAATTTTTAGAAAATACAAAAAATTCACCCTTAGATAATTTTGATATTAAAAATTCAAAAATAAAGTTTATTTTGAAATATATAATATATAAAAGTGTCAAATATTGGATTTAAAATAGGTGCACCCTGAAAAGGCGGCAACACTGCCTTTTTTGAAAAAAATACTTCTTTTATGTGTAAAATTGGATTTTATATTATATAATGTTTAGAAAACACATTAAATTAATGTTAAAAATTAGATTTAACATATTATATATATATATTTAATTAATATAATCCATCAAGATTAATTTGTTTATTTATTGGTATAAAACACACTTTTGTACATTTAAATAGTTTTTCAGAAAAACATTTTCTTTTATTTTACAAAGGGGTTTACATTCATTTATAATTAATTGTTCAAATAATTAATTATATATACATTTGTAAAATATATTTTCATAATTCAATTACTACTGTTTATACCCACCATTCTAATGGATAGGTTATAATGGTAACATTTAAATAATAATATTTACTTGTGCACTTAAGATCGATATTGTAGAGACCCAGTTTTTGACTAATAAGACTTTAAAATATTTTTAAATATTATTATAGATCCAAGTGCTGAGATGGAATGTGATTCCAAGGCCCTATGTGCTCAGAATTAATTTTATAAAAATATTAAATATATTTTATTTTACCCATGCGTAGTTAATTAAAGAAAATGGGATAACTATAAAAAGGTTGATCGGATCAGAAATCCAAGACTACGGTTGGGTCTGGAACACAGTGTTTCCCCTAGGTGTGATATAAAATAAGTTGGAGCTGGATGTTTGGATCCATCGCTCATTGGTATAACATTTTAAGTTGTTTATTTAATTAATTAAATTAATTAAATTAAAACCCTTTAAACTAATTTATGGATATAAATTCATATGTTAGATATTTTGGCTCATAATTATGTTTTTCCCAATGAGGATAAACCCTCTATTTATCTCTTCTCCTCCCTGTTGACAAATAAAGAATGAATAACGATGACGAACACCCAAATCTAGACAGATCAAAGTGCAGCGGATCCTGCTCCTCCGTCGACGAACGAATACTTCATCAACAGTGCACGATCAAATCTAGGTAGGACTCTTTCTTGGTGTTCTTACACCCTGAATTAAACTTTGACCATGTTATTAGTTAATTATTCAACCTTCTCCTTTGATCAAACCTCTACATGAGCCCAAGTGCCAATTTTTATTATTTATCACATGTTCTAACCCCGATGCCCTATTCTCAATTTCTGCCCAAGAATGCTTGGCTGGTAATGATTAAAACCTTTCTTATGGTGAATTTCACTCCCCTCCTTCTTCACATTTTCACCATGGCATCCCCGTAGATTTCGGTTCGATGATTTCCGGGTGACCTGAGCTTGACCAGGCACCCGAAACGTGACAAATTTGTGTCGAAATCATGCAATGGCAACAAAATCGTGAGCAGAGACTGGCTCTGCATAGATCATGACCCGAGGATCGCAGATCTGAGACCGTTTCACAGTTTCTGGTTGTATTGAAGGTGAGATTGCTTGAGTAAGGTGTTGGTAGAACGTTTTGGCTAGGGTGAAGGCTCAATGTGGTTTCGGTGAGGTGAGAAGGAAATTGTGGTGGCTGGGCGAGGTGGATCCAGCGGTTTGAGGTAGATTCGATGGTTCAAGGAGGTGCGATAGAGTGGTTCGGCATGAGCAGGGCAGTCTGGTGGAGTGAGATCGGTGCAACAACATGCTGAGGTGGTGAGGTAGAGCGAAAGCGGTTGTAGAGGTGGTCCAGCAGAGGTACATGCATTGGCTGACGTGCGGCGGTCCAGGAAGGCAGCTCGATCAGGGTTGGCTAGCGAAGGAGGCCAGAGGCAGTGTAGGGACGACAACCATGTGAGAAATGGGGGAAGGGGGTGGGGACCCTAAGGGGTGATCAAAAAAGAAATAAATAATTAAAAAGAATAATAATAGTAATAATAGTAATAATAATAATATTATTTATTTAAACTCACGTAGCTTCCCTGTTCGATGTCCAATTGAGGTGCTGTCAGCGGTGGTGTGACCCCATCGATGATATAATAATTTTAAGACCATTTCAGAGAATTTAACCTAACCTACGACCTGGTCCCATGAAATTTTTGTGAAACACTATATTTAATAATATTATTAAATCTTTAACTTTCCATAACTCCTGTGTGCGACGTCTGACTAAGGTGCCGTCAGCGACAACATGAACCTGTCTCTAAGAAAACCAATTCAATATCAATGTTGGATATTAAATTATGGTTCATGGGTTAGGCCCATGAAACACCCCAATAATAATAATAATAATATTGTCGCATAATATTACATCTATCGTAACTCATCCATACGACATCAATTTAATGTGCCATCTATGATAGTGCGACCCAGTTTTCAAAACAGTTCTTTCAAGACCAATGTTGGGTTACTTATTTGATTTTTCAGACCGGGTCCTCAAAATTTGCAAATAATAACAATATATTATTATTATTTAAGCTTTTACCCACCATAACTTCCGAATGCTATGTCCAATCGAAGTACCATCAGTGGAATTGTGATCCCAATGTTGAGGTGGGTCTTTTGAAATTAATTTCATATATTTAAATCAATATCACGATGTGGGCCCCATGAAGCCCGGTTCGTGCGTGTTGCGGTGAAATGTGACTCTTTCACTGGGTATATATGTTGGATGAATAAGTAGTCCACCTCGTGTGTTTTTCTGTGAGGATATCAATGGAGTGATCTATATAATTTATTTAGGGACCAAGGTGTGGGCCCCATAGGACTCCTCTAGAGCGTATTACAACAACATATGACTTTTCCATCGGAGTCCCATTTGGGGAAAATAAGTCGTCGATCTTGTGTGTTTTTCTGCAAGGGTCGAAATAGTGTGATCCATTTGGATGTACGAAGACTTATTCTTGATCTCATTCATTGTGGACTCATGAAAGAAATATCGGTGGAAGATCCTTGTCGAGGTTATTCAAGATTGACGTTCTTCTAGTGGTGTTCGATGATGGAATTGCTGTTTTCAGAATCACTAGAGCAGTATTGGATTAGGCTCCAGTGAATCACCCTTTAGTGGGGCTGGGCAGTGGTGTTCACTGATGAATCTTTAGGGCTTACTCTCTAGTGGGGCTGGACAGTGGTGTTCTCCATTTACTCTTCGGGGCTTGCCTTCCAGTGGGGCTAGGTAATGGCATTCGCCGTTTACTCTTCAGGGATTACCCTTCAATGAGGATGGGTAGTGGCGTTCGCCATTTACTCTTCAGAACTTACCCTCCAACAAGGATGGGCAGTGGCATTCACCGTTTACTCTTCTAAGATTACCCTCCAGCGAGGATGGGTAGTGGTGTTTTCCAACGAATCGGGACGAGACATGTTTTGACGTACCTTTGGACTCATGAGAAAGAGGGACGCTTTTCCCACCAAGATGCGTCCTTGTGATGCAACCTAAAAACCATGAGGGTAAGACCGTGCTTCCTAAAGTGGATAATATCAAGGTGTTGTGATTTAATCCCTTTAAATTTCAGTTCAGAGTGGACATGTGGGATGCTAGACATCGATGGTTACTTTTGGGACTGTTGGCTTCTAACTTTCTTGGTCTGATATGTAAGATGGAGATCCCCTTACTCCCTTGTTTAGGTTTCTTTGACTGAGAATATATACATACGTATATATATATATATATATATATATATATATATATATATTATTTTCTATTTCCCACTTCTTAGGTTTTGGATACTCTCCTTCCAGGAGAGGCAAAGACACCTAGGGTATGACACGTGATTTCTATGTCTAGATTCTCATGTTTCGATGAGTCTAATATCCTACTATAGGTAGTAAAGACTCAATGAGAAGTTCATCTTATCACTGTTTATAGATCCTTGTGTTTGGATGAACTTAGTTCACTCTCTTGTTGGGTTGAGATGCACTCCTTTTTTTGGAACTTGTCCTATCTACTGCTTTTCCTTTTTAGAGTATCTCTAACGGCTCCCCCTTCACCTTTTTGGGGTGTCCTACTGGGTATGTATATAATCACCCCTGAAAGGGATTTTCCAAAAATGTGCTGTATCTTTTGAAGATGACGGATAAGTTGATCGTGATTTCATAGGATCTTAGGGATACAAGCTGTGTGGACCGTGTATGGTGGTCGTAGTTGGGATACAGGAGAGGGGATCTCTCAGTTGTTACTATTTTTCAGTTTCCTTCAGTTTGGGATAGGTTTTTGGTTTGGGCATATGTTTTTCCCCTTTACTTTTTAGTATTCACTACCATACCTTTGTACTGTCTAGAGGTTCATGAATGTTCATTTTATTTTATAGCAGTTTCATCTTTTATTTATTTTCCCTCTGCACTTTTTCATTGAGTTGGATGTGTGTGTGTGTACAAGCATTTAGGAAAAGACCACCTTGAGTTGTTTTTCCTTCAATGATAGTTTACAACCCCTGGTTTATGGAGGTGGACTTGGGGTAGTTGTGACTCGAGCTGACATGGCCCGGGTCATGACAAAGTGGTATCAAAGGTGGTTTGACCCTTGAGACGTTGTTCGTTCATTTCTCTAAAAAGGTCTTGGTTTGGTTTAAGGAAACAGCGTCGAAGTGTCTTGAGAGTGGATATCAAGATAGGGAGTCCAGTGATGGTATGGGAGGCTGATGTATCCATTCAATAGGATCCTGATTACCCACTTGTAGAATCAGAACGCTGAGACACTTGTTTTAGGAAAAAATGGTACATGCATAATATAGGATTGAGTATTTGAATTTCCTTCTTGAGTTAGCTCCCCATTTTTGTTGAGACACACACACACACACACACACATATTCTCATCTAACTGTGGTACTCCTTGATAACATTCAGGATGCCTCTACGATGACAGCCAGCTTGGTTACCCTCTCTAAATTATGACGACAACCTTGCGAGCGATGAGGCCTCAGTTCAAGGGCCATCATGCGATCTAATTCCTCCAGGTGGAATAGTAGTATATCCTACACCTATGAAGCATAATTTAGTACCAGTAGTATAGGTAGGGGATGAGAACAATTTGAGTGTGCTTTGTGAGTTCCAGTGCCAGAGGATGCTGAAGTTTTGAGGTGAGCCAGATTACCAGGCAGTGGAGGACTGGTTGGAGTTGGTAGTCAACTGATTTAGGCTTGTCCAGACACCGGAAAACTAGATGGTGTATTTGGAAGACAAACTTTTTCTTGGGCTGACTAGGCGCTGGTGGAGTTTGATTACCCAGATGCATGATGAGTCAGTACTCTCATGAGATGAGTTCCATCAGCTGTTTCATGTGGAGTACTTCCCCTCATCCTTGCGCTCTGTCAGGATTTAGGGGATTCTTGAGTTGAAGTAGAGAGCCATGAGAGTAGATGTGTATGTGGATAGGCTTACAAACCTTACACACTACTCCCCGGATATGATTCGTGATAGTTACTTCTGAGCGCAGAAGTTCGAGTAGGGTCTCCATCAAAAGATTCATGATATTATAGTGACCCTGTGCATCCCTACCTATTCCAGGGTGCTGGTGTGGGTGATTGTAAAGAAGAGTTTCCTATCAAAGGGGTGCCAGTTAGTTGGGCCTGAAATGGTCACTTCCAAGTGGGGAAATCCACGACAGTTGGTGGATGTTAGTTAGAAGTTCCACGATATAGGAGACCTTTCCAGGATCAGGCTCAACCACATGGTCAGATGAAAATAGGACAACACAAAGCATCAAGTTAGCCGGGAGAGGGCCAATGCTATGCCTATGATGGGTGAGGTCACATAGAATGAGACTGCCTAAATAGACGAGATGATCATCCCATGAAGGTAGCAGGTGGACCACCACAGTAGAGGTAGTACCGTGACCAGGGTGGTTCCCAAGGAGGTGGTGCTGACAGAGTATTAGGAGGACCAGGTGGTGGGGATGTATCTATGAGATCCTCACTCCACCATCAGGTGGACCATGTCAGGATCAAGGAACTTGCGGCCAGGGACGCAGACAGCTGTAGGATATGGATTTCCATGATCTTCTAGATTTCGAGATGATAAGAGGTACGCCTTGTATCTTTTTTACTTTTTGCAGTATAATTTGTTTGGAACTTTGTGAAGTACTCTTTTCTCCCTGATCCTTGATTGAGGTTTTACCAAAGTGAAGTGGGGCTTCGGTGTAACCCTGTGTCGGTGTTGTTCGACATAACTTTGAATGCATGAAGTAGTGGGGTCCTTCCCCCACTGAGACTTGTTTTTGTGACAGGAGCAAAACCGTGAGTGCGAACTAGTGCTTCCCAAATCAGATAGTATCAAGGTGTGGTGTATGAGTCCCTATGACTTGTTCATTCATGGAGAGGTTATGTAGTGGGGTGTCAGAGTGGGTCCTGGCATTCCAAGTGTATTTTTTATGCTTGAACTCCTTTTGCTTGGAATGCCACTAGTGTGTGTGACAGAGTGTCTGGTTTGGGGATACTCTCCTTATAAGGGAAGCAAATACACATGGGGAATTCCATGTGCTTTTTATGTATAGATTCTTGCAGTTGGATGAGTTTACTAACCTTCCCTATTTGTTGTAACCTTCGCATTCTCAACGTCAACCTTGATATAGCAGTTATCAAGTACAAGTCGAGGTGATGGAGAACCCATGAATAGAAATATTGTAAGGGTTGGTGTCCTGAGAACCAATTGTTTTGTACTTTGATTACATGAATGTTCACTTATTATATATTCTTCATTGTTCTGCATGAATATAATATAATAATGTCTGGGAATATTTGTTGCATTGATAAGGTCATGGCAGATCCCCGCTATGATGAGAACCTTGAAATTCTATAACAATATTCTTAAACAAAGTTCTATGGTTGGATGACATACTATGATAGGACACATAGTATAAATACCGTCATGTGCGAGTAATCATAAGAAGATGAGACTCTCTCTCATGGAGTTCGCACTTGGTAATCTCCAAGATGGGAGATTATGAGATCAGACCCGCCAGTAGCAATTCCGCATGTCTTGGTGTCATCGGACATTGCTATCTAGGAGCATGTGTAATGGTTCTTAGACTGGAATATTATCATTAACTCATGTCATGACTCGCACACTTAGCTTTACTGATGAAAACCACCACGCAGACATTTGGAGAGAAGTAGGGTATGTTGGGTGCGTCACGAGTGACATGTTGTTAATGGATAAGTCGAGTAAGGATTTGTCCCTTCCATTTATGGAAGTTGATATCTCGGCCCTTTGATTGAAATAGAACCGTCGCATGAAATTCTATGGCCATGGTGTAAACGATGAGTTTATTTAAGGTAGTCAAAGAACGAAGGATCAAGCATATAGGTTTATGACACTGCCATGAAACCTTCTTGATGATATATTGAGACAAAGGGATTAAATTACATAGTAAACGTTTGTATGTGGTGATACGTCAATGCGGCGTAAACTTCTTTCTCTTGGGTGCCTTGACCCGTTGCTAGAAAGTAATCTTGGACTTTAGGCAAGCCCGCCTAATTCCAACGAGAAAACGGCCTAGAGGGTCACACACTAAGTGTATTCAAGTATCTCAAGTAGAATAAAGATTATTCCCATATGTGGTTTAATAATAATTCAAGGAAGCCTAAATCATTTTAATGTTGGAGGAAGGATAAAATGAAAACAAGTACACACCGTGTATTAATTATTACACGCCGTGTAGTTTTGATTTTGAAAAGGAAATGAATAAATGAAAAGAATATATACACGCCGTGTACATTTAATGTACATGCCGTGTAGTTTTCAATGAAAAACAAGTGCACACCGTGTATTTATTATTACACGCCGTGTAGTTTTTCCAGTCATGATTTTGAGGATATAATATTGTTTTATTAAATGATATTTATTATAATCAGCATGGGCACATGTCAAGGAATTAATTATTTGACATGGGGGTTTTAAATAAGAGTCAATGAAATAAATAAAACGCGTAATGATTTTATTTATTGTCATAACTCTATAACCCCACACACCCGATTATAAATATCCTCACAACCCCAACTCTTTTCCTAACCTAAGAGAATTCTTGTGCACAACAACTCTGGAGAATTATTTCAAGGCCGAAAGAACCTCTTCCTCCAAGAATGCTCTCAAGACCGAGATAGATCATCTTCCATCGGATCAAGACGATCTAAGGAAGACAATGCAATCAAAGGTTTCTCCACGCTAGCACTCGGAGACTCCTTTGGCGACGTCCTGAGATACGAGGTACACGTGTGGATCACCGCTAGAGGAAGTCTACACTTGGCTTCTGCGACGCAACGACGAATCAAATCAGAACGTGATTAAGAACATCAATAAATAAATAACACCCAAAAGGTATTTCTTTTCAATTGATTAAATTAATTATAATCAACTTGTAACGATCCTTATTTTTGGTTCCAGGACAAACCTTCTTATTTGTCTTTTTCTTTGATTTGATCCGTGGAGACTGGCGTTTATCGTCATATTGATCCCAGATTGATCATTTCTAATGACAAAAATCCAAGTGGGAACATCCACCCACACGCTTCCTCTATGCCCGGAACCTTAAAATGGTATCAGATGGAGGTTACAATGTTGATTATAGTTATTTAATTTTCATTGATAATTTACGCATTTATATTTGATTCACTTCGAAATATATCGTTCTATTAATCTGAATAAACGAGATCTATTCTTCCTCCTTAGTTTCTCGATTCATATCACAGAAACAACCTTTTAATTTTAATTTTTGATTAAAATAAAAACGAGGAACTCATCCGGAGGAGCCGCTCTTTCTATCTGCACAACACGGGATTACACTACGTGTAATTAAAACTACACGTCGTGTACTTAGGTTCAATGAGCCGGCACTGGTACACCAAACCACGCTGTGTAAATTGAATATGCCTAAGTATTAATCATGACGCGTTGACCAGAATTGAATGGCGCGTGGAACCGGAATACATGGAGTGTATGTTGGAGCAACACGCCGTGTAGTCTGTTCCGGCCCAGGTGAAACCGTGTACAATGATAAGCCACATACCGCGTACACAGGATCACCAGGCTAGTTACCACGTAACAAGGAAGTACACGCCGTGTATGATTCATCTACATGCCCTATACTCCAAAATTTCCAAAGTACAGAGAACATGCCAAAGCCCCCGGTGTGCACTTTGGATAAAAGGTGAAAAGAAATACACGTCGTGTAAATATAAACTACACGCCGTGTACTTTCCAGAAATTTCACCAGGTTTCCTCCAAAAGTACAAAGACCTGTACAAGGAATATGGATGAGAAGAATCTCAAGGAAATTAAGAAATGAATTTAAGATAAAGAATTGATTAATTATAAGATCATAATTAATTGAATTCTAGCGCAACTTATCTTAAATGAAAGAACGATTAAAAGAATTTGAATTCTAAATTTGCGTAAATGTCGTTGCATGCCATGGATGATCATGAGCTAGACCAAAGACCCTTTGTATGTGTATGGTTTCATTTAAATTTATTTAATTTAAATTTGTTGTCCTGCGATCCTTCTTCCAATAAAATGTAGGGACTACGTGCCCATGGTTTCTTTAATGTAAACCCATGTAATGGAGGATATCCCAAGAAAGAGGAGACAATTCAAATCCCGAAGCCGAGGTGAAACTGACGCAAGAATATACAAAGGTGGACAGGTGAGAGCTGCAAAACACGAACCATCAGGTTCAAGGTGTTTTCCCTAGGTCAGGGTTAGCTTATCAAAACCGCTAGATAATCTAACCAATAGAATCTCATGATCATTCCATATTATTTTATTTCTATCTGATTGCATGGTTTATTTATTATTTATGTGTTTTTGCGATCACATAATTAATAAAATGAAAAAGAATGAAAAGATGGAATAAAATAAAAACCAGACTATACATAAACATTATCGGAGCATGGTTAATCACTTAAAGAAGCATCACTTAATATTAACAAGCATGTGATAATGAAAAACTACGCATAAAGGACTAAAATACCTCAATACCATATTAAGTCAGACCAAGCCTTCTGTTACCTGATTAAGGGCAAGACTCAATAAAACTATGTGTTTGACCAACCTTTGTTGGGACACTTACTTTTATAAAGTAAGCCCCTATGAAAGGTTTAGGGTTGACTTAACCATATTACATCAAGAGAAGTAGCCCTTGATAGACTTGGTGTAATATTGGAGGAAAGAGTTGAGGAAATCCAAGTCTAGATTTCAGGATTGGGGAGTCCACTCAACAGATCAAGGAACTGTAAGCTCACAGTTGGAAAAGACCTGCCTACCTAAATACCTTCAAATAGCTTGACCAACCCTTGTTGGGGTTATGTGAAGGGAAATATGGATCCTTACCACTAGAATGTCAAAGCAACTGGACATTCTGAGTTCAATGGTGAGGGCCATTGGGACTTGATAAAATAGTGGGAGAATTAATTAATTCATTTATTATTTCTCATAAAAATGTAATCAAGAAAGTACTGATAAATCTTCTATTTTAATTTGTAGAATCAAAATGAAAAACTCATCAACCACATTTTCTCTGCCATCAATACTGTATAAAGACAATATCCTCATCGACAGTAATTTTTAGGAATGGTTTAGGCGCCTTCGGGTTATCCTACGCCATGAATGAAAGTTTTACGTGCTGGAGTCCTCACTTCCTGATTCTCCTGCCCCAGGGGCAAGTGATGAATATTTCTTGGTCTATGATCAACATTTGAATGATGCTCTAGACGTTCAATGTTTGATGCTGTCATCGATGTCTAGTGAGATCATGAAGTCTCATGAAGACATGGATGCCTATAGCATGCTCGAGAACCTCCGTGGTCTATAATATGAGAGAGAAAGACATGAAAGGTTTGAGATATCCAAGGCTCTATTCCAGAGAAAGCTTGGAGAGGGTGCCCCAGCTGGGCCTCATGTAGTCAAGCTCATTGGATACATTGAGCGCTTGGAGATTCTAGGGTTTAAACTACCTGAAGAACTAGGTACTGATCTCATTCTCGCATCACTCCCCCAGAGATTCTAAAACTTTGTTGTGAACTTCAACATGAACAACATTGAGAAGTCTCTGTCTGATCTTCTTATCCTTATTCGCCAAGTGGACAATAACATGAAGTGTGAAAAGAATTCTATCCTCATGGTGAATAAAAGGAAAGGGAAGGAGAAGAGCTTTAAGCCCAAATATTTTTAAAGGCCTTCCAAGAAAAGGAAGATCAAAGGGGAGGCAAAGGAATATGATGCTGTTTGTTTTGCATGTGGCAAGAAGGGCCACTGGAAGAAAAACTGCACCCAGCCAAGGAAGAAAGGGGAAGATTCAGGTGCGTTTGTTATCAAATGAAATCTATCTGTTTATACTAATTGGGTATTAGATACTGCTTGTGGTGCTCACATCTATATCCAAATACATGAACCAATTAGATTCAGGAAGATTGATCGAGGGGAGGTAGATCTACGAGCAGCCAATGGAGCTAGACTTGCTGTTGTAGCTGTCGGGGGCTACCACCTCACATTGCCTACGAGGTTGATCTTGGTTTTGAAAGGATGTTATTATGTACCCTCTGTAACCAAAAACATTATTTCAGTATCCAGATTAGATACTGATGGATTCATCTTCAAATTTGGAAGTGGATGTTGCTATTTTTATAAATATAGCATTTGTTTTGGTAGGGCACATTTATATAACGACCTTTATTTGTTAGACTACACAAACCAAGTAATGGAAATCGATAACAAAGTTAATTCACATGACCCATACCACACCCAACTTTGGCATCACCGGCTAGGTCATGTCAATGAGAAATGTTTGACAAAATTACATCAAGATGAGTATTTAGATTCTTTCTAACTAAAACCACTTGGTGTATGTCATGCGTGTTTACAAGGAAAAATGACCAAATCCCCATTTAGTGGGAAAGGTGAAAGAGATAAAGAGATTCTAGAATTAGTTCACACAAATGTGTGTGAGCTATTTTTAGTTGAGGAAAGGTGTGGGTTCTCATACTTCATAACTTTTACTAACGATTTTAGTAGATATGGATATATCTACTTAATGAGTTATAAGTCAGATTATTTTGATCGGTTCAAAGAATACAAGAATGAAGTTGAGAACCAGCTTGGTAAGAAGATTAAGAAACTCCGCTCAGATAGAGGAGGAGAATATCTTAATTAGGACTTCATTTATTTCTTACAGGAGTTTGGGATTCTATCTCAACTCACTCCTCCTTACACACCACAGTGGAATGGTGTAAGAAAAAGGAGGAACCACACCCTGTTGGACATGGTGAGATCAATGATGAGTCATGTGAGTCTTCCATTATCCTTTTGGGGATATGCATTACAAACAGAATCACACATAATAAACCAAGTACCAACGAAATCGATAAATGGTATTCTATACGAGTTATGGAGTGGACGCAAAGCCATGTTATCGAATTTACATGTGTGGGGTAGCGAAGCATTTGTTAAGGCCTCTTCAGGTAACAAACTTTCACCCTGAGGCACAAAGTGTATCTTTATAGGATATCCCAAGGAAACAAGGGATAGTACCTATAAAACCCCTCAGAAAAAAGGTTACAATGGAAAGACACACCATATTTCTTGAGAGGGAGCACATCTCCAAAAGAGATAGTGGGAGTGAGATAGACTTCGATGAAGTCGAGGCTCAAGATACACATGAGTTAGTACAAGAATAGATTCTACAAAGCCCCATGGAAGAATAATATATTACAGAGACACAAGAACTGCGTAGGAGCACGAGATAGGTGAGAGAACCAGAACGATATGGTTTTCTTGTCACTGAGGATGGTGACTCATTATTGGTTGACAATGATGATCCTCTTACCTACAAGGAAGCAGTTAAAGGCACAGACGTTTCCAAGTGGCAAGAAGCCATGAATTCTAAAATGGATTCCATGTACCAAAACCAAGTCTGGATTTTGGTAGATCCTCCAGTGGATGTAAAGCCTATTGGTAATAAATGGGTATTAAAGAAGAAGTTGGACATGGAGGGGAAAGTCAGCACCTATAAGGCACGAATGGTTGCAAAAGTTTTTAGACAATGTCAAGGAATTGACTATGATGAAACCTTTTCACCAGTTGTGATGCTTAAATCCATCAGAATCCTATTGGACATTTCCGCTTACCATGACTATGAAATTTGGCAAATGGATGTCAAAATATATTTCCTTAACGGGAACCTCTAGGAAGATGTGTACATGATACAACCTAAAGGGTTTGTGAATCCAAAGGATGCCAACAAGGTATGAAAGTTGCAGAAATCCATTTATGGATTAAAGAAAGCATCAAGGTCATGGAACATTCGTTTCAATAAAGATGTAATAGAATTTGGCTTTGTTAAGAATGAATGTGAGCCTTGTGTATACAAGAGGTTTAGTGGGAGTGCAATCGTTTTCCTAATAGTATATGTTGATGACATATTACTAATTGGAAACGAAGTACCTGTCTTAAAGTCAGTTAAGGCATGGTTGCATAAATTCTTCTACATGAAAGACTTGGGTGAGGCAGCATATATTCTTGGGATCAAGATCCATCATGATAGATCTAAGAGAATGCTGGGCCTAAGTCAAAGTACATACATTGACAAGATACTGAAGAGGTTCAGTATGGAACAGTCCAAGAGGGAATTGTTTCCAGTGTCACATGGCATTCATCTTTCCAAGAAAATGTGTCCTCAGACACATGAGGAAATAAATAGAATGACAAGGATCCCTTATGCATCAGCGATTGGGTTGATCATGTATGCTATGATATATACGAGGCTAGATGTTTCTTACACATTAAGTGTGGTAGGCATATATCAAGCTGATCCAGGAGACCGCCATTGGATGGCAGTCAATACTATCCTTAAGTATCTGAGGCGTACTAAAGATATGTTCCTGGTTTATGGAGGAGATGAGGAACTAGTCATCAGAGGACATGTAGATTCTAGTTTACAGACTGATCAAGATGACATGAAGTCGCAGAATGGATACATCTTCAGTTTGAATGGAGGTGCAGTGAGCTGGAAGATCTCAAAGAAGAGTGTGGTGGTAGATTCTACAGTGGAGTCCGAGTATATTGCAGCTTCTGAGGTAGCTAAAGAAGTATTATGGATGCGAAGCTTCATCTAAGAGTTGGATGTAGTACCAAGCAGTAAAGATCCTATCACACTCTATTGTGATAATACTGCAATGGTGGAACTTGAAAAAGAGCCAAGGTCACATCAGCGGACAAAGCACATACTTCGGAAGTATCATCTCTTGAGGGATTTTTCTCAGAGAGGTGAAGTTGCAGTGAGTAGTATTTCCACGGAAGACAACGTGGCAGACCCCTTGACTAAAGCCTTGACTTAGCAGAAACATGATCATCATGTGAGGTCTAGCGGACTAAAAGTCTTAGGCAGTTGGCTCTAGTCCAAGTGGGAGTTTGTAAGGGTTGGTGTCCTGAGAACCAACTGTTTTGTACTTTGATTACATGAATGTTCACTTATTATATATTGTTTATTGTTCTTCCTGACTATAATATAATAATGTCTGGTAATATTTGTTGCATTGATAAGGTCATGGAAGATCCCCGCTATGATGAGAACCTTGAAATTCTATAACAATATTCTTAAATAAAGTTCTATGGTTGGATGACATACTATGATAGGAAACATAGTATACAGATCGTCATGTGCGAGTACTCGTAAGAAGACGAGACTCTATCTCATGGAGTTCGCACTTGGTAATCTCCAAGATGGGAGATTATGAGAACAGAACCGCCAGTATAAATTCCGCATGTCTTGGTGTCATCGGACATTTCTATCTACGAGCGTGTGTAATGGTCCTTAGACTAGAAGATTATCATTAACTCATGTCACGACTCGTGCACTTAGATTTACTAACGAAAACTATCACACAGACAGTTGGCGGGAAGTAGGGTATGTTGGGTGCATAACGAGTGACATGTTGTTAATGGATAAGTTGAGGAAGGATTTGTCCCTTCCATTTATGGAAGTTGATATCTCGGCCCTTTGATTGAAATACAATTGTCGCATGAAATTCCATGGCCATGGTGTAAACAACGAGTTTATTTTAGGTAGTCAAAGAACGAAGTATCAAGCATATAGGTTTATGACACTGACATGAAACCTGCTTGATGAGATATTGAGGCAAAGGGATTAAATTACACAGTAAACATTCATATGTGGTGATACATCAATGCGGCGTCAACCTCTTTCTCTTAGGTGCCTTGACCCATTGCTAGACAGTAATCTTGGACTTTAGAAAAGCCCTCCTAATGCCAATGAGAAAGAGGCCTAGAGGGTCACACACTAAGTGTATTCAAGTATCTCAAATAGAATAAATATTATTCCCGTATGAGGTTTAATAATCATTCAAGGAAGCCTAAATCGTTTTAATGTTGGAGGAAGAATAAAATGAAAACAAGTACATGCCGTGTATTAATTATTACACACCGTGTCGTTTTTATTTTGAAAAGGAAATGAATAAATGAAAACAATATATACATGCCGTGTACATTTAATGTACATGCCATGTAGTTTTCAATGAAAAACAAGTACACGCCGTTTATTTATTATTACACGCCGTGTAGTTTTTCCAGTCGGGATTTTGAGGATATAATATTGTTTTATTAAATGATATTTATTATAATCAGCGTGGGCGCATGTCAAGGAATTAATTATTTTACATGGGGGTTTTAAATAAGAGTTAATGAAATAAATAAAACGCGTAACGCGTTTATTTATTGTCATAAATATATAACCCCAGACACCCGATTATAAATATCCTCACAACCCCAACTCTTTTCCTAACCTAAGAGAATCGTTGTGCACAACAAATCTGGAGAATTATTTCAAGGCCGAAAGAACCTCTTCCTCTAAGAACACTCTCAAGACTGAGAGAGATCATCTTCCATCGGATCCAGACGATCTAAGGCAGAAAACGCAAGCAAAGGTTTCTCCACGCTAGCACCCGGAGACTCCTTTGGCGACGTCCCGAGATACGAGGTACCCGTGTGGATCACCGCTAGAGGAAGTCTACACTTGGATTCTACAACGCAATGACGAATCACATCAGAACGTTATTAAGAACATCAATGAAGAAAGAACACCCAAAAGGTATTTCTTTTAAATTGATTAAATTAATTATAATCAACTTGTAACGATCCTTGTTTGTGGTTCCGGGACAAACCTTCTTCTTTGTCTTTTTCTATGATTCGATCCATGGAGGCTGGTGTTTATCATCATATTGATCCCGGATTGATCATTGCTAATGACAAAAATCCAAGTGGGAACATCCACCCATGCGCTTCTGTTGCGCCCGAAACCTTCAAATATATGACTCACTATGTGGTGCTGGCAGTAATAGTCTTCTTCCTGAGGGTGTGGAGACACTAACTTCTTGGAGAATGATTTGTGCTTTGTACAGATCACCAGAGTCTCAAGTACCTCTTCACTCAGAGATACTTGAACCCGAGGCATCTACGCTGGTTCGAAATTCCTACAGGACTATGACTTTGAGATAGTATACTTCGGGAAAGGCCAACATTATAGTAGATTCCCTTAGTAGGAAGTCCCATGATCACCTGGTGTATGAAGTTTCAGAGCATTTAGCTTCCCTGTAACTGACCCTAGTGGAACAGGAGGGTACAATTTTCTTTAGTCGATGGTGTTTAATCCTTCGCTTCCCAAGCATGTAAGAGAGTCTTAGTTGTGATATATCAACTGTGAAATCCTACATGATGAGATATCCTTGTTTGTTTCACCATATGTATATTTTGAAGGAGGGAGTCACGAGACCCTGTTCGAAGAGAAAACCTTATGAGGATGGACCATCCCTTTGGTTTATGTGTTGTTCCAGCACAGAAAATGTGCAGGTTTTCCTAGGAACATGAGAGCTTGATAAGGGCTCACCATCCCAAGTTGTTGTTTAGTTTTTCTTTTCATGGAAAAAATTTGAAGGAGGGAATGATGTAGAGACTCAGTTTTTTCCTAACAAGACATTGAAATATTTCTAAATATTATTCTAGAGCCAAGCACTGAGAAGATGTGTGATTCTGAGGCTCGGTGTGCCTGGGATTAATTTTATAAAAATATTAAATATATTTTATACTACGCACATGTAGTTAATTAAAGAAAATAGGATAAATCTCAAATAGTTGATCAGATCAAAAATCCAAGACCACAGTTGGGTCCATAATGTGGTGTTTTCTCTAGGTGAAACATAAAATAAGTCGGTGTAGGATGTTCAGATCCATCTCTCATTGGAAGATAATTTTAAGTGGTTTATTTATTTAATTTAATTAATTAAATTTAAAACCTTTAACCTAATTTATGGATATAAATTCATATATAGATTTTGGATCATAATTCTATTTTTCCCAATGATGAAAAACCCTCTCTTCCTCTCCTCTCCTTCCCGTTGAAGAATGAAAAATGATGAATGACAACGAACCCCTAGATCTGGATGGATCAAAGCACAACAAATCCTCCACCTTCATCAACAAACACATCCTTCTTCAACAACGCACGATCCAATCTAGGTAGGACTTTTTATTGGTGTTCTTATGCCTTTAATTAAACTTTGATCATATTTTAGTTAATTATTCAACTTGTGCCTTTGATAAAACCTCTGCATGAGCCCAAGTACCGATTTATATTGTTTATCACATGTTCTAACCCTGGTGACCTATTATCAATCATTGGCCAAGAATGCTTGGATGGTAATGATTAAAACCTTTGTTGTGGTGACTTTACCTCCCCTCCTTCTTCATGTTTTTCACCATGGAATCCCTGTGGATTTTAGTTCGATGATTTCCAGGCAACCCAATCTTGATCGGGTTCTTAGAACGAGACAGATTCATGTCAGAATCATGCAACGACAACAAAATCGCGAACAGAAACTGGATCTACATAGATTGTGACTTGAGGATCACAAATCTAAGATCAATTCATAGTTTTGGGTTGTATTGAAGGTGCAGTAGCTTGAAGAAGGTGTTGGTGGTGTGTTTTGGACAGGGGGATGACCCAGCATGGTTTTGGTGAGGTGAGTAGGTGATCATGACGGCTGGGCGAGGCAGATCTGGCAGTTCGAGGTGGCATGGCAGAGTGGGTCGACATGAGGAGGGCGGTTCGGTGGAGAGAGGTCGGTGCATCGGCAGTCTGAGGTGGTGCGGTCGAGCGGAGGCGACTGTGGAGGTGGTCCAATAGAGGCAAAGGTGGCGGCCGACATGCAGCGGTCCAGGCAGGCGGCCCGAGCGAGTGTGGCTGACGATGGAGGTTGAAGGTGGCGCAGGGATGACAGTCGCATGAGAAATAAGGGAAGGGGGGGGGGGGATCCTAAGGAGTGATAAAAAAAGAAATAAATAATTAATAATAATAATAATAATAATAATAATAATAATGTTATTTATTTAAACTCCCGTAACTTCCCCGTGCAGCCTCCAATTGAGGTACCATCAGCAGCGGTGTGAACCCATCGATGATACAATCATTTTGAGACTGTTTCAGATAATTTACCACAACCTACAACCTAGGCCCATGAAACACTCATGAAACATTATATTTAATAATATTATTAAATATTTGACTCTCCATAACTCTTGTGTGTGAGGTTCGACTGAGGTGCGATCAGTAGCAATGTGACCCTATCTCTAAGACAGACAATTCAATATAAATGTTTGATATTAAATTCTAGTTTGTGGTTCGGGCCCACGAAACACCCCATTATTATTATTATTATTATTATTATTATTATTATTATTAACAGTGCGACCCAATTTTCAAAGTGGTCCTTTCAAAACAAACATTGGGTGCCTTCTTTGAGTTTGTGGATCGGGTCCTCGAAATGTCAAAATAATAATAATAATATATTATTATTAAATCTTTGACGCACCATAATTTATGCATGATATGTCTAATTGACGTACCATCAATTAAATTGTGATCCCAATTTTGAGGTGGGTCTTTTGACATTAATTTTTGATATTTAAATCAAGATTGAGGTGCAGGCCCCAAGAAGCATAGTTTAGGCACGTTACAGTGAACTGTGACTCTTTCACTAGGTATCTGTGTTGGACAAATAAGTAGTCCACCTCATGTTTATTTTCATGAGGATCACAAGGTTAAAATACATATAATTTGTTTCAGGACCAAGGAATGGGCCCCATAGGATGATTGTTGATCATATTACGGTGACATATGAATTTTCTTTTGAAGGTCTGTTTGGGGCGAATAAGTAGTTGATCTTGCATGTTTTTCCGCAAGGGTCGAAATAGTGTGATCCATTTAGATGTGAGAAGACTTATTAGTGATCTCATTAATTGTGTAATCATGAAAGGAATATCGGTGGAAGATCCTATTTTATGTGTTCCAAGATTTATGTTCGTCTAGCGATGTTCAATGATGGTAGTGATGTTTTCAGAATCACCGGAGCAGTACCAACTTACCCTCCAGCATATCACCCTTTAGTGGGGCTGGGTAGTGGCGTTCACCAATGAATCTTCAAGTCTTACCCTCCAGCGGGGCTGGGAAATGTTGTTTGTCATTTACTTTTTAGGTATTACCCTCCAGCAGGACTATGCAGTGGCGTTCACCGTTTACTCTTCAAGGCTTACCCTCTAGTGGGGTTGGGCAGTAGTATTCACCATTTACTCTTTAGGGATTACCCTCTAGTGGGGATGGGTAGTGGCGTTCACAATTTACTCTTCCAGGATTACCCTCCAATGAGGTTGGGAAGTGGTGTTTGCCAATGAATTGTGACAAGACATGTTTTGACGTACCTTTGGACTCTTGAGAAAAAGGGACACTTTTCCCACCAAGATGCGTACTTATGACGTGACCTAAAAACCATGAGGGTGAGATAGTGCCGCCCAAAGAGGATAATATCAAGGTGTAGTGATTGAGACCCTTTGACTTGAAGTTCAGAGAAGATGTGTGGGATGATAAGCATTGATGGTTACTTCTGGGACTGTTGGTTACTCACTTTCTTGGGATGAGCTGTGAGATCGAGATCCCCTTACTCCCTCATTTGGGTTTCTTTTACTGAGTATATATATATATATTCTTTTCCAATTCCCACTCCTTGGGTTTTGGCTACTCTCCATCCAAGAGAGGCAAAGACACGCAAGGTATGCCATGTGCTTTCCATTTATAGCTTCTTGTGGTTGGATGAGTATACTCTCATACTATAGGTTGTGAAGACTCAATGAGAAGTTCATATTCTCACATTTTCTAGATCCTTGTGTTTGGATGAGCTTAATTCACTCTCTTGTTGGGTTGAGCTACACTCCTTTTTCTGTATCTTGTCTCATGTACTTGTTTCTTTTTCAGAGTATCTCTTATTCCCCCTTCACCTTTTCAGGGCATCCTACTGGGTATGTATACACTCACCCCTGGATGAAATTTTCCCAACATGTGTCATGTCTTTTGAAGATGACAGAAAGTTCGATCATGATTTCAGAAGATCTTAGGGATACGAGCTGTGTGGACCATGTACGATGGTCGTATTTGGGATACAGGAGTAGGGCTCTCTCGACTGTTACTCTTTTTCAGTTTCCTTAGGTTGGGATAGGTTTCTGGTTTGGGCATATGTTTCTTCCCTTTAATTTTCAGTATTCACTACCATACCTTTGTATTGTCTAAATGTTCATGCATGTTCATTTTATTTTATAGCAGTTTCATCTTTTATTTATTTTCCCTCTGCACTTTTTCATTGATTTGGCTATGTGTGTGTGTGTACAAGTGTTTAGGAAAAGGCCTCCCCAAGATGTTATGACTTTGGTGCTAGTTTCCAACCCCTGGCCTATAGATTTTGGATTGGGGTAGTTGTGGATCGAGGATGACATGGGTCAGGTCACGACAGATATGGTGCATCATGTACAGTATTGAACATAGTGTTTCCTTTTAAAAATTTAGAATGTTACAATAAATATATGGTTATATCTATTGTATAGGGTTAATTGAGAATTTATAGGCATTGCGCACAACTGAATTCTCCCCTGAAAAGTTCCTCTCATCTTCTCAATAATAAGAAGAAATCCTTCAAGATTGAAGGATCTTAGAGTGATCAAGTCAAGAAATGAAAGACAATTGATTCAATATGCTAGCACTTGAAAATAAATTGGCATCACTCAGAGATCAAATGATCACATGTGGATCACAACTAGAGGAATTCTATACCCAGACCTTCCAAGTGCAGTAAATGTAATCCAAAAAAGGTTTTTTGTATGGTCAACAATATCTTCATCGAATAAAAGATCCACTGACCAAATATTTATTTCTTCTGATCACAAAAGAATTAATTATAAATTTAACATGAAAGATTCTCTCTTGGGGTTTTGAGAAACTATAAATTAAAATAAATTTTAATTTAACACCCACCAAAGGCACTATAGCATCCCACCTTTTTATCACATAAACTTTCATTACATTATACAAAACCAAGGATCTTTAAGGTTTAGTGTCTTGGAAACGAAGAACTTAATATATGAAAACATAAAAAAATTCTTCTTAAACACTTGAAAGGATTCTTCATTTGTTCATCCTAAGTTCATTACTGCATCTCATAACCTGGGAACATACATCAAAGGAAAGGGTGAGCAGAAGGCCAAGTAAGGGAAACAAGGGAAACATTTTACATGTGAACTTGAGATACATCAATAAAGTCATGATAAATAACTTTAAGGATTGAGAAAGAGATCATGAGGCATATCATAATGAAAAGAAAATGATTCATAACTTGATGATGTGGATACAACATTTAACTTAGACAATCATGAACATATCACTAAGGTCCATCCCCAAGGTGTCATTTAAAAAAAATTACCAAGGTTATTCACCAAGTTATCATTAAAATTGCAATCCCTAGAGATTACATCATTTCCCAATGCATTGGAGCGCTATAAGGGAGCAACCTTAAATTTGTCTTTATTATCATGTGAGACACATATATCATCATCAAAAATTTCATAAATAATTTATATAACCTAAAATAAATGGGTTTCATTTCATAATCATAACGTTTTAAAAACTACTTTTAAGACATGATCTTTATGTCATTTTAAACCAACAGAAAAGGAAAGAAGGTTTCATGTATGTAAATCCCAGAATTAAAATAAAACATTTTGATATATATGTGAATACCCTTGTAGAAGAAATATCTTTGAGTATTCACATAATAAAATAAAAAAATTTGAGAAAAAGAGAGAGAGATTTTGAGACGAAAATTCTGCAGTATAACAGCTATGTTACAGGGTTTTAGAAAACATTGAAAAGAGAGGGGACATGGGTTACCCACTCATAAATGATAAAAAAATAGTAGAGGGATATAATATAAAGGATATAAGAAAATGGTAAAGAAATTTTAAATACATACCATATGAAATGAAAAAACATGAAAGGAAGACAAAAATAAGATTTATCTTATAAAAATTTGGCAGCCTAACGGCGTCACTTAAAATTTCTAAAAAATGAATTGATGAGAGTAAGAGGGGGTCTCTCATAATATGAAAATAAAAGGACAGTATGATGGATATAGAGATCATACCCCAACATAAGAAAAAGTAACTTTAAATACTTGACATGAAAATAGAACTTTGAAAATGAGAAGTGTGAAAGAATCCCTTACAAAAATTCGGCAGCCTAACGACGCCACTTAAAAATTATTAAAATGAATTGATGAGAGTAATAGGGGTTCTATCATCATATGAAAATACAAATTAAATTAAGTTTAATATAAAATAACATCCTAAAACATAATAAAATGGAACGTAAAATAAATGACATAAAATAGAGTACTTGAAAAGAAAGAGAGAGGTAGGATCACTTACAAAAATTTGGCAGCCTAACGACGCCACTTAAAAATTATTAAAATGAATTGATGAGAGTAAGAGGGGGTCTATAATCATATGAAAATAAAAATTATTGTAAGTTTAATATAAAAGAACATCCTCCAATATAATAACATGGATCATAAAAGAAATGACATAAAAGAGAGTACTTGAAAAGAAAGAGAGAGGTAGGATCCCTTACCTTGAAGAGTAACTTAGAAAGCTTGAAGGTCGGGACCTTGGGAGGCTTTAGGGAACCTTGGGAGGACTCCTTGGGAGGTAATAAGACCAGAAATTTATTGATGAGGATTTGGAAATGAAAATAATGAGGGAAAGACTAGGTATTTATAAGAGAAGTTAGGGGACACGTCATTAATGGCCAAGGGACACCTCATCGGTGGTATTGAAAAAACCATGGGTTTTCCCATGGTATTTTCCCATGGTATTGGCCACTTGGGACACCTCATACCTTATATTACTATTAATAAGTCTACCAGAATGATTAAATAATTATTACATCCTTAATGATTTCATTAAACACTCAAAACTAAAAATAGTATTTTCACTATTCACCGAAAATTCATTTGTTTCAGAAAAATCCCCAAAAATCACCATAACCTAATATTGATGCTATGAATTCAAAAATGAACTCCATTTTATAAAAATAAATTTCTAAATATTTTTAATTTAATTTTTAATTAAAAAACACTATTCACCTGAAAAAACTAATACTTGATTAATAATTTCTGAAACAGTTATTTACCTATTTTATTGAATCACATTACTTAATCAAGGTGCCTAAATTATATTAATATTTTCTTTAAGTGATATTAATAATCCATTTTGTCACATTACTAATCCTAAGCGTAAAATCATTATTCATAATTTACTATTCATCAAAAATTATTTTGATCTTATTAGACTCTAAATTTCATACTGAACACAACTGTAGAAGAATATTTTTTGAAAATCATTTAACATTTTTAATTATTTAAGGTTTACATAAATATTTTAAAATATCATTTTTCCAAAATTCATCAATAATATACATTATATATTTATCCGGACACTTGAGATTCACAAACTTCACCATAAGAAGAAATCACAATTTTTATTTAAATCAAAGGATTACACAAGGCAGTTACGGTCTCATTACATAGCCCCTTATAACACCATCATAGGACCTAAGAGTATGGTGTTCTAGGGTGATAGAATCTTGGGGTGGCTCGACCAACATTGCCTGAGTAGTGATTTCTATCAGATTGAACTTCTCGTGAAGGCGATTCCGTTCCAGCTTCACACAATGAAGTTCAGCTTGGGTTTGGTCCAGAGCAAAGCCCAAAGGTGCTACCTCCTTCCCGAGTTCCATCAGATGGGCTTCGATCGGCCCGAGACTACTGTATGGGGCCATTGAATCTTCTCTCTATATTAATTAATCAAGATCACTTTTATTTATAGAAAATAATTGTAACATTTAGTTTCCAATGATCATATTGACCAACCGTCATATAACAGTTAAAACCCAACGATCTAATTTTAATTATACTCATTTTATTAAATAAAATAACCCACTAAAAATACAGAACAAAATTTACTCAAGAATTTTGGGTCGTTACAATATTCCCACCTTAAGAAATTGCGTCCTTGCAATTTTAAAATTGGGCTTAGAAATTTCATTGAAAGTCCCACATCAAAAAAATAGTAAGTAAAACTATTACTTTAAAAGAAAGAAATGGAAGTACAAAGGTCACCCGAGTAAACCTATACTAGGATTCCATGTAGGAAAACATGGATATAGAAGAGAAAAAAAAGGGTTAAGTTCTAATGGAGAGTTATAGAAAACATTATTAGGAGAAAATTAACTACAAGAAGATTACAAACTTAAGATGTGTTAAACGGTCTTTGATTACCCAGTAGGAAACATAAACCAACAACGTTTTTGTTTTACATTCCTTTTCATAATTTTGAGGAATTCATTTACTACATATAATAAAAACATAAGGAAATATACTTACCTTCAAGTAGAGTTTCATCCCTTAATAAGTTTCCACCAAGACTAATATTTTCTCTAAACAATGAGCATTCAAAAGGACTTGGTCTCATCAAAAGCACAAGAATCATCTTCTAGAGAATCACATAATCCCACAAAATAATAACTATATTTTCCCTTGTATTTAGTCATAAACTAAAACTAAAATGGTTAGTACGAGATCATATAATCCCCAAAAAGGATAATCCTTTATAAAAAGAAATGCGACTATTAATATCCAAAATTCAGTAAAAGTACCCAAAGTTCTAGAAAGACTATTAAATACACAATCATCCTTAAAATTCTTCAGAATAATCCAAACTAAGATTGGAACCCAAAACTCAGAAGGATTTAATAACATAATCTTCCAAGATAAACTTTATTGTTCATCTCCAAACAACATCAACCACTCTTAACGTCTTAAAAAAAGTAACTAACCTAATCACATTTTCCCCAAGATAGGTTAATCATTTCCATAAGTAACCTAAATTACCATAAGTTCATTTTAAACTCATTGATTCTTCAAAATATAAGTCATCCTTTACTTCTGAAAGAAAATACAGTAGTAATCTAGTTACCTTGATCATATAGGGTTCCCAAATTAGTGAACATCTTCCAAAATAATATTCATCTTTTAATACCTTAATCATTTTTTTTCAAGAAGAACAACTTCACAACATTAACATGTGATACATAACAATAGATGTTTTCCTTAATGATATAAAACCATATTAGGTAGTGACTCGATGTTCTTAGAAAAAATTAAATATATGCTCATAGAGCACGAACTAAAATACAACATGACATAGACAATTATTACGAAGAAGTTACATGTACTTCAGTCACCATGATCCATCTCAGCATAAGACTTGAATTGTTCCCTTGTCCTTGAAGATTGTTGATGCTCATCATGCTTCTCATGTCACGAACCATCCTCGGGACCCATGCCGTGACTACCCCAAGCCCGCCTCCCATAGGCCAGGGGCTGGCGACTAGCACCAAAGGTGTAAATCCTGGAAAAAGGGGAAGACATTTCCTTATAAAGTAAACAAACAAAACAGAGTAAGCCAGCAGAAGTAAACACTAAGTAAAACTGGGTACAATAGTAAGTGCAGAAAGTAAATGGTCTAGAATACAAACCCAAACTGAAAGTAAATTACAACTGGAAAGGAAGTACAACAACTGAAAGTAAAGCAGCAACGTCAAGCCGTCTACTGGAAGTCCCACCTGAAGGGTGGGTACAAATAGCCTCCTCAGCTCCTCAGGTCCAGCTGTCCGCTCCGTGTACGTCCCGCCTAGTGGTCCACCTCCAGGTACCGACTTGCTCCACAAGCCTCAACCATGATCAGTGCTGTCCGTCGTCTGCATCCAACACAATGTAGTGCGGGCATAACCTATGTAGGGGTGAGTATACGATACTCAGTAGGGACCCCGAGACCCCCGAAGGTCTCCCAGAATCCACAAAAAATAATCCACAAAGGAAATATACAATCATGAAGTAACATCCAACACTACTTAGGTATATTCCCATACATATACCCAAGTCATCAATTTCAGTTCATCCCCAACATCCGAGCCCAAGTTCGATCACGTCCACATAGGAGTACAACCCAATCCACACAGGATAACACAACCCAATCGACATAGGAAAGCAAGTCAATCATATCGAAGATATTGATTGAAAGTCAAGACTTAGCTCACATAGGTATACTTCTTCGTAAGGTGATAGAGATGATCAGATGTAGCCACTAATTCATCTAAGATGGGACCCACGTAGGATACTAAACCAGCTAAGCTGTTGGACCCACATAGGATATAGACCAGCTACTCTGCCAGACCCACGTAGGATAGCAAGAAAAGAGTCAAACACTGCCAGACCCACGTAGGATACAAGAACAGTAGTCATCACCGTCGAACCCACGAAGGATTTCAGTATGTTCTTAATCGCTGCCGAACCCATGGAGGATTTCAGTGCATTCTTTATTGCCGTTGAACCCACGGAGGATTTCAGTACGGTCTTCATCGCTGCCAAACCCATGGAGGATTTCAGTGCAGTCTTCATTGTCGTTGAACCCACAGAGTATTTTAGTACGGTCTTCATCGCTGCCGAACCCATGGAGGATTTTAGTGTAGTCGTCGTCACTGCCGAACCCATGGAGGATTTCAATGCAGTCATCGTCACTGCCGAACCCATGGAGGATTTCAGTGCATTCATCATCGTCGTCGCAGTCGCAGCTAGCTCTAGGGTTCCCGCACACACCATGCTCGATTTCGGGAGGGTCTGCTCCATGATGAATGGGTCGATACATCAACTGACACGTTGTCCGGAGTTGATGTATCTCAATGTTCTGTCTCGACAAGAGGAACTCAATGTGACAGACGACACGTCAATCAGACGCCCAGTCTGAGAGTTTTTGGCTTTTTCGTTCCAGGGGCCCGGTTGGTTTTTAAGTCAAAACCAACCCTACCGCACTCCAACTGCATCCAAACCTCGAGTGGAGTAAGACAAAAGGTCTTTCTCACTAGGAGGAATCCAACAAAGTCGACGACACGTCAATCGGACGTCTGAAGCTTAAGTTATAAGCGTTTCCGCTCCGAGGGCCCGGTTGGTTTCATGTTCAAACCAACCCAGCCGTACCCAAAGTTCTCCGAAACCATGAGTGTAATATACCTAAAAGACCGTCTCGATTCAAGAATCGCATCTCCACTGACGGTGCGTCGATTAGAGGTCCGTAGCCCATGATATGAGAAAAAGAACTAACCTTTCCGGTTTTAGGGGGTTTTGGGCACGGACCGACCTGACCCGAGACCCCCTGGGTCGGCCTGAACTGGGTCGACCCGAACCGGGTCCGGGTCCAGCCCAATAGGGTGTGGCCCGGCCCCGCCTGGGTGGCCAGTTGGCCTGGCGCGGGTGCGGCCCACATGGCCAACTTGGTGCTGGCCGAGCCGCCGCAGAAGGGGGGGGGGGCGCTGCCCCCCTGTTTTGTAACCGTGGACCCCATGTGGGGGCTGCTCCTTTTTCCAGGAAGGGGTTACAACCCCCGGCCTTCTCCGATCGGCTGTCCCGGCTAGCTGGCCGGTGCCGCCGTGGGACCCCGCGGTCCCGCCCCTCTGACGCGATGGCGACCGATGGTCCGGTCGCCTCTCCCTGCTCCGCCGTGGCCAAAGGCCGCGACCTTGGTCCGGCCGGTGCGGCGTGATGACGCCGCATCCCTCCCCCGCGGCCCCGCTCCGGCCGCGGCCCCATCGTGTTTCTCCGGCGCGGCGCGGTGACACCGCACCCCTTTGCTGCGGCCCGACTCCGGCCACAGATTCTTTCGGTCTCAACTGCACGGCGCGGCGGTGCCGCGTTCTTCGCCGCATTCCTCTATGTTTCCGCGCGGTGCCGTTTCACCGCACCGCCTTCTTTCGAGCCGCAACGAACAACATCAAAGGGGAAGGAGGGTCGGCCATGTTCGTATGGTCCGACCTCCTCCCGTTAAAATGATAACAGACAGCCCAAAATAAAAGATGAAGAATGGAAATAATAATCATGAACAAAAATCCCAAACCCCTACCTTGATGAAGTAATTCACGGTTGTCAAGCGCCGCAAAATATGGCGTCGCGGGGCGTGGTTCCGTAGACGTCGATGGAGAGCATCTGAGGAGGCATCATCTTCTCTTTTATCACGGAGAGAAGAAGATGATTGCACGTCATTGGAGAACTCCCACGTCGGTGTCTCTTCCCTTGTCGTGGAGGACAAAAGGGAATGGAGATACCAGAGTCGTTGAGTCGTTCTTCGTTGAAGAGATGACGTTCTTCATGGAAGGATTGAAGCTCTTCACGGGAGGATGAAGTTCTTCCCAAGAGAAAAGAGTTCTATCTCTCCAATATTCTCACACCACAACTAACCCTCCAAATTAAAATAAGTCTTATCTTATTTTATTACATCAATCCAAGAATTTCAATTTTAAAAATCAAACACATAACTCACTTAATTAATTAAGTGTGTTGGCATGATTAAAGAGGAGAGAGGGGGAGGTGAGTGGTCTCACATTAAAGGGGAGTTAACAAAAATAAAGGGGAAGTTATGGAGTTAAAAAATGTAAAAAGGTGGGGGCTCGTGTGAGCCCCACCTCATCTTAAATCCTCTCAAGGGTAGTTAACAACAAGTGGGTCCCACCCCCAACTCCCTTACTTAGAATATAACTACTTAGAGAAAAAGAAATAAAATTGTAATATAATTTTATTTTATTCCTCACTAAAACCACATTTTTAACAACTCCTCCTGAGCAAACACACCTTCGAAAAAGGTGCTCCTAAGAAATTACCAGTGCTGTGATTCCATCGGTGCCCTCATATTTCGATTCCGAGCACCGATTTAAAAGTTTGGAAATCCCTCTCTTTCGTTCACTGAACGTACCCGAGCTAAACTTTGGAAATTGATTCCGGGCACACTGGGACTCGGAATCAGGTGCCGTCAGAAACTACGTTCTTGTAAAATCCCAAAGAAAATTAAGAAAAAATTTCCCCTGAATTTTACGGGTATTTACTTTACTCCCACCTCAGGGATTTACGTCCCCGTAAAGATAAATCACAAACTAGGGGAACAAAAGAGGGTACTGAGCACGCATCTGAGCCTCCCACTCCCAAGTGCTCTCCTAGAGGTTCCCGTGCTGCCATCTGATACGCACTAGAGGAATCGACCAACCACGTAGGACCCACTCTTATTGATCCTCGATCTCCACCGGGACCTCCGCAAAAGTCTCCCCATCGTTAATGTCCAACTCCCCATGGTCGATGATATGCGTCGGGTCATGCACGTATCTCCTCAGCTGAGATACGTGGAAGACGTCGTGCACCCGGTGCAACTGAGGTGGTAGAGCCAGGTGATAAGCCACCTCGCCTATCCTGCTGAGAACCTGGAATGGTCCGATGAAGCACGGAGATAACTTGCTGCCCCGGCCAAATCTCCATAATCCACGTCGAGGTGATACCTGCAAGAAAACGTGGTCTCCATCCTCAAACTCCAGTGGCCTCTGCCTCTTGTCATCATAAGACTTCTGCCGGCTCTAAGCTGTCCTCATCCGCTCTTGGATGACCTGGACCTTCTCTGTCATGGACTGGACCATCTCCGGTCCCACAAGTTCTGACTCTCCAGGGTCTGTCCAGCATAGTGGTGATCTGCAAGGTCGTCCATACAATGCCTCGTATGGTGCCATCCCGATGGTGGAGTGGTAGCTGTTGTTGTACACAAACTCCACCAAGGGTAGGTGGTCCTCCCAGCTGTGACCAAAGTCGAGGACACATGCACGGAGCATGTCCTCGAGAGTCTGAATGGTCCTCTCCATCTGACCATCCGTCTGAGGGTGAAAGGTGGTGATCAGCCGTAGCTACATCCCAAATGCCTCCTACAACCCCTTCCAAAGCTGGGAAGTAAAGCGAGCATCACGATCGAAGACGATAGATGATGGCACACCATGAAGCCGTACGATCTCCTGAACGTAGAGGCGCCCCAAGCTCTCCACTGAGCCCTGCTCTCTGATGGGTAAGAAGTGAGCCGACTTGGTGAGTCGGTCGACAATCACCCAAATGGAGTCGTGACCTCTAGAAGTACGTGGAAGTCCAGTCACGAAATCCATAGATATTCCGTCCAACTTCTACTCTGGAACCTCCAAGGGCTAAACCAAGCTTGCTGGTACCTGGTTCTCTGCCTTCACCTGCTGACAGGTGAGGCATCGAGAAATGAACTCAGCTACAACCTTCTTCATACCCGGCCACCAGTGCTGATGTCTGAGATCCTGGTACATCTTCACCACTTCTGGATGTACCACTAAAGGGGAAGTGTGAAACTCCCTCAGCACCTCCTCCTATAAAGCAGCCGGTACCATGGTACGTCCTCTGAAAATGACGACGTGCTCTTCCCCCACAGAGAATCCATCAGGTGCCTGTCCTGAGGATATCTGTGCACGCCACATCTCACAGTCAACGTCCCCACGCTGTGCCTCTCTGACCCGCTGAAGAAGTGGAGGAGTGACTGTGTGTGACTGAAGAAAGGCTGCTCCATCTCTATCCACAAAGGATATCTGCAAAGCGGCTAGCTGCTCCGTCGCCTCCCCGAGTAGCTGAATGCCCGTCCTCCTACTGAGGGCCTCAGCTACTACGTTCCCCTTTCCAGGAGTATAGACTATCTCAAAGTCATTGTCTTGGAGGAACTCGAGCCATCAACGCGGTCTCAGACTCAGGTCCTTCTGCGAGAAGATGTAACTGAGACTCTGGTGGTCAGAGTAGACTGTAAACCGCTCACCCATCAGGTAGTGTCGCCACATCTTCAGAGCGAAGACCACTCCTGATAACTCCAGGTCATGGGTAGTATAGTTATGGTCATGCTGCCTCAACTGGTGTGATCCATAGGCGATCAATGCCCGCTCCTGCATCAGGACACATCCGAGTCCGGTCCCTGATGCATCGCAGTAGACTACGTACCCTACTCCCTCCTCCGGTAGCCTCAAGATAGGTGCGCTGGTCAATCTCTGTCTCAGCTCCTGGAAGCTCAGCTGACATCTTTCTGACCACATGAAAGGTTTCCCCTTCTTCCTTAATGTTCTGCAAAGCTGCAAAGATTTCTCCTTTACTGAAAAGAGAAATCCGGTCTCATCCCCTGGATGAACCACGTTCCTTGCCTAATATAGTCAATCCCTTCATGATCAATTAATTCATTCCATGGATGACGTCGTAAGGCCTCGACGCTGCTACCAATAGATCCAACTTTTACTCTCGCCTCCAAGGGTTGAGTCACACTATCGGCATCAGTGTGTGGTCACTGGGTCTCCTCCAGTAGAAATCTCGTATGTGAGGGTCAAGTCAATAGTTTTTAACTGGAACCTCTTAGTATTAACATACAAAAGACAAGAAAGAAAATTTCACTATTGCAAGTGTCTTTTATTACTGAAACTCAAAGTACAAGGACACAAAGAAACACACAACAACGAAGCTAGAGGCATTATGGGAAAAGGCCTCCATGCCTGGAGCTAGTCCTGCACTTGTCCACCCACTTCCGGAGCTCCATGATCATAAGATTCAGCTGCCTGAAGCTGTGCTCTCCCCTGTGGTCGGGGTGGACCTCCTGGTGGTGGTGGTGGTAGAGCCTCAAAACGTCATCCACCACCTGCTGCTCGACCAGCTCCTCGGCCTCATCCGCCTGCTCCCTGCGGACCGCCACGGTCGAACCTATGCCTCTTCCTGGGTGGTCCCTAAGCCGTCTTCTTCCCCTCTGCATGGCGGGTCGGGCAGTCATGAGCCATGTGGCCCTGCCCGCCGCATGCATAGAACTGTCTACCACTCATAAGACTGGTTCTACTGCATGTGACCCGCACATCCGAGCCAGTATCCTGAGGTCGTCTGCCTGATGGTCCGGTCCGCCTGGACCCCTGTGACATCTGTTGACTTCAAGCTATAGATGACTCTGCTACGTGATGCTCTGCGGTAGGTCTCGCTACTGGCGTAGGCTCAGCAATAAATCTCTCTATGAGAAGAGCTCTCTCCAGTACTCCTGCATATGTCGGAATGCTGAGGGAGATCATCGATGCCCTGATCTCATGCCTCAGTCCCTAATTGAAGGTCCGGGCCCAGAAGAATGGGTCCTGTACCATGTCCGTTGAATAGCACGAGAGATCGGTAAATATCGCCGAGTACTGGGCGACCGTCATGCTGCCCTGCCACAGCCGTAGAAGCTCCTGGATGCGCTCTGCAGGGAGGGTGGCTGGGACGAACTCCGAGCAAAAGAGGCTCTCAAAGTCTGTCCAGAGGAGTGTTTCCTCGTCGTGCACCTAGAGCATCAAGCTCCACCATATGCCTGCTACCGCGTGCAGGAGGCTCACTGCGAGGATCACCATGAGGTCAGCTGGTGTCCCCACTAACCTGAAAACTCGCACAACTGCCTCCAGCCAATCCTTAGCTGGATGAGGGTCCGTCTACCCACGGAACCTGGGCGGTATCTGACGCTGAAACTTGTACAGTGCACTAAGGTGACGTGCACTCTCAGCGGCTGGGGCTGGTGGCATCAGTGGCTCGGCGGGTAGTGGTACCACCGGTGCCTCCACTGAAAAAGGGCCCTGCACTGAGGCCTCGTCACTCGGTGGGATGTCGGATCGCACAAAACTCAGAACCCTAGCTGGCTGCCGTCGTGGGGCCATCCTGAAAAGAAACAGGTGCACCACTATCAAAAAGTATACCTGGTGAGTTGACACAAATTAATGACAAAGAAAACTTTTGAAACACACATGCAATCAATGTTTTCGTGCATTGAGTCGAAAATCAGGAGTCAGGGTCCTGGTGTACGGATACGTCGACCGCCGCACCAACACTGGACTCACTGGACTGATAACCACACTCAATACCCTTAACACTATTGCTTCACATTGAAGAAAGTTTAGAGTCCTGAGTTCTACGGTAGATCCGAAATCCTTTGATACCAATTTGTCACGACCCATCCTCGGGACTCGTGCCATGACTACCCCAAGACCGCCACCCATAGGCCCGGGGCTGGCAACTAGCACCAAAGATGTAAATCCCAGAAAAAGGGGAAGGCATTTCCTTATAAAGTAAACAAACACAACAGAGTAAGCCAGAAGAAGTAAAAACTAAGTAAAACTGGGTAAAATAGTAAGTGCAGAAAGTAAATGGGCCAGAATACAAACCCAAACTGAAAGTAAATTACAAATGGAAAGGAGGTACAACTACTGAAAGTAAAGCAGCAACGTCGAGCCATCCACTAGAAGTCCCACCTGAAGGGTGGGTACAAATAGCCTCCTCAGCTCCTCAGGTCCAGCCGTCCGCTCCGTGTACGTCCCACCCAATGGTCCACCTCTAGGTACCGACTTGCTCCACAAGCCTCAACCAAGATTAGTGCTGTCCGTCGTCTGCATCCAACACAACGTAGTGCGGGCATAGCCCGTGCAGGGGTGAGTATACGCTACTCAGTAGTGACCCCGAGACCCCCGAAGGTCTCCCAGAATCCACAAATGATAATCCACAAAGGAAATATACAATCACAAAGTAACATCCAACACTACTTAGGTATCTGCCCATACATATACCTAAGTCATCAATTCCAGTTCGGATCCAACATCCGAGATCAAGTTCGATCACGTCCACATAGGAGTACAACCCAATCGACACAGGATAACACAACCCAATCCACATAGGAAAGCAAGTCAATCATATCGAAGATATTGATTGAAAGTCAAGACTTAGCTCACATAGGTATACTTCTTCGTAAGGTGATAGAGATGATCAGATGTAGCCACTGATTCATCTAAGCTGGGACCCACATAGGATACTAAACCAGCTAAGCTATCAGACCCACATAGGATACAGGCTAGATACTTTGCCAGACCCACATAGGATAGCAAGAACATAGTCAAACACTGCCAGACCCACGTAGGATACAAGAATAGTAGTCATCGCCGTCGAACCCATGGAGGATTTTAGTACGGTCTTAAGCACTGCTGAACCCACAGAGGATTTCAGTGCAGTCTTCATTGCCGTTGAAACCACGGAGGATTTCAGTACGGTCTTCATCGCTACCGAACCCACGGAGGATTTCAGTGTAGTCTTCATTGCCGTCGAACCCACAGAGGATTTCAGTATGGTCTTCATCGCAACCGAACCCATGGAGGATTTTAGTGCAGTCGTCATCACTGCCGAACCCACGGAGGATTTCAGTACAGTCATCATCGTCGTCGTAGTCACAGCCAGCTCTAGGGTTCTCGCACACAGCATGCTCGATTCCGAGAGGGTCCGCTCCATGAGCCAAGGATTCGATACATCAACTGACATGTAGTCCATAGTTGATGTATCTCAAAGTTCCGTCTCGACAAGAGGAACTCAACGTGACAGACGGCGCGTCAATCGGACACCCGGTCTGAGAGTTATTGGCTTTTTCGTTCCAGGGGTCCGGTTGGTTTTTAAGTCAAAACCAACCCGACCGCAGTCCAACCACGTCAAAACCTCGAGCGGAGTAAGCCAAAAGGTCCGTCTCACTAAGAGGAATCCAACAAAGTCGATATCACGTCAATCGGACGTCCGGAGCTCAAGTTATAAGCGTTTCCGCTCCGAGGGCCCGGTTAGTTTCGTGTTCGAACCAACCCAGACATACCCAAAGTTCTCTAAAACCTTGGGTGTAATATACTGAAATGACCTTCTCAATCCAAGGATTTCATCGCCACTGACAGTGCGTCGATCGGAGGTCCGTAGCCCATGATATGGGAAAAAGAACGAACCTGTCCGGTTTTAGGGGGTTTTGGGCCCGGACTGACCCGGCCCGAGACTCCCTGGGTCCGCCCGATCCGAGTCGACCCAAACCGGGTCCGGGTCCGGACCAATAGGGCGTGGCCCGGCCCGGCTTGGGCGGCCGATTGGCCTAGCGCGGGCGCAGCCCGCATGGCCAGTTTGGTGCTGGCCGAGCCGCTGCGGAAGGGGGGGGGGGGGGGAGCACGCTGCCCCCCTATTTTGTAACCGTGGCCCCCACGTGGGGGCCGCTAATTTTTCCAGCCGAGGGTTACAACCCCCGGCCTTCTCCGATCGGCCGGCCGGTGCCGCCGCGGGACCCCGCGGTCCCGCCCCTCCGACGCGACGGCGGCCGGCGGTCCGATCACCGCTCCCTACTCCGCCACGGCCAAAGGCCACAGGCTTGGTCTGACCGGCGCCACGCGATGACGCCGCGTCCCTCCACCGCGGCCCCTTCATGTTTCTCCGACGCGGCGCGGCGGCGCCGCACCCCTTTTCTGCAGCGCGACTCCGGCCGCAGATTCTTTCGGTCTCAACTGCGCGGCACGACGGCACCGTGCTTCTTCGCCGCATTCCTCTATGTTTCCACACAGTGCCGTTGCACCGCGCCGCCTTCTTTCGAGCCGCAACAAACAACATCAAAGGGGAAGGAGGGTCAGCTTTGTTCGTGCGGTCCGACCTCCTCCCGTTAAAATGATAACAGGCGGCCCAAAATAAAATATGAAGAACGGAAAGAATAATCACGAACAAAAATTCCAAACCCCTACCTCGATGAAGTAATTCACGGTTGTCAAGCACCGCAAAATATGGCGTCGCGGGGCATGGTTCCGTAGATGTCGATGGAGAGCGTCTAAGGAGGCATCTTCTTCTCTTTTATCATGGAGAGAAGAAGATGATTGCACGTCGTTGGAGAACTCCCGCATCGGTGTCTCTTCCCTTGTCGCGGAGGAGAAAAGGGAATGGAGATACTGGAGTCATTGATTCATTCTTCATTAAAGAGATGACATTCTTCATGGAAGGATTGAATCTCTTTGTGGGAGGATGAAGTTCTTCCCAAGAGAAAAGAGTTCTATCTCCCCAATATTCTCACACCACAACTAACCCTCCAAATTAAAATAAGTATTATCTTATTTTATTACATCAATCCAAGCATTTCAATTTTAAAAATCAAACACATGACTCACTTAATTAATTAAGTGTGTTGGCATGATTAAAGAGGAGAGAGGGGGAGGTGAGTGGTCTCACATTAAAGGGAAGTTAACAAAAATAAAGGGGAAGTTATGGAGTTAAGGAATGTGAAAAGGTGGGGGCTCGTGTGGGCCCCACCTCATCTTAAATCCTCTCAAGGGTAGTTAACAACAAGTGTGTCCCACCCCCAACTCCCTTACTTAGGATATAACTACTTAGAGAAAAAGAAATAAAATTTTAATAAAATTTTATTTTATTCCTCACTAAAACCACATTTTTAACAACTCCTCCCGAGAAAACGCACCTTCGGAAAAGGTGATCCTAAGAAATTACCGGCACTTCGATTCCATCAGTGCCCTCAGATTTCGATTCCGAGCACCGATTAAAAAGTTATGAAATCCCTCTCGTTCGTTCACTGAATGTACCCGAGTTAAACTTCAGAAATTGATTCCGGGCACACCGGGCCTCGGAATCAGGTGCCATTAGAAACTGCGTTCTAGTAAAATCCCAAAGAAAATTAAGAAAAAATTTCCCTTTAATTTTACGGGTCTTTACATCTCATCCCTTCAAAGAGATAATTGCCTTGGATAATGTCCAACTTCTCCACATTTACGACATTGAATAGTATAAGTTACATTAGATTGAACCTTATATCCATTCATCACATTATCAATTTTTTTTAAATAAATTGGATACTTTATGCCCTATCATCCCACAATTAAGACATCTCCCGGTTCCTTTGTGACATTTTCCTTAGTGCCACTTTCCACACTTTTTTCATGAAGGAAATTGGGTCTTCTATCCCTTATCACCTTTATTAGATAAACATCCTTTAGACTTCATCTTCCTCTTCCTGGATGAATTTGGGCATTCAACTAGGTACCAATTATTAATTGTGATTTTTTATAGGTGGTTTGGAATAATCACAATATGTTCAACTTGATCTTTCATCGTCTCTATCATATTAATAGGGCAATCGTCACATTTCCTATCACATTGGTTGTTGGGACATGTTCTTCTATTTCCCGCCATTAACTAAGAAAAGAAAGTATAATTATGGGGATTAAATACTTAGCCAATAATCATGAAAAGGAAACTTTAAGCATAGAAGGATTAACTTGTAGAAGAAAAGTATATCCTAACTTGAGATCCCCTATATTCCAATTTAGGTTATCCATGATCATATATTCTTATGTGAATCTTTATTTTATTTTATATTTGTTCCTTTAATAATGTTTCATACTAAGCTTATGAATTTATAAAAGCATATCCCCCGAGAGTGTCAAACCAAGAGTGCAGAAAGGACCGTTGTCATGCACCAGGTTACCCCAGGTCAAGCCCGAAACACCTTGTCAGAGTTTTCACTCCTAGGTACATCTGTGCCAGAGCTAGCTCTAATTTTTTTGTATCCAGACAGGGATTTATTTGTTTGGAACCACTTACTCAATACTTCACCAAAATACCAGGATGTTTTCCTATATTTAATATTTTCATTAAGAAACCTTATAAAGTTTTCAAATCCTAATTTACACAAATAACTAAACCATCCTCTGATACCAACTATAGCATCCCGCCTTTTTATCACATAAACTTTCATTACATTATACAAAACCGAGGATCTTTAAGGTTTAGTGTCTTGGAAACCAGGAACTTAATACATGACAACATAAAAAAATTCTTCTTAAACACTTGAAAGGATTCTTCATTTGTTCATCCTAAGTTCATTACTACATCTCATAACCTAGGAACATACATCAAAGGAAATGGTGAGAAGAAGGCCCATTAAGGGAAACAAGGGAAACATTTTACATGTGAACTTGAGATACATCAATAAAGTCATGATAAATAACTTTAAGGCTTGAGAAAGAGATCACGAGGAATATAATAATGAAAATAACATGATTAATAACTTGACGATGTGGATAAAACATTTAACTTAGACAATCATGAAAATATCACCAAGGTCCATCCCCAAGGTGTCATTTAAAAAAAATTACCAAGGTTATTCACTAAGGTATCGTTAAAATTGTAATCCCTAGAGATTACATCATTACCCAATGCATTGGAGTGCTATCAGGGCACACCCTTAAATTTGTATTTATTATCATGTGATCCAAATATATAATCATCAAAAATTTCATAAATAACCCATATAGCATAAAATAAATGAGTTTCATTTCATAATCATAACGTTTTAAAAACTGCTTTTAAGACATGATCTTTATGTCATTTTAAACCCATGGAAAAGGAAAGAGGGTTTCATGTATATAAATACCAGAATTAAAATAGAAAATTTTGATATATATGTGAATACCACTGTAGAAGAAAAATCTTTGAGTATTCACTTAATAAAATAAAATAATTTGAGAAAAAGAGAGAGACATTTTGAGACGAAAATTCTGCAGCATAACGACTATGTTACAGGGTTTTAGAAAACATTGAAAAGAGAGGGGACATGGGTTACCCACTCATAAATGATCCAAAAAATAGTATAGGGACAGAATATAAAGTATATAAGAACATGGTAATTAAATTTGAAATACATACCATATGAAATGAAAAAACTTGAAAGGAAGACAAAAATAAGATTTCTCTTATAAAAATTTGGCAGCCTAACGACGTCACTTAAAACTTCTAAAAAATGAATTGATGAGAGTAAGAGGGGGTATCTAATCATATGAACATAAAAGGATAGTATTATGGATATATATATCATAACCCAACATAAGAAAAAGTAACTTGAAAGACTTGACATGAAAATAGAACTTTAAAAATGAGAAGGGTGAAAGAATCCCTTACAAAAAATTCGGCAGCCTAACGACGCCACTTAAAAATTATTAAAATGAATTGATGAGAGTAATAGGGTGTCTCTAATAATATGAAAATAAAAATTACAGTAAGTTTAATATAAAATAACATCCTCCAACATAAGAACATGGAGCATAAAAGAAATGACATAAAAGAGAGTACTTGAAAAGAAAGAGAGAGGTAGGATCCCTTACAAAAATTTGGCAGCCTAATGACGCCACTTAAAAATTCTTAAAATGAATTGATGAGAGTAAGAGGGGGTGTATAATCATATGAAAATACAAATTATATTAAGGTTAATATAAAATAACATCCTCCAACATAAGAACATGTAGCATAAAAGAAATGACATAAAAGAGAGTACTTGAAAAGAAAGAGAGAGGTAGGATCCCTTACCTTGAAGAGTAACTTCGAAAGCTTGAAGGTCGAGACCTTGGGAGGCTTGAGGGAACCTTGGGAGGACTTCTTGTGAGGTAAGGAGACCATAACTTAGTTGAGTAGGATTTTTAAATTAAAATAATGAGGTAAAGTCTTGGTATTTTTAAGAGAAGTGAGGGGACAAGTCATTAATGGCCAAGGGACACCTCATCAGTGGTATTGGAAAAACCATGGGCTTGCCCATGGTATTGGACACTTGGGAGACCTAATACCTTATCTTAATATTCAAAAGTCTACCATAATGATTACATAATTATTACATCCTTAATTATGTCATTAAATACTCGAAACTAAAAACGGTATTTTCATTATTCACCGAAAATTCATTTTTTTTCCAGAAAAATCCCCAAAAATCACCATAACCTAATATCGATGATCTGAATTCAAAAATGAACTCAATTTTATAAAAATATTTTTCTAAATATTTTTAATTTAATTTATAATTAAAAAACACTATTCACCTGAAAAAACTAATACTTGACTAATAATTTCCGAAAGAGTTATTTACCTATTTTATTGAATCGCGTTACTTAATCAAGGTGCCTAAATTATATTAATACTTTCTTTAAGTGATATTACTAATCCATTTGGTCACATTACTAATCCTAAGTGTAAAATCACTATTCATAATTTACTATTCATCAAAAATTAAGTTGATCTTATTAGACTCTAAATTTCATACTGAACACAACTATAGAAGACCATTTTTGGAAAATCATTACACATTTTTAATTATTTAAGGTTTATGTAAATATTTTAAAATATAATTTTTCCAAAATTCATCAATAATATACATCCTATATTTATTCGGACACTTGAGATTCACAAACTTCACAATAAGAAGAAATCACAATTTTTATTTAAATCAAAGGATTACACAAGGCAGTTACGGTCTCATTACATAGCCCCTTATAACACCAGCATAGGACCTAAGAGTAAGGTGTGATAGGGTGATAGAATCTTAGGGTGGCTCGACCAACATTAACCGAGTAGTGATTTCTATCAGCTTGAACTTCTCGCGAAGGCGATTCTGTTCCAGCTTTACACGATGAAGTTCGGCTTGGGTTTGGTCTAGAGAAAAGCCCAAATGTGCTACCTCCTTCTCGAGTTCCGTTAGATGAGCTTCGATCGGCCCTAGACTACTGGATGGGGCCATTGAATCTTCTTTCTATATTAATTAATCAAGATCACTTGTATTTATAGAAAATAATTGTAACATTTAGTTTCCAACAGTCATATTGACCAATGGTCATATAATAGTTGAAACCCAACGGTCTCATTTTAATTATAATCATTTATTAAATAAAATAACCCACCAAAAATACGGAACAAAATTTACTCAAAAATTTTGGGTCATTACAGGAACTTTTGCTACCCCCAAAACCTTCATGAGCCGCAACAGAAGTGGTCAGGACAATTCCAAATAATATAATTTCATTAGTTCCTTTATATTTCTCTTTAGAACATAATAAATAGAAACCCCAGAATCCACGAGACTTGATCTTTCACATATAATTTGTAATTAATTTATAAATATGTATTATCTCTTTTATTGAAATTATTTATTTTTTACTAAATCAATTGACCACTCTCTTTATACTATTATTGTGACGAGGGATTCAGGGGTAAAATCCCTCTTGTGGTTATCCATACATGATCCATTATTCTCATAACATTGTGGATGTATCTTTTCATGATAACATCAGATACCAATCACCTTTCATTGTTCCTATTGATTAAAATAATAATCCCTTCTAAGAATGAAGTATTCTATTGAGTTATATTATATTCTTGAGAGAAAATAAGAGCATGAGATCAAAAATAATGTTTAGTAGTGGCTTATTAGTGTTGGTTTATGAATTTACTGGTAAAAAATTGAAATATTTTATCAGAAGTTTTTCAGAAACCACCACTATTTTTTTATAGAAATTTAAAAAAACACTACCCCCCACAAATTCACCCCTCTCGATAACATTGTCCCCTGATCCCTCATAGATGCTCCCCTTCCCCCATTTTCACCACTCACCTTTCCCCCTTTCCACTGCTGCCACTCCCCTTTCCCCCTTGTCACTGCTGCTGCTCCCCAAGCACTCTCTGAGCCATTGAGGCCTCTCCTGTCATCGCTCCCTAAGCCCTCGACTCCCTTACCTAAGCCGTTGATACCCCTCCCCTCGCCACTCCCCAATCTCTTGAATCCCCTACCTAAGCCACCGATTCCCCTCCCCTCTACACTCCCCTCCCCTCAACTCCCCTACCCAAGCCATCAATGCCCCTCCCCTTATCGCTCCTTGAGACCTAGACTCCACTCCCTGAGTTGTTGATTCCCCTCCCATTGCCACTCCCCAAGCCCCCGAATACCCTCCCCAACCCCTATTTGATACCCCCTTTCCCCTTTTCTTCTGATCCACCAAGCCCCTTGCTTGAGATTTTGGCCCCCATTCATCTAGTAGCACCTCTCTCACACCCTCCTCTCCTCCTTTGAAGGATATGGTGGATCTCCCTCATCCGTGGTCCATTTTTGCCACCGTTTGGTGCGATCAAGAATTTAAGGTGAGTATATAAGTCCTATTTCACCCCTTATTCATTTATTTTAGTGGATAGTGATCCCTTAGAATTTTATTCTAATACGTCCTACTTCTAGTTATTTTTTTGGGTTTGTTTTTAGGTAGAACTGGAAGATGATATTGGTAGAACCCCCAAGACCTTGCTGCTGAGCCCTTGATTCCAATCCACTAAGACCTCACTACCACTCTTGATTCCTCAATCTAGACATCATGGTATCACTTGTTTCATTTTCCCCATCTACATCACCCGTGCCCCGTCATCTCACTACTTCGTCACCCCCTTTCTCACTGGTCATGGGTGATTTTCATAATATCTCCATTTTAGTTTAATATTTTATACTTTTAATGTGTTTTGTGTGTATTTATTCTCTAATTTTAATTCATTCTTGAAAAAACTACAATTATGGGATATTTTAGTCATTTTTGATATTACAGAATAACATATTAAAATTGAACATTGGTTTTATCCAAATCTATTTTGATTTTATAATTATACTTTATTGTGGAGTGAAAGGTTACTGAATTATTTGATAAATTTTTAACATCATACTATCACATAAATTTTAAATTTTCAACTCATTAAACATAATTATAAATAAGATTCAATTTGGGGATGAATTATATACATTCAAATTAAAATCTAAGAAAAATGATGCTATTCAAAAACGTAATCAAATTAATCCGCTTAAATATTTTTTTATATTATCGATTTCAAATAAATTAGTAATTGTTTTTTAAATGTCATAATATTTCTTATGTGTTTTGATTTTATTTAATGAATTTTAGGCAAATTGTGATTTATGGATGAAAGCTGTATCACATTATCAAGGAACACACCTCAGCATGCTAAGGGTTTGGAGGTTTTTTTTTACTTTTTTCAATTTCCAATAGATCTATTTATGGAATAATAAGATTTACATGCCCTAAATTTAAATTTAGAAGATTTTTGAATAGACATAAAGTTTATGAACACTTGATATTGAAGCAATTACCTACTCAATATTTATGTTGGATTTTTCATGGATAATCAAACGTTATAAAAATTTTGAGCACTGATGTCAGTCAATATAATGAGGTATCAACTTCATAAACAATGGGAAATGAAATAAAAAACCTTATAAATGATTCTTCAAACATTTAAAGGAAAACAAATCAACATCAAAACATATCAGAAACACCATATGAGGGTTCTATAAATAGTAACTTGACAAATGATGTTTTTGGGACTATAGGACAACCAGATCAAGATTTTAACATATCATTGGATTATCCTATTTCTGTTGTAGAGACAGTTGTAAGAGAGAAATTTACTGAGAAGAAAAATACATTTGATGATTTAGTTAATGATGGAAATTAAGATATGTATGGTGGATATTTGAAATATTCAAAACATTATTTTCTACTGAAGCTGTACCATATCAAATTACTATGAAGAATTATAAATAAGATGATGTCCATGGTATTGGAATTTTTGCACAATGAAATTCTAGAAGCTAATATACCTAAGTCTTTTTATGATATGAAAAAACTTGTTAACATGATTTTTCTTAATTATACAAAAATATGTGCTTGTCCTTAATGATTATATGCTTTATCAGGGAGAGGATTCAAGTAGAATGGATTTCCAAAAATGTTTTTTATTCTAGATGGCAGTCAATGGGTGATGTTGGAAGCCTAAATCAATATACTACTATGAACAAGAAGAACAACAACACACCTATAAGGGTTTTTCGTTACTACACTTTAAATCTTTGATTGCAACGATTATTCATGTCATTGAAAAACGCCAAACACATGAAGTGGAATTCTATAGATAATAATAATGATGGGTTAATGAGACATCCAAGAGATTAAAAATCATGAAGTAAATTTGATTCATTACATCCATATTTCTCATCTAATCCTAGGAATATGTGATTGGGATTGGCTACCGATGGACTCAACCATTTGAGACTTTGAGTACTAGTTATAGAATTTAGACAGTCGTTTTTATCCCTTATAATATACCTCCATGGATGTGTATGTAAAAATCATATTTTATCATTTTGATAATTATTCTTGGAAAGAAATTCCTGAAAATGATACTTATGTATACTTTCAGCCTCTAATTGAATAATTACTGGAGTTAAAGAGTAATAGTTTTGATACATATGATGAATCTTTTAGAAAAATGTTCAAAATGCATGATGTTCTACTGTGGACCATTAGTAACTTATCTAGACTTGGGAAACTATCTAGTTAGAACACTTACATGGGTTTGGATTGTCCTATTTGTAACTTTTATTTTGATCCATAATGACTACCTTATATTAAAATATGGTGCTTCTTGTGTCATTACAGATTTATTGATGAATATCATAGATTTTAGTTGAAAAATTCAAAATTTAATGAGTCTATTGATCATAGACCACTTCAAAATTTATTGGAAGGTTATGAAATATTGGCACAGCCTGTAAATGCTAAAACCGAATTTGGGAAGGTGCATTATTTTAAAGATAGTGGGAAATGATTTCAAAGTGCATCATCAATTGAAATCAGAATGCAATAATTGAAGAAAAAAAGTATATTCTTCAAACTTTAGTATTGGGATTTTTTTGCATCATAATCTTGATGTTATGAATATTGAGAATAATGTTTGTGAAAATTTGGTCTTCACATTACAAAATGTGCATGGAAAATATGAGGACCATCTCAATGATTTGAAGTACTTACAAAAAATTAATATAAAGTGTGATATATGGACTGATGATAATGGAAAGTATGGTCCTATAATTTTTACAAGAAAAACAGGGATAAAGATACATTACTTAAAATTTTAAAATATCTGAAAGTATCTGATGGGTATTCAAGTATCATCACAAGGCATGTTCACTTAAAGCATCGTAGGTTACATAGATTGAAAATTCACGATTTTCATATTTTGTTACAACAGTTACTACAATTGGAATTTCATACATTATTACCTAAAAAGGTTACTATATTTGTACTCAAAATTTTCACATTATTCATACATTTATGTGAGAAAATACTACAACTATATTATCTTTAAAACCACAAGGAAATATTTTTATTGACACTTTGTGTAATGGAGATGATATTTTCTCTATTATTTTTTACTATCATGATGCATTTAACTGTGCAATTGGTCGAGGAAAATAAATTAGGAGGTCTCATACAGTATCGATGGATGTATATAATTGAGGGTTACTTATTAATATGTTTTTAATCTTAAGTAAACAATTATTATCACTTAATTTAATATGTAATTATGTTTTATTTATTTTATTTCATAGATACCTTGGTCTTTTGAAATATTACATGAAAAATACAACTCAAACTAAAAGATATTTATCAAAGGAATGTCTTAAATTCTTTTCTAGATACTTAGATTATACTGGGACAATATTAAATTGAATTGGACATGTTAACAACACAAAAAATCATTCTTAACTACATAGGAAATCAAAAATCTTTCCTAATATTGGTCGATCAATTGGGAAGATCTAAAATATTACACTGATAGAAATTGAATTATTACAGGAACATAGATATGTGATATTGAATAGTGAAATTTCATATCCATTTATTGAAGAGATCAGGATACAAACAAAGAGTGGAAGGAGAAGTTGAACATGAAATGAGAAAGATATAACAAAATCTATTAATAAAAATCTCGTATAATGGTTTGCACGTCATTTAAGTTCATAAATATTGTAATAAATATGGATATTATGTTGAAACATATATATTTTAAACCTAATAATGTATATTACTTTTTTTAGATCATGAATACTAATACTCATGCTGATTTTTTAGATTATTTTAAGTTTATGGTTTGAGGTCCTCTAAAACGGGCTAGAAAGTTTGATGCTTACAATGCATATTACTTAAAATTTCATAAAGTCGACCGGGAAGAGTGTTTAAAAAAACATAATAGTAGTATATTAATAGTTCCTAAATTGAGATACCATGGAAAGTTGACTAATATTATCTAATTAAACTACCATGGTCATTTTTTAGTTGTTTTATTCAAATGAAAGTGGGTCTATATTACTAGGGGTATTAAAAGATATTCCTTACAATTTACTTCTGTGAACTTATCTCACTTGATGGATGTTGGTGACCATGAGTTACATGATCCTTATATATTTTCATCATAAGAGAAACTGATATATTATGTGTCACGACCCATCCCCCGGGGCCTGTGCTGTGTCCACCCCAAGCCAGCCTCCTGATGGCCAGGGGATGGCGACTAGCACCAAAGGTATTAACCCGCAAGTGGGTGGAATTTTCCTAAGAACCTATACGCACAAAAACACACACACAACCCCAAACAACAATGTTGAAAAGTAAACAAGCATTCCACTAAGACAACTACTGAGTGTAACAATACAAAAATTGAAAGTAAAGTGGGCCAGAATACAAGCCCAATAAAAGGCAAGTATAACTCCTGAAGTCCATCTATGATGAACCCTACCTGAAGGGTAGGTGATGGGGCTGCCTCCTGAAGTGGTAGAAGTACACTTCGCCCGTTGGATCTCATTGGGAACTTCTAGGTCCCAGACCACTAATGTCTCTATCGAAGAGTCTGTCATATGTATAAGACACGACACGTGCGGGCGAAGCCTATGTAGGGGTGAGAAACACAATCCTCAGTAAGGACCCCAAAACAAAAATGGTAATACCAAAAAGGAAAGTACACATAAGTATAGTTAGCTCATGCAAGTATAATCAAAATTAAGGAAATAAAGACTAACATTTGTAATGCTTAAAACTTTGTACTGTTGAATCACTCATCCCTAATGAGTGCTTAGTGCTGTTGGATCAACTAGACCCACTCTTCACATGTGCCAGCTGGATCACTTAGACCTGCTCATCCCTTGGGCCAAATGGATCACTTAGACCCACTCGTCTCTTGGTCCAGCTGTATCACTTATAATCACTCGTCTCTTGGGCTAGATGGATCACTTAGACCCGATCGTCTCTTGGGCCAGTTGGATCACTTAGACCCACTCATCTCTTGGGACAAATGGATCACTTAGACCTGCTCATCATAGTGTTCTCAATACATCCAGCTATTGGATTCTTTCTCATAGCGTACTTGATTCCGGGAGAGTCTACTCCTCAAGCCATTAGTTATATCTCAACTTCCACAAAATTCCACTTAGTGTATACCAAAAGGACCGTCTTGTCACGAGGGTCCCAACTCCACAAACGACTCATGAATTAGATGTATGGTTTTAAAGTTATGTATTTTTTAGTAAAAAGGGGCCGGTCAGGTCCAGGTCTGATCCTACCTGACCCGACCCAGCCATGGGTTAATCGACCCGACCCAGTTACACTGACCCGACCTTGGTCCGACTTGGCTTGGACCGGCTGGGCCCAGTCTGGCCCAGCCCGCTGGGCCGCGGTTCCAGTCCACTGGGGCGACCCTCATACCCAACCCGGACCACTCTCTGTGGGCTGATCCGATCCACCCAGGACATAGTAGACTCTATGTCCCACCCCGAGTCATGCAGCTGGCTTAGCTGGCCGCTTTTATGCACACACCTGTGGCTTGAGCTGCGGGTCTAGGCCACCCCATTGTGGCATGATGTCATGGTACTTCACTAATGTAGTGGCTGTTTCCGCCCCTGCATCGTACCACCGGAACGTGCCGCCTCTACTGTTCGACACTTGTTCACCATTGCCACGTACTGTCACCACCGTGTACTGCCACCGATGCCGGTGTGATAACAGATCCTTTCATAGACCATTGAATGTGCTCCAATGGTCCGTTATTCGAACCAAAAGTGGTTCTAGGGTCCTCGGGTCACCCGGTGTCCAAATTCATGTTTAACCCCTTTATCTGAAAAACCCTTGAATGGAGGTATCTCCCACACAACCTCGATCCATTATCTACTGTCATCATCGCACCTCCATAGTTCCGTGTCCATCTCAAATCTGTGATACTGGATCATTACGCCAATAATCGATTGGGCAATAATCAGTCAATCTCTAAAAGTCGAGTTATGGGCCAAAGGAGGAAATGATTACGTCGAACGTAGAATGGATGGAGGAAAGGCATGATTTAAAAAAATAGGGATGGTCCTCAGTAAATGTTAGTGTCAATCATGGATCATCTCTATTAGATCGGTAGTTGTAAACCAAAATAAAACAAAAGTTTGTTCTCCCATAACAACCCTGCAAGAGTAAATCCCATCCTGCAACATGATCGAATGATGGGCCAATTTATTTATTAATTGGTCCACGTTCATCATTTATAGTGGAAGAACGGGGAAAGAATAATCACTTAGAAAAGGACCCATTACCTGGAAAACATGATTGATCAGATATGGATAATGGAGTTGCACACCGTCATTCGTCTATCCTTGATCCACAGTTCGCCAATATCATTAGCGATCCTTAGAAGGATGAGGAAGGGAGGAAGATCACTTTTCATCGCCAGAGATCCATCATTCATCACCATTAATCACTTTCTAATGAAAGTACTTCAGAGGTTCTGAGAAAATCTAGAACCATCCAACGATCCTGTATCCTTGTTAAGTTATTAAGCGATGAATGCGTTTCAGCGTTTCAGTTACGGTGAGTCGCCGCATCGTTACACTATTTCATTTATGAAATGAAACAGTGTTACTTTTATGCTTCTATTTTAGATTCATCATGATGTTTTATTTATTAAATGAAACATAAGCTTTGTCATTGCATTTCAAAAAACATTTTTGAGTAAAATAAACGTTCAATTTTGTTTTATTTTATTTTTAAATTCTAAAAAATTAACTTTTTCCCTCGACCCGTACCAGTCAAGGTTAGGTCCATTCTTAGGTAATTTCATCGTTCTAGATGCAACAGTTCCCTCAAATTTTTAATCCAGGCACCCATTTAGAAGCTACCAAAACCATGTACACGCGCTATTTTAAATAACTTAAAAAAAGTTCAAAACACTATTATGGGCTCACCGGGCCTCAAAATTATGTGTCGTATTAGTGGATGGACTCAAAATAATCCCATATAATTTTCAAAAAATTTACAATGAAATTTTTGGGACATTAAATTATACCCACCTTAAGGATCTACGTCCTCGTAATCCAAAACAAGGGCTAAACAAACAAATGGGGGTACTGATCATGAATCTGAGTCTCTCTCTCCCAAGTTCTCTCCTAGAGATTCCCATGTTTCCACTGAATGTGCACTAGAGGGATTGAACATCCAAAAAGGACCCACTCCTATTGATCCTCAATCTACATTGGTAGCTCTGCAAACGTCACCCCATAATCAATGTCCAACTCGCCCTAGTCGATGACATGCGATGGATCATGTATATACCTCCTCAACTGTGATACATGAAATACATTATGCACCCGGTGCATCTTTGGGGGGAGATCTAGGAGGTAAGACAACTCACCGACTTTTCTTAGAACATGAAAAGGGCTGATAAATCTATTAATAAACTTGCCACCCCATTCAAATTTCCATAATCCCCATTGAGGTAAGTCCCAAAGAAATAGATGGTGTCCCTCCTCAAAAACAAAGTGCCTCTATCACCTATCAGCATAAGATTTATGCCTGCTCTATGCAGTCCTCATCTTCTCCTGGATGACATACACCTTCTCGGTGGTAGCCCATACCAACTCTGGACCCATGAGTGCTGAATCTCCTAGGTCTATCCAGCAAAACAGTGATCTTCATGGTCACCCATAAAGTGGATCGAATAGTTCCATACCAATGGTGGAGTGGTAGATATTGTTGGTCATGCTGAATGGCATCACCAAGAACTCATAGTGGACATACTAATATCTAAAGGGTATATTTGGTACATCCCTATCCCCATACACAAAGATGATGATAGCATGATCTAAGGTCTATCTTTGAGAACCATCTCGCTCTCTTAAGTTGATCAAAGAGATTATAAATCCTTGGTAGTGGTTACATGTTCTTCATGGTTACTTGATTCAGGTGCCATAATTCCATGAACAACCTCAAACTCCCATATTCCTTCTTGGAAAACAATACTGGGGATTCCCATAGTGAAACACTAGGCCTCACGAAGCCCTTCCTCTATAGGTCCTCTATCTATACCCTCAACTCACGAAGTTCCATGGGATCCATATGATATGATGGTGTGGATATCAGTGATGTACTAAGGTAAAAGTCAATGTATAAGTCAACCTCTATGTGAGGAGTTAATCCAAAACCATCCTCATAGAATATTTCCTCATACTCACCCACCACTGTAGGAAATTGGGGACTCCTCTCATCCACCACACTAGGTGTAAGGCTAGACAACTGGTGAGTGATCGGCTTCACCCACCTTCATGAAAGTCCATCATGTGCTGTAAGCATTACCTTTTCACTGATAAAGGAGAACCTAGTCCCATATCCACATACACACTCTATTCTATGCCTAAAATAGTAAATATGAGCATGGAAGGTGGAAAACCAGTCCATACCCAGAATGATGTTGTAAGGCCTCGATGTCGCTACTAGGAAATCCCAGCTGAAGCTCTTGCCTCCAAGAGTAAGCTCACACTACCAGAACTAGTGTGTGATCATTGAATCTCCTCATTTAGGAGTCTTTAATTGTAATGATCAAGCCAACGACTCCACCAGAATCTCTGAGCTCCGAACAAGGTCTATGGCAAGGAAAGAGTGACTAGAACCTGTTTCTATAATAACTAAATATAAGGTGGATAAGACATATATCTTACCTCTAATCATCTATAAAGCACTGGGGTTATAAGCCTCTATTTCCTGAAGTTGGCCTCACCCCTATCCACTGGCTCCCAGAGCCCATGGTGGACAACCTAGGGGAGGTGGTGGTAGTACCTTGAACCTCCACCCACCACCTGCCACTCTTCCTTCTCCCCTTCCACATCCTACTCCCTGTAGATCACCCTTCTCAACCCTCTACCTCTGCCTCGGTGGTCCCTTGACAGTACAATGATCGTCTACATAGGGAGTCAGGCAGTCATGAGCCATGTGTCCCTTCCCACCACACGAGTAGCACACCCTGCTACTTTGCTAACTCCCACTTCCCTGTGGGCCTTTTACCACTGAACCTATGTCTTGGGGTTATCCCCTAAAATGCTTGACCCATTTGAGTCTCTGTGTCAGCTACCTACTACCCACTACTAAAGACTCCACCACCTGGTGTTTACTGGCAGCTCTTACTGCTGGAACCTGCTCTTCCTAGAATCTCTCTACAAGTAGAGCTCATTCTAGCATCACAGTTTGATTAGGGATGATAATAAATACCATAGAATCCCTGATCTCTCGATGTAGTTCCTTATCAAAATATTGAGCCTAAAATAACGGGTCTCACACCATGTTTGTAGAGTAGCGAGAAAGCTCAGTGAATTTCACTGAGCAATCTGATACTGTCACGCTACCTTGCTGTAGGTGCAGTAAATCCTATATACACACAAAGGATAACGTCTCAAAAAAGAATGCCTCCCTAAAGAGGTGATCAAAGTCAGTCCAGGTGAGGGTCTCCTTGTCATGCGTCTGGATCATTAAGCTCCACCATCTCCCTGTCAATCCCTAAATAAGGCATGCAGCTATGATCATCATCTGTTCGAGAGGAATCCTCACTAGACATAAGACTCGCATAACTACCTCAAGCCAATCCTTAGCCACCTAGGAGTCAGTCTCACCCCTGAATGTAGGAGGTCTCTGCCTTTGGAACTTGTTTAATGCACTGAGCTTACATGCATCCTCTACCGGAACATTGGTAGGAACTGTTGATTGACGGGTGGTGGTAACATTGGTGCACCACCTAGTGGGACCATATCCAGTACTATTCCTTGAACTAACACCTCATCTATAGGTATACCATCCTCATGGTCATGTACCAAAATCCTGGCTGGCTGTACGCATGGAGGCATCTTGAAACAGATCAAGATGAACCATAGTCAATAGATTATACCTGGTGAGATGACTCTAACTCAAGAAAAACATGAGAACACTCGCAATTACTATATGATGCTTGCAACTAGTGTTTTCATTTACTAGGTCAAAAATAAGAAATCAGGGTCCTGGTGTATGGATAAATCGACTGCCGCAGCAACACTGGACTCTATGAGTCTGAAGGTCGAACTTCAAACATTCAACATTGTTTCCCCAAAACAAAACCATAGACTCTTAGTCTTTAATGTAGAAATGACCACCATTGATACCACTTTTTCATGACCCATCCCCCGAGGCCTATTCTGTGACCACCCCAAGCCCGCCTCCCGATGGCCAGGGGCTGGCGACTAGCACTGAAGGCATTAACCCGCAAGTGGGAGGTATTTTACTGAGTACCTACACGCGCGTACACACACACACAAAACCCTAAACTATAATGATAAAAAGTAAAGAAACATTCTACTAAGGAAACCACTGAGTTTATAAGTAAAAAAACCGAAAGTAAAGGGGGCCAAAATACATGCCCAACAAAACACAAGTACTACTCCCAAAGTCTATCTACGATGAACTATAACGCCCCGAACCTAGTTACCCAGAGTCGGTGCATTGTTACATAACATTGGCATGATCACAAAAGATCAAGTCTCGAAAGACCGATTAGTTTAGTAGCCTTGAAACACTATATACATTCAAAAGTTTTTCATTACATCATGAAATAAAAACAACAACAACATCTTGTTCCCTTTGAACACACTTATCCCTTAGACTATCCCTGCAGGTCAATCATAATATACTTCTTCACATCCTAGGAAAAATAAAACATATAATGGGGTGAGCTCAGATTCTTAGTAAGGATAACAATAGAGCGGAAACTTTTATAAACAAGCATAAACATTTAAGGAAATTGTATAACTAAAACAAAATCCTTTTAAACTTGAACTTCAGAATAACATGGCAAAAAGAAAATGAAATAATGCCATTTACTTATTCAAATGGATATTCTACTAGTTGAATAATCACATGCAATATTAATAACCACTTTCATAATGATGGAATGCATAATGCCATACTATCATAACCACATAGTCAAGGCCTTGTGCCAAGACTACAAATAAGATTTTGTCAAGGCCTTGTACCAAGACACTAGTTGGTCTCATGAGACCTACCGATGCATTGAGGAGCTATAGCGGGCTCCACCCGTCACTTACTAAGTCCAATGCATTCCTTATTTGAAAAGGTTTAAACATATCATAAACAATGCCCAAGAATCATAACATAATCGTATCACATAAAACATGCCTAAAGGAAACATAAAATTTCCACATTTTAATCAAAAGAAATCAATACAACACATTGATATAATCAAAACATTATCAAAACCATTTTCAATACCAAAATAAAAGAAAAGTAAAACATGGTATCTATTTTTCATTTAAAAAAGTTCTGGCTTGTAGAGGAAGCTGAAACTCAAATAATGGTCACGGCGGCGGAGAAGTTGTTGCCGCCACATACGTAAGACAAAAAATTCCTTTTGTCATTTATTAAAAAGCTTCATATAAAAAGATTAATTTTGAATAAAATTAAAAGTCAAAGGGGTTTATACACCATATAAAAAGAAAGTTGTGTATAAAACAAAATATTCCTCAATGAAAGGAGATTGAGACGAAGTCCCTTACCTAATGTACGACTTGACTCGATCGTTCTTTAATCACCTGAATAATAAACTATAGTTAATTTATATTTTCTTAAGAACCATTTTCAAGTTAATTATTCCTTTTACATAACTTATTACCATGTTATGAATATTATGTAATCATTTAATTTAATAACGGTCGTTTTGTCGATCCTCGGTACTTGAGTCAAAAATAAACTTCTTATAATTAAAAGTTGTTTATGTGGTAAAATATACATTACCTATAGAATTATATTCATGATTTAGATATCATATATATCATATATATCCAGTATATACACACATTTATAATATTACATAACATTTAGAGGTAAGAAATGAAATACACCGTTCATAGAGACGGTAAGCCGTACGTACGCATGAACGTTACTTTCATTTCTATTTCATATTTAATGGAATGAAATCATATTGATATAAATGTATATTATAATTATAGTATAATATCATATATAATATCATTAAATTCATCCTTTATACGTCCCACATACGACACTAACGATTCAAATTACTTTGAGGGGGCGGTAGTCCACACTTCCTAAAATGAAATTATCGCATTTACCCATAATGGAAATCATAAAGGTATGCCATAAATGAAAAATAAAGAAGAATAAAGAAAACATAAACATAATATATATCATATATAAATATAGTGACATCTTAATGGCCACCATGAGAGGTGTTGAAAGAATATTGAAAAATCATCGTTTCATGAGGTAGTAATTCGCCACCCACAGAAATAGTATGTTCTTTAAACATTAGATGGAGGTGTGTGTAAGTGTAGTTCGAATACTTCTCATAAAAACATCCAAGTATATTTAGGATACTGGTTTTGTTACAAAAGAAAATAATAAAAAGTGTTTAGGGGTTGTAGAAGTAAAATAAAAGAAAAGAAGTTAAGAGAAATCGTTACCTTTAGTTTGGGTAACTCCCTTTGGTTTGAAACAAAAGGACTCTTGAAGTGCCTTATGCCTAAGGTAAGGATTATAGGATGAATGTAGGAAATTTGAGAGGGTATTTGGGCAGAGTTTGGCCAATCCAAATGGATTTGAAGGTGTGAATAAGGTGGTAGAGGTTGGAGCCTTTTATAAGAGGAGAGGAGGGGCTCCTTTGGAAAGATTGAAAATATTATTTTATTATAAAATGGTTTTCGGTTTATAAAGGACCCAAAATGATATATTTTGAAGATAAGGTGATAAGGGTTTTGAATCCACCCATACAATAGGTTTTTGATAAGTGCAAGTCTTAGATTTTACCTTATCTTTTCATTTTATTTAAATCATTCATTAATGAGGTAGTCGTTGCATCATCATGGTGTCATAAATAAATTTATTTATTTATTGTCTAAAAATTATAAAAAAATTAACATGATGTATTAAATCTTTTTATATTTCCAATTAATATTTATAGTTGAAAATATAACTTGTATAACCCCTTGTAAAAATTGTTTTAGTAAAACAATACATGTTTGTGACATTTTTATTTTTACTTTAAATAAAAGGTATTAATGTCATTATCTTACCCAAGTGGCTCCATGGGTTCCCAAAAATCATCCCATGGTTTGTCTTGTTCGTCCATGACTCATCCAATAAGAGTAGGACATGTTTCAAGATATTTTTATATTCTTATAATATCATTTTTACCTTAAATTACCCTAATTACCTCTAATCGCGGTTAATAAAACTCAAAAGTTACTATTCATCAAAAATTATTTTCATCCCATTGAACCAAATTTTACATAATAATGACAACCATGTATGTCGGATTTTTTAAATTCAATTCATAGAAGCGGTAAAGTTTCATTTAAACGAAAAATCAGTTTTTTTAACTACCAGTTAGTGGTTTCACTATTCATCAAAAATTAAAGTTTTTCAGAACAATTCCAAAAATTCACCCTAAGCTATATTTGATATTCCAAATTAAAAAATGATGTATATTTTACAAAATTCAAAACATATAAGTTGCATTAATTATTTTTATAATTAATTCCCATTGTCAAAACAAATATCATGTTTTTAAGAAACAATATCAATCAAAAGATTGACAATTGTTTATGTCCAATTTCAAAGTGAAATTAATTCTAATGAGCACCATTGGATAAAATGGTAAAAGTATATTATAATTATAATTTAAAACCACTCAATAGTATAATTTATCACTATAAATTATTTTGATTTAAAAAGTTGTTTTTAAGTATTTTTCACTATTCATCAAAAATTGGATGTTCTCAGAAAAATACCAAAAATTCAACTTAGGATAATTTCGATATTATGAATCCAAAAATGAAGTCCATTTTGAAATATAAAATTTATATAATTAAAAAAGTGGGTATTACTATTCATAACTGCTACTTTGATTAGTCGCGGTGTGTTAGAATCTTGAACTTGCGTATAATGCAAGCTATTGAATTATTGAAAGAGAAGCATACCGTGGAAGCTTGGGGTGTTACATTCTCCCCTCCTTAAATAAATTTCATCCTCACAATTTGAAATTGTTCTTCTAAAATAAAAGGCTGAAAATAGAAAATACCTTTGTGGATAACCCACATCATAAATAAGGTTAATAAAATTTAGTCTTAATAATAGGGAAAGAGAAATGAAAAATTCACCACCAAATTATGATCTCGATTAGGAGAAAATTGGTGGAAATTAGAGACACATAATTGTGGAAAATGTTGGAACCAGGTTCTTCAAAGCATGATTTGGTGTATGGTTTGTGTTTGTTGTCAATCCTCAGTGGAAGTTCAGGGTGTGTACCAACAAAGCGATCATACCGTTCAAGCAGAAAACAGTAGTGAAGGTGGCGCTGTTTCCCAGTGTTTGCCAAATTTTTGGGCCTAAAAATCGGCCAATAAAGTAAAGTGTTTTTGGAAAAGGTACTTGCGCGCTGTGCTCTTCGAGGATAAAAGACTTGCGCGCCATATGTTTTTGAGGATCAGAACATCAAAATTTGGCTAAGGAAAGAAGGTCGCGCAAGTGTTGGTTGGGTCGTGCAAGTGAGATGCGCGACAGAGTTTATTGAAGACAAGACTTGCACGCCGTCGATGGACTTGCGCGCCGCTGCGCAGGGGGTCCAGTTTGCCTATAAATACTGGACCACCCCTCCTCATTTCTAACGAAGTTCAAGGCTGAGAGTTTGTTCGAGCTCTCGTCACGCAGGTGGTTGAGTCGCGCAGGTGGTTGTTTTGTCGCGCAAGTAGAGCTTGCGCGCCGGTGTTTGGCTGTGCGCCCAAGGTGGTTTGGAAGAGAAAGGAAGTGGACCGCACAAGTTTGTAGTTGGGGAAGGAAGAGTCGCGCATCTGTGTTGATGACACTTGCGCGCCAGTGTGGACTTGCGTGCCGTAGTGGGACTTGCGCGACTGTCTTGGAGAAGCGCGCCTGGTTTTGCTGAAGCCCACCGGCGTGTTTGGAGCTGCACGAAAGCCGAGAGACTACTTGGTACATTCGAGGAAAAGTGATATTCTTCTTCTAGTGAGAATCGGACTTCAATAGATCATCTACATACAACAAAGGATTCACTCTTATGAAAATGAAGAAGAGACCTTCACGTCTATAAACTGAGTGGGACTTCACCAACGGCAGTGAGCCAGGGGGAGTCAACGGGAGTGACTCGAGGGACGCAGTGAGCTATCCCTGAACAATTGTAAAGGCAGTGAGCCTGGGACAGAGTGTCTGTACCCGATCTTTTGTATCCACAGCTAGTGAAGCATAGTGGATTTAGGTACGACCGGCAACCTATCGGCGTATGCTCCTTGGACGTAGCCCTTAGTGGTGAACCAAGTAAAAATGGCTGTGTCTTCTCTGTGCATGTGAATGTTTTCATTTTGATCATAATCATCATACAGGTTCAACAAGTTCCTACCAACGTGGGAACAAGATCCAACACATTAAAAGAAAAAGTGGTCACCCTGATTCACCCCTCCCCTCTCAGGGTGTCCCGGGGTCTTTCAGAAAAAACGTAAATATTTGTAGGGAGTTATTGATGTCATCAATCACAAAAAAGTGTAAAATTGAGGGCCTCAAAGACTTTAATCTATGGTGATTTAAAATATCACCAGTTCAACAAAACATATGGTATTAGGATAACACTTTTTTTAATATCCCTTTACTAAAGTTTAAGAATTAATTTATTCATAGAATAAGATAGAGGTATATATATATATACTTGACAAGTAGAGTTTCAGCCTTCAACTAATTTCTACCACAAACTCATCTTTCACTCAAAAAGATAATAGAACTCAAAAATATTATATTTATCCTAATCATACAAGGTTACACATATTAACACATACCATTTAGATTAGGAAAACTATTTTTTAATAACCAGGGACTTCCTGTAGGCTAGTGTTAGGTAATAAAGCCCTGTCACACTATGGTTGTGGGTTCAATTCCTGCAGCTTTGTCCGACGCAACGGGTTATCCCCCGACCTGCAGGTTGTCCTTTTCCTAAAACTATAGTATTATAATATTCCAAAAATAATCTTCAGAAATGTTTTAACCTTAAACAATACTATCCAAAGTTCAACTTAATCCATTCCAACCTTTATAGTTATCTAAAATACCTCTATCCAGACTCTCTCTAAAAGGTCTCTAAATTCCAAAATCAATTGTAACATCAGATTCCCCAAACAAAGTAAAGTTTCTCTTATTGTCACATACTAAAAATATGATCACCTTCATCATATTAAAACCATAATGAAAACAAAAAGTACTACAATACAATCCTTATATATATCACATTATTCTTATAACAATAATATAGTTCTTGAGTCCAAAAACACAAATAAAACAATTATTCAACTTCATTTGTAGTAACATCATAAGCATGGAATTGATCCCTTGGCCTTTTCTAAGGTAATTTTCCTTGGTTCTTAGGGAATTAATTTGCATAATTCCCCATTTCTCTACAATTGTAGCATTCAACATTAACATCCTCTTTATTTCCCTTTTAATCACGAGTCTGGTGACCTTTTTCTACACATTTGTAACAAACTCCCATTCCTTTTAGGAAAGTACCTGAGTGTTTCTTACCAAAATTATCACATAATGGAAAATAATTCTTTCCCTTTTCCCTTTATCTGTCTCTTGCTCCATAGTTATCTTCTTCTCTTGTTTTATATTATTGTCATAAGACTTAGATAATTTCTTTTCCGTCTTGATAGCACACAAGACAATATCTTTGTATGATGAGAAGGATTGTAATAATAAAGCTCAGCAGAGAAATGGTTTTAACTCATCAAAGAAATGATAAATATCACTTCTTGGGTTACATATATAATTTGTAGCATGCCTCTCTAACCTTGTAAAGTTAGACTCATACTTTGCAACATTCTCGTCCTCCTTTTGCCTCAGACTCAGAAATTGTCTTTCCATATCCGCTCGATGGTCATGAGGAAAGTATTTTTCTAATAAAATCTCTTTAAACTCTCTCTATTACATACTTGATAATTCTTCATCTTTCTTTGTATTTTGAATCAATGAACACCACTGATCAACATCTCCAGTGAGGTGGTAAACTGCCATGACAACTTTTTCCCTTTCACTACTCCCTAAAACCTAAAATATTTTCTCTAGGGAATTTATCCATTGATCAGCTACTAATTTATTTTTACCCCCATTAAATGTTGGTGGTTGTTGCCTCATGACGCGTTTTAACATTGATCCTCCACGTTGCGGATCAGGGTGCTCCATACGAGTAAGGTTATTATTCATAACCTGAGTGAGTTGTCCCAGTATGGTGATAAGCTGATCAGGACCAGTTGTATCACCAAATCCACTATAATTATCTTGAGAAGGAGGGAAATCACTACATGTAGTGCATGCATTGATATAGTTTCCATTCCTTATACTAGGAGCCATTTGTAAACAATGTCATAAACTAGATTAGTTTATGAATCGAAATACATAATAAAAAACTTTCAAAACACTTAACATAAACTGAACAATTTATGGATATAATCCATAATCATAAAAATGTTTTCTTTGAGGAAGTATATACTCATAAACCCTTCATAATGGTTTGTAAAGAAATCGTGACCAAGAGCCAAAACTCCTTGTTAGAGTGCAGCAAGGCCTGTTGTCGTGTACCAGGATACCCCGTGTCAAGCCCGAAACTCCTTGTCAGAGTTTTCACTCCTAGGTACATCTGTTCCAGAGACACCTCTACCTACACGTATCCAGACATGGATGTATTTCTCATAAAATACACAAAATCTCTAATTTACCAAAATTCTAGGATGTTCTTCTATACTAATCCTCAAAGACAATCTTAGGGCTATGTGATCTAATTAGAGTTTACCTAAATATAGTTTCCAAGGTTAGTACTAAACTGTCTCTGATACCAACCGTAACACCCCAACCCTAGTTACCCAGAGTCGGTTCATTATTACATAACATTGGCATGATCACAAAAAATCAAGTCTCAAAATACCGATTAGTTTAGTAACCTTGAAACACTAGATACATTCATAAGTTTTTCATTACATCATGAAATAAAAACAACAAAAACATCTTATCCCCTTTGAACACACTTATCCGTTAGACTATCCCTGCAGGTCAATCATAATATACTTCTTCACATCCTGGGAAAAATAAAACATAGAAAGGGGTGAGCTCAGATGCTCAGTAAGGATAACAATATAGAGGAAACTTTCATAAACAAGCATAAACATTTAAGGCAATTGTATAACTAAAACAAAATACTTTTAAACTTGAACTTCATAATAACATGGAAAAAATAAAATGAAATAATTCCATTTACATATTCACTTGGATATTATACTAGTAGAATAATCACATGCAATATTAATGACCACTTTAATAATGATGGAATGCATAATGGAAGACTATCATAACCACATAGTCAAGGCCTTGTGCCAAGACTACAAATAATATTTTTTCAAGGCCTTGTGCCAAGACACTAGTTTGTCTCATGAGACCTACCGATGAATCGAGGAGCCATAGAGGGATCCATACATCACTTACTTAGTACAATTCATTCCTTATATGAAAAGGTTTAAACATATCATAAACAATTCCCAAGAACAATAACATAATCGTATCACATAAAACATGCCTAAAGGAAACATAAAATTTCCACATTTCAATCACAAGATATCAATACAACACATTGATATAATAAAAACATTATAAAAACCATTTTCAATACCAAAATAAAAGAAAATTAAAACATGGTATTTATTTTTAATTTAAAAAATGTTATGGCTTGTAGAGGAAGCCGAAACTCAAATAATGGTCACGGCGGCAAAGAAGTCATTGCCGCCGCATACGTAAGACAAAAAATTCCTTTTGTAGTTTAGTAAAACGCTTCTTATAAAAAGATTCCTTTTGAATAAAAGAAAAAGTCAAAGGGGTTTATACACCGTATAAAAGAAAATTGTGTATAAAATAAAATATGCCTCAATGAAAGGAGATTGAGACGAAGTCCCTTACCTCGTGTTCGACTTGACTCGATCTTTCTTTAATATCCTGAATAATAAACAATAGTTAATTTCAATTTTCTTAAGAACCATTTTAAAGTTCATTATTCCTTTTACATCACTTATTACCATGTTATGAACATTATGTAATCATTTAATTTAATAACGGTCGTTTTGTCGATCCTTTGTACTTGAGTCAAAAATAAACTTCTTATAATTACAATTTGTTTATGTGGTAAAATATCCATTATCTCCAGAATTATATTCATGATGTAGATATCATATATATAATATATATCCAGTATATACATGCATTTATAATATTACATAACATTTAGAGGTAAGAAATGAAATGCACCGTTCATGGAGACGGTAAGCCGTACGTACGCATGAACGCTACTTTCATTTCTATTTCATATTTAATGGAATGAAATAATAATGATATAAAGGTATATTATAATTCTAGTATAACATCATATATAATATCATTAACTCCATCCTTTATACATCCCACATATGGCATTAACGATTCAAACCACTTTGAGGGGGCGGTAGTCCGCACTTCCTAAAATGAAATTATCGCGTTTACCCATAATGGAAATCATAAAGGTATTCCATAAATGAAAAATACAGAAGCATAAGGAAAAAATGAAAATAATATATATCATATATAAATATAGTGACATCTTAATGGCCACCATGAGAGGTGTTAAAATAAGATTGAACAATCATCGTTTAATGAGGAAATAATTCGCCACCCACAGAAACAGTATGTTCTTTAACCATTAGATGAAGGTGTGTGTACGTGTAGTTCAAATACTTATCATAACAACATCCAAGTATATTGAGGATACTGGTGTTTTTAAAAAAGAAAATAATAAAAAGAGTTTAGTGGTTGTAGAAGTAAAATAAAGGAAACTAATTTAAGAGAAACCGTTACCTTTAGTTTGGGTAACTCCCTTTGGTTTGAACCAAAAGGACTCTTGAAGTGCCTTCTGCCTAAGGTAAGGCTTCTAGGATTAAGTGAGGAAAGGTGAGAGGGTATTTGGGCAAAGGTTTGTAGAGACAAATGACTTTGAAGGTGTGAATAAGGTGGTAGAGGTGGGGGCCTTTTATAAGAGGAGAGGAGGGGCTCTTTTGGAAAGATTGAAAATATTATTTTATTATAAAATGGTTTTCCATTTATAAAGGTCCCACAATGATATATTTATAAGATAAGGTGATAAGGGTTCAAAATCCACCCATACAATAGTTTTTTGACAGGTGTAAGTCTTAGATTTTACCTTATATTTTCATTTTATTTAAATCGTTCATTAATGAGGTAATCCATGCATCATCATGGTGTCATAAATAAATTTATTTATTTAATGTCTAAAAATTATAAAAAAATTACCATGATTTAGGAAATATTTTTATATTTCCAATTAATATTTATAGTTGAAAATATAACTTGTATAACCTCTTGTAAAAATTGTTTTAGTAAAACAATACATGTTTGTGATATTTTTATTTTTACTTTAAATAAAAGGTATTAATGTAATTATATTACCCAAGTGGCTCCATGGGGTCCCAAAAATCGTCCCATGGTTTTTCTTGGTCAGACATGACTCATCCAATAAGATTAGGACATGTGTAAAGATATTTTTATATTCTTATAATATCATTTTTACCTTAGATTACCCTAATTATCTCTAATCGCGGTTAATAAAACTCAAAAGTTACTATTCATCAAAAATTATTTTCATCCCATTGAACCACATTTTACATACTAATGAAAACCATGTATAGAGGATTTTTGAAATTAAATTCATAGAAGCGGTAAAGTTTCATTTAAACGAAAAATCAGTTTTTTTAACTACCACTTAGTGGTTTCACTATTCATCAAAAATTGAAGTTTTTCAGAATAATACCAAAAATTCACCCTAAGATATAATTGATATTCTGAATTCAAAAATGATGTCTATTTTACAAAATTGAAAACATATAATTTACATTAATTAATTTTATAATTAATTCCCGTTGTCAAAACAAATAGCGTGTTTTTAAGAAACAATATCAATCAAAAGATTGACAATTGTTTATGTCCAATTTCAAAGTGAAATTAGTTCTAATGACCACCATTGGATAAAATGGTAAAATTATATTCTAATTATGCTTTAAAACCACTCAATAGTATAATTTATCACTATAAATTATTTGTATTAAAAAAGTTGTTTTTAAGTATTTTTCACTATTCATCGAAAATTGGATGTTCTCAGAAAAATAACAAAATTTCAACTTAGGATAATTTCGATATTAAAAATCCAAAAATAAAGTCCATTTTGAAATATAAAATTTATATAATTCAAAAAGTGGGCGTTACTATTTATAACGACTACTTTTATTGGTCGCGGTGTGTTAGAATCTCGAACTTGCGTACAATGCAAGCTATTACATTATTGAAAGAGAAGCGTACCATGGAAGCTTAGGGTGTTACATGAACCCTACCATAAGGGTAGGTGATGGGGATACCGCCTGAAGTCGTATAAGTATGCCTCATCCTTTAGATCTCACTGGGAACCTCCAGGTCTCAGACCACCAAGGTCTCTGTCAAAGCTTCTATTATCTGCACAAGACACGACACATGCGGGTGAAGCCCGTGCAGGTGTAACTAACACAATACTCAGTAAGGACCCCAAAACACAAAGGTAATACCACAAAGTAAAATACACATAAGTATAGTCAGATCACGCAGGAATAATCTAAAGTAATAAAATAAACACTAATAGTCGCAACGCTTAACACCTTGTACTGTCGAAGCACTCATCCTCGATGAGTGCTTAGAGCTGCTAGATCACCTAGACCCGCTCTTCACATGGGTGAGTTACTTAGACCTGATAATCTCTTGGGCTAGCTAGATCACTTAGACCCAGTTGTATCTTGGGCCAATTATATCACTTAAACCTGCTTGTCTCTTGGGGCATCTAGATCACTTAGACCTTCTTGTCTCTTAGGCTAGCTATATCACTTAGACCTACTCATCATAGTCTTCTTGATATATCCAGTCGCAGGATTCCTGTTCGTAGTGTACTCGATTCCGGGAGAGTATACTCCTTAAGCCATCAATTGCATCTAAACTTCCAAAAAATATCACTTAGTGTATATAAAAAGGACCACCTCATCTTGAGGGTCCCAAAGCCGCAAAAAACTTGTCAATCGGATGTACGGTTTTGAAGTTATGCCCATTTTAGTAAAAAGGGGCCGATCGGGTCTGGGTCTAGTCTGACCTGGTCAGAGCGACTGGACCCAACCTAGCCCATGGTTCACCGACCCGACCTGGGTCCGATGACCCGACCTCAGTCTGATGACCCGACCCAGGTCCGATGACCCGACCTGGGTTCGATGACCTGACCCGGGTCCGACGACCCGACCTAGGTCCGGCCTGGACCGGCTGGGCCCAATCCAGCCCACCGGGCCGCAAGTCCGGCATTCCAGGGTGGACCGCCTGCCCAACTCAGCCTGCTCACTGTGGGATGGTCCAATCTGCCTGGGACACATCAGATTCCGCGTCCCACCCTAAGTCAGATGACCAGCTCAGCCGACCGCCATTCCGCACGTGCCCGCAACTTGAGCCGTGGGTCTAGGCCACCCCACCATGGTGCGATGTTGTGAACCTTCACCGATGCGGTAGTTGTTGTAGCCCCCATCACTCACCGCCAAACCACACCACCTCTACCATCAAAAATGTGGCATCCACCGCCGCGTACCGCCACTAGTGCCGGTGCGTCAGCAGGTCCTTCAATGGACCACCAGACGTGCTCTGGTGGTCAGTTCTTCAAACTAGAAGAGGTTATGGGATCCTTGGGTTGCACCCTTTATCGCTTGGTGTTAAAATCCATGTTGCAACCCCTTTCACTGAAAAACACATGAATGGAGGTATCTCCCACACTGCCTCAATCCATTCACATCCATCGTCGTCACACCTTTGTCATGCCGTGTCCATCCCGGATCTATGATATCGGATCATTATGCCAATAATTGATTTCACAATGATCGATCAATCACTAAAAGTCACGTCGTAAGACAAAGTAAGAAATTCCCATGAAGAATGCATAACAGAGGGAGGAAAGGCATGATTCAACAAATTAGGGACGAGCCTCGGTCGATGTTATTGTCGATCGTGGCTCATCACCATTAGATTGATATTCATCAACCAAAATAAAACACAAGGTTGTTCTACCATAATAACCCTACAAGAGTAAATCCCATCCCACAACACGATCGACCTGCAAGCCAATTTTTTTGTTAATTGGTCCGCATTCATCATTTATAATGGAAGAACGGGGAAAGGCTAATAACTTAGAAAATGACCCCTTACCTATAAAATAGGATCAATCAGAGATGGAGAGTGGAGCTGCACACTGTCATTCATCGATCCTTGATCTGTAGTTCGCCGCTATCATTGGATATCCTTCAAAGGAGGAGGAAGGGAGGAAGATCGATCGTCTTCGCAAGCGATCCGTTATTCGTCACCATTCATCGCTTTTCAAAACAAGTCTTTCAGAGGTTCTGATAAAATCCAGAACTGTCCAACAATCCTGTATCCTTGTTAAGTTATTAAGAGATGAACACGTTTTAGCATTTCTGTCACACTGAGTCGCCGCATAATTACACTGTTTCATTTATGAAATGAAACAGTGTTACTATTACACTTCCGTTTTAGAGTCGTCATGCTGTTTTATTTATTAAATGAAATAACTGCTCCTTCTTTGTGTTGCAGTGAACATTTTTGAATAAAATAAACATTCAAGTTTATTTCATTTCATTTCATTTTATTTTAAAACACCTAAAAATTAACTTTTTCCCTCAAACCATTCCGGGCAAGGTTAGGTCCATTCTTAGATAATGTAATCGTTTCAGACACAAAGGAGCCCTCAGATTTTTAATCCTAGTACCCATTAAGAAGCTACCAAAAAATGCACACATGTTCTATTTTTACTAGCTTAAAAAAATTTCAAACCACTATTCTGGGCTCACCGGGCCTCAGAATTACATTTCTTCTCAGTGCATGGCCTTGAAATAATCCCATATAATTTTCAAAAAAATTACATGGAAATTTTTGGGACATTACATTATGTGTAAGATGTCATGGATGAAGGGTGGAGTGTAGTTGTTCACATAAAACAAAGAGACTTGTATGATATGGGTGATGAAGCAGAAGATCTGACCTCTAACACTGAATCCCATCAACAATAAGAAACTGACTTATTTTTCCACCATGATATTGAAGATATTAGTATTTAAAAGGTATATGAAGTAGATAAATTAATTATGGAGTAGAATAATGACATGATTAAAGGAAAAAATGATTTTATGTGCTGTCATCCATTAACTTATAGACTAACTATATTATATGTTATTCATTCCTAGTACTATGTATATGTTATCATAATTAAATTGATTTTTATCCATGAGTTTTTTAATTTTTAAAAATTAAATGTTATATTTATTTGTATGTATAGTCATTCATTATCATACCTATGTATATTATATTTTTCAATACTGTGCATCTGTTATCATTTCTAAATTTATTTTTTTGCATTAATTTTTTGAAATATATGTTATGAAGTTATTTTTACTTGTTTAAATGATAGGAATTCCAAGGAATAAGTATTTCACTGATCCCAGTAGACTCATAGTTGACATTCCCTCGACCATACAAACACCTGGATATCCATTGGGATCTCTCCCTATAGTATCAGAGACACCCTCCATCTGCCCCCTTTAGTATTTTCCACACCCTATGTCTCCCTCCCATAAACATATGGAACACCCTCCTTCTCTGTACCATTAGAATTTGGAACATTTACTCTCAATTTAGTAGGCTTATCATGTAATGACTCTACAATAAGGGAATAGGTGTCACTCCTATTTCTTTATGAGTATATAGGAGGGTAATGGTTATAGGTACAAATTTTAATGTGAATAAATTTATTACACTTTTTTATACTAATAACTATTTTTTCATAAAGGATAGAAATAATGTTACTATTGAGACAAATATTAGTAGTTCAAATGTATGTATATAAATGGATTGAATATAGTTATCCCCTTTGATTATTATGGGGTCCCCATAAATGATGTTGCAAGATTATTTAGCTAGATTCTAGGCCAGTAAGTGGCTGATCTAGTTATACTTCCAATTAAATATTCTAATTGGAGGAATATTCCTCAATCTTAGAAGAATTAAGTATTTTATTCCCATATAAAGTTAATTTAATACATTATGTCTCAATTTAATTCCATTATTTAATTAATTATAATATTTTAAAAATAAATATCTTTGTACATATGTTATTCCACTTTACCGTTGATGATATTATCACAAGAAAGTGAACATTGAAAATTTTGAGTAAGAAATGGAAAGTTTTTAAATAGATATTATGGAATGAAATAAATGATACATAGTGAACCACTTAGCAGTAGTGTGATAAGGTACCTGAAGGGGTACCTAGACAGAAGTGTAATGTGTTTTTTGATATCTATTTCCATGAGAAGTATATGGTATTGAAAAATATATTATTATATTAATATCATTTTACATATATACATGTATATAAAAAGGATATGAAATTTCATACATTACTATTAAATCACAGGTTATTTATTTCAGGATGTTTCAAGAAAAAAACTATTAAGTCAAGCTAAAAAAACCACCCCCACACTATCATCTCAAATTGTTTTTCAAGAAAAAGATCAACTATGGTAATATTTTCATTAGTTTAAATATTTATAATATAAAAATATCTATTTATTATATTAAATTATTGATTTATATTTTTTTAATGTAGTCAAATAATTTAGGGTACCATGTCTCCCGAATAGAACTCTAGTCGGATGTTCATATGAAATCCGATGGGAGTTATGTGAATGATCCTACCAAAGAATTTGGGTTATGAATTCATTTTTCATTATAATAAAATATAATCATTTTTCAATTTGTTAATATGTATTTCTTTGAATATTACTGATATTTGATTTATAGGTAAAAAAATGAACTATGGGTTTCCAATCCCATGTAGTATTTCTCAGTCTCCCAAGATGATCCAATTGGTCAAGTCTTTGGGAAGAAGTATCCTGGCCATGTGCACATAATGGGTCCAGGACCATTACCGTTTGAGGTCTTTGTAAGGTTACTAGGGATTACAAAAACATCTACTCTTGGTTTTAGTTACTCCCTACCTAGTGATACTCATAGGTATTTTATTTCTATGAAAATAAAAAATTTTCAATAGGGGAGCACAATCCAGTAATAGGGGCCTCATATATAGATGCAGGATGTGAAGGTCATTGATCTGTAGAAAGAATTGGTTGAATTATATAAAAAGATGATTGGATGTTTCCCTAATGATATTTCATCAATGGATTGTTTGAGTGATCAGGTAAATCACACAACTTCATAATAATTTTGTACACAAAATTTTATTAGTTTTATTTTTAAATTTAAATAACAAAATTGATTAATTTTCAAGAAAATTATCATACAGGTGCTGGTAGTAGGGAGTATAGATTAAGATAGAGAAAATGTTAATCTTAGTTCTTGGGGTAGTGATGATGGTTGAATTTGGATTTAGTGATGATTATGTTTAATTAAAATCATGAAAGACTAACAAAATTATATGGTGATTAAGAAACCATGTTGTGGTTTGAGGTAGGGGATATCTGTATTTATATTAAATTACATGAAATCTATATGCTTGGTTGATTTTATATGTCTTCTTCTAAAGTTTCCGTTATACCCATCATTATTAGGCTCTTTTGAGTTATTTTTTAAATGATTCAATGTAAAGTCTTCTGTTATACTATGATGAATTTTTTCCTTTGCTTAAATGTTATATTATAGTTGGGATGGGTAGTGTACGATTACTATAATAAAATAAGGGATTTTAGTAGGCTCATTTTAGGAGTGAGAGTTAGGTTGGCCCATATAACAAGGTTATAAGTAAGTCATGGGTGTATAAGTTTTTTATCCATTATTTCTTATGTTATAATTTTTATTCTTGTTTTCTTAGGGGTGTTCTGTGGTTTCTAGAATGAAAGATGGGTTGTGGTAGAATTTAGGGATCAATCAAGGAAAGTTCGACGAGATTAGGGGGAGTAGTAATTTTTTTTTCTTGTTATGGGAAAATTATTATAGTAAACCAAAGTTTATGTTTATTAATATCATTGACTTGGTTAAGCCTATATTAACACTCTTCATGTTGTTACTATTGATTCTCACTTCATATTATAATTCTTTATATACAAGAGGTCATTATGAGTTCTAAAAATGTATATTTTGAATCTGGAATAAATTTTTCTCATGTTTTGATTATGTTTTAATTAAGAATCCATTTAAAGTTTATTTTTATGGTTTTTAGAATATCAATATGATTCTATTTTGTTTTCCTGCATTATAAATTTCCTTCCTGATTTGTTTATGGATGTTGTAATCATTTTTAATTTAGGTTTCTATAATTTTATTATATGACCATTGTTTCATATTTATTTTTTATGGTATTTTATTGGTTTTTCATATATTTGGTATAAGTTTTATAGGGATATAGTTTTTTTTCCTTTATTATTTTTTTAACAATAATATATAGCATCATTTTAGACTGCTGCTGTATTTGGAACTTTTTTTCAGTGACATTTTAAACAAACATTATATATTATTAATTATTTTTGACGCTCACCAGATGTGCATCATAAAAATTCACAAAGGAATAAATACATGGATACGAGTATTATTTTCTCTACAAAAGAAAAGGAAGGATAAGATGGATGGGGCTCACTGATTTCATAAGACTCTAAGATACATGAAATCACATGACCATTATAAGGTCACATGAAGGAGCCATGTGTAGTTCATAACTTGAAGCGGATCCCATGGAGCCCGTCTTGAAAATTCCTAGTGATATTTTGAAGGATACTTAGATAAAAAATGATCACTCAATTTTATCAAGATGATCTCCCTTAGGTCACATGGTTTTTCAATAGGCGAGATCCTGAAAACCCATCCAAAATTCCTTTTAAAATAGGAAGAAAATGTCCAAAAGGTGGTGGCCTCTTGCGGTCGTAAAACTCATGTGATGGATCACCGATGGAGATAATTATTTTACTCAACAACATTCAAGAAAACTCATGAGATACAAATAATTTCTAAAATAAAAGAATGAAATAAATGTGGAAGAGGTGGGATCCACTCGTGGTCATAAAAATCTCACAACGCACCCCTAGAAATCTGCAAAACATATCAAAACCCCGATGATATGTATTTCCCATCTTGTGAAAGATCGCCGGCATGTCATATTCATCACACAAAGAGCCTTGGGTATGTCCAGGAAACCTCACACTCCCCCTTTGTCTCCCTGGGGAAAAATAGATGTAATTTTCCATGAAATTCTCATGCATCTTCATAGGACATTTTTTGGTCATGTGATGCATCACCAAGAGGTATAGTATTTGTCTTCAACAATAATCTTTTAATCCTACATAATCCCCAAGATTTGTAGAATAAAAAAAATAAATAAAAAGGGGAGGAGGTGGTATCCTCTCATGCTTGTAAAACCCTTATAATGCACTAATAATTTCCATAGCACAGTCTCGAAATACTCTTGGGAAAGTTGGCCTGATCCCACTAAGGCCCCCGGACAAGCCATCCCTTTCTCATAGAAAGTCCTCAAAAAGTCATCTAAGATCACGTGAAGGCCTTTAGACAGGAACACTGATCTCACAAAGTCCCTTTGACATGTCAAAATAACAATATGGAATTACATAATATTACCTACATGATTCAAAAAATCCCCATTAATTGGAAATAATCCAATAAAGTAGGAGTTGATGGGATGGACTCATGATCGCTAGAAATCAAGCAACACCCTCAGAGTGATCCACGATGGAGACTCGCAAAGATTCATGATGCTTGATCCCTTCAATGACTATAGCTTGGATTAATGTGATATGTTTTATGAAAATAAGTGGAAAATTTGGGTGGAAAGTTCTATAAATCCCCTACCCCAGTATGAAAAATACAACACTACTATACAAATGAGAAGTTGTACCTTTTTTATCCAAGCACTAGAGAGGATTTATCGGAGTAGTGGATCTCACGACTGACAAGTTTTATATCAGGTAAGATATCAGAGAACAACTAAAGCAACCATACAACATGCATAAGCACTTCACATGACCACTCATAGATCATGCGAAGGACTCATGATAGGACATGAGAAGAAAATCCCACACATCTGTTAAAACATGCGAGACTTAAAATACTCTAATACTGAAAAAATATAAGGCATTCACAATATAAAGGATAGAATAAGGACTAAAGGTGGGATAATTATGTGAAGAACATACAAACTGACCCTCATGCACTTCACATGAACCACTCAGGACACATAACATCACTAGGACATGTATCTAAGATCTTGCGACGTTCCTCTAGTATACTATTTGGGTCATACTAAGTCCTACGGACATGCCACCCAAGTCTCGAAAAACCCTCCAGGCTCACCATTAAATCCTAAATATGTCCTTAAGATGTATTTTTATACCCATATAGTGACACCAATTCATGTTAGATGAGTCTCACGGTAGCACCTAGGCATGTCAACTGGTTCACATGATGCCCTCCGAGCACACCATATAGGTGTCACAATGACCTCCAAACATGTCATTTGAGACATGAGATACCATATGAGACATGTCACACAAACTCTCATGATTCCCTCCAAGTGTGTCATCCAATCTTTCAATGACACTAGGGAAAGTTATCTGGATCATGCGACGCCCTCTGGACAAGCCAGCTGAGATCTTGCAGTGGCTTCCAAGATCAACCAGCCAGGTCTTGCGATGTCCTTTAGACAAGACATCCTAGATCATGCAATAAACTTCAGACATTCCATATAGACTATGAGAAGTCCTATGGATAAGTCAAATAGATCATACAATTGTCTTAAGGACATGTCAGGTAGAAACTCTATGACCTGTCAAGCAGGAAATCAAGGCATGTTGAGCATACAATCAGTGCATGTCAGGCAGGAAAGCAGGCCAAGTCATGAAAGGGCATCCTAGGTTTTGATGATCTTATCCATCCTCGGTTTGTAATACCTGAATATAAGGCAACCTCAGTGTGTAATCCCTGATCAAGGGAACTACAATGAATCTAATTATCGCCATAACTAGGATACATATGAAAACTCTCAAGGTTTGAGCTATATATTAATCTCCCAAGGGTGGTCCCAATGCATAAGTACCACATACACAAGCAATGACATTGACTATTTTCCATAACTTGTTTCTCACAACGGTCATAGATCACGTGGGCTTAAATAGTTTCAATAATCATATCAACTACACAATAAACCTCTATAAAGACTAGGGAAACGTCAGTGTATAAGCCCTAATCAAGTGAACTATGAGGACTATGATTCCTTTCATAAACAGGATATTTAAGAAGACTTACTAAGGCTCAAGCCCAAAATCAAATGGGTATCCACCTCAGTATGGGTCTTTCCATGTCTTTAACATTTCAACCATCAGGAGACAATCACTACCATAGGATGACCAATCTAACTCACCCCTCATCGGACTTAGAAATCAAGGGAACTCTGATAAATTTGAATCCTATAAAAACTAGGATATGTGGGATGCCTCCCTGAGGTCCGAGTTCCATATTAAACATACCAAGGTTAATACCATCACATAATCCCCACATCCATATATATTGAGAATTATTACTTATTATCCCTTGTTTCCCACACTGATTATAGCTCATGTGGGCTTAGGGAGTTTCAATATTCATATCATTCACATCACCAATCTCCCCCAGTCAGGGAAATATCAACATGTAAGACCTAATGGGTGTCATGATATGAACCCCCCATATGAGGAAATATACCTTATGTCTAGTACCAAGGGCCTGAATGAACTATAAGAACTATGATTCCTGCCATAACTAGGATATGTAGGATGCCTTTCTAAGGTCTAAGATCAAGTAGGAATCCACTTTGGTATAAGTCCCCCCATGTCTCTGATATATCAAACATTGGGACCTAATCATTCATGTGGGATAATCATTCTACCTCATCCATCAGTGAACTAAGAAACCAAATGAACTATAACAACTATAATTCTCACCATAATTAGGATATGTAGGATGTCTCCCCAGGGATTGATCTTGAATACCCAGTGCCTCAGAGCACCCATATATATTATTTCCATACGACGTTAAACTGCATGGGTTCAATGAACTATGTGGGTTTTTATTCTTGAAATAACCAAGGTATGTAAGACACCTCATAATGGATTAATCCACTCCCCAGAATATTAACTGCCTCCCTAGAAGGTAGAAAATTTAGAAGCTCCTGGTTATACAGATTTAGTATATAAGTAGCTGGACATTACTGAGAAATAGATGAAGAACCTAAGATACATGAAAATGAATTCAATAATGAGATCCATGTATTATTTATATGAAAGAGACTTAACCCATAATCATTTTATTAGGGTAACCGGTCCCATATTAGGATTAGGAAAGAGATTCATGAACATATCTTAAATCTATAAGAGATTCCTGGAGTAGGAAACAATTACCATTTAAAAGGGTGTGTTAAGACCAAACTCCTATCCTCTCAACCAATGTGAGTCTTTAAGTGCCATTGGGTGTAAAGACTCACATTGGTTGAATGAATAGACCAACATTATTCTAAGACAATACAGTAGAAAGATCATATCCCTTATCCTATTATGGAGGTCCGTTGACATATTCCGGTGGGGAATGAATATTCATAATAGGCTTATATTCTAGTTCCAACTGGGGCTCACTAGGTGAGAGCAGAAAATTCCTTAGGGAAGGATCAAATCCCTACCAAGAAAGACCAACATTATATCCTAAAGGCTCAGGATTAGGCTCATATTCCCATCTCAACTGAGGCTCACCAAGTGATAATAGAACATGCTTTGGGACATAATCATATTCCTATCAATAATGAGATAGCTCACTGGAATACTCTTGAGGATTCTCATTAGTGGGTGAATATTCCCATATCACTAGATAGTTATATGAATGTTTTGGAAATAGTCATACATTAGGCTCATATCCCTACAAAATTCCAAAATTTAGGTCAGCATATTCAGACTAAAAAGTAGATCAAGACCCATATTTCTAATATTCTCAATGACAGTGTCCTTGAGGTCATTTGAGAAAAATTTTCAACACTACAAGGGTCCAAAAAATCTTAAACTAAAGTATAATATGATCATTACCATGATATTACTCCTCATGGTAGTGTGGAGATGGATCTTAGGGACTCTACTCCTGATATCCACCATGGTCAATCTCCCAACAATGATATCTCCCATGGATAATGAAATCCTCCCTTTCCTAGACACCTCCATATAGAGTGGTGTTAAAAACTATGAAACATTTGTACAAAGTGGTGCTCAAGACCTTGGGGTAAACTATATGTGGTTCCCCATTAACTTCCAGAAATACTTCACTCCCATCAGTAGATGACCCTTAGAAGCATCTTCTATGGTCTGACCAGATGAAGGCTTGTAAGTCTGATGAAGAGAAAGATGAAATTGACACATGGGGAGAGTTGGCTGGAAACAACCTCCCCATAATGTTTTTCCTTATCTCCACTTATCACTATAAGATCCCAGATGAGATAGAAAATGAGTACATGCCTTATCTACATGAGTATAGATGAATCACATCAAAAGGCCATAGTAGCAACTTCCATAGAAGCCCTCCCGGATCGGGCTGACCCAGTGAGATGGGGGAATATCTACCACTGCCTCCAACACTTTGATCATCAATTCCTGATAGGATCTATGAAATATCCTTAATATATTCTAAAAAACCCATTCCCGATAGTCTAGGGTAATTTTTATCTCAATCACCATCACCGAGTTTATCATTCCCTAAGAGGGTCTTGGGGAAATTAATAGTGATTCTAAATCACCCCCAACCCACTAGGTCGGTAGCACTTATATATCAATATACATCCATGGAGTCATCAAATCCTCGATTGGAATCATTAGATCCCCAATAATGGGACCAATCAATTACAATTGCGAATATAGATAACCCCCATCCTATAAGGCTAGGGGAATTTTCACCATCATCATTACCATAGAGAGAATCAATCTTCTCTAGGTTGGGAGGACAAGATCAACAGTCAGAATCCCAACCGTTACTCCCAATGTAATAAAAACCTATATTATTTGGGGCCCATTTAGCAATCATGACCATAAAATTCCTCAAGGTCATTACTCATAAGCCAAGATAGGATGAATTTACAACAATGGTGATCAAACCTCACTAGGGATACAATCCAAAATAGCCCAATACGACTAAGGGTTTAAAGAAAGACCCTGATGAAGGAAGTCCAGAATCATCTTGTTGCATTGAAAGTAGTTCTACAACCACCATTGCATGGTATGACTCTATAAATGTATTCACTATCAATATGGAGAACATTTTGGATCAAGAAAAAAATACAGAGGGTCGCAACATAGAAAATATACCTTGTGAGGAGGGTGATCTGGATACATCAACCAAGGATTCATGCACCCAGAACCAGAGAAGTCACCAAAATTTGGCACCTACTAAAAATGAGTTTCCACCTCCATGGCAGAACACTGCCAAAGAAAAAGTGAAATGTGTGGCCACATCCCAATCACCACCAATAAGAGTTTAGGTTCCTTCCATGGAGGAACAATTGTCACAATATAAGAGTGAAATAAAAACTCCCCGACAAATCAATGAGAATCTAATTAGGGGAAATATCCCTGATGGGTATCATATTTAGCCTGATGCAAATATCCCTCCTCCCATAAGAGCTAATTTTCCAAATAAAGTGGCATTTGAGCGTCATATTATCTCCAAATCTAGGAAGCCAGTCTACATAGATGAGGATGTTGAAAATGACCATGAATTCCCTATATTGTGGTGATAGACTCTCCCTCTCTTAAAAAATCACAAAGTCTTATTAAGAATTGAGAATTAGCGGGAGATAAAGGCAGTGCCAACTCATCAACCCCCACCTGCTCCCTGCAGAGTAGAGACGACTCAGAAAATATTCCCCCTAGAGTTTCTTAACATCATCGAGTCCTTATCTACTAAAATGGAATCCATAGAAGGGTGATGTACACTTATAAAACCTTAGAGGAATCCATATCACGATTGGGTGGATGAAACTCTTCCAATACCCAATTTCAGCAATCCTACTTTCTCTACTTTTTATGTGTAGGTGATCCCAAAAAAAATCTCACACACTTCATATCCTGATGTGGGCCAATAATGGACCCTATAGATCAACAAAAGGAAATAAAGATGAGGTGTTTTGTATATACTTTGATAGGTCCAGCCTTTGTTTGGTATAGCAGTCTACCAGTGGGATCCATTATAGGATGGGAAGACCTTATTCACCAGTTCCTTTATTAGTTAAACTCCATTCTAAGGAAAAAAAATTTTTCATCCTAAAGAAATGTAATAAACAAAAAAAATGAGAGGCTATATGAGTTCATATCTAGGTGGAAAGGTTTAAAATATTCTCTCAAAATCCCTCTCTCACAAGAGAAACAACTGGAACTCTATATTGAAAATATTAGGGTTTAGTTGTAGACACCTCTGATCCTGATGAAATATCCATGTGGATTCCCCAAGTTTACAAAAAAAAATCTCAACATTTGGAATAATCCATTTAGCGAACCTGATCCAAATATCGACTCATGCCCCCAATATAGGGGAAAAGGAGGCAAAGTATAAGTTTTAGTTGTCACTCTAAATCCAATAGCGGTTCCCAACCAAGCACCTAGGTAGGTCATGAACTTAAAAGCACCTCCTGTCAAGTGGTGAAAACCACATAATCTCCCTCAGTTAGAAGCATAGAGAAATCAGGGTCCCATGGGATTTAAGGAACAAATGAACATGGCGTAATCCTTCCAAAATAAAAAATTCCCCAATTATTTCTTGACGTCCTTGGATAATAACATCCTCAGGATTCCAAAACCTAGGAAGTCTTATGAGGTCATCCTCATTGACTATCTTGACTACTTCCCTTTTCGTAGAAGGCTGGGTCATAATATCCAAGACTAATTCATCTTTAAATACATCCTTCATCTCTTTTTCAATTCTATATAGGTGTTTAAAAATAACACATTAGAGTAGGTGGCCTACATAACTGTTGTCTATTTAGAAGAAGAGGATGGTTGGTAGAAAGTTCCAGCCATGTATGAGCGAAAGTTAAACAACTGGATGACTCAAAAAATAGTTGATTGAGCCCATGGAACCTTGAGTGCATAGCTACATAGACCCATAATAGATCCACCAACTAAGAAGGAGACCTAAAATATGCCTCCCAAAAGTGGGAATGATCCCTAGAAGAAGGAATAAATAGATGAGGAAGAGTCATATTCTTCTCTAACATAGGCTCTGACTCTTCCATATTTCTTCCCTACAACACCCGAATAACATGAACAGACCCACCAAATAGATTCCTCATTAGATTAAGAGATCATATTTAGATCTATCAATGTGATAGACTTGACAGAACCCTTCTCTAATGATGAAAATTCCTCATAATACAAGTTTCCCGTACATAACCAAGAAATGGGAGGCCACATGCGCAGGAACTGAGGATATAGATGAAATCATGCGTGTGGTTAGACCCAATATTTCAATCACATCCATTTAGAGGATATTTATGTAGCTATGAACCATGAGAATGAACTCCAACAAACTCAAAAGAGGAATGTAGGTGTTCCATAACCCTTCGATAGTCATCCACAACCAATTATCTTATATAGAAAGGGTTTGATTATCTGATCATCCTAGATAATGGGGAAGGATAACACAACCCATGACACTAATAGTAGATACTCCCATGAACTCTACATAATAACTGGGCCTATCCATCTCAAATGATTAGAATACTAAGACACATATTAAGGAGTAACCCAAACTCAGGAAGTACCAACATCTGGAACAAAATTATGACATTATGAAGTAGCTGGCGGTTGTCCCAACCAAACTCTCAATTCTTGATATGATCCATATTTCAAAAGAACTCAGGGAGGCACATGTTGAATCCATATGGAGCCCATAAAAGTTCAATACATAATTCACTACAACTAAGGTTTATCAAGTGGAGACCATGCCATCAGAATTCTATGTCACCATCTCGTTCACTAACCAGGATCGGGAAAAGGCCATCAAAGGGCACATCAGGACCCAATATGTTTTAGGAAGACTCAATAATTTTGACATACAAAGGTCACTAATTAATAATGGTTCCTAGATCAACCTCATCCCAATTCAAGACCCTTGATGTTTGGGATATAGCGAAGGGGAACTATCTCCCCCAAATCTGACCATTCGAGGGTATCCAAAGCATAAGAAAATACCTCTTAGAAAGATCAAAATTTAATCTTAGTTTGGGGAACTCACATATGACATAGAGTTTATGGTTATCCAGCAAGACACCATATATAATGTCCTACTTTTAAGGCCTTGGATCCATAGTCACTTGGTAGTACCTTCGACATTCCATCAGTGTATGAAATACCCCATCGATGGAAAGGTCAGCATAATACATAGTGACAATGCCCCCTTTGAGACTTGTTGAGCCACATATGATGAAGTATATTTCTATAATAGGGGAGGAAAGAATCTAATGGAAGATGATGATATAAAAGTTTTAGGACCAAATGGATTGGTTACTACCCTTTTGAATCCCTGGAGTATTCTCATCAGTGACTATGTTCTCCCTATAAATCTGTTTGAGGTAATAGACCTAGTCCTGATGGTCTAAGCCCCTTACTTCCTTAGTGATAGTATAAAATATAATCAATTTCGGTATCTCTCTACAAAGAATAAGGAATTAGGGGATGATAATCTCTCTTCTCATGGCCTCCCTCACTTTGATAGTGACATAGATACCCCCATGTCCCCACCTCTATCTAAGAATTTTTCCAAGAACTCAGAGATTAAAGAAGACAAGTATGACCTCAAGAACACCCCTCCCATATTTGAGGAAGGAGTCTCCACCACCATCAATGAGATCAGGAAGATAAATCTAGGACAAAAATAAGACTCATGTCATACATTTATTACTGAAACCATGCCCCTCGAAGAGCAAGATATGTACATTTAATTTCTAAATCGTCATTGATATGTGTTCTCTTGTAACTATATGGAAATTCCCGGATTGAATCCAAATGTGGCTACGCACTATCCCAGCCTACCCAATGAGAATAAAGGCTTCAAGAAGGTGTCTAAGAGTATGAAGCCCTCTTATTCCACCAATTTTGAAGCGGAAGTCAACAAATTTATCAAATCCAACTTTGTATAAGAAGTGAAATACCCAATATGGCTTGCCAACATCGTCCCCATCAATAAAAAGATTGGGAAAATTAGGGTTCAAATTTATTTTATATACCTTAATTAGAACTTCCCAAAGTATGATTTCACATTTATGATCACATAATTCTTGATCAATTAAACTGATAGATTAAACACCCTTTCCTTTATGGACGTGTAATCATGGTATAATCAAATAAATATGGCCCCTGAAGATGAGAAAGCCATGAAATTCAGAGCACACCAAGGGATATTTTTTTATCAGTTCATACCCTTTGGGTTAAAGAACACTGGCTCCATATACCAACATTCCATGCATCACATCTTTATTCCATTCCTGTGAATAATAGCTGAATATTTTGTTGATGACCTATTTGTTAAATCCTAAAAGTGATGTGATCACTTCACAAACCTTAAAATAGTATTCAACAAGCTGAAAAAAAATATTCTAAAGATTAATCCACTGAAATTATCTTTCAGGGTAACATTAGGGAAGTTCCTTGGCTTTTTGGTCTTCCACCATGACATCAAGGTTGACCCAAAGAAGACCAATGCTATTTTAGAAATGTCACTCCCTAGAAATATCAAATAATTGAGGGGGATCCAAGGGAACCTCACCTACATTTAGAGATTCATAACCAAATTGGAAAGAAAATCTCTCCCATTAACCAAGATAATGAGCAGGGTAATCACCTATCAATGGGATGATGACTTCCAATAATCCTTTCAAAGCCTCAAGAAATACCTACTACACCCACTGGTTCTGATGCCTCTGGTGGAAGGGAGGCCACTCATCTTGTATGTGGCTACCATGGAATGATCACTAGGAACCCTCACATAGAAAAATGATACGGGGAGTGATAATAGTCCCTACTACATCACTAGGACAATAATAGGTACTGAGATCTGATACACTGATGTCAAGAGTAACTACATTTCACTCGTCTTCACAGTGAAAAATCTAAGTCATTACTTTCTTTTACAATGAATTACATATGGTCTCTCATATCAATCCTCTAAAGTACATACTTTTCCTTCCTATGATGACTAGGAACTTGGCCCGATGGGTATTCATTCTATAACAATACGACATTCAGTTCGTATCAAAGAATTCAGTGAAAGGGTAAGATCTGACTGATTTCCTCACAACACATTCTACCCCAGAAAATACACAAATGGATACCAAGATTCTATATGAGGAGGTCTTCAACACCCATAACACTCCCCAGACATGGAATTTTTATTTTGATGGTGCCTCCCAGAGTCATTTTAGTAAAAGGATGGAAAATATGAGGCACTATCATGTTAGTCTAGGTATTTTATTTGTCTCTCCTCACAAAGAAATTTTTCCCTACTCTTTCTCACTATATGAAGGCTACACAAATAATGAAGCTAAATATAAATCCCTCATTATTGGTTTGGAACTATCCTTATTACTACACATAGCCTACCTGAACATCAAAGAGGATTCATAACTAGTGATAAAGTAGATCAACGGATAATATTCCATCAAAAAGGAATAACTATCCCCTCTCACTGTCTATGTTCAAGTATTGATGGTAGAGTTCCCTTTTGAGCCCATGTTGCATCAGGTTCCTTGATCATAGAATGCTCATGATAATTCATAGGCTAATGCAACCACTATCCCGCCTGACCTTGATCAGGAGGAAGCGATCTTCCATATCACACATCAAATAATGGCCTAGTCAATCTTTGTATGTGATATGGAAGAAATCAATTAGGTCAATACCACCCTAGAGTTTAATGAACCAATGAACACCCTTGGATGGATGGAGCCCATAATTGTTTATCTCCAAAATAGGACTCTCCCAATAGAACGAGCCATAAGGGAATAGATTCGATGTTGTAAAATGAACTTAACCTTGTAGGATGATCCAAATGAGAATAAATTACTCTAAAATTATGTATTTGATGTAATCCTCCTCAGATTCATAGAAAAAGGAGATATTTTCACCATATTGGAGGAATTCCCTGAAGGTTCTTACAATGACCATTAATTTGGGATCAATATCTCCTACCAAATTAGGAGGTTGGGATATTACTGAAAAAACATGATAAATTACTATATAGAATTCAAAAATAAATTCTATGCATTCCATATCCATGAAAACTTCATCAACAAACCCCTATAATTTATACATACAGCTAAATATTCTTGGTCATTTTCTGTTTGGGGAATGAATGTTGTGAGGCCATATCCCCTAGCCATGATTAAGCAGTTCAAGTACATCCTTACTACTACCTACTTCTTTCCAAATGGGATGAGACAATACCCCTCAGGGAAGTCAGGATTAAGAATATCATTAACTTCATGAAGTTACATATTAGAACTAGGTTTGGGGTCCGTCACACAATATTGAAAGACAATGACAAAAAATTCGGTTCTATGGAGCTTAAGAAACCATACCAAGAGTAAAATATCAAGTCCAATCAATCATCCTGATATCATGCAGTGGAAAATGGATAGATAAAGTCCTTTAATAAGACTATATCAAATATAATTTAGAAGATGGTGAACAAGGATAAGAAGTCCTAACTGTACAAGCTTCTCCATGCTTTATGGGCCTACTGTACCACCATGCATACTTCTACACATGCAATGCCTTACTCATTAGTGTATAGGACTAAGGCGGTGTTACCCATAGAGGTCCAACTACCTTCAATTTGAATATATATTTTTGGAAAATTCTCAAATGATGATCAATCAAAAAGGAGGCTAGAATAATTAGAGTGAATTGATGAGAATAGGTTACGCACACTACACAACCTAGAGGTCTATTAGAATCAAATCTCATGATCCTTTAATAAGAAGGGTTTCCTTCATTAATTCATCAAAGGAGAGTTGGTATTGGATCTTAGAACCCTAATGATACCAGGGAAGAAGCCTTTTAAGATTTAACCCAAATGGGAATAAACTTACATCATACATAAGGTCTATCATAATGGATCATACTCATTTTCCACAATTGAAAGGGATTATGTCACACCCCCACCAATACGGTATTTGTCAAGAAATACCTCACATATCTATCATCAAACACATATTTTCTGGGCTACATGATGTTAAACTGTATAATATCATCCTGGATACATGACGTTAAACTATACAATATTATCCTAGCTATATGTTGTTAAACTATACTATCTCATCATGGATACATGATGTTAAACTGTATAATCTCGTCTTAGATACCTGAAGTTAGATTGTACAATATCGTCCTAGCTACTTGATGTTAAACTATACTATATTTTCTTGGATATATGATGTTAAATTGTACTATCTTGTCCTAGTTACACAACATTAAAAGGTATAATATTATCCTTACTGGATGACATTAAAACTGCACAGAAAAAGTCCTCACTGCATGATGTAAATATAGAATCCCGCCTTTTTATTACATAACCTTTCATTACATTTTATAAACATAGGATCTTTAAAAATTTAGTTTCTTGGAAATAAGGTACATAATACATAAAAACTTAAAAAATTATTAATATCCACTTGAAAATATTCTTTATTGGTTTATCCTAAGTTCATTTACTACATCTCATAACCTAGGGACATACATGAAAGGAAAGGGTGAGTATAAGGTCTAATAATAGAATAAGAAAGGGAAAAAATTTACATATGATTTTGAGGGATATTAATAAGAACTTAAGGAATATAATTATCGAATGAGAAAGAGAAAATGAAGAATATAATAATAAAAATAAAATTAATAATAACTTGGAAATGTTGATATTACATTTAATTTATACATTCATAAGAATATCACTAAGTTTAATGACCGAGGTGTCATAAAAATTACCAAGGTTATTCACCAAGGCATCATATAACATGTCATATCTAGAGATTAAATTCTTTACCCAATGAATTGGAGAATTATAAGGGAGAACCCTTAATATTTATTAATTTTCATGTGATACACATATATCATAATCCAAAATTTCATAAATAACCCATGGAGAATAAAAGAAATGGGTTTCATATTAAAATCATAGTGTTTCACAAGTGCTTAAAAAACATGATCATTTTTTCATTTTCAGCCCACAGAAAAGGAATAAGAATTTCATGTATGTTTATAATAGAATAAAATAAATAATTTTTACATCTTGGTGAATTTAATTTTAAAATAAAGAGGCTTTGGTATTCAAAAAAATAAAATAAAATAGAATTTCTTTAGGGGAAGAGGGAAATTTTGAGAAGTAAATTCGGCAACATAACGGGTATAAAATGTTGTTTTGAAAAAAGGTAAAAAGAGAGGGGAAAAGGGTATAATATACATAAAAGATAATTTTTAAGTAAGGTTATGATAAAAAGGGTAATAGAAGTTAGTAACCATAACATTTAGAATACATATGTGAAATTATTTTCTTGAATCGAAAAGAAAATAAGGAAAATTCCCTTACCTTGAAGAGTAACTCCTAAAATTTTAGGATTGATACCTTGGGGGATTGAGGAAACCTTGGTAGGACTCCTTGTGAGGTAAAAATATCAATGATTCATAGATGATGAACTTTAAGTGAATGTAAATGGAATTTTTTTTGGGTATTTATAGCAAAAGTGGAGGATTTGTTTATTAATTTCCAAATATAGTCCTTAGAAACCCAGGATTTGGAAAATGAAAAACCATGAGCTTAACCAAGGTATTTTCCCATGGTATTGGATTCTTGGGGAAATTTAATTTAATTTTAATCCACAAGATTCTAACATCATTTTATATTACTAATTTTGTAAAGAAAAAGTAAAGTTTCCACAAAATAATATTTTTAAAGTTAGTGTTTCCATTTTAAACTTTAGAAAGTAATTTATAGGTTTTTAAATTGATTAAAATTTATTAAAATATGTGAAATTACTAAAATAACATATTTTAGATCGTGGATTGTGTTTAATTAATTATGAAATCATTATGAAATAATTATGAGGTTGTTAAACATATCAAAAAACTCAAATATATTTTTACTATTCATGAAAAATTAAAGTATTTTAGAAAATTCTCACAAATTCACCCTAACTTAATATTAATGTGATGATTTCAAAAATTATATTTATTTTATCATAATAATCCTATAAAAATTATTATTCTAACTTCTAAATATAAAAATCCTTATTTAATAATAAAAATAACGGATTGAAAATGCATAGTAAAATTTCTAACATTCGAAAAAAATAAATTTATTTTATCATTTATATTTAAATAAAAGTGTTTTTATCATACTATTTCATTAAAATATGTATTATTAGATAACTTAGTTTTGATAAAATAGTTTTTCCTTTTAGAAAAGTACAATTTGTGTCTAAAAAATCAATTTATCAAATTCATCATATTTAATAAAAATTATTATTAAAAGAAAAATTGATAAAATTGACAATTTTATTTATACAAAGAAATTAAAATTTAAGTAAATAAGTCCTAGACACTTAACCCCTTTTCCCTAAAGGTATCATATAACATGTCATCTCTATAGATTAAATTCTTTACCCAATGCATTAGAGAAATATTAGGGAACAACATTAATATGTCTCAATTTTCATGTGATATACATATATAATAATCAAACATTTCACAAATAACTTGTGGACAATAAAATAAATGGGTTTCATATTAAAATCACAGTGTTTCAAAAGTGATTAAAAACATTATCATTTTGTCATTTTCAGCCCACATAAAAGGAATGATGGATTAATGTATGTTAATACTAGAATCAAATAAATAATTTTGACATATATGTGAATACCCTTGTAAAATAAAGAGTCTTGGGAATTCATAAAAATAAAATAAAATAGAATTTATTAGGGAGAAGAGGGAATTTTTTATAATAGAATTTGACAGCATAACAAATATAAAATTTGGTTTTGAAAAAAAGGTAAAAAGGGATGGGAAATGGGTATCACATTAATAAAAAATAATTTAGAAGTAATTTTATGATAAAAATGGTAATATAATAGAGTAACCATAACATTTAGAAGATACATATGAAAATAATTTCTTGAATCAAAAAGAAAAGAAGGATAATTACCTTACCTTAAAGAGTAACTCCTAATACTAGAGGATTGGACCTTGGGATGACTACTTGGGAGGTAAAAATATCATATATTCATGGAGTATTAATTTTTAGTGAAAGGAAATGGAGAAATGGGTGGGTATTTATAGCAAAAGTGGAGGATTTGTTTATTAATTTCCAAATATAGGCCTTGGAAACCCAGGTTGTGGAAAATGAATAAACATGAGATTTCACATGGTATTTTACCATATTATTGGACACATGGTAAAAATTTTATGTTATTTTAATCCATAAGAGTTTAACATAAATTTATATACTTATTTTTCCAAGAAAAATTAAATTTTCCATAAATAATATTTTTAAAGTTCAAGTTTCAATTTTAAAAATTGGAAAGTAATTTATAGGTTTTGAAATTGATTAAAATATATTAAAATACTTGATATTAATAAAATAACATATTTTTAGTTTCTGATTCTTATTAATTAATTATTTTATCATTATGACATAATTATGAATTTATTAAACATACAAAAAAACTCATATTGTTTTTTTACTATTCATGAAAATTAATGTATTTTAAAAAATTCTCATAAATTTACCCTAACCTAATTTAGACATGATTATTTCAAAAATGATATTTATTTTATCATAATAATCCTATAAATATTATAATTGTAACTTTTAAATATAAAAATCATTATTTATTAAAAATAATAGCCGATTGAAAATGCATGGAAAAATTTACGACACTTGAAAAAAATTAAATTATTTATCATTTATATCTAAATAAAAGTATTTTTATTATATTATTCTAATAAAATATGTATTATTAAATACCTTAGTTTATTATAAAATATTTATAACCTTTTTTAAAAGTAAAATTTGTTTCTAAAAAACCAATTTATCAAATTCATCATCTTTAAGCAAAACTATTCTTAAAAACAGGATTGATGTAATTAACAATTTTATTTATAAAAATTATTTACACTTTAATTAAATAAGTATTGGACACATAATACCTTATTAAACCTACATAATATCTAAGATTAAGGTGTTAAATGGTGGTAGTTTCGTGGGGTTCCTCGACTAACATCGTCTGAGTGGTAATCTACACTAACTTGAACTTCTCTCGAAGGAGATTTCATTCAAACTTCACTTGTTGAAGCATAGATTGGATTTGATAAAGGGTGAAACCTAGTGATGATACCTCCCTCTCAAGCTTAGATAAATGGGATTCAAATTTCATAACTCTACTGGTTGAGGCCATCAATGTTTCATTTTGTATCAATTATCCTTTGTCATTATTACTTATAATCAATTAATTATAATTGTAAAACTATTACCAAGAGTACAATTTCCAATGGCCATATTGACCAAGAATCATAATTGGCCAATGTTCATATAATGTTAAAATCTATATGGTCACATTTCCCTTTATATTCACTTCATTATTAAAGAGATATGGTTTTGTTGAGTATAAAATAACATAACACACGTTTTCAAAAAAAAAATTATCAAAAAAAGTCTGGGTTGTTACAATAAAATTACAGAGAACCATAACCTTCCTTTTCCTTTATTTTGAGGGAACCTATGTCCTTAACACATGGTGTTAAATTGAACAGCTAATTTCCTTTCTTCAATACATAAAACATCACGGGTTTTCTAGAACTACATATGACTTGATTCTCATTTTCAATGAGATACATAGGGACAACCTCATCCTATATCTTTGTCCAACCACTACATGATATATAATTCCCTTGTCATGTCCTAATTTCCTCTTCATGGTGAGAGAAACCCTTTACATTCCTTGTTTCTCTCACTGAGTGTAGCTCACATGAGATTAATAATTGCAGTAAGGGATTCCATGCACAAACAAGGCATGAAAGCACATGACAAGTTCATTATAGTCTTGAATACAAGACCATGAGAGGGAATACCATGAGTCTTTGCTGCATTATGTTAAACTATATGGTTAATTTCTTTACTGCATGACATAAAATTACAAGGTTCCTCTAGAACTATGTGTGGATTTATTCCTATCACAACAAGATATACAGTGATGCTTAGATCTCTAATCCTGGGCCCAGCTACAAAAATCAACAAAAATGATGCCCACCTCTATATATGGGTCATACCTATGTAGAGTGTTTCCCATTTACGAACTACATGTGGCTTAATTCCCATCACCATGGGATACCCAGTGACACCCATAATTCCATTCATGGGACCAACCACAATATTACCATTTCATGTTAGGGAACCCATAACCTCACCGCATGACGTTAAACTGCACACCCCCTCAAGAACTATGTGTGACCTAATTCTTTCCATAACAGGATACATAGGAAAACCTAAATCCCCAATTCTGGGTCTATCTATAATAATTAATAAAAAGTGGAGATTCTTCCACACTCAATATATCGTGCACAAATTTTTCATGTCAGTTCCCACGTACTTACCGCATGATGTTAAACCGTGAGATAGACATCCTAGTCACATGACATTAAACAGAGAGAAAAACATCCTTACCATATGAAGTTAAAATAGAGGGTAACATCTTTACCATATGATGATAAAATTCATGGAAAAAGTCCTTATCACATGACTTTAAACAACATGAAGACACATCCCCAATACATGACGATAAACTATGCAGACCATCAAACATTTTCATCCCTTATTAAAGGACCGCAAAAGCATTACCCCGATCAATCAGAGTATGATGTGCTTCCATAATAATTTAAATCACCTCAATCCGTAAACCACACTTCATGTTTCGAGTGATTTGGGTTACCAAAACATTCCATGGACCCTAGAAAGGATACCTGACTTCAAGAGACCCTTTTCATGACTATACATGCATGCTTATGGATCCTTCATATGTGCCTATGGTCGTCAACCATATGTGTCACTCATAAAAAAATGGATTTTTGATACTTTTGATTCCTAACATCACCATGGAAGAACTAAACACCTCATTTTTATCTGAACAACTCCAAATATAATTGTGCCACATCATTACTCATGACCTAAGAACCTTAATCCATGAGTTACAAAATTTTCATCTCCTACTCAGAAGGATGTTGGGGTACTCTTGATCCCAGGTATCCTAATTAGCCTCTTGTGTATCATCCATCACATTAGGTCTATGTGCATCATGACCATATGCTTCTTACACTTTGGTCAAAGCTATATGAACTTAAACTCTATCCCATAATGGTCCAAATCATAAGACCTTAAACTACTAGTGAAAGATAAAAAAACTTATTAGTTTTAAAACCTGTAAAGGGTAGATTGAGAAAAATTCAAGTCTTCTCTTGCTAGAATATTTATCTCCAGAGTTTAGGAAAAAATTAGGGCACAAATAAATAAGGCACAAATCTTATAGGGTCTACTTTGCAGTCTTAGTAAAATCCAAGCTATACTCACTGGACCCCATAGTTTAGGAAAAATTTAGGGTAATTATTTTCCACATTTCCTTTCCATGCTAATATGTTCTCTAGGTGGTGACACAACCTTTAGGGTGCTCAAAAACTTCTTGGATATTACAATTTCCACAAATCACATTTCATGATTTGAGTGCCTCAGATCACCGTAACCTTCCATGGCCCCAAGAAAGGATACCTGACTTCAAGGGACCCTTTTCTTGACTATGAATGCATACCTATGACTCTTGCATATACACCTATTGTCATCAACCAAATGCATCACTCTACAAAAGGTATTTCCAATCCTTGTGAGACCTTACATCACTGCGGTAGAACACAATACCCCAGTGTGTTTTGGATCTTTTTTGGTAATATTGTCCCATATCATCCTCCTAACCTGATAACTTTGGAATATGATTTGAAATATTTGTACCAAACTATATGAGAATATTTGAAATACTCAACGCTACATCACCATGTTTTGTACTCTTTATCAAATCAGGAATGTGACACTCCATTCCTGAACCTTTGATGGCCCAAACCTTGTGATCTAAAACCACATAATATAGGTATTGAACTTCATAATATAAGATCCAAATTGACCTAGGGTTCCATAATACTTCTTGGATATCTTTCCTCACATACCCAACCTCATTTTCATGACATTTGAGTCTTCCCAAATATTTCATGGCCCTTAGAAAGAAGTAGAGATAATCTTTTTCTTGACCATGATACTGACGCATAAGGGCCTTGAACCACCAACTAAAGGAATCTCCTCCTTGAAAGAAAGGATATTCAATCCTTCTGAACCTTATAAAAACTGTGGTGGAACCCAACACCTCATAGTGTTATGGGTCATCCCCAAAATGTATTCCCCATCCCATATTCCTAGAATCAAACTTTTGGGTTATGATTTACTTCATCCATACTCCAACTATCTAGATGGACCTAGAATCCCTACTATTTATCACTCAACTGATATTACCTCCATCAATATTCCATATCCCCTAGAAAAGATAGCCGAATTTAAGAGATTATTTTATTGAAAATGCATGTATGCTTATGGGTCCAGCATATGCACCTGTGGTCACAACCAAATGCATCAATATGAAAAAAGGTATTTCTAATCCTCATGAGCCTTGAAAACACCATGGTAGAACCCATCATCTTAGTATGTTTTGGGTCATTTCTGGAATGTCTACACCATATCCCATGATCAATGATTAAGTCCAATCTAAATGACCGTAAACTAAAGTGATAGACGGTCCAAGCTAAAAGACCCTAAACTAAAGTGATAGGTGGTCTAAGCTAAAAGACCCTAAAATAAAGTGGTAAAAGGTCCACTACTAAATGACCCTAAAATATAGCAATAGAATCCCTAAGCTAAAATAAACTAAACTAAAGTGATAAAAGGTCCAAGCTAAAATACACTACACTAATGCGATAGAAGGTCCAAGTAAAAAGACCATAAACTAAAGTGATAAAATGTCCAATCTAGAAGACCCTAAACTATAGAAATATAAGGTACAAGATAAAAGACCATAAACTAAAATGATATAAGGTCCTAGCTAAAAGACCCTAAACTAAAATGATAGAATGTATGAGCTAAAAGAACATAAAATAAAACAATATAAGGTTCGAGCTAAAAGAACCTAAACTAAAGTGATAGATTGTATGAGCTAAAAGACCCTAAACTACAATGATTTAAGGTGTGAGATAAAAGAACCTAAACTATAGCACAACATAAATTTAGTTACCAAGAGCTTGTAAGGACCTCCATATGGCCTTAGAAAACATCAAGCTGCTCTCACTAATCCTATCAGCTTCAGAAAAGGATAGAGCACTCTCCCTTCGGGATATGTATTCTACCCTATTTTCATTATTCAAGTCATGTTATCTTAAGATAGCTAGAAAAAATATATCAATGAATAATATCATGTTGGTGGGCATTCATGATAATCTACCAAGAATAATTTTTTAGAATTTAAACATTAAATTCCAATAATTCATGTTTAATTGATGTTATTCAAGGGATTTATATCATTGGTGAATCATATAATATCAGATCCATGAAATGTCATACACATCCTGAATAAAAGAGAACCAGACAACAACATATAAATTTCAATATACCTATTCATTTTTAACATATGATAGGAGTAATCTCCACACTTTGGAGTCTCTTTGAGAATATCCCAAAAAATAGAGTGAATTACAATGGTCTAACTATAATAAAATTTGATCAGCTATGCTATCTAGGTAGGAAAGAATATGGAAAGAAGTGTCGATTGAACGTTGAAGCGCCTTTCTCCTCACATCTTCTTCTTCTACCCTGGGATGGAGAGCCTTGACCAAAGTCATCAGCTCCTCGACCCACTTTCAAGTAGTTTCCAAAGAGGATGACGATGTTTAAATGTCGTACCTCAGGTGATCTATGATTTACTTTCATCTCTATATTTGCACAGTCTAGGTATCTATATGATCTTACATTTTAGATATCAACTAGAGACCCTGCTCCAATGCCTCTGATGTCACCTTTATCTTCCTAGAAAGGGGAGCCTTTTCAATTTTTTTTTCAGGTTCTTCTCATTGGTGGCTGGATCTTTCTGATTTAGGAAAATTTTCTTCATGATTTTGTATAGAGGCTGTCGGTCAAAACCACATACTCCCAAGTCATGAAATATCCAATCAAGGCATTCCCCTTGGCCAGGGAATACTTCTAAAAGGAGTCTCAGTAATTATGAATCTATTTCCATATCAGCCTATGTTGTGTCTTAGCGTATGTGATTAATGGAGTATGTGTGGAAGGAGGAGGAATAACCATTTGAGCCAATAAGGAAGTAGGATAAGAAGCCTCATATAATCTTTTCTCAATAGGCATACCATATGTAGCCTATTTCAGAGAACTAATTTACTCAATAGATTCACTCCCACTATTGGGATAATCATCAATAGAATGATGGAGTTTCCTCTAAGTCTTTCCCAAATCATCAATCAACTCCATAATCACCATGAAGAGTGGGGTTGGTGTAGAAAATGTCCTGTCCACATAAAAGACCAACTATCTTAGCACACCATCTAGATAAGATGCTACTTAAGCCTGGGAATAATCCCGGGTAAGGAAAGTGGGAGCATTATCAGGTGGAATAATGATTTCATCATTAGTATATTCACATGTCAGTATCATCCAAAATTAGTGGATGATCCCAGGGTGTCACTCTCCTCGTATACTAGCAAAAGGAATAGGGGAGACGAATTTGGTAGAGCCAAATTGATGAGAAAATCAATAATGTTTATAAGGATCAAAAATGATAATATCATCAACCCTGGAAGCAAGAACCCCATCCCAAAGAGAGATCATATATGACCTTTTGTCAAGGGAACCACTTCCATTATCAATAATAGGCCCAACCAGTGCGTGATAGGGGTAAAATCAAAGTTATCAGATCAAATAAACACATACTTAACCTTGATAGGGCTTAGAAACATGGTTCCAAACCCATATATTTTTAGTATTCTGGTGTGATATGAGGCATTGTGGATCTTGGTGAAATTTTAATATTCATAACAATGTAAACACTCCCCTATCCAACCAAACAAAAACTGGAAAGTACCACTGATCCTGTTGGGGATTCTGCCTTGTTGAGTGTGGCCCAGAAGTTGGTAGAGGCATGCAAGGATTTACATGTCCAAATTGAGGCGCTGTTCACATTACACACTGCTATCACCAACATGATGGCACTAATCCCTGAACATGCATCTCCAGCTAGGAAAATCCATCTGTTAAAAAACATTTCCTTAAATCCTACCAGCCTAAGGCTCAGATAGATCTCCGAGTTAAACCAGTATCCCCAAAAATTATATTTCCCAACTTCTAAGATGGACCAATATGATCCAGCACTATCGTGGACCTACTAGGAAGGGCACTGATGGGGGCATATGACAGTTGGCCTAATTCCACTACAATAAAGGAAAATATTGATCAAATACTTAAAATAGATAAGCGAGCGTATCATCAGATCCTTCCTCAATTTATACTTTAAAATGGTAAGAATTTACTTCTCCAAAACTGTATTCTTCAAGGGATCATCCCAAACATATGTACCAGGGAGGAACACATCATACATCTCTATGAGAGGGGGAATCCCACCCAGATGGTAGATGTCCCATAGGTTGATGCACACTTCACCATGGAAGAAATGGAATGTGTTAGTGCTTGTTGTCCAACAGTTGATAAGTTATTGAAGAAAATCAGGATGAATATAGACAATTAATTATAAAATCCACACATATTTATAATGATGGACCTTGTATTACCGACCAACAAACTCTATGCAACTTTGCCTAACCTAGAAGGGCCATGCCCATTCATCAGATAAATTACTGCCAGGATGAAGATCCCATTTCAAGATCCATCCACCACCTAAATGGTTTGGAGAAGAGGAAAATATACTTGATTAGTTCTAAGAAATAGGATAATGAGAAAAATCACATCCATCTGGACCTAAGGGTTATTTTTCCATCATATGAGACAAACCCCAAGGTTGAACTACAAACAACTAAAATTTCTTATAAATTATAATTTGAATATAGTGCGAATAAGTTGAAACCCAACAATATGGAATATTTAAGTATGAAGGAGGTATGAAAACATCATTTAGAAAACCGAACCCATATAGATGAATCTAGAAAGATAGAGGATAATCCTGTAGCTCGGGTGAGAGGAACCTCTTCAGAATCTTGTTATCAAAGTACATATGATGTTGAGGGGTAACATTATGGTTTCTGGTAATCATATCCATTTTATTGGTCAAATCATAGTAAACTTGGAAAGAACCGGAATCCATATGAATATAAGTAAGTGGATAATTTCAGACAGATGAAATAAAATGTTTTCAAAAGAAATACATGATAAATCGACAACATCATGCGCATCGTATGAATAAAAAAGGGATTCGTAAATCACATAAGTAATTCATGAATCACATAAATACTAAAGATCACATGGGTCACATAACCCCATAGGCAATCACATAATTGCTTGAACCCTCAGAAGAATCACAACCGCGTAACCTAGACATGGTCACGTGAGTTGCATGATAGCCAAAATACCACACAATCAAGACCATAGATCCCATAAGACCCTCAAGATAATCATGTTTCCTTATGTAAAAAGTTCAAAAATTTTATAAAATATAGTTCATATTTGGTTTGAGTGAGTTTATGAGAAAAATCAGTATTGTATAACAATTCTCATGAAAGGCATCATGATGAAATCTTGTGATCAGGTCTTGTAGAACATTTTGGGGACAAGGGAATGTGATAGAATCAAGGTGAGATCACTATAGAGAAATATAAAATTTGTGAATGAATAGTTCTCCAACCCCTATTTATAGGGAATTTCATGGAATAACGAGCATCGCCTGGTAGACCAAGATTTTTCCAAGACACCAATTCATGATAGTTCCAAAGACTCAGGCAGGCATTTACTTTCCTTAGAACAGAGCCCTTGTACCTACAGACATCACTCATGAGGGGGGAAATTTTTTATTCCCACCAAATGAGCATCAATAAAATTCACAAAGGAATAAATACCGGGATATGATTATTATTTTCCCAACAAAAGAAAAGGAATTAGAAGATGGTTGAGACTCATGGATTGCGTAAGTCTCTAAGAGACACGTGATCACATGACTATCATAAGGTAACATGATGGAACAATGTGCAGGGTATAGCCTGTAGTAGATCTCATAGATCCTATCTTGAAAAGTCCTTCTGCTCTTGAGAAGGTTCCCTAGACAACCAATGATCACACAGTGGCAGTAACATGAGCTCTCCCAGGTCACACAGTTTGTCAACTGGTAGGCTCCTGACAATACATTAAAAATTCCTTTGAAAATAAGAGGAAAATGTCAAATAGGTGGAGACCTCTTATGGTCATAAAACTCACACGATGGATCATCGATGGGGAGAATTATTGTCATCGAAAACATTAAACAAAACTTGTAAGATCCCATGACTTTGTAAAATAAACAAAGAAAATAAAGACGAAAGAGGTGAAAGACACTCACAGTCATAAAAATCACCTAAAATACCCTTGGTGATCCTCAAGACACCATGAGACCCTGATGACATGTCCACCTCATCTCACAAAATCCCACTGACATGTCATCCTCATCACACAAAGAGCCTTAGGTATGTCCAGGAGACCTTTCACTCCCCCTTTGGATCCCTAAGGACAAATAGATTGAATTTTCCATGAAATTATCATGCATCTTTATAGGACCTTTGTTGGTCACATGACATATCACCTAATAGGTATAATATTTGTATTATAAAATACTCATGCAATCCTGCATAATCCCTAAGATTTGTAGAATAAACAAAGGAAATAAAAAGGGGATGAGGAAGGATCCTCTCGCATTCATAAAACCCTTGCGATTCACTAAGGATGTCCACAACACGGTCTCGCAAGACTCCTATACAAGTCAACATGATCTTTCTAAGGCTCAAAGATAAGCCATACTTGTCTCGTGGAAAGTCACAGATAAGTCATCTAAGATCACTTGAAATACTTTGGATAGAAACCCTAATATCATGAAGGCCCTTGGACATGTCAACATGAAAATATAGAATTACTTAGACATGAATAGATGATTAAAAAAATCCAGATTAATTAGAAATAATCCAATAAAGGTGAGGTCGATGGTATGGACTCAGGGTTGCTAAAAATCAGGCGACACCCTCGAAGTGATCCATAGAGGAGACTCACAAAGACGCATGACACCAGATCCATTCGCTGACTCTAGCATGGATTCACAAAAATATTCACCGCAAAAAGTGGCAGAAAACTAGGGTGGGGAGTCCTATAAATCCCCCACCCCATCATAAAAATGTACCACTACTCTTTATATGAGAAGTTGGTCGTTTTTCATTGAAGCACCAAAGCAGATTTCTCAGAGCAGTGGATCTCGCAACTAGAAAGTTTTATGTTAGTTAAGATACCAAAAAAATAACAGAGAAACCATGAAGAATGCATAAGTAATTAACATGATCACTCATTGATCACATGAAGGACTCTTGATAGGACACACAGAGAACATCCCAGACAACTGATAAAACATGTGAGACTTAAATTAAGCTAAAAATGAACAAATCTAAGTCATTTACAGTATAAAGGATAGAAAAGTACTAAAGGTGGGATACTTACAAGAATAACATACACACTAACCCTGATGAACTTCATGTGAACAACTCAAGACATGTGACAACACCGGGACAAGTCACCTAGATCTTGTCACGTTCCTTCGGTATACTATTTTAGTCATGGGAAGTCCTCTATACATGTCAGAGAAAGTCACAAGGTGCCCCTAAAATATGCCAACCAAGTCTTGAGAAACCCTTTGGGATCTCCATTCAAGTCTCATGATTTTGTTCAGAGGATTTGTCATACCCTTATGGTGACACCAATTCATGTTTGCTGAGTCTTGTGGTAGCACTCGAGCATGTCAATTGGATATCGCGATGTCATCCATACATGTCAGATAGGATATGAGAAACCCTTAGAGGCATGTCATAATAACTCTCATGATTCCATCCAAGTGTTTTATCTAGCTCTTGGACTGATACTAGGGAAAGTTAGCTAGATCATATGACACCCTCTGGACAAGTTAGCTGAGATCATGCAATGGCTTTCAGGATCAACCAGCTAGGTCTTTCGATGTCCTCTAGAAAATCCATCCTTGATCATGTGATGACCTTTGTACATGCCATAAAGAATATGGGAATTCATCTAGATAGTTCAAATAGATCATAAAATTTTCTTGAGGACATTTTATGAAGACACTTTCCAACATGTTGAGCAGGAAATCAAGGCATATCGAGCAGACAATCAATGCATGTCAGGCAAGAAAGCAGGCCAAGTCAAGCAAGGTAAACCTAGGATTTAATGATATTGTAAATATTTAGTATGTAAGACCTAATTATAAGGAAAAAATCAGTGTATAAGCCCCAATGAAGGGAACTACAATGACTCTGATTCCTACCATAACCAGGATACACAGGACACCTCCCCGAGGTTCGAGCTCTATATTAATCTATCAAGGGTAGTCCCAATGCATAAGACCCACATTTACAATAAATGAAATTGATTATTTTAAATCCCTTATTTCTCACAATGATCATGGATCATGCAGTCTTAGGGAGTTGTAATGATCATATCATCTGCACCATAAACCTCTACAAAGACCAGGGGAATGTCAGTGTGTAAGCCCCGATCAAGTGAATTATGAGGACTCTAATTCCTACCATAACTAGGATACATAGGATGAATTCCTAATGCCCAAGACCGAACTTAAATAGGTATCCACATTAGTCGGGGCCCCTCTATGGATTTTACATTTTGACCATTAGGATCCAATCATTCCCATGGGATGATCACTCTACCTCACCCCTTAGCGGACTAAGAAATCAAGGGAACTATGATTACTATGATTCCTACAAAAACCAGGATACATAGAATGCCTCCTTGAGGTTTGAGTTCCATATTAAAAATCCCAAGGGTATTCCAAGAACATAATCGGCACAATCATATGTAGTGAGACTGATTACTTGTTATCCCTTGTTTCCCACACTGAGCATGTATCACGTGGGATTTGGGAGTTTCAATAGTCATATCATTAGCATCATGAATCTCACCCAATCAAGAAAATATCACATTTTATCCCTAATGTGTGAAATTATATGAACATCCCCCATATGAGGAAATATACCTTATGGATAGTCCCAAGGGCCTGAATGAACTATAAGAACTTTGAATCCTTCCATAACCAGGATACGCAAGACACCTTTATAAGGCCCAATATCAAGCAGGCATCCATTTTAGTGTAATCCCCCCATGTCTCTGATATCTCAACCATCAAGACCTAATCATTACCATGGGATGATTATTCTACATCATCTGTCAGTGGACTGAGAAACCAATTGAACTATGAAAAATCTAATTCTCACCATAATTCGGATACATAGAACTTTTCCACAGGACTAGAGCTTGAATACCTAGTGCCTCAGAGAACCCATATATGTCTTTTCCGTATGACGTTAAACTATATGAGTTCAATGAACTACATGGGTTTTTGATTCCGAAAATAACGAGGATATGTAGGATGCCTCATAATGGCTCAAACCCCTCCTTGGAATATTAACCACCTCCTTGTGTGGTAAAAAACTCTTAAGCTTCTGGTTATATGGCTTCACCATATAATAATCTTCTCATTACTGGGAAATGGATGAAGAACCTCAAATACATATAGATGGATTTACTAACAAGATCCCCATGTTCTGTATATGAATTAGATTTAACCTATAATCATTTTGTTATGAAAACCGATCCCATATTGGGATTAGGAAGAGATTAGTGAATATATCTTAAATATATAAGAGAGTCCCAGAGTAGGAAACAATACCCCCCAAAAGGATAAGATGAGCACAAAATCCCATCCTCTCAGCCAATGTGAGTCCCTAAGTTCTATTGGGCCTAAAAACCCAAGTGACCACCTACCTTTGCAAAATAGGTCTGTACCCAGTTATAGATGGGGGAACCGCTGGGAGTTTCTATTAAAGAGAGACAAAAATAACCTGATGTAAATGATTCTACATGAAAAAATCTCCCCATAATCAACCATTAGGCCAAATCAGACCCATGTCGATGAAGGTTTCTAGTCATCTCCTTTACCCCAACAAAAAAATAGTGGCATTTTAAACCACCTTGAAATACTTGGAATTTTTGAGAGGTATAACCACCACTAAAAAACAAAATAATCATTGCTAGAAAATTTTCTACGACCCTTCCCAAAAACTGAAGCTAAATGGGTAAAACCGACATAAATTGGATGCTGAATCCAATATTAGTGATAGTTTTAAAAAACCATCATGGAACCATTTAGCATCAGTTTAAACCACCTCTAACATAAAAAAACCCACCGCTAGTCCTCTATTTTTTGTAGTGTATTATGGATGATCTTTGATCTTAAGAGTGTTCTAGAGAAGATGTTCTCCGTATGCCACTATAATTCTATAGAGAGTATTTTTTGTGCACAACAATTTCCTACCCTAGAAATTATAGAATAAAATTTATATAAAGAGGATAAGGAATTGGTTCTCATAATCCCTTGTCCAATATCATAATCCACAGTGAATTCCACATATAATAATAATAAAAATAATATCATTATTTCTTCGATGTGTACAAAACTCACAGATAATATTAATATCATTTATTAAATAAATAAATTATTATTTATTTTAATGATATTGAATATATCATTCCCGCCAACCCCTTAATTCAGTTCGTCAATCCTCCTCAATGTTTATCAAACCTTGAATAATGAATATTTATTTAAATAAATAAATATCACTGTATTATCCATTCAATAAATATTTATGCAATCAAGATGACCTAAATAATTATTATTCTTTAAAATTTGAGAGAAATATTTATTATAACATTAAAGTCATATAGAATTTAGCTAAGGTTCCGTATACACTTAGTGTGTGAACCTGTAGACCCTTTTCTCAAGGGAATTAGGCTAACTTGCCTAAATTCCAAGATCAACATCTAGAAACATGTCAAGTCACCCATAAAGAATGATGTTAATGTCATAATGATAATAACCACCTATGAATGCTCACTATGTAATATAACTCCTTTTTCTCAATATCTCATCAAGCATGTTGCATCACATATGTCATTAACCTATATTCTTGATATATATTAATCTTTTACTTTCTTGAAAATAATATACCAATAAAAACACCATGGTTATAGACTTTAATTTGGTAGTTACATTCTAATAAAAGGGCCAAAGACATATACTTCAATTAAATTGGAAGGGACATATCATTTCTTGACTTATTCATTAGTTACATATGACTTATGATGCACCCAACATATCCTACTTCAATGTGAGTATATGCCATAATGATTTTTGAAAATACATCTAAGTACACAATGCATGATATACATTAATAATAATATCAAAAAAGACCAATACATATATCATTAGATGGGAATATCTAATGATACATATAACATGTGGAATTCCTATGGATAGGTTTGTTCTCATAACCTTCTCTATTATAGAATACCAAGGGAAAAATTCATGAAAAGGAGTTTAAATTTATTATGATACTTGTACCATTGATGTACTATATCACATGTGTCTAATCAGATGATGTCATCTAACCATAGAACAAATATTTAAGAATATCATCATAGAACTTCAAGGTTCTCATCATAGTGGGGAAATGTTATTTTCTTTTAATGAGATGAACTATCTAAAGAAATTATTAAATTAAATTAATACACAAGGACACTCATCATGTGATAATATATTTTATTAATATTCAAGACCATGCATATATGGGTAATAAAAAGTGAAAAGTAGTTAGTTCTAGGTAACCAATCCAACAAAATCCCACTTGGACTAGAGCCAATTTCTAATGACTTTGAGTTCACTAGCTCTCACATGATATCCATGATTTTTTTGATATAAGGCTTTATTCAATGGGTCCACCAAGTTCCCCTTGGTGGATTTTTTTATCGTGATCTCACTCCTTTGAGAAGAATCCCCCAAGTGGTGATACTTATAAAGTATGTGCTTCATCCATTGATGTGACCATGGATCCTTGGAGAGGGAAAAAATTTAATATTATCACAATAATATGTGATAGGGTTTTTACTACTAGGAACCACATCAAGATCTTGGAAAAATTTAGATATTCACGCTGCTTCTTTAGCTATATTAGAAGCCGAAATATACTTAGACTCTACTATAAAATTAGTGACCACAACCTATTTTGAACTCTTCCAAATAAAAACTCCTTTGATGAGGGTGAATAAATATCCTTATTATTATTTTAGATCACCCAAATCCTTCTCGAAACTAGCATCTATATACCCCTTGATGAATAACTCATCATCTCCTCCACAAACAAGGAAAATATCCTTTGTACACCTCAAATAATTTAGGATGGTATTGAATGCCACCCAATGGTGGTATCATAGTTTTTTTGATATCCTCCAAGCATACTCAAGGCATAGGTAACATCATGTTTGGTACATAACATGACATACATGATTGATCACATGACTAATGTATAAGGAATCATGGTCACCATTTATATCTATTATTGTATTTGAGGAAAAATTTTCTTGGAGAGATGTAGTCCATGTGATAATAGGAACAATCCTCTTTTAGATTGTTATATACTCAATCTCTTCATTATCTTGTCAATATATTTACCCTGACTTAGTCCTAGTATATAATAGTCTTTTACCATAGCCAATATGCTATATTTGATACCTATCAACACACTCCATAGGCATATACACCTCATGGGTGGGACTCTTACCACCATCCATAGTGTAAACCCATAAAAAATGAATCTCTTGAGTGTAGAGTCAAACTTTTTCCAATGTTCACATTTGAGAGTTCTTAATGATTAGACCCGTTCCTTTGAAATTATATCAACTATAACACCATTTATTGTTAACAACCCATAATTACATGATTTATAACAAGGGTTTAAATTTATTACACTTATAGGATATTTTATGTTTAGATTTTTAGAGAATTAAGAAATCCATTAGAAAAAAAATTGGACACTTCCACACAATATACATTTTTTCCACAAAAAAATAAGGCTTTAATTTTACACCCATACTTCATTTAAGACACTTCAAATTCATTTAAGATGAGCCACCCTAATGAAAATATTTTCCTTGATATAATTTCTAATCATCCTTATATCCCATTAAAAACATTTGAAAATGTGGGATGACCAAAAAAATCTTCGTAAAGGAAATAAAAATAAAGGAATCTCGTTATTCTAGTGAAAAAAATGAAAACCAATGAAAATTTATACTTTTTTTTCAATAAAACATTGATCATATAAATAAAATATATCCACATGATAAAATCAACCATTTCTAAAAGAAAAACTCTAAATTATATTATTATTAATAATAAAACCATGAATTCATCATGGGTAACTTGGTAACTCATGAAAACATTTCTTTGAAAAACATACCTTTCATTTTAAAAGTTCATAAACTTTCCTTACCTCATGAAATCAAAATATTTTCATAAAAACCCTTATCAAACATAAAATAGGGATATTAGAGTATCATATTCATAACCAATTTTCACTCATGTTAACCCATGTTGTAATAACATGTAACACCTTGATATTTTAAAAGAACACTATTTTCAAAAACGTATACAACACACAACACCAAGCTTAAACAAACATGAAATATTATTATTTAAATATGATGGTTATAACCCAACCCTTGAATTGGTGGGTATGAATATGGTTAAAAAAATTATTAAATTATTTATAAAGAATTTATATAATGTATTTATAAATAAGCACTCAATCTTTAGTAAAATCATTTTATTCTTTAAAAATACATTTTCTTCAAAAATAATCTTATTTTTTAATTTTGTGTGTGGAAATTGTAATTAATTTCTACCACTTATATAAATTTTATTTTCTAAAATTAAAATTATTTTTTAAATATTCATATCAAAATAAACTTAAGGAGTTTTTTTTATTTTTCTGAAAAGATTTATTTTACAGTGAGTGGTGAAAAATATTGAAAAATGTATTTTTGTTTTAAGAATTTAAAAAGTTCCATTTTGTTTTAAAATGGTTTAAATGTGAAAATAACTTTATTATATTATTAATAATCCAATTAATTTAATTGTAATAAATTTTATGGTTTAATTTAGGATAAATTATTTTTATACATAAAATGGAATTCTTTTGAAAAACTGTTTTTCGTTGCATTTAAATTTTAATATTAAATTAATTTCTTCCACATATATAAATTTAATCTTAAAAATGGATTATATATTTGGAATAATGTGGTAAAAATTTGGTAAATAGGTCCCTATTATTATTTTTTTCATCATGAATAGTAACCAAAGTAAATAATTATCACCATAGTAAGGGTAAATCTGATAATTAAGGTTAAAAATAATGTGATAAGGCATTAGAAATCAACCCAACATATGAATTTATCCTATAATATGAATATAGTTCACATATTTCCATACAAGTTTCAAAAATATGGAAATTTGTGTCATATTTCTTTGATTTTGACCTTTATAATATTTAAGTGAGAGATAAAGACAAAAATGTCATTTTTATTCTTTTAATATATATAATATTTTATGATAGGGATAAATACCACTTATGTTAGATTATAAAAGGTTATTTTAAATATTAAATATTTTTTTATAATTTTAATTAATTTTAAATATTTATTTATTTAATAATTATCTTAAATGCTTTGGCAATAAATACATAATATTTATTCAATTAATCGAAAAATAAAATAAATAGTTTAAAAAAAAATTAATAAAATTTGGATGAATTATTACATTAAATAAATTTTATAGATAAATATGAAATTTTAGGGATGCTTTAGAGTATTATATTCTAATTACCTCTTTTTCTTTATGTATTTAAATTCAAATTAAATGAATAGTTTGAAAAATGACATTAATGATATTTTATAATAAATAATATTTTTTTAAATTATTTAAAATTAATAAGGAACTTATATTTAGACATACGAATGGGATATGGTTTAAGAAATAAACCATGGCCTATTTATGTGTCATTTTTTCCTTTTATGGTAATATTATTGACCCTTAAATGGTAGAAACTATTATATTATAGTAATTGTCAAAAGGGTTAAAGGGGGTTAAAACTAAATGATAAGGGTTAAAAGACAACTAAAAATTATAAAACTGTTATTATATAACATTATTTAAACTCATACTCATATTATATTTTAATTATATCAATTTTTATCCATTTTTAAATAAAAAATAATTTATATTGATTCAATACTTTAAAATATTCTAAGAATTCCCCTCCCCTCACTTAAAAAAGGACACCCTTCACTCTCTTCTTTATAGAACTTTGAGAAACCTATGTTGATAAATACCTACCAATCTATCTTATAAAAATACCTATAAACATTATAGAATGTTTTTTTCTTCTCTAAATGCCAATCCTAGGGTCCTTAAGAGGTGATCTAAAGGAGTCCTTTCAAAGAAGAGGCAATTGCCATAATGGATCAATTTCTTTTCACTTATTCTTTTACCTCATCTAAATCTATAATATTTATAATAATATAATAAATTCAGTATTTTTCGTATATGAAAATTTTATTATGATTATGAAACAACAATTATCCACCCTCTTTTTCATCAAATGAAAAATTATAACTTCACTCGTGTGTACGTGTGGACTACCACCTCCACAAATCAAAGTGATTATTTTTTCATTTAAGCTTACATGGATGATAATAAGGGTAGATTTAATAAATATATATGATATATATGATATAATAATGATTCTATAAAGGTTAATTTTTAATTACCTTTATTTAATTCCATCTATTGAAAATTGAAAACATCGTTCATGCGTACTCACAACCTATCATCTCTATGAATGATGTAATTAATTTTTCTATATCTAACATTTATGGATAACTCTATCTCTATATATAATTAATATATAGGATATTTATATCATTATTAAAATTTAGGATATTATTTAACGATGATAAATGTCACACCCTAATATTTTAAAAGAACACCATGCTCAATAATGTATTGAACACACAACATTGGATTTAAATGAACAACAATATAATATTAAAATATTATTATTTAAATGTGACTGATATAACATAGACATTAAATTGGTGAGTATTAATATTATTAAATAATTTATGAAATATATATTAAGTACCAACTCAATATAAATTTATTAAAAAATTCTTAAAAAATAAGCACTCAACTTTAATAAAGTCATTTTATTCTAAAAAAACTACGCTTCTTTCAAAAAGTGATTTTTATTAATTCAATGAGAAAATATTATAATTATTTTTTTTAACTTTTAGAAATTTTACTTTATAAAATGAAAATAATTTTTTAAATCATCATATAAATATTAACTTAGGGTGAAATTTTGGGATTTTTCAAAAAATATTGATTTTTCAGTGAATAGGTAAAAATACCAATTTTTTGTAAAATTATCATTTCTATTTAATAAATTAAGTAATTTAAATGTTCCATTATAATTTTAATATGATTTAAAATTAAAAAAATTATTATTTAGTTAGATTTCATCCAATTAATTATATTTAAATCATCTTTATAATGGATTTTAATATAAGTTTATTTTTAGGGTTTAAAACACATATATCTAAAAACTATTTTAAAGTGAATAATGTTTTTCCATTTTAAAGAATTAAAATAACCCCCAATTCAGAATTATTTAAATAAAATCTATTATATATATATATTTATTTAAATTCATTTAATTATTATTACTTGTCTTATAGTTCTTATAATATCATCTTATGCTTGAAAAATGCATTTTTGAAAAACCATTTTTTCAACACGTCTGCAGGTTTAATTTTAAATTTAATACTACAAATTATATGAATTTAATTTGATAAAAAGGTTCTATATTTTTAATCAGAATACTTTAAATTATATAATAAGGTGAAATTAATTTTTGTTCCCAGCATATAGAAAAAACAGTAAAAAAATAGTTACCATGGTAAAAAATTAAAATGGTAAAAGTGGGCAACCTTAGAGGAAAAGCGGATACAATTTTTAAAACATGTTTATTTTTAGTGGTATAGGTGTACTAAGACTTATATATCCTACAATACTTTATTTTTTTAATTTTTAGGCACTTTTATTAAGAGTGACTTCCTATTATTGAATAGTTTTAGGTATTTATAAAAATGTCACTCCTCCTCAATTATAAAAGGGCACCCATACCATCAATTATTCACACCTATAAATCCATTTGTATCTAAAAAACCCTACCAAAATATCCCCCAACATCCTTATACTCATTATAGAGCTTCTGTACTTCCCAAAAGACTATCTTTTGGGTCCTTAATAAGAGATCCAAAGGAGGTTCTTCTAAGAGAAGGTAATCATCTTCACCGAGATCATTATTTCTCTATTCGTTTTCCAACTTAAATTATGTATAAAAAATCACAATATAATAACACCATTATATCATACATACTTAGTAGTTATTATTTTTATTTCGTAATATTCATCCATCTCCTCTTCCATCAAATGGGAAATGAAACCATCGTTCATGTGCATAATGGACTACCGCCTCGCAAACTGATGTAATTTATAGAGACCCGAAGCTTGATGTACATGGAAATTACATTAATTTTGCGGAATACTTAGTACATAACAAAAACACACACACAAGGACCGTAATAGTTTAGTGTCTTTGGAAACTTGGAATATAATCGTCTAATCGTGGTGAAAGATCTTCAACAACTCCCATAATGATCTTCCTTTTTTTTCTACCTAAAACCTTTATTTATATCCTGGGGAAAAGAAAACATAAAAGGGTGAGATCAAATGCTCAGTAAGGGTAAACAAAAGAAATATCAATCACATCATATTCATAAGAACATAACATTTTGGAAATCTTAACCTGTAAAAGAGATCATAATATCATAACATGGGATAAATCATAGTAGTGAAATGTAATCCCAATAATCACAACTTAAAACATGAAACTTTGTGGCGTACACAAATAATCATATAGAATCATTTCTTGTTAGTCAAGAATCATTGCCAAGACTATCTTAGTGGACAAAGTCCATTTCTGAATTGAGTTCATTCCTCGTTTTAGTCCTGCTTCACTGAACCGGTTTAACCTGCCGTTCCAGCCATGTCTATCTCATGAGATATAAAATATTTACCCAATTCATTGGAGGGAGATATAGGTCCCACCCATCTCATAATGATACCATTCTTATGTGTGCCACAAAATCATAAACCATACATCATTGCATAATCCGTGTAAAAAAATGGGAATCTTAAACATCATGACATCATAAAACAATTCATATAAGATAAAAGAATTCATAAAAATATAATTTCATCACAAAATAATCAAATCAATGTAATAATAGGGATATAAACAGAACCCTTTTATTATCTTAGATGGAAAATAATTTTGATAAAACACTTGAAATCCATTCTTGAGGAAAATATCCTTTCTACTTCAAAAACACTTTTCCTTTCTTAACATGTCATACAATTTTAAACTAAAAAAAGTTGATTAAAAATAAACTTTAAAACTTGTAAAGGAAGCTTCTTGGAAATAATTTTTTAAAAATCCATTCATGCCGTATAAGTTAAAAAAACATTCTTCTCGTACTTTTTTCGGAAAAGTCAAAAAGTACCTCGTACGAAAAACGACAAAAGATTCCTTTCGTATCCTTTAATAAAAACTCACCGAAGGGTAAAATTGGATTTAAAAAATTGTAGGTGGATGGAAATAATATTAAATATTGAGGAAACATGGATGTGGATGATAAAATACACCCCATTAAATACCAAAGTATAAAAAATCTCGGATAAAAATGAGATTGTGATATTTCCCTTACCTTAGGTCCAATTTGCTTCGTAAGTGTCCGAACATCCTGTATAATGATTTAAATAATGTCATTGACTTATTAAAGAATCATACTCATTGTTATGATATCATATATGGTTCACTTACGACTTTATATTACCCGTTCTTTTGTAAATTCCATGTTAAAGAGCGTTTTGGGTAAAATCATTTCATTTGTCGTCCGTGTTTTGACTTGTAATTATTCATATGACTAATTAGATCATGATTACTTAATTCCAGAATATAAAAAATTATTTATATATAATATATATTAATAATATATATATATATATAAAAGACCAGTAAATGGAAATAAATACACCGTTCATGGAGACGGTAGACCGTACGTACGCATGAACGCTGTTTTATTTTCCTTATTGAGTTGAATGGAATTAAGTAGATGACATACATATATAGACACATAAATCCAGTATCATTATTATGTCATATATTTCATGATTACTTATTATATATACTTTATAATCATTCATGAATGGTTAACGTGGAGAATGAATCTCATCGCGTCGTGGAGACGGTAGTCCGTACGTACGCACGAGCGATGATATCGTTATCATGATCGTGGAAATGTATTGGAGTGTATGTATAATATTTAAGAATCAATATAACTTTAAAATAATCATATATAGTTATTATTTACACCATTATACCCATCCAAGTAAGGTGGTGGTGGAAAATAGATTACACCACGACGTGGAGACAGTATTCCGTACGTACGCACACGCGGTGATTTCGTTTTCTGTAGGATGGATAGATGGTGAAATAGGGTTGTTTCATACTTATAATAACATATCAGTATATGAGTGATACTGATTTTTTTACTTCATAATGAAACAACTAAAGAAGAATAAGTTGAAGAAGAAATAAAGTTGAAAGAATTGGTAACGGACATTACCTCTTCTTTGAAGTCCCTCTTTGAGTCCTTCTATTAGGGCACTAAAATTGGTCTTTGAAGAATACCAGGACCTCTAGGATGTTTCTAGGGAAGTGGAGAAGAGAATTTGGCAGGGGTTTGCCGAGATTGAAGGCACAAAGTGGTGTGAGGAAGATAGGAAGGAGGAGCCCTTTTATAAGGGAGGAGAGGGGCACCTTTGGAATAACTAAAAATATTATTTTATTATAAAGCCAAATTCGGTTTCAAATAGATCCAAATTGATTTATTTAGAAGATAAGGTGGGGATGGGTCGAAATCATATCATCCAATAGAATTTAGATAAGTTTAGGTCATTATATTAACCTTATCTTATAGTTTTAACTCTTAGTTAATTAGATTGACATTTACCATGTCACTTTGTTTTTTTATATTATATAGTTAATAAACTTACCATATACATCCAAGCGACCCCCAAGTAGTCCATTAATGATACAACTATCATGATATAAGTATCTTGGAAGAACCTTAGATTTTTAGGAATAAAATAACAATCAATAATATAATATTTGTTTTAAAAACTATTTTATGTCAATTTTGAGACTATTTAGTAATTGATTTTTGTGAAAATCATAACAGAATGATTATTTCGAAAAAAGTTACTTAAATCAATAATAACATGTCCTATTAACCTATAAAATTAGTGGAATTCATAAAAAGTCTCAAATTACATTTATTTGGGTATTTATAACATCAATTATATCAATATTTCATTAATAAGATAATTACTGTATCATCTTTGTGTCATAAATAAATTAACATATTTAAAGTCTAAAAATTACAAATAAAAATTAATTATGTAGGAAATCATTTTATATTTCTAATGAATATTTATAGTCTAATTTATTTTATGTATAACCCTGTATTAAAAATGATATACTTATTAAACTTTGATTTAACTATTTTAACCCTTCTTTAAATAAATTAATAATAAATGTCCTAATCTAATCCAAGTGGGCCTAAATGGTCATGTTTTATTCCTAAGGTTTTTTTGGTCTAATTAAACTTATCCAATAGAATTAGGACATGTGTTAGGGTAATAATAATATCATTTTTACCCTTAATTACCTATTTACTTTTAACCGTGGTAAATAAAAGTAAAAAGATACTATTCACCAAAAATTATTTTCATATCATTGAACCACATTTTACTTACTGACATCAACCGTGTCTCTCAGAGTTTTGAAATTCTACTCACAGAAGCGGTAAAATTAAGTTTTATGAAAAAATTCAGTTTTTTAACTACCAATTAGTGGTTTCACTATTCATCAAAAAAATGAAAGTTTCCAGAAAAATACGAAAAATTAGGCCTAATATATATTTGATATTATGAACTCAAAAATGATGTCTATTTTACCAAATTCAAAACATATCAGTTTCATTAATTAATTTAAAAATTAATCCCCATCGTCAAAACAAATAGCGTGTTCTTAAGAGATAATAACTATCAAAAGATTGACACTTGTTTATGTCTGGTTTAAATGTGAAATTACATCCAATGACCAACATTGTATTAAATTGTAAAAATATATTCTAAATATACTTTAAAACCACTCAAATTAATAATTTATCACTATTAATTATTTCGATTGAAAAAGTTGTTTTTAATTAAAATTTAGTAATTTTCACTATTCATCAAAATATGAAAGTTATCCCAAAATTACCAAAATTTCACCCTAAGATAATTTCGATATTCCGAATCCAAAAATGAAGTCCATTTTGAAAAATAAAATTTTAAAAATTTTAAAAAGTGGTTATTACTATTCATAACGGTTAGTTTTAATAATATTTTAATAGCATATTGTTGTTTAGTAAAACTCGTTATTGCGTACTACACACGCTATCGAGGAAGGTCGCGATTGCGTGTAATTTCAGAAAAGTCAAGGATGCATGTTGTGCAAAATCCTTTTGGTGTAGCGTACAACACAAGACATTAATAAAATTAAAAAGAATATTTTTCATAAAATCTCGGGGTGTTACACTCTACCCCCCTTAAAATGAATTTCGCCCTCGAAATTCGTCGGGTTTATAAATGGTTTACTCCTTGAAAGTTTCTTTTATAGAAACCCACATCGTAAAAAGGAATACCAAAACCAATATTTAAAAACAAAAGTATGAAACGTAACGGTTACCCAAATAAACTAATCACTGGGTTTCCACATAGATGAAAATATGGATATGGAAGAGAAATCTAACCATCATGTTCTGATGGAGAGTTGTAGAGAACATGGCTATGGAAAATCCAGCAATCACAAATCCATATATTTGTGATGATCTAAGGTACCATCTGATTCATCGGATATAAGGGCACTAGGACAACATTTTTGGTTTTCAAGATCATTTCCCTAAAGTTGATGAATTAAAATAAATACTTACATGATTTTGGTACAATATCACTGTTGTTCGTTAATTGAACAATTTCCACTTCATCCCTTAATGAAATGAAGTTGAATTTGTTATTCGTGATGTGTTAGCAGATCATGTGATAGAATGATGGGTCATTCCTTCTGTCTCAAACAAAAGGTTATAAAAGTTATCAAAAATACATAAGTCCATCTATAGTGAGATTAATCATATATGGTTCCTAAAATGGAATTATACTTCATATATCATACTGCTTAAAATAATAAAACTAGTTTCTACTAAACACGGACTTCCTGTAGGCCAGTGGTAGGCGATAAAGGCCAGTCGCACTTCGGTTGTGGGTTCGATTCCCACAGCCTTGTCCGACGCGATGGGTTGTCGCCCGTCCTACAGGTTGTCCTTTTTCTAAAACTATATTACTATAACATCCCATAAATAATATCGAAAAATACTAACTTATGTCCAACATAATCCATTCCAATCTTTAGGCTTATCTAAAATACTTCGGTCCAAGCTCATAGTATAAAGAAAATGATTACTTGAAATGTCACATAACAATCACGTGAATTCCATAATTTATACCCATATATCATAAGATATATCTTGTTGGTCAAATTACAAACATGTGAATACCTTAATCATGAATTCTCTTGAAGAATGAATACCCATTGAACCTTAGTGAAAACATGAATGCAGTTAAAAGTTAGCACTTTCCACAAACCAAAATCCTCAAAATTCTTTATAATCAAACCATGATATCACTTAGTCCTTATATCAATCATGAGCTCATGAATACTGTTAAACATTTCATTTTCTCGTTTTCCCTTCATTATGTGCATATCATCTTATTTCCAAAAATATCTCAATCAATTTCCATGGTTATCGATACCATAAAATTATTGAATACCACAATAGACCAATACATAAATATTCCAATATTCCATGATACTATATACAACATTATTTTGGAATCCCATTACATAAACACTTAATCATTCCACCACATCGTTCTCATATTCAACATCGCCAATAGTGATCACATGTGACTTCCCTTTGTCCTTTGACTTAAGCAGTTGCTCATGTTGATCATCACTAACCCTTGGATTAGGGCATTTATTAGCATAATTCCCCATTTCCTTGCACTTGAAGCATTAAAGTGTTGGTGGCACATTCTCTATAGTCTTTTCTTTATTCACATCATTAGAAACCCTTCTTCCATTACTTCGACACTCAGTTGCTCGATGACCTTCTTTTCCACACTTAAAACATTTTCTAGTCCCTTTAAGACAATCTCCACTATGCTTCTTTCCACACTTTGATCATAAGGAAACATTCATATTCTTTTCACCATTATTCTGAGATTTCTCCTTGAACTCCATATTTCATTTCTTGTCAAAACTATGAGATGGATAAGTAACACCAACTTCCATTTCTACCTTGATATCAGAACTCACAATTTATTCATAGCTACTGAAGTCTCTTATAGCTAATTCCCTTCGAAGATTTGGTTTTAAGCCACTGAAGAATCGATCAACTTTACTTTCAGGTTGGATGATAAATCCAGATGCATACCTTGCAAGCCTTGTAAAATTCGCTTTGTATATACCAACAGATTCATCATCCTTTTGCTTTAGTTCAAGAAACTCCTTCTCTATCTTTGTTCGAAGAATACGAGGGAAGTACTTATTGAAAAATAAGTTCTTGAACTCGTCCCATTCCATGGACTCAATTTCATCTCTTGGCCTCATATTCTTGATAAGATTCCACAATTGATCAGCATCATCTTCCAAACGATACACTGATAATATGACTTTATCATGTTCAGAACATTGAAGAACTGAAAATATCTTTTCAGTAGTACTGATCCATTGTTCAGCAACAAGTGGATCAGAAGACCCACAGAAAGAAGGTGGACGTTGCCTCATGAAGGACTCAATAGAATATTTTCCCCTTCTCTGATCATTAGGAAGTCCAGAATGATTAATAGCTTGTGTAAGTATAACAATAAGATTTTGCACTCCATCTCTAATAACATTTGTTTGTTCAGGAGGACAATCATTGCATTGTCCATTACATTGATCAACACGGTTCCTTCGGGTTCCAGCCATCGTCTAAAACCCAAAAAGAATAGTGTGAGAGGAAAAAATCACACTAGGGAAAAAAACATAATAAAGGGGGAGTACCTTCAATATCTAACATCTTAGGTTACCGTAATTCTAGAACTATAACCTATACTTATACTTAACCTTAGGGACATCCCTATACATACCTTAGAAATATCTATAGGGATCTCACTAAAGTTCTCCCATCCTAGTTTCCAAAGGTTTACTAAACCTTTCCTCTGATACCAACTGTAGAGACCCGAAGCTTGACGTACATGGACATTACATTACTTTTGCGGAATACTTAGTACATAACAAAAAACACACACACAAGGACCGTAATAGTTTAGTGTCTTTGGAAACTCGGAATATAATCTTCTAATCGTGGTGAAAGATCTTCAATAACTCCCATAAAGATCTTCCTTTTTTTCTACCTAAAACCTTTCTTTATATCCTGGGGAAAAGAAAACATAAAAGGGTGAGCTCAAATGCTCAGTAAGGGTAAACAAAAGAAATATCAATCACATTATATTCATAAGAACATAACATTTTGGAAATCTTAACCTGCAAAAGAGATCATAATATCATAACATGGGATAAATCATAGTAGTGAAATGTAATCCCAATAATCACAACTTAAAACATGAAACTTTTTGGCATACACACATAATCATAGAGAATCATTTCTTGTTAGTCAAGACTCATTGCCAAGACTATCTTAGTGGACAAAGTCCATTTCTGAACCGAGTTCATTCCTCGTTTCAGTCCTGCTTCACTGAACCAGTTTAACCTGCCGCTCTAGCCATGTCTATCTCATGAGATATAAAATCTTTACCCAATGCATTGGAGGGAGATATAGGTCCCACCCATCTCATAATGATACCATTCTTCTATGTGCCACAAAATCATAAACCATACATCATTGCATAATCCATGTAATAAAAATGGGATTCTTAAACATCATGACATCATAAAACAATTCATATAAGATAAAGGAATTCATAAAAATATAATTCCATCACAACATAATCAAATCAATGTAATAATAGGGATAGAAATAGAACCCTTTTATTATCTTATATGGAAAATAATTTTGATAAAACACTTGAACTCCATTCTTGAGGAAAATATCCTTTCTACTTCAAAAACAATTTTCCTTTCTTAACATGTCATACAATTTTAAACTAAAAGAAGTTGATTAAAAATAAACTTGAAAACTTGTAAAGGTATCTTCTTGGAAATAATTTTTTAAAAATCCATTCATGCCGTATAATTAAAAAAAACATTCTTCTCGTACTTTTGTCAGGAAAGTCAAAAAGTACCTCGTACGAAAAACGACAAAAGATTCCTTTTGCAGCCTTTACTAAAAACTCACCGAAGGGTAAAATTGGATTTAAAAAATTGTAGGTGGATGGAAATAATATTAAATATTGAGGAAACATGTATGTGGATGATAAAATACACCCCATTAAATACCAAAGTATAAACAATCTCGGATAAAAATGAGATTGTGATATTTCCCTTACCTTAGGTCCAATTTGCTTCGTAAGTGTCCGAACCTCCTGTATAATGATTTAAATAATGTAATTGAATTATTCCAGAATCATACTCATTGTTATGATATCATATATGGTTCACTTATGACTTTATATTACCCGTTCTTTTGTAAATTCCATGTTAAAGAGCGTTTTGGGTAAAATCGTTTCATTTGTCGTCCGTGTTTTGACTTGTAATTATTCATATGATTACTTAGATCATGATTACTTAATTCCAGAATATAAAACATTATTTATATATAATATATATTAAGTATATATATATATATATATAATAGATCAGTAAATGGAAATAAATACACCGTTCATGGAGACGGTAGACCGTACGTACGCATGAACGCTGCTTTCTTTTCCTTATTGAGTTGAATGGAATTAAGTAGATGACATACATATATAGACACATAAATCCAGTATCATTATTATGTCATATATTTCATGATTACTTATTATATATACTTTATAATCATTCATGAATGGTTAACGTGGAGAATGAATCTCATCGCGTCATGGAGACAGTAGTCCGTACGTACGAACGAGCAATGATATCGTTCTCATGATCGTGTAATTGTATTGGAGTGTATGTATAATATTTCAGAATCAATATAACTTTAAAATAATCATATATAGTTATTATTTACACCATTATACCCATCCAAGTAAGGTGGTGGTGGAAAATAGATTACACCACGGCGTGGAGACGGTATTCCGTACGTACGCACACGTGGTGATTTCGTTTTTCGTAGGATGGATAGATGGTGAAATAGGGTTGTTTCATACTTATAATAACATATCAGTATATGAGTGATACTGATGTTATTACTTCATAATGAAACAACTAAAGAAGAATAAGTGGAAGAAGAAATAAAGTTGAAAGAATCGGTAACGGACATTACCTCTTCTTTGAAGCGCCTCTTTGAGTCCTCCTCTTATGGCACTAAAATTGGTCTTTGAAGAAGACCAGGACCCCTAGGATGTTTCTAGGGAAGTGGAGAAGATAATTTGGCAGGGGTTGGAAGAGCTTGAAGGCTCAAAGTGGTGTGAGGAAGAGAGGGATGAGGATCCCTTTTATAAGGGAGGAGAGGGGCACCTTTGGAATAACTAAAAATATTATTTTATTATAAAGACAAATTCGGTTTGAAATAGCTCCAAATTAATTTATTTCGAAGATAAGGTGGGGATGGGTTGAAATAATATCATCCAATATAATTTAGACAAGTTTAGGTCATTATAGTAACCTTATTTTATAGTTTTAACTCTTAGTTAATTAGATTGACATTTACCATGTCACTTTGTTTTTTTATATTATATAGTTAATAAACTTACATTATACAACCAAGAGACCCCCAAGTGGTACATTAATAATAAAACTATCATGATATAAGTATCTTGGACGAACCTTAGATTTTTAGGAATAAAATAACAATCAATAATATAATATTTGTTTTAAAAACTATTTTATGTCAATTTTGACACTATTTAGTAATTGATTTTTGTGAAAATCATAACAGAATGATTATTTTGAAAACAGTTACTTAAACCAATAATAACATGTTCTATTAACCTATGAAATTAGTGTAATTCATAAAAAGTCTCAAATTACATTTATTTGGGTATTTATAACATCAATTATGTCAATATTTCATTAATAAGATAATTACTGCATCATCTTTGTGTCGTAAATAAATCAACTTATTTAAAGTCTAAAAATTACAAATAAAATATAATTATTTAGGAAATCATTTTAGATTTCTAATTAATATTTATAGTCGAATTTATCTTATTTATAACCCTGTATTAAAAATGATATACTTATTAAACTTTGATTTTAACTATTTTAACCCTTCTTTAAATAAATTAATAATAAATGTCCTTATCTAATCCAAGTGGGCATAAATGGTCATATTTTATTCCTAAGGTTTTTTTGGTCGAATTACACTTATCCAATAGAATTAGGACATGTGTTAGGGTAATAATAATATCATTTTTACCCTTAATTACCCTATTTACTTTTAACCGTGGTAAATAAAAGTAAAAAGTTACTATTCACCAAATATTATTTTCATCGCATTGAACCACATTTTACTTAATGACATCAACCGTGTCTCTAGGATTTTTGAAATTCCACTCACAGAAGCGGTAAAATTAAGTTTTATGAAAAAATTCAGTTTTTAACTACCACTTAGTGGTTTCACTATTCATCAAAAAATGAAAGTTTCCAGAAAAATACCAAAAATTAGGCCTAAGAAATATTTGATATTATGAACTCAAAAATGATGTCTATTTTACCAAATTAAAAACATATCAGTTGCATTAATTAATTTAAAAATTAATTCCCATCGTCAAAACAAATAGCGTGTTCTTAAGAGATAATAACTATCTAAAGATTGACACTTGTTTATGTCTGGTTTAAATGTGAAATTACATCCAATGACCAAAATTGTATTAAATTTTAAACATATATTCTAAATATACTTTAAAACCACTCAAATTAATAATTTATCACTATTAATTATTTTGATTGAAAAAGTTGTTTTTAATTAAAATTTAGTAATTTTCACTATTCATCAAAATATGAAAGTTATCCCAAAATTACCAAAATTTCACCCTAAGATAATTTTGATATTATGAATCCAAAAATGAAGTCCATTTTGAAAAATAAAATTTACAAAATTTCAAAAAGTGGTTATTACTATTCATAAAGGCTAGTTTTAATAATATTTTAATAGCATATTTTTGTTTAGTAAAACTCGTTATTGCGTACTACACATGCTATCGAGGAAGGTCGCGATTGCGTGTAATGCAAGGAAAGTCAAGGATGCGTGTTGTGCAAACTCCTTTTGGTGTAGCGTACAACACAAGACATTAATGAAATTAAAAAGAATATTTTTCATAAAATCTTGGGGTGTTACATAATTAATTTTCCATCATCACCAATTAAGTTTGTTCATGATTAAGGATTTAATTTTTATATATTATATTCATGAAATATTAATCATTATGTAAAATTTATATATCATATACCTTCTTACCTTACCATCCATGAAGAAATGATATCGTCATTCGTGTGTATGGAAAACTACCACCTCACGAAGCGATGCGGTTCATTTTTTAATACTACATCACATAGATGGTAAATATAACTGTATTTAAAGATATTATATTATATTTATGATATTATGATCATTATATAAATATAATATAACACTTACCTTCTTTTCATTATGATCATTGAAAAATGGAAATGTTACACATGCGTACATACGACCTATTATCTTCACGATTGTAACGCAATTAATTTTTCAAAAACATAATTCATTGTTATTTTTAAAAGTATAATTTATGTATAAAAATGATAATTACTTCATTATTATTATTTTTTATATGATATAATAATGACCCCTTTGAACACAGTCAAAATAATTATTCTGTTTTGAAATTATGAACCTAGCGTCCTCAAAACACACGACATGGATATAAATAATTAAGTAGTTAAATATGTCATTAAAATAAATTAAGTAAATATATTAAGTATAAGGGATAAAAACAATAAAAGTTTATTAATAGAAAAATAATTTATATAATTTTAGTATACATGATATAGAATACATATATGATAAAGTCTTGACTCGAGGTAAGGGTTTTGTTTCAAAACATCATTATTTAAGACACATGTTATTTTATGCACCTATTTTATTTTAAATGGTACTTAAACTACCCATTTAAATATTATATAATTAATAATTAATACTTCATGATATTTTAATTTACAATTAATTTACTTAATTTATGGTAGTTGTGATTCAAAAGTTACCAAAGCGGTAAGGGTTTATGTTTCAATCTCATTCTAATCGGGATTGTTTATATTTAAATTTATATTGTAGGAAATTATTTGATAGTTGTATAATAAAAACATTTAATTTTATTCTCCTATATTTATTCATTAAATATTCAACTAATAGTACCATTTTCCACTCTATGGTACTTAAAATGATTGAGAAAATGTTTTTAAGAAACTCTGATTTCATTTCTCTCTTCAATAAAAAATCCATTTTTCTTCCATATCCATGTTTTCTAAAAATATTTTCAAGAACATTTTTAACATTCCCAAAAATATTTATTAAATAATATTTTACCCATGTTTAAATTTTTATAGAATGGTTTGAAAGGAATATTCTTGTCATTTTCTAAATGATACAATTTTTATCATTTTTATAGTAATGTGAAAGGAATGTTTCTTTTAACTTGTAGGAAATGTGTGGAATTACCCACCATAATAAAAAATCAATTATTTTAAGATTAACTTATAATTTTACATGGTCCTTTTTATGTAAAATTTTTTATATAATATTTTGGAATTTTTTAGATCTTAAAGAAGTGATTTCAAAGTAAAAATGTTATTTTTCTTGATTAGTATTCCATATAATATTTTAAAGACATTTTAATCAACAATGAAAACATTTAATGTTATGGATTGATTCTAAATTATGTATATATGTATCTAACGTATTTATCTAGCTTATTATACCTTAATTTTTTGATGATAATACATTCCTTATCCTCATATCTCAAATTACTTCATTAAGAAATCTCATTTAGTTATAATATATGGAAAGATTATACAACCCATTTATTTCCATGGTTAATTCTTATGTTTATACCTTATGATTGATTTCCTTTATGTGGAACACATAAATCATGAAAATTTTATTATGGTTGTATCTAGATATAACTCCAATTCATTGGGTAATGTTTTACTCTCATGAGACATCATGTATGGGATCAAGGAGTAAAAATAATCCATTATAAGACTTTGTCCACAATGTGATATTTTCTAGGTAGCTATCCTTGACTCATGTTTATGTTATGTTATATATTACTTCCACATTTTCTATGATTCCATGATCTTATGATACCATGTTCTTTATTTTATTCTCCCATGTGATTGCTCTTGATCCTTCTATTTTATTATATCATGTTATACCTTTGACTTGAAAACTATGTTTCCTTGACATGTTTAATCCCTAACTAGGTTTTTTTAGTTTAGAACTTTTTTCTATGAATTCCCTAGGTTATCCCATGTAGTTTTAGGAACTTTAAAATATTTAGGATCTCATTATGTAGAATAAAATTAATTTTATACTCACTTTGATGTATTATGAACCTAATTTTCCAAATACACTAGGCCTCATGATATTTGGGGTAATAATTAATATATTTTTTTATTAAAAATCATATAATAATATGTGTAATAGGATTGGGTCACTATAGTTGGTATTAGATAAAATATTTAGTTAACCTTTGGAAACTAGGATGAGAAAAATTTAGTAAGAACCCTAGGGAAATGTTTAAGGATAATTCTAAGTATAGGAAATTATCTTATAATTTTAGAGAAGTTTAGAGTGAGTGGTTTCCTAGAAGTTACATACCTATCTGGATACTACAAGTGTATGTGGATCTAGAACATTTTTACCTAGGTTTAATAACTCTAAGAAGGATTTATTGGGATTTAAATCAATAATTACCTGGTGCACAACAATGGGCCTTGCTACACACTTGGTATTATATTCCTGAGGGATAAGTTCTGGAAATTCATAGGCTCTTTGTGAACCATCATGAAGGAATTGAATTCATGATAATAATGGATGAACTAAGTTAAAAATAAAGTGAATTGGGTTGATAATTATAAGTTTTTTCATAAGTTTGAATGAATAAATACCCCCTTTGAGGTTTTAAGTTATGGAAGTATATGATGATTAACAGTATTCTGGGAGATATTTATGGTAATATAACCCTTGGGTTTAGTATGTTTTTAGTAAAAAAAAATGTTCTTTAAGGAAGAATTACTTTATATTTTGTGAAAATGAGTTTTAAGGTATTGTAAACCTTTAGGTTTTATCATATATTTGATGTTAAGGTAGTAATATTCAATTAATATTATTTGATTTTGTGGAAAAAATAAGTTGTATAGAAAACCTTAGTGGTTACAAACTGACTTAATGATTAATGTTATTTTGAGGATGCTAATCATATTTATGGGAAAATTATAGGAATTATATTAATATATTTTTAGAAAAATTACAACCCACATACCGGTCGACAACCCATCACATCAAGTAAGGATACAAGGCTTGAACCCACAACCAAAGGATGATAAGGGTGCAGTGCCTACCACTGGCCTATGTAATTTACTAGTTAGTATGACATTATTTTTAATTAAATGACTTGGTGGATAAATTTTAATTTGATTTTGGGAAACATATTGTAGGATAAAATATTTTTTATTTTATAGGATTTTGAGATGATTAATGATATTTTGGAAACTGTTTTATTTGGTTAAGATATATATAATCTTTAGGTTTAATGTAAAGGATTATTTGGGAAGAATGATATTATGTTTTTAGAGATCTAATTTTAATGGTATAAGATAACCTTTGAGGTTAAAACCTTATTTTATGTTGATTTTATTACAGTTATTTGGGATATAGATTTATTTATTTAAGGAATGATCTATGTTAAACCTTTAGTTTTATTCTTGAATTTTAGAGATTAATATTTTCATATTCACATTGGGTATTATCTTACTTTGTGCTAACCATTTTGGTTTTAATAAAGATAATAGGAATATATTGTTACTCTTTTATGGATATTATGATCTATTAAAAGTTATTTTTAGTTCTTCAGCAATAAAAAAATTTATATTGGATATTAATTCCTTAGAGTAATAGGTGAATTAAAATTTGATCTAAGCACAATAATCAGATGAAATTATGTTTTTGAAATAAAAGGATATCAAGTAAGTATATTTTCTGGGTCTCTTTATCTTAATAGTAAAATAATAACTTAACTCTAGGAAAATTATCTTGAAAAAAATGTTATCCAATTACATTTATATCTGATTAATTAATGGTCTTTTAATTCATCATATATTTATGGTTTTGTGATTGTTAATTTTCTCTTGATCATTCAATTTCTTTTGATCAATGATCTCTATCACCATCCATAACTTTTTAAGATTCTCTTATATGTCCATATTTCCAATTCCCACTAATTTTCTCCTGATTTAAAATATATTCTTGTGTTATTACCTATGAATTTCATATTTCCCTTTCAATCTTTTAAGAGGAAGTTTTATTAACCCTTTTTATAACATGGGTTTTTCACAAAGGAGTTTTCGAATGTCAAACCCTTGATTACTAAGAAAAAATTTAAATTGAAAGGATGAAATTTATTTAATGGGGTATAATTTAATAACTTGATATTTTAAAATAATACTAGTCTTTATAGTGTATTCAACATACAACATTGAGTTTAAACGAACCACAATATAATATTAAAATATTATTATTTAAACATGTCTGATATAACCCAGCCACTATGTCAGTTGGTAAGAATAATATTAACTAATTTATGAAATATATATAAATTTAATACTAAATATAAATTTATTTATAAATTATTAATAAATAATCACTCAACTTTAATAAAGATATTTTATTCTACAAAAAACTACATTTCCTTCAAAAATGATTTTTATTACTTTTGCGAGAAAAAATTGTAATTAATTTTTAAAAATTTTAGAAATGTTATTTTATAAAATTAAAATAATTTTTTAAATCATAATATCAATATTAAATTTAGGAGACATTTTGGATTTTTTTGGAAAATATTGATTTTTCAGTGAATAGTGAAAAATACCGATTTAGGGTAAAATTGTCATTTATGTTGAAAAAATTAAGTAATTTAAAAGTCCTATTATTATTTTAATATGATTTAAAATTAAAATAATTATTCTTCATTTATATTTAATCCAATTTATTTTATTTAAATCATTTTTATATTGGATTTTAATATAAGTTTATTTTCAGGCTTTAAAACACATTTTTTCTGAAAACAGTTTTAAAGTGCATAATGTTTCTCCACTTTAACTAATTAAAATAACCCCTAATGAGGAATTATTTTAATTAAATATATAATATATATATATATATATAAATATTAAATTAAATTATTTTAATTATGATTACTTTTTATATATTTATTACAAGATCATCTTATGCTTGAAAAATGAATTTCTTGAATTTTTTTTAACACGTCTGTGAGTTTAATTTTAAATTAAATCATGCCAAATATATGACTTGAATTTGATAAAATGGTTCCATATTTTAATTATTATAATTTATATTATATAATAAATTCAACTTAATTTTTTTTCATAATGAATAATAAGAACTATAAAAAAATAGTTACCATGCTAAAAAATAAAATGGTAAAAGTGAGTAACCTTAGAGGTAAGGAGGATAAAATGTTTAAAACATGTTTATTTTTAGTGGTAGAGTTTTTTCATCATTTTCATCCTCAATTAATTTAGTTTTCTATTTTTTAGGAACTTTTATTGAGAGTGACTTCACATTATTGAATAGTTTTGGGTATTTATATAAATGAAACTTCTCCTGAATTATAATAGGTCACCCCTCCCCTCACTTATTCACACATATCAAGCCATTTTTATCAATAAAAACCTTGAAAATGTCTATATAACATCATTATCCACATTATAGAGCTTCTGGTATTCCCAAAATACCAACCTTAGGGTCCTTAATAATAGATCCAAAAGAGGTTCTTCTAAGCGATGGTAATCATCTTCACCGTGGTCCTCATTTTTTCATCTTATTTTTCCACCTATAATTACATATTAAAAATTAAAATATAATAAAACAATTATATCCTATATAATTAGGTGTTATTATTTTTATTTTATAATATTAATTCATCTCTTCTTCCATCAAGTGGGAAACGAAACCATTATTCATGTATAGAACAGACTACCGCCTCACGAACTGATGTAGTTTGTTTTACATCATCACCTATAAAAACTATTAATTATGATGGATTTAATGTTTATATATTATATTAATGAAATATTAATAATTCTTTAAAATTAATATATCATATACCTTCTTAGCTTACCGTCAATGGAAAAATGATAACGTTGTTCGTGTGTACGACAGACTACCACCTCACGAAATGATGTGATTCATTTTTTATTACCACATCACATATATGGTATATATAAGTTTATTTAAAGATATAATATGATATTTATGATATTATTATCATTATGGAAATATAAAATAATACTTTTCTTTTTTATATCATGATCATTGAAAAATAGAAATGTTACACATGTATATGTTCGACCTACCATCTCCATGATTGTAATATAATTCATTTTTCATAACCATAATTCATGGTTATTTTAAAATATATAATTTATGTATAAAAATTATAATTATTTAATTATTATTATTCTATATATTATGGAACAATTAACCCTTTTACCATGTTCAACACATCGATACCTTTTTGAAATTATTAACTTAGCACCCTCAAAACACCTGATGTGGGCATAAATGATTAAGTAGTTAAAAAATTTATTAAAATAAATGAAGTTAATAATTTAATTATAAGGTTTTAAACTTGTAATAGGTTATTAATGAAAACAATAATTTATATAAGTTTATTATATAGGATATAAAAGACATACACGATAAATTTTGAACTCGAGGTTAGATTTTCCTCTCAAAACTTCCTTCTTTGAGTTGCATGTTCTTTTATGCACATAATTTATTTTAAATGGTGGATATAATGAACCTTCATATAATATATCATTAATAATTCATAATTAAAGATATTTTAAGTTACAAATCATTTAATTAAACCATGGGATTTATGATTCAAAAGCTACCAAAGTATTAAGGGTTTATGTTTCAATCTCATTTTAATCGGGATTGTCAATGATTGAATCTCCATCATAGAAAATTATTTGAAAATTGTCTAATAAAACTGTTTAATTTTATTATACTTTTTTTATTCATGAAATAATCATATAATATTACAATTTTACTCTTTTGTTACTTAAAATTTTTGAGAAAATATTTTTAAGAAAAGATGACTTCATTTATCTCTTTAGTCAAAAATCTCATTTACTTACATATCCATTTTTTTTAAAAATATTTTCAAGAATATTATTAATATATCCAAAAATATTTATTAAATAAATTCATATTAATGTTTTAATTTATTAAAAATGTTTTGAAGGGAATGTTTTTGTCATTTTCCAAACGAGTAACTTTTTTACTCTTACAATAGTGTGAAAGGAATATTTATTTTAACTTATACAACATGTACATAATTACCTGCCATCATGAACATTTAGTTATTTGAAGCATCCATTATAATTATCTATGTTTATTTTTAAAGAAATTTTTTTCTATAATATTTTGGAATTTTTTATATTTTTAAGAAGTGATTTTAATTTGAAAATAGTATTTTTCTTGAGAAGTATTCCATGTAATCTTTTAATGACATGTTCATCAATGATGAAAAAATTTTATGTTATGGATTGATTATAAAAAAAATATTTATATATCTCATATATATACCTAGATTATTATTCCATAATTTTATTGGATAATACATGCCTTATTCTCATCTCTCAAATGAATCCATTATGACATTTACATTGGTTATAATATGAGACAAGATTATGAAACCCATTTCTTTACATGGATAATTCTTATGTTTATGCATTAGGATTGAGTTCATTTATATGGAACAGATAAATCATAAATATGTTATGATTGGTGCACCCTCATATCACTCTATTTCATTGGGTAATGTTTTAGTCTCATGAGATATCTTGTATGGGATTAGAGAGTAAACCTAATTCATTATGAGAATTTGTACACCATGAGATATTATATAGGTAGTTATATTTGACTCATATTTATTTCATGTTATATGTTTTTGCCACATTTCATATGATTCCTTGTTCTTATGATACCATGTTCTTTATGTTATTCTCCCATGTGATTAATTCTGATCCTTTCTTTTATGATATCATGTTATAACTTTGATTCGTATGTTATATTTCATTGTCAAATTTATTCCCTTAATAGACCTTCTATCTCACCACTTTTGTTTATGTATTTCCCAGGTTATCCCATATAGTTTTGGGATATTGAAAGAATTTAGAAGCTCATTTTGGAGAATAAAATAAATAAGATTTATTTTATCCTCACTTTGTGCTATTATGAACCTATTCTTACAAAGAAACAAGGAATAAAGATCATTGGGGTTGTAATTAACATATGTTTTTGTTAAAAAATATGTTATAATATAAATAAAAGTTTTGGGTTTTTATAATAAATTTATAAGGAATAAAACTACCAAAATAAAATATTCATGAAAAATGAAGAAGTTATCACCTAGATTAGTGATTTTAATAAATAATTATTAATAAAAGTGTGATAAAATGTTATAAGTAAATCATATATGGTATGATATATATGAGTATAGTTCTTGAATATATGTATATAAATATATATTTCTTATACAAGATGTTTGAACACATACAAAGGAAGTCAGACCTTAGGTAAGGGTTCTTCGTCTCAAATTGTCTTCTTTGTGACATATGTTATGTTATATACCCATCTTCTTTTATGAGGTATACCTACTTCCCCTTTAACATGTTAGATCATGAATATCTATTCATGGTATTTAATTTTTAATTTTAAGTTATTTCTTTCATGGGTATTATGATTCGAATATCACTAAAGTGGTAAGGGTTTATTTCACAATCTCATCATTATTTGGGATTATTTATGATTAAGTATCTGTTGGGGTAATTATTTAATATTTCAATCCTGAACTAAATTAATTTTATTCTACTTTGGTTATTTATTAAAATTTCTATTTTTCATTCCATTTTTATCTCTTTATGTACTTAAGATACCAAACTAATTATTTTAAGGAATACTGAATTTTATTTTCAAATCGGTCGGGAATCTTTTTCTTCTATATCCATATTTTCATTAAAATGTTTTAAATAATATTTTTAATATTTTAAAATGATTTATTAAAGGAATTTTTACCCATGTTTTAATTTTACAATTTTTTTTAAAAGTAATCATTATTTCATTTTCTAAATGAGTTACTTTTTTGACATTTCTTAAAAAATTTGAAAGAAAAGTTTTTAACTTATACGGAATGAACATAATATCCCACTGTCATGAAAAATAAATGTTTTAAATATTACTTTAAAAGTTTATATCATTATTTTTAAATAATATTTTTCCTAATATTCTGTAATTTTTTATATTTAAAATTTTATTCTCAAAGTGAAAAGGTTATTTTCTTCTAGAATGTTTTAAATGGAATGTTTATAGTATTTATATTCATCAATGATAATAAACATTTATTTTTTATTATGATATAATGGGGATATATTGTAATGATAATATCCTTATTCTTTCTCTGGATATTGATCATTTTGACTAGGTAAAACATTGAAATTTTTCATGCTTTCTATTCCAATATGAATAGTTATTGATTTTACAGCATGTTTATTAAGTTGTATTGTTTATTCATATAACAAATGCAGTGGAATTGTTAAGTGATGGGTGGTACCTGAAATTACATATCCCCTAGATACATTGGTAAGTCTTATGAGACAAAATATATTGGGTATTTGGCTGAGGTCTAACCCATTTATATAAAATTTATTATCACGGGGCCTCAAAGGTAAGTTTTAGATGTTGAAAAATTTTCATTCCAACATTATGAAATCAGTTATTGATGTCCATGAGATTATTTTAATAGTCATGATATACATGGATAAATTTATATCTCATGTGATTATTTATATGGCATTATTTGATCATTATTAATTCTTACCATATTATTCATTTTCTTATTAGCTTCCGCTGTCTTCATACCCTTACTAAGCATCTGATCTCACCCATTTCTTAGGTTTCCTTTCACCAGGAAGGAAGTAAGTGTATTATGATTGATATTACAAGATATTATGAAGGGAATAATGGTGTTCTCAAATAAAATACTATGTTGTATTTTAATTTTTCGAATGTAATGTGAGGTTCAAGTATGTATCTAGTTTTCTAGGAATAGTAAACTATTAAGTCCTTTAGGATGTGATATATTATATCTAATACCAATGTAATAAAGTAACCACCAACATTAGGCTAGTAGGGTCATGGTGTTTATAGCTCACATCATAGCTAGTTTAGTAAAAACCTTGGGAACTAGATTTAAGATAACATAGACTAGAGAACATAACTATATGAATGACTTTAAGGATATGTTTATGTTTATGATAAAATGATAATTTTTATGGTAGATATTATGTGGTTTTACTAAAAATACATACATTTATGGATACTAAAAATGGACATGATTTTGGCACAAATTCATAAATGGGTAATAACCTTAAAAAGAGTTGGTTGTGTATATCTCGACCATAATTCTGGTGTATAGTGAGTCTTCCATTACTGTGTACCAAGTTTGACACTCTTAGGGGATATTCTTGTGTAAATTCAAATTTTACTTATAAACCATTATGAATTATTTAATTAGATGATTACTATTAATGACCTAAGTTAAACCTAAGGTGTCCTATATTGAAAATAAGGTATCATGATTTAAACATATTATAAATTATTTCCAAGATTATTTAGTTTCCCACTATTATTATTATTGATCATAATATTAATTTGGTTTTAGTCAATGGCTGGAACTAGAAGGAATCATATTAAAATTAAATACAATGGAAAATGAAGTGATTATGAGAAATTTTCTTGATGATGAATGGAGTGAAAGTTATTATGCTCATTCCTAATTAGTTATCATGATATATTATTAACAACTTGAACCATAACCAACTCTCAGACTCACAAAAGAAGATAAGGATGGAGTCAGCTGAGAGCTTGGGTAGTTGAGACTATGGAGGTAAGAAAGATCAATTTTATTTATGTCCTAAATATGGAAAGAGACACCCCAACGAATGTCTTAAAGGAATTGGAAAATATTTTATGTGGGGAAAAGAAGGGAATAAATCAATAAATTGTTGAGAAAAAATAAAGAGCTTGATTGAGGGATATTAAGTTCATCCCAAAGTTCCATTTATAGTTTAATATCTTATGTGTGAAAAATATTGGAATTCCTCAAGACAATTCCCTAATCCAAGGGTTAAATCCTAGACTATGTAATGACCTATGCTATAAAAATAATGAAAGTGTAAGTTTTGAAGTGTTTATGTATTGGTATATAATAATTATGTTTTAGAAGTGTTATATCAATGATATTCTGGATATAGGAATTGTGAAACATCTAAATAATGTTCCACAATAGATTTTATTTAAGGATTTGAAAACATATGATGAAAGATAATGATAACCATGAAATTTGATTCAGTGGTAATGTTACAATGTTTATTTATGATAAAGAGATGATTTAAAATGATGAAGTTAATGGGATACTATTGGTAACCTTGGAATTAGTTAGTGATTTTATGTGATTTAGGTCATTTTGAAAAAGTTTATTGTATTTTTGGATTTATGAAAATAGTCTGTGATTTTATTTGAGGAATAAGTTTTTTTTTAATTTTTGGAAGCATATATGTTTTAATGTGAGGCTAACTTAAGATTAATAGATACCATTATGGTTTTATAAGTTTAATTTTGACCGTATGGTCAAAAGCATAAATACCCCTTTTATGGTTTTAAGTGATGGGATTTTATGGTGATTTGAAAATTTTTCTTGGTTTTAGAAAGAATACCCTATTAAGGTTTAGATATCCCTTTGGGTTAGTATATGATTTGATGTAAAGTTAATTATGGTCTATTAGGTAGTGGGATATAGATAATCTTGATGGTTGAAAAGTGATTAATTAAAATGGTGATATTTTCATAGATATTTATGGTCAAGATAAGGATTACATTTAGGTTGGTATGAAACTTTTATTCATGATATTCTGGTTAATTTTACTACATTATAATATTATATAGTGATTTATCATGGTGATTAATGATATTTTTAGGATTATTAATTGGGTTGAAGTATATGTGGCTTAAAATGAAATATTATTTGGAAATAATGAAATTAAAATTTGGGAATGTAATTCAAAAGGTATGAGATAACCATTGTGATTAAAACATTATTTAATGTTTAAGTTATTGAGGTTAATTTAGAGTTAGGGTTATTTATTTATGGAATAATCTTAGTTGAACCATTGGTGTTATTGGTAAAATTTTGAAGGAAAATATATTAGTTCTTTATATGAAGGATTATAAATTTTGGATATTATCTCACATTATGGTAAAAATTTCAATTTTGGTTAAAATTTAATGATATTCAAAATATATTTTTATCCTTTTTTGTATTATGTGATATGTTATAAGTTGATTATAGTGTTGAATACTCAATTTTTAGATAAAGGATGCGATTGTGGTGGAAATTGATTAAATTATGAAATTATACTTTTCAAGGTTGCATATTTACTTATGTTCTTAGTCTATATGGTAAATATATTCCTCAGCTCTAGGAAAATTTTCTTGAAACAAAAATTTTATCCTATTACGATATTTTCTAATGAATTGATGATCTTTTCAACCATCATAGATTTATGGTTTTTTAGTTGTTAACTTTCTCATGACCATGTTATCTATAACTCTATATTAGTCCTTGGGAATTAGTTTTCTCCTCCATGTCTATATATTCACTTCCCAATAATTTTCTCCTATTTGGAAACCTAGTTTTTTGTTATTCTAGACGACCTTCATATTTCCCTTTCCCTCCTTTAAGAGGAAGTTTTGTTAACCATTTTTATGATGTGTGTTTTACATAAAGGAAATTTCAAATTTCAAAACCTTGATTGCTAAGAAAAAGTTCAAATTTCAAGAATGTAATTTATTAAAGGGGGGATGTAACACCCTGATATTTCAAGAATGTAATTTCTGGGCCACAACCACCACGCATAACCATGCCCATAAACACCTGGGCCAGAACAACTACTGCCACGCCTGAAGACACCTGGGTCTCATCTCGAAGTTTCTTGGGAACAACCTACCCACACACACCTGGGCCAACCACCACAACTACCATGCCCAAAGAATCTTGGGCTATAATGGACCTCAGGCTATCACAGCCTACCCGAAGAGTCTTGGGATATTTGGGAAAGGGAGTAGAAAAGGAGCTAATAACCAGCCACTCATAGGAGTGTTGGGAACAACACCCACCCCCATAAAATGGGGGTGTTTGGCACTAAGTTCTCAACTTGGGTGGGGCAGGAATAAGAAACATAAAAACTACAGATATATGTATAGTTAACAAGCAATCATCCCAACCTAGGGTTCCCAAATCTAACCTAATCACAACACCCTTATTACTATTCATTCATAAAAGAAGCCACAACACTCACGACCAAGCCACAACTCATTCCCAAAACCAATTCCCCATTTAACCCATTATTGGTTTCATGTTAAAGTGATCCCATTTAAGTAAATTCTTCACTACTGGGCAACTAACATGCATAACCACAAGCCAAGAAAAGAGAAACAGCCAAATAGAAATTTAAGAATTCATACCCGGTTCTCTTATGAAGTCACAACAACAAAGGGATAAGTGAGATCCCTCAAAGTACTGGAACCAAACCAAGCCTCGAGATACAACCCACACTTACAATAACAAAAAGGGATTAGTGAGATCCCTCAAAGTACTGGAACCAAACCAAGCCTTGAGATAAAACCCACATAGCTTCAAATTCACAACCAAAAACCATGCCACAACAGAGGATCACATCCCCATTCACATCTTCCCATAGGCTCCTAGAAGAGAAACACACCTACTACCAAAACAGAGTGGGAAGCTTCCAGGTTCAACCACATCATTCATTAGGTTCTTCTTTCTGTTTGTTAACTGGGGTGGTCACACATGGATTCTTGTTTTACTGAACATCCATTTAAACCAACTGAGTTTAGGTGACTAACCAATTTCCATGTTACCGTTATTTATTCATCACCAAATACAAGGGTTCATTAGGAAGCAAGGAAAGACCACCAACGACCATGATTTTCAGTGAGCAAAAGCCCATACAGTTCACAACACATATCAACATAAAAGAGTACAGTAGAACATCGATCACACCCCCTTCATTATTTAAAGTTCCATTCATTATTTTCATTAAGTTTGGTTTCAACAATCCCCACATAAACAATAGTATACCCACCCCGCATGATACACAGTAAGGAGAGACGAAGGAAAAACCCTACTTGGTTGATCAAAGATCAAAGTTTTCCATGCGCAAAGAACGTAGGGGACTCCAAGGGTGAGCAGAAAGGATCCGATATAGGTGCACCTCTTGTCTCGAGAAGGGAGACTCCAAACGCACTAGGAAGAAAAGGAGGCCGGCCAAAAGGAAGAAGAAGAAGAAGAAATTCCCGTACGATATATAGATAAGATCCCGTTGTTACGGGATATGGGGATTTGAATGGCTTTAAAGTTGGATTGTGGTTCCCCACGCGGTTGGGTGGTTACACACGATGTGATTAATTGTTATTTAATGATTCCTATCGGAAAAAGGTGGTAACATCTATGATTTTAAAGGATTTTATATAAAAGGAGGGGTACGATACGCGGACACACAACCAGGTCTGTTAAGGGTCTCCCCACCCTTAGAAATTTAAACATTGATTAAGGGATTAAAAACAGCCTTGAACCACTTCCAAAAGGTTAAAAAGGCCTAAAAGTGGCGTTACAGGAGAAACTGTAGAAGAAAAATCCAACAAGGCCAGGTGGCACCGATCGATCACACCGATCGGTGAGGCACCAATCGGTGACACACCGATCATGCCACACACCGATCGGTGAGGCACTGATCAGTGACACAACAATCATGTCACACCGATCGGTGGGGCACCGATCATGTCACACGCCGATCGGTCGCACGCCGATCGGTCGCACGCCGATCGGTCGCACGCCGATCGGTCGCACGCGGATCGGTCGCACCCACCGAGACGCCACCCTTAGGATCCAGATTTTTGGAAAAGGGGTGGACCATGAGGGTCTGGGCCATCAAAAAAATTAAAATTAGATATATTATAATATTAATAATAAAATTAAGTTCATTTTAATCAATTTTGTGGTTAAATTAGCTTAAAAAATTTTTATACATAAAAAGATATTCTTCTAAAAAACGATTTTTGTTACGTTTTACATTTTAATATTAAATTAATTTCTACCACTTATATAAATTTATTATTGAAAAATTTATTCCATATTTGGAATTAGGAGGTCCAAATTTTGTAAATGGATCTATTTTATTTTATTTTTCCTTATGAATATTAACCATAGTAAATAATTTCTATCATGGTAAGGTTAAATCGGGTAATTGAAGTTAAAAACAATGTGATAAGGCATTAAAAATATACCAAAAATATGAACTTATCCTATTTAATGAGTTTATTTTGGAAATTTGCATCCAATTTTTTAAAATATAGAATCTTTGTTCCATATTTCTTTGATTTTGAACATTATAATATTTAAGTGAGAGATAAAGACAAAAATGTCATTTTTCTTTTTTTAATATCTATAGTATTTTCTGATAAGGTATAAATAGAAATTATGTTAGGTTATAAAATGTTATTTAAAATATTCATTATTTTTTTACCATGGTTTTTAATTTTTAATTTTTATTTATTGAATAATTCTCTTAAATGCTTATGCAGTGTCGACACAATATTTATTCAATTAGTCAGAGAATAAAATAAATGACTTTTAAAACATTAAAAGTAATATAAATTGGATGAATTATTATTTTAAACATATTTTATAGATACATGAAATTTTATGAATGTTTTAAAGGATTAAATTCTAATTCCCTATTTGTATTGATGTATTTAAAGTAAATTTAAATGAATAGTATTAAAAATGGCATTAATGATATTTTATTATAAATAATACTTTATTAAATGATTTAAAATTAAAAAAAATATAATATTACTCCATATAAATTCTATATGGTTTTAAAAGTCATAAATGATCTATTTATGAGTATTTTTTCCTTTTATGTTAACATTATTGACCCTTAAAGTGCAGAAAACTATAATATTGTGGTAATTGTCAAAATGTTTAACGTGGGGTTAAAATTAAAAGATAAGGGTGAAAACATAACTAAAATTTATCCAAATTTTATTTTAAGAAATTATATATACTCATAATCATATTATATTCAAATGATATAATTTTGGATCCATTTGGACATAAAATATAATTTATATTAATTCAATACATTAATATATTCAAATAATGCCCCTCCACTAACTTATTAAAGGACACACATTCCCTCTCTTATTTACACCACTTTGAGAAACATAAATCAACTAATACCTAAAAAATTAACTTATAAATATACCCAAACACATTTTAGAGGTTTTGGTATTCCCAAAAGACAAACCCTAGGGTCCTTAAGAGGAGATATAAAGGAGTTCTTTCAAAGAAGATGCAATCGACTTAACCAATCAATTTCATTTTACTTATTCCTTTACCTACTCTAAATCTATGTTATTTATCATACTATAATAACTTAATTATTATAAATATATTTATATTTTATTCTGACTATGAAACCACCATCATCCACCCTCTTTTCTATCAAATGAAAAATGATAATGTTGCTCGTGCGTACGTGTGGACTACCACCTCCACAAAGCGATGTGATTCATTTTTCATTTATGCTTTACATGGATGGTAATAATGATAGATTTAATAAATATATATGATATATATGATACAATAATTATTCTTTAAATTTTAATTATTATTTATCTTTTTTTTTCATTCTATCTGTTGAAAAGTGAAAACATCGTTCATGCATACGCATGACCCACCATCTCCATGAATGGTGTAATTCATTTATATATCTCTAAATTTTATGGATAAATATAAATAAATATAATTAATATATATAATATTAATATAATAATTAAAATTTAGTATATTATGTAACCATGATCATTGTACAAGGACCAAAACCACCGAACCAAAACGTACATGAAAAACGAAGTAGTTATCACCCATAATAGTAATTTAAATAAATAATTATTAATAAACAGGTGATAAAAGGTTATAATTAAATAATTTAGGGTATGATATATATTATTATGTTTATTTAATAGTTTTATATTAAATTTATATTTATTATAAATTATTTTTGAACACATATGAAGGAAGTCAGACTTGAGGTAAGGGTTCTTTGTCTCAAATTGTCTTCTTTGGTACATATGTTATGTTATACTCCTATATTCTTTTGAGAGGTGTATATACTGACCATTTTATTTTTTATATAAAAAATATAAATTCATGATATTTAATGTTTAATTTGAAGTTATTTCTTTCATGGGGTTATGATTCAAATGTTACAAAAGTGGTAATGGTTTATTGCACAATCTCATCATTATTCGAGATTGTTTATGTTAAAGTATCTGTTGGGGGAATTATTTAATATTTATATCATGAAACCAATATATTTTCTTTTCCTTTGGTTATTAATAGAAATTTATAATTTTCATTTTATTTTCCTCTCTTTAAGTACTCAATAAACTGAACTAATGTTTTAAGGAAAATTGAATTTGATTTTTTATTCGGTCAAGAATATTTTTCTTCCATATCCATATTTTAATTTAAATACTTTAAATAATATTTTTAATATTTTACAATGATTTATTAAATAAATTTTTTCCCATTTTTTAATTTTAAAAAATGGTTTAAAATGTATCTTCCCATCATTTTCTAAATGGGGAACTTTTTTTACTTTTTTTTACAAAAGTGTGAAAGGAATGTTTTTTAACTTATATGGTATGAATTAAATTTCATGCCATAATGAAAATTAAATGTTTTAAATATTCCTTTAAAATTTTCTATATTTGTTTTCAAAGAAAATATTTTCCCTAATATTCTAGAAATTCTTATATTTTAAAAATTATTTTCAAATTGAAAAGGATATTTTCCACAAGAATTTTTTAAATGACCTTTTTATGGAATTTATATTCATCCATGAAAGAAACCCATTATTTTAATTATAATACAATAGAGATATATTGTAATGATACCATCATTATTTTTCTCTCTCGATGGGTTTTGATCATTTTGACTAGGGAAAGTATTGATATTTCATATGCTAGTTCTTCCAATATGAAGAGTTATTGACTTTAAGGCATGTTGATTAAGTTATATTGTTTATTCATATGATGAATACATTGGACATATTAATTAATGGGTGGGGCCTAAAATTATATATCCCCTCAATGCTTCAGTAGGTATCATGAGAGAAAATAGATTAGATATTTGGTCAAGGCCTTAGCCATTTATGTAAAATGTCTTGGAACGAGGCCTCAACAATAAGTTTTAAATGTTTGAAATTATGAATTCCATTATTATAAAACAATTTATTGATATATATGTTATTATTTAAATATTTATGATATCCATGGATAATTTTCTTGCTCATGTGATTACTCATATGAAATTATTTGATCATTATTTATTCTTTTCATATTATTCATACCTCATTAACTTCCACTATACACATACCCTTACTAAGAATTGAATCTCACCACTTTATTATGTTTTCTTAGGATTAAAAGAAGTGTTTTATGATTTATATGAATAGATATTATAAAGGGAATAATGGTTTTATCAAAAAATACTATATTGTATTTTAAGTTTTCAAATGTAATGTGAGATTCAATTATATATTTAGTTTTACAGGACTAATAAACTATTAGGTCCTCTAGGATGTGATAAATTATATATAATACCAATGTAATAAATTAACCACCAAATATGTCTTAGCAGGGTCAGGGTATTTACATAACCAATTCCCAATTAATTCTATAGGAGTAACTAACCTGGTTATCTCCCTCATTTATCCTTTGAATACTAAATGATTACAAAATGCATTAGAGAGCTATATCTGGATCACCCCTCATCATGATCTGTATCAGGATCAACCAAAAAAATTTATAATGCTAAATTACCATATCATGATTTTTTTAATATTTCACTTTTTCACCATAAAACCCTTGAAAAAATCATTTGAATGCATAATAAAAAACACTTTCATTTTTGAATAAAAATAAGGTGAAATATTATTTTCACCTGAAAATTTTTAAAAACTAAAAAAATTAGAATATTGGGAATTGGATATTCTAAAAAACCATAAAAAATGTATAGGAATCCTAATAATGAATAATGTCTGTGATGTTGGGAAAATTTTCAAGCCGTTTACGCTAAAAAAATATTTTTTTACAATTTTGTAAAAAGATAAAAATAATCCATAAATAAAATATTGAAAATATTCTCATTTAATACTTCTTAATGAAATTAATAATAGTTTAAAATGAAATTTAACAATATTATAAGTATAAATAATAATATTCTTGAGATATTAAAAATAACATAGATATGTTGGAAAAATATTTCAAAATAATACTTTAAAATATGGTCTTATAGAAAAATATTTTACCCTAAGCCCCGTCTAGCTTCATACATTCTCTAAATCCTAAATAATAAAACTATATAAATTTTTTACTTTCTTAAGAAATTTTTTGATGTTCATTCCATTATCATTATTCCTTTTATTTCATTTATTACCATGTTTTATTTAGTTACTAAGTCAGTTTAGTTTATGTTGGACGTTTTGAGGTTGTTTGGTCTTTAATTTTTAAAAAAACATTTATAGTTTGACAATAGTAAAGGGGTTTTAGTTTTAAAATATTATTAATTTAATAAATACTATATTTATAGATTAAATACACTTTTAAAACCAACCATGTAAGGCATTCATGAAAAATGAATTACGTTATTTCATAGAGGCGATAGTTCGTACATACACACGAGAAACATTTTAATTTTAATATTAGAAGGAAATAAAATAAAATAGATAAAGTTTTACCTTTAAATAATCTTTTTATGTTATAAGAATCATATTAATTCATTAAATACATCATATTGACTATTATTGTGAGGCAGAAACCAATCACATCACTTCACGGAGGTGGTAGTGCACATATAGCATGAGCAATGTTATCAATTTCCAATGAATGGGAGGGTAAGAATGTAGATAATATATTATCTTTATATAATTAAAATCATGTCATAGATATCATATATAATCATTAATTCAATCTTTATAACTATCCATGAGATTCAGTGATGAAACATAAAATACAATGCTTCATGGAGACTATAGTCCGTACTTACACATGAGTAATGATTTCATTTACCATTGGATGGAGAAGGGGTAGAAAATAGTTATTACATCAACATAATAAAATTTTAGTATAGATACGATACTTATGAATTCATATTATAATGGTTATAAAAAATTATAAGGAGGAATAATAAGAAATAAACTTGAAAGTGTTTGGTTAGGGCCTATACATCCTTCACAAGCAACCTCCTTTGGATTACACCTTAGGTGTAACAAACCAACCCAGGTAAACCTGAAAAATCACCCAAGATTGCTTGTCACAAGTCCTGAAGAATATTCCTGATCACTATGAGCTGGAGAAAATCACCTTGGTATCAACACACATAACCATGGAAACGATTTCACCCTAAAATCAAAATACAACATGTCTCATGTATAACAAGATAAAGATAAAAAATAAAAGTACATAGTGAAGAAATAAGTACATAACCATGATACATAACAAAACCAGGCCACAATGATAAACCTATAAATATTAAAAAACCAAAACAAAGTATCCATGTGACTATTCATCACCAATATCCCAACCTACTATGAGAGAAACATAAACCAAGAGAAGTCACTGAGCTACAAAAAACCCTTCCCATCAATTGTATCCCACAAAATCAAATCCACATACACCCAAAGGCATATATAGGGTGTGAGGAAAATTCCTGATAGGATACCAACATGAATTTATAAAATATATTTCCCCATGAAACCATTAATTCTAGCTTAAAAAATGAGACACATTTAATAAATCAATTTCATTTGAAAACATTTGTCATAAAACATCCTTTGGTTTCTTTTAAATCATGCCATATTCAAATAAACTAGGAATATGAAAAATGTTCATGACATATAAATATAGGAAAATTATCAAAACCATCCATGTAAAATTATATAATAAACATATGAGCATAAAAGCATTAAACATCACCACAATGAATAAAACTAAGCACAAATGGGCACCATCCCATGGGAATATATAACTAAGACACTAAATGAACACTAGATATAAAAAATGAGAATCCTAATGACACTGAGTCCTTCTATAGTCTATCAATATCACAACCATAATTCTTAGTGGTTCCATACTTAGTAAGGTTTTCATATGTCCATAACCTGATGTACCCAAGGTTCACATGTGAAATGTTTTTGAAAAACATTCAAGTAAAACATACTAATAATTTAATAAAACATTTTCCACAAGTAAATCATTACCATATCTATGATTTAAAAACCATGTTAGATTCAAAACTATATTTGTAGAATTTCATCAAACACATGAGGTGTGTAAAACTATTTTTATTGAAAAAATCATTTTAAACCATTTTTACATGGAACCAAAGATGTGGTATACAAAAATAATCCTCATAGATTTAAAATTAATAATATTCATAAGCTAAACCAAAGGAAAACATAAGAATAAAAATGTATTCCATGAGATAGAACCACTGTATAGTGACACATAACTCATCAATGGAGGAAACTTAGTCGCCTTTAGAAACCCTGACTAGAGAATAATAGGTTGAGATTCCCATGATCCTAGATCAACAAGGAAAGCCTAATATAGTGGTAATCACCCTAATCCACTACTGAATAATGGAATAATTTCCATAAGCCTTCCCAGAATCGACTGTATTGGAAACCCTAACAAGAGGAGGGGGGGAGAATGACATAATAGAGGGGAAATAAGGTTAAAGAAAAATTAAAAATTCCCTATTAATGATCTCATACATCTTCATTATGAGGTATAACTTCCCCTGAAAGATTAGGGTCCAAATTGATCACTTCAAATTATGAAACAACCATCAACACAATGTGGTGATTCCCACTATAGTCATGGTGGGATCGATCACACTCATCCCAAACAACTCGATACAAATACCCTCTATGACATGGTGTAAAAAACCATAGTTTTTTTGACCCACCACACCCACCACCATGGTGTGGTGGTGGACATTCTTGTCATCATCTACATGATGACCCCTAATATCCTATGCTCAAGACCACACCCACCAAGGCATATTGGTTCTTTCCATGGCACACAAATAGTTTCTAAGAATAAAACAGCCTACACCATGATATGGTCTTACCCACGGTGCACCTAAAAATTCCTAAAACCCTATTTAAGGCACCATTCAAACTCCAACTCTTCCAAAAAACAAATTAAACAACCAGAAAGATCAAAATAAAACATATTTGTGACCCAAATGGTGTCAAAATTCTTCTTACCCTGATATTTTATATCCCTATAGAGCACTCAGGATTCTAGACTCACAAAGAGATAATGAAACTATTGCATCATTAGCACTTCATGATCCCATGTATCATAGATATCCTATTCAAACTGCCATAATACATAGACCTATGGAATCATTTTTACATGATAGTACCTTATTATGATGATCCATAATCTAAAATAGCTACTCGACCATTGAGGTGTCAATATCAAGATTAAAAACTTCCCATTCTAACACATGAGAAGGGTTCGATTGATACCTCCTTATTTAGAAAACATGAAACACAGTGTGAATGGATGTCAAGAGAGACGATAATTCTAATCAGTATGACACATTTCCAATATGTTAGATGTTTTTTAAAGGTCTAATAAACCTCGATGTTAAGTTACCCTATCATCCCATATGCTAATGTACCAAATGAGGAGAAAATATTTGAAAACCCAATCACCTATCCAAAAAACCAATCAGTGATGAAGACTATTTTCATGGGATTTATGGTGAATATGAGCTGTCAAGAACCTATTTTGAATCAATTATACCTTCTATTTCATATCTCAGACAAGTATCCTTCCAACCAGAGACTGGTCTCCAAAATCCACTCAACACAAAGGAGATCTACATGGCTTACCTACAATGCTTTAAATGGAAATATTTTAACCAAATCCTGATAAATGTTATTATAAGAAAACTCAACCAATAGAAAATTATTTTCCCATGAACCACTAAAATCAATCATGCACTCCCAAAGCATATCCTTAATAATTTGAATGGATTGGTCAGTCTGTCCATCCATATAAGGGTGATACACTGTGATTAACTTCAATTGGGTACTCATTTCCTCTGGTAAAACTCTCGAAAATAGATATGTAAATAAAAAATATCTATCAGAAATAAAAATAGATGGCACTCCATAAATTTTCATAATCTTTTGGATATTTAGGTTCTAGAACTCTTCCACCTTTGTCATCTCTTTAATAGTAAGGAAATGAGATGATTTCATGAGTCAATAAATGATCACCCAAATCACATATTTTTCACCATGAGTCTATGGTAAACTAATAATAGATTTGAATGAAAAATCTACCTCAGAAGTAAAAGTCACCTTCAAGAGATTAAGAAAAATCAACTTAGGTCTCCCTAACTTAAAGTATTTCACTAGAAACATAAAAATAAGTGTTTATTTCTTATAAAAGATGAATCTGATCATTAAATGAATAATAAAAATTCACAAAATATCAACACACCAACCCATAATATTATTCTATATCAAAGTGCATCTTAGAGAACAAACTCATCAAATACTATTCTTACACTAATTAATTCAAGTATTAAATCAATAAATTAAGGTGGAATGCATTGGAAACAATAATAAATTTTCCATCTGTGTACGAAATATCATAATAAAAATTCTAAAGATACTAAACTTAGCATATCTTTCATAGGTTCATATCCCTCTAAGTAAAAATATAATTCAAGTTCTTATAATATAAATATATAGTGAAATGATCTCTGAGGAGATAGTGGTACCAATTCTTGAGATCTTGTATCACTGCAACCAACTTGAGATTATGGGTAGGATAATTATTCTCATGAGGACACATTTTATGGGAACCATAGGCCACCAACTGCTTCCCTTGCATCAAAACAAGTTGGTGTGCGACATCTCTTTCCATATAACACTTTCCATATAACAAGTTGGTGTGCGACATCTCTTTCCATATAACACTTCAAATGGTTCCATCTGAATACTTGAATGGAAGCTATTATTATAGGAAAATTATACCAGAGGTAAATTTTGATCCCACATTCCTTGAAAGTCAAGTGAGAAAGATCTCAAACTATCTTCTAAGTTTTGAATAGTCCATTCTGATTGTCCATCAGTTTGAGGGTGGTAGGGTGTGTTCAAACGATGTTTAGTATCTGAGGCCTTCTGAAGACTTTTTCCAGAATCTTGTTGTAAAATGGGGATCAAGATCAGAAACAATCGATAGGGGTACACCATAAAGTTTTACAACATCATTAATATATATCCTTTTCAGATGTTTAAGTGGTAAATCTTCTCTTATAACAAGAAAATGTGCGGACTTGGTAAGACGATCAACAATGACACATATTAGATCATTTCTTATAGGGGTCTTTGGTATCCCTATGAAAAATTCCATCGTAATATCATCCCATTTCCACACAGGTATGAGAAGAGGTTGCATGACTCCTCTAAGATGTTGTATTCCATCTTTCACTTGTTGACAAACCATACATCTTGACAGATAATCAACAATCTCTCTCTTCATGTTGTGCCCCCAAAAATGTTCCTTCAAATATCTATACATCTTGGTGCTCCCATGGTGTATAGAGAAATTGGAGCTATGATCATCATCCAAAAATTCCCTTTTTAGATCAGGTATATTGGGAACACAAAGACTCTTTCCAAATTTCAAAATTCCATCTTTATATATGAAGTCAATCAATCTCCCATATTTCACAACTTTAATTTTCTTTTGAAACTACTCATTATCATTCTAAGAAAATTTTATCCTTTCTAGTAAAGAGGGTTTGGAAACAATTTGAAAAAGTATTGAAGTTTCACCTTCCCTGATTATTTCCATATCCATCTTTACTAGATCTATGAACATAGGATCCATTTCAACTCTCATATTGTTCAAAACTCCATGACACTTTCTACTCATAGCATCTGAACCTTATTTTCCTTCCCTGAGTGGTAGTGTATAATGAAATCATAATATTTGAGTAGTCAAATCCATCGTATTTTCCTTATGTTGAGTTCTTTCTATGAGAAAATATACTTCAAACTATTGTGATCGGTATATATCTCAAAAGTTTCACCATAGAGATAGTGTCTCCATATCTTCAAGGAAAATATTACAGCTGCTAACTCAATATCATGAGTGGGATAGTTTTTTTCATGAATTTTTAGCTGTCTTGATGCATAGGCAATAACTCTATCATTCTGTATAAGGAAACAACCAAGTCCTTTCTTTGAAGCATCACTATAAATAACAAACCCATCATTCCCCGATGGTAGAGTCAATATAGGAACATTGAATAATCTTCTCTTCAGTTCTTCAAAGAATTATTCACACTCTTTTTTCAAAAAAAATTTAACCCCTTTACGTGTGAGCTTGGTTAATGGGTTATCCAATCGGGAAAAATTCTGGACGAAGTGCCAGTAGTAACCTACTAAACCAATAAAACTGTGTACCTCAGTTATACTCATTAGTGGTGGAAATTATTGGATTTCCTTGGTCTTTGAAGGATCAACATAGATTCCATCCTTAGAGACAATATGTCCAAGAATAGAAATCTCCTGAAGCCAGAATTCACACCTGCTAAACATCCCATATAATTCATTTCTTTTGAGGGTTTTCAGAACAGTGCGTAAGGGATTTTCATGATCTTCATAGATTTTTGAGTATAACAAGATATCATCAATAAATAATACTAAAAATTCATCAAGATATTCCTTGAAAACTCTATTCATTAGATCCATGAAAAAAGAGGGTTCATTAGTCAGTTCAAAATGAATTACTGTAAACTCATAATGCCCGTACCTAGTTTGAAATGCTGTGTTTGGAATGTCTTCCTTATTCACACAAAACTAATGATATCCAGATCGAAGGTCAATCTTTGAAAAATATTGAGCTTTATGAAGTTGGTCGAATAAATCATCAATGAGAGGTAGGGGATACTTGTTCTTTATTGTTGTAGAATTGATCTCTCTGTAGTAAATGCACAACCTCATATATACATCTTTATTCTTAACAAAAAGAACAAGGGATCCCCATGGAGAAACACTAGGGTGAATAAATCCCTTATTAATCAATTCCTCTAGTTGTTTCTTTAGTTCCACTAATTCCACAGTGTCCATTCTATAAGGGGTCTTCGATATGGTCCTTGAACCATAAATTAAATCAATTGAAAACTCAATTTCTCTTTCTGGAGGATGTCCAGGTAAATCATCTGGAAACACATAAAAATATTCTTGCACAATAGGTACGTCTTCTATTTGAACATTCCTTTCCTCAACCATAGTTATTTTTCTCTCTTCCTCCATAATAATTGAATTTAGTAGAGCTACCTGGGGTGGATCTAGATAAGAATCAGGTGGTGAATTTTCTGATCTAAAGATAAGGTACTCCTTATCATCATCGAAAATTTTAACCTCCTTCTTCTTAAAATAAAATTTCACATCATGTTCTGAAATCCAATCCATACCAAGGATTATATCAAATTCAATCTTGGGTATGACGATCAGATTAGCAGATAAAGAATATTTATATGACCTAATGGGAACTGATTCACAAAACTTTGTTGCAATGATACTTCCCTTAGGAGTTTTGACTGAAAAATCCCTTATTAAATCAAATTGGAAATATCTAATTTTCTTAGAAAACTGGGAAGATATGAAATAATGCGATGATCCAGAATCAAATAAAGCATTGGCTAAACTTGAGGAAACCATTAAATTACCTGCCACCACATCTTTTGGAGCTTCAACCTCAGAAATAGTGATCACATAAGCTTGGCCTTCATCCCTTGGCCTTTTCTGAGGTAAGTTTCCCTAACACTTAGGACATTCATTTGCATAATGCCCCATTTATTTACAACTATATCATTTAACACTGAAAGCCTCTTTCTTTCCCTTGCAATCTCGATCTTGGTTCACTTTTTCACCACACTTGTAACAGACTCCCATTCCCTTCAGGAAAGTACCAGAGTGTTTATTCCCACATTTACTACAGGATGGATATTCAAATTTTCCCTTCTTTCCCTTATTTCCATTTCCATAGTGTTCATAAAATATCTTCTTCTCTTTCTTTACTTTAATGTCGTAAGACATAGAGAATTACTTTTCTATCTTGATAGAACATGAGACAATATCTTCGTACGATGAGAAGGATTGTGAGACTAATGATCAATGGAGAAATGGTTTTAATCCAACAAAGAATTGATCAATCTTACTCTTTGGGTTATGTATATAATCTGATGCATGCCTTGCTAACCTTGTAAAGTTAGCCACATACTTTGTGACATTATCATACTTCTTTTTCCTCAGACTCAGAAATTGTCTTTCCATATCTTCTTGATGGTCAAGAAGAAAGTATTTTTATAAGAAAATCTCTTTAAACTCCCTCCATTCCATGTTTGATACTTATTCATATTCCTTTGTGATTTGTATTAAAAACCACCATTGATCTGTATCTCCCGTGAGGAGATAAATTTCCATGGAAACTTTTTCCCTTTAGATACTCCCCAAAGCATGAAATATTTTCTATAAGAAAATTATCCATTTCTCAGATACCAATTGTAACAGCCCGAGATTTTATGAAAAATATTCTTTTTAATTTTATTAATGTCTTGTGTTGTACACTACACCAAAAGGAGCTTGCACAACACGCATCCTTTACTTGCCCTGTATTACACGCAATCGCGACCTTCCTCGATAGCGTGTGTAGTACGCAATAACGAGTTTCACTAAACAACGATATGTTATTAAAATATTATTAAAACTAGTCGTTATGAATAGTAATAACCACTTTTTAAATTTTAGAAAATTTAGCTCTCAAAATGGACTTCATTTTTGGATTCAGAGTATCGAATTTAGCCTAAGGTGAAATTTTGATACTTTTCGGATAACTTTCATATTCTGATGAATAGTGAAAATTACTAAATTATAATTAAAAACAACTTTTTTAATCGAAATAATTAATAGTGATAAATTATTAATTTGAGTGGTTTTAAAGTATATTTAGAATATATTTTTACAATTTAATACAATGTTGGTCATTGGATGTAATTTCACATTTAAACCAGACATAATCAAATGTCAATCTTTTGATAGATATTGTTTCTTAAAAACACGCTATTTGTTTTAACAGCGGGATTTAATTATAAAATTAATTAATGCAATTTCTATGTTATGAATTTGGTAAAATAGACTTCATTTTTGAATTCGGAATATGAAATATAGCTTAGGATGAAATTTTGGCATTTTTCTGAAAAGTTTCAATTTTTGATGAATAGTGAAACCACTAAGTGGTAGGTTAAAAACTGAATTTTTCATAAAAATTAATTTTACCACTTCTGTGAATGGAATTTCAAAAATCCGAGATACACGATTGATGTCAGTAAGTAAAATGTGGTTCAATGAGATGAAAATAATTTTTGGTGAATAGTAACTTTTTACTTTTTTTTCCACGGTTAATAGTAAATAGGGTAACTAAGGGTAAATATGATATTACTATTACCCTAACACATGTCCTAATTCTATTGGATAAGTGTAATTCGACCAAAAACAACCTTATTAATATAATATGACCATTTAGGTCTACTTGGATTAGATTATGACATTTAATATTATTTTATTTAATGAATAGTTAAAATAGTTAAAATCAAAGTTTAATAACTAAAACATTTTTAATATGGGGTTATACATAAGATAAATTCGACTATAAATATTCATTAGAAAGCTAAAACGATTTCCTACATAATGATATTTTATTTATAATTTCTATACTTTAAATAAATTAATTTATTTATGACACAACGATGATGCAGTAATTACCCTTTTTAAGGAAATATTAACATAATTGATGTTATAAATGATCAAATGAATGTAATTTGAGACTTTTTATGAATTCCACTAATTTTCTAGGTTACTATGATATATTAGTGTTGATTTAATAAACTTGGTTCGAACATATAATTCTGTTATGACTTTCACAAAAATCATATATCAAATAGTGTCAATTTTGACACAAAATAGTTTTTAAATCAAATATTATATTATTAATTGTTATTTTATTCCTAAAAATATAAGGTTCGGCCAAATTAATTAGATAAGGATATATATATTAATAATAAACAATTTGGGGTTCGTTTGGCATGTTATAGTAAGTGTATTAACCATATAGTGAAAGAAAACAAAAAGACACGGTAAAAGTTAAATTATTTAACTTAGAGTTAAATCTAATTGATAAGGTTAAAATAATACCATAAACTTGTCTAAATCCTATTGTATGATAGGATTTCGACCCATCCCCACTTTAGCTTCGAAATAAGACCCTTTGGAACCATTATAAACCGATTTTGACTTTAATATAAAATAATATTTTGAGATATTCCTAAGGTGCCCCTCTCCTCCCTTATAAAAGGGCACCTCCTCCCTCTCTTCCTCACACAACTTTGAGCCTTCAAGCTCGGCCAAACCCTGCCCAAATCACTTCTCCACTTCCCTAGTATCATCCTAGAGGTCCTGGTCTTCTTAAAAGACCAATTTTAGTTCCCTAAAAGACGGTTTCAAAGAAGCGTTCCAAAGAAGAGGTAATATCCATTACCGATCTTTTCAATTTCTTTCTTCTTCAACTTCTTCTTCTTTAGTTGTTTCATGATAAAGTAATAACATAATTATTACTTACATACTGATATGTTATTATAAATATGAAACAACCCTAATTCACCTTCTATCCATCCTACGGAAAAATTAAATCACCGTGCGTGCGTACGTACGGAATACCGTCTCCACGCAGTGGTGTAATCTATTTTCCACCACCACCTTACATGGATGGGTATAATGGTGTAAAGAATAACTATACATAGTTATTACAACATCATATTGATTCTGATATATTGTATAATCCACTCCAATTCAATTCAATATTTATGGAAATGATATCATCGCTCGTGCGTACGTACGGACTACCGTCTCCACGACACGATGAGATTCATTCTCCATGTTAACCATTTAAGAATGATTATAAAGTATATATAAGAAATAATAATGAAATATATGACATTATAAAGCTACTGGATTTATATATATATATATATGTATGTCATCTACTTACTTCCATTCAAGACAATAAGGAAAGGAAAACAGCGTTCATGCGTACGTACGGACTACCGTCTCCATGAACAGTGTTTTTCATTTTATTTATCTATCTATTATATATATATATACTGAATATATATGATATATAAATCATGTTTTATATTCTGGAAGTAAGTAAATCATGATATAAGTAATAATGATATCAAGAACAACAAGTCAAAACACCTACGATAAATGAAACGATTTTACCCAAAACGCTTCTTTAACATGGAATTTACAAAAGAACGGGTAATATAATGTCATAAGTGAACCATATATGATATCATAACAATGAATATGATTCTGTAATAAGTCAATGACATTATTTAAATCATTATACAGGAGGTTCGGACACTTACGAAGCAAATCAGACTTAAGGTAAGGGAAATATCACAATCTCACTTTTATCTAAGATTGTTTTCACTTTGGTAATTACTGGGGTGTATTTTATCATCCACATACATGTTTCCTCAATATGTAATATTATTTCCATCCAACTACAATTGTTTAAATCCAATTTTACCCTTCAATGAGTTTTTAGTAAAAAAATATTAAAGGAATCTTTTGACGTTTTTCATACGAGGTGCTTTTTGACTTTTCCGACAAAAGTACGAAGAATGTTTTTTTTAACTTATACGGCATGAATGGATTTCTAAAAAAATTATTTCCAAGAATATTCCTTTACAAGTATTCAAGTTTATTTTTAATCAACTTCTTTTAGTTTAAAATTGTATGACATGTTAAGAAAGGAAAAGTGTTTTTGAAGTAGAAAGGATATTTTCCTCAAGAATGAAGTTCAAGTATTTTATCAAAATTATTTTCCATCTAAGATAATAAAAGGGTTCTGTTTTTATCCCTATTATTACATGGATTTGATTATGTTGTGATGGAAACATTTTTTATGAATTCCTTTATCTTATATGAATTGTTTTATGATGTCATGTTGTTTAAGAATCCCATTTTTATTACATTGGTTATGCGATGATGTATGATTTATGATTATGTGGCACACATAAGAAAGGATTCATTATAAGATTGGTGGGACCTATATCTCCCTCCAATGCATTGGGTAAACATTTTATATCTCATGAGATAGACAGGGCTGGAACGGTAGGTTATACCGGTTCAGTGAAACAGGACTGAAACGAGGGTTACTCGATTCAGAAAGGGACTTTGTCCACTAAGATAGTCTTGGCAATGAGTCTTGACTAACAAGAAATGATTCTCTATGATTATGTGTGAATGACACAAAGTTTCATGTTTTAAGTTATGATTATTGTGATTACATTTCACTGCCATGATTTATCCCATGTTATGAAATTATGCTCTCTTTTGCAGGTTATGATTTCCAAAATGTTATGTTCTTATGAATACTATGTGATTGATATTTATTTTGTTTACCATTACTGAGCATTTCAGCTCACCCTTTTATGTTTTCTTTTCCCCAGGATATAAAGAAAGGTTTTATGTAAAAAAAAGGGAAGATCTTTATAGGAGATATTGAAGATCTTTCACCACGATTAGAAGATTACGTTCCATGTTTCCAAAGACACTAAACTATTACGATCCTTGTGTGTATGTACTAAGTATTCCGCAAATGTAATGTAATGTCAATGTACGTCAAGTTTCGGGTCTCTACAGTTGGTATCATAGGAAAGGTTTAGTCAACCTTTGGAAACTAGGATGCAAAAACGTTAGTGAGATCCCTAGAGATATTTCTACGGTATGTCTAGGGATGTCCCTAATGTTAAGTATACGTATAGGTTATAGTACTAGAACTACGCTAACGATCATAGAATTAAACCTAAGATGTTAGATATTGAAGGTACTCCCCCTTTATTATGTTTTTTTTCCCTAGCATGATTTTTGCCTCTCACACTATTCTTTTTGGGTTTTAGAAAATGGCTGGAAACAAGATGATTCACGATAATGGAGGATATGATGGACAATGGAATGATATTCTTCATGAGAAACCAAATGAAATAGGATTTGGAAGTCCAAACATCATTATTATGTCGAATCAGCAATCTCATAATATGATCAATAAAGTAAAATTTGGTAAGTTTCCTGACTCGGCTAATAAGAGAAAGATGGAGTTTCATGATGATCATAGAGGAAAGAAAGTTCAATTTCCCCTATGTAAATCATGCGGGAAGAGGCATCAAGGAGAATGTTTCAAAGGAACTGGAAGATGCTTTGGGTGTGGAAAAGAAGGACACAAAGCAAGTAAGTGCAAAGGAAAAGGTTCAGTTAACACCATGGATGAGGATAATGGTATTGCTACGACATCAACAATGGTTAAATGTTTTAAATGTGGAATGTACGGGCATTATGCAAACCAATGCCCTAAGGGAAAGTCTCATGAAGATAATCAGTATGGTCGTATGGGAAGTATTTATGTTGATGATGATGAAGAGACTACAAATGATATGTGAGATGAAAGAATTTTTGAAGCTCGGTCAATGGTTTAAGAATGTAGTGGAATGATTACATGTTTATCATGTGTAATGTTGTAGAAGTAATCTCATGGTACTATGGAATAAAGAGACATCTAAGGATTGTCACACTGTTACCTTTCCTTGAGTTTTGAAAGTGTATGATTAATGTTACCAGTATCCATGAAAAGTTATTCAGATATTTTTGGAATGTAGATGATATGCACATAATGAAGGGATAAGGAGAAAATTAAATGTTTGATAGTATTCATGAGCTCATGACTGATATAAGGAGAAGGTTATGTCGTGGTTTGAGTATATAGAATTTTGAGGATTTTGGTATGTGGAAAGTGTTAACTTTTAACAGCACTCATGTTTTCAATAAGGTTTGATGGTTATTCAAGAGAATACATGATTAAGGACTTTGAATGTTTGGAATGTGACCAACAAAACATATCTAATGATATATGGGGATCAACGATGGTATTAAATATCTGGTAATCGTTTTCACTATGTTATGAGAGTGGACTGCAGTATTATGGATAAGCCTAAAGATTGAAATGGATTATGTTGGACATAAGTGAGTATTGTTTAAGGATAGAAGTTTTTTTCGATATTATTGATGGGATGTTATAGTAATGTAGTTTTATAAAAAAAAGGACAACCTGCAGGACGGGCGACAACCCATCGCGTCGGACACGGCTGTAGGAATCGAACCCACAACCGAAGTGCGACTGGCCTTTATCGCCTACCACTGACCTACAGGAAGTCCCTGTTTATTAGAAACTAGTTTTATTATATTATGTAGTATGATATATTAAGTATAAAGTCCATTTTAGGAACCATATATGATTAATCTCACTATAAATCGACTTATGCATATAATTTTTGCTAACCTTTTGTTTGAGACAGATGGAATGACCCGTCATTCTATCACATGATCTGCTAACACTTCACGAATAACAAATTCAACTTCATTTATTTAAGAGATGAAGTGGAAATTGTTAAAGGCATGAACAACAGTGAGATTGTACCAAAATAATGTAAGTATTTATTCTAATTCTTTAACTTTAGGGAAACGATCTTGAAAACCAAAAATGTTGTCCTAGTGATCTTATATCTGATGAATCAAATGGTACCTTAGATCATCACAAATTTATGGTTTTGTGATTGCTGGATTTTTCATAGCCATGTTCTCTACCACTCTCTATCAGAACATAATGGTTAGATTTCTCTTCCATATCCATATTTTCACCTATGTGGAAACCCAGTGATTAGTTTATTTGGGTAACCGTTACGTTTCATACTTTTGTTTTTAATGATTGGTTTTGATATTCCTTTTTACGATGTGGGTTTCTATTAAAGAAACTTTCGAATAGTAAACCATTTATAACCCCGACGAATTTCGAGGGCGAAATTCATTTTAAGGGGGGTAGAATGTAACAGCCCGAGATTTTATGAAAAATATTCTTTTTAATTTTATTAATGTCTTGTGTTGTACACTACACCAAAAGGAGCTTGCACAACATTCATACTTTACTTGCCTTGTATTACACGCAATCGCGACCTTCCTCGATAGCGTGTGTAGTACGCAATAACGAGTTTCACTAAACAACGATATGTTATTAAAATATTATTAAAACTAGCCGTTATGAATAGTAATAACCACTTTTTAAATTTTAGAAAATTTAGCTCTCAAAATGGACTTCATTTTTGGATTCAGAGTATCGAATTTAGCCTAAGGTGAAATTTTGGTACTTTTCGGATAACTTTCATATTCCGATGAACAGTGAAAATTACTAAATTATAATTAAAAACAACTTTTTTAATCGAAATAATTAATAGTGATAAATTATTAATTTGAGTGGTTTTAAAGTATATTTAGAATATATTTTTACAATTTAATACAATGTTGGTCATTGGATGTAATTTCACATTTAAACCAGACATAATCAAGTGTCAATCTTTTGATAGATATTGTTTCTTAAAAACACGCTATTTGTTTTAACAGCGGGATTTAATTATAAAATTAATTAATGAAATTTCTATGTTATGAATTTGGTAAAATAGACTTCATTTTTGAATTTGGAATATGAAATATAGCTTAGGATGAAATTTTGGCATTTTTCTGAAAACTTTCAATTTTTGATGAATAGTGAAACCACTAAGTGGTAGGTTAAAAACTGAATTTTTCATAAAAATTAATTTTACCGCTTCTGTGAATGGAATTTCAAAAATCCGAGAGACACGATTGATGTCAGTAAGTAAAATGTGGTTCAATGAGATGAAAATAATTTTTGGTGAATAGTAACTTTTTACTTTTTTCCCACGGTTAATAGTAAATAGGGTAACTAAGGGTAAATATGATATTACTATTACCGTAACACATGTAATAATTCTATTGGATAAGTGTAATTCGACCAAAAACAACCTTATGAATATAATATGACCATTTAGGTCCACTTGGATTAGATTATGACATTTAATATTATTTTATTTAATGAATAGTTAAAATAGTTAAAATCAAAGTTTAATAACTAAAACATTTTTAATATGGGGTTATACATAAGATAAATTCGACTATAAATATTCATTAGAAAGCTAAAAATATTTCCTACATAATGATATTTTATTTATAATTTCTAGACTTTAAATAAATTAATTTATTTATGACACAACGATGATGCAGTAATTACCCTTTTTAAGGAAATATTAACATAATTGATGTTATAAATGCTCAAATGAATGTAATTTGAGACTTTTTATGAATTAAACTAATTTTATAGGTTACTATGATATATTAGTGTTGATTTAATCAACTTGGTTCGAACATATAATTCTGTTATGACTTTCACAAAAATCATATATCAAATAGTGTCAATTTTGACACAAAATAGTTTTTAAATCAAATATTATATTATTAATTGTTATTTTATTCCTAAAAATATAAGGTTCGGCCAAATTACTTAGATAAGGATATATATATTAATAATAAACAATTTGGGATTCGTTTGGCATGTTATAGTAAGTGTATTAACCATATAGTGAAAGAAAACAAAAAGACACGGTAAAAGTTAAATTATTTAACTTAGAGTTAAATCTAATTGATAAGGTTAAAATAATACCATAAACTTGTCTAAATCCTATTGGATGATAGGATTTCGACCCATACCCACTTTAGCTTCGAAATAAGACCCTTTGGAACCATTATAAACCGATTTTGACTTTAATATAAAATAATATTTTGAGATATTCCTAAGGTGCCCCTCTCCTCCCTTATAAAAGGGCACCTCCTCCCTCTCTTCCTCACACAACTTTGAGCCTTCAAGCTCGGCCAAAACCTGCAAAAATCACTTCTACACTTCCCTAGTATCATCCTAGAGGTCCTGGTATTCTTAAAAGACCAATTTTAGTTCCCTAAAAGGAGGTTTCAAAGAAGCGTTCCAAAGAAGAGGTAATATCCATTACCGATCTTTTCAATTTCTTTCTTCTTCAGCTTCTTATTCTTTAGTTGTTTCATGATAAAGTAATAACATCAGTATTAATTACATACTGATATGTTATTATAAATATGAAACAACCCTAATTCACCTTCTATCCATCCTACGGAAAAATGAAATCACCGCGCGTGCGTACGTACGGAATACCGTCTCCACGCAGTGGTGTAATCTATTTTCCACCACCACCTTACATGGATGGGTATAATGGTGTAAAGAATAACTATACATAGTTATTACAACATCATATTGATTCTGATATATTGTATAATCCACTCCAATTCAATTCAATATTTATGGAAATGATATCATCGCTTGTGCGTACGTACGGACTACCGTCTCCACGACGCGATGAGATTCATTCTCCATGTTAACCATTTAAGAATGATTATAAAGTATATATAAGAAATAATAATGAAATATATTACATTATAAAGCTACTGGATTTATATATATATATATATATATGTATGTCATCTACTTACTTCCATTCAAGACAATAAGGAAAGGAAAACAGCGTTCATGCGTACGTACGGACTACCGTCTCCATGAACGGTGTTTTTCATTTTATTTATCTATCTATTATATATATATATATACTGAATATATATGATATATAAATCATGTTTTATATTCTTGAAGTAAGTAAATCATGATATAATTAAAAATGATATCAAGAACAACAAGTCAAAACACCTACGATAAATGAAACGATTTTACCCAAAACGCTTCTTTAACATGGAATTTACAAAAGAACGGGTAATATAATGTCATAAGTGAACCATATATGATATAATAACAATGAATATGATTCTGTAATAATTAAATGACAATATTTTAATCATTATACAGGAGGTTCGGACACTTACGAAGCAAATCGGACCTAAGGTAAGGGAAATATCACAATCTCACTTTTATCTGAGATTGTTTTCACTTTGGTAATTACTGGGGTGTATTTTATCATCCAAATCCATGTTTCCTCAATATGTAATATTATTTCCATCCAACTACAATTGTTTAAATCCAATTTTACCCTTCGGTGAGTTTTTAGTAAAAAAATATGAAAGGAATCTTTTGACGTTTTTCATACGAGGTGCTTTTTGACTTTTCCGACAAAAGTACGAAGAATGTTTTTTTTAACTTATACGGCATGAATGGATTTCTAAAAAAATTATTTCCAAGAAGATTCCTTTACAAGTATTCAACTTTATTTTTAATAAACTTCTTTTAGTTTAAAATTGTATGACATGTTAAGAAAGGAAAAGTGTTTTTGAAGTAGAAAGGATATTTTCCTCAAGAATGAAGTTCAAGTATTTTATCAAAATTATTTTCCATCTAAGATAATAAAAGGGTTCTGTTTTTATCCCTATTATTACATGGATTTGATTATGTTGTGATGGAAACATTTTTTATGAATTCCTTTATCTTATATGAATTGTTTTATGATGTCATGTTGTTTAAGAATCCCATTTTTATTACATGGGTTATGCGATGATGTATGATTTATGATTATGTGGCACACATAAGAAAGGATTCATTATAAGATGGGTGAGACCTATATCTCCCTCCAATGCATTGGGTAAACATTTTATATCTCATGAGATAGACAGGGCTGGAACGGTAGGTTATACCGGTTCAGTGAAACAAGACTGAAACGAGGGTTACTCGATTCAGAAAGGGACTTTATCCACTAAGATAGTCTTGGCAATGAGTCTTGACTAACAAGAAATGATTCTCTATGATTATGTGTGAATGCCACAAAGTTTCATGTTTTAAGTTATGATTATTGTGATTACATTTCACTTCCATGATTTATCCCATGTTATGAAATTATGCTCTCTTTTACAGGTTATGATTTCCAAAATGTTATGTTCTTATGAATACGATGTGATTGATATTTCTTTTGTTTACCCTTACTGAGCATTTGAGCTCACCCTTTTATGTTTTCTTTTCCCCAGGATATAAAGAAAGGTTTTAGGTAAAAAAAAGGGAAGATCTTTATAGGAGATGTTGAAGATCTTTCACCACGATTAGAAGATTACGTTCCAAGTTTCCAAAGACACTAAACTATTACGATCCTTGTGTCTATGTACTAAGTATTCCGCAAATGTAATGTAATGTCAATGTACGTCAAGTTTCGGGTCTCTACACCAATTGATTTGTACTCCCATTTAATGTTGGTGGTTGCTGCCTCATGAAGCAGTCTAACATTGATCCTCCATGTTTTGGATCAGGGTGCTCTATATGGGTAAGGTTACTATTCATAATTGAGTGAGTTGTCCCAGTATGGTGATAAGATGATCATCACCAGTTGCATCACCAGCTCCACTATAATTATCTTAGGAAGGAGGATAATCACTACATGGATTACATGCGTTGATACGGTTTCCATTCCTTCCACTAGGTTCCATTTCTAAAAAATTACATACACTAGATTAGTTTATGAATCACAATACATAATTCCAAACTTGTAAAACACTTAACATAAATTGAACAGTTTATGGATACAATCTATAATAATAAAAAAATTTCTTTGAGGAATTATATAGTCATAAATCCTTCATAATGGTTTGTAATGAAAATGTGAATTATCCTAAGCATATCCCCCCGGGAGTGTCGTAACCAAAAGTGCAGCAAGGTTCGCTGTCGTGTACCAGGATACCCCGAGTCAAGCCTGAAACTCCTTGTCAGAGTTTTCACTCCTAGGTACATCTGTGCTAGAGCTGCCTTTAACGTCTCTTATCCAGACATGGATGTATTCTTAGAAAATGCACAAAATCTCTACTTTACCAAAATTCTAGGAAGTTCTTGAATACTAATCCTCAAAGTCCATCTTAGGGTAATGTTCTCTAATCATAGTCTTTATAAATATAGTTTCCAAGGTTTTTACTAAACTTCCTCTGATACTAACTATATCACCACGAACCCAATTACCCAGAGTTGGTGCATTATTACACAACAATGACATGATACAAGGAATCATGTCTCGAAAGACCGATCATTTTAGTAGCCATGGAAGTACTAGATACATACATAATTTTTACATTACTTCATGAAATAAAAACAACAACAAAATCTTGTCCCCTTTGAAAAAACTTATCCCTTATCCAATCCCTGTAGGTCAACAACAAAATACTTCTTCACATCCTGGGAAAAATAAAACATAGAAAGGGGTGAACTTAGATGCTCCGTATGGATAACAATATAGCATAAACGTTTATAAATAATCATAAACATTTAAGGCAATGTATAAGAATATAACACAAGACTTTTAAACTTAAACTTCAGCATAATATGGAAAATATAAATCAATAATTCCATTTACTTATTCACATGGATATTCTTCTAGTTGAATAATCACATGAAATATCAATAGCCAAATTCATAATGATGGAATACATAATGCTGGACTTCATAACCACATAGTCAAGGCCTCATGCCAAGAATACAAATAAGATTTTGTCAAGTCCTTGTTACAAGAAACTAGTTTTTCTCATGAGACCTACCGATGCATCGGGGAGCTATAGAGGGCTCCACCCATCACTTACTAAGTCCAATGCATTCCTCATATGAAAAGGTTGAAAAATAACATAAACATTCATATTAAAAATAGCATAAAAAATGTTAATACTTTAAACGTAAACCATGAATAGTATAAAAATAACACATCCATAGTCAAACACATCACAAAACCTTTAATACAATATTGAAGATTTATATCATAATGAATCAACTTCAAACAAGTGTAAAATCCATCAAAGGATGTTGACATAGATGAAATCAAAACTATTTGAAAGAAATATCTCTTTATTTTTTTGAAATAATTTAAAAGTATCATAAAAGAAAACATTTATTTTGAAAATATTATTATAATCTTATAAGGTAAGCTTCAATGATGTTATAATGGGAGAAAATAGCTGCACCCACCGTATAAGTTAAAAAAATATTCTTACCATAATTTTGTCGAAAAGGTCATAAAGTACCTTGTTTGGAAAACGATGGAAAGATTCCTTTCAAAACATAGTATGTCAAATAAGGGTATAAATGAATTTAACCATTAGTCTAGGAAATAGTAATTTTTTTTGAAATACATTTTTAAGAAACACAGATGTGGATGATAAATAGGTCCCAGTATCTACTCACGTATAAAAAACCTCAGATAACAAAGAGATTGTGAAATTTAACCTTTACCTTGTACTTTTTATTTGTCGAGGGTAAATTAACCTCCTGTATAATGGATAAATCATTGTTATTAAATTATAAAAGAACCATATACATAAATATGTTATCATATATGATCTTATAATATTTCTTTGTTAATAACATTTTAGTAGTATCATTGTTTCTGGTTTTAACTGATTGATTTTACTTTATATGTTTTGTTATGTAAGTCATGTTTGTTATGGATAGGATGTATTTGATTAATATAAATAATTATATTATGTTCTAAAAAATTATTTTTAATCATAAAATGAAAATTATTCTAGAATGGTTATGATGGGGAATAAATCTCATTGCGTTCGTGGAGACGGTAATCTGTACGTACACACGAGCGACAATATCATTCAATTGATGGTGAAATCGTATATAATTGAATGTTATATCATATATAAATAATAATTAACATGTTATATTTATTATTTATATCAATTATACTCATTATTATACCTATCCAAATAATGAAGTGTTGAATGACAAACTACACCACGATGTGGAGACGATAAGCCGTACGTTCACATGTATGGTGACTCTTTCATTTATAGGATGGATAAAATAAAAAATATGGTTGTAACATATATATAATAACATCACAATATGTAGAAGGTACTGGAGTTAATATTTTGGTATGAAAACAACAAGGAAAGAGGATGTGGAAGAATAAAAGAACTTGAAAGTGGTGATGGAATAATTACCTCTTCTTCGAGTATTTTCTTTTGATTTAATCAAAAGGGTTCCTTAGGTTGGATTTATGATCAAATTAAGGCCTGTAAGTTTAATTTATGGTATTTTGGAGGATATTTGGGTAGGGTTTGGCCAATCCAAATGGCTTTGGAGGTGTGATTTTGAGAGAAGGGGAAGTTCCCTTTTATAAGAGAGGTGGGAGTCACTTTCGAAAAAGTTTGAAATATTATTTTATAATAAAATAATTTTCAGTTTATAATGGATAAAAAAGGATTTATTTAGATGATAAGGTGGGTATGTGTTGAAAACCTCTCAAACAATAGGTTTTAGATAGCTTTAGGTCACCATATTAACCTTATCTTTTAGATTTAACTCTTAGATAAATAGTTTGAGATTTACCATGTCTCTTTGTATTTTTATATTATATGGTTAATGAACCTACTATAAACTACCAAGAGAATAAAAAGTTTTTAATTATTGATATATATAACCTTATATAAGTACTTTTGCCTAACCTTAGATTTTTAGGAATATAATATCAATTAATAATATAGTATTTGTTTTAAAAACTCATTTATGTCAATTTTGACACTATTTAGTAATTGATTTTTTTAAAGTCATAAAACTTTATTACTTAGAAATAAATTAATCTAATAAACCATAAAATGTAATATTAACCTATAAAATTCGTTTAATTCTTCAAAAGTATCAATTTACATTTATTTGGGTATTTATAATATCAATTGTTTTAATATTTTATTAACAAGGTAATTACTGCATCACCATTGTATCATAATAAATTAAATTATTTAATGTCTAAAAATTATAAATAAAATACCATTATGTAGAAAACATTTTTATATTTCTAATAAATTTTTATAGTCTAATTTATCTTATGTGTAACCCTATATTAAAAATGGTTTAGTTATTAAACTTTGAATTTAATACTTTTAACTATTCTTTAAATAAAATAATAATAAATGTCCTAATCTAATCCAAGAGGACCAAAAGGATAATTTTTTATTCCTAAGTTCATTTTTGGCCGAATTAAAATTATCTAATAGAATTAGGACATGTGTTATAGTAATTATAATATCATTTTTACCTTTAATTACCTTATTTACTTTTAACCGTGGTAAATAAAAGTCAAAAGTTTCTATTCACCAAAAATTATTTTCATCTTATTGAACCACATTTTACTTATTATTTTCAACCGTGTCTCTCAGATTTTTGAAATTCAACTCACATAAGTATTAAAATTATGTTTTACAAAAATTTGCAAATGTTTCTAGAAGGTGGGTAAAAGACGGTAAAGAGTTCAATAAAATTTTATATATCTAAACTTATTATAAAATGACTCTAATGAATTACATTGAAAATTTATAGGTATTATGTATCTATTTTGACCTAATTAAATTAAACTAAAATTACTAATTATTTAAATAAAAAGTCGATTTTAAACAATAACATAGTGTTTTTCACTATTCATCAAAAATTGAAAATTTTCCAAAAAATACCAAAAATCCACTCTAAGATAATTCTGATATTCTGAATCCAAAAATGAAGTCCATTTTGAAAAATAAAGATTATAAAATTTAAAAAGTGGATATTACTATTCATAACAGCTAGTTTGATTGGTCGTGGTGTGTTAAAACTTCAAGTTGCATACAATGCAAGCTATTGAATTATTCAAAGGGAAACATACCATAGAAGCTTAGGGTGTTACATTTCCCAAGTTTTCCTCCAGTCAATTAAATAACTTTCATAGTAAAACACATTATATAGAAATGGTAAATGGTTTAGGAAATAATCATATCTATGATACAAAGAATATGGATATTTAAAAGAAATAAAATTTCTAATGATAATAAGAAATGGGATGTTTAAATAAAAATTTAATAAATAAAAAATTAACAAGGATAAGGGATATCCATCAATTCATCATAAATATATGTTTTGTAATGTATTCATGTCCTTTAGAGAAATAAGGAAAATGGAAGAGAAATGTAAAAATAACATCTCATTAAATAGTTTTCTTTGTAAAACCATTGAAATATTATAGAAGAATCTAAAGGGAGTAAAATAGTTATAGTGGAGAGAATGTCCGTTAACATCATATACATTAAAAATAAAACATACATTTTGAATTTTTTTACAAAAAAGTTGAAAATGACACTTTAAAGGAAAAAATTATAAATATTCATTTAAAAACATGTAAAAATTCAAGGATAACATAAAATATCCTTAATAATTAATTTTAGTAATAAAAATATATTTTTTAAAATAAATTTGAAAAATATGGACATGGGAGAAAAATAAACCTGATCAAAAAGAGAAATAAGATCATATTTTCATTTAAACATTAATCTTGAAATAGAAACTTGAATTGAATCATTAATCATTATTAATAATTATATATTCAATTTAAATACCTTTAATTGGAATTATATACACCACATAAAAGTAAATAGGTGTATAATACCAAATATGTCTTAATGGAGTGGAAATTGAGATGAAATCCCTAACCCCAGGTCCGACTCATCACGTATGTTATTTATATTCTTGAATAATAAATTTATGTTAATTATTTACTTTCATAAGAAAAGTTTTCATGTTTATTATTATTTTATTTTATTTATTACCATGTTATATTCAATTACTTAATCAATTAAGTTCACGCAAGATGTTTTGGCGATATTCAGTTCATATGTCCAAAATGGATTTGGTAGTTTGACTATGGAAAAAGTGGTATTTGTTACATCATATATAGAATAATAATAATGAAATATTTTTTATTTTTATACCTGAAATATACTTTTAAAACCAATCAAAAAATGTGGTTATAAAAAATTAACTATGTTACAATCACGAAGATGGTAGGTCATATGTACACCTGAGTAACGTTCCCATTTTTTAATGATCACGATAGAAAGAAAGTAATTTTTTTATCTTTAAATAATGATAATTATATCATAAATACCATTTTATTTCTTTAAATAAATTTATATATACCAATCATGTGATAAAGTGGTGAAAAATTAATCACATCGCTTTGTGGGGGTGGTAGTCCACACGTCCACACGAACAATGTTATCATTTTTCAATGAAAGGAATGGAAAGAAAATATATGATATATTAATTTTACATAATGATAAATATTGTGATTATAATATATGTATATATATATATTAAATACATCATTATAGCTATCCATGAGAGGTAGTGATGGAAACAAATTACATCAGTTCGCAAGGCGGTAGTTCACCATACACATAAACGACAATTTTGTTTCCCATTTGATGGAAGACGAGATAGATATAGGTTTTGAAGTTAATATAAAAACATATAATTATATTCAATATACTGGTGTTATTATTTTTTCATGGATGAATAATATTTTAAGGAGGTGGAAGAAGAAATAAAATGAAAATGCATGGTTAAGAACCATACCTCTTCTTTGAACAACCTCTTTAGGTTATACCTAATGCCTTCATAGGAAGGTTTTATGTTCAAAAAAGGGAATCTATGTTATGGGTAGGGTTATAAGGAATGTATTTGGATAGGTATTGGATTAACCAAAAGGCTATTTAAGTGTGGATAGAAGAGGAAATGGGGTGTTCTTTTATAAGTGGGGGAGAGGAAAAAGATGGAATTTTTTAAAAGAATAAAATATATTAATGTATTACTAAAAAAAATTATATAGGGAAAAAATATATCTATATAATGGAAATTATAAATTTTTTTGGTCATATTAATCCTTACCTCATTAGTTTAACCCCTGGTAAATCAGTTTTAATATTAACCGTGGTAACAAATTTTTATTATTTTTATTATTTATTATGACCAAAAATTAAGTTGAACATATTAGATAATATTAATTATAATAATTTAAAATATGAAATCCATTTTTTCAAATTCTATTCATAGAATTGGTAGATTTTTTTTAAAATTAAACCTAAAAAACGCGACAAAAAAAGTTTTTTAAAAAAAGTTTTTAAATTATAAAAATGTTTTCATAAAAAATTAAAGTTTAAAATTAATTCTGAACATCATAATTGGATTATTAATAATATAATATAATTTTTTTTCTTTTAAATAATTTTAAATTATTTTAAATCAAAATGGAACATTGTAAATTCTTGAAACTAAAAAGTTTTCAATAAAAATATGTATTTTTCACTATTTATTAAAAAATAATTTTTTTTTAAAAAATATCAAAACATCACCCTAATATAATTTTGAAATGATGTATTCAAAAATGAATTTAATTTTATCAAATTAAAATTCTATAATTTTTAAATCAATATTTTAAATAAAACCATATAATGCATTAAATTCTAATTTGGTTAAAAATAAAGCCTTTTCTTTTGACTGAAAAATTACATAATATTATCATAAATATATAACATATAATTAATTAATATTAATAAGTCATGAAAATTATTTATTATAAAATTACCTAATTTTCTAAATTCTTCCCTCCTACAAAAATTTCATCCTCAATGTGTATATGGATATTAATTTATAAACAAAATACAGTGGTTCTTCTTCATAACATCCTCGAGTTTAAACATTTCATGTTCTATTTTATGATATATAAAAAGAACCTTTAAAATTTGATTCATATAATTCCCAAACACTTGATCTCTAGTGTCAAGAATCTATATAGTCTTTTCATAGTATGATAGTTCAGGTTCTGATACTATTTCTTCATAGGTGAGAAAATGCATTGGGTATGACATATACTTCCTTAACAAAGAGATATGAAACACATCATGTAATTTAGAAAGGTGGGTTAAATTTATAATCGATAATAAATAAATCCAATTATTTATTGAATTTAAAAAGGTTTGATGTAATTGTGGATCATCTTTCTCTTCTTACCGAAACTTATAACACCTTTCCATGGAGATACTTTCCAAAAAACGTAGTCACCCACTTAAAATTCAAAATTTTTTCCTTTGGTTATCGACATAACTCTTTTCTTGATTTAAGTTTCTTTAATAGGATTCTAAATAATATTTATTTATTTTTATCCTAAATAAGTTTTGGGCCTCTAATATTCCTTTCACTAACTTCATCCCAAAAATTTAGAGTGCAAAATCTATTTCCATATAATGCTTCATACGATTCCATTTGAATACTTGAATGGATTCTATTATTATAGGAAAACTCCACCAAAGGTAAATAATGATCCCATATACCTTGAAATTCAAGTGATCATGGAATCAACATTTATTACAATATTTTAACAGTCCTTTTGGACTACAAATCAATTTAAGGATGACTAGCAGTTCTAAAATGAAGCCTGATATCAAGAGTCTTCTAATTTTTTTCCAGAATTTTGATGTAAATTATAGATTAATATTAGATTAAATTGAAATAGGTGAACTATTAAGTCTTAAAAATTAATTAATATAGACCCGTTTAATGAAATAAATAGGTAAATATTCTCTTCTAGTGTGGAAATATACATATTTGGTATGGTGATAAAAAATAACCCATTTGAATCATTATTTCTAGAAGTCTTTAGTAATTAAATTATAAATTCTATATTAATATCATCCCATTTTTACATTGGAATTGGTAGAGGTTTCCTGAATCCTCTTGGATGATTTCTCTCAGCCTTTACCCATTAAAAAACCAAACATATTAATATATAATTATCAATTTCCCACTTCCTGTTATCCTACAAAAAACATTCCTTCAAATACCTTTACATATTGTCGCTACCAGGGTGTATAGAGATACTTGAGTTATGATAATCATATACCAATTCCCTTTTAATATCATCTAAATATATAACACATAACCTATTTTCAAATTTCATTACTCCATCTTCATATACGAAGTCTACAAAGTTCCCATCATTTATAGAATTAAATTTCTTTTGAAAATTCTCATCATTAGGCTGATAATTTTTCATCATTTTTAATTAACATGGTTTAGAAATCATTTGAAAAAAGGAGTGATGTTTTCCCTTCCTTAATTATTTATAGATCTATATTTACTAAATAGTTGAACATAAATTCACTTAAAATCCTCATTTTGGCTAAAAATCCATGATATTTCCCACTCAATGCATTCGCTACCTTATTTACCTTCACTAGGTGGTAGTATATTGAGAAATCATAATTCTTGAGTAGTTTAATATATCATATGTTCCTCATATTGATCTATTTTTATGAAAATATATATTCTATACTATTATAATCTATGTATATCACACATATTTTACTATAGAGATAATGTATCCATATTTTCAAAGTAAATATTACGACTGCCTACTCAATATCATGAGTTGGATAGTTCTATTCAAGAGTCTTTAACTGCCTTGATACATTGAAAATGAATTTATCATTATGCATAAGGAAACAAATAATTCCCTTATTCAATGCATCATTATGTATCACAAATTCATCAATTCCTAATATTAGGGTCAAAATCAGATCATTGATCAATATCCTCTTCAATTATTTAAAACATTCTACACATTCCTTTTTCCATACAAACATAACCCCTTTATGTGTAATATTGGCTAATAGGTTAGCCAATTGATATTTTTTTGAACAAAATTTTGATAGTAACCTACTAAACTAATGAAACTAGACACCTCAATTAAGTTTTTTGGTGTAGGACATTCTTAAACTGACTTTACCTTTGCAGGATCAACTGATATTCCATCCTTGGAGACAATACGGCCAAGAAAAGAAACATTATAAAGAAATAATTCATACTTTCTAAATTTCCTATATAATAACTTTCCTCTAAGAGTTTCAAGAATTATCCATAAGAGATTCTCATGGAACTCATAAATTTTATAATATACCAAGAAAACATCCATAAACACTAAAAAAACTATAAATACATTCATTGAATACTATGATCATTAGATCCATAAAAACAGAGGGTTCAATAGTCAATCAAAATGTAATTACTATAAATTCATAATGGCCATACCTCATATTAAATGTTATCTTTATTATATCTTCTTTATTTACTCGCAATTGATGACACCCTAAACAAAGGTCAATATTTCAAAATTATTGACCCCCATGAATTTGATTGAATAAGTCATCAATATGAGGTAGAGTAATATTTTTATTTATCATAATAGCATTGATTTACCTATAACCAATGTGTATCCTCATAGATATATATTTATTATTAATGAAAAGAATAGGGTCTTCACAAGGTGAAACACTGGGACATATAAATCTAATACCACATAACTCATCTAATTGTTTCGTTAACTCTACTAATTCCACAATGTCCATTCTATATGGGGTCTTTAATATAGATGTTTCATTAGGGATTAAATCAATGTAAAACACAAATTTTTTCTCTGGTGGTTGTCCATGTAATTCCATAGGAAATAAATTAATGTATTCCTATATAGTATGTACATTCTCAACATAAAGATTACATTTTTTATATGTAGGTTGTGTTTGCTCTTCTTCCCCAAGAATATCATTCATAATAGATACTGAGGGTGGATTTAGACATGAATTAAATGATAAAGTTTCCCCTCTAAAGATAAAAATCCACATCTTATCACAAATGGTAATTTCCTTATCTTTGCAATAAATTTTTTCATCATATTTTGAAATTCAATCCATACCAAGGATTAAATCAAAATAAAACATAGTTATAATAATGAAGTATATAATTAGGGTACATTTATTTTTCATTATGGGAACTGACTGTCACATCCTTGTTACAATGAGATTTAAACTAGGATTTTTCATTAAGAATTTCCTTCTTAAGGTGTCAGGAATCTCATAAAAACATGGAAGAAATAAAATAGTATAAAGACCCATAATAAAATAAAGCATTAACTAAATTTGAAGCTACAATTAAAGTACCTTCCAACAAATCTTTGGGAACTTAAACCTCAGTTTCAGTGATAACATAAGCTTGGCCTTATCCCCTTGGCATATTTTGTGGTGGATTCCCTTAACTATTGGTACATTAGTTTGAATAATTATCCATTTATTTATATTTGAATAACTGGATAGTATTAGTTTCTCTATTTTCCTTAAATTAACTAGTGAGATGACCCTTTTCTCTTCACTTGTAACAAACTCATATGCCCTTAAAGCATTTTCCTGGATGTTTCTTTACAAAATTTTCACATGATGGAAATTTATTCATTCTCTTCTTTATTTTTGAACCATTACATTTTTCATAGTGTTAAAATGAACTCTTATTTTCTTAATTTCCCTTGAATATATAGGGTCTATAAATTTATTATCCATCTTAATGGAACTAAATATTATATCATGATATGATGGAAATTATTGAGAAACTAGTGTTTTCTAGATACTCGACTTAATCCCATAAAAGAAAAAGCCAATCTTGATTCCCAGATTATGTATGTAGTTCAAAGCACTTCTGGATAATATTTTAAAGTTATCCTCTTAGTCTACCATTCTTTTTTCTTCATTATAATTTAACATGAGAAAATTCCTCTCCATTTTAGCTCATTGTTTTCTAGGGAAGTATTTTTTTAAGAAATTCACTTTATATTTTCTCTATTCCATGCATTATACTTCTTCAATATCATTATTGTTTTGAATCGATGATCACCATTGATATACATCTATTTTCAAATAATACAATGTCAGAATAAATTTTTCACTTTCATTATATCCCAAAGTAATGAATATATTTTCAAGAGACTTAATTAAATGCTCAGCTACTAATAGATTATTAGTTCTAATAAAATATGGAGGCTTCTTTCACATGAAGAGATCCAATATATTAGAATAACATTATAGAACAACTGGTTTATCCATTAGGGAATTGATATTCATTATAACCTGAGTAATATTCCCTAATATGGTAATAATCTATTTAGTTCTTATATAAGTTATATTGGCTTGTTTAGCAGGGTAATCTCTACATTGCATATGGGTATTTATTCTATTTCTTTCATTAGGAACCATCACTAAATAATGGAATAAATTGAGTTAGCTTAGAATAAATATGAATATTGAGGAATAAAATAAAAAACCCTATAATGGTAAAAGTTTTCAAATACTATAAGGGATTATCATAATTCTCATGTTAGCTATGTTCATTTATAATCTAGTTCTCAAGGTTTTTACTAAACGTTCTCTGATAAAAATTACAAAAACCCCAAATCTAATAACCTAGATCTAATATCCACTTTATTATATTAGTATAAGATAAAAAGTATCCCATCTGAATGGACTGATCAATTTAGTAGCCTTAAGAATCAATTACAAACATGATTCCCACATTACATTGGAAATATAAAATACATTTCACAAAAATATTCTTTTATCCTTGATATTATTCATAATATCCTTCTTCATATCCCAGGGAAAAGAAAAACAATTAATGGTGAGCTCAGATGCTCAGTAATGTACAATATAATATATCATGAATCAATAAGGAATAATCAATATGGCACAATAAATATCTGAAACACATTCCATTTAATCAATAATTTGAGTATGAAGTGCATCTATAGATAATATCAAATTCAATAATCACATGGATAATTTTAAATGGATTATTAATGAATTAAATTCATAATATTATATGTCATTATCTCAGAAATCATGATATTTATACCATCAATTCTTTTTACAAAGATAGTTTAAAATATGGGTAGGAATACACCAAAAAACCATTTAAATAAGTCTAGCAAACTGGTTTGTATCATGAGAGATATCAATGTATTGAGGGGATATCTATAATCAGCCCCCACTCATCAATGTATGTCTAATGTATTCCTCATATATTTAATGGTCAATTTAATTCATAAGCAATATAAATTATCATAAAATATCTATATTAAGTAAAGAATACATATTTATCAAGGTTTTCCCTAGTCAATTAGATAAAATTCATAGTAAAACACCATATGTATAAATGTTATATTATTTAGTTAGTAATCATATCCATGATAAAAAGAATATGGATATTTAAGAGAAATTTAATTTCCAATGATCGCAAGAAAGTGAATGTTTCAAGATAAATTTAACAAAAAAATAATTAATAAGAGATAAGAGATGACCGTTGATTCATAAAAAATATAGATTTTTAATAAAATCACATCCTCTGGAGAAATAAGGAAAATGGAAATAAATATTTTAATAATACTTCATTAAAAAATTTTCTTTATAAAACCATTAAAATATCATAGAAGAATCTAAAGGGTGTAAACGATCATGGCAGTGGGATATTTCATTAACATTGTATACGTTATAAAGAAAACACCCCTTTTGAATTTTTTTACAAAAAAAGTATAGAACAAAAATTTTATGTAAAAAATAATAAATATTATTTTAAAAACATGTAAAAATTCAAGGATAAATAATAAATAATTTGAGTAATAAAAAGGGAATTTTTAAAATTACTTTGAAAAATATGGACACAGAAGAAAAATATACCCCATCAAAAAGGGAAATAAGACCATCTTTTCATTTAAACATTCATATTGAAAGAGTAAATTGAATTGAATCATAAATAATTATGAATAAATAGATATTCATGTTAAATACTATAGTGAATTGAAATTTTTATACATATATATTACATCTTAATAGATGAATATTCATTACATAATATTTTGATCAATTCCAGAATCGTTTAGGTCTAGTATCTTTGGAAACTTGGAAACATAAACAACTATTTCATAAATGATCTATGAAAACACCCAGTAAGTTCCTCATAACTATATCCCTTATTATAAATATCATTTATAAAACTTATTTTCATAACATGGGTAAAGGAAACATACGAAAGAGTGATCTAAGATGCTCAATAAGGGTAAAAAATGGTGATATCAATGGTCACATAAGCATAACATGAGCATAAGGGTGTAAGAAAATGATCTTAACATTTGAAATCTACACCCTGAAAATCATATATCTTAATCTTGAGTCATGGAATAAAATATGGTAATTAATAATACATGAATCATAAAATAATCAAAGAATATGAGTCATGAATGCATAACATTGGCATAAGACATGGAATTGTGGCATACACATAATCTTATAACTTTGTAAACCTATATAAATAGAAATAGTTTCAATAATTAAGTTAAGGAAATGAAATTAGGCCCTCAAATAAACTTATGGACATGAAATTAGGTCCATACATGATCTTATTGACATGAAATATTGGCCTAAGCATAAACTTATGGACATGAAACCAGGTCCACACATAAAACTGTGAACATTAAATCAGATTCACACATAACATATTTACCTCATGAGTTATCCATATTTAACCAATGAATTTGAGTTAGATATAGGACACACCTGTCACATAAATAAAATCATACATATGTATTCCATAATATCATAAAATATTCATCATCTTATAAATCATTAAAAAAAATTTATTTTATAAACATTTCATCAAATTTTAACCCATGGAAAAAGGGAAAAAAATTCATCAACATCTTGTTATCATAAACATAAACCATATAGAAAAAGAATAAGGATAGTATCCTTGGATCATATTCCCATTAAATCTTAAGTAACATCAAAAGATTTCATCTTAGATGGAAAATGATTTTTAATGATCACTTGGAATAATTATTGAGGAAAATAACCTTTCCATTTTGAAATCAGTTCTTTAAAAGAAAATGCACAATTATAATGGAAAATATTTTCTTTTGAAATAAAATTTTAAAATTGTAAAGGAAGTTTCAAAACAAATATTATTCATTATGTTGGAAAAATATATTCATGTCGTATAATTTAAAAAAAAATTCCCATATTTTTGTTAGAAAAGTCACAAAGTACCTCATTTGGAAAATGAAAAGAAGATTCCTTGCAAATAGTTTTTTAAAAAGTAAAACATGGGTAAAAATTAATTTAAAAAATAATTTGAGAGTAGAAAAAAACCTTCTTTATTTTTTTATAAATTATGGATATGGATTATGTAACGCCCCGACCCCAGCTACCCAGAGTCGGTGCATTACTTCGTAACATTGGCATGATCACAAAGGATCAAGTCTCGAAAGACCGATTAGTTTAGTAGCCTTGGAAACACTAGATACATTCATAAGTCTTTCATTACATCAAAAAGTGAAAAACTACAATAACAAAGTCTCCATAGTCCACACTCATATCCTCTTCCGACTATCCCTGCAGGTCATTCATAAAATACTTCTTCACATCCTGGAAAATATTAAAACATTGAAAGGGGTGAGCTCAGATGCTCAGTAAGGATAACAATAATGCGGAAGCTTTCATAAATAATCATTAACAATTAAGGCAATGTATAAATAAAACAAAAGCCTTTTAAACATGAACTTCAACATAATATGGCAAAAGTAAAATGAGATAATGCCATTCACTTCTTCACATGGATATTCTACTGGTCGAATAATCACATGCAATAACAATAACCACTTTCATAATGATGGAATGCATAATGCCAGACTATCATAACCACGTAGTCAAGGCCTCGTGCCAAGACCACAAATAAGATTTTGTCAAGGCCTCGTGCCAAGACACTAGTTTGTCTCATGAGACCTGCCGATGCATCGAGGAGCTATAGCGGGCTCCACCCGTCACTTATTAAGTCCAATGCATTCCTCATATGAATAGGTTTAAACATATCATAAATCATAACATAATCGTATCACATAAAACATGCATAAAGGAAACATAACATTTCCACATTTCAATCACAAGATATCAATACAACACTTTGATATGATAAAAACGCTTTCAAAACCATTTTTAATACCAAAATAAAAGAAAGTTAAAACTTTGTATTTATTTTTTATAAAAAAAAATGATGGCTTGTAGAGGAATCCGAATCTCAAATAATGGTCACGGCGGCGGAGAAGTCGTTGTCGCCGCATAAGTACGGAAGGAAAACATTCCCTTTTGTTGTTTAGCAAAACGCTTCGTATAAAAAAGATTCCTTTTGAATAAATGTAAAAGTCAAAGGGGTTTATACACCGTATAAAATAAAGTTGTGTATAAAACCAAATATGCCTCAATGAAAGGAGATTGAGACAAAGTCCTTAAAAAGATCATTTTTAAAATAAAATAGATCTATTATGTGTATTCACTATAGGTACACATAAAGAAAGTAAAAATACAAAATAGGACATAATAACATCATGACATAATTTGAAAGTAGGAGATTAACCCAAAGAATGGAAGTTGGGTTAAGAAATTCCCTTACAAAGATCATTTATAAATAAAATAGATCTATTATGTGTATTAACTATAAGTACACATAAAGAAGGTACAAATACAAGATAATACATAACAATATCATGACATAATTTGAAAGTAGGAGATTAACCCAAAGAATGGAAGTTGGGTTAAGAAATTCCCTTACAAAGATCATTTATAAATAAAATAGATCTATTATGTGTATTAACTATAAGTACACATAAAGAAGGTACAAATACAAGATAATACATAACAATATCATGACATAATTTGAAAGTAGGAGATTAACCCAAAGAATGGAAGTTGGGTTAAGAAATTCCCTTACCTCGTGTCTGACTTGACTCAACCGTTCTTTAACCTCCTGAATAATAAACTAGAGTTAATATATACCTTATTAAGAACCATTTTTAATTTCATTATCCTTATTATATCACTTATTACAATGATATGAACATTATGTAATTATTTAAGTTAATAATGTTCATTTTGTCGGTATTTGGTTCTTAAGTCAAAAATAGGCTTCTTACACTTACATGTTGTTAATTTGGTCAAAGGTTCATTATATCCAGAATGGTATTCATGATGTAGATATCATATATGTCATATATATCCAGTACATACATTCATTTATAATATTACATCACATTTAGAGGTAAGAAATGAAATGCACCGTTCATGGAGACGGTAAGCCGTACGTACGCATGAACGCTACTTCCATTTCTATTTCATATTTTCTGGAACTAAATCATAATGATATAAATGTATAATATAATTCCAGTATAATATAGTTTATAATACCATTTACTCCATCCTTTATACATCCCACATATGGCATTAACGATTCAAATCACTTTGAGGGGGCGGTAGTCCGCACTTCCTAAAATGAAATTATCGCGTTTTACCCATAATGGAAATCATAAAGTAAGCCATAAATGAGAAATACAGAAGCATAAGTAAAACATAAACACATTATATTTCATATATAAAAACAGTGACATCTTAATGGCCACCTTTGAAGGTGTTATATGAGTGTTGAACAATCATCGTTTCGTGAGGCAGAAATTCGCCATCCACAGAAACCGTATGTTCTTTAACCATTAGATGTAGGTGTGTGTAAGTGTAGCTCGAATCCTTCTTATAACAACATCCTAGTATATTGAGGATACTGGTGTTGTTACAAAAGAAATGAATAAAAAGATTTTAGGGGGTTGGAGAAGAAAAATAAAACAAAACAACATTATAAAAGACATTACCTCAAAATCGGGTAACTCTTTTTGATTTGAGCCAAAGGCTTCCTTGGGAAGAGTTCTGCCCAAAGTGAGGATTCTAGGAGTAAGAGAGGGATGTTGGGAGAGTATTTGGGCAGAGGTTGGCCGAGCCAAATGGCTTGAAGGTGTGAATAAGGTGGGAGAGGTGGGGGCCTTTTATAAGTGGAGAGGAGGGGCACTTTTGGAAAGTAATGAAATGTTACATTATTTCAAAATGCTTTTCGGATTCTAAAGGTCCCACATCTATATAATTCGAGGCTAAGGTGATAAGGTTTCGAAATATCTTCATCCAATAGGCTTTGGACAAGTGTAAGCCTCGGATTTTGCATTATCTTCTCATTTTATTTAAATCGTCAAATAATGATGTCATCGCTGCATCATTATTATGTCATAAATACTTTAATTTATTTAATGTCTAAAAATTATAAAACAAATACTATGATGTAGGAAATCTTTTTATCTTTCCAATGACTATTTATAATCAAAATTTGGACTTGTATAACCCCAATTAAAAATTGTTTTAGTAGAACAATTTATGTTAGTGTCATTTTCACTTTAACATTAAATAAAAACTAATTTATGTCATTTCCCAACAAAAGTGGATCCATGGGGTCCCCAAGTTAGGCCATGTCTTGTCTTGGTCGGCCATGACTCAACCAATGAGGTTGGGACATGTGTCTAGGTCATTTAATATTATTAAAGTATTATCTATACCTTAAACTACACTAATTACCACTAATCGCGATTAAGAACTTAATAAGTTACTATTCACCAAAAAATTATTATAATCTCATTGAACCACATTTTACTTCTTAATGACAACCATGTATGTCGGATTTTTGAAAATAAAATCACAGAAGTGGTAATATTTCATTTAAACGAAAAATCAGTTATTTAACTACCACTTAGCGGTTTCACTATTCATCAAAAATTGAAGTTTCTCAGAACAATGCCAAAATTTCATCCTAAGCTATAATTGATATTCCGAATTCAAAAATGATGTCTATTTTACAAAATTCCAAACATATAAGTTGCATTAATTAATTTTATAATTAATTCCCGCTGTTACGACAAATAGCGTGTTTTCAAGAAACAATTTATATCAAAAGATTGGCAATTGTTTATGTCCAAATTCAATGTTAAATTAATTCTAATGACCACCATTGGATAAAATGGTAAAAATATATTCTAATTATACATTAAATCCACTCAATAGTATAACTTATCACTATAAATTATTTTTATTAAAAAAGTTGTTTTAAGTATTTTTCACTATTCATAAAAAATTAGAAGTTCTCAGAAAAATACCAAAAATTCAACATAGGCTAATTTCGATATTAGGAATACAAAAATGAAGTCCATTTTGAAATATAAAATCTCTATAATTTTAAAAAGTGGTTATTACTATTCATAACGGCTACTTTGATTTGTCGCGATGTTTTAGAACTCGAAGTTGCGTACAATGCAAGCTATTGCATTATTGAATGAGAAGCGTATCGTGGAAGCTCGGGGTGTTACATTCTCCCCTCCTTCAATAAATTGCGTCCTCGCAATTTGAAATTTTTCTTGGAAAATAAAAGGTTGAAAATAGAAAATACCTTTGTGGAAAACCCACATCGGAAATAAGGTTAATAGAATTTAGTCTTAATAAGAGGGAAATGGAAATAAGAAAGTCACCACCAAATCATGATCTCGATAAGGAGAACATTGGTGGCAATTAGAGACATATAATTTGAGGAAAAACGTAAATATTTGTAGGGATTGATTGAGGTCATCAATCACAATCAACTGTCAAATTGAGGGCCTCAAAGCCTTCAATCTATGTTGATTTAAAATATCATCAGTTCAACAAAACATAAGTTATTAGGATAACACATTTTTTTTGTTTTAATATCCCTTTACTAAAGTTTAAGAATTAATTTATTCATTGAATAAGAGATAGGTATATATATATATATGTGTTTGACATTAGAGTTTCAACCTTCAACTCATCTTTCACTCAAAAGATAATAGAACTCAAAAATATTATACTTATCCTAATTGTATAAGGTTCCAAATGTTAACACATACCATTTAGATTAGTAAAATTATTTTGTAATAACCGGGGACTTCCTGTAGGCTAGTGGTAGGAAATAAAGGCTTGTCGCACTTTGATTGTGGGTTCGATTCCTACAGCTTTGTCCGACGCGACGGTTTATGCCCCACCCTGCAGGTTGTCCTTTTCCTAAAACTATAGTATTATAATACTCCAAAAACAATCTTCATTAATTTTTTAACCTTAAACCATACTATCCAAAGATCAACTTAATCCACTCCAAAATAACTCTGTCCAGACTTTCTCTAAAATGTCTCTTAATTCCAAAATCAATTGTAGCATCAGATTCCCCATAAAAAGAAAAGTTTCTCTTATTGTCACATACTAAAAATATGATTACCTTAATCATATTAAAACCTTACTGAAATCAAAAAGTACTGCAGTACAATCCTTATATAGATCACATTATTCTAATAACCAGAATATAATCCATGAGTCCAAAAGCACCAATACATTAGTTATTCTGCTTCAACTGTAGTAATAGCATAAGATTGTCCTTGATCCCTTGGCCTTTTCTGAGGTAAGTTTCCTTGACGCTTAGGACATTCATTTGCATAATGACCCATTTCTCTACAATTGTAGCATTCAACTTTGACAGCCTCTTTCTTTCCCTTGCAATCACGTGCCTGGTGACCTTTTTCTCCACATTTATAACAGACTCCCATTCCTTTTAGGCAAGTACCAGGGTGATTCTTCCCACAATTATCACATAATGGAAAATCCTTCTTTCCCTTTTTCCCTTTATCTGTCTCTTGTTCCACCGTTCTCTTCTTCTCTTGCTTTACTTTGTTGTCATAAGACTTAGAGAATTCCTTTTCTGTCTTGATAGCACATGAGACTATATCTTCGTATGTTGAGAAAGATTGTGACACTAGAGCTCGACGGAGAAATGGTTTTAACCCATCAAAGAAACGATCAATCTTACTTCTTGGGTTACGTATATAATCGGCAGCATGCCTCGCTAACCTTGTAAAGTTAGCCTCATACTTTGCGACATTCTCATCCTCCTTTTGTCTCAGACTCAAAAATTGCCTTTCCATATCCGCTCGATGGTCACGAGGAAAATATTTTTCTAAGAAAATCTCTTTGAACTCCTGCCATTCCATGTTTGTTAATTCATCATCTTCCTTTGTGTTTTGAATTAGTGACCACCACTGATCGGCATCTCCAGTGAGGCGGTAAACTGCCATGACAACCTTCTCCCTTTCACTACTCCCCAAGGCATGGAATATTTTCTCTAAGGAATTTATCCATTGCTCAGCTATTGTAGGATTTGTACTCCCATTGAAGGTTGGCGGTTGTTGCCTCATGAAACGGTCTAGCATTGATCCTCCACGTTGCGGATCAGGGTGCTCCATACGAGTAAGGCTGTTATTCATAACCTGCGTGAGTTGTCCCAGTATGGTAATAAGTTGATCAGCACCAGTTGTATCTCCAGGTCCACAATAATTATCTTGAGCAGGAGGGCAATCCCTACACGGAGTTCGTGCATTGATACAGTTTCCATTCCTTCTACTAGGCGCCATTTCTAAACAATGGCATAAACTAGATTAGTTTATGAATCAAAATACATAATTCCATACTTGTAAAATACTTAACATAAATTGAACTATTTATGGATATAATCCATAATCATAAAAAGGTTTTATTTGAGGAAGTATATACTCATAACCGTTCATAGTGGTTTGTAAAGAAAATGAGAATTATCCTAAGCATATCCCCCGGGAGTGTCGTAACCAAGAGTGCAGCAAGGCCCGTTGTCGTGCACCAGTTCCCGTTCGAGTCTAGCTCAAAGCGGTGTTTTCGGGTTTTACCCCTAGGTACATCTGTGCCAGAGCCGCCTCTACCTGCTCGTATCCAGACAGGGATGTATTGCTTGGAAAACTCATAACATCTCTATAATACCAAAATTCTAGGAAGTTCTTCTATACTAATCCTCAAAGTCTATCTTTGGGCTATGTGCTCTAATCAGAGTTTATCTAAATCTAGCTTCCAAGGTTAGTACTAAACTGCCTCTGATACCAACTGTAACGCCCCGACCCCAGCTACCCAGAGTCGGTGCATTACTTTGTAACATTGGCATGATCACAAAGGATCAAGTCTCGAAAGACCGATTAGTTTAGTAGCCTTGGAAACACTAGATACATTCATAAGTCTTTCATTACATCAAAAAGTGAAAAACTAAAATAACAAAGTCTCCATAGTCCACACTCATATCCTCTTCCGACTATCCCTGCAGGTCATTCATAAAATACTTCTTCACATCCTGGAAAATATTAAAACATTGAAAGGGGTGAGCTCAGATGCTCAGTAAGGATAACAATAATGCGGAAGCTTTCATAAATAATCATTAACAATTAAGGCAATGTATAAATAAAACAAAAGCCTTTTAAACATGAACTTCAACATAATATGGCAAAAGTAAAATGAGATAATGCCATTCACTTCTTCACATGGATATTCTACTGGTCGAATAATCACATGCAATAACAATAACCACTTTCATAATGATGGAATGCATAATGCCAGACTATCATAACCACGTAGTCAAGGCCTCGTGCCAAGACCACAAATAAGATTTTGTCAAGGCCTCGTGCCAAGACACTAGTTTGTCTCATGAGACCTGCCGATGCATCGAGGAGCTATAGCGGGCTCCACCCGTCACTTATTAAGTCCAATGCATTCCTCATATGAATAGGTTTAAACATATCATAAATCATAACATAATCGTATCACATAAAACATGCATAAAGGAAACATAACATTTCCACATTTCAATCACAAGATATCAATACAACACTTTGATATGATAAAAACGCTTTCAAAACCATTTTTAATACCAAAATAAAAGAAAGTTAAAACTTTGTATTTATTTTTTATAAAAAAAAATGATGGCTTGTAGAGGAAGCCGAATCTCAAATAATGGTCACGGCGGCGGAGAAGTCGTTGTCGCCGCATAAGTACGGAAGGAAAACATTCCCTTTTGTTGTTTAGCAAAACGCTTCGTATAAAAAAGATTCCTTTTGAATAAATGTAAAAGTCAAAGGGGTTTATACACCGTATAAAATAAAGTTGTGTATAAAACCAAATATGCCTCAATGAAAGGAGATTGAGACAAAGTCCTTAAAAAGATCATTTTTAAAATAAAATAGATCTATTATGTGTATTCACTATAGGTACACATAAAGAAAGTAAAAATACAAAATAGGACATAATAACATCATGACATAATTTGAAAGTAGGAGATTAACCCAAAGAATGGAAGTTGGGTTAAGAAATTCCCTTACAAAGATCATTTATAAATAAAATAGATCTATTATGTGTATTAACTATAAGTACACATAAAGAAGGTACAAATACAAGATAATACATAACAATATCATGACATAATTTGAAAGTAGGAGATTAACCCAAAGAATGGAAGTTGGGTTAAGAAATTCCCTTACAAAGATCATTTATAAATAAAATAGATCTATTATGTGTATTAACTATAAGTACACATAAAGAAGGTACAAATACAAGATAATACATAACAATATCATGACATAATTTGAAAGTAGGAGATTAACCCAAAGAATGGAAGTTGGGTTAAGAAATTCCCTTACCTCGTGTCTGACTTGAATCAACCGTTCTTTAACCTCCTGAATAATAAACTAGAGTTAATATATACCTTATTAAGAACCATTTTTAATTTCATTATCCTTATTATATCACTTATTACAATGATATGAACATTATGTAATTATTTAAGTTAATAATGTTCATTTTGTCGGTATTTGGTTCTTAAGTCAAAAATAGGCTTCTTACACTTACATGTTGTTAATTTGGTCAAAGGTTCATTATATCCAGAATGGTATTCATGATGTAGATATCATATATGTCATATATATCCAGTACATACATTCATTTATAATATTACATCACATTTAGAGGTAAGAAATGAAATGCACCGTTCATGGAGACGGTAAGCCGTACGTACGCATGAACGCTACTTCCATTTCTATTTCATATTTTCTGGAACTAAATCATAATGATATAAATGTATAATATAATTCCAGTATAATATAGTTTATAATACCATTTACTCCATCCTTTATACATCCCACATATGGCATTAACGATTCAAATCACTTTGAGGGGGCGGTAGTCCGCACTTCCTAAAATGAAATTATCGCGTTTTACCCATAATGGAAATCATAAAGTAAGCCATAAATGAGAAATACAGAAGCATAAGTAAAACATAAACACATTATATTTCATATATAAAAACAGTGACATCTTAATGGCCACCTTTGAAGGTGTTATATGAGTGTTGAACAATCATCGTTTCGTGAGGCAGAAATTCGCCATCCACAGAAACCGTATGTTCTTTAACCATTAGATGTAGGTGTGTGTAAGTGTAGCTCGAATCCTTCTTATAACAACATCCTAGTATATTGAGGATACTGGTGTTGTTACAAAAGAAATGAATAAAAAGAGTTTAGGGGGTTGGAGAAGAAAAATAAAACAAAACAACATTATAAAAGACATTACCTCAAAATCGGGTAACTCTTTTTGATTTGAGCCAAAGGCTTCCTTGGGAAGAGTTCTGCCCAAAGTGAGGATTCTAGGAGTAAGAGAGGGATGTTGGGAGAGTATTTGGGCAGAGGTTGGCCGAGCCAAATGGCTTGAAGGTGTGAATAAGGTGGGAGAGGTGGGGGCCTTTTATAAGTGGAGAGGAGGGGCACTTTTGGAAAGTAATGAAATGTTACATTATTTCAAAATGCTTTTCGGATTCTAAAGGTCCCACATCTATATAATTCGAGGCTAAGGTGATAAGGTTTCGAAATATCTTCATCCAATAGGCTTTGGACAAGTGTAAGCCTCGGATTTTGCATTATCTTCTCATTTTATTTAAATCGTCAAATAATGATGTCATCGCTGCATCATTATTATGTCATAAATACTTTAATTTATTTAATGTCTAAAAATTATAAAACAAATACTATGATGTAGGAAATCTTTTTAGCTTTCCAATGACTATTTATAATCAAAATTTGGACTTGTATAACCCCAATTAAAAATTGTTTTAGTAGAACAATTTATGTTAGTGTCATTTTCACTTTAACATTAAATAAAAACTAATTTATGTCATTTCCCAACAAAAGTGGATCCATGGGGTCCCCAAGTTAGGCCATGGCTTGTCTTGGTCGGCCATGACTCAACCAATGAGGTTGGGACATGTGTCTAGGTCATTTAATATTATTAAAGTATTATCTATACCTTAAGCTACACTAATTACCACTAATCGCGATTAAGAACTTAATAAGTTACTATTCACCAAAAAATTATTATAATCTCATTGAACCACATTTTACTTCTTAATGACAACCATGTATGTCGGATTTTTGAAAATCAAATCACAGAAGTGGTAATATTTCATTTAAACGAAAAATCAGTTATTTAACTACCACTTAGCGGTTTCACTATTCATCAAAAATTGAAGTTTCTCAGAACAATGCCAAAATTTCATCCTAAGCTATAATTGATATTCCGAATTCAAAAATGATGTCTATTTTACAAAATTCCAAACATATAAGTTGCATTAATTAATTTTATAATTAATTCCCGCTGTTACGACAAATAGCGTGTTTTCAAGAAACAATTTATATCAAAAGATTGGCAATTGTTTATGTCCAAATTCAATGTTAAATTAATTCTAATGACCACCATTGGATAAAATGGTAAAAATATATTCTAATTATACATTAAATCCACTCAATAGTATAACTTATCACTATAAATTATTTTGATTAAAAAAGTTGTTTTAAGTATTTTTCACTATTCATAAAAAATTAGAAGTTCTCAGAAAAATACCAAAAATTCAACATAGGCTAATTTCGATATTAGGAATACAAAAATGAAGTCCATTTTGAAATATAAAATCTCTATAATTTTAAAAAGTGGTTATTACTATTCATAACGGCTACTTTGATTTGTCGCGATGTTTTAGAACTCGAAGTTGCGTACAATGCAAGCTATTGCATTATTGAATGAGAAGCGTATCGTGGAAGCTCGGGGTGTTACATTCTCCCCTCCTTCAATAAATTGCGTCCTCGCAATTTGAAATTTTTCTTGGAAAATAAAAGGTTGAAAATAGAAAATACCTTTGTGGAAAACCCACATCGGAAATAAGGTTAATAGAATTTAGTCTTAATAAGAGGGAAATGGAAATAAGAAAGTCACCACCAAATCATGATCTCGATAAGGAGAACATTGGTGGCAATTAGAGACATATAATTTGAGGAAAAACGTAAATATTTGTAGGGATTGATTGAGGTCATCAATCACAATCAACTGTCAAATTGAGGGCCTCAAAGCCTTCAATCTATGTTGATTTAAAATATCATCAGTTCAACAAAACATAAGTTATTAGGATAACACATTTTTTTTGTTTTAATATCCCTTTACTAAAGTTTAAGAATTAATTTATTCATTGAATAAGAGATAGGTATATATATATATATATGTGTTTGACATTAGAGTTTCAACCTTCAACTCATCTTTCACTCAAAAGATAATAGAACTCAAAAATATTATACTTATCCTAATTGTATAAGGTTCCAAATGTTAACACATACCATTTAGATTAGTAAAATTATTTTGTAATAACCGGGGACTTCCTGTAGGCTAGTGGTAGGAAATAAAGGCTTGTCGCACTTTGATTGTGGGTTCGATTCCTACAGCTTTGTCCGACGCGACGGTTTATGCCCCACCCTGCAGGTTGTCCTTTTCCTAAAACTATAGTATTATAATACTCCAAAAACAATCTTCATTAATTTTTTAACCTTAAACCATACTATCCAAAGATCAACTTAATCCACTCCAAAATAACTCTGTCCAGACTTTCTCTAAAATGTCTCTTAATTCCAAAATCAATTGTAGCATCAGATTCCCCATAAAAAGAAAAGTTTCTCTTATTGTCACATACTAAAAATATGATTACCTTAATCATATTAAAACCTTACTGAAATCAAAAAGTACTGCAGTACAATCCTTATATAGATCACATTATTCTAATAACCAGAATATAATCCATGAGTCCAAAAGCACCAATACATTAGTTATTCTGCTTCAACTGTAGTAATAGCATAAGATTGTCCTTGATCCCTTGGCCTTTTCTGAGGTAAGTTTCCTTGACGCTTAGGACATTCATTTGCATAATGACCCATTTCTCTACAATTGTAGCATTCAACTTTGACAGCCTCTTTCTTTCCCTTGCAATCACGTGCCTGGTGACCTTTTTCTCCACATTTATAACAGACTCCCATTCCTTTTAGGCAAGTACCAGGGTGATTCTTCCCACAATTATCACATAATGGAAAATCCTTCTTTCCCTTTTTCCCTTTATCTGTCTCTTGTTCCACCGTTCTCTTCTTCTCTTGCTTTACTTTGTTGTCATAAGACTTAGAGAATTCCTTTTCTGTCTTGATAGCACATGAGACTATATCTTCGTATGTTGAGAAAGATTGTGACACTAGAGCTCGACGGAGAAATGGTTTTAACCCATCAAAGAAACGATCAATCTTACTTCTTGGGTTACGTATATAATCGGCAGCATGCCTCGCTAACCTTGTAAAGTTAGCCTCATACTTTGCGACATTCTCATCCTCCTTTTGTCTCAGACTCAAAAATTGCCTTTCCATATCCGCTCGATGGTCACGAGGAAAATATTTTTCTAAGAAAATCTCTTTGAACTCCTGCCATTCCATGTTTGTTAATTCATCATCTTCCTTTGTGTTTTGAATTAGTGACCACCACTGATCGGCATCTCCAGTGAGGCGGTAAACTGCCATGACAACCTTCTCCCTTTCACTACTCCCCAAGGCATGGAATATTTTCTCTAAGGAATTTATCCATTGCTCAGCTATTGTAGGATTTGTACTCCCATTGAAGGTTGGCGGTTGTTGCCTCATGAAACGGTCTAGCATTGATCCTCCACGTTGCGGATCAGGGTGCTCCATACGAGTAAGGCTGTTATTCATAACCTGCGTGAGTTGTCCCAGTATGGTAATAAGTTGATCAGCACCAGTTGTATCTCCAGGTCCACAATAATTATCTTGAGCAGGAGGGCAATCCCTACACGGAGTTCGTGCATTGATACAGTTTCCATTCCTTCTACTAGGCGCCATTTCTAAACAATGGCATAAACTAGATTAGTTTATGAATCAAAATACATAATTCCATACTTGTAAAATACTTAACATAAATTGAACTATTTATGGATATAATCCATAATCATAAAAAGGTTTTATTTGAGGAAGTATATACTCATAACCGTTCATAGTGGTTTGTAAAGAAAATGAGAATTATCCTAAGCATATCCCCCGGGAGTGTCGTAACCAAGAGTGCAGCAAGGCCCGTTGTCGTGCACCAGTTCCCGTTCGAGTCTAGCTCAAAGCGGTGTTTTCGGGTTTTACCCCTAGGTACATCTGTGCCAGAGCCGCCTCTACCTGCTCGTATCCAGACAGGGATGTATTGCTTGGAAAACTCATAACATCTCTATAATACCAAAATTCTAGGAAGTTCTTCTATACTAATCCTCAAAGTCTATCTTTGGGCTATGTGCTCTAATCAGAGTTTATCTAAATCTAGCTTCCAAGGTTAGTACTAAACTGCCTCTGATACCAACTGTAACGCCCCGACCCCAGCTACCCAGAGTCGGTGCATTACTTTGTAACATTGGCATGATCACAAAGGATCAAGTCTCGAAAGACCGATTAGTTTAGTAGCCTTGGAAACACTAGATACATTCATAAGTCTTTCATTACATCAAAAAGTGAAAAACTACAATAACAAAGTCTCCATAGTCCACACTCATATCCTCTTCCGACTATCCCTGCAGGTCATTCATAAAATACTTCTTCACATCCTGGAAAATATTAAAACATTGAAAGGGGTGAGCTCAGATGCTCAGTAAGGATAACAATAATGCGGAAGCTTTCATAAATAATCATTAACAATTAAGGCAATGTATAAATAAAACAAAAGCCTTTTAAACATGAACTTCAACATAATATGGCAAAAGTAAAATGAGATAATGCCATTCACTTCTTCACATGGATATTCTACTGGTCGAATAATCACATGCAATAACAATAACCACTTTCATAATGATGGAATGCATAATGCCAGACTATCATAACCACGTAGTCAAGGCCTCGTGCCAAGACCACAAATAAGATTTTGTCAAGGCCTCGTGCCAAGACACTAGTTTGTCTCATGAGACCTGCCGATGCATCGAGGAGCTATAGCGGGCTCCACCCGTCACTTATTAAGTCCAATGTATTCCTCATATGAATAGGTTTAAACATATCATAAATCATAACATAATCGTATCACATAAAACATGCATAAAGGAAACATAACATTTCCACATTTCAATCACAAGATATCAATACAACACTTTGATATGATAAAAACGCTTTCAAAACCATTTTTAATACCAAAATAAAAGAAAGTTAAAACTTTGTATTTATTTTTTATAAAAAAAAATGATGGCTTGTAGAGGAAGCCGAATCTCAAATAATGGTCACGGCGGCGGAGAAGTCGTTGTCGCCGCATAAGTACGGAAGGAAAACATTCCCTTTTGTTGTTTAGCAAAACGCTTCGTATAAAAAAGATTCCTTTTGAATAAATGTAAAAGTCAAAGGGGTTTATACACCGTATAAAATAAAGTTGTGTATAAAACCAAATATGCCTCAATGAAAGGAGATTGAGACAAAGTCCTTAAAAAGATCATTTTTAAAATAAAATAGATCTATTATGTGTATTCACTATAGGTACACATAAAGAAAGTAAAAATACAAAATAGGACATAATAACATCATGACATAATTTGAAAGTAGGAGATTAACCCAAAGAATGGAAGTTGGGTTAAGAAATTCCCTTACAAAGATCATTTATAAATAAAATAGATCTATTATGTGTATTAACTATAAGTACACATAAAGAAGGTACAAATACAAGATAATACATAACAATATCATGACATAATTTGAAAGTAGGAGATTAACCCAAAGAATGGAAGTTGGGTTAAGAAATTCCCTTACAAAGATCATTTATAAATAAAATAGATCTATTATGTGTATTAACTATAAGTACACATAAAGAAGGTACAAATACAAGATAATACATAACAATATCATGACATAATTTGAAAGTAGGAGATTAACCCAAAGAATGGAAGTTGGGTTAAGAAATTCCCTTACCTCGTGTCTGACTTGACTCAACCGTTCTTTAACCTCCTGAATAATAAACTAGAGTTAATATATACCTTATTAAGAACCATTTTTAATTTCATTATCCTTATTATATCACTTATTACAATGATATGAACATTATGTAATTATTTAAGTTAATAATGTTCATTTTGTCGGTATTTGGTTCTTAAGTCAAAAATAGGCTTCTTACACTTACATGTTGTTAATTTGGTCAAAGGTTCATTATATCCAGAATGGTATTCATGATGTAGATATCATATATGTCATATATATCCAGTACATACATTCATTTATAATATTACATCACATTTAGAGGTAAGAAATGAAATGCACCGTTCATGGAGACGGTAAGCCGTACGTACGCATGAACGCTACTTCCATTTCTATTTCATATTTTCTGGAACTAAATCATAATGATATAAATGTATAATATAATTCCAGTATAATATAGTTTATAATACCATTTACTCCATCCTTTATACATCCCACATATGGCATTAACGATTCAAATCACTTTGAGGGGGCGGTAGTCCGCACTTCCTAAAATGAAATTATCGCGTTTTACCCATAATGGAAATCATAAAGTAAGCCATAAATGAGAAATACAGAAGCATAAGTAAAACATAAACACATTATATTTCATATATAAAAACAGTGACATCTTAATGGCCACCTTTGAAGGTGTTATATGAGTGTTGAACAATCATCGTTTCGTGAGGCAGAAATTCGCCATCCACAGAAACCGTATGTTCTTTAACCATTAGATGTAGGTGTGTGTAAGTGTAGCTCGAATCCTTCTTATAACAACATCCTAGTATATTGAGGATACTGGTGTTGTTACAAAAGAAATGAATAAAAAGAGTTTAGGGGGTTGGAGAAGAAAAATAAAACAAAACAACATTATAAAAGACATTACCTCAAAATCGGGTAACTCTTTTTGATTTGAGCCAAAGGCTTCCTTGGGAAGAGTTCTGCCCAAAGTGAGGATTCTAGGAGTAAGAGAGGGATGTTGGGAGAGTATTTGGGCAGAGGTTGGCCGAGCCAAATGGCTTGAAGGTGTGAATAAGGTGGGAGAGGTGGGGGCCTTTTATAAGTGGAGAGGAGGGGCACTTTTGGAAAGTAATGAAATGTTACATTATTTCAAAATGCTTTTCGGATTCTAAAGGTCCCACATCTATATAATTCGAGGCTAAGGTGATAAGGTTTCGAAATATCTTCATCCAATAGGCTTTGGACAAGTGTAAGCCTCGGATTTTGCATTATCTTCTCATTTTATTTAAATCGTCAAATAATGATGTCATCGCTGCATCATTATTATGTCATAAATACTTTAATTTATTTAATGTCTAAAAATTATAAAACAAATACTATGATGTAGGAAATCTTTTTAGCTTTCCAATGACTATTTATAATCAAAATTTGGACTTGTATAACCCCAATTAAAAATTGTTTTAGTAGAACAATTTATGTTAGTGTCATTTTCACTTTAACATTAAATAAAAACTAATTTATGTCATTTCCCAACAAAAGTGGATCCATGGGGTCCCCAAGTTAGGCCATGGCTTGTCTTGGTCGGCCATGACTCAACCAATGAGGTTGGGACATGTGTCTAGGTCATTTAATATTATTAAAGTATTATCTATACCTTAAGCTACACTAATTACCACTAATCGCGATTAAGAACTTAATAAGTTACTATTCACCAAAAAATTATTATAATCTCATTGAACCACATTTTACTTCTTAATGACAACCATGTATGTCGGATTTTTGAAAATCAAATCACAGAAGTGGTAATATTTCATTTAAACGAAAAATCAGTTATTTAACTACCACTTAGCGGTTTCACTATTCATCAAAAATTGAAGTTTCTCAGAACAATGCCAAAATTTCATCCTAAGCTATAATTGATATTCCGAATTCAAAAATGATGTCTATTTTACAAAATTCCAAACATATAAGTTGCATTAATTAATTTTATAATTAATTCCCGCTGTTACGACAAATAGCGTGTTTTCAAGAAACAATTTATATCAAAAGATTGGCAATTGTTTATGTCCAAATTCAATGTTAAATTAATTCTAATGACCACCATTGGATAAAATGGTAAAAATATATTCTAATTATACATTAAATCCACTCAATAGTATAACTTATCACTATAAATTATTTTGATTAAAAAAGTTGTTTTAAGTATTTTTCACTATTCATAAAAAATTAGAAGTTCTCAGAAAAATACCAAAAATTCAACATAGGCTAATTTCGATATTAGGAATACAAAAATGAAGTCCATTTTGAAATATAAAATCTCTATAATTTTAAAAAGTGGTTATTACTATTCATAACGGCTACTTTGATTTGTCGCGATGTTTTAGAACTCGAAGTTGCGTACAATGCAAGCTATTGCATTATTGAATGAGAAGCGTATCGTGGAAGCTCGGGGTGTTACAGATTAAAAATATTCCCCAGCAGAGACTTAAACATAAACAATCCCAAATACAAATGAGATTGTGAAAAAAAATCATTACCTTTAGTTTATCTCTAATCAAAATCACTCTAAACTCATATTTTATAAATTTAAATTTATTATAATTCTATAATAAATTCATTTTTATTATTATAATATCATATATGATCCTTTTATAACATCTCAACACCCATTTTATCAGTAATTCCTTATTAAAATCATCATTTCTAGGTGTTAACTATTTCGTTTATCATGAGTATTTCAGTTTAGTAGTTCTAATCCTTATAAATTTATCTTGGTTACATCATATAAATAATATTAATCATGATATAAATATCATATATATATATATATTCATTATATGCATATTTATAGTCATCCATACAATTTGTAGATAGAAAAATGAATTACACTATTCATGGAGACCGTAGGTTGTACGTATACATGAATGCTGTTTCAATTTTTCAAAGGATAGAATAAAAGAAAGTTAAATATTTATTCATAATTATAGGAACAAAATAACATCATATATATAATATATATGTATAAAATTCTTCCACAATACTATCTAAGTAAAATATAAATGAAAAATGAATCACATTGCTTCATGGAGGTGGTATTCCATAAGTATGTACAAACACCGTTATTATTTCCCAAAGGATTGGATGCTAATTCGATAAATGTGATATTATAATTCAAGAAGTATAATTATTTCATAAAGATCATATATAAACATGAAAACTATTATAATACAATCCCTAAAGGATAGTGATGAAAAATGAACAATATCTCTATGTGGAGATGGTAAGCTTTACGTATGCACAAGCGATACTTTTACTTATCATTTGATGGGAAGGAGGGTGTATAATGGTGTTTAAATAATCACAATAAAAATTAATAATATTTATTATAATAAATATATTATTTTATGATAAATACCATATATTTATAGGAGGTTAAGTTTATTACAAAAAAAGTTACTGGGTAAGGTGATTACCACTTATTTGAAATGAAATCATTAGATATCCTATAAAGGGATCTAGGGTTTATATTTTGGGAAGATCGAAACTTATAGAATGTGGTTAGGGAAGTTAATATTAAAAAATTTCAATTTTTTTTGATATATAAGGCTCAAATTGGTGTAAATAAGTGAGAGAGGAGGTGCCCTTTTATAATTAAGTTGAGGGTCACTTTTGGAATTTCTCAAAAGATTAAATTATAATAAATATTTTCTCAAGATAAATAACTCCAAAAGGATAGGAATTTAAAGCTAAGGTATGATAGGGTTTTAATCCAATAAAAAATGGAATTTTTACTTGTTTTGGTTTCATTTTAAACCTTATAATTTTTATTAAACCTTATTTAACCAATTATAATTTTAAACCATGGTAACAAATTTTTTCAATATTAAAGGTTGTAATTATTACTTATAAGGTGAAAATTGGCCCAAAAATGAAAATTTATAAACCTTTTGACCATATAATACACAAATTATATTTTTTTAAATAATTTAATAAAATATTATTTGAATAAAATTACATTAATGTCAATTTTGACACAATTAATTTAATTTGAATTTAAATACATCAATAAAAGGGATATTTTGAATATAATACTTTAAAAATTCCCTAAAATATCATATATATCTATAAAATTTGTGGGATACATTAATTATTTTAAATAATATTATTTTTAGAATTTTTAAAAGAATTTATTTTAATTTTCTATTAATTAAATATATATTTTTTCAGCATTAAGTAATAATTTAAGGTATTTATTTAATAAAGAAAAATTATAAATAGATTACCATCATTAAAATAAGTTTATTATTCTTAAAATATACATTTATATTCATTAAATATGTATTTTAACCCATATTTATGTTATGAAAACTTATTTAGTATGTTATTTTGATTTTTCCAGCCTTACACAAGCATTACACAAACATTTGGATAAACCACTTCTAGGTTTCTGGTGCAGTATAAGAATACAATGGATTATTCCCAACATTGTTTTTTTCTTGATCTATGATAAATCTGAGATTTAGACAATTATAAACATCGTGATCCATGGAATTGAATCAAAGAATATAGACATGGGATAGAATGCCAGAACCAGAGAGAATACCATCTTATATTATTTATAATAAATTTAATTAATTAAAGAATTATCTTTTTTGAATTATTTCTTCATTGATTGGTATAACAATAGATATATTTTTTACCATCCATTAATTTTAGGAATCAAATCAGATTCCCTCTAGTGGTGATACACATGTGTTCCACAAATCTCCGAACATCACTATAGAAATCTCAGGGTGCTAGCATGACAGATGGTATCTCTTTCATTTTCCGCCTTTGATCGCCTTGAAAACCACTTCCAAAGCATTATCCCGGATCTCTCTTGACTTGAGAGTGGTTGGAAGAGAAAGATATCTCTCCATTATTGAGAGATTTCTTGGAGGAGTAAGCTCTCTAGGGATTTAGAGTATGACGTGATCCCCACCTTCAGAAAATCCATCAGGCACCTGTCCTATGGATATCTGAGCACGTCGAGCCTCACAGTCAGTGTCCCCAAGCTAAACCTCCTTGAATCACTGAAGGAGTGGGGGAGTGACTGTCAGAGACTGTAGATAAGATGCTCCATCTCGATCCACATAGGATATCCTCAAAGTGGCTAGCTACTCCGTCGCTTCACTCAACAACTGTATACCAGATCCCATACTGAGTGTATCTGCTACTATGTTCCCCTTTCCAAGAGTATAGACTATCTTGAAGTCATAGTCCTGGAGGAACTCAAGACAACACCACTGTCTGAGATTCTGGTCCTGAGAGAATATATACCTGAGACTCTTGTGATTAGAGTAGACTGTAAAATGTTTTCCCATCAAGTAATGTCGGTATATCTTCAAGGTGAAGACCACTACTGCTAACTCCAGGTCATGGGTAGAGTAGTTCTACTCATTCTATCTCAGCTATCGAGAACTATATGCAATCACTGCTCCCTCCTGAATTTGGAAACCACTAAGTCCTGTCCCTGATGTGTCACAGTAGACTACGTACCCAATGCCCTCCTCTGGTAACCTCAAAATGGGGGCACTCTCCAGTCTCTGCCTTAGCTCCTAGAAACTATACTGGCATCTATCCGACCACACGAAGGGTTTCCCCTTCTTTTTCAATTCTGATAAGGGTTTTGAAACTCTGGAAAAGTCAGACACAAACCTCCGGTAGTAACCAGAAAAACCCAAGAAACTCCGCACCTCAGTCATGCTCCTGGGTGGTTCCCAAGCAAGCACAACCTCGATCTTTTCTGGATCCACCGTAACTCTAGCCTCTGAGATGATGTGTCCCAAAAAGTGGACCTCTCGTATCCAAAACTATCACTTCGAGAGCTTACCATAAAGCTGGTGCTCTCAAATTGTGTCCGGAACTATCTGCATATGATATGCATTCTCCTCCTCCGTCGCTGAGTATATCAAGATGTCGTCAATGAAGACTACTATAAAGCGATCAAGGTGTGGCTGGAAGATTTGTTTCATGAGTTACATAAAAAATTCTAGGGTGTTGGTCATGCCAAATTGAATAAACAAGAATTCATAATGGCCATACTGACATCTGAAGGCCATCTTCTGCACATCTTCATCTCGTACCCTGAGCTGGTGATAGCCTGATATCAGGTCTATCTTCGAAAACCATTGTGCTACCTTTAGCTGATCAAAAAGATCGTAAATCCCCAGAAGCAGGTACTTGTTCTTCACGGTCGCATTATTAAGGCACCAATAGTCCACACAGAGTCTCAAACTCCCATATTCCTTCTTGGTGAATAAAATCGGGGCTACCCAAGGAGAAACATTGGGCCTAACGAACCCCTTGCTCTGAAAGTCCTCTAGATATACTCACAGCTCTCGAAGCTCCATTGGAGCCATCTCATATGCTGGTGTAGATGTCAGTGATATCTCGGGGTAGAAGACGATGTAAAATTCCACCTCTCAATGAGGTGGTAGACCCGAAACATAATTAGGGAAAACATCAGCATACTGGTCCACCACTACAGGATAGCTCAGACTCTCAACATCAACCGCTTTGAGGGTAAGGATATCCAACTAATGTGTGATCAGCTACACCCTCCTCCAGGTAAGTCCATCCTACACTGTAGAGGTTTTCTTCTTGCTGGTGAAGGAAAACCTGGTCCCATTCCTACGGACACACCACACTTTGCGCCTAATATAGTCGATCTGAGCATGGACTGTAGATAACCAGTCCATACCCAAGATGAAGTCGTAAGGCCTCGACGAAGCTACTAGAAGATCCCATCTAAAGATCTCACCTCCTAGAGTAAGCTCACACTGCTAGAACCAGTGCGTAATCATCGAATCTTCTCCTGTAAGAGTCTCTAGCAGAAAGGATCGAGCCAATGGCTCCACCGGAATCTCCGAGCTCCGAACGAGGTCCATTGCAATAAAATAATGACAGAAACCAGTGTTTATAAGTACTATAACTAAGGTGTAGTAGACATAGATCATACCTCATATCATCCTGGAGCACCATGGCCATAGGTCTTAGCTACTTGAAGCTAAGCTTGTCCTTGTCCACCTGATCCATGTGGTTGGGGTGGACCACCTGGTGGTGGTGGCGGTAGAACCTCGAATTGCCACCCACCGCCGGCTGAACGACCAGCTTCTCTGCCACATCCGCCTCCTGCCTGAAGACCTCCTTGATTGAATCTTCACCTCTTCCAAGGAGGTCCTTAGACCATATACTGGTCGTCTGTATAGTGGGTCGGGTAGTCGCGAGCCATGTGACCCTGCCCGCAACATGAGTAACACTGCATGCCCCTCGCCTGTCTCCTTCCTCCTTGTGAGCCTCGCACCTCTGACCCTGCATCCCGGGGTCGTCCACCAGAAGGTCTAGTCTACTTGGAACTTTGTTCCGTCTTCCTACTTCCTCCTACAGATGACTCAGATACCTGCTGTTCGGTTGTATCTCTCGCTGTCGGTGCCTGCTCAGCTAAGAAGCTCTTCACCAAAAGTGCCCGCTTAAGCACCCCATACTGCGTCAGAATGCTGAGTGATACCATCGATGATATAATATCTCATCAGAGACCCTGCTCGAAGGTCCAGGCCCTGAAGAAAGGGCCCAACACCATTTCAGTGGAGTAGCGCGAGAGGTCGGTGAACCTCACTGAATAATGAGCCATGGTCATGATACCCTACTACAAGTGGAGAAGCTCCTGTATACACACTGAGCGTAGGGTCGCTGGGACAAACTCTGCCCTGAAAAAGATCTCAAAGTCTACCCAGATGAGAGTGACCTCGTCATGAACATGGAGTATCAAGCACTACCATCTACCCGCTTCTACCTGAAGAAGGCTGGTGGTAAGGATAACCATGAGATCAGCTGGTGTCCCTACCAGTCAAAAACTCTAACCACAACCTCCAGCCAATCCTTAGCTACATGTGGATCTGTCTCGCCCCAGAACCTTAGTGGCCTCTGGCGCTGGAACTGGTGCAACACGCTCAAGTGGCATGCACCGTCTTCTGCTGGGGTTGGTGGTATCGGCTTCCCAATGGGTAGTGGTGCTGCTGGTACACCACCCGATGGTACTAATGCCGTAAGGGGGCCCTACACCAAAGCCTCATTGCTCGGTGGGCTGTCAATGCATACTCTACCCAGAACCCTGGCTGGCTGTCTGTGCGGAGGCATCCTGAAATGATACAAGTGAGCCATGGTTAATAAGTTATACCTGGTGAGCTGATTCAAAGAGTTCCTAAATAAAATTTTTCAAAACACACACTTTATCAGTGTTTTTATGCACTGAGTCGGAAATCATAAGTCAGGGTCCTGGTGTATGGATACATCGACCGCCACACTAACACTGGACTCCCTAAACTGAAAACCACACTCATCACACTTAACACTATTGCCACATAGAAAAGACCAGTGTTATAGTTCTTCAGTAAAACCAAACTCCTCTAATACCAATTTGTCACGACCTGTCCCTAGGGCCCATGCCGTGACTACCCCAAGCTCGCCTTCCATAGGCCAGGGGCTGGTGACAAGCACCAAAAGGCATATATCCTAAAACAGGAAGGAATTTCCTTTATAAACTGTAAACTCACACAAACCAAGAACACATCAAGATACAAGCACAAGGTAAACTATAAAGTAAACAGGTTGTGTACAGAAAGTAAAGGGGCCAGAATACAAGCCCAAATGGAAAGTACAAGTAAAACTGGAAAGTACAAGTAAAACTGAAAACAGCTTCGGTGAACACCTACCAAGGATCATACCTGAAGGGTAGGTACATCTCTCAAATGGTCGTCTATGCGGATCGTCTCATCTAAGGTCCACCTCTAAGCAGTCTCAAGTCTAGGTATCCTCGACCACAGTCAGTGTTGTCCATAGTCTGCACCAGACACAACAAGGTGCGGGCATAGCCTGTGTAGGGGTGAGTATAACAATACTCAGTGGGGACCCTAAGACCTCACAAGGTATCTCAATTCCACAAAGGATAAACCACAAAACATGGAAATAATAGTCAACCCTACTTAGGTAATTACCATACATATACCTATGTTACCAAGATACACTCATATGTTTCACGAAGGAAAGAATAACATGAAGGTAACACTACAAAGATAGTGTACCACATAGGTACACCATGAAGATATACTACCACACAGGTACACCACTGAGATATAAGACTCAGCTCACACATGTATAAGTGAAGTATAGTAGTACAAATGATTAGTTTCAAAGCTAGATCATCTTATTATGTCAAGAGGCACTGATGATTATTATAAGGAGTCTGAAACACACAAGATCAATAGGTACTAACCCCTGAAATGACCCACACAGGATATGACCCACATAGGATCGATATGCGTTGACCAACATTGGATCGCTGAGCGCTGGCCCACACAGGATCTAACCCACACATGATCGGTATGTGCTGACCCACACAAGATCATTGAGCACTGACCTACACAGGATCGATAGGTACTAACCCCTGCAATGACCCACATAGGATTCAACCCACCCAGATTCGATAGGTAACTAACCTCTGTATTATCCGTCTCGAACCTCCGCCTCACTGCCATCCACTGGATTCCTTGCACCCAGTGCGCTTGAGTTCTGTAGAATCTGTCCCTCGAGATATCAGTCATTCCTCAACCACCACTAAGTCCCATTGAAAAGTATCTCAAAGGTTTGTCATGTCATATGGGACCCAACACAATAGACAACGTGTCAATTGAACACTCGATCTGTAAGTTATCAGCGCTTCCGCTCTGAGGGCCCGGTTGGATTCGAGGTTCGATCCAACCTATCCATAATCCAATTTGATCCAAAACTCAAGTGGAGTGTACCAAAAGTACCGTCTCGATAGAAGGATTTCGGTTCCGTAGACGGTTCGTCAAATGATCACCCAGTTCTCAAGATATGACCACAAAGGTGAAATTGGGTCCGGCCTGACCTGGTCGGGCCGACCCAACCTGGTTCGGGTCGACCCGACCCAGTTGGTCCCGAACTTGGCAGACCCGGCCCATTGGGCCGTGGTCCAGCCTGACTTGCGAAGGGGGTGGCCTGGCCCTGCCCGCTAGGCATGGACAGACCCGCACTGGGTGCGGCCCGCTGGCGCGGCCCACCCGAGCTGGCGCCAAAGGGGGAGCAGAACCCCTTCTATTTAGAACCTCACAGGGTAGCTCCTTAAGGCACTGCCATGTCACTGCGGGACCCGAGCGGGTCCTGCCGAACCCCCAAAACCGGTTGGTGCTCCGACCGGTCCTCCTTTTAGGGGCACGGTCGTGCGCCACTACTCCACCAGGGCCGACCGAGTTCCAACTGCTCTTTAGTCTCTACTGTGGCCGATGGGCCGCGACCTCCTTCTCAACCAACAGCGCGGATGCACACCACCCCACCTTCCTCATGGCTGGCCAGGTGCCAGCCTCCACCTTCATCTGTAAGCCATCACAGCTTTGTTCCAAGCCTGAAAATTAAGTCGCTTGTATATTCACGATCCTCAGGTTGAGGGCTCCGCATCCATATGTCACGCTCGACGAAACTTTGTGTTTACAACATTATTCAATATTTGGTGTCGAAGAACGCATGAAGAACGTGCAAAGAACAAAATATAAGAGGTAAGGTATATGTGCGGGAAGAAGGCCATGTTAGTTTGGCCATCGTCATTGTGAATCCAGAATACCAAGAATCAACAAAAAGGGATTTAATCATAATTCAATTTAAAATCCATACCTCGTTTTTCTGATGGATATGTCTCGAGGAAGAAGTTGAAGTCGGTGAAGGGAATGCCGATGTTTGTCTCTCCCACAACACGTCTCCGATCCAGGCTCATGCGTCGTCCTCGTTCTTGATTTCCGAAGGATTCTCTTTATTGGAGAGGGTGTTCTTCATTGAAGAAGTTATTTCTCCAAAGTCTATCCTTTTACAGGCTCTCTCCTTGACAACAATTCCCCAACCAGGAGATGAGGACCCAACATATTAAATTAAGTTTATCAATTTAATTAAATTTACCATGATAATTAAATTAAGTTGGCACATTTAATTAAGTTAAGTTGGAACATTAATTTTGGTGGATTCCAAGGGTTTCCCCACATTTATTAGGGGTTTGGGTGGTCCCCACCATCATGAATTCAAATGGAAGGTTTCAAAAGAAAAATAAAATAAAAGTTATTATATTTTATTTTTATTTATTTAATTCTCCCACAAAAATCCAGAAAACCAACTTCCACCCTCGACCCACTACGGTTGAGGTGAAGGTATCCTTAAGAAAATATCGGTGCTGTGAGTTCAATGGTTCCCTTAGATTTCAATTCCGAGCACCAGATAAAAAGTTACAAAACACTAATCACACGTTTACTGATCGTATCCGAAAAAAATTCAGAAATTCATTCTGGGCACACTAGGCCTCAGAATCACACGTCGTCAATTTTTACAGACTCATAATATTCCCATATAATTAAAAAAATTACATGAAAAATCCAGGTCTTTACAATTAGTACCATTCAAAATATGTTTTCAAATCATTAAAGAAAAACTATTATAAAATAATCCTTAGATATTTTCTGATTTTTTAATAACTAGAATATCCTTAGTATAATACTCATAAACCATATTTATTGAATCTAAATACATAAATACTTAAATCACCCCATTTTCTTATTAAACCATAAACCAGGTTTCATCATCATATTCAACAATATTTTTTTACTATAATATGAAATATAAATAATGTATTATGATTCATAAAAATAAATTTAATCTGGCTTATTACTTTTAACATAAGAAATACTATTAAAATATCCTATACTTTTCATACATCATTTGTAGTCTCTTCATCATCATTGGTAAAACCATTACTCATACATCCTTAAAGACTATCTTCTTGAGCTTTCCACATAAGAAATTTATTTTTATAATGCCCATACTTTTCACATTTAAAACATTCAATCTTCAAGGATACCTTAGGGAGACCATTATTATCATTCACCGAATTAACCAATATTTTCATTTTTTCTTGAAAATTAATTTCTTTGTGTGCTTTTTTTCCACATTAAAAACATATTCCCATTCCTATAAGAAATTCACTTGAGTGTTTCTTACCACATTATGGAAATGATGGAAGTTGAATCCTCTTTCATCCATGGTCTTTATGAAACTCCATATTTCTCTTATTTGGTGTGTTAGGAAACTTTCCAAAGTTGATATTGTTAATCATATAACGAGATAGATAATTAGGAAAAATTACAAGGTTTCTGATTCCATCTCTTATTTAAATTAGTTTCTCATGAGTATAGTCATTCCCCTGACCATCACATTCAATATCAACACAATTCCTTTTGGATTTAACCATTTATTAAAACCAAAAATCATAGTGTGAGTAATAATAATCATCATGGGAAACCAAATAATCATTATAAATAATTTATAGGATGTATAAATAATAAAACCTTATTATATAACATATTAGGTTTAACCTAGTTCATTCATGATCATTACCAAAACTTATGGATATTATCCTATACTTAGACTTATCCCCCGGGTTCTCACTAAAGTTTTATCATACTAGTTTCCAAAGTTCAATTAAACATTTCTATGATACCGACTATAGTAACCTGAAGTTTTTTTATATAGATGTTACATCTTAATAGATGAATATTCTTTCCATAAAATCTTGATCCATGAGATAATCATTTAGGTCTAGTATACATGGAAACTTGTAAACATAAACAATAGGTTCATAAATGATCTATGTCATCTCCAACTAAGTTACTCATAACTAGTACCACTTTTATACATATCATTTCTAAAATCTCTATTTATAACATGGAAAAGTAAACATAATAGACGGTGAGATTAAATACTTAGTAAGGGTAAACAAGGTAGATATCAATGATCACATAAGCATAACATGAGCATAAGGTTGTGAGAACACAATCTTAACATTTGAAATATACACCCTACATATCATATATTATAACATCGATTCATGAAATAAAAGGTATTAGTTTATAAAACATGAATAATAGAATAATAAAATAACAATATCCATGAGAGCATAACATTGGAATAATACATGGGATTTTTTCATACACATAAACTTTTAAATTCATGAACATGTATAAATAGAAAAAAGTTCACTCATTAAGTTAAGGACATGAAATCATTCCCTCATATAAATTTATGGACATGAAACCAGGTCCACACATGATCTTATGGACATGAAATCTAGGTCCATACATAAACTTATGGACATGAAACCAGTTCAATGAATGAAATTGTGAACATGAAATCAGGTTCATGTATAACATATTTACCTCATGTGTTATACATATTTACCCAATGCATTAGAGGGAGATATAGGTCCCAACAATCACATAAATAAAATCATACATATGTCTTATACATGATCATAAATAATTCATCATATCATAAATCATTAAAAAAAAATATTCCATATATATTTCATCAATGTATAACTCGTGGAAAAAGGGAACATGTTTCATCAACATATTTTCATCATAAACAAAAACCATCCATAGAATAAACAAGGATGAAATCCTTGGATCATATTTCTAGTAAGGATTAAGTAACATCAAATGATGACATATTATATGGAAAATAATTTTGAAAGATCACTTGGAATGATTCTTCAGGAAAATAACCTTTCTATTTTGAAATCACTTATTTAAAAGAAACTTCACAATTATAAAGGAAAATATTTTATTTGAAAATAACTCTATAAAATTGTAAATTAAGTTTCAAATAAAAGATTATTAATTATGGTGTTAAAATACATTAATTACATACAAGTTAATAAAAATCACCCCTTCATATTTTTTTTTGGAAAAGTCACAAAGTACCTCATTTGGAAAATGACAAGAAGATTCCTTTCAAACCATTTTGTAAAAAGTAAAACATGGGTAAAAATAACTTTAAAAAATAATAGAAGGATGGTAATAAAATTCTTTAAATTATTTTTATAAAATATGGATATGGAAGAAAAGTATTCCCTAAAGGAGGTTTAAACATAAACAATCCCAAATATTGATGATATTGTGAAATAAAATCCTCACCTTGAGTTTGTCTTACTTTGAAAGTGATCTAACATCCTGTATAATAAATTTAAAATTATTATAATTTTGTAATACAATATTTTTAATACTTATCTTTGATTAAATTATTTTTAATATTAAGTGGGATATACTTAAGTGATTAACCATGTCTAAGATACTATTTTACTCATAATCCGGTATTATTTTAGTTCCATATTGCATGCTTGTTTAATTCATTAATTATGTGATCATGAAAACAAAACCATAATAAATAAACCATGAAAATAACAGAAATAAAATAAATGGTATGATCATGAGCTTGTTCTATTGGTTAGTTTATCTGGCGGTTGATAAACTAACCCAAGACCTAGGGGAAAACACCTTGAACCTTTTGGTTTCGTGTTTATATCTTTCCACCTGTCCACCTTTGTATCTCATTGGATTGGTTTCACCTTGGCTCCTGAATTGAGACTCCTACACTAGCTTGGGAGATCCATCCATTACATACACATTTATCTCACATGCAGGTGAGGGGTAATAAAGGGTTTTTACATAAAAGAAACCTTGGGCATGCATGCCCTACATATTAATGAGGAGAAGGCTAGCAGACCAAAAAATTTAATTTAAATAAATAAATTAAAATAAACCATTCACATAAAAAGGTATTGGTCTAGCTCATGATAATCCATGCATGACATGATATTTACGCATAAATAAAACTATCATTCAATTCTTTAATAATTATTGTTTAAGATAAATCACACTCGAATCAATTAATTATCTTTAATTAATCAATCCTTTTTATCTTAAACCATTTTATAAATTTCATTGAGATTCCCATCCATCATAATTTTAAACAAATAAATGCATTTAAAATTATCCTTGTACGTAACTTGTACCTTGGAGGCAACCTGGTGAATTCTAGTTCATTACGCAGATGTTAAATTAAACAAATATATAAAAAAAATCTATCACATGTGGTGCCTTAGCTTTATGCCTGAACTAGGGTAAACATATCAAGGGTTTGTATAATATAATAATAAATTTTAATAAATCTGCGTAATTTGGATGAGTACACAGTGTGTAGTTCCAACTACACAACGTGTACTTTTCTTCACCGTCTATCAGAAGTACATGTCCGGGGACATGGTGTGTAGATGTACTTTGGAATTTTTTAGTGTACATGGAGTGTTCAGTTGGACACACACCGTGTATTATCCACGTTATATGGTTTCCAGATGGACAAGCCGTGTACGGGGTACACGGTCCAACCCCAGCCCGAAGGGACTACGCGCCTTGTTCTGTGGAACACACATCATGTAATCCGAAAACTGTGTGCCACCTATTCCTGGTCAACACATGGTGTCATTTATGACATAGGTATACTCCAACACACGACCTAATTTGGTGGATCAGTCTGATGAATTGAACCTAGACTACATGATGTGTAGTTTTGAATACACACCATGTATTCCGGTGTTGTATGACCAGGAACGTTTGGCACCACCAGATGAGATCCTCTATTTTATTTTAATCAAAATTAAAAGAAAAAATTTGATTCTGTAAGGTGAAAGAGAAATGAGAGAGGAGGAACAAATATCAAGATTCATATTTTAAAGAATGATTAACTTGAATTGAAAAAACTAAATTATTAAATGCTTAAATCACCAATGAAAAAAAAACAATTATAATCAACGATATGACCCGCTCTGATACCACTTATAGGTTCTGGGCGCAGCGGAAGTGCGTTGTTGGGTTTTCCCAACTTTAATTTTAGCATTAACAATGATCAATCTGAGATCCATCACAATAATAAAATTCCAGATCTTTGAAATAGAACAAAGAAAAAAAAAGAAAGAGGGTAGTCCTAGAACTATAAATAGGATCATTATATGTTGGTTATAATTAATTAAATTAATTGAAAAGAATTAACTTAATGGAATTATTTATTCGTTGATGTTTCCGGTCACGATCCGATGTGATCTATCATCACGTCCTAGAATCCAAGTGTAGAATTCCTCGAGAGGTGATCCACACGTGCTCCATGTATCTATGGACTTCGTCGAAGGGATATCTGGGTGATTGCGCGGAAGAGCCTTTTCTTGCAATGTCTGCCTTCGATCACCTTGATCCGGTGGAGGTGAATCTCTCTCTCGTAGCTTGAGAGTGTACTTGGTGGCAAAATAATTCTCTCTTGGCTTAAGAGCTTTTCCAAATCCATTATTCACACCCAAAAAAATGTCTAGGCTTATTAGAAATAAATAATTCGGATTTTTAATTACATTGAATAATAAAATGAATTAATTACCTGAAATCATTTATTCATTTCATTTAATTGTTAGTAATACCCCATGTCTAATAATAACAGTTGACTTATTATTATTACTTGACATGCGCATAGCGAATTAATAATATTATTTCTCATAAATTCCAAAAAAAATACACAACATGTATATTTAATATACATGGAGTGTACTTTTATTTTTCCATTTTTCTTTATTTCCTCCACCACATTTATTAGACCTTGAATAATGGATATTTATTTCTCAAATAAATATTACTCCATTACTTGATAATAAATATATTATTTCACCCACAATATATTCTCTCGAATAACTAGTGTCGAAATAAATGCGATTAGGCATCTTTGAATAATTATTAAACCACATTCTAGAATAATCTTTATTCAAATTGTAAAATTAATATTTAACTGAGATACTTGGACACACTTAGTGTGTGACCCTATAGGCCTCTTTCTTAGTGGAATTAGGCGAAGCCTGCCTAAAGTCTAAGGTTAGCGTCTAGCAACACGCCAAGTCACCCATAGAGAAAGAAGTTAATGCCGTGACGATGTGTCACCACCTATAAACGTTTACCGTGTAATGTAATCCCTTTGTCACGATATCTCATATCAAGTGGGTAGAATGCTAGTGCCATCAACCCATGTGCTCGATTATTCTTTCTTTGAATTCCCAGAATTGAACTTGCTCATTCATCACCATGGCTATGTATTTGTTTAGGCTATATCAATTCCATCAAAGGGCCTAAGATATCTACTTCCATTATGGAACAACAGTGAAAAATCCTTTCTATCATGATCTATTAATGCAGTATTACTCGTGACGCACCCAACGTATCATACCTTACTGCGAACAATGTGTCGTCACAGTTTTCATCAATACATCTAAGTGCGCAAGTTGTAATACCCATTAATAATAACCTTAAAGTATAAGGACCAATACACTTGTCCACAGATAGGAACATCCAATGACACTATGAATTGTGGATTTCCTACTGGCAGGTCTCGTTATCATAATATCCTCCTGGATATTACCAGGGTGCACACGATGAGAAGGTGCCTCAAAGTTTTATGAGTCCTCACCCCTAATGGACTGTATTATTTGTGTCCCTCAAATTACATTATCTGGCCATAGAACATATATTCAAGAACAATGTTATGGAACTTTCGGGTTCTCATCATAGCAGGGATCTTTTATGACCCTTTAATGCAACAACTATCCTTAGGAAAATATCACAAGCATTGTCACACAGAATAACAATCAATATGTGATAAGGTATTTATTAATAAATAAAGTACAAATTAGTTGGTTCTAGGCCACCAACTCCAATAGTTTTTATGAATAAAATGGAATACACCATAACATGGTCCCACCCAAGATGCACCTAAAAATTCCTAAAACCCTATTTAATCCACCATGAAACCTCCAACACTTCTCAAAACCAAATTATACCATCATGAGGATCAAAATAAAACTTACTAGTGACCTAGAGGGTGACACTTTAAGCCTTATAGGATGGGTCCTATAGGATATGTGAAAGTGATTTTGGGAGGTATTTGGTCAAGTATTAGTCAAGATAGTGTGCTCAATGTGTGTGAATAAGTGAGGAGAGGAGGTTCCCATTTATATGTGAGGGGAGTGACACTTTTATAATTATTTAATGTTTTAAAATAATATAAAGTCAATTTCATAGGAAATTAGAACAAAGGAAACCCAATTTCAAATATAAGATGATTTAGGGTCTAAATACACTCAACTAATCACACTTAAGCAAGTTTTTGTGTTATCTTGATGCCTTATCCCTTTATTTTCTCCCTTTTAACCCATTTCATCCTTAGTTGGTGTTATAACTTTTTTACATTAGTAATTAATTTATATGACAATAAGTAAAAGGGAACTTATTACAGTTTTTTTAATGATGATAAAAAATATAAACTAAATTTTTTCATATTTAATTTATAAATGTGGAATAAATTTATTTTAGTATAATAATGTAAAATTTATGAAAAAATGTTTTTAGAAAAATGCCTGCTTTAAGAATAAAAATGATTTTAAACTAAAATTAATCATATAATTTATTACAGTAAATTTAATGTGACTATAATTAAACAAATAAGTATTATATGTCATTTAGACCATTCCAAAACTGAATGGAACCTTTCAACCACTATATTATATGCAAAGATCTAAAAATAGTTTTTAATTAAGATAAAATATAACTTAAGTTCCAAAAAGTCAATAATGAGTTTCCAAAAATGAAAATAAGGTTTTAAATGATTTATTTTACTCTTTATACATAAATTATGTTGATAATTTTTTTAAAGAAATTTTAATACAAAATTACATCATTATGATGTCATAAAAGTCTTGATATTAGTAAAAACTTTATTTTTCACTATTCACTAAAAAATCTTTAATTTTAGAAAAATACAAAAAATTCACAATAATATATTTTTGATAAGTTGAATCAAAAAATAAAGTTCATTTCATGAAATTAAAATAATAAAAAACTTTTAAATAAAACACTATAATTCATGGGAAATGATTTATTTAGAATACAACCTTTTTTTTGATTTAAAAATTATATATCAATGACCGTTTTACTTTTCTAAAAACTAAATTATTAAATATTTGTAGAAATTTTGGGACAATAATACACTATAAATAATATTAATGATATTATCAAATAAGAGTAATAATTATTTCATAACGTTATTTTATTATCAAACGTGGTTCTTAACATTTTAAAAGGATATTTTTTATTAATAAAAATATATACATAGAATATAATAAAAAAATTTATAAATTAAATGTGATATAATGAAATTAAAAATACATAATTAATTTTTATTTTATTATAAAAATTATATTTTATTATTCATCATATGTTTTGAATAAAAGGTTTTATGACATTATATTAAATATATTACAATTTTATGACTTTAAATATTTGTATTATACTACACTAATAATTATATTCTAATGAATTAATTACAATGATGATGTGAAAATAGAATTAAAAAGTAATTTAGTTATCAAATAAGACTATATATGTAAAAATTATGGAAGATAGAAACATGAAAACTTGTGGGATAGTAGTAGGTGCATCACCCTTATCTCCCTTTGGTTATGGGTTTGAGTCCTGTGACCTTGAAGGATGTGACAAGATGTCACCTGACCCACAAGTTTCCTTTTGTTTATATTTTTTAATAAATAATAAATATATTCATTTAGAATTTAAATTTATAAATTAATAAAGACCATTCATTGTAAATCTAGTATGTTACATTCTCCCCCCTTAAAGAAATTACATCCTCAATTTTTTTTATTAATAGATAAGTTTAAATAAAATAATTCATACCTTAAAATTAGATATCAAAGTATTTTTTTATGTTGTTGATATTTCCATCATCTTTGGTCATAAATTAAATAACCCCAGTAAATTAATATTCAAGTATATAGTGGTATTTCCTTTTTTGAGTTAGATGAAAGTGTTGAGATCTTGAAATCAAATATAAAAGATACCATAGTCCATAATTTTTTTAGGAAAATTAAAAGGTTATAGATATATCAATAGTTTTTTGAAGAATATTTTGATATATGAAGAACTTTTAAACTCATTTAGACTATATTTGAAAGTAATAGTGATGATTAAATCATATAAATGTGATTATAAGGTTGCATGTGATATTTTTTCCTTCCATTTTGATAAACGATATTTAATATATTGAATAGAAAATAATTAAAACATGAAATGAAAATAGTTTATGTGAGTAAATAAAATTCAAAAATAAATTATATAATACTTTAAACTTCAATTATTTCCTTATAAATAATACCACTAGTTCAACCTAAGTTGATTTAAGTTGTTAACATCCTTAATCCAATCCCAAAAAAACATAATGCCAATTAACATACTGACCCATAAAATTATATAAGAATTATAACTTATAATCCAAAATCATCATATTAACCACAAATTGTTTTCATCAAACAACATTGTTAATTCTAATTTTATCTTGACCTTTTTTTTGATACCAACTATAACAATATCTTCTTATACCCATTGGACTATAGCTGATACCTATCAGATCACTCCATAGGGAGATACACTTCATGGACAAGACTCTTACCATCATCCCCAGTGGCATCCCTTTCCACATGAAACCCTTGAGTAGAGCGTCATGATTCTCCTAACATTCATATGGATTTTTTTATAAGGGTCATATCCCATACTTTACTATGATACCAACTATAACACCATATATCATAAACAACACATAATTACTTGATTTATAAAAAGGGATGCAATTTTTTAAACTTATAAGATCTTTTAGGTCTAGATTATTAGTTAATTAGGAAAACCAAAACGTAAAAAAGTTAACAATTTCATACAATGTACATTTTTTACAAAAAAAATAGGGCTTTTAGTTTACATCCCTATTTCATTTAAGACACATTAGCTTCATTTAAAATGAGACACCATATCAAAAATATTATCATTGCTATAATTTATAATAATTATTAGATCCTATTAAAAACATTTGGAAATGTCGTATGAGAAAAAAAAAATCTTGGTAAGGTATATAAAATAAATGAATCCTATTAGTCCAATGAAAAACATGAAAACCCATGAAATGTTTTACCATTTTCCCAATAAAACTTTGAGCATATAAATAAATCATATCCACATGATAAAATCAAAATTTTCTCAAATAAAACCTATGAAACCCATTACAAAGAATAGGAAAACCATGAAGGCATCATGAGGAACATGATAACACATGAAAAAATTTCTTTGAAAAACATACCTTGCACCTTTTAAGTTTCATAAACTTTCCTTAACTCATGAAATAAAAATATTTCCATAAAAACCCTTCACAAGAATAAAATAAATATCTTGGTGAATCATATTTATAATTATTGTTCACTCATGTTTAAAACATGTTAGAATAACTGATTCTTAGTTAATTCTATAGGAATAACCTACCTAGTTATCTCCCTTATTTTCACATTTGAAGATTAAATCATTACTCAATTCATTGGAGTGCTATATTAGGCTCAATAAACATTATGAGATATATTTTTAACACCCATCACTGTATATAATTTTCAAGTACCATATCACTAATTTTTTTAAGCTTTCAATTTTATATCATAAAACCCTTGAAAAACTCTTTTGAACCCATAAGCAAAAACAATTTCCATTTTCAGATAAAAATAAAGTGAAATATACTTTTCAATTTAAATTTTTTAAAACTAAAAAACTAGAATATCATGAATATAAGATTATTTTAAAAAATATAGGAACTTATAGTGGAATATTGATAATTAATAATGGATATGATCGGAAGAAAATACATTCAATCCATATAAGTTAATTTTTTTTGTTTTTTTCACTTTTGTAAAATGTGGAAAATAACCCAAACAAAATATTAAAAATATTATTTTAATTTTTTTTACAAATAAAGTAAAAAATAGTTGAAAAATCACTTTAAAAATATTTTATGTGTAAATAATAACATTACTGAGAAATTTATAAGAACATAGATATGTTATAGAAATATTTTAGTGGAATAATTTAAAACAAGGTCTTAAAGAAAAACCCCTTAATTTAAGTCCCATATAGCTTCCTTAGTTCTCTAAATCCTAAATAATAAAATTATATTAGTTATTTAATTTATTTATAACCTTTTTATTTTTTATTCCATTATCACCATTCCTTTTATTTCATTTATTACCATGTTTTATTCAGTTACTAAATTAGTTAAGTTTATGTCAGACATTTAGTAATCCTCCAACTTTTGATTTTTAAAAAATCCATTATTGGTTGAACATGGCCAATTTTTACTTGTTTTAGAATATTATTAATGTCATAAATATTATATTTAAACAATAAATTAAATTTCAAAACCAACCATTTAAGGAATCTAGGAAAAATGAATCATGTCTTTTCATGGTGGCGATAGTCCGCAAGTACATGTGAGTGGCGTTTTAATTTTTCTAAGAGATGAAAATGAAATAATATAGATAACTATTTAAATTTAATGTATAATATTTATTTTATAAGTATAATATTAATTCATTAAATCCATTCTATTTATTATCCATGTTAGGTGGAAATGAAAAATGCATCATATCACTTCGTGAAGGTGTTAGCCCACATGTACGTATGAGAGATGTTATCATTTTCCAACAGATGAGAGGGTAAGAAGTTATATAATATATTATATTTAAATAGTGATAGTAATTTCATAAATATAATATATATTCATTAATTATATCTTTATAACTATCCATGAGAGTCGATGATGAAAAATAAAATACATCGTTTCATGGAGACCGTAGTCCGTACGTACAGATGAACAATGATATCATTTTCTATAAGATGGAAAATGGATATAAAATAGTTATTAAATAAATATAATAAAATTTTATTTTATGGAGGAAAATTATTTAATTATTTTATAATGTTTATAATATATTACAATGAGGTAGAATAATAATTAAACTTGAAAGTGTTTTGTTAGGGCATATACCTCCTTAGGTTACTTCCTTTGGATTAGTCCTTAAGTCTTATAAAATGAATATTTTGAGAAGATAGAAATCTATAGGATGTGGGTAAGAGAGTTAGGGAGATATTTGGTAAGTTCTTGGTTAAAATATAGTGCTCAATGTATGTGAATAAGTGATGAGGGGATGTTCCCTTTGATAAGTAAGAGGAGCGACACTCTTCTATTTTTTAGAAGTTATAAAATAATATAAAGTCTGTTTCATAAGAAATTCAAACAAAGGAAACAAAATTTCGAAGATAATTTGAATCAGGTTCTAAATCCACTCAACCAATCACATTTGTGCAAGTGTTTTGTGTAATCATGAAGCCTTATACCTTTATTTAACACTTTTAACCCATTTTGTCCTTAACAAAAGTGATAAATTTTTACATAGGTAATTAATTTATATGAATGAAAATAAAAGGTAAATTATTGAAATATTTGGAAATGATTATTCTAGACATTGAATATATTTAATAATATTTAATTTCTAAAGGTTTTAGAAATTAATTTTAATATAATTATTTAAAATGAAGAAAAAATAATTTTTTGAAAAACACCCTTTTAGGCATAAAAATGATTTTACACTAAAATTATAAATATAATTTATTCTCATGAATTTAATTGGATTATAATTAAAAAAATAAAAGTAATATAAAATTTTTACCATTCCAAAACTAAATGGAATCTTCCAACCACAATATTAAATGAAAAGATCCAAAAATAGTTTTTAATTAAAATAAAATAAAACTTATGTTCTAAAAAGTCAATCATGGGTCCCAAAAATAAGATTAATGTTTTTAAATTATTTATTTTATTATTTGAACTCATATTTGATCAATAAATAGGTTTTATGAAATTTTAATCAAATCTTACATCTTTATATTGTCATAAATTAATGGTATTTGAAAATTGTATTTTAACTATTCACATAAAAATTAACCATTTTAGAAAAAAATAAAAAAGTTAAACCTAAGCTAAATTAGATTTGATAAATCAAAAAAGTAAGTTCATTTAATAAAATTACCATTTTAAAATTATGAAATTTAATGTTTAAATAAAACCATATAATTCAGGGAATTTAATTCATTTAGAATAAAACTATTTCTTTTTTGATTGAAATATTATATATCAATGACCATTTTACTTTAATAAAAACTAAATTATCAAATATTTATAAATTTTTTTGGATAATAAGAGACTCTACATAATAGTAATTACATTATCAAATAAAAATAATAATTATTTTATAATTCCATTTTATTATAAAACATGCCACTTAAAATTTTAAATGGATATTTTTGATTAATAAAAATATGTACATAGAATATAATAAAAACCGTTTATAAATTAAATGAGATATAATTTAATTAAAAATTCACGATAAAGTATTATCTTAGTGTAAAAATTATTTTTAACCAATCATCACATATTTTTCATAAAATGTTACGCAACATTAATTTCAATAAGTTAAAAATTCGTGACTTTGAAAACATGTATCATAATATGTTAATCATTATATTATAATTAATTAATTACTATTATGATATGAGAATAAATATAAAAAATAATTTATTTATCAAATAAAACAATATATGATAAAATGATGGAATATGGAAGAAAGACAACATGTGGGCTAGTGGAAGGCGTTGAACCCTTCTCATCCATCAATCATGGGTTCAAGTGCCATAACCTTGCTGGACATAATAAGATGTTGATTATACTATGATATTCCCTTTTATTAATAAATTTTTTAATAAATAATAAAAATATTAATTTATAATTTACATTTATAATTTAATAAAGAATATTCATTGGAAATAAGGGATGTTACAAAGAAGCCTCTTGGATCAATCATGAATGATCTTGATCCCTAGAATGTAGGATACTTCACCTAAGTACTTCTTGGATAAGAAAATGTTTAACCATGCTGTAATTGAATATAATTCATATATAATTACCAATAAATAATATTTTAAAAAAATATAATACTAGGAAAATAACCACACTCCTAATAAAATACTTATATATATTAGGCCTAGATTCATTCCTTATGAAACCAAATTACCCTATAGCTTCATCAAAGAGAATATTCCCTGATTTGGATGCTTAATTAAAATCCACAAATATATCTCTAAAACTTTCATACCACATTAGTACCTCTTGGATTCACAAACCCCTTTGGTTGTGTCATATATGCATCTTCCATGTGGTTTCTATTAAGGAAAACTATTTTGAAATATATCTACCAAATCTCATAATCATGGAAAGATTATATGGAAAAAAAATATTCTCATGGATTTTATAATGGAAACTAGGTAAAATGTTTCTTCATGGTCTATGAATTAATGTTAGTTAAACCCTTTAGTTACTAGCTGTGACTTATTGGTACCAGATTTACCTTACATTTTTAGTTTCTTATTAAATACTCATTTGAACCCAAAAATATTTTAATCTACTAGTAGATCAAACATAACCTAAAATTGGTTTTGATACATGGAATACATTTCAGAATTCATGTATTCTTTTCATCTTGATACTTCTGAGCTGCTTATTGTCTCTTTATTGGAAATAGGTTCATTATTATCAATTAATAACGAATCACTATCTTCAATTTCTATAAAACCATATCTCTTTGGTTATTTAACCTCTTAGATGCTACTACATAGTACTTGTGCCTCCAGAATAACCTCTTCAATGGAATCTTATAATATATGTTCTTTTTTTAACTCTTGGGATTCTTGAGAATCAACTCCATCAAAATCAATCTTTCTCCCACTTTCTATTTTAAATATGTGTTCTCTATTAAGGAACATTCCATGTATTTCCACTGTTACCTTTTTTACTTGAAGGTACATATAGATAATATCAACTTATCTCTCTTGGATATACTATAATGTTACACTTCATTCCCTAGGTTACAAGTTTGTTTATAGAAAGGGCCATAACAGACACCTTGTAACCTCATGTATATAAATTCAATAACACAGATTTCTTCCCATACATTAACTCATATATAATTATATCTACCACTTTAGTTGGAAATTATTTTATTATGATTAATATAGTCTACAAATCAAATCCCAATAAGTATAATGTATGATCTGTATGACTCATCATTGAACTCACCATGTCCATCAAGGCATGATTCCTCCTTTAATAACACTATTCCACTATAATGTATAATGAGGGGTGAGTTGAGATTGAATCTTGAACACCATGATATTTTCAATTAACTCAAGGTTTAGATACTCTCTACCTTGGTCCAATAAAAATTTATTTATCTTCTTACCAATATGATTCTATACTTCATTCTTAAACTCTTTAAATTTCATAAAGGACTCCGACTTATTCCTCATAAAGTTGACATATCCATACCTATTATAGTAATCAGTAAAAGTTATAAATTATGATTATAAACCTATATCTTTATTTTTAAAATATGTACACACATAATTATGGACCAATTTAAGAAGATATGTGTTCCTTTAACACTTTCCACCAAATGGTGGTTTGGTTTTTTTCCCTTGCAAAAAGGATTAACATCTATCAAGTAATTTTAGGTTAAAAGAATACAAATACCCATACTCATTGTGTTTATTCAAGTTATTATTATTTAAATTACCAATTAAGTGATTTCAAAATTGGTTGTTAAATTATTCATGTGAACTTTATTTGTCATCGGTTACCAATACTTGGTTTTTGTATTCTAGTATATAAAGATTTTTATTAAGGTGTGCTATACTGTAAAGAATATAATATTTATTAATGTAGAAAATTTTATTTCCAAATTCAAATAAAAATTCAACCATGTTTAAAATCAATGTGAATATACTGATTTTGGTAACACTAGGAACAAAATAATAGTTCTTAAAAACTAAAACCATATCTGTCGATAGAGTAAGGTGGTAGTATCTTATTTTTATAACAACTATTTTCTCTCCATTGGTAGCTTGAAGATCCACCCCAACATTAAAAAACCTACAAAATATAATTTTTACATATATTTGGATTCAAATTTGAGAACCATAGGTTGAATTTAATAACCAAATCATAGATATATATGAGTTATATTCAATAAAAATGCACTAGAATCTCAACCCTTTATTGCTCACCGCAGTGAAGTTCTTCTTCCAATGGTCCTTTTTTCCACATGAAAAACATTCTATTTCTTATTCCTTTTCCCACTTTTAGTTATTACTATACTTTATTAGGTATTTTTTTGATTCCTTATACTTAAAATTGTTTTTAGTACTCTTTTCCTTTCCCTCCTCTTATTTACCATAAGGATTACAAGTTTTTCATTCCTCATGTAATTGTCAACTTGGAGAATCAGGGTAAGAAGATCCAAGAGAAAATTATTAATATTGTTCATATTATATTGGCTTGGGAGGGAGAAAATACAAAAAATAAATTTAATTCAATAGTAAATATTCTTACCAAGACTTGAACTTGATACCTTTCCAAGACCTCATAGGGACACTACTACTGAGCTGCACCCTAGGGGAAAAATATTTTTCTTATTATAATTTACAATAAATCTAGAGAATCTCTGAGAGAGTAAAGCAAGTATGATATTTATGTGTAACACATCCGGTAGCTTAAAACAAGAGATGTCTAAATATACAATATATCCAATCATTTTGATTACATGAGGTCTAACAAGCAAACCTTCTCCAACTTTTCACATGAATAGTGCCTTGGAGACCTCATACCACTCTTGTCTATCCTTATCATGATAGATATCAAAGAGGCAAGATAATATCGAGTATACATCCATGTTTTCATGTATCTTTTAGAGTTCACTAGACATGGATGATAACATCAAACACTATAAATCTACCACATCATCTAATAATCTCAGGTAGATATAGAGACCTTCCTCACTCACCTCCTTAGCATGTACCTCAGGAACAAGGGAATCAAACATATAAGACTTTTATTATTAGTATAATACAATGTTAAAGATTATTCATGACACCGATAATTCACTATTGGTAAAGAGTTTATCTTTCTCTAAAATAAAATGCAGTGAATATGGTGTTGTTTATGGGCTTTCTATTTTCTACTACAAATAAAAATATATTTTTTGGGACTTTATCTTTATTATAAAAATGGGATGTAATAAATTTTATTTATCTGACTCCCACTATTTTATCAAATCCTAATATCCATCACCATTGGATTTAAAATATCACATAATGTGGATATTCCAGTGTAATGGATCCATATTTTCCTTATCATGAACCAAAAAAGGGTTTGATTAATTAATCTTAGATATTTAGGTAGGTGGTTCTTTCCATCTTCATTAACTTGTATATCCTTGATCCATTTAGTGGAATCCCCGATATCAAAATACTATACTTTGATTTACTTAACACTTTCCTCCAAGTTACACCAATTATATTAAAGGATACTCCTTTTTTTATGTTAACATGGTTAAGTCAACCCAAAAAATTCATTAAAATTCCACGATAAATGGAAGTATCTTAAAAATGGATAGACCAACACTTAGATCTATGGTTTTATCCTAAATAAAGTTATGGAATGTTATAATTGACTTAATATTTTATTTGAGATATTTTTATCTTTATTCATAAATATTCTTTTATTTATCCTTTTAACATTATTTTTAACATTAATTGGATTTTATATAAGTGATTAACCATATATTGATAAAATGATTTATTCATATTGTATTTATTTTATACCATATTGCATACTTTTTAATTCATCTATTTTATGTAATCATGATAAAGAATTTAATAAACATAAATAATTAACCATTCACTAAATAAAATTAAAATAAATATATGTGTCACGATCATGAGCTAATATATTGGTTATTTTATTGAGTGGATGATAAACTAAACCCTAAAACTAGGTGAAAAAGTCCTTAAACCAAAGCTTGGTTCAAGTTGCGGCATTCCACATGTTGAATTACATATCTTCTTGGTTTGTTTCACCTAGGCACCAATATTGAACCACCTATACTCCCATGGGAGTTCTATTCTTTACATATGTTTTACTTATAAAGAGGTGAGGGAAACTGTGGGTATGAGGTTTCATAAACAAATAATGGTCATATAGGACCATACATAATAAAAAGATCATAGGCTACACATACCATCACTATAATTTAATGATAATTATTAATAAACCCATATAATAATAATTAAATTAAAAAAATCCACCACATACATATACCGGTTAAGCTCATGATCATTCATGTATGAAACAAATATGCATTTAAAACTAGATAAAATTTATTTAAATTCATTATTTTGTAAGAAAAAATTGTTTGAATTAATAAATTAATTATACTATTAATTAATTAATTAATTCATCTCAATAATACATCCAAACAGTCCTAGAGATTCCCATTATTTTTAATTTTAGATAAATTTAATTAATTAATTTAATTTAAAATTAATGAATTACATGACATGTATTGTAGGAAACACTACACATACCCATTTTTACTACACAATGTTTTATATGGTCCGAGTCATGTATTGTGCACTTAGAAAGTATGTAGTGTACATTCCATTTCATGTTATTACATAGATTATAGTTCCACGAGTCAAGACAAGTGGTCATCTTGGCATTTATAACATAAAACATGCATTAATGTATGAGACATGTTCCATTTTTAATTCCTATGAAGTACACGATGTGTATGATGACCATACAAGGCATGTAGTTATGTAATTAACATGGAAATTAATTAGAATTTTAATATTTTGTAAAACACCATCAAATGATGTGTGTGACAACTATATTCCATGTAGTTCAGTTTAATGCTGTAATTAATTTTTATTATGCGTAAATAATTTATACAATGTATAACCTAGATCAGTGCATATTCTGTGTAAATGTTTACAAGATACATGACTTGTACAACATGATACACCCCATGTAATTTATTCCTTTTACATTTGTGAAACATACCTAGTGACTCCATGTGTAATCTATATGAACATTCACATATTACATAAGGATTATTCTAGCCACACAACCTATAATCTCATTCATCCTGTGTTTCTCGACTAATGGTCAACACATGGTGTTTAATTAATACATTCCACATATGTTTACCACACATCTTTGGTGTTTCCTATGGGATGAAACCATGCGTGTTACATGGCTTGTATTCTAGATACATGTTGTGTAATCCATTAAGACACATGCCATTTGGTTTGGTCAATATATGGAGTATAATGATGCTGTGTACTCTTCTCCCACAAAATGTTTCATGATTTTCTTAGCTCATACTGGTATGATGAAATTTTATATATGGTTTATACTTGAAAAGTCCCATGTTTTTAGGGGATCAAAATTTCAGTGGAATATTGAATTTTAGGTCGGTGGATTGGCTGAATTTTGAATTGGGATTCAGAATAAAATTCTGAGAGTTTTAGTTCCCTAAGAAACATATTTTTATGGGGAATGAGGTATAATTGCCAATGAGGAGGATCGAGGGAGTGTTGGAGGTAGTTTGAGCTGGTTAGGATGTATGGTGGCTAAAGTTTGCAGCAACTAACTAGTCATAGTCTAGCCATCGACTAGATGGTGTGCTATCTATTGGCTAGATGGTGTGTTAGCCTAGGGCCTAGCTTATTTTATGGTCCCACCAACTAGCTGGTGGCCCAATACTAACTATCTAGTGACCCTAAAAGGGGGAAAATAAATATTTACCCCTTAGGTTTTTAGAGGGGAAACCCTCCTATTTCCCTCTCCATTGTGCACATCAAGAAGGAGGGTAATGCCTTATTGGTTTCTTCATCCACTTGATTTCAAGAGTGGTTATTGGATGTTTCCTTTGGAAGATCAAGGAACGAACTCCTCTCCACCTTTCACTATTACTTATCCTCCTACTATTATAATTTACATTTTATTTTTCTTGGGATTTAATGCAGATTCCTCCAAATCATAGTGGAATTGGCTAACCATAATGGGGATTTCACTCTACCTAGAAAGAGGAAATCCCATGATTCCATCTTTACATAGTAGTTTAGTGATTTTATGGAGGTATTTCAACTTTTGTAATTTTCTTAGATTTACACTTAAAAATAATTAAATTAATAATGAATTTTGATCTTATTCATAGGAATTTTACCCAGGTTAGTGCTAGAGGTGGGATACAGACCTTCAATGGATGGTTGGTCACAATTTAAATTCAATGAGGCTACTCAGTATCTATTTAATAAATTATACTAAGTTATATAATTTAGAATTAAACTTTAAATTGTTTGATTATTTTTTTCTGTTTTAACTAATTGGTTTGGATGTTCTCACTTGTTATAGATCCTTAGGTGATGGATTTGATGTGGATGAGGCATAGAAGAGGCTTGGATGCAGCTGTTAGGCTATGTTTTAATTGGGAAAGCTTCAGAATAAGGAGGGGCTCATTTTACTAGCCTTATTGATTATATACATTTTTAATGATGCTTGTGATATGCGGTCACACCATCAAGGGTGTTGAACTATTTAATTTAAATTGTTTAATGATTAATTAATTTTTTAATTTATTTGATATGTTCTGAATGGAATAAAGTTCCAAGGCAATGTTGGGCCTTGCGCACTGACTTTATTCCTTGACTGTAAATGGATAATACCTTGACTATTGACTACTATAGAATTTTGAGACCCCCTAAGAGGGTGAAATTAAATAAAATGAAATAACATTTAATGTAGAGGTCCTAGTATAATTTCCCTTAGAAATTCCTTATGGAGGAAGGTAATGGGTTTGTACTAGTTATCTATAGTGAGTCGTACCATGACCATGGGTTGGGTGAGTGACCGACCTTGAGTGTCCATGGAGTTTGTGAAAGGATTTATACCATCTATTCAGTGGGTTACCTATGAGTTATACCTTGGCTAGACTATGAGTACATTCCTTGATTATGAATTAGTGATGGATATACAACTCCAGGTAACTATCATGGGTCCAGTGTTCTAAATTTGAGTAAGAATACCCCAAGTAGTAATATTAGTTTTGATAGGGTGTAAAGGGATGTGTTTACCTCCCTATAAGATGGGTTTTAAATTGAGATATGTTAATAAGATGATGGAACCTACTTTAGGTGTCCATTCTTAGTGTGAATAAGGGAAAAATGGATTCTTTGGTGGCATGATGACCCTAGTGAGAGGTTGTTCTCAGGTATAGATAGTGGTTATGGGTTTAAGAGTTCATCCAACCCTGTTTTTTCTTTATCTTTATAAATGGGTTGGAAATTTTTTTTAGGGTAAGTGTTCATATTATTTGACTTGGTATATTACCTCAGGGAAGTTTTGATATGGAATGGGAAAATTCCAGTAGGGGTGGTCTTTTACTTATGTAAGGGAAAACCCCCATGGGGGTGGTATTTTATTTATGTATGGAAAATTTCCATAGAGGAGGTATTTTATTATGTATGGAAAAAACCCCTAGGTCAGTCTTGTTTACTTTCTTAGAAAAATACCTTAGGGGAGGTTTGTGATACTTGATTGAGAAACCTCCCATAGGAGAGGTCTGTGTTACTTATGTTTTTATTCCCTAGATAAAAAATATCCTATAGGGGAGGTTTATGATACTTAATACATATACTAGGGAGACCTGGTTATATTATATTAGGAGCCATGATAATCACGATGTTCTTAGAGACGCCCCAACACTTGTTGAAAAAGGTATGATCGACTGGGTCCATAGACATAAGGATTGACAACATTATAGTACATGGTTTTTCATAATCCACATGACATGCTAAGAGACATTCTAGCACTGCATAAAATATGTATTTTTGGTTGTTTATTTTATTTATTATTTCATAGTTATTTATTTATTTTGAGCATATAACATGAACATATCTCTACATTTTTAGTTATTTACATAACCAATTTTGTGGTTCCCTATTGAGTTTTTTACTTACAACCTAATCATTCATCAATGACACTTCGGTACCCAAGTAACTCTAAACTTCATGTTGGTATAGGCTGGGTAAGGGCATGTTATCTTCATGACCAAGAAGGATAAATCAAATGATGTTTGGAGTTTGGGATGAGGTATGGATCAGAGTTGTGGTTGAGCCCCAATATATTTTATTTTTTTCTTATTTATTTTTATATGTGACCATCCCATTATACGATCAGTATTTTATGATAGCATGACCACTTGGGTCTATATGATAACGTTTCATATTAATATTTCATTTTTTTTCTTCTTTATTTTTATGTTCACATTTATGTGATGAATGTGTATGTTAACAAGTTTTTTTATTGATATTTATACTATGATATAATGAGTGTAGTCTCCTCACAACACCACCCTATACCCTCACTAATATTTGGAAGTCTCCGGCATACAAGGAGGCGTACCTGAGGTCATATGGTACTATTGGTCCATTTAATGTTCAGAGTGATCTAGGGTGGGATGTTATAAAGTGTTATCGATTTATATTCTTTTTTATTACTATTTTGGATATGGTTTCTAGGAGATATACGAATGTTTCATATACTATGATGGATATTTGTTCAGTGCATCACAAACACGTAATTCAGTAGGAATTACATGTTACAAGGGTCTTAATATTGATGTTCTTAGCTTGTACAGTATGTTATTGGAGATATTCACTTTGTGTGACACACATGGTGTTTGAGGTTGATGATGACTTGTTGGATTTTTGGTTCTTGTCCCATTGGAAAGTTATTGTATTTGGATCTTAGATTGTAGAGAAAATATGTGTCTTATGCTTCATGTTAGGGGCATAGTATTAAACTGACATATAAGCCTATTAGTGTGATCATTATCATTTATAACCGAGGTTTAGTTGTTTAAAGTATAAAAAAATATCATATGATGTTTTACCATATAAATTCTTTGGGAAATTATACTCAGCAAATCAATATGCATATATTTCCTTCTAATGGTAGGTCATGTGAATATATGGTGTGATGATCATTGAAAATGATGTAAACATTGCTGTTCCATGTGTATGAGAGGTCAAGTCACCCTAATAGGTCAACAAAAGCATTAGGGACCCTTATAATAAACCCCATGCGTGTTGTTATTATATCAGTTTTAGTTATTTAAAGTGTCAGTGAAAAACTATGGTGTTTTCCCTTATATGTTTGAATGGAATTACACTTAACTAAATTGTGTGATTGTTATTTTCTATATATAGATCATATTAGGGCGATGCTGGTTGTATGTGTGTGTCTATGTGATATGACATCATCCTTGTGGGAGAAGTCTCATAGGTGGATGCTTGGTTAGGATTAGTGCCCTTGTAGGATGGTATTGGTTCCCTAGGAGTGGGAGGTGATCTAGGCATGTGATTATTAATTTATATGAGACCCATGAGTGGGTTTTTGGGCATGTTATATTCCATGGATAGTTTAATATGGTAGCATGGATGCAACATGTGAGTTATAAGCTATATGAAATGTGATCTATGGGATATGTGGGAGGACTTAGTGACCTTTTTGATAAGGCTCAAGATAGTGGTGAGTTAGTGGTTTGTATTTACCAAGGGTAACCCGAGTGAGGGGTTATCCCAGGAGATTGCGTTTCTTATAGTCGAGAAGCATGAGTTTGTGATAGATTTTAGAATCAATGTATGGATGTTGAAATTGAGTTTATGGAAAAGGAATGGTTACAACTTGGGGTTTTATAAGGATTTCACCTTGAGTGTTAGAACCTTGGGATGTGAGGCACATAGAGTGTCAAAGTATTCGAGACTATCTTTAAAGGATAGGACTATTCAAATGCTCTAACTTATTTATTTCAGATGTGCTTTAGCAGCATACTGATGGCATGGGAAAATACTCTAAAATTTAGAATAATGCTGATTATTAGGTGGTCATGTGATAAATCATGGAATAAGTGAAGTGACTGATTTTAAATAAGAGTTCCAAGGGTGAGTTGGTTAAGAAGATTTGGTATCACATGGAGTGTGATCAATAGTTTAGTTGTTTGATCTTTGTTTGATGTGATGTGATAAATGGGACCAGGAGTTAGGTTTTAGTGATTAGGTGGTAAAGGATCATACACCCATTAGTATTGATGGAGATAAAGGTGGTGGAAATTGTCATGTGTGGATCCTGTTGAAGTTTAAATTGGTAATGGTAGTGTGTAGGTTCAGGATCAAAGTGAATTCAATGAGATTCTTGAAATCCTTTAATAAAGGTACATAACCTTCTAAATTATACCAAAACTAATTTTTTTATATAAGGGAATATCCTAAGGTGGTATAGAAGGTTTCAAGAGCATTTGGAAAATTTTAGGACCCAACGTTCCAAAATTTGTGGAAGCAAGACAAGGTGTATTATTTGGATAATTGTACACCTCAACCGTACAACCTAGAAAGGGAAAGATCACAGTTTGATAAACTATGAAAAGGGTCCCTATAAACCATGAAAGGTATGTAATTTATTATAGGTTCACCTCACATGGTTTTCTCTTGTTTTTTCCTATCATACACCTAAACCGTACATGGTGTGGGCTTGTAGATAGTAGGGATGCATGGTTGGTGTAAATTTTAGCCAATCATGCAGCCAAATCATGCACACTATTTTAAATATGAGAAATTACCTTTTCCCCCCATTTTCCTTTAAAATTTAATTTTTTTCTTCCCCCTCCCTCATCTTCACAACAACTCTGCCATAACTCTCCCATCTCAACTCATTTTCATTTTGGTGGATCTCCCACATCCAGCATTCAATTTCTTCACCATCAGTCATGTTGGACCACACTCGGTAAGGATAACCCTAATTTTTCTACTTTTATTGGTTTTATTAATCATAATTTGTTTTATCTATGTCCAAGATAATATACCCTTTTTTATAGATTTTTAATGTTTTTCAATTATTTTCATTCCATCCCAAATCTTATATTGATACCAGATAATGAGTCTTCTATGGGGCCTAGGTAGGCGGTCTTTGTTTTCCCAAAAAGTAATGACATTTATAATTTTTTTACATTGTGTAATACATCATACTTTCCATGAATTTACCCTAAATTTTATAATTCCTTAAATTAGTTTCCTAAACCATGACCTAGAAATTTTATGAGACCCCTAGACATGGTTGGTGGTGTTCAACATCAACCCGAACCACCCCTTAGGGTGAGTTTGTCCTAACAACAATGTTAACCTTATTTCAAAATTGACCTAAAACACATCTTTGGGTGTTTTTGGTTTGAACTTAGGAAAACCCCTCTTCCAATATAACCAAATAACCCCTTAGGAAGTGTTTGGATTATCATTTACATGTGTAATTTATTAATTGAATTAATTGAATTGTGAAATGGCATGGATACTTTACATGGACTTGGTATTAGTTACCATTACTATTTTAATAATTACATGGATTGTAAACTTGAAATTATGATTAATCCATAATTTTGAATTAGGTACTATTTATGGAATTTGGTCACACCATTAATGGTTTAGAAAGCCTCGAGAAAGATTTAGATTCCTAACTTGGAATTCCTTGAGTGAACATATAGGATGCCACCTAATTCATTGATGTGTACACCAAGTTGTACACAAATATTGGGTTCGGTCAATGTATTAATTTAATGAATGAACCATATTTATGTTAAAAATTCATATAAAACTCTATAAAAGCTTATAATGCATGGGATGATCTCCCAGATTCGGCTCAATGTCCTTAGAAAAGGAATGCCTTGGGTTAACCCCTCGTATTCCAATAAAGAATTTCCTAAAATACAAGGATAGTTTTCCTTTTTTTGGTTATAAACTCTTTGGATTCATAATTAAAAGGGTTTATCCCTTATATTCCACCCAAAATCAACAATATATGCATCATGTATTGATTAGTGTGATTTGTATTGACTTCTGGAAGTCAAGAATTCCATGGATATCTCATGGATTCGAAATGGATGTGTTGTGTGGGAATGCCTAAACCCATTCCATAGATTCCTTATGTTTACCTCTTATTGGAAACCTTGAATATTTAATTTTTTCCCCTTGATAGAAATATATTGGACACATATTCAAAGTCATTTAGCTTCAGACAAAGAAGGTAGGGACAACCGAGTATCCCATGAGAAGCCTGAGCCCATCATGGTTTCTATTTATTTTACCACTTTTATTTATTATAAATGTGAAATATTACATTTTATTCTCATATACTTTATTTTAATTACACACCATTGGAAATGTATTACTAAGTTTTACTCACACCATTTTTGGGATACCTCTTAGTACCTAGATAGATTTCATGGATGCTTGTAAGGATAATGGAAAGCGCCTAACTATGGACAATTGATTTACTTTTAGGATGGTAGTTTGGGAGAAGAGGAATAATACAATTCTTAGGATGTTCATGGAGATCAATTATTTTAGTTTTTTTCCTTTTTTATATTTGTATTGTTAGTACACCTACAACCATGTCTTTCCTGCTTCATATTCATTATCTTCATGACATCATCTTTATATGGTACTACCTACCTCTTTACACATGAATTAAGATTTATATAGATGGTTATGTGATACCGTTATTATTTACCACTGTGTTTCACTCTAATAAATATGTTATATTCCACCTACCATACCACTATACACCCTTACTACTAGTCGGAAGCCTTTGGCGTACAAGTAGGCATGCTTGAGGACTTATGGGCAACTGAACCAGTCATTTTTCTATGAATTGGGATATAGACACCACAAAGTGGAATCAAATATTATTTTGTCCCATTGGATTACAATTTTGGATTGGTATACAAGAGAGTAGAAAGTTTTAGAACTTAGAAATAAGCCACACCTTAGAGTAACTAACCTAAGTGTCAAGGAAGATCCAAGTTTCCAGGGATGGGATTTGTTGTTCTGGATTTCACCAGTTAAAGTTGTGAAATTTTACCCATTGGGTAATACATATTCTTTATGATGTTATTTATTATATATTCTCACCCTTGGTATGGTATTATAGGGGATCATTAGTTCATGAATAATTATAGGTATGTAGGGATATATATGGAATTCATATGCTATGTCATGCATATCTTATTTCCTTTTATGCTTATTTCTTATTGCATGTCCATTAATTGACATGTTTGTAATTTATAATGTTTCTTACAGGAAAAAAATTAGTTAGTTAAAGTTTATAGATTAACCTAAATGGTGATTTCCTACATATCTTGATGATGACACCTTATTTACCCAATTTTAACATGGACAAAGTTGTGTAAAATTGTTTACATAATCTGAAATTTTTAGCTGGTTGTAATTAAAATGGATTTATAATTTAAATTTATATTTTTACGACTATTTAATATGGGAATTAAAGTCCAAATAAATTAACCATCATATAATAACCTATTACATTATAATACCTGATATTAAATAGTTGGTTATAGTTAAATGAAGTTCCAATTGCAACTTATAAAGTTTATGTCTTTATATTGTGGAAATGAAAACCCATATGAATGAACCATTACATTTTGAATCAATAAATTATAGATCTAGGAAAAAATGGTTGTTATTAAATGGTGATTCAAATTAAAAATTAAATATATTTTTCCTCTATATCTTGGAATAAAAACCCCATATAACCGAACCTTTATGATTAAGATGTGAGTCTCACCTTATAACCTAACTTCAAAAATGGGTAGTTGGGTTACCATATACCTTATACCAAGTCCATGAGACTAAAATTATTTTAACATCCATAATATCTTCTACCTTGTATCTTGATATAAGGTGTGTTTTTATCATTGTTGATATATAACTCTATGACGGCCTCAGTCCAAGTGCTAGGAAGGTGATGATGACTATGCTCCTGAAGTGGCGGGACCTAAAACACCAATAGTTCCACCTAAAAAACTTCCATTAGTACCACTTATTATTCTTGGAACAATCCATTATTCTTATATTAGAGAGTGTTTCTTATGTCTAGTAAAGTCCATGGAGGGAGCCCCATGGGATGCTCCCACTATGTCCGAGTTGATGAGGGAGTTCCAACAAAAAACCCCCAACTACTTTCTTTGAGGATGGATATCCCCAAGTAGCTAAGACATGGATTGAGGCTATCCATAAGATATTTGAGTACCTAGAGACTTTTCTAGATAGTATGGTGAAGTTCATATCCTACATGCTTTGTAGATATGCCAATAGGTGGCAGGATGTTCTGAATTAGGTAGATCAACATTGGGGTATAATTTGTATGGAACTCTAAAACAGTATACCTATTCTTAGAGACATTGAGAGATGATAGATCTAATTAATCCATTTATCTAGATAAGGGTACTACGTACATCATGGATTAATCAACTCAGTTCAATGAGATCCTATTCTTTTCACCCACTCTTGTCAGTGACGAGCTATCCAGGGTGAGGTGTTTTGAGGATGGACTCAGGGGTCTCAGGTGAATTTCTTTAGATTGACTATCATCTATTATATGGTGAATCATACCCTTATCACCATGTGAAATATGAGAGATTACGAAGGTACATGTCATGCTGGTTTAACAGCTTGGTATGGAAGTGGTTCATTCAGTGGCTGGAAATGTTGCTTTGAGACTTCTCACTAGGGTAGTGGAAATCAGAGTGTACACACTAATAGTTATGTGGTATACCATTAGTGTGAAATTTAGGGTCACATGAAGCATAAGTATGATAAAGATATATTATATTATTGTGCCTATAGTTGAATGGTCCATCTCTATAGATTTTTTAGGACCTTTCCACTAGTTCCTAGTGGGAGAGGACTTTCACCAGATCCAGGTTTTAGAGTGGGATATGTGGATCCACACCAGGATAGAAGTTGGTGTACCACTAGTCATTAGAACTGAGGAGGTGATCAGGGTCAAGGTAGTTGGACTCAATATGTACAATACTAGCAGAGTGAAACTGATTAGAGAGGTTAGATTACAACTCTAGGCTGTGGATCTGACTAGTTACTTGCAGTGAAAACTTTACTTACTGAGTCGAGTTCCATACCATCAACAATATGATGTATGATATTAGTAGCCTCAAATTTAGTGTCGGGTTTATTCAAAATATGTTCTTTACACTCATTTATAAATATTTCTTTAATGGGAATTCTTGGTCTCAAGATTGAATACTTATGTTGGGTGGTGTCTATTGACACTCCATTAGGAAATTGGTTAGAGTGTTATCTAATGAAAGTATTTTTCTTTTGAGGTAGATAACTATCATTTCTTATGGAACCTTTTTTTCCCTAAAGTTGATAGGATTCAACATAATTCTCAAAGTGGATTGGTTAGTTCATTTTCAAGCCCATATTGATTATTATCTCTAGACAGTGTCTTTTTCATCACTTGAGGAAAGTAACTATGTGCATAAGGGAGAACAGTATATACAAGAAACTTGAGCTATACCTAAGAAACATAGGATGAGTGTAGTGTTATCCCATATTTCCAACCTTTTTCTTAATAATTAGAAAGTATGACAGTCTATCTTTCCTCTAGTTGTGGACTATTTTTGAGGCATCATTCCTAAGAAATTTTCTAGGCTACCTCCTGAGAGATATGTGGAGTTCACCATTGATATTTTTCTAGGAGTTGAACTAGTATTTATCCCTCCATAAAGGATAACTCCTACATATCTTCAGAAACTCAAGAGGTGTGTTGAGGACTTGGTATCCAAGGGGTTTATATGACATGGTACTTCTCCTTGGGGTTCACTAGTAATTTTCACCAATAAGGAAGATGGTAACTTGAGGCAAAATGTGGATTACTGGAAGTTGAATTAGCTCATGGTTAAGATTCAATGTCTACTTTTTCATATAGATGATCTCTCTGACCAGATCTAAGGAGTCAGGGTCTTTTTAATGATTGATTTATGAGTGGGATACCATTAGGTGAGAGTCAGACCCTCAGATATACCATGCACAACATTCCAAAGTAGGTATGAATTATATGAGTATCTGGTAATGTCATTTTGTTTAAGTAATACACCAACATTATTTATAGACTTGATGAATTAATTTTTCTACCCATACCTAGATGAATTTGTGCTTAATTTTTTTGGATGATATCTTAGTGTACTCGCATACTATACATGACCATTCCAAACATCTTGACAACATATTGATTACACTAATAAAGCACTAACTATATTAAAAAATCATTATGTTCAACATTTAGATAAACTAAGTTCATTTATCGGGTCACATTATATCATAAGTAGGGGTTTGAACTGCTATAGGATCAAAGACGAGCATCAGATACCTGTTGAGTTATTGTAGCCACTTCCCATTACAATGTGAAAGTGTTATGAGATCTCTATATATTTAATAATTATTCTATCTCACACTTTGAGTAGGAAAGATTTTATATGGTTCATTGTTGATCATTTTGTGAAATCATCCCACATTCTTCCCATCAGGTAGTCGATGAGGGCATAGGAACTCTTACTCTAGTATGTTGGAGAGGATGTTGGGCTTCACAGAGTTCCCTTATCTCTTGTTTCATACTGAGATTCCCATTTCACTTAAATTTTCTATAAGGGAATCTAGGAGGAATTGTTAATTGAGATGATATCACCGTGTATCACCCAAAAATAGATGGTCAGTTTGAGCAAACCATCCATACTCTTGATGATATTTTGTGAGTGCATGTTCTTGATTTTTGAGGTTTGTGGGAATGGAACCTTGAAATAGCTGAGTTTTCTTATCATAATAGTTATCAAATCATGATCCAGGTAGAATTATTTTAGGTGTTGTATGGGAGTTTTTTATAATCCTCATTATGTTGTGTTGAGGTGGGTGAGAATTCCTTGGTGGGACTTAGTGTCATCCAAGAGATGGAAGATATGACACGTTTGGTTCAAAAATGGATAAAAAAAGCTTAGAGTCAACATAAGTCACATATTGACCATCTTCATCACCAGTTGAAGATTTATGTTGGTGATCTGGTGTTCCTTTGGGTATCTATTTGACTGGAGCATCATCTATTGGAAAAGTGGGGAAATATGGAACCACATAAAGTTTGTCCATTCCATGTTGTTGTTCATCCTGGGAAGGAAACCTATCAGTTGGAGTCACCACCACAACTAACCTTGATCCATGATGTCTTTCATGTCTTCTATTTGAAAATATATCATCTGGAACCATGTCATGTTCTAGAGTTTGATGGTTTAGAACTTGATCCTGGCACCTCTATAGTGGAGCATCCTATTTGTATCATGGATTATTAGAACAAGGTGATCCATAGACATTCAATCCAATTGGTCTGTGTGTTTAGGGTTTGAGGTGGAGATATACACAAGACATGAGATCTATAATCTCTTGTCAGGGATTAGTAGCATAACATATTTTCATTAAAGGATTATTGATGACTTTTCGGGGGTATAAAGTGGCCTGGTGGAGAGTTTGGGACACCCATTCTGTTACTAGTACATATAATTTTGATTTTGATTTATCATTTTATTTGTATTTGAATATTCTGAGTGTTGAGGGTCATAAATTGGAGTTTTTCCCAAAAGAACTATAAACAAAGTTGGATCATAGTTTGATTAACTGTGCACTAACCATGTAGGGGTTTTTTATGTTGGGATAGTGGGATTTTTCAGGGTTTTATCATGGTTTTTCAAACCATGAACAACCTTGGGGAAAACATATCAATTGACTTTTTTTGGGATAAGGTAGCCCCATATAGTTGGTGCATGGTTTGTCTTACCATGCAACCAAATCATGTGGCCTATATAGTCCACTTAAAAATTGGTATTTTACCATTTCTCCAATGTCAATTTTATACCACTTTTTCCCTCATTTTCTCCTTCCATCATGCACATCCCCTTTAAAATGGCGTGGAATCTTATCTTCCCTATCCTTAGTGGATTTATCTTTGATTTTTGGTGATTTAGCTTGAGGTAAGTAAAATATTCATGGTTTCTTATTATTTCTTCCCTTATCTTTCTTTTATATCTATTCCCATAGATGTTTGTAACTCTAAGTGTTGGGGATGGCCAAAACTAGGGTTTTAAATATAAGATTTGGTTTTTATGTATTTTAGATGTGTGAGGAATTACCCTACCTATTCCAGGTGACCTTCATTGAAGGTGATGAGGTTTGTACCATTTTTGAGGTTGGTGTCTCTATTTAAGGGTGTTGTATTACCTTTATATTATGAATCACCTTTGGTTTTTGTTTAATTTATAAATAAATGGTTTATGGTTGATGTATATCCATTTATTTGATGTGTTCTATGAATATATTTGTAAATTGGGTATTTAAATAGGTTTTTCCAATTGGGGTGACATGTGTGCACCTCACGTGTTTGATAAAATGGATCAAAGGGACTTTATGGATTTAAATGGATTTCTAAAATGGTTTTAGAAATTTTTTTACCTTGTTAAAGGTGTTTTAATGGAAGTGGTCATGTATTTTTTTGAAATTGACTTATGAAATGTATTTTCATGGATTAAAAATTGTTCATTATTATGATGGCATGGAGTATCACATGGGTTAACTATGGTGTGGGGGTGGGGTTTTCCAAGGGACCGTGAGAGCCTTTAGGGATGAATACCCTGAAAGATTTTATTTTTTTCCAAGGGACAATGATAAACTCTGGGCAAGAAGATTGTGATAGATTCCAGTTGGTTTCCGAGAGACCATGATATCTCTTAAATCTGAGATCAGGGAAGACCATGAGAGATTCCATTTTGTTTATCTGACTAACATAAATTTTTTTAAAATCACTCACATTATAACCTTATGATTAGATCCCTAGGTTCACTTACTCATGATAGGTTGGTTTATATTCATTGTTCATTTTATTAGTACCATGTTTGATGTGATGTTGATGATGTTATTCTTTCCCTTACTATGATTTTTTGGTTATATTGAGTAGGTTTTTCCATATGTCATTTTTTAGTAATTTGATCTATGTTGATAATTTTTTTGGAAAGAATATTTTATTTGAAATGGAAAACAGAATGTATTTCAAAGGGATAATTAGAAACTGAAATGTTTTTAAAGTGGTTTAGGTTTGAAAAGTTTTTTCAAACTAGTTTATTAGTATTGATGGAAAAATACCATAAATAGATTCATTGTGGTATCCTACTGGGCATTGTTCCTCACACACTATATATGTATTTGGGTGTTTGTAGACATTTTTTTGTAGGAAATAGGTAAAGGAAAGGGTACCATGTACCTAGGTGGATATTCTTGATTAATTTCATCCAATGTTTTTTGGAGGAGACACGATCTTATGGATTTGGCTCATGTAGAGTCATTTTGGGATTTTTTATTCATTGGGTTGTTTTTTCAGGCCATGTTTGGGTTTTTTACACATTCGTTTTAGTTTTGGGTTTTGAATTGAGATACCATGTATATATGTCCTCTTATTTCATGTTTCTTTTATGATGTATATTAATTATTATGGCATATTATTATCTTATTTTCATACTCTATATATTTTATTTTATATTTTTCAATCTAATTTAATTGATATAGAAGACTCATTTTATGGATGGGTTATGCTAGTTTACCATGGGTGAAATCGTTCTCAAGAGATTGTTGGTTATGGCTGGGTGTCACCATCCCATGGTGATTGGGAATAAAATTTAATCCATGTAGTGGTCTAGATTAGGATATGGGTTGGGTCAACCCAAATCCATTCATTACATGAGGTTTCCCTCATAGATCTGGTTTTGGAACCTATTGGTGAGAGGTGTGAGATGTGAGACTCATGTGAGGGCTGTGAGATCATTAGTTTTCCTGGTTTGTGGATGATAGATCGGGTTAGTTTGAGGTTTTTTTTGGAAGGATGGGTCATTAAATATTATTTAGGATATCTTGGTTCATTCCTAGATATAAGGACCAGTTTCTCGAGGTTATAATAGTTGAGTTTTAGGTCCCATGTTAGAGGATCAGAGCTGTTGGAGACTTTGGGCTGGGTTGATGCCTTGATATGGTGGTTACGACTGGGATCCATGGAGATAATGAGATGAGTCTAAGGGAATATTGAGGATACCATTGTGGGTTGGTTTCTGATCAATTGATTAGTTGATTCTATAGTCTTTGTTTGAGGATGCCTGTGTGGTACGATTTTGCATTGGATGCCCCTTTGGGTGAGGCATTACCCAAGGATGGGTTATTTTCCAAGGAGGCCGGTGAGGCTTTATTAAAATGAGATTTCCCTCAGGTTTTTATTATTAAGAGGATCCATTGTAGGTTTTCATACATTTTAGATTTTCACAAGGACCATTGAGGATTCCCTTGTAGGTGTGATAATTATTTTGGACCCACTATGGGTGTGTTGTTGATCAAAGGTTTGTTGGATGCTTCTAGGGGATACTTGAGGATATTTCTACATTGGGCTTGTCCCTTGATTTGGATGTGACAGAGGCACCCTTTATAGGGTGTACTTATCCTTATGTGTCCATTTTCATGTTTGAGTATATTTTATGGGTGTGGCTCAAGAGCTTGGCTATAATAGGGGAGTCCCTTATGGGATGTTTCTTTATGTTGTGACTCTAGAGACCATAGGAGCCCCAAGTTTTCTGAGTCAAGAGAAGATCATCACTAATAGTTCAACCATTTTAAATTTTGGGTTTGAGAGTTGGATCGAGGAATTTTACATTGGCTTTATATGAGAGTTTATTGGTGCCTCTAGTATAACCTTTTGGATATTGGGTTCAAGAGTTGGATTGACCCACGTTCTAGTGGTCTTTGGCCAAGATGTTTGAGGTATAATCTGCTCAGGTTTTTTGAGAGGATACTTTTGGGATATCATTCTACCGGTCATTGACCCAAATTTTGATCTAGTTTTCTCCTCTATTTTATGGTATGTTGTTGTTTGATGGGATTAAGGAGATAATAAGTGATTTGGATGAGTGAACCCACCTAAATGAGAGTTATGCCCTGGATAGAGGTAATCTTACATGGACGTTAAGAACTTTTAGTTTTTTTGATGTTGAGAAGTTCTTGTTATTTAGATGGGACCCCTAGGATACTTCATCTATCCAACCCATGGTTAGAGGTACCCCTTGGACAATGTATCTATCAAGTTCTCATTTAGAGTTCAATTTGTTCTACATGAATTTTAGGACATGAAAAGTTATCTTGGGTCTGGTGTTAAGTCCTATCACTAGCTCAGATCCTACCATTAGAGTCCTAAATATTTTTGGTTATGATTTTTCAAGTGTATTCCTATGGTTACACCCGAGATTCCTATATTCAGTCATTTTTATTTAGACATATTGGAGCACCTATGTAGATCTGGTGGATGCACTTGATGTGTTGTGGTGGGGTGAGCCACATGCTATAAATCCTATATCATGGGAAAGAGATGGGGTAGACTTAACTTAGGTGTTAGATTACAACCCATGGTTGGCTATTTTATTATTTTGGTTTAGACCCTTTTATTTCTATGAAGTTTTTTATTTTTATACCAGCTTTTATTAGTTTTCCACTAGTCTACACATACCACACGTTCATGCACATGTTGTGACAACAGATTATAGGTTCACTATTAGGGGTGTCCTATTGATATTTATTTATCACCACTATACACACACCTCTATGTGTGTGTAGACCTTATGTATGATTTCAGATAGATCACATGTTAAAAAATGGATGAGGTTGATTCCCAGTGTTTATTGATCAAGAGGAACCACTCCCATGGAGTATCAGGATCAGGCTGGTGCATCTCAAGAGTCACAGATACCAGGTATGTGTTTCATCTTGGTGTTTTATATAGAGCATGGTGTATGTATTTTTAGTTTTTTTATTTTGTATATGTGGTCGGTCCAGTGGGCGACCAAATGTTTTTTTCACATTCTTTGAGTCTACATGACGTTATGCCACATATCATTTATTATAGCATCATGTTGTTTTAGTTTATTTATTATGCATACTCTGATGTTTACCCTTTTGGATGTTTTGGTTATTTCCAATTTTATTTTAATTTAATGAGAGGGTATAGTCTCCCCATTATAACTATTAAACCACCACCACTATTCAGTAGCCTCTATCATAAGGGGAGGCACGCTTGAGGCCTTATGGTGGGCTGGATCAAGTGACATGTTAGGTCAACCTAGTTCAGTTCTCTACAGGTTACTTCCTCCCCTTTATTTTAGAGTAGCTTTTGGGTGTTTCCTTTAGGGGATCAAGGTATGAACTCCTATCCTACTTCAACTTTTTCTTCTCACCCTCTTGCTATAATTTGAGTTTTCTCTAGCAAGGGATTTGGTGCCGATTCCACCAAAACATGGTGTACTTAACTGAGTATTTATGGGATTCTACTTTGACTAGGATTAGGTTTTTCCGAGATGATGTATACATTAGGTCACTTAGATATTTTATGAGGGTATTCCACATTTTTTAATTTTCTTATATTTTCACTTAAAATAATTAAATTAATACTTTAATTGATTCTAATTCATAGGTATTTTTCCTAGGTTATTGCTGGAGGTGGGGAACGAACCTCCAGTGGTTGGTTGGTCACTGTTTGGATGAAATGGTGCCACATGATAGGTGTTTCATCTATTATTTCAAGTTTTATAATACAGTATAAAATTCTAAATTGTTTGATTAAATTTGGTTTTGGATCTAACTAATTGGTTTGGATGTTCTAGCTTTTGTTAGATGCTTGAGTGATGGTTGAAGCTTGTACAAAGAATGGGTAATGCTAGGAAGAAACTTCTAGGCTATGTTTTAATTGTAAAATATTCAGGATAATGTAGGGGGTACTTGTACAATAACTTTGGATTTTATTCATTTTTTTGATGCAAGAGATGTGTGGTCACTCTACTGAGGGTGTTAGACTGTTAAATTTAAATTGTTTAATGATTAATTAATTTCTTAACTAAATTGTTATGACCTGATAGAACAAAGTGCCAAGCCCATGTTGGGCCTAGTACACTATCCTTATGACTCAACCATCAATTCCCAAGACCCCGACCGATGACTTCTATGGAATGTTGATACCCCTTGATATGGGTGAAATTAAATTAAATGAAATAAAATTTAGTGTAGAGTACCTAGTGTAGGTTCCATTGGACCTTACTTGTAGAGATATTTAATGGGTTGATACTAGTTGTACCTAATGAATCATAGCATGACCCTGAGTTGGGTGAGTGACCGACCTTGATTGAACATGGAGTTTGAGATAAGATTTATGAAATCTTTATAGTGGGTTTCCTATGAGGTATACTCATGTCAGCCAATGAGGGCATGAATTGATTATGAATTGGCGAGGGATGTTCTACCCTTGGGTAAGGCAAGGTCCTGATGTACAAAATTTTATTAGGAGCACCCTAAGTAAGGTTTCTAGTTTTGATAGGGTGCTAAGGGACACAGTTCATTTTGGAGGATGAGTATTGAACTAAGATATGCTAATGAGATGATAGAACCCACTTTGGGTGTCCATACTTGGTGTTACTAAGGGAATCCAGAGGGTTCCCTGGTGACATGTTAACCCTAGTGAGAGGGTGTGATTGAGTATGGATAGTGATGAAGAGTTTATGCATTCAATAAACCCCTATTTTATTTTATCTTTATAAATGGATTGGAAACACACTTTTGGGGGTGGTGTTTATATTATTTGACTAGGTATACTTACTCAGGGCAATTTTGATATGGAATAAGAAGACACCCATAGGGGAGTAATTTTAGTTATGTATGGGAAAATTAACATAATGGAATTCCTTTATTTATGTATAGAAAATTCCCGTAGCTTCAGTCTTTTATTATGTATAGAAAAATCACTTGGAGTGGTTTTTTAGACTAGCTAAAAAAACTCCTATAGGGGTGGACTATGATACCTGGATGAGAAAAATCCCATAGGGGAGGTCAATGTTACATGAGGTCTTATGAACTAACAAAGAAAAATCCCATAGGGTAGGTCCATGTTACTTTTTAGTTTATTTCATGGTTGAGAAAACTCCTAGATGGGAGGTCCATAATACTTGATATGTATACCAGGGAGGCTTGGGTTTATTATATTGGGAAGCATTGTCATCATGAAATGCTCAAAGACCCCCCAATACTGAATGAAGTAGGTATGGTTGATCAGGGACAAAAAAATAAGGATTGACAAAAGTATAGTATATGGTACATGGTACATGGGTTGGAACAGTCCACACGATATTCTCAAAGGAATCAGGTCACTGAATAAAGTATGAATTTTTGGTTATTTATTTTATTTATTTTCCAGAATTTATTTATTTATTTTGACCATGTCACATGCACATATCACTGCATTTATTATTATGTATAGAACTGTGTTGGGGGTTCCCTACTGAGTTTTGTACTCACACCCTATTTGGGCGGCCATGTCACTTGATTACCCAAGAAACTCTACACTTTTTGAATGCATAGGTTGGACTAGGCCATGGTATTATCAAGATGAAGTGGGGAAATTTGGATGATGCAAGAGTTTGGGATGAGGTATGGATTAGAGTGGTAGTGGCACCTCAATGTATTTTATTTATTTATTATTTATTTTTATATGTGATCAACTGAGTGGGAGCCCAGTCTTGTATACTGGAATGACTATTCATGTCTATATGATCACATTTAAAATTAATATTACATGTTTCTTCTTATTTATTTTTATGTTTACTCTGATGTGATGGATGAGTATGTTTTCTTCTTACTTACACTATTATTTATACTCTGATATTGGTGGTATAGTATTATTACACTTCCACCCTAAACCCCCACTTCTGGTTGGAAGCCTCTGTTGTATGAGGAGGCATGCATATGATCATGTGGCACCACTGACCTAGTTAATTTTCATAGTAATCTAGGTTGGGATGTTACAATAATTTTTAGATATATTTCATATAGTCCGATGATATATGGACAGAATCGATGACACCTCTAGAAGGGATCTTTGAGATTTATTCATATTTTTGGCTTTATTATTTGTTATATGAAAGTGAAAAAAGTGATATCATGATTTTCATATTAATAAAGAATAAAAATTAATTGAGAAACTAATATTAAATTATAAATAAATCAATGATTAATGAATAATTATAAATTAATATGTGACCACTTTGATACCACTCAAAGGTTTTTGGGTGCAATAGAAGGATTTGGGCCCATGACCAATAATGTAATTTTACTTTTTTCTTTAGAATTTTCCTAAGAATTTAATGAATAAGAAAATTAGAATCCATAATAAAAGATATTTCATTTATAATTTATAGTTAAATTATAAATTATAATTACCTATTTTATTGGATTTTTTTCTTTATTTTTGAATCGGTTGCCCACTCTCATTGTACCATTGTTGTGATGAATTATTCATGGGTAGAATCCCTATAGTGGTAATCCACACATGATCCATGAAAGTTAGAACATTGTGTATGGATATTTTTGTGATAGCACTAAAGATAGATCATATTGAATTATTCCAGTTTATCACAACAATAATCCCTTCCACATGAGAAGGATTCTATCTAGTTCACTCATGATCTTTATAGGCTTGTGGAAGATCAATTATCACTATTTTTTATAGTGTTTTAGAGATAAGTTTTCTCAAAGTTGAGAGAATTCTATAGATATTATTTTCTATGAAAAACTACCACCTACACTATAAATTATATAACTATGTTTATATAGTCAGGTTAGAGAATTGGTAATTTCACAAAAGACCTTGGAAAATCTTATAATACTTAGTGAAACCCACATCTAATAATAATAATAATATTATTATTATTTCCTTGACATTCTAAAAACTCCTGAGTTATATTATATTATTTATTAAATAAATAAATAAATATTTATTTAAATGATATTAAATATACCATTCCTACTATACCCTTAACTCAATCCATCAATCCTCCTTAACATTTACCAGACCTTGAATAATTACTATTTAGTAAAATAAATAAATATCACTATATTATTTTTTCAATAAATATTTATACACTCAATATAACCTGAATAATCATTATTCCTCTAAACATGAGAATAATACTTATTATAATATTTTATTAATATATATTTTTACAGAGGTTCTGGATACACTTAGTGTGAGCCTCTAGGCGTCTTTCTCTATGGAATTAGAATAACTCTCCTAAATTCCAAGATCAAAATCTAACAATACATCAATACACCTATAGAGAAAGAAGTTAATGTTTCAATGGTAATAACTTCCTATGAACATTCATTGTGTAATATAATGCATTTTTCTTAATATCTAATCAATCATGTCACATTAGATATGTCATCAAACTATATGTGTGATATAAATTAATATTTCACTGTCCTAAAATGAAAGTGCTGATAAGAATTACATATAAATGAAATTTAATTAGTTACTTTCATTCGAATTAAAGGTCCAGATATATCTAATGCCATTAAATTAGAAAGTAAAAGTCTTTTATTGAAATATTCATTAATACCATATCATTTATGACACACCCAACATATCTTAATTTTCCATGAGCATATTCAGCATGGTTTTCAAAATTACATCTAAGTACACAATGCATGATATGCATTAATAACAATATCAAGTCTAAGGACTAATACACACATCCATAGATATGAATATATAATGAAACATATAACAAGTGAAATTACTATGGGTGTGTATGTTCTCATAAACTCCTCTATTAAAGATTACCAAGGGATAAATTCATGAGAATTTTCAATGTATTATGATCCCCCTATCCTTGTTAGCCCATATCATCTATATCTAGTCATACTATTTCATCCAACCATATACTATAAATTTAAGAATATCATTATATAACTTCTAGTTTATCATTATAGTAGGGAACTTATATAACCATTTGACATGAAAAATAACTATGGAAATTATCACGTTAAATTAACACTGAATAATACACATAATGTGATAAGTAATTTAATTAATATTCAAGAACATGAATATATCAGTAATCAAAAGTACAAAGTAGTTTGTTATAGGGAACTAACTACCATAGGTATTACGACTACAAGAGAGGTGGATTATATTCTAAAGGATAAATAACAATTTTCTATCACTCTAGTAATCATATGTTAAAAATTTATAACTTTTGAATAAGTAATAGTTCAACACCAATATTCATAGAAGAAATTAGAATACATGGAAGTAATAAAATTTAACCGAGGCAAGAAAGTGGTAAGAAAAACAGAAACAAAACATAAAAAGTAATTGAAAAGATGCACATAGTCAAGGATAAAAATTCTAAAACTTATAAAATTTCATTATTATTGAAAAGATATATTTTACAAGAATTCTACAATTTTAAACCAAAGTGGTAGGTGGAGCTATAAAATTGATCTAAGGTGTCAACATGCTCAAACATAGGAACTTATTCAACTAAGATAGTAGGAAATAGCAAGTTCCATAATAGGAAATTATTATATCTATCTCTAGTCAGTCGAAATGATTACAACAAAAATCTATGAAATTTTATAATGAAACCATGAAAAATGGAAGCTCTTATCAAAATAGTGATAAAAATTACAAGAATAATAACTCAAAAGAAAATTTGATGATACAAAACAATATTTATTTATAATTTTTATTGATCTATATATGTTCCATTATTTGAATTAGAGGTATTTTATTTATAGATAAAGTTATAACAAACATAAATTGTTATATTCTAAAATCTTTAGGTTTGGTTGTAACTGTAATAGAAGAATACTACTTATTCCATTGAATATATTAATGTGGTTCATCATTCTATAAAAATGATTCAGAATGTTCTACAAAATTGTTTTATCATCTTAGTTATTTATAATTCAATGGACCATCAGTTAAATCATCACAATAAAAAACTAACACAAAAAACCTTCAAATTACTTTAGGCTCAAAATATGTGTATTGCTATTTTCAAGTGATTTTATCTCAAAAATGTGTTGTGATCAATTATGAAAAATGTAAATTTAATGAAATTTGATATTTCAAATGATTAATTATAATTATAATTATTAATAAATTATTTAATCATGGAATTGTAAAAAATATTATATTTAACCATTAGATCATATTTTATTAATAATAGGTGAATTTGGAAGATTAATTATACATTTTTTTTAAAATTATATTAATGATCAATAGTTTTTAAATATTTCTTTATAGGATATTAAAATATTTATTTTTTGTACCATTTTTAATGATTATGTAAGTATTTTCTTGAGGTTTTATAAAAGATCATTCATGGGGGAATTTGATAATGATTAAATTATAACACTTTATTAATATGGTTTTCATCCTTTAATATAATTTATGGGTACTTTTAATTTATAATTTAAGGAGATATTTCCTTAATCATATACACATATGATATGTTTTGGATTATATAATATGGTATGATATAAACATGTTGTATCATATGACATGAAGAAACCATGAGTATGTAATACTTCTTGGATTAGGTATATTGTCTTTTATGATATGACTATATTGTAATTCATAGTTTCTACCATTTTCCATGAAAGTTGTAATTTGAAAATTTACCATATCATAAGGAATGTTAAGTATGTTACTATCAATGATTGAAGTGGTGAATTAATGTTAAGTGTTTATGTGTGAGAGAATCATCCCCATATTGGATATCATTAAAGATGCATTGTATAATATGTGACATAAAGCAGTTCGATGCATTAATGCATGAGTTGGATGAAGAATTTAATCACGTGTTACAATAAATGATTAAATGTGTGAGAGCTATAAGAGAATCATCTAGGGATATTTAGTACCCATATGATAGGTATCAGTGTGTGATGACATGAAAGCATTCGCAATATCTCAGCTAAAACTCCTTTACCCTAAATCTCTCTTTATCCTTCTTCTTTTACCCATGGAGTCACTAGAATATTGTAGATGAAGGATGATACCACTCATGTGATGATTGATTTGGTTTCAACTTGGGGATACTTATAGAGGTGGATCATCCTTTAACTATCACTTATGTGATCTTCATCAGCCACATATGATGAAGATAAATGCTGCTGCATCTCATCGATGTTAGGTACAAACACTATTTTCTATGGTTATTCATTTACAATATATTCTTGATTTATTTATCTTGCTTGGAGATCTTGGTTTGGGTTTGTTTATTTCTTCTATAGTGTCTAACAAGTGTTATTAGATCCATTCTAAACAAAATAGTGGTATCAATTCCTATATGAATTTATATTCAGGAAATCATGATAATAAATAGAGTTTATCAATATTATATTCCTTATCATATTCCCATACTTAAAAATGACAGAGTAAAAACCCCATAGATTTGTATTAATTACATCATACGATATCTAAATATCAAAGATTACAATTTCAATACACCATGTTTTCGAAAAACATAGCATCATACCATTCTTATGATATCCTAGGGAATCCTAAAATATGATAGGGATAATATTGGAGGTCACATGGATATCATTTGTAAAATATGACTGACAATGATCAGTACTATGGTATTAATCATACAATAAGATTCACCATGAATCATGAAATACGATCGATGATAAAATAATATTTTCCTTTAATTCAATTATGATCTGAATTTTATTATTTATAAATTATTTATTTTCCTTTAATTATAAATATTTTATAATTAATTAATTAAATATTTATGAAATATTTATTAATAAATATTCTAAAATATTAAAATTTAATATTAAAAATACATTTTACCAAATTATATGTCATTCCTTATGACTTATAAGTAAAGTTTTTATTTATAAATCATAAGGGTACTTTATAAAGTGTTTATAAATTATAAAATAAGGCTAAATATATAATGTTTATCTCTTAAGATTATGAATTGTTCATGATACTTATTTTTATTTTTTCAAATTAAAAGGCCTTATTTGGGATATAATATAGACGAAAATAAAATAGTTTTTATGATTGATATGATCAAGGTTTTAATAATATTAATATGTGATAATTAGAATATGTAATATGTTTGCATAATATAAATTGAAATAAAAATGTTTATATTTCATAAAATATCATATTTTAAAGAAAATGCCATATAATGAATAATATTAAGATTATAATATTATGAAATGAATATAATGTATTGATATTCATGATTATGGAATGTCCATAATGTATAGATAAACTATAAAGTGTTTATAAATATATTTTATTTATGAATTATTCATAAATATTATCTCATGTGTAATATGTTAATTTTTCATTTATTTAAAACTATTCCCTACATTATTCAAAATTTTAAATTGTTTATATTATGAATTGGTGTATTATTTACTTTAATAGTGTTTAAACTATTTTTAAGACGTCATACATAGATTTAAGTTTCTTTATACTTGGTATTATAAATGAATTTTGCTTTTATATACCTTGAATTAAGTTTGTAATTAAAGTTATTTTATTGAGTTTATTTAATTAATATAGTTTACACATATCAGGTGTTTGATTTATTATGAGTTGGAATGTATATTGGGTAAATTATCCTTGAGTAGAGGGACTTTGGGTTAGACTTCCCATTAGCATAGAGGATTATATATTATTCAAGAAAGGTGGAGGTTAGATGTTTATGATTTCAATCTCACTAATATGAATATTATTAACTTAATATAATTATAAAATTTTACATGAAAAGTTCACGTACCTTGTGTATGAGATACATTTGAATATGTGTAGATATATTTGGAATCTATTTTTAGGAAATTAACACACAATGTGAGCTATTTAATGATTTATACATCAATATGGTTTGAATATAATTATTTGGTGAAAGGTATATGATTCCAAACTAAATCACTAGAATATTTCATACATAAAGAGAATGACATGAGGTAAGAGGGTGATATTAAATCCCCCAATAAATATAGAGTGTTATATTCCTACCAAAGTGGAACTTATCAAGAACTTTATCATCCAATCAGTTCATTTCATGTCAAATATCGGTACCCCTTGATAATCTTATATAAAGAAAGTGAAAAATTGGTAGTTTCATGGCAATGCTGGGTTCTTATTCTTGGTGTTTTATTTAGGTTACACTTTTCTAGGAAACCCTAACGGTTATAATATCAATATAATTGAGTAAAGTGAATCCATATAATGGGTGAAGAGTTTTCCAATCAACTATCCAAGAATAATATATTATATTATTGGGATGGTGCACTACCTAAATATCTAAGTGGTGAGATGAACACTAAAGTAGATTCATTTCTTAAAGAGAAGATATATCTTGTCCCAATAATGGATATTATGTGATTAAAAAGGGGCCATAATTTTAGTGGGAGATCATTTAATAAAGGTTCTTATTAAATGGTAATAAAACATGGTACTCATATGAAAAAGATTATGTTTTAGATAAATAACGTCATCACCATCATTAAATTTAAACTTGTAATAAATCATTGAAAAGAGAAGATTAATGTAAGAAAATCCTATTACTAGTAACATAAGAAAAGTTCCTAAGGGAAAAAATTTATCTGTTAGATTTATCCCTTCCTGGATAAAAAAGTGTTGAAGTTGTTTACCAGGTGAATGTAGATTCTTATGAGAAACATATAATTATTCATTTAGGTTTTCAAAGTAATTTGATTCAAAATACCCTAAGAAAATTTAGTCTCATATACTTAATATGATTGGGCATGTTAATGATACTCAATATGATTGGGTATGTTAATGGCTTATAGAGAGTTAAGATTTCCTCTAGGGATTATTATGGTTATGTAATTTATCCCATTATCATTAATGGTAATGTTTCAAAAATGTGTATGAGTTTAGGAAAAGATTACTTGATATTATCAAAGTGTTTAAATTACATAAACTAGGCATATAATGTCTAGGCTTTGGTACTGTATAGATATCAAAAAAGGGTAAAAGTTTAAATCAAAAGTATAAAAGTTAGTTAGAGAGTCTAACAATGTTTATTTGAGTAACCATTTAAAGCCATTAAAACCTAAGGGTTCTATCAGGAATGAGTAATAATTTAATAATAAATAATTTTTCAGGATACTTGGAGGGTGTTTTGAAACTCTATGGAATTTACATGTTAGATATTCATGTTATAGAAATTGATTCTTTAAATTTGAAAGGTATAAAACAAAAAATGGATCCTTTACAAATATTGTGAGTACAAATGAGTTTAAAATAAAGGGAATAATTGATAGAGATTATAGTTTTCATTCTAGTGATGAAGAAAATAGTTTATATATGAAATATTTGAATGTAAATTGGCCTTTCAAGATCAAATGGATTTAAATAAAGGATGTGTATACTTATATCATTTCAATTATGATAAGCACAGTTTTTATTGATAAAGAGTTATTATAAAACATATGATATAATGAATTCAATATACATGATTTTTTGTTCATTGTATTCTATAACATGTTTTGAAAAGGTGACAAGGGTACAAATATTCCATCAAGGATAAAACTATTTATTTTTACATTTGTTAAAATTAGAGGGAAGATATTCCTACCACCCATTAGTGGTATATTTTAAATAACAATCTTATTTTTAGAGGAAAATAATCCAACCACATAAAATACCATATATGATATGGAATCAATATTTTATTTGTTAAATATTGAAACTAAAAGAAAATAAGGTTTATTTCCCCCAAAAAAAAGAGTTTATATATCTTAGCATGATATTTGGAAGAGAATATAGTGTCTAAGAGGCTAATAGGAGTATATTTTAACTTAGATAAGTTAAAAATTAAAAATAAAAGATTATACCAGTCTAAAATTAAAGTGATATTCCACTCAATGTCCTAAAATATTTTAGGATATGTGATGATAAATAAAAACATAAAAATAATATTTACTTATCATGAGTAATTGAATATCACTATTTCCTAAAGGATTATGCTAGTCAAAATGAGAAGTGAATTTTAGTTAATACCCTATAAGATTTTTAGGGTATGGTGGTAAAAAGAACTGTAAAGAGTTTCATTTAGGTATCATAACAAAGTTAATGTCACTTTATCCTGAAAGGAGTCTAGGATGTACTAGTAAGTAATAACGTAAAAATTTACGTTGTTTTTCAAGGAAAAGGTTTGTTGGAAAGAGTTACAAGGATGTTGATGATGTACATAGAAATTTTTTAAGTAGAAAGACAAGTTATTAAAATTATAACATTTTATGTTGTAGAGTTATGGAGTTTGAATATGTTTAAGTATTTGGACATTATGAATATGATTCTTAAGTTGTCCCATTATTCAAACATTCTCTATTCATATATGTTACTCACTAAAGAGTTTAGCGGGAGGGTTTTATCAGATGGTCACATAAACATGTGTCATTAATTACATATAGATGTAATGAGTTAACAAAACCCCTGAATATGAAACAAACATAAATTCGTTTCGACAGTCTATTATATATGATATAAAAGACCCAAGATTATGTAGGGTGTTGTTAAGTGTTCATAAAATAATTTTAATAATATAAAATTTATCGTATAAAAAGAGATCCTTACTTTATCATTCATTAGGATTAGTTGTAAAAATGTATATATTGATATACATTTAATGAAATTTAATGATAATTGACCTCTCAAAGTAATAATTTCTGCTATCCCTAACCAGTGTTCATCATGAAGTATTATAGGTTATCAAAAAATTTAAAGGTTATCATGAGTATAATTATTTCATTGAGATATAAAACATGATTATGAGGAAAAAAAGTATTTTTATACACCAGATGACTCATGATGTATACCTTATGGATTGTCATACACCAAGTATTTGGTATACTATGTAACATCCCAGGTAAATAAAGAATAAATAATTTTCATATTTATTAATATTTACAAATTAAATATTAATTTTATTTTAAAGGGGTTGCTATGTTCGATAGCGTACCCGATACACAACGATGAGTTTCTTTGAAACTTACGTAGCACACTAGTAATAAAATAATATTATTTTAAATGTTAGTTAACAAGTAGCCGTTGTACTGGCGGGAATGGAGAGAAATAACTAAAATATGATTATATATGTTTCTAAATGTTTTTACATTTACCCAATAAAAGATAAAGGCCTAAAATACGGAAAGAGTTCAATTTTAGGCATTTATACCCTAATTTTCACGAAAGGTCCACTTATCACCTTTTAATGGTGAACCGTCATTAAATATAGTTTTGATCACTCTTATACATTATTTTGGACCAAATACAACTCTTCTTTAGAATCGGGACATCAAAATTTACTTTGTGTAAATTTTTGGTACCTTTCTGATAAAGTTCATTTTTTTATGAATAGTGTAAAATGTTGTATTTTAATTCAAAACCTCTTTTTAATCTAAATTATTTATATGATTAGATTATTATTTTAATTGGTTTTAAAGTGAAATTAGAAAATATTTTTACCAGTTAATCCAATGGTGGTCATTGGAATCAATTTCACGTTGAAATTGGACTTAAACTGGTGTCAATCTTTTGATACTTATTGTTTCACAAAAACACGCTATTTGTCATGACAACGGGAATTAATTATTAAATTAATTAATTTGACTTATATGTTTTGAATTTTGTAAAATAGACTTCATTTTTAAATTCGTAATATCAAATATAGCTTAGGGTGAATTTTTGGTAATTTTCTGAAAAACTTTAATTTTTGATGAATAGTGAAACCACTAAGTGGTAATCAAGCAAAATGATTTTTCAGTTAAATGAAAGTTTACCACTAATGTGTATTGAATTTTGAAAATCCGACATACATGGTTGTCATTAAGAAGTAAAATGTGGTTCAATGAGATTAAAATAATTTTTTGGTGAATAGTAACTTTTTTTCATTAATCGCGATTAGAGGTAATTAGTGTAATTTAATGTAAAAATGATATTATAAAAATGTGAAAACACCATGACACTTGTCCTACACCTATTGGGTGAGTCATGGCCGACCAAGACAATCCATGGGCCAACTTGGGGACCCCATGGAGCCACTTTAGTTGGAAAATGACATTAATATATTTTTATTTAATGTTAAAGTGAAAATGACACTAACATAAATTGTTTTACTAAAATTATTTTTGAGTGGGGTTATACAAGTCCAAATTTTGATTATAAATAGTCATTGGAAATATAAAAATATTTCCTACATCATAGTATTTGTTTTATAATTTTTAGAAATTAAATAAATTAAATTATATATGACATAATAATGATGCAGCGATGACATCATTATTTGACGATTTAAATAAAATGGAAAGATAATGAAAAATCTAAAACCTACACATGGCCAAAACCAATTGGATGAGTGGATTTAGAACCCTTATCACCTTATCCACGAATTCTATCAATGTGGGACCTTTGAAAACCGAAACACATTTTCAAGTAAAGTAATATTTCTTTACATTCCAAAAGTGCCCCTCCACTCCTCTTATAAAAGGCCCCCACCTCTACCCCGTTTCACACACTTCTCAAGTCTTTGGCTCGGCCAAACCCTGCCCAATTACTCTCTCCACATCTCTCTCCTCATACTAGAGGATTCCCTTTGGGAATAATCCTTTCAAAGGAAGCCTTTAGGCTCAAATCAAAAGGGAGTTACACTTTTAAAGGTAATTCATTCTCTCTTGTTCATTTGTTTTATTTTGCTTCTCCAACCCTCTAAAATCTTTCTATTTACTTCTTTTGTAACAAAAACAGTATCTTCAATATACTAGGATGTTGTTATAATATTTATTTGAGCTACACTCTCACACAACTACATCAAATGGTTAAATAACATACGGTTTCCGTGGATGGCGAAATTCTGCCTCCCGAAACGATGATTGTTCAATACTCATTTAACACCTTCAAGGGTGGCCATTATGATGTCACTATTTTTATATAAGATATATAATATGTTTATGTTTTCTTTAAGCTTCTGTATTTTTCATTTTTGGCATACCTTTATGGTTTCCATTATGGGTAAACACGATATCTTCATTTAAGGAAGTGCGGACTACCGCCCCCTAAAAGTGATGTGATTCGTTAATGCCATATGTGGGACGTGTAAAGGATGGATTTAAAGTTATTATATATGATGTTATACTGGAATTATAATATACCTCTATATCATTATTATTTATTTCCATTAAAGTATGAGATTGAAATGAAAGTAGCGTTCATGCGTACGTACGACTTACCGTCTCCATGAACGGTGCATTTCATTTCTTATCCCCAAATGTAATGTACTATTAAAATTACATGTATATAATGTATATATATAATTAATGATATATCTAAATGATGAATATAATTCTTTAATTAAAATATACATACCTCTCATTTAGTTTTAATTCCACTAATATGACAAAGAAATGAAAGTAGCGTTCATGCGTACGTACGGCTTACCGTCTCCATGAACGGTGCATTTCATTTATTACCTCTAAATTATTATGTAATATTATAAATACATGTATATGCTGGATATATATGATATCCAAATCAGGAATTTCATTCTGGATATAAATAACTTTTGACCACACGAACAACATGTAATTTTAAGAAGTCAACTTTCGACTTAAGAACCAAATATTGACAAAACAAACATTATTAACTTAAATGGTTACATAATGTTTATAACATGGAAATAAGTGATATAAAAGGAATAATTAACTTTAAAAAGGTTCTTAATCAAGTATAAATTAACTCAAGTTTATTATTCAGGACGTTAAAGAACGATCGAGTCAAGTCGGACCCGAGGTAAGGGACTTCGTCTCAATCTCCTTTCATTGAGGCATATTTTGTTTTATACACAACTTTCTTTTATACGGTGTATAAACTACTTTGACTTTTACTTTTATACAAAAGGAATCTTTTTCTACGAAGCGTTTTACTAAACGACAAAAAGGAATGTTTTTTTAACGTATGCGGTGACAAAGACCTTTTTCCGCCGCCGCGAGAATTATTTGATCTTTTGCTTTCTCAACAAGCCGTAATGTTTTTAGAATAAAATAAATACCATATACTATTTTATGTATTTTGGTATTGAAAATGGTTTTGAAAAAGGATTCTATTATGTCAATATATTTATGATATATTGTGATTGAAATGTGGAAATGTTATCATTCCTTTATATTGGTTTTATGTTTTATGATTTTATATTGGTACTTGGACATTTTAACGGGTGGTTACGTTATAAACCATATGACAGGTGGTGCCGTGAATACCAGGACAGGTGGTTACGTTATAACCTCCAATGCATTGGGTATGGAAGTCGGTCGTATGGCTATTCCATTAAGTATGTATGGAAATTGGCCGTATGGCTATTCTATTAAGTGATATGTGTGGAAGTCGACCGTATGGTTATTCCACTTAAGTATGTTTATGTCCAAAGTTACCTTTATATATTCTATGTGTTCTTTATATGGGTTTTATGGTAATCCTTTGGTTACAAAAAGGTAAGTAATGATACTTTATTCAGTGAAGATTTTTTTTACTACTTCATGAAGGTGAAGGTATTACTTTGATATAGTATACATGGTTTACTTGATGTTTGAAAAACTATCAGTTTTCATTCTCTTTATATCCCTTACTGAGCTTTTTATGCTCACCCCAAGTTTTTCGAAATGTTTTTCACAGGACTTAAAGTGGAATAAGGTCAAGGATGGGATCAAGGGAATTTCATGCTATCTAAAACATGGAATCTAGACATATTTCTTTTTAAGAGTTTTTAATTTATGGAGACTTAGTAGAAGTGTCTACTTTGTAATCTTTTAAGATGTAATAGTTATGTTCTAATTTTCTAAAACTCTAAACCTGAAAAGATCCTCAATGTGAATTATTCATTTAATTCAATATTAAGTAAGGTTTAAGGCTGGGGCCTTATAGTTGGTATCATAGGTCGGTTTAGACAACTTTAGGAGTTAGAAAAGTGTTAAATTATAATATGATTGAAATGATATAGCATTTACGGATTACCATGTTGCTTCGCCTAAGATATTTCTGTGTTCAGAATGGTTTTCCGTAGAGGAAACAAAGAAGCTATGTTGGGACAACATCAGGAAGAAGATAACCTTCCAAATCAGCAACCTGAGATTGTCGGAATCGGAACTGAACAGTTTGTTGCAGTGATGGCACAGTTGACTCAGGATATAAATGGTGGTGGTATCCATGCACGAGATCAGCCAGATCAACCGCAGATGAACATGTCAGTGGTGGAACATTTCATGAGGCAACATCCCCCATCATTCAGAGGATCATCTGACCCTGTGCAAGATGAAGGGTGGATTAAAGCACTGGAGAAGATTTTTGATGTCATGGGGTGTTCAGAACATCAAAAGGTTAGTCTTGCTGTTTACCATTTTGAAGGTGAAGCTGATCAGTGGTGGTCGATGGTGAAAAATATAAGGGATAGTGATGAGATTGAGGATCTTCACTGGGACGAATTCAAAGGTATGTTTCTTGAGAAATATTTTCCTAAGGTGGTTCGTCTTAGGATGGAAAAACAGTTCCTAGAATTGAGGTAGGAGGATGATTCAGTGGCTGCTTATGAAGAAAAGTTCACTCGATTGGCAAGGTATGCTCCAAATTTTATCCGAGACCTTGATAGTAAAATCAATCGTTTTTACTCAGGATTAAAGACAAAGTATCGAAGGGCATTAGCTTCTCGTGAGTTTAAAAGTTATGAAAAGCTTGTTCGATGTGTTGAGAAGGTGGAAATGGAGTTTTCCAATGATCATGTGTTCTATGAAAAACAACAGAATAAGAGGTCTAGTTGGCAGGAAAAGGGGAAGAATTCATCAAAGAAGTAAGGAGGTAAGAAAACCAAATATCCATCCTGTGAGAAGTGTGGTAAAATGTATACTGGAGAATGTTTATCCAAGTCTGGTAAGTGCTTTCTGTGTGGTAAGTCTGGTCATATTTCTCATAACTGTAAGGAAGATGATCAAGCAGGCAATGAAAAGCCAACGGTAAGATGTTTTAAGTATAATGAAATGGGTCATTATGCAAACGAGTGTCCAACGAAGAACTCAACTGGGGGAAAGCAGTTAGACTACAAGCAGAAAGGGGTGGCGAAATCCTTTGCAACAACTTCAGCAGATGTTGGGCCATCGAATGAAGTGGTATCAGCTCCAGGGAGCTCAGTATTTTTCGAAGATTGACTTGAGGTCGGGGTACCATTAGTTGAAAGTAAAAGAAGCAGACGTTCCAAAGACTGCGTTCCGTACTAGAAATGACCATTATGAATTTTTAGTTATGCCTTTTGGGTTAACCAATGCACCTGCTGTATTCATGGACCTTATGAATAAAATTTTCCATGAGTTCTTGGATAAGTTTGTGTTTGTGTTTTGAGGTTTGTGAAGAGGTTATGTGTGCCTTGTGATTCACAGTTGAAGAATGAGTTGTTATGTGAGGCTCTTAGTTCCCCGTTTTCAGTTCATCCTGGCGGTACTAAGATGTACAGAGATCTGCGGGAGTATTACTGGTGGGATGGAATGAAAAGAGACATTGCTGATTTTACTGTGAAGTGTTTGACATGTCAACAGGTTAAAGCAGAGCGGCAGTTACCGAAAGGGATGCTTCAGCCTTTACCAGTGCCAGAGTGGAAATGGGAAAACATATCAATGGACTTTTTTGTGGGATTACCGAGGACATCTGGAGGTAATAATGCAATCTGGGTTATTGTTGATCGCTTGACCAAATCTGCTCATTTCCTTTCTATACGAGATACTTTCTCTCTAGATCAACTTTCCCGTTTGTATCTTAAAGAGATAGTCAGGTTACATGGAGGTCCTCTATCCATTGTATCTGATCGTGATCCCAGGTTTACTTCTAACTTTTGGAAAGGCCTTCAGAAGTCGTTGGGTACTGAATTAAATTTTAGTACATCTTTTCATCCTCAATCAGATGGGCAGTCCGAACGAACAATTCAGACCTTGGAGGATATGCTACGAGCTTGTTCGATGGATTATCAGAGAAGTTGGGACCAATATCTTTCTTTGGTTGAGTTTTCTTATAATAACAGTTTTCATTCCAGTATACAGATGGCACCATTTGAGGCATTATATGGGAAGCGGTGTCGAACTCCAGCATTTTGGTATGAAGTGGGTGAAAGGAAGTTGATGGGACGAGAATTGGTAGAAGATTTGGCAGAAAAAGTTCAGCTGATTCAGAAGCACATGAGAACAGCTCAGAGCAGGCATAGGAGTTATGCGGATAACCAGAGTAAGGATCTATCTTTCGAGGTAGGTGATCATGTTTTTCTCAAGGTTTCTCTTTGGAAAAGTGTGATGAGATTTGGTAAGAAAGGAAAGTTGAGTCCAAGGTTCGTTGGACCATACGAAATTCTAGAAAGAGTTGGATCAGTTGCATACCGAGTGGCTTTACCTCCAAGTTTATCTCAGGTACACAATGTTTTTACGTTTCGATGTTGAGAAAGTATATGCCAGATCCATCTCATGTTTTGAGTCCAGAGGTAGTTTAGCTGGAAGAGAACCTATCTTATGAGGAACAACCGGTCCAGATTCTTGACCACAGGGAGCAAGTGTTACGGAATAAGGTGATTCATCAGGTAAAGGTTTTTTTGGAAAAACCATGTGATTGAAGAGGCAACGTGGGAATCTGAAAATGCTATGAGGGATAAATACCCCCACTTATTTTGATAAGTGAATAAAATTGCGAGGACGCAATTCCCAAAAGGGGGGAAGGATGTAACATCCCAGGTAAATAAAGAATAAATAATTTTCATATTTATTAATATTTACGAATTAAATATTAATTTTATTTTAAAGGGGTTGCTATGTTCGATAGCGTACCCGATACGCAACGATGAGTTTCTTTGAAACTTACGTAGCACACTAGAAATAAAATAATATTATTTTAAATGTTAGTTAACAAGTAGCCGTTGTACTGGCGGGAATGGATATAAATAACTAAAATATTATTATATATGTTTCTAAATGTTTTTACATTTACCCAATAAAAGATAAAGGCTTAAAATAAGGAAAGAGTTCAATTTTAGGCATTTATACCCTAATTTTCACGAAAGGTCCACTTATCACCTTTTAATGGTGAACCGTCATTAAATATAGTTTTGATCACTCTTATACATTATTTTGGACCAAATATAACTCTTCTTTAGAATCGAGACATCAAAATTTACTTTGTGTAAATTTTTGGTACCTTTCTGATAAAGTTCATTTTTTTTATGAATAGTGTAAAATGTTGTATTTTAATTCAAAACCTCTTTTTAACCTAAATTATTTATATGATTAGATTATTATTTTAATTGGTTTTAAAGTGAAATTAGAAAATATTTTTACCAGTTAATCCAATGGTGGTCATTGGAATCAATTTCACTTTGAAATTGGACTTAAACTGGTGTCAATCTTTTGATACTTATTGTTTCACAAAAACACGCTATTTGTCATGACAGCGGGAATTAATTATTAAATTAATTAATTTGACTTATATTTTTTTAATTTTGTAAAATAGACTTCATTTTTGAATTCGTAATATCAAATATAGCTTAGGGTTAATTTTTGGTAATTTTCTGAAAAACTTTAATTTTTGATGAATAGTGAAACCACTAAGTGGTAATCAAGCAAACTGATTTTTCAGTTAAATGAAAGTTTACCACTAATGTGTATTGAATTTTGAAAATCCGACATACATGGTTGTCATTAAGAAGTAAAATGTGGTTCAATGAGATTAAAATAATTTTTTGGTGAATAGTAACTTTTTTTCATTAATCGCGATTAGAGGTAATTAGTGTAATTTAATGTAAAAATGATATTATAAAAATTTGAAAACACCATGACACTTGTCCTACACCTATTGGGTGAGTCATGGCCGACCAAGACAAGCCATGGGACAACTTGGGGACCCCATGGAGCCACTTTAGTTGGAAAATGACATTAATATATTTTTATTTAATGTTAAAGTGAAAATGACACTAACATAAATTGTTTTACTAAAATAATTTTTGAGTGGGGTTATACAAGTCCAAACTTTGATTATAAATAGTCATTGGAAAGATAAAAAGATTTCCTACATCATAGTATTTTTTTTATAATTTTTAGACATTAAATAAATTAAATTATATATGAGATAATAATGATGCAGCGATGAAATCATTATTTGACGATTTAAATAAAATGGAAAGATAATGAAACATCTAAAACCTACACATGGAAAAAACCAATTGGATGAGTGGATTTCGAACCCTTATCACCTTATCCACGAATTATATCAATGTGGGACCTTTGAAAACCGAAAAACATTTTCAAGTAAAGTAATATTTCTTTACTTTCCAAAAGTGCCCCTCCTCTCCTCTTATAAAAGGCCCCCACCTCTACCCCATTTCACACACTTCTAAAGTCTTTGTCTCGGCCAAACCCTGCCCAATTACTCTCTCCACATCTCTCTCCTCATCCTAGAGGATTCCCTTTGGGCAGAATCCTTTCAAAGGAAGCCTTTAGGCTCAAATCAAAAGGGAGTTACACTTTTAAAGGTAATTCATTCTCTCTTGTTCATTTGTTTTATTTTGCTTCTCCAACCCTCTAAAATCTTTTTATTTACTTCTTTTGTAACAAAACCAGTATCTTCAATATACTAGGATGTTTTTATAATATTTATTTGAGCTACACTCTCACACAAATACATCAAATGGTTAAAGAACATACGGTTTCCGTGGATGGCGAAATTCTGCCTCCCGAAACGATGATTGTTCAATACTCATTTAACACCTTCAAGGGTGGCCATTATGATTTCACTATTTTTATATATGATATATAATATGTTTATGTTTTCTTTAAGATTCTTTATTTTTCATTTTTGGAATACCTTTATGGTTTCCATTATGGGTAAACACGATATCTTCATTTAAGGAAGTGCGGACTACCGCCCCCTAAAAGTGATGTGATTCGTTAATGCCATATGTGGGACGTGTAAAGGATGGATTTAAAGTTATTGTATATTATGTTATACTGGAATTATAATATACCTCTATATCATTATTATTTATTTCCATTAAAGTATGAGATAGAAATGAAAGTAGCGTTCATGCGTACGTACGGCTTACCGTCTCCATGAACGGTGCATTTCATTTCTTATCCCCAAATGTAATGTACTATTAAAATTACATGTATATAATGTATATATATAATTAATGATATATCTAAATGATGAATATAATTCTGTAATTAAAATATACATACCTCTCATTTAGTTTTAATTCCACTAATATGACAAAGAAATGAAAGTAGCGTTCATGCGTACGTACGGCTTACCGTCTCCATGAACGGTGCATTTCATTTCTTACCTCTAAATGATTATGTAATATTATAAATACATGTATATGATGGATATATATGATATATATGATATCCAAATCAGGAATTTCATTCTGGATATAAAGAACTTTTGACCACACGAACAACATGTAATTGTAAGAAATCAACTTTCGACTTAAGAACCAAATATTGACAAAACAAACATTATTAACTTAAATGGTTACATAATGTTTATAAAATGGCAATAAGTGATATAAAAGGAATAATTAATTTTAAAAAGGTTCTTAATCAAGTATAAATTAACTCAAGTTTATTATTCAGGACGTTAAAGAATGATCGAGTCAAGTCGGACCCGAGGTAAGGGACTTCGTCTCAATCTCCTTTCATTGAGGCATATTTCGTTTTATACACAACTTTATTTTATACGGTGTATAAACTCCTTTGACTTTTACTTTTATACAAAAGGAATCTTTTTCTACGAAGCGTTTTACTAAACGACAAAAAGGAATGTTTTTTTTAACGTACGTGGTGACAAAGACCTTTTTCCGCCGCCGCGAGAATTATTTGATCTTTGGCTTTCTCAACAAGCCGTAATGTTTTTAGAATAAAATAAGTACCATATACTCTTTTATGTATTTTGGTTTTGAAAATGGTTTTGAAAAAGGATTCTATTATGTCAATATATTTATGATATATTGTGATGGAAATGTGGAAATGTTATCATTCCTTTATATTGGTTTTATGTTTTATGATTTTATATTGGTACTTGGACATTTTAACGGGTGGTTACGTTATAAACCATATGACAGGTGGTGCCGTGAATACCAGGACAGGTGGTTACGTTATAACCTCCAATGCATTGGGTATGGAAGTCGGTCGTATGGCTATTCCATTAAGTATGTATGGAAATTGGCCGTATGGCTATTCCATTAAGTGATATGTGTGGAAGTCGACCGTATGGTTATTCCACTTAAGTATGTTTATGTCCCAAGTTACCTTTATATATTCTATGTGTTCTTTATATGGGTTTTATGGTAATCCTTTGGTTACAAAAAGGTAAGTAATGATACTTTATTCAGTGAAGATTTTTTTTTACTACTTCATGAAGGTGAAGGTATTACTTTGATATAGTATACATGGTTTACTTGATGTTTGAAAAACTAACAGTTTTCATTCTCTTTTTATCCCTTACTGAGCTTTTTATGCTCACCCCAAGTTTTTCGAAATGTTTTTCACAGGACTTAAAGTGGAATAAGGTCAAGGATGGGATAAAGGGAATTTCATGCTATCTAAAACATGAAATCTAGACATCTTTCTTTTTAAGAGTTTTTATTTTATGGAGACTTAGTAGAAGTGTCTACTTTGTAATCTTTTAAGATGTAATAGTTATGTTCTAATTCTCTAAAACTCTAAACCTGAAAAGATCCTCAATGTGAATTATTCATTTAATTCAATATTAAGTAAGGTTTAAGGCTGGGGCCTTATATACTAGGGGTGAAAAGATCATATTTGAGGTCCCTTTTAACTAATTATAGTGGGATGCATATCATGACAACAATTATTGTTTGATACATTTCTTATGAAATCTTTTATCCTTAGATAATTAGGGTGTTTTTGGGTATATTTTTGATCATGTTGTTTGTTAGAGCTGATCCAAGTTAGAATTTTTCCTATCATATGATGAATAAAATTTCTGAGAACTCAATTGACATAGAACAAAGAATGTGAAACCACACATGGATAGTACATATTATGTTCTCATCTATTTGTATGAGGAGAATATGATGTGATCATCCATAAAAATGAATGACGTGTGATGTATTCATTGACATGGATAGTTTATGATCAAAGAGTTGAGAATGTATGAGTTGGCTATATAGGATTTACATAAATTATACCCCATGGTCACATAATGATTTATAAAAAGGGATATTATGTGTGTGCACACTAGAACATGATGTGACTGGTGGACACAAGTATGGATATACATATGTTTGATGGAGATCATGCAAGATATATTTTTTTTATCTTGATTAGCACTAATGATTTTATAAAGTATTATCTTTAATTAAATTTATAGATAAATATATTCATATTTGTTTTCAATGCTATAAATTCTTGTGGGGTCACACTTTTTGGTTGACTGAATGATGATTGATTTTAACTCTAATATATACTCTAAAAATATATTAGAGTTAATCAATAAGAGTTTTGGATAAATATTCACAAGGTATTTCATATGATGTGAAACATGGTTAAGTTGATGATTTCATTTCAAAAATTGTTTTTGAATACATCCAAAATAGTTTAGGATATGATTTAAAAATTTATTGTATATAATAAAATATAAAGTGAAATAACACAAAATATTTTAGGCTTTAGAGAAAGTAGGATATTTAAAAATATATACCCTAAAGTATATACACAAATGATGTGTTTTAAATTATATCATAGGGTAAGAAATAAACATACCATCTACTATGACATGAAGGAACCAAGAGTATACGATACTTAATGGATTGGGCATATCATATTTTATGATATAGCTATATCACAATGCATAGTTTCCACCAATGTCTAGTAAAATCATAATGTATAATGTTCCCATATCATAATTCATGTTAAGAATACTACTATATATGATTGAATTGGTTACAAAACATTAAGTGTTAACATTCAAGATAGTCATGCCCACGTTTGATATAATTAAATAAGAATTACATAATATGTAAAAAAAGGGAGTTTGATTCATTCCTTTATGATTTTTCCAAAGAATTTAATCATTTGTTATAACACATGAGTAAATGAATGATCACTTTAGGGGCATACTCAAGGGATACATATATGGGAAAATACCCATTTAATGGGTAAGGGTGTGTGATAACATACAAGTCTTCTCAAGATAATGGATGAAAATCCATCATCCTAAAACTCTCTACATCCATTTATTACCTAGTAAGGTATTTGAATACCATATAAAAAGGATGATACCACTCATGTGATGAATGATTTGGTTTCAACTAGAAGACACATCTAGAGATGGGACTTAATTTTAATGACACTTATGTGATCTTCATTGAACACATATAATGAATATGAATGATAATATTTCTCATAATTATAAGGCACACACACTAATTTTTTACAATCTTCATTTCTAGTATATGCATGGTATTATTTATCTAGAATGGAGATATTGGTTTGGATTTATTTATTTCTTACACTAAATTTAACACCTTTTGTTAGATCTATTTGAAACCTAGTAATACTTGGAATTTATTTTAGATACTTTAATGAAATTAATAAATAGAGGAGTATAGGGTATGAAATGAAATTTCTCATAGAATTAATAATTAATATTATGATTCTTGGAAAATAGAATGGGATGTGCTAATTAAGCTTTAGGGTCATTATAATTATGACTTAAAATGTTTGAAAAGTGAGTTTTGGAAAAGTATTATGCTATATTTTGTACATTAGTAGGAAACATTGATAATTAAAACTGTTAGTTATAATTTTAATCAATATAATTTAAGGTAAATAATCTAAATGGAGAACTTAAAATCATTCCAAATAGGAACATTGGAATGAAAAATCTAAAAATTTAATTTATTTTCATATAATTTATGTAGATAAATGGGAGATATCAAGGAATTGGAATAAATAAAATTCATTGATGGAAACAAGTGATATCAAGGAATTAGTAGAAATTCATTTCATTTATGGAAATGAGAGAACTAATGTTAAATTGAGGGAAAATACTCTATGGGATAAAAGTAGATTAGAGACCTATATACCATCATATATTGTATAAGTATTCAATAGATAACTTTCTAGATGATTAAGAATTTCTTTTCCTTTTACTTGAATTCTAAATCCTTGGGGTTATGTAAATTGATATTTCTTGTGCCCCACCGTTGGTGGTGGGGTGGTAAGGGTTTGGGGGGGGGGGGGTGAGGGGCAGGTCGTGGGGTGAAGTCCCTAGGCTTTCTATTTAATTTAATTTTCTTCCTTGCGTCGTGTGCCGCTTTCACGGTTGTGCCCAATTTTTTAAATTTATATTTCTTGTAATTAATTTCATGTTAAATTAATAAATATGTTATAATGATCTTTATTTGTAAATTTTTTTATGGATACATGTTAACTTAACTTTTTTATTCCTCATCATGCCACTTTATATAAGGAACAAAGTAGTTTTTATCTTGGTATTGAGAGAAGTACCAATAGATGAATCTTAATCCATGCACTAGGGAGTAAACAAGAGTCACTGAAGGATAGAAATAAATAATGAATTTATTATGATATATGATTATGAAAGTTAATACACTTAATTCATTTTCCTAGTAATTCCATAAACCTGATAGCCTAAAAAGAGATATTAGTGTATCTCTTAGGAGTACATGCACAATATAATATTCATTTTTTAGAATTTTTTTGTGAAAGTGTTATGTAAACTCAATTCATCAATTGATTCCCACCCATCAGATACAAAAAGATAACCAAATACCTTAAAACTAACTATAATTTTAATCTCTATACATAGATCAATTTCTACACTTTTCTGATCCATATTATCTAAAAAATTATAATTTTATCTTTTCCATATCTTTATTTGAACTAAAAATAATTACAAGCTATGTTCAAGTGTTCATATACAAATTTTAATTTATATAAAATTTATCTTTTAATTTTATGAGTAAATTCAATTATCCTATGACATAAATCCAAAACAATTTGGCATAAGTCTTTCTAAATAAATAATAAATTCCATTAAAAGGTGCTAAGTGGAATACCCCTATGTCATTTTGGTACAAATAATGTTGTATTGCATTAAAAGTCATTAAATTCCTTCATTAACTAAAAAAATGTTTCTGATATTACTTGATGTTTCCATGATTCATTCCCAATGATTTTGAATTAGACTATATATATTCCATAAGTCAAGAATCATCCTAGGTAACCTGGTAACCCGACTCCCGAACTGATTTAGACATGGCCCAAAGGGCGTTCCTAATCCCCATGGGTTGAGGTCTCGCACCTAGAGTCATTCAAAACGAAAGAGGGAACAATTTTTCAACAAAAAATATAGAATCAAGATCTAAAATTCCTATGAATACATAAGAAAATAAATTGGGATAAAGGTAGCAGAAGTCAAATAGGTATGTATACCCAATGTACTATAGAAAAGTACCTGAAAATAGAAAGATAAATATCCCAAGTCCCAACAGGCACCACTCTCTAAGTCCACAAATCAACAGGTAGAACAACATCCAAGTTGTATTTTTCTCCTTCCCGAACCTATATGGAGAAAATCTATAAAAACTTAAAGAAACATGTATATTTTTAGCTAAAATCCTAGTAGGGTCTCAACGAGGATTCTAACATCAAATTAACCAAAAAATGCTTTAAATTTATAAATTAATAGGTTTTTCGTATTAAGATCATATTTCAAAATATCATTATTTACATTTCAAATTTTGGGAATACATTTCAAGTGTTTTAAATAATTTAAAAAGATGGAACTTTTTAAAAATATCTTAAATAAAAACTTTTATATAAATAAATTTACATAAATCAGAAGGCATAAAAAACAGTTTATAACAATGGAATACATTCATTTGAAATATAAACTTTTGAGAAACATGGTCATATTCCTAAGAATGTATGGTAGTTATAGGCTAAAGGACCACAAACTCAAGGTGACATGAAAATATGTACATACATCCCTTTGAGCTCTAGTCAAATAAGACTCATCACCATTGCCTATGGGATGTGATGTGCTACATGATTGTTTTAGAATGTTATAGAATCATAGAGTGTTGTTCAATTAACACACTAATTACCTAAGTCTTGAAATTCTCTAGAAAAACATTAATGATGGGAAATTTACTTTAAGAATGCTTAAAAATACAATTCATCCCATTCTACATTTCAAAAATACTAATTATCCATTTAAAAACCATAACACATGTTTTTTAATAAAAACCATGCCTTTTCACCCTAATAAAACCCTAATATTTAAATCAAAACCATATTAATCCATTTTAACAATATATGGATTTGAAAATTAATTCATAACTTAATTTAACAATCTGATTTCACAATCAAATTCAACTATTTAATTTTCAATAATTCCATCAATTTCACAACAAACACCCAATTCAATGGAATTGGAATTTTTCACAACTTTTCCATCAAATAAATTTCACAATTTTTTTTTTAATTTTACCAATTTTCATAAACACACCCCAATTCAACAGAATTTGGTTTTTTTTAATTTCAAAACAAAAACCAATTTTAAAAAACACCAATTCAAAAGAATTGGGTGTTTACAACAAAAAAATTTAAATCCATTTAACCAATATCAAATAATTTCATTTAATTCAATCAATTTAAATTAAAAAAATTAATTTAGGGTTAACATAAATTGGTAATCATGATGGAACCACCTACCTCAGGATTAATGAATCTCATAATGAAGAACCCTAATTAGGATTTTACAATGAAGAAACACAATCCCAGAAATGGGGAAATGAGTATCAAAACTATGTTTAAGAACAAAAAAATGAGTATTAGATCCAAAAATCAACAAAGGGATCTACAAAACCCTTGGGAGGTAAAGAGAGATATTGGGATATAGATATCAGGTTGAGGAAACTAACAATGAGAAGATTAAAGGGCGTTCCTCAATATTCAAATCACTTCTGTGGAGGGATCCAAAGGGCCAAGAACTTCTCTTAGAGGCCAAATTAAGGTAGAAATTGATTAAGGGTCATTTTGATCCATTGAGGACCTAAAATAGGGGTTTAGTAATACCTAACAAATAGTAACAAGATATTATAACCACTCCAATATAGAAACGTTCTATCCCCAGAAAGCCTACAAACTATATTCCATGCCAAAAAGATGATGCCACTACTCTATCATCAGTTCTTTCCCCTCCCACATCTCATGATTAGTAGAACTGTGATGCCATAGAACTCAAACTAAAGGTATCATCCTCCCAGGAAGTACCTTGGTTTCAGAATCAACTGTATCCATTGGCGATTCAGTCTCAGATAAATCAGTTCCAACTTCAAGATCACTCCAGATTAGAACATGAGATAGATCAGGACTTAGGTATAAAAATTAGGGTTTTAATCCATTTTAACAATATATGGCTATTTACCACCAACATTCTTTGATGAATCAACTGAATCTCTTCTATCTTATCTTAGACCAAGCTTGGTCTAACTAAGGAACTTTCACCGACCTCTAATCAACATAACATAGATTTGTAAGGTCAACCATAAATGACTTAAAATGATCCATTCTAACTATGGACTGGTAATAATTATTATATAAAAACTCAAATACCCACAAGTGATCATCTGAAGCCCCAAAAAAGTCCAGAACACAAGCGTGAAGCATATCCTCAAGAATCTATACAACTCTTTCTGTCTGGACGTCTGTTTGTAGATGGTATTCCGTACTCAAATGGATGTGAGATCCCAATGACTCATAAAGTCCTCTCCAAAAGAAATAAGTGAATTTAGGATCCTAATTAGATAATATAGAATATGAAACTCCAAGTAAATGAACAATCTATTTCACATAGATATTTCCCAATTCCTAAAGATTGGTTGTATCATGAATGGGTATGAAGTGAGTCGACCCGGTTAGCTTGTCGATCATAACCCATATCGCATTCTTCTTTGTTGTTTACATGGAAACCCAAACCAAAGGTCCATATAGATCTAATCCCACATCTAATTAAGAATTGTAAGTGGTGGAAGCAAACATGAAGGCTTCTAGTGCTCAACCTTCACCTTCTTGCATGTACAACAACAAAAGACAAACTCAGCAATCCCCCATCTCATACCTGACCACAAGAACTGTTGCCACATATAATAGAACATATTCTTGGTTATTAGGTGAAAAAACTACTAGAAGTTATGTAAGTCTCCCATAACATATTTTCTTACCACTAACAAAACAAAAAAGTGATTTTAGTAGCATAAAATTCCCTCTTTGGATAATGAACACTCGACCACTATCTTCCCTCCAAAAAGAGAGTCTCTAATTTTATGGAACTCATCATCAAACTTCTATTCCAAAATAATCATCTTGAGAAGAGAGTATATTAACTAAAAACTGGCTAAAGAAACCTTAACATCTGATTTATGGACTCAAAAATGCAACTTTTCAAAGAGAGGCATCAAATTACAATCTTCTGAAGATTATTTCATGGTCTTGGTTAGAAGTTTCATTCTCAAAAAATCGATGAAAACATTCCCTTTCCTTTGGGTATAGGTGATTTAAAAGTTTAAATATTGCATGTATTCCAGCCAACACCTCTAGTGGATATTCAAATATTATTTTGAGAAGATATAACTCAAGATATTATGGTCTAAATACATAGTAAAACTTTTTCCATAAAGGTAGCACCACCAAATCTTAAGCATGTGAATCAGAGTTGCATGTTAAAGGTTATGGGTTGGATAATTATTCTCATGTGGCCTATGTTTATGAGATCTAGATTAAATTACATGATCACCTTGAATAAGAACACAACCAAAGATTGAACCCAATGCATCAAAAAAATATCACATAGCCCTACCTTACCTCTAGAAGATTCAACCCCAACATAGTAGCCAAAATACATTTCAACTTAAAAAAATTATTATGAAATTTTTCATCTGAAGAAAACTTTACTCATTTCTGAATCAGAGCAGTCATCAGAGAATCCAACATTGAGAAGTCCTTAACAAAATTATGATAATACCCATCTAGACCCAAGAAGCTCCTAATCTCGAAAAAATTCAATTATTTTTACCATGTCATAATAAATTTTACCTTCTCAGGTTCAACTGGTATCCCATGTTTCAAAACCATGTGTTCTAAGAACTAAACTTCCCAAATCCATAAATCACATTTCAAAATCTTGGAATAAATTCAGTGATTTCTTAGAAAACTTGGAACTGTTCTCATACGATGCACATGATCCTATTCGTACATGGAGAAAATGAGGATGTCATCAAAAAAGACAACCATAAAGGTATTTAGATACTCTTGGAAAATCCTGTTCATTAGATCCATAAAGAATGAAGGATAATTAGTTAGACCAAATGGAATAACAAGGTACTCATAAGGGATGTACCTACTAAGAACGGTGTTTTTTTGAATGTTATATTCTTTTATCTCAACTGATGATAACCAGAGCGAAGATCAATCCTTGATAACAACTTTTCCCCTTTCAATTGATCAAACAAATCATCAATAAATGGAAACATATACTTGTTATTTGTCATCACTCAGTTGATCTTTTGGTAATCAACACATACGTGAAGTGAAGCATCAAATTTATTAGAAAATAGAACTAGTGTCACCCAAGATGTCACACTTAGGTGTACACAGACTTTCTATAGAAGATCATCCACCAGAGTCTTCACTAATTTTACTCTATTTGGTTCCATGTGGTATGAAGGAATAGAAAATGGTTGAGTACTAGGCACTAAATCAATAAAAAAATTTACTTCCCTTACCAGTGGAAAACTAGATAAGTCAAAAGAAACAATGTCGAGAAACTTGAGGAAAAATCAAGGGAGATCACCACTCAAAGTTTCCAATTCCAAATCAAAAGAAGACACTAATATTACTTTCCCCAACTCTGGATAATAAGGTCTAAATATACTCCACCATGGGTCCCATTCTTCTTGAAATAGATGGTACACACCACTAGGTGTAGTAAATGAGACCTATCAAAGATAACAATCAATCTAGGATTTATTTGAAATAAGAAAATCCATCCCGAATATGATGTTAAGTGGTTTCATGTTATGAACTAGAAAGATCCAAGAAATCTCAACATTTGATTGAGAAAATACACAACCGTGAATATGGTGTTCTTTCTCTCTCTTTATACCAAGGGGTGTAGTAATATACATAAAATAAGATAAAATTTCCATAGGATGATTTAGCAGATTAAAAATATGGGTTGAAATAAACAAATGAGATACACAGATATAAAATAATTTTGTCTCTAATTATGAAAAATTAGTGATGGTACCTCTCACAATCACTGGACCCATATCCTATTCCTCTAGAGACTCTTCCACTATGTGAAGAATCTTTATTCAATATGCCTATGGTTAGAACCCTTTTATACATGAATCATCCGATTTTCCCGAACTATTAGAAGGAGATGATGATACCGTTACACCATGCAGAGTGGAATAAAAATTGAATAATTTCTAGAAGTTCCCTGAATGACCACATGAACCACATACCTTGGGTGCATTAGTTCAAACACTCTTTGAATGTTCTGGATTTACACACAGGTAGAAAATCAAAGGAAATATTCTAGAAAATTTCAGAGGTCTAGAATATCCTTTCTATAGAGTACTACTATAAGATTCATCACACTTACACTTTACTTTTAAGGAACCTACTCTGCAACTGGGAGAGAAAGAAACTCCCGATAACCCTGACATGCCAGCAAGGTCCATTTAGACCATCGGTATTCTATCCAACACATCAGCATAAGAAGGTACCTTTAGTAAGAAAACCTAAGAAAAAAAATATCCTAATAAAATCACAAATCAAACCATCAATCCTTCATCTTCTCATCCAATACAATCCAAAGTGAAAAATTCACAAGCTCAACAAAATGATTTTCAAACCCTATCACTGCCTTGTCAGCATACTCATGATTAAATAGCTCCATAGCCTTGGATAACAACATCAAATCTGGATAAAACTAGTCAATGAAGAGAAATTTTAAGTCTTTAAACTATCATCCTTCATACATCTTCACCATCATTATAGTGTCCCACCATCTTCTACTTGGTCCTTCTAGCATGAAGGTGGAACACTTCACCTTGATTTCATTAGGTGTGTCCAAGAACCTAAAAAAATGATCCATTCTAATCAACCACTAATTAGCCTCTTGAGGATCATTTGAGCCTTTGAATGGTGAATGATTTTGGTAAAGATATTCTTGAGAACATTCCCAGATAAAATCACTTTGAAGTTCCACAACTGGATCCTAAACAATAACTGGTGGTGGTGCCTTACGTAGAGCTTGGACATCATGCACAATCACCTCAACTAGATTTGGGACCATAAGAGGATTGGATCTATAAGGTTCATTAGTAGTTTCTTCCTAGATCCAATTCACACATCTTCTCAGAGGCATGATTCTACAAAACATAATCAAACAACAAGGAAAAGATCAAATTCACACTCAAATAGATAAATAAGGGAAAATAAATCCCAATATATTGACAACAATATTTTTATTTCAATATATCCAAATAAAAAGTAGGGAAAATACTAGAACTAATACTCAATCCATCTTTCCCTAACCACCCATAGTGACTTATGGTTTTATATAGTGATAAATGGCCAAAAACTCAATCATAACTATCTCTTATGTCCCAAAAAGAAAATAGAATTCATACTGATTTCAAGATAAGAAGCGCAACCTAGAGCTCTGATACCACTTTTCCACAAACCGACTCAGGTACCATGGTAACCCGACACTCAAAAAATTATGACATGGCTTTAAGGGAATTTCTGATCCCCATTGGTAGATGACTAGCACTTTAAATCGTATAAAATGAAAGAGGGAATAGTTTTTCCAAAAAAAATGTGGAAGTGAGATAACTAATCACTGTGCATACAAAAGAAAATACACTAGGAGAAAGGTACCAGAAGTCAAACATGTATGTAAACCCAAAGTACTACATCAATGTACCATAAAAAAGGAAGATAAATAGCCCAAGTCCCACCAGATGAAACTCTCCAAGTCCAGAGATCAATAGCTAGAACTACATCTATGTGGTGCTTTAACCCTGCTCAAACCTGGAAGGAGAAAATCTACAAACACCAGAAGGCACAAGTAGGGTGTGATCTAAAAGCCTTGTAGGATCTCACCAAGGATTCCATAATAGATTCCAATATCAAATCAACTAAACAAAATTCTTTTAGTTTTTAAATAAATAGGTTTGGCATATTAAGATCATATTTTAACAAACCGTGCTTTACATTTCAAATGACAAGAATATATTTCAAGTGATAGAAATAATTCAAACAAATGACACTTTTCACAAATGGATTAAATAAAAAATTTTATATAAAAAAGATTATATAAATAACAAGTCATGTAAAATAGTTTATGATAATGGAATAAATTCAATTGAAATACAAAAAATTGACCAACATTGTCATATTCCTAAGATGGTACAATAGTTCCGGGCTAAAAGACTACACACACTCAAGGTGACATATAAATATATACATACGTCCCTTTGATCTCAGGTCAAAGAGGACTCATCACCACCAATTAAAGGATGTGATGCGCTACATGATTGGTTTAGAACATTGTAGAACCTTTGAGTGCTATCAAATTAACATAGTAACTACCTAAGGCTTGTATGTGCTCTAGTACAGAATCAACGACGGGATAATTACTTTAATAAGGATTAAAAATAAAATTCATCCCATTCCCAATTTCAAATATTCCAATTTTCCATTTAAAAACCCTAATAAAAATCATTCCTTTACACCATGATAAAACCCTAAGGTTTATATCAAAAACAACTTAATATATTTTCACAATATAGGGATTTGAAAATTAATTCACAACTTATTTTCAAAATCCACTTTCACAATTTAATTTTCAACAATTCCATTAATTTTACAATATACCCCAAATTCAATGGAATTGGGGGTTTTCAAAACTTTTCCATCAAATACATTTCAAAACATAAGTTAAAAAATTTAAATTTTACAAATTTCTATAAACACACCCCAATTCAATGTAATTGGGGGTTTTCCAATTTCATGCTAACAAACCATTTTTAAAAACCCCAATTTAATGGCATTGGGTTTTTCCAAAAAACGAATCGAAATCCATTTAATCAAGATTAAAAAATTTTGTTTAATTAAAAAAATTTAAATTAAAAAAAGTAAATTAGGGTTTACATAAATTGGGCATCATGAAGGAACCACCTACCTTGATATCAATAGATCTCACTACGCGAAACACTAATAAAGATTTTCCCATGAAGAATGATGATCATGGAAATGGGGAAATGAGGATCAAACCTATATTTAAGATCCCAAAAATAGAGGGTATTAGATCTAAAAATCAAAACAGGGATCCACAGAACCGTAGGTAGGAGAAGAGTGATCACGGGAGATTCAGATCTGGTTGAGGAAACTAACCGAGAGAAGATCAAGGGGAATTACTCAAGATTTGAATCACTTCTAGGAGGGACCAGAGGGGAAAATAACCTCTCTTGGGTGCTTTTAGGAAGGGAGAAATAAATTATGGGTTATTATGGTCTATCACGGACCTAATGGGAGGGGGGAGGTTTGGAATTTTTAATCAAAATTTAGATTAATTAAAATCCCGTTCACACAGTTAGCTGGACACACCCACACGGTTAGACCAAACCATGCAGCCTGAACATGTACCTATATTAATTGGGACACATGGTTTCTACTAAGAGGTCACACAACTAACTAACCATGTACACACCATAAAAAATCCCACTGCCTTGGGTTGCATTAGTTTTTATGAGGGGGAACATAGTTTGGAAAAACCGTGCACCAACCACGAACTAGCCCAGAAATTTCAAAAACTCTTAAAATTTTAACACGAAAAAAACCTAAATGAAACCCAACCAAATATTAATAAAAATAGGTCCTTAGGAATACCTATAAAATATTAACTTGATGTTACACCATATAATTATAAAGGAAAAGGATAAAGGGGAAAAAATATTACCATTGGATGAATTTAGTGGGAAGGAATCCAAAATGCGGGGATTAGACATCAATTTCATCATAGATAAGATATAAAAAATAAGCTTAAAATAGGAGATAAAACAATATGTAAAAATTCAGTAAAAAAATAATGGTTAATTTTTTTCTAAATTTTTTTTTAAACTCCAAAATTGTGTGATGTGAGGATGTTAAGCTAAAATCCGTGATTTTTGGGTATTTGTGGTGTATTTTCATAAAACTTCTTGGAAAAAATATTTATTTTATTCATTTAATTTAGAAAAATTTAAAATTTATAAATGGGTTTTTAGGTTTCAATGTAATTATATTACCCTAATTATCCTATCATGGTACCCAATCCATTTTTTTTAAAATAATTGATATGTATTCCTATGTACCACAAACTTGCATCAAGTGCCAAGGGCATCACTACTAATCATTAATAACGATTCCACCTTTACTAACTAGAAAAAATTAATAATAAAAAATATAAAATAAAATTAATACTCAACAATCGTCATGTAATTTATAAGGTATGAATCAGAAATATAAACACAAATACTATAGTAGTGTAACACATTGAGATTTTCTATGTAAATTTTAAAATAAATTTTATGCATTGGATAACTTTCTTTACATGCAACCCTCAGTCTAAATAAACCATAATATATTATAACATTTATAACCTAGCCGTTGGATTAGAATATATGAATATGATTAACTATATTATGAAATATATATATACATGTTTCCCTAATTCAAATGTATTTATTAATACCTAATATATAATCATTAATTTTTTTTAATAAAACCATTTCATGATTACTATTTTTCCAAAGAATTATATTTTTCTAAATATCATGAGTTTTTATATATTGATAAGTATTTAAAAATTATTTTAATGGAATATATTGATAAATTTTGAATAATAATTCATATATTAGTTATCTAATTGGTAGGAATGAAGATAAAATAATTTAACGGGGGGAAATAGTTATTTTTTAGAAAACTATTTTTATGTACATAATGAGTTTTTATCTTAATAAATTAAATAAATAAATATTTATTAATTATTTTAATGAAATTTATAAAATATATATCCATTAAATATGTTAACATTAAACTAATAGTTTTTATTTGTTATGGAATGAAGGTAAACTCAGTTATATGCTTAAAAATTCATTTATCTAAAAAATGATTTTCATCGTGTTTTGTGTGTTTATTTTAAAAATAATTACTAAAATTTATAAAGATTGAATTTGATAAAATTGATTTCATATTTAGAATAAAAATTTCAATTTTTTTTAATGATACCACTTTCATTTTTTTTCATAATGAATAGTAAAAATAGTAAAAATTTGTTACAACAGTTAGGGTCAAAACGAGTTGGGGGGGGGGTGTTAAAATAAGAGATAAGGGTAGAAATGAAACTTTAACTTATTTAAATATTTTTATTGAAGATATTTTGAAAATATATTTTCATAACATGTAATAATTTTCCATTTAATTCCACTTTCACAAGAAAGTGACTTTATATTATTTAAATATTTTAAGTAATTCCCTGTGTGTCCTTCCTCTCACTTGTAAAAGAGAACCTATTGTACACCATTATTCACTCAATTTGAGATACATATATATCATCCAATAACTATCCAAAAAACTTCATAGATCCCTTAACTTTATTATTGATCTTTTGGTCTTATCCTTTGACTATTTTAAAAAGGCTTAAGGTGCAAGGAAAATGAGGTCTATCAAAGAAGAGGTGATCATTTTACCTGACTCTTTTAAAGTATATTTCTTATTATACTTAATATAAATATATTTTATTCACCTATAATTTTGAATATAGTATCATAAATATACTGATATGTTATTATGATTATTTTAAATCCACTTTCCACCTTTTTTATATCAAACATGAATTGAAAGTATCACTCGTTTTTACATATGGACTATTGCCTCCACGTATCAATATGATTTGTTTTCAATCATTGCTTCTAATTTATGGTTATAATAGTGGATTATATGAATATATATTATATTTATGATATAATTATAATTATATAATGATATGATATTATTTATCTTCCTTTTATTCTATTAATTAGAAAATGAAAACAATGTTAATGCGTACGTACATACTACCATCACCATGAATGATGTAATTCATTTTTCTATCACTGAATTTTATGGATGGTTATAAATACATATATAATGAATTTATATAATATTTATATAATTATCAAAATTAATTATTTTATTTCACCACGATCAATATTAAAGGGCCATAAATACCAAATAGAAACATACATAAAAAATGAGGCAGTTAACACCCTAAATGTTGATGATAATGAAAGATTGTTAATGAACGAGTGATGAGATGATATATTAAACCATATAATGTATTATTTCAATGAGACGTATTCCATATTCACCAATTTTTTCTTTTATGTAGTGTATATAATACCCATTTTAAATTTTTTGTCATGAATCTATTTATATTCATGGTATTTAAAGTTTAATTTGAATATATTTCTTTCCATGGGTTTATGAACCAAAATTTACTAGTGGAAAAGGTTTTTATGTTACAATCTCACTTTCTACGAGGATTGTTTGGGCTTAAATTTCCAAAAAATAAATTATATGATCTATCTCTCAAAAAAATTAAATAATTTATTCTCATATTTTTTTATTTAAATTACAAGTTTTACTTTTATTTTCCTCCCTCTTAGTACTAAAAATTTTGAAATAACATTTTTAAGAAAAAAAATACTGTTTTTCTCATCATTTGGGTATATTTTTATTCCATGTGTATATTATATTTAAATGTAATTTTTTGATATTATAAAATGATTTATTAAATTTATTTTTACTTTTCTTTAATTTATATTAAAAGGTAAAAAATTAATCTTTTTTTTTGTTTTACAAATAAGGTACTTTTTTCCAAAAGTGTGAACATAATCTTTGTTTTAATATTTACCACATGAACAAATTTTACTACCATCATGAATAATCATTCATTTGAAGCTTCATTTACAAGATTAAATTCTTCTTTTTAAAGATAATGTTTTCATAATATTATGGAATTTTTTAAATTTGAAATAATTTATTTTAAAAAGAAAAGGGTATTTTCCTCAAGAAATGTTCAAGAGATATTTTAAAGACATTTTAATCTATAACTATATCCTTTAATTTTTTATGATTTATTTGGGATATGATCCAATGTTACCATATTTATTATTTATATATATTTTATCTTATTATGATTATTGAAACACGAAAAAAATTGGTTTCTTTTTCACAGGTTATGCTATGATGAAATAATAAATACTTTCATGATCTTTTGGTATACATATAAATAGATTCTAGTTATGTGATGGGTGGGTTCATTATTTTCATTCAATGAATTGTAAAATTATTATTATTGTATTAGATCAAAGGTTACACATAAACTTATCCCAATACTAAAAGTGGTTACATAGGTGGTAATCCCAAGCCCAAAGCAGGTACATAGGTGGTTAGCCCAAGCCTAACGTGTGCTGAATGTCTTAGTGGATATCTTTGACATACTACTTCTATGATTATGATTACGCCAGATTTTTTAGGCCATTGTCTGTGAAATTTTATTATTCTTATGATATGATCTCATGGATTATGATATTTTGTTCTTATATGAATCATGTTTTATAAACTATCAAATACTTATGTAATTACTATGATATATGAATTTATGAGTATTATTTTTAAATTTTATGATAATATTATCAAACACTTATACTCATGTTATGATTTAATATGATCATTGACTAATATATTCCATATTTATCCTCACTGAGCATCCATGATCACCCTTTATTATATTTACTTTCCCTAGGTTATGAATAATGGTTTTATGTAGGGTATGTCTAAGAAGTTTATAATGTGAGAAGAAATTTTTGGAGGATATTTAATATCTTTAATTAAATAATATGATTATGTATCTCATATCCAAATACACTAAACATTTGAAATTATATGGCATGTATTATTATGAGATATATTAAATAATTATCTTAAATGATGTAATAATTATGTATGGAATGATATGGTTTCCTCATTGGGTATAGTAATAGGCTTTAGGTATTTTTAGAGATCAATATTATAAAACTTTAGTGAGAACCCTTTGGATAATACTAAGTATAGGTGAACAACCTAATTAATTGTAAATAAAGGAGTGCAATTTTCTTAATAAATAAATCCTTGTCTAGATACTAGAAAGTGGATAAGGATATATCACATATGCACCTAGGGATAAAAACTCTAAAATGGAAATATTAGGTATTAACTTGATCATCACCGGTGCAAGATGAGTGGGCCTATGACCTCACCCCTAGATAGAAACTCCCAAGGGATATGATTAAGTTAATTTACATTTCCTATATGAACTATTATGAAGTATTTTAAAAGACAATGACAATGGATAACCTAGTTTAAACATAAGGTATCATAGATTTAAAAGAATGTACCACGATTTAGACATCTTATAAATGATTTTTCATGATTATAAGATTTATCACTATGATAATTATTTATAAAACTACAATTTTTAGTTTTATTCAATGGATATAACCATGCGGAATCTTGTTAACAATAAATGTGATAGACAATGAACTTGTTATCCTCGAGATAAAATTAATTTTATGGGAGAAGGAATGTGAAACCTTATGATTATGAAAAATCATCAATTTCAAATTATGACTAATAATATAAGAATAGGTGAGTTTATAAATGAACTAAATATGAGAAAAATAGATTTTTAAGAAGGGTTGTGTGATAAATCCAATGGAGGGAAAAATATTCTACTTCCCACATGTTTTGAATATGGGAAGAAGCACCCAAAGAAACACCTGAAAGGAATGATGTAAAATACTATGATTTTATGAAATATATATATATTTAAAATAAATTTAATCTTTTAATTTTTTTTCATTACACACAACACAGAATTTATATTTCATTACATGTAATGCTATTTTTTTCTCTTGAGTTGCACACAACACAACGTTTATCTTGGATTACTCGCAACACTGAGTTTAAACAAAACGTGACAAACTATTAAAATATTATTATTTATTATGATAGTTATCACTTAGCTATTAGAAGGAAGGGTATGAATACAATTAAATAAGTTATGAAAATATATGGTGTAAATATGTATATAAAATTAATTATTTTGTAACTAATTAATTTGAAATAAAAAAATATTGGAAAATAAAGAAATCTCTTTCTAAAAAACTATTTTTATGCACAAAAAGGTGTTTTACCAAAATAAATTTAAAAAATATCTTTTGATGAATTATTTTAATGAAAATTTCTATATTATATATTCAATAAATTTTTTCACATTCATCATATGTGTTTTCAGACAGTATATAATAATAAATCCAATTTTATTCTAAAAAACCATATTTTTCTAAAAATAACAGTTTTGTTGCCTTTTGCAGACTTATTTAAAATTTTATTTAACAATTTTAGAAAATTTATTTGAAATAATAAAATAAAATTTTAAAATCATAATTTCATGTTTATCTTGGATTGTTTTTTTGATAATTTTCGAAAAATAATTTTTTTTGATGAATTTTGAAAAATACTAGTTTTTTATTACGAATTGTCATTTATTTTAAAGTTTTTAAAAAATTAAAAATTTATTTAATATTGTTTTAAAATTAAATTTATTTAAATTATATATCTATTAATTCAAATTATTTAATTTAAATCAATTTAATATTTAACTTTTATATAAAAAACTTTTTAAACTTTTGAAACTTTTCTCTTTGAAAACCTGTTTTCTCATATTGTTTACTGGATTAATTTTCAATTAACATTTTCCAATTATGTGAATGAAATTTGGAATAATGGAATCCAAATTTATAATAATAATAATTTATATTATCTAATAATTCCAATTTTTTTTTTACAATAATGAATAGTAAAAATAGAAAATATTAATTATTGTGGTTAAGGTGAAAATTGGTTTACCGGGGGTTTAAACTAATAATATATGTGTTAAAAATGACCCCAAACTTGTCAAAAACCTATTTTATGGACATATTTCGACCTTAAAATGTATAATTCTTGATAATGGACCATTTTGGGGAATTTGATCTTATAAACATCGTGGGTACATATATTTATTTTTAAAAAATCATAAGTGTGCCACTCACCTCACTTATAAAAGGTCAGCCCTTCTCCTATCCTATTAAAAATTCAAAAACCCATTGGTTTAGACAATAACCACTCAGATAAATTCCTTAGTTCCATCCACACATCCTATAATCTTTAGTTTGGTCATAAATCTAACCTAATAAGGATTTTTGTGCAAACTAAAGTTATCCAAATAATAGGAAACGTCCCTAACTGAGTGTTTTATTTTAATTATTCCTCCACATAAATCTATTATTATTAAATATTATGATATAATAACCTTAGTATAATAAATATAGTTATATTTTATCATGTTAATATAATAACCTAAATCTTCCTCCCCATCCATCAAATGGGTTACAAAATCATCGTTTGTGTGTACAATGAACAACCGCCTCATGAACCGATGTTATTCGTTTTCCATCACTATCTCTCACAAGAAGATATAATTATGGATTTATTCTTAATATATTATATTTATGATATTATTATTTTATTTAAATAATGATATAACATATTACCTCTTAATTTACGTTCCTTGGGAATATGATAACGTCGTTCATGTGTACGGGGGACTACCGCCTCACGAAGTGATGTGATTCATTCTTCACATATGATTTACAAGGTAGGTAATATGGATATGTTTAAATAAAAAATATGATATATATTACATAAAAATTATTCTATAAATATAATATATTATTTAACTTTATTTTATTTCATCTGTCGAGAAAATGGAAACAATGTTCATGCGTAGGTGCGGCCTACCATCACCATGAACAGTATATTTCATTTTCCATATTTAACTTTTATGGATTAGTATAAATACATATATAATGAATATATATGATATTTATATCATCGATAAAAATATGGATATATATTTTAACCATGATCAAAGTAATATTAAAGAAAATAACAAATCAAAATTTACACAAAAAACAAAGTAGTTATTACTTTAAACATGACTTTAACACAGAATTATTAATAAATAGGTAATAAAAGGTCAAAAGTAAAAAATATATAGTATGATATATATAAATATGGTTATATAATATTTTTAAAATAAAATAAAATTTACTATACAAGTGTTTTGAACACGTATGAAGAAAGTCAAGACTTATAGTATGGGATTTCACTCTCAATTTTCTACTTCTATGAGACATATGCCATATTCACCACCTATTTATTTTATGTGGAGTATATAATAAACATGAATTTATTTTATGATTTTTAAAATAAAATATATTTTTATTTACATATCCATTTTAGGATATCTCTTCCATGGGGTTTATGGTCCAAAAGTTACCAAAGTAGTGAGGGATTTTTGTCTCAAATTTCCTTCTTTGGGACATAAGTTATGTTATGAACCTATATTCTTCTATGAGATGTATATACTGAACATTTTACATGTTATATCATGAATATTATTCTTTTCATGATATTAAATTTTCATTTTATTTTATTCTTAAATGGTTCCTACAATTAAAAAGATACCAAAGTGGTAAAAGTTTAACGTTACAATCTCATTATTTATAGAGGATATTTACGATTATGCTTTCAATAATGAAATAATATGATATATATCTCAAGAAAAACATGAATTTTATAATCTTATCATTATTCCATGAGAATACATGTTTTCCATTCATTTTACCCTCTTTAAGTATTCAATATTTCAAAATATTTTTTTAAGAAAAATCATCTTTATTTATATTTTTGGTCGAAAACCCTTTTTATTCCAAAACCATGTTTTCTAAATTTGTTATGAAAAATATTTTTAACATTATATAAACGATTTATTAAATAAATTTTTACCCATTTTTGAATTTATACAATTATTTTGAAAGGAATATTCACGTCATTTTCCCAATAATGCCAATTTGGATTTTACTAAAATGTGAAAGGAATCTTTGTTTTAAGATGTACAACATGAACAAAATTTCCCACCATCTTTACCAACCAATATTGTAAAGATTAATTTATAAGTTTCAAAGGTTATATTCAAAGAAAAATATTTCTAAAATTTTATATATTTAAAAAAGATTCAAATTGGAAACAATATTTTCCTCAAGAAATGTTTTAAATTATTTTTAAAGCTTCCATTATAAGTATCCAGAGATATTTTCAGAGAAAAGTATTTTGAAAATGTTTTATGTTTTAGAAATTTTTCTTTAATGTGGAAAGACTATTTTCTTTAATAAATGTTCCAAGAGATCTTTCAAAATTATTTTCCATCTAAGATGACATCCTTTAATGTTACTTATACTTTTCTGGGGATAAGATTAAATGATACCATCCTTATTATTTCTATGGATGGTTAATGTTTATGTTGATAAAATGTTTATAAAAGACATTTTTTTCACGGGTTATGATATGGTGAATTGATTAAATTTTTATGAAACATGTTTTATTTACATGGGTTATTATGTGGTGATATAATGAATGTTTTATAATATTATGGCACAAAGAAGTATGGTTTTAATCATGAGATGGGTTGGAACTATATCCACTTCCAATGAATTGGGTAAATATTTATATAGTATGAGATAAAAATGGGAAACAAGTTGGTGGTATTGATACACTATATGGAACATGTGAGTCCTAATCCACTATGGGAAATGGGTGAGTCCAAATCCACTATGAGAAAAAGTTGAGTTACGATCCACTATAGGAAACAAGTTTTTTCCTGATCCACAATGGGAAATATGTGATTATCATTTATCCACTATATTTATGGTCTTAGTAGATAACCTTTATATATGAATCTTTATTCAATATTTATGATGGGGCCACACTTCTATGATACAATATTTTGGTTCATGACTGATTTATGACGTTTTCTCACTCTTATGGGCCATGTTTTTTGAAATTATAAAGTTTTATGCCATGAATTATGCTTATTATATATGATAGGTTGGGTATGAAAATTTTAAGTTATATTCATGATCAAATAACCTTATGATTATCTTATGCTTTCATATGATCATAGATTGTTATCTGTTATGTTTACCATTAATGAGCATCTAATCTCACCTTTTCTTATGTTTTCTTCCCCAGGTTACAAAGAAAGGATTAGGTAGGGTATGAATAAGAGGATTAAAATGTGAGAATATATATATGAGAGATGTTAAATATATTTCCTAAAATAATAATATTGTATTTATAGTCTCCAAATACACTGAACTACTATGGTACTCAGGTGTGTTTTTATGAAGTGTATTAGATATTCATCTAAAAATATGGGATATATATGTATGAAAATTTTAGGTCATTATGGTTGGTATTAGAGGAAAGGTTAAGTTAAACATTGTAAACTAGAATGACAAAACATTAGTGAGATCCCTATGGATATTTCTTGGGATATTTCTAGGGATATATATAAAGATAAGTCTAAGGATGATTCAAAGTATAAAAAAATTTCATAAAATTTTGTTAAAGAATATACTAAGTGGTTTAAAAGAAATTATATCCATATTTGGATACTATAAGTATATGTTCATCTATCACATAGGAACCTAGGGGTTATAACACTAAAAAGGTAACATTGATCTGGACTCGATCATCATATAGTGCACAAAAATGGTCTCTTATTTCACACCTAGTTTGACAATCCTAGTAGATATTCCTTGAAAATTCATAAACTCTTTAGAATATATCATGATGTTTTTAAATATATAATGACCATTAATGGCCTATATTAAGTGTAAGGTATCATATATTGAAAAGAAGGTGTCAATATTTAGAAATCCTATAACAAATTTTATAGGATTATGTGGTTCCCAACTATGATTATTATTACTCACACCATGATTTTTGGTATTATTCAATACAAGAAATCTGGGGGAACTAGATTAACATTGAATGTGATAAAAAATATTAAAATGAGAAAAAATGGGATAATGATTTGAGTTAAAGATATTGTGATTATTACTAATCAGTAATCATGATATATTATTAACAACTTGCACCTTAACTAACTCTTGGAATAACAAAATAGAAGAAGGATAAAGTTCACTAAGAAATTAGGTGGTAGAGGACCTAGAGGAAAGAAGATTAAGTCTATTATTTGTTATGAATATTGGAAGAATCACTCTAGGGGGCATCTCAAAGGAATTAGAAGATGTTTCATGTGTCGAAAATAAGGGAATAAAGTAATCAATTTCTAATGAAAAATGAAAAGTTCAGTTAACAAAATGGGTGAGAATATTAGTCTCTATAAGATATTATAAATATATTAATGTTTAAATGTGTAAACTATATTCATTAATAAAATAAATGTCCTAAGGGGAAATCTCATGAAGATAATCAGAAAAGTGGTATGAGGAATGGTTATACTACTGATGATGAAGAGACCACAACTAAATTATGAGTGGTATGGGCCATTATAACATTATTTTTTTATGTTAAACATGAGAAGAATTATTAAATTTATTTTGATGAATGTTACTTCATGATTTATATTTCATATTTTACGAAAGATGTATTAAGGAACAAGATGTTGAATCCTAATTAATGGTCTAAGAATGATATGGAATTATTGAAGTGTTTGTGTTTGGGAATTAAATAATTATGTTTTATGAATTGTGAAATAAATAATTATTATTCAGTATATGTTTTTCATTAATTGTTTTCAATAATATATTCAATAGAACTGATGAACTAGAAAATTTATTTAATTGAAAGGGTATATTTTCTGAAAAACACATTATTAAGGGAAATATAGCCCTTAATATATTTGTGATGTTGGAATAATTATGTTTAGATAAAGAGATGATTGACATGGATAAATTAAATTAGATAGTATCGATTACCTTGTAAATTTTTAATTATTTGTTAACAAAATGTTTTAATCTATCATTGATGGAGTTTAAAACATTTTTGGATTCATGGAAAATATTTAATAATCAGTGATTTTATTTAAAGAATTAAGAAAGATTTAATTTTGTAAAGATGGTATGATTTAATTAAGGATTTATGGTAATTTAGGTTATTAACATATTTCATGATAATACATGATGAAGGTATTGACATGTTTGGTATATTATAATTAATAGCTACTTCATGTTGTTTGAGGGATTAATGATAAGTTAATTTTGGAAATTTAGTGAACTTATTTTTAAAGTTTCAGATTTTAATATTTTGGAAGGGTTATAACGTTAGACATTTATGATATGGTTTATGTTGTACTTGGGATAAGGTTTTAAATATTAATTTATTACATCACCATATGAAGATTTATCCATATTGGATAACTAGTTCTAACTATTTTGTGATAAATAGAGATAAAAAGAATTAATTATCATTCTATTATGGATACTATGATAATTTAGTTATTTAGGCGTAAAAAAATTCCTCTTCATTTCTTAGATTAAGAGATGTAGTGTAAATTGATCAAAGCACAGCCGAAATATGAAATTGTACTTATGATACAAAAGAAATCTAAGCCCTAATTATATTAGTCCTTTTGAAATTATTGATCATATTGAGTTAGTATCATATCGATTGGAGCTTCCATATAAAATCTCTCAGGTTCATGATGTGTTCTATGTAGCAATCTTAAGGAAGAAGATACATGATCCATCACATGTAATAAAGTCAAAGGTCAAACTAATAGAGCATGATATTTCTTATGAGGAATAACCACTAAATATTATGATCAAATAGAGAAAGTTCTTTGAAACCCGACCACTCACCTGGTCAATGTTTTATAGTGATTCCACTAGCTTGAGGAAGCTATATAAGAACCTGAGGATGTAATAAGGTTGAATTATCCATATTTATTGGTACCAAAGTGATAAATTTTGAAGAAAAAATTCATTTTATGAGGGGTAGAATATAACACCACATGATTTTGAGAAATATATATATTTAAAATAAATTTAATATTTTCTATATTTTTCATTACACAAAAACCTGATATTATATTGCGTTACATGGAACAATAAGTTTAGTTTATGTTACATACCACATTGAGTTTAACTTGCATTACATGGAAGATCGACTTTAAAAAAATGTGACATACTATTACAATATTATTATTTAATGTAATAGTTATCACCTAGCCATTGGAATGGTAGGTATGGACAAGATTAAATAAATTATGAAAATATATGGTTTACACATTTATAAAAAATTAATTATTTTGTGACAAATTAATTATCAATGAATATAAAAACTATTTTTTAAAAAATGAAATCTATTTATGTAACACCATTTTTATGAAAAAAATTCATTTTACATAAATAAATTAAACAAATTAATTTGGGAGATTTTTTAATGAAATTTGTATATTATATATTCAATAAAATGTTTCATATTTATCTTATGTGTTTTCTATGAAATAGATAAGAATATATCCAATTTTACGCTTAAAAAATGTATTTTTCTAAAGAAGTTGTTTTCCCCTTTTCCACACTTATTTTAAAATTAATTTTTTCAAGATTTATAAAATTTATTTTGGAAAAAAATTTAATTTTTGAAATAACCTTGTACAAATTAGTTTGGAGTGAATTTTTGTGAATTTTTTGAAAAGATAATTTTTTTAATGAATAATGAAAACTACTGGTTTTTATTAAGAATTATCATTTATTTTAAAGTATTTAAAAAGTTAAGAAATTGATTTAATATAGTATTAAAATTAAAATTAGTTCTATTATATTTCTATTAATATAATTGAGTTCATTTTAACAAACTTTAAATTTAATTTTGATATAAAAACCCTTTTAAATTTTGAAACTTTTTTCTTTGAAAACCCACTTTTTCATCATGTCTATGATATCAATTTGAAAATAAAATTTTCCATTTTTGTGAATGTAATTTTTAAAAATAGATTAAATATTTATAATAATAATAATTTATATTTTTTAATAAGTTTTAAAAAACTTTTTTCCATAATGATTAGTAGAAACCGTAAAAATTAAATTCCACGGTTATGTTAAAAATGGGTTTATCAGGGGTTAAAATAAAAATATAAGGGATAAAAATGAAAAACACTTGTTCAAAACTAATTTAATGGACATATTTAGAACTTATAATTTCTAATTATCTACAATTTTTCATTTTCAATCCTTTTTTCTTATGAATAATGTGTGCATAATGTTTTCTTTTCCCAAAAACACAATTATGCCACTAACCTCACTTATAAAAGTCCACACCTCTATTCTCCTATCCACAATTCCAAAACCAATAATTTCAGAAAATAAAAGACAAAATTAATTTCCTAATTCTATTTTCTCATCTTAGAATACTTAGTTTGTTCATAAATCATACCTATGAAGCTTTTTGCTGCAAACCAAAAGAAGATGTTTGAATAAGGGGTAACGTCCCTAACTGAGAATTTTATTTTATGTATTAATTCACCTACTTAAATTAATATTAAAAAAATTTGATATAATAAACATAGAATATTATATATATAATAATATTTTATTATGTTAATGGAAGAACCTAAATCGTTCTCCCCTTCCATCAAATTGGTTACAAAATCATCGTTCATGTGTATGATGGACTATAGCCTTGCGAACTGATGTTATTCATTTTGTATAACCACCTTTAAAGGATGGATGTAATAATGGATTTATTATTTATATAAAATATTTATGATATTTTCATTATTTTAGAGTCATTATATAACATGTTTATTATTACTTTGTATTTTTTAAGAATACAATAACATCGTTTGTATGTACGACATACTACCTCCTAGCAAAATGATGTGATTTTTCTTCACATAAACTTTACATTGAAGGAAATGAGGATAATTTTAAATAAAAAAAATGTGATATATATGATATAAAACTTATTCTCTAAAGGTAATATACTATTTATCTTTCTTTCATTTTATCCGTCGAGAAAATGGGAACAACATTCATGCGTTTGTTGGCCAATCATCTCCATGAACAATGTATTTCATTTTCCATCTCTAGCTTTTATGGATTATTATAAATAAATATATAAGGAATATATATGATATTTATACCATGGTTAAAATTATGGATATAATTTAACCATGATAAAATTAATAGGACATAAATTACCAAATCAAAACATACACAAAAAACATAGTATTTATTACCCAAAACATGACTTTAACAAGGAATTGTTATTAAACTGGAAATAAAATGTCATAAGTAAATCATAAATGGTATGATATATATAATTAATATTCTATAATATATTTTTAATAAACTTATATTTCTTATACATTAATTTTTAATGTGTGTAAAGGAAGTTGATACTTTTGGTAAGGTATTTATCTCTCACATTTTTACTTTTGTGAGACACATCCCATATTCACCATCTATTTCTATTATGTTGTATATATACTACCTAGGAACTTATTTTATTATTAATAACCTAAAATATATTGGTATTTAAATATCCATTTGTGGATCACTCTTCCATGGTGTTTACAATTCAAAAGTTACCAAAGCAGTGAGAGATTTTTGTCTCAAATTTCCTTCTTTGGGACATATGTTATGTTATGCACTTATCTTCCTATACGAGGTTTATATAATAAACTATTTATATTTTATATCATGAATATAATTATTTTCATTATAGTTAATTTTAATTTTATTTTATTGCTTAAATGGGAATACAATTCCAAAGATACCAAAGTGGTAAAAGTTTGATGTTACAATCTCATTGTTTATAGAGATTGTTTATGATTATGAATTAATTGATGAAATATTATGATATATATCCAAATAGACTCATTAATTTTATTATAATATTTTTTTTTAATTAGAATACATGTTTTACTTCATTTCCCTCTCTTTATGTACTCAAGAGTTCAAAATATTATTTTCAATAAAAATCTTATTTATTTATCTCTTTTGTTGAAAACACATTTTTCTAAAAAAATTGTGTTTTAATGTTTTCAATTTTTTTTAACATTGTAAAAATTATTAATTAAATAATTTTTTATCCATGTTCTAATTTTTATAATTTTTTTGAAAGGAATCTTTTTGTTATTTTTTGAATAATTCCTGTTTGGATTTTACTGAAAATGTGAAAGGAATCTTTTTTTTAACTTGTAAAAAATGAATGGAATTTACCACTTCATGAACAAATGAATGTGATATATATTACATAGTAATGATTCTATAAATATAATATATTATTTAACTTTCTTTCATTTCATCCATTGAGAAAATGGAAACAACGTTCATGAGTACGTATGACCTACCGTCTCCATAAACAATATATTTCATTTTATATCTCTAACTTTTATGGATTTATATAAATAGATATATCATGTATATATATTCTATTTATGTCATGGTTAAAATTCTATAGATACTGGAACCATTATCAAATTAAGATTACCAAAAATACCAAATCCAAACATACATGAAAAACAAAGTAGTTATTACTCGACACATGACTTTAACATGAAATTGTTAGAAAATAGGTAATAAAAGGTCCTATGTACATCATATATGGTATGATATATATAAATGACTAATAGTTATTATAAATGTTCTTTGAACATGTACAAAGTAATTCAATACTTTAGTAATTTTTTTCCATCTCACGTTTTTCTGATGTGAGACACATTCCATATTCACAACCTATTTTTTTAAGTGCTGCATATGCTGACCATGAATGTATTTTTTCATGATGAACATAAAAAATATTTTGATTTTCATATCCATTTTAGTATCTCTATTCTATATGGTTTATATTTTAAAACTTACCAAAGCAGTGATGGATTTTTTTCTCAAATTTCCTTCATTGGGATATAATTTATGTTATGAAATTATCTTCTTCTATGAGGTGTATATACTAAACCTATGACATATTATATCATAAATATTATTATTTTCATGATATTAATTTTTTTTATTTTATTCTTTAATAGGGCCTATGATTCAAAAGAAACCAAAGTGATAAATTTTTTATGTTACAATATCATTTTTATTGGGATTGTTCATGATTATACTTTCAATGATGAAATATTATGATATATTTTTGAAGAAAAACATGAATTTTATTATCCATTTTTTCATGTCATGAGAATACATATTTTATCTTAATTTTTCTCTATTTATGTATTAAATATTTAAATAGTTTTTTTAAAACAAATAGTATTTTTTTATCTCTTCGGTTGAATTTTTTCCTTCAAAAACTATATTTTCTCAAAATGTTCTCAAAAATGTTTTTAACATTATACGAATTTTTTATTAAGAAAATTTTTACCTTTTTTTTTAATTTATAATTTTTAAAGGAATATTAATGTCATTTTCATAATAATACTTGTTTTTATTTTATTGAAAATATAAAATATTTGTTTGTTTTAACATGTAAATCATGAACATAATTTCCATCCATCATGACTACCCAAAGTTTCAAAGCCTCCTTTCTAAGTCTCAAAGTTATTTTTTCAAGGAAAATGATTTTTAAAATGTTTAATTTTTAAATTTTTTTAAAGTGGAATGTTTATTTTCCTCAATAATGGTTTTAAATTATTTTTAATGATTCCTTTATAAGTTTCCTAGGATATTTTCAAATAAAAGGAGTTTGAAAATATTTTATGTTTTATAATGTGTTCTTTAAATTTGAAAGAAAATTTTTCTCAAGAAATGTTACAAGTGATCTTTCAAAATCATTTTCCATATAAGATGAAATATTTTAATGTTACATACGCTTTAATATGAATAATATTTTAACTATACCATCATTATTATTTCTCTTGATGGTTAATGTTTATGTTGATGAAATTTTTATGAAACCCATTTATTTTTCATGGGTTCTTCTTTGGTGAATTGATGAAATATTTATGAAACCTACTATCTTTACATAGGATATGATGTGATAATGTAATAAATGTTTTAAGATATTATGGTACATGTAGTATGGATTTCATTATGATAATTGTGAGACCTATATCTCCCTACAATTCATTAGGTAAAGCTTTATATCTCCTGAGATAATAATGACAAACAAGTCGATGGGCTTGATCCACTATAGGAAATAGGTTATTTCTGACCCACTATAAGAAATAGGTGAGTCCTGACCTACTATGGGAAATAGATTTGTCCTGATATACTATGGGAAATATGTGGGTCTTAATCTATAATAGGAAATAAGTAATGAGTCTTGATCCACTATGTTGACGGTCTGGGTAATTAAGCATAAAAAAAGGAATTTTTTTCAATATTTATGATGGTGTCAAACTCTTATGATATTATCTTATGGTTCATGATTGATTTATGATGATTTCTCACTCTTATGGGCCATGTTTTTGGAAATGATAAAGTTTTATTCCATGAATCATGTTTTTAATCTATGATAGGTTGGGTATGAAAGTTTTAAGTTATGTACATGATAAAATACCATTATTCTTATATTGTAATTTCATATGATCATAGATTTATATCTCTTATGTTTACACGTATTGAGAATCCAAGGTCACTGTTTCTTGTGTTTCCTTCCCCAAGTTATGAAGAATGTTTTAAGTATGGTATGCCTAAAAAGATTACTATGTGATAAGATAATTTTGGGAGATAATTATGATCTTTAATGAAATAAAAAAATTATGTTTCTAGTATCCAAAGAAACTAGGCTATTAGGGTCCTCTGGTGAGTATTTATGAAATGTATTGAATATTCATATAAAAATATGAAATATTTATGTATGAAAAGTTGATGTGGTTATAAATGAGAATATGTTTTATGTATTGATAATAAGGGAATATTTTAAGTAAATATCAATAAAAATTAAGATTTCAATGGAGGTAAATAAATTATACACTATGGTACCATTTATACTTTAATGTCTTATGTGTGGGAAATTTGGGAATTATCTGAGTCAATTCCCTAATGCATGGGCTAAATATTAGACCAAGGAATGGAATTTATTATGAAAATCACTAATTTGGATCATTATGGTTAAGGTATAATTATCCTCCACTCCAGAGTTGGATATTTCATGTTTATGTTTTTAATAATGCGCCATATAAAAATATTATTATTCTTACTTTAATGAAATTTGATGTGATTTTGAGAATTTATTAGATATCTCTGCATATAACCCTTATAAATTGATAGAATAAGCAGATAAAATTTTATATTCTGATTCAACCTATTATCATCTATAGGTCTGAGGATGAACATGAACCTTTAATGGGAATTACTTCCATTTTATTGATCTTGATTACTATTCATAGGGGGTATTTATGTGAGATGGTTGTAGAGAAAATTAACATCAAGGATATAACTATTGTATGAGAGTTTGTAGATATATTTATGGAAGTGTTTCCAAGTATTACTATAAATTGTGAAGTTTAGTTTTAAATAAAACTCATACTTGGTACCACACCTATTTTTAAGACTCCATATAGAATGGCCCCAACTGAGTGATAAGAATTGAAGAAGTATCCCCATGAGAATTTTGATATGGGATTAATTGGGAAAAGTGCATCACCATGGGATGCTAATTGACCATTTAAAGTAAATAAGTTTCATTAAATTTTGATTTCCTTTCATTATCTTCATTTTCCATAAAATACTTAGTAAATTCATCTTATAATTTGAACTTTATTTCTCATAATTTATGAAATTCATGTTTAGAGTGTATTAATATTAACCCATTTTTTAAATCTGACTTGGAATAATACCTACAAGTTATTTTAATTTAAAATTTCAGGATAATAAATTTAATTATCAATGTAACATTTTTTATTTTTATAAAAATTATAGATTCACAATGGATAATGATCATATTAGGACTCCAATATTGAAATTTTTGGGAAAATAAGATTTGACCTCAGCCCATTAAAATAGACCTTGAACACATAGTTGAAGTCTAATTGATTTTAAACATCAACTGAATATATAGGAAATAATTTTGAACATTACAATAAAATGAGTCAAAGGTAATTAAAACATTTTGAGGGAGACTTAGGTGGACCAATTGGAAGAATAAATTATAGGCCCTATTCCAAGGCCCAAAAATCCATCTTAGAATTTCAGAAATAACACTTAACCAGATGATCTAGTTAGGTTAAAATTTTTACATGTTTTAGAATACTTCTAGATATACTTTTTTTATTCTATGACAAATCCCATTTTGGTTTCCATTATAGTCTTTTTGGTGCGTTAAGGAGGAGAGAGAAAGGGCATGAATGCTACCTTGGAAATGATGCAAAGTTATTACTCCACCCACTTTCCTACACCCTTTTCCTACCCTATTTAATTCATATAATTTTAAGGGTGTAACTTGTACAAGGGGGATACAAGTATCTATTTAAGTGGGATTTTGGGAATAAATATAGAGATTTTGATTATTTTTATTTTATAATGTTATGCTATAATTTTTTGTCCCATGATTTTTTTTTCAAGTATACATTGTTTAATTTCAATCTAGTTTTCTAATTTAAATTTATTAAATTTTATCAATTTTTATCTTCTCATATTTTTCCTTTGATACCATGATTTTAATGAGTGATTCCATTCACACAATAATGGTGGGGTGATTGATTTTGGATATTTTTTACTTTCTATTCTCTAATACACGTTATTAAAATCAACTTCCACCTTCCATTGAGATATTTATATCATTGAAAATCCAACCCTTTTATGTTTTGACTATAGGGAGTTTCTTGGGGGTTTATTGGATGTTAATTCTTGTTATTTAATATTTAAATTAGTTTATTATTTTAATAGCTCCATTTAATGAATTATTTTCTTATTTTTATTTTCTAGTTTTAATGATGACACATTTTGAGTGATAATACAATCCTATTACTTTGAGTGGTCATTAAAGTAATACTATAAGTGAATTGGTTGTTATTATTATAATTGTTTTTTGATTACATTTTTGAATGATGTTAGAGAATTAATTCAATTTTTGTAGAATTGTTGATTTAGTGAGCTAAAATTTCCTAATAATGAGAATTTATCCAATATATCCCTAACAACAACCTTGGATTGAACCATATTTATTTATTATTTTACTTAAAGTATGTGTGTGTGTGTGTGTTTATCTCTAAATAAACTAATTATATATTCAAATAAAATAAATCAAAATAGTTTTCCACTCCATAGGGAGACCCCCAAAAAATATAAGTGTCTCAAGGTAAATTCTTCAATCCCTATGTAGTTGGGGTTTGGCTTAGTGGTAAGCAACCATTAATTATACATAAAAATGGGGGTTCAAAACCCATTGGGCGCAGGGTACTATAACAGTACTGTAGCGCACTATAGCTGAGTCGACACTGTAGCACTGGCGGGCACTGTAGCAGTGGTAGGTTACTGTAGCGGTGGTATGGTACTGTAGCAGTGGCGGGTACTATGAAGTACTATAGCAGTGCGGGTACTGTAGTAGTACTATTCACAGAATGGGCCTTGGGCCCAAAAAAATGGGCCTACGGGCCATATAATGGGCTAAATGCCCACTGGGCCTTCAGGATATGTAATGGGTCTCCCTCTACCCAGTTAAAGAGGTCTTTGCTATGGTTTAATAATAAATGAGTCTTCGGCCCCAAACTTTTAAAAAAACTGCTTCAATCCCTATGGATTCGACCCCTACATGTACTATAAATACCAATTTAACTTGTATGGTAAATTTGGGCGAGGAAAATTTTTGGTGCCATTTCCAAGTACCCAAGTGATTTATCCAAGACACTCACCATTTTTTTCTCACCCCAAATTCTATATCATGACACAAATTTCTCTTATCTTTCCCCCTTTCTATCTGTACATGTCCATTTACACCCCTGATTAATCAAACCTATTCATTAGGGTTCATAATTTTAGGGTAGAGTAATTGAGTGAACCAAGGGTTTATCCAAATTTTGATCCAAATTTTATTGAGAATCTCAAATATTAACTTAATTATATTTCAATGGAGTATCTTTAATATTAAACCATCTTAAACATGGGTGAGAACCAAATGAGAGATATACATTGGGAATCCCATAACTTAGGGAATTTCCTTGATCAAACCGTGAATGATTATCTAAAATCTAGTAGGATGCACAATATTAGTGATAATGAAATATTTTAAGCAGATATTACTTCCCTCTCTAAGAGAATTTATGAAATAGACTATACGAGTTTCAATGAATCGAAATAAATTAACCACTCTTACAAAATTTATGAAAGGAATGACCAAAAAAATGAAAACTACCTAACTATTCCCTAAATAAAGTAATTTATTCTTGGGTTATCCTCAAAGGAGGTTAATAATCTAATTTTTCAAGAGATTAAAGAACTGAATGATTTCAATGTGACGTATAATGAAAATATTGAATTCTATTTTTCAAATAATCAACTACCCAATCAAGTACAAGGTCTAATTCCAAACAATCCACAAAATATTTTTCCAATGAACCATTTCAATCAAAAATAACTCAAACTCTTATCCAATCTATTTCACATACATTACTTAAAAAATTATGTGAAAAATGGGGAAAAAATTAATTTAGAAGTATCATCATTGTGATTATAACTACAAAACATTGAAACGTTTATGGAACCCATTCCCACTCAGGGAGTCCCATCCTTAATATTAATGAAATAATATTATTATCGACAAACCTATAATGAATAAATCTAAGATTTAACTATTTTCAAATGTGTGAAAAATAATTTGAAACTCTAAATATTGATTCCCAATCCATTGGAGACTTAAAAATAAAAATAAAATGATAATGATCCATCTTATAAAATATGAGAACTCAGAGATGGGTAATGAGTGCAATTGGTTAGGTAATATTGAAATTCAACCTGAGGAACATGAGTTAAATTTTTAAGAGTGTTTAAATCAAGGTATTTTTTTTGTATTTAAAATAGGGTAATTTCAAATCATGGTTTGAGTGTCTAGAATATTTCTCCATTGATTATTTTTTAAAACAAAAAATCACCAAACCATTTAGAAATATATTTAACTCTATGTTTGTACCAACCACTAACACTAAAATGGGAAATTTGTGGGATAAAATATTTTTTTAAGTAAACCAATTCCTTATAATTTTTTTTGAAATGAAAATCATTTTGATTCAAATTACCAACATTATTTTGGAAATTTCGACCAAACTTAGTCCAAATTTAAGGTATTTCCTTCATCACTTGAGTATGCACTCTAAGAGTACAAAAAAAACTTATCATTATCATTATTTCTTATCTTGAAACAAATAAAGAGTGAATGATCCATGATATCTGAGGAAAGACTAAAAAATCAATTGGATCATCTATTTATGATATTGCTTATATTTTCCCACTCATTAGAATATATCAGTTTGTATTTGAAACAAATTCTAAATAAAGAATCAATATTAATGTAATATAGGGGGTAAAAAATAAAATCCTTATGATGTTGAAATATGGTTTTGGGTGATTTGGGGGGTCTATGTTGTGCAAAAAACATTAAACTAAGCTCTTTTTGGGAGGTAACCCGACTTCTTTTGTTGTTTTCATTTTTTTTGTTTTTTACCTTAACCAAAAAATAAAATGATTGTTTTTTAATCCATATTTTGGTTTTAAAAAATTTTAGTTAAGGGAACCCATTAGAGTTTCCATTTTTATCTAATGTTGTTCAAGTGTGATATTTAAAAGTTGAAGAAGTTATAGATTTTCAGTGGAATCAAATTCCATAATGAGTCCAAAACCATTATTAAATCATCCATAATGATAAAAAATGTAACATAGAGAAAGGATGATGAATTATATATGGGGGGTGAGAATCTAAAATTTTGTTGAAAAATTATTTTTTATAAAAAAATATACTTTTATGGGAAATTTTTAAGTTCTGAGCATATCAAATAAATCCATTAATAAAATAACTAAAAATAATTTTAGTCATAAATCACATGTAGTCATTGTTTTAAATGACCATAATTTCATGTAAAATTAATTAATTGGACTAATTTAATAGATTAAAATGATGTAAACAAAAGATAAGGATCTTCACATGTAATTTACAATTAATTTATGGGAATATATAGAATTACCTAAACTCATAATTCTACTTTTGTTGATGATCTGATAGAATAGATCTCATCGAAAAATAATCACAATGTAGGATTAAAGGTTATAATCCCTCTAGAAGTGATCCACATGTGCACCAAAATCTATAAATGATACTATATAATCATTGGGTTCTAGCACGACTGATTCAGATTTCCTGTGTTGTTTATGGTTGATCGTAGAAATTTTTTTCTCAAGAGAGGAAGAAATCTTGATGATCTCTCATTGTATTAAGATAGTAGGGAAAGATATCAATAAAAATATCTTTATCTCTCTCTAGGTATTGAGAGATTCTCACTCTATCTATTGTGAACACCAATTTTTAATCAGGGAAGTGATATAAATAGATATTTCTTATATCTGGTTTAGGGTTGGAAAATCTCACACAAGCCCCCAACCATATTTAATATTCTTAAATGACCCCATGTACAATAATAATAATAATAATAATAATAATATTAATTTCTTGACATATGATAAACATTAAGAATATAAAAAAAATATCATTTATATTATTCATACCATTAAACTCAGCCCACTTTTCCTTATCGACATTTATAGATCTTCGAATAATGTCTATTTAAATAAATAAATGTCACCACATTATTCTATGATAAATATAATAAGATATTATATTTTAAAAAATTGAAAACTAATTTTTATTATTATTATTTTAATAACATATTATTTCAAATAACTTTTTACTAAATTATGGTGGTCAACCAAAACAGAGTAAATGATATTTATTTTATCTTTTTAAATTCAACACTATAATTTAAATGAGATTGAGGATACACTTAGTGTGTGAACCTTGAGGCATTTTTATGAGTGGAATTAGGAATAACTAGCTAAATTAAATGGTTATAATCTAACAACATGAAAAGGAATCCATAGAGAATGAATTTATCATCACAAAAATGTCAAATATCCTACAAGTTTTATTATTTAATATAATCCTTGTATCATAATATCTAGAACCAAGTAGTTTTTATGCTTGTTCAATCAACCTACATGATCAATGTGTATTTATTTGAATTTATGGAAATAAACCGACCCACTGAACACGATGGTAATAGATTTATGCACGTGGTTCTATTCCATTAAAGGGGCTCAGATATCAAGTTCTATCAAGGTATGTAAGGGATAAATAATTTCTCACATTATCCATTAATTCTATATCATTCATGATGCACTCAACGTATCCTACCACATCGTGAACATATGTCCTAATGGTTTACATCAATACATATAAATACCCATTTAATGATATCCACGAATGATAATATTAAAGTCTAAGGATAAATACCCACATTTCATTTTATAACATCTAATGACACATGGAAATGTGGATTTCTTATTTGACCGGTTTATTCTTATAACCTCCTATCTTAGAGATTACTAAGGGTGAACACCATGATAAGGTGTCTCAATTTCTTATGAGACTCCTACCCCTAATATCTTGTATCATTTATTTATTATAATACAATATCATCTATCCACTGAATAAGATTCAATAATAATTTCATGGAACCTCTAGGTTCTCATTATAATATGGAACATCTATAACCTTTTAGCATGTCATATATTATTATGAAATTATCACATAAAATGTCATGAAGATTAAAAACAATAATTTTATAAGAAAAATTAATTACTAAAGAAAAAAATACATAATAAATTTCTATAAATGTTAGTTCTAGGGAACTAACTCCAACAGACTCCCACATACACAAGAGACACCTGGAAACAACTTTTAGTCCACTAGGTCTTACATGATTCTCATTATTATTTTATGTTAAAGCCTTTATTAAGGGTTACTCCATGTATTATTCCATGTATACTATACTCTTTGAAACTTCACATCATTTATTAAAATACCTCAAGATATGAAACTTCTAATGTATGTGCTTTATCTGTTGGTGTGACCTTGGATATTTGAAGAGAACCACCACTGTAGTGTTATCATAGTAAACTGTGATAGTGTATTTAATGTTAGGAAACAAATAAATCATTGATAATAAGTTGTAAATCTAAACTAATTCATTGGATACATCAGAAGCCAAAATATACTTGAAATTCTCTGTAGAATTGGTGAAAATTGGATTCTTTGAACTCCTCCAGTTCCCAGCTCCTTCATTGAGTTAAAAGATATATCTAGAATGTGACTTTAGATCATTCTAATATTTCTAAAAACTAGCTTCTATATTACCCTTATGAATATTTATTCATCTCCTCCATAAACTGGGAACATATCCTTAGTATGCCTTAGATACTTAATGATAATTTTAACAACAATCCAACATTGTTCACCATGACCTTCTTGATATTTTCCTACTATGCTCAAAGCATATGAAATGTTAATCCATGTACATAAAATAACATACATGATTGATCCTATCTCAAAAGTTTATGGTATATTTCTCATTATCACTCTTTCCTCTTGTGTTTGAGTTCATATTTTCTTGGAAAGATGCATACCATGTGACATTGGAACTAATCCCCTACTAGATTGTTCCATTCCAAAACTCATTAGTATCTAGTGAATATAGGTACTTTTCCTTAGCCTAAGTAGCCTCTTGGATATATCATGCATGATCTTGATCCCTAGAATGTAGGCATGTTCACCTAAGTCCTTTATGGAGAATCACTTGATCAACCATGACTTGACCTCTTATAAGGCTGGTATGTCATTTTCAATTACTAATATTTCGTCAAAATATAATAATATGAAAAAACTACACTCCCACTAAACCGCTTGTAAAAACATGACTCACATTCATTATTAAGGAAACTAAATTCCTTTATGGTTTCATTTAATAGAATTTTCCATGTCTTGGATTATTAATTTAATATATATATGGATATCTACAACTTTCAAACATTTTTGGAATTTCATGGAGTCACAAACAGTTCTGGTTGTGTCATATACACATCCTATTGAAGGTTACCATTAAGGAAAGTAGTTTTTTACATCCATTTTTCAAATGTCATTATCATGGTAAGATGATATGTGAAATTAAATTTTTATGGATTTAAAAAAATAAACTAGAGAAAAGGTTTCATCATAATCAATAACTTATTATTTTCTAAACCCTTTACCAACTTGTCATGCTTTATAGGTATTTAATTTACCTTATATGTCTAGATTTCTCTTGAATTCCAATCTAAATACAACATGATTTACATTAATTGGTGGTTAGATTAGAACCTAGACATTATTATAATACATGGAATCCATATTAGAATTCATGTATTCTTACCACCTTGCATATTCTGATATCTATACTCCCTCCTTATAGGAGATAGGATCACCATTTTCAAACAATAATGAGTCACCGTCATTAGTGACCAGAAAATCATATATCTATGGTTCTCTTACCTATCTATCACTCTTATGTAGTACTTGTGTTCTAATAAATTATTCTATAGGGACCTATGGAATTTGTTCCTGTACCAACTCCAATGTATCATGAGCATAAAATTCATCGAAGTCAATGTTTCTCCTACAATCCACCTTAAGTATGTGATCCCCCTCAAGAAATATGACCTATATTGCAACAATAAATTTCTTTTATGAGGGGTTGTATAGGTAGTATCCTATTGTTTCCTTGGGATACCATGTAAGGATACACATTTTTTATCTGGTTTCAATTTTGTTTCTTAAGATAACCTTAACAAATTCCTTGTAACCCCATGCACGAACATATAAAAAAAGATTTTCTTTTTACTCTATAACTCGAAGAGAATATCGTTTTCCACTTTATTTAGTACTCAATTTAGTAAGTATAATACCTTATGTATTACATATCTACAAAAGGATAATATAATACTAACATGACTCATCATTAATCTTACCATGTCCAAAAAGGTATGGTTCCTTATTTCACTAATACTATTCCAAAACGATGTATAAGGAAGAGTGAGTTGAGTTAGAATACCATACTTCTGAAGAAATTAGATAATGTCAAGGTTAAGATATTCACCACCTCAATCCAGTCAAAGTATCTTTATCTTGTTACCAAGTTGATTCTCAACATCATTAGTGAACTCCTGGAATCTCTCAAAGGATTCATACTTATACCATATTAAGTTGATATAGCCATAGCTTATGAAGTGATTAGTAAAAGTAATAAAGTATGAGAATCCACCTCCAGCTTATACTTAAAAATGTCCACACACATTGGTGTGTACCAATTCTAGAATATCTATGGACCTTTCACCTTTACCACTGAATAGTGATCTATTCATATTTCCTTGTAAATAAGAATAAAATATTTTAAGTGGATTTTTCTTAAAATAGTATAAATAAACATCTTTATAGAGATTTGTCAAATTATTTTCGTTTACATGAACAAGATAGTGATGCCACAAATGGGTGTCTTATGAGTCCCACATGTTTGTTTAATTTTCAATTTTCAATATTTGGTTTTCATAATTCAATATATAGAGAACATTATTCAACTATTCTATACCATAACATATGAAATCGTTATAAAAGTAGAGAACTTTATTTCCAAAGATGAAAATAAATCTATCCATATCTATGAAAGAAATAGAAATAATGTTATTGTTAGACCTAGGTACATAATAAATGTTCTTTAAAACCATAATCAATCCAATAGACAATGTGAGATAGTAGTCTCTAATGGATAGATCATAAAAAATCAATCTATTAGCATCTCATAGATCCACCTTTCCTTCTGAAACCATCCAAAATCTACTTGGTTCTTCTTTTTGGATACAAATATGAGCACCACATTCTATATCTAATACCCAAATTGTATATATAGAAAGATTACAATCAATAAAAAATAAACTAGAATCTTCCCCTTACTGATTTTACTAAGTGTAAGTACTATTCAAGTGTCCATGTTTTCCAGATGAAAAACATACCACATTCTATTTCTTGCCTGCTTTTTTGATCTTCTTCTTATTAGAAGGATGGTGCTCTAGATACTTAGACTTTGAATGAGTATTTAACACATTTTCCTTATTGTTCCAATTATTATTTACCATAAGGAAATTGGGTTTGTGATTCCCCATGTCTTTATCAACTTGGATAATAAGTGTAAGATGTTTTGAAAGCATCTTCTCACTATTTCTCAAATTATAATTCATAATAAAATTTTAGAAGCTTTTGAGTAGTGAGGAAAGCATGAAATTTGTGTGTAGCTTATCAAGTAACTTAAAATTCAAGATGTCTAGATGCTTAATGCATCCAATCATCTTGGATACTTGTTACCTATCTATCACCGACTCTCAAAGGTTGTATGTGAATAGTGCATTGGATTTCTCATTTCTCTCTAATCTCACCTTCTCCCAATATAGATCCTTAAGGTTAGACACAATGCTATACACATCCATGTCCATATATTTTTTTATAATTACATTTTACATGGATAATAACATGAAACATTGGACATACATAGATTTTTTCGCATGCTTGAAGTAGAGAGACACTTCTTCCTCATTATCCTATTTGGAAATGAACTCAGGAAGTGGGGTATCTAGAATGTATAATTTCCTTTTGTGTTATAGTATAATGTGAAAACACCTATACCATTCTTGAAAATTCACACCAGTGATAAGTTTATCCTTATATATTATATATCTTAGAGATATTGTCAATGTCAATTGATTTTCCATTTCTACAAATTAATAGTAGATAATTAGTAATTTTTTTGATTACAAAATTGAATTAAAAAATTTAAATTTAATCAAATTCTGTTAATATCCCACTATTTTGTGGAACCCAATATCCCTCACCATCAGTTTAATAATATATTATTACTTAGTTATTCTAGTGGCAAGGATCTATATTCTATTCACATAACCCAGACATGGGCTTGAAAAGTTATTTGAAGGGTTTTAGGTAAGTGTAACTTACCATCTACATAAACTCATAATACCTTGATCCATTGAGTGGACTCCCCAATATTAAAATCCTATTTTTAATATTTCTTCAAAATTTTCCTGTTATTTAAACCAAGACATTTTTTGGTAGTCAACCCTTGATGTAGAATAAGTTATGTCAACTCAAAACTTCAAGTTAAAAAAGTTACATGATAATAGAGAGCATATCTACTTGGTTTGTTCAAGAACATTGAACTATGAGGTCATTTCTAATTTAAATAGTGTAAGTATAAACCAACATAAGATTTTAATTGATTGATTTTTATCCTAAAAAATAAACCCCATTTATATCCTTTCACATGCCTTTTTAATATTAAGTGGAATCTACTTAAGTGATAAACCATGTGTGATAAAACATTTATGCATAATCTAGTTATATTTTATTCTACATTGCATTCTTGTAAATTTATTTATTAGGAGTTCAAGAAACATCCCAAAAGATATATAATTAACCATGAAACTAATAAAAAATTATAAGTGGCATGATCATGATATTATCTTATGGTTAGTTTATCCAATGAATTATAAAGCAACCCTCAAACCAAGGGGAAAAAATACCTTAAACTATATATTGGTATATATTGGAACATTCCAACTTTGATCCTCTGTATCGCCTCAATTTGTTTCACCACAACTCCTTGACTTAGACAACCTCCACTCTCTTTGGAGCTCCATACATAAATAATATTTTACTCAGACAAGGGTGAGTAGATCCAATGGATTGGAAAAATTGGGTTTATATAAAATAAACTATGGGTACATAGACCCTTACATAATAGTGAGGGGGGTGTGACTCACAAGATATAAATAATAATTTAGCCCTAATAAATCAAACGAAACAAATTATACATAATGGATGCTCTAATATCATGATCATCCACACATCAAGAAACACACATAAGTTTTAAATATTTTTATCAATAACTTATATTTGTTCTGTAATTAAGATATGCGACAAAAAATAATCAAACCATCTATAATTTAAAAAAAAATTAATTTCATTTAAAATTATTGTAGTACACAAGTTTATATGGAAGAAAAATCACGTGATCATAAAAAATTTTAACACTGAAATTAATTTAATACATAATTTTTAATACTATAATAAGGAATGTAATTTCTAATTAAATACACATGAAACACATAATAAATAGGTTTAATTATACAGTCAATTCATATTTCTGAAAAAATATAAGAACACCACGAGAAACAAACTTCACAACATGTACAAAAGTACATAGTATGTATTTATCTTCTAACTATGTCATAAATACATTACTAGGTTTGAACAAGTATATTTCTACGGATGTGTATGAGGTACATGGTGTGTAATGAGAATTCAAGGCATGTAACATCAGTGTTTCATGACTTGTGTTCCTGCATGTCATGTATCTGATACACGACTCTCTGGAAAACCCCATGTTCTCATCCATGAGAATAAATATACTACATATGGTGTAAGATACTTACATGAAAAGTAGTTATATATGTTGTGTTACATTATATCCAAATCTACACTCCGATCTAATCAATTTGGATCTTAGATTTTATTTTTTCAGATCTGGCCCAATAAGGTGAGATACAGAAATGAAAACAAAACTACGCAGTGTGTAATATTGGAGTACATGATGTGTACTTTGTTTTTATATAGGAAGAGCCTTTGGAAACTCTAGATAGTAATCTTAAGATTATTATTTGTTTTTAATAATTAACCACTTACTGGTTATGTTATCAAGAATGAAAAAAGTAAGAGATGATGATGTTGGATTATTAATAAGAATCATTTTAAGTAAAAGAAAAATGAAAAAAATGAAATCAATCAAATAACAATAAATAATTATAAATTAAACATTTGACTACTCTAAAACATCTTATAGGTTTAAGGAATAGTGGTAGCTTCCTTTGATGGTATGAAAAACTTTAATTTTAGTCATAGACCACTTGTAATTATTTATTTACATGATCAAAATTACATGTCCAACAAAAAAAATTTTCTACTTGAATAAAATTAAAATTTAATTACCAAAAGCGAAGTATATTCACATTTAATTGATTATTAATTTAGGGATAGATATGGAATTACCCCAACTTGTAATTTTTATTTTGATTGTGATCTAATGGAGTAGATATCATTACAACATTATTACAGTATAATATTAAAGTGTAGAATCCTTCTAGTGGTGATCCACATGTGAAACACAATTTCTAAAGGATACTATAGAATCATTAGGTGCTAGCATGAATGATCCTAATCACTTTCATTATTCTTGTTTGAACATAGTAGAATTATTTTTAAGAGAGAAAGTATGATTGATGATCTCTTGTTGTCTTGAGAAAGGAGGGGAGGAGAGAACTATAGATCTCTTGATCCTTATATAGGGATTGAGAGAGTCTTATTATATTTGTTGTGGACACTAATTTTCAACTAGGAAATTGATATAACTCGATATTTTTTATATCTAGTTTAGGGTTGGAAAATCGCACATAATCCCCAACCATCTTTAATATTATTAAATAAAAACATGTCTAATAATAATAATATTATTAATAATTTATTTACATGTGAAACACATTAAGAATATAAATAAGTATCATTTATATTATTTAGATAGTTAAACTCAGACCTGTTTCTCTCATCGACATTTACTGATACTTAAATAATTGATATTTGATTAAATAAATGTCACTACATTATTCTTTGGTAAATATAATAAAATATTATATTTTCCAAACCTAAAAACTAATATTTTTCATTATTTAACTCACTTTTTATTTTGAATAACTTTTGGTTAAATAATGGTGATCAACCAAACCTAAATATATATTATTTTCTCTAACTTGTTAAATCCAATACTAGAATTTAACTGAGATTGTAGATATACTTATTGTGTGATCCTCTAGGCCTCTTTCTCCATCAAAGTATGAATAACCACCTAAATTACAAGGTTTACATCTTGAAACATGACAATAAATCCACAAATAAAGTACTTAATGTCACAATGGTGTCCAAACTTCTTTAAAAATTTATCATTCAATATAATCCATTTACCATGATATTTTTAATTAATAAGTTTACATAACAGTTCCATCAACCTATATACTTGATGTCTATTTCTTTGAATTTCTAGAAATGAACCTACCCACTGAACACCATGGACATGGATTTATGAAGAAATTTCTATTCTATCAAAGGGCCTGTGATATAAACTTCCATCAAGGGAAAAATGGATAAATCCTTTCTCACATTATCCATTAAAGTAATATCACTAATTACACACCCAATGTATCTAAACTCACCATTAAAGAAATGTCATCACATTTTTTTTCAATACATCTAAGTACACAGGTGATGATATCCACTAATGAAAATCATAATGCCTGAGGATCAATACATATGTTCACATTTATGAGCATATAATGACATATGGAAATATAGATTTCCTATTTGATAGGTTGGTTCTTAAAACCTCATATCATAGATATTACCAAGGGAGAACAACATGAGAAGGTGTCACAATGTCTTATGAGACTCTTAACCCTAATGGAATTTATTTTCTATATATCATTCGAAAATATCACCCATATATAGAACTAGATTCAAGAATAATGTCATGGAACCTCTATGTTATCATTATAGTGAGGAACTACTATAACCTTTCAATATGACCTATATTCATAGGATATTATCACATACAAATTTAAAACAGAAGAAAAAAATTATTTTGATAAAAAACTTCATTAATAATGAAAAAATATGTAATCATGTTCTAAGAAAGTCAGTTCTAGGGAACTAACCCCAACAAAATTTAATTTAATTATCCTTTTACGTGGTAATGTACATTATAAAACATGAAAAATAAATTTCAAATGTTTTTAAGGCCTTGATCCTAATATTTACTCATGTTTAAGTTCATGGGGATAATTTTGGTTGGTATGGTTATCTGATGTCACTTTCACCATATAATTTTTCATCCATTTAATAAACATTCCACATTTTATATCCATTGGATTGTGGGTTCATGTTTAATTTCTTTGTATATTATAGATTTTTGAGTCACTTTAAGATTTATTTGGGTATCTAAAAAAATCATAAAATTTAAATTCAAAAAAAGTAAAAAATGACCACATAGAGTGATGTTTTTTTCAAATCTATGGCATTTAACACTTGAGGATCATGACTCCATAGTTTTATTTACCATATTTAAGCTTCATATCTATATTTTAGAGCATTTAATTGAAAAAATGTGTGGAATAAACACTTGGGGATCATTATTCTATAATTTTATTGATCGGAGTTGGTATTTTCATCCCTTTTGTGGTTTAAAAAAAATCAAAAAACAAAAAAAAAATCAAAAAAACAAAAAACAAATATGGGGAAAAATTAAATACTCATCTTAAGTTTGAATGTGATTCCCACCCAACACTTCCATATTTCTCATTGAAAAAGAAAATGAGCCTCATGTATTTTGTGATGCACAAAAAATCATCATGTTTAATTGGATTTGGATAAAGGGTAGCAGTGAATTTGAACAATGTAATTGACTTGTTCTTGATATATAATTGTGTATTTTTTATTTTTTTAAAGTATTTTTATATCTTCATGATTAATTTATGTGAGGTGATTATATCAAACATTTTTTTGTTAAAACATGTTGGGAGAAGTGGATTGGATTTTTATCGTTAGTAGTTTCCTAGGGAATAGAAAATATCAAGTTGGGGCATATGATTTGCCATTGAAAGTAAATAATTTTTATTAAAATTTTATTTATATTAATGTTCTTTATTGTTCCTAAAATCCTTGGTTAATTCATTTTATAATTTGAACTTAATTTTTCATCATTTGTACAGTTCATGTTTAAAGTGTATCAATATCATCACATTTTTACATCAGACTTGGAAGAATACATATTAATTATTATAATTTTAAATTTTAGGATAATAAATTTAATTATATTAGGAAAAATTTTTATTCTTGGAGAAATTTTTAAATTCATAAAGGATGATGATAATATTGGGTCTCCAACATATAAATTTCTAGGAAAAGAATATCTGACCTTATCCCATTAAAATAGATGTGGGCCCCTAAATAGAAGTCAAATGAATCTGAAAATTTAAATGAAGATATAGGAAATCATTTTTAACATTTCATTAAAATGTACTAGAGGCTAATTAAGTAATTTGGATGGAGATCCATGCATCCCAATTTGAAGATTAAATTCTGGGCTAGATTCTATGGACCAAAAAGTCAGCTCACTATTTTGGGCATAACTCTTAAATGGATAATCCAATCAAGATGAAATCTTATCATGATTTATAATAATTTTAATATAATATTTTTATTCTATAATCAATCATAATTTAGTTTCAATCATAGTTATTTTGGAACTTCAAGGAGGATAGAGAAAGGGCATGCATGATGCATTGGAAATGATGCAAAGTTTTTACTCCACGTACTTTTCTCCACCATTTTTCTTATCTTATTGAATTATTATAATTTTAAAGGTGTTTCTAGACAAATGGGTATATAAGGATATATTTAAGTGGTAATTTGGGAATAAGTGGATATATTTTGGTTATATTTCATTCATTATAATGTTATGATGCAATTTTGTTGTCTTGCACTTGTTCTACACTCGTAAGTTGTTCAATTTACTCTAGTTATCTAATTTAAAGTTATTTATTTTTCTAAATTTTTATTCTTGTCATATTTTTCACCATGATACCATGATTTTTATGTTTGATTTCATTCACATAACAATAGTTTAGTGATTATTTTTGATTTTTTTTCTCTTCTTCAATACAACTTCTTTAAGTCGACATCTACGTTCCATTTACAGTTTTCATCAATATAAATATAAAATGTTATTAGTTTGACTCTAGAGAGTTTATTATGGTTAGATAAGATGTTATTTAATGTGATTTTATATTTAAATTAGTTTATTATTTTAATATTTCCATTGGATGCCTTATTTTATTCTCCATCATCTCCAATTTTAACGACAACACATTTTGATTGAAAATATTATCCAATTCCTCAGTGTGATAAATAAAGTGATCCTCTAAGTTAATTTTGGATTATCATTAGATTTTTTTCAGATTAAATTTGTTAATTATGTTGTATAATTAATTCATTGTCAGGATAATTCTTGATTTAGTGAGATGAAACTTTTTAAGAAATAAACTACATCCATTCTATCCCTAAAAAAAACTAAGATCAACCCATATTTACTAATTGATTTAATTAAAGTGATTGTGTGTAGTTTTTTTACCTCTAAATAATCTAATTATATCATAAAATAAAATCTATAAAAATATTATTCCACTCCAAATCCAAACCCCCCAGTAAATCTGATTATCTAAAGCTCATTTCTTCGATCCCTATGGATTAGAACACTATATAGACTACAAGGACTAATTTTATGTATAGGGTAAATTTGTGTATGTATTGATTCACCTGTTATTTTTTTAATAAGTTTTATGGATCAATTAAACATTGAATTTATTATTTAGTGGTTAACAAGTTCAGGATCAAGAATAAGTATCCACTGATCTATATTGATAATTTTTTTGATCAAATAGAAGGAGTTTCGTACCTTTTCAAGAATAAAATTCATTTTGGATACTATAAATTTAGGATAAAAAGTGAATTCATACCTAAAAAAACATTTCATATGAGTTTTTAAAACTATGAATTTATAGTGATTCTATTTTGACTTACTAATGTCGCCACTATCTTCATAGATTAAATTAATAGAGAATTTATACATTTACTTAATAATTTTTTTATAGTATTTATTAATGATATTATTATATAATCTAAGAGTAAGGAAGATCATAAAAATAAATTGAGAATTATTTTAATGTCCCTGATTAATAAGAAACTACATACTTAATTCAGAAAGTATGAATTATAGTTATATAAACTATAATTTTTGGGATATATGATCACTAAAAAGGCTATATCAATCAATACTTATAATATGGAAGTCATTAAACACTATAATTAACCATCCAATTTGATCGAGATCTATATTTTCTTGGGTTGGATGGATATCTGCGATGCTTTGTGAATAAATTTTCATGGATATCTAATCTTCTCACCAAGTTAACGTGGAAGGGAGTCAAACTACATTAGAATGAGGAATTTTATGATAATTTAAAGGAGTTGAAGAGAAGGTTATCAAATGCACATGTATTCACACTAACTAATAGTGGACTATGGTTTGTGATTTATAGTGATGCATCGAATAATGGGTTGGGATGCATTATTATATAGAATGATATATTGATAACTTATGACTATCATTAATTTATGGTTCATGATAAAAATTATCTATCCCATTATTTTGGGTTAGATACTATAATTATAGCATTAAAAATATAGAGGCACTATCATTATATTGAAAGGTGTGATATATATATACAGATCATAAAAGTTTATATTATATATTCACCTAAAAATATTTGTGTATGATCTAGAAAATATGGTCGGAGTTTATTAAAGATTATGACTATTCAATACATTATCACCCTGGGAAGGTGAACAAGGTGGTTGATTCTTTGAGTTTAAAGGATCACACAATCTTATCTATGTCGAGGATCCCAAAATATTTAATATTTATGGATTTGTACAGGATGAACCTTCAAATATTAAAGTAAGGGGAGAAATATTATTTTTCATAAATTAATGTTCAACCATATATTCTTGTAAATATTAAGGAGTTGAAAAAGGAAGATGTAGAGATATAAAAAAAGGTGAGAAATTTCCCTAAGTTAAACTATGATTGTTATATAATGATAAGATTCAAGAATAAAGTATGTGACCATTTTATACTTGATCTAAAGAAAGATCTATTGAATAAAGATCATAGATCGTCATTATATATTTATCATAGATGTATGAAGATGTAAAATGACCTTAAAGAGTATTTTTGGTGGTATAAATTTAATAGAGATATTTATAAGTATGTATCTTGGTGCTTGGTATGCCAAAACATTTTTATTGAGAAACATAAGTTTAAGGGTATGTTATAAAAATTACCTATACATGTATAGAAATGGGAAAATGTCCCCATATATTTCTTTGTAAGACTCCCCAAGACGTTTTAAGGGAATAATGTTATTTGGGTTAATGTCGATCACCTTATGAAGTCATCACATTTCATTACTATCAATGAAATTTTATATAGTATTTATATTCATTGGATATATATTAGGGAAGTTGAAATATTACATGGATTACCATATTTTATTGTATCTGATTGATATTTGATGTTTAACTTATGTTTTGGAGATTTATTATATAAGATTTTGATATGATGTTGTGATTTAGTACCACCTATGATCCTTATAAATAAGGCCAACTTGAGAGAACCATTTAAAGTCTTGATGATATGTTAAGATCTTTTACTCCATATTTCAAAGGTGGTTGGGACCAACACCTTCCTCTTGTAAAATTTTCTTATAAAAACAGCTTTCAATCAAGCATTCAGATGGATAATTATGAATACCTATATGGAAATAGGTGAATAACTATAATATATTGGGATGGAGTTGGAAAATTAAATCTATTGGGACTTGATATATCTAAGAAAATGAAAGATAATGTTAGAGAAATTCTATTGCACATCATGGAAACTTAGAGTTGGAAGAATAGTTATTATAATAATCATTGGTGAGATATATAATTTGACATTTTTGAGAAGTTATTATTTATTACTTATCCATTGAATAAGATTCCAAGATTTATAAAGAAGGGAAAGATCAATGCTAGATATATTGTCCCTTCAAGATTATTTATTGGATTGAGATAGTTGCTTATCAATTGGAACTTCCTCTGAATCTCTCTCAATTTAATGGTGTGTTCCATGTTTTGTTTTTGAGTAAGTACATACATGATCCTTCATATATGTTTAAGTCATAGGTTTTACTACTGAAGCATGATCCTTTTTATTAGGAACAACTAGAGGATATTTTGGATTGTAGAGAGAAAGTGTAGTGAAAAAAGACCACTCACTTGGTCAATGTTTTGTGGAGAAACCATAAATTTGAGTAAGCTACATGGGAACCCAAGGATGTGATGAAATAGAAATATCATAATTTGTTTGTATAGTAGTGATGTAATTTTTTGGGTGAAATTATTTTAATACGGTGGAATGCAACACCCCAATATTTTTTATGTATTATTTTGAAAAAATATTTGATGTATTCGATAGTTTTATTTACAATCAACACCAAGTCCAAATGAACCATGAAATATTATAGCATATATAACCTATTAATTATATGAGTGGGTATGAATATTATTAACCACATTATAAAATATATAAATATTTTTTTAGTAATTAAAGTTTATTGATTAATTCCTTTGAAATAATCATTAATTATTTTAGTAAAATCACTCTTTGATTAAAAGATCTATTTTCTGAATAATTTTTTTATTTTTATCAAGTATTTTTATATATTTATCACTATATAAAAATGATTTTAATGAATTTATTTATATTTTATGAATAATCGATCATACATGTAATGACCCAAAATTTTATCAATGGCATTTCCCTTACCATAATTTTATTATATGGAATAAAACACATATAAAGCATATATATCACAATAAAAAAATCATTATCATAAAAAAAGAATGAAATATGTGATATTTAAAGAAATTAAAGAACATATGCCGATGAAATAGTAACCTTTCCATAGAAATAGTAACATGACCATTAGAAATAGTAATCCGACCCATAGAATAATAAATTCACCTATAAGAGTATAAATAAAATTAAGGCACATTGAAAATGAAAATATGATATAATTATGTCATAGTATAAGTAAATAAATGTTTTAAAAATGTTAAATTAAGTGTCGGAATTTTTATAAATCATAAATGTTTATTTACAATTTTATAATTAATATAATGATTTCAAAGAAAATTTATTTTCATAAAATAGATTCCTGAATTAATATTTTGTCTTCTTATGATTACAATATAATTCTATGGGATGTTAATTAATTTGTCAAAGTGTTATCAAATCAGTTATGATTTTAAAATTGGTATTTTTCTAATAAATGATGTTTTTAGTTAAAAATTAAATTTATAATATCTAGAAAATTATTTTCAAAAAATTGAGTCTATTTTTGAATTCTAAATGTAAAAAAATTGTTAGGACAATTTTTTTTTTAAAAAATAACTGAATTTTTGGTGAATAGTGAAATACGGTAATTTACGGTATTTAACAATCTAAGCTAAATACATGAATTTTTGAGTCATTGATAATGTAAGAACCATAATATCAAACTATACTTGTATACTTACTCTACTTAGTCTTGGGAATCAACACTATTGATAGTCTTGAGCCAAAATAATAAAGTAATGAATAAAATAATTGAAAAACACCCCTCTCCTCCCCTATAAATACCACCCCTGACCACATCTTCTCATCACACCTTCTAATCCCTAAAGATTTTATAAATTATAACTAATACTCTTCCCTAGACATTGTACACATTTAAGAGCTTCTATTATCAATAAAATTCATAGACCAAGTTCCTTAAGAAGGCTTTCAAGGTGAAGAAATTTAAGTGGTAAAATCCTCTTCAGTTATCTTTTAATTTCTTTTCAATTTATTTTATTTTCTTATACTCTTATCAACTATCCTATCGAAAATTGGAATAATAAATCTAGTATCTTATAAATAACTTAATTTTATTTTGTTAATATAAATGGGGGTGGATAATGGTTATTTCATGATCATAATAACATTTAAATAAACTGAGGATAATTAATTTAGTATTCTACGATAATTAAAACATATTTATAAGAGTTATAAAAAGAAAAAATTGAAAGAGGTTGAGTATGATGAATACCTCTGCTTCGAGAGACCTCTTTTAGATCCATTCTTAAGGACCCTTGAAATGGGTTTTTAAGAAGTCAAAAACCTCTAATTTTTGTTTACAGAATCTTATAACAGAATGTTGTAGGGATTTTACAATCTATTTGGCACAAAGTGGTGTAAATTAAAGAGAGAAGGAATGTTCTTTTATATGGGAGGAAAAAGACACAAATGTAATTACTTAAAATATTTAAATATAATTAAAGTATTTCTCATTTATTATGATTAAAAATAGTCTTTAATTAAAATAACATGATGATATGGTCTGATTGTCATAATAAAATAAAATATTGATATGATTTTATGTCATTTTAAACCTTTTAATTTTGATTAACCCCTACGTTAACCATTTTAATCATAACCACAATAATAACTATTTCAATATTAAAGGGTCATAAATTTACTTATAAGGTAAAAAATGTATCATAAATGGACATGAGATGAAATTTTAGATGATTTATTATCATAATTTATCTCTTTCAAGTATTTATGATGTTTAAATAATTTATTTAAATATTATTTTTCATAAAATATAATTAATGTCATTTTGACACTTTACAATTACATTGACTTTAAAGTCATCAATATAGTTATGGATGTAGAATATAAATCATTGAATCAAAAATAATATGTTATATCAATCTGATTTTTTAGAACATAACAATTCATTCTAATTATATTATTTTTAATATTTTGAAATTATTTATTTTATTTTTTTTACTAATTGAAGAAATACATTTTCAACATTGCATAAAAATTTAAGTTAATTATTCAATAAAAAAATTTAAAATAAATTAATATGATAAAAAATTAATTTATAGTTAAAATAATGATTTATAACTCATAAATATCCTATTTTTGTCCTTATGTAAATTTTTAGAGATTTTAAATTCAAGTGAGTGACACTATGAAATTTTCATTACTTAAAATATTATAAATTTAATTATCAAGTGAAAATGGAACATAAATGCCATATCTTCCAATTTGTAATGAAAATGGTAAAATTGATTCGATCCAATGAAATGAAGGCATGTATTGAGTTGATTTTGAGTCCTTAACTCATGGTTTTATCCCTACTTTACACATCTTACTCTCACTAAGGTGAAAATTTTTACCATGATTAATATTCGCAAGGATAAAAAAATAAAAGGGTTCTATTTACCAAATTTGAACTACTCAATTAAAAATATTGTATCCATTTTTTAATATTATTTACATATAATTAGAATAAATAAATTTTAATATAAATTCATAAAACGTGATGCAAAATAGTTTTTTGGAAAAATACATTTTAAGCATAAAAATTAATTTATATGAAAATCATGAATAATACAAATTAAAATAGAAATAATTATATTATTATAAATAAAATGGATAATAATTAAATTTAATAAAAATTAAAAATAAAATTGGAATTTTAAATTACTTGATTTAATGGAATGAAATTCCAATACTTCAAAAATATGTATTTTTCATTATTCATTAAAAAATAAATCATTTTAGAAAAAACCTATACTTTCACCCTAAGTAAATTTTTTATTATTATTTAAAAAATGAAATTATTTTTGTAAAATAAATTTTTTAAAAGTTATATAATATAGTTATAACATTTTTTCCCAATAATAAATAGACACCACTTTTGACGAAAACACATTTTGAAGAATAAAATGAATTTACTAAAAAACGAGTGCTTATTTCCTTAGAATTTATCTATAAATAAATGTATATATATTATAATTTTTTTTACTTCTATTCATTCACATTGATTTAGTTACTATATCATATTGGTTGTAAAATAATAATATTTTATGGTTTGTTAAAGCTCAATGTTGCGTGTTGTATATGATATTGAACATAGTGCTCCTTCAAAATACTGGTGTGTTATAATTTTCAGCAACATAATTATCTATATAATAGAATATATGTTCCCAAAATTTAATGACCATTAATCCTAATTATCTATAATTAACTCAACATTATAGATAATATTAACCTTAAATGTTGTCAATATGTTTCAACTTATATCTACATAATATAAATAACCTTTCATTAAATCATAAGTTAATATTAAGGGTTTCATACACCTAAAACATATATTAAAACTCATTATATGTTTTCAAGGTAGTCCTATCACATAAAAATTAAATATAGTATGAATTACTTTAAACTTATGATTATACATAAATTTATGAACCCTTAAATAAAATACCACTACATCATAACTCTTGATACCCTATGTATAGAAGCTTCAATCATTAAATGTTTTTCATAATCCATTAACAAATATTTTACATATTATTCCTAATTCTTCCTCCATAAAATAAAAAATATTAACCATTTCATATGATTCATCAATATCAAAACATAATACATACCTTTTATATATCATTCGCAGTTTCCTCATATTCAATTGTAAGGGAATTAGACATTGATAAACCTTTATTTGTACAGTCTTGCAGATACCATTCTCCAGGACCCCAAGACATCTATTTTTCTAATGAAAATACTCCCAACATTTAAAAAATCTTCCTCTGAGGCTTTTCCCTGGGTACTTATTCCAACATTTTTGACATGTAGTAAATTGAATCCTTTTTCCACAATGGTCTTTATAACCAGAATTTACTTGAAACTCCATTTTTATTTTATTTAGTGTGATAGGAAATTCACCCAAGTTCCAGTTTTCAAACATATATCGATATATATTGTTATTAATAACAAAATTATTTTTCACTCCAACTCCCATCTCTTTTTGTTACTCAATAATACAACCACTATATTTTCCTTTACACCCATTAATAACTTGGTTCATAATGGTTCCAACTATTCACTTTAACCAAAAAAGGTTAGTCTGAGTATATCAAATAAAATCATAATAAACCATCTTATGTGGTGTGTAACCACTAAGGTATCCTTAACCATGTTATGATATATTTAATAACCATAATTCTCTATGTCATATTTTCTAACAAATGATCAAATAACATATTGACCTCTAAAGTAATATAAATATTTCCATTGATACCAACTATAACACCTCATAACTTAAAAAAAAATAATTACAGAAATTTATAACATGGCTTATACATTCATACATTTTAAGGATTTTTAGGTTTAGATTTTTAGAGAATTAGGAAAAATCATTACATATAATACCTATACGATACAAATTTTACACTTCCACACAATTTCCATTTTATTTCACAAAAAAATTATTCTTAAATTTAAACTCATGTTTCATTGAAAACAAAAATTCTATTAAGAAATTTATTATTTCTTCTTGTATCTCACTGAAATTATTCATAGATACCTTCTTGGTATCACAAGGAAAGGAAAACACAATAAAGGGTGAGATCAGATTCCCAGTAAGGGAAATCATACAACTAAAGCTACCATAAAGAAATAATGAATAATATGGAAGACATAAACAATAATAAAATATTCCATATAACCAATACCATAAAAGTGAAATATATCCATGAATGAAATAATAACAAAAATAATCACATGGATAACATAACTAATTTCATAATGATGGAATGCATAATTATATACATCATAATCATATTGTTAAGACCTTATGCTAAGACATCATGAATTCATAAATAACTAGGAATACATACCAAAAAATAACCATTATAGTTTGTCTATTGAGATGTACCAATGCATCTAGGGGTTAAAATAGGCCCCACATGTCACTTACTACGTCTAATATATTCATATTATGAAAGTGTTTAATAATCAATATAATACATAATCAACATAAATATCTCTATTTGAAAACTACCATATAAAATGTCAATATATTTCCCTAGTCAAAAAATAGAACATCCTGATCATAATCCATCTAGAGGAATATGGTTGATGGTATCATTATAGAACATCCTCGATGAATTATAATATTTATAAAAGGATGTTGATATAGATGAAAATATTTTTAAAATCACATTCAAACTTTCCTTTGAAAATGTGAGAAAAATATCCTTTTATTTTAATAATATTTTAAATAAAAATTATAATGATATTCAGAAAATTAATTTATTTTAAATTAACCATGAAATCTTGTAAAGGAATCTTCAATGAAATTAAAAAGTATGATAATGAGAAAATATGTTCTTGTACTAAATGTTAAAATAATGATTAGTTTCACACTCTTGGTAAAAAGTAAAAAGCACCTCATTTGGAAAATGAAAAGAAGATTAATTTTAAAATTTTTAAAGGAAATCCAAATATGGTTGAAAATTATGATAAATAATCATTTGATTATAGAAAATAAAATTCATAATTTTTTTATAAAACATGGACACGGAAGAAAAAATTTATTGACTAAATATAAAATGAGGTTGTCTTTTATTAAAAAAATTTAATAAATCTTATTAAGTACCAAATAGAGGAAAATGAAAGGAAAAAATGTAAAATATATATATAAACATAATATAATAAAATAAATATAGTTTAAATGATTAAGATATTATAATTTCCTTAAATGGGTATTTAAACACAGACAATTCAAAATAAAAATAAGATTATAGAATAAATCCTTATTAAAATAGAAAACATGAATTGAAACATTAAATATAATTATTAAAGAATAATTAATTATATAATTTATAAAATGGGAACTATATACACCATATAAAATAAATTAGGTGCATAATTTAACAAAAGTCTCAATGGAGTGGAATTGAGATGAAAAACCCTAATCTCGAGCCCGAATCACGACGTACATAATTTATATCCTATATATTAAAATTATATTAATTATAAAATTTATTTAGAATTTTTTTTAGTTTTATTACCATATTATTATCCATTTTATTTCATTTATATCACCCCTTATATAGTTATTAAATTAGTTAAGTTCATGTCATACATTTTGGGGAATTTTGGTTCAAAATAGAAAAACAACTTCGCTTGGTTGACCATGGTAAAAGGGTTCATGGTTCGATCATATATAGAATATTAATCATGAAATAATTATCATGTTTATATAATAAATAAAATTTTATAATCATCCATGAAATTTATAATTGAAAAATTAATCACATTAATTCATGGAAGTGGTAGTCCACACGTAGGCACAAGCGACATTTTCATTTTCTAAAGTGTGGAAGGGTGGGAAGGTAAGTAAAATATTACAATTAAATAATAATAATTATATCATTAATGTAATATATATTAATTAAATCCATCATAATAACTATCCTTATGGGGTGGGGATGAAAAATGAAACACATTACTACATGGAGGTGCTAGTCTGCACGTACACACAAGTGATGTTTTCATTTACAAATAGATGGAGATGGAGATGACTAAAGGTTATAAAATATAAATAATACCATATTAGTTTAATTTAAATAATTATGTTATTATATCAACATGTTTATAAAAAAATTTATGGATATAAAAGAATGAATAAAATAAAAAAACTTTGTTTAGAGTTATACCTCCTCTTTAGGAAGTCTCCTTTGGAATACACATTAAGCATTATAGGTTGGTCTTTTAGTTAGTCCAGAACATATATGTCTTGTATAATATTATTTTTAATATATTTTTTCACATATTTTTTTGATATAAATGGCTTAAAATGTGTGAGGAATATAGGATAGGGGGTTCTATTTTATAAGTGAGGGGAGGGACATAATTGTAAATATTAAATATTTAAAATTATAATAAATATCATCATCATGTAAAGTTGAAACAAATGATGATAATTTAAAACATATAAAATTATAATGTTGAAATAAAATCAACCAATAAAATTTATACATGTTTAAATTTCATTATAAATATTATCTTTTGGTTTAAGCCCATGTTTACTCTTTTTAACCTTAACCATGGTAGCACTTTTTTCATGATTTAAGGGTTATAAATTTACTTATATGGTGGAAGTGGATAAAAAAGGTATATAAATGAAATATTCATATATTTAAATTCTCAATTTTCCTATTTCAATTTTTTTTTATTTTAAATCATTTATTAAATTATTATATTCCATAAAATACCACTAAACTCATTTTTGGGACTATTCCTTTAGTTTGACTTAAAAAAATTCAATACAATAATGGAATTTAAATTTAATAACATTTAAATTTAATTAAAATCTATAATTACCTATAAAATTTTTGTAATACCAAAATTCGATCCAAATATATTAATTTTATTGTTTTTTAACCCATTTAAATTTATTTTTCTACTATTTTCACATGCACTATATCGGCGTTGCGTAAGAATATAAGGTAATTATATGATCACTAAAAATGGAAAAAAAATTAAAAAATTTAAAATAACTTATTTTTGTTTTAATAATATCTTATATTCATTCATAACATTTTTTAATCCCATTTTCAATATATAAAAGTATTTAAAAATAAGAGTGACATATTTGTAATAATCCTTTACTTAAAATAATATAGAGATTGTAATCAAGGGAAAGGGAAAATAAATCTCAAAATTTTAGAATATTAGATTGTTATGGAAGAAAAAAATATACAATAAAATAAAGAAAATGTTTTAAGCATGTTTTAGGTAGTAACTCAAAATTTTAACCCTGTTTTACCCTTTTTACTCTTACTGTACAGACAACATTTTTACCAAGGTTACTATTTATAATGAAAAAAATAAAATATAATTTTTAATTAGATTTGAACAACCTGATTCAAAATATGGAATATATTTTTCAATATTCAATTTGTATAAGTGGTTGAAATCAAATTAAATATAAGTGTATAAAACACAACAAATTATTTTTAGAAAAATATGTTTCTATACCTGAAAATGATCTTATACCAAAATTAAATATAATGATAATTATTTGGTAATTAATTTTATTATTTATAATTAAAGGACATTTTTTTTAATTTAATTGAAAATACAAAACATAATGGGACTTTTAAACTACTTTATTTATAGAAAAAAATGAATATTTTTCAAAAATGAATGTTTTCAAAATTCACTAAAAAATAAACTATTTATGAAAAATATCAAAAATTAACCATAATATAATTTTTATATGTTGTAGCTAAAAATGAAATTAATTTTTATCTAATTAAATTTCAAAAGTTAATAAATTTATTTTTTTTCTAAAATATATAGCAAAACAGATTTTATACAAAAATAACCTTTTAATACTTTAAGTGCTCTTAATATATTCCATATAGATTAATAATTACATAATTATTAGGAATTATATATTTTTAATTTTTTTAGAAAATTATATACTAATTGGAATTAAATATATCTAATGGTAATATATAATGACTATATATATAACAACTATGTCTCCAATGACCATATATATAAAAGTCATTTTATTTTATATATAAAGTCTTACATGCATCGCTAAAATTTATTATTTTACTCCACTCTCATCATGTCAATTATATTGCAAATTCTTTTCCTTGTTTCTATAGTTGTATTTGAGGTCACAATCTTTATGTAAAAACCCAAAGATAAAGATTTTATGTTTTTTTATTTTTATATATATGTGCATTTAATCAAATTTAAATTTTCTTCATGTTGTTTCATAATGATGCTTATTATTGTGTTTGTGTTTATATTTCATTGAAATATTTTATCTTAATAAAAGAATCATGTTTTATTTTAGTTTGATATTGTGTGTATCACAAGATATCAAACATAATATTCATTTTAAGAAGAAATACATATTAATATATCAGGGTGTTACACCTTTATACTAGGTCCATACATAATCATTTATATTTTCTAAGAACCATAACTTGAATAAAACACATAGGTTCTTTCATTTCAACCCATAATAAATATTATTAAATTTTACATAATTTAAATAAATGAACTGGGTTAACCAATTTCATATTGAGAAGAAAATAAAAGATAAACATAAAAAATTGATAAATAATGATTAAAAATATGATGAGAAATAATTTTTTTTAAAAAAATTAGAGAGATAATCCCAATAAATACATTAAAATATTTAAAATAAATGTTTAAAAGAAATCCCTTAATTCATTCCAAGATGCTCTAGTGTGACCTTTACTATATAAAAATAAGTAATAACGTGTTATTATTTACTATATATTTAAAATAATCTTATTATATATTTCCATAAGGTTATTTTAATTCATTTTATATCTCATTTGAATAAAATTTTAATTTCTATATCCATTGTTTTTGATTATTTAATTTTGATAGTTATATTAGTTTAGAATTTCATCCTTTTAAAATTTTAAGAGTTAAAAAATACATATTAAAGTCTTATTATAGATTAATTATATCCATATTAATTATGAATTTTTCTCATTTTTGAAATTCCTTCATGCATATATTATTTAATAATAACTTAGGAATTTTGGAAATTTATTGTTTATAATGTTAAACATGTATTTAAGTAGATGTCTCATTTATGGTGATGATACCAAGATGGGATGAACATATAATTATATACATGATATAATTCAACACTACGAGTGATTTAAAACCCATGGTTACTAAGTTAATCAAATAGAAAAAGAACAATAATTAAAGAAATTATTAAAATTACCAGGTGGAGACTTAATCAACCCATTATTATATATAGTTATATAAGTATATATCCACCGTGGGAAATAATTATGATCCATTTATATTTAATATAAGAAAAATATTATTAATACCCCATCTATGAATTGAATAGCTTGGCTATAAGTATATTAAAATGAATGAAAAGAAAAGAGAAGAAAAAGAAATCAAAATAGAAGAGAAAATGAAACCAAATTAAAAGTTATGTATAACAGTGTTAGTATTTAAGTGTTTTTATTTTAAGAACGAAATTAATATGGATTAAAAACTATTTATGGAAATAATATATATGAAAACTTTGATTTAATATTACTGAAATATGAAGTAAAAAGTACTCAATTGAAAAATAGGGGAAAATCATACCCTTTTCAATATTTAGAATAGTTACTGTGATCGAGTTATTTGGATGAGAAATTACTTTAGTAGAGTGTATAAAATTAATGGATATAAATTTTGAGAATATATAGATATAATAAATGAGAAAAATTCATGATTAAATGGAATGAGTTGTGAAGAGAGAGTAAAACCCTCTATTTATGGACTAGATTTGGTGGAATTTTTGCAAATTTTCAATCATTAAGGGTTAGGAATGTAATTACTAAATTGTAAGTGGATAATAAATGGATAAGGTATAATATTATTGATCCAAAATTACCCATATATGAATCAAGATAATTTTATTGGTTTTTTATTAATTAATAAAACATTTTAACAAAAACATTAATTTATATAGATTTTTAGGGTTATTTTTGAAATTTTAATAAAAGAATATCTAGATAATTATTTAAAGTACCCAATTGGTTTTATTGAGATGATATTGTATTTTTTAATATTTTTATCAATAAGTTTGTGATGGAAAGTAAATATATGTTGGAGACTTAGATGATGAAGGAAGAATCCACCCATTCAAGATCCTGAGGATGCTGGTCATACATTTGGGTAAAGATGTTTGGATTAATTGTCTTTGAATTCCAAACTTGACATGTTTTAGGTAATTTATACTACATAAAATTATTACATAGTTTTTTTATCTAATTATGAAAAGTATTTAAACAAAAAATAATGTATTGATTATAATAGTTTATTATGAAGAGGTGATGATGGATGCTGAAAAAACTGTTAAACATACTGTAATGAAGTGATCAGATAAGAGATATATTAAGGTTAAATTTTTTTTAAAATATATGAAAAATGTCTAAAAAACTCTCTTAGTTTTGTATAAAAGGTGTATTTTTATATTTGGATATTAAAATCACTTGGATAAAGGATGTAATGAATTATTTGGATTTTGGAATATTGAGTAAGTGAAGATACTTGAAATACTGAAAATTGTGTATTTAAATGTTGAAAAATAATTTTCAAACAATATAAAGAGGTTTGGAATTATTATGAAAATTCCCAAAATTATTTGAAGCTATTATGAGGTTATTAGAAGTCATTAAGATACCAAAGAGTCAATTTTAATATGTTCCAAGTTGATTATAATAATTCTAAAAATTCTATGTTGGGACTAGAAAACACCTCAGTCTTGAAATCTTCATAAGGTACATTTCAATTTTTCATAATGTTTATGAAAAATTCATTAGGTTTAATCAAATATAGAAAAATATCTAGATAAATACTTACTACGGTTGATTTATCACTTTATAAGGTTGATAAACAAATTTATAATGTTGATTCAGAGAAGGATTTCTAAAAAAAAAAAGAAATGTTCTGATATTCATAACATTTTATAGACACTTCACAAGGTTGAGTTTTGAGTTCATAAGGTCAATGAAAAATCTTCATAAGGTTTTCTATAACTTTATAAGGTTCATATGGGAACAATATAAGGTTCACCCAAACTTCATAATGTTTATGTTGAGGAGGAATTTTAAGAAAATGGAAATGGAATAAGCTTCATAATGTTGATTCAAACAGCTCATAAGTTTTACTTATGACTCTATAAGGTTCATTTAATCATACAATATGAAAAATGATAAAAAAATATGGAAATATAAATGATAATATATTTACATCATAAGATTTTTTTTAACTTTATATGGTTCATTACGAAGGATGTAAGGTTCACTATGTTCACAAGGTTTAATGATTTATGAAATTTTAGAGACTCGTGAAAGATAAAATAACTAAGAAATATAGAATAAGATATTCTAAAGAATAATAAATCTTCTAATTCTGTTAATAAATTTCATTTATGAAAATATCATAAATGGATTTTGATTCATGTTGAATGAATTATAATGTTTATATTAATGACTGTAGAAAATATGATTAAAACATGAGGAAATTATGAGAAATAAAATATGATGATGCTTAAATTTTTCTCAAGTGTCTTAAATATTAAAAATGGATTTGTAATTCAAGACAAATGAATGAGAATAGGATATTCACATTGTTAAGAAAAAGGCAAATCTAATTTGTACATTAAGATTTGTTAAATATTTCATTTCTATTTCAAATACAATCTAGCCGTAAAATAAAGAGTTTTTGTACAATTATATTATTATTGTAAAATTTTAATATATAAATGGAGTTTTTTATGGGTATATGTTTATGGAAATGTTTTTAGAATAATATTCTTCGGTATATTGGTATAATTAAAGTAAGAATTACTTGGTTGGGAGAAAACGAGAAGGAAAAGAGAAAAGAGTATTTCTATAATACCATTAGAGATAATCGGTTGAGGAAAAAAATATTGGAGATCATGGGGACACACCCATGTAAAATGGTTGAAGAAAATATTCGAATATAGTGGTGTCGATATTTTATAAACTTTTCTATATTAAAATATAAAAAATATAATTTTATATTCTGAGAATATAAAATATTGGAAGAATAGAGGGAAATATGATCACGGAAAAATAATAGAAAAAATCATGATAGAGAGAGAGATAAGGAGAAATCAATATAGAGCTAAATAAGAACCTTTTGGGAATCTAAGAATAAAAATAAGATGAACTATTTCATTTAATCAGATTTAGTTAGATAATGTAGTGAGAAATAAATAAGAAGAAGAAGAGTAGATAAAGGCCAATGTGCACATAGTATTTCTAATTATTTTTTGGAATTAGAGATCCTAGAATAATTAGTTGAGAATAATACAATGATCATATTCTAAACATGATATTGGAGAAAGGATATTAGTATAGACTAAGTTTCATGATAATATTTTATAAGTTATACAACTGATCAAACACTTTGTGTTGAGGATGGAGATCAGATCATTTTGATAAATAAACTGAGATGTTTGAGATCTTATTCAGTAGTAGAAGTCCTATTGTGAACTGGGAATATCCAACATAAATAACTAATGAGAGGAAGCATCTATGAACGTGTGTAATATGATAAACATGGTTTCAATATTACTATTAGACAACCCACTTGTAATTTATCATATGATTATAATGGAGAATATGTGGCTCGATATAATAACTGAATGCCATAAGGAGTAAGGTTCCCACATTGGGGTTAAATATTATCAAAACACCATGTGATGCTTTTTAAGTTTCTATTACTAAATTTCATATGGTTGTTAAATGATTTTTAATATATAAATAGATCCAATTTTCATAACTATCAACAATGTCTTAAATACCAAAATGGGTAAAAACAGTATTAGAGTACTTGGAATTGGGTAAAATTTATCAATAAAAAATTTACCCCCACAACTAGGTTCCCACACTTGATCATAAGGGAATATCAAGTTGTATCATAGAACAATGCTCCCTTTGTATGGATTTATTTTAATTCTTTTATCATTAATTTTATATTAATATATGGAGTATAAATTTGAATAGTTTTTAGAAGAATCTATTATTGAAAATGTTGTTTCTATTCCTATTTCTAGAAATGTATATTTTTCTGCCAAGATTTTGAAAATCAAGAAAATAATGGTAAATAAAATGAAGAGGAAATAAAAAATGGATTATCAAACAACACTATTTGATGTTAGAAAAGTTTTAGTTTATATGTTATTATTTTATAAATAATTTGTGTGAAGAATCATGTTTAGACAATGAAGTGGATGAAACTTCTGACTAGTTGAAATAATATTCTATGAAATTAAGGATTACTTGAATAAAGTTACCACTAATGTTTCCACTCATATATTATAGTTTATTTATGAAATAGATGATTAAATCACATATCATACAATATTTTAAAAAATTATAAAAAAAATATTTGGCTAATTAGTTTCAAGAGTGTAACACTCTCACCAAAATAGTGAAAGATATAGTATAACTTATTTAATTATTTTAAGGAAAAAATCATCTAGTGAAATAATATTTTTAAAAAATATAATGATCAAAAAGTTGAGACATGTAAATCATATGAATAGAATACCCATTCATTGGAAGAATCACATAAAACTACTCTTTTTTTCAAGTAAGCCCAATTGGATTTCAAAATGAGAAGAATAAATAACCTTAAGAATTCTCTACAAAAAGTAATAAATTTCTTGGGGATCAAATTAAGAATCTAAGAAAATAATTGATATGATAGTAGTTTTGATAATATTATTTCTTTACAAAGGACTCATATTATCAGTAATAATATCTTGTAATTATCTCATGATCAAACCATAATAATTTCTTGGAAGAAGGTTACCCATTTCCTTGACAAATCTATTTGTACTAATGTAGTTTTATACAAGTGCAGGATAAAAATTGAAATATAGGAAAATATGGTTGGATATGAATTCCAAGTGATGCACCACATCATTAAAGGTTGATATAGGCATGTCCAAGAATACAATCTCCCAAAATGGTGCTACAAAAAAGTGTATATTTATCTAAGAAAATAAAGCCCAATTTTCTAGCCAGATTAAATATGTATGTAAAAGAAGAAAATTAATTATCCATTTATAATGTTGTTAAAAGTTTTGACATGGGGATATTGAATGTCATCATGACATTACAACTTATCAAAATTATGTAAGGCCTATATTTAGGTAAGAAGAGATGAATCTGACTGGAAACCTAATGAAAAAAAATAAATATTTCACTGAAAAAGAAGTATCGGTCCAATATAAATAGAGTTAGATATCTTGGTAATTTATATGGATGAAGTAGAAAAAGTGGTCACAATTAAGAAGTGTGCTATTAAAAACCAACTCAATACAACTCCTGCTATGCTGTGAATATAAGACCAAAACAAAATATGAAGCATGTAAGAAAAATGAAAAAACTTCCTTAGAGAAGATATAAAATATTATTTTTGAATAAAGTGAACCAAATAATAAAATTGAAAAGGATGTAAAAAAATTATAATGATTCTACCATTGTAGGAAATGAAACATTATAGACAATTATAAACCCAGAAAGAACATCAATATAAAAGGGAGAAATCAAAAATCCAAGGAATAATCAATCTGTAAAAGAGATTACAATATTTTCATGATAGAATAAATCCTTGAATATGTAATTGAAAGGATTCCCAAGAAGGAACAATCAAAGATTGATGAAGATTTATGTGGATGTTACAAATAGGTTAGAAAATTTCTATTATGTGTATGAATTCGTTTATAGGATAAAAGAAATTATTTTTAGATAAATGTAATGTACTAGTGAATCCAAACACCAGAATTATTGCAACTAGATGGGAGTCCTCACACAAGAAAAAGGATGACCATATGCCAAAACAATGTTTAATTTTTTTTCCGAATAATTGTAATTGGATAAAGATATAAAATAATCATAAAAAAATAAATATTATTTTCTTTCTAATGTGAAGAAGAATATTACATCTATGGTGAAATCTCAAGAAGAAAATAAATTCATATATAATAAAGAATAAAACTTCTAGAAATTCAAATAATATGAAATCCTAAAATGTTATTGTTTTTTATAGTTTAAAATAAATTATTTTAGAGTTCGAGATCAAAGACTTGGACTTGTTTCTCACATTAAGGAGATAATAAAGACACACTTTATTCCCATGTCTATTATATATATATTTGAATACTAGTAATTGAAGATGATAAATCAAAAGTGATAATTGATTATATGTTGTAATGTCTATACAACATGGTAGATTAATCCATCATGGAATATCTGAATTGTTTCATTTTATCTCATCACAAAAAATTATTTTCCATATCCTAATTGGTATCATTATTATAATAGTATCAATAATTCTAGTATTTTTTTAATTGAGTAAAATGCATTCATGGTGAATATTATTAGAGAGAATACCTTAAGGGGAGCTATTAAAAGGGTGAAACTGCAAGAGTTTTGTTGTTTTATGGATAAATCTAAAATTCTGGTTAACATTAGAATAACTAAAAAATAATTTTTGATGATAAATTTTACTGTTACTATCTAATTTATGTTAAATCTAGTTACAAAGGGGTAGTGGTTCCTTAAATGACTTAAAAGGGGAAAAATATTAAACTTGAAAGTTTTTGATGTGTTTGTTGAAGTTGAGTAAAGGTTTATAAAATTTCTTGAAAATCAGGCTTCATGACCCCTCTAAAGTGAATTTAGAGTCAGTATCACATTGTGGAGGGTATATAGACAACCTTTTTGGTTAAAATTGACCACTCTTATTTTCTCTAAAGAGCATGGATCACATAGACTTAGATATGATTAATTGATGGAAAATTGCTAAGAAAATGTGATTCCAACCGTCTCTCATAAATAATTGATTAATTCTCTCAATAAGAGGAAGAACAAAAAAGCATAGGATTAAAGGAGAGATGATGTTACTTTGAGATAAATAATATAAAAATGTTTCCCTTACATTAACTTTTCATTTTCTGTTAATAAGGGGGAGAATAGTTACAATGAATTTTGTATTTAAAAAAATCCAAAGTGGGAGATTGAAGTACCCAAGTAGATTAATTATGACGATGTTGTATTTGTTATCAATATTTTGTAAATATATTTTCAAATAAAATTCAATATATTCCATAATATTAGATGATAGAGGTAGAATCCACCCAATCAAAATTCTGAGAATGCTACCTAACCATTGGGGTAAATAATTATGGAGTTGTTGTCTTTGAATATCTTTATGATTTGATTCTAGATAACAATAACTATATGTGATAATTATAGATATGGTTTGTATGGAATAATGACAAGTGATATAATAATGAAGAATGAAATATCTCCAAAAATTTATTATGAATAAGAGATATTGGATACTGAACTGACTATTAAAAAACATGTAAATCTACAATTAGTGAAGAGATATATTAATATTTAAAATTTTCATAAGAGTTGGAGGAAGTAAAAGGAAACTAACATGGTGTACTCTAGAAATATTATTTCTATATTTAGTGATGAAAATAACTTGGATGAATTTTGAGGTGAATGAATTTGAAGATAAAATACTGTGGTAGTGAAGATACTTGAAATAATAAAAATTGATTATTAAATGTTCAAATAATCTAGAAATAGGTATAAGTGGTTTCAAATTATTTTGAAAATTTCCAAAAAAACATTTGAAGATATTTTGAAGTTTTTTTGAATTTATTAAGATATCCCATAGTTTATTTGAAGATGGTCTGAGTTTGATAGAATAATTCTAGAAATTATTTATTAGGACTTGAAAATGGACAAGTCTCGAAGTCTTCATAAATTACTTTTCCAGTATTTGTAAGGATCATGAAAAATTTATTTGGTTCTATTAGATGAAGAAAAAATAAAAAAAGAAAGACTTTTTATGATTTATACACAACTTTATAAGGTTGATTATGAGATGGAATTTTGGATAATAGAAAATTCTTGAAATTTGTAGGGTTTCCTCGAGACTTTATAAGGTTGATTCTAAATTTTATTTTGTTTATAAAAATTCTTCAAATGGTTGAATATGACTTTATAAGGTTGTTTATAAGGTTCATATAAAAACTTATTAAGGTTTACTAGAAATTCACATGGTTAATTCTGAGGAGGGATTCTATGAAAATAATAAAGTAATGATCATTATAAGGTTGGTTAAAATAGCTTATGAAGTCCATTTATGACTACGTAAGGTTTATTTAACTTTATGAGATAGAAACCATGAAAAAATAGTTCATATTTAAAGATGATCCCTAAGGTCCGTATGGATAATTTATGTCACACCTGATTTTTTAGTCATTTTATTTATTTTATTTCTCTTGGCGTTGGGTGATTTTGCATAAGTGCGGGTGAGTCACAGTTTAAAATTTTAATGTTAGGATGAGTTTATGGTTTGGGTCTGTGCGCGGACACCAAACGTTTAAGACGCACTGTTCGCGTGAGTACCGTACGGTGCGCAAATACCGCACGATCATCCAGTTTTAATGTTATGTGTGTAGATATATGTATATGTATGTTTATATGTTTATATATGTGTATATATATTTGTATCTACGTTTGTATGCATTTATGTTTTAACGTTATGTGTATATGTATATTTGTATGTGTATATATGTTCATAGGTGTATATATATACACACATATGTTTATAAATAAATATGTTTTAACATTATATGCTTATGTTTATATATGTTAATATATATGTTCATATATATTTATATGTTTATATATGTTATATATATGTTTATATATATATGTATATATGTATCTATGATTATATAAGTAGGTTTATATATGTTTATATATATTTATAATAACTATTATTATTATTATTATTAGTATTATTATTATTATTAAGATAAAAAAAGGGAAATTGAATCCTATTCTACCCAGTTGCCATGCCCACTCCCCATCCATTTGCTTTTATTATTATTATTATATTTTCTTTTTTCTTTTCCTTATCCTCTCACACCCCCCACTCTTCCTCCCCTTTTTTTTTCTCACACACTCCCTCCCTCCCCTCTCACGCCCCGATATTTTTTATTATTATTATTTTTCTTAATTCCCTCACCATCTCTCCCCTCTTCACCCCTATATATGGAGCCCCCTAACCCTCGAGCCGCTTTTTTCCTCCCTACTTCTACGCGAGGCGCATCCGACGCACCCCTCCCCCTCTCTTCCACGATCTGCCGCCAGCTGCCCCAACCTCCTTGCCAGCCCCCGCTTCCTGTCGCGCCGCCCTCCCATAGCGCCCTCTACCTCCCTTCTTGGTGCACAGCACCCCGAAGCAGTGTCCCCCCTTTTTGGATTGACTTCCCCTCTTGCCGGAGCCCTCCGACCGCACCCCGCATGACGGTCTCCTGAGCTCCCTCTCTGGATTGAATTTCACTCGGTTCTCCATCGGATTTTGGTCCGATCCTTCAATGTATGAGTTTCTCCACTCTTCCACTTTCATTTCTGATCGATTTGAGGTCTCCCCGTCGCTCTACTGAAATTTGGCCGAACCCTAATGTATTTGGGGTTTTTCTTTTCATTGAATCCTGTTATTTAGGTTTCTTCGGGTTCCGTCGAGGTCGGTTCTATCCACTACCGTCAAGGGAAGTGGGTTATCCGTGGTTTTCAGGTATGGGTTCTTCAATTTCTTCATTATGGGTTAATTTAAATTTAGGGGTTTTATTATTTTTGAGTTTTCATCAATTTATTTTAGGTGTTAAAAAAAATATAGTGTGTTGTTTAATCAGTTTTCATGGTGCAAAATTGTTCTAATTTAGGTTCGGAATGCTTTGATTCATTAGTGATATGTTTATGCAAAATGAGTTTGATTATTTTTGTGAAAAATCGGTGTCGAGCTGTTTATCACCATTTTAAAAACTATGCAGTTGGTTTATTATGTTGTGCACGGGCTGCATATTCTGTTTTTACAAGTGAGTGGTGTGCGTTTGGCCTTAGAAGTGGTTTTGGGGTGGGATTTTGTGTTCAATATCTTGTGAAACTTCTTGGAGTTGTTTCATAAAATTTTTATGTGGTTCATTAAACCTTTTAATGGGAATTTGATTTTATATTGATTTGCGGACCCTTGAGAACTTTATCTGGTCCAAAGTCGGCTTTACCTGAATTATTAATTTAGAAATGTCTCACTATTTGCATTGTAAGATATATATACCTATGGTATATAGGTGTATGGTGTATATATGTATATACATATATATATAAATATATATATATATGTATGTATGTATATATGCACATCAAAGACACATGTGCACGACTGTGTGACGTATGAAGATGGTTACCGCTAGAAGAGAATGCATTTTGGACGTGGGTTAACTAAGGTAGGTGTTTCCAATCATTTCCCTTTTTGATTCAAACCTTGAGCACTTGAATGTTTTCAATTAATTCTTTTATATCGTTGCATTTCTGTTGTGTTTATAAAAAAACATCTGACATAATTGTATTGTTGTTTTAAATTTCTGAAAGTGACTTTTGATGTTGGTTTTTATGAAATGAATAGGTTCTTGGTAAAGTTAAATTGAGTGCCTTGTGATGTGTTTAGTTGTAATTGATAGTTATTGTGTTTTGGAAATGTAAGATTTGGTTTGGTGTGTTTTTTTGACAAAATGATGAACCAATAGGTTGTTTTAGAAAAGTTTTGGAAATGGTGGTCAGTTTGAAAGATGCAATTTTATTTTATAAAGTGTTGTGAATGAATTGGGTTTGGTTTCAACACAAATTATTTTATGAAAATGGTTTCTAAGGTGATTCTTCTAAAATTTAAAAGTGCCGTTGGATGTTGGCACATCCATGGGAGCAGTAGGTGATCACATGGATGTGCCTCCAAATGAAAATGACACATAAAAACTATATTTTCTTAAATATGGGTTTTTGATGAAATGGTTTAGTATTTAAAGAGGGATGAAAAGAAGTTGGCCCGATTTCCCTTTCATGTGAGTTGAATGGTTGTTTGGTTTAAAGGCCCATTTATTATTGGGTTTTGAATGGGGTGTTTGTACTGACTTTTGGGAGAAGCATGTGTGCCCGATTTGCAACTTAACTTATTTACGAAATGTTTTGAAACTACACATGCTGTGAAGGCCTAGTTGGCACCTTGTTGAATGTGAAAGAATTTCATATATACATATTTGTGGGCATCTCTACAGGGGGACTACCCTTCGAGGGTTGTCATGTGGTGGTGTCCGTGTAAGGGGATGGAAAGTACGGTGAGGTGGGTCACGCGTGCGAGGGCCTCCTACTTACACAATATTATCGAAATCACCATGGGTTCCTGGGCGTCTTATAGATTATCGAGTGATGGTTGCTAGCCAGCCCCAATTAGACGGGTTGGTTCCCCCTTAGTAGATAGGCCTTGTGGGGCGTGCCACTGGTTGGCTATTAGGGTGACCAGTTGGTTATTGACTATGGAGTACCACACTGGCAGGTAGTCTTAAACCGAGTACGTCCATGGGTTTTCTAGGGATGTTTTGGATCACCCATGGTTATTGCTTATATCTTCTTGTTTACTTTTACTTGCACTTGGTTTCCAGCATTTACTTATTACCTGTTCTTCTTTTTCTCAAATGTGATAAACATGGAATTGAAATTTAGTTTTCAAGAAATGAATTGTTTTTGGGGAAAACGGGTTGTGGCATGTGTTAGTTTTTGAAATGGTAAATCAGGATCCTTTATCCTTTAAAATACGAAAACCCTATTTTCTATCTTTGTATGTGCAAACTAGTGTTTTTGGGATTGTTTCTGGAAATTGGTATTGGTTGGATTCTGTGGTTTACTTTGGCATCACTACTGATCATTTTTAATGCTCACGCCTATTTTTATCATTTTAGTCACAGGTTTCCCTTGTTCAAGCTTTCATGGCTGAGTTGCTCATTTTGGGAGCAATGTTGGCCTTGGTTGGGAGGTGACCGAAGGGTCACATGGAGGTATGTCTGCTGTTTGGTTTTATTTCTTTCCGCTGCTAGAGTTTCGTGCTTTTATTCTATTTATTTTTATTTACTTTTTTTATCTTTTATGGGAAAAATCATTCCCAATGTTTTAACTTTGATGCCCGACACTAGTTTCCATCCCGGGGGGATCGAGAACACCCCTCGGGAATTTCCGCGATCCAGCTCAGGTGACCGGTTCAGGGTCGACCCGGGTTGGTTCATGAAAAAATGGTATCAGAGGAAGGTTATTATTATTTGGGATGTTTGGTAGAAGGAGATTAAGATTTTTCAGGACTCAGGAGGTAGGTTACGGGTTGGTGCTTGATCACCACCGCCCGCGACGAGACCTGAGTTACCAGGGGTAGTCAGGGTTTTGAGTCTTTTTCCATTTATTTTTATGGTTTGATGGATGATAATGAAGGAAAACTGGTTTATGTTGTGGCCTCACATGGGGTGGTGACCCATGGGGAGTCTAAATGTCCAGTTCAAGGTCCTTTTAGTGATTTACCTTACTTGGGATATGGCTCACCACCATGTCGCCGAGTTAGGCGTATGCACTAGTTCCTCATTACGGTGGTTTGTTGTTGACTGTGTTTTGTTTTGATCTCGGTCGATGTGAGCGTGTTTTAAAAATGAAAATTGTTTTAAAATGGAAAAGCATTTCCTTTAATTTTTTTTTGAAATTGGTGAACTGGGGTTTTAAAGTGGGAGTGTTTTTATTTGGGATGTTTGACTGCGTGTTTGGATTTGGTAAGGGAAAGAAGTGTTCAAACCTTGGTATTCATTATGGAGGATCACATGTGCATCGATATGTGCATAGAGTGCGGGGAGCACTTGTCCATGAGCGATGTAGCCGGGATTGGGTGAACGCACATGTGATAGTTCATAAGGGTCCATAGGAGTGTTTTAATATTTAAAAGAAATGATGGGTCTTGGAAAAATTAATTTTTACTTGTGTTTGTATATGTTAGGTTTATGTTCCTGTTGCCTTTTACTTGGGCTGTTTCTTTGATTGATCTTTTTCTAGACGCTGATTTCAGTTGTGTTTTTTTTGTGTTGTTCTGAGTATGCCACCTAGAAAGGTCGCTAAGTTTTCTAATGAGTCATGCCTAGTTTTCAGTTATTTTTTCATGTTGCCTATCGATCAAAGTAATCAAATTCAGTGAGGGGCAGTTGTGTGGTTGTGGAATTAGAGTAGGTCTTCATGTTGTTGGAAACTACCAGGGTTGTTAGGGTTCGTACCGTCTCAGGTTTATTTGAGGGTCCAGTTTTGGACTTGTAAAGGTGAAATGTCTCGCCATCGTTGAAGTTTGGGTGTGTTTAATGGTAATTGGCTCTGGTGATGGTTCCCCATCTAGCATGGAGTGTATCCCAGAGGAACCTATCGCCCAGACACCATCTTCATCGGTGTTGACTTCCTATTGTCTAACCGTTCTCTTGTGTGCCACCAGTATGGCCAGTTTGGGCATTCTAAGCCACTGTCTTGCTTCCATTTGAATACGTTCCACCATTGTGGTCGTTTGAATCATTGAGAAGAGGAAGAAATTGGGGACTGGAGAATGCAAATGCCTGACTGTGAGGCAGGGGATGCTTCAGCCATCAGAGCCCCAACCACAGGTCTCGGGGTGAAGCTCGCGCACAGTCCAGAGTTGCTGAGGTTGCGTAGAACCTCGCTTCAGATTATGTTTTCAGCTTTCTGAAGGTAAATTTCCAAAGTTCTCTTGTCCTATTCTTGTCATCGTTGTAAACTCATCCTTGTTGTGGTCGCGCGATGATCTTGTTCTGCCACAATCCAAGTGGCCTCATTTGCTCTTGGTATAGTTTCTAAATCGTTCAGATTCTTTGAAAGGTGTCAGGTCCGTGACTAAACGAACCTGTTTTGATCTTGAGGATGGTCTTAGCTGTGTACATTAGGGGGATGTTTGGTTCTGTGAAATTAATGGGTGTCGTTTCTGGGCTTGTTATTAGGCCGGACGCCTCTCCGTGAGTTTTCATTTAGTGTGTTTGAGTTTTTTAGGGGATTCCCCCTTCCCAGTGCCTCGGTGTGCCGGGTTATTCCCAGAATATTTTTAATCATAGTGGTGGAGTTGTTCCGTTAGCTTTGAGAGGGTATGATGAGTTCAGTTGGGGAGTTCCCGCGTTACCCCTCCCCCCTGGTGTGGTGTGTTCGTGTTTCAAGGTTTCTGTGTTAGTAAATTTCTGTTGTGGGGAGAACCCTCCCATGTTCTCCCCTCAACCTCAGACAATGATTGTACTCAAGTTGGTGAAGTGTGACTTGTGTTGGTAGTGGTCACCCCGAGCCTCTTAGTTTCTTCTAGTTTTGCCTAGTCACGGACTCCAGTTATGCTAACTGTTGGCTTGGTGACTATCTGGGGGTAGAAAGTGTTTGTGGTGGGGAGAATTGTCACACCCGCTTTTTTAGTCATTTTATTTATTTTATTTCTCTTGGCATCGGGTGATTTTTCATAAGTGTGGGTGAGTAACAGTTTAAAATTTTAATGTTAGGATGAGTTGATGGTTTGGGTCAGTGCACGAACACTGTACGTTTAAGACGCACTGTCCGCGTGAGTACCGTACGGTGCGCAAATACCGCACAATCATCCAGTTTTAACGTTATGTGTGTAGATATATGTATATGTATGTTTATATGTTTATATATGTCTATATATATGTGTATCTATGTTTGTATGAATTTATGTTTTAACGTTAGGTGTATATGTATATATGTATGTGTATATATGTTCATAGGTGTATATATATATACACATATGTTTATAAATAAATATGTTTTAACATTATATGCTTATGTGTATATATTTTAATATATATGTTCATATATGTTTATATGTTTATATATGTTTATATATATTTATATATGTATCTATGTTTATATAAGTAGGTTTATATATGTTTGTATATATTTATATATGTATATATGTTTATAATAACTATTATTATTATTATTATTATTATTATTATTATTATTATTGTTATTAAGATAAAAAAAGGGAAATTGAATCCTATTCTACCCAGGCGCCATGAGCACCCCCCATCCCTTTGCTTTTATTATTATTATTTTTTTTCATTTTTATTTTCCTAATCCTCTCACGCCCCCACTCTTCCTCCCTTTTTTTTCTCACGCACTCCCTCCCTCCCCTCTCATGCCCCGCTCTTATTATTATTATTATTATTATTATTTTTAATTCCCTTACCATCTCTCTCCTCTTACCCCTGTATATGGATCCCCCATAACCCTCGAGCCACTTTTTTTCCTCCCTACTTCTGCGCGAGGCACACCCGGCGCACCCCTCCCCCTCTCTTCCATGATCCGCCGCCAGCTGCCCCAGCCTCTTCGCCAGCCCCCGCCTCCCATCGCGCCACCCTCCCATATCACCCCTACCTCCCTTCCCGGTGCGCAACACCCTGCAGCGGTCTCTCCCCCTTCTTGGTTCGACTTCCCCTATTGCCGGTGCCCTCCGACCACACCCCGCACAACGGTCTCCCGAGATCCCTCTCCGGCTTTGATTTCACTTGGTTCTCCATCGGATTTTGGTCTGATCCTTAAATGTATGAGTTTCTCCACTCTTCCCCTTTCATTTCCAATCGATTTGAGGTATCCCCATCGTTCTACTGAAATTTGGCCGAACCCTAATGTATTTGGGGTTTTTCTTTGGATTGAATCCTGTTATTTAGGTTTTGTCAGGTTCCGTCGAGGTTGGTTCTAGCCACTGCCGTCAGGGGCAGTGGGTTCGCCATGGTTTTCAGGTATGGTTTCTTCAATTTCTTCATTGTGGGTTAATTTTAATTTAGGGGTTTTATTATTTTTGAGTTGTCATCAATTTATTTTGAGGGTTAAAAAAAATCTAGTGTGTTGTTTAATCAGTTTTCATGGTGTAAAATTGTTCTATTAAGGTTCGACATGCTTTGATTCATTCGTTATATGTTTATGCAAAATGAGTTTGATTATTTTTCTGAAAAATCGGTGTCGAGCTGTTTATCACCATTCTATAAACTGTGAAGTTGGTTTATTATGTTGTGCACAGGTTGCATATTCTGTTTTGACAAGTGAGTGGTGTGCGTTTGGCCTTAGAAGTGGTTTTGGGGTGGGCTTTTGTGTTCAATATCTTGTGACCCTACTTGGAGTTGTTTCATAAAATTTTTATGTGGTTCATTAGAACATTTAATGGGAATTTGATTTTAATTTTAGTTTCGGACCCTTGATGTCTTTATCTGGTCCAGAGTCATCTTTACCTGAATTATTAATTTAGCAATGTCTCGCTATTTGCATTACAAGATATGTATACCTATGGTGTATAGGTGTATGGTGTATATATGTATATACATATATATATACATATATATATATATATATGTATATATGCACATCAAAGACACATGCACACGATTGTGTGACGTCTGAAGATGGTTACCACTGGAAGAGCGTGCGTTTTGGACGTGGGTTAACCAAGGTAGGGGTTTCCAACCATTTACCCTTTTTATTCAAACCTTGATCACTTGAATGTTTTCAATTAATTATTTTATATCATTGAATTTCTATTGTGTTTATAAAAAAGAATCTGACATATTTGTATTGTTGTTTTAAATTTCTGAAAGTGGCTTTTGATGTTGGTTTATATGAAATGAATAGGTTCTTGGTAAAGTTAAATTGAGTTCCTTATTATGTGTTTGGTTGTAATTGATAGTGATTGTGTTTTGGAAATGTAAGATTTGGTTTGGTGTGTTTTTTTTGAAAAAATCATGAACCAATAGGTTGTTTTATAAAAGTTTTGGAAATGGTGGTTGGTTTGAAAGATGCAATTTGCTTTTATAAAGTGTTGTGAAAGAATTGGGTTTGGTTTCAACGCTAAGTATTTTATGAAAATGGTTTCTAAGGTGATTCTTCTAAAAGATAGAAGTTCCGTTGGATGTTGGCACATCCATGGGAGCACTAGGTGCTCGCATGGATGTGCCTCCAAATGAAAACGACACATAAAAACTACATTTTCTTAAAGATGGGTTTTTGATGAAATGGTTTGGTATTTTAAGAGGGATGAAAAGAAGTTGGCCCGGTTGGACTTTTGTGTGAGTTGAATGGTTGGTCGTTTTGAAGGCCCGTTTAGTATTGGGTTTTGAATGGGGTGTTTGTACTGACTTTTGGGAGAAGCGTGTGTGCCCGATTTGCAACTTAACTCATTTACGAAATGTTTTGAAACTGAAAATTCTGTGAAGGCCAGGTTGGAACCTTATTGAATGTGAAATAATTTCATATATAAATATTTGTGGGCATCTCTACAGGGGGACTTCCCTTCGAGGGTTTTCGTGTGGTGGTGTCCGTGTAAGGGGTTGGCAAGTGCGGTGAGGTGAGTCACGCGTGCGAGGGCCTCCTACTTACACAATATTATCAAAATCACCATGGGTTCCTGGGAGTCTTATAGATAATCAAGTGACAGTTTCTATCCATCCCCGATTAGATGGGTTGGTTCCCCCTTGGTAGATAGGCCTTGTGGGGTGTGCCACTAGTTGGCTATTAGGGAGACCAGTTGGTTATTGACTATGGAGTACCACGTTGGCGGGTAGTCTGAAACCGAGTACGTCCAGGGGTTTTCTAGGGATGTTTAGGATCACCCATGGTTATTTCTTATATTTTCTTGTTTACTTTTACTTGCACTTGGTTTCCAGTATTTACTTATTACCTGTTCTTCTTTTTCTCAAATGTGATAAACATAGACTTGAAGTTTAGTTTTCAAGAAATGCATTGTTTTTGGGGAAGACAGGTTGTGGCGTGTGTTGGTTTTTGAAATGGTAAATCAGGATCCTTTTTCCTTTAAAATACGAAAACCGTATTTTCTATCTTTGTATGTGCAAACTAGTGTTTTTGGGATTGTTTCTGGAAAGTGGTCTTGGTTGGATTCTGTGGTTTACTTTGACATCCCTACTGAGCATTTTTAATGCTCATGCCTATTTTTATCATTTTAGTCGCAGGTTTCCCTTGTTCAAGATTTTTTGGATGAGTTTCTCATTTTGGGAGCAATGTTGGCCTTGGTTGGGAGGTGATCGAAGGGTCACATGGAGGTACGTCTGCTGTTTGGTTTTATTTCTTTCCCCTGCTAGAGTTTAGTGCTTTTGTTCTATTTATTCTTATTTAATTTTTTTATCTTTTATTGTCCAAATCATTCCCAATGTTTTAACTTTGATTCCCGACACTATTTGCCATCCCGGGGGGATCTGGAACACCCCTCGGGACTTGCAGCGAGCCGGCTCAGGTGACCAGTTCAGGTTCGACCCGGGTTGGTTCGTGACAATTTGGAACTTCATAAAGTTCATACTAAAGTTCTTAAAGATCACTGAGTTTTTAAGGTTACACACTGTGAAATTTTGAATATTTTTAGTGGATGGAATAAATGAGAATACAAGAATAAAACTATTCAGAATAATGATAAATCATATGATGATGGTACTAAAATTAATTCATCAAAACTTAAAAAAATTATTTTAATTAATGATGAATTAATGAGAGACTGGATAATAAGAACAAAATAAGTGTAAATCCTAATAAATAATATGTGATGATGCTAAAACTATTCTCAAGTGTTTTAAATATCACAAATGGATTTTTGATCCAATCTAAATAAATAAGAAGAGGATCTTCACACTGAGAAGAATAAGAACAAATCAAGTAGAAATTTAGGAATTGAAGATTCAAGATGAAGCATATATTGATATTTTAGATTCACTCATTCTGTTAAGTAATGACCCATTCATAAATTTATTTTTTATATATAAATTTAATATAGTAATGGAGTTTGATTTATATATGGATATTTATTGAGATGTTTTGAGAAGAATATTTTTTTGAATCTTGGTAGAATTAATGGAATAAATACTCGATTGGGAGAAAATGGTAAGGAAAATAGAAAAGGGTATTTTTATAATACAGTTGGAGACAACTGGTTGAGGGAAAAAGAATATCTATGATCTCAAGTACACACCGATGTGAAAAGGATGAGGAAAATATTCAAAGACCATGATACTAAGATTGTATTATAGTTTAGGTATTAAAATATAGAAAAAAAATTATATGATTTGAGAAAATTAAATCTGATAAAAAGATATAGAAATATGATCACTCAAAAAGAAGATAAAATATATTGAAATAGGTAGAGAGAGAGAGAGAGATCTAAGGAGAACCAGATACAAAGATAAAGAGGAAGAAATTTATGGGCATCAAAGAAGAGGAAGCCAATGATCAATTTTGGTTGATCAGATCTTGTTAATCAAAGTAGTGGGAAAGAAAGAATATTAATAATATTTTATGAATGCCTATGTGCATGCATTCCTTATAATTATTTATTAGTAGTTTATATTATTGAAAATTGATTTGTGAAGAATCTAATTGTCAGATTTTTGAACAAGATCTAGGAGCATGGTTACTAGAAAAGACTATGTTTCATGCTAATATTCATGAATTTATTAAAGAAATCAAAGACTCTATGTTGGGGAAAGATATTAAACCATTGATACCTAGGGACAACTATAGTAGGTTGAATATTAAAGATCTAATGGATCATATAACAATTGAGAGGGGGGGGGGGTTGAATTAGTTGATAAATTTTTATAAGTTTTAGACTTTTAGAAACATAACTTATTGTAACCTATTATAGCTAATTACCTTATTATCTTTTAGTAAACAATCATACATGAAAAAGTAGGAAATAATGTAAATAACAGGATAGTTACAAGGTTTATCCTTAGTGTGAGAACCTATATCCTTTCCATATCCACTGCCATGGGTCTAAGAAAATTCACAATTATAAATAAGTGAATATAACTTTTGTTAAATACTCTTAAACACATTATATATCCCTATATAAAATATTATAATGACTCCCATCAGTTAAAAAAAATTCTTTAAAAAACGAGGCACAATAAATATATACAAAATTTGATCCAATTTCTCAACAAAAAGTCATTGAGTCTGATGACTCTGAGTCTAATTATCACTAAAAAATGGACTTTATCTAGTAGACTAAATCTGATGAACTCAATATTATTATCCTTTTATAAATATGTTCCTAAAGAAAATTTATATTCTATCAATAATGAAACCTACACCATAAAAAGTCTTCTCAATAGTTCATTCAGAACTTCCTCAGTCCAATATTCTTTATTTTGGTAAATATAGATTTCAATTTTCTAATATTCAATCAAGATATCAGTCTGGAAATCCTCTCTTAAATTAACACTACATCACTTTGCCTTTTCAAAAATATGAACATTATAAATTTATGAAGTATTATGCATCTATTTTTAGGCATCCTAGAATATAAAAGGTGGGAAACTGAGAAACTTTTCCCACTCACTCAAATTTACAAAATTACAAAATTCACTCACATTTTAACTTCATGTTTGACCAATTCGACTCTTCTCAAATCTTATGGAACCTTATTGAATATTCCTGAGTCTTATCAGAAATCACCATTATCATACTTACAAATACTTCTTCAATCAGAATAGGTGTGTTCAATTATATTTCATTTTGGGGCTTTGATAGTTCTTTTTACATCATAACTAGTTTGATGTAATTTCTTAATGAAACCACATCTGGTGAATTGGTGTGAAATAATGTTTTATGGGACCACATATAGAACCATCATAACTTCTAACTCTGCATATTTTCCTTTGTAACGAATTTATTTTCAAATCAACTACATCTCATGAAAATTTATCATTCTACCACTTTATCATCCCGATGAACTTCTCATTATGATATCATTGTTTATATAATTGTTTATACATATATGTTTTTATTACACCACTACATTTGATGATTTATCGGTGTGAATCATTCTTCCCATAGATCTCTTCCAATTATTATTCTAGTAGTTCCAATTAAAACCTTGAACTCACCATTTTTTTGTTTTCTCAGGTAAGAACAACTCTTTAAGAGTATTCACACTTTAATAAAATATCACTACCTAATGTATTAGCATCAACAACTCTATTTCCTCTGATGTTTTTTATACGACTAAGAATCCACTTAAATAATCTTAAAAATTCATCAGATTCACTTATTCATACTTCTGACAGCCTTTGCGCCTGGTAATTCAAGATCTAATGAACTGTGTCTAGTTTTTTAGAATCGATACAATATTTAAAAAGTACATTAATTGCCTCTATTGTTTAAAATATTTTATCATGATTTATGAGAACTTCTATATCAAAAAATTACCACTTGACTTATGGTTAGAAAGTAAATAACTTTATAAATTCTGAATCCCTTAAAACATAGTTTTCATGATTTAGAAACATTTTGAATTTGTTTTACTGCTTCTACTAACTTTATAACAAACACTATGTCCAATATATCTTAAACTTCATACTTATAGATCTGAGACCGATGGCATGTCCAATCAAAAACTTTACAAAACTGTCTCCATTCATCTCCCTAACAACATCGTCATCCAATTCTACTCAGTCTGATACAATGCATCCTGAAAACAAATTTCTAAAAAAAACTTTTACCCAATTTTGTGTTTGGATTCAAATATTTATAAACATTAACCTATTTTACAAAAAAGTTATTTTAAAAAATTTAAAGTTATTATAAAATAAAAAAATTGTAAAAAATAAAACATTAAAAATGATCTTCAATATCCCCCTTTGTATTTGTTGACAACTCTTGAAACCATGAAAGATAATCTCCCCATCACAAATTTTATCTTTTTCTCTCACTTTTCTTTTTCCCTCTCCCATTTTATGATAATTGCAACTTCATTTTCATTTAATACGAAAAATATTTCTCTTTCAATTGAAGTGTAAAGTTTTAAATATTCACCCCCTTTGTTAACATAATTCAATGTGTAGTGGGGGAACTGTATTATGATGTTTAGGAAGTCAATGGTAAAGGATGAATGTGAATTTTCAACCTCAATTCCACAATTCTTTCTTTTGAAATTGCTTTTGTGAAGATATAAATAGTTTAATATTTCATAGAAATTTATTACCACAAAAATCATCAAAAAAAATTGTTTCTTTTATAATGTGAAAGTTGTATTAATATGTTTTGATCTCGAGTGTTGGATATGATTTTAAAAAAAACAACTTCACTCTCATTATAACAAAGTATCTTCAATTTTTTGAAAAATTCAACTTTCAAATCTTTCAATTGAAATTTTGTCCACAACATTTGAGTACATGCCTTATTAGTTGGAAAATATTCTGATTCCATTGTGTTGAAAGTTAATGAACTCTATTTATTGTTATACCAACTCACACAACATTCACCCAAGAAATATTTTCCACCATAAGTTGATTTTTTTTCATTTCAATATCCAGCCTAATTAGAATAATTAAAACCATGAAATCACTTACTATAACTTTTTTATATAAAATACCATGTTAAGTTATTCCTTTAACATATGTAAAAATTATATCCACTTCCAAAATATGAGACTCTTTTGGATCACTCTGATATCTAGAAAAAAAGTGACAACATAAAAAATGTTAGGTCTTAAGGCATCGAGTTATGGAAAATTTCCTTCTAACTTCTAAACACCATTCAGATTCACACTTTTTCCAGATTCATATTTACTCAACTTTGGGCTCACTGAAATAGTATTTGAAACTTCTTTGGATTATTCCAATCCAAACTTCTTTAATAATTTCTTAGAATTCTATCATTAAGATATAAAAATATATTTTTCCTTTTTTTGAACATGTAAGACAAGGAAGAAAGTTAAATCTTCCAATATTGATATTTAAAAATTCTTCTTCATTTCCATAGAAAATTCTTTACAAAATTTTTATTTATTCCTAAAAAAAATTATATCATCCAAACACACAATTAAAATTAGCATTATGGTGTTAACTTATTTCATATATAAGTTACTATCAACTTTTCCTATAAAAAATATTAAATATTCTCAAACAATTATTGAGTTTTTTATACTAATAATGTTGGGATTGTTTCAACCTATAAAAATATTTATTAAATATATGGACCATGTTTTCATCATTATCAAGTAAAACCCCAAATGGTTTCTCACTGTTAACTTCTTCTTCAATGTCACCATTTAAAAAGGCTGACTTTACATCCATCTGATTTTTTTTTTCAATTTTGATGTGAAGCCACTACTAGAAACATTATTATAGTTCATAATGTTGATACTGGGGAAAATTATTCTTCAAAATATATACCTTCCATATGTGTGTATCCTTTATAAAAAAATTATTTCTTTGTTTCTTAAAATGATTCCATGTTTATTAAATTTTTTTATGTACACCCATTTCGTTCCAATGATTTTTTTTTCTGGACATGGAACAATTTCTCATGTTTCATTCTTCTCAATTTGATCCAACTCTTCATCTATAACATCCAACCATTCTTTTTGTAGAATACATTCTGAAACTGATTCTAGTTTAACTTTTGAGATGAGTGGATTATGATTTTATAATATCAACTTTCTTCTGGTCTGAACTAGAGTCTTCTAACTCCCAAGAATATTTTTGGTTCCAACATGTTTTTGTAAAGTAAAAATTTTCTATGTGTCTCTTCCAACTTCACTTTACCCATCATAATATTGGATTAATCATGATAAGTCTATTTTGAATCACACTCAGTTTCATTGGAAATATTTAGTTTATCTTAATCAACATTATGAATAAATTTTTTAGGGATTTCAGATATTAAATATCATTCACATAATAGGAATCCACCAACTTTTTTAGACATTTGTTCCAATATTTGTAACTATTTGCACTGGGTGAGTATCCCATGAAAATTCCTTCTTCATCTTTTTTATAAGAAGTTTTAGGATATAGATTTTTTATTTTTAGTAAATATAGACTTCCAAATGTTTCTGAAATACTTAAATGATGGTTTTTTTCTTATAACATATTTCATAAGAAGTAATGTTGGATTCCCACATCAAAAAAGAATTATATTATGAATATTTACAACTGTATAAATATCCTCTCTATAGTAGAACTTTGAATGTTGGTATTCTCTTAACATGATTCTACCCATTTCGACTAAACATCTATTTTTTCTTTATACTTCTCCATTTTTTGTTGAGTGTAGGGAGAACTATACTGGTGTATGATACCATATTGTATTAGATGAGTTTTAATAGAATCTTATGTGAAATCTCTTCCATTATTTGTTCTTAGATTCTTTATATGAACCCTGATTTCTTTCTCAACATATTTCTTAAATAATCTAAACATTTCAATATCCTCTATCTTATTATTCATAAATATGATATTTTCCTTCAAGGTGAAATAAATAATAATACTGATAAAGTAAAAATATACTTTTGTTGATTAATGTCTCAATACCCCACATAAATTGGAATGAATAAGTTCAAGTGATCTGGTAGACTAAATCTCAACTTTATTATGACTTTTATTTGTCATTTCCCCTTTTTGAAAATATACACAAATATCTTCTTCTGTTGTTTACAATTTTGAAATTTTTTGAATAACATAAACTTTGGAAAGTTTGTTCATGCCTTTTTTAACCAATGTGGAAAAGTCTTTAGTGCCAAAACTTATTCTCATCTTCATCACTTAGATAACATGAGTTGTTAAGTTCTCCAATCTGAAAAAGATTTCCTCTGGTACTTTATCCTATTGTAAAAACATTCCCATATTCTTCATTTCTAATGATAAAAGAGTATTTTATGAAAAAAACGTTTTTTTCATCATAAAAAATATGACTTATAGTAATTAAGTTATATTTTAGCCCATTAAAAAATAGAACTACTTTATATTTCAACCTTTTTTCTACAACTGCAACTATTTAAATTCCTATAATCATTAAGGAAATTTCATTTCGAAAGTTTAATTGTCCTCCATCATGAAATTAGACATGTTTCAAGATTTTTATATCACCTCATGTGTGAATAGAAACCACTATCATGTATCAATGTTTTTTTTCTTTTTTAATTTCTTTCAGAGCTGTCTCAAAAACAAAATATTTTTTGTTAACTTTCTTATTTCTAGTTTCCCTTTCTTTTATACTCTAAGAAACTTGTTCTGGAAGGAGTGTAACAAATTTTTTGGAATGAAGAAAAACCTTGTCAAATATTCCATATACGTATTATAGAATTTTTTTTCCATTGGTAGTTTTCTAACATCCTGATATTTACTTTTCCAAATCGACTTGTTTTTTTGAAATTTAATCATTCTTTTCCAAAATTTCTTCCACTCTATTAAAACATTATTCCTAGAAGTGATTAGTTATACCAGAAATCTTATGAACTGTGCCCATAGATACCACATACCTAGAAAAAACCATCACTTATTGATTTTAAATGAATGTATGATTTTTATCAGTGAAAATCATTTTTTAGGTTGAAACTTCATTATGATCTAACATACTCTAGGTATAGACCATATTTCATAATGAGTTATTTTTGTATATGTGATAGGTTTCTCAAATACCTTCTCAATGAATTCTTTCACAACACTTTTCTTCTCACCTAAAATGTTAGAAAAAATAGATAAAACATTATTTTTGATGGGTGAGGATTTCACCATATTCTTTATTTGAGATGGAATCGTCTTTAGATGTCTCAAATTTTACTCCTGCAGATTTTCTGAAAATTTCACTCATCTTTATTAAAGTACTTTCATCATCAATAAATTTTTTATTGAGAAATTTTAGCTTCCTATTTCTTAGCTTCCAACTTCTTACTGATTTCTTCAATCATTTTCCCTATTTAGAAATTATATGTTTATAACTTAATATTTATTTTATGCATTCTTATTCTTTATTGACAATATATTTTTCACCTTCAATAAATTTTCCACTATCTTTATTTATAATTTTGATATCTTTCTTGAGAGATATTTTTTTTACTCAAGACATGAAACAATTTTTGTTCTGAGTTGATAATCTTTATAAGATTCTATACCTTCTTTTTATTCACTATTTGAAGAATCTTATATTTTATAAACCTTTTCAATGAAATTTATAAAGTTTTATGAACATTCAAGTTATTAATAATATTTTTTCAATTGAATCCAATGTATATTTCTTACTCAACATAGTTTTCTCATTCCCAGTAAACTTCTTCTTATATTATTTGGATGAATTTTCTTCTATAGAACATTTTTTTCACTTTTTTTCATTAATGTTTTTCATTAGAATCATATTTATATTTTCCAACTTTCTTATTAGGTCAATTCGTATCAAAGTATCCAATTCTACCACACTCAAAACGTTTTATAGGAAGTTTAAATCAATACTTTCCTCTACCTCTTTGATAGTTCATGGATATAAAAGACATAATTTTATCATATAAATCATCACCATCTTTATCTTTGTAGTCATAAGTATCAACATATTCAACATATTGATTTATTATTTTTCTCATAACTTTAATATCTATTTCATATTTAATCTTATTTTTGAATATTTAAGATTTTTTCACATCATAAGTATTAATAAAGTTATTAAATTAATCAAGAGATAAATCATCTTTATCTTCTAAAGTGGAAATTTTTGAATTAAACATGTTCATAAATTTTCTCATCATTTTCTTCACAATTTTATAATTTTATCAGGCATCCTCAATACTTCTAATGTTGTAAAAAATTTCATTTACTCTGGTGAAGTATTCATTATTAGTTTCTCCATATCTCATTTTTATATCTTTAAAATTTATACACAAAATATTTATCTTTTCTTCCTTCACTTTAGTATTCCCTTCAAAAATAATTTCCATCTTGTCCCAGATACTCTTTGTAGTTTTGAGACCCACCAATTTCCTTTAATAATTTTTTATAGAGGCATAAGGATAACATTTATAGCCTTTCCATAAAATTAAATATTTCTATTATATCAAATGTTAGAGTAGAATCTTTATCGATAGGTGGAAAAATAATTGTACTAGAATCAATAACTTCTAGGAAAAGATATAGGACATATGGAATCATCCTAATTTTCCAACCATAACAATATTTTCCATAAAATCTAAGAATTCCTCTATTTTTGATAGAATTGATATTATCCATGATAAATATTCAACAAGATAACCTTGGATCTAATAATAATTTAATTTAAAATGGTTCAAATAAAAAACTAAGAGGGGGGGGGGATTAATCAGTTGTTAAATTTTTATATGTTTTAAACTTTTAGAAATATAACCCCTAAAACTTGTTAAATTTCATAACCTTATAATATTTTAGAAAATAATCATTCATGTAAAATTAGGGAAATAAAGTAAAACACATGATATTTACAAGGGTCAACATTATTGTGAGAACATACACCATTTATTTAGCCACTCCCATGTGTCTATAGAAATTCACAATTTTGAATAAGTGAATATAACTTGGGTCAACACCCTTTTGACACATTCTATCTTCTAATAGGAAAGATCATAATGAATCCTATTAGTTCACAAATTTTATTTATTGAAAAAATGATCCATAATAAAAGTATAAAAACATTGATCAAATTTCTCCACAAATAGTCCCTAGGTACAATTACTCTAAGTCCAATTACAAGTGACTAGTTTATTTTTTTCTGATGGACTGAATCTAATGAACTCAGTCCGATGATGCTTTTCTTAGTCTACCCTAAAGAAAATTTCTATTCTTCATATAAAAAAACTACACATAAAAAACGCTACTCCAAAACTCAGTATGAACTTCCTTAGTTTGTTATTCCTCAGTCCTGTAAATAGATATTTCAACTTTCAGATATTTAGATAAGATCTCGGTTTGGAAGACCTCTCTAACACGAACTCTACACAACTTTTCCTTTTTTTTCACACATGAACAATATGTAAGTATGATGTAATATTTATCTATTTATAGGTTTCATATAATATAAAATGTGGTAAAATGAAATTTTTTTCCCACTTAATAAAATTCATGAAATTATGAAATTAACCCCCATTTGAAATTTATTTTTAACCACTTCAACTCTTTTTAACACTTCTAAAAAATTCTCAAATATTTTAGACTATCCTTAGAAATAACCCTCCTCAAACTTACATACTTTTCATCTGTATGAATAGGTATGTATGATTGTATTTCATTTTTTGACTTTGATATTTCTTTCTGACTCAGAATCAGGAATATGGAATTTCTTACAGAAGCTGCATCTGATGAATCAGCATGAAATCATGTTCAATGGACAGGTATATATAAACTTTACAATGTCAAAATCTATATATTTTCCTATGTAACTACTTTAATAGAAACTCTACCACATCTCATGAAACTTTAACATTCTTTCACTTTATTATCTCGATGAACTTCTCATCTGGATATTATTCTTCATATAATTTCTTAGACTGATAATCTTTTCTTGAACCCCTAAATCAGATGATTTATCAGTTTTAATTATTCATCTAATGTATTGGTTCCTATTGATGTTCTAGTGGATCAAAAACAATATCTTATTCAAGTACAACCTAGAATTAAACATTTTTATTTTTCTCAGGTAATACAAAATCTTTTGGACTATTTTAACTTTCATAAAATATCTCCATCTAATGTATCAACATTATAAAATTTGGTTACTCGGATGTTCTGTATCTGGGTATGACTCCAATCAGATAATATTAAAACTTCTTCAAATTTACTCTTTCAGAGTTTTGAAAACCATGGTGTTTGGTAGTTTTGGATTTGATGAAATGTGTCAAGTTTTATAGAATTTATACAATATTTACAATGACCTTCAACTGCTTCCTCTCTTCAAAATATTTTATCATGATAATATATCACGATTTATGAGAAATACATGATCATAAAATCATCATCAAATTATTTTTAGATAATAAGGAAATTTATTACTCTTGAATCCCTTAAAACCTACTTTTCTGGATTCAACATCATTCCGACTTTATTTCACTACTTCTACTGTCTTTTTAACAAAAAATGTGTCCCATATATCTTGAAATTCTTGATGATAGATCTAAGAAAAAAGGTGTGTATGATAAAAAACATTCCAAAACTATCATAATTCATATTTCTAAAAACTTTAGTGTCTGATCCTTCTCAGTCTGATACACAATGTCAAGAAAACAACTTTATCAAAAACAAAACAATTATCCCCCTTTGTGTTTGGGTTTAAACATTTAGCAACTTTCACATGTTTTACAAAAAACCATTTTACAAAAATATTAGTTTTCAAATATAAAAAACATTGTAAAAATTATATATATATAAAAATATCTTTAGATATCTTCCTTAGTAGTGAAAGAATTACAGTGAACTGGCTATAACAAGTATAAAGAACCTACCTGAGGAAATGTATATTCACCTAAGTAATATGGTTTATAATAACCTATGTAATATTGTGAATATTATATTAATATTATTATTATCCCAGAAAATTGTAATATACGATAAAATTATATTATATAATCTATGGCTCGAGATCACAACTGATCAAAGTATCATGTAGGTTTCCCACATTGGGGTCAAACGTTGTAAAAACACAATTTGTTGCTCTTTATTTTAAATTAATACATTGAATTTGGTTATTAAATTCTTTTTAAAATATAAATAAATCCAATTTTATTAATTGTTATTAGATTTTCAAAAACCAATGTGGTTAAAATTAATATAAGAGTACTCGGAATTTGTTAAAAGTTGTTAACACCCGATTAACCACCCTCTCATGTGTCTTTACTCGATCCTCAAGCCATATAATTATGGAATTAATGATTTAATATTTATATCAATTATTTATCATTATATTTATTCTGTAAATTCAGTAAACTACTTAACATTTTAAATATTATCACAAACTCATCATTTTTTTATTTTTTCAATGTTGTACAAGCATTATGTCAACATTGATCAATATTTTCATACTTATCAACACATAAAATTTAATTTTAATTAATAGTTTTTATATAATATATTTTGTATACTACCATAAAATATAAGTTTCATATTTTTTATTAATTTTCTATATCATTTTTAATAAAAAATATAATAATAGGAAGTAAAATTCCTTTCAAACTCAAAATCTAATCTCAAAAAGAGATCAAATGTTTTACTGAACCTCCAACCAATACAAATTCAACTTTTAACTTTTAAAAATAAATATTTCATGTATCATAGGTGTTTTAGTATTTATATATATTTAAAAAATGTTATATATCAATCAAGAAAAAAATATAATAATAAGAAGTAGAATTCCACTTGAACTAAAAATCTAATTTTAAATGGAGTTTATGTGTTACTCAAACTATAACCAATTTGAATTCATATATTGACTATATAAATTGATATTTCTTGTATTTGTTAATGTTCCCTATCATTCTTGAGTGTCCCATAACTTTCTATACATATATTTAATAATATATTGTAAAGATTAATTTGAACTTGAACTCTTATCTTTTTTAAAAGAAATTTAACTTTTTTAGTCAACCTATAATCAAAAGGAATTTGAATATTGAACCTTTAAATAATAATATTTTATATCTATAATATTCTATCATATTTCATATAATTCTCAATTCTTATAAAATATTCTATATATTTATAAATAAATAATTAATAAAATTTAATTTGAATTCAAACTTGTATGTTTCAAAATGAATTCAAATTCAAATGATCACTCAACTTATAACCACATTGAATTAGAATATTGAATTTAAAAATAAATAATTTATATCTTTAAATTTTTTAAATTTAAATAAAATTATAATTTATAATATTTTACTATAATGGTTAACAAAAATAGTGAATATACAACACATTTACTATTTACTATTTACTATTTACGATCATATCTTATTATTTTTAATTTTTTAAAATAAACTATTTACAAACCATTTTGACACAAATATTTAAAATATATATTTTTATATTATTAAAATCAATGAATAATTATTTAATAATAAATTTTAAAATAAAAAACTCATCATATTTTAAAATAATATATATTTTTAAACAATATATATTTCTAAAAAAAACTATATTCTTGTTTCATACATTGATAAAATTATTTATAGAATTATAATAATAATTAATATCAATATAATTATATATAGTTAACATAACTATCCATTTATATAATATTTAATAACAAAATATTTCTTTTAAATAGATAAATTTAAGAAATCATTTTATGAAAATAAATTTAAACTTTAAATATTTTTTTTAATGTTATGAATTAAATATAATTATTAGACATGTATAAAGAGAATATAATTGATCATATAATAAATTTTTAGACATGAAGTAAAAATATATACATTTTAAAATAAACATTTATTAAATAAATATAAATTCCTAACATAAATATTAATAAATCATAACACTAATATATTATTAAAAATAATTGACTTTTCACATACTTTCCTAAAGAAGGTTCATCTTTACAATTGTTTTTAATTTTTATAAAACTAAAAATAAATATGTTCATACATACCTTTTAAAATAAAAATAACCAAATACTATAAATTTGTTATATCTTTTTAATACTCACTAAAGCGTTAGATCGAATTCATGAATTGAAAAAAAATGCTCCATAAAATTTATGAATTATATAAATTATTTTTCAAAATAAAAATAGTTACAATGTGATTAAAATGGATATAAAAAATGATAGGTATTTACAATAAATTTTAAATATGAACATAAATTCTTAAAATACCATTTCAAACAATTTTTCCATAAAATCTTTGAATATAACCATAGAATAATGATTTAAGATATTATTAATTAAAATATATATATAACATCCTATAATTTATAAAATAAGATAAATATATGATTCTTTGAGATCACCCTACTCCACAACAGTATGGAGTACTGCAGGACCTTGTGTTGTTTGGGGCATTGTGAAAACATGGTATAGTCATATATAGTAATTTTCAAATTGAGTAACATGGAAAGTTGTGATTTTAAAATATGATTGAAATAATTAAATTATCCATCATAATATTGAAGAATAAAATGATATATGGATATATTTTAAAGTTGTTTATGATTGGGTTCATTGTTAGAAAAAATGGAATGATCACTTGAGCTATATTTTTCAACAATAATTTCAATTAAATCATTTGATATGGATAATAAAGTACTGTGATATTTTATACCATACATATTTAAAACCATTTTATTAAAAAAAATTGAAAATTAATATTTATTCTAATGGAAATACTTCTTTATAAATGATGAAAAAAATATATTATTAAAATAAGTTCAATAAAATATTTTTCATGTTGATTTTTTGTAAAATAACTATGAATTCTTACTCTTATACTAACATGTTTGATTATCCATAAATTATTTTAAATTTTTATAATTTATTATATCCATAATTATAATCACTAAAATTAATCATCACATATGATCCAGAAATTATATCAACCTTACCCCTAGCTTGCCTTAATCACCTTAACATAGAAACCCCTAAGTTTATCCAAGACTTTTGAATTACAATTCCTATCTAACATATTAAACCATAATAATTTATAAGTGTTTTAAATTATACTCATCTAAAAACATCCTAACCACTAATGTAATCAAAACCCCGCTATAATAAAAATTATAATTTCAAAAACATAATCACCCCATAATTACATATTTTACAAAAAATAATACAACAATTACATTCCCAATACCTTTAACTTTAGAGTTTTAGGGGATTAAGAAAACCAATTACATAAAAAAACCCACGCTTTTCACTTAATGTACATTTTCCCATAAGAAAAATTTATTTATATGATACAAATTCTTCATTCAATACAAATCAACATAACATGAACAATGAATTTTTTATTGTCCCCAATAATACTTAATACCTATAAAATCATTTTAAAATATCGGATGATCATATAAATATCATCAAGGGGTATAAAAATGGAATAAAATCAATTAAAACATTTAAATACATGAAAACTCATGAAAAATATATTCTTAATGAAACATAATTTCAAATTGTGTAAGATTATAAACATAAAATCAATCATAAAATTAATATTCTTACTTATATAAATGAAATACAAATATTTCCATAAATATAAATCATAAGAAGTCCAAAAGAAAATATAAGATTCAAATTTTTTTCTTGAGATATTATCTTCATATTACCCATAATAACCCATAATCACTCACAATTTTTTTAATCACCTATAATAGAATTACAAAAATAGTTAATTCCAACATAAATTATATTGATAATAAATCATTAAAAATTAATTGTAGTGCTATATCCTAGTCCCACCCATAATTATAATCTACAATGTACAAGAATCCTAACTTGAATAAAACACATATGATCTTTAATTTCAAACTATAAGCATATTCATTAAAGTTAACCCTGGTGAAATAAATGAAATGGGATTACCAATTCCTTATTGAGAGGAAAATATAATATAAGAATAAAATATTGATAAATAACGATAAAAAAGAATATGATAAATAAAAATATTGTCAAATATTAAATAATGGTCCAAGAGATAGACATTAAATCATTTAGAATAAAGGTTTAAAAGAAACCTATTACTTTTTTCCAAGATGCTTCTATGTGACCTTTCCTATATAAAAATAAATTATAATGTTTTATTATTTATTATAGCATTAAAATATGTATATTATCAAATTCCATATAGTTATTTCAATTATTTTAATATCATATTTGAATCAATTTTAATTTATATGTCCATAGTATTCAGTTATTGAAGTTTGATAGTTCTAATAGTTTAAAATTGTATTATTTTAGAATTTTGTGTTATCATAAGTTAAGAGTTGTAAAATACATATGAAATGTTTATTATATATTAATAATGTCCATGACCATTATGTTTTTACTAATTTTTTTAAATTTTATCACTGATATATTGTTAAGTAATAAATTAGGAATTTTGGAAAATTTACATTTACAATAAAACACTTGTATTTAAGTACATGTCTCATTTGTTGTGATGATAACAAGTTAGGATGAAAATATAATTATATATATAGGAGATAATCCATCGTAATGAGCGATTTACCATAAATGTTAATTTATTCAAAAAAATAAAAAGAAAAAAATAAATAATTTTTTTATACAACATCAGATATGAGTTGTAAGACCAACTCATACCCAAAAATTTTATTAAAAAATAAATGTGTAAAAATTAAATCACAAGGTGAAACATTCATTCAAAAAGAATGAGTTTTATCAAAGATTCCATTTAAATAAATTATTTAAATTTCTAAGCGAATACTTAGTCAAACTGCTATTATATAGAGTTATATAAGTATATATAAATAGTGGGGAATAATTCTTTTTCCAAAAGGATTTATTATAAAGTAATATTTTTATTAATACCCCATCCATGAGTGTAATAACATTTCTAGAAGTGGATTAAAAACGAATAAAAGGAAAGAGAATAAAATTAAATAAAAATGTAATAGATAATGAAATAAAATTATAATTTATATATAATTATAAGATCCCATATCCATACAGGCTGAAAAAATAAAAAAGGAAATTGAGTTTTTTAGTTGGTTGAGGTGGATGATTTTTAACTAGAGTTAAAATAGAATTATATGAGTTTGAACAACTCTAATGGGTATTTTTGGTCATGGAATAGATTTTGGAGGCATGGGTGAAGGTTTGGGAGAGCACTAGTGGGCTTCTAGGGCCAAAAATATATCCACCATCTAATTCTCAGCTACTAGATAGACTGGATATCTACAAAAGGCTACCGAATAGCCAATGGAACAATATTATATAATCAGTGGGATTTAAATATTTCCAAAGACTATTTCCCCCCTAAAAATTTTAAGGGGGAATCCCCCTCCAGCCATCCTTTTTTGGTGCATAAACCAACCCTATTTACCCCCATTTCCTTAAAACCTAAATGGATTCGGGGTGATTTTTTATCATTTTGTGATGATTAGTGGTGAGTCTCTAACTCTACTAGATTCCTTGATCCACTTCCTCTTCGTAATTTTTGGTTTCATTTGGGCTAGGGTTTATGGATGATTCCACTAGAGCATGATGGAATCATTATGATATGATAGGGTTCTCATGTAGCTATGATTTAGGATGTCCCATAATTCTATTTTCATGTGGTATCCCTATAATTTGATAAAGGTTCATCAAAATTTGAAAATTTCATAATTTTTGGGTTTAAATTTAATTGAAATTTTTAAATAATCAGTTATGATTTTAGGGATTTGGAAAAGGTTGGTGTTGAGTTTCCACAAAAAATCAACCATGGGTTATTGGTTATGAATTTAGCATGATAAGGATTCCCAATGAGTTTTCTATGAATATTTATAGTTTAAATTAAATTAATTAGTTAATTATAAACTCTATAGTTAATTGGTTGGCTATGTTAGGTGTGTGTTTGGTCCTTTTATAGGTTGGGAGTTTTCATGTGATCTGGAACTATCATTTTTTGTAACTTATAGAGAATATCCAAATATTTCAGTTGGTTAATTAAAAAGGCAATGTCTTATTGAATGAGTAAGTGGTTCTACACACATACCCATATGGTTTATTCTTGTTTTCATGAGTCATGTGATATGTTTTTCCTTTTCACTAAGGGAGAATGGATGGTTAAAATTAAGTGATTATTTAAATAAAAATTAAATATCTTGAATAAATTTCATAACGTTTCAGGTCCAAGAGGGGCCTTGGACACTAGCTTGACTCACCTTGGTTATTGATGTCTGAGGATCTGATTTTAATGGTATGATTTGATACATCTAAACCCTCAGGGGTATTTAATTAAAACAAATAATGTGATACAGTGAACATAAAGTTGGAGACCTTGATACCTCTAGGTGGAGGTGAATGGTGTCTTGTTATGAATATCCCAGGGGATGGCCATATGAGTTACTTGAGTTTCCATAGGGATTTGGTCTAGGAGAGATACCCATGGGGTGAGAGTTCCTTCCCTATTAATATTTGATGGCCTAGGAAGGTAGAACCAGATGAGATGGATAAATAGGGTTGGTGGTTTGAGACAACCTTTAGTAGCATGGAAAGGGAGTGGGATCAAGGATACTCATTCATTTGGTTTTCCTAGGTGACCATTGAGGCACAAAGAGACCTTGATGGCGCTGAGTGACACTATGCATTCAAAGTGATGGGAATTAAACCGAGAGATAAGTTACAGATTGGGGGACCCTTATGAGGTGTCCTTTATATGATGTGTCCTAGGGAACCCTGGTGGGAGACAAAGAGATATGTGTAACTAGTGAGAGGGTGTATATAAGAATGGGTAGTGACAGTCACAGGTTCCACCTTAGAACCCAAATAGATGACTTGAGCATGTTACAGTTGTATTGAGTTGGGGTTTTCTCCTGAGTGTTTTATCATGAGTTTTATGATGGGTCGAGTAGATGAACACTTGTATTTATGTTACACATACAAACATCAAAAATTATTTTGAAATAGGCCCTCATAGAAGTTATGATATGAAATGGAAATAATTTTTAGATTAGTTGCGATACTCTAAGATGTCTTCTGTATGATCCAAGGGGATATTGATGATACCGCAGGGGTTTTCATAGATTTGGATTCATGATGTTTTATGATCAAACCACATGCTATCTATCGGGTATTACGGTGGGGCCCCAGTGGGGTACCTGATATATACCAAAGTCATGTGTAAAAATGTGGATGGTTCATCAAATACATAATGTTATCCACCAGGGCCTACAATGGGGGTCCAGTGTAGGTACATTCTATCTTCTTAAGCCATGGGAGTGAGAGTGAGCTATTCTTTATACTAGGGTGATTTCATCCCATTGGTTATTATCACTATATACCAGGGTTGATTATCCCCCCCTGAGTCATTATCATGTATATCCCGGTGGGCCATCATATGCTTTCCAATTAGGGGACATTTAGTAGGGGATTGTGTCCTTCTATCTACTGAGGACCAGATGTTCATGAATACGTATGTGTATTTTCAAATGCTATCTCAGTGGGGGTATTAGGATGGGGGATCATGGTATGCTATCTTATGGGGGCCTTCCATCTACCCAGGCATGGATAGTGATGAGAATCAAGGCACACATATGTAGTGAATAACCAAGAGTGATCGTGGAAGGGATGGTGTAATGATCATAAATGTTAAAGACCCATTACATCAGATTAGTGACCCAATTACAATATAATTAATGAGGAGGATGAAATAGGCTTTACATGTCCTCAAATTTGAAATTACAAGAGGATTACCAACATCCAAGCATGGGAGGGGAAAATGGGACTTTAATCGCACTTATTAAATCCCAAAAGTGAATCTAAATGGCCCACCAAATTTATCCCACTAATTTAAAGACACTTTCATGAAGTAAATATCCAAATTAATAAAGTGGTGGACCCCTTATCTCCAAATTCATGGTGGGAATATTCAAATTCTTTGGGGTGGTTCCAAAAATCCTTCTGGTGGATATCTTGCCCCCTAATTCCATGGACATGTGTAAATAGATTCAAAATCATGGGACAAGATTTAAAATTTTGTGGGATAGTTATTTTGACTTGTATACCTCTAATTTTTCTATAAATAGACTCCTATTTGTACCCCTTAAGGTTAATTATGAAATTGAACATTTTATAGTATTATTATTCTGGTGTTTCTTATGTTATTGGATGAATGAAAATAAGTCTCATAAAAGGAGTGATCAAACTTTGTGGTTCTTTTTATAATTAGGGTTTTAAGTGGAAGTCTCATTGGGGTCCTAATTGATCACCCCTTTACCTTTTTTTCATTCAAACTTAATTTAATTTTCATTTATCCCACTCAATCACTTACATTTCTGCATTCTTTCCAATGCATACCACATACCCATGTTGTATCATATAAATTTCTATCATAGATTGGAAACAGAAACAAGGTTCTTCAATTTTCTATTTCTCCCATTATTTTTGTTCTCTTTCTTCCATTTTTTAACATTACCAATTCCTGATATAACTTTATTCTACCATTTATATAACTTTTCCTTCGAATTTATGTACATATGATATGTGATTTTCATAGTTTTTAATTTCATATTTATTCTTTTTTTAAAACATTAAAATCTAATGAATATTTTTTTTGATATAGCTGAATCAATTTGTGAAATATATTCACTAGTTTTAAATATAAAAATCTCAAATATGGAATTTCAATAGTGTTTAAATCTATATTTTGAAGGACAATTTTATGTATAAATTCCAGAAATTCCATTCCTCAACCTTTTATAATTTTTGTGATCTAATTTGTACATTTAGATAAGTTCTTATTTTTGTAATCCACATAGCATCATCAAATATTGGTTCAATCTCTCTGGGTTTAATTATTTGAAAAAAGTGAATAAAAAATAAATAAAAAAATCATAAAAAAACAAACAAAAAAATGATATAAACTTATTGTACATTGTGTTGGATCTGTAGAAAAAATTCTAAAAATTTATACTAATTTTTTCTCTTTCATCTTATTTATTTCATCCATATATAACCTTTAACCATAACTCTTTCTCCCATTTCTCTTTACCATCCATTTCTCTTAGAATCCATTGATTCAAAACCTTTTAAAATTTATAATTTATAATTTTTTGTATGAATTTATTGCTTCTTACTAGTTATATTCTTGATTCTATATAATAACACATGTAGGAACCAAGATTATTTTCTAGAACGTGTGAGGAAAATTTTGAGACATTATAAAAAAGAGAGAAATAGTGTGTGCTTAATTAAAAAAATGTCGAGTGAGGGAGAAATAAGTGAGATCAGCATCAAATTATTCATTAATGTTTCTGCTGACCAATTTAAAATATTGAATGCTAGGTGGGATGATTTGAAAAGTTACTTTACATCAAAGGTTCTATGAAGGAATTATATTGATTAAGGTGATAATGAGTACTACGAATTCAAAGATTCATTTCCTAAGTGAGGGCAACATGGAGCTAGAAGATAATGTGACTTGGGAAGCATCAAAATGAAACTTCCATCATTTCAAGGGAAGAGTAACCCATATATTTATTTTAAGTGGGATTGTAAGGTTGAATATGTGTTTAGACTTCACAACTACTTGGAGGAGAAGAAGGTAAAGTTGGCGGCGCTTGAGTTTAATTACTATGCATATATTTGGTGGGACCAATTACAAGTAAGTTGTCGATAGAATGGGGAAAGACTCATTAGAACTTGGGAATAAATGAAGATAGCAATGCGTAAAATGTAAATTTAGAGTCATTACTACCTTTTTTTCATTTGAAGTTACAAAAACTTGGGCAAGGATCTATATGTGTGGAGGAATACTACAAGGAAATGGAGATATTGATGATTTGAGCCAATTTGGTCGAGGATAATGAAACTACCATGGAAAGGTTCATCAATGGATTGAATCTAGAAATTAGAAATGTGGGAGAACTTAAAACCTACATTGACATGGAGGAGTTTCTACCTAATGTAGTGAAGGTAAAAAAGAAACTACATTCATAAAGGAGTTAAGTAAGTTCCCAATTTTTTTGGGAAAAAATAACCAGAAAGAGAAAAAAATAAACTTTTAAGTGGAATGAAACAAAACATTTAGGTTCAAAATTTGTTCCAAAATAAATAGAAGAGGCCAAAATAAGTTCTTCCCCACAAAGTTAAAAGGAAAAATTAACACGATTTTCCATTATAAATCTCATGATATTAATTCTTTTAAATGTCAAGGACATGGTCATATTGCATCTCAATGGCCAAAGAAAAGGACCAAAATTATTTTAGATAATTGATACCTATATAGTGATAACATTAGTGATGATTCCATACCACCTTTGGAGGAGTGTTTGCATGAATAGGTTGAAGAACCCATACATAAAGATGCTTTGATGGAAAGAATAGCTTTAAGTATTCAACCAAAAGATGATCATGATGAGAAGCAGTGTAAGCACATTCTTCATATGATATTCCACATCAAGGATAAGGTATATAGTATGATCATTGATAGTGGAAGTTTTACTGATGTGTCTTGTACCTTATTAGTGAATAGGATTACTTTGATTACTCTAAGGAATCCTAGAAATTATAGGTTGCAATGGATGAATGATATTGTAGAATTGAGAGTCACAAAATAGGCCATAGTTTCCTTTTACATTCGAAAATATCATGATGAGGTGCTTTATGATGTTTTTCCAATGCATGTTAAACATTTTTCTACTTGGGATACCATGGAAATTTTATCAAAGGGTGATGTATGATGGCTATGATAACCGCTTATCTTTTCATTTCAGTAGTATAAAGTTTGTTTTAATTCCACTATGTCCCATAAAAGAATATGAATATCAAGTGAGGATGGAGAAATAATACAAAAAGAAAAATGAAATGCGTGAAAATTAATGTAGAAAAAATAAGAATTTTAGTGATAAAAAATAGTGTGATGAATTGAGAAAAAAAGAAAATATGAAAATATTGGAAAAATTAAGAGTGAAAAAGGAGAGATGAGTGACATATAAATAAATGATGGAAATCATAGAGATTAAAATAAGAGTGTTAAGAAAAAGGTGAGTTTATTTTATGGAAAAAGTGAGGTTAAATGTGATTTATTAATCAAGATAGTGTTCTTAATCATTAGTAAGGATACTTACCTTGAAACTAATGAACTTCACCATTCTTTGCATTCTTGTGTTTTGCTTACTGTAAGAATTTGGTGATTTTTTCCTAAAGAAACACCAAATGGATTACCCCGTTTGAGAGGTATTGAATATAGGATTGACATCCTACCTGGTGGTGTGATTCCAAATAGGAAATAATATTGAGATAATCTAGAAGAGAATAGAGAAATCCAATTTCAAGTTGAAGAACTCATGAACAAATGATTAGTAAGGGAAATAATGATTCCATGTTCCATTCTAGTGATACTAGTACCCAGTAAATATGGACATGGTGGATGTGTGTGGATTATCACACCATCAACAAAATAATTTTTAAGTACCGATATCCCATCCCTCGACTTGACGACATGCTTGATGAATTACATGGGGATTATTTGTTTTACAAAATTGATATTAAAAGTGGATACCACCAAATTCGAATGACAAAAAGGGATGAATGGAAAAGTTCTTTTATAACTAATTTTGTTTTTTCTATGATTGGTTAGTTATTCCATTTGGTTTAACTAATTCAAAAATTGTATTTATGATCTTAATGAACCATGTCCTTCAATCATTTATTTTAAAATTCATGGTTGTCAATCTTGATGATATCTTGGTGTATAGAAAATCTCTATACAACCATGTAGAACACTTGCGTTTGGTGTGTGAGTCCCTTAAAGAAAACACACCTTATTCGAATATTAAAAAATGTTTCTTTTTTATGGATTCTATTATGTTTCTTGGATTTGTTATAGGGGTGGAAGGGATCCATGTGGATGAATAAAAGTTCAAAGAAACTCTTTTGTGTCCCATAACAAAGAAAGAAAATGATGTTAGGAATTTTCATAGATTATAAATCTTATATAGAAGGTTTATTAAGGATGTTTCACCCATCGGTACACCTCTTAATGAACATGAAAAGAAACATGTTGTCATTAAATGGGGTCAATAACAAGAAAAACCCTTTAACACACTCAAAGAAAAATTGGACAATGATCCCCTTTAAGGAAACCTAATTTGAAAAAAGTTTTTGAAATTGAGTGTGATGCATCAAGAGTTGGTATTGGTGCTATTTTGACTCAAGTGGCACATCCAATTTCTTACTTTAGCGAGAAATTGAGTGAGGCAGTATCAAATTATTCAACTTATGATAATGAACTTTATATTTCGAAATTAACCTTTGAAACATGGATACATTACTTATGGCCTAAATATTTCATCATTCATTATGACAATGAAAGGCTTAAGTATTTTAAGTCCCAATGTATTTTGAATCGGCGACATGCATCTTGGTTGGAATTCATTTAGACATTCACCTATGTGATAAAGCACAAAAAGGTAAGGAAAATGTGGTTGTTGATGATCTTTCATGAAGGTATTCACTTATAACATCTCTTCATTCTCAATTACTTGGACTTGAGATATTAAATAGAATATATGAAACTGAATGATATTTTTATCAAATTTGGACATCTTATAAAAAACATGGATTTAAAACTATTAAAAAAATGATGGGTTTCATTTCAAAAGGGATAAGTTTAACATTACAAATTCTTAAACATGATAATTTATTTTAAAAGAAACTAATGTTTTTGGGTGTTTGATGGATCATTTTGGTGTTGAAAAAACACTATATACTCTACATGAACATTGTTATTGGCCATGCATAAGAAAATATGTTATTAAAATTTGTGCCAAATGTGTCACTTGTAATAATGCAATGTACATGGTTCAACCTAATGAATTTTATTCCACTTTCCCATTCTATCCCATCCTTATAACGAAATTTATATGGATTTTGTGTTAGGATTTCCTTGATCACAATCAAGAAAAGATAGATTTTTTGTTTTTTTGGATCAATTCAGAAAAATAGATAATTTCATTACTTGATCAAAAACCAATGATTCTATTCATCTAGCAAATTATTTTTTCAAATAAATCATGAGATTAAATGGAATTCTCAAAACTATTATAAGTTATAGGGATTTTAAATTCCTTATCCACTTTTTTATGACTTTTTGGAATAAATTGGGAACAAAATTATTGTTCTCAATTGTTGTACATCCTCAAACTGATGAAAAAAATGAAGTGGGTAATTTGAATCTTTCTATCCTATTTTGTGAAATAATTCAACTAATATAAATAATTTGGATTTTTTCCCACACATAGGGTTTTATTATAATTGAGTAGTTCATTCCACTACTAACTTATCAACTTTTGAGATTGTATATGGATTTAACCAATTAAATCCATTAGATATTATTTCATTTCCTACTAATGCGGTTGTTGATCTTGTAGGAAATGGGAATTCATTTTTTTGGGATTTACACACCAAAGTTAAATCCAACATTGAAATAATAAATGAACAATATGCGAATAAAGAAAAAAAAGGTTGACATGAGGTTGTACTAGAAACCAGATATTTGGTATGGGTTCATTTAAGGTAGGAAATGTTTCCAAATAAAATAAAATAAAAACTTTAACCATGATGAGATGGACCATTCCATGTTTTAAAAACAACTAGTGATAACACTTAAAATATTAACCTACCTAGTAGGTATGGAAATGTGAGTGATGCCTTTAATTTTACTAATTTCTCCTTGTTTGAATATCCAAATTCTAGGAAGAATCCTTTTAAATAGGGAGAGGATAATGATAATCAAGGCGTACATATGTATCAAGGATTCAAGAGTGATCATGACAAAAATGGTGTATTGATAATAAATGTACAAGACCCATTACATGTGATTGGTCGCCCAAGGACAAGAAGAATAATGAGGAGGATGAAAGAGTATTTATAAGGAATCATTTTGAAGTTACAAGAGGAGGCCCACCATACATGAATGTGAGGAAAAAATTGGACTTTAATCACAATTATTAAATCCCAAAAGTGAACCAGAATGGACCACCCAATTGATCTAACGAATTTAAAGACACTTTCATGAAGGAAAAATCTAAATTCATAAATTGGTGGGACCCTTGTCCTCAAATTCATGGTAGGAATATTAAACGTATTTAGGGTGGTTCCAAAAAATATTCTTGGTGGATATCTTTTCCCCTAAATCCAAGGACATGTGTAAAAAAAGTAAAAATTGTGGGATAGGATTTATACTTTTGTGGGTTAGTTATTTTGACATGTATCCCAGGCATTTGGAATAAATAGCCATCACATTGTACTGCTTGAGGATAATTATGATATTGATTGTTTTCTATCATTATTGTTCTTGTGTTTCTTATGTTATTAGATGAATGAAAGTAAGTCTCACCAAAGGAGTTATCAAAATTTGTGGAGATTTTTATAGTTAGTGTTTTAAGGGAAAAGACTCCTTAGGGTCCTAATTGATCATCCACTTCCCCTTTTTTCTTTCATACTTCATTTAATTTTCATTTATTCTATATATATCACTTCCATTTCTGCATTTTCACTAACTCATACCACATGCCCATATGGTATCATAACAGACAATTTGGTATATCGAAAGGATTTTCTTCCTCAATTCGTTATTATTTGTATGCTGAGGTGGAGCAGTCTTCATGAGTTTTTATACTAGTTGGCATGATCATTATGACATTCTCTAAGACATTTCATCACTGGTTGAAGTAGGTATGATCGATTAGTGATGTGGTCCAAAGGATTTAAAATGCTTATTTTTAACACTTTTGTAGTTTATATATTTATTTCACCTAAGAATGGAACATGAACATATCACTAAATTATTGGTTATGTATGGGAGTACATTGGTGGTTCCCAACTGATTTATGTACTCACACCATGCTTAGGTGACCATTATTCTTGGGTACCCGATCATCTATCACTTATTACAAGTATAGGTTGGGCCATAACATGAGATCTAATAACCAAACAGGATAATCCAAATCTAACGATATAATTTTCAAGAAGGATCACTTAGAGTATGGATACTAGGATGAGGTGAGTCTTGGTGTTGGGAGTAGGGATTCATTTGTATTTTATTTCTTTTTTTCTTTTATATATGTGATTATCCTAATAGGTGATCCATCATGTATGGTTGTATTTCAACATCTCATTTCATCTTATAATTTTTATATTTTTATTATATATATTAATCTAATGTGATAGATGTGAATTATATTTGGTTATTTCAGATGCTATTGATACTCTGATACAGGGGGTATAGTCTCCTCACAATACAACCCTAGAACTCTACTGCTTCTCAGTAGCCACTAGAAAATGAGGAGTTACTCTTAGGGTTATGTATAATCATTAGTATGGTTACTATTGATAATGAGTCGAGTCGGGAAATTACCGAGTGGCATTAAAGGTGTTTTTATTTGTCTTAATATTTTAGATATGGTATAAACGTGACATAGGAATGTGTTGAGCCTTGTGATGTACCTCAGACTAGTACGTCAAAAAAAATTCAAACTAGAAATCAAGGTTACCATGGATGGTATTGTTGTTCCTTATATGTGTTTTCATAGTTACATATATTATTTAACTTTATGTGAGACACATGGTATTTTTATTTATGATTTATGATTTAACATGGATTTGTCACTTATCCCATAAAGGCAGTAGGCATATCATGCATCATGATTAGGAATATAGGATTCACATGATATGTAAAAGATTGTTAGCGCAAGTATTATCACTGATAATGGGGGATCAACTGTTTAAATTCTCAATAATAATTCTTTTTATGTTTTCATATATAATTTCTTGGTGTCATTCTACTCAAATGGATTGAAATTTATATATTTATTTTTATGGAAGGTCATGTGTATCTATAGAGAGATTCTCAATAATGAGGATTATGATACAGTCTCTTGTTCATGGAGGTTTATTAACCCTACCAGGCCAATAAAATCATTTAATGCCCCAATAATGAACCCCTTGAGGGTGGTTAATATTCATTTTTAGTTATTTAAAGTTCCAGTAACAACCTTGATGGTGTTTTCCCATATATATTGGAATGAAATTATACTTAACTAATCCATTTACTATGATTCCCTTGACATAAATCATATAAACACCACTATTATCAATATATATATGTATATGTGTGTGTGCGTGTGTGTGTTTGTGCATGTGTCCATGTGTGTGTTTATATATATATATATATGTGTGTGTGTGTGTGTAACCATGTGCTATTATATATGACATGGTCTTCCAGGGTGAAATCTAACATATAGATTCTAGGAGAGGGTGGGTTCCCTAGGAGTGGGTGGTGGTTTTGGAACATGTTACCGGAATTACATTATGAGGCCCCATGATGGGTGTACTGGAACGTAAGAGAAAATGTGATTTTTGAGAAATGAGTGATTTATATCCAATGAGATGTGGATTTCTTTGTGGATCAATGTACAGGGTTAAGAGGGAGACCTATTGACCCTTGATACATAAATCATTATATTGGAGAGTTTGTGGGATTTTCTATGTAAATATGACTCATGATAGGGTTTTTCCTATACATATTAGTGCCTTATAGGCGTAAAGTATGAGTACATGTTTGTGAGGAGATAGTTTCATGAGAGGGGCTATTGAGTATGTTGAAACAGAATGGATATGACTTGGGTTTCATTGGAAAAGTTCATTGGGTGACAGAACTCTAGTTTGAGCTAGGTTTCAAGGGGTTGGATCATTCTGATTCCCTACCTTGTTGTTTTGGGATGCATTTATAAATTCATTTAGAGTGTGGGTGGATACTAAAATAATAGTATGTTTCTCAGGTGATAGGTGAGTATGTCATGGACCATTAAAAAAGTGAATTTCTTAACTTTGAAGAGGAGTTCCAAGAGTTTTTCTGGCTTAATGAGACTGACATGCAGTAGGAGCATGGTTAGTGATTTAGCCATGAAGGCCTAGTTTTGATGAAACATAACTCATGGGAGAATGAGTAATGTTTATATGGGTTGGGTACCTTTAGAGAATATGTTCTTTGGTTTGGATACAATTGAGGTAGCTCATGTAGGGTATGCATGACACCGTTGTGTTTTTTATCAAGAACTGATCGTGGGAAGGATGAGAACCTATGAGAATTGTTAATACTAGTAGGATTAGATCCCTAAATCTTGGATAAAGATGGGAAATTTTTCCCTATGGTATAGGAGACATCAAAATTGGACCATGTACCACAGTATATCTACCCATGTTTATTCCTAGACACATATCATTAAGTAGGAACAATATTAGTGGTTGACAATAGATGAGCATGACTCTAAAGAGAAACACATGTTTGATGATTGAACGTATTAAGGTTTCTCTCGAGGAATGGTATAAGGAGAAATGGATGGTGAGGAGTTCCCCATAGACCATTGTGAGGTTTTACCCTTACTATAAATGATATTTTTAAGGATACCAAGTGTGATATTCCTATGAGTCAATAATAGGTGGTGAATCAATGTTTGACATTAGTTCTTGGGCATTAGTGGAACAACCACATCCAATTATTACATATGGTAATGGGAAGAGTGTGAGCCATGGTGGTACGACCTCAATTTGTTAGGGTTATGGATATAGAAATACCATTAAATGGATTATTGATGTGTATTTAGGATGAAGATCAGAAATTTAATTAATTTTTATCTTGTTCCATGATGAAAACTAAATTTCAAACATGGATGTGATAATTGGATAGAGACTGGGTTGCAACTTTTAATTTGGGAGGAAATATAAATGATCTATGGGTGATTCATATCCATGATGAATCAGTTTTTGTGATATATCTCCATGATTATTTCTATTCAATTGAGGATTTAACCATTAAAATTTCACTTGAAGTCATTAATAGATTTTTTTGTCTATATTCGTATGATATTGGTTTTTTTCAGGAGTAATGGAATTGGGAATATGTGATTTTGTGACACAATGGAAACTGAAGTTGATCTTTTTGAGATGGTCCATACAAGGGGATTTTGAATTGTGTTATAATGTGTAATTAGATGTAAAGGTATAGGAACCACATCATATACATCATATCAGGCATGAAAAGTGCGTTTTAGGGTTTAGCCGGGGCTCTTCAAGGAAAAGCCACTATATCTAGGCACATTCATGGATGATTGGTATGCATCTCTTTTGACTTGGAATTATGAAATGGGAATCAATATCAACATTTAATTGATGGGGTCATGTGTGTTGAGGTGTGGAATATTGGGAACCATTCCAAGGATGTTGTTGGAACACGAATTAAGCATTCATTAGGTGATTCCAATTTTGGGGAGGCATCGTGGTTCAAGATTGGATTTATTAGCTAGTCCCTACAATTAGGAGTACAATAGGCTAGATGGTCAATCAGATAGAGACAACTTGGGTATCTTACATGAAGCACTATATCTGTAATTTGGTGATGAATTTAATAGGTATATCATATTGTAGTGGTTTGAGCATCTTATGTTTAAAGTTGTACTGGGAGAGCATGTTTTAATTTTAGAGATGGAACATGACCGTTTGAGTGGGAATTGACGAATGAGGATACTTAGGATGTTTGGTTATATGTACACCAAGAATTATCAAGGATAAGAAGTATTATATTAGGGAGATTTTAAGATCCCGTGTCCATACAAGTTGAAAAATTATAGAAGGATTTTGAGTTTCTGGTTGGTTAAGGGGATAGATTTTGAATCAGGGTCTGAAATTTAATTCCTAGAGTTTGAACACCTAAAATGTTCATTTTTAGTCAGGGAATAGATCTTTAAAGATAGGAAGGTGGTTAGAGAGAGAACCAGATGGCTACTGGGGGTATCTCTATAGCCACCAGCTATCCTATTACTTGGATGGCTTCAGCAGGCCACCAACTAGTTGGTGATATTTAGAGGGGGAAAATGAATACCCCCACCCTAAAATTTTTAATGGCAGAAAACCTCTACCCCTCATGTTTTAGTGAAGAAACAAACCATCTTCACCCCATAGTTTACCTTTAAACCCCCATGTATTTGGGGTATTTTCATATAATTTTAAAGCAATTAGTGGTGAGTCACTTCCTCTTTTAGCTTATTTGTTCCTCTTCCTCCCTATTCATACTTTTTGGTTTCATTGAGGCTGTGGTTTATGGAAGATTCCACCAAAGCATGGTGGAATCATCCTAACATGGTGGAGGATTTCATGCAACCTAGCCTGAGGAAATCCTATAATGCTATAATCACATGGTCACCCAATTATTTGATAAAGGTACATCACCGTATGGAATTATCATTGTGTTTTAGTTTAAATTAAATTTATATTATTTTAGATTCAGTTTCATTTGCTAGTGACTTAGATCAAGTTGCACTGTGAGTCTGCTGCGAACCTCCCATGGGTCGTTGGACCTGGTTCTGACATGACAAGTTTGTATGACTATTTTTCGGTCAATATTACTAGTTTAAATCCAATTAATTAATTAATTATAAATGTTATAGTTAATTTTTTTTGGTGATTTTCGATGTGATTTAGGGACTCACGTGGGTTAGTGGTGGTTGTATAAGCTGGGACGAGCTTGTTTGATCCTCGGAAATCTTAAGAGGAGTTACCAGGTGATGAATTGAAAATTAAATGACTTCCTAAATAAGGTAGGTGGTACTACATACATACCCCTTTTTTTGATTGCTTTTATGAGGCATGTGAGATGTGTGGTCTTTCCTCTATAGGTGAATGTATGTTTAAAATTACGTAATTGTTTAATTCAAAATATGATTCATTGAATTAATTACAAAACTTTTTAGGTCCATTAGGGGCCTTGGAGAATGTCTTGACTCACCTAATCCACCGATGGATGTGGCCCTGATTGAAATAGTATTCTTGGAGACATATTGAACATAACGGGTGTTTAATTAAATAAACAAATGTGAAGTAGTGGACCTAGATTAAAAGCCATGGACAACTCTATATGGAGGTGAATATCATATTGAGATGGATATCCTTGGGTTTTTCTATACAAGAACCTTGAGATCCCTTTGGTTATTGGTCCATGAGAGATGACCGTGAGACAAGAGTTCCTTCAACATTGAGATGTGGTGGAATGAGTCTATAGAACATGAAAATATAGACAAATAGGTTGTTTTTTGGGAAAACCTAGTGTAGTAAGGAAATGTAATGGTCTTAAGGACATCTCCCTTATGATATTTTCCTTGGAGGCCAGTGAGTAATTCAAGATACCTTGACAATGTCTAGTGATTCTATGCACTTTTACTGATAGGTATAGACCTGGGATACACGTTAGGGATTGAGGGATCCTTATGAGGTGTCTTAAATATGATGTGAATTTGGATACCCTGGTGGGAGCCCCAATGATATTTGTACCTTGTGAGAGGGTGTATATGAGAATTAGTAGTGATGATCACGAGTGTCTCCTTAGAATATAGAATGATTATTTTCATGTGTTATAATTTTGTTGAGTGGGGTTGAATACCTGGGAGTCCAACCATCAGTTACATGATGGTTTGGGAGGATCACCACCTGAATTTATGATATATGTGTCTGTGCTAATATTTTTTTGGAATATACCCTCAAGGTAGTTTTAATATGAAATAGAAAACACTCATGGAGTGATATTGATAATTTTTGATGCCTTGGGTGTGATCTAATGGTTTGTTGATGATATTTTTGGGGTTTCCATGGATTTGGATACAAGATTCTCTTAGATCATTCCATTTTCTATTTATTGGGGATAATAGTGGGTGGGGGGGGGGGGTATTACGGTACCTGATATCTACCAGAGTCATGGGTATGAGTGTGGATGGTTCTTCAAATGTATGAGGTCGTCCAATAGGGCATAAAGTGGGGGGCTCCGTGGGGTACCTTTTATCTGTTGAAGAAAGGGGCATGAGCTTGACCGGTACTGTATGCTGAGTTAAGTTTACTCCTAGGGTTATTATAGCTATATAACGAGGTAGATCTAGATCTTGGTTTTTTACCATGTATACTAGGGTGGATAATCACAAGCTATCCTAGTAGAGGTTTTATGATGGAGTCTTGTGGAATGATATTTTCTAGGGGATTTCTAATTACCAAGGCATGGATGGTATGATATACTATGGTGATTTTATCCCCCATGTCATTATCACTTGTAACTGATTTGGATTAGTCCCTAGGGTCATTATATTTTTTTCGAGAAAGGTGGATTAGGACCTTAGGTAATTATAATGGTTAGAAAATTCATTGTAACATGGTCAACTACATTCATAAACTAGCCAAATTAGGTATAGTTGTTCAAGGGTATGGTCCCAAGGATTGATGGTGGTGATTTTTTTATATTTTTATATTTTATTTATTTATTTTAGATGAGAATGGAACATGCACATATCACTTCATTTCTAGTTATATAAGATATTTCATTTGTGGTTCTGGGTTGAGTTATGTACTCACACCCTACTTGGGTGACCATTTCTATTGGGTGCCTAAGCTACTCTCACTTTTTTCAAGTATAGATTGGGATATGACATGATATCTAATCATCGTGCAGGATATATAAGAGTCTATATATTGGGATGAGGTGAGTTTTGGTGTTGGGAGTAGGGCCTCATTTTTATTTTATTTCTTTATTTTATGTATATTTGATTATCCTAGTAGGCATCATACTTGTGTTATGTACATGTTCCATACTCATCTAAAATAAATAAAAAAATATAAACAAATCACCACCATCAATCCTTGGGACCATACCCTTGAAAAACTATACCTAATTTGGCTAGTGTCTGAATGTAGTTGACTATGTTACAATGAATGTTCCAACCATTATAATTACCTGAGGGCCTAATCCACCTTTATCGAAAAATTATAATGATCCTAGGGACTAATCCACATCAGTTACAAGTGATAATTACATGGGGGATAAAATCACCTTAGTATATCAAACCATCCATGCCTTGGTAAATAGAAATACCCTAGAAAATATCATGCCACAAGACCCCATCATAAAACCTCTACTAGGATAGCTTGTGATTATCCACCCTAGTATACATGGTAACAACCCAAGGGCCAGATCTACCTCGTTTTATAGATATAATAACCCTAGGACTAAACTTAACTCAACATATAGTACCAGTCAAGCTCACAGCCCTTTCTTCAACAGATAAAAGGTACCCCACTGAGCCACCCACTTTATGCCCTATTGGCCGACCTCATACATTTTAAGAACCATCCAAACTCATACCCATGACTCCGATAGATATCAGGTACCTTAATACCACCCCCACTATAAGCCCCAATAAATATAAAATGGAATGATCTAAAGGAATCCTAGATCCAAATACATGGAAACCCCAAAAATATCATCAACCAACCATTAGAACAAACCCAAGGCATCAAAATGTATCAGTATCACTCCATGAGTGTTTCTATTTCATATAAAAACTACCTTGAGGGTATATTACAAAAAATATTAACACACACACATATATCATAAATTCAGGTGGTCATCCTCCCAAACCATCATGTAACTGATGGTTGGACTCCCAGGTGTTCAACCCCACAGAACAAAATTATAACACATGAAAATCATCATTCTATATTCTAAGGAGACACTCGTGATCATCACTACCAATTCTCATATACACCCTCTCCCGAGGTCCACATATCTTTGGGGCTCCCACCAAGGTATCCAATTTTACATCGTATTTAAGAAACCACATAAGGATCCCTCAATCCCTAACATGTATCCTAGGTCTATACCTATCACCAAAAGTGAATAGAATCATTATAAATTGTCAAGGTATCTTGAATTACTCACTGGACTCCAAGGAAAATATCATAAGGGAGATGTACTTAAGACCATTCCATTTCTATACTACACTAGGTTTTCCCAAAAAACAACCTATTTTTCTATATTTTCATGTTCTATTGACTCATTCCACCACATCTCAATGTTGAAGGAACTCTTGTCTCATTTTCATATCTCATAGACTAATAACCTAAGGGATCTCAAGGTTCTTGTATAGAAAAACCCTAGGATATCCATTGAAATATGATATTCAACTCCATATAGAGTTGTCCATGGCTCCTAATCTAGGTCCACTACATAAAATTTGTTTATTTAATTAAACACCCCTTATGGTCAATATGTCTCAAAGAATACTTTTTCAATCACGTCCACATCCATCGGTGGATTAAGTGAGTCAAGACATTCTCCAAGGCCCCTAATGGACCTGAATTTTTTTGAAATTAATTCAATGAATCATATTTTAAATTAAACAATTACATAATTTTAAACATACATTCACCTATAGAGGAAAAAACAAAGATCTCACATGCCTCATAAAAGCAATCAAAAGACGAAGGGGTATGTATGTAGTACCACCTACCTCATTCAAAATGTCATTTAATTTTCAATTCATCTCCCGGTAACTCCTCTTAAGCTTTCCGAGGCTCAACCAAGATCGTCCCAGCTTATACAACCACCACTAACCCACGTGAGTCCCTAAATCACATCGAAAACCACCAAAAAATTTAACTATAACATTTATAATTAATTAATTAATTTGATTTAAACTAGTAATATTCACTGAAAAATAGTCATACAACCTTGTCATGTCAGAACGAGGTCCAACAACCCATGGGAGGTTCGCAGCAGACTCACAATGCAACTTAATCTAAGTCACTAACCAATGAAACTGAATCTAAAAGAATATAAATTTAATTTAAACTAAAACACAATGATAATTTCGTATGGTGATGTACCATTATCAAATAATTGGGTGACCATGTGATTATAGCATTATAGGATTTCCTCAAGCTAGGATGCATGAAATCCTCCATCATGTCAGGATGATTCCACAATGCTTTGGTGGAATCTTCCATAAACCATAGCCTCAATGAAACAAAAAATTATGAATAAGGAGGAAGAGGAACAAATAAGCTAAAAGAGTAAGTGAATCACCACTAATTTATTTAAAATTATATGAAAATACCCTAAATACATGGGTGTTTAAAGGTAAAATATGGGGTGAAGATGGTTGGTTTTTTCAATAAAACATGAGGGGGTAGAGGTTTTCCCCCCTTAAAAATTTTATGGTGGGGGTATTCATTTTTCCCCTCTAAATCTCATCAACTAGTTGGTGTCCTTCTGAAGCCAGCCAAGTTATAGGCTAGCTGGTGGCTATAGCTATAACCCTGATAGCCATCTAGTTCTCTCCCTAACCTCTATCCTAGCATTAAGCATCTATTCCCTGACTAAAAATGAATATTTTAGGTGTTTTAACTCTAGGAATTCTATTTCGGACCCCGATTAAAAATCTATCCCCTTAACCAACCAGAAACTCAAAATCCTTCTATAAATATTCAACTTGTATGGACATGAGATCTTTAAACAACCCCAATATAATACTTCTCATCATTGATAATTCTTGGTGTACATCTAAACAAAAATTATTAGTATCCTCATTCGTCAATTCCCACTCAAACCGTCATGTTCTGTCTCTAAAATTCAAACATGCTCTCCCAGCACAACTTTAAACATAAGATGCTCAAACCACTGAAATATGATCTATCTCACAAATTCATCACCAAATCATAGATATAGTGCTTCATGTAAGATACCCAAGTTGTCTCCATCTGATTGACCATATAGCCTATGGTACTCCTAATTATAGGGACTAGATAATAAATCCAATCTTGAACCACGATGCCTCCCCAAAATTGGAATCACCTAATGAATTCTTAATTCGTTTTCCAACAACATCCTTGGCATGGTTCCCAATATTCCACACCTCAACACACATGACACCATCAATTAAATGTTGATATTGATTCCCATTTCATAATTCCAAGTCAAAAGAGATGCATACCAATCATCCATGAATGATCCCAAATATATTGTCTTTTCCTTGAAGAGCCCCGGCTAAACCCTAAAATGCACTTTTCATGCCTGATATGATGTATATAATGTGGTTCTTATACCTTTACATCGAGGGGTTTTTTATTTACCAAGGCATGGATGGTATGCTATACTAAGGTGATTTTATCCCCCATGTCATTATCACTTGTAACTAATGTGGATTAGTCCCTAGGGTCATTATAATTTTTTGAGAAAGGTGGATTAGGCCCTCAGGTAATTATAATGGTTGGAACATTAATTGTAACATGGTCAACTACATTCAGACACTAGCCAAATTAGGTATAGTTGTTCAGGGGTATGTCCCAAAAATTGATGGGGGTGATTTGTTTATATTTGTTTATTTTATTTATTTATTTTAGATGAGTATGGAACATGCACATATCACTTAATTTCTAGTTATATAATAGATTTCATTTCTGGTTCCGTGTTGAGTTATGTACTCACACCCTACTTGGGTAACCATTTCTCTTGGGTAACTAAGATACTCTCACTTTTTTCAAGTATAGATTGGTATATGACAAGATATCTAACCATCATGAAAGATATATAAGAGTCTAGATATTGGGATGAGGTGAGTCTTGGTGTTGGGAGTAGGGCCTCTTTTTTCTTTTATTTCTTTAATTTTATGTATATGTGATTATCCTAGTAGGCATCATAATTTTATTCTTGTATGAATTCATCCCATTTCATCATCACGTGTTTCCATTTTTATTATCTTTCACACTCTAATGTGATGGATGCGAATGATATTTGGTTATTTCTGTATTTTTTGATACTATAAGACAAGGGTTATAGTCTCCTCACAATTCCACCCTAAAAGTTTGGTGCTAGTCGACAACCTCTGGTGTGCGAGGAGGCATGTTTGAGGTCATGTAGCACCACCGGTCTGATTATTGTTCATAGTGATCAGGGTTAAGATGTTACAATAAGAGAGTTAGTGTTTGTGTATTTCATCATTCATGAATGAAAAAGTGATCATTTAAATAAATTTATAGACATAATATGTATTCCAAAGATGATTTATCCTTACTAAAATAGAAAAATAGAAAGAAGTGCTCAATTAAAAAATAAGGGTAGATCATACCTTTGATGACATTTAAAACAACTACTTTGATTGAGTTTTTTGGTTGAGAAATTACTTATAAGAGGACAATAAATGAAAGGATGGAATTTTAGAGAGTATATTGAGACAAAAATGATAAAAATTAATGCATGTATCATATTCAGTCTAGTTGACCCCCATTATAACCAAACTGCGTACCACATTCCTCCAATATGCCTCCCTATACTCCAGAGACTACCTACCAATGATGGGGGGTCTATTTATAAGATATGGAGGAGAAATCATATAATAAGAAATATAATAAACATTCTTTACTAAATAAAATAAATAAAAATAGACATCAAAACTACATTTCATTAGTAAAAAAATAATAACCACTACTAAAAAATAAAATTGAGCAATGATTTTTTAGTGGAGATTTTTTAAACCATCTCTAATTGATTTATTTTAATTTGTTAAATATAGATTTAGAAAACCATTGATAACCCACAACTTTTAATTATGAACCAACACTATTTAGAGATGATTAAAACTGTAAGTTGATTCTAAAATTTAATTTTTATATTTATTTAATTTTAGCAATGATTTTTTAAAAATCGTTATGAAATTAATGATAACTGACAATTATTAGTAATAATTAATTAATATTTTAATTAGATTCTAATAACTAATAACTAATAATTATTTATTATTTATAAATATTTTTTATTAATTATTATTTAATATTTATAATAATTTATTATTTATTATATCAAATTTTAATAAATTATTATTTTTGAATTATTAATTACTTATAATGATTAGATAATAATAAATTTTAAACTAAATTAGTTATTAACTATTAATTACTAATGACTAATTAGTAATTATTTATATTTTTATATATTTACATATAAACACACATACATACACATATTAAAACTATTGTCGAAAATTCCTCAGTTGAATAATGTTATAGAAAATTTGAAAATCAAACTTATTATTCAGAAGACCCTAAATTTTGATCCAGATTTGAATTTATGATCCATGACATATCCAATAAAATATTACAAAATGGAATGAGATTATATTTGTTAAAAATTTGTTGATAGTTATTAATAAAAAATTTATTAATGTTCAAAGAGAGGTTGAAAATCAAACTTCAACTTCTAACGTCCATAAATTTTGATATGGGTATCCATTTGGGCTCCAAGACCAATAAAAAAAGAATCTTATAAGAATTTATACAAAATTTAATACAGTGGTGGACGTCTTGCCGGCTCCTCCCCCCTTGGTGGGGGAGGGGGAATCATCGTTACATGCGCGTTCAAGGACCTTCCAGCGATTCTCCAACCCGGACTTCCTCCCGCCCTTTCTGAGGGAAACACTAAACCCTAAGGTTGCGGATCTAATCGATGGGGATCTTAATCTTCAACTTTCCACATCAGAATTTTCGGAAGCTTTAGGCTTGCTAAATCTCACACTGGTGGCTCGCTTCAGCCAGAAGAGACCCTCAGTTGATGCCTTCGACCGGTTCGTCTTCGGGTCTTGGGATTTCCAGGAACGAGCGGTGGTAGGCCTGCTGGATAGTAAAAAAATCATGATTTGGTTCGAGTCAGAGGTGGATTTGATCCAAGAATGGCCGAGAGCTCCTCGTGTCTTTAACGGTTCACGTTTCCTTCTACTCTGGTGGTCCTTTGATCTACACATGAAGCACGACTCGCCTTCAATGGCAGTTTGGGTTAGTTTTCCTAAACTTCCATTACCGTTTCAAAACCCCTCGATAATTCATATGTTGGGGAATCTGGTTGGTCGGTTCCTTTGTACTGATAGTCACATGGAGGCTATATGCCATCCAGTGAACCCTCGGGTGTGTGTTGAGGTTGATGCCTCTCGCGTTCCATTTGATTTTGTATGGATCATGATTGGAGAGGAGTACCATTGCAAGAAACAGGTTATCTACGAGGACTGGATTAAATTCTATGGATCCTGTAAGAGGATGGGCCACTCGGTTGACCGATGCCGAGGTGGTTATACATCACGGTTGGGGGAGGAACTTCGTAGGAAAGGAGCTCCTGGGACCTCAGGTGTCAATGCCAAAAGCAAAACTGTGGGGGCTGGTCTGGAGATGGACATGGAGGAGAATTTAGCAAGTCCTAGTGTAAGAGGGAAGGTGTTATGTGAGCCTGGGTTGGCTATGGTGAGTAATTATACAGGGCCTAGCAAGGAGGCAGTGCAGGATGTTAGGAATTCTCCTGGCGTAATGGGAGAGCCTTGTTTAGAGTAGGCTGGGGTTGAAAGAGATGCAAATTCTGAAGAAGTGGTTGTCATTCCTGGGGATAGGAATTGTACCAGGCTGGACCCTTTGGCTACCCCTGTTATTTCATCAAGTAAAATGTTTAATGGACTGTCTGAGGATTTCTTGGCTGAAGAAATGGTGGAGGAGGAGAATTCAGGGAAGGATGATGAGTTGGTGGTTCTAGATAACCAAAAGTCTAATGTATTGGTTTCTGAGCAGGCTAGCCGTGGTAAGGAGATGGAGGTGGTTCAATCAGAGGTGGTCTTGGGACAAATTCTTTCTGTCCACGACACCCCCAATATGGCCAGGAGCGGCTCTCTGGTGGTTGGTGGAGTCCAGAGGTTGGGAAACTCGCAGGCTGGTGGTTTTGGGATGGAGACACACGCCATGGATGAGGTGAACACTCCGTTAGAGGATGTGTGTCTGCCTTTGAGAGAGAATAGAAATCTAGATCAAAGGAGGGACTACTTATTTGAACAGTCCAGAGTGGGGAAGGAAAATTGTAATGGTAATGAGACCATGAGTGCTCCGATTGGTCAGTCCTTCAGTGAGGTTTTCTAACAGGGGACCCAGGAAGAAGTTGTAGGGGAAAGAATGTTGGCTGCAACTACAACTAGGAGATCAAGGAAGGACTATTCATACCACCCACGCCCAATGCAGACCAGGTCTGCTTCAAAAAGGGATAAGCAAGTGACTATTGCAGTCACGAAAGGTAACGAGATTAAGAAGGCTTCGCCAGACTTGGCTGCTCTGGAGAATATTAGAAACCGCGTTCATAGTGCGAGTTTTTGGAGAAGCCCAGAGTGAGAATCAGCAACTGGGGAAGAGAAATCCAGCTTGGGTTGCGGTGAAGACTTCGGGTACTATGACTTTAATTTTGTGCTCTTTAGTTGTGCTCTTTGTAATGGTTTGCTGGATTAGGTTGGTTGGGCACTGGACACCCCTAAGCCGGCTTTATAAAATAAAATAAAAATGATTTTTAGTCAGTGTATTATGTTCCAAGGATCACCTTAGTGGTCTCATACATTTCTTATGGTGGGATGTTCAATGTTAAGAATTATATGAGAATTTTTATATTTATAATGTTTTAAATGTGTGTGTGTGTATATATATATATATCAATATATATATATTTATATGTACTTATCTATATCTATGTGAGAACAAATATATATACATACATACTTACATTCATTCATACATACAGACACACACATATATATTTATATACAATTATATATATATATATATATATATTTGTATTTATATTTAAAGATATTAATAGGTATTTATTTATATTTATGTATATGTACATATATTTATATGTATTTATATATATTTATATATATTATGTGGGTGTATATATAAATATATTTATCTATATGTGTGTATTTATATGTGTTTTCACATATATATAATTATATTGGACCTGAATGGCCCAATGGACTTCATTTTTATTGTTTTTTGATAACCCCCCTTTCAAAGGATGAGGGGGAACCCTTACATGGCCCGTAGGCTCAGAGATTACATGGCCCGTAGGCTTAGGAGATTACATGACCTGAATGTATTATGGAATTCAACCAGACAATCTACAAGGAACTGCCCCTCCCCAGCATCTGCATCTTTATAGTAGCTCTCCACCTTTGCATGACCGTCTGGCTAGGCTTCCCGTGCTATATAATTATATTCAATTATATATATTTATATATATTTATGTAAATTTATTTTTAGTTATATATATTTATATATATTATGTGGGTATATATATATACACATATATATATATATATATATATATATTTGTGTATATTATGTGGGCATATATGTAATTATGTATATCATTATGTGTTTATATATATACATACAATTATATTTAATTACACACACACACACACATATTTGTATTTTTATATATTTATGTAAATTTATTTATACTTATACATATTTTGGGATATTTATTTCTATTTTTGTATATTTATATACATTGTGTCAGTGTATATATATATGTGTGTATATATATATATATATGTGTGTGTGTGTGTTTATATATATATATATATGTATTAATATCCATTTAGGAAAAATTATTTATATCTATATATATTAGATAGATATTTATGTAAATATATTTTTATATATTTATATATTTATATGTAACTATATTTATATAAATTTATATTTAATTATATTATTATATGTTTTTATTTATAAATTATGAATAAATACATGTACACAAATATACATATTACATGTATTTATTTGTATAACTATAAGTATAATAAAGTCTTTTTAGTCACCACATGAAGGGTTCTGTGAATGTCAATGAACTTAAACAATAGCTAAGAGGTAATATGTTCAAATATCACCATACACATATATATGAATAATATTCTAGGGTGAGATGATTAGGTTTGTGTGGGCTTGTTGTGTTGCGGGATTGGGATAGGCCAGAGTTAGGGTGGAGTGGGTTTGGGCATAGAGGTGAGCTTGAGATGATAAATATTGATATGGGCCTGTGCAGGGTGAGGCCAAGCCTAGCATGGGCCGGGTGAGCCTGACATTTCTATTTTTTTTAATATAAATTTATTCATTTTATTTATAAAATATATCAAAAACCACTGCTAAATATTTTTTTAAATTTATATTAAAAATTAAAAATTGAAATCCACCACTAAAAAAACTATGTGAAATGATTTTCCATGGTTTTCTAAAATCATCAGGAAACAACCCTCAATATATGAATTCAAAAAGGTTTTCAAAAACTACCATAAGCCATTCTAGGGCTGTTTAAAATGCCATTAAACATACAAAACTAGCCTTTAAATAGTGTTTTTGGTGGAGTGAACTCTCATGCTATAAAAAATGTGTAGCAGTAATGTCTTACAGTAATACTGAAAGTAAGGGAACCTATTTTCAAACAATGAATTGGTTACCAAAATTAAATAAAGGGATGATATCGTGTAACTGGGTCTCAAGCCCCAATCTAATCCCATCTTCTGACACCACCCAAGCTCCTCCTTCACATCCACCCAATGTTGGGCCCCATAATTTACATGTACCTATAACTATAAAGCTTGCTTGGGTACCAAGGAATCCATATAGGCTATGAGTATAACTTAATAGGCCAACATAAAATATGTCTCTAACAAGTATAGTATATAAATGTGCTTGTTCACTGTGATATTCTCTAAAATAAAGGTAAACAAAAAATAGAAAAAATAAAAAATGTGTCACAACCACATGTACTACACAACCACCAAAGTGTGACCATACTTTGATCTACTAATGGTAGGGTGTTTCTGAACATATCACAAAATAATCAACTAGGAATTAGTTCCTAAGTCATTATCAATGGGTATAACACCCCATCATAGTTTAATTACCAATTAAAGGGTTAATTTATCCCAAAAAGATAACTATAACAATGTGTATTACGTTCGTGTGATAACATAATCATCATTATATGGGATGTACTTCCTGATAACATAGTGAAAACATTGGACATAACATCCCAGAGAAATCATATACAAGTGAAATCATATCCTATTAACATCATATGAGAGGGAATTAAATCCCGACCATGACCATTATCACAATTGGAAAAAACATCATAATTCCCAAGTCATGTTATAAGACAAAAAATCACAAACCATAAGAAACTATTCAGATATAGGCATAAAATATCCTTCAATAGAAGCATCACACCCTAGTAAGTACATCACACGTCCATGGTTAGTAGTAAATAATCCGGAATAACATCCTAAAACACATTTTCATATACTAATTGAGAAATTTATCCCATACCACACATCACAATATCACATTGTGCATGTCATCCCAAACCTTAATCATTATAAACATAAGTGGGAATATCTTCCCATTCAATATAAAATATCAATGTGAATGGGAAGGTCATCCCACACTTGAAGAAATATATTATGAAATGGGAGCCTCATCCACCTTATAAAAATAGTAATATAAAATGGCATAGAATTTCATAGAATAATAAAAAATAGATAATAGAAAAATTAATATCTTAATTAAATATATATATATATAAGACATAATTAGGTTGGCCTAACATCTGACTCACTTAATGTTTAACTATGGTGGTCCTCACTTGAATAACCTAGACCCACATCCAAAACTGAGGTATAACATACTTAGATACCATAATACAAAATGGTGAGGAACACTCACCCCATACATTAGTTATATAATCTAAAAAATATAACAAGGAAGCCGAAATTTTCCATTTGGATCAAGACTCATTTGACATCACATAAATCACACAATTTATACACAATTGAGTCTAAGGAAACATATTCTAGGTACATTACATTATTGTTAACCAAGGAGACATTCATCTTGGTTCTGAAGGACATAATTCAAAATACAGTAATTTCAACTAGATGGCCTTCCATTTCCCTAACATTATTTTATGTAAAATGGTAGACTAATCATAACCTTAATAGCATAAAATTACTCTCAACTGGTAAAATAACAATTAATGTATCACATCATATTATCTCAATAACACACCTATCCTATATTAAAGGAGGATAATGACTCATAATCAAGTTAATATAATTTATAAAAAAACTCAAGGTAAGACCCAATGGGTTACAATTATAGGGTTAAACACACTATAATTTAAGACTCTGACCATCGACAGTTAATGAATCAAGGAATAGAAAAAAGAGGGTCCATCATGGAGGTTGAGGCCCATACACAACTAATACAGGTCATGGGAAAGTAACTCTAATTCTGTTTTAGGTCAATCACACATGTTCAGAGATACTAAATATCACATATCACATGAAACATTGAATAAACCTTTGGGAATGACTAGAAACTATTTACAAAAAAGGGAGTTATCCTCTCAAGAGATGATCCTATACCATTTCTTAAGATTTTAAAATACCATACAAACCATAGACCACATGCATAAGGTAATAAATCCATTTTACTCAATTATAAACTAATGATAAATTATTAAAATAATAACTTTATACTAATTGAATTAAAAGTAACTAGATAATAAATTATTGTGCAACATAACAATGCCAAAACCTCGAGAAACAGGGTGTGAATCACTCCCAGTACACCCCTAAGAACACTAATATTTAAATTTATAACACCCAACACAAAAAAATCATCAATATCCATCCTAATTAGATGAAAAAAAATAAAATTAATCAAGGAAGCATCTCACCAACAATTAAATTATGTGAAACCTCAACATATGTTGCACCCCATGATTTTAGTATATATTTTCTTTTAAATACCATGTTTAAAAACTTGTTTCACACAAAATACTGAACTAAAATGAATGGTGATATATTTTTTTGAGATAAAATATTACAATTCAAGTTAAAAATTATTACATTATGATAATATAATATGAAACCGCTTTAATAAAACTACTAGTGGAATTAATCTCTAAGAAAATAAATAGATATTGAACCTGAAATGTTTATCTATGTGGTTAATAATTAATATCATACCTAAATTATAATTATATAAAGAAGGAAAAAATTATAAATATAGTAAATGGGTTTAGAGATAAGTAAATTAAAAAGATACATTATTTAGTAATATACGCAAGATGATTTATTGAAATGAAATATGACCATTATTAATATGGTAATTAGATATATAACTGTTAGACATGTGAATTTTGGATATATGGTTGTTAAATATATATCCATTGGGTATAAATGTATCCAAAAGGTACAAAACATTTATTAGTAATGAATTAAAAATAATATATTTCAAAAATTTTAATTAATTTTTGAATAAAACAAAACGATAATATTTAATAAAAAAATTTATAATTTATTATTTGTTACATATTATTAATATTATTATTTTAAAAATTGATTTTATATTTTTATAATGTTAAAATAAATATTCTAATACAAATGGATTGATAAAATTTAATGGCTGGAAGATAAATAATTTATCTTAATAGGGTGGGATTAAAATCATTTAATATTAAAAGGGGATATTGTTAAATAAATTATTTTTTAAGCGGTGTATTATTTATATTATGAAAATAAATTTATCATTTTGTAGTATTATTATAATATATATTTTTTTAATTTATAAAAATTAAAATAAATACTCATTTAAGTGGTAATTGATATGACACACAATTAAAAGAACTTAAAGTTTAAAAATGCATTTTTCTTTAAAAAAAATTTTTCTATAAAGATTTTGTTTTCATTTAGAAGTAAAATTTCTAATATTTATAAATTTTGTTAGATTAAATATATTACAAATTTTTTAACCATAATGATGAAATAATGTAACATTTTCAATTTCATTTTTAGGCATAAAAGTATGTTACCGATGTAAAAAATAAGTTACCACAAAAAAGATAAAATGAGATAAAAAAGGTTAAAATAAGTGGTAAAGACTTAAAATATCGTGAAAAATTATCTATGAATTATGTTTATAAGGGTATTCATGATCCATATCTATTATGTTTCTACTTTTTATGCACTTTACTTTTAAAATTTCATTCTTATACATTAAGGCATTAATATTTTTGAAATGTCACTCAAAACTCACTTATAAAAAGACCCCTACTCTACACCTCCTAAAACACTCTTTTAATTAGATTATATCTTGAATTAATACCCATTTTCCTCTAAAAATTTATTACTATATTTTTTTCCTTTTTTCCCAAGAAATAATCCCGAATCCTTTATTTCAAAGGGACACATTTTGAGAAGGATATAATTTACTAGATAAAGAAAAAATTTCTTCACCATATTTTTCTATTTACTTTTCATATAGATTATTTATATATTCTCATTATTCAATTAAATTATAATCATAATTATTCCTAGAACAAAATATTACTATTATAAAACTCTATATTCTTACTCATTCATTAGTATAACATGTTCTTGTTTGGGTGGGTTTAACCACCAACATGAATTCTACTATATTATCTACACATTTTCAAAAATTAATGAGTATAAATACCTGAATAAAATTAATTTATAATATTAAATATTAATTTATTATAAGAATATGTTTATGGTTGAGAGGTATGAAAAATAAATGTTCATTGTAATATAATTTCTTATTATCTTTAAATTACTAAAAATATGTTCTTCATTCATTCCATTACCCATAACTTCTATCAAATGAAAATTTTACTATATAAATAATTTAAAATCAATGTCTAAAATACCTTGAATAATCGTGTAAGGATGAAATTTTTATCAAATAATGAGGATCTATATCTCCATTAATTTTTTTTACAAAATAGTCAAAATTAGTCTGATCTGATGATGGAAATAAAAAATAACTAAAAAATATATGTATAATGAGTGATTATAATTAAATAGTATAAAAGGTAAATATTTTAAATAAGGATATAAAATAAGTGATTAATGTGATATTATTTATTATATTGTAGGATAAATTACTTTCAAGGAAGTAAATAGTAAAGGTAAGAGTTTTTTCCAATCTTACTTTTCAATGAGATTGTTTATATTTAAATTACGATTAGGGGAAATTGTATTTTATTTCTATCTAAAAGCCAATATATTATATTATAATCTATATATTTCAAGGTTTTACAAGTCTTATTACCATTTAACTTCCCTGTAGTTCAAAATTCAATAGAATTGTTGATTTTAAGTGGAACTGATCTTATCTATCATTTCAATTGAGAATCATTCCCCTAAATTTATATATTCTTTATATTGTTTTTTTGGATGTCCTTATTTATAATTATATGATTTATGAAGGTGTTTTCTCTATTAAATCATCTTTATTTACAAATGGAATCTTATTTTAACACTTGTATAGTTAGTTTTTCTTATCTCTGACCTTCTTTACAAAAGTAAGAAATAAATATCTTTTTTAAATGTCCTCTACATGATCTAATTTTCTCATAATATTCATTAGTTTTCATTTAGAAGCTTCTTCTTTAATTTTTCATTTTTTATAAATTATTTACTAATTTCATTATTTAAAAAAAATTAATTTCAAAATAAATGAAATAAGAAATGAAAAGTGTATTTCTTCCAATTTTTTATTTTTTTCTAATATTCTTATAAAATGTTTCTCATAAATTAAAATACTTTAATTATTTTTTATGATTCACTAGTTATATACTCTAATGATACCATCTACTTTATTTATATTGATGGTTTATTGTAATTTAATAAAGAATATTTCAGGAAACCCATTTCCATCCCACGTTTTAATTAAGCTATGATGGAATTATGAATATTTCATACAAATTTGGAAGAGATATGTATGGTTTTTAATTATATAATGTGTTGGCATGGAATTATACATCCCTACAATTCATTTTGTAGTGATTCATATCACATGATATGAAAGGTAATGTGGAGTGATCCTATATCCATAAGGGACTGTATGCACTATGGGATGGGTAGGCCCAGAATTATATAGTCCTCCAATGAATTGGGAAAAGAATTATCTCTCATGATCTAACATGTCATGGATTGAAGAGTAAGTCCAATGCACTCTGGGAATCTATCCACTATGTGATAATGATAATTTTCGTGAGCCTCAACGTAATTAATGATTTTCTATGGATATATATATAGATATATATAACATTATTATTCTATATTTCAATGTTATGAAATATTACTAAGTTTTGTTTTCATGGATAATGATTATTGAATCATGTTTCCACACTTCTATGACTCATGTATTATGTTAGTCTAAAAGCCTTATGTAATGAATCATGATTTATGATATATTTTTTATTGGGTATCATTTTATTATACTATGTTCATGCACACTGATTATCTTCTCACACCCTTATATTCATCTCATCTAAAACTATGATCTTTTATTTATATCTATTATGTTCACACCCTTATTGAGAATATGATATCATAACTTTATTATATTTATATTCCCTAGGTTATAAAGAATATTATAAAAAATGATATATCTTGAAGGGGGTGTAGTGTGGTGAGACTATGGATAAATATTCATAGTGTTTTGAAATAAGTTTTTTTTGTTTCCACTCTCTAAAGACTCTAACCCTTTAGGTTCTAGGATTATGCATTTATCTGTGAGATGTATTGAAAATGATGAAAAATATATACATGTTATGTTTAGGTCATATCAGTTGGAATCAGAGCAGGGTATATTTATTTTTTGGTATTAGGATATGTATAATTAAAGGATTTAATCTAAAAAAATAAATGATAAACCAAAATTGATGTAGGATGAACATAAAATGTAATTTTTTAAATAATGGAGTCATAATTTAGGACATATTAAGATTTATTTTTCTATTATTTCTTCTTCTAACTATTTTTATTGATACTCACACTAACCTTTTTGGTTTTATTAAATAGCTAGAATTAGAAGGATTTAAGTTAACAATGAGTGTGGTGGATAGTGTAATGGCTTCCCCAACGAGAAACCTAATAATATGGGAAATGGAGTGAAATATATCATGGATATGCTCACAAAAATCTCTAAACCCATGAATAATACAGTAATATTAATCATACCAAAATTCCAAATTTTCTAATAAAGGAAAAATTATCCATTGAGTTCTTCAAGTAGAAACTTCCACCATGATTTAGTAGGTATTTTAATTCATTAATTTTCGATTGATTAATCAACATAATAAAAAATATATTTTATGATATTTAGTGGTAGAAGCATAAAAATGTTGTTTTAACTATTTTTCATTTGAAAGGTAAAGTTTAACAATAGTGTAATTTCATTAAGAATGAAAGGTGAGAGGAAGAAATAGATTCCCGGGAATGGGAGGAGTTTAAGAATCTATTTTCAATAAATATTTTCCCTAAAACATTCACAATAAAATAGAGATAAAATTTCTCGAGTGCATGTAAAATGAGGATGAATCCATTAGTATATATAATGAAATCTTCAAAATAATTATAAGGTATGATTGTGGTTTTATCATTAAGCTTGAAGGAAAATTGATCAATTATTTAGTGTCTCTAAAAAGAGTTTTTTACTAAATCCACATGGTTTGACCTAACACATTACCTAACTCAATTCACTATAGATCTTGAGGTGTGTTCCTAATGCTCAGGGATATCAAAAATTTCTAGGGTATCACAAGTGAAGCATGTTTACAATCCCACCCTCAATAAAAATGAACATAACTAATGGTTCAATCTAGGATACCAAAATTAAGTATCCATACATCAGATAATCATCCCAATGTATAACAAGAAGATATTAAAACAAATTTCAACAAAAAATGGAATAAAAAATAAAATATATGATAACAAATTTTATTTACAAATCATTTTTATTTATAAAAAAATAATACATTTTTATAAAAAACTTTTACAATCCATAATAATAAATCAAAATTGAAAAAAAATCAGAGTAAAAAAAGCCTGATACACCACACAACCCAACTAGTCAAATGAACTTGGGAGGTAAATGCCACTACCACCATGTGACTCTCAACTCACCACCATGATACAACAACACCTTATTCCCAATGGAGAGAAATAAAAACTAATTTAAAATTCGTAACCTAAGAACCTTCAGAAAACATGAATACCATATACCCCTCAATGTAATTATGTTGGGTTTGAGCCAAAAATTACTAGGATACCACTACGATCCAATTACATTACTTTTATAAAGAAACAATTTCCATTAGTTTGAGTGTAATATATTTTTTGAAATTTAATTTATATAAAATGGAAATAAATATACAACACAATCTATTATTTATTAAGATAAATCATTCAAAAAACATGCCTCAAAGTGGTCTTACCAAAGTAATGTCATCTAAAAAACTAAGAATTAAATTTTTAAACAACTATCATTTTAAAAAGTAACAATTCAGAACTAATATTTTCTTTTAAACTTCACTTTTTTGAAATCCAACCACTCACTTAAGTTAAATGAATTTTAAAATTAAAGTTCCAAAACAAATTTAATTTAAAACAACCAACCTATTTTCCCTTAATATTTAACACACACACACAATCCTAAAATATGAGTAAATAACCAAGTAAAATAATAAAATATAAAATCCATGAAGATTCATAAAAAAATGAAATTAAACAAAAGGGGAAAAACTATTCAATATAAATACTACGATATAAGATAGATTAATGAAATAAAGAAATATTTATCAAATAAATAAGAAAAATACATGCCAATCAATAATAAATAGGCATAAAATAAGATACATATCACGATGAAACTCTATAGGGACTAATGGAATAAGTAATAGACCTGAAAAGGTGGAACCAATGACTAGTAGTATAAAGGTCACACATCCCATCAGCTGAATCACTCTCAAATAGTCTCATTAGTGACACCCTTATCCTGGTTGAAACATTAAACAAGGGGATACTATCCAGTACATAAATATTAACTACCATAACCAATTCCCCTTGAAATCCCACTTAGTATCCTAGGGCTACTCATTTCATATCTAATGGAGGTATACCATTATCAATCCAACATCAATCAGATGAGAAACAAAAATTCAAATGTAGTATAACTTGGAAATCATATACTCTTATCATCTAACTCAAACCCTTAAAATATGATCCCTATACTAAACCACATAAACATGAATCAAAATTCATATAACTATCAATATGTGTATAGAAGCATAGAAAAAAGGTAATAATATGACTCAACTATGATGTAAACATCAATCAATTAAACATTATCACACAATTTTCTAGTTGGGCCACATATTTTTATATAGTAATGAAATGTTTTGGAAAACCCTTTTAAAACTATTTAGAACACAAATAAAAAATCCAAGGTAAATCAAAAATATCACCAGAAAAAATAAAAAATAAAATCTTTGTAAAATCCATCTTTTCTGAAATCACATTTTAATATATTGAAGGTTTTGGAAATCACATAAATGACCTCAAATAATTGACATTCCCAATAAATTAATGCCTTTATCCAAAGCAACAAACCTAATAGGACACACACACAACCTTTTTTCAAAACAAGGAAATTTATTAAAATATACACACCCAATTTATAAATCCAATTTTTCCTAAATCATATTGAACCAATAATTTTTCTTGTAGAAATCCATAAATGGAACTTTATCAACCACTTAGAAGTCATATAATAGTATTTGAAAAAAAGGTAACAATTTATTAAACAATTCATCCATTTTCTAAAGGATAATCCCAACCAGTCATAAAAAACCATTAATAATTTAAACTAGATAACATATAAATATTTTATTTAGTTCAAGAACACATTTAAAACCACAAGAATCCATAGAAATAATTAATAAAATGAATCAAAATGAAAAACCAACCTAAAACAATGTGATCATGTATTCTTTAATTTATTACTTCTTAATAGGCCTCGATATAGGGATCACAACCCTTTAGAACCAAAATATCTAACAGATCAACCCAATACAAGAAAAAATAGATAAACATTAACATTAAAGTTAAGGAAGATGAGATAAATTGGAAGAAACTTAAAGGAAAAGGAAGGAGAAGCACTAACCTTTCAATTTGGCGTAGAAACCCCTAATAAATCACTCCAAATATTCCTTGTAGGAGTTTATAAGAGGAGGAGTAACATTTGGGAGGCACTTTTATGGAGGTATTCTAAATGAGGGAGATATATAGGGATCCTATAGTGACCCATACATTTTATACATCAATATTACATCATATTAGATGAATATTCACAACACAATAAAATAATCCATGTTAGAATCACATAGGTCTACAATCTTTAGAAACATGGAAAAATAAGAAACTTTTTCATTAGATATCAACATGATTTCCCACTTAGTTCTTCATAACTAGAAACCTTATTATACATATCAAACCTAAAACAATTATTTAAAACATGAATAAAGGAAACATAATAAAGGGTGAGATCAAAAGTTAAGTATGCGCAAAATGGGAGATATTAATATTAACTTAAAAAAAATATGATCATAAGGGTATTAAAACATGATAATAACAATTAAAAACCATATCATTCATATCATAGATCATAATCCAGAATCATGGCATAAATCATGGTAGTTTATAAGACATGAATCATAAAGGAAACAAATAACATGATCCATGATATAATTAAATTGTAATAATACATAAGTTTTTGAAATATACATAATAATAGAGAATAATTTCCCTAGTAGTCAAGGATCACTACAAAGACTATCATAGTGGATTTAGTTCACTCTCCAAACCATCGTAGTATTCATGGTTTACTCCCAAGACTATGATAATGGATATGGTCCCTTAATAAATAGGGCCCACACCACATTCCAGTCCTATTTATCTCATGATATGCCCACCATTACCGAATACATTTGAGAGTTTTATAATTCCCAACCAACCCATAACATAATGATAACTATACATATGTGAGATAAAATATCATAAAACATCCATAATATCATAACCTATGAGAAATAAATTGGTTTCCTCAATATTTAATCATATCATAACCCATGGGAAATAAAATAGATTCATAATCATTTTATCAATCCATCATAGAATAACCCTTGGAAAAGGTATAGGTTTCATAAACATGTTATCATCACAATCATAAACTATATATAAAATAAATAAGGATGATATAATTGGATCATATCCCCAGTAATACTTAAGTAACATAAAATGAACCCATCTTAGAAGAAATATTCCTTCAAAATATCACTTGGAACATTTATTGAAGAAAATACCATTTCCAATTTGAAATCACTTATTTAAAATCTAAAAAATCCAAAAACATTAAGGAAAAAATGTCATTAAAAATATCCTAGAAAAAATTTAATTTAATATTCAAAGCACTGAGTGGTCATGATAGGGGAAATTTAGATAAAGTTATATAAGTTAGAAGAAAAAAATTCCTTTCATACTTTTGTGAAAAGCTAAAAAGTACCATGTTCAGAAAATAAAAAATAATTTTCCTTTTAATTTTTATTTTAAAAGGTAAATCATGCATAAAAATTAATTTAAAAAATCATAGGTTAATATTAAAAAATTCCTTGAATTTTTTCATATAAAACACAGATATGGAATAACAATTTTTTTTGATTAAAGAAATAGATAAATCCTATTTTCCATAAAAACGATTCTTCAGTATATCGAGTACTTAAAGTGAGTTAAATGAAAGAAAAATATTTATTATTAATACATAACATTAGGAAAAAAATTAATGAGTTTATTGGGAGGGATATTATCGAATTTTATCACCAGAAACATAATCATACACAATATTTGAAAATAATTAGATTTTAACATAAAACCCTTATCACTTTGGTAAATATCGATTCATAAGATATAATAATAAATAAATTAAAGTTAAAATTGAAATATAATCTTAAAATAGATATCATGATATAAAATTGGAAAAGTTCAATATATACACCACATAAAGGAAGATATGTTCATAACATAACATATGTATCAAACAAACTAATTTGATATGATAAACCTTTACCTCGAGATCCAATTTATTTGAAATTATTATAACCTCATGTATAATAAATTAAAATATATTATAATTATATAATAGAGTAATTAAGATACTTATAATATCATATATTATCTATTTATATCATTTCTACACTCATTTATTGACAATTTCTTATTAAAATCATCATTTCGACGTGTGAACAATTTTCTTTTTCATTAGAATTTATTCTTGGTAGTTTTGGTATTTGTACATTTATCATGGTAACATAATATATATAATTTTAATAATGATAAAAATATAACATAAATGAAATATATATATATTTAGATTCATACCTAGAATATATAGATTGAAAAATGAATTACACCATTCATGGTAACGTAAGCCATACGTACACCTGAATGTTGTTTTCACTTTTCCAATGATGGAAAAAGAAAGTTAAAAAATAATTCAACTTTATAAACTCAATATTATATCAGATATATTATTTATATTCATTAAATATATCTTTATTATCATCCATGAGAAGCAGAAATAAAAAATGAATCACATCACTTCATGGAGGTGGTATTCCACACGTACACACAAGAGACATTATCATTTTACAATAAAATAGAAATTAAGAAGTTAGTTATGATATTATAATTAATGAAGATTGTTTTTAATAAATATAATATATAAACATTAAACACATCATAATAACCATCCTTGAATGTTGGGGAAGGAAAATTAATTATATCACTATATGTAGACTGTAAGCTGTACATTTGTAAGAGCGATACTTTAACTTCCATTTTCATATAAAAGAGGGAGAATAAAGATAGATTAATAATAATAATTACATTTATGTATATTTGGGATAATAAATTTATTATTTTATAAATAATATCACATATTTAGTGGAATTATAAGATGAAAAAATTTGATATAGGCCGAGTAAGAAGATTACTTCTTCTTCGATAATCCTCCTTTAGATCCCTTCTTAAATACCTTTGGAAGGGTATTTTAAGAATATAATAACATATAATTCCTGGATAGAGAATTTTAGAAGAGACTTTTTTCGGTTTTGTTTGAGATATAAGTCTTAATGTGGAGAAAATAATACAAAGGAGGGGTGATCTTTTATAAGTTAAGGGAGGGGAACTCTTGGTATTTATTAAAAGGTTAAAATAGAATAAACTCATCATTAAGAAAAATGATTAAAAATGTAGAGAGATGTAAATATAAGTTAGAATATGGTTGAAATAAAATCTAAAAATAAAATTTGGATATTTTAATGTGGTATTTTAGACCTTATCTTTTTTTAATCCCTTAGTTAACATATTTTAACCATAGCCATAGTAAAGAATTTTCACTCTTAAAGGGTTAAAATTTTACTTATAATATTAAAATTGGAACATAAATGTTTAATGAATGAATGTTTTGACAATATATATTACAAACCTTATCTATTTTTTATATGTATATGTTTTTTAAATAAATTATTTAAATATTATTTTCATAAAATGTCATTAATGTCATTTTTGAAACTATTCATATAATTTGACTTTATAGACAATAAGAAAAATATGGAATTCATATATAATATTTTAAAAAAACATAATATTTCATATTTATCAAAAAAGTATATTAAAATAAATAATCCAAAATTTATTACTTTCAATATTTTAAAGATCATTTTCTTACTATTAATTGAATAAATATTGTGTCAGCATTGTGTAAGTAATTAAGGAAATTATTCCATCACTAAAAATAATAAATAAATTAATATGATAAATAAAATGAAGATATATTTAATGTAAAATTTTATAACCATATAGGATTATGATAAAATATTATAGATAATAAAGTCAATAATGTGACATTTTTGACCTTATCTTTACTTAAATTAATACAAATGTTATAATAAAAAACATATGTCACCAAGTGGCCAAATATTTAAGAATTTGTTTAAAAGGGATATAATAAACCCATAAATTAAGATAAATTTAATCTTTATATAAATTTTATAGCCATATCCAAAGGTATTAACCCTATTTTATCAATTTTACCCTTATTAAGGTGACAAAAAATTTCAACGAATACTTTTCATATTGACAAAAAATAAAATAAGAACATCTATAAAATTTTAACCGCATGAATATAAGTACTGAATCCATTTTTCATGAATTATTTTATATAAGTGGTATAAATTAATTTAAGATAAAAACATAGAACACAATTAATTCAAATTTTCAGAAAAAATGCCTTTTTAAATATATAAATATTTTTATACCAAATTAATCCATAACACTTATTCCAATGAACATAATTGGAATATTAATAATATAATATAACATATTTTTTTGATATAATCTTAACATAAAATGTAACTTTTTAAATTCTTGAAACAAAAATACAATTTTAAATAAAATTATTTATTTTTTTCTATTCATCAAAAAATCAATCAATTTAGAAATTTCATAAAAACTAACTCTAAGATAATTTTGAAATATTTATTTTGAAAATGGATTCAATTTTATAACATAAATTTTCTAATAGTGTCAAAAATTTAATACAATATTTTCTCATAAAAAAAATAAAAAATCATGTTTAAAAGAAACAAATTTTTGAAGCATAATATGACTTTATTAAAAACTATTGAATTATTATTTCCTAAGTGTTAATAATTTTTTTATTTAGTGGGGACTTTATATATATTTAATGTCACAGTTATACTTATTCATACCCACTAATTCAATGGATAATATATAACAATCATATTTAAATAATAATATTTATTGGTTCGTTTGAGATTGGCATTGTGTGTTGTATAAACTAAAAAAATAATGTTCTTATTTTTAAATCTTAGGTTGTTACATTATTCCCCTGTTAATAAACTAAATAATTGCAATTTGAACTTGTTCTCACTAATTTGGGGTTTGATATATGAAAATTCTTTTGTTGAAAAGCCACATATTAAAAAAGGGTAATAAAAGATCCTATTAAAAAGAGAGAACATGAAATGTGAAGGTTATCTAGAATAACACAAAACTAGGTTTCCAAATAGGATAACATTATTGAGAAGTAAGAATATAAACATGGAAGAGAAAAGTAATACCCAAGGACTAATATATAGTAATAAAGAACATAATATTTAGAAAGTTAATGACTACATAACTAAAAATTAATGATGGGAAAAAAGACCATCTATCCTTCTAAAATGAAGGTAAAAGTATATATATATTTTTCAAAACCCTTTTCTTAAATTTCAGGTATTAATTTACTATCAAGATACATAACACAAGAAAATATAGTTACTTGAATTATTTTAATATCATAAGAAAAATTTCATCCATTAATTTTTAATGCCTAAATAACAAAAATTAACTTTTAATGGATCATATTATTCATAAAATAAATAAAAATAATTAATTACATAAATAAATATTTACTAAAACCAAAATTATTTTCATAGGATATCCAATATGATAAATCAGACTTTAACCTAAAATAATAACACACAAAATTCAACTTAAACCATTCCATAAATAATTAACCATTAAAACCATCCAAAATATGTGTAAACAAATTCAAAATCCTAAAATTTATAAATAATCTCGCTATAACTCAAAAATAAACCTAACATTAATCCCCCAAACAACATCAAGTAGCACTAAATGTTACATACCAAATTTGTGAAAACCTTGATCGTATATTCTCCAAAAACTTGTTAATGGATAGAATTACCATACAACCTAATTGAAAATATACATTATTACCAATATAAAATCTATACTCATTCCTTTAATAAAACTTTATATTATCAAATATATCCTATAAATCCATAAATGGAATAGACATTATCAAAGATGACCTAAATCACTTTGTCATCAAATCACTAACCAATCTCAAGGTCTCAAATACTATCCCATTTACTTTATCAATGTCAACCATGTATTTATCTCAACTAAATATTACTATATCAACATTGGGAACATATTAATGGTAATAATTCCCTTAATAATGTGTTATCTAAAATTATTACCTTACCACTAAATCACTTTTCTTGTTTATTAGTAATGTTCAACATTTACTTGTTATTCCTTTAAGAAAAATTACTACTGAACAATTTTTAAATTTCTCACTATTCTTATAACCTAAATAATATTGATAAGAATACTTTTATAACATAATTTGTGAATTCTATTACTATACACTTCAATCATTCCACTTCCTTCTTAAACTATTAACTAAAATTAATCACCTTATTCCTTAATACCTCATTCCTTTTACATGTCATTCATAACCTCTTCATCATCAACAGTAAAACCTTTTATCATAAATCCTTTATGAACCTATTTTGGAGATTTCCCCTTCGAACATTTATTTGTATAATTCCAATATTTACCACATTTTGAACATTCATCCATTGATGATACCATAGGGAAACCATTATTCTCCTACATTACATTAACAAAACTATTCAATCTTCTTTTACAAATAATTTTATCTTTGTCATTTGTTTCAACAAAAAATATCTTCCAATTACATTGAAACAATTACATAGGTTATTATTATAACATACATGAAATATAAGAAACTAAATTTTCCCCAGACCTTGGTTTTCATGAAAGTTTCTCTTATTAGAAATGTTAGAAAAATTACACAACTTTAGATTGTTAATCTTAAACGAGATAGGTGATTAATCATAATCACAATGTTTCATGTTCTAACTCTCATTTCACTTGTTTTCTCATATGAACAATCATTCCATTTTCTATCATATTCAATATTAACATGAATCCTCCTAGTTCCAACCATTTTATAAAACCAAAAACCATAGTGTGAGAAATAATAATCAAAGAGGGAAACCACATAATCATGAAAAAATATTTATAGGATGTCTAAATTATGAAACCTTATTTTCAATATATGTTTCCATAGGTTTAAACTATGTCATTCATGATCACCATCTATGAAGACACATTATAATTGTTCATAATGAAAACATGAATTAATCTAAGCATATCAACTGAGATTTTCAAACCAGGTGAATAGTAAGGGAAAAATCATCGTGCACTATAATGATGGATGATAAACAATCCTAATAAATAATGAATATATATAAATATAAATATAATAAATATATTTTTTATAATTTTATAATTATATATTAATAATTATATAAATACTTTTTAATAAAATAATATTTATATCATTATATACATTTATACAATTATATAATTATATATTTTATAAATTAATATAAATATAAATATACTAAATAAATTTATTTTTTAAATAAATTTATAATTATTTTATAATTATTTAAGAATATATAATTATTTATTAATAATTATATAAATACATTTTAGAAAAATAATATTTATTTATTTATAATTATAAATATATAAATGTATAAAAATAGTAAATATACATTTATAAATATATTTATTTATAAATAGTTTTTTTACCAATATATTTCAAACATTATTAATGAATATTTAGTCCTAAGTGCATGCGTATTAAAAATGAGTGAAATTGAATAATTAAAAACGAGTAAACTTTAGCAATTTTGAAAAAATGGATATTTTTTATTAATTAAATATAAATTTTCAAAAAAATGGATATATATTGAAATACAGATGAAAACATATTGAAAATATTAAAACCTAGAAAATAAATATATATTAATTAAATAATATAAATTGATTAAATTCCCAAAAATATATACGTGTGTGTCCATGCGTAATTTGTAAAAAAAATTAATTAAATATATGTGAAATCAATATAACACACTTTAGATCTATGTTAAATTGAAAAATCAAAGGACTTTCAATTTATTATTTTTATCAATAATTATTTAATTAAATTATTTCTTAATATTTTTTTAATAAACTCATTTTTATTTATTATTTATTTAATTATTTAATTTTATATGAACCTTTATGAGTGATAAAAAAGTGTTGATAAGGGATTTATTTATGGGTGCTAAAAATAATGTGTTGATAAAGGGCACCCTTTATTATCGCTAGAAATAAATTACTAAAAAAGGGTACCCTTTATCATTGATAAAAATAAAGAATTGATAAAGGGTACCCTTTATCTGTTCTTAAAATAAAGTGTCGATAAGGGGTACAATTTATTTGTTCTAAAAAAGTGTTGATAAAGGGTTCTGTTTATCATCACTAAAAAAGAGCTAATAAAAGGTACCCTTTATGAGAGCTTTTTTAGCGATGATAAAGGGAACATTTATAAGCACTTTTTTCCAGCACTGATAAAGGCCTATACTATTAAAATCCCATTTTTTAGTTGTGTGACTATACGGTCACCACAACCTAAAACTGAAGATGTAAGGTAGTTTACACTACATGGTTTAAAAAACCATACACCTAACTATGTTGGATTGGAAATGTTTCAAAAACTCCAAAATTCTACCCTAGGTTACCACGAACTCAAGGGAGAAACTAACCACATAAACAAAAGAAAGACAATTGAATTTTAGTGTGTCACAATTATCCCAACCATGCCACTTTCTATCCCTATAAATTCATTAATAATGTTGTTCAACCGAGAACATCAAGATTAACACACTAAAATAAAGGATCCATCTATTGGGCTAACTTACCAAACTAAAAACCAAGAACACAAGACACAGGTACCCATTTTCAAAGAGAGCAATTCTAATCCGATTGAAGATTAACCAACCACCAAATCATAATAAATGTTAAAAAATTATTCCTTATAAAATGAGACATTGGGATGAACACTCCACCGGTCTTCTTTAAAACTCAAAAACACCAATAAACACACAATCCACAACTCAGATGTGCTTTTAGGAGTCCTATGATAGACCAAGGAATAACACAACCAACACCATTGAAACATACAAGGCCACTGGGGATATAAACAAATTACACATGCAAACCAAAATATAAAAAAAATATAATTATATAGACAAGGTAAACACATAAAGTTTGGCCTAAAGGTTTCCCCACCATTTCAAATTTATATTAAAATTTAAAGTATCAAATAAAGACACAAAAAAGAATTATTACCACCAAACTGGCACAAATCTCTAGACACTATCAACTACGAGACAACTAGATCAAAATGAAACAAGATGGAACATCCTTGAGGAAAACCCACAAGGTCACGAGATCAGATCACTAAGATAACACTCTTCACAAAATAAGATAATCACCCAAGATATGAACATTCCTCAAATATAAAATAATATTGGTTTAACTTCAGGTCATGAAAAAAAAGTGTAACATGAAGAAAAATTATAAAACGCACACTCTTAATGATCCGAAAATTAGACATCTCCCTTTAAATTTTAGGGTATAATTGGAACCCAAAAGATTATCTCCATTACCCTATCCTATACCCAAGTAGTTCCCATTCAATCCATTAATAAAAACTCAAAACATGGCCACCACCATTCATAATGCTAACAAGCATTAGAAGTAATGCAGCAAAATCATTTAAAAAAATATAAACATGGGATAAAATATCTACCTTACATTAAAAAAAATCATATGGTGTGTACAAATAAATAGAACAAATACCAATAAAAATAGAGGTTACAAAATATGACACTCCCAAAAACAGAAGACATCTTATGACTGTCATATGAAACCAATGTTGTGGACCACTACTTAAATCAATGTTGGGTACGAGGCCTCTTCTTTTAACAAATATTCATCTTATAAAACCTCTAGATGTGACTGAGATAACCACTCTTATGTTAGGTCTTCAAGGATATCGGACAAGAAGATCTAACATTCCCTTATTTCCTTCACTAGAAGAACAAAATTGGATTACACTTTATACTATCCAAATAAAATTTAATGAAACTATATGGGGTCAAATATTCTCTTTCCATAATCTTACCTACAAAAAATGCCTAAAAAATACGTCCTTTTATACTACTTTTTTAATGGTATTCAGGTCTTATAGAAACATCCTTGAATTGAGATTTAGATGATGGTATCTAGAAAGAAAACTACTTCTTCTTCATATCATTAGTAACGAACTCAAGGGAGAATGGATAATGTACAGTGAAAAATTGCACATAGTCTTTCATTGACTAATTTCCATGAAGGACACCCAATAATTCTATAACAATTTAAATTCTCACCACTTTGGGATAAAACTGTTGCATGAAGGTGAGTATAAAATATCCCCAATACAACACCTCCAATGTTTGGTAATGGATAATATTCTTCCTCCAATCCAAACCCTATCCTTAAAAATATGGAGTGGTTCACCATCCCCCTGACGATTATAGATTTCCTAGAGACTAAAAGATCTATTGAACCCTAATTATCCACTCTATCACCTCATGATATCCTTGATCACCACAAAAACTGGTGGATTTTGATTCATAAACTCTCATACATGATCCATTAGTCGATAAAAACATGGCCCTCTAACTCTATAATGTGTTTAGGTAGAGAAAAAAATTAGGAAGACAATATTTATCTTACTATAAAAACTACCTAAGATATCCCCTTATTTAATTTTTGATTCATTTTTGGGGGTAAAATTCTAAAACATCAACAAAACACCACATTTAATCAAACCACACCAAGACCAAATCGAGGGATACAATATCATAAAGTCAAAAAAAACTACATCATAATGAACTCCTTATAAACCCATGTCAAAATTCATAACATGACTATATTTATATTTCAAAAAAAACCAAGGGCTCATAAAAATCCCCTTTAAGGTTCCAATTTTAAAACCTTAAAATATTTCCATCCCAAAAATAAAAAAGAACCCACTTCTTTAAAAAAAATACCTCATTCGAACCACACACACCAATATAATTAACTCTTTAAAAATTCACATGTATTTAAAACCAATTCAATAATTCCACCATATGTAAAATACGTTAAATTATTTCCATGAAAACTATTACTTGCTAAAATTCATTTGTTCTAATGTTCAAATTATTCTACAAAGGTAACTCCAGCACCAAAAACATGATTTTCAAAACAAAAGAAACTAACAAAGAAAAGAACATTACATAAATATTAATCAAAAAAATTTTAAATTCAAATAATACACTTGAATAATTACAATAATTAATTTTCAATCACAAAAGGGTTTATGTGTCAAAGGAGATAAAATAAAAACAAATTACAAATTTTATCAACTAAACATGTTTTGGCCTCTCGGTTTTGTAGGTCATGTGCTAGTTGTGCAAGTACTACTAGAAGTTGCATAAAATGGACTTCATAGGATGGACATGGTTTGATAGACCATGTTACTTAACCGTTCACCCCTATATTGCCACTTGTTTATATCTTAAGATAAGAATTTCCCAAGAGGTTTCATGTGGTATTCCTACAACTCATATCAGTAGAAAACTACTTCAAAATATATCAATAATAAATAACCATAATTCTAAAATTAAAAATATAAATCTTGATCACCCATAGAAACTTGAGATATTGAATTAGGATGAGTTTTCCAAGAACTCATCCACACCCATCGCTCATGATTCGATGGGCCTAATTCCTATATGCCTTTAAAGAATAAATAAAAATAGGGTTTAAGTACTATCTTTTATTGAAATATCCTAGTTCAATTTGATATGTTACCTCACCTAGCTCACTATATGGGATGAGGCATGTTCTCAATCACCCAGGGTTAGCAAAAAGTTCCAAGGTATCACAAGTGAACATGTGGGAATGATCTCACTATTAAGAAAAATTATCAACAATAATGATTCTAACTGGGAACCCAAAATGAGGTCTCCTTAAATTGGATAACCATGATAAAGTATAATAATAAAATATAAAAACAAACACCAACCAAACATGAAAAAAATATTTAAAATAGATGATACACAAATATTTTTCCCTAAAATTTTTTTTGTATATAAATAAACCATTTTTATAAAAATATTTTAAAATATATAATAAGGAAAAAAACTAAAACAAAATCAGATTTTGAAAAGGTGAATACACTACACTTTCTAACTAGTCAAAAAAGCATGGGAGAAAACCCCACTATCACCATGTGACTCCTATGTCACCACTATTAACCCAAAAAATCCTATTCCCAATAGAGGGTGGTAGAAAACAACATGTAATCCATAACCTAACAACTTTTTAACAATATAAATACTATATACCCACAAATGTGATTATGTAGGGTGTGAGCCAAAGGCTAGTGGGATACCATCATGAGTCCATTAAATTACTTTTATAATGAAACTATGTCCAATAAATTGAGGTTAATATCAAAATAAGTTTTCATTTACTTCATACAAAATTTTAAAAATATACAACAATCAATATCATTTCATAAAACAAAGCATTTAAAAACAACACCTAAAATATCTATAACTAATGTAATTTCATCTCAAAAACCAACCATTACCATTTTAAAATATCTTTGTTTTCATAAATAAACATTTTAAACCTTCTATTTTCATTTAAAAATTCTATTTTGAAAGTGAAACACTCTGATGGGTTAATTTTTTTTTTCAAATAAACATTCCATAATGGCTTTCATTTATAATAATCACCCAAATTTCCTTTTAAAACATTAACACACATATAAAAAACCTAAAATATGAGTAAATAACCAAGGGAAAGTATGAAATATATAATCAACGAGGATTCATAAAGAAATTATAATAAATAAAAGGACAAAAACCAGTCAATATCAAGACTAATATATGAGAGAGATTAATGTAATATAGAAATATTTATCCAAAAAATAAGAAATACCCTTTCCAATTGACAATAAATAGGAATAAAAATAGATATATATCATGAGGAAAATACTTAGGGAATAATGGGACAATTGATAGACATGAAAAAGTGGATCTAACAACTCAATGGTTAATGATTATACATCATGTTTCCCAAATCACTCTCAACTAGTCTCATCGATGACACCCCTAGTCGGGTTACAAATTTGAACTAAAGAATACTTGCTAGTTCATAAATCTCAAAGGGCTTAGAAAACATACCTTGAATATAGAATTAATATCCTATGGTTTATCATGTCATAGATAAAATATGTGGGAAACTACCAAGACAATTTCAATAACATGACAAACAAAAATCCCAAAAGTTACTTAACATGGAAATCATATAATTTATACCTCTAACATACCCATTCAAATATGTTCCCAAACCTAAACCACTTAAATAGGAATAAAAATTCATATAACTACCAACACATGAAAAAATCATAGATAATGAGTAACAAATAATATCAACTAGGGTGTAAACATAAATCAATCAAAAAACATCCCACAATGTGCCAATGAAGCCTTCTCTTTATACATAGTAATGATATTTTTTTAAAATCCCTTTTTAAAACCATTTAGAATCCAAAAAGAATTATGAGGGAAATCATGCATATCACCAAAAAAAAATTGAAATGAGTATCTTTAAAAACCCAAGTTTTGAAAAGCCGCCTTTTTAAATAAAATTAAATTGAAAAAGAAACGTATAAAACCCAAAAACATTGACACGCCTAATCAATAAAATGATTGATCCAAAGGAAAAAACCCAAGACGACACAAACAAATATTTTTTTAAAACATGTAAAGACATTAAAATATTCACACCATAAAAAACATATTCATATTAAATTTTGGTCAAGAACACATTTAAAAAAATAAGTATCCATGGAACTATTTAATCAAAGGAATCATAATCGAACTACCTACCTGAATCAGCTCATTTAAGTCATTTTCAATGAATTCTAATAAAATAGGACTCAAAATAGGGATCAAAAACCTTAAAAAATACACAATATATTAAACCTATAAAATCAAAATTTTCCAACAATTTTCCGTAGGGATAGGGAAGATGGGATAAATTGGAAGACACTTAAAGGAGAAAGAAGGAGAAGACCTAACCATTTAATTTTGGACAAAAACCACCAGGAACTCACTCCAAACACTAAATAGAGGATCTTGGAAGAGGATTAGTGAGATTTGGGACGAACCTAGGATAAGGGATTTATAATGGGGGAGAGATATAGAGATCCCAAAAATAAAAGGAACTCCAAATGATGAAAATTACCAAACATGAGTAGGCTGAATGGTTTACTCGAACAGTTTACCAAACCTTACAGTCTCCACTATTATAAACTAGCAAAGTCACCTGGTGTCCACTTCATGGTTCCAAAAAATTTATTCATAACCATGGGGACCTGGAAAAGTTTAGAAAACTCTAAAATTTCACCCTAAGACATCCTGAACTCAAGGGAGAAATTAACCAAATAAAAATGATCCCGAAAATGTCATTTTATGTTGTTAATCCTTAGAAATAATGGATGATATTATATTTGGAAAAATTGTTTGATGTGATTTAAAGGAATAAATAGTGATTTAATAATACTATTATTAACATTTTTTTCAAAAGAAAAATATAAAAATTTTGTTTTTTGGAAATTCAAATGATGAAAATCTTAGAGGAAATAATTTTTTTTCTGTATACAAAAAATGTGAGTATAATAATGAATATAATTTCATTAAAGGTGAAGGTAAATTATTGAATTTTGGAAGGGAATACCATTAAGAACATTAATAATCAAGAGATATAAAGATTCCAATAAGTGAAAGGGATGAAAAGAAATATTATCCTAATGTGCCAACTGCACTCTATTGATTTAATAATAAGAAGTATGGACATTATTCCATCCAATTCAGTAATACTTGGGTTAATGATAAAAATTGATGTTTATAACTCCCAAATACATGGTATAAAGTGGAAAAATATGAAATAACAACGACTAAAGTGGGTAAAAAATGTATTTATGAAATTACACTGTTTACCCACATAATAACTACAATTTTCTTTTTTGATTTCAACTATACCCACTACTTTATATTTTTAAAAATTTATAGGGGAATAAAATTACCATACCAATGACTAAATATTTAATAAGTGATGAAAGTTCCCAATGTTATGATGGTTGGATCCCAATTATACACCTATGATTTAATATAAGTATGTAAGAATGTGTTTCTGGAAAATATTACTAGTCTCACTTAGGCCAAATTTACTATGATTTTGGGCATGAATTGAAGATATCAATATAGATCGCATATTAATTACTAAGATATAAAAATCACATTTCATATCCTAAATCAAACCATAATCATCTATGTGTGTAAGGGTATCTATGAAATCCCTATAGAAGTCAATTCCCTTATATAGGTCGTGTTGCCTTGTAATAAGGTACATTTATCTCAAATGGATGTGAAAAAACATTTTATTGAAGATATTAATATTGTGTAAGAATATGTAAATGTATTTATAGAATAATTTAATAGTCTTAAAAATGTTTTTGAGGTTAATTTTTTAATATAACTCATACCAAGGGCTATTCCAATACCAAATAATTTTTATATAATGGTCCCAATTCAATTAGAGGAATTGAAGAAGTAACTCCAAGAGAATATATATAAGAAGATTATATGGACATGTTCTTTTTCATGGTTTGGAATAATATTTTTTATTAACAAGAAATTTTGATCAATGATATTCAAAATTTATTATCATTAACTTAAAAAGATCATGATGGAAAACAAGCATCCCTTACCCTGTATTGATGACTTGTTCTGTCATTTTCAAGGGTATGAATACTTCTCATTGATTAAAATTCAGTCTAAATATCATAAAGTATTGGTGAAAAATGAGGATATACCCAATAAATCATTTCATACAAGATATGAACACTATGAATTCATAGTGATACCATTAAGACTGAAAAATCCCCCCACTATTTTCATCGATATGATGGATAAAATCTTTAGAGACTACCTTGATCAATTTATGATAGTCTTTATAAAAAATATTATTATATTTTCCAATATCAAGGAAGAGTATGTATATCATTTTGTGATTATGATAAATTACTTAATAAAGGATAAAATGCATTCTAAATTTAGGAAGTGTAAATTTTGGCTATATAATATATCATTTTTGGGTCATATAATCATAAGTGCATGTATATTTATCGATCCTTAAAAGATGGAGGTAATTGAGTAATTTCCTAGACTAAACGTTGTAATAGATATCCATAGTATTCTTGAATTGGATGTATACTATTAATGATTTGTGATAAAATTTATAGGATAATAAAATTCAAAAACTAGCTTAACTCTGAAGGGAGACAAGTTCCCCTGGATAAATGAATGTGAAGATAATTCATGTAGAAGAATTGAAGGTTGGTCACTACACCTATACTCACACTTCATTGTAATGGATATGGGTTTATAATGTATAATTATGGATCAAATAGTGATTTGTATTTTTTTCATGAAAAATGAAATGGTGGTAGCTTATGCTTTTTGTTAATTATGGGTAAATGATAAAAATTACTCGACATATGATTTGGATCTAGTAGAATTAATATTTATATTATATATATGGAGGCATTATATCTACATTGAAAAGTTTGATATATATACTAATCATAAGATATTAAAGTATATATTCACATAAATGGATTTGAATATTTTTGAATGGAGATGGTTGGAGTTGATCAAGTACTATGACTTGTAAATACATTATCACATTGGGAAAGAAAAAATGGTAGATAATTCTATAATAAGTAAGGATCATGATAAATTATTTACGATGAGTATTTAAAGTGAACAAATACTCTTGTATTATCAATGGATGTAGTTTGAGATCATATGTGAAGGGGAGAAATAATGTCTTTCTAAAATGACTGGTAAATATCCCATAATTTGGTGAAGGCATTTTATTTTTTGTTAAATATGATTGTAATAATGTGTTTAGTCAATAGTGAAGATTTTATGTTTGGTGAATTGAGATCAATGGATTCTATGATTTTATAAAAAACTTGAGTTATGGTGATCTTACCATATGAGCGTAATATATACACATTCTGATAGAGGAATTATATATTATCAAAAGACTATCCGTAAAAGACCAAAAGTTAGGGTGATCGAAATAATGGCGGCACGGATAGCTGGAGTTCTACTAGTGGGTTCCTTATATGTGAAATTATATGATAATACATTAATTTTTTAATGTAATAATACATCATGATTATTTGAGAGTAATCTATGATTCTATATGAGTTTTCTTAATAAATCATAATGTGTAATGAGAAGGTTGTGGTTCTTTCATATAAAAGATTACAAGTCTTATATTTTTCCAAGGAATAATGATCATTCAAACCAAACTAATGGTGTACATACACTATAGATAGAAGTAAGTATAAATGATGGTAAGTAGGAAAGAATAGGTAATTATAAGACTAATTCATAACTTTTTTGGTGAATTAACTCATTTGGGAGAAGAACTCTAAAAAACTAGATTCATGGACAATAGATCTTAAGAATAACCTAGACGGTGCCTAAAGATTAAAAATTCATCTAATTAAATATATGTGGACATTATTAAGACCATTAATGAATAATATATGACCATCAATGAATAAATATGATATAGGGATAAGTTGATAAGAATATGAGAAGATGAGTTATGAAATCTAGAGTTTGAACATGCGGTAGAGTGATATATGTCGAAAAAAATGGACACTCGAAATCTTTGAAAGTGGAACTTCAAAGAATTAAAATCGAAAAATCCAAAAATATAAATTGGTGATAAAGAGTCCGACATTAGAGGTCCTAATGGTTTCAGAAGATATCTCACATATTGTTTATGCAATGTCAAAGTAATTATGATGATACTAAGTGTGACATTAAATGGTTTAAAATTTATTAAGGAATGTTTATAATTATAGCTAATATTTGTTTTAAATTCATAAGATATATTTTTTTATTGAAATATCCTTTGCATATTTTTAGTTAATCAAGTAAATATTGAGAGAATAAAAAGACTTTGAATTTGAAGACTATGCCGTTATTTTATATTGTAATGACTGAATATATAAAGGTGTTTGTTCATTTAGAACTTGTGGATACTTGTGTTGAGAATAAAATAAAAAGGAGAGATGACAAAGTTCTCATCCTATAGAGTATTGAAAGATATTTTAGGTTGAATAAGCATGAAATTATGTTGATAAGGAAAAAATATTTACAACTAGAAGATATACATTTCAAATTATTATGTTTTTGAAATTGAGTCTTGTGAGAAGAAGATATTTTATCATTTAGAAGTCTTGAATGATGATCCAAATTGTATAACTAGTCAGAATCATTATAAAATATTTTTAGTATGTATAAATGTAGGATTTACATTTGGGATAAGGATTAATCATACTTATGTCGTAGTAATTGATAATTAATAGTAGTGAAAAAGTTGAGTCTTCTGGATAAAAACCAAATATATAAAGGAATTGGTTCCCATATTAGGGACGAAACATGTAAAAATTTATGTTCTTTTATTTCTTGGGTGATTTATTATATATGAGTGAGGTTGAGTTTTTATCTTAATAGTAATAGAAATTATCAATTCATTGAGGTGGCTTCCAACTAATAATAAATTATAAAAATGATCCAATGATTCAACCCACATTCTTAATGGTTCACAAATTCCTAGGTATATTAAGTTATACCAGAGAGAGATTCCCTCTGTTAAACCTGATTGTTGAAGATGGAAATTTAAATTCAGTAAACAATCAAGGTATTCTTGATTTTGATGGTAAGAAATTTCATGTGTGGAAGAATATGATGATACCCTATATCTTATATATTAGCATAGAGGTGGTGGATGTAACTAATATTTGATTTCCACCTAGAGTTAATGATGAACCTATGGATTTTTATGGATATAATAATATTGAGGTTGATGGAAAATCTCAAAATGAAAATCTCATTTCATTTTTTGAAAAAATTTATACTAAAGTAATGGGTCTCTAAACAAATAAGGATACTTCAGACAAGATTAAAAATATTCATGAATATAATGATAAAGGAACGGATGAAAAACTATAAATATGGTGGAATATGTTTAAATATTCATGGATAGTTGATAAGGAAACTATAAAGGATTATTTTATAAAAGTAAATCGAATTTCTAGCCACATTTGAGGTTTTGCTGACACTTTAGGTGACTCAAAAATTATGAAAATGTTGATGAGAGATTACCGAGATAGAATTGATCCTAAAATATCAAACTTAAAGGATAGGGATGATCTACCTATATATTAACATTAAAATATCATTGTGTCATATAAAATTATAAAGGATATTGTATTTAATAGTAATGTTAAGTAATAAATGTTATTTGAATCCATGATGAAATTCAAACATAGAGAATTAGAAGATGATTCTTTTGACGAATCTGAAGAGGAATAAGACAAGTATAAGAAGTGTGAGAGAATAATGTATCTTATCTCTCAAAATTTAATAAAAGGTCAAAAAAATTACAAAGGAAACATTCCATTGAAATTATTTAATTTTAGTTATTTTGGGATATTTTTGATTAATTTTTTTAAAGGGAAAGGAAGTGAGAATGAAGAAGATGATCCTGATGAAAAATCTGAAAAGAATAAGTGGGATAGAAACACTATGGATGGTAAAAAAATCCGCTGACGGAAAAATAAGGTTTACCCAAAATAAGGGAAAGGATTTGGGAAGAAATGAAGAATATGAAGAATCATCAATGGTTGTATCGTATGATGAAGATATTTTAGTGAAATTTGGGAACATAATGGATCATGTTTAACATGAGAAAACATCATGTGAAGAAGAAGAAGAAAGTGAAATAACTTAAATGGATCACATGCTTAAATTAGAACTCTAATCCTATCTTGATTAAAATAGAAAAATCTAGAAGGAACATTCCTTGTTAAAAAAGAATATATAGAACAAAAGTGAATGTGAAAAATATATATATTTTTTAAAATAAGGATGCATACATTGAGGAAATTCAAAACCTTATGTTAATATTAGTTGTTAAATGACTGTTTTTGAAGAATAAAAATGAGAATCAATCTACAATGAAAAATTAATTAAGTAAAACATAATCAAGGTTCCTTGATATAGAAAAGTATTTAAATAAAATGAATGAATATTTCTAAAAATATAGAGAAGTTAAGGATAAGTAATCCTTTAATGCTGAGAAAACACACTCAAAATGTTATCTGAATTCTATTATTTCTAAACATAAAAGTATGTTTGTATGTACTAACCATGCATATTAATGTACTAAGAATGAGAATGTATGGGTTAATATAGTATGTGAGAAATATTCCACATCAATGAAGGATAAGAGTAACTTATGAAAAACAATATCCTCATGAAAAGTGAAAATAGATGTCATAACATCAAATGGATCTCAATAATCTCATGATTAGAGAAAATATTACTACTCTGGAATATTTAGGTTCAATGGATATTTTAAATTTTGTGGGTTTTTTGGACACAAATCATATAACTACTAGCACAACATGTCACTCCTAGGGAGTAGCCATGAATTGAGGCAGAGTAGCTCAGAAATAAAAGAATGAAACTTCTATATAGTGATATATAATTCAAGGGAAGAAAAATAAAAATGCAGAACACTTATAGATGGAGTCAATTTGGTTTTCCATTGGAAACCCATGAAGGTATTAGTCAATCAAAACACTATATTGAGAAGTGTATGACTAAATTAACTAGAAATAACTTATGTTCTTGTAGAGAGAAGGAAATAAGAAAATAAATAGTAGAAGAAAAGTATATTCTTGTAAAATTATCCCTAAAAGAAATATGTAATGGGAAGTCATTGGTCATTGATAGTGGATTCTCATTATATATTATAGGTGATGAAAAAGTTTTGAAAAATATGAAGAACATAATACAGGAGCTATTAACTTTTAAGATGTTAGTATCCTAAAAGTAAAATAAATTGATATGGAAACTATACATTAATATAAGTTATAGTACAATGAAATTATCTTTATTGATAGACTTAAGAACAATCTAACTAGTGTTATAAAATTGTGTGATGATGGAAATTAAGTCATATTTTGAAAAAATGACCGTAAAATCTAGTGTTTTTAAGAATGGAAGAACAATATTTTAAGTAGTGATAACTATAAGTAAAATATTTCAAATCAGTGATTTGAATATAACATCTTATTTAAGTAAAAATTATGTAAATGACTAATGACATATAAGACGTGGCCATCCTGGCCAAAATAATATGATGAAAATTTTAAATGAATAAATTTTTTAGTGATCCAATCCTTTTGAAAATATAACTAAACATGGTTGTAAGAAAGGGAATATGAAATAGATAAGTCACTAGAGGGTATATGTTTAGTCCTTAAGTCCAATAGAACGTATATATTCTTATGTATATGTATTTATTATACACCAATCCAAAAATAGTGAAATATACTTATCACATTCATTAATGACTTCCCCTGTACGAAAAATTTTATTTTTTTGAAACATAAATCTATAGGTATAGAGATATTCAATTTTTAAAGAATGGAATTTGAGAAGGAACTTGGGGTATATGTCCGAAAAATAAAAATGGAAAATGGAAGGATTTTACATGTAACACTTTTTCTTCAAATCTATTAAAGCATTGAATAAAGCACTAGTACATTTCTCTATACACCCATAAAAAATGGGGTTATATAAAGGAAAGATAAGAGTTTGGATAAAATAGTGAGGACCATGCTTAAAGAGTATAATCAATATAAATTATTTTTAATGGAATATTGATACACAATAATACATGTTCAAAATAATTTTTTACTAATATTGGAATAATACATTACTCCCTATGAAAGGTGGTTCAATAAGAAAACTATGGTGAAATTTTTGAAAGAATCTGTGAGTTATTTCTTATTAAAGATCATCAAACCAAACATAGGAAAATTTTAATAAAAGGGGTGGGAAGGAATCATCATATTTTATACAACCAATGAAATAAGTTATAGGTTTTGGAATTATGATTAACGAAGGAAGGGAACAGTGAGTCGAATGAACTAATAGAAAATATGATAGATCTTTTGGAAAATCCATGGAATAAGAATAAATTCCTGAGACTCACATTCAATAAAAATGTTTTGATGAATATAGTAAAGAATAAGGCTCCATAAGAAGAATGAAATCAATGTTTTAGACAATAAATAAATAGGTTGAAATATATAATATTATTGAAAGTTATAGATATCTTGTTAAGACAGGGAGGAAACTTAGAATATATAATCAAATAAAACTTATTTAATCAATAATTGAGATTCTTATAGAGAGGAAAAGTTGTATTATATTTTAATAAATGATCAAATTAATGATATTTTCACCAAATTTATTCAGAGTAAAATATTTAAGGTGTTGAGGCTGAAAATTCATGTCCAACCGATCCCTCTAACTTAGAAGATGTTTTGATACAATCACCCCCATTGTACTTTGGATTCTGTAGTCAAAGGGATTTAAATACACTAGTCTTTGTACACCTTTTATAATATTTTCTAATATTAAGCTGTCATGATTTAAGAAAGGGAGAAGTGAGTTATCTAGTGGTTAAATCATTATGTTATAATAATCCAAAAGTTAAAGTCTGATTAGATTTGGTTGCGGGGGGGGGGGGGGGGGTACATCAGAATCATAACCAAATAATTTATTTTCACCAAGGGATGGAATTATTGTAAAATAGTTTATTTATAAAATATTATAGCGTTAGGATATTTCTCTTTTGGAAAATTTTTGGTTTAATGAAAAGCAGAAAATTTGTGAGACATTGATAAAGAATTGTGAGGTGTTGAGAACAAATCTAAATGGGGATATTGAAGATCCAAAAATTTGGTGATGATGTTGTATTTTTTTAAAATCCAAAAGAACAAATGTTTTTGAGTTTATATTGAGGATTTTGTGTTTTATGAATTGAGTCTAGGGGATTCTATGATTTGAATGTGAAAAAAGTGTTGAGGTGATCTAAATAGACATCTGGAAGATGCACATGTTCTATTAGATGGATTTTTTGTTTTTGAAAGATTCTCAGAAAATTAGATAAGAGGATATGATTATTAAAATAATGGAGTCATGTGAAGTTATATTTCTACTGTATATTTCTTAGTAAGTGAAGTGATACGATGATACATTAATCATTTAACAAAATAATACATAATGATTGTTTAAGGGTGAAGTGGATAAGTTAGGTTAAAATAGGAGAGGAGGAGGGGTGAATTAATTATCTATTTTATTTTTATGATTTATTTATTTTAAACCAACTACTATGATTTTTTAGTACCCAGATTAAATCTTTATTAGTTTTATCACCATTTCTTATAAGAAATTATATAGAATAAAGAAAATCACATGACATTTTATAAGGCTTGGCCTTGAAATGATACTCCTTTCTATGTTTAGGTTGAGTTTCAAGTCCCAATTTATCAATTATAATCCAATGTGATTATAATTTAAAATTTTCTCCTAAAAATTATTATATAAAATCTAAAAAAATTATAAGATCACAAGTGTTACAATGGTTACCTCATAACATGTTCTTTGTACTAATTACCACCAATAGAAGCTATCTCCTTAAAATATTATTTCAATATTCTAAAGAGGTATTTATACTACCTACTAACATTTATTTAAGGGTAATCCTAAAATCCACCCTTGAAAAATCCTTCAAACATGATTTTATCCAAGTTCGATGTGAAAAAAACTAGTTATCTTTCAATTCTATGGGACATAGTCTTTCAAAGGATCACATTCCTTGGTCACCCCCTTCTTCTAATGATATAATAGTATCACATTTCATAATAAGTGGTTCCAAATTCTCACCTTCTTCATTATAATTTACACAGACTTGGTGTTGGCCTCTTTACCCCCTTAGTTTTTGCCTTTGAACTCTTAGATTCCTTCAGCTTATCCTTCTTAAATACACAACAACTATTCTATATTTTTTTAGTATCAGGAAGTCTCTCAATTCTTGATTACTTATTTTTTTATCCTCACCTTCCTTTTTATTCATCCAATATTCATAAATATTGTTACTATATTTGAATTATACAAACCCATTAATTTTAGGTGGCTATCAAAATCTCATTCAAATTTCATTCAATCAAATTCATGTTATTTAATCAAATTGAACTTAAGACCATAATTATTTCTATATTTAATAATCTATAAAATCCACTTCATTGAAAACATTTAAAATATCTATCTTCCTATACATGGACTCTTGAATTGTGACATGGCGTAATAGACCATTGTTTGTAACTCTTCCATATTAATATTCTCATAAAACCAACATCAGTTTCATTCTTAATTATCTGAGTAGGATTCCCAACCCTCTTATTGTGATTTTAATTCTTTGAAGAACAGTTCATGCATTTCTGGAATTAATACTTCATATATAATCAATTGTTATAGAATTTTAAAATATTTTTGAAGAAAAACATTTTTAAAATAATATATAAAATTATCATGAAATCTATATGGAAGCTTGTATTTGAGTTTTTTAGGCATCATCCAAATTTTCAAGAGGCTTTTTAAGGCTTATGGTCCTAGTAAAGTTCTCATGCCTTTGTATATTTTTAGCCTCAGACAGTGTAATATGCCTAACATGAAAGTCCTATGTAGAAATTTCTCAATGTCATATGCTAGAGCTCAATCCACACAAATCCTTAGAAGTATTAAGAACTTCTCATGTCTAATAAATTACCATAAATTTTATATAATTTTGAAATACTTACACAATGAAAAAGTCTTATAAACCTTAGTATAAATTCTTCTGCATGCACTCAAAAACTTCTTATTCATGGAGGGTGAGTTCCATACTCTATCATTTTTCTTCTATAGAAAAAGTCCTAAAATAATTTAGGAAGTATTAAAATAATTTTAAAAGAATTATGAAATCATTAGCAATGTCCACTAATGTGATTCCAAAGTCTTATATAATAAGACCTTGGAAAATTCCCAATTCCAACAAAGAATTTTTTAACTTTACCAAATAATCATAGAATCATTTTAATTCACTCCCAGGTATATCTGTAACAACCTGAAATTTTGAATAAATCTTGTTTCCTAATTTTGTGTGTTATTTTATTTTTATACTCAAAAAAACTATTTCATTTGATAACATGAGTATAATTAAAATGAGATCATTGGGTTTTTACTGTTATATGACCATTGGTCAATATGACCGTTGGAAACTAAACGTTTCGATTATTGTCTCTAAATACAAGTGATCTTGGTTAATTAATATAGAAAGAAGATTCGATGTCCTCATTCAGTAGTCTCGGGCCAATCAAAGCCCATATAACGGAACTTGGGAAGGAGGTAGCACCACTGGGCTTTGCTCTGGACCAAACCCAAGCCGAACTTCATCGTGTGAAGCTAGAACAGAATCGCCTTCGTGAGAAGTTCAAACTGATATAAATTACTACTCGTGCAATGTTGGATGAGCCACCCTCAGATTCTCTCACCTTAGCACACCTTACACTCAGGTCCTATGCTGGGGTTATAAGGGGCTATGTAAGGAGACCGTAACTGCCTTGTGTAATCCTTTTTTTTTAAATAAATTTTTTTATTTCTTCTTATGATGAAGTTTATGAATTTTCAAATGTCCAGATAAATATAGTATGCATATTTTTGATGAATTTTAGAGAAATGATATTTTAAAAATGTTTATGTAAACCTTAACTAATTAAAAATGTGTAATGATTTTTAAAAAATAGTCTTCTACAATTATGTTCAGTATGAAATTTAGAGTCTAATAAGATCAACTTAATTTTTGATGAATAGTAAATTATGAATAGTGATTTTACGCTTAGGATAAGTAATGTGACCAAATGGATTAGTAATCTCACTTAAAAAAATTATTAATATAATCTAAGAACCTTGATTAAGTAATGTGATTCAATAAAATGGTTAAATAACGGTTTCATAAATTATTAGTCAAGTAGTAGTTTTTTTAGGTGAATAGTGTTTTTTTAATTAAATATTAAATTAAAAATATTTATAAAAATATTATAATAAAATGGACTTTATTTTTGAATTCACAACATCGATATTATGCTAAGGTAATTTTTGGGGAATTTTCTGAAAAAAATGAATTTTCGGTGAATAGTGTATTTATTTAAAAATTAAATTAAAAATATTTAGAAAATTATTTTTATAAAATGAAGTTCATTTTTGAAATCAGAGCATCGATATTTGGTTAAGTTGAAATTTTGGGATTTTTCTGAGAAAGCTGAATTTTCGATGAATAGTGAAAATATAGTTTTTTGGTTACGAGTGTTTAATGACATCATTAAATGATGTGTTAAGTATGTAATCAATATGGTCGACTTATGAATAGTAAGATAAGGTATGTGGTGTCCCAAGTGGCCAATACGATGGGAAAATACTCTGGGAAAGCCCATGGTTTTGCCAAAACCACCAATGAGGTGTCCCTTGGCCATTAATGCCTTGTCCCCTCACTTTCCCTATAAATACCCACCCTTCCCTCCTTTAGTTTTCACTCTCAAATCTCCTCCAATGAATCTATTGTCTCATTACTTCCCAAGGAGTCCTCCCAAGGTTCCCCCAAGCCCTCAAGGCCCCAACCTTCGAGTTTTAAGAGTTACGTTTAAGGTAAGGGATCCTACCTCTCTCTTTCTTTTCAATTAATCTCTTTTATGTCATTTCTTTTATGATCCATGATCTTATGTCAAAGGATGATATTTTATATTACTATTACTGCCCTTTTCATATTCATATGATGAGATACCCCCTCTTACTCTCATAAATTAATTTTAAGAAAGTTTAAGTGGCGCCGTTAGGCTGCAGAATTTTATAGGGATTCTTCCACCCTTCTCATTTTCAAGATCTACTTTCATGTCAAGTATTTCATGTTCCTTTTTATTATGTTGGGGTATGATATCTATATATATCATACTTATATTTTATGTTCATATTATGAGAGACCCTATTTGATCTCTTCAATTCAGTATTTTGAAGTTTTAAGTGGCGCCGTTAGGCTGCCGAATTTTTAAGGGATTCTTTCACCTTTCTCATTTTCAAGATCTATTTTCATGTCAAGTATTCCATGTTACTTTTTATTATGTTGGGGTATGATCTATATATCTATCATACTGATATTTTATGTTCATATGATGAGAGACCCTATTTTACCTCATCAATTCATTTTTTTTGAAGTTTTAAGTGATGCCGTTAGGCTGCCGAATTTTCATAAGAGAAATCTTATTTTTTCTTCCTTCCATGTTTTTCAATTCATATGGTATGTCTTTCAAATTTAATTACCATGTTCTTATATCCATTATATTATGTCACTATACTATGTTATCAATCATTTATGAGTGGGTGACTCATGTCCCCTCTCTTTTCAATGTTTTCTAAAACCCTGTAACATAGCCGTTATGCTGCAGATTTTTTGTCTCAAAATGTCTCTCACTTTTTCTCAAATTCATTTAATTTATTAAGTGAATACTCAAAGATATTTTTCTACAGGGGTATTCACATATATATCAAAAGTTTCTATTTTAATTCTGGGATTTACATACACGAAACCCACTTTCCTTTTTCGTGGGTTTAAAGTGACATACAGATCATGTCTTTAAATCTGTTTTTAAAACGTTATGATTATGAAAGGAAACCCATTTTGGGTTGTTTATGAAATGTTTGATGATGATATCTGTGGATCACATGATAATAAAAACAAATTTAAGGGTGCGCCCTGATAGAGCTCCAATGCATTGGGTAAATACTTAATCTCTAGAGATGACCATTTTTAACGACGCCTTGGTGAATAACCTTGGTAATTTTTAATGACCCCTTGGGGATGGACCTTGGTGAACCAGAAATGATTGTCAATATTAAATGTTGTAGCCACATATTCAAGTTATTAAATAAATTATTTTTATTATGATATGCCTCATTATTTCTTTCTCATGCCTTAAAGTTCTTTTTTATGACATTGTTGATGTATCTCAAGTTCACATGCTAAATGTTTCCTTTGGTTTCCCTTACTGGGCCTTCTGCTCACCCTTTCTTTTGATGTATGTCCCTAGGTTATGAGATGCAGTAATGAACCTAGGATGAACATAAATAGAATCCTTTCAAGTGTTTAAGAAGAATGTTTTATGTTTTCATGTTTTAAGTTCCTGGTTTCCAAGACACTAAACCTTAAAGATCCTCAGTTTTGTAAAATGTAATGAAAAGTTATGTTATAAAAAGGCGGGATTCCATAGTTGGTATCAAAGGATGGTTTAGTTATTTGTGGAAATTAGGATATGAATACTCTAGGAAGAACCCTATAGAATATTTTAAATATAGGAAATATTCCTGGTATTTTGCTGAGTATTGAGTAAGAGGGTTTCCAAGAAAATACATCCATGTCTCGATACGAGCAGGTAGAGGTGGCTCTGGCACAGATGTACATTGGGGTAAAACCCTAAAACACCGCTTTGAGCGAGACTCGAACGGGAACTGGTACATGACAATGGGCCTTTCTGTACTCTTGGTTACGACACTCCTAGGGGATATGCTTTGTTAAATTCATAAGCTTAGTATGAACCATTATTAAAGGAACAAAGATAAAATAAAATAAAGATTCACATAAGATCATATGATCATGGATAACCTAGATTGGAACCTAGGGGGATCACAAGTTAGGATATAATTTTCTTCTATAAGTTTATCCTTCTATTCTTAAAGTTTCTTGTTCATGATTATTGGCTAAGTATTTAATCCCCCTAATTATACGTTCTTTTCTTAGTTAATGGAAGGAAATTGAAGAGCATGTCCCAACAACCAATGTGATAGGAAATGTGACGATTGACCTATTAATGTGACAGAGATGATGAAAGATCAAGTTGAACATATTGTGATGATGCCAAACTAGCTATCAAAAATCACAATTAATAATTGGTACCTAGTTGAATGCCCAAATTCATCAAGGAAGAAGAAGATAAAGTCTCAAGGATGTTCATCTGATAAAATTGAAAAGGGAAAGAAGACCCAATTTATTTTTTTCAAAAAGTGTGGTAAGAGGCACCACGGAGAATGTCACAAAGGAACTGGGAGATGTTTTAAGTGTGGGAAGATAAGGCATAAAGTAGCCAATTGCTTTAAAAAATGGATAATATGATGAATGGAGATAAGGTTCGATCTAATGTACCTTATACATTTCGATGTCATAAATTTGGAGAAGTTAGACATTATCCAAGGCAATGCTCTCCTGGAAGGGGTGAGAAGCATGATGAGCATCAACAATCTTCGAGGACAAGGGAACAATGCAAGTCCTATGCTGAGATAGATCATGATGACTGAAGTACATGTAACATTTTCACAATAATTGTCTATGTCATGTTGTATTTGAGTTAGTGCTCTATGAGAATATCTTTTATGTTTTCTAAGATCATCGAGTCACTACCTAAGATGATTTTATATAATTAAGGAAAACATCTATTGTTATGTACCACATATTGATGTAGTGAAGTTGTTCTTCTTAAAAAAAGGTGATTAGGGTATTAAAAGATGATTATTATTTTTGAAGACATTCACTATTTTGGGAACCCTATTTGATCTAGGTAAATAGATTACTACGGTATTTTCTTTGAGGAGTAAAGGTTGAATTATATTTTGAAGAATCGATGAATTTAAGGAGAACTTATATTAATTTAGGTTACATATGGAAATTATTAACCTATCTTGGGAAAAATGTGATTAGGTTAGTTACTTTTGTTATAAGATGATAAGGGTGGTTTATGTTGTTTGGAGATGAACGATAAAGTCTAGCTTGGAAGACTATGTTATGAGATCATTCTTATAATTGGGTTTCAATGTTAGTTTGGTTTATTTTGAGGAATTTTAAGGTCAGTTATTTATGGAATGGTTTATGATGAACTTTGGGTAGTACCATAGAAATTTGAAGATTTAAAAGTAGTTTCCCTTCATATGAGATTATTTCTTTTTGAAGAGTTGTTTTATCTTACCCTTTCTGTTTTTGGGATAATGTTTAAAGATAGAAGAAATTGATAGTTAATATTTTGTGGATTATGTGAATCTCAAGAAGATGATTCTTGTGTTTTTATGAGACCAAGTGTTTTTGAATGCTCATCGTTTGGAGAAAAGATTAGTTTTGGTAGAAACTTATTAAAGGATGAAACTCTACTTGAAGGTAAATATATTTCCTTGTGTTTTTATTCTATATAGTAAATGAATTTATCAAAATTATGAAAAGGAACGTAAAAAAAACGTTTTTGGTTTACGTTTCCTACTAGGTAATCAAAGACCATTTACACACATCATAAGTTTGTGATTTTCTTGTGGTTAAATTTCTCCTTGTCATGTTTTCTATCACTCTCCCTCAGAACTTAACCCTTTGTTTTCTCCTCCATGTCAATATTTTCCTACATGGAATCCTAGTGTGGGTTAACTCGGGTGACCATTGTACTTCCCTTTCTTTCTTTTAAAGTAATAGTTTTACTAACTCCTTTTCCAATGTGGGAATTTCAATGAAATTTCAAAACCCAATTTTAAAAATTGCGAGGACACAATTTCTTAAGGGGGGAAGATTGTAACGACCCGAAATTTTGAATAAATATTGTTTCCTAATTTTGTGTGTTATTTTATTTTTATACTCAACAAAATGGTTTCATTTGATAACATGAGTATAATTAAAATGAGACCATTGGGTTTTGACTTTTATATGACCATTGGTCAATATGACCGCTGGAAACTAATCATTTCGATTATTGTCTCGAAATACAAGTGATCTTGGTTAATTAATATATACAGAAGATTTGATGGCCTCATCAAGTAGTCTCAGGCCTATCGAAGCCCATCTAACGGAACTTAGGAAGGAGGTAGAACCACTGGGCTTTTCTCTGGACCAAACCCAAGCCAAACATCATCGTGTTAAGCTAGAATGGAATCGCCTACGCGAGAAGTTCAAACTGATAGAAATTACTACTCGTGTAATGTTGGTTGAGCCGCCATCAGATTCTCTCACATTAGCACACCATACACTTAGGTCCTATGTTGGGGTTATAAGGGGCTATGTAAGGAGACCGTAACTGCCTTGTGTAATCCTTTGTTTTAAATAAATTTTTTTATTTCTTCTTATGATGAAGTTTATGAATTTTCAAATGTCTGGATAAATATAGTCTGTATATTTTTGATGAATTTTAGAGAAAAGGAATTTAAAAAATGTTTATGTAAACCTTAAATAATTAAAACCGTGTAATGTTTTTAAAATAATGGTCTTCTACAATTATGTTTAGTACGAAATGTAGAGTCTAATAAGATCAACATAATTTTCGATGAATAGTTATTTTATGCTTAGGATTATTAATGTGACCAAATTTATTAGTAATCTCACTTAAAGAAATTATTAATATAATCTAGGCACCTTGATTAAGTAATGTGATTAAATAAAATGGTTAAATAACGGTTTCATAAATTATTAGTCAAGTATTAGTTTTTTTGGTGAATAGTGTTTTTTAATTAAAAATTTAATTAAAAATATTTAGAAAATTATTTTTATAAAATGGACATTATTTTTGAATTCAAAACATCGATATTATGCTAAGGTAATTTTTGGGGAATTTTCTGAAAAAATGAATTTTCGGTAAATGGTGTATTTATTTAAAAATTAAATTAAAAATATTTAGAAAATTATTTTTATAAAATGGAGTTCATTTTTGAAATCAGAGCATCGATATTTGGTTAAGGTGGAATTTTGGGATTTTTCTGAGAAAGTTGAATTTTTGATGAATAGTGAAAATATAGTTTTTCAGTTGTGGGTGTTTAATGACATCATTAAATGATGTGTTAAGTATGTAATCGAAATGTACGACTTATGAATAGTAATATAAGGTATGAGGTGTCCCAAGTGGCCAATACCATGTGAAAATACCATGGGAAAGCCCATGGTTTTGCCAAAACCACTAATGAGGTATCCCTTGGCCATTAATGCCTTGTCCCCTCACTTTCCCTATAAATAGACACCCTTCCCTCCTTTATTTTTCACTCCCAACTCTCCCCCAACTATGATCTGGTCTCATTACCTCCAAAGGAGTCCACCAAAGGTGACCCAATCCCTCACAGTCCCAAACTTCGAGTTTTTAGAGTTACGTTTAAGGTAAGGGATCCTACCTCTCTCTTTCTTTTCAAGTAATCTCTTTTATGTCATTTATTTTACGCTCCATGATATTATGTTGGAGGATGATCTTTTATATTCCTTTTACTTCCCTTTTCATGTTCATATGATGAGAGACCCCCTATTTCTCTCATCAATTCATTTTAAGAATGTTTAAGTGGCGCCATTAGGTTGCCAAATTTTTAAGGGATTCTTTCACCCTTCTCGTTTTCAAGATCTATTTTCATGTCAAGTATTTCATGTTCCTTTTTATTTTGTTGGGGTATTATCTCTATATCTATCATACTTATCTTATATGTTCATATGATTAGAGACCCTATTTTATCTCTTCAATTCAGTATTTTGATGTTTTAAGTGGCGCTGTTAAGCTGCCAAATTTTTAAGGGATTCTTTCACCCTTCTCGTTTTCAAGATCTATTTTCATGTAAATTCTTTAATGTTCATTTTTATTATGTTGGGGTATGATCTCTATATCTATCATACTGATCTTTTATGTTAATATGACGAGAGACCCTATTTGACCTCATCAATTCATTTTTTTGAAGTTTTAAGTGATGCCATTAGGCTGCCGAATTTTCATAAGAGAAATCTTATTTTTGTCTTCCTTCCATGTTTTTCAATTCATATGGTATGTATTTAAAATTTCATTACCATGTTCTTATATCCATTATATTCTATCCCTGTACTATGTTATTAATCATTTATGAGGGGGTGACTCATGTCCCCTCTCTTTTCAATGTTTTCTAAAACCCTGTAACATAGCTGTTATGCTGCAGAATTTTCATCTCAAAATGTCTCTCTCTTTTTCACAAATTCATTTAATTTATTAATTAAATACTCAAAGATCTTTTTCTACAGGGGTATTCACACATATATCAAAATGTTCTATTTTAATTCGGGGATTTACATACACGAAACATGCTTTCCTTTTTCGTGGGTTTAAAGGGACATAAAGATCATGTCTTTAAAGCAGTTTTTAAAAAGTTATGATTATGAAAGGAAACCCATTTTGGGTTGTTTATAAAATGTTTGATGATAATATATGTGGATCACATGATTATAAAGAAAAATTTAAGGGTGTTCCCTGATAGGGCTCCAATGCATTGGGTAAAGACTTAATCTCTAGAGATGGCCATTTTTAACGACGCCTTGGTGAATAACCTTGGTAATTTTTAATGACACCTTGGGGATGGACCTTGGTGAAATGTAAATGATTTTCAATATTAAATTTTGTAGCCACATATTAAAGTTATGAAATACGTAATTTTTATTATGATATGCCTCATGATTTCTTTCTCATTCCTTAAAGTTCTTTTTCATGACATTATTGATGTATGTCAAGTTCACATGTTAAATGTTTCCCCTTGTTTCTCTTACTAGGCCTTATGCTCACCCTTTCTTTTGATGTATTCCCCCAGGTTATGAGATTCAGTAATGAACCTAGGACGAACATAAGTGGAATACTTTCAAGTGTTTAAGAAGAATGTTTTATGTTTTCATGTTTTATGTTCTGGGTTTCCAAGACCCTAAACCTTAAAGATCCTTGGTTTTTTAGAATGTAATGAAAAGTTATGTTATAAAAAGGCAGGATTCCATAATATCAATAATAAAAAATAACCCTAAAAATCTCATAACTATTTAAACTTTTTATCTAACTCACCAAACCGTCGTTCAAAGTATTTTCCTTCAACAGATTTATATTTACACATTTTTAAACCTTCAACATCCATTCACAAGATATAGAAAACACTTCCTTATCCTAATCACTAATATTTAACTTGAAGAATAACATAACAACCATTATAAATAATGGATGCTATCTTAAAAATATCTAGTTTAGTTCTTCAAGAAGTTTTCTTAATCTTCATTTACCATTTATGATGCTAGCAACTCACAAATTCTAGAACACATATTGGAAACAACTCATCATCATTCCAACCTTCCTTATTGATGATAAATAATATTCTCACATGTTTATTTAATCCCCCATTTTATTTTTTTGAATAAAATTAAACATCTAGGTCAATATGTGTGATTTAATGAATTATTTATTTGTCCCCTTTATTGAAAAAAAATTAAAAGGTAAAAATTTCAAAGGGAAGGTCTTCTCATCCAATAAAACACCTTATATAATCATAAAAAACTCTTCTCCCTCTATGATTTAATATTATATCCCATTATATTTTATTTATGAGTATAAAACCACAAAAATTATTATAAATTATCTTTTAGTTAGTCAACTCTATGTCTAATTGGTATTAGAGAGTGTAAAAACAAGACGAATTTCACTAAGGAATCAATGGAATACACTAATCAGTTCATGAATTCTATACCAGTTCATAATACATTATTTAGGGGTTGTATAAATATATTTCTTAAGAAATATAATACATAACATAATCTCAACAATAAAATTAAAAATTAATATTGTAAGTAAAACAAATCTTCATTTTACCTACCTTTTTCATCTATTATAACTCACCCTTTATAATAGATTTTACATTTTCAAATCAAGGATAAGTGTGATTGGAAAAAATCTCACCATATTTTATTTATATGTTATTCATAATACAAATTTATAAGGAAATACCTCTAATAAACCTCTCCTAATGTATTCTCCCCCTGAATTGATTTAATAAAATTTTATTTAGCTTTGAATTTTGACTATTACATAATAGACTCTTCCCTCTTAATATATAAAGTGATTATAACACTGATCCATCTCCCCCTTTTTATTATCTCTTTTAATTCCCCAAATTTTATTGTTAAAAATAGATAAGGTAATAAGTAGGGATTTCATTTCTATTAAATAATAGAAACACACTTGATAGTTTCCTCTCAACAATGACATTATATTTCTTCTGTCTTTCGATTTTGAAGAGTTATTCATGCAATATTTATTTGGTTTTATTCTATAATACTTGATGGGTTTCATGGTATCCTCCCTATTTTAAATTTACAATTTAATTTTAAGTTTCTCAATATAAACCCTAAAATTAAACTCGTCCTCACAAAACTTATTACACTTATTTAACTTTTCAAGTTGAGATGGTAGCAATAGTGAATTAATGTATGAGTTTTCCCAGCTTTGTCAACATTATGATAAAAAACTCACATCCTTCCTAGAAATTATTTTTTGGTAACAATTCTTATTCTTAAAAAATTATTATCTATAGTTTTCAAAAGAATTCCATTACACCTTTTTACCTATATATTTTAATGAGAACTAAATTTAATAGAGTGGGCAAGTCACATCTTTCCTCTTTACTCACTCATTAATACAACAGTATGAAAACTATGTCTTAGAATTATTAATATAAAAACTTCAACATTTTTAACCTTTTTGGTCACACTATCCAAAAATATCCTCTCTAAAATCAAAAATATTTTCTGTAGATGCACCTTTAGATTTTCCATCATTAAAATTCGATCTTTTAAGACTGTTTCTTCTTATAACAACCCTACTTCTTTTATTTCCAAATATTCAACCCCTTAGTTCATTCCAATTAATTAGAAGTGAAATATTATACTAGTACTAATATAATTTATAACTATATTTTCCAAAATTGTAAATGTAAATTTAGATGATTTATTTTATAAAATTTTAATTATTCTATCTATTAAAATTCTTTTATTGCCTCGGAGTACTCCAATATTTTTCCCTTGTCTTAAGAATTTTTACCTTCTCAACTCCTGTACATATATTCATATTGTATAAGTATATATTTTATGACTTTATTCAATCCACACATATCTTGTTTAAGTTTTAGAATCTATATAACTAGTTAAAATTGATTCAGTATCACTTAAGAAAATAAAAATAGCTTTTATATTTTCCTTGGGTTTGGTATTCCAAGAAACTTTTGATGAATCATCATCAATGTTATCAGATTCTTTATAAATTTATCTCATAATATTCAAGGTGTTATAAACTCTAAGACTTATAGATTATTCCTCATATAGATATTATTTTTTATATCATGCATTTTATTAAGATATTCCATAATTTATATTATTTTATAACTTTCACTGTGGAAATCTGGATCTCGCCAATGCGATCACTCAAATTCTTATCCAATTTTATTCCCTATTTCTCAAGAAGTTTTATTATATTATTGAGTATGGAATTTTTCTTTAGGTAGTTAAAAAGTTTAGATATCTACATGGACTATGTATTTCCTTATTCTTCCTTCTCATTATTAATTTATGTGTCTTCATGTATTTTAACCCGAGTTATAAAGGTTTTGAAATTTTGAGAGTTACCTCTATCCGAATCTCACCAAGAAAATGATTCTTTACTTTCTTCCCTTATTATCAAATTCTTATTGAATTTTATTGATGGATTATTCTTCTATTTAGAGATACATTTTATTGATTTTCTAGATTTTCCTTTATAATAGTATTCTTTCTCATCATCACTCCAAGTTTCATCAAAAATTTTCTTTAGGAAATAAATTGAAAAATTTCTAATACCTCAAAAAATAAAATATTTAAAAGTAAATATAGATTTTTATTTTCCTTTCTCTCTTATTATGTTATTTGATATATAGGTAATATATTTCTTATTCTTCCCACTTTTGTTATCATATCTTTCGAAATATAAATAAAATTTGACACTCATTTCCTTTAGATTTAGTTCTTTCCGGTATTTGAATTCAATATTATATTTCACCATTTTTGAAACACCATGCTCTCTAAATTTCATTATTTAGGATACTATTATTCAATTCATCATGGTAAAGGTAATCAATCATAACTAGGTATAATATTTGGGGGCTCAATATATCCAGAAAATTCCTCACCAATTTAGTTATAATTATTGAATCCTATATAGTGTCTCTAAATCCTATAATGTGGATGATTATATCATTGACCCTTTTAAATCAGTCATCTATAATCTCATCATCGTCAATATGTATGTATTTAAACTTATCTCTACAAATTTAAATTTTTTACTTTTTAATATATGCATTTCCTTCATTAATATTTCCCAATTTTTCTCACATCCCCTTTGTATTTTTAAGATCCATGATATTGTTATAGACTTTATCTGTGTGAGATGATAGGATATAATTTTTTCCATTCCCATCCACTTTAAGATTTATCTTTTCCACATGAGTCCATGGAGAATCTATTCCAAGTGGAGGAAATCCCACTATTACAAAATCATTGAGCTCAATCCCATATGATTGAAAATATATAAGAATCACTTTCTTCCATCCATAAAAACTCTTACCATAAAAAGGGTACACATTGGATATTGATAGAATTTTTATTCTCTATGATTATCCTTTATAAAGGGATAGATATTTTAGGGGAGACCTTATTCTTATACCACTTGATGTTCCCAATCCATGTGAGATCACTAAGAGGGGGAGGGGGTGTATTGATGATAGATTTTATTTTTATGAATTATTTCACTTAAACCAACCTTTAGGATTGTTTATTATGTATATCATATGATTTTTATTTGTAACAACCTCTCTCGTATAGAAGAATATTAATATAAAGAATGAATATGATAAAATGTAATGTTCTACCAATAAATACTACACATTTCTAGGGTTGTGTTGAGTTATAAGACTTTATTTTTATACTATAAACCACTGTGAGAACAAATATGTGTTATCTTCTAAAAATATTTCCATGAATTCTCTCATAATTCCTAGATCATAGGTGAGTATACTAGAATCCTCTATATGGTTTCCTTATAATGGATCCCATTGGTTGAATCCATTTCAAAAAAATCTTGTGACCACCTACTAATGGGATCATTATACCACATATCAGAAAATCGTTAATGGTCTTCCTAAAATCCACCCATTAATTAGTTTTTGAACATGCCACCATCCTAATGTAGTTTACATCAACCATGTTCTCCTTTAATTATATAAATACTAGTATTCTAAAGGATCTTTTTCCTTACATAACTTTTTCTCATGATGATATAATAATATCACATATCATAATAATATGTCCTTACTTCTCACCTTCTTCATGGAATATGATAGAGACTTGGTGTTGAACACATTCTCCTTCTTCTTCAATGCACAAGCACTAATAAATTCCACCAGATTATCCTTCCACGATACACAATAGTTCTTATGTATTTTTTGTTATAAATTACCCTCTTAATTATTAATTAAATTTAATTCATATGTACCATTTTATTTTATAAAAAACTCCTGAATATTATTTCCATATTAAAACTACAAAACCCCCTTTATTTTTAATGGAATGAAATATTTCATTAAAATTTCATTCGGTGTAAGTTAAGGTGTTAATTAAAATCATCCTTTATACTTATATTATTTCCATCTTTAAAAAACTATGAAATTATCTTCATTTAAATCATCTGAAATATTTATCTACGTATGCATGGACCCATGCATTTTGATGTGCCATAATAAATTGTGGTGTTGAACTATTCCCTCTTAATATTATTATATCATAAACTGGGGTTAAATAACAAATTACCTCAGAAAGAATCATAACCCTCTTATTTTTATTTTTATTCTATGAAGAACAATGTGTGTATCACTTGAATTAATATTTTATTTAAAATTATTATTTGAATTCTCAACTATTTTGGAGGTAGTAAATTTTGGAAATAATATTTAATATTATTATAGACTCTCTATGGAATCATTACTGTGATAAATTTCAAGCATCATACAAATTATAATAAGACTTTATAAGTCTTATGGGAATAATAATGTTTTATTACCACTATGATTTTTTGTCCTCAGAAAAAGTATTACACCTAGAATGAGAAGGATATGGTTATTTTATAGAAATAATAATATGTATTAAATATTCCCAATATAGAATGATCCAAAAACCCATCCCAATGGTTTCTAGAAGCTATATCTATAATAATGTTTAGGTGATGGTAATTATATAGACACTAGGAATTAGAAGACTAATTACTGTGTTTTCCAGTGAACTCACTTATATCATAGAAAAGATTTAAAAAACTAGAGTTAAAAACTACAGTGCTTGTGAAAAACATGAGAGGCTCCTAAATATTGAAAATTTTCCATAGTTAATATAGGAAAACATTATTAATACCAAATATGTAAATTTTATAACATTAAAAAAATAAATATGATTAATAGATGAGTGCATAAACAAATGAGAAGCTGAGTTACCAAATTCAGAGTTCAAACATGTGTTAGAGGGATGAAAGTTAAAACACCAAAAGCTTATATGTTTTTATAGAATAAGTTTAATGAATCAATGGTGAAGAATAAAAATGTGGAATTAGATCATAAATATTTAGACATTAGAGGACTGAAATATTCTAGAATATATTTCACATACCATTTATAGGAATTAAATGTAATTATGATAATGTTGAGAGGGATTTTAAAAGGTTCAAAATTCAAAAAGGAATGATCATGATTATAGATGAGGTTTATGGGAGTTTAGATAATGAATGTAGACCTCATGATCCATTAAGATTTAAAGTTATTTAACCTAATATTGTTAGAAGTTTATTACTTGGGGTTTGAATACCACATTATACTATTTTATAAGAAAGAGTGGGTATATAATGGAGTGAGTTAATTTGGAACCTATAGCTACTAGTGATGTGGATAATTTCAAAAGGAGTGATAATAAAGAACAAAACCTATAGATTAAATAAGATATTCTTGGTTGAGGAAGTATTCTATTAATTTGGGAAGGCTAGAAGATACTTAACTGGTAGATGAAAGCTATTGAAGTTTAAATTTTGAAAATTATAACCTATCATAAGATGATGTTTTGTTATTCAGAAGGATCAAAAGAAGATCCATAGTGCATTACTCTTTGGAATCAGTATAATATTTTTTTGGGATACATAAGTGTAGGATGAACCTTTTGGAAAAGAATAATTCCTTCCCATTACATTATAGATTATAATTTATTATAGTGAAAAATATATATAAATAGATAAAAATAAAATGTTGTAATGTGTATGTTCATATATTAGGACTAAACCTTGTAAAAAAATGTGGTTTTATTTCTTTTTTACTTTCACCCATGTGTGTTAGAGAGATTTTTGATCTTGAGTGGATTTGAGATTAATGATTCATAGAGGTTAAATTTAGTATAAAGTAAGTTGTAAAAATGAACCATTGATTCAACCTCCCTTTTGAGTGGTTGACCCCTTCTTTGGTATGTTAGACTATTTAAATATCAATACATGTAATGATTAAAGAAGCATATAAGGAGGCTGTGAAGATATAAAATAAGGCAGGAAATAAAGTTATATTATTTGGAACTTGAATATGTATCCCATCCATACCATAATTGAAAAGAAGATATTAGATTATGAACATATCTTATCATTTTCTATTCACCTATAGAGCACAAATATGTATATAGATATTTAACATCACTTTTGGTGGGGCAATATAAAGATGATTATTTCAGAGTGTATATCTCATTTATTTGTATGCTATAATGTTATAGTGAAATTAATGAAGTCTATGGGTATGATGCAATGGTTACTTATACCTGTTTGGAAATGGGATAAAATCACCATGGATTTTTTTTGTATGAATTATTCTGATTTTAAAGGACATAATGAAATTTCGTTTGTAATTGATTTTTTTATAGATATTTCCTTGATATGTGAGGATATTTTTCACTCTATCAACATTCCAAGATATACATAAGTTAAGGGGATAGGTTGAATGATGTTCTATTTTCCAATGTATATGATTGAGATATGAGGTTTATGTTGATGTTCTAGAGAAATATTTTATAGTAATTGGATACAAAGTTTAGTTTTAGCACTTCTTATTATCCTCAGACCACGACCAATCTAAAAGGACCATTCAAACTCTCAGGATATACTAAGATCCTGTTTAATTGATTTCAGAGGAGGTTAAAATCAACAACTTACATTGGTTGAATTATCATATAATAGCAACTTCATTTTTAGAGTTCAAATGGAACAATATAATCCTTCATATAGAAATAGGTGTAGATCTACATCATGTTTAGATAATGTTTGAGAGAATAAGCTACTAGGACTAGATCGTTATCAAGATATTTAAGAACCATTTCATGATGCACTAAAACATCCCAAAATCTATAGAAGATACACACTATTAACTATTGATGAGATCAATATATTGAGTTCAGAGATAAGGTATTCATTCAAATATCATTATGGAAGAGGTTTATGAGATTCCAGAAAAGGTAAATTTTATCCCTAGATATATATATATATATTTTAAAATCCCTGATCATGTGGGGACTCTATCTTGTAATTTTTCACTCCCAGCAAACCTCTCCCAAGTGAATGATGTATTATATGTATCAATTTTGATGTAATATATACTAAAAGATTCACATTTTATAAACTCAAAGGTAGTACCACTATATAACGATCTCTCTTATGCAGAGAAAGAAATATAAAAGTGGGATAAAAGTGATAAATTACTGTGAAACAAGACAAATCACATAGTTAAATTTAATTGGAGGAATTATAAGTTTAAAGAAGAAATGTGGGAACCTGAATATGTAATGATGTAATATTACACTAATTTTTTATCATACTGAAGGAATTTCAAGGGAGAAATTTTTTTAATTGGGTATGATTTAACAAACCATGATATTAGTATGTAGTTTCATTTAAAATATATGTTGAATAGATTATTTAACATGAAACACAGACCTAAAAGTAACCATGATATATTTTATTAAGATAAAATACTAAAATTCAAGGTAAATATTAATACATAATGATAATCACATATGAAACATAATTATGAAAACTACAAGTGTAATAAATTCACAAGAAAATTAAAATTCAATGAACATGAAATATTTATCCTCATGTTCTTCTATAAATATCATTCCATTGATTATAACTATAGAAATAATTAAAAAAATTAGAAATATAGCCGACATGTTGAGGTAGAATTAAATTAAAAGGATGAATTATTTTGGTAATGTATGAAAGGATATATATGAATGAAATATGGAAATCATATATATGGTAAATGGATAAATGTCCATTGGACATATGACCATTGTACATATGGTTGTTTGACCTATAACCATTGGACATATGATTTTTGGGGAAATGATCACCATATATATAGCCATTGGACATATGGCCATTGGATTTACAGTTTTTGAATATGTGGTCATTGGGTATACATGTATCCAAAAAGAAATTCAATTTTCTTAGTGATGAATTAAAAATATTATAATTTAAAAAGAATAATTAATTTTGGAATAAAAGAAAATGATAATATTTAATAAAAATATGTTATAAAAATATGTATTTTTATTTTCTAAATTTTATTATTATTATTTGAAATATTGATTTTATGTGCTTATAAAATTAAAATAAATATTTTTAGATGAATTTATTGATAAAATTAAATGTTGAAAATATAAATAATTTTTTTAATAGGGTCTAATTTGATTCGTTTTACATTAAAAGGGGATATTTTTCAAATATTTTTTTTAAGTGTTGTTTATTTTTTTTATTAATAAATTAAATTTATGAATTTTAAATTATTACTCTAATAAATGTTTTCAATTTATAAAAATAGAAATCAGTATCCATTTAATTATAAATTATTTGAATTAATATTAATAACACTTAAAGTTTAAAAAGTCATTTTCCAATAAAAATACTTTTTTCTATATATTTTATGTTTTAATTTAAAAGTAAAATTTCTTAAATTTTTATATTTAATTCAATTAAATAGATTCAAAAATTTAAGTAGAATTTTTTTTTCAGAATATAAATTTCATTTTTTGGCATAAAAAATAAGTTACCTAGGTAAAAATTGATTGACTATAGTAAATGAAAAATCTGATAAAATGATTTAAACTAAAGGGTAAATATTTAAAATTTCATTAAAACATATATATAATTTTGTTAGATTAGGGGATTCCTGGACCATATCTTTTATTTTCCACTTATTATCACGTTTCCCTTCAAAATTTCAACCTTATACATTAAGGAATTAATATTTGTGGAAATTCCAACCAAAACACACCTATAAAAGGATTTATCCAATACCACTCCAAAACACTATTTTAATCATATTATCTCTTTAAACTATTTTAATTTTATGCTCCTTATTTTTTTTAACATTTTGTATCATATGGTTCTAATAACAAAGCTTAAATCCTTTATTTAGAAGGAACTCGCTTCACAAAGGGGAGAATTCATAAAAGTAAGTTCCATTTTATTAACCATATTTTTCATTTATCTTTTCATATCCAATATTTATAAATTTCAGTATGCACTTTAATATTTTTATGTTAACATCATTATGATTATGATAAAATGATATTACCATTATAAAACTCTATACTCTTACTCATTCATCAGTATAACATGTTTTTTGGTTGGTTCAACCACCTAAATGAATGATTTCTTACTATGTCCACCATTTAAAATATTAGTCAATATCAGCAATTTAATAATATTAATATAATATATTAAATACTAATTTATGTTGTGAATATAGTTTTTATGGGTGATATAAAAAAATGAAGGATCATTATAAAGTATATTATGTTGTCAATAAATTAACAAACGTTTGTTCTTCTTGGATTCCTTTATCAAGAACCATACACATACCTTCCATAAAAATAAAATAAGTCTAAGTAAATAATTGAAAAAAAATTAATTCACTACCTTGACTAATAATATAGTGATTAACTTGGTATTAAAGAGCCTGAATCGACATCACCATTATAATAATTGTACGAAACAATCAAAATTACGAACATCTGATAATGAAAATAAATATTAATAAAATAATATATTTGTAATGAATGATTATAATTAAAGATTAAAAATGGTTATAGATATGAATTTTCTTCTAAAATAAGTTATTAAAATGGTTATGTTTATTATACAGTAGGTTAAAGTGTTTTTGTGAAAGTTAGGAGTAAAAGTAAGAGTTTCTTTAAAATTCATTTTGAAATTGAGATTTTACATGTTTAAATTACTATTTTTAGAAATGGTATTTTATTTATATTTAAAATTACCTATAGTTTTTTCTCATTTGGTTATTTTTATGGTTTATGTTTTCTATCACCATTTCACTTCCCTTTGGTTTAAAATTCAACTGAATGGATTCATGTAAGTGGAACCAACCTTATATCTTCTTTCAACTGAGAATCATTATCCTCCATGTCCATGTTATTTATATTATTTTATATATGTATATATATTTAATTATATTATTTATTAAGTTATTTTCTTATTTAATTTACTTTATTTACCATATGAATAATCTTTTAATGTTTTATGTGTGGTCATTTTCTCCCAAATTTGAAATTCTTTACAAAAGTACAAAATGAATCTCTTTTTTAAATTATTTCTGAATGATCTCATTTTACCGATACCTTTTTTTTCAATTTTAATTTTGAAGAATAATCTATATTTTTTTATGTATTTAAAAAATTAATTTCTAGTCCAATGTTTTTATAAATATTTTTTGTTTAAAATAAAATGTATCAAAAACGAGTAGGATATTTTTTTTGCCTATTTGTCAAAATAATTTCTAATGATCTTGTAAAGTGGTTTTCATCTATGTTAACATATCTTAATGTATCTTAAGATTAATTTCATATATTATATAAATATAACGTCCCCATTATATCTCTATATGACTTAGGATCATGTTTTATTCATGTTTTCATAAAACATATTTCTTTCCCATGGGTCAATTAGGTTATGATGGAATTATGAATGTTTCATGTTCATGTGGATCACATACATATGGCGTGTCATTATATGATGTGTGGTCCTAGAATTATATATTCCTCAAATGAATGGGGTAATGATTTCTATCTCATGATATAAAAAATAATGGTGTGTAAACCCAAACACCTAAGGGACTCTATCCACTATGTGATGAACCAACAAGAAATTATATAGACCTTGAAAGCATTGGGTAAAGCATTATATCTCAGAGCTGACATGTTATGGATTATTAAGTAAACCCAATATACTATGGGACTCTATACACTATGTGATGTTTTTATTATTAGTATGATTATATATAAAGAATTATTTTCTATGCTTATATAAACACCACATTCTTTTTCCACATTTATATATTACATAATATTTCAATTTTATGTTTTCCTTGATCTTGATTATTGAATTATGTTTCCACACTCCTATGAATCATGTATTATATTATTCTAGAATAATTATGTAATGTATCATGTTTTATGATATACTCTTTATTGTGTATGACTTTGTTAAACTATATTTAGGCACTTTAATTATGTTCGCATAACCACATGTTCATATTATTCTCACTTATGAACTTTGGTTGATATCTATTATGTTAATCCCCTTAACAAGTGTATAATATCACAAATTTATTATATTTATATTCCCTACGTTATGAAAAATATTATAACAAATGATATGTCTATAAGGGGTTCTAGTGTAGCGAGAGTATAAAGAAATTCTCATAGTGATGTGAAATAAATTATTTATATATATAATATCCAAAGACAATAAACCTTTTGGCTATGAGATTTTTATATTTGTGAAATTTAATTTAAATGATGTAAAATATATTCATGTTATACTTGGACTATATCAAAATATATCCTCTCAGGGCCATATATAGATAAGAAAAACTAATGATCTAATATTAGAGCCCAATTCCACATTTCCCTAGAAGAATATACATTTATTCTATAATCATATTACATCAAAATAGATTAATAGAGATAATTGATAAAGGTAATTAATAGAGGTAGGAAAAAAACCTTAAGAGATTAAAAAATTCAATCAAATATACCATGGGAAAAGGAGAACCATTTTTAATACCGACTCAGGTTATCCTCATAAAATAGAACCCGACCAGACTCATGGAATACCCAAGGGGAGTTCCCAATCCCCATAGGCTATAGACAGGCACCCAGACATCAAAAAATACTAGAGGTAATGATTTATATTTACTAAAAGTAGAAAAAATAAAATATATATTCATAATAGAGAGAAAAATTGATTGTGAAATTAGAAAATATGTGCCATAACTGAAATAAGATAGTAGAAATGATACAAATCTATAATTTAGAACAAAACAAAGTAAAATAACAACAATAATGTATAACTAAAATAGAAATTGAATATTACATGTGATAACATTACAAAAATCCCACCATATAACCCCCAACTACTAAAATTAGCTGACAGAATCCTCAACACCTCATTGAGACACCATTCCTTTCTCTGAATCTATCAACATAACTGGGTCTACACACTACTGAAGGGGTATACAAGGTGTGATCTGAAGAGTTTTAGTAGGATCACACCTAGGTGTTTCATAATAAGTCTCAGTATAAAAATATAAACATTCCCATCATTAATGAAAACTCAGATTTATAATTAGTTAAATAGTTTTATATAAAAATCATGGTAAAACATTCACCTTTTTCTACAGTTCTAAATAATCCAGGTAAAACAATTTCAAAGAACATAACAAATATAAAATCCGGAAATCAAATCCAAAATTGTAAAAACCCAAACCATAGATAAATTTATCCCAAGGATCACTAAAATTGAAGCTTTCTAGAATAATCATTCATAGACATAAAGTATGACGTGCATTAAGCCCCTAAATATATTAATTGGATCTAGGGAGTAAAGGAACACCCTAAAAAATGAACCTCCCAATAGTGTCTAACAAGTCCCTAGGACATTATGCCTATAAATAAGATGAACACCCAATGAGTGAACCCCCTGATAGTATCAGAACATGAGGCCTATTACTACACCTTCCACATAAAAACCCAACACTTCACATGTTCTACATTTTCCAGATCATTTCATCAAAACCATGCTTTAAAAACCACTTCATAAATCTATTTCACTCTTATTTTAAAAATACCTTTTTATGTTACCAAAATAGGGGAAACTCACATTTTCTTTAAAAAAATATTTACACACATGAAAGTAAAAAAATCAGGTCAATTCATTTATAAATTGTTTTATAATAATATATAATTCAAGGTTAATCCAACACAATCTTGAGATGAAACCACCTTCCTCAAACTCTATTTGTACACCAAAATTGATGGGATCCACAACAACTAGAGGGAACATAGAACGAAAAATGGAGGACCTATAATTTATCTCACAATTTAGAATTAGTTTCCATAATAAAAAAGTTTGAAGGAGAGGATAAGTCACACATACCTAGATAACCACACACCTAAAACACCACTACCAATAAAGACCATACCTTAGATGAAGATCACACAATGAATCTTGAAAGGAGAAAGAATAATGTCACCATAAGATCAATGGATCAAAAAATAAATCCCAACAATACTTCCATGAACAATGGTAATGAAAAATTAGAAAGGTTTCTTACCTAGAGAGGTGTAGTGAAACCACCATGAAGATCAAGCACTAAAAAATGTGATCTAGATGGAGGAGAGATATCCAAAATCACCTAGGAGAGCACCTAGGTTGGGATAGAATTGGCTTCATGGAAAATGAAATGTTTTTCAAGATTCACTATTCAAAAACCCACTACATCTAATGAATTCATGATTTTAATCTGGATTCATGAAATTAAATCCATGAAATCCATATATGTTTAAAAGGGAATTAACTCAGTTTAAAAATAATATTCAAGACCATTTCGCATCATGAACTCCATTAATGACATGAATGACATTCATTCCTTGTAATAGATTTAAGGATTTTTGTAAGAGACATATTCATATCATGAAATAATCTCATGATGTGAATCTATCCTAAAGATAGCAAAAAACTAGAACATGGTAAAAATATTTATAAAATCCTCTAGCGCAAACTGAACCCTAAATAATATACACTAAAGAATTTTTTACATTTATACCCAAAGTCCATTAATTTAAACAAAGATAAATACCCAACGTTTAGGTTATTTTTCCTGAAAAATTCTCTCCATCCTTGAAAAGACCAAAACACCACAAAAAAAGGAAACAAAAAGAGGAACAAGAAGTACCTGATAGAAGGTAATGTGATGTTACAATATCACAACCATAATAAATTCCTTCCTTAGTAAGGAATATGGAAGAAGGGTTCTTTAGAAGGAAATGAGTTTATTTCTCCTTAATTGATGTTTCATGCTCCCAAGTATCATGAGAATCAGATCTATGTTGCTATAATAGTCTGACCAATAGAGTAGACTTCCCATGAAATCATTTAAACAAATAATCAATAATCTCCACTAGATGCTCTATAGGAAAAACATCTATCCTTAACTCAGTATCTTCCAAACTCAAAATATAATTGGGATTAGGATGGTACTTCCTGAGATGATATATGGGTAAAAAATCATAAATACCTATAAAATAATATGGAAATTTAAATTAATAAGAAACCATCCCAAGCCGCTCAGTTACGTAAACTAGTCTAACATATCTTAGAGAAATATTTACGTTTTTTTGCAATAAAAAAGTGGCCTAACCGAGGAGAATTTTTCAATACAATGTTTTTACAATTGGAAAACTCCAAATAGAGACATCAATGATCTGTATATGATTTCTATACACTAGGATGTATAACTGGAAACTGATGTATATATTGAATCCTCATCAATGTCTCCTGAATGATACTACATCCCAAAAGAAAGTCATCACCAACTTCTTCCCAAAAAATAGTTATCCGAAACAGGACACCATAAATAGCCTTAAAGGGAGCAATTCTAATTGATGAATGATATATTATTTTATAAGAAAAATAAACCACTCCCACATAGCTATCCCATGATGAAAAAAAATCCAAGACATAGACATGGACCATATCCTATAGGATCTAAAGAGAATGATCTATCTGACTGTTTATCTATGGGTGGTAAGCTATGCTTAATTTGATACAATACCCCTTTACCACTTGGAGACTTTTCCAACATTGATAGTTAAAACAAGGATTCTTTAAAAAAATGATATTATGAACCCGATGTAACCTAAAAATTTCCTTCACATACTGATTACCTAGATATTCAACTTTAGTGGTGCCCCTAATCGAAATAAAAAGATTAATTTTCATGAATCAGTCAATCACCACCCAAATATAATTATACAGTCCAAGAGTCTATGGTAATACAAAAAAAGTCTATAGAAACCTCATGGTATTTCCAAATTGTCACTATAAGAGTCTAGAGGAAACCAAATGGTTTTAAATGCTCTATATTTATCTATTGGAATGTGTAATATTGGGACACATAATCTGTAATGATATGATTCATACCTATCCACCTAAATCACCGTCTCATATCATAATACATCTTTATAGTTCCTAGAATAATGGTCTGTGATGAACTATGAAAATCAAAAAAATGATCTCCTCGCATATGTTGAGACTACAGGCTAATAACCAATATGGATAATACTATCTAAAGGGAAGGAAAAAAAATAGTCTCCCCACCATAAAGGGTTTTTATAATTTCTATAAACTTACCATACTTATACTAATCTTACAAAACAGACTTTTAGAGAGATAATGATAACTAGAAAATGGTCAAAACCACACCTGAAACAACCTCCTAAGAATCCAGATGCAACTAAAAAAAGTGTCTGATAAGGTTCCACTCTTCATTTGATTACAAGACATCTTTTAATTGTACATTCTTCCTAAGAGTGTTCAAAATGTCATTCCCCTACTCTTGGGTAAATGTTATGTCAAAGTCTAATTTCTAAAGGTATTCCACCCACCACCTCTATATGAGATTAAAGTCTTTATAAGAAAAGATATAACTTATGATATTATGGGTAAAAATACTATGAAACACTCTCCAAAGAGATATTTCCACCAATATTTAAGCACATTCATAACTATAGTAATGTCCAAATCATGTGTGAGGTAATTATTCTCATGAATCCAAATAATACGAGAGGAATGAGCAACAATATGATAAACCTTTATATGAACATAACCCAGAACAACCCTAGAATCATCACAATATACCACATATCCCTTATCAAGATCAGGTAATATAAGAATAAGTTGATGTTAGAGTCCATTTCATTTCATCAGAAGATGACTAAAATATTGTATCCTATGTGAGTTTCACCCCTTTATCAGCATGATTATTCAAATGTGATACCGATTTGAGAAACCCTTGTCGAACTATTTATACTATCCAACAATACTAAGGAAGGTCCATATCCCATATATTTTCTATAGCTCCTCCCATGATAAGACAAACTTCACTTTCTAATAATCAATTTATAGTCCATTTTAAGAAATGAAATCCACAAATAATTTTACTTCTTAGATCCAAAAAACTTCATTTTAAAATATTTCCATAAAAATGGTCCCTCCTTGAGATTTCAAATTCCAAACTCATATGGTTCTTCTTCTCATGTTTGAATCCTAAAAAACCAAAATATCATCCTTGAAAATTACCACAAAAGTGTCATGATAATTATGGAACATATAGTTCATCAATTCCATAGAAACTATACGAGAATTAGTCATACCAAAAGGTATTACAAGATAGTCACAATGGATATACCTTCTCCTAAAAGATGTCTTCAGAATATCAGGCTCTTAACCATGATCTTACGATAACCTAACTGAACATCAATATTCAAAAACCACATTCCCCCATTAACTGATCATATAAAGAATCAAAAAAGTAAAGGATACTTATTTATAACCATCACCCGGTTCTAATTTCAATAATCCATGCACAATCAATGTGAATCGTCATCCTTAGTGGAAAAGAGCACCAAGGATACATAAGGAAATCACTAGAGAGACCAAAAACTTTCTCCATCGGACCATATAACGAAATCTTGATCTCTTTTAACTCTTTGGGTTCCATATGACGAGAGGGTATTAATTTCGGCTGCGTACCCAACACTAGATCAATCAAAAAATCCACCTCTCTAGAAGAATATCAGATAATTCATCAAGGAAAAAATTGGGAAAATACTTCAAAACCAAGGAAATATTACCAATAGATAAAACTAAATCCCTACAGTAAAAGGACATACATGAGTAGGACTCATTTATCACTCTCTTAGAAACACTTGATAGTTCCCATGAAAATCTAGGAATGAGACATGATAATGAAAAAAATCAACCAAATCATGATGAGAATAATAAAATCCATCCATATGATAATGCTAAATAGATCCTTATTGAGAATGAAGAAATCCATGACTAAATCTACATCATCTATCAGTATAGAAGAAGGAAAATGAAACACATGTTATTTCCTCATCCCAATAGGTGCCACTGACTCTATAAAAAAAGTACATGAGCTCCATTTTAAGTCTCAACACATCAAAAATAAATAAATAAATAAATAAATAAATGAGTTAGAGGAACTAATAAAAAATAAATAATTCACTATAGAAGATTCAATAAATATGGTACCTTTAACTATCACAAGACCCACGCCAACCTCCACTTGAAACAAATCCACTACTTTAAGGTGTTTTACTCCCATAGCCTATGGCTAGAGCCCTGAAGACTTTGAAGCATCTGATTGTGCCACTGTGGAATTTGGTGCTAATGATCCCTAACCATATTGAGGACTAGAAATAACATGAAAGAACCTCTATAAATGGCCATAGAATCCACAAACGTTGAACATCACTGAAAGTGAGAAACAAGAACACCAGGTGCGCTTGAACTTACGACACTAATATCAAATAAGGGTCACAATACTGGTTGTAACTAATTGTGTAGAGGAGGTCTTCTATTTAGAACCACCTCTACCACCCCTATGATGTTTTTTAAACTTCCTCTTCTTCCCATGAAAGTCTCAATGAAATATGAAATTATAATCGCCATGAATATCTAGAAGGTAAATGGGGAATTAAAAAGTCCAAATATCATTTTTTGATAGGAAAATTTATCAAATGGACAAGTAAATGTTATCCTATCATAATCCTTCGGAGCTATAAGAACCTAAAAATATCCCAAAAATCCATCCCTGAAACAATAGTGTGTCTTCCCTGATAATCACTCAAGATTTTGATCAATAAATGGGAGGAGGAAATGGTCCTTGCAAGTAGATTTATTTAGTTTACTATAATCATTACAAACAAGAAAATTGTTTTTACCATTATTGGAACTAAATATTCTCTCAAATATTTAACAACAGTAACAGAACTTTTCTCAGACACCAAATTAATATGACTCACCCAATGGGAATCTAAAATGGGATAAATTATACCAGTCTCAATGAATTTTCCAACTTCTTTTTTAACAACTTCTTTAATAGTTGTATTTAGTCTCCTTTGTGGATACCTAACTAGTTTATCCCCGTCCTCCAAAAGAATATTATGCATGAAAACTAAGGGGTTAATAATATATATTCCATCCAAGGTCTACCTGATTTCCCTAATGTTTTTCCTTATAAGATTATTTTTTATTCATGTTCAAAAGGGATATTGTCAGAAATTATAATAGGTAATCTCTCTCAACTAAAAAAGTATATGTATTTTCTATTTTGTGGAAATGTATTGAGCTCCAATGAAGGGGGTGATGTAAAGATGGATACATTGAAGTAACTAAAATATCTGCATAATTAACATAAGTTTCTTAATAGGAATCATCAAAATTAGAGAATAATACATCAAATCCATCATAATACTCAATAAAAAAAATCATAATCAGAGTGAATATGATCAAAATCAAAATATGAAACCCCATCAAAATCAAATACCACAGTGGATTGTGTATTTTAAAGAGGTGTGAAAGTGCTCTTAGACATTAAAATAGAACCAAAACCCATAATATCTCTGGGAATAGGATAAAAAAATTCCATGGGGTTTTTTACATTGTGGTTCATATGGGAGATAATAAAAGTATAATGATCCTATGAGTTGTACTTCATGAAGTCATTGACATTAAATATGACAACTTCATCTCCAAACCTGATGGATGGTGTACCATCATGGACATTTATGATCATTTTTTCATCTTTTAGGAATGCACTACCTAACATAATGAAATAATTTTTTTACCTATTCTTATTCTAGGTTAAGAATATAGAAATATACAAGAAAGATCATGTATCTTACCCGAACAAGTACATCCTCAATGACTCCCACTGGATATGTTGTAACTCTACTTTCCATTTACACCACTACTATCATTGTCTTAAACTCACCAACTTTTAAATAAGAGAGTACAAAGTGATGTATCACATTTATAGAACCTCCCAAATCACATAGAGAATCAGAAAAGTGTAACTTTTTATGATGTATGGGATGGTGAATGTACCTTGATCCTTTCAATTTGTTGGAATTTCTTGATTTGGTGAAATATGTTATGGAAAATTACTTCCAATATTGATCCTCTCATTTCCCTTGAGCCCTCTTCGATTGGTACAATGTTTTTTTTTTCTGAATTTGGCATTCCTTGGGATTTTACTTATGGATTATAGTAGAGAAATGTTGATCTCAACATGCTTAAAGGTATCTAAAATATCTTTTTCATTACCTCTTCACCTATATTCTTGGTTTAAAAACTATTTTTTGTAAAGGTTAGGGGTTAAGGAGGAACATAATAAATATTTTTCTTACATTTTTCTTTCTCCTTATTCTTCTTATACTTGGCCCTAAAAAGGATTCTATGAAGTTATGGTGAATCCTAGTGGAACGGTAAGTGCAGATTTATTAGTATTTTTTCCCACTTTTTAATGTGATGGAACTGACATTCCCCTTGGGATTTAGAGTAGGATTGGAAGGAATATTTCTAGAGTTCTTACTTACTAGTTCGTTGAGGGTGGTAATAATCTGGATTATTTGTGTCTTCAACTCCCTTAACTTCAAACATTGGCTCTTCATCTATTTATGTTGATTAAGAACAATTTTCATTAAAAGTTAATCAGTGTTAGAATATAACTTGGATTTGGGAATCCAATTAGGTTTAATTTTTTATTATTGGGCTTCAAATCTCATTGGGGTTGTTGGAAACCCTATTTTTAAGGACAAGGCTACTAGAAATTTTGTTAAAAAGGGGGCCTTTAATGTTTTCCAGAGATGTACCTCATTTTCGATTGATCCTTCCACCATTGGTTGTATGTTGGTGAAAATTAATCATAATTATTCTAGGTATGTGGTCGTTTTTATGATGATATGATCTCCTAGGTAATAATGCTGCACAATCATCTTTCTCTTGTAATTATGGGCAATAATTTGTTGGGTGGTCTACTTCAGTGCATATTCTATAAGGCCTTATAGGAGTGGGTTGGGATATATTTTGAGCCAAATAGATATGCCTCACCATAGTGGTAAAATCTTCTAACTTAGTATCAATTAAATAATTTTCAATAGAATAAGGACTTACATGATGTTCTCCTCTAACATGTGGTGTACCTCAAGCACTAATTTTTGGGAGTTTTTTTCTATATTTCAAATAAATGCATGTGTACAAGCTAGTGTTTTGTCGACCGATTCCCCTAAATCTATAGAATCCAACATGATCTTTTTCATAGGTTTGATACCTTCATAAAAGTACTGGATAAGCAGTTTCTCACTGATTTGGTGATGTGCACATCCTACACATAACTTATTGAATCACTCCATGTACTCATACATAGACTCTCCTTGTGATTTTATAATCTATAATATATTCATACAAATGGAAGTAGTCCTAAATGATTCAAAAAATATCTATAATAAAAGTCATTTCAAATTTTTCTAACATTTTACGTCTTTAGGTTGTAAATAATACATCTCATTTTTTGTAGTTCTAGTATGTGAGAATGGGAATTCTATTAGTTTTATTTGATCTTAAAATAAATTTCTTGGTTTCAAGGTTATGGAATCGAAATAAAATTATTTTAGATGTTTTTTAGGTTCCTCTACAAAGAGTTCATGAAATTTTGGAAACAAATGTATCAATCTTTTTTTTTAATTCAAAGTATTATCCTAGGTTTGGATTTTCAGTACAATTTTGTTGGTTGTTAATGTTAGCTATATCCAATTATAGAATGGTTCTATTAAGATAATAATAATTATTATCACCCATTATTTCTAGTTTATATATATATTTTCAGATAAGATTCATATTTTAAAATTCATATAGTGGAGAAATTCCCTAATTGGGTAAATGTGAAAATTCATATAGACCGAGATTATATGATTTGATCCCTAAGGATGCATTTAATATCAGGTTCTAGATCATATATATTCTCAAGATGAAACTGTTTCATAAATCATATAAATTAAATGAACAAAATTGTACCATAATAAAAAAATATGATTTTTGAGATGATGGTCTAATAAAGAGAAATGGAAAGAAGAAGAAGAAGAGAATAATAGAAAAATTGAGAAATGGGAGAGAAGAAAGAAAGAAGGTAAGTTAATAATAAAATTAAAAAATAACTCTAATTGGTTGAATTAATCACTTTTCTCCATGAAAATGGTTCCAATTTGAAGGGTTCTTTCATTGGTGATCTCAAATGATGTTCAGTTTTTTGTTACTTAGGTGTAGCAGATTGGATGACGAAGGACGTCTCTAAAAGAGGTAGTAAATAAAAAAATCTTAAAGGTATTATGAGTATAAATTAAAATATTATAAACAAACTACATTAAATAATGGGGTTTGTTTATCATTTATGACACTAAAAGAATAATTTTGTATGAAAATTATATTTTTTACTTTTTTTGAAATGAGATTGAGAAAAAGCAATAAGAAGTTATTTTTTAGAAAGTTATTTTAAAACTAATAATCAATAGTAATATAACTCTTAATATAATTATTAATAAATATAATTTAAATTAATATCCTCTTAATTATAACACCTTAATATGTTAACCCCTTAACCATATGTGAATTAACTTAACCACCAAGATTAAATTAATTAAACCCTAGGTTGTCTTCAAAAATTCAATCACCAAACCTTTCTTTTATTGATGTTATAAGGTGATCTTATGGTCAGTGGTAAATTTGGAAAAATATCCACCCTATAAATGATGAGTTTAGGGATATAGTTTAACTCTAAAAATGGTTTCTAGGTTTATTTGTTTCACTGATCAGGATCGCCCTCTCACAACTCACGCGTCACTCTACCTCACATGTTTTGTGTTAATTGTTCAATTAATTTCTTAGTTTAGTCTAATTTAAAACACAAATTAACTGAACATATTATATTAATTATAGTATCTCATTTATTCAATATAAATAAACGAATAAGGTAATAGGTATATTTATAACTAATAAAAACTACTCTTACATGGGCAGTGTAGTCATAGTAGAAACGTTTTCCATGTGAAAAAGTTTAGAGAAGAGTATAACCCAATCTCATTTCTCATTTTTATTTCTAGAAAAAAAATTATAAGTAGATAATAATAAAATTTATTAAAATAATATTACTGAACATAAAACAGAGAATTCAATTGTAAGGACAAAATCATTACAACAAAGAAGAGGGAAAGTAATTCATTTTGGAAGAGATTCTATCTTGATAGATTCCCTCCACCAAGGGTGAATTTAAATTTAAAGGAACCACTTTTTATATTCTATAAATCCTATATGGAAATTTAAACCCCCTATAAATGATAAAACTACCAATTTATAGAGTGTATAGGAGGCTAGGTTTTAAGAGGTTTCTAGTGTGAATGTGGAAATTCGTTCAAATAATTTAATACAACTTACATTGCATGTTAGACAACCAAAACATGTATAACAGATATCCTTAAAGAAGGATTATTTGTTAATAGTTGGTTCCTAGAGATTCTATCGAACTATTTTCCCCATAAAACTAAGGATGAAGAGGTTATGGCTCAAATACTGACGTTGTTTCCAATTTGGCGAGTCTATCCCATGTTGGACTTTATAGACCACTTAATCCAATAAAATACACAATTTAGCTCAGATTTCTTGAATGAATGTTGTATAATATTAATTTAGGAACACATTTAAAATTTTTTATGTTAAAATAATATATTTAAAAATATTTATGGAAAAAATAATTCAGTGCACTTTAATGGGAAAAATTGGAATTTTCATCAATTTTTCAAATGAATGATCCAATCCAAAATATTTTATAAATAAAATATTTAACAAAATTTGAGGAAATTTTTTCATTTATTAACAATAAAATATTAAACAATTTTGTTTATTAGGTCCTATTATAGAAGCCCCTCGATGCACCAACAAGTCTAATAAGACAAAATCATTTGGTCAAACCCTATGTGTTTATTACCAGTAGTTTTCAATGGTCTCGAGGATAGATCTTATAAGTAAATGTAATTTTTTTAAACCTAATGAGTTTGTAACAATTAGTATTACAATTCCTTTATGATATATATTTAATGTAAAGGAATCATGTTCCTGGGAATCATGTTGTACAATAATTAAGCATTTCCTTCATTGAGAATTTAGTTGTTGTGATTATTATCCATGATATTTTCACTATTATATTATATATAGATTCATTTAATTCTCATTTAATTTATTTAGTGGGATTTTTTAGTTAGTTATCATTCTATATTGATTCTACCTTTCCTTATAATGTTTTTTATGTTATTTAAATGTTTATTTTGTTCATTTATTTACATTTTCGTGTTTATTATGCTTGTTTATTCATGAAAAATTCCATTATAATTTATCATCACTTTGTATTTTAGTTCACCCTTATTTTTCCAATTCCATTGGTTATAAAGATAAATAATTTGAATGAGTTTTCAAGGATACTGATAATTTTATTTTATTATGTACTGTGGTCTATTTTCAATTCCTAATGTAAAATGGGTATCATATTTGTAAATGGTTCTCCAAAACTGTAAAATGATAGGTCCTTCAGGATTTGATTCCTTATATCTATTACAATGTAATAATAATGACATTGAATTTGGGATTTTGAGGACTGGATATAAATAGTTGGTATTAGATCAATTTTAATATAATCTTTAGGAGGTATATTTTAGAAAATATATATTAGGGAACATAACCCTATGATAGAAATTGAGGATAAGTATAAAAGAACATCCTAATGTTTTGATAATGTAGATATTATGTTTTTTTTTCTTTGAAATACATCCTTATTTGGACTCTATAAGTGGATGTGGTTCTAGAATAGATCTACCTAGGGGTAATTAATCTAAAAGGGTGCATTTGACTTGACCCATCATCACATGGTGCATGAAAATGAGTCTTACGACACACATAGTTTGAATTTTTTTAGGGATATTCATAGAAAAATCCACATTTTCTTTTAAAACCATTACGAAGGATTTGAATAGATGGTGCCAATGAATGATCTGTGATAAACATTAGGCATCTTAGATTGGAAATAAGTATTCTAAAGGGAATGGTAAAATTTTTTATTTGTAGAATGAATAAAATATTGAATTATTAATGAATAATGAAGAATAAGATTAAAGGAAATAAATTTCATCATAGGGATCTATTAATAGTTTTTTTCATAAATGTTGGGAACATGGAAATTATCCTAGTTAATTACTAATTCTAAAAGTTAATCCCTACACCAAGGAAGGGCCTACACTGAAATAAAGCTATTTAAGTTTTTATAAATTTTGATTCAATAATTTAATGGATTAAGTATTTTACCAATATAATTTTGGATATGATAATCCAGAAACATCTATAGATTCTATTAAATATTATAATCATATGTGTATTAATTAACTTAATAGTTATTGATACCATCATGGGTTATGAGTTTTAGATTGATCATAAGTTCAAAATATTAAAAAAATCCATTTAGGTTTAATATTATGGGAGGCTCCCAAGATTAGACTAATTTTGGATAATTTTATTGAAATGATATGTTTTAGTGGAAAAGTTATTTAAGAAATAATTCCATTATATTTTAGAGTAATTAGATTTAATTTATTTATTTAATTTAGGGTTAATATGACACTAATAACATTTTAATAATATTTAAATATGATTATTAGACTTTGGGAAAAGTATGTTTTTTTGAAAACTTACGTAAAAAGTTTATTTAATTATTAATTTTAATTAATGGATTCCCATCATATTGTTTTGTTAACATTATAGAAATTATCTTAATATATTTTTGAAAAAGAAAAATCTATATGATAGGTGTTAAATTATCCCATCTAGCAGGGTTGTGAGGTTTGTACCCTTGACCGAAGGACAATAAGGGTTTAAAACCTATGACATGCCTACATGATGTCTTGATTAATATGTAATTGTTTTTAGTTTAAGGATTTGAGAAATAAAAATTAATGATAAACCAATAGTGTTACATTTGAGGTTTAAATATTAATTTATTATATTATATAACATGTGATAACCATATTGGTTTTGGAAAATATTTATAGGTAAATATAGCTACTTTTCACTTGTAATTGGATCTTATGATCCATTAAAAGTCAATTTTATTCATTCAGAAAAAAATCATTTTTGGAATATTAATTTCATGGAGTAAGTGAGGAATTGGTAATTGATCGAACCAAAATGAAGGGATGAATTTTTTCTTTTAAAATAGAAAAATATCATGTAAGTATATTTACTTAAATATGTATAAATTAAACAAATTCGCCAAATTTTGGAAGAAGGTTCTTAAAATAAAATGTTATCCTAATACCATTGTTTATGATACTAACAAGAACCTTTTTCACACCTATTTGATTTATGGGTTTGAGGTCCTTAACGTTTCATTGTACATTAAATTTTTTTGATCAATGAAATCAATAAAGCTCTATAAATATTTACACTTTTCTTCTATATCCACATCTTTACCTTCCACCAATGTTCTCATACTTGGAATCCTAGCTATGTGCTATTTTATATAACCTTGGTACTCCAATTTACTCTCTTATTAAGAGGATATTTAATTAACCCTTTTATGATGTGTGTTTTTACAAAAATTAATTCCCAAATATCAACCTTTTATTACCAATAACATGATTAAATTGTGAGGATGAAATATATTTAAGGCGGGGAGAATGTAACACCCTGAAATTTGAAAATAAGAACATTGTATTCGATAACATATGTGACACACGACACCTAGATTTGAATAAAACATAAAACCTAGGGACATTATGATATATTTATTTTCATGAAATTATTATTTTATCTTGAGTTACATGAAGCACTAAGTTTATCTTGTGTTAAACACAACACTCAGTTCAGCTTACAGTACACGCAACATAGAGTTTAAAAGAAATGTGAAATATTATAAAAATATTATTATTTAATATAATATATATAACCTAGTTGTTAAACTGGAGGATATTAACAGTAATAAATATATTAGGAAAATATTTTTTTTATATTTATAAGAAATAAAATAGGAATCATTTAAATGAAAAATAAATATTGTTTGAAAAACTGTATTTTTTCTAAAAGATGTTTAGTTGAGCTTCGCACACATGATTAAAATTTAATTTTTAAAACTTCTATAAAACTTATTTGAAAAAATTTATTTTAAAATCATAATACCAAAATTATATTATGTTTAATTTTTTAGATTTTTCTAAAAACTTTCATATTTTGATGAATAGTGAAAAATACTTGATTTAATTGAAAAATTCCTTTTCATTTAAATAATTTACATTTTAAAAATAATATTTTTACTTGGTTTTAAAGAAAATTTAGTTCAATTTTATGTAAATTAATACCATTATTTCATTTTAATCATTTTTATATTTAATTTAGATATAAAAACCGTTTAAACCTTGAACATCTGCACTTTAAAAAATCCTCTCTCTCATCACGTCTATGAGATTAATATTAAAATTAAATTTTCCAACTCTTTAAATTGAATTTGTAAAAATGGATTAAATATTTGGAATCATAATAATTTATAATTACTGTGAAGGTCAAATTAAATATAGGCCAAAATTAACAGCGAATACGGTAAAAATTAATTAGCACAGTTAATGTAAAAACATTCTTACTAGGGGGTTAAACTAAAATGATAAGTGTAAAAATAACCAATTAAAAATCCCAAATAAAATTTTATGGACGTATTTTGACCCTTGAACCAAAAATATTAAATTATGGTCCATTAGGGTCTATTTTAACAAATTAATAACATTGGAGAACTCAATTATTTTAAAAAATACCAAGTGTGTCCTCTCCCCCCACTGATAAAAGGCCACCCATATCCCCTCTTATTTAAACATTAAAACCATTTTGGATAATAAAATACCTACCCAAATCATTTCAAAATACACCTCCCTTCAACCTATATGACTAATTTTTGGCGTAAATCAAACCTAGAAATGCTTTAGTGAAAACCTAAGGAGGATACCCAAAGAAGAGGAAATGTTCTTCAAGAATCCTCTTTATTCTATTTCTTTATCCACATCATTCAATTATTATTAAAAAATGATGATAAAATATCATTAGTATCTTACATATTTTGAGATTTTTTATAATATGTTCATGACCAACAACCATCTCCACTTCCAACAAATTGATTGTGAAATCATTACTTGTGTGTATGGTGGACTACTACCTCACAAAATGATATCATTTATTCTTGCATTAAAACCTTTTTTGATGGTTTATGATGATGTATATAATCTATATATTTGATATTTATAACATATATATACATATGGATTCAATATATCAGATATATATTTTTTGACTTTACATTCGTAAGAAGGTATGATAACGTAATTCACATGTATTGTAGACTACAACCTCATGAAGGGATGTAAGTCATCTTTCAGCAACTCTTCACATGGAACTTTAAAAGGATAAAGTAAAAGATTAAAGTGATATAAACAATATAATTATTATATTTATGAAATATTTATCATTATTTAAGGATAATATATTTCATTTTCTTTCTTAACTTTTCACTCACTTAAAGATGATAACATCGTTCGTGTAAGTGTGGATTACCGCCTTCACAGAGATATGTGACCATCTTCTCATCACAATATCACATGGATAATATATATAAGTATATAATAGTGTATATATTATATAATTATAATTATTTAAATATTATATATTACATACATTCTTTTCATAGTGATTGGAAAATGTAAGCGCTACTCAAGCATACGTACAACCTACCGTTTCCACGATCGTATCATACTTCATTTATATAAAAAACTCTAATGACTTATATTAAAATTATAATTGATGTATAAATTTTATAATTATGTCATGTTTTTTATTATATAGATGAATAAACTATATAATATGTGCAAGATCCATATCTTTAATCAAAAACAAAAAAACAAGGAAAATAACAAACTAAACAATGAAAATAATGAAATATTATTAATGAATGCATGACTAGATGTTATAAAAGGATAACATATGATATTATAAATAGTAATATGGTTCTGGTTTAATGTAATATAATTTTTAAAACCACTATTTTGGAGGTTAAAGAATGTTCAATCTAAATGAAGCATGAGGTAATTGATTTCATCTCAATTTTATTTAATTGAGTCATTTTGTAATATTACACATGGATTCAATATATCAGATATATATTTTTTGAATTTACATTCGGAAGAAGGTATGATAACGTAATTCACGTGTATTGTAGACTACAACCTCATGAAGGGATGTAAGTCGTCTTTCAGTAACTCTTCACATGGAACATTAAAAGGATAAAGTAAAAGATTAAAGTGATATAAACAATATAATTATTATATTTATGAAATATTTATCATTATTTAAGGATAATATATTTCATTTTCTTTCATAACTTTTCACTCACTTAAAGATGACAACATCGTTCGTGTAAGTGTGGATTACCGCCTTCACAGAGATATGTTACCCTCTTCTCATCACCATATCACATGGATAATATATATAAGTATATAATAGTGTATATATTATATTATTATAATTATATAAATATTATATATTACATACCTTCTTTTCATAGTGATTGGAAAATGGAAGCGCTACGCAAGCGTACGTACAACCTACCATTTCCATGATCATGTCATACTTCATTTCTATAAAAAACTCTAATGATTTATATTAAAATTATAATTGATGTATAAATTTGATAATTATGTCATGATTTTTATTATATAGATGAATAAACTATATAATATGTGCAAGATCCATATCATTAATAAAAAAAACAAGGAAAATAACAAACTAAACAATTAAAATAATGAAATATTATTAATGAATGCATGATTATATGTTATAAAAGGATAACATATGATATTATAAATAGTAATATGGTTCTAGTTTAATATAATATAATTTTTAAAACCACTATTTTGGAGGTTAAAGAATGTTAAATCTAAATGAAGCATGAGGTAATTTATTTCATCTCAACTTTATTTAATTGAGTCATATTGTAATATTACACATATAATTTCTTTTGTGTGGTGTAAAAACTAATCCTTGACATGAAATATCATTATTACTTAATAATTCATGGAAGTTTAATATTGAATTTGAATTATTTCATCTAAGGGTATTTGAATTGAAAATTACCAAGTGGTAAAAGTTATTGTACAATCTCACCTTTATTTGTGATTTTCATATTTATCTTGAAACAAAAACATCATAGTAATAATTTTTCATTTTAAATTAAATTTATTTTAAATATCCATATTTTAGTATATTTGAAATGTGGGTTTCATAAACTGTATACCATTTATACATATGGTTTTTACTTTGACAGTTATTTCATTAACTGAGGAAGTATTGATAAATTAGTATATTTTACTAAATATAGGTATTTTATGATAAGGAATTTTTTTTAGGTATTAAATATATTATTTGATATACGTGGAATTATTTAGAAATGACGATATGGATGGGTCCCATTATTGAAATCCCATTAATGCGTCAAGAGTTCTCATGAGACAAAATTAGTTGGCGAAACCTTATGCATTTGTAACCAATAGTTTTAAACTATCTTGAGGATATATCATGACCTTATAGGTATAATTTTCCAAACCCAAGGGTTTTTACCCAATGGTTTTAAACTATCTTAATGACATTCCTTGTCGGGAAAGATATCATGTTCCTAGGAAACATGACTTCAAATAATTATGAATTTAATTCCTTGAAAATTCAATTTTTTTAATTATTATACACAAGATTTTAATTGTAATATTGGCTATAGATTCACTAAATTCTTATTTTACTAATTAAATGAAATTTGTTTTTAGTTATTTTACTTGAAATTTCGATTCTACCTTATCTTACAGTGATAATCAAGTTTTTTAAATGGAATATGTGTTTAGTTATTTACCATTTAATGTTGATTATTATTATTCATTAATGATAGCTTCTACCATACATAATGCTTACTGATCATTTCAGCTCGCCCTTTCCCCCCAGGTTATGAAGATGAATCCATTGAATGAGTTTTCAAGGATTTAGATCATTTTGTTTTGTTATGTAATATGTTTTTTTCTATTAGAAATGTAAAATGGGTATCATGTATGTATTAGGTTCTCGAAAATTACTACACAAATCGGTCATTCTGTATTTGATTCCATGTATCCATGAAAATTTAAAAAATAATAAACTAGATCCATGCTATTGGGGCCTAGGTTTCTATAGTTTACATTAGATAATTTTCAGCATAAACCTTAGGAAATAGATTTAGGAAAACATAGGTTAGAGAATACAAACCTATGATATAAATTGAGTATAAGTATAAAGAACACCCTAATATTTTGTATAGGTAGAGATTATGTACTTTTTTCTTATAATAAATCCCAATATGGATACTACAAGTGGATGTGGTTTTGGAATAGATGCACCTATGGGAAATAACACTAAAATGGTATACTGGCCATAACCCGATCATCACGTTGTGCACAACAATAGGTCTCACTGTGCACATGGTTTGATAGTCCTGGGGGTTATGTGTAGGATCGTAAGATTATCTTATATTGATATACATATAATAGGGGGTGAATTTTAGTTTAGAAAACCCTTAAACAATACAAAAGATGAAGCTTATTAAAGTAAAATTATACACATTAGTCTTAGTTCTATTATTAGAGTAACAAAATCGAAATAGGAAAACATCCAATTATATCAGAGTAAAAGAATCGAAATCAACATAGATCCGATTAATTTCATAGTATTATTTTTATTGTATTATAAATTACTTTGATAAAATAAATTTTATAGAAATAAAAGTATAAAGACTAAATTTTTATAACTAAAACAATAAAATAGAAACCTATAAAGACATTAAATAAAATTTCTAGTGTCAGTAAGAATGACTTGCAAGATATAATTTAAATATTTTAATCTTTTAACCATAAGGGTAAATTTGTAAATAAACTTGAATAAAGGCATCCACTATTTTATAATTATCATAAATCCAATATTTCTTTAACACAAAAGCCCTTGATATGATGATCAGAATAAGCTATGTCTTCCTATCCTCAAAATCCCTCAATATGATTATCATCATCTATATTTCTATCCTTATAATCCCCCAATATGATGGATCATATTCACCATCTTTCTATCCCCAGAAGCCATCAATAGTAACAATTACCAGACACAAAATACTAATGAAAAAGTTCTAAAGGAAACAACATGACCATGATTCCTTATAACTATAACTCTCTAAAGTAATACAATGAATAAGAATGAGATGTTCACCAAGAGAAAACTTTAGAAGGATTGAGTTGCAAAATTTATCAAATACAAACTCTTCAAATGACCAGATATTTATGGATGAATCTACAATGGTCACATTTCTGTGTTTGTTGCAACGGACTCAGACATCTGGATCTTTATAAATTATAATTATTTGGAATAACTAATTGTCTCACATCATTTTTTTAAACTATAATAGTGCTAAAGGAATTCCTTTTGATAGAAATAATTATTCTATATTCCAATTATAAACATAGGATGGTTTGTGGGACTTCATTATCTATTTTATATATGATAATCCTTAAGATAGATAGTATAATATATCGATATCAGAATCGGTCCAATGAGTATGAATTTTTTTAGCATGATAGAAAAGAAAGAAGTCAAAATCATAGTCCAATTATTGGGAAATTATGATTATCAGATGCATACAGAATCATATGATCGTATTGAGTAATAAAAAGGTCATATTCATAATATATTAGAATATTTTCTATGTATGGTAATAGATAATGTTTTCTACAAAATCATAATTAAACATTTGGGACATAAAAATTTAGTAAAGATGTTTTATGAAAGAGTTTGTGATTTCCAAAATTAAAGGAATGGAAAGGTAAGAATTAATACTTCTAAATCCAAAATATCACCTTTTGAAAATCATAAACCACGAGACGTAAATTAAAAATAACCTTGAAAAAAATACAACCAATTTTTCCCTTTGAGAAATTTGAAGTTATTATTTACAACTTAAATGCCTCTGAGATTATAACTCTTATAAATATGATGTTGAATATGATATAGAGAATTAGAATAATTCTACATTAAAGAGAATTATCCCACTTTGTGAAGGAATTTACCCCCTAATATTAGAATTTATATTTTTAAAAGAAACATCCCCGATTAACAAATATCACCTTTTGATAAAATTTTCATCACCTAAGTATATCATTATCCCCCTTTGTGGTTTTTAGAAAGCAATGTATAAGAATCCAAAGTTTCCTAAAATGTTAGAAAAATAATATATGAAACAATGAATTGAACTTACTAATTATCCATTAAAAATATGAAATAACATATAACTAATCAAAATTATGAAGCATTCAAGCATAAATAAATCAGATGAAAAGTTAATTCAGTCATTAAAAATACAATTATTTTAAAAAATTACATCAAGAGTTAAAAGGTAAAGAAAATTATTCTTTCTTTATCGTTTTTTTGAAAAAATTATTTTATCTTCTTGAACTCATACTTATATTTTTCCATCTTTTGAATCCTTTCTTCTTGCATCCAGTCTTGAGACTTCATCATTCTTTTACTTCCTCAGATAGATCATTATTTTGATCTATCATTTTGATCAACTCATATTCACATGATGTGAGTCTTCTCATTTACTATATAATAACTCAAATATTTTTATTAAAAACATTTATATCTCCAATATGTTCATCAGCAAAATCTCTGGATTCTTCGGAAAAATTAACTCTACCAGCCATGTATGAAGATAAATTGTTACATGTTTCAGTTGATTTTCAAAAGAGTTTTTTTAATTCATAAAACTTCTATTCATGTATACAAATATAAGAATAAACCAGTTTGGGAAAATTTACCACTTTATTACAAGATCTTGTTTGCGCACTAGAATTTTGTTGAAAGTTTTCAATTATGCATCAATTTTAATCACTAATTTTGTTAAATTTTTTATTGAATACGATTTTCACTAAAACTATTTTGAATGACATTAAACATTTATTTAAGGTTAGTAATGTATATAATTATAGCTACTAACCTCCTCAAGGATTGAAAAATGTAATAAAATACTTTTTGTGTTATCTTGGCGTCTAAATCTAATGAACTTGGGGAAAGTTTGGGAGGTTTAATCTCACTTGTTCTGGGGTCACCTTCTGTGAGTTTCTTATAATATTTCTTTGAGTCTTTCTTCTCATATGATATTTCTAGAATTTATACATCCTTATTAGATTTAGATTTTCCAGATTTTTTCAACTTTGATTATTGATCTTCTTGTTCTTTATTGGATGGTAATTCGAACACAATTTTTGATGAAGATCCTTCTCAATGAATAATTTGTGTTTTTTCATTCTCACTAGATTTAGATGGTAAATTCGATGAATATGGGGATGACTCCAATGAATCATTTTATTTTAAACCTTTATCTGATTTATTTTATTCATCGATACAATATTTCATTTCTTCTTATTCCTACTCTTATTATTCTTATACTTAAACCTATTACCCTTATTCTACTTCTACATATTCTTCTTTATTTCCTTCTTTAACTACCTTATCAACTTCCTTTTCAAGTTATTCTTCTAACTTCTTTTCCGTTATAAGACTTCACTTTCCGAAAAACTAGGGTTCTGATTCTTTCTAATGTAAAACATGGCCATATTCATCAATAATAACATTTTGTTTTCCCTTGTCAGTAATAGAAGGAATATTGGTATGAACAACTAATGTTTCTTTAAAAACTAAACTAGATTATAGATTTACATGATCGATATGGGATATTGTATGTACAAGATTTTCATTAGCTATTTCTACTCCTTTGAAAAGACTTTATAACATTTTGGCCTCTTTCATTATCCTATTTTGTGTCAATCTATTCTATTCTTCTTCCCACATTTCAGCAGTTCTAATTTTAATGCCCTTTCTTATAAAGGATCAAGTCCGAATTCCAGATCCCTGCCTTTTTTTGGGCCATATGAGCCATCATATTTTCAAATAATTCATCAGGAATTTTGTTTTATTTTTTTATAAGTGAATAAGTGTCTTACTCTATTATCTTCTTTGATAAATTATTAGAATTCATATATGGTTGTGCTTTCTATGTAGCACCATCAACATTTTCCAAAAAATATATTTTTCTTGTAATCAACAACTAACTTCATTCTGGATATCATAAATTAACTGATAAGGAAATATTTTCCATTAGTGGATATTATTTGTTCTCTAATTTAAAAAACTCCATAAAATTCACTACCAACTTTCTTATGAAATATGAAAACATTATTATCTTTGACTTGAATAAATATGTTATGATGTTCTGGACCGTAATGAAAATGAACTTCACTATATCAATATTTCTCATATTCACCAATTAGTCAAGTTGGTAAACATAAAAAACATTAAAAGTACCCATTTCATGTTTCCTAGGGATCAAATAACCTTGCTTAAAAAGATCAATGACTCTATTAAATGGATTTATCTTTTTTAACCATTCCATATTCCAAAAATAGAGAATCTTTAGATTTGTTACTATCAAAAGTATCATGTTTGTTTGGTAGCTTATGAGAATTGCGATGGGATTCTAATTTTGAGGGAACACTAACCAAGTCATTAAATCCTAATTATGAAAGTTTTTACCTATTTACAAACATTGTGTAGGTAATTTATTTCTTCCCATCTTCCTTAACAAATTTCACAGAAGTATACAAATTAGAAACTAGCTCTAGATAATATTAGTATAAATCCTTGTCCGACTTCTATGCACAGACTTACTCCTATCCTTGGAATAAAATAAAATTATTGAGAGTATAACCATACATTTCAAACCAAAACCTTTCATCTAACATTTCCTAGAATATAAACCATAGTGAAAATTCTTCCTTGGTTTCCATTGCAACTGAAATTGGAACCAGTGAACAGATGTAAGAAAAACATTTAGACTGATGACTATGAAGGGTGTAGTAGCTCTTGTGTGAAATCTATAGATAAATTATATGGGACATGGGGGGAACCACCATTACATAGGTACTTGGTGTGATGATTCAACATCAATAAAATAGACAATGATTGAGAGGTAAAACACTTCGGATATGACATAAGGGATTTATCCCAATAAAATTTTAACAATATATTGAAACTATCAATATTTTTATACTTTTTTAGAGTGACATTAATTCTGATTAAGAAATTTATAATATTTTTTAAAATTATATGTTTTTATAAAATTAAAATTATAAAAATAAATATAAACTAATTTTATGAAAAAGTGAAAAATAAAAAATATTAGAAGAGTACCTTTCAGAGAATTTTTTTTTCATCAGTATGAATAACATATTTTTCTTTGTTTTTGTAAACATATGATTATTGTTTTAAAATAAATAATTATTATGTTATTTTTATTTTGGTAAACCTTTTAAATTATTTTTATTTCATAGAAAACTAAATATTACTGTTTTAATAACTAATTACAACTGTTTTTGTATTCTAAAAAGTTCAAATGAATTTCTCATCTAAAAATTTTATAATAATTTCCACATCCAGAATATTTTTTTAGGAATTTTGAATTCATTTTTTATAAAATTTATGACTCCAAAAATAATCATTAAGATAATTTTTTATAAAATCTATCAATTTGGTAAACTAAAATATTTTATGAAAAGTAAAAGTTTTTGAAAAACTTATGTAATCCCCCAATGAAAATGAGTACTATAATGTATAAATATTAGTAAGATAGTAGTATATATGAATTATAAATTTATATTGATAATTCAATGATTATTTTTTATATATTGAAATATAGAAAAACAAATAGGTTTAGTGAAAATGTCATCATGTTGTTCTTGTGTCCCCCTGAATTGGAAAATTATATCTTATTTAAGTTCATGATATTAAAGGAAATGATGTCTTATATCTATGTTCTTACCATGAAAGTGATGTTCTTGTTTTTTACTTAATAAAATGGAACTTGTATGATCACAATTTTTTTTGTTTTTTAAACCTTATTCCATAACCAGTGAGTGTGTGTTGCATCCACAACACATGATTAAAACAACTTCCAGTAACCACATATTAATCTTCAATAGTGTAAGTGATAATTTTTGTTGTTTCTTACATGAACAAGAAACTAAATATTATCCTTATAAATGAAAGGTTCTAGACATAATTTTCTTATCCTTTTTACATTCACTAAATTTAGCATCTCAAAAAACTTTAGTTCAGAAACATTTCAAGAAGAATATAATATGAAAAAATACACAGTCCCCTTAAAATAAAAAACATTAATTTTACATCATTTAAATGGGATTATTTTGGTTTGTATTTATATCTATCATATAAGCATAATGAAAACTTTAAATTTGGTTGAATAGAAGTTAAGTAAAGTAAACATCCTACCGTTCTTCAAAAATTTTATTAATCAATTGGTTTCCTAGCCTCATCAAGATCTAATGTATTGTAGGTACCAATAGAAGTACTAAAAATTTTATTTTTTTCATATCGAAATATATTAAAGATGATATTTTACATAATAATATTCAGATATAAAAGTTACTTCTGTTTTTTGTGAAATTTTAAAACCATGAAAATATTTTAACTGAGCTATCATACAAATTTCAAACTCATTATTCTAATATCTAAAAAGGGTTATGTTAAATATTTTTAGATGAATCAAATATAATTTCATAAATATTAATTTTTACAATAATAATATTTTTATTAACTTCTTTTATAAATATTTGGATTCATAGTTCCCTTAAAAAATGTTTTGAAATAAAAATACAGGTAATCTATCAGACTATGATCTAGGGGTTTCTTTATGTCTATAAAGTGATTTGATAAGTTTATAAAATTTTTATGAATGTTTTTTTATTTTCAAATAAAATTGGTTGTACAATATAAAAATCCTCCAGAACATATCTATTAATAAAACCGCAGTTCACATCAATTTAAAATAGTTTGAAATTAATGAATACTGCAAAGGATAGAAGTATTCGAATAGCTTCAGGTATTTCAACCAGAGAATAATTTTCACTATAATATATTAATTATTTTTTATTATATCCCTTACTAACATTTATATCTTTATTTATAACTATTATTGAATTTTCATCACATTTATTCCAAAAAACCCATTTTACTCCAATTATAGAAGTTTTTATAAGTCATTTAACTAAATTCCAGACATTGTTAATTTAAAAATCATTGAGGTCATCATTAATTTCCTTAATAAATTCCTCATCACCTAAATCCTCATTAGTATTATTAGGTTCAATATGGGATAAGAAATCCAAATTTTCAATTTCATTTATTAAGGATGTAACGACCCAAACTTTCATTAATGGAAATTCCTCTTGATCTAATTAAATGTCTCATTATATAAAATGTTTATATAAAATGTGAACATCAATTATAACATCCCAAGTAAGTAATGAATAATATATATTCTTTTCTATGTCTATTTATGAATTAGATAGTGTTTTAAAGACTTAAAATGAGAATAAATCCAATCTTAAGCATAGCATTATCTAATATTGTTTTACCGCCTTTTGATGGAGAACCATTCTTAAATCTATATTTTGACACTTTTATAAGATCTATTTGATAAAATAAACTTATTATTTATTATTGGGACATTTAAATTTACTTTGGATTAATTTATGGTATTTTTCTGACAATGTTCATTTTTTAATGAATATTGAAAAATACTGCATTTTACATCAAAACTGCTTTTTCATCTAATTTAATTATATGGTTAGATTATCTTTTTAATTGGGTTTAAAGTGTAATTATAATATATTTTTACCATTTAATATAATGGTGGTCACTAGAATTAATTTCACCTTGTAATTGGGCATAAAAAGGTGCCAAACTCTTCATAGATATTGTTTCAAAAAAACCGCTATTTGTTTTGACAACGAGAATTATTTTTAAATTAATTATTTCAATTTCTATGTTTGGAGTTTGGTAAAATGGATTCCATATTTGGAATCAGAAGGTCCAAATTATGTAATTAAGACTCTTGTTTTTGGACATTATGAATAGTAACGACAGTAACTATCATTAATTATCTTGATTAATTAGTAATCAGGTAGTTAAGTATAATAAAATAATATCATAATAATAAAAAATGACCCGAAAATGTGTCCTAATTATACTGGTTGTGTCATGGCCGAACATGGGATTCCTTGTTACAAACTTAGGGACCCCATGGAATCACTTTTGAGTGAAAGTGATACTTTATCATTTTATTTTTAAAGAAAGGAGAATATCACTAAAGAATGTATCACCCGAGTAAAACATTTTTAATTTTGTCTACATAAATGATTTCTTGGACTATAAATAGTCATTGGAAATCTAAAAATATTTCCTACATCATCGTATTTTTTTTATAATTTTTATACATTAAATCAATTAATTTATTTATGACATCATGATGATGCAATGATTACCTCATTAATGAACGATTTAAATAAAATGAAACGATAATGTAAAATATAAAACTTACACTTGTCAAAGACCTATTGGATGAGTATATTTAAAACCCTTATCACCTAATCCTCTAAATATATCAATGTGGGACCTTTAAAATCCGAAACTAATTTTAATATAAAGTAACATTTTATAACATTCCAAGAGTGCCCCTCCTCTCCTCTTATAAAAGGCCCCCACCTCTACCTATTTACACACACTTCTCAAGCCATTAGATCGGCCAAGATCTACTCATTTTATCTCTCTTGATACCTCTATTCATCCTAGAAGCCTTAACTTAGGTAGAAATCTCTTCAAGAAAGCCTTTTGGTTCAAACCAAGAGGAGTTACCCGATTTAAAGGTAAAGACTTCTCTAATGTTCTTTTGTTTTATTTTGCATCTCCAACCACATAAACTATTTTTATTCATTTATTTTGTAACAAAACCAGTATATTAAATATACTAGGATGTTTTTATAAGAATTATTTTAGCTATACTTACACACACCTACATCTAATGGTTAAAGAGCATACTGTTTCTGTGGATGGCGAATTTCTGCCTCACGAAACGATGATTGTTCAATATTCTTATAACATCTTCAAAGGTGGCCATTAAGATGTCAATATATTTATATATGATATATAATATGTTTATGTTTTCCTTAAGATTCTGTATTTTTACATTTGTGGCATACCTTTATGGTTTCCATTATGGGTAAACGCGATATCTTCATTTTAGGAAGTGCGGACTACCACCCCCTCAAAGTGATTTGATTCGTCAATGCCATATGTGAGATGTATAAAGGATGGAGTTAATGATATTATATATGATATTATACTATAATTATAATACACCTTTATATCATTATTATTCCAATCCCTAAAATACGAAATAGAAATGAAAGTAGCGTTCAGGCGTACGTACGACTTACCGTCTCCAAGAATGGTGCATTTCATTTCTTACCTATAAATGTTATGTAATATTATAAATGCATGTATATACTGGATATATATTATATATATGATATCTACATAATGAATATAATTCTGGATATAATGGATATTTTACCACATGAACAACTTGTAATTATAAGGAGTTTATTTTTGACTCAACTACCAATGATCGAAAAAACAACCATTATTAACTTAAATAATTACATAGTGTTCATAACATGGTAATAAGTGATATAAAAGGAATAATGAACTTGGAAAAGGTTCTTAAGAAAGTATAAATTAACTCAAGTTTATTATTCAGGAGGTTAAAGAATGATCAAGTCAAGTCGAAACCGAGGTAAGGGACTTCGTCTCAATCTCCTTTAATTGAGGCATATTTTGTTTTATACACAAATTTATTGTACACGGTGTATAAAACCCTTTGAATTTTACTTTTATTCAAAGGGAGTCTATTTATACGAATTTTAACGCTCCGAGATTTTATGAAAAATATTCTTTTTAATTTCATTAATGTCTTTTGTTGTACTCTACACTAAAAGGAGCTTGCACAACACGCATCCCTGACTTGGCTTGCATTATACGCAATAAAGACCTTCCTCAATAGTGTGTGTAGTATGCAATACTGAGTTTTACTAAACGAGATATTATTATAATATTATTATGAACTAGCCGTTATAAATAGAAATACCCACTTTTTGAAATTTTATAAATTCTATCTTTCAAAATGGACTTCATTTTTGGATTCGTAATATCGAAATTAGCTTAGGGTGAAATTTTGTTACTTTTCGGATAACTTTCATATTCTGATGAATAGTGAAAATTACTAAATTTTAATTAAAAAAAACTTTCTTAATCGAAGTAATTAATAGTGATAAATTATTAATTTGAGTGGTTTTAAAGTATATTTAGAATATATTTTTACCATTTAATACAATGTTGGTCATTGGATGTAATTTCACATTTAAACCAGACATAAACAAGTGTCAATCTTTTGATATTTATTATCTCCTAAAAACACGCTATTTGTTTTGACGATGGGAATTAATTTTTAAATTAATTAATGAAAATGATATGTTTTGAATTTGGTAAAATAGAACTCATTTTTGAATTCATAATATCAAATATAGCTTAGGCCTAATTTTTGGTATTTTTCTGGAAACTTTCCTTTTTTGATGAATAGTGAAACCACTATGTGGTAGTTAAAAAAATTGATTTTTTCATAAAACATAATTTTATCACTTCTGTGAGTGGAATTTCGAAAATATGAGAGAAATGTTAAATATCAAGGACTAAAATGTGGTTCAATGAGATGAAAATATTTTTTTTGTGAATAGTAACTTTTTACTTTTATTTACCACGGTTAAAAGTAAATAGGATAATTAAGGGTAAAAATGATATTATTATTACCCTAAAACATGTCCTAATTCTATTTTATAAGTGTAAATTGGCCAAAAACAACCTTAGGAATAAAATATGACCATTTAGGCCCACTTGGATTAAATTAGGACATTTATTATTAATTTATTTAAAAAAGGGTTAAAATAGTTAAAATCAAAGTTTAATAACTAAATCATTTTTAATATAGGGTTATAAATAAGATAAATTAGACTATAAATATTCATTAGAAATCTAAAGAGATTTACTACATAATGGTATTTTATTTTTAATTTTTAGATTTAAAATAATTTAATTTATATATGACACAATGATGATGCAATAATTATCTTATTAATGAAATATTGACATAATTGATGTTATAAATATCCAAATAAATGTAATTTGAGACTTTTTATGAATTAAAATAATTTTATATGTTAATATGACATGTTAGTATTTATATAATTGACTTTTTTAGAACTAATAATTCTGTTATGATTTTCACACAAATCAAGTACCAAATATTGTCAAAATTGACATAAAATAGTTTTTTAAAAACATATTATATTATTAATTGTTATTATATTCATAAAAATCTAAGGTTCTTCCAGGATACTTATATCATGATAGTTGTATCATTACTGGACCACTTGGGGGTCTCTTGTATGTATATTGTATGTTTATTAACTATATAATATAAAAATACAAAGTGACATGGTAAATGTCAATCTAATTAACTAAGAGTTAAAACTAAAAGATAAGGTTAATATAATGACCTAAACTTGTCTAAATTATATTTAATGAAATGGTTTCGACCCATCCCCACCTTATATTCTAAATATATCAATTTTGAGATATTAAAAACAGAATATGACTTTATAATAAAATAATATTTTTAGTTATTCCAAAGGTGCCCCTCTCCTCCCTTATAAAAGGGCACCTCCTCCCTCTCCTCCTCACACCACTTTGAGCCTTCATTCTCGGCCAAACCATGCAAAATTATCTTCTACACTTCCCTAGAAACATACTAGATGTCATGGTCTTCTTCAAAGACCAATTTTAGTGCCCTAAGTGGAGGTCTCAAAGAGGCGCTTCAAAGAAGAGGTAGTGTCTGTTACCGATTCTTTCAACTTTATTTATTCTTCCACTTATTCTTATTTAGTTGTTTAATTATGAAGTAATAACATCTGTATCAGTCATATACTGATATGTTATTATAAGTATGAAACAACCATATTTCACCATCTATCCATCCTACGGAAAATGAAATCACCACGCGTGCGTATGTACGGAATACCATCTCCATGTCGTGGTGTAATCTATTTTCCACCACCACCTTACTTGGATGGGTATAATGCTAAAAGTAATGAATATATATGATTATTGAAAATTGATATTAATTTTTTAATATTATACATACACTTTAATACAATTCCATGATCAAGGGAATGATATCATCACTCGTGCGTACGTACGGACTACCGTATCCACGAACGCGATGAGATTCATTTTCCATGATTAACCATTAAAGAATGATTATAAAGTATATATAATGAATAATAATGAAATATATGACATAATAATGCTACTTGATTTATGTATATATATATATATATATACGTATTTCATCTATTTAATTTCATTCAATTCAATAAGGAAAGGAAAACAGCGTTCATACGTACGTACGGCCTACCCTCTCCATGAACTGCGTATTTCCTTTATTTTTATAGGTCTATAATATATATGTATATGATGAATATATATTATATATAAATCATGTTTTACACTATGGAATTATGTAAATTAGGATATAAATAATAATATCAAGAACGACAAGTCGAAACACATACGATAAATGAAATGATTTTACCCAAAACGCTACTTTCACATGGAATTTACAAACGAACGGGTAATATAAAGTCATAAGTGAAACATATATGACATCATAACAATGAATATGATTATGTAATAAGTCAATGACATTATTTAAATCATTATACAGGTTTTTTGGATCCATACAAAGCATATCAGACCTATGGTAAGGGATAACTATTCCAATCTCGTTCTTATCTGAGATTGTTTATTCGTAAGTATTTACTGGGGTTATTTTTATCATCCATGTAAATGTTTCCTAAAAATGGGTTCATGTATTTTTAAATTCCTTTTTACCCATTTGGACTTTTACCCAATGGTATGGAAGGAATCTCTCTTTTATTTACCATACTAGGTACTTTTTGACTTTTCCGACAAAAGTACGAGAAGAATGTTTTTTTAACGTATACAACATGAAAGGATTTTTACGGTTTTATAAAACCTTATTTTCATGAATATTCCACCAAAATATTTCATGAATATTTTCAACAAAATCCTTTTATTTTAAAATTGCATGACATTTTGTGAAAAGAAAATGATTTTGAAGAAAAAAGGATATTTTCCTAAAGAATTCATTTCAAGTGTTTTATCAAAACCATTTTTCATCTAAGATGACATTATTTCATATGTGTATGTTTCGAGTATAATGTATCTAGGATTTACATGGTTTCACTTTTCTTATTATTAAATGATATCCATTTATTTTATATGGATTCTGTGATGATGGGATGATGTTTATGAAACCCATTTTATTTATTGGGTTTTTATGAATGATGTATGTTTATTTTGTGGAAAAAGTAAGAATGATTTCATTATGAGATGGGTGGGACCTATATCTCCCTCCAATTCATTGGGTAATGATTTATATCTCATGAGATATACATGGCTGGAATGGTAAGTTAATCCGGTTCAGTATTACAGGACTGGAACAAGGAGTGAACTCGATTCCGAAAGGGACTTTGTCCACTAAGATGGTCTTGGATGAAATGCCTTGGCTACTATGGAAATAATTTCATGTGCTTAATGGATGCAAAAATTAAATTTTTTATTCCCATGATATTTTATCATGATTGATGTTCCCTTATGATATATGCCTTACGTACTTCCAGGATTCATGTCTTTGCTCAAGATTTTTATGTTTACATTTTATGTTCAAGTTTTTGCATTCAAATGTTTATGGATTGTTTTATGTTCTCTATGTTTACCCTTACTGGGAATTTGAGCTCACCCCTTTTATGTTTTATTTTCCCCAGGATATAAAGAAAGGTTTAAGGTAAGAAAAAAAGGGGAAGATCTTTATTGGGAGATATTGAAGATCTTTCACTACGATTAGATGATTTTATTCCAAGTTTCCAAAGACACTAAACTATTACTGTCCTTGTGTGTCTGTTTTTGTTATGTACAAAGTATTTTGAAAAAGTAATGTAATGTCCATGTACGACAAGATTCAGGTCTCTACACAAATCGTTTTACTAAACAAAAAAAGGGAATGTTTTTGTCGTACGTATGCGGCGACATCGACTTCTCCGCCGCCGTGACCATTATTTGAGTTTTGGTTTCCTCCACAAGCCATAACATTTTTTTAAAATGAAAAATAAATACCATGTTTTACTTTTATTTTATTTTGGTATTAAAAATGGTTTTGATAATGTTTTTATTATATAAATGTGTTATTGATATCTTGTGATTGAAATGTGGAAATGTTATGTTTCCTTATGCATGTTTTATGTGATACGATTATGTTATGTTTATTGGGAATTTTTTATGAAGACGGGTTGTTCCGTGATAAACTAAGGGTGGGTGAGCCCAATATAGCTCTCCAATGCATTGGGTAACATGAAGGAGTTAAACATTAAGGTTTCTCCGAAGAGATTTAGAGAATATACTGTGATGGGTATTCCAAACGTAACCATGAGGGTTACTCCCTACGTAAGAATGTTATGAATGCCTCAAGTTACCTTTATGTCTTATGATTTCTATGAGTTATTCATAAATCTTATTATTTCATGAGGTATATTAATGACTTATGTTTTATGAGTAAAGTGTGATTACATTGATTCTTATGTATACATGTACTAATGTTTCCATTATGTATTTTTATATTCCTTACTGAGATTTTTATGCTCATCCCAAGTTTTTGAAATGTTTTTCACAGGTTAAGGGAAGGGTACATGATATGATGATAGTGTCAAGTAAGTTTCAAGAAATAATCCATGTTTTATTTTAAATACTGTTTTCGTTGATGGGAAAAATGAATACTATCTTTTATGTAAAAACTTTATTTAAATTTGGAATGTAATACATGATTTGTGATCTAATTGTATAAAACTCTAAACCTGAAAAGATCCTTAATGTGTATTCTTGAAATAACTCATGATTAAGTAATGTTTAAGGGTGGGGACTTATAGTTGGTGTTAGAGGTCCGTTTAGATAACTTTAGAAGTTAGAATTCTATTAAATGATTATCCAAAAATATTTTTTTTATTGTCAAATTGAAATCATATAGCATTTGAAGATTACCATGTTGCTTCATCTAAGACATGTTTGTTTAGAATGGTTTTCCACTGAGGAAACAGGGAAGCAGTGCTAGGAAGGAATAAATAAGTAAATGACCTTCCAAATCAGCATCCTGAGATGGTCGGAATTGGAAATGAGCAGTTTGTTGAGGTAGTGGTGCAGTTGAATCAAGCGATAAATGGTGGTGGTATCCATGCATGAGATCAGCCAGATCAACCGCAGAGGAACATGTTAGGGGTGGAACATTTCATGAGGCAACATCCCCCATCATTCAGAGGATCATATGAACCTGTGCTAGCTGAAGGGTGGATTAAATCACTGGATAGGATTTTCAATGTCATGGGGTGTTCAGAAAATCAAAAGGTTAGTCTTGTAATTTACCATTTGGAGGGTGAAGAAGATCAGTGGTGGTCGATGGTTAAAAATATTAGGGGCACTGATGAGATTGATGCTCTTGACTGGGATGAATTCAAAGGTATGTTTCTTGATAAGTATTTTCCTAAGGCTGTTCGACTTAGGATGGAAAAAAAATTCTTGGAATTGAGGCAATAGGACGACTCAGTGGCTGCTTATGAAGAGAGGTTCACTCGATTGGCAATGTATGCTCCAAATTTTATCCGAGACCTTGATAGAAAAATCAATTGTTTTTACTCAGGACTAAAGCCAAAATATCGAAGGGATTTAGGTTCTTGCGAGTTCAAGAGTTATGAAAAGCTAGTTCGATGTGCTGAGAAGGTGGAAATGCAGTTTTACGATGATCAAGTGTCCTATAACAACCAACAGAATAAGAGACCGAGGTGGTAGGGGAATGGGAAGAATTCTTCAAAAAGGTCTGATGGTAAGAAAACTAAGTTTCCAGTTTGTGATAAATGTGGTAAAAGGCATGATGGGGAATGTCTTCTGAATTCTGGAAAGTGCTACTGATGTGGTAAGATGGGACATAAGGCTCGTGATTGCACTGGAAAGAATCAAGGTGATGGTAAGACCAAATTCGATTTATAGTTAGTGAAATTTTTTAAGTGCAATGAGATGGGTCACTATGCAAACGAGTGTCCGACAAAGGGCTCGAGTGATGGGAAGCAGTTAGACTACAAGCAGAAAGGGGTGGTGAAATGCTTTGCAACTACTTCAGCATATGTTGGACCATCTAATGAAGTGGTATCAGGTACTTTGTTTGTTTTTTCAGATTATTCTAGTGTGTTGTTTGATTCAGGGTCTACACATTCTTTCATCTCTGAAAACTTTTCTAGTAAAATAGGAATACCATCTCTAGAAATGAATCCTGAACTTGTGGTAAAAACACCTGGGGGAAATGTTGAGGCAAAAAGAATTTATAACAATCTTCCTATCCTTATTCGTGGAAAGAACCTACTTGAAAACCTTATTGTTTTACCTCTAGTAGAGTTTGATGTTATCCTGGGTATGGATTGTCTCTCTGTTTACCATGCTAAGATTGAATGCAGTGCTAAAGATGTTTATTTTCAGAAAGACTTTCATTTTGTGTACAATAATGAACCCTTACTGTTGATAACATATCAAGATGCTGAGAAACTTGTAAAATATTGAAATGAATGTTACCATCCACATATTTTTGAAAAAAAAGGAACTATTCAGATTAATGATGTGCCAGTGGTAAATGAGTATCATGATGTTTTTCCTGATGAGTTTCATGGAATAATACCAAATCGGGAAGTTGAATTTACTGTTGACTTAGTTCCTGATGCTAAGACAATTTCAAAACCCCCATATCGAATGGATCAAATTGAAATTTTAGAGTTGAAGGAGCAATTGCAAGATTTATTAGATAAAGGTTTCATTTGACCTAGTACATCACCATGGGGTGATCCTGTTTTATTTGTTAAAAAGTAAGATGGTTCAATGAGACTTTGCATTGATTATAGAGCCTTGAATAACATCACTGTTAAGAACAAATATCCTTTGCCTCATATCGATGATTTTTTTGATCAGCTCTAGGGAGCTCAGTTTGTTTTCAAAGATTGACCTGAGATTGGGGTAACATCAATTGAATGTAAAGGAAGCAGATATTCCGAAGACCACGTTTCGTACAATATATAGCCATTATGAATTTTTAGTTATGCCTTTTGGTCTAACCAATGCACCTGCTGTATTCACAGACCTTATGAATAGAATTTTCCATGAGTTATTGGATAAGTTTGTGGTTGCTTTTATTGAGGATATTTTGGTGTTTTCTAAAAGTAAAGAGTAGAATGAAAGACATTTAAGGGTTATTTTGAAAACCTTAAAATAAAATAAATTGTATGGGAAATTCATCAAGTGTGAGTTTTAGTTGGAACAAATTTTTTTCCTTGGTCACATTGTTTCTAAAGACGGAATAACTGTTTATCCTGTAAAAACAAAGGTTGTGGAAGAATGGCAAAGTCCCACAAATGTAACCGAGATTTGTAGTTTTCTTGGGTTGGGAGGCTATTACTGAAGGTTTGTTAGAAATTTTTCCCGGTTATCTAGTCCAATGACTAAGCTAACTCGGAAGGGTGTTAAGTTTATCTAGAAAAAAGAATGTGATGATTTTTTTGAGGAACTGAAAAGAAGATTGGTGAATGCTCCAGTTTTGGAACTACCTTCTAGGAATGGTGAGTTTGTTATCTACAGTGATTCTTCATTGAATGGACTTGGTTGCGTCTTAATGCAGAATGATCAGGTAATTTATTATGCTTCACGTCAGTTGAAAACTCATGAGGTAAATTACCATACACATGATTTGGAATTAGATGTTGTTGTTTTCTCTTTAATGATTTGGAGGCATCATTTGTATAGTGTAAAGTGTGAAATATATACTGATCACAAAAGTTTAAAGTATATATTCACTCAGAAAGAATTGAACATGAGACAGAGGAGATGGTTAGAATTAATCAAGTATTATGATTTTACAATTCATTACCATCCGGGAAAATAAAATAAATTGGATGATTCTTTGAGTCAAAAAAGTAATGCTTCATTAAAAATTTTGCGTTTGGAATGTGATCCTTTGGTTAAGGATTTGATGAACTTTGGAATAAAAGTTGTGGGTGCAGGATGTCCTTCTGTTTTGTTTCAGGTATCAGTGAAATCTTCTATATCAGACAGAATTAAGCAAACACAGAAGCAAGATAGTGAGTCGCAGAAAAAGGTAGAGCTGGTTCAGAAGGGTAAATTTCATGAATTCAACATTGATAATGAGTGTGTTTTGATATTTGGGAAGAGATTGTGTGTGCCTTTTGATTAATAGTTGAAGAGAGAGTTGTTATGTGAAACTCATAGTTCTCCGTTTTCAGTTCATCCAGGCAGTACTAAGATGTATAGAGATCTTCGAGAGTATTACTAGTGGGATGGAATGAAAAGACATATTGCTTATTTTACTGTGAAGTGTTTGACTTTTCTACAGGTTAAAGCAAAGCGGAAGTTACTGAAAGGGATTCTTCATCCATTACCAGTGCCAGATTGGAAATGAGAGAATATATCCATGACTTTGTTGTGGGATTACCGAAGACACCTCGAGGTAATAATGCAATCTGGGTTATTGTTGACCGCTTGACTAAATCTTCTCATTTTCTTGCTATATAAGATAATTTTTCCCTAGATCAAATTTACCATTTGTATCTTAAAGAGATAGTCAGGTTACCTGAAGTTCCTCTCTCCATTGTATCTGACCGTGATCCCAGGATCACTTCTAACTTTTGGAAAAACCTTCATAAGTCATTGGGTACTGAATTAAATTTTAGTACAGCTTTTCATCCTCAATTAGATGGGTAGTCAGAATGAACGATTCAGAATTTGGAGGATATTCTACGTGCTTGTTCAATGGATTATCAAGGAAGTTAATACCAACATCTTTCTTTGGTTGAGTTTTCTTATAATAACAGTTTTCATTCCTGTATACAGATGGGACCATTTGAGGAATTATATGGGAAGTGGTGTCGAACTCCAGCTTTCTGGGATGAAGTGGGTGAAAGGAAGTTGATGGGACCAGAATTGGTAGAAGAGTTGGCAGAAAAAGTTCAGCTGATACAGAGTCACATTGTAACAGCTCAGAGTAGGCAGAAAAGTTATGCGGACAACAGGAGGAAGGATCTCTCTTTTGAGTTAGGCGATCATGTTTTTCTCAAAGTATCTCCATGGAAAAGTATGATGCTATTTGGTTAGAAAGGAAATTTGAGTCCAAGGTTCATTGGACCATATGAAATTCTAGAGAGAGTTGGATCATTTTCATACCGAGTGGATTTACCCCCATGTTTATCTTAGGTACACAATGTTTTTCATGATTCATTGTTAAGGAAGTACATGCCAGATCCATCTCATGTTTTGAGTTCAGAGGTAGTTCAGCTGGAAGAGAATATATCTTATGGGGAACAACCGGTCCAGATTCTTGACCACAGGGACAAAGTGTTGCGAAATAAGGTGATTCATCAAGTAAAGGTTTTGTGGAAAAACCACATGAGTGAAGAGGCAACATGGGAATCTAAAAATGCAATGAGGGATAAATAACCCCACTTATTCGATAAGTAAATAAATTGCGGGGACACAATTTTCTAAAGGGGGTAAGGATGTAACATCCCATGTAATTAATGAATAATAGATATTCTAATCTATGTATATTTATGAATTAGATAGTGTTTTAAAGACTTAAAATGAGAATAAATCCAATCTTAAGCATAGAATTCTCTAATATTGTTTTACCTCCTTTTGATGGAGAACCATTTTTAAATCAATCTTTTGACAATTTTATAAGATCTATTTGTCAAAATAAACTTATTCTTTATTATTGGTACATTTAAATTTACTTTGGATTAATTTTTGGTATTTTTCTGACAATGTTCATTTTTAATGAATAGTGAAAAATACTGCACTTTATATCAAAACTACTTTTTCACTAATTTAATTATATAGTTATATTATCTTTTTAATTTGTTTTAAATTTTAATTAGAATATATTTTTACCATTTAATCCAATGGTGGTCATTATAATTAATTTTACCTTGGAATTGGGCATAATCAAGTGCCAAACTTTTCATTGATATTGTTTCAAACAAACTGCTATTTATTTTGACAACGAGAATTATTTTTAAATTAATTATTTAAATTTCTATGTTTGGAATTTGGTAAAATGGATTCCATATTTGGAATCATAAGTTCCAAATTATGTAATTAAAACTCTTTTGTTTTTGGACATTATGAATAGTAATGACATTAATTATCATTAATTATCTTGATTAATTAGTAATCAGGTAGTTAAGGATAATAAAATAATATCATAATAATAACCAATGACCCCAACATGTGTCCTAATTCTACTGGTTGTGTCATGGCCGACCATGGGATGCCTTGTGCCAAACTTAGGGACCCCATGGAATCACTTTTGAGTGAAAGTGACACTTTATCATTTTGTTTTTAAAGAAAGGAGAATATCACTAAAGAATGTATCACCCGAGTAAAACATATTTAAATTTTTATTCATAAATGATCTTTTGGAATATAAATAGTAATTGAAAATATAAAAATATTTCCTACCTCATAGTATTTTTTTATAATTTTTATACATTAAATACATTAATTTATTTATGACATCATGATGATGCAACGATTACCTCATTAATGAACGATTTAAATAAAATGAAATGATAATGTAAAATATAAGTCTTAAACTTGTCAAAGACCTGTTGGATGAGTATATTTCAAAACATTATAACCTTATCCTCGAAATATATCAATGTGGGACCTTTATAATCTGAAACTCATTTTAATATAAAGTAACATTTTATAACTTTCCAAGAGTGCTCCTCCTATCCTCTTATAAAAGGCCCCCACCTCTACCTCTTTACACACACTTCTCAAGAAATTGGCTCAGAAAATATCTGCAGATTTTATCTCTCCACATACCTCTCTTTATCCTAGAAGCCTTACCTTAGGCATAAATCTCTTCAAGAAACCCTTTTGGTTCAAACCAAGAGGAGTTACCCGATTTAAAGGTAAAGACTTCTATAATGTTCTTTTGTTTTATTTTTCTTCTCAAACCCCCTAAACTCTTTTTATTAATTTATTTTGTAAAAAAACCAGTATATTAAATATACTAGGATGTTTTTATAAGAATTATTCTAGCTACACTTACACACACCTACATCTAATGGTTAAAGAGCATACTGTTTCCATGGATGGTGAATTTCTGCCTCACGAAACGATGATTGTTCAATATTCTTATAACACCTTCAAAGGTGGACATTAGGATGTAACTATATTTATATATGATATATAATATTTTTATTCTTTCCTTAAGCTTCTGTATTTTAACATTTTTGGAATACCTTTATGGTTTCCATTATGGGTAAACGCGATATCTTCATTTTAGGAAGTGCGGACTACCGCCCCCTCAAAGTGATTTGATTCGTCAATTCCATATGTGGGACGCATAAGGGAAGGATTTAATGATATTATATATGATATTATACTGGACTTATAATATACCTTTATATCATTATGATTCCATTCCATAAAATACGAAATAGAAATGAAAGTAGCGTTCATGCGTACGTACGACTTACCGTCTCCATGAACGGTGCATTTCATTTCGTATATCTAAATGTTATGTAATATTATAAATGAATGTATATACTGGATATATATAATATATATGATATCTATATTATGAATATAATTTTGGATATAATGGATATTTTACCACATGAAAAACTTGTAATTATAAAGAGTTCATTTTTGACTCAAGTACCAATGATCGACAAAACGACCATTATTAACTTAAATAATTACATAGTGTTAATAACATGGTAATAAGTGATATAAAAGTAATAATGAAATTGAAAAAGGTCCTTAAGCAAGTAGAAATTAATTTAATTTTATTATTTAGGAGGTTAAAGAACGATCAAGTCAAGTTGAACCCGAGGTAAGGGACTTTGTCTCAATCTCCTTTCATTGAGGCATATTTTGTTTTATAAAAAAATTTCTTTTACACAGTGTATAAACCCCTTTGACTTTTACTTTTATTCAAAAGGAATATTTTTATACGAAGCGTTTTACTAAATGACAAAAAGAATGTTTTTGTCGTACGTATGCGGTGACAACGACTTCTCCTCCGATGTGACCATTATTTGAGTTTTGGCTTCCTCTATAAGCCATAACTATTTTTTTTAAATGAAAAATAAATACCATGTTTTAATTTTCTTTTCTTTTGGTATTGGAAATGGTTTTGATAATGTTTTTATTATATTAATTTGTTATTGATATCTTCTGATTGAAATGTGGAAATGTTATGTTTCCTTATTCATGTTTTATATGATACGATTATGTTATGGTTCTTGGGAATTGTTTATGAAGACGGGTGGTTCTGTGATAAACTAAGGGCGGGTGAGACCGATATAGCTCTCCAGTGCATTGGGTAACACGAAGGAGTTAAACGTTAAGGTTTCTCTGAAGAGATTTAGGGAATATAATGTGATGGGTATTCCAGTCGTAACTATGAGGGTTACTCCCTATGTAAGAATGTTATGAATGCATCAAGTTACCTTTATGCCTTACGATTTCTATGAGTTATTCATAAATCTTATGATTTCATGTGGTATGTTAATGGATTATGTTTTATGAGTAAAGTGTGATTACATTGATTCTTATGTATACATGTACTACTATTTCCTTTCCATATTTTTATATTCCCTACTAATCTTTTTATGCTCATCCCAAGTTTTTGAAATGTTTTTCACAGGTCAAGGGAAGGGTACATGATATGATGATAGTGTCAAGGAAGTGTCAAGAAAGAATCCATGTTTTATTTTAAATACTATTTCTGTTTATGGGAAAAATGAATGCTATCTTTTACGTAACCACATTGTTTAAATGTGGAATGTAATACATGATTTATGATCTAATTCTCTAAAACTCTAAACCTGAAAAGATCTTCAACGTGTATTCTTGGAATAACTCAAGATTAATTAATATTATGGATGGGGCCTTATATCAATGGTTTTATGTCTTTGGATTTTTAAAATACCGTTATGAATTGTGACCGTTTATAATATATCCATTGGACAATGATGACATGATTAATATAAATATATGGCTTTAACAAATCCAATTTATTCAGACAAAGGAAGCGATGGACTCATCTAGTAGACTTTCCCCATACGAAGCCCATTTTTCAGAGCTCGGAAAGGAGGTTGCGTCTATGGTATTCACTTTTGGCCAAGCCCTAGCCGAGCTTGAATACGTTAAGCTCGAGCGGAAACGCCTACGGGAGAAGCGGAAGTTGATAGAGATTATCACCCGAGTAATGTTATCCGAGCCACCCCAAGAGTCTGTCACCATCGCACACCTTACTCTTTAGTCTTATACTGGTGTTATAAGGGGTTATGTAACAAGACATCAGCTCCATTATTATGTTCATTATTTTCTATATAATAATGAATATAAATTCATTTTATTATAGTTACTTTGTAAATAGTTTTTAAAGCACAAATCGTATTTTTAGTTAATATTCAACTAAGAAATCTATTTTGATGAATTAATGGATTTATGAATTAAATAATATTTTGTTAAAATATTATTATTATTAAATTATTTTTATTGAATATGAATGATCATAAAATTTTACGATTAAAATTATAATTTTTATTAAGGTTTGAAAGTTGTTTTTGTCAAAACCCATGAATTTTCAATAAATGCTGGTTTTTATTTTATACGTGAAAATTAAAATATTTAGATAATTATTTAGATAAAATGAATATTATATTTTTAATCAGGATGTTGAAATTATCCAATGGTGATTTTTTCATAATTTTCTTAGAAAGTCAAATTTTCGGGTAAAAATTAAATATCATTTAAATATATAATGTGTTTTATGACATCATAATGACACAATAGTGATGTAATAAAATACGATAAAAGATGTGTTTGGAAAATATATGTTTTAACATTAAAATATTGTGATTTTATGTTTGTTTTATTTATTTTACAAAACTTTAGTGGACCCTCCAAGAGTTATAAAACATTTTCACTTTTTAAATGAATTTTGTTGAGAGTATGACTCACCTCCACATAAGAAACCCTATTATTTTAAGAGGTTAGGCCATCAGACTTATAAAATATTGTTTTCTACTCCCCTTTGCCAAAAACCATGGGCTGGTTTGTAGTTTTGATTAGCTTAATGTGAGGTGTTCCAAGCCTATATAATAAAGAATTCCTTCTCTTTTCCTATATAAACCCACCCAAGCTCCCACTTCCTTTTCACTCAAATCCTTTGGAGTTCTTCCAACCTCTACCCTCCTTTCTTTAGAATCCTCCCAATGCACCCCAAGATCCCAATAATCCTCTCTCAAGCCTCTCTCAAGCCTTTGGAAGCACACTTCCATGTAAGGGTTTTCCTCATTTCTCATTTCTGTCCAATTTTCTCTAAGTTGTTATGCCATTTTAATTTCAATTATAATTGTCAGGGTTTGGATTTGAAACTCTCTTATACTTACCCCTTTATGTTTTAATAATGGTATACCCTTTTATTTCTCATTAAATTCCTCCCATGTACACTCGTTACTATGCTGAAACTCTGAAAGGAATTTATCTCTCCTCACTTACATTCAAGAAATTATTTTGTATCATGTATCTAAATTTCATTACAATTGTTAGGAAATGTATCTATATGAACACCCTTATTTTACATTTCATGTACATATTATGAGACACCCCTTTATCTCTCATCAACCATTTTTTTTAATTCTTATGTCACGCCGTTATGCTGTCGAAATTGCACTACCTTTTTGCAAGACAAAGTCATTGTGTAGTGAATACCATGCCCATTTCTCTATCAAGGGTATTCACCTTTATGGACATTTACTTATGGATTATAGAGTTTCATGTATGAATTCCACATTCTTTTTTCATAGAATAAATGATTATTTTTAAAGAATCCATGTTTTATGATCCATGTGTCACACTTATGCATGAAATGAAATGTTTAAGATGGGTGCACCCTGATAGCGCTCCAATGAATTGGGTAAAGTATAGTATCATGATAAGTCATGTGAAATTAGTGTTGAATCATTATAATTAATGTGAAATGATGTTTTACTCATGATTCATGTGCAATGAGGGTTTAATCATGCTCTATGTGCAATGAGCCTTGGCTCATTCTAATTCCATGTAAAGTGTTGTTGCCACATTTCCTTGTTATGATTATCATGCTTTATCATGCCTTTATGTTCATTTTTCTATTGTTCTCTATTGCTATGAATATTGTCTAACATTTATTGTTTTCCTCATGTTATTGCGTGTTTATTCTCTTTCTAGGCTTTATAACTCACCCTTTTCTTATGCATGTCCCCAGGTTATCCTATGCAATTCTATGTACGAGGAAATGTAGTGGTCATGTAAATGATGTTTTCATTAAAGATGTTGTATTTCACATTTTAAGTTATTATGTAATGATCCTAAGCCCCAAATACACTATACCTATCAATATTCTGTGTTGTATCAAAAGTCTTGCATGATACGCTTCCTGCTTTGTCATCACCCCCTAATGCATGGTTGACCATTTCTTTGGTGGGCTGAAACGTGGCCTGCGGAAAGCACTGAAGATTCGTGACTTCGACGGTTATGAAAAAATTGTCAGTGTTCCCTCAAGGTCGAAGTGGATATCAGAGAATCTAAGGGGTATCATGGGGATACAAGGAATTATGTGGAATTAAATTCTAGCGGTCCGATGGATAAATCCAAAATTGCTATGAAGATCCTGCACCCCACTTGACAATGTTTCGGAAAGAAGCACCCCAAAAATTTCCTTAAGGGTACGAGGAAATGCTTTAGTGTTTAAGAGAAGGGAACCTGAATATTAACTGTCGGAAAGAAAAACCTGCGACTGGAACAGGGGAGAGGAACTCTCCATTCGAACCTCAATGCCTTGTTCATTGCTATAACTACAAAGAACTAGTGCATCTTTTAAATCAGTGCCCTAAACCAAGTGTTTTCGGAGGCAACCAACAACCTCCAAGGTAGCAAGGGTGAGCTTTTTCCATCACTACTACCGAAGTGAACCCTGACAATGAAGTGGTGACAGGTACGCTAGTTATTCATTCAATAATAGATAACATACTTTTTGATTCAGGTTCTACGCATTATTTTATATCCCAAAATTTTAGTAGAACAATCCCAACACCACCACAAATCACGGAAGTGAAGATATCAGTGAGTACAACAAGTGGGGTAATCATTACATCCCATTAATATAACTCATCCACTGTCATAATATGTGGATTGAACTTCCCGAAGAACCTTTTCATACTCTCTCTAGTGGAATTTGATGCAATTATTGGCATGTATTGGCTTTCCTTATATAGAGCCAACATAAATTTCCATGAGAGGAAAATCACTCTTCATGTGGAGAATCGACCTCCGATTCTTTACAAGTTCAAGGAGGCGGATGAATCTTCTTTTTCTCCATCATCTCAAGTGTGGATATTACTACCCTATGATCATGCATATCTGGATCAGATGATTGAGTCAAAGGAAGCAACCACCCTAAAAGACATGCATATTGTGAGGGAATTCACTAAAGTGTTTCCTGAGGAATTGCATGGTCTTCCTCCTAGAAGAGATGTTGAATTCTCAATTGATATTATACCTGGGGTGTTGCCAATATCAAAGTCTCCATATAGAATGGCAGTTGTGGAGATTGAGGAGCTAAATAAACAACTATAGGAGAATATGGATAAAGGGTTTATATGCCCATGTGATTTACCATGGGGTGCACCAGTCCTCTTCATTAAGAAGAAAGATGGGTCAATGAACCTTTGCATCGATTATTATGAACATAAGAAAATCACGATAAAGACCGAGTATCTACTCCCATGAATTGAGGACTTTTTTTATTAGTTTCATGGAGAACAATACTTCTCCAAGGTGGATTTACGGTCAGGATATTATCAAGTATGGGTCAAGAATGAAGATATCCCCAAGACTACTTTTCGTACAAGATACGAGCACTATGAATTCATAGTAATGCCTTTTGGAATCACTAATGCTCCTGCAATCTTCATGGACTTGATGAATAGAGTCTTTAGAGATTACCTTGACAAATTTTTGGTAGTATTTATAGATAATATTATGATATACTCCAAAACCAAGGAATATCATGAGTACTATCTAAGAACTATACTAGAGACATTGTGGAAGGATAAGCTCTATGAAATGTACAGAAAGTGTGAGTTCTGGTTGAAGGAGGTCTCATTCATTGGCCATATCATCACAAGTAATGGGATATCTGTGGATCCCTCCAAAACAGCTACAATTGAGGGATGGCTGAGGCATAAATCAGTAACAGATATCCGTAACTTCTAGGGGTTAGCTGGATATTATTGACGACTTGTGAGAAATTTCTCACGATTGTCTAACCCTCTTACCAAGATAGCTCGAAAGGGAGTAAAGTTTTCTTGGTGTGATGAATGCAAAGAAATCTTCAAGGAGTGGAAAATGAGTCTTATCACTACAACCGTTATCACTTTAACCATTAGAGGATAATTTTTTTTGGTATTATTTGATGCTTCGAAGAAGGGCCTAGGATGTGGGTTGATGAAAAATGACAAAGTCATTGGCTATGCTTCAAGGAAATTAAAAGTTCATGATAAGAATTATCCAACACATGATCTGGAGTTGGCTGCAATGATCTTCGCTTTGAAAATTTGGAGGCATTATCTCTTTGGGGAGAAGTGTGAAATATATACAAACCACAAAATCCTCATGTATATATTCACACATAAAGAGTTGAACATGCATCAATGAAGATGGTTAGTGCTGATCAATGACTATGACTGCCCAAACTATTACCACCTTGGGGAAGTGAAAAAGGTGGAAGATGCTCTATGTATAGAGGACACAAAAATTCTATCATTGATGAGAATTGAAAAGGATCCAATCTTCTTATATTTGATGAAGATGGACATGGGAATTATAAAGAATGGAACATCATCAATCCTTTCAAAAATGATTGCTCAACCATCTCTTTTGGAAAGGTTAAAGGATGCTCAAAAGGATAATGTGGGAATTCAGAAAAAAGTTGAAGCTATATGAAAAGGGAAATCCTTGGATTTTAATGTTAATGAAGAAGGAATTATGAGATTTGGTAAAAGACTAAGTGTCCCATCATGTACGGAGCTGACGAAGGAAATTTTGTAAGATTCACATAGTTCAAATTTCTCTATTCACCCAAGAAACACAAAGATGTATCGAGATTTCCGTGAGAATTATTGGTGGGATAATATGAAGAAGGAGATCACTAAATATACATCAAAGTGCATGGTGTGTTAGTAAGTGAAGGCAGAGAGGCATAAGTCTAAGGGGTGATGCAACCATTTCCCATACCAGAATGGAATTGGGAGAACATCACCATGGAATTTTTCATCGGACTTATGAAGAAATACGAAGGAAACAATGAAATTTGTGCTGTTGTGGATCGTCTTACAAAGGCTACACACTTCATTCCTATTCAAGTGGATTTCCCATTGGATCAACTGGTACAGATATATATAAGGGAAGTGGTAAGGCTACATGGATTACCACTATCTATTGTATCTAATAGAGATCCAAAATTCACCTCTAAGTTTTGGAAGAGTCTTCAACATGCTCTGGATACTGAGCTAAACTTCAATACAACTTATCATACTCAAACTGATGTCCAATCCGAGAGGACTATCCAAACACTTGAGGAAACGTTTAGAGCATGCTCAATGGACTTCAAAGGAGGATGGGATCAACATCTTCCTCTGGTTGAGTTCTCTTATAATAACAGTTTCCACTTGAGCATCCAAATGACCCCTTATGAAGCCCTATATGGGAAGTGGTGCAGAGCACCGACATATTGGGAAGAAGTCGGTGAGGGTAAGCTTCTAGGACCATAAATGGTCGATGAAATGTTGGTGAAGGTGGAAACCATTAAACAACATATCAAGGCATCCCAGAGTCGACAGAAGAGTTGTTCAGATAACCATCGACAAGACCTTGAGTATAAAGTTGGAGACATGTTATTTCTTCACATATCTCTGTGGAAGAAGGTTATGAATTTTGGAAATAAAGGGAAGTTAAGTCCTAGGTACATCGACCCCTTCGAGATTCTTGATCATGTCGGGGCTGTGGCCTATCGACTAGAACTTCCACCTACCATGGACAAAGTACATGAAGTCTTTCATGTATCCCTCTTAAGGAAATACAAACCAGACCCTTCACATGTACTCTCTTCAGAGTTGGTACAGTTAGAGGATGATCTTTCTTATGAGGAGCAACCAGTGATGATATTAGATCATAGAGAAAAAGTTCTACGAAATAAGAAAATGACCCTCATCAAGGTAATGTGAAGAAACCCCAATTTTGAAGAAGCGACGTGGGAATCAGAAGAAGTGATGAGGCATAGTTATTGACATCTGTTTAGTATGGGAAAAGGAAAATTTGAGGGAGTAATTTCTTAAGGGGGGAAGATTTTAATGACCCAAACATTCATTAATGGAAATTCCACTTGATCAAATTAAATGTCTTATTATGTAAAATGTTTATATAAAATGTGAACTTCAATGGTTTTATGTCTTTGGATTTTTAAAATACCACTAATAATTGGGACCATTGATAATATAACTTTTGAATAGTGATCACATGATTAGTATAAATATAGGGCTTTAACAAATCCAATCTACTCAGATAAAGGAAGCGATGACCTCATCCAGTAGACTTGCCCTAAACGAAGCCCATTTGTCAAAGCTTGGAAAGAAGGTTGTATCTTTGGGATTTGTTTTTGACCAAGCCCAAGATGAGCTTGACTACAATAAGCTTGATCATAACTTCCTATGAGAGAAGTGGAAGTGGATAGAGATTACCACCCGAGCAATGTTATCCGAGCCACCCCAAGAGTCTGTCACCATTGCACACCTTACTCTTCAGTCTTATGTGGAAGTTATAAGGGGTTATGTAAAAACACCTTAGAACCATGATTATGTGCATTATTTTTTATATAATAATGAATATAAAATTATTTTATTATTGTTACTTTGTAAATAATTTTTAAAGAACAAATAGTATTTTTAGTTAATATTCAACTAAGAAATATATTTGAATGAATTAATGAATTTTTAAATTAAATAATATTTTCTAAAAATATAATTATTATTAAATTACTTTTTATTGAATATGAATGATCTTAAAATTTTATTATTGCAATTGAAATTTTTATTATGGTTTGAAAGCTGTTTTTGTCAAAACCCATGAATTTTTTATAAATGTCAGTTTTTATTTTAAAAGTAAAAAGTCACATATTTAGAAAATTATTTAGATAAAATGAATATTATTTTTGGAGTCAATATTTCTAAATTATCAAATAGTGAATTTTTTATAATTTTCTAAGACAATCAAATTTTTGTGTAAAAATTAAATATCATTAAATATATAATCTATTTTTTGACATCATAATGAACCAATAGTGACGTAATAAAATACTATTAGTGATGTGTTCAGCCAATATACGTTTTAAAATTTAAATATAGTGATTTTATATTTGTTTGATTTATTTTAAAAAACATTAGTGGACCCTCGAAGAGTTATAAAACATTTTCACTTTTTAAATGAATTTAATTGAGAGTGTAACTCACCTCCACACAAGAAACACTATTATTTTAAGAAGTTTGAAAATTTGAATTATAAAATATTGTTTTCCAATCCCCTTTTGAGAAAACCATTGAAAAAAACCATGGGCTGGTTTGTGTTTTTGATTTGTTTAATGTGAGGTGTCCCAAACCTAAATAATAAATAATTTATTCTCTTTTCCTATATAAACCCACCCAAGATCCCACTTACTCTTCAATCAAAGCATTTGGAGGTCGTACAACCTCTTCCATCCTCTCCCTAGAATCCTCCCAAGTCACCCCAAGCTCCCAAGAATCCTCTCTCAAGCTTCTCTCAAGCCTTTTAATGCACACTTCCAAGTAAGGGTTTTCCTCATTTCTCATTTTTGTCCAATTTACTTTATGTTTTAATTCCATTTTAATTTCAATTATAAATTTTGGGGTATGGTTTCAAACCTCCTTCATAATTCCCTATTTATTTTCTAATAATGGGAGACTCCTTTACCTCTCATAAAATTCCTCCCATGTACCCCCATTACTATGCCGAAATTCCGAAAGGAATTTCTCTCTCGGCCCTTACATTCAAGAAATTATTTAGTATCGAAAATATAAATTACATTAAAATTGTTGGGACATGTATCTATATGACCCCCTTACAGTCCACTTCATGTTCATATTATGAAACACCCCTTTCTCTTTCATCAAACATTTTTGTGAATTCTTATGTCACGACGTTATGCTGCCGAAATTGCGACACATTTTTCCAATCCAAAGTCATTATGTAGTGAATACCATGCCCATTTATCTATCAAGGGTATTAACCTTTATGAACATTTACTTATTGATTATATAGTTTCATTTATGAATTCCACATTCCTTTATCATGGAATAAATGATTATTTTTAAAGAATCCAAGTTTTATGATCCATGTAGCACACTTATGCATGAAATGAAATGTCTAAGAAGGCTGTGCCCTGATAGCGCTCCAATGCATTGGGTAAAGTATAGTATCATGATACATCATGTACAATAAGTGTTGAATCATGATAATTAAAGTGCAGTGAGGGTTTACTCGTGCTTCATGTGCAATGAGGGTTTACTCATGCTCCATGTTCAATGAGCCTTTACTCATGATAATTCTATGTTAAGTGTTGTTGCCACATTTCCATGTTATGATTATCATGATTTATCATGCCTTTAGGGTCATGTTTCTCTTGTGATATATTGATATACCTATTGTCTAACATGTATTGTTTTCCTCTTGTTATTCCATGTTTATTCCCTTACTGGGCTTTGTAGCTCACCCTTTTCATATGCATGTCCTTAGGTTATCCTATGCAATGCTAAGTATGAGGAAATGTAGTGGTCATATAAAGGAAGTTTACAATAAATATGTTGTATTTCAGGTTTTAATTTTTTATGTAATGATCCTAATCCCGAATGAAACTAGACCTCTCGATCTTTTATGTTGTATCAAGTGAAGATTATGTAATACAACATGTTGATGTGTGAAATAAAAATCAGAGTTGTTATAAAGGAACTTCTAGTCCTAACGGGTTTCTCTACATCACCAATAATACATCACTAGGATGATTCCAAAGAAAAAATATACTTATTGTGTTTTCATAAGTCTTTTATTCAACAATAGTTAGTAAATATACCTTTGGAGTAATTTTATAATCTAATTCATATATTATTTATTTATGATAATAATTTTCTAATAAAGGATGAAAATTAGTTTTAAAAATAACATTCAAGGATGTATATTGAGGTTGTTTGAAAATAAAAGGATTAGTTTCATCAAACATAAAATGTACTATTTACCCAATAGAAAAACAGTTTTTATTAAAACTTTATATGACTTATATATAGTGGAATAACCTAAAAATATTTCTTCATCAAACTTGGGTGAAAACTTAAGAAAATTTTATTTTTTATTAAAAATTTATACTTTACATCCAAATAATTTGAATTAAGAAACTTTTGGTTTTATTCTTGTACACAAATTATAAGGATATTTATTATGAAATGGTATAATTAAAACTCATTTTATAGTATAAAAGTTATTAATAACTGATTCATCCCAAAAATGTTTAGCAATTGAGTATTCACTCAGCATGGTTTTGGTTATTTCATGAAGAATTTAATTTCTTCTTTTAACATCACCATTTTGATTTGGGGTGGGAGGTGGTTCAAGGTGCTAAAAAATTATGCACAATACCTTTCTTATTAAACAAGTTTGAAAATCATAATTTTAAAATTCTCCACCATAATCACCATGAATAGTTATCAAGGAGGGTTTTTCCCATTTTCAACTATGGCTATAAACGTTTTGAAACAAATAAAGGATTTGGATTTATTTATAAGAAAATAGACCCTAATATATATAGTTTAATCATCAACTAAAACATATACGTAGTATTTTACACCAATAATCCCAGTTTATATAGGACTAAATTAGTCCATGTGCACTAACTGAAAAGCATCAGAAGTTGAGACTTCACTAATAGATTTTAAACAAGACTTATATTTCTTAATGTATTGACAAGGGCAACATAATTTTGAAGTATCAAACCTATGTTCTAGTAGATATTTATCAAGTAATTTATTACTCAACTTAGATAAGTTTCTAGGGTTATAATGTCCTAAATTTCTATGACATGACCAAGAATTGTCTTCCATTTCAATAAAGCAAGGTAAGTCTTGGCTCCTAAGGTCTTATAAGTTAAGTTTGTAAACATTCTCATAATGATTGGAAAAAAGAATAAATTCATCCTCATAACTACGTACTATACATTTATCATTAATAAATAAAATAAGGTAACCTAAATCACATAAATACATTATATTTATAAGGTTGTTCTTAAGACCTACAACAAATAAAAAAATTTAAATATGGTCTTTCCCAAGAAGAATAATGTTACCCATTCGGATAATCTATCCTTGAGAATTATATTTGATGTTGCATTGATATATTTCATATAAATTATATTCTTGACGAAATATATATTTATAGTCAGATTTTAGTATCATCCACTATCCATATACAAAATGTTTTTCTTATTGGTACTTTCATTTTTTTCTTAAAAATAGAAAGATTAGTTTTTGGGATCCCAAAAATTCTTAGTTCTGGTATTTTCAGAAAAAAAATCTTAGGTAACCAGATTTTTTTTGAAAAATATGATTTATGAAAACCAATAAATTTTACTTTTTTTAGAGGAATTTATTTTCCAGTGACCACCACTTTTTCACTTAGTAAAAAAAGGTTAACTTTCAGGAACAAAATAATTATTACTAAAAATAGGTTTTTATTTATACAACCCATTCTAGAACTATTACCATGAGGTTTAATTGGTTTATAATTTTTTTCTAATGTTTTACTTACCAGTGGTAAAATTTGATAAATTTTTCTTTAAATTATAAATTTAAGATTTTAGTTTGATAACTATTTTGTTAACTACATCAAAAAAAATTTAGAACTAAGTTTTCCTTGTAAAACATTTATCTCAGAAAAAACCTTTTCAAAATCTTTTGAAATAATACCTTTCTCAAAAATAGTTTTATCAAGATATTTAGAAAGTTATTATATTTCTTTAGTCCAAATAGTTATTCTCAAATATACCTTTTCATGTTTAGATTTATCATTTTCATGTTTTTTTACAAATAATAAAATATTCATTTTCATAATGATTTGAAAATTTGGAAACTTCATCAAAAGTAGGAAAAGTATTATCTTTTGTTGAGGAAGATTCTTCATCAGAAGATAGAGAATTTTTTTCTTCAGGATAATTTGTATTTAAAGACTTTTTGGTTAGAGATTTAACTATATGTACCTTTTTCATTAGATAATGATTTACCATGTGTACTTTATCATGAAGATGAATATTAATCTCTCTAGAAATTTCATTATTAGAAGAATTATCAAAATAATCTCCACCATTGGAACTCATTTTTTCAGAATCTTTCAAAATTTTATTAAAATTAAATTTTTAGTACTTCTTGGTATTTATTTATAAATTTATTTATTTCTTATCTTTCATTTTCATCTTTGGACAATCTGGTTAGATATGTCTAGATTTCTTACATTCATAAAAAGTTACTTTAGAATATTTCTTGTCACCTTTATCATTATAACCTTTATTATATTGGTATTGAAAATATTTATTTCGAATGATCTTATTCATTATTCTAGCTAAATTTTCCAACTCATTATCTAAATTTTCTGATGTACTAGAGTCAGGATGAATAAAAACATTCTTCTTCCTAGAAGACTTTACAAATATATCACCTAACTAAACTTTATATGGAACAATAGATGTTGTAGAAAAAGAAAGACCACTATTTTTATTTTTATCTTTCTCTAAATCTATTTTGTCTCTACCCTCATATTGCATAAGGGTACTAATCAAATCACCACGAGTAAAATTAGTTAATTTTCTTGTATCATCAAAAAATATTCTTTTTGATTACAAATAATTGTGCAGTATATCAATAATCCTTTGAAAAATAATTCGATCATCAAGTAATTTTTATCCAAGATACTATAAAATATTTACAATATTCATAATCATTTGGTAAATCTTAGCAATAGACTCTCTATGTAGAAAATCAAGGTTATGGTAATTGGATCAAAGAATAACTCTTCTAGTTTCCATAACATTAGATATTAAAAAGTGTGTAACTTCCAATTTACTATAGATACAATTAGAATCTTCACAAGATGAAATATTAATGTAGATATTTCTTGTCATAGAACTCAACCAACTCTCTAATATTGATAGAAATTACCACAAAAAATAGGTGGTCTACTACGATTAAAATTGTCAAGAGATCCAACATTAATACCTTCCATATTAAAACAAAAAAATATTTTTATACAAATAAATTTCAGTGTAACAATGTTTATAAATAATATTTTTATATCAAAGCATAAAAATCATATAGTAAGTAAAGAAAGTAAAAACTCATCAAGTATATATATAGTAAACACATACTTTGGTACCAATTGTAGGATAATAATATTATCTTATATGGATATACTTGGAAGAGGGGAGGGGGTTAATTGTAGTTTAAAAACCTTTACATATACAAAAAATCCTATTAAAGTAAAATTATCAATCTCATACTTAATTTTATTATCAGAGTAACAAAATAGGAATGAAAAACATCTGATTATATTCATGTAATAGAATTATAATCATGGTGGATATGACTAATATCATGTATTGTTTTTATCATATTATCAACTACAATAATAAAACATTATATAGAAATAAAATTTTAAATACTAACATTCTATAACATGTACAGTGGAATAGAAAATGATAAAAACAATAAATACAATACTTAGTAATATTAAGAATGACATACAAACTATATTTAAATGATTCATATTTTTTATACTTTTTATTAAGGTTAAAAAATAACCTTTACTAAAAGATTCCATACTTACTATAAATTCTATATTTCTTTACTAGGGAAGATATTGCTAAGATTATCAGAATAGGCACTATCTTCTAATCCTAAAAATCCATCGATATGATGATTTGAATTTATCTTCATAACCCCAAAGACATCAATAAAATGGACCATATTCCCCTTCTTACTACCTAAAAATCCCTTGAACGTAACAATGATCAAACAATGAAAAAAAATCAATGCTTCTAAAGGAAGAAACTTGAACAGGATTCCTTATAACTAAAACACTTTAAATTATTAAAATAAATAAGAATGATATGTTCAAATAGAGAAAATATCAGAAGACTTTAGTTTTGAAACATATGAGCTCCAAGCTCTTAAATTGACCATATATTTATAGGCGAAGGTATAATGACCATATTCATGAGTTTGTTGCAATGGCCTCAGACAACTGGATATTTACAACACACAATTCTATGGAATAACTAAATGTTTGATGTCATTTTTTCAACACCATTAAAGTGTTAAAGGTATTCATTAATATAAAAATAAGTCTTATATACTATGATTATAAACACATGATAGTCTGATGGACTTTCATATTTATTATCAATACAAGAATTCTTATGAGAGTTAGTCCCATGTATCAGTATCAGAATCAGTCCAATGGTCCTAATTTTTTTAGTACAACAGACAAGACAAAAGTGTAATTTCTAGTTTGATTAAAAGGTATGCCCAATTATCATATGCATACTCAATTAGATGATCATATTGAAGAATAATAAGTTTATATTTGCAATACATTAGAAATTTTTATATATATAGTAAAAGATAATGTTTTCTACACAAACCATACCAAAATACTTGGGATATAAATTTTTTGTAAACATGTTTTAAGAATGTTTTTTTGATTTCCAAAATTAAAGGAAGGGAAAAGTTAGAATTAATACTTCTGAAAGAAAATATTCTTAGAAATATTCACATTTTATTTACAACCCATTATGAATAGTTTGGGTAGATGATGAAAATTAATGATTTTGGATAAACTTAAGGAGTGTCACATTGAAATAGACATGTCTCAAAAGAATTAAAAATTATTTTATGTGTTAAAAATAAGGGCATAAAACCATGAATTTTTGAGGAAAAATGAAGTGTATGATGGAAGGAAATAAATCGAATTATAGGGATCTATTTACAGTTTGTTGTCTTAAATTTATAGAACATGGGAGTATTTGAGCCAACACCATTTTATAAAGGTTCAAACTTAGATGAAGGAAGGAATTATGTTGAATTAAAATTGTTGAAGTATTTTTGTACTATGATTCAAGAATTAAATTATTGAAGTATTTTACCAATGGAATTTTGGATATAAGAATCATGGAACATCTAGAGATTGTGTTAAATTTTATAATCATATAAGTTCATAATATTAAACACATTTTTAGGTATTATGTATAGGAAATGTACCATGATTAAGGACATTTTGGAGAAATTTATCGAAATTATATGTTTTATTGGAAAATCTATTTGAGTAATAATGATTGAAGATTTTATAGACATAAGTTTAAATTTATTGATATAATTTAGGGTTAGTATTATCATTAATTACATTATAATAATAGTAAGATAATATTATTAGACGTTGTAAAAAAATATGTTTTATTGAGAACCTTAGTAAAATTATTATCTAATGATTCATTTTATTTTTAGGATGTCCATCATTATTTTGGGAACATTATAAAATTATATTAATATAGTTTAATAAAAGGAAAACCCATATTCTGGGTAAAAACCTATCTCATCCAAAAAGGCCACGAGACTTAAATCCCCTGATAAATAGAGGACAAGGGTTTAAATCCTACCAATGACCGACATTATGTCCTAATTAATATGTCATTGTTTTTAGTTAAATGATTTTAAAAATAAATATTAATTATGAATCAGTGGTGTTAACTTTAAGGTTTAGATAATAATTTCCTATATTGGATAAATTGTGCTAACCATATTGGATTTAGAAAATATTTAAAGAGATATGTAAAGACTTGATAATCTTTTATGAGTCTTACAATCTTTTAAAATGTAATCTTAGTGCTTTAGATAAAAAGTATTTTTTGGAATATTCATTTATTAGAGTAAGTGATGAATTGAAAATTGAGTGAAGGAACACTAAATGATGAAATTCTACTAGTAAAACTGAAATCTAAGTAAGTATATTTCATTACATTGGAAAAAAAATCTAACTTTAGGAAAAAGATCTTGAAATAAAATTGTATCCTATTATGTTCACCTCTGATAATATAAATTATTTTTTCACCCCTATTTAATTTACGGTTTTGAGGACCTAAACTTTTCATTGATCATTCACTTATTTATGATTAATGACATCAATAACTATATATATATATATGTAATATTTTCTTCTATGTCCATATCTTCAATTTACACCAATGTTATTGTACTTGGAAATCTAGTTATGTTTTATGACACATGATCTTTTCACTCTCCATTCTTCTCTTATTGAGAGGATATTTTATTAATAGTTTTATGATATGGGTTTTTCAATAATGGTATTTTCAAATATGAACCTTTTAATATTAATATAAAATTTAAATTGTTATGATGCAATTTATTTAAGGAGTAGAGAATGTAACACCCTAAAATTCTAAAATAAGAACATTGCGTTCAATAGAATATCTGACACGTGACACCAAGATGAGAAGAAAATTTAACACTCCAAAACTTTAAGATATATTTATTTTTAAATAAATTAAATCTATTAAATCTATTTCATTAAATTAAATGATGAGTTTATATTGTGTTACATGTAATACTTAGGTTAGCTGGCGCTACATGAAACACTTAGTTTAGCTTGCATTACACACAACACTGAGTTTTAACAAAATGTGAAATATTATTAAAATATGATTATATAATATAATATATATAACCTAGTAATTAAATTGGAGGGTATGAATAGTAATAACTAAATTTTGAAAATCATGGTTATCTATAGATTATAAATAGAATAATAATCATTTAAAAGAAAAATAAATGTTTTTTGAAAAACTATATATTTTTTCTAAGAGATGTTTAGTTTTTCTCTATGAGCATGATTTAAAATTATTATTTACCAATTTTATAAAAAATATTTTAAAAAATAAACTTCAATTTTTAAATATTAATACCCAAATTATCTTTGGGTAAATTTTTGGGATTTTTCTGAAAAGTTTTATTCTTTGATGAATAGTGAAAAACATTTGATTTTAATTGAAAATTGAATTTTCTTTTAAAACATTTATAATGAAAAATTATATTTTTAATTGGTTATAGAGTGAAATTTATAAAATTTTATATCAATTAATCCAATTTAATTCATTGGAATAATTATTATATTGAATTTATATATAAAAACATTATAAACTTTTGAACATTTTTATTTTTAAATCCTTTTTTCTCATCACATCTGCAGGATTAATGTTAAATTAAATTTTACCACTTATGTGAATTGAATTTTTAAATAAGGATTAAATATTTGGGATCACCATAAATTATATCTTCTAATAATTTCAATTTAATTTTTCACCAACATGAATTATGAATACAGTAAAAATTAATTACGATGGTTAAGGTAAAAATGAGTTTAGTGGGGGTTAAACTAAAAAGATAAGGGAAAAATGACTTATAAAAATGTATGAAAAATATTTTATTGAAATATTTATACCAATAAACATATAAGGGTATATAATTCTCTTCTTTGAACTATCTTTACATATGAAAAAAATGAGAGCAATCAATTATATTCAAAAACACCAAGTGTGTCCTCTCCCCCACTTATAAAAGGTCATCCTTCTCCCCTCTTATTCAGACCTTAAAAACACTTTGTTTTAGCCAATACCTTACCAAATAAATTCCCAAATTCACTCACCTCATCCCAAAGTCCTTATTCTTGGAATAAATCCAAAATAATAAGGATTTAGTGAAAACCTAAGGAGGATACCTAAAGGGGAGGTACTGTTCTTCAACAAGAATCTTTATTTTATTTCGTTCTCCACATACTTAAATTTCGATTAAACCATAATGATTATAGTATCCTAGACCCATATATCTTAGATCCAGTGTCTTATAATAAATAAATTGGCATGATTACAATAAATCATGCCCCAAAGGACCAATCAGTTTAGTAGTATCAGTAAACCAGATACATAAATGAGTATTGAATTACAAATGAATACACTAATTACAACATTTTTATTATTATTTATAAATAAATAACACTGTGGATAACTCTAATTAATCTAGTAAATCAATACTTATCTTTCATAGTAATATTCTTGGATTCATGGGGAATGGAACATAGTAAGGGTGATCTCAAATGCTCAGTTAGAAATAAATAGAGTGGAAGTAATAATGAATCAATGAGAATAGTCAGTATGGAAAGGTAAATAATAGAAAATACTAGCCATTAAAATAACTAGATAGGGAAATATCAATATGAGAGGTTAGAAAACTGAAATATATTTTATATATTCAATGATCTGATAACGAAATGTATTCATAGATATGTCGATTCATTTTCTCATGGATGAATAATAACTGAATCCTTAAAATGAGAGACATCCATAGATATGTTAATGAAAAATATCATTGATGAATATATCAAAATATAAATGAAGGAAATTACTAGTTATTGGATGCCATGTTTCCTAGTTACATGGTACCCTTACCATCAAGACATTTCACAAGATAGTTTATAAAATTTAGGTTAAAAACTCATCTATGGAAGCTAGACAAATGACTCGTCCCATGAGACTACCAATGCATTGAGGGGATATCTTTAATTAGGCCCCACACATGTCCTACCAGTCCAAAAAATTCCTCATATATCAAATAATCTATTTAAAAATGTTCCTTATATAATATCCATATCGAATAGAAGATACATATTAATCACACAACATTTAAAGTTTACACCATACATAAAATGGTATACGGTTTATGAAATAGTAATATCCATGATAAGTGAAATTGATAATTTAGGTGAAATTCAATTCTCAATGATCATAAGTTATTGAATATTTCAAGGGGAATAATAAATAAATCAAGGAATTGAATGTGAATACTATCCTTGTCCAAATAAATCATAAAGCTTCTAGAGAAATATTAAGGATAATATCAACACAATAAATCCCATGTGGAGTAAAAATAGGGGGTTGTTGTCGTTGATGAAATAAAATAATATCTTTTAAATATATTATTAAAAAAATATCTGTATATTTTTTTAAAAAAATTCTTAAAATATTTTTCATAAAGAAATAAACATTTTAAACATGAAAAGGATGAATTAAAGAACTGAGGGCCGATTAATCTGTACATGTCATACGAGGTAAAAATAATATTCCTTTTTTAAATCAAAATGTTAGAAACTGATTCATTAGAAAAGAAACAAGAATATTACTTTGAAACATTAGAAAGAGAAAAAAAGGTTAAAAATTTATTTATAAGATCATTTTAGAAACATTTTTGGAAACTTTAAAAAAAAATTATTTTTAGAATAAAACTGGTTCTCCGACTAAAGAGATATATAAAGTCATGTTTTTTGAAAAACATTTTCTAAAAAAATATTTTCACCACATAGAGGAAAAATTGTACTAACAATTGAAAATGGTCATGAATAACCAGAGAATAATGAAATGAATTATTGAAAAAAGATTATATAATTTCATCAAATGTAAATTCCATTGAATGATCATTAGGATTAATCTTGAGGAAAATAATCTTTAAGCATTCCAAAGTGTCCCATACCACGTTGAAGTATTTTAAAACATAATCCTCCTGAAGGAATAATATTTTATTAATGTTTAAAATATCAAGAGAGTAAGGATATTCATGATAAATCATGTAAATGGTAGTATATACACCAAGTAAAATAAACTAGGTGCATAGGAACAATTAACCCTCAATGGAATGTAAATTAAGATGAAAATCCCATACCTTGTGTTTCCGTTCGGGTGAACGCCCTTAAAATTACTGTATAAGAAATGTATGTTAATTTTATACTGGATTCAAAAACATTTACATATTTATAATTAATTTTATTTCACTTTTCACCTTTTTGTGTAAAACTACTCAAACAATTAATTTTACATCAGGTGTTTTTGACAAAATTCGATTTATGTGTCAAAATAACTATTGTTGGTAAACTATGGTAATAGGTTTCATTATATAAAATATAAATAATAAAAACCATGAAATATTAATCATATTTATACTTAAATTAAACTTCTAAAATAAATAATAAAATATGGTTATGAAAAATTAGTTAACATTACAACCGTGGAGATGGTAGGTCGTACGTATGAATGGGTAATGTTTCCATTTTTCAATGGTAGTTATGGAAAGAAGGTAAGTAACACCATATCACTCCATAATGATAATTATATAATAAATAAGATATTATTTAATCATACATACTTATATAAATAATTCTGTGGTGTAAATGGAATCACATCATGTCGAGGAGGCGGTAGTCCACACGTCTACGATTAATGTTATAACTTTTTAAGTGCGTGAAAGGGTAACAAAAAAATGATATATCTATATAATATAATTCTAGAAAGATAATTATGTTAGGAATATTATATATATGTTGTGTATGTCTCATATTTCCAATTAAAACTGTCCTTTATACGTTCCATGTTTACTGTGAATGAATCACAACGCTTTTAGGGGGCGGTAGTCCACACTTCCTCAAACGATGTTATCGTATCAACGTAAAATGAAAAGCATTGAAGGTAAGTGTAATAAAAGGATTAAGGAATTATTAAGATACAATAAATATCATATATAAAATACATAAATATAGAGTCCATCATAATATCCACCATGAGATTCTGTAGGGAAAAGGTGAACAATCATCATTTGGTGAGGTAGTAGTTCGTTGTACATAGAAACATTATGTTTGTTACCCATTAGATGGTCATGTTTGTAAATTTCTATCTAATTATCATAATAAAAATATAATAGTATATTTTGGACACTTTTTTGTTACACAAGAATAGAATAATGAGATTTTAGGGGTTGGAGAATGGAAATGAAACTAGAGAGATTGGGAAAAGACATTACCTCTTAATCTGGTAACTTCTTTTGGTTTAACAAAAAGGCATCCATGGAAGGAATTATTCCCAAAGGGAGGATTATAGGTATATGGTAGGGATTTTTTAAGGACATTTGGTCAGATATTGGACAATATTAATAGGTTTTAAAGGTGTGAATAATGGGTAGAGGTGGTGACCTTTCATAGGGATGGAAAATGACTCACTTGGTATTGTTGAAAAGAAGTTAGGTGTACACATGTTATTACATAAAAAAAGTAATAAAAAAACCCAAAAAACTAATTAATGGAAGGTTAATGGAAGAAATATTTACATCCAATTATTTTTGGACAAGTGGCTAGGTCATTTGGGCCCTTAAAAAAAGGGTTTTAGTTCATTTTTAAGCCTAATTACACCTTAATCACTGTAATTAATTTTAATCCATTTCACTAATCATTTTTTTTAAAAATTATTTGATCTTATTTGACCACAAATATTATCTTCATTACAATGTTTTATGTCATATTTATAAAAATTAAAGTCACAGAAGTAAAAAAATTTGGATTAATGCTAATCTCACAGACTGACGAACTAACTATTTTTAGTAGGAAATGTTTAAAAGATTATTATATTTTTATATTGAATTGAAAAATGTAAATTGATTGTAATAAAATAATTTTTATTAATATTTTTATAATTTATTAAATGTGACTTTAAAACAAAATTTTAATATAATTTAACATTAATAATTAATAAAAAAATGGCAGTTTTTAACTAAAACGTAGTATTTTTCAATATTCACTAAAAAATGATGTTTCTCAGAAAAAATACCAAAAATTATTCCTAAGATAATTTTGACGTTATTAATTCAAAAAAAATTATTTTATCAAATTAATTCAATAATAGTTCCAAAATTAAGATTTAAAATGGGTTCTTCACTAAAAGGCAGTAAAATTACCTTTATAAAAAATTAGGTTTTTATGTGAAATATTAGGTTTTCCCTTATCTTATGATTACCAAATATAATGGATGAATATAAAAAATATTTTATTTAATATATAAAATAGATATTCTATTATAACAATTAAATAATTATAAACAATTTTATTTATTATGGTAAAACAGCTTCTTGAGAAAAAAAATAGTTTTCTATAAAATTATCCTTTTAATATTCAATTGGTTATTATATTCATTTATAATTTATTTGTAACCAATATTTTAGTTTTATAAACCCTATATTTTTCTATAATAGTCAATACTATCCATAATGGTCAGTTTATATCTTATAATATTTAAATAATATATCATTGTTTGGTGAAACTCTGTCTTGCGTACAATGCAAGATTTTGAGGAAGGTATCTCTTGTGTGTAACAAAAGCTATAATAAAAGGCCTTTGTTTAATATTTTGTAAGATAACTCAGTTTCCCATGATTTGAAAGATAACTCAGTGTTTCATGAGTTTAAATATATAGAATATATTTTAAAAAACAAATATATTATAATGTATACAGATATTATATAACCTTACGTGCTTATAGTGGTGTGTCATACATGCTATTGAATATAAGGTTCTTACATTAGTTTTTTAGGGTGTCACAATGATATAATTACATTAGTATTTTAAATATACTGGGATATTTTTATAATAATTAAATGACCCTCACCCACCTCCACTACTATAAAATGGGTTACCAAACCAATGTTCCTATGTATGGTGGACAACCACCTCCTGAACCAATGTCATTCAGTCTTCCATTACCACCTCTTATAGTTTTTTATGATTATTTATATTATATATATATACATAATATTTATAAAATATTAATAAATATAGAGTCATTATATCATATATATCTTTTTTACCTTCCATTCTATAGGAGATATGATAACGTCGCTTGTGTGTACGATGGACTACCACCTCACGAAGTGATGTTATTCATTTTTCACTAGTTATTCACATGGATGGTGATAAGGAAAAATATAATGATTAAATGTGATATAAATTACAAAATTATGATATTTATTACATACTTACCATTATGTTAAGATAATATATATCTTTCCATTTCATACCTTTTCACTCACTTGAAGATGATAACACCATTCGTATATGTGTGGACTATCGTCTTCATGAAGTGAAGTGAATATCTTCTTATCACCACAAAACATTGATTATATATATAAGTATATAATATTATATATATGTTCTTATGATCATTTTGTAAATATTATATATTACCTGCCTTCTTTCCATAATGATCATTGAAAAATTGAAACATTACCCATGAGTATGTACGACCTACCATCTCCAGGATCAAAACACACATCATTAATCACAACCATCATTCATGATTTGTCTTAAAAGTATAATTGATGTATAAATATGATAATTATTTCACTATTATTATGAATATGATGTAAATGTATAATATGTGCAGGAACCAGATATCTCATGGCAAAACACAAAAGAGAAAATAAGGTAATTAACACCCGAAGCAATGAAAATAATGAATGATTATTAATGAACTTGTAGTAAGATGTTATAGAAGGATCATATATGATGTTATAAATATTGATATAGTTATATTATGAGTTAATAAAATTTTAAAACCACTATATTTGAGGTTGAATCATGTTCAACTAAAAGAAATCACGGGGTAACATACTTTATCCCAATTTCCCTTCATTATTGCATACTTAAATTCAATACGCCTAATTTATTTTATATGTTTTATATATTATCCCTTTGAAATTTTATAGCACGATTAATTAATAATTCATTGTATTTTAAGTTTCATTAAGAATTATTTCATCTAAGGGGAGTTTACTTTAAAATTACTAACTGGTAAACAATTTCATAACTCAATTTCTTTTCATTAGGTTGCATTACTTATTCATTGTATTTGATATTCTAAGATTATGTCTCTACTGAATTTTTAATAAATTAAGTTATATTTCCACTTATTTTATGTGGATTTAAATTTAATATATATAATCAATTCATTTATTAATTCTCACTTCAATGTTATGATCATTTTAATGGTTTATTCTACAATCTCATTATAATTGAGATTTTTTAATCTTAAATTTCCACTAAAGGAAATTGTTTAAAAATTTCCTAATAAACCAATTTAAGGTTCACTTCATCTATTTATTCAAAATATTTTTATTTAATAGTACTATTTTACCACTCATTCGGTCTTGAAAAAATAAATAATTTTTTTAAGAAAACATGACTTCCTTTCTCTCTTCGGTTAAAAATAAGTTTTCTTCAAAAACTACATTTTCTAAAAATGTTTTTAACCATTTCCAATTTATTTATTAAATATATTTTGAGGAATTTTTTAATTTATAATTTTTTTTAAATGAATCTTTAAGACTTTTCCCAACAATGGACATTTGTCTTTTACTAAAAAGTGAGAGAAATAATATTTTTAATATGTACAGAATGTAGGGAATTTCCTACCATAACGAACATTAAATGTTTTAAAGATTAATTTATATGTTTCAATATTTACTTTAAAAGAAAATTATTCCATTTTGTTCTGTGAAATTCTAATTTTAAAAGGTTATTTTCAAAATAAAAATGATATTCTACTAAGGAATGTTTTTAAAGACCTTTTTATGGTATTATTATTAATAAATGCAAAAAACCATTTATTATCAATATAATGGTTATATGTTGGATTGATACTATCTATATTCTTTATATGTAAGTTTTATGTTCATTTTATCTGAGGTATGTATTGACAATCAATTTCTTGATTCATTTTTTAGTTATTAACTTTTCCTTGAAATATTCACTTACATGTGATCATTAGACATTAAATTTCCCTACATATGTATATTATTTATCATGGATATGTTTACTTCTTAAAACATATATCATTTATAAATATGGTGTGCAATATTGAATTTTATTTGTTTATCTTTTTAAATATTGATAAGTCTTTATTCTTTACTCAATATAGATATTTGATGCTAAGGAACACTGTTGATGAATTAAATAGAATATTTGATATATTAGGAAATATTTGGACATACAGAAATGGGTGGGGCCCAATAAAATATATCACCTTTATGGATCAGTAGTCTCATGAGATGAATCATTTGGATAGACTTATTTGAATGATTTTTTGGGTATATACCTACCCATCAGTTTTAAACTATCTTAAGGAATTATCCTCATAGTAGAGGTATCATGATGTCTGAGATCATGAAATACAATAATTAAGAATTACATCCTTGAGAATCTAGTAATTATTATTTTCTTTGAGATTTTAGCTATGATATTATCTTTCGATGCATTTAATTCTTATTAATTGATTAAATGGAATGTGTTATTAGTTATTTACATTTCTAGATTAATTTTTCCCTATATTGTAATGATAGTAAAGTTATTTAAATATAATGTTTGTTAATTTATTTTGATTTCCATATTGAATATTTATTATCTAATTATGATATCTATATTATTGATTAAATTTATTTTTCTCTGTTATTTACCATGCTATATTGATTATTACATATTGATTCATGATATATTCCACTGAACTTAACCCTTTCTAAACATTTGAGGCCATCCTTGCTTTTTTTCCATTCCCATGAATTCCATGTAATGTATAATGATTTTTAGGCAAGTATATGTTTGAAAAAATAATGTTATTCTGGAAAAAAAATTATATTGTAATTTTTGTTTTCAAATGTAATAAGTCTCAATTTTGTATATTGTCTACCAAGACTACTAAACTATTTATTCCTTTAGGATGTGATTCATTATATCTTATGTTATTATAATAAGGAGGATACTAGATCTTTTATATTTTTTTCTAGGACGCTACAGTTCTATCAAATTATTTTTAGTAGAAGCCATGAGAACTATATTTTGGAAGACATATATTAGGGATCATAACCCTATGAATAAACTTGAGGATAAGAATAAAAGAACATAAAAATATTTTGGAAAGGTAGATATTATGTGGTTTTTTCTTGAAATACATCCCTATAAAAATTCAAAAAGGTGAATATGGTTTTGGAAAATATGAACATAGGTTAATAACTCTAAAAAGGATGCGTTTGTATTGACCTGATAATCACCTTGTTCATGAAAACATGCCATATTGTGCACCTATTTTCACACTCTCAGGGTATTTTCATAGGATAATTCACATTTTATTTACAAACCATTATTAAGTATTCAAATAGATGTTGAAAATTAAAGACCTAGGTTAAAATAATGGACTCTTAGACTAAAAAAATGGTCTCTTGATTTAAACATATTATAAAGGATTATATAGTTTCCCCAATATGATTATTATTTCTAATATTATTATTTTTGGTCCTAGTCAATGGATGGTACCCAATGTAATCATGTAAATATTGAATATGAATGAAAATTTGGTGACTATGAAAAAAATGATATGATGAATAGAGTGAATGATATTTTGATTATTCCTAATTAGTTACCCAGAAATATGATTAACAACCCATAACTTAATCAAATCCTAGACTAAATAAAGAAAATAATGATGGATTTCTCTAAGATCTTGAGTGGGGGATACCATGCATAAAATAAATCTCAATTTCATTCATGTTAGATATTTGGAAGGAGAAAACTAAGAATGTGTCTCAATATATTGGGTAAATGATTTATATGTGGAAAGAAATGGACTAAAGGAAATAATCGACGTGGAAGAATGCAGAGTATGATGGAATGAAATAAATACCATTCTTGGGATCCATTTATAGTTCATTTTATTAAATGTGGAAAGCCTAGGAATTATTATAGTTAATTCCACCTTCTTATGGTTAAAAACTATATCAACGAAGGACCTGTAGCGAACCAATCGAGGATACCATCTAAACCGATACCCGATTCAATTCTCCACTAACCCAAAGAGCATTCAAAATCTCCACTGGCTGGCGAAAATCACCTGGGCATTTAAAAATAACCATTGGGAGTGATTTCACTTGAATAATACAAAAATAATAGAGTACAATGTGGAAACATCATCATATATATCAATCAATACATACATATAACGTACAAGGAGACACTATGAAAATTGGAAGTGGAACAAAACCACTAAAACTTATTTATTGGTGGTCCCCGACCACCCACCATGTTCCAAGTCACCAACCTTTGGTCACCTGAGAAAGAAATCACAAGTGAGGGAGATTAAACAAATGCCTTATATAAGATAATAATGGAATGCAAACACCAAAAGGTACAAATAAGGTTTGTGATAATTAGCTCAGCAGGATTCTACAAAAGATTCTATGCATTTAATTCATGAGGTTATTTAGATATGATAAGTGAGTAGAAAAAATGGGAGAGTATGAGGATTAGTTTAAAAATGTAGTTTTAAACATTAAAAATCATTTATTAAACTAAACTTGTGAAACATGCCATTTCACCATTTAAAATCCAATTATTTTCTTGAAAAGCTATGAAAATTGTTCCACGTGCTAATGTAAGGTAATCAAGAAAATATTAGAATATCCACTTAAGAGGTAAATATGAATAAGAATCAATACAATCAATTAAAGGTTCATATTAATAGAAAATGAGGCAATCAAGGTATCTTCAGTGTTAGATTGTATAACAACCAAGGAATGAGCATTCCATTTTAAATAAACAGGTTTTTTATTTCAAAAGAATATTTAAGAAAATCATGTTTTACATTTCAAATGATGGAAAATACTTTAATCAAAATAATTAATTTAATGTGATGGAATATTTCTAAAAAAAATGTCTTAAACAAAACATTTTATATAAAATACTTTATATAAATTCAAAAGGCATGTAAAACAATTTTCAACAGTGGATTATCTATTCATTACAAATAAAAACAACTAAGCAACATGATTATGTGACCAATAGGTATGATAGTCCTAACTATAGGGATCCAACGCTCTGAAATGACAAAGTATGTACATACGCCCCCTTAGGCCTAAGGTAAAGGGATCTTATGAAACATCACCTAAGGAATGGGATGTGCAGATATGATGTTTTAGAACATTATAGAATGATCAAGTAACACCTAAAATAACTCACTAACTATATAAGGCATTCATGTGATGAAGAAAAAAAATCAATGATGGGAAATTCACTTTATAACAAAGATGCAATTCATCCAATTATCCATTTCAAATATTCCAATTTTCCATTTAAAAACCATTACACAAGTTTTTTTATTCAAAACATTCCTTCTCAAAATGATGAAGCCAAAAGGTTCCCATCAAAATATTTCTCAGAAATTTTACCAAATCATTATTTGAAAATAATTACTTCAATTTCACAATCAATTACAATGTTTAATTGAACAATTTAATTTTAAAACATATTCTATAAGTTTTATTACAGACACCTAATTCATTTAAATTAGAATCTTTTACATGTTTTCCATCAAATCTATTTATTCAAATAAACTAAACAATTTAATTTATATAATTTCTGTAAAAAACACAAAACCTCAATTTAATACAATTTAAGGAATGTCAACAACCGAAAAGGGTGACCATACCTGCTTCCACTCCCAATTCATTGTTAAAATGCCAAATGGGCCATTAAAACAATCATAAATTTTAAATCATCTGAAAAGAATTTAAAGGAATTATTTAAATTTTTAAAGGATTGAATGCATTTCAAAAACATGGGGCAACACCCTCTTTCCACATGAATAAACCATTTATTTCAAAAAACCCAAGAACACCGATTTATAAAATAAGGTAAAAGTCATTTAATTGGGGTTCTTGGTAATTTAATAAATTAAAGAAGTTGAATATATTTATAAAACATAAAATATTCTAATTCAATTAATCCAAATCATTGATATTGAATTTATGAACCAAAACCTAGGCCAAAACCCATTTAATATATCAAAATATGGCCAAAGCCATTAATTTCAACAAAACAACCATTAAAAGTTCTTTGAAAATAAATCTAAAAAATCATGGAATTTATCAATTCACAAAAAGGTGAGAGATATCCACATCAAAGTCATTTAATTCATTCCATATCATATTCCATGGGAAATTTTTCAAAGAAGAATTTTTTAGGAACAAAATGGACAAATATTGTAGAACATGTTTTGGAAATTAAGAAACTTGTATCTAAAAATGATCTTGAGATAATGTGTCACAAAAATAAGTAAGATAATATAACCACCTACTTGGAAATTAAAGAATCCAATCATAAGAAATCCTAGATGCGCTGCCTTCGATGGTAATCAATTGATCTAAGAAGATAGATATTGGAAGAGGAGAGATAAGATCCTAGATCTAAAATTACACATCAATCCATCAAGACCCAACAAAACTCATGGATTTCCCCACCATTAGAAAGAAGGAATCAATAGGATAAGGGAGATACATGATCAAGAAGAAAGGAACTCACTCAAAGATTATGATTGCTTTGATTGGTGCTTCGATCCACCAAGAGATGGGGATGGGAGAGCCAAAATGCCTCTGGAAGGATCCAAGAACCCTAAGGACAAGTTTATGGTCAAGTTGGATATTTTTGGGGTTATTTAGGAGTATTTCTGCTCATTAATTAAAATTTTCAAAAGTTAAAATACCCCATGAATGGTTTCTTGGGTTAACTTGCACAGTTTTCACTAACCATGTGAAAACAGTGAACCTAGAATAGAGACATTGGAGTGTTGCACGGTTTTTCAGCACACTTTGAAAAACATTACGCCAACCGCATGACCCCCCATTTTCCAGGATGTACACTTTGAAAAACTTTGCTCAAACTATGCGCAAACCGTGCACCAGACCAGAAACCCCCCAAAAAATATGGAAAACTCCAGAAACTACCCTAGAAAATACCAAATCACTGGGTAATAAAATCAATGGGTAAAAATTCAAAAAAAAAAGCCACGATATGTTACAACCTTCCCACTGTATGAATTTAAGTCCCTAGAAAGCATCTAGTCTGAAAGATAGAACACGACAACACCACAAAGAATCCCTTACTTATCTCATGAGGTGAGCAGTCCAGAATCATGAAGTGAGACTCACCGAAAGGTTTAAAATATAGAGAACTAAAAGATCATAACACCCTGATCAACACACATATCCAAACAAGATAAATACTGGATACCTCACATAGGTCTCCCCACCATTTAAAGATTCACTAAAATGGTATAGCACAAGAAAATAACATCCCTTAAACCCAAATAAGAGACTTGAACCACTTACCAAGGTGAAACATAAAAGTTCAATCATCTATATGAAAGGTAAATAACTAAAAAGTATTTCTACCATGGGTAATTACTAAATGGAAACCTATGATTTTTAAAAATGGGCCTCATACCTTGATTATCTCATTGAAAAAAATTCCATAACCACCGTGTGACTGGTATATCAAAAATCCTCATCATCTTAGGTACCCAATTACATTACGAAGGTCTATCCAAGTCCAAATGGAAACAATTCAAACATTAGGGACACAACATGAAAGGGCAGTACACTCTCAAAAGAGAGACCTTCCAATATATTATAAATGAGCTCTGAACATCACATCAAACAAGAGGAACATCAAAAAACAAACAAATAGGATGTCCATAGAAGGAAACCATCATTATATAACCAATTGAAAAAGGACCCAAACCATGTTCCAGAATATATTATCTCAAAGATCCCAAAATAAAAGGTTTCCAAAAATAGATAGGCCATAAGATGGAAAAATCAAATAGTTTCCTCTTAGTGGTCAGAAACAAAAATATGGAAACCAGAATCTCCTTCATTGTGTGACAATATTTACTCTGAGGCCTATGGATTGAGCCATGTTATCATGAATCATCTTCTACCCCACAATTAAGAGCGGAAATTCTGAATTTAATTCACTATTTCTGATCTCCCAACTTATAGAACCATATAAAGTGGCCTAACTGGCCACATCATTTATAAAATCTTAGATCTTTTTAATAGAACTTCTTAGAAAAAATAGGTGCTCTACACTGGAAACACATGGTATTCATCTTCATTTTTAGATGAATATATCCATTATCAAATGTGGAAAAGGTATTCTTCCCTTCACTTTATTTCACTAGCTATGATTCAGCTGAGAAATACTTATTGAGAATCTCCTGATAAGAAATCAACCCAACCATAGGCATAGTGATTAGAAGTTCTAGATGGAGACCTTTTCTAAAAGGGATAGCCTTACTATAGACATCACTAACAAGACTAGGTATGAAACAAACCAAACTTGAGAATATGATGGCATACACTACAACCGATAGCTTGTCTTGATAGAAACCCAAGAACTCGGTAACTTTCTCCTTCTTTACTTACTCTAGATACTTCCACTGAATGACGACTGACTTGAGGAATTTCCATGACATTATTTCTTTTAGAAAAGAGGGTACCACAATTTCCCACCACTCTTTGTAAGGTCCCTCAAATAAGGTGTGTATAGACTTGACATTCAGAGATTCAGGAGTCTTGAGAGTATCAAAATCACATCAACTTCTTCAATCCACTGCACTACCTCAAGAGACTATCGTTAACCTTTATAAGAAGGTGGAAAACAATATTGTAATTAAAGGATGGTATTCAATGGTTGGAATGTCTCTAGATCCACCACATGATATGGAGTCTACGTAGAGTCTTCGATAAGAGATTCTACTTCTGGAAAACATAAATAATTACCCAAAGGACATGACTGTACGACCAACATTCTATCTTTCTTGAAGGAATATATGGAAGACATTTCTAAAAATCACAGAACATAGGAATATCAACTCATGTATTGATGAAAACTCCAAAAGAGACCAAAATCTTTTAAACAAAGAACAATCCAATTTAATAAAAACATTTTTGATTTAAAAAATGCAAAAATATTTCATCATTTATAAAACATTACTATTTCATTTCAAAATGATAAATACTGTTATAAATATATTATAGTTTCAATTTTTTTATAGTGGTTTAAAATTATTCCATGGTTTTAAAATAATTAACCCCCTTCTCTAATTAACAATACCATTTCCATATAAATAAATTAAAAATGAAAATTGCTTCTTAAAATATTGTTTTACCGCAACAAATAATTATCTTTGGTAATTTTTCTTTCAAAACAAACATTTTATAAAACTCATTTTTGGTAACTAAAAACATTTATCATATTATTTAACCAAAACATGTTTTAAGACACAATTTAATTTTCACAAAGGATTTAAAAATTGCAACAAGGTAATAAATTTTTAACAAACAAACAATATGTTGATACAACCCATATCCATAACTTATATAACCAACCTCACATAAGTGCATTCACTTGTATGAAAATGGATAAGGATTCAAGTTTATGACCAATTTAGGACAGTAATAGGCTTGGTCATACGGTTTGGTAAACCAGAAAACAACCTCACTACTTTTCAAGGATGGATTTCCAAATCAGCCACACTAATTCTTTATAGTTTACCAGACCGTGAAAACATGGTGCCACTATGGTCATCCTTCCATAAGGAAACCAATAACTCAAAATAAAGACTCATGTCCCAATAGACCTAGTAACTCAAGTCTCACCATGAAGGGGTCGTGATCAAGAACCCACTAACAAACTACCTCTTGATTCCTGACAAATTATTAATCTCTTTTCTACCATGACTCACTCCAAATAAAATAAGGATTTCAAAGGAACCTCTTTATCTTAATGTAAAGACCTACTCTGATAACATTTGTAACAAACCAACCCATGATACCTTCTAAACCGATACCGATTTGATTCGTCGCTGACCTGAAGAGCATTCCCGATCTCCATGGGATGATGAAAAGAACCTGGGAATTTAAAAATTACCATTATGAATGATTTCAATCGAAAAATAAAACCAAAACAAAGTACAATTTGAAAATATCATCGTATATATCAATAGATACATAAATATCATGTACAAGAAGACACTATGAAAACTGGAAAGAAAACATAAACACTAAAACTCATCTTTAGTGGTCTACAAATACCCACCATGTTCCACGTCACCCACCTTTGGTCACCCAAGTAGGATCACACAAGGGAGGGGGAGACAACGAACACCTACTATAAGATAATAATGGGATGCAAACACCAAAAGGTATATGCAGGTTGTGAGCTAAAGTTCCCAGTAGCATTCTACTAAAGATTCTATGCATTTACTTCATAAGGCATTTCAAATATGAAAAATGAGGAGAACAAATTGGAGAGTATGATGAATAGTTTAAAAATGGAGTTTCAAAAATTAAAAACCATTTATTAAACTAAACATGTGAAACATGACATTTCACCTTTTAAAATCCAAAAATTTTCTTCCAAAGCTATAAAAACCATATCATAAGCTAAAGTATAAGGCCCCGGCCTTAAACCTTACTTAATATTGAATTAAACGAATAATTCACATTGAGGATCTTTTCAGGTTTAGAGTTTTAGAGAATTAGAACATAACTATTACATCTTAAAATATTACAAAGTAGACACTTCTATTAAGTATCCATAAAATAAAAACTCTTAAAAAGAAAGATGTCTAGATTCCATGTTTTAGATAGCATGACATTCCCTTGATCCCTTCCTTGACCCTATTCCACTTTAAGTCCTGTGAAAAACATTTCGAAAAACTTGGGGTGAGCATAAAAAGCTCAGCAAGGGATACACAAAGAATGAAAACTGTTAGTTTTTCAAACATCAAATAAACCATATATACTCTATCAAAGTAATACCTTCACCTTCAGGAAGTAGTAAAAACTTTTCACTGAATAAAGTATCATTACTTACCTTTTTGTAACTAAAGGATTACCATAAAACCCATATAAAGAACACATAGAATATATAAAGGTAACTTGGGACATAAACATACTTAAGTGGAATAACCATACGGTTGACTTCCACACATATCAATTAATGGAATAGCCATACGACCAATTTCCATACATACTTAATGGAATAGCCATACGGCCGACTTCCATACCCAATGCATTGGAGGTTATAACATAACCACCCGTCCTGGTATTCACGGCACCACCCGTCATATGGTTTATAACGTAACCACCCGTTAAAATGTCCAAGTACCAGTATAAAATCATAAAACATAAAACCAATATAAAGGAATGATAACATTTCCACATTTCAATCACAATATATCATAAATATATGGACATAATAGAATCCTTTTTCAAAACCATTTTCAATACCAAAATACACAAAAGATTATATGGTATTTATTTTATTCTAAAAACATTACGGCTTGTTGAGAAAGCCAAAAATCAAATAATACTCGCGGCGGCGGAAAAAGGTCGTTGTCACCGCGTACGTTAAAAAAACATTCCATTTTGTCGTTTAGTAAAACACTTCGTAGAAAAAGATTCCTTTTTGTATAAAAGTAAAAGTCAAAGGAGTTTATACACCGTATAAAAGAAAGTTGTGTATAAAACGAAATATGCCTCAATGAAAGGAGATTGAGACGAAGTCCCTTACCTCGGGTTCGACTTGACTCGATCGTTCTTTAACGTCCTGAATAATAAACTTGAGTTAATTTATACTTGATTAAGAACCTTTTTAAAGTTCATTATTCCTTTTATATCACTTATTGCCATGTTATAAACATTATGTAACCATTTAAGTTAATAATGTTTGTTTTGTCAATATTTGGTTCTTAAGTCGAAAGTTGACTTCTTACAATTACATGTTGTTCGTGTGGTCAAAAGTTCTTTATATCCAGAATGAAATTCCTGATTTGGATATCATATATATCATATATATCCAGCATATACATGTATTTATAATATTACATAATCATTTAGAGGTAAGAAATGAAATGCACCATTCATGGAGACGGTAAGCCGTACGTACGCATGAACGCTACTTTCATTTCTTTGTCATATTAGTGGAATTAAAACTAAATGAGAGGTATGTATATTTTAATTCCAGAATTATATTCATCATTTAGATATATCACTAATTATATATATACATTATATACATGTAATTTTAATAGTACATTACATTTGGGGATAAGAAATGAAATGCACAGTTCATGGAGACGGTAAGCCGTACGTACGCATGAACGCTACTTTCATTTCTATCTCATACTTTAATGGAAATAAATAATAATGATATAGAGGTATATTATAATTCCAGTATAAAATCATATATAATAACTTTAAATCCATCCTTTACACATCCCACATATGGCACTAACGAATCACATCACTTTTAGGGGGCGGTAGTCCGCACTTCCTTAAATGAAGATATCATGTTTACCCATAATGGAAACCATAAAGGTATGCCAAAAATGAAAAATACAGAAGCTTAAAGAAAACATAAACATATTATATATCATATATAAAAATAGTGACATCATAATGGCCACCCTTGAAGGTGTTAAATGATTATTGAACAATCATCGTTTCGGGAGGCAGAATTTCGCCATCCACAGAAACTGTATGTTCTTTAACCATTTGATGTAGTTGTGTGAGAGTGTAGCTCAAATAAATATTATAACAACATCCTAGTATATTTAATATACTGGTTTTGTTACAAAAGAAGTAAATAAAAAGATTTTAGAGGGTTGGAGAAGCAAAATAAAACAAATGAACAAGAGAGAATGAATTACCTTTAAAAGTGTAACTCCCTTTTGATTTGAGCCTAAAGGCTTCCGTTGAAAGGATTCTGCCCAAAGGGAATCCTCTAGGATGAGGAGAGAGATGTGGAGAGAGTAATTGGGCAGGGGTTGGCCGAGCCAAAGGCTTGAGAAGTGTGTGAAATGGGGTAGAGATGGGGGACTTTTATAAGAGGAGAGGAGGGGCACTTTTGGAAAGTAAAGAAATATTACTTTACTTGAAAATGTGTTTCGGTTTTCAAAGTTCCCAAATTGATATAATTCGTGGATAAGGTGATAAGGGTTCTAAATCAAATCATCCAATTGGTTTTGGCCATGTGTAGGTTTTAGATGTTTCATTATCTTTCCATTTTATTTAAATCGTCAAATAATGATGTCATCGCTGCTTCATTATTATGTCATATATAATTTAATTTATTTAATGTCTAAAAATTATAAAAAAAATACTATGATGTAGGAAATCTTTTTAGCTTTCCAATGACTATTTATAATCAAAATTTGGACTTGTATAGCCCCACTCAAAAATTATTTTAGTAAAACAATTTATGTTAGTGTCATTTTCACTTTAACATTAAATAAAAATATATTAATGTCATTTTCCAACTAAAGTGGCTCCATGGGGTCCCCAAGTTGGCCCATGACTTTTCTTGGTCGGCCATGACTCACCCAATAGGTGTAGGACATGTGTCATGGTGTTTTCACATTTTTATAATATCATTTTTACATTAAATTACACTAATTACCTCTAATCGCGATTAATGAAAAAAAGTTACTATTCACCAAAAAATTATTTTAATCTCATTGAACCACATTTTACTTCTTAATGACAACCATGTATGTCGGATTTTCAAAATTCAATACACATTAGTGGTAAACTTTCATTTAACTGAAAAATCAGTTTGCTTGATTACCACTTAGTGGTTTCACTATTCATCAAAAATTAAAGTTTTTCAGAAAATTACCAAAAATTCACCCTAAGCTATATTTGATATTCCGAATTCAAAAATGAAGTCCATTTTACAAAATTCAAAACATATAAGTCAAATTAATTAATTTAATAATTAATTCCCGTTGTCATGACAAATAGCGTGTTTTTGTGAAACAATAAGTATCAAAAGATTGACACCAGTTTAAGTCCAATTTCAAAGTGAAATTGATTCCAATGACCACCATTGGATTAACTGGTAAAAATATTTTCTAATTTCACTTTAAAACCAATTAAAATAATAATCTAATCATATAAATAATTTAGATTAAAAAGAGGTTTTGAATTAAAATACAACATTTTACACTATTCATAAAAAAAATGATCTTTATCAGAAAGGTACCAAAAATTTACACAAAGTAAATTTTGATGTCCCGATTCTAAAGAAGAGTTATATTTGGTCCAAAATAATGTATAAGAGTGATCAAAACTATATTTAATGACGGTTCACCATTAAAAGGTGATAAGTGAACCTTTAGTGAAAATTAGAGTATATATGCCCTAAAATTGAACTCTTTCCGTATTTTAAGCCTCTATCTTTTATTGGGTAAATGTATAAACATTTAAAAACATATCTAATCATATTTTAGTTATTTCTATCCATTCCCTCCAGTACAATGGCTACTTGTTAACTAACATTTAAAATAATATTATTCTATTACTAGTGTGCTTCGTAAGTTTCAAAGAAACTCATCGTTGCGTATCGGGTACGATATCGAACATAGAAACCCCTTTAAATTAAAATTAATATTTAATTCGTAAATATTAATAAATATGAAAATTATTTATTCTTTATTTACCTGGGATGTTACATCCTTCCCCCCTTTTGGGAATTGTGTCCTCGCAATTTTATTCACTTATCAAAATAAGTGGGGGTATTTATCCCTCATAGCATTTTCAGATTCCCACGTTGCCTCTTCAATCACATGGGTTTTCCACAAAACCTTTACCTGATGAATCACCTTATTCCGTAACACTTGCTCCCTGTGGTCAAGAATCTGGACCGGTTGTTCCTCATAAGATAAGTTCTCTTCCAGCTAAACTACCTCTGGACTCAAAACATGAGATGGATCTGGCGTATACTTTCTCAACATCGAAACGTAAAAACATTGTGTACCTGAGATAAACTTGGAGGTAAATCCACTCGGTATGCAACTGATCTAACTCTTTCCAGAATTTCACATGGTCCAACGAACCTTGGACTCAACTTTCCTTTCTTACCAAATCTCATCACACTTTTCCAAGGAGAAACCTTGAGAAAAACATGATCACCTTCCTCGAAAGATAGATCCTTACTCCGGTTATCCACATAACTCCTCTGCCTGCTCTGAGCTGTTCTCATGTGCTTCTGAATCAGCTGAACTTTTTCTGCCAACTCTTCTACCAATTCTCGTCCCATCAACTTCCTTTCACCCACTTCATACCAAAATGCTGGAGTTCGACACCGCTTCCCATATAATGCCTCAAATGGTGCCATCTGTATACTGGAATGAAAACTGTTATTATAAGAAAACTCAACCAAAGAAAGATGTTGGTCCCAACTTCCCTGATAATCCATCGAACAAGCTCGTAGCATATCCTCCAAGGTCTGAATTGTTCGTTCTGACTGCCCATCTGATTGAGGATGAAAAGCTGTACTAAAATTTAATTCAGTACCCAACGACTTCTGAAGGCCATTCCAAAAGTTAGAAGTAAACCTGGGATCACGATCAGATACAATGGATAGAGGAGCTCCATGTAACCTGACTATCTCTTTAAGATACAAACGGGAAAGTTGATCTAGAGAGAAAGTATCTCGTATAGAAAGGAAATGAGCAGATTTGGTCAAGCGATCAACAATAACCCAGATTGCATTATTACCTCGAGATGTCCTCGGTAATCCCACAACAAAGTCCATGGATATGTTTTCCCATTTCCACTCTGGCACTGGTAAAGGATGAAGCATCCCTTTCAGTAACTGTCGCTCTGCTTTAACCTGTTGACATGTCAAACACTTCACAGTAAAATCAGCAATGTCTCTTTTCATTCCATCCCACCAGTAATACTCCCGCAGACCTCTGTACATCTTAGTACTGCCAGGATGAAAAAACAACTCATTCTTCAACTGTGAATCACAAGGCACACATAACCTCTTCACAAACCTCAAAACACAAACACAAACTTATCCAAGAACTCATGGAAAATTTTATTCATAAGTCCACGAATATAGCAGGTGCATTGGTTAACCCAAAAGGCATAATTACAAATTCATAATGGCCATATCTAGTACGGAACGCAGTCTTTGGAACGTCTGCTTCTTTTACTTTCAACTAATGGTACCCCGACCTCAAGTCAATCTTCGAAAAATACTGAGCTCCCTGGAGCTGATACCACTTCATTCGATGGACCAACATCTGCTGAAGTTGTTGCAAAGGATTTCGCCACCCCTTTCTGCTTGTAGTCTAACTGCTTTCCCCCAGTTGAGTTCTTCGTTGGACACTCGTTTGCATAATTACCCATTTCATTATACTTAAAACATCTTACCGTTGGCTTTTCATTTCCTGCTTGATCATCTTCCTTACAGTTACGAGCAATATGACCATACTTACCACACCGAAAGCACTTACCAGACTTGGATAAACATTCTCCAGGATGCATTTTACCACACTTCTCACAGGATGGATATTTGGTTTTCTTACCTCCTTGCTTCTTTGATGAATTCTTCCCCTTTTCCTGCCAACTAGATCTCTTATTCTGTTGTTTGTCACAGAACACCTGATCATCGGCAAACTCCATTTCCACCTTCTCCATACATCGAACAAGTTTTTCATAACTTTTGAACTCACGAGAAGCTAAAGCCCTTCGATACTTTGGCTTTAACCCTGAGTAAAAACGGTTTATTTTACTATCAAGATCTCGTATGAAGTTTGGAGCATACCTTGCCAATCGAGTGAACTTTTCTTCATAAGTAGCCACTGAATCATCCTCCTGCCTCAATTCTAGGAACTGTTTTTCCATCCTAAGACGAACCACCTTAGGAAAATATTTCTCAAGAAACATACCTTTGAATTCATCCCAGTGAAGATCCTCAATCTCATCACTATCCCTTACATTTTTCACCATCGACCACCACTGATCAGCTTCACCTTCAAAACGGTAAACAGCAAGACTAACCTTTTGATGTTCTGAACACCCCATGACATCAAAAATCTTCTCCAGTGCTTTAATCCACCCTTCAGCTTCCACAGGGTCAGATGATCCTCTGAATGATGGGGGATGTTGCCTCATGAAATGTTCCACCACTGACATGTTCCTCTGCGGTTGATCTGGCTGATCTCATGCATGGATACCACCACCATTTATAGCCTGAGTCAACTGTGCCATCACTGCAACAAACTGTTTAGTTCCGATTCCGACCATCTCAGGTTGCTGATTTGGAAGGTTGTCTTCCTCCTGATGTCGTCCCAACATAGCTGCTTTGTTTCCTCTGCGGAAAACCATTCTGAACACAGAAATATCTTAGGCGAAGCAACATGGTAATCCGTAAATGCTATATCATTTCAATCATATTATAATTTAACACTTTTCTAACTCCTAAAGTTGTCTAAACCGACCTCTGATACCAACTATAAGGCCCCGGCCTTAAACCTTACTTAATATTGAATTAAACGAATAATTCACATTGAGGATCTTTTCAGGTTTAGAGTTTTAGAGAATTAGAACATAACTATTACATCTTAAAAGATTACAAAGTAGACACTTCTACTAAGTCTCCATAAAATAAAAACTCTTAAAAAGAAAGATGTCTAGATTCCATGTTTTAGATAGCATGACATTCCCTTGATCCCTTCCTTGACCCTATTCCACTTTAAGTCCTGTGAAAAACATTTCAAAAAACTTGGGTTGAGCATAAAAGGATCAGCAAGGGATACACAAAGAATGAAAACTGTTAGTTTTTCAAACATCAAATAAACCATATATACTCTATCAAAGTAATACCTTCACCTTCATGAAGTAGTAAAAACTTTTCACTGAATAAAGTTTCATTACTTACCTTTTTGTAACCAAAGGATTACCATAAAACCCATATAAAGAACACATAGAATATATAAAGGTAACTTGGGACATAAACATACTTAAGTGGAATAACCATACGGTTGACTTCCACACATATCACTTAATGGAATAGCCATACGGCCAATTTCCATACATACTTAATGGAATAGCCATACGGCCGACTTCCATACCCAATGCATTGGAGGTTATAACGTAACCACCCGTCCTGGTATTCACGGCACCACCCGTCATATGGTTTATAACGTAACCACCCGTTAAAATGTCCAAGTACCAGTATAAAATCATAAAACATAAAACCAATATAAAGGAATGATAACATTTCCACATTTCAATCACAATATATCATAAATATATTGACATAATAGAATCCTTTTTCAAACCATTTTCAATACAAAAATACATAAAAGAGTATATGGTATTTATTTTATTCTAAAAGCATTACGTCTTGTTGAGAAAGCCAAAAATCAAATAATACTCGCGGCGGCGGAAAAAGGTCGTTGTCACCGCGTACGTTAAAAAAACATTCCTTTTTGTCGTTTAGTAAAACGCTTCGTAGAAAAAGATTCCTTTTTGTATAAAAGTAAAAGTCAAAGGAGTTTATACACCGTATAAAAGAAAGTTGTGTATAAAACGAAATATGCCTCAATGAAAGGAGATTGAGACGAAGTCCCTTACCTCGGGTCCGACTTGACTCGATCGTTCTTTAACGTCCTGAATAATAAACTTGAGTTAATTTATACTTGATTAAGAACCTTTTTAAAGTTCATTATTCCTTTTATATCACTTATTGCCATTTTATAAACATTATGTAACCATTTAAGTTAATAATGTTTGTTTTGTCAATATTTGGTTCTTAAGTCGAAAGTTGACTTCTTACAATTACATGTTGTTCGTGTGGTCAAAAGTTCTTTATATCCAGAATGAAATTCCTGATTTGGATATCATATATATCATATATATCCAGAATATACATGTATTTATAATATTACATAATCATTTAGAGGTAAGAAATGAAATGCACCGTTCATGGAGACGGTAAGCCGTACGTACGCATGAACGCTACTTTCATTTATTTTTCATATTAGTGGAATTAAAACTAAATGAGAGGTATGTATATTTTAATTCCATAATTATATTCATCATTTAGATATATCATTAATTATATATATACATTATATACATGTAATTTTAATAGTACATTACATTTGGGGATAAGAAATGAAATGTACCGTTCATGGAGACGGTAAGCCGTACGTACGCATGAACGCTACTTTCATTTCTATATCATACTTTAATGGAAATAAATAATAATGATATAGAGGTATATTATAATTCCAGTATAACATTATATATAATAACTTTAAATCCATCCTTTACACGTCCCACATATGGCATTAATGAATCACATCACTTTTAGGGGGCGGTAGTCCGCACTTCCTTAAATGAAGATATCGTGTTTACCCATAATGGAAACCATAAAGGTATGACAAAAATGAAAAATACAGAAGCTTAAAGAAAACATAAACATATTATATATCATATATAAAAATAGTGACATCATAATGGCCGCCCTTGAAGGTGTTAAATGAGTATTGAACAATCATCGTTTCGGGAGGCAGAATTTCGCCATCCACGGAAACCGTATGTTCTTTAACCATTTGATGTAGTTGTGTGAGAGTGTAGCTCAAATAAATATTATAACAACATCCTAGTATATTTAAGATACTGGTTTTGTTACAAAAGAAGTAAATAAAAAGATTTTATAGGGTTGGAGATGCAAAATAAAACAAATGAACAAGAGAGAATGAATTACCTTTAAAAGTGTAACTCCCTTTTGATTTGAGCCTAAAGGCTTCCTTTGAAAGGATTCTGCCCATAGGGAATCCTCTAGGATGAGGATAGAGATGTGGAGAGAGTAATTGGGCAGGGTTTGGCCAAGCCAAAGGCTTGATAAGTGTGTGAAATGGGGTAGAGGTGGGGGCCTTTTATAAGAGGAGAGGAGGGGCACTTTTGGAAAGTAAAGAAATATTACTTTACTTGAAAATGTTTTTCGGTTTTCAAAGGTCCCACATTGATTGAATTCGTGGATAAGGTGATAATGGTTCTAAATCCACTCATCCAATTGGTTTTGGACATGTGTAGGTTTTATATTTTTCATTATCTTTCCATTTTTTTTAAATCGTCAAATAATGATGTCATCGCTGCTTCATTATTATGTCATATATAATTTAATTTATTTAATGTCTAAAAATTATAAAAAAAAAATATTATGTCGGAAATCATTTTATCTTTCCAATGACTATTTATAATCAAAATTTGGACTTGTATAACCCCACTCAAATATTATTTTAGTAAAACAATTTATGTTAGTGTCATTTTCACTTTAACATTAAATAAAAATATATTAATGTCATTTTCCAACTAAAGTGGCTCCATGGGGTCCCCAAGTTGGCCCATTACTTGTCTTGGTCGGCCATGACTCACCCAATAGGTTTAGGACAAGTTTCATGGTGTTTTCACATTTTTATAATATCATTTTTACATTAAATTACACTAATTACCTCTAATCGCGATTAATGAAAAAAAGTTACTATTCACCAAAAAATTATTTTAATCTCATTGAACCACATTTTACTTCTTAATTATAACCATGTATGTCGGATTTTCAAAATTCAATACACATTAGTGGTAAACTTTCATTTAACTGAAAAATCAGTTTGCTTGATTACCACTTAGTGGTTTCACTATTCATCAAAAATTAAAGTTTTTCAGAAAATTACCAAAAATTCACCCTAAGCTATATTTGATATTCCAAATTCAAAAATGAAGTCCATTTTACAAAATTCAAAACATATAAGTCAAATTAATTAATTTAATAATTAATTCCCGCTGTCATGACAAATAGTGTGTTTTTGTGAAACAATAAGTATCAAAAGATTGACACCAGTTTAAGTCCAATTTCAAAGTGAAATTGATTCCAATGACCACCATTGGATTAACTGGTAAAAATATTTTCTAATTTCACTTTAAAACCAATTAAAATAATAATCTAATCATATAAATAATTTAGATTAAAAAGAGGTTTTGAATTAAAATACAACATTTTACACTATTCATAAAAAAAATGAACTTTATCAGAAATGTACCAAAAATTTACACAAAGTAAATTTTGATGTCCCGATTCTAAAGAAGAGTTATATTTGGTCCAAAATAATTTATAAGAGTGATCAAAACTATATTTAATGACGGTTCACCATTAAAAGGTGATAAGTGAAACTTTAGTGAAAATTAGAGTATATATGCCCTAAAATTGAACTCTTTCCGTATTTTAAGCCTTTATCTTTTATTGGGTAAATGTATAAACATTTAAAAACATATCTAATCATATTTTATTTATTTCTATCCATTCCCGCCAGTACAACGGCTACTTGTTAACTAACATTTAAAATAATATTATTTTATTACTAGTGTGCTACGTAAGTTTCAAAGAAACTCATCGTTGCGTATCGGGTACGCTATCAAACATAGCAACCCCTTTAAAATAAAATTAATATTTAATTCGTAAATATTAATAAATATGAAAATTCTTTATTCTTTATTTACCTGGGATGTTACATAAAGTAAGGTAATCATGAAAATATGAGAATATGCACCTAATATGTAAAAAGGAATATGAATCAATACAATTCATTCAAGGTTAATAATAAGAGAAAATGAGGCAATCAAGGCCACTATGGTGTGAGATGGTATAACAAATAGACAATGAGAATTCCATTTTAAATAAATAGTTTTTTCATTTCCAAATAATATTTAATAAATTCATGATTTAAATTTAAAATGATGAAGAATAATTTAATCAAAAAAATTACTTTCATGTGATGGAATATTTCAATAAAAAATTTATTAAATAAAACATTTTATATAAAATGGTTTATTTGAATTCAGAAGGCATGTAAAATAGTTCACAATATTAGAATATATATTCATTCCAAATACAAGAAAGCAATAAACATGGCCATGTTCCAAATAGGTTTGATATTCCCAACTATGGGGATCGAAAACTGTGAAACAAAAAAGTATATACATACACCTCTTTATACCTATGGTAAAGGGATATCATCACCATCACCTAAGGAACATGATGTGATGATATGATGTTTTAGAACATTTTAGAATGATCTAGTGAAACCCAAAATAAATCAGTAACTACCTAAGTCTTTCATGTGCTCAAGTAAAAAGTGAATTATGGGAACTTTAATTTATAACAAATATTCAATTCATCCCATTTTCTATTTCAAATATTCCAATTTTCCATTTAAAAACCATAACATGGGGTTTTAAATCAGAATATGACTTTTCACCAATAGGAAACACTAAGGTCCCCATCAAAATATTTTTAATCCACTTTAAAAAATATGGATTGGAAACCAATTCATTCAATTTCACAATCCAACACAAAATTAAATACAACAATTTAATTTTAAAACATATTCCATTAATTTTATCCCAAAATCCCAATTCACAGGAATTGTGGGTTTTCACATGTTTTTCATCAAATCCATTTCTACAATTAAATTCAACAATTTATTTATTAAATTTTCCATCAGAAACCCAAAACCCCAATTCAAAACATTTTAAGTAATGTAAAAAACCTAAAAGGGTGACCATACCCACTTCATTTCACAATTCATTGTTAAAATTCCAAACATACTTTTAAAACAATCATAAATTTTGAAGCATCCCAAAAGCATTTAAAGGAAGTATTTCAAATTTAAAAGTATTGATTGAATTTCAAAAATGTGGATATACACCTTCTTTCCAAGTGAAAAAACCATTTATTTCAAATAACCCAAGAACCCCAATTTCCAAAATAAGGTAAAAGTTTTTTAAAAGGGGGTTCTTGTTTGTTTAATAAACTCATGAATTTGAAACTATTTAGAAAACATCAAATAGTCAACTTCAATTAATCAAAATCATGGATATTCACTTTATAAACCAAAACCCATGCCAAAACCCATTTAATAATTAAAAATTCAGAAAAATGCCTTTATTTCACCAAAACATCATTTAAAAGTTATATGAAAATAAATCCAAACAATCAAGGAATCTAAAAATTCAAAAAAATTTGAGAGAAATAAAAGTCAAATACATTTAATTCATGCCATATCCATTTGCATGGGAAAATTTTCAAAGAAGAATTTATGAGGAATAAAATGGATAAAGATCATAGAACATGTGTTGGAAATTAAGAAACATGTATCTATGAATTATCTAGAGACAATTATTCACAAAACAAAGGAATATAATAGAACCACCTACTTCGAAATTAAGGAATCCAATCGCAACAAATCTCAGATGTTACACCTTTGATGAAGGTAACTAGATCTAAGAAGATAGATCTTGAAATAGGAGAGAGGAGATCCTAGATCTAAAATTCCACATCAATCCTTCAAGACCCAACAAAACCAAAGGCTTTCCCAACCATTGGGAAGAAGAAATCAAGAGGTGAATGGAGATCCATGATTAAGAAGAAAGAAACTCACTGGAAGATGATAACTTCTTCGATTGGAACTTTGATCTGGCAAGAGATGGGGATGGGAGAGCCAAAATTCCTGTGAAAAGTTCCTAGAAACCTAAGGATCTATTTATGGTCATGTGGGAGATGTTTGGGGTTATTTAGGGGTGTTTTAGGTCATTAATTAATATTTTTAGAAGTTAAAATACCACCTGCATGGTTTCCTGAGTTAACTTTCTTGGTATGTACTAACCATGCACAAACCATGTGCCTAGAATAGGGCCACTGGATGTATTTCATGGTTTGAATGCTCATTATGACAAACTGTTTTCCAACCATGCAACCCCCACTATCCAGGCTGCACAATTTCAGAAACTGTGCTCAAATAGTGTTCAGGCCCAGAAACCCCCAAAAAAGTCCATAAAACTCCAGAAACAACCCTAGAAGATACCCAATCATTGGGTAATCAAATAAATGGGTAAAAATACCAAAAATAAATTAACAAGATGTTAAAACCTCCACACAATAGGAATTTCTATCCCTATAAAGCATCCAGTCCAAAATATAGAACACGATGACACAACTAGGACTCCCTAAATTATCTCATGAGGTGAGTGGTGCCCAATTTAGAGTTGAGACTCACCCTATATTTTACAACATAGAAAACAAAAATATCACTAAGATAAACACATGACTCCAAAAAATATAAAGATTAGACACATCACATAGGTCTCCCCACCATTTAAATATTCACCAAAATGGTATAGAATAAGAAAGGAAGGCCCCTTATACTCAAATAAGAGACCTAAACCACTCACCAAGGTGAAACATCAAAGGTCAAACATCTCTAATAAAGTTAAAGAACTAAAAAGGATATATACCATGGGTAATTACTCAATAGTCACCAAATATTTTTTAAATTGAGTCTTGTACCTTGATGATACCATTAAAAAACACAATCTTCACCATGTGAGTAGTATATAAAAAATACTCATCATCCAATGTACCCAAGTACATTCCTAAGTTCTATCCAAGTCCTAGTTGAAAGAGCTCAAACATCATGGCCACTGCATGAAAGGGAACTACACTCTCACAAGGGAGATCATCCAATATATTATAAATTAGCTCTGGCCATCGAGTAAAATAAGAGGAACATCAAGGAAAAACAACAAATATATCCAGAGAAGGAAACCATAATTACAACACCAACACAAAACGGACCCAAACCATGTTACAGAAGATATTATCTCAAATATCCCATGGAAAAAGGTTTCCAAAAATAGATAGTCCACAAGAAGGAAAACTCAAACAGTTTCCTCTCCAACATTCAAAACAAAAATCTGGAAACCAGAATCTCTTTCAATGTGTGAAAAGCTTCCCTCTAAGGCCTATGTATAGAGCTATGTTATCATGAAGTATCTGTTGATGTAACGACCAAACATTTTTCAATGGAAATTACATTCTTATAATTATGTCATAAAATAACATGAAAACACAACATAATGAACTACTAAGTGATAAGTGACCTTTAAACAAAAGTTTGTCACTTCTGTGTTTTTAATTTCAAAAATCTAACATACACGGTTGTGTTCAGGATGTTTTTTGGAGTCTAATGAAATAAAAATATTTTTTGCTGAATAGTAACATACCCTTGTGAATAGTAGCATACCCTTATGAATAGTATTATGACCCTTATGAATAGTAAATCATCCAAAATAAGATTATCCTTACCCATGAATAATTGAATAAAATTTAGAAATCTTAGAAAGTGACAATTTGAGCTTAGTGAACGTTTCAGTATTTTGTAAGTCAGAAATAATTTATTATAAATAATTAATTAATTTAAAAAAAATTATTTTCCTAAAATATGTTCATAAATAATTGAAACATTGTATTATAGTTTTTAAAGAATTTTATAAGACCCTATGTAATTTTTTAAAGTACTATAAAATCATTTTTAACTTTTAAAAACCGTTTTTGGGTAAATTATGATTTTTAATTAAATATTAAATTAATCATATTTATAAAATTATTTTTTGAAAAATGGACATAATTTTTGGACTCTACACATCGAAAAATGGTTTGGCTAAATTTTTTGGATTTTTCTAAAATACTTGAATTTTTGATGAATAGTGAAATACCGTAATTTACAAAAATAAGCTAAATAATCTAATTATAGAGTCATGTGTGATGTTATGAGGATGTAAGCCCACGTGTTTCGGGATCACAAGATAAAATTACTATTCTTGTTCATTCAAGACTCACTATTTCTTATATTATGGGAAATTAATAAAATAATGAATTTTATATTAAGGAAACCTCTCTCCCCTCCACTATAAAAACCACCCTTCACACCTTCATTTACTTAAACCTCTCAAGCTCCAAGACTTCTCTAAACTGTGCCCAAACATCTTACCTCGCCCCTCTCTCACATTCAAGAGCTGATGGTCTCATCAAAATACCAATCCTAGCTTCCTTAAGGAGGATCTCAAGAGAAGGATTTAAGAGGTAATTTCTCTCCCTCTTCTCCTTTAATTTCCTTTCAAGTTCAAGTTCATTTCTTAATCTCTCCCCACCTATCTTCACCCAAATGGTATTTTAACTCCAATATTATAAATATACTGTAATTGTTTTTATGCTAATGGGATATTATATCTACCAAACCCCTTTCCCTCTTGCTTTTATTTTATTGAAGAGAATGTTGTTCGTGAGGTGTTAATTTATCACGTTCAAGAATGACATGTTTTCTTCTTCCATTTATGCCTTCAGATATGGTCATGAAACCATTTTTATGGTTGAAACAGATTTTTTTATTTGTATTGTTTCCTATTTTAAGCTCTGTAACTAAATTTTGACCATATTACTAGTGATAAAATAAAACAAATTCATTATGATTGAAAAATCGCTCAAATTAACCCAAACAATCATCAGTTAATTCTTATCCAATGATTCATCCAAATGGATCTAATATAATTCATTATAAGATCATTAAAAATCATTTAATATAATTAATAACATGTAAAATCAGTTCTGTATGTTTACCAATGTTCTACCCGATCTTCAATTTAAGAATACAAGTGAACCACTCAAGAAAAACAAAAAAACCAAACATTCCCGAACAATGTTTTCTTTAAACTCTATAACTAATACAAAGGCTCAAAAAAATACTTAATAAAACCATAATTAACCATATTAATTTACATAAGGTTATTTATTTCCAATTAATGAATGTAATTTCATTATATAGGACATTAAAGAGAAGGAAGCATTCAGATACAAGGTAAGGGGAAATTCTCGATCCCAACTTTCTTCCTTCGAGTTCTCCCTATTTCACACCATTTTTGATATGGTTACTCCTTAAAGATCATTTCTTTGACTCTGTATTTTCTTTTCTGGGATATACATGTTTGTACCTAGTATTTATTTAAAACAAAATCTTTTCCAAAAGAACTCTTCTTTTAAGAACACACCTTTTACTTCTCACTCAAAGTGGACAGTTCTTGTAACATGTATGTAATTCCCTCTTTCCTTTAGGAAACCAACGTTTATGAATTTGTTCTTATGAGATGTAACCAATTACTTTCCATGGGTTATTTATGTTAAATATTTATATATGTTCCATGTGGAAATCATGATAATGATAATGTTCTGATGTGACGGGTGCGCCCAGAATTATATAGCACAATATGAATGTTTCAAAGTGACGGGTGCGCCCAGAATTATACAGTGCTCCAATGTATTGGTTAAAGTGATGAATATCATGATTAAATGTTAAATAAAGTGTGAACAAGATTCTATCTTTGTTTACAAGTATCTGTGGTAGTTAACCACTAAGACATGATGTTTCATTTTTTATGCATTGCCACATTTCAAATCTTATATTTATGCTTCCTCTCGTGTTCATGATTTCTTTACCCATGTCATGATTATGATCACATTATTCTATATTATTCTTATCTATCCTCTTACTGGGATTTTAGATCACCCCTTTTTATGTATATCCTCATGTGGCAATATGTACTAAAGAGTGGACAAGTTCCAATAAGAAGCTAGAGAAGAAGAAATTAAATAAATCTTTATGGATGATGTTGTAAAAGTTGTGAATGGTCCTAGTTTTTCCAAGAATGTAAACCTTTCGATCCTCTATGTGTAATACTATTATGTTGTTTACCTTTAAAATGATGTAATAGTAATGTAAGAAAAGGCTGGGTTGCTATAGTTGATATCAGAGGAAAGGTTTAGTTACTTTGGGAATTAGGATTAGTGAACCCTAGAGAAAACATCTAGCATGAGAATAAGTACAAATATGCACACAAGAATATTTACATAGGGATATCATACGCTATGTTTTTGGTACAAATTGTTTAAATGAATAATTTATTCATGACTTGTTTAATTATGTTTTTTTCTAATCTTTTCTTTTTTAGAAAATGGTGGGAACCAGGAGAAATCAAGCCAACAAATCGTGCGAGGGCCAATGCAACAATTGCCCGAACAACATCCCAAATGAATTGGGAGGTGGAGTTCAAAACATCATGGTGATGCTTACCCAATTATCTCTGGTTATGCACAATAACCATAACAATGGGGAACACCCTCCTCCACAAAAGAGAGAGCAACGAGCTATCAAATGTTTTATACGGCAACGACAACCGACATTTAATGGATCTTCTGATTCACTAGTTTCTGAATAGTGGGTCAACTCAATGGAGAAGATCTTTTCTATGCTTCACTATTCTGAGATGGAGAAGGTGACTCTAGTCGTTTATCGTCTAGATGGAGAAGCCGATCAATGGTGGGATTTGATTATGAACACCAAGCCAAGGGAGGAAATTGAAGAGATGGAATGGGAAGACTTTAAGATAATGTTTCCTAATAAGTACTTCCCACGAAATCTTCGCACGAAGATGGAGAGAGAATTCATAGAGCTCAAGAAAAAAGAAGGAGAATCTGTCACAACCTATGAGGAAAATTTCACAAGGCTTGCATGGTACGCTTGAGGTTTTTTTATAAACAATGATAGCAAAATTGATAGATTCTATAGTGGATTAAAACCACACCTTCGAAAGGCTCTTGAAATTCGAGACTTTGGGAGTTATGAAGAAGTTGTTCGATGTGATCTCAAAGTGGAGATGGAGTTGGGATAATGGTCCCATGGATATGGTGATAAGAAACAAAATATGGAGTTTCATGCTGGAGGATCTAATGACAAAGGTGGGGAGAAAACTCAACAACAGACATGCTAAAAATGTTGGAAGTTGCACCATGGGAACTACCTCAAAGGGATGAGGAAGTGCTTCAAGTGTGTAAAAGAAGGACACCATGCTCAACAGTGCCGAAGAGACACGAAAAGGAAGGATAATGTATCCAAAGAAAGAAGAGAACCACTCTTGGTTCAATGCTACAACTGTAGGGAACTAGGTCACTATGCAAGTCAGTGCACTAAACCTCGAGTTCTCGAGGGTAATCAACGTCAGCAACCATAAAAGACAAAGGAACAAGGTAAGGCTTATGCTATCACTACTACATAGGTGGAGCATGATAATGAAGTCGTACAAGGTACACTTCATATTCACTCAAGAATGGAAAAATTATTATTTGATTCTGGTTCTACACATTCCTTTATATCTTGCAAGTTTTATAGAACTATAGATTCGAATCCCGGAAACCTTGAAGTAGAGATATCTATAAAAACACCAAGTGGTGCAATCATTGCAACCTAAGTTTTTGACTCTTATCCTGTTAGCGTATGTGGGAAGATTCTTCCATAAAATCTCGTAATACTTCCCTTGGTGGAATTCGACGCTATAATGGGAATGGATTGGCTCTCCTTATATAGAGCACATATCAACTATTGGGAAAAGGAAATATCTTTTCATATTCCGAACCATCTCATGCTCCTCTACAAATGCCAGGAAGATCATGAATCTCCTTTGAAAAATCCTTCAATGGTGTGGGTGTTGATTCCCTATGAAGAAGCATACCTCACCCAAATGGTTGAGTTGAAGGAAAGTTACAACCTTGAGTAAATACCCATTGTGAGGGAATAGGATGATGTATTTCTTGAAAAGTTACCCAGAATTCCCTTGGATCATGAGGTAGAGTTCTCAATTGAACTCATACCTGGATCTACTCATATCTCAAAGTGTCCCTATAGGATGGATCCTATCGAACTGAAGGAGTTAAAAAAGAAGCTGCAGGATCATCTGGACAAAGGGTTCATATGCCCCAGTGCATCACCTTGGGGTGCACTAGTGCTCTTTGTGAAGAAGAAGGATGAAACAATGCGGTTGTGTATCGATTATCGAGAACTCAAAAAGATCACCATAAAGAAAAAGTATCCTCTTCCAAGGATTTATGACTTGTTCGATCAGTTAAGAGGTGCTCAATACTTCTCAAATGTGGATCTTCATTCTGGATATCATCAAGTAAAGGTGAAGAAGGAAGATATTCAGAAGGCTGCCTTCTGAACAAGGTATGGGAACTATGAGTTTTTGGTGATTCCCTACGGACTTATTAATTCCCTTGTAGTCTTCATGGATTTGATGAATAGAGTCTTTAGACATTACCTCAACAAATTTGTGGTAGTGTTTATTGATGATATTCTCATTTACTCCAAGAGAAAGGAGGAGCATGAAGAACATCTAAGACTTGCGTTGGAGACATTGAGAAACGAGAAGTTGTACGTTGGGTTCAGAAAGTGTGAATTTTGGATAAAACAAGTCACGTTCTTGGGACATGTGATCACAAGTGAGGGAATATCTGTGGATCCTTCAAAGACAAAGGCAATTGAGGAATCGCCCACGCCCTCTAGTGTCACAGAAATCCGTAGTTTTCTTGGATTAGCTGGGTACTATCGAGGGTTTGTGAGGAACTTCTCACGATTGTCAAGCCCTCTAACTAAGTTAACAATGAAAGGGGTAAAGTATGTCTGGATGGAAGAATGTGAGGGAAGCTTTAAGGAACTAAAGAGAAGGCTGATCACTGCACCTGTACTCACACTATCTAAAAGTGGAGAAACTTTTTTCATATAAAGTGATTCTTCAAAGAAAGACTTGGGTTGTGTACTCATGAAAATGACAATGTGATAGCATACGCCTCACGACAGTTGAAGATACATGATCAGAACTACCCGACTCATGATCTAGAGCTAGAAACCGTGATTTTTGCCTTGAAAATCTGGGAAAATTACCTTTATGGAGAGAAGTGTGACATATACACTGACCACAAGAGCCTAAAGTATATATTCACACAAAAGGAGATCAACATGCATTAAAGGAGATGGTTAGAGCTAATCAAGGATTACGATTTCTCTATTCACTATCATCCTAGAAAGGCGAACAAGGTAGTTGATGGTCTAAACAGAAAAGAACCTGCTACTCTATCCATGCTGCAGATTGAGAAAGACACTATCTTCTTGGATTTGAAAATAATGGATTTGGAAATCATAAGGGTAGGGGATAAATCCTACCTTTTCCAAATGATTGCGCAACCATCCATCTAGGAGAAGATTAAGAAAGAACAAAGGGATGATGTGGAGATACAAAAGAGGGTGAATGCAGTAAAGGAAGGGAAGCTACATGAGTTCCATATCGACGATGATGGTGTGATTTGGTTTGGAACGCGGCTTTGTGTACCTCCATCACCAGGGATAACGAAGGGGCTATTGGATAATGCACATAGCTCAAATTTCTCTACCCATCCTGGGAGTACCAATATGTGCCGTGATCTCTGAGAACACTTCTGGTGGGATAACATGAAGAAGGATATTGCGGAATATATATCAAGGTGATTAGTATGTCAGCAAGTTAAAGTTGAGTGACAAAAGTCCAAAGGTATGATGAATCCATTGCCTATACCCATGTGGAAATGAGAAAATGTTACTATGGACTTTGTCACGGGTCTCCCAAAGAAGTCAAAGGTAAATAATGCGATATGGGTTGTGGTTGACCGACTCAGCAAGACTGCCCATTTTATCGCTATACGAGAAGATATCTCTCTTGAACAACTTTCCAAGATATATGTGAAATAAGTGGTGAGACTGCATGGTGTTCCACTCTCAATTGTCTCTGACCGTGATATAAGGTTCACATCTAAATTCTGGAGGATCCTTCAATACGCTACGAGTACTGAATTAAATTTCAGCATGACCTATCACCCCCAAACTGATTTCCACTCTAAAAGTACTTTTCAGATGCTTGAAGATATTCTTAGATCCTACTCTCTATAATTAAAAGGTGGATGGGATCATCATCCTCCATTGGTTGAGTTCTCATACAACAATAGTTTCCACTCAAGTATTCAGATGGATCCATATGAAGCTCTGTATGGAAAGCGATGTAGAACTCCAACCTGTTGGGATGAAGTTGGAGAAAGAAAGATACTTCGACCTGATCTTGTTCAAGAGATGACATAGAAGGTTCAAGTCATCCAGAAACAAATCAAAGCTTCTAAAAGTCGGAAAAAGAGTTTTGTAGAAAACCATCGAAAGGACTAGGAGTTCGAAGTTGGGGATAAATTCTTCCTTTTAATATCACCATGGAAGAGAGTAATGCGGTTTTGGAAGAAAGGGAAGCTAAGCCCAAGGTACATTGGCCCCTTTGAAATCCTTGACCGTATTGGAGTCATGGCCTATCGGCTTTCACTTCCACCGAATATGGCTCGAGTTCATGATGTGTTTCATGTATCACTATAGAGGAAGTACATACCAGGCCCCTCTCATGTACTAAACACAGAGGTGGTGTAGCTGGAAGATGATCTCTTCTATAAGGAGCAGCCAGAAAATATTCTGAATCAGAGGGATAAGGTTCTACGCAACAAGAAAACTCATCTTGTAAAATTTTTGTGGAGGAACCATAAGTTTGAGGAAGCAACTTGGGAACCATAAGAGGCAATGAATGAGAAACACCCTCACCTATTTGTGTAAAGTGAAATTTCGGGGGAGAAATTTCTTAAGGGGGGAAGAATGTAACGACCAAAAGTTTTTCAATGGAAATTCCCCTCTTATAATTATGTCATAAAATAACATGAAAACACAAAATAATAAACTACTAAGTGATAAGTGAACTTTAAACATAAGTATTTCACTTCTGTGTTTTTAATTTCGAAAATCTGACATACACGATTGTGTTCAAGATGATTTTTGGAGTCTAATGAAACAAAAATAATTTTCAGTGAATAGTAATATACCCTTGTGAATTGTAACATACCGTTATGAATAGTATTATTACCCTTATGAATATTAAATCATCCAACATAAGAGTAACCTTACCCATGAATGATTAAATAAAATTTAGACATCATCAAAAGTAACAATTTGACCTTAATGAACGTTTCGGTATTTTGTAAGTCATAAATAATTAATTATAATTAATTAATTAATTTAAAATAAAATTTATTTTCCTAAAATGTGTTCATAAATTATAGAAACATTGTCTTATTATTTTTAGAAAATTTTATAAGACCCTATGTAATTTTTGAAATCACTATAAAATCAGTTTTATCTTTTAAAAACTGTTTTTTTGCGTAAATTATGATTTTAATTAAATATTAAATTAATCATATTTAGAAATTTATTTTTGAAAAATTGAATTCATTTTTGGATTATACATGTCGAAAAATGGTTGTGGTAAATTTTTGGTATTTTTCTAAAATACTTTATTTTTTGATGAATAGTGAAATACAGTAATTTACAAAAATAAGCTAAATAAGAAAATTATAGAGTCATGTGTGATGTTATGATGATGTAAGCACCCATGGTTCAGGATAACATGATAAAATTACTATTCTTGGTCATTGATGACTCACTTTTCCTTATATTATGGGAAATTAATAAACTAATGAATTTTATATTAAGGAAACCCCTCTCCCCTCCACTACAAAAACCACCCTTCACACCCTCATTTTCTCACACCTCTCAAGATCCAAGAATTCTCTAAACTATGACAAAAAATCTTCCCTATACCCTATCCCACTTTCAATATCATCTGGTCTCATCAAAAGACCAATCCTAGCTTCCTTAAGGAGGATCTCAAGAGGAGGATTTAAGAGGTAATTTCTCTCCCTCTTATCCTTTAATCTCCTTTCATGTTCAAGTTCATTTCTTGATCTCTCCCCAACTATCTTCATCCAAATGGTATTTTAACTCTAGTATTATACATGTAATTTAATTTTATGATAATAATGGGATATTATATCATCCAACACACTTTCTCTCTTCCTTTCATTTTAATAAAGAGAACGTTGTTCATGAGGTGTTAATTTATCACCTTCAAGAACGACATGTTTTCTTCTTCCATTTTTACCTTCAGATCTGGTCATGAAACTATTTTTATGGTTGAAACATAATTTTTTATATTTATTATTCCATATTTAAAGTTCTGTAACTAACTTATGACCATATTACTAGTGATAAAATAAAACAAGTTCATTATGATCGAAAAATCGCTCAAATTAACCCAAACAATCATCAGTTAATTCTTATCTAATGATTCATCCACATGGATATAATATAATTAGTTATAAGATAATTAAAAATCCATTAATATCATTAATAACATGTAATATTAGTTTTGTATGTTTACCAATGTTCTACCCGAACATCAATTTAAGAATACAACTGAACCACTCAAGAAAAACATAAAAAAACAAACATTCCCGAACAATGTTTTTTTAAACTCTATAACTCATCCAAAGGAACATAAAATCAATTAATAAAACCATAATGAACCATATTAATGTAAAAAAGGTTCTAAATTTCTAAATAATGAATATAATGTCATTATATAATACATTAAATAGAAGGAAGCATTCAGATACAAGGTAAGGGGAAATTCTCGAACCCAACTTTCTTCCTTTGGGTTCTTCCTCTTTCACTCCATTTTTGACAGGGTTACTCCTTAAAGATCATTTCTTCATCTTTGTATTTTCTTTTCTGGGATATACATGTTTGGACCTGGTATTTTTTTCAAACATAATTTTTTTCAAAGGAACTCTTCTTTTAAGAACACACCTTTTACTTCTCAATCAAAGTGGACGGTTCTTGTAACATGTATGTTATTCCCTCTTTATTTTGGGAACCCAATGTTTATGAATGTTTTCTTATGATATGTAATCCATTACATTACATGGGTTTGTTATGTTCACTTTTGATATATGTTCCATGTGGAAATCATGATAATGATAATTTTATGATGGGACAGGTGCGCCTGGATTTATATAGCACAATATGAATGTTTCAAAGTGACGGGTGAGCCCGGAATTATACAGCACTCTAATGCATTAGGTAAAGTGATGAATCTCATGAGTAAATGTGAAATGATGTGTTAACAATATTCTAGCTTGGTTCACAAGTATTTGTGGTAGTTAACCACTAAGACACGATGTTTCATTTTTTATGCATTGCCACATTTAAAATCTTATATTTATGCTTCCTCTCATGTTCATGATTTCTTTACCTATGAAATGATTATGATCACCCCATGATATATTCTTCTTATTTATCCTCTTAATGGGATTTTAACTCACCCCTTTTTATGTATATCCTCAGGTGGCTATATGTACTAAGGAGAGTACAAGTGTCAATAAGAAGCTAGAGAAGAAGAAATTAAATAAATTTTTATTCTTGATGTCGTAATTGCTATGTACGGTCCTAGTTTTCCCAAGACACTAAACCTTTGGATCCACTAAGTGTAATACTATTATTTTTTTATCTTTAAAATTATTTAATAGTAATTTAAGAAACATGAGGGTCGCTATATCTGACCCACTTTTAGTGGATGAAATTTTTGACCTAATTCTATATTTATGATCTCCCAACCTATAAATCCTCATAAAGTGACCAAAGTGGCCACTCCATTTATAAAATCTAAGATATTTCAAATAAAAATTCTTAGAAAGAATAGGTTTTCCACACTGTAAACACATTGTAGGAATTTTCTTTTCTTGATGAAGATGTCATTTATCAACTGTGGAAAAGGTGTAATTCCCTTCACGTTGTTTCACTAGCTCTACTTCAGTTGAGAAAGCCTTATCGAGCATCTCCTGATATGAAATAAAACAGACCATAGGCATGGTAGTAAGAAGTTCTTGGTGGAGTCCTTTTCAAAAATAGATATCCTTACTAGAGTCATCACTAATAAGACTACGTATGAAAAAAAACTAAGCGTGAGAATTTCTTGGCATACACTTCAACGGATATCCCATCTTGACCGAAACCAAAGAATTATGTAGCATTATCCTTATTCACTTATTATGGATACTTACACTGAATGAAGACTGACTTGAGGCATTTCCAAGACATTATATCTTTTAGAAAAAGGGTAACACAATTTCCCACTAGACTTTTCAAGGTACCTCAAATATAGAGTGGATAGACTTGACCTTCAAAGCTTCAGTAGTCTTGAGAGTATCAAAGATCACATAAACTTCTTCAAGCCACTAAAATACCTCAATAGACCCTCTTTCACCTTTATAAGGTGGAAAAAAATCCTTGAATTCATGTATGGGATTCAAAGGTTGGGATGTCTCTACATCCACCACTTGATATGTAGTATGGGTAGTTTCTTCGATAAGAGATTATACTTTTAGAAAACATGAAGAACTACCCCGAGGACATAACAGTAGGACCAAAATTATTTTATTCTTGAACGAACTTATGGAATACCTTTATGAACATCAAAGAACACAATAATATCATCTTAGGAATCAATAAAAACTCAAAAATAGCCCAAAATTGTTTTAACAAAGAACAAACCACTTTAATCAAAACATTATAGATTTCAAAAAAGAAAAAGATTTAATCATTTATAAAACATTTCAATTTCATTTAAAAATGATAAATCTTGTTATAAATCAATTATTGTTCCAAAAACCCTTTTCCAATGGTTAAGATTATTCCATGGTTTCAAAATCAATAACCTTATTTTCCAATTAATATGATCATTTCCATATAAAACCATTAAAAACAAAATTTCTTCATAAAAAATTGTTTTTCCACATCAAATAATTGTATTTGATAATTTATCTTTCAAAAAAAAGAATTTCGTAAAACACATTTTTGGTAATTAAAAAAATTTCTAAAATTTATTAACCAATACATGTTTTAAGACACAATTTAGTTTTCATAAAAGATTTAAAATTTTCAACAAGATATTAAATTTCAAACAAGAAAACAATAGATTGATACAACCCACACCCATAACCCAAAAAACTAACCTCACATAAGTCTAGTCACTTGTAAGAAAATGTATAGGGATTCATTTTTAGGAACAAGTTATAACTATATGAGACTTGCTTATATGGTCCGGTAAACCACACAACGACCTCACTACTTTTCAAGGTAAGATTTCTAAATTAGCCACACTGATTCCTCACAGTTTACCAATACGTTAAAACACGGTGAAACTATTGTCATACTTCCACTATGGTTCAAAAACTCATAAGAGATTCCCCAAATCAATGATAGTATCATTGTGAATCTAAATATAATTTATCATAATGAAGCCAATAAATCAAAAAAAAAATTTAAATCCCAATAGCCCTGGTAACTCAAATGTCACAATGAAGGGGTGGTGATCAAGCACCCACTTAGGAATAACCACTTGAGTCCCGACATATTATTCATATCCTCTCTACCATGAATCACCCCAAATAAAATAAGTATTTCTATGGAAATTATTTCCCTTTATGGAAATACCTTATCTGATATTATTTGTAATGAACCAACCTATGATACCATCTAAACAAATACCCGATTTGATTCACCACTAATCCGAAGAGCATTCCTAATCTTCACAGGATAATGACAAGAACTGGGGAATTTTCAAATAACCATTCGGAATGATTTTTCCTGCAAAATACAACCACAATAGAGTAAAATGTGGAAACATCATAATAAATATCAATCAATGCATACATATCATGTACAATGAGACACTATAAGAACTCAAAGCAGAACATAACCGCTAAAACCCATCTATTTGTGGTCCATGAACACCCACCATGTTCCAAGTCACCCACCTCTGGTCACCCAAGAATGAACTCAGAAGTGAGGGATAGATAATGGACACCTGCTATAAGATAATAATGGGATGAAACCACCAAAAGTTATCAGAAGGGTGTGAGGTAAAGATCCATATAGGATTCCACCAATGATTCTATACATTTACTTCATAATGAAATTCAGACATGAAAAATGAGGATCACAAATGAAAGATTATGTGGATTAGTTTAAAAATCAAGTTTTAAACATTAATAATCATTTATGAAAATAATCGTATATAACATGGAATTTCACCATTTAAAATCCAATCATTTTCTTGAAAGGATATGAAAACATTTTCACAAGATAAAGTAAGGTAATTAGGAAAATATGGGAATATGCACATAATATTTAAATATGAATAGGAATCAATACAATCGATTTAAGGTGCATAATAATAGAAAATGAGGCCATCATGGAAACTACAGTTCCAGATGGTATAACAACCAACAATGAGAATTCCATTTTAAATAAACCTATTTTTCAATTCCAAAGCATATTTAAACAAATAATTATTAACATTTAAAATGATGGAAAATAATTTATTCAAAATAATTACTTTCATGTGATAGGATATTTCTAAAACAGATGGATTAAACAAAACTTTTTTTATAAATTAATAAGTCATGTAAAATAGTTTACAATAGTGGCATATCTATTCATTCTAAATACAAACAAGCGAGTAACATGGTCATGTGCCAAATAGGTATGATAGTCCCTAATATATGGATCCAACACTATGAAATGAAAAAGTATGCACATATTCCCATTTAGGCCAAAGGTAATGGTATCTCCTCACTATCGCCTAAGGAATGGGATGTTCTAATATGATGTTTTAGAATATTGTTGAATGATCAAGTGACACACAAAATAACTCAAAAACTACCTAAGGATTGCATGTGATCAAGTAAAAAATCAATGATGGGAAATTCAATTTATAAAAAATATGCAATTCATCCCATTTACCATTTCAAATATTCCAATTTACCATTTAAAAACCATAACACAAGTTTTTAATCAAAACATACTTTCTCACCATGATGAAACCCTAAGGTTCGCATCAAAAAAATTTAAATCCATTTTCACAAATAGCTATTTGAAACCAATTCATTCAATTTCAAAATCCATTACAAAATTTAATTCAACAATTTAATTTTAAAACATATTCCAAAACATTTATCACAAACCCCCAATTCACTATAATTGTGTTTTTTCACATGTTTTCAATCAAATACATTTATAAAATTAAATTAAACATTTTAATTGATATAATTTCCATCAAAAAGCCAAAACCTCAATTCAAAACCTTTTAAGTAATGTACACAATTGAAAAGGGTAACCATACTCGCTTCCTTTCAAAATTTATTGTTAAAATTCCAAATGGTCCTTTAAAACAATCATAAACTTCAAGCATCCCAAAAGCATTTAATGAAAGTATCAGAATTTTAAAAGGATTGAAGGAATTTCAAAAAAGTGTTTATACACCCTCATTCCATGTGAATAAACCATTTATTTCAAATAAACTAAGGAAACCTATTTCCAAAATAAGGGAAAAAACATTTAAAGTGGGTTCTTGGTCATTTAATAAATTTAGGAATTTGAATTTTTTTTAAAAATCAAATAGTAAAATTAAATTAATCTAAATCCTGGTTATTCACTTTATAAACCAAAAAATAGGCCAAAACCCATTTAATAAATCAAAATCTAGCCAACACCCTTAATTTCACTCATATGTACTTTAAAAGTTCTTTGATAATAAATCCAAACAATCATGGAGTTTATCAATTCAAAAAAAGGTGATATAAATAAAAGTCAAAGACATTTAATAATTGTTATATCCCATTCCATGGGAAATTTGTCAAAGAATCATTTATGAGGAATAAAATGGATAAAGATCATATAACATGTATTTGAAATTAGGAAACATATATCTATGAATTATTTAGAGACAATGAATAAAAAAAATAAGTAATATAATAGAACCACCTTCTTAGAAATTAAGGAATCCAATCACAACAAATCTGAGATGTGCCACCTTCGATGGAAATCACCGGATCTAAGAAGATAGATCTTGAAAGTGGATAGAGGATATCCTAGAGCTATAATTTCACATAAATCCATCAAGAACAAAAAAAATCAAGGATTTCCTAAAAATTAAGAATATTTAATCAAGAGGAGATGGGAGATCCATGATCATGAAGAAAGGAACTCACCAGAAGATGATCACTGCTTCAATTGCTGCTTCGATCCACCAAGAGATGGGACTAAGAGACCCAAAATGTCTCTAGAAGGATCCTAGAACCCTACAGATCAGTTTATAGTCATGTATGAGATATTTGGGATTATTTATAGGGGTTTCCAGTAATTAATAATTTTTTTGGGAAGATAAAATACCATGTGCAGGGTTTCTATGGTTAACTCGTACAGTTTTCACGAACCATGTGAAAACCGTGCACCCCGAACAGTGCCACTAGTAGTGTTCCATGGTTTGGATGCACATTTTGACAAACCGTACACCAACCATGTGATGAACCACTATCTAGGATTCACAATTTTAAAAACTGTGATCAAACCATGGACAAACTATGTGAAGGCCCAGAAACCTCCAAAACAATTTGGAAAACTCCAGAAATGAACCTAGAAGATACCTAATAATTTGGTAATCAAATCAATGTGTCAAAATAAAAAAACAAGTAATGGTATGTTACAACTTGCTCACCATAGGTCTTTCTATCTCTAGAAAGCATACAGTCCAAAAGATAGAACCCATTGACAGAATAAGGACTCCCTAACTTATGTCGTGAGGTGAGCGGTCCATGATCTAGAAGTGAGACTCACCCAAAGGTTAAAAACAAAGACAATTAAAAGATAAAAACACCAAGATCAACACATGTCTCCTAACAAGAGAAATACTAGAGACCTCACATAGGTCTCCCCACCATTTGAAGACTCACCAAAATGATATAGAACAAGAAAGGCCCAACCATTAAACCCAAAGAAGAGACTTCAACCACTCACCAAGGTGAAACAACAAAGGTCAAACATCTATAAGAAAGGTAAAGTACTGAAAAGGATTTCTACCATGGGAAATTACTCAATGGTAACCTAGGATTTTTCAAACCAAGCCTCATAAAATGATGAGATCATTAAAACAAATTCCAACACCACTGTGTTACTAGTGTATAAAAAATCCCTATCAAATTAGGTACCCAAGTACATTACTGAGGTCTATCCATGTCCAAATGTAAAGAGATCAAACATCATGGCCACTGCATGAATGGACACTACACTCTCACAAGGGAGATCATCCAATATATTAAAAATGATCCCTAACCATCAAGTCAAATAAGAATATCATGAAGGAACAAGAAATAAGATGTCCAGAGAAGGAAACCATAATTACATCACCAATCCACAAGGACCCAAATCATTTTCCATAAGATATTATCCCTATGATCCCAAAATAAATGGTTTCCAAAAACAAATAAGACCCAAGTAGGAAAAGTCAAATAGTTTCCTCTCCTATACCAGAAAAAAATGATGGCAAGCAGAAGCTCCTTCAATGTGTTGAAAGGTTCACTATGAGGACTATGGATGCAACCATGTTATCATGAAGCATCTATTTCCCCACATTTAGGAGATGAAATTCCTGACTGAATTCTCCGTTTCCATTTTCCCAACTTATAGATCCTCATAATGTGACCAAAGTGGACACACCATTTATAAAATCTCAGTCATTTCGAATACAACTTATTAGAACAAATAGATGATCCACACTAGAAACACATACTAGGATTATTTGTTTTCCGATTAAGATGTACTTTATCAACCATGGAAAAGGTATTCTTCCCTTTATGTTGTTTCAATATCTCTGTTTCTGTTGAGAAATCCTTATCGAGCATCACTTGAAAATAAATCAACTCGATGGTAGGAATGGAGGATAGAAGATCTAGGTGGAGGCCTTTTATAAAATATATAGATATACTACAGTCATCACTAACAAGACAAGTTATGAAACAAACTAAATCCGAGAATTTATTGGCATACACTACAACCGATAGCTCATCTTGACCAAAACCCATGAACTCGATAAATTTCTCCTTCTCCACTTTCTATAGATACCACCACAAAATGAAGATTTACTTGAGGAATTCCCAAGACATTATCTCTTTTCAAAAAGAGGGTACCATAATTTCCCACCACTCTTTGCAAGTACCCTCAAATAAAGAGTGGATAGACTTGACCTTCAAAAATTTATACATATTTAGAGTATCAACGATAACATCAACTTATTCAATCCACTACAATTCCTCAATAGAGCCTAGTTAGACTTTATAAGAAGGTGAAAAAATTGGGAAATCAAGGATGGGATTAAAATGTTGGAATGTCTCTGGATCCACCACTAGATATAGAGTCTGAGTAGAGTCTTTGAAAAGAGATTATACATTGGGAAAACATGAAGAACTACCCTGAGGATAGGACCTTTGGACCAACTTTATATTTTTCTTGAATGAAATTATGGAAGACATTTAACATCAGAGAACACAAGTATATCAACTCAGGCATCGAAAAACACAAAAAAAATATACAGAAATATTTTAAACAAAGCACAACCCACTTTAATCAAAACCTTATTGATTTCCAAAATGAAAAATATTTCACCATTTATAAAACATTACTCATTCATTTTAAACTAGTAAATATTGTTATAAATCAATTATTGTTTCAAAAACCCTTTTCTAGTGGTTTAAGACTACAACATGATTTCAAAACCATTAAGAACCCTTTCTAATTAACAGGAATATTTCCATCTAAATCCATTATAAAACAAAATTTTATATTAAAAAATTGTTTTAAAACATCAAATAATTGTCTTTGATAATTTTTCTTTCAAGAAAAACATTCAATAAAACTCAATTTTGGTAATTGAAAAAATTTCTCAAATTACTCAACCAAAACATGTTTTAATACAAAATTTAGTTTTCAAAAATGATTCAAAATTTTCAACATGGTATTAAATTTGAAACAGAAAAATAATATCTTGATATAACCCATATCCATAACCCACATAATCAACATTAAATAAGTGATGTAACTTGTATGAAAATGGATAAGTTTTCAATTTTAGGACTAAGTTATAACTATATTAGGATTGGTCGTATGGCCTAGTAAACCACACAATAACCTTACTACATTATAATGTTGGATTTCCAAATTAGGCACACCAATTCCTCATAGTTTACCAAACTATGAAAACATGGTGCCACTATGGTCATCCTTCCATTCTGGTTAAAAAAATCATAATAGATTCCAAATATCAATGATATTATCATTGGTAATGTTAATATAATTTATCATAAAGAAACCAATAACTCAAAAGAATGACTCAAGTCCCAACATCCCTAGTAACTCAAGTATTACCATGAAGGGGTGGTGATCAAACACCCACTCACGGACTACCTATTATGTCTTGGAAGATTCTTAATCTCATTTCTACGATGACTCGACCCAAATATAAAAATATTTAAAAGGAAAATATTTCCCTATATGGAAAGACCTACTCTGATACCATTTGTATTGAACCAACCCAGGATACCATCTAAACCGATACCAGATTCAATTCACCACTAACCCATAGAGCATTCTTGATCTCCACGAGCCAGCGACAAGAACCTAGGAATTTTCAAATAACCATTGGGAAAAATTTCTCCCACAAAATAAAACAACAACAAATTAAAATGTGGAAACATCTCCAAATATATCAATCACTACATACATATCATGTAAAAGGAGACATTATGAAAACTCAAAGCCGAACATGACCACTAAAACCTATATCCTAATTGTCCACAACCACCCACTATGTTCCAAGTCACCCACCATTGGTAATAGAAACACGTAATCACAATGTAGGGAGAGACAACAAACACCTTCTATAAGATAATAATGGGATAAAAACACAAAAGGAATATGAAATGTGTGAATAAAGAGACTAGTAGGATTACACAAAAGATTATATGCATTTACTTTATAAGGTAATTTAGATATTCTAAACGAAGAGCACAAATGGGAGAGCATAAGGATTAGTTAAAAAATATAATTGTAAACATTAAAAATAATTTATTAAACTAAACCTATGAAACGTACAATTTCACAATTTAAAATCCAAACATTTTATTGGAAATCTATGAAAACCATTTCACAAGCTAAAATAAGGTAATCATTAAAATGTTAGAACATGCACCTAATATCTAAAGATGAATAAGAATCAATACAATCGATTCAAGGTGCATAATAATAGAAAATGTGGTAATCAAGGCAACTAGCGTGCCAAATGGTATAATAACCAAACAATGACCATTACATTATAAATAAACATGTTTATCATTTCAAACGTATATTTTAAAAAATCATGCTTTACATTTTAAATGATGGAAAAATAATTTAATGAAAAGAATTACTTTCATGGGAAAGAATATTTCTGAAAAAAATTCCTTAAACAAAACATTTTATAAAAAATGTTTTATATAAATTCACAAGTCATGTAAAAGTGTTTACAATAGTGTCATATCTCTTTATTTCAAATAAAACAAGCATGAAACATGGTCATTTTCCAAATAGGTATGATAGTCCTGGATATAGGGATCCAACACTATGAAATGACAATGTATGTACATACTACCCTTTAGTCCTAAGGTAAAGGGATCTCATCACTACCACCTAATGAATGAGAGGTGATAATATGATGTTTTAGAACATTTCATAATGATCAAGTGACCCCCAAAATAACTCAATAACTACATAAGGCTTCCCTGTCTTCAAGTACAAATTCAATGATTGAAATTCAATTTATAACAAAGATGAAATTAATCCCATTCTCTGTTTCAAATATTCCAAATTTTCATTTAAAACCCATAAAATTTATTTTTTAATCAACACATTCCTTCTCACCAACATGAAACCCTAAGTTTCCCATCAAAACATTTTAAATCAATTTTCACAAATATAGTTTTGAAAACAATTCATTCAATTTCACAATCCATTACAAAATTATATTCAATAATAGTATTTTAAAACACACTCCATCAAATTTATCTCAAACCCCCAATTCACTAGATTTGGGGTTCTTCAAATGTTCTCCATAAAATCCATTTCTACAATAAAATTCAACAATTTCATTTATATAATTTCCAAAAAAACCCAAAAACTCAATTAAAAACCTTGTAAGGAATTTCAACAACCGAAATTGGTAACCATACCCGCTTCCTTTCACAATTCATTTTTAAAATTCCAAACGTGACTTTAAATCAATCATCAATTTTAATGCATCCCAAAATAATTTAAAGAAATTATTTCAACTTTAAAATGATTGAATGAATTTAAAAAACGTGGGTCTACACCCACATTCCATGTTAAAATTCCATTTATTTCAAATAACCCAATAACCCCAATTTCTAAAATAAGGTAAATGTCATTTAAAGTGGGTTGTTGTTCATTTGATAAGTTAAAGAATTTGAAACTATTTATAAAACATAATATATTCAAATTAATTTAATCCAAATCATGTATATTCACATTATAAACCAAAACCTAGACCTAATGCAATTAATAAATAAAAATTTGGCCAAACCCCTTAATTTTACCAAATCATCCCTTAAAACTTATTCAAAAATAAATCCCAAAAATCATGGAATTTATAAATTTTAAAAAAGGAAAGTGAAATCAAAATCATGGACATTAAATTCATGCCTTATACAATTCCATGGGAAATTTTTCAAATAAGTATTTATGAGGAATAATGTGGATAAAGATCATTGAACATGTGTTGGAAATTATGAAACATGTATCTATGAATTTTCTAGTGAAAATGAATCACACAATGAAGTAAGATAATTGAACCACCAACTTGGAAATTAAGTAATCTAATCACAATAAATATGAGATATTCCACCTTCGATGTAGATCACCAGATCTAAGAAAATAGATCTTAAAAGAGGAGAGAGGAGATCCTAGATCTACAATTCCACATCAAGACCCAATAATACTCAAGGCTTTCCCAACAATTAGAAAGAAGCAATCAATATGATAAGGGATATCCATGATCAAGAACAATGAGACTCACCTAAAGATGATCCCTACTTCGATTGGCACTTCGATCCACCTAGAGATGGGGATGAGAGAGACAAAATGCCTCCAAAAGGCACTTATAACCCTAAGGATCAATTTATGGTAATGTGGGAGAAGTTTGGGGTTATTTAGGGGTGTTTTGGTCATAAATTAAAATTTTCAGAAGTTAAAATAACATGTACATGGTTTCCTGGGTTATCTCGCATGGTTTTCACTAACCATGTGAAAATCAGGCACCTAGAACATAGACACTCGATGTTTTTCACAGTATGGATGCACACTTTTACAAACTATGCACCAACCATTAAACCCCCACTATCTAGGATGCACAATTTTATAAACCATTCTCAAACCATGTGCAAATCGTTCACAGGTCTAGAAACCCCCATGAAAATCTAGAAAACCCCATTAACGACCCCAGAAGATACCCAATTATTGGGTAATCAAACCAATGGGTTAAAATACAACAAAAATAACATGATGTTACAAGAATTTTTTGGAAATAAAACAGATGAGTTATTCAAGTAATGGGGTTGAAGAATAAAATTTTAGAACTATTTTTCTACAAATGGTATTTTGGTGATAAAAATTATGAAAAAACCTTAGGACTACACTAACTTTAGAAGAATATATGCCTTCATTAAATTAAGGGTTAGGTATACCATCATGGGTTTATAATATTAAGGTTAATAATAAGTTCAATGTATTAAATAACACTTTTTAAAATTTGTGTGGTAAGAATATAATGTAGTTAAGGATATTTTTATAAAACATTTAACAACATATAACCCATTGGTTTAGAATATGTTCTAGTAAAAACCTTATTTAAGAAAGAATGACCTTAATTTCTGTTGGAATAATTTTAAAGGTATTGGTAACCTTTAGTATTTATATTGTGTTTCATATTATGGTAATTATGGGTTATTAAATTTTGAGGAATGTTATAATAATTATATTAATATAGTTTAAGAAAAAGTAAAACCCACATACTGGGTGACAACCCATTACGTCTAGAAAGGTTGTGGGGATTGAACCCACAACCAAAGGATAATAAGGGTTTAACACTTAACACTGAACTTTATGATTTAATAGTTATTATATTATTATTTTTAGTTAAAAAAATTTAAAAATAAATAATAATGATGAACTAGAGGTGTTAACTTGGAGGTTTAGATATTAATGTATTATATTGGGTAACTTTTTCTAACCATATAAGTTTTGGAAAATAATTAGAGGCAAATGGAAAAACCTTTCACTCTTTTATAAATATTTCAATCCATTAAAAGTGATTTTTAGTTGTTTAGAAATAAATAATTCTTTTTTGGATATTCATTTATTGGAGCAATGGATAAATAGGAAATTGATTGTAGCACAACCACAAGATGAGATTGTTTTTATGAAATAGAAACATATCAAGTAATTATATTTCCTCATATCTATAGATTGTAAATGAATTACTTATCTTAATGAAACAAAAAATTTATCCTGTTAAATTTACATCTAATGAATCATATGGTCTTTTAAATCATCAAATATCTATGGTATTGTGGTCCTCAACAATCCATTTATCACTCACTTTTAAATAATGACCTCTTTCAATATTTATAATTATTTATGATTTTATTCCATGTACATATATTCACTTTCCACCAATTTTATATTACTTATAAACCTAGTTATTTATTACTAAAAATGACCTTTTAACATCCCATTATATCTTATTAAGTGGATATTTTATTAACCCTTTTATGATGTGGGTTTGTCAACAATGGGTTTTCCTAATGTCAGACCCTTCATTACCGAGATCAAGTAGAAATAATGAGGAAAAAGTTAATTTAAGGTGGATATAATGTCAAAAATTTATATTTTAAAAGGATTTTTTATAGCATATGTGACACAAAACAATGATCTTAAATAATCCATGAAATATATTTCATTAAATTTAATCTCTTCTAAAGCTTACGAAACATGATACCCTGAGTCAATATAAACCATAATATAGTATACTGTTACAACCTAAACATTAATTGGGGGGGGGGTATTAATAGAAATAAATAAACTATTTAAATTAATTTATTCTATTTATTATAAATTAAATAAGAACCATTTAAATGAAAAAGTTTTTTTTAAAACTGTATTTCTTTATAAATGATAGTTTTGCCACATTTTTCACAAATAAATTAAAATTAATTTTTTATAATTTTAGAAACTTTATATGATAAAATTAATTTAATTTTTGAAATAACACTATAAAAATTATCTTAGGGTGAATTTTTGGGATTTTTTGGAAATGTTTCATTTTTAATGAATAATGAAAAATATTGAATTTTAATTGAAAACTGCCCTTTCATTTAACACATTTATGAAGTTTAATTATATTTTAAATTAATATTAATGTAAAATAGGTTAAATTATTTTAAAATTTATCTAATACTAGTACCCTTCCTGTGCATATGCACGAAACTATAATTCAAATCTAATTTTCAAAAGTGTATTAATAATTTGAGTAGTTAATAATGAAAATTAGTTAAATATGTGTTACAATTACAGCTTTAGTGAGAGATAATAATGAAAAGAAATAAAAAATAAGAACATGTATGATAAATTATATATGAAAAGGATGGAAAAAGAAAAAACATTATGTAAAAATATACAAAAAAATATTATGTATCATGAAGTAAATATTGAAAAGAATGAAAGTTTATTTTCACCACGGAGAAATAAAAAAACATGACGTATCATACATTTTTAATAAGAAATAGTAAATGTTAACATTGATTCATGAAAATTGAAATTGTAATACTAACATATTACAATTTTTATTTGAAACTGAAGAAACATAAGAACATGTCTATAGAGAATGATTTCATTGCAAAAACATGGTTGACAACAGTAATAGTGGGTACTGTTTTAAGAGAATGTGTGGTACAGTTTGTAGTCACAAAGTGTGAGAGAAAACCCTATTATTAGTATAATAGCCTGGAAGAAGTACTCATGAGTCATTGCTGAAATACTCACATCCTCATTCATCAGTAGAAAGGATAAAATCCTCCCCACATCCTAATGAATGCAATTTGTAAAAGATAATGACTGTAAAGTGGTTTCTTGTAATGGTGACAACGTTTCTATAATGCTCACATTTTTTCTACAATTCTCATATCCTAATAATTACGTGGTCACACGATGATATGTTTCAATGCTTATTTTTAAGGAGACAATACTGTATTTCAACATTAATAATGAACATGAATATTCAATATATTAAAATAAAAAAATAGTGATAATTTTTATTATAATACAATTGAACAAAATATATACATCTTTATAATAGCAGATGACATTTTGGAAAAATAAATTTGAAAAGATGTAGGAAAATATATAAGAAATAAAATTTATTTAAAATAAAAAAACACAACTGAACCTATATATCAAGTATAATTGATGAAAACATGGTTTTTTATGGTGAAATATTGAACATGATATTAATAAGTGATGAAAATTATTTTAACAATAATAACGGTAATATATTCTTGGTGTAGAATGTGTGTATGGATGTTGGTTTCTTCTTGGGAAATGATGCATGGCCTGGGTGATCAGCAAGGTATGTGAAGCACACCGGGTCACAGATGAGTTCGAGAACCCCACTTGATGTGTTTGATTTCTTCAATGCAATGGTAGTTCTATTTTTATAAATAATGATTCTACATTCATAATATGATTTAATTAATACTAAAAAATGGTTAATTGAACCAAACATATGGAAATGAGAAAAAATGAATATTTTCCAATCATAAACTTGCAATAAAAGTAATATTCAATCAATAGTACATATAGTACATATATATACCTGAGTGGATCAATTCTACATGGTTGATTTAAGAAACTTAACATTAGTGCTACAAAATAATTGTAAATATCAATTGTTTTGAGGATGATATGAAATAAGTATAAAATAATTACTTCAATTCAATGGTAGTTCTATTTTTATAAATGAAATTTTAGAATTTGAGAAAAATAGTACATGCTGCTATCATAATTTTATTTAAAGAGTATAGAAAGGAGGAAATTAAAAAATGGGAAAGAAGACAAAGAAATGAAAGTTTTGCAGCTTACATTATAAAAAAATGTATTAAAAAATGTATTATATAAATCCTTCACCAAATGTTTTTGAATATTTTACAATAGAAATAGTTAATTACAATTACATATAATAGTGGAACCTGTCGTTTATGATAGTGGTACCCACTGCATGATTTTTCCATCCAATTCCCATAAAATATTGCATTATTAGTACATGATAATAGCCCAATTATTTCATCCAATAAATTGATGACATTCAATGATGAAGGGTATATTCTTAAAAATTGAAATCGAAAAACATGAGAAAAAAGTTTGAGTGGTAATAATATCAAGTTATTTTTTTCTATCATTATTTTATAGGTTGTAAATTTTACACAAAGTAAAAATAATTATTCATAAGAAGGATAATTAAATATTGAATGTAATAAAATGTTAAATTTGGAATAATATAATCACCACAACCAATGAATTCGACAAATTGTCGACAATTGTGATTCACAGACTGAGAACACAATAGTACTTGGAAGATAAAGCTCTGACCACCGTGACCATCACTGGTTCCATTATCAACTTTAGATTAGTATATCTGAAGAAGTTACATGTAGATTAAGAACATGGATTATGTGCTGAAAGGGATTTGGAAATTTATTTGTCAATATCGCATCATTTAAAATTTCTCTAGTAATCAGACTGCAATATCATCTCCCTTGATATTCAAAACATCTTCCATAAATAGTAAACAGTTCTATAATTTCATAATCATAAGTAATTAATATGAATATTAAATCAACCACTACTATGTCAACTAAAAAAATTCAAAGTGTTAGCAGTTATATCTAAGGATTTTATCTATATTTTAGTTTATAAATAATGGAAAAAGTTTCATTGAATGAAAAAAAACCTAATATTGGAGAATAATGGTATTTTTATCAAACAGAATAGTTTGTTGGATGGTAAAATTGAATCCCTCAGTCACATTACTTAAGGAAAATATAGGTCATCCTCTACCTATGATGGCTGGTAATGTTGAAGGCTTATTGAATTTACATAGCCCATCTATTCCACTTATATGATCAACATCATTGCTTGTTGAAAACATAAAAAAATAGTTCATAATGAGAAGAAAATGAATTAAATGAATCAAAATAAGAATATAAATAAAATGATTGAAAGGAAAATTATAAATGTATTTTATATCTTATAAAACAGTTTCCTTTCATATATGCCACTTTATTTTCTGTTAAATAAAGAATTTGAGAGTCTTGAAATGCATTTAGAAGAAATTTTGGTACCTTTATAACCTTGAGTTGAGTAGATATCAAGAAGTTGCATATAGTTTTATAATATGTATTAAGTGTTGAAATGGAATTAGAATTTTTGGTATCACGTCCCTTATACTTTCATTGGTAATCAGGCTGTAATTTCATCTACTTGGAGATTCAAAACCTCTTACATTAGAAGAAAACAACTCAAAAAATTCAAAAATCTGAAGAAAATAATAAGAATACAAATTCAACCATTACGATTTCACTGTTGAAAGGGAACTAAAAAATGAAAAAATGAATCACTTTAGAACAAAAAGGAAGAATTTAGTGTAAATATTTTTTAATTTACTAACAAAGAGATGAGTCTTTAGTAAAGAGTAATGTGAATAAATCTTTAAAAAAAGGGTACCCTTAAATGAATCTATTCATCTCTTTGAGGGAACACACTTAAAGATTCCATCACCTACAATAAAAACTATGTAAAACAATTAACCAAGATTAAACTATAGAAATAATAAACCATGAAATGTATAGAATAATATATCAAATTGTTACATTAATGTTATAGAGCGGGGATTGGGATGAAATAACTGACATGGGCACATAATCTAGTCTTATAAAAGCAGTAACATTTATACACACACAGACGATGTTGATATGGAATGGATCTAGTGACACTGCTCTCAGCAAATAACAAACAATATGTTGAAACAAAGTATATAATTCATATAATATTATAGAAATAATAATACATCTTCTATTGAAACAAAAAATGAAATAATTCCATTCAAATCCATTCATGATGAAGAATTGAAGGTGATGTTAATAGACCACAAGACTGTAATTTCACCAGGAGGATAAATAAAGGGAAACACAATGTTGCCTTCGACCAATAATGAAAATAACAAATTGAATGGATAAGAGTCCAAGACACTAATTCACTGCTATGTATAGAGCCATCCCACTTTCCCAAAAATGAAAATCATGATTAAATCAAGAAAAGGTGAAACAAATAATCATGAAGATTGGATAAGAATATATACAAAGTAGTCCAGGATTTCCAAGTATCAACTTCAACTGAGCCATCAGTTTCTCATTCACTACTCTTGATCATGCGAACCCCCTATCATGCAAAGCGTTCATGCAATGGAATTAAGGGGAAAACCCATATCAACCACTTAGGGGGGATCTCAGTGTTGTTCATAGGCTTAAATTGCAAGGGGGGTCACTAGAGGCATTAAATACTACTGTTCGGGTGTACACATCGGTAAAATCCTACTCCAGGAGGCGGAAACTGAAGCTGTCAGCAGGAGGTTGGTCACCTACACTATGGAGGAATGCAAGTTGCTGGTGCAATGAAGGGAGGTGCCTCCGTTGGTCACCCACTAGACCACATAGACCCACAACAATGTCTCCATAAGAGGCTTGGGCCATCTAGATCCAGGGTCAGTCGAGGAGGAAGAGGTTGGATTTGGAGTGGGGACTCAAAAGTCGGGCGAGTTCAAAGCAGAACCAGAAGCGAGGGCGGGCCGCGCGCAGAGGGTTCTCGGCTAGAGGAGGCAGTGCGTATCATCAGCTAAAGGAGGAGGGGAAGGGAAGCAGATGGGGTTTCATGGCTCGTGACAGGCGGCGCAGCGAAGGAGAAAGTCACTAAGGGAGGAAGCCCGTCCATGGTTGGTTGGCTCATGGTGGTCACGGCCGGAAGGGAGGAGACCCACCGCGTGGTGGTAGAGTCATCCTAGTTTCTTCCTGGTGTGGGAACCCTAGAGAAGCGATAGGGGAATCATAGGTAAAGGTGGAGAAGTCATAGGTGAAGGTGGTGCACATGAAGGAGGAGGATAAACCTAGGGTATCATCACGACGAAGTGGAATAGAATGACAGTAATGGATGTATGTAGGGGGTCGACGTGGAATATAGTCCGTGTTGTAGTGTGGAGGATTGTAGGTGGGACAATTGTATTAGAGGAATACATAAGTTTAGTATATTTTATAGATAGATAGATCATTTTAGTCATTTTAATATTTATTTTTTATATAAAAACCCTATAACATTTTGACCATTTTCCCATTGAAAACCTTATTTCTCCTCGCATCTATGAGACTAATTTTAAATTATAATTTTCATATTATGTGAAGTGAATTTGTTAAAAATGATATTTTATTTGTAATCAAAATATTTTTTATTACATAATAAGTTAACTATAATTTTTTACCATAATTAAAAGTTAAAATAGTAAACAGTTATGTTAAAAATGGATTTACCAAGGGGTTAAACTATGATTATAAGGGATAAAATGACCTAAAAATCTAAAAAATATATTTTATGACTATATTTTAAACATATAATTTCTAAATTTTGAGAATAATATATTTAGATACTTTTACTTGTAAAAAACGTAGGTACACCTTTTTTATTTTCAAAAATTAAATGTGTGCCTCTCACATTAGTTATAAAAGGCCACCCTCTCCTTTCATCTTCACACCATGAAAAACTATTTTTCAGCCAATACCTACGCAAATAACTTCCCAAATTACCTAATATAATAAAAAATTCTTTATTTTGGTCTTATATACATCCTTTTATGTCTTTTTTTGTAAACCTAAAGAGGTTACATAAGGAAGAGATAACATTCTTCATCGAGTGGTTTTACTTCATTTCTTCCTCCACCTCCTTAAATTCTTATTAAAAAATAATTATATAATAAAATTTGTATATTAAATAATATAAAATATTTTTATGTTTAGTAAATGACCTAAATACATCCCTAAATCCATCAAATTGGTTACAAAATCATCATTTGTGTGTATGTTAGACTATCACCTCACAAACCAATCTCATTCATTTTTCATTACCACTTCATACATTTGGGTATGATAATGTATCTAAAGTATATATAAATTTAAATATATATTTATATATGATATTTAAACCAAAATTATTCCAATGGATTCATTTTATCATATATATCTTTTTTATTTTTTATTCCATATGGGATATGGTAACGTTGCTTGTGTGTACAATAGAACTAACATTCACGAAGTAATGTGATTTCATTAACTAATGCATTACATAGAAGGTAATAAGGTTATGTTAATAAATATATATAATATAAATGAAATAATTATTATATTAAGGAAATATTTATCATTATTAAAAGGTAATATATCATTTTATTTCTTACCATTTCACTCATTTAAAGATTATAACATCGTTCATGTATGTGTGGACTACCGCCTTTAGGAAGCGATGTGACTCACTTTTCATCACCACAACACATGGATGATATATATAAGTATATTTTTAAAAAGTTATATTGATGATATTGTGATCATTATGGAAAAATAAAATATTACATAACTCATTTCCATAATGATTATTGAAAAAAAGGAAATGTTACCCATGCGTACGTATGACCTACTGTCTCTATGATCACAACATACTAGATTTCTCAAAACAGTATTTCATGATTGGTATTTAAAGTATAATTAATATAAAAATATGATAATTATTTCATTATTTTTATTCTTCAGATTATGGAACAATATAATATGTGAATGAATCATATCACTCATGACAAAACATGCATGAAAAACAAGGAAATTAACACCAAAAAAATGAAAATAATGAAAGATTTTTAATGAAATGGTGATAATATTTTATAAATGAATCATATATGATATTATAAATATTAATATGGTTCTATTATAAGTTAATAAAATATTTAAATCTAATATTCAAGATTTTATATCATGTTCAATCAAAAGGAAGTGTGTAGTAAGGGACTTCATATCAATTTCTGTTTATTGAGGAATATTGAGATGTCATGAACCTAATTTATTTTATATGGTGTATATAATACCCCTTTCAAATTTTATATAATTAATAATTAATAATTAATAATTTTTTTAATTATCACTTTGAATTATTTCATCGAATGGGAATTGACTTGAAAACTACCATGTGATAAAGAAGTTCATAACTCAATTTAATTTCATTGAGATATATTACTTATTCATTGTATTTGATATTATAAGATAATATTTTTAATGAATTTAGAATATATTATGATATATTTACACTTGTTTTATGTGGATTTAAATTTTATACAAATAATTGATTCATTGATTAATTCTCACTTCAATGTTATGATCATTATAAATGTTTGTTCTATAATATTTTTCTAATCGAGATTATTAATTTCTTAAATTTCTAATAAAGGAAATTATTTGATCATTTTATAATAAAAACATTAAATTTTATTCTTCTATAGTTATTTGTGATATTCCTATTCTATAGTTGAATTTTACACTCTTTGGTACAAAACATATTTGAGAAAATATTTTAAATAAAATATATCATCATTTTTCTCTTCAGTTGGAAATCCATTTCCTTCTAAAAAATAATTTTCTAAAATACTTTTTAAACATTTTAAAATTATTTACTAAATAAATTTTTACCCATGTAAGATTTTTTAATTTTTCTTAAATGTATCATCATGTTATTTTATAAATAATGCCTGTTTGGATTGTTTTTTTAAAAAGTTAATGGAGTATTTGTTTAGCTTATAAAACCTGTATATAATTTCCCACATTCATAAACAATAAATGTTTTAAATCATATAATATATGTTTCAAAGAAAATTATTTTCTAATTTTTTTATAAACATTCAGTTTTAAAAGTTAATTTCGAAAATAAAAATTAAATTTCCCTCAAGAATATTTTTAAATAAATTTTATGCCATTTCTATTCATCAATGAATAAAAACCATTATCATTACTCCAATGAGTATATATTAGACTTACAATATTATTATTCCTTATATGGATGGTTTATGATCATTTTGATATAGGAAATAATTGACATTCACTTTTTTGGTTCATTTTTGAAGTCATTATATTACCCTTCAAATATTCACTTACCTATGATCAGTGGACATTAAATTTCTGCTAAATATCCACAATATTTATCATGGATATATTTATTTATTAAATCATATATCACTTATACATATGGTGTTATACATTGAAATATATTTTTTATCCGGGGAAATATTGATAAATTCATTTTCCTTACTCAATATGAATATTTGATGATAAGGAACATTATTCATGAATAAAATTGATCATTCAGAATTTGAGCAATTCCTTGGATATGCAGACATGGGTGGGGACTAGTTATAGATATACCCTCGATTCATTGTTAGTCTCATGAGATGAATTAGTTGAATAACCTTACTTAAATGGGTTTCTTTTGTATACCTACCCATCATTTTTAAATAGTCTTGAGGAAATATCTTAATGGTAGAGGTATCATGATTCCTAAGATCACTATTTCTAATAATTAAGCATTTCCATCATGTAGAATTTATTTATTATTGTTATCCATGATATTTTTGTAGTGATGTTATATATAGATTCATTTTATTCTTATATATTTATTAAGTGGGATATGTTTTCAGTTATTTACCTTTCTATATTGATTATGCCTTATATTTTCATGATAGTTATGTTATTTAAATGACATGTATGTTTAGTTATTTACCCTTCCATATTGATTATGTTATATCTAATTATGAAACCCAAGTTATTGATTTAATGGAATTTGTGTTTAGTTAATTAAAATTATATATTGATTATTCAATAATTATTAATGATATCTTCCACTATAATTAACCCCTAAAATTATTTGAGCTCACCCTTATTTTGTTTCCTTCCACTAGGATTCAATGAAGTGTACTATGACTGATGATCAAGGATTTGTCAGAGGGAATAGTGTTATTATTGAAAAAAAATAGTTTGTAGTTTTTTTTTAAAATGTAATGAAGGACTCAAGTATGTATCTAGTTTACCAATAATATTAAACTATCCGGACCTTAAGGATGAAATTCCTAGTATCTTATGCATATGTAATAAAGTAGACACTAGCTCCAGGATACCGTGGTCTGGGTCACTATAGAATACTATCTCATAAATGTTAGATTGAATAGAATGAATAAAAATAACTAAGATGTAAAAAAATATATTTATAACATTTATGAAATTAATTAATTAGTTAAAAATTGGATATAAATTAATATAAAACCATTATAAAAAATAGACATTTTTATGAAAAATAGTTTTAATGGAAACACTGCATTTGTATCTAAATATATCAGATTAATCTATTTTGATAAATTATTTTAATTAATTGTTTAGTTTATATATTCAATAAAATATTTATACATTCAAATAATAGTTTTTATATGCTATGGACTGAAGATAAATAAGTTTTATGCTTAAAAAGGATTTTTCTAAAAATGATTTTGTTTTAATTTTCAAACTTATTGTATAAATTTTTCTACCAATTATTTAAATTTAATTTGTTAAAATGGATTACATATTTATAATAATAATTTATAAATTTAGTAAACAATCTGATTTAATTTTTAGGCAAAATGAATAGTAATAATGCTAAATATTTCTAACTTCAGTAAGGGTAAATCTATTAATTAAGTTCAAGCATAATGTGACACAACTTTAAAAATATATAAATAACCAACCTTATTTATATGGTATGAGTTTATTTCAACCATACTCATCAAATATTTGAATTTGGGAAACATGGTGCTATTTTTCTTTGATAATTACCTTAATATTATTTTAAGGAAAGAAAAAATCTAAAATGCCACTCTCTTCGATTTAATATCTCTAATAGTTTTTTTCAAAAGGATGATAGAAGTTTATGTTTGATTGTAAATATTAATTTTAAATACTTATTTTTTTCATCACTGTAATTTATTTTTAATTTTTATAGATGAACTTATTTCCATAGATTCTTATGAAACAGTAACACAAATCTTATTCAAGTAATAAAAAAAATAAAAAAAATATTTTTTAAAACATTAAATGTTATATAATTTGGTTGAATTAATATTTTCTAAGAATTATTTTTATAAATTATATCGATTTTATAATTTTTTTTCTAATTTCGTTTCAATTTTTTTAAATCAACCTTTGTGAATAGTCCTGAAAATGGTTAATTGTATCGTAGGATAAATAATATTTTATTAAATGATTTGAAATTCATAAAAACCATAAATTAAAAAATTTAATGGGATATGGTTGATAATATCATCCATTTCCCCCTTATTGGCCACTTTTATTTTTATATTAACTTTCTTAACCCTCAAATAGTAAAAAACTTTGGTATCACGATAATTTATAAAAGTGTTAAAAGGGGTTAAAACTAAGAGACAAGGTTAAAAACATCACTTAAATGTTTATCAATTTTATTTAATGATATTATATGGACTAAATTTCATCCAAGGTTTGAAATATATCAATTTTTTTCACTTTATAATGAAAAATATTTTTATGAATTTAATTTTATAGGTAATTCCAGGGGTGTCTCACCTCACTTATAAAGGATCACCTAATTTATCTTTTATTCAAAACTTTTGAGCCTTCTATATCATAAAATTCATGAAATAATGTCATATAATATCATTTCAGCACATAATATAGCTTATTTTATTTCCAAAATTCCATCATTTCTAGGATTAAGGCGTAATCCAAAGGAGGTTTCTCAACAAATATGTATAACTCTTAACCTAGTACTTTCAAATTTATTTCTTTTTATGTCTCTTGTAAATATAAAGAATCCATTATAAAATAAATAATTTATTATCTTATATGTAATTAATTTTTATAATGATTATGTTAGAACCATTATCTATCTCATTTCCATTTTATGGGAAAATAAAAATTACTCGTGTGTATGTGTGGACCACCACCACCACGAAGCGATGGATTTCATTTTTCATCATTACATCACATGGATGATTTTAATGATTAGTTGACTAAATATTCATGATATTTATGATATTATTTTTGTTATATATATATATATATGAACCATTATTTAATTTTATTGCATTCCATCCATAGAAAATTGGAAACAACACTTGTGTGTATGTATAGATGATAGTCTCCATGAAGTGATATAATTCATTTTTTATCACTAATTTATATAAAAATATTTTAAAATGTTTATAATAATTAAAAATAGTACTAATTACATGATTAGGATTCTATATATTATGTAAATATGATAAAATTATAAGTACTGGGACTACCAAACCAAAACATGCATGAAAAATGAAGCATTTATCGCTTGAAAAAATGATTTTAATAAATAAGTGATAATATTTGTAATTAAATAATAAATGGTTTAATCAATATGATTATGGTTCTATAATTGAATTATCATAAAAATATATTTATTACATAGCTTATTTGAACATGTATGAATAAATGTGAGACTTTAGGAAAGTTATTTATGTTACAATATCAATTATTTTCAGGATTAACTATGCTAAATTTCCATTGAGAGAACCTATATTGATCCTATACTTCAAACCTATTCTATTTTCTTATCTAATGTTCATTTCATTATATTTAATGTATTAGTACCATTTCCCTCTATTTGATACTTAAAATGACCAATAAAATGTTTTAATCAAATGTTGACCTTATTTCCTCTTTGGATGAGTTAATTTTTCTTTCATGTCCATAATATTCAAAAAAAAATTATGATAGTAATTTAAAATAATTGAAATTTTTTAAAACGAAATTTTTTACTATCTCTTAATTTACTCAAAAATACTTAAAAATAAATCAGTATAAAAGCTTTCTAAAAAACTCATTTTCGATTTTTTACAAAAGTATGAAAGGGCTATTTTATTTTAACATATATTATATGAAAATATTTTACCATAATTATGAAAAAAAATATTTTAATACATATTATCCCATGATATATAATATAAATATCCACTTAATACTTCCCCATATTATCATAAGGCGTAATGTATTTGGGAAATTAGGTATGCAGAACATTAACATGAAACATCGGTACCACACAATTATTTAAAAACTACAAAACATTCTATTATATTCCTTGGATCTTCTAAAAAAACATGTGATATCATGGGGATGTAAATTAGAAATGAGTGAGATATAAATACAAGTAATGTGATAAAAAACATAGCATAATTTTAAGTAGTACATGTGATCAAAGATGAATATCAAGGAAACATAATAGGAGTGAGAATCAAAATCTTGAACAATGAGGCAAGATATAACATGATAACATAAAAGAAAAAATAAATGTGGAACCAACATAAAAAATGACATCACAAACGAAATTCAAGGTTAATAAAAAATATACAATAACACAGTGTTCCAATCATAACCTACCATGAACCATAAATATAATCTAATGAGATAAATTTTTACCCAATTCTTTGGAGGGATATATAATTCTGGGACCACCTGTCACTTTCATATCATGTACGTTCATAAGTGTGCGACATATATCATACAAAATAAGGATTTATTTCATCAATTTTTACCCAAATATTATGTATTTCAGGTTAAATACAAGTTAATCTCCTATTAATAATGGATAAGACCAACTAGTTGATTAACTTTTAGTAGAGATGAGAATGGGTAGTCACATTAAAAATGTTTGGCATGGAAAACCATAGGAATATTTTGACAGTGTAATGAGGGTACATAGAGAATCATTTAAGAGTTAAATGAGAGTGAAACAGGTATATAATAACCTGTAAATAATAATTAAAGTAACGTGTATGTGTGAAAACATATCTAAACATGAAAAATTATATAAATGATTTAATTTAAAGAAGGTTCTTGAATAAAGAGGGGAAGAAGAGGATCTCTTACCTTGATAGAGTGACTCAAAAATCTTGGTTGGAGTTACCCAAGATAATGGAGAAAACTTGGGACGTATTGGTATAGTAAATTCATGTTCATATTTTTTTCATTGAAGATGAGTGAGAGGTTGGGTAGGATTATATAGTAAAAGGGTGGAGAATTCTTTATTAATTTACAAACAAAGGGTTTGGAATCTATATGATAAAATAATCAAACCAAAAAACTTTCCAATAAGTTTTAGCATTATTTATACTAAATAAGAGTGGGGTTTTTTGTTTTATAAGGTCAATAACTAAAATCAATTAAATAATTACCTTGGTGTTGTCGAAGTGAGTCTTATTTATAATGAAATGATTTTAAAACCATAAAATATCATATAGGTACTATAAGAATAAATATGGTTTTATAAAACTAGTGAAATAACTTAAAAAAAATTTAATAGGAGAAACAATTTTTTATGTGGATACTCTTTATATCATTTATGGCATAACTTATGGGTGATTTTGAGGTCATAACACATACCGTATAATTATAACATATTTATTTTTTACCAAAAATTTAAACTATATCATAAAATAATGAAATATTAACCATTGTATAATTTTGAAAATATTATATAAAAAATAATAGTTATTTTATAAAAAAAATCTCTAAATATGATAATGTACACTTTTAAATAAAAAATCCTCATTAATAGAGAAATACTGGGTTTTTTCTAATTATAGTTTTCCAAAAATTAAAAAAATTACATTGGAGTTCATAAAACAAAATTATCATTTAAATTTAATAAATATTTTTTAATAATAATATTTAAAAAAAATAAAATTTTTTAAAAAATATTTAATTCATCAAAAATAGTTTCTGGATTGAAACTGTATATTCCCCAAAAATAAAATTTGTGCTTCATCGTATTAAAATCTAATTTTTTAAAAATAAATATTTAATCATTTAAAATTTAAAATTTAAAAGGTATTAATATAATAATTGTTTTATTAAAATGAAAATATAAAAATTCAAACTGTTAGGGTTTAGATACTTATCCCTTTATTATACCATTGAATTCCCTAAGGGTAAGCTGTGGGATAGTGAGATTTTCATAGGGTGGTTCGACAAACATGGTTCAGTCCACGATCTTGATGTGATTGAACTTGTACCATAAATTGTTTCTCTCATTATTTAGATTTTAATCTTAGCTTGTGAATTGTCAAGGGAAATGGCTTGGGATGCTATCTCCCTTGGAAGCTCTAATAAATGGGCTTCACAGGGTATGACCCTATTGGTCATGGCCATCGCTTCTTTGGTTGGTGTCAAATGGAGTTTATCAAAACCATTAATGTAAAATATATTAATGGTCTCTATAAAATTGATATATTATCAATTTTTATGATGCATAATGGTATTCCAAATTTCATAGTTCACATAATGGGCCAAAATAACAGAATCAGTGAAAGTGTTTTTTGTAACTTCATTTATTAATAAGGCATTTAATCATTTAAAAAAGGAATTGGATTTATAATTGATTGGGTCGTTAAAACCATCACAAAAATTATTTCCTTTGAATCTTCCATTACATTTTTCCTTGGTTATTTTCAAATAAAATTATTTTATCAATATTATATAAACTTTTCTTATTTTTTTTCAAAATAAAATGGTATTTTATCAGGTTTTCAAAGAATGGTTTGAATAATATTTTAAAGTTATTTTCATCAATGTAATCATTTTTTAAGAATTTTTATATTTACCTGGGTATATGATTATATAATACAATAAATATTTCTTCTATTAATAACTAATTATGAATATTTCAAGATGATTCATTGAATCCAATTTATTTCCCATGAATTAATTAATTTATGATGAGACCTTTATGAATCCCATTTCATTACCATATTTTATGCTATGATGTAATTATGAAATTATTATTAAACCTATTTCCTTTCCATAGTTTATGATATTATGATATGATCAATGTTTTTTGATTTTATGGTACTCAAATGTATGGATTTTATTATGTGATTATTAGGCCTAGAATTTTATAGTCCTTCAAGGAATTGGGTAATGATTAATGAGTTGATAGTCTCATAAAATATGATTGAGTTAATAAACTTCTATGAGATTTATAATTCTATTAAAACAATGTTACTCTTAAGATAATATTTGAAATGATTGGGTTGGAATTTCCATTTTTGGACTCTATCCAGTAATAAATTATTGCGAGTGAACTTTGAATAAGGACATAATAAAATGAAGTTTGAACCCAATCCACTATTAAAATCTTGACAATGATCATTGAATATGTAAATTATTTTCTATTCCTATGTGTCTCCAAAAAAATTTTGTATTATTTTTTTCATATGTTTTTAATGATCAAGATTTATTATTGATGATTCTATAAAATAATGACTTATGTTTTTTGTTACAATAAAACCTTATTCCATGATTTATAATAAATTTTCTTTGAAAGATTGGAAAAGATTTTGGTAAGATATGATCATGTTCTCATACTATTATTCTTATCTTATTCTCACTTATAATCATTAATTAATATATCTTATGTGTGAAATTAATGAGTATGTAAGATCACCCTTTCATATGATTCATTTTACCGAGTTATATAGAAATATTTTATGTAGTGTCTCTCTAATAACTGTACCATATGAGAAGATCTTGGTGTGAGATGTTTAACATATTTCAAGAAATAAAATGATTATGTATCTATTCTCCCAATATACTAAACCTTTACAGTAATGGGTCTATATAGTTTTGAGATTTACTTAATATTCATAAAATATGATGTGATATATATGTTTGTTATTCTTGGGTCACCTCAGTTTTCAACAGAGTAGGGTTTAATTAGTTTTTATAGATTAGGACAAGAGAATTTTGTTAAAAAACCTATGGATAATTCTACGTATAGTATAATATAATAATGTTTCAGTAAATTAGATATTTTGTGGGTTTAATAGAAAAAAAACCTATCTTGATATAGGAAAGTGGATATATCTATTGCACATATGCACCTAGGGGTAAAAACTTTGAAAGAGGTTGATTGGGTATTAACTTGATCAAGAATAGTGAGTTATTTTTGGGCCTAATACTATACACCTAAATATAACCTCTTAGGGGATATTTGTATTTTAATTATCATTTTTCTTTTTGATTTAATTTAAGTGATTTGAATAAATTATAACCATGAATGACCTAGGTTAAATGTAAGGTGTCTTATATTGAAAAGAAGGCATAATGATTTAGGAATCCTTTAATTTTTTTTCATGATTATATGATTAATCATTGTGATTATTGTCTCTAAAATTATGATTTTTGGTATTATTCAATGGATGAAACAAATAGGAAACATGTTAATGCTGAGTGATATGGGAAATGGAATGATTTCCCTTATAACCAACTAAATTAATTTGGACATGGGATGAAAAATCATACATATATTCTCACTTAAATCTCTCAAGATATGAATAGTAATATGAATTAACATAATATTAAAAATGACATTGTAAGGAAGGGAAATCTATTGATCCATTCATGTAGCAACTTACACCATCCTTCAGTGGTTCCCCTAATCAACTAAATTTTGAGAAATGGTTCAGTACCACTAAAAATTTATTTTACATTTCCTAGTGTTTAGAAAATGAAACATTTGTCATGGAGGTATATAATTTGGATGGTGAAGAAGAAAAATAGGGGAATATTATCAATAATATTAGAAAAGAGGAGTAATTTTACTCCATGATAAGGGAATAGTTTAAGAAGATATTTTTCGGTAAGTATTTTCTATGAACTATTCACATGAAAATGAATAGTGAATTCTGAGAACTAAAGTATAAATATAACAAATCCATTATTTACTATGAATAAATTTCACTAGACTTGAATGTTATGCATCTAGTTTTATCAACGATCTTGAAATCAATATTGACTAATTATTTAGTGGATTGAGACTAATTTACCGAAAGTAATTGGCTATAGGGGAATTTTATAGTTATGAATAAAATTTTCAACTTTTTATTAAGATTAAAATGGAAATTGGAGAGTCTTAGTGTTATAATGGTTGTGGTGAAAAAAAAAGAAATATGTATTTTGAGGAATTTATAATAATAAAACCAATATAAGAAAGAAAATTAATCTTCATTTATTTCATTAGCGTGGAATGATGAATTGTGGAAATTTACTTATGTGTTCTAGTAAATGTTTTAAGTGTTTAAAATAATTCCATTGAAGAATATAATGTGGAAATGTTGTGAATAATTCATTAGATAAAGGTAATAGTGAAATAGCTCAACTAAATGTGCCCAAGACACTAAAATTATATATTTTCTTGAATTATGGACATTATGATAATCTGGTCATGAATTTTAGTGATAATAATGAAAATCATCATTAATAAGCTCTTAATACAAGAGACTAAGAGAAATCTCATGTGATTACAACTGATTAAGTGGGTCATGAGAACGAAGTGGTGGAAGGTACACAAATTGTACACACTAGAACTATTTTTATTTGATTCTAGATCTAACCATTTTTAATATCTCAAGAATTTTATAAGGGTATCACATCACCATATCAATTATTATTTGTTGAGTGAGCAGTGAAAACTTCTAATGGTAATATGTTCACATCTAAAGCTTATAGATCCTCTCCGATAGAAGTTTGTGGGAATGTGCATCATAAAATTCTTATGATTCTCCATATAATAGAATTTGATGTTATCTTGGGGATGCATTGGATATATATATATATATATATATATTTTGGGCATTAGATTTCAATTAAGGGAAGTTGTGTCTATATTTTGAATCAACCTAAGGTCATCTTTTAGTGTGAGTATAAATATGAACTTCCAATGGATGTTACATCCATTATATGGGTCCCACTATATATTCAGTAGGGATATTAATATGGAATGGTTGGGGAGAAACCCAACATCAAATATAGTCATATTTTCAAGATTTTTATAATTTATTTCTTGAAAACATTCATATTCTTCCCCCAAATCATGAAGTTGAGTTTTCAATAAAACTTATACTATATGCTAAATCTATTTTAAAGAATTCATATAGAATGACCTCGATTGGTTTGAAAAAATTGATTGAAAAACTCATAGATAATATTGATAATATATTCATACACCCTGATGCATCACCATGGGGTCAAACTACTATTTTAGTTAAGAAGAAATATGGTTCCATGTGTATTTTCATTGATTATCGATAATGTAACATGATGAATATCAAGAACAAGTATCCCCTACCTCATATCTATGTTATATTTGATCAATTAAGAGTAGTTAAAAATTATTCTAAGATTCATATTTTATCTGTATACTATCAATTGAGTGTCAAGAAACAGTATATAGCAAGACAAACTTCAGTATTATGTATGGTCATTAGGAATTTATAGTAATTCTATTTGGACTTGCAATCTCTCCTGATATATTAGTGAATTTAATTAATGGAGTCTTTATATATTACATTGATAATTCTTGGTAGTCTTTATAGATGATATTATTATATATTCAATGATCATGGAATAACTTAAATAACATTTGAGGATTGTACTAAAGACCTAGAGGAAAGAGAATTTTTACACTAAATTTACTAAGTGTGAATTTTTTGTTGAATTTTTTAATTCATGGGTAATGCAATGTAAAGTGAGGGTATATTAGTGGATCCGTAAAAGAAAAAGGTTATTAAACGATGGGTAAGACTATCCATAAAATCAAATATCAGTATTTTTATTAGGTTGGATTCATTCTACCGATGATTTGTGAGGGATTTATCACATCCAACTAATCCAATAACAAAGTTGACTTCAGAGGGTGCTAAGTTCCTTTCTGTAGATTAATGCAAGGAAAATTTCAAGGAGATAAAATGATGGTTGGAAAGAGTTTTTATACTTACACTACCCTATATTAGAGAAGGGTTTGTGATATTTGGTGATGCATTGAAGAAGGGAGTAAGATGTGTCTTCATGTAAAACAATATGTTGATAATTTATGCCTCATTCCAATTTAAAATTCCTTAGTAAAATTACATGACTCATGATATGGAGTTGAAATCAGCAAAATTTTCATTGAAAATATGGGAAACAATTTCTGTATGGTTGCTGCTATACTGTATATACTGATAATAATATCCTATTTTATATATTCAAGAAGAAAGAGTTGAATATAAACCAAAAGAGATAGTTGGCGTTGATTAAATATTAGGACTGGTCAGTACACTACCACCTTGGGAAGCCAAAAAAGGTGTTTGCTTCTCTAAATTGAAAAGTCCATGCTAGTTTATTTACAATGATGATTGAAATGTATCCAATATTTAAGGATTATGGAATATGGATCTTAGAATCATGAGGAAAGGGAAAAAATAATATATTTATCTAATAAATGTCCAACCATCATCCATGTAAGGATTAAAGAGGCATAAAAGGAGGATATGGAACTATAGAAGAAGGTGAGAAATGTTATTGAGTTCAAATAAAATTATGATGTAATAATAGGCTTCAGGAACTATGTTTTGGTTCAATAAATACAAGATTTGAATAAGGAGCTGTTGGATGTATATCTTAGAGTATGTATCCCACCACAATTTAATGAAGAATTTATCACCTAGACATTATATTTGAGGTTATGAATATGAATAACTAAATTCTGAAAAATTATTTTTTATCATATATAATATTAATTAATTGGTTATCAATTGGTTGGAAATGAAAATAAAATCATTTGAAGGTAAATAGAGGTGTTTTTATGAAATTTTTTTACGTTCACAATGCATTTTTATCTAAATAAATTATATAAATATATATTTATGAATGACTTATATGAAATGAATAAAATATATATTCAATCAATTTTTTTACATTCATATAATATTTTTTTGTGGAAAGTAATTAAGGTAAACTCATTTTTATGTTAAAATTTTCATCTTACAAAAACTAGTTTTGTGATGCTTTGCATACATATTATAAAATTAATTCTAACACTTATTGAAATTGAATTTTATAAAATGGATTCTATATTTGGAATCATAATTTCAAAATATTTTAATAATTTAAAACATATTTTTTGTCATAATCAATAGTAATCATGGAAAATATTTATCACCATGGAAGGGGTAAATTAGGTAATTATGGTAATAAATAATGTGATAAGGCATTAAAAATATATATATAACACCTGAATTATTTATATTATTATATTTCAACCATAATCATAAAATGCTTTAATACATTGAAACTTGGTGTCATTTTTCATTAGTAATGACCTTAATATTATTTTATATAAAGATTAAAAATAAAATGTCAAACTCATTTTCTTAAAAACTCTAATAATTTTTATTGGGATAAAAGAAGATTATATGTTGTAATAAATGTTTATTTAAAATATTAATGTTTTTTTGGTCATGTTAAAGTTTTTAATTTTTATTAATGATTTATTATTTTTAATACTTACACAACATCAACACAGTTCTTGTTCAAGTAATATAAAACGAAATTAAAAAATATTAAAAATATTAAAAGTAATAGAATTTGGATGAATTAATGTATTACATTAATATTTTAGATAAATATAACATATTAGTTTTGTTTTAAAAGTATTTATTTGAATTATATTCATACCTTGTTGTTTTTAATGTTAAACAATGTGAATACTAATAGAAATGAATTTAATAGTTTCTTATTTTAAATAATATTTTAATAAATGACTAAAAAATCCTAGAAATATTATATTAAGTTGATTGAATGTATTATAGTCTATAATATCAACTAGTTCCACTTATGGGTCACTTTTCCCTTTATAGTAACCTTCTTGACCCCTAAATTGTAAAAACATTGATATCAAGGTATTGTCAAAAGAGTTAACGAGGGATTAGAACAAGGAGATATGTGTTGAAATATCACCTAAACTTGTCTAAATTTTATTTTATTATTTTAATTATAAAAATAATTATCATTATATTAGAAATATATCAATTTATTTCCATTTTAATATGTAAATTTATTTATTTTAATTTAATAATTTATATAATTTCAAGGGTGCAGCTACCCTCGCTTATAAAAGGGAATCTCATCTTCTCTTTTATTCACAAAGTGTGATCTTTATAAATCAACCAATAAATACTCTAATACCATTATATATTCCTTCAACACATCAAATATCTTATGATATTTCAAAAATACCAACCTTTCAAGCCTTATGGTGTAAGCCAAAGGAGGCTTCTAAATAAAGAGTACCGAATAGTTTCAAATTTATCTATTCTTCTACATCATCTAAATATTTTATATCTATTATGAAATAGTTAACTAAATATATTAAATATATTTAATTTTGTATTATTATATTGAATAAACCATGATATATATCTTTTCTATCATATCTTAAAAGAAAAATTTTCTCTTGCGTACATGTGGACTACCACCTCTATGAAGCGACACATTTCATTTTTCATCCTCAGTTCAGTTGGATAGTAATATTGATTTATTTACTGAGTATATAAGATATATATGATATTATTGTAGTTATATAAAGGTGAATTATATTATTATTCACTTCTCCTTAATTTTATCAATCTAAAAGTGTAAAATCACTCATGCGTACGTATAGAATATCGTCTATATAAAGTGATGTACTTTATTTTTTATCACTGATTTATATGGATAGTTTTAAAAGTAATTATAATTATTAAATATGTTACTGATGAAATTATTAAAATTATGTAGACTATTTATCTATGCTCAATTTGCAAGTATTGTGACCTCCAATCCGAACATGCATGAAAAATGAAGTAGTTTTCACCAAGATCAATGATTTTAATAAAGAATTGTTAATAAAAAATGATAAGATGTTTTAAGTAAATCAGATATGATATTTTTTCAATTAGTATGGTTATTGAATATATTTATAATAAATCTATATTTATTATATATTAGGTTCTAACACGTATGAAGAAAGACTAGACTTGAGGTAAGGTGTATATGTTACAATTCCATTTATATTTAGTATTGTTAATAATAAATTTCCATCAAGGGAAATTATATAGATATTATCCATTAATCCCCATATATTTTATTCATGTCATGTTATTTCTATAGTTTTTATTTATTATTATAATTTTCCTCTCATTGGTACTTAAATTGACTGAGAAAATGTATTTAATTAAAATTTGACATTATTTCTTCTTTGGTCGATGATTTTTTTATTCTGTCTATAATATTCTCAATTATTTTATGAATGTTCTTAAATATAACTGAAATGTTTCTGAAATTTCGTTTTCACTACCTTTTAGTTTATTTACAAACTTTTAAAAGTAATATATCTAAAATATTTCTCAATTAGTCATTTTGACTTTTTACAAAAGTATGAAAATAATGTTTTTAACATATTTGGCATGAACATATTATTCCACAGTCATGAGAATTATTTTATTTAAATATAACATTACAAGTTCCTTTATTTATTTTAAAATAACATGTTTTTTAATATTCTAGGATTTTATAGTTAAAATATTATCAAAATAAATGGATATTTTATCATGTTTTCAATCAATGGTTTGATCGATATTTTAAAGGTATTTCTCATCTATGTCAACATCCTTTATGTATTACTATGATTCATCATAGATATAATCTTATTTTAAAATCCAAATTATTTATCTAAATGTCTTATGATAATTATTATTTAAGGGTTATTCTATGGAGCATGTTTCTTTCCCATCGGTTTACTATGTTTTGATGAAACCTTAATGAAACCCATTTCTTTACCAATGGTTATGCAGTGATGGAATGATGAAATTTATATGAAACCTAATTTATTTCCATTGGCAATGATATGATAATATTATTAATGTTGTTTTATCTTGTTACATGGATACTTATTTTTTTCATGATGTAACATGCAGACCTAGATTTATATACCTATCCAATGCATTGGGTAGTGATGATGGATATGAGAATATCCTAAGAGAAAATGATGTTAATAAAACTCTATTAGATGACGGAGTTAACTATATGAAAGTTACTCCTAATATATTCTTGGAAATGATCGGGTATAAATATTCATTATGGGACTCTATCTAATAATGTAGTCTTTCTAATGAACTGTGACGATGGAAATCATATAATTGGGAGTAAACCGAATCCACTATTATAGTATTAGCAATGAGCCTTGGAAAGGTAAATTTTTTTCTTTGATTATATATATTTCATGAACTTATGTATTATTCATATAACCAGTTCTCATAGATCATGATTGATTATTGATCATTCTAGACACTTAATACTTATGCCATTTGTTATGAAAAAGACTAATTCCACGATTTATGATTAATGATCATTGAATAATTGGGAATGAGATTTTTAAGCTATAATCATGTTATTACACTCTTATTATTATCTTATTCTCACTTATGATAATTTATTGATATCTCATTTATTTACCCTTACTAAGCATCTAAGCTCACCCTTTTCTATGTTTCCTTTCCCCATGTTATGAGTGAATGTTTTACGTAGGGTATATCTAATAAGTGTACTATATGAAAAGATATTTGTGGGATGTGTTTAAGATAATTCTTTAAATAAGATAATTATATATCAATTGTCTAAAGGAACTAAAAGATTACAATTATAAGGAATGTATTGTTTTTATATGTATTGAATATTCATATAAAATGATATAATATATATGTATGTTATTATGGGGTCAACTCACCACCTCTATTGGTCTAGGTTATCTATATGATTCAAAGTTTATGATAATTATACTCCACTGAAACATAGGTTAGAATAAAATAATCGAAATAGTTGTTCCCCATTATATAATTTCCCACCTTGTGGGTCTTATATACCAAAATTTTCATATTATATAACTAGTTAAATACTGATATTTACAAAACTATGGCTAATACATCTAGAGAGACCCAACTGATTGAATCACTCTTATAATTATAAATGTTATAATTGGTGTCCAGGAATGAAGTTCTTTTACTTTGATTACATGAATATTTGAGGTATTAAATGTTAAATTAAACATCTTATTACATATTGTTCATTGTTCTACATGACCATAATGTAATAATTCCAAAGAGTATTTTTCACATTGATAAGGTCATAGTAGTTCCCCACTACGATTAGAACCGTGAAGTTCTATGAAAATATTCTTAATATAGTTATGTGGTTGGATAACATACTATGATGGGACACATAGTATATATACCGTCATTTGAGAGTACTCATAAGTAGATGAGACTTTTTTGATGAATCTAACACTTATTAATCTCTAAGATATAATATTATGAGAACATACCCATCGATAGAAATTCTGCATGTTTTAGTGTCATCAAATGTTCCTATCTGCGAGTGTGTGTAATGATCCTTAGACATTAAGATTATCATTAATTCATTTCAAGACATTCACACTTAGATTTTCTTAATAAAACCATCTCACCATATATTGGAAGAAAGTAGGGTATAATGGTCATGTAATGAATTACATATTACTAATTGATAAGTAATGGAAGGATTTTTTCCCTTCCATATTTATGGAAGTTGATATCTCATCCCTTTTATTGAAATAGAACTGTCTCCCTAAATTCCATTACCATTGTGTAATGATGAGTTTATTTCAAATAGTCAAAGAATGGTGTATTGAGTATATATGTTGATGACACAGTGATCCAACTTGGTTGATGAAATATGGTGAAAAGGGAATATATTACACAGTGAGCATTTGTATGTGGTCATTGTCACTGTGAATTTAAGTTCTTTATCTAGGGTGCCTTGTCCCGTTGGTAGATAGTAATCTCGGACATTAGGAAAGTCTGCCTGATGCCAAAGAGAAACAATCCTAGAGGGCAACACACGAAGTGTTTTTGGTGGTATCTATTAAAATCTATTTCAATTTAATTAATTTAATAAATACTATTCTCAATACAAATAATAATTTAATTTAAGATATATTGATCTAATAAATTAAATAAATATTAATTCACCGAATTGTGAATAAAATATATTTATTTTATATTTTATATTTAATAATTTTTTATTTACTAGTTTTTGAAAAAAAATATTTATTGTATATAATAAAATATTTATTCGGGTGTTTAATAAATGAAATAGAGTTCGAATGGACCAAGACCTTGTATGATGATAAAATAATTACATATGAGCTGGTGAATATTATTTATCCATTTTTCGCATGTTGGAACACTAGAAAACAAAAAAAAACAACAATAATATTATGTGTCATTGGATTTCATTAATTTTTATAATTATATTTAATGGGTTTTATGTAATTAAATTTAATATTTGTAATACTCTCTCTATAAATAAATGGCTACATCTATTGTGTAATTCATTTGAATCCAATTCCATGTTTGGGAATAGATAATTATTGCGCATAATTAATTCTCTCTCAACTCCTCCTCTCCCCCTCTCAAGAATGAGAAACCTAAGAGAGACATTCTTCATGACTGAAGAATGAGCAATCATGAACGAAAAGTGCAAGAGATTCAATTCTCTATGATAGAACCCAGAGAATGAGTGTCATTTATCTAAGACCATTGAAACATGTGTGGATTAGTGCTAGAGGGATTCTACCTTTGAATCCATAGAAGCACAACATAGGCAATCTATAAGAGCTTTTTCAGATGAAAAAAAATCATCAATGAAGAAAGTTCCTAAGCTTGAGTATTTATTTTTTCAGATATTAAATAAGTTAATTATAAATTTTATGTGAAATATCCTTTCTCTTAGTTTTAGGAAAAAATTATTAAATGGAATTTTTATATTTCTCCCAACACCACATTCTTCCATTACTGGTGGAACCCACACGTGGTATCAGAGCAGCCACATTTAAATTTATAATTATTTATTTTATTTTTTATATATGCGCAATTATGGTTTAAATTTTATTTAATTTCATTCGTTCTTTAATAATATTTAAATTAAAATGTTATATACATATTAATCATGTTCAATCAGTGTTTTATTTTCTTAAATGTTTAGGAAAAAACAAAAAACGATAAGAGATACAATCAGGAAGTTCCCAATTATTGTCTAGTAAAACTGGGTTCCACGACGTACAGCCGAAGCACACGCTATAACCCTAAGCTAAATGTATCTAATTTAACTAAGTAATGAATTACACACAGTGCTTTTATTTCACACAGTGTGTTGATCGGGCCAACCTCAAACAAGGTAGGATGATACATTGAGTGTAATTGGAATGTACACACCATGTAGTCTGGATGAGTCAATACACCAAAGCCCCATGAGTTTGACTTAGATATATGGAAACTGAGGTACAAGTGTGTAACTACATGTACATTCCATTTAGTCTCCCATTAATGGAAAAAATAAAATTTAAATTAAATTTAAAATTATATCATTAAAACCTTATTTTATTGATTCGAACACCATTGTGTGTTTGATGATTTTATAATGGGGTTAAAGTATTTTAAATGGTAAATTAATTTATTTTAATAAATACGTCTTTAATGGCTCTACCGTTTATTGTCCATCAATTAAATTATGATGGGTATCTGCAAATAAGATCGAATTATCATTAAGATGAAGGGGAATTAATGAAATAACATTTATCACAAATAATAAAATAATGAATAATGAAATGAATTCTAGCCATTTACATTTATATATTCATTACATGTGTGACTATTAATGAGCTTGACTAAGACCTCTGAATGTTTTGGAATTTGTTAAATTAAATTTTTTCATGGTTTTTCAATTATTTAATATTAAATTAAAATATATCCTTCGAGTCATCCCTCCCTCCTTTATTATGTTGGACCTGTGTGTCCAAGGATATTTATGTAATTCCCTTAAAATAATTTTTTGGTTCTCCTCACCTGCATGTGAGTAATAAATATTTGTAATTAATGGACCATCCCATGGTTCATGGGGACAATTCATGATGCAACCATAATGACGCTAACTTAGTATTACTTAGCTGGACACATGGAATGTTGTAGCCCATGCCGAGTCCAGCATAAGAAGTTATTTCCCCTAGGTCATAGGTTGATTTAATGTATGCTCAGTAATTCAACCATTACATAAGATCATCATTTGATCATTTCATTAATTAATTTTTTTTGTATAATTAATTAAATTTTTTTATTGATGGAAGACCATGATTATATAAATGAATGGATTAATATGAAAAGATATAATTCAAATAAAATTAATTATGGATAATTATTTTATACAAACATGGTCAATTAATTAAGAAAAAATCCACATAAATATTAACAAGACATGTAAAGGATAAAATAAGAAAAAAATTATTCATAAAAAAATAAAATCCATCAATCTAATGTTAAGTCAGATTAAGCCTTCCGTTACATGATTAGGAACAAAACTCAATAGAACTATGTGTTTGACCAGCCCTTGTTTGGACACAAATTTTTATAAGGGGAGTTACTATGAAAGTTTCTTGTTGACATAACCATTTAATATTAAATTTTGTAGCCCTTGATAAACTTGGTGTAATTTCATGGAAAGTGTTTAGAAAATCCATGTTAGGATTTCTAGATTGGGGAGTCCACTTAATGAATCAAGGAGCTACAAGCCCATAGTTGGAAAAGGATTTCCTACCAAAATACATTCAAAATATCTTGACCAAATCTTATTGGGGTTATGTGAAGGGGAATATGGATACTTTCCACTAAAATGTCCTATAAATTAGTCATTAAATGTTCAATGGTGTTGGATATTGGGACTTGACAATATATATGGAGATTTAATAATAAAAAACAATTTATTATTTCTCACAAAATTTGAAATTATGAAAAGTACTATTAATATTCACTTTTAATTATAGAATAAAATGAAAATCTCATTATCCACACAATCTCTATGATAAATATTGGAAAAATATAATATCTTCACTGAATGTATCATCTTAGAGTAGTTTAGACATCTTCGTGTTTTTCTACACCATGAACCAAAATATTACATGCTAGAATCCTCAATGCCTGATCCACCTACTCAAGTGGTGAGTGATGAAGAGTTACTAGTCTAAAAAACATATGAATGGAATGATTGACGTTTAATGATTGATGCTTTCATCAATTTCTAGTGAACTCTTGAAATCTTTTAAAAACATGGATGTGTACAACATGATTGAGAACCTCCATGGTCTTTACCAGGGGAGGGATAAACATGAACATATTTAGATTTCCTAGGAGATCTTTTAGAGTAAGCTTGGAAAGGCTTCCCCAGATGGGCCTCATGTAGTTAAGATCATTGTAAACATTGAGAACCTATATGTTCTACGGTTTAAAATCCTCAAAGAAATGGTTTTCTCTCTTATTCTACCATCACTCCCATAGAGATTCCCTAGTTTTTTTATGAATTTTAATCTGAAAAACATTGAGAAGTCTCTTTGAAATCTTCTTATCCCCCTTCACCAATTAGATAATGATATGAAGCATGGAAATCCTTATGCCATTTTGGTGAAAAAATAGAACGGGAATGAAAATATATTCATGACCAAAGCTTCTTTACACCCTTCCAATAAGAAGAAGACCAAAGGATAATTAAGGGAATAAGATGCTATGAGTTTTTCATGTGGAAAGAAGGGACAATGGAAGAAAAAATGTACCCAACTAAAGAATCAATGGGAAGCTTCAGCTGTGTTTGTTATCGAGTGAAATTTATATATTTCTACAAATTGGATATTAGATAGAACTTGTGGTTATCACAAATGTATTCAAATAAAAGAACCAAGTAGATTTCGAAAAATTAACCGAGGGGAGGTAGATCCACGAGCAGTCAAGTGAGCTAAACTTGATTCAGTAACTATTAGGTTCTACCACCTCACATTGTTGACCATAATGATCTTGGTTTTAAAGGATTTTTATTATGTACCTTGAGTTACCAAAAACATTATTTTTTTATCCAGACTAGTTATAGATGGAATTATTTTAAAATTTGGAAATAAATCTTTTTTATTTTATAAAGATATAATTTTTTATGTTATGGAACATTTACATAACAACATTTTCTTGTAGGATTACTTGAACATAGTAATAGAAATCTATAATGAAGTTACTTCACCTGACTCATACCACACCCAACATTGGCATCACTGGCTTGGTCATGTAAATGAAAAATTCTTGAAAAAATTAAATCAAGATGTATATTTAGATTCTTTCGAACTAAAACCATGTAGTGTATGTCACAAATGTTTAGAAGGTAAAATGAACACAGCCCCATTTAATGGGAAAGGTGAAAGGTCTAAAGAGAATCTTAAATTAGTTCATACCAATATGTGTGGACCATATCTGGTAGAAAAAATGGGTGGGTACTCATACTTCCAAACCTTTACTCAAGATTTTAGTAGATATGGATATATTTACTTAATGAGGTATAATTCAGATTATTTTGATAAATTCAAGAAATACTAGAATGAGGTTGACAACTATTTTGGTAGGAAGATTAAGAAACACTGCTCAGAATGAGGTGGATAATATGTTAATTAAGGTTTCATAGATCACTTACGGGAGTTTGGGATCCTATCACAACTCACAACTCACTCCTCATTACACACCTTGGTGGAATGTTGTAAGAAAAAGGAGGAACCAAACCTTGTTGGTCATGGTGAGATCAATGATGATTCATGTGAGTCTTCCATTATACTCTTGGAGATATGAATTACAAAAAACAGATGGAATACTAAACCAAGTACCAAATAAATTAAGATATTATATTCCATATGAATTTTAGAGTGGAATAAAAACCACACTATCTAATTTACATGTGTGGGGAAGTGAAGCGTTTTTTAAGTCCCCCATAGGTAAATAAATTTCACTTCGAGGAAAAAATTGTAACTTTATAAAATACCCAAATGAAAGAAGGGGAAAATAACTATATGACCCCTCATAAAAAAAGGTTATAGTGTAAAGTCACAAAATATTCCTTGAGAGGGAGAAAATCTCCAAAATAGATTGTGGGAGTGTGATAAAAATCAATAATTTCAAGGGTCAAGGCACATAAGATTTTGTACAAGATTAGATTCCATAGAGCCTCGTGGAAGAAGAAACTATTACAGAGTCACATGAATTACATAAGAGTACAAGGGAGGTTAGGGAACCAGAACGGTATGCCTTTATAGTTATTGAGGATAGTGAATCATTATTAGTTGATAATAATGATCCTCTAACCTACAAGGAAGAAGTAAGTGGAAAATATGTTTCCAAGTGGTAAGAAGCCAGGAATTCTAAAATGGATTCCATGTACCAAAACCAAGTCTATATTTTGGTAGATCCTCAAGTGGATGTGAAGCCTGTTGGTTGAAAATAGGTATTCAAGAAGAAATTATACAAGGAAGGATAATTTAGTAACTATAAAAAATTACTAGTTGAAAAGGTTTTGAAATAGTTTCAAGGCATTGAATATGAAGAAACGTTTTGACCAGTTTCAATGCTTAAATCCATAACAATTATACATTCCATTGCAGCTTTAAATGAAGATGAGATTTAAAAATGGATGTCAAAATAGCCATCCTTATTGAGAACCTTCAAGAAGAAGTCTATATGAAAAAACCTATAGGGTTTGTGACTCTAAAGGATGACTATAATATATGCATGTCGAAAAAATACATTAAATATTAAATAAAGCATCCAGGTCATGGAACATTCATTTTGATGAATCCATAATTGAATTTGGTTTTATAAAGAAAATATTTGAGCCTTGTGTATACAGATGGTTTAGTGGGAGTGTAGTCATTTTCTTAATAGTATATGTTGCTGACATAATACTTATTGGAAATGAAATACAATCCTTATAGTCTATTAAGGTAGGGTTGAGTAAATGCTTTTCCATGAAAGACTTGGGATAGGTGCCATATATTCTTTGGATCAAGATCTATCGTGATATATTCCAGAGGTTTATCAGCGTTAGTCAAAGTATATACAATAAAAAGATACTAAAGAGATTAATTATGGAAAAATCCAAGAGGATATTGTTTCCAAAATAACATTACATTCATATTTCCATTAAAATATGTCCTCACACCCATGAAGAATGTAATATGATTGAAAGGATTCCATATGCATCAGAAATTGGGTCATTAATGTATGATATGCTATGTACTAGGCAATATATTTCCTATGCATTAAGTGTGGTTGAAAGATATCAAGCTGATCATAGTGACCGCCATTGAATGGAAGTAAAGAATATCCTTAAGTATCTTAGGTGTACTAAGGATATGTTTCTGGTTTGTGGCGGAGATGAGGAAGTAGTCATAAAATGATATGCAGATGCTAGTTTCCAAACCTAACTAGATGACATAAAGTCACAAATGGGATACATCTTCACATTGAATGGAGGTGTTGTGAGGTGGAAGATCTCAAAAAGACTATGGTTAAATATTCTACTATAAAGTGTGATTATGTTTTGTCTTCATAGGAAGATAAAAAAGCAGATTAGATAGTCAATTTTATCCATGATCTTGATGTGGTTCCTTGCATTAAATATCCCATCGCACTCTATTGTGATAATACTTTAGAGGTGGCTCTCGCAAAAGATCCATGGTCACATCATAGGATGAAGCACATACATCATAATTATCATATTTTGAGGTATTTTTCTTAGAGAGGTGAAGTTGTAATGAGAATTTTTTCCATTGAAGAAAATGTGGTGGACCCCTTAACTAAATACTTGAATCAGTAGAAACATTACTATCTTGTGAGGTCTAATTAACTAGAAGTCGTATGTAGTTGGATCTAGTCCAAGTGGGAGTTTGTAAGAGTTTGTGTCCTAGATCCAATAGATTTTACATTGATTAGATGAATATTTGATGTATTAATTAATAAATTAAACATATTATTACATATTTTTCATTGTTCTATATGAACATAACATAATATTGTCCTAGAGTATTTTTCATATTTATAAGTTCATAGTAGTTCCACGATATAATGAAAAACAAGAAGGTCTATAAATATTTTATTAATATAGTTATATGGTTGGATAACATACTTTGATGGGACACATAGTATATAGACCATCAGGTGAGAGTACTCATAAGTAGATGAGACTTCTTCTCATGAATTTCATGCTAGGTAATCTCCCAAATGAGAGATTATGAGAACTTACTAACTAGTAGGAAATCTACATCTTTTGGTATCATCAGATATTACTATCTTCGAGCATGTGTAATGGTTCTTAAACATTAAAATTATCATTAATTCATGTCACGAATTGCACACATAATTTTTTTGAAGAAAAACATGACACCATATATTGGCATGAAGTAGGGAACATTGGGTGCATCATGGATGACATGTTATTAATGGATAAGTCAAGGAAGGATTTTCCATTCCATATTTATTGAAGATCATAATTCATCCCTTTTATTGAAATAGAACCGTCACCCTAAATTCCATGTCTATAGTGTAACATTGAGTTCATTCTATATAGTCAAAGAATGATGTATCAATTATATAGTTTGATGAAATAGTCATGCAACCTGATTGATGAGATATTGTGAAAAAAGTATTATATTACACCGTGAGTGTTTCTATGTTTTTGTAATCATTGTGACTTTATGATCTTTCTCTTGGGTGCCTTGACCCATTTCTAGATAGTAATATTGGAATTTAGGCAAGCCCACCAAATTCCAACAAGAAATAATACTAAAGGGTCACACACTGAGTGTTTTTAGTGGTCTTGAATAAATTATATTTTTATTTAATTAATATAATAAATGTTATTCTCAAGACTGTGGAATAATTTTATTTACGTTATATTGATCGCATAAATTAAATAATTATTTATTCACCATATTTTTAATAAAACATATTTATTTATTTTATTGAATTTTTAATAAATATTTATTTACTAGTTTGTGACTAAATTATTTAATTAAGAGAATAATATATTTATTTGGGTGTTCAATAAATTCAAGAGGAGTTCAAATGGACCAAGATAGTTTCCGATTATAAAATAATTATTTATGAGTCATTAAATATTATTCATCCATTTTGTGTATGTTAGCAAACCACAAAATAATTATACTATTATTATTATTATGTGGCATGTTATTTAATTAATGGTTATATTTATATTTAACAACTGTTATACAATTAAATTTTGTAACCAAAATCCCAAATATATAAATAGGCGGCTATGTCTATTGTGTAATTCATTTAAAACCAATTCCATGTTTGGGAATAGAGAATTGTTGCACATAAAAAATTAACACTCTACTCCTTCTCCTCCCTCCCTATCAAGAAAAAGAACCCCAAGAGATGATTTATTTAAGACCGAAAACAAGCTATCAAGAACAGACAATACAAGATATTCGATTCACCGCACTGGCACCCGAAGAATGAGTGAAATTTCTCTAAGACCATTGAAGCATGTGTGGATCACCGCTAGAGGTATTATAACATTGGATCCTCACAAGAACAAGGAATGAAATCTAGAAGGGCCTTTTTTTATGATCAACAATCATCGGAAAATAATATTCCTAAGCCTAGGTATTTCTTTCTCAGATATTAAATAAATTAATTATAAATTTGACGTGAAAGACCCTTGCTCTTGGATTCATCCAATGATTATTAAAAGAAATTTTAATATATCACTCACCACTACATACTTCCACAATGCGTGGAACCAATAATAAAATCATCACCCTTTATGTAACAAAAATTCAAAATTACCATTATAAAACATCACATGCTCGATCTCTATGGACATAACCCCCAAACTAGTGACTTTTTTTCTACCATGAATTTTTTTTCTTCATCCCACTATGGACACTTTATGGATCTATTAAAATTATCCCAATTTCATGGGTTCCCAAATTCCCAAAAATACAATTGACACTCCACGCAAAGCATCACTAATCATGTCGACCCATTCAAAATCTTGATGTCATTCCAAATCCAGTAGTCACTTAATTGGATCCCATATCACACTAGAGTCCATATATAACACCCTTGGGTTGGTGAATAAATGATATAATGTTAATTATCAACACCCCTTGGCTAGAAAAACTATATCACACCATTATATATCCATATCATACTTGATCAAATACTATTAATTATCATCCAAAAATTTCATCCACATTCCTTGTCCAAGATCTAAGTAGTTAGAAAGGCCAAGTATTCTTATACCACCCCATAACATTCATGCACCTCAAATGGTCATATACCCTATAAAAATCTCAAGTTACTAAACATGAATCAAAAATAGGCCTAACCACATACCCTTAAAGTGTTAAAATCAATCAATATTCATTTAAAACATGTGACATCCAACCCCACCACATTGGCCTGAGAAGTGGTGGCGGTAGTACCAGGCCTTAGGTGACATCCACATGACACTAAAGACTATAAATATATGCCTAGGGCATCAATAAAATTCAAGGGATGTTTTTTCCATTAAAGATAAAACAACAAAACTAACTTATAAATAAACATACAATCCTCTATATGATTCATGACCAACAATAAAACTTAAAACATAACCAAAATGTTTAGCAATATTATAGTACACATGGAAATGAAAGTACAATAAAAAAATGTGAAAAGAGACTCAAAGATCATATAAACCTATAGGAAATAATTCCAAGAAAGACCTAACCAAGATCCACGAAACAACTCCACATGTTATTCCCACAGTATTTAGAGGCATCAATAAAGAACTTAGATACCTTGATTTTACCCGACTCTTGATTGATGACATCTAAAAATGAAAAATAGTTCCCAAGAAGGGGGTTAGTCTAAAATCAATAGGTTTTAATCAAATTATTCACAACTCACATCACTAGGAAATTGTTTTAGCACACTTATATAAACTAGTCTAAAAGAAGTTTAAAAATTTTATATCAAAATTCTAAACAAGTTCCAAGGAAAACAATTTTAGAAATGTACAATTTTCACAATAATTTTGTATACTAATAAAAATGTCTCAAGACACACAAACACACACCATACATTCCCAGGTGGTAGTTCTATACTCAAGAGTCATCCCTCATCAATCCACCATGTCTTCACAAAGAGATCAATATTAGGCGCCATTACAACACACACCCATTCCACAAGGTCATGTCAATGAATCCAATCACACCAACCACATATTCCAAGTAACATAAAATAACATTTATCATGAAAATAAAAAGAACATTATTTAAATCATTTAATAAAAAAACTTTCATGCATCTGAACATTTATATAATTTTGAAATAATTATTTAAAAATAATAACCAAAGAGAGGTTTCCTAAAATACATCTAATTTATTTAGTTTCCAAACCACACAAAAATGGGATATCCATAATGAATCATAAAATGGTTTCAAAATAATTTCAAGAAAAATATTTAATAAAAAATAGACCTTCAATTACTAACCAAAGTAGAGATAAGAGAAAAACCACCTACCTCTCAACTGGTGGTGAAAATGAAGACCAACACTTATATCTTCTAGATTTGATCACAAAAAACATTTCCTTCAGTATATAAAACAATATATTATCAATATTCACATAAAGTAACATAGATATATCCCAAATGGACTAAACCTATGGTTCTGAGAGAGATAATGTGAGGAACCAACCCAAAATCCTGGAACTAGTGCCTAAAACATGGTGTGTAACTTTATTATAAAAAAGATGCTAATAAAATTACACATCACATCTCATCACATAGAATCTTCATGGTATAGGTTCTAGAAAACCAAATACAACTGATACATTTCTTAAAAATAGTATAAGACAAGTTTCATAATGCTGCCACCACAAGAAGAACTCAAAGATAACAAATCTATTAATCCTAGGAAAATAAATAAATGATGTAGGGTGAGAACAAGAATGACTAGTAAAGGGTTTTAAAAATAATTAATGAAATTAATTTTAAAAAAATACTTTTAAAATATTTATAAAACATTTTATGAAAAGGAAACAAAATTCTTGTAGCACTTCATCAAAATCTTTCAAAGGTTACATGAAATCATTTTTAGGGAAATGCCATACACAAGGATTTATATATTCATTTAAAAGCTGAAACAAATTTCCGAGTACACATACTTTTAAAAATATGCATGGAATGATGTATATAAGTCAGGAGTTGATCAAACAAAATTAAGAGTGGCATGAAAGGGTACAGGTACAAATTAATACATTATATAATACTTGGTAAGAATTTCAAAAGAAAAAATATCATAATTCATATAACACATAAAATGAAATTCATGAAATGACAGATGTATTTCTAACATCTATATCAATGTTCTGAAAATAGTTTCTACACATTATTTATAAATTAATTTCCAAGTATATAATTCATTATTCCAGGTGCATTTATTACCATTATCATAAATAAATTTTTTTTAACCAAGGATATTCTACTAATTTAATAATCACATGGTTAGTAAAATATATATCACATAATGAGGGAATGCATAATACAGGAAAATCATAACATTCTGTCAAGGCCTCGTACCAAGACCATACATAATTATTCTATCAAGGCCTTATTCCATTACCATAGTTTGTCTCATGAGACCTAACAATGAATAGAGAGGCTATAGTGTGCCTCACCCATCAAATAATAATTCCTATGCATTCCTCATATGTCTAATAAGTCTTTAAATCAATGTTTCCCATACCATATTGATTTATTAAATTATGTCTTTTATTCAAAGTGTCCCATAACACTTTGAATAATTAAATTATGTCTCTTATTAAAATTTTCACATAACACTTTCAATAATTAAATTATTAATCCATAAGTTATCATAAGAGATAAATTTAATTTTCTAATTACTGTATTTATAAATAAATAAAGAGAGTCATGCAATAATTGTATGAATTAATTTAAAAATTTCATGGTTTGTCACATAAAATAATAAATAATAAATTAAAAAACCTTGTTACTTGAAAGAAAAAATTTTATATAAAAAACCCATGATTTATAATTAAGATACTTATCATTTATGTTTAAAATATACAATGATAAATATGAGTGTCAATCAAATCAATTCATATCCTTTAATAATCAATAGTTTTCATCGTGGAAGATTCATCATGAACTAAAGTACAATATTTATAAATGTAAAAAATTCATTTCATGTGGGATATTGATGCATAAAATAATAATTAAACACACACTTTACTATATGTGCTTACACATGTATATTTATATGCATTAAAAAAAGATAATTCCAACTATTTATCCTAAAATTATAAGTTGAGATGCATGCATGTAATGTTTATAGTAATAACAAGGTGATATACTCTTTTAAAATTATTATTCACACAATAACAAAACAATGTTGTGTTATTGTTTTCCAATATAAAATTTCATTTTTCATCATATAAATATTCAATACATGGGTTGAAAACATCCAATTCAAGGGTTGATAAGAAATGTAAACCATTTAAGAAAATAAACAATTGTATTTCCTTGAAAAGTAACCTAGCTTGATTAACTATTGATATGATCACCTGTGTATGGTATAAAACATTTTGAACGAATCAAAATATAATTTTCAAACATAAAATCAACACTTATTAAAATGAATGCATATATGTATTTTTGGTACTTAGATATATACACATGTGGGTTTTGAAATCATAATTAAAAGAATAAGTATAAAGACATGGATCACCTTTAAAATACCTATTTATCTTAAGATGAAATGAATATTAGTCATAATAGGATTAAAAACATTATACACACATAGACACACACAGACACAGACACAGACACACACACACACACACACACACATATATATATAATTATATATATGTATTATTTTAGAATCTAAAAAAAACTCTAAGAAAATAATTTTAAAAGTAATACATCCATAAAAACATCAGTTACTTACTAATAATTATGACTTGAGAAACCCAAAATAGATTAGGTTTTGAAGAATATAAAAAACTGTCTATACCCAAAGTGTATACAAGGTATTTTCATAACCAAAAAAGGTTTGATAAATACTTAAAAGTATCATACACTTCGAAAAAATTATTTAATAATTAATATCAATTATATGAAACCTAAAACAGGTTAAAATTAGAATATATATATATATATATACTTATAAAACCATATATTCAAAAAGTATATGTATATGGGTTTTTTCCATATGAAGCTAGATTAATCATTATATGAATTACATGAATAAATAACGTCATTTAAACACAAATATTAATCATTTGAAGGATATAAAAAAGAATAGTTTTGGTATTTATATATAAACATATATAAATATATAAGTACATATGGGTTAATCAAACACAAAACTAAATAATCCCTTACCTGACTTGAATGGTTTGGTGGAGGCGTGTAGACGTTGGAGAAGAGTTGGGATGAGGAAAACTCGTAGGGTTAAGTGTGATATATGGGTTTATATAAGTAGTTTATATAAAATGTATATATATAATTTTATATACTATGGTTAAACATAAAAATATAAACACAAAGTCCTAATGAAAACTGAATCTAACAATTCACACTAAAACAAAAACCATAATCAATAAAAATCATAAATGGATCGATTTTATAATAAAATATATATTTTATGTTAAACTTTCATGATACACAAAATGGGTTTTCATTAAACTAACGCACCCTTGGTGGACTTGTCGAATGACAAAAAGGGATGGGTCTGGGGAGAGCGATGGAAATACTCATGGGAGGCGGAAGAAATAGTGGATAAGGATGGGGCGACATCGACTGGGGCGCCTCGAGGAAGAAGAAGAAGAAAGGGGGAAGAAGTGGAAAATAATGGACGGTTTGGATTGGGAGAGGGTTGATTAGATAGTTTTTGTGACTACCATGGTTTTAAAAATGGTTGAACGGTCAAGATTATAACCTGGGTATGATCAAACAGTCATAGGGAAAACACAATATTTAAAAGATATGAGCAGACAAGATCAAATGCGTCTCGATCAAAAGGTTGATGAAAATCACAACGAAAGGGGGCATTAGTGGAGTTTGAAGGCCGGATCGGATAAGACGGTTGAGATCTCAGATGGTGAGATCGAACGAATTAGATTATATCTCTTATAAAAATCACCATCCCACATCAAAACAGGGGTGATTTTAGGACCGCTTTATATTACTCGACCAACCGACCATATGCCAATAACACAAACACACACACACACACACACACACACTTTGGGGTCATTTCAAATGAGACCCCCACCCTGAAAACCTTGTCCCACCCTCACCCATGTTAGTGCGCAACCTACCTCACCCCCTATACGCACCTGACCATGCCCTACACATGGGTATCATGCACGCTTAGGCCATATTATGCATGGAATGTGCATGACTCAGCATGCAACATGGAATGGATGATCTGGGGGTCATCTGACCACACATGTCTATGTGAGAATCCCACTCAGACCTTGAGGGTTTGGCCTTAAAGTATTCCCTTGGTTGGGTGGGTACTCAGCCAATTTGTTTACCAAAAATTTTATAAACATTGTTTAAAGAACAGAATACACTTATTAATTCCCTTATAAAAATATACTTTCTCATTATAAATGTAATTATTTCATTTATTTGTTTTCATTTTTAGTTTTAAAAAATTAAATTTAAAAATAAAAAATCATTTAGAAAACATCATTGATTTTATTAATTTATATTAATTATAAAACAATCATCATTGTTATTTTATTTTCAAAATAAAAATATGAAATACATATTCAATTTGAAACCTTTTATTCTTTTAACTAAATATAAAACTTTATTAAATTTAAAACATATTAAAACATTTGAAATTATTAATATAATTAAATACTTATAATACTTAAAATAATAAAAATACTTTACAGTTATACAATTTTATGACCATCAACAAAACCAACAGTCATATTAAATACAATAGTCACCTGGAAACCTTATTTCAAAGTAACATTACAGTGTTTTAATATATAAAAGTTTATCTTCTCATTCCCTTTGTCTTTAAATCATTTTATTTTAGTTTCATTATTTTCACCAAAAAAATAATTCACATTAAAACAGAAATTCATTCATTCCAAAATACATTATGGGTTCGAGGCGTCATCGAGAAGAAGAACAGATATATGGAAAACAAGGAAGAATGAATTCTTACTGATGAATTAGTATTTCCAAAACACAATTATTTACCTAAGAATCACTTCCATATCGAATGGTATCATCTCTCATTCCATGTAAGAAAATGGAATTCAAGATATTGACAGAATATGGGATTAAATGGGGTTTTGGGAGATAATTAGAATTAATAAAAAATTCAAGGTGCCAATTATATGCTACGTAGGTAGCCCAGTTTTGAAAACCATGTACCAATTCCATGATGAAACTATCTTAAGGCCACCCCTTGAACCATTGGATCACACTATTACAAAAGAACTATTCCAAAAATAATTTTACATCTATTTTAAGATTAATGGTTTCCCATGTTCCCTCACATGGTTTTGGAAAACTATGCACAAACCATACACTTACCCATTTCCCACTATCCTCCTTTTAATTATTTTCTAGATGTGGTTCATGGTTTATTTTAACAGTGAAAAAACCATGAACCTGAATAAATGACTCAAAACATGAAAAAATCCCTCATAAAATCTGAAAACATTACCCAAGTCTTTTATAAGATAAAATTAAATAAATTAAGGGTAATGTTCTTGAAACCGAGGGTGTCACATTCCCCCACCATTTGTACTTCTATCCCTAGAATGTAGAAAACTAGTGTTGTATTGGAAGAGTTTGGGTGACTACTCCAACAAATCCTTCACATTCTCCCAAATTTCTTCTTATATATGTCCATGCTACCATATAATTCATATTATACCAATGCTTTTCCCATGAAAGATCTTGTATTGACCATCCATAATTTATACAAGTACCTGAATCAATATAGAATCATGATCTAGGTAAACATGATTCAACCGAATCACGTGGTTGGGATTAGGTTGGGACTTCTTCAGCTATGACACAATGTGCACTAGACTAAACCTTGGCACCAAAGACAACAAATATTCCACCTCACCAACTCATTCAAGTATCTAAAAAAGTCCTATATACCATATAGAAAACTTTACCATCTTACAAAAATGTAAATGCCTATGTATAAGAGAGATTCTAAATAATTCATAATCACTCACCTCAAATGACAATGGCCTTCAAAAATGATATAGATATAATTTATAATTACTCTATGATTTCTCCATCCTTATTGTAATCATCTGAATCTTCTTAGTTCAAACTTGTTCAAGGCTTGGTCTATTCAATGATGTCACACCTATTTACACCCTACAAAGTGGAGAATTATGAGGAATCCCACACAAGCTCTATGAATTTCCTAAAACATTTACACCATTATTTCAAATTTTCCATCAATTTGAGGATAATAAGATTTGATTATGGTCAATTGGGTTCTAAGGGATTGTTTATGGACTTCCAAAAATGATATGTAAACCTAGAGTCTTGGTTAGATACAATCGAGAATGGAATTCAGTGCATATTTAAAATTTATTTACTGTTGATTTTGGACTAGTTTTCCACCATATTTCCTTCATAAATAGGGATGAAGTGAACTGATTTTGTGAGATGCTCCACTATCATCTATTTGACATCATATTTCCTAACCATACATTGTAGAATTGTTAAAAATCCATGGCTATATATTTTAAATTTCCCCATGTGAATTGGTAATGAATTAAACATTCCAACATGCCATTAATGCACTACCTTGAACTATTGATAGGTGTGGCATCCTGAGAATACTATTCTACATCTTTTTTTTCATTCCAACCCACCAAAACTATTCTAAAAAAGCATTATAAATGTTATAAATTCTAGGATTAATTATAGATCTTGAATGGTGGTAAGCACCAGAAGCTATTCGTGATAATCCAAAGGTATGACCATCTGATCTCTAAACCATATTACTGAACACCCTTCTAACTTCCATACATCAATGGTCTACCAAACATTGATTTTTAATCATATATTAACACATTCATGATCTAAGTTCTAAGTAACTATAACCTTTAAAACCAAATTAAGAACCATAGAAATTTGAAAAAAACCACATCTCCTTTATCCATGAAATCTAGAGGCATATCAGCTATGAATGATGTAAGATACCATTGATATGACACCTCTTTAGATAAATAGACATATGAATTTCTTCTCAATTCATCAACCACTGAGTTCAATTTATCCGGTCAATATGTCAATTAGAATTAAAACATTTACAAATATTCCATTCACTTTATATTCCTTAGATACAAATTCATATGTGTGAAAATGTATTTTAAACACTTATGATCCCTAAACACAATGAATTGATCACCAAAGAGGTAATGATGGCATGTATTCAAATAATGACCTACAACAACCAACTATAAATAGTGTTTGGGGTTGTCTTTCACATGTAAATATAAATATCATGATCCATAAGTAAGAACATGATCTCTCTTCATGAGAACACATCACAACCTAGATCCTAATGCATCACAATAGATTATATATCCCTCTATAGACCCAATAAACATAAGGATATGTATCTATTCAAGTCAAACATTAAGTTATTGAAAGGATTTATAACATTCACCATTCCATTGGAAATAAGAAACTTTGTTAATTTTTTTTATCAGTGAGTCCAAACATGAAAAATCACTAACAGACATCTTTGTACCCTAATAATCTAAGGAAACTTTATATCTCAAAAATTATTCTTTATTGTTTTCAAAGGGATAATTTCTTCTATATTTTTAGGATCAATATTTTTTTTCCAAAAATGGCATGGCCACTAAAATGCACCCCTTGTGTCCATAAATAACACTTTGATAACTTAGTATAAAGTTAATGCTCCCACAAGATACCCAACCCTATATCCAAGGGTTTCTCATGATCTAATTTTGTTCTAGAATAAAGTAGAATGTCATCAATGAATTATACCACAATGGAATCTATGTACCTCCAAAATATTCTACTCATCAATTCCATAATGATGGATGATGAATTTGTAATAAAAAATTGTGTAATGATAAATTCATAATGGCCGTATCTTCTTCTAAAATCTTTAGTTGGAATACACTCCTTCTAAACTCACATTTGGTGATATCATAAAATGAATTCAATTTTAAATAACCACCATGATCCCCTCAATTAATAAAAAAGATAATCAATTCATGGAAGATAATAATTGTTTTCTTATCAAAACATAGTTAAGATTATGATAATACACACAAAGCCTACGTGTACCTCATTCCTTCTTCATAATTTTTTTCTCCCGATGGTAGCAGGATCAATCAAATATACCCTTTTCTTTAAAACTATTCCAATTGATGTTTCAAATATCTCAATTTTTTTTTCACAATCCAATAAGATAGAAGTGAAATCAGTATAATACTTGATAGAAGATAAATAGTAAACTCCACTTATCTTTTGTGTGGAAACCCTAATAAATAGTTAGGAAAAACATGAGAGAATTTCTCAATGATAGTTGGAAAATATATATTTCCAATATCTTCCATCGATAAAAAGTCCATTCTACTAACTGATAAGATAAGATTCAAACCACTAGTGCCAAAATTCTTACTTTAATTTCATTTATATCCAAATCTCCTCTAAATATATTCTTGATGTAATCCATATTTTTGAAACTAACCATTTAGGAATAACAATCAATGTGTTCCTTGGATGATGTCAACAAATCCATACCAAAAATCAAGTCATAGATATCGATATCTAAAATAGTGAAATCCCAAGACAATATTACTCCATGAATGGTTATTGAATATGATTTAAACATAATGTCTTGAAACTCTATTTGGAAAAGGGGATCATGAAGTTTCAACATATAAGGAATTACCTCAACATGAAAAGAAAAATCATAAAAAACAACATAAGAAATAAATGATTTGGATGCACCCATATCAATCAAAGCATGCATAAGGTTAAAATAGAAAATAATCACACCTCTCACTATCGAAGGACTCCATGATCACTTGCTCATATCCATACAATTTCTTACTTACTATGATTTTCTCTTATTACAGTATTGAGATTATATAGGATAAGGATTCATGGAGTTCCTCAAATCACCTTGGATCTCTCATGTATGATGATGAAAATTATACTGTTGAACTCATCATATTGAGGAATTTTTTGTTTGGGAACTATGAAATGTATTCATATCACCCAACCTTGTCAAAATATGATGATATAATTGAATATGTACCATATAATTTGAATTGTGAAATTCTCTAGGGGTGATGTACAATCTCACTTCATATGCTTGAAAGAAACACACTGAAAACATCCCAACATACTCTTTGATGAAGGATAAATTTTTATTAATCTCATGGTCTAATTATAAAGTTTCCCACCACTCTGGATGTTGGTGTCCCTCTTCAAATTATTCCTAGAATTATAGTTCCAACCTATTTTCATGGGAATAAATCTGGTCCCTCCAAAAATATTTCCCTTATAACTCTTTATGAAAGAATCAACGTATTCAATATCTTGGTATATATAGTTATAAAAATAATTAAAATAATTGAGATAATATCTAGTCATAATCCTCTCAAATAAATTAATTCATTCAAGGATTCATATGCTGAAAATTTCAGGTAAAAGGGGACTATGTTTATATATTTTGTATCATATTTTATCACCATGATATTCCCTTTCATTAAACTAAAGAATTCCATTGATATAGAAATATTAAAGGTGTGAGGATATAATTCATTATTAAAAAATTCATCAAAATCCTCCCATTTCATTCCTTGTACAACTTTAGCCTGAACTGATAGCTCTCACCATTTGCATGCTAGATCTTCTAGTATACATGTTTCCATGTATAATTTTAACTATTCTAAAATACTATGTAAATTTAAGACTCGATTCATCTGACTCAACCATAATTCTGATTTCATCATCTCTGAATCCCCCTAAAAGATGGGTCGATTATACTTTCGGAAATGAACTAAATGGTCTATCTATCAAGGTTTATCATTCTGATTACCCCTATCCATTGCCTGAAAATCATGGGCAATGCTTTGGATATACTGTTTGTTCAACTATGGATCAGGTTCAACCACATTTTCATCATACTATATTGGTTTGTTTCTATTATGCCTATCCTATTCCATTATTTATAACAAAAAAAAAAGCTCAGTGTAGTCCCACTCATTAGAAACTAAAGGCTTAATGATTCCAAATTACCATATAAACATGTTCCATAAAAATTACTTTAAAAAATTCAACCATTTAAAATTATTTTAAATACTTTTCAATAAATAATCAAATGTATAATAAATAATTTTTTCATAATTAGATTTATTACAATCAATGCATTTCATGAAATTCGCATTGGCTAAACCCATGATGATGAGATGGAAAATCATCTAAAACTATTATGAAACACTTATGTACCCAAATGTCCGGATTAATTTTAGTATAATAAGGTTAGATACATCTTTATATGATATAAATTTTAAGTTCCAATAATCTTATCTCCTCATTACCATCCTAAAGATATATTGATTCTATTTCCCAATAAAGGACCAAAAAATGTTTTTTTAACTTTCTTCCTATGTGGATTGATAGACCGACCAATAATGATACAATATATAACATCCCACCCCAACTCATTTTCTTGAGAATGTTTTGTGGTTCCACTAGTCCTTATGTGACATCCCTATGTTACCAAAGTCTGGAAATAAATTCTAATGGCCTTAGAGCCATCTTGGATTTGATTTTCCCTTTATAGAGAAGGAAACCAAACCAATATATTAATAAAACTACAATCCTATATATGATTCATAAAATACTATAAAACTATAAAACCTAACCAAATAACTTAACAATATTAGACTACAAGTGGAATCAAAAAGAAAATAACCAGAAATGTTCTAAGAAGTTGTATAATCCAAGACACCAAGAGGACGCACTTCCAATAAACACCCAAACAAGCTCCAAGATCGAACTCCCCAATCTATTCCCGTGATATCAAGATGCAGCACTAAAGAACCATGATTACTTTCAATTACTTATGTATCAATATAAGAAAAATAAAAATTCACAATAGTTCCCAATAAGGTGATGATTCTAAACTCAGTAGGATTTCCCTAAAGACTTCTCAACTCACACCACTAGAAAAAAACATGTTAACAAATTTATATATACTAGTTTAAAAGTATTTTAAACAATTTATATCAATTTAGTAGTGAATTTTCAATGAAAATGATTTAAAAAATGTAATCATTTCACAACCATTTGGAAAAACCTTGACCGTGTCTCCACACATGCATATGCAATCCTGGTTGATAGTTCCATACTCATGTTCGGTCTCTCATTGAGCCACCAGGTTGTCACAGGGTGACTAATACCAAGAACCCCAATGGAACATGACCCATCTATATGGTCACATTAATGAATTCATTCACACAAAACATGTATGAGAAATACCCTGAAAAACCATTTCACATGGAAATAACAAAGAAATTCATTAAAGAAATTCATCAAATAAAATACATTCATCTAACCATTTCAATATTTTTTGAAAATATTTTTTAAATCATAACCAAAGTGAGTTTCCCTGAAATCCATCCAATTTCACTTATTCTGAAACCATAAAAAAATGGGATTTACATTATGAATCGCAAAAGGGTTTGAGAACAATTTCAAGAAAAAAATTTAATCATGACCAATCCTTCCTGTACAAAGACATATGAAGATAATATTGAAGCCACATATCATTGAATGGTTGATGAAAATGTAGAATAACACATAGATATTGAATATTTGATCACAAAACCACATTTCCTTCACTAGAACCAACTAGACCTATCAAAATTGACATCAATAAACATATATCTATCCCTAATGAAATAGATATATGGTTACAAGAGGGAGAATAAGAATTGATCTAAGAAAAAAAAGGAATAATGGGTGCTTACCAAAAAATCTGGATCTCCAGTGCAACTTGATCCACCTAAGAATTAGTTATGGATTGAAGGGAATCATCTTTCAAGACTAGGGAGAAAAATGAATTCATGAAATTGAGAGGATAGTGTATAAATGGTCTTTCGGTCTTTAATTTGGATTAGATCCAAAATTTTCAGGGTGCCAACTATATGCTACATGGTTAGGCTATAGAGTCTAGAAAACCATGAACCAATAGTAAAGTGATACTGTCTTAAAGATAACCCTCCCATGGTAGGATTGAATAGTTATAAAAACTATTAACCAAAGTTGTTTTCCAATGGTTTCAAGTTTCAATATTTCTTTATGGATCTTTCATGGTTTGGATAAACCATATGCGAATTATGATCCTACATGGTGGACACTATCCTCTCTTTCTGGTTTCTTGGAGTTAGTTCATGGTTTCTATTAACTGTGGACAAACCATAAACCTGAGTAAATTCATATAAAATATACAAAAACTACTCATAACTTCCAAAACATATCCCAATAATTTATAAGTCAAAAAGGGTCATGTAATAGAAATTTGGGGGTGATATAAATGGTCACCAGGACATTCCACTAGATGTCACATGACCCATACTCACACTCTCTTTAAAATGAAGAGTTTCCAAAAATATCTACCCATAAACATATCAAACATTCCTCACAAGGATGACTGTGTCTATCTAAACACTAATCTCATCACTAAGAGTCTTAGATTATACAATATCCATGAAAATAACCACCCACTTAACATGGAAGATCATCCACCCATCCAAATAAAAGGGAGAAGTTTTGAAGCCAGGAATAAAATTATACATAAGACCATTATGGTTAATCAAAATGAAATACTAAATAGGCGAACACCCTAGTGCCTCCCATTAATAACTTGAATCATATTATATATAGTCACATAATAACAATCCTAGGCTAAAAAAAGTACTAGAAAATAACCAAGACTCACATTCATCTTGGTCACATCACCACATGAAGATCTAAATGGGCATAAATATTAATATACCTCAAGGAATTCCCCATTTTGAGTTAATATACAATCACATATCCCCCATGTGTAGTTCATATCAAACATTTCATACAAGTATATACCCATTATTACTATTTACAATGAATCCACATACCTAGGTCTCACCCCAATCATAGGATACCCTCACATCATCACATCCCATCATAGTTAAAAATTCATTAACACATGGAAAAAAATTAACTCACTATGATCCTGATATAAAAACATCTATGTTAGAATCTCCAACCTTGATGATATATCATATCCCATAAGGGTCAAAACCCATGAAGTATATTTCCTAATTAAATCATAGATATCCTTGGAAACTCATTTGCACTCACCCCATTCCAAGTCTCTATCAATAATGGATAAAAGTATGCCCATACCAGTACACCTAATCTAGGGTGACTATCCTTACCAGGTTCCCATAATCTGGGATACACCCCATGAGGATGTCTATCACATCCATAGGCACATCAACAGTACTCCCCAAGAAACACATCCCATCATATGATAATCAAATAGAATGGTGGAAGAACCAGAAAATACATTCCACTACACTATACTCACCTTATAATATGAGGGCCCCACATCACTATGGAATAACTCTATCCCATTTTACCCACTCTGGGGAAAGGTATGAGATACACAAAGGAATCACCTCATCAATTACTAAATAATAATTACATAATCAAAATAAGAGTTTAGTTATGTAGAATAAAACCATCAGATTACATAAGAAAATACTATATAAGTTATTAATAATAAATTATGTAACACCCCATTATTTCATATTATGTTATCTCATTAAAGTAATTCAATAGCTTGTGCTACATGAAACACTGAGTTCGAGCGCACCACGACTAACCAAACTAGTCGTTCAAAAATCAGTTATGGATAGTATTAACCATTATTTTAATTTATATATATATATATATTATAATTATTACATTAAATTTTTTTCTTATACATAATATAAGGACAAATTCAATTTTCAGATAAAGGATGTTTTTTTCAAAAAAATGCAGTTTTCAGCCTTTTAATGGAGAACACTTTTTAAATCCAATATTTTACACTTTTATATATTAAATTGAGTGAAATTAAATTCTTCTTTAGAAGCAGGGCATAAAAAGTTATTTCAGATAATGTGTTGGTACTTTTCTGATAACTTTCATATTTTGATGAATATAGAAAAATATTAAATTTTAATTGAAAACAAATTTTTTAATTGAAATCATTTATAGTGTTAAATTATGAATTTGAGTGGTTTTAAAGTATAATTAGATTATATTTTTATCAATTAAAATAATTTTGGTCATTATAAGTAATTTCACTTTTAAATTGAACATAAACCCATTTCAATCTTTTGATGGTTTTTACTTTTTAAAAAACATTCTTTTTGGTTTTGACAATGGGGATTAATTTTAAATTAATTAATTAAACTTATATGTTTTTAATTTGGTAAAATAGACTTCATTTTTTAAATCAGAATAAAAAAATTAGCTTAGGGTGAATTTTGGGTATTTTTATGAAAAAATTCAATTTTTGATGAATAGTGAAAAACATTGCATTTTTATTTAAAACCGAATCTTTATTTAAATAATTATTTATTTTATTTCAATTTATTTTATCTAAAAATATATTCATAATACCTATATTAGTCCAAAATAATTCATTGAAGTAATTTTATAATAATATTAGATATATAAAATTTTATTGAACATTTTAACGTTTTTCACGCACCTTCTAGGCACATTTACAAATTTGCATAAAACCTAATTTTACCAATTCTTTGAATTGAATTTCAAAAATCTAAGAGATAAGGTTGACATAAGTAAGTAAAATGTTGTTCAATAAGATGAAAATATTTTTGGTGAATAGTAACTTTTGAATTTGATTTACCCCGGTTAAAAGTAATTTGGGTAATTAAAGGTAAAAATTTTATTATAATTACCCTAAAACATGTCCTAATTCTATTGGATAAATATATTTCGACCCAAATAAACCTTAGTAATAAAATATGATCCTTTTTTATCCACTTGGATTATATTAGGACATTTATTATAATTTTTTAAAGAAGAGTTAAATTTGTTACATTCAAATTTTAATAACTAAAAGATTTTTAATATAGAGTTATACATAAGATAAATTTAACTATAAATATTCATTATAAATATAATATGATTTAATAAATCATGATATTTTATTTATAATTTTAAGACATTAAATAATTAAACTTATTTGTGACACCATGATGATACAGTAATTACCTTATTAATGAACGATTCAAATAATTGATATTATAAATATCATAATTAATGTAAATTGAGACTTTTTATGCATTACACGAATTTTATATGTTAATATGACATGTTAGGGTTGATTCAATGAATTTTTTTCGAAGTAATCATGTTGTTAATACTTTCAAAAAAAAACAAATACTAAATAGTGTCTAAATTGACATAAATTAGTTTTTAAAACAAATACTATTTTATTAAATGATATAACATTCCAAAAAATATAAGGTTTGGAAAAAGGACTTATATAATTATATATATATCATTAATGAAGAAATTTAGGTTCTATTGTAATTTTATAGTATGTTTATTAACCATGTATTATTGTAATACAAGATGACATGGTAAAAGTTAAACTATTTAACTAAGGGTTAAATCTAAAAGATAAGGTTAATATGGTGACCTATAATTTTCTAAAACCTATTAGTTTAGAGGATTTAGACCCATACCCACCTTATCATCTAAATAAATCCTTTTGGAGCAATTCTTAACCAAAAATGATTTTATAATAAAACAATATTTCATGCTTTCCTAAAGTGACCATCACCGCTCTTATAAAATGGTACTTCCCCTTAACATAATTTCACAACTCAAATGCCATTTGGATCAGCCAAAACGTACTAAAAATCCTCCCAACTACCCTCAATTAAACCTATAGGCCTTACTTTTCTCCAAAAGCCAACCTAAGGAGCCATTTCATTCAAATCAAAAGGAAGCTCCCAAAGAAGAGGTAATTATTTCCTCACCTCTTTCAGAGTTCTTTTCTTCTTCCACTTCCTCTTTAATTGTTGTTTACATAAAAAATAATGAATCCAGTACCTTATACATAATGGTATGTTATTATAAATATTTTACAACCAAATTCATTATTCTATCCATCCTATAAATGACCAAGTCACCATACGTGCATACGTAGGACTTACCGTCTCCACGTCATGGTGTAGTTTTTCATTCAACACTTCATTGTTTGGATTGGTTTAATAATGAGTATAATTGATGTAAATAATAAATATTATATGTTAATTATTCTGTATATACTATATACCATCCAATTAAATATTATTTCACCATCAATAGAATGATATTGTCGCTCGTGCGTACGTACGGCTTACCGTCTCCACGACGCATTGAGAATTCGTTCCCCATTATAAAAATTCTAGAATAATATTCATTTGGTGATTAAAAATAATTTTTAAGAACTTAATATCATTCTTTATAAGAATAAAATACATCTTATCCCTAACAAGCATGACTTACATAACAAAACATATAAACGAAAATGAATCAGTTAACACCCGAAACAATGATACTACTGAAATATTATATTAGAGGATCATATATGATATCTTATTTATGTATGTGGTTATTGTATTATTTAATAATAATATTTTCACCATTATATAAGAGGTTAATGTACCATAGAATAAAGAAATGTACAAGTTGAGGGTTAATTTTACAATCACTTTATTCATCTGAGGTAGTTTATACATAAGTATCAACTGTGAATTATTTATCATTTACATCCGTGTCTCTTAAAAATGTTTTAAATTTTTACTATTTCCTATAATATCTGTTAAAGTCATTTATACCATTGTTTGACGTTTTATAAATTTTTTTGAAAGGAATCTTTCCGTCTCTTTCTAAACAAGGTACTTTATGACTTTGTCGATGAATTAAGGTAATAATGTTTTTTAACTTATACGGAGGGCGAAAATATTTTACTCCATTATAACACTATCTAGGATTATTTTTAAATAGTATAAGAATATTTTAGAAATAAATGTTTTCTTTTATAATTATATGACTTTTAATTGATCTTAAAATAGCAAGAGATATTTCTCTCAAATAGTTTTTATTTCATCTATGTTAACATCCTTAGATAGATTTTAAAATGTTTGAAGTTGATTTATTATGATAAAATCTTCCATATTGTATTGTAGGTTTTGGGATATGTTTGACAGTGGATGTGTTATTTTTATACCATTCATGGCTTATGGTTAAATTATTAACATTTATTATGCTACTTTTAGGATGAATGTTTATTTTATGTTTCAACCTTTTCAGATGAGGAATGAATTGGAATTTATAAGTGACGGGAGGAGCGCGATATAGCTCCTAGATGCATCGATAGGTCTTGTGAGAAAAAATAGTTTCTTGGCATAAGGCCTTGAAAAAATATTATTTGTAGTCTTGGAATTATGCCTTGACTATGTGTTTATGATGTCTGGAATTATGCATTCAATCATTATGAAATTAGCTATTGATATTACATGTGATTATTAAACTACTGGAATATCAATGTAAATAAGTAAATGGAATTATTTGATTTATCTTTTCCATATTATGCTGATTTTTATGTTTAAAAGTCTTGTGATTTATTCTTATACATTGCCTTAAATGTTTTTGTTTGTTTATGATTGTTTCCGCTATATTGTTATCCTTTCTGAGCATCTGAGCTCACCCCTTTCTTATGTTTTATTTTCCCAGGATGAGAAGAAGTATATTATGATTGAATTGTAGGAATAGGCTATGAGATATGAGTGTGTTCAAAGGAGACTCAATGTTGTTGTTTTTTCATTTCATAATGTAATATAAAACTTATGTTTGTTTCTAGTACTTCCAAAGCTACAAAACTAGGCCTTTTGGGACTTGATATCTTATGATCATGCCAATGTTATGTAATAATGAAAGGAAATTGGGTAAATTGGGTCAGGGTATTACACATTAGATAATAGGAACCCATGCCATAGTCAAGGATATCAACCATAAGTAAGAACAAAAATTTTATGTGAATCCAATATGTAAATATGATGTATGAACACACTAATCTTACCCTTACTATCTAATGTAAAAATAAATATGTTGATAATCTTAAAACATCATACTTGAAATAATAAAATATCTTATTTGTACCAACAAGAACTCAAGAAAATATTCCCAACTCCTGGGTAACATAGATTTATACTCATGCAGGTGTTGTACATGCATCTAAAAAATATTTATTCTAAGTTTAAAATAGTATTATCTCTATCTAAAATATCCAAAATAGTATGAAAAATAAAAACAAAGATCGAATAACACTTTGTAACGTTTTTAGTCTAGTTAAACCCCACCATAACCAAAGAGGGTGGCACATACTTCAAGCTCACATTCCCACACACTGGTGGTTACAGACCAATGGTGAGGATCTATATATAAGGTGGAGAGACTATATATGCCTTGGTATAGATAACCATAAATCATTGTGGAAGAAATATCATAATCATGAATCACTAAATAAAATAAATAAAAGAATATATCATGGCTATATGACATTAAAAAACTAAAAACTCAAATCCTCAAAAAAAAAGTGTAGTAGTAATGTCATATAGTCATACATAATGTTAAGTCACCAATATATAGACTGTAAATAGCCTATCAAAAATATACAAATTATGGGGAACTGTAGTAAAACCAGGTCCTACGTCTAATTATAATTCCATCTATTGACTTTGATTATGCTCTACATTCCATTTTTCAAAAGTTAACCCATATCCCTTTACTGTACTATCCATGATGCCTCATAGGGTACTAAGGTGCCTGAGTAGGATGTGAGTATAACCTAGTAAACCATCACTAATGATGTCCCTAATAATTCCATTATATGAAAGTGTATATAAAATTTGATATTCTTGTAAATAAAAGTAGATAGACAATGTATGTAATAAAAAATGTCATATCCATTTTTATACACAACCATCTAGATGTAACCATTTCTACTTTTTCTAATGCTGAGGTGTCTCTGAACACTTCACATAGAAATCAATCGGGCATTGCTGGACTTGGTTCCCAAAAACCAACAATAATGTACTTTAAATAACAAGAATATTGATAGTGTTGAATATTAATAAATTTACTATCACATCATGGTCATTGTTCTATGTTACATTTAATGTCATAATTTCATTAGAATATTTGTCACATAGATAGGTTATAACAGTTCCATGTTGGGATGAGAACCCTGAAGTGTTTTGATAGTATTCCTAAATTTCTGTATGTTATATTTTTGGATGACATTATCTGAATATACATAAATGACACAAGATATTAGTGGTATAGGGATCATAATTCATTAATACTTCTTATCAGGAAGTTCTCCCTTAGTAATATCTAATATATGAGGTTCTGAGAAATGACCTGCCAATAGGAGATCCATGATGTGTTTTAAGATACTGTTATTGGTCAATTATTTGGACTCACTAATATCGATATGGGAGCGTAGAGGGTCACAGACACAGTGTATTAACTAGTACTTCCAATTAAGATAAATTAGAGATCATGATGAAGTGGACCAGACATATGGGGTCTAGTGAGAATCCAAGTGAATAATGAAAAGTTAAATAATTCAATTATATTATTACATTTTAGAATAATGTGAATATAATTTATTTCTCATCGTATTCATATATTTACTTAATTATAAAATTGAATATGAGAACATATAATTTTTTGAACAAACGTTTCATTGTTAAAGGTTCCATAAATAATTTTGAGAGGTATGAAAGGAGTTAATGAATTTTAGTGAATCAAATGACACTTATTTTTTTCACTAGTAAGTATTGAAATTTTCATGATTGGTATGCCATTTTTATAAGGTTATTCATTCCATTTTGGGCCAGTTTCAGAGGAATAACTTGTCCAAGGTCTTAAGTTCAATTTTCGAATGTTAAAGATTTCTATTTAAGCTCATTTTGAGCCAAGAATAGTTACAAAATAATTTTTACTAATTTAAGGGTTCTCATTTATTTATATCCCTTCTCTCAAGTTCAAATAGAGATAAATATGTAGAATGGATCGATATAGGTTTTATAATGATCATGTGATCTTTTAGAAATCTTGTGTGTGACGTAAGGCCATTGATCATACAGAGTAGAACCTCATAATTGAGGTATGATATTTATGAATATGTGGTAAAAATCTGGAAGATCTAGATTTCATATACATTAGTTAATTTCAGATACACAAATCCATAGAAGTTCATATATCATAATGATTGTTTCATCATAATGTGTTGCTATTTTGATTTTTTTCGTACCTAAATTTATTCTAATTTGATACTTTGAATGGAATGGGAATAATTATTCAATATCAATTAATTTATGATAAATTTAGTGATAAAAATATAAATTACACATACATTTTTTCTTCCACTATGTTTCTAGATCATTCAATGGTATAAGAGAAATCATAAAATTGATTAATTCAAAATTTCGATTAATTTTGATAATATTTGGATGGAGGATTTCAATACAGTATCAATGTCACTGAAGGAGAACCTATCTAAGTTAATATAACTAAATTATTTATTATTGAATATATATGAGATTTTTTTGAAAAATTGATATATATATATATATATATATATATATATATATGGTTCATTGATGCACTATTTTGTGGCCGATGTGCATCGCCTGAGAAAGAGGGTGACTTTTATGGGTTAAAAAAGTGTTGGGTAGTGGAAGGAGGTGTGGGTTTACTGGAAAGGAATGTTGGTGAATGGGGGGATGTCTAACACACCTCATAATGATTAATATGATTTAATAAGTTTTTGGGTGTGTAGAATAGCCACCCCTATTGAATATTTTCCCTTATAAATTGGAGGATTTTTTTATCTATTTCTCATGTGGGGTGATGGAAATATATTAATAATTTTTTAAATTACTTAATATTTGGTTTTCTTTGTGGGGAACCTCTTTTGAATCATGAATGCCCTATACAGGGTGCACGACACTACTATAGACTGACTCCTAGATGGGTCACCCTGACTTTGTATAGGCTAGGATGCTTGCGAATCTTAATTCGGTTCTGCTACAATGAGACTCCATATTGATGGGAGCTCATAACCATTATATGACATCTCATATGATGAAAAAACCATTGACAACAAGTCAGTAGTGAAACCCAACTTTCATGATCTCTAGTTTCACTATACATCCACTCTGGTTCTTCTACATTTTATAATCATCATTTATATATAGGGATGATGTGGAAAAAATTTCATTATCCTCAATTCATCCATTTGTGATGTTACTATGAGCATGTTAGTTTCTATGAGAAAATCTGTCATAGATACTTTGAAAGCATACATGTTACCATAATTCATATTTCCTACATACCGTGAACCTACATGTACAGTTATCATGAGTATTTTACTTAATATGATCCAACGAATAAACCAACCATTAATAGATATGAGTACCTTAATTTTTTCTAAAACATACTACGAGTGAGTGTATAGTTAACTTGAGTAACTCAAACCTACCATGGTTAGCATATTCTATGTTACTACAAGATAGTTCTACATACCATGATCAACCCAACTAAACCTACAATGAAACTACTTTAATCCTACCATGACTTTATGATTTTCAAGAAGATATTTAAATTGTTTTTAGTAAGTATAAAAATAGTTTTTCATTTTTTTATTACAGGTAATATTAATTTTAAATTTACTAAAAATGTATTTTAAAATTACTACATGTATTTTCTATCATGAATTAATTTTTTGAACTGGCCACATGAAAAATGCATCACACAGTCAGTATACAAACTACATGATCAAAATTGTCACACAATCAACATATCGACTGTGTCCGCATTTTATGTATACTGAGAACCTGCAATCTTACAGTAAATATACCTACTTAACAAATATTTAATTTCATATTCATTATATTACTTTTCTTATTTTTCAGAAATTATATATTTTCTATAATAATATTCTTTAGTGTTATTTTTATCAATTGATTAACTACAAGTGTATCATATTTATTTTTATCATTATGATGATTTTTAAAATATTTATATAGTATAATAAGTACTTTAAAATTTTTAGATGTAGAAAATATAGGGGAAATTATTATGCAAATAGAAATCTTCATAAAAATTATCTTATGCTATGTTTTACAATTTTTTGGAATTATCAAGTCATTGAAAGTTTATTTAATTGATTTTCATTGGTTTGTTATTTTGAGTAGTTATTAATTATCTAAATGTTATTTTTCTAAGTGCTTCAATGTTATATCATGTATAAATAAAAGAGTGTTAAAGACTCACTAATTATGAGAACAATAATTCAATATAATAGTAATAGATAAATTTCTATGTTTTATTATTTTTCGAACTAAGATTTATGTAATTATCTAAAGAGACACTCCAAGATACTTTGTGCTAATTACCCTCAATTAGTCATTGCAATTCTAATTATATACTTTGATAAAATAGACTTGAAAAAGTTTATTCAAACAAGATTGTCAATGATGATTGAGAAAATCATAGAGACAAAAGAGTAAAACATTTTTACGAGATTTTGGAAATATAAAATCTCAACTATGACTATTGTCAAATTTCTATGATTTTTAATGACTTCATCATTTTGATCATCCAATAATGAAGTGCGAAAATTTCTTTATCTACATATACATTTAATATTATCCACTATTTTGATGTTATAAATTATTTCTATTTTATATTATTTTATTTATTTTTATCATCTATTTTTATTTAGAAAATATTGAATATTTTTCCATCCAAGACCAATCTAATTGGTTATTTCTCATATCTAAAAGGATGTTTGGGTTGTTACTCTGAAAAAATACCGGTGGGTTGTGATTCCTTCAAAAGTTAGTTTGGGTAATACTACCATTTGAGCAAAAGGCATGTAATTCTATAATTAGGTTATCACTCCCAGAAATATGTGATGAATTAGTTAATAATAATTTTCTCACTGAGTAGATAATATTGAAGTTTATATTAGGATCTTGGTGATTTAAACTACTATAATAAGCATCATGTGTTATTTTTATCTTCAACATCATTACTAACACAATTTCACAATATAATAATCATATTGGATTGATTATTTTTTAGATGGACTCTTAAACCATAGTTAATATTTCCATATACTGGGACATAAAAATCTATATAAGATCATGGTGCCTTTTAAGGAATTGGTTAGATCTATTTCGTTGTATTTTTGAACAAAATATCATCCTAGACATAAAAATATAAGGGAATATTTACTACTTTGATTATGAAAACTCCAGAATTTGAGACGTCTGATCCCATCAGACAACATCAATTAAATGTAAGTGACTGTGTTTATTGGAAGTATCAGACGTGGGTATTTCTAAAAAATATAGGTCTTGATTTTTTGGATTATCATGTCAATACTATATAAAATTTCGGAGATATATTTAGAAACCTTATCAAGAAATGATGCTAAAAATTTGTTCTAAATTAAAAAGTAATGAATTATATATATTTATCTCTAAGTATAAATATGTATAACAATATTTCATTATGTTAACCTACTTTTGAAATTTAGAGGTCATTAGAAGACATTCCTCAAGGAACTAAAAAGTTTTAGAGAACCAAGATGGGTATCTATAGAGGATAGTTTATATAATTTAGATTGAAAGATGAAGAGAGTATCAATGAGATGCACAACAGATTCAATATGATTTTAAACAACATGGTTTCACTCGAAGAGACTGTAAAGAATGATGTAATAATTTAATGAATACTTCAAGATCTACCCAAAATATGGAACCTAATGAAGGTTATGATTGAATAAAGTAAGGATTTCAATAAATATTCAATGGATGAATTGGTTGAACAACTACTTTAACATGATTTTAAAATGAAGGATTAAAATTGTGATGATCATGAAAAAAGGAAAGGTATAAAATTAAAGTCTAATATAAATGTTTCTTCCTATTCCTATGATTCCAAGTTATAGAAAATTTATAAGGATAAAATAGAAAATTTCACCAAAGGAGTGTACAAGTACATTAAAAGAGATATGGTCATTAAAAAGAGTCCCAAAAGTGATCATAAAAAGGATGAAATAAGTGGAATTAAGAAATGTAAGAGTAGTAAATATGATGTTTCAAAATTAATATGCTCTGAGTGTAGAAAAATAGGGCATATCAAGTCAGATTTTCTGAAATTGAAACAATAAGGGAATGAAACGAAATACCATACAAGGATAAAATGATCATATCATGTTGTATGTAGTTTCACATAGGAGATAGACTCAAGTAGTGGTGATTATGAGAGTGAAAAATAATCAGCCAATCTGTGCATGATGGAAACAAAAAAGAGCTAGATAAACAATTATTGTTGTTATAGTTATTATTATGTGTTTTATATTGAAATATAAGTTAAATGACTAAGTAAACAGAATGAAATGTTTCAAAGTGATATTTTTTAGAATAAATAAACAATATAGAGAAATACTATGATAAAACTGTAATGTTAATGAAGAGAATTTTTTTGAGAATTATAAACTGATAAATATAAAATATGAAAATTAAATATTGAATGTAAAAAATTGATAATGATCAAAACAAGAGATTTAAATTATATATTATTGATTTAGATAAAATTTAAAAGGAATTCATGAATATTAAACATAAAAATAAGAACCTAAAAAATACATGATCATGTTTATCTGTGAAAATTGATGATGAACTAGATGATATTCAGAAAGAGAATGAAATTATAAAAAGAAGAATTACTATATTAAATGGAACCTTATTTTTTATTCAATTAAATGAAAAATATGATAAGGTGGTGTTTATGAAAAAACCCAATAAAGATAAATTAGGATTTGGTTATAATAGACATATTCTTAATATGCAAAAAACTAATTTTTGTTAAAATTAGTAATGGAAGTGATTATAATGTTAGATGTTATAGACATAATCTTAAAAGTAATTTTTAAAATGAATGTTTTTTAATATTTTTCATTCATTTTCCCAAATGAATAATTTTATTTCTATAAATATATATTATAGATTACCCTAAAATACATGTCTAAAATACATATGGGTACCTAAGATTTTTGTTACTATTCCAATTGAACCTAAAATAACTTGGGTACCAAAACAATTATCAACTTAATCAGTTTAAAGGAAATATACCTAAATAGTTATAAAGATACATGGTATATGGAAATCAGGTTCTATAAGAACATGACTGGTGACATATTTATGTTTTTATATTTTAATTATTGTGATGGAAGCCCTGTCACTTTTTGTGATAAGTCAAAAGGCATGGTAAAAGGTTTTATATTATTATGTATATATAGATATGTTATAATTTCTATAATATTATATATATAGTGATTAAACCATTATATAATTAGTATCCCAATACAATGTGATGATGATATGAGATTAATGTTTAAATAAAATAAATGACTTATTTGTAATGAAATTACTATTTTATTTTATTCTATAGAAAATAAAATATATACTCTATAGATTTTTTAGACCTTACACAACAATATGTAAAGTGATAAAATCTTATATAAACATACCACATTATTTGGAATAGAATATTGGTACATGTTTATCTTTTATAACTATATATATTTGGGACAAAAGGATAGGTTCAAGATCTTCCAAATTTCATATCAAGTATTTTGTATGTGATTCTATTTTAAAGGATAAGAAACACAAACATTCTTTTAGATCTTTTAAAAATGTTAATATAGCTTGATTCTAATAAATAATTCAACTTTATTTACTTGGGAATATGATAGATGATAGTTTAGTTGGTAAAAATATATTTGTTTTTAATTGTATATGATTTCATTTGATCCACTTGGACTCATTTCTTATGCCATAAAAGTGAAACCTTAAACAAGTTTATTACTTTCTCTAAAAAAATCAAAAAAAAATTATTTAATAAGATAAATGATAAGTGATAATGATGTAGAATTATATTAACTTATATAATGAGAAATTTTCATAATATAATGGATATATCCATATTTATCTTCCCCTAGAACACCACAATAAAATGGTGTTGAAAAGAGGAAACGTAGAACAATTCAAGAGGTGGAATAGACTACACCTAATGAATTAATTTTACCAAAATGATAATGGGATGAATCGAATTACATAACATGATATAACAAAAATGGATCTTAAATTAAACTCATTTAAATGAAACAAACTTATGAACTACTTAATAAAAATAAAGCGATGTTCTATTACTTTAATGTATTTTACTATGAATTTTATATTTTGAATACCGAAGATAATGTGGAAAAATGTTACGATAAAAGTGATGAGGTAAATTTCTAGGGTACTCATATAATAGAAAATATTATAGAGAATATAAATATTGAGATATTTCAATGGAGGAATTAGTGAATTTAAATTTCAATGAAATCATTGAAAAACATATTAAATATTCTATTGATTCTATTGAATAATTTATTGATTTCAATTTTAAAGAAGATAAACCAAAAAATGACAATGCATTAGTTGAGGGGGGAGTATACCGCTTCTAAATTTGATCCTATTAATTGGAAAACTAAAAGAGATTATTTATTAGAAAATATAATTTAAAATTTTGAATCTAGAATAAAAATTAGAAAATTAGTTTTGATTATATGTGTTAAGTATTACTTTTTTGATAATTTTGTTCCTATTAATATTAAAGAGTCTTTGAAAGATTAAAACTGGAAAAATTCAACACCTGATGAAGTTAACTAGTTTTATATGAATGAAGTATTTAATCTAGATGAGTTACTTAAAGTTAAAATTTCAATTATAAAAAAATATATTTTTAGAAATAGAATAGATGATTATGGTAATATAGTTAGAAATAATGTTAGATTAGTTGGACAAGGCAATTTAAATAAAGAAAATATTTATTTCAATGATTTATTTTTACCAGTTTCAAGAATAGAATCTATTAGGATTTTTTAGCCTTTTGAGTTTTAATAATTTTAAACTGTTTCAAATGGATGGAAAAAGTTTTTTTAAATGGTGAAATTTAATAAGAGGAATATGTTAATCAACCATCTAGTTTTGAAAATTAAGATCTTACAAATTAATTTTTCAAACTATATAATGATTTATGTAGTCTAAAGCATACTCAAAGACTTGGTATGAAATAATAAAAAATTATTTACTAAAAAATTATTTTAAAAAAGGAAATGTTGATCCATCATTATTTAAAAATAATTTTTATAATGATATTTTAATCATAAAAATATATATTGGTGATATTGTATTTGTATCTAAAAATGATATGATTGGTAATGGGTTTTCCAAATAAATGAAAAATGAATTTGATATGAACGTAAGGGGTGAATTAAAAATTTTCCTTGAACATAAAAATTTGACTAATAAGAGATTGTATTTTTCTAAATCAAAGTAAATATGCTAAATATTTAGTTAAAAAATTCACTCTTGATTCTTGTAAAACTATGATAACCCTATTGAGAACTAATTCTAAATTCGATGTGGATGACTCTGGAAATTTTTTAAATGATAAAATGTATAGAGTCATGATAAGAATCTAACTATTTTTAACTAAATAAATGCCTAATATAATGTTTTCAGTCTACGTATGTGAAATATATAAATCTAAAAAAAATAAAATTCATTTAAAAAATGTCCAAAAAATAAGTCGATATGTTAAAGGAACTATTAACTTTGGTTTATATCACTCCAATCAGAATTGTTTTAATTTTTTTTATATTCTAATACAGTATTTGGAGACTATAGACATAATAGGAATATCACATCAGGTATGTGTCACTTATTAGGTAAATAATTAATATCAAAGAGTTCTGAAAATAAATAATCAGTATCATTGTCCATCACTGATGCTGAGTACATTTATGCAGAAAATTAATGGGATAAATGTGTTTAGATAAGAGAAAATCTATGTTATTTCAATGTTTATTTGTATAAATTTCATATATTTTGTGATAATACATAATTTATTTCTACATATATAAATCCTTTATAATATTCTATGACCAAACATATATATTTTATGTTTCAATTTTTAATAGATCAAATTAATAAAGGGGATATTCTTTTGGAATACATTCAAATCAAAATCCAACTTGAATATAACTTTAATAATTAAATAGAGTATCTGAGGTCTAAAAAATTAAATCTTGATTTGGGCATAATGGAAATTTAATTTTTTAGGGCATGTTAATTTTTTTTTGTTTTTATCTATCCATTATAAATGCATGGATTTAAGTGGAGTCATCCCTTTCTTGTTATATTTTTTTAACTATATTGTACTTAATAAAATTATTATTTGAAGTCATATTATCTTTTTGATAAATTTTAAAAAGGGGAATAAAATTGATGATTTATTTATATCAATAGTTTTTTTGGGTTTTGAAACTTATCAAAAATAAGGAGATTTTTTTCTCTGAATATTTTTGTTTGTGTTCATCTTATTTTTTATCTAAATTATAATCCATTATTTTAAAATATTTATTTTATATATTTTAATTTATATATTTTTTTATTTTAATATTATTTATTATGTCAATATTTGATTAAATTTTATAATACTTCCTTACAATTTATTTTTAATATTTCTGTTAATAAAATTATAGAATTAATATTTTTATCTCTTATATTTGATATATACATTTGTATATATTTTTTTTATTTATAAGTTTTTTAGTTGTATTTAATTAGTTTTATAATTATTAATTAAAACATTTTATATCTTTCTAATAACTCAATTTTAAAATAAAAATTTTATATTTTATATTTGTTTAAACATGTATGTCGAATTTTTTTTCTAAAATAAAATATAATTTTTTTTGTAATTAAATATGTATATATTTCATTACACACATATAGATATATATACATATTCGCATTTAACTATTCATATTCCTCCACCATCTATGAGTATATGATTCATCAGCTTTGGGATTCCTTGCACACAATGCATAGATTATATGCATTCCTTTGAACTCCTATCCAGTATTGCACCAGCTTTGTAAAGATCCCCATCCTCTTTTACATCAAATGATAACGAATTATCCTCCTCAACCCTGATGTAAGTATATCTAATCATCAATATCTTTTTTTCATCTTCCCCATACTACTAAGTCCCTCTCACTTCATACAATACAACAAAAAGAAGAATCCTAATCGATCATCTCCATGCACCACATATCCACCTCAACTTCACAAAGTATTGTGCAACAACTCACCCCCAGGTCATATGTTCCGGTCGCATCTCTTCCTTGGTCTACACTACTTCTAACGCCATCTTCATGGAATATAATCCAATAGAAGAACCATTAGTGACAACTTTTTTATGAAAGCCAGCCTTCAAGATCTATAGTTGAACTGTGCATTCCCACAAGTTTTTTAATTCTGTAAGAAGTGTTTCATCACAGCGATGTTGTGGTAGTAATAGATTTATCCTCAGTTCATCCATTCACAAAGTTACTATGATCAAGTAAGTTTCCATGAGAATATCTTTCAAATATATCATGAATGAATAAAATAAATTGTAAGTAGTATTGCCTACTTACCATGAATCCACATACGCATTGACCATGAGTATTTTATAGACGATAAACTGAGGAAGTAATCTACCCTGAATAGATGGGAGTACCTACTGTGCACCTACAACTTACCATGAGTGAGTGTATAGTTACCATGAGTAACTCAATCCTACCATGGATTTTATATTATATGTTACCACAAGATAGATCTACTTACAATGAGTTGCCTAACCAAACCTACAATGTGACTACTTTGAACCTACCATGAGTTTATAATTTATCACATGATAATTATATTGTTTTGGTAAGTATTAAAATAATTTTTTAACTTAATAATAATTTTTTATTGGATAAAATATTAATTTTAAATTGAACCCAAGGAATTTTAAAATTACTACTTGTATTCTGTATTATGAATTAATTATTTAAACTCACATCACAATAAATACATTTCCTATTCAGTATATCGACTACAAGAACAAAATAGTTACACAATCATAATTCAGACATACATGCAAGGTAAGTATACTAACCACATGAAAATACATGTTTTGTATATTGAATGCATCACTAATTGATCACATGGTCAGTATACTACTTTTATTATTTTTTGGAACTTATATATTTATAAAACATTCTTTTTTGGGGTTATTGGTATATATTTTTTAATTAAAAGTGTATTGAATTTATTTTCATCATTATAATGATTTGTGAAATAGTTATATATTATAATAATTATGTGAAAATTATTTATGGGTAAAATTTACCATAAATAATTTTTGAAATAGTAATTTTTATAATAATTATCTTATGCTCTGTTTTATGATTCATTTGAATTATCAAATCACAATAAGATTTTTTAAACATTTTTCACTATTTTATTAGTTTAAATACTTATAATTAATCTTAATGATATTTTTACAAGTGATTTGATGTTATTTCACAAAAAATAAATGAGGGTGAAGACTTACTAAATATGATCACATTAATTCGAAATACATGTAATGAATATATTTATTATTATTATTATTATTTTCCTTATGCGGGTTTATGTGATTATCAAATGAGACAATCCAAGATCCTTGGGGTTAATGACTATAAATTAGCCATTATAATATGAATAAACTACTGTGATAAGAAAACTTTACAATTTTTCTTCAAACAAAATTGATGATGATGATTGAGAAAATAATAACGACAAAATAATAAAACATTCTTAATAGTCTTCAAACAAATATTATGATGAAGATTGAGAAAATCGTACAGAACAAAAAATAATAAATTCTTATGAGCATTGTAAATTATAAAATCTATGTTGAGTCAGAATTATTAATTCTTTGTTTTATATTCCAATAGTTTTTGAAATGACAAACAATTTCTTAAAACATGTTTACTAACATTTTATGTCCCAAGTGTTTTAGTATGTTTTTAGAAAAAGTTATCTTTAACATACATAGAAAAATATATAATGCGTTACAAATATATTTTTATTATTGTTCATTAAAATAATATGATTCATTATGAATCCAATTAATCATACATGCATTTTATTAGTTTTAGAGATTTACTTTTTTCTTGTCTATCATAGTTACAATAGTCAAAATCATCAGATTGATTCCAATACTGAAACATTCGGACTAACCCTCATAAGGATAATCGCATTGAAAATCGATAAGGGAGCCTATCAGTAAATCCTATATTTATAGTTATAATATAAGAGACTTATTTATATCTTAAGGATTACCTTTATAACTATAATTTCATGAAACAAAAATGATGTCAGACATTTTGTTACGCCAAAGAAATTTGAGCTGTCAAGATCCATATGTCTGAGGCCATTGTAACAAACTTAGAAATATGACTGTTGGAGTTTCAACTATAAACATTTGATCATTTTAAGAGTTTTTATAAGATACATTTCACAAAACTAGTCTTTTTATGTTTTATCTATGTGAACATATTTTTCTAATTCATTATAATACTTTAGAGAGTTGTAGTTCCATGTAATCATTATCAGGAAGTTTCCTTTAGATCTTTTTCATTTGTATTATATGTTTGATTATTGTTATGATCGAGGTATTCTATGGATTGGATGATGATAAATCTGATCCATCGGATCTAGGTCTTCCAATTCCTGTAAGATAGAAACTTATCATCATATAAATGGCTTCTGAGGATGAAAATAAATTGATAACTTTGATCATTATATTGAGGGGTTTCCTAGTAAAGAAATACAAAATTTATTGTATGTATAAAACCATGGGTACCTTTAGTCAAGGTTATTAACTACCTTACTCTTAAGGTTAAAAGAGTTTAATATTTTGAATATAGCTTGTATTTCATTCTTACTCTTACTAGATATTGTATTTATTTTATTTATAAGTTTCTATTCCATTGTGCATGTAATACATAGTAATTCTTTATACTCATATTTCTATATAATTTGTTTTATTAGTGTTACTATAAATAATATAATAATAATTTGATTTAATCAGATCCATTTTTATTCCTATTATTTTACTCTAATACAATCTTTTGTTTTCTTATTTTGATTTTGGTACTCTACTAATCTGACTAAGTTACAGTATGATAAATTTAATCTAAGAAGATTTTTTTGTATAAAATAATTTTTTATAAACTATAATTCAACCCACCTCTTGTAAGTATATAAATCTAGGATAATATTATGGTATAATAATTGGTATCAGAGTAGGTTTCTACTAATTAAATATTTTCCATGTTTTTTCTTTATTTACGTAATTCAATTTATATTATTTTTTGATGTAAACATTTTTTATAAACATTGTTACACTATTGTATTTTTTTGTAGAAATGAGTTCATTTTATTTCTAAGATGGAAGAAATTAATGTTTCATCACTTGAAAATTTAAATCATAGCTGACTATTAATTTTTAATAGTAAATGATAGTGTATATTGGAGAGATATAATGAAAACCTCTGTGATCAACAATGTAGTTTATAATTTCTTAATACTTACTGGAAACTGCAAGATCCTATATAAGAAAGTTTCTACTTTCAAAAGTGATTAGAAGTTGGAATACCAGTTGAACCACATGGTTAAAAATAATTTATTGTGTTCTGTTAAAAAGAATATCTATAGTTTGATATCATATTCTGAATCTACTAACTATATTTAGAGTAAATTTGAAGTTACAAATTTTGGTAAATCAAACGTTTTGGAGACTAGAAGAGGTATGCTTAGAGCATATTAACAAGATTTTATTTTTAACTTGTAGAGTAAGATTCCAAGATTCACTAAATTTTTATGACTATTATTTATAGTTTACATTATATTGTATAAAAATATCTTGATGATCAAATTTTGGTTGAAAATATTATTGATATTACACCCAATATGTAGGAATCAAAAGGAAAAGATGTGGATGATACAAGGAAGTTAAAAAATATTACTCCTGATAATTTTATTGGTAAAATTATGTAGTTTTAGGGATTAATTAGAAGATATTATGATAAATATAAAATGAAAACGGTGGTGTGGATTTCTCAACAATATCTACTATACCTTCTAAATTTTAGTCAGCTGAGAAAGTTGTAAAATATTTTAGGAATAATGTTGTTTTTCATTTATATTATAGTACTTCAAAACATTAATTGAATGAGTTAGATAATATAGCTATAAGTATGATCAAGATATTGGGAAAGAAATATTTTTAATAACAATATAATAATGGTCTTAAGGATAAAAGTGATAAGAAAAAATCTAAAGCCACTTGTTATGAATGTAAGAAAGATGGACATATCAAACCTAATTTTTAAAATTTGAAAAGGAGATATAGGAAAGAAAAAAATTAAGATTGAAATACCAATATATACTATATTTCTTATGGAAAGAATGTTTTGAAGGATTCTGAAAATGGAATGCCAATGGTGATGATTTTTATGATAATTCATCTGAGAATGAAGGACCCAGACAGAGTAACATCAGAATTGTTTCTAACGTACCAATGGTAAATCAGTTTCCAATGGAAGATTTAGATACATATAAATCTCTTAAAAATATGTCTTCAAATTCAAATTATCCTAATGTGAAAAATTATACATATTTTAATGAATAATCTTCCTTAGTAAAAGATAAAACTCTTCTAATTTATAGTGATGTTTTCATATTTTCAAAACTTTTAGAAAAGAAAAATTTTATGATTTTTAAAAAACATGATAGTGTTAAAGCTAAACATGATAATCCAGATTCAAGAATATGTATTTTTAAAAATGAAATATCATTTTTTCTAAAGATCCTGATGATTTTTATTTTGAAAAAGATACTATTTAGAATTTTTTTTAAAAAGTTATTACTTATAAAAACACGCTATAAGGAAAACTTAGTTTAAAAAATACCAATGAAATAAAAAATTTAGTTATCAAAATAATATTCTAAATTTATTTTTTAATGAATCCTTTATCAATTTTTACAACTGTTTTGAAAAATTTGGATGAAATTTATAAAATAATTATACCTCTTTGTAATAGTTCTGTAATGGGTTTTACAAATAAAAATCATTTTTTGTAAAAAAAAATTTTGTTCCTAAAAGTGATCTTTTTTTCACTAATTATTTAAGTGGAGGTCACTAGAGAAAAATCTTATCTTTAAAGAATGTTTAATATATTGGTTTTCATAAAGCATATTTTCAAAACACATGTGGTTACCTAAGAATTTTATTATTGAAAACATTAGACCCATGGAATTTTGGGTTTGAAAAAACTAACCATTCTATTTTCTTAAAAATAAATAAAGTACTATTTTCTTTACCATGAGAGTGGATGTTCTTGAAAAATAACTGGAAAAAATAATTTCATCAATAAGATAATCATGAAGAATGTTGGAAATGAAACTTTTATTAAAAAATTTCAATGATTGATTATCATAATAGGTAACATTGTTATTCTAGGAAGTGATCTTATTTGAAATTTTTTATTTTTTGTAGGTCTTAAGAACAAAATTATAAGAATAATTATATTATGTGATTATAGTTTTTTTGTGAGACATAGGAATGAAAAATGGATAGTACATAGTTCTAAGAAAGAATTTATTATTTATATCTATTTCCATGAAAATATTTACACACTAAACATAGAAGACCTTAGGAGTCAAGTCTTACATTTCCTTAGTGCAATGGAAGATCATTCATGGTTATTGAAAAGAATGTTAGTACAATAGAGCCTTAGAAACATATCTCTATTGAATAATAATGCAATTGTTAAGGATCTACTAGAATATAAGTTTGATACTTAAAAATTATATGGCCCTTATCAATATGAGAAGCTAAATAAGTCATGTTTTAAATCTACTAGGGAAGTCTAAAATTCTGATGAATTATTTTTATTTCACATGAAATTATTTTGTCCTACAAAAAATTGGATTATTGGTTGAAAATAAAATCTATATGTCTTAGTTTATGATTACACTAGATAAACATGGGATTATTTTATCACAAATAAAACATAATTCTTTAGTTATTTGAAATGTTTTATTGCCAGAGTAAAAAATGAAAAAAACTCTCCTTTATAACTATTTATAGTGATCGTGGTAGAGAATTTGAAAATTGTTATTTTGAATATTTATTATTAACAATGGTTTTGAACATAAATTTTTTGCACCTAGAACACCACCCAACAAAAGTGGTGTAGTTGAAATAATAAATAGTATTAATCAAGAGATTACTAGAACCATGCTGAGTGAATACTCAGTTTATATTAATTTTTGGGATGAAGCGATTAATACTTATTTCTATACAATAAATAATTTTTTATTTAGACCTTTTATTAATAAAACACCTTGTGAGTTATGATACAAATAAGAAAATCAAAATTTTCTTACATCAATGTTTCCGGTCGCAAAGTATTCATTTTGAATACTAAACAATATTTATATAAATTTGTACCGAAATCCAATAAAGGAATATTATTAAGATTTTTCACTAATTTTAAGGAACATATAGTTTTTAATAAATCTTTTTGTATTGTTGAGGTAACAAAACATGTTAATTTTTATGAAACCGATCCTTTTGATTTTAAACAACCTCAACCTAAATCCTCAGATGTTATGTCTAAAACTGATTTTCATCCTTTCTTATGATGTTTGTCTCCTAAGGAAATATTATAAAAATTAATTTCTAAATTTATTTCTCTGGTAGATTTCCTACTAATTGTTGAAGAAAACACTTTTGAAAAACCAAGAAGTCAGTTATTTCATAGGAATCATCCTTGAGAAAGTATTTGGTGATGTAGATTAACCAGTTAGGAGTAGATGTTCCTTAATAACTAAAATTGAATATCAATATTTATAACCCCAATTTGAAGCTAAGAACCCGGATGAGGCTTTAAGTTATGATTATTGGATTAAGGCAATGAAATATTATGATAATGAGTTTTGTTGGAATAATGTTTGGACTTTAGTTGAACAACCTATAAAAACTTCTATAATTGTGGTAAAATGGGTTTTTTTGGAATTAATGAGATGAAAATGGAATAATAGTAATAAATATTGCTAGAATTGTTTCTAAAGGATAACATATGAAAGAAGGAATATATTATGAAGAAACCTATACAGTGGTAGAAATACTTGGAGCTAATCAAATACCTCTATCCTTTTCTTCATTCTATATTTTCAATGTGTAGTGTGATTTTCTTAATAGATTTGTTTAGAAGGAATTTTATGTTGTACAAAAACTTAATTTTTAGAATGAAAAATTTCCAAAACATGTTTATAAACTCACCAAATCACTTTACGGACTTAAAGAATCCCCTATATCATGGTAGGATAGATTTTTTTGGAATTTTATTACAAAATAATTTTTATAATGGAGCTATGGATACAACTATTTTTATAAAATTTGTAAGAAAAAAAATTAGGATTGTAAAAATTTCTTTTGATGAAATTATATTTAGTTCAACTCAAAAATAATTATCATATTTCTTTACACATCTTATAAAATTTGATTTTGAAATAATTATAATGGGTGAGTTAATATATTTCCTTGGTTTTCAAATTTCACAAAAAGTTGAAGGATATATTCTATATCAACATAATTATATAAAATATATTCTTTGGAAATTTGGATTTGAAAATCATAAATGTATTTTTAGTCATATTGATACCTTTAATATTTCAGATCATAAGGATGGGAAACCTATAGATCCGAAAACTTTTAGAGGTATGATAGGAAGTTTACTTTAATTAAATTATAGTCATCAAAATTTGATATTTTCATTTTTCTTATTTTCTAGATATCATGTAAATATGAAAGTATCCCATATAATAGTTTTAAAATGAATTTGTTGTTATCATAAGGAAAATAAGATTTATGACTATTTTATTCTTCTGGAAATGTTTTTGAACTAATATTTTTATGATGAATTTGGTGGTTTTATAATGGATAAAGAAAGTACTTATAGAACATGTAATTTATAAGTATATTACTTATATTCATCATCATGAATGAAGAAACACTCAATAACACTTTCCACTACTGAAGTCGAATATTCTGTATCTAGAAGTTGTTTTCCTCATGTGTTGTAGATGAAACACAAACTCATTGAATATGGCATGAGATTTACTAATACTCCAATACTTTGTTATAATATATGTTTCATTAGAATAAGTAAAAACCCAACACAACAATCATGTTCTAAACACATAGACATAAGACACCATTTTCTTCAAGATCACAAACTTAAAAGAGATAAAATATTATAAATCATCAAAATGAAAGAAAAATATGGTAATATTTTTACCTAAACTCATATTCCAATAGATTTGAAAATATAAAATATAATATAATAATGATTAATGTGAATTAGTAATTCATATATACATCTTGTTTACCCACCTCCTTACATTAACATATATTTTTTCATAGGGGGAGTACATATGTTTTTTCAAAAACTTTTACTTTTTATTAAAAATATTTTAGTTTTATAAATTGATATATCTTGTATAATGTTTATCATAATGAGTTTTCTAGACTGATTTTTTTATAAATAATTTTAGAGTCAGAATTTTCAAAATGATTCTCGGACTTAGAAATTCTTATATAAATCTTGGAGTCAAATTGTTTTACAAATATTTCATATTAAAAAAATATTGTATTCTATTTTTTATTCAAAAATATCATATAAATTTATTTTAGAAACTATCATAATTACATTTAGTAATGAAAATATATTAAATAGCATTTATTTCAAAACTATCATAATATATTTACAAATAACCTAGAAAAACTGGTTATTCATATTAATGAAAATTTTCACTCTGAAAGTTAATCGTATATTCTATTATTTTTTCTAATTATTCATTAATTTAGTTTATAATTTATTTTATAGAATTAAGAGTTTCTTAAAAGGGATGTTTCTTTAATTGATAGAAAAATAATTACAAGAGTTTTAAGTGTTACTTTTTACAACAATCATTTTCTAGAAGAAAATATGGCAACATGAACATCATTGTTACCAGTCATCTCACTAGCAACCACCCCCTTTCATTCTAATCCATCATATTCCTAATTTTCATCACGAAATGATCCTCACATAAATAAAATTATTAAAACATTGAGTGCCAAAAGAAAATTTGAATATTTATTCAGATGAATCTAAGACATTATATAAAAAAGTATTTCATTTGAACCGTTGTTTATATCATGGAATTTGAATTTTCATGCCAACACCTATATAAGGGAAATACACCTCATATCCCCCATTTATTATCTTGTTTTTATACTCCTGAGATTCCGAATATATCAAAGTTGTTAGTCTAAATGTTTTTCGTTATGTTCATTCACCCATTTCAGTTTTTGTACCAATGTTAACTAAGGAAGACTATTCTAAGTAGGTTGTCTTTATAGAAATATTGGTTGAAATTTTATGGTTTGGAAAATATGGTTCCACTCTCAAGAAGATTTATTAATTTCAAGGATGGGAGTCAGTTTGTGTCAAAAATATTGATAAATATTTCTATTTACATTATCAAGAGGGCGTTTCAGAGTTCTATTCTTTGGTGAAATTTTCAATGGAAGAAGACACTACAACAAATAAGGCTTTTAAAAGCACTATAAACTACTTTTAACAATGCCAGAAAAGCACTATTAATTTCGGTTAAGATAAAGGGTGGTCCGCTTTAACAGTGATAAAAAAGCTCTTATAATGGGGGCCCATTATCCACGCTAAAAAAATTGTTGATAAAGCTCCCCCACCCTTAATCAGTGCTCAAAATATTGCTGAAAAATTCCTAGTTTCCTAGGATGTGCTGTTTATTTAATAGAACACCCAGAACCCATAGACTTACACAAAACATCACCTTCACATGAACAAATCATAGAATAAAAAAACATCGCACACATGAGTTTTTCAAAAAATTATATTTACATTTAATTAAAATAATGAATAAAAAAACACACAACTATATAAATTTAAAACATTGTTTTATATGGTTACAATTACAATTATCCATAAAAAGATAAAAAATTAATGTTTCATCCTTTGACATCTGTGATCCCCTCTCAAAAATTGTCATCCATGGTATTAGTTGTCGAATAAAGCATCTAAACTCATGAAATGAATTCAACCTATATAATAAAACAATTATTATGGTTTGTAATACAATAATCAAATAAATTAAAAATTAATATGAAATAATACATTAATAAAATGATATCAAATATTGAAGGATGGGGGATCATGACTCCCTCGCTCTACTTTTCACCAGTGGAAACACTTCAACAGAAAACCCTAGAAGTATGAATCAGTATACTTATGATTCTATTCAAGTGACCACACATCAAGGAAACCATTCAAGGCACACTAAGGTGAAATACATAGGGAATCTGATGACCTTTACGGGTTCCTCTATTGGTTCTTTTACATCATTTAGCGATCGGAAAATACAGAGTGTTATCCGAAAAGGCACAATGGCCCATGTCTCCGCATCTAACGAAGTTATTGCAGAATGTTTAGATCTCCTAATGTTCTCTATCGTGGCTCAAATAAACCTATAAAAAGTAATGAAATTGTGGAAACTTGTAGATCTTGTTGACTATCTTATAACTATTTGGGGGTTTGCTGATTTTAAATATGTTTCTTCATGCCATGGGGTTTTCCACATTTTGTTTCCTTTTATAGGATTGAAAGGGAAATCTTAGAGCACTGGGTCAATCTATTTAAGTCCAAGATCTTTGATATTACACGATGGGCATCTAAATTTCAACCTGTATGATTTCAAGGAGATTTATTCCCAGGTTTGGGTAAAAATAAATGGCTTAAACTAGATCCTATGGCATCCAGAAATTTTATTTGATATCGCATCTACATTAAGAGTCCCCATAAAAATGGATAGTTCCACATAAATGGTGTCATTTATCCATTTTTCTCATATGCTGGTAGTGGTTGAGTATTCAAAGGATTTATAATATTGTGATTTCTACTCTATAAGATGATATTAATCATAGAGTGTAATATGAAAAAATTCCTCTCTTTTGTGGATAATGTGCTGTTATTGGTCATACTACCCCAGACTATAGATGAAAAATGATGTTTCCTAAATGTCATCGAAAGGGACATGACGTAGATCATAGTATAAGAAGAGACAATAGAGCTACACATCTTAATCTGGAAGAGGGGAATGTTACTATTGGAGTAGTTCCACCTCCGATCACAACTCATTATTTGAGTTTTGTTAATAATGTCTCAATCTCATTACATTATAAGGGTGGACACATTTTATATTGCTCTAGGCTAGAAAAAGAAAACATAGACGGTACCCAGTCTAGGAATGTTGCTCCAAATCATGAAAGTAAATTGTGTACTACTATATTGTCTCGTCTAGAAACACCTGCAATCTCTTAGACTGATTTGGGAGAAAGTGAACAAAATGACATTGTTTCCTTCAAGGACATGCGATCCAGAGGTCTCTATGATGACTATGTTGCTTAAGGATTAGTGGATAATCCAACATCCATCAAATGTTTCGCCTTGGAGGCAGTGGAACTCAACATATGGAAAGAATAAAAGATGATATATGATAAGAACAGCAAGGGGAAGGCTAAGCTAGATGTAGTCTATTTTCCAAAGAGTAGATCTAGAGGAGCTCTCCCATCCAAAGTAACCCATAATTAGGGGAGGGATTCAATTACATCTGATGTTGTCTCAAAATTTTCTATAGGTAATGTGACTGTTGATACTCCTGGTGCCCATGTTTTTTTAGTGTCCCTGAAGACTCTTTCCCTCATGGAAAAGGATCAGCTCCAGCCCTTTTTTCAGCCTCCCTATATGATAAATATGAAGGGGTATTGTTTGTAACTCTAATATACCCTTGGAACTAGTGCAGGGCTTGGAAAACAAAGGGAATGGAATATCACCTCCTACTCGTTATTTTAAAGAAAAGGTTATGGAAAAGGTATGAACTCATAATAACTTTGATTTACTATATTCTGAAAATATTGTGTATGATTTAGGTGCACTTATTGTGAATTCAACGAATGAATATGGAAATATTATACACTCTGATGATTCTGATGGACCATGGGTGCTTGTAAAAACATGTCGAAGGGGTCGCCACCCTCGTGGCTGGGGCAGAGGATCCTCTTGTCATGGTATTAGAACTCGCTCTTGTGTTTGCTAAGATGAATTTGTCTTTGTTTGGTTGTTATTAATTTGGTATCCTCTTAATTTTTGTACTTTTCTACTTTTATACGTTTTCATCTTTCTTAATTTAAGGTGTCTCACGCCTCATTCAAAATAATAATAATAAAATGTCAATTTTTTTAAAAAAAATACACATTTGGATTTATAATGGTCACACTGTTTATCGTATTGAGTTGGGGTTGATTCCTACATGTCACAAATGATTCGTAGATCATTGTTTTAAAATATTAAAACAATCCGAATGTGTTTTCCTGATTTTGAGTATGTCACTATTTTTTTCTACTGAAATTAATATTAAATTTAAATGACACATTTGGATTTATATTTGTCACATCGTGTGTTGGATTTAGGTACGTATGATTTGTATATATCAAAAATTACTCATGGATCATTTTCATAATGTATCAAAACAATCCGAATGCGTTTGCTCTGTTTTCAGTATGTCAGTTGTGTTTTTTTTTCTAAAATTAATGTCAATTTTAAATAAAAAGAGACACTTTCAATCATACCATTCGAATTGTGTGTTTAATTGAGGTGCATTTGAATCTTACATTTCAAAAATAACTTATGGATCGTTTTCCTAAAGTAACAAAACAATCTGAATGTGTTTTCTTAGTTTTTTGTATGTCAATTGTATTTTTTTACTAAAATGTCTTTCCAGAATGGAAATACACATTTTGAGTCATACCGGTCACATCGTGTATTGGTTTAATATGAGACTACTTCATACACATCAGAAAGAACTTATGAATCATTATCCTAAATTGTGAAGACAATTGGAGCGGGTTTTCATGGTTTTTAGTGGGTGATACATTTTGAGATAAAATGTCAATTTTAAACTAATAAGAGACACTTTCATCCATAACAGTCACATCATGTGTCATATTGAGGTGCGGTTGATTATTACATGTCATAAATGACTCATGGGTCATTTTTATAAATTATAAAAATAATCCAAATGCATTTTCTTAGTTTTAAGTATGTCACTTGGATTTTATTCTTAAATTATTGTCAATTTTAAATAAAAAGAGACACTTTGATTCATACCAGTCGCATTGTGTGTTGAATTGAGGTGTATTCAATTCCAACCTATCACAAATGAATTATAGATCATTTTCCTAAAGTATCAAAATAATACGAATGCATTTTCTTATTTTGTAGTATGTCAGTTGTGTTTTTTTAATAAAATGTCATTTCAAACTGGAAACATACATTTTGAGTCATACCAGTCACATCGTGCGCTGGTCTGATATGAGACTACTTCATAAAAGTCCCAACGAACTTATGAATCGTTATCTTAAATTAAGAAGACAATTGGAGCGGGTTTTCTTGGTTTTTAGTGAGTGACATATTATGAGCTAAAATGTCAATTTTAAACTGATAACAAATAGTTTTATCCATAACGGTCACACTATACGTCAGATTAAGGTGTGGTTGATTTGTACACATCAATAATGACTCATGTATTGTTTTTTAAAGTATCAAAACAATCAGAATAAGATTTCTCAGTTTTCAGTATGTCACTTTTTTTTCTAAAATTAATGTCAATTTTAAATAAAAAGAGAATCTTTGAGTCATACTAGTCAAATTGTGAATTGAATTGAAGTGCAGTCGATTCTTACTAGTCACAAATTACTTATTGATAATTTTATTAAAGTATGAAAGCAATACAAATGTGTTTTCTTAGGTTTCAATACATCACTTATTCTTTTTACTAAAAATATTGTCAATTTTACCTAAAAAGAGACACATTGAGTCATACCAGTTGCATTGTGTGTCTTGTTGAGGTGGGGTTGGTTCCTACACATTTCAAATGACTTATGGATCTTCTCCCTAAAGTATCAAGAACAACTTAATGAGTATTCTTGATTTTGAATTCGTCAGTTACTCTGATACAAACTATAATTACCTAAACATTTCATAAATTGATATCACATACGAATAGATTCATATTCCTTACATAAATTAAATAAATTAAACATAAATATGAAATAATGAATTAATTCTACAGAAAATGATTTTACTATGGAAACATCAGAATTACCTCTATGATTGAGGAGACACAATGTCGTTGCTCTTCCTGTAAAGTCATGTCACATTGACAAAAATCATCTAAAATAAATAAACCCTTCATAGAATAATGAAAATGAAATCAAAATTTTATTATATAATGTTTTATTAAAATAGAGATATTATATCGTAACATTACCTTTAAGTCATCATTATGTTCCTCCATAGCACTCGCATTAGCATTGGGACTAGAACCAATTGTTTGAGAAACCTGTTGTACCTTAACATTGGGACTGGCAGTAATGGGTTGAGAAACGTATTGTTCCTATGCACTGGGACCAGCTGTAGTTGGTTGAGAGACCTATTATGCCTTGGGATTGGATGCATCAGCATGTTCATAAGTCATTATCTATAGAAGTGGTTTAACATTTATTTTCATATTACATAAAAGCAGTAGTGAATAGATAATAACATATGGTAACATAATGTATATTACAATAAAAAATAACCTGATTATTAAACTCTTTTTTTAATGGATGAAGAGATTTGACCCATCTATCAACCATTTAAATCCTTTCATTGTGGTCTCCTCTAACATTCAAAATGCCATCTACATTAGGACCACTGTAAAATGATTGAGAAGTACCAATGAATTTGTGATCGTTAGTTGAATTTTCGTCTGACCCTTCAGTTGTTTTGGTCGATAACAGAACAATTGACCAGTTTTTATTTGCAGGATTAGGAACATAAAATACATGTACTACCTGTGATGCCATTATAAATGGTTTTTCTTTCTCCCCTCTCCCAAATCTCAATTCATATATTTTAACAGAACTCATGTTATCATCACACTTTCATTGAAAAATCGGCACCTAGAATTTCATATAATCCAACTCCTATATTTGTTTGATGATGCTAAAGTATGACATATTCACATAAATTTTATTTTTATCCCTAGCACTGGAAACATTCATCGCTTCAGCCACAAGTGTAACCCCACTATTCTGCATGGTATTGTCTTCATGACATTCATTATTAGAGAATGTATAACCATTAACTACATAAGCATTGTATGAGAATACATAAACACTTGGTTCTCCGACTATCCATTGATGTAACACCCCAAGATTTTAAAGTAAGTTATTTTCTTTAATGTAATTGAATAGCTTGTGCTACACACAACACCGAGTTCGAGCGTACCACAACTTACCAAACTAGTCGTTCAAAAAGCGGTTATGAATAGTATTAACTAAATTTTGAATTTTATATACGCCATATAATTTTAGAATCCATATTATGTGTTTTTTAGACACAATATAAGAACAAATTCAATTTTTCAGATAAAATAAGTATTTTTCAAGAAATGAAATTTTACCTCCTTTTAATGGAGAACCCTTTTTAAATCCCATATTTGAAACTTATATATTCAATTTGACAAAATAAACATTTTCTTTATAAGATTTTTAGGTCCACAAGGCTGAGTACCCTGAGAGGGGGGGGGGGTGAATCAGGGTATTACTAAATTAAAATTAAATCCCATTCTGATCTTATTTAGCTATCAAGAAAAACACTCTTCTCTATTTTTCCTATTGCACAATATAAATAGAAAGTAAATCAAGCAGAAGACACATCCATTTTTACTTGGTTCACCGCTAAGGGCTATGTCCAAGGAGCATACGCCGACAGGTTGTCTGTCGTAACAAATGACACTAAACATCACAAGCTGTGGATTACAAGGTTTGGGCACAGTCACTCTGTCCCAGGCTCACTACCTTTACAAGGTTTAGGGTCACCTCACTACTTTCCCAAGGGTCAGTCCCTATTTCTCTCTCTCTCTGGCTCACTACCGGTGGAGAGGATAAGATTCTTCCTCTTCCTTTTCTCACTACTCTAGAAAGGATCCACTCACAGTTTATAGACTTGTAGGTCTCTTCTTTATCAATAATGAATACATCCTCTGTTGTATGTGGATACTATGTTGAAGTCCAACTTTCACCCGTAGATAAATTTCGATTTGCACCAAAGGTATCGGGAAATATTTTATCTTTCACGTAGCCCATAAACACTGTCGTGAATCAACCTTACTTGGCGCGCAAGTCAAACATGGCGCGCAAGTATCAACGCGTAAGTCAAAACAGCCGCGCAAGTCCACCTCAACTACTTGCGCGACACAAGCCTCATCAACTACAAACTTGCGCGATGCACTTCCCTTTACGCCGAAACCAATATTGGCTCTCAACAAACAACAATCACCCTTCTTCATATCTAGTGCGCAAGTCCTACCTTCACGACCCACTACCACATGTGCGACCTCCACACCTGTGCGACGGGAGCTCTGATTTTTCAAATTATTGAACTCAGTTGAAAAATGAGGAGTGATGGACCAATATTTATAGGCATTTTGAACACCCTGCGCGACGACTCGCATGTCTCATGGCGCAGGTCTCTTCCCCTAGAACTCACTTGCGTGACCAAACCAATACCTACGCGACCCTCTTTCCTTATCCATATTTTTATCTTCTGATCTTGAAAAACCATTGGTCCGCAAGTTCTCAATCTTCTAAGGTATCGGCGCTCAAGTCTCTTCACGTCGCCCAGGTCACCTGCGCACCCACACCAATACCTACGCGACCCTTATCCCTTTGCCATATTTTGATGATCTGATCTTTAAAAACATATGGGGCACAAGTTTCCAAGCCTTCAAGTACACGACGCACAAGTCCCTTTTCCAAAAACCACTTTTCTTCATTTTTCGATTTTCAGGCACAAAAAATTTGGCAAACACTGGATAACGACGCCACCTTGTATCTGTTCTTTTTGTACCGCCTCCAGATCATCTATTCATTTCTCAATGTTCTTGAATCAAACATTGATCATTGACCACAGCTCTTGAACTCGACATTCCACCATGAAATCTCCTTTGTCAACAAATTTGTATACCATTGTTTTGCTTTGTCAACAATCACCACACAGATGTGCACTTTTTCAACAAACACAATCACCTCAACAATTATTCGATGATACCTTGAGGTATTTTTTCCCAAAAAAGAGGGACAAAAAAATTAGTTTTGTTAAATGTTTTGTTCTTTTTTGATTACTTTCTTATTTTGCTGAGTAGGGAAAACTACTCGATTTTAATTGAAAACAAAATTTTTAATCAAAATAATTTATATTGTTAAATTATACATTTTAATGGTTTTTATGTATAATTAGATAATATTTTAATCATTTAATCCAATGTTGGTCAATAGAAGTAATTTTACTATTAATTTGAACATTAAAACATATTAATATTTTCATAGTTTTTACTGCTCAAAAACCCTCTTTCTAGATTTGACTATGAGAATTTTTTTAAAGATAATTAATAAAACATATTTTTTTTGAATTTGGTAAAATGGAAATCATTTTTTAATTTAAAATATAAAAATTATCTTTGGGTAATTTTTTTATTTTTCTATATCTTTTTAATTTTTGATGAATAGTGAAGAACACTGTGTTATTGTTTAAAGCCGACTTTTATTTAAATAATTTTTTTAATTTAAATTAATTTGAAAGTGAAGATAGATACATAATACCTATATTAGTCCAATGTAATTAATTGAAGAAATTTTATTATAAGATTAGTTATATACAACTTTATTGAATTTGTTACCCTCTTTTACTCACCTTATAGGCACATTTTCAAATTTGCATAAAATATAATTTTACCGCTTCAGTGAAATGAATTTAAAAAATTTGAAATACATGGTCGATATCAGTAAGTAAAATGTGGTTCAATATGATGAAAATAATTTTTGGTGATTAGTAATTTTTGAATTTAATTTACCACGGTTAAAAGTAAATAGGGTAATTGAAGGTAAACATGATATTATAATTACCCCAAAACATGTACTAATTCTATTGGATAAGGGTATTTGTACCAAAATGATCCTTAGGAATAAAATATTATCCTTTTTATCCACTGGTATTAGATTAGTACAATTATTATTATTTTTATTTAAAAAAGAGTTAAAAGTGTTAAATTCAAATTTAAATAACTAATTTTTTTAATATAAGGTTATACATAAGATAAATTTGACTATAAATATTAATTAGAAAGATAAAAATATTTCCTACATCACAGTAATTTATTTATTATTTTTAGACATTAAATAATTAAATATATTTATGACACAATGATGATGTAGTAATTACCTTGTTATTGAAGGATTAAGATAATTGATATTATAAACAATAAAATAAATTTAAATTGAGACTTTTGATGAATTACACAAAATTTCTGGGATAATATTACATTTTAAGGTTTATTTAATGTATTTTTTTCTAAGTAATAATATTTTGTGGACTTCCAAAAAAATATTAAATAGTGTCAAAATTGACATAAATGAGTTTTTAATCAAAATAATCTGTTGTTAAATGATATAATATTCCTAAAAAATTTCTGGTTTGGCCAAAGGACTCATAAAATGATATATATGTAATTAATGAACCACTTGAGGTTTGTTTGGAATTTTATATTAATTTTATTAACCATGTAATATAAAAATACAAGAAGACATTGTAAAAGTTAAACTACTTAACTAATAGATAAATATAAAAGATAAGTTTAATATGGTGACCTAAACATGTATAAAACCTATTGGTTGAGAGGATTTGGACCCATAACCACCTTATCCTTGAAATAAATCCATTTTTATCCATTATAAACTGAAAATAATTTTATAATAAAATAATATTTCAAACTTTTCCTAAAATGACATTCACATCTCTTATAAAAGGGCACTTCCCATTGTCTCAAAATAAAACCTTCAAATCCAATAGTCTTGGACAAAAAATTCTAAAATTTCTTCCCAAAAACCCTCACCTAAACTTATAGGCCTTACATTGAACATAGAGTCAGCCTAAGGATCCCTTTTAATCAAATCCAAAAGGAAGCACCCAAAGAAGAGGTAATAATTTCACCACCTTTTTCAAAGTTATTTTCTTCTTCCACTTTATATTTATTTGCTCTTTCCATACCAAGATAATAACTACAGTACCTTCTACATAATGTGATGTTATTGTAATTATGGAACATCCATATTCATTATTCTATCCATCCTATGGATGACAAAGTCACCATAAGTGCGTACGTACAACTTATTGTCTCCACATCGTGGTGTAGTTTTTTATTCAAAACATCATTATTTGGATGGGTATAATAATGAGTATAATTGATTAAAATAATAAATATAACATGTTAATGATTATGTATAAGTAATATAAAATCCAATTACATACCATTTCACCATCAATAGAATGGTATTGTTGCTCGTGCGTACGTACAAATTATCGTCTCCACGAACGCGATGAGATTCATTCCCCATCACAACAATTCAAGAATAATTTTAATTTTAGGATTAAAAATAATGTTTAAGAATTTAATAAAATTATATATATGAATCAAATTAATCCTACCCATAACAAACCTGACTTATGTAACAAAACATATAAAGTAAAATGAATCAGTTAATACCTGAAACAATGATACTACTCAAATATTAATTAACAAATAAATATTAAAATATCACATATGATATAATATTTATGTATGCGGTTCTTGTATAATTTAATAACAATTATTTAACTATTATAAAGGATGTTAAATTACCATCGACTAAGGAAAAGTACCATGTAAGGGGTTTTCATCTCACTTTTTATTCCTATGCGATTCATACTATATTTTCCAATATTTCCTTTTGGGTGGTGTATGTAAAACCCATGATTGTATTCCATGTGTAATATAATTTAATTTATGGTTATTTATGTATTCATTTTATGATCATTCTTTCATGGGGTGTATGTTTAGTATGTTACCAAATCGATAAGGGAATTTAAACTTTCAATTTCCACTCATTTGGTTTTACAAATAATTCATTGATTATTTTACTCCAAGATTATGTGTAGAAGCATTATTTATTTATTTATGTAGTAATTTACACTCCCCATTTTGTGGATATACTTTTTATACACATAATCACTCCATTGATAAATTATCAAGTCACTAATCAGAATTTGTTAAGGGTAATCTGAACTCAATTTCCATTCATTGAGTTAAACATCCAAGTAATTGGTTTTGTTTTTACAAGAATATGTGTCAATATCCAATGATTGATATAAAATTAATATACAATCATATTGGGTATATTTTTATTTTTCATACTTAATTATTCCATTGATTTATCCTTAATCTAAGGATACAGTCTTTATAATGGATTTCATCTCAATTTACACTCCATTGAGACTTATTTTTTGTTATGCACCAATTAACTTTTATATGGTATATATACTATATTTTGACATAGTATATCATGAATCCATTTTTTCTCATTATATTATAAGGTTTTTATTAACTAAGTTATTTTTATTAAAGTGTCTCTCATTTTGTTAGGAACTCTAACTAAAATACAATTTTAAATGTTTTAAAGATTCATTCGTCTAAAACATTCTCATTAATTTCCATGTTTTAAAAATATTTTTAAGGATTTATTTATATGGACATGAATGTTTTAAAAGGAAAATTTCTTTTAAAAGTTTCAAATGGGTATGGGACACTTTGATTGAAAAATATCTTTTAAAAGACTTCTGGATTAATAGTGATACTTTTAAATGTTTTCAAGAAAATAGGGATATTCCCCTCAATTATTTTTATTGATTATTTTCATCTATGTCAATATCCTTAATTATTCATGATTGTGGTTGATTTTTTATAACACAATATTCCATATTGTTTTGAATGAGTTATGTTTGACTGTGGATGTGCTATTTTTATACCATTCATGGTTTGTGGTTAAAATATTGACATTTTTTATGCTAGTTTTTAATATGAATGTTTAGATTATGTTCCAACATTTTCATATGAGGAATGCATTAGACATAGTAAGTGATGGTTGGAGCCATCTATAGCTCCTAGAAGCATCTATAGGTATCATGAGACAAACTAGTGTCTTCGCACAAGGCCTTGAAAAAATCTTTATTTTTAGTCTTAAAATGAGGCCTTGACTATATGGTTATGATGTCCAGAATTATGCATTCCATCATTATGAAATTAGATATTGATATTACCTGTGATTATTCCACTAGTTGAATATCCATCTGAATAAGTAAATGGCATTATTTGATTTATCTTTGCCATATTATACTGAATTTTAAGATTAAAAGGATTTTGTTTTAGTCTAATATATTGCCTTAAATTTTTATTCTTATTTTTGATAGTTTCCGCTATATTGTTATCATTACTTAGAATCTCAGCTCACCCTTTTATTATGTTTTATTTTTCCCAGGATGTGAAGAAGTATATTATGATTGAACTATAGGGATTGGATAAGGGATATTATTCTATTCAAAGGGGACAATATGTCGATGTTTTTTTATTTCATGATGTAATGTAAAAGTTATGTATTTATCTAGTACTTCCAAGGCTACTAAACTAATCAGTCTTTTCAGACATGATCTCTTGAGATCATGCCAATGTTATATAATAATGCATCGAAACTGGGTAAGTAGGGTCGCAACGTTATGGTTGGTATCAAAGGATATTTAGTAGAAACCTTGGAAACTATATTTTGATAATCTCTGATTAGAGAACATTACCCTAAGATAGAATTTGAGGAATAGTATAGAAGAATGTCCAAAAATTTTGGTAGTGTAAATATTATGTGGGTTTTACAAGCAAATAAATCATTGTATGGATACAAACAGGTAGAGGTGGCTCTAGAATAGATGTACCAAGGGGTGAAAAATCTGAAAAGATGTTTCAGGCTTGACCTGAGGTATCCTGGTACATAACAACACGCCTTGCTACTCTCTTGGTATTGAAACTCCCAGGGGATATTCTTAGGATGATTCATGTTTTCATTACAAACTAATTGGATGGATTTTAATATAAGATGAGAATAAATAACCATGGTAAATACTAAGGATATTTAAATTGAAAATAATGTGTCATGATATTCTCTAAATGATTTTATGACTATTGTTACTCACACTTTGATTTCTGGTTTTAGTCAATGGATGGATTCCGAATAATTCATAGTAACGTTGAACATGATGTACATGGTGGGAATGGGGTGGAAATGAGCAACAAAATGGAATATTGATAGGTTTAAAAGATATTGTGTTCATGCCAAATCAATTTTCCAAAAATATGATCAACAACATATACATTATCCAACTCCCAAACTAAAAAAAGAAGAGAAAGGTAAAGAATGATAAGAGCTCCTGTAGTGGAGACCATGGAGAAAAGAAAGTTCAGTTTCCATCATGCAGGAAATATGGAAGGAGACAACCAAGAAAGTGTCTCAATGTAACAAAGAAATTATTTCTTTGTGGGAAAGAAGGACATAAAGTAATGAATTTTCGAGGAACAATTAAGAGTATTATGGAAGAAAATAAAAATGATCCTAAGAATCCATTTATTTTCATTTTCCATAAATGTAGGGGACCTAAGAATTACCCATGTCAATGTATTATTCTATAGGATATCCTCTATGTTAAGGAAGAACCTATGTGGAAATAAATGGATGGAAAAATATTTAAAATTATTAATTCTATTTGTTGATGGGACTAATTTGGAATCCTTTTATCTTGTATGTGTAACCCTGCATTTTTTTATGTGATCCTTGAATTTTATACAATTACAGGTTATTACTTTTTGGGAAGAAAATGAAAGGTATGAGATAACATTTGTGGTTAAAATATGTTATGGTTTTTTTAGGAATATATGTCATTTTTTGGAATTTTATAAAATTATATAGTTTTTGAAAAAGGAAAACATGCAGACCGTGTGAAAATCCATCGCGTCAGACAAAGCTATGGGAATATAACCCACAACCAAAGTGAAATTGAGATTTATCACCTACCACTGGACTACGTGATGTCCCTGGTTATTATGAATAATTATTTTTAGTTAAATTATTTTATTGATCAATAATATGTTGATTTTGGGAAATTATTATTTATCCTTAGTGTAGGAAAATTATTTTTTTGATTATGTGATAATTGTTATTTTAGAAGAAGTTCTATCTATTGGGAACACTATATGCCTAAGGAAAATAGAATACTATGATATTTCATTTGAGGAGTAATGGTGAATTTTTATTTTGGCTTAATTTATGGTTTTATTATGGACTTATACTAATTTGGGTTATTTATGGAAATGGTTAACCTATAATGGAGAAAATATGATTAGGTTAATTATTTTAAGTATGGGACTTTAGGAGTAGTCGATGTTATTTGGAGATAAATGATAAGATTTATCGTGGAAGACTATGTGATCAAATACTTTTTAATTTTTGGGTTTCAAACTTAGTTTGGATTATTTTGAATATTTTTAAGGACAATTGTTTTTTGAATGGTCTTTTTTGAACATTGGGTATTGTTTGTTTAATTTTGTAGAGTAAGATTAGTATTTATTTCAAGAAAGGATTATTATTTTTGGGGATCATCTGATCTTGTACAAATCATTCTGGTTTTGGTTAATGTCTAAAGACTTGGGAAATATATAGTTCATCTTTTTTATATTATGTTATTTTCTAGAAGTTGATTCTAGAACTTCAGGTGTGACCAAGTCATCTTGAATACTCATCATTTGGAGAAAAGACGAGTTAGTGGTTGAAATTTATTAAAGGATGAAACTCTACTTGAAAATTATGTATATATCTTTATTTTATTATTCAATATCATAAATAAATTCCTCATCTTTTTGAAGTGGAACTTAAAACAAAAAATGTTGTCTGTTTACTTTTCCTATTGGGAAACTAATGACCGTTTAACCCATCACAAGTTTGTGGTTTTCTTGTTTTTAACTTTCTTCTGATCATGTTTTCTATCACCCTCCATCAGAACATGACACTTATATTATCTTCCATATCCATGTTTTCTTACATGGAATCATAGTATTGGTTATCTCAGGTGACCTTTGTACTTATCATTCTTTCTTTTAAAGTGATAGTTTTATTGACACTATCTCCAATGTGGAACTTTCAAGGAAGTTCCAAAGCCCAATTTTAAAATTTAGTGGATAAAATTTCCAAAAGGGTGGAAGAATTTAACTCCCCAATATTTCATAGTAAGTTATTTTGTAAAGTAATTCAATATCTTGTGCTACACGCAACACAGAGTTCGAGCACACCACGACTTACCAAACTAGCCGTTCAAAAAGAGGTTATGAATAGTATTAACAAAATTTTGAATTTCATATACTTCATATAATTTTATCATCCATATTATGTGTTTCTTTGACATAATATATGAAAAAATTCAATTTTATAGGTTAAAGATTTATTTTTCAAAAAATGCAATTTTACTACCTTTTAATGGAGAACCCTTTTAAAATCTAATATTTGACAATTTTATATATTCAATTTGACAATATAAACTCCTTCCTTTGAATCGGGACATAAAAATATAGTTTGGATTATTCTTCGGTCCTTTTCTGATAACTTTCATATTTTGATGAATAGTGAAAATACTAAATTTTAATTGAAAAATTTTTTTTTAATAAAAATAATTTATAGTGTAAAATTATACATTTTAATGGTTTTGAATTATAATTAGATTATATTTTTAATATTTAATTCAATTTTGGTCCTTGGAAGTAATTTTACATTTAAATTGGACATAAACTCATATCAATCTTTTGACAGTTTTTATATCTCAAAAACCCGCTTTCCAGTTTTTACAAAGAGATTTTTCTTAATTAATTAATAAAATTTCTATGTTTTTAATTTTTTAAAATAGACATCATTTTGGAATTTGGAATATCAAAATTAGCTTGGGGTGAATTTTTGGTATTTTTCTTACAACATTCAATTTTTGATGAATAGTGAAAAACATTGCGTTATTGTTTAAAGCTGACTTTTTATTTAAATAATTATTTTTAATTTAAATTTATTTTAAATTAAAATTAGATACATAATAACTATATTATTCCAATTTAATTCATTTATTTCATTTTATAATAAGATTAGATATGTAAAATTTTACTGAACTTTTAACCATCTTTTACCCACCTTCTAGGCACATTTGAAAATTTGCATAAAACATAATTTTACCATTTCAATCATTTTAATTTCAAAAATACAAGAGACACGGTTGATATTATTAAGTAAAATTTGGTTCAATAGGATGAAAATAATTTTTGGTGAACAGTAACTTTTGAATTTTATTTACCACGGTTAAAAGTAAATAGTGTAATTAAAGGTAAAAATTATATTATAATTACCCCAACCCATGATCTAATTTTATTGGATTAGTGTTTTTACACCACATTAAACCTTATAAATATAATATGATCCTTTCTGATCCACTTGGATTAGATTAGGACATTTATTATTATTTTTAAAGACGAGTTAAAAGTGTTAAACTCAAAATTTAATAACTAAAACATTTTTAATATAGAGTTATAGAGAAGATAAATTTAATTATAAATATTCATTAGAAAGCTAAAAATAATTCTTACATAATGTTATTTTATTTATAATTTTTATACATTAAATAATTAAACTTATTTATGAAACAATGATGATGCAGTAATTTCTTTATTAATGAATGATTAAATTAATTGATATTATAAACATCAAAATAATTGTGATTTTGGACTTTTGATGCATTCCATTAATTTTATAGTTTAATATTAAATTTTAGGGTTTATTTAATTTTTTTTTTTAAGGAAATCATATTTTTTTGACTTTGAAAAAAACCAAATATTAAATATTATCAAAATTGACATAAATGTGTTTTTAAAACAAATACAATATTATTAAATGTTATAATATTACTAAAAATATAATGATCATACAAAGGACTTATATAATATAGATATTTCATTAATGAACAAATTGAGGTTCTCTTGGCATTTTATAGTATGTTTATTAACCATGTAATATAAAATTAAAAGAAGGCATTGTAAAAGTTAATCTATTTAACTAAGAGTTAAATGTAAATGATATGGTTAATATGGTGACCTAAACTTGTATAAAACCTATTGGTTGAGATTATTTCGACCAATACCCACCATATAAAATAAATAAATCCATTTGGAGCCATTATAAACTGAATATGATTTTATAATAAAATAATATTTCAAACTTTTCCTAAAGTTACCTTCAACTATATTATAAAAGAGTACATCCCATTCTCTCCAAATAACACCCCAAAATTCATTTGTCTTGGACAAAACCTATTCAAATATCTTTCCAACTACCTTATATTAAACCTAGAGTCCTTACTTTGATCATAAATACAACCTAAGAAGCCCTTTTGATCAAATCAAAAAGGAAGCACCCACAGAAGAGGTAATAATTTCACCACCTCTTTCAAAGTTCTTTTCTTCTTCCACTTCCACTTTCTTTGTTGTTTCCATACCAAAATAATAACTATAGTAACTTTCACATACTATGATGTTATTATAAATATGGTACAACTATATTTATTACTCTATCCATCATAAGAATGAGAATTAACCATATGTGCATACGTACGGCTTACCGTCTCCACGTCATTGTGTAGTTTGTTATTCGACACTTCATTATTTGGATGGGTATAATAATGAGTATAATTGATGAAAATTCTAAATTTAATATGTTAATTATTATGTATATTTAATATAAAATACAAATTATATACTATTTCATCATCAATAGAATGCTATTGTCGCTCGTGCGTACGTACAGATTACCGTCTCCATGAATGCGATCAAGTTCATTACCCATCATAACAATTCAAGAATAATTTTAATTTTATAATTAAAAGTAATCCTTAAGAAGATAATATCATTATAGATATGAATCAAATACATCCTACCCATAACAAACATTACTTACATTACAAAACATATAAAAGAAAACAAATCAGTTAACACCCAAAATAATGATACTACGGAAATATTATTAACAATGAAATATTAGAAGAACATATATTATATCATATTTATGTATGTGGTTCTTGTATAATTTATTAAAAATTATTTTTCTATTATAAAGAAGTTTAACGAACCCTCGACTAAGGAAATGTACAAGGTAAGGGTTTTTCATCTCACTTTTCATTCCCGTGAGATTCATGATATAGTTGCCACAATTTCCTTTTGTGTGGTGTATGTACTACCCATGATTGTATTTCTTGTGTATTATACATTAATTTATGTGTATTTATATATTCATTTTATGATCCTTCTTTCATGGGGTGTATGGTTCGTATGTTACCGAATCGGTAAAAGAATTTCAAATTTCAATTTCCACTCATTGGGTTTTACGCACACTTCGTTGATTATTTTACTCCCAGATTATGTGTGGAATCATTATTTATTTATTTATGTAGTAATTTCCAATCCCCTTTGTGTGTATATACTTTTGATATCTTTAATCACTATAGTAATAAATTATCAAGTCATTGATATGAACTTATTAAGGGTAATCTTAACTCAATTTCCATTCATTGAGTTAATCATCCATGTAATTGGTTTTTTTCAAGAATATGTGTGAATGTCCCATGATTTATTTACACTAAATATCCAATCATATTGAGTGTATTTATATTTTTCACACATAATTGTGTCATTTATTTATCCATAATCTAAGGATGCGGTCTTTATAAGGGATTTCGCCTCAATTTACATTCAATTGAAACTTCTTTGTTGTTATGCACCAATTCACTTTTATATGGTGTATATAATGTACTTTGACATAGAATGTCATGAATCCATTTATTCTCATGATATTATAAGGTTTTTATTACCTCATTTATTTTTATTCAAGTGTCTCACATTTGGTTAGGAACTCATAGTAAAATTTCTTTTTAATTTTTTTAGAGATTTATTCTTCTAAATCTTTATCATTAATGGACATGTTTTAAAAATGGTTTTAAGGATTTTTTTATATGGACAAGATTCTTTTAAAATTAAAATTTCTTTTAAATGTTGAAATTTTTATGGGACACTTTGATTCCAAAATCTCTTTTAAACGACTTCTTGATAAGTAGTTATACTTTTCAATGTTTTCAAGAAAATAGGGATATTTCTCTCAAATAGTTTTACAAATTATTTTCATCTAGTCAATATTCTTCATTATTTTTGATTGATGTTGATTTATTATAATAAAATCTTTTATATTTTATTGAATGAGTTATTTTTGACTGTCGATGTGCTATTTTTATACCATTCATGGTTTGTGGTTAAAATATTGACATTTTATATGATAATTTTTAATACAAATGATTAGATTATGTTCCAACCTTTTCATATGAGGAATAAATTGGACTTAGTAAGTGACAGTTGGAGCCTACTATAGCTCCTCGATGCATCTGTAGGTCTCATGAGACAAACTAGTGTCTTGGCACAGGGCCTTGAAAAAATCTTTATTTTTAGTCTTGGCACAACGCCTTGAAAAAATCATTTTTTTAGTCCTGGAACAAGGCCTTGACAATGTGGTTATGTTGTTCGGCATTATGCATTGCATAATTATGAAATTATCTATTGATATTACATGTGATTATTAGACTAGTAGAATATCCATGTGAATTAGTAAATGGCAATATTTGATTTATATTTTCCATATTATGCTGAAGTTTAAGTTTAAAAGGCTTGTGTTTTTGTCTTATACATTGCCTTAAATATTTATGCATATTTGTGATAGTTTCCACTATATTGTTATCCTTACTGAGTATCTGAGATTACCCATTTCTAATGTTTTCTTTTTCCCAGTATGTGAAGAAGTATATTATGATTGACCTGTAGGGATAGGCTAAAGGATATGAGTGTGTTCAAATAGAACAATATGTATTTGTTTTTTATATTGCATGATGTAATGTAAAACTTATCTATGTATCTAGTACTTCCAAGGCTACTAAACTAATCGGTCATTCAAGACTTGATCTCTTACTATCAATCCAATGTTATGTAATAATGCACTGAATCTGGGTAACTAGGGTCAGGGAATTACAATAGAAGTCATTATAAAATTGATTCCAACATTTCATTTGACTTCTTTAAAATATGGTCCTGAAACCATCCTATAAACTGTTGATTATGTGTATCTGATATCCATTTTTCACCCCTACATGGATTCAAATGACTAAGAATTTTTCTGTGGGATTGAACATATGGGTCAACGTAAAAACTGTTATGAAAAACATAAATGTCGGAATACTACAGATATGTAATATCGATTGTGAAAACCTTTCTTCCAGATATTACTTCACCCTCAAGCCACAAATTGTGATGAGATTTCAGAAGACCAATTCTTTCTACACCAAATAGGTATTCGGTACAGAATTCAACAACTTCCTCAACAATATATTTCTCTACAATACAACCCTCTGGATGACTTTGATATTTGACGTACCATTTTAAAATATTCATATACAATTCAATGGGGTATATCCATCAATAATGTATAGGACCATATAGTCAAATCTCTCTCACCAAGTGAACCATCAAATGAACCAACATATAAAATAATGTTAGAGGAAAGTATATTTCCAATCCACATAACATGACTGTAATTTCTCTTTCTATAGATAGAAATTTTTCCAGGTTTATAACATTACTGCATATAGATTTGAAGAAGAAAAAGAGCTTCGTTAATGTATGGAAGAAATAATTGGGAAAAATACAATGTAAAGCTATAAGAATTAGATCTATTATCAAAACATGGAAGTAATGTGATTTCAGACCCTCGAACTTTAAATTTTTCATTGAAAAAATGTTCTTCATATGTGATGAATACCCCTACATAACCATTACGTCATTCAAGAAGTTTTAAACTGATATCCCTCCTTCTAGAAAAATTGTAAGCAGCATGAGGAAGAAATATTCATTTTCACACTTCACTGATGCCAACTCTTCTCGTATTCCCATATCAACCATGTACAATATAGCCTTAATTCCATCCTTTTTTGGGTGAATTTATCAACATACCGATGACACTATCACATAAATTTTTTTCAACATGAAAAATAATAAGAAAATTTCTGACATACAAATAGTTCTAGTATGGTAAATCCAAAAAACTGATCACTTTTTCCAATATTCTTTCTAAAGGGTTTTCAAACACAGTTTAGAAAATGTAGTGTCTACATCTTTTACTTTCTCAAAAAATGGATCACCTGTTTGTGGAGAAAATGATGTACATTATTCTAAATTTCAATCGAATGATGTCATCAAAGATCGGTACTTATGCTGTTGGGGTAGAAATTTTTTAAGTCCTTGAAACATGGTTTTCAATTAATTTTTCAACCTAATTGACTGTGTAGCTTTTTAGAAAATTGGGCAACCTCAAGTTCCTTTAAATATATATCCTAAAATATTTTCGTAAGTCGAAAATTCATTTATCTTCCCATACAAAATGGATCTCAAAGTGAAATCTACATTTTTGTAAGCATCAAAAAATATAACACCTGAATCCCACAATTATTTTAAATCCTTGATTAATGGAGCCAAAGATACATATATATCATTACCCAATTGTTTTGGTCTTAATATAAGCATAGATAACATGGTGTATTTTTGTTTCATGCATAACCATAGAGGTAAGTTAATATTTACCAAAATAACCATCCATGTACTATGAGTGCTGCTTTGAAAGCCAAAAGTATCCACTCCATCTGTAGATAATGCAAGACGATGGTTTCTTGGATCGTTTTCAAATTCAGGATACTCATGATCGATTCTATTCTACTGAGGAGAGTCTTCCAGGTGGTGTAGTTTTCCATATTTAATTATTATATCTGTATTCCATGTTAATTGTCCTGCAGTCTCCTCACATCCATATAAAATCCTAAACCTTGGAATGATTTGAAAGTACCATAAAAAATTTGTAGGACTAGATTCATCTTTCTTGTATCAAGAAGCACCACAATTTGGGAATTCATTTAGTGATTTTTGGTCCTTATGAAATAGTATACCGTCATTCAGGAAAGCATGTGTTCTTTAAGAGATCATAACCATAAAGTTTAGCATTCGTTTGGCATCATAGGTTTGGATCGAAAGCTCATTATCTTCTGGGAGCATGCCATTCAAAGAGAAAGTAGTTATATAAAATAGGTGTCACTCCACCAGTTTCCTTCTTTGAAATTATATTGGTTCATTGTTGCTGAAAATGTTGTATATTTAGTGTAACCAACATACAATGTCATCTTTGCACAACTCTTTATATTCTCAAACAATTTTGGAAAATAACTAAGTTCATCTTCAACTGTCCTTGTCATTTAATCAATATAATCTTCGTCATCATTCACATCCTCCATATGGTCTTCTTCATTGTTCACGCTTGTAATCATATCAGATGGTCCATAAAACTCATTTCTATCCCCGCCACTACCCACACTATTGTTTCCGTATGTTTATTCCAACATTTATAACATCTATCTATTTTGTGACAGATCATGTGTTATTCCAACTCATATGGACTAAATTTTCTTGAATAAAAACATTATAAACATAGTCAATGGATTTTAGAAGGGTCATATGCATGATCTTTTGAAAACTTGATAAACTCTTTCACACTATCTTCATAATATTTTGTAAACTGATTGGAATTCATCAATTATTTATTCATATTCATCCTATTTGATTCAGTAATATTAATATTTAACAAAATAATTACACAAAAGATGTTTAACTAGGGTCATCATCCAACTATAATCAATGGAACTAGCTATGGTAAATTGTACCCTTACCTCTCCATGCATTACTCAGGAAAACATTATATCACACCCATCTTCCCAACCACCTGATCAATGGTACTAGATATGAGAATCCCTTGCACAATAATGGTTTAATATCCCACATGTGATCTATATTCATTGTTGTAAATTAATTTTTTAGTGTTTCTATAGAAACATAATGTCTTGAGTCATGAAATATGCTACTAAACTAATAGATGGTATGAATTTCCATAGATTTATTTTGGGTGGAAGGATTCATTACATTTCTTGTTATAGTTATTTGACTAGGGTGTCCATAAAGTGTCCCATATAGTCCTCTATTAATGTGGTTTTATAAGTTTTAGTGGAATTGAACTAGTAAACAAGTGGTGGTTCCATTGAAATGTGTAATTTCTAGATTGATATTCAATGTTGGAGGAACTACAACATGGAAAAAATGCAATACCAATAATTCCAACAAACTCAACAACATACAAACACACAATCGTGCTAACAATCACAACACCATACAAACCAAGAAAACACAATTTCAGAATTTACAAAGCATCCCTTATTCAATTCCACTTGTTAATTTAGTGGTTATCACAAAAAAAATTTCATCTGGGGGAATTCATTCATTATCCAAGAATACAAAATTTACCAATTTCTATATTCAAATGTTCAATTGGAACCAACCAACATGAAATTCATTTAGTGTGAAAACAAGGACCACCAACGACCACGATTTTCATTGGGGAATTTTTGACCATACAATTCACAACAAAAAAATCAATATCAAATAGCAATAACATGCGAACAAGAGGAAAAAAATGAGTAAGAGGATAAAACTCACCATGAAGGTGTAGTTCAATGTGCGGAGAAGGTGAGTTCACGGTGGAGGAGAGGCTCATAGTAGAGGATATTTCCAACTGAATAGAAAACATAAAATGGAAACTCATATTCTATACCTTTCCAAAATAGGTCCAATGAGATTTACGAATGGGACATGTCTGGTTAAAGAGTTTTATTGGTAAATAGTGGGATTTTATTTTCCATCTTTGGTATCTGCTTCTTATTTATTTATTTTTTATGTATCTACTATTTTCCTAGATGTTCAACCTATGAATAAGACTTGTATGGTTTTCAGGAGAAAGATAAATTTTAATTTACTCTAATATAGGGGAAAAATATTCCAAATTAATTGTATCTTTTTTCCAGGGGATCATTTCTATCCCATAGGGACCATGAATGCCTCTCAGGTTAGGGGAATGTCAGGTTAGTTGTTGGTTATGATACCAACCTCATCCATGTCATTAAATTTCCAATTTTAACTGACCAATGTCCATTTAAGTATAGGACTTTGGGGGGGCACTATTATATTCCCAACCCTACTGGAGTTCCTATGGGGGTGGGTCATGATAGTATCATGTCTGATAAATCTTTTATAGATTGGACATTAGAGTAGTCACTGCTAAGGATTTCCTCATTTGTATGGTAGTAATGTTTGTTGAACCTAGGGTTTGAAGTAGACAACAGAAACTAATATGAAATATCTTACAAACCTCATTGAGTCTTAATAGGTTTAGTTTTATTTATCATGTAGTTACAAGTGATGTGGAATGTGTAAATAATAATCTTGGGGGGGGGGGCTGAATGATGTGGAGATTTTGATGGAAATGATGATGTTGTAGTGTGTTTAAATATTCATTGTATATTTTTCATTATAATGAGGTTGGTTTAAGTAAATATATTTAGGTCGGTTGTGTTATTCCATCACAAGGTTCAATAAAAAGTGGTGCATGAAGCATCCAAGCATCAAATGGACTTAATCGACACAGACATAAATATAATGGAGAACAAGACATGCATCACAAAACTACAGATAGGAAATATGGGAAAACATGCATCACAACAAAATACATATGTCCATGCCACAATGGGTCCCAAATGAGAAAGAACTATGAAACAAAGTTGATGGCACACCATAATGGTTTATGGTAAAAACACATCTTGAATCCATCTGAACAGTCAACAATGAGATCATATAATCTAAGAGAAGGGACTATGATGCATTGGTAATCACTACACCACAACATCTAATCGCTCACAACCTCCATAGTTAAGTGATACCAAAAATGGAAGAACTGTGTGAACTGCACATTATAAGACTTCACACCACAACCAACACTCCATGACACAACTATTACAAAACAACTAGAACCATAAAAACTATATTCTACACCGTAGTTCCCCAACCATTCCTCATGCAGAACCTCCACTATGTATAATATTCACTATGTAATGGAATCTGATACAATTTGAAAAATAAGTTCAAATTCCCTCTTTCACCTTAAATCCAACCCTAAGTTATTCATTAAAATATAGGTGTGTCATGTGGATATTCACTAGATAGACATCAATTTTTAAGGAGAGTTTTACACTTTAATATATATCTTTCACCATACCAAGGCATGAATAAAAAACCCTTGAATTTTACACACCTAGAGGTATAACCCAGGAAAATTCCTTTTTCCAATGACAAGGCATAACTTGTGATCTGCTTTTTGGTTAGGTTAGTATAACCAAGTCACATACCTTTTAATGGAGGTATAATAGGTGTGCGAGTTGATATGGACTATAGATAAAGGATTTTTTTATGGGAAGGGAATGTGGGTGTCCTAAGGCCACAATCCATATATATTGTAGTGGTAGGACTTTCTATAACACCTCTGATCATAGTTGATATGGACTATGGCCAAAGGTTTCAGAATCCATGAAAATATTTCTTTCCTAAAAGTATAATTATTATTGTTATAAAAAATTATACACACATAAAAACCTATATTTATATTTACATATATATCGATATGTATATATTTATAAAGATAGTTCATTGTATCTTATTGTTAAATTCATAAATAAATTATAAAAGTTGTCCTGAGATAAAATCTCAACATTTTGTTTAATATTTCGAATTATATGACCACATTCATAAAACATAGCTAGAGATACCTATGTCTATGGTCCACCCATGGATTTTGATGCCCAATGAAAAATGTTACAAACCATGTCTATAGGTTCCCCATAATAGGGACTACATCCAAAAGAATTGTCTATGGTACTAGACCATCTGACTATGGCTATTTCTAGTGGGATATTAAAACTAGGATAACACCCATGGGTGTCCTGATAAAGTATATAAACTATATCCATTTTCAATTGGTACATAACCACTATCAAAACCCATGAATATTGCCTAATTTTTTACTAGTGTGAGAATCGGGCTGGGAAGATTGATGGGTGATGGTATAACCTTAGTGAGGTTTGGGGATGGAATGGAGCCCCTATGTATTTTCTTCCTATATTTATTTTTTTATATGTGATAATCCCAATAGGTGGTCGATGAGTCCAAATTACTTTTTTTGGAAATTTTTCTTAATGAACATGAAGTGTTAATAAACATGATATCAATATATAATAGATAAGGACAACTTGGAAGTAGGTTGGAGAGCCCAGTATTATCGACACAATTATACGTGTTACTAAGAAATTAATTATTATGTGTGATGAATTGTGAATATTAAAACATGATTGAAGATATACGTTTTTCCATGGATGTAATACCGATTAATTCCTATTCAATTTAGATGGAAAGGAAAAATAAATTCCGGGAGAACTATATAATATATTTTTATATTAATAAGGGAATTTTAAATTTTAGGGAAATGAGTTCTACATGATTTTCTTTAATGGTCATTGCTATTATATTACTCAAGAATCTAGAATTTAAGAAAAGAATATAAAGCTAAAATATTTTCCAACTCTATAATATAGACACACTAGAGAAGCAATCCATAATAGAGGCTGCTGAATGAGCATAAAGGTAGGATCAATCCAAAATTAGCATGTATGAGGTTTTACATGGTTATAATATGTCTATGTATGTAGAAAGAGCATGTGGGAGCATTAGTGATAGAACAACCATATGAATTTTTAGGGGATATGAATTTATCTAATAAGCATCTCCACCATAATAAATAATAATAATCTATAAACTAAAAGAGGAATAAGTAATTATGAAAATAAAAATAATCAAATTGAGAGGGGATATTAATTTACCAAAACATAGACAGAGTTTCAATGAACCAATCAACCCATTTGATAATTACCAATTCCAATAAACTCTCCCAAAATTTGAATATCTCTCTCCATTTTTGTATGATAAAAAAGATAAAAAAAATTACGACCAGTATATCAAAAATAAAAATAACCAGAGGTTAAAAAAAGAAAGGGAATAGAATATATCTAACAAGAACCTCCACCTATGTTAAATAATAAATAACATTAAACAATAATAATCAAAGGGTGAAAAAGCATACTCAATAGATATAACAATAATTAGATGAAAAAATCCCCAAAAAATCAATGATATACCAACAATTAGATGAAAAACACCACCAAAACACAATGATATACCAATAATTAGATGAAAAACTCCCTCAAACACTACGCATCCTATGGAAACTAGGGAAACTACAATAGAGACTCACCGGGGGAATCTGTGTGCTGTATAGGAGGCTTTTGTAAGAACCCGATTTTTTAGAAGGGGTCAAAATCCCAACCCTATTTAAATTTTTGACTTGTTTCCGAGAAAACTGGACAAAATGGGACGTTTTTTGAAATTTCTAGAGTACACGCCGTGTACTCTAAGTACACGCCGTGTATGTGTAGGTGAGTGACCGGCCGTGTGCTCGGCGAGCACATGCCGTGAGGGTGACCGTGTAGAGTTTTCTTACTACACGGCGTGTAGTTCTGAACACGCTGTGTATACCCCCGACCATGTGAGGCCATATATGGCATGTAGGCCGTTAGACGGGTAATAATCAGGGTCATGATGTGTTCCCTTTGGACACGCAGTGTAGTCTAGCCATGTGTGGGTGATATACATGGCGTGTGGGTATGTCAGAGAGGAAGATAAGAGGAACCCAGAACTTGCTGTGTACCCAGAGGTACATGCCGTGTACTCATGTCGGAAGGTTCATAAAGTAAGTCGGCAGAATCTTTCCATCTTTTGAACAGTTAAATGAACCATACACGGCGTGTAGTCCCAAAGTACATGCCGTGTACTTTATTTTTTTTCTTAAAATGGGCAGTAGCCTCGTATTGAGGCAGAACCTCAATATATTGGCCGGGATTGGCGAACCAATTTGGCCAGATCTTCATTTGCAACCCGGTTCTTCGTCCGAACTCCAATCCGATCCCGGTTGGATGCATTGGAACCCCCTCAGTAAGGCCTCAATTCATCTTTGGCCATTTTGTCTGATTTTTTTTCGAGAACGAGTTATAGACCTTTGAGCGTTTTTGAATCTTTTGTAGATTTACCGCGTTTTAGACCGAATTGGCGTGTGGTACCGAAGGAGTAGCATCTTTCAAGTCTCAGGTAGGAGGTGCATACCTCATTTTTTGTTTTCGTGGTTGTTTGGGTGACGCGGCTTCGGCGCATTTTCAGGAATTTTTAAGCGGGACTCGTTTTATCTTCTTTTTCCTAATGTATTGTTTATGGGACCTCTAGGATGCCTTTGGGTATTCCCAGTTACCAGTTTGCGTGAGCAGGGCCGGGTGAGGGGTCGTGGCTCATCGGGGAATTTTGGCCAGGGAATGCCAAAATGGTTTTAATTGCAATATTATTGTGTTAAACTGTCAGTTTAAATTATTTAAGCCTGTTATAATTGTTGGAAGCATTTAAGACCTCAGTGATGGTATGGGACAACACCTGGTATAGTGCAATTCGACTTTTTAGTTGGTTTTTCCTGGTTATGTTTTCTGGTTAAATATGTTATATATGCAATTTCAGAATTGCATCTGCTGGACCCTTTTTGGGTTGTGTTGGTCTTGGCCTGGTTACGTCTGAGTGATGCTGATCACAGGTTGGGGCTTTTCCCGGGTTACTTTAGGTGGTTTTGACCATGGGATTTGGCGTCATGGACATCGGTTTGAGGCAGTATGACTGTCAGTTTGGGCATGGCCCGGGATACATGGGTGGCGATGCCATCGGACTTGAGCGACATGGTCGTAGGGACACGAGGTGTCATATGTGTTGGTGGCTTAGGACTATTTTGGTGATTACCGCTCACCGGGACTTTGAGTAGTGTGCACACAGAGATACTCTGTGATAAGATGGTTTTGACAACTCGTGTGGGTAGAGGCCCCCGTAGTTGTGGTTAGGTATTTTTGTTGGGGGTGCTTGCCGTAGAAAGCCACGATGTAGGTGAGGATCCTTCAGGGAATGGGTGTGCCTTCGGGACGTCGTTACTTGAGACACGAGGTGTTAGGAGGAACATGGTGCTGGGTTACAATTTTTGGGCGTGCCTTCAGGACGTCGGTACTTGAGACACGAGGTGTCAGGAGGCACATGGTTCCGAGTTACTATTTTTGGGCATGCCTTCGGGACATCGGTACTTGAGACACGAGGTGTCAGGAGGCACGTGGTGCTGGGTGACTATTTTGGGGCGTTCCGTTGGGATGTCGGTACTTGAGACACGAGGTGTCAGGAGGCACGTTTTGCCGAGTTACTATTTTGGGTGTGCCATCAGGACGTCGGTACTGGAGACACGAGGTGTCAGGTGGCACGTGGTGCCGGGTTACACGACAGAGATTCCGGCATTGGCTGAAGCAGGTGACACTCTATGGTGGCCATTGGGCACCATTGGAGTTTGTATTTACTTTTTCATGGTACTGATTACTAATTTCCTTGTAAATGCATGACTTCTTAAACACATATATTTGGTACGCATCGTTGGATGGTATCCTACTGAGATTTGTCTCACACCCTGCACGGGCCCTTCGGGACGCGTGCAGACTTTATGGATTTACGTGCAGGAAAGAGGCCAGCTACAGGAGCTGGGCTGAGTTAGTTATTTCATGGAGATGGTATGGACCTTAAGGTCATGCCTATCTGGGTTTACCTTGCTTTATTTACTTTTCTATATTGGCATGCTTGTTGTATCTACTGTTGGTTAGCCATTGGTGCCCTTTTTATATTAATTTTTGTATGACTTGCTTTTGATGCATGTTTTACTATTCAGTAGTAGTTACATGTTATTAGCATGATGTTGTGTTTACTTTCCACTGTAGTTGTTCTCTATGTTGCTTCCGCTGTTTATTGATATTGGATATGCTTCCGCTTTCTGGGTCTGGTTCGAGTCTGCTGAGTCTTTCTTTCTGCTGCATCTTTACTATTATACTCGAACCAGTACCCTTACTATGATCCTCCGAGAGGGTATAGACTCCCCACTATACCTATTCAGACCCTCGCTGCTAGTCGGCATCCTTTGGCATTCAGGGGATGTGCGCCTAAGGTAGTGACACCCGACCCGCTCGGCACTATTCGGGTGGCTGGCCGGGTCTGGGACGTTACAAAGTGCTATGCCACCCGAACAGTGTTGAGCAGGTCGGGTGTCACTACCTTAGGCGCGCCTCCCCTGAACGCCAAAGGCTACCGACTAGCAGCAAGGGTCTGAATAGTTATAGTGGGGAGGCTATACCCTCTCATAGGATCATAGTAAGGGTACTGGTCTGAGTATAATAGTAAAGATGCAGCGGAAAGAAAGACTCAGCAGACTCGAACCAGACCTGCAAAGCGGAAGCATATCCAATATCATTAAATAGAAGAAGCAACATAGAGAACAACTGCAGTGGAAATTAAACACAACAGCATGCTAATATCATGTAACTACTACTGAACAGTAAAACATGCATCCAAAGTAGGTCATACACAGCTGAATATAAAAAGGGCGCCAATGGCTAACCAACTGTAGCTACAATAAGCATGCAAATACATAAAAGTAAATAAAGCAAGGAAAACCCATCTAGGCATGATCTCAAGGTCCATACCATCTCCATGCAATAACTAACTCAGCCCAGCTCATGTAGCTAGCCTCTTTCCTGCACATAAATCCATAAAATCTGCACGCGTCCCGAAGGGCCTGTGCAGGGTGTGAGACAAATCTCAGTAGGATACCACCCAATGGTGCGTACCAAATATATGTGTTTAAGAAATAATGCATTTACAAGGAATGCAGTAATCAGTACCACGAAAAAGTAAATACAAACTCCACTGGTGCCCAACGGCCACCATGGAGTGTCACCTGCTTCATCCAACGCTGGAATCTCTGTCGTGTAACCCGGCATCAATTGCCACCTGACACCTCGTGTCTCTAGTACCGACGTCCTAACGGCACACCCAAAATAGTAACCTGGCACCACGTGCCTCCTGACACCTCGAGTCTCAAGTACTGACATCCCGAAGGCATGCCCCAAAATAGTCACCCGGCACCACGTGCCTCCTGACACCTCGTGTCTCAAGTACCGACGTCCCGAAGGCACGCCCAAAAATAGTAACCTGACACCATGTGCCTCCTGACACCTCGTGTCTCAAGTACTGGTGTCCCGAAGGCACGCCCAAAAATAGTAACACGGCACTATGTGCCTCCTGACACCTCGTGTCTCAAGTACCGACGTCCCGAAGTCAGGCCCATTCCCTGAAGGCTCCTCACCTACCCCATGGATTTCTACGGCAAGCACCCCCAACCAAAATACTTAACCACAACTACGGGGGCCTCTACCCACACGAGTGGTCAAAACCTCCTCATCACGGAGTATCTTTGTGTGCACACTACTCAATGTCCCGGTGAGCAGTAATCACCAAAATAGTCCTGAGCCACCAACACATCTGACACCTTGTGTCCCTACGACCATGTCGCTCAAGTCCGATGGCATCGCCACCCATGTATCCCGGGCCATGCCCAACCTGACAGTCGTACTGCCTCAAACCGACATCCATGACGCCCAATCTCGTGGTCAAAACCACCCAAATTAACCCGGTCAAATCCCCAACCTGTGATCAATATCTCTCAGACGTAACCGGGCCAAGCCCAGCACAACCCAAAAATGGTCCAGCAGATGCAATTCAGCAATTGCATATATAACATATTTAACCAGAAAACATAACCAAGAAAAACCAACTAAACAGCCGAATTGCACTATAACAGGTGCTGTCCCATACCAGCATTGAGGTTTTAAATGCCTCCAACAATTATAACAGGCTTAAATAATTTAAACTGACAGTTTAACACAATAATATTGCAATTAAAACCAATTTGGTGTTCCCCAACTGAAATGCACCGATGAGCCACGACCCCTCACCTGGCCCCGCTCACGCAAACTGGTAACCGGGCATACCCAAAGGCATCCTAGAGGTCCCATAAACAATACAGTATGAAAAAACAGATAAAACAGGTCCCACTCAAAAATACCCGAAAACGTGCTGAAGCCACGTCACCCAAACAACCACGAAAACACAAAATGAAGTATGCACCTCCTACCTGAGACTCGCACGATGCTACTCCTCCGATAACACCCGCCAATTCGGTCTAAAACGCGGTAAATCTACAAAAGATTCAAAACCTCTCAAAGGGATATAACTAATTCTAGAAAGAAAATCAGACAAAACGGCCAAAGTGGAATCGAGGCCTTACCGAGGGGGTTCCAACGCATCTAACCGGGATCAAGTCAGAGTTCGGAAGAAGAACTGGGAAGCATATAAAGATCTGGTTGACTTGGTTCGCTAATCCCGTCCAAAATATTGAGGTTCTGCCTCAATATGAGGCTACTTCCCGTTTTAAGAAAAAAAGAATGTACACGGTGTGTACTTTGGGACTACATGTTGGGTATGGTTCATTTAACTATTCAAAATACGGAAAGATTCCACCGACTTACTTTCTCAACCTTCCGACATGAGTACATGGCGTGTATCTCTGGGTACACGACGTGTACTGGGTTACTCTTCTCTTCTTCGCCGATATACCCACATAACATGAATATCCCTCATACATGGCTAGACTACACGGCGTGTCCAAATGGAACATGGCGTGTCCCTGGTTCTTACCTGGACAATGGCCTACATGCCATTTATGGCCTCACACGGTCGGGGGTATACACGACATGTTCAAAAATACATGCCGTGTAGTAAGAAATATCTACATGGACACCCTCACGGCATATGCTCGGCGAGCACACGGCCGGTCACTCACCTACACATACACGGCATGTACTTAGAGTACACGACGTGTAGTCTGTAAATTTCTAGAAACTTCCCATTTTGTCCAGTTTCCTCGGAAACAAGTCAAAAATTTAAACTGGGCCGGGATTTTGACCAGTTCTGAAAACCCGGGTTCTTACAAACTCCCCACCTTAACGTAGCTCGTCCCCGAGCTACCAAACGAAACCAGGAGATGGCACTAAACATGCCCCCCCAGTTAAACAACCCGGACTACCCCAGTCTCAAAGGTTCTGGCTAAATTCCTCAAGGTGGCTCCCCACCTTAGGAATTGCCTTACCCATTCTCAACCCAACAAAATGTAAAACAAACAAGGTTTACTAACCTATTTTTCGGAATCAAAATCCTCCCATGACGCATCGTCACCCATGCACCTCATTGGTGCTTCTGTGTCGCTTCCGACACCCAAAGTATCCCGCACTGCATCGATGTCCGCCTCCACGAGGTCCTGGTGCCTAGCTCCTCAAGTAACCCACATCCACGATGCCCTGATGCCCACGACACCTCAAGTAACCCGCATCCACGATGCCCCGATGCCCACAGATCTTCATGTAACCTGCATCCATGATTCCACGATGCCCACGACACCTCATGTAACCCGCATCCACGATGCCTCATTGCCCATGGCACCTCATGTAACCCAAATCCACGATGCCTCGATGCCCACGACACCTCATGTAACCCACATCCACGAAGCCCCGATGCCCACGTCACCTCATATATATATCACGCACCCGATATGGTGCCAAACCCACTGACTAGCATCTAGTCCGGCCAAAAGATCCTGTGCACCACGTGCACTCAAAACAGACATACCTCTACAGGTCATGCCAAAAAGGAAACATGGAGATCACGGTCACACCGTAGTGTACCTCTAACTGTCATCGGCTCACCAGCCTGCTCAGCCTCTGGCAGCTCCACGGCGTGCACTTGGCCTGAAACACGGCTGCCTGACGCCTGACCTCCTGATGCTGCTCCAGTCTCCGGCCACTGACCCCTCAGCTGGGACCCACCATCTCTGACACGACCTCCGCGCACAGCTGAACCTCGACTACCCTCTCTGGGTACCGTACCTGAACCAACTCCAGACGCTGTATTCTGTCCTGGTCCCTGTCTGCCGGCTATCTGAGAAGGCTGCCTACAAAACCTCTCCAGATGCCCGTCCTGTCCACATGCCCGGCACTCCTTCGGAGGCCTATCGCACTGTGTCCGAAAATGTCCCGGCTGTCCACATTGGAAGCAAATCACCAAAGAACTCCCACGAGGTGGTCTAGCTGAATCCCTGGCCTGACTGCCCTGCTGGAACTCATCTCATCCTCGCTTCCTGCAATCTGAACCGTCAGCTGAAGCTGTCATTCTACCCAAATGATATTTCTCCCTCTCGTTACCCTCGGCAATAAGTGCTTGATTCACCGCCTTGGAAAAAGAAGCTAGCCTGAAAATGTTCACCTGGACCCGAATGGCGTGTCGCAAGCCATCCTCGAAGTGCCTCACCCTAGCTGCATCATCGCTCACCATACCAGGTGAAAAGCGAGACAACTCTTCGAAAGTAGCTGCGTAGTCCATGACAGACATGTCCCCCTGCTGAAGACTCAAAAAACTCCTGAGCTCTCTCTGCCCTCAGTGTATCTGGGTAGAAGTTCTCAAAGAACCTAGCATCGAAGTCCTGCCATGCCAGTCCCTCATGTCTATGAGCCTGAACCTGTACATCCCACCAATGCTTCGCCGGTCCTCTCAGCATGTATGTCTCCCGCTTGACCCTCCACCCTGGAGGCATCTCGAGCTGTTCGAATATCAACTGCATACTCTCTATCCAGTTCTCAGCCGCCTGTGGACCACCCTCTCCCTGAAAAAGAGGCGGGTGCTGCAACTGGAACTCTCGCGTCAGATATGCCATAGAATTCTCTGCACCCTGATCGCCACTGTCAATCCCCTGCAAGACGCATACTAGGCTCGCCCGGAGCTGCTCATTGAGCCACAGCCTGAACGATGCCAAACCCGGCTATTGTCCTGCCTGCACTGGATCCTGAACCTGATCCTGTCCCTGGGCATGTACCTACGGCTCGTGCTCTGCCTGTACTGAATTCTAACCCTGATCCTATGGCACTGTACCATCTCCTTCTTGAGGCTCCATTGAGCCGTGAAGGAGTAACCCGCTGAATACCATAAATGGTCAGAAAACCCATATAAATATAAAAATATATTCTACGCAGATAAGGAAAGCAGTAAAAGGCAGTGCATAACAACTACCCTTACTCCCCCTCACCGCAACCCATTCCCCACGACATGTCGGCCTCATAGCGTCCTTACCTGCTCAACAGAGCCATGTATCGATAGTACCTCGGGCCATGCTCGTCCCGACAACTCATGTTGCCTCAAACCGACAACCGAGTCGCCCAATCCTGACAATTACACTGTCTCAGTCATAGTACCTGCCTGCTCTCATAAGAGTCAGACCAAAAACCCTACCACATGCAATTCTACATCAAAAAATAAAGCATGAAATACACATTGCAACAACAAGAAATTCTATCAGGAATACCATCATTTTAAATTTCAAAGCAGATAAAGCATGGAAATTGATTTATTTTATTGACATGGTATTATCACTTCACAAATAATACGTGCAATTATGAAATTGAAATACCCTAAAAATGTCCGTATCTAAAGCCAAGCAACAAGCCTTGCCATACCGGTCCAAGGTCCAATTCTCCCTTACCACACCGGGTCAAGGGTCACATGTCACAATGTATAAAATCACACACCAAGTGAGCCACTGAGGTGGAAATCAGATAAACTGTAATCTGAGCAAAAGAAAACAGAAATTCCCACCCGTGGTGACTAGGTCCATCCCTCATACCTGGGGCTGCAGGCACCCAAGCACAAGCTAAAAACCCAATCCCAGTAACCACAACTTATCTCCAGTCTACCATATCCCAAATAGTAAAACTAGAAGAAATAAAAAGAGAAGTCTCAATCTCATTAGTATCCAGAAAAACACTGCTACTAAATCCTTGTCAAGAACTCCTCTGATACCACTTTGTAACGTCCCGAACCCGGCCAGCCACCCGAACAGTGCTGAGCGGGTCGGGTGTCACTACCTTAGGCGCACCTCCCCTAAACTCCAAAGGCTTCTGACTAGCAGCGAGGGTCTGAATAGGTATAGTGGGGAGGCTATACCCTCTCAGAGGATCATAGTAAGGGTACTGGTATGAGTATAACAGTAAAGATGCAGCGGAAAGAAAGGCTCAGCAGACTCAAACCAGACCCACAAAGAGGAAGCATATCCAATATCAATAAACAGCGGAAGAAATATAAAGAACAACTACAATGGAAAGTAAACACAACAACATGATAATAACATGTAACTACTAATGAATAGTAAAAAATGCATCCAAAGAAGATCATACACAACTGAATATAAAAAAGTGCCAATAGATAACCAATAGTAGCTACAACAAGCATGCCAATACAGAAAAGTAAATAAATCAAGGTAAACCCGGCCAGGAATGACCTCAAGGTCCATACCATCTCCATGCAATAACTAACTCAGACCAGCTCCTGTAGCTGGCCTCTTTCCTGCACGTAAATCCATAAAGTCTGCACGCGTCCCGAAGGGCCCGTGCAGGGTGTGAGATAAATCTAAGTAGGATACCACCCAATGGTGCGTACCAAATATATGTGTTTAAGAAGTCATGCATTTATAAGGAATGTAGTAATCAGTACCATGAAAAAGTAAATACAAACTCCACTGGTGCCCAACGACCACCATGGAGTGTCACCTGCTTCGGCCATCACCGGAATCTCTGTCGTGTAACCTGGCACCACGTTCCACCTTACACCTCGTGTCTCTAGCACCAACGTCCCGAAGGCATGCCCAAAATAGTCACCCGGCACCATGTGCCTCCTAACACCTCATGTCTCAAGTACCGACATCCCGAAGGCATGCCCCAAAATAGTCACCCGGCACCACCAACCTCCTGACACGTCGTGTATCAAGTACCGACGTCCCGAAGGCACGCCCAAAAATAGTAACCCAGCACCATGTGCCTCCTGACACCTCGTGTCTCAAATACCGACATCCCGAAGGCAAGCCCAAAAATAGTAACCCGGCACCATGTGCCCCCTGACACCTCATGTCTCAAGTACCGACATCTCGAAGGCACGCCCATTCCCTGAAGGCTCCTCACCTCCCCCGTGGCTTTCTACGGCAAGCACCCCCAACCAAAATACCTAACCGCAACTATGGGGGCCTCTACCTACACGAGTGGTCAAAACCACCTCATCACAGAGTATCTCTATGTTCACACTACTCAAAGTCCCGGTGAGCGGAAATCACCAAAATAGTCCAAAGCCACCAACACATCTGACACCTCGTGTCCCTACGACCATGTCGCCCAAGTCCGATGGCATCACCACCCAAGTATCCCAGGCCATGCCCAACCTGACAGTCATACTACCTCAAACCGACATCCATGATGCCCAATCCCGTGGTCAAAACCACCAAATGTTACCCGGGAAAAGCCCCAACCTGTGATCAACATCACTCAGACATAACTGGGCCAAGCCCAACACAACCTAAAAAGGGTCCAGCAGATGCAATTCAGCAATTGCATATATAACATATTTAACCAGAAAACATAACCAGGAAAACCCAACTAAATAGTCGAATTGCACTATACCAGGTGTTGTCCCATACCAGCACTAAGGTCTTAAATGCCTCCTACAATTATAACAGGCTTAAATAATTTAAACTGACAGTTTAACACAATAATATTGAAATTAAAACCATTTTGGCGTTCCCTGGCCAAAATGCCCTAATGAGCCACGACCCCTTGCCCGGCCCCACTCTCGCAAACTGGTAACCGAGCATACCCAAAGGAATCCCAGAGGTCCCATAAACAATACAGTATGAAAAAGCAGATAAAACGGGTCCCATTCAAAAATACCCGAAAACGCGCTGAAGCCGTGTCACCCAAACAACCACAAAAACACAAAATTAGGTACGCATCTCCTACATGAGAATCACACGATGCTACTCCTCCGATAACACCCACAAATTCGGTCTAAAACACAGTAAATCTACAAAAGATTAAAAACCACTCAAAGGGCTATAACTCGTTCTATAAAGAAAATAAAACAAAACGGCCAAAGTGGAATAGAGGCATTACCGAGGGGGTTCCAACGCATCCAACCGGGATCGGATCGGAGTTCGGACAAAGAACCGGGAAGGAATTGAAGATCCGGATGACTTGGTTTGCTAATACCGGCCAAAATATTAAGGTTCTGCCTCAATACGAGGCTACTAGCCGTTTAAGCAATAAAAAGAAAGTACACGGCGTGTACTTTGGGACTACACGCCGTGTATGGTTCATTTAACTATTCAATAGAAGGAAAGATTTTGCCGACTTACTTTCTGAACCTGCCGACATGAGTACACGGTGTGTAGCTCTGGGTAAACGACGTGTACTGGGATCCTCTTCTCTTCCTCGCCGACATACCCACACGCCATGTATATCCCTCATACACAGCTAGACTACACGACATGTACAAAGGGAACACGGCATGTCCCTGGTTCTTACCTGGACAACGACCTACACGCCGTGTGGCCTCACACGGTCAGGGGTATACATGGAGTGTTCAAAACTACACGCCGTGTAGTAAGAAAACTCTACACGGTCACCCTCACGGCATGTGCTCAGCGAGCACACGACCGGTCACTCACCTACACATACACGGTGTGTACTTAGAGTACACGGCGTGTAGTCTGGAAATTTCTAGAAACTTCCCATTTTGTCCAGTTTCCTCGAAAACAAGTCAAAAATTTAAACAGGGTTGGGATTTTGACCCGTTTTGAAAACCCGGGTTCTTACAGCTTTCGGGACAGTCGTCGAATGAGGAGGTCACACTGGAGTACGTCAGGAGGACAAGGGGGGAAGTCAAGGAAGTGGAGGAGAAGGAGATGGAGGAGGAGGATGATGAGGAGGCAACGGTGGTGGAGGTGGATGACTCAGTGGATAGGGAGAAGGAGGAGGCAGCGAAAGAGGAGGAGGAGGCATCGACGGAGGAGGGGAAGGATGGGACGCGACAGAGGAGGGGTCATGGTGGAGGAGGAGGATGATTCCATAGAGACGGAGGAGGAGGATGAGGGGTTGGGAGGAGGAGGGGTTGTGGTAGAGGAGGGCTCGACGACATAGTGGTCAGCTTCTGCAAATGCTTGAAAGGGTGCGAGGGAGGAGGATCATGTTAGGGTTCTTTTAAAAAACCCACTAGAACCTTTATCAGTGCTAGTTAAATGTGCTGATAAAGGTATGCTTTATCAGTGCTAAAATAAAATGTGCTGCTAAAACACACCTTTATCAGCGCTTTGTTAGAGCTGATAAATGACCTATTTATCAGCTCTAAAATTAGTGCACTGATAAAGTCCATCTTTATCATCGCTAAAAAAGAGCTTATAAAAGACCTATCTATCAGTACTAAGATTATAGCACTGATAAATATGTATTTTATCAGCACTTTTTAGCGCTGATAAAGGGCATCATTTTCAGAAAAATTTCTCAATTAATTAAATAATTATTTAAATAAATATAGATTTATTTGTATTTATCTATTAAAATTTGTGTATTTTTATAAATATATCTATTAAATTATATATTTATTATTTTATAAGTTGTACAATAAATATATTTATTATAATTCTATAATTATTTACATATATAAACAAAAAAACAAATAAATATATTTATAATTATAATTATAACTTTAAATAGTATATATTTATAAATATTTGTATATAATTTTTAATATATATATATATATATATTAATAAAATAATAAAATTATATGTATATATTTGTATTTATATATATATATAGTTATAATTATAATTACAACTCTATTTAAAAAGTATTTATAGATATCATAAAAAATATAATAAAATATATTTATTATTTAAATATATTTAATATAATTTTACAAGTACATTTTTAGAACATATACAGTTTATATGGGTATCATTATGAATTAATTAATATACCCCATCAATAGACAACATGATGTAATGTATTAATGAACATTCATACATGATACATAACATATATATACACCTCATCAATATATTCATTGATCAAATTAATTGTAAAATACGTAAATATAGAATAATTTTAATTATAAATATATATATATATATATTAAAAGTTTTATTTATTTATAAATAAAATAAATAAAATAATTATATTAAATATATTAAATATATTAAATATATTAAATATATTAAATATATTAAATATATTAAATATAATGAATTAATCCAATAAATCTAATAAATCTAATAAACCTCTAATTAACATAATTAATATAATTAATATAATAAATATATTTATTTTTAATGTAATTTATTGTAATCTTATATTTATTTAACTATATATATAATATTATAATCTTAGAAATACTTTATTCACTTAAAACATTATATATATATATATATTTATATTTGGATTATTAAAAAATATATTAATTATATACATTTGGTTTTTATTTAATGTATAAAAATAAACATTAATTTTTAATAAAATATAATAATTTTATATTAATTCATAATATTTTTTATTAAAAACTTTTATCAGCGCTATTATGAGCGTTGAAAAATGTTCCATTTATCAGCGCTAAGAAAAGCACTGATAAAGGGGACACCTTTATCAATGAATTTTTAGCGCCGATAAAGGTCAAATTTATCAGTGATGATAAAGGCCCACCCCTTTATCAACTCTTTCTTCTTAGCGCTGATAAAATGCAGTGTTTCCCTTGCCCTGTTTTGTGGTAGTGTGGTGAGGATAATGTATCTTTCACATTATTTAGAAGGAGGTACAATATTTCTTATAAACATGTTGCAGATCTTGTTGGTGTTTCATCACTAGAAGAATCATATGTTCCTTCTCATAATATTCCAAACAGACTCAGTACCATTGATAAGAACATGGTTGTGGATTCTCTTTTTGCATATTTTTAAAAAGTTAGAAAAGTCCCTCATCCGACAATGGATAACAGTGTCATAACATTATGGATACATGGGTACTCAATTCCTAGAAAAGGATAAAGGGATATATTTAATGTATTAGATGTTTTTGTAATTAAATTTTGAACATTTGGATGATAGATCTGGTCATGTTAATCATCATTATGATGGTGAACATGAAAACATATTCAGTCAAATCTAAGATAATAATGTTCCCAACCTTAATTATTGAAATGGTTGTGAAATTTATAGTGTTATTAATTGTAGAAATATAATTGAATCCACACAAGGAAAATATTTCCTTTGTTATTGATGATACAATTTTAAGAATGAAACTGTTTTTTGATTCCAAGACAAAGATGTTTGTGGAAAAAGTTGATAGTGTTACATCGGAGGCACAACCATTAATGAAAGATGAGGAAGATCAGAAGAAGAAAATAAAGGTTGTGACTTATTCACCTATCAAAAAAATAATAAAAATAAAATTTTGGATGAATTATTTGATAAGATGATGGTTTATAAGGCTCCAAAGATTATGGGGGAACTAAAATCTAGAATTAACCACATTGAAGCTAAAACATTTAAAATTAAGGCTGCTGAAACATTGGAGGAAGAAGAGAAGAGAATGAAACAAAAGAATAGGATACAATTATCCAGAATAGTATAATGTATTTTGAAATGTGTAGAAAGAGATTATGAAAATCCAATACATCAAACATCCCATACCGATAAAGTAAATATATAAGATAGTTTAGTTTATAATGAAAACTCAGTTATTCATACCTTATCCCTTCTACTACTGACAAGGGAAAATAAAAGGTTGTTATTGAAGAATCAGTTCCAAATGTTATGGAGAAACATTTTCTACCAAAGTTAGTTTGAAATAGATATCTATGAATATCAAGATAGTAAAATGAAGTGCATAATGAAGAAGTTGATAGGGAAGTTGAATAAGTAAATGAAGAAGAATATGAAGAATTACCATAAGAGGAAGATGTCGAAGTAGAAGAAAATTAAGTGGAAGAAAAAGAATAAAAGAAATGGGATGATGATGAAGAAACTCTGTCAGATAAGGAATCAAAAGATCCATCATCATTATCATTTTTACCCTCTATTCATGATAAGGATGAAAAATCAAAATGATCACATGAGGAAAATTCATCATCAAAAAGGAAGCTGAATCATCATTGAAGAATGAAGAATAAGATAAACAATAAAAGTTGAATGTTTGTGGCAAAAATTAATCTTATAAGAATGTAGAAATTATTGAATTATTAGATGAGAAGAATACTTCAGAGAAAGATGATAACAATGTCAAGGAAGTTGAAACAGGAAAAAATAGAATTAAACTTCCCAAACCTTCCTTTGACTCATTATATTTGGGGGGGAAAATTGCACAATAAGGTTTTTATTATATTTTTCAATCATCAATGATGTTAAAATATATAATTTCATATATTCCATACCTTTATGGAAGGTTTCAGATCATTCAAAATAGTCTATGTGAAAAATTTGAGTCCATTAAAGTTTTAATAGAATTAGTGATTCAAATTGAAGATAAATTAAAAACATTTAAATAAAATTACCTTACAAATGATCATGCAATCAGTTGGTAAATTTGTATATCATGGTCAATTCGGATATTAATTTGTATAATTAAATGATTGATGAAGTAAAAAAACTCTTTTTAGAATCAGTTGAATCCTTTAACAATTTATCCTTATACATGGATGATATAGTTATGTTTGTGGAAGAATTAAATGATTCCACTAACGAACCGCCTGCGGATGTAAATGTTTTGACACAAAATATCTGAGATATAGAGTTGGAAATGAGTAGGCTCAGAACCTGTGAATATGATTTGATTCTAATGAGGTATCAAACTAAAGAGTCATATGAGGAAGTAAAAAGGTTAAAAAATAACGAACAAATGCAACGAGAAAGGACTGTGAAGATGGAAAATGATTGACACATGTTCAAGAAAGAGAAATACTTTCTAAAAAAATAGATGAATATTGAATGATTTTATTTTATGTTTAACTCTATGTGTAATTTTTTAAATAATTCTTATTGATAATGAATGAATTAACATTTTATCAAGTTCCATTATTCTTGAATGTTATCCAATTCTAATTGGTTATATATTCATTCGTATTTTTTATGGATGATTAGTTAGTTCAAGTCATTAATTTTTATGTTATTTTCCAAACATATTAGGAAACTTCATATTATTATCCATTCATTTTTAAAAATCATAAAGGGGGAGAATGAAATATTATGTGGGAGAACGTTTTATCCAAAGGGATAATGTTTTATAAAGGGGGATAATTATTTTAAAAAGATATATACTCTCTTTATTGGGAGATATTATACAAATGGGAAGAATATTTTCTATAATGTATATATTTTCTAATACATTCCAACCTATTCAAAAGAGTTACAAATTATGGGGGATTTAGGTTCATAAGAATAAATTAATAGTTATTAAAATAACTAAGGGATGTAAGTTTTTCAATTTATTTTCCCATTTACATTTTGTTGTTTGTGATGTCCAAAGAGGGGGATATTGTTGAGTAATAAGTATTACTTCTTACAATTACATTTCATTTGTTTTTTAAATTAGAATCACTTTCTGAAAACATTTTTACTAAATTTTTATGTCCCATGTTTTTTTCGTGTATTTTTAGAAAAAATTACCTTTTAACACCTGTAGAAAAAGTTATAATGTTTTTGGAATATAGAGTTTATATTGTTCATTACGATCATCAGATTGAGTATCCATATGATTAATAAGACTTACCTTTTATCATAAACAGATTTAGACTTTTGTGCAATCTATTTTAATGAAAATTCATTATTAGCGGACTGATCCTTTTACCAAAACAATCAGACTGACCCTCATAAGGATTATCATATTTAAAATCAATAACGATGCCAATCAGACTACCCTATGTTTATAATCAGAATATTAAATAATTATTTTATTCATAAGGAATAAATTTAGTTCTATAATGGTGTTAAACAAAAACAATGTCATACATTTAGTTACTCTAGAGAATTATGAGCTATTAGGAACCTACAATCAAAGTCCATTGAAATAAAACTAAAAAATATGACTGTTGGAGATTTGCCTATAAATTACCGGTCATTTGATGGGATTCAAGATAATACATTTTTCAAATCAAGTCTTATGATTTTTTCTATACATGAAAATCTCATTCTTAATCATTTTAATACTTAATAGAGCTATAGTTCTAAGGAATCCTTGTGAGGTTTTTTACTTAAAAACTTTTGAATTTTTATTCTGCATCTAACCATTATTACAATCAAGGGATTTCAGGTATAGGAAGATGGTGAATCTAAACCATCAGATCAGACAATTCTGGGGCTAGGAGGAAAATTTTTGATTCTAATATCAATGAATTGTGAGGATAGAAAGAAATATCTTATTCTAATCATCAGAATGAGGATTTTTTTGGTAAGGAAATACAGAATTTACGATAAGAATAAAACTACAGATGACTTTAGTCATGGTTATTGACTACATTACTCCTAAGGTTAAAATATTTTAGTCTTTAAATATATCTTTTAGGTCATTATTACTATTACAAGCTATTTTATTGCTTGTTTTTATAGGATTCTATTCCACTATTCATGTAATAGAAAGTTATTCTTCATTCTCATGTTTTAATACAATTTGTTTTTTAAATGTTACTATAAATATGATAATAAAAAACCCTTTACTTAATCTGATACATCGTTATTCTGATTTTTTTAATCTGATATAATCATATGTTTTCTGGTTCTTATTTTTTTACTTTGATAATTAGGAAAATCCCGAGTCTGATAAATTTACTTTAGGAGGAATTGTGTTTGAATAGATTAATGGTTTGAAACTAAAATCACCCCTCTTATAAAAATATCCATCAAAGATAATATTACGATCTTATAATCTAAACTATGACAACTTTTCCATTACATTGATCATGAAGGACTTTATCATTTTGATTATCTACTACTGAAGTGATCAAATTTATTGAGCCACATCGATTTTCAAGATTATGTACTATTATACTATTGTAAATTCTTTTTAGTTTTCATTTTTATATTTCTTTATATCCTCTATTATTTCTACAAAGTATTTATAATATTTCACCTTCTAAAAGATTTATAATGTTTTATTCGTCCCAACAAAAATATGGTCGGCCAGACGGCCATGCAAAGGTGGAGAGCTACCATCATGATGCAGGTGTTAGGGAGGGGCAGTTCCTTGTAGATAGTCCGGTGGAGTTCCCTAAGACATTCGGGTCATGTAATCTCCTAAGCCTACCGGCCATGTTATATCTGAGCCTATGGTCCTTGTAAGGGTTCCCCCTCATCCCTGAAAGGCGGGTTATCAGATATCAATAAAAATGAAGGCCTTCGGGCCATTCGGGCTATATCTGTATCTTTGTGATCCAAACTAATATAAAAAACATCCTATGTTATTTTTTTACCTATCACTACACTATTAACAATGTTTTACACTTTGGTAATAATATTTTATTTTTTTTATTTTTAAAAGCATTATTCACCCCCTCTAGAAAATTTTTCATTATACTGGGACCTAATATAATTAAGGATTAAAAAAGAGCGGAAATTATGGATATTTTATATCAAGATAGATTACCCTTTTATCCAACATCAAATGTTTTTTCCACAATTTAATGTATCATAAAACCATAATAAATGGGATAATAAAATATTTACAAATTTCAGAATGATTTTTTATAAAAAGAACTATATGAAAATATTATTATGAAGAATATAAAGGGAATAAAGGTGAGTTATTTATCATGACCACATAGCATATAAAAATATAATAGAAATATAATTTTCCATTAATAATTACCAGTTTTCAGGAATTTAAGACATTAATTATTATAACTCTATCAAATTTTTACATTTTATGAAAATTTAGTTGAAGTACATGGGAATGAAAAAATCATGGGAACATATGTAATTCCTTGAAGGATTCACGAGGGTTAGGTGGGATTAGGTTTTCAAAACCAAATATTGATCTCATGGAAGCATTGAACTTTATTTTTCTAAAGTTTCTACTATGGTACTTTTTGAACAGATCATCATATGATATAATAGAAAATTATCACCAGTTTCTACGAATGATTATTTCATAATTATTTTGGCATCGATATCTCATTATGATTTATATATATATCAAATATATGTAAAAATGTCCTTTATAAATAGAAATTTAAAGAAGTAATTATATATGGATCAACCTATGGGTTTTTCCACTGATAGAAAGGAACATATTGTATTCAAATTAAATAAATAAATATATTAACCTAAATAAACTTCTCTATAATATTATGAGACCACTGTCTCTTTTAGATTTAAGAAAAATTACATTGATCAATGTATGTATTAGAAGTCATTTGGAGTAATATTATATTATTGAATGTGTATGTTGATAATATATTACTTATATAATACTTATATTTTTTTATTAAGATAAACTAATAATTTTTTCCTCTAATAATGCTAATATTGTGGATATGGGAAAATCAATATATGGATTGAGTAAAAAAATTCTATAAAAAATCACATGGTCTTCTGGTTTGATCCTTGAATGCATATAATAATTATGTTTAGATATATTTAGGATAAATAACTTTTCAAAATCATTAGATTCAAGTGAAAAATGAGATAAATTTAATATTAATAAATGAAGTAAATATTACTTTGAATAGAAATAGATTGAAGGAAACATTTATGCATAAATGTTCTGAATCTTGATGTATAATAAAACATACAAAAGGTTAGATATTATATTTGAGATTGGTATATTTTTAAGAAACCCAATAAATAAAATATAAGATAATAGGAAATATATAATGAATGGAATGTGACATTTACAAAGAATAACATATCAAAAGCTTACTAATATAAAATATAATCAACTTGAGGTGGTAGGATATTTTGATTCAAATTTTTTAGGATGTGTTAATAAAATAATCTATACATTTTATTATATGTAACTTCGATCCATAGGGTCGATATCATGGAAGGGTGTGAATTTTTTCGTTATTATTTCATTAACTATAGTGGATGAATTTATAGAATGATTTAAGGATGTAATTTGAGGTATTTGGTTTTGGAATGTTATTTGAATATTTTGAATTGGGGATAATATCTACAATAACTCTAAAAAATTGTTATTACAATATGTTAGTGGTGTTATTTTCAAATAATAAAAAATATTCCAATGGTTTTGAGCAAATTTTCTACAAATAGAAGTCTAATAAACCCTTTTTGGTGTGGGGGGGTGAATTTGGGAGTTAAAATTTTATTTTTATTTACATGGTATTCTCATCATTTTAGTGTGATCAATATAATTTTATTAGTTATCATACATTTAGAAAACAATTAAATACCTAAATGAAAATTTAGGGACACAATATTTTACTTGGTTTTTCACTAAGGGAATGTCAAATGTGCATATGATGAGAATAGAATATTTTAAATCCCAAGAGTACTTATTCTTCCTATCCACTTAAAAAAACTTGGATCTAGGTTTATAAACATAATATAAAACATATATATTTTTATGATATTTTTTGGAAAAAATAATTAACATCAATCCAATAAGGGTGTTATCATTTTTACTCATCCATTTTCTTCAATTATAGATATTCAAGTGAATTTATGTTTTTATGATGGTATACACTTTATAAAATTACAAAAATAATTTTTTATAATAGAATATTATAATATTCCTTTCCATTCATCATCTTCTTCTTTTTAATACTGAGGTGTTTTTTATATTTTTGAATATTAAAATCCACATAAAATCCATAGTAATATTCCATTTCTTATAAAATTCATGATAATTTCCATATCTTAAATTTGGAAACTCTATGAGACAAGAACTAGGTAATCCTTTCATTTAATGTCCCATAATATTCATGATCTTATTAATAAAATTTGATCATTTATTTCTCCAAAAAATCCATAAGGTTCATTCAATACATTGACCAAATAATTAATGTTTAATTTCAATTTATTATATTCTCATGCGTGCTAACATATGGAATAAAGCCAATAAGTAATTGTTTGATTTCAGTTAATAACTCTTTATTTATATTTTAAGAAATTTAAATCACCATAAATATTATAGAAAAAACCTCCTTTGAAATCGATTCAGTCAACTTTATGGTTGAATGATTTTTGGTTTCAAAATCTAAAACGGGTATAGATCTCCCACAAAAATACCCATCAAAATTTTCTACAAACTAGGTTTTTTATCACAAAAAAAAGGGAATGAACCTTTTGGAAAGGGTACGTTATGATATTTAATTAAGGGAATTAATCATTTGAAGTAATTATAATACTTATGTACTTTTCCATTTTTTTAGTAAATGACTCTTACAACGTTCCTGCTAACTATTAAATTCTTAAATTACTCATCCATAGTACATGACTAATCTTCCAATGTTATAGATAAATCTTATGAACATACATATTATTTTTATAAAGTATCATATTACACATTCAATGTCCTTGCTGACTCATAGAAAATTCCATATTACTCTTTTGATGTATTAGATTACACTTCTAACACATCATCTAACACTTTCAAATTTTCATATTACTCTTCTGAAGTATCATATTACTCATATGAAGTTCTATCTAAATCTTATGATCTTAAGAATTATACATCCAAAATACTATATTAATCTTCCAAAATCAATAATTACTCTTTTGAAATTTACTTTTTTCAGAATATGAACCTTGAAAATTCCCAAATGACTTTTATGAAGTCTAACTAAGAAAAATTCTCCAAATTATTCCCAAAACTATATTCAATAAAAAAATCCAAGAACAAACTTAAGACTCCTATGGACTTCATAATGTAACTAAATAATTCTAGGATTCTAAATGGACCACATATCTCAATTAAAAAAATCTAACAATATAAGATTTTCTCCAAACATTATACTCTTTTGGATTTTCTTGTCTACTCTCAAACCTAGTTATAGAAACTCCTCAGTGTATATTACTATTTGAAATCTTATATCGACCAGACAAGGATGTTGTTATTGGTTGGTCATTTACAGAGAATTTAAAACTTGCTACCATAATATGTGAGCTCCCACTTCCATAATGCTACCCTTCTATCCCTCTGATCAGTGCCACGTCTATATGAACATACAATGTAAAAACAACCAAGAAAATATGAATTGAACATATTTATAAGCCAAGATGAGTTAGTGATCATTGTAGTAAACAACAAACATAAGCTAATAAATTTAGTGTTGTTAAAAATATTCATATTATACCTCTGATGTCCTTTATGCATTTATATTGTAGTATATATCCCCATTTTATATTAACATAAATAGAATACAAGAACCTGTGATCATTATGAAAAAACAATTACATAATGATATAAAATAGAGTGAGTGGTTACTTTTCGAACCTCAACTAGATGAAGGTTGTGATTGGACACTAAATTTCAACATGTGTCTCTTAAATACTAGAGAAAGCATGGGTTTATTCATGATATCTGTAATTTATTTATTAGTATTTACCAACTCAATCATGATTAATTCATGATATAATTTTGATTTCATAAAATAGTACCCTATTCAATGTGTTTGTTCTTAAAATGTTGAAACAAATTCTTTATGATCACGATAGAACTCATTTTTTCATAGAAAATTGTCATCGGAAATTTCATTTCCCCCTAGATCTTCCCGTTATTGTAGTATCTACTGAATCTATGTCCATAATTTTTTAACAGAAATGTATTGTACCAAAACCATGACTAGTTAAGTACTTTCCTATTAACTTATCAACCATCCCACATTTTTTGTACTAATATAAAATTATCCTCTACTTACGGACATTTAGATTACAATGTCACCAGATCAATCTGTATTAGAAAATGACGATAGCTCATTTTACTTTTCTGTATGAAAGAGTAAACCATAATAGAGAGAACCTTGTGTGCATCTAAAAATTATATTCACTTTTGTTAAGTGATACAATTTAATATTTAATTGAAATTGATAAAAGAAATAAATTTCAGAGGAGATATCTTGTTGTTTTTTCTTTTGAGAACAATATACTTATAAAAATTTCTCAATATGAAGTATGATTAACTAGATTCCCATTTCCATGTTTCCAAAGAACGGTTCCAAATAAAACACAAGTCGACATAGGTTTTTAGTCATGCATGTCTGAATTTTTAAGTATCTCATTTGCGTACTTTTTATGTGAGATTAAAATATTTCTTTCATTTTGAATCACTTACAACCCAAAAAAATATAATAAATCCCAAATCATTGGAATTTAAAATATTGACCTCATTAGTATTGAAAAATATTCCACTAAGTTATATTTACTAGCATAAAAACTAATATTATCCAAATATACTATCACCATAAACTATTCATCTATAGATTCCTTCATATTACTATTTTAATCAAGACCACATATTCATAACTATTTTTTCATAAAATATGAGTCATGTTAGCCATACCATTCATGTGGTTCATTTATTATAACATAAAATGCATTCCTTAATTTACACATGTTTCTATAATCACTATTAATCTAGAATATAACTATCTTCTCAATATATACATACTACATTACCACACAATTGATGAATTTTATTTTCACATTCTTATAGAAAATTTTACGACCTATTTGAATCAACATGACTAAAAAGAGTCTGATTCACTCATGTTTAGACACTAGTGAAAAGGTATCTTTAATATCTTTTCCTTTAATTTATAAATAAATTTTATACACCTATGAATCCATATTTCAAATCACATTTCCATGGTCATAAAACCTTTTAATTAATGAAAATTTTATTCTTATCATGTTATGGTTTTGTTGGTCTCTCAACAAGTTACCACATGTTTTTTCAATAATATCTTAATTAAAGGGTCTTACCATTGATTCATCCTTTATATCCCCCGGTAATAATGTTGGTTATACTAGTGATAAAAATAAAGTGTTTTGTAATATTATTATCTTATGTCTTTGAGTTGGTGTATCCTATCATCAATTACATTGGATTGATGAATTTCAATCCTTCTCGTTCATCATTGACATATATGATTCCTATCTTCAAAATATATTTCTTTCTATAAATCATCTTTAGAATAATAATCTATTGAAATAATTTTTACTATTATAGTATTTGTACCAGCTTCATCATATTCGTAATATACTTCAGTTAGGATATAACTTCCCAAATTATTACCTTTTCTATTTTTGATAACCTTGAATTTTTTCTTTCTACAATATTTCTTCATATTTTTTGAATAATTTATAGTTTTTACAACTTTTTTTGTAGTGTAAGAACACTCCTTTATCTGTATTATCACAATATTTTCCTTGAATTCTTACTTTATTTAAAATCTAAAATAATATTTAAAAATTATAGAAGTGATTTGGTGATGGATTTCATCCATGACACATTAAATAGTTGATTAGTTATTCTTTAGGGATTTTAAAATACATATTTTGAGTGTACACTTTAACTTAAACTGTTTATTTTTAATAATGACAGTAAAAATATTTTTAATAATCATTATTTTAGCTGAATTTTTTACTATTACATTTATCTATTCCCCAATCCCATTATTCTGTTGAGTATATATTGAAGATAGCCCATGTTTTGAACTATAATTTTCTAGGAAGTTCTTGACTTCGATGGACATTTATCCCATTCAATTTTCTGATAATTTTTTTTGAAAGTGATAAATTTTATTTTACACTCTCCTATAGTTCCTCATAATGAAACCCATCACCTATCAATTTATTTTCATAAATATTACATCAGCCATCCTACTATAATAATTAATCAATGAAATGAAATAACTTTCTCCACATGTTTTGTAAACATTTATTGATCCACAAACATCATTATGAATCAAATTAAGTAAGATGGATTATCTTTTATTCATTTACTAATAATGGTTACATGCCATATTCCAACACATTCATGCATCACATGAATTTTCATGATCTCACATGAAATTATTAATTTCCAATTATTAATTTATTTTTGATATATTCTCTACACTTCTTTAGTGAATATTTCTTATCCTCCACTACTATAAAATATTATATTCTACCACCATAAGGAAGCATGAATTATCCTTATTGTCCACCTAATAAACATCACTTTTTCCTCTCTATTCCTTCATGGTGAGTTCCTGAATATAATTTTGATTAAGAATACTTTCCAATTTAAAAATTCTTCAAACTCAATTTCACAGGGTTAACTAACACTCATGAAGTTATGTCAAAAAAAATACATAGAGAACTTATGTAGTCTCTTTTTCATCACCTTATAACATATTCATTCTTATTCTTTTTATATTAAGTGCATTCTTATTGTTGAAATGAAAATTTCCATCAACATTCCCCATTATGATTTTATGAATATAAACATTGTCAGTAAGTGGGATGAAAAACCACTATCAATAATCCATGTACTATTATTCTCTATTTCATTGAGTGTAACTTCATCAAGGTTGGATTTCTGTATCATCTTATATTCTTTCTAAGAGAAACAGATAGATGTGGAGGTAATAAATGGAACCTCTTCACTCTTTGCATCATTGGTATTTTAATTATCTTCCCCTTCTTATTTTAGTGGAGATAATATATTTCCGAAATTAATTTCAATGGTAATTATGTTATCTATATATATTTGACCCCCATGGTAGACATTTCATCTTATTTTACTATAGTAAACGAATTTATGACCAAAGTAAGATAAATGAAAAATAATAAAAATAAAAATAATTTATTATTTGTGAGGAAGTATATAAATTAATTAAAATTTTCTTACTTTCAAGTGAATAATCTATTAAATAGATCCAAGCCTCATCATAATAGGACATAGTGTGGTCAAATAAACCCCAAAAATGGCACTTCAAAAGTGAAAATATCATTTGAATATTTTCACTCAACATGTCACCTACTTTTTAGTATATCCCTGGTACTTTATTACCCATCAAGGACTGAGGGTTTTTTTCAATGTAATCATTCCATTATTTCCATACTACTGATTCTACTATTTTTAGTATATTAGTGATACACACAACTATTATTTTACCCATATTCATGGGTCTTTTATTAGGGTTTTCCTGATTCCTTCAAGGACCATGTTGGAACTTTCTGACAGTTCCACATATTAGAACATAAAAAATTTCATATTCTTTTTTAGATCACCTGACATTATTTTATATTCATTTTTTCATCTAAAAGTAAAAAAATCATCTTATATAGATTAAAATAACCTTTATATTTTCCAAATAATAATTAAGATCCACAATTTTCATATCTTTTTCATTAATTTTCAATTTAAATTCAACTACTTCTGTTGTGCTCTATCAATTGTATAGTTGATAATTCATATATTTATATTGTCTTTATATTTTAGATTGAATATGATCCAAATATTACTTCACCAATACACTAGTTGTTAGATTATTTAATCTTTGAATATCAATCTCTTTATGATACCCCATAAGTTCTACTTTGAGATCCAAAAAAACCATGAGTTTTAGTATCATTCCCTCTTTTTTGGTTTCAAATTTCCCATTGGTGGTGATAAAAAATATATTCTATGTTTGATTTCAATTATGTTACTTCTTCATATAAGTAGTCTTTATAAATATAATATTACTTAATTACATGTCTTCCTCTCTATAACTTGGTCATATAATTACTTCATAGTTTGAATTACCTTTTTGAGAGAAAATTTGTTGATATATTTTTTATAACTTATTCCTCACTTTCATCACCATAAAATTTCATAGGATTCCATTATAAAAATGATTCATACCTTCCCACATCTACAACAAAACAATCCTTATCCCAACAATACCAACAAAACTCTATTACCAATAAATTGATCAATGAAGCAAACAATTATGGAGGGGAATATGTTTTTAACAATAGTGATAATGTACCATAAAATTATAGTAATTGAGATCAAAAAATGGGGAGACAGAAAAATAAATGAGGCATTAGAAGAAAATAATGGTGGTGACTATAAAAGAAGGAAATATCAGTGGTGGAGGAGATATGTGAGTGTGTTTTGAGTGAAGGAAATACCCATTAAAGTATACCACACATGCCATTAGGTAGACTGTCTTCACGAAGAGGGAATGGTGTGAGGAGATTTTCTATTAGTGGGGATCTACACTGGAAGAGGAGCAACATGGGAAGCAGAGTTATATGAGTAGTGGGAATTAGAAGGGAATGGGAAGGACTAGGGGGAATAGGTAAGTGTGCGATTCTTTGGGGTGGGTTTTAATTGGGGAACCTAAGAATAAAACTAGGGGATTTTGGAGAAAATTTTGGGGACATTATTTAACAAACTTATGATTACCAGTGGTTGGTGAATATTATTTGAAATAGTGACTGCTAAAAAGTGATCACTCTCTTCCCCAGTGAAATTTCTCAATTTTCTAGAATTGAATTTATCATACATCAATTTGATCACACATCCACCTAATCCAAGAATCCTTTTCCACCATATCCACCCCCAACATGTCTAATATATCCTAGTGGCCCAAGCCTCTCATTATTTTCTTATTATATGGGATCTTTATGGGAAATAAAACTTCACATGTTCCATTTCCAACATGAACTAGAAATTTCTTAAACATCCATCACTGTAATATCTTCCTACCATGATGTGTTCCACATTATCACTAATGTCTGGTGTTGTCTCCTCCACTTTAAAAATTTGAGACACCCAGTAAAACACATTCTTAATATCAGTTATCACCCTCATGAAGCTAGATCCACACATTAAGTGACGAAAACATTAATTATATAATTATTTCATTATTTTAGATTAATATTAAATATATATCATAAAAATTCAAACCCTATAACTATAACTATTTAATGAATTTTTATACTATATACACAAGAACATTATTTCATGAATGATCTTCAATATTTCCGAATATGTTCTTCTCATATAGTACACTTTTAAGTCATACCTTGATGAAAAACATTATTCATAACCTGAGGAAATTGAACATAAGAAATAATAAGATCGAATTCTCAATAAGTGTAAACAAGGGAGATATTTTTCAATAATAATTAGAATAAATAACATGATTACAAGGGTATGAAAATAGACGTATAAGATTTTAATATCATACAAACTAATTTATAGGTCATATTCATTGTATAAATATTTAAAAATTCGTAAGGCATGAATCATATAAGAATCAAAGATCATGATCAATGAGATCATATCATAAGTATAAGGTCATGCCAGAGAGTAAGACATAACAAGTGTGTCATAAGGATAATAATAGAAATCATATGTCAAGGATACCCATGAAGACATTCCTCTTATTTTAGTATTTGGATAACCACCTATGTATATACTTCACGCTTGGGATAACCACCCATTTTTTCACTTATGGCTTTGGATAACTACTCGGGTACTCTTTGAGGTCACAAACCATTAATCATGACCCTATTCATTGGTGTGATTTATCAAAACAAAAAATCATATAATAATAATCCAGTAATATGTATTCCATAAAATCATGGAATCATTTATCATTTATTCAAAGAATAACCCTTGGAAATGAAAATGGGTTTAATCAAAACATCATCATTATATTCAATAAATATCTAGGAATAAAAGGTTGAAATGGTTCATATCCTTAATAAATCATAAGAAACATCAAAGGATATTTTTATAAATAAAAACACCTTTAAAATATTATTTCAAAATTTTGTGAAGAAAATACCCTTTCCTTTTTTTAAATCACTTAATTAAAATCTAAAAATTTATTAAATAAGAATAAAATAAATTACATGGAATGAAACCATGTAAACAAATAAATTAAACTTAAAATTAAAGAGTAGTCATGATGATGGGAAAATCCATTTGTGTAGTAAAAATTAAAACAAATATACCATTCACACCCCCGATAAAAATCACTTCATTCAGAAAATGACAAGAATATTAATTTAAAATTTTTATAAAAATAAAAATATTGGTAAAAAACCTTAAATCATAGGAGAGTTGTAAAAATACTTTTGAAAACATTTTAATGAAAATATTCAACTGAAATATAAGATTTCAAACCAAATTGAGAAATAAAATTAGTTTTTCATAAATAAATTATTTTGGTCTATGGAGTACATAGATAGAGGAAAAAGAAAGGAAAAATTTTAATTTCAAAATATAAATAAAATAGAATAAAATACATAATATTTTTAGATATAGATCATATAATTTCATCATTTTAAATTTTACCATAAAAAATCTTAGTTAAAATTTAGATTGTACTATAAAACCATTACTACTTTGGTAACATTATAATAATATTCCCCTTGAATGAAAAAACACCAAATGAATCATTAAATTAAATTAATATAAATATATTAATGTTATAAAATATCAGATCCTCAATATATACAACACATAAAATAAACAAGTGGTGAATATGGAATATGTCTCACTGAAATAAAAATGTGATGAAAACCCTTACCTGAAGTCTGATATGGTTTTTATGTGATATAAACTAATTTATAATAAATTTAAAAATATTTTAATTCTATAAAAGAACCAAATTCATACTTATATTACCATACATGGTTTACTTATAATATCTTTTCACCATTTTACAAATAAAATTTTATCATCATTATCATCATTTCTTGTGTAAATTCCATCGTTCTTATATATGTTTCCATAGGGTAGTTATGGCCATAAAATGTATATCATTATTTAATCACCTATAGATTATTAATAATAATATATATATCATAATATATATATATATAGAGCCATATATTGAAGGATGAGACATAAAAATGAAATAGACCATTCATGGAGATGGTAGTCCGTACATATGCATGAAAACTATTTTCCTTTCCTAAAAAAAGAAGAGAAGAAGGATAAAAAATATCATCTCATTAAAAATTAATAATTATAACTTAAATATAATATATATTTATTAAATTCATCATTATATCCATCAATGTGAGGAAGTGATGTAAAATTAAGGATATCACTACATAGAGACAGTGTTCCACATGTATGCATGAACAAAACATTCATTTCCCTTTTGTTGGAAATGAGGTAGGAAATGAAAATACCATAATAATAATAACATATTAGTATAATGATGATTATATATAGATTATTTTATTATTGATACAAAAAATTTATCAGAAGTATAATAATAAATAAGATTTAAAAGTGTCGGGTAAGATGATTACTTCTTCTTTGATACACCTCCTTTGAATTACACCATAAGACTTCACATAATGGTCTTAAAACAATAATAAAATCTCATTAATTAATGTAATTATTCTAGTAACGTTTTTGGGTTTTTATTTACAATGTTATAATGCTCAATTTTTTTATAAGGGCAGGGAATAGGTTCACTTTTATAAGTGAGGGGTGGGAGAGCCACGAATTTACATAAAATATTTAAATACTATAAAGTTAATTTCTTGTGAAAGTGGTATAAAATGGATAATAAATAAAATTTATGATAATATAATGTTTAAAAATAATCAATCTATAATAATTTTACATTTTTTGTGGAATTTGTACCCTTATATATTATATTAACTCCAGCTAAACCCGTTTAACCTAAACCATGGTAGAAAATGCAGACAATTTAAAAATTAATTATGGAAAACGTATAAGTCACTCATTAAAAAATTGGTACATGGGTATTCCAAATATAATTTTTTTATTAAATTCAATTTCTATAATTATAGGAAATTAAATTTAAAATAACCATGAAAAGAAAAACAAAAACTATATTTTTAAAAAAATAATTTTTAAGCATAAAACTAAATTTTCATTCATTATATACCTTGTAAAAACTATTAGATAAATTATAAAATACTTAATGGAATATATAATATTAATTTTTCACTAAAATTATTATTCAATAATTATTTACATAATTTATTAATATAAAAACACATTGTATACATAAAAATATTTTTATAAAAAATAAATCATTTTTACCTTCCAATGATATTATCTTCTTTTAAAAAAAATAGATAATTAATGTATGAATGATTATTCATAAATTTGAAATTAATTTAATTAATATAATTTTCTAATTGTGATAAATTTATAAAAATATATGATATATAGAAAAAATTAATTAAAATAATAGATCTTTTATTCAAAAAATGATTTTATTAAGAATATTAATGATTATATCTTATGAATTAATCAATACATTTGAATTGAGGAAATAATTCACATAAATATTTCAAAAAAAAATTAATCCTATTCATAACCATCAGTAGGATGACTATGTTTTAATTATTATCATGTATCTTAGTTCTTTTAGACTTTGTGGTTCATGTTAATCAAGATATCAAACACCACAGATTTATTTTAAAGGAAAACATATAAAATAATAGGACGTAACATTATACCCCCTTAAAATAATTTAACCTTATAAATTTCATCACTTTGATACAAAAAATTGAGGATATTTCTTCCACATCACATCCTTGGGTTTCCACGTCGTTTCCAAAAAATTAGGGTTTTACTACAAATCTTTTACTTGGTGAGTCATATTATTTCATAGAATATTCTCTCTTTTATCTATAATCTCTACTATATTTTACTTATAATATAAATCATGATTTAGTGTTCAACCACTAACTTTAGTATATGTGAAGGATCATGTAATTCCTTCTTCAAAATAGATACATGAAACACATTATGATTTTGAGAAAGCATGGGTGGAAGATATAATTGATGAGATAAGATCTATAACCATTTATGAATAATAAAGGGACCAATATACCTAGGTATAAACTTTACCTTATTTCTAATTCTCATAAACTTATTCCATATTGAAATTAATAATAATACCTTATCACTATCTTAGAATTCTAGATCTCATAGATGATTTTCATCATAACAGTTTTGTCGACTCTGAGCATCCATAATGTGATGTTGAATGGATTTAAACTCATATTCCATTTAATCACCAAGATATGGTCACAAAATGTTCATTATATATATTTATATAATATTTTCTTATTTATACACTTATTTCCACATAGGGATTCACATAGAACGATCTTAATTATCGAGTGAAATCTATTATTATAAGTGAATTTAATAGAAGAAGGTGTTGTTTGAAACCACATTTAAAATATTGAGAATAATATCTTAACATATCCTCTGGGGTTTGAATGCTTCTCTTATACTAAACATATGTCAAAGGATGACAGTAGTACTAAAAACACTATATCTAGAGATTTATTAAAACTAATCTAGTACTTTTAGGTAAAAATCCTATCTCAATCATATAGAATAGAATGTGTTACTACATGAAACCATAACACCCCCTTAATGATTATAGAGTAAAGACAACCAACATAGAAATATTCTATGAGAATAATTAATTCTGATTACTTTCAAAGGAGATCAAATACAACCCAAATATAATCATTCCCATTAGTTTTTATGGGGAGTCATATTACAAAATTCATGGGAATATTTTCCCATTTCTATATAAGTGTGTGTAATGGTTATATATCCCCCTATAATTCCTCTTCTCAACCTTAACTTTTTGGCATACTATGCACTATGATAAATAGTCCACAATATATCTCTTCATGTTATAATAAAATAAATTCTCATTATTTTCTCTATATATATTCATATTTATCTGATAAATAGATAATGATGAGCACTAAGCTTCATCCAATAACTCCTTATTCAAATATGGTATAACAGGGACACATAATTAGTTATTTCAACTTAACATTCCATCACAATAATGGTTAAAATTTTTAATATTTCTCACTTTCTTTTTTCATCTTTACAACCTACTTTTATGACACTTTAATCATCACATGGATATATGGTTGAACATTCATTTGAGAAAGATAATATTTCTCCTATTATATTAAGATTTCAAGGCCCATCCTTTTCAAATCCATAAATATTGAATATTTTTTTATCCTTATCATAGATAAGATAGAATGTTCTACTTAATTCAAATAAAAAAACACATTGTTCACCTTCTTAGGGTGGTAATGTAATGATCAGTCACAATATTTTATCAAATCCAACTATATTCACTACCACATATTCAACTCTTCATGTGTAGATATATATTTTAAAATTCTGTGATTATTATATATAAAAAACCATTCACTGTAAAGATAATTTCTCAACATTATTAATGTAAAAAATACCATATATGACTTCAAATCATGGGACATGTAATCTTTATCTTGAAGCATTAATTTGATAGAGTCATAAAATATCACCATAGAAATTTGTATAAGTACATATCCCAACCCTTTATTTGATTCACCGATATAAATCAAACACCCCTGTCCACTCTAGGGTAGTATGATTATATATTCACTGACAAATATTCTCTTTAAATAATTGAAATTTTCTTCATGTCACTCAGTTAAAAGGAACCTGACTTTATTCTATATTTGATTAGCGAGTGGATTAGACAGCAATGAGAAATTACTAATAATTCATAGATTATATCCATATAATCCAAAAAAAATATGGATCTTATCCCTAGTGGTTGGTGTGATGAAATTTTCAATGACTTCCGTGTTAGAAGGATCTACAGTTATACAATCTATAGTCATCACATATCTCAAGAATGATACTTTCTATATCTATAAATTACATACTGAATTTTTTATATGATTCTCCTTCCGTGAACTCTTTGACACAATTCTTAAGTAATATTCATAAACATAAAAACTCTTGGAGTATGTAAAAGTATCATCTAGAAATACTACCATAAATTAATAATAGTAATATATAAACAATGTATTCATTAAATCCATAAAGTTAACAGAGGGATTGATAAATAAAAATGGAACCACTATAAATTCATAATGCAAATACATTTTATTGAAGGCTATCTAAGAAATTTTTCACTTTTGAATATCGACTGATAGTGTCCCGATGAAGTCTAATATTTTATTAGTATTTTTGTGCACATAATTGATCAAATATATCAAATATATTGGGTAGATGTTACTTTTTCATAATATTTTTTTATATTTGTAAAAATCATTACTAAGATGAATTGATCTATCATTTTTATTTATAAAAATGATAGGTTCACCCCATCGTGATGAACATGGCCAAAGGAATACATTATCAATATTTTCCTAAAGTTTCATCTTTAATTAATACAACCCAATTGGGAACATTCAATATGGATTTCTTGAAATTGGTGTAGCACCATGTATGATTCCTATTGAAAACTCAACATCACGATTTAGAGGTTGAGTACTCAACTCTTCCCAAAATACATCCAGAAAAACCTATATAATAGGAATATCTTTGATGTTCATATTCTCCTGAATCATATAAGATAAATATTCCTTATTAATAGGAATAAAAACCCATAAATGGAAGTAATTTCCAAGGTATTTTTATATCCACACTCACAGATATAGATGATCATATCTTGATTTAGACTATCAAATATTTTTTCCTTATTATGGGATTTCATTTAGGGTCTCTGTAGATAGAGATAACCAATTATGAAAATCATATCAAATTCCACTAAATTAAGAATAATAATATTTTCATAGGGATTATTTTAACAAACATTAATATGAAACCCCCAACTCTGGATTGGAAGATAAGTGTTCTATAACCATCATGATCTAATTATGATATAGAAAAAGAAAAGACCCTTACATGGCCTAGGAGTTATCCCATGTATTAGGTCATTTGCTAAAATAATTCCCATGTTCCCCAAACATATAAAATTTAGATGTAAATGTAACTTTAAGATATAATTTATTTCCCTCCATTAAATTCTCTATTGTTTCTCAAAATTTACTACTTCTATGAATTTTTTTTCTATACATAAAACATATTTTCATTCCTTTGAGACATTTAATTGCGTGATACTTCCCACATTCATGAAATATAGGAGGCTGAATATTATTTCCTCTATGGTCTTGGTCAATAAAGCTCCATTGAAATTCCTTTTTTCTATTGTTATGTGTGTCAAGAAACTCACTAAAGTTTAGTTGTTTAATAAAATATAGAGATATATAATAAGGTATATTCACAAGGTTTCAAATTCCAACTCCCATTTCATTTGTTATCCTAAGATCATTCATTGAATTATTATTCACATTCAACATTAATATGATACCTCCTAGGTCAAGACACTGACTAAAACCGAAAAGTATAGTCTAAGAAAAAATAATCATTGTGAGAAATCATATAACCATAAAAATCAATTATTGGATATATAAATTATTACACCTTCAATTCAATCAATAAAACCTCATGTTAAACCTTGGTAATCCGTGGTTATTATCTAATTTATTCCTTTATAAGTATTCATAATGAAAATATTAATTAACAAAATATTATCATCTGAGAGTTTCTAACCATGTTATAGTATTATTCCCACTCATTATGCACTAATGAGGACTAAGGTAATAAATTAACATCCCCTTTCAAGATTATTACCCTATGTTTATCTATTCTGCAACTGCATTCACTTTTATTTTGAATTTATTATCTAGGAAAACAATAATGATTTATATACCATATCATAGAATCTCCCATTATACTTAAGCTCAACATAAGGGTTCTCAATAATGGTTTTAAATCCTAATATCCAAAAATAACTAACCCATAATATGATACCAATAGAAGTGATACAAACCATACATATATAATTATTATATCATTTTAGATTAATTTCCAATACATATAACAATAATATAGACCCTATAATTGTAAAGGGTTATTGTATTTTGATACTATATACATAATTATCTTATTTCATGAAATATATTCAATATCTCCCATAAATTGTTCTCACGTATTAAAATTCTTATTCATTCCCTACTTAAAACCTTTATTTATAACCCATCGAAAAGAAACATAAGAACAGGTGAGGTAAGATTATTAGTAAATATAAATATGTAATAAATAAATAAATGTATATATTTAGACATATCGTGATCATATGGGTATGATAATATGAGCTTAACATTTGAAAATCTCCCCAAACAATTTATAGATCATAATCATGCCATAATGATTTGGAAGCTCACAATACATGAATCATAGAAGAATCAAAGATCACCATCAATGAAATCATATCATAATAATAAGATCATTTCATAGAGAGTGGAATAAAAAGTTTGTAATAATCATAATCATAGAAACCATATTTCAAAGCTACCCACCAAGGCATTGATCAGATCATCCTCTAGAGATAACCACTCATGTACCTACTTTGAGCATGGGATAACCATCAATGTACCCTTTTTTCAGCTTGATAAAACAAATCATATACCCATTGATCTCATAAAACATTAATCATTACCTAATATTTTGGAGGCATTTAACAGACCCATGCATCACATAATCATAATCCATTCATATTTATGCTACAAGATCATTAAAACATTTATCATTTTTTCATAGATAAAACCATAAAAATGAAAATATAATTCATCAATATTTAATTATCATATTCATTGACCATCTAGATAAATAATAAATATGGTAACATTTGATCACATACCTAGTAAATAATAATAATCGTCATATTATGTTTCCATAAATGAAAATACCATTAAAAAATCACTAAAACATTTCTTGAAGAAAATACCTTTTCCATTTTTAAATAATAGACTGAAAATACAAAAATTTCAAGAATATTAGTAAAAAAATATTTATTTCAAAATAGACATGTAATGATATAATGTAACGATTGATGTAAATAGTAGGAATGATGGCGGGAAAACCATTTTATTCTATAAATTATAAAGTAAATTCACTGTTCACGCCCCTATAAAAAAGTACTTCAAATAGGAAATGATGAGATGATTATTTGAATATTTTTATAGAAATTAAAATATGGGTAAAATATTAATTTAATAATTGGATAAAAATATAAATACTTTTGAAAAAATTTTAATGGAAATATGGACATGAATGAATATATTCCTGATGGAAGAGAGAAATAATGATTATCTTCCATAAAACATTTTTTTTATCTAATGAGTTATTAGAGAAAGGATAATTAATGTAAAAAATAATTTATAAAAATTACTATTTGGGAATATAAAATATAATATTTATGAGAGATAAATCAGATAATTTTATTACATAAAAATCAAGTACAAACAATCTTGATTAAAAGTGAGATTGTAACATAAAACACATACAACTTTGGTAAGATTTCAAACATAACCAATTTGAAATAAATAACGTAAAATGTAACTATAAATAGATTAAATATAAAGTGATTCATGATATTAAATATTTAATGGGTAGTATGTGAACCACACAATTGAAATAAGTGATGAATATGAAATTTGACTCATAGAAATTAAAGTGAGATGAGAAACCCTTACCTAAAGTCTGATTTGATTCATATGTGATTTTAACTCTTTTATAGTAAATTTATATTTATTATAATTTTATAAATAAATAGTATTAATACTTATAATACCATAAACGTTTTAATTATAATAGTATATCACCCACCTATTAACAATATTTCATCATCATCATCATTTCAGGTGTTGACTGCTTAGTTTTTTATATAATTTTTTGTATGAATATTTTGATCATTTCATTAATATCATGTTTTAATCACCAAATTAATTTTAATAAATATATAAAAATTATATATATTCTTTAAATAAATATGTAAAAACATCCATAAAAAGTAGATATTAAAAAATGAATCACACCTTTCATGGAGAGGGTTGTTTGTACGTACGTATGAACACTATTTTGTTTCTATAGAATAGATGGAAAGAAATGTAAATATTATTTTGTCATTAAATAATCATAATCATATCATAAAAATAATTTTTACTCCTCAAATACGTCATTATATTTTCCAATGTGTGTTGGTGATGAAAAAAGAATAACATCGCTATATAAATAAGGGAGTCCACATGTACACGTAAGAGATATTTTAATTTCTCATTTTATGTGAAGGAGGTGGAAAATGGTTATCCTATAAAAATAATAAAATATCATCTTATTTATGATACTAGATTAAGTATTTTCAAATATATACATTAGATTTATTGGAAGTTGAATAAGAAATAAACTTATAAAGAGTTTGGTTAGACAATCACATCTTCTATGAGAGACGACCTTTGGATTACACTTTAATCCTTATTAAGATGATATGAGGAAACAAATAAGTTAGGGGAGGAGAAGTGGTTCTCTTTTATAGTGAGGTTGGGAAAATATCATAATTACTAAGATGATTTAAATAATATAAGGTCACTTTATTATTGAAGTGGAAGTAAATGACCATGAAATCAAATATAAGATAATATAATATCTAAATATCTTTAAAAAACTATTTAGACATTTTTATGTGGATTTTTTACAATAATATCTTACGTTGAACCCTGTTAAACCATTTTAACCATAACATTGCTAACATTTTTTTATTATCTTTTATTTTCATTATAAAAAAAGTAAAGGGGTATAATAAAAAAATGTAGACATGATGATTTAAAAATATATAATCCATATTAATTTCAATAAATTTCACAATTTAATTTTAAAATAAACATTCAATACACAATAAAAAACAATTTTTAGAAAAATTTACTTTTAAGATAAAACTATGTTTATATTCATCCCATTCCTTATAAAAACTATTAGATGAACGTAAACATATTTTACTGAATATATAATAAAAATATTTCATTAATAAAATTAATTGAAAAATATTTATATAGTTTATTAATATAAAAACAAATTTCCCACATAAAAATGGTTTACATAACAAAACATTTACAACATAAATTGATTTTATATTCATTCCTAACCATTACATAACTAATTTAAGAAATATTATTCACAAATTATCAATAAATTTCATTACTATATTTTTAAAATAGTGATCAATATAGAAAAATACATGATATGTATAATTTTTCTTAATAAATTAATATTCTGATCCAGAAATGATATTATTAATAAAAGAAGTGATTATTTTTAGAAATTAATAAATACATTTGAATTAAAGAAAAAATTTCCTTATATATTTCAAAATTTTGTAAATCCTATTCATACAAACCACAAAAATTAATAGGTTTTATTTGTTATTATATATAATGGTTAATTTAGGCTCATGGTATCATGTTAAAAAAGGTATCAAATACCTTAAATGTATTGCAATGGAATACATATCAAATATCATGATTTTACATCACTTTTAACCCAGAATACACTTCAGATCAATGTTTTCTTAGATCTTCGACACTTCCACACTCCATTATTGTGAACCACCATACCTTATGGGTTTATTATAATTCCTACATGATTATTTGGTTCACCAAGTGTGATCCAATGTCTTATATAATCATGTGTCCCAAAGGCAATAATTTATTTTTAGGAAAATCATCATGGTGTCTCAGTGGTTCTAATTCTATAGTTGTTTGACCAATTATCTAGTTGAAGATACATTTTATATAAATAGTATATATCTTCACATACTAAATAAGTATATTTAAATAGACTTAAAAAATATTATAGATTTATTGTACAAATTTCCAAAAATACAAAAAATACGGGAAATCCATTCAAAATTGATGAAGAAGCTTAGATAAACATACGTCAAGGAGTACCACCATCGCTCTAATATCGGAGAGAAAATTCAATGATTTTTTTCTATCCATATATACTAATTATTCATAAGAGATATTAAACAAATTTTCAGGGTCATAAATATAGGTTAGAGTTGGTGTAAAACACAAAATTTAAAAACACATCAGAATTAGAAATAAAATTGTGTTATTGGAAGACTGTACAAATATATATTTCACTGGACGAGGATTTACGATAATTTTAAGTAAACAAATTGATCAATAATTATATAATGAATTAAAAATAATTTAAAAAATTATTGAAATATGGTGACATAAAAACCAAACTAAACATACACACTAAACTAAATACTATGTTATGGAGTCAATGGTGAAAATAGAAATTTTTAGGATTATCTTCCATGATAAATAAGAAATTTCCTCCAAATTTCGATGATTATGCATGAAATAATTCATTTATTTAAAGAATTAGTAAAATTTATATTTTCATAATAATAATTATTTTTATCTATTTAAAGCATACACTATAGGATGAACACTAAATTCCAGACATAAAAGTACCACCCAAACTCTATTCAAGAGATAAATTCATACATATGTTTATCATTTAACCCATCATGTTTTGAAATTACTACAATAATATTGTAAATTTATAAACCCCAAATCATATATTTTTTACCTTTATACTATCTAGAATGGTCTACAAGTATGCAAAAGTGTACATATAGGGGTTATGTAAAAAACATGGATGGTATTTTCAAATGACCATACTATTTTTATCATATTTAATTAAATCATACATTAATTCTTCATTTCATTTAGAAAAAAAATTCAGATAAACATGAAACCAAAATCATTTCGATCACTATTTTTCCAAACATGGTAAAAGAAAAACCCTATAATCATTTTTTTCCAAATAAAAATAAATCTATAGTTTGATTTAATGGAAATATTTTCATTATATTTTTTTTATTTTCCACTTTAGAAAAACCCTTGGTTTCCAATATTGGGAACAACATTCTTTACAAATTCATATTTTTAAATTTAAACTATCATTTTGAATCTTCAATATTTTTTAAATGCTGATAGAACACTATAAAAATAAATTTATATGAACATATTGAGCATGTAAACCCATAATAGTCCCATTAGCTAGTGAATTAAACCAAAATAAAATTATTCATCACTCAACTTATAAAATTTATATATCAAATCATAACATTTCTATATACTAACAATCTTATCCACCCGTATCAATAACTAACCATGTTGTGGAAATAAATTTTTCCCATTGGCCTAGTGTCTTATCCATTTCTTAAGCCTTTACACACAATCCTCTATGTCCCCACATTTATGACGTACTATAACATAGGTTTAGGGGTTTCAAAAACTAATTTTTTATTTTCAATGATATTTAATAAAAATCTACATCCACAAAACTCCCCCATTGTAAATAATTTAAAAAAAATTCATTATGTGAATTAGAATTGTTTTTCTTTATAATAATTATTATATGTAATTTAAGATTGTGATGCGATATAAACACCAGAAATGAGAAATATAAATTCCCTCAAACATTATTTTAAGATAATATATCTGATTACATGTCACGCCCGGCCTTTTTTGAGGTATGCGTTCAATTTTAAATTTTTATTTCATAAATTAATTGCCGGTTTATTTAAATTATTTGGTTGTATCATCTGGTTTGGGTTGCCCGTTGGGGTAACGATGCGCGCCCGCAGGCCTTACGCCACTCGGCGCACGGGTAGGGGATGGGCAAGGCCATGCAGCTTTGCCTTTTTCAACGCACGGTGCCCCTTGCGCGGACGAATCAAATGGCAGATGTTAACTTTTATTATTATTTAAATTATTATTATTGTCATTGATACTACTACTATTATTATTATTATTATTAATGTTATGCATTTATTATTGTTATTATTATCTTCATAATTATTATGATATTATTATTAATATTGCTAATATATTATTATTATTATTATTGTTATTATTATTATTATTATTTTTGCTATGCGATTATTGTTATTAAGATTTTGATAATTATTATTAATATTAATATTATTATTTCTAATATTATTATGGTTTGATTTATTATTATTATTATTTTTTTCTTTCTTCTCTACCTATCCCCCTATGAAACCCTAGCCGCCACCCCCACTCCCATCTTTCTTTTTATTCTTTTTTTTCTCTTCTTTCCTTATCCTCTTCTTCTCCCCACGCCGTTCTCTCCTCCATCTGTGGCGCACCCCTTCCCCGCTCATCCGCGCCCTCCTGGTTTTCGGTTCGTTTTGCCCAGCCGAGCTTGCACCTTCACCCTCCCTCCGCTCAATCAGGCCACACCTCCTCCACCAGCCTCCAGCAAGCCGCCGCCCCCGCTGTCCCGCGTCGGACCGCCAGCCTGCCTCCCACCGGCCCTCCTTCCATCGCCCTGCCCGAGCCGTCGACTTCCCTGTTATCCCCCTTGCCCAGCCGAAGCCCTCCACCTGCTTCCTCCCGGCTTTCCCTGCTACGCACCCGCTCCCCAGCAGCCTCTCGCTCGACCGGCCTTCCCATTTCTCCTCTTGACCAGCACTACGCAACGCATAGCAGCCTCTGGATTGCCCAGCCGGTGCAACACCCCCCTGCTGCTCTTCTTTTCTTTTCCTTTCTTCTACTTTTCTTCTTCTTTCTTCTCTCCTTCTTCTTCTTATTTTCTTCTCCTTCCTCCTCCGACCAGCCGGCGCGCCACCTCCCCACTCGGCCGCTTCCCCTGTTCCGCCTCGGGCCGCCCCTGCTGCTTTTCTTATTTTCTTCTTCTCCTCTTCTTCTTCTCTTCTCCTTCTTTTCTTCTTCTCTTCTTCTTCTTCTTCTCCTCTTCCTCTTCTCTCCTTCTTCTTCCCTTTCTTTTTCTTCCTTTTCTTCCCCATTCCGGCACCCTTGTTCGGCACCTCCTCCTCCCGCGCAGGTCTGTTTTTCTTTTATTTATTTATTTTATTTTATTATTTTAAGTTATCTAATAAGATATTATGTTTTCTTTTGTTATTATTATTAATATGTTAGTTATTATATCATTACTATAAATATTAATATGTTATTATTATAATTATGTAAATAATAATAATAATATTATTATTATTATATTATTATTAATATTATTGTTATTATTATATTATTATTATTATTACTATTATTATTATCATATTATTATCATTATTATTATGTTAATAATACTATTATTATTATACTACTATTGTTATTATTATTATTATTATTATGCTATTATTATTATTAATATTAATATTATTGTTATTATTATTATTTATAATTATTATTATTACTACTATTATTATTGCTATTGTTATTGTATTATTATTATTATTCTATTATGTTATTATTATTATTATTATTATTATTATTATTATGTTATCGCTATTATTATTATCGTCATTATTATTATTGTTAACATTTTTGCTGAACCCGTTGAGCGTTATGCTGTTTTTAGGACCTGGTTGACGGCTCAAGACGGTGCGACCGCGGCGCAACTGGAGTCTTGCGCCGTGTCTTTTTCCGCGCCCGTTTGAGGTAGGTGATTCCGCACTCAATTATCTTTTGGCGATCTTTTGCGTGCTGGTTTAATTTTTCATCACCCTGCTAATTAGTTTTCGTATTGAAAAATTAGTTTTAATTACTTTTTAAATGCGCATTTTATTTGCCAGTGGTACATTTATGTGGTGCAAGTCTTATTTTTTATCGCGGAAACTCACTTTGGCTGTTTATGTTTATTTGTAAACTGTGCAGTGTGTGTCAGGGAGTTCGAATGACGCAAGTTGTGTGTTGGCATGTCAGAATGTGTTTTATTATAGAAAGGGGGTTTTGGGTGACTTTTTAACCTTTAAAATTTTTGCGACATGTTTGAAAACTGTTAAATAATTTTTCTGAGTGGTTTTCTTAAATAACAAAGTGATTTCGTTAAGTTATGTGTCTAGTTTAATTTAAAGCGTATGCAGTGTGGTTTAAGTTTTTAAAAAGAAAAGTTTTGGTGCGTGTGTGGTTTTCAAAGAGGATATCAGTGTGCAGGTGACCTGTTTGGCTCGAAGTGCTAATGTGACATGCTATATGAACTTTGATCTCTAGGTGAGCACAAGGAGGGAAGTCGGGGTATTAGGTAGGGAGATTGGGACTAGTGAGCTAGTGTTCCGGAGATGACCCGACCCGGTTTCACTGGCAGGTTTGACGACTGCAACACTAACTAAACATATGATACCTGAGGTTCGTGGCCTTCTAAGCCACGTGTTCTGAGGGTCGTGGCCTTCTAAGCCACGTTATCTGAGGGTCATGGCCGCCTAAGCCACGTTTCACCGAGACACGACGTTCTAGGATCCCGCTAGTCTAGTACCCATAGGGCCTTTCCCATCCCTTGGTGCCACCAGTTACCTTGCGTGCATGCTAATACGTGATATGTCACTTGAACTGCTATCCTAATGTGTTTATCTTGAACTTCCTTTCTTTTAAATCATTTTATGAAAACCATTTTCTTTTGCACTTCTTTCTATCTTTATTTCAGCATTGCAATTGGTTGTCTTCTGATAGTTGTGCGTGGAATCTTTTATTGGTGATATCCTACTGGGCGATTGCTCACACCCTACTTACACCCTTGGGTGTAAGTAGACTTGTTTACTTCTGATACAGGTAGGGGTCCAGCTTTTGGGAGTAGTGGTTCAGGTTGTTAGTAGGACTATCTACGTGGCGTTTTGGTGGTGGCCTAGAGGCGGTGTCCTTACACTGGGCGACAGTCCTTAGGTTGGTCTTTGGTTATCTTGTTTTGGTGTTGTTTGGGTTTTGAGTACTTTTGAACCAAAAACCTGTTTGGTTGTCTACATGTTTGACTGTAACCTTTATCTCTGTTTGGTTTGCTTTGGTTGGATGCTTTACATTTGTTCACTCGGGTAAATCGTTCCCAAAGTTTATTTTGATACCCGGGCACTTGTGCCAGCCCGTGGGGATCAGTAACGCCCTTCGGGCCTTGCCGCGGGCCGAGTCGGGCGTCGGTTTGGATGGCGACCCGATTCAGTTCGTGAAAAAATGGTATCAAAGGCAGGTTTTGTTGGTGGTTTATGTTATTTGGGATGAGTTGGGTTATACATGAGTTGGGTCTGTCGGGGCTCAGAATTTATGTTGCGAGTAGGGCGCCTGGCCAGCACGCCTCGTGACAGATACTGAGTCACCATGGGATGTCAGGGTGCTTGTTTCACTTTCTTTCTGGGTGGTACGTGCAGGCTGCAGACTGTACGTGGACACAAGGTAAGGAAAGTAAAGCTTTTATATGGATTCATTTTTTCATGTTTGGTTTATTGATGAATGTTTACCTGGTTGAAAAAAATTTATTCCCTTTTTATTGATGGTTTTCTTTCTTGATTGCTGCTCTTTTTCAGTAAGATGCCTCCCCGGAGAGTTCCCATGCATCCACGGGAGGAAGCCGGAGAGAGTTCTCCCGCGCCGCTTGATCAGAGATTTGTTGAGGCGATGGTCCGAGTCGTTCAGGCTTTAGGACAAGGGGCGACTCCTGCCCCCCGCCCCTGTTCTATCTAGAGGGGAAGATTTTGGCTCCAGGAAGGATAGAGCTCAGGAGTTTTTGAGGAGCAAACCTCCTTCTTTCCGAGGTGGTTCAGAACCTCAGGAGGCAGAGGAGTGGCTTGAAAAGATAGAACGCGTGTTCGATTTCCTTGACACGCCTGAGGAAGTCAGGGTGAAGTGCGCCTCGTTCCAGCTGGAGGGTTCCAGTCGCAAATGGTGGGAATCAGTGGTCCAGGCTGGGAAGCATGAGCACATGAGCTGGAAGGATTTCAAGGGTATCTTCAACGAGAAGTATTGTCCAGAGTTTGTAGCCTATGCCAGATCTCGGGAGTTCATGGAGCTATCGCAGGGGAATTAGACAGTGATGGAGTATGCCAATCGCTTTGCTGAACTGGTACGGTACGCACCTGAGATAGTTTCGAGCGAATTCTTGAATGCTCGGAAGTTTGAGAAGGGCCTTCGACCAGAAATTCACTCCCAGGTCTTCTTGTTCAAGCTGAAGACTTATGCTGAGGTGGTCGATCGTGCTTGTATGGCCAAGATTGACCAAAAGGGAAAGTCGGGGTTTTCTGGATCAGTGTCAGGGCTTGGCAGTGGCAGTTCATCTGAGAAGAAAAGGAAGCGTGATGAGCAATGGAAGAAGGGTGATGGCAGCTCAGGTCATCCTCCCAGGCAGTTTCCATCTGGGGCTTCTGGTGCAGGGTCTGTTGTGTGCCATCAGTGCGGAAGGGCAGGGCACATCCGACCTGTTTGTCCATACCCTCCCAGACCATGCCATGGATGTGGATTTGTGGGACATCTACAACGCTTCTGCAGGACTGCACGCCCTTATCAGAGTGGGGCTGCATCAATGGATTCTAGAGGGGTATCAGTTCAGTCAGAGCCGACCAGGATGACAGGATCTCGATTTGGTGGGCATGGTGGTAGGACCGGATCGTCTTCAGGACAGAGCCATATCAGGGCAGAGCCTCAGGCGAGCGGTCGCTCTCAGGCAGGGACCAGGCAACTGCATGCTATGGATCAGGCACCAGCGGGATCTGATGCAGGGCCTTCGACGGTTCGAGGTACTATTCTGGTTTCATCTTCTATAGCTGCAGTTTTATTTGATACTGGTGCTTCAGTTTCTTTCATATCTGCTCGTTTTGTGAATCTTCTGAACCTACCAACCGAGTTGTTATCATTTTCTATGGAGTTGGTAACGCCGTTGGGGAAAAAGAGGGAGCAAGGCCTTAAGTGCCGATCGTGCGCACTTTCTGTGTCGGGTGTCGAGATGGAATGGGATTTCTTGGTCCTTGACATGGACCTATTTGATGTGATCCTCGGTATGGACTGGCTGGTGCGCTTCCAGGCACACATTGATTGCTATCAACGCCGAGTCAGCTTTACAGCACCAGATGGGACTCCTCAGCTATTTCACAGAGAATGGGATCCTCGGTCGGGACGTGCGGGACCTCCACTCCCTGAGCTTGGAAATCTTTCTTATCAGTTGTCGTCACTCGCGCTGGAGGACGATGGTGGTATTTCACAGGGCGGGTTACCTCGTGTAGTGGATGAGTTCCCAGAGGTTTTCCCAGATGATTTTTCTTGGCTTACCCCCAGAGCGAGACGTGGAGTTCTCGATTGAGTTGGCGTCGGGAACACAACCTATATCTCTTCCCTCATATCGCATGGCCCCCACCAAATTGAGGGAATTAAAGATACAACTGGACGATTTGGAATCCAAAGGATTCATTCGCCCGAGCGTCTCTCCTTGGGCCGCACCGGTTTTATTCGCGAAGAAGGCCGATGGAACCCTTCGGTTGTGCATTGATTACCGGAAGTTGAACAAGGTAACCATCAAGAATAAATACCCTTTGCCTCGGATTGACGATTTGTTTGACCAGCTGAAGGGGGCAAAGTGGTTTTCCAAGATTGATTTGCGTTCGGGATACCACCAGCTCAGGGTGAGAGAAGCAGATATTCCGAAGACGGCTTTCTGAAGCAGGTACGGTCACTTCGAGTACTTGGTCATGCCTTTCGGACTGACGAATGCTCCTGCAGTTTTTATGGCACTCATGAATAGGGTGTTCCACCAATATCTCGACTCATTTGTCGTGGTATTCGTGGATGAAATCCTGGTCTACTCTGGATCTGAGGAGGAGCATGAGCACCACCTGCGCGTTGTTTTGGGCACTTTGCGGGATCACCGCCTGTATGCCAAACTCTCGAAGTGCACTTTCTGGATTAGGGAAGTGAAGTTTTTGGGGCATGTCGTCTCAGAACAAGGGGTTTCAGTGGATCCCGAAAAGATCAGAGCAGTTATGTCTTGGGAACAGCCGAGAAATGTGTTTGAGATCAGGAGTTTTCTGGGCTTGGCTGGTTATTACAGGCGCTTTGTCCGGGACTTCTCGCGGCTTGCCTCCCCCATGACCACACTCACCCGGAAAGGGGTGAAGTTTGAGTGGAGCCCACAGTACCAGACATCTTTTGAGGAGCTGAAGCGGCGGTTGACCACTGCACCTGTGTTGACCTTACCGGAGTCAGGAAAGGGCTATGTGGTGTACTGTGATGTGTCAGGTACGGGCCTTGGATGTGTGCTCATGCAGGATGACCATGTGGTGGCTTATGGTTCTCGCCAACTCCGGTCGCATGAGAAGAACTATCCGACTCACAACTTAGAGTTGGCGGCAGTGATGCATGCTTTGAAGACATGGCGCCACTATCTTTTTGGGGAGAAGTTTGTGGTCTATTCTGACCACAAGAGCCTGGCCTATATTTTCTCTCAGAGGGATCTCAATTTGAGGCAGCACCGCTGGGTCGAGTACCTGCAGGGTTTTGATTTTGATATTGTCTATACCCCTGGCAAGTGTAATGTGGTAGCTGACACATTGAGCAGAAAAGTACCAGTGCAGGCGTTGAAGAAGTCCAGCGATCAGTGGACTTTGATGGGGCTCTTCGCCCAGTTGCATTTGGAGAGCAGGGAGCACAGTGGAGGTACTTTCTTGGCTAGAATCCAGTTGACTCCTGCCCTTCTAGAGTTGATTCAGCAGGAGCAGCCTGGTGATGAGTTTTGTCAGTGATCTATGCAGTTTCTTCATGGTGGGGAGACTCCTTCTGATTGGTCTTTGTCTTCCCAGAGGGTCCTATGCTTCAAGAGCCGTGTTGTAGTGCCATTGTCTCTGCGAAAGGTGGTGATGCAGGATAGCCACCAGTCTCAGTGGGCCTTCCATCCTGGTACCACCAAGATGTACTATGATGTTCGCCGTCAGTTCTGGTGGCCAGGTATGAGACGAGACATAGCCGACTTCGTATCCCGATGTTACACTTGCCAGCAAGTGAAAGCAGAACATCAGAGACAATCTGGCCTACTCCAGCCATTACCCATTCCTACCTGGAAGTGGGACGAGGTCGCCATGGACTTCATCATTGGCCTGCCTCGTACACATCGAGGGAGGAATGCTATCTGGGTGGTAATCGACTGTTTGACTAAGTCTGCCCACTTTATTCCGATCAGAGACACATCGAAGGTAGAGGAACTGGGCCGCTTGTACGTTCAGGAGGTGGTCAGACTTCATGGTGTGTCGTCGGCAGTTGTTTCTGACAGGGACCCCCGCTTTACATCACGGTTTTGAGGATGCCTCCAGAAGGCTTTGGGGTCGTAGATTAAGATGAGCATGGCATACCATCCGCAGACCGATGGCCAGACGGAGCGGGCGAATCAGATTCTGGAAGACATGCTACGAGCCTGTGTGTTAGATTTTGGAGGCTCATGGGATAGCCATTTGGGGCTGGTCGAGTTTTCTTACAATAACAGTTACCAGTCTTCCATCAGAATGGAACCCTTTGAGGTTCTCTACGGCCGGCCTTGTCGGACTCCTCTGTGTTGGGCTGAGGTAGGAGAAGCCTCGCTCTTGGGACCGAGTCTTGTTCAGGAGACGTCTGAGAAGGTCAAGCTGATTAGGCAGCGGTTGTTGAAAGCTCAGAGTCGCCACAAGTCTTATGCAGATCAGAGGCGGTGGGATCTCGAGTTTTCAGTGGGGGACAGAGTGTTCCTGAAAGTGGCCCCTCGCTTGGGTCACCATCGTTTGGGGAAACAGGGGAAGCTGACACCGAGATATGTCGAACCTTTCGAGATTCTTGAGCGGATTGGCAATGTGGCATACAGGCTAGCTTTGCCCTCGCAGTTGACATTGATTCACGACGTATTTCATGTCTCCTAACTAAAGAAGTACAACCCCGACTCGTCGCATGTGCTGAATTGGGAGGAGCTGGAGATAGAGTCCGACTTGTCTGTGGTCGAGCGACCAGTGCGTATAGTGGATTCTCGGGAAAAGGTGATGCGTGGAAAGTCCATTCCTCTGGTCCGTGTTCTTTGGCAGCACGGGAATGACGAACACGAGACTTGGAAGCGGAAGTCATGGGTTGAGCAGGAGTACCCATTTCTATTCCCTGATCAGGCTTTGAGCTGACTTTCCGAGGGCGGAAAGTTTTCATGGTGGGTAGAATTGTCACGCCCGGCCTTTTTTGAGGTATGCGTTCAATTTTAAATTTTTATTTCATAAATTAATTTCTGGTTTATTTAAATTATTTGGTTGTATCATGAGCCGAACCTGGTTTGGGTTGCCCATTGGGGTAACGATGCGCGCGCGCAGGCCTTACGCCGCTCGGCGCACGGGTAGGGGATGGGAAAGGCCATGCAGCTTTGCCTTTTTCAACGCACGGTGCCCCTTGCGCGGACGAATCAAACGGAAGATGTTAACTTTTATTATTATTTAAATTATTATTATTGTCATTGATACTACTACTATTATTATTATTATTATTAATGTTATGCTTTTTTTATTTTTATTATTATCTTCATAATTATTATGATATTATTATTATTATTGCTAATATATTATTATTATTATTATTATTGTTATTATTATTATTATTATTTTTGCTATGCGATTATTGTTATTAAGATTTTGATAATTATTATTAATATTAATATTATTATTTCTAATATTATTATGGTATTGATTTATTATTATTATTATTTTTTTCTTTCTTCTCTACCTATCCCCCCTATGAAACCCTAGCCGCCACCCCCACTCCCATCTTTCTTTTTATTCTTTTTTTTCTCTTCTTTCCTTCTCCTCTTCTTCTCCCCACGCCGTTCTCTCCTCCATCCGCGGCGCACCCCTTCCCCGCTCATCCGCGCCCTCCTGGTTTTCGGTTCGTTTTGCCCAGTCGGGCTTGCACCTTCACCCTCCCTCGGCTCAATCAGGCCACACCTCCTCCACCAGCCTCCAGCAAGCCGCCGCCCCCGCTGTCCCGCGTCGGACCACCAGCCTGCCTCGCACCGGCCCTCCTTCCATTGCCCTGCCCGAGCCGTCGACTTCCCTGTTATCCCCCTTGCCCAGCCGAAGCCCTCCGCCTACTGACTCCCAGCTTTCCCTGCTACACACCCGCTCCCCAGCAGCCTCTCGCTCGACCGGCCTTCCCATTTCTCCTCTTGGCCAGCACTACGCAACACATAGCAGCCTCTGGATTGCCCAGCCGGCGCAACACCCCCCTAATGCTCTTCTGTTCTTTTCCTTTCTTCTACTTTTCTTCTTCTTTCTTCTCTCCTTCTTCTTCTTATTTTCTTCTCCTTCCTCCTCCGACCAGCCGGCGCGCCACCTCCCCACTCGGCCGCTTCCCATGTTCCGCCTCGGGCCTCCCCTACTGCTTTTCTTCTTTTCTTCTTCTCCTCTTCTTCTTATCTTATCCTTCTTTTCTTCTTCTCTTCTTCTTCTTCTTCTCCTCTTCCTCTTCTCTCCTTCTTCTTCCCTTTCTTTTTCTTCCTCTTCTTCCCCGTTCTAGCGCCCCTGTTCGGCACCTCCTCCTCCCACGCAGGTCTGTTTTTCTTGTATTTATTTATTTAATTTTATCATTTTAAGTTATCTAATAAGATATTATGTTTGCTTTTGTTATTATTATTAATATGTTAGTTATTATATCATTACTATAAATATTAATATGTTATTATTATAATTATGTAAATAATAATAATAATATTATTATTATATTATTATTATTATTATTATTGTTATTATTATATTATTAATATTATTACTATTATTATTATCATATTATTATTATTATTATGTTAATAATACTATTATTATTATACTACTATTGTTATTATTATTATTATTATTATTATTATGCTATTATTATTATTAATATTAATATTATTGTTATTATTATTATTTATAATTATTATTATTACTACTATTATTATTGCTATTGTTATTATATTATTATTATTATTCTATTATGTTATTATTATTATTATTATTATTATGTTATCGCTATTATTATTATCGTCATTATTATTATTGTTAACATTTTTGCTGAACCCGTTGAGCGTTATGCTGTTTTTAGGACCTGGTTGACGGCTCAAGACGGTGCGACCGCGGCGCAACTGGAGTCTTGCGCCGTGTCTTTTTCCGCACCCATTTGAGGTAGGTGATTCCGCACTCAATTATCTTTTGGCGATCTTTTGCGTGCTGGTTTAATTTTTCATCACCCTACTAATTAGTTTTCTTATTGACAAATTAGTTTTAATTACTTTTTAAATGCGCATTTTATTTTCTAGTGGTACATTTATGTGGTGCAAGTCTTTTTTTTTCGCGGAAACTCACTTTGGCTGTTTATGTTTATTTGTAAACTGTGCAGTGTGTGTCAGGGAGTTCGAATGACGCAAGTTGTGTGTTGGCATGTCAGAATGTGTTTTATTATAGAAAGGGGGTTTTGGGTGACTTTTTAACCTTTAAAATTTTTGCGACATGTTTGAAAACTGTTAAATAATTTTTCTGAGTGGTTTTCTTAAATAACAAAGTGATTTCGTTAAGTTATGCGTCTAGTTTAATTTAAAGCGTATGCAGTGTGGTTTAAGTTTTTAAAAAGAAAAGTTTTGGTGCGTGTGTGGTTTTCGAAGAGGATATCAGTGTGCAGGTGACCTGTTTGGCTCGAAGTGCTAATGTGACATGCTATATGAACTTTGATCTCTAGGTGAGAACAAGGAGGGAAGCTGTGGTATTAGGTAGGGAGACTGGGACTAGTGAGCTAGTGTTCCGGAGATGACCCGACCTGGTTTCACTGGCAGGTTTGACGACTGCAACACTAACTAAACATATGATACCTGAGGGTCGTGGCCTTCTAAGCCACGTGTTCTGAGGGTCGTGGCCTTCTAAGCCACGTTATCTGAGGGTTGTGGCCGCCTAAGCCACGTTTCACCGAGACACGACGTTCTAGGATCCCGCTAGTCTAGTACCCATAGGGCCTTTCCCATCCCTTGGTGCCACCAATTACCTTGTGTGCATGATAATACGTGATATGTCACTTGAACTGCTATCCTAATGTGTTTATCTCGAACTGTCTTTCTTTTAAATCATTTTATGAAAACCATTTTCTTTTGCACTTCTTTCTATCTTTATTTCAGCATTGCAATTGGTTGTCTTCTGATAGTTGTGCGTGGAATCTTTTATTGGTGATATCCTGCTGGGCAATTGCTCACACCCTACTTACACCCTTGGGTGTAAGTAGACTTGTTTACTTCTGATACAGGTAGGGGTCCAGCTTTTGGGAGCAGTGGTTCAGGTTGTTAGCAGGACTATCTACGTGGCGTTTTGGTGGTGGCCTAGAGGCGGTGTCCTTACACCGGGCGACAGTCCTTAGGTTGGTCTTTGGTTATCTTGTTTTGGTGTTGTTTGGGTTTTGAGTACTTGTGAACAAAAAACTTGTTTGGTTGTCTACATGTTTGACTGTAACCTTTATCTCTGTTTGGTTTGCTTTGGTTGGCTGCTTTACATTTGTTCACTCGGGTAAACCGTTCCCAAGGTTTATTTTGATACCCGGGCACTTGTGCCAGCCCGTGGGGATCGGGAACGCCCTTCGGGCCTTGCCGCGGGCCGAGTTGGGCGTCGGTTCGGATGGCGACCCGATTCGGTTCGTGACATTACATTATAAAAAATGTAATATTATTCCTTCACTAATTGAAGAGTAATCAATTTAAATAAATAACCACCAGTTTTGATTTCAAAAGTGTGGGTTTAAAAATAAAAAATGTCTATAAGAGCCCCAATATTTTGAAATCCATTATTTTATAACCAAAACATAAGATTATCAAAAACCAATTATCATAAATAAAAATATAATTTCATAAGGAATAAAAATTATGGAGAAAGATTATCTAAAAAAATAAATAAACCAGATACACCAATAAAGTGTTATCATCTCAGAATTCCTTAGATTCTCTTATCAAGACCTAACTTAGGATTATGTTCCTTTACTCGTATAAATAAGATATTTGAAGAAACTACGAGATCCTTTTTTATATAAATCCCAAATCTAAAAAATAGAGCTCTAAGATGGATAATATAAAACCATTAGGGAAAGATAAATCAATATAATATCACCTTAGATCACATGCTTTATGAATCTCATCCACAAGAATGATTCAATATATAGAAGAAATAATGCATCCAAAACACCTAATATTCACCCATTACATTTCCAACTTTTTTTGAGAAAATAAAATAGTTAAATAATAGATCTAGAAATTTTATAAGAAAATGAAATAAAATCATAACACATAACATTGTAGAATATTTGGTGATTTATAAAGATTTAAATAAAATATAACAATACATTTAACTAGTTTTTCAAACCATGTATTTCTTTTTGAAATAATTACAAATTATTTTTCAACTCCAATAATACCACTGTCCAATTTTCCATACCCTTCAAGTATTTCTAAATGATTTCAAAACTATTATATTAAATAGAATTATCCTAAAAATACACATAACTTCCATATTCATCAATGGATCCACTAAAACTGAAAGGGATGATTTTTTATAAATATGGGGTTTAAGAAAAACATATTTATATAATTTCATGATATAATAATGGATGAATTGAAGTTATAAAATTGATCTTATATAAATAAAGGTTTTTGAATAAAAAATAAAAAATATATAAAAATAAATAGAAATTTTACAAGTGTATATCCTAAATGGAAGATAAGGGAAAACCCCATGTTAGAGAATATGGGAACAATAAATTATTTTTTCTAATTTTAAAATAATAAATGAAAAACATAGGCCAGTTATAGTAAAAATGAATGTGATTTAAGTGATTATTAATATAGGTATCTATAAAAGTTTAATGGATGTATAAATTGTGATAAGATTTAATTATAGAGAAGCATCTATAATTTGAAATTACAGAAAATGGTTAGTTAGGGAATGTAATCAATGTGATAGGGACCATAATGTGGTTGATTGAGTAATTACTGTGTGACAGATTGAGTGGTCTTAGTTGAACATTAAATACATGAATAAAGTATAATTTATTGGTAACCATTGTAATATTACTGCATAAAAGAGAATATAATATTTATATAATATCATTAGAATTATTACATTTAGTGAGTGTAATTATAATTAATAAAAATATGAAATTTATATATAAGGATGAATGTAAAAGAATTCTCTTTTATGAATTAGGAATCTCATAGGGAATTTGAACTTTTGATTTTTCTAAGCAGTTTGTTTTGAGAACAAAGATTCAAATCATAATTTTCAAGAGATTGAATATATTTGGGAGATGGTTTTAGACATAGAATGAGGAACATATTGTTTTTAGAGTGATTGGGATGAATATGGAGACATGGCGGGGTAATATAGGGAATGAAATTCAATGGTCTACAATAGTTCTTTCCTTGAACAATGATTTTATTTGAAAATTTCTAGAGTGAGGATAAATTATTTTTTCAAATAAATTCATTTTGTGAAAGGGTTTGGAAGGTGTAGGACCCATTTTCTAAGGGGTTTTTAGGCCGTGAACCCCAAAGTCACATTATAGAAGTGTCAGGTTGGGTTTTAGGGTACTCTACCTGAAGGAATTCATAAGGTGAACCACTTGGTTAATACTGTGAATGGTTTTGTGTAGTTAATTTTATTATAGTAAAAATATATATTTTCCAAGTCATTGGTGATTTGGTTTTGAGGGGTTTAGGGAATTTGGGAGGGGATATTCATTCATCTCTTCCACTCCCTTTATTACCCGTCCATCCCACTTGGGAGAGGATGGATCATGTTGTGATCACATCATGTGAAAGTTATGTTTCTTCCATTTTCTACTCATTTTGGATTCTCCTTACTATAACTATAATTGTTGGGAATTTTTATTAGGTTTATTTAGAGTATTCCATCCTGAATGATGGAATAATCTTGACGAGATGGGGAATAAATTTATCTTGTCTATAAGACATCCAAAGATAATATCTACATGATGTCACTCATTTTGTGGATGGAAGTACATATACATACATTTTTATGAGGATTGTAGTTTTAAATTGATTTAAATTGGATATTCATTTTATGTTTAATGTTAGGTATGTATCCTAGTATATTTGTGGGATTACACCACATATATTTTATTGGTGGTTGTCCATTGTTTTGATGCGACCAGTTCGCTCGATGAGTGATTTTGTATTTATTCATATTTTAATTAAATTGTAAAATTATTTTTGACTTGTTAAACTTATTACTAATTATTATAATTAATAGAAATGGTAATGTTGGATTGATATAGGTGATTGGGATGATGATATGATCTTAGATGGTCCTCATTAAGGACAATCGAGCTGCTTAAAAGGGAATAAGTCTATTTTGAAGTTGGCGGTCCCTCATAAAAAACCTTTTGATAGTATGAATTCTTTTTATATAGAATTTTTTGTAAACTATAATAATGAGGGTTATCAATTTTTTTAAATTAAATTAATTATTTTATTTAAATGAAATTCTCAGACTGAACATAGAGATAAGGCCATGATGTACCCTTACACATTGGATTGTTTTACTCTACTACTGATGTTCAAGGACTTGATTATAAATTTAGGAATTTTGATAAATGAACCCTAGAGAGGTGTAATTTCGATGAGTGAGATGTTATTTCCTTGATTTTAGGTTTCCTTGATGCCTCCTTTTAGGGATAGTGCTGAGTTTTAAATGGATATCTTGAGTAGGATGTGATAAAACCTTTATATACCTTAAGTCCTTTAGGCTAGTTGAGATGATCAGGGGGAAAGTGACCCTCCCATAATGATATGTGAGTTCCTAGGTGGGTATTCATTGGGATGATATTGATTATAGGTTATGTAAGTTTTCCAACCTATGACATGGTATACGAGATGGTCATTTAGTAATCCATTGAGATTGATTCCAGAAAGACTTGTCATATGGGGTCATTGATGACATAATGTGAACATTGAAAGGTCAAGGGGATTTATAACCATTGTGTGAAGGGTTTAAACCTAAGATATGAGACTGAGATTGAGAATACCATCTGAGGTTATCATATTATTATGTGACATAGGGGACCCTAGTGGGTTCCCCAGGGATATGTTAACCCTAGAGATGGTGTGTGCGAGAAATAGGTAGTAAAATTTACAAGTGTCTCCTTATAGACATAATCAATGATGAGATTACTATACCTATGATGTTGATAAATAATGCACCTGAGAGGCTGACCTTAGTTTGTGGGATGGGTTCAAGAAAATGGATTAAACTATTGGGATATGATATATAAGGTGATTCTAGTGGGACACATAACCCACTAAGGTGGACTTGAGATACATGGGATCCCATAGATGTTATCATTAGATACAACCTTCACGTATAACTCTATGTGGAATGTATTTCATTCAGTGTAATACCTTATATTTTTAGATGATTTTGGATTGTATATTACTTTCTCCAAAGAATCGATGTCGTATAGGCTTGAATTTGAATGCCTCGGAAACACTGCTAATATTCCAATGAGTCATGGTCTTGAATGCCCTAGACATGTCCCTTGGATTCAGATGTGATACTATTTCGTATGTCAAGGAATTACTCCAAGTCTATGGATATTAAGCCGGATAGTACTATATTTACTTGGAATTTCTCATAGTAATCTTCTATTAGCCTCATATTTGGTATCATGGTTATGTAATGTGCTCAGAGACACTTTGACATTAGCTGAAGTAGGTTTCCACCATTCCCTGATTCCCTCTATAACTATAGGATCAACATTGGATATTTACTTACACAATCACATCTATTTTATTTATAATATGGTCATATCACATGTGTATACTACATTTATTGGTTATATATGGGGCAACATTAGTGGTTACCTACTACGTTTTACTCAAACCCTACTTAGGAATCCATGGAATGTGGGTAATAGAAAATACTTCACTAACTATATGTTTCTTTTGGGAAGAGACCTAGTATAGAATGATTGAGTGTGATAGCTCAGACAAAATCATATTTTAGGATGATGTGAGGATAATTTATAACAATAAAAGCTCAATGATTACGATTATTTTATTTATCATGAATATTTTACCTTTTATATAGGTGAACTGTTGCTGTGTAAAGGAATAAACAAGATATTTTATAAGTTATTAATTCCACATGATCATTTATTATAGCATGATTCTATTTGTTCTTATTTTTTACTATAGTGAATGATGTTTGGTTTATTTCTTTGGATATTCTGATATCTGATATAGTTGTATAGTCTCCCCATAGTACAACCCTAGACCCCCACTACTTTTCAGCTTCCTCTGGTGTATGGGGAGGCATTCCTATGTATTATTAGTACCACTAGTCTAAACATTTATGATTGGTTTCATTCTAGGGATGTTATAAAATGTATCAAATATTATATGATAGATATCATAAAATGTATCAAAATTATAAATTTTCTGAATATTTTTTGTTATAGTAGGCATGAATTAGGGATATATCAGATCTTGTGATGGATATAAGGATAATGTGTCAATAAATTATTTTTCGGTTGGAATAATATGTTACTAGTGGTATCAAATTATTTTTATTGGTTTTCACTTTTACAATTTTATGACTTCAAATAGCATAATGTAATTGATTTTCCATATTTATGATTTACGATTTTTTTTATTTATCTTTTGGCCCATTGGTAAGAGGCCCTTGACTATGAATCATATTTTGGCTTATAGGATTTATATGAAATTCACATTTCTATGTGTGCTTGATATCACTAACTATAGTGGTTCTATTTTTTAATGTTTCCACAATAACTTATATAATATTATTCCATTTAACATGGGGGTGGAATTCTACCTAGATGGATAGTAGTATAGTTTCCTTATGATGGAAGGTTATGTGGATATAAATGGATATTTTCTTTTATTGCTACTATAAAGTGTAAGAACCCGGATCTTCAGTTTCAGGTACGTATCTCTTTTATGGGATTTTTATGAAAAAAATGTAGTTTCTAGAAATTTTTGATGTACACGCCGTGTAATTTCTGAGTACACGTCATTTACTCTTTTTCCTCTCAAAGCCATGTGTTGGCCGTGTCCGGGCCACACACACGGTGTGTAGGGGTGACGTGGAGGCCGATTTTGGCGGAGTACGGAAAAACCCACTACACGCCATGTACTTTAAAAGTACACGCAGTGTACTTTTTTTATTTCATTAATCGGACCAGGCTCATGCCTAATTCTCATAAATGCCTTATTCTCTGCCTAATTCCTTCCAGAGAGTCTGAGGAGGCTGGTTCTTCTCCGACCCACCGATCCGTCACCGGTTGTCCAAATCAAACTCCGTCGATTGCAGAAGAATCGCAGCGGTGAGTTCTTGGTTCTTCTTTGGCCTTGTTTCTTGATTATTCCTCTCGCGTGAGTTATCTGAGGTTGAACGTTTTAGACATTTTTGCAGATCTACTCCGTTCTAGGCCAATTCACGGGCCGAGGTTCACGTATATCGATCTTCGAGGATCGAGGTAGGTGGTTTGTTGCCCTACGTTGAAGTTCTTTGAGTTTTGGTTGCAAAAGTGCCAGATACCCTTGTATCGGGTATCCCAGGTTGAGGATTTTGATACTATTGTTTATTTTCCCTAAATTTCCTGTTAGCTTATTATTAAATTATGTTAATTTATGCTTGGTTTCATGTTTTAGGATCACCCCATGGGTGGTTTCTCCCGGTTTGGCTATTTATCTCCGTTCGACACTGTTTTCCTGTGAGGAAAACCCTATTGAAATTGCTAGTTTACTTGTTATAACTATTTGCATGTGTTCCCTAATGTTTAAATGATTTTGATGCATGGTAGCTACTATCTAAGTAGTTGTTGAACTTACTTAGGGCTGTTGACAGTCGATTACACACGACTGGACTGCTCATGGCTGTGAGAACCTGGTGCGGGAGATCAAAGAGGGAATATATGATTAAGTGCTTCCCTAGAGGGTTTGTTGGTTTTAGTTTCATACACAGGACCTACAGGAATAGTACTTTGTGCTTCCCAAGATTGTTCTTAGTTTACACATGCATCGATACCACAGGAGGAATTATACGTAAGTGCTTCCTCAGAGAGTCTGTAGCTATCGTTGCAAGACCATAGGGGAATTAATGTGAGAGATTCCCAGAGTGTCTGTGCCTTGTTTGATTACTGGAATATAGGGGTCTGCTAGTTTGAGCCACCTAGAGAGTCATTGTAAATTTTGATGGTTGGTTGTGACGAGTCCACCAATCCAAAGAACAAGCTTGGGTTTTGCACTACTTGTGTTTAGGTAGTCTTTTGAGATACCTGCTGTGTTACTTTCATTACCTTGGAATATAAAGCTTTTCTAGTTTTTCCTGGTTGTTTAATTAAATTAATGTGAATAGAAATTGGTAGGATTATTTACTGGTGTACTCTTATTCCATTTCTGTACTTATTTTCCATTACGTTTTCTATATTACTCACTGATAGTAGGGAAAAAATCTTGTGGTGGTTTCCTACTGGGATTATTCTCACACCCTTTTTGGATCCTGCTTTTCGGCCCAAACAGATTATATGGATGCAGGTGTAGATAGAGATTGTGGCCCTTCTACCTTAGGTACTTGATAGTTGGTTGGAGCTGGAGAGCATGGGACTGGGCTTTGGCTCATGATGCTATTGGAGTTTTTGTTTACATTTAGTAATTTGGTTTTAGTTGTATTTCATCACATTGTTTTGTTTACTTCTTTCCATAGATACATGTACCATACTGCATCATTATTATATCAGATATTTCTTCTACTTTTAGTTCAGTCGTTGAATGCTGTTTACTAATTCTGTTATTGATTATGTTTATTATTCCACTGTATACTTTATCAAATGAGGGAATAGTTTCCCCACAGACTCATAAAGGCCCTCGCTTCTAGTCAGTAGCCTCTGGAATTTGGGGAAATGCGCTTGAGTTCATGCGGCGAACCGGGTATGGGGCACCAGTTTTGTGGCTCCAGATTCGGGTCGTTACAAAGTGGTATCAGAGGGGGTTTTCTTTCTTTTCTATTACCTTACTATTTTGAAACAATAGACAGGGATAGGATGAAATGGGTAGTTAGTACTTAACTATGCCCGGGAGTAATTAACTCGTGTACAGGGAAAAGATATATTACCTCATAATTGCAATTTTCAGTTTTTGCAAGCGCAACAGTTTAATATATTTCACCATTGGGTAATGCACATGTTTTTTGCTATTACAGTTTATATGATTATGGTTCTATTTTGTTGAATCCTAATGAGATGAGGGTGTACCATCTCATGCATCATATAGGCAATGGGTAGGAAATCACATGTCATTCATTTTACCATGCCATCTAGGGTGCATTAGAATTTCATGCTGTTGTGATAGATGTCGTGATAAATTATGCATGTTGTTGTGATAGTTACTATAATAGGCATACTTGTTATGCTTTTTTACTTAATATATGCATTGTTATGATTCCAAGATTTTATTCGCGGGGAGTATGGCCCCCCACGGATCGAGATTTGGCACATAGATGTTTGTTTTTCAGTGTTTCTAGTATTCGGTGTAGTTTCTGAGCTACTGCCCAGAAAAACCCAGAATACACGGCGTGTAATTTTTTTAATACACACCGTGTAGTTTTTTTTGCCATGTTATTAATTGTGTTAACAAAGACACGGTGTGGTGGAAAGTCTTTGGGGACATGCTGTGTACCATAAGTATACGCCGTGTGGTAGTCAACCATGTACCCGGCCGTGTCACTAACAACACGGGTCAGGGAAACTCGTGTAGTACACGTTGTGTGTTATAAGAACACGACGTGTAGTTTTCGTCTGGGTACCTGGCCTTGTCACAAACAACACAGGTCGGTGTTATCTATTCTTATACACACCGTGTTTGTTCGAAATACGCCGTGTAGGGGTCATCCTTGTAGCCGGCCGTGTAACCGCTACACGGGTCACCAAAACCAGTCTGGTACACGCTATGTCTTTAGTGAACACGCCATGTAGTTTAGAATTAGGAGGACCATGTAGGTTATCCATGTAAAGGGACTTGGGCAGGGGAGTGGAGTTCAAGTACACTTCGTGTTTTGGGACAACACGCCGTGTAGTCTGGGATGTTACATGACTAGTGGGGGTAGAGTTATTCGCCCATGTGGAAGGCTTAGAAAACACGCCGTGTAGTTTAAATACACGCCGTGTAGTCTTGTTTTGAAAACATAAGTGTTTCTATCTCCTGTTCCCATTTTGTACTTTTGTGTTTTCTGTCCTTGTTAATCCTAAATCTGAGGCGTGCTTTTGACCCTATAGGGCTATGGCACCAAGACGTCCTCCCGTTGCACATGAGGAACTAGGCAGTGACCGTACGCCTAATACGGCAGACCAGGGACTACCAGTAGTTTCACCGATCGTTCCGGACATGGAACCTGCAATGATTCCAGAAAATAGTGCCGATTCTCATTTCAGAGAGGGTTTCATGAGGTTCATGCAGAACTTCCAAGGAGCTTAGCATCCTTCCCCATCTATTGCAGAGCTGACACGAGTCTTCCAGTAGCAACATCCTCCCACCTTCATAGGGGATGGAAGACCTCAGGCTGTAGATCATCGCTAGAAACCATTCTTTCCATATTCTAGAATTTTGAGACACCCCCAAATAGAAGGTTGAATATTGTGACATACATGCTGGGAGATTCTACCAAGCGATGGTGGGATGTAGTCTCACAGGCAGGGCGCCAACATACTATGGCTTGGGACGAATTCCAGCATACGTTCTACGACTACTTCTATCTGGCGACACTGAGGGCTGACAGAGCCAGGGAGTTCATGAACCTGCAGTAGGGTACTCTTTCGGTTATGGAGTATTAATCCTGTTTCACTGAGTTATAGCACTTCACTCCTGTTCTGCGAAATGATGATTTGTTTTTGGCAAGGAAGTTTGAGGAAGGCCTCAAACCATAGATCACATAGCAGGTGAACGTCTTCCAGTTGACTTCTATTACCCTAATAGTCAACCAGGCGTTGATCACCGAATGAAATCTGAGGGAGACTGGAGCTGTTGTCTAGGGAAGTTAAGCATCCAATACTGATTCATTTCATACTGACAGAAGGAAGCGCCACCGAGAGTCAACTCGAGCTGACTCGAGAAAGCGAGGTATTTATTCTGATCGATGGTATCTTCCTTCTGGAAACCAGGTGGTGTGCTATCAGTGTGGAAAGAGTGGGAATAAAAAGCCTCAGTACCCGAGAGACCCAGTGGAGTGCTGATCTTGCGGCAAGATGGGTCATCTACATCGTTTTTGCAAGGTTCTTCTTCTAGTGACTAGTGAAGGAGGATCTGTTTCTACTCCACGTACGGGAGTAGGGTTACCATTTCCACAGCAGACGGGGGGCTGGAGTTCTTCAAGTCATTCAGGCCAGGGAAGAGGCCATGGACGCGATGGTCAGGCTCAGGGAGGATCATCTCAGGGATATCAGGCTGCTACAGAGGGTCGCGGTACTGGCCAGACATTTGCGATAGAGCAGATTCATCGGGAGCAGGATCCTGGACCTTCCACAGTTCGAGGTACAATCTTAGTAGCCTCAGTTTTATCTTATGCACTATTAGATACTGAAGCTTCTCATAGCTTTATTTCTGTGCACACTATATAGAGCCTTAGAATTACTGTCTTTACTTCTGAGGATACGTTGGCACTAGACACTCCTTTGGGATGTAGAACTACTAGTGTGCGTATAGAGACCCAAAGCTTGACGTACATGGACATTACATTACCTTTGCGGAATACTTGGTACATAACAAAACACACACACAAGGATCGTAATAGTTTAGTGTCTTTGGAAACTCGGAACGTAATCTTCTAATCGTGGTGAAAGATCTTCAACATATCCTATAAATATCTTCCCTTTTTTTACCTAAAACCTTTCTTTATATCCTGGGGAAAAGAAAACATAAAAGGGTGAGCTCAAATGCTCAGTAAGGGTAAACAAAAGAAATATCAATCACATCGTATTCATAAGAACATAACATTTTGGAAATCTTAACCTGCAAAAGAGAGAATAATTTCATAACATGGGATAAATCATGGCAGTGAAATGTAATCACAATAATCATAACTTAAAACATGAAACTTTGTGGAATTCACACATAATCATAGATAATCATTTCTTTTTAGTCAAGACTCATTGCCAAGACTATCTTAGTGGACAAAGTCCCTTTCTGAATCGAGTAACCCTCGTTTCAGTCCTATTTCACTGAACCGGTATAACCTACCGTTCCAACCCTGTCTATCTCATGAGATATAAAATCTTTACCCAATGCATTGGAGGGAGATATAGGTCCCACCCATCTCATAATGATACCATTCTTATGTTTGCCACAAAATCATAAATCATACATCATTTCATAACCCATGTAATAAAAATTGGATTCTTAAACAACATGACATCATAAAACCATTCATATAAGATAAAGGAATTCATAAACAAAATTCCATCACAACATAGTCAAATCAATGTAAAAATATGGATAGAAACAGAACCCTTTATTATCTTAGATGGAAAATAATTTTGATAAAACACTTGAAATGAATTCTTGAGGAAAATATCCTTTCTTCTTCAAAATCAATTTATTTTCACAAAACATCATGCAATTTTAAAAGAAAGAGATTTTATTAAAAATAGTCATGAATTCTTTTGGAGGAAGCTTCATGAAAATAAGTCTTTATAAAACCGTAAAAATCCATTCGTGCCGTTTAAGTTAAAAAAAACATTCTTCGTACTTTTTTCGGAAAAGTCAAAAAGTACCTCGTACGAAAAACGAAAAAATATTCCTTTCATATCCTTTACTAAAAACTCATCGAAGGGTAAAATTGGATTTAAACAATTTTAGTTGGATGGAAATAATATTACATACTGAGGAAACATGGATGTGGATAATAAAATACACCCCAGTAAATTCCAAAGTATAATCAATCTCGGATAAAAATGAGATTGTGATATTTCCCTTACCTTAGGTCTGATTTGCTTCGAATGTGTCCGAACCTCCTGTATAATGATTTCAATAATGTCATTAACATATTAAAGAATCATATTCATTGTTATGATATCATATATGGTTCACTTATGACATTATATTACTCGTTCTTTTGTAAATTCCATGTTAAAGAAGCGTTTTGGGTAAAATCGTTTCATTTATCATAGGTGTTTTGACTTGTTGTTCTTGACATTATTATTACTTATATCATGATTTACTTATTTCTAGAATATAAAATATGATTTATATATCATATATATTCATTATATATATATAATAGATAGATAAATTAAATGAAAAACACCGTTCATGGAGACGGTAGTCCGTACGTACGCATGAACGCTGTTTTTCTTTCCTTATTGTCTTGAATGGAAGTAAGTAGATGACATACATATATATATATATATATATACATAAATCCAGTATCATTATTATGTCATATATTTCATTAGTACTTATTATATATACTTTATAATCATTCATGAATTGTTAATCATTAAGAATGAATCTCATCGCGTCGTGGAGACGGTAGTCCGTACGTACGCACGAGCGATGATATCATTTCCATAATTATTGAATTGAATTGGAGTGGCTTATACAATATATCAGAATCAATATGATGTTGTAATAACTATGTATAGTTATTCTTTACACCATTATACCCATCCATGTAAGGTGGTGGTGGAAAATAGATTACACCACGGCGTGGAGACGGTATTCCGTACGTACGCACGCGCGGTGATTTCTTTTTCCGTAGGATGGATAGATGGTGAAATAGGGTTTTTTCATACTTAAAATAACATATCCGTATATGAGTGATACTGATGTTATTACTTCATAATGAAACAACCTAAGAAGAAGAAGTGGAAGAAGAAATAAAGATGAAAGAATTGGTAACGGTAATTACCTCTTCTTTGAAGTGCCTCTTTGAGACCTCCTCTTAGGGCACTAAAATTGGTCTTTGAGGAAGACCAGAACTTCTAGAATGTTTCTAGGGAAGTGTAGAAGAGATTTTGGAAGGGGTTGGCCGATCTTGAGTGCTCAAATTGGTGTGAGGAGGAGGGGGAGGAGGTGTCCTTTTATAAGGGAGGAGAGGGGCACCTTAGGAATACCTCAAAATATTATTTTATATTAATGTCAAAATCGGTTTATAATGGTTCCAAAGGGTCTTATTTCGAAGGTAAAGTGGGGATGGGTCGAAATCCTATCAACCAATAATATTTAGACAAGTTTAGGGTATTATTTCAACCTTATCAATTAGATTTAACTCTAAGTTAAATAATTTAACTTTTACCGTGTCTTTTTGTTTTCATTCACTTACTATAACATGCCAAACGAACCCCAAATTGTTTATTATTAATACATATATCCTTATCTAAGTAATTTGGCCGAACCTTAGATTTTTAGGAATAAAATAACAATTAATAATATAATATTTGATTTAAAAACTATTTTGTGTCAATTTTGACACTATTTGATATATGATTTCTGTGAAAGTCATAACAGAATTATATGTTCGAACCAAGTTGATTAAATCAACACTAATATATCATAGTAACCAAAAAAATTAGTGGAATTCATAAAAAGTCTAAAATTACATTCATTTGAGCATTTATAACATCAATTATGTTAATATTTCCATAAAAGGGTAATTACTGCATCATCATTGTGTCATAAATAAATTAATTTATTTAAAGTCTAAAAATTATAAATAAAATATAATTATGTAGGAAATATTTTTAGCTTTCTAATGAATATTTATAGTCGAATTTATCTTATGTATAACCCCATATTAAAAATGTTTTAGTTATTAAACTTTGATTTTAACTATTTTAACTATTCATTAAATAAAATAATATTAAATGTCATAATCTAATCCAAGTGGACCTAAATGGTCATATTATATTCATAAGGTTGTTTTTGGTCGAATTACACTTATCCAATAGAATTAGGACATGTGTTAGGGTAATAGTAATATCATATTTACCCTTAGTTACCCTATTTACTATTAACCGTGGAAAAAAAAGTAAAAAGTTACTATTCACCAAAAATTATTTTCATCTCATTGAACCACATTTTAGTCTTTGATATTAACCGTGTCTGTCGGATTTTCGAAATTCCATTCACAGAAGCGGTAAAATTAAGTTTTATGCAAAATTCAGTTTTTAACCTACCACTTAGTGGTTTCACTATTCATCAAAAATTGAAAGTTTTCAGAAAAATACCAAAATTCCATCCTAAGATATATTTCATATTCCGAATTCAAAAATGAAGTCTATTTTACCAAATTCATAACATAGAAGTTGCATTAATTAATTTTATAATTAAATCCCGCTGTTAAAACAAATAGCGTGTTTTTAAGAAACAATATCTACCAAAAGATTGACACTTGATTATGTCTGGTTTAAATGTGAAATTACATCCAATGACCAACATCGTATTAAATTGTAAAAATATATTCTAAATATACTTTAAAACCACTCAATTTAATGATTTATCACTATTAATTATTTCGATTAAAAAAGTTGTTTTTAATTATAATCTAGTAATTTTCACTATTCATCAGAATATGAAAGTTATCCGAAAAGTACCAAAATTTCACCCTAAGCTAATTTCGATATTACGAATCCAGAAATTAATTCCATTTTGAAAAATAAAATATACAAAATTTCAAAAAGTGGTTATTACTATTCATAACGGCTAGTTTTAATAACATTTTAATAGCATATCGTTGTTTAGTGAAACTCGTTATTGCGTACTACACACGCTATCGAGGAAGGTCGCAATTGCGTGTAATGCAAGGCAAGTCAAGGATGCGTGTTGTGCAAGCTCCTTTTGGTGTAGCGTACAACACAAGACATTAGTGAAATAAAAAGAATATTTTTCATAAAATCTCAGGCTGTTACATTCTACCCCCCTTAAAATGAATTTCGCCCTCGAAATTCGTCGGGGTTATAAATGGTTTACTATTCGAAAGTTTCTTTAATAGAAACCCACATCGTAAAAAGGAATACCAAAACTTGGCTTTAAAAACTAAAGTATGAAATGTAACGATTACCCAAATAAACTAATCGCTGGGTTTCCACATAGGTAAAAATATGGATATGGAAGAGAAATCTAACCATCATGTTCTGATGGACAGTGGTAGAGAACATGGCTATGGAAAAGCCAGTAATCACAAATCCATAGATTTGTGATGATATAAGGTACCATCTGATTCATCAGGTATAAGATCACTAGGACAACATTTTTGGTTTTCAAGATCATTTCCCTAAAGTTGAAAATTTGAATTAGAATAAATACTTACTTTATTTTGGTACAATCTCACTGTTGTTCGTGCCTTGAACAATTTACACTTAATCTCTTAAATAAATGAAGTTGAATTTGTTATTCGTGAAGTGTTAGCAGATCATGTGATAGAATGACAGGTCATTCCATCTGTCTCAAACAAAAGGTTAGCAAAAAAAATTATATACATAAGTCGATCTATAGTGAGATTAATCATATATGGTTCCTAAAATGGACTTATACATCATATGTCATACAACTTAATATAATAAAACTTGTTTCTACTAAACAGGGACTTCCTGTAGGCCAGTGGTATGCGATAAAGGCCAGTCGCACTTCAGTTGTGGGTTCGATTCCCACAGCCTTGTCCGACGCGATGGGTTGTCGCCCGTCCTGCAGGTTGTCCTTTTTCTAAAACTATATTACTATAACATCCCATCAATAATATCGAAAAAAAACTTCTATCCTTAAACAATACTAACTTATTCCAACATAATCCATTCCAATCTTTAGGCTTACCCATAATAATGCAGTCCACTCTCATAATATAGTGAAAACAATTACCAGAGATTTAATACTATCGTTAATCCCCATATATATGTCTTGTTGGTCACATTCCAAACATTCAAAGGCCTTAATCATGTATTCTCTTGAATACCCATTGAACCATAGTGAAAACTTGAATGTAGTTAAAAGTTAACACCTTCCACATACCAAAATCCTCAAAATTGTATATACTCAAAACATGATATCACTTAGTCCTTATATTAATCATGAGCTCATGAATAATGTCAAACATTTCATTTTCTCCTTATCCCTTCATTATGCGCATATCATCTACTTTCCAAAATATTTGAATCACTTTTCATGGTTACCGGTACCTTAAAATTATTGAAAACCACAACAGAATAATACAACAATAAAAGTACCTCAAAAACATTATTCTTGAATACCAATACATAAACACTTCAATCCATACTCTTCAATTATTGTCCCGGAATAAGTCCTTCCTTGATTTAGAAGTAACTTTTTAGGTCAGGGCATTGAGTTGGGTAATGCCCATGTTCTCCACAAATAATACATTGAACTCCATAATAGTCTGTCACTCTATGACCCTTTTCTCCACACAGATAACATCGGTTCCTCCATTTGAGGTATTCCTCAAGGTTCTTTTTCCCTTCTTTAGAAATCTCAATCTTCTTTTCTTTATGCTCCTCAACATGTGAACATGCATAATAGTTTATCTTCCTCTTCTTTGATGAATTAGGCATACCACTAAATTTCACCTTGTTAATCATATATCACAATGACTGATTTGGCATAATCACAAGATCTTTATCTCTAGGAATTATACAATTTTTTTGCTCATAGTCACCAATTTGTCCATTGGATTCAATGTTAACCGAATTCCTTCTGGTTCCCTCCATTAACTAAAACACAAAAAGAATCTTGTGAGAGGAAAAAATCATGCTAGAGAAAACAACATTATAAAGGGGGAGTATCCTCAATATCTAACTTCTTAGGTTAAATTCTATGATCATTACCGTAGTTCTAGGACTGTATCTTATACGTATACTTATCCTTAGGGACATCCCTAGACATACCTTAGAAATATCTCTAGGGATCTCACTAAAGTTCTCGCATCCTAGTTTCCAAAGGTTGACTAAACCTTTCCTCTGATACCAACTGTAGAGACCCGAAGCTTGACGTACATGGACATTACATTACTTTTGCGGAATACTTGGTACATAACAAAACACACACACAAGGATCGTAATAGTTTGGTGTCTTTGGAAACTCGGAACGTAATATTCTAATCGTGGTGAAAGATCTTCAACATCTCCTATAAAGATCTTCCCTTTTTTTACCTAAAACCTTTATTTATATCCTGGGGAAAAGAAAACATAAAAGGGTGAGATCAAATGCTCAGTAAGGGTAAACAAAAGAAATATCAATCACATCGTATTCATAAGAACATAACATTTTGGAAATCTTAACCTGCAAAAGATAGCATAATTTTATAACATGGGATAAATCATGGCAGTGAAATGTAATCAAAATAATCATAACTTAAAACATGAAACATTGTGGCATTCACACATAATCATATAGAATCATTTCTTGTTAGTCAAGACTCATTGCCAAGACTATCTTAGTGGACAAAGTCCCTTTCTGAATCGAGTAACCCTCGTTTCAGTCCTGTTTCACTGAACCGGTATAACCTACCATTCCAGCCCTATCTATCTCATGAGATATAAAATCATTACCCAATGCATTGGAGGGAGATATAGGTCCCACCCATCTCATAATGATACCATTCTTATGTGTGCCACAAAATCATAAATCATACATCATTTCATAACCCATGTAATAAAAATTGGATTCTTAAACAACATGACATCATAAAACCATTCATATAAGATAAAGGAATTCATAAACATAATTCCATCACAACATAGTCAAATCAATGTAAAAATATGGATAGAAACAGAACCCTTTATTATCTTAGATGGAAAATAATTTTGATAAAACACTTGAAATGAATTCTTGAGGAAAATATCCTTTCTTCTTCAAAATCAATTTATTTTCACAAAACATCATGCAATTTTAAAAGAAAGAGATTTTATTAAAAATAGTCATGAATTCTTTTGGAGGAAGCTTCATGAAAATAAGTCTTTATAAAACCGTAAAAATCCATTCGTGCCGTTTAAGTTAAAAAAAACATTCATCGTACTTTTTTCGGAAAAGTCAAAAAGTACCTCGTACGAAAAACGAAAAAATATTCCTTTCATATCCTTTACTAAAAACTCATCGAAGGGTAAAATTGGATTTAAACAATTTTAGTTGGATGGAAATAATATTACATACTGAGGAAACATGGATGTGGATAATAAAATACACCCCAGTAAATTCCAAAGTATAATCAATCTCGGATAAAAATGAGATTGTGATATTTCCCTTACCTTAGGTCCGATTTGCTTCGAATGTGTCCGAACCTCCTGTATAATGATTTCAATAATGTCATTGACTTATTAAAGAATCATATTCATTGTTATGATATCATATATGGTTCACTTATGACATTATATTACCCGTTCTTTTGTAAATTCCATGTTAAAGAAGCGTTTTGGGTAAAATCGTTTCATTTATCGTAGGTGTTTTGACTTGTTCTTCTTGACATTATTATTACTTATATCATGATTTACATACTTCTAGAATATAAAATATGATTTATATATCATATATATTCATTATATATATATATAATAGATAGATAAATGAAATGAAAAACACCGTTCATGGAGACGGTAGTCCGTACGTACGCATGAACGCTGTTTTTCTTTCCTTATTGTCTTGAATGGAAGTAAGTAGATGACATACATATATATATATATACATAAATCCAGTATCATTATTATGTCATATATTTCATTAGTACTTATTATATATACTTTATAATCATTCATGAATGGTTAATCATTAAGAATGAATCTCATCGCGTCGTGGAGACGGTAGTCCGTACGTACGCACGAGCGATGATATCATTTCCATAATTATTGAATTGAATTGGAGTGGATTATACAATATATCAGAATCAATATGATGTTGTAATAACTATGTATAGTTATTCTTTACACCATTATACCCATCCATGTAAGGTGGTGGTGGAAAATAGATTACACCACGGCGTGGAGACGGTATTCCGTACGTACGCACGCGCGATGATTTCTTTTTCCGTAGGATGGATAGATGGTGAAATAGGGTTTTTTCATACTTAAAATAACATATCCGTATATGAGTGATACTGATGTTATTACTTCATAATGAAACAACCTAAGAAGAAGAAGTGGAAGAAGAAATAAAGATGAAAGAATTGGTAACGGTAATTACCTCTTCTTTGAAGCGCCTCTTTGAGACCTCCTCTTAGGGCACTAAAATTGGTCTTTGAGGAAGACCAGAACTTCTAGGATGTTTCTAGGGAAGTGGAGAAGAGATTTTGGAAGGGGTTGGCCGATCTAGAGTGCTCAAATTGGTGTGAGGAGGAGGGGGAGGAGGTGTCCTTTTATAAGGGAGGAGAGGGGCACCTTAGGAATACCTCAAAATATTATTTTATATTAATGTCAAAATCGGTTTATAATGGTTCCAAAGGGTCTTATTTCGAAGGTAAAGTGGGGATGGGTCGAAATCCTATCAACCAATAAGATTTAGACAAGTTTAGGGTATTATTTTAACCTTATCAATTAGATTTAACTCTAAGTTAAATAATTTAACTTTTATCGTGTCTTTTTGTTTTCTTTCACTTACTATAACATGCCAAACGAACCCCAAATTGTTTATTATTAATAAATATATCTTTATCTAAGTAATTTGGCCGAACCTTAGATTTTTAGGAATAAAATAACAATTAATAATATAATATTTGATTTAAAAACTATTTTGTGTCAATTTTGACACTATTTGATATATGATTTCTGTGAAAGTCATAACAGAATTATATGTTCGAACCAAGTTGATTAAATCAACAATAATATATCATAGTAACCTAAAAAATTAGTGGAATTCATAAAAAGTCTCAAATTACATTCATTTGAGCATTTATAACATCAATTATGTTAATATTTCCTTAAAAGGGTAATTACTGCATCATCGTTGGGTCATAAATAAATTAATTTATTTAAAGTCTAAAAATTATAAATAAAATATCATTATGTAGGAAATCTTTTTAGATTTCTAATGAATATTTATAGTCGAATTTATCTTATGTATAACCCCATATTAAAAATGTTTTAGTTATTAAACTTTGATTTTAACTATTTTAACTATTCATTAAATAAAATAATATTAAATGTCATAATCTAATCCAAGTGGACCTAAATGGTCATATTATATTCATAAGGTTGTTTTTGGTCGAATTACACTTATCCAATAGAATTAGGACATGTGTTAGGGTAATAGTAATATCATATTTACCCTTAGTTACCCTATTTACTATTAACCGTGGAAAAAAAAAGTAAAAAGTTACTATTCACCAAAAATTATTTTCATCTCATTGAACCACATTTTAGTCTTTGATATTAACCGTGTCTGTCGGATTTTCGAAATTCCATTCACAGAAGCGGTAAAATTAAGTTTTATGCAAAATTCAGTTTTTAACCTACCACTTAGTGGTTTCACTATTCATCAAAAATTGAAAGTTTTCAGAAAAATACCAAAATTTCATCCTAAGCTATATTTCATATTCCGAATTCAAAAATGAAGTCTATTTTACCAAATTCATAACATAGAAGTTGCATTAATTAATTTTATAATTAAATCCCGCTGTTAAAACAAATAGCGTGTTTTTAAGAAACAATATCTACCAAAAGATTGACACTTGATTATGTCTGGTTTAAATGTGAAATTACATCCAATGACCAACATCGTATTAAATTGTAAAAATATATTCTAAATATACTTTAAAACCACTCAATTTAATGATTTATCACTATTAATTATTTCGATTAAAAAAGTTGTTTTTAATTATAATCTAGTAATTTTCACTATTCATCAGAATATGAAAGTTATCCGAAAAGTACCAAAATTTCACCCTAAGCTAATTTCGATATTACGAATCCAGAAATTAATTCCATTTTGAAAAATAAAATATACAAAATTTCAAAAAGTGGTTATTACTATTCATAACGGCTAGTTTTAATAACATTTTAATAGCATATCGCTGTTTAGTGAAACTCGTTATTGCGTACTACACACACTATCGAGGAAGGTCGCGATTGCGTGTAATGCAAGGAAAGTCAAGGATGCGTTTTGTGCAAGCTCCTTTTGGTTTAGCGTACAACACAAGACATTAGTGAAATAAAAAGAATATTTTTCATAAAATCTCAGGCTGTTACATTCTACCCCCCTTAAAATGAATTTCGCCCTCGAAATTCGTCGGGGTTATAAATGGTTTACTATTCGAAAGTTTTTTTAATAGAAACCCACATCGTAAAAAGGAATACCAAAACATGGCTTTAAAAACTAAAGTATGAAATGTAACGATTACCCAAATAAACTAATCGCTGGGTTTCCACATAGGTAAAAATATGGATATGGAAGAGAAATCTAACCATCATGTTCTGATGGACAGTGGTAGAGAACATGGCTATGGAAAAGCCAGTAATCACAAATCCATAGATTTGTGATGATATAAGGTACCATCTGATTCATCAGGTATAAGATCACTAGGACAACATTTTTGGTTTTCAAGATCATTTCCCTAAAGTTGAAAATTTGAATTAGAATAAATACTTACTTTATTTTGGTACAATCTCACTGTTGTTCGTGCCTTGAACAATTTACACTTAATCTCTTAAATAAATGAAGTTGAATTTGTTATTCGTGAAGTGTTAGCAGATCATGTGATAGAATGACGGGTCATTCCATCTGTCTCAAACAAAAGGTTAGCAAAAAAATTATATACATAAGTCGATCTATAGTGAGATTAATCATATATGGTTCCTAAAATGGACTTATACATCATATGTCATACAACTTTATATAATAAAAATAGTTTCTACTAAACAGGGACTTCCTGTAGGCCAGTGGTATGCGATAAAGGTCAGTCGCACTTCGGTTGTGGGTTCGATTCCCACAGCCTTGTCCGACGCGATGGGTTGTCGCCCGTCCTGCAGGTTGTCCTTTTTCTAAAACTATATTACTATAACATCCCATCAATAATATCGAAAAAAAACTTCTATCCTTAAACAATGCTAACTTATTCCAACATAATCCATTCCAATCTTTAGGCTTACCCATAATAATGCAGTCCACTCTCATAATATAGTGAAAACAATTACCAGAGATTTAATACTATCGTTAATCCCCATATATATGTCTTGTTGGTCACATTCCAAACATTCAAAGGCCTTAATCATGTATTCTCTTGAATACCCATTGAACCATAGTGAAAACTTGAATGTAGTTAAAAGTTAACACCTTCCACATACCAAAATCCTCAAAATTGTATATACTCAAAACATGATATCACTTAGTCCTTATATTAATCATGAGCTCATGAATAATGTCAAACAATTCATTTTCTCCTTATCCCTTCATTATGCGCATATCATCTACTTTCCAAAATATTTGAATCACTTTTCATGGTTACCAGTACCTTAAAATTATTGAAAACCACAACAGAATAATACAACAATAAAAGTACCTCAACAACATTATTCTTTAATACCAATACATAAACACTTCAATCCATCCTCTTCAATTATTGTCCCGGAATAAGTCCTTCCTTGATTTAGAAGTAACTTTTTAGGTCAGGGCATTGAGTTGGGTAATGCCCATGTTCTCCACAAATAATACATTGAACTCCATAACAGTCTGTCACTCTATGACCCTTTTCTCCACACAGATAACATCGGTTCCTCCATTTGAGGTATTCCTCAAGGTTCTTTTTCCCTTCTTTAGAAATCTCAATCTTCTTTTCTTTATGCTCCTCAACATGTGAACATGCATAATAGTTTATCTTCCTCTTCTTTGATGAATTAGGCATACCACTAAATTTCACCTTGTTAATCATATATCGCGATGACTGATTTGGCATAATCACAAGATCTTTATCTCTAGGAATTATACAATTTTTTTGCTCATAGTCACCAATTTGTCCATTGGATTCAATGTTAACCGAATTCCTTCTGGTTCCCTCCATTAACTAAAACACAAAAAGAATCTTGTGAGAGGAAAAAATCATGCTAGAGAAAACAACATTATAAAGGGGGAGTATCCTCAATATCTAACTTCTTAGGTTAAATTCTATGATCGTTACCGTAGTTCTAGGACTGTATCTTATACGTATACTTATCCTTAGGGACATCCCTAGACATACCTTAGAAATATCTCTAGGGATCTCACTAAAGTTCTCGCATCCTAGTTTCCAAAGGTTGACTAAACCTTTCCTCTGATACCAACTGTAGAGACCCGAATCTTGACGTACATGGACATTACATTACTTTTGCGGAATACTTGGTACATAACAAAACACACACACAAGGATCGTAATAGTTTGGTGTCTTTGGAAACTCGGAACGTAATCTTCTAATCGTGGTGAAAGATCTTCAACATCTCCTATAAAGATCTTCCCTTTTTTTACCTAAAACCTTTATTTATATCCTGGGGAAAAGAAAACATAAAAGGGTGAGATCAAATGCTCAGTAAGGGTAAACAAAATAAATATCAATCACATCGTATTCATAAGAACATAACATTTTGGAAATCTTAACCTGCAAAAGAGAGCATAATTTTATAACATGGGATAAATCATGGCAGTGAAATGTAATCCCAATAATCATAACTTAAAACATGAAACTTTGTGGCATTCACACATAATCATAGAGAATCATTTCTTGTTATTCAAGACTCATTGTCAATACTATCTTAGTGGACAAAGTCCCTTTCTGAATCGAGTAACCCTCGTTTCAGTCCTGTTTCACTGAACCGGTATAACCTACCGTTCCAGCCCTATCTATCTCATGAGATATAAAATCTTTACCCAATGCATTGGAGGGAGATATAGGTCCCACCCATCTCATAATGATACCATTCTTATGTGTGCCACAAAATCATAAATCATACATCATTTCATAACCCATGTAATAAAAATTGGATTCTTAAACAACATGACATCATAAAACCATTCATATAAGATAAAGGAATTCATAAACATAATTCCATCACAACATAGTCAAATCAATGTAAAAATATTTATAGAAACAGAACCCTTTATTATCTTAGATGGAAAATAATTTTGATAAAATACTTGAAATGAATTCTTGAGGAAAATATCCTTTCTTCTTCAAAATCAATTTCTTTTCACAAAACATCATGCAATTTTAAAAGAAAGAGATTTTATTAAAAATAGTCATGAAATCTTTTGGTGGAAGCTTCATGAAAATAAGTCTTTATAAAACCATAAAAATCTGTTCGTGCCGTTTAAGTTAAAAAAACATTCTTCGTACTTTTTTCGGAAAAGTCAAAAAGTACCTCGTACGAAAAATGAAAAAATATTCCTTTCATATCCTTTACTAAAAACTCATCGAAGGTTAAAATTGGATTTAAACAATTTTAGGTGGATGGAAATAATATTACATACTGAGGAAACATGGATGTGGATAATAAAATACACCCCAGTAAATTTCAAAGTATAAACAATCTCGGATAAAAATGAGATTGTGATATTTCCCTTACCTTAGGTCCGATTTGCTTCGTATGTGTCTGAACCTCCTGTATAATGATTTAAATAATGTCATTGACTTATTACAGAATCATATTCATTGTTATGATATCATATATGGTTCACTTATGACATTATATTACCCGTTCTTTTGTAAATTCCATGTTAAAGAAGCGTTTTGGGTAAAATCGTTTCATTTATCGTAGGTGTTTTGACTTGTTGTTCTTGACATTATTATTACTTATATCATGATTTACTTACTTCCAGAATATAAAATATGATTTATATATCATATATATTCATTATATATATATATAATAGATAGATAAATGAAATGAAAAACACCGTTCATGGAGACGGTAGTTCGAACGTACGCATGAACGTTGTTTTTCTTTCCTTATTGTCTTGAATGGAAGTAAGTAGATGACATACATATATATATATATATATACATAAATCCAGTATCATTATTATGTCATATATTTCATTAGTACTTATTATATATACTTTATAATCATTCATGAATGGTTAATCATTAAGAATGAATCTCATCGCGTCGTGGAGACGGTAGTCCGTACGTACGCACGAGCGATGATATCATTTCCATAATTATTGAATTGAATTGGAGTGGATTATACAATATATCAGAATCAATATGATGTTGTAATAACTATGTATAGTTATTCTTTACACCATTATACCCATCCATGTAAGGTGGTGGTGGAAAATAGATTACACCACGGCATGGAGACGGTATTCCGTACGTACGCACGCGCGGTGATTTCTTTTTCCATAGGATGGATAGATGGTGAAATAGGGTTGTTTCATACTTAAAATAACATATCAGTATATGAGTGATACTGATGTTATTACTTCATAATGAAACAACCTAAGAAGAAGAAGTGGAAGAAGAAATAAAGATGAAAGAATTGGTAACGGTAATTACCTCTTCTTTGAAGCGCCTCTTTGAGACCTCCTCTTAGGGCACTAAAATTGGTCTTTGAGGAAGACCAGAACCTCTAGGATGTTGCTAGGGAAGTGGAGAAGATATTTTGGCAGGGGTTGGCCGAGCTTGAGTGCTCAAATTTGTGTGAGGAGGAGGGGGAGGAGGTGTCCTTTTATAAGGGAGGAGAGGGGCACCTTAGGAATACCTCAAAATATTATTTTATATTAATGTCAAAATCGGTTTATAATGGTTCCAAAGGGTCTTATTTCGAAGGTAAAGTGGGGATGGGTCGTAATCGTATCAACCAATAAGATTTAGACAAGTTTAGGGTATTATTTTAACCTTATCAATTAGATTTAACTCTAAGTTAAATAATTTAACTTTTACCGTGTCTTTTTGTTTTCTTTCACTTACTATAACATGCCAAACGAACCCCAAATTGTTTATTATTAATACATATATCTTTAGCTAAGTCATTTGGCAGAACCTTAGATTTTTAGGAATAAAATAAAAATTAATAATATAATATTTTATTTAAAAACTATTTTGTGTCAATTTTGACACTATTTGATATATGATTTTTGTGAAAGTCATAACAGAATTATATGTTCGAACCAAGTTGATTAAATCAACACTAATATATCATAGTAACCTATAAAATTAGTGGAATTCATAAAAAGTCTCAAATTACATTCATTTGAGCATTTATAACATCAATTATGTTAATATTTCCTTAAAAGGGTAATTATTGCATCATCGTTGTGTCATAAATAAATTAATTTATTTAAAGTCTAAAAATTATAAATAAAATTTCACTATGTAGGAAATCTTTTTAGCTTTCTAATGAATATTTATAGTCGAATTTATCTTATGTATAACCCCATATTAAAATTTTTTTAGTTATTAAACTTTGATTTTAACAATTTTAACTATTCATTAAATAAAATAATATTAAATGTCATAATCTAATCCAAGTGGACCTAAATGGTCATATTATATTCATAAGGTTGTTTTTTGTCGAATTACACTTATCCAATAGACTTAGGACATGTTTTAGGGTAATAGTAATATCATATTTACCCTTTGTTTCCCTATTTACTATTAACCGTGGTAAAAAAAAGTAAAAAGTTACTATTCACCAAAAATTATTTTCATCTCATTGAACCACATTTTAGTCCTTGATATTAACCGTGTCTGTCGGATTTTCTAAATTCCATTCATAGAAGTGGTAAAATTAAGTTTTATGCAAAATTCAGTTTTTAACCTACCACTTAGTGGTTTCACTATTCATCAAAAATTGAAAGTTTTCAGAAAAATACCAAAAATTCATCCTAAGCTATATTTCATATTCCGAATTCAAAAATTAAGTCTATTTTACAAAATTCATAACATAGAAGTTGCATTAATTAATTTTATAATTAAATCCCGCTGTTAAAACAAATAGCGTGTTTTTAAGAAACAATATCTACCAAAAGATTGACACTTGATTATGTCTTGTTTAAATGTGAAATTACATCCAATGATCAACATCGTATTAAATTGTAAAAATATATTCTAAATATACTTTAAAACCACTCAATTTAATGATTTATCACTATTAATTATTTCGATTAAAAAAGTTGTTTTTAATTATAATCTAGTAATTTTCACTATTCATCAGAATATGAAAGTTATCCAAAAAGTACCAAAATTTCACCCTAAGCTAATTTCGATATTACGAATCCAGAAATTAATTCCATTTTGAAAAATAAAATATAAAAAATTTCAAAAAGTGGTTATTACTATTCATAATGGCTAGTTTTAATAACATTTTAATAGCATATCGCTGTTTAGTGAAACTCGTTATTGCGTACTACACACGCTATCGAGGAAGGTCGTGATTGCGTGTAATGCAAGGCAAGTCAAGGATGCGTGTTGTGCAAGCTCCTTTTGGTGTAACATACAACACAAGACATTAGTGAAATAAAAAGAATATTTTTCATAAAATCTCGGGCTGTTACAGTGCGTCAGTGCAAGGAGTGCCCCCTTGAGGTTGGTGGGTGTCACTTATAGTGGGATCTTTATGTCTTTGAGATGACGGGTTATGATGTCATTCTCGTAATGGACTGGCTAGTTCCTTTCCAGGCCTTTGTCGATTTCTATCACCGCAAGGTGAGTTTCGCGTAACCAGAGGGCAAGTCCTTTCTTCACAAGGGAGAATGGGATGTCCAGGAAAGCATAGCTGGACCAGAGCATCATGGGTTGGGCAGTGTTACAGCCTAGATTTCTAGTTTATATCTAGATTATCAGGGGACTTCTCAGATGGAATTTCCTCCGGTAGTTGACCATTTTCTAGATGTCTTTCCAAAAGACTTTTCAGGGTTGCCTCCAGAGCGTGAGGTAGACTTCTCTATTGAGCTTGTTCCAGGAGCAGAACAGGTATCCATACCTCCTTATAGGATGGCTATGCCTGAGTTTCAAGAACTCAAGAAGAAGTTGGAGGAGTTGTAGGCGAAGGGTTTTATCCAACCCAATACTTCCCCTTGGGGTTCTCTTGTGTTGTTTGCAAAGAAGTCAGATGGTACCTTACGGCTTTGTGTGGAATATTGAATGAAAAACCAGTTGACGGTAATGAACCGATATCCATTGCCGAGGATTGATGATCTTTTTGATCAGATTAGAGGAGCCAGGGTATTCTCCAAGATTGAATTGAGATCCGGCTATCATTAGTTGCAGTTCAGACCATCTGATATACCTCTCACAGATTTTCAAAGAAGGTATGTTCTGTACGAGTATCTGGTTATGTCGTTCAGCCTCACGAACGCGCCGACAGTTTTCATGGTGCTGATGAATAGATTTTTCCATCCTTACTTGGACTCTTTCATCGTTATCTTTGTGGACGATATCTTGGTGTACTTTCACACTCGACACGACCATGCTACCCATCTTGAGAGACTATTGAGTACACTGAGAGAGCCTCAGTTATATGCTAGCTCTCAAAGTTCCACTTCTAGATGGATAAGATTTACTTTCATGGCCATGTCATCTCAGAGATAGGAGTATAAGTAGACCCAGAGAAGGTGAGAGCAGTAGTTACCTGGGAGCAGCCGAAGAATGTCTTCAAGGTACAAAGTTTCTTGGGACTGGATGGTTATTACATGTGGTTTATACAGGACTGATCACACTTAACAGCACCATTGACGGGCTTGACTAAGAAGGCTGTGAAGTACGTTTGGTCAGAAGCTTGAGACTCAGCCTTCTAAGAGCTAAAGGGGAAATTGACATCAGCACGGATTCTAGTTCTCCCAGAGCTAGGCAAGAGTTATACAGTTTTCTATGATGCATCTGGCATCGGGCTTAGAGCAGTTCTTTTGTAGGAAGATCGTGTTGTTGTGTACGGATCTCATCAGTTGATGCCCCGTGATAAGAACTATCCTACGCACGAACTGGAGTTGGCTGCAGTTGTTCATGCTTTGAGTTTTTGGAGGCACTATCTCATGGGAGATAATTTTGTGGTATATACTAACCACAAGAGCCTCAGGTATATCTTCATGCAGTGTGACTTGAATCTGAGACAGCAGAGGTGGGTTGAGTACCTACAGTCTTTCGACTTCGAGCTTGCTTATACGCCTGGGAAATGCAATTCTGTGGCTGACGCACTGAGCATGAGGACTCAGTTGCAGGTAGTTCAGGAGGCCAACAGCGAGTGGAAGCTTATGGCTCTGTTCTCTAAGATGCATTTGGAGTTTCATGATAGACAGGGACAACCAATTCTTCCTTCTGTAACTGTTACCTCTACTCTTTTAGATCGATTTCTAATGAGGCAGCTATCAGACCCAGAAGACCTAGTCCCACGGGAGGGTGTGTCAGATGGAGACCATACTCTGGGGTGGACAGTGGGCGATGATGAGGTGCTACATTTTCATGGCCGTGTATGGGTTTCAGTGGACATACCTGAGGAGATGATGCAGGATTTTCATGCTTCAGCTTGGGCAGTTCATCCTAGTGTTAGCAAGATGTATCGAGACTTACACTATCAATATTGGTGGCCAGGTATGAAGAAGGATGTGGCTAGTTTTGTCATGAGATGTTCGACTTGTCAACAGGTGAAAGTAGAGCATCCGAAACCGGCAGGGCTTTAACATTAGTGTCACGACCCGCCCTCGGGGTCCGTGCCGTGACTACCCCAAGCCCGCCTTCCATAGGCCAGGGGCTGGCGACTAGCACCAAGGCGTAAATCCCGGTAAAAAGGGAAGGCATTGCCTTTGTAAAGTAAACAAACACCACAGAGTAAGCAAGCGGAAAGTAAACACTAAGTAAAAACAGAGTACAACTGAAAGTGCGGAAAAGTAAATGGGCCAGTATACAAACCCAAACTGAAAGTAAAGTACAACTCAAAAAGGGAAAACAGAAACTGTAAGTAAAAGCCGCTACACCGAGCTGTCTACTGGAGATCCCACCTGAAGGGTGGGTACATATAGCTCCACTGCTCCACGGGTCCCGTCGTCCGCTCCGAACACGTCCCGCTCAGTGGTCCACCTCCAGGTACCGTCCTTCTCTGCAAGCCTCATCCAAGATCAACGCTGTCCGTCGTCTGCAACCAACACAACGTAGTGCGGGCATAGCCCGTGCAGGGGTGAGTATAAGCTACTCAGTAGGGACCCTGAGACCCCCGAAGGTCTCACAAAATCCACAAAGGATAATCCACAAAGGAAGATACAAACACAAGTAACAACTGACACTGCTTAGGTATATGCCCATACATATACCTAAGTCATCAATTTCAAATACGCTCCAACCTCCGAGCTCAAGTACAACTCAGTCCACACAGGAAAGTAAACGTATTCCACACAGGAAAGAAAAACGTAATCCACACAGGATAGCACAACACAATCCACAGAGGAAAGCAATAGGATTCAGCTCACACAGGTATACTTCTTCGAAAGACGGTAAAGATGATCTCTGATCCATCTAAGTCGTTAGACCCACGAAGGATCATTAGATAACTAACCCCTGCAAAGACCCACACAGGATCGGGCCCACACAAGACCTGTAGGCGCTGGTTCACACAGGACCGCTGAGCGCAAAGACCCACACAGGATCGGACCCACACAGGATCGGGCCCACACAGGACCTGTAGCACTGATCTACGTAGGATCGCTGAGTGCTGTAGTCGTCGTCGTCAAATCCACACAGGATCTCTGTACTGTCGTCGTCGTAGTCACAGTAGCAGTAGTAGCAGTAGTAGTCACAGTAACAGTCGCAGCCAGCACTAGGGTTCCCGCACACAGCAAGCTCGTACAGGAGGGTCCGCTCCACGAGCCGAGAGGCTGATACATCAACTGTCACAAAGTCCAGAGTTGATGTATCCAAGAGTTCCGTATCGTCAACAGGAACTCAACGCAACAGACGGCGCGTCGATCGGACGCCCGGTCTGAGAGTTATTGGCATTTTCGTCCCCGGGGCCCGGTTGGTTTTTAAGGCAAAACCAACCCGACCGTACTCCACCTGCGTCCAAACCTCAGGCTGAGTATTCCAAAAGATCCGTCTCACTAAGAGGAACTCAACAAAGCTGACGGAACATCAAACGGACGTCTGTAGCTCAAGATATGAGCGTTTCCGCTCCGAAGGCCCGGTTGGTTTCGTGTACGAACCAACCCGGCCGAACTCAAAGTATTCCGAAACCCTGAGTGTAATATACCGAAACGACCGTCTCGATCCAAGGATCGTGTTTCCGTAGACAGTTCGTCATTCGGAGGTCTGTGGCTCAAGTTATGGCCAAAAGAACGAATCCGTCTCGAAAACGGGGGGTCCGGGTCCGGGCCGACCTGGCCCGAACCCCCCCTGGGTCGGCCCCAACCGGGTCGACCCGACCCGGGTCCGACCCGTCCCGGACTGCGGCGGTCTGGCGCGGCGGCGCGTTCCGGCGCGGCGGCGCGGCCCGGCCTACGGCGGCGGGGCCTGGCGCCGCTGATGTCACGCGCGGGGGGCTAAGCCCCCGCTTCCAGCTGGCGGCGCGGCTTAAGAGCCGCGCCTTTTGGAGACCGGCCCCCCCTCGTGGGGGCCTGCTTTGAAGAGAACCGGGGGGCCGCCTGCCCCCCTCAAGGAAACCCCCCCCCCCTCATAAATGGGGGGGGCTTTAGAGCTGACCGGCGGAATTAAATTCCCCCGGTCTTTGACCTTCCGGTCGGCCACCTGGCCGGCCGGTTTTTCTCCAACGGGACCGGCAAAGCCGGTCCCCTTCCGGCTTCCGTCACCGGCGGCCCGGCGAGCCACCGGTCTTCCCGTCTCGCTGCGGCCCGGAACCGGCCGCGGTGTTCGTCGTCCGGCGCGGTGTGACGGCACCGCGCCCCTCTGCCGCGGCCCCGCTCCAGCTGCGGCCCCTTCGATTCCCTTCGACGCGGCGCGACGGCGTCGCGTTCGTGATGATTCTTCCACGGTGCGAATTTCCGCGTGGTGCGACGGCACCACGCCATCTTGTTTCATCCGCAAGATAAATCAACAAGAACAAAGAAGGGGGTTCGGCCGTGTTCATGCGGTCCGACCCCCCTCACGTTAAACAATAACACATATTTAAATATCCTCACGTTTGTCATGCTAGAACCAAGAACGAGAATAAATAAATAAATAAATAATCACCAACAACCCCTACCTCGATAGTCGCACGTTGACGTAGTCGTGGGAAGCGGTCGTCGTTTCGTTGACGTCGGTTAGAAGACGAAGAAGTCGAGGAGAAAGCAATCGGAGAAGACGAGTCAAGATGTCATCGTCGGTGTTCTTCGTGGGCGGCGGACGTTCTTCGCGTTCTTCCACGAAGGAGATGAAGAAGGTGGAGGATTTCTTCAGCTTCTCTCCAAAGCTCTTCCACACCTCACCCAACAATCCAAATAAAATAAGGTCCCTCCTTATTTTATTTACTAAGCCAAGCATTTCAAAAACTTAAATTTCAAAAACAAAACACTTAATTAATTATACATGAGTTGTGTAATTAATTAAGTGTTAAGTTATCAAGCTTTAAAGAGGAAGAGAGAAGAGTTAGGGAATTTGAAAAGGTGGGGCTCGGGTGGGCCCCTCCTCACCTTAATCCTCTCTTAGGTGGTTAAACCACCCAACTTCCAACAAAAGATTTTAACCACTTTAAAGATATAAAATAAATATTGTATCACAATTTTATTTTACTCTTCATTTCATCCAGAAAATTAAACAACTCCTCCTAGGCAAACGCAACTTCGGAAAAGGACTTCTTAAGCGAATATCGGCGCTGCGAGTTCATCGGTGTCCTCAGATTTCAATTCCGAGCACCGGATCAAAAGTTAGGAATTCCCGCTCGTTTGTTCACTGAACGTACCCGAGCCAAACTTTGGAAATTGATTCCGGGCACTCCGGGCCTCGGAATCAGGTGCTGTCTGAAACCGCGCTCTTGTAAAATTCCAAAGAAAATTTAGAAAAAAATTTCCCTTGAATTTTACGGGTCTTTACAATTAGTTACCCATTCTTGAGTGGAAATGGAATGATGTCGCGATGGACTTCGTGACAGGGTTACCGAGATCGCCTCGAGGAAATGATGTGGTTTGGGTTATATTGGACAGGCTCACCAAGGTTGCACACTTCTTGCCGATCAAGGAGACCTTCAGTGATGATGAGCTGGGATGGTTATACATCCAAGAAATTGTACGTCTGCATGGAGTTCTACACTCCATTGTTTCAGACAGGGATGCGCGTTTTACTTCACACATCTAGCAGGGTCTACAGAGGGATTTGGGTACACAAGTACTTTTGAGTACAACATACCACCCCCAGATTGATGGCCAGCCTGAGCGTACAATACAGGAACTTGAGAATATTCTCCGAGATTGTATTCTAGACTTTGGCGGTACACTACGGGAAAAATGAGCAATTGCGACGGGAATAAATCCCGTCGCAAATAGTCCTGTTAAAAACTTATTTGCGACGGGGGTATTTACCCGTCGCAAATAAGTAGGCTTTTGCGATGGGATTGCTTTCCCCGTCGTAAAAGAACTGGCGCGCGTTGCGCGCCAAATCGCAGGAAAACTATTTGCGACGGGGGAATATTCCTGTCGCAAATAACCGGCGGCGGTAAAAGGTATTTGCGATGGGAATATTCCCCCGTCGCAAATAGTATGTCGGCAGGTGGTTATTTGCGACGGGTCCCGTCGCAAATAACTATTTACCCGTTGACCGTAATAAATGTCGGCTAAGGTATTTGCGACGGGTCCCATCGCAAATAATCTAACCTATAAATACCCCCATCCGTTTTTTTCAAAACATTCTCAAATTCCATCTTCTTCTTCTCTCAAAGTTATATTTCTAAAGTTCAGTTTTTCTTCAGTTTAATTTTTTTCTCCGGAGCTGATATTAATGTTTTGAAGAACGATCAGAGCAGATCAATTTTCAAGGTATTTATGTTCAATTTAATTTAATATTTATTTTTAATTTTTTATTAGTTTCAATTATTCTTAATTAGTTGTAATTTAATTATGTTTATATTGTTTTATTACTTAATAAATTTAAATTATTAGTATTGTTCATAGTTAATGGTAATTAGGAATAATTAGTAATAATTTTTAATAATTAAGAATAAATATTAATAATTAGTAATAAATACCAATAATTAGGGAAAATAACATTATTACATTATTAGTCTATTTTATTATTAATATTAAAATAATATAATTTTTTATATATATACAGTTCTCTTTTCATCTGTGTGTTTGCTGTTTTCACATGTATTATTTGTATGTGGAGATAGAAAACGCACAGATTAAAGGAGAATTGTATATAAATTAGAAAATTATATTATTTTAATATTAATAATAAAATATACTAATAATGTTATTATTTGTAATTATTGGTAATTATTCCTAATTATTAGTAATTATTCATTTAATTACTAATAATTAGGAACAGTTACCAATAATTATCAATAATTAGGAATAATTAGTAATAATTACCAATAATTAGTAATAATTACCAATAATTAGTAATAATTACCAATAATTAGTAATAATTACCAATAATTAGTAATAATTACCAATAATTAGTAATAATTACCAATAATTAGTAATAATTACCATTAATTACCAATAATTAGTATTAATTAGTATTAATTACCAATAATTAGTATTAATTACCAATAATTAGTAATAATTACCAATAATTAGTAATAATTACCAATAATTAGTAATAATTACCAATAATTAGTAATAATTACCAATAATTAGTAATAATTACCAAAAATTAGGAATAATTACCAATAATTACCAATAATTACCGGTAAATAGTAATAAATAGTAATAATTAGGAATAATTAGGAATAATTACCAATAATTACCAATAATTACCGGTAAATAGTAATAAATAGTAATAATTAGTAATAATTAGGAATAATTACCAATAATTAATAATAATTACCAGTAATTAGTAATAATTAGTAATAATTAGTAATAATTACCAATAATTAGTAATAATTGCCAATAATTAGTAATAATTACCAATAATTAGTAATAATTACCAGTAATTAGTAATAATTACCACTAATTAGTAATAATTACCAGTAATTACCAATAATTAGTAATAATTAGTATTAATTACCAATAATTAGTATTAATTATCAATAATTAGTATTAATTACCAATAATTAGTAATAATTAGTAATAATTACCAATAATTATTAATAATTACTAATAATTAGGAATAATTAGTAATAATTACCAATAATTAGTAATAATTAGTAATAATTAGTAATAATTAGTAATAATTACCAATAATTCGTAATAATTACCAATAATTAGTAATAATTACCAATAATTAGTAATAACTAACAATAATTACCAATAATTAGTAATAATTAGTAATAATTATCAATAATTAGTAATAATTAGTCTTAATTACCTATAATTAGTATTAATTACCAATAATTAGTAATAATTACCAATAATTAATTATAATTACCAATAATTAGTAATAATTAGCAATAATTAGCAATAATTACCAATAATTAGTAATAATTACCAATAATTAACAATAATTATCAATAATTACAATTAATTAGTATTAATTACTAATAATTAGTAATAATTACCAATAATTAGTAATAATTACCAATAATTAGTAATAATTACCAATAATTAGTAATAATTAAAATAATTAGTAATAATTACCAATAATTAGTAATAATTACCAATAATTAGTAATAATTACCAATAATTAGTAATAATTACCAATAATTAGTAATAATTACCAATAATTAGTAATAATTAACAATAATTAGTAATAATTACCAATAATTAGTATTAATTACCAATAATTAGTATTAATTACCAATAATTAGTAATAATTACCAATAATTAGTAGTAATTTCCAATAATTAGTAATAATTACCAATAATTAGTAATAATTACCAATAATTAGTAATAATTAGTAATAATTACCAATAATTAGTAATAATTAGTAATAATTACCAATAATTAGTAATAATTAGTAATAATTACCAATAATTAGTAATAATTAGTAATAATTACCAATAATTAGTAATAATTAGTAATAATTACCAATAATTAGTACATTATTTGTATATTTTATTATTAATATTAAAATAATATAATTTTCTATATTATATACAATTCTCTTTTCATCTGTGTGTTTTCTGTCTCCACATGTAATATTCGCATTCTTTTTCAAAATTATCAACCTACTCGCCAATGGAGAGGTGAAAGTGAATGCAAATATTACATGTGGAGACAGAATGATAAACACACAGATGAAAGGAGAATTGTATATAATATAAAAAATTATGTTATTTTAATATTAATAATAAAATATACTAATAATGTAATAATGTTATTATTATATAATTAATGTTTATGAAAAAATTATATTAGTATTATTAAAATAATAAAAAATCAATATAATATTAAAATTATCAATATTTGTAACATGTTTTGCTTTATTCTCAATATATTCAATCTTTACTTGAGTGTTTTTTCTAACAAATTATTCAAAACCAGTAATGCTTTTATATTTTATAGAGAAATATGGAACAACGAGGTCGTCAACAATCATTATTAGGTGACCGCATATGGATAAATCAACGTAGAAATCCAAACGGTTCTGGTTTAAATCCAGTATATGTTGAGGGTGTGGAGACTTTTTTATCATTTGTGGAATCAAATTCAGAATTTGTTTCAGAAGGAAAAATAAAATTCCCTTGCAGAAAATGTGCATTGAGAATGTTTGACACGTTTGACAAAGTGGGAGAACATCTCTTGCGTTTTGGTTTTCAACCAGATTATGTTTTTTGGTATCAACACGGTGAACGCAGTTCCAGATCAGGTGATACCAACTTGATTCCGGATCCATCCCGGTTTCAAGATTTAGTACATGATGTTGCAGGTTCATCTGTTCAACATACAGATACTCCGGATGATATAGCTTCAAATCCTGAGTTCGCACCGTCTGAATTTTATGAGTTGTTGAAATCTGCGGAGGATGCATTATATCCTGGCTGCAAGATGAGCAAATTAGAAGCAGTTGCAAAATTTATGGCTATCAAATCAGATAACGGAATTTCAAACACCAGTTTTGACCAGATATTTTCTTTGCTGAAAACACTGTTACCCGAAGGAAATGTTTTACCTACAAATAACTATGAGAGTAAGAGGCTGGTTCGAAATTTGGGACTTACTTGTCAGAAGATTCATGCATGTTCAAATGACTGCATTTTATATTTTGGGGAAAATGAGTCGTTGGATAGTTGTCCTACATGTGGGAAACTGAGATATAAAGAAGGACAACATGGGAAGTCTGGTTTGATTCCTGTAAAACAGTTGAGATATTTTCTGCTTACATCCAGACTTCAGCGTTTATTCATGTCTTAGAATACAGCGACAATGATGTCATGGCATAAAGAGAATATTTCAACCGATAAAAGCTTGAATCATACAGCCGATGGTGATTCATGGAAACATTTTGATAGAGTGCATCCATCCTTTTCTTTAGAAGCTAGAAATGTTCGACTGGGCCTTTCCACTAATGGTTTCTGTTCGTTTGGATCTTATGGTAGTCAATATTCATGTTGGCCTGTTTTTTTAACTCCGTACAATTTACCTCCATGGATGTTGATGAAGGAGCCATATATCTTTTTGACTTTACTAATTCCAGGACATCCGAAGAAAAATATTGATGTTTATTTGAAGCCATTGATTGATGAATTAAATTTATTGTGGAGTACTGGTGTCAGTACATATGATGTTGCAACGAAACAGAATTTCATACTGAGAGCAGCATTGATGTGGACAATAAGTGACTTCCAGGCTTATGAGATGTTATCTGGCTGGAGTACACATGGTCAGAAATCATGTCCTTACTGTATGAGGAGGAGCGTCGACGCCAGCAGTAGTTGTACGAGGAGCAGACGAGTCAGTGGCAGCAGCAGCATCAGGAGCAGATGGAGTACATGCACCGACTCACTCATGCTTTAGGGATGAAGTTTCCTCCACCACTATCTGCAGATCCCCCACCTCCCCCTCCCCCCCTCCTTCAGATTAGAGTTTGTATTTATGTTATAAAATTTGGGAAATCAATTTTTTTTTTCTATTCTTAGTTTTTGTCTCATTATAAAATATTAATAATATTATATTTTTAAATAACAATATTAATATGAATAATAATATTATTTATATTTTATAATATTAAAATATATGTATATATTAAAATTTTATAATATTATAATTTAATTATATTTTTTGTAATACTTGAATTATTTTAATATTTGAATGTAAAATAATTCTATTATTTTTATATTAATTAAAATAACTTATTAATATTTTTTTTATTTATGAATTATAATTCTAATATTATTATATTAATTAAATCATTTATTAATATTATATTATTTTTTATTTTTGAATTATAATTCTATTATTATTATATTAATTAAAATAATTAATTATTTTTATTTGTGAATTATAATTCTATTATTATATTAATTAAAATAATTTATTAATAATTTATTATTTTTATTTTTTTTATAGTATTTGCGACGGGATACTATGCCCGTCGCAAATACTAGTATTATTTATAGTTTTTATTTTTTTTTTAAATATTTTTTGCGACGGGACCCGTCACAAATACTATAAACCGTATTTGCGACGGGACCCGTCGCAAATACTATAAACCGTATTTGCGACGGGATACTATGCCCGTCGCAAATACTAGTATTATTAATAGTTTTTTATTTTTTTTAAAAAATAGTTTTTGCGACGGTACCGTCGCAAAAACGATTTTAAAAGTTTTTTTACAAAAATACGGAATACTATTTGCGACGAGGAGAATGACCGTTGCAAAAAACGGCTTTAGCGACGGGCCCGTCGCAAATAAGTGTTGTTGCGACGCCGTTTTCAGCAACGGGCTATTTGCGAAGAGACCCCGTCGCAAAAAGCCATTTGCGACGGGATCCCGTCGCAAATGCCCCATCGCAAATACCTGTTTTTCTAGTAGTGGTACTTGGGAGAAGCATATCCCTCTGGTGGAGTTTGCCTACAACAACAGTTTTCAGGCGACTATTCAGATGGCACCTTACGAGGCTTTGTACGGTAGGTCATGTCGATCTCCTTATGATGGCTAGAGGTAGGAGAGGCATCTTTGCTGGGACCTCATCTTGTTCAGGAGACCTCAGAGAAAATAGAGTTGAATTAGAAGAGAATGGTGATTGCATAGTCTCGGTAGAAGTCTTATGCTAATCAGCAGAGACGACCTTTGGAGTTCAAGGTTGGAGACTAGGTTTTCCTGCATGCTACCCCGAGGATGGGACATAATAGGATTAGGAGATAGGGGAAACTCTCACTGAGATACATCGGGCCATTTGAGGTTCTGGAGAAAGTCGGGCTGGTTACTTACAGGTTGTAGTTACCTCAGAGGTACCAGTCCATGCACGACTTCTTTCATGTTTCTCAGCTTCGATGGTATTTCTCAGAACCATCTCATTTTTTTCAACCCGAGGAGGTTGAGTTTGAGAAGGATGGATATTTATAGGATCATCCTATCAGGATTTTTGATTTTAGTGCAAAGGTACTCCGTGGCCAGTCTGTTCCGCTGGTACGAGTGTTATGCCAGCACGGCCGTACACAGGACGAGACATGGGAGAGGGAGGCTGATATGCGATCATAGTTTCCAGATTTGTTTGAGGTTTCTTCTTCTATGCCTCGTTAGAGAAATTCTAGGACAAATTTCTTTAAGGGGGGATGTTTGTAAGAACCAGAATCTTCAGTTTCAGGTACGGATCTCTTTTATGGGATTTTTAAGAAAAAATGGAGTTTCTGGAAATTTTTGAAGTACACACCATGTACTTTCTGAGTACCCACCGTGTACTCTTTTTCTGATCGAAGCTGTGTGTTGGACGTGTCTAGGCCACACACACGGTGTGTAGGGGCGACGTGGAGGCCGATTTTGGCGGTGTACGGAAAAACAAACTACACGCCGGGTACTTTAAAATTACACACCGTGTACTTTTTTTATTTCATTAATCGGACCAGGGTCACACCTAATGCTCATAAACGTCTTCTTCTCTACCTAATTCCATCCATAGTGTCTGAGGAGCCTGGTTATTCTCCGAGCCACCGATCCTTCACCGGTTGACCGAATCAAACTCCTTCGATTGCAGAAGAATTGAAGCGGTGAGTTCTGGGTTCTTCTTTGGCCTCGTTTCCTGATTCTTCCTCTCACGTGAGTTATCTAAGGTTGAACGTTTTAGGCGTTTTTGTAGATATACTCCATTCCAGGCCGATTCACGGGCCAAGGTTCAAGTATATCGATCTTCGAGGATCGGGGTAGGTGGTTTGTTGCCCTACGTTGAAGTTCTTTGAGATTTGATTGCAAAAGCACTAGATACCCATGAATCGGGTATCCCGGGTTGAGGATTTTGATCCTATTGTTTACTTTCCCTATATTTCATGTTAGATTATGATTAAATTCTTCTAATATATTCTTGGTTGCCTATTTGAGGATCACCCCATGGGTGGTTTCTACCTGTTTGGCTGTTTATCATCGTTCGACACCGTTTCCCTGTGAGGCAAACCCTATTGCAATTGCTAGTTTACTTGTTATAACTATTTTCATGTGTTTCCTACTGTTTAAATTCTTTTGATTCATGATTTCTATTATCCAAGTAGTTTTTGAACTTACATTGGGCTGCTGATACTCAATTACGCACGACTGGACTGCTCAGGGCTGTAAGAACCTGGTGCGGGAGATCAAAGAGGGAATAAACGATTAAGGGCTTCCCTAGAGGGTCTGTTGGTTTTAGTTTCGTACGCAGGACCTACGAGAATAAGACTTTTTGCTTCCCATGAGTGTTCTTAGTTTACACACACATCGAGACCACATGAGGAATTAGATGTAAGTGCTTCCTTAGAGAGTCTGTATCTATCGTTTCAAGACTATAGGGGAATTAACGTGAGAGCTTCCCAGAATGTATGTGCCATGTTTGATTACTGGAATATAGGGGTCTACTAGTTTGAGAAACCTAGAGGGTCAGTGTAAATTTTGATGTTTGGTTGTGACGAGTCCACCAAGCCAAAGAACAAGCTTGGGTTTTTCACTTCTTGTGTTTAAGTTGTCTTTTGAGATACCTAATATGTTACTTGCTTTACCTTGTAATATAAAGCTTTGATATTTTTTCCGGGTTTTTTTAATTAAATGAATGTGAATGGTAATTGGTAGGATTATTTACTGGTGTACTCTTATTCCATTAATGTACTTATTTTCCTTTAATTTTTCTATATTACTCACTGACAGTAGGGAACAAATCTTGTGGTGGTTGCCTACTGGGACTATTCTCACACCCTGTTTGGGTCCTGCCTTTCGGCGCAAACAGATTATATGGATGCAGGTGTAGATAGGGATTATGGCCCTTCTACCTTAGGTACTTGATAGCTGATTGGAGATGGAGAGCATGGGACCGGGCATTGGCTCGCGATGCTGCTGGAGTTGCTTTTTTTGTTTAGTACTTTGGGTTTCGTTGTATTTTAGCACGTTGTTTTGTTTACCGCATTCCATAGATATATGTACCATTCTGCATCATTATTATATCAGACATTGCTTCTACTTTTAGTTCAGTCGTTGATTGCTATTTAATGCTCCCACTATTGATTATGTTTATTCTTCCCCTGCATACTTTACTAAATGAAGGCATAGTTTCCCCACTGACTCACAAAGGCCCTCACTGCTAGTCGGCAGCCTCGGGCATTTGGGGAAACGCGCTTGAGGTCATGTGGAAACCTGGGTACGGGGCACCAATTTTGTGGCTCCGGATTTGGGTCATTACATAAAGTCCCATATGTATGGTAAATATGTTTAACCTTAGTAGTTTGGTATAAGAATTAGATTCCCTAAATGTTGAATCTGGGTGGGTGTTCATGATACATGTTTCGAAAGTGGAAATTTTACATGTTCTTTAAATTATCAATAATAACATATATAGTATTTTACTATATATCTTCTTAGTGGAATTATACTTAACCAAACCATATGAATACATTATATATAAAGTGGATCATTGTGGGTTGGTGTTGTTATATATATATGTGTGTGTGTTTGAGTGTGTGTGTGTGTGCATGTACCTAAATGAGAATTTGATCCTTTTGGGGATATCCCCCATACGTGGAGGCCTAGTGAGGATCAAATTAAGATTCCAGATTCTCGAGGGTGTAGTCCCATATGTGGATACCCAGTGAGGAATTGTTCGCTAGAATATGGGTTACTTTTTGTGTGATACCTGATATGTATGTTAATATGAGAACAATATAGGGGTGTTTTGGAACATGAGTTGTAGTCTTATTATTGATAAAAGAGTAGAGATGTTACCCCATGAGTATTTTTCCTTCTTGATGTATTTCCTATAGGCTAGGTGGGAGAGGAAAATGGATTGATGGTGTAGTTTAATATATTCGAAATCTATGTATTATGGTTGATATGCGGTTTATGAAGGTAACCTGAGAGAGAGGTTATCATGGGTATGTGAGTACATTAAAACTAGGAAGTACGAAGGGATAAAATGGGTTATGAGATCAGTTCACATCAGGTGTCACCGATTATATTGTACTGGAATGGAGATACCTTGGGATTTCATGACAGAAATAATTGGAGGTTCTTTTGATATCAAGATTTTGTTTTGGGGGAAGGATTGGTAGGATGCCTGACCCTATTGATTCCTGAAGCATATTTAGTAGTGCATGAATCCCATGGGTTGACAGTAGTAATTTTTGGAATGACACCTATATTTTAATGTGATCATATGGTTAGTCATGGTATGAGTGAGATGTTATGATTTTTAAGAAAAATAATCGAAGATATTTTTTATAGATGAAATTGATATGTAATGGGGTATGAGAAGTTCCTTTGGAACGTAAGCCTAGGTATGATGAAATATGAATCATGTGATTATGATTTGGGCTATCTGATTGGATGTTATGGAGAATACACCAATTTTTATAAGGCAAAATTTATATGGAACAATGGTATGTGTGTGTGGAATTAGGACCAAGGAATATTAATGGAATACTATAGGTTATGTATTCTAGAAATTGGGTTAATAATAAGAAGTGTCTCGTATATGGTACAGGCACCATGAATCACATGGTGTCAAGGGTTGATAGTGTAGATGAGGATGGATTAGGAGGCATCACACACAAGTAATGAGGTAATTTTTCAAGGTTGGAACATAAGGAGTGTTATAAATAAATACATATAGTGGAGAGTGAACCATGGGATATTGGAAGGTGTGTTTCTCATTGAATATTGAATTTTAACAGATCCTAAGGATGATATTCTTGTGGAGTCATGAATAATCAACTGTTGATGTTTCATATTGGTTATTGGGAATAAGCGGGACAATAACATCTAGTCATTGCATGATAAAATGGATAGAGCATGGTACATGAAGGTAGGAGGATGATGGGTGAAGTGAGACAAGCCATTTGATGTTTGAGATTACACTAGGATACATGTGCATAGAATAATATGAATTTATCTGATTTCAATGTAAATATAAGATTTGAAATTCAGATGTAGTATTAGATAGAGTATAAGAGTTATAACTGATCATTTGTTTGTTATGATATTTTTCCATGTCTTAGTTAGATTAGAGGTGTGCTGACGCTTGTGGTGGTATCATGATGGTTAATGCGAGTCTTTTTTGATTCAACCAGGAAATTACACCAAGGTTTGGGATTTGAATTCTATGTGGGTGTTTTGGAGGATACTAGGATGAAATCAGGGATCTTAGAATCTTGATAATGGTCTTAGATAATGGTCATGTATAGGATATATCATCTGTGTTTTCATATGTAATTGGTTCTAGTGATATTGAAACAACACCGGGCAGGCTGATAGACAAATGGAAATGTGTTTGGGTAGGATATTTCAATGGTGGGGAGAACCATCACTCAGAATAATACTGTGATCATAGGATTTTGGTCGGGAGATCCTTAATCCTATTAATTAATTTATTGATGACACAATGTTTTATCATAGTATTTAGGTTTCATTAACCACCATCTAGGTGTTTTCATTATTTTTATGAGCGGTGGATAGTTTTTTATGAATATTGTATCTTGGTTTTGGAGATGCATAATGAAAAATCACTCAACATTATTGGGTTGGACATGACGAATTTTTTATGAATTTATTATTGGGAAAGGTTGGGAATAATTTTAAAAGATTATCAAGGCTCCTTGGGGATGTGAAATGCTATGGTGGGTGGGGGAGGGGTTGGAAAAACTAAATCCTTTAGAGTTAAAAATATTAGAGGGAATATTGGATTTTGAATTTGGTATGGAGTTATCTTTGAGAACCAATATTCATATCATATTTATAAGAGTTAGAAAATATTTGGGAGATGGATTTTCATGGTTGTTTTGGTGCTCGAGTATAAGTTGGAGAATGATCGGGGTGGTCTAGGGGATGAAATAATTTAGTCTATAAAAATTCATATAATGTAAAATGGTTCATTCCATGAATGCTTCCATTAAGGATAAATTAATTATTTGAATTAGGATTCACAATGAATGGGTTTGGTTGAGGCAGGACCCATCCTCTTATGAGTATTCACATCATGAACCCCAAGGTCATGAAATCAATGTGTTGGGATAAGTTTCAAGACCATATTCCTATTGGAAATCATGCCATAACCACAAGGTGTTGGTTGGTCCTTTTTTTATAAGGGAAAGTTTACATTTTTCTTGTCGAGGGTAATTTTGGTTTTAGGGTATTAGGGAATTAAGGAGAATCCATTTAGCCAACTCTTTCCCTCTACTTAATTATCATTTTATCCGTTTTGATATTGGGAGGATCTTGGTGTGATTTTTTAGTGTCAAAGGCATGTTTCTTCTATTTTATCCTCGTATAATTTTCCACTTAATAACCCATGAATTATTAGTCATTTTTAGGGTCTTAATATTATTCAACCACTTCATGGTGGAACCATCCGATGGGTTGGGGCTTGGGTATAGGGTATCCCAAGACAATATTACATGTCGTCACATATCATGCTAATGGAGGTATGTAAACATTTGAATTTTTTAGGGGTTTTATAGTAATTTTAATTAAACTAGATATTTTCATTATGTTGGATGTTATAGATTCAGATCATGATTTTTTGGGAGTATTCCATAGGCCTTCTATATGTTTTTTTTCATAGTTTCAATGCAACATGGCTTCTTGATGAGTTACTAACCATTTATACCTATTTGAATAATAATGAATAATTTGTTATAAATTTTTAAATTAAGTATAAATGATTATAATTAATTTAAATGGGAAATGTGGTTTGAGATATGCACTGAAGATGATGATACTATAATGGATGGTCCTTGAAGGTGATGCTCGAGATGTATAAAAGCAAATAACTCCATTTCAAGGTAGGTAGTTCCTCATAAATACCCATTTGGTGTTATATATTATGTTTATATGCAATGTGATATATAGTATCATAATGAGGGTGGTCAATACTATTTATATTAAATGAATTTTTTATTTAAATTAAATTCTTCGACTGAAATAAGTTCAAAGGGCCACGATGGACCCTTATTCACTGGATTGATTATGTCAAACACTAATGTTTAAGGAAATGATTATAGATATATACCTTAGTTTACACAAACAGTTTAAGGGTATAACTCGGATGAGTAAGATGTAGTGTCCATGAGTGTAGGTTATCTTGATACCTTCGTTTTTAAGAGAGTGGTTAGTTATATATGGATGGCCCATGTAGGCCATGGGAGAACCTTGAGATAACTTGAAACGTCCATGATAGTTGAGATGATCATGGGGAGAGTGATTATCCCCTCCTAATATGTGATTTATGGGGTGGATATGTCATATAAAGGATTAGATGATAGTTTGGGTGAGTACACTGACTCGTGACCTGATATTTGAGATGGTAATTATTCCATCACTTGAGATTGATTCTATTAAGTATGAACGTATGAGGCCAGTGAGGCCATGTTGTGATGATGATAAGGTTGAGGGAAATTATGTATTCTTTTTAATGTGTTCTAACATGAGATATTAGAGTAAGATTGAAGATCCTATATTATGGGTCTTGGTTATGATGTGACCTAGGGGACTCCAGCAGGTTCCTTAGTGATATGTTGACCCCGGAGATGTTTGTGTGGGTAATGGGTAGTGATGATTGTAGGTGTCACCTTAGAACATTATTTGATGTTGAGATTTGTAACGGATTTTATGAAGACAAGGAATTCACTTTAGAGGACAATCATGGTTCTTGGGATGGGTTCAGACATAAGTCTGGTCCACTCACATTATAATGTATGTGTTGATTTTGGTGGAATACACTACCCACCTAGGTGTATTTGATATAAAAAAGGGGCCTTAAATATTAACCATGGATATAGCCTTTGTTCGTACTCTTATGTGACATGTATTCCATGAATGGAAATCCCCTTTGTTTTTGAAAGAGTTTGGATTTTGAAAAACTTGTTCTTAGACATTAGTGGAATATATAATATGACTTGGAATGCCTAGGACACAATCCTTGTATTCTTTTAACAAATTGATTGTAATGCCTTGGTTATGCTCATTGGATTTATATGTGATAATTTTGGATATTCCTATGAATTTCTGTTGGGATTTCACTATTAATATCGATACTACATTATTTACCATGAATTTATACAAGCAATTATCCATCGACTTGAAATTTATTAGCATGATTTTGGGACATGCTCAGAGACACTCTGAAACAGGAAGAAGTGGTTTTGGGTTGATCTGATTTTTCACTTTAGAAACTAAGGATCCACAAAATTTATTTATTTACTCTTATGAATATTATATATATATATATTCTTATCGTATCACATGTGTATACTACATTTATTGGTTATGTATAGGAACACATTAGTGGTACCCTACCATGTCATACTCACAACCTGATTAGGGGACCCTGACACTTACATACCTGAGTAGACTTCACTGATCATATGTTCAGTTTGGCTTTGGGTTTGGTGTAACATGATTGATCATGTTATCTTGGTTGAGATTATATATTGAGATGAGGTGGGGATCAAGGGTATCAAAAGTTCCTTTTTGTATTTTATTTATTTATTTATCTTTTATATGAGATCAGACTAGTGGGTTATTAGATTCCTTGTATTTGAATGATTATGAGTGGGTATGACGGCTTTCTTCCACATGATCATCTGATATAGAATTCTTCAATTATTATCTTCTACATATTCATATTGTCTACTTATATAGACAATGTTTTATTTAATTTGTCTATTATTGTGAACTCTGATATGGATGTATAATCTCCCCATGCTATAACCCTAGTCCCTCACAACAAGTTATAAACTTATGTCATACGAGGATACATTCCTAAGTTCATGTAACATTACTATTCATGGCACTAATGATTGTTGTCTAGTTATAGATATTACAAAAATAATATGGTTTTGAAAAGTAGAAACCTTCCCTATGGGGTTCATTTATCCGATCTTAGGTGGGAATATAATTACTAGGTTTTTCCTCAGACCAAGACAATGATTATATCTTAAATGTGTTGTATGAAACATTCAAGTTAGTGGAGGGTACTATTAGATATGTGTTTGCCTAAACACTACTAAAAAAATACCATTATTCTGTATATCACCCATTAATCATGCATGGATGTTTAAAAGACTCATTTAAGTTTATATTAGGGTGTAATTTATGTGCCATTATTTATATAATAATTAATAATTATAAAATATATTTGATTGTATTTCTTAAATTTTATCAATTTTATATTATTAGTTAATTATAATTTACTTATAATTTCATGATTATAAAATAAATTAAATTTATACACACATAAAAGAGTAAATAATTAGTAATCATAAAATAAATATGTATATTTGTGAAAATTAAACAACGTTTTTATAATTATTATGTATTTATTACCCATAAATAATAATTTTAAAATTCATTGAAAATTTATATTTTATAAATTAATTTATCATATTTATAGCACAATTATTTTAAAATTGATTCTATATTTGGAATTAGGATATCTAAATTAGTTAATTAGAAAACTGTCATTTTTTAGTAAAAAATAAATTAACTTGGTGAATAGTGAAATGCATCGATGAATAGTCAGTACTGTAAAATATTTTATATAGTGAAAATGATTTATAAAAAATAAAAAAATAGATGTATATCATTATAAATAATAGATAACCAATCCAATTTTTATTTTATATAATTTATCATTATAAGTTAAATAAAATTGAATCTCATAGACATTATGTACTGATTATATTCAAAATTTTATTCGTCTTCACTAGAAAAAGAACCCTTCTACCACCCTTTACAAAACACTACAAAATTGTTAACATCACTCAATGCGATAAATAAATCTATCTCCTAAAAATATCAAAGTTTTTTGAGATGTTTTGGTGTAAATAATTTATAATTCCTTTTAAAAAAATAACGTCACAAGTGAATGTTATATTTTAATTATGTTGTAATTACTGATATTTTATTAAACCTTATTGGACATTTAAATTTTTTAATGGGGATGGAAGTATTGGGGGAAGGTTATATAGAAACAATATGAGTTTGTGCTTAAATTTTAGTATGGAGTCATGGGTTTCACCATGACCATGGGTGTTATGGAATAGTCAGTTTCCCATATTATAGGAGGTACAATGGTTTAGGAAACTTCATTATGATCTGTGAAAATACAAAGTGAGGGTGTACATTGTTGTCTATATCATCAATAATTAAATTTTAGTGTGATTATTTTATAGACTTTATTGGTTTCATCATAATTGTTTGGTTGATGGAATGGAAGGTATGTAGGTGTTTCTAGGTTACAATACATGGGGTACCTTGCATTCTTAAATGGTTTATTTCACCATAGAGGTCTTGGATTTGAGATTTAATAGTTTTAATTTTTTTGGCATCATCACATTATAATGTGTATTCTATGTAATGATATTTCTTTAGGGATTTATTAGGTTTTTAGTTTCTAGAAAGGATTACATCATGATCCTTGGATATCCATACATTATAGCATATAAAAAAACATTACATCATGTAATTATTTTTTTACATCAAAATTGAATGATTTGACTCTATGAGATATGTGGGAGATCAAACCATGATTTTAGGATCAATAAACCATTAAAGTGTGACCATTCCCATCACATTATTATGATCTATTTCCCCCATATTATTATGAATTAATGTCCAAATTTGTATTCCTTTCAAATCGTTTAACCATTCTAGAATCTGAGATGCTTAGTGATTCATTTTTGTGTGATACTTGATCATCCTCTATTGGGGTTTATACCAAGAATTTATATGATTAATTTTTATTATTATAGGGTTTTCTCAACTTAGGGTGTTGTTGGGTCATGTTTTTAATGGGGAATGGTTTTTCATTGGTGTTTTAGTGGACACTAGTGAGTTGGGTTTTTTTAATGAGTGTTTTCACATCATTATCATATATTGTTTATTGAAGTTTCCTTTGAGGTAGGTTATTTGAGACTTCAACTTTATTAAACTTATGCGAATGTGGTATTATCGTTATTTTATTTTCATTAGGTGGATGCTCAGAGTAAAAATAAATATGATAATGAACTAGATTAATTAAATTAATTAGGAATGCATCATTCACATGGTATTTATGAGTTTTTGGATTATTTATTATCTAATGTCGCATCTTATTGATATGTGTTGTTGTGTTGACCGTTGTTTGATGTTGTATCTATTCTTAATCACCTTTTATAAAATATTAATCACATAAATAAAGTAACAAAATGGGAATCATGGAAATATGGAAACTTATATTGATGATTTAATTATAGACATTATCAATAAATTTTGAAGCATGATTAAAAATGGTTGGTTTTTTATTATTATAATTTTTTTCACTGAGTTGTTATTATTGTGTTTAGAGCGGTATTAGTTGATTATTTAGCTAATTTTAGGGTGTTAATGTGTGGATTTTATTATATTAGTGGTATATATGGGAAATGGGAAGGGGTATTGGGATTATGATTGTGGTGGAAAGTTGAGGTGGTGGTTGGTTGGGATGATCTATTAGTGAACACTAAGGGAGAGGTTGATGTGGTTTGTGTCATAGTTTCATGAGATTATGGTTTTATATAAATATTTAATGAAATATTGATGAACTAATATGATTTAGAATGTGTTGATGGGTTAATGTTGTGATGGAATTAATAATTTAACGAATGAATGAATTATATACAGTAAAGTGGAATGAAAACAACATAATTGATGTGTTTATATGAAATAGTAATGGCTGGTAATGAATGTGGAATAATTAATATAATGTGGTTGCTAACAGAGAACATGGAAATTAATATTGTTGTGATTATATGTGTGAAAACTCAGGTAATTTTAAAAATTAAATCAATTTCGTTCATTATTAATTGTAATGCTTTTTTTTAATGCATTAGTATTGAAATTTAGTTAAAATTGGGATTTTGAGTTAGTTGGGCGGTTGAATTTGGAAGAAGTGTTCAAAAGAGAATTCTAGAGACTCTAGCTACCAAAAAGAGGTGTTTTGGACTGGGGATGAGGCTTAGGGTAAACCGGGATATTCTGGTGGGCACTTGAGGATGTCTAGTGCTGGTTAACCTACCATTTTAACCATCGACCAGCCGATGTTATCACAAACCGACCCATGTAGGGATTGAGCTGCGACTACCCCAATCCCACCTCCGTAGGCTAGGGGATGGTGACTAGCACCGAAGGAACAATAAACTATGAGAGGTGTTTTACTAAGCCTATACACACACACATCCAAATTAATGAAAATAGTGAAGAGGGAAAAAAGATACAATAATGCTATAAATAAACATCAAACATGCATAAACCTATAAAAAATACAAGTACAGAAAAGTAAACTGAATGGGAAATGAGAAAAGTTCATACCCAACCAGAAATGTACCATAACCCGAAAATAGGTGAAAATTTAAAATAGTTGGAAGAGTAATACTTCTGAATCACAATCTATGACCACCGCATGTGTTCCAAGAACCATGTAATCCTATGCTCCTCTGATTTCACGATCAACCTATTCGTTGTCTTCAAGAGCACACCATGTGCAGAAAAGTCCCAAGTAGGGGTGTGTATAAAAATGCTCAGTAAGAATACCCAAAGGCTCAAGGTATAAGTAAGAGTGGCACTGAAGTGGGGAGTAGTAAGAGACACAACTGAAGAAGAAATTAGTAGAGAGAACAATGTATCGTAAAAATGAGTACAAATCACTGTAACAAGAAATTGAATTAAGCTCATCCCAGTACAAGGAGATAGTAATTGTGAGAAAATAAACTTATTGTTGAGTCTTCTCTATATATAGTTGGAGTGTATACTCATTCAACCACGAGAATATAGACATAGAATGCATAAGGCATACCCCACAGGTTTTCTCCTATCTTAGAAGGAGAGTAGCCAAAACCCAAGGAATGGGCACTGGAAACAAGATATATATATGATCAGTCAAAGAATCCCAAATGAGAGAGAAATGGGATCTCCACATCACAAGATTATCCCAGGAAAAGTGAGTCACCAACAATCCCAAAACTAACCACCAATGCCTAGAATCCCACACACATTCTCTGAACTGCAAGTTAAAGGGACTCAATCACCGGACCTTGATACTATACTCTTTCGGCAGCATTGTCTAGATATCATGGTTTTAAGTTGAGTGACAAGGACACATCATGGTGGGGAAAGCCTTCCTCTTTTTTGAGAGTCCAATGTCATGTCAAAGAACACCTCATCACTATCGCACAGTTGAGAGGTCCTCTCAAAGGTAAAGACCCCTACCTAGCCCATATGGAGCGTTCCACTTAGAAAATATTGAGAAACCATGCCCAGCCCGATGAGAGGGGTCCATTCTAATGTCATAGAGGATCCATACCCTTCCTAACTGGAGGGTTATACTCAGAAAAGATCGAGGCCCCATACCTAGCCTAACTCGAGGGTTCCGCTCAGAAAAGATCTAGGACCCATTCCCAATATGGCTGGAGGGTTTCACTAAAGTGTCCTTGAGGACCCATCCCCATCTCGGTTGTAGTGTTCTACTCAGAACATCCATCAGGGAACACTACCCAGACCAGGTGAAGGTAAGCCCAAAACATCTCTGGTCATCCCTCCTGGATGGTACATCTCAAAAAATCAATGAGGGTCACTGGCTAATCCCTACTGGATGGTATCTCTCCGGAAAACATTACTACAGTCATCATGTGCTTCCAGGATAGGCATCACACCTGGAACATTTTGCATCATAACTCATAATACAATACTTAGGGAACCATCACATTCTATATGAAAAACAATTTGGGATATGTATTCGCATGCCAAAATCTAAAATCATTAGGTGTTATGAGAGATAATAGAATTATAAAAGTGGTACACGACATGTTTGGGGACCACATGTTGTGTTTCCACACCACATCTCCTAGTCATCTACCTAACCATTCTTAGGTACTAAATTTCAAACAATTACCCTTAGGTGTGCTGGCATACTTCTAATGTACTTGACACACCTATTCAAAAGTCTGTCAATCACATAGTGCTTGTTGTTGAACTGGAGGACCATGAACATAATCACACTGGCAGACCACCTAAAATGTCTTTATAACACTTGACTACATCTCTTCATATGTCTTCTCCACTCTCACAAGAATCAAGGTTGACCCATGTCATTAGTTCACCTCAAAAACATGTTAGAAGGATCTTCCACCGATATTCCTTTCATTTTCCACATGCGATGAGATCGTGAATAAGGCTTATCACACCCATACAGATCACACCATTGTGATCCTTGTAAAAAAACATGAAAGAGGAACTTTTCATTCTCCCTAAACAAACCTTCGATAGAAAAGTCACATGTCTCTACATTGCACTCAAATGAAGTCGTATGAGGCCCACACCTCGGTCCCAAAACATGTTATATGGATCATTCGATTTCAATCCTCTTAAAGAAACACACGAGAAGTACTACCCATTCATCCAAAACTGATACCCGGTGAAAAAGGATACATTTCACTACAAACACCCAAAATGGGGTCATAGGGCCCATACCCCAAAATTTAGTTTAAGTGCTTGAAATTAGTCTTCAAAATTCGTCCCCAACTCTAGGGTCATAATGCCTCTAACGGTGCATCAATCGGAAATTGTATGCAGATGTACAGTCTGATACAGGTTTCCCAAATAATAATAATTAAATTAACTATACATATACTAAAGTAGGCATTTCTCCTGCATATGTGTCACCACCTTAGCCCACCATGTCACCCCTCCCCCTTCCATTTCTTTATTCCCACCATCCACACTATCCCACTCTTGGTATTTTCCTCCAATACAATTAGGGTTCCAGATGACTTCCCTCTACCGCTTCATCCACACTCGCCCTCAACCTTCTATTGCTATGGATCCCCCAATTTGGTTCCTAGGGATCACAGTCGCGATACCCCTCCACACTACCTACTATACCCACATAACACCTAAACCGTCCAACTCTAGATTTCGATTCTCTTCAACTTTGGTTCCTCCTATCGATTATCCTCATCTCGTCCTACTGTTCCCGTCTAACAACATGTGCATTGTGCTTCATGTAACTCCTTCGAGTGAACCCTTAATTTCAAAGTAACCTCATTCCATTGCATTAAACCCCCTAAAACTCACGATTTCCCTTGGGTCTTCCTATGGTATGCACTAATTTTTTTTCTGTTGTATCATCCACGCCCTACAACCCGGTCAGGAATTTCTTCACAGTCGACCTACTCTCACATCTGCAGTAGTCATCTCTTTCTGCTAGTGACTTTCGAAAGATGCACTACTCTCCCTGCAACTGTTATCATATTGTCTTTGGATTCTCTGGAACATCCACTATTTATCAACATAATATTCTTCTATTCCTTCGAATAAATTGAAACTGGTTGTTCTACATAGAGTAATTTGTTCTTCATTAATTGTTTATACATTAAAAATTATGAATTTCATACGTCTGTCCACACTATTTTTTAACTATCTCTAGTAATTTATTCTACCATTGAATATAAACTATATTTTGAAGTAGTTATTTATGGTGTGTGTCTTAGAGATGAACTATCTGCTACTTTTATTGTTTTTGAAGAAATTGTGACGGGTCATTCTAGATACAATAATTTTTTCTTCCATACCCATCTATACTTCAAATTTTATGAATTTTATACATCTGTATGCACTATTTATTATCTGTCTCCAGTAATTTATTCTTTCATTCAACAAAACTATATTTTTAAGTATTTATTTATGATAAGTGTCTCAGAAATGAACTATCTGAATATTTTATTGTTTTTGAAGAAATAAAAATTTATGGAATACCCCCCATGATTTTATTACAACAACATTTTGATTGAAGGGATTTTCCAAACTAGGAATCTTGAGAAAGGTATTTACTTAATTTCATATCATAGTTTGCAGCAGTTGGTCATTTTATTTTGATGCATGTTCTTCTAAATTCGATGTTATCTATGATTTTTACATTGTTTGTATGTTTCATGAGAATTATAATGGTTCCCAATGTGCTTACATGACTTCTTTAATTTAGGTTTATTTTCCACTATCTCCATTTTTTTAATGAAATGGTAACAAAGATTCAAGGTAATTATCCTAATATCATTTTCTATTAATTCAATCTTATATTTTTGTCACTTATGCTACTTAATCAGGTATGTGATGTGCAGTCATTATGTTTTTAAAGAGGTGAGACATCGACAATGAGTAAATATTGTGGCTAAAGGATTTGACGTATTCTGGAATGTATTTAAAAGGTTTGATTGGCAAGAATTCATTATGTTTTTTATTTCCATGATTGATTTCTTTTATAAGGATATAGATTATTGTGTTTTCAAGCATTCTTCTTATTTTTTAAACCGACTTAGAACGTGTTGTGAGGAAGTTTTGAATCATTTTTTAAATCTACAGTGAACATCATCTCTTTCCATCCACCATTGTATGATAAAATTTATCCACATCTAATGTAATTTTTTACATCATATTTTCCATTATTTATGTATTTGGAATTAGTTCATTAGTTTTATATTTGTTTTCAAATCTGTCCATTACTTATGTTATTTGAGTTGGAATATAACAAATGATGATATTTGATTCTTAATGTTATGTATCCTTGTTATATTATTTATATTTTGGTTCCCATGAAGCATGAGAGAGATACTTTAATGTCATGATTTATAATCAAGGAACTTGTACTAACTGGAACAACCCACTCTTCAGTTCCATGTAATCAGGTTGGTGTACTCCATTTCTTTTAGAGTCATATCGCACTACTATATTTAGAGTTAATTAAATAGGTCTAGTGGAAATCATATATACCAACCATTACTATATCTCTAAATCTAAATGGGGTATGACTAAATTTTTACAATGTGATGCCCAAGAAGTAGATAACATATATAAATGAGGGGAGGATCATTTGGGCTTGATCATTTCCACATGAAGTAGCTAGAAAAGTGTCTTGACAGCAGATTGAGTGATGTGATTGAGAATAAGTTCATCACATTAGCCGCTACCTATCCATTACCATTTCCACATTCATTTTAATTTTCTATCATACTTTTAAACAATGATTTATTTTTTTTATTCGATTATTGTTCTGAATCATATGTCAATCTATTACATAAGCTCACCCAACTCTTAATACCATCCTTCTTCCTTCAACAATGTCGCAACATAGTACAGCTATATTGAAAACTATAATCAACTAATTCAGTTTGTTGTTTTATGTGGATTATCAATTTGGCATGTATATTAATATTTTAATTAAAATTTTTTGCATTGTAAATTTCATGTTTTTTATTATTTCTATTATTTTACATTTTTTATTTTATAACATATAGTTTATTGTATTCTGGGGTACATTTGGCTCATTGGTGCACGCGGTTAGGCCACCATCTATAGCAATGCATAGCCTCCAAAATTCATCATTTTCCAATGGTATGTATATTAAATTTTTAATTAAAATGGTTTACTTTGTAAATTTCATGTTTTTTTTTCTTTCCATTGTTTTACATTTTTCAATTTACTACATATAGTTTATTGTATTTTCAAGTATTTATTTATCATTGGTGCACATAGTTAGGCAACCATCTATAACAATTCATAGCCCCCAAGATTCATAATTTGCCAATGGTATGGGCCTGAATTTAGTTTCCACTCAGGACACTGTCTATAGCTTTACAGGTTCTTGTTTGTCCTTCACGTTGTTCCATTCGCACATTGTCTTCCTCTGATGTGTGTCCGTTGTGCGATTCTCAGTCAATTTGTGATCAGAGTTTGCATAAAGGGATCTTCATTTCCCCATTGTAGGAGTTACTTATTTATTTATTTTACCTGAAGATGATGTCCTGGAATAAACACATTTTCTGTAATATGGGTAAGTATTTCCTTCATGATTCATTTGTCATGTCTATTAGGTTTTTCAGATTTATATGGTTTAATTTGGCTTATGTTGTCATTGCAGCCACCTTTTATCAAATCCAGCTACTTTCAAGATGGAGGACTTTTGAACCTCGACACTAATGATTATGCCATTCAAGAATGTTTTATAGACTTCTGAAAGGAATTATTTTATGCCATTATCTTCATTATAAAAATTGATCTTCATTTCATTTTTTGTTAGCTCATTGATACTTTTAAATTTGGCATATTGTTTTCGTTGTTATTGTGATTCTTAATGTTTGTTGCTGCATTGATAGAATGGGTTATTACTGGTTGATGACGCTGCCACTTAAGCTATAAATGGTTTCAATGAAATAAAACACATTCTATTGGTATATTTATCTGTTTTTATTAGTGATATGGTATTCCCCTGATATAATGAATATTATTTTCAACTGAATGTTGCATTTTTACATTCAAATGATGCTAAATTGTAGCCTTTCATATAAACGATTTTAAATGGTGTTTTCTCTATCAGGAAGAATAAGTAGAGAATTTCTGGTTTTCTTTCATCCCATACTCAGTTAAGAAATTATCCAAGGGCAATACGGTCATTGTTAAGCAGTCAAAGTACCCTGGTTAATCATATTTTTCTGAATCATTTTTTAATTTAACAAAACACAAATATTGTTCACCCTTTTATTATTTTCTATTTTCTTGTTTTGAAAGTGTTTTCCTATTAATCATACATAGATATTTCATGAATTATTTTTTAATTGTTATCCAATTGTTTATAAATAGTGTTTATAAATTTTTCTTAAACATATTTCTTGATTTCTTATTGATGTGTTTCCATATTAGTCAAATATAGTGTGTTCTAAATTTTAAATATTATAGTATCTACAGGTAAACATATTGGATGAATTTGTAAGTGATCAACTCCTAGATTAATAACTCTTATTCCACCACTATAACTCCTCACTACTACATAACTAGGTACAATAGATTTATTTCATGAAATGTTTTGTCATCATGCAATTCACATCCAAATATTATTTGTTACTTTTACTTATTCTAAATATAACTTGACATATTTTAGAGTATTGGATAATTTTTTATAGTAGTGGATCATTTTTTATAGTAGTGGATCTTGAATTTTCTTTGATTAGTGGACCATGTATTTTATTTCAGTAATGAATCATTTTTTAGAGCAGCGGAGCAAGTTTTTTATTTGAGCATGTGGGTCAGGAATTTTGTTTTGGTAGTGGATCATGTAATTCAGTAGACCAGTGCACCATGTTTTTTATTATATCAGTGTACCATGTGTTTTATTAGATTAATTAATCATTTTTAAACATAGTGGATCATGTATTTTAGAGAAGCATATCATGTACTCTCTTTAAGCCGTGTATCATTTATCTAATTTGAGCATTGTATTTTTTAAGATCACTGAAAACTTTAATTTATTTGTGTAGTGAATCATAAATTTTCTATTGTATCTTGATTTTTGAGATATAAAAGTTCTTTTAATAGACATGTTTTCATGAATTTTCATTTGCACCCTGTCTTACTGCCTCTATATGTGTTCATCTAAATTACTACCTTCAAATCTCTATATGTGTTCAGCTGCATTTTATTTATTTTTTATGATTCTATAAACATGCACCATGTGAAATATGATGATTATGTAAACATGCACCCTAGGAAGGCATGATCAACAACATAAATATGGATATAGGAGTTTTACTTAATGATAGGTATACCTAATATATTTGTTTTATTTTTTAGGGATTTTGGTGGTGCAGATAATTTGAGGTATAAAATGTGTGTTATTTATATTATCAGTTTTACATATTAATATAGTTCATAGCCATTATTCTATTATTTTAACATTCATTTGGGAGTTCGAGTTACCAATACATTCCCTTTCTTGTCTCCATATATTAAAGAATCATATTCAAGGTGATTTTCTTCAGAAATGCATTTTATTGGTCAGTGATTTTACTATAGGGAAATACTGGTTCTATATGTGTTCAACATGAATTACTGTCTTCCTGCCTCTTTTTATGCAGCGATCGGGAGGTTTTGAAGCATATTTCAGTTTCTCCCTTTCCTAAAACCCCTATATGCATTCAACTACTATATTTTATTGTTTCCTCGATATGTGTTCAACTAAATTTTCATGATTTTTTATGATTCTTTAAACATACACCCTGTGAAGTATGATGATTCTGTAAACATGAACCCTAAGGATGACATGGTTAGCATCATATATATATACATATGATTAAAACTTAATTATTTTTATACCTAACTATTGGAATATATATATATATATATATATATATATTAATATATTTGTTTTGTTTTTCTGGAAAATTGATGATGCTTTTTTTAAACAGAGGAAATTCCATCATTTTTAATATAAAAACACACACCAATATTTAGCTATTCTGCAAAATATGCTATTACGTAAATGAAATTCATTTTGAATAGAGGAAATTCTATCCTTTTGGGTAGTGGGATGAGGGGGTTTTGCTTTCATGTTTCATTACATTTATGGATTTCTTGGGTTTTTCTTGTTATTGTTATGTGTTATGTGTTCCCTTCACTGAAATGCTTCATATGGATGTCTCCTAGATCCTCTCTGTGGTCTCTCATTGATGGTGGATGTCCTTGCATATTTTGAATTATCTTGTTCTCCACTTTGGTGGTTCTTCAATGTTCTTTTTGTTCTTTGTAGTTGGTTTTTGTTATGTTTTTCTATAGGGTTATGCTCGACGAGTGTCATCAACACAATGCTTGATCTTGTGTTTTTACTGTTCTGATATGTGTATCCCTTGGAGACTGGACATGCTTATCTCATCAGACACCTAGCTAGCCCTGCATCGGGGGCCTGACAGCTTCTAGTTTCCCTTCAGTGGTGACCCATGTGGATTTCCCATTTCTGTTTAAGCTATAGATTCTGTTCTCTGTATCTCCATTGATAAGTTTGTACCCTTTTACATTTAAGTGTATCTTTTATAAAAAAAATAGAGTTAGATAGAATCTTTTTTTTATGTTAATAAAATTTTCATAATTTTAATTAATATCATTGTAATATAATATTCTCTTATTTAAAATAAGCATTGATTTTATAGCACCGTGAAAATGCATTGGCAGGTACTAGATATTATAAAACATAAGTGTTTTGTGTACCCAAACCCCAAGACTAGGACATCAAAGTACCAAAATGGTCTAAAAAGTTTCTTCTTGATGATTGGGACCTGTGGCCATAGAAGGTGAATCAAGAAGACACCCTAATTGTGAGATTTGGGAATTTTGAGGAGTTTCAGGAAATACTGGGCTGACCTGACCCTACCGGCCCACCCTGACCAGCCAATATACATTGGTGGCCAACAGCCTGTCCACGGGTTCAGACCATTCTTCCACGGCCCAGCCCACTTTTCGCAGCCCGCCTCACCCGCGTGGAATGGCCCTCCCAGATTGGGGATTTTCGGTTTGTCCCCTTTTGTGCATTGGCCACCTAGTCCTCCTCGGGACCCCACATCAACGTGGACCTATTTTTTGTGGGTATCAGTCCCTCGGTCGTCACCTGACCGCGACAGCCGCACTGCCTTAGCTCCACCTCTCACCTCCTCTAAGTCACCAGACCTCCATCCTCGCCAACAACATGGACTAGTCGCCATACACCCACCTAGAAGCTGGCACCACCTGGTCCGTTGTCCACCACTATCTGGCCTTCTGAGCACCACTGGACAATCCTCATCTATGTCTACCTCCTCATATCCCCGATCTCCTCCAGATCACAATCCCATTAAATCCCATCATGCCACCAGGTCGTGCGGGCTTCCACCAATATCACAGCTCCCGTGACCGAGCCGACTCACCACCACCTTGGACCACTGCCGGCCTCCACTAGGGGTTCTACTCCGGTGGCCCGTTAAATGGGGCACTATGATTCCACCGCTCATCTAAAATTTATTCCAAATACATTCCTGTAATCCTCTGGTCAAGGTCTTTATAGCCTTAAGCTTTGCCCGATGATCAGTAGGAGTTTTGACGCGTCGAATGAAATTAACGACGAATGCCACAATGAATGATGAAGAATGTGGATGGAACAAAAGGATTTCAATCATGGATTTATTGTTGTGTCCGTTCATCCATCAATGATGATAATTGAAATGTTTTTTTGAAAATGAATGGAGTTTTCAGTTAAAATATCAATAAGGGGTTCAAGGGAAGTAATTCCGACTTCAAAACAACCGTTCAGGGTTGACGATGCATCTATTGCGATCCCACTTCAATTCTCAATGGTTCTAGCAGAGATCGATCCTCGATCTAGTGATAAAATATCAAGAACAGTTGAAAGGGATGGAGAGATAGAGAGAGTGAGATTGAATTATGTTTAACCGAATTCTAATATCTTAAGTGTTTATTTATAGAAAAACATTAAAATCCCCCGGCAATGGTCATGAAAACTGAAACCTCCATGCTTTCTCATTTTATGGAACACCTAAGGAAAACACCCCATTCTAAACTCAATAGATTTATTGTATTTTGAATCTGATTCCAAGTTCAAATGTTATTGGGTTTTGTGTTTGAGAAAAAATAATAAATTTAATTATTTTAATCATCATTTTTTCCCTGGGTAGCATTTTTCATAGAATCCCCACACCGACAAAATTTAGGCCCCACCTTCGATAAACACTACCTTAGATAAATAACCGTGGTGTAGCACCCAATGATTTCATAGTATGTTTTCTCATTAAAGTAATTCAATAGATTACACTACACACAACACCGAGTTTGATCACATCACAACTTACCACACTAGCCATTCAAAAAGCGGTTATGAATTATATTAAATGAATTTTGAATCTTATATACTCTATATAATTTTAACATCCATATTATCTGTTTCAAAGACATAATATAAGAACAAATTCATTTCTTTTGGATAAAATAAGTTTTTCAAAAAATGCAATTTTACCAACTATTAATGACAAACCATTTTTAAAACCAAAATTTGACAAGTTTACATATTGAATTTAATGAAATTAAATTAATCTTTAGAAGAGATACATCAAAATTTATTTTTGATAAATTTTTGGTACTTTTCTGATATCTTTCATATTTGATGAATAATAAAAAATACTATGTTTTAATTAAAAACAACTTTTTTAATCGAAATAATTTATAGTGATAAATTATGCATTTTAATTGTTTGGAAGTATAATTAGATTATATTTTTATCATTTAATACAATTTTGATCATTATAAGTAATTTCACATTTAAATTTGACATAAACACATGTCAATCTTTTGATTGTTTTTACTTTTTAAAATAACCTGCCTTTTGGTTTTGACAACGGGAATTAATTTTAAATTAATAAATGCAACTTCTATGTATTTAATTTGGTAAAATAGACATTATTTTTTAATTCTGAATATCAAAATTTTCTTAGTTTAAAAATTTGGTATTTTTCTGAAAACTTTCAATTTCTGATGAATAGTGAAAAAACACAACGTTATTGGTCAAAACCGGATTTTTATTAAAATAATTAGATATTTTATTTTAATTTATTTTAGGTGAAAATATATACATAATACCTATATATTTTCAATGTAATTCATTGGAGTCATTTTATAATAAGTTTAGATATATAAAATTTTATCGAACATTTTTCTATCTTTTACCCACCTGCAAGGAGCATTTGCAAATTTGAATAAAACCTAATTTTACCGCTTATGTGAGTTGAATTTCAAAAATCCGAGAGACATGGTTGATATCAGTGAGTAGAATGTGGTTCAATAAGATGAATATAATTTTTGGTAAATAGTAACTTTTTACTTTTATTTACCATGGTTAAAAGTAAATAGGGTAATTAAGGGTAAAAATGATATTATAATTACCCTAAAAAGTGTCATAATTTTATTGTATAAGTATAATTCGACCAAAAAAAACCTTAGGAATAAAATATGATTCTCTTTGGTCCACCTGGATTGGATTAAGAAATTTATTGTTATTTTATTTAAAGAAGAGTTAAAAGAGTTAAATTCAATGTTTAATAACTAAACCATTTTTAATATAGGGTTATACAAAATATAAATTATACTATAAATATTCATTATAAAACTAAAATTATTTCCTACCTAATGATATTTTATGTATAATTTTTAGATATTTAATAATTTAATTTATTTATGACACAATGATGACACGATAATTACCTTAATAATTAAATATTAAAATAATTGATATTATAAATATCCAAATAAATGTAATTTGAGACTTTTGATAAATTAAACTAATTTTCTAGGTTAATATGACATGTTAGAATTGAAGATATTTATTTATTTCGAAGTAATAATGTTTTTAGGACTTTAACAAAAATATTTAAATAAATAATGTAAAAATTGTCATAATTGAGTTTTTAAAACAAATGCTATATTATTGCTTGATATAATATTCATAAAAATCTAAGGTTCGTCCAAAGGTCCTTAATAATATTATATATTTCATTAATTAACCTATTGGGGTTCTCTTGGAAGTTTATAACAAGTTTATTAACCATATAATAAAAAAATACAAAGAGACATGGTAAATGTCAAACTATTTAACTAAGAGTTAAATCAAAATGATAAGGTTAATGTGATGATATAAACCTATCTAGAACCTATTGGTTGAATAATTTTCGACCCATATCCTCCATTTCCTTTAAATAATTTATTTTGGGGCCATTAGAAACCAAAAATGATTTTATTATAAAATAATATTTCAAGATTTTCAAAAAGTGACCCTCACCTATCTTATAGAAGGGAACTTCCCCTTCTCTTAATTTCACACATCCAAAGCCTTTGGGCTCGGCCAAACTCTACCCAAATATCCTCCCAACATTCCTCCCATCATCCTAGAGGCCTTCCTTTGGTCATAAATCCAACCTAAGGAGCCCTTTTGATCAAATTAAAATGAACAACCCGAAGAAGAGGTAAATATTTCATCACCTCTTTCAAATTCTTCTCTTTTTCCAGTCCCTCTTTCTTTGTTTATTCCATTATAAAATAATAAATCTGGTATATTCTATATACTATGTTGTTATTATAAAAATGGTACAACCATATTCATTATTCTATCCATCCTATAAATGAAAAATTCACAATACCTGCATACGTACGGATTACCGTCTCCACGTCGTGGTGTAGTTTGTTATTCAAACACTTCATTATTTGGATGGTTATAATAATGAGTATAACTAATGTAAATAATAAATATAAAATTTTAATTATTCTTTATATATGATATACCATTCAATTACATACTATTTCACCATCAATATAATGATATTTCCGCTTGTCAGTACATACGGGTTACCGTCTCCACGACGCGATGAGATTCATTTCCACATTCACTATTCAATGATGACTATAAAATATATATCATTAATAAGTATGTAATATATGACATAATAATTTTACTGGAGATATATATATATATATATACTTACATATATCTTATTCAATTAGCTCTGTTCAATATGATATGAAAACAGAAACAATGTTTATGCGTACGTATGACCTAATGTCTCTGTAAACGGTGTTTTCCATTTCATATATATATGTCTATTATACATATTTATATTCTAAATATATATGATATATAAATCCTTTTTTATATTCTGGAAGTATTTAAATCATGATCTAAGTGATATAATCAAGAGTAACAAGTTAAAACACATACGATAAAGAAAACGGTTATTACCCGACATGTAAATTTAACATGGAAATTATTATTAAATGGGTTTTATAATATCATAAATGAATCATGTATGATATCATAAATATTAATATGGTTTTAGTATAATTTAATAACATACTATGGTCTTTATACAGGAGGTTAAACATACCCTCAACTAAAGGAAAGTTCATGGAAAAAGTTAATTTCAAAATCTCTTTATTATCCAAGGTTGTTTTATGTAAGTATCTACTTGGGAATATTTATTATCCATGTACTTGTTTCAAAAAAGAGTTTTCAAAGGGATCATTTTAAGAGATTTTTTACTAAAATATATTTTTAAATGTTTTAAAGATTTATTCTTCAAAACCATTCCCATTAATGTCCATGTTCTCAAAATGTGGTTAAGGATTTATTTAAATGGACATGAATGTTTTAAAATGTTAATTCCATTCAAAAGTTTCAAAGTTCTATGGGACACTTTGATTCAAAATCATATTTAAATGTCTTCCTTTCTAAATTGTGTGACTTTTAAATGTTATCATGGAAAATTGATATTTCTCTCAAATAGTTTTACAAATCCTTTTCATCGATTTCAAAATACTTTAATTGATTTTAAACTTGTTTTAAGTTCATTTATTATGATACAAACCTTCCATATTGTATTGAAGGTTTTGTGATATGTTTGACCATGGATGTGTTATTTTTTTACCATTCATGGTTTATGGATAATGTATTGACATTTCATATGCTATTTTTAATACGAATGTTTATGTTATGTTTAAACCTTTTCATATGAGTAATGAATTGGACTTAGTAAGTGATGGGTGGAGTCCGCTATAGCTTCTCGATGCATCGGTAGGTTCATGAGACAAACTAGTGTCTCTACGCAAGGCCTTGACAAAATATTATTTGTATTCTTGGCACAAGGCCTTGACTATGTGGTTATGATGTTTGGCATTACACATTCCATCATTATGAAAGTGGCTATTGATATTGGATGTGATTATTCGACTAGTAGAGTAACCATGAAAATAAGTAAATGAAATTATTTGATTTTATATTTTCCATATTATGCTAATGTTTAAGTTTAAAAGTCTTTTGTTTTAGTCTAGTACATTTCCTTATATGTTTATTCTTATTTATGAAATTTTATGCTATATTGTTATCCTTACTGAGCATATGAGCTCACCCCTTTCTATATTTTATTTTTCCCAGGATGTAAAGAAGTATTTTATGGTTGATAAGTTGGGTTAAGCTAAGTGATTAATGGAATTATCAAAGGATCATTTATGTTGTGTTTTATTTTATAATGTGTAATTTAATGTTCATGTATGTAATTTATTTTCCAAGACTGCTAAACTGATCGGTATTTTGGGACTTGATTCCATTTAATCATACAAATTTATTAAAATAATGCACTAAATCCCATAACTAGGGTCAAGGCGTTACTATTGGTATCATAGGATGTTTAGTAGAAACCTTGGAAATAGATTTAGTTAAAATCAGACTAGAGGTCCTTACCCTAAGATAGAATTTGAGGATTAGTATAGAAAAACATTCTATAATTTTGGTACTGTAGAGATTTTGTGAGTTTTCCAAGCAATACATCCCAGTCTGAATATGAGTAGCTAGAGGTAGCTCTGGCCCAGATGTACCTAGGTTTAAAACCTGAAAAACCCACTTTGAGCTAGACTCGAATAAGAACTTGTGCACGACAACGGACCTTGCTTCACTCTTGGTTACGACACACCCAGGGGATATGCTTATGATAATTCACATTTTTATTACAAGCCATTATGATGGATTCAGAAATAAATACTTCCTAAAAGAAAAATTTTTATGATTATAGATTATATGCATAATGATTTCAATTTACGTTAGGTATTTTACATGTTTGGAATTATGAATTGCGTTTCATAAACTAACATAGTGTATGCCATTGTTTATAAATGGATCATGGTAGAAGGAATGCAAATTCCAACGATACACATTATCCAAAGAGTAAGAAGAATCATATCTTTCATGTTATTAAGCTGACATTTAGAAAGGAAATAGTCTCCCACCTATTATCATCATATGATGAAATAATATCATGTATTAATAAGATAATTAAAGCATTTTTTGAGTCCTATGGCTTTGAAGGGAAGCTAGAGAAGAAAAATATGGTATAGAGAAAGATAGATGAAGGAAATAAGGGAAAGAAGGATTTTCCTATATGTGATAACTATGAAAAGAATCACTTTGGTAAATGCTTGAAGTGTATGGGAGTTTGTTATATGTGTGGAGAAAAAGGACACCATTTACATGATTGCACGGGTGAGAAAAAGGTTCCAAATGTACAATACTTCATCTTCATGGTGTTGGGACACTACGTGAATCAATGTCTAAATCATCAGAGTATACTTGAAATGCTGCTATTGGATAATAATCAAGTTATGATACTACCGAAGATGAAGATGAATGATTAAGAGTTCATATGTTGTTATTAAAGTATTGTGTCATTTGAGTATTGTATTAATGATGTACATGTTATAGGAACTATAGATTATATAAGGATTGTATTATAGTACTATTTAATTAACGACTTGAGATTACTAGAAACAAGAAAAGCGAATCAATGGAAAGTTAAACATCTTGGAAAATACATGGTTGAAGGAAAGAAAAAACATTAATATGGTCCTGATACTAAGGTATTGATTTTGGAATTAGAGATGATTGATTTGGATAAATTACATTGGATATTATTTACATCCTTAGAAGTAGTTAATGGTTTGTTTATTCCATCATTTTGGGAGTTTACAACATTTGTGGATATAAGAGTATATCTAGTATTCTATAAGAAATAAGGGAGCCTGAATGTAATCAATATGATTATATGATAATTTAGGGTGTTAACGTGTTTTAAAAGATTAAATGATGAAGGTATCCACATGTTATTATGTGGAAAAAAGGATCTTCATTGTGTTTACCATCCTTATAAATTTTGGACTGTGAGTCTGGAGAGATATAAATGCGATAAGTCTAAAGGTTTAAATCGATTAAGTTTGACATTGGATGGTATTGTTAAGGTTAAATTATTTTTTGATATTATTTTTGGATTTTCATAGAAAGGACAACCCAGAGGTCGGATGACAACTCGTCGCGTCCGGAAAGGCCACGAGGCTTGAACCCGCAACTGAAGGGTGACAAGGGTGCATCACCTACCATTAGCCTACGCGATGTCCTAGTTTGTATAATGTTTTTTTAAATATTCTGACAAATGAATTGTAAATTCATTATTTTTGGAACCCTATACGATGAGGGTAAATAGAATATTTTTGAATTCAATTATCCTTTGTAGTGAAAGATGAGTTTGTGGTAGGAATTAGTTGAAGGATTAAACTCTACTTTTCAAGTATTTATATGTATATATATATATTTCATTTAATTCTATGAATAAATTAATTCTTAAACTTTAGGTAAGGGATCATAAAACAAAAAATGTGTTACCCTAATACCATATGGTATGTTAAACCGATGATATTTTACATCATCTTAGATTGATGGCTTTGAAGCCCTTAATTTTACACAAGTTTTTGATTGATGACATCAATCACTCCCTATAAATATTTACATTTTCCCTCCAATTATGCATCTCTAATTGCAAAAAATTTTCTCCCAATCGAGATCATAATTTGGTGGTGACTTTTCATTTCCCTTTCCCTCTTATTAAAAATAAATTTTATCAACCCAATTTCTAATGTGAATTTTCCACAAAGGTAATTTTATATTTTTAACCATTTATTTTCGATGAAAAATTTGAAATTTCAATGACAAAATTTATTGAAGGAGGGGAGAATTTGACACCCAAAAATTTCATATTAGGTTATCTCATTAAAGTAATTCAGTAGCTTACGTTACACGCAACACCGAGTTCGAGCGCACCCTAACTCACCACACCAGCCGTTGAAAAAGAGGTTATGAATAGTATTAACAACATTTTGAATCATATATACTCTATATAATTTTAACATCCATATTATGTGTTTAAAAGACAAAATATAAGAACAAATTCAATTTTTTCGGATAAAATAAGTATTTTTAAAAAAATGCAATTTTCCCACCTTTTAATGGTGAACCCTTTTTAAAGCAAATATTTTACACTTTTTTATATTCAATTTAATGAAATAAAATTTTTCTCTAGATTAAGGACATAAAAATTTAATTTGGATAATTTTTTGGTACTTTTCTGATAACTTTCATATTTTGATGAATAGTGAAAAATACTATGTTTTAATTAAAAACAGTGTTTTTAATCGAAATAATTTATAGTGACAAGCTATTAATTTGAATGTTTGGAAGTATAATTAGATTATATTTTTATCATTTAAATAATTTTTGTCATTATAAGTAATTTCACATTCAAATTTGACATAAACACATGTCAATATTTTGATAGTTTTTACTTTTTTAAAAACCCGCTTTTTGGTTTTGACAACATGAATTAGTTTTAAAATAATAAATTAAACTTCTATTTTTTTAATTTTGTAAAATAGACTTCCTTTTTGAATTCAGAATATCAAAAATATCCTAGGGTAAATATTCAGTATTTTTCTGAAAACTTTAAATTTTTTATGAATAGTGAAAAAACATTGTATTGTTGGTTAAAACCAAAATTTTATTTAAATAATTAGTTACTTTATTTTAGGTCAAAATAGATACATAATTCCTATATATTTTTAATTTAATTCATTGGAGTCATTTTATAATAAGTTTATATATATAAATATTTATCGAACATTTTACAGTCGTGTACCCACCTTCTAGGAGCATTTACAAATTTGAATAAAACATAATTTTACCACTTTTGTGAGTTGAAATTCAAAAATTTAAGAGGAAGTATTGATATCACTGAGTAAAATATGGTTCAATAAGATAAAAATATTTTTTGGTGAACAATAACTTTTTACTTTTATTTACTACGGTTAAAAGTAAATAGGGTAATTAAGGGTAAAAATGATTTTATTATTACACTAAAACATGTCATAATTCTATTGGATATGTATAATTCGACCCAAAACATCATTAGGAATAAAATATGATTCTTTTTGGTCCACTTGGATTAGATTAGGACATTTATTATTATTTTATTTAAAAAAAAGTTAAAAGAGTTAAATTCAAAGTTTAATAACTAAAAATTTTTTAATATAAAGTTATAAATAATATAAATTCGACTATAAATATTCATTATAAATATAAAATGATTTCCAACATAATTATATTTTATTTATATTTTTTAGACCTTAAATAATTTAATTAATTTATGACACAATGATGACGCAATAATTACCTTAATAATGAAATAATAAAATAATTTATATTATAAATATCAAAATAAATGTAATTTGGGTCTTTTGATGAATTAAACTAATTTTATAGGTTAATATGACATGTTAGGATTGAACATATGAATTTATTTAGAAGTAATAATGTTTTTAGTACTTTAACAAAAATCATTAAATAAATAATGTCAGAATAGACATAACTGAGTTTTTGAAACCAGTACTATATTATTGGTTGATATAATATTCTTAAAAATCTAAGGTTCATCAAAAGAAACTGAATAATATTATATATGTCATTAATGAACCTATTGAGGTTATCTTGGAAGATTATAGTAAGTTTATTAGCCATATTATATAAAAATACAAAGAGACGTGGTAAATGTCAAACTATTTAACTAAGAGTTAAATCTAAAAGATAAGGTTAATATGATGAACTAAACCAGTGTGAAACCTAATGGTTGAAGGGTTTTCGTCCCATATCCACCTTATACTTTAAATAATTCATTTTGGAGCATATTATAAATTGAAAAATATTTTATTATAAAACAATATTTCAAGATTTTCCTAAAGTTACCCTCACCTCTCCTATAGAAGGGCACTTCCCTTTATTTTAATTTGCACATAAAAAGCCTTTTGGGTTGGCCAACCCCTTCCCAAATATACTCCCAACATTCCTCACTTCCTCCTAGAGGCCTTCATTTGGTCAGAAATCTAAACTAAGGAGCTCTTTTGGTCAAATCAAAAGGAAGAACCCGAAGAAGAGGTAAATATTTCATCACCTCTTTCAAGATCTTTTCTTCTTTCACATTCTCTTTCTTTGTTATTTTCATTATAAAATAATATCTTCAGTATATTATATATAATTTGATGTTATTATAAATATGGTATAATTATATTCATTATTCTATCCATCCAATAAATGACAAAGTCACCATATGTGTGTATGTACGGATTATCATCTCCACGTCGTGCTGTAGTTTGTTATTCAAACAATTCATTATTTGGATGGGTATAATAATGAGTATAACTGGTGTAAATAATAAATATGAAATTTTAATGATTCTTTATATATGATATACCATCCAATTACATACTATTTCTCCATCAATGTAATGATATTGTCGCTCGTACGAACTTACGGATTACCGTATCCACGATGCGATGAGATTAATTTCCACAATCACCATTCAATGAGGATTATAAAATATATATCATTAATAAGTATGTAATATATGAAATAATAATGATACTATATATATATATATACTTACATATATCTTATTCAATTAGTTTCGTTCAATACGATAGGAAAATGGAAACAGCGTTTATGCGTACGTACAGTCTATAGTCTCCCTAAACTGGGTTTTCCATTTCATATATATACGTCTATTATAGGTATTTATATTATAAATATATATGATATATAATTCATGTTTTATTATCTAGAAGAATTAAAATCATGATCTATGTGATACAATCAAGAGTAACAAGTTAAAACACGTACGATAAAGAAAGAGATTATTATCTGAAATGTAAATTTAACATGGATATTTGTATTAAATGGGTAGTATAAAGTCATCAATGAATCATATATGATATCATAAATAATAATATGGTTCTATTATAATTTAATAACATACTACGGTCATTATACAAGAGGTTAAACATACCCTCGACTAAAGGAAAGTGCAAGGTAAGGATTAATTTCACAATGTCTTTATTATCCGAGGTTGTTTTTACGCTATTATCTACTTGTAAATATTTATTATCCATGTCCAATTTTCATAAAATAGTTTTAAAATGGGTTTTTTAAATATACTTTTTACTAAAACATGATTTTAATTGTTTTAATGATTTATTCTTCTAAACCTTTTTCATTAATGTTCATGTTTTCAAAATGGTTTTAAGGATTCATTTAAATGGACATGAATGTTTTAAAATGTTAATTCCTTTCAATAGTTTCAAAGTTGTATGGAAAAATTTTATTCAAAAATGACTTTAATGTCTTCCTTTATAAATTTTGGGCCTTTTAAATATTTTTCATGAAAAAGGGATATTTATCTCAAAGAGTTTTACAAATCATTTTCATCCATGTCAAAATCCTTTAATGGATTTTAAACTTGTTTGAAGTTGATTTATTATGATACAAATCTTCCATATTGTATTGAAGGTTTTGTGATATGTTTGACTGTGGATGTGTTATTTTTATACCTTTCATTGTTTATGGATAATGTATTGACATTTTTTATTCCATTTTTAATATGAATGTTTATGTTATGTTTAAACCTTTTCCTATGAGGAATTCATTGGACTTAGCAAGTGACGAGTGGAGCCTGATATAGATCCTCGATGCATCAGTAGGTCTCATGAGACAAACTAGTGTCTTAAAACATGTCCTTGACAAAATCTTATTTGTAGTCTTGGCATAAGGCCTTGACTAAGTGGTTATGAAGTTTGGCATTATGCATTCCATCATTATGAAAGTGGCTATTGATATTTCACGTGATTATTCGACTAGTATAATATCAATGAGAATAATTAAATGGAATTATTTGATTTTATATTTTCCATTTTATACTGATGTTTAAGATTAAAATGATTTTGTTTTAGTCTAATACATTGCCTTTAATGTTTATGCTTATTTATGATAGTTTCCGCTATATTGTTATCCTTACTGAGCATCTTAGATCACCCCTTTCTATGTTTTATTTTTCCCATGATGTGAAGAGGTATTTAATGATTGATAATCATGGTTAAGCTAAGGGGTTAATGGAATTATCAAAGGATCATTTATGTTGTGTTTTATATTCTAATGTGTAATGTAATGTTCATGTTTGTAATCTATTTTCCAAGACTGCTATACTAATCAGTCTTTCGGGACTTGATTCCTTGTAATCATGAAAATGTATTAAAATAATGCACTGACTCCCATTAATGTGGTCGGGGCGTTATACGTGGGCTCAGATTTATGATCTGAGATACCATTTATGATATTTCTCTTTTTTGACATGTGCATAGTAAAAAAAATTAATAATTTTGTATAATTTATTCTGGGCACACCGGGCCTCAGAATTTTATGTTGTCTCAGCACCTAGATTTGCAATTATATTTAGAAATATTACAAAGTAAAACAAGGATAAAATAGGGTCTTTATATCATCCAACCCTCATGATATTCATCCATGAAATGAAAAATTAGGGAAATAAATCAGGATACTGAGCCCGCACCTGGCTCTCCCGCTCCTAGGAAAACCTGAAAGTTTTCCAACCTGTTACAGTTTGCAAACGAAAGGGATGGTTTGTCTTCATAAGGAATTCTCTTGTTGATGATGCACATAAGAACACACACATATCTCTTCATTAATGACCATTGGAAGATGTTCACCCACACTAGCTTATGGGGGTAGGTTAAGGCGGTAGGCAACCTCACCATCTCTTTGCATGGTTCAAAATGGCCTGGAAAAACTCGGGGAAAATTTTTCCTCCTCGGCCAAACATCTACATATCAGGCCACAACTTGAATCATTGCTTGTCCTTGAAATTGGGTCTCATTATTCCCACCTTCAGAATATCCTTCTGGTGAAACACCTAAGGATATATCGTCATTCAAGATTTCATAGTCGGTGCATCACAATCGAGAGTCCCACGCTCGAGAAGCGAATGAGTCGACCCCATCAACTGATGGAAAGTTATACCCTGCCTCTCCACCAGGGTCAGCTGTGGGGAAATCAACTACTCCGAAACATCCCAAACTAGGTGAGATTGGGGCTTACTACTGACTAAATCTTCTACAATATTTCCCTTTTTGAGATTGTAGACTATATCGAAGTCATAGTACTATAGGAAGTTCAACCACCATTACAACCACAAGTTTAGGTATTTCTGGGTGAAAATGAACATGAGACATTGGTGGTCTGTGAAAACCATAAAGTGATCTCCCAAACTGTAGAATTTTCACATTCTCAGGGTGAAGACTTCTGATTTTTCACCATATAGTGAGTTGTGTAGTTCTATTCATGGGGTCTCCATCACCTCATCCTGTACTTGATAACTGTTATATCAAGGTTGACGAGCATATAAGGTACCAAAGAATAGGGTTGGTGAGTATACTCATTCAATAATTAGAGGATAGGAATGGAATGCATGATGCATACCATGCATGTCTTTTCCCATATTAGAAGGAGAGTAATACCCAAAACCAGAACTCTGTCGATCCCACTAGTGGAATATCAAACAAAATGAGTTCAAGATGAAAAACATCCCTAGAAATTCCAATACCTTCCCCGACACTCCACTGAAAAAATCTCACATGAATGAACAAGTCAAAGGGAATAATCCACCACACTTTGATGTTATCTTCTTTGGGTGGCACTGAATCACCCTCATGGTCATGCTGGCATTACAAAAGTGCATCTTGATGGGGGGGGGGGGGAAGGACCCCAATTCCACTTGCATTCATAGATACATCAAACAACCCCAACATAGGGTTACAGTGATGCCCCACATCACCTTGTTAAATCTCAAGAAAGGATCATAGAGGAAAAGAGTAATTCACATAGTGTCTAACAAATTCTAATGAAAAAATTAGAAAAGACACAGGGTATTCCTCTTGTCATCTCATTCTATATAGGATCTTAGACATCTAAATCTTGTGGCTATCTATGGACCCAACTTAAGGCTTCTTAAGCCTAATGTGGGGCACATAGTGGTGGTGTAACGACCTCATAACGTTATCCCCCATCTCTAGATCCTCCTTCTTGTCTATTAGTACCACCTCATTTGGGACCACCTCAATCACGGTGATTTCTCTTCCGTGGTGGTCCACATGCTGCCTGCCTGGTGTTCTCTTCATGTCTATTCAGGTAGTCTCATACCATGTGACCATTCCCATCACAAGAATAACATATTACCTCCCTAGGCTATACCCACGCTATGTGTTGCCTCGTCCCCATATGACTGCGTGCCTGAGACCGATTATGTGGAGGCCTCCAACAGTGAGATCTTGTCGACTGACACCTGCTAGCTACAGTAGACATCTCAACTCTATTTCACTCACTACCACAACTAAATATATGGAATCCCTATGATAGATGGTTTTATTTCAGAAACCCCTTCCTTAAAACCCCGACATAGGTGGGGATGCTCAAGGGTACTATGATAGCATTTATCTATCTACGGTGTCCCTGTGTGAACTTCTGTTCTATGAAGTGGTCATCAACGACCATGTCCCAAGAGTTGCGTGCAAGGTCTGTGAACCTAGTCGCGTACTTAATAACCATCATCCGTCTCTGCTAAAACTAAAACATCTCCTATATTCAAATGGAGTTCAAGAAATATGTCTATAACTCCTCATGAAACAACTATTGAAAGTCATACCATGAGAGTGTCGACTAATGGTGTATCTGGGTAACCATGCTCCACCAACACCCAACTGCTCTGTGAAAAAATATGGATTCAAAATCAACCATCTAATCTTCCGGTGTCTGTACCAACCTGAAGAGGTAGAGCACCGACTCTATCCAAACCTCTAATAACTGAGTGTTTGGCTCGCCATGAAACCTCAGTGGTATTTGAAGATGGAAATTGTGAAGTGCTCTCATCTTACACACATCCTCAGTTTGCTCTACTAGGGCTATCTGCTACTCAACAGGTGGTGGTGATGCTACCTGCCCACCTAGAATAAGGGGATGGCATGATGGGTCCTGAATGAAGACCTCATCACTCACAGGGTCGTCATCACAAACCAGAGCTAGTATCACGGATGGTTGTCATCGTATAGACATCCTAAATGTTTATCAAGGAGTACCATGGTTAGATGATCATAAATATATATATATATATATATATATATCAAAAAGATGGGGAGATGAATCAAGAAGTACATTCAAATGCTAAATCTTATATGATTCATGTACCATTTTTTCATTCAACAAGTTTCTCAGGGTTTCGAGTCGAAAAAATGGTAATCAGGGTCCTGGTGAACGGATACATCAACTGTCTGTACCATCACTGAACTCCCTATCCTAAGAGCCACTCCCGAGACACTTCTTAATTGTTTTCCTATACCCAATTAATACCTTTTTAGTGAATGATTCAAAATACATCCATAGGTTCAAACTAACTTTGATACCACTATGTCACAATGAGACCCATTTCGAGCTCAAACCGCAACTACCCCAAGCCCGCCTCTATAGGACAGGGGTTTCAAACTAGCTACAAAGTCACAATAAACTAGGGGAGGCAATTTCCAAAGAACCTTTACACACAAACGTAGCCAAATCAATGAAAATAGTTCATAGGGAAAATAAAAAAGATAAAATTCTACTATAAATAGTCCTTAAATATGCATCAACCTCTAAATAGTACAAGTAGAGAAAAGTAAACTAAAAGGGAAAGGGAAAAAGTACATGCCCAAAACGACAATAGGTGAAAACATAAAACAACTGGAAGATTCCCTCTCTTGAATCCAAAGCTATGACCAACACATGCGGTCCAAGCACCTCATATCACTAAGCTCCTCTGGTGTCATGATAAACATTTCTGTTGTTAGAAAGGGTACCCCAAGTGCAGGAAAATCCCTAAAAGGGGTGAGTATAAAAATACTAAGTAGGAAGCCATGAAGGCTCAATGGAGTAGAAAGAGAGGAATTTAAGAGGGGGTCAGTAAGAGATAGAAATGAAGAGGAAAGATGTAGAGAGGACAAGGTACATTAAAAAGGAGTATTTATCACCCTAATAAGAAAGTGAAGTAAGCTCATCCAAACACAAGGCGCTAGAAATGGTGAGAAGAATAACTTCTCATTGAGTCTTATCAATCTATAGTAGGATAGTAGATTCATCCAACCATAAGAAGTTATACGAGGAAATCACATGGCATACCCCACAAATCATCGCCTCTCCTGTAAGGAGAGTAGCCCAAAACCAAGGAATGTGCACTGGAAAAATGATATATATTCTCAATCAAAAAACCCCAAACATGAGAGTAAGGGGATCTGAATCTCACTAGATTAGCCCAAGAAAAATGACTCTCCAACAGTTCTAGAAGTATCTTCTGATGCCTAGAATCCCAAACATGTGCTCTGAACTACATGTCAAAGTAAGTCAATCACTACACCTTGATACTATATGCTTTGGGCGGAACTGTATCGCCCTCACGTTTTTAAGTCACATCATAAGGAAGCCTCTTATTGTGGAAAGTTTGCTAATATCTCGAGAGTCCAATGTCTCATCAAAGAATTCTTATTCACCTTAACACTATCGAGAGGTCGTATAAAAGTCAAGGACCCATGCCTAGCCTGGCTGGAGGGTTCCACTCAGAAATGATCGAGGACCAATTCCCATCTCGGATCGAGGGTTCCACACTAGTGTCGTCGAGGACCCATCCTCAACGCATATGGAGGGTTATACTCTAAAAAATAAAGGACCCATCCCCATCCTAACTGGTGGTTCCCACTCAAAAAAGATGGAGGACCCATTCCCAAACCTGTGGGAGGGTTCCACTATAGTTCCATTGACAACCCATCCCCATTATGATTATAGGGTTCTACAAAGAAATTCCCTTGGGGACCACTACCCATCCCCACTAGAGGTAGGACCAAAACATATATCACCATCCCTACTAAATGGAACCTCTTTAAAAACAATCGATGCTCATTGATTGTCCCTTATGGAAGGTATATCTCTGGGAAACACTTGTGAAGTCATCGGGTGCCACTCTAGATAGGCATCAAAACTAGAACATATCACATCATAACTCGTAAAAAAAATAGAGGGAACTATCACATTCCACATGAAAAAACACTCAGGATAGGGTACTCAAATTCCAAAATCCATGTTCAGAAGAATGTATAACAAGAGATAGAAGACTTTGTAAAGTGGTACACAAGGCTTGTGGGGAAAAAATGTTGTGTGGACCTACCTCGTCTCATGGCTGTGTACCTAACCATTCTCGGGTACTAAAATATGAACATGTACCCATAGGCATGTTGGCTTACTCCCAGAGTACTTAACATACATAGTCAAAAGGCCAACGATCGCGTAGCGTGCGTCCTTGATTTGGAGGGCCAATGGCGTAATCACACTGGCACACCTCCCCAAACGGTTCAAGAACACTTGGTTGTATCTCTTCATATGCCTTCTTCAGTCTCAAAAGAGTCAAGGTTGACCCAAGATACGAGTTCTCTTAAAACACATCAAAATGATCCTCCACCGACATTCTTTTCAGTATTACACACTTAACGAGATCAAAAATAAGTCTCTGAACACCGAAATAGATCATTCCACTGTGATCCTTGTGGGAAAACATGCAAGATCAACTATTCATTCACCCAAAACAAACTTCAGATGGAAAAGTCGCAAGTCACTAAATTGCACTCGAATGATGTCTCATGGGGCACACACCTCATTACCTAAACAAGTTATATAGACTATTCTATTTTGATCCTCTTGGAAAATCACATGGGATGGACTACTCATTTTTTCAAAATGGATACGCGGTGAAAAAGTGACATTTCACAGAAAACACCCAAAATGAGGATCATGGGGCCCATACCCCTAATTTTGGCTTAAGTGCCCAAAATTATTCTTGAAAAGTCTACCCCAACTCTAGGGTGAAAACACTTCTGTTTCATAGCCTACGCATGTGGGCGGACCAACCCGCCCCTAGGGCTCTGCAGCCCATCCCGTTCGGTGTGTTGGCCAGCTGGCGAGCTAGTCCTCCTTGGGACCTCGCATCGACACAGACCCACGATTTATGGGTCTTGGTCCCCCAGTTTCCTCCTAACTATGAATGTCGTGCTTCCCCAGATTCACCTCATGCCTCCTCTCGATATCCAGTTCTTCGTCCTCACAAGCCGTATGCCCCAGTCACTAGATGCCCAGCCAGAAGTCGTCATCACCTGGTCCGACGACCACTACCGTTTGGTCCGTTGAGCACCACATGACGCCCGTCTACCCCACCAGCCTCATCGCACCCCTGTCTCATCTAACTCACTATCCATGTCAAGCACGTCATGAATCCAAGATATTCTAGACTCCTCTAATCTGACGACTCCAATGACCGAGCTGGCTCGATGCTGCCTTGGTCCACCACCGACCTCGACCAGCGATTCTACTTTGGTGGCCCCTTCTCAGGGCCACTATGATTCCACCACTCATCCAAAAATTATTCCAAATCCATTCATGTGATCCTCAGGTTGAGATCTTCATAGAATAAATCTTCTCCCAATGATCGGTCGGTGTTTTGATGTGTCAAAACAATTGAAGATGAACGACACTAAGAATGATGGAGAACATGGATGGAACAAAAGGATCTCCAACATGGATTGATGGCTATGTTCATGCGTCCATCAATGACGATAATTGAAATGATGAATTTTTTTGACAAAGAACTTATTTTTCAATTAATAATTCAATAATTAGTACAAGGGAATGAAATATGACCTCAAAATGATCATCCTTCATTGAATATGCATTCTTTGCGATCCTACTTCTGTCCAGCGAGGTTCCGGTAGAGATCACCTCTCAATCTCGTGATGAACAAGAAGAACAGTTGAGAGGGATGTAGAGAAATAGATATATATAATTATGGTAAACCTAATTCTAATATTATAAGTGTTTATATATTAAAAAAACTAAAATCCCCAGCCAACGGTCACAAAAACCAAAACCTCAGTGCCTCCTCAATTTATGTCACGCCTATGAAAAACACCCCTTTTCAATCTCAATAGTGATGCCAAATTTCACATCTGATTCCCCGTTATAAATTTATTGGGTTTGGAGTTCGAGAGACAAAAATTAAATTTAATTACTTTAATCTCCATTTCCCCCCTGGGTGGAATTTTTCACAAAAGTCATGCATCGACAAAAATTATTCCTTGCTTTGGGTAAATGATGAATTCCAGACAAAACTGTGGCCTCATATTTCTGATCTGAGCTACCATTTTTTAGATATCCAAATTTTGATGCATGAATAGCATAGAAAACACATAATAATTTTGTATAATATTTTCTAGGCACACCGAGTCTCAGAATTGAATGTCATATCATCTCCTAGCTCTGGAATTATAAGTAGAAATATTCCAAAGTCTTACAATGAAAATATCAAGTCTCTATATATACGAGGCTAGAATATTGGTGCTGGAATAGGAAGTGTCCCTACATGGGAACCTAGCTCACCCACTAGATGGTGGGAGGATAATGTCTAGAAAGTGGCCTCTTATATGAATGTCAATTAGGAGTTTCCTCATAATTTTACCAAAGGCCAACCCTTATGCCTCCCACCTGGGTTTTCCTCCTCTATTAAGAATGTATCATCCCTTAGGGTGCCACTCTGCCCTCCAATCCTCCTGGCGTATCTCCTTTATTAAAGGTCCATTTTAGATTATTTAAGGTGATTTCAAAAGATTAAGGTTAGTCTATAAGTCCTCTTACACCCATTGTTTAGTTATTTTAGTAGTTAGTTGTCTCTCCCTCCTTTATCCTAATATGACATATTTTGAATGCTTTTGTTGGGTTCCTCATATTCTCTCATTTTAGAATGAACCAACAACCAATATTGGATGATTATACTTCCCTAATCATGAAGTAGGTTGTCCCTAAACCTAAATCATAGTCTTTATTTATTTCCCATTTACATAGTTTGTCTAGTTAGGTTAGTTTACTATGTGTTGGTATATTATTTAATATTTACATTAGAAAAAATATTACCTTAGTTGGAACTACCAATATTGTAATTGGATTTACATTTTCTAGTTATCGTTAATGAATTAAATACGTCACAAACATTCAAAAAAGGGTATTTATTATTGAATTGATGATTGTGAGGTGTAAAGTCACTATCAATAGTAATTGTAAATGGGATTGGATTATAATAGATCCTAATACAAAGGTATTCATGGAATTATTAAATTATGACATATAAATTTTTATGAGTTTAGTGAAATGGAATGAAAATTTACAATTTATGATTTTGAATTGTTTTTACAAATTGATAAAAAGGGTTATGTAAATTGAATAGTGGCATAAGGAAAATGATAATTTTTTTTAAAATAAAATTGAAAATTATGTAATAGAATGGGATTCCATAATGGTGATTGTGTTAGTATTGGGAAATTATCATATCTGAGTGAATATTAACTAAATAAATGATTGTGAAATGGAATTTGACAATCATTTATGACCATTAAAAGTAAGTATAAATAGGGTTTTTCTTAAATTAATTTATAAATATTACTTTAATTTGGTTAAGGTAATTAAATGAATTAATTATCTTATAATAAACAACATGTGGTTTTAATAAATGATTTTGTTACATTATTTTGGAAAATAATGTTTTATAAGGAATAAATGAATCTCATATTATGTCTTATCTATATATTAAAGAGGCCTTGTAAAGTGAGTTATGAAAATATAGTGTGTGTTTTCAAATGATGCAAAATGATAAAAAAATGTTTCTGTTATGAACTGAAAACACCCTTTGGGGTTTTCGTGGTTTTAAAATTAAATGAAAACCCCTTTTAGGGAGGTCTTTATACTTATATGGAAATCTCCCTTAGGGATGATTTTGATCATATAAGGAGGCCACCTTCTGAGGTGGTTAATGATACTTACTACAAAAAAACTGAATGTGGATTTCATGATATTGGATAAGAAAAATCACAAAGGGGAGGTTGGGATTATTTATTTTCATATGCCTTAGTGGATAAAACACCAATAGGGGAGGTCCATATTACTGGTTGTCTTATGATGTAACTAAGAAAAATATCATAGCGGATTTCAGTGTTATATTATCATGTATATCAAGGAATCATAGGTTGTGATATTATGGTTGGTATGGTCAACATGAAATGCCCAAAGACACCCCGACACTAGAAAAAGAAGGTATAGTAGATCAGAGTAATTGGTCTAAGGATCGACAATGTTATTGGTCTTTCTTAGGTGTGACTAAAAAAATCAAGCACTAGTTTTTTCTTACAACTTTTGTTAAATTTACCTTAATTGTTAAATTTTTTATTTTCATAACTTCTAAATGAAATTTATTATTATAATAGTTATTTTAGGGGTGTCGGTGGTGGTTTCCTAATGGGTTATAATCACAGCATTATCGGGGTACCATTGGACTTGGGTTTCCAAGAAGACATAAATATTTGGTCACATATTACATGTTTATGGAAATGGGCAATAATATGATGTATTACTTGACATGATAAAGAGAATTAAGGGTAGTTGTTATGAGCCAATATCGAGATCAATTGGGGATGTTTGGTAGTTTTAGTTTTATTTTATTCTTTTTAATATTTCTATATGTTCTACCCTTTGGGGATCCATTCCAACAAAAATGGAATATTTCATTTTATTTAACTGTGATGATTGGTTTATTTCTTGGATCTTAACCTATCTTATATGTGTTGTTTATTTGTATGGGTTTATTTGTTTTCTATTATTTATCCTACTATCTATAATCTAACTAGTGGTTATAGTCTCTCCATTGTATCCTTATAGATTCTATCTTCAATTTTTTAGCCTCTAGAATATGGGGAGGTACGCATGAGGTGATGTAGTAACTGCCGATATGTACTATGATAATGTTTTGAGGTGGATGGACATTACAATGTTTTATCACATCATCAATGGTCTTTATTTTATTTTGTATTACTATTTTATAATGTAATATAAGAATATGCGATGTTTCAAGGGTTGGTAATGAGATCATTCCACGGAGCGACAATCCCATGCAAGGCAAAAAACTCAAATTTATAGGTATGAGGATTGTTGTTATTGGAATGAATTTTTATAGTTTTATTTTATTTTAAACCTGAGTGAGACACATTGATTATAAGTTTATTAGCTTGTGTACTTTAGAGTGTTATCCTGGTATGGAAGGAGAGGGTGTGTGTGTCCATGCATCATTTCAGGCACATTGGGATTCACTTGACACACATCATGGATATGACATAGGATTAAAATGTTGACCAAATGATGCCAATTATTTATATTAACATGTTCTTATATCTTTATAATTTATATATGCCTTTATTTATGATTTATTGCTGATAAAAGGCTATGTTGGAAGGTTACATAGAAAATTCCTCGAATGATATCTTGATGTAATGGTATATATAATTAGATTTTTAATTTATCGTATTGGTTAAATATTGTTCGTGTAAATGGACATTATTTTTTTCCATTTTATCTTTTGAATATCATTCCATTTAACTATGAAATATATAATTTCATGTCTTCGTGACCCTTGAATTTTTTTGAAATATGAATTTTGGGTAATGATGATGTCTTAATTATGAATCATGAGATCTATGAGAATTTTAAATTTATAACCTTATAAGATGTTAATATATAAAATATGAGTCTTATAAAGTGGTGGTACATATAACAATTAATAATACATTGAGTTATATTTTTTTTCTAAAAATAAAATAATTTGAATCACGTTAAAATTTGAACTGTATGGAATAAAAAATAGTAAAAATCACTTGAAACATTAGTTCTATAGTTATATAGTTAAATGAAAATGATACATCATTCAGAAAATGTGATCAATATGATCCTATTGGGGTGATGTGGACCTTATGTTTATGGGATGTTTTAACACCATTAAAGGGTTTATGGGGATATGGAGAGAGTATAATTTGTGAAATAAAATTTAATGTGCGGGTTAATATATAATATATTCTTAACCTGTTGTGTCATTGGTTTCAATTATGAACATACATGGTTATGAAAAAAAATATGATTTCTAGGGGTGGATTTTTATCCTTGTGGTTTTTTTTCTTAACCTAAGTGCGCGTAGTATAGTCTAGATTAATTATTAGGTGTGAGGATTTGGGAGTAGTTTTATTGGTACACTGGATTGTGTGTGACCTTAAGATGGGGACAAGTGTTTTCTCTGGTGGGGTGACCATTGCGGTGCTTAGTTCAGGGGATATTTGGATGGATCTAGTAACCCTGGAGAATGTATCAAGTTTATTGAGTCGGTGGTTGTGATGTGATATGGTAACAGTGATAGGGGAAATCCTGGTTTTTTGAGTTCTTTAGAGTCGAGAAGCATGGGTAAATACATTAACTTGAGTTTTGAGCATGGGTAGTTCCTTGGGATGCATTGATTAGGCATGAATAAATACCTTAAGGGTTTTAATATTGGCAGTGGAGGATTGACAGGAGTAATATGATTAGGTATGGAGCACTTTGCATAGGTGGGCACCCATAAAAATGGATTGAAGGAGGGAATGTGAGTTTCTCAGTGATTTTTGATATAAACAACCTATATTTCTATATTTTTTTATATTGTTAATGTTGGGTTTGGATGTAAATTTTTGTTGATTTCATAACATCATTTTCCTCTAGCGTTCTACAGTATGTAGTGAGGTCATGGGTAGATGCTTTTTTTTGGAGTGATGAAAGTTAGATGGAAAGTATATGCTTAACTATTGGCATGGAAAGATACATGGTGTTGTAAAGGATGCATCATAGATGATCTTTCACTGATGTAATTGGAATTTCCTCAAAGAATAAATTTTTTTAGGGTATTGAGCCTAATCTCCATGTGGTACAACTGAGAAGATTATGGGACAGGATCTGTGTTCGGTCTTAGGGGAGCATGTGATTGCTATATTCTGAGAGTGACATAGTAATATGCATCATCTATGTGCAAGAAATATTTTTTTCTAAGGAATTAAATTGGGTGATGTTGTAGCTATTATACCTTTTAGAGCCTAAAATCATGACTTATCACTTGAGGTTCACGGGTCCACCACATATTTTTTTGGTAGGTCTTTTTTCATAGTGAGGTGACATGGAAAATTAGTGCAATTATTTTATATAGTATGTCTAGGGATCTTGTGGGTTTTTATATCCCTTGTATAAATGTGTACTATTAATGGGTGGAATTCTATATGGTTATTTAGTTGAAATATGTTTCCCTTGATATATGAATTAGTGTTTTGATAGATGGTAATGACTTAAGAGGAGTGACACATGTGGTTTGAGGAAGGAACCGATTTAGATTGTTCTTGTTGAGAAGTTGTATTAACTCCACATTGAGAGGAGAGAACCATTTACTGAGTGAGGAAGTGATCCTCATTACGAGTTTAATAGTGGAGAATATTAATGATTACATTTCAGTGAATTGGGAATGGGATATAATTGGTGTTTTGTACCTTCCGCTCAGGTGTGGGATGGATGACCATGTTCACTCATTTCATTAAATGATGGGTATAGCATGATCCATAATTATTGATTTTTAGTTTTCTTAGACTGATGATAAGGAAACATGCATGATGGGGATAATTATACCAATAATGGATCAATGAACCATAGTTTAGAAATGTGGATGATTTAGGGGATCACCATTTAGATGTATATGGATACTTCTTATACCATTGCTCAACAAATTCAATGTTTTTTTGTTTCATTGGGGAATTCCAGAGGTTAATTTCAATAAGATGTTAGTGGGTGTTTGAGAAATAGATTTGGACCTATAAATAATTTTTATGATTCTTGTATAGTTAGATTCGGTATCAGGTCATTTATTGCATGAGAGCATGGTGAATAGTGAGAGTGGTTGGTGATTTGATCATGGAATCACACTGGATTTTTGAGTAAGAACATGTAATGTGTTGTAATGATCATGGGATACCTCTAATGATCACGTCTCTTGATATAGTAGTTCAACGATATGTCAAAGGAAGAATATGAGCATTCTTGGGATGCACTGTCCAAATGATCTCAATCCTATTATTTTATTTTTATTTCAATGTGTTGGATTTGGAACTACATTTGGAATATAATTTTGCATAAGATTGGTATTTTTTGAATTTCATATGGGATTTTGTTGAAAGATGGTGTGCTAAAAACTATACCTGTATGATGGGACTCATCAACTTAATTGGTATCCAAGGGAAAGGTTTCATATTAGTGTTTTTCTAGTTTCATTTGAATGATCATGTGTGTCATGTTGTTAACCACATTATATTCATCATTAGAATGTGAAAATTGTGCTAGGGTAAGAGATTACTATAGCAGGGAGCACTATAAATCATAATTTTTCTTTTGTGACAAGACCTATGGTGGGAAGTAACATCGGAAAGCTGATTATTTAGACATGGAAACCTTGGTTATCACAAGCTCGACATTTGTTTTGAACTGATGTATTAGTCTTTTGGTGATTACTTTGAGTAGTTTCTCATGTTTTGATGGTCTAAGCATATTATGTTTAAATTTTCATTGTGAGAGAATAGTTGGAAATCAATTATAGAGAATGACTATTTGAATGATAATTGATCACCAAGGTAGTTCAATTTGTATAAGTAGAAACAATATATAATTTTAAATGGTGAGAATTATTATGGGGGAGTTTTTAATATCCAATTAGTGTGTACAAGTCTTTAATTTTAGTGAGAATTTTTATTTTTAGTTTGATGAGGTGATGAATTGTGAAATAGTATTTAAAAGGGAATATTATTCTTGTAATTTCCTATAAGTGGTTTTATTTCATTAGGGAATAGGTTCAGGGGGAGAACCTTGGAGGATTGAGTGAGCATAAGAGGAAGGATGGGGATGGCCAAGCTATAATTGCAGCTACTGGACAACTTCTACTAGATGGGAAGTGTAAGGCTAGTAGATTTATGGTTCCCACCTATGTGGTTTTTAATTATCGGTAGCCTTGAAATTTTAATGAGTACCTCCCATTATGACTCCTATATAGGTTTTCCATACCCCATTTCTCCAGTATAAACCCTTGGAGAACAAATCATCCCTCTTCTCATCAATAGTGGATGTCCTTCATCTAGGGTTTTTTACTAGATTTTTTAAAGAGTGATCCTGATATTAATGTGATTATAAATGTACCCTTATTAAATTCCATATTTATTTTATTTCCATGTTTCTTATCCCACTTTTACTCTAATACACCCTATTTTCAAGGATTTTTTCAGTTACTCATTTTCTCACATTTTAGACTGAACTTGTAGGTGATATTGGATGAGTTGAATTATCTATGCATGAGGTATTTGGCCCCTAAACTCATATCAATGTCATTATTTATTGCTAAAGTGAGTAGGTTGTGAGTTCATCTCAATTTACCATGTTTTGGTCTTGTATTTGTTATTTTCTTTTACCTTAGTATTACCTTAGTTGAAATGACCCAATTTAATAACCATACTTAACTTGTATAGTTTTCCTTAAAAAATAAGCTATTTTATATCCATTTAAAAATTTTATTTATGATTGAATATGTAATTGTGGAAGGAAATTTCACATCCCTAGATAATAGTAAAGGTAATTGGATTTTAATCAGATGAAATGAAATGGTAATCAGGGAATTTTATAATAATGACTTCAGAATTTATATGAGGTTTATAAAACGGAATAGTAATGACCTTTTTATGATTTGGAATTGAGTTTATGTATTTATGAATGGTGTTATGTAAATTGAGTAGTTTCTTTTTTAAAACGATAAATATTTTTTGAAGGAAAATGTAAAATTATGGAATGTGATTGGATTTAATAATGGTTATTGTCTTAGTTTTTGGAAATACCCATTTTTGAGGATATTTTAATTTAATTACTTATGGAAAAATAAAACATAAAAATCATTTATGATCTCCAAATATTCTAAATAATGTTTTTTTTATTTCTAAAATTTACGTGGAAATATGAATTGGCATTGGATGAGGTCCTTAAACGAATTAATTTTATTATAAAAAAAAGTTTTTTGTAAATGATTTTATTTTGTGAATTTGGTAAATATTGTTTATAAATGAGTAATGATGTGCATGTTATGTATTTTTTGAAAATTAAAGGGACCTTGAAATGTGAGTTTTGGAAATATGGTGTGTGTTTTCAAATGATTCCCTATGGTATAAAAGTATTTTCTATGAAATTAAAATTCTCTTTGGTGGTGGTCAACCTTTTAAAAGCTAATGAAAACATCCTTGGGGGAGTTCTTGTTGGTTATTTGTAAAATTCCCCTTAGGGTGGTTTTTGTGTTATAGAGAAATTTACCTATGAGGTTTTAGTGATTCTTGTTATAGAAAAACCCTTATGAGGTAGTGGTGATATTTTCTAAGGAAACATCCATAGGATTGCTATATGTTACTTATTGGATTATTCATTGGTTGAGAAAACTCCTACAATTTACATATGTTATACTTATTTTATTTTTCCATGTTTGAGAAAACTCTTATAGGGGATGCCCACATTATTTTATCATGTATTCCAGAAATTTAGTTTGTTATATTATCTTTGTAATTCTCCACGTGGAATGCTCAGAGACACCAAAACATTGTTTGAATCAGGTATGGTCAATCGAGATCAAGAACTTAAGGACCAATGATGGTACATACCTATATCCGGGGTCAATATGGAACCAAGGTATCAACTGTTTAATTGTTTTGATAAATTACTCTAAATTGTCAAATTTGTTATTTATTGAACTTTTTTATGCATTTTCTTATTTTATTGGTTATTTTAGGGATGTCATTGATGGTGGATTATTGAGAATTACTTACATGGAATAGGATATATGTTTTGAGAAATAATACATTTTTTTGATGTAATACATGGAATGTTATAGAGGATTATAGAAGATATTATTCATTAAAACTCAATAATAGTTTGAGTTGTGTCTTAGTTTTAGTTTTATGTCTTTATTAGTTATCCTTATATATAATCTTCCCTTGGAGGATATGTTTTGACTTGTATGGCATTCTCTATTTTTTATTTAACTATGATGATTAGTTTTTTCTTGGAACTTTAATTGACTTATATATGATTTTTATATGGTTTGGTTTATATGTTTTATATATTTTATACTATTATTACTACTCTCAGTAAAGAGAATAATCTCCCCATAGTATCCTCATTGACTATCACCATGTGTCTTTAGCCTCTATTGTGTGGGGATATGAGCTTCAGGTGGTGTAGTAAACACTGAACCAATATTTGTTAGTCGTAATGGGTATTGGGAGGTTACAATAATATTTATGATTTTATTTTGTGGATTCATATTCAACATAATAATTTCAAGTAACTTTTTAAATGTAAAAGAAACTGTTTTTTTCTAACTAAATATTTTTCCACAAATTATATTGTTCTTTTTCAAGGACTAATTTAATTACTTTAAACTTTTAATTATGATAAAATGAATATAATTTCTTATATCATCATGTCAAATTTATTTTTGGGTTATTGTTTTATGATTTTTATAAAATAGATTCATTTTTGTGTGAATAGTGGAAAATATAGATTTTATAAATATCATATCTTTTATGGAATCATTATTATATAAGGATGAACTAAAAATATATGAAATATATTTTATTATCAAATATGTATTAAAGGAGTAAAAATTCATTTAAAATTTTTATTTTCATGTTTGAAACCAATTCATGACTTTGGGAATTCAAGTTATATTTTAATAAAATAAAAAATTATTATTACTTTTTAATATTTAATAGTGTGGTTTGATGGTTCCATTCAGTTTTTTTATTTTTATAATGTCAAATAAAATTAATTTTTAAAAAATAATATAATAAATTTATTTGAAACAAGGATACTCAATATTCCTTTTCCTAAATATGTATAACCTCATTTGTACACGTTCACAATTATTTTACCTAAAAATGGGTTTTATGTACTCTGTGGGATTATATTATAAATAATTTATTAAACTTTTTGAAATTAAATCCAATAAAATATTTTCCATGTTTAATATAATCATATTCAAAATTTTAACATGTCCAATTTCATTTTTAGTCATAATGAATATTTATAAGTGTAAAATTTAGTCAACATGATAAGGGTTAAAATGGTTAATGGGGGAGGGGGTAAAATAAGATATTAGTTTTAAAATATATTTTAAACTTATATAAATATTAATTTTTGGGTGAATTTTTACCTTACCATATCATATCATCTAAACTAGATTTCAATGGATCCACTTTCCCATAGAAATGAATTTATATTATTTTAAAACATTGAATATTTACAAGAGGTCCACTCTTCTCCCTTTAAAAAGGTAATCTCCTATCCTAAATTATCAACAAAATTTGAGAACTATATATAAACCATGAACTAATTAAATCTCTCCAAAACTCCCCCAAAAATTTCCTAGAGTTCCTATTATCCCCAAAATAGAAATCCTATAAGACTTACGATGTAAGATAAAAAAAGTTATCCCAAGTGGAGGTATAAGATTAAACAAAATTTTGTCATGTTTATTTCTTACTCTACAATCATAAAATCTATTCTAATCATCCTAAGATAACTGAATATATATATAATTAATATAATTAAATTTTATTTTTATGAAAAGAAAACGTTTTTCTACCTCCCTTCAATCCAATGTGAAATGAAAACATTGCTCATGCTTATGTGTGGAATACCACCTCCATGAACTGATGTTTTTTACATCACTAACTCACATGGATGATTATAAATATGGAATTAATTAATATATATTATATTTATAACATTATAAATATTCTATAAACATAATATATTATATATCTTCTAACCCATAAATTTATTGGAATATGATAACGTTTCTCGGATATATGTGGGGACTACCACCTCAATAAAGAAAAGTTATTAATTTTTAATTTATGAATTACATGTATAGTAATAAGGATGGATTTAATAAATAAATTGGATATTTATAACATGAAAATTATTCATTAAATATGATACTTTTTCTACTTTATATCATTTTCATCCACTATAAAAATGAAAACATCATTCATGAAAATGTATGGACTACCATCTCTATGAAACTGTGTGACTTATTTTTCATGACTGAATTATATAGATGGTTATAAAATTTCATTTAATTTATATAAATAATTATAATAAATTTTTAATATTTTTGATATATTGAAACCATAAATCATTTAACCCTGGTAAATACATCGAAGATGATTTTGGAGAATATAATCCGAACAACCTAAAAACATGAGATGTAAATTTAATTAACTTGGTAACTAAATAAAAAATGGATGTTAATGAAATAAATTCAATAATATCAAAGGTATAAATAAGAAAAATATTCTCATTAAAGTTGATAGTTAATAAAATTTTATTATTTCAGATTTTAGAAGACATATGTGGCGATTCTAGATACAAGGTAGGGAATATTTATTTATAACATTATTTTAATTGTTTTAAACTATTTTTCCATAATATTCATGTTATTTTAAATTTTTGGAAAGTGATATAATTTATACTAAAAATATTATTGTATGTTTATTTTTAAATTTATTTAATTTTTATTATAGTTGTTTCAAAAATTAATATTTTTATATTTCTCTATATGGGACAATTTGGAAACATTATGAAGATCAAAGTAATGTTTGTTTAATATTTACTACAGTTCCACCATTTCTCACCATTATAGAAATTATTTGTTATCAATATTCATCTACACATTTCAATCATTTTTAAAAGATTATACTATTACCATTATTTTGGGAATTCAATAATGTTTTTAAAAGGAATTTTTATTTCTTTATCTTTTAAAGATATAAATAATTTTACTTCAACTTATGGGAAAATGATAATTATTATGTGCTTTATGGAAAAAAATAATTCCTATATTTTTATCATGATACAGTTCTCCAACAACTTACATGATTAAGAGTGCCTCTGATGTATCTCTAATGATTGGATCACTATATATAAATATCTAATGCATTGGTTAATGTGATATATTTAATTTTATACAAGTTAGTCGTAAGGGATATATTGGTACTATCATTGATGGCTATTCCTTTAAAAAAATTTCTACAAGGGTTATTGTAAGGATAATTTCATAATACACCTAAAAGTTTTTGTTATGATTTATATGTGTTCCAAGATAGATATTTTGATTAAATATGGTAAGAAAATTAGAACATTATTAAAGGAAATCTTATGATCTTCTAGAATTGAATGGTTTGTTTTTAAGGAAAATTTTTATGAGTTCTCAAGTATTCCCATGTCACTCCCATGATTATGATTTTTTATTTATGATTGCTAAAAAAATAATTTAGGAAAACATGGGAATTTTGAGTTCATTTCATGACTAATTAAATAATTTTCTGGGATCAAATTTTATTATATAAAAAGGAAACCTTCATTGTTGTTTTTTATGTTTTTTGCTGGACTAATGATTTTCATGTATTTTGGTGTCCCTTACTTGGATTTTTTTATCATCCCACATTTTAAAATGATTTCACTTGATATATAAAAGTGTAGTAACTATTGAAAGGCTAATAGTTTAACTATGATAACTTATCTTAAAATAATGAAATATTTCTTGAACGAAATAATTGTGTAATTTTAAGAACTCGTTCTTATTGAAAAAGTTTTCACTATGTGGAAGTGTCAACATAGTTATATAATTATTTTTATAGCTTCTAAATATCTAAAATAATAATACCCTTGAGATATAATAATAAAGTTAATCCCTGATTATAAGTCATTTAAATATGACATGATTATGTTATAAGGAGTTATAGTTGGTATCGAATAAAATATTTAGATAAATTTTGATGTTAGGATGATGTTAAAATATACTATTAAGATATTTTAATTTATCATTATATTATCATGATAAATATTTTGAGGATTAACATGTATCTTTATATAATCAATGTTTAATTAGAATGGTTTTTCATAAAGGAAAAAAGAAAAATAAATTTATAAGGAAACAAGAGTATGATATACTTCAAAATTAGTGACATAAAATTATTAGAATTGGGAAAGAAGAGTATGTAAATGTAGTAACTCATTTGATTATGTCTATTAATAGTGGTGCCCTTTCAAGGGAGAGACCAAAAATATTTATAGAGAAACATTCTATAGTGGAACATTTCATGAATCAACACCCTATAATATTTGTTAAATCTTCAATCGTAGTGGTATATGAAGGATATATCAGTTCTTTAGATAATATATTTGATGTTTTGGGCCATTCAAAGCACAAAAAGAAAAAAATTCCAAATATTGTTTTAAATGTAAAGCTGAATTGTTGTTGAATTTGATTAAGAATACCAAGGATAAGGATGATATATATTTCATAGTATGGAAAACTTTTACAAATATTTTTACTTATAAATATTTTTCTATGGTCATTCAATATAAAATTGAATGAAGATTATTGGAATTAAAGGTAAAAGAGATGACGTAGTTTATACCTATGAATAAAATTTTAATTTATTGTCCAGGTATGGACTAAATTTCATTCTGGATCATGATAATAAAATTGAACAATTTTACTTAGGATTGATGCCAATTTTGTGAAGGAATTTGGATAATCATGATTTTGGATGTTATAAGGTAATTGTTCAATGTGATAAGAATGTTGAGATAGAGTTTGTTGATTTTGGTATAAAAAAGGATAATAAGTAGTCATGGGGGAAATAAATATAGAGTCATCCAATGAAGATATCTAAAGGTAAGATAATTATGATTCTTCTTTATTTATATTATTAAATGAATCCTTTTGAAGCATGTATAATGTTGTTCGTAAATTTTTACCAATTTTTTAATCCATGATATATGGTTTGTGGGTATAAATTAAAGATCAATGGAAATGTTTGGAGCAATTATTATAAACCAAAACCAAAATGTGTTAATTTTAATGAGATGATACATTATAAAAATGCATGTAAGTAGAAAAATATTATGAATAGATATAATTAAGAGTATAAAAAGAAGATAATGGAATGATCATTTTGTACAGCCATGGTAAAGGATATACTATCAAATGAAGTAGTGTCATGTAAATTATATATTTATTTATATTATGCTACTGTTTTTCCTCATTAGGACTTATGTATCCTATATATTTAAGGGATGTTTTCTAGTAAAATAAAAATAAAACCTCAATAAATATAGAATTTTTTTTGGTTTTAAAAACTCCCTATAGAAGTAATAATGAATAATAGATCTATAGGAACATTATTATAATCCTATATGGAATGGTTTTTTCTAAAAACCCTGCTATCTTACCATTAGTAGAGTTTGATGTCATTTAGAGAATGGATTTACTTTATGTTTAATATACCATGATAGATTATATTCATAAATAAGTTATATTTTATACTTAGAGTGAGTTTCAAATCATATACATGAATGAATTCCCACTTGGGACAACATATCAAGAATTTTAGAAATTGATTAAAGATGAGGGTGATAGTTATCTTACACATTTTATTAGATTTGAAGGAACTATTTATCATAATTATGTGTCTATGTTAAATGAATTTTTGGATTTATTTACTTATGAAATTCTTGGTGTTATTCATGATTTTGGGACTGAATTTAAAATTAACTTAGTTCCCAATAAACATAAAATATCAAAATTTCAATATCAAATTGATCTAATGAAGCTATTGGAATTGAAAATGTAGTTATAATAATTTCATGATAGGGGTTTCAACCATCCCATATCTTCATTAATTTTTTGAAATAAAATGGGTCTATGAGACTTTAAATTTATTACGGATCACTCAGTAACATTACTATTATGAAAATATATTTTTTCCTTAGATTTATGACATGCTTGATTGTATATAGAGTGCCCATTATTTTTCAATGAATGGTCTCAATTTTTTGTATAACCTGTGGAAATGCATGGTATAAGATAGTCTAAGGATGTTGTTTCGTACTAATTATGTTCATTACAAGTTTTTGGATATGCATTTTAGGTATATTCATACACCAACAATATTTATGGATGTTATGAATAGAATTTTTCATAAGTATTTAAATAAAAATTTGGCGGTTTTCATTGGTGAAATTTTGGTTTATTCCAAAAGTAATGAGGAACATGACGAACATATATGGACTGTTCTGCAGACATTAAAAGTCAATAAGTTGCATGGAAAAGTTATAAAATTTGAATATTGAATACAATAGCTTTTTTTCATTAGTTGTATTATTTCTAATCATAGAATAACTGTTGAACTTTATAAAAGATATTGTTGAAGTGTGTTCAAGACCTATAATTTACAATTAGATTCAATGTTTTATTTAACTAAGGGGTTAATGCTGATGGTTTATTTAAAAAATTTATCATTTATATATCCCACAGTCGAAGTTAACTTTAAATGGGGTTAAATTATTCTAGATAAATTAATGTGGTTAATGTTTTTTGGAATTGAAAAGAGTATTTTTTAATGTTATGATGTTATCCTTTCAATATTTAAATGGAGATTTTTCTTATTTATAGAGATGCTTCATTGAAAGGACTTGTTTTTTCTTTATGTAATATTATTGGGTAATTTCATATGATTCAAGTAAATTGAAGTAACATGAGAAGAATAACACTATACATGATATTGATCTTGTTTGAGTGGTGTTTTATTAAAAATTTAGAGGAATATTTTATATAGGGTAAAATGAGAAAAATATACTAACCATAAAAGTTTTAATAATATATTCACTCACAAAAAGTTGAAGATATTTTATAGAAGATGGTTAGAACAGATAAAAGATTATGATCACATGACTCACTATCATCTTGGTATAGAAAATAATGAAGCTGATGTCTTGATTGAAAAATATAACATATCATTAACCATTATATGTTTAGAAAATAATCCTTTAGTTAATGATTTAATGAATTTAGTACTAAAATTTAAATATTGGGAGACCATAACTCTTTTAGATCAATTATAAGTACAAATAGACGTGGAATAAATAATTATGAAGGATTATATGGAAGATCATGGTTTAAAAAGGAAGGTAAAATTGGTTAAAATAAATTTCCTGACCAAAATTTTAAACAAGAAGGTATTATTAGACTTGGAAAGAGGTTATGTGTTCCTAGTGATTTTTAGATTAAAATTTAATTATTGAGTTAAGCTCATACCACCCCATTTTTTATCTATCCTAGTAGTACCATGAAGTATATATACATTTGAGAATATTTTTAGTGGGATGGAATGAAGAAAGTTAATAGTTGTTTTGCCATTAAATATTTGACTTTTCAAAAGGATAAATATTAGAGAAAATTACTTAAGGTGATGGATCAGATGTTTCTAGTTATTGAGGTTAAAAGGGAGGATATATCTATTTATTTTGTATTGAGATTACCAAAGGCATCTCAAGGTAGTATTGTTATTAGGGATATTATTTATCATTTGAATAGATATATAAATTATATACTGATTAGAGATACTATATATTTGGATCAAATTACTAGAAATTTTGTTAATGAGATAGTCAGGTTATATGGAGTCCCTATCTCTATTCTATCTGATTGTGATCCCATATTTACATCAAATAATTTGACGGGACTTCATAATTCATTAGGTTCTGAGGTATGGTTTAGTAAAACGTTCAATCCTAAATATAATTTGATATCAGAGAAAGAAATTCCTACATTAAGGGATATACATTTGGATTTTTTTGGATTATCAGTGAATTTGGTATCAACTACTTTCATTTGTGTAATTTTATTATAATAAAAATTTTGATTCGATAATATAGATGGAACTATGTGAGTTATGGTATAAAATGTGATGATGGACTCCAACATGTTGGGATAAAGTTTGTGAGATAAAGTTGTTTGGAATATAATTTGTTAAAGAGATCATCATGATGAAAAATATGATTGAATACTATATTAGAGAATCTTTAATCAATAAAATGTTTTATATAGATTACGAGAGGAAATATTTCTTTTTTGATGTTGGATATCTTATTTTTATTTATGTATCTCCTTGTAAATGTGTTATGTGTTTTTTAAGGAATGTAAAATTATGTCCAAGGTATAATTTTTCATATGAAATTTTATAAAAATTTGGTTTAATTACACTTTGAATGGAATAACACAATTTTTATATCAGTTACGTTATATATTTAATATTTAATATTTAAGGGAATATGTACCTAATGTGTCTCATTTTTTAATCCTTCACGTATTTTTTTTGTAAAAGTATCTTTATTATGATGAAAATATAGTTTTGATTGTAGACTATAGAGAGAATTTTTTTTAGAATATGGAGACTCATTTGGTTAATGATTTTTGGAAGAACCATATGATTAGAGAAGAAACATGGGAATATAAAAACACTATAAGGGAAAAACACCATAACCTGTTTAAGTCAAGGATGAAATTAATTAAGTGTTTAAAAAAATTTATTCATCTTAAAATAACTTCCTTGATATAATTCATTCCTAAAATAGGTTAGGGTGATTTTCCCCAGTAGTTATTTCAGATTCTCATTCCTCTTCTCCAATCATATGGTTTTTCCATAAATCCTTAATCATACGAGTCTCCTTATTATAAAAAACTTTCTCTCTATAGTGTAAAATCTAAACTATAGTTTCCACATAATAAAGATTATTTTCCAACAAAAATTCTTTAGGGATAAAAAAACAAGAAACATCATGAACATATTTTCTTAATAACGAAATATGAAATACATCATGTAACTGAGTTAAACATTGAGTTAATGTCACTCATTATGTAACTATTCTAAATTTATTCCATCATTCATTATATGTTCTAAATAATATTAAAGGAAAAAGGCATTCTAAATGTTTTAAATATTCCTCTATATGTTTTCCAATATGTTTTCAAAGAAAAATGTTTTCAAATTTATTTATATTTTAAAGATAATTTTTCAAAGCGGAAAATATTCTTTCTTCAATAAATTTTTTAAATGAAGTGTCAATGCGATCTTTATAATAAAGGGATTTTTTAAATGGTTTTATGAAAGTTATTTTCAGATAAAAGATATTTTCTTTATGAAATGTTCCATTTGATCCTTAAAAATATATCTCCGTCTTAGATGAAATAAACTATAATATATTATGATTTACTAGGGATATGATCCTTTAATACCATTCATATTGTTTCTTGAATGGATTAAGGAATGATGTTTATGACACTCATTTCTATTCCATAGGTTATATTCATTTGAAACCCACTTCCATTAATGGGTTTTGGTTTGATTAAATGATTGTGAGACCTATCTATTTTTTATAGGTAATGGTATTATGAAATGTTTATGAAACCCATTTCATTTCATGGGTCATGATATGATGTTTATAAAACCCATCTATTTTTATAGGGCATGATATAATAATAGTTTTATTTTCTTATGGAAAATGTAAGTATTATTTTTTTATGTGATGGCTGGGGCCTATATCTCCCTATAATTCATTGGGTAATGATTTATATAACCTGAGATAATAATGGAAATCAAGTCAATAGGCTTGATCCACTATGGGAATATGGGGAAACCCGATCCACTATTGGAAGATTGGGAAACCTAACCCACAATGGAAGATGGGGAAACCTGATCCACTATGGAAATTATGTAAACCCTGATCCAAGATTTCTAGGGTCATTTTTATACATTATATTTTTTTTATAATTTCCATACCATAGGGGATATAATGACGTCTTTCACATGTACAACATACTACCACCTCATTAAGTGATGAAATTTATATTTCCTAACGCTTTACATGGAAGGTGTTATGGATAAAGTTAGTAATTATATGTGATATACATGAAAAAATAATGATAATCATGAAATATTTATCCATTTGGAATGATAATAGTACATTTTATTACTTATCCTTTGACTCACATAAATATGAAAACATCGTTCATGTACAAGTGGACTATCACCTTCTTGAAGAAATGCAACTATATTTTCATCACCCAACGACATGGGTGATAAATATAATTATATAATATGTTATTTAAGATATTATGAATGTCTTATAAATATAAAATATTACTTACATACTTACCATAATGATCATTGGAAAATTGAAACATTACTCACATGTATGTATGTCCTTCCATTTCAATGATTGTAACATAGTCATTTTTTCATAACTAATTTTTATGATTGGTTTTAAAAGTAAAATTTATTTATAAATATAATAATTATTTCTCAATTTTTATTCTTGATATGGTTAAACTATATCATGAACATAATAACTAGATATTTTATGAGGAAACATATATTAAAAAACAAGGTAATTAACACCAAAAACAATGAAAGTAGTGAAATATTATTACCTAATGGGTGATAATATTTTACAAAATTTAGTTAATGATATTATAAATATGAATATAATTATTGTATAAGTTAATACCATGTTTAAACCCACTATACTAGGGTATAAATTATGTTCAACCAAAAGGACATGAAAGTTAAGAGATTCCTTCTCAAAATCATTTCATTTATGCACATTGTATTTTTGTGAAAAGAATTCATTTTATATAGTGAATATATTTAAAATTTTACATGTAATATCAGTAATAATTTATTCTTCATGGTATTTTATGTTTTAATTTAAATTATATGATTTAAGGGGATTTTACATAAGAGTAACATAATGGTAAATAATTTCATAACCCAATTTCTTTTCATTGGATTATATTACTTCTTCATCCTCCTTGATATTATAAGGATATGTGTTTAATGAATGTTGATTATATTTTATTTTATTTTCAATTTTTTTTGGATTTACATTTCAATCAAAAAATAGTTTCGTTGATTAATTCTCACTTCAATGTTACGATATTTGTGATGTTTTATTTAATAATATCATTATAATTGAGATTATTTGTAATTGTATTTACACTTGAGGAACTTATTTTATCATTGTATTTCACATCCTTTGTTTATTCATTATATTTTCAATTAATATTACCATTTCCCACTATGTGGTACTGAAAATAAGGTGGATGATGTTTTTACGAAAATATGACTTCATTTATCTCTTCGGTCAGAAATCTGTTTTAACCCAAAACCATGATTTTTAAAAATGTGTTAAATTTTTTAAACAATAAAAAAAGATTTTTTAATGAAATTTTTAAAAAAAATTACTTTTAAAAATTGAATGGAATATTATTATCAATTTATGAATAAGGCGCTTTTCTAAACATTTTATAGTGAAAATGGAATGATCTTTTAACTGGTACGATATTTACTAAATTACTGACTATCATGGTTGTCATTTAATTGAAACATACATTTCAATTTTACAAATATATTTTAAAATATTGTTTTCCTATTATTCTATAAAATATTAGTTTTTAAATTTGATTTTAAAAGAAAATTAATTTCAAAATTTTATTTGTTTCAAAACATGAATTTCCAAATCAAAACAATATACTCCTCAAGAATTTTTTAAAAGATATTTTATAGATTTGATATTCATCAATAAAAACCCTTTTTTCTTACTCTAATAGATATATGTTGACACTATCCATATTTTTCCTCTTGATGGTTTACGAATATTTTGACATGGTATAGTATTAACATTCACTTCCTTATTTCAGTTTTTTGTTCATTAACATACCCTTGAAATATTTACATTTTAAAGTTCATTAGACATTAAATTTCCCCAACATATCCATATTATTTATCATAGACATTCTTATTTCTTAAACGATATCTCATTTCAACAGATAGTTTTTTACTTTGATAGTTATTTGATTACCTTATAAAATATTGATAAATATGTATCCTTTACTCAATATAGATATTGGATGATAAGGAACATTTCTTATAAATTAGATTGATTATTTGATATATGAGTAATGATTTGGACCTGATGTGATGGGTGGGGCCTGGAATTATAAATACACTTTATGCATCCATAGGTATCCTGAGACCAATAAGTATCGAAGAATTAAATGGGTTTTTACCTATAGTTTTCAAACAACTTTTGAATGGTATTGATGGTAGTTGTATAATGTTCTTAAGAAATTATGTCCAATAATCAAGAATTTCATTTATTCATAATTTATTTATCATTATTCATGATATTTTCTCTAGATTCATTCCATTTGTAGTTATGGATTAAATAGAATTTCCTTTCAATTATTTGTCTTATCATATTGAGTATGCCTTATCTAGTTATTTAAATGACATGTTTGTTCAGTTATTTAACTTTAAATGTTGATTATGCTTGTTGATTCATGATAGCTTCCACTATAAATATCACTTTTTGACCATTATATCTTACCCTTATTTTCTTTATTTTCATAGGATTCCATGAATTGTACAATGTTTGACATGAAATGATATTCTTTAGGTAATAATGTTATTCTCAAAAAAAATTAGGTTGTAAGTTGTGTTTTCAAATGCAATGTAAGACTCAAGTATGTATCTTGTTTACCAAAACTACTAAACTATTTAGTCATTTGGGATGTGATTCCTTATAACTTATGCTATTATAATAAATCAAACATCAATTTTGGGATACTAGGGTCAGTGTCACTACACGTCTCTTTTATGTTTGGGAGTTTTTTAAAAACCATAGAAAATGTCATGTTTACCCGTCATGCCTATCAAATAATCAGTTTTCATATGTTCTAAAAACCAATTATAAATAGTTTTGTGAGTCGATCCAAAATGATTTCTACAATATAAATTTCAATAATGATAGATTATTTGGAATCCATTTTTAAAAAAAATAATTCGATCAACATTTCCATTATAAAAATTATTTTGATGAAAAAAATCAATTAAGTCTATCATACCATGATCTTAGGGATTTTTTTATGTATATATAAATTTTTAGTTAGATATAATATATGTTCTATATATTTAACATCTTGAAAACCAAGGGCTTGTTAAAAATAAAAATAATCTTGAAAAACCCTATTTTGGAAATTACTTTTCACATCCATTTGGAATTATGTAAAATTCTAATGTAATAAATGTTCTAGTAAGATCAAAACATATTCAAGTCTATATACGAGGGAAAAGGAAATGCCAAATTCAATGATTTCATTATGAAAATAGCATTTAAAACAATGATTTCATTATTCCGTACAATAGTTCCATTATAATCGTATTTATTTTCAAAAACCGCATTTACACCAATCATTAGAATTTATTTGGATTGCTCAACTAGAAACTGACCATCATTTTTTTAAAAAAAATTAACTCTTACTACATTTACGTAATATAACAATAATCACCCAAGGAATCATATTCCATTTCTGGTTGTAATTAAGATAGAAATTTGTGGTACCCTTATTAATTTTTTAATGATCTTCCTATTTTGACTCGTCGAATTACATAACCTTTGATATTATCAGTGGGACGAGTCTTTAATATCGACTAGTTCTATGTAAAGTGGTAAGTTGATCCTAAACTATCATTTTTATATCTATTTGTTGAAATATTTTCTAGATATTTAAAATACTAGGAATTTTTTTCCCAAAGGTATGTCTACTGTTGGTTGTGAAGTATGTTTTGGTAAACATATAGATTTTTTTTAAAAACGTTATCTAGTAAATTAACTCCCATACATTTTACAAAAATAATAAGGTAAGTTTCATCAAATTTTACATGAATGGTCTCTTTAATAGTAACTTTAATTTTACTAGAAATTATATAATTATTTCTTTATATATAATAAAACTAAAAAATACTACATTATGCTTTAGATCAGATTTATATATATTAAATTTAGTATTATGGGTGGATACATTACATCTAATATCTTTGATGGATGAAAGATTTGAATTTTATCTAATAAATAAATCATTAGCATTTTTATTAAGAAAAATAAAAAATAAAACTTCATTTATAGAATAAAAATACACACTCAACACATCATAAATAACATTACTACAATAAAAATACACATATTTAAAGGTTCAAGTTATTTATTAAATATTTAGGTTTCATTGTTCAAATACATAGTTTTTATATTGTGTTATTAGTGCTAAAAATTATGATTACTACTTTTCTTATAATAAAAATTTTGAAACATAGAGTTTAAAAAACCAACACTTTGATAAATTTGTATAGAATCAAATTTTGGGTTTTCACATTTTTAACATAATCATGAAATTTTTTCAAATGATAATGTTATCGGGATTTTCCATTGAGAAAAAAACCCATGTAAATATTGTGTAACTAAAAACCAATACATACACATAGTGTTTTCCCCCAATACTCCCAGTTTTTGTAAGATAAAACAAATCCTTATACACTAGATATAAAGCTTAATAAAGGTATACTACACCTTTTTCTTTAAAAATAAACTTATATTTATTTCCAAATTGATAAGTATTGTAGACTCTTGTAGATTAAAACTTATGTTTCATTAGATATATAACTTGTCATTTCCAAGAAAGTGTAGTCAAATTAATAAAGTTTAATTGTCATAATATTCTATACCATAACCAAGATGAATCTTATGTTATATTAAATTATGTTAAATTTTAATGTCTTATGTTTTCAATTTGAAGTCTATAAATTGTTTCATGTCTATTGGATAATAAAATTAATATACCTTCAAAACCTTGAACAATACTTTGTTTATTCAAAAAATCCAAAATGTGACCCTCATTGCGATGATGGATAATACTGATAAGGTTGTTTTTCAATCCTAGTACATATAAAAAAATAGACATTAATTTTTATGAGAAAATAAATATCACTAATTCAGATGATTTCATGATATTTGTTGTGTCCAAAAGTTACTCATCTTCTGTTTAACCATTTTAGATTTCAGAAGTTATACTTGTATCTAGTCTTACATCATGATTTACTAATGCTTACATACCATCTATTTCATCATTTTTCACCAATAATTTCCTCCAAAACAATAAAACTATGTTCATGGTACCCAAACATGACTCGGTCTAGCTACGTTATCAAATAAAATATTAATAACCCACATCTTCCAAACTCATTTGTGTTAAGAAACTATCATTCCTTGAGAAGTAAAAAATTTGTTCATAATAAAATATTTAAATAAGTCTGAAGGATGATATTTTTCCCCAAGAACAACACAATGATATTTAGTAAAAAAGATATAACTTTTAGGCCACAAATAAATATATTGGAGATGAGATTTATTGGATAAAAATCATATTCTATTATAGTTTCTAGAGGATTTTTTATGTTTATAATTTTTTTAATAATTTTCTTTTCTTTATGTAAAACTATATGAGAGTTTATTTATACTACTAATTTCATATTTTAGTTTTATAAAAATATTATATGAATCAAAATTTTAACAATAATAAGAATTAGAATCCAATTCCAATGTAATTTTAGAAATTTACAATGATTGATTCAAATATATTTTATAATATTAAATGATATTTTTCTATGAAAAATCAAAATTATTTGTCATATTTTTATCTTTGTTTTTAATGAGATTTATATGCCTAAGAATTTCATAAAATGTGGGAAGATCATATTTTTTGTCTAATGAATTTACTTTTTCAACATATAAAGGATTGAATTTTTTATAATATAAAAAAGATGAATAGTCATCATAAGAGTTATATTTATATTTAGAATATGAAGTTACATTTGTAAACATATATGTACATACCGTAGCCATAAATTATTGTTTATCATTTTAAATATACCTATAAAAATAGATAATTTTATAACTATCACTTCCACTATCTCCCAATGAACTATCTAAATTAGTATACCCTTTAATTGAACTCCAGGTATCTAAATAATTCAAGATATTTTTTGACCTCCACTATTAGATTAATTATTTGTTTCTTGATCTTTCTTTTCCAATAATGGATAGTCTTGTCAAATATGACTTGTTTTATTACATTTATACAAAATAATATTTGATTACTTCTTCATGTCATGTTTATCCTTTCTATCTTAACTTTGAGTATATAAAGAATTGATATTCCTAAAATCATTTTCATCCTTATAATATCCTGATAAATCTAATTCAAATTATAATTTAAATTGTTTTGATATGATTACTTACATTTCATCTTTAAAACATGATGTTTAGAAGAATAAATATAAGAATGGAAAACAGTACAAGTATAATTTCAAGAGTAACACACAAAAACCACTCAATATTTCAATCTATATTTTTCCACATATCTCTTGAGTATAATTTTATATTTCATTAATATACTAATTTTTTCATCAGAACATAGCTTAGTGAAATGATTTTCATCATTGGTTACTGTACTCTTGGTCCCCCACTTCAGGAGCATAATATCAAAAACTTTTATATGATGTTTATTTTCTGCTAACATATTCTCATTTATATATGTTTTACTATTTACAATTTTCATAAAATATTGATTCATTTTAGAAAAAATTTCTCCATATATGAAATAAAAATCCTAATAATTTACTATAAACATAAAACTTCATGTTTCTTGCACCATATAAGTTCCAAAATGTGATAACCTCAATCTTCGTACAAATTATCTTCATTGTCTCACATTAAAATACATAACTAAAGATATTTATAGTCATTGAACACAACATGTTACTTCAAATATTACGAGTCACATGGTATTACAACTTCTATTAGTGAGAAAATGAGTAATTTCATTTTTTGGAACCATATAACTTCTATTCATCATGAGATAATTATTGATATCAGTATTAATGATAATATATTTCATACAGTCATGTTAGTATTAAAAATATGCTCCAAAAAATATAGCTGGTCTTTTTAGACTTAAATTCTCAATGGATCCAATAAAAAATCCTACAATACTAAAAAAACACAATATTTTTTTATAATATAGTTAGTTTTAGAAGTATAATTGATAAAATTTCTCATAAACCAACATAAAATATGAACTATCTCAATTTCTAGTCGAAAAAATAGATACCAAAAAGTGGTATAAGTTTAAGTGAGATAATTCTGATATTAAAGTAGAAACATGATTTTATAACTAGTTTTTTCCAACAATAACTGTGGAATATACACTACAAGGGGGAGGTTGATTTTAGTTAATTTTTTTGGAAGCCTGATGTTTTTATTTTTTTAAAGATATGTTATTATTTCCATATTACAATCAATTAGATTATAGAAGAAAATTAATGGAATATAATATAATTAGGAAATCAGTAACTTCAATGAAAATAATAAGCACTATGAAATAAATTTTAAAATAAAACATTAATATCATAGAGTTGGTTTTTACTTTACTACATTTCATAAGATATAATGGATATCAATACATAAGACCAATTAGTTTTATGGTCTTAGAAAACAAGATAAATAAATGATTCTAATATTAAATAGAAAATATAAAAAACTAGAATATTAAAAATTATTTCAACCATGATATAATTCATAATATAATTCTTTATATCATGGTGACAGGAAAAAAACAACGAGTGAGCTCATAGGCTCAGTAAGGGCTACACACAAAGAAAGCTATAATGATGAAATAAGGCATAATCACTGTGGCAGAGTGGATATTCAAAGAATATTCCATTCATTAAAAACCACAGTTAAATGATAACATTAGGAAAATATAAACATAGTAAACACATGGAGAGTGAAAACTAAATTCCTAATAAATGAAACTCATAATTATATAAATTTATTATCAATACCTTTAAACTATGATATCCTTAATCTTGGCATTATATCCTCTTAACCAAGGAATCATTTTAAATAAATGGGAATTTTGAAACAAAATAGCCATATAATATGGAATTACATATTTTTTTATCACATTATACCTTTAAATGCATCGAGGGGATATCTATAACTAATCCCAACCCATCACTTGCACGTCCAATGCATTCCTCATATTTTTAATGATTAATGCAATTTATTCTAAAAATTCCTTATCAGTCAAAATTTTTTGTACTGAATCCATAATATGAATCATAAATATTTAAACAACAATAACCATATTGAGAAACATTAAAATTGGTATCATTGAATCATACCCCCAGCAACATCAACAAATGTTTTCATAGACGAAAATACCTTTAAGATACTTCATTAACATTTATTTAGGAAGTTAAAACATTAATTGATAAATAAAATATTTAACATAATTAAATATAATGAATATTAGGGAATAATTTTCTTTTAAAATAACAATTTAAACATGTAATATATGCTTCAATTCAGTTATTAGTAATGAGGGTGGGAAAACATGTTCCTATAGTGCATGAAAACAATTATTTTGTTCATGCTTTTTGTAAAAAGTACCTCATTTAAAAAAATCAATAATATTCCTTTTAAAATAATTTTTCAAGAGTAAAAAATATGTAAAAATTTATTTAATATATCTTTTTATAATAGAAAAAAAATATTAAAAAAATTAATATAATTATATGGAAGAAAAACTAGAGGAAATAAATCATCAACATGAGATTTTTAAGACTATATCTTACATGTAACTTACTTATTGATTCCTAACCGAAAATGATAATAAATGGAAAATAAACATGTACACCCCAAACATTACCATATTAGAAGAAAATATATTGGTTTTAAGATATAATCTTAATATAATATCCCCAAATGAAAATTGAACATAAATAGTCCCATAACAAAATGAGATTGTAAAAGGAATCCATTTCCTTAAGTTTAACTTACATCATAAGTAATTTTAACCTCCTATATAACAAATTTAGTTTTATTATACTTCTATAAAAGAACCATAACCATTATTATAGTATCTTATATGGTCTAATTATGAAATTCCAACAAATATTTATTAATAATTCTTTATTAAACTCATAAATTATCAGTGCTAACCATTTCATTTTTCATATAAATTTTTTTTTGTTATTTTGTTACATGAATATATCTAATTTTTAAGTTATATAGATAATTTTAACAATTATATAAGTATTATATATATTAATTATATAAATATATATTATAATCAATGATTTATGGACATGAAAAATGGATCACATAGCTTGATGGAGGTGGTAGTCCACATATATGCACAAGCAAAATTATCAATTTTTAATGAATGATACAGTTAAAATGTAAATGATATATTAGACTTAATTGAACATAACTTTGTCATAAATGTCACATATATTTTTTATTAACATATTTATATCAATCTATTTAAAATATTGATGAAAAATAAATTACACAAGTATGTGTAAATGGTAAACTATATGTACAGATGAGTGATATATTCATATTCCACCAGTTGTAAAATAGGTGGAAAATGGTAGTAGCATCATAATTCCAACTCATAAAATTCTCTAATGGAATAATGAATTTTATCTCTACATGGAGATGATGAGCTATATGTATGCACGAGCGATACTTTCACTTCTTGTTGATGGGAAAGAGTCCGTATAATGGTGTTTTCATAATCATAATAAATTTTATGAATATTTATTATAATGAAGTTTTTATTTTTACATATATATAATATATTTAGAGTAGCTATAAATAATTATAAAAATAAAGTGACCAGTTAGAGCTATTACCACTTCATCAGAACGACTCCTTTAGATCTCCTCTAAAGGACTCTAAAGTTAGCCTTTTGGGAAGTCCATAACCTATAGAATTTTTTTATTGAAGTTTATATGAGACTTTGGCACAAATAGTTCAATATATAAGGCTCAATGTGTTTAAATGGGATGATGTAGAATGATTCCTTTTATGATGAAGGTGAGGGGCACTTTAGGAATTTCTCAATATATTAAATTTTACTAAATTAAATATCGATCCATATACCACCAATTGGAATGTAATCCTAATATAATGTGACATAAGGTGTACTACCATCAACCAATATAGTTTAGAAATGTTTTTATATTATATTTAACCTTATAATTTCGATTAACCCTTAGTTAATCCATTTAAATTTAAACTATGGTTACAATGTTTTTAATATTAAGACGATATAATATTTATATATAAAGTGTGAATTAGACAATTAATGGAACATATATAAAATTTTAGACCATTTGTTATCCCATTTTCTATATTAAATATATTTATTATTTTTAAATAATTTAATAAAATATTATTTTCGTAAAATTCCATAAATGTCAAATTTAACACTATTCATAACATTGATTTTAAAAAAATCAATCCAATAAGATTAATTAGAATAATTTTTTAATACCACCCTAATATGTCTTATTAACATATATAATTACTGTTCAACCATAATTAAGTCTAATTATATTTATTTGAATATTTATAATACCATTTAGTTGATTGTTTTATTAATCGAGTAATTATTGTATCATAATTTTGTAATTATTTATGATAATTATTTATTCACTAAAAAACAAAAATAAATTCGTATGATATATATAAAGATTTTATATTATTTTATAATATATATAGTATATAATATCTTCTATTTTATCCCATTTTTATAATATTATACATAATAAAAGCAAGAGTATAGCATATTGTCACTCACATTGAGTTTAATAATATTTAAGTTATTTTCATAGATTGGTCTCAATTAAATTATTTAAATTTAATCCATATGTGTTTTTTTAATTAAATTCATACAATAACATTTGGGTAGGTTTTATTGTTGTTTCATAATAATTATAATATTATTTTTAAACTTAATTAGTTTATTTACATATAATCATGGTATTAAAATAACAAAAGTTACTATTAATATTATTGAAAAATAAAAGGGAATGATTTAATATGTTTATGTCATCTTATTATGAATATGGAATACATTTTTTCTAATTTTAAACATATCATTTTTAGAAATAAATTTAAAAAATAATCCCATTGAAGAATCAAGAAAACAGGTTTTTAATGTAAAAACATCCAAAGGATTGACATGATTTTATATCCAAAATAAATGTAAAATGTATTTCTAATACCTAAATTGTATTAAATTATATAATTTAGATATAAATTTACTTCAAAACTGATCAAATATATAATTTATACTGTAAATTATTTTCATTAAGAAACTATTTTAATTAAAATTTAGTATTATTTTCTATTCCTAAAAACATGAAACTTATCCACACAAAAATTAAACCAATGAAAATTCTGATATCCCTATTTCAATGAAGAAGTTTATTTTTTCGTATTAATATTAAAAAAAATTCAAAAATAATATTTAAAATTAATTCTCTATTAAAAAGTGGTAAAAATGTCTTTTTAAAAAATATATATTTTATGTGTGAAATAGGATTTGTTCTTATATCATGTCTGGAAAACACATGGGATTAATGTTTAAAATTATATTTAATATTATATATATATATATTTAATTAATATAATTCAACAAGTTTTATTTCTTTATTTAATGGTATAAATTACACTTGTGCATATTTAATTTTTTTTCTTTAGAAAAGCATTTCCTTTTATTTTAAAAAAATATTTGACTTTCATTTATAATTAATTGTTAAAATAATCATGTGTACAAAATAATTTTATAATTATGTTATTATTTTCCATACCTTCCATTCTAATGGATACTATTTCATTGTCCTCTTTATATGAGTATAATAATAAAATGATGTTTCGTAGAATCACCATGTTGAGTGAAAAGAAAGATAAGTTAGTGTTGTGTATAACACAAAATTAACTTGGTGTAGCATCTAACACATAAAAAACATATTTAAATTGAATAAAAAAGATACATTCAGTGTGTTTTGAAATTTAAAATACAAAAAATATTAAATTAATTTAAAAATAAATTATTTCACAAAATCAAGGGGTGTTACATTCTACCTCTATTAAAATGGATTTTCCCTTTAAATTCTTCTGGTTATCAAAGGTTTAATTATTAAAAGATCCTATCATAGAAACCCACAACCTAAAAATGAATACTAAAACATCCTTTTAATTATTGAAAGATAGAAACTTAAAAGTTACCCAGAGTAACTCATAACTGGGTTTCCACATAGGAGAACAAAAGAGGAATGTGAAAACACACACATTTAAGACAATTTTAACTATCAATTTATAATATAGAGTGTTAAAGAACATGTCTAGGAGAATGTTAAAAATAAAAACTCCATAAGTAATCAATGATCTAAGGGACCACTTTATCCTTCTTAAAAGAAGGTACTAGGATAACATTTTTGGTTTCAAGATCCATTCCCTAGAGTTGAATAAATTGTTTTGAGGAGAAATACTTACTTGATTTCATCACATTTAATATTAATATTACAAAACTTTAATTGTACCTTGATTAATTTAAACTTTTCATCTTATTCAAATAAATTAAGGTGAATTTTTCATTCTTGAAGCATTATCAAAACATGAAATACATAAAATGATATATTAATCCATCCGTATTAATGGGACAACAAAAAGGTTAACCAAGGTAGTCCAATATGTATAAATCCTCATATGGATAAATAATACTTTAATCTGTAAAAAGTCATCGATATTTGAAGCTAATTTTTTTGAATGATTACCTTTAAGATCATTTCAAAAGATAATAATCTAAAACATTTAAAATATGGTAACTAACCTTCAAAAATAAATTCATCATTAATCCCATAAAAAACATGATTTATCTCTTAACAGTCACACAAAAAACACGTGAATACTATAATCATGTACTCTCTTGAAAAATGGTAATATAGTTAATTACCATACAAACTTATTTAAAATGTTCATTTTTCAAAAATTAACTCTTTCCTCATACTATAAATCTATAAACTCAATCCTGGAACCACTGTGTCTTCATATTACTAAACAGTTCAAATATCATCAATACTATCCCTTTTTTCTTAACACACAACCAAACATATCTTTATCCGATTATTTTCCCAACATCATGCAAATATTAAGGGTTATCCTTCCATTAATCTCGTGTTCTCAAAAAATATCACCTTACTAACTGATTTACTTCTCATGGTTTCTAATACCATTAAACATATGATTTAAAATACTTATGGAAAAACTATAGTTGATCAATCCTTAGATATATCATTATTCCATTATACAATAAAAGTAATTATATAACATTATTATTTAATTTCAATACATAAACATCAAATCATTCCACCACATCATTGTCATACTCCACATCACCCATAGCGATCACATGTTTTTCCATTTATATTTTGTATTAAGATGTTTCTGATGTCGATCATCATTGTTAAAACTTATATTTAGGCACCAATTAGCATAATTCCAATTTTCCATACACATGAAGCATTGAAGTGTGTTGGCTATATTCTAGTTAGCCTTCTCTCTATTTTCCTCATTAGAAAATTTTTTTTATCACATTGCCAATAAAATGCTGGATGATCTTCTTTTCCACACTTAAAACATAAATCAGTCCCCACAAGACAGTTTTCCATGTTTTTATCCACACATTGGGTATAATAGAGAGCTCATACACTTTTCTCCATGGGGTATATATTTTTCTTTGTTCTCCGCCTTTTGTTTCTTGTCAAAACCATGAGATTAGTATATAAATCCAACTTTATTTTCTTCCTTGATAGCGCAACACAAAATATATTCATAGCTACTCATGTCTCTTATGGATATCACCCTTTTAAGACTTGGTTTTAATCCACTAATGAAGTTATCAACCTTACCTTCTGTTTAGATGATAGTACTAGATGTGTACGTTAGATATTCTTATACAATTAACCTCATAGGTAAAAATAGACCCATAATCGATTTTATTACACTAAAGTAACTTTTTATGCATCTTCATACAATGAACATGAGGAATGTACATATTAAAGATAAGTCCTTGAACATTTCCTAATCCATAGATTCAATTTTTTCTTTCTTCATCATATTCTTGATTAGGGTCCACCATTGGTCTAGTTATCCTTCTAAATTGTAAAGACCCATACATTTCAAGGAAATTTTTTTCTTAATTTTCTCTGGAATTTTACAAGAACGCAGTTTCTAACGGCACTTGATTCCGAGGCCCGGTGTACCCAGAATCATTTTCCGATGTTTGGCTCAGGTACGTTCAGTGAACGGAAGAGCGAGTTTTTCTAACTTTTGAACCGGTGCCCGGAATCGAATTCCAAGGGAACCGATGGAATCGCAGTGCCGGTATTTGCTTAGAAACGCCTCTTTCGGAGTTGCGTTTGCTCGGGTGTAGTTTTTAATTTTAGGGATTAAAGTTAAGAAATAAAATAATTGTACGACAAAATTTATTTTATTTCACTTAAGCCACTTGGAAGCCACTTGTAGCCACTTAAAAGCGGCTTAAGCTGAGTTGATCCAGATAGGATGCTATCCAAAAATATCCTAACCTCTTGGTAGGATATTTGTGAGGTGGGGCCCGCATGAGCCCTGCCGTTTCTTTTCCGCTAAGTAACGCACCCGAGAAAACCCGTCATTATGAATGTCAACTGACGCGTTTTCTTAAATTCTTAACGCACCATTTAATTGGGCAGTTTTATTCCTGAATTAAATGGGAAGTTTCTCTCGTTGAATTAATTCTACGAATTAATGGGTCGTTACTTACCTCTTTTTCGTTGTTGGCGAAATAATAAAATAAGACCAAGATGACATTTGGAGGATTACACGTTGAGAGGCTTTGATACAATTCTTGAGCATTCATCCTCCTTCGCGAAGAACGTGAAGAACGTGAAGAACACGAAGAACGCCGACCTCCGACGAAGAATGTCGAACCTGCGGAAATCAACGACGCGACGCCGTGTGCCGCGACGCCGACGTTTCCTTTCCTGCAACGTTCTTCTGCGACGTCTTTTCCTCCGCAATGAAATCTTCGATCAGCTGTTTGAGGTAAGAGACTTCTGGTTTCTCTTAAATCTCTTTTTTGGTTTTTAACAAAACACAGATTTAATTATATATAATTAAATCTGTTGTTTCCTGGTTTGTTGAGTTCGCCGACGCAACACCGGATTCCGCGACGACATGACGCCCTTCCACGACGACGCGACGATCCCCTCCTTCCGCAATGAACAATTCCGCGAAGAACCCGTGTGCGACGACTTGGCGAGGTAGGGATTTTATTTTGGAAATACCCCCTTTTTATATTCCCGTGAACGTTTCTTTAAAATTTAAAGAAACGGATACATACGAACAATTTTAATTGATTAAAATTGTTGTTTCATGTGTTGTATAATTTCTCCCGTTGTTTTTATCTAACGAGGAGGGTGCGGGCCAAACGAACACAGCTCGACAACCCTCTGTCGTTCTTCGTGGTTGTGCGGATTTGGCGGGTGATGACAAAACGTGATGCAAGGGCGATTTGATGATCCCTCAGTGAAGAACGGAACCCGGGAGGGGCAACGGCGCAGACGGGAAGGAAAACGGACCATCGGAGCAACTCCGGTGGCCCGCGGAAGCGGCCGGCGGCGCCCCGGCGCGCCGCCGGACAGAGCTGCCGCGGCAGCTGCGGGCAGCGGACCCGCGTCCGCGCGGGTCCGGCTCGCCAGCACGGGACGCGGTGACATGCCGCGACACCTCCAAACCGCGGGGGCGCGCCCCGCGGCGTCCAGCTGCTCGGCTGCTCGGCCGAGCCGAGCCCAGCCGGGCAGGACTGGGTCCGGCCGGGTTGGATTGGGTCGGGTCGACCCGGTTCGGCCGACCCCGGGGGGGGGGGGGGGGGGGTCGGCCCGGGCCCGGACCCCCAGTCTTCGGACCATTTTCGGTCTTTTTCCCGTAACATGAGATAAGTGCCTCCGAATGATGCACCGTCAGCGGCAACGCGATCCTTGGATCGAGACGGTCGTTTCGGTATATCGTACGCAAGGTTTCAGAATACTTTGGGTTCGGCAGGGTTGGTTCGTACACGAAACTAACCGGGCCCTCGGAGCGGAAACGCTCATATCTTGAGCAACGGACGTCTGGTTGACGTGCCGTCAGCTTTGTTGCATTCCGCTAAGTGAGACAGATCTTTTGGCTCACTCCGCCCGAGGTTTGGATGCAGGTGGAGTACCGTCGGGTTGGTTTTGCCTTAAAAACCAACCGGACCCCTGGGACGGAAAAGCCAATAACTCTCAGACCGGGCATCCGATTGACGCGTCGTCTGCGACGTTGAGTTCCTATTGACGATACGGATATTTTGGATACATCAACTTTGGACTTTGTGTCAGTTGATGTATCAGCCTCTCGGCTCATGGAGCGGACCCTCCCGAACGAGCTTGTTGTGTGCGGGAACCCTAGAGCTGGCTGCGATTGCTACTTTGACAGCGACGACCGTGTAGAGATCCTCAGTGGACTCCGACGACGACCGTGCAGAGATCCTCAGTGGACTGCGACGATGACTATGCAGAGATCCTCAGTGGAATGCGAAGACTACAGCACTCAGCGATCCTTGTGGATCAGTGCTACAGGTCATTTGTGGGCCCGAGCCTGTGTGGGTCCGATCCTGTGTGGGCCAGCGCTCAGCGGTTCTGTGTGAGCCAGCGCCTACAGGTCCTTTGTGGGCCCGATCCTGTGTGGGTCTTTGCGGGGGTTAGTACCTATCGATCCTTTGTGGGTCCGACAACTTAGATGGATCAGTGATCATCTTTATCGTCATACAAGAAGTATACCTGTGTGAGCTGAATCATGTGTTACTCTCCTTTGTGGATTGTGTTGAGCTATCCTATGTGGATTAATTTTACTCTCCTTTGTGGATTGTGTTGTGCTATCCTTTGTGGGTATACGTTTTGCTTTCCTATGTGGACTGGGTAGTGCTTGAGCTCGGACATTGGAGCCGAGCGGGAATGGATGACTTAGGTATATGTATGGGAATATACCTAAGCCGTGTCGGATGTTACTTAGTGATTGTATCTTTCCTTTTTGGATTATCCTTTGTGGATTCTGGGAGACCTTCTGGGGTCTCGGGGTCCCTACTGAGTAGCTTATACTCACCCCTGGACGGGCTTTTCCCACACTACGTTGTGTTGGTTGTAGACGACGGACAACGCTGATCGTGGTGGAGGCGTGCGGAGCAGGATGGTACCTAGAGGTGGACCATTGGGCGAGACGTACTCGGAGCGGTCAGGTGGACCCGAGGAGCAGTGGAGGCTATCTGTACCCACCCTTTAGGTGGGACTTCCAGAGGACGGCTCGACGCTATGGCTTTTCTTTTCAGTTGTTGTTTTCCCCTTTCAGTTGTACTTTACAGTTGGGATTGTATTTCCGGCCCCTTTACTTCCAGCACTTCTTGTTACAGTTTTTACTCAGTGTTTACTTTTATGCTTTCTTACTCTATGGTGCTTGTTTACTTTTCAAAGGCAATGCCTTCCCTTTTTCCGGGATTTATTCCTTGGTGCTAGTCGCCAGCCCCTGGCCTATGGAAGGCGGGCTTGGGGTAGTCATGGAATGGGCCCCGAGGACGGGTCGTGACATAAATGATAAATATCTAAAATTAATTTTTCATGTTCTAATCCTTTAATGAAGGAAAATATTCTTTCAATGGTACCAATCTATTAAATATCGATAAGTGGATCAAAATACCCACTAAAAGTTTGGGGACATAGCCTCATGAAGGAGTTAACAAAATTTTTTCCCTCCAATTCTCATTTGGATGTTTTGAATGTTTCATATCATTTTTGATTATAGTGATAAAATTTTGAATTCTAGATCCCATAACATTTGGTTTCTCTAGAGGAAAATTATTGCAATTCTGATTTTATTCACAATTAACATAGTTATTTCGGGTTATAGACATTGACAAAACAATAGTATTGTAACGCCCCAACCCCAGTTACCTAGAGTGAGTGCATTATTACATAACATTGGCATGATCACAAATGATCAAATCACTAAATACCGATTAGTTTAGTAGACTTGGAAGCACTAGATATATTCATAAGTCTTACATTACATCATAAAATGAAAACTCCAAAAACATCTTGTCTCCACACTCATATCCCCTCATAATATCCCTATAGGTCATTCATAAAATACTTCTTAACATCCTGGATAAATAAAACATAGAAAGGGGTGAGCTCAGATTCCCAGTAAGGATAAAAATATAGCGAAAACATTAATAAATAAGCATAAACATTTAAAGTAATGTATAACTAAAAAAAGCCTTTTAAAATTGAACTTCAGTAAAATATGGTAGAAATAAAATTAAATTATTCCATTTACTTATTAACATGGATATTCTATTAGTCGAATAATCACATGCAATATCAATTACCACTTTCATAATGATGGAATGCATAATGTCAGACTATCATAACCACATAGTCAAGGCCTTGTGCCAAGACTACAAATAAGATTTTATCAAGGCCTTGTTCCATGACACTAGTTTGTCTCATGAGACCTACCGATGCATCTAGGAGCTATAGCGAGCTCCACCCGTCACTTATTATGTTCAATACATTCCTCATATGAACAGGTTTAAACATAACATAAACATTCGTATTAAAACTATCATACAAAATGTCAATACTTTATCTATAAACAATGAATGGTATAAAAATAACACATCCAAAGTCAAACATATCACAAAACCTTCAATACAATATGGAGGTTTTGTATCATAATAAATAAACTTCAAATAAGATTAAAATCCATCAAAGGATGTTGACATAGATGAAATCAAAACTATTTGAGATAAATATCACTTTTGGAAATAATTTAAAAGTCACATAATTATAAAATAAAACATTTAATTTCAAAATATTCTTATAAGCTTGTAATGGAAGCTTAGACGATTTTTTTATGGCGAAAAATAGCCACACCCGCCGTATAAGTTAAAAAAAAGAAATTCTTACCATAATTCTGTCAAAAAGGTTAAAAAGGACCTTGTTTGGAAAGAGACGGAAAAATTCCTTTATAAACTTCTTATAAAAATTAAACAAGGGTAAAAATTAATTTAACCAATAGTCTATAAAATAGTAATAATTATTCGAAATATATTTTTAAGAAACATGGATGTGGATGATAAAGAGGTCCCAATAGACAATTACGTATAAACAACCTTGGATAATGATAAGATTGTGAAATAAACCCTTACCTTGTAGTTTTCCTTGGTCGAGGGTAGGTTAACCTACAGTATAATTGTGAAATAATTTTTATTAAATTATACAAGAATCAAATACATTAATATGATATCATATATGATCTTTTAACATTGATTTGTTAATAATATCTTAGTATTATCGTCATCTCGGGTGTTAACTTACTCATTTTATTTTACATGTTTTGTTACATAAGTAGTGTTTGTTTTGGATTGTTCATATATTATTCATATAAATAATGATATAAAGTCCTTAAACATTATTTGTAATCATCAAATGAGAATTATACTTGCATTGATACGATGGGGAATGAATCTCATCACGTTCATGGAGACGGTAGTCCGTACGTACGCACGAGCGACAATATCATTCCTTTGATATTAAAATAATATATAATTGGTTGTTATATCATATATACAGAATAATTATCATGTTATATTTATTATTTACATAAATTACACATCATTATCATACCCATCCAATTAATAATGTTTTGAATAACAATTACACCACGACGTGGAGACGGTAAGCCATACGTACACACGTATGGTGACATGTCATTCAAATGATGGATAGAATATTGAATATGGTTGTACCATATTTATAATAACATCACAGTATATAGGAGATACTGGATTTATTATTTTATAATTGAAATAAAAAAGAAAGAAGAATTTGATGAAAAAAGGAACATGAAAGAGGGTGGGGAAAACATTACCTCTTCTTCGGGTTATTCCTTTTGATTTGATCAAAATGGAGCCATAGGTTGGCTTTATGACCAAACTAAGGACTATAGGTTGAATTGAGGGAAGTTTAGAGAATATTTGGGCAGGGTTTGGCCGAGACAAAAGGCTTTGAATGTGTGAATTAGTGAGAAGGGGGAGTACCCTTTTATAAGAGGGGTGAGGGGCACCTTAGGAAAATCTAGAAATACTATTTTATAATAAATTCATATTCGGTTTCTAATGGCTCCAAAGTATAATATTTAAAGTTTAATCTGGGGATAGGTTGAAAACCACTCAACCAATATGTTTTAGACAGGTTTGGGTCACTATATTAACTTTATCATTTTTATTTAACTCTTAGTTAAATAGTTTGACATTTACCATGACTCTTTGTATTTTTATATTATATAGTCAATAAACTTACTATAAACTTCCAAGAGACCCCCAACTGGTCCATTAATAATACATCTATAATTATATAAATCCTTTGGCCGAAATTATATTTTTAGGAATAAAATATCAATTAATAATATAATATTTGTTTTAAAAACTCATTTATGTCAATTTTGAAAATATTTAATAATTGATTTTTGTTTAAGACATAAAAACATTATTAATTCAAGAAAATTAATTTAAGAAATTATAACATGTCATATTGGCCAATAAAATTCTTTTATGTAATCAAAACTTTCAAATTATATTTATTTTAACATTTATAATACTAATTATTTGATTCCTTCATTAATAAAGAAAATATTTTTTCATTATTGTGTCATAAATAAACTTAATTATTAAATGTATAATAATTATAAATAAAATAACATCATGTAGGAAGTCTTTTTTTCTTTCTAATGAATATTTATACTCGAAAATATAACATATATAGCCCTATGTAAAAATTGTTTTTCTAAAAGATATATGCATAAGTCATATTTGTATTTACTTTAACTTAATTAATATAAAGTGTCATTATCACTTACAAGTGGATCCATGGGGTCCCAGAATCGACCCAAAGATTACCATGGTCGGACATATATCAACCAATAAGGTTAGTATATTTTTTATAGTAATTTAGTACTATTATAATATTATATTTTACCCTTATTTACCAGATTTACCCTTTAACCATGGTATATAAAATATTTTCCGAAGTAATTATTCAAAATGTATAAAAATAAAAGATACATATTTACAAAATTTGGACCTCCTGATTATAAATATGGAATCTATTTTTCTATATTCAAAAAACCGAAGTTGCAGAAATTAATTTAAAATTAATTCTCGTTGTTAAAACAAAAAGCTTGTTTTTTAGAGATAATAACTTTCAAAAGATTGGCACTTTCTTTTGTCCAGTTTAAATGTGAAATTATGTTCAATGAACAATATTTGATTAAATGGTAAAAATATAATATAATTATACTCTAAAATCACTCAAATTCATAATTTATCACAATTAATTATTTCGATTAAAAAAGTTGGTTTTAATTAAAATTTAGTAATTTTCACTATTCATCAAAATATGAAAGTTATCCAAAATTACCAAAAAATCACCCTAAGCTAATTTCAATATTCTGAATCAAAAAATGAAGTCCATTTTTAATGTTAAAATATATAAAATTTCAAAAAGTGGGTATTACTATTCATAACGGTTAGTTTTATTGGTTGTGGTGTGTGTTATAACTTGAAGTTGCATACAACACATGCTACTGTATTATTCAAAGAGAAGTATACCGTGGAAGCTTGGGGTGTTAAATTGTCCCCTCCTTCAAATAATTTTATCCTCAAAATTTCTAGAATACTACTTCATGAAAAGACTCAGGTGGTTTTTCATCTGAAGTTCCTCGGGTTCCCACGTTGCCTCTTCCATCTTATGGTTTCTCAATAGAACTTTTACCAGATGAGTCATCCGGTTTCTTAGCACTTGTAATCTCGTATCATGAATCTTGATAGGATCTTCCCAATAAAAAAGATCAGGTTCCAATTCTAATTCCTCATAGGTGAGTACATGTGTTGGGTCAGGCATGTATTTTCTCAACAGTGATATGTGGTACACATTGTGAAATTTGGAGAGACTTGGCAGCATTGCCAAATGGTAAACTACAACCCCAATTTGTTCTAAAATTTCCAAAGGTCCGATGTACCTGGGACACAATTTACCTTTCTTACTGAAATGTATAACTCCCTTCCATGGAGATACCTTCATGAAAAAATGATCTCCTATCTGAAATTCCAAATCCTTCCTTTGGTTATCAGCATAGATCTTCTGCCTACTTTGAGGTGCTTTGATGTGGTTTTGGATTACCTTCACCTTTTCCATAGTTTCCTCCACCAGTTCGGGGCCTACAAGTTTTCTTTCACCATCATCATCCCAACATGTTGGTGTGAAACATCTCTTTCCATATAACTCTTCATATGGTGTCATCCGAATACTTGAATGAATTCTATTGTTATAGGAAAATTCCACCAGAGGTAAATATTGATCCCACATACCGTGAAAGTCATGTGAGCATGATCTCAGCATGTCTTCTAAGGTTTTAATAGTCCGTTCTGATTTTCCATATGTTAGAGGGTGGTAGGAAGTGCTTAAACAATGCTCAGTATCCAAGGCCTTCTGAATATTCTTCCAGAATCTTGATGTAAAATGGGGATCAAAATCAGAAACAATCGATTGGGGTGCTCTTTGAAGTCTCAAAACTTCATTAATATATGGTCTTGCTAGAAGTTCAAGTGGTAAATCTTCCCTTATAGCAAGAAAATGTGCTGACTTGGTAAGACAATCAACAATGACCCATATTGAATCATTCCTTCTAGGAGACTTTGGTATTCCAATGACAAAGTCCATCATGATATTATCCCATTTCCACTCAGGTATGTGAAGAGGTTGCAATACTCCAACAGGATATTGCCTTCCAGCTTTCACTTCTTGAAAAACCATAAATCTTGACACAAAATTAGTAATCTCCCTCTTCATGTTGTCCCAACAAAAATGTTCCTTCAAATATCCATACATTTTGGTGCTCCCAAGGTGTATAGAGAAATTGGAACTATGAGCATCGTCCAACAATTCCCTTTTTAGATCTGGTATATCGGGAATGAAAAGTCTCCTCCCAAATTTCAAAATTCCATCTTCATAGACAAATTCACTCGGTCTCCCATCATTCACAGCATTGATATTCTTTTTAAACACTTCATCATCGGCCTGCGAACTCTTTATCCTTTCAAGTAAAGATGTTTTGGCAACCATTTGAAAAAGTATTGATGTTTCACCTTCCATGGGGATTCCCATATCCATATTTACTAAATCCATGAAAATAGGATCCCTTTTAACTCTCATATTGTTCAAAACTCCAGGATCCTTTCTACTCAAACCATCTGCCACCTTATTTGCCTTCCCCGGGTGGTAGTGTATCGTGAAATCGTAATCCTTGAGTAGTTCAAGCCATCACATTTGCCTCATGTTTAGTTCTTTTTGTGAGAAAATATACTTCAAACTCTTATGAACGGTATATATCTCACATTTTCACCATAGAGAAAATGTCTCCATATCTTCAAAGTAGAGATTACAGTAGCTAACTCAATATCATGAGTAGGATAGTTTTTCTCATGAATTTTTAACTGTCGTGACACATAGGAAATAACCCTATCATTCTGCATAAGGATACAACAAAGTCCTTTCTTTGATGCATCACTATAAATAACGAACCCATAATTCCCCAATGGTGGGGTCAATATAGGGGAAATGAGTAATATTATCTTCAGTTCTTCAAAACATTCTTCACACTCTTTTGTCCAAACAAATATAACCCCTTTACGTGTGAGCTTCATTAATGGGTTATCAAACTGTGAAACATTATGGACAAAACGTCGATAATAACCTGCTAAACCAATAAAACTGCATACCACAGTTATACTTATCAGTGCTGGCAATTCTTGGATTTCCTTGGTCTTAGAAAGATCAACATAGATTCCATCTTTGGAGACAATATGACCATGAAAAGATCTCCTGAAGCCAGAATTCACACTTGCTAAACTTCCCATATAATTCATGTCTTCTCAGAGTCTTCAATATAATGCACAAGTGATTTTCATGATCTTCATAGATTTTGGAGTGTACCAAAATATCATCAATAGATACCACTACAAATTAATCAAGATATTCCTTGAAAACTATGTTCATTAGATCCATGAAAATAAAGGGTGCATTAGTCATCCCAAAAAGAATTACTCTAAACTCGTAATACCCATACCTGGTTTGAAATGTTGTCTTCAGAATTTCTTCCTTCTTCACACACCACTGATGGTATCCAGATCGAAGTTCAATCTTTGAAAAGTATTGAGCTCCATGTAGTTGGTCAAATAAATCATCAATGCGAGGTAGGGGATACTTGTTCTTTATTGTTATATAATTGATCTCCCTGTAGTCAATACATAACCTCATAGATCCATCTTTCTTCTTAACAAAAAGGACTGGGGATCCCCATGGTGAAAAAATAGGGTTAATAAATCCCTTATTACTCAATACCTCTAGTTTTTTATTTAGATCCACTAATTCCACAGTGTCCATTCTATAAGGGGTCTTCGATATGGGTCTTGATCCAAGAATAAAACCAATGGAAAACTCAATTTCTCATTCTGGAGGATGTCTAGGTAAATCTTCCAAAAACACATCAACATATTCTTTCACAATAGGTACATCCTCTATTTGAACATTAATTTCATCACCCATAGTCATTTCATTCTCTTCCTCCCCAATAATTGAATTTAGTTGAGATATTAGGGGTTGATCTAGATAAGAATTAGGTGGTGATGATTCTGCCCTAAAGATAAGGTGTTCTTTATAATCATCATCAAAAATCATAACCTTTTTCTTCTTATAATAAATCTTCGCATCATGGTCCGAAAGCCAATCCATACCTGGGATTATATCAAATTCAATCATGGGTATGACGATGAGATCAGTAGATAAAGAAAATTTATGTGCTGAAATGGGAACTGATTCACAGAACTTTGTAGCAATGATACTTCCCATAGGAGATTTAACTGATAACTCTCTTGTTAAATAAAATTGAAAATATCTAATTTTCTTAGCAAACTGGGAAGATATGAAACAATGCGATAATCCAGAATCAAATAAAGCATTTTCTAAACTTGAGGAAACCATTAAATTACCTACCACCATGTCTTTCGGAGCTTCTACCTCAGCAGTAGTGATAGCATAATCTTGGCCTTGATCCCTTGGTCTTTTCTGAGGTAAGTTTCCCAGATTCTTAGGACATCCATTTTCATAATGTCCCATATCCCTGTAATTGTATCATTGATCATCAGTAGCTTCTCTCTTCCCCTTGCAATCATGAGCTTGGTTGCCCTTTTCACCACACATGTAACAGACTCACATTCCCTTCGAGCAAGTACCAGGGTGTTTCTTCCCACATTTACTATAGGATGGATATTCAAATTTACTCTTCTTCCCCTTATTCCATTTCTAGATTGATCAGTAGATCTCTTCTTCTCTTGATTTTCTTTAAAGTCATAAGACTTAGAGAATTCATTTTCTCTCTTGATATCCCATGAAACAATATATTCATACGACGAGAAGGATTGTGAAACTAATGCTCGACGGAGAAATGTATTTTACCTATCAAATAAATGATCAATCTTACTCCTTGGGTTACGTATATAATCTGATGCATGCCTCGCTAAACTTGTAATGTTATCCTCATACTTCGCGACATTCTCATCCTCCTTTTGTCTCATACTCATAAATTTCATTTCCATATCTACTTGTTGGTCATGAGGAAAGTATTTTTCTAAGAAAATCTCTTTAAACTCCCTTCATTCCATATTTGATACTTCATCATCTTCCTTCGTGTTTTGAATCAATGACCACCATTGATCAGCATCTTTAGTGTGGTGGTAAACTGCCATGACAACTTTTTCCCTTTCTCTACTCCCCAAGGAATAGAATATTTTTTCTAAGAAATTTATCCATTACTCAGCTACTAAGGGATTTGTACTACCATTGAATTTTGGTGGTTGTTTCCTCATGAGGCGATCTAACATTGATACTCCACACTATAGGTATGGATGCTCCATAGGGGTATGGTTATTATTCATAACCTGAGTGAGTTGTCCCAGTATGGTGATTAGCTTATCAGCACCAGTTGCATCACCAACTCCACTATAATTACCTTGACTAGGAGGGAAATCCCTACATAGAGTGCGTGCATTGATGTAGTTTTCATTTCATCCACTAGGCGCCATTTCTAAACAATGTCATAAACTAGATTAGTTTATGAATCGTAATACATAAATCCAAAATTGTAAAACACTTAACATAAATTGAAAAGTTTATGGATATAATCCATAATCATAAAAATGTTTTCATTGAGGAAGTATATAATCATAAACCCTTCATAATGTTTTTAAAGAAAATGAGAATTGTGCTAAGTATATCCCCTGGGAGTGTCGTAACCAAGAGTGATGTAAGGCCCGTTGTCGTGCACCAGTTCCCGTTCGAGTCTAGCTCAAAGTGGTGTTTTCAGGTTTTACCCCTAGGTACATTTGTGCCAGAGATTCATCTACCTACTCGTATGCAGACAAGGATGTATTTCTCAGAAACTCACAAAATCTCCACAATACCAAAATTCAAGGAAGTTCTTCTATACTAATCCTCAAAGTCCATCTTAGGTCTACGTGCTCTAATTAGAGTTTATCTAAATCTAGCTTCCAAGTTTTGTACTAAACTTCCTCTAATACAAACTGTAACACCTTGAACCCAGTTACCCAGAGTCGGTGCATTATTACATAATAATGGAATGATCACAAAAAAATAAAATCATGAATGACTGATTAGTTTAGTATCCTTGGAAACAATAGATATATTCATAAGTCTTACATTGAATCATATAATGATTACTACAACAACATCATGTCTCCACACTCATATCCCCTCATACTATCCCTACAGGCCATTCATAAAATACTTCTGCACATCATGGGAAAAATAAATCATAGAAAGGGGTGAGCTCGTATGCCTAGTAAGGATAACAATATAGTGGAATCTTTCATAAATAATCATAAACATTTAAAACAATGTATAACTAAAACAAAAGTCTTTTAAAATTGAACTTCAGCATAAAATGGCAGAAATAAAATGAAATAATTTCATTTAATTATTCACATGGATATTATACGAGTCTAATAATCACATACAATATCAATAACCACTTTCATAATGATGGAATGCATAATGTCAGACTATCATAACCACATAGTCAAGGCCTTGTTCCAAGACTAAAAATAAGATTTTGTCAAGGCCTTGTGCCAAGACACTAGTTTATCTCGTGAGACCTACTGATGCATAGAGGATCTATATCAGGGTACACCCGTCACTTATTAAGTACAATGAATTCCTCATATGAACAGGTTTAAACATAACATAAACATTTGTATTAAAACTAGCATACAAAATGTCAATACTTTCTCCATAAACCATGAATGGTATAAAAATAACACCCCCACAGTCAAACCTATCACAAAACCATCAATACAATATGTATGTTTTGTATCATAATAAATCAACTTCAAATAAGCTTCAAATCCATCAAAGGATGTTGACATAGATGAAATCAAAACTATTTGAGACAAATATCTCTTTTTGAAATCATTTAAAAGTAAAATAATTATAAAATAAAACATTTACTCTCAAAATATTCACTACTGGAAAGTAGAATTTTCCCAACACTTGTATACCAACGGTTTTGGAGAACCGTTGGTATAAGTGTTTTTTACCAACGGTTTTTTTAAACCGTTGAAAAATATTGGTTTTGTGAAGGCTTCCCCAAAAGTTTGAAGAAAATGTTGGGAAAGGAAATTTTTTTTCATGTTTCCAAATGGTTTTTACAAACTGTTGGGAAAGGTCTCCTCAAATATATCAGCTTCCATAGGCCCCTGTAGCATGGGCACAACAGAAAATTTGTTTCCCCAATTTCCAGATGTCGCGGCGCCCAGGTGAACCCTAACCCGAGTTCCTTAATCTGATCCGCTGCAACTCTGCCATCCAGGTAAGACTCTTTAAACCTCTTCCAAAATAAAATCCCTCTTCTTCCAATTTCCACATTAATTTCAATATCTCGAAAGATCGCGTCATTTTTTCTTATTTTAGGGATTTTGGAAAATTTTATGATTCACACTATTTGATAGTGAATCAATGACTAATACATGATTGGTAGATGTCTGTTACTAGGGTTGAATTTTGTTTCATATATCATTTGTAACTAAACATACGACATACTACCACTAATATGGTGATTCCACCTAAGAATGGTGGAAGTTTCTTAGGATCACGCGGCTTCCTCTTCATTTGTTCTATAGAGTTTGTAGTGTTGTTTTTTAATGTATTTTATTTTCTTATGGATTTATAGTTATTATGTATTGGGTTCCTTTAGTCATGAATTTCAGGTGAGTTACTCTTATGTTCTTCTTAGAGATCATTGTATTCATAAAGTGTGCCTAATTTTTCTGTAGGTGGTGTCGACTCACTGAGTGACTATTTGGTTATCTTTTTATGATGCCAACGTTTGATTTTTTTAATAATGAAACATATTTATATTTTAATGATATAAATGAGTGGTTTTTAAATATATGTTTATAAAATAGGTTAAATGTTTTATAAGTGGTTTATTTGGAACTGTACAAAGAGATATCCCATTTTTATTGTATTCTAAAATCTCATTAAACATATTTATACTGAGGGAATCCTTTATAAGTTGGATCCATGTTTGAGCATTACCACTAATATCCCATAGCTTAATACCATTTTTATATTGTGTACGACTCATTATATTTTTAATGAGTTCACTTCTTCCTTTATTAATGTCTTCCAAGGATGTATTAGAAATCTAATAGCCACTTGAATGTTTTTCCTTGCTTAAATAATGTAATGTATTCCCGGAATAGTCAATTAATTTTTACATTCTAGTAAACCATTTTGATAACCTTCATGATTATATGATCTCATAGGTGGGTGTGGTGAATGTGGATATAATTTTAAACATATGTATTGAATTTCTTTTTTCTTCCAGGGTTGAAAATTCTACAATTGGGGTTTTTTTAAAGCGATATATAGCAACGTTTTAAACCCCTGCTATATATGCCTAATGGTTGTTTAATAGTGGATTAAACCACCACTATTTAAGGTCAATATTTTCTTACCATTTTTTTGTTTTAGTAGTTGTTTTCCATGACAAAAAATGGTGACGATATAATGGCGGTTCAAACCACTACTATATCCTTTCCATTTTTTGGCAGGTGAAACCGTCGCTAAAACCAAAAACACCACTAAAAAACATTCTCTGATGATTCCCCGAAGCTGCCGCTAAATTTATAGAACTAACCCCCCACCCCCTAGAAAGACCCCCACCCCCTAAACACCCCGACCCCCCTAGACAGCCCTGCCACCCCCGTGGACAGCCCGCTCACCCCCTTGGATAGCTCGTGCCCCCCAGGACAGCCCCCCCACCCTTGTTGACATCTCGCCCACCCCACCCCTAGACACCCGCCCACCACCCCCGGACATCCCCATCCCCCAGGATGCCCCCACCCCTAGAAAGCCCCCCACCCCCACCCCCTTGACACCCCCTGACCCCACTAGACAGGGCCACCACCCCCTTGACACCCCCTGACCCCACTGGACAGCGCCGCCACCCCCCATGGACAGCCCGACCACCCCCGTGGACAGCCCGCCGACCCCCCTGGACAGCCCGTCCACCCCCTGAACACCCCAGAACCCCTGGATAGACCGCCACCCACATGGGCATACCTCCCACACCCTGGACACCCCGTACCCCCCCGGATATCCCCACCCACCCTGCTCACCTCCTTGGATAGCCCGCCCAGCCCCTGGACTCCCCCTACCCCTTGGATAGCCTGACCACCCCCGCGGACAGCCCACCCACCTGGACACCCTAACCCCCTAGACAACTCCCCACCCCTTGGACGCCTCCAACCCCCTGGACAGCCCCACCACCACCCTAGAAACCCCGCACCCCCTAGACACCCTGCACCCCCTAGACACCCCGCACCCCCTAGACATCCCCCACCCCCTAGACACCCCGCACCCCCCGGACGACCCCACCACCTCTAACCCCCATGGATAGCCCGCCCACCTGTATTTTGTGGTATTTTTTAATATGATTCTCATATAGAGTAATGTTTCAGTTATGTTTTTATATAAAGTAAACAATTTTCATTTACCTAAATATTTTTTTGATTGAACTTCAATATTATTGAATTTCTTTGAAATGAATTATTGCAATTTTTTTACAGAATGGATAGAAGTTGGATGTACAAAACTGATCATATTTCAACAGATTTTCAAAATAATTTGAACAGCCTTCTAGATTTTGCATTTGACAAGGCTTCAGATAGTGGTCGCATACAGTTCCCATGTTTTAATTGTGTTGGAAGACCTTGGTTGAGTCGTGAAGAAGTTAGCTATCATATAACAAAATATGGTTTCCAAACAAACTATTAAGTGTGGTATCATAATGGAGAGAAAATGGAATCTCAAAATGTTGATGATCCAAATGACAGGACTGAATTGGAGAGTTTGATATATGATCGGTTTCCATTTATTTGACATCATGAGAAGGAAAGGATGTCCATCCAACAAGATTTCGATATAAGAAAACATGATGCGTCCAATGAAAATGATGTTGTTCATAGTGTGAAAAAATTGAATGATGCTGCGACGACTCTAGTATATTGGCAATGTGGTAAAATGAAAAAGTTGGATTTTTTAATCTGATTATTTCATAGGAAAATTATGTATGGGATTTCAAATACAGAAATTGATTACATTCTAGCCTTCTTGAAGGACTTACTTCTAGATGATGCAGATATTCCCTCAAACCACTATATGGAATCAAAGTTAGTTGATGAACTTGGATTCTCAAAAATAAATTTCATGTTTTCCCGAATGATTATAGCTTATTTTGGGAGGAAACAGCTGAATAAAATGATTGTATCAAATGTGGAACCTCCCGATGGAAGCCAAAAGATGATGGAACACCATCTAGTGTTCCACAAAAAGTAATGTGGCACTTTCCATTGATCCACAGATTAGAAAACCTTTTCATTTCTGATGAAAGATCCATAAAAATGTAATGGCTTGACACCAAGAGAAAAAAGAATAATGAATAGTTGGTTCACCCTGCAGATGGATTTTTATGGCAGATATTTGATGCTCGATATCCCGAATTTGCAGCCGACATGCGTAATGTGAGACTGCATCTTTTATGTGATAGTTTTAATCCATTTGGGTAGATTCTTACTTCGCACAACACGTGGCCGATATTCATACACATTTATAACCTTCCCCCTTGGTTGTGTATGAAAAATCCTTAAACATTCTTGAGTATACTGATATCTGGCCCTTCTGATCCCGATAATGATATAGATGTATACATGGAACCTTTAATAAAAGAGTTGAAACTTTTTTGGGATGTGGGTGTGCCCACATACGATGCATGATCGAAAGACATATTTTAGATGCGTGCTGCGCTTATGAAGACGATCAATGATTTTCCTTCTTATGCAATGATGTCTGTAAAGAGCACAAAAGGAAAATTGTCATGTCCTGTTTTTATGAAGATTACTTGATCGAGAAGACTAAAATATTATCATATTTTTAGTTTTATGGGGAATCAACGATTCTTTCCAATGAACCATCCATATAGAAACAATCATTAAAGGTTTTACAATACCATGGAGAATGACGATCCACCTCAGTATATGTCTGGAACTGATGTGATTAATGAATTGAAATATTTCAGTTTTTCATTTGGGAAGGGTGTAATGAAATCTAGAAAGAGGAAAAATGTTTCCAATGATACCTATTACAATTGGAAGAAGAAGAGTATATTCTTTGAGTTGTCGTATTGGTCAACCAACTTATTACGTCATTTCTTAGACTTAATGCACATTGAAAAGAATATATGTGAAATGTTGATTTAGATTCTTCTAAATGTAAATGGGAAGACAAAATATGATTTACGTTCTTGGCGTGACTTGGTAGATTGGGGGATCAGACCAGAATTGCATCCTGTTTGTATCAGTGAAAAAAAATGGCAAGTTCCATGTGCTTCTTATGTGATGACACCTGCGGAAAAAAAATCAATTTCTGGAAGTGTTAGAGACTATTAATGTTCCTGATGGAAATTCAAGAAATATATCAAAATAGGTAAACTTAAAAAATTTGAAGTTGAAATCTTTGAAGACTCATGATTATCACGTCCTTTTTCATGAGTTTATTCCAATAGAAATCTGCCAGCTCTTGTCCAATAATGTTAGAGTCTCAGTTATTCGGTTGTGCTATTTTTTTAGAGATAATTGTGCTATGATTTTGTCCAAATCCTTCTTGCAAAAAATTTTGATAGAGACACCATTAATTTTGTGTGAGTTAGAGGAAATATTCCCTCCATCATTTTTTTCATACATGTTGCATCTGACTGTCCATCTTCTGACCGAAATACTTCTTGGAGGACTCATTGCTTTTCGTTGGATGTATCCAACTGAAGGAAACATGTGCATATTGAAATCATATGTTTGGAACAAGGATTATCCCGAAGGTTCTATTGTGAACGGTTACTTGGATCAAGAATGTATGGATTTATGCTCAATGTATTTTTCTGATCTTACTATGAGAATAAACAGACCAATGTGAAATGAAGAAGAATAGTATGGGAAAATTGAACCCATTTTTTCATCACTTCCTCAGATAGGAGGAATTCCGGGATCATTTACATTGACAACATTAAGCATTGAAGAGTGATAGATGGCACATCGCAAAGTGTTGTTCAATTGTGATTTGTTCGATGAGTATATCAAGTAAATTGTACAAGTATCTCTTATCTTATCTCTTGTAATTTTAAATATTTGTTAAACTATTATTATTTTTATCTATAGGGAACATAAAAAATTGATATATAGAAATCATCGTTCTTTATCTTTGAGAAGGAAAGATACTTTTCATAGCAGAGGGTTTTCTGCTTGGTTGAAATTGAAGGTAAAAATATTTCTGTAATAACTAAATAAAAATAATAGTTAATTAAGTTTACTATTTGTTTATATTTCAAGTATCGAGTTTTCCTGCATACTCTATTTCTGAGGAAATATGACCTTTCGCATTTGGTCCTAATACCATGTTTCGTGCTTGTAAATCACTTGTGGTCAATGGATACAAATTTATTATCATTGAACAAGAAATAAACATGAGAACACAACATAATGGTGTTATGCTAACTACCACAACAGATTGTTATGTCAGTTCATCGGATACTAGACCTCATTCTGAAAATGTAGCTTATTATGGAGTCATGGAGAAAATAATAATTTTGGATTATTACTCGCATGGTCGAGTCACGATGATGAAATGTAAATGGTTTGATTCAATGATGAGGCAAGGAACATTTATTGATGATTGTGGATTTTGAGTTATTGACATGACTCGCACTCTTTCCACTGATGAACCATATGTATTGGGATCAATGGTGAAACAAGTTTTTTATGTCAAAGATTATCGTCATCCTAAATTCGGTGTAATTATTGAAGTAAATCCCAGACTTGTTTTTGATGATGGTGATGATGAAGTTGACACTATCCCTACTGCAATTGGAAGCAATCTATTTATTACTTATGATGACTCCAATAGCTCAATTGTCAGAGATTATTGTGAACCAGAAGTTGTGGTGGGAAATATATAGAATCATACTCTCGTGTTCTCACCTACATGTTTCACCTACATCATTCAGAGCGTGTATCCTAGTACATACCTTCAAACCACCATAAATCATCAATTTCTTTATGTTTTTTTATCAGAATGGTTTTTCTATATTTTGTTTTTTGGGTTACACATTAGTTATCTGTTTCTAATTACTTCCATTTTTTTCATTGCAGGAAATGACACCCATTGAAGAGAGGCGGTGGAAAAAGATGATAGAAAATAATCGTTACATGACACAGATTGGTGTTCCTCCACTCATCCATGTTGTGAGTATTTTATTTCAAATATAAATATTTCAATAAATTATAATATCATGTGTTTACTTTTGTGTTAAACTTTTTTTCAGGATCCACCCCCTAGATGAGAGATATCCAATGAGGACCTTGATATTTCTCCTAGTAGATAGGATGGTGGTAGGAGGGGGGTGGTGTCAGAGTTGGATGATCATCTAGTGGTCCCGTTACTGAGGCTGGTGGTACGAGGGCTCATGGTGCGAGAGTTAGAGGATCCACTACCACAGACGTATCTTCTACGCCCCATTTTGATCCTGGTGTGTCTTTAGAGGCACACATGATATTTAGGCCTCCGATGTTTACACTACCACTCGGCCAGACGTCTATGCCATCATCTATTTCTTCTTGTTCATTATCTCCGAGCGATTATATTCCACCTTCTTCCACTCCTGCTCTAACACAGTTTGTGGCTGAGGAGCGTACACTGAGGCACACTCCACCTGTACAGGATATTCCTTCAGCTTCTGCACATCCAGTGACACCCATTGATCTGAATACCATAGGTATATTTACATAGCTCTATCAAATTTTTATACCAAAATTTATTTTTATTATAACTTTTACTGATATTATTTTTCTCTGATAACAGATTCATAAACTGATAGGAGTTGGGGGAGGGGGCGTACACGCTTGCGTGTAGTATGGAACCGCTAGACATAGTTGATGGTTGAATACAATGTATATGGACAAATTATTGAGAAATCTGGGCGAGAATGTCGGGGTTTTTTTGGTGACGCTAGCAAAATACTCCGACATCATTCCGGTCATCCCTCTCTCTTGGAGACATCTACCAAATGAAGTCAAGGATAATTCATGGTAATAAATATGGGTAAAAAATCAATTGGATTTAATGTAGTATTATTTTGTATTTATATGAACTAATCTATTGGGTTTCAGTTTCGGTTTAACTTACCTAATGGCGAAGGTGCACGACCAGCGCGTTTAAAGGATCTAGGAGAGCTTTGGAGAGATTATAAGCATGATCTGTATGTTGGATGGTGTGATAGAGTGGGCATGGAGTTGGAGACATTACCTATCGTGGATGACTTCCCGATAGAGCAATATCGCCAAATGATTACCCATTGGGAGACTGCCAAATTTAAGGTATTAATCTCATTTGAGGTATTTAAATGACAGTTTTCATATTTTTCATTAATATAATCTTATTTATTATTAAACATTATTTAGGAATCTTCTGAAAAAAACAAAAAAAACATTGATTCAAAGAAATACCTCTACACTTTGGGCCACACAACTATGTCAGATCATGAGAGGCAGCTGGAATAATATAGTTGTTTATAATTTTTCTTTAGGACTTTCCCTTTTTATTGATTCCTACTTAAATTATGTGATTTATTTAATATTGAATATATTATTATACGTGCACTTTATATTGCTTAAATGGCCTTATAGAAGCTCAAATTTAATATTGAAGGATGTATCCCTTGAGCAAAATTGTTTTGCTGGAGTAGAAGAAAAAAAGATGGAACAACGGTAAATGAACCAACCCAAGAGAAGATTGTAAGTTTTAATTTGTTTATTTCAAAGCTTAATATCTATATTGAAATTTAATAATCTATTAATATTTTTAACAGGATTATTTAGAGGCTCTTGATGCCCAGGGGCCTGACAATTTTAGGCCACACGATCATTTATATCAGGTTTTGGGAGATGAGCACTCTGGTCGAGTACACTGCCGACCTGGTAAGAATATAGTCCTGACGAGGTATTGGTCGTCTGCAGGTATCCATTCTAGTACCACCGATTTTGAACATGTCAAGGATCATGTAATATAGTCTGATAAAAGGGTCATAGAGTTGTAAGTACAAGTTCAAACAAGGGAAAAAAATTTTATGAAACTGATAAAATATTTACCTTCATCACTTCCACCAGAGCCTAGTGTGGCTTGTCAGACATTAATGTCATTTATGGGTGCATTATCCAATGCACCAGGCGGTAGCTCTAGTGGCGGTCGATATGATGACATTCCTGGTGATGAAGAGGATTCTGAAGAGGATGAGGGCGAGGATGAGGTTGAGGACGAGGGTGAGGATGGGGCTGAGGGAGAGGTTTGGGCTGAGGATGAGGATGAGGCTGACGATGAGCATGGGGATGATGATGAGGACGACGATGAGGATAGAGTTGGCGGAGAGGATTAGGCCAATGATGATAGTGGTGATGGTGATGGTGATCAGGGGCAAATTGATCCATTACATTTTTTAATTCTGTATTACTCTTTATTTTTGAACCTGGTTTTCTACTCTGGTATGGATATTTTTGAAATTAGTATAACTCTTTATTTTCGACCAAATATGGAAACCTAATGATTTTATAATGGTTTGGAGGTGAGTGATTCTCTATGAGATTTTATGGGATATTGTGAGGAGTTTATTTCCCTTTAATTGATTGGTTCATAAAACATAAGTTGGTTTTGTATTCTGTTGTGGGTGTGTGTAACCCTAAATTCAAGGTAGGTGGTTCCATTTCTAGCCTATGATAATGAAACTACTTGTTTTTATTTTCAAATTGATTTATAAATTGATTAATGAAATTGGGATGATTTTTGTATGTGTTCAAAAAGTGTTTTGAAATAAAAATTGGTTTTCCTTGGCTTTTGATAAATGTATTATAAATGATTTTGAATGGTTTTCAAGGCATTGAAATTGGTTTGTGAAAAAGTAACATGGGTTACCTTGGGTACTTAGGTGAAAGGTTTATCTTAAGGAAATCATCCATTTCATTATGGTTATCAAGGAGGTTTGACTTCGGTCTTACCCCTATTTTCTAGGCCTATTATTCTTGGGGAATGATATTGAAATATTGGGGAGATTACTCTTGGGGGTTTCCTCTTCTTTATAGGGAAATTGTTATCAGATCTATTTTTTTCACTTGATTCTTATTATATGATTAGTCTACTACCCAGACCATTAGTATTCCTTGGTACTGTGATACCCATTTTTCGATTTTGTATTACTTATCTTTCTTAGTTAGCCATGTATTTCACGTTCATGCATGTGGAAAATGATATGGAAAATGTGCTTTGAAGTAGAAGGCTTTCTGAGTGAAATTGATATGATATTATCTCTAGTGAAATTACAATCCCATGGTTATTTTATTCACACCACGACCAAAGTGTCTCTCTTTTGTTTCAAAAGGACATCATTTTAAGTGAATACAACAACTATCATACGGAAAACCGACCAAAGACATTCGGATTTCATTGAAACATTAGATTAATGATCCATGGATCATATGTGATGTGTACGAGTCAACCCCGCCTCAATCCGAGGGATGGTGTGGCTGGTACCACTCAAAGTGTCTTTATTTTGTTTAAAATGGATGCACTTTTAAGTAAAAAAATGATATAAGGAAAACTGACCAAAGGAATTCAAATTCTGTTGAAACTTTAGGAAAAATATACATGGGTCATATATGACGTGTACGAGTTAAACTCGCCTTAATTCGAGACACGGTGTGGCCGGTATCACTCGAAGTGTCTCACTTTTATTTTAAATGGACATGATTTTAAGTGAAAACAACAACTAACCTATAGAAAACGGACCAAACACATTCTGATTCTTTTGAGACATTAGGAAAACGATCCATTGGTCATATGTGATGTGTATGAGTCAATCCTTCCTCAATCCGAGGGAGGGTGTGGCCGGTTCCAATAAAAGTGTCTTTCTTTTGTTTAAAATGGATGCGCTTCTAAGTAAAAAAACGACATACGGAAAATCGACCAAACACATTTTTATTGTGTTGATACTTTAGGAAAACAATCCATGGGTCATTTGTGACGTGTACAAGTTGACCCCGCCTCAATCCGAGGTGCGTTGTGGCCGACACCACAAAAAGTGTCTCACTTTTCTTTGAAATGGACAACAATTTAAGTAAAAACAACAACTGACATACAGAAAATGGACCAAATGCATTCGGATTCTATTGATACTTTAGGAAAAGTATCCATGGGGTATTTGGGACATGGATGAGTCAACCCCGCCTCAATCTGAGGCATGGTGTGGTTGTTACCACTCAAACCGTCTTTCTTTTGTTTAAAATGGATATACTTTTATGTAAAAACAACCGGCATATGGAAAACCAACCAAACGCATCCGGATTGTGTTTATACTTTATTATAATTATCCATGGGTCATTTATGACATGTATGAGTCAATACTGCCTTAATAAGAGGCGCGGTGTGCCCATCACCACTCAAAGTGTCTCTCTTTTGTTTTCAAAAGGACATCATTTTAAGTGAATACAACAACTGGCATACAGAAAACCAACCAAACACATTCCGATTCTATTGAGACTTTAGGTTAACGATTCATGGGTAATATATGATGTGTACGTGTCAACCCCACCTCAATATGAGAGCTAGTGTGGCCGACACCACTCAAGTGTTTCTCTTTTGTTTGAAATGGACAAGATTTTAAGTGAAAACAACAACTGGCATACTTAAAACCGACCAAACACATTTGAATTGTTTTAATATTTTAGGAAAATGATCCATGGGTAATTTTTGATGTGTTAGATTCAAACCTGCCTCAATCTGAGGGCCAGTGTGGTCGGCACCACTCAAAGTGACTTTCTTTTGATTAAAATGGATGCCTGTTTAAGTTAAAACAACAACTGGCATACTTAAAACTGACCAAAGGCATTCGAATTATGTTGAAACTTTAGGAAAACAATCCATGGGTCATTTTTGATGTGTATGAGTCAACCCCACCTCAATCCAAGGCTCGGTTTGGCTGGTATCACTTGAAGTGTCTCACTTTTATTTGAAATGGATAGGATTTTAAGTGAAAACAACAACTGACATACAGAAAACCGACCAAACGCATTCAGATTCTATTTAGTCTTTAAGAAAAAGATCCATGGGTCATATGTGAAGTGTACGAGTCAACCCCGCCTCAATCCAAGGGCCGGTGTGGCAGGTACGACACAAAGTGTCTTTCTTTTGTTTAAAACGGATGCACTTTTACGTAAAAAAACATACGGAAAACCAACCAAATGCATTAAGATTGTGTTGATACTTTAGTAAAATGATCCATGGGTCATTTGTGACGTGTACAAGTCAAAACCACATCAATCTGAGGCGTGGTGTGGCCGACACCACTCAAAGTGTCTCTCTTTTGTTTAAAATGGACAACAGTTTAAGTAATAACAACAATTGACATACGGAAAACGGACCAAACACATTCGGATTATATTTATACTTTAGGAAAGGTATCTATGGGACATTTGTGACATTTAAGAGTCAACCCTGCCTCAATATGAGGCATGGTGTGACCGGAACCACTGATGTTGTCTTTCTTTTGTTTAAAACGGATACGCTTTTTAGTAAAAACAATTGGCATATGGAAAACCAACCAAAAACATTTGGATTGTGTTTATACTTTAGTAAAATTATCCATGGGTCATTTTTGACGTGTAAGAGTCAACCCCCCCCCCCCCTCAATCCGAGGTATGGTGTGGCCTGCACCACTCAAAGTGTCTCTCTTTTGTTTCAAAAGGACATCATTTTAAGTGAATACAACAACTGACATAAGGAAAACTGACCAACGCATTCGGATTCTGTTGAAACATTAGTTTAACGATTCATGGGTCATATGTGATGTTTAAGGGTCATCCCCACCTCAATCCGAGATCTGGTGTGGCCGGAACCACTCAATGTGTTTCTCTTTTTTTTTAAATGGACAGGATTTTAAGGGAAAACAACAATTGGCATACTTAAAACCAACCAAACGCATTTGCATTGTCTTGATATTTTAGGAAAAATATCCATCGGTCATTTGTGACGTGTAAAAGTCAACCCCACCTCAATCCAAGGGCCGGTGTGGACGGCACCACTCAAAGTTTCTTTCTTTTGTTTAAAATGGACACTCTTTTAAGTAAAAACAACAATTGGCATACTTAAACTGACCAAACACATTTGGATTGTTTTGATATTTTAGAAAAATGATCCATGGGTCATTTTTGACATTTATGAGTTGACCTCGCATCAATCCGAGGTGTGGTGTGGCCGACACCAATCAAAGTGTCTCACTTTTCTTTGAAATGGATAGGATTTTAAGTGAAAACAACAACTGACATATAGAAAACCGACCAAACATATTCGGATTCGGTTGAGACTTTATAAAAACGATCCATGGGTAATTTTTGATGTGTACGTGTCAACCCCACCTCAATACAAGGACTGGTGTGGCTGTTACCACTCAAAGTGTCATTCTTTTGTTTAAAATGGATACGCTTTTAAGTAAAAACAACCAGCATACAGAAAACCAACCAAACACATTTATATTGTATTGATACTCTAGGAAAACGATCCATGGGTCATTTGTGATGTGTAAAAGTCAACCCCGCCTCAATATGAGGCGCGTTGTGGCCGACACCACTCAAAATGTCTCTCTTTTGTTTAAAATGGACATCATTTTAAGTGAAAACAACAACTGACATACGAAAAACCGACCAAATGCATTCGTTTCCTATTAGAACTTTAGGAAAACGATCCATGTGTCATTTTTGACGTGTAAGAGTCAGCCCTACCTCAATCCGAGGTGCGGTGTGTCCATACCACTCAAAGTGTCTCACTTTTCTTTGGAATGGACAACAGTTTAAGTAAAAACAACAACTGACATATAGAAAATGGACCAAACGCATTCAGATTCTGTTGATACATTAGTACAAGGATCTATGGGTCATTTGTGATGTGTATGAGTCAACCCCATCTCAATACGAGGCATGGTGTGGCCGGTACCACTCAAAGTGTCTTTATTTTGTTTAAAATGGATACGCTTTTAAGTAAAAACAACCGGCATACAGGAAACCAACCAAACACATTCGGGTTGTGTTGATACTTTAGGGAAACGATCCATCGGTCATTTATGACATGTACAAGTCAACCCCACCTCAATCTGAGGTGCGGTGTGGAAGACACCACTCAAATTCTCTCTTTTGTTTCAAAATGACTTCATTTTAAGTGAATACAACTGAAATTTACACTCATCAACGATAGTCGCAAACTCTTTTTCATGAGTTGGGTAGTTTCACTCATGGGGTCAAAAGTGACGATAATACTAAGAAAATACCTTTCCACCATATATTATAAAAAATACATGTTCAATGCAAAATTCATCACAAATCTTTACATACCCAAATCTAGGATCAGAAAAAAAGGGATTTGAGCCAATTTCAAACTCTTATTCAACTCTAATAGGTATTTCTCAGACTATTCTGCCAATTAGAATTTGATGGGGAGGTGGGGGGAGTTGTTCTGGTTGGGGGGTTGTGTAGGGGTGAGGTGAATTACTACAAGATGATTGTTGACATATGAATATTGAAATAGGGAATTGTAGTACATGACATGGTTGGATGAGTTTGATGGTTTTATGTGTTTTTTGTGATATTTTAGGTGTTTTTTATACTATTTAAAGTCTATGTGGTTTTTGTGATACTTTTTATGTAGGTTATAGTGGAGGGGCTACTGGAGGGCTGGTTTATAGTGGAGCGTCTACTGGAGTGCTGCTGTGTAGCAGTTCTGGAAAAACACAATACCAAAGGTTTTAAACCGTTGGTATAAGAATTCAGGAATTCAGGAATTCTAGAAAAACACAATTACAAGGGTTTATAACTGTTGGTATAAGAGTTCTGGAAAAACACAATAACAATGGTTTTCAACCATTGGTATAATAATTCTCAAAAAAACCCAATACCAATGGTTCTAAACCATTGGTATACATTGAGAGAAATTTAAATAAACAATATATACCAATAGTTTATGAAAACTGTTGGTAAAAATGTTATGAAAACATATACCAATGGTTATCTTGAAACCATTGGTATATCAATAAATACAGTGGGATATACCAACAGTTTAGATCAAACCGTTGGTATAGGGCTTTCCTCACGGCTTACTACCCTACGGTTTGGAAAACCGTTGGTATAGGCTATACCAATGGTTTTCTAGCCTATACCAACGGTTCAGAACCGTTGGTATAACCTTCTTTTCTAGTAGTGATTCTTATAAGCTTTTAAGGTATGCTTTGACAATTTTATAACGGCAAAAAATAGTGGTACCCGCCGTATAATTAAAAAAAGACTTTCTTACCTTAATTTTGTCGAAAAGGTTAAAAAGGACCTTGTTTAGGAAATGAAGGAAATATTCCTTTATAAAATTCATATAAAAAGAGAACGAGGGTAAAAATGAATTTAACCCATAGTCTATAAAATATTAAGAATGATTTGAAATTCATTTTTAAGAAACATGGATGTGTATGATAAATAAGTCCCATTAGATAATTACGTATAAATAACCTTGGATAATAAAGAGATTGTGAAATAAACCCTTATCTTGTAATTTTCCTTGGTAGAGGGTAGGTTAACCTCCTCTTTAATGGTGAAATAATTTTTATTAAATTATAAAAGAATCATATACATTAATATGATATCATATATTATCTTTTAACATTGATTTGTTAATAATATCATAGTATTATCGTCGTTTCGGGTGTTAAATTACTCATTTTCTTTTATATGTTTTGTTACATAAGTCATGTTTTTATGGATAGGTTGTATCTTATTCATATACAGAATGATATCAAGTCCTTAAAAATTATTTTTAATCATCAAATGAGAATTATACTTGCTTAGATACGATGGGGAATGAATCTCATCGCGTTCGTGGAGACGGTAGTCCGTACGTATGCACGAGCGACAATATCATTCCTTTGATATTAAAATAATATATAATTGGATGGTATATCATATATATAGAACCATTATCATTTTATATTTATTATTTACATAAATTACACATCATTATCATACACATCGAAATAATAATGTTTTGAATAACAATTACACCATGACGTGGAGACGGTAAGCCGTACGTACGCACGTGTGGTGACATGTCATTCAAAGGATGGATATAATACTGAATATGGTTGTACCATATTTATAATAACATCACATTATATAGAAGATACTGGAGTTATTATTTTAGAATGGAAATAATAAATAAAGAAGAAGTTGAAGAAGAATGAAACTTGAAAGAGGGTGGTGAAAACATTCCCTCTTCTTCGGGTTCTTCCTTTTGATTTGATCAAACAGTCTCCATAGGTTGGCTTTATGATCAAACTAAGGCCTCTAGGTTGAAGTGAGGGAATTTGAGAGAATATTTGGGAAGGGTTTGTCCGATCCAAAAGGATTTGAATGTGTGAATTAGTGAGAATGGGGAGTACCCTTTTATAAGAGGGGTGAGGGGCACCTTAGGAAAAGCTAGAAATATTATTTTATAATAAATTGATATTCAGTTTATAGTGGATCCAAAGTGTTTTATTTAAAGGTTAAGGTGGTGATAGTTCTAAAACCACGGAACCAATATGTTTTAGATAGGTTTGGGTCACTACATTAACTTTATATTTTGGATTTAACTCTTAGTTAAATAGTTTGACATTTTCCATGTCTCTTTGTATTTTTATATTATATAGTCAATAAACTTACTATAAACTTCTATTACACACCCAAGTGGTCCATTAATAATACCCCTATCAATATAAAAGTCCTTTGTCTGAACCATAGATTTTTTGGAATAGAATATCAATTAATAATATAATATTTGTTTTAAAAACTCATTTATGTCAATTTTGAAAATATTTAATAATTGATTTTTGTTAAAGAATTAAAAACATTATTAGTCATAACCATATTCATTTATTATTTCCAAACATGTCATATTAACCAATAAAATTTGTGTATGGTATAAAAACTTTCAAAGTATATTTATTTTAACATTTATAATACTAATTATTTGATTCTTTCATTAATAAGCCAAATACTACATCATTATTGTGTCATAAATAAATTTAATTATTCAATGTCTAAAAATTATAAATAAAATAACATTATGTAGGAAATATTTTTATCTTTCTAATTAATATTTATAGTCGAAAATATAACATATATAACCACATGTAAAAATTGTTTTTCTAAAATATATATGCTTAAGTCATATTTGTATTTACTTTAACTTAATTAATATAAAGTGTCATTATCACTTACAAGTGGATCCATGGGGTCCCCAAATCGACCCAAAGATTACCATGGTCGGACATGTATCAACCAACATGGTTAGGACATGTTTAGGGTAATTTATTATAATTATAATATTATTTTTTACACTTATTTACAGGATTTACCCTTTAACCATGGTAAATAAAATATTTACCGAAGTAATTATTCACAATGTTTAAAAATAAAATTTACTTATTTACACAATTTGGAACTAATGATTCTAAATATGGAATCCATTTTTATAAATTCAAAACACAGAAGTGGTAGAAATTAATTTAAATTTAATTCCAGTTTAAATGTGAAATTATGTCCAATTACAAACATTGGATTAAATGGTAAAGATATCTTCTAATTATACTATAAAATCAAGCAAATTCATAATTAATCACTCTTAATTATTTCAATTTAAAAAAGAAATTAATTAAAATTTAGTAATTAACAGTATTCATCAAAATATGAAAGTTATCCGAAAAGTACCAAAATTTCACCCTAGGCTAATTTCGATATTTTGAATCAAAAAATGAAGTCCATTTTGAAAGATAAAATGTATAAAATTTCAAAAAGTGGGTATTAATATTAATAATGGCTAGTTTTATTGGTTGTGGTGTGTGATAGAACTCGAAGTTGCGTACAACACACGCTGCTGTATTATTCAAAGAGAAGCGTATCGTGGAAGCTTGGGGTGTTACAAGTATAATGTGAGAAACACTATTAATAGTGTGAAAACCACATAATAAAGTGAAATTAGTTTCAATATATACCATTATTGGTTTAATCCTAGAAGTTTCATGGTTGTTACAAAAAATTATACGATTTTAACATATACTTAGACTTTTACATAGAGACATATGTAAAAAGATATTAAGAAATATCTAATGGGATCTAACTAATGTTTTCTCATCCTAGTTTCCAAATATTGACTAAACCATTACCCTAAAACCAACTATAATGACCTAGAATTTTAATACATGGATATTATATCCATTTTGAGGAATATTTAATTCATTACACAAACACATACTCAAAGATCATATTATTTTAGTGAATTTGGAAACATGGGAACATAAAAAACTGGTTCATAACACATCTACCTCTTCTATTATATATTTATTCAAAACTATAACCCTTTTGATAAATCCCACTTACTACCTATCTTTGTATCTTGTGGAAAAGATGCATAATAAATGGTGAGCTTAGTTTCTCAGTATGGGTAAAACAGGGATATATATAAGCATATCATGAACATAAGGGTATGAGAACATGATTGTGAAAATATAAGATTATAACCTATATATTAGATATCATATACGAATAATATTGGGGAAAATAACATTTATTAAGAGGATAAAAAATAGAAATCCATTCTAAACTAGGTTAAGGAAGATCCCATTTTAAACCCAAAGACTAGAGGCAAAAATACAAAAGCTCCAGTGGCCTAAGACCCCACTAGTAAAACCCCATTAAAAAACTCTTGAATTAGAGGCCCAAAAATATATAAATAAAAACAAACATGACCCAAAGGATTAGTGGACCATGTCCAACAATAGATTCCAAAATCCCCAATAACACTGCAACCCGCTCAAGTTAGCCATGATCCATGCTGCTGCATTCGATGAACCTCACCACCACCACCGTTGGAACCTCAGGGAAAATTAGTAATCAACCCCCATCCAATATCAAATCACCATCCCACTACCCAAAAAACCGGACCAAAATCTTCCATGTTCCCATCATGACCACCCACAAGCTGCACGACCTCCAATCCACCTCCATCAGGAGAAACCTGGGATGTAGTGACCACCCCAAAACCATCATCAATAAGGGATCCTAGATCTGAAGTAGATCTAGAAAGGAGTCCCTGATAAACTAAGATTAGGTCCTTGTGACATAAGGAGCATGAAGATATGAGTGGATAGGATGAGGTAAAAATTTTGAGGAATAATCATTAACAAGAACGAGTGGAATCTTTAACCTATATATAGGTACCCTGTCATAGAAAAGATATTGATATTTGATCTAGAGAAACCCAAACTCGAGCCATGGAAACAAATTTATAGATCTAGATATCCCCATAGACTGAAGGTTGTGCTCAACAAAACCCACCATTTGAATCTGACACATAAATCTGAACACTCACTAACATTGAATGAAGCCAAAGGCTGTCATCATCATACTCTCCATCACCCAATGAACCCTTGACACTGGATGAAGAATGTGGTCCCACTAGTTCTGGTGATGTGATTCAAGGCTGAATCAATGACCTCTATATTAAAGATAATATTCCCCAGTCATGGAACAAATATAGCCAGTTCAAAAGAAATGAATATTAAGTAAATCTTGAGTATAATCAATTAAATCATAATATAATAATATGACATGGAATTTGTGGAAGACACATAAACAAGCTATATCATTCCCTATAAGTCAAGGATCATTTCCAAAAATTAATAAGTAACTTCATGGGGACACCACCTACTAGGAGGAACACACCACCAACCCCAGTTTCTATCCTTTATTTATAATAGATCAGGTTTTCCTATATTCCCATAGTGGATCGTGTTTCCCGATATTCCAAAGTGGATCAATCTTGTTGACTTGATTACCATAATTATCTCATTATGTATAAATCTATACCCAATGTATTAGAGAGAGATATAGGCCCCACCAGTCACATAATAAAAAAATTTCATATGTTTTCCAAAAGAACATAAATAGTTCATTATATTAGAACCAATGGAATGAAAAGGGTTTCATAATCATCATTTAACCATAACATAACCCATGGGAAAGAAATGGGATTCCTAAATATCATTCCATCAGAAAAAATAAAACATTATTATGTAGAATAATAATGGTAGCATTGAATCATATTCTCATTAAGAAATAACTAACATCAAATAATGGTATCTTAAATGGAAAATAATTTTGAGCGATCACATGAACCCAACTCTTGAGGAAAATATCATTTCTTCTTAAAAAAATTCTTTTTCATTAAATGATTCCAAATTTTAAAATAAAAAATTTTATTTGAAAATAACACTGGAATATTGTCAAAGAACATTAAAATCATCAAGGCATCATTATGAAGTATAATTTCATTCATTCCATTATATTTTAGAAAAAATTTATTTTTTACTTTTTCCGAAAAAGTCACTAAGTACCTCCTTTGGAAAACAACTAAAATATTTTTTTCAAACCATATAGTTAAAAGTAAAAAGTGGTTAAAATGAATTTAAAAATCCATATGAGAATAGTAAAAACATTTTGGAAAATATTTTTTCGAAAATATGTACATGGAAGATAAATATTCCCCAATAGAGACTTAAAACAAAACAATCCCAAATATTGACGAGATTGTGAAATAAATACTCATCACTTTAAAATCAGTAGAATCATATGCCAGAGGAATGAAAGAAAATTATATGGATACAAAAATAAAAAAAATATTCTGGATAAGACTCATAAAATACATTCATGAGTAGTATATACACCACATTGAAGAAACAAGTATTGTATATGGCATGTGTCCCACAAAAATAAAGGTGAGACATAAATCCCTTACCTTATGTTTTGAATTCATTTGTATAGATTCAAAAATTGAGTATAATAAATATAAGTTTATTTTAAATTTATTAAATAACCATATTTAAATATATAATTCACTATATGCTTTAATTATGGCCTTCTATTAACCAATTATTAACAAATTTCATGTTAATATTACACTTCAGGTAATAAAATTTTTGTTTTTCACATGTGTTTTGATTTGTTATATTTTTGGTCTTCTAAATTTTATCATGATTTAATAATATATATAATTATAAAAATGAAAAAAATATCATCTATATTAAATACATATGTATTTATAATAATATATAAAATATAAAATTGAAGTATATTGTTCATGGAGATGGTATTCCATACGTACACATGAATGATGTTTTCATTTTTTTGTTATATTAAAAGAAATAAAAATAAATGATATATTTTTATTCAAGAATAATTATTATATTATATATATCATATATATATTCATAAAATTCATCCTTATTACCATGCATGATAAAAGTAGATAAAAATCAAATCGCATCATGGAGATGGTAAGCCATACGTATGCATGAGAGACATTATCATTTCTAAAAAGATTATGTGGTAAAAGGTAGATATTATTTTAGAATTAATTAATTATAATTATTGAATAAATATCATATATAAATTTAAAACCAGTCATAATTCCTACCCATTAAATATGAATATGGAAAAAATAATTGTATCTCTACATGGAGACGGTAAGTCGTACGTACGCATGAGCGATACTTTCACTTATTATTTAATGGGAAAGAGTCTATATAATGGTTTTTTTCATAGTCATGATTTCATTTAAGAATATTTATGATGATTTAGTTATTATTATATGATATATATCATTTATTTTTTAGATCTATAGAAGATTTGTAAAAGACAATGATCAATTAGAGTGATTACCTCTTCTTCGACACATGTTCTTTATATCTCCGGTAAAAGACTATAGAGTTAGTCTTTTGGGAATACCAAAACCTATAGGATGTGTATAGGGATGTTTAGAAGAGAATTTGGAACAAATTGGTAGAGATATAAGGATCAATGTGGTGATATTGAATGAGGGAGGAGGAGACAATTTTTAATGAAGGTGAGGGCCACATTTAGAATTACTCAAAATATTAAATTATACTAAATTGAATATCAATCTAGAAAACCTAAAAATGGTTAGTAATTATAAAATAATGTATGATAGGATGTAATACCCTAAAAAATATTTTATATTTTTTTGATATTATTTTATACCTTATCATTTTGATTAACCGTTAGTTAATCCATTTTAATTTTAACGATTATATCAATGTTTTTAATATTTGGAGGATGTATTTTTTACATATAAAGTGTAAACTAAACCATAAATGGTAAATTTAAGATATTTCAGAACATATATATCCCCTTTTATTTATTTAATATTTTTATTATTTGTAAATAATTTAATAAAATAATATTTTCATAAAATATAATAAGTTTCAATTTTGACATTATTCATTACATTGTCTTTAATAAAATGAATCCATAAATATTTATGTGAATAAATTAATTTAATACACACCTAATATTTCATATTAACCTATAAAATTTATTTATCTCCTTAATTAAGTCAAATCATATTTGTTTTAATATTCCTAATACAATTCAATTGATTGTTTCATTAATTGGGTAATTAATGGATCATCATTTTATAATTATTTATGATAATTATTTCTTTACTAAAATTAAAAATAATTTTTTATGACAAATATAAATATTTTAGATTCCTGGATAAAATATTTATTTGATATTATATTCAATTTATCATTATATTTAAAATATTATACGTATTTAAAAAAGAGTATGATATTTTCTTACTCTCTTTGAGTTTAATACTATTTAAGTCATTTTCATTTAAAAGTTTCCGTAAAATTATCCAAGATAGATATGTATATCTTAAGGTTATAATTAAAATCATATTATAAATTTTTTTCATGTTTTAGTGTAATTTTATAATATTTATAATATTTTTTTTACCCTTAATTACCTGATTTACACTTAACCATGCTATTAAAATTGGTAAAGTTACTATTCATATTATCCAAAAAATAAAAGGGAAATATTTAAAAAATTTGATAATTATGATTAAAAATATAGATTCAAATTTTAATAATTCAAAACATAGAATTTTCGGAAATAAATTAAAATAATTATCTCCTTGACATATCAAGAAAAGGGGTTTTAAAGTAAAAACATCTAAAAGATTTACTTGTTATCATATCCAATTTAAATGTGAAATTTATTGAAATGATCCAAATTTGATTAAATTATTAAAATATGATCTAATTATACTATAAATCCAATCAAATATATAATTTAACACTATAAATTATTTTGATTAAAAATCTAGTATCAATTAGAATTTAGTATTTTTGACTATTCATCTAAACATGAAACTTATTAGAAAAATAGCAAAACTTCAACCAAGTAAATTTTGATACACACTTTTCAAATAAGAAGTTTATTTTTTCATATAAAATTTATAAAAATTTCAAAAATTATATTCGAAATGGGTTCTCCATTAAAATACTAGAAACCTATATTTTTATAAAACACATCTTTTATGCATAAAATTGGATTTGTTCTTATATCATGTCTAGAAAACACATAGGGTGAATATTGAAAATTTTATTGAATTATATATATATATATAATTAATACAATTAAAAAAGTTTTATTTCTTTATTTATTTGTATAAATCACACTTGTGATTATTTAAATAATTTTTCAGAAAAACTTTTCCTTTTATGTTAAAAAATATTAAACATTTATTTACAATAAATCGATAAACAAATAATGTTTAAACCATAATTTAAAAATTAATTCAATCATTTTCATACCTACCATTTTAATATATAGTTTATAATTCTATCTTATAAATACTTATAGTAATAAAATGATGCTTCATAGAAACTTAGTGTTGCGTGTAATCCAAGATAAGATGGTCTTGCATATTGTGAAATATTAATATGATGTAGCCTATAACAGAAGCCAAACTTATTGATTTTTTAACAGAACCTATATTAAATGTTTTGTGAAATGAAAAATATCGAAAGGATCAAAATAATTCTAGAAAAATTTAGTTCACAAAATGTTGAGGTGTTATAAGAAGTAATCATTAATCGGTAATCATAATCAGTATGGAAAATTAGATACCTGAAAAAACATTCCAAATAAATATCTGGATAAGGAATAATCAATATGGAAATGTAAATAACTAAAACACATGACATTAAATCAAAAAAATGAGAATGCAATTCATTTATAGATAATTTCAGATAAATAATCTCATAGATAATAATAATAATAGAACTCTCAATGAAGAAAATTATTAAATATTGGACACCATATTTCCCAAGAACAAGGAACCTTTACAATAAATACCTTTCACAAGACTATTTAAAACACACTGGGTAAAAACCCACCAGATTTGGCCAACTGATTCAAATCATAAGACTACTTATGAATTGGGGGTATTAAATTACATGTTACCAAACCCATGTAATATGAGTACAAATAATTCCTTGTATATCATATTATTAATTTAATTTATATAAAATGAACCTCATCAATTCTCTATATTGATTAATGGATATGAGTTTATCAAAATTTACCCAATTAATAAATATAATTCAAATTAAAAACCATATATAAAAATTTTATATAGTTTATGAATTAATAAAATATATTATACAAGAATATTTATATTCCATAAAAATGTAATTTCAAATGAAATATAATTACACTAAAGTGATCATTTTATGATAAAATTGACAATCACAAAAGAAGGTGAGATTGCATAATAACTTTTACCCCATGGTAAATTTCAAATCAAATCCCATTATATGAATTAATTCATATTGGAACTTAAAATAACATGAATTATGAATAATGATATTACATGTCAAGGGGGAAGTATATTCACCATATAAAATGGAATTTGAATATAATAACAAATAAGTCTTAATGGAATGAAAATTGAGGAAAAATCCATACCTTACGCATCCTTTTGGTTGAAAATCATTCTTCACCTATATAATGATTTTATGAATCATATTATATTACTTTAGAACCATATTAATATTTTAAATATCATATTTTCTCACCCATTCATTAATAATAACATATTATTTTCATTATTTCTGGTGTTAATTGCCTTGTTTCCTAGTATAGTTTGCCTTGTTATTTTTTTGTTCCTATTAAATAGATAATGTTTTAATCATATATAAAAATTTAAAACTGGAGTCAAATATCAAATATATTCAGTATATATTAATCAAGATTAATCCATAATATTTTGTGATAGGAAATGAAATACAATGTTCATGGAGACGGTAGGTCGTGCATACACATGAAAATTGTTTCCCTTTTCTATTTGTATATAAATAAATAAATTTAAATAATATATATATGTATATAATCATTTTTTATCATATATACTTCATAAATATACCATGTGTTTATTGAAACATCTTTAATACATTCTATGTAATGCATTAATGAATCACATCGATTCGTGAGGTGGTAGTTCATTGTTCACACGAATGATGTAATCGCATTCCCCAAAAATGGAAATCATGAAGATATGTGTTATATAATTATTTTATAAGAATAAATGACTAATAAATATTATAAATATATTATTTAATCACTATTACCATCATTATTCTAATCCTTGATAAGTGGTAATGAAAAAACAAATGAAATTGGTTCACAGGGCAGTAGTCTTCTGTAGAAACAAACAATGATTTTATAACCCATTTAATAGAAGTGTGTGTGGTTTTAGTTAATACTAAATAAAATCATATTATTATATTTAATAAATTTTTTTATTATAGTATCTTTATAGAAGAATAATTTAATGATGTTGGTAAGAAAATTAAATAAAAACACTTTTATAAAAACAATGCCTCTTCATCAGGTATCCTCCTTAGGTTTTCACTAATTCCATACTATGTTCAATTTATAAACAATATAAGTATTATAGGATTAGGGGATGGTTGTTGAGAAATTATTTGGGTAGTCCTTTGATGAACCATTTTTTTACGGTGTGAAGAGAGGGGGAAATTGGTGGCCTTTTATATGGAAGGAGAGTGACACTCTTATATATTTCTTGAAAATATTGAATTCCAAATAATTCCTCGTTAAGTTGATCTAATAATCAAAAAATATCTAGAAATATAAGGGATACAATCCAAATAGTTCATTACAATAGGTTTTGGACATGTTTTGGGTCATTTAATACTTTATAGTTTATGTTTAATCACTAAGTAAACTGGTTTTCTTCTTAATCGTTATAATTAATTTTAAATATTTTCACTAATTAGTTAGGAAAAAAAATTAAGTTGAAATTATTTTAAATTATAAAATATGTGTTCCCCAAATAATTAATCTATTTTTATAAGTTCAATCCATATAATTAGAAAAATGTAATTTCATATTAATCCCATAGTCGTGATAAGAATGTGGGGTTTGAATGTTGAAATGATTGGATGTTTAAAATATTTTTATATCAAAATTAAATATATAAATTATTTACATGAACGAAATTAGATTAATATATGTTTTGTTTATCTTATTTTAATTTAAAACCAATTGAAAATATAATTTACAATTATAAATTATTCAGATGAAAAGTGAGTTTCTAATTAAAATTCAGTATTTTTAACTATTCATGGGAAAATGAAATTTCTCAGAAAAAATCAAAAAATTCACCATAAGATAATTTTAACATTATAATTTCAATTTTTTTCAAATAAAACTTATAAAATTTTCAAAATTTATTTTTTAAACATGTTCACCATTAAAAGGTGGAAAACTGCCTTTAAAAAAGTACAGTTTTTTATTTGTAAAATTGAATTTGTTCATATATTATAGCTTTAAAATATATTGTATAAATGTAAAAAAAATTTCTTGAATATATATTGTATAAATTATATTGTAGTGATCCGACCATAGAAATCCCAGATTCGGTGCCTTCTATTGATTACATTGGTATGATTATAAGGAATCAAATCCTAAAGGAATAAATAGTTTAGTAGTCTTGGTAAAAAAAATACATAAATGAGACTTTTACTATAAAATAATACACTAATTAAAACATATTTTATTCATTGATAAAAATAAATAACTTTTATGATAACTGAAATACTTATATTAAATCCCTACATATCTTTTATCATAGGCTTCTTGGATTACAAGGGAACGAAACATAATATGGGTTAGCTCAAATGTTATGTAAGGGGAAAATATAGTAGAAGAAATAAAAAATCAATAATTATAATAATTATGACATGGTAAATAATTGAACTCACATTCCATATAATCAATAAATAGAGAGGAAGTTCATAAAAAATTATGGAATGTAAATTAATAGAAACACATACCTTTCATATAACTTGATAAGGAAAAATAAATATAGCAAGGTAATAAAAAAAACACATACCATTTAAATTGTTTATCTGTTGATATGTAGATGTAGAATCTCATGGATGAATAATAACTAAAACTGAAATAATTACAACACTTTCTTAATGGAATTCATGTTTCAGACAAATGAAAACTGATAACGTCAAGACCTTTCACAAGAATATTTAAAAATAGGGACAGAAACCAATTTAATTTGTGAAACTTATTTTTATCATGAGAACCTATTATTGAATCAAGTAGCTACATAATTTCTGGGATCCACCTGTCATTACAAGTCTAACTAATTCCTTATATTGAATAAATAAATTAAATAATACACCTTATCAAATATCCATAGTGAATAAATAATATTGAATTATCAATATTACACCAAATAATCAAATAACTATCAAAGAATACACCATATGTAAAATAGAATATGTTTTAGGAAAGAATAATATGTATGATAAAAAAATAGACAATTAAAGGAAATTCAATGTTCATTGATCCTAGAAGATTGAATATTTCAATGAAAATAAAAAAATGATTCAAGGAATGTAATGTGAATACTAACCTTGTACAAATCAATAATGAACCATATATTGGAAGAATAAGGATGGTATCAATACAAAAAATCCCAAGTGACATAAAATTAAAGGGTTTTTTTATGAATTAAAATACTTTAAAATGATATTTTAAAAACATTCTTGAAGAAAATATCCTCTTATTGTGAAAAACCATTCGAAAAACATTTTATTTGAAAATATAATTTGGAAACATTTTATTTAAATATTAACCTTTAAAATATGTGAAGGAATATTCAATGAAATGACAGTGAGTAAATTCATACTTGTCGTACGATGTGAAATTAACATTCTTTTTTCACAGTATAAAAGGATAGAAAAATTCCTTATTCAAAATTTGAATAGATGATTCCTTTGAAAAAGTTGGTAAAAGAAAACAAGGGGAAAAATTTCCTTACCAAATAATTTTAAAAACCTTTTTGAAATAATTTTAATAAAACATGGTGTTTAAAAGAAAATGGGTTCCCAAACTAAACAGAGAAACAAAGGCGGGTTTTCTAGAAAACATTTTCTAAAACATTTTGAGTAACAAAAGTGTAAAATAGTAATAACACTCAAAAATGGAAAGGAATAACCATTTAAGTGAAAATGGATGGTTTTATTGAACAATTTTCATATAATATCCTAAAATTTAAATTCCATTGAAGGATCATTAATGTTATTGTTGATGAAAATAATAACTAAACATTCGAAAGTGTCCCATACCACTTTGAAACATTTTAAATCATAATAATCGTGAGTGAATAACATTAAATTAATGTTTACGATTCCATGAAGATAAAAGGACTAATGATATAAATTTAAAAAAGGGTCAATAAATACACCAGACAAAATATATAATTAGTGAACAAGAAATTTATCTCATGGAAGTAAAAAAGGTGAGATGAGAATCCCTTACATTGCATCAGACTTGTCTCATGTGTCTTTAAAATCCAAAATAGAAAAATTATATTAATTATTTACTTTATTTATAACAATTATCATGTTTATAAATTCATTTATTTCACTTATTATTATGGTTTAATAAAACTATATAAAAAATTATGTTTACAATGGTTGTATTGACCAAATTTGGATTATATGTCAAAAAAACATTGGTTGGTCTACTATGATCAAATAGGTCATTAAATAAACATATCTAGAAAAATAATCATGAAATGGTAATCCTAATTACACATCAATCATTATTTTCAATTTAATAATTAAATATTTTTATGAAAAATGAATCATCTTTGCAATCATGGAGAGGGTTGGTCATATATACACATGTGCAACATTCTCATTTTTCACTGATCATTATGGAAAAAAAAGGATAATAAAATTAGTTCATTATATAATGATAATTATATCTTAAATACCAAATTATTTAGTCATATATACATATCTAAATAATTTTTTTATGTCAAAAATGAATCACATCATGTCGAGGAGGCGGTAGTCCACACACCCCCGAATGACATCATCTCTTTTAATGTGTTCCAATGGAAAATAAAGAAAATGATATATATATATATATATATATAATATATAAATAAATTTAATTATTTAATGAATTTAATATATATTTTTTATATTTCACATATGTTTAATTAAAACCATTATTTATACATTCTATGTATCATGTGAATAAATCACATTTTTTTCAAGGGGCGACAGTCCACACTTCCACAAATGACGTTATCATATTTACAAAAAATGGAAGGTATAAGGGTATGTCCTGTAAAATAATTACATAATATTAAAAAAATAATAAATAAAATATATAAAATATATAAATAGTGTGTCCATCATTATGGACTCCATGAGAGGTTGTAAAGGAAAAATGAACAATCATCATTTAGTGAGGTAGTAGTTCGCTATACGTAGAAATAGTATATTCGTTACCCATTAGTTGGAAGTGTGTGTGAGTGTAGGTCAAAACCACAATATAAAAAATATCAGTATATTGAGGTTACTGGTTATATTATATAAAGATGTAAGAAGAATATTTTTGCTGGTGGATTATTAAATAAAATAAAAGAGATCATTGGATAACAATACCTAAAAAATTAGGTAACTCCTTTTCATTTATACCAAATATATTACTTAGAAGTATTTCATCCTACAGAGGGGATTAATAGTTTATAGGAGGGATTTTCCGAATCTATTCGGGATTATATTGTCCGTAACAATGTGTTTTGAGAGGTGTTAGGAATAGGGATATGTGGTATACATTTATATTAATGTAGGATTGGAACTCTTGTAATATTTTAACAGTGGAATTCCATGCGCACATGAGCCTCATCCCAGTTGGTGAGGACTCCTTAAGTGCATCCAAGGGACCCGTGATCAAAACAAGGTGGAGGATAATTTCTGGGGTACTGTAGCAGGTACTGTGCAGTACTATAACAGAAACTGTAGCGGGAACTATAGCAGGCACTATTTGGCACTGTAGCACCCAGCAATATTCCCCCATTTGGGCCTTCGGGACATCGATTTGGTCTTCGAGTCCTTTAAGTCCTTCAGGACACCCAGGACTTCAGGTCAGTAAGGCCTTCGGGCCACCTCAAGGCCTTCGGGCCACCCTATGTGCAGATACAAACCAGACAACCTACAAGGAAGAAGCTTCAGAAGGAGGATGAGCAAGGAGCTTTCACAAGTGCAGAATCTAAACGGATTGAAATAATGAGATGGTATGGCACCTTCCCTCGAGAAAAGCATGTTCATGCATGGGAAAGCCTTGCCAAAGAGCCATTCAAAGGTGGAGAGCCGATTTCATGATGAAGATGTTGGGGAGGAGAAGTTCCAAGTAGTTAGTCTGGGTTGTATGTAATGTTTGAAGCCTACAGGCACTAAATTACTCTAAATCCAATGGGCCATGTAATAATTATGCATACGGGCCTTGTAAGGGTTCCACCTCACCCCTTGAAAGGTGCATTATCAAAATCAATAAAAAATGAAGGCCTTCGGTCCATTGGAGGACAAAGGAATTCCATGCACATTTTTCATATAGAGTGTGGATCCAACAATAGACCCAATTTGAGAAAGGATAGGATAAGGTATAAATATGGGCATCCCATATATCTTGGTAATGTTTATAGATCATTTTGGTCCATAAGGTTATAGTTTAGTCCCTTATATTTTTAAATTTAACCTTAATCGTCGTAATTATTTTTAATTACATTCACAAATATTTTGGGGTCAAAAACTAATATGGTCTTATAAGAAATTATAAATTATTTTAATTCCAAATATAGAATCTATTTTTCAAAATTATAATCATATAAGGGTAATAAATTGATTTAAAATTCAACCCGTAGGTGGGATGACAATACACGTTTTTAATGTAAAAATGTCTAAATGTTTGATTAGATTTTACATTAAATTTAAAAGTGAAATTGATTAAAATTACATAAATTGTATTAATTGAAAAAAATATAATATAATTAAACTCTAAAACCAATTACAAGTATAATTTTAACTTATTAATAAATTATATCAAAAATCAGTCCTAAACTAAAATTCAGTATTTTTAACTATGCATTAAAAATGACATGTTTCCGAAAAATATTTAAATTTCCCCTCACAATAATTTTTTTTTAAATTTAAAATAAAAAGTTTATTTCGAAAAATAAAATCAATTAATGTTTCAAATTTCATATTTAAAATGTGGTTTCCCATAAAAGGTGTTAAATATAACTTTATAAAAATATAGGTTTTTATGTGTGAAATTGGCTTTGTTCTTATCTTAATAATATCAAACCTAGTGGATGGATATAAAAAAATATTTTATTGAATATATAAACTATATATTTATTTAAAATAATTTAATAATTTTAATTAATCATGTTTATTATGATTAAACTTCTTTGGAATCATAATGATAATATTATTTCTTTTTATATCCAATTGGTTCTTATTTTGGTTTCTCATTAATTGGTAACCAATGAATTAACTTTATATTTTTATAAACATAAATATTCATAAGAATTTTAATACTATTCATACCAACAAACATAAATTCTAGGTTATACTATATACAAATATTTTAATAACACGTTGTTTGTTTGTAAAACTCTATCTTGCATTTAACACAAGCCATCAAATAAGGCCGCTATTGCATGTAAAACATGCTGAAATGGTGTTTCATGAATTGAAATATATAGAATATATTTTAAAAATTAAATATATAATAATGTGTCTGAATATTATGCTCCCTTATGAACATGGTGTCTCCTATCACACACGCTATCGAATATAAGGTTCTTACTTTAGAATTCCAAGATGTTAAATTCTCACCACTTAATTAAATTGAGTCCTTGTAACTTAAAATCAATCTTGGTGATAGATTGTTTGATATTTTTGAAGTTTAGATCCCACATCATCAGAATATTTTGTAAAAAATCCTCTCTAAAAGAGAGAATGGGAAGTTCAATGGTCACATGGAATAACATAAAACTAGTTCTCTGAGTTAGAGAACATTAGTGGCAAGTAGAGATATGTACTTAGAGGAAAAGAATAAATATTTATAGATAGTTATTGAGTTATTCAATAAAGAAAAGTGAATGATAAATAGAAATTTAAGATCCCAAAATCCATAAATATTTAATAATTTATAATAAAATTGGTTCAATAGAAATTTAGGTATTAGGACAACATTTTATTTCGAACTCATTTTCCCATTCTCAAGTAATTATTTTACTACCTATGTATAATTATGTGATATATTTATATAATTATAATTTAATCATTTGTTTGTGATTCAATCTATTTTCCAATTAATTCAAAAATTAATATTTATTCATGAATCATAGAAATACATTTCTAATTGATCTTAAGGACCTTAGAAGATTAAAAAGTCTCATTATACAACATAACTATATTTAATAACCAATATAGTTAATAGATTAAAATATAATCCTAAAAAGTGATACTAATGGTTCATCATTAACATTTTATCAAAACATTATTCAACTAAAAACAATGAAAAATTAACAAGTACATTTCATAGGTCAGTGGTTTTTGTTACACCCTTTTAATCCTTCGGTCGTGGGTTCAAAACCTGAAGCCTTTACTGACAAGATAGGTTTTCATGCAGTATATAAGTTGTCCTTTTCTAAAACCATATTAATATAATTTTCAAAATTATTCCAATAGAAATCCTTGAAATAAAGTTAAATACTAAATATACTCTTATTTAATGTTTTCAATACATCCATAATATAGAAATGCTTCATCCATTTGTTTTGACATAGGTCCTTCCATTGTTTAGTTTTTAACCATAATATCATTTGTAGGATTTTAAATCATGAAACCTTATCTACAATCTAATCCATAGGTTAAACGTAGTATATTCATTTTCATTATCTATTCAAATCCTTCATAATGGTTTGTAAAGAAAACATGGATTATCCTAAGCCTATACCCTAACCGTGTCACACTAGGTGCACAGTAAGGCTTGTTTTCATTTACCAGGTCACCCAAGTAAGGTTCAGAACACCTTTTTAGAGTTATTACTCCAAGGAAAATCTGTGCATGAACCATGTCAACTTGTAGTATCTAGATAGGGATGTGTTTCTAAGAATACCAACATAATCACCACCTTAACAAAATTCATCAATATTATACTATACTTATCATAAAATTATACCTTAGGGTTATATTCTATAACCCATGTTTTCTTAAATATTGTTCCCAAGGATTCTCCTAAATTTACTCTAATATCAACTATGGGGGACTAACCCCAAAAATCCTGTAACTAGTGTCTACTATCAATTACATTGGAATTGTTGAAATTAATCAAATACCGACGTACTAATGAGTTCAGTAGTATTGAAAACCCATGTACAAAAATGAGGATTTTATTTCAAAAGTATACACTAATTAATACATAATTTTATTATTCTTTCTAAATTGATAACTTCTAGGATAAATTTAATCCCTCTATATAATCCCTGCATATCATTGATAGTATGCTTCTTGGATTTCTGGGGAAAGAAACACAATAAGGGTGACCTCAAATACCTAGAAATGGAAAAATATATTGGAAGAAATAATTAATCAAGGTGAATAATAATTATGAAATGATAAATAATAGAACTAGATTTCATTACAATAAATAAATTGAGAGGTATGTTCTTAAACAATATGTATAGGTAATAAATAAAAACACATTCCATTCACATGACATGATAAGGAAGAATAAATATTTTAATGTAAGAAACTGAAACACATTCCATTTAATCATTATATCCATAGATTTGTTGAAAAATATATCATGCATGAATAATAAATAAATCTAATATGAAGGCAATTATGTTTTTAACGAATGTATTGTATAAGGCACATGAACACATATACCATCAATTCATTTTATAATATATTTTAAAACTACGAATCGAAACCTGTTTAATTTGAGAAACTTATTTTTCTCATGGGAATGTATCGATGTAATGAGGAGCTATGTATATTTTGGGATCCAACTATCATTACCAGTCTGAATCATTCCTCATATTGAATAATCAAAATAAACAAAACACCTTATCAAATATCTGTAATGAATAAAGAATATGGAATTATCAGTATTTCCACAAAAATAAAATAACAGTGAAAGTATAAACCCTATGTAAAATAGTATATGGTTTAGTAATTAATAATATCCATGATAAATGAAATTGATAATTATGGGGAAATTGAATGATCAATGATTATAGGAGATTCAATATTTCTAGGGGAATAAAAAATGATTCAAGGAAGTGAATGTGTATAGTATCCTTGGAAAAATTAAAAAGAAACCATCTAGGGGATGAATAAGGATGGTATGAATAAAAAATTCCCAAGTAGATAAAAAAAGGGATGTGGTTGTTGATGAATAGATATTCTATAAAAAAGTATTTTGAAAACATTAATGAGGAATATATCCTTTTACTTTGAAAAAACATTTAGAAAAAATTTATTCTAAAATAACTTTAGAAAAAAATTTCTTTAAAAAGTAACCTATAAAGAATACAAATGAATCTTTAAAGAAATAATTATGAGTAAATTCATACATTTTGTATGAGGAAAATAATAATATTCTTTGTTAATGGTAAAAAGGTTAGAAAAATTCTTTATTTTTAATGAAACAAGAAAATTACATTGAAAATAATGGTCAAAGACAAAAAAAGGAGGAAAATTTATTTAACAATTCATTTTAAAAAAAATATTTGAAATAATTTTAATAAAATTTGGATTTTAGAAGAAAAAAATTTCTCTTACTAAAGTGAGAAACAAATGAGAGTTTTTAAAAAAAAGAGAATCAAAGAATGGGAAATGGTAACAATACATGGGAATGCCCATTAATAACTAGATCAGTGAAAATAAAACTTTCTATTGAACAACGGTCATATAATTTCCTTGAATGAAAATTCCATTAAAAAGTCATTAATGTTATTGTTTAAGAAAATATCCTTTAAACAATCCAATGTGTCCCATACCACATTGAAACATTCAAAATCATTATCCTCATGAAGGAATAAAATTAAATGAAAGTGTAAAATACCATTAAGATAAATGCATTAATGATATAATATAACTAAATGGTAATTATATGGATAACACAATTGATGTACATGGTGAACATTACATTTATCTCATAGATCTAAAAAGTTGATATGAGAATCCCTTACCTAGCATACAACTTGTCTCATGTGTCTTTAAATTCGTGAATAACAAACTTATATTAATTATTTACTTTCATGATAACATTCTCCATGTCTATCATTAGTCTTATTTAACTTATTACTATGTTTTATACCACTACCTAAATAATTATGTTTACATTGATTGTTTTGACCACATTCATTTTATGTGTCAAAAACTACTTTGGTATGTCATTTATGGTCAAATGGGCCACTAAATAAATTTATCAAGAAAAATAATAACTAAATAACTATCATATTTAAAAATAAATTATAATTTTAAAACCAATAATTAAATATGGTTATGAAAAATGAATCATCATTTCAATCATGGAGACAGTAGGTCATACGTATGCATGAGTAACATTATCATTTATCAATGATCGTTATGGAAATAAGGTATGTATAATTATATCATTATAAAATGATATTTATATCATCAATACCATATTATTTAGTTATATATACTTAAATGTATAAATATTTTGATGTAAAAATGGAATCACATCATTTTGAGGAGGCGGTAGTCCACACGTCTAAGAACAACATTATCTCTATTAAAGTGTGTGAAAGGGTTATAAATAAAATAAAATATATTATATTTATAGAAAGGAAATTATGTAATTAATATCATATATTTTTTTATATGTAGCATATGTTTAATTAATAACATTATTTATACATTCCATGTATCATGTGAACAAATCACATCACTTTGAGGGGCTGGTAGTTCACACTTCCACAATCGAAGTTATCATATTTAAACTAAATGGAAAGTATAAGGGCATGTGTTGTAAAATAATTAAATAATCATATAGATATAATAAATATCATATATAAAATATATAAAAACGGATTCCATCAAAATGGACAACATGATAGATGTTAAATTAAAAATGAACAATCATCATTTTGTGAGGCAGTTGTTCACCGTACATAGTAATAGTATGTTCATTACCCAATAGAGGGAAGTTTGTGTGAGTGTATGTATAACCCGTTATATAATAACATATTAGTATATTTAGGATACTTTTTTATTATATTAATATGGAAGAATAATATTTTAGGTTGTGTAAAAGTAAATGAAATAAAAGGGGTCATTGTAAAGGGTTACCTTAAAAATTAGATGACTCCTTTTGGTTTATATGCAATGGATTCCTTGGAAGGATTTATGATAAAAGTGAAGATTAAAAGTATATTGAAGTGTCGTTTTGAATCATTTTGGTAAGATATTTTCTGATGCAAATTGGTTTTATAGTTTCGATGAATGGGGAGAAGCGGTGGCCTTTTATAGTGAAGGTGGAGTGGCACTCTTGTAATATTTTGATAAAGTAATTCAATGCACATTTTTCATATTTATAGTGGATCCAATAAAGGACCCAATTAAATAAAATAGAGGATATGGTAAAAATATGTCCATACAATAGCTCTTGGAAAAGTTTATAGGTCGTTTTGGGCCATAAGGTTACGGGTTAGTCCCTTATTAATCTTAATTGGACCTTAATCATTATAATTATTTTTAATTAAATTCACTAATAATTTTGGTCAAAAACTAAGTTGGTATTATTAGAAATTATAAATTATTCTTATTAAAAGTATGGAATCCATTTTTATAAATTATAACAATATAAGTGGTACAAATTAATTTAAAATTCATCTCGTAGGAGGGACGACACTTGACGGTTTTAAAGTTAAAACATCCAAAGGTTTTATAAGTTTTTGAATTTAATTTCAAATTGAAATTGATTAAAATGTCATAAATTTTATTAAATTATTAAAATATGATCTAATTAAAATTTGAAACCATTTATTGTATAATTTAATCTTATAAATAAATTATATGAAAAACCAGTTTTAAACAAGAATTCAGTACAATTAATTATTCATTAAAAAATGATTTGTTTCCACAACATATAAAAAAGTAACCATAAAATAATTTTTATGTTTCTATTTTAAATATGAAGTTTATTTTGACACATGAAATCAATTAAAGTGTCATCATTCATATTTAAGAAGAGTTTACTAATAAATGGCGATAAATTACCTTTATAAAAATATAGGTTTTTATGTGTGAAATTGGGTTTGTTCTTATCTCAAGACTATGAAACATAATAGATAAATATAAAGATTATTTTATTGAATATATAACATATATATTTCAATATCACCATTCAATAATTTTAATTAAATATTTATATTAATACAAAATTCCTTTGGAAGCATAGAAATAAAGATATTTATTTTTATATCCAATTGGTTCTTATCGTAGTTTCTCAATAATCAGTAGGTAGTGAATTAATATTATATTAATATAAAGATAAATTTTCATATGTTATTTAATACTATTCAAAACCACTAACATAACAACAAGGTTATATCACATTATAAAATTTTAATAATAGATTTTTGGTTGATAAAACTCGATTTTGCGTGTAACACAGGACATTGAATATGGTATCTTTTCCATGTAACACATTCTAACTCAGTGTTTAATGCATTGAAATATATAAAATCTATTCTAAATAGTGATTATATTATAATGTATCAATATATTTTATTCCCTTATGCACTTGGCATCGCCTTTCATACACTTTATCGAATACATGGTTACTAAATTATAATTTCATGGTGTTAAATTTATTATAATCATCCACTGATAGTTATTAATTTAATTTATTAATAATTTATGACATCGGTTCATAAAAAATAGTTCTTTATAAAAAATTCCTTTATATAAAATTCGTATTTATATTCATTTTTAATTAATTGATAACCAATTAATTCAACCATATATTTTAATAAGTTATTGAATCATATTAATAACTTAAAATTTAATTTTTTTGGAGATAATTTTCATTTTAAACAATAAAATTATTAGTATTCTATAAAACTTACTCTTGCATGTAAATAAATCCATCGAGGAAAGTCATTGTTGTTTGTAATAAAAGCTAAAATAATTGTTTTATAGATTTCAAGATATAAATTAGATTAAATTTATTTTAAATAGTAAATATATAATAAAATATCAAGATTTTATATTCCACTCAACACTTTGTTATTTGTGATATACAACCATCAAATACAATGTTCATACTTTTGAATTTCATGGTGTTACACACAAATTCTGTGAGAGTAAATTTATAAGACAAGAATTAATTTTCATATTTTCCTCTCTATATTTTCTATATGTCTTCATGAGTAAAATTTTCGAGAGGGATTGAGGTATTTATAAAAACAACAGAGTCAGTGGTTATCCAAAAATTGTTGATTGGAAGCATCATGACCATAAAGAGTTAGTGGGATAGTAAAACCCGATGAAAGACCTTTCAAGACACAACATCACAAGATAATCATATCACAAGATGGGTGAGGGTACCACACAAAAAGAATTTGAATAGGTTCTATAAACATGAGGTTAGATCCCATGTAGAATATTTTAAAGAAACTCTATCACCATGTTGTTGAACCATATGATGCAGTTATCTAACCATGTAGATAATTTTAAAATTAGTCATCTTAGGGACATCATAGAAAAATGAAATGTGGATATACATCCAAAAAATGGTTCCTGGGTATTTAACTAATACACCTCGAGATCTCAAGGTTCCCTTGAAGACACTTGATCTTCCTTCAAAATTTAAATAACATATTTGTGATCTTCCCCTTTCTTGATCTCATCCCTTGATTATTTGATGTTTTTGAATTTATGGGTTTTAATATCTTCTCATTAAAACCTCCCAACCATAACACTTACATTCCCTAATATGTATCTACTTCCATCACCCATGAATAATATATTTAGTGGATATATGGAATATTCTCTACTTTATAATCTCACACTAGTTACAGTCATGGTGGTATCATATCTTAACTAATGAATCTTTCAAACACCCATGATTCCTCTTACACCAAATAGTAATTACATTGGTCATTGATAAAAATATATGTGTTGATATTTACGTCATTCACTACGCACGATCATAAGTGAGACACACTAGTTTTTACCTCACAAAACTAACTAACTATAAAAATGATGTGGCCTATCAAATTGGCATCGATTCAATCAACTAACTCTATGAAGATACCCATATCCCTGATGAAATTCATAAATTCCCATTTCACTAATATTATACACTAATTATTGATTTTTTTGGTCCAAGTCAAACCATCTCCCACTTAGTACCACACCTGAGAACCTTGAACACGTCTATACATCAATATAGTAGCCTCCCACTTGGGAGTAATCCATATCATGAGGAATCACTTCATTAAAAATATCAGCATACATCCAATGAGTATCAATATTCCAAAAAACTGGTCACCCTACAAGTCTATCTACAAAAATAAATTCCACTCTTCCTCCTGATCGTAACTCTCAATTCATGTCCTCCAGTTACTGAATGTAATAACATCACATGACCATCTCATATTAATATCCATACATAAAAACACTTTATATCAAAAGAATACAATGGATTTTTTCACCCTTGTACTAATGTACTACCCTAACCATTAATTGTTTATGCTAAACATTCATTTCACTCTAGAATCCAACAAATACATCGCACATACAAAGGATTTAACTGGCATATAGGCCATGTACTATGTACTATAATATTTCCCCCATGTACTGAACATACCACCTCTATATGATCATCCCATACTAATAGATATACATTGCATCACTTTAAATCAAAATAAATCCATGGCCTCTTTCTACCAAGTATTGGTGGAAAACAATAACTATATAAGGATCATGATAAGCATTCATGTGACTCTAAATGTGAACTAAAACAACATCCAAACCAAGGGATATTGATGAAAATATAGGTCATGTACCCTCTACCATAATATTTCACTAATAATCACCCAATGGGAACAAACCCACTCATACATTATCATTAGATAAATATTTAATACTCCGAGTCCTCACTCATTACATCCCTATTATCCCTCTTATAAGACTATATCATTCTTTTATTATTTCATGGTGCTCCACAAAACCATTTTCCAATTCCAATGAAGATCAATCACCACACACCAAGTTATAATGGATAGATTTATAAATCGAATACCAAACATTCAATCATGAAACAATCATGTGATAATTTTATATGGGTAAAACCAAACCCCTGATAATAATTCATAGCCTTATCTTGTCCCATCCCACTACCCATACCTCAGTTGAGAAATAAAAATTGATTAATTATACTTCACTATCATTCCCATGGAACTCATACTTGAACTATTACACAACCATTATTCATGAAGATAACTTCTTTAGAAATCCCTTGGTCATATCAAGGTATAATACACCTTTTCAATGGGTAAAAATATATCTAGTCACATCACATGTGTGATTCTTTATTTAAATATGTCATCACACTATGACATATCTATAAGTAATCAAGGATAAATAGGGATTCCAAAACCTTGTAATAACATTCATGAAACTCCTAACATCCTATCTCCATATGATCTCAATATACCAAACACACATCTTAGTTTAACTAACCATTCATACAATGAATGATCAATTAAAACTATAATGAATAAAAAAATCATCATTCAATATCCCCCAAAGTAATGTGACTCAAACATATTCACTCTTCATAACAAAAATAATTTCTTGAATCCATCCATCAATATATCCCACATCTCAGAAAAATTCAATCACACTAATTAAAACACTATGATCAAAGGCCCCTTACCTATAATAGGTCACACTATCCCATAAACCACTCATATTGAGTAAAATTTTAATCTCTTATCTCCAATGTAAGTGACTATCTATCAAATCACACCCATAATGGCATATAATGTCCACCATTTTCTTTAGATATATTATAATAGATAAGTAATCCACCCTAATTTTACCCCACCATACCACTCATAACATACAACCATGAGTCACATCCGACCAATCCTCAACTCACACACCCAAAAAAAAATAACTATTAATCCCAACTCTATAGATATCCTTTAGTAGGAACATCAACTATAAATATAAATTTTTATATAATCAATGTATCCCACATTATTACACCATATTATTTTTAATACAGATCCCATGTATAAATCTTATAACATGAAGAATCAACCCGTGAATCCAATACAAAAATGAATCCTCAGACCTCGACAAACCACTATATCCAAGGACACCCTCACATATCAAGACCAATCTAATAGAAAAATAAGTGAAATGAACTTTATAATACTAATTTTCTTAAATATAAAATATTTTGAGGTTGAATAACATAATCACTAAGCTCACCCACTATATTTATAGACTTTAACACACACTGTTTTCATCCTTATATGTATCTCAAATGATTTGATGTATAAAAGAACAAAGAAACTCATGTTTTATTTCTTATCCTAGGGATCACATCAATTTAGGGTATCCATATACTCATTCTATGAAATATATGGTTATTTTCACATCCATAAGGACATTAACAATATTACCATAGGAAGAATATATCAATACCCGATATACACCCTACGACATGAGGATCTCGTATCCCTAGGTCATGACTCCAGACCAACTAACCGAAATTTTGTTTAGGTATAATATATAGGTATATTAACATGAACAATTACTATATATCAAATATGAACCCACAACCATGGACCATTTTTCTAGAATGACACTAAAATGTTATATAAGAAGGAACTGTAAAAGTTTTCAATAAACTGTTAGAAAATTAACCCACCTCATAAATATATAATCAACCAAAGGAAATCATTCTAAAATCAGTTGAATACAATGTTCCAAAATGATATAAGAACACATTCTTCATAAAATATCAGTACAAGAAAAAATATATATAACTCTATACATGTTAAAAATAACCCAACTTTAATAGAAAAAACATGAACATTTTATCCCAAGTACCTAGTAACTTAGAATTTATCACATCTAGGTGCTAATAAGATATAAAGATAACATACAATATATATTTTGACAAGTCCTACCACTATTTAAAATATATTGGATAGTAAGATAATGACATAAAATTTCTAATACCACATCATAACAAGAATAGTCCAGTCAACCTGAATGGTTTTTTGATAGAGGTCACCACAAGATCTCATGCATGTTAATCAAAACATTAGAGGTTGTCGACTGGTAGTGAGGGTTTGATGAATCATGTACAAATACTTTAACCACTAGAATACTTGAAAACAATAACAACCAATATCAAAAACACCCATAAAAGATATAACATCATGGTTAAAAATGTTGAATAATAATCAAAGTAAAACTATAATAATAAAATAGAAAAACTATTGAAAGAAATTATCATGTAGATCATAAAATCATTCAATTGATTAATGATTCCCTAATTGTAAAATATAAAATGTATAGGAAAAAATAAAAATATAAGAAATAGAGACTTCTAATTTATCTTTAATATCACCTCACATCTATCTTTTTATCCCCCTAATCTCTTATATATCATCAATATATACTCAGGTTGTTTCCTAAACCTACATGTGAAATATAATTTATGAAAATATAGGAATGTTTCTATGTAGGGTTTGGATATAAATCCCAATGTTCCCCCACAAATGATGTCCCTAATAAAGACCAATATTTATTTTCATGAATGTACTAAAAAATTTTGGATACCACACAGGCATATACACTTCATAGCATTTGGTACTCAATAAATCTTCTTTTATGTCCATAAAATAACTAATTTTTCAATTATTAAATGGTATAATGAATTAATGGTCTGAACACACCATTAATTTAAATGATCTATCTCTACTCAATCAATAATAATTGTGAATAAGTTATCAATGATACCACACCCAAGGTGAATGAAGTATCCTAGAATCAATATTTATTGGTTAATGATTCATTACTAAAGATATACCCTAGCTAATGATCTATCGATAATAAAAAACTCCATGTGAATGATATATCAATAAATCATGTGGCTGAGGTGAATTACACATCATTTAAACACCATACCCATTGAAAATGATGCATTCCCAAGTGAGTGATATATCACTATCCATACAAAAAGCACTCTTGGTGAATGATCTATCACTGAAACATTCCACACATGTGAATGATCTACAACAGAATCAGTCCTTATAGGAAATGATCCAAGTATGGTTTGGAATCCCCTGGTGGATGATCTAACACTATAGAAATTCTGTGTTGAATGATCCATTATTTTATCATAATCCTCTGGTGAATGATCTACCAACACAATAATCTCTTTAATGAACAATTTATCATGAAATAAAAATCATCAAATAGACGATCTTTCACTATAGTAATCCTCAATATGAGTAGTCCTTCATAGAATTTCAATCCCCAAGTGGATGGCCTACCATAGATAAAATTACAATGCGGAACAAAAAATATTTGAATCACAATTCTTGGGTTGATGATCTACCAATACTATACTAAAAATTATAAATGGTTGTTCATCATATGAATAATAATACACATGAATGAATAATCACTAATAACATAATAATTTATCACTTAACATAACAATGGTAAATAATATATAAACCTAGACATTACTCCCATTAACCAAATATTTTTTAGGATACTCTATATAATGACACTGTAAATCTAACACAAATAAGACAATACCCATAATTTATGAAATATTCTAAATCCCACACCATCACCCCTCTCCTAAAGATCTCACTAAAGAGGAATTTATCATTCCAAATTTAAATCTCAATGGTTAACTCTCAACTCATCCTTACTAAACAAATGAGTTTTTATTACAATGGAACACATGAGTAAAACATTAATGGATTTATAGATAGGTTTGGGATAGGGACACCCCTCATGGTTCTATTCACTAAGTGTCTGACAAATTCAAAAAGTGAAATGGCCATCAACAACCTTTTTCCCAAACCATAAGGTTTAGAGGACCTATAATGATCAAGATAGCCTATGGTATTTCGTAATTATATAAAAGAACCTGATTCCGTTCCATATAAAGTCATTTCATATTCTCTCCAATTTTTTTTAGTCATGCATCCACTACCATTTCATCTCATAGGATCAACCATAGACATCATCCTATATGAGAATCACTTTCCCACTAAACCACCAATGGGTGATAATTCCATTTCTCGATAACGGTAAACCATAAAGGGTTTTTATCTCACTTTATTTAAACCAAATACAAAGGAATCCTTACTATTACTGGATGGATAATTATATTAAATAACATTAAGACTTTATAAGAATCAACCAAACTCCTAGGATTTATCTCTCATAAGATAAACCAAACATTATATCCATTCTGGTAACATGAACCATCTTACCCACACTTACAATTCACAATATATATATATATATATATATATTTCTATATAATATGATAACATTAGGTGAATACTACATTAAAAATTGATTTAACCCCTCATGAAATAGGTAATCATCCACAAACAACCATGTTCTAGAAATTATCATTGACCATGATCCCATAACTGATATAACATGCTTCCAAAATATATAAAAACAACATATTATATATTTACTCAATTAATTCAAATCATTTTTTTAAGAATAGATGAGGTAAAAATCATAGGGTAATGTATACCTTCTTTAACCTTGAGAAAATAGGTATGGATCACCACCAACTCACTATTGAGTCCACTTACAACCAAAACACAATCGCCCATCACCATTTTATCACTTGATACCATACTGATTTGATGAAAAATATTAAAATTTAAACTCAGATTCAGTGAAAATCTGTGAAACCATATTTTTTTCATTACTAGAGTATCTACTAACATCCACCAAGGTAAAACCTCCCGAATCAATATGAATAATCTATGATCTAGTGGAATAATTATTATATACCCAATCCCAATATCACAAATTATCGGAATAAGTAGTGGATGACTATTTATGAGAGATATAGAGAGGAAATAACCTTAATTGATTTTGTAAATAGAATCGGTCACTGTAGATCAATAGAGGATGAAGGATAGTGAGATTAGACGAAGGGGATAACTCCCCCATAGACTTGACCAATTAAATAAAAAAACCCTAAAATTGGATAATATGTATGTGGGTAGATTGATCATTATTCCCCTATTTTAAAAGATAAATTTGGGTTCTACCAGGTACTAAAAGTATCTTTACTCACCACTCGGTCCCCCAATGGGTACCCAATTCTAGGAACTAGGCACACCATGGCCAAATTTATGGAAACTATCCCGAGAACATTGACCAAGAAACTAATCTCTCGCTACATCCATTAGTGTCTTTTTTAACTCTAAAACCTTTATAACTCATCCTAGATCTCCTCAATCCAATGTACCTCCCCAAATATTTCTTCTCTCATATTTAAAACACTAATATAAAAAAATTCTCAATTTGAATTCAAAAACCCATATTAGCTCTGCTACCATATCCATTGGAACCTAATGAATTCTCAATCCCATCGACAATTACCAATGTTGGTCATTGGAATAATTTTATACAAGTTGCAAAAAATGTGAAATTTATTGAATTATTTTTTTTGAAATTGATATACCTAATCTCATTACGGATATAATAAACTATTCAATTACACCAAAATAGTTGAGAAAAAATAATTATTATCAATTTACTCATCACCAATAATCTCATTTATAGTGTAAGAATAAATCAATTTAGTTCTGGTTATGGGAGACCCTCCAAAAAATAAAAAATAAAAAATATAATAAAAAATTTTATTATTAAAATTTTTGATAATACTAAATTTTTCATATATTAGAAATAAAAATATATGAAAAATTTTATGTAGATATAAAAAATGAAAATATTAATAAAAATAAAAATATAATTATAAATATAACTCAAATTATGGAACATTTAATGTCTGTTGGCAACTAGAAAACAATTATATATTGTAAAAATGATATACAACATAAATTTAATTTTCCCCAATATATTTATTATTTATTTGTACTTTATATAAGTATATATAATTAAAATGAATTTATATAAGACATAATAAAAAATGGAAAAATTAATATTTTCATCAATGAATTTTAACATTTCTAAATTCATGAAGACATTGTTTTTAAATATCTTTAGTTAATAATATAGAATTCTTAGTCAGTAAAATTTTTTGATAAAAAAAATAATTTGATCAATTCACAATGAAACATGAACTAGAATCATTATTTTATGACCAAGGTACTTTAAAACCTGAAATGGTCATGAATATTTCTGTAGATTTTATTCACTAGACAATTATAATTTGATCTTGTTTTCATGTTATATAGAGAAATGAATCTATTATAGAAAAATAGAAATCAAAAAATGTAAATTTTGAAAGATAAATCTTAATGATATAATAATTTTACATATTTATCCTAATATAATATTCCAATGGATAATTTTCATGGTGATGTATTGGTGTACCAAAAATCAATAATATTTTTTTTATTACAATGTTTTCTGATTTATTTCACTAAAAAAACTAAAGATCACTCTATCTTCTTTTCACTACACTAACTAATTTTCGAAGAGATTACCAAATATGATCAAATATAATACATAAAAATAAAATATTAAAGTATCAAATACATAAAAAATTATGTTCATTCAATTTTTTTCAATATATTAACATAAAAAGTTAATTTCAATTCATATGGATATTTAACTTAACATCGCCTATAATTATAATCTATTAAATTCATTTTGAGTATTCATTCTCAATCACATGATTTTCTCTCTATCTATTTATATATATATATTCTTTTGATATTGTAATAAAATATATAATATTCAAACCGATCGTGAATGATTAGGGTCCCTTCCAAATGTTTTCCATTTCTGAATTTTACTCCATGAATCATAGCCATTATATAATTATAAAAAAATCGATAAATTCTGAACTAAATATTCCATGAATATCTCCAAATATTCTAAAAACAAATAAAATAAAAATATTTACTTCTTATTTCAATAAAAAAACCATGACATGTGCATGATCCACCTTAGTAAGGTTTAATTACTCAATGTTTGAATCTAAAATACATGCCAAGAAATCCTGATCATGATTAATGTTATTTTAATTCCATATTTTTAATAATAATGTTGATACAAAAACATTTCTAATTTTTGATTTATGATGTTGCGATATTTTGATCTTGTAATTTGAATATTTTGTTCAAATGAAACTTTTCTAATATTTTTTATGTAATATGATGATTTTATAAAGAATACTATTTTGAATCCCCTTGTACTATGTTTAAAATTATTGAATGGATTATTTTAATTAATGATCATTTATTGGACTCTATTTATTCCAATGTACATAATGTTCTAAATAATCCTCTTAAAATATGTAAAATATAATTTTCCCAGTATCCTATATTAAAAATGGGCAGTTCCGTGATTTTTTTCTAATTGACCATGAATAAATATCTCAAACAAGATATACTATCCACTTATAAATATGAAACATCTAGAATAAATTTTTTTCTTATTATGGTTCCTCTTATAATAACATAGATATTTAAATACCAATGATTATGGTGTGTCATGTCCATAATTAATAAATTTTAACTTATTATAATATCAATTATTCTCCCAGACATTTTATAGACCATTAATATAGTTCTTATTTACATAAAATCTCTATCATAACACACGAATTTAGATAGAATGTAAAAAAATTAAGTTCACATATATCAAACATTCTCTCCCACTATGGTTTTTAGAGATTCTTCATATGTAAAACCCTGACCTGAATACCCTGGTATGGACTAGACGATCACATTACCTAATGTAATCATTATCAAATAAAAGAGGATATAGATTATATGTTAATCCTAAGTAGAACCGTGTAGAGTCTATTCCATCAGTAATAGAGAAAAATGAATTTACACAATTGCAGAAAAATAATTACAGTATCTATAGAAAAACTATAATAGCAAGAAAAATAATAAAATTTACCCATTCTATAAAAATATGGGATCTGAAAACTCAATAAGGATAGTAATAGATCCCCAAATTTGTAAAATCTATAAAAAATAAAGAAGGAAAAAATTAAAAAAAGTATCATATATACAAAAGATCCCATAAAATATCCCATATTTTCCTCGACCAACCAAATCCTATATTACAACTTTCTTATCCAAGGCCACTTCCCTCTGAAATATAAGTGAATGGTGCTTATATATGAATTTATATTCTCAAGGAGTGTGTGAGTATATAATTGAGTAGGACACCACCAAATATTCTCAAAACATGTGATGTAGTTATTTACAAGTGTATGTGATGATAATAAAATAATTTTTTATGTTAACCATCACATGTCAGTCCATCGTGTGATAAGAATATTTACACAAACCCCATTCCCATATACTTCATCTCCATGTGGAAACATAAGTTATGTTTGATTTCCATGAATCTTATAATAGAGATAAATACTAATGTATATTTTATTGTAGGCAATAAGGCTTACATGCATTAAGTCTGGCCATTGATTGGTCATGACCCACTAACTATCATAGTTTAGGGAAAAATGTCATTGTTCCCCCACTTGTTGTCTCAATTTATCCCCTAAGGCCACCATTCTATATCATCTACCTTTTAATACCCCATTATAATCATAATTTATTATGTCACACATACTCCTATTCTGCCAGATTTACCATGCCATATAGGGTCCACTGATAACTCTAATTCTAAATAGTAGAAGTTCACATGTCTTACGAATATACAAAGACAAAATACAGAACAAGAGAAGTATCATGAACCACCAACAGACACTCATGAATGTTATTTCAAGATAGGTCACACGATCCACAAACAGTCACACCCAAAAGAAAGTTATATCAAGTGAGGACTCATGGGGAACACACACCTTCACAAGCATATCATATCAAAGGTGGTATCACAAGAAACACACATACACGATCACACATACATTACTATTTCATATCCAGAGAGGTCACATATTCCAAAAAAACACACACTCAATCATGTCAAATAAATATTGGTCTCACTAGCAACACATATGAACCCAATAATATCATATCAATAGAGTTCTCATAATCCACACACACATGCATAATCATATAATATCAAGATGGGTCTCATAGACCACAATCATTGAAGGATTTTATGTCATAACATTTTATATAATTTTCAAAATCAGTTAAGGATCATCCCAACTTAAGTGTATTGAATTCCAACATCAATGTTCACCACCTAAATCAAGATCACACACCAACAAACCCTAGTACAAACCCCAAATCATATCACGAGGATTAATGAGTGAATATACAATATCAAGAACATATAAATGTATAGGATTGGTTTAGACATAACCAGAGGTATCCAATTCCATGGATGAATATATAAGAATAAGATAATTTCCAATAATAAAAAAATATTCCCACCATCATTTTCTTCATATATAGAAAAAATCACATTATATATTTTTATAATTTCAAGATTAAACCATGATATTCATGATCTAGGTTCTTCACCAAGGAGAATAGTGAATATTTTTTATGCAAAAATAATAATAGGGGCATATTATTGTATAATAAAAAATCCCTAGGACCTATCTGAATACCCAATTAGATTTTCCGTATATAGAAGTAATTATCCATGAACATCTATAAGATTTCATACATTCAGAAACCCTTGGTGTAGGATAAATATCGAAGTGTTTTAATTAGTTTTTGGGGGAAATTATTCTTGTATTATTTAAATCCATATTCACAGTTTGGATAAATGGTTCACAAAACCATGTGCCAATTGTGTGAGCCTCACTTCTTCTTTTGGGTACCCACATGGTTTGGTATCATGGATTTGTAAACCATGAATCATATTTTCTTTTTAATTTGTTTTGAGTGACATGGTTACCTAGGGGCTATTTCATGGTTATTTATAACCATTTTTAACCTAATTCTACCACTTCTCCTCTCTAATAGGTTTTGTTCTTACTTGAGTAATGTCACATGGTTTCCCATATCAATGCTCAAACCATCCTCCCACTTAAGGACTTCAAAACCCCTCCAAAACCACCATAAATACAACTAAAATGTCACCCAAAAAATAAAAACTCAATTATTTTTAATAATGTATAAATAAAAATAATAACACACTCCTAATGTATAATGTTTTTATAATAACACCCCTCTATGGAATTTCTATCCATGAGAAGGGCCTCTATGAGTATTACTAAAATAACTAGGGCCTCTAACCTTACACATATGATTCTTATTCTAATGTTAGATTTACGAAATATCCACGAAACAAAATTTTCAAGTCAGAGGAACCACCAAATCTCATATCCTTTTCCTCATTTAATTCAAAAGTGTGCATTGGATTCAATACAAAAAATGCAAATAACTGTAGCCTAACTTTTTTTTTCTAATAAATCATATAACAAGTTTCATTAATGACCTTAATATATGGTACAACCAATTCTTATGTTACCATATGTTGATTTAAAATTGTAGCATTGTTATGATTTGGCATAAGATTAATCCCATTAATCAAGTCATGATCCATAATACCTCCCATTATCAAGATCTCCTAAAAATACAAACCATACATCACAAGTTTGTATCACTAATCCATTCTTGATCACCTCTTAAAAATACCCTCACACATATATCTATCAACATATAATGACGCTAAAACACTATTGAATATTTATAAAACAAAACTCCTAAAACCATTGGTTGGTATCACCAAAAATCGACTCCTATCATATAATAATAAATTCTATCACTACTGAAACACAAGTGAAAACAAATTCCAATGTCAGTTGAATACTAATACACATAATAATTACCAAATATAGGACCGGCATACATCACTAAAAAATTAGAAACAACTCAAGGAACCCATCCAATCTCATAAAAGTTAATCATCCACTAGGAGTAGCTACATACCCACATGGTCTAGTCATCAACGAAAGAAATCAAAGGCTTGTTACACCCGAGAACTAAGCAATACTAAAATTTTGAAAATATTACATTGAGATAAAAACCCATAATGGCTTCACAAAATCATTTTTCCCTACCACAATACCCATTACTTAATGGAAAAAAGATTAATCCTTAGAATAAATGATCATCCCTCATACCTTATAAGGATCTAACCTCACACATTGGTCGTATCCTAATGATTTGGTATCATTAGTAAAGCCTAAAAAATATGATCTGTTGAGGTATTTCAGTAGGCTATAAAATTGATCTAACACCCATCAGCCTGACTCACTAATTTCATCCCCCATGTAAACTAGAGCATCGAATACAATATTACTATTTAAATAACAATGCTCCATTTTTTACTTAACCCATTGTCAACATCCACCACCTAGACATGCTATGAATCATATAAATTAATGGTGATATATGCCCCTTTTTCAAAAGGCCACCATTATTTCACTCCACCACATTGATAAAACCCAGTATACCTAAAATTTTCAACACAAGGAATTAATTTTGGTTCCTCCAACAACAATATATCAAATTCCCAGACTTATATTATCTAATACTTTGTTATCTTCAATTAAAAAACCAAAATAAAAACAAAAAGGTAGAAAAAAACCGATCCACAACCCCAAATGGACACCATAATAGTTCTTAATTTATAACCAACACTTTCTATGTGTATAATGTGATGAAACCTGATCCTTATATATTGAAATTGATAAGCGTCATTATCTTTGGATACATTCTACTCAACCCACCATTAAACAAGGTCACTCAACCACATAAAGGCCTCATTTTCCAATAATAAATCTCTACCATAACCACTACCCTTTTAATGAGACAATCTAATCATCCATAAATTAATAAAAAACATCACTATTTTCCCTAACTTATTTATGAACCTAACACAGGTTAAATAGAAATCACAAAAATGTCACCACAGACTACTGTATGAACACACCATAAAGATGTATGGAGATTCTCAAAATTCTCAATCCTAAGGTATTTCTGTGTAGTTTTATCTATTAGAGAATCTTCCAACCACACATAACACTCTAGGAGAAAAATAAAATTGAAATTTAATGTTGACACCGACAAATCACTTGAATCCCATTCTCTATTGATCCTTTTGAAAACTCATATGTCATAAATTCTTTCTACTATAAACTCCAAAGAAAATCCATCATGCATATCTAAGAATTCCACTTTTTTACGATTAATAGAAATCATTGTATCACATGATTTATAACATTCCATAGAAGAAAACTTTTATCATCTCATTATAAGGAAAGGCACTGGTTTCCATGAACAAACCACATGTTAGAACATCCACCTTTCCCCATAATAGACTTTTTATAAATATTATAGGGATAATTCTTATGGGATAGAATACTTAGTTCACAATATGAAAATATATAGGTAGTATCACCTAAGAAATGGGTCTATTTGAGTGATTCCAAAACACATCTATGAATTTATTCAATTTCCTCAAGAAACTTACTCGGGTCATGAATTATATCAAACACATTACCTAAAAAATAATGATGGTTAGTTCCATATAGATTGAGAATAAGTAATTAATGTCTCTAAAAACTTTTAAATAAACAAATTCTCATCTTTACTCATAAACACCACACTTTTTCACTCAATTTAAGGAGAATAACCTAATCATAAGCCTTCCAAGGCATAAAGAACCTAATCAACCCACTAATCAGTACATAAAAAATTATCACTAAGTGAAACAATCATCTATAAAATTATACTATCATGGATATCACATCTAGGTCCACATATCATTGGCCTAGGGTGACATCACACATTGACCAATATCACACATGAATCACTACCAAAAATAACACCCACTAGATCAACCTATGAAGGTAGTTCACATATGACTCATGGATAAAGAAACATCCTACTTCCTATAACCATGTTCTATTTACAATTGATATAGACATATAGTTATCAAATTGAAACATCATAATAAAACCAACCCATTTCTTTGGACCACTATTAGTGAAAATTCTAATCCAAGCCAGTCAACCACTTATGATCCCATCCCCCATGTAATTCATCCACCCTATCACACATTCATCACATCATTGCTGGATTAAATAAAAAACTTATCAAATATTCCTTTTGGTCACAATTAACATCAAGAAAAAAATATCCATTAAAGAGTTTCTCACATGAGAACTAAAAAAATATTTTTTATAATTGTAATTGGGTCTTCCACGAACTGGCATGGGTACCCTGGAAATCCTACACCCGAACTAGCACCGACATAGCCCGAAGGGTGTTGTTGATCCCCATGGGTCAGAGATGAGCACATGACAACAAACAAAATTAAAGTTGGAATGGTTTTACTTCAAACATTTCATAAGTAAAAGTAACAGGACAATATGAATATCAAAATAAATTCCAATAAGAGTAATGGACTATAAGTTGAATAGGCATTAACAAACCCAAGTACTATAACCAAGTACTCGAAAACTAGAAACAAAACCACCCAAGTCCTAAATAATATGAAACTCACCAAGTCAATGGTTCAATAACAAGAACCAGATCTAAGTGTTCCCTTTCCCTTTCTCTATTGTATATGGAGTTAATCCAAATGAACCCAAAGGAATACATAGGGTGTGATTCATAGCCAAGTAGGATTTCATCAGAGATTCCTCAATAATATAGAGATGTCAAATTATACAAGAACGTTATTTCATTTTTCAAATAAAAAGGTTTGGAATATAAAAATAATATTTTAAAAAATCATGATTTATAATTCAAATGATGTAAATACTTTAGCAAATATTGCATCACATTTCAAATGATGAAAACAGTTTTAAAACAATGTAATTAACTTCCAAAAGGGAAATTTTTATGATCGAAACTTTTCATAAATGGTTTAAATAAAAAAATTTATATAAAATAGTATATATATATCCGAAGTCATGTAAATAAATTTAAAATTTTTTACATATAATCATTTGAAAGAAAAAAATAGAGAAACATGGTCATATACCTAATAACGTATGATATTTAAAGGCTATAGGGACCCCACACTCATAGTGAAATGCAGTATGTAAATAAGTCCCACTGAAGAAATGTTAAAGAGGACTCATCACCATCTCCTAAGGGATGTGATGTGATGATACGATGTTTTAGAATTTTGTTTGTCATAATGTGTCATCAAAATAGCTCACTAACTACCTAATAATTTCATGGGATCTTATAAAAAAATATGGAAAATTTACATTAGAACTTATTAAAAAATTAAAATCCCATTCTCTATTTCAAAGACTCAAATTTTTCATTTAAAAAACATAATGAGGGTTTCGATAAATAAAGATACCTTTTTAGCAAGAAAACCCCTAAGGTTTCAATCAAAACCATTTTAAAGATATTTTCAAAAATAGTAATTTGAAATATATTCAAAATTCAATTTCAAAATCTAATTCCCCAATTAAATTCAATGATTTAATTTTCTCACAAATTAAATCAATTTCATAACAAACCCCCAATTTAATGGAAGAAGGGGTTTTCACTTTCTTTCATCAAACCATTTCCACAATTAAATTCATCAAATTAATTGAATCAATTTCCCTCAAATACAAAATTTAAATTAAAATATTTAAATTTCATACATTTCCACAATCACACCCCATTTAAAGGGTAATGGGGGGTTTCCCATTTCATGCAAAAAATATTTTTTTTCATAAAAACCCCAATTGAATGGTTTTGGGTTTTCCTACAAAAAATAATTTAAAGATATTCAATCAAAAAAAATATATTTTAATAAATTAAAATACTTTAAATTAAAAAATAAATTTTGGGTTAATTTATATTGGGAATCATAATGGAACCACCTACCTCAGAGTTTCTAGATATCGAAGTGCCAAACCGTAATTAGGATTTGCTGAGGAAGATTAAGAATAACATAAAATGGGGAAACAAGGATCAAACCTAATCTTATAGCCCAAAAATGTGGGTATTGGATTCAAATTTTTAATATAATTATACATGGATCCCTGGGAAGGAAAAGAGAGACCATCAGAGAAAGAGATCAGGATGGGGAAACTAACAGGATGGAGATTGACCATAGTTCTCCATGCTTCAGATTGCTTTTGGGTGGGGTCTATGGGACCAAGAATCCTTCATGAGATATACAACTATGGTTGAAATTGGTTTGTAGTCGTACCGATCTATTGGGGAGATAAAACAGGGGTTTGAGAAATATTTACAAAAAGTAAGATCACAAAAAATCTTGTACGCATTGTTTCTTAGGAAGACCCGCACGGTAAGGCCACACCGTGTGGCCTGTACATGTGCGTATTTTAAATGGGATACAAGGTTTCTACTAAGATGGAACATGACTTGACTAACCACGAACCAACAATGGAAAATCCCACTACCTTGGGTTTCATGGTTAGCTTTGGTAGGGCACACGGTTGGGGAAAAAATGTGCCAATCGTGCAATAGCCCATAAAAATTCAAAAAAAATTTAATTTTAACCCAAAACAACCCCAGTAAAATTAAAGCAATCTAGATAAAAAGAGGGGTTCCGGAATACCTGAAAAATTGCAATAGGACATTACAAACTCCCCACCATAGAAACTTTATATCTCAAGGATGTCTATGAACAATCTCTCATTCCAAATAGTTGAGGCCACTGCTCTCTCAATAATGACTCCATATACCATGTCTCATGACTATTAGAACTATACTACCATATCACAAAAACCAAAGGTACCATAAACCCATGAAGTAACTTGGTTTCAAAATCAATTATCCTGATTGGCCATTTAGTGATGGATAAATTAGGTTCAACATCGAGATCATTCTATTTTAGAACCTGGGACAGATCAGATAGGCATATCTATAGATGAGATAGATGGAACACATTATGTATCAATATCAGCTACTATGGAAGTGATAAATGATAAGAAACTATGTCCATCTTTTGAATAACCTCAAAAGGTTGCAGAAAATGAGGATAAAGTTTCTCTTGCCTCCCAATCTATTGACAAACTAACCGAGGTAAAAATTTCAAGAACACCTTATCACCAATAAAAACTCCCACGGACTATGAGGAAGATTATAATAAGAATTATATTGGATTTTTTCAATTAACATCCTCTTATGAATCAATTGAATCATTGATTTCATCTATATAACGAAACATGGTCCATCTAAGGAACCATCACCAACGTCTGACCAACACATTAAAGATATATTTGGCCAATCTTAAAAGATCTAAAAAAGATCCATCATGATCACAGGATGGTAACTATAGTTATAAGTAAATGAAACCTGCACTAAATGGTCATGAAAATCCCCACCAAAGTTAATAACACAAGCTCAAAGCATATCCTCAAGAATCTATATATCTCATTTTGTCTGGCCATCCAACTATAGATGATATGCTGTACTCAAATGGATGTGAGATCCAAGTGCCACCTGAATGACTCTCCAAAAATAAAAAGTGTACCAAGGATCTCTATGAGAGACTTTAATAGATGTAACTCTATAAGAACAATCTCTTTCATATATATATTTACCAACTCCTCAACTTTGGTTGTATCGTGAATGGCTATAAAGTGATCTGATTTAGTCAGTTGATCAATCACAACCCATATCACATTCTTATTTATATTATTACATCATAACCCAACCACAATGTCCATATAGATCTCAAACCACTTCCAATTAGGGACTAGAAGAGACCGAAGACCACTTTAAGGCTTCTCATTCTCATCCTTCACCTGTTGGATCATTTAGAAACAAGAGAGACACTCTGCAAAACCTCGTCTTATACTTATAATCCAAAACTAACATTGTATGTCATAAAAAATCTTCAGGGTTCCTCAGTGAACTTCCCACTTGAAATAATTAAAATACCAAATCAAATATTTACCTTTTACTAACGGAACAACATAGTGATCCTGATTGCATAGAATTCCCTCTTTAGCGAACAACCACTCAGCAACTGTCTCCCCACCATAGAGAGAGTCTCTAAAGCTACGAAACACATCATCAAGTTTCTGATCATAAATAATCATTTTTGGAAGAGGGGTTATCAATTGGACATTGGACAAAAAATATTTATTCCTTTACCTGAACTCCAATATGCAACAGTGCAAAAACATCCATCATGTTACACTCATATAAATATTCTTTCACTTCCTTAGTCGGATGTTTCATATTCAAAGAATATGCAATGACATTCCCTTTCATTTGGGAGTATGTGATGTCAAATTCAAAAGATTTCTAGTATTATACCCAACACCTCTGGTGGGGATTATAATATTTTTGAGATAAGATACAACTCAATCTCTTTTGGTATGAATAAATGGTAAACCTTTCTCTATAAACATAATACCACCAACTCTTAAGCGAGTGCATCACAACTACAAGTTCAATGTCATGGGTCAGATAATTTTTATCTTGTGTCATAAGAAGATGAGATCCAAAGGAAAAAATGATTACATTTAACAATAATTCAACACAATACTAAACCATATGCATCACAAAATACCACATTTCCCTACCTGGCCTCTATATGGGTCAACATTGGTGTAGTTGTCAAAAGAATTTCAGATCTACAAAAGAACTCTTAAAATTATAATTTCAAGGAAACATTTCTCTATTCTAAGTTAGGGAAGTCATTAGTGAATCCAAAATTGAGATTTCCTTAACAAAGTGGAGATTATACCCACCTAGACCCTAGAATATTCAAATATAAAAACAATCTACAGTTTTTCCCATGTCATAATAGCTTTAAACATTTTAGAATCAACTAAAATACCACATTGTGACACCATGTGTACCAAAAATTTCACTTCTTGAATCCATAATCCACACATAGAAATCTTGGAATAGAGTTAGGGATTTCTCAAAAAACGTAGAACTATTCTAAGATGATGCACATGGTCCTCCTTGGGCATAGAGTAAATAAGGATGTCAACCACAATGACTACCACAAAGGTATCTAGATAATCATGAAAAATAATGTTCATTAAATCCATAAATACATTAGGATAATTGGTTATAACAAAGGGTATAACAAGGTACTCATAATGGACATACCTACCCATAATTATGGTTTTTGGGATGTCATGTTCTTTTATCCTCAACTGATGGAAACCAGATCGAAGGTCAATATTTGAAATCCACATTTCCCTTTCAAATGATTAATCATATCATCAAACTATGTAAATAGGTACTTATGGTTTACTGTCAATCAGTTGAACATTTGGTAATAAATATATAGGAAAAGTGAACCATTCTCTTTTTTAGCAAATAGAACCAACACCACCCATGGTGACGCATTCAGGAGTATATATCCTTTCTCAATATGGTCATCCAACTAAGACTTCATATCTTTCAAGTCAATTAGTTCCATTTGGTATGAGGGAATATAAATTCGTTGAGTAACAAACATTAAGTCAATGTAAAACTCAACCTCCTTTACTAGTGGAAAACCAGATAATTCATAAGGAAACATGTTGAGAAATTGAATAAACATTGAAGGGATATTAATTATCAATGATTCTCAATCCATATGAAATAAATACATTGATATTACTTTCCCCCCAAATGGATAAGATGGTGTGGATCTACTCCAAATTGGGACCCATTCTCCTTGAAAAACATGGCATAGACCTGAGGGTGTTGTAAATGAGACCCATCGAATATAATTATCAATCAGGGATTTATTGGAAATGATCTCATTCGTCCCGTAAATGACATCAAGAGGTTTTATGTCAATAACTAGAAAATTCCAATAAAAATGAACATTTGATATAGAGAAAATAGAAGACACACTATAGAGACCCTATTATCTCTTTGTAGAAAGGGATGTAGTAATATACATTAGAGATGATAATAGCTCCATAGGAAGATTATTCATATTAAAAATATTAGTTGAAATAAATGAACATGATTCACTAGTATCAAATAGAGAAGTCACTAATGAAGAAACTATAGTAATGGTACCTCTCACGGTTACTAGAACCATATTTGGTTCCTATAGATACTCTTCCACTATGTAAAGTTGCTTCATTCTGAATTTCTATTGTTAGAACCCATTTATACATGAAGAATCTAATTTCCCCACAGTTTTTGTAGGTTATTATAACAAACCTATCTTCTTTTACATTAATATTACATAATTATGAAAATAAATGACATAATAGTATTACACCACAAGGATCTATAGGTTATGTTTCATGGGAAAACTACAAAAAACCTAACATTTACAACATCAAACTTAAACATTTATTTAATTAATTCTTTTCCATCTTCATATTGTCCCTTGAAAACTTCTAAGTACAAATAATCACTTGAGGATATAGATCAAAAAGGGGTGAGAAAAAATCCTAGTAAAAGGATCGAAATGAACATTTTAATAATGAATAGACGGAATCATAACATAGGAAAAGGATCCTGAATATGACAGGAAGCTTTAATAAAAGACTTCAATTTTGGCAATTCATAAAAATTAAACACCATGTCTTAGTGGTCAACTACCACACATAGTTGTAAAAAATTCTAGTGTCATGTTCATGAATCATTTCACTTTAACTCATGAGATTCATAACTTTACCCAATTCATTAAAGTGATGTATAATTCCGGGTGCACCTATCACATCATAAAATTCATATTGTGCTATATAATTCTGGGTGCACCCATCACATCAAAACATTTACATTATCATACATTCCACATAGAACATATGTCAAACATAAACATAAAACAAACCATGGAAAGAAATGTGTTTGAAATCATAAGAAATACATTCCTAAAAAATTGGCTCCCAAAATAAATAGGGGATAACATTATTGAAATAAAACAATCAATGATGAGTGAAGTAGAAACAATCTTTGAGAAGTAAAAAGAGGGTGCTTATTTGTAATAATAATTATCTTTTCAGAACATTGGGTTTGTAAAAAAACTCAATTATAAATCATTTATATCCCATAAAAGATAATATTATGATGAATAAATTATTCTTAAGGCATCTTCATACTAAAAATGGGTTGAAAGGGGGAAAACCCAAAGTATGAGAGTTGGGTTCAAAAATTCCCCCTTAACTTGTATCCAAACACATTTGTTACATTAATGTCCTGTATAATCACATTATATTCATTAATTAAAAATTAAATAACCTTTTATACATTAATAAGACTCATTATGGTTTTATTAAGTTCATTTATGGGCTTTCGGATGAGTTATAGAGATTAAATTCATTGATCGGGAATGTTCTTTTTTATAGTTTTCTTGAACTATTCACCTGTACTCATGAATAGAAGTTCATTTAAAACACGGATAAACATAAAGAATTTTAAGTATTTTTTATTTATGATGTTATATAACATTATAGTATCTTATAAATAATTTTTTTATAAACCATTAGAATGAATCATTAGATGAGAATTTAATGGTCGTCATCTAGGTTAATTTGGGGGGTATTTTGACCACAACAAACTTGTTTTGTTTAATTATTTAGTAATATGTATAAAAGTGAGTTCCAAAACATTAAATAGGATATAATATATATTAAATAATCTGTTTCAACCATAATAATAGTTTCATGACCATATCTGAAGGTGGTAAAGGAAAATGAAAACTTGTCGTTCTTGAAGGTGATAAATTAACACCTCACGAACAACATTTTCCTTTATAAAATAAAAAGAAAAGGAGAGGGGGGTTGGATGATATATTAACCCATAAGTATCATAAAATTACATTTTATTTATGATACTATAGTTACCATACCATGTGTATGAGGATAGGTGGATATAGCTTAAGAAAAGAGTGTGAAATTGAAAGGAAATTAAAGGAAAATAGAGGGAGGGGAATTACCTCTTTCATCCTTCTTAAGGCACCTTGGATTGGTCTTTTGAGGAGACCAAAAGATTATAGAAGTGGGGGAGGGGCTAGGGAAGATGTATTGTCCAAGTTTAGACATGTAATAAATTTTAACAGGTGTGAGGAAATGAGGTTGTTAATGGTGGTACTTATAGTGGGGAGGAGGGGTGTTTTCCAAATATTATATTCATTAATTTATTATTTCTCCACAAGACAAACAATAGTGATTATTCCTTGAACAATAATAGTAATAAGTTTATGTGGGTTTGAACCAATTGGTCTTACATCATCATAACAACATCCATGACTCTACAATTCTTGAATTTAACTTATTTTTTAAATTATCGTATTTCATTATTAATCAATGATTCAACTATTTCAGAAAAATCCAAAAAATTCACTCAACACATTTTTTAACACGTAAAATCCAAAAATGTACTCCATTTTTCAAAAATATTTTTATAAATATGTTAATTTAAATTTTAAAATAAAAGAATAGTTTATTCGAAAAATACCAATTTAAAATCAGTTATTTACTTACTCCAAGATAGAGGTATATCATATTTTCAGTTAAATCATATATATATATTCTATCAAAAATAAAGTTACTATTCATTTTAGTAGAGTACTATTAATAAGGATATGATATCATTTATAAGGGTATGTTACTATTCATAAGGGTAGGTAACTGTTCACCAAAAACTATGTTTGTTCCATCTGACCCCAAAAAATATCTTGGACATAAAAGTGTATGTTGGATTTTTGAAATCTAAAACACAGAATTGGAAAATTTATTTTTAATGGTCACATAGTATTTTGTATCATTATATGTCACTATCATTCCTAATTTTATTATACATTATGGTATGACTATAAGAAGTTATTTCCATTGATAAAACCATGGGTCATTACATTTGTCGCCCCTTAGTAAATTTCTCCCTCAAAATTTCATGTTATACAAACACATGAGGGTACTTCTACTTCATCACCTCCCTCAGTTCCCAAGTTTCTTCATAAAACATATGGTTCCTCCACAACAATTTGACAAGGTGGTTTTTCTTATTACATAGAACCTTATCTCTCCAGTACAGAATCTTTACTTGCTAGTCCTCATATGAGAGATCATCTTCTAGTTGTCCCACCTCTGAGTTTAGTACATGTGACAGATCTGGTATGTACTTCCATAAGAGTGATACATGAAACCAGTCATGAACATGATCCATATTTGGTGTAAGTTCAAGCTGATAGGCCACATCTCATATGTTTCCATGGATCTCAAAGGGTCAATGTACCTATGTCATAACTTCCCTTTCGTTCCAAAACACATTACTCTCTTCCATGTTGATATTTTAAGGAAGAATTTATCTACAACGTCGAACTCCAAGTCCCTTTAATGGTTTCTACCATAGCTATTTTTCCAACTTTGAGAATCTTTGATATGTTTCTGGATGGCTTGTTCCTTCTATATCATCTCTTTTACAGGACCAGGTCCATTTATCTTTCCTTCTCCAAATTAATCCCAATAGGTTGGAGTTCTACATCGCTTTCCATATAGAGCTTCATATGGATCCATCTGAATACTTGAGTGGAAGCTATTGTTGTTTGAGACGTCAACCATTAATAGATATTGACCCCATCCACCACTGAATTCTAAAGATCATTCTCTTAGAATGTCTTCAAGCATCATAATAGTCCTTTTATATTGGCCATCATTTTGGGGGTGAAAGGCCATGATGAAAATTAATTCAGTGCTCAAAGAATGTGGAAGACTCCTCCAGAATTTAGATGTGAAACTTAGATCATGATTAGAGACAATCGAGAGTGGAACACCATGCAGTCTGACCACTTCCTTCACATACATCTTTTCATGTTTTTAAAGAAAGAGATATTCTTGAGTAACAATAAAATGGGTAGTCTTGGTGATTCGGTTAACCACAACCCATATTGCGTTATTTAACCTTCGACATCTTAGGGAGACCCATGAAAAATTCCTTAGTGAAATTCTCCCATTTCCACATGATTATAGGTAAAGGTTTCATCATCCCTTTGGACCTTTTTAACTCTGTTTTAAATTTCTGACATACCAAGCCCCTTGAGATATATTCTTCAATCTCATTCTTCATGTTAACCCCCCAGAAGTGTTCTTGGAGATCTCGGTACATTGGGTGCTACTAGGATGGATAGATAATTTTGAGCTATGTGCATTTTAAAATAGCTCAATCTTTATCCTGAGTGATGAAGAAACATAAATAAACTTTCCTAACAGAATCACACTATCATCTTTGATATGGAACTCATGAAGCTTCCATGCATTCACCTTATTTTGTAAATCCAGATCACCCCTTTCTGACACCTTAATCTTCTCATAGATAAATGGTTGCAAAATAATTTAGGAAAGTTATGATCTATCCCTTTACCTTATGATTTCCAAATACATCCTTTACATATCCAAGAATAAGGGATCTTTCTCAATCCATGGCATGGAAATACTGGCAGGTTATTTTCTACTTAGAGCATCAGCTACCTTGTTCGCCTTTCAAGGATGACCGTGAATAGAGTAACAGTAGTTCTGTATTATCTCTAACCATATCCTTTGACTCATTTTGAGCTTCTTTTGTGTGAATATATACTTTTGGATCATGTGGTATTTTTATATGTGACACTTCTCACCATAAAGGAATTACCACCATATTTTCAAGGAAACAATCACAACTACCCACTCTAGATCATCTGCTGGGTAGTTATACTCAAGTATCTTCAACTACCATGAGGTTTAGGTGATCACATTATCATTTTTCAATAGTAAAAAACCCAATAATTTCTTTGAAAAATCACTATATATAACAAAACATTCTCCACTTCTCTGTAATGTGAGTACAAGTGCAGTGATCAGCCATCTCTTTAACTCCTTGATACTTCCCTCACATTCTTCCATCTAGACATAGTTTTCCCCTTTTCTTGTTAACTTTCTTTATGGGCTTTACAATCATGATAAATTTCTCATAAAACGTTGGTAGTACCCAGGTAATTCAAGAAAACTAAATATTTCTATAACACTAGATGGTCTAGTCCATTCCTCAATCACCTTTTTTAAGGATCCATAGAAATTCCCTCAGTTGTGATCACTTGTCCCAAAAATGTGACTTGCTTCATCCAAAAGTCACACTTTATGAACTTGTCCTATAACCCATCCTTTCTCAATGTATCAAAAAACTCATAGATGTTATTCATGTTCCTCCTTTCTCTTGGAGTAGATGTGAATATCATTGATAAACACTACCAAAAACTAGTCAAGGTAATGTCTAAAGACTCTATTCCTTAAATCCATGAATATTTTAGGGGAATTAGTAAGTCCAAAGTGAATCACCTGACACTCATAATGCCCATACCTTTTATGGAAGGTATACTTCTGAATATCTTCCCACTACAACTTTAGATAATAATATCCGGAGCAAAGATCCACCTTTGTTAAGTATTGAGCTCCTCATAACTGATCGAACAAGTCCTCAATACATGGAAGAGAATACTTGTTATTTTTTTTTGATCTTGTTTAGTTCCTAATAACTGATACACAATTGCATTGTTCCATCATTCTTCTTCATAAATATCACTGGTGCACCCCAAGGTGATGCACTATGGAATATGAACCCTTTGTCCAAATTCTCTTGCAACTACGTATTTAACTCCTCTAGTTAGATAGGATAAATCCTATAGGGACACGTTGAGATAGGAGTAGCTCCAGGTAAGAGTTCTATAGATAAATCTACCACAAGATTTGGGGGAAGTCTGTGAATCTATTCATGAAATACATCTCTATATTCCCTCACGATGGGCATTTCTCCGAGGTTGAAACATTCCTCTGACTCAACCATTTGGGAAAGGTATGCTTTTTCATAGGGAATCAACACCCACCCCATTGAAGGATTTTCTAAAGGAGATTCATTGTATTCTTTTCATTTGTAGAGGATCATGGGATGGTTTGGAATATGAAAAGATATTTCATTTTACCTATAGTTAATATGTTCTATATATAACGAGAGCCAATCTATACCCATTGTAGCATTTAATTCCATGAAGGTAAGTATTACAAGATTCTTGGGAAGAATCTTACCACATATGCCAACAAGAGAAGAGTAAAAAACTTTGGTTCCAATGATTTCACCACTTGGTGTTTTTATAGATATCTCTACTTCAATATTTTGGGGCTTCAATTCTATAGTTATAGAAAACATGAATGATATAATGGAATCTGTAGAACCAAAATCAAATAATACTTTTTCCATTATTTAGTGAATAAAAATTGTACATTGTACAACTTCATTATCTTTCTCTTATTTCACCAAAGTTATGGCATAATACTTCCCTTTTTCTTTTGGATTTGGTGGCTGCTAGCGCTGATTACCCCCAAGGACTTCTAGTTTAGTGCATTGGATTACATAGTTCCCTTTCTCCCTACAGTTGTAGCATTGGATCATGGGTGGAGCTCTCCTTTATTCCACTATATTATCCTTCCTTCTCATATATTTTCGACACTCTTGATCATTGGGGACTTCTTTTTGACACTTTAGTCATTTCTCCGTCCGTTTGAGGTAGTTCCAACGATGCATCTTCCCACATTTTTTTCATCTGGGTTTTTGAGTTTTCTTCCCAGAATTATCATTAGATCCATCTACTTGAAACTCCATATTTCATTTATTATCACCATAGCCATTGGACCATTCTACGAACTCCATATCAACTTTCCAAGAACATCGAACGACTTCTTTATAACTCCCAAAGTCTCAAATTTCATGAGCCTTTTAAAGTTGTGTTTTTAATCCACTAAATAATCTATCATTTTTTTTGTCATTGCTCATAACAAAACCCGAATCATACCTTGAAATCCTTGTGAAATTCACTTCATAGGTTTTCATAGATTCTGCTTCATTTTTCATGATCTCTATGAATTCTATCTCCATATTTTTATGAAGAGTTCCTGGGAAATACTTGTTAAGAAACATGATCTTAATGTCTTCGCATTCCATCCCTTTAATTTTGTGTCTTGGTTTGGTGTTCTTAATCAAATTCCACCATTAACCGACCTCACCTTCTAGATGATAAATAGATAGTTTCATGTTTTCTATCATATAACATTTAATAATATAAAATATCTTCTCTAATTATTTGACCAACCATTTCACAACTAGTGGATCAGATGATCCACAAAACATCAGTGGTCGTTGCCTTATAAAACACTCGATAGCCAGTTGGTCCCTCTTTGGTGAAGGAGGATGTTCATCATTATTCAGGATATTATTCATAACCTGAGATATTTGGGTAAGAATTTCAACAATGTTTTAAACTCCACCTCAAAAATCATTGGGGATGTCATTAGTGAAATTGTTACATTGTCCCATGCACAGGTTGTTGGCATGGTTTTCTAGGTTCCCACCATTTTCTAAAATATAAATGGTTAGAACAAAACATAAACCAACATTTCATGAATAAATAACTTATTAATTTGAGAAAGTTACAATAAAATCATATCATATGGGATCTCTATGTTTAGAAAAGCTTCTTGAATTGATACTGGTACCCATTCTCATACTAGAAGTTTTCTCTAGGGTTCACTAATCCTAATTCCCAAATTAACAAAACATTGCCTTTGATACCAACTATAGCAACCCTTCCTTTTTATACATTACTATTAAATAATTATAAATATAAACAAAATAATATTATTACACCATTAGGATAAAAAGTTTTAGTGTATTGGGAAAACTTGGACAAAACATAACATTGAAAACATCCAACATATACATTTATTTAATTCATTCTTCTCCATCTTCTTATTTTCCCTTGAAAAATACTAAGTAAAAATAATCACCTAAGGATATAAATAAAAAATGGGTGATATAAAATCCATTTAAGAGGATATATATGAACAATATAATAGGGTATAAGCACCAACATAACATAGGTAATTGATCATTAACATGATAGGAAGCATTAATAAAAGACTTGAAATATGCCAATGCCTAAAAATGAAACACCATGTCTTTGTGGTCAACTAACACACATAGTTGTGAACAATTATAGCATCATGTTTATACCTAATTTACCTTTATCTTTTGAGATAAATCACTTTACCCAATGCGTTGTAGCAATTTATAATTCAGGGCGCACCTGTCACATCATAACATTAATATTGTGCTATATAATTCTAGGCGCACCTGTCAGATTATAACATTTATAATATCATGCATGCCACAAAGAACATATGTCAAAATTAAAGATAAAATATCCAATGTAAATGAATGGGTTTCAAATAATAAATAATACATTCATAAATATTTGGAACCCAAAATAAAGAGGGGATAATATTCATGACATAGAACAATCAATGATGAGTGAAGTAGAAACAATCTTTGAGAAGCAAAAAAGAGGGTGTTTATTTGTAAGAAGAGTTCCTTTGGGAGAACTTTAGGATATTCATAAACTCAATTAGAAAAAATTTATATCACAGAATAGATAATTTTTGGATGAATAAAGGATTATTAATCCATATCCATACTAAAAATGGGTTGAAATAGGGAAAACCCAAATATGAGAGTTGGGTTTAAGAATTTCCCTTTAACCAGACATTTTCTTCACTTTAATGTCCTGTATAACCTCATGATATTAATTAATTAACAATTAAAAAACCTTTTATACATTAATAAGATTAATTAATATTTTATTTTGTTCAATTATGGGATTTTTGATGAGTTATATGGTATAAATTAATTGTTCAGGAATGTTCATTTATATTGGTTTCTTAAATGGTTCGCTTGTATTCATGTATTGAAGTTCATTTAAAACGTGGAAAAACATAAATAATTTAATTATATTTTAATGAATATGTTAAATAACTTGAAATTATCTTATAAATGATTTTTTTATACAATGATAATGAATCATTATATAAGAATTTAATGATGCTCGTTTTGGTTAATTAAGGTGCTTTTTACCACAACAAACTTTTTTTGTTTAATCATTTAGTAATATGTAAATAATTTAGTTAAAGAACATTAAATAGGATATAATACATATAAAAGTATCTAGGTAAACCATAAAAATGGTTTCCTAACTAGATTTGAAGGCGGTAAAGGAAAATGAAAACATGTCATTCTTGGAGGTGATAAATTGACACCTACAGAACAACGTTTTCCTTTCTAAAATAACAAGAAGAGGAGAAGTGGGTGAGATGATATATTATCCCATTACTATCCTAATATTACATTATATTTAATATACTTGAGTTACCATACCATTTTGATGAGTATAGGTGGGGATATAATAAGAAAATAACTTGAAATTGAAAGGAAATTAAAGGAAAAGAGAGAGAGGGGAATTACCTCTGGAATCCTCCTTATGGCACCTTGGATTGGTCTTTTGATGATACCATAATCTCTTGAATTTTGGGGAGGGTATAGGTAATATTTTTTCACTATTTTAGTCAAGGATTGATGCTTGATATGTGTGAGGAAATAATGGTGTGAAGGGTGGTATTTATTGTAGAGAGGAGGGGTGATTTCCAAATATTATATTCATTAATATATTATTTCTCCATAACATAAGAAATAGTGATGGTTCCATGATCAAGAATAGTAATAAGTTCATGTTTGTTCTAACCTATTGGTCTTACATCATAATAACATCACCCATGACACTATAATTCATGAATTTAACATATTTTGTAAAATATTGTATTTAACTATTCATAAAAAATTCTAGTATTTCATAAAAAACCCCAAAAATTCACTCTAATAAATTCTCGATGTGTAGAATAAAAAAATGAACTTTGTTTTTCAAAAAATAATATTTCAAATATGTTAAATTAAATTTTTAAATAAAATAATATTTTTTTCAAAAAATACAAATTTAAAATCATTTATTTACATACTCCAAGATATAGTTATTTCATAGTTTCACATAAATCATTTATATATACTATCATATGTAAATTTAATTTTAATAAGGGTAGGTTAATATTCATAATGGTAGGTAATTATTCACTAAAAAATAAGTTTCTTCCATCAGACCCCAAAAATCATCCTAGACGCAACCGTGTATGTCATATTTTGGAAATTTAATACAAAGAAGTGGAAAAATTATGTTTAATGGGCACATAGTATTTAGTACCATCATATGTAATTGTGTTTCATAATTTCATTATACAATAGGGTTTGATTATATTATGGTATTTCCATTGATAAAACCACGGTTCATTATAGAGATGATGATCCGGTTCTACTATTTAGAGTAGAATAAATATGGAAAAATCTCTGTAAGTTCCCTGAATGTCAAAGGAGGTATAGTTCTTAGGTGAGTCTGTGAAAACCCTCTTTTAATTTCATTGATTTCCACTCTGGTTGATAATTAGAAGACCCGTTCCTAGTACTACAGGTGGTCCAGAATGACCCTTCTATTGAGAACTCTCCTGAGAATCATCATGCATCCTATTTCCCTTAAAGGAACTCATGATTCCACTAGGGGAGAATAAAAATATTGATAGCCCTAACATTCCAGATAGACCCATTTCAACCATAAGTGCTCTATCCAGAATATCTATATAAGTAGGATATTGAAAAAGGAATATAAAAAATTAATAACCTAAAGAAGTCCCAAATTGAACCTTTGAGCCTTCATCTTTTAATTCCACACAATATCAGTTGAAAAATTCATAAGCTCGGAAAAATAATTTTCATACTTTTTCACAGTCCCATCAGCTAACTCATGTTTAAGAAAATCCATAGACATGTTCGACAACATCGAATCTGGTTAGAATTTGTTGGTGAAAATAATTTTGATGCATTTCCACTCTAATCCCTCATGATTCTTTGCCATCACCATAGTTTCCCACCATCTCCTACTCGGTCCTTCCAGGACAAGGGTGCCACACTTCACATTTATTTTTTCAAGTTTGTAGAAGAACCCAAAAAACACTCCATTGTGCTCATAAATTTATTATCCTCTTGAGGATCATTTGATACTTTGAATGGAGTGAGTTTTTGGTGAGGAAACTCATCAGAACAAATCATGAGAAAATCTATCTATGGTTCCGCAGTTGGATCCTGAATATAAATTGGAGGTGTTGCCTATCCCATAGATTGGATAGTGTAACAATACCCACAACCAGATTTGGATCTACAACATGATTTTCTCACCGAGGTTCAGTAGTTTCATCATCTTGGATCTAATTAACACATATTTATGGAGACATGATGTTACACAACATTAGTAGAAAATAAAGAAGAAATCATGTTACACTCAAATAGAGAAACAAGATAAATAAATCCCATTATATTGAACAAAAAATATTTGGATTTGACTCTTTCCAAATAAAATAGGGAAAATACTATAATTAATCCTCAATATGACTTTCTCTAATAACCCAAGGAAACATAAGATTCATTACTATTAAATCGGGTTATGCACTTAATCACAAAAATCTCCTGTGTCTTGACAAGATGTCACAAATACATAATGACTTCAATGAAAAACCTCAAACTAGAGATCATATACCACATTATCATGAACAAGATTGAGTAACCTAGAAACCCAAGACCCAAATTGGAACTGATATAGTAAAAAAGGAGTTTTTAGTCCCTATAGGTTTAGGACTAGAACATGATAACATATGAAATGAAATTTGGACTGGTTTTTCAATAATAACAAATGAAGTAAAAGTAACAAGAAAGTACACATATCAAATGAAAATCCACTAGGAGTAATGTACTAAAAGTCAAATTGGAATAAGCAGTCTTCTGTACTATAACTATGTACCATAAAATAGGAAAATACTAACCAAGACCCAACTCAGACGCAACTCACCAAGTCCACGGTTCAATAGCTATGACCATATACATGTGATCCATTTACCTTACTCAAACCTAGAAGGAGATAATCTATAAGCACTTGAAGGCACAAGTAGGGTGTGAGTGAAATCCCAATATGATTTCAGCAAATATTACATAACAATTAGAAAATATCAAAATAACCAAGAAAGTGCATTCTATTTTCAAATAAATATACTTGGTATATTAAAATCATATTTAAACAACTCATGAATTATAATTCAAAATATGGGAATATGTTAGAAAATCATGCATCAAATTTCAAATGATGTGAATACATTTCAAACAATAGAATTACTTTTCAAAAAAGGATTCTTTACAAAACTGGCACTTTTCAAAAATCAATTCAACAAAAAATTTTATATAAAAAAATTTATATAAATCAAAATGCAAGTAAAACAATTTATAATAATGGAATACAAACATTTTAAGCACAAAAAAGCACACAACAAGTTCATATTACAAATAAGGTATAATAGTTTTATGCTATAGAGACCCCACACTATTATTGAGATGCAGTATGTACATAAGTCCCATTGAACCAAGGTCAAAGAGGATTCATAACCCTCACTTATGGGATGTGATGTGTTAATATGATGTTTTAGAATGTTTTAATTCATAAAGATCCATCCAAATAGATCACTAAATACTTATGTCTTGAATGTTCCCTTATAAGAAAAAGAAATAGACAATTTATTTTAAGAATTCATAAAATACAATTAAATCTCATTATCCATTTCAAAAATTCATATTTTCCATACAAACCAATAATGGGGTTTTATTAAAAAACATGAATTTTCACCAAGATAAAACTGTAATGTTTCTATAAAGACCATTTTGACTCCAATTTAAAAAAATAGGAATTTAAAATCAATTCACCATTTAATTTCACAGTCTAATTACATAATTAAATTAATAAAATTTAATTTTGAATAAAATTCCATCAATTTCATATGAAACCCACAATTCAAGGGAATTTGGGTTTTTCATATCTTTATATCAAAAACATTTACACAATTAAATTAAAAAGTTAAATTGAAATAATTTCCATAAAATCTAAAATTCAAATTAAATAATTTAATTTTTCACTATTTTCCACAAACACACCACATTTTAATTGAATTGTGGTTTTCCAATTTCCGGATAAAAATGATTTTCTTAAAAACCCCAATAAAATGGAACAAGATTTTTCCAGAAAAACAAATTGAAGCTATTTTTTCAATACCAAGTAATTTAATTTAATTAAAACAACTGAAATTAAAAAATGAAATTTAGGGTTAATGTAAATTTGGAATTGTAATTGAACCACCTACCTTGGATTCACTTGATCTCAAGCATCAAACCCTAATTGGGATTTTCAAAAAAAGAACAAAAAAACTAAATCCTGGGAAATGAGGTTATATCATTGGTTTATAACCCTAAAATAGTGGATATTAGATCCAAAATTTATCACAATTAACCACAGAACCCTAGGGAGGAAGAGATAGGGATAAGGAATCTAACTAGAAGGAGACCGATTTCCATTAGACCATCTTCAGATCACTTCTGAGAGGGTTCTAAGGGGACAATAATACTTCATGGTAGCTCCAAGGTTGGGAGAAACTGGGTTGGAGTTATACTGGTTCACCAGGGACCAAAAATAGGGGTTCATAAAATTTTAAGAAAAATTTAGACAACTTAAAATCTTTATGCATGGATTCATGTGAAGACCTGCACGGTTGGACCAAATCATGCATCTTGGTCATGCATCTATTTTAAATAGGCTTCACAATTTCTACTAAGAGGGAACATGAATTTACTAACTGTGTACCAACACTGAATAAGATCACTACCATGGGCTACCCAGTTTTCTCTAATAGTGTGCACAGTTTGGGAAAATCATGTTCCAACCGTGCACTAGCCCAAAAAAATTATAAACATTAAAATTTTCATCCCAATGAAGCCTATATTAAACCCAACAAAATCTTCATAAAAATAAGTGTTCATTAATACTTAAAAAATAGTAACATATTGTTATAGGGTCTATTAAAATCATTTACCATTGAACTGAACAATTTATCCCCTTTGAAAATTCCATTTCAATATACTTTTTGAAAAAAAATTGGAAAAAAAAACATAAAAACCATTTAAAATAGTAAAAATTCCATCCCACTTTCCTTTAAAAAAATCCATCTTTAAATTTAAAACAATTTTATTAAGAAAATTCACTGATTTCGCTACCCATTCGGGGAAAAATACCTTTTCAAATATATATAAGGAATTTCATCATGGACATGAGGCCTAACCAAATACTTCTAGAATTTTGTGAATTTCCATTCTTATTAAAGTGGTTTCTTTTTCCACTCAAGAAAATATAAAATAAAATAAATAATAACACCAAAATCTTAGGAATCACTCAATGTGAAATGAATCAATAATAATATCATAAACCAAAACATTAATCCCACCTCTATAATTTTGGACTTCCCTCATACATTAGTTATCCAATATCATGAATGAGTTATATTACATATCCCAGAAGTATCTTATCTCTAATATACATATCCCAAATAGCAATTCAAGAGAAAATAAGGGACCTAATAAAGTTTTTGAACACCTGGGCATGAATTAACCTGTCTGGATCAAAGGGACACATGAACTCATGCACACCTCCACCTATGTATGTAGATTCAAACAAGAGTCGGGGAACTATATTTAACCAAGTGTGAGACTATTTCCTCAGTACCTAATAAAAATAAATGTATTCCAGAACTAAAGAAATAATTATATTATCAATAGAGAAAATTTGGTAGGAATATCAATAATAATATCAACCCTTGATATAACAATATTTCATATGAAACTCAGTACGACTTGTCACGGATCCCCTCATATGGAAGATCTTTAATAAAATAAAGATTAAATAAATAAAATGGAATAAAAAAAATGATCCTATATTTTGTCCAAGAATTTCCTAGACCAACCTACTCCTCTGTTATAACATCCATAAGTATGGTCACTACGCTAATCTAAAGTCTTGGTCAAAGGAGTTTACATGTGTACCTAGAATAGCATGCAGTGTGTGAGTATAAAACCCTATAGTACACAACCAATACATACTAAACAAAACAAAAGTAGTTATATAGAAGTGAACATGATGATAGAAAATTAATTTCACAGGTAAATAATCACATTGTTGTTCACCATGAACTAAAAAAATTCTACGAACCCCTACCTCACCTTCTCCACTACCATAACAAATTTGATGTTTCATATAATTACTCTAAATTTTATAACAATCCGTGAGACAAATGTAATTCTTATAACATGTTATAATTCCATCCAGCCTCAGTTCATGAAACATTAGAAATCACACCCCACTAACTATATTAGGTTTGGCCACGTGACCTTCTGAACCTACTAGAAGTCTTTGGTTAGGCCTCATGGACATGATGACATTCCTCATATTATTCAAGAACGCGTTATTAAGGTCATTTTTCCTATTTTAAATACTCCCCCTATAACTAATTAACCTATCCATAAATGATTTTACTACCAATTTGATACCAAATGATAGAAGTCTATGGGTACTGAACATATATTCAAACATAATTCAAAAAAATCCTCATTCTCCACACACACACACACACTAAATCATTTCATATCAACATAGGACAAATGGGCCACCCACACACACATAATAATTTCATATAAAGAGAGAACTCATGACCCACACACACAAGTATGGGCATGTCATATTATGAGTGGTATCTTGGGACACACACACACACACAAGTGTTCTGTATCCACAAATGTAACACCGCAGGTAAATAAAGAATATGAAATTTTCATATTTATCCATATTTTTGAATAAAATTTTAATATTACTTTAAAGGGGATGCTATGCACGATGGCGTACCCAATACGTAACAATGGGTTTCTTGGAAATCTTGTGTTGCACTCTAATAATAAAATAATATTATTTTAAATGGTAGTTAACGCCTAGCCATTGTAATGGAGGGAATGGAAAGAACTGGCTACAAAATGATTATATATGTTTGTCAAATATTTTTACTCTTTACAATAAATGTTATAGGATTAAAAATGCAAATGAATCCAATTTTAAGCGTAAACATTCTAATATTCTTTAAAAGGTCGATTAACCGCTTTTTGATGACGAACCTCTTTTAAATCAACATTTTGAAAATTTTATGTGTTATATTTGACAAAATAAAATTCTTATTTAGAATCTGGATATCAAAATATACTTTGTGTAAATTTTTGGTATTTTTCCGATAAAGTTCATTTTTTAATGAATAGTGTAAAATGTTGTATTTTAATTCAAAACCTCTTTTTAATCTAATTTATTTATATGATTAGATTATATTTTGAATTGGTTTTAAAGTGAAATTAGAAAATATTTTTACCATTAAATCCAGTAGTGGTCATTGGAATTAATTTCACTTTGAAATCGGACTTAAACTAGTGTCAATCTTTTGATACTTATTGTTTCATAAAAACACGCTATTTGTCATGACAGTGGGAATTAATTATTAAATTAATTAATGTGACTTATATGTTTTGAATTTTTTAAAATATACTTCATTTTTGAATTCGGAATATCAAATATAGCTTAGGGTGAATTTTTGGTATTTTTCTGAAAAACTTCAATTTTTGATGAATAGTGAAACCACTAAGTGGTAATTATAAAAACTGATTTTTCCGTTTAAATGAAAATTTTCCATCTTTGTGTTTTGAATTTTAAAAATATGACATACATGGTTGTCATTAATATGTAAAATGTGGTTCAATGGGATAAAAATAATTTTTTAGTAAATAGTAGCGTATTAAGTTTTTAATCGCGATTAGAGGTAATTAGTGTAGTTTTATGTAAGAATAATGTTTTAATAAAATGAAATGACCTAGAAACATGTCCTACCCTCATTTGATGTGTAATTTCCGACCAAGAAAATCCATGGGTCAACTTTAGGACCCCATGGAGCCACTTTGGTTTGAAAATGACATAAATATCTTTTTATTTAATGTTAAAGTAAAAATGACACAAACATGAGATGTTTTAGTAAAACAATTCTTACATAGGGTTATACAAGTCAGCCTTTTGACTATAAATAAACACTGGAAAGATAAAAAGATTTCCTACATCATAGTATTTTTTTATAATTTTTAGACATTAAATAAATTACATTATTTATGACATCATGATGACACAACGATGACCTCATTATTTAATGATTTAAATAAAATGGAAAGATAATGTAATATCTAAGACCTACGCATGTCCAAAACCTATTGGATGAGTGGATTTAGAACCCTTATCACCTTATACTCTAAATAAATCAATTTGGGACCTTTAAAATCCGAAACTCTTTTGAAAATAAAGTAACATTTTGTAACTTTACAAGAGTGCCCATCCTCTCCTCTTATAAAAGGCCCTCACCTCTACCTCCTTACCCACCCTCCCAAAGCCTTTGGATCGGCCAAACTCTCCCCATTTTGTCTCTCCACTTCCATCTATTACTCATTGAAGCCTCACTCTGGGCATAATTCTTCCCAAGGAAGCCTTCGAGCTCAAACCAAATGGATTTACCCGATTTTAAGGTAATGTCTTCACTTGAGTCCTTTTGTTTTATTTTGCCTCTCCAACCCCATAAACTCTTTTTATTCATTTCTTTTGTAACAAATACAGTATCTTAAATATACTAGGATGTTGTTATAAGAAGTATTTGAGCTACACTTACACACACCTACATCGAATGGTTAATGAACATACTGTTTTCGTGGATGGTGAATTTCTGCCTCACGAAACGATGATTATTCAACACTCATAATACACCTTCAAAGGTGGACATTAAGATATCACTATATTTATATATGATATATAATATGTTTATGTTTTACTTAAGCTTCTGTATTTTTCATTTATGGCATACCTTTATGGTTTCCATTATGGGTAAACGCGATATCTTCATTTAAGGAAGTGCGGACTACCGGCCCCTCAAAGTGATGTGATTTGTTAATGCCATATGTGGGACGTATAAAGGATGGATTTAAAGTTATTATATATGATGTTAAACAGGAATTATAATATACCTCTATATCATTATTATTTATTTCCATTAATGTATGAGATAGAAATGAAAGTAGCGTTCATGCGTACGCACGGCTTACCGTCTCCATGAATGGTGCATTTCATTTATTATCCCCAAATGTAATGTACTATTATAAGTACATATTTATAATGGATACATATAATGTATTTTACATATAAATGATGAATATAAGTCTGGAATTAAAATATACATACCTCTCATTTAGTTTTAATTCCATTAATATGACAAAGAAATAAAAGTAGCGTTCATGCGTACGTACGGCTTACCGTCTCCATGAACGGTGCATTTCATTTCTTACTTCTAAATGATTATGTAATATTATAAATACATTTATATGCTGGATATATATGATATATATGATATCCAAATAATGAATATCATTCTGGATATAATGAACCATTGACCACACGAACAACATGTAATTGTAAGAAGTTCACTTTCGACTTAAGAACCAAATATCGACAAAACAATCATTATTTACATAAATGATTACATAATGTTTATAAAATGTAAATAAGTGATATAAAAGGAATACTGAACTTGAAAAGGTTCTTAATCAAATAGATATTAACTCAAGTTTATTACTCAGTACGTTAAAGAACGATCGAGTCAAGTCGGACCCGAGGTAAGGGATCTTGCTCCTCTCTTTCTTTTTAAGTACACTATTTTATGTCATTCATTTTAAAGATCATATTTCTTGTTATTGGGATGTCCTTTTATATTACTATTACTTCACTTTTTATGTTCATATGGTGAGATACCCTATTCTCTTTCATCAATCCATTTTGGAAGTTTTGAGTGGCGCCGTTAGGCTTCCGAATTTTCGTAAGAGATCTAACCTCTCTCTTTCTTTTTAAGTACTCTCCTTTATGTCATTTATTTTAAGAACATATTTGTTATGTTGGGGGATGTTATTTTATATTAATCTTTATTTAAAATTTATGTTAATATGATGAGAGACCCTATTTGATCTCATCAATCCATTTTGGAAGTTTTAAGTGGCGCTGTTAGGCTGCCGAGTTTTCGTAAGGGATTTTTCATCTCACTTTTATCCCCGTGAGATTTATGCTACATTTCCCACAATTTCCTTTGATTGGTGTATGTAATTCCCATTATTATACTCTTTGTGTAATATAATTTCGTTTATGAGTATTCACATCAATGATGTATTGACCTTCTTTCATGGGGTGTATGTTTCAAAAGATACCCAAGTCGGTAAGGGAACCTTTCACCCTCCTCTTTCTAAAAGACTTCTTTTGTTGGGTAATTTAATTCACATATTTTTATGTTGGGGTATGTTCTCATATATCCTTATTGATGTAAATTTTAAGTGATGAGATACTTTTTTTTATCTCTCATCAACTCTTTTTCTGAATTTTGAAGTGACGCCGGGAACTTTTTAACCCAAATTTGATTCTTTGGGATAACCTTGTACTCCTTGAATATGTCATTATATGAATATGTGTGAATAAACTCTGATTGTTTTACACTTAATATCCACTTATATTTGATGTATTCATTTGTCACACATAATTATGCAATTGGTTTATCTTTAAACCAAGTATACCATCTTTGTGAGGGTCTTCGTCTCAATCTCCATTCATTGAGGAATATTTTGTTTTATACACAACCTTCTTTTATACGGTGTATAAACCCCTTTGAATTTTACGTTTATTCAAAAGGAATCTTTTTTTCTACGAAGCATTTTACTAAACGACAAAATCGAATGTTTCTTTTTACATACGCAGTGACAATGACCTTTTCCTCCACCGCGAGTATTATTTGATATTTGGCTTCCTCAACAAGCTGTAATGTTTTTAAAATAAAATAAATACCATATACTTTTTTTGTATTTTGGTATTGAAAATGGTTTTGATAAAGGATTATATTATGTCAATATATTTAAATGATATATTTTGATTGAAATGTTGAAATGTTATCATTCCTTTATGTTGGTTTTATGTGTTATAATTTTATAATGGTACTTGGAAATTTTACGGGTGGTTACATGATAAACCATATGACGGGTGGTGCTGTGAATACCAGGATGGGTGGTTACGTTATAACCTCCAATGCATTGGGTATGGAAGTCAGTCGTATGGCTATTCCATTAAGTATGTATGGAAGTTGGCCGAATGGCTATTCCATTAAGTGATATGTGTGGAAGTCGACCTTATGGTTATTCCACTTAAGTATGTTTATGTCCCAAGTTACCTTTATATGTTATGTGTTCTTTATATGGGTTTTATGGTAATCATTTGGTTACAAAATGGTAAGTAATGATATTTTATTCAGTGAAGAGTTTTTACTACTTCATGAAGGTGAAGGTATTACTTTGATAAAGTATACATGGTTTACCTGTTGTTTTGAATAACTAAAAGTTTTCATTGTTTGTGTATTCATTACTGAGCTTTTTATGCTCATCCAAAGTTTTTGAAATGTTTTTCACAGGACTTAGCGAGGAATAGGGTCAAGGATGTGTTCAAGGGAAAGTCACGCTACCTAAAACATGGAACTAGACATGTTTCTTTTGAAGAGTTTTTATTTTATGGAAATTTAGTAGAAGCGACTACTTTGTAATCTTTTGAGATGTAATAGTTATTTCCTAATTCTCTAGAACTCTAAACCTGAAAAGATCCTCAATGTGAATTACTCATTTAATTCAATATTAAGTAAGGTTTAAGGCTGGGGCCTTATAGTTGGTATCAAAGGTCGGTTTAGATAACTTTAGAGGTTAGGGTATTCTTTAAGCATAAGTCACATTACCATAATGGTTAGGATTTCAGAAAGAGTCGTAGTTTTTAGATAAAGTAAATGAGTAATTATATCTTCCTCATTAGTACATGATGGTTTTGTTGATATACTCACACTGACCCTTTTTGGTTTTAGTAAATGGCTGGATCTAGCAGGCACCAAAGTAACAGTGGATGTGAAGGAAACTGTGACAGTTTTCTGAGCGAGCAGTTGAATGATATGGGAGATGGAATGAGAACTCTTGTGTTTATCCTCAACCAACTATCTGGAGTCATGATTGACCACCTAATCCTTGGTGATTTCTATAAGGCATCATATATATGAGAAACAAATCCCTATGGAACTACAGGTAATAATCATAAAGTTAAGTGTGTTCAAAAACCTATGTTTCATAGATGTGGAAAGAAACACCTAGGAAAATGTTTCAAAGGGACAGAAATATGCTATAGATGTGGAAATGAAGGTCATAAAGCAATAACCTTCCATGGAAAAAAGAAGCATCTAGTTGACTCGAGGAAAGGGAAAGAAGTTCTTTCTAAGGGATCAATTGAATGTTTTAAATGTGGTGTGCATGGTCATTATGCAAACACATGTCCTATGAAGATGTTTCGTGAATGGGATCACAAAGATCATACAAATACTCGTTTACCAATGCCTAATGCCATTTCTATTGAGGATGAAGAAACTGACAATGACCAATCAAAGGTATGGATTATTTTTTAACTTTTTTTTCTATTTTGGAATCTTAGGATATGAGTCATGATTTTGTTTGTAGGAAAGAAGTATTTCAGAATAAGTTGGAAAGGAATGGTTAATGGATCATGAAGAATGTAGAATGAGTAATAAGTCAACATATAAGGGCTTCAAGAGTTATAGTGAGATTCTTAAGAGTATTAAGTGTCTTTTGATGATGGGGTACATTAGAAGATTTTTATAGTATGTGTAACACTGATGTTTAATATATGAAAATTTTATTCAAAGAATAGTAATCTGTTCTTTTGTGTACATAGTTATAAAGAACCATTTGGGTTTATATGATCCTTACTTTCGAGGTAATTATGGGTTACTATATGTAATGATGGAAAGTGAAATTCATGAGATAAAATTGATGTTAAATTACGTTATGGTTATTTTTGAAGATTTTATCTCGTTATTGGGGAATGTTTTAAGAATTATATAGTTTTGGAAAAAGGACAACACGCAGACTGTGTGACTACCCGTCGCGTCGGACAAAGCTGTGGGAATCGAACCCACAACCAAAGTGCGACTGGTATTTATCACCTACCACTGGACTACGTGAAGTCCCTGGTTAGTTTGACTGATTCTTTTTAGTTATATGATTTTATGAATTAAGAGTAAGTTGATTCTGGGTTATTTATGAAAATGATTAACCTATCATGGAGGATATGTGATTAAGTTAATTACTTTTCAATACGAGACTTTAGGAGCAACTGATGTTGTTTGGAGACAAATGTTACGATTTATCTTGGAAGACTATATGACTAAATCCTTCAAATATTTGGGTTTCAATCTTAGATTGGTTTACTTTGAATAATTTTATAGACAAATTGTTTATCGAATGGTCCTCGTTGAACTTTGGGTTTTGTTGGACAAATTTTGGAGATTAAGAATAGATTTTCTTTTTATAAAGGGTTATCCTTTTCTGGATTATCTGATCTTGTACTAACCTTTTTGGTTTTGGTTTTGGTTAAAGTATAAAGACATGGGAAGTATATATTTCTATTCTGTGGATTAGGTGATTCTCTTGAAGTTGATTATAGTACTCTTAATGTGAACAAGTCTTCCTAAATACTCGTCTTTTGGAGAAAATATGAGTTTGTGTAAGGAATCTAATAAAAGTTGAAATTCAACATGATAAGTGATTATGTTTCATTATGAATAAATTCCTCAATAAAATGTAACATAAAACAAAAAAAATTTCTATTAACTTTTCCTACTGGGGAATCGAATACTGTTTAACCCATCACAATTTTGTGATTTTCTTGCGGTTAACTTTATCCTAAACATGTTTTCTATCACTCTCCATCAGAACATGACCCTTTATGTTTTCCTCCATTTTCATACTTGGAATCCTTGTATGGGTTAACTCAGGTGACCTTTGTACTTATCTTTCTTTATTTTAAAGTGATTGTTTCACCAACTCTTGTTCTGATGTGGGACTTTCAACGATGTTTCCAAGCCAATTTTTAAAATTGCGAGGACGCAATTCCCAAAAGGGGTGAAGGATGTAACACCCCAGGTAAATAAAGAATATGACATTTTCATATTTATCCATATTTGTGAATAAAATTTTAATATTACTTTAAAGGGGACGCTATGCACGATGGCGTACCCAATACGCAACAATGGGTTTCTTAGAAATCTTGCGTTGCACTCTAATAATAAAATAATATTATTTTAAATGGTAGTTAACGCCTAGCCATTGTAATGGCGGGAATGAAAAGAACTAGCTAAAAAATGAATATATATGTTTGTCAAATATTTTTACTCTTTACAATAAATCTTATAGGATTAAAAATGCGAATGAATCCAATTTTAAGCGTAAACATTCTAATATTCTTTAAAAGGTCGATTAAGTGCTTTTTGATGGCGAACCTCTTTTAAATAAATATTTTTACAATTTTATGTGTTATATTCGACAAAATAAAATTCTTATTTAGAATCAGGACATCAAAATTTACTTTGTGTAAATTTTTGGTATTTTTCTGATAAAGTTCATTTTTTTAATGAATAATGTAAAATGTTGTATTTTAATTCAAAACCTATTTTTAATCTAATTTATTTATATGATTATATTATCTTTTTAATTGGTTTTAAAGTGAAATTAGAAAATATTTTTACCATTAAATCCAATAATGGTCGTTGAAATTAATTTCACTTTGAAATCGGACATAAACTAGTGTCAATCTTTTGATACTTATTGTTTCATAAAAACACGCTATTTGTCATGACAGCGGGAATTAATTATTAAATTAATTAATGTGGCTTATATATTTTGAGTTTTGTAAAATATACTTAATTTTTGAATTCAGAATATCAAATATATATTAGGGTGAATTTTTGGTATTTTTCTGAAAAACTTCAATTTTTGATGAATAGTGAAACCACTAAGTGGTAATTATAAAAACTGATTTTTTCGTTTAAATGAAATTTTTCAATCTTTGTGTTTTGAATTTAAAAAATATGACATACATGGTTGTAATTAAGAAGTAAAATGTGGTTCAATGGGATAAAAATAATTTTTTGGTGAATAGTAGCTTATTAAGTTTTTAATCGCGATTAGAGGTAATTAGTGTAGTTTAAGGTAAGAATAATGTTTTAATAAAATAAAATGACCTAGACAAATGTCCTACCCTCATTGGATGTGTCATGGCCGACCAAGATAATCCATGGGTCAACTTGGTGACCCCATGGAGCCACTTTGGTTGGAAAATGAAATAAATATCTTTTTATTTAACGTTAAAGTAAAAATGACACAAACATTAGATGTTTTACTAAACCAATTTGTACATGGTGTTATACAAGTCCGATTTTTGACTATAAATAGTCATTGGAAAGATAAAACGATTTCCTACATCATAGTATAGTTTTTATAATTTTTAGACATTAAATAAATTATATTATTTATGACATCATGATGATGCAGTGATGACCTCATTATTTAACGATTTAAATAAAATGGAAAGATAATGTAATATCTAAGACCTACACATTTACAAAACCTATTGGATGAGTTGATTTCGAACCCTTATCATCTTATATTTGAAATTCATCAATGTGGGACCTTTAAAATCCTAAACTCTTTTTAAAATAAAGTAACATTTTGTAACTTTACAAGAGTGCCCCTCCTCTCCTCTTATAAAAGGCCCCCACCTCTACCTCCTTACCCACACTCCCAAAGCCTTTGAATCGGCCAAAACCTTCCCATTTTGTCTCTCCACTTCCCTATATTACTCCTTGAAGCCTCACTTTGGGAAGAAGTCTTCCCAAGGAAGCCTTTGAGCTCAAACCAAAGAGAGTTACCCGATTTTAAGGTAATGTCTTCACTTGAGTCCTTTTGTTTTATTTTGCCTCTCCAACCCCCTAAACTCTTTTTATTAATTTATTTTGTAAAAACTCCAGTATCTTAAATATACTAGGATGTTTTTATAAGAAGTATTCGAGCTAAACTTACACACACCTACATCGAATGGTTAAGGAACATATTGTTTTCGTGGATGGCGAATTTCTGCCTCACGAAACGATGATTGTTCAACACTCATATAACACCTTAAAAGGTGGCCATTAAGATGTCACTATATTTATATATGATATATAATATGTTTATGTTTTACTTAAGATTCTTTATTTTTCATTTATGGCATAACTTTATGGTTTCCATTATGGGTAAACGCGATATCTTCATGTAAGGAAGTGCGGACTACCGCCCCCTCAAAGTGATGTGATTCATTAATACCATATGTGGGACGTATGAAGGATGGATTTAAAGTTATTATATATGATTTTATACAGGAATTATAATATACCTCTATATAATTATTATTTATTTCCATTAATGTATGACATAGAATTGAAAGTAGCGTTCATGTGTACGCACGGCTTACCGTCTCCATGAACGGTGCATTTCATTTCTTATCCCCAAATGTAATGTACTATTATAAGTAGATATTTATAATGGATACATATAATGTATGTTAAATATAAATGATGAATATAATTATTTAATTAAAATATACATACCTCTCATTTAGTTTTAATTCGATTAATATGACAAAGAAATGAAAGTAGCGTTCATGCGTACATACGGCTTACCGTCTCCATGAACGGTGCATTTAATTTCTTACCTCTAAATGATTATGTAATATTATAAATACATGTATATGCTAGATATATATGATATATATGATATCCAAATCATGAATATCATTCTGGATATAATGAACCATTGACCACACGAACAACATGTAACTGTAAGAAGTTCACTTTCGACTTAAGAACCAAATATCGACAAAACAAACATTATTTACTTAAATGATTAAATAATGTTTATAAAATGTAAATAAGTGATATAAAAGGAAGAATGAACTTGAAAAGGTTCTTAGTCAAATATAAATTAACTCAAGTTAATTATTCAGGATGTTAAATAATGATCGATCCAAGTCGGACCCGAGGTAAGGGATCCTACTCCTCTATTTCTTTTTAAGTACACTCTTTTATGTCATTCCTTTTAAAGATCGTATTTCTTGTTATTGGTATGTTATTTTATATTAATATTACTTCAATTTTTATGTTCATATGGTGAGAGACCCTATTCTCTCTCATCAATCCATTTTGGATGTTTTGAGTGGCGCCGTTAGGCTGCCGAATTTTCGTAAGAGATCTAACCTCTCTCTTTCTTTTTAAGTACTCTCCTTTATGTCACTTCTTTTAAGAACTTATTTGTTATGTTGGGGGATGTTCTTTTATATTCATATTTCTATAAAATTTATGTTAATATGATGAGAGACCCTATTTGATCTCATCAATCCATTTTAGAAGATTTAAGTGGCGTCGTTAGGCTGCCGAGTTTTCGTAAGGGATTTTTCATCTCACTTTTATTCCCGTGAGATTTATGCTACATTTCCCACAATTTCCTTTGAGTGGTGTATGTACTTTTCATTATTCTAATCTTTGTGTAATATAATTTTGTTTATGAGTATTCACATCAATGATGTATTGACCTTCTTTCATGGGGTGTATGTTTCGAAAGATACCCAAGTCGGTAAGGGAACCTTTCACCCTCCTCTTTCTAAAAGGCTTGTTTTGTTGGGTCTTTTAATTCACATATTGTTATATTGGGATATGTTCTCATATATCCTTATTTATGTAAATTTTAAGTGATGAGATACTTTTTTTTATCTCTCATCAACTCTTTTTCTGAATTTTGAAGTGACGTCGTTAGGCTGTCAAATTTTTGCAAGGGAACTTTTTAACCCAAATTTGATTCTTTGGGATAACCTTGTACTCTTTGAATATGTCGTTCTATGAATATTTGTGAATAACCTATGATTGTTTTACACTTAATATCCACTTATATTTGGTGTATTCGTTTTTCAAACATAATTATGCAATTGGTTTATCCTTAAACCAAGGATACCGTCTTTGTGAGGGTCTTCATCTCAATCTCCATTCATTGAGGCATATTTTGTTTTATACACAACCTTCTTTTATACGGTGTATAAACCCCTTTGACTTTTACATTTATTCAAAAGGAATCTTTTTTTCTACGAAGCATTTTACTAAACGACAAAAAGGAATGTATCTTTTTACATACGCGGTGACAACGACCTTTTCCGCCATCGCGAGAATTATTTGATCTTTGGCTTCCTCAACAAGCTGTAATGTTTTTAAAATAAAATAAATACCATATACTTTTTTTGTATTTTGGTATTGAAAATGGTTTTGATAAAGGATTATATTATGTAAATATATTTAAATTATATATTGTGATTGAAATGTGGAAATGTTATCATTCCTTTATGTTGGTTTTATGTGTTATAATTTTATAATGGTACTTGGACATTTTACGGGTGGTTACGTGATAAACCATATGACGGGTGGGGCCGTGAATACTAGGATGGGTGGTTACGTTATAACCTCCAATGCATTGGGTATGGAAGTCGGCCGTATGGCTATTCCATTAAGTATGTATGGAATTTGGCCGAATGGCTATTCCATTAAGTGATATGTGTGGTAGCCGACCTTATGGTTATTCCACTTAAGTATGTTTATGTCCCAAGTTACCTTTATATGTTATGTGTTATTTATATGGGTTTTATGGTAATCCTTTGGTTACAAAATGGTAAGTAATGATATTTTATTCATTGAATAGTTTTTACTACTTCATGAAGGTGAAGGTATTACTTTGATAAAGTATACATGGTTTACTTGTTGTTTTGAATAACTAATAGTTTTCATTCTTTGTGTATCCCTTATTGAGATTTTTATACTCATCCCAAGTTTTTGAAATGTTTTTCACAGGACATAGCGTGGAATAGGGTCAAGGATGGGTTCAAGGGAAAGTCATTCTACCTAAAACATGTAACTAGACATATTTCTTTTGAAGAGTTTTTATTTTATGGAAATTTAGTAGAAGCGACTACTTTGTAATCTTTTGAGATGTAATAGTTATGTCCTAATTCTCTAAAACTCTAAACCTGAAAAGATCCTCAATGTGAATTACTCATTTAGTTCAATATTAAGTAAGGTTTAAGGCTGGGGCCTTATAACAAAGGTAACATTAGACACACATATTCACAATAATGCTATATCATGAGTGGTCTCATTGGACACACACTACAACATCCTGAACCCACACTCTTGAATCTCGAATAAAAACATGTTATATGTTTTATACCAAAATATTTGCTTAAAACTATATAGGTTGAGGACCATTTATCTCAATATCATTAGAGGATTAAGAAAACCATATTGAATATCAAATATTTATAGAATTTATACAGTAAATTATAAAACTTCTCTAAAGATAAATCCTTAATCAAAACCAATACCATGAACTATTTCTCATCACTAAACCCGTGAAAATAATTTTAAAACAAAATGTGAGAAAAAATTAATCAGTAAAGTGGTTTAAAAAATTAGTTAAAATATCTTCTCTTTTAGTAGGATATGAAATCCATTTGAAATCATTTATATTTATAAAAAATATAAAATATTTGATATAAAAAATATTTTTCCTAAAAAATTATTTAGGGTTTTGAAAATTCATAAAATAGATGCTATTAAATACATTAATAGAAATATTAATTTGAAAACATAATATATTTTAGAAACATATTATCATTGGAAAAAAAATATGTATTTAAATATATCATGATTTTTCATTTTGAAGTTATGAAAATTACTTTTTAAAATAATATCATTTTACGGAATACAATGATACTTGGATAAAATTAAGAAAATAATTACTCCAAGAGAAGAATTCATATCTAAACATTATGAAGAATTCCCATTTTAGGTCGTTGGATCACTCTATATTCCTCATTATCACTAACAAAACCAAAGTGATGAATTTTAAATAATTATTTTGTAAATATTTCATTACCCATTATAAATTCACTATAAACATTAAAAAACATTACATATATTTAAATTATTTTCAAAGAGAAAATCAATTTCATATCTCATCAAATTTATCAAAAGACTCTTTTAAGGATACATCATTATTTCATAAATATCCAAAGAAATAAATAATCCATAAGCAATGCTTATAATGATTCACATAAAAGAAAATATTTGACCTAGGAAAACGGTTTTAATAAAATTATTTATTTTCAATGAAAAATATATTTCACATCCATGTAAATCAGGTAATCATGAATGAAATCAATGCATTTTAAATATCATTTCACAAATCAATTAATAATTTCTATTCTCTAGAAATTATATATTTAATTCATAAAACCTTCAAAAATATATTTCATATAAAAAAAATTTAGGAAATAAGAGTTTAAAAATATATATGTTCTAAAAAATCCCATAATAATATGGTTTTACAAAAAATAAAATTTATTTAGAACATAAAACTTTAAAAAATTTAAAATGAGGTTTTTAATGTGTGGTGTCCCTTACATCATTTCTGACTCATCACATATATTACTCATTATCGTAGATAATAAACCTATAATAATTTTTTAAATTATTAAGAATATTTTTTAAAGTTTATTTTACCATTTATCTTATTAATTACCTTGTTATATGCAATTACCTAACCAATTTAGATTATGTCAGATGTTTTGATGATTTCCAGTTCATAATCCCAAAATGGATTTATGAGGTTGATTAATGTCAATGTGTTCATTATTTCCTTATCTCTAGTATAATTATCATTGAATAATTATTATTTTAATAAATGAATTACAATTTTAGAACCAAAAACGAATGATTGTTATGGAAAATGAACTATGTTACAATCATATAGAATTTATCTCTTACCTATGCTTGAGTAACATTTATATTATTCAATAATCCTCATGAAAGGAAGGAAACTGTTATTTTATCTTTCCAGAATAATAATTATATCATAAAAATTATATTTCATTCTTTATATATACTAATATTTATATATATCATTCATGTTATGTGGTATAGAAATCCAAATAAAATTTTGTACTGGGGTCGTAGTCCACTCATATGCACGAATACCGTTATCATTTTTCAGTGAATGACAAGTTAACAAAATAGTTGATATCTTACATATCTAGAATAAAAAATATGTCAGGAGTATCACATATATATATATATATACTAAATCCGTCATTTTAACTATCCAAGAGATGTGGTGACATAAAACCAATTACAATTTTTTGAAAGGCGATAGTCTACCGTACACACAAATGATATTTTCCCATTTGACGGAAGTGGAGATTGATATTGTTTATTCCATTACTGATATAACATCTATGTATATATAAGATACCATTATTATTATTTTATCAAGGATAAATAATACTTTACGGAGTTTTTGTAACAACACATGTGATTTTTAGACTAATCATTTTCAAGTATTGATATTTTATTGAGTTATATTCATTAAAAGAATATAATGTAATTTTTTAGTAAACAAGAAAACACATTATTTCTATCCAAATTGGGTTTTCCTGAAACATAGAGTGTTTTTTAAAATATTTATATCCAAATAATATAATTTTTATTTTACCAAATGAATTTAATTTTTTATTAATCATTTTGATATTATCATAGTACAAATTTTTGTGAATTTTTTGAAATATTATAATTTTGAATGAATAGAGAAAAATATTGTTTTTTGTTGAAAATAGTATTTTATTTTAATGTATTTATAATGTAAAATTATATTTTTTATTAGGTTTTTAATTTATTCATTTCCAATTTATTAAATATGATCTAATTATATCCTTTTTAATTACTTTTATAATTTAATTTAATAGAAAAACATTTTCACACATTAAAAGTTGTTTTTTTAAATAACTATTTTTTACCAAAGTTTTTTTGATTTAGTTTAAATTATATTCATCCAAGTATATTTATTTAATCCTGAAAAATTTATTACATATTTGGAATAAAGAGGTCTAAATTTGGAAAAAAAATTCCCTTTTATTTTTATTTATTTTGAATAGTAATCATTTTAAATTTTGTTTCTATGGTAATGGTAATATTGGATAAGTAATGGTAAAAATATTTTTATAATGAATAAAAAGTAACCATACAACATGCCTTAATTTTATTTCATGATAATATTTCATCTAAAATCATGTAAAATTATAATATATAAATGTTTGTTAAAATAAAACCTTGATTTTGAAAAGTATTATATTTTATATAAAGAAAAGTAAAAAAAATGTGAATCTATTTATTTTATTATCTCTTAATTTTATTACATATTTATAATTAGATGATAGGATCTGATATAAATTTTTATTGAAAAGAATTTTTTTTTTATATCATGTTAATTTATTTTTAATTTTTATTGATGAAATAATTACCTTAAATTACCATGCAAAACAGAGAAATTATTTTTTCAGTTCAAGGATAAATAATATAAATGATTTAAAAAAATGATAAAATTTATATTATTTGAAATAATTATTATGTTATCTGGAATATTCTATATAAACATGAAATATTATAGAGGTGTTAATTCATTATATTCTAATTCCCTTATTTTATTGTATTTTTGAAAGTCAAAATTAAATGAATAGTACTGATATTGACATTAATGTTATATTATACTAAATATTATTTTACTGAATGATTTCAAATTACTAAAATGTAGCATTTAAATGTATATATAGATGAAAAAATACATAAAGGGGTGTGAGTTTTATGTTTAAATACTTTCATTTTCAACCTTAAATGAAATTTTATTTAACAAGCTCAAAAATTAATATTCACAAAACCTCTTATGTATTAAAAATGTAATTGGATTGGAAAATTGGTTTTGATAAATAGAATATCATAATCAGGTAGATTATGATATGTAATCCATAGGATTAATTATAGTAAATAGAATCGTATTCAGAAAATAGTGTAATTGCAAACAACGTTTAATTGTATTCACAGTTAAAAATGATATACGAGAGTATTCATAAAGTGTATCGTAATCACAGTGTTTATGATAAATCGGAGAAGTGAAAAAATGGTAACTCTATCTTAAAGAATATAGAATCATATTCAGAGTAAAACAAATGAATTATCATGGAAGCTATTATGATAAATGAAATAAAAATAGAAATAGTAATACAAAATATTACATTTTATTAATACAATGAAATATAAACAACTATTAAAGAATAAAAGTCAAATAATATTGTTATATTTTAATGAAAAGATATGGGTATCCAATAACCTATGATAGAGGTCCCTTGATTTATATAATCCTGAAATCATGTCTTACCAACACCAGGGTAATCCCCTGATATGATTATAAGATCTCTCTTACTATCCCTGAAGGCCCTCGATCAAAAAGGTAATCAACTCCTATGTCATGATATCCCAAGAAGCTCTCAATCAAGTTGATTATATTCTATCATCCCCTCCATGTAAGTCCTTGATCATAATCACAACAATATGAGTCACATAAATCAATACAACAGATTCTTAAGGATAAAACCTGACAAGGATTCCTTAAGAAAGGGAATCACTCTAAATTTAATACAAAATACTAGGAATAAGAAATTTATGCTTTTACACTTTAGAAAAAAATATCAAAATCATAGTTCACATGCACATGAAAAAATGGCATCAACCACTCACTCACACATCCAATTACTAGGTGTTTATAAGAGTTCTTTCCAATGGTCATATTTATTTTCAATGATAGTTTTTTTTTGAAATAAAATTGACATATGTCACTATATTGGTCATAAAATAAATGAAATAACAACATCATTTTTTCACAAATTTTATAAAAAATTCATGATGTCAGTTTGATTTGAATATATAGAGTGAAATAACATAAAATGATAAAAAAGTTTTCCATATTTAGGATTAAAATAGAAATAAATCTGATTCATTTAATTATATATGTTTATACGATGATCTATTTGGATTTGAATCTGATTGTAATCGGTTTTAATAAATCCAATTATTCTCAGTTCTGGGATTATAATCATAATTGTAAAAGAAATTGTTATTTTTGTTTTCTTTAATAAATTAAAACTATTTAAATGTTTTGTAAGAGTGTATGTTTTCAATAAAAACATTGTAAAAATACATTGGAAATAAATTTATTAGATATTTTTTATTTAAGAATAAGTTTGTCATTTCCAAAAAAAGAATAGAAAAGTCAAAAAGATATCCTTGACTCAAAAATATCCCCCCTTTTGGAAAGGTCAAACCAAAATAGATAAAAGGAAAATAGATTTTTTAAATATTAAGTCCAATTTAATTTAAGTGCATCATATTCATGACTGAATGATTATACTTTTCTTTCCTTGAGTTTATAAACTATTTTTAATATGATAATGAATATGACCAACTTTCCATTATGATAAGAATTACCCTAAGGATCATATTCTCTTCTTTAAAATATTTTCTCCCCCTTACATAAATAATTTCCACTTTAATATTGAAAACTCCAAAATATATTACATTTTACCACTTTGTAAATTTAAAAAAGGAATATTGAATGTCTTAAAATACCTAAATATGGTTTTCCAAAAATATATACGAACTAATAATGAACTTAATCATTGAAAAATAAATGAAATAACATATAACCCAAATAATTTAATGATATTTAATGAAATTGAATATAGATAAAGAAGTTTTTTTTATTGAAATTTCAAAAACAATCACAATAAGAGTTTAATAGAAATACATTCATTCTATAGTATGAGGGATCTAACAATTTTTTTATATTTTTGAATTCCTTTCTATCTTTTTTGACATTTACTGAAAATTCCTATTGAGGATTATTTCCCTTTTCCAGCTCCTGAATTATTTCATCATGAATTAGAATACATTAATCCTATTTTTTTATCATTTTTTGGAGCGTGAAACATTTCCAGTAATAATATATTTTGATCTTCTTGGGATTTTATTATTTCTGATATAAAGTAATGATGATTCATCAAGGAATTAATGTAGTCATTTTAGATTTTGAATCTCGAAATCTCATTGAGAAAATAGTCTACGTTTTCTTAAAAATCTAAGATATCATTAGTATTCTTCTCAGAATCAATTGTAAAATATTCAAAACACATAATCCAATTGGACATATCCCTTCTAAGAATTTTAAATGAGATATCTATTTAATACAACTATTTCTTGAATTTTCAAATTTTTTCATCATGGGTCTTAATGTATTCATCCACACTTCGGGACCATTTCAGAATTTTATTTCAACTCTTTCTATTAGTTTTAGTATTATCATTTTAAACATTAAAATCTTCTTCCAATCATATTATCCTATCTCTCAAAGATTTCACTGAATATAAATATTATTTTTGGTTTTCCATAATAAAATAAAATTATATTTTTAGTCTTAGAAAGTATGGAATAGTCCTATCCAATCCATTTAATGTATAAGTGATGTCATCAATAACTTGATTGGTAATTATTTTTTGAGATTCTGATCCTAATTACAGATTTTATTTTCTAGTTTTTATTTATTCTTTTTTATTTCTCTAAATCCTATTTTTTATTCACATTATAAATTTTCATGTCTTCTAGAACAACCTTCATACTTCCTTAAGACTAAAATCAATAGAGACAATTTTTTCTCTAAACTTACTTATCAATATGATATCCTAAGGAAGAAAACTGTTTACATGAAGCATAAGAGGCCCTTAAATAATGTTTTTAGAAATATTCTCATCTTACTTATATTCAAGTGTGTTTTCTATTAAATTTCATCACATTATTATACATTTTCACACTCTACTTCCTATCCTTCTCCTAATTATTATTCTTCCATTTCTTCTTCTTCTTCTTATTTTCCTTCATATTCTTTTATTTCTATAAACACATTATCTTCTTCTTCAATTCCTTCAATACATTTTTCAACACTTCACATATTTTAGATTATGTACTGAAATCATCTTTTTCTATGGAAAGAAATTCATGAGAAACAAATATCCCTTTTCCTCTATAATTAATAGAGGGGGAATCAGAATGAACAACAACTATTTCTTTTAGAATAATACCAGCGTCCATAAAGGGTTAAATAATTTTTGTTGGAGCTCATTCTATAGCCTTTAATAATTTGTAATCTAATTGAGCTTCTAATAACTTATTCTTCTTCCAATTTTTATATTATTTCTCTTTTTTATAAAGTATCATCGCCCTTATTTATAAAGGAAATGATTTCATCTAGATCAATTTCAAATTAAGGGTATTATTATTTCTTTTTGTCTTTTATCTTTTTCATTCAACAAAAAATTCAATAGTTTATTTTTCTTCTTTTATTTCATTTTTGGAAGATAATTTTATTTTTCCTTTTTCTCTTCTTTCTCAAATTTATTTGTAGATGAACATTCTTCCTCTGATGAAGACACCCGATTATTCTCCACAAATAGATTTGAATCCAGATAAAAAGAAAACATTATTCTTCTAATCATATCTTCACTGATAAACATAATCTTTTCTCTAACCTATTTTGGTTTGATTATAATATTAAAATGTCTTAAACTCTTTTCAATAATTTTCCGATCAATCCTAATAACATAATAAGTTTTTACTTAATTTACATAGACATAATGTTTTAGACAGTCACGAGAATGAATCTAGAAAGATTAATCTTCGGCATATTGACAAGGTAGTATAAAATGAAAACATCGAAAACATTGAGAGTATCATTATCACCTCTTCTTAGAATAATAAAACCTTGAATCCAAGCAACTAATACTCTATGATTATGAATAAAATGTTCTATTTTCCACAAATATTTATTTATTTAGAACATATAATTTTTAGCTATTTATTTAACAAACATGCCTTTAAACTTCATTAACATGTGAAAAGGGAAGAATACATCTCATTCATCCAAATTTTGTAGAAAAATAGTAGTATCTCTATGAGACATCTCATAATTTTTGTCATAAACATGAAATAGAACATTTATTTTCCATATTCCTTATAAAATTTAATGTATTCATAGAATTCATGCACTAAATCCAAATAAAATAGTTCACAATTTGGATCTTCTAGTTCAACACATAGTGATTACCATCCTTGGAAACGAATCATTATTCTCAATCATTAATCGTACTTCTCATAAAAAAATCCAAAAAATATCCTTTCAAAAAAACAAACCATTTTTGTAATATTTTATTGGAACAATAATATTTGTACTATATATAGACGAATCAAACAAGAATAGAATCTGAATCATAGATTAAAACATGACAGAGACTCATGGTGAAAAATTGAGTTAAATTATGTGAGATAGGAGTAATTCCTTTTTTTATAAGCACTCTTGAGTGATGTTTGAGCTCCCCAATACATCTAATTATCATTATTTGAATTCTATTATTTAACAGTTGAGATTGTATCTAAATAATTTTTTTTATAAAAATATATATTGAGGTTTTAGAATTTCTTATCATAAAGGTTGAATCTGATTAATAAAAAAATTTAACAAAAAAAGAAAAAAATGAAGCAAATAGTATTTAAAGTATGAAAGAATGAAAAATACCTTTCAATGTTTAAATATTGATATAATAATATGTTCTTCCTTATTTTGTGAAAAAAAATATTAGGGCAGTTGATAAACTAAACTAAAATATTTGAAAAATAATACAAGATAATTAATACTCTATTAAGATAAATTTTCAAATAAAATTTTGAAAACAATGAATCCTATTAAAATTTTAATATTTTTTCATAAAATCCTATTCAAATCTTGAATAAAAAAATTTTCATTTCTAATTGAAAAACTCAAATAAAATTAATTTTTAGAATTTTATTATTTTTCTAAATATGATTGAAATTATTATTATGAAAATTTTAAAATCTATTTTTTAAATCCAATTTTGAAATAAACTTTTGTCTGGAAGCCTCATTATAATGATTTTTTGTAAAAATTGAAATTTTTAATGAATAAGAGTTAAAAAATCATATGTAATCCCTGTATGGAAATTAGTAACTTGATGTAAGGATATGATTTAAATAAGAATTATATATGAATGAATACTTTATAGTGATAATTCCTAGAATCTGTTTAATGTATCCAAATCCATCGTTAGGTAATGGTTTTGTAAAAATATCAGCAACTTGTTCTTGTGTTCTGATTAATTGTAAAAGGATATTTTCTATTGGGAAGTGATCCCTAATAATGTGATGCTTAATATCAATGAATTTTTAATGAAATTGGTATACAAGGTTCTTACTTAAGGAAATAGAACATGTTTTATCACGTTGTATTTTTGTTTTAGTGAAACTCATGCCAGTGTCTCTGAGTGTGTGTTTTGGCCACAAAACCTAAGCATAAAAACTTCTTGCCACCACAAATTTGGCTTAAATAGTGGAATGTTCTACCAAGTGTTGTTTCTTACTAGAAAAATAAAATTTTGAATCTCTTAATAACTGATATTTTCTAGATGTACATTTCCTATCCATTCTACAAGCACCAAATTTAGAATCCAAAACACTTTTTAACTCAAAATCCTTTCTAGAAGAATGGAAATATATTATATCCATGGTTCCCTTTAAATAACAATAAATTCATTCTACATATTTTAAATGGTATTCCTTTTTATTTTTGTGACACCTTGTACATATGCATAATGAAGACATTATATATGGTCGACTAGCAGCAAGTTATAGTAAGATTCCAATCATACCTCTATATGTTGTTCGATCAACTCGTTTCCCAGTTTTATCAAGTTCCAGTGTATTTGAGGTACTGATTAGAGTAATAATACATCTAGTATTTTTTTCATAATTTTTAAGAAGATATTTGATATACTTATGTTTTAATATATAAGTACCATCTCGTCTTTTTAAAATTTGAAAACCAAGAAAATTTTTTACTTACCCATCATACTCATATAAAACTCAGATATCATAATATTCGCAAGGAATTTTGTAAATATTTTTGAGTCGATCTGAATAAAATTTCATCATTATAAATTTAAAAAATCATAAATTTTTTGTTTACTTTATTTATAAAGAGGTTTAGATTAGCAGTTCCACTAAAATATTTATTTTGTAACAAAACCCATGTCAATATATCACTACAGGCTCTAGGGTATTGTTCAAGTATATATAAATATTTTGTATATTTAAAACATATTAAAGTAGTTTTTTATATTTAAAACCAAGAGGTAGTTCAATAAAAACATCCTATTGGACATATCCATTAATGAAATCACACTTCACATCCATTTGAAAAAATGTCAAATTATTGAATACGGCAAAGGATAACAATATACAAATAGAATCAATTCTACCTAATATAGCATAGGTTTGTTCATATTCTATTCCCTCTTATTTATTATAACCTTTATAAAAATGTCTTGATTTATTTATAATGATTATACCATCTTCATCACATTTTTTGAAAACCCATTTTACACCAATTAATGATGTTTCATTAGGTTTTTCAACCAATGTCCAAACCTCATTCCTTTAATATTCATTTTTCTCACCTTGCATTGAATTTGTCCAGTCATAGTCACCCAAAGATTCATTAAGACTTTTAGGTTCAAATTGAGAATGAAATTCTAGACGTTCAAATTCATTTAATAAAAAACATGTAGTTTTAATAGGATGATTAATATCTACAATGATAATATAACTAGGATTATTATTAAGAAATAACTAAATTGGGTTTTGTAAAACCTATTCATCAACATAATTTAGAAATTCATATTGATTAATTACTTTAGGAACAATTTCATGAGATTTTTCCTTAAAATAATAATCTTCTAACAATGGTTGGTAAACAATTTTGGAAAACACATCAGAAGATGTAGGTCGGGTTTGTATGAAAACAAAGAGTTCTATTTCATCAAATTTAACATGTACAATTTCCTCAAAAGTAAATGATTTTTATTAAAAAATCAATAATACTCAAAAGTAGTAGAATAACCTAATAATATACTTTCATCGGATGTGGGTGTGAATTTTATTAAATTATATTTTGTATTCAAGAAGAATACCTTCCATCCAAATACACTAAATTATGAAACTTTTGGTTTTTTTCCTATCCACAACTCATAAGGATTTTTATTAATAAAAGGTCGAATTAAAACTCAAATTATGGTATAACAGAACGTACTAACTACTTCAACTCATAGTGTTTAGCAATTTTGTATTCACTCAACATGGTTATGATTATTTCTTAAATAATAATATTTCTTATTTAAACAACACCATTTTTTGAGGTGTTTTATGAGTTCAAATGTTATGAGTAATTCCTTTCTTACAACAAAAAGTTTCAAAATTAGAATTTACAAATTATCCAATATGATCACAATAGATAGTTATCAAGGGAAGGTTTTCCTCATTATTAAATTTGGATAAATTTTTTTAAAAAAAAGGAAAAATGATACATATTTCTTTCCTAGAAAATATACCCAAGTTTATATAGTGTAATCATCAACTAAAAAAAGGAATAATATTTTCCTCCAATACATCTATTTTTTGTGTGACCATATAAATACATGTTAACTAACTATAAAGAATCAGTATTTAAGACTTCACTAATATATTTAAAGATGTACTAATGTTGTTTTCTATATTGAATAGGGTTATAAACTTTTTAAGAACCAAATCTAAGCTCTGGAATATCCTTCATAAATTTTATTGTTCAATTTGTAGAAGTTTCTATGGTTACATGGTCCTAACCTACTATGATATAACCATGATTAATCTTCCATTACAATAAGGCAAGGTATGTATTGGATCATAAGGTCTTCTAAGATAAGTGTATAAAAATTCTCATACAAATGTTTGGAAGGAAATAATTTATCCTTGGAACTGTGTAATACCCATTTATGATTCCTAAAATTCACAAGTTAACCTTTATCACATAATCTATTTATCATTCTATGTATTTTTTTATGAACTTTAATAAATAAAACATTTGAAATTAATTCTCTTCCAATAGGAATAGTGTTACCTTTACCAAAAATATTTCGCTGATCATTATCTCTAAAAGTAACTCTTCCATTTTTTTTGATAATATTTTCAAAGAAATATTTTTTACCATTCATATTCTGAGAACAACCACTATCCATGTACAGTTTATTCTTGTGGTTGGATATTTGTTTTCTTCAAAAATAAAACAATTAGGTTTTTGACACCCCAACCTTCTTGGGTCTGGAAATGTTAGAATGAAAGATGTTGAGAATCCATATTTTTTTTAGAAAAGTGGGATTTATGAAATTCTAATGATTTTATTTTTTTTAATATAAATTTTTTATTCCAGTGGCCTCCACTTTGATATTTTGTAAAAAAGGGTGCACTTTATTGGAAAAAATATTTATTATTGAAAACAGGCTTGGAATGAGAGAAACCCATTAAATAATTTCTACCATGAGGTAGGAGTTGTTGATATTTATTATCAAAATTTTATTTTTCTAGATGTAAAATTATATAATAGTTTATCTAAAGAAAAAATTTAAAATTTCAGTTTGATAACATAAATCTTATCCTCACAATTTCTAGTTTCATAATTTGGTTTTGTTTCGAAAACATTTTTCTTAGAAATTGATTTTTCAAAATCATTATAAATATTATCCTTTTCATAATTATCTTTTTCACGGTTTTCAGAAATAAAATAAATTTAAAAATATTTCTTATCAAGATATATAGAAATATTTGATGCTTTGTCAAAACATTTATTCTAGTATATTATTTTTCATGATTCTTATAAACTTTAGAATTTACATTTTCAAGTAATTTTGATAATCGTGAAATTTATTTATATGAAGGTAAAGTATTATCCTTGGATTAAGAGGTTTCTTCATCAGATGAAATATAATCATTCTCTTTAGGATAGTTTTTATTCAAATGAATATATTTTAATGAATCATAAGTGTGTACCTTAGCCATTAGACCTTGATTTTTGAAAGGTATTATTACATAGAGACTAGTATTCCTATGTATGAAATTTTCATTATACAAAGAACCATCAGAAGAATATCCTCTATGTAACATCCCAGGTAAATAAAGAATAAAGAATTTTCATATTTATTAATATTTACAAATTAAATATTAATTTTATTTTAAAGGGGTTGCTATGTTCGATAGCGTACCCGATACGCAACGATGAGTTTCTTTGAAACTTACGTAGCACACTAGTAATAAAATAATATTATTTTAAATGTTAGTTAACAAGTAGCCGTTGTACTGGCGGGAATGGATAGAAATAACTAAAATATGATTAGATATGTTTTTAAATGTTTTTACATTTATCCAATAAAAGATAAAGGCTTAAAATACGGAAAGAGTTCAATTTTAGGCATATATACTCTAATTTTTACTAAAGCTTCACTTATCACCTTTTAATGGTGAAATGTCATTAAATATAGTTTTTGATCACTCTTATACTTTATTTTGGACCAAATATAACTCTTCTTTAGAATCAGGACATCAAAATTTACTTTGTGTAAATTTCTGGTACCTTTCTGTTAAAGTTCATTTTCTTTATGAATAGTGTAAAATGTTGTATTTTAATTCAAAACCTCTTTTTAATCTAATTTATTTATATGATTAGATTATTATTTTAATTGTTTTTAAAGTGAAATTAGAAAATATTTTTACCAGTTAATCCAATGGTGGTCATTGGAATCAATTTCACTTTGAAATTGGACTTAAACTGGTGTCAATATTTTGATACTTATTGTTTCACAAAAACACGCTATTTGTCATGACAGCGGGAATTATTTATTAAATTAATTAATTTGACTTATATGATTTGAATTTTGTAAAATGGACTTCATTTTTGAATTCGGAATATCAAATATAGCTTAGGGTGATTTTTTGGTAATTTTCTGAAAAACTTCAATTTTTGATGAATAGTGAAACCACTAAGTGGTAATCAAGCAAACTGATTTTTCAGTTAAATGAATGTTTACCACTAATGTGTATTTAATTTTGAAAATCCGACATAAATGATTTTCATTAAGAAGTAAAATGTGGTTCAATGAGATTAAAATAATTTTTTGGTGTATAGTAACTTTTTTTCATTAATCGCGATTAGAGGTAATTAGTGTAGTTTAAGGTAAAAATGTTATTATAAGAATGTGAAAACACCATTACACTTGTCCTACACCTATTGGGTGAGTCATGGCAGACCAAGGCAAGCCATGGGCCAACTTGGGGACCCCATGGAGCCACTTTAGTTGGAAAATGACATTAATATATTTTTATTTAATGTTAAAGTGAAAATGACACTAACATAAATTGTTTTACTAAAATAATTTTTGAGTGGGGTTATACAAGTCCAAATTTTGATTATAAATAGTCATTGGAAATATAAAAGGATTTCCTACATCATAGTAGTTTTTTTATAATTTTTAGACATTAAATAAATTAAATTATTTATGACATAATAATGATGCAGCGATGACATCATTATTTGACGATTTAAATAAAATGGAAAGATAATGTAAAATCTATAAACTACACATGTCCAAAACCAATTGGATGAGTGGATTTCGAACCATTATCACCTTATCCACGAATTATATCAATGTGGGACCTTTTAAAACCGAAACACATTTTCAAATAAAGTAATATTTCTTTACTTTCCAAAAGTGCCCCTCCTCTCCTCTTATAAAAGGCCCCCACCTATACCTCATTTCACACACTCCTCAAGCCTTTGGCTCGGCCAAACCCTGCCCAATTACTCTCTCCACATCCCTCTCCTCATCCTAGAGGATCTCCTTTGGGCAGAATCCTTTCAAAGGAAGCCTTTAGGCTCAAATAAAAAGGGAGTTACACTTTTAAAGGTAATTCATTCTCTCTTGTTCATTTGTTTTATTTTGCTTCTCCAACCCTCTAAACTCTTTTTATTTACTTCTTTTGTAACAACACCAGTATCTTCAATATACTAGGATGTTGTTATAATATTTATTTGAGCTAAAATCTCACACAACTACATCAAATGGTTAAAGAACATACGGTTTCTGTGGATGGCGAAATTCTGCCTCCCGAAACGATGATTGTTCAATACTCATTTAACACCTTCAAGGGTGGCCATTATGATGTCACTACTTTTATATATGATATATAATATGTTTATGTTTTCTCTGAGCTTCTGTTTTTTTCATTTTTGGCATACCTTTATGGCTTCCATTATGGGTAAACACGATATCTTCATTTAAGGAAGTGCGGACTACCGCCCCCTAAAAGTGATGTGATTCGTTAATGCCTTATGTGGGACGTGTAAAGGATGGATTTAAAGTTATTATATATGATGTTATACTGGAATTATAATATACCTCTATATCATTATTATTTCTTTCCATTAAAGTATGAGATAGAAATGAAAGTAGCGTTCATGCGTACGTACGGCTTACCGTCTCCATGAACGGTGCATTTCATTTCTTATCCCCAAATAAAATGTACTATTAAAAGTACATGTATATAATGGATATATATAATTAATGATATATCTAAATTATGGATATAATTCTGGAATTAAAATATACATACCTCTCATTTAGTTTTAATTCCATTAATATGACCAAGAAATGGAAGTAGCGTTCATGCGTACGTACGGCTTACCGTCTCTATGAACGGTGCATTTCATTTCTTACCTCTAAATGATTATGTAATATTATAAATAAATTTATATGCTGGATATATATGATATATATGATATCCAAATCAGGAATGTCATTCTGGATATAAGAACCTTTGAACACACGAACAACATGTAATTGTAAGAAGTCAACTTTCGACTTTAGAACCAAATATTGACAAAACAAACATTATTAACTTAAATGGTTACATAATGTTTATAACATGGCAATAAGTGATATAAAAAGAATAATGAACTTTAAAAAGGTTCTTAATCAAGTATAAATTAACTCAAGTTTATTATTCAGGACGTTAAAGAACGATCGAGTCAAGTCGGACCCAAGGTAAGGGACTTCGTCTCAATCTCCTTTCATTGAGGCATATTTCGTTTTATATACAACTTTCTTTTATACGGTGTATAAACTCCTTTGACTTTTACTTTTATAAAAAATGAATCTTTTTCTACGAAGCGTTTTACTAAACGACAAAAAGGAATGTTTTTTTAACGTACGCGGTGACAACGACTTTTTCCGCCACCGCGAGTATTATTTGGTCTTTGGCTTCCTCAACAAGTCGTATTGTTTTTAGAATAAAATAAATACCATATACTCTTTTATGTATTTTGGTATTGAAAATGGTTTTGATAAAGGATTCTATTATGTCAATATATTTATGTTATATTATGATTGAAATGTGGAAATGTTATCATTCCTTTATATTGGTTTTATGTTTTATGATTTTATATTGGTACTTGGACATTTTAACGGGTGGTTACGTTATAAACCATATAACGGGTGGTGCCGTGAATACCAGGACGGGTGGTTACGTTATAACCTCCAATGCATTGGGTATGGAAGTTGGCCGTATGGCTATTCCATTAAGTATGTATGGAAATTGGTCGTATGGCTATTCCATTAAGTGATATGTGTGGAAGTCAACCGTATGGTTATTCCACTTAAGTATGTTTATGTCCCAAGTTACCTTTATATATTCTATGTGTTCTTTATATGGGTTTTATGGTAATCCTTTGGTTACAAAAAGGTAAGTAATGATACTTTATTCAGTGAAGATTTTTTTTACTACTTCATGAAGGTGAAGGAATTACTTTGATATAGTATACATGGTTTACTTGATGTTTGAAAAACTAACAGTTTTCATTCTTTTTGTATCCCTTACTGAGCTTTTTATGCTCACCCCAAGTTTTTCGAAATGTTTTTCACAGGACTTAAAGTGGAATAAGGTCAAGGATGGGATCAAGGGAATGTCATGCTATCTAAAACATGGAATCTAGACATCTTTCTTTTTAAGAGTTTTTATTTTATGGAGACTTAGTAGAAGTGTCTACTTTGTAATCTTTTAAGATGTAATAGTTATGTTCTAATTCTCTAAAACTCTAAACCTGAAAAGATCTTCAATGTGAATTATTCATTTAATTCAATATTAAGTAAGGATTGAGGCTGGGGCCTTATAGTTGGTATCAAAGGTCGGTTTAGACAACTTTAGGAGTTTGAAAAGTGTTAAATTATAATATTATTGAAATGATATTGCATTTACGGATTACCATGTTGCTTCGCCTAAGATATTTCTGTGTTCATAATGGTTTTCCGCAGAGGAAACAAAGCAGCTATGTTGGAACGACATCAGGAGAAAGATAACCTTCCAAATCAGCAACCTGATATGGTTGGAATCGGAACTGAATAGTTTGTTGCAGTGATGGCACAGTTGACTCAGGCTATAAATAGTGGTGGTATCCATGTACGAGATCAGCCAGATCAACCGCAGAGGAACATGTCAGTGGTGGAACATTTCATGAAGCAACATCCCCCATCATTCAGAGGATCATCTGACCCTGTGAAAGCTGAAGGGTGGATTAAAGCACTGGAGAAGATTTTTGATGTCATGGGGTGTTCAGAACATCAAAAGGTTAGTCTTGCTGTTTACCGTTTTTAAGGTGAAGCTGATCAGTGGTGGTCGATGGTGAAAAATATAAGGGATAGTGATGAGATTGGGGATCTTCACTGGGACGAATTCAAAGGTATGTTTCTTGAGAAATATTTTCCTAAAGTGGTTCGTCTTAGGATGGAAAAACAGTTCCTAGAATTGAGGCAGGAGGATGATTCAGTGGCTGCTTATGAAGAAAAGTTCACTCGATTGGCAAGGTATGCTCCAAACTTCATACGAGATCTTGATAGTAAAATAAACCGTTTTTACTCAGGGTTAAAGCCAAAGTATCGAAGGTCTTTAGCTTCTCGTGAATTCAAAAGTTATGAAAAACTTGTTCGATGTGCGGAGAAGGTAGAAATGGAGTTTACCGATGATCAGGTGTTCTATGAAAAACAACAGAATAAGAGATCTAGTTGGAAGGAAAAGGGGAAGAATTCATCAAACAAGCAAGGAGGTAAGAAAACCAAATATCCATCCTGTGATAAGTGTGGTAAAATGCATCCTGGAGAATGTTTATCCAAGTCTGGTAAGTGCTTTCGGTGTGGTAAGTCTGGTCATATTGCTCGTAACTGTAAGGAAGATGATCAAGCAGGAAATGAAAAGCCAACGGTAAGATGTTTTAAGTGTAATGAAATGGGTCATTATGCAAACGAGTGTCCAATGAAAAACTCAACTGGGGGAATTCAGCCAGAATACAAGTAGAAAGGGGTGGTGAAATCCTTTGCAACAACTTCAGCAGATGTTGGGCCATCGAATGAAGTGGTATCAGCTCCAGGGAGCTCAGTATTTTTCGAAGATTAACTCGAGGTCGGGGTACCATTAGTTGAAAGTAAAAGAAGAAGACGTTCCGAAGACTGCGTTCCGTACTAGATATGGCCATTATGAATTTGTAGTTATGTATTTTGGGTTAACCAATGCACCTGCTGTATTCATGGACCTTATGAATAAAATTTTTCGTGAGTTCTTGGATAAGTTTGTGTTTGTGTTTTGAGGTTTGAGAAGAGATTATGTGTGCCTTGTGATTCACAGTTGAAGAATGAGTTGTTATGTGAGGCTCATAGTTCCCTGTTTTCAGTTCATCCGGGCAGTACTAGGATGTATAGAGATCTACGGGAGTATTACTGGTAGGATGGAATGAAAAGAGACATTGCTGATTTTACTGTGAAGTGTTTGACTTGTCAGCAGGTTAAAGAAGAGCGGCAGTTACCGAAAGGGATGCTTCAGCCTTTACTAGTGCCAGAGTGGAAATGGGAAAACATATCCATGGACTTTGTTGTGGGATTACCGAGGACATCTCGAGGTAATAATGAAATCTGGGTTATTGTTGATCGCTTGACCAAATCTGCTCATTTCCTTTCTATACGAGATACTTTCTCTCTAGATCAACATTCCCGTTTGTATCTTAAAGAGATAATCAGGTTACATGGAGTTCCTCTCTCCATTGTATCGGATCGTGATCCCAGGTTCACTTCTAACTTTTGGAAAGGCCTTCAGAAGTCGTTGGGTACTGAATTAAATTTTTGTACAGCTTTTCATCCTCAATCAGATGGGTAGTCAGAACGAACAATCCAGACATTGGAGGATATGCTACGAGCTTGTTCTATGGATTATCAGGGAAGTTGGGACCAACATTTTTCTTTGGTTGACTTTTCTTATAATAACAGTTTTCATTCCAGTATACAGATGGCACCATTTTAGGCATTATATGGGAAGCGGTGTCGAACTCCAGCATTTTGGAATGAAGTGGGTGAAAGGAAGCTGATTGGACCAGAATTGGTAGAAGAGATGGAAAAAAAAGTTCAGTTGATTCTGAAAACACATGAGAACAGCTCAGAGCAGGCAGAAGAGTTATGCGAATAACCGGAGGAAGGATCTATCTTTCGAGGTAGGTGATCATGTTTTTCTCAAGGTTTCTCCTTGGAAAAGTGTGATGAGATTTGGTAAGAAAGGAAAGTTGAGTCCAAGGTTTGTTGGACCATACGAAATTCTGGAAAGAGTTGGATCAGTTGCATACCGAGTGGCTTTACCTCCGAGTTTATCTCAGGTACACAATGTTTTTCACATTTCTATATTGAGAAAGTATATTCCAGATCCATCTCATGTTTTGAGCCCAGAGGTAGTTCAGCTGGAAGAGAACCTATCTTATGAGGAACAACCGGTCCAGATTCGTGACCACATGGAGCAAGTGTTACGGAATAAGGTGATTCATCAGGTAAAGGTTTTGTAGAAAAACCATGTGATTGAAGAGGCAACGTGGGAATCTGAAAATGCTATGAGGGATGAATACCCCCACTTATTTTGATAAGTGAATAAAATTGCGAGGACGCAATTCCCAAAAGGGGGGAAGGATGTAACATCCCAGGTAAATAAAGAATAAAGAATTTTCATATTTATTAATATTTATGAATTAAATATTAATTTTATTTTAAAGGGGTTGCTATGTTCGATAGTGTACCCGATACGCAACGATGAGTTTCTTTGAAACTTACGTAGCACACTAGTAATAAAATAATATTATTTTAAATGTTAGTTAACAAGTAGCCGTTGTACTGGCGGGAATGGATAGAAATAACTAAAATATGATTATATATGTTTTTAAATGTTTTTACATTTACCCAATAAAAGATAAAGGCTTAAAATACGGAAAGAGTTCAATTTTAGGCATATATACTCTAATTTTTACTAAAGCTTCACTTATCACCTTTTAATGGTGAAACGTCGTTAAATATAGTTTTGATCACTCTTATTCTTTATTTTGGACCAAATATAACTCTTCTTTAGAATCAAGACATCAAAATTTACTTTGTGTAAATTTTTGGTACCTTTCTGTTAAAGTTCATTTTCTTTATGAATAGTGTAAAATGTTGTATTTTAATTCAAAACCTCTTTTTAATCTAATTTATTTATATGATTAGATTATTATTTTAATTGGTTTTAAAGTGAAATTAGAAAATATTTTTACCAGTTAATCCAATGGTGGTCATTGGAATCAATTTCACTTTGAAATTGGACTTAAACTGGTGTCAATGTTTTGATACTTATTGTTTCCCAAAAACACGCTATTTGTCATGACAGCGGGAATTAATTATTAAATTAATTAATTTGACTTATATGTTTTGAATTTTTTAAAATGGACTTCATTTTTGAATTTGGAATATCAAATATAGATTAGGGTGAATTTTTGGTAATTTTCTGAAAAACTTCAATTTTTGATGAATAGTGAAACCACTAAGTGGTAATCAAGCAAACTGATTTTTCAGTTAAATGAAAGTTTACCACTAATGTGTATTGAATTTTTAAAATCTGAAATACATGGTTGTCATTAAGAAGTAAAATGTGGTTCAATGAGATTAAAATAATTTTTTGGTGAATAGTAACTTTTTTTCATTAATCGCGATTAGAGGTAATTAGTGTAGTTTAAGGTAAAAATGGTATTATAAGAATGTGAAAACACCATGACACTTGTCCTACACCTATTGGGTGAGTCATGGCCGACCAAGACAAGCCATGGACCAACTTTGGGACCCCATGGAGCCACTTTAGTTGGAAAATGACATTAATATATTTTTATTTAATGTTAAAGTGAAAATGACACTAACATAAATTGTTTTACTAAAATAATTTTTGAGTGGGGTTATACAAGTCCAAATTTTGATTATAAATAGTAATTGGAAAGCTAAAAGTATTTCCTACATCATAGTATTTGTTTTATAATTTTTAGACATTAAATAAATTAAATTATTTATGACATAATAATGATGCAGCGATGACATCATTATTTGACGATTTAAATAAAATGGAAAGATAATGTAAAATCTATGAATTACACATGTCCAAAACCAATTGGATGAGTGGATTTAGAACCCTTATCACCTTATCCACGAATTATATTAATTTGGGACCTTTTAAAACCGAAACACATTTTCAAATAAAGTAATATTTCTTTACTTTCCAAAAGTGCCCCTCCTCTCCTCTTATAAAAGGCCCCCACCTCTACCTCATTTCACACACTCCTCAAGCCTTTGGCTCGGCCAACCCCTGCCCAATTACTCTCTCCACATCCCTCTCCTCATCCTAGAGGATCCCATTTGGTCAGAATCCTTTCAAAGGAAGCCTTTAGGCTCAAATCAAAAGGGAGTTACACTTTTAAAGGTAATTCATTCTCTCTTGTTCATTTGTTTTATTTTGCTTCTCCAACCCTCTAAACTCTTTTTATTTACTTCTTTTGTAACAACACCAGTATCTTAAATATACTAGGATGTTGTTATAATATTTATTTGAGCTACACTCTCACACAACTACATAAAATGGTTAAAGAACATACGGTTTCCGTGGATGGCGAAATTCTGCCTCCCGAAACGATGATTGTTCAATACTCATTTAACACCTTCAAGGGTGGCCATTATGATGGAACTATTTTTATATATGATATATAATATGTTTATGTTTTCTTTGAGCTTCTGTTTTTTTTCATTTTTGGCATACCTTTATGGCTTCCATTATGGGTAAACACGATATCTTCATTTAAGGAAGTGCAGACTACCACCCCCTAAAAGTGATGTGATTCGTTAATGCCATATGCGGGACATGTAAAGGATGGATTTAAAGTTATTATATATGATGTTATACTGGAATTATAATATACCTCTATATCATTATTATTTCTTTCCATTAAAGTATGAGATAGAAATGAAAGTAGCGTTCATGCGTACATACGGCTTACCGTCTCCATGAACGGTGCATTTCATTTCTTATCCCCAAATGTAATGTACTATTAAAAGTACATGTATATAATGGATATATATAATTAATTATATATCTAAATTATGAATATAATTCTGGAATTAAAATATACATACCTCTCATTTAGTTTTAATTCCATTAATATGACCAAGAAATGGAAGTAGCGTTCATGCGTACGTACGGCTTACCGTCTCCATGAACGGTGCATTTCATTTCTTACCTCTAAATGATTATGTAATATTATAAATAAATTTATATGCTGGATATATATGATATATATGATATCCAAATCAGTAATCTCATTCTGGATATAAGAACCTTTGAACACACGAACAACATGTAATTGTAAGAAGTCAACTTTCGACTTAAGAACCAAATATTGACAAAACAAACATTATTAACTTAAATGGTTACATAATGTTTATAACATGGAAATAAGTGATATAAAAAGAATAATTAACTTTAAAAAGGTTCTTAATCAAGTATAAATTAACCCATGTTTATTATTCAGGACGTTAAAGAACGATCGAGTCAAGTCGGACCCAAGGTAAGGGACTTCGTCTCAATCTCCTTTCATTGAGGCATATTTCGTTTTATACACAACTTTCTTTTATACGGTGTATAAACTCCTTTGAATTTTACTTTTATACAAAATGAATCTTTTTCTACGAAGCGTTTTACTAAACGACAAAAAGGAATGTTTTTTTTAACGTATGCGGTGACAACGACTTTTTCCGCCACCGCGAGTATTATTTGGTCTTTGGCTTCCTCAAAAAGTCGTATTGTTTTTAGAATAAAATAAATACCATATACTCTTTTATGTATTTTGGTATTGAAAATGGTTTGGATAAAGGATTCTATTATGTCAATATATTTATGTTATATTATGATTGAAATGTGGAAATGTTATCATTCCTTTATATTGGTTTTATGTTTTATGATTTTATATTGGTACTTGGAAATTTTAACGGGTGGTTACGTTATAAACCATATGACGGGTGGTGTCGTGAATACCAGGACGGGTGGTTACGTTATAACCTCCAATGCATTGGGTATGGAAGTCGGCCGTATGGCTATTACATTAAGTATGTATGGAAATTGGCCGTATGGCTATTCCATTAAGTGATATGTGTGGAAGTCAACCGTATGGTTATTCCACTTAAGTATGTTTATGTCCCAAGTTACCTTTATATATTCTATGTGTTCTTTATATGGGTTTTATGGTAATCCTTTGGTTACAAAAAGGTAAGTAATGATACTTTATTCAGTGAAGATTTTTTTTACTACTTCATGAAGGTGAAGGTATTACTTTGATATAGTATACATGGTTTACTTGATGTTTGAAAAACTAACAGTTTTCATTCTTTTTGTATCCCTTACTGAGCTTTTTATGCTCACCCCAAGTTTTTCGAAATGTTTTTCACAGGACTTAAAGTGGAATAAGGTCAAGGATGGGATCAATGGAATGTCATGCTATCTAAAACATGGAATCTATACATCTTTCTTTTTAAGAGCTTTTATTTTATGGAGACTTAGTAGAAGTGTCTACTTTGTAATCTTTTAAGATGTAATAGTTATGTTCTAATTCTCTAAAACTCTAAACCTGAAAAGATCCTCAATGTGAATTATTCATTTAATTCAATATTAAGTAAGGATTAAGGCTGGGGCCTTATACTCTACTATCACTCCATGAATTATTATCATTAAAGACTTTCTTAAATTTTTTCTTGTAATACTCTTTTATATTTTCTTTACTTTATATATTTTCTTTCCAACTTGGGAGAATCTGGTCGTATGAGTATGAGTTTCTTAAATTCATAACAAGTAACTTCATAATCATTATTTTAATTCCTTTCATTATTACTCTTCTTGTAATAATCCTGAAAGTCCTTTTTCCTAATAATATTATTCATCCAATGAGTAAGATTGGATAATTAATTCTATGAATACTCAGATTAACTTGAATCATATTGAACAACAATCATTTTCATTTACGACCTAAAAATATTCTCCGAAGTCAGAAATTTCATTCGATTTGAGGTGGAAGTAAAAGGAACTCTTCCATTATTCTTTTTCACTTTCTCAGAATCTATTTTAAATATTCCCTCATATTGTAAAAGTGTTCGAAAAAATCATCAAGAGTGAGTTTTTTAATCATTATTTACTCATTAATATCTATCCTATCATATTACCACTAATTAGAAAAAATATAGGTTATTTCCTCAAAAGTAATTTCGTTTTATTAGCATTTATCTCCAATATATTGTAGACTACTGAATAATGGAATGAATCTCTGTTGTACCTTTGTAACAGGTTCACCATAAGAAAATTAAATATCTTGATAACCAGATCTGATTATTTCTCCTCTGGTTTCAACTACCTTTGATTTTCTAAATTGAGTAATCTATATATTCTTCTAGATAATTTTGGAAGCTTCACAAGATGAAATATGAATATACACTCTTACTATCATAGAAAATAATAAAGCGTTTATCACTTTTAATTCAACTAAAATTCTTGATTTTATTGATTTGTGAAAGTATTTACTTTGTTGTCCCGAATTTTATAATCACTATTGAGCATTAAAAGATTATCAACTCTAGTTTTGATCACAATGTTCTTCCATCTATCCCTCCTAAATCCATAATCATTGCCATCAAAAATCAGTGGTCTAGTGCGATTGAGGTTGTCTATAGAAGAAACATTTAACCCTTCTATATTAATAAAAATAATTTTTTTTTAAAATAAATGTTATTATAACATGTATTTTAAAAAACTTAACAAAATTTAATCATACTTTAAAAACAAAAGAAACTATAAGTTTTAGCAAATATGACCATTGAAATTTTATTTTAATATAAAATATGAGTATCAGTAAATTAGGGAATTTTAGTGGATACTAATTATAGGATAAAAAGGTATATGTAAATGGAAACCTACAAGGGGGTGAATTGTAAGTTTAAGAAACTTTGTTTAAAAACATAAATGAAACATTTTTTAACCAGATTAAAAAAATAATATTCAAAAAATGTCTTATGTATAAAAACTATAATTTGACTGGGCCCTAGGTTCTCATAAAAAGTTTATTGTAATCATGTAGTTTCTGATATTTAATCCACATGTTTGATTATATAAAATAGATTCGTATTCAGAAAATAGTGTAATCATAAACAATGTTTAATTATATTCACATTAGAAAATAATATATCATCATATTTAAATAGAGTATCCTAATCACTATGTTTATGATAAATTAGAGTACAAAAAAATATTGATTCTTTGTTAAATTATATAGAATCATATTTAGAGTAAAAGAAACAAATCATAATTGAAGCTATTAAAGTAAATGATATAAAAATATAAAGGTGATTACAAAATATTACTTTCTATTAATATAAAGGAATAGAAAATACTTGTACAGAATACAAGTAAATGAATATTGATTTATTTTAACCCAAAGATAAGGCTATCCAACAAACTAGGATAATGGTCCCTTGATTTATAATTTCCAGAATGTATATATTAACCACACCATGGTAAGCCCTTAATGCAATGATCATATATGTCTTTATATCCCTGCAATCCCTCGATCAAGAAGGTGATCAGATCCTCTGTCTTCCTATACCTACAAGCCCCTGATCAAGCTGATCAGATTCTGTCTTCTTAGATATGAAAGTCCTTGAATGTAATTATAAAAATCATATTTTTCTCAAAGATACACCATATATTATTAATTAAATAACCTAAAAATTCTTCCTTAAGATATATACTCTCTAAAGAATATATAAAAGACTAGGAACTAGATTTTCATGCATCTATACATTAGAAAAAAAAGAGAAAATTCATAGCACACACACACATGAAAAAATGATATCAACCACTCATTCACACTACACGAGACCTGATATTTATAGGTGTGACTTCCAATTTTCATCATGAATTCTAATGATAGAAAATGATTTAATGACATTGATAGTTGTTACTACAACAATCATACAGTAATTGAAGGCATGACATCATTTTGTTTTAATCATTTTCTAACAGAACGCATGAAATTGTTTTGATTTTCATATATAGAGTTAAATATTGTAATATTATAAAAATTCATTCCATATATAGGATAAAAATAGAAGTCAATTTGATGTATTTTCTAAAATATTTCAATATGATGATATGTCTGGATATGAATATGATTTTTATCAGTTTCAGTCAATCTGATTATTCTTGGTTCTAAGATGATTGTGATAATCATAAAAGACGTTGTTATTTTTGTTTTTTTGAATACTTTAAAACTATTTAAGTATGGTAAGAGTATATTTTTTTGAATAGAAATATTTTTTTAAAAAAATTACATAAAATAATTAAATATTATGTATTTAAGAATGAATTTGTGATTTGCAAAAACAAAAGGAATAGAAAATTCAAAAAGATACTCTGGAATCAACCTAAATTTTTTAATACATATGAATATTAAATGGTTTATTATAGTAACCATGGTCCATTTATGGTCATTCTTTACATTTATATTAACTATTTTGACCCTCGAAGAGTAAAAACATTATTATCATGGTAAGTATGAAAATGGTTAATATGTGTTAAAACGAAAGGATAAGGGTAAAAAAATAGTATAATAATGTCAAAATTTTATTTTATTGGATGATTTAGACTCATAATAATATTATATCAAAATATAATTAGTTTCAATAAAATTTTATTGGAAAATTATTTATATTAAATTAATACATAAAGAATCACCATGAGTTCCCCCCCCACTTTTAAAAGGGAACGTCCTCTCATCTTTTGAAAACACATAAAACGTATTTTGGATCATCCATTACCAAACCATATCCTTTCTTTATAACCATACCCACATCATAAAATTATTTTTTGATTATAAAACAAACCTATGATTTTTTATTTTTTTAATTGTAAGAGGATGTCTGAAGAGGAGTTATTGTTATTAAAAAAAATTTCATTTTTTTCATTTTATAACCTCCTAAAATCTTATTCCACCATGATGATATCATAAAAATAAATTATCTCATATACTGATATGTTATTATGTTAATTTAATAAACTATATCAATTTCCTCTTCAATCAAATGGGAAACCAAACCATCGTGCATGTGTATGGAAAACTACCACCTCTAGTTTTAATGATATATTTATCATTATATAAAGATAATTTATTATTTAATTCCTTAAATTTCCATTTATCGAAAAATGATAATGTAATTTGTGTGAACACGTGGACTTCAATATCCAAAATGTGGTGTCATTCATTTTTCATCACCACATCACATGGATGATATATATAAGTATATTTAATGAAATAATAAACTATTTATGATATTATTATCATACCATAAATATAATATAATAATTACCTTCTATTCATAATGATCTCAGAAAAATGGAAATGTTTTTTATGTGTACATAGGGCTTACTGTTTCTAGGATTGTAGTATAGTTTATTTTTCGTAACTATCAATAATGGATGGTTTTAAAAGTATAATTTATTTATAGAAATGATAATTATATCATCATTATTATATAAAAAATGTGATAATTTCAACTTTGACAATATTAATCCTTCCAAATTCAGTTTTGACATATGATCCAAGTATCATCAAAACATATGAGACAAAGTTAAATAATTATATAATTAAATATAAAATTTTAATGAATATTATAGAGACCCAACCCTAGTATGACCAAATCAAGTATCTAATATCGTTACAATGGAATTATTAAAAGGATGTACCTCCAAAAGGAGTGATAATTTTAGTTGTATTTATAATCGATATACATACAAGAGTCTTGTATTATAATTGAATATAATAATTGCAACATTTTTTTTATTTTGTGGATAACATTATTCCATCTAGTGTATCCTTACATTTAATTCTTAGTACACTTCTTGGATTTCAAGGTAAATGAAAAAAATAACAGTGATCTCAAATGATCAGTAAGGATTAAGTATAGTAGAAATGATAATTAATAAATGAGAATAATCAATATGATAAGGTAAAAAACTAAATATATATTCCATTAAAATAACTGGATAATGAATAATAAATACGTAAAGTTAAATAAATAAAAAAACATTCCATTTAATAAATAATCTCCTAATAAGAATGAATCCATATATAACTTCAAAGAAAATATCTCATGGATAATAATAACTGAAATTAAATGCTCAATTATCAGACATTATATTTCCTAGGAACATGATACATTTACCGTCAACACCTATTATCTTGAAATTTTAAATCTATTGGTAGAAAACCATATATTATTTTTGGAATCAAACTCCAGGGGTATATATCTATCTGATTTTGTCTCATGAGACTATTGATGCATCTAGGGGTTACATTAACCAGTACCCAACCCATGTCTCGCATGTCCAAATAATTTCTCCCATATCAAATAATTGATTTAAATTTATAAAAAAATTTCCTTAACAAATATCTTTATTGATTAAAGTATAAAAATTTAACAATTTTTCAACACTAAATAAAATAAATTTATATATAAAAACTGTACATACATATGGTATATGGTTTATGAAATAAACATGTCCAAGATAAATAATATGGATATTTATGGTAAATTTAATGTTCATTGATCATAGATAATTCAATATTTCAAGGGGAATAACAAAGGACCGAAGGTATTTAATGTTAATACTCTCCATAGTCTTGAAATAATTAATCATCTATTAGAAGTACAATTATGGTATCAATACGAATTATACTTATTGGAATAAGAATATATTCAGTTTTCATTGCTGAAATAGAAAGATCCTTAAATTTTTCTTGATGAAAATATTATTTTCATTTTGAAAAAAAATTTGGAAAACTTTTTCCTTGAAAATAAATTTTTCTAGAAATCTTTTCTAAAAATTTACCATTTGTAACTATAAATGAATCTTTGATGAAACAACGAAAGGTAAATCTATACATTCCATAAAAGGAAAATATGATTATTCATTTTTCACTATAAATGGTTAGAAATGTTACTTTTTTGGAAGGATATAAGTACATTGGTTTGAAAAAAAATTAAAATACATAAGCGTTAAAAATATCTTTAAAAAATAAATTTTAAATTGTTAAAATAAATTTTTATGTATTTTTATAAAACTTTTTTTTTTGAAAAAATAGATTTTAGACCTAAGAGAGAAATGAAGTAGGGTTTTCATAAAAACATTTTATAAAACATTTTGAATACCAAAGAGTGGGAAATTGGAACTATTACTTTAAAAATGTCACCAATAAACATGGTTGAATAAAATTAAAGGATTTATTGACCAATTAACATATATAATCCTTTAATGATGTTTTAGGAATAAGATATCTCAATTTGAATGATATTGTTATGTAAACACTTAAAATGATTGAAACTAAGACGTCAGAATTAATAAATGTATTGATTATGTGTATAAACTGTGAATAATCATATAATGATTATAAATAAATCAATATATATTTAATGTTATTATTTACATATTCATTGAATATTAATTACAATGAGTATGTAATAAAACCCAATGAAAAGAAATTGAGTTATGAAATTTCATTACCACTTGGTAAAATCATGTTCAAATCCAATTATACATAATAAATCAAATTGAAAATCCAAATTCCATGACTAATTAATTATACGTGATATTAAATTTCAAAAGGTATATATATACACCATATAAAAGAAGCATGGTGTATACCATTACAATATTCCTCAATGAAATGAAATTGATATGAAATTACTTACCTTGCATTTATTTATTGGTGAACTTCTTTTAAAATCCATTAAAATGGTTTTAATTAAGTTATTAACATGTACCTAAACCATAATAACAATTTTAACATCATATATTATTCTTTTATAATATCTTATTACCCATCCATTTATGATCATTCCTTATTTTCATTATTTCACGTAATAACTGCTATGTCTTTCGAGTACTTTTTGACTTGTTTTTTTCTTCTTACTTAAATCATGATTTAGTCACATACACAATGTAAACCATTATTTAATTATCATATATATTAATTTATATTTTTATTTATTAAATTACCTGATATTTTATGATAGGAAATGAAATTCATTATTCTTGAAGATGGTATGTTATACATACGCATGAAAGCTACATCAATTTCATTGACATATTTAAAAGAATAAAAATTAAATGATATATATATTTCATATATTCACATATATCTATTAAAACCTTCCTGTATATATTCCATGTATATATTGAATGAATCACATCTCTTTGAGGAGGCGGTAGTCTACACATCTAGAATTGATGTTATCATATTCCCAAATAATGGAAAACATGAAGGAATGTGTTATATAAGGATAAAAGAATAAATACATTATAAATATCATATTTATAATCTATAAAATATAAATCCACCATTATTTCCAACCATGTAAAGTGGTAAATGGAAGAACGAATGACATCGGTTTGCGAGGTGACAATATGTCATACACACAAACGATGAATGTGAATTCATTTTCTATGATGTGCATGAAGGTATAGGTTGTAATATTAGCCTAAAAATATTAGTATATTTTTTATAAATTTGATCTTATATTATAATTATATAAAAATAACTTAAGGGTTTGATACTTAAATGAAACATAAGCGATCATTGAAGAATAATACCTCTAATTCAGGTAACTCATTTTGGATTATACCAAAACACATCCTTGGATTTCCTTTTGAACAAATTAAGGATTATAGGTTGAGTATAGTTATTTTTTAAGATTATTTCGGCATATTTATGTAATTCCAAATTTCTTTAGTGGTGTGAATCAGTGGGATGGTAGAGTGCCTTTTAATTGTGGAGGAGTGGCATTCTTGTAAACATAAAAAGGTATACATTATTGAGATGTATCACATACATCGGGTTCCTCCATTAATAAAACAATTATAAAAAAGGAAGTATATTGTACGAATATGTAAATTAAATATGTTTTTGATATGTATTTATGTCATTGTTTCATGTATGTTTATGTTTTCATCCATTATTATGCTAATTTTTTTCTTAATTGTTGTAATTATATTTAATTACTTTCAATAATTTTTTCAAAAAATAAGTTTACCATATAATAAATTATAAATTATTATAATTCATAATATTGAATATATTTTTTCAAATTCAAATAACATAATTGTATGAAATAAATTTAAAATTAACCCCGCAGATTGGACAACAAAGCGTGTTTTTAATGTAAACTTGTTGAAAATTTTGAAGTGTTTTTACATCCAAATTCAATATAATGTTGATCCGAGTGACCTAAATTTGATTAATTTATTTAAAATTAATATTATTAAACTTTAAAACAAATTCAAATATAAATTCACCCTATAAATTATTTAGATGAAAATGTTGTTTTATATTAAAATTTAGTATTTTCCCTATTCATTAAAAAATGACACGTCTCAAAAAACACCAATAATTGGACATTATATAATTTTAACATCATAAATTCAAAAATTATTTTTTTTCATATAAAATAAATAAAAATTTGAAAATTTAGATTTAAAATTGGTGTTCCATTAAAAAGAGGCAAAACAACCATTATAAAAATATAGCTTTTATACGTAATATTGTATTTGTTCTTGTATTATGACTATAAAATCTATTGGATGAATGTAAAAAATATATTATTAGATATATAATATATTATTTTTTTAATACCCTTAAAAAATTTAATTAAATTAATTTATTAGAATAAAACAACTTTGTGAGCATAGAAACGTTTACTTTCTATTCAACTAGTTTTTATATTTATTAGTAATTAATTGGTGACTAATGAATTAAACCTTATATTTTTATAAGTTATTTAATCATATTCATAAAATAATATTTAATGGTTTGGTGATATATTATTATATTAAATAATATTATTTTTATTATATATTTATTTAGGGTAAAATTTGGTCTTGTATTTAACACAAGCTATTTAAGAAACTCGTTATTGTGTGTGACACCAGATATCTCAGTATTTCATGAATTATAAGCTATAAAATATATTTAATTTATTAAAAAATATTGAATATATTTTAATTTATTAGGATGTTACATCCCCTTATACACTTGGTTATCCGTGGAATAAGTGATATCAAATACAGTGTTCTGACATTAGAATTTTAGGGTGTTGCATTCTCCCGACCTTAATTAAATTATGTCATTTCAATTTAAACTTTATATCAGTAATATAATATTAGATATTTGAATATTCCTTTATTTGAATACAACATCATGATAAGGTTCAATAAAACATCCTATTTAAATGATAGAATGGTAAGTAACAATTTCACATGAAATAACATATAACTTGGTTTCTACAAAGGGGAACATCAATGGAAGGTGAAAATATAGACTTAGATGAATAAAGTACATAATTATAGGGATTGAGTGAGACATTAATCATAGAAAAATTGAATGATAAATGGAATATTGAGGGCCTCAATGTCATAAATATGTGATGATTTAAAATACCATCGTTTCAACCAAAATTATAGTATTATGAAATTATTATTTTTCTAGGTCATTTTCCTAATGTTGTGTAATTATTTTTATGGCTTTGAATATAAGAAAAATTACATACATAAATATTTCTATAAACACAATTTTAATCCTTTTTAGGATTTTAACAACTTAGAATTTATCTATTACTCAAAGAAAATGATATCGAAAAAATAACTTTGATTCCCAAAGAAATAATATACAATTTCAATAGACCAGAGGGCCCATAAAAGAGTAATAATTGTTTTAATTTGATTCTAAATATTTTTCAAAAACTAATATGGTTAATAAATTAATATCTAATAATAAAAATTACTACTATTGGTTTGTCATTAATGTTTATCTATCAAAATTTTTACCTAAAAAATGACATATTAACTAGAACATGGCGTAGGTCAGTGGTTTGTGTTAAAACATTATCGCCCTCCAATCATGGGTTCCAGTCCCATAGAATTGCCATATATGATGGGTTGTCACCCAAAAAATAGGGTTTCCTTTTATAAAACCATATTTTTATAATTACTATAATGTTTCTAAAAAAGTAATATGGTTATTAGTGAAATAAAATTAATCAATACATATCCTTTTTACTATGGTTTTAAATATATATACTTTTTTCAAGGATTAATAACCTTGTTTGACTAATATTAGATATCCATTAATGATAACATTAACCCTAATTTTTATAAATACCATTATACTTTTTTATATATAGTGTAAATAAATTATTCCTCAATTATCTTTTCTACTAAAACAAATTAATTCTATAAATTCCTCCCATTAATGTCCATAATCTTACTAGACACTCATTACATAAAACCTAAAATAGTTTTTTATGTCTTCAAACTTATTATCAACCTTAATCTCTTAATATAGTGATGGAATACAAAAATATGAAACTAATTAATAAATATACAATTCTATGAAAATATTCAATTCATGTACAAGGGTTATGTTAACTAATGATTGTTTTAATAAATATTGTTCCCATGATTTCTACAAAACATTATTTGATACCAATTATAGCAATTAGACCCCAGTAAACCTGAATATTGTGTCAAATACCATTACATTGGCATGATTACAAGGTAATTCATCCGGAAGGATCAATCACTTTAGATTCCTTGGAAAACTAGTAACATTCATGAGCCTTTTATTATAAATTAACACACGAATTAAAATATAAATTGTTTCTTTTTAGGATAACATTACTCCATCTAACATATCCTTGCATATAATTCTTAGTATAATTCTTGGATTCATGAATAAACAAAAAATATTAAGGGTGTGATTAAATTCTCAGTTTGGTTAAAGTGAAACAGAAATAATAATGAATCAATTAAAATAATCAATATGGAAAGGTTAATAACTAAACACACATGCCATTTAAATAACTCAATAAGTAAAAATAAAAATTTCAAGGTAAATAATGGAACACACATTCCATTTAACCAAAAAAATGAGAAAAATAATTTATCTATAGATAACATCAAAAAAATGTCATGGATAATAATAACTAAAATGATAGAAATTCTTAATTATTGAACATCATGTTTCAAAGAAACATTACACCTTTACCGTCATGTCCTATTCTAAATAATGTTTAAATCTGCGGGTAGAAAACAATATATTTCTCTTGCAAAAAAACTCAAGGGATTTGTCAGCAATAAATTACATCTCATGATACAATTGATGCATTGAGGTTCTTGCATTAACTTATCCTCATCCCATGTCTTTTATTTCCAATTCATTACTCTTTCATCAAATAGTTGATTTAAATTCATAAAAATAAGGTCCTCATGAAATATTTGTGTTAAGTAAAGGATACAGATTTATCAATATTTCCCCAGTAAATCAAATTACTTTCAATGATAAGACTATATATAAATATGGTATATATTTATGAAATAAATATACATGATAAATAATATGGTCATTTAGTGTAAATTTAATGTCCAATAATCATAGTGAATTGAATATTTCAAGGGTAATAACAATGGAATCAATGTAGTGAATGTATATAATATCTATGTTTAAATAAATAATAAACCTTCCAGAAGATAGGTACAGATAATATAAAGATGACATATACCCACGGGTATATGAATAAAGTTTTTGACCTTATTGAAATAAAAATATCTTTAAAAAACATTCCTGAGGAAAATAACTTGTTCATTATGATTTTTTTGAAAAAAAAATTTCTTTGCAAACAAATTATAAAACAATTTATTTGAAAACATAAAATTTAAACTTCAAATAAATATTTAAATTAAAAATTTCTAGTAAATCCATAGATTTCGTATGAGTTAAAAATAACATTCCCTTTTTATGAAAAAAAAGGTTAGAAATGTGCATTGTTTGGAAAGAGACAAGGAGACACCTTTGAAGAAAAAATTAAAATAAAAAAGGTGTAATAATTTCATTGAAAAATAATTTTCAAATGGTTAAAAATAATTTTTTAATCATTTTTATAAAACATAGTTTTTGAGAAAAAATAGATTTCTAACCGATGAGAGGAATGATTCCATGATTTCCTAAAAAAGTTTCTAAAATATTTTGAATACCAAAGAGTGAAAAAATAAAACTATTACTTGAAAAATTCCATTAGTAACTAGATTAGAATGAAATTAATGGTTTTATTTAACAATTTTTATATTAATTCCTTTAATGGAATTTTATGAATAAGCAATCTCGATTTGAATGATAGTGTGAACTAAACTACTAAAATGATCATAAAATGGAAGTGATAATTAATAAATGAATTTATTAAGTGTTTCAAATATAGATCCAAATATAATAAGTGGAAACACCTAAGTATATAGTAAAATTCATTATATAAATAAATATATAATATTAATTAAAATGAGGAAGTAATAAAACCCAGTCACATAGAATTGAGTTATGAAATTTCTTTACCAGATGGTGTCTTTAAGTCCAAGTCACCATAGATGAAATAATTCAAATTGAAATGAAAACTACCATGAATAATGATTTATTCTTAATCTTAAATTTCAGGTGTTATGTATATACCAATATAAATGAATCTAGGTGTATAAATTACAATATGACTCAAAAAAATGAAGTTGAGATGAAATTACTTAACTTGAATTTCTTTTGGGTAAACATCCTTTAACCTCCTATAGAATATGTTTAGTAATGTTATTAACTTATACTATAACCATAAATATATTTATAATAGTATATATTATTATTTAATAATATCTTATTACCCTTCCATTAATGATCATTTCTTATTTTAATCATTTCAGGTAATAATATTTTTTAACATTGTTTTGACTTCTTGTTTTTTGTTCTTATTATATAGATCATCATTCCTGAATATCCAGAATTTAAAAAATGATTTAATTATATTATATATTCCATATATAGATATATATAATTATCTATAACATTTGGACATTTGAAAATGAAATGAACTGTTCATCGAGACGATAGGATATATATACACATGAACGATACTTCGATTTAATTTTAATATTTGAAAAATGAAATGTAAATGATATTAATGTGTATAATCAATAAACTAACATATTTATGTCATATATGTGAACTATATTTTTTAAAATCGTCCTTTATACAATCCATTTATAGCATGTTTGAATCAAATCGCTTTGAGGAGGCGATAGTCCACATGTCCATAAACAGTGTTATCATATTCCCAAAATATGGAATGCAAGAAGGGGTGAGTTATATAATAATTAAAGAATCATAAATAAATTATATGTTTCATATATATATATCATATATAAACTCTAAATACATCATTATTTTCAACATTGAGAGGTGGTAAATGGTTGAAAGAACGATATCGGTTCATGAGGTGGTACTCTACCGTACACACGAACGATGATTGTGGATCCCATTTGATGGATGTGTGAGAAATTGTATGAAAAAATATTAGTATAATGACTTCCAAGTATATTTAATATATTGAGGTTATTGTATAATAATGACTTTAAAAAAATTAAATGGGTGTAGTAGTTAATAAAATAAATGTGATCGTTAAAGAACCTTACCTATTATTCTGGTAACTCCTTTTGGTTTATTCCAAAATCATTCTTTGGTTTTCATTATTCCCAAAGAGATGAATCTAAGATATGTAAAGGGATATTGTTATATTATTTTTGAATATTTTTGGAAATCCAATTTTCTTGAGTGGTATGAATATGTGGGATGGATGAGTTCCTTTTTATTGTGGATAAAAAGTGTAATTCCTGTAAATATAAAAAGGTAAACTCCATTGAGTGGTCTCACTTGGATAATATGACTTAAATAATGAACCCAATTATATAAAAGGGATATTTCTATCTAAATATTTCCATAAAAAATGGTTTTTACATGTGTATAAGTCATTTTCCCCTTAAGTTTAAGGATTAGTCCCATATTAAGATAATTTTTATCTTAATCATTGTTATAAATTTTAATAACTTTCACTAATAATTTTGGAAAAAAATAAGTTTAAATTATTAGAAATAGAAAATTAATTTTATTAAAAATATGGAATACATTTTTCCAAATTCTCCCCCACCACCGCCTTCCCTTCTCCGTGGCGGATTGGACGGGCTCATCTCCTCGCTTCTTCAGTTCAGCGTGGCTGTTGCGTGCGGTCTCTCTTGCTGCGGCTTCGTGGGCTCGATCTTGGCATACCTCAATGTTTCCAGGCCTTCACATGGAGGTTCGGTGAGGGTTCAAGGTTCGGATCCATGCTACAGTGAAGGGTTCTGCTTCACGTCTGACTCGGCTAGGGGTGTGCTGGGTGGAGCTGGTTGCTGAGTGTGGTTCTGAAGGCGGCAACAGGCTTTCTTCTTCCTCCTCACAGGTTCGGATCTGGAGGTGTTTGCGGTTAGGGGAATTTTATTTTTGGTTTCATGTTTTGTATTCTTTTGAATTTGTGCGGCGTCTCTTGTGGGAGGATCCCCACTCCTCCTTTCCGCTTCCCGTGCACGATTCGGACTCTGGTGTGGCTCCTCGACCCTCAGGCGTCTACGGCTGGTTGGGGATGGGATGGAGGTGGGTTCATGGCTTCGATTCTGACATCCGGTGATGGTCTCATGGTGATTGGGTTCTTGATGTGGGTGTATTGGTCTACAATCGTCTCCTTCCCCTGATGTGTGTGACATGGCTCGTGCCCTTTGGGTTTCATGTCCGTCCTTGGATGTTTTTAGCCTTTTGATTTCTGGATCTGTTGTTATAACGACCCATACTTTATATACATAGTTTAAACTTCAAAATTAAAGTACACTTATTACAACATATAACAAAACCATGAAAGGAACGTATAGGTATATTTTCTTTAGAAACTGGGAAACATAAACAACTGGTTCATAAATCATCTACACTTTCTCCCTTTTATTTTATCATATCTAGAGTCCCTTTTGGAATATCTTACTTAATACACTTCTTCCTGACCTGGGGAAAAGAAAACATACAAAAGGGTGAGTTCAAATGCTCAGTAAGGGTAAAGAAAAGAAATATCAATCATATCATATTCATAAGAACACAACATTTTTAAAATCCTAACCGGAAAAATAGATCATAATATCATAACATGGGATAAGTCATAATAGTGAAATGTAATCCCAATAATCATAACATAAAACATGAAACTTTGTGTAATAAACACATAATCATAGAGAATCATTTCTTAGTAGTCAAGACTCATTTCCAAGACTATCATAGCGGACAAAGTCCATTTTTGAACTGAGTTCACTCCTCGTTTCAGTCCTGTTTCACTGAACTGGTTTAACATACCGTTCCATCCATGTCTATCTCATGAGATATAAATCTTTACCCAATGAATTAGAGGTATATATAGGTCCCACCCATCTCATAATTATACCATTCTTATGTGTGCCACAAGATCATAAATCATACATCATAGCATAACCCATGTAATAAAAATGGGATTCTTAAACATCATTCCATCATAACATAAATCATATAAGATAAAAGGACTTCATAAAAATAATTCCATCATAACATAATAAAATCAATGTAAAAATAGGTATAGAAACATAACCCTATATTATCTTAGTTGGAAAATAATTTTGATAAAACACTTGAACTCCATTCTTAAGGAAAATACCCTTTCTGCTTCAAAAACATTTTCCTTTATTAAAATCTCATATAATTTTAAACTAAAAGAAGTTGACTAAAAATAAACTTTATAACATGTAATGTAATATTCATGGAAATAATTTTCTAAAAATCCATTCATGCCTTACAAGTTTAAAAAAACATTCTTCTCATACTTTGGCCGGAAAAGTCAAAAAGTACCTCGTACGAAAATCGACAAAATATTCCTTTCATATACTTTACTAAAAAGTTCCTGAAGGGTAAAATTGGATTTAAAAAATTGTATAAGGATATAAATAATATTACATATTGAGGAACATGGATTTGGATGATAAATATTCCCCAGTAAATTCTGAAGTATAAACAATCTCGGATAAAAATGAGATTGTGAGATTTTCCCTTACCTTAGGTCTGATTTGCTTCGTACGTGTCCGAACCTCCTGTATAATGATTTTAATAATGTTATTGACTTATTACATAATCGTACTCATTGTTATGATATCATATCTATTCATATTCTTAGCTTCTTATTAGTAACATTTCATTGTTACTTGTTATTAGGTTGTTTATTGCTTTTTGTTCTTATGCATGTTTTGTCAAATAAATTCTTATTCTTATTTTAGGATATAGATACTTCATTTCCGGAATGGTATTAGTGCAATATATATCATATTTATTCATTCAATTCAATTATATAATCATAAAGTATTTAAGATCATGTAAAACGAGTCGCATCACATCGTGGATACGGTAAGCCGTATGTACGCACGAGCGATGATATCATTCCCATGATCATGGAATTGTATTAAAGTGTATGTATACTATTTAAAAATCAATATAAATTTAAAATAATCATATATAGTTATTATTTACACCATTATACCCATCCAATTATGGTGGTGGTGGATAATAGATTACACCACGGCGTGGAGACTATATTCTGTACGTACGCACGCGTGGTGATTTCGTTTTCTATAGGATAGATAGAAGGTGAAATAGAGTTGTTTCATATTTATAATAAGATATCAGTATATTAGTGATACTAATGTTTTTACTTCATAATGAAACAACTAAATAATAAGAAGTAGAAGAATAAATAAAGTTGAAAGAATCGGTAACAGACATTACCTCTTCTTTGAAGCGCCTCTTCTTAACCTCCTCTTAGGGCTCTAAAATTGGTCTTTGAAGAATATCAGGACCTATAGTATATTACTAGAGAATTGTAGAGGAGAAATTTTCAGGGTTTTTCTGAGCTTGAATGCTCAATGTTGTGTGAAGAAGAGAGGGAGGAGGTGCCCTTTTATAAGGGAGGAGAGGGGTACCTTAGGAAAAACATAAAAAATTGTTTTATTATAAAGTCGTATTCTGTTTTTAATAGCTCCAAAATGATTTATTTAGAATATAAGGAGGGTATGGGTCGAAAACCTCTCATCAAATATATTTCAGACAAGTTTAGGTTACTATTTTAAAATTATAATTTATATTTAACTCTAAGTTAAATAATTTAACTTTTACCGCGTCTTCTTGTTTTCTTACACTATGTGGTTAATAAACATACTATAAGAAGCCAAAATAACCCAAAGTTGTTTATGATTAATATATATAACCTTATATAAGTCATTTGGCCGAACCTTAGACTTTTAGGAATAAAATAACAATTAATAATATAATATTTATTTTAAAAACAATTTTATGTCAATTTTGACACTATTTGGTAATTGATTTTTGTGAAAATCATAACAGCATTATTAGTTCAAAAAATGTTAATTAAATAAATAATAACATGTCATATTAACCTAGAAAATTAGTGTAATTCATTAAAAGTCTAAAATTACATTTATTTCGGTATTTATAACATTAATTGTGTTAATATTTCCTTAATAAGTTAATTACTGTATCATCATTGTGTCATAAATAAATTAACTTATTTAAAGTCTAAAAATTATAAATAAAATACCATTATGTATGAAATTATTTTAGATTTATAATGAATATTTATAGTCAAATTTATCTTATGTATAACCCTATATTAAAAATGATTTAGTTATTAAACATTGATTTTAACTATTTTAACCCTTCTTTAAATAAATTAATAATGAATGTCCTAATCTAATCCAAGTGGACCTAAATTGTCATATTTTATTCCTAAGGTTGTTTTTGATGGAAATAAACTTATCCAATAGAATTAGGACATGTGTTATGGTAATAATAATATCATTTTTACCCTTAATTACCATATTTACTTTTAACCATGGTATATAAAAGTAAAAAGTTACTATTCACCAAAAATTAATTTCATCCCATTGAACCACATTTTAGTCCTTGATATTAACTGTGTATCTCGAATTTTCGAAATTCCACTCACATAAGAGGTAAAATTAAGTTTTATATAAATTTTCAAACTCTCCTAGGAGGTGTGTAAAAGACGGTGAAAAGATCAATAAACTTTTTATATATCTAAAATTATTATAAAGTGACTCCAATGAATTACATTGAACTTATATAGGTATTATGTATCAATTTTGACCTAAAATAAATTTAAATGAAATAAATAATTATTTAAATAAAAATTCGGGTTTTAAATAGTAACCCATTTTTTTCACTATTCATCAAAGTTGAAAGTTTTCATAAAAATACCAAAATTTCACCCCAGGCTAATTTTGATATTTTGAATCCAAAAATGAAGTCCATTTTGAAAAATAAAATTTTAAAAAGTGGGTATTACTATTCATAACAGCTTGTTTTAATAATATTTTAATAGCATATCGTTGTTTAGTGAAACTCAGTATTGCGTACAGCGCAAGCTATCGAGAAAGGTCGCAATTGCGTGTAAAGTAAGCCAAGGTAGTGTTGTGTGTAGTGAAATATTCCTTTGATAATGTATATAACATAAAAACAAAATATTTCTCATAAAAATCTCGGGTGTTAGAGTTGTTTTCTGTTCTCGCCAGCGTTGTGGAGACAATGAATGTCTGTTAGGGCGCGCGACAAACTTTCACTTTTTGATGGTTACCACCGGAATTTTGGGTTGGTGCTCTGATCGTCGGTAGCGATGATTCTAGTGTAACGACGACATTGCGTGGGAAGACAACGCGTATAGTGGTGTCGGTGATGATGGAAATGTTGGTTTTGAGGCTGGCGCGTGATGAGATGTCTAATGGTTTTTGAAATTTGAATTATGAGGTTTTGAAAGGAGGTAATGGGGAATTGGATCAGGAGTGTTGTTTGATTTGAATTTTGAATCTGGTGGTTTGGTAAAGACCCATAAATTTCAAGGAAATTTTTTTTCTTAATTTTCTTTGAAATTTTACAAGAACGTAGTTTCTGACGGAACCTGATTCCAAGGCCCGGTGTGCTCAGAATCATTTTCCGAAGTTTGGCTCGGGTACGTTCAGTGAACGGACGAGCGGGTTTTTCTAACTTTTAAACCGGTGCCCGGAATCGAATTCTGAGGGCACCGATGAAATCGCAGCGCTGGTATTTGCTTAGAAACGCCTCTTCCGGAATTGCGTTTGCTCGGGTGTGGTTTTTAAGTTTTGGGCTTAAAGTTAAGAAATAAAATAAATTTTTCGACAAAATTTATTTTATTTCACTTAAGCCACTTGAAAGCCACTTAAACTGAGCTGAAACGGATAGGGTACTATCCAAAAATATCCTACCCTCTTGGTAGGATATCTGTGAGGTGGGGCCTGCACGAGCCCCGCCGTTTCTTTTCCGCTAAGTAACGCACCCGCGAAAACCCGTCATTATGAAATTCAACTGACGCGTTTTCTTAAATTCTTAATGCACCATTTAATTGGGCGGTTTATTTCGAGAATTAAATGGGCAGTTTCTTTCGTTGAATTAATTCTACGAATTAATGGGTCGTTACTTACCTCTTTTTCGTTTTTTGGCATAATAATAAAATAAGACCAACACGACTTTTGACGGATTACACGTTGAGAGGCTTTGACAGAAGTTCTTGAGCCTTCATCCTCCTTCACAAAGAACGTGAAGAACGCCGACCTCCGACGAAGAACGTCGAACCTGCGGAAATCGACGACGCGACGCCGTGTGCCGCGACACCGACGTTTCCTTTCCTGCAACGTTCTTCTGTGACGTCTCTTCCTCTGCAACGAAATCTTCGATCAGCTGTTTGAGGTAAGAGACTTCGGGTTTCTCTTAAATCTCCTTTGTGGTTTTTAAAAAAACACATATTTAATTATATATAATTAAATCTGTTGTTTCTTGGTCCGTTGAGTTCGCTGACGCAGCGCCGGATTCCGTGACGACGCGACGCCATTCCGCAACGATGTGACGCCCTTCCACGACGACGCGAGGATCCCCTCCTTCCGCGACGAACAATTCCGTGAAGAACCCGCGTGCGACGACTTGGCAAGGTAGGGATTTTATTTTGGAAATACCCCTTTTATTTATTCCCGTGAACGTTTCTTTAAAATTTAAAGAACCGGATTCATATGAACAATTTTATTTTATTAAAATTGTTGGTTCATGTGTTGAATAATTTCTCTCGCTGTTATTATCTAACGCGGAGGGTGCGGGCCAAACGAACACGGCCCGACAACCCTCCGTCGTTCTTCATGGTTGTGCGGATTTGGTGGGCGATGGAAAAACGTGACGTAAGGGCGTTTTGATGATCCCGCAGTGAATAATGGAACCCGGGAGGAACAACGGCACAGACGGGAAGGAAAACGGACAATCAGAGCAACTCCGGGGGCCCACGGAAGCGGCCGGCGGCGGTCAGCGGACCCACGGTCGCGCGGGTCCGGCTCGCCAGCACGGGACGCGGCGAAAGCCGCATCCGTTGAACCAACGCGGCCCCACGCGGGGCCGCGACACCTCCAAACCATGGGGGCGGCGCCCCATGGTGTCCAGCTGCTTGGCCGCTCGACCGAGCCGAGCCAGGCCGGTCCGACCGGCCGGCCGGGTCGGACCGGGCCGGGTCGACCCAGTTCGGCCGACAAGGGGGGGGGGGTCGGCCCGGGCCCGGACCCCCCATCTTCAGACCGTTTACGGTCTTTCTCTCATAACATGAGCTACGGGCCTCCGAACGACGCGCCGTCAGCGGAAACACGATCCATGGATCGAGACGGTCGTTTCGGTATATCTCACTCAAGTTTTCGGAATACTTTGGGTTCGGCCGGGTTGGTTCGTACACGAAACCAACCGGGCCCTCGGAGTGGAAACACTCATATCTTGAGCTACGGACGTCCGATTGACGTGCCGTCAACTTTTTTGTTTTCCTCTAAGTGAGACGGATCTTTTGGCTCACTCCGCCTAGGTTTGGATGCAGGTGGAGTATGATCGGGTTGGTTTTGCCTTAAAAACCAACCGGGCCCCTAGGACAAAAAAGCCAATAACTCTCAGACCGGGCGTCGGATTGACGCGCCGTCTACGACGTTGAGTTCCTGTTGACAATACGGAACTTTTGGATACATCAACCTCGGACATTGTGTCAGTTGATGTATCAGCCTCTTGGCTCGTGGAGCGGACCCTCCCGAATGAGCTTGCTGTGTGCGGGAACCCTAGAGCTGGCCGCGACTGCTACTTCGACAGCGACGACTGTGCAGAGATCCTCAGCGGACTCTGACGACGACCGTGCAGAGATCCTCAGTGGACTGTGACGACGACTGTGTAGAGATCCTCAGTGGACTGCGATGACTATAGCACTCAGCGATCCCTTGTGGATCAGTGCTACAGGTCCTGTGTGGGCCCGATCCTGTGTGGGTCCGATCATGTGTGGGTCAGCGCTCAGCAGTTCTGTGTGAGCCAGCGCCTACGGGTCTTGTGTGGGCCCGATCCTGTGTGGGTCTTTGCGGGGGTTAGTACCTATCGATCCTTTGTGGGTCCGACGACTTAGATGGATCAGTGATCGTCTTTATCGTCATCCGAAGAAGTATACCCGTGTGAGCTGAATCCTGTGTAGATTGTGTTGAGCTATCATGTGTGGATTTACTGTTTACTCTCCTTTGTGGATTGTGTTGTGCTATCCTGTATGGGTTTATGTTTTGCTTTCCTGCGTGGACTGGGTTATGCTTGAGCTTGGACATTGGAGCCGAGCGGGAATTGATGACTTAGGTATATGTATGGGCATATACCTAAGTAGTGTCGGTTGTTACTTCGTGATTGTATCTTTCCGTTGTGGATTATCCTTTGTGGATTTCGGGAGACCTTCGAGGGTCTCGGGGTCCCTACTGAGTAGCTTATACTCACCCCTGCACGGGCTTTTCCCGCACTACGTTATGTTGGTTGCAGACAACGGATAGCGCTGATCGCGGTGGAGGCTTGCGGAGCAGGATGGTACCTGGAGGTGGACCACCGGGCGGGACGTACACGGAGCAGTCAGGTGGACCCGAGGAGCAGTGGAGGCTATCTGTACCCACCCTTCATGTGGGACTTCTAAAGGATGGCTCGACGCTGCGGCTTTTCTTTTCAGTTGCTATTTTTCCCTTTCAGTTGTACTTTACAGTTGGGTTTGTATTTCCAGCCCCTTTTACTTTCAGCACAGCTTGTTACAGTTGTTTCCTAGTTTTTACTTTTCCGCTTGCTTACTCTGTGGTGCTTGTTTACTTTTCAAAGGCAATGCCTTCCCTTTTTCCGGGATTTACGCCTTGGTGCTAGTCTCCAGCCCCTGGCCTATGGAAGGCGGGCTTGGGTTTGTCACGGCACGGGCCCCGAGGACGGGTCGTGACAAATTGGTATCAGAGGTGGTCGGTTCTACCGCAGACTCTGATCTTTCTTCTATGTGAAATAATAGTGTTTAGCATATTGAGTGTGGTTATCAGTCCAGGGAGTCCAGTGTTGGTGCGGCGGCCGACGTATCTGTACACCAGGACCCTGACTTCTGATTTCCGACTTAATGCACGAAAACATTGATTGCATGTGTGTTTCAAGTCTTCTTTGTGATTACATGTGTCAGCTCACCAGGTATACTGTTCTGACCATGGCACACTTGTTTTCTTTCAGGATGGCCCGACGACAGCAGCCAGCTAGGGTTCCGAGAGTAGAGCGCGACGACAGCCCGCCGAGCGACGAGGCCTCGGTACAGGGCCCGTTGACAGCAGAGGCACCGGCGGTACCTTTACCCGCCGATCCCCCGATGCTTCCAGCGCCGACCGCTGACGATGCACGTCACCTCGTAGCTCTGCACGAGTTCCAGTGCCAGTGACCATCCAGGTTTCATGGGGAGACGGACCCCCAGGCATCCGAGGACTGGCTGGAGGCGGTCGTTTGAGTTTTCAGGATAGTGAGGACACCAGCAGACCTCATGGTGATCTTCGCGGCGAGCCTACTGTACGCAGCAGCAGGAAGATGGTGGAGTGTGATGCTCTAGGTGCACGATGAGGCCTCTCTCATCTGGACGAACTTCGAGAGCCTTTTCCGCTCAGATTTCGTCCCGGCCACCCTCTGTGCGGTGCGCATTCAGGAGCTTCTTCAGCTGCGGCAGGGCAGCTTGACAGTCGCCCAGTACGCGGCGAGGTTCACTGATCTTTCTCGCTACTCGACAGATATGGTACGGGACCCCTTCTTCCGGGCCCGGACCTTTGAGCAGTGTTTGAGACATGAGATCAGGGCATCGCTGATCTCCCTCAGCATTCCGACCCATGCAGGAGTACTGGAGCGAGCCCTTCTGATCGAGAGCTTTCTGGCTGAGTCTATAGCGAGACCTACCGCAGGGCGGCAGGTAGCGGAGTCTTTGGCAGCAGGTAGCCGACGGATGACTCAGGGTTCCAGGCAGACCAGACCCTCTCGTAGACGACCTCAGGACACTGGCTCAGCAGTGCGGGGCACACAGCGCGGATCCAGTCTTCCGAGAGGCAGGCAGTGCTACGCCTGCGGCGGGTAGTGCCACATGGCTCATGACTGCCCGACCCGCCGTACCGAGGAGCAGCAGACGGTAGAGGGGGCACCTAGGCAGAGGCAGAGGGTCGACCGTGGCGGTCCGCAGGGAGGAGGTGGACGAGGCAGGGGAGCTGGCCGAGCAGCGGGTGGTGGGCGACGCTTTGAGGCTCTGCCACCACCACCACCAGGAGGCCCACCCCGACCACAGGGAGCTGGCGGGTAGAGACATGCACAGCTCCAGGCAGCAGAGGCCTACAACCACGGCACGCCAGAGATGATTCTAGTTACGATCTGTGTCTATTACACCCTTACTGTAGTTCTTATATACACAGGAGTGAGTCACTCTTTCATAGCCACTGCCCTTGTTCGGAGCTCAGAGATTCTGACAGAGTCGTTGGCTCGATCCTTACGTCTAGAGACTCCTACGGGAGAAGACTCGACGATTACGCACTGGTGCCGGCAGTGTGAGCTTACTCTAGGAGGAGAGATCTTCGGCTGGGATCTTCTTGTAGCGGCGTCGAGGCCTTACGACGTCATCTTGGGCATGGATTGGTTATCTACAGTCCATGCTCAGATTGACTATTTTAGGCGCAAAGTGCGATGTGTGCGCACCGAAGGGAGCAGGTTCACCTTCACCGGCGAGAAGGGATCCTTTGCAGCACATGAAGGACTCTCGCAGAGGAGGGGACAGCCCATCACTCATCAGTTGGCTAGCCTCATCCTTGGAGCAGTGGACGTGCAGAGTCCTAGTTTTCCTGCAGTGGTGGATCAGTACGCGGACGTCTTTCCTGACGACGTTCCAGGGCTACCTCCTCGTAGAGAGGTAGACTTTTATATTGATCTGTACCTCGGGACAACCCCGATATCCACTCCAGCATATCGGATGGCCCCCTTGAGCTTCGAGAGATGCGGGTACAGTTGGAGGACTTGCAGGGCAAGGGGTTCATCTGACCCAGTGTTTCACAATGGACTTCCCCGATTTTGTTTTCCAAGAAGGCGGACGGGAGCTTGCGACTGTGTGTCGACTATCGTCGCTGGAACCAGGTGACAATGAGGAACAAGTATCCACTACCGAGGATTGATGACCTCTTCGATCAGCTCAAGGGAGCATGGTGGTTCTCGAAGATAGACCTCAGGTCAGTCTATCATCAGCTCGGAGTTCGAGACGAGGACGTGCAGAAGACGGCCTTCAGGTGTCGGTATGGCCACTATGAGTTCTTGTTTATTCCTTTCGGCATAACCAATGGTCCAACAGTGTTCATGATCCTCATGAACAGGATCTTCCAACCATACCTCGATCGATTTTTCATGGTCTTCATCGACGACATTTTGGTGTACTCGACCATGGAGGAGGAGCACGCCTTCCACTTGCGGGTTGTACTAGACACACTCCGAGAGCACCAGCATTATGGAAATCTCTCTAAGTGCCAGTTCTAGTTACGTGAGGTCCACTTCTTGGGGAACATCATTTCTGAGGCGGGAGTTGCAGTGTATCCCGCGAAGATCGAGGTCGTGCTAGCTTGGGAGCCACCCAGGAGCATGACGGAGGTGCGGGGTTTCTTGGGACTAGCTGGATACTATCGGAGATTTGTGCCGGACTTCTCCAGAGTTGCGGCGCCACTCTCAGCTTTGAAGAAGAAGGGGAAACCCTTTTTGTGGTCAGACAGATGTCAGCAGAGCTTCCAGGAGCTGAGACATAGATTGACCAGCACACATATCTTGAGGTTTCCTGAGGAGGGAGTTGGATACGTAGTCTACTGTGATGCATCAGGGACCGGACTCGGATGTGTCCTGATGCAGGAGCGGTCCGTGATTGCCTATGGATCACGTCAGTTGAGGCCGCATGAGCAGAACTACGCTACCCATGACCTGGAGTTAGCAGCAGTGGTCTTCGCTCTGAAGACACGGCGGAACTATCTGATGGGCGAGCGCTTTACAGTCTTTTCTGACCACCAGAGTCTCAGGTACATCTTCTCACAGAAGGACTTGAACTTGAGACAGCGGCGATGGCTCGAGTTCTTCTAGGACTATGACTTTGAGATAGTCTATACTCCTGGGAAGGGGAACGTGGTAGCCGATACCCTCAGCAGGAGGATGGGAATTCAGCTACTTGAGGAGGCAACAGAGCAGCTAGCCTCTTTACAGATATCCTTCGTGGATAGAGATGGAGCAGCCTTCCTTCAGTCTCTCACAGTCACCCCTCCACTAATGCAGCGGGTCAGAGAGGCACAGCGTGGGGACGCTGACTGTGAGACACGGCAGGCATAGATATCCTCGGGACAGGCACCTGATGATTTCTCCCTTGGAACAGAGAACGAAGTCCTTTTCAGAGGACATACATTAGTACCAGTCGCTTTACAAGAGGAGGTGCTGAGAGAGTTTCACACTTCTCCTCTGGCGGTACATCCTGGAGTGGCGAAGATGTACCAGGATCTCGGATGACAGAACTGGTGGCTAGGCATGAAGAAGGCGGTGGCAGAGCATCAGGTACCAGTAGGCTTGGTACAGCCCTTGGAGGTCCCAGAGTGGAAGTGGGACGACATATCTATGGACATCGTGACTGGACTTCCACGCACTTTCAGAGGTCACGACTCCATCTGGGTGATTGTCGACTGACTCACCAAGTCGGCACACTTCTTACCCATCAGAGAGCGGGGCTCAGTGGAGAGCTTGGGGCGTCTCTACGTTCAGGAGATTGTACCGCTTCACGGTGTGCCATCGTCTATCGTCTCCGATCGAGACGCTCTCTTTACTTCCCGGCTTTGGAAGGGGTTGCAGGAGGCGTTCGGGACGCGACTACGTCTGAGCACCGCCTTTCAACCTCAGACGGATGGTTATACGGAGAGGACCATTCAGACTCTTGAGGACATGCTCTGCGCATGTGTCCTCCACTTTGGTCGCAGCTGGGAGGACCACCTACCCTTGGTGGAGTTTGCGTACAACAACAGCTACCACTCCACCATCGGGATGGCACCATACGAGGTGTTGTACGGCAGACCTTCCAGATCTCCTTTGTGTGGGACAGACCCTAGGGAGTCAGCACTTGTGGGACCAGAGATGGTCCGGGCCACGACAGAGAAGGTCCAGGTCATCCAGGAGCAGATGAGGACTGATCAGAGCCGGCAGAAGTCTTATGCTGACAGGAGGCGGAGGCCACTAGAGTTCGAGGATGGTGACCACGTGTTCTTGCATGTCTCACCTCGACGTGGTTTACGGAGATTTGGCCGAGGCGGCAAGTTGTCTCCACACTTCATCGGACCATTCCAGGTCATCAGTAGGATTGGCGAGGTGGCTTATCACCTGGCTCTACCACCTCAATTGCACTGGGTGCACGACGTCTTCCACGTATCTCAGCTGAGGAGATACGTGCACGACCCGACGCACATCATTGACCATGGGGAGCTAGACGTGGATGATGGGGAGACTTTTGCAGAGGTCCCAGTGGAGATCGAGGATCGACAGGAGCAGGTCCTACGTGGACGATCGATTCCTCTAGTACGCATCAGATGGAAGCACGTGAACCTCCAGGAGAGCACTTGGGAGCGGGAGGCTCAAATGCGTTCTCAGTACCCACTTTTGTTTCCCTAGTTTATGGTGTATCTTTACGGGGACGTAAAGCCCTGAGGTGGGACTATTGTAAAGACCCGTAAATTTCAAGGAATTTTTTTTTCTTAATTTTCTAAGAAATTTTACAAGAACGCAGTTTTTGACGGCACCTGATTCCGAGACCCGGTGTGCCCGGAATCATTTTCCGAAGTTTGGCTTGGGTACGTTCAGTGAACGGATGAGCGGGTTTTTCTAACTTTTGAACCGGTGCCCGGAATCAAATTATGAGGGCACCGATGAAATCGTAGCGCCGGTATTTTCTTAGAAATTCCTCTTCTGGAGTTGCGTTTGCTCGGGTGTGGTTTTTAATTTTTGGGCTTAATGTTAAGAAATAAAATAAATTGTTCGACAAACTTTATTTAATTTCACTTAAGCCACTTGAAAGCCACTTAAACTGAGTTGAAACGGATAGGGTACTATCCAAAAATATCCTACCCTCTTGGTAGGATATTTGTGAGGTGGGGCCCGCACGAGCCCCGCCATTTCTTTTCTGCTATGTAACGCACCTGTGAAAACCCGTCATTATGAAAGTCAACTAACACGTTTTCTTAAATTCTTAACACACCATTTAATTGGGCGGTTTATTTCGTGAATTAAATGGGCAGTTTATTTCGTTGAATTAATTCTAATAATTAATGGGTCGTTACATACCTCTTTTTCGTTTGTTGGCGTAATAATAAAATAAGACCAACACGACTTTTGGAGGATTACACGTTGAGAGGCTTTGACAGAAGTTCTTGAGCCTTCATCCTCCTTCGCGAAGAACGCGAAGAACGTGAAGAACGCGAAGAACGCCGACCTCCGACGTAGAACGCCGAACATGCAGAAATTGACGACGCGATGCCTTGTGCCGCGACACCAACGTTTCCTTTCCTGCAACGTTCTTCTGCGATGTCTCTTCCTCCGCAACGAAATCTTAGATCAGCTGTTTGAGGTAAGAGACTTCGGATTTCTCTTAAATCTCCTTTGTGGTTTTTAACAAAACACGGATTTAATTATATATAATTAAATCTATTTTTTCTTGGTCCGTTGAGTTCGCTGACGCAGCGCTGGATTCCACGACGACGCGACGCCATTCCGCGACGACGCGACGCCCTTCCGCGATGACGCGACGATCCCCTCCTTCCGCGACGAAAAATTCCGCGAAGAACACGCGTGCGACGACTTGGCAAGGTAGGGATTTTATTTTCGAGATACCCCTTTTATTTATTCCCGTGAACGTTTATTTAAAATTTAAAGAACCAGAATCATAAGAACAATTTTATTTTATTAAAATTGTTGGTTCATGTGTTGAATAATTTCTCCCACTGTTATTATCTAACGCGGAGGGTGTGGGCCAAACGAACACGACCCGACAACCCTCCGCCGTTATTCGTGGTTGTGCGGATTTGGCGGGCGATGGAAAAGCATGACACAAGGGAGTTTTGATGATCCCGCAGTGAAGAACGGAACCCAGGAGGAACAACGGCGCAGAAGGGAAGGAAAACGGACCACCGGAGCAACTCCGGTGGCCCGCGGAAGCGGCCGACGGCGCGGGTCGCCGGCGCGGCGGTGCCGGCAGCCGGACAGAGCCGTCGCGGCTTCAGCCGCGGCGGCGGCGGCCAGCGGACCCGCGGCCGCACGGGTCCGGCTCACCAGCATGGGACACGGCGAAATCTGCGTCCGTTGAACCACCGCGGCCCCACGTGGGGTCGCGATACCTCCAAACCGCGGGGGCGGCGCCCTGCGACGTCCAGCTGCTCGGCCGCTCGGCCAAGCCGAGCCAGGCCGGTCCAACCGGCCGAGCCGTGCCCTGGCCAGGCCGGACCAGGTCTGGCCGGGTTGGACCGGGTTGGGTCGACCAGGTTCGGCCGACCCAGGGGGGGGGGGGGGGGTCGGCCCGGGCCCGGACCCCCCGTCTTCGGACCGTTTACGGTATTTCGCTCATAACATGAGATATGGGACTCCGAACAACGCACCGTCAGCGGAAACACGATCCTTGGATCGAGACGGTCGTTTCGGTATATCGCACTCAAGTTTTCGGAATACTTTGGGTTCGGCCGGGTTGGTTGGTACACGAAACCAACCGGGCCCTCGAAGCGGAAACGCTCATATCTTGAGCTACGGACGTCAGATTGACGTGCCTTAAGCTTTGTTGTTTTCCTCTAAGTGAGACGGATCTTTTGGCTCAATCCGCCCAAGGTTTGGACGCAGGTGGAGTATGGTCGTGTTGGTTTTTCCTTAAAAACCAACCAGGCCCATGGGACAAAAAAGCCAATAACTCTCAGACCGGGCGTCCGATTGACGCGCCGTCTGCGACGTTGAGTTCCTGTTGACGATACGTAACTTTTGGATATATCAACTTCAGACTTTGTGTCAGTTGATGTATCAACCTCTCAGCTCGTGGAGCGGACCCTCCCGAACGAGCTTGCTGTGTGCGGGAACCCTAGAGTTGGCTACGACTGCTACTTCGACAGCGACGACTGTGCAGAGATCCTCAGTGGACTCCGACGACAACCGTGCAGAGATCCTCAGTGGACTGCGACGACGACTGTGCAGAGATCCTCAGTGGACTGCGACGACTACAGCACTCAGTGATCCCTTGTGGATTAGTGCTACAGGTCCTGTGTGGGCCCGATCCTGTGTGGGTCCGATCCTGTGTGGGTCAGCGCTCACCGGTTCTGTGTGAGCCAGCGCCTACAGGTCATGTGTGGGCCCGATCCTGTGTAAGTATTTTTGGGGGTTAGTACCTATCGATCATTTGTGGGTCTGACGACTTAGATGGATCAGTGATCATCTTTATCATCATCTGAAGAAGTATACCTGTATGAGCTGAATCCTGTGTGGATTGTGTTGAGCTATCCTGTGTGTATTTACTGTTTAATCTCCTTTGTGGATTGTGTTGTGCTATCCTGTGTGGGTTTACGTTTTGTTTTCCTGCATGGATTGGGTTTTGATTGATCTTGGACGTTGGAGCCGAGCGGGAATTGATGACTTAGGTATATGTATCGGCATATACCTAAGCAGTGTCGGTTGTTACTTCGTGATTGTATCTTTCCGTTGTGGATTGTCCTTTGTGGATTTCGGGAGACATTCGGGGGTCTCGGGGTCCCTACTGAGTAGCTTATACTCACCCCTGCACGGGCTTTTCCCGCACTACGTTATGTTGGTTGCAGACGACGGACAGCGCTGATCGCGGTGGAGGCTTGCGGAGCAGGACGGTACCTGGAGGTGGAGCATTGGGCGGGACGTACACGGAGCAGTCAGGTGGACCCGAGGAGCAGTGGAGGCTATATGTACCCACCCTTCAGGTGGGACTTCCAGAGGACAGCTCGACACTGCGGCTTTTCTTTTCAGTTGCTGTTTTTTCCTTTCAGTTGTACTTTACAGTTGGGCTTGTATTTCCGGCCCCTTTTACTTTCAACATAGCTTGTTACAGTTTTTTCCTAGTGTTTACTTTTCCGCTTTCTTAATCTGTGGTGCTTGTTTACTTTTCAAAGGCAATGCCTTCACTTTTTCCGGGATTTACGCCTTGGTGCTAGTCACCAGCCCCTGGCCTATGGAAGGCGGGCTTGGGGTATTCACGGCATGGGCCCCGAGGACGGGTCGTGACAGGTTTTGTAAGGGTTCACAATTACCCCTTGAAAGTGTCATTTGAAAAACAAAATATGGATTGGATACAAAAGTAAAAATGTTCAAAAGATGGAAATGTTTTTATATGAAAATTCATTATAAAATTGATCCAAATGAACTGAATGGCTTAATTTATGTTAAATTTATCTATTGAAACTTTAAAACTAATTAAAAAAAATTAATTTTACACTATAAATTATTCAGGTGAAAATTCAGTTTCCAATTAAAATTCAGATTATTTAGTACTCATCAAAAAATGAAACTTCATAGAAAAATGAAAAACATTCATCCTAAACTTTTTTTACACTCCTATTTTAAAAAGGAAGTTTATTTTTTCTTATAACATTTAAAAAAGTGTCAAAATATAGATTTAAAATAGGTTCTCCATTAAATGGCGATAAAACTACCTTTATAAAAATATTGATTTTCTACGCTTAATATTGGGTTTGTTCCTATATCATGACTATAAAATCTATTGGATGTTTGTAAAAAATATTTTATTGAATATATAATATAAAAATTTCCTTGATACCATTAACTAATTGTAATGAATGTAATTTATTAGGATAAAACCCCTTTGGGAGTATAATAACATTTCTTTTATATTCAATTGGTTTTTATATTCATTTATAAATAATTAGTGACTTATGAATTCAACCATATAATCATATAATTTATTTCTTAATATCAATAAACCCTAATCTGATGGAAACATTGTATCATATTATATGAACGAAAAAAATAATAATAATTTATTGTTTTCAGTAAAACTCAATCTTGTGTATCATGCAAGTTGTCAAAGAAACTCGTTGTTGCATACGCTACAAAATAACTTTGTATTTCATGAATTGGAAGATATTAAATAAATTTATTTTATTTTCAAATAGGGATTATATTTTAATGTCTAGGGATTTTATATTCCCTTTTACACTCACTGTTGCGTGTCATACAAGCTATCAAATTCAATATTCTTAAATTAAAAGTTAAAGGCGTTACAAATAAATTAAAAATTAATAATAAACATGTAAAAGTTTATTAATTAAGTAAATAGTTAACAAGGTTTATTACATTAGGAGTTAAAAAAGTGAATCATGAGCCAGTATCAAGGTAATGGACTTTATTATAAAAATCCACTTTTAATGTCTCCCTTATAACAAATTTTTATCCATGTCCTTGTTTTTAAAAATTAATTATTAATGTATTTATATGGGTAATGAATAATTATAAAGAAAATATTATTTCACTTTTCAAATTCCTAAAATGTTTTCCAAAATAAATCTGTTTACTGAATGCTTTAACTTTCATTCCACATGACAAAAGTAGTGTTCTATTTTAAAAGATACGGTGAAATTGAATTTTCCACCGCCATAAATATTATTTTATTTTTGTATTCCTAATTTTCTTTTACTTATTTTATTAAAATAAAAAACCTATTTACCTTCCTTATGGGAATTTTTGTTTGAAAAGTTTGTTTTGAAAATAGTGGGTATTTTAATTTCTAAAAGTTTCATTCATATGGATTCAAATGTGATTGTTTAGGGTTATATGATAAAATATCCAAGAATAAAAATATATGATGAATGATATGTTAAATTATAATTATATACGATGATGGGTGATATGGATACATATTATACAATGGCTGACCCCGTTGTAGACTACACTACTGATAAGCCAAATATAGCTTATACAGTGGGTGTTCCAAGATAATGCTCCAATGCATTGGGTAATTTTCCTTGTGTTTATAGGGAATGTGGTGGGAGTTATCAAGGGAGGTTTATCATATGGATTTAACTAGGGTATAGTTATTTCTAACATGTGTTAGGATTATAATGATCTATGTTTCCAAAAGGGTTTTTATTTTAATTCATTGGGTTTTAAAGGTTTTATTGAGAAAGAAAGTTTGTTTTTATCATGTGGAATTGATTTATTTGATATACTGAAGGAATGTTGCGATAAAGTAAAAACATTTACTATTTTTCATGTTATTCAATGGTCTAAAAATCTTATTATTTTTATGTCCCTTATTATGAATTTTTTTCTCGTCTGATACTTTAAAATGATTTAAAATATGAATTCAATTTTAAGTACATGAATATTTCTTATGAATAGAAAACAAATTTCATTTTAATAGTATGATTTTTTTGGGAAAAATTGTTACTTAGTGGAAGTATCCACTTTATAATTTATGGGTTTGTCGTGTATTGGTTGTAACATAGCTTTATAAAACTATAAATAGTTAAGATACATAGGAATGAATTAATGTGAATTATATTCTAAAGACATAAGAATATTTAATAGTTAATTGTGGGTCCTTAAATTAATAATAAAAAACATAACAATAAATACCTGGTTAATAAATATACATTTTATTCAAATAAAACAATAAGGATTACACAAAAATCTTTCATAGGATGCTTTTATTATAAAACCAAAGCATATTGGATGTGGGGAGGGATGTTAAGATGGAATTTGGTATGTTTTTTTCTATACACAAATGTTCATATATTTTGATGATAAGGTCAGAGTGTGTGACCTATTATAATGGGGGGTGGGAAATATTGTAATTTCTTAACCTATTAAATTAATATAATTTTTTTATTTCGGTTAAAATAGGTCAAAAATTATATAATTCATGACTTTTATTATAATTAGTATAAAAAATATCATCTTAAAAAATTGGACATGTTTAGGTAATGTATTGAGGCTTATCATTTTGTTTTAACTCTATGTTAACACTTTTGATGATTACCATGATAACAATGATTTTTAGTTTTCAGGGGTCATGATAGTTACTATAAAAGGAAATTTGGCACATATATGGACCATCAGTGATATCTTATAATATATCCCAATATATTTTAAGAGTATAAATTTTTTAGTATTTTTAAATTGTTTAATGAAATATTATTTAACATAAAATTTCATTATTGTCATCTTTGACAATATTCTAATAATTTGACATAAAAAATATCATGAAAAAATGTGAAATTCAAATATAAAACATTAACGCAACCAAAAATATAATAATTATCAAAAAACATTTAGGTAATTTGATAATTCATTTAAATTAAATTACTTTTAATATTTATAAAATAATTTATTTAATTTTCCTTTTAATTAAATAAGTACTACACTGATGTTACAAAAGGATTTAAGTAAATAATTTTATTACTAAAAATTGAAAATAATTTACTTGGTAAGAAAAATTATTTATCTTCCACATAATCATTTAGAACCATACATACTTCCTTTTATCCATATATAAAAAATATAGATATAATAAACCAAAGAAATTGAAATTTGTTTCTTTTCATTACATAATATATTATGAAGGTAAAAATCACGTCCAAATGGAAAAAAGGACATATATTCAATACTTGAATGATTATAAAAGAAATAAAATAATCCCATAAAATTAAGGCATGTTTTTTTGTTAATTTTATGTCCATATCATGTTTCTTTTACCGTTACATAAACAATTTTACCTTTTCTATAGAATAAAAAGTTACTATTATTACTATTCATAATGAATAAAAACAAAAAGAAAATATTTAAAAAATTTATCATCATGAATCAAAATATGGTGTCCATTTTTATCGATTTAATACAAAAATGTGATAGAATTTAATTTTAAATTAAACTCACCAAACGTGATGAAAAACTGGTTTTTAGAAAAATTCTTTTTATTTATAAGAGAAGTTTTTACCAAATTCAAATATAATATTAATTAAAAAAATAGTTGGATTTTTATTAGGAAAAATAATCTATTAAAACTATAAAACTGACCAAAAATTTAAATTTCCATTGAAAATACTTGAAAATAAATTATAGCTTCCAATAAAAATCAATATTTTTTAATATTCATTGAAAAAAGAAACTTTTCATAAAATTTCCTTAAATTCCTTCAGATATAATTATTATATTCTGGTTTTAAAAATGATATCCATTTTTTAAATTAATATATATAAATGTTAAATATACTTATTATAATTATTTCCCACTAGAATCAATGAAAATCATTTTTCAAGAAAACATTTTTTTGAAGAATAAAATTAAATTACTCGAAAATTGTGTGGACATTTCATATGAAATAATCAATACATTTGTATTGAGTATGACCATTATATTTTTTTCAAAATATGTTTAATACTATACACACACACACCAACTTAACTGTTAGGTAATAGATATATCATTTAGATACTAATATATCATAGTTTATTTAATCATGGGGTTGTGTGTTGTATACACAATCAAATGGAGTGTTCTTTTAATATCATGGTGTGTCAATTCTCCCCCTAATAGAAATTGTTTCCTTGAAATTTTAATTACCATAATAATTTTTTTCCTAAGTAACCTCAATAAAAAATATCATATACACCCTAAATATTATCAGTAACTTTCGGCATATGAACATAAAATAAAATGAATTATTTCTCAAACAGAACCCTCAATAAAACACATATTAATCCCATGGTTTTTATTAGTATTAGTGACTCCTACTATTATAAAAACTGAGCATAATTGGACTCTAATTAACCTAAAATATAATAAGTTGCTTAAATACTTATCTATAAAATTCTAAGAAGTATATACTATCATTAATCAATGAAAACCTAATCCTTAAAGTTTTCTAAACCGTTTTCTTGATACCAAATACCATATTCCAAACACGAACACTTGAATATGATGCTAAAAACATGGTTTATATTTTATTTCATAGAAATTTAATTGAAATAAATATAAATATTTAGGAAAATTTTGGTCTAGTTATTTGGAGAATTTAGAAAATATATTACATATAAGTGTATTATATAATTTCAATAAATAAATATTTGAATTAACTTCAGCCAGATCATTAATTAAAACCATACCCCATGACCTCTTACTCATCACTAAACCTATGAAATTAATTTAAAAGGGAGGGGGAGATACAAATTTATCAATAATGGTGTTTTAAAACAAGAGGTAAAATATTTTCCTTTTTACATTTTATAATATCCTTTAGAAATCATTTCCTTATCTATCATATATAAATGAATTTATATAACAGATATTTTCTCCAAATAAAAATTTAGGTTTTTAAAAAATTATAAAATATATTATTTTGAAAACATTAAATGTAATATTAATTTGAAAAAATATTATCATTTTGAAATAAAATATCCTTTTAAAATGTAATATATTTTGAAATGAATCATTATTTACCATTTTAATCTTATATACATTACTTTTAAATATAATATATCTTTATAGAATACAATGAAATACAGAGAAGATTAAAAAACATATTTTCACTAGAATTATTGATATATAATCATTAAGACTATGTCCACTCGATGGTCATGGACTCACTCCTCATCATCCCAATCAATAACCAAGCACAAATTTTTAAATAAAATCATTAAAAAAATTAACAATTTATCAATATAAAGGTATTAAAAACTTTCTAAAACATCACATGTATTTAAATTATTTTAAATATAAAAATAATTTCATGTCTTATAAACTTTAATAAAAGATGCCTTTAAGGATGTTGTAATCATTTATAAATACTAAGAGAAAACTATAATTCATAAGTAATACATATAATGATTCCATCAATGGACACAATTAAAAATTTTCACATGATTTGAAAAAAATTTGTTGAATGTCATTGATAAATATAGTGCATTTTCATTCAATGAATATAATACCAAATAACATCAATGAATCTAAAATATCATCTCACACATGAAATAATAATTTCTATACTCTACAAAACCATTTCTTGATGTAATAAAAAAATAAAAAAATATTTAATTAAATATCATTTGAAAATAATATTTCAAAAATAAATAACTTCTAAAAACATATTTTCATTTTAAGACATGCCCTTCCAAACCATAAAATGATTTATAAAATAAAACCTTAAAACATATAAAAAATGTATTTTAAAGTAATGTGTCCCTTCCCTTGAGTCCAACTTGTCACATACATTACTTTTCAACCATAACAAAAAATATAAGTTAATATTTTTTAATTTATTAGGTAGTATTTTCGTGTTTATTATTCATTTTATTTAATTTGTTTCCATTTATATTCAATCACTTAATAAAATAAGTTCAGACCATATTTTTTTGTTACATTAATTATATAATTCAAAAATGAAATTGTAAGTAGCCTTTGGTCAAAGAGATTTTTATTTCATTATCTAAAAAATTATCTTGGAATAATTATCATTTTTATACAATACTTATAATTTGAAAACATAACCATAATAATGTTTATTAAAAATTTACTATGTTATAATCATAGAGAAGGTACATCATACATATGCATGAGTTACATTCCATTTTTCAATGATCATTATGGAAAAAAGGAAAGTATTATTTTTTATTCAAGAATAATCATCATATCATAAATAATATAATAATTCTTAAAATATTATATATATATATAACATCTTTGTGATGTGGTGATAAAAAATTAATAACATCTCTTCATGGAATTGGTAGTCAAGAAGAACATAAGAATGAAGTTATCATTTTTCAATGAATGGGAGATTAAGAAAATAAATTATATATTATATGTAAAGAAAATTATATATTTCATGAATATCATATATATATATATATTAAATCCATAATTATATATAGTAATAATAGGTGGTGAAGGAAAATGAATTGCATCCGTTTGCGGGGCACTAGTCATCTGAACACACAAACGATGTTTTTTTGACCATTTTATGAAAGAAGATATTGATATAGGTTAGTTATTTAACATAATAACACATCATTATATATAAGTTAATGTTGTTATTATTTTATCATCGTTGAATAAAATATTATGGAGGTAGAATAAGAAATAAAACAAAGATGTTTGGTTAATAACTATACCTCTTCTTCAGAAAACCGCTTTATGATTACTCCAATATATTTCATAGGTTGGCTTTCTGATGATGAAAATTCTTCTAAGACGTGGGTAGGGTTAATATTACGGGATATGGGTAGGTATTTTCCAATAAAATATTTTCTTGAAGTGTGATGAAAATATGAGAGTGGGTGACCTTTTATAATGAGGGGGAGGGGAAATCTTGGAATTTCTTAAATTATTAAATTAATATAAAGTAATAAACTTGTTAAAATGTCTCAAAATTAATATATTAGAATTTAATATTATAATTATTTTATATAATATCATCCAATAAAAACTAGAAATTTTTTCTTGATGTTTTCACCATTATATTCTTGTTTTAACCCTCCCTTAATCCTTTTAATGATTACTACAACAATAATATTTTCTACTCTTTAGGTTCATAATAGTTACTATAAAAGGTAAATTATCCAATAATTGGAATGTGGTTTATATTACCAACCATATTCCAATCCCATGGCATGTTTTAGGATTTTAATTATTTTTTAATCATTTAATAATATATTATTTAACAAACATATCATTAATGCCATATTTTTTTATTCATCTATTATGAAGTTAAAATCATAATGTACAAGGAGAAATTAGAATATAAAATTTTCAAAAACCCCAAAAATATTATTAATATCTATTAATTTTATGTATGAAAATAAATAATTCTAATTATTTTACATTTATATTTTTTAAAATAATTTATTTTATTTTTCTGTTAATTAAATAAATATTTCACTTGTGTTACGTAATAATTTATGGTAGTTATTTTATCACTAAAAATTAAAAAAAATTAAAATTAAAAAAATAATATATATTTGAAAAAATAATTTATAACTTAAAATACCTTCTTTTTATCTATTTGTAAAAAAATTTAAAGATAATAAAACAAAAGGGATGTCATTTTTTACTTTTATTTTAGTAAAACATCACAAAGGTCAAAATCATGGCCAAATCAAAATATAATGTCATATATTCAAGTTTAAAATGAATTTGGAATAAATATAGACATCAAATAAGATTAATTCAAGTTTTTGGTTTACCTTTTAGTCCTTATTGCATTATTATTACCTTTAATTAACCTATTTTATTATTACCATGGTAAAACAAATACTAATAATGTTATTCATAATGTATAGAATTAAAGGGGATATATTTAAAAAATTGGAACTTCTAATCATAAATATGGAATCATTTTTTCATTATTCTATTCATATAAGTAAAGTTATTTAATTTAAAATAAATCATCAAGCTGTGATGCAAAATATTTTTTTTAGAAAAATGGATTTCCGAGTATAAAATGTTTTTTATACCAAATTGAATTTTAAAATTAATTACAAAGACCATAATTGGATTATTATTAATCAAAATGATATATTAAAATTTTAAAAATAATATATGGGAGAATTTTTATTTGTAAATAATCTGAATTAAAATAATGTTTCTACTAAAACTCATTAATTATCACAATTCTTTAAAAAATTAATTTTTTTATTTAATTATCAAAGAGTCATATTAGTCTAATTTTGAAGTGATGAATTAAAAAATAATATTTTTATGAAAATAAATTATAAATGTTCAATAAATTATTTATAATATTTTCTCAATAAAAACAATAAAAATTACTTTTGAAGCAAATATATTTTTAAATAATAAAATGAATTTCTTGAAAATTTTCATGATTATTTCCTTAAAATCAATCAATAAATTTTTATTTAGTATAAAATAAATATATATATTTATATATATCATATTGTGGTTAATTCTATACACACCCACTTATTTAATTGCTATATTATAACTATGATGTTTAAATATTAGTATATAATGGTATATTTACGCTCGAGGTTGCGTGTTGTGTACTCTATATAATATTGTGTTCTTTTAAATTCTATGTGTGTTACACACACACACACATCAAATAATGTTATATCAAGATGCATCTCACAATACACACTATGAAAACTCAAATATTTTATACACTTTAAATCATGGTTTTTTATATAAAGATACACGTAATATAATCCTTGATGACCAAGAGGCCTAATTTTATTAGGGAATTATATATATTGAACAATAAATTTTAATATTTATACAAAAAAAATATTTTAAAACACTAAAATATGACTGTAAATTCAATTTTTCTTTTAATTCTTCATTGGATGACTTGGGAATATACATAAGAAAGGGGTAGTCTATAATCTCCACAAAGTGATTAATAAAACATTATCATAAAGTAAATCAGTACATGTGACTCAAGATGAATAACATAATAACATTGAAAGCAGACAATAATAATCCTAAATATCAATGAATCAAATAAGTTGATAACATCAAGTCAATATAAATTTTTAGAAACAATATATAATGGGGAATCATATTCAGAAGTCAAGGATAACATTGAAGAAATCATAACATTGTGTTATTTGGATAAGTGTTGATGCACCAATCATGGTATTTCATGTGATACCAATAGTACCTAAACTTATAGAGGGATATTTAATATTGGGCCCAACCACTATAAATATATCTTCTATATTAATTTGTGTTCCACATTGATCCTGAAATATAGAAACATATTCAATCAATTTCAATCCCATGACTAAGGAGTGCGGGTTTCATAGATGGAAACACCAAATAAATGAATGATAGGTATATCTAGGTGAATACCTTTTTTGAATAAACGGGGATCGATATTGATAAAGAAAAATTTAGCATGAAAAATCACGTATTTATTTCAACATAAAAATTAGTATACATAATGTTTCATGGAATTGATTAATGAGAGTGAATATTGGTCTCTCATTACATAGTAATCTTATTCATAGTAAATTTATTTTGTAAAAACACATGTAAAAAAGGAGAAATTGTAAATCATAGGGTTTAATACAAATAAAGTAATTGGTTAAAGTGGAAGAGGAAGTGAACCCCTTGCTTCAATATAGTAACACTGTAGGTAATGGTTATAATGGCAGGGGAAAGATAATATATTTATATTTTAACAAAAATTGGGAAGTAATGGGATATTTATGAACACATGTATATATAATCATTTGAGACTAAAAAATCCTAATACAAGTTTAGCACTTTGATGAAGAGGTGGAGGAATAAAATTCATTACTTAGTCATAGTAATTTCTTAGGTAAATGTTATAAAGAGAGGGGATAAATAATCTATCATTCATAGAAAATAATTAAATAGTAATTTTTTTAAAGGCAATGTAATAAATTGGGATTGAAAATGATATTTACAAGGGAATTAATCGAATGAACAGTAATAGGAAGAGAATCCCTTACTTCAGTATAGTAACAAGTTAGGAAAATGTTATAATTATATAGTATAATACATCTATCATTATTAGAACAATAATTAAACTATAAAGGGATATTTATAAACTCATTAAAACTTAATTAATCATGATTAAAAATGATAAAATTTAATGGATGTACATAAATGAAGAGGAAGAGGAAGAGAAACCATTTATAGGTTTCTTATGAAATATTTGGAGAAGATAATTAGGAAAATGGGAAGACCATGGAAGAAATTTATAATTTTATTGGGATTGAAAGTTAATTTTTCAAGAATTAGGAGTAAGGGTAAAAGGGAGTTTAGGTGGTAATTAATAGAAATTTAGAAGAGAATTATTTATTAGTTTCTAAACATAATTATTGGACTCTAAGTAAAAAAATTATTGAAACCAAAAATCCTCACACGGTATTTTCCTATGGGTTCAACCATTGAGGGAAGATTTCAATATTTTATTAGGTTTATATACCAATCACTAAAATAACACCATACATGATGTGGAAGTTTGTATTGTTGATGAATAATTGTTTTTAAAACATTAAAATATAAAATTGATTTTGGAGGATTCATTTTTGGTTTCTAAAAATAATAAAATTAATTAAAAATGCATTATTATAATGGGAAACCCCATTTATAGTCTTTTATTCCTTTATATTATTTACTACATCACTTTGATACCATTATTATTAAATAATAAATATCATATATTTATGTAGTATTTAATTTTTAAACCAAAATTCAACTATTTGAGAATATTTTGAAAAAATCACCATTTTCAAAAAAAATTCTTAATTATTTTAAAAAATAATTTATTTAAAAAAATAATATTATAAATATGGGAATTTAATATTTTAAATAAAAATAACTATTTACAAAAAATATTAGTTTTTAAAATGATAAAAAATATACAAATCTTATAAAAATTAAAATGTATTTCGTTAAATTATATTATCATTTATATTTTTAAAAATATTATCTATTTAGGAAATTTCATGGAAATATCATTTATTTTAAAACTCATATATTCATCCAAAATAGTATTTTAAATGAAACAATATATTTTCCAAAAATATAATTTTGGTTTCTTCATATCAAAATCAATTTTTTATCAAACTTGTTATACAACAATATATATATATATAATGTAATAAATAAAATGGATCAATATAATCGGTATTTGATTAAAATTATATTATTAAAATTCATAAAATTAGGGTAAAGAAACATAACTAATTATTACACTATCATATGTCTTAAGGGTATGGGTTTTAATGATTATTCAATCCTAGGGTAGTTTAGTAAAATTATTTTGGGTGGTGACATTAATAATCTTGGTGTTCTCACCTATGTTGTTTTGTATGAGTTTCTATTTTTGAATCTCATCTTGGGACTCATGAAGGGAAAATACTAGTGATATTGTCAATATTGACATCTCGTCTTAATGAGATTTATAGGGTATGAAACTACCAATTGAATATTACATTTGTTTCAATTATATTTTTTTAAAACCATTAATATAATAATCTTAACAATCATTGTCTATCGATGGTTATGATGCTTAATGGTCTTTTAAAAATGAAAGTAAATATATATATATATATATTTTTATAATGGTCCAAAATAACAGTGGAAACATTGTGCATGTGTTTTCTAAAACTACATTACTTAATAATTAGTACATTTATTTAGAAGTTAAATTCATTTAGAAAAGTATGGGTCTTTACATTATCCCCCTTTCAAAACCCATTCCTTCGAAATATCATTTCATAGACTAAAATAGATGTAGATACTTTTTATTCATTTCCTATTTAGGCTCCCATGTTGCCTCCTAAAATGTTTTTATCCTCCATATTACATTGAAAATATGAGTTTTCTCATTTCAGAGATATTTTTTATTAAAATATAAGATATTCATCTGCTATTATTCACTTGAAATATCATTCTCCAAAGGTAGAACCTATGGACTGAGTACATGTAATGGGTTTGTTATGTACTTCCTTAAGAGAGAGACATAGAACATGTCATGTACTTGAGATAGGATAGGTGGGATTTATAGTAGATAGGACACAAAGTTGATGTAATCAAAGAACATTAAGTGTATGATAAACCTAGGTGTAGTAACCTAGAGAACCCTAATAGGTGAGGAGTGAATTAGGCTGCCAAAATTTTCTTCAAATGAGATGAATATTGTCCCCACATTAGTAGGAACTCGTTAAACATGTCTGATGAAATCATGCAATTCTAAAAAACCCAAATACTAATATATAAACAAAAAAAAATTACATGGTTAATCACTAAGGGATAGTCTAATAAGCATACACAAAAAGTTAATCGGTCATATCTAAATCCAATATTATTTACTAGGTATTTTTATTAAAAATTTTCTAGCAAATCCACTCAGTAGAAGGGACACTAATTTAATAATACAGTTAGGGATAACACTATACCTCCCTCAAATAACTTCCATTTAATCCTCCTTCATAACTACAATGAGATAATTATTAATCAATTTATTTACTTGAAATTCACTTCAATAGAATGGGAAATTATATATTTTGTCCTAATTTTAATGAGACTCTTCATGAACCATAGTCTTGAATTGATTCACTTTGAAGCAATATTCTCTAAATAATATCTTCAACACTACTGTTCAAAAATCTCAAAGAATTCACAAATCCCCCCTAATTATTTCCAATATACTTTAGCCTTTGCGAACGAACTACCTTCTGAGAAGCTAACTTCCTTCATAAATATCACAATGTTTTTTGAAGTCCAAAAAATCATGAAGCTTTTAATCTACACAAAACCCCCTATTCTGAAATTTCTTATGGTTAATCAGATATTAAAAAAAGATTTCCAGAACCTTGTTTTTAGGAAGAGTTAATTGATCGTGAATAATTACCTTATTTAATAGACCTATATGAAGTCATATTGATTCACTGGTTTTCCAAATTTTCTTTGTTCCTTATGATGATGAGAACACTCCTATTTACATACCACTCTTTTCATGAAGCTTTCCAACTCCCCACAGCCTTTTTCACAAATCTATCTCATTCATGTTCAGAACTATACATCTCTTCAGGAATTATTATTGAAATTATTTTACTCTTGATGCTTTTTTTAGTGATGTAGATTACCATCATCCCATTAGGATTCAAAAATTTTCAAGAATCCTCAATCACAACCCATAAAACCTTTATGACACCATATTTCATCATGATGATCCACATCATCCCAAAAATTCTAATCTTTGTTACAAATATTCACTCACCATTTATTTTATCTTCCATTTATATAAATTCTTATTTCAAGATTATTACCCCTACCTCTTGATTTTGAGCTCCAAAATTTTGGAATCCTAAGAAAATGATGCCACCTTTAACATAGGTTCCACCATCGCCATAATATCAATTTCCATGAAAATTATAATATCAACCTAGTGTGGATTGAAAAAATAAATAAATAAAATCTGTTTCCATCTATGAAAAACACTAGTTCAAATAATCCACAATTTTTGGTTTGATGGAAATCTATATAAATTCAATAATGCCCCATCCTGAATAAAAAACCTGATTGATGTTAAATAAATCATCCATCACTCAATTTATTTATGATAAAATATTGGTGTAGACAATAAGATTTTTCAATGATAATTACCTACCTCAATAGTCAACCGACCAATCTAGAAAACCAATAATTCATTGAATTTCACATATCTAATTCTTGGGGAATAAACCCAAAGAACTTGTATTTTTAATTTTAGTGGTCAAACTAAAATCCCCTGGATTTTATATCCCCCGTATAATTGCATCATAATAAAAAATATATTAAAATATTTAACACAAATGGGGATACACGAATTACCTGAACCTCCTCATTTAATGGGAGGTAGTTGAACACCAAAGTTCAACAGATGTTTTTGAACAGTTCTATTGCTAATAGATTAGTCAGAATGTCATGAAATTTATCATTAGTTCTAAAAGGATCTATTTGAACCACACCTTGTTAAACGTTTTCATTGATATAGTCATATTTGACTTCAATATGTTTGGTAATAGAGTGTGGGAAAAGATTTTCTATAAGATTTATCATGAAACTATTGTCACAATTTACCACCATCAGCCAATTCACATCATCTCCATCATCAGTATGTTGTTCCTTTACCCACAATAGCTGAGTGAATACCTTCATCATAGTGATATAAATTATTTAATTAGTATGAAGATAAGTTCTTTATTATTTCTTACATAACTATCCCACAAATATTTTTCAATGGAAGAATGCACCACCACTTCTGAAATTTCTATCCAAAACATCTTCACCTCAAAAGGCATTAGAAAATGATGAAAATTCATTATATCTTACGACTACAATATATAATCCAATGTTGAGAGTACCATTAATGTAACTCATGATTATTTTAACTACTAAATTGTTTTATTCCATCAGATTACATTGAACGTGATCTACTAATCATGTTTCAATATCAATGTCTCGTCCTATTGAATAATCTATAGTACAATTTCAATGATTCTCCTATAAAAGGTTGAAGCCACATATTTCCCATCATAGTTCTTTTCATGTTTTCCCCAAAAATAATTATAAATGAAATTAGTTTGGATTCATGCATGTTGAATTTATTCATAATATCTCTTGCATACTTTTTGGAAAAATGAATGTGTATTCCTTCATTTAAATCACCCACATCCAAAAAATGTATGCGAGTTCACCAATCATAGACATATCACATTCTCATATCATGTGATTAGAAAATTATTCAAGTGTTCCCTACCTTCTTCTACCTATAATCAACACACTTATGAAAAATAAATTAATCTTCCTATTAATTCTACACATAGAGAATATGGTCAATAACACATATTTTAATTTATTTCTTCTTCAGATAAGAATCCAATCAACAATACCATGCTTATGGTTCCTTATTTAGAAAATAGTGATCCTTATTTAATCTAAAATTATTTTTTCACTATTTCCAAAAATAAATCTCATTGTTTGTTTAATGTAGACTTATTCTTTAGGAACACCATTTAATAATTCCATTTTTACATCCATCTGATAAAATGTGTAACTTATTTGAATAGACATGGCTTGGAATTTCCAAATATACTCAATTTCATCTACTTAAGAAAATTATCCTTCATCTTCAATACCTTTATTAAATGTATAGCTTGTACACACCAAGAGTTCCTTAAATTTTATCACATTTCCTAACTCATTTTATTGTTTTTTGAATATACACTTTCTTCTAATCACATTTCTATTTTTCTGGTCCCATAAGAGGATCCCAAGTTTTTTTTATCAATATGATCAAATTCATCATTCTTGGTCCTAAACCCCGATTCATCCATAATTACCTCATCAAATTAAGTTTCATACACAAATGATAACAGTGAAAAATGTTATTAATTCCTCATTCCCCTCATATGTGTAAGAGCAGTCCAATCCCAAATGATATTGGATTGATCGACTTATACTCGACAATTTCTTCTATGAGGTTCTTCTAGAGTTTATTTAGAAATGTTTTCCTGTTCAAAATCATCTTATGAATATTGATCATTTTGAGAGTCCTATATATTTAGCAAGCAATCCACAATTTTTGTATTTTAATCTATCCTTTTTCCACTTTATGCTTCATCATAAATAATATAAACATATGAGTTTTTCATGTTATTTATTGTTTTATAATGAATTATATTCACATCATTTCTCTCAAAAATCATTCGAATGTGATTTGTTTTTCATTTTTAGTATTTACTCTTCATTGAACATCAATGAAAGATTCATTTATCTATAATATCACCATACTTTCCTATATTTCATTCCTTGTTTGGTATGAAACATTTAATTCCAAAAACACGAAAATACTTCCGAGAGGGTTTCCTTCCATGACATATCTTATATGTTTTCCCTTCCTCTCATATAAATTTCCCCACTATATTTCAAGTGTGCACTACAAGGCATAATTCCCCTAATGATTAGTAAAAAAACACTCAATCATCATTATTCTGGATATATTATTCAACTTTCAATTACTACATTTAATGACCCCATTTCTTAATGTGTTCTCACTAAAGACACCTCATGATATATCCTATTTTTTTCATTGTAATTTTAAAATTCAATGGTTTTGTATTCTATTCAATTGTTAGATCATAATATCTTGATTGTTCCACTACATTTATTCACAACTATTTGGCAATATCTCTTCATACCAACATGTAGATATCCTTTATTTTTCATAGGAATCTCACAAACCATCATATTATAATCATCAATAGAAATAATGAAGTACCTATCTCTATATGTGTTAACCAAATTTATAGGACTACACACATTTTAGTGGATGAGATCATGAATATTTAACGCCCTTTTTTCTTTCTCTAATATAAACATTGGACCACATTTCCCACATTCATGAATCACATTTATTTTCTTAATCACACATCATATTGGGATTTTTGACAACATCTTTTAGAATATATAAGTGTTCCATTCTCAGTTGATTAATGTGACCCAACCTCCATGGAAAGAATCTATTTACTTATTCAATTATTATGAAGCAATTTTTTTCTTTACTGTCTACCTAGTATAGATTTCCATTTTTCATACATCATATCATGAGAAAATTCCCTATAATTCCATTAATTGTTCTCCCCTTATGAGTAAATGTCACTACCTATATTGAGTCATAGAGTTTTATCACTCTTAGGTGACTGTGATGTAAATTGTCCGTGTAGAGAGATTATATTTTCATTTGATCAGCATTTAATAATTCTATATTTCCACTGCCTTTAATATTTAAGGAACTGTAATTCCAAAATATCATTGATTCATCAATTATTTTCTTAAATTCTTTCAATGAATATGTATTTATGGTCACGTGGGATGAGAATCCACTTTCAAGAATCAAGGTGATACTATTCTTTGTAGCACTATGATTGATTTCATCCAAGTTGGATTTCATGATGTACTTTTGTTCCTTCCATGAGACAAATTCTTTAATTGTGGAAAATGTGGTCTTCCAATCACTTTTCATCATAAATGTGTTAATAATACTCATATTATTCTTCTAGAGGATTGTACCTATCGTTCAGGGTAATTCCACTTGATTGACCAGTATTTGATATTTCATGGATTTCTGTAGTCAATGTTATTATCATTCCTCTTACTATAATAAATAGTATTATGGAAAATGTTTGAAAAGTGGAAATAATATCCATAAAAATAATCTGTATGATATGGTATCATTATATTTTATTAACTTCCATGTGGTACCCCATTCAAATAATTTCTTTCATCTTCATAGTAATACATTATGTGGGCCAAAATTCCAGAGAATTGACATTTCATAAGAGTAAATATCTGCTCACTTCCATTCCCCACACGTCTCTTTATTTTTAATGTTATTTGACTGATGATCCCCTCGGAATAATTGAGTATTATTTATATTAATATTCTCTATTTGGTTCAATGATCTCGATATTAAGACATTAGGTGCCTTTCATATATGTCCAATGTTCTACTTCTCTATACTTTGGATCATCCCATTTAAAACCTTTGAGATTTATGCATCATAAACAATTCAAAATATTCCATTTATATTAATATTTTATCATTCAAGGTATTCTCTACTTGTTAATGACTGCGTTTAGATCTCTCCAAAATCTTTTCATATATAAACGTTCTAAACTAAAATTTATTTTTTGTTTCTGTTGATATTGATTCGGTTTCCTATTTACACCTTAAAGTAATGACTTCATATTCAAGTCCCTCAACTATTTAATCATTTGTATCCATTCTCATTGTACGGTCAATGATGAATTGTTCCTCATCTTAAATCTTTGGTCTAAACTCTACAACCAATTATGAGCTTTCAAGAGTGGTTAAATTTTTTCATACCTATCCATCTAGTTAATCAATATCTACTTAATGAAGATCCACATACTCTAATGAGTCATTCAGTGCTCGAATATTTCTGTTTTTATATATAAAAATGATAATCACATAAAGATGACCCTCATGTTTAACCTTGATGTCAAATACATCATTCGACTAATTATCTTCATCATTTGTAGGATTCAGTTTTACAATGGTATCCATCATGGATGCATCAGTATCTGGTTTAAAAACTGGTTATACATCACCCAAAAAGTCATTATTATCTCATTCTATTTTTCATACCAATAACATTATCTATAACTTATTTCATTTTTTGAGTTATCCATTTAAAGGGAACCTCTTATATGATTTATAGACGATTTCTACCTCACATTCTGCATCATCAAATTTCCTTGGGCATCAATTAGTAATGTTCCCTACATTATTGTAACACCCTAACCCCAGTTACCCAGAGTCTGTGCATTATTACCTAACATTGGAATGATACAAGTAATCATGTCCTGAAAGACCGATCAGTTTATTATCCTTGGAAATACAATATATATTCATAAGGTCAACATTACAACTTGAAAAGAAAAACAACACAAAATTATTCCATTAGAAACATAAAATCTTCCTATAATATGCCGGCAAGTCACTCATAACTAACTTCTTCAAATCATGGGAAAAATAAAACATATAAAGGGGTGAGCTCATATGCTCAGTAAGGATAACAATATAGTGAAAACATTCATAAATAAGCATAAACATTTAAGGCAATGTATAACTAAAACAAAAGCCTTTTAAACTTGAACTTCAGCATAATATGGGAAAAAAATTAAATGAAATAATGCCATTTACTTATTCACATGGATATTCTACTAGTCTAATAATCACATGAAATATCAATAACCAATTTCATAACGATGTAATGCATAATTCCAGACTATCATAACCACATAGTCAAGTCCTTGTTCCAAGAATACAAATAAGATTTTTTCAAGGCCTTGTGACAAGACACTAGTTTTTCTCATGAGACCTACTGATGCATCGAGGAGCTATAGCAGGCTCCACCAGTCACTTACTAAGTCCAATGCATTTCTCATATGAAAATTTTGAAACATAACATAAATATTCATATTAAAACTAGCATAGGAATGTCAATACTTTATCCACAAACCATGAATGGTATAAAAATAGCACATCCACAATCAAGCATAACTAATTCCATACAATATAGAAGATTTTATTGTATTAGATTAACCTTAATCAAGAATAATGAAAGATATTGACATAGATGAAAATAATCAGCAAAACTATTAGAGATAAATATCCCCCTTTTTCTTGAAATTATTTAAAAGTCACACTATTTGTCAAGAATCCATTTAAAAATATATTTTTGAATCAAAGTTTCCCATAAAACTTTGAATATTTTAAAAGGAATATTAATTTTAGAACTTTAATGTCCATATAAATAAATCTTTGAAACCATTTTTAAAACATTGACATTAATGAGAAAGATTTAGAATAATAAATCATTAAAACATTTAAAATGATATTTTAGTTGGAGTTCCTAACCAAAAGAGAGACACTTGCATAAAAATAATTGAGGTAATAAAAACGTTTTAATATCATGATAATAAAGGTATTCATGATATACTATATCAACATACATTATATACACCATATAAAAGTGATTTGGTGTATAACAACAAAGAAGTATCAATGGAATGTAAATTGAGATGAAATCTCTTATACAGACAGTATCCTTAGTTTAAAGATAAATCAATGACATAATTATGTGTGAAAAGTATAAATACACTCAATATGATTGGATATTTAGTGTAAATAAATCACAAGACATTCACACATATTCTTGTAAAAACAACACTAATGAATTGGATATTTAACTCACCAAATGGAGATTGAGTTAAATTTACTCTTATCTAGGTCATATCGATGACTTGAGAATTTATCAATGGAGTGATTATGTGTATCAAAGGTATATCCACAAAAAGGGGAGTGGAAAGTATGACATAAGAAAATGAATAGTGATTCCACACATAATCTTGGAGTAAAATAATCAATGAAGTATACGTAAAGTCGAATCTGTGGAAATTAAAATTTCAAATTACCTTATTGATTTGGTAACTTATGAAACATACACCCACGAAATCAGGATCATTCAATTATGATTTAAATATCCATAAATTAAAGTATATTACACAATTAATACAATCATGGGCAGTACACACATCACATGTAATAAATAAGTGGTCAATAATAGAAATCTCACGGAATTAAAAGTGAGATAAAAAACCCCTTACTTTGTACTTTTTCCTTGGTCTATGGTAGGTTAACCTCATTAATAATGCTGAAATAATTGTTATATAATTATAAAATAATCATATAAATTAATATGATATCATATATGATCTTTTAACATTTATATGTTAATAATATCTTAGTATTATCGTCGTTTTGGGTGTTAACGAATTCATTTTCCTTTATATTATATATTATGTATTCCATATTTTTTATGGATGGGATGTATCTTATTCATATAAAGAATTATATCATGTCTCCAAAAATTATTTTTAATCATCAAATGAAATTTAGTCTCGAATGGATACGACGGGGAATGAATCTCATCTCGTTCATGCATACGGTAATCCGTACGTACGCACGACCGACATTATCGTTTTTTGATATTAAAATAATACATAATTGGAAGGTATATCATATATAAAGAATAGTTATAATGTTATATTTTATTATTTACATGAATTACACATCAATATGATACCCATCCAAATAACAATGTGTTGAATAACAATTACACCACGACGTGGAGACAGTAATCCGTACGTACGCACGTATGGTGACATGTCATTAAAAGGATGCATATAATAATGAATATGGTTGTACCATATTTATAATAACATCACAGGATATATAATATACTGGATTTATTATTTTATAATGGATATAACAAATAAAGAAGAGGTGGAAGAAGAAAAGAACTTGAAAGAGGGTGTTGAAATTATTACCTCTTCTTGGGGTTCTTCCTTATGATTTGATCAAAAGGGCTTCTTAAGTTGACTTTATGACAAAAGTATGGCCTCTAGGATTAAGTGAGAAATTTTAGAGGATATTTGGGTAGTGTTTGGAAAATCCAAATGGCTTCTATGGAGTGAATTTGAGAAAAGGGGGAGAGCCCTTTCATAAGAGGGGTGAGGGGTACCTTAGGAAAAGCATAAAATATTATTTTATAATAAAATAATTTTCGGTTTCTAATGGCTCAAAATTAGATTATTTAAATTATAAGGTGGTTATGGGTCGAAAACCACTCAGCCAATTGGTTTTAGATGGGTTTGGGTCACTATATTAACCATAACTTTTAGATTTAACTCTTAGTAAAATAGATGGACATTTACCGTGTCTCTTTGTATTTTTATATTATATGGTTAATAAACTTACTATATACTTCCAAGATAACAATAAGTGTTTCATTAATGATACACATATAATTATATAAGTCCTTTGGCAGAACCTTAAATTTTTAGGAAAAGACTATCAATTAATAATATAATATTCTATTTAAAAAACGCTTTTATGTCAATTTTGACACTATTTGGTATTTTGTTTTTTCTAAATTCATAATAGCATTATTACTTGAAAAAAAAATCATCTAACCAACCCTAATATGTCATATTAACCGAGAAAATTTGTTCAATGCATAAAAAGTCTCAAATTACAATTATTTGGATATTTATATTATCAATTATTTTAATATTTCATTAATTAGGTAATTACTTCATCATCATTGTGTCATTAATATATTAAATTATTTAATGTATAAAAAATATATATAAAATACCATTATGTAGGAAATATTTTTATCTTTATAATGAATATTTATAGTTGAAGTTATCTTATGTGTAACCCTATATTAAAAATGTCTGAGTTATTAAAATTTGATTTTAACTCCTTTAACTCTTCTTTGAATTAAATAATAATAAATGTACTAATCTAATCCAAGTGGACCAAATAGGTTCATATTTTATTCCAAAGGTTGTTTTTGGTCGAATTATTCTTATTCAATAAAATTAGGACATGTGTTATGATAATAATAATATCTTTTTTACCCTTAATTACCGTATTTACTTTTAACTATGGTAAATAAAAGTTAAAAGTTACTTTTCACCAAAAATTATTTTTATCTTATATAACAGAATTTTAATACTTGATATTAACCGTGTCTATTGGATTTTCTAAATTAAACTCATAGAAGCAGTAAAATTACGTTTTATGTGAATTTACAAATTCTCCTAGGAGGTGGGTAAAAGACGGTGAAAAGTTCAATAAAATTTTATAAATCTAATATTTTTACAAAATTAATCAAATGAATTACATTGAACTTATATGGGTATTGTGTATCTATTTTGACCTAAAATAAATTTAAATAAAATAAATAATTATTTAAATAAAAATTCGGTTTTAAACTATAACTTAGTGTTTTTCACTATTCATCAAAAATTAAAAGATTTTATAAACATACCAAAAATTCACCCTAAGCCAATTTTGATATTCTAAATTAAAAAACGAAGTCTATTTTTCTAAATTAAAAACATAGAAATTGAATTTACTTGTTTAAAATCAATTCTCGTTGTATAAACCAAAAAGCGTATTTTTATGAAATAATAACCATCAAAAGATTGACATTTGTTTATGTACAATTTCAAATTGAAATTACATCCGATGACCTAAATTGGATTAAAAGGTAAAAATATAATCTAATTATACATCCAAACCATTCATATGTATAGTTGAACACTATAAATTATTTTGATTAAAAAATTTGTTTTCAGTTAAAATATATTATTTTTCACTATTCACCCAAAATGAAAGTTATCAGAAAAACACCAAAAATTTATTGAAACTAAATTCTTATGTCTCAATCCCAATGAAGAAGTATATTTTTTCAAATTGAATATATAAACATTTCAAATATTGGATTTAAAAATGGTTCTCCATTAAAAGGTGGTAAATTTTCATTTTTTGAAAAATACTTCTTTTATCTGAAAAAAATAATAATTTGTCCTTACATTATGTCTAAGAAACTCATAATATGGATTATAAAATTATAAGGGTTATATAAAGTTCAAAATTCTGTTAATACTATTCATTACCACTTTTGAACGACTATTTTGGTAAGTCGTGGTGCGCTTGAACTTGATGTGGCATGTAGTGTAAGTTATTGAATTACTTTGAAGAACTAATGTACTATGAAATATTGGGGTGTTACATTCTTCCCTCCTTCAATAAATTGCATCCTTGCAATTTTTAAAATTGGGCATGTGAATATAATGGAAAGTCCCACATCATAAAAAGAGTCAACAAAACTATCACTTTAAAATAAAGAAAGAGAAGTACAAAGGTTATCCATGATAACCCATACGAGGATTCCATATAGGAAAACAAGGATATGGAACATAAACTAAGTGTCAAGTTATGATGGAGAGGGATTGAAAACATGATCAGGAGAAAGTTAACAATAATAAAACCAAAAAATTGTGATGGGACAAACAGTCATTAGTTTCCCAGTATGAAAAGTAAACGGACAACATTTTTTTGTTTTAAGTTACATTTTATAAAGACGAGTAATTAATTTATGATATTCACTAAGAACATAAAGAGATATACTTACTTTTTAAGTAGAGTTTCATTCTTTAATAAATTTCTACCACTAACTCATTTTTCTTTAAACGATGAGTATTCAAGAAGACTTGGTCACACTGGAAGAGCTAGAATAAACTTCTATAGAATCACATGATCCACAAAGGATAAACTATATATTGACCTTGTCTTTAGAGATTAATCAAAAAACAAAATGGTTAGTACAAGATCTGATGATCCCCCAAAAGTATATTCCTTTAGTGAAAGAAACACTAATCTTAATTTCTAAAATTAAACCAACAATACCCCAAAGTTAAATAAATACCATTCAATAATCAAGGGCCCTTAAAGTACTTCAATATAATCCAAACTAATATTGAAACCCATAACATAGAATAATTTGGTTATGTATTATTCCACATTAAATTGTATCTCTAAATGAAATCAACTACTCTTAAAGTCAAATACTTAAAAGTAATTAACCTAATCACATATTCTCTAATATAGGTTATTCATTTCCATAAATAACCCAAATAACTATAAATCAACAATAAAAACATAGATAAAAATCCACCATTAATCCTCAAATGAAATCACATTGTATTATATTTTCCATGGGCATATACTGTTCCCAACAAAGAAAACATCTTCCAAAATAACATATATCACTTAATCACCAAATAATTTTCCTATACTAAGGGTATTCATTTGATAAGACATAAGATACCAAATCAAATTATTATTCACCAATAAAATCATTTAACTAAAAATAATTAGTCACAATAACTAGGGACTTCACATAGTCCAGTGGTAGGAGATTAATCCTAATCAAATTCTGGTTGTGGGTTCGATTCCCACAGCCTTTTCCGACGGGACGGGTTGTCACAGGGTCTGCAAGTTGTCCTTTTTCAAAAACTATATTTTATAACATTACCAAAATGAGATAAATTCCTCAAAATAAGCATAACATAATTTAACCACAAATGTTATCTCATAACTTTCATTTTCATCCCAAAATATAATAACTTTTAATTGCCTCAAACCCAATGATCATATAAAACCAAATGGTTATTTATAACTATATCCACAAGAGAAAAGACAAGTCTTCCTCAAATATCATTTTCACATGAAAAATTTCAGGGTTAAAAATACAAGAGAAAATTATTCCAAAGTAATCCCATCAAGAAGGAGCACCAGTACTTTTAAAAATGTCTCCAGCCATTTATTTCCACATAGATTCTTCTTTGACCAAGAAAATATCCTACAGAATATGGAATTCACTCAGGTAATGTCCAGGTCCCCTACATTTACAAAAAATGATTGTAAATGGATTATTGGGACAATTTTTCTTTTCTTCCATATTACTCTACATTTTTCCTCAGCAATTCTTCACTTTATGTCCCTCATTTCCACACGTAAGGCATTTCTTTATTCCATTGAGACATTTTCCTGTGTGTACCCTTCCACATTTCCTGCATGATGGAAATTGAGGATTCATTTCTCCATGGTCCCCACTACTGGATCTCTTATCATTAATAAAATTTCTCTTCTTTGTTGAGTCCGGGAGTTGGTTAATATATATGTTGTTGATCATATTTTTGGAAAACTGAATTGGAATAAACACGATATCATTTACGCCTATCAACATTCCGTTTTTTTGCTCATTTCCACCATCATTCCCACCATGTACATCATTCTCAATGTTATGATGACTTCCTTGGAATCCAACCATTGACTAAAACCAGAAATCATTATGTGAGTAACAGTAGTCATAAAATCATTTAGAGAATATCATGACACCGTATTTTAAATTTGAAACACCTTAGGATTGACAATGGTCATTTATTTTCAACTTATATTCAAATACTTCAAATCTGTTTGTCAAGAAATTGTAAATTATCCTAAACATATCCCATGGGAGTGTCGTAACAAAGAGTTCATCAAGGCCCATTATCGTGCACCAGTTCCCGTTCGAGTCTAGCTCAGGGTGGTGTTTTCGGGTTTTACCCCTAGGTACATATGTTCCAGAGCCGCCTCTACCTTCTCGTATCCAGAAAGGAATGTATTTCTTGGAAAATTCACAAAATCTCTACAATACCAAAATTATGGGAAGTTCTTCTATAGTAATCCTCAAAGTCTATCTTAGGGCTATGTGCTCTAATCAGAGTTTATCTAAATCTAGCTTCCAAGGTTTGTACTAAACATCCTTTAATACCAACTATAATGCCCCGACCCCAATTACCTAGAGTCGGTGCATTATTACATAACATTGGCATGATACAAGGAAATCATGTCCCGAAAGACCAATCAGTTTAGTAGCCTTAGAAATAATAGATATATTCATAAGGTTGACATTACAACTTGATAAGAAAAACATCACTAAATTATTCCATTAGAAACATCCAAGCTTCCTAGATTATTCCAACAAGTCACTCATAACAAACTTCTTCACATACTGGGAAAAATAAAACATAGAAAGGGGTGAGCTCAGATGCTCAGAAAGGATAACAATGTAGCAGAAACTTTCATAAGTAATAATAAACATTTAAGGCAATGTATAACTAAAAAAATCCCGTTAAACATGAACTTCAGAATAATATGGCAAAAAAATAACCTTAAATAATTCCATTTAATTATTCTCATGGATATTCTACTAGTCGAATAATCACATGCAATATCAATAACCACTTTCATAATGATGGAATGCATAATGCCAGACTATCATAACCACATTGTCAAGGCCTTGTGCCAAGACTACAAATAGTATTTTGTCAAGGCCTTGTGCCAAGACAATAGTTTGTCTCATTAGACCTACCGATGCATCGAGGAGCTATAGCGGGCTCCACCCGTCACTTACTAAGGCCAATGCATTCCTCATATTAAACGTTTGAAACATAACATAAACATTTGTATTAAAACTAGCATATGAAATCCCAATATGTTATCCACAAACCATGAATGGTATAAAAATAGAACATCCACAATCTAACATAACTCATTCGATACAAATGGAAGATTGTATTGTATCGGATTAACCTCAATCGAGAATAATGAAGGATATTGACATAGATGAAAATAATCATCAAAACTATTAGAGATAAATATCCCCCTTTTTCTTGAAATTATTTAAATGTCACACTATTTTTCAAGAATCCATTTAAAAATAGATTTTTGAATAAAAGTGTCCCATACCACTTTGAAACTTTTTAAAGGAATTTTAATTTTAAAACTTTATTATCCATATAAATAAATCCTTAAAACCATTTTTAAAACATGGACATTAATGAGAAATATTTATAATAATAAATCTTTAAAACATTTAAAATGATATTTTAGTTAGAGTTCCTAACCAAAAGAGAGACACTTGAATACAAATAATTGAGGTAATAAAAACTTTTTAATATCATGATAATAAATGGATTCATGATATACTTTGTCAAAGTACATTATATACACCATATAAAAGTGATTTGGTGTATAACATCAAATAAGTCTCAATGGAATATAAATTGAGATGAAATCACACATAAAGACCGTATCATTAGGTTAAAGATAAATCAGCAACATAATTATGTGTGAAAAATATAAATACAATCAATATGATTGGATATTAGGTGTAAATCAATCAGATTACATTCACACATATTCTTGTAAAAACAACACCAATGAATTGGATATTTAACTTAACAAATGGAGATTGAGTAAAAAGTACTCTTATCAAGTTCATATTGATGAATTGAGAATTTATCAATGGAGTGATTATGTGTATCAAAAGAATATCCACATAAAGGGGAGTGGAAATTATTACATAAGCAAATGAATAGTGATTCCATACATAATCTTGGAGTAAAATAATCAATGAAGTATGTGTAAAGCCGAATTAGTGGAAATTGAAATTTCAAATTCCCTTATCGATTTGAAAACTTATGAAACATACACCCATGAAAGTTGGATCATAAAATGATGATGTAAATATCCATAAATTAAATTATATTACACAATGAATAAAATCATGGGCAGTACACACACCACATGCAATAAATAAGTGGTGAACCATGTAAATTTAACAGAATTAAAAGTGAGATAAGAAACCCCTTACTTTGTACTTTATCCTTTTTTGAGGGTATGTTAACCTCCTGTATAATGGTAAAATAATTGTAATTGAATTATACTAGAATAATATACATTAATACGATATCATATATGATCTTTTAACATTGATTTGTTAATAATATCTTAGTATTAATGTCATTTTGGGTGTTAACAGATTCATTTTCCTTTATTTCATTGTTATGTGAGCCATATTTATTTTGGATGGGATGTATCTAATTCATATACCGAATGATATAATATCTCTAAACATTATTTTTTATCATAAAATGAAATTTAGTCTTGAATGGATACAATGGGGAATGAATCTCATCGCGTTCATGGAGACGGTAATCTGTACGTACGCACAGGCGACAATATCATTTTTTTGATATTAAAATAATATATAATTTAATAGTATATCATGTATAAATAATCATTATCATGATATATTTTATTATTTACATGAATTAAACATCCATATTATACTCACCCAAATAATAATGTATTGAATAATAATTACACCATGATGTGGAGACGGTAATCCATGCGTACGCACGTATGGTGACATGTCATTCCAAGGATGGATGGAATAATGAATATGACTGTATAATATTTATAATAACATAAAATTATATAGATGATACTGGAGTTATTATTTTATAATGTAAATAACAAAGAAAGAAGAAGTGGAAGAAGAAAAGAACTTGAAAGAGGGTGGTGAAATTATTACCTCTTCTTCGGGTTCTTCTTTTTGATTTGATCAAAAGGGCTCCATAGGTGGGATTTCTGACCAAATGAGGGCCTCTAAAATGAATTGAGGGAAGTTTAGAGGATATTTGGGTAGGGGTTGGCCGAGCCAAAAGGCATTGAAGGTGTGAATTTGAGATAAGGGGGAATTCCCTTTTATAAGAGGGGTGAGGGGCACCTTAGGAAATATTTAAAATATTATTTTTTAATAAAATCATTTTCGGTTTCTAATGGCTCAAAAGTGTATTATTTAAAGGATAAGGTGGTTATTGGTCGATGACCACTCAAACAATATGTTTTATATGGGTTTGGGTCACTATATTAACCATAAATTTTAGATTTAACTCTTAGTTAAATAGTTTGACATTTACCATGTCTCTTTGTATTTTTATATTATATGGTAAATAAATATAATATATACTTCCAAGAGAACCACAAGTGGTTCATTAATGATAAAAATATCATTATATAAGTCTTTTGGCAAAACGTTAGATTTTTAGGAATATATTATCAATTAATAATATAATATTTGATTTAAAAACTCTTTTATGTCAATTTTGACACTATTTGGTATTTTGTTTTTTCTAAATTCATAATAGCATTATTACTTCGAAAAAAAATCAACTAACCAACCCTAATATGTAATATTAACCTAGTCAATTAGTAGAATTCATAAAAAGTCTCAAATTACATTTATTTGTATATTTATAATATCAATTATTTTAATATTTTATTAATTATGTAATTACTGCATCATCATCGTGTCATTAATAAATTTCATTATTTAATGTCTAAAAAATATAAATAAAATACCATTAAGTATTAAATCGTTTTATATTTCTAATGAATATTTATAGTCTAATTTATCTTATGTTTGACCCTATATTAAAAAAAATTTAGTTATTAAACTTTTTTTTAACTCTTTTAACTCTTCTTTGAATTAAATAATAATAAATGTCCTAATCTAATACAAGTGGTCCAAAAAGGTTAATATTTTATTCCAATGGTTTTTTTTGGTCGAATTATACTTATCCAATATAATTAGGACATGTTTTAGTGTAATAATAATATCATTTTTACCCTTAATTATCCTATTTACTTTTAACTGTGGTAAAAAAAAGTAAAAAGTTACTATTCACCAAAAATTATTTTTATCTTATTGAACCAAATTTTACTCCTTGATATTTACTGTGTCTCTTGGAATTTCGAAATTCAACTCACAGAAGCGGTAAAATTAAGTTTTATGTGAATTTACAAATTTTCCTAGGAGGTGGGTAAAAGACGGTGAAAAGTTCAATAAAATTTTATATATCAAATATTATTAAAAAATGACTCCAATGAATTACATTGAACATATATCGGTATTATGATTCTATTTTGACCTAAAATAAATTTAAATAAAATAAATAATTATTAAAATAAAAATTCGGTTTTAAACTATAACTCAGTGTTTTTCACTATTCATCAAAAATTAAATGTTTTCAGAAACATACCAAAAATTCACCCTAAGATAATTTTGATATTCTGAATTCAAAAATGAACTCTATTTTACCAAATTCAAAACTTATAACTTGCATTTATTACTTTAAAATTAATTCCCATTGTCAAAACCAAAAAACATATTTTTATGAAATAATAACTACCAAAAGATTGACATTTGTTTATGTCCAATTTCATAGTGAAATTACTTCCACTGACCTACATTGGATTAAATGGTAAACATATAATCTAATTATACATCCAAACCATTCATATATATATCTTAACACTAAAAAAAATTTTGATTCAAAAATTTGTTTTCATTAAAAATATATTATTTTTCATTATTCACCCAAATATGAATGTTACCAGAAAAACACCAAAAATTTATTGAAACTAAATTCTTATGTCCCTATCCCAAAGAAGAAGTTTATTTTTTCAAATTTAATATATAAATGTTTCAAATATTTTATTTAAAAAGGGTTCTCCATTAAATGGCGGTAAAATTACATTTTTTGAAAAATACTTCTTTTATCTGAAAAAAATTAATTTGTCCTTAGATTATATCTAAGAAACTCAAAATATGGATTCTAAAATTTTAAGGGTTATATAAAGTTCAAAATTCAGTTAATACTATTCATAACCACTTTTGAACGGCTAGTTTGGTAAGTCTTGGTGTGCTTGAACTTGATGTTTCATGTAGTGTGCATTATTGAATTACTTTAAAGAACTAATGTACTTTGAAATCTTGGGGTGTTACATTTATAACACCATAAGAAATCCTATTGAATTTTTTCTTCAGAAATATCTTTTCCTCTATTGATATTATTGGAAAAATTATAATTAATTTATTCATACTCATTGTCTACATCATCACTGACCTAAGAGATGTCATGTTTTTTAATTCCATTGAATTAAATTTCCTTTCTTACTCCAATTGTTGCGGCTTCTAGTTTGAATCTCATTTCATAAGACACTAGACTACTTAGTAGATCATTAAGTGAAATATTAAACCAATATAATTCATTAAGGGATTAAAATTTTTGATTATAAAGAGGTGGATGCCTTATCATGAATCTCTTTCCAATTTCAATATCCTAAATTTTTTCAAAAAATCCTCAGATAACTCCAAAAAAATCAGTAATATGATTAAATAAACTATCTACATTTTCATCTGGATGTATTTTGATATCAATGAAACTATTATGAAAAAATTAAGGTTTGGACTCCTATATTTTATTATTTACATCATTAATATTTTCCAATTTCTCCTATATGGACTTTGATGTAGTGAAAATCACCACTAACAGATAGATTTGATTATATTGTGCTACAACGAGAGAATTCTATGATTTTGTATCTACATCAAGCATTTTTTTCAGTCCTTGGAATACCTATTTCATTGATAACCTAAATCCCATGATATGTGGAATAGAAAACATTCATTATAAGAGATCATATATCAAACCTCATTCTATTCTTCAAAATCTAAATGTTGCTTCCTTAAATGTGGAACTCCCCTAATATTCACTGAATTATCCATAAAAACAAAGGATATATTAAACACCAATATCCTACCATTGATGGAACTTTTAGAGTCCTAGAACATCATAATAGGGTAGGGGTGAATCAGAGTGTCAAAAATTTCTTCAAATGAGATGAATCATGTCACCACGTTGGTTGGAACCTAGTAAACCTGTCTGTTGGAATCTTATCATTATCAAAAACCAAAATATAGAATTAGAAACCCAACATATTTGTTTTTTTTGTTTTTAACCACTTTGGGATAGATCAAATATCATACAAAGATATTTCTTTGGTTTTACCTAAACACACAAAACATCACTTGGTATTATGCAATAAACTTTTCCAGACACAGTCACTACGTAACCGGTAATCTTCCTTTACAAGACTTTTAGGTATAGAACACTATATCCCTCAGATGACACACTTGACCCCCCATGCGCACTATGCGAGGTGAAGTCTTAATATTTTTATTTACATGAATTTTGATTTAATATATTTGACATTTAAGTCATTGTCCTTGATTAGGTTGAGATTCTTCTGCAAATATAGTCTGGAATTAATGAACATGCAAGAACTATCCACTAAAAATAGATGTTCAATGCTAATATTCTTGAATATGACTTCATGAGACCCCTACCCTATTTTAGTGATATATTAGCATTCACAAACAAATTATCTTTTACCAAGAAACCCGCTTTTGTGAAGATCCCAGACTTCACAGGACTCTAAAAAATCTCAATGCTCCTAGTATTCATGAAACCCAATTTTCTGAACTGCCTTACGGTTAATTGGTTCTTAACCACACTTTAAATGAATCATGTTTTTAAAAAGAGTTAATGAATCATGAAAAATTCCCTTCACAGAAGGACATTCATGAAATTAGATCATTTCACTAATTTCCCAAATTCTCTCCATTCCATCTGAGGATGAGGACCCACCAATTTATTTAAATTCATTTGTAAATCTTTATAGCACCCCATAACCTTTTAAAGAATAAGTTTCATTCATGTTATCTAATCTATATATCTTCATGAATAATCATAAAAACTATTCTTTTAATGAATCTTTTCATTGTCGTGTATGTTACCATCTTCCCATCATGACTCATCCATTTAAAAAAATCCTCTCTTGCAAACATTAAAACCTTCACAACATTATATTCCTTCGATAAGATAAACATATTTATGAATATCCTAACCATTGAAAAACACATTATTTCACCAGATAAATTTTTTCTTATATTCTATAAATCCATATTTTTTTAGGCTTTCCCCTTCCACACAATTTTGATCTCAAAAAATTTGGCAAACATCCGGAAATGAAACCACCTTAAAACGAGGTTACTCATTCACCATAAGATCAATTTCCATTAAAACTTTCTAATAAAACCATTTTGTATTAACAACAAAAATATAAATTTTATTTCTATAAAAAACCAAGGCTCCAAACTATGACTAATATTTCCCATCTTCCCAAACATCATGAAATGTTTCCCTGGTGATATACAAATGATCATCTTATCTCTTACCTCAAACTCTAGGTCCATTTAATATTTTCTGTGTATATTTTCTATCAACATTGGGAATATTTAATATACTTTTTAATGGTTTTAACAATTCCTACCATTTCTGGGATATGATTTTATCCTATTAGTTCCTCTGTCCAACATCATCTGAGAATGTTGGATTCTAACCCCACTTCCAATAGTAAGCCTCATAATGTTCAATTTGAATGCTCTAATGGAATCTATTGTTATATGAGAACTCTACTAGGGGAACTTATTAATGAGAATTTATTTTTAAATCAATTTAACATGATCATTGAATATCCTCTAGGGTTTAAATTTTTCTCTCAGATTAACAATCCATCTAAATTGATAAAAAGCACAAAAAATCAACTCAATATACAATGCTTATTTTTGATTCCTTTATAACCTCGATTTAACCATAATATCATGAGAATATACAGTAGATAATGTTAATCCATGTTGTTGGGCAAAAATCCCTCATGGTATCATTGAATCATTTTTTAGGTGATTGTGTTTGTTGACAAAGTGGACATTTAGGTTCTGCTTGTTGACAAAGTAAACCATGACGTACAAAGTTGTTGACAAAGGGGATTTCATAGTGGCATGTCGAGTTCAAGGGCTATGGATAACGATAAATGTTTTATTCGAGAACCTCGACAAAGGAATGGATGATCTAGAGGCGGTACAAAAAGAGCAGATACAAGGTGGCGCCGTTTTGCAGTGTTTGCCAAATTTTTGGGCTTGAAAATCAAAAAATGGAGAAAAGTGGTTTTCGCAAAGGTACTTGTGCTCCATTGTCTTGAAGGAGAATAAAATTGTGCGCCCTAAGTTTTTAAATATCAGAACATCAAAATATAGATCTGGGAAAAGGGGCGCCCATGTTTTATGTTTGGTCGCACAAGTAACTTTCACGGCAGAGACTAGGGAGGCGAGTCTTGCATGTCGAGGAGAGACTTACATGACAATGCGCAGGGTGTCCAATTTCCTATAAATAGTGGTCAACCTCTTCCCATTCTGTATGAGTTCAAAACATAGAGAAAATCAGAGCTCCCTTCGTGCAGGTGTGGTGGTCACGCAAGTGGTGGTGTGGTCACGCAAGTAGATGTTGCACGCCAGTTGTTTGTTGCACATCCAGAGTGGTTTGGGCGAGGAAGGAAGTGAGTCTCCCAAGTTTTGAGTTGAATAAGGGGGTGTCACGCAAGTGGTTTCGTGATACTTGCTCACCAGGTTTTGAAGAAGTGCAAAAGTTATTGGTTGTGTGCCAAAATTGGTTTAGGCGTAAAAGGGTGTGTGTCGCTCAAGTTTGGTGTTGCAGAAACTTGCATCATGCAAGTGGTTGAGGTAGACTTGTACTCCAGTTTTAACTTGTGCATCGAGAATTACGTGCTGGCTTGAAGAAGGGCGCCATGTATGGTTGAAGCACGGAAGTGATTCAGGGTTGTGTGGACGCTGGAAGATTTCCCGATACCTTTGGTGAAAAGTGAGATTCATCTACGGGTGAAAAATGGACTTCAATAGAGCATCTATATACAACAGAGGATGCATTAATTAGTTATAATTAAGAGACCTACTGGTCTATAAACTGGGAGTGGGTCTTTTCCAGAGCAGTGAGAAAAGAAAGAGGAAGAAGGTGGTCCTCTCCACTGGCAGTGAGCCAGAGAGAGAGAAACAAGGAGTGACCCTTGGGAAAGCAGTGAGCTTACCCTAATCTTTGTAAAGGTAGTGAGCCTAGGAATACAAGCGATCTATCCCGAACCTTGTAAACAGCAGTGTGCTTTTAGTGGATTGGGTACATCGGCACATCTCTGGTGTATGCTCCTTGGACGTAGCCCTGTGAGGGTGAACCAAGTAAAAATCGATGTGTCCTGTGCATGTTTTAGATTCTATTTATACTTTGCTTCATGAAAGAGTGAGAAGAGAGTATTTCTTAATAGCGAGATAAGATCAATAGGGGTAGTTGTTTTAATCAGTCATACCCTGATTCACCCCCCCTCTCAGGGTATCTAACCAAGTTTACCTAACACATGTAGTCCTACTAACTTCATTTTCCATATCCTTGAATATTGATCCCAATTAAATAATCTAGGATAGAAATTAAATTCAATAACCCTACAGAGATCTACTACCACCTGAATTGTTTTTTGACCATTAAATGTACTAGGGAGTTTAATGAAAAAAATCGTTATCTTGTTCTCCCATTTATTTTCTAGCATGACAAATGATTTCATTGCAACCATCTACTTTTATCATTAATCATTAACTTATTAATATTCAAAGAATAAAGATACAACTTCTAAAATCTCTCTATTCATGTTATCCCACTAGATTTTTTACTTTATATCTCTATAAATATTAGTGATTTTGCTATAAATAGTGAATTAAGAGATAAGAACATCATAAAAAATATCCCATGTAGTAATTGTTTTCATAGGGAACATATTTCTATTCTAAACCTTATAAATATATCTTTATCAAAGTTGAACTCTGAAATATTCATGAAATTTATCTGTAGCTCCACATCATCTTGTTGTGTCTCATTGATCATCTCAATAATGTATGGTAAATAATTTATTTTAGAAAGGTTAGATGGGGTAGATTTTTTTATTCTCATGTACATCCATTACATTCCCAAGAATACTATATCCCTATGAATCCCCAATGTTGATAAGATTTTTGGATCCTATCAACATAGAATGTCTTCCAATTTATTATCATTCAAAGGATTGTAATGGATTAAACAATCACAATCCATGATCAACTCTGACCAACTTCATTGGTGCATATTATGTTCTTTTTGGTTGAATATACACTTAAGAATCTTATGATCTATATATACTTCACAGTTTTCCTAGTATACATAACGTCCCTAAATATGTTATGTGAATGTAATTATAGCCAATTATAGATCTTGTGTTGGATGTTTTTCTCATGGATCCTTAATTTTTTGGACGCATAATCTATCACTTTTTCATTCTTCGTGAGTACACAACACAATATTTTTTTAGATGCATCGATGTGGATCACATATCCATCCACACTAGTGAGTAATATAATTATAGGTGTAGTTATTATCCTATTCATTAACTCTTTAAATATATCCTTAAATTCATCATCCCATAAGAACTAAACTTTCTTATGAATTATCATTATTTTTGGGTTTTAATATCATGTGAACATTATCCCAAGTTTATAATAGTACCTAGATAATACAAGGAAAAAATATATCTTTTTTTGTAGATATTGAATTGGGGAATCCTTCAATATCCTCTATCTCTGAAGGACATAAAAATATCCCTTTTCAGTGATAAAATACCCCAAGAATTATAATCTCTATAAAAATGTCATGTTTACTATACTATTCATATAGCATTTCCTTTTACATGGTCCTAATAAAAACATTAAAATTCTCCTCAAGTTATACATTACTTTTGGAGTAGATAATACTATCATTTATAAAGACAACTTAAAAAATTTGTGGTAATCCTTAATGAATCTAGTCATCATGTCCAAGAAGATAGCTAGATAATAAGTGAGCATAAATTAAATCACTATGAACTCATAATGTTCATAAATTTTATAAAAAATAAATTTTGGGGATATCCTTCTTGTCCACCTTTACAAGATTATATCCAAACAGAATATCTATATTTCAAAAGTATTATGATATATGTTGTAAATTGAATAAGGCATCAGTTTTTGTAAAAGGATAATTATTATTTATCGTGATATTTTTGAGTTTTAGATAATGAAAGTAAAAGATAAATAACTCATCCTTCATCTATATAAAATTATTGGAACACCCCAAGGCGAAGAACATGGGAATATTAGCCCTTTATCCACATTACCTTTTAGTTTAAACTCTATTTTTTGGTGTTCAACAATTTCCATTAAATATGTAGTATTAGATATTTTTAATTCTCTAGGTATATGTTTTGATAAGAAATCAACATTTGTTTTATTAGTAAGAAGAGGAAATTCTCCAAGGAACACACCAGCATCTTCCCTTAGCATGGGAATGTCCTTCATGATGATATATTCATTTTTATCAGTCATTTGATCTAGATAAACGTTCTCATAAGAAAATAATATCTATGATTGAGATGATAATTCTAATGGAAATCCATCCTCCTTCATACAGTTTCATTGAATCAAAGGGTATTTTGGTTAGAGAGGGTTATTTTTTCTCTTAGTTATTTATGTTTTATATATACAGTGAAAGATATTCCATACCTGTAATATCATCAAATTATGATAAATCAAGTATTTTAATGTTTTATAGCAAATTCACCCTAGATATATTGTTATAGAAGAAGTTATATGTATGGGGTGCAACAATTTACCCATTTAACGTTTTCACCAATAACACAACATCTATGTATTGTGGTGGTGATTAAAAAGATAAACTAAATTAATTTGATATGAAATAATGTGTACAAATATAATAAAATCATATTATTTGGAATCTTAAATTAATATCTATAATCCATTTTACCATGTCGCTTTTAAGATCAACCTCATTAGTTGTGATCCCATATGCTCACCCCTGGTCTCTAGGAATTTGAGGTTGTTCTCATTGGTTATCTTCAAAAACCCTTTTCTTAGTTCATTGGTTCTCATAGTGTACCTTTTAATTCTAGTTTATTGATTATAAAATTGGCTTAGGGTTGACTTAAATTTTCCTTTTTCTATAACATCAACGGGTTTATTCACCTCTCAACAAAATTCTCTAGTATGGTTCCCCTATTTAACAAAACTAAATAATATTATTGTCCCAATTAGTAAATTTTTGGAATTAAACTCCATTATCCACTTCTAATATTTTATCTAATGAGACCATTTATATTAAATGATCATCATTTTAACTTTTATGTCAAATCAAATAATTTTATCATAATTTACAAATTCACGAATCACCAAATATTTTCATTGATTTGTATTTATCAGACTAAAGAGGTGGAAAGCTTTCAATTTGTCATCAATAAAAAAATTCTAGGGTTGAATCATTAATTTCTTGTGAATATTTCCTCATAGTCCATGATGGATTTTTTCTTTTTTATGAGGCTATGGAACTCTCTCTACACTTTTAGTGAGACAGTGTGTGAAAATATTATTGACAAAATTTTTCCCAAATTCTTATCAGCCAATCACTTCAATTTCATTCTTAGGATTGATGTTCTTTATTGACATATAATATTTATAAAATTTCACATTAAATCAATATATATAGGTCATAACCTTCTCTTACACAAATCATTAATAAAAATAGAAGATATTTTCAATGGATTTAATCCATTTTTTGTACTTAAGGGGTCAAAAGATCAACATAATCTATGAGGACACTATTGGAAAAAACCTCAAATTCAACTTGATATTTCTTATGGGGGTGTTGGTGTTTCCATTATTCATGTTTTTATTTAAAATCTACATTAGTTGAGTATGTATTTTCATGTTGTTCTTGACTCCTGATCCCACTATGTTGGGAATTTTATTGGGGCAGTCATCAAAAATCCCATCACATTATTCGTTGACACAATTCCTTCTATTTCATACCATTGACTAAAATAAATAAAAAATATTTCTGAGAATTCCAATCCTATTGAACATATAAAATGGAAACAAAGAAAATTGAAGGAATAAATTATAAATGTAAAGTATTCCATAACATTTTAATTTTTATGTCTCAGTCTATGGTATCCATGGTATATTTCCTAACATTAAATTTCATTGTAATTTTTTCATTCATAATGGTTTATTAAATGTTTTCAATTAAAAAAATCATATTCCCTGGGATTTTATTTCAAATTGTGTAGTATTAGGAATATTTTTTAGACACTAGGTATATGTTGATTTAATACCCAACAATAATTTTAGAGTTATTACTTTTAGATACAACAATTCCATATCCACATCAACGTTCTAGTATTGATATAGGGATGTACATCATCTGAAAAATAGGAACTCTATTCTTTTACCAAATCTAGGGGTGTTTTCTTATTCTTATTCCTTTTCTGAAGGCTTTCACTATTGTTTTTGAATCGTAATCCTAAAAAATAAATAGACCTTCATGTGGAAAAATTATGACAACACATATGTTTTATACTTTTTATTTGATGATTTATTACATAAAAATATACATAATATAATGAACAAAAATTTAGATGAGTAGTATCTAAGGGAAATTATATATATATATATCACAATTACATGAAATTTGGATATAATGACATTATTTAAAAACTCTATAACATGGCCTTAAATTCAATTGATCATCTAATTTCACATGGGTTTACATGGGGGAATACATAAGAAAGGGTTGATCTATAATGCCTAGTAAAGGAATAAGAAATGAATAACCTAATGATAAGTAGTAAATTTGAGTAAAAATGCATTAAAATATGACATGGAAATTTAATAATTATAATCATATACATCAAAGTATGTAATAAGATTATAACATCAAATCATAAAAGGAATATGGAAACAACATAAAACATGACCTCATAAGCATATATCAAGGATAACCACCGAGGCATAATGAAATAATATTTTTAGGATTACCAATTATGCACCATACTTGTTATATCATGAGATAAAAGAATTACACAACAAAATGGAGGGATATATAATTATAGTCCTTCCCACTAGAATCAAATAACATACATGAATTTTTATTCCACATATATCAGACAACATAAAATCACATTTCATTAAATTTAATTCAATGATTATAGAGTGCGAGATATATAATTGGAATTACCAAATAAATAAATAATGTGTACAAGTTGTTTAATACAGTTAGTGTAAATAGATATGGGTATTCACAACCCAAAAGTTTGATAGGGAAAATCACAAAATAATTTCTGCCACATAATGTGTGGATATAAAGGTTCATGGAAGGGATTAATGAGAGTGAAATGTGGTATCTCATTATTTTTATATGATATGGATAGTAATGGTATTTTTAATAACACATTTTGACATGAAAATTGGAAATAAAGAGTCTTAATAAAAATCAATTACTTGAATGGACCGGAAGAGCGACAAAATCCCTTACTTGGAAATAATAAAGTCTTTGGTAAACGTTATAATGAGGTGGGATATATAATATCTCACTATTAGAAAATAAATTTAATAGTAAATGTAGATTTATAGACATAATAAAACAAAATAAATATATATTAAATATGATAAATATATGGTAGCATGTGAATTAAGGCGAAGAGGAATAGAATCCCTTACTTTGGAATTATAAAACACAAGGTAAATTTTATAATAAAAGGGGATAAATAATTAAAAACTCCTATAACATAAATTTTACGATAATGTGAAATTTATAAACACATTACAAAATAATAAATTTGGATTCAAATGGATTGTTATGATGAGATAACTTGAAGGATGTGGAAGAGGAAGAGAATCCTTTACTTCAATATAATTACTACATTGGTAAAGGTTATAATGAAAGGGGATAAAATATTAATAATTACTATAAAATAAAATTTATTAAAAAGGGATATTTATAAATTTATGACCAAATAATAAATTTATGTACAACAGTATAAATAAAATGTAAGTACTTGAAATAAGTTGAACAAGAATAGAATACACTACATCAAAGGTTTCTTCTAATAGAATTATAGGATATTATTAAGAGATTGGAAACATGTTGGGTGGGATTAATTGATATAGGGGTGAGGAAATACGTGTTTCAATGATTTTGAGTAAATAAAAAACATAGTTTGGGTGGTTATGTATTAAAAAATATGGGAATTATTATTTTTTGATTTCTAAACATTGGTTTTGGACTCTAAGTAATAAAAAAATCAAAACCATAATCATTTTCATATATTCCCCATGATTTTGGGAAAAGATAAATGGTTTCAAAACATTATTAGGTTAATTACCTAATGCAGTATAATAATACCATTAATATTGTGTAATAATGTCATGTTCATAAAAGATTGCTTCTAAAACCGTAATGTAAGAAACCGGTTTTTTCACTCCGGTATGAATCCTTTTAATTTAATTATAATTCATTATTTTGGAAATAATATGGATACTTAATGAGTTAAAAAATTTCTTAAGGGTGTATAAGGCTTGTTCAAATCCCAAAACCCAACTTTTTTGGAAAACTAGTCCCAGCGAACGGTTTGTAGTAAACCGTACTTGGAGGCCGCACCGGAAGAGAAAGTTGTGTGGGAGGCATGATTTTCTTGGATAGATCATTACTGCATAGTTGGTTCCATGGCTTCTTTGAACATGCGTCCTACCCATGTGAGTACACCTTTTTCCCAGTTTCCCATACATGGATGGTGAATGGTTTGGAATACTGTGCACTGGCTAATTTTTGGGAACTTTTACCATTTTCCTTGATGATCTAATTACGCCCCATCACTCCTCTTAATCCTAATTTTTCTAGTATTTTCCTTTATTTATACCCAATTGGTTCTTTTTTATTACCTAATCTTGTTTTTGAAAAACATCCTTCTTCTAGGATTTGATCGAGCTTCTATTTGTCACATTGGATGCGCAATGATAAGTAATCGTGTCTATTTGATCCTTTCTTTGTCTCTATTGCTATCGACATAGTTATTGAGGTGTGAGCGATTATTCCATTTTCTCAGATCAAATCCATTATAAGCTAATTGAGAGGCTTATATTGTAGGAGGTGAGTTATACAACCCTAAGGTGAGTTTTCTAGAACTTATCCCCCAAGTTCATTGATTATAGAATTTATAATGTAGAGCTAGCTGATTTCATCTGGTCTCGTTTAAATAATTTATACTCCATGATTATATTCATTATAACTGTATGGTTATGATCTTTCTATATACATGATTAATTATTGGTGTTTATTCCTAGAACATTGTTTATCCCATGTAGGGTGATATGCTATAATTGATTGTTTAGTGTTTTGACACTGTTGAGATGACGTTCAGTTGTGATTGAGATTGACCACCCTAATGGTAATCCTACTTATAATAAAAAATTATTAAATCATGTAATGGTGAATGGAATGTACACCCACTTAACCCACCTATATTATGTTCCTAAATTTAATTATTTTATTTATGTGATAAATTAAAAAGTATGTGTATGGCTATTACTTGGGCGAAATAAATATGAATGGATAATAGGTTGCATGTCCATAGCACCCCTTACCATATTTATGGAAGGTAGATAAATGTTCCTTAATAATTGAATATTTTTAAAATGGATTTGATAATGGTTTCATGCTACTCGTCCTTGTCACACTAATGAAAGGAATGTATTGAACCAAATGGAATTTTTGATTAAATATGAATTGATTAAAGGGTTTCATTCTACTTGGACTTATCACACTAATGAAATACCAGGCATGAAAAAAATGGAATATTATATGAATTGTAATTAAATAGAAGTAACCTAACTTGGTCTCACCATGGGTTTTTATCGTGGAATTCCATAAGCACTCAATAACCCCATTCTAATTCAAGGATGTGGTTTGTTTATGTTGAGACCAACCTAAATCCCGATCCTTCTCTATTATTCGTATTCCCAATATGAAACTATAGGATCCCTCATGCAGTTTTATATGATTCCTTGGATACTCTACTTGGATCTGGCAATAAAAATTAGGATCTATGGTTACATCCCATAGAGCCCAGTCATAAAACAGCCTCGTTTTACATTGTATGATCATCTTGGATTCAGTAGGAATATTATTATGAAATGACATATAATATCCTCCTTGGATTAAACTCTTACCCTTAGCTAGGATACAGTTATTATATAGTTAGAGACCCTTTGAGGTCTACATTTCCATGGTGATTACCTTGGATCTTTATTGTCAAATATCATTATAGGTTTCATTGATATATCTTGGAACTTTCACTATTGTTAACAAGTGGATTATTTTATAATTATTAATAATCAATCAATGGAATAGTTATGTTTTCAAAAACTAGATGAGGTCTAAAGCTGTTACATGGGTCTTTAGTTACATGGTATTTATTTACTTATTATGTGTATATATGTATTCTTTCACATTGTTAAATTTCCATTTAATGGGCTAAATGTAATAGAAAATATTAGTGGTGGCCCCCTAATATTTATCTCACACCCTCTTTGGGTGCTATTTTGTACCTGGGGAAGACTATATGATTTTAGGTATTCATAAAAGAAAATCATATGGCTTTGAACACATGATTGCTTGCTGTTTAGGATTGATCTTGATAGAAGATGATCATGCCAGTGATCAGGATGTATGGGATAGTCTTTTGATTTCCTATATACTTTATGGAACATGTCATGTCTACTATCTTATATCCATGTTTTCTCACATTCTAGTGACAAAACATATCATCAACATTTTTTTATTCTCATGTTCTTTATTCCATATATTTCATTTATTATTATTGTTGTCTCTATTTTCATATGTGAATTATGTTTACTTATACCGCTTATTCTATTTTATCTCATTTTATCATATATGTTATCCACTATGAATCACTTTGTTAATGAGGTAATAGTCTCCACCTAATCACACCCAAGGCCCTAACTTCTAGTCAGCAGCCTCTAGTGTTTGGGGAGATGCGGTTGAGGACATGGGGCCCACCTGGATCAAGGAAACTATTAGGTGACATCCGGGTTCGAGATCGCACAAAGTGGTTTCAAAGGAATTTCTTCCTTGATTTACTATTTGTAGAAAATAGATTTTAGATTAGGAATGCAATGAGACATTATAAAAATCTAGGCCTAGGAGCGGTGAACCCAGGTTCGGGGCAAAATCCAAGTTACCCAAGAAATAATTATTGTTTTGTTTTTTCCATTATAGTTGATATCATTTCGCCATTGGGTGATGCACATGCTATGTGGAGTTGTTGATTATTACTCTGATTGAGGATTTCATTCATCCTTATACTGATGATATGTGGAAAATGAGCATTGTTAAAAGTATCATTATAGGCACATAAAATTTGCATGACATGCATACTACCATGCCATATAGGTCTATTTCACTACTTTTCATTTCATGATATTCCTGTGATTGTTGAGTGTTGTTGTGATAGTTAGATTATGCTTGTATTACTCTAGGTTATGAATAACTGATTGAGTATCTCAATTCATGAATGTATGGTCCATCATAGTTTGGGATGAGTAATTTACTGAGTCGATCCATTATGATATAAATAAATGGGGTTTCATTTTCAGTGATAAGGTGTATGGGCACTGATTCACTTGGAATGAATACCCATTATGTTGTAATACATGAAATCTAAAATGAAATGGTTTCACATCCTTATCCCGCATTATCATGTTAATAAAAAGTAAAGCAGTGAACTTGGTAATTAAATAATATAAAATGAAACTTATACAAGATCACTTATTGATTCCTAGACATCTCAGCAGGTACTTGGGGTAGTATTCATTGTGTAGTTAGTTTTCTTATGTTCAACTTCTTCTAGTGATGATATCTATCTACTAAAATCATGTTCTGAGGAACGTTCTTGTCATATATAGACCAATTCCACCATAATTTCCTTGTATCATTTTCTAGGAATGTGGTAATGGTCATGCTACTGACATGGTGGTCCCTAAGCTTTCAGTATTAGATCCATGAGTTCCACTTGAGGCACCACCTCCTATAAAAAATCTTGGAATTGATGACCATATTCATGATACTTTCCAAAATCCGATGTGCTCAATGAATGGTGATTCAAGAACTGCACCTAAGATGGCTGATCTGACTCATGAGTTCCAGATGTAGCATCCTCCTACATTTTAAGCGGATGGAGGTCCATAGACTAATGAGTCTTGGATAGAGGAGACCCAATCTATCATCGAGGATCTAGACAAGCCTCCCGGGGGGAGGGTCAAGATTGATTCTGAAATGCTTGGGGATTTAGATAAGAAATGGTGGGATGTGATTATCGAGGATGGACACCATCATAGAATGTTATGCGGTGAATTTCACACTACCTTCTAGGATTAGTTCTTTCCAAAAACATTGGGAGCCAGTAGTGCTAGAGATTTCATGCTTCTCGATCAAGGTTCTATGTTAGTTATGGAATGTTCAGCATGTTTCACTGAGATACAATTCTTTTCACTTCCTTTAATTGATGATGAGCTTTCACATGCTAGATGTTTTGTGGATGGGCTTCAGTATGCCATCCAAATGCAAGTGAATTCCTTTCAATTGCATACCTTTTATATAGTAGTAAATCATGCTCTTATCACTCAGCGCAACCTGAGGGCATGAAATAGAACCCCAGATAGAGGTTTAGTTCCAGGATAGGCTTGTAGTTCTCCTAGTGGTAGAAAACATCCCATCAAGGTTTCCCAATAGGGTAGTGACAACCAGAGTACCTGTTTTGATAATTTTATGGTGTGTCATCTGTGTGGATGACTGCATAACCTAAAGCCTCATTATGATAGAAACACACTGGAGTGTCCAGATTGTGGATGTATTAGGAATTTCAGTGTTTCTGATGGACCTTTACACTAGATTTTAGTGGAGAAAGATCTCTTCCAGATCCACCTTTGAGAGAGAGTTATTTTACGCCACATTAGGTGGGGAGTTGGGATAGCATTGGTAGGACTGGGCAGGGAGGAGGTAATGGTCGGGGAAACCAGTCCCCTGATCCCCAGCAGCGCCAAAAGAGAAGTTATGATTATGGTAGTCTAGTTGTTACACATGGAAATAGATCAGGCTAGTTGAATTCACAATAGTTTATAACCAAGGATCGGGTTACAGGACTATATTTACTATGAGGAACTATTCGAGTGGAATCTACTATAGTATCTTCTTTATTTGATATAGGTTCTTCGAACTCTTTTATCTCTGTATCTATCAAGGAGAGTCTCAGACTAGATATCTTGTATTAGTCTAGTGTGATGACCCTATATACACCGTTAGGAGTTTTTTTCATAGGTAATATGCCGATGTTGGTACTTTCCCATTGAGTTTGGAAGTTACCCTTTCTTATGGAACCACTCTTTTCTCGATATGAGGATATTCGATTTCATTATTGGGATTGATATGTTGGTTTAGTACCACACTTTTGTATAATGATATCACAATAAGATACCATTTACATCATCATAGGGAATAATTTATATACACAATGGTGAGTGGAAGTGCAAGCTAGTAGATATCGACCAAAGCATCATGGTCTAGGTGGAGTGACAACCAAGATTACAAATCTCTTCATGGATAATTAGAGTTCACATAAATCCAATTTCCCTCTAGTAGTCGATCATTTCAGGGATGTCTTTATTGAGGAAATTTCTTGATTTCATCCTAAGGGACATGTAGAATTTATGATTGATCTTAATTAAATAGTATATCTAGTGTTCATTCATCCTTATACGATGGAACCTATTAATCTCCAAGACCTCCAGAGAAAGTTTAATGATTTAAATGCCAAATGGTTTATATAGAAAAATAAATCCACATGGGGGTTTCCCATGATTTTATCTAAAAAGGCATATGGTTCCTTATGTGTATGTGTGGATTATAGACGGTTGAACCAGCTTACAGTCAATAATCGATATGCACAACCCTAAACATACGATCTCTTAAACAAGATCCAATGATCTAGGGTCTTCTCTATAATCGACCTGATATTGGGATATCATTAGGTGTGAGTAAGTCCATCTGACATAACTCGTACAACTTTTCAAAACATGTATGTTGAGTATGAGTTCCTAGTTATTCTACTTAGTCTTAGGTATGTGCCCATTGTTTTCATGGATCTAATGAGTAGGGTTTTCCATACCTATTTCGATTATTTTGTTGTGCACTTTGTGTATGAAATGTTGGTGTATTATCAAAGTCATAATGATCATGAAAAACATATTGAGACATTTATGAGTACACTGAGAGAGCATAATCTTTATCCCAATATTTCTAAGTACCACATATAGATTAACGAAGTTCACTTATTTGGTTATACTATTTCATAATCGAGAGTCTCTATTGACCAAGTAAAGTCTAGTTCTATAATTTCTTGGTAACAAACCAAGAATGTGTTTGATATGCAGAGTTTCATTGGTCCAGTTGGATATTATCGGTGTTTCATATAGGACTTTTCCCACCCTACTTCTCCCATTACGGGCATTACTATTAAAGGTGTCAAATTCATGTTTTCAGAAGCAAGAGAGAAATACTTTTAGGAGATGAAAGGGAGGCTTGTCTCAGCACCTATTGTTGCTCTTCCAGAGCCATAAAGAAGTTATTTTGTCTTCTATGAGGCATAAATTAATGTCTTAAAAGAATTATATATGAAGGAATAAAATGTTGTTGTGTATAGATATCGGAAGTTGAGGCCTCATGAGAGAAATTACCCGACGCACAACCTTCAGCCAGCAATAGGTGTATGTACATTATGTTTCTGGAGACATTATATGTTAGTTAATCACTTTGTGGTGTAAAAATATGACATGATTTGATTATTTATCATTACTAAAAATGAATTGAACCTAATACAGTGGATATTGGTCAAATATCAACAATCCTTTGATTTTGAGCTTTCCTATATGCTTGGGAAGGGCAATGTGGTTTTAGATGGACTGAGCTGGAAAACTCAGTCACAAGAAGTATGTGAATCTTGTGATGAATGTAAATTAATGGCCCTCTTCTTTGACCTACATCTTGAGTTTCAAGGTAGTCAACATTATTCATTCCTCTCATCTTCAATAGTTACATATTCTATCATTGAGATGGTGAATAGTAGACAATTTTCAGATCATGAGGACTTGGTTCTTCATGAGAGTATATCATGAGATAATCCACCTGTTGATTATGCTGTAGAGAGAGAAGACATCATCGGTATTCATGGATGTGTCTGGGTTCCTACAAATATGATATAGGGGTTGATACTTGTGTCCCCTACATTACAGTGGGTAGTTCATCCAAGCATCTCCAAGATGTATAGAGATATGTGATGCCAGTATTGGTGTCCTGTGATGAAACATTAGAAAAAAGGTTTTATCACTACGTGTTAAACCCATCAACTGGTATAGGTGGAGCACTAGTGACTAGAAGGCTGGTTACAGATTCTACTAGTGGCTAAATGGAAATTGGAAGTTGTTTCCATGTATTTTGTAGTCAGATTATTAATGCCTTCGAGAGGTAGTGACATTGTATGGGTAGTTATTGATCGACTAAAGAAATTAGCCCAATTAATTCCTATTTGGGAGATTTTATTAGTTGATTATATGGGAAATTTTTATATCCATATGATCATATTATTACAAGGGGTCCCACTCACTATCATTTCATATAGGAACACTGATTTCATGTCATGGTTCTGGAAGTTATTACTGATGACTATGGGTACATAGGAGCTTCTAAGAACATCACTTCACCCTAATACTGATGAAAAATAATATCAAAATATACAGGTTTTAGAAGAAATTATCCCTGAATATGTCCTTTATTTCAGTACTTATTGGGAGAAGAATATCCATTTTGTCAATTTTTTCCATAATAATAGCATTCAGGAAACAATTCAGATGTGTCCTTTTGATCCCTTATATGGTAGGGTGTTATATTCACCCCAGTACTGGATAGAGGTAGGTGAAGTATCCCTACTATGTCCTCATATAATTCAAGATAATTCAAAGCAGATTCAGCTGATTTGGAAGTGTCAGACATCTTCTTGGTCTAGAAGAAAATAATTTTTGATCGTCATCGACAATATCTAGAGTTCGAGGTTGGGGGTCTTTTTTTCCTTCAAGTATCACCAAGGCTTGGGAATAGACGGTTACGAAAGAAAGGGATGATGTCACCTCATTATGTAGGGATGTTTTAGATTTTAGAGAGAGTCGTTCTGGTATAATATCAAATTCTATTATGTCATAGGTATTGTGCCATGCATTACTTCTTCCATGTTTCATAGCTTTATCAATATCATGTCAACCCGTCTCATACATTTTATCCTAAGGAAGTTTAGTCTGATGTCAATGCTACTTTTTAGGAGTATCCCATATGTATCATTTTTAAAAAAAATTGAGGGAAAAGACCCCTTAATTTAATTTAAAAGATAGAGCCTCTTTTCTATTTGGGAAAGAGGGAACCCATTACAAGATGGGAAAAGTGCCTTAAAGAAAAAAGTCAAAAAAAGTATGACAAGTACAAAAGAAGAAAATGTCCAAATAGGCACTGGAAATCCTCAACGCCCCACTTGTATGAGTGATATGGAAGCATAGACATGTGCATGATGACACTTGGGGGAGGGAGGCCGACATACGTACACAATGTTGAGATTTTTTATCAGACAGTGCTTCACCATCCTTGGAAATTGAACTTGGGGATGAGTTATTTTAAGGGTGAATATTGTAAGAAACCGGTTTTTCACTCAGCTATGGATCCTTTTGATTTTTTTCTATTTCATTATTTTGGAGCTAATATGGATTTCTAAAGATTTATAGAAGTCCCTGAGGGTGTTTGAGACTAGTTTGAATCCCAGAACACATCTTTTTCAAAAAACTAGTCATGGTGCATGGTTTGTAGTAAACCGTGTTGGGAGGCCACATGGTGATAGAAAACTATGCGGGAGGCATGTTTTTTTGTGCATAGCCTTACTCCATGGTTAGAAAATGGTTTCTTATACAATTTTTCCCAAATGTGTGAGCACCTATTTTTTCCAAGATCCCATTAATGGTTGGCACACGGTTTGGAAAACCATGTTGTCTAACCATGACCATGATAATTTTTGGTAACTTTTACTATTATTCCCATAATGATCTAATTAAACATCCTCCTTACTCATAATCAAAATTACTATAGAATTATCCCCAATTTATTCTAATTTTGATATTATTGATAGCCTAAGATATGGATTGAATGATCTCCTTTATGCAAAATTAGATCACACTTCCATTAATCACGTCAAATGCACCATGGTAAGTAATTAGGTTTTTTTGAGCCTTTATTTGTCTCTCTTGCTCTTGAACTAGTTAGATAGGTGTGAGTTTTTTTCCTTTTTCCCAAACCTAATTCGTGATAAGATGAATCAAAGGCTGATATTAAAGGATTAGCATCATACAACCCTATGTTGTGTGATTATAACTCATTACTCAAGTTTATTTATTTCATAATTTGTCTTTTTGGATCCACTGATTTCATCAGTTACCGTTTATAGAATTTATATTTCATGATTTTTATCATTATAACTATATGGTTATTCTTTTTCCATATGTGTGATTAATTATTGGTGGTTATTCCCCCAACTCTTACCATCCCATGTAAGGTGATATTCCATAATTGAGGTTTTAGTGTTTTGACACTTTTGAGCCATCATTCAGGTGTGGTTGTGCTTGACCACCATAATGGTAGGCCTCCCTATAATAAATTATTATTGAATCATGTAATAGTGAATGGGATGTACCATGTCACTCCCACTCAACCCACCACTGGTAAGTGCCTAAACTCAATTAACTAATTTAAGTGATAAATTTGAATGTATGTGTATAACTATGACTTGGTCAAATTAAATGTGAATGAATAATACGTTGCATGTACGTATCACCCCTTACCATGATGATGGAAGGTATCAGAATGAAATTTAATTATTAAATATGTTTTAAATGGATTTAATAATGGTTTCATGATACTTGTACTTGACACACTAATTAAAGGAAATGCTTGAACCAATGGACATGTTGATTAATTTTAAAATGATTAAAGGGTTCCATGATACATGGCTCTATCACATAAATGAAAGTCAAGGACTGAACCAAAAAAACATATTATATGTCTTCTTTATTAAAAAGTATTTCCCTGACTCATGTTCGCCTTGGATTCTTATCAGAGAATTCCATAACCACTTGGGAATCAGATTCTGATTCAAGGATGAAACTTTCTTAGAATGTTCCCCACTTAAATTCTGATCCCTGTCTATTATTTGGATTCCTGGTATGACACCAGAGGATCCCTCATGTATTATTATAGGATTCATTGGATGCACTACTTGGATCCATCATTGAAATGTAAGTGCCTTAGTTATGTCCTAGAGGGCTCAGTCACTGCTCAACCCTGTTTTACCTTGTATGATCATCTTCGATTCGGTAGGCATCCTATTGGGGGAATTCCATTGACTATGCTCCATTAATTACACACTTAAACTTACCCAGGATAAATTTACTACTGAGTTTTCGACCCTTTAGGTCTATGTTACCTTGACCATTACCTTGGAACTTCAATGTCAAATATCATTACAAGTTTTCTTTTTACAAATTGGAACCTTCACTATTGTTAACATGTGGCTTATTTAATAATGGGTAATAATAAATTAATGGACCGGTTATGTGTTTAGACACCAACTGAGAGCTAAATATGGCACTTGGCTACTTAGTTACATTATATTTCATTTCTTATTATATGTATATATTCATTCTTACACACTGTTACACTTCCATTACATAGGATAGATGTTATAGACACCATTGGTGGTTGCCCATGGAAATTTATATAACACCCTCCCTGGGCACCGTTTGGTAGCCGATGAAGTCAAAAAGATTGAAGGTATTGATAAAGGGAAGCACACGACTTCAAAAATTTGATTTCTTACTATTTTGGATGGAGTTTTATAGTGGATGACCGGGCTGGAGCTCAGGATTATTGGGATAGACTTTTTATTTCATATGTACTTTGTGAAACTTGTTATGATTGATGTCTTTTAGCCATGTTTTTTCATATTTATAGTGGCATGACATATCATCAACAGTTATTGTATGATTGTGCTATCTATTCCCAGAATTTCAGTTATTTTTACTGTTGTCTCTATTTTTCATTGTACCTTCTCTTTCCTTTTACCAAAACATCTATTTTATATTTTTTTATCATATATGTTATCCACTATGATTCCCTCTGGAAATGAGGGCACAATATTTCCACAGAAACAGCCTAGGACCACACCGCTAGTCTAAAGCCTCTGGAATGTTGGAAGATGAACTAGGGTCCATGTGGCCCAACGATCATGGGGAAACTTTTAAGTGGCATCTCAGACTGGGACATCACACATAAACTATAATCATTGTTTTTGGGGATTCTGTTCAGGGTTGTAAATACAATTAAATTACTTCAAAAACACATTTTAAACAGGGAACCAAAATTTTTCATTGATGATTCCTTTATAGTTTTTATTAGATCTCTTTTATTTCATTATTATTTCCTTGTATAAACTATATATTTATTCCATATTTAATTCATAGCCAAAAATTCATCACTCTCAAAAAAATATGAAAAAATCACAATTAGATAATCTTAAAATGATGATTTAAAAATTGAAATTTATTTTATCAAAATACATTTACAATAATGAGAACTTGACCTTTTAAATAAAAAATCACATTTAGTGGGAAATATTTTTATTTATAACACTATAAATGTTCGAAGAATTTTAAAAATTACATGGGACTTAATTAAATCATATTATTATTTATATATAAATAAATATTATTTAATGATAATATTTCATGAAAATAAAATTTATTTAAAAATAATTGAATTTATCAAAAAGTGTTTTACTATCTCAATATAATTTTATTGGATATACCCTATGAGGGAGGGGTGAATTAGGGGATGAAATTTTTTTCAAATTTGTCATCTTTTTAATTTCACTCTCACTATCCTAATAATCATAGCCTCTTACTGAGAATGGTAAATTTTTTCTCTTGTTAACTCATTGATTTGATTTCATTTAACTTTAAAATACCTTAATAAAATATATTATAGGTTTCTTAACCCCCCGAATTTGGATTCTGTTATGAATAATATATACATGAATGATCAATAAACAAAAGTATTTTTACCTGGTCAACCAATAAAAGCTAGTCAAAAGAGAATGCGATCAACAATGTTTCATTGAACCAAAAAAATCTCACTACTTGTGGATTGGATAGGTCACCCTTACCTAATCTCAGTACCTCTTTAATATTTTGGATAGGTTTACTACCACCCAAGGATAATTTACCTCAAAACATCTCATTTTCACTCATTTCATTAATGTGAAAACAAAAACTTCTCACATTACAAGAACAATATCACCTTATTATTTTAGATTCCCCATGAATATAGAGATATGTGTATTTTTTTCCCTTTTCTCATTCACATGTATTTAATCACCATATCATTAAGCATTAACTTCATTAAATGATATTTTTTGAAATCACATTTCTTCATATTCGGCATGATTCCTGAATTCCCCTCTTCACAATAATTTAAATAACTCATATTCTTATTATTTGGAATGTTAATGAATATATTCCATGTTATATTATTTCTCATTTTCTGAAAACTACAAATTCCCTCTTCCTACTATTTTGAAAATGGGACTTCAATGTGAACATGATTCAACTGACTTCTCTAGAGCTACTATAGAAAGTTTTATTAAGAACTCATCTCTTTCCATTAAATCCAATGATTGTGATTGAATATCCATTTTCAAGTATTTCTCTATGTTTTTAATATATTTAATGTGATCTTAGTGTGAAATTAAATATGAATTATCCACCAAGAAACCCAATAAATAATTCCCTTCTAATAGTATTTGTGGAAACTACCAACTGACTGAAACAACGAGGATACTGAATGGTATAATGTTCTATGGTGTATAATTAAACTTTTTTTCATATACTATTCCATGGCAATATCTAATTTCTTGCATCCTTAATTTCCTTAGACATCACTATTGATTGGTCTAGTATGTTATAGTGTGGAAACCTATCGTTGACTAGATCCACAATTCTCACACTATGACTCCACCATTACATTCCTATGATTTCTGGCATGATCTCTCGTAACCAATTAACTCATGAAACTCACTACCTTGTATGCACATCACAACAACATGAGTTACCATAGGATAAAAGATACTTGAGATCCTTGATTCTATAAAATCTGTACCCTCTATGATGTAAGGTGTAGTAGCAATTTGGACATCTTATCTTCTATATAGGACTATGTTTTAGCTATCTATCCAAGTCGGGGACACCTCGAGTTACAGTGGCATCAAAAATCCTCATAATTCCCCTTAAAGGGCCCTAAAACATGTTTCTACTTACTACAGAAAGGTAAAACAATCCTATTTCATACATTATACATCCTACCATAATTCTAATTCTATTTAATCAATGATGTCTCTTAGAATGTCATTGTAGTATGACTAGAATTAGTGATCACTTATAGCCTTTTGTGTCACCCCACATTCAAGATGAAAAGAACCACCTCTAAATTCATTAAATATGTCATAGAAAACCCATAGATACATGTTCTTTCTCACATGGGTTCTCAAATGCAAAACTGTACCATTATGATCATCTAAATAGCTCATGGGCTTGGCCATCAGCTTCTATGGAGTCTTCATAGTCATTGTCTGTAAGTGGGATTGACCATCTTTTTCACACATTCATCCTCATTATAGTATAAACATTAGTATTTTTTCATGGAAAACTACACTCTTCTAGAGAGAAAACTCCAACAAAAACACTTTTATAGCATAACCATTAGATTTATTTAAAGGATTCCATTCTTCTACAACACAAAAATTGGGTGTGGTTATATCCATCAATCAAGAACTATTGTGTAACTAGTGATTAGGATGTGTAGATTATATCCTATTTAAAAATTTACCAACTTGAAGCATTCAATAAATTTTCATTATAAACATAATTATCCCATAAAATTATCCAAGCATAGTTAACTTCCTCATGTATTATCAATATCCACTTGAGTCATCATTCATTTTCCATCACCTTACATGATATCGTATCCAACACAACCTTTGGGGGTTTTAACAACAATTATTATCAACCAAACTTACTGCTAGCATGTAACAACTCCCTTTTTTGTTAGTTTAGTCCTTTGATTATATATATATGTGTGTGTGTGTTTTTCCTCAGAGTTGGAAATGTGTTTTAGTGTCATAGTACATAAAAATTTATATATTAAATGTATTAATATATATTAATGCATGAGAACCCAAGTGTTTATAATAAATGGGTTTACTGTTGATCAGGAACAAATATGAGATATAAATACCATTGATAATTCAAGAAGATATTATTTACCCTTGGCATTAATTAATGTTAGTTGGCATCAGACATTCATTTGGAGGTGATCATTTAAGGGCATGTTAATGAATTAAATAAATAATTAACCTAAATAACTCAAAATATAAATTTACATTGTATATTATCTAGCCTGAAAAATCATTAGGGTTCACCCCAAAACCATAGAGGATATCATAGTATCCAAGGAGGATAGTTTTTGGAAAATGACGGTAGATCATTGAGTAGTGATCATTACTCAAAGGATTAATCTTCACTAATGAAGTTCCTATAACTCTACAAAAATACTATAATGGGCCCATTCCTCAATAGTGAATGATATAAACATGAGGTGGGGAATGTAATTTTATGTTTTAACACCATTGAAAAATTTATAATCCTTGATTTTTATGTCTTATTTCATTTATCAATGATTTATTTCCCACACATGATCCCAACCATTCTTCTTCTTCACGATTATTTTATTATTTTATTGCACCCATAATTTCACTCTTTTATATACATTATGTAATTATTGGTCAAGATTAATTCATCTAACCACTATTTCACCATGTTAGTGTGCTTTTCTCCCACCATTCTTTTAGTTCTTCTTCATTGGCCCAGATGGTCAATGATTGTCATTTTTGTGCCAAATTAGTGTATGAATGAGACATTAAATTCATGGAAGAACATTAAACGAGTTGGGGATAAGTGTTTTATAGATGGATCATGGTATGATTTCGCATACTTATCTTGGAAACATAGATTAGAGGGAAGATCATGGATCTTTTTCCATGGGAGGAGAGGTTTAATGTTGTAGTGTGACGAACATGACCTACATGGTGTTTGATTGGTATGAATCAATCCCTTAGAAATGAATTAGCCATGGTCATCCCTAAATATATGGTCCCCAACATGATTCATGGTAGAAATGGTGGTAGTTAAAACATAGTAAAAACCTATAAAGAGTTCTGCAATTTCTAGAAATACTAATATACACGGTGTGTACTCCAAGAAAACATGACATGTACTTCCCTTCCTATAAAAACTAGGGTTTCAGGTAGATTTATAAATCACACACTATGTATCTCCCATAAAAACCCTATGACCCAGTACTAAAATATCGACATGTTACCTAAGAGTAAATGGATAGATACATGGTTAAGTACTTGGGCATGGTTAGAATACATGAGCACGACCATGTAATCGAACACATCCATATACTCGAACCCAAATAGGGTACCTAGATAGTACCACTATACATGGTAATGGCCAGAGTACATGGGTATAGGTTAAAGTGAAGGGGCATGATCCAATGTACATTTCTTCATTTCGAAGTTCTTGTTCATGTGCTGAGAGTACATGGGAATACCCCTATCACCTAAGACACATTGTGAAATTCATGTACACACCATGTAGTTCCAAATGAACATGTAATTCATGAAAAGGAGTGGAAACAATTAAGGGTATAGGTCGGGTAAAACACCCTGTGACCCTAGGTACACATTTTTTACCTTCTGTTGGAACATTGACCTTGAGTATATTCTAAATTATGACTCATATTTAGGACATAAATAAGACTATCATAATTAGTTTTTCATGTTGAACATGATGCTGGACTTTATTTTCGAATTAGAGATATGAAGCATAGATTTCTGAGTGTGATTATTCCTTTATCAATGCTTATTTGATGGAAGTGATCAGGTGTGATCATGATAGAGATACCAAGGTTGTGAATCCCCTCTCTCGCCAGGGCATGGGTTTCCCATACTCTTTAAATAAGTAGAGTTGTCACCCCAATAATATATTTTGGAATGGTTCTTATATATATTGTGTTGTATTCCATATATTCAAGATATAGTGGCTAGTAACTTCTCCATGATATTTGGTTCTCCCTCAACTGGGGAGTGTAGTAGTGAGGAGTTTCCTCTCTACTCAGAATCTGGTGAGGTTTTGTGTGGTTCTCAGAATGAGAGACATGCTTTTTGGATATTCGTGTTGACTAATCATTCATAGCTAGAATTTGGATATGGTGATCTAATTTCATTCTATCACTGGTTTTCATTTAATAATATAGTTTGGGTATTGTGTCCCTTCTTCTTATGGGTTGAGTAGACTATTTTGATTTATATTTATCCTTTTTTGTTATTAGGGTGTCCTTTTGGGTATTCATATACTCACCCCTACATGGTATTATTTAACATGGGTCATGTATTTTACAGATGATGGGAAGATCAATGGAGACCTTTGGGGAGAAGGTTATCGAGGATAATAGTCGTACCTAGAAGAGATGAACATATTTATAGGTTTGTTTTAGATGATGTGAGTCATGCTCTCTTCTTTCATTCCCTGTTTTGGGTTTTTGTCTGGTTGGGACCCCATTTTTGGTTGGATATGTATTTTACCCTTTATACTTCATTATACACTGATACACATTATTTAATTCATAGAGTTTGATGAATTCATTTTTGATACATTATATGTTTTAGTTTATTACATTATCTCCAAATTTTTCTATAAAGATGGTTGTGTACATGTGAAATGGTACATCGGTTAAGGCCTCCCATTTTAGTGATATGACTTCTCGGAACTAGTTTCCATCTGATAGCCTATTTGTGGTAGAAATGGGTTTTCACACTCGACTTACACCTATGTAATAGAGAACTGGTGGGTTGGGTCATGATAGAGTGGTATTAAAGGTGGAAATACCCACAATTAGTGTTTGGTGTTCGACAATGTTTTGAGGATGGGATTGAGAATATAGGGAAGTAGTGTTAGATTGTCTTGAGTTCACCTCTTAGGCTAGGGAACCCTGTTTTGGTGAAATGGCTGACATATCTAAACATAAGTACTCACAGTACATAATTTTAGACACATCATAAAAACACATTAGTTTTAGGAAACCAATTTTACAGAAATCAGATTGGATTGGATCATTTTACTTTTATTTTCTTCTTGATTCATATATGCATGTATTCTAATCTAATAATGGTATGTATTGATAGCAATGAGGATTCCACCATGATGATAATCAGATAGTATGCTGACATGGGATCATGATGTTGATTAGTGGAGTGATGATGCCTCATTTTAGGGAACCAATACTGAGGTGTTTCCTCTAGTTGGGCACAGAGTAGGGTCATTCCCTTTCAAGAAGTAGATACTTTTCAGCCCCAAAAGATAATGTGGATAGTCATATAATTTTTGGTTAGTTCTATTGAAATAGAACACTAAGATTTCATGGTCATCCAGACCCTCACGTAGAGGATGATTGGATCTAAGTACTTTTTTTAAAACTTTTTTAGACACCAAATGATCAAATTGTTGTTCTTTTAGCCAATCTTATTCATGGAGAAGCACGAAACTTGTGGAATCTAATTACCCATACTCATGGTGAGTTGATTCTCCCTACATTATACTTCCATAAACTATAATGTGATGAGTATTACCCATCTATTTTGTTCACTAAGTCAATTTTGGAACTTCTTGATATGTTATGCGGTGATATGTTTGTTACTAAGTATGACACAAGGTTTACTAACCTCACATGTTACACCCTTGATATTTTATGAGATGGATATTTAACAGAATATATGTTTTGGCATGACCTTTGAAGAGACATCCATTCTAGTGTGGTCCCCAATTGAACTCCCACTTATTTTGGAGTCCTGGAGAAGGATCTAGTTATTGAAAACATCATAACAGAAGGATGTTGGGAATATGGAGATGACAATTGTCATCATGGGGCAGTGTCATCTATAGAAGGTAGCTTGTGACATTTGTTAGGATCTTGGTTAAAGAGGAATACTCATTCCCAGACTTATTCATTTGGATATGTGGCATGGGGTTCATGTATAGAATCCATCCAACGTAAGGAGGGGTGACAGTATGCTTTTCATGGGAAAGTCCACAAGGACAATGATTGTCTGAACTAATGTGCATTGGAAGGTAAAAAAGTAGTGGATGGACAACTGTGGTAAATTTAGTATCATGACCAAGGATCTCCTATGAATGGTCCTAAAATCACCCAAGGAGGCACTTCTCATTGAGGAGAAGGTGGATCTCTAAATTAATGATCTATTTATGGATTTAAATACTTCGAGATGATTCCACAATTACCATTCGGTGGATCACACCAGGTTTAGAGGGATAGTGGTTTAGGCCATAGAAAACTACTTTCTATGGAGGGATACAAATAGGATTCTCATTAAATGATTCAAGGTATGGTTTTGGTATTTTATAATATTTCGCAAGTACTAGTAGAAACATTCCTAAGTCATTATTTTATCTCCATATCCCTCATGTGAGATCTAAATAAAAAGGTTATGTCTCTATCCTATTATCTGTGATGGGGTTCATAAAGGAATTGATTCTTCTATATCATATTTATTCCAAAAACACTAGTTGGAGTTTATTGGTAAGAGTTTCCCATATTCCCTATTGGTTGGCGAAATGAAACCTTTTTACACCATATTGGTTGAGGACTAGTTTCACATGGTACTTGACCAGATCAAATTTACTCATAATAGTTTTAGATGTATTTATATAGATGGTATGAGATTCTAGTTTTCGATTGAGAGATATTATTGATGAGTTGGGAGGTTATGTGAGTAAGAAGTTTCAACTCATCACTAATCAGTTGGAGAGTTTAGTCCTTCGTTTACTGAACTCTTCCAGCATTTAGCTTCTAGTGGTAGTGGAGTTAAATATGGGTGTCTTTCCCAAAGATGTAGTAATACTACATCATATGTGGGAGATTAAATTATACCTCAAAATTATCCCTATGATCTCATAGATATATTCTACAGTATATAAGATATCCCATACCAAGATATGAATGCTAAGATTGTAGCTGGAAGACCTTTATGAGAATTTTTTTTTCATACCCAGTGTGTCATGTTGGGTGGTTCCAGTTTTATTTCTGAAAAAGGAAGATTAGTGTTTACGACTTTATGTTAGATATCTTCACCTAAATTAGTTAATGAACAAGAAAATTTACACCTTATTGAATATTGTAGATCTTTTTAACATAATAAATGGTGGGAGTAGGTTATAAAATATCAATCTTTAGTCTAGACCCCATTATTTAGGGGTTTACAATGATGATATTTTAAAAAATATATCTGAATGGAACTTCATAAACTATGAGTTCCTAGTGATACGTTTTTTTGAAACTAATCTCATTGATTTTTTCATGGATCTTATAAACATGATATTCCATTCATACAGGACTGATTCAAAATTTTCTTCATTTATAAAATTATTATAAACTCTCCATTAAAGGGAGTGCATGAAAACCATTGGAGGATGATTCTAGACTTACTCAAAGATAATTATCTCTATGGTATGTTCTCAAATGTTCACTTTTGGATATAGGAGAAAACTTTTATATGGAATGTCATATCGTACCCCTGTACAGATTTATACATAGTGAATGTTGATACAGATTTTTCTTGACATCCCCCCAAGAATGTGTTAGAGGTGTGGTGTTTTATTGGTTTTGAGGTGAGTTATAGGATGTTTTTGAAATAATTTTATAAGATAGATTCCCTTTGTACTACCATGATGTAGAATGAGAATCCATTTAAATGGATAAATAAGTCTCAGGGAGCCTTAGAGGAACCAAGACATAGGTTGAACAATGCTCATATGTTGAGACTACTGAAGATTGCATTGATTGTGTGGTGTTTTTCAATTCCACCGGAGTTGGATTTTGATGTTTGTTGATGAAAAGGAAGTAAATGATGGCTTATGTGATGAGGGAGTCGAGTCCCCATGAGAGTGATTATCTGAAAATCATTTAGAGTTAGCAATGGTTGTCCTCACTCTGAATATGTGGAGGCCCTATCTTACAGGAAATTGTTTGTTCTTTCACTCAGAAAACCTATGTTTAAGGAAACCTTTCACTCTATGAGATCTAAACATGATATTGAGGAATTGTTTGGAGTTCCTACATGACTATGAATCCTAGATAGTCTATACTCTAGTCAAGGAGAATGTGGTGGAAGATTCCTTTTGCAGGATGTCCCATTATAACATTGTATAGGATGCGATTGAGTTTTTGACTTAATTAAATCTAAACCTAGTATAGGATAGTGGTTCATCTTATCTATGGTTGATCTTAGTTACTAGACCACATATTTAGAATGTGAGATAGGTTAAGATAGGATACATCGACTATAAATTTCTATGTCACCACATATCCTCAAAAGATGCACAAGATGATTTTTTTACAGGGGAGCACCTAATCTATTTTTTTGGGGTAGGAATGTTGTTCCAGTCAAGTTTCAATAGGTGTTGATGAGAGAGTTTTAAATATCCCCTTTGGTTATACTTATTGGTTTTTTGAAGATGTACATTGACTTTTGGTGGGAGTTTAGTGGGCTAGAATTATGTATTATATTACAGTGTATTTCTCTTCATAACTCACACTTCAAAAGGTAAAGGATGGACATCATTTTCTAGCAGGATTGAATTAATCTATTCAAATACAATAATTTGAATGGTATGGAATATTGATGGACATTTTGATCTGGGTTTCATTTCTATATATAGTCTATGATGTTATTTAGGTGATTTTTGATAGACTCACCAAGTCGTTTCCCTTTTATTCCATATAAGAGAAGAGTTTTCCTGAGTTTTTAGGTCAGTTTTACATATGTTGATTTTGAAACTTCAAAGGTTACCCAGAATGACCATATCCATCCATTACGCTTGGTTCACATCATAGTTTTGGAGTGGTAATAAGGAGGATTTCAAGACCCAATTGCGGATGAGGATAATTTTTCTATATATGGATTGAAAAATAGAGTGGACTATCTAGGTGTTAAATATTATACTAATATCCTTTGTGTTAGATTTTTTCTAGATATGGGATAATCACATTCAATTGGTAGAGTTTTCTTATAATATCTGTTATCACTCTTACATCAGTATGGATTCTTTTGAGGCACTGTATTGGAGTCCATTCAGGTCACCTTAATGTTAGACTAATATTTGAAAACATATCCTATTAGGACAGAGTTACTGTGGGAAAAATTAGAGAAGGTTTAGGTGATCCATGAGAATATGAGGTGATACGTTCATGACCCTATTCATGTTATTCAATTGGGTGAACTAGAAATCGATGATGGAAGCACAATTACATAGAACCTGATATAGATTGAGGATACAAAATAAAGGACTCTATAAAGATGAACCATACCTTAGGTTTGTGTTATATGTAAGCATGGGAGAATGAATGAGAACTACTAGGAGATTGAGCAAAATATTGAGGCATATTATCCCCACCATTTTGTGTAGAATGATATTTTTGGGGTGAAAATACATTAAGGAGGGTAGAATGTAACGAATTTAATTTGTTGATTTATCCCTTTGAATATTTATATATATATATCTGAACTTTTCCTCAAATTTAACACTGTGATTGGGTGTCATAGGATACTAGTGTTGATATTTTATAAATATATATCTATATTAAAGGACATGCATACAAATTTTCAGATTTTTTTTCATATTGATCAGGCCCTTGGATTGTAAATCCGAGGTGAAAATTAATTTCAAAATATAGGGTTTACACTAGGTGTGATATAAAGATGGTTAACATCAGCAATTCGGTTATAGGTTACTATTTTCGAGTGGGTTAAGTAATTAATTAATTAAATTAAATTACATAAGTAACTGGAATCCTAAATCAATATTAATATTATTAACAATAAAAAATTTATATGGTTATCTACAAAACCCTTTGGGATTTGAGAGAATCCAAGGAGAAGTTTCATTAATGAATGATTATGGATAATAGAGTAGTGATCATTCATTAAAGAATTATTCTTTACAAAATATTTTCTGTGATCTCACCAATGATATTTCCATAGAGAAAATATTCATCATTGATCAATCCAAACTCATGGCAAGGAAGGTTATTTTATGGTTTTTCAAACTTGATTAATCGATATGAATGGATTTATAAATATGATTTAATTTCTCTATGATTTATGATCTTCACATGAGCCTTACCATATTTGGTTGTTCACATAATGCAAAGGCTTGGGTTTTGGGTGGTGTTAAATATCACACACCATGTATGACCAATGAATGACATGTTACCTAGTACCAGTGGATCAATATGTTCCCTAGGAGTAAATGGGAACATAAATGACCAAGTATAAAATCATGATCAGATTACAGAGGCATGACCATGTGCTCGGTCATTTCAATTTACTAAGAATCAAACAAGGTACCTAGACATGATAAATGTACACAGGAAAGGCCAGAGTAAATAGGTTTGGAAAGATGAACACATTCATGGGATGATGTACATGGGAATGTGCTGAGGTAAATGGGAATGGGGAGAGAGGACACTAGAATAAACATGGAAGCCAAGACATGCTTTTTATTACATGTATAGTCTTCGTAGTTCCACATATCATGAAAATCCATGTGTAGGAGGGGATAGGCCAAGATGCCCAATAGAATTAACACACCATGTGACCCATTTTCCATGATTTTTTCATTCCTCTAATAATTCAACATTGAGTATCTCCTTCTCTAGTAATCAAAATTGGTCCTATGAGTAGCCTATCCTGAGAAGTTTTCTTCATAATACATAATTTTAGGATTGGTTTTGGAAGTATAGATATTGAATGAGGTGTTGCATGCATGATTCTTCCTTCAGCGATGCTTGGCTGATGAAAGTGATCTGGTGTGATCATCAGAGATATGTCAATGTTGGGTGTCTTCTATCAAATAAGGGAGTGGATCCCACATACTCTTTACATAGGTAGATTAAATAATACCCAATAATAAAGAAGTGAATGAGTCGTTTATATATGGAGTGTTACTTCCCATCTTCATGATCATGTAGCCAAAGGGTCCTTCATTAGTGTTAGTGCTCCCACATTTGTGGAGAATAGTTGTGAGGAGTAGGCCCAACCACTCATATTATGGTGAGATTTCATATGGTTTTGGGAATTTTAGATGGACCCTTAGAGATATAGTATAACTCACCATTCATAGATAGGTTGTGGAAATGGAGATCCCATTTCCCACTCACATTGGTTTCTTTTGGTTCATATATGTTGGGTTTCATTTCTATATTTATTATGTGTTGAGATAACTATTTCTATTTATATTACATCATTTTTTGTTTTAAGGGTGTCCTACTAATAATTTGTATACTCACCTATAAATGGGATTTAACCATATGCGTTGTGAATTCTAGAAATTATAGGAAGATTGGAGACCATCAGGGTGGACTAGGTTTTTTAGGATCATAGTTATACCTAGAAGAGAAAATCGGCTTCATTGGTTGGTCAAAGAGATTGTGAGTCAGGATCACTTCAACCTTTCACACTTTCTAGTTATTTTTAGATTGGGACATTATTTCTAGTTGGGAATGTATTTTTTCCCATTAAACATTTTTACTACACTATTTTACTTTAATTTTTTCTTACAGGTAGTTGGATGCATGGTTTATACTATAGTTGTTTACTTTTATTCCTTTTTCTCTTCACTATTTCATAGTGATGGATGTGTGTATGTGCATAGATATATAATCTAATGCCTCCCATATTTTTATTTTCCTTTTTGGAGCTAGTCTCTAGCCCCTAGACTATTAGAGATAGACTTTGGGGTCACAATCAGCTTACCACATGCCAAGTGAGCCCTAGTCGATTGGGGTTTCACATAAAAAATCTAACGTCAATCCTTTAGAGATACTAAAAACTACCCCTATGGATTCTTTTTTTTAAAAACCAATACTTATGATAATAAAATTTCTTCTCCCCATGAGATTATCTTTCTATTTATTCTCTTCTGTTATACCCCTATGTTTATCTTTACCCTCTTATTGATAAGGAAACATAAAGGGTCAAAACCTTTGAAATGGTGAATTTATATTACATTTCCCCACAACCTACTCCCCCTACATTTGTTATGAATATATATTCTATTATTCTCCCTTATAATAATAATCATTATTCTAATTAAAAATTATTTATAGTCTTTAAATAATATCTTATTTTATTATCCCCCATTGATATTAATGACTTAATTAACATTATTTCACATTTTCATGTGAAATAAAACTCTATAGAGATAAATCCTTTTGAAACATTATCTCCCATATTGAATAGGGAATAAATCCTCTTCTCATTTGGTGAAAAATCCCCCTTACACCATTATTTTATTATAGGTAAAATTATAGAATTATATATATAACATAATTCCCAAAAATCTATAGGAACTCATCATATCAATTTTTGAATTTAATAGTTAACACTTGGGCCGTCAACAGATCATCTACGCCTACTGAGCCATGTCTTGGTGTAGGAAATAAGAGTAAAGTTCCACCTCCACATGGTTTTTTCCATATCACACAATAATAAAAAAAATACCATTGTATAATTATAGTTTATACATTCCAAAAAAAATAGAACCAATTATATCAATATATTCTCCCACTAAACATTTAGTATATAAATTTTAAAGCATCTCGTGTTGAGAAATAATTAGTGAGGACTAACTTTAAACCCATTTTATATGATTGAACCAATGTTACCAATTAAACTAAAAAAATAATCTTCTATTTTATAGGAACAAAAAATTTATAATATGGCTTATAAACCTTTGAAATTTTATTACAAACTCCAATGAGTCTTAATCTCTTGACACCAATTAAAATAATAAATTCAGGGATTCCAATTGTTGAGAATAACCCCTTTATCTTATAATACATTATAATTTCAATTATTAGAATTATAGATATAAAATTTTTGTATATAAAAAAATAAATTTCGATCTCTTCCTTGTTTTTTAACCAAATATACTTTTCTCATTTAGTTAATAAATTCCACTAAACACTAAGCCTGACCATACTTTATTTGATGGAATTTCTTACATTGTCAAATTTCATTTTTGTTTAAACAATTTTTCCATGAACTTTTCATCATATTAAATCTATATATCATGAACCTCCATGATTTAAATAACTAATATCTATAGAAAACACAAATATAACACTTTATATAAGAATAATAATCTCATGATTCAAAAATAATTTTCATTATAGTATGCGGATTTTATAATCCAAATTTGGAAATTATTCATTTTGATGATTCTTGATTATTATTCACTTCCATATTAATTATTGATTCTAAATAAATTTGGGGATACTCTATAATATCATATGATTAATTCACTTCTTATATTTAAAGTATTTTCATTTTCATCTTTAACATATGACTTTGTAACACCTTTACCCCATGGATTGTATCTCCCTAAAATTTTTCTGTACATACATATGTTTAAAAAAAATAAATGTATACATGAAGTGGGGTACCTTGAGTTTCCTAAGTAAAAGAACAGAGGAAATCATATTTTGACCAACCATTCACCATTAATATTTCATTTTCCCTTTTTCTACTTTTTTGATGGAAAATCCTGCATTTCTTCATACTCTTCATCATCTCATGTATCCTATTTATTTAACCATTTTCCAAAGGATATTAACTTTTTGAGACCATATACACACATTTATTATTGAATGGGTCAAATATTTTTCCTCCTTGGATTGTTCATTTCCACACTTGAACATGTATCTTATTTAGTTACATCAATTGTGGATCTCACCTTATTATTTTTTCTCCATTGCAGATTCTTATTTTTCATTTCAGTGAGTTGTGTGTAACTACTTTGGAAAACTACTTTCACAATGGCTATGAGTTCCATATTATATTACTCATTCATTGGTGGATTATCGTTAACTTTTTCTTCTATCGTTCTCTCAATTGGAACATCCTCTAAAATTTTCTTGTTGATTTTTCATTTTTTCCTTGAGGAGAGCTATTGTGAGTACCTAGATCTTACTGCCTGAAATAACATTCATTGAAGGTATTATTATCCTTCAAAACCTGAATCATTTTTTCCAAATTAAAAGGTATTATAATAATTCACCTTGTATATAATCATAGTATAATATATCTATTTGGCTAATTTACCCTCTATAAAATCGTATAACTGCAATACCTTGCCATGCGACTTAGGTTAGAACATAAAATGAATTTACTATAAGAATCATAAATGATGTGATATCTCCTTTATTAGAAATAGGTATAGGTTGAGTTTTTTTCATATATCTTGTCTTGTTAGCTTCAACACACCAACTCATGATATTTTCAATTCTTCCTCAATACAATTACTTTAGTGCTTCAATTTTTTTGGAACCACACATCCTGGTATTTTATGTAACAATTTGTTTACTCCATATTCCATATATATATTTCTATCCATTTCACCTATTGGTAATACTTTTGATGAGATATTTAACCATTTATTTTTGGTGTGAATCATCTCCTCGAGTTCTCTAATCTTCTCATATTTATTCTTTAAATAAATATATGTTTCTTCCAAACATTATATTGAACATAATTTGATTAGTATTCTTTATTCAAGTTTATTTTTAAGAGAAATTATTCATTCGTTCAACTAAATTTGAGTGGATAGTTTATTTTTAATGTCTTAGGACATTTATTTAATAAAATTACTTGTTATTACATATTATAATTCATTTTAGTAGAATATATTTCATGGAATGTATTCTCTTATCATATCATTTGCTTCACCTAAACCAACTATGATAGGTATGAAGAAAGATAATTTTTTTCCATATTTCGAATTTTAAACCACCATTGGGTTCTAAATCATATCTCGGAAATCAAGATTTAGTTTCTCCACCTTTGTGGATAGCTTCTCTAACTATTTATCTTTGGATTTAATTTCATGAGCAGCCTAGATACCCTGGTAGCGTGATACCCTTTCTACAACCGACATATCCAAAGTGCCTAGTCCCCATGGGTTGGAGACTAGCACTTTATATCTAGTAATAAAAAATTTTGAACAAATTTTCCTCAAGAATAGTAGAAAAAAATAGATAAATATCAGTATGCTCAAAAATATCAAAGGAGACAGTACCAGAAACAAAATACTTATATAAAATACCAAAATAGATCATCAGTAATGTACTAAAAAATGGTCAAGATAAAACAACTCCCCAAAGGACATGTCTCTCAAAACCCTAAAGGATCAAGAAAATCCAACTCCTCCAAGATGAGCTTTCCCTTTTCTTAGACAAGGTAGAAAAAAGCTAAAAACACCCAAAGGAAAAGGTTTGTTGTGAGCTCAAAATCTCATTTGGGTATCACTATGTGTTCCAAATTATATTTCATTATAATAAACCAAATCATGATTTCAAATTTTAATAATATTGGAATGGAATTCCATTTTAATATTAAGAAAAAACATTTTTTTATTTCATAATGATTGAAAACAATTAAACATGACTTAAATAAACACTTTATGGGAAATAGTTTATATAATCCACCAGACATGAGAAATGTAGTTTCAGAAAAAATTTAACTTAGAATAAAAATAGTCACCAAAAGAACCATGTTGATCTTCCCTGTGGTATGATTGTTTCTAGTTATAGTATTCTCACACTCTCATATTAGTGATCATGGAGTATTTATACACACATACCTCAGGATCATGATGAATAGTATTCCTCAACTTTCCATTAGGAATATGATCTGGATAACTATATTATTGTTATTGTTTTCATCATCAATCTATTGTTGGGTAAATACCCTCCTATAATGCATGTCCTAATTAACCCACTAACAACCGATGATTTCATTTCCTCAATCAATCAATCACTTCAAAAAAAATTATATAATTTTATTTCAAATCAATCATCATTCCATGTTCAATTTCCCACTTATCATTTTCAAAATGAAAATTCATTATGATAACCAACAGATATGTTTTTAATTAATTAATTATTTTTAAAAGAAAATCAGTAATAGGTTTTTTACAATTCAATTTAATCGATTTTTTCTATACTCAATCCTCCAATGATTTCACAGTTTCCACCTATTTCAAAACACCCCCAATTACAAATTCCATTGGATTTGGGAGGATTCCAAAAAATCTAATCAAAATTAATTTAAAATTTTAATTCATATTGTATTGGGTTTTCAAAATTCAATTGAAATAAATTTAAATAATCAATAAATTCAGGGATTAGTTAATTAGGTATTATTAAATGGAACCACCTACAGTTTTCATGGATATCAAGTAACATGACACCCACAACGGAATTTTCCAACACTAAATGATGGAAATGAGGAAACAAATATCCAACCTATATTCATGATCCAAATAAATAGAGGTTAGATCAATCAAAGGTGTGATGATCAAAAAAACACTATGATGTAAAGAAAGAGAGAGTGAGAGGGAATGAATGGTATGAGAACCACTTACCAGATAGGGATCCAATAAGATCTTCCATTCTTTGATCTACCTATTAATAGGTTTGTAGGAGAAGAAATTTTTCTTGAGAGACTCTGATACATAGGAATTTGATATACCTTAAATTAGGGTTGATAGAGAGGTCAAAAGGGGTTTGGGGAATTTTAAAATAATTTTTTACAATTTAAATTACCTTGCTTATGATTTGATGGGAAGGGACACATGGTTAAACAAACCATGTACCCAAACCATGTGCTCATCTTTTGGGGTGCGTGGTTTATACTATTAGGTTGAACAGTTTGTAAAACCATGGGACCACCTTTCAAACCCCATCATCCCAAGGTTTCATTGTTTTCACTTGATGGGAGAATGACTTGGGAAAATTGTGTGCTTGTAAACCCCATAAAATTAAAAAATATATCAACATTCCACCTAAAACAACCCATGGAAAACCCCAACCAAAGATTTATCCAAAAGGAGTTTTGAGGAGTACCTGAAAAATAGCAACACGATGTAATATCATCCCCACCATATTAAATTTATGTCCCTAGAAATCCTATCATGATTTTAAATATAAAAAATATCATGCTTCTACTCCCTCATCAACGCCACCCTCTCCCATGTCTCATGTACATTAAAACCATGATTCCTTTGAAACTGAATAAAAGTTATCATCCACCCATGATGTACTATTTACTTAGAATCAACTATCTTAATTGGATTATCAATAATAATTAAATCAGGACAAGCATCAAGATCACTCTAGCTAAAAACATTAGAAGGATTAGAAAGATACTTTCATAGTTTAGATACATGGAACATGTTATGTATTTATGTCAACCATGGTGGGAGTTATAAATAGTAAGACACTATACCCACCTACTGAAATATATAAAAAGTTCCCATATAAGTAGTACCATGATTCCCTTTCCTCACAAGACATCGAATGCCTATGTTAGGGGGAACATTCAAGAATACTTATTCACCAACTGATCACTGCAACAATCATTGATGATAATCGACATACGAGTTATACTGACTCTATGCTATCAAAACTATATAATGAATAAAATAAATATATTTTTTTGCCTCTTAGACTATGTGAACTCCAAAATAGTAACTTTCAATAATATATGACCAACACATTGAATATTTACATGTAGGACTATACAATACCCCAAAAGCAGATATTTTCGTCAAATATTGGTAACTATTATTATAGGAAATCACATCCAGTCCCAAAATGGCCATCCCAAGATACACCAAACTCAAGGAAGTAGGGATAATACCTATCCTCAAGAATATATATAGCTATCTCTATCTAGCCACCCATCTGTGGATGGTATTCTGTATTGAAACAATCTGAAGATCTTAGTGCCTCCAAAAGTCATATCCAGATGGAATTAGTAAAAAATCGATCTTAATCGGATACTAGAGTAAGAATAAATCCATGAAAACAAATAATCTCCCTCACATAGACATTTACCAGTTCCACAAATTTTTTTGTATCACAAATAGGTACAATATGATCCAATTTGGTCAGCCTATCAATCACAACCAAAAACACATTATTCTTTATCGAGGAACACGAAAACCTAACAACACAGTCCATAGAGATCTTGTCCCACATAAAATTAGACTCTGGGAGTGGATGAAACATACTCTAAGGTCTCTGATTCCCAGACTTGACTGGTTTTCATGTGTGACAATAGGAGGAAAAATCAGCAATGTTGTGTCTCATACCTATCCACAAGAATCATCATTTCATGTCATAAAATTATTTTTAGGTATAGGGTGCACTACACCCTGGAATTAATGGAAATCTCCCATCACGTATTTCCTCATAGATAATGTAAAGGAAAGCCAATTTTGAAAAAAATGACAACCTCCATGGAGAAAAACTACTCAAAAATGGTCTCCCACCATAAAGAGAGTCTCTAATTCCAGGATGATGTTTCTGAGGAGTCATCTCAAGAAGAGTTGATGCAAACTAAACACTAGTAAAGATAACCTAAAAAACTGTCTCCTAAACTTCCAGATGTAATAGTTTAAAAATGTTCCATGAATTTCCACTCTTCTGATTATTCTTTCATAGTATGGGTCGGATGTTTCCTACTCAAGGAATTTGTGAAACATTCCATTTCTCCATGGTGTAGGCAATGTTAAAATCATTTTATTACATGTACTGCACCCAAATTATTTGGAATAGATTAATATATTTTTTAGAGAAGTATAACTCAATATTTTGTGTTCAGAATAAATGGTAAAAAATTCTCTGAAAAGCTAAAACCACTTACTCTTAAGTTAATGCATCACAACTGTGAGTTCATGGTCTTGGGTTGGATAATTATTCTCATGTGGCCTAAAATTTTGAGATCCATAGACAATTACATGATTGACCTTTAAAATAACATACCAAAAACTAAAACATGATGTGTTATAGAAGATCACATATACCTAACCGACCTCTGGAAGGGTCAACAGAGGCACAAAGGTCAATATATTTTTCAACTCAACAAAATAACTCGTTAATTTTTCCTTCCAAATGAACATTACCCCCTTATGAGTGAGAGAGGTCATAGGAGAAGTTGTCATTGAGAAATCCATTACGAACCAGTGATAATACCCTACTAGACCCAAAAATATTTTTGATAACATTACATGTCTTCCCTAATTTCATAAAAGCATTCTAATTTTCTGGTTCAACTGAAATACCATGTTTCGAGACCACGTGTCCTAATAACATCACTAAACTAATCCATAAATCACATTTAGATATATTGTCATATGTTCAGTTATTTTCCAACAATTCTATAACTACTCTCTAGTGACGCACATGATCCTTTGTCATAGAGTAAACTAGGATGTCATCCACAAACACCACCATGAACATATCCAAATACTCATGGAAGATCATGTTCATCAAAGAAATAAAAACTATAAGAGAATTGATTAGAAAAAATGGAATGATAATATAATAATAATGACCATACCTTCTCCAAAAGGCATTTTAACAAATGAAAAATTATTTTATTCTCAGCGGGTGATAACCAAATCAGAGATCAATATTTAAAAACCACTTCTCCCCTCTCAACTAGCCAAAAATGTCATCAATTCACAAAAATAGATACTTTTTGTTTAACATAACTCTGTTGAGTTTCTGCTCATCAAAAAATAGGAGAATTTTTATATCACCTTTCATAGAAATGAAAATAGGTTCTATCCAAGGTGGCACACCCATGTGTATAAAACTGTTTTCTATAATATTATCCAACTATCTCTTAAACTATTTCATTTAAATTGGTTCCACGTGATAAAAAGTAATAAATACATGTTTAGTACCTAGTAGTAAATCAATAGAAAAGTATACCTCCCTTACTTGAGGAAAACCATAGATGTTAGTTGAAAAAAATTGGGAAAAATGATGAAAACTGGAGGGTTATAATCACTTAAAGATTCTTAATTTAGATTAGAATTAAACACTAATATTACTTTCCCCATCTCTAGAAAAGACTATACGACTCTACATGATCTTGGTTCCCAATCTCCCTAAAATATATGGCTCCACCCATTGAGAAAAGTAAAGGAGAACCATAAAATATAATAATCAATTCGGGCTTCATTAGAAATTAGTCAATCCATCTCAAAAATGAAATCAATTGGTTTCATGTCAGGAACTAGAAAATCCCAATAAATCTCAATATCTAATAAAGAAAACATAGAATCAAGATAACAGAGACCTTGATCTCTCTTCATTCTAAGGGATGTAGTAATATCCATCACATTAGTTGAAATCTTCATTAGAAGATTTACTAGATTTATAAGACAATTTGATATGAAAGAATGACGTGGAATAGTTTCAAATATCGTTGTCGCTAAAGATAAATCCATTGTGATGGTACCTCCCATAGTCGCCCGACCCATACGATACTCCTCTAAAGACTCTTCTACTACATTAAGAAGTTTCATTATGGATTCATGTGGACAGAACCCCTTAGATATTGAATAATCCAATTTCACAATTGATATTTTGGGAGTTGATGAGCCCATTCCAATTCATGGATTAGATATTATATAATATAATTCTATTATGTTTTATAAATGTCCACAACAACCCTAGATCTTGGCGGCATCAAGGAAATTATCATTCAAATTCCCAAGATTGGCACACTAGAATAAAGTAAAATGGTCTTTAAAAGGAACTCCAAGATGTCTATAAGAACCCTGCTATTGAAAACCACCATGATACTCATCACAATTTATCTCCATTTAAAGTAAATAAATTAGATACCACTTAGAGAAAAAAGAAATCCCATAAACCTGACATACCAAAAATTTCAGGATAATAAAACCAGGCTCTATCAAGCACATCATTATAAGAAGCATGCTTCAAAAAGAAAACCTGAGAAAAAATATCAGATAAAATTCCCATGTCAAACCATAGAGTCTTCAACTTCTCATTTGATATAATTTTTGGTGAAAAATAAAAAAGCTCAGAAAAATGGTTTTCATACTCTATTATAGTTCTTTCATCTTTTTCGAGTTTGAAAAATACTATTGCTTCTTCCAGAACCATATAATATAGATAGAACTCATTAGCGAAGAGAACCCCCGTGTCCTTTTAATCTAAACCATCTTGGTTCTTCAACGTAACCAGGGAATCCCTCCATCCCATTTTAGGTCTGTCCATCTTAAAGGTAGAACACTGTAACTTAATAAATTCGAGAGTTTCCAAGAAATAAAACAAAATATATGTACCTCCCAATCAGTCCTCATCCTCTTGAGGATTACTTGATCCTTAAAATGAAGGTGGTTTCTAATGAAGGAACTCCAGAGCATGATTCTAAAAATCATCCATTTCAGATTCCACAACTACAACTCACATGGGAATGGGTGAAAGGGCATGTCCTATAGCTTGGATGGAATGCATGATAATCTAAATGATATTTCGGTCCACGGAAGTTTTTTATCATGGTAGTACATTGGAACCTTCCTTCTAGATCCTATTCACATATCTTCTTGGAGTCATGATTTTACAAAACATCAAGAAAAAAATTAAAGCTATTAGATGGTTTCTTAGATCAAAACTCAAAAAAGTGAAATAGGAAAGTTTATCCCATCATTTAAGAAAAAAATATTTGAGTTTCTACCAATCCAAACCTAATGTATAGAAAAGACATGAAATATTCCTCAACATGACTTTCCCCAACCACCCATGGTGAATGAAGGCTCGTTATGAGGATAGATGGCTATGAACTCGCATTGAACTACCTTTTAAGCATCGTCAAGATACATCAAACTACATACTAACATAAAGGAATTATTCTTACCATGTATCTCTAATACCACATTTTCCCAAAAATAGCCCGGATACCCTGGTACCCTGATACCCATGCCGGATCTGAAATATCCTGAAGAGAATTCCCAATGCCCATGGTTTAGAGACTACAACCTCTAATAATTAAATAAAAAACTGGGAACAAATTTTCTATAAGAAAAATAGTAGAAAATAGATTCATATCAGTATTATGAAAATATTTAAAAGGATACTATTACAAAAACTACACAATTATTTCAAAAAAACACACAAATATCATCATTAAGGAACTAATAAATATAAAATTTAACCAAAAATATAAATGGACACATCACACCAAGCCTCAAAGTAAGAAGAACATCCACCCACTCCAAGATGCACTTTCTCTTTACACAGAACCAGAAAAATAAAATCCAAAAATAATCAGTGGCATAGGTTAGTTGAGATGAAAATCCCAATAGGTTCTCACTAAGTGTCCAATAATATGATTCCCTAATAATAAATTGGATCTTGATTTTAACATTAAATTAAACAATATTGGATATTAATGTTCATATTTAAAACAAAACATGATTTTTAATTCAATGTGAAGGAGGAAAATTCATCATCGAACAAATAAAAACTTTTTATAAAACACATTTTACAAACCACTTGGACTGGGAAAATAATTTTATAAATAAATATAATTTATAATCAAAAGAGTAATAGAAAAACCATGGTCATATTCCCTATTATATGACCGTTTCTAGTTATGGGATCATCACACTCTCATATCAGTGATAATGGAATAAGTGTACACATGCCCCTCAGGCTAAAAATAAGAATCATTAGTGTTCCATAAAGAACATGATATTCCTATCTATATTTTTTTGAGTTTTAATCATAAATTTGTTCATTTGGAATAACCATCCTATAATTCTTATGAAAATTAACTCACTAACTACCTGAGATCACATGTTCATAATCAATTAATCAGTTTAAAAATTGGAAAATCATTTTATATGAAATTAGTCATCGTTCACAGTTTAATTACCCCCATCACCTTTTCAAAATTCAAATTCAATTTAAAAGATAAAACATGGGGTTTAATCAATTCATTCAGTTTTAAAAATAAAACCAATCATATGTTTTTAACAATTCAATTAAATCCATTTTCTTCTAAAGTCAATCCTGAAATCTTTTCACAATTTCCATCAATTTCAAAAATACACCCTAATTTCAAATTCTGTTTGAATTTGGGGGTTTTACCAAAATATAGACCAATTCCATATAAAATTCAAATTCACATAAAATTGTGTTTTAATAATTCAATTGTAATCCATTTCAAACATCAAATAATTCAAGGTTTGATCAATTGGACCATCTTAAACAAAATCAAATACCTTTTTCAAAGATATCACATAGCACAACTACTATAATGGGATTTTCCAATGATGAATAATGGAAATAGAGTTATTGAAGTCCAACCTAGATTTAGGATACAAATAAAAAGAGTTTGGATCCATCAAACATGTGATTATCTAAAAAAACTTATGGAGGAAATAAATATAGAGTGGGAGAGAACGAATACGAGGAGAACCACCTATCATAGAAGGATCGAACGAGACCATCCACACTTTCATATACCTAGTAATGGGATTGTAGGATCCACAAAAGTGGTCTTAAGAGCCTCAAAAACATAATAATTCAAGAAACCTAGAGTAAGGGTCATATGGGAGGTCAAAGGGGGTTTATGGAATTCTAAAATAATTTTTTGAAATTAAATGCACCTAATGCACTCTGAGCTGGTCATGTCCACATGACTAGAAAAACTATGTTCCCATCTACTATGGTTCATGATTTATAATATATAATAACATAAGTTTTCAAACTGTGCACCAACCATGAAATCATCCACTTCCCAAGGAAGCATGGTTTGAACTAGGAGGGCACATGGTTTGGGAAAACTATATGCCAACTACGTATAGCCCATAAATTTTTGAAAAAAAAATCATTCAGCCCCAAACAACCCAAGAAAAACACCAAATAGTAACAAAAAAAAGTTGGTCAAGGAGTACATGCAAACCTGTAATAGGATATTTTAGTTATTCTTCTCCCTTAGGTCAATATAAACTTTAACAAGCCTTATATTTTGGTTTTTCATTTATAAATATCAATTCATAGCACTTGAATCATGATGCCTTGAGATTTTTTCTCATCCAATATGTTTATATTCACTTCCTTCAAATGTTGATCAAATTCCTCTAAAAATCATAAATTTGTAACTATTAACCTTTTTTGGAATTCCTCAACCTTAAAAGATCGGACCTCACTATTCCTATCGCTCTTCTCATTCATACCTGAAGAATGATTGAATGAGTAAATGGATTAATATTATGAATTATCCATACCTATATTCTTCAAGGTATTGGACTAATTAAACTAACTATAACTCTTTCCAAAAATATTTACACACTGAGGGATTCCACCTATCATTTTCTTCTTATTTTATTTTCTATATATTTCCATTGCGCACCAAAATATAAGGCAAAACTGAAACATAAAATTTGATAATCCTATGAACAAATTGAAAAAAATGATAAAATAAACCATCCCATTGATACAAATTATTGGTATCTCAAGAGAATTAGGTGAGATATACCTTAACAATTGGGTTGAATCATGGTAAGTGAATTACAACATCTTCAATTTTACTTTTCACCTTCACTACCCTAACAATCATTACCGATTAAAGAGAAGGGTCACAATGTTTTTCTATTATTAAATCATTGATTTGATTAGTTTTTAGTAGAAAATCTCTTAATCAAATAGATTTTAGATTACTTAACACCCTTTTACATATTTTTTTATTTAGAATATGAACAATCATGTATATGAAGACAAGTTATTTTATATGGTTACCCACTATAGGTTAGTCTAAATAGAATATTATCGATGATGTGTTGATTCAACAAAAATAATAAAATCTCACTGCATGTTTTTTTTTCTAGGTAACTCTAGCATGGGATCACTTCCATTACAATATTTTGTGTTTTTTTACTATCACACAAGGAACACTTCCCTCATAACATCCCTATTTCACCCACTAGATCACAGAAAACCCAATGTTGTCTCATAGTCCAAGAACAATATGACATTATAATTGTCTATGAAACAAGAATATATATATACGTGTCTCAGATTCCACTTTTATCCTTAATAAGTATTCTATGAATATCTTCATTACCACCACCTTTTTCCAATGAGATGTCATGGAATATCCTTTTATTATATCCTGAATGACATTGGAATTCTCTTTTACACTGTATAGAAGGGGGATACTCTTCTTCATCATTATAATATTCATAAATGGATGACATGTTCTCTGATTTCTCTTTTTATGAAAAATATAATTTCCCTATTTATCCTCTCTAAAAATTAATCTTCAATGTGAACATGATTTATCTATATTCTCAAAAACAACTATAGATAGTTTTATAGGGAACTATTATACTCTCATTCAATAAAATGGTTAGGATTGAATATATTATTCCTAAGATTAAGAAAAGTGTCCTATGTAATTAATAGGATCATAATGATCCATTAAAAATTATTTTTTCACCTAGAAATCCATGAAATAAATCCTTCTTAATGATACTACAAAAAAATTCCAACATAATGAAACAACCAATATGAATCATGGTCTAATGTTCTATGGTGTATAATCCCTAATTTTTTATATACTATGTTGTGGTATTATCTTCCACAGTTCATCAATTTTTATGAAGAATTAACTACTATGTAGTCTAGTATACTATAGTGTTGGTACATTTGGTTGCCTATATACACACACTCACATCGTAACTCTATTATTACTCTCCCATGATTTCGGACATGATCTCCTCTAACCAACTGACTCACAAAACTGACTACATTGTAGGAACATACTATGGTGTGAGATCATGTAGGATAAGGATTCTTGATATCCATTATTTTGTGACATATTGACCCTATAAAATGGATGGAAATGATACATAATTAATATATTATCTTACATAAAGGAATTTAGTGTAACCATCTATCCATGTCATGGAAACATTGAATGTTACACTGGAACTAAGACTCATGAAAACTGCTCTATCAGGGTCCTATAGCATGGTTAAATAGATGGTGGAACAATGAAATATGTCTATGTTTTACATTGGACATACTTCTTGAATTCAATTTCTATATAATCAAGGATGACTCTAATAATCTCTTTCATATTTGATTAGTGTCAGTGATCACCTATAACATTTTGTGACATCCACTATGTGAGAGTCTAAGAACCAACTCAAACAAATTCACCTCTATAATGTCCCAACTCATCTAACTCTATGAACAACAGCCAGATCAGTTCCCCACAAAACCTCTGGAGTTCTTCCTCATACGCTAAAGGTTTCCAAATAGTATTGGGGTTCTAAGGTGATACAATGAGGAGACTGTACCCCTAGATCAAACTATATAACCATAAATAAATTACCATGAATTATTCACATAAATGTGTGAGGGAAGAACAATTAAACTGATATAGAAGCATTATATAAGAATTAAAAAAACTTGTAATGCTCGATAATCCATACCAAACATACAATAATGATCACCCACTAGGTCGATGAAATATAAAAATTAAGCAACTAAAAAATAAATACATAATTATATACTTCCAACTTCAAGTTGTGCCACATACGTGGTATCCAGATTCATATTGAGATACACTATACTATTAATAAGACTTCATAATAATGGTTTCACTCACTCATGCAACCCGGAGAATCTTCCCTATCCTTAGATCTTCTCTGATCAACTTGAATGCAGGCATAATGTCTGCACGAACATCAAGGTTCACAGATAGGGCGTGATAAATAAATATTAGTATTTCATAACTATAAAATAATTTCTTTTCCACTATCATAAGTGAATACTCATTCCATATGCTCGGCCTAACTGAAACATAGTAGAAATAAAGGAAAATAAAATCATCATTGATCCATAGGTCCATGAAATTGATTGACCATGCCTATATTGGAAATTTTTAGGTGTCTCTAAGTATGTATCAATGAATATACATCCCATGAAACCTATCGTCTCTATATATATGGTATCCCCATCTATTCCTCTCAACCCTAGGCACCTTTCCCAAAATAGTCCTACCATCCGTGTTCTTATTCTAAGGTGTTACCTACTATGTTCTCACAACTCCATTAATTATCTAATTCATGGTACATAGACACATATTTACCTATTAATGATACCCCTCTAGATTATAACCAGTACCCAAATAATCAGTTTGAATTCTATCCGATGAATAAAAAATTAAAGTTCATATAGCATCAATCAAGAATCTAACTTTACCTCAACATTGGTTGTTCCCAGAACATCATTCTGGCCCAAGACATAGATGAGGAGAATTAGTATTATATCATATTCCATATGGAATTTCATTATTACCATGATAATAAATATGGAACATAAACCATAGAGTATACTATCAGTGTCTAGTGCCTCAGTCTAACACCTAATCCATATAGAATACAATCCATGTTGGAAGAATTGGTCCATTATCTCATCCATATATTTGTATCTCCATTTCATCCATTATCAACTATATCAAATACCAAGCATTCATAGAACATTGATCCAGTACCCAAACTATGAAAAAAATAATCATTATGGATAGAGAGCATCTTGTTCAACATCGTATCCCATCGACATGGAGCGTCATGTCCAACATAATCAATCATTGACATGGGGAGTCATGTCATTCATTCAGAACCATATATGTGTAACCTAATGTATAAATCTATTAAACTCCTATATGGATCATATTTTTTGACATCCAAAACTATACATGTGGAGTATCATGTCAAACACTATCAACAATGGAATCTCTTATTAGTAAAATATGCTCTAAAATATAGAATCCCAGCCATATCATAAAATCCATCTGGGTGTAGAAAAAACCACATCATAAACAAATACGGGAAAACATATCAAGGGATGGTCAAAATCCCATCCTGATCATCAACATCTTAGATCCATCATTTCAAGCATCAGTTCATGTCCCAAGGGTACAACTACAACCATTACTACCCAAACAAAACAACCTACCCAGGATTTGTCATTCGATCAAGAAACCACTGGGACCATTTAATATAAAGATATGTAGGGAATCCCCTCATATTAGCCTTGGATATAGTACATAACTGGTGGAATCCCTCTAGGTATCCTCAAGGATATAACATAATGTGGTTTATACCTCTTAGGATCCTCAGTTACAAAAAAAAATCTCAGCGAAATTCTTATCTCCATATAGCCACACATCCCATAACCATGTCTCTATAATCTTATATCTTTATAATCCCAAAGGGGGAAATCCTCCCGGGGTATATTTCATCAATCCCATCCCCTTTCGAAGGCACCCAATGTTGGACCAAACACTAAATCTACCTGTCAGCCCAAATCACACCCTAGTCCCACTAACTAGGTAAAATAAAAATATAACCCCCAAAATAACCCATACCACATCCTCCATTCACTTTCAAGACAACCACCAAGGTCTCATACCATGTATCACTATTGGTATATAGCTGAATTAAGTTATTATATATGAATATCTCTATGACAACTAACTCAAACCAAGCCATTGTATATATGTCCTCAAAATTCCACAAGGGTTCCACAATCACATTATACATGAATAATTACTAAAATAGGCTTTTATTGTGTCCAATTACAACTCTACCAAAAATAAATCACCCAATACCCTAAAAATGGTAACTAATATTTAGTAATCAACGTGTACCCTAAGTATATTACATGTACTCCAAAACCTCTTTCCTAGAAATGTAATTATATAGAGCCCAGTAGACATGATTTATATACATGTAATACTACATTGAAAGGGTTTATATATTGTATGGTAGTCTACTTTCAATGAAAATACCCCCCTTACATAGCGCATATACCCTTGTACTTCACCACATGGCCATGTCGAACTACACAACATGTACTCCAAGTAAACGATAAGCAGTTCCATCAACTCTGTCTTCCAATGTAATCGGCTAGATGTCCATGTACAAGTTGATGGTGTGTACTCCATGTAAATGGTGTGTACTTCCAATAATTACATCTTCCTCCAATGGGAAGAACACATTCCAGGTATTTTTAAAACCATACATCATATGATCAGGATCTCCGAATAGGAAACCACTGAGAACCTCCCTTTTACCGATTAAATATATATCGACCCATAGGAGGTCCCTAATTATCAATAAAGTGAATTTAAAACATTAAAAATTTCTATGGGGATTGGGAATGAAACCCAGAAAATTACCTACCCAATGGTGAAAATGTTGAAGCATTGGGTGTAAATCCAAACCTAGAAGCCATTGAACCTCAATACGGTCTTGCTTTTCATTATGAATTAAGTAAAATGGAATTTCCATATCACTTTACTAATGATTTAACTATCATTCATGGCAGAATCTGTTCCCCTCCCTCATGTTATGTTTAGGAAGAAGAAACCAGGTGTATGAAGTGTTTTAATTATTTAATTACACTAAATCCCATCCTAAAATGCATATCTCGAGTCCCAGAACCAAAATCAGATTAACACATTCACTAATAAATTTAATCCTTCTAAAATCAACCATTGATTTGGAATCTGATTAAGATCCTCCATTCAAAATATATCACCTCCCAAATTTTCATGAGGAATTTAATAATTAATTAATTCAATATTGAATATTGTACTAAAATTTGTAAATCACTAAATTCCACAAAACTCTAATACTAGAGTAAAAAACCATATTTTGGGGCCAAAATGTGTTCAAAAAAATTATCCACGATCATATTCTTGGTGGAAATGACCATTTCACCCCATGTCAATATAAAATAAATAATTTAAATTTCTGCTCAAATATCAAAATCTAGAGAATCATAGGTCTATAAAGTCGCCCCACCCTAAATCTTATCATTCCCAAGAATACTTAATGGTATTACAACCACTAATCTTAACCCACTATAGTCATAACATAATTCTAAACTCATCAACTTATATTCTAGGATGACAATTTAGTTCCTCTATATAACTCCAATGATAAGGTGTTAAACCCATTAATAGTCGAGATACGACTTTCCACCCTCAGTAAACTACCATTATAGTTCATGGCCACACCCAACCGTCCAATTAAATTTTAGAATTATCCAATATTAATCATTTTTCTCATAGATCTCCCCACCATAGAACTCACTCTACACTGGCCAATTCAAATCCACAATACTTCTCACATTTAGAGTCACCTATCACAACACATCCTTAGTGGTCCACCAACCCTCTTAATGTGGTTCCCACTGAATCCTTGTCCATAACCACACAAGGTACACATCCTCACAAATGATATGATATTATGATTCATAGGAGTATCCTTAAAATTTACCCTCAATCAAACACTAACTTCATAACCAATTCTTTAATCATCGTCAAAAAATGAAACTAAACATTGTTGCTTCAATCCTTAAAAAGGAATTCCTTATTATTCAATTCCCTCAACTATTTAATTATTTTCCCCCATTCTCATTGTATGTTCATTTATGAATTTTTCCTCCACTTAAATCCTGATTCTAAACTCCAGAACCAATGATGAGCATTGAAGAGTGGAAAAATTTTCTCCTACCTCTCCATCTAGTCGATCAATCTCTACTTCAAGGCGATCCAATACTCTGATGATCCTTTCAACAAGGCTCCAATAATTATTTTTTTCTTTGCTTATATTTTATTCACTTAAGAATCATCCCCATGTTCATACTTGATGTCAAAAACCCTATTTTACTTATTATCTTCATCTTTTTTAGGTTTCAATTTTTCAATGTTATCCATCATGGTTGCTTCAGTATCAGGTTTAAACACTGGTTCTAAATTCTCAAAAAATTCATTATTATCTCATTATGTTTTTCATACCAAGATCATTCTCAATAATTTATTTCCTTATTTCAGTTATCCCTTTTAATGAAGAATGTTCAAATATTTATTTATGATTTATACTTCACTTTATACATAATCTAATTTCCTTTGTCATCGTGTAATAATGTTCCCTACTTTACAACACCAAAAGAAATCGTATAGAGGTTTTCCATCAAATATCACTTTTCCTCTATTGATATTGTTGGAAAAATTATTTATAATTGTTTCATCCACATTTTCTCTATCATCACCAACCTTAGATATGTCTTGTTTTTTCATTTCTTTGAATTAAATTTCCTTTATTATTGAAATTATTGTAACTTATGGTTTCAATCACATTTTATAAGACACCAGACTACATAGTACATCATTACGGGTAAAATTACAATGATATAATTACTCAAGGGATGAAAATTTTGGATTATAAAGATGTGGAAGCATCATCATTATTTTCTTAACAATTTTTATATCCTTTATTTATTCCCCAAACCCTCAAATAGATCCAAAAACATCAGTGATGTAAGTAAAGAAACTATCTACATTTTTATCTTGATTTATTTTCATATCATTAAACCGATTATGAAAGATATAATGTTTGGTGTCATACATTTTATTATTTACTTCATAAATATTTTCCAATTTATTCTTTATGGACTTGGATATAGTGAATATCACAACCATTAGATAGATTTCATCATATGGTGCTACAATTAGAGAATTATGAGATTTTTTATCTACGTAGAGAATTGTCTTATGTTTTTCAGTCCTTGAAATACCTGTTTAATTGCTAACCTAAATCCCTTGATAAGTGGCATAGAAAACCTCTATTTTAAGAGATCATTTATGAGACCTCTTTATATTCTTCCAAATCTAAAAGTTTCATCCATAAAATGTGGAACTCCATTAATATTCACATAATTATCCATAACAACATATGATATATTTAACACCAATTAACTATAATTGATACCACTTGTAGGATCCTAGAACACCTTAAGAGGGGAGGGGTGAATCAGGGTGTCAAATTTATCTTCAAATGAGATAGATCATGTCCCCATGTTGGTAGGAATTTGGTAAACCTTTCTAATGTAGTCTTGTAGTTATCAAACACCGAAATAAAAAAATAAAACCCAACAAAGTTATTTTTTTAGTTCGCCACTAAGAGATAGTCCAAGGATAATAATATGATAGTGCATCAGTTGTACCTGAACCCACTAAACATCACATGGTATTATGGAATATAATTTTATAGTCAGATTCACAAATAACAGGTAATCTTCCTTTACAAGAATTTTAGGAATAACACACTTTCTCCCTTAGATCACTCCTTTGACCACCCTTTCTCACTCTATTGTGTGAAGTCTTAATCCTTTTATTTACAAGAAGTTCAATTTAATAGACTTGACATTTAATTCATTGTCCCCTGTTTTATAATGATTCTTCTTGCACTATTGTCTGGAATTAATGAACTTGGAAACCCTATCCACTAAAAATAGATATTCAACACTACTTTTCATGAAGACCACAGCCTTCATGAAACCCCTGCCTTATTTCAAATATACTTTATCCTTCACAAACCAATTATCATTCACCAGGCTACTAGCCTTTGCAAAAATCCCAGAGATCACAGAACTCTAAAAATTCACGATTCTAATAGTATTCTTGATGCCCCATTTTCAAAACAGCCTAAAGGTCAATAAGTTATTAACTATACGTTAAATGAATCTTGTGTTCACAATGAGTTACTGAATCATGAAAAATTCCATTCACAGAAGCATATTTATGAAATTAAATCATTTCACTCATTTCCTAAATTCTCTTCACTACTTTTGAGGATGAGAACCCACCAATTAATAGACATTCACTTCATAAATCATTATAGCCCTCATGAACTTTAAAATAATCTATTTCATTCATGTTCTCTAATCTCTATCTCTTCATGTAGAATTATTCAAGTTATTCGTTTCCGGAAGCTTCTCAAAATCGTGTAGATTACCATCATCCAATTATGACTCATTCATTTTTAAAAATTATCTTCTACAAACCATCAAGCGTTCACAACACTAGATTACTTTGAGAATCTAAACATATTTCTGAAAATCCAAATCATTGAAAAACACATTCCTTCACCATATAATTTGTGATTCTCTTCTAGAAATCCATATTTTTTGAATATTTCCTTTTCCACTCAATTTTCATCTTGAAAAATTTGGGAAAAGTTTGTATATGACACCACCATTAACACATGATCCTCATGCAGCATAAGATAACTTTCCTTAGAAACTATCTAATCAAACCATTGTGGATTAAATAATATAAACATTTTTTATAGCTATAAAAAACCATGGTTCAAATACTAGGACTCATATTTCCCATCTTCCCAAACATAATGAAATTATTCCTTGGTGATTTACAAATGAAAATCTTATCTCTTGCCTCAAACTCTAGGTCACATTTAAGATTTTCCATACAGATTTTCAATCAAAAATGGGAATATTTAATATTAGTTTCAATGGTTTTAACCTTACCTAAAATTTACAAAATATAATTAGTTCACATTACATTCCTTTTTCCAACATCCTCCTAGAATGTTGGATTCTAACCCGACTTCCAATACTAAGCCTCATAATATTCAATTTGAATGCTATAATGGAAACTATTGGTATATGAGAACACAAATTGAGGAATTAATTAATGAAAATATCCTTGTAAATCCATTTAACATGATCATTGAATATCCTCTAGTGTTTTAATTTTCCTCTCAGATTAATCGTCCCTCTAACAGTGATAATAAGTGCTAAAACTAACCTATATATACTATTCTTGTTTTTGATTCCTCTAGAAACTCAATGTGAACCCAAGATAATGATAATATACAATAGATAATATTAATCTATGTAGTCTTACAAACTCTATTTTTCATATCATATGTTGATCTTGATTTATTTCATATAGGATAGAAATAAAATGTAATGACCTTATTGTGATCGACTACCACCCAAATTGCGTTATGGACATAAAATGTACTATGGAGTCTAATGAAAAAAATTCATTTTCTTGTATTCACATTACCATACTGGAATGAGAAATGGTTGTATCACACCCTTCTATTTTTATCATTAATCATTGGGTTGTTCATATTCCAAACATCAAGATACAAATTCAACAATATCTCTATTCATGTTATCCCACTAGATGTTTTACTTTATATCTCAATAAATATTAGTGATTTTCTGAAAAATAGTTAATCTAGAGATAGAAACATCATAAAAAATTCATTGTAGTTATTGCTTTCGTGGGACACATATTTCTGTTCTAGAACATATAAATCTATATTTAGATATGTTGAGCTCTGAAATATTCACTACCTTTATCCATAGTTCCACATCATCATGTTGGGTATAATTGATCCTCTCTATAATGGATGGTAATGAAGTCATTTTATAAAGGTTAGATGATGTTATGTTTATGATTCTCATGCATGTCCATTCCATGCCCAGGAATATTAGATCTATTTGAATCTGCAATGTGTACAGGGTTTTAGAATCCATTGAATATAGAATGTCATCCAATTTATTCTAGTTCATATGATGGTAATGGATTAAAACTTCCTAATCCTTGATCAACTTTGACCACCATAATTGGTGTATATTTTGTTCTTTTTGGGTGAATATATACTTAAGGATCTTATTATCTATATATATGTCACAATTTTACTATTATAGATAAATTCACAAAATATTTTATGTGAATGTGACTGTATCCAATTATAGATCTTGTGTTGGGATGTTTTTCTCAGGGATCTTTAATATTTTGGAGGCATAATCTTTCACTTTTTAATTTTTCATGATTACATAACACAATATTTACTTAGATTCATCGATGTAGATCATAAATCCATCCACACAAGTGGGTAATATAAACATAGGTATAGTTATTAGCCTTTTATTTAACACTTTTAAATATATCCATACATTCATTGTCCCAGAAGAACATCACTCACTTATGAGTTATCATTGACTGTGGGTTTTAAAATGATGTAAGATTTATCGCAAGTTGATGATAGTACCCAGCTAATCCATGAAAAAATAGATCTTTTCATATATATTTTATAGTGTCATCCTTCAATATCCTCTATCTTTGAAGGACCCACAATTATAATTTTTTCAGTGGTAAAATTCCCTCAAGAATTATACTCTCAATAAAAAAGTCAAATTTAAAATACTTTTCATATAAAATTTCCTTTAACAAGGTCCCAATAACAACATTAAAATTATCATGATGTTCCACATTACTTTTGGAGTAGATAATACTATCATTTATAAAGACAACCAAATAAATTTCATGGTAATCCCTAAAGAATCTAGTCATTATTTCCTTGAATATAGCTAGAGAATAAGTTATTATAAATGGAATCACAATGAAATCATAATGCATATACCTTTTATGAATATTAAATCATGGGGATATGCTTCTTGTCCACCATTACAAGATAATATACTAACTGAATATAAAACATTGAAAAGTATTGATCTCTATGTAGTTGATTCAATAAGTCATAAATTTATTTAAAAGTATAATTATTCTTCATTATGATCTTTTTGACCTTGTGATAATAATTTTAGAAGGGAAGTAACTCATCCTTCATCTATACAAAAACACTGGAACACCCCAAGTTTATGCAAATAGGAATATTAACCCTTTATCCATATTCTCTTTTAGTTTCCCCTCTATCTGTTTGTGTTCAATAGTGGCAATTAAATATGGAGTCTTGGATACTGGGAATTATTTAGTTATATGTTTGAATAATAAATCAACATATTTTTTAGTAGTAATAATAGGTAATTCTCCAAGGAACACACTAGCATATTCACGTATCATGGGAATGTCCTCAAGGATGATATTTTTTAGTATTAGTAATATGATCTAGAAAAAACTTCTCATAAGGAAATAATCATCATGATTGAGATGGTGATTCTAAAATATATTCATCCTCCTTCAAGCACATGTAATTAATTGGACGGTAGTTTTGTTACAGATGGTGATTTATTTATCTTAGATATTTATGTTGCCTATGTAAAGTGAAATCCATTCCATACCAATAATATCATCAAATTATGCTAAATCGATTATTATAATGTTTTATAGGAAATTAATCATGAAAATATTGATAGATAAGAAGTTATATATATGTGGTACAACAATTAAACCATTTAAAATTTTCACCAATAACTCAACATCTATGTTTTAAGGTGGTGTTTGAAAAGATAAACTAAATTTATTTGATATGAATGAATGTTTAGAACTAGAATCAAATTATATATTTATTATTGTTAAATTAATATCTATTGTACCATTTACCATATCTCTATTAAGATCCTCCTTAGAATTTTTGATTCGATATGATCACCCTTACTCTCTTGGTAGTAGAGTTTTTTCTCGTTGGTTATCTTTGAAACCCATTTTCTTAGTTAATTGGTTCACATAGTGTAATTTATCATTCTAGTTGAAACATTATAAAATTGGTTGTGGGTTAACATGAACAATCCTTTATCTATAACATCAGTGGGTTTTTTCATCTCTCAAGAAAACTCCCTACTCTAGTTCCCCTATTTACCAAAAATAAATAACATTCGTGTCCCCATTTGTAAATTTCCATAATTAAACTCTATTATGCACTTGTAATCTCTTATCCCATGAGACCCTTGTGATTAACAGATCTCCACATAAACATTTATGTCACATCAGAGAATTTATTCATAATTTCAAAATTCTTGAATCCCCAAATATTTTCATAGATTTGTATTTATCATACTAAAGAAGTGGTCATCTTTATATTTGTGGTCAATAAAAAATTCTAAGGGTGTATCATGAAAGTCTCGTGATGTTTTCTAATAGTATATAATGGATTTGTTCTCCTATTTTCATGAGGCTAAGGAACTCCATATTCACTTTAAGAGAGATAGTTTGATAAAAGGATTTATTGAAATATAATTTACCAAATTCTTATCACCCTATCACTTCCATTTCATCCATAGGCTTTATATTCTTGATCAAAATCTAACATTTATCAGTTTTTGAATTAATTCAATATATATCCATAACAACCATATCTTACTATAATCATTAATAAAAAATTGAAGATATATTCAATGGAGTTAATCCATTTTTTTATACATAAGGGATCATTAGATAAACATAATATATGAAGACATTATTGGAAAAAATCACCAATTTATACATTCTATTTATTAATGGGGTTATGGTGTTACCCTTATTCATGTTTATATTAAAAATATGAATTAATTGAGTAAGTATTTTCACAATGTATTGAATCCTGATCCCATCTTGTTGGGAATTTTATTGGGTCAGTCATCGCAATTCACATCACACTATTCATTGACAGGATTTCTTCTATTTTGTACCATTGACTAAAATAAAAGAAATTATGTACGATAATTCAAAACCTATTGAACATATAAAATTTAAACTAATAAAATTTAAGGAATAACTTATAAATGGAAATTATTCCATAACCATTAAATTTTTATATCTTAGTCTATGATATCTATGGTATATTTCCTAACGTTAAATTTCATAGTAATTTTTCCATTCATAATGGTCTATAAGATTGTTATGATTAACAAAAGAATATTCCTTGGGAATTTTTTTTCTAGGTGTGTAGTCTTAGGATTATTTTTTAGACACTAGGTATAGGTTTATTTAATAACTAATAATACCTTTAGAGTTATTACCCTTAAGTACATCTGTTCTATAGACACTTCAACTTTCTAGTATCGATATAGGTATGTTCTTCATCTAACAAATAGACAGTCTATACTTTTACAAAATTTAGGGTTATTTTCCTATTCTTATTTTTATCCCTAAGGATTTCACTATGGTTTTATAATCCTATTCCCAAAAATTAAATAGACTTTCATGAGTTAAAAAAATGACAAACCATATGTTTTATAATGTTTATTTTATGATTTATTACATAAAAATATACATAATATAATCACCAAAAAATGAGTGGACTAGTATCTAAGGGAAATTATATATATATCACAATTACTTGAAATTGGGATATAATGACAAAATTTAAGAACTCTATTAAATTCCCATAAATTCCATTGATCATCTAATTTGACATGGGTTAACACGGGGGAATACATAAGAAAGGGTTGATATATAAATCCATGTACGAGAATAATCCATGAATAATATAATTAAAAGTAGTAAATGTAAGTCACAACGCATAAAAATATTGATAGGTTCTGGGGCTCATTGTGGAAGACTGTGGGCTGGGGTTTTTCAAATTTTCGTCGGTATATTGACGAGACTTGTCATCGTCGACGATCCGAGCACCGAAAAGGCCCGAGGATCTCGTGTAAATTATAAGGAGCACAAAATAAAATTGAAAACGTACCTACTAAAAATATGAATCCATGGTCGACTGCAACTCATCGATGGTGATTGTTTCTCGAAAGAACCAAACAAGAACCCTCTATATTGTCCACACATTCTTCAAAAACCTGCAGGAGCGTCGATCATCAAATTCCAGGTGCTAGCGTGGAGATCTGAGAGAGCTTTCAATGTCTCGATGATCACCGCGTCGAGATGCCTTCGATGCTGAAGGGATATATTGATTTGAGATTCTTGGATCAAGAGTTTCTCTCTATAGAGACTCAGAGGAGAGAGAGATTATCTCAACATTCATTCCATGAAAGTGAATGAATAGTGATTAGCCAATGATGAAAGAGAGCCTCCTCACTTATTTATAGTGGAATTAATAAATACCCGATTGGGTTCCCCAACCCCTATTTATTTCAAAGTCCACTAAATAAATAATTTCTACAAACATAACTTCCTCAATATTATTTATTATTTTATCAAATACTTTTAATATATATAAAATATATTACGTGATAAAATCTGATCCATTTTACTCGACTCGATGTCCCGCTTAATATTAAACAAACCTTGAATATTACAATAATATTAATTCGATTAATATTATCATGTATTTACTAAACCTGAAAATACATTAAATAAATTCAATCCCAATTATTGATAACTTGAAAAATAATTAATTTATTTAATTCTTTTGGTGATCGATAACTTGGAAAACACTCGGACCCCATGGCAGGGCTCATCATATCCATATACCTATTCAACTGAATAGGGAAGATTCTTGAATACACTATTGTTTGTCACCCTGTAGGCCCTTATTTGGATACTAGTGAAAAAAATTCACAGACCAAGAGTGGATTCTAGCAACCCATAATGGCCCCTAAATAGATAAGGATAGTCATAGAAACAAATGGGTATTTATAATCTTATGACCACATAATAAATTGGGATCCAATAGTATAAATAAAATTGAAGTACTTGAAATAAGTTGAATAAGAAGAGAATCCACTACTTGAGAGGTTTCTTCTAAAAGGTTGAGAGGAGAATATATAGAGCTTGGAAACATGTTGGGTGGGATTAATAGATAGAGGGGGAGAGGAGATACCTAATTCAAGGATTTTGAATGAATAAAAAGTTGGGTTTTGGTTAGTATTTATTGAAAAGTATGAGAATTATTTTTTTGACTTCTAAACATAGGTTTTAGACTCTATGTAAGAAAAATTAAAACTGTAAACCTTTTCATATTTTTCCCATGGTTCTGGACAATGATAAATGGTTTCAAACAGTTTATTAGGTTAATAACGTAACTCATTAAAATAATTCCATTCATATTGTGTAACAGAGTCATGTTGGTAAGGTATTATTTTTAAAACCATAATGTAAGAAACCAGTTTATACTCATTTAGGGATCCTTTTAATTTAGGTCTAATTATTTATTTTGGACCATATATGGATTCTTAATGAGTTAAAAAAGTTAACGAGGGTGTATAAGGATTTTATGATGCCTGAAACCCATCTTTTTTTGGAAATCTAGGCATGGTTCATAGTTTGTAGTAAACCGTGTGGGGAGGCCTCATGGTAAGTGAAAACCATGTGGGTGGAATTCTTTTTCAGATGAAGAATTACTGCATTGTTGGCACCACTATTTCTCCAACCATGCGACCACACCATGCGATTGCAAATTTTTCCCAGGTGCCCATGCATGGTGGTGCAGGGCCTAGAAAACTGTGCAATGGCTAATATTTGGGAACTTTTACAATTTAACATTAATTATCTAATTAAGACTCCTCCTTCCTAATCCAAATTCCTCTGAGAGTATCCTCAATTTATCCCCATTTGGTGCTTTTTGAAGGTCTGGGAATGGTATTGAAATACATCCTTATTCTAGGATTTTATTGACCTTCTATTTTCATGTTGGATATGCAATAGTAAGTACTTGAGTTTGTTTGAGCCTTTTATTATCTCTCATGTTATCGACCTAGTTATCGAGGTGTGAGAATTTTTACCTTTTTATAAGACATAATCCATTATAATCCAAATAAAAGGACAATATTGGAGTATGAGAGTCAAATAACCCTATGGTGGGTGGTCTAGAACATGTCCCTCAAGTTCATTGATATTGGAATTAGTTGTGTGGGGCCCACTGATTTCTTATAGTTCCATTTATAGAATTTATACACCATGATTATATTCATTAGAAACGTATGGTTATGATATTTCCATATACATGATTAATTATTGGTTTTTATTTCCACAACATTGTCCATCCCATGTAGTGTGATATATTAGGATTGAGTTTTTAGTGTGTTGACACTTTTGAGCCATCGTGTGGGTGCTCTTGAGGTTAACCACCCTAATGGTAATCCTACATATAATAAATTCTTGTTGAATAATGTAATAGAGAATGAAAGGTACCATGACACTCCCACTTGACCCACCTAAGGTTAGTGCCTAAATTTAATTAATTTATTTACATTATAAATTGGAAAGTATGTGAATGACTACGACTTGGCCAAATTAAATTTGAATAAATAATAGGTTTCATGTCCATACCACCCCGTATTATGTTGATGTATGGTATCAGAATGAAACATAATTGTTGAATATGTTTTAAATTGATTTAATATTGGTTTCATGCTACTTGTCCTTGTCACAAAAATGAAAGGAAAGGCTTGAACCAAATAGAGTTTTTGATTAATTATTAATTTATTAAAGGGTTTCATGCTACTTGGTCTTATCACACTAATAAAATAAAAGGACTAAAAAAGGAATATTATATGAATTAATTATTAAATAGGAGTGGACAGACTTGGGCTCTCCCTGGACTCTTATCAAGGAATTACATAACCACTCAAGAACCCCATTCTGATTCAAAGATGTGATTTGTTTATGTTGAGAACCACCTAAATATAGATCCTTTTATATTATTTGGATTCCCAATATGAACTATAGGATCCATCATGTAGTATTATAGGATGCGTTGGATACACTCCTTTGATCCAGTATTTACAATTAGGAGCTATTGTTACAGCCCATATTCCCTAGTCACTACAAAAAATCGTTTTACCTTGTATGATCATCTTGGATTCGGTAGGAATATTATTATAAAATAACATAGAATATTAGCCTTAAAATACACTGTTACCCTTACCTAGTATACATTTATTACTTAGTTGGAGACCCTTTAGGTATAAGTTTCCATGGACATTACCTTCAAACTTCATTATCAAATATTATTAGAGGTTTCCTAGTAACATCTTGGATCCTTCACTTTTGTTAACATGTGGCTTGTTTTAAAATTTCTAATAATCAATTTTTAGACTGATTATGTGTCTAATCATCAGCCGAGGTATGAATAAGATTTTTGGGTATTTATTTAAATTTTACTAATTTCCTTATCATATGTATATATGCATCCTTGGACACAATTACATTTATATTACACGGGATGGATGTTAGAGACACCATTGGTGGTGTCCCACTAATATTTATCTCACATCCTATCTGGCTACTTTTTGGTACCCGAGGAATACTATATGGTTTTAGGTATTGATAAAGGAAATCATATGGTATTGAACACTTGATTTGTTCCTATTTAGGATGAAGCTTGATAAGAGATGACCAGGCCAGAGTTCTGGATGCTTGAGATAGTCTTTTGATTTCCTCTATAATTTATATAACATGTTATTCATATTTTCTTATATCTATGTTTTCCCAAATTCTAGTGACATAACATATCATAAGAAGTTTTTTTAGGCTCGATTTAGTTGTTCCATCTATTTCATTTATTGTTCTTATTGTCTCTATTTTCTAAGGTGCCTTCTGTTTCCTTATACCACTTCCTCTATTTTGTCTTATTTTATCATATATGGTATCCAATATGATTCACATTGGTAATGAGGAAATATTCTCCCCAAGATCTCACCTTAGTCCCTCCTTACTAGTTGATAGCCTCGACCATTTGGGGAGATGTTCTAGAGGCTATGTGTCCCAGCAGGATAAGGGCACAAATTAAGTGGCATATGGATATAGGTTGTCATAAAGTGGTATCACAGGTATTACTTCTTTAACTTCCTATTTAAAGATAATATACTGGATATTATGAATTCTATAGGACTTGGTCAACATCTAGGCTTGGGCATCATGAATCTCAGTTCCGGGTGAAATACAAGTTACGCAAGAAATAATTGTTGTTCTATTTTTCCTATTACTGTTGATATCGTTTCCTCATTCAGTGTTTCACATGTTGTACTGATTATTACTCTGATTGAGGATCTCTTTCATCCTTGGATAGATGATATGAGGCAAAGGAGCATTGTTACTTGCATCATTATAGGCACCAATAAGTTGTATGTGACTCATATTTTCAATCCATACAGGTTCATTTCACTTCTTTTCATTTCTTGATATTCCTATTATTGTTGACTGATTCTGTGATAGTTATATTATGATTTTATAACACTAGGTTTCTATTGAGTGATTTCCTATCTCAATTCATTAGGTTTATGGGCCCTCATGGGTTGGGTTAAATAATTTTACGAGTCAAGAAATTATAATATAAATAAATTGTTGTTGTTTTAAGTGATAAGGTGTATGGGAGTTGATTCACTTGGAATAGATACCCATTACGAATTAAAACATGAACTATTAGATGAAATGGATTCACATCCTTATCCTGCCTTATCATGTTTATGAGAGATAAATTAATTAACCTTGTAATTAAATAAAATAAAATGAAACTTATACTTGAGAAGTTACCGATACCTAGCCATCTCAGTGGGTAGTTGAGGTATTATGCATTAGGTAGTGAGTTTCCATATGTTCATATTCTTCCAGTGCTGTTATCTATCTACTTAGAGACTGTTATGAACCATGTGATTGGCATTTTTAGACTAATTCCACCACAAAATCCTCATATCATATTCCAGGAAGGTGGCAATGATCATGCTATAGAAGTGGTGGTCCCTAGGTTTCTTATCTTAGTTCTAGGAGTGCAACTTGAGGCACAACCCCCAATAATTGATTAGGGAACATTCACCCATGTTCTTGATAGTTTCCTAAATATGATTTAATCCATGTATGGTGCTCTGCGAGCTGCACCTATGATGGATAATCTGATTCATGTGATACAGTTTTAACATTCTCCTACTTTATAAGGGGATAGTGGTCCATAGGCTACTGAGTCTTGTCTAGAGGCCACCCTATCAATCATTGAGAATGGGAGATGCCTCCATAGGGGAGGGTTAATATTGATACTTACATTCTTAGTGATTCAGATAATCATTTGTGGGATGTGATTACCCATGATGGATTCCATCATAGCATGTTATGGTCGGAATTCCGGACTGCCTTCTATGTTTAGTTCGTTCCCCAATGATTGGATGTTAGTAGAGCTAGAGAGTTTTGGAATCCCAGGTAGGGTTCTATTTCTGTTATGGAATGTACATCATGTTTCACCGAGTTACAATTCATTTCACTACTTTTAGCTGGTAATGAGATTTCATGTGATAGATGTTTTGTGGATGGGCTTCAATACATGATCCATATGAAGGTGAATTTATTTCACCTACATACTTTTTATATTGTAGAAAATTAGTCTCTTATTACTGAGCACAACCTGAGAGATGAAAATAGAATCATACATGGAGGATCAGTGACAAGGTAGGCCAGTTGTTCTCCTAGTGGTAGGAAATTCCCCCTCGAGGTTTCTCATTAGGGTACTGACAACTAGAGTACCCATTTTGATAATTCTATGGTGTTTCATTAGTGTGGATGACAAGGGAACCTAAAGAATCATTGTGAATGAAACCCACTGGAGTGTCAGGCTTGCAGACGTATTTTTAATTTCAATGTTTCTGAAGGACCTTTCCACCATCTTTAAGGAGAAAAGGATCTTTGTCGGCTCCACCTTAGAGAGAGAGTTCTTTTACACCACATCTGTTACGGAGCAGAAATAGCACTGTGTAAAGACCTAGAAATTTCAATGATTTTTTTTCTTAATTTCATTGGAATTTTTCAAGTCTGTGTCTTCTGACGACACCTAATTCCGAGGCCCGGTGTGCCCGGAATATATTTTCGAAGTTTAGCTCGGGTACATTCAGTGAATGAGCGAGCGGGTTTTTCTATCTTTTGAACCGGTGCTCAGAATCAAAATATGAGGGCACCGTTGAAACCGCAACGCTGGTATTTTCATAAGAAGACCCTTTCTGGGGTTGTGTTTTCTCGGGTGGTGTTGTTAAATAATTGGGTTATCTAAAGAGTGAAATAAAATTTGTGCCACAATTATATTTATAATCTAAATAGTTATAACCTATGCTTGGGAGTTTAGTGGGACCCACTACATCCTAACCACTTGGTAGGATATTTGTGAGGTGGGGCCCACACGATCCCCACCCCTTCAAATTCCTTAAACACCCCTCTTTATGTTGGAAACCCCCCCATAAATTTGTAACTCACCCCTCCCCCTCTTTAAATACTTGTCAACCCTCACATTAATTAGGTTGATTAAAGCTATTCAATTTATTTAATTAAGGGTTCGAATTTTTAATTCTTGAAATCTTGACTTGGGTTAATAAAATAAGGATCTACCTTATTATATTTTGGAGTGGTTTTTGTTGTGTGGTGATTTTGAGAGAAGAAGCGTTCCTTTCTCTGAAGAAGTTCTTCATCCTCCTAAAAGAACACGAAGAACACCAAAGCTTCGATGAAGAACACCGTCTCGTCTTCTCATCTTCATCCTATGTCGAGGAAATCGAGATGTCACTTCTTCCACAAACGTTCACCGTCGACGTATACGGGGCCTCGTTCCGTGACGCCATCTTCCACGACGTTGTTTTCCCGTGACGATCATCGTTCGAAAACTCCTTGAGGTAGGGAATTAATTTATGAGTATTTATAAACCCATGTTTATTCCCTTCTAAATCAAAGAGTGCGGATCAACACAATATTATGTTGATTAGTGAAAGAATATGTTTGCGGGTTGGGATTATTTGATTGCGGGGAAAACATAGGGGAATTTTGTTTAATACTATTCGAGTGATTTAATCTCACATGCTAAAACGTTTAATGGTATGAAGTTAGTATAATTTTTACTTTAATAAATTATACCCTCATTAATTCAAAAAGCATGTGTTTTAATGACTGCCATTTGAAAACACCTAATGCAGAGGGTGCGGGCCAAACAAACACGGCCCGACAACACTCCGCGGACTGTTTATTGATGTGCGGATCAACGAGCAATGACGGAACGGGCCGGAGAGGCGATTTGAAGACTCTGCAGTGAAGTTTGGGTCCCGTAATGACCTTAGACGCATGAGGCGGCCGGAACGGACCACCGGTGCATGTCGGGTGGTCCACGGAGAGCGGCGGCGGCACGCCACCGGAGGAGACCGCCACGGCTGAGCCGCGACAGACCGGAACAGAAAATCCATTCCGGGTTTTGGGGGAGGGCGTGACATTAAAGCCGCGTAGTTTCAATCAAGGGGGGAGCGCCTCCCCCCCCCTGTTTCCCGCTCGACCGAAATGACCGAGCTGACTGGACATACAGGTCGTCCCCGCGCCAGGCCAACTGGCCGCACCACACAGACCGGCCGCGCCGGGCCGGGCCTCCCGCGTCGGGCCTGGCCGCCCGCGCTGGGCTGGACCCTCACGCCGGGCCGGGCCGCACCAGCCAGGTTGGGACGCGCCCTAGTGGGCCGGACCCAAACCCTAGTCGGGTCGACCTGTTTCACGCCGACCCAAGGGGTCTTGGGACGGGTCGATCCGGGTCCAATTTCCCTTAAAAACGGGCAGATTCGTTAAAATGCCCATAACATGGGCTATAGAACTCCAATCGACGCACCGTCAATTGAAATGTGATCCTTGGATCGAGACGGTAATTTTGGTATATTACACTCAAGGTTTTGGAGAACATTTGGTATGTCCAGGTTGGTTTGAATATGAAACCAACTGGGCCCTCGGAGCGGAAACGCTTATAACTTGAGCTCTGGACGTCTGTTTGACATTTCGTCGACTTTTTTGGTTTCATCTTCGTGATATGGACCTTTTGGCTTACTCCACTCGAGGTTTGGACATAGTTGGAGTATGTTCGGGTTGGTTTTGAATTAAAAAACAACCGGGCCCCTGGGATGAAAAATCCAATAACTCTCAGATCGGGCATCTGATTGACGCGTCGTCTGTCATGTTGTGTTCCTATTGACGTGAAGGAACATTGCGATACATCAACTCTGGTCTACGTGATAGTTGATGTATCGACCTCTTGGCTCATGGATCAGACCCTCCTGGAATGATCGTGCTGTGTGCGGAAACCCTAGAGCTGGCTGAGACCTAACGACTACTGATCGATCGACTCAGAGTGTTTCGATAGCCCAGTGGGGAGCGCTTGGTTGTAGCGGCAGACCCACAGCGGAAGAGGTCTTGGTTGTAGCGGCAGACCTGCAGTACTCAACAGAAGGATTACCTCTGTAGGCTGTGAGGGGAGATCTTGGTTGTAGCGGCAGACCCATGGTGGGAAGCGCTTGGTTGTAGCAGCAGGCCCATATTACTCGGCAGGTGGAGTACTACAACAGTCCAAGGTTAGTGGGAAGTGCTTTATTGTAGTGGTAGGACCACTGTATTCGGTAGAGGAGGAGTTCCCCAGCAGCTGTGGTTTCGACATCATGAATAAAATCCTGGTTTGAGCTGAGTCTTGACTTTCAATCATTATCTTCGATGTGATTGACTTGATATCCTGTGTGGATTGTATTATGCTTTCCTGTGTGGTTTGGGTTGTACTTTCCTATGTGGATTATGTTTTACCTTCCTGAGTGGATTGGATTGTACTTGAGCTCGTGAGTTGGAGATGAACTGGATTTGATGACTTAGGTATATTTATGGGAATATACCTAAGTATTGTTGGATGATACTTCGTGATTGTATCTTTTCTTTGTGGTTTATCCTTTGTGGATTCAGGGAGACCTTCGGGGGTCTCGGGGTCCCTACTGAGTATTGTATACTCACCCCTGCACGGGCTTCGCCCACACTACATTGCGTTAGTTCCAGACGACGGACATCACGGATCGAGGTTGAGGCTTGTAGAGCTGGACGGTACCCGGAGGAGGATCTCATGACAAGTCGGTGCCCGGAGGTGTATATCACGTCAAGTCGGTGCTCAGAGGTGGATTTCACAACGATTCGGTACCCGGAGGAGATGGAAGGATGTGGAGTGATGAGGAGGAGATATGTACCTATGCTTTAGGTAGGAAACCGGAGGATGATCCAGGAGTGTCTTTTCACCTTTCAGCTGTTGTCCTTTGAGTTGTGATTTACTTTCAGTTGTAGTTGTACCTTTCTTTTGGGATTTTATTTCTGGCCCCTTGTACTTCAGCATATTTTTTTTATAGTTTACTTAGTGTTTACTTCAGTTTTCGTACTCTGTGGTGTTTGTTTTCTTTTATAAAGACAATGTCTTCCCTTTTATTGGGATTTACGCCTTTGGTGCTAGTCGCCAGCCCCTGGACGATGGGAGGCGGGCTTGGGGTAATCACGGCACGGGCCCCGAGGACGGGTCGTGACAAATTGGTATCAAAGAAGTTCGGTTCTACCGCAGAGGACTCTGATCTTTCTTCTATGTGAAGCAATAGTGTTAAGGTTATTGAGTGTGGTTATCAGTCCAGGGAGTCCAGTGTTGGTGTGGCGACCGACATATCCATACACCAGGACCCTGACTTCTGATTTCCGACTCAATGCACAAAAACATTGATTGCATGTGTGTTTCAAAGTTTTCTTTTTGATTTCTTGTGTCATCTCACCAGGTATACTATTTTGACCGTGGCTCACCTGTCTCTTTTCAAGATGGCCCCACGATGGCAGCCAGTTAGTGTTCTGAGCGTTGTACGAGATGATAGCCCACTGAGCAGTGAGGCCTCAGTATAGGGCCCTCCACCAGTTGAGACACCAGCAGAGAGTGCATGACGCTTGAGCACGATGCACGAGTTCCAGCGTCAGAGGCCTCCGAGGTTTCGAGGCGAGTCATATTTCCATATGGTTGGGCACTGGCTGGAGTTTGTGGTGTGAGCTCTCCACACAGCTGGGACACCCGCAGACTTGATGGTGTACCTATCTATTAGCCTCTTCCATGGAGCAGCTGAGAGTTGGTGGAGCCACATGTTCCAGTTTTGCGATGGGATGGCCTTCACCTGGGGAGACTTCGAGACCTTCTTCAGAGTGGAGTTTCTACCTTTTACTCTACACTCAGAGCATGCTCTGGAGCTGCTTCCCTTGCCGCGGGATTTTTCGTCAGTATCCGAGTCATCTGTAGGCAGGAGACGGATGATGCAGAGGTCCAAGAGGACCATGCCAACAGGTGGGAAACCTCGGGTTTTAGGTTCGGTTGTGCGAGGAAAACGAAACAGAGCCAGTCATACGAAGAGAAGGAAGTTCTATTCATGTGGAAAGCAAGGTCACATGGCATGTGACTGTCCGACTCCCCGCACAGTTGATCCACATGCATTGGAGGAGCCACCAAGATAGAAGCAGCGACGAAAGCTTGAGCAGTAGTCGAGTGGTGGGCAATGAAGTGGAGCTCCGAAAGCAGATGGACAATAGAGGGACTAGCTCCAGACATGGAGACTTTTTTTCATGTTGCTTCTAGCTTTGTTGATGTTTTGTGTCTTTGTACCTTGGGCATCAGTAATAAAAGACATTATTCTTGTGAATTTTTGTTCCCTGTCCTTTTTATGTATTTTATACTAAGAGGTTCCGGTTTTAAACTGTTGACTTGACCCTCACTTATGAGATACCTACTGGAGGAGACCAAGTGACCACACACTGATGCCGACACTGTGACTCAACACTTGGAGGTGAGAGTAACAGTTGGATCTCTTGGAAGTATCATCGAGGCCTTACGATGTAATCCTTGGTATGTATTAGTATCATCCATGTCGGGATTGAGTATATTTGGCAAAGAACGTGGTTCATCCTGGGGATGCGAACAGATTTCTCTTATCAGCAAAGAAGAAATCTTAATAGCTCTTGTAGGACTAGAGAAGGTCCAGGTCATCCAAGAGCAGATGAGGATAGATCAGAGCCGACAAAAGTCTTATGCTGACAGGAGGCGGAGACCACTAGAGTTCGAGGATGGCGACCATGTTTTCCTATAGGTCTCACCTTGATGTGGATTACGTAGTTTTGGCCAGGGCGGCAAGTTATCTCTGCTCTTCATCAGACCCTTCTAGGTCTTCAACAGGGTAGGCAAGGTGGTTTACCTCTTGAACCATCCACCTCAGTTGCACCAGGTGCATGACGTTTTCCACGTATCTCAGCTGAGGAGATACATGCATGACCCGACGCATATCATCGACCATGGGGTGCTTAACATCGATGACGGGGCGAATTTTGTCGAGGTCCCAGTGGAGATCGAGGACTAACAAGAGCGGGTCCTATGTGGATGGTCGATTCCTCTAGTGTGCATCAGATGGCAGCACGGGGACCTCTAGGAGAGCACTTGGGAGCGGGAGGATCAAATTCATTCTTAGTACCCTCTTTTGTTTCCCTAGTTTGAGTTATAGCTTTACGGGGACGTAAATCCCTGAGGTGGGATTAATGTAATGACCCGGAAATTTCAAGGGAATTTTTTTTCTTAATTTCTTTGGAATTTTGCGAGTCTGTGGCTTCTGAAGGCACCTGATTCCGAGGCCGGTGTGCCCAGAATCAATTTTCGAAGTTTATCTCGGGTACGTTCAGTGAACGAGCGAGGTGGTTTTTCTATATTTTCAACCGGTTCTCGGAATCAACATCTGAGGGAACTGTTGAAACCGCAATGCCAGTATTTTCTTAAGAAGACCCTTTTTGGGGTTTCATTTTCTCAGGTGGTGTTGTTAAATAATTGGGTTAACTAAAGAGTGAAATAAAATTTGCGCCACAATTTTATTTCAAATCTAAATAGTTATAACCTATGCTTTGGAGTTGAGTGGGACCTACTACATCCTAACCACTTGGTAGGATATTTGTGAGGTGGGTCCCACATGAGCCTCACCCCTTCAAATTCCTTAAACACCCCTCTTTATGTTGGCAACCCCGCCCCCATAAATTTGTAACTCACCCCTCCCCCACTTTAAATACTTGTCAACCCTCACATTAATTAGGTTGATTAAAGCTATTCAATTTATTTAATTAAGGGTTTGAATTTAAAATTATTTAAATCTTGACATGGGTTAATAAAATAAGGATCTACCTTATTTTATTTGGGGGTGGTTTTCATTATGTGGAGTTTTTGAGAGAGGAAGCGTTCCTTTCTCTGAAGAAGTTCTTCATCCTCCTTAAAGAACACGAAGAACACCAAAGCTTCGACGAAGGACACCGTCTCGTCTTCTCATATTCTTCATGTGTCGAGGAAAGCGAGACAACGCTTCTTCCACGGACGTTCACCGTTGACGTATACGGAGCCTCGTTCCGCGACGCCGTCTTCCGCGACGCCGTTTTCCCGCGACGATCATCGTTCGACAACTCCTAGAGGTAGGGAATAAATTTGTGAATATTAATAAACCCATGTTTATTCCCTTCTAAATCAATGAGTGCAGATCAACACAATATTATGTTGATTCGCGAAAGAATATGTTTGCAGGTTGGGAATTTTTGATTGCGGGGAAAAACGTAGGGGAATTTTGTTTAATAGTCTTCGAGTGATTTAATCTCACATGCTAAAACATTTAATGGTATGAAGTTAGTATAATTTATACTTGAATAAATTATACCCTCTTCGATACTAAAATCATGGGTTTTAATGACTACCATTTGAAAACACCTAACGCGGAGGGTGCAGGCCGAACAAACACGGCCCGAACCCTCCACAGATTGTTTATTAATGTGCGGATCGACGGGCAATGACGGAACGGGCCACAGAGGCGATTTGAAGACTCCGCAGTGAAGTTTGTGTCCCGTAATGACCTTAGTCGTAGACGGCGGCTGGAATGGACCACCAGTGCGTGTTCGGTGGTCTGCGGAGAGTGGTGGCGGCACGCCACCTTGGCGCGGCGGCGCCGGCGACCGGCAGCAGTGGCGCGCCGTTGAAGGAGACCGTCGCGGCTGAGCCGTGGTGGACCGGAACAGCAAATACATTCCCGGTTTTGGGGGAGGGACCAGAATTAAAGTCGCATTGTTTCAATCAAGGGGGGGAGTGCCTTCCCCCTCATTCCCCACTCAACCAAAATGGACGTGCTGACTGGCCACGCGGGTCGTGCCCGCACCTGGCCAACCGGCCGCACCGCACAGGCCGCCCGCGTGGGGCCGGACCCCTGCGCCAGTTGGGCCGGGCCGCGCCAGCTGGGCCAGGCCGCACCCTAGTGGGCCAGACCTGGACCCAGGTCGGGTCGACCTGGTTCGGGCCGACCCAGGGGGTCTTGGTCCGGGTCGGTCCGGGCCCAATTTCCCTTAAAAACGGGAAGATTCGTTCAAACACCCGTAACTTGGGGTACGGACCTCCGATCGATGCACCGTCAGTTGCGATGAGGTCCTAGGATTGAGGCGGTCGTTTCGTTATATTACACTCAAGGCTTAGGAGAACTTTGGCTATGGCCGAGTTGGTTCGAACACGAAACCAACCGGGCCCTCGGAGCGGAAACACTTATAACTTGAGCTCCGGACGTCCGTTTGACGTGCCGTCAACTTTGTTGGTTTCCTCTTAGTGAGACAGACCTTTTGGATTACTCTGATCAAATTTGGGACACAGTTAGAGTACGTTCAGGTTGGTTTTGACTTAAAAACCAACCGGGCCCCTGGGATGAAAAAGCCAATAACTCTCAGACCGGGCGTCTGATTGACGCGCCGTCTGTCACGTTGTGTTCCTATTGACGTGACGGAACTTTGTGATACATCAACTCTGGTCTACGTGACAGTTGATGTATCGAACTCTTGGATCATGGAGCGGACCCTCCAGGAATGATCATGCTGTGTGCGGAAACCCTAGAGCTGGCTAAGACCTGACGACTGTTGATCGATCGACTCAGAGTTTTTCGATAGCCCAGTGGGGAGCGCTTGGTTGTAGTGGTAGATGCACGGAGAAGGAGTGATTGGTTGTAGCGGCAGACCCGCGGTACTCAACAGAAGGAGTACCTTTGTAGGCTATGAGGGGGAGCGCTTGGTTTTAGCGGCAGTCCCATGGTGGTAAGCACTTGGTTGTAGCAGCAGGCCCACGGTACTCGATAGGTGGAGTACTACATCAGTCCAAGGTTAGTGTGAAGCACTTGGTTGTAGTGGTAGGCTCACTGTACTCGGTAGAGGAGGAGTTCCCCAACAACTATGGTTTCGACATCATGAATAAAATCCTGTATTTAGCTGAGTCTTGACTTTCAATCATTATCTTCGATGTGATTGACTAGATATCCTATGTGGATTGGTTTATGCTTTCTTGTGTGGTTTGGGTCGTACTTTCCTATGTGGATTATGTTTTACCATCCTTAGTGGACTAGATTGTACTTGAGCTCGTGAGTTGGGGCTGAACTGGATTTGATGACTTAGGTATATGTATGGGCATATACCTAAGTAGTGTTGGATGATACTTCATGATTGTATCTTTTCTTTGTGGTTTATCCTTTGTGGATTCAGGGAGACATCTGGGGGTCTCGTGGTCCCTACTGAGTATCGTATACTCACCCCTGCACGGGCTTCACCCGCACTACGTTGTTTTGGTTGCAGACGATAGACATCACTGATCAAAGTTGAGGCTTGTAGTGATAGACGGTACCCGGAGGAGGATCTCATGACGAGTCGGTTCCTGGAGGAGGATATCACATCGATTCAGTGCGCAGAGGTGGATTTCATGATGAGTCGGTACCTAGAGGAGACAGACGGACGTGGAGTGCTGGGGAGGAGATCTGTACATGCCCTTCAGGTAGGAAACCAGAGGACGATCCAGGAGCGTCTTGTCACCTTTCAGCTGTTGTCCTTTGAGTTGTACTTTACATTCAGTTGTAGTTGTACCTTTCTTTTGGGCTTTTATTTCTGTCCCCTTTTACTTCAGCATGTTTGTTTACATTTTACTTAGTTTTTACTTCAATTTTCGTACTCTGTGGTGTTTTTTTTCTTTTATAAAGGAAATGCCTTCCATTTTTTCGGGATTTACGCCTTTGGTGCTAGTCGCCAGCCCCTGACCTATGGGAGGTGGGCTTGGGGTAGTCACGGAATGGGCCCCGAGGATGGGTTGTGACACATTGGTAGGACTGGGTGAGGAGGAGGTAATGGTATGGGTAGAAAGAACCCTAATCACCAGCTATGCCAATAAAGTAGTTATGATCGTGTTAGTCTAGCTGTTTCCCAGGGAAATGAATCATACTAGTTGAATTTCCTACAACTCATACCCAAGGATCAAGCTATAATAATATATATAGTATGAAGAACTATTCTTGTGGAATCTACTATAGTATCTCCTTTATTTGATAAAGGTTCTTTGAACTATTTTATCTCTTTATCTATCGTGGAGAGTCTCATATTGGAGATGTAGTATTAATCTGGTGTGATTAACCTAGATACACTGTTAGGAGTTTTTTCAAAGGGAATACGCTAATGTAGGGAATATCCCATTGACTTAGGCAGTTACCCCTTCTTATGGAAAGACTTTGTTCTCATGATGATGAGATTTGATATAATTCTCAAGATGGATTGGTTTGTTTATTATCACACTTTTGTAGACTGATATCGCCACAGGATATTTTTTACATCCTTAAAGGGAAGCAGTTATCTACACAAAGGTGATTGGAATATACATGGTTGTAGAGAACGACCAAGGTATCATGGGATTGGAAGAGTGAGGGGCCATATTAAAAATCTCTTCATGGAAGATTATTGTTTACATCAAGAGAATTTCACTCCAGTATTCAATCATTTTAGGGATTTCTTTAGGGATGACTTTTCCGGATTGCATCCTGAGAGAGAGGTAGAATTTATGATTGATATTGTTTTGGGAGTAGATCCAGTGTCCATTCCTCTATATAGGATAGAACCTACTGATCTCCAGGAGCTCAAGAGGTAGTTTGAGGATTTAGAGGACAAATTCTTTATATGACCCAATACATCATCTCATGGTCTGCCTTTGATTTTTTCTAATAAGGAAAATTGAACCTTATGTCTATGTGTGGATTACAGATTGTTGAACCAACTTACAATCAAGAATCGATATCCACTACCTCAAATAGTTGATATCTTTAATCAGATCCAAGAATCTAAGGTCTTCTCTAAGATCAACCTGAGATCGGGATATCATCAGGAGTGATTAAGACCATCATACATACCACATACAACTTTATGTAATAGGTATGGTTAGTATGAGTACCTAGTTATGTCGTTCGGTCTTACGAATGTGCCTGCTATTTTCATGGATTTATTGAATAGGGTTTTCCGTACCTATTTCAATTCTTTTGTCGTGATATTTGTGGATGACATATTGGTGTATTCTCATAGTCATAATAAACGTGAAGAACATCTTGAGATTATTCTGATTAAACAGTGAGAGCTTCAAATTTATGTCCATTATTCTAAGTTACACTTCTAGATCGACAAAGATCACTTCTTGGGACATACTATCTCAAAATAAAGAGTCTTTGTTAACCCTGAAAAGGTTATTGTAATCGTTTATTGGGAGAAACAAAGGAGTGTGTTTGATATGCAGAGTTTCTTAGGGATAATTGGATATTAATGGTGTTTCATACTATACTTTTCCCACCGTTATTCCCTTCTTACCTTCATTACTAAGAAGGGTGTGAAATTTATCCGGCCAGAAGCATGAAAGAGAGACTTTAAGGAGCTGAAAGGGAGGCTTGTCTCAGCACCTATATTGACTCTTCAAGATCCATAATGAGGTTATATTGTCTTCTATGATGAATCAGGTATTGTCCTAGGAGTAGTATAGATGGAAAAGGACAATTTTTTTTGTACAGATCATTAAATTTAATCCCTCATGAGGGAAATTACCCGACACATGACCCTGATCTAGTAGCAATTGTCCATGACTTCAAATACTAGAGACATTATCTATTAGGTGAGAACATTGTGGTGTAAAAAGATGACAAGATCATAAAATATATCATTACTCATTGTTAATTGAACCTCAGATTGTGGAGATGGGTCGAATACCTACAATCCTTTTATTTTGATCTTGTCTGTATGCCTGGGAAGTGAAATGTGGTTGCAGATGCACTGAGTCAGAAAACTCAGGCACACAAAGTATATAAAGCCAATGATGAATTGAAATTGAGGTCCCTCTAATATGAGATTAATCATGAGTTTGATGGTAATCACAAGTAGTATTACATCTCATCCTTGATAGTTACCTCTTATATCATTGAGAAGGTTAATATTAGACAATTTTCAGATCCTAAGGTCTTGGTTCATTGTGAAATTACATCAGGAGATAAAACACTTATATATTGGTATATAGATGGATACAAAATCATGTGTATTAATGGATGTGTCTGGGTTCCTACAGATATGATAGAGGAGTTAATACGCGAGTCCCATGATTCACAGTGAGTAGTTCATCGAGGAATCTCAAAGAGGTATAGGGATATGCAACGCTAGTACTGGTGTCCTGGGATGAAACATAAGATAGAAATTTTTATCATTGGGTGTTCAACCTGTCAAGAGGTAAAGGTGGATCAATAGATACCAGTGGTCTCGTTACAGCTGCTACTAGTCCTGAAATGGAAATGGGAAGATATTTCCCTAGATTTCATAGATAGCTTACCAAGGCTTCCAAGAGGTATCAACACTGTATGGGTAGTTATTGAACCACTAATTAATGTATCCCAATTAATTCATATTCAGGAGACCTTCTTAGTTGATGAGATAAGGAAATTTTAGGTCCATGAGATCATATTATTACAAGGGGTCCCTCACTCTATCATTTTAGATAGGGAAGGTCATTTCATGTCATAGTTTGGGAAGGGAATATTTAATGCTATGGGTACATAGGTTCTTCATAGCACATGATTTCACCCTCATGCAGATGAAAAATCAAAACATGCTATATAGGTTTTGAAGGTTATTATCTTGGAATTTGTCCATGATTTTAGTTCTTATTGGGAGAAGAATATCCCTTTCATAAATTTTTCCTACAATAAAAGAATTCAAGAAATAGTTGAAATGGATCCTTTGGAGTCCTTATATGGTTGGCCATTCTGTTCACCCCAGTGCTGGATAGAGGTAGGTGAGGTAGGCCTACTTGGTCCTTCTCTCATTCTGGAGACATCAGAGAAGATTAGTAGATCAAGAAGTGTTTTAAAACTGCTCAGTCTAGAAAAAAATCATATACTAATCACCATCGACAATCTCTATGGTTCAAGGTTGGGGATCATTTTATTCCTTTGGCTATCGCCTAGGCTAGGGAGAATATGGTTACAGAATCAAGGGATGATGTCACCTTGTTATGTAGGGTTGTCTGAGATTGTAGAGATAGTTGGTCCAGTAGGATATCGATTTTTATTAATTCGTAGGTATCATTCCATGAACGACTTCTTCCTTGTTTCATAGCTTCATCAATATCATGCCATCCAATCTCATACTTCTAATCCTGAGGAAGTTCAGTTGTATTTTGATGCTACCTTTGAGGATTATCGCATATACACCATTGATGGAAGCACAAAGGCTCTTCAAGGAAAGTTTGTCCCACTAGTATGGGTGTTGTGGAAGCATGACCGCGTGCATGATGAGACTTGGGGGGAGGTCGGCATACATTCCCAATGCCTAGATTAGTTCTCCAACAGTGCTTCACCATCCTTTGAAGGTGAACTTGGGGATGAGTAATTTTAAGGGGGAAGACTATAAGAACTAGGGTTTCACTCATGTGTGGATCCATTATATTTTAGTCTAATTCATTATTTTGGAGCTAATATTGATTTTTGAAGAGTTAGCAAAGTCCCTGAGGGTGTTCAAGGCTTATTTCGAGCCTAGAATCCATCTTTTTGGAAAATAGTTCCTAGTGCATAGTTGTTAGTAGACCATGTAGGTTGAATGATTTTGAAGATAGAGCCTTACCCCACCATTGGCGAAAGATTTCTCACTCCATGCAGCCTAAACGTACGAGTTCCCCTTTTTCCTAGGTTCCCATTCATGGTTGGTGCATGGTCTGGAAAACCACATGGTCAAACCATGCATAGGATTATTTTTGGGAAATTTTACTATTCTTCCCTTAATGATCTATTTAATCCTTCTCCTTCCTTCTAATCTGAATTCCTACTCGGTTATCCTCATTTTATCTCCATTTGGAGTTTTTTTAAGTCCTAAGCTAGGGATTGAATGATATCCTTCATCCAATATTAGATCGAGATTCCGTTAATCATGTTGGATATGCAATGGTAGGTACTCAAGTTTGTTTGAGCCTTTGTTTGTCTATCTTTATCTCAACCCATTTATCAAGATGTGAGTGTTTTACCTTTTCCCCAAATCTTATTCATGAAAAAATGAATCAGAGGCCAAAATCGGAGGAGTAAATTCAAACAACCCTAAAGAGGGTTGTCCATAACGCATCCCTTAAGTTCATTGGTTTCAAAATTTGTCATGTGGGGTCTACCGATTTCGTTGGTTGCCGTTTATAGAATGTATATGCCATGATTATAATAATTAGAACTATATGCTTATGGTCATTCAATATACATGATTAATTTTTTGTGGTTATTCCCCCAACTCCATCCATCCCATGTAGGGTGATATTCCATTATTGAGTTTTTAGTGTTTTCACACTTTTGAGACAACATTTAGGTGTGATCGAGATTTACCACCCTAATGGTAAGCCTCCGTATAATAAATGATTATTGAATCACATAATGGTGAATGGGAAGTACCATGTCATCCCAACCCGACCCACCAAAGGTAAGTGATTAAATGTAATTAACGGATTTAAGTGATAAATTGAAAAGTGTGTGCATGAATATAACTTGGCATAATTAATATTAAATGAATACTCGCTTACATGTTTGTAGCACGCGTTACCATGTTGATGGAAGGTAGTCGAATTAAAATTAATTATTGAATATATTTTAAATGTATTTTATAATGGTTTCATGCTAGATGGACATGTCGCACTAATAATAGGAATGGATTGAACCAAAGAGAATTGTGGATTAATTATGAAAAGATTAAAGGGTTTCATGATACATGGATTTATCAGACAAATTAAAGTCAAGGCTTGATCCAAAAATGAATATTATATGACTTCATTATTAAATAGGAGTGTCCTAACACAAGCTCGCCTTAGATTCTTATCAAGGAATTCCATAACAACTCGTGAACCCCATTTCGATTTAAGTATGTAGCTTGATTAAGTTGAGAACCACTTAAATCATGATACTTGTCTATTATTCGGATTCCTTGAATGATACCATAGGATCTCTAATGCAGTATTATAGGATGCATTGGATACACTCCTTGGATCCATCTTTGAAAAGTAGGTTCCATGGTTACAGCCCATAGGGCACAATCACTACTCAACCCATTTTTAACTTGTATGATCATCTTGGATTCATTAGGAATCTTATTGGGGAATTACTTGGAATATTCTCCATGGATTACACACTTAACCTTAGCCAAGCTACATTTATTACTGATTTGGAGACCCTTGAGGTATATGTTACCTTAATCATTACCTCAGAAGTTCAATATAAAATATCATTACAGGTTTCCTTGTTACATAATATATCCATCAATATTATTAACATGTAGATTATTTAATAATTGACAGCAATCAATTAATGTACAGGTTATGTGTTCAGACACCATCTGAGGGATAAAGTATGTACTTCGGTATTTGGTTTCATTGAACTACATTACTAATAATATGTATATATGAATGCATTCACACTATAACATTTCCATTACATGGGCCAAATGATATATACATCATTGGTGGTGGCCCACTAATAATTATCTCACACCCTCTCCATGCATCGTTCGGTAACTGAGGAAAACTACAAGATTTAAGGTATAAATAAAGGGAAGAATGAAACTTTTAACAATTGATTGTTTTCTATTTAGGATGGAGTTAGATAGTAGATGACCGGGCCGAATCTCAGGATGATTGGGATAGTATTATTATTTTTTATATAATGTGTGAAAAATGTTATGATTGTTGTCTTTCATCCATGTTTTCCCATCATTCTAGTGACATTGCATATCATCGTTAGTTTTTTTATTCTTGTGTTAGTTATTCTAGTTATTTCAGTTATTTTTACTATTGTCTCTATTTTATGTTGTACCTTCTATTTCCTTATATCTCTTCCTCTATTTTATCTTATTTTATCATATATATTATCCACTATGATTCAATATGGTAATGAGGGCATAGTATCCCCATGGACACAACCTAGGACTTCACTAATAGTCCAAAGCCTCTGGAATTTGGGGAGATGTGCTTGGGGCCTTGTGGTCCAATGATCTTGGGGCACCTATGAAGTGGAATCTGGGTCGCATATGTCACACGTGAAATATAATATATGTTTTGGGGGATTCAGTTTAGGTTTGTAAATATAATTAAATTACATCAAAAATACATTTTTAAAATGGGAAATTTTATTTTTCATTGAAAATTCCATTATATTTTTTATTATATCACTTTTATATCATTATGATGTTCTAGTAGAAACCATATATAGACTATTTATCAATCCCACCCAATAAATAGTCTCCCTAAAAAAATTATGAAAAATTCACAATTAGATAATCGTGACATGATGATTTCAAAATTGAAATTTATAATATCAAAATACATTTATAATTATTAGAATTCAAACTTCTAAATAAAAAATAATATTTCATTTCAAATACTATTATTTATAACACCAGAAAAGGTCTGACCATTGTAAACATTACATGGGACTTAATTAAATTATATTATTATTTAAAATAAATAAATATTATTTTACAATAATATTTCATGAAAATAACATTTATTAAAAAAACTCTTGAATTTTTCAAAAAGAGTGTTATTATCTCAAGAAAATTATGTTGGATATACACTAAGATGGAGGGGGGATGGTGAATTAGTATGTGTAAACTTTTTTCAATTTATTATCATCTTCTTTTCATTATCATTGTCCTAATGATCATAGCGTCTTACTAAGAATGCAAACATTTTTTCTCTTGTTAACTCATTGACTTGATTTGCTTTTACTTGAAAATTCCATAATAAAATATATCATAGGTTTCTTAACCCCCTATCAAGTTTTTTTATGAATAATATATACACGAATGCACAAAAATAGGAGTATTTTTACTTGGTACACCACTACAATATAGTATAAGAAGCATGCGATGGATGATGTTTTATTACACAAAAAATAATAGAATCTCACTACTTGTGGATAGGATAGGTAACTATTACCTAATATCACTACCTTTATAATATTTTAAATATTTTTACAACCACCCAAGGATAATTTACCTCAAAACATCTCATTTTCACTCATTTCATTAATGTGAAAATAAACTCTTCTCACATTCCAAAAAAATGTCACCTTATTATTTTAGATTAACAATGAATATAGAGATATGTGTATTTTATGTCCATTATAATCTTCATATATATGTTCTCAACATATCATTAAGCATCAAATTCATTCCCTGGGATTCTGGTGAAATAACATTTCTTCATATTCAACATAATTTTTGAATTCCCCTTTTCAAAAGACTATACTGTACTCCTATTATTCTTATTTGGAAAAATCATGAATGGACTGGAAGTTCTATACTTTCTCATTTTATAAAAAATATAAATTACTTCTTCTTTCTCTTTAAAAAATGGAGCCGCAATGTGCACATTATTCAACTCTCTTCTCTAGAACTTCAAAAGATTGTTTTATAAAGAACTCGTATATTTCAATTAAATAAAATTGGTAAGATTGAATCTCCTTTTTCTAGGATTTCTCCATGTTTACAATGTATTTAATGGGATTGTAATGTCCCATTAAATAAGAATTATCCACCTATAAATCCAAAAAATAATTCCCTTCAGATGATTTTGGTGGAAACTACAAACTGACTGAAGAAATAAGGATGTGGAATGGTCAAATGTTAAATGGTGTAAAATTAAGCTTTTTTCATATACTATTTCATAGAAATATCTAATTTAGTGCATCCTTATTTTACTTAGACATCCATATTGAGTGGTCGGGTATGTTATATCATGGAAACCAATAGTTTACCATATCCACACTTCACACACTATAAAACTACCCTTACAATCCTATGATCTCTGATATGATCTCTTATTACCAATTAACTCAAAAAATACACCACCATGTGAGGACATCCCCACATCATGAGTTTCCATAGGTTAAAAAATCCTTGAGATCATTGGTTCTATTAAATCTTGACCCTATATGATGTTAGGTGTATTAGCAGTGTGGGAATATTATCTTCTATATAGGACAATATTTTTTCTATCTATCCATGTCATCGACACCTCATGTTACAGTGGCATCGAGACTCATCAGAATTCCCCTTAAAGGGTACTCTATCCGGTTTCCACTAACTACAGCATGGTCAAACAAGTCTATGTACCACATCATACATCCTTCTATAATTCAAGTTCTATTTAATCATTGGTGTCTCTCAGAATCTCATTGGAGTTTTACTAGAATTAGTGCTCACCTATAGGCTCCCGAGTCACCCCACTTGAGATAGTAAAATAACAACATATCAGGTCTTTATCTATTTCATGAGATACCCTTATCCATAAGTTCTTTCTCATATTGGTTCTCAAATGTGCAAACCTACCATTATGATTGGCTAAATAACATCTTGGCTTGTCCATTATCTTGTATGGAGGCTTCCTGGTTATTTTCTCTAAGTGGTATTGGCTATGTTTTCACACATTCATCCTCATTATAGTGTAATCATTAGTATTGTGGCAAGGAAAATACCATATTTAAGGGAGAAAACTCCAATAAAAACACTTCTAAAACATAACCATTGGATCTATAAAAATAATTCTTTTCTTTTACAACAAAAAAATTGGGAGGGGTTACTTTTCTTAATCAAGAACTATAGTGTAGCTAGTGATTAGGAAGTGTAAATTCTCTCATATATAAAAATTTACCCACTTGAATCTCCCAATAACTTTACCTTATAGACATAATTATCCAATAAAATTATCCAGGAATAGTTAACTTCTACATGTCTTATCAATATCCACTTGAGTCATCATTCATTTTCTATCACATGACATGATATTAGATCCAACACAACCTTTAGGAATTCAAACTATAATTATTATCAACCAAACGTACTGCTAACACATAACAACTCATTTTTTAGTTTATTCTTTGATTATATATATATATATATATATTCCCTTAGTGTTGGAACTATGTTTTAGTGTCACAGGAAATTGATATTTATTTATTAAATATATTAATATAATTTAATGCATGAAAACCTAAATGTTTAGAATAAATGGTTCCCCCATTGATTAGGACCAGATATTAGAAATCCAAGACCATTTATAATTCCAAGAATTTTGGATGTACCCACAGCATGAAATAATGTTAGTTTCCATTGGGAATTTGTTTCTAGGTGATCGGTGATGGTCATGTTAAGGAATTTATTTATTTATTTATTTTAGTAATTCAAAAGATAAATACACTTTGTATGTTTTCTATCCTAAAAATAATTAGGGTTATCCACATAACAATAAGGTATTTCATTGGATCCAATGAGGAGTGTTTTTTGGAGGTAGATGATAGATAATGGAGGAGTGATCATTATTCAAAGGATTCATCATGACTAATTAAAATCAAATATCTCTACAAAAATAATGGTATGAGCCCATTCTTAATTTTTAATACCATATAATTCCATGTATAATTTTTTGAAAATTAAATGGGAGTTTTTTCAAGACCAGGCTCTGATACGACATGTAATTCTAAGGCCTGTAGTGGTTGGAATGTATTTTTGAACTATTTTTAAAGTTTAATAAGTAAACACGCGACCGAGTTTTTCAAACATTCAAACGGGTTCCTGGATCAAAAAACTATGTACTCTGTTGAGCTCAGAGCCTCAGGATTCTCCTAGAAAGAGCCTGACATTTACCGACACATGTTGATTGAAAAATTTATTTTTCAGACATTTTAGAAGATAAAAATGAAATAAATTAGAGAGATATTTTGTTTGATTTTTTCATCCTTAAGTAGTAGCGCGTCAGCACTGTGGTGCAATGATGAGGTGACGTTGAATCTCATTAATGAATCAGCGTAGCGACATAGCAACACACAATGTGTCTTCCTTCCCTAATTAAATAGGAATTTAGGGTTGAAGAACCGACTTAGAATTCCTCTGATGAGTGATGAAGGAGCCCTCTCCAATGATGAACCCCGACATATCAGAAAGCGGCAACAACATCCTTGGATAGCATGATCAGATCTAGAGATCGAGAGATGATGACAAATTTTTATCCTTGACTGATCCATTTCCCATGATGGGGGGTTTTATTCTATTTTAATTCTCCTTTGCATCATTCTTGAAATTATATGACCAACATAGACCAGTCAAGAAACAGATTGGACTGTAGATCGATCGTCGTTGCAGGATGGTTAATGAGGCTTGATAAAGGGAATATCTCTTTTTTGTTATTATTCCACCCTTTTTTGTTATTCGTGATCCTGAAAACAATAATGTATATTGTTCTATATAAACAAAGAACCAGATCATTATTTGGGTGTTCTTATGTGCGACTCCTTCCTCTATCCTTTTCAAGCATTCTTCTTGATCTTCATGGAACAATGAAATTGGCGGTGATGGTATTAGCAGTCATGATTGGATTGTAGAAGCACATCAGTGCATTAGTATATGGAAGGAGGCCACAAAATATGGAAACATTGGGAGGGAAGGGTCATGTCCTGGTGGGCTGTAATATCAACAAGAGGCCGCAACACCCAACCGTGTCACCCAGGCCGCAGCGGCAGGTCAGAGGCGGCGAGAGGGACTGGCGGAAAGCAGACACATCCACTCATCCACATTGGATAAGCCTTGCAATGCAAATCCATGGAACATAAATTGTAGTGGATATCTAGACATGTGGCTCACAACTGGTAATTAGGAAGACCCGGTCTGCGTGAGCAGACCAGCTAGATGAGGAGGCGGTGTGACCCTAGCACCATGTGGCTGCACGAAATGGACATCGCATGACGTATGGGCTGGAGGTGAGTCGTCCTACCACTACGGACTAGGCCTATGGAGAAAATAGAGTCATTGGGCGACCTGGGTGGAGGATAACCCACCTTCCATTTTGGGTTGGTCTAGATAGAAAAACCAGGCCACTGGGCAGCCTAGCGGGGTAGTACCAGTCCGACCGAGTCAGACTGAGCTGGAGAATGCAGACTGGGTCACTGGGCGACCAAACGAGTTGGACCCACGACCGAATCAGGAAAGGTCCAGCAAGGCCCAATGGGCATGAACAATTTTCTAGGCCAAATAGGTTTGGGTCGAGTCATTCGAACTAGGTCGTGTCATGCGGGACCACAGGCTGGGTTGGTCTGGTCGGTCCCACCATGTTATATCGGGCACAGATTCAACCGACCCCTGGTTACAAAAACACCAATATCTTTCAGACCAGGTGTCCAATTGATATTCCTTCTTCGTCTTTGGGACCATTGCAATGAGGAAATCCTTAGGTTATACTCTAAGTGAGACTTTGTGGAAGTTGATATATGACCTATGGCTTGAGCAGTAGATACTCCCATAATTAAGAATGCTACAAGCAGGAGTCCTACAGATGGTTGTGACATGAATGATATGATGAGAAAGACCTTAGTGGTCTTGTAGCTCCATGGAATTATCTTTTCCAACACATGACTGGACCTCAGTTGTCCCGCAGACAAGCGGACCTCATTGGTCCAACAGACGAGGGGACCTTAGTGGTCCAGCAGAAGGGTGAACCTCAGTGGTCCAGCTGAAGGGTGGACCACAGCGGTCCAACAGATGACCGGACCTCTATGGTCCACCAGCCCGGTGGACCTCAGGGGTCCAGTATAAAAGAAAACCTTAGTGGCTCATTAGGGTTGTGTCCCTCAGTAGTACAAGATGATTCAGCTTTACAACTTAAAATCATACATTCTATACTTTGATTTATACCTTGTGTGAGCTGTCGTTGCTTTGCAGTCTTATTTTGTGATCCTTCTATTTGGTATTCCTTTATTGTATTTTCTTTGTGGTTTGGGGTCCCTTCTAGGTATTGTGTTACTCAACCCTTCACTGGCTTCTCCCGTATGTGTCATGTCTCATGAAGGTGATCAATACTTCAACGGAGACCTTGGTGGTCTGGGACCTGGTGGTGCCCTCTGAGAGGGGATGGACAAGACGTACTTCTACAACTACATATAGTTACCCTAAACCTATCCTTTAGGTAGGTTTTGAGCAGAAAGACCATGAAAGTTGTACCTTCCTTTGTGGATTTGGGCTTCTATTATGGGCCTTTGTTACTTTTATGTTTTTATTGTAAATGCAGTAGTTACCTCAGTGACAATTGTGGTTTACTTAGAGTTCACCATTCCACAGTTTTTGTTGTGTTCATGTGTTTAGGATTAAATTAAATGCCTTCCCTTTTTGGGATATGCCTTCTTGATGCTAGTCGCTAGCCCCTGGCCTATGGAAGGAAGGTTTGGGGTAGTCATAGCATGAGCTCTAAGGGATGGGTCATGAAAAAGTGGTATCAAAGGGGGTTAGTTATACCAAAAGAAATAAGAGTCTGAAAACGTTTATGAAGAAACTGTGTTAACTATATTGAGTTTTGATTTTAGGCCAGGGAGTCTAGTGTTAGTGCGGTGGTTGATGTATCCATACACCAGGAACCCGAATTCTACTTTCTAACTTGGTATATGAATAAATGGTTGCATGGATCTTTTATTGTTTTTCTCAGGAACTTTCTAAGTCAGAGTCATCTCACCGGGTATAATATATTAATCATGATTTATCTCAATCTCTTTTGTCATGCCTCAATGTTTCCAGCCAGCCAGGATTGCAATACGTGATGATGAGGATGATCCACAAAGTGATGAGGCTTTAGTACAGGGGTTTTTTCTTGATAGGGAACCTTTTGGAAGTGTCCCAGAGATACTAACGCATGTTAGTTTGTAGTTATTACTGGTGCTACATGTAGAGGATGCACTTAGGATCAGTTCCTTACTTGAGTTACAAAGATAGAGACCTCCCTAGTTCTGTGGAAAGATAGATCCTCAGGTCACTGAGGATTGTATGGAGGTTGTGACGTAATTTTTCCACTTAGTGAGTACGCTAATTGACCATATGGAAGTTCTATCTGCGAGCCTTCTGTATGGATCGATAGGGAGATGGTATCATTTTACAATCTAGAAGCATGAGGTGGAGAACCTCACCTTGTATGACTTCGAGAAACATTTCAAGGAGGAGTTATTCATCGTGAATTTGTGCTTTGTGTGCATATAGAAGTTTCTTCAGTTACAGTAGGGAATCCTAATAGTGGCTCAGTACTCTATGAGGTTCATAGACCTCTCATGTTACTCTACAGATATAGTGTGGGACCCTTTCTTCAGGTCCCAGACCTTTGAGTGGGGATTACGATGGGAGTTCAGAGCATCAATTATTTCCCTCAGCATCCCTATGTAGTATGGGGTGATTGAACTAGTTATACATGTTGGGAGATTCCTAGTTGAGTAAGAACCAATGGTGGGAGGTACCACCGTGTGGTGGGTAGCCGAGTCTTCTATAGAGGGTAGCTGACAGATAAGGCAGAGGCCTAAACGAGTCATACCATTCAGAGGATGACCCTATGAATAAGGGTTAGTGGTACAAGGATCCCATGATAGTGGGAGTCATCAGGGAAGCAGAGTATTCTACGCATGCAGTGGGTAGGGGAACATAGCTTGGGATTGACTGACTCACTGTGCAGAGGACTGACAGACAGCAAGGGGACCACCAAGGCTGTGGTAGAGGTAGGAATAGGGTGTTCTATCAGGCGGCATATGTGATAGAGAGGAGGGAAAAGTTGTAGGAGGATGGAATAGGTATGAGGTACCACCTCCACCACCACCCCCAGGTGGTCCTCCACGGGCTACAGGAGAAGGTGGATAGGGGCGAGCTCAGCTTCAGCCAGTCGAGTCCTACAGTCCTAGAGTCACATAGATGATATAAGGTATGATCTATGTCTTCTTCACATTATATACAGTTCTTATAGACATAGGTACCAGTCACTCTTTCATTTCAATCGACCTTGTTCAGAGCACAAATATTCTGATCGATCCATTGGCTGAATCCTTACAAATTGAGACTCCTATAGTAAGGGATTTGATCATCACACACTGGTTCCGGTAGTGGGAGCTTACTTAGGGCAGTGATAGATTTGGCTGGGATCTCCTAGTAGAGACATTGAAGACTTACGACGTCATTCTGTGTATGGACTGGTTATCTTTAATCCACGCTCATATTGACTATTTTACTTGTAGAGTGCAGTGTGCCGTAGAAGATGGGACCCATTTTTCCTTCACTAGCAAGTAGGGAGCTTTTATAGTGTGGGATGGACTCTCACATAGGGGGGCACAGCCGATAACTAATTAGTTGGCTAGCAAGACCCTCAATGTAAAGGATGAAATGAGTCCACAGTTTCCTAAAGCGGTGGATGAGTATGAGGATGTATTTCTAGAGGAGGTTCTAGAACTACCACCTCACAGAGAGGTATAATTCTATATTGACCTATACCCTGGGATAACACCAATATATACTCCTTCATATTGGATGGCTCCCAAAGGGATCTAGGAGCTGATGATACTATTGGTGGACTTGTGAAGGAAGGGGTTTGTAAGCCCCAATGTCTCACCATGTGTAGCCCCAGTGTTGTCTTCCAAGAAGGAAAATATAATCTTGGGGTTATGCATGGACTTCGGGCACCAGAACTAGGTGAAAATGGAGAACACGTATCCTCTACTGAGGATTGATGAAATCTTCGATTAGTTGAAGGGAGAGACATGGTTCTTGAAGATAGAGCTTAGGTCAGGCAATCAAGATCTTAGAGTACAAGATAATGGCATCTTGAAGACAACTTTCAGATGTCGCTACGACCTCTACGAGTTTATAGTGATGCCATTTAGCATGAAGAACTCCCTAGTAGTGTTCATGGGACTCATGAAAAGTAAATTCAAACCTTATATAGATTGGTTCGTAGTGGTCTTCATTGATGACACCATATGGTATTCAGCATTTGAGAGGGAGCACACGATACCCATGAGGATAGTTTTGGGCACACTTCGAGAGCACCAGCATTATAGAAAGCTCTTGAAGTGTGAATTATGGATACGAAAGGTTCACTTCATGGGAAGTATCATCTCAAAGGTAGAAGTTTCAGTGGATCTAGTAAAGATTGAGGTAGTTCTTCCCCGACAGCCACCCAAGAGCTTTAATGAGGTGCAAAGTTTCCTTTGGTTATATGGGTACTATTAGAAGTTTGTACCTGACTTATTCAAAGTGGAAGAACACATGAAATCATTTAATATGATGGGAAAACGCTTTTTGTGGATATAAAGATGCCAGCATTCCTTTAAGAAGCTGAGTAAAATCATGAAAAGTGATCCTATATTGGGGATACCAAAGGAGGGCACTGACTAAGGGGTATACTGTGCTGCATCAGGAACCTGGCTTGGTTGTGTCCTGATGCAAGGGAATGTAGTGATTTTTTATGGAGCATGATAGTTGAGACCACATGAGAAGCACTATGTGACTCATGACCTTGAGTTGGAAGCGGTATTCTTCGAACTAATGTTTTTGTGACACTACCTTATGGGCATACATTTCATTGTCTACACAGACCAAAAGAATCTGAAGTATATGTTTTCTCATAAGGATATGAATCTAATACAACGATGTTGCCTAGAGTTCCTCCAAGACTATTCCATAGAGATATTCTGTACTCTTGTGAAGTGGAACGTGGTGGAAGATTCTCCCAGTAGGAGATCAAATTCATAGATAATGAACGAGGCCTTAGGGCAGTTCACCTCACTTCAGATATCCTCTGTGGATAGAGATAAGGTAACTTATCTTAAATCGATAGTAGTTTCCACTCCACTCTTATAGTGAGTTTGGAAGTCAAAACTCCCAGATTCTAGCTATGAGACTGTAGAGACCCGAAGCTTGACGTACATAGATATTACATTACTTTTTCGGAATACTTAATACATAAAAAATAGACACACAAGGATCGTAATAGTTTAGTATCTTTGGAAACTCGGAATAAAATCTTCTAATCGTGGTGAAAGATCTTCAACATCTCCCAATAAATATATTCCCCTTTTTTTATTACCAAAAACCTTTCTTTATATCCTGGGGAAAAGAAAACATAAAAGGGGTGAGCTCAAATTCCCAGTAAGGGTAAACATATAGAACATAAAACAATCCATAAACATTTGAATGCAAAAACTTGAACATAAAATCGAAACATCAAAATCTTGAGCAAAGACATGAATCTTGGAAGTATGTAAGGAATATATCATAAGGGAACATCAATCATGATAAAATATCATGGGAATAAAACATGTAATTGTTGTAACCATTAAGCACATTATATGATTTCCATAGTATCCAAGGAATTGCTTCCAAGACCATCTTAGTGGACAAAGTCCCTTTCTGAATCGAGTTCACTCCTCGTTCCAGTCCTGTATTACTGAACCAGTTTAACTTGACATTCCAGCCATGTCTATCTAATGAGATATAAAACTTTACCCAATGCATTGGAGAGAGATATAGGTCCCACCCATCTCATAATGAAATCATTCTTACTTGTTCCACAAAATAAACATACATCATTCATAAAAACCCAATAAATAAAATGGGTTTCATAAACATCATCCAATCATCACATAATCCATATAAAATAAATGGATATAATTTCATAATAAGAAAAGTTAAACCATGTAAATCATAGAGACATTATACTTGAAATATACACATATGAAATAATGTTATCTTAGATGAAAAATGGTTTTGATAAAACACTTGAAATGAATTCTTGAGGAAAATATCCTTTCTTCTTCAAAATCATTTTCTTTTCACAAAATGCCATGAAATTTTAAAAGAATAGGATTTTGTTTAAAATAGTCATGAATTATTTTGGAGTAAGCTTCATGAAAATAAGGCTTTATAAAACCGTAAAAATCCTTTCATGCCGTATAAGTTAAAAAAACATTCTCCTCGTACTTTTGTCAGAAAAGTCAAAAAGTACCTTGTAACGTAAACAAAAGAAATATTCTTTACATACCATGTAGTAAAAGTCAAAATGAGTAAAAAGGACATTAAACATACATAAAAACACTTTTAGAAAACATGTACATGGATGATAATAATAACCCCAGTAAATACTTACGTATAGGCAATCTCAGATAAAAATGAGATTTACAAAATTTTCCCTTACCTTAGGTCTGATATGCTTCGTACCTATCTGAGACTCCTGTATAATGATTTAAATAATTTAATTGAATTATTAAAGAATCATATTCATTGTTATGATATCATATATGTTTCAATTATGACTTTATATTACCCGTTCTTTTGTAAATTCCATGTTAAAGCAGCGTTTTGGGTAAAATCATTTCATTTATTGTATGTGTTTCGACTTGTCGTTCTTGATATTATTACTTATATCCTGATTTAAATAATTCCATAATGAAGAAAATGATTTATATATAATATATATTCATCATATACATATATATATTATAGATCGATAAAAGTAATGAAATACACCGTTCATAGAGACGGTAGGCCGTACGTACGCATGAACGCTGTTTTCGTTTCCTTATTGAATTGAATGAAACTAAATAGATGACATAAATCTATATATAAATAAATACAGTAGCATTATTATTTCATATATTTCATTATTATTTGTTATATAAACTTTATGATCATTCATGTATGGTTAACATGGAGAATGAATCTCATCGCGTCGTGGAGACGGCAGTCCGTACGTACGCACGAGTGATGATATCGTTCCCATAATTATTGAATAGAATTGGAGTGGATGGTATAATATATCAAAATCAGTATTATGTTATAATAACCATATATAGTTATTCTTTACGCCATTATACTCATCCATGTAAGGTGTTGGTGGAAAAACATATTTCACCACGGCGTGGAGACGGTATTCCGTACGTACGCACGCGTGGTGATTTCGTTTTCCATAGGATGGATAGATGGTGAAATAGGGTTGTTTCATACAAATAATAACATATCAGTATATGATTTATACTGATTTTATTACTTCATAATGAAACAACTAAAGAAGAAGAAGTGGAAGAAGAGATAAAGTTGAAAGAATCGGTAATGGACATTACCTCTTCTTTGAAGTGCCTCTTTGAGACCTCCTCTTAGGGCACTAAAATTGGTCTTTGAAGAAGACCAGGACCTCTAGGATGTTTCTATGTAAGTGTATAAGATAATTTGGCAGGGTTTGGATGAGCATGAAGGCTCAAAGTGGTGTGAGGAAGAGAGGGAGGATGTGCCCTTTTATAAGGGAGGAGAGGTGCACCTTTGGAATAACTAAAAATATTATTTTATTATAAAGTCATATTCGGTTTTTAATAGCTCCAAATTGATATTTTTTGAAGATAAGGTGGGGATGGGTCTAAATACTCTCATAAAATAGAATTTAGACAAGTTTAGGTCATTATATTAACATTATCTTTTAGTTTTAACTCTTAGTTAATTAGATTGACATTTACCATGTCACTTTGTATTTTTATATTATATAGTTAATAAACTTACCATATACATCCAAGAGACCCCCAAGTGGTCCATTAGTGATACACCTATCATGATATAAGTATATCAGCCGAACCTTAGATTTTTAGGAATATAATAACAATTAATAATATAATATTTGTTTTAAAAACTATTTTATGTCAATGTTGACACTATTTGGTAATTGATTTTTATGAAAATCATAAGAGAATGATTAGTTATAAAACAGTTAATTAAATAAATACTAACATGTCATATTAACATAAGAAATTATTGTAATTCATAAAAAGTCTCAAATTACATTTATTTGGGTATTTATAACATCAATTGTGTCAATATTTCATTAATAATATAATTATTTCATCATTATGTCATAAATAAATTTAATTATTTTAAGTCTAAAAATTACAAATAAAATACCATTATGTAGGAATTTTTTTTAGCTTTCTAATTAATATTTATAGTCTAATCTATCTTATGTATAAACCTACACTAAAAATTATTTACTTATTAAACTTTGATTTTAACTATTTTAACCCTTCTTTAAATAAATTAATAATAAATTTCCTAATCTAATCAAAGTGGGCCTAGATGGTCATATTTTATTCCTAAGGTTGTTTTTGGTCTAATTACACTTATCCAATAGAATTAGGACATGTTTTAGGGTAATAATAATAAAACCTTTACCCTTAATTACCCTATTTACTTTTAACCGTGGTAAAAAAATTAAAAAGTTACTATTCACCAAAAATTATTTTCATCTCATTGAACCACATTTTAGTCCTTGATATTAACAGTGTCTCTTAGATTTTCGAAATTCCACTCACAAAAGCCGTAAAATTAAGTTTTATGAAAAAATCAGTTTTTTAACTACCACTTAGTGGTTTCACTATTCATCAAAAAATGAAAGTTTCCAGAAAAATACCAAAAATTAGGCCTAAGCTATATTTTATATTATGAATTAAAAAATGATGTCTATTTTACCAAATTCAAAATATATCAGGTATATTAACTATTTTAAAAATTAATTCTCGTCGTCAAAACAAATAGCGTGTTTTTAAGAGATAATAACTATCAAAAGATTGACACTTGTTTATGTCTGGTTTAAATGTAAAATTACATCCAATGATAAACATTGAATTAAATTGTAAAAATATATTTTAAATATACTTTAAAACCACTCAAATTAATAATTTATCACTATTAATTATTTCGATTAAAAAATTTGTTTTTAATTAAAATTTATTAATTTTCACTATTCATCGTACTATTAAAGTTATCCGAAAAGTACCAAAATTTCACCCTAAGATAATTTCGATATTCCGAATCCAAAAATGAAGTCCATTTTGAAAGATAAAATTTATAAAATTTCAAAAAGTGGGTATTACTATTCATAACGGCTAGTTCATAATAATATTATAATAATATCTCATTTAGTGAAACTCGGTATTACGTACTACACACGCTATCGAGGAAGGTCTTTATTTCGTGTAATGCAAGCCAAGTCAAGGATTTGTGTTATGCAGTCTCCTTTTGGTGTAGCGTACAACACAAGACATTAATGAAATTAAAAAGAATATTTTTCATAAAATCTCGGGGTGTTACGTTCTACCCCCCTTAAAATGAATTTCGCCCTCGAAATACATCGGGGTTATAAATGGTTTACTACTCGAAAGTTTCTTTAATAGAAACCCACATCGTAAAAAGGAATACCAAAACTTGGCTTTAAAAACTAAAGCATGAAACGTAGCATTTACCCAAATTAACTCATCACTGGGTTTTCACGTAGGAGAACATAGGTGAAAATATGGATATGGAAGAAAAATCTAACCATCAAGTTCTGATGGAGAGTGGTAGAGAACATGGATATGAAGAAGCCAACAATCACAAAGCCATAAATTTTTTATGATCTAGGGTACCATCTGATTCATTGGATATAAGGGCACTAGGATAACATTTGTGGTTTTCAAGATCATTTCCCTAAAGCTGAAGAATTTGAATTAGAATAAATACTTACTTTATTTTGGTATAATCTCACTGTTGTTTGTGCCTTGAACAATTTCAATTTCATCTCTTAAAGAAATGAAGTTGAATTTGTTATTTGTGAAGTGTTAGCAGATCATGTGATAGAATGATGGGTCATTCCATCTGTCTCAAAAAAAAAGGTTAACAAAAGTTATTAAATATACATAAGTTGATCTATAGTGAGATTAATAATATATGGTTCCTAAAATGGACTTATACTTCATATATCATACTTCTTAATATAATAAAACTAGTTTCTACTAAACAGGGACTTCATGTAGGCCAATGGTAGGCGATAAAGGCCAGTCGCACTTCGGTTGTGGGTTCGATTCCCACAGCCTTGTCCGACGCGATGGGTTGTCGCCCGTCCTGCAGGTTGTCCTTTTTGTAAAACTACATTACTATAACATCCCATCAATAATATCGAAAAAAGTTCTATCCTTAAATAATACTAACTTATGTCCAACATAATCCATTCCAATCTTTAGGCTTCTCTAAAATACTTCGGTCCAAGCTCATAGTATAATGAAAATGATTACTTGAAATGTCACATAAAAATCACATGAATTCCATCATTTATCCCCAATATATCATAAGATATATCTTGTTGGTCAAATTACAAACATGTGAAAACCTTAATCATGTATTCTCTTGAAGAATTAATACCCATTAAACCTTAGTGAAAACATGAATTTTGTCAAAAGTTAACTATTTCCACATACCAAAATCCAAAAATTCTATATACTCAAACCATGATATGAACTTCTCCTTATATCAGTCATAATCTCATGAATACTATCAAACATTTAATTTTCTCCTTATCCCTTCATTATGCGCATATCATCTGCTTTCCAAAAATATTTGAATAACCTTTCATGGTTACTGGTACCATTCATCATACACTTTCATAAATTAAGGAAAGACAACTGTGTAACAATCCTTAGATGTCTCTTTATTCCATAGTACCATGATATTACTTATATAACATTACACTTGATAAACATGTAATCATTCCACTACCTTCTTAAACCATTGACCGAGCTTCAAAAATTCTTTCAACTCAAATATCATTTGTAGTCTCTTCATCATCATCAACATAAATACTACCCATACGACCATACTGATTCTCTTCATGGGACATTCCCTTAGGGAATTGGTTTTCATAATGCCCGTACATTCCACATTTAAAACATTTAACCATTTTTGATGTCGTAGCAATACCATTATCATCATCCATGGTGTTAACTGAACCTTTTCCTTTACACTTACTGGCTTTGTGTCCTTTTCCACACCCAAAGCATCTTCCAGTTCTTTTCAAACATTCTCCTTGATGCCTCTTCCCACATGATTTATATAGGGGAAATTGAACTTTCTTTCCTCTATGATCATCATGAAACTCCATCTTTCTCTTATTAGTTGAGTAAGGAAACTTTCCAAATTTGAGTTTATTGATCATATTATGAGATTTTTTATTCGGAATAATAAGGATGTTTGAACTTCCAAATCCCATTTCATTTCGTTTCTCATGAAGAATATCATTTCATTGTCCATCATACCCTCCATTATCGTGAATCATCTTGTTTCCAGCAATTTTCTAAAACCCAAAAAGAATAGTGTGAGAGGAAAAAATCATAATAAAGGGGGAGTAACTTCAATATCTAACATCTTAGGTTTAATATAATATTTTTACCATAATTCTAGGACTATAACCTATACTTATACTTAACCTTAGGGAAATCCCTAGACATACCTTAGAAATATCTCTAGGGATCTCACTAATGTTTTCGCATCCTAGTTTCCAAAGGTTGACTAAACCTTTGCTCTGATACCAAATGTAGAGACTCGAAGCTTGATGTACATAGATATTACATTACTTTTGGAGAATACTTAATACATAACAAAAACAGACACATAAGGATCATAACAGTTTAGTGTCTTTGGAAACTCGGAATAAAATCTTCTAATCGTGGTGAAAGATCTTCAACATCTCCCAATAAAGATCTTCCCCTTTTTTTTCTTACCTAAAACCTTTCTTTATATCCTTGGGAAAATAAAAAATAAAATGGGTGAGCTCAAATTCCCAGTAAGGTTAAACATAGAGAACATAAAACAATCCGTAAACATTTGAATGCAAAAACATGAACATAAAATGTAAAGATCAAAATCTTGAGCAAAGACATGAATCTTGGAAGTACGTAAGGCATATATCATAAGGGAACATCAATCATGATAAAATAGCATGGGAATAAAACATGTAATTGTGGCAACCATTAAGCACATTATATGATTTCCATAGTAGCCAAGGCATTGCTTCCAAAACCATCTTAGTGGACAAAGTCCCTTTCTGAATCGAGTTCACTCCTCGTTCCAGTCCTGTATTACTGAACCAATTTAACTTGTCATTCCAGCCATATCTATCTCATGAGATATAAATCTTTACCCAATTAATTGGAGGGAGATATAGGTCCTACCCATCTCATAATGAAATCATTCTTACTTTTTCCAAAAAATAAACATACACCATTCATAAAAACCCAATAAATAAAATGGGTTTCATAAACCTCATCCCATCATCACATAATCCATATAAAAGAAATTGATATCATTTCATAATAAGAAAATATAAAACATGTAAATCATAGAGACATTATACTTGAAACATACACATATGAAATAATGTTATCTTAGATGATAAATGGTTTTGATAAAACACTAGAAATGAATTCTTGTGGAAAATATCCTTTCTTCTTCAAAATCATTTTCTTTTCACAAAATGCCATGAAATTTTAAAAGAATAGGATTTTGTTTAAAATAGTCATTAAATCTTTTGGAATAATCTTCATGAAAATAAGGCTTTATAAAACCATAAAAATCCTTTCATGCCGTATAAGTTAAAAAAACATTCTCCTCGTACTTTTGTCAGAAAAGTCAAAAAGTACCTTGTAACATAAACAAGAGAAAGATTCCTTACATACCATGTAGTAAAAGTCAAAATGGGTAAAAATTACATTAAAAATACATAAAACCACCTTTATAAAACATGTATATGGATGATAACAATAACCCCAGTAAATACTTACGTATAAGCAATCTCGGATAAAAATGAGATTTGCAAAATTATCCATTACCTTAGGTCCGATATGCTTCGTACGTATCCGAACCTACTGTATAATGATTTAAATAATGTCATTGACTTATTATAGAATCATATTCCTTGTTATAATATCATATATGATTCACTTATGACTTTATATTACCCGTTCTTTTGTAAATTCCATGTTAAAGCAGTGTTTTGGGTAAAATCATTTCATTTATCATATGTGTTTCGACTTTTCATTCTTGATATTATTACTTATATCCTGATTTACATAATTCCATAATGTAAAAAATTATTTATATATAAAATATATTCATCATATACATAAATATATTATAGATTGATAAAAGTAATTAAATACACCGTTCATTGAGATGGTAGGTCGTACTACGCATGAATGCTGTTTTCGTTTCCTTGATGAATTGAATGAAACTAAATAGATGACATACATATATATATACATAAATCCAGTTGAATTATTATTTCATATATTTCATTATTATTCATTATATAAACTTTATGATCATTCATGTATGGTTAACATGGAGAATGAATCCAATCGCGTCGTGGAGACGGTAGTCCGCACGTACGCATGAGCGATGATATCGTTCCCATAATTATTGAATAGAATTGGAGTGGATGGTATAATATATTAGAATAATTAATATGTTATAATAACCATATATAGTTATTCTTTACACCATTATACTCATCTATTTAAGGTGTTGGTGGAAAAACATATTTCACCACGGCGAGGAGAGGGTATTCCGTACGTACGCACGTGTGGTGATTTCGCTTTCCGTAGGATGGATAGATGGTGAAATAGGTTTGTTTAATACTTATAATAACATATCAGTATATTATTTATACTGATGTTATTACTTCATAATGAAACAACTAAATAAGAAGAAGAAGTGGAAGAAGAAATAAAGTTGAAAGAATCAGTAACAGACATTACCTCTTCTTTGAAGCGCCTCTTTGAGACCACCTCTTAGGGCACTAAAATTGTTCTTTTAAGAAGACCAGGACCTCTAGGATGTTTCTATGGAAGTGGAGAAGATATATTTTCAGGGGCTGGCCGAGCTTTAAGGCTCAAAGGGTGTGAGGAAGAGAGGGTGGAGGTGCCCTTTTATAAGGGAGGAGAGGTGCACCTTTGGAATAACTAAAAATATTATTTTATTATAAAGTCATATTAGGTTTTTAATAGCTCCAAATTGATATATTTCGAATCTAAGGTGGGTATGGGTCTAAATCCTCTAATCCAATATAATTTAGACATGTTTAGGTCATTATATTAACCTTATCTTTTAGTTTTAACTCTTAGTTAATTAGATTGACATTTACCATGTCACTTTGTATTTTTATATTATATAGTTAATAAAATTACCATATACATCCAAGAGACCCCCAAGTGGTCCATTAATGATACACATATCATGATATAAGTATCTTGGCCGAACATTAGATTTTTAGGAATATAATAACAATTAATAATATAATATTTGTTTTAAAAACTATTTATGTCAATTTTGACACTATTTGATAATTGATTTTTTTGAAAATCATAACAGAATTATTAGTTCAAAAAAGGTTAATTAAATAAATACTAACATGTCATATTAACCTATAAAATTATTTTAATTCATAAAAATTATCAAATTACATTTATTTGGGTATTTATAACATCAATTATGTCAATCTTTCATTAATAAGATAATTACTGCATCATCATTGTGTCATAAATAAATTAAATTATATTAAGTCTAAAAATTAAAAATAAAATACCATTATGTAGGAAATAGTTTTATCTTTCTAATTAATATTAATAGTCGAATTTATCTTATGTATAACCCTATATAAAAAATGATTTAGTTATTAAACTTTGATTTTAACTATTTTAACCCTTCTTTAAATATATTAATAATAAATATCCTAATATAATCCAAGTGGGTCTAAATGGTCATATTTTATTCATAAGGTTTTTTAGGTCGAATTACACTTATCCAATAGAATTGGGACATGTGTTAGGGTAATAATAATAACACTTTTACCCTTAATTATCCTATTTTCTTTTAACCGTGGTAAAAAAAAGTAAAAAGTTACTATTCACAAAGAATTATTTTCTTCTCATTGAACCACATTTCATTCCTTTATATTAACCGTGTCTCTCAGATTTTCTAAATTCCACTCACAGAAACGGTAAAATTATGTTTTATGAAAAATTCAGTTTTTTAACTACCTCTTAGTGGTTTCACTATTCATCAAAAAATGAAAGTTTCCAGAAAAATACCAAAAACTAAGCCTAAGATATATTTGATATTATGAATTAAAAAATGATGTCTATTTTACCAAATTCAAAACATATCAGGTACATTAACGAATTTAAAAATTAATTCCCGTTGTCAAAACAAATAGCGTGTTTTTAAGAAATAATAACTATCAAAAGATTGACACTTGTTTATGTCTGGTTTAAATGTGAAATTGCATCCAATGAACAACATTGTATTAAACTATAAAAATATATTCTAAATATACTTTAAAACCACTCAAATTAATAATTTATTACTATTAATTATTTCAATTAAAAAAGTTGTTTTTAATTAAAATTTGGTAATTTTCACTATTCATCATAATATGAAAGTTATCCGAAAAGTACCAAAATATCACCCTAAGCTAATTTAGATATTCCGAATCCAAAAATCAAGTCCATTTTGAAATATAAAATTTAAAATATTTCAAAAAGTGGGTATTACTATTCCTAACGGCTAGTTCATAATAATATTATAATAATATCTCGTTTAGTGAAACTCGGTATTGCGTACTACACACGCTATCGAGGAAGGTCTTTATTGCGTGTAATGCAAGCCAAGTCAAGGATGTGTGTTATGAAAGATCATTTTGGTGTAGCGTACAACACAAGACATTAATGAAATTAAAAAGAATATTTCTCATAAAATCTTGGGGTGTTACAGAGACCACACATGCCCATATGTCCACAGGGCATGCCCTTGATGAATATTCAAAAGGTGGGGAGCACATTAACCTTTTCAAAGGACGCACTATTATACCAATGAAATTGCAAGGGGGGTGTTGAGGGAGTTATATACATCCCCTTTGAGGGTACATCTAGGTTTAGAAAAGATGTAATAGAACCTATGATGTTAGTACTGGTGGTCGTGGATGAAGAATTTAGTGGCATAGTTTGTCGCATGATTCCTCACATGTCAGCAAGTGATGGCTGGGCACTAGGTTCCAGTAGGTTTGACACAACCCATCGAGGTACTAGAGTGGAAGTGGGATGGTATATCGATAGACTTTGGACAGGATTACCACATTTTTCTAGGGGGAACGATACTATCTCGGTGATGATAGACTGACTAACCTTGTCATCCCACTACCTACCCATTCAAGAATAGGGTTCTGTAGAGATTTTGGGACGCCTCTACAGACAACAGATAGTTTGACTCCATGGAGTCCCATCTATGATAGTATTAGTTCATGATGAATGATCTACATCCCGGTTGTGGAAGGTATTACATGAGGCATTTGGGACTCATCAACGCTTGAGAATAGCCTTTAACCCATAGATGGATGGTCAGATGGAGAAAAACAGATAGACCTTAGAGGACATGCTTCATGATTGTGTTCTTTCTTTTGGTAGAATTTGGGAGGACACCTTACCATTAGTGGATTTTCCATACAACAATAGCTCGCACTACACTATCTGTATGGATCCATTTGAGGCACTGTATGAATGACCATGAAGATCACTGTTATGCTAGATAGACCCAATGGAGTCAACACTCATGGGTGCATATATGGTACATGCTTCCACTAGGAAGTTTTCTGAGAGTGGATGAAGACTTCATAGATCCAACAAAAGTCCATTGATGATAGTGATGAATAACCTTGGAGTTCTAAGAGTCTGACCATGTATTTTTATGTGTATCTCCTTGACAAGGGATACATATATTTGGCTTGGGTGGAAAGTTATCTCGGAGGTTCATCAGACCTTTCTTAATACTTCGTAGAGTGGGATAGGGGGTGTATCGCTTGGCCCTACCACCAATGTTAGTGAAGGAGCACAACTTCTTCCGCTTATCCCAGCTAAGGAGTTACATGCATGACCCTTCTCACATTATCGATCATGACTAGTGGAATATTGACTATGGGGAGACATTCACGGAGTACCAGGTGGAGAAATAGGATAAACAAGATAGGATTCTTCAAGGATGGTCAATTAATTTGATGTTTTTTCATTGAAAATAGGACAATATCTGGGAGATCACATGGGAGAGGGAGGCTTAGATTCATGTTCAATACCCCCGATTTGATTGATTAAACCTTATTTTTTATTGTAAGGTCATAATTCCCTAAAGGTGGCAGTAATGAAATACCACAAAATTCAATATATATTTTTTTTTGAAAATTACAAGGGGTTTTTTTGAGACCATAATCTGAGACGGCGTGTAAAAATGAGTCCTTGAGTGGTCAAAACATATTTTTAAACTTTTTTGAATGTTCATTAAATAAACGCGTGAGTAGGGTTTTCTAACATTCAAACCAGTTCTTGAATCAAAAATCTGAGGACGCTGTTGAACTATGAGAATTAGGATTCCTCTAGAAAGGTCCTAACATCAACTTGTAAAGTTTGACTAGAAAACATATTTTTTGGACATTTTAGTAGAAAAAAATGGAATAACCGAAAAGGTTATTTTATATTTTTTCTTCATCATTTAGCAGCGGAACGTCAGCGCTACGGTGCAACGACGAGGTGATGCTGAATCTCATTAATGAATCAACATAGAGATGCTGCAATGCACAACAAGTATTCCTTCACTAATTAAACAAGAATTCATGGTTGACAAACTACCATGGAATTCCTCTAATGAAAAATGAAGGAACCCTCTCCAACGATGAACACTGGTTGATCATAAAGTGGAAATGAAGTCCATAGATAACGGGATGAGATCTAGAGATTAATGAACGACAATGAGAATTCATCCTTGAATGATCCATTTCTTTGGTAGGGGGTCTTATTCTAAGTGAATTCATCCTTTCCCCCATTACTGAAATTCTATGATGAACACAAACAAATAGAAAAACATATTTTCATGCAGATCAATTTTCACTGTGGGATGGATAATGATGCAGGAAAAAGGGGATATCTATTTTTTGTGATTATTGCCCCATTTTTTGTTCTTCTTGATCTTGATAAAAATAAATTATATGGGTATATAATAATAATGTATTGGATTACTATTTGGGTGTTATTATGTGTGACTCATTCTCCTCTCATCTTCATGTGTTCTTCCTGTTCTTCATGGCACAATAGGTTTCATAGTGATGGTAACTGCAATCTGTATGGGACCATAGTGGCACATTGGTGAATTGGCCCACGAATAAAGTCATGGGAGATGGAAGAATGGGTGAGGATGGGCCAAAAAACAAGGCCAAAATGGTGGTAGGAGTCTGTAGTACCCTACAGCGATGGTGGCATAGGGCCGCGGTGGAAGCACCAGGCCGTGGAACCTAGGCCGCAACGGCTGGCAAGAGGTGGTGACAGGGGCCATGGGCATGAAGGATAGTGGACATTAGCAGACAAACACGGCCACCTGGCCTCATTGGAGGCACCACACGGTGAAAATCCATGGCCCGTGGACCACCGCGGTGAGTTGGAACCGTGACACACTGTGTGTCATGCAGAAGACCTAGTGCACATGAATGGATCAGATGGTCGAGGGGGAATCACCACTCTGGCACCCTATGGATACATGAATCAGATACCACACGACATCCGGGATGGAGGAAAACCGACCCACCATTGCAATCCGGGTTGAATAGGAAAATCGGGTTGTTGGGCATCCATATGGGGCAATACCGGTCCAATCGAGTCAGACCGGGCTGGTGAATGCGGACATGGTCACCAGGTGACCTGGAAAATTGGACCCGCAAATTAACCGGGCTGATTCCAGTGAGGAAAAATGGGCCTAGACAATGGTCGAGGCCAGAACGGGTCGGCCTAGACCAAAATAGGTCGAGTTGGGTCGTGCAGGACCCACGGGCCGAGTTGGTCGTATCGGCCCGACCAAGTCAGACCAAACCCTAAAGTAACCGGACCCTGGTTACAAAAACACCGAGATCATTCAGGCCAGACATCTGATTGATGAAATTTCTACGACGTTGGGACCCTTGTGACAAGATGGTCCATTGGGTAGACACTAAGTGCGATTTCATTCAAATTGAGATGAGAATAATGGCTTGAGGAGTAGATTCTCACCAAATCATTCGTGCAACGAATAGTAGTCCTATAGCTAGCTGTGACACAAAGGATATGATGAGTGGGACCTTAGTGGTCCAATAGATCAGTGGACCTCAGTGGTCTAGCAGACGATCAGACCTCATTGGTACTGAATATGAGTGGATCTTAGTGGTCTAGTAGATGAGGGGACCTCAGTGGTCTAGTAGACAATCTGACCTCCATTGTCAAGAAGACGAGCGGACCATAGTGGTACATCAAACCAACCGACCTCAGTGGTCCAATAGACATGCAGACCTCTGTGGTCCATAAGAGGAGCGGACCTTAGTTGTATAACAGGTGAGAGGACCTCAGTGGTCTAGTAGGTGAGATGACATCAACGGTCCAGTACACAAGCATTCCTCAGTAGTCCAACAGACAATCATACCTCTATCATCCAACAGATGGGTGGACCTCAATGGTCCAACAGCCAAGCGGACCTCTGTGGTCAAGTAGTCGAGCGCACCTCAATGGTCTAGTAGTTGAGCAGGCCACAGTGGCTCATCAGGGATGAGTCCCTCAGTAGTACAAGATGATTGAGCTTTTGACTGAAAATCTTACTTTATATACATTGAGTTATTCCTAGCATGAGCTATATTTTCATTGTGGTCTTACTATGTGATCTTGTTGTGTGGCCATACTTTGTGGTATTTACTTTGTGTTTTGGGGTCCCTACTGAGTATTGTGTTACTCACCCCTACCCTAGATTTTCCTGCACGTGTCATGTATCATACATGTGATCAACGGTTCGATGGAGACCTTGGTGGTCCAGGACCAGGTGGTGCCCAGTGAGATGGGATGGACAATATGTACTTCTATGGCCACAGATAGCTACCCTCCATATACCCTTTAGAAAGGGTTTGAGCAGAAGGACCTTGGTAGCTGTACCTTCCTTTGTGGTTTTGGGATTGTATTTTGGCCCCTTTTTACTTTTTAGTTTATACTATACTTTTATTTGATGTCTCAGTGGCAGTTTGGTTAACATAGTGTTTACCTTTCTGTAGTTTGTGTTTTGTGTGTGTGTGTTATGGTTTGAGTTCAATTCCTTACCTTTTTGGGATATTCCTTCTTGGTTCTAGTCACTAGCCCCAGTCCTATGGAAGGCATTCTTTTGGTAGTCACGACATGGGCCTTGGGGGATAGTTCATTAAATCATCAGTGATCGATCTAAACTTGTGGTAGGGAATGTAATTTTATGTTTTCACACCCTTAAATAATTTATAAACATTGATTTTTATATCTTCCTTAATTTATCTATGATTTATTTTCCTCACTTGATCCCTACCATATTTGTTATTATTGATTCTTTTATTATTTTATTTCAACCATAATTTCACTATTATATCTACATTATGTAATTTTGGGTCAACATCAAATCATCCTATGACTATTTCACCATTTTTGTGTGCTTTTCTCCCACCACTCTTTGAGTTATTCATCATTGGACCATCGGGTTAATACATGACATTTGTGTTCCAAATCTGTGTATGAATGAAGTCTCAAATTCATGGGAGAATTTTTAATGGGGTGGAGATCATTGTTTTATAGATGGAATAGGTTTTTATGTGGCATACTTATGTTGGAAACATAGATTAGAGGGAAGATCATGAATCTATTTCCATGGGAGGAGAGGTGTAACGTTGCGGTGTGACATGCATGAACCGTATGGTGTTCAGGTGGTCATAATCCATCCACTAGAAATGTATCATCCATGCTCATACCTAAATCTCTGTTCCGCAACATTATTTGATGTAGAAATAGTTTTCATGAAATCATAGAAGAAAACTGTAAAGATTTCTATAGTTTCTGGAAAATACTAATATCCACAGTGTGTACTCTAAAAAAATGTGACATCTACTTCCCTTGCCAAGACATCTAGGGTTTCAGGAAGAGTTAAAAATCACACACAGTGTATGAACCATACAAAACCAAGGACCTATTACTTGAAGATCGACATGTTCCCTAATATTACGTGGACAGAGACATGGTTGTGTACATGGGAATGGTTTGATTACATGAGCACAACCATGTAATCAAACTCAACGATATACTCGGACCCAACCTGGGTACCGAGATAGTACTAGTGTACATGGTAATGGCCAGAGTACATGGGTATATGTTTAAGTGAAGGGGCATGGACCAATGTACATTTTTTCATGCCAAAGTACATAGGAATCAGCAGATAGTACATGGGAATACCCCTATCATCTAGGACACGCTATGAAATGTATGTATACTCCATGTAGTTCCATATGGACATCTATGTCATGAAAACGAGTGGAAATTCATAAGAGTCTAGTTGGGTTCAAACACCATGTAAACCTAGGAACACATATTTTATCTTCCTTATGAACTTACACCTTGAGTATTTCCTTCATTAGGACTCATATTTAGACCATAAATAATCCTATCCAAATTAGTTTTCCATGTAGAACATGATAATGGACTTTATTTTGGAATTAGAGATATAAAGGATGGTTTTTTAGTGTGATTCTTCCTTTATCAATGATTAGTCGATGGTAGTGATCATGTGTGATCATGATAGATATATTGGGGTCAGTAATCCGTTGTCTAACTAAGGAACAGGTTTCCCATACTCTTTACATGTGTAGAGTTCTCACATCCATAATATATTAGGGAATGGTTACTTTATCTGTGGAGTTGTATTCTATATTGTTAAAACCTTGTGACTATAAGCTTCTCTATGAGAGTTGGTTCCTCCTCAGGTGAGGAGTTTAGTAGTGAGGAGTTTCCTCTCCACTAAGATTCTGGTGAGGTTGTGTGTAGTGTTAGGAATGAGAGACATACTTTTTTGGATATTCAAGTTAACTCAACATTCATAGCTAGAATGTGGATATGGATATCCAATTTCATTATATTTATGGTTTCTTTTTAATAATATATGTTGGGTATAATTTCCCATCTTCTCGTGGGTTTAGTATAATGTTTATATCTATATTTATCCCTTTTTTGTTATTGGGTGTCCTATTGGGTATTCATATACTCACCCCTACATGGTATTCTACCACATGTCTTTTGCCTTATGAAAATGATGGAAAGATCAATGGAGACCTTTGGGGAGTAGGTTCTAGAGTATAATATTTGTACATAGCATATTTGACCTTATTGACAAGTTAGTTTTTGATATTATCAGTCATGCTCTCTTCTTTCATTCCCTATTTCGGGTTTTTGTTCAGGTTCGGATCCCATTTCTAGATGTATATGTATTGTAACCTTTATACTTTTTTATGTCATTGACATACATTGATTATTTCCTATAGTTTTATGAATGAATTTTTTATACTTTATATGTGTTATATTATTACTTTATCCCTACATTTTTCTATGGAGATGGTTGTGTGCATGTGAAATGTTACATAGTTTTAGGACTCCCATTTTTGTGATATGAATTCATAGAACTAGTCTTCAACCCATAACCTATCTGAGGTAGACATGGGGTGTCAAACTCGACATTCCACAAGGTAGGAGAGAAATGGTGGATTCGGTAATGAAAGAGTAGTATCAAATGTGTAAATACCCACAACTAGTGTTTGGTGTTGGAAAATGTTTTGAGGACGGGTTTTTGAATATAGGGAAATAGTGTTCTAGTGTCTTGAGTTCATCTCTTAGGCCTGGAAACCCCATTTTGGTGTTATGGATGACATATTCAATCATAATGTCTCTGACTACATAATTTTAGGCTTGGCATACCAACACATTAGTTGTAGGAAACCTATTTTACATAAATCATATTGGATTGGGTCATTTTATTTCCATTTACTTCATGATTCATCGCCCCATGTATTCTAATATAATGATGGCATGCATTGATAACTATGAGGATTCCTCCATGTTGATAAATAGATTGGATGCTAACATAGGATCATGATGACGATCAGTTGGGTGATGATGCCTCATTTTAGGGACCCAATCATGAGTTGTTTCCTCTATCCAGGCATGGAGTAGTGTTAATACCTATCAAGTAGCAGATACATATATCAGCCTAAGAAGACAATGTAAAATGGATTAGCATTTTTGGTCAGTTCCATTGAAATTGAACACTATGATTCATGGTGATCCAAACCCTCAGGCAACAGATGATTAGATCGAGGTAGTATTTTTTATGTTTCAATCATCATTATGCACAAAATGATCAAATATTTGTTCTTTTAGCCAAAATTCTTTATGAAGAATCGTGAAAATGGTGGACTCTGATTACCCATAGTTGTGGTGAGGCGATTATTTTAGGGTTATACCTGCAGAAACTATTCTATGATCTGTATTACCCATCTATTTTTTTCCCCTATGTCAATTTTGGAGCCTCTTGAGATGTAGTATGGTGATATGTATGTTACTAATTATGAAACATGTTTTAATAACCTCTCATTTTACACCATTTATTTGGTGTGAGATGGATATTAACTAGAATATATGATTAAGAGCATCCTTTATATAGATATCCATTCCAGCATGGTCTCCTAGTTCATTTCCACATATGATGGAGTCCTAGAGCAGGATCTGTTTATTGATAGCTTCTTAGCAGAAGGATGTTGGGTGGTTGGGGCTGAACGTGGTCATCATGGGGCTGAGTCATCTATAGTAGGTAGTATTCGACATTTGTTAGGGTCTTGCTGCTGGAGGCATATCCATTCCTAGACATATACATTTGGATATGTGTCATGGGATTCACATATAGAATCCTACCAACCAAGAGAGGGGTGATGCTATTATTATGATGGGAAAGTCCACATGGACTATGATTTCCTAAATTGATATGTTGAGGAAGGTAAACAATTATTTTATGGACCACTAGGGTTGATTAATCATCATGATCTGGGATCTCCCATGCATTGTATTGTAATCACCAAGGGAGGCATTTCTAGAAGAGGAGTAGGAGAATCTCTAAATGAAGGATCTACAGGTGGATTTCGATTCTATGAGCTTCTTCCACCATCAAAATTAGGTGGATCAAACTAGTCATGGAGGGAAGGTGGTTGAGGCCATATAAAAATACCAATTATGGAGGGATATAATTAGGATTCTCATAAAATTATTCAAGGTATTGTTTTTGTATTTGGTACAATTTCTCAATTACTTGTAGAAACATTAATGATTCATATTTTATCTATATATACCTCATGTGAGATCTAAATATCATATTTATGTCTTTATCCTGGTATTTGTGATGAGGATCCTCTAGTTATAAATTATTCTAAATCATACATCTTCTAAAAATACAAGTTGGAGTTCTATGGTAAGATTTTCGCATGGGCCTTATTGGTTGGTGCAATGAAAACTTTCGACACCATCTTGGTTATGGACTAGTTTCTCATGGTACTACACTAGATTGAAATTCATCATAAGAGAGTTATATGTATTTATATAGATGTGATGTGATTCTCATTCTTGATTAAGATATATATTATGGATGAGATTATAGGTCATGTGAGTAGGAAGTTTAAAGTCATCACCGATCAATTGGAGTGGTTAGTCCTTGGTTCATCATTCTCTTTAGGCATCAAGATTCTAGAGGAATCGGAGTAAAATATGGATGTATTTCACCAAGATTTAAAAAGACTACCTCTAAGGTGGGAGATTAACTTGTTTATAAAATTTTACCCAAGGACCTCATATATATATATTCTACAACATATTAGATATCCCATACTGAGATATAAAAGATATAGTTGTATCTGGAAGACCTTTATGAAAATCGTTTTCTCATACACAATTTTTCATCTTGGGTGGTTCCAATATTATTTTCTAAAAAGGAAGATTATATTTTGAGGCTTTGAGTGGGATATCATCACCTACATCAGGTAAGAATCCATAACAATCACACCCTTTATAATGTTGGAGACCTTTTCAACATGATAAATGGTGGTACTAGGTTCTAAAATATCAAAATTTAGTCCAAAAACCATTAGTTAAGGGTTTAAAATAATGATATTCTAATGAAAATATTCAAATTTTTCTATAAAAACTATGTGTTCCAAGAGATAAATTTTAGGGAAATAATGCCCTTGATTTTTTCATGGATCTTATGTACCATATATTCCCTTCATACTTGGAGTGATTCAAAATTTTCTTCCTTCATGATTTTATCATATAATCTCCATTAATTTCTCAAAGTGTCAATTTTGGATATACAAGGATCAGTTTCTAGGGAATTTCATATCGTACCACGGTATAGATGAGTTTTTGGTGAATATTGATATAGTGCTTTCATGGGATCCACCGAAGAATGTGTTAGAGGTGTGGTGTTTTCATAGTTTTTTGGTGCACTATATGATATTTGTGATATAATTTTCCAGTATAGAATCCCTTTTTACTACCATTATGCAGAAATGGAATCCATTTACCTAGATTAATAAGTGTTAGTGTGGCTTCGAGGAAATAATACATAGGTTGAACAATGATCCTATATTGAGACTACTGAATGTGGAATTGTGATGCCTATATAGTTGGGATTGGATGTATGTTGAGGAAAATGTAGGCAATTATTGATTATTTAATGAGGTAGTTGAGTCCCAATGAGAATGATTGTCCGACCAATGACATATAATTGTAAATGGTAGTCCTCAATATGAATATGTGGAGGCACTATCTTCTGGGAAAGCATTTGATATTTTACTTTAAAAACAAAAGTCTATGGTGCATTTTCAATCTAATAGATCTAAACCTCATACTGAGGTATTGATAGAAGTTCCTATAATAATATGAATTCAAGATAGTCTATACTCCAGTGAAGGGGAATGTGGTGGAAGATTCCTTTATAAGGAAGTCTTGTTATCACTTCATAGAGGAGGTGATTGAGTAGTTGGATTATTTATAGCTAACCCTGCTGTAGGAGAGTGGTGCATATTATATATGGTCGATGCTAGTTACTTAAAAACATATTTAGAATTTGAATTAGGATTGTTTAAGAGACATATAATATAAAGATCTATGTGATCGCATATCCTCAGGAGATGTCGAAGATGAGTTTTTTAAGGGGAGTGCGCCATGTGTTTTTTTGGGGTTGTAATGTGGTTCTAGTTTTGTTTCAAGAGGAGGTTCTATGAGAGTTTCAAACATCCAATTATATTATACATAATGGTGTTTTGAAGGTGTAAATTTAATTTTGGAGGGAGTTTAGTGGGCTAGAATGAGGAATTATATTTTGGAGTTTTTCTCTTGGGGACTCAGAATTCAATAGGTAAATGATGAACATAATTTTTCAGCAGGTTTGAATTAACCTCTTCAAATTAAATAATGGGAATGGTATGGATTATTGATGGATTTTTTATGGTGTTTTATTAGGTATAGAGATTCTATGATTCTATTTAGGTGATTCTTGACCGACTCACCAAGTCAATATTATTTTATTCCATATGTGAGAAGAGTTTTCCAAAGTTTTTGGGTCAGTTTTACATTTAGTAGATGGCCTAGATTCATAGGTTACCCACAACGTCTATCTCTATCAATTACAATTAGTCCACATCATAGTTTTGGAGGGGTAAGTAGGAGGATTTCTTGAACCAATTCTGAATCATAATTTTTACATATATATGAATTGAATGATATAGTGTACTATATAAGTGTTAGAGGATATACTGAGATCCTATGTGTTGGATATTTTCTAGAGATGGGAGGATCACATTCCATTGGTAAATTTTTATTATATTAAAATTTATAACTATTATATCAGTATGGAATCTTTGGAGGCCCTGTATGGGAGGCCCTTCAGGTCATCTTTATGTTGGACTAATATTGTAAAAACATATCCTGTTAGGATGGAGTTGGTGTTGGAAACTTTAGAGAAGGTTTAGGTGATCCATGATCATATGAGGAGATACATTCATGACCCTATTAATGTTATTGAATTGGGAGAATGAGACATCGAGGATGGAACCAAAATTACATAGAACTGGATGCAGATTGAGGATACGAAATTGAGGACCCTACACAGAAGGACCAAAAATTTGGTTTGTGTTATTTGGCAATATGGGAGAATGAATGAGAACTCTTGGAAGCTTGAGAGAAATATGGGGGCTCAGTAGCACCACCATTTTGTGTAGAATGATATTTTTTTGGTTGAAAATCCTTTAAGGAGGTTAGAATGTAATTAATTTTGTTTTTTGATCAATCCATTTGAATATTTATATATATATCATTTAATTTTTCTTCAAAGTTAGCACTATGTTTGGGTGTCTCAGAATCCTAGTATTAATATATTATAAATATAAATATATATTAAAGGACATGCATACAAATTTTCAGAATAATTTTTTTCATATTGATCAGAACCATGGATGGTAAATCTAAGATGATGGTTAATATTAAAATAGAGGGTTTACCCTAGGTACAACATAAATATGGTTGACATTAGGCATTCAGTTAGCAGTTACTATTTTCGACTTTGTTATGTAATTAATAAATTAATTAAATTAATTTATCTATATAATTCAAATCCAAAATATCCTCTATATATGATCAATTATAAAAAATAAATATTTTTATCTACATAACCCTTGGGAATTTGAGAATATCCAAGGAGAATTTTCATTAATGAAGGATGATGGATCATAGTTTATTGATCATTTGTTAAAGATTTACTCTTCACCAAAGATGATCTGTGATGTTACTAATGGTAATTCCATAGACCCAATATTCATCATTGATCAATTCAAACTCAAGGTATGGATTTCTATTTTATGGTTTGCACCATTGATTAATTAATAAGAATGGATTTGTAAAAATGATTTAATTTCACCATGATTTATGTTCTTCTCATGATCCTTACCTTATTTGGTAGTTCAGATAATGAAGCGTCTTGGGTTTTGGGTGGTGATAAATATCACACATTGTGTATGACCAATAAATGATGTGTGGCCTAATACTAGTGGATCAATGCATACCCTAGAACTACATGGGAACATAAATTACCAAGTAAAAAATCATGATCAGATTACACAGGCATGACCATGTGCTCAATCATGGATATGTTCTCAGAAATGAAGAAGGTACCCAAACATGGAAAATGTACATAGGAAAGGATAGAGTAAATAGGCATGGTAAGATGTACATATTCATGGGATTAAGTACATGGGCATGTGATGAGGTACATGATAATGGTTTGGAGGACACTAGAATACATAGGGAAGTCATGACACTTTTTCTATTACATGTATAGGCTTTTTAGTTCCAAATATCTAGAAAATATATGTGTATATGGGGATCATCCACGCTATCCATGAGAATTAACACATCATGTGACCCATGTTACATGATTTTTTCATTCATCTAGAAATTCTACATTGAGTATCTCATTCTCCAGGAATCAAAATTGGGCTCATGAGTAGATTATCCTGACAAGTTTTCCACATAATACATAATTGTAAGATTAGTTTTGGAAGCAAGATATGGAATATGGTGTTTCATGCATGATTATTCCTTCTGTGATTCTTGGCTGATCAAAATGATTGGGTGTGATCATTAGAGAGATGTTGGAGTTAGTAATCCACTATTTCATAGGGGAATGGATCCCCCATACTCTTTAAATAGGGAGAGTCAATAATACCACATAATATAAAAGGGAATGAGTCCTTTATATATGGAGTGGTACTCCCCATCATCACAATCCAGCAGCCAAAGAGTCCTCCGTGGGAGTTAGTGTTCCCTCATTTGTGGAGAATAGTTAGGAGGAGTAGGCCTTACCACTTAGGTAATGATGAATTTTCATATCGTTTTGGGCATTGTAGATGGGCCTCTATAGATATAGTAACTCATCATTCATAGATAGGTTGTAAAAATTTATATACTCGTTACCTCCCACTTTCGTTTCTTTTGGTGCGTATATATTGGTTTTCATTTCCATATTTCTTATGTATTGAGCTAAGTATTTACATTTATAATATTTTATTTTTTGTTTCTAGGGTTTCCTACAAGTTATGTATATACTCACCCCTAAATGGGGTATACCCACTTGTGTTGTGACTTTTATAGATGATAGGTAGATCAGAGGCCACATTTTTGGATTAGGTTTTTTAGGATCATAGTTATACCTAGAAGAGATAACTGGATTCAATGGTTCATCAAAGAGATAATGAGTCAAGATCTCTTCAGTAATTTACTCATTCAAGTTATTTTTATTTTGAGACCTTATTTCTAGTTGGGAATGTATTTTCTCCCTTCATACCTCTTTAATACACTAATGTACTTTGATTCTTTCCAAGAGTTAGTTGCATACATGGTTAATACTATAGATGTTTAAGTTTATTACTTTTTCTCTTCATTGTTTCATAGATTTGGTTGTGTGCATGTGTATAGGTATATTGTCTAATTCCTCCCAAATTTGTGATATGCCTTCTTGCAGCTAGTTGACAGCCCCTAGACTATTTGAAGTATACTTTGTGTATCACAATCTGCCTACCACAAGCCAAGTGATCCCAGTTGGTAGGGTTATGACATTAAAAATATAACATCAATCCTTTAGAGATATTAACAGCTACCCCTATGGATTATTTTTTAAAATATCCAATACTTCAGATAATATATGTTCTTCTACCCATGAGATTCTCTTCTTAATTATTCTCTTCAATTCTCCCCCCTATGTTCATTTTCACCCTCTTATTGATAATGAAATACAATGGTTCCAAACCTATAAATTTTTTACTTTTTATTACATTTCCCCACAACCTAATCCCCCTTCATTTTTTATGGATATATCTTCTATTATTCGCCCATATTGCGATAATCATTCTTCTAAAAAAGCTTATTTGTAGTCTTTAAATCCCATCTTATTTTCTTATCCCCCATTGATATTAATGGAATATCTAATATTATTTCAAATTTATCCTGGGAAATAAAACACCATAGAGATAAATCCTTTCGAAACATTATCTCTCTTATTGAATTGGGAATAAATCCACTTCTCCTTGGTGAAAAATCCCCCTTACACCATTATTAATATATAGGTCTAATTATATAATTATCTAAATAACATACTTCCCTAAAATATGTAGTAACTCATCAGATCAATTTTTGAATTTAACAGTTAACACTTGGGTAGTGAACAGATCATCTAAGCCTACCGACCCAAGTCTAGGTGTAGGAAACCAGATTCAAATTCCACCTCCACAAGGGTTTTCCATCCCATGCATTAATATAAATAACACCATTGTATCATTAGATTTTATACATTTTCAACAAAATAACAACCCCTAATATCAACATATTCACACACTAATCATCTAGAATATAAACTATAAATCATTTTGGGTTGAGACATAATTAGTGAGGAGTCAATTTAAACCCATTTTATATGATTGAAATAATGATACCAATTTAAGTAAAAAATTCATCATCTGTTTTATAGGAACAAAAAAAATTATATTATGGAATATCGGCCTTTTTAATTGGATTAAAAACTCTCGTGAATCTCCATATTTTGAAAACAATTATACTAATAAATTTAGGGATTCCACTTTTTGAGGATAACCCCTTTATCTTAGAATCCATTAGAATTTCAAAAATCAGAATTGGTGGTGTCCAATTTTAGTATATAAAAAAATAAATCTATATCTCTTCCTTATTGTTGTTACAATTTTACTTCACTCTTTTGGTTGATAGATTCAACTAAACACTAGAACTGAACATACTTTATTTGAAGGAATATTTTTCATGGTTCAAATTTCATTTTTTAAATACTTTTTCCATGACATTTTTAGCATAATAAATTTATATAACATGAACCTTCATGATTTATATCACTCATACCCACAAAATTTTTAAAAATAACACTTTCTACAGGAATAAGAATTTCAAGATTCGATAATGATCTTCATTATAGTATGTATATCTCTTAATCCATTTTTGGAATTTAATCATTTTGATGATTCAATTTTATCCTTTGCATCCATGTTAATTATTGATTTCTGATAAATTTTTTGGTAGTATAGAATATCATATTATTTATTAGCTTCTCGTCATTAAAAGATTTTAATTTTCATCTATAATATATGTCATTGCAGCACCTTTACCCCATGGATCATATCTCCCTAAAAAAATTTGTACATCAATATGTTTAAAAAAATTAAAGTGTATGAGAATTTGGGTACCTTGAGTTCCCTCATGTATAGGAATAGAGGAAATCAGATTGGATGAACCATTCACCATTCATATTTCGTTTTCCCTTTTTCAACATTTTGGAAAGTAAATCCCTAATTTCTTCATCTTCTTCATCATCACATGTATCTTGTTTTCTTAACCATTTTGCAATGGATTTTCACTTTGTGAGACCACTTACACACATTTATTTTTTAATGATTGAAATCGCATACTTACTTTGATTGGTCATTTCCACACATTAAAAAGTATCTTATTGAGTTACGTCAATAGTGGATCTCCCCTCACGTATTTTTCTCCATTACATATTTATATTTTTCCGTTTTGTGGGTTGTGTGTAACCACATTGGAAAACTCCTTTCTTAATGACTAATATTTCAATCTTAGATTACTCCCTCATTGGTGGATTCTCCTTTACTTGTTATTATATCTTTCTCTAGGCTGGTACAACCTCATAATTTTTCTTTATGTTTTGTCATTTTTATCCTTGTGGAGAGTTTTTGTGAGTACATAGATCATGGTTCCTGAAATACCCTTCCTTGAAGTTATTCATATCCTTAAAAACATGTATCCTTTTTTCAAAATTAATATCGATTTTTTAGTGTAAATATTCTACTTTTATTTAATTGGAGTATAGTATCTCTATTTGTAAAATTTACCCTCTATAAAATCCTATATTTATAATATCTTACCATGTAATTGAGGTTAGAATAGAAAAATAATTTAATATAAGAATCATAAATCAAGTGGTATCTCATTTACTAGTACATAGGTATTGGTTGATTATTTCTCATATATTTTTCCTTGTTCGCTTCAACATTCCTATTCATGATATTCCAAATTATTCCACAATATAATCACGTTGGTTATTTCATTCTTGTGGAACCACACATTCCGATTTCCTATGTACTACTTCTTTTATTTCATATTCCATATCTATATTTCTATCAATTTCACCTATTTGGGATACTATTGATGAGATATTTATCATTTTATTTTAGGTTTTAATCATATCCTTGAGTTCGCTAATATATCTTCCTTCTTCTTTAATTCAGTAAATATTTATTTCAAACATTATGTGGAACATGATCGGATTAGTATTATTTGTTCATGTTGAGTTTTATGAGGAATGATTCTTTCCTTTAACTAATTTTCAGTGGATATTTTTATTTTTAATGTATTGGGACATTTATTTATGAAAATATCTTTTCTATTTCAATTTAGAATTAATTTGAGTATAATATATTTTAAGGAATAAATTATCTTTTAATATCCATTGCTTCTCCAAAAACAACACTGATAGGTGATAAGAGAGATTATTATTGTCGTGTTTCAAATTATGGACCTCCATTGAGTTATAAATATTATCACTAAAAAAAATTAGTTTCTTCGCCTTTTTGGAAGGATTATCTAACTATTTATATTGGGAGTTACTACCATGAGAATCCCAGATACCCTGGTAGCATGATACCTGTCACGACCCATCCCTAGTGGCCCCTGTCGTGACTACCACAAGCCCGCCTTCCATAGGCCAGTGGATGGCGACTAGCACCGAATGGAATATTCCCTAAACGGGAAATAATTTCCTTTAAAATTGTACAAACACACGGTCCGAGAACACAAAAAGAAGCAACTGTGAAGTAAAATATTGTAGCAAAAGTGTGATGAAAGTAAAGGGACCGGAATTCAAGCCCAACTAGAAGAATACTAGTACAACTGAAAAGTATAAAACAACTGAAAAGGTGAAATGAATCTCTTGGATCGTCCACCATAGATCCTTCCTGAAGGGTAGGTACAACTCATGATCAGTAGTCCCTACGTTGCGTCACACCAAACGGTCCACCCCGGATCCTGCATGAAGGGTAGGTATAGCTCACGATAAGTAGAATCTGTGTCGCATCACACCAAATGGTCCACCTCTGAGCACCGTCTAGTCCTGACTCCCTCATACTCGATCAATTCCATACGATGTCTGCACAAGACACCACAAGGTGCGGGCGAAGCCCGGGCAGGGGTGAGTATAACTATACTCAGTAGGGACCCCAAGACCCTGTAGGTCGCTTAAAGTTTCACAATGGAAAACCCGAAAAGCAATACACCAACTTTACTTAGGTATATTCCCATACATATACCTAAGTTATCTAGATATTGTAATCTGATGCATGAAGAAATTATACCACAAAGGTAACACCATGAAGGTAAAAGTATCACACAGGTAACACCACGAAGATTGAAGCACCACATAGGTAAAAGTACCACACGGGTATCACCATGAAGATAGTACCATGAAGGTAAAAGTACCACATAGATATCACCACAAAGACAGTACCATGAAGGTAAAAGTACCACACTTGTAAAAGACATAGTTCAAACAGAGTCTCAGTTCAAACCATGTCTTCAGTGAAGTATAGTGGTACAAATGATTATTTGCAAAGCTAGATCATATTATTCTGTCAAGAGGCACTGCTTCTGACCATATAGAGTTTGACCCACATAGGATCGATAGGTACTAACTCCCGCAATGATCCACACAGGATCCGACCCGCCCAGAGTCGATAGGTAACTAACCCCCGCTGACCCACACTAGATCTGACCCACATAGGATCGGTATGTGTTGACCCACATAGGATCACTGAGCGCTCACCCACATAGGATATGACCCACACATGATCGGTATGCGCTGAACCAAACAAGATCGTTGAACGCTGAACCACATAGGATCTGACCCACACCGGATTGGTATGCGCTGACCCACACAGGATCGGTGAGTGCTGAACTCTGTATGGTCTGTCTCCAACCTCCGCCTCACTGCCAGCCATTGGATTTTTTGAACCCGGTGCAATCGAGTTTCGTAGAATCTGCCCTCGAGATATTGTTCGTACATCGACCGTCACTAAGCTCCACGTAAGAGTAACCCAAAGGACCATTATTTCTTAAGAGTTCCAACTTGACAGAAGGCACATCAATCAAATTTTCGGTCTGTGAGTTATCAGAATTTTGTTCTGGGGGCCCGGTTGGATTTGGGTTCGATCCAACCTAGCCATACTTCAACTGTATCCAAAACTCTAGTGGAGTATATAAAAAGGAGCATCTCGGTCCAAGGATTATGGTTCCATAGATGGTTTGTTAAACGGACCCCCGGTTCTCAAGACATGGCCACAAAGGTGTATCTAGGTCTAGATGGGCCCGGGTCTGGTTCGTCCCGGCCCAACCCGGCCTGGCCGACCCGAATTGGTTTAGGTCAATCCAAGCCGGTTCAGGTCTAACCTGGTTGGCCTGTGCCCGACTCGCTGGTCCATGGTACATCTTGGCCTACAAAGGGGACGATCTGACCAAGCATGCGGGGTGCGGCCCGCTAGGCGTGGCCCAGTGGTGTGGCCCGTTGGGTGAGGCCCGATAGTGCAGACCGCAGGGCGAGGCCCAGTGGCGCGGCCCATTGGGGTAGTCCGTGGTTGGGTTTACCACCATGGAGGGGTCCACCCTAGCACACACCCGGGAGGAAGCCTCCTCCCAGGTCACCTAAAAGGCCAAAGGGTCGTTCAGTCTTTGGATCGGCATGACGACGTCGCTGTCCTTTGCGGCCGACCAGGTGTCGGCATCCCTTCGGCCTCCGTCACGGCCTCCTGCTCTGGTGGCGCGGATGCGCACCGCTGCTCCACCATGCTGCCGACCGAATTTTAGCCGCCATCCTGTTCTTCCATGACCAACATGCAACGACCTCCTGCTCAACCGACGACACAGATGCATGCCACCCCACCATCCTTGCAGCCGGTCGGGTGCCGGTCTCGGCCTTCTTCCATGAGACATCATGGCTTTATTCCAAGCCCAAATATTATGTCGTTCTCATATTCACGATCCTCGGGTCGAAGTCTCCGCGTCTATATGTCGCACTCAGCAAACAATTTTGTTTCCAACATCATTAATTATTTGGCATTGAAGAAGACAAGATGAACGCGCGAAGAACAAAGAAAAATGGGGAGGGTATATGTGTTGGATGATATCCATGTTTGTCTGGCCATCGTTGTTGTGAATCCAAAATATGAAGAATCAAAAAAAATATATTTAATCATAATTAAATTTAAAACCCCTACCTCGTTTGTCCATTGGATATTGAATGAGGAAGAAGAAGAAGATGAAGAAGATGATGAGGGAGCCAACGTTCGCCGCTCCTGCAACACGCTTCTGAATTCAGGCTTGTGCGTCATCCTAATTCTTGATCTGAAGGATGATCTTCGTTGGAGAGGGTTCTCTTCATTGAATATTGATCTCCAAGGATCTCCTCAAGTCTCCTTTCCTTTTCCTATCCTTTTCCCTGCGAGTGGTGAGGTGCCAAATTAATAAGATTAAGGATTAATTTAATTTAAAGTTGGTGCATTTAATTTGAGAGGATTCCATGTGTCTCCCACATTAATGAAGGTGTTCAAGGGTTGGGTGGTCCGCAACACTAAATTAAAATGGGAGGTTTCCAGCTCGGGTAGTCCCCCCCACTGAATTCAAAAAGGTGGTTTCAAAAAGAAAAATAAAATAAAAGTTGTTTTATTTTATTTTTATTCTTTTAATTCTCCCACAAAAATCCAGAAAACTAACTTTCATGCTTGAATTACTTCAGTAGAGGTGAAGGTCTACTTAAGCGAATATCGGTGTTGTGGGATCAATTGTGTCCTCGCCTTTCAATTCTGAGAACAAGTTCAAAAGTTATAAAATGTCGCTCGTGCATTTACTAAACGTACCTAAAAAAGTTCAAAATATTATTAACAGTCACCCCCGTCCCACTACAGTCGTGGATAGGCTCTGTATAAGTGAAACACGCCCCACCGAACCCAATGTTACTCTCATATTTACAATCCATGTTACCATTTAGATGTTATGTATTTTACAATAAAATAATTGTCACTTAATTATTTTATTTACGGCCAAAAACTAACTTTCTCTGGTGGCTCGTGCCGGAGAAAGATAATATCTTCCTAAAGAAAGAATTACCTCATGAGTTCAGCGGTGATCTCTTATTTTTAATCTGATTTACCATTCGTGAGTTATAAGAATTTAAAAAATAAAATAACTTTATTTAATTATTTTATTTACTGTTATTCCATTTTTGGGTTTTCTCATAGGAGGCCCGCACCGACTAAACATATGTTGCGCCTAGGGTAAAACCGCCATCCTGAACGCAACGGTGCCCTCAGATTTCTGATCTGAGCAGCCATTTAAGAGTTATTCCACTATTTACAGAAAACTTGTGACACGCGCTAATTAGAGATTAAAAAAACTTCATCGGATCATTCCAGGCACTCCGGGTCTCAGAATCATGCGCTGCCAGATTTCATGGTCTTGAAATATTTCCATATAATTAAAAATATATATATGGAAATTCTGTGACATTACATTATCCCCACATTAGGGATTTATTCCCCAGAAAGCCACAACATAAACTAAGGAAGCAAATGGGGGCACTAAACACGAAACTAAGCCTCCCACTCCTATTGTCCTCTCCTAGAGGTTCTCATGCTGTTAGAAAACGTGCACCAGTGGTATCGACGGCCTACAAAGGACCCTCTCCTATCGATCCTCAATCTCTACTGGAACCTCTGTAAACATCGCCCCGTCGTCTAAGTCCATCTCTCCATGGTCGACAACGTGTGATGGATCATGCACGCATCTCCTCAACTGTGACACATGGAAAACATTTTCCAGCCAGTGCACATGTGGAGAAATAGATAGATGATATGCCACCTCTCCCACACTGCTGAGAATCTAGAAAGGTCTGATGAACCTTGGAGATAACTTGTCACCCCAGCCAAATCTCCGCAAACCTTGTCAAGTTGAGACCCCTAGGAAGACATAATCTACCTCTTCCTATCAGCATAAGACTTCTACCAGCTCTGAGAAGTTTTAACTTTCTAACAAGTGAGGAATTGTGATAAAAACCCATCCACTACTTCATTCATCCTTGTTCTTCAGTAATGACATGAGAGGTCCTGGTCCTTCGTCGCCACTCCAGGATGTACTGTTAAAGGGGATGTATGGATCTCCCTCAACATATCCTCCTAAAGTGTTACAGGTAACATGTTGTATCCTCAAAAATGGATGGCGTGCTTCCCACCATCAATAAATCCTTCAATAGACCATCTAAAGGATATCAGAGCACATTAGGCCTCACAGTCAACGTCCCTAGAGGTGCCTCCTGAATTCACTGATGAATTGGGGGAGTGACAGTCATAGATTGGAGGTAAGCTACTCCATATCTATCCACGAATGATATCTGTAGTGTGACTAGTTGATCTGACACCTCACTCAGCAACTGCTGACCAAACCTCCTACTGAGTGCGCTTGCTATCACGTTCCCCTTCCCATGAGAAAATCCTATTTCAAGGTCATATTCCTGGATGAACTATGGCCATTGTCATTGTCTCAGCTCCTAAAATCCCTTCTAACACTTCTCCATCCATAGGAAATGCTCCCCCTTCTTCGTCAAAGATGACAAGGGTGCTGCTACCCTTGAGAAGTCAGGTAAAAATCTCAAGTAGTACCCATCCAAAGAAGAATTTCCTCTCCCTTATGGGATTTAATCTAGGAAACATCCTTTAAAAATATTTCCACACACTCTTCCACTCCTATTGGGAACTGAAAACACAAAACTCCTGCTTCTATAAGGGTAAGGTTGGCCGACTCAAGAGTGTTCGGTTTCACCCTCCTTTGCATGAGTTGAACCTGTGCTGCCCGGGTTTCCATTCACCGACAAAGTAAAACCCCATTCCAACATTTTTGTGAAAAAACAACCTATGGACTAATATAGTCAATCTGGGTATAAACTATGGATGTCCAGTCCATACCCAAACTAACGTTGTACGACCTCGACCCTTCCACCTTGAGGTTGCAACTAAAACTCTCGCCTCAAGGTTCAGATCACACCATCAGTGTATGTGTGATTATTGAGTCTCATCCCAAAGGTATCTACAGACATGAGGGTCAAGTCACCGGTTTAACCAGAAACTCTATGACGTGAATAGGATTCATGTAAAGAAGGAATGGTTGGTACATATGTCTATTAATATGACACCTAGTAGTAGACACAGACAATATCTCTAATAATTCTTGGAGCCCTTGGATCACACTCTCTGACCGCTTGTAGCTACTCCCTTCCTCTTTCCTCCTGCACCCTGAGCCTCATGTGAACCAAAAAGGGGGGGTGTAACATGTTGAAATGTGTGACATCTCTTGCTGCTCTCCTAGCTCCTCTTCCACATCTGTTTCCCAATAGATTCATCTATACTTATCACATCCGCTTCCAAAAACATTTTACATGCCCAATTCATTGATATCACGACCCGTCCTCAGGGCCCATTCCATGACTACCCTAAGCCCGCCTTCCATAGTCCAGGGGCTGGCGACTAGCACCAAAGGCCTAAATCACGATATAAAGGGAAGTCATTTCCTTTATGAAACTTAAACACACACACGCAGTCAGAGAACAAGTGGAAGAAAATGCTAAGTAAAGCAGTAGTAGGTATGTTGAAATTAAAGGGGTCCTGAAATACTAGCCCAACAGAAAATAATATCTACAACAGAAAGAAAGTACAACTGAAAAGACAAAAAGCTAAAAAGTGAAGAATCTCCTGGATCATCCTCTGAGTTCCTACCTGAAGGGTAGGTACAGATGTCCTCCTCGGCACTCCACATCTTTTTGTCTCCTATGGGTACCAACTCGTCATGAGATCCACCACCAGGTACCATCCAGCTCTACAATCCTCAACCACGACCTGTATTGTCCATCGTCTGCAACCAACACAACGAGGTGCGGGAATAGACAGTGTAGGGGTGAGTATAATGATACTCAGAAGGAACCCCGAGACCCTCAAGGTCTCACTAAATCCAACAAGGATAACCACAAATAAAGATCGCAACAGATTACCTTTACTTATGTATATGACCATACATATACCTAAGTTATCAAGTAACACATCTCAATAATGAGGTAAACACAAAGGTCATTGACTCAGCGCAACCATGATTTTTATTCACGATGACAAAAACAAGACTACTGGAGGACTCCACCTCTATCAAGCGCAGTAGTCCTACCATGACTCTGAGGTTCCACTCACTAACCTTAGACTACCGAGGTACTCCTCCTGTCGAGTACCTCAGTTCTGCCACCTCACAATGTACTATTCCTCCGCCATGGGTCTGCCACCTCAAAAAGTAGTACTCCCCCTCATAGCCTACATAGGTACTCCTCCTATCGTGTACCATGGGTCTACAACCTCACAAATTAGTGATCCTCCTCTATGGGTCTTACACCTCACAAATTAGTTCTCCCCACTGGGCTATACAAGTCACTCCGAATCGAATCGGACAAGCAGTGATCAGGTCTCAGCCAACTACAAGGTCACCGTACTCTATATGCTCGTCTTCGGGAGGATACGCTCTATGAGATACTATTAGATACTTAAAATTGTCACATAATCTCATGTGGAAGTATCTAAAATACCACCTCGTCCTAGGGGTCTCAAAGCAATAGACGGTGCGTCAATCGGACGCCCGGTCTATGAGTTATTAGCCTTTTTGTCTCGGGGGCCCGGTTGGTTTCATGTACGAACCAACACGACCATATCACAATTGTACCCCGAATTCCCATGGGGTATTTTTGAAGGGACCGATTCTCAATGAGATTACAAGCGCTGTTGACAGTTCTTCAAACAGATGTCTGGTGCCAAATATATGGCCAACGCAAGAAAAGGGTCAAAAGTGGGCCAGGGTCCGGTCCGACCCGGTCGGACCGACTCGATCCAACTCAGTCTGGGTCTAGCTGGTATGGGTCATCCCAGTTAGACTTGCTGGGTCTGACCCAGCCCATTGGGCAGTTCAGCCTGCTGAGTTTGGCCCAGTCTGCTGGGACCGGCCCAGCGGACTGCGTGGACAATTCGGGCCGAAGTTGCCATGTGGTCAATTCGGCCCGAAGGCCAGTGGTAGGTCCGGCCGACGCCGCGAGGGGTGTGGCTCAGACGGCTCGTCCCAAGAGGCCAATGGTGTGCCGTGTGGGGCGTGGGCAGGCCACAGGTGGACTGAGAAGTGCATGGGGCACACCGGGCAGCCGGCCGGGTGCCAGGCAGACTACCCGGAGTGCTGGGCAGGTGCTCGACAGGAGGTATGGGCGCCGGGGGGAGCTAAGTAGGCGGCCTGGGTGCCGGGCAGGTGCCAGGAGGGCGCCAGGTAGGTGCGAGGCGCGCCGACAGCACCCGGGTAGACTGGTCAGGTGCCGCTCGACTGGCGGCAGGGTTCGCGGAGGTTGCGGGAAGCATGACCTCTATTTTCCATATTCTTCGTCGTCGCCACATTGTAATGTCGATGCTACGTCGTCGTCCATCCAAGGTTCCAAAACCATAATGGTTTCGGAGCGGTCGGGCTGTGTTCATGTGGCCCGAACCCTCTACGTTATAATGATTGCAAGCGGCTCAAGAAGTTTATTTAATGAGAGATGATTAAGCGTTAAACAACATAAAACACACCCCTACTTCTTTAATTGTCGGGCATTTGTTCGTCGTAGGGGAAGATGATGTTGTCGTCATTCTCCGTACGCTTCCACTTCCGAGCTCGTGCGTCGGTCCATTGACAACGAAGAGGAAGGAAGAAGGGTCGTCGAAGAGGTCCCCTATCAAAAGGGGGTTCCAAGGAAGAATCTGAGGAAGTAGCGTCATCGGCGGCGTCTTCATGTTCTTCATTGGAGATGATAAGTTTCTCCAAGTGTTGGGCATTGCGATAATTTACCAGCGCTTCGTTTCTTGGTGAAGCCATCCAAAACCCTTCTCCCAAGCTCCCTATATATAGGAGATGGGGAGAGGTATGTAACCATCATATAATTTATAACGGTTTAATTATTAGGATCCTTCCTAAATTCCATAGATGTGATTACTTAATCAAAAAGGGGGGTCAGGTGAATTAAATTGCGTTGGAAAAATTTAAGAGGTCTATTGGCACAATAAAAAGGGGAGGATGCCAAGAAGTTTCCCCAACCTAGCCTGCGTCAAAACGAAAGACACGAATTAATTTTATGTTGACATATTAAATTAATTGACTACAAGTAATTTTTATGTTGACATAGAAAATTAATTGAGAGTAATTAATTTCACATCGACACATAAAATTAATTGACAACAATTAATTCCTCGTCAATGCATAAAATTAATTGACAGTAATTAATTTTACATCGTCACATAAAATTAATTAATAGCAATTAATTTTATGTTGACACATAAAATTATTTGACAATAATTAAATTTACGTCGACACAAAAAAATTAATTGAGTGGGGGGTTGAGAGGTTTCTTCTTCCTCCCCATTAAATGGGGGGTTAATCCACGTGTGGACCCCACATCATAACCTCTCGTGGGAGGTTATGCTGCTTGGGTGGTCCCCACCACAATTATCCTCCCTTGGGAGGTTAGTGTGTGGCGGTCCCACCACCAACTCCCAATTGAAGCTTTTAACCAACTAACCGCACACACAACACATGATAGCTTAAAAAATAAAATAAAGTGTTGTACTTTATTTTATTATTATTTTCTTTAATAAAAAGCCAAAAACTAACTTCCAAACTTGTCAGAAAGCAACAGCAGTGAAGGTCTCACTAAGAAATTACCGACGTTGTGAGTTCAACGGTGCTCTCGGATTTTAATTCCGAGCACTGGTTCAAAAGATATAAAATCCTGAACGTACGATTACTGAACGTACCCGAAAAAAGTTTGGAAAATTATTATCAGTCACCCTTGACTCGCACCAGTCGAGGGTAGGCTCTGGCTTGGTGAAAAACTCCCCAACAAACCCAAAGTTACTCTCAGATTTTTTATCCGACTCACTGTTTAGAAGTTATCAATTTTACAATAAAATAATTGTCACTTAATTATTTTATTTGCGGCCAAAAACTAACCTTTCCTGCTGGCCTGCATCGGCCAAAGTTAGTATCTCATTAAACAAAGCATGCCCTCATGAGTTCACTGGTGGTCTTTGATTTTTAATCTGAGCTACCATTTGTGAGTTATAAGCATTTGAAAAATAAAATAATTTATTTAATTATTTTATTTATAGTTATGCCATTTTTGGTATTTTTCATAGGAGGCCCGCGCCGACTAAACATAAGTCGTGCCTAGGGTAAACCCGACCTCCTGGGCGTAATGGTGCCCTCAAATTTCTTATCCAAGTATCCATTTAAGATTTATTCCACTTCTTCAGGAAAAGTGCTTACGCGTGTTAATTTAAGCTTAAAAAAACTTCGACGGATCATTCCGGGCACTCCGGGCCTCAGAATCAGGGGCTGTCAGAAACTGCGGACTTGTAAAATTCTAAAGAATATAAGAAAAAAAATTTCTTTGAAATTTCTGGGTCTTTGCATTACCCCCACCTCAGAGATTTACATCCCCATAAAGCTACAACACACACTAGGGAAACAAAAAGGATGTACTGAGCACACATGTGTGCCTCCCGCTCCCGTGTGCTCTCCTAGAGGTTCTCGTGCTGCCAGTGAATGCACACCAAGGGAATCAATCATTCATGCTCGACCCACTCCTGTCGGTCCTCAATATCTACTAGAACCTCCATGAAAGTCGCCCCATCATCGATTTCCAACTCCCCGTGGTCGATGATGTGGGACGGGTCGTGCACGCATCTCCTCTACTGATATACATGGAAGACGTCGTGCACCCGGTGCAACTGAGGTGGAAGGGCCAGGCGGTAAGCCACCTCGCCTTCGTTCTACAAGGGCTGATAATATTTCTCCTTTGCCGAAAGGGGAAATATGGTCTCATCCCCTGGATGAACCACGTTCTTTTCCTAATATAGTCAATCCTAACATGAACAATACAATCCATGTCATGGATGACGTCGTAAGGCCTCGACGCTACTACCAAGAGATCCAACCGTTACTCTCGCCTCCAAGGGTCGAGTCACACTATCTACATCAGTGTGTGGTAACTGGGTCTCCTCTAGTAGGAATCTCAAAAGTGTGGGTCAAGTCAACAGTTTAAACCGAAACCTCTTAGTACACAATAATAAAGGAAAGCAAACATCACAAGGAAAAGTGTCTTTTATTACTGTAACTCAAAGTAAAAAGACACAATGCAACCAAAAACAATGACATTTACAAAGCTAGAAGCATCATGAACAAAGGCCTCTATGCCTGTAACTAGTCTCGCTCATGTCCACCTACTTCCGAAGCTCCATTGTCGTATGCTTCAGCTGGATGATGTTGTGCTCTCCCATATCCACCCATTTCCTGCGGTCAGGGGTGGAGCTCCTGGTGGTGGTGGTGGCAACACCTTGAAGAGTCTTCCACCTCCAACTGTACGGCCACCTCCCCTGCCTTGGTCTCCTACACCTTGCGGTCCGCCTAGATCGAACCTTTACCTCTAACTGGGATGTCCTTCATTTATCTGATGATCATCCGAGCGGTGGGTCGGACAGTCATGAGCCATGTCACCCTATCTGCCGCATGTGTAACACAGCATGGAAGGTCTGGCTCTATCACTATCCTTGGTGCCTCGTACTACTGATCCTGAGTCGTGCGGTCAACCACCTGTAGGTTTGGCCCTCTTGGACCTCTGCGTCATCTGTATACTGCCAGCTGCAGAAGACTCTGCTGCATGCCGGAAAGTAGTGGGTCCCACTGCTTGAGACTGCTCAGTAAAGAAGTTCTCTACTAAGAGGGCTCGCTCCAACACCCCCATCTACGTTGGGATGATGTGAGATAAAAATGAAGCTCTAATCCCTCACCTAAGCCCCTGCTCGAAGGTCCGAGCCCTGAAGAATGGGTCCCGTACCATATCAGTGGAGTAGCGGGAGAGGTCGGTGAACCTCGCTGAATACTGCGCCACAGTCATGCTACCCTTCTGTAGATGCATTAGATCTTGTATATGCACCTCTCGAAGGGTGGATGGTACAAACTCTGTCCATAATAGGCTCTCTAAGTCTTCCCATAGATGTGTCACCTCGTCATGCATCTAGAGCATCAGGCTCCACCATCTGCCTGCTGCTGCCTGAAGGAGGCTGGCAGCAAAGATCACCATAAAGTCTGCTAGTGTCCCTACTATCCTGAAGACTTTCACCATAGCATCTATCCAATCCTTATCCCCCTGTGGGTCCGTCTCTCCCCAGAACCTGGGTGGCCTCTAGCGCTGTAACTTGTGCAGCGCGCTCAAGCGGCGTGCATCGCCTGCTACTGGGGCTGGGGGCATCGGTGGCCCAATGGGTGGTAGTACCGCTGGTGCCTCCGCTGGTACCTAAATTGGGAGAGGGCCCTATACTAAGGCCTCGTCGCTTGGCGGCCTGTCAGTACGTACAACTCTTGGGGCTCTAGCTATTCGTCTGTGGGGAGGCATCCTGAAAGGAACAGATGTGACACGGTCAAAGACTATACCTGGTGAGCTGACCTGGTTTGAGATGATTTAAAAGAAAAATTTGAAAACACACACGCAATCAGTTTTTTCATGCACTGAGTCAGAAATCATAACTCGAGGTCCTAGTGTATGGATACGTCGGCCGGCCGCACCAACACTCGACTTCCTGAACTGAAAACCACACTTAGTACCATTAACACAATTACTTCAAAGAAAAGAAAAATATCAGAGTCTTATGTTCTGCGGTAGAACCGACTCCTCTGATACCAATTTGTCATGACCCGTCCTCGGGGACCGTGTCGTGACTACCCCAATCCCTCCTTCCATAGTCCAGGGGTTGGCGACTAGCACCAAAGGCGTAAATACCGATATAAAGGGAAGGAATTTCCTTTTTGAAATGTAAACACACACACACACTTAGAGGACAGGCGGAAGAAAATACTAAGTAAAGTAGTAACAGGTATTCTGAAAGTAAAAGGGGCCGGAAATACATTCCCAAAAGAAAGGAACAGCTAAAACATAATGAAATTACAAATGAAAAGACAAACAACTAAAAAGTGAAGCAGCTCCTGGATCATCCTCCGGGTTCCTACCTGAAGGGTTGGTACAGATGTCCTCCTCGTACTCCACATTTGTCCGCCTCCTCTGGGTACTGACTCGTCATGAGATCCACCACCGTGTACCATCTAGCTGTACAAGCCTCAACCACGATCAGTGTTGTCCGTCGTCTACAACCAACACAGCGAGGTGCGGGCATAGCCCGTGTAGGGGTGAGTATAAAGATACTCAGTAGGAACCCCGAGACCCTCAATATCTCACTAAATCCAACAAGGATAACCACAAATAAAGATCTCAACAGATAACCTTTACTTAGGTATATGACCATACATATGCCTATGTTATCAAGTAACCCATCTCAATCATGAGCTAAACACAAAGGTTATTGACTCAGCTCAACCAGGATTTTTATTCACGATAAATAAAACACGACTGTTGGAGGACTCCTCCTCTGTCGAGCGCAGTAGTCCTCCCACGACTCTGAGGTTCCACTCACTAACCTTAGACTGCGGAGGTACTCTTCCTGTCGAGTACCACGGGTCTTCCACCTCACAAAGTAGTGCTCCTCCGCCATGGGTCTGCCACCTCACAAAGTAGTGCTCCCCCTCATAGCCTACAGAGGTACTCCTCCTATTGTGTACCACGGGTTTGCCACCTCACAAAGTAGTGCTCCTCTACTATGGGTCTGCCACCTCACAAATTAGTGCTCCCCACTGGGCTATACAAGTCACTCCGAATCAAATCGGACAAGCAGTCATCAGGTCTCAGCCAGCTACAAGGTCACCGTACTCTGTATGCTCGTCTCTAGGAGGATCCTATCTACGATCTACTAGTTGATACTTCCAAGTGTCACGTAATCTCACATGGAAGTATATCAAAGGATGTTAGATCCACTAGGATGGATACCCTGAGAGGGGGGTGAATCAGGGTATGGCTAATTAAAAATTAATTCCCGTTCTGATCTTGTTTCGCTGTTAAGCAAAACACTCTTCTCTCTTTTTCCTGCTGCACGATATAAACAGAATGTAAAGCAAGCACAGGACACAGAAATTTTACTTGGTTCACCGCTAAGGGCTACGTCCAAGGAGCATACGCCGACAGGTTGCCGGTCGTACCAAATTCCACTAATCTTCACTAGCTGTGGATTACAAGGTTCGGGCTAGATCACTTCTATGCTCAGGATCACTGCCTTTACAAATTTAGGGTTAGCTCACTTCTTTCCCAAGGGTCACTCCCTATTTCTCTCTCTCTGGCTCACTGCCGGTGGAGAGGATCACCTTCTTCCTCTCCCTAAGCTCACTGCTCTGGAAGGAATCCACTCATAGTTTATAGACCTGTAGGTCTCTTCATTTGCATGAATGAATGCATCTTTCTCTGTGTGTAGATGCTCTGTTGAAGTACAACTTTCACCCAAAGATTAATATCTCTTTGCACCGAAGGTATCGGGAAAACTTCCAGCTTCCACGCAGTCCGAGAAGCACCGCTGGAACAAAGCCTTACTTGGCGCGCAATTCAATCACGGAACGCAAGTATCGGCGCGCAAGTCACAACGGGCACGCAAGTCCTCCTATGACACTTGCGCGACACAAGCTTCCTCAACTACAAACTTGCGCGACTCTCTCCCTTTTATGCCCAAACCAATATTGGCGCGCAACTGCCAACCGGCGCGCAACTTCTAACACCGGCAAACAACTTCAACCTCTGGCGCGCAACTCCCACCTGCGCAACCACACACACCACTTGCGTGACCACCACACCTACGCGACGGGAGCTCTGAGTTGAACTCTGGTAGAAAATGAGGAGGGGTGGTCCAGTATTTATAGGCAATCTGACCACCCTGCGCGACGGCGCGCAAGTCACCTGCGCGACCCAATCTCGGCGCGCAAGTCTTCTCTCCTTTCAGACACTTGCACGACCAACTCCCAAACTTGCGCGAACCTATTTCCTTAGACATATTTTGATCTTCTGATCTTGAAAAACATATGGCGCGCAAGTTTCCTATACTCCAAGTCCACGGCGCGCAAGTCCCTTTTCCAAAAACACTTTTCTTCATTTGCCGATTTTCAGCCCCAAAAATTCGGCAAACACTGGAAAACGGCGCCCCTTGTATCTGTTCTTTTGTACGGCCTCCAGATCATCCATTCCTTTTATCGAAGTTCTTAAATCAAACATGGATCGTTGACCTCAGCTCTTGAACTCGTCATTCCACAATGAAATCCTCTTTTTCAACAATCACAACTCAGATGTCCACTTTGTCAACAAACACAATCACCTCAAAAATGCTTCAATGATACCTTGAGGGATTTTTGCCCAACAATCTCCCCCTTTGGGTTTGTTGACAACTCTTCCAAACAAAGATACGTCATTGATTCTTCAGCCTCCATTCGCCTTATTGAGATTCTGATAGCGACCAAGGATTTACTCAACACATACTCTAAGCCCACATGAGCAATGCTCGGCGTGAGAAACAAGAGTAAATGAAAAGTTCATCAATGAATCACTTTATCTCTGACATCCACTGTTGACACCAAACACTGTCCAACACCACTCTTCTTATTTTATCACGATCCTCAGCTGTCGTGATATCTATTCTTTGATCGTTCACTTCTAGCATCGTCAGATTTAATACACTCCCCCTTTCTCATTGCTCCCCCTTTCTGGCTGCTCCACCTGTCAGCTTCCCCCGTATCTTTCATGATTTCTCAAATAGCCACACTGTCTCCACCTTGAACAATCACTATTTTCTCCTCCTTTAACAAACACTTTTCTCCCCCTTTGTCAACGAACCCAAAGGACACTCCTTTGTAGTCTGTAACATAGTAGAGAACACATATCAGCATATTAGGGAAAAACACATCATACCGCGGGGAGAGGGGGGGAGGGGGTCCCACATACACACTATTTCAAGTGCGGGGAATCGACTGAACTCCCAGAGCTAGTCGATGCCTCTCAAAAGCTTCCTTGGGTAAGGCCTTTGTCAGAATGTCTACAACCTGTAGCTCTATAGGCACATACTCCAACTTCACGATGCCATGCTCAACCTTCTCCTTGATGAAATGATACTTGATCTCAATGTACTTTGTCCTGGAATGATGGACGGGATTTTTGCTAAGATTTATAGCACTTGAGTTGTCACACTGGATTCCGATCGGAGACTTCACTTCAACTCTCATATCTTCAAGCTGCTGCTTCATCCACAATAACTGTGTGCATGCTTGAGTGGCCGCAATATACTCAGCTTCTACGGTGCTTAATGAAATGAAATCTTGCTTCTTGCTCAACCAAGCAATACATAGTCCGCCAAGATAAAATGCACCTCCAGATGTTGATTTCCTGTCATCTGTTGAACCGGCCCAATCTGCATCAGTATATCCCAATAATTCTGTCGGAGACTTGTCGTTATACGTCAGCCTGAAGTCCACTGTTCCCTTGATATACCGAAGTATTATTTTTTACTGCAAGCATGTGACTTTCCTTGGGGTTACTTTGATATGTTGCTGCTTGGCATGTGGCGAAAACAATATCAGGCCTTGTCGCGGTCAAGTACAACAGACTTCCGATAATTTGCCTATATTCTGTGATATTAACTTCCTTGCCATCCTCATATTTTGATAATCTCATCCGGGTAGCAACCGGAGTCTTCATCTCCTTGGAATTATCCATTCCAAACCTTCTTAGAACCTCCTTGGCATATTTGGATTTTGAAATAAAAGTGCCATTACTTCCTTGTGTCACCTGTAAACCAAGGAAAAACGTTAGTTCTCCAATCATTGATATTTCAAACTCATTTTTCATGAACTCGGAGAACTGTCTGCATTGAGCTTCATCTGATCCACCGAATATTATGTCATCGAAAAAAACCAAAACCATCATCCTTTGATTACATTCATTTCTGAAATAGAGGTTGTAATCAACTCCTCCACGCTGGAAACCAAGCTTCTTCAAGTATTGATCAAGCCTTGAGTACCATGCCCTTGGTGCTTGTTTCAGCCCATACAATGCCTTCTTCAGCCTGCAAACTTTTTTCTCATCCTCATGAATGAGAAAACCATCTGGCTGCTCAATGTACACCTCTTCTTCCAGAACCCCATTCAAGAACGCGGATTCGACATCCATATGGAACACTTTAAACTTTATTTGCACTGCTATGGCCAAGAATAATCTGATTGTCTCCAGCCTTGCAACTGGTGCAAATGTCTCATCAACATCTATTCCTTCGATCTGGGAGTACCCCTTGCACACTAGTCGTGCTTTGTTTCGAATCACAGTTCCATCTTCATTCATTTTGTTGCGGTAGACCCATTTAGTTCCAATGACATTATTGTCTGCTGGTCTCGAAACAATCTCCCACGTCTGGTTCTTCTCAATCTGATCAAGCTCTTCATTCATAGCTTGAACCCAGTTTTCATCTTCAGCTGCATCGGAAAAACATTTCGGCTCCACCTGAGATAAAAACGATGTCTGCTGTAATGACTTCATTCTTCGAGTCTGAAATGGTGCTGTTTGGTCACCAATGATATTTTGCCTATCAATTTCATCTCGACTCTTTGGTTTCCTTGCAGATATAGACTTGACACTTTCTTGTTCATCATCAGTATCTTCTTCTGAGTCAGCCTCTGCAACTTCTGCTCCCCCTGTGTTTCTTACCTCATCATCACTTTCATCCAAAAACTGCTCACTGGGTCGTTGAGCAGTTTGTTCATTTTCGACTATAGTGACATCATTGCTCTCAACAATTTTTCCCAGCCTCTTGTTGAAGCATTTATATTCTTTTCTTTTCCCTGAATAGCCAAGGAATATCCCTTCATCTCCTCGTGCCTCAAACTTCCTATGATGTTCTTTGTTGAGAATGAAACACTTACTTCCAAAGATTCGAAAATATTTCAACGTTGGCTTCTTTCCATACCACAGTTCATATAGAGTCTTCCCTTGCTTCGGACATAACAGCGACCTGTTTGAAACATAGACCGATTTCAAAACTGCTTCCTTCCAAAAATTTTCTGGTAGGTCCTTATCAATAAGAATTGTTCTGGCCATGTTGTTGATGATCCGATTTCTCCTTTCAACCACTCCATTTTGTTGGGGAGTTCTTACTGATGAAACTTGATGCCTTATCCCATGTTTCTCGAGATAGTTTTCAACTTGACTGTTTGTAAATTCCGTACCGTTATCAGTACGAAACTTCAGAATTTTCTACCCAAGCATCTTTTCTGATTCCCTCCTGTACTGCTTTATGCAACTGATCACCTCTGTCTTATGGGTAATGATGAATACCCGGGCCATTCTGCTATAGTCATCAATGAAAAGAACATAGTACCTTTTCCCATATATAGCTCGTGGTGAGATTGGTCCACATACATCAGCATGCACCAATTCGAGCACTCCAGTTGCTTTTTGTTCCTTTGGCCTGTATGTCTTCCTGATGATCTTCCCTTGTTGACAAGCATCACACGTATGAGTGCGATCACGTGATAGTTTGGGAAGGTCTTTAGCAGCATCACACTTTACCAGATCTTCCATAGATGGTTGACATAAATGACCAAGTCGCTTATGCCACAGCTGATTTTCTTCTTCTCTGGATAAAAAGCATGAATCTTCTTCTCTACCTACCAGGTAAAGATTCCCCTTTGTTCGTTTTCCCTGTAGAATGACTATTCCATCTTTTCCTTTAACAAAACCCATCTTCTTGGTAAATAGGATAGAGTGCCCAGAGTCGCATAGTTGACTGACGCTAAGAAAATTATGACTGAGACCCTCTACCACCAAGACAACAGCATGTCTCATTTCTTTGCCCCCAAACTTGGCTTTCCCTGAGCCAACAATCTTCAGGCCTTCATCATTTCCAAATTTGACAACTCCTTCTTTGTCATATTTGATGCCTGTAACAAGATCCTTATTACCCATCATGTGGGATGTGCAACCACTATCAAGGATCCAAACACTAGATCGATCTGATGCTTTAAGGGCAATCTCCGCCACCACATCCTTCTCATTTTTCTTCTTCTTGATCCATACTTTTTCTTTCATACTCGGAATAGATTGAGACTTCTGTTCTTTCTCAGAGTATGATGGACCAGCTTCATCTTGTAGAGCAGCAAGTCTGTTCTGAATTTTTAACTCACTTGTTGGTTTATTGATTGGATGCTTGCGAACATCCTGATTCTGCTTTGGCACATTTCTCTGAATGGTCGAAGTGAAATACCAAGCCATGTGTCCAAATCCTCCACACACAAAACAGTGTCCTTCAAAATATGTTCGAGAAAATCGTCCTCTGTTTGGCTGCCATCTCTGTTGTTGTTCCCTTCTATATCTCTTGGCTATGGAACACACATACTGTGAATGCCACATCTTTCCACAACAATAACACCTGATATAAGGTGCATTTCTCGGTGTTACTTCAGAACTACATGTTTCCCCTTGGGATCTCTGAGTATTTTGATTCTGATTTGTGCTCAAATCCACTTTCAATCTCGGGGCCGGTGCTTGCGGTCTGACTTCAGCTGCCACAGATTTTTGTTTCTGATTAAGCCATGACTCAGCCTTAACATCTGAGTTCAATTTCTGCTTCTTTTCTGCTGAACTACTAGGCTCTTCTTTCTTCTTTTCAGTCTTCGTAACAACCTTCTTTCCCAAGAATGTGTTGGGATTCAATGGTTTTTCCTGGTCTTTAACTTTTCTCCGCAGACCGACAACTTCCTCTTCAAGATCTTCAATACGCTTGACGTGATCTTTCACTTTTCGACTCAAGCAATCGATCTCCCTTTTCTGCTCTTCAATCTTGAGCTTATGCTCATCACCCTTTTCTGTGCGCTCTGGCCTGGAAGACTTAAGATTTTCAATTTCTTTCTCAAGATCAGACTTCTCTTCTTCTTGTTGTTCCATGTAGAGTTTGGCATCACGTACTATCTTGTTGGATTCTTTGTTTTTGCTCGCCAAACATCTATCTCTTCAAGAGATGCTTCTAATTCAGCTTCCATGTCAACTCTCCCTTCAATTTCTTCTTCTTCTTCATCAGTTTCAGTTTCTTTCTTTTCTATAGCACTACTGGCAACAGCCACCATCGCATTTTGACCATGATCTTTGCAGTTTTCTATCTCTTCAACTTCTTTACTCTCAGACTCAGCTGAACTGTCTATTTCTTGTGAATGTAGATTCTTCTTCTTAAAGAAATTTCTCTTGAACGGCTTCTTCCCTTTCACATAGGCTGAATATTTTTTCATGGGAATCTCAACTTCATCTTCATCGCTTTATTATTGCATCTTTTTGGGGCATCTTGCAGCAAGATGACCAACCTTTCCGCATCGAAAGCATGCTAGTGGAAGTTTCCCTTTAAACTTTACTTTTCCTCTTTGCAGATTTGAAGAAAGGAATGACATCACCTCATCTGACTCTTCTTCCTCCTGAGAATCTTCAATAGTGAGCCTCTTCATGGATTTAAATGCCACCTATTTGGATTTCCCCTTTTCCACAGCATCGTTGTCATCATTTCTCATTTCATATGCAACAAGAGTGTTGTGTAGGTTATCCAAGGTCAGCTCTTTCGGATCTTTATCTTCCAAAACAGAAACTTTCGGATTGAACCAAGGTGGAAGCTTTCTCAATATGCACTTTACAATTTTAATGTCTTCTATAATCTCACCAAGACCCTGAATGTCTTCTACCACAGCATTTACCCTGTCAAAGAATGCATCAACAGACTCATTCGGGTTCATTCTGAGATCTTCATACTTGTTCCACAACACTTGCAGCTTTGCCTCTCTTACTTTTGTATCCCCTTCATAAATATTCAAGAGCTTTTCCCACATGGCATGTGACTTTTTGCATGACATCACCTTTGTATATATGGGATTGGAAAGGGCTCCCCCTAAGGCATTGATTTCTTTAGAATCAGCATCCAACTCTTTATGCTCTGCTTCTGATAATGCACCACTAGTAATATCAGCTGTGATACCATGCATAGCTGCTGAAAACACATCCATTCCCAACGATCAGAAATAGTGTTGCATTTGATTCTTCCATATCTGAAAATTACATCCATCGAAGATCGGAATCCCTCTATGATTAGTGACCTCCATTTGAGAGAAGAACAACTGTAAACCTCTCCCTCTGATACCACTTGTTAGGTCCACTAGGATGGATACCCTGAGAGGGTGGTGAATCAGGGTATGGATAATTAAAAATTAATGCTCGTTCTGATCTTGTTTCGCTGTTAAGAAAAACACTCTTCTCTCTTTTTCCTGCTGCACGATATAAACAGAATGTAAAGCAAGCACAGGACACAGCAATTTTACTTGGTTCACCGCTAAGGGCTACGTCCAAGGAGCATACGCCGACAGGTTGCCAGTCGTACCAAATTCCACTAATCTTCACTAGCTGTGGATTACAAGGTTCGGGCTAGATCACTTCTATGCCCAGGCTCACTGCCTTTACAAATTTAGGTTCAGCTCACTGCTTTCCCAAGGGTCACTCCCTGTTTCTCTCTCTCTGGCTCACTGCCGGTGGAGAGGATCACCTTCTTCCTCTTCCTAAGCTCACTGCTCTGGAAGGAATCCACTCATAGTTTATAGACCTGTAGGTCTCTTCATTTGCATGAATGAATGCATCTTTCTCTGTGTGTAGATGCTCTGTTGAAGTACAACTTTCACCCGAAGATGAATATCTCTTTGCACCGAAGGTATCGGGCAAACTTCCAGCTTCAACGTAGTCCGAGAAGCACCGCTGGAACAAAGCCTTACTTGGCGCACAAGTCAATCACGGCGCGCAAGTATCGGCGTGCAAGTCACAACAGGTGCACAAGTCCTCCTATGACACTTGCGCGACACAAGCTTCCTCAACTCCAAACTTGCGCGACTCTCTCCCTTTTATGCCCAAACCAATATTGGCGTGCAACTGCCAACCGGCGCGCAACTTCTAACACCGGCGCACAACTTCAACCTCTGGCGCGCAACTCCCACCTGCGCGACCACACACACCACTTGCGCGACCACCACACCTGCGCGACGGGAGCTCTGAGTTGAACTCCGGTAGAAAATGAGGAGGGGTGGTCCAGTATTTATAGGCAATCTGACCACCCTGCGCGACGGCGCGCAAGTCACCTGCGCGACCCAATCTCGGCGCGCAAGTCTTCTCTCCTTTCAGACACTTTGGCGACCAACTCCCAAACTTGCGCGAACCTATTTCCTTATCCATATTTTGATCTTCTGATCTTGAAAAACATATGGCGCGCAAGTTTCCTATACTCCAAGTCCATGGCGCGCAAGTCCCTTTGCCAAAAACACTTTTCTTCATTTGCCGATTTTCAGGCCCAAAAATTTGGCAAACACTGGAAAACGGCGCCACCTTGTATCTGTTCTTTTGTACCGCCTCCAGATCATCCATTCCTTTTATCGACGTTCTTGAATCAAACATGGATCGTTGACCTCAGCTCTTGAACTCGACATTCCACAATGAAATCCTCTTGGTCAACAATCACAACTCAGATGTCCACTTTGTCAACAAACACAATCACCTCAAAAATGCTTCAATGATACCTTGAGAGATTTTTGCCCAAAAAAGGACATCCTCATCCTAGGGGTATCAAAACAATAGACGGCGCATCAATAGGATTCCCGGTCTATGAGTTATTAGCCTTTTTGTCCCGGGGCCCCGGTTGGTTTCGTGTACAAACCAACCCAACCGTATCACAACTGTACCCTAAATTCCCATGGGGTATTTTTAAAGGGACCGATTCTCAATGAGATTACCAAGGCCGCTGAGGGTTCGTCAAATGGAATTCTAGTGCCAAAGATATGGCCAACGCAAGAAAAGGTCAAAAGTGGGCTCAGGTCCGGTCTGACCCGGTCGGACCAACTCGGCCCAACTCAGTCGGGGTCGACCTGGTCAGACTTTCTCAATTTGACATGGCCCGTTGGGCATTTCAGCCCGCTCAGTTTGGCCCAGTCTGCTGGGCTCGGCCTAGCGGACTACGTGGACAATTCGGGCTGAAGTTTCCACATGGGCGATTCGGCCCGAAGGCCAGCGGTAGGTCCAGCCGGCGCCGCGAGGGGTGGGGCTCAGATGGCTCGGCCTGAGATGCCAACGGCTGCCCGCGTGGGGTGCGGGCAGGCTGCGGGTGGACCAAGATGGGTGTGGGGCATGCCGGGCAGCCGGGCGGGCGCCGGGCAGACGACCAGGGGTGCCGGGCAGGCGCCGAGCAGCTGTTCTAGGCGCCGGGGGGCGTCAGGAAGGCGCCCTGGCTACCGGGCAGGCGCCAGGAGGGCGCCGGGTAGGTGCGGGGTGCGCCGGCAGTGCGCGGGTTGGCCGGTCGGGCATCGCCCGACCGGCGGCGGGGTTCGCGGAGGTCGCGGGAAGCGCGACCTCTATTTTCCATCTTCATCGTCGTCGCCACATTGCCATTCCACTGTTACGTCACCGTCGATCCAAGGTTCCAAAACCATAAAGGTTGCAGAAGGGGTCATGCCGTGTTCTTGCGGCCTGAACCCTCCACGTTAGAATGGTAGCAAGCGACTCAAGAAGATGATTTAAATAGAGATTATTAAGCATTAAACAACATAAAACACACCCCTACTTCTTTAATTGTTGGGTGTTCGTTCATCACGGGGGAAGACGATGTTGTCGATGTTCTTCATATGCTTCCACTTCTGAGCTCGTGCATCGGTTCATTTACAATGAAGAGGATGGAAGAAGGGTCTCCGTAGAGGTCCTGTGTCGGAAGGGGGTTCCGATGAAGAAGCCAAGGAAGTAGCATCGTCGTCAGCGTCTTCGCGTTCTTCGCTGGAGATGATAAGTTTCTCTAGGTGTTGGGCGTTGCGATAATTTACCAGCGCTTCGTTGCTTGGTGAAGCCGTCCAAAAACCTTCTCCCTAGCTCCCCATATATAGGAGAGGGGAGAAGTATGTAACCATCGTGGAATTTATGAAGGTTCAATTATTACGAGCCTTCCTAAATTCCAACGATGCGATTACTTAATTAAAAAGGGGGTCAGGTGAATTAAATTGCGTTGGAAAAATTTAAGAGGTGTGATGGCATAGTAAAAAGAGGAGGATGCCAAGAAGTTTCCCCCACCTAGCCTGCGTCAAAACAAAAGGCATGAATTAATTTAATGTTGACATATTAAATTAATTGACAAAAATTAATTTTTATGTTGACACAGAAAATTAATTGAGAGAAATTAATTTCACGTCAACACATAAAATTAATTGACAGCAATTAATTCCTCATCAACACATAAAATTAATTGACAAAAATTAATTTTACATCATCACATTAAATTAATTGACAGCAATTAATTTTATGTCGACACAAAAACATTAATTTACGGGGGGGTTAAAAGGTTTCTTCTCCCTCCCCATTAAATGGGGGGTTAAGCCATGTGTGGACCCCACGTCATAACCTCTCGTGGGAGGTTATGCTGCTCGGGTGGCCCCCACCCCAATTATAATCCCATGGGAGGCTAGGGTGTGTCGGTCCCACCACCAAATCCCAAGTGGAGATTTTAACCAACTAACCACACACACAACACATGACATCTTAAAAAATAAAATAAAGTGTTTTACTTTATTTTATTTTTATTTTCTTTAATAAAAAGAAAAAAACTAAATTCCAAACTCATCAGAATGCAATTATGATGAAGGTATCACTGAGTAATTACCGATGTTGCGAGTTCAACGGTGCCCTCGGATTTTAATTCCGAGCACTGGTGCAAAAGATATAAAATCCCGAACATACGTATACTAAACGTACCCGAAAAAAGTTCGGATAATTATTATCAGTCACCCTCGACTTGCACCGGTCGAGGTTAAGCTCTTCCTAGGTGAAACACACCACGAAGAACCTAACTGTACTCTCATATTTTTAATCTGACTCACCATTTAGAAGTTATGAATTTTACAATAAAATAATTGTCACTTAAATATTTTATTTGCGGCCAAAAACTAACTTTTTCTGCTAGACCGCACCAGCTAAAGTTAGTATCTTCGTAAACAAATCATGCCCTCAAGAGTTCATTGGTGGTATCGGATTTTTAATCAAAGCTACTGTTTGTGAGTTATAAGAATTTTAAAAATAAAATAATATATTTAATTATTTTATTTACAGCTATGCGATTTTTGGGATTTTTTGCAGGAGGCCCATGCTGACTAAACATAAGTCACGCCTAGGGTAAACCCGCCATCCTGAGTGTAACGGTGCCCTCGGATTTCTGATCCGAGTAACTGTTTAATAGTTATTCCACTTTTTCATTAAAACTGCTTATGTGTGTTAATTTACGCTTAACAAAACATCAACGGATCATTCCGGGAACTCCGGGCCTCGAAATCTGGCTCCGTCAGAAACTGCGAACTCATAAAATTCCAAAGAATTTAAGAAAAACAAATTTCTATGAAATTTCCGGGTCTTTAAAATTGAGACTAGAACCAGTTCCAGCTTTCATACTGCTAACATTCACTGGCTATATTCACTCAGCTAAAGAACATTCAACCAAAAAGGTTCTCTCTAGCATTGTAACTTAAGTAGGAATGCATAGAGGAATAGTTGTGGCTCAGATGTCCTTAAAAAACCTTGCTCGGACATCTAAGCCTTGATGCATTTATCGTATCGTATTCATCGAGTAACGGGAATGGTCGGTACGCCTTGGTGAATACTCAGCTACTGACTTGTCATCCTGCCGAAGCTATAGAATCTCTAGGGTACTCTCATCCCTTAGCTCTTTATGGAAAGAGACCCCCTTCTCTGAGAATGGTTCTCAAGATTGTTCACAAAAAATTCACCTCTTCACATGATCAGGGTAACTTAAACCCTGTCATCGTCCTTCAGAGCCACGTAGAAGGCTCTCAACCAGGACCACCATATGATCTAATGGTTCCCTAGTTAGATGGGAACTCGACCACTTCCTCCAGATAGTCCTTAGCCTCATATGAGTCGAGCTCGCCTCAGAACCTGAGGGGAACTCGATGCTAAAACACCTGTAAGGTAGTAATCCTATATGTGTCCTCTATCGGTACTGATGGTTGTAACTGCTGACCAACGAGCAGTGATAAAACTAGCACACTACCTGAAGGTACCATCTCAGGCAATGAAATATGTACCAAATCCTCATCAATATCTACTCTAATGATGTCTTGACTAGGTAGAAAAATCTATCCAGAGCCTCCAGCCAGTCCTCAGCTGCCTGGGAATCTGTCTCACTTCCAAAACAAACAGGCCTCTGCTGTTGGAACTCATGCAATGCACCCAGTCGGCAATAACAGTCTGCCAGTTTGACTGGTGGTAACTAATTCCCAATGGGTGGTGGTGATGATGGTACACAACTCGAAGGTTCCAACACAATAAGAGGTCCTGAAACCATAGATTCGTCAATCGGTGGGCAGTCATCGTGTACTTTCTCATGAATCCTATATGGATGTCTATGTGGCGGAATCCTGATAAAGAAAAGGTGTGCCATGGCCATTATGTTATACATGGTGAGCTGACTCCAATGAAAGCAAAATAAAAGCTTAAAAAAACACACATTCAGTGTTTTCGTGTACAGAGTCAGAAATTAGAATTCAGGGCCCTGGTGGATGGATATGTCAACCACTGCACTATCACTAGATTCAAAAACTGAAAACCACACTCATAACACTAAACATTATTGCCACATAGAAAATATTAGAGCCCTAGTTCTTCGGTAGAACCGAACTCCTCTGATACCACTTTGTCACGACCCGTCCCCTGGGGCCCGTGCTGTGACTACCCCAAGCCCGCCTTCCATATGTCAGGGGCTGGTGACTAGCACCAAAAGGCATATTCCGTGAACGGGAAGGCATTGCATTTAAACCTATACAAACACACCATTTGAGAATAGAATAAGATGCAATTGTGAAGTAAACTACTATAGAAAAAGTGTGTTGAATGTAAAGGTTCCAGAATACAAGCCCAACTGGAAGAGCATAAGTACAAATGAGAAGTACCAAACAGCTGAAAAGGTGAAAATAATCTCATGGATCCTCCACCATAGATCCTACATCAAGGGTAGGTACAGCTCACGATCAGTTGTCCTGGAGTCATGTCACACCAAAAGATCCACCCTGGATCCTACCAGAAGGGTAGGTACAACTCACGATAAGTAGTACCTGCATCACATCACTCCAAATGGTCCACCTCTAAGCACTATCCAGTCCTAGCTCCCTGAACCTTGATAAATGTCGTACATCTTCTACACAAGACACAACAAGGTGCGGGTGAAGCCCGTGCAGGGATTAGTATAACGATACTCAGTAGGGACCCCGAGAACACATAGGTCTCCTAATGTTCCAGAAAGGAAAAACCACAAATAAATACATCAACATTACTTAGGTATATGACTATACATATAACTAACTTTTAAAGATATAATCACCTCATACATGAGGGAATTATACCACAAAGGTAACACCACGAAGGTAAATGTACCACCTAAGTAACACCATGAAGATAGAAGTACCACACAGGTAAAAGTGCAACACATGTATCACCACGAAGATAGTACCACGAAGATAAAAGTAACACCTAGGTATCGCCATGAAGATAGTACCACGAAGGTAAAAGTACCAAATAGGTAAAAGACACATTTCAAACAGAGTCTCAACTTAAACCAGGTTTTTAGTGAAGTATAGAATGCTAGATCATCTTATTATGTCAAGAGGCACTACTTTTGACCATTTAGAGTTTGAACCACATAGGATCAATATGTATTAACCCCCTAAATGATCCACATAGGATACGACCCGCCCATAGTCGATAGGTAACTAAACCCCACTGACCCACACAGGATCAGTATGTGCTGACCCACACAGGATCACAGAGCGCTGACCCAGACAAGATCGATATGCGCTGACCCACACAGGATCGCAGAGCACTGAACCACATATGATCGGTATGCACTGCTCCACACAGGATAGTTGAGCGCTGAACACTGTATGAATTGTCTCTAACCTCCACCTCACTGCCAGCCACTGGATTCCACTCACCTAGTGCACTTGAGTTCCATAGAATCTTCCCTTGAGATATCGCTCATACCTCGACCATCACTAAGCTCCAAAAAGGAGAAACCCAACAGACTATGATGTCGTACTGGTTCCAATGCGACTGACGACGCGTCAATCGGATGCACGGTCTGTGAGTTATAAGCATTTTAGTTCCGGGGGCCTGGTTGAATTCTAGTTCAATCCAACCCAGCCATACTCCAGCTATATCCAAAACTCATGTGGATTATACCAAAAGGACTACCTAGATCCAAGGATTCTGGTGCCGCAGACAGTTTTTCAAATAGACACTCGGTTCTCAAGACAAGGACACAAAGGCGTATCTGGGTCTAGATGGGCCTTGGTCCAGTTCGACCTGTCCTAGGCCGACCCGAACCGGCCTGGACCGACCTGACCTAGTTTGGGTCATCTCAACCCGGTTTGGGTCCGGCCCGGTTGGCCTGGGCCTCGGTTGGCCGGGCTCGCTGGGCAGTGGGCTGGCCTGGATCGTGAAGGGGATGGCCAGGCCAGGCCCACGGGGCGGGGCCAGGCCTCGCCCATGGGGCGCGGCCAGGTTCGGCCCCCGGGGCGCGGCCAGGCCTGGCCCATGGGGCATGGCCTGCTGGGCGCGACCCGGTGGCGTGGCCCGCTGGGCGAGTCTATGGTCGGGTGGACCGTCGTGGCGGGTTCTACCCTAGCCGACACCAGGGAGGAAGGCGCCTCCCAGGTCACGTGAATGGCCAAAGGGTCGTTCGGTGTTTTAATGCGAGACCCGCCAGATCAGGTCCTTCTCGGGGCGCCACAACTGGTCGGTCCTCCTTCTTCTATTGGCATGATGGTTCCACTGTCCTCTGCGATCGTTCGGGTGTCGGCTTCCCTTTGGCGTCTGCCACGGCCAAGCGGTCATGGCCTCCTGCTCTGGCGGCATGGATGTGCGCCGCCACTCTGCCATGCGGTCGATTGGATTTTGGTAGCCTCCCAATTCTGTTACAACCAATAGGCCTCAACCACCTACAAAACCAGCAGCACAGACGCGCGCTGCCCCCCCTTCATCGCGGTCGGCCACCTCCTTCTTCCGCGAGCCATCGCAGCTTCGTTCCAAGACTGAAAATTATTTCGTTCTCAAATTCATGATCCTCGGGTCAATGGCTCTGCATCTATATGTCACATTTAGGAAGACATTATGTTTCCTACGTCATTAATTATTTGGCGTCGAGGAACGCATGAAGAACGCGTGAAGAACGATGAAAAATGGGAAGGGTAATTGTGCGGGATGATATCAATGTTTGTTTGGACATCATTGTTGTGAATCTAGAATACGAAGAATAAAAAAAGAGATTGAATCATAGTTAAATTTAAAACCCCTACCTCATTCGGTCGTTGGAGATAGCATGAGGAAGAAGACGAAGACGATGAAGGCGATGAGGGTGCCAACGTTCATCGCTCTGGCAACACGCTTCTGAAGTCAGGCTCCTGCGTCATCCTTATTCTTGATCCGAAGGATTCTATTTGTTGGATAGAGTGTTCTTCATTGAAGATTTATCTCCAAGTATCTCCACATGTCTCCTCTCCTTTACCAATCCTTTTCCCCGCGAGAGGTGAGGTTCCAAATTAATATGATTTATGATTAATTTAATTTAAATATGGCACATTAATTCAATTAAGTTTCCACATTTAATTTGGGAGGATTCCAAGGGTATCTCACATTAAAGAGGGATTTCAAGGGTTTGGTGGTCCCCAACATTAAATTCAAATGGGAGGTTTCAATCTCGGCTGGTCCCCTCTACTGAATTCAAAAAGGAGGTTTCAAAAATAAAAATAAAATAAAAGTTGTTTTATTTTATTTTTATTCTTTTAATTCTACCACGAAAATCAAGAAAACTAACTTTCACCCTTAACCTATTGTAGTCGAGTAGAAGGTCTCTTTAAGAGAATATTGACTCTGCGAGTTCAACGGTGTCCTCAGATTTTAATTCCAAGCATCGGTTCAAAAGTTACAAAATGCCGCTCACGCGTTTACTGAACGTATCTGAAAAAAAGTCCAGAAAATTTTTAACAGTCGTCCTCAACCTTCTTCGGTTGAGGATAGGCTCTGCCAAAGTAAAAAAAACCCCAACTAACCTGATAGTACTCTCTGATTTTCAATCCGAGTTACCATTTAGATGTTATGGATTTTACAATAAAATAATTTTCACTTAATTATTTTATTTACGCCCAAAAATTAACTTTCTCTGGTGGCCCGTGCTAGCCAATGTTATTATCTTCCTAAAGAAATAATACCCTCACGAGTTCATCGGTGGTCTCATATTTTTAATCTGAGTTACCGTTATTAAGTTATAAGAATTTGAAAAAATAACTTTATTGAATATTTTATTTATGATTATGCCATTTTCAGGTTTTCTCACATGAGTCCCGTGCCGATTATAATTAAGTCACACCTAGGGTAAAACTGCCATCTGGAATGCAACAGAGCCCTCAGATTTATGATCAGAGAAACCATTTAAGATTTATTCCACTTTTTCATGAAAACTTCTTACACATGGTAATTAGAGCTTAAAAATACTTCGTCGGATCATTCCGGGCACTCCGGGTCTCGGAATCGCATACCGTTAGATTTCACGGTCTCAAAATAATTCCATATAAATAAAAAAATATAAGGAAATTATGGGGCATTACATTGCCCCCACATTAGGGATTTATGTCCCCGAAAGCCACAACATAGACCAAGGAAACATATGGGGGTACTGAACATGAAACTAGCCACCCACTCCCATTATTCTCTCCTCGAGGTTCTTGTGTTGACTACGAATGCGCACTAGAGGTATCGACTGCCCATGAAGGACCTGCTCCTGTTGATCCTCAATCTCATCTATAACCTACGTAAAAGTCACCCCATCGTCTAAGTCCATCTCTCCATGGTCGATAACGTGTGATGGATCATGCACGCATCTCCTCAGCTGTGACACAAGGAAGTCATTATGCACCCAATACATCTGTGGGGAATGAGATAGATGGTATGCCACCTTGCCCACTTTTCTTAGAATCTAGAAAGGTATGATAAACCTCGGAAATAACATTCCGCCCCCGCCAAATCTCCGCAAACATCATCGAGGTGAGACCCGTATGAAGACATGGTCTCCCTCCTCTTGTCTGCATAATACTTCTACCATCTCTGAGCAGTTTTCAATTGCTAACAAGTAAGGCATCATGATACAAACTCTTCCACTGCTTCCTTCATCCCTGGTCCTCAGTATTGATGTCAGAGGTCCTGTTACATCTTCGCCACTACAGGATATACCGTTAAAGGGTATGTATGGATCTCCCTCAACACCTCTTCCTGAAGTGTCACTGGTACCATGGTGCATCATCTAAAAAGGATGACGTGATCCCCACCTTTAGAAAATATTTTAGGAGACCATCCTGAGGATATCTAACCACATCGGGCCTCATAGTCGACGTCTCAAACTATGCCTCCCGGATTCGCTGAAGAATTGGGGGAGTGAAAGTCATAGACTGGAGGTAAGATGCTCCATCTCTATCTGCAAAGGATATCTGCAATGCGACTAGCTGCTCTGACACCTCACTCTGAATCTGCTGACCAAACCTTCTGCTGATTGCATCTTCTATCAACTTCCCCTTCCTAGGAGTAATGAATATTTCAAGGTCATAGTCCTAGATGAACTCTGGCCATTTCCACTATCTCAGCTCCTAAAAGCTCTGCAGACACTTCTCTATCCACCGGAAAGGCTCCCCCTTCTTTGTCAAAGCTGACAAGGGTGACACTACCCTAGAGAAGTTAGGAACAAATCTCAGGTAGCACCCATCCAAAGTAGAATTCCCTCTTCCTTCAAGGAGGTATTCTTGGAAAAATACTTTGAAAAGATGTCCCCACACTCTACCACTCCCGTTGGGAACTAAAAACTAAAAACTCCTGCTAACATGAGGGTAAGGTTGGCTGACTCAAGAGTGATCGGTTTCACCCTCCTATGCTTGAGTTGAACCTGTGATGCATCGGTTTCAATTGCGCCGACCAAGGAAAACCCCATTCCAAAATTTTGGAGAAAACACAACCTTTTTTCCTAATATTTTCAATCCAAGTATGAACTATGGATGTACAATCTATACCCAAACAAACATCATAAGGCATCGACACTACCACCAAACGGTTCCAACCAAAACTCTCACCACAAGGGTCAGATCACACTGTCGGCATAAGTGTGATAATCAATTCATCTCCCAAAGGTATCTCCAAACGTGAGGGTCAAGTCAACAAATTAACAGGAAACCCTAGGCCTTGAAAAAGATTCATGGAAAGAAGTAATTATTGGTACCTATGTCTATTAATACGACAGCTAGTAGTAGACACAAACTGTACCTTGAATCATTCCTAGGGCCCTTGGGTCACACTCCTTGACTGCATGTAGCTACTCCCTTCCCCTGCCCTCCATCTCCCTAAGCCTGGTAGGGACCACAACCGGGGTGGTGGTTGTAACATTTCGAAATGCGTACCACCTCTTGCTTCAATCCTAGCTCTTCTTCCGTGTCCACTGCCCTACAGATTCATTTTTCATTATCAAACCGTCTTCCCGAAACATTTTACATGCCCAAGTCTTTGAGAATGGCGCCAGTTACTGCTTTCATAATGCTAACATTCACTGGTTGTATTCACTCAACCAAAGAACATTCAACCACAAAGGATCTCTTTAGTATCATAAAATAAGTTGGAATGCATATAAGAATAGTGCTGGCTTGGATGTCCTTAAACACACCTCTCTCAGAAGTCCGAGACTTAAAGAACTGATCATATCATATTCATCGAGTACTAGGAATGGTCAGTACACCACTATGAATACTCAGATACTGAAATTTCATCCTAGTGAAGCTCTAGAAGCTCTAGAGAACTCTCGTCCCTTAGATCTTTATGGAAAGGGACCCCTTTCTATGAGAAAGGTTCTCGAGCTTGTCCATAAAAAAGTCACCTCTTTGCAAGATCAGGGTAACCTAAACCCTATCATCATCATGCCGATCCACGTAGAAGGATCTCTACCAGGACCACCATCTGATCTAATGGTGCCATTGTTAGATGAAAAATCAGCCACCACCTCAAGACAGTACTTAGCCGCCTATTAGTCGAGCTTGCCTTGCAACATGAGAAGTACCTGATGTTGACACACGTGTAAGGAACTAATCCTACATGTTTCCTCTACTGGTACCACTGGTTTTAACTAATGACCAACCGGAACTGATATAGATGGAACACTTCTCGAAGGTACCATCTCGGGAAATGGTCCATGTACCAAAGCCTCATCACTATATTCTATACTGGTGTCTCAATTAGGTGGAAAAGTCTAGCCACATCCTCTATCCAATCCTCAGCTTCCTGGGAATATGTCTCGCCTCGAAACATTGGAGGCCTCTACCGCTGGAACTCGTGAAATGAACTCAGTTGGCATGCACCGTATTCCAGTGTGACTGGTGGTAAATACTGCCCAATGGGTGGTGGTGCTACTAGTAAACAACCTGAAGGTTCCAACACAGTAAGAGGGCCCTACACTGGAGCCTCGTCGCTTGGTGGGCCTACATCATGTACTCTCTTAGGAATCCTATCTGACTATATACGTAGCAGCATCCTGATAAGGAAAAGGTGTTGCACATTCATTAATTTATACCCAGTTAGATGACTCCAAAGAAAACCAAAGAAAAACTTAAAAAAACACAAATGCAATCAGTGTTTTCGTGTACTGAGTAAAAAATTAGAATTCAGGGTCCTATTGTATGGATACGTCAACCACCGCACCGTCACTAGATTCCCCAAACTAAAAACCACACTCATAACACTTAACACTATTTCCACATAGAAAATATCAGTGTCCTAGTTCTTCGATAGAACCGAACTCCGTTGATACCACTTTGTCATGACCCATCCCCTAGGGCCTAGGCCCTGACTACCCCAAGATCGCCTTACATAGGGCAGGGGATGGAGACAAGCACCAAAAGACAAATTCCCTAAATGGGAAGGCATTGCCTTTAAAACAGTACAAACACATGGTCTGAGAACACAACAAGAAGAAACTGTGAAGTAAACTACTATAGAAAAAGTGTGCTGAAAGTAAATGGGCTGGAATACAAGCCCAACATGAAGAGTACAAGTACAACTGAAAAGTACAAAATAGCTAAAAAGGTGAAAAGTAGCTCCTCGATCATCCACCACAGATCCTACATGAAGGGTAGGTACAACTCACTACTAGTATTCCCTACGTCACGTCACACCAAACGGTCCACCCCGGATCCTACCTAATGGGTAGGTACAGCTCCTGATCAATAGTACTTGCATCGCGTCACACTAAATGGTCAACCTGTGAGCACCATCCAATACTAGATCCCTCATCCTCGATCAATTTCCTATATCATCTGCACAAGACACAACAAGGTGCGGGAGAATCCAGTGCAGGGGTGAGTATAACGATAATAAGTAGGGACCCTGAGACCCCATAGATCTCCTAAAGTTCCAAAATGAAAATACCCCAATGAATACATCAACGTAACTTATGTATATGCCCATAAATATACCTATGTTATCGATTTATAGTCATCTCATACATGAGGGAAGTATACCACAATGGTAACTCCACGAAGGTAAAAGTACCACACAGGTAACACCACGAAGATAGAAGTACCACACAGGTAAAAGTACCACCGAGGTATCACGAGGAAGATAATACAACGAAGGTAAAATTACTACACATGTATCACCACGAAGATAGTACCATGAAGGTAAAAGTAAAACACAATTAAAAGACATAGTTCAAATAGAGTCTCAGCTCAAACTAGGTTTTCAGTGATGTATAGAAGTACAGATGATTAGTCGCGAAGCTAGAACATCATATTCTGTCAAGAGGCACTACTTCTAACCATCCAGAGTTTAACCAACATAGGATCGACAGGTACTAACCCCCACAATGATCCACATAGGATCCAACCCACCCAGAGTCGATATGTAACTAACCCTGTAATGCCCTGACCCCTGAATCCCAAAGTCAGTGCATTATTACGTATCATTTCCATGATCACAAAAGATCAAGTCTCAAAAGACCATTTAGTTTCGTAGATTTGGAAGTACTAGATACATTCATAAGGTTTACATTACATCATAAAATGGATAACTAGAACAAAATTGTTTCCATTGACACCATTGATATCTCATAGACTATCCCTGCTGGTCAGTCATAATATTCATCTTCGCATCCTGGGAAAAATAAAACATAGAAAGGGGTGAGATCAAATGCTCTATAAGGATAACAATATAGTGGAAACTTTCATAAATAAGCATAAACATTTAAGGCAATGTATAAAACTAAAACAAAAGCCTTTTCAACATAAACTTCATCATAATATGGAAAATATAAATCAAAATAATTCCATTTACTTATTCAAATAGATATTCTACTAGTCGAATAATCACATGCAATATCAATATTCACTTTCATAATGATGGAATGTATAATTATAGACTGCATAATCATATAGTCAAGGCTTTGGGCCAAGAATACAAATAAGATTTTGTCAAGGCCTTCTGCGAAGACACTAGATTATTTCGAGACACCTACCGATGCATCGAGGAGCTATAGCGGGCTCCACCCGTCACTTACTATGTCCAATGAATTCCTCATATGAAAACGTTTAAACATAACATAAACATTAGTATTAAAAATAGCATACAAAATATCAATACTTTATCTATAAACCATGAATGGTGTAAAAATAACACATCCACAGTCAAACATATCACAAAACCTTCAATACAATATGGAAGTTTTGTATCATAATATATCAACTTCAATTAATCCTAAAATCCACCGAAGGATGTTGACATAGATGAAATCAAAATTTTTTTTAGAGAAATATATATTTCTATTTTGAAATCATTTAAGAGTCACATAATTATAAAGAAAACTCTTATTTTGAAAATAATCTTACAAGCTTGTAAGGGAAGCTTAAATGATGTTATAATGGTGGAAAATATCCACACTTTCCATATATGTTAAAAAACATTCTTACCTTAATTTTGTCGAAAAGGTCATAAAGTACCTTATTTGGAAAATGACGGAAATATTCCATTAAAATGATTTTATTAAAAGTCAATAAGAGTATAAATAACGTTAACCCATAGTCAAGTAAATAGTAAAAATGTTTTGAAATACTTTTTTAAGAAACATGTATGTGGATGATAAATATGTCCCAGTAGATACTTATGTAAAAACAACCTCAGATAATAAAGAGATTGTGAAATAAACCCTTACCTTGTACTTTTCCTTAGTCTAGAGTAGGTTAACCTCCTGTATAATGGTGAAATAATTTTTATTAAATTACACAATAATCATATACGTTAATATGATATCATATATGATCTTTTAACATTGATTTGTTAATAATATATTAGTATTATCGTCGTTTCAGTTGTTAACTGATTCATTTTCCTTTATATGCATTGTTATGTAAGTAATGTTTGTTATGGATAGGATGTATCTTATTCATATTCAGAATGATATTAAGTCTTTAAAAATTATTTTTAATCCTCAAGTGAAAATTTGTCTTGAATGGATACGATGGTGAATGAATCTCATAGCGTTCGTGGAGACGGTAATCCGTACGTACGCACGAGAGACAATATCATTCTTTTGATATTAAAATAATATATAATTGGATGGTATATCATATATACAGAATCATTATCATGTTATATTTTTTATTTACAGTAATTAAACATCATTATTATACCCATACAAATAATAATGTATTCAATAACATTTACACCACGACGTGGAGATGGTAAGCCGTATATACGCATGTATGGTGACATGTCATTCAAAGGATGGATAGAATAATGAATATGGTTGTACAATATTTATAATAACATCATAGTGTATATAAGATACTGGAGTTATTATTTTAGAATGGAAACAACAAAGAAAGAAGAAGTGGAAGAAGAAAAAACATGAAAGAGGTGGTGAGATATTTACCTCTTCTTCGGGTTACGTCAATAGTGGATCTCCCCTGAAGTATTTTTCTCCATTAAATATTTATATTTTTCCCTTTTGTGGGTTGTGTGTAACCACATTAGAAAACTCCTTTCTTAATGACTAATATTTCAATCTTAGATTACTCCTTCATTGGTGGATTCTCCTTTACTTGTTATTTTATCTTTCTCTAGGCTGGTACAACCTCATCAATTTTCTTTTAGTTTTGTCATTTTTATCCTTGAGGAGTGTTTTTGTGAGTACATAGATCATGGTGCATAAAATAACCTTCATTGAAGTTATTCATATCCTTAAAAACATGTATCTTTTTTTTGAAAATTAATATCGATTTTTTAGTGTAAATATTCTACTTTTATTTAATTGGGGTATAGTATCTCTATTTGGATAATTTACCCTCTATAAAATCCTATATTTATAATATCTTACCATGTAATTGAGGTTAGAATAGAAAAATAATTTAATATAAGAATCATAAATCAAGTGGTTTCTCATTTACTAGTACATAGGTATTGGTTGATTATTTCTCATATATTTTTCCTTGTTCGCTTCAACATTCCTACTCATGATATTCCAATTTATTCCACAATATAATCACTTTGGTTCTTCCATTCTTGTGGAACCACACTTTCAGATTTTCTGTGTACTACTTCTTTTATTTCATATTCCATATCTATATTTCTATCAATTTCACCTATTTGGGATACTATTGATGAGATATTTACCATTTTATTTTTGGTTTTAATCATATCCTTGAGTTCACTAATATACTCTTCCTTCATCTTTAATTCAATAACTATTTCTTTCAAACATTATGTGGAACCTGATCAGATTAGTATTATTTATTCATGTTGAGTTTTATGAGGAATGATTCTTTCCTTCAACTAATTTTTAGTGGATATTTTTATTGTTAATGTATTGGGACATTTATTTATGAAAATATCTTTTCTATTTCAATTTATAATTAATTTGAGTATAATATATTTTAAGGAATAAATTATCTTTTAATATCCATTGCTTCGCATAAAACTGCTCGGATAGGTGATAAGAGAGATTATTATTTTCGTCTTTCAAATTATGGACCACCATTGAGTTCTAAATATTATCACTGAAATAAAAATTTAGTTTCTTCACCTTTTTGGAAGGATTATATTACTATTTATCTTGGGAGTTACAATCAAGAGAATCCCAGATACCCTAGTAGCATGATACCTGTCACGATCCATCCCTAGGGGCCCGTGCTGTGACTACCACAAGCCCGACTTCCATAGGTTAGTGGATGGAGACTAGAACTGAATGGAATATTCCCTAAATGGGAAGGCGTTGCCTTTAAACTTGTACAAACACACGATCCAAGAACACAACAAGAAGCAACTATGAAGTAAAATATTGTAGAAAAATTGTGCTAAAAGTAAAGGGACTGGAATTCAAGCCCAACTGGAAGAGTACTAGTACAACTGAAAAGTATAAAACAACTAAAAAGGTGAAATGAATCTCTTGGATCGTCCACCACAGATCCTTCCGAAAGGGTAGGTACAACTCATGATCAGTAGTCCCTGCGTTGCGTTACACCAAATGGTCCACCCCGGATCCTACATGAAGGGTAAGAACAGCTCACGATAGGTAGAATCTACGTCGCGTCACACCAAATGGTCCACCTCTGAGCACTGTCCAGTCCTGGCTCCCTCAGACTTGATCAATTCCATACGATGTCTGCAAAAGACACAACAAGGTGCGGGCAAAGCCCGTGCAGTGGTGAGTATAACTATACTCAGTAGGGACCCCAATACCCCGTAGGTCTCTTAAAGTTTCAAAAAGGAAAACCCGAAAAGAAATACATCAACATTACTTAGTTACATGCCCATAAATATACCTAAGTTATCGATATATTATAATCTCATACTTAAAGAAAGTATACCACAAAGGTAACACCATTAAGGTAAAAGTATCACATAGGTAACACCACGAAGATTGAACTACCACATAGGTAAAAGTACCACACGGGTATCACCATGAAGATAGTACCATGAAGGTAAAAGTACCACACAGGTATCACCACAAAGATAGTACCATGATGGTAAAAGTACCACACTGTTAAAATACATAGTTCAAATAGAGTCTCAACTCAAACTAAGTTTTCAGTGAATTATAAAGGCACATATGATTATTCGCAAAGCTAGATCATATTATTCTGTCAAGAGGAACTGCTTCTAACCATACAGAGTTTGACCCACATAGGATCGATAGGTACTAACTCCCGCAATGATCCACACAGGATCCAACCCGCCCAGAGTCGATAGGTAAATAACCCCTACTGACTCACACTGGATCTGACCCACACAGGATCGGTATGTGTTGACCCACACAGGATCACTGAGCACTGACCCACATAGGATATGAACCACACATGATCGGTATGTGCTGACCCAAACAGGATCATTGAATGCTAAACCACATAGGATCTGACCCACACCGGATCGGTATGCGCTGACCCACACAGGATCGGTGAGAGTTGAACTCTGTATGATCCGTCTCCAACCTCTGCCTCACTACCAACCACTGGATTTTTCAAACCCGGTGCAATCGAATTCCGTAGAATATGCCCTCGAGATATTAGTTGTACATCGACAGTCACTAAGATCCACGTAGGAGTAACCCAACGGAACATCATTTCATAAGAGTTCCAACCCGACAGAAGGCACATCAATCAAATGCCCGGTCTGTGAGTTATAAGTATTTTTGTTCTGGGGGCCCAGTTGGATTTGGGTTTGATCCAACCTGTCCATAATTCAACTGTATCCAAAACTATAGTGGATTTTATCAAAAGAACCATCTCGGTCCAAGGATTCTGGTTCCATAGACGGTTTTTCAAACGGACCCCCGGTTCTCAAGACATGGCCAGAAAGGTGTATCTGGGTCTAGATGGGCCCGGTCCGGTCCGACCCGGCCTGGACAACCCGAATCGGTTTAGGTCAATCCAACTAGGTTCGGGTCTATCTTGGATGGCCAGTGCCTGACTTGCTCGGCTGTGGTACAGCTCGGCCTACAAAGGGGATGACCTGGCCAAGCATGTAGGGTGCGGCCTGCTAGGCGTGGCCCAGTGGTGTGGCCCATTGGGTGAGGCCCGATAGTGCGGCCCGCTGGGCGAGGCCCAGTGGCGCGGCCCACTAGGGCAGTCCGTGGTTGAGTTTACCACCATGGCGGGGTCCACCCTGGCCGACACCCGGGAGGAAGCCGCATCCCAGGTCACCCGAATGACCAAAGGGTCGTTCGGTCTTTGGAAGCGGGACCAGCCAGAGTGGATCCTTCTTGGGGTGCCACGGTCGGGTGGTCCTCCTTCTTCCACCGGCGTGACTACGTCACTGTCCTCTATGGCCAGCCAAGTGTTGGTAGCCTTTCGGCCTCCGTCGCGGCCTCCTTCTCTGGTGGTGTGGATGTGCACCGCTGCTCCGCCGCGCGACTGACCGAATGTCAGCCACCACCCTGTTCTGCCACGACCAACATGCAAAGACCTCCTGCTCAACCGGCGGCGTAGATGCATGCCACCCCACCATCCTCACAGTCGTCGGGGTGCCGGTCTCCGCCTTCTTCCATGATCCATCATGAATTCATTCCAAGCCCAAATATTATGTTGTTCTCATATTCACGATCCTCGGGTCGAAGTCTCTGCGTCCATATGTCGCTCTCAACAAAACATTGTGTTTCCAACGTCATTAATTATTTGTCTTTGAAGAACACAAGAAGAACGCATGAAGAATGAAGAAAAAGGGGGAGGGTATATGTGTGGGATGATAGCCATGTTTCTCTGTCCATCATTGTTGTGAATCCAAAATATGAAGAATCAAAAAAAATATATTTAATCATGATTAAATTTAAAACCCCTACCTCATTCGTCCATTAGAGATGGCATGAGGAATAAGAAGTAGATGATGAAGATGATGAGGGAGCCAACGTTCGTCGCTCCCACAACACGCTTCCAAAGTAAGGCTTGTGCGTCGTCCTCATTCTTGATCTGAATGATTCTCTTCATTGGAGAGGGTTTTCTTCATTGATGATTGATCTCCAAGGCTCTCCTCAAGTCTCCTCTCCTTTGCCAATCCTTTTCCATGCGAGTGGTGTGGTGCCAAATTAATAATATTAAGGATTAATTTAATTTAAAGTTGGAACATTTAATTTGATAGGATTCCATGGGTCTCTCACACTAAAGAGGGTGTTCAAGGGTCGGGTGGTCCCCACCATTAAATTCAAATGGGAGGATTCCAGTTCGAGTGCTCCCCACCACTGAATTAAAAAAGGTGTTTTCACAAAGAAAAATAAAATAAACGTTGTTTTATTTTATTTTTATTATTTTAATTCTCCAACAAAAATCCAGAAAACTAACATTCACGCTCGATTTACTTCAGTCGAGGTGAAGGTATACTTAAGTGAATATCGGTGTTGTGGGTTCAACGGTGTCCTCACATTTCAATTTCGAGAACATGTTCAAAAGTTACAAAATGATGCTCATGCATTTACTAAACATACCTAAAAAAAGTTCAAAAAATTATTAATAGTCACCCCCGTCCTACTACAATCATGGATAGGCTCTGTATAAGTGAAACATGCCCCAACGAACCTAATGGTACTCTCAGATTTCCAATCTGTGATACCGTTTAGATGTTATGGATTTTACAATAAAATAATTGTCATTTAATTATTTTATTTATAGCCAAAAACTAACTTTCTCTGGTGGCCCGTGCTGGTGAAAGAAAGTATCTTCCCAAAGAAAGAATTACATCATGAGTTCAGCGGTGGTCTCTTATTTTTAATCTGATTTACCGTTCGTGAGTTATAAGCATTTAAAAAATAAAATAACTTTATTTAATTATTTTATTTAATTATATGCTGTTTTTGGGTTTTCTCATTGGAAGCTCGCACTAACTAAACATATGTTGCACCTAGGGTAAACCCTCTATCCTGAACGCAACGGTGCCCTCAAATTTCTGATCTGGGAAACCATTTAAGAGTTATTCCACTCTTTCAGGAAAACTTCTTTCATGCACTAATTAGAGCTTAAAAAAACTTCATCAGATCATTCCAGGAACTCCGGGTCTCAAAATCCCGCGCTGTCAGATTTCATGGTCTAGAAATATTTCCATATAATTAAAAATATATATACGGAAATTATGTAACATTAAATTCTCCCCACCTTAGGTATTTACGCCCCCGAAAGCCACAACATAAACTAAGGAAGCAAATGGGGGCACTAAACATGAAACTAAGCCTCCCACTCCTATTGTGCTCTCCTAGAGGTTCCCATGCTACCAGAAAACGTGCACCGGTGGTATCAATGACCTACAAAGGACCATCTCCAATCGATCCTTAATCTATACTGGAACCTCCGTAAACATCACCCCATCATCTAATTCCATCTTTCCATGGTCGAAAATGTCTGATGGATCATGCACGCATCTCCTCAACTGTGACACATGGAAAAAATTTTGAACCCGGTGCACTTGTGGGGAAATAGATAGATGGTATGCCACCTCTCCCACACTGTTGAGAATCTAGAAAGGTCCGATGAACCTTGGAGATAAATTGTCACCCCAGCCAAATCTCCGCAAACCTTGTCAAGTTGAGACCTGTAGGACGACATGGTCTACCTCTTCCTGTCATCATAAGACTTCTATCAGCTCTGAGAAGTTTTAACTTTCCAACAAGTGAGTAATTTTGATAAAAACTCATCCACTACTCCATTCATCCTTGTTCTTCAGTATTGACGCCAGAGTTCCTGGTCCTTCTTCGTGACTCTAGGATGTACTGTTAAAGGGGATGTATGGATATCCCTCAACATATCCTCCTGAACCAGTACAGGTAACATGTTGTATCCTCAAAAAAGGATGGAGTGCTTCCCACCTTCAAAAAATCCTTCAAGAGACCATCCAAAGGATATCTGAGCACATTAGGCCTCATAGTCAACGTCTCAAGCTGTGCCTCCCGAATTCACTGAAGAATTGGGGGAGTGACAGTCATAGACTGGAGGTAAGCAACTCCATATCTATCCACGAAGTATATCTGCAGTGCGACTAGCTTCTCTGACACCTCACTCAGCAACTACTGACCAAACCTCCTACTAAGTGCGTCTGCTATCACGTTCCCCTTCCCATGAGTAAAGAATATTTCAAGGTCATATTCCTAGATGAACTGTGGACATTATCAATGTATCATCTCCTAAAAGCTCTTCTAACACTTCTCCATCCATAGGAAATGCTCCCCCTTCTTCGTTAAAGCTGACAAGGGTGCCGCTACCCTGGAGAAGTCAGTTAAAAATCTCAAGTAGTACCCATTCAAAGCAGAATTTACTCTCCCTTCTGGGAGTTAATCTAGGAAACATCCTTTAAAAAGATAAACCCACACTCTTCCACTCCCGTTGGGAACTGAAAACTCAAAACTCCTTCTTCCACGAGGGTAAGGTTGGCCGACTCAAGAGTGATCAGTTTCACCCTCCTTTACATGAGTTGAACCTGTGCTACCTGGGTTTCCATTCATCGACCAAGTAAAACCCCATTCCAACATTGTTGAGAAACAACAACCTTTGGCCTAATATAGTCAATCTGGGTATGAACTATGGATGTCCAGTCCATACCCAAACTAACATCGTACGACCTCGATGCTTCCACCTTGAGGTTCCAACTAAAACTCTCGCCTCAAGGGTCAGATCACACCATCAGTGTAAGTGTGATTATTGAGTCTCATCCCATTGGTATCTACAGACGTGAGGGTCAAGTCACCGGCTTAACCAGAAACTCTATGACTTGAATAGGATTCATGGAAAGAAGGAATGATTGGTACCTATGTATATTAATATGACATCTAGTAGTAGACACAGACCGTATCTCGAATCATTCCTGGAGCCCTTGGGTCACACTCTTTGACCGCTTGCAGCTACTCCCTTCCCCTATCCTCCAGCACCCTGAGCCTCATGTGGACGACAAAGGGGGGTTTAACATGTTGAAATGTGTTCCATCTCTTGCTGCTCTCCTAACTCCTCTTTCACATCTACTTCCCAACAGATTCATCTGTCCTTATCAAATCCTCTTCCCAAAACATTTTACATGCCCAAGTTATTGATGTCACAAACCGTCCTCGGGGCCCGTGCCATGACAACCTCAAGTCCGCCTTCCATAGGCCAGGGGCTGGCGACTAGCACCAAAGGCATAAATCCCAATATAAAGGGAAGGCATTGCCTTTATTAAATGTAAACACACACACACACACACTCAGAGAACAAGCAGTATAAAATACTAAGTAAAGAAGTAACAGGTATCCTGAAATTACAAGGGGCCAGAAATACAAGACCAATAGAAAGGAATAGCTACAAGAGAAAGAAAGTACAACTGAAAAGACAAATAGATGAAAAGTGAAGCAGCTCCTGGATCATCCTCCGAGTTCCTACTTGAAGGGTAGGTACAGATGTCCTCCTCAGCACTCCACATCTTTCTGTCTCCTCCGGGTACCGACTCGTCATGAGATCCACCACCGGGCACCGTCCAACTCTACAATCCTCGACCACGACCAGTGTTGTCCGTCGTCTGCAACCAATACAATGAGGTGTGGGAATATCCCATCCAGGGGTGAGTATAACGATACTCAGAAGGAACCCCGAGACCCTCAAGGTCTCACTAAATCCAACAAGGATAACCACAAAGAAAGATCTAAACAGATAACCATTACTTATGTATATGCCCATACATATACCTAAGTTATCAATTAACCAATCTCAATCATGAGGTAAAGACAAAGGTCATTGACTCCGCTCAACCAGGATTTTTATTCACGATGACGAAAACACATCTTCTGGAGGACTCCTCCTCTGTCGAGCGCATTAGTCCTACCATGACTCTAAGGTTCAACTCACTAACCTTAGACTGTTGAGGTACTCCTCTTGTCGAGTACCGCGGGTGTTCCACCTCACAAAGTAGTGCTCCTCCTCCATGGGTCTGCCACCTCAAAAAGTTGTACTCCCCCACATAGCCTACAGAGGTACTCCTCCTGTTGAGTACCGCAGGTCTGCCACCTCACAAAGTAGGGCTCCCCACTGGGCTATACAAGTCACTCTGAATCGAATCGGACAAGCAGTCATCAGGTCTCAGCCAGCTACAAGGTCACCATACTCTGTATGCTCATCTCCGGGAGGATACGCTCTAAAAGCTAATGGTCAATACTTCCTAGTGTCACATAATCTCAAATGGAAGTATCTCAAAGACCGCCTCATCCTAGGGGTCTCAACGCAACCGATGACGCGTCAATCAGACGCCTGTTCTATGAGTTATTAGTCTTTTTGTCCTAGGGGCCCGGTTGGTTTCGTGTATGAACCAACACGACTATATCAAAACTGTACCAAGAATTCCCATTGGGTATTTTTGAAGGGACCGATTCTCAAAGAGTTTACCAATGCTGCTGAAGGTTCATCAAACGGACGTCCGGTGCCAAATATATGGCCAACGCAAACAAAGGGTCAAAAGTGGGCCCGGGTCCGGTCCGACCCGGTCGGACCGACTCGGCCCAACTCAGTCTGGGTCTAGCCGGTCTGGGTCGACCCAGTCAGACTTTCTGGGTCTTACCCGGCCCGTTGGGCGGTTCAGCCCGCTGAGTTTGGCCCAGTCCACTGGGCCCGAACCTGCGGACTGGATGGACAATTCAGGCCAATGTCGCCATGTGGGAAATTCGATCCAAAGGCTAGTAGAAAGTCTGCTCGGCGCCGCGTGGGACTTGGCTCAGACTGCTCGGCCCGAGCGGCCAATGGCGGGCCGTGTGGGGTGCGGGCAGGCCAGGGGTGGACCAGAAAGAGCACGGGGCGCGCCGGGCAGCCGGCCGGGTGCCGGGAAGCCGGTCCAGGGCGTCGGGAAGGCTCCCGACCGGTGGTCTGGGCGCCGGGTGGCGCCGGGAAGGCGACCTGGGCGTCGGGCAGGTGCCAGGAGGGCGCCGGGTAGGTGTGGGGCGCGCCGGCAAAGCGCGGGTAGACTGGTCGGGTGCCGCTCGACCGGTGGAGGGTTCGCGGAGGTCGCGGAAAGCGCGACCTCTATTTTCCATCTTCGTTGTCATCTACCCATTTCCATGCTGCTATTACGTCATCGTCGATCCAAGGTTCCAAAACTATAAAGGTTGTGGAGGGTTCGGGCCGTGTTCGTGCGGCCCGAACCCTCCACGTTAGAATGATAGAAAGCGGCTCAAGAAGTTGATTTAACGAGATATGATTAAGTGTTAAATAACTTAAAACACACCCCTACTTCTTCAGTTTTCGGGTGTTCGTTCGTCGCAGGGGAAGACGATGTTGTTGTCGTTCTCCATACGCTTCCACTTCCGAGCTCGTGTGTCGGTCCTTTGACGAGGAAGAGGAAGGAAGAAGGATCCTCAGAGAGGTCCCGCGTCGGAAGGGGGTTCGGAGGAAGAATCCGAGGAAGTAGCATCATCGTTGGAATCTTTGCGTTCTTTTTTGGAGATGATAAGTTTCTCCAAGTGTTGGGCGTTGTGATAATTTACCAGCGCTTTGTTGCTTGGTGAAGCCGTCCCAAAACCTTCTCCCAAGATCCCTGTATATAACAGAGGGGGAGTGGTATGTAACCATCGTGGAATTTATGATGGTTCAGTTATTAGGAGCCTTCCTAAATTCCATAGATGCGATTACTTAATTAAAAAGGGGGGTCGGGTGAATTAAATTGCATTGGAAAAATTTAAGAGTTGTGTTGGTACAGTAAAAAGGGGAGGATGCCAAGAAGTTTCCCCCACCTAGCCTGCGTCAAAACAAAAGATACGAATTAATTTTATGTTGACATACTAAATTAATTGACAACAATTAATTTTTTTGTTGACACAGAAAATTAATTGAGAGCCATTACTTTCACATCAACCCATAAAATTAATTGACAATAATTAATTCCTCATCGACACATAAAATTAATTGACAGCAATTAATTTTACGTCGTCACATAAAATTAATTGGCAGTAATTAATTTTACATTGACGCATAAAACTAGTTGACAACAATTAATTTTACGTCGACACAAAAAAATTAATTTATGGGGGGTTGAGAGGTTTCTTCTCCCTCCCCATTAAATGGGGGGTTAAGCCAAGTGTGGACCCCACATCATAACCTCTCGTGGGAGGTTATGCTGCTTGGGTAGTCCCCACCCCAATTATCCTCCCATGGGAGGTTAGGGTGTGGCGGTCCCACCACCAACTCCCAAGTGGAGCTTTTAACCAACTAACCGCACACACAACACATGATAGCTTAAAAAATAAAATAAAGTGTTGTACTTTATTTTATTATTATTTTCTTTAATAAAAAGCCAAAAAAAAACTTCCAAACTCATCAGAATGCAACTACGGTGAAGGTATCACTAAGCAATTACCGATGATGTGAGTTCAACAGTGCCCTCAGATTTCAATTCTGAGCACTGGTTCAAAAGATATTAAATCTCAAACGTACGTTTACTGAACGTACCCAAAAAAAGTTCGGAAAATTATTATCAGTCACCATCGACTCGCACCGGTCGAGGTTAGACTATACCTAGGTGAAACGCGCCCCGAAGAACTCAACGGTACTCTTGTATTTTTTATCCGACTCACCATTTAGAAGTTATCAATTTTACAATAAAATAATTGTCACTTAATTATTTTATTTGCGGCCAAAAATTAACCTTTTCTACTGGCTCACGCTGGCCAAAGTTAGTATCTTCTTAGACAAAGCATGCCCTCATGAGTTCACCGGTGGTATCATATTTTTAATCTGAGCTACCATTTCTGAGTTATAAGAATTTGAAAAATAAAATAATTTATTTAATTATTTTATTTACGGTTATGCCATTTTTTGGATTTTTCACAGGAGGCCCACACCGACTAAACTTAAGTCGCGCCTAGGGTAAACCCCCCATCCTGAGCGCAACGGTTCCCTCAAATTTCGGATCCGAGCAACCGTTTAAGAGTTATTCCACTTTTTCAGGAAAACTGCTTATGAGCATTAATTTATGCTGAACAAAACTTCGATGGATCATTCCGGGTACTCCGGGCCTCAAAATCAGGCGCTGTCAGAAACTGCGAACTTGTAAAATAAAAAGAATTTAAGAAAAAAAAATTCCTTGAAATTTTCAAGTATTTATATTACCCCCACATCAGGTATTTACGTCCCCGTAAAGCTACAACACACACTAGGGAAACAAAAAGGAGGTACTGAGCACACATATGTGCCTCCCGCTCCCATGTTCTCTCTTGGAGGTTCCTGTGATGCCAGCGAATGCACACCAAGGGAATCAAGCATCCATGTAGGACCCGCTCCTATCGATCCTCAATCTCCACTGGAACCTCTGTGAAAGTCGCCCCATCATCTATGTCCAGCTCCCTGTGGTCGACGATGTGGGATGGGTCGTGCACGCATCTCCTCTGCTGATATACATGGAATACGTCATGCACCCGGTGCAACTGAGGTGGAAGGGCCAGGCGGTAAGCCGCCTCGCCTACGTTCTACAAGGGCTGCTAAGATTTCTCCTTTTCCAAAAAGAGAAATCTGGTCTCATCCCCTAGATAACCATGTTCTTTTCCTAATATAGTCAATCCTGACATGAACAGTACAATCCATGTCAAGGATGACGTCGTAAGGCCTCGACGCTACTACCAAGAGATCCAACTGTTACTCTTGCCTCCAAGTGTCGAGTCACACTGTCGGCATCAGTGTGTGGTCACTAGGTCTCCTTCAGTCAGAATATCGAAAGTGAGGGTCAAGTCAACAGTTTAAACCGGAACCACTTAGTACACAAGAAGGAAGGAAAGTAAACATCACAAGGACAAGTGTCTTTTATTACTACAACTCAAAGTACAAAGACATAAAGCAACCACAAACAACAACATTTATAAGGATAGAAGCATCATGAACGAAGGCCTCTATGACTAAAACTAGTCTCGCTCTTGTCCACCTGAATCTGAAGCTCCATTGTCATATGCTTCAGCTTCTTGAAGTTTTGCCCTCCCATATCCACCCATTCCCTACGGTCGGGGTGAACCTCCTGGTAGGGCTGGTGGCAACACCTTGAAGTGTTGTCCACCTCCAGCTGCACGGCCAGCACCCCTGCCTTGGTCTCCTGCTCCTTGCGTTCCACCTCGATCGAACCTCTACCTCTTCCTGGGAGGTCCTTCATCTATATGAGGATCATCCGAGTGGTGGGTTAGACAGTCATGAGCCATGTGACCCTATCCTATACATGTGTAACATATCATGGCAGGTCTGGATCTATCACTACCCTTGGTGCCTCACCCTACTGATCCTGAGTCGTGCGGTCGACCACCTGTAGGTTTGGCCCTCTTAGACCTCTGCATCATCTATATACTTCCAGCTACAGAAGACTCCGCTACATGCCGGCTAGTAGTGGGTCCCATGGCTGGAGACTACTCGGCAAGTAAGTTCTCCACTAAGAGGGCTCACTCCAACACCCCCGTCTGATTCAGGATACTGTGAGATACAACTGAAGCTATAATCTCTCGCCTAAGCCCCTGCTCAAAGGTTTGGGACCTGAAGAACGAGTCTCGTACCATATCAATGGAGTAGCGGGAGAGGTCAGCGAACCTCGCTGAATACTGCACCACATTCATGCTACCCTGATGTAGATGTAGTAGCTCCTGTATATGCACTTCTTGAAGGGTGGATGGTACAATCTCCTCCCAGAATAGGCTCTCGAAGTCTGCCCATAGAAGTATCACCTCGTCATGCATCTGGAGCATCAGGCTCCCCCATCTGCCTACTGCTTCCTGAAAGAGGCTGGCAGAAAAGATCACCATAAAGTCAACTGGCATCCCTACTAGCCTGAAGACTCTCACCACAGCCTCCAGACAATCCTCAGCCACCTTTGGGTCCATCTCTCCTCGGAACCTGGGTGGCCTCTGGCACTGGAACTCGTGCAGTGCCCTCAAGCGGCGTGCATCGCCTGCTAATGGGGCTGGGGGCATCGGTGGCCCAACGGGTAGTAGTACCATTGGTGCCTCTGCTGGTGCCTCAACTGGGAGGGGGCCCTATACTGAGGCCTCGTCGCATGGCGGGCTGTCAGTATGTACAACTCTCGGGGCTCTAGCTGGTCATCCGCGGGGAGGCATCTTGAAAGGAACAGATGCGACACGGTCAAAGACTATACCTGGTGACCTGACATGGTTTGATCTGATTTAAAAGAAACTTTGGAAGACACACACGCAATCAGTGTTTTTGTGCATTGAGATGGAAATCATAAGTCAATCTCCTGGTGTATGGATACATTAGTCGCCCACACCAACACTGGACTCCCAGAACTAAAAACCACACTTAGTACTCTTAACACTATTGATTCATAGAAAAGAAAAATATCAGAGTCCTAAGTTCTACGGTAGAACCGACTCCTCTGATACCATTTTTTCACGACCCGTCCTCGGGGACCGTGCCATGACAACCCCATTCCTTCCTTCCATAGGCCAGGGGTTGGAGACTGGCACCAAAGGCGTAAATCCCGATATAATGGGAAGGAATTTCCTTTATGAAATGTAAACACACACACACACACTCAGAGAACAATCAGAAGAAAATAATAAGTAAAGTAGTAGCAGGTATGCTAAATGTACAAGGGGCTGGAAATACAAGCCCAAAAGAAAGGAACAACTACAATAGAAAGAAAGTACAACTGAAAAGACAAACAACTAAAAAGTGAATAATCTCCTGGATCATCCTCCGGGTTCCTACCTGAAGGGTAGGTACAGATGTACTCCACACACTCTACGTCTGTCCGTCTCCTATGGGTACTGACTCATCGTGAGATCCACCATCGGGTACCGTCCTGCTCTACAAGCCTCAACAACGACCAGTGTTTTCCATCATCTACAACCAACACAATGAGGTTCGGGCATATCCCGTACAGGGGTGAGTATAATGATACTCAGTAGGAACCCCGAGACCCTCAAGGTCTCACTAAATCCAAAAAGGATAACCACAAAAAAAGATCTCAACAGATAAACTATACTTAGGTATATGCCCATACATATACCTAAGTTATCATGTAACTCATCTCAATCATGAGGTAAACTCAACGGTCATTGACTCAGATCAACCAGGATTTTTATTCATGATAATGAAAACATGGCTGTTGGAAGACTCCTCCTCTGTCGAGCACAGTATTCCTGCCACGACTCTAAGGTGCCACTCACTAACATTAGACTGCTGAGGTACTCCTCCTGTAAGTATCGCGGGTCTTCCACCTCACAAAGTAGTGCTCCTATACCATGGGTCTGCCACCTCACAAAGTAGTTCTCCCTCTCATAGCCTGCAGAGGTACTCCTCCTGTCGAGTACCGCAGGTTTTCCACCTCACAAAGTAGCGCTCATCCGCTATGGGTCTTCCACCTCAAAAAGTAGTGCTCCCCACTGGGATATAGAAGTCACTCCGAATCAAATCGAACAAGCAGTCATCAGGTCTCATCCAGCTACAAGGTCACCGTACTCTGTATGATCATCTCTAGGAGGATCCTCTCTAATAGATACTAGTCGATAATTCCAAGTGTCATGTAATCTCACGTGGAAGTATCTAAAAGTTCCGCCTTGTCCTAGGGGTCTCAACGCAATAGACGACATGTCAATAGGACGCCCGGTCTACGAGTTATTAGCCTTTTTGTCCTGGGGGCCCATTTGGTTTCGGGTATGAACCAACCCAAGCATATCACAACTATACCCAGAATTCCCATGGGGTATTTTTTAAGGGATCGATTCTCAAAGAGATTACCAGTGCCATTGACGGTTCGTCAAACGGACGTCTAGTGCCAAAGATATGTCCAACGCAAGCAAAGGGTCAAAAGTGGGCCTCGGTCCGATCCGACCCAGTCGAACCAACTCTGCCCAACTCATTCTGGGTCGACCCGGTCAGACTTTCTAGGTCCGACCTGGCCCATTTAGCGATTCTGCCCGCTAAGTTTGGCATAGTCTGCTGGGCTCGACCCAACAGACTACATGGACAATTCGGGCCGAAGTCGCCATGTGGGCGACTCGGCCCGAATGCCAGTGGCAGGTCCGGATGTCGCCGCGAGGGGTGAGGCTCAGATGGCTCCACCCAAGATGCCAACGGTGGGCCGTGTGGGGCGCAGGCAGTCCGCGGGTGGATCGGGAAGGGCGCGGGGTGCACCGGGTAGCCGGCCGGGTGCCGGGCAGACGGCCTGGGGCGCCGGGTAGGCGGTCTGGGAGCCGGGGGGTGCAGGGCAGGCGGTCTGGATGCCGGGAAGACGCCAGAAGGGCGCCGGGAAGGTGATGGGTGTGCCGGCAGCGCGCGGGTAGGCCGGTCGGGCGCCGCCCGACCGGCGGAGGGGTTCTCGGAGGTCGCGGGAAGTGTGACCTCTATTTTCCATCTTCATCGCCATTGCCACATTTCCATGATATTGTTACGTCGCCGTCGATTCAAGGTTCCAAAACCATGAAGGTTGCGGGGGGGTCGGGCCGTGTTCGTGCGGCTTGAATCCTCCACGTTAGAACGATAGAAAGCGACTGAAGAAGTGGATTTAACAAGAGATGATTAAGAATTAAACAACTTAAAACAAACCCCTACTTCATTAATTGTCGGGCGTTTGTTCATCACGGGGGAATACGATGTTGTTGTCGTTTTTCGTACGCTTCCACTTCTGAGCTCGTGCGTCAGTCCGTTGACGACGAAGAGGAAGGAAGAAGGGTCGTCGGAGAGGTCCCATGTCGGAAGGGGGTTCTGAGGTAGTAGCGTCGGCGTCGGCGTCTTCGCGTTCTTAGTTGGAAATGAAAAGTTTCTCCGAGAGTTGGGTGTTGCGATAATTTACCAGCGCTTCGTTGCTTGGTGAAGCTGTCTCAAAACCTTCTCCTAAGCTCCCCATATATAGGAGAGGGGAGATGTATGTAACCATCGTGGAATTTATGACGGTTCAATTATTAGGAGCCTTCCTAAATTCCAACGATGTGATTACTTAATTAAAAAGGGGACCAGGTGAATTAAATTGCATTGGAAAAATTTAAGTGGTGCGTTGGCATAGTAAAAAGGGGAGGATTCCAAGAAGTTTCCCCCACCTAGCCTGCGTCAAAACAAAAGAAACGAATTAATCTTATGTTTAAATATTAAATTAATTGACAAAAATTAATTTTTATGTTGACATAGAAAATTAATTGAGATCAATTAATTTCACGTCGACACATAAAATTAATTAACAGCAATTAATTCCTCGTTGAAACATAAAATTAATTGACAACAATTAATTTTATGTCGACACATAAAATTAGTTGACAATAATTAATTTTACGTCGACACACAAAAAATAATTGATGGGGGGTTGAGAGGTTTCTTCTCCCTCCCCATTAAATGGGGGGTTAAGCCACGTGTGGATCCCATGTCATAACCTCTCATGGGAGGTTATGCTACTTAGGTGGTCCCCACCCCAATTATCCCCCCAATGGGAGGTTAGGGTGTGGTGGTCCCACCACTAACTCCCAAGTGGAGCTTTTAAACAACTAACCACACACACAACACATGACAGCTTAAAAAATAAAATAAAGTGTTGTACTTTATTTTATTATTATTTTCTTTAATTAAAAGCCAAAACTAACTTCCAGAATCGTCAGAATGCAACTGCGGTGAAGGTATCACTATGCAATTACTGATGCTGTGAGTTCAACAGTGCCCTCAGATTTCAATTCTGAGCATTGGTTCAAAAGATATAAAATCACGAACATACGTATACTGAACGTACCCGAAAAAAGTTCGGAAAATTATTATCAGTCACCCTCGACTTGCACCGGTCGTGGTTAGGCTCTGCCTAGGTGAAAATGCCCCGACGAATCCAACAGTACTCTCCAATTTTTAATCCAACTCACCATTTAGAAGTTATGAATTTTACAATAAAATAATTTTCACTTAATTATTTTATTTGTGGACAAAAACTAACTTTTTCTGCTGGCTCGCGCCGGCTAAAGTTAGTATCTACTTAAACAAAGCATGCCCTCAAGAGTTCATCGGTGGTCTTGGATTTTTAATCCGAGCTACTGTTTGTGTATTATAAGCATTTGAAATATAAAATAATTTATTTAATTATTTTATTTACGGTTATGCCATTTTTGGGATTTTTCACAGGAGGCTCGTGCCGACTAAACATAAGTCGCGCCTAGGGTAAAACCTCCATCCTTAGCGCAACAGTGCCCTCAGATTTCTGATCTGAGTAACCGTTTAAGAGTTATTCCACTTTTTCAGGAAAACTCTTATGTGTGTTAATTTAAGCTTAACAAAACTTCGACGGATCATTCCGGGCACTCCAGGTGTTGGAATCTGGCTCCTTCTGAAACTGTGAACTCGTAAAATTTCAAAGAATTTACGAAGAAAAAAATTTCCTTGAAATTTCTGGATCTTTACAATTGAGACTGGCACCAGTTCCAGCCTTCATACTTCTAACATTCACTGTCTATATTCACTCAGCTAAAGAAAATTCAACCAAAAAGGTTCTCTCTAGCATTGAAACTTAAGTAGGGATGCATAGATTAATAGTGGTGGCTCATATGTCCTTAAACATACCTTTCTTGGACATCTGAGCCCTGATGCATTTATCGTATTGTATTCATCGAGTACCGGGAATGGTCGGTAGGCCTTGATGAATACTCAGCTACCGTCTTGTCGTCCTGCTGAAGCTATAGAAGCTTTAGGGTACTCTCATCCCTTATATCTTTATAGAAATATACCCCCTTCTCTGAGAAAGGTTCTCAAGCCTTGTCCAAAAAAAATTCACCTCTTCACAAGATCAGGGTAACTTAAACCCTGTCATCGTCCTTCAGAGCCACGTAGAAGGCTCTCAACCAGGACCACCATATGATCTAATGGTGCCCTAGTTAGATGGACACTCGGCCACTTCCTCAAGCCAGTCCTTAGCCTCCTATGAGTCGAGATCGCCTCGGAACTTGAGGGGTACTCGATGCTAAAACACTTGTGAGGTAGTAATCCTACATGTTTCCTCTATTGGTACTTCCGGTTGTAACTGCTGACCAATGAGCAGTGATAAAACTAGAACACTACCTGAATGTACCATCTCAGGAAATGGTCTATGTACCAAAGCCTCATCACTATATTCTCTAATGGTGTCTCGACTAGGTAGAAAACTCTAGCCAGAGCCTCCAGCCAGTCCTCAGCTGCTTGGGAATCTGTCTCACCTCAAAACCTCAGAGGCCTCTGCTGTTGGAACTCATGCAATGCGCCCAGTCAGCATTAAAAGTATGCCTATTTGACTGGCGGTAACTGATGCCCAACGGGTGGTGGTGCTGATGGTACACAGCCCGAAGGTGCCAACATAGTAAGAGGGCCCGAAACCAGAGATTCGTCGATCGGTGGGCAGCCATCGTGCACTTTCTCATGAATCCTAGATGGATTTTTATGTGGTGGAATCCTGATACGGAAAATGTGTGACATGGCCATTATGATAACACTTCAATGAAAACAAAACAAAATATAAAAAAAAACAAATTCAGTGTTTTTCTATACTGAGTCAGAAATTAGAATTCAGGGTCCTGGTGGATGGATACATCAATCATTGCACCATCACTCGATTCAAAAACTGAAAACCACACTCATAACACTAAACAATATTGCCACATAGAAAATATTAGAGTCCTAGTTCTTCGGTAGAACCGAACTCCTCTAATACCACTTTGTCACGACTCGTCCCCCGGGGCCCGTGCTGTGACTACCCCAAGCCCTCCTTCCATAGGTCAGGGGATGGTGACTAGCACCTAAAGTCATATTCCCTAAATGGGAATGAATTTCCTTTAAACCTATACAAACACACCGTTTGAGAATGGAACAAGATCAAACTTTGAAGTAAACTATTGTAGAAAAAGTGTGCTGAATGTAAAGGGGTCGGAATACAAGCCCAACTAGAAGAGTACAAGTACAACTGAAAAGTAACAAACAGATGAAAAGGTGAAAAGAAGCTCATGGATCGTCCACCATAGATCCTACCTCAAGCGTAGGTATAGCTCACGATCAGTTGTCCCGACGTCACGTCACACCAAACGATCCACCCTAGATCCTACCAGAAGGGTAGTTACAGCTCACAATAAGTAGTACCTACGTCGCGTCATTCCAAATGGTCCACCTCTAAGCAACATCCAGTTTTGGCTCCCTCAACCTTGATAAATGTCGTACGTCTTCTACACAAGACACAACAAGGTGCGGGTGAAGCCCGTGAAGGGATTTGTATAACGATACCCCATAGGGACCCCGAGAACCCGTAGGTCTCCTAATGTTCCACAATGGAAAAACCACAAAGCAATACATCAACTTTACTTAGGTATATGCCTATACATATAACTAATTTTTCAAGATATACTCATCTCATACAAGAGGTAAGAATACCCCAAAGGTAACACCACGAAGGTATATGTACCCCCAAGGTAACACCACGAAGATAGAAGTACCACATAGGTAAAAGTACCACACATGTATCACCACGAAGATAGTACCACGAAGATAAAAGTAACACCTAGGTATCACCATGAATATAGTACCACGAAGGTAAAAGTACCAAATAGGTAAAATACACATTTCAAACAGAGTCTCAGCTAAAACTAGGTTTTTAGTGAAGTATAGAAGTACATATGATTAGTCACAATGCTGGATCATCTTATTCCATCAAGAGACACTGATTTTGACCACACAGAGTTTGAATCACATATGATCGATAGGTATTAACCCCCTCAATGATCCACATATGATACGACCCGCCCAGAGTCAATAGGTAACTAACCCCCACTGACCCACACAGGATCAGTATGCGCTGACCCACACAGGATTGCAGAGCGCTGACCCAGAAAAGATCGGTATGCACTGACCCACACATGATCGTAGAGTACTGAACCACATATGATCGGTATGCACTGAACCACACAAGATCGTTGAGTTCTGAACTCTGTATGAATTGTCTCTAACATCCACCTCACTGTCAGCCACTAGATTCCTCACACCCGGTGCACTCGAGTTCCATAGAATCTACCCTTGAGATATCGCTCATACCTCGACCATTACTAAGCTCTGAAAAGGAGTAACCCAATGTACTGTCATTTTGTAAGGGTTCCAATGCGACTGACGATGCATCAATCGGACGCACGGTCTGTGCGTTATAATAATTTTAGTTCTGGGGGCCTGGTTGAATTCTAGTTCGATCCAACCCATACGTACTCCAATTATATCCGAAACTCAAGTGGATTATGCCAGAAGGACCGCCTCGATCCAAAGATTATGGTGCCAAAAACAGTTTTTCAAATAGACACTCGGTTCTCAAGACATGGACACAAAGATGTATCTAGGTCTAGATGGGCCTTGGTCCAGTTCCACCCGGCCTGGGCCGACTCAAACCGGCCTGGGCCAACCTGACCTAGTTTGGGTCATCTCAACCCGGTTTGGGTCCGGCCCGGTTGTCATGGGCCTCGGCAGGCCGGGCTCGCTGTGCAGTGGGCTGGCTTGAACCGCGAAGGGGATGGCCAGGCCCGGCCAATGGGGTAAGGCCAGGCCCAGCCCACGGGGAAAGGCTAGGCCCAGCCCACGAGGTGCGGCCGGGCCCGGCCCATGGGGTATGGCCCGGTGGGCGTGACCCTGTGGCGTGGCCCGCTGTGCCAGCCTACGGTCGGTTGGACCTTCATGGCGGGTTCTACCCTAGCCGACACCAGGGAGGAAGGCGCCTCCCTGGTCACCTGAACGGCCAAAGGGTCGTTTGGTGTTTTAAAGTGGGACCCGCCAGAGCATGTCCTGCTCAGGGCGCCACGGCTGGCCAGTCCTCCTTCTTTTTGCAGGGCGATGTAGCCACTGTCCTCTGCGATCATTCGGGTGTCGGCTTCCCTTTGGCGTCCGCCGTGGCCAAGCGGTCATGGCCTCCTGCTCTGGCGGCATGGATGCGTGCCGCCGCTCTGCCACAGTGTCGACTAGATGTCGGCAGCCACCCTATTCTGTTGCGGCCATCGGGCCACGACCACCTGCAAAACCAGCGTCGTAGATGTGCACTGCCCCCCCTTCATCATGGTCGGCTGGGTGCTGGCCGCCACCTTCTTCCGTGAGACATCACAGCTTCATTCCAAGCCCGAAAATTATTTCATTCACATATTCACAATCCTCGGGTCAAGGTCTTTGCATTCATGTTTCATGCTTAGGAAGACATTTTGTTTCCTACTTCATTAATTATTTGGCGTTAAGTAACGCACAAAGAACGCACGAAGAATGATGAAAAAGGGGAAGAGTATTTGTGCGGGACGATATCAATTTTTGTTTGGACATCATTTTTGTGAATCCAGAATACGAAGAATAAAAAAAAAGATATTGATTCATAATCCAATTTAAACCCCCTTCCTCATTCGGCCGTTAGAGATAGCATGAGGAAGAAGACGAAGATGATGCAGGCGATGAGGGCACCAACGTTCGTCGCTCCGGCAACACGCTTCTGAAGTCAGGCTCCTGCATTATCCTCATTCTTGATCCGAAGGATTCTCTTCGTTGGATAGAGTGTTCTTCATTGAAGATTGATCTCCAAGTATCTCCACATGTCTCCTCTCCTTCAACAATCCTTTTCCACATGAGATGTGAGGTTCCAAATTAATATGATTTAGGATTAATTTAACTTAAATATGGAACATTAATTAAATTAAGTTGTCACATTTAATTTGGGAGCATTCCAAGGGTAAACCACATTAAAGAGGGAGTTCAAGGGTTGGGTGGTCCCCACCAGTAAATTCAAATGGGAGGTTTCAAGCTCGGGTGGTCCCCTCCACTGAATTCAAAAAGGAGGTTTCAAAAATAAAAATAAAATAAAAGTTGTTTTATTTTATTTTTATTCTTTTAATTCTCCCATGAAAATTAAGAAAACTAACTTTCACCCTCAACCTATTATAGGAAAGTAGAAGGTCTCCTTAAGTGAATATCGACTCTATGAGTTCAACGGTGTCCTCAGATTTCAATTCCAAGCACTGGTTCAAAAGTTACAAAATGCCACTCATGCGTTTATTGAACGTACCCGAAAAAAAGTCCAGAAAATTTTTAACAGTCTCCCTCAACCTTTTTCGGTCGAGGATAGGCTCTGCCAAAGTGAAACACTCGCCAATAAACCCGACATCACTCTCTGATTTTCAATCCGAGTTACCATTTAGATGTTATGGATTTTACAAAAAAATAATTTTCATTTAATTATTTTATTTATGCCCAAAAACTAACTTTATCTGGTGGCCCGTGCCGGCCAAAGTTATTATCTACCTAAAGAAATAATACCCTCACGAGTTCATCAGTGGTCTAATATTTTTAATCCAAGTTACCGTTCGTGAGTTATAAGAATTTAAAAAATAAAATAACTTTATCGAATTATTTTATTTATGTTTATTCCATTTTAAGGTTTTCTCACAAGAGGCCCGTGTCGATTATAATTAAGTCGCACCTAGGGTAAACCCACCATCCTAAATGAAACGGTGCCCTCATATTTATAATCAGAGAAACCATTTATGATTTATTACACTTTTTCATGAAAACTTCTTACACATGAAAATTAGAGCTTAAAAAACCATCGTCAAATAATTCCTGGCACTCCGGGTCTCGGAATCGTGTGCCATTAGATTTCATGGTCTCAAAATAATTCCATATAAATAAAATAATATAAGTAAATTCTGGGTAATTACATTGCCCCCACCTTAGGGCTTTATGTCCCTAAAATCCACAATATAGACCAAGGAAACATATGGGGGTACTGAATATGAAACTGAGCCTCCCACTCCCATTATGCTCTCCTTGAGGTTCTTGTGTTGACTGAGAATGTGTACTAGAAGTATCGACTTCCAACGAAGGACCCACTCTAGTTGATCCTCAATCTTATATGGAACCTACGTAATAGTCACCCCATCGTCTAAGTCCATCTCTCCATATTCGATAATGTATGATGGATCATGCACGCATCTCCTTAGCTGTGACACATGGAAATCATTATGCACCCAGTGCATCTGTGGGGAATGAGAGAGATGGTATGCCACCTTTCCCACTCTTCTTAGAATCTAGAAAGTTATGATAAACCTTGGAAATAACTTCCCGCCCCGACCAAATCTCTGCAAACATCATCGAGGTGAGACCCGTATGAAGACATGGTCTCCCTCCTCCTATCAGCATCAGAATTATTCCATCTCTGAGCAGTTTTCAATTGTTAACAAGTAAGGCATCGTGATACAAACTCTTCCACTACTTCCTTCATCCCTGGTCCTCAGTATTGACGCTGAAGGTCCTGGTACATCTTCGCCACTCCAAGATGTACTGTTAAAGGGTATGTACGGATCTCCCTCAACAACTCTTCCCGAAGCTTCACTGGTAACATGGTGCATCATCTGAAAAGGATGACGTGCTCCCCACCTTTAGAAAATCTTTTAGGAGACCATCCTGGGGATATCTAACCACATCGGGCCTCATAGTCAACGTCTCAAACTATGCCTCCTAAATTCGCTGAAGAATTGGGGGAGTGACAGTCATAGACTTGAGGTAAGATGCTCCATCTCTATCCACAAAGGATATCTACAATGTGACTAGATGCTCTGATGCCTCACTCTGCAACTGCTGACAAAACCTCCTACTGATTGCATCTTCTATAAACTTCCCCTTCCTAGGAGTAATGAATATTTCAAAGTCATAGTCCAAGATGAACTCTGGACATTGCCACTTTCTCAGCTTCTGAAAGCTCTGCTGACACTTCTCTATCCACAGGAAAGGCTCCCCCTTCTTTGTCAAAGCAGACAAGGGTGCCACTACACTGGAGAAGTCAGGAAAAAATCTCAGGTAGTACCCATCCAAAGTAGAAATCCCTCTCTCTTCAGGGGGGTATTCCAGGAAAAATCCTTTGAAAAGATGTCCCCACAATCTACCACTCCCATTGGGAACTAAAAAATCAAAACTCCTGCTAACATGAGGGTAAGGTTGGCCAACTCAAGAGTGATCGGTTGCACCCTCCTATGCTTGAGTTGAACATGTGATGCATGGGTTTCCTTTGTGCCAACCAAGGAAAACCCCATTCCAAAATTTTGGAGAAAACACAACATTTTTTCATAATATTTTCAATCTGAGTATGAACTGTGGATGAACAATATATACCCAAACAAACATCGTAATACATCGACACTACCACCAAAAGGTTCCAACCAAAACTCTCGCCTCAAGGGTCAGATCACGCTGTCGGCGTAAGTTTGATTATCAAGTCATATCCCAAAGATATCTCCAGATGTGAGGGTCAAGTCAACGAATTAACAGGAAACCCTAGGTCTTGAACAAGATTCATGGAAAGAAGTAATGATTGGTACCTATGTCTATTAATACGACAGCTAGTAGTAGACACAGACCGTACCTTGAATCATTCCTAGAGCCCTTGGGTCACACTCCTTGACTGCATGTAGCTACTCCCTTCCCCTTCCCTCCATCTCCCTAAGCCTGGTAGGGACCACAACAGGGGTGGTGGTTGTAACATTTAGAAATTTGTACCACATCTTTCTTCAATCCTAGATCCTATTCCATGCCCGTTGGCCTACAGATTCATCTGTCCTTATCAAACCCTCTTCCCGAAACATTTTACATGCCCAAGTATTTGAGAATGGTTCCAGTTACTGCTTTCATACTGCTAACATTCACTAGCTGTATTCACCCAACCAAAGAACATTCCACCACAAAGGATCTCTCTAGTATCATAAAATAAGTTGGAATTCATATAAGAATAGTGCTGGCTTGGATGTCCTTAAACAAACCTCTCTCAGAAGTCTGAGACTTAAAGAACTGATCATATCATATTCAACGAGTACTAGGAATGTTCGGTACACCACAATTAATACTTAGATACCAAAATGTCATTATGGTGAAGTTCTAGAAGCTCTAGCAAACTCTCATACCTTAGCTCTTTATAGAAAGGGACCCCCTTCTATGAGAAAGTTTCTCAAGCTTGTCCATAGAAAAGTCACCTCTTTGCAAGATCAGGGTAACCTAAACCCTATCATTATCATGTCGAGCCACATAGAAGGATCTCTACCAGGACCACCATCTGATCGAATGGTGCCCTTGTTAGATGGAAAATCAACCACCTCCTCAAGCCAATACTTAGCCGCCTATAAGTCGAGATTGGCTCGCAACCTGAGGAGTAACTGATGTTGAAACACATGTAAGGCACTAAGCCTACATGTGTCCTCTACTGGTACCACAAGTTTTAACTAATGACCAATGAGAACTGATATAACTGGAACACTACCCGAAGGTACCATCTCAGGAAATGGCCCATGTACCAAAGCCTCATCACTATCTGCTATACTGGTGTCTCAATTAGGCGGAAATCTCTATCCACAGCCTCTATCCAGTCCTCATCTTCCTGGGAATCTGTCTCGCCTCAAAACATTGGAGGCCACTACCGCTGGAACTCATGCAATGCACTCAGTTGGCATGGACCGTATACTAGTGTGACTGGTGGTAAATACTGCCCAATGGGTGGTGGTGCTGCTGGTACACCACCCGAAGGTTCCAACACAGTAAGAGGGCCCTGCACTGGAGCCTCATCACTTGGTGGGCCGACATTGTGTACTCTCTTAGGAATACTAGCTGAATGTATACGTAGTAGCATCCTGATAAGGAAAAGGTGTTCCACAGTCATTAATTTATACCCGGATAGATAACTCCAAATAAAACCAAAGAAAAACTTAAAAAAACACACACACAATAAGTGTTTTCGTGTACTGAGTTAGAAATCAGAATTCAGGGTCTTGGTGTATGGATACATCAACCACCACACCATCACTATATTCCTCAAACTGAAAGCCACACTCATAAGACTTAACACTATTGCCACATAGAAAATATTAGTGTCTTAGTTCTTCGGTAGAACCGAACTCCATTGATACCACTTTGTCACGACCCATCCCCTAGGGCCCAGGCCCTGACTACCCCAAGATCGCCTTACATAGGGCAGGGGCTGGCAACAAGCATCGAAAAGAATATTCCCTAAAAGGGAAGGTAATTCCTTTAAAATAGTACAAACACATGGTCCAAGAACACAACAAGAAGCAACTATGAAGTAAACTACTATAGCAAAAGTGTGCTGAAAGTAAATGGGCTAGAATACAATCCCAACATGAAGAGTACAAGTACAAATGAAAAGTAAAAAACAACTAAAAAGGTGAAAAGAATCTCCTGGACCGTCCACCATAGATCCTACATGAAGGGTAGGTACAAATCACTACTAGTAGTCCCTACGTCGCGTCACACCAAATGGTCCACCCCAGATCCTACCTAATGGGTAGGTATAGCTCATGATCAGTTGTACTTGCATCGCGTCACACCAAATGGTCCACCTCTAAGCACCATCCAATCATAGATCCCTTATCCTCGATCAATTTCCTACGTCGTCTGCACAAGACACAACAAGGTGCGGGAGAAGCCCGTGCATGGGTGAGTATAACGATACTCAGTAGGGACCTCGTGACCCCGTAGGTCTCCTAAAGATCCAAAATGAAAAAACCCCAAGAAATACATCAACATTACTTAGATATATGCCCATAAATATACCTATGTTATCGAGATATAGTCATCTCATACATGAGGTAAGTATACCACAAAGTTAACTCCATGAAGGTAAAAGTACCACACAGGTAACACCACGAAGATAGAAGTACCACACAGGTAAAAGTACCATAGATGTATCACGAGGAAGATAATACAACGAAGGTAAAAGTTCCACACATGTATCACCACGAAGATAGTACCATGAAGGTAAAAGTACCACACAAGTGAAATACACAATTCAAATAGAGTCTTAGCTCAAAATAGGTTTTCAGTGATCTATAGAAGTACAGATGATTAGTCACGAAGCTAGATCATCATATTTTTTCAAGAGGCACTACTTCTGAACAAATAGACTTTAAACCACATAGGATCGACATGTACTAACCCCCACAATGATCCACATAGGATCCAAACCACCCAGAGTCGATATGTAACTAACCCTATAATGCCCTGACCCCAAAAGCCCAGATTCAGTTCATTATTACATATCATTGGAATGATCACAAAATATCATGTCTCAAAAGACCATTTAGTTTCATAGACTTTTAAGTACTAGATACATTCATAAGGTTTACATTACATCATAAAATGGAAAACAACAACAACATTGTTTCCATTGACAACACTGATATCCCATAGACTATCCCTGTAGGTCAGTCATAATATACTTCTTCGCATCCTAGGAAAAATAAAACATAGAAATGGGTGAGATCAAATGATCCGTAAGGATAACAATATAGTGGAAACTTTCATAAATAAACATAAACATTTATGGAAATGTATAAATCTAAAACAAAATACTTTTCAACATAAAATTCATCATAATATGGAAAATATAAATCAAAATAATGTAATTTACTTACTCACATGGATATTATACTAGTCGAATAATCACATGCAATATCAATAGCCACTTTCATAATGATGGAATGTATAATTCCAGACTGCATAATCATATAGTCAAGTCCTTGTGACAAGAATACAAATAATATTTTTTCAAGGTCTTGTGCGAAGACACTAGTTTGTTTCGAGAGACCTATCGATGCATCGAGGAGATATAGAGGGCTCGACCCATCACTTACTAAGTCCAATGAATTCCTCATATGAAAAGGTTTAAACATAACATAAAAATTAATATTAAAACTAGCATATGACATGTCAATACTTTATCCATAAACCATGAATGGTGTAATAATAACACATCCACAGTCAAAAATATCACAAAACCTTCAATACAATATGGAAGTTTTGAATCATAATATATAAACTTCAATTAAGCTTAAAATCCATCAAAGGATGTTGACATAGATGAAATAAGAAACTTTTCTAGAGAAATATATCTTTCTATTTTGAAATCATTTAAGAGTCACAGAATTATAAAGAAAACATTTATTTTGAAAATATTCTTATAATATTTTAAGGGAAGATTCAATGATGTTATAACAGTGGAAAATAGTCTCACCCGCCATATATGTTAAAAAAATATTCTTACCTTAATTTTTTCAAAAAGGTCATAAAGTACCTTGTTTGGAAAATGACGCAAAGAATCCTTTAAAACTATTTTATAAAAAGTCAATAAGGGTATATGATTTGATATGTAAGTAATTTTTGTTATAGATATGATGTATCTTATTCATATTAAGAATGATATTAAGTCTTTAAAAATTATTTTTAATCCTCAAGTGAAAATTAGTCTTGAATGGATACGATGGGGAATTAATCTCATCGCGTTCGTGGAGACGGTAATCCGTACGTACGCACGGGTGACAATATCATTCATTTGATATTAAAATAATATATAATTGGATGTTATATCATATATAAAGAATCATTATCATGTTATATTTATTATTTACATGAATTATACATCATTATTATATCCATACATATAATAATGTATTTAATAACAACTACACCACGACGTGGAGATGGTAAGTCGTACGTACGCATGTATGGTGACATGTCATTCAAAGGATGGATAGAATAATGAATAAGATTGTACCATATTTATAATAACATAACAGTATATAGAAGATACTGGAGATATTCTTTTAGAATGGAAACAACAAAGAAAGAGGAAGTGGAAGAAGAAACAATCATGAAAGAGGTGATGAAGTATTTACCTCTTCATCAGGTTCTTCCTTTTTTATTTGATAAAAATTGAACCTTAGGTTGGCTTTATGACTAAATTAAGGCCTCTATAATGAAGGGGGGACAATTGAGAGGGTATTTTGGTAGGTTTTGGCTGTGAAAAATATCTCTGAAGCTGTGAATTAGAGAGAAGGGAGAGTGCCCTTTTATAAGAGTGGTGACAGGCACCTTAGGAAAATCTAGAAGTATTATTTTAGAATAAAATAATTTTCGGTTTCTAATGGCTCCAAAATGAAATATTTAAAGTATAAGGTGGGGATAGGTCTATAATCAATCAATAAATGGGTTTTATAATGGTTTCGGTCATTATATTAACTTTAACTTTTAGATTTAACTCTTAGTTAAATAGTTTGACATTTACCATGTCTCTTTGCATTTTTATATTATATGGTTAATAAACATACTATATACTTCCAAGAGAACCTAAAGTGGTTTATTAATTACACATATGATATTATTTAATACCTTTGGCCAAATCATATATTTTTAAGAATAGAATATCAATTAATAATATAATATTTGTTTTAAAAACTCTTTTATGTCAATTTTCACACTCTTTGATATTTTGTTTTTTCTAAATTCATAACAGCATTATCACTTCGAAAAAAATTCATCTAGAAAACCCTAACATTTAATATTAACATATAAAATTAGTGGAATTTATAAAAAGTCTCAAATTACATTTATTTGGATATTTATAATGTCAATTAGTTTAATCATTCATTAATACGGTAATTACTGCATCATCATTGTGTCATAAATAAATTTAATTATTTAATTTCTAAAAATTATAAATAAAATACCATTATTTAAGAGAACTTTTTATATTTATAATGAATATTTATAGCCTAATTTATCTTATGTATAACCCTATATTAAAAATGGTTTAGTTATTAAACTTTGATTTTAACTCTTTTAACTATTTTTTAAACAAAATAATAATAAGTGTCCTAATCTAATCCTAGTGGACCAAAGAGGTTCATATTTTATTCCTAAGGTTTTTTTGGTCAAATTATACTTATCTAATAGATTTTGTACATGTGTTAGGGTAATAATAATATAATTTTTACCCTTAATTACCCTATTTTCTTTTAACTGTGGTAAATAAAAGTAAAAAAGTTACTATTCACCAAAAACTATTTTTATCATATTGAACCACATTTTAATTACTGATATCAACCATGTCGCTCAGATTTTTGAAATTCAACTCATAGAAGTGGTATAATTATGTTTTATATAAATTTGGAAATACTCCTAGGAGGTGGGTAAAAGAAGGTAAAAAGTTTAATAAAATTTTTATATATCTAAAATTATTATAAACTGACTCTAATGAATTAAATTGAAATTATATAGGTTTTATGTATCTATTTTGACCTAAAATAAATTGAAATAAAATAAAGAATTATTTAAATAAAAATTATTTTTAAAAATATAACTCAGTGTTTTTCAATAATTATCAAAAATTGATAGTTTTTAGAAAAATACCAAAAATTCACCCAAAGATAATTTTGATATTCTGAATCCAAAAATGATGTCCATTTTGAAAGATAAAATTTATAAAATTTCAAAAAATGGGTATTACTATTCATAATGGCTAGTTTGATTGGTTGTGGTGTGTTAGAACTCGAAGTTGTGTACAATACATGCCATTGTATTATTCAAAGAGAAGCGTACCGTGGAAGCTTGGAGTTTTACATTATCCCCCCTTCCAATAATTTATTCCTTGAAATTTCAAGAATATTACTGCATAAAAAGACTCAGGTGGTTCTTCATCATATGTTCCTCCGGTTCCTATGTTGCCTCTACCATCTTATGGTTTCTGCATAGAATTTTTACCAGATGAGTTGTCTGGTTTCTCAGCATTTCTTCTCTTATATAAAGAACCTTGACAGGATCTTTGCAATAAGACAGATTGGGTTCAAGTTCTAATTCCTCATAGGTGAGTACATGAGTTGGGTCAGACATTTATTTTCTCAATAGTGATACGTGGAATACATCGTGAACTTTGGATAGACTTGGCAGCATTTTCAAATAGTAAGCTACAACCCCAATTCGTTCTAGAATTTCGAAAGGTTCAATGTACCTGGGACTAAAGTTTCTCTTCTTACCAAAATGTATAACACCCTTCCATGGGGATACCTTCAAGAAAACATAATACCCTACCTGAAATATCAAATCCTTCCTTCGGTTATCAGTATAGCTCTTCTACCTACTTTGAGCTACTCTGATGTGGGTTTGGATTACCTTCACCTTTTCCATCGTTTCTTCAAAAAGTTCTGATCCTATGAGTTTTCTTTCACCAAAATCATCCCAACAAGTTGGTGTGTGACATCTCTTTCTGTATAACACTTCATATGGTTCCATCTGAATACTTGAATGGAAGCTATTGTTATAGGATAATTCTACCAGAGGTAAATATTGATCCCACATACCTTGAAAGTAAAGTGATCAAGATCTCAACATATCTTCTAAGGTCTGAATAGTCTGTTTTGATTGTCCATCAGTTTGAGGGTGCTAGGTAGGGCTCAAACGATGTTCAGTATCCAGAGATTTCTGAATAATTTTTCAGAATCTTGATATAAAACGGGGATCATGATCAGAAACAATCAATAGGGGCACTCCATGAATTTTTACAACTTCATTAATATATAGTCCTGCTAAACATTCAAGTTATAAATCTTCTTTTATAGCAAGAAAATGTGCTGACTTGGTAAGACGATCAACAATGTCTCATATTGCATCGTTCCTTCTAGGAGTCTCTAGTAGTCCCATGAAAAAGTTCATCGTAATATTAACCCATTTCCACTCAGGTATGGGAAGAGGTTTCATGACTCCTCTAGGCTGTTGCCTTATAGATTTCACTTGTTGAAAAACCATACATATTGACACAAAATCAGTGATCTCCTCTGTAATGGTCCGGGTTTTTGGGGGTCCATTACTTTGTAAAAATCTGATGTTGGGTATTCTGGGTAGTCTGGGAAAGTTATAAGGCTTCTCAGTGAAGTTTTAACCCCTAACGGTAGGCCTACCTGTAGCCTTAGCCTACCGGTAGCAGGCCTACCGGTAGCTCGGCCTACCGGTAGCTCGGCCTACCGATAGCCCGACCTACCAGTAGCTCTGTCTTCCGGTAGCTACAGTCTACCGGTGGCTCTTGCCTACCCCTACGGGTTTTCCAGTAGCGCCTCCTTTTTTCACAAATTAGGTTTTAAACCCTATTTTGACCCCTTTAAGCTTGTTTTAAAGCCAGTAACACCCATAAATGGCGTTTAATTAAATGTTTAAGAGGTACCCTGGTGCGTGCATCTTTTTAAACCTCCCTTAAGGACATGTGGGGCCGCATGGTCAACCCATGACCCCGCTCCTTATGCGGTTTCACGTTCTTATCTCAATAGTCCCCAGTCCTTATAAACTAAAGGTTCTCCCTGGGTTTCTTTTCTCGATCACCCTCCCATCATTTCGTCCGTGCGTGCTTGAGTTTCCGAGGCCCCACCCTTGCAAATCGCGCATCCCCTATTACTGGCACGTGAAGATAAACTTCGATCATTGATCAATCAAGTAGGGTTTCACCTTCGTCTCACCTTTCTGTGTATCATGTGGGGTGGGTATGCTTTTGTTTCTATATAATTGGATGAACCAAACATTAATGAAGATAATAAACTGATTCTAAAGAATGAAGGGGAGGGGTGTGATCGATGATGCTCTGATTAATGATTTCTGAATTTTGTGGGATTACGCCTACTGAAAATCAAGGCCATTGGTGGTCTTTGTCGGTGCACTAACGAACCCTTACCTCTGGTAATGTTTAAATGGCTTGTATTGCGATTGTGAACCTCTACTGTGTAAATGAATTTGGTTAATTACCTATATTAGTCTAAATAAATTGAAAGCACCAGGATCAACCATTTCTGTGATAAACCCATCTAAAGCACACCGAAATTGAGATCATGGAGTGTGTAAAATCTTTTAAATCTGAAAATACTGGAATGTGCTTGCTTTGTGTTGTTGGTACTGGTTTGATTGTTTCCCTTTCCCGGGCTGATTGTTGGGTGATGTGGGTGGGGTTGGGATCCCCTGTGGTTATTCTTTTAGTTGTGAATATAAGGTCAGCTGGTTACTTTGATTATATCATGAATTGGGGTGGGATCCTCTGTTAATGAGAAAATGTTTGCTTCTGGAATTTGGGGAACATGGGGTAGTATCTTGGGGTTTTCTTTGGTTCCAGTACTTTGAGGGATGTCACATATCCCTTTTTGTGGTTGTGACTTTACAAGAGAACCGGGTATGATTGTTTAAGTTGATGTTTGAATGTACTCTATCCTTGGCTTGTGCTTATACTTGCTAGTTGCCCAAGTAGGTGCAGAAACTTATTTAAACATTATTACTGAACATGAAAATGAGGATGGGAAAATGGTTTTGGTTTCATATGAGTTTTTACTTGGGCGTGGGTGTTGATTGTGTTCTTTAGGCTGGCTGAAGAAAAACTTAGATTTGGGTGAGTGCTTGTTATCTATATATATACTTGTAGTTTTGTGTTTCTTGTTCATGCCCCACCCAAGTTTAGTACTTAGTGTTGAACACCCCCATTTTATGGGGGAGGGTGTTTTTCCCAACACTTCTATTAGTGGCTGGTTATTAGCTCCTCTCGGCTCCCTTTCTAGGATAACCCTAGTATCTTCAGGCAGGCAGTGATGGCATGAAGTCCATTATTAGCCCAAGAGCCTTCAGGCGGGATTTTGTGGTGGTTGGCCCAGGTGTGTGCGGGATGGTTGTTTCCAAAGTATCTTCGGGATGAGGCCCAGGTGTCTTCGGTCATGTCAGTGGTTGGTTTGGCCCAGTTGTTTTCGGGTATGGTTACGTGTAGTGGTTGTGGCCCAGGTGTCTGCGGGCGGGATGTCCGGTTGTGACCCAGGTGTGTGCGGGCGTGGTTTGAAAGTGGGACTGCATGAGGATGGCCCAGGTGTGTGCGGGAGGGGTGTGCCGGTGGGACTGCGGTGATAATGGTGGGATTGGTTCGATTTGTAGGATGTCTTCAATAACCAGTGAGAAAGTGGCGCGGGGTACCCAAACATCGATGTGCTTTTGATTATACATTACTTGACTTGAGATATTTGGGGAGTGTGCCTTGGGGAGGCTTGGGTGGTTAGTTTCCTTATTGGGTGTTTGGTTATCTATTTTCTCACAGGGCATTTGTATGCCTCCCCACTTGTGCACAAGAGTCTTTGGTTTTTCCCTACTGAGTATAATTGTATGCTCACCCTATGTGTATAAAACTGCTTTCAGGTTTCCAGGAGGACTTCGGGGATCGTGCTGGACCGTACTAGCTAGGACCTTAGGGTAGTTGCTGTTGTCGTTATTCTTTCTTTTGGTACTTTATCTTTTGAGTTCTTGTATCATGTATATTTTACCTTTGAACATGCATGTGGGAATGGTTTACTTTTGGCTTTACTTTTCTTTCAGTTTTGGTGTTGTTGGGTTTCATCATTTTATCTGCTGATCCTATTAAAAAAAGGGGTAATGCCTTCCATTTAGTGCATGAATCTATACCCTTGGTGCTGGTCGCCACTCCGGGACCTATTGAAGGCGGGTTTCGGGGGTCATTATCTCTCCTTCAACTTAAAGAAGGAAGGGCCTGACAATCTGCTGACATATCCCTCCTTTTGGTGAAGGCGGGTCGTGACAGAATGGTATCAGAGGGAGGTTGAGAGATAGGATGGAGTCTGGAGTTAGGAACAGTAATGATTGCATGTGATGGTAGGGAAAAAGTGTTGGGTGACCGTGGTGTGTGAATTAGTCCAGGGAAGACCGGCTAGGACACGGGATTTTAGGGCCCCCCGTGATCTGATGCAAGGACTCTGGACCTACGAAATGACCAAGTGAGGCCACACTGATTGCAGGGTAGAGCCTATATGATAGGTACATACATCATAATGACTTTTTTTCTCCTGTTTCATGGGTGTTTTGGGAATTGAAATCAATAATAAGTTAAGAAATTTTAAGAATAATATTCTGCACTACTTGGGCTTAGGCATTCCTTGTTTACCTTGCAGCTATGGCACCCAAGAGATGACCACGAGTTATATGGGAGATCGAGGCCCAGGAGGTTGACTTGGCCGATCGGCATAGGGATGATCGAGAGGAGGAGGACGACCAATGGCAGATGATGCTTCGAGCTTTCCAGGGACAAACCCTCAAGAAGTATAAGGGAAGCACCTCTGACATGAAGACGGAAAGCTGGCTAGAAGAGTTGGTGATAGATTTCGGCCTGATTCGGGCTCCACCTGAGTACTGGGTTCCTCTGTCCATCAACCAGATGAGGGGAGATGCGTGTCAGTGGTGGATTCTCTACATGGGGTAGAGGAGAGAGGCTAAGGTTGCATGAGATGATTTCGAGAAGAGGATCCAGGCAGAATTCCTCTCTTCTACTATGAAGGCGGAGAAGAGGCAGGAGCTAATCTCCCTCCAGAAAGGGAGTATGTCAGTAAGGGAGCTAGGAATCATGTTCAAGGACCTCCTACATTTTTCTCCAGACCTCTTTCTAGATGAGGAGTCTTGGGAAAGATGTTTAGAGAAGATGCTTTGACCCTCCCTCCAGTATGCTGTTACCCCTTCACCCTGCTGACGTACTTGGAGGTCCTGAAGAAGGCCAAAGTGGTGGAGATGATGAACGATATAGGAGGTGTGTCACGATAGGGGATCCAGCTAGGATCATCTAAGGAGAAGGATATCAGCTCCAGACCACCAGCATCAAGACCCTCTCGGTTCCGACCAGCAGGGAGCAGGCCACAACAGTTCCAGTTCTGGTCCCTCGGTCCTCGCCCTTTCCTTTCGGACCCAGGACCGAGGTGCTTCATCTATGGGAGCCGTGGAAATATTCGGAATCAGTGCCCGGACCAAGTACAACACGGCGGTGGTGGATAGGCCCAACACCAGCCCCAGCAGCAACTTCTAGCTAGGCGTTTCCAACAGCAGCAGCGGGGGCAGTGAGCTCCCACTTCTTCGAGGGGAGACGTTGCAGGAGGAGGCCGACCTCAGGGCGCTCCTCAGGGACCTCGACCTGGGCATGTTTGGGGAGGTAGCTGACAGCCGAGGGGCAGAGGAGCTGGGAGTGGACATTTGCACGCTACGGAGGAAGCGGTCCCAGTAGGGACAGAGGTCGTTCGAGGTAAGATCAGTTTGTTTAGCACCGTTGCTTATGTCTTGTTCGATACCAGAGCTTCGCACTCCTTTGTTGCACCCATTCTAGCCCGTGACTTGGGTCTAGATTCCAAGACACATACAGTGCCCTTGGTGCTGATCACACCAGTCGGAGGTCAGACCGACATGTTATATGTTTGTCGAGGATGAAGACTGATGATGGGTCCACATCAGTCGGTCTGGAATCTACTACTGCTACAGATATAGCCATACGATGTCATCCTAGGCATCAACTGGATATTCTTTGTGGGTTCCGTCATCGACTGCTTCCGAGGAAGGGTTTTTTTCTCATACTTAGGTAGTCGGTGTGTTACTTGCACCAGCGAGCGGAGCAGTTAGAAGGGCAGTTGGCGAGAGGAACCCCTCCTCTATTTATTATCCGAGCTGTCAGTAGAGTCAGTAGATGCTGAGATGGAAGAGGTGCCAGGAATCATTAGAGAGTTTATAGACGTCTTTCCTGAGGAGGTAATGACTCTACCCCCTCAATGTGATGTCTAGTTTGGGATAGAATTGCAGCCCGGTTCTCATCCTCTTTCGATGGCTTCTTTCTGCATGAAACCTTGGGAGCTACGGGAGTTGCAGATTAACATTGACGATCTGATGAAGATGGGTTATGTTCGACCAAGTGAATCACTGTGGGGTGCTCCAGTCTTGTTCGCAAAGAAGGAATATGGTGGTCTCATGTTGTGCATAGACTACAGGAGGCTGAATCAGGTAACGATCAAGAATTGCTACCCTCTTCCAAGGATAGACGATATTTTCAACCAACTGAAAGGGGCAGGATGGTTCTTGAAGATCGACCTGTGGTTTGGGTATCACCAGTTGAGGGTGAAAGAGGGAGACATCCTGAAGACGGCCTTCAGGTGCAGATATGGACACTTTGAGTTTTCAGTCATGCCTTTCGGTGTTACGAACACCCCAGCTGTGTTCATGGGGCTTATGAAATCCATCTTCCGGGAGTATCTGGATCGTTTCGTAGTTGTGTTCATCGACAATATCCTGATCTATTCAAGATCAGAGGAGGACCACGCGGATCACCTGAGGACGGTTTTGGAGGTCCTTCGACAGCACCAGCTCTATTGGAAGTTGTCAAAATTCATGTTCTAGACGCGAGAAGTTCATTTCCTTGGGCACGTAGTGTCCAAGCAGGGGGTTGCAGTGGACCCATCAAAGGTTGAGGCGGTTGTTTCTTGGTAAGCACCCAAGAATGTGGCATAGGTTCGCAGTTTCCTCAGGCTGGCGGGTTACTATCGGAGGTCTGTACCCAAATTCTCCCGATTTGCAGCCCCATTGACATCCTTGACCAAGAAGTACCAGGTTTTCGTGTGGAGTGAGCAGTGCGAGACAACCATCAAATATCTAAAGGAGATGTTGGTTAGTGCCCCAGTTCTAAGACTTCCAGAATAAGGGGCGGCGTATGAGGTGTTTTGTGATGCTTCAGGGAAAGGCCTTGGGTGTGTGCTAATGCAACAACAAAGGGTGATCTCTTATGGGTCTATCCAGTTATGCCCTCAAGAGCGTAATTATTCCACCCACTACCTGGAGCTTGCAGCGGTCATTTTTTTGCTAAAGTTATGGCGGCATTACCTCATTAGATAACGCTTTGTGGTCTTCACGGATCACAAAAGCTTGAGGTATATCTTCTCCCAGCGGAACCTAAACTTGCGGCAACGAAGGTGGATGGTGTTCCTCCAGGATTACAAATTCAAGATTTCCTAGACATCAAAGAAGGGTAATGTAGTGGCCTATGCTTTGAGCAGGATGTCGTAGAAGGATGCGGTCTGAGAGTAGGTAGACGCCTGGAAGGCGATGGAGGAGATGGATGCCTTGCACCTGGATGCGAGGAAAGATGGCGGTAGAGGTTTCCTGTATCAGATGACAGTGTGGTATTCTCTGTTGCAGCAAGTGGAGGAGTCTCAGTGGGGAGACCTAGAGTGTGAAGTGATGGCTGAATGAGTTGACTAGAGAAATGCTCCGGAATGGTGGACGGAGGATGGTCAGAACCGGATGCTTTTCCAAGGAAATCAGTTTTTTCCAGAGGCGATGCATGGAAAGGTTATTAGTGAGTTCAAAAAATCACCCCTAGCAGTGCACCAGGGAGTTTCCAAGATGTACCAGGGTCTGAAAAGACAGTTTTGGTGGACCGGGGTAAAGCGAGCAGTGGCAGAGTTTGTGGCCAAGTGCCTAGTGTGCTAGTAGGTGAAGGCTGAACACCGTGTTCCAGGTGTCCTGCTACAGTCTCTGGATGTCCCCGAGTGAAAGTGGGAGGACATCTTGATGAATTTTGTCACGAGACTACCGAAGGATCAAGGGGGATATGATGTCATCTAGGTTGTAGTGGACCGGTTGACGAAATCGACTAACTTTCTGGCGATTAAGGAGTAAAGTGCAGTGGATGCTTTGTCACGAAGGTACGTGGATGAGGTGGTGCAGTTTCATGGAGTTCTGAGGTCCATAGTCTCGGATAGGGATGCACGGTTTACCTCATGAGTCTGGAGAGCATTGCAGCATGCTTTTGGAACCCATCTATGTCTTAGAACTGCTTTCCATCCCCAGAGAGATGGACAGACAGAGCAAACCATCCAGACCTTGGAGGATATGTTGCGGGCATGTGTTCTGGACTCAGGAAGATCATGGGTGCGACAATTTCCTCTGGTAGATTTTCCTACAATAATAGTTATCACTCTACCATTAGTATGGCCCCATTTGAATCCTTGTATGGGAGGCCATTCCACTCACTTGTGGGTTAGACCGAAGTCAGAGAGGCAGGCATCCTTGACCCGGAGGTGGTGCAGAGCACGAAAGAGAAGGTCCAGCTTATATGGGAAGTGATGAAGGCGGCCCAGGACCGACAGAAGTCATATGCTGATACCAGGAGAAGGCCCTTGGAGTTTGAGGTTGGAGACCACATGTTCTTGAAGGTCTCCCCTCGACGTGGACAACGGAGGTTCGGCATGCAGAGTAAGCTTTCTCCCAGGTTCATCGGACCCTTTGAAGTGTTGCGGCGGGTCAGCAAAGTGGCTTATCATCTAGCGTTACCACCGCCACTACAAAGGATACATGACATCATCCATGTGTCACAGCTCTGTCGGTATCTGCACGACGATTCACACGTCCTCGACTGGGGAGAGCTAGACATCGAGGACGATGTGACCTTTGTGGAAATACCAGTGATGATCGAGGATCACAAGGAGAAGGTGCTTTGTGGTATAACCATTCCCTAGGTTCGTGTGTTATGGAGACATGGTGGGCTTGAGGAGAGTACGTGGGAGAGGGAAGCACAGATGCATGCCTGGTACCCAAAGTTGTTTTGAGTTTTGTGATGTTCTGTTTATACTTGTGGTGGAGCGTTTTACCTTGTTGGATATGAAATATGTGATTTTTTCCTCCAAATGTGTGTGAAAAGTCCTAGCTATGGGGAGGGGAGGACCCAACCCCTAATCAAGACGTATTAAGGTGGATGCGATTAAACCCGTGCGGGAGAGTCAGTGTCGTCCAAAGCGGATAGTATCTTAACATGGGGGAGAGACTCCCCAACCCACATGACTGGGTAGTTTGACATGGTATGTTTCTTGGTTCTTAAGAGGAAGGTGTTTTTAGTTAACAATGGGGTTCGCTCCTAAGAGGTATCTTTCGAGGTGGTAGTTCGGACCCTCTCTTCCCTTCTGGTTGTTTTGATTCTCGAGGGAGAGAATAGTTTGAGATGTATATGATGTAATGGGCTATGATTTTGGGGGCCCATTACTTTGTAAAAATATTATGTTGGGTGTTCTGGGTAGTCTGGGAAAGTTATAAGGCTTCTCGGTGAAGTTTTGACCCCTAACAGTAGGCCTACCAGTAGCTCGGCCTACCGATAGCTTGGCCTACCGGTAGCTACAGCCTACCGGTAGCTCTCAGCTACCGTAGCTGTCAGCCACTGGTAGCTCTCGGCTACCGGTAGCTGCAGCCTACCAGTAGCGCGACTACCGGGAGCAGCAGCCTACCCGTAGCGCGGCTACCGGCTGCTGCACCCTACCGGTAGTTGTAGCCTACCGGTGTCATGGATACCGGTCGCTGTCAGCCACCGGTAGCCCTCAGCTACCGGTGGCTCTTGCCTACCCCCACGGGTTTTCCAGTAGCGCCTCATTTTTTTCGCAAATTGGGTTTTAAACCCTATTTTGACCCTTTTAAGCTTGTTTTAAAGCCCACTAATTCCCATAAATGGCGTTTAATTAAATGTTTAAGAGGTACCCTGGTGCGTGCGTTGGTTTAATCTTCCCTTAATGACGTGTGGGGCCGCATGGTCAACCCATGACCCCGCTCCTTACGCGGTTTCGCGTTCATATCTCAACCGTCCTCGGTCCTAAAAACTAAAGTTTCTCCCTGGGTTTCTTTTCTCCATCACCCTCCCATCATTTCATCTACACGTGCTTGAGTTCCTGAGGCCCCACCCCTACAAATCGCGCATCCCCTGTTACTGGCGCGTGAAGATTAACTTCGATCGTTGATCAATCAAGTAGGTTTTCACCTTCATCTCTCCTTTCTGTGTATCATGCGGGGTGGGTATTCTTTTTTTCTGTAGAATTGGATGAACCAAACTTTAGTGAAGATAATAAACCGATTCTAAAGAATGAAGGGGAGGGGTGTGATCGATGATGCTCGGATTAATGATTTCTGAATTGTGCTGGCTTTCGCGTACTGAAAATCAAGGTCGTTGGTGGTCTTTGTCTGTGCACTAACGAACCCTTACCTATGGTAATGTTTAAATGTCTTGTATTTCGATTTTGAACCTCTGATGCGTAAATGAATTTGGTTAATTATGTATATTCGGCTAAATAAATTGAAAGCACCAGGATCAACCCTTTCTGTGGCAACCCCGACTAAAGCACACCTAAATTGAAAACATGGAGTGTGTTAAATCTTTTAAATCTGAAAATACTGGCATGGGCCTGATTTGTGTTGGTGGTAGTGGTTTGGTTGTTTCCCTTTCATGGGACAATTTCTGGGTGATGTGGGTGGGGATGGGATCCCTTGTGGTTATGCTTTTAGTTGTGAATTTAAGGCCAGGTGGTTACTTTGATTATATCACGAATTGGGGTGGGATCCTCTGTTGATAAGAAACTATTTGCTTCTGGAATTTGGGGAACATGGGGTAGTATCTTGGGGTTTTCCTTGGTTCAAGTACTATGAGGGATGTCACAGATCCCTTTTTTTGGATGTGACTTTACAAGAGAACCGGTTATGTACATTTAAGTTGATTTTTGACTGTACTCTTTCCTTGGCTTGTGCTTATACTTGCTAGTTTCCCAAGTAGGTGCAGAAACTTATTTAAACATTATTATTGTACATGAAAATGAGGATGGGACAATGGTTTTGGTTTGGTATGAGTTGTGACTTGGGCATGGGTGTTGATTGTGTTCTTTAGGTTGGCTGAAGAAAAACCTAGATTTGGGCGAGTGCTTGTTATCTATACATATACTTGTAGTTTTTTGTTTCTTGTTCGCGCCCCACCCAAGTTGAGAACTTAGTACCGAACACCCCCATTTCATGGGGGATGGTGTTTTATCCAACACTTCTATTAGTGTATGGTTATTATCTCTTTTGTGATCCCTTTCCCGGATAACCCTAGTATCTTCGGGCAGGCTGTGACGGCCTAAAGTCCATTATTATCCCAAGAGTCTTCGGGCGGGATAGTTTGTTTCTTGTCCCCAGTGTGTGTGGGCAGGTTGTTTCCCAAGTATCTTCGGGATGAGGCCCAGGTGTCTTCGGGCGTGGCAGTGGTTTGTTTGGCCCTGGTGTTTAAGGGTATGGTTACGTGTGGTGGTTGTGGCCCAGGTGTCTGCGGGCGGGATGTGCGGTTGTGTCCTAGGTGTGTGTGGGCGAGGTTTGGAAGTGGGACTGCGTGAGGATGGCCCAGGTGTGTGCGGGAAGGGTGTGGCAGTGAGACTGCGGTGAGAATGGCGGGATTGGTTCGATGCGTAGGATGTATTCAATAACCAGTGGGAAAGTGGCGCGGGGTACACAAACATCGATGTGCTTTTGATTATACATTACTTGACTTGCTTTATTTGGGGTGTGTGCCTTGGTGAGGCTTGGGTGGTTAGTTTCCTTGTTGGGTGTTTGGTTATCTCTTTTCTCACAGGGAATTAGTATGCCTCCCCACTTGTGCGTGAGAGTATTTGGTTTTTCCCTACAGAGTATACTTGTATGATCACCCTACATATATAAAACTACTTTTAGGTTTCCAGGAGGACTTCGGGGATCATGTTGGACCGTACTAGCTAGGACCTTAGGGCAGTTGTTGTTGTCATTTTTCTTTCTTTTGGTACTTTATCTTTGGAGTTCTTGTATCATGTATCTTTTAACTTTGAACATGCATGTGGGAATGGTTTACTTTTGGCTTTAATTTTCTTTCAATTTTGGTGTTGTTGGGTTTCATCATCTTATCTCCTGGTCCTATTAAAAAAAGGGGTAATTCCATCAATTTAGTGCATGAATCCTTACCCTTGGTTCTGGTCGCCACTTCGAGACCTATTGAAGGCTGGTTTTGGGGGTCATTATCTATCCTTCAACTTAAAGAAGTAAGGGCCTAGAAATCTGCTGACCTTTCCCTCCTTTTTGTGAAGGTGGGTCGTGACATCCCTCTTCATGTTGTCCCACAAAATATGTTCCTTCAAATCCCTATACATTTTGTTTCTCCCAGGGTGTAAGAGAAATTGGATCTATGAGCATCATCCAACAATTCTATTTTTAGATCAGGTATATCGGGAACACAAAGTATCTTCCAAAATTTCAAAATTCCATCTTCATATACGAAGTCAGTCAATATCCCATCATTCACAGCTCTAATCTTCTTTTGAAACTCCTCATCATCAACCTGGGAACTTTTTATCCTTTATAGAAAAGATAGTTTGGAAACCATTTGAAAAATAATTGATGTTTCACCTTCCATGGTTATTCCCATTTCCATATTTACTAGATCCATCAAAATAGGATCCCTTTTAACTCTAATCTTGTTCAAAACTCTATGATATTTTCTACTCAAACCATATTCCACCTTATTTTCCTTCCCTAGGTGGTAGTGTATCATGAAATCATAATCCTTGAGTAGTTAAAGCCATATAATTTTCCTCATGTTGAGTTATTTCTGTGATAAAATATACTTCAAACTCTTGTGATCAGTATAAATCTCACATTTTTCACCATAGATATAGTGTCTCCAAATATTCAAAGAAATGATTATAGAGGATAACTAAATATCATGAGTAGGATAGTTTTTCTCATGAATTTTTAACTATCGTGATGCATAGGCAATAACCCTATCATTCTGCATACGGACACAACCTAGTCTTTTCTTTGAAGCATCACTATAAATAAAAAACCCATCATTCCCCAATGGTAGAGTCAATATAAGATAATTGACTAATATTCTCTTCAATTCTTCAAAACATTCTTCACATTATTTTTTCAATACAAATTTCACCCCTTTACATGTGATCTTGGTTAATGGGTTTTCCAATCTGGAAAAATTATGGACGAAATACCGATAGTAACCTACTAAAACAATAAAACTGTATTCCTCATTTATACTTGTTAGTGATGGACATTCTTGGATTGCTATTTTCATAGAAGGATCAATGGAGATTCTATCCTTAGAGATGATATGGCCATGAAAATAAATCTCTTGAAGCCAGAATTCAAACTTGCTAAACTTCCCATATAATTCATGTCTTCTAAGAGTCTTCAGGATAATGCGCAAGTGATTTTCATGATCTTCATAGATTTTGGGGTATTCAAAGATATCATCAATACATACCACTAAAAAGTCATCAAGATATTCCTTGAAAACTTTATTCATTAGAACCAATAAGACTTAGGGTGCATTGGTCAATTCAAAAGGCATTACTGTAAACCCGTAATGCCCATACCTAGTTCAAAATGTTGTTTTTGGAATTTCTTCCTTATTCACACACAATTGATGATATCCATATCAAATGTCAATCTTTGAAAAGTATTGAGCTCCATGAAGTTGGTCAGATAAATCATCAATGCGAGGTAGGGGATACTTGTTCATTATTGTTATAGCATTGATCTATTTGTAGTCAATGCACAACCTCATAGATCAATATTTATTCTTAACAAAAAGGAAATGGGCTCCCCATGGAGAAAAACTATGGCGAATAAATCCCTATTACTCAATTCCTATAGTTATTTCTTTAGTTACACTAATTCCAAAGTGGCCATTCTATAAGGGGTCTTCGATATGGGCCTTAAACTAGGAATTAAATAAATGGAAAACTCAATTTCTCATTCTGGAGGATGTCCAGGTTAATCCTATGGAAATTAATCAATATACTCTTGCACAATAGGTACATCCTCTATTTGAAAATTATTTTCCTCACCCACAGTTATTTCATACTCTTCCTCCCCAATAATTCAATTTAGTTGAGCTATTGGGGGTGGATCTAAATAAGAATTAGGTGGTGATGATTCTGCTTTAAAGATACAGTGTTCTTTATCATCATCCTAAAAAATAGTAACCTACTTCTTCTTACAATAAATTTTTGCATCATGGTCTAAAATCCAATCCATATCAAGGATTATATCAAATTCAATGATGGGTATGATGATGAGATCAGCAGATAAAGAACATTTATATGCCCTAATGGGGATTTATTCACAAAACATTTTTGCAATGATACTTCCCTTAGGAGTTTTGAATGAAAAATCCCTTGTTAAATAAAATTGGAAATATCTAATTTTCTTAGCAAACTGGGAAGATTTGAAACAATGCGATGATCCTGAATCAAATAAAGCATTGGAAAAACCTGAGGAAACCATTAAATTACCTACCACTATGTCTTTTAGATCTTCAACCTCAGCAGTAGTGATGGCATAAGCTTGTACTTGATCCCTTGGAAGTTTCTTTGGTAAGTTCCCCTGACGCGTAACACATTTATTTGCATAATTCCCCCTTTCTCTACAATTGTAGCATTCAACATCGACAGCCTCTTTCTTCCCCTTACAATCATGAGATTGGTGTCCCTTTTCACCACACTTATAAAAGACTGCCATTCCCTTTAGTAAAGTACTAGGGTGTTTCTTCCCACAATTTCTATATGATGGATATTCAAACTTTTCCTTCTTCCCCTTATTTCAACTTATAGAGTGTTCAGTAGATCTCTTTTTCTCTTGCTTTTCTTTAAAGTTGTAAGACTTATAGAATTCATTTTCTATCCTGATAGCACATGAGACACTATCTTCATACGATGAGAAGGATTGTGAGACTAATGCTTGATGGATAAATGGTCTTAACCCATAAAATAAACGATAAATATTACTTATTGGGTTATGTATATAATCTACAACATGCCTCAATAACCTTGTAAAGTTAGCTTCATACTTTGTGACATTCTCATCCTCCTTTATCCACAGACTCAGAAATTTTCTTTCCATATCATCTCGATGGTCATAAGGAAAATATTTTTCAAAGAAATTTTCTTTAAACTCCCTCCATTTCATATTTGATACTTTATTATCTTCTTTTGTGTCTTGAATCAATGACCACCATTTATCATCATCTCCAGTGAGGTGGTAAACAGCCATGAAAACTTTTTCCCTTTCACTACTCCCCAAGGCATGGAATATTTTCTCCATAGAATTTACCCATTGCTAAATTACTAGTGGATTTTTACTCCCATTGAATTTTGGGGGTTGTTGCCTCATGAAACGATCTTACATTGATCCTCCATGTTGTGGATCAGGGTTCTCCATATGGGTAAGATTATTATTCATAACCTGAGTGAGTTGTCCCAGTATGGTGATTAGCTGATCAACACCAGTTGCATCACTAGCTCCACTATAATTATCTTTAGTAGGAGGGAAATCCCTACATGGAGTGCGTTCATTGATACAGTTTCCATTCCTTCCACTAGGCAACATTTCTAAACAATGGCATAAGCTAGATTAGTTTATGAATTGCAATACACAAATCCAAACTTGTAAAACACTTAACATAAACTGAACAGTTTATGGATATAATCCATAATCATAAAAATGATTTCTTTGAGGATGTATATACTCATAAACCCATCATAATGTTATTTAAAGAAAATTTTAATTATCCTAAGCATATCCCATGGGAGTGTCATAACCAAGAGTGAAACAAGGCCCATTGTCATGCACCCATTCCCATTCGATTCTATCTCAAAGAAGTGTTTTTGGGTTTTAACCCAAGGTACATCTGTTCCAGAGCCACCTCTACCTTCTCGTATCCAAACATGGATGTATTGCTTGGAAAATCCACAAAATCTCTACAATAACAAAATTATAGGAAGTTCTTCTATACTAATCCTCAAATTCAATCTTAGGATAATGTTCCCTAATCAAAGTTTTTATAAATCTAGCTTCCAAGGTTTGTACTAAACTTCCTCTGATACCAACTATAATGCTCCAACCCCAGAAGACCAGAGTCGGTGCATTATTATGTATCATTGGCATGATCACAAAAGATCAAGTCTCAAAATATTGATGAGTTCAGTAGCCTTGTAAGTACTAGATACATTCATAAGGTTTACATTACATCATAAAATTAGAGACTACAACAACATTGTTTCAATGGAAAACACTGAGATCCCGTAGACTATCCATATAGGTCAGTCATAATATACTTCTTCGCATCCTGGGAAAAAGAAAACATAGAAATGGGTGAGCTCAAATGCTTAGTAAGGATAACAATATAGCAGAAACTTTCATAAATAAGCATAAACATTTAAGGCAATGTATAAAACTAAAAAAAAGCCTCTTTAACATAAACTTCATCATAATATGGAAAATATAAATCAAAATAATTCCATTTACTTACTCACATAGATATTCTACTAGTCGAATAATAACATGGAATATCAATAGACACTTTCATAATGATGGAATACATAATTCCAGACTACATAATAACATAGTCAAGGCCTTTTGCCAAGACTAAAAATAAGATTTTGTCAAGGAATTGTGCCAAGAAACTTGTTTTTTTCATGAGACCTACCAATTAATTTCAGAGCTATAGCAGGCTCCACCCGTCACTTACTAAGTCCAATGCATTCCTCATATGAAAAGGTTTAAACATAACATAAACATTCATATTAAAACTAGCATACGAAATGTTAATACATTATCCATAAACCATGAATGGTGTAAAAACAACACATCCATAGTCAAAAATATCACACAACCTTCAATAAAATATGTAAGTTTTTTATCATAATAAATCAACTTCAAATAATCTTAAAATCTATCAGAGGATGTTGACATAGAAGAAATAAATTTTTTTTAGAGAAATATATCTTTTTATTTTGAAATAATTTAAGATTCACATAATTATAAAGAAAACATTTATTTTTAAAATATTCTTATAAGAATTTAAGGGAAGATTCGATGATGTTATAAAGGTGGAAAACAGCTGCAAACACCGTATAAGTAAAAAAACATTCATACCTTAATCTTGTCAAAAAGGTCATAAAGTACCTTATTTGGAAAAAAACAGAAAGATTCCTTTGAAAACATTTTATAAAAAGTAAAATGAGGGTATAAATAACATTATCCCATAGTCTAGTAAATAGTAAAAATGTTTTGAAATAAATTTTTAAGAATCAAGGATGTGGATGACAAATATTTCCCAGTAGATACTTATGTAAAAACAACCTCGGATAATAAAGAGATTGTGAAATAAAACCTTACCTTGAACTTTTACGTGGTCTAGGGTAGCTGAAACTCCTTTATAATGTTGAAATAATTGTTATTGAATTATACAAGAATAATATAAATTAATATTATATCATATATGATCTTTTAACATTTCATTGTTAACAATATCTTAGTATTATCGTCCTTTTGGGTGTTAACTGATTTGTTTTCTTTTATATGATTTGTTACATAAGTAATGTTTGTTATGGATAGGATGTATCTTATTCATATTAAGATTGATATTAAGTATTTAAACATTATTTGCAATAATAAAATGAATATTAGTCTTGAATGGATACGATGGGGAATTAATCTCATCACGTTCGTGGAGATGGTAATCCGTACGTACGCACGAGCGACAATATCATTCTTTTAATATTAAAATAATATGTAATTGGATGGTATATCATATATATATATATAATAATTATCATGTTATATTTATTATTTACATCAATTATAAATAATTATTATACCCATCCAAATAACAATGTATTTAATAACAACTACACCACGACATGGAGACGGTAAGCCATACGTACGCACGTATGGGGACATGTCATTCAAAGGATGGATATAATAATGAATATGGTTATACCATATTTATAATAACATGCCTGTATATAGAAGATAATGGAGTTATTATTTTATAATGTAAACAACAAATATAGAGGAAGTGGAAGATGAAAGGAACTTGAATGAGGTGATGAAGTATTTACCTCTTCTTTGGGTTATTACTTTTAATTTGATCAAAAGGGCTCCTTAGATTGGATTTCTGAATAAATGAAGGCTTCTAGAATGTAGAGTGGACAATTTATAGGGTATTTGGGTAGGGGTTTTCTGAGATAAATGGCTTTGAAGGTTTGAATTAGAGAGAAGTGTGAGTTCCCTTTTATAAGAGGGGTGAGGGGCACCATAGGAAAAACTAGAAATATTATTTTATAATAAAATCATTTTCGGTTTCTAATGGAAAAAAAATGAATTATTTAAATTCTAATGTGGGTATGGGTCTAAAAACACTCAACCAATAGGTTTTAGATATGTTTGGGTCACTATATTAACTTTATATTTTAGATTTAACTCTTATTTAAATAGTTTGACATTTACCATGTCTCTTTGTATTTTTATATTATATGGTTAATAAAATTATTATAAACATCCAAGAGAAACTCAAGTGGTTCATTAATGAAATATATTATATTATTTAAGACCTTTTTCTAAACATTATATTTTTAGTAATAGAATATCAATTAATAATATAATATTTGTTTTAAAAACACTTTTTTGTCAATTTTGGAACTATTTTGTATTTTGTTTTTTCTAAATTCATAACAGCATTATTACTTTAATAAAAATTCATCTAACCTACCATAACATGACATATTAACCAATAAAATTAGTGTAATTTATAAAATGTCTAAAATTACATTTATTTGGATATTTATAATGTCAATTATTTTAATCCTTCATTAATACGGTAATTACTGCATCATCATTGTGTCATAAATAAATTTAATTATTTAATGTCTAAAAATTATAAATAGAATACCATTATGTAGGAAATATTTTTAGAATTCTAATGAATATTTATAGTCTAATTTATCTTATGTATAACCCGATATTAAAAATAGTTTATTTATTAAACCTTGATTTTATCTCTTTTAACTCTTCTTTAAATAAAATAATAATAAATGTCCTAATCTAATACAAGTGGACCAAAAGGGTTTATATTTTATTCGTACGGTTGTTTTTGGGTATAATTATACTTATCCAATATAATTAAGACATGTGTTATGGTAATAATAATATCATTTTTACCCTTAATCATCCTATTTACTTTTAACCGTGGTAAATAAAAGTAAAAAGTTACTATTCACCAAAAATTATTTTTATCTTATTGAACCACATTTTACTTACTGATATCAACTTTTTCTCTCTGAATTTTGAAACTAAACTCACAGAAGCAGTAAAATTAAGTTTTATGTAAATTTGCAAATGCTCCTAGAGATGGGTAAAAGATGGTAAAAAGTTCAATAAACTTTTTATATATATAAAATTATTATAAACTGACTCCAATGAATTACATTAAACTTATATAGGTATTATATTTCTATTTTAACCTAAAATAAATTTAAATAAAATAAATAATTATTAAAATAAAAATTCAGTTTTAAACTATAACTCAGTGTTTTCACTATTCATCAAAAATTGAAAGTTTTCAGAAAAATACCAAAAAATCACCCTAAGCTAATTTCGATATTCCGAATCCAAAAATTAAGTCCATTTTGAAAGAAAAAATTTATAAAATTTCAAAAAGTGGGTATTACTATTCATAACGGCTAGTTTGATTGGTTGTGGTGTGTTAGAACTCGAAGTTGCGTACAACACACACTATTGTATTATTCAAAGAGAAGCGTACCATGGATGTTTGGGGTGTTACAAACCCCTGATAATCCATACAGGATCTAACCCACACAAGATCAGTATGCGCTGACCCACGCAGGATCGTTGAGTGCTTACCCACACAAGATCTGGCCCCAACAGGATTGGTATGTACTGACCCACACCGAATCGCTGAGCGCTGACCCACACAGGATATAACCCACAAAATATCGGTATGTGCTGACCCACATAGGATCACTGAGCACTGAACTCCGCATGATCTGTCTCCAACCTCCGCCTCACTGCCAGCCACTAGATTACACACACCTGCTGTGCTCGAGTTCTGTAGAATTTTCCCTCGAGATATCGGTCGTACCTAGAACATCACTATGATCCAAAAAGGAGTAACCCAAAGGACCATAATGTTCTAAGGGTTCCAATGATACAGATAGCGCGTTAATTGGATGCCCGGTTTGTGAGTTATAAGCATTTTAGTTCTGGGGCTCGGTTGGATTTGGGTTCGATCCAATCCGGATGTACTCCAACTATATCCAAAACTCAAGTGGAGTATACCAAAAGGACCATCTAAATCAAAGGTTTCCGCTACCACAAACGATTTGTCAAACGGACACCCGGTTCTCAAGACAGGGCCACAAAGGCGTATCTGGGTTGAGATGGGCCCAGGTCCGGGCCGACCTGACCTGGGCTGACCCGACCCGGTTGGCCTTGACCTCGGTGGGCCCAACTCATTATGCCATGGTCTGACCTGGCCCACGGAGGGGATGACCTGACCCAGTCTGCTGGGTGCGGCCCGGTGGCGTGACCCGCTAGGGGCTGCCCATTGGCGCGACCCGCGGTCAGGTGGACTGTCGTGGCGAGGTCCGCCCTAGCCGACGCCCTAAAGGTAGGTGCCTCCCAGGTCACTCGAATGTCCAAAGGGATGTTCGGTCATTAGAAGTGGGACCCACTAGAGCAGGTCCTGCTCGGGGCGCCATGACTGGTCGATTCGCCGGCCGGTCCTCCTTCTTCCAGCTGCATGACTGTGCCGCTATCCTCTATGGCTAGCTGGGTGTGGGCCGCCCTTTGGCCTCCACTGTGGCCAAGATGCCACGACCTCCTACTCCGGTGGAATGGATGTGCACCACCGCTCCATCACGCAGCAGGCTGGATGTTGGCCGCCACCCAGTTCCACTATAGCCGATGGGCCGTGACCTCCATCTCAACCGGCGGCACAGACGCGCGTAGCCCCACCTTCCTCGCGGCCGGCCGGGTTTCGGTCGATGCCTTTTTCCACGAGACATCATGGCTTTGTTCAAATCCTGAAAATTATGTCATTCACATATTCACAATCCTCGTGTCGAGGGATCTTCATCTATATGTCGCGCTCAGCAAAACATTGTGTTTCTACTGTAATAATTATTTTACATCGAAGAACGCACAAAGAATGCGTGAAGAACGAAGAAAATGGGGAATGATATATGTTTGGGATGATAGCCATGTTTGTTTGGCCATTGTTATGGTGAATCCAGAATACGAAGAATAAAAAAAAGATATTTAATAATAATTAAATTTAAAATCAGTACCTCGTTCGTCCGTTGGAGATGACATGAGGTTGAAGACGAAGACGATGAAGACGACGAGGGCGCCAATGTTTGTTTCTCTCACCCCACGCTTCCGATGTTGGGCTTGTTCGTCATACTCGTTCTTGATCCAAATGATGCTCTTTGTTGGAGAGGGTGTTCTTTATTGAAGATTGATCTCCAAGGCTCTTCTCAAGTCTCCTCTCTTTTGCCAATCCTTTTCCCCACGAGAGGTGAGATGAAAAATTAATAAGATTAGGGATTAATTTAATTTAAAGTTGGCACATTAATTAAACTAAGTTGGAACATTTAATTTGGGAGGATTCCAAGGGTCTCCCACATTAAAGAGGGATTTCAAGGGTTGGGTGGTCCCTAATAAAAAATTCAAATGGGAGGTTTCAGGCTTGGGTGGTCCCCACCACTAAATTCAAAAATGAGGTTTCACAAAGAAAAATAAAATAAAAGTTGTTTTATTTTATTTTTATTCTTTTAATTCTCCCATGAAAATCCAAAAAACTTACATTCACCCACGACCTACCGCGGTTGAGGTGAAGGTCTCCTTAAGAGAATATCGGCACTACGAGTTCAACAGTGTCCTCATATTTCAATTCCGAGCACCAGTTCAAAAGTTACAAAATGCTGCTCATGCATTTACTGAACGTTCCCAAAAAAATGTTCAGAAATTTATTAACAGTCACCCTTGACATACTACTGTCGAGGTTAGACTATTCCTAAGTGAGACACATCCCAAAGAACCTAGCAGTACTCTCGGATTTCGAATCTGAGTTACCATTTAGATGTTATGGATTTTACAATAAAATACTTGTCACTTAATTATTTTATTTATAGCCGAAAACAAACTTTCTCTAGTGGCTCACACTGGCCAAGGTTACTATATTCCAAAAGAAATAATACCCTCACAAGTTCTGTGGTGGTCATGGAATTTTAATCTGAGCTTCCATTCGTGTGTTATAATCATTTGAAAAATAAAATAATGTTATTTAATTATTTTATTTACGATTATTCCATTTTCTAGTTTTATCACAGGAGGCCCGCTCTGACTAAACTTAAGTCGTGCCTAGGGTAAACCCACCCCCTTGAATATAATGGTGCCCTTAGAATTCTAATCCAGGAAACCGTTTAAGAGTTTTTACATTTTTCAGAAAAAATGCTTACTCGCGCTAATTAGAGCTTAACAAAACCTCATCAGATCATTCCGGGCACTCTGGGTCTCGGAATCTCGCTCCGTCAGATTTCTATTTCACGAAATAATTCTATATAATTAAAAAAATACACAGAAATTCTAGGACATTACAATACCCATACGCGAACTGACATAGTCGAAGGGATGTTCCTAGTTCCCATGGGTTGGCGAATAGAACTTTGCATCATGTAATAAAAAACTTGGAACACATTTTCAACAATAACAGTAGAAGAAAATATATACATATCCTTATTCCAAAAAACATCAAAGGAGACAATACCAGAAACCAAAATGTTATATCAAAAACCTGAATATATCTTCATCAAATTACTCAAAAACAATCAAGATAAACCAACATACTAAACTACATGACTCTCAAAAACCTAGAGGATCACGAACAACCACCACCTCCAAGAGGCACCTTCCATTTCCTCAGACCAGGTAAAATAAAATTTAGAAACACACAAAGGAAAAGGTAGGGTGTGAGCTAAAAATATCATTGGAGTCTCACCATGTGTTCATAATAATATTCATTGATAATAAACCAAATCATGCTTTAAACTTTAAATAATATTGGAATGGAAGTACATTTTCATATTTAAAAAAAAGTATTTTTATTTAAAAATCATGGAAAAAATTTCAACAAGACTTAAATAAACACTTTATGTAAAATAGTTTATATACACCACTTGACAAGAGAAATGTAGTTTAAAAAAAATTGAATTTATAATAAAAATAGTCACAAAATGCACCATGGTTATCTTCCCTATGGTATGATAGTTTCTAGTTATAGGATCCTCACACAGTCAAATTAATTTTCATGGAATACTTATACACACTTCCCTTAGGATTCAGATGAATTGGACTCATCAACATTCCATTTAAAATATATTCTTCCTAACTATATTATTGATATTGTTTTCATCATCAACCTGTTTCTAGGGAAATAAAATAATAGAATGCATGTACCTATTAACCCAATAACTACCAAGGATTTTATATCCTCAATCAATCAATCACATGAAAATGGTATATCAATTAATTTAAAATTAATCATCTTTCAGAGTTCAATTTCACACTTATCCTTTTTGAAATTCCAATTCATTTTGACAACCAAAACACGGGTTTTTAAATATTTAATGAATTCTTGACAATAAAACCAATAAAAAGTTTTTACAATTCAATTTAATCCATTTTTTTTCTAAAATCTACCCTCAAAAGATTTCACAATTTCCATCAATTTCAGAACACCCCCCAATTTTCAATTCCATTGGAATTGGGAGGCTCCCCAAAATATAATCAAATTTAATTCACAATTTGAATTCATATTGTGTTGGGTTTTTAGAATTCAATTTAGAGTAATTTCAATCATCCAGAAATTCAAGGTCTAATTAATTAGATCTTCTTAAAAGGAACCAGCTACCATTTTCATGGAGATCATGTAACACAACAACCATAATGTGATTTTCCAACATTGAATGATGGAAACGAGGATCTAAAAATCCAACCTATATTCAAGATTCAAATCAATAAAGTTCAGATCCATCAAACATGTGATAAGAAAACAAACCCTATAAAGGAGAGAAAGAGAGATCAGGAGGGAAGGAATGGTGGGAGATCCACTTACCTAATATGGATCATATGAGATATTCCATGGTTTCATCTACCTAGTAATAGGTATTTAGTAGCCAAAAATAGGTCTTGATATCCTATAAGACATATGAAATTGATATACAATAAATCAAGGTTTATCGAGAGGTCAAAAGGGGATTGGGAAATTTTCAAATAACATTTCAGAATTAAGATTACCTTGCACACAATTATCTAGGAAGGGACACACGGTTAGATGAAATGTGTACCCAAACCATTTGCCCATATATAGGGGTAAGTGGTTTCTACTAGGAGGTTGAATAGTTTTTAAAACCATGGGACAACCTTGCAAACCCCCACTACCCATGGTTTCACAGTTTTCACTAGGTGGGATCATAACTTGGGAAAATAGTGCACCAACCATGAAAACCCCCTAAAATTCAAAAAATACCAACATTACACCTAAAACAACACAAGAAAAACCCAACCAAAGCTTGATCAAAAATGATGTTCGAGGATTACATAAAAAATAGAAACATGATGTAACAACATCCCCACCATATACAATTTTTCCCCTAGAAATCCTATCCAGAAGTTCAATATAAAAACGATGAGGCCAGTTATCTCTCATCAGTGCCTCCATATCCCATGACTCATATGCATTAGAAAAATGATTCCCTTAAAACCGAATAAAATGTATCAACCTCCCATGATACACCATTGTCTTAGAATCAACTATCCTGATTGGATGCTCAATAATAGATAAATCAGGACCAAAATGAAGATTTCTCTTGCTAAAAACATGAGAAGGATTAGAAAGATACTTTCATAGATGAGATACATGGAACATGTTATGTATTGATATCAACCATGATGGAAGTTATAAATGGTAATAAAATTTAATCACCTACTAAAAAACATCAAAATGTATCATAAAATGAGTAGCATGATTCCCATTCCTCAAAAGATATCGATGGCCTCTTTGAGGTGGAACATTATAGAAAACTTGGTCACCAATTAATAATTGCAAAAATCTTTGTTGATGATCAACATATGTGTTATAAATACACTATTCTATCAAAACCATCCAATGAATCAACTAAATATTTTTTGTTTTCCCTTAAAATACGTGAGCTACAAACCAAGAACATTCATTGATATCTATCCAACACATTGAGTATTTACATATCTGACTGTATCGGGCCTCAGAAGGAGATATTTGCATCAAATATTCATAAATATTATTATAAGAAATCTAAACTAGTCTCAAATGGCCATCCCAAGCTCCACCAAACTCAAGGAAATAGTCAAAATTCCTATCCTTTAGAATATATATATCTCTATATTTGGCCACCCAATTGTGGATGGTATTCCATAATCAAAAGAACCTATGATCTAAGTGCCTCTTGAAGACCTCTCCAGATGAATGATGTAAAAATAGATTCTTACTCAACGACTATTGTAGATAGAACACCATGAAAACAAATAATCTCCCTCACATAGATATTTAACATCTCTAAAACATTTGTTGTATCAAAAATATGTATATTGTGATCTAATTTTGTCATCCAATTAATCGTAAAAAAACATCACATTATTCTTTATTGGGTTACATTAAAACCTAATAAAACAGTACATATAGCTCTTATTCCACATCCAATTTGACACTAGAAGAGGATGAAACACACTTAAAGTCCTCTGATTCTCAGCCTTGACCATTTTTCATGTGTGATAATAGGAGACAAAATCAGTAATGTTCTGTCTTATACCTAGCCATAAGAATCATCATTTCATGTGATTAAAAAATACTTTAGGTCTAGGGTGCACTTCACCCTAGGATTTATGAAAATCCCCCATCATGTATTTCCTCATAGATAATGTAAAAAAATCACTTTTTTAAAATATAACAACCTCCATGGAGAAGAACCACTAAAAATAGTCTCCCCATCGTAAAGAGAGTCTCCTATTCCATGAAAATCATCTTCAAGATGTTGTTTCAAAAGAATCACCTCAAGAAGTGTGAAAAAAATAAACACTAGATAAGAAAACATCAACCACTATTTCTTAAACTCCTAGATTCAACATTTTAAAAAAGTTCCATTAATTTCCTCTCTTATAATGATTCATTCACAGCAAGGGTTAGATGTTTCCTACTGAAGGCATTTGTGAAAACATTCAATTTCCCAAAGGTGTAATCGATGTGGAAATCATTGTATTATAGGTAATCCAACCAAATTATATTTAATAGAATAATATATTTTTGAGATAATTATTACTCAATCTCTTGTGTTCAGAATACATGGTACACAATTCTCCTAAAAGTTAATATTGCTAAATCTTAAGTGCACGGATCACAATTGTGAGTTTAAGGTATTGGGTGGGATAATTCTTACCATGTGGCCAAAATTTTTTAGATCCATAAAAAACAATGTGATCATCCTTCATAATAACATACCCCAAACACAAACATGATGTGTCATAGAATACCACATAGCCCCACTCGGCCTCTAGAAGGGTCAAAAAACGGTGTTGAAGTCAATTGATGTTTCAACTCAATAATAGAACTCATTAATTTATCTTCCCAAATAAGCATTACCCCCTTTTGAGTGAGAGAGGTCATCAAAGAAGCCAGAATAGTGAAATCATTTATAAACAAATAATAACACCCTAGTGTAACCAATAAAATTTTTGATAAAATTTTACATCTTCCCCCATGTCATAAAAGCATTCAACATTTCTGGGTCAACTAAAATACCATGTATTCTGACCACGTGTCCAAAGAACATCACCACCCAAATCCATAAATCACTTTTAGATAGTTTTTCATAAGGTCGTTGATTTGTTAGTAATTCCAAAACTACTGTCAAGTGACACACATGATCCTTGTTCATAGAGTAAAATAGTATTTCATCCAAAAATACCACCATGAATATATCAAGATACTCAAGAAGGATCATGTTCATCAAAGATGTAAAAACAATAGGATCATTGGTTAGACTAAATGGAACTAAAATATAATCAAAATTTCGTATGCCTTCTTTAAAAGGTAGTTTTTTCAATGAATGATTCTTTTATTCTATACTAGTGACAACCAGATCAAAGATCAATATTCAAAAACCAATTTTCCCCCCTAAAATGGACAAATAGGTTATCAATTCCTGGAAAAAGATACTTGTTTTTTACCATAACTCAGTTGATTTTTAGTTCATTAAAAAATAGGCGATGTTTTCTATCATCTTTCATAGAAATGAGAATATGTTCTACCCAAGGTGAAACACTCAGGTCTATAAATCCCTTTCTATAATATATTTCAACTATCTCTTAAACTATTTCATTTCAATTGGTTCCATGTGGTAAAATGTTATATATTCAGGTTTAGTACCAGGTAATATATCAATATAAAAATATACCTCCCTTACTAGAGGCAAAGAAAATAAGTTAAAATGAAAAAATAGGGAAATCAATGAAAACTGGAGGGTGAAAATCAATTCGAGATTCTAAATCTAGATTATAATTGAACACCAATATTACATTCCTAAACTATAGAATAGATTTTACAGCTCTACATGACCTTGGTTCCCACTCTCCCAGAATGATATGCCTCACCCCATTGAGAGAAGTAAAGGATAACCATCAATGATAATAATCAATTTATGATTTATTAGAAATTAGTCAATCCATATCGAAAATTAAATCTAGTGGGTTCATGTCATGAATTAGAAAATATAAATAAGGATCAATATCCAATAAAGAGAACAATGAATCAAGATAATGGTGAGCATGATCTCTTTTAATTTTGAGGGATATAGTATTATCCATCACATAAGTTAAAATTTCCGTATGAAGATTTAAAAGATTCATAATACAATTAGATATGAAGTAATGAGATGATATATTACCAAATATACAAGTCAAAAAAGATAATTCCATTGTTATGGTACCTCTAATAGTTTCCAGAACCATATCATCTTCCTCTGGAGACTCTTCCACTATGTGAAGAAGTTTCCTCCTAGATTCATGTGGATGAAACCCCTTAGATCATAAAGCATCTAATTTCACCATAGATATTTTTGGAGCTGATGATCCCATTCCACTTCATGGATCAGATATTATATAACTTAATTCCTGTAAGTGTCTTAAATTTCCACAAGAACACCAGATCATGGGGGACTCAATGATTTTTTTTCAAATTCCCAAGCATTCCACATTAGAAAAAAGTCAAATGGTCCCTACGAGGAACTACATGATATCAAGAAGATCCCTGCTATTGAAAACCACCATGAGACTCATCACACTTTTTCTCACATTAATGAAAATAAAGGAATTAACCCTTGTACGAAAAGGAACTCCCATAAACCGGACATACCTACAAGTTCTTGATCACCCAACAAGGCTCTATCCAGCACATTATTATAAGAAGCATTTTTCCAAAAGAAAACCAGAGAACTAATATCAGATAAAATTACCCTCTAAAACCATAGATTCCTTATCTTCTCATTCGATGTAATCTCATGTGAAAATTGAATAATCTCATAATAGTGGTTTTAATAATATATTATAGTTTTTTCATCTTTTTGAGTTTGAAAAAACTATCACCTCCTTCAAAACCGTATAATCTAGATAGAACTCATTATATATGAGAACCTTGATGTAATTTCACTCTAAAAACTCTTACTTCTTCACTGTAACCATGGAATCACACCATCCATTTCTAGGTCCATCCATCTTAGAGGTAGAACACTTTAACTTAATAACTCTACAGGTTTTAATGAAATCCAACACAATCTCCATATTTCCCAACGAGTCCTAAACCTCTTAAAGATTATTAAAGCATTAACAAGAATGTGTTTTCTAATGAATAACTCATAGTCATGATTCTAAAAATCATCCCTTTGAGTTTCCACAACTGTAGCCTGCATAGGGATGGGTGAATCTGCATGTCCCAGAGTTTGGATGAGATACACGATAATATAAATGATATTTTTTCCATGGGAGTATTTTATCATGGTTGTTCATTAGATCCTATTTCTAGATCTTATCCGAACTTCCTCTTAGAGTCACAAGTCCACACAATATCAACAATCAAGATTTAAGAAATGGGAAGGTTTCTCATATCAACACTCAAACTAGAGAAACATGAATGTTTTTCCAATAATTTAGGAAAAATGGTTTGAGTTTCTACCTATCCAAAATTAGTGTAGGGAAAAGATTGGAAATCTTCCTCAAAATGCCTTTCCCAAACCACCCATGGGGAATGAGGGCTCTTTATGAGGATATATGGCTAGGAACTCGAACATAACTACCTCTTAAGCCCCGAAAAGATACATCATTCTACACACTAACATAGAGGAATTATTCATAACATGTAACTATAATACTATATTTTCAAGAAACAACCCAGATACCCTAGTACCCTGATACCCATGTCGAAGCCGACATATCCTGAAGGGAATTACCAATGCCCATGGTTTGGATACTATAACCTCTAATACATTAATACAAAAGTGGGGAAAAATTTCTATAGTAACAATTGTACCAAAAAGATTCATATTAGTATTCTGAAAAACTCTAAAAGGGTAGTATTCCAAAATCAAAACAATTATTTCAACAACTGAAACATATCATCATTAAAGTAATGATAAATAAGAATTTTATCCAAAAATATAAAAGGAAACATCAATCCAAGCCCCAACGTATTAATAACGTCCACCCACTCCAAGAGCCACTATTCATTTTCTCAGACCAGGAAGAAGAAAATCAAAACAATAGTCGAAGGCATAGGTAAGGTGTGAGATGAAAATCCTAGTAGTTTCTCACCAATTTTTCCATAATAAGATTCCATAATAATAAACCAAATCATGATTTCAACATTAAATTAAACAATCTTGGATGTAATTTTTATTTTAAAACAAAAAATTATTTTCATTTCAGAATGATGTAAAACAACACAACCAAGAATAAATAAACACTTTATATAAATTGTTTTTATAAACCACTAGGAGTTGGTGAATAATTTTTAAAATCAATAAAATTTATAATTTAAATAGTAATAGAAATAACCATGGTCATATTCAGAATTATATGATAGTTTCTTATTATGGGATCCTCAAAACTCTCATATCAGTGATCATGGAATATGTGTACACATGCCCCTCAATCCATGGAAAAATAAGAATCATTAGTGTTCCATAAGTATTACGATATTCATATATATATATATATATATATATTAAGTTTTCATCATCAATTTTTTGATTGGTAATATCCATACTTTCATGCATGTCCCAATTAACGCACTAACTACCTGGGCTCACATGTGCATAATCAATCAATCACTTTAACATTGGGAAAATCATTTTATTTCAAATAAAACATCTTTAATAGTTTAAATACCTCAATCACATTTTCAAAATTACAATTAAATTTAAGAACTAAAACTTGGGGTTTTAATCAATTCATTCAATTTTAAAAATAAAACCAATCATAGATTTATAAAAAAAATTATTCAGTCCATTTTTTTTAAAATCAATCCTGAAATAATTTCAAAATTTCCATCAATTTCAATATATGCTGTAATTTGAAATCCTATTTGAGTTGGGGGGACTTCCAAAAATATAGACCAATTAAATTTAAAATTACAATTCACATGGAATTGGGTTACAATAATTCAATTAAAATCCATTTAAAACATCAAATAATTGATGGTTTAATCAATTAGACCATCATAAAATCAATTACACAACTTCTTCAAAAATATCGTATAGCACAACACCCGTAATGGGATTTTCCAGTGACGATTGATGGAAATAGAGATCTTGAAATCCAACCTAGATTCAAGATAAAAATAAAAAGTGTTTGGATCAATCAAACATGTGATGATCTAATAAAACCTATGAAGGAAACAAAGAGAGATTGGGATATAATGAATAATAGGAGAACCACTAATTGAAGAGGGACCATACGAGATCTGCCGCACTTAGATCTACCTAGTAATAGGTTTGTAGGAGTAATAAAGGGTTATTAAAAGCCTCAATAACATAGGAATTCATGATACCTTGAGTTATTGTCATGTGGGAGGTAAAAATGTAGTTTGTGGAATTCAAAAATAATTTTTCAGAATTAAATGTTTTGCATGAACTGTGAGCTAGTCATGGCCACATGATTAGACAAAATGTGAACCCATCTTCTAGTGATTATAATTTATACTAGGTATGAACATAATATTTCAATCTATGCACTAACCATGAAAACCCCTGAGGGTTGCATGGTTTTAACTTGGTGGGCGAATGGTTTGGGAAAATTGTGCGCCAACCGTGCAGAGCCCAGAAATTTTCAACTTTTTTACTTTCAACATGAAACCACCCAAGTCAAACCCCTATAAAGTAATAGTAATAAAGGATGGTCTAGGAGTACATGAAAACCCATAATAGGATTTTATAGTTATTCTTCTCTCATATGTCAATATACACTTTAACAAGCCTTGTATTTGTTTTTTTTAATTTATCAATATCAATTATTAGCACTAGAATCAGGATTCCTTGAGATTTGTTCTCATCATTTAACTTTAGATTCAATTCCTTTAAATGTTGATATAATTCCTATAAAAGGGGAAATATTTACCTTTTAATCTATTTAGTAATTCCACGACATTAATAGCTCCGACTTCACTTTTCCTCTCCCTGTTCTCATTCATACCTTAGGAATAATTGAATGAGTAAATTGAGTAATAGTATTTTTTTTACATACCTATATTATACAAGGTCTTGGGGTCATTAAACTAAATCTAAATTCATAAAAAATTAGTTCCACTCAGAGGGATTCCATCTATCATGTTCTTCTTATTTTATGTTCTATTTTTTTCCATGGTTCACCAAAACATAAGAGAAAACTAAAACTTAAAATTTAATAATTATATGAAAATTGGGAAATATTATGATAAAATAAACCATATAATTGATACTAATTATTGGGATCTCAATGGAATTAGGTGAGATAACCATAAAAGTGGGGGTGAATCATGGTATGTGAATTATTCTAATATATTGAATTTTAATTTTCACTTTCACCACCATAACAATCATTACCTCATAAAGAGATGGGTCACATTATATTTCTCTTATTAATTCATTGATCTGATTAGTTTTTACACGACCAACTCTTAATAAAATATATTATAAAATTCCTAACACCCTTTTGTATATTTTTTTATTTATAATATGAACAATCATGCATATGAATAGAAGTTATTTTACATGGTTCCCCACGACTGGTTCTTCTAAATAGAATATGATTAGTGTTGTGTTAATGAAAAAAATAAAAAAATATCCCTGCATGGTTTTTTTCTAGGTCACTCAAACATGGGTTCACCTCCATTAAAATATTTTAGGTTGGTTTAATACCATAAAGGAACACTTCCCTCAGAACATCCCTATTTCCCTCACTACCTCAAAGGGAAAATGAAGTTGTATCATAGTCCAAGAACAATATCAAATTATTATGGTAAATTCTACCAAAATATCGATATAGGTCTCTCAAATTTCCATTTTCTCCTTCACTAGTATTCTATGAATATATTCATGACGACCACAATTATTCAATGGGATGTTATAGAGTCTCTTTTTATCATATCCAGAATGATTTTGGAAATTCCATTTACACTATATAGTAGTGAAATACTCTTCTTCTTCTTTGGGATATTCATAAATGGATGGAAAGATCTGTTATTTATCTTTTTTTGAAAAATTTTATATCCCTCTTCAACCTCTCTAAAAATGAATATTTAATGTGAATATGATTTAGCTCTATTCTTAAGAACAACTATAGATAGTTTTATAGAGAAATCTTCTCCTCCCATTCAATATAATGGTTGGGATTGAATTTATTTTTACTATGATTATGAAAAGTGTCCCAGGTAATTAATAGAATCATAATTATCTATTAAAAATGATTTTTTCACTTAGAACTGTAGTGAAATAAATCCTTTTGAATACTACTGGTTAAACTACCAACTTAATCAAACAACCTAGATGGATCATGGTCTAATGTTATATGATGTTAATCCCAATTTATTATATACAATAGTGTGGAATTATTTACTACAATTAAACATTTGTTTTGAATAATTAACTAAAGTGTGGTATAGTATACTTTAGCGTTGGAACATTTAGTTGACTAAATACACACTTCTCACACACTGAATCCATTATTACTCTCTCATAATCTTTAACATGATATCCTATAACCAACTAAATCACCAAACTGACTACATTATAGGAATGTATTGTGGTGCGAGATCACATAAGATAAGTATTACTTTTGATCCATTATTCTAATAAAATTGGACTCTCTAAAATGGCTGAGCTAGATACATAATGAATATATTATCTTACATAAAAGACTGTAGTTTATCCATCTATCCCTATCATTGAAATATTGAATGTTCCTATGGAACTGAGAATCCTAAAAGAAACTCTAAGATTTCCATATACCATGGTTAAACAGATGATGGTAAAATTAAATATGTCATTGTTTTACATTGTTCATACATCTTGAATTCATGTTCAATATATGCATGGATGAATCAAAGATGCTCATTCGTGTCTGATTGGTTTTAGTGAACACCTATAAAATTTTGTGCCACCCACCATTTGAGAGTCTAATGACCAACTCACAAAAATTCACCTCTGTAATTTCCCACCTCAACTAACCCTATTAACAACATCGAGATCGGTTCCCCAAAAAACTTCAGGAGTGCTTCCTCATACGCTAAAGGCTTCCAAATAGTAATGGGGTTCTAAGGTGAAACTATGATAAGATTATATCCCCATATCAAAATACACAACCATAAATAAATATATATGAATTATACACATAAAAGTATTTGGTATGAACAATTAAACTGAAATAGAAGCATTCTGTAATAAAGAAGAACACTTTTAAGGATTGATAATCCTTTCCAAACATTCTATAATGATCAATGACTTAGTCGATGACATATAAAAATTAATCCACTAAAAAATAGATACATAATTATATACTACCAACTTAGAGATGTTCCACATACTCATTCTCCATATTCCTACTAAGGTACACTATACTATTCGTCATACAAAACTATAATTGCTCCACTTAGTCATTAAACCTTGGGGATCTTCCCTATCCTTAGAGATTATATTCTCAACTTGAATGTAGGTAGAGGGTATGCATGGACATTGAGGTTCATGGATAGGAGGTGAGAAATAAATATCAGTATTTTAAAACTAATAAATAATGTATAATCCACTATCATAAGTGCATACTCAAACCATATTCTTGGCCTAACCGAAACAAAAAAAATAAAGACAAATAAAGCCACTATTGATCCTTAGGCCTGTGACGTTGATTGACCATTCCTACTTTGGAAATTGTTAGGTGTCTCTAAACATGTGTCAATGAACATGAATCCCATGAAACCTATGGTCTCCATATCCATGGAATCCCCATCTATTCCTCTCGATGATAGGGACCTTTGCCACAATTTTCCTACCATCTGAGTTCCTAGTCTAAGGCATTACCTGCCATGTTCTCCCAACTCCATTCATTTTATCATTCATGGTACATAGACACATAAGTACCTAGTATTGATACCATTATAGAGTATAATGAGTACCCAATGAATCAGTCCTACTTCTATACTATAAATAAAAAATTAACGTTCAGAGGGCATCAATCATGCACCTAACAATACCTCAATATTGGTGGTTCCCAAAACATTATTATCGACCCAAGCCAAATATGAGGAGCATAATTCCTATATCATATTTCATATGGAGTTTCATAATTACCTAGAGAATAAATATAGATCATAAACCATAGATTATACTATTAGTGTTTAGGGTCTCAGTCTAACACCTATTCTATATAGCATACAACCCACGTCAGAAGACTTGGTCCATTATCTCATCCACATATAATGATCCCCATGTCCTCCATTATCAACAATATAAAATACCAAGTATTCCAGGGACCTTGATCTAGTACCCAAACTATGAAAAAAATAATTACTATGGATATAGATCATCATATTCGACATCCTATCCCATGGGCATGGAGTGTCATGTCAAGTATAATCGATTATAGTTGTGGAGTTTCATGTCATACATTTAGAACCATACATGCGTAACCTAATGTATAACTCTATTAAACTCATATTTGGATCATATTTTTTGATATCAAGAACAATACCTATGGATTATCTTGTCAAACTCTCTCAATAACGGTAGCTCATTTCAGTAAAACATTCTCCAAAACATAGAAACCCAACCATATCACAAAATCACTATGGGTGTAAAAAAATTCTCATCCTAAAAAAATAAGGGAAAAATATCAAGGGCTGGTCAAACTCTCATTTTGATCGTCAACATCTTAGATCCATTAGCTCAAAGATGAGTTCATGTAATAAGGTAATAACTACAACCATTACTACACAAAAAACCACCAGCTCATGATCAGTCTTTCAGTCAAGTACCAACTTGTGCTTTTCATATGAAGATAAGTAGAATAACCCCTCATAGTATCCATGGATATAGTATGTAATTGGTGGAATACCTCTTGGAATCCATGGGGTTGCAACATAACTTGGTTTATTCCTCTTTGGATCCTTAGTTACAAAACATATCATGGGGAAATGCATGACTTTTGGTAGCCACACATCCATAACCATGTCTCTATAATCTCATAGCTTCACAATCCTAAAGGGTTAACCCTCCTGAGGTATATTTTTTCAATTCCATACCCTTTCAAAGGAACCGAAGGTTGGACCAAACAACAAAAATACATGTATACACGAATCACAACCTAGTCCAACTAACTAGGTACAATACAAATATATTCCCCCAAAAAACCCATACCAAATCCTCTAATCATACTCATGACACCCACCAAGGTATCATATCATGTATCACTATTGGTACACAACTAAATTCAATTATTAGAGAAGAATCACTCTATGAAAACTAACTCACCCTAAAACATTGTATATATGTCCTAAAAATCCACAAGGTTTCCATAATCACATTCTACATATAAAAGTATTCAAATAGACATTAATTTCATCCAATTAAAACTCTAGGGAAAAAATCACCCAAAACCCAAAAAATGGTAACAAAAAGTTAGTAATCAACTTGTACCCTGAGTATATGACATGTAATCCCAAAACTCCTTCTGAGAAATGTGCTTCTACATGGCCTAGAAGAAATTATTTATAGGAATGTAATACTTCATGACTGGGGTGAACATATTGTATGGTAGTGTAATTTCACACAGAAATGTCCCCCTTACATAGGGTGTCTACCCTTTTACCTATCTACATGGCCATGTCCAACTACATAACATGTACTCCATGTACAAGAAAATCAGTTCCATAAGATCTATCTTCCCATGTAATCAACCATGTTTCTATGTATAGGTAGATGGTGTGTAGTCCAGTTATAGGTTTTTTTGCTTCAAATAATTCCATCTTACTCAAATGGGAAGAACATATTCGAGGTGTTTTTATCACCATACATCTTGTAATCAGGATCTTCGAACATGAAACCCCCGAGAAACACCTTTTACCATTTAACTATATTTCAACCCAAATGTGGTTCCTAATTGTCCATAAAGTGACATTAAAACATTAAAAACATGCCTATGGGTATTGGGAACGAAACCCATAAAATGAACTACCCTATGGTGAAAATGATGAAGGATTGGTTGTAAATCAGAACCCAGAAGCCATTCCACCTCGATACAATATTCGTTTCCATTATGAATGAAGTAAAACAAAACACCCTTCTCACATTACTATTGATTCAACCGTCATTAATGGTATAAGACCTTCCCCTCCCTCATGTTATGTTTAGGAAGAAAAAATGATGTGTACGAAGTGTTTTAATAAATTAAACTAAACAAAATCACAAACTAAAATGCATGTATGGATTCCAAGAACCAAAAGACTGATTACACATTGACTAAAAATTATTTACTTCTAGAATCAACCATGGATTTGGAATCAAAATAAGATCCTCCATTCAAAATATATTACATCCCAAACATGCATGATGAATTTAATAATTAATTAATGAAATATTCAATATTCAACTAAAATTTGAATGACACTAGATTCCACCAAACTCCTATCCTAGGATAAAAGCCGTATTATCGGAAAAAATATCATTCATAAAAATTTATCCAAGATCATATGATATGTTGAAATGACCATTTCACCCCCTATGTGAACACAAAAAAGTTAATTTAAATTTATGCTAAAATTTCAAAATCTAGAGAATCATAGGTTTATAAAACCACCCCAGCCTAAAACTTAGCATCCTTGAGAATCCATAACGGACTTCCAACCACTAATATTAACCCACCCCACTCATAACTTTATTCTAAACCCATTTCCTTAAATTCTAGTATAATAATTGAGTTCCTCTATATAACTCCAATGATAAGGTGTACAACCCATAAATGGTGAAGATGAAACTTTCCACCATCAGTAAACTACCATTATAGGGAATGAATACACCCAACCATACCAATAAATTACAGAATTATCCAAAAATAAATATTTTTCTCATATTTCGCCCCACCATAGAACTCACCCTACACTAGCTAATTCAAATCCACGGTACTTCCCACCATCATAGTCACCTATCACAACACATCCTTAGTGGAACACAAACCCACTTGATTTTGTTCCCACTCAATCCTTGTCTATACCCACACAAGGGTTACATCATCACAAATGATATGATATTCTAATTCATAGGAGTACCATTATCATCACCTCGCAATCTAACTCCTACTCCATAACATATTCTCTAATCACTATCAAACCAAAAAAACTAATCATTGTCTCTTCAATCTCACAAGAGAAACAAAATGAAATGTCAATTATCTCACATTCATGACATAAAATAATTTCTAAAATCAAATTCTTCAACATATGATCTATCATTAGGAGGACACTCATTGAAATTCAATATTTCACATCCCATAATACAATCTCACTTACACCACCCCACGATTGTATCATCCCAAGAGGTCCCTCATCGAAATAGAAGTGGCATTCACATAGATTGCTGTATAGAATATTCTCTCTAAGTTTAGTGAGGTTTCTATCAAGATATTGGGAATGATTATCTATATATTTTGAGTATAATAATTTTTCATCAGTGAATACCACAAAAAACCTATCCATTCTTGAAATATAATAATTATATCCCAACATCCTCAAGACAACTTACCCAAAATCCCTTTCTCATACCCACATCATTTCTGATCCTACTCATGGTTTCTTACCCATTTCAAGAACCATAGGTGTACGGTTATGTAACACCCAGTCCGAAAACCAAATGTAATTGTGTGTTGCCATGCATTCATACATATGTGATATATTTAGCATCCAATAATCACATCATCTTATGTAACCAAAATAAAAAACCATCTCCAACTCTAGTGAGTCACACCCCCAAAATACTAATCTCACAATCCATAACAATATACCCTACCACACCTCCATTGTTCATAATCAATATCATAACTACCAGGAACAAGCTACCTATATAAATGTTACCCAGGATCATCACCAAAATAATCCTATTCATCGAAGCCTTCCTCAAAACACATGCACACTAGGTTCATCCTCATAGTCCAAAGGCATCATATTTCCCATAAAATAAACCTAAGAACCTACTATGAATCAGTCTCAAACCCTAAAGCACCCATATTTTATTCTTCCTCATGAAAAAAAACATAGGTTGACCCCACTCACATGTCACCCTCAAAATTTACATGTCACCAACTACTTAAAATGGATTCATGACCAATAAAGTCACTAGTATCTCCCTCATATCCCCACTAATCAAATTTCCCTAAAGGGAAGTATGTCAACCCACTTTGGTCTATTTAGAACCATATAATTACACTACTCATGGGGAATCAAGGATTATCTTTTACCAATTTCACATGACAAAATTATAAAAATCACACACCCATAGGGTCCCACATGTCATGATATCACATGTGATCCATCACTCCCAACAAGGGCACACATCCTGTTCCAACATTTGAACATAAGACCGATCCTTAAAGGATTGGTCCATAAAAATGAACCAAAATAAAATCCAACAATAAGGGGGGATAAATATAAATGTACATATAAAATGTTGAACCATCATGGTCACTTAACCAACTATGCATGAGGACTACATTATCATCCAAATTATCGATAATATCAAGGTAAATCAACATGAACATCCATAAAAATGTGTTCAAATACAAGCAATATCATTTTAGTAGAATTTCACCAATTACTTATATGATACAATTCCATTTGAGAATTTTTTGGAACTTAAAAAAATGAGTCTTAGTTGTTAGTAAAATAAAAAACTAGCGGGCCTATAACATGTTGATCCAATATGCCTATCATAATTTATGAGATGAATCTTTCCACCGCATTCCAAGAGTTAATGTAAAATAACTAGCCTCTTTAAATAGGTTTTCAAATATAAATCCATCAAAATCCATCAATTATAGAAATAGTGAATGTATGGAAAAGATAATATCATATAAAAATGTAATATCACAATCTAAAGACATTAATCTCATTCCATAGTAACCTTGACTTACCATCAGAATAGGTGTTCTAAATAAAAAAAACCCGATATCCACCACAAGATCCAATGAATTCCTATATCTTTAGTCAACCATACTCCCAAGAAATGAAACTCCTAACACATTATAACATTCCAACTTGGCTCAATCATTTAATAGAATTAGGATATATTAAAAAAAATACTTTAGGTTCACCTCCTTGTATGCTAGAGTCTGCTGAATAGAATTGGGGATCAAAGGTTATACTATGATCAAACTATACCCCCATATTATAGTGCAAGACCATAAATAAATAACAACACATCATACAAATTAGATTATGTGTAAAGAAATTATAAACTAAAATAGAATCATAGTGTAATTATACGAACTACTGTAAAGGCCCAACCAACCATTCCAGAAAACAACACTGATCTCCTAAAGGTTTGATCACATGTAAAAAAAAGTAAAAAATAAATACATCAATCTATTCTTCCAACTTCGACCCATTCCACATACATGGTCTCCGAAACCCTACCAAGATAAACTAACCTGATCACCATACCCCACAAGAGTGGATCCCCACACTCATGTAGATATAGGCCTCCACCCTCTCTTTTATTTCTTCCATGCTCAACCAAAATGCATACATAAGGTTTTCACCCACACTGAGGTGTACATATAGGGGGAGAAATAAATCTTAGTTAGACACCCCCAATGGTAGACCTATAATCTATTTTCATATGTGATAGATCATTCCATATGATCATCCTAGTCAAAAGAAAACATAAATAATGAAAAAATTGAACCACCATCAATTAAATATGTTCATGAAATTGATAAAACATACGTTATTCGTCCTATTATAGGTGTCTCTAAGAACATATTTTTGATCGTATGTCCCATGTAACCTTTCAGATCTATATCCATGGTATTCTAACTAATCATCTCGACTATGGGGACCTTTCCAATTGTGGTCCAACCATTTGGGTTACTATTCTATGGTATACCCAACCATATCCTCAAAAATACATTTTTTACATAATTATTTTTATCAAGACACATTATTCCCTGATATTTATACCATTCTATAGTATAACCGGTACCGAAATAATCAGTTTGAAATTTAAACCTTGTAACAAAAACATAAATTCATAGAGAAACAATCCATAATATAACTATACCTCAATAATAGTGGGTCCCATATCATTTTTATGGAACCATTCCAAAGATAAGGATCATCAGTTACGTATTATATTTAATATGGTATGCAATATTATCCTATAGTGCTAGTCTGAAAATAAAATCATAGAGTATGTTATCAATGTAAAGAGACTCATTCTAACTCCTAATTAATAGGGTGAAATACCCATCCTTGTAGAAAAATTACAAAAACTAAACAATATATATTGATTTCCATGACCTCAATGAAAACTATATAAAAAATAGGACACGCTTGGATCCTCGATATAGCATAAAAACCAAGAAAGAAACAATCAGTATTGTTACAGAGAAACATGTTCAACATCATATACCAAGGGTGTGGAGCATCATATCCAACGTTCTCCAACAAAGATATGGAGCATCATGTAAACAATATCTTATTATACATGTAAAGCATCATGACTAACTCTATCAACCTCAAATATGGAGCACCATGTCTAAGTCTATCAACCTCAGATATGGAGATTCATGTCTAATAACATGACAAAATATTTGTGGAGCATTATGTACAACTATATCAAAGATGAAATCTCATATTTGAAAACCTGACCCTAAAACATGGAAATCCAATCATATCACAACAACCCAATTGGATTATAACAAGCCTCACTTGGAAAAATCAATACAGACATATCATGGTCTGGTTGAATTCCCATTCTTGTCATCAAAATCCTTCCTCATCAACTCAAACCCTAATTCAGGTCCCAAAGGGAAACCTAAAACATTTACTACCTAAGATCACAAACCTACTCAAGGTCAATATATCATTTAGGAACCCACATATAAAAATGAGTCAACACATGATTAGATTCAAACCTCATGTGGTCCTCAAAACCAACACACACATAGATGAATCCTTCTTGGGATATTCTACATAATAATATAAATAATTTCATCTAACATGGGTTCATTGGTTAGAAATAATATCTTAGAAAAAACATATCTCTTAGAGGGGGTAACACATCTCATAATCCAGTCACTAGTATCTCATAGCTTCACTATCCTATAGGGGGAAAACATTACAAGGGGGAATCCATCTTGGCTTCCAGCTTTCCGAGACACCCTTGGTTGGCCCAAACACCCAACCTGCATATCACCCATAGTCACATACATTCCAACTAACTAGGGATAATGAAAATATTACAAAAGTTGAGGACTGTAGAAAACTCATACCACATCTTACAATTATTCTCATGACCCTCACATGGGTCTCATTCCATGTCTCACTCTCATGAGATTGATGCATTCAATTATTATAGGATAAAATATCCTTCACCACTTACTATCCAAAAACACTTCTTATTAGTCCTAAAAAATACACAAAGCTTACACCATTATGTTCTATGTGAACAAATAATCAAAACTGACTGATTTTGTGTCCAATTCAGACTTTGGGAATAAAAATCACTCAAACCCCATAAAAGGGTATAATGTGAAAGTACATGATGTGTACCATGAGTACATAGAGTGTACTCCAAAAAAATCTTCTCTAGACTAGTATTTCTACATTTTTAGACACACATGGGGTATTCTCATAAACTAGTATATTTCTAGCGCATACATAGGGACTTTACGTTTATTTCTACAAGACCTTGTCCCCCATACATGGGGTGTCTTCCCATATACATTGCCTCATGGACATGTCCCACTACACTATGTGTACTCCATATACAAACCATGTAATTCCAAAAATTATATCTTCCCCAAATTGGAATAATGTATTCTATGTGTTCTTAAACCCACAAGTCATGAGGTGAGGATTTTCAAATGGGAAACCCTAAAAAATCACCAAAAACCACTATTTCCCCTGATTAAGAATAGACTTCCACCCAAAGATCCTAAATTATTATAATTTTTTTTAAAACATTAAAATAAAAAATAGATGGTGATAATGTATTAAAAATAAAAAAATTGGCATACCATATGGAGAAAGCGTCAATGCTTTGGGTCTAAATCCACATCCAAAAGTTGTTTCAACTCGAATGGGTCTCAATTTCCATCATAGACAAACATTGGCAGAACATTCTTCCCCATTTCCTTTTAGTTTGGATTTTTTGCATGGGTGAATACCTACCCGTAACACATGTCATTCATAGGAAGCCATATTGGTTGAATGGTTTAATTAATTTAATTAATCAATTAATTAAATTCCTCCTTAAACCACACATCCCAAGTCTTTGAAACTGAATTGGGTTCAGACCTTACCTAAGAAAAACCCACTATTCCTAACTCAACCATAGATCCATAATCTCATCTACATGCTTTATTCAAAATATATTACCTCTTTAACCCGCATGAATAATTTAATATTAAATTAATTTAATAATATATATTTCACCAAAATTTAAACTACTCAAAATTCAATCAATTTTTTCCTAGGGAATATACCATATTCTAGGACCAACAGAGTTGTTATAAAAAATATATTAGGTCATATAGTAGGGTAAAAATAAAATTTTACACATCACCCATCACACATAATGTTAAATTTTATATTTTTAAAAAGCGTTCAATATCTGGAAACATAGGGATCATTACAACCTACATCTTAGTGTACCATAAAAAAAATATTCTTCCATGCATGGTTACTCACATGCACACCCATGTCAATCTGATTGACTAAATGGTTCCTAATCTTGGGAACAACCTTGTCTAGAGGTGGATCAAGTGCCAGTATTGAGTGGGCTTGTACATGTTTTTTCTGACCTCCATCGAAATTACAAATCAACTATCAATATAGTGTCGTATAAAACTACCTTTTACCAAATACACCACTACAATCACAATTATTCAATGGAACATTTGTTAAATTTGGACAGTGGTTTATTTTCTAATATGGAACATCCATTAGATCTGTGATATGGTTTCTTCAGTCAATAAAGAAACATGGTGCATTTGATGATTATGTTGTGTATAGTGTCTACTATAGATATATTTTTCCTTTAAAATATTACAATGACATTACCTTATGGAGTTATTCAGACCATATCAATTCTACAAGAATCGTTATCTTCTAATTTTATTTTCATTAACCACCTGAGTCATTATTCACTTTCCATCACCATACATAACAAAAAATGCATCCCTATCATTGGGAATTATAACAAAACCTATTGTCATACCCACTTATTTTCAGAAAATTAAAACATAAATCCACTATGTGAAACCATATAATGTTTTAATTTAATATATATTTCATAAAAAGATAATTTTGGGTTATTCATATCAAAATTTAATTTTGATCAAACCCATTTTACAATCATGTATATATATAACATAATAATGAAAAGGGATCAATATAATCACTATATTATTAAAATTTAATTATGAAAATTCATACTACTAGGGTTTATATATATAATTCCATATTACATTAACATACACCATAAGGGTAATGTGTGTGTGATGGTAGTACTTTATTGGGATGGATTTCTAAACAAGGTTTTGGTGGTGATATCTATAATCCTAAATATATCCTATAAAAGTTTTCAATCATGTTTTAGTTTTTTAATATTTTATTTGAATTGGTTAAGGGATAAACCCAGTGATTTCATCTCTCTCAGAATCTCCTATGAATGGGATTCATATGGTACGAACCTACTGGTTGATGACATTGGAGTCTCCTTCTCTATCAATTAGTGTTTCTTAACACCCTTATTATAATAATATTAGGATTCATCTTATAATAGCTATATTATCAATGATTATGATCCTTAATTGAATTTTTAGAACTATAGTCAAGTTATGGATATATTTTATATAATTACAAAATTGAAACTGAAATATAGTACATGTGCTTTCTATAGACACATTTCCAAACAAGTAATAAATTTATTAAGAATACAATTTCATTTTCAAAAATATTTGGACATTATACATACACATAAGAATATTATATCAAGATTATTCTAATGAGAATTCCACATATTCACAATAAATTCATATCAATAAATTATATATAATATCCATTACATGGTATGTAAATTCTAACCATAAGAGATCATTTCACAACATCAATATTCACTACCTAATTCAAGATCACACATTAATAGTACCTAAAACTAGTCTTAAATCACCACATGAGGATTCAATAGAAAATATACAAGATCAAATATATAATGTTATAGGACCAATTTAGAAATAGCCAAAGCAATTTTATGTAATGAAAAAATCTAGTTGAATTTAGGAACGATCTAGATAAAACATGATTTCATCCTTATTTTTCAATGAATCTAGAAGTAATCATAGTATATCCAGTCATAATTACTAGATAAAACCATGAAAATGTGTATTAGGGGTCTTTTCCAATATGTATATATAATAACTAGTAAGAACAACAATAATAGAGGAAAAATTATTTATTTTTCTTGAAATCTATAGAACTGGTATTTGTAGATCAAATAGAATTACACTCTGGAGGGAAGAAATTTACAATAAATAGTTAATGGAGTCCCTTGGTCTGAGATCACTAGGTTATTAAGGAATAATGAGGATTTTTGTGGTGTTTTGGGGTTAAAATTAGAATATTTTTTTATTATTTTATTTCTTGTTTGTTGATTAGTCGCACGGTTTACTAAATTTTATGCCAACTGTGCGAGGCTCACTACCTCATCAGGGAACCCACATGGTTTGGAATAATAGTTTGGTACCACATATTATGGAAATTAATTTTTTATATTATGTCATACTAGGTTACATTGGGAGTTCCATACGTTTAGCTCAAACTATGTTCAAACCATGTTCCACTAACTTTTCTTATCCAACAGGACACATTTTTATCTACTGAAATCCACATAGTTTCCCCTAATTATCATTAACCCATGATATCTATTAAATAATTATAAAAACCTTAAAAACAATATAAAATCTTCCCAAGACATCATTCCAACAAATAATTATCACTTTTATGAATGGAAAAAAACAAGGAATAACAAATGTGGATATTCTGAGGTCATTACACCATAATCAACATCAATTTCTACAATAACATCATCACTTCCTCCATGTGGATATGGAAATTTCTACAATTCACTCTAGGACTAATTAATAAATGATCTATATAGTAAATAAAAGTAATTAGAAAATTTTAAAAACATAAATATTATTTATTACAAAGCATAGTAATTTATATCACTTGTTATTCTAAGAAAACTTATCTCTTTTTAGTTATATTCCTAAAATTTCATACTTTCCTTGAACATATACTCTACTTGGATAATGTCTACTCAACATGTATTTATTCATTTATTACACTTTTAAAATAAACCCAAATTTTATTCTTTAATGAACATATATACATTATTCACCACATATTCTAATTTAAAGAACATATAATTTCAAACAATCTTAAATCAGTGGAGATGGATGAAATCCAAGATTCAAACCATGTTGTTCCAATATTTTGGTAACATTAGGTTTTTTGAAAATATATTCCACTGTAACATTTTCATCAATGTGTTATAACTTGATAACCAATTGATTAAAATTCTCTTCAAATATGTGAAATTTAAAGTTGATATTCTTTTTTTCATTATAATTATACATAATTATGTATTCTAAATAATTTAAATTTTGTATCCCCGAAGATCACCATAGGCATAATTACTTCTTCACCAATATCCTCTAACTTCATATTAATATAGATATATTTTTTTAAAATATATTATATATAAAATGAAATGAAATTTTTCTATAATAATATAATCATTATATTATTTATTCCTCATTCACTTAAATAATTTGTTGATAACATAGAATACTCTATCTCTTGTGGATTTTATGTTTGTTACACCTATGGACAAATATATATCCTTATTTTCTATAAACTCCTTTTTCTTTCTCTCTTTATATAAAAATCCATAATCAATAGATATTTTATCATACCTTTTTATTTCCTTAATATTAATGAGGGACTTCTTCATTTAGATCATTATAAAAACAAGATTTAATGAATTTAAAACATACTATAATTAGTATTGTTTTTTTGTAAGGTAATATTTTAATGATTCTCCAGAATATTGTTTAATTCCTTAATTTTCATCCATACTATTCCCAATTTTTTTTAACCATAATGAGTTGAAACTATCTGTTTGTCATGCATATTAAATTTCTTCAATAATTATGCAGCAAAATTTACATTGTAGATAAATTTATATTCACCTCATTCATTTACATGTAGCCTAATAAAGTAGTTGAGATCTAAGTTCATTTATATCATAAAAGTTTATATCACATTTCTTTCAAAATATTCATAATATTTTAATTTTATATATTGGAATATAATATCATTAACATAAATAAGTACCATAAATTTCTATATTTTTTTGTATTCACATATAAGTGTTGGAAAAAACTAACTCTCTTGATATCAAGCTTCTTTATGTAATTATCTATCTAATTATATCAATATAATGAAGAATTATTTAATATATATATATATATATATTTAAAATCCATACCATTTCATCATCATAATCATCTTAAAAAAACTTTCTTTCCAATGTATACATCCTCCTATATATCTTTATTCAATAATTATTTCTTCATATTTAATGGACATTTTATTAATATCAATTAATCACTACTACCAAGAATAATTGAATTGATTCCAATATTTCCACCAATGTAAATGTTTCTTTCATGTAAATATCCTTAATTTTGGAATATCCTGTTCTTATAACCTGGTGCATTTTTTAAAACCATGTTTCCAATATCATCATGTTTATTTATGAAACTCGCATTATTCTAATAACATTGTTTTTATATTATCTTTTTATGAACTCACACATATTATTTTTATCAATTTGATCTAAATCCTTATTAATATATTTGGACCATCATTCATCTTGTAAAATGTCATCAGATGATCTAGTTTCCAATTAAAATAAGAAATTTTTCTTCACGATTTTCTTCAATATAAATGTTTTTAGGTGTTTTGTCACATATTATATTAAAGTCATAAATTATTCTTCTTTATTTTTTAGTTTCTATAATGGTTAAAACAACAAAAATACATTTTAATATTCAAATTCAATTTCATAGTTCTTCTAATAATATATACAAGGATGTTATTAGTAATAAAATCCCCCACCTCCTCCTTATTCTATCACACTATTTTTCATTAATCACATTTCTATATTTATTAAAATTTATTTTCAGATCCTCATTTTAATAAAATCATAAGAAAAATTATTTAAAGAATAAATAATTAATATGTCCACTTTTTTTATCTTTGTTATTTCATGGAGTTGTTTTAATAAAAAATCAATTAATTTAAAATATTTTGAATTAATTTTTATTTTTCAATAGAACATATCATATGGAATATCCTTCTCTCTCAGATTAAGTAAATCACTATTTTGAACACATATATTTAATTATATATCCTTTATCTAGTACTTAAATGATATGAAACTTACAATAAGCAATTAATTTTTCATATTTTTTACAATATGATTTCTTCTTTTAATAACTCTATTTTGTTATGGAGTTCTCCTAAATGATACTTCATACATTTTTCCATATTTCATCAAATATTTTTTATCTTCAATTAATGTATAATTCACAATAGTTCATTTTTTCTCATATTTGACGATTATATTAAATTGATTTTAAATAATTATATAATAAAAATTTGAATAATTTATCACCTTCTTTTTTGAGTTTACAACCATAATTTATTCCAAATACCTATAATAATTAATAAAATGATGTAGTATATTTAACTGTATGTCCTTTTTTATTTTGAGAAAAAAAAATTCAATCAATTTATTTGATTTAAAACTCTCTTATTATTTGGATTTTAATGATTAATAACCATCAGTAATTTTTTATTAAAATAAAAAAAATTCTCTAATTTCCTATTAAAAATAGATATTCTATTTTCCTCCTATATCATAGAGATGTTATATCAATGTTTATTAGTTAATAGTACCAATTCCTTGATATCGTATGTTTTTCATTACTCCATTATTATGAAATAATCAGTTCACAGAGATATATATTTTATAAATATTTCCATCAGCCCAACAATAATTGATATAATAAAAAATATTCCCCATTATAATTAAGAGACACTTATTTTGTAAAAAAATAATTTAATGATTAAGTAACATAATTTACTCATACTTGAGATATTTTGATGAATTTAATCCATAAATATTATATAAGTGTTCCCCGAATATTTAATGCATATCATCATATTTTCACAATTATTTATCATCAAATAACTTTCCTTTTTAAATTTAACTATACCATAAACAAGATTATTCATGTTTTTTGTAAGCTTGTATAGACCATCATGTGAGAAAAATAACCAATATCAATGATATATGTGCTATTATTTTTTCATTACCTTTATCAAAATATCAACTAATTATGTTCCCTTTAACTTTTATCAGATTATTTCATTCTAATCTCCAACTTTTTTTCCCATAATCAAATGACTTATAACCATAATTATTAAAATAAGAATGATATCCATTAGAAAATTATCATTTTTTCAAGGATATATTGTTCTTGTGTTTTTAATTCTCACGAATTCACCTCATAGTTAAATCCATTAATTATTTAATTATTTTATCATGTGAAACATGTATCAAAAGACAAATCGAGAGTCAATAAAATAAATTTATTGGTTCTATTCCAAATTTCAATGAAATAGATCCTAAATTATTAGGAAAACCTCAATGATTTTGTTTGAGATATTGCTTTTATTAACTTTATACACTGATCATTCTAGTATATTCTTCATTGCCAGCAACTTTTATCATTATCCTTCATATATAATTATACTTTTTCCAATAAAAAAATTCTTTACATTCTAAAAAATAAAAATTTTATAATGATAAATTTTAATATATTTCATTATACAAATCACTATTATAAATTACAAATGTCAATATATTCCCAAACTTAATATATTTTAATTGAATGTTATTTTTTTTAATTTTATAATAACCAGTAATTACTCAAGGGTTTTAATAGACTCTAAAATTTTCTTAATTCATGAATTGTTATCATTTATCATTATTTTTTATTCCTAATATTTAAAAATATATCAAACCACTTTTAATATATTTTCATGTGTCATTAATATATCTTTAACTACATTTTTATAAATAGAAATTTTAATTTCATTATCTTTCACATTTTTAGAATATTATTTAAATATTCTATAAAACTTCATATTTTTGATTATTTTAGAATAATGTTCCTTGAGATAACTCTCTAGATAAACATTCATATCAATAACACATTCTACTTGGTAGGGGGTTCTAGCTTGTTCTTGTACTATATACAACACTATAATTAATAAATCTTTTGATTTTAATTAACTCCTATTTTGTTCATCTTCATAAGATAAATATTCATCATAATCATCCTTACTCAAATAGATTATTATTTAGAATTTATTTGTTTATGGTTCATCTAAACAAAAACAATTAGAATCTTTTATGGGATTATTAATTGTTTTCATCCACAATAAATCTACCATATAACTATATTATTTAAATAATTTTGGATATTTTTAGTGATTTTAATAACTTTTATACATTTAGTAAAATTTTATGGTAGTTTTAATTTAATATTACACTTATTAAAATTTAATATTCTTCCATACAGTGATAAATAAATTTCCATAAAATCATATAAATATTATTCATGATTCAAATCCATTTTTTTCTAGTAAGTTAAAAGCTATATATTTCAATTAATTTATTAAAAATTGACTCTAGATCAATGAAAATATCATAATCTATGATGTTTAATATTATTAATCAAGGGTTATTTAACTAAAATCTAATTATTTAACTTGTAATATATTTCATTGTACTGTGAAAAAATTCTTTAAAAAATATTTATAATTATTTCTACACATTAAATATGCTTAACATGACTTATAATTATGAAAATTACATCATTGATTTGATTTAATAATTATTTTATTTCATTATTTTAATATAAACTCAAATCACAAAACCTATTCAATAAAAAATAAATTTTTTCTATTTCTATTTGTTACCACCTTTATAAGTATTGTAATGTTTTTTCTGGTATTATCGCAAGGGATGTGTAAATCATTATATAGCGACCCAAGCCTTTTAAAAATATTACAACATGATTTATAACATATATTTCCACTCATTACAAACCAACAATATAAAACCATATTTTCCATAGAAGAAAAGGTACCCAAATAAAAAACATAAAATTAAAATAAATTATATATATTTTAATCAAAATAATGAGACACTAGAAACCCATGATCACCTAAAATAGTAGAGGTTAACCTAGGGAATACATATGAAAATGGGGTGAATTACAAAGCCTAGTAAGGGAATAAACATGGAATAAAATCAAGTTATATGACTTAGAAGGAATAATATGATAACATTAAAGGTTTTTCAGTAGTATAATAATATGGAGGGATAATATAATGAACATGGAATTCAAAAATTGGAATATGGTGGTAACATAATTAAAAAAACCATAAGTCGATACGAATCACTAAGTCAACATTATATGGAAAACAATGTCCCATCAGGGATTAGGTTTACTCCCTAACCCCATAAAAAATGCCTCATGAGACTATATAATTACCCAAGAAATAGTAAATCTATCTTGAACAACCATAATAATATTTACGTTCATATATGACACATAAATAAATCAATCATAAATCAAATTCATAATTATTATCCATGGAATGAAATCAGATTCATAATCCTTTCATAAGGAATAATTAAAGGGAATATCATAATTATTTCTATGAAATTAGGGATTAAATTATTTATTGACATCAATACATGTAAAATATCAATATATAATGAAAACTTACATACATATAATGTGAATATGTTAAAAAAATAATAGAACAATTTCATTGAAAAAAATTCCCCTCAAGAGAGGCATTAGGAAAATAGGTAATGAGTCTTTAAAAGGGAAAATTAATAATACTTTCCATGTGTCTTGAAGATGATATAAAATGGGTTTTCATGATAAAATTAGTTGTTTTAGAAAACATTGGTCGAATTACTGATTTTAAGGAGTATACCAAAAGGGTAAGAAATAGAGAAGTTCCCTTTAGTCGGGTTTTCTAATTGAGAGGAATTAAGTAAGGAACCTTTTAAAACGTATATTTCACAATCCAATAAATATTATTTTAGTGAGGTATATATGTTTGGAACGTATTTATATAATATAAATGATGCAATTAAGAAAACTTATATTGATAATATGATTTAAGATTGGGGAAGCATAAACCCAAAGTGACTAGGGAAGTTCAAAAAGAACACTCACCTTATGTTTGAGAATAATTATATACTTAATGTCAATATCAAGAATAAAAAAATTAGATTAATTAATTACATAATATAGAACATTTTTTATTTATATTTTATTTTATTTAACATCATTGTGTTCATTTATTTCTTTCTCAATGAGATATAATGTTTAATTTTTTTGTCCTGAGAATGTTGGTTTCATGGTTTCATGATCCGATCACTTATAGATAATTTATGAATTTTACTATAAATTTGAAAAAACTATATAATTGATATTAAATGGAATTAATTTAATTTCATTAATTTAAATGGTTCAATATTTATTTTCTATTCATACATATTGATGATCTCTTTAGTAAAAACATTATAGTTATATAGTTAGTTTTTTTTTCAGTTTTACTAACCATCAAAAAATATTACTAATATTATGTAAATGTATTAATTAAAAAACATTAAATAAGTTATAATATACATATTATCATATTATTTAAACATAATAATATTTTTTTACTATTAATGAACATGGAAATTGAAAAATAAAATTCATTATCCTTGCTGATGGTTAACCGACAAAATATGGACAATGGTTTCATTCTAAGAAATAGATAATAAAAGAAGATGATAAATGGTATATTTTAAATTATAATCGTGTTATTATATTTTATATATATGATACTAGATTCATTAATTCGTTCATTATGATGGAGGTGGTGGGATGGTAGAGAAGAAAATAATTTAAAAGATGTTAATTGGTAATATTACATCTTAAATGATGCTTCCTTGGGATAATCATTAAGGAACATGGAACTATTATTTTTGTGATATGAAAAAAAACTAATATGAAGAGGAGAGGCTTGGGAATAGATTTGGGAAGCAATTTTTGAATCTCCAAGTCTTATAGGTTGTGAGGAGAAGGGGTGATATTTATAAGTGGAGGAGATGTGTATTTTAGAATATTAAATTCAATAATTTGTTATTATGTCTCAATACATGAAATATTATAGATTATTGTTAAAATTTATTGTAAATATTGATTTTTATTTAAAACTGCTGGATGATTAAATTTTCCATGACTCAAAAATTAATTTATTTAACTTATAATTCTAAATACTATATTTTTTTGTATTCACTATTTACCAAAATTTCAATTACTTTAGGAAAATATAATAAACCACCCTAATTTTTTTTGACATGTATATTAAAAATTGAAATAAATTTTATGAAAATTAATTTCTATATATTAAAATTTTAATTTTGAAATAAAATCTTCATTTTTTGAGAAGATATTAATTTTAAAATTATAATTGTTTTTTTTCTTTGAAAAAATAATTAGGGTTTCATGAAATTATATTATCATTATAGTACAAAGTAATATGAATTTATAAAACCTTTATTGGAAATCAATCATTCAATTAAATCATTAGATTATTAAAAAAATAAATTAAAATAATTTATTTACAAAAAATACAAACACTTAATTTATAATTATTAAAACATATATTTTCATGTATCATGATATAAATATTGTATATATTGATTTTATAAGATATATAAATATTATTTTACATTTCCATTTGGGATTCTACTATTATAATGGTCATGTAACTAGTCATAAAGGAGAAGTTACTATTCCAATGGTGAGGTTACTATTCCAATAGTCAGATTACTATTCAAACAGTCAAATTTGAAATGGTCAAACAGGTTCTTTACTTCCTATAAATACCTCTCATTTAATTTTTTATCCATTCAATTATATGTTATCTCATGTTGATATATATATATATATGTGCTCCAAATATAAATTTATTTACTAATATTAGACATCATTTATATAGTTTTGTTCAAGAGTGTGATTATTCAATTGCATCGAATAGATCCATATTTTCTTTTTCTAAATGTCTTATTTTTTAATTATATTCCCATTATTATACATTAAATGATTATTTCCAATTTGTTTCTCTAAATTTAACGTTCAAATTATTAAAATATTTTTTTTGGGTTTCATTATGTGGAATGTGTGCATTATATAATATTATATTAAAAAATTTAGTATATATATATTTTAATTAGGGAAATTATTCTGATAAAAATATGGGTCTTTACATTCCCTCTTTAAATATTTCACCCCAAAAAATTTATTTTACATAATATGCTAAAAAAGTGAGGGTGCATATGCATCATCGATTCCTTCACATCCCATGTCACCTCCTCATACTTATTGTTTCACCATATTAATTTGATGAGGTTGGTTATATTTTTATGTAGAACATTATCTCTATAGTATAACATCTTCACCAAATGTTCATCATAAGAGATAATATTTTCTGGATATACATAATTTTAATTTATTACATCATAAGGATATGGTATGTACTTCCTCAAACAGAATACATGGAGTACATTGTGTACATGGGACATGGTTTGTGAATGATCAAGTCGATAGATAAAATCATTTTTGAGATTAATAATTTCAAAGTGGATGATGTAACAAGGAATTATATTTCTCTTATTATAAAATCAAATAAATTTCTCCCATTGTGATAACTAGAGGAATACCATATCTCCAATATCAAACTCAATGCCCCGCCGATAATTTTAAACATAACTCTTATGTTGACTTTAAGAAACCATAATTTGTTGTTAAATGGTCTTGATATTTTCTACCTTTTCCATTACAGTTTTATGTCCCATTAACCAACATTCAATAACTTTATCCCAGAATGATGGTGTTCTAAATATTTTTCCATGAAGGGCTTCATATGGAGCCATTTCGATTCTTGAGTGGAAAAAATTGTTGTAAAAGAACTAGGCCAATGAAAGATATTGGTACCATCCTCAATTTGTGTCTATCATACATTTTCCTAAATTAATTATAATATATAAATAGTTTGTTCAATTTGGACATTTTTTGGGGGTGATAATTCATACAAAAGATCAAATCAGTGTTTAGAGGATTTTTGGAGACTATTTTAGAACAAATAGGTAAATATAAGATCCCAATTAGTTAAAATTGATAATAATATTCCATTCATCCTCACCACTTATATGATGTAGATTCATTCATGTTGACCAAGTGATATGCATTTTCGAATTAAAAAAAAGTGAGTAGTCTTTATATTGCAATCCACAACAACACATATAACATTATTTTCTATAGATGCATTTGGAATATCAACTGAAAAGTTCATGGTTATGTTTTTCAATTTCCATGTGGATATGGGTAATTGTTTCATTATCTCCGTATAATTTTTAATTTCATCCTTAATTTGTGGACATAGCATGCACTATGGTTTATATTCTATAATCACCTTATTCATATTGTCTCACAAATAGTGATATTATTGATCTCAATACATATTTGGGTTCCCTAGGTGGGTAGATAAGGATAATGCACATCATTCAAAATATCCTTCTTTATCTTATGACTTAATGATACACATAATCAAGGAAAAAATTTCCCAACTCCTTCTTTATCATGTTTAAACACTGAGGATTTCCCATTTTTGATAGCTTCTACCTTATTTTTAATTTTTACATGATCTCATTGAGAATTATTTATTGTTATCTTAAGTTATGGTTGAAAAATCATTTGAGAAAGAAAATATGGTGTTCCTTCATTTATGATTCCCATTTTAATCCCTTTCATTTCTAAGAAGATTGGATCCCTCTCCATTATCATCATGGATTAAGATGAAAGTGCCTTTCTACATAGAGAATCTACCACATTTGTTTCGTTACCAAGATGGTAGTGTATTAAGAAGTAAAATTCATTGATTATCACTAACCATAGTCCCTATCCAATATTAATATCCTTATGTGTGAATACATTTTTGAGGCTCTTGTGATTTTTATGTATCTCACACTTCTCCCCATGGAGAAAATTCCACCATATTTTCAAAACAAGTAATACTACAACTATCTCTAGATCATGAATTGGATAATTCTACTCATGAAAATTAAACTACATTGAGGTGCAGGAAATCAATTTATCATTATTAATTAGTATATAACTCAATACCTTTAAAGAAGAATTGCTATATACCAAAAATGATTTTTCCCACTTGTGGTTTGTGTTAGTATTATAATACAGAATTACCTATTTTTTAACTCATTGAATCTCTATTCACATTAAATAATTTATAAAAACTTTACCCCCTTTTTAGTCATCTTTTTTATTGAGTTTTATAATCATGGGTAGTTTCTCAAAAATCATTAGTAATACACAGGTAGTCCATGTAAACTATAGATCACCATTATAGATGTTGTCTTAGGCCACTACTAAATTTTCTTTATCTTATATGGGTATATATATATATATAACTTTTCTAATGTTAACATGTCCGAAGAATGATACTTAATCCATATAGAACTCACATTTACTATAATTTGGATATAGTTTCTCCTTTCTCAAAATATTTAGTAGAGTATTTAGATAAATTTAATGCTCCACATTTTTTAGAGTATATCATAATGTCATTGATAAATAATACCAAATATTTTTGGAGGTAATGTCTAAATACTGTATTTATTATGACCATAAATATTTCTAAAGAATTAGTGAGTCGGAAGGGATTGACTATGAACATATAGTGTTCATAACACATTAATAAGGAATTATTGGGAATATCATGATTCTCCACCATTAATTGTTGATATCTGTTCCAATGTCCCACATTAGAGAAATACAGGGGTACATGTAGTTTAACAACAAATTCATCTATCCATGGTTGGGGAATTTTTTTCATTATTGTGATTTTATTGATCACATTTTAAACAATGTAGAGGAAAATTGATCCATCCCCCTTCTTGATGAAGAGGATTATTTCACCCCATAGTGAAGAACTTGATAATATAAAAAAATTATATAGATTCTCTTGTAACTTCATCTTTAGTTCTTCCAACTCAATGGGGAGTATTATTTATGGAGTCTTTGATATAAGAATATATCCATGTGAAAGTTCAATTGATAACTCAAACAGTCCTCCACGAGGAAGACCATAAAATTCTTTAGGGAATACATCAGTGTAGTCCCTAAAAAAAGGCATGAATTCAAGAATGATTCAATATTTTTCCTTCAAGATTTGAGAAATATATTATAATACATAAGTAAACAATATCTACACATGAGATAAATATTATAACAAATATTAATTTTCCTCCTTACACTTCTATATAATTAGAGGATGAATCATGATGTGAAAAGTGATCTCCCTCTCCAAAAATATGATATTATATTTATATAAGGATATAAAATCCATGACAAATATTGCATAAAATTCCACTATTTTATGTAATACTAGATTTACTAGGAGGATCAATCTATAAACACTGAAAAGGGGGGAGTTATAAGCCTATGATGCAATAATTAATCAGTTTTCTGTTCTCACAGAAAGCTCAATACCCATGTTTTGAGGTGGTGTTTAAATAGTTATAATAAACATTCAAGGTATGAAATATAGAGTAGAACTAGAATAAACAATTTTGATTACTAATATTGAATGAATAACCAGTATAACAGTCACCACATCATGTTCGGGATCCACCTCAGTAGTTGTGATAGAATATTCCCTCCCTTGCTCCCTAGGCCAAGGAGGTTGTTATCATGGATTGTCTATGACAACCCCTTTATTATGGAATTGGTTACAATAATGACCTCATTACTTTTAGTGGAAACACTATAACACTGGATGATCATTGATCTAAAACTTCTTTCCAACCATCACAATTATGGGATTCTTCGTCTCCCTTTGACATTGATTAGCTGAATTACATCCCATTCTGTATTTGATATATCTCCTGATTAACTTGATAATATTTCTAGGATGATTCAACAAATATTTTTAACATTTGGGAGGTAGGGATTTACATCATAAAAATGATTTACCCACTAGTCCAACTAAAGAAAACGTTATTTTAATGTACCTGTCTCTAGAACTATGAGTCCACCGAGAGTCTCCAATATCAGTAATGACCATGAAGTCACATCATATAATATCTACATAGTTGTGAAAGTCATGAATCACCCATGCTTTTCGTAGAATCAGATTTAATCCACTGAAGAAATGGTCCATAATAATTTTGGTGTTGATGATGAAGAGAAAATAATACCACAAACAACTTTTAAAGATTTCTTTATTCTCCTTGGGAGACTTATTTTTATTTTTCATCAGTGTAAGGAACTCCCTATCCATTTTACGATAGATATTATACAAAAAATATTTATCAAAAAATATTTTAATAACTAGATCCCATTACTTGGAATAAATTTGGAATTTGGACTATATGTTCTTGACTAGTTTCCACCAATTTTCAACTTCCCTATTAAAATGATAGATACCTAATATGGATTCCTGTTCATCTGATAATTTGTGAACATATATTATCTTCTCAATTTTTTAGTCCATGGTTCCCTGATGATAGGATAAGGGATCCACTAAAAGTTAGTGGCCTTATTCACATAATGGGTTCAACTGTAATTTCACTTTCTTTGTATAAGTATTGAATTAAAAACTATAAAAATTATTATTTTAAAATTTATCCAGTAGATCTAGTACTTTCAAAATGTTTTTAGTTCACTATCTCATCAGGTTATACATATAATTAGGTAAATAATATCATTTCCTATCATATGGGTTGTTATCAGAGGTTTTGTTAATTCCCATTATTAACTAAAAGATAAAAAATAAAATTAGGGTTTTTAATAAGTATCTAATGACCATATACAAATGAAACTATGATCTTATAATTAATAACTTAAAAATGAAAAGTATATCATAACATATGAGTCCATAAGTTATAATCTAAGCTATCTGTGGTAAATTTTTATATACATAGACTTATCCCTAGGGTTATCACTAACGATTTCAAGTCCTAATCCCCAAATTAACTAGATAATACTATAATATTAACTATACTAACCCAAGACATTCCCAAATATTATTACATGATTTCTAATATAAATTAAATTTAATTAAAATCCTAAGATAAAAAGTCATTGTTCTTTTGTAATTCTAGGTAAAAACTAGAAAAAATTAAACTAAAATAGAAAATCTTTATTTTAATATTTTTAATGTTCTCCTAGATCACATTGAGCTCTTCGAACATAAAATTATAACATAGGGAATATATAGATAAAAGGTGTGAGCATAAACCCGAGTAAGGGAATAAATATGAAAATAAATCATGTCATATGATTTATAAGGCATACCATGAAAAAATGAAAGTCATACATCATGAATAATGATAAAGTGAAAAAATATAGACTAATGGAATGTAAAATTATGAATTAGAAGCAACATAAAACATATCATAAGAATAATTCATGGATAACCACCAGGACAACATCATATGGTGGACGAAGTCCCGTTATGGATTAGGTTTTCTCCCTAATTACAACCACATTACCTCATGAGACTAAAAAATTACCCAATGGATTAGAGTGATATATGGGTTCACCCATAAAAATGTTTACATTAAAATGTGTTCCACATAATTAAATTAAGAAAAAGACATAAACATAAGGATTACACATGGAATGAAATGGGTTTAGTAACCATGTCATAAGGAATGGTAGAAGGGTGTATCATAACGATTTCTATGAAATAAGGGACTAAGTCATTATTTCAAATTAATAATTGGAAAATAATTATAAATCATGAAAAATTATGTCCAAATAATGTTAATATGAGACAAAAATTATTGATAAATATCTTTTTAACGGTACCTCTTATGCAAGGCTTTAGGAAAATGGGTAATGAGTCTTTAAAAGGGGTAATTTATAATAACTTCCATAAACATAAAAAAAATTATTAATTTTTTAAATGATAAAATAATTTAGTTTAGAAAACACTGGTGTCTTAAAATATTTTATGTAGTGTAATTTAAATGTGTTTAAAAATAGAGAAGTTCCCTTAAATTTTATTTTTTTATCCAGAGGAATTGAGAAGGTAACCTTTAAAAAAGTATTTCCCCATAAAATAAGGCTGATTTAATCTAGATATATATTTTTGGAACTTATGTAAGGAATATATAATTGTTAATTCTGAAAAATATATTGATAAATTGTGGTTAGATGATGTGAAATCAAAACCCCAATGAAAATATGGATGTTTAAGAAGATCCCTTTACTTATGTTCACATATGATTCCGCACATGAACTTAATGTCAAGAATGGAAAAAATTTATTAATTAATTATATAATTTAAGACACTTTTTATATTTATATTTTAGTTACATGAACTTTTTTAGGTTCATTTACAGAAATTTTTAAGTGATTGGTAGTACAACGCTTTTGTTTCGAGAGCATTCATTTCATGATAGGATCACTTATGGATAATTATTAAAATTTATTTTAAAATGGTAAAAAAACTATTAAGGTGAAATTAAATGATATTAATTTACTTCCATAAATTTAAATAGTCCCATAATTATTTTTCTATAACAAATTGATGATCCATCTAGTTTAAAAATTGGGGTCATATGGTTAGTTCATTCTGGCGGTTTTACCTACCATCACGAACTAGTTATTTAATATTATACTTATATATTGATTGAATAACATGAAATAAGTATTAATATACTTATTATCATATTATTTAACCATAATAACAGTTTCAAAACTAACCTGGAAGGTTTTATTGGTGAATGAAAACTCATTATCCATAGAGACGGTAAGCTGAGAAAATATGGACGATAGTTATTTATTATAATAAGAGGTGTAAATAAGAGTATGGAGGGTATATATCGAAATATCACAATGAGATTACAGTATATATATGATAATAGAGTCATTAAATAATTTTTTTGAGCTACGTGAGGGGAATAAAGAAGAATAAAAGAATTTAAAAGTGGTAAATTGAGAATATTACGTCTCAAATGATGCCTCCTTGAAATAATCATTATGAAACTAGGAATTAATCTTTTAGTGAGACCTGAAGCACATAGAGTTGGGGGAGAGTGTTCGGAAGATATTTAGGAAATTTCTTTGAAATCCTAATGGTTTATATGTTGTGAGAATAAGGGGTGATGAGGGGTCATATTTATAAGTGGAGGAGAGGGGTGATTTTCAATATTATATTCATTAAATTTTGATTTTGGAAGTAGAATATTAAAAATATTGATTCTCAGGACTATTAATTTTGAACTATTTGGTTCTTATATAATCTATGACAAAAAAATTAATGTATTTATCTTTTAATTCTAAATACTTAATTTATCTTATTTTTGTATTGGCTGAAAATTAAACTATATTTAAAATATAAAATGAACACCCTATTTTTTGTTGACATATATATTTCAATGAAATCAATTTTTTGATAATAATTTTCAACATATGAGGAATTTTAATTTTTAATAATTTTTTTTATTTATTTGAAAAAATATAAATTTTGATATTATATTTTATTTTTTGACCTTTGAAAAATTACTTTATGGTTTCATAAAATTGTATTATCATTTTTGTAAATCATATTATTAATTAATAAACCCTTGAAAAATAAAATTTCCTTGAAACCATTATATTATTTTGTATAATTCAAATAAAACCTATTTTTTCCAAAATATGAAAACTTGATATTTAATTACTAAGAAATATAATTACGTGTATTAGGATATAAATATTTTATATTTTCAATTTATGAGATAATTAAATATTGTTTTACAATTACATTGGTTAAGTTACTTTTATTATGGATAGGTTTCTATTCTAATTAGTCAGATTGTTATTCAAATTTTCATGATACTATTACAATGATCAAATTACTATTCAATTGATCATATTTGTATTGATAATATAGAATCCCTACATCCTATAAATACCTCTAATTTGATTCATTCCTCATTCACTTCTATTTTCTATCATTGATATATATATATATAATGGATATTTCATTACTAATATTCATCTTCATTTCTATACTATTTTTTGTGAGTGTGATTATTCTGGGGGATCGAACAAATCCCAATTTTTTTATTGTCTTATTTCCTTTTAATTTTCCTAGTATAATACTTTCAATTATTTTGTCCAAATATGTTATCTAAATGTAATGTTAAAATAATTATAATAGAAATTTTTTAGTTACATCTTGTGGTAGATGTGGATCATTTAATAATATATTACTAAATGTAACATAATTATCATTTTTTAAGTGAAATTATTTTGAATTAGTTAGCCATTGTTACACATAATATTCTTTTTATATAATTAAATAGATCTATGTTCAGTTATTATTAAACCTTTTAATCCAAATTCAATAATTTCTTATTCAGTTCAAGCATAGTCATCTTTTTTGTATCATTGATTTTAGTAACATATTAGGTTGATGAATAGATATTAGAACCTTTATATGATAGATATGATATGATTAAATTAATATACTTTTAAATATTTAAAATTTTGAGTATTAGTTCACTATATTCATTAAAATCATTTTTTCATGATTTCATCAAATATAGATCTCAATAATTAACAAATTTACATATATGAACCTTTGGTATTTGACAAAATGGGTTATGACTGAGGTCTGAATAACCACTAGAGGGAAGGAAATTAAGGTGTATATTCTTTTAATCGAGCATATTTAATTGGATCTTATTCATGTGTTAGATATAAACATGGATTATTATATAAAAATAATCTTGTTTAGAAATATATTGTGAAATATAAATTTTATGAACTTATGTATACCGAATAGGATATTTTAAGGTAATATATACATGAAAATGTTTCATTGTAACAAAAAATAAAAAAAACTTTTTTATAATTACAATTATTTTGTCTGAGTTCTCTACCAAGGTGATGAATGACTACCTATTCATTTTTCACTATTCATATCCTTGAGAAAAGGGTCATAAATTTGAATCACATGAAAACCATATAATAAAATAACAATGTTCAAATACATCAAACTAAATTAGGTGTTTCACTTCTTATCCATGTATCATTAACCACACATTCATACTCTCAAGTTATCATACCATTAATTTAGTATTATGTTGGAAGTCACATTATTAAATTATTCAAAGGTATTCAATTCCAATTACAAAAATATATTATTATCAGTATTTTTATATCTCTATTCTTCTTATCGTGATAGGCGATATATAATTTTGAAACATAACATTAATGAAAAATACTTCTTGCAATTATTATTTTCTTTTTGTTAATATAACATTTTTCTAACCCCCAATTGAATAATAAAAATTCTCAGCATATTTGAATTAAATCAAGAATGAATTTAAATAAAAATTATAAAAATAAATAGGAAATAATTGTTTAATTTAAACTATAAAAAAACCAAGATGTGTATATTCACTTCCATGAAGTGGTTCAATTGGTAATATATAGACCCAAAATTACATTGTAGGAAATCAATGTATCAATTTATTTTATATTACTCTATTATTTTTTCGAAACCAATCCAATACGTAGTATGTGATATTTTTTCATTGAAAATTTACTGATATATTATACTTCAAGAATTCAAATACTAACTCAAAATGTATAGTTTAATTGATATTCCCATGTCATGTATAGAGTTGGTAAAAAAAATTGAACACACCTTCCACCATGGAGAGAGATTTATGAACATCCTATTTCAACCAAGGGTTCCTAATTAATATTAATTAACCATAACATGATTTATATCATGATTCAATTGTTCAAATCATATAATATCAGAATATTAAAACATCATATTTAAAAATGATCAATACCTCTGAGTGTTCCAAGGGATTTTAATATGATTCCATCAGACACAATATAATTTCCAATTATAAATTCAAATCATCCAAAAAAATTCTAAACATATTGTCTCTAATAAAACTATGATAAATGAAAAAACTCTTAACAATATCTTAGTCAAACTATTATTCTTAAATTCATATCCTTAATACTGTAACTCAACACTAAACTAATTTCTTTATCTTATAGGAAATAATTATGTATGTAAAATATCCCAAGTAAGACATAAATTACGAAAAAAATTAGCATCAATATCTTCATATAGTTATTAATAAATATCTATTGAAAGAAAAGAATAAATACATATTGATTGACTAACGTTTGATGTCCTTAAATCATCGAATATAAAGAAACAATCTAAAATTCATAAACACAAATAATAATTTTTAACCAACATAAATAATAAGTGTTAAAAGCTCAATTATTATATATGAGTCATTATGTTTATATCTCATCTCATTGGTCGAAAAAATGATATTAAATTTTATTCACCTTCGATATCAATGTTTTTAGTTTAATGAAAAAAACCAACAACTAGCTTATGTATACATGCAGAATGTGAAAATATAAATATAACGGAATAGTAATTCTTCTATATAATACTATATTTTTACCACTATATCTATATATTCATGTGAGAATACCATTTTTGGTCTGACATAAAAAATAAAAAATGAAAATAAACATCAAATAATTTTCCTTTATAAATTAAATATGATCGCATATTTTTTATAAAAATATTTTTTTATTTAAATTTATAAAAAATAAATAAACAAATTCAGTATGAATAAATTTTATACAATTCAATAAATAAATTAAATTAATCATTTATATCAAATTAAAAAATAAAAAATTTCATTTATCAGATTTTTATAACATTATCTTAGTTTATTCAAACAAATTGAATTGATATATTTTCCAATAGATATATTATTTCAAATTTAAAATGATTAAAAAGTATTATATGTTAACCATTTTATATAATTTTACAACTAAATCATATTCAATATTTTCATCAAATTAAATAATTAAAAATATTATATATTGTTTTTCTTTTATATAATTAATTTTCATAATTCAAAATAAAAGAAAGTACTTTTGTTAGAGGGGGTCATTTAAGGAGAATCATAGTAGTGGAATTATTGATGATGTCACACACATGAAGTAGATTTTTTTTAATGAGGGATGGGAATAAAAGGGAAAATAATAGGTAATGCTAATTTAGGGTCAAATCCAAGGTGATTTGTGGATAATGGAACATGGATAATGGTTCATGAGGTAATGATTGGGATATGGGAAGGTAGATATTGAGGAAGTATTTAGAGTCAATATAGATTAGAGGATGGATGATGGTATTGTGGGATCATGGTTGAAGGTGGAGGGTGATTAATGGGGAAAGGTTGTGATAAGAGATATAATCTAGATAAGAGGGGAAGAAAACATTCATGTAATGGCAGGGGATAAAAGAGGTAGAAAAAGAGATTTTTGGTTTTAGTTTTAGTGGTCCCTATTACTGTTTACTAGTACTACTATTAAAACCCAATTTTATTGGTTAACATATTTTTTTTTAAAAATATATCATCCTCACAAAGAGGCCATTAACAGTAGAAAAATTAACTAATTTTGGGTAGTATCCCACTCCCCCCACGAAAATACCTAAATACATAGTAGTGAAAGTGGCGAAAAATGGAAATATATTAATTTTTTTAAAAAATTGTTGTATAAAAATATTAATGAAGAGATAAATCATAAATTAAAAACCTTAAAACCAAAAAATTACACAATAGACTTCACAATTCTTAAACATGGTGTTTTTATTTCAATATAATGAATGTAGTGAAACATTACAATATTTTTCATTGATTTCTTTTTTATTTATTCATTAAATAAATATGTTTATGGAAAATTCTTTATAGACTTTTACATCTCCCAAAACTCTCACTACATTGGGTGGAGCTTTATAAAGTGATAATGTGATAATAAAATTCAATTGTCACCTAGAAATATCACTATATATTTATTTATTTTAAATTTATACTATATATACATATCTATGTGTGTGTGGGTGCGAGTGAATTTCTCTATGAATAATTATTTTTTATACCCACACACCTATGTAATTATATTAATAAGTGATATTATACCCTGAAACACTTGGTCAAACAATTTATCTATGATAATTAGACTCACAAACATTAAAATGGAATATTATTTATTAAATATTATTTAATTAATATTTAAAATATTAAATATTTATTTAAACCTATAATTTAAATTGAGTTAGTATGTTAAATTACAAAAAATATATTTTTACAATAATCATCAATTTTAATTCTCATCATGTGACCCTTAATTCCTATAAACCTATTAGTATCAATTTTTAACATTTTTTATATTTATTAAAAAATAATAATTTTTTTTGAAAATATCATATCACTCATATATGTACATGAAAAAAATACATTATCAAGTAAATAATTTTTATGATTATTGATTATAGATAATGTCATTCTCGTATTGGTTATTATATGAGTACTTCAATAATTAATTTATTAAATACATCAAAATTAAAAATAGAATAATAGAAATTTATTTTATTATTCTCTCTCATGAACTGTCCATGATAACCCCCCCCCCAGGTAAGTTGTGAAGAATATCCAGACTAATGGAGGCCGTTACCAGTAGGCCATGGTTTGGAGACTATTATGAAGGGTATCCGTCCCACATATGGAAGGTATTGCTATAATAATTCCCCATGAAATAAATTAAAACCACTAATCAAATCTATAAATATAGGCTGTAAAGATAAAAATTCCCTTACACAAACTAACTTTAAATACTAATATACATAATAAAACTAGGGATAATTCATGACCATCCTCCAAAGATCATACTCCAACTTCCCCAACTACAACATCCCATATCATTACAAATGATACTACAAAAAAACTCAATAAAACTATATAGGGGTAGATACTTTGGAGTGCATATTATGATCAAAATTCTAAAAAATACAACATCCTTGTGAAAATAATGTGCCATGATGAGAATGTGTGAGAAGAACTATGCAAGGGAAATCAAGAATAAAGAATCAGTTTTAAATAAAATCTTATAATCAAGAAAACTATACAACATCATAGGATATCATAATATCCTACAATAACATATTTTATTATAACAATATCTTGAAAAATAATTCATAGCTATCAATCATCGAGGGGAAATATCAATATTCCTATAATAAAATTAAGGATCTAAGAAAATATATCCATTCTTTTAACTACCTATTTAGAGGCTCATCCATCTGAAATTAGTAGTCATGTAGTTGGATAACCCCTCACCAACCCATAAGGAATCCAAGAATAAAACAAAAATAATATGAAAAAAAAATCCATCAACCAAATGATTATTACTAAGACACATCACCATATACATGACCATTTCACATTCTATTTATCATTTCTGAACCCAAGGAACAAACCTTGTGCCATTACAACCCATATCCATATAAAAGTAAATCAAATGTTCTAAACATCGTATCATAATAAATATCACATCCACATAAGATACAACCATCATATTCAAGGATAAACAATATATAATAGTCATGCAACAAAGTCATGAAAGATAAAATTATATTATCACTATATAATAAAGGATATCACAATAAATGAAATATCAATTACCACTATAGACATTTTCATCTTACTATCCACTTCATTTACTAATTTCCTTACTTATCATGTTATCTTTTAAGAGTCTCATTAAGAATATATTAAAATTCCTAAAATTTCATTAAATCTATATAATATCAACATCATTCATCACCATCATAATTTAACCTTAATATTGTTTTATCATTACATTCAATTGATTAAGAATCTCATTCTATATAATACTTCCACTATTTAAAATTTAATTCAAACCACTTCATTAAATATTTACTTAGGATTAATGGAGTGTCAATTTGCTAATTCGTTAGATTATTTAACATCTATTTTCATCATGTTAATCTGATTTGTCAAACAATATGCACAGTTGATAAAGACATACACTATAAAAATCATCACACTATTACTAATACAAATCCAAACTCTAACTACTTCCATGATTCACTACTCTCCCACATTACCCATTAAATACCAAGAAGAAGCTCATCTCAAACCTTACCTCTGTAACCTTCACCCACTAGACCTTAGATATACCAGACTCTCCCTTCAACAAAGATACCCTTCAATATTATAATATTATAGATAATTTATTCTATCGTTAACCATAACTAGTATTAGTACACTATTTAGAAACACTAGTCCTTCTACCCTAATGGATATCTACAATATCACTATAAAACCCAAACATAAGGTATCACCTATGGTAAGGGAGATTCTTATAAGGAAATTAAAATTCCAAAGATATTAACCTCAACCCTTCCTATATCTTTCTAAAACCATATACAATCCTAGAAAACCTATGAACACATAAAACGAATAGAACCCATTTCAAAAATCATCCAAAAACTCCACAATAAGTTTGTATCTCATAGTAGGACTAGAACTCAGGGATACCCCAATTCTATAAATATCCAAATTAAATTTCATTAGACATTTCAAAAAAAATTAATATTAAATCCATATATACCATTCAATTAATATTCATAGAAATGAAAATGGGGAATCAAGGGCTATGGTGGGCTCATCCCGCAATGGTTTGAACTCCCATGAGTTTTCCTATAAACAAAATATATAATGAAAATAAAAAATTAAGATCCATATCCACATCATATAATACCATGGGTATACCACATGCGTGAAATTTTTGTAAATTAAATTAAAATTATCAGATATTTAAAGACCATGTGGTTTTAGAAAGAAAAAAATTACCATCCAACTGACTTCCTAAGTATCGATTCAGTATGAAAATGTTTATAGAACCAATGACTAAAATCATGGTAATTGATATGATCGAGTTTATCCAAAACTAGTTCATGTCAATGAATCCATATTGGAAATGTGTACACACATATTCAACCATGATGATGAGAGAAAAAACATCCATGGGGATAGTAATCACGAAAGTCAATATTCTGAGAAAGTACATCTTTTATATATATATGATCGGAATGATTGGAAAACCATTTTCACAGAAGTGGATGTTTTCTTTTAATTATAATCCTGAGTAGAATGTACCCACATGGGCTTTCCCACCATGGACCATATCTATACAGGCTCAACACATATTGTGTCACACTAAATAATTTTAAAATTCTTAGGCCTTCACCACCCCATATCTACAGAGCCAATGGGACATGGGAATATTTTTCATTTCTATATATTCCAATAATCATGTTGTTAGCTATCATACTAATTAAAAATCCATTATTTACATGTTCTTAATTATTATATATTTTATGAATAATAAATCCAAAGTTTTTTTAATATCAATTCACTATCATATATAAATATAAATAACAAAAATAAGAATATCAATGGGGATTAATGAAGTGTTAGTCATCATGATCACCTTTCAAAAAAAATCCTAATCATTGAATCCATTAAAAAAATAAAAAATGTTTAGAATATCAAAACATAACAATATAATAAAAATAAATTTATTAATAAAATAAATATACAAGTAAAAATTAAATAACTATAACTAACAAGGTATAATTAGTCTTACCACTATAAAACTGATAAATAAAAAAGTATCCCCGTCTCCCAGACTAAGGATATCAACATTGATCCTAAGATAAGGGATTAATTTAATGTATAAAGGAAATCATGATATATCTTAAATCTCTAGAATAGAATCATAACATTGATCATGAGGGAAGAGTTTAATATTTAAATGTATAAGGTAAAAGACAACCACTTATCCTAGACCAAATACTCACCACCAATTTCTTGGGAGGAGAATGAAATTAACCTATCGAAGGGAATATATGGATATTTTTTCATTATGAAGAATATCAAAGGATATGGGGTACATAAACTAAATGTTCATAGGATTCAGTTAGAGGGTTTCTATAAAGGGCAATGGATGAAAGTGTAATCAATTGTTTCAAAGGGATAATAATCAATGAGATTTAAGATCAAAATATTTATAGGGATATCAATTGAAAAACATAAGGATAAAAATGGAAACTTATAAGGAATCATAGATTAAAAATAATCATATATTTCATAAGAAATAACAAATATTAAAAATACACCACCATAAATGATATGAGAAATTCAATATGTCGAGGAACATATTTAAGGATTAATGAATCAATTAGAAGATTCCTTAAACCTATAATATCACAATAATCACAAATCTATCAACCAAAATACACAATAACCAAATATCAATACTAATTCCAAGAATCTATGAAAAATAAATTAGAAATATTATAGTTAAAGAGATGATAATGAAACCTCATATTTAAGGGAAAACAACCTTCAAATATAGGGATTCAAGAACCATGAAATAACATAAAAATATCACCAAAGGAAACCCCTATGTCACATATGAAACGAGATAAATAGAAAGGATTATTCCAATAATTATACGTAATAAATAAAATAAAAAATTAGTTTCATAGAATCATATAATGATAGATAAAGTCATAAAATAACTTGTATGTTTCAAATGTTCTTTCATAGATCATGAAAATAAAATTTTGACACTAAACCCTTTAAAAGTCAGTCAACAACATTAAATTCATCAGAACTATGTATGTGTTTAGAATGATTAATAAAATAAAATCATAACGTTCCAACCCCCATAAATCACAGTGTAATGTCGAAATGGTCCGTGTAGTGACAAAATAACCATGTCCTGATGATATCAAAGTAAGAAGATACATGAAACCAGCTTAAAATAGAATCAAAGCATAGAGCCTATGATCCTTGTCTAAATGGATCAAATTGAAATGTTTTTTATGCTATACTCTAGTCTTAACCTTTTAAATTCCTAAAAAAACAAATTTATGTATCATGACCCTACCCACTATGGCCTATATGGATGGTAGTAAGATGAGAGTGACTCCCAAATTAAACCTCCAATAAACCAGGGTCTAGCAATTTATATCAAGTAGTCATATTATAGACATAGGATTCTTTATCCTAATCACTTATACACACTCACACATCTTCACATCCACTAGGTAATATAGTAAATAATGATAAAAATCAGTAACATAATTCACATATGAACTCCTAAGACCCACATCAATGTATGAAAGAAGAAAAAATATATACAATGTTCACAAAAAACAATCCTACTAATATTATAAAGGATTATGGACACCAAAAAAATGGGTAATTCTACCAAAGTCAACCTTTTAATTTTTCTATGGTCCTCGTAGAATAATTAATCTCCACCTACTCTGGGTCTACCTTCGAAATTGTCAAAAGAATTTTTATCAATATAAGACATAACATAGGGGGAAATCCCATGGAGGAGTGGGTATAAACAAACCCATTAGAACAACCCAAAATCACTAAACACAAAGAATTAAATAGGTAGTCGACTCTAAATCAAAAAATTAATGAGGGAATTGAAGGTAAAAAAGATACATTCAATGATATACTCCATGTTTTTGAGAAATGTCATGACCTCTTTGATATCATAGGGATTATTCTTGAGGTTATAAGGTAACATTTTTCTAAGGAAGCCCACTCATCCAGTCTAACTAATACTAGTGTCCCCCATCCTAGAGGTCATTCTCATCGAAACATACCATGATAAAAAAATAGAACACATATAGTATTTGTACACACCCCAACAAATACTACAATATCTGAAGACTACATATAATGATATTAAAATAGAGGATCACATCTATGTATATTGGGGGATTCCTAAACATAACTTGAGTATCCAAATAATAATGGGATCACACACCCTATATGTACTATATGAGATACCTGAAAATACATATGGAAAATGGGATATAGGATTACACCTTGGGACACATGAAGGTATTCCGAACTCTATATAGAACTAATATGCAATGGGGATTTATCAACTTATGGTCAAGAAATGATTCCATACTATACTATCGTATGAACAAATCAAAAGAACATACCCATGCTAATAATGAATTCATACTGAGGGGATGAAGTGATTTAAACTACCCTATAATGATGAATGGTGTGTTCAATGGGTATATAACTGGTCTCACTAATTATTGTCCTACATGTGTCCCAATGTATCATACGATATTGTCTTTTTGATATAAGAAATGTTGTTAACATACATGATGCACCTTAAGTATATTGAAACATTTAAATGCGTTATCCCTACACATGTTGTTTTGAATACCAACTATATGGTGTGTGAGGTTACCACATGGTGTTTAGGAACTCTCTATCTTACTCAATATATACCCCATCTTCCTGATACGTGTACCTTTAGTTGTATACGAGGTCTTCTTGACAAGAATATGGTGTGTGGGGTCATATGGTTTCTTCGGTGTGTGCTCCCATTACATGCTGATTTGGGTGTATATGATTCACAAAATATGTGAACTAATAACTCATCCATGTGATATTTAAATTCAATTTAAAACCTATAAACTACACATAATTGGACACATGGTGTGTGTTCTTCCTAACTACATGTCATGTAATCAGAATTTCTCCCAAAACCAAAAATCATTACATGTTTTTTGATCCATTTTCAATATCCTTTTATATTCTACAAATCTCGGTTAAAATGAACAAAAGTCATTTTGAATAATTCTATAACATCATTAGTTTCCATTTTTCAGGTAACTTTTTTCCCCAGAAATCTCCCATCAACAATCACACATCACCCAACCATTATAAACCACATAATTAGAAATCATCGATCAACTATAAGTCACATTTCATAATTTTCAACCCCCTATTAGTCCAAAATGAAAGATTTATATACCAAAACAATGAACAATATAAGCTATAAATTATATCATGAAATCAAATGGGTTCTTAGATAAAGTTTATTCAACATAAAATGGAACACTGATTATGAACTATGAATGGATGGAGAAAGCCATAAAAAAGTGAGAGAAACTTAAATAGACACTATTGGTTTTGGAAAAAATAATCAGTGGAATAATGAATAATTATTTAGGTTTTAATAGTATTATCAACTACTATTTCAAGGAATAAAAATAATCAATAGGATAATTCTACAAAGAACAATTGATTAATTGATTTGAAATGAAATACTTCATTTTTTTCACAAAAATAAAGAATTAAGAGTTAAATACCAAAATAAAACTCCCTATATCACAAGTTGATCTATACTTTGAGAATGCATTCATATATATTAAGTTATTCATGAATATGTTGGTTTCATCATTATTTCCTCAAATCTCCTCAAACCCACCAAAAATATTCCATGTAGTATTTCTATACCCATATTTAGGGTTATGAGACTATCCATAGTGATTTAGAGTAATGGGGTTTATATAGTAATTTTACTATGTTTAAATGTTAATTATAAAATAAATTAATTAGTAGATTTTATTTATTTTTTTATAAAATATTTTCTAGTGACTGCACTCTACTTAAATGTCTGACACTGTCATAACGTTTGTCACAACTAGGGTAAATCCTTGGATTTGGATTTCAATGTAATATAGGTTTTCCAAACTAAGATAATATTTATGTTATATTACATTATTTCTCAAAACATATATGTGTGTCATATAAAATCTTAAATATTTTAAATATATCAACACTTGGGATTCAATTGGCCCGAAACATCATACTTTCTCCCTGATTAACTCTATAAATATTATTCAAAATATTAAAATATTCCATATAATAAAAAAATTATAATTAACTTCTCTCCAACTTCAAGGATTTTCATATCCAAAAGTAAAAATTTACTCAAATAGTTTAGATTAGTATGCTTCAATTAGTTCTCCCACCCCATCAAGCACTCTTAGTGGTTTTTATACTACCACTGAATGTGTTCCAAGGGAAAAACTCAACCCTGAGGGGTCTTATCCTACCAACTATAGAATACATCTTGGTTCCCTAAGAAGGATGATCCATTCTCAATGTATATCTCTCCCTGGACAATGATGAGTGATGGATTTTGCATGCATCTCCTCATATATAACATGTAGCCATGGGTTTTCACTAAGCCTAAATATTATGGTAATTCTAAGAGGTATGGCACCTCTCCAACCATGTTATGTTTCTAGAAAAGAGAGTTGAATCTCGTGATAATACATATCACCCTGGAAAAAACTCTATAGTCATTACTGAGGTGAAATCTACAATAACACATGGTCTCCCTCATCATGCTCTAATGGACTTCATCATCACTCGATATAGTAATTCTTCTAACTCTAGGTACACATTTTCTCTTGGGTGATATGAACCTTGTATAATGTTTCTTAAACAAACTCTAGGACTATAACCAATATTTACCCTATCCCTTTCAAGAATTTTTGGGACGTATATAGTATCCAATACAAGACATGCAATGCTTCGATACTAACAGTGGAATGGTAAAACAAATTTGTACAAAAACTCCACCAAAGGTGGATGATACTCCTAGATACATCAAAAATGGTACACACAATATCATAACTTGTACTAGAGGACCTGAATGACCTTCTCTATTTGGTTTTCATTTGAGGGGTGGGACATCATTCTCATCCACAACTAAGACCCAAAATCCTCTTGTAATCCTCTCTATAATCAGTTTGTGAAGTGGGAAACATCGCCTGAAGTAGTCATTAAAGGAAATCCATGAAGTGAAACTATCACCTTCACATACAAGAATCCTAACCTCTCCACTGAACTTTTCTCTCATATGGAATGTAAGTGGGCTAACAAGGTTTTTTTTTTCTTATCACCAATATAAAATCATGAACACTTTTAGATAACATAATTTTAATAATAAATTCATTGAGATATTGTATGAAATTCACTCTGGAACCTCTTGGAATTATTATAAACCCATTGAAACCTATTCCTCGTCCTTCACCAACTTGAATGTGTGGAATCAAGAGGCAAACTCAGATACAATCCACATCATCCATTTCCACTTAAATTGATGATAAACATCTTGATAAATATTCAAAACTCTGGGATGTACTAATGGGTGGGATGTAAGAAACTTACTTATTAGCTCATCCCACGTCGTGGCTGGTAAAATTTTACATCCTCATGAAAGGATGGTGTGCTCCCAAAGTTTTGAAAATCACTTAGGCATATTTACTTTGAATATATGGTCATGCAATACCAAGAAAATGAAAAATTTAATATTCTATTCTCTAATGAACTATTAGGTAAATGAGGTCACACCCATCATTCAAAGTTATGCCACTCCACCCCCTTATTTAAGGAAAACTACAATGTGTCCAATTGATATGTCCCCTAACCCCTGAATTTTAATAAAAGTTTACTATAAAGAGCCTCTTCCACCATGTTCCCCTCCCTGACTGTATTGAATAAATCAAATTCATAGACTTGTAGGAATTACAACCATCACAATTTTCTTAGGTTGAGATCATTATGAGAAAATATATACCTAAAATTCTTATGGTCAATGAAAACTTTGACTCAATATACCTAATTATAGTGTCTCCACGTCTTTAAAGTGAATACCACTAATGAGAGATTCCTATTGTGGGTTGTATATTTCCTCTCATTCGATATTACTTATCAGGACCCATATTAAATTATCACCTTTCTCTTCATCAAAACACATAAAAGTGTATCATTAGATGAATCAATGAAAACTATTTACTCAACATCATCACTTGGGATCTCTATGATTGGGGTATTTTCCATCCTATTCCACAACTACTGAAAACATTTTTTTCATTTCGATATCCTCATGAATGTTTTACCCTTTTTTCATGGAAATTAGTGGTTTTGTAATTTTTTATGAATCGAGAATAAATATTTGATAATTTCTAGCCAACCCAAGGAATCATAGAACCTCTGTCACTCCCTTTGGTGGATCCTCAGCTATCACCACCTAGATAATGGTTGGGTCCACTTCTACTCCATAATCGGAGATGAAAATCCCTAGAATGTGGAACTATAAAATCCAGAATTTTTACTTCGACTGCTTCCCATAAATATGGTCAACCAAGTGTTTTTCATGGACCATACTCAAATGTCTTAAAAGATCCACTTCTAATGCTGACTACACAAGGAATTAATTTATAAATACCACCATGAAAAAATATAATAATGGACAGAAGATATGATTCATGATTCAAATGAACACTATTGGGGAATTATCCATTACAAAGAGAATCACTATATACTCATTGTGAATATAGTGTAACCTGAACACCATCTTTGATATACCCTCCCACTGAACCAAGATGTATTGATAACCTAGACTGACATCAATATCCAAGAACCACTTCACCCATTTCAGCTGTTCAAAAAGGTCACCCATTCTTGGAAGTGGGTATATATTATTAACAGTCATGTGTTCTGGTGTTAATAAACTAAGAAAAACCACAAGATAACACCCTAATTCTTATAGAACATCATTAGGGCTTTATAAGGGAAAAAATGGGTCTAATGAATCAATTAACCTTTATATCTACTGGCTTCACCCTCAACTCTTGTTGATCTATTGTATTCATCTGATATACTATCATAGATATCAGGGCAATCCATGTGTGTAGTTCTATATAGAAGTTGATCTCATGATAGGGAGGTATGACTTGGAAATCCTCATGGAAGATTTTCTTATACTCATCCATTATAGTGGGAAACATAAAGCTCGTAACATATTATACTCCATGGTTAATACTATCCATCATATGATAGATCATTTTTATCCTCCTACATTTGAGCCCAGTCTACTAAGCCTGAGAATCCTCCTCAATAATAAAGTAAAATATCATCCCTATAACACAGACATACTAGAAACTTCATCAGTAATAGTCAAACTATGAATGGATAGAAAAAATCCATGCCATACTAAGAATGACATCATAGGTCCTGATTTTTGTTACGTAGAGTTCTCACAGTAGATCTCTTGCCAAAGATTCATGTCCCACTCCTGATTTAGGAACGTGATCATTAACACCTTCTATATTGGATTCTCTGACATCAAGGATCAAACTAGAGGCTCTTCTGGTATCTCAACATATCATACTAGGACTGAAATAGGGAAGGAAGTAACACACATGTACATATGAAAATAGTGACTGAGGAAGTGAGGGAATAAATTGAACCTCCTACCATGATTAGAACATTACAGTGGTAATCATCCACTTCATACAATATCCCATGCCCCTAACTGCACGCTCCCTAAACATGGAATGTGCAACCAAGAGGTTGTAGTGGAAGTAAAAGTTCTATCAGTAGCCACCTCCTTTAGATCTCTCATCTCCTCTACCACTTCTCCTCCCTGTAGAAAGTATTTATTGTATCACTGCCTATACCTTGAAGGCCCATTCGTTTCTAACATATATTCCATAATTTAGCAAGGCAGATACAACATCTCTATTTGACCTAACTTATCATAGCCGTGAAAATGCATATCCCTCAGTGTACCCGATCTTCCTCAAACTCTTCATCTATATTGACGTCTCATATATAAAGACATTACATTATTATGTTTCCTTCCTGCTATTAGTAGGTCCTTATGAACTCATCATATTGGTGATATCATCCTATAAAAATTATTAGGCATGATTTGTCACTTCAGAATATCATTTGGATAATTTGGTGCTGACCATGGCTCATTCTAACATGAATCATCGACTTACACAATAGCAGGTAGATTTATACACTACTCAATAGGTGAATGTAATACCCCTTTTTCCACCTATAGAGAAAACCAAATGATTGGTTCCATATACAGAGGACTCATAACCCATCCATTCATAACCATGACTCCACTTTATAGTCCTTTTTGGATTCCCTCATGGTGAAATCTAATATTTATCTTGATATAGTGACCATACGTTTTCTGACATGACTATTACATAATTTTTAAGATTCAATCAAAAAAGAGTTTCAATCCAGGATCCATATTTTTAGTATCTTGAGTAAATTAGGCACATACATGGATTTTACATAAAAAAAAATTAAAATTTATTTAAAAATATCAACTTTATCACTATAAATCTCATGTTCTCTTTAGTACATGTAGACACTTGAGGATATACATCAATAAAAGGGGAAAGCTAAAATTCTAGTAAGAGGATAGAAAAGGGAATTGAATCAATATAACAAGAATGAGTGTAATAATAATTATTATATCATAAGAAAAGGATCATTATCAACATCATTAGAGAATCCATGGTTTAATCCTTGGAAGGTATAAATGAATAAAAATGAAATATTTTACATTAGTGGTCAAATACCACACATAGTTTTCAACAAGGATCACATCATGTTCACTAATAATAAATGATCATAATCATAACATCATCATTGTAAAAAAGATAGATTTATTTTCATTCATATTACACATTATCTCATGAGATACATCACATTGCCCAATTATTTGGAGGACTATATAATTTAAGAACCTCCCAACATATCATAATATTTAAATAATCAGGCATGCCACATAGAATGTATCACAATCATAGTAATTAATTGAACTACAGAATGAAAAGTGTTTCATAATAATTTCATAAATAATTATTTCTTGAATAAAATTGGGGTTTTGAAATGAAATTGGAAAAAACATATTTGGTAGTTAAACCATCATTCTTGAGTGAAGAAGAAACAACTCCAGAGGAATCAAAATGTGTTTTGGACAGAAGAGTTAATTTGGAAGAACATTATATTTTTCATAAAATGATGTTTAGAAACATGTATATCCTATAAAAAATTGAATAATGATGTAATTGTATTTATGTAACATTATCGGAGTACTCATACCCATGGTGTCATAAAGGTGGAATAACCTAAAGAAAAAGAGTTGGGTTCGATAATCCCATTACCTTATGTTTTAATGAAAGATTCACTTGGACGTAAAATCTTGGACAATCAAAATATTTATTAATTACTTAATTAGGAACCTATTATATAATTACAAAAATTATTATAATGTTATTAAGTTCATTTATATCCATTTTTATGAGTTAAAGAGTTCAATTTCCACATTTTAAGAGTGTTCGTTTTAATGGTTTCACGGTCGGTTTACTTATGTATACTTAATGATGTTGTTGTAAAATGGTAATAATTTTACAAAAGTTAAATTATATATTTTTAATGAAATTACATAAGTTTAAATCACCTCATTTATCATTTTTCTTTTATATGGATGATTCATTTGATAAAACATTAATGATAAATGTATTGTCTGGGGGGGTGACCATCGTGAACAAGTTTCATTTTATTGAATATTATATCTATTAATTAGTTCTAGAAAATAAAAACAGTTATATTATACATTTTAAAATCCTATTTCACAAAAATAATATTTTCATGACCATCTTGTAAGTCGGTAACAGAAAACAAAAACTCACTATCCATGAAGACGATGAACCGACATATCACAGATGATGTTTTCATTTTTAGAATAAAAGGAGAAGAGAATAGATTTGATGATAGATATTAAATTAACAAAATTATCATATATATATATGATACTAGAGTTATAATTCTATTTTGGATAGGTAATGTGAGTAGTGGATATGAAAAAAATAAATTAAAATGGAAGGATTGAGGATTTGACCTCTTGAATGTCATCTCCCTGAAAACCTCCATAATGATCGTGGGTTTGGAATTTGTTGATATAAGTAGATATTTTCAATTTTTAAGACACTTGGGAAGGAAATTGGGTATAAATTAGACAACATACATGGATTATAGGGTGTTAGGAGATGTAGTGGTTAGGGTTTGTATTTAGAGTGGGGGAGAGGGGTATTTTTTATAATTATTTTCATTATTTAATTATATTAGATCCAGAAAATCAATATTGTTGATTCATATAACTAAATATACTATATAGGGGTAGTGATTTTGAGTTAATGGGTGATTATATCATCTATATTCCATCTGTAAAGACCCGAAAATTTCAATGAAATTTTTTTGATAAATTCTTTGAAATTTTATGAGTCCGTAGTTTTTGATGGTGCCTGATTCCGTGGCCTGATGTGTCTGGAATCAGTTTCTGAATTTTTTTTCGGGTAAGTTCAGTAAACGTACGTGTAGGTTTTTCTATATTTTGAACAGGTGCTCGGAATTTAAATCTGAGGACACCGATGAACTCGCAGCACCGGTATTCGCTTAAGGAGACCTTTACCACAGTTGCGTTTTATCAGAAGTGGTAGTTAAAATTTGGGGTTTCTAATTGAAAATTAATGATTAAAAAAATGTGTGTGTAACACATTTTTATTTGAAAGGTAGTTAAAGAATTTGGATGGTAGTTAAAACCTCCAAAATGAGGTTGGTGGTGGGTCCCACCCCACATAATCTCCCATGGGAGGATATTATGTTGTGGGGCCCACATGAGTTCAAACTCTTCACCTCCTCCTTAAACTCCCTTGAACCCCCATAAACTCTTGGAATTCCATGGTTTAATTCCTGCCAACACCCCACCATTAATGAGGAGAATTAATTCATTTTAATTCAAGTCTTTTTGAATCAATCCCTCCACATTTAATCTAATGTGTTGTCATATTTAATTGGAGACAACTCTTGAGTTATTGTGACATAAAAATAATATAGTGTAATCTCTATTATTTTTGGCTTAATTTTGTGGAGAGGTAAGGAGAAGAGGGAGAGCATTCTTCCCACGAAGAACACAAAGAACATCTTCTCCACTTCTTCAACCGGGGAAAGAATGTGAGGCGACGCCCATGAGGAATGCCTGTCTTCCTTCCTCTTCCTCCACGTCAAGGGAGAAGATGCCACCCATGAAGAACATCGCCAACAACGACGCTTCCTCCTCGGATGCACCCCGACGTCAACGAATTGATGCCATCGTCAATGAACAAACTTCGAATCAAGGTAGGGGTTTTGTATAATTTTAAATGCATAAAATTATACCCTCATTCTTGATGAATACTTTGGTTCGTCTTTGGACATTTTTATTGCCTAACGCGGAGGGCGCGGGCAGAACAAACACGGCCCGAAGACCCTCCATCGATTCTTGATTGTATTGGAGATGAAGGTGATGTTAGAAGAGGTGATGACGACTAAAGTTGGTGGCAACCGGAGGCGGCGGCAACCAGAAGCAGTGGCGGCCACGCGTCGGCCGGGTGAACAGACCGACGGCCGCTCGGGCCGCCCGGTCTACGGGATGACTAGCCGGCCCGCTGGGAAGCGCAAAACCCGGAGGTGTCGCGCAGAGGGAACCACATGCCGCTTTTCCGGACGAACCAACTGGCTACGGCCAGCCGGGCTAGAGGATCGAGACACCCGCAGGCACCGCACGGCGGGGGAATCGGGGCCCGCAGCCGCGGGCCGCTTGTCGGGAAAACCGGCCGACCGGGCTGAAGAATTGCGGCGCCGCTTGGCACCATGTGGGAAGAACAGTGGCCCGTTGTGCGGGTCACTCACGTCGGACAAAACCTTCTGGCCACGGCCGGCCGAGCAGAGGAGGGGTGGCACCACTTGTCGCCGTCGGGCGAACTGAACGATCCCGCATCTCGGGCCGGGTCCGCGGGTGGGTCGTGCCCCACCGGGCTGGGCTGATCCCCAAACCGAGTCGGACCCACCAGGCCAGGTCCGTGGGTGGGCCGTGCTCCACGGGGACGGGCCGACCCCCACCCGGGTCAGACCCGCCGAACCGGGTCGGGCCGGACCCGTCTTCGCTTAAACGTGAATATCTCCCAGACCGCGCGTCCGATCGACGCGCTGTAACAGCCCGAGATTTTATGAAAAATATTCTTTTTAATTTAATTAATGTCTTGTGTTGTACGCTACACCAAAATGATCTTGCACAACACGCATCTTTGACTTACCTTGCATTACACGCAATCACGACCTTCCTCGATAGCGTGTGTAGTACGCAATAACTAGTTTCACTAAACAACAATATGCTATTAAAATATTATTAAAACTAGCCGTTATGAATAGTAATAACAACTTTTTGAAATTTTTTAAATTTTATTTTTAAAAATGGAATTCTTTTTTGGATTCGTAATATCGAAATTAGCTTAGGGTGAAATTTTGGTACGTTTCGGATAACATTCATTTTCTGATGGATAGTGGAAATTAATAAATTTTAATTAAAAACAACCTTTTTAATCGAAATAATTAATAGTGATAAATTATTAATTTGAGTGGTTTTAAAGTATATTTAGAATATATTTTTACAATCTAATACAATGTTGTTTATTGGATGTAATTTCACATTTAAACCAGACATAAACAAGTGTCAATCTTTTGATAGTTATTATCTCTTAAGAACACGCTATTTGTTTTGACGACGAGAATTAATTTTTAAATTAATTAATGCAACTGATATGATTTTAATTTGGTAAAATAGACATCATTTTTGACTTCATAATATCAAATATATCTTAGGCCTAATTTTTGGTATTTTTCTGGAAACTTTCATTTTTTTGATGAATAGTGAAACCACTAAGTGGTAGTTAAGAAAAATGAATTTTTCATAAAACTTAATTTTACCACTTCTGTGAGTGAAATTTCAAAAATCTGAGAGACACGGTTGATATCATTAAGTAAAATTTGGTTCAATGAGATGAAAAAAATTTTTGGAGAATAGTAACTTTTTACTTTTTTTACCACAGTTAAAAGTAAATAGGGTAATTAAGGGTAAAAATGATATTATTATTACCCTAACACATGTCCTAATTCTATGGGATAAGTGTAATTAGACCAAAAACAACCTTAGGAATAAAATATGACCATTTATGCCCACTTGGATTAGATTAGGACATTTATTAATAATTTATTTAAAGAAGGGTTAAAATAGTTAAAATCAAAGTTTAATAAGTAAATCATTTTTAATATAGGGTTATACATAAGATAAATTCGACTATAAATAGTCATTAGAAATCTAAAAAGATTTCCTACATAATGGTATTTTATTTGTAATTTTTATACATTATATAATTTAATTTATTTATGACACAAAGATGATGCAGTAATTATCTTCTTAATGAAATATTGACATAATTGATGTTATAAATACCCAAATAAATGTAATTTCAGACTTTTTATGAAATCAACTAATTTTATAGGTTAATATGACATGTTATTATTGATTTAAATAACTTTTTTAGAACTAATCATTCTTTTATAAGTTTTACAAAAATCAATTACAAAATAGTGTCAAAATTGACATAAAATAGTTTTTAAAACAAATATTATATTATTAATTGTATTTTATTCCTAAAAATCATAGGTTTGGCCAAATTACTTATATAAGGTTATATATATTAATAATAAACAACTTGGGGTTCGTTTGGCTTCTTATATTACGTTTATTAACCTTATAGTATAAGAACACAAGAAGACACGGTAAAAGTAAAATTATTTTACTTAATGTTAAATCTAAATGATATGGTTAAAATAGGAACCTAAACTTGTCTAAATTCTATTGGATGAGAGGATTTCGACTCATCCCCACCTTATCTTAGAAATGAATCAATTTGGAGCTATTTAAAACTGAATTTAACTTTATAATAAAATAATAGTTTTAATTATTCCAAAGGTGCCCCTCTCCTCACTTATAAAAGGGAACCTCCTCCCTCTCTTCCTCACACCACTTTGAGCCTTCAAGCTCGGACAAACCATGACAAATTCCCTTCTCCACTTCCCTAGAAATATCCTAGAGGTTCTGGTCTTCTTCAGAGACCAATTTTAGTTCCCTAAAAGGACATCTCAAAGAGGCACTTCAAAGAAGAGGAGGTTCAGACACATACGAAGCAAATCGGACCTAAGGTAAGGGAAATATCACAATCTCATTTTTATCCGAGATTTTTTATACATTGAAATTTACTGGGGTGTATTTTATCATCCAAATCCAAGTTTCATTAATATTTAATATTATTTCCATCCACCTACATTTTTTTAAATCCAATTTTACCCTTCGGTGAGTTTTTAGTAAAAGATATGAAAGGAATCTTTTGTCGTTTTTCGTACGAGGTACTTTTTGACTTTTCTGACAAAAGTACAAGAAGAATGTTTTTTTAACTTATACGTAATGAATGTATTTTTAAAACTTTATTTCCAAGAAGCTTCCTTTACAATTTCTCAAGTTTATTTTTAATCAACTTCTTTTAGTTTATAATTGTACGACATGTTAAGAAAGGAAAAGTGTTTTTGAAGTAGAAAGGATATTTTCCTCAAGAATGGAGTTCAAGTGTTTTATCAAAATTATTTTCCATCTAAGATAATAAAGGGTTCTATTTTTATCTCTATTATTACATTGATTTGATTATGTTGTGATGGAATTATATTTTTATTAATTCCTTTATCTTATATAAATTGTTTTATGATGTCACAATGTTTAAGATTCCCATTTTTATTACATGGGTTATGCTATGATGTATGGTTTTCTGATTTTGTGGCACACATAAGAATGGTATCATTATGAGATGGGTGTTACCTATGTCTCCCTCCAATTCATTGGGTAAAGATTTTATATCTCATGAGATATACATGGCTGGAACGGTAGGTTATACCGGTTCAGTGAAACAGGACTGAAACGTGGAGTGAACTCGGTTCAGAAAGGGACTTTTTCAACTAAGATAGTCTTGGAAATGAGTCTTGAAAAATAAGAAATTATTCTCTATGATTATGTGTGTATGCCACAAAGTTTCATGTTTTAAGTTATGATTATTGGGATTACATTTCACTACTATGATTTATCCCATGTTATGAAATTATGATCTCTTTTGCAGGTTAAGATTTCCAAAAGATATGTTCTTATGAATATGACATGATTGATATTTATTTTGTTTACCCTTACTGAGAATTTGAGCTCACCATTTTATGTTTTCTTTTCCCCAAGACATAAATAAAGGATTTAGGTTTAAAAAAAAGAAGATCTTTATGGGAGATGTTGAAGATCTTTCACCACGATTAGAAGATTATATTCCGAGTTTCCAGAGACACTAAACTATTATGGTCCTTGTGTGTGTGTTTTTGTTATGTACTAAGTATTCCTCAAAAGTAATGTAATGTCCATGTACGTCAGGATTCGGGTCTCTACAGTTGGTATAAGAGGAAAGGTTTAGTCAACCTTTGGAAACTAGGATGCGAAAACGTTAGTGAGATCCCTAGAGATATTTCTAAGGTATGTCTAGGGACGTCCCTAAGAATAAGTATACGTATAGGATACAGTCCTAGAACTACGGTAACAATCATAGAATTTAACCTAAGATGTTAGATATTTAGGATACTCCCCCTTTATTATGTTGTTTTCCATAGCATGATTTTTTCCTCTCACACTATTCTTTTTGGGTTTTAGACGATGGCTGGAACCCGAAGGAACCGTGTTGACCAATGCAATGACAATGCAATGATTGTCCTCCTGAACAAACAAATGTTATGGGAGATGGAGTGAAAAATCTTATTTCTATACTTACATAAGCTATGAATCATTCTAGACTTCCAAATGAGCAGAGAAGGGAACAATATTCTATTGAGTCCTTCATGAGGCAACGTCCACCTTCTTTCAGTGGGTCTTCTGATCCACTTGTTGCTGAACAATGGATCAGTACAATGGAAAAGATATTTTCAGTTCTTCAATGTTCTGAACGTGATAAAGTCATCTTAGTAGTATATCGTTTGGAAGGTGAAGCTGATCAATGGTGGAATCTTATCAAGAATACGAGGCAAAGAGATGAAATTGAGTCCATGGAATGGGACGAGTTCAAGAACTTATTTTTCAATAAGTACTTCCCTCATATTATTTGAACAAAGATGGAGAAGGAGTTTCTTGAACTAAAGCAAAAGGATGATGAATCTATTGGTATATACGAAGCAAATTTTACAAGGCTTGCAAGGTATGCATCTGGATTTATCATCCAACCTGAAAGTAAAGTTGATCGATTCTTCAGTGGCTTAAAACCAAATCTTCGAAGGGCATTAGCTATAAGAGACTTCAGTAGCTATGAAGAAATTGTGCGTTGTGCTATCAAGGTAGAAATGGAAGTTGGTGTTACTTATCCATCTCATAGTTTTGATAAGAAATGAAAGATGGAGTTCAAGGAGAAATCTCAGAATAATGGTGAAAAGAAGATGAATGTGTCCTTATTCTCAAAGTGTGGAAAGAAGCATGGTGGAGATTGTCTTAAAGGGACTAGAAAATGTTTTAAGTGTGGAAAATAAGGACTTCGAGCAGCTGAGTGTCAAAGTAATGGAAAAAGGTTTTCTAATGATGTGAATAAAGAAAAGACTGCATAGAACGCACCAACAAATCTTCAATGCTTCAAGTGCAAGGAAATGGGGCATTATGCTAATAAATGCCCTAATCCAAGGGTTAGTGATGATCAACGTGAGCAACCACTTAAGGAAAAGTACAAAGGGAAGTCACATGCGATCACCATTGGTGATGTTGAATATGAAAACGATGTGGTGGAATGATTAAGTGTTTATGTAATGGGATTCCAGAATAATGTTGTATATAGTATCGTGGAATATTGTAATATTTATGTTTTGGTCAATTGTGGTTTTCAATAATTTTATGGAATTGGTAACCATGAAATGTGATTGAAATATTTTTGGAAAGCAGATGATATGCACATAATGAAGGGATAAAGAGAATCTAATATGTTTGATAGTATTCATGAGCTCATGATTGATATAAGGACTAAGTGATATCATGGTTTGAGGATATAGAATTTTGAGGATTTTGGTATGTGGAAGGTGTTAACTTTTAACTGCATTCATGTTTTCACTAAGGTTCAATGGATATTCATTCTTCAAGATAATACATGATTAAGGTATTCACATATTTGTAATTTTACCAACAAGATACATCTTATGATATATGGGGGATAAATGATGGCATTCACTGGATCATTTTCTTTATACTATGAGCATGAACCGAAGTATTTTAGATAAGACTAAAGATTGGAATGGATTATGTTGGAAATAAGTTAGTATTGTTTAAGGATAAAACATTTTTGATATTGTTGATGGGATGTTATAGTAATATAGCTTTAGAAAAAGGACAACCTACAGGATGGGCGACAACCCATCGCGTCGGACAAGGCTGTGGGAATCGAACCCACAACCGAAGTGCGACTGGCCTTTATCACCTACCACTAGCCTACAGGAAGTCCTTGTTTAGTAGAAACTAGTTTTATTATATTAATCAGTATGATATATGAAGTATAAGTCCATTTTAGGCACCATATATGATTAATCTCACTATAGATGGACTTATGTATTTTTTGATAACTTTTCTAACCTTTTGATTGAGACAGATGGAATGACCCATCATTCTATCACATGATCTGCTAACACATCACGAATGACAAATTCAACTTCATTTCTTTAAGAGATGAAGTGGAAATTGTCCAAAGAACGACAAACAGTGAGACTATACCAAATCACGAAAGTATTTCTTCTAATTCCAATTTCATCAACTTTAGGGAAATGATCTTGAAAACAAAAAATGTTGTGCTAGTGCTCTTATATCTGATGAATCAGATGGTACCTTAGATCGTCACAAATTTATGGCTCTGTGATTTCTGGCTTTTCCATAGCCATGTTCTCTACCACTCTCCATCAGAACATGATGGTTAGATTTCTCTTCCATATCCATATTTTCACCTATGTGGAAACTCAGTGATTAGTTTATTTGGGTAACTGTTACGTTTCATAATTTTGTTTTTAAAGATTGGTTTTGGTATTCCTTTTTACGATGTGGGTTTCTATTAAAGAAACTTTCAAATAGTAAACCATTTATAACCCCAACGAATTTTGAGGGCAAAATTCATTTTAAGGGGGGTAGAATGTAACAGCCAGAGATTTTATGAAAAATATTTTTTTTAATTTCATTAATGTCTTGTGTTGTACGCTACACCAAAAGGATCTTTCACAACACGCATCCTTGACTTGACTTGCATTACACGCAATCGCGACCTTCCTCGATAGCGTGTGTAGTATGCAATAACGAGTTTCACTAAACAACAATATGCTATTAAAATATTATTAAAACTAGCCGTTATGAATAGTAATAACCACTTTTTGAAATTTTGTAAATTTTATTCTTCTAAATGGAATTCATTTTTGGATTCGTAATATTGAAATTATCTTAGGGTGAAATTTTGGTACATTTCGGATAACTTTCATTTTCTGATTAATAGTGAAAATTACTAAATTTTAATTAAAAACAATCTTTTTAATCAAAATAATTAATAGTGATAAATTATTAATTTGAGTGGTTTTAAAGTATATTTAGAATATATTTTTACAATTTAATACAATGTTGTCCATTGGATGTAATTTCACATTTAAACCATACATAAACAAGTGTCAATCTTTTGATAGTTATTATCTCTTAAGAACACGCTATTTGTTTTGACGACGGGAATTAATTTTTAAATTAATTAATGCAACTGATATGTTTTGAATTTGGTAAAATTGACATCATTTTTGAGTTCATAATATCAAATATATCTTAGGCCTAATTTTGGGTATTTTTCTGGAAACTTTCATTTTTTTGATGAATAGTGAAACCACTAAGTGGTAGTTAAGAAAAATGAATTTTTCATAAAACTTAATTTTACCGCTTCTATGAGTGGAATTTAAAAAATCCGAGAGACACGGTTGATGTCAGTAAGTAAAATGTGGTTCAATTAGATGAAAATAATTTTTGGTGAATAGTAACTTTTTACTTTTTTACCACAGTTAAAAGTAAATAGGGTAATTAAGGGTAGAAATGATATTATTATTACCCTAACACATGTCCTAATTCTATTAGATAAATGTAATTCGACCAAAAACAACCTTAGGAATAAAATATGACCATTTAGGCCCACTTGGATTAGATTAGGACATTTATTATTAATTTATTTAAAGAAGGGTTAAAATAGTTAAAATCAAAGTTTAATAAGTAAATCATTTTTAATATAGGGTTATACATAAGATAAATTAGACTATAAATAGTCATTAGAAAGCTAAAAATATTTCCTACATAATGGTATTTTATTTGTAATTTTTAAACATTAAATAATTTAATTTATTTATGACACAAACATGATGCAGTAATTATCTTATTACTGAAATATTGACATAATTGATGTTATAAATACCCAAATAAATGTAATTTCAGACTTTTTATGAAATCAACTAATTTTCTAAGTTAATATGACATGTTATTATTGATTTAATAAACTTTTTTCGAACTAATAATTCTTTTATGATTTTCAAAAAAATCAATTACAAAATAGTGTCAAAATTGACATAAAATAGTTTTTAAAAACAATATTATATTATTAATTGTTATTTTATTCCTAAAAATCAAAGGTTCGGCAAAATGACTTAGATAAGGTTATATATATTAATAATAAACAACTTGGGATTCGTTTGTATTATTATATTAAGTTTATTAACCTAATAGTATAAGAACACAAGAAGACACGGTAAAAGTAAAATTATTTTAGTTAATGTTTAATCTAAATGATAAGGTAAAAATAGGAACCTAAACTTGTCTAAATTCTATTGGTTGAGAGTATTTCGACCCATCCCTGCCTTATCTTCGAAATGAATCAATTTTGAGCTATTTAAAACCGAATTTGACTTTATAATAAAATAATAGTTTTAGTTATTCCAAAGGTGCCCCTCTGCTCCATTATAAAAGGGCACCTCCTCCCTCTCTTCCTCACACCACTTTGAGCCTTCAAGCTTGGCCAACCCATGCCAAATTACCTTCTCCACTTCCCTAGAAACATCCTAGAGGTTCCAGTCTTCCTCAAAGACCAATTTTAGTTCCCTAAAAGGAGATCTCAAAGAGGCACTTCAAAGAAGAGGAGGTTCAGACACATACGAAGCAAATCGGACCTAAGGTAAGGGAAATATCACAATCTCATTTTTATCCGAGATTGTTTATACTTTGAATTTTACTGGGGTGTATTTTATCATCCCCATCCAAGTTTCTTTAATATTTAATATTATTTCCATCCACCTACAGTTCTTTAAATCCAATTTTACCCTTCGATGAGTTTTTAGTAAAAGATATGAAAGGAATCTTTTGTCATTTTTCGTACGAGGTACTTTTTGACTTTTCTGAAAAATGTATAAGAAGAATGTTTTTTTAACTTATAAGGCATGAATGGATTTTTAAAACAATATTTACAAGAAGATCCCTTTACAAGTTTTCAAGTTTATTTTTAATCAACTTCTTTTAGTTTATAATTGTACGACATGTTAAGAAAGGAAAAGTGTTTTTGAAGCAGAAAGGATATTTTCCTCAAGAATGGAGTTCAAGTGTTTTATCAAAATTATTTTCCATCTAAGATAATAAATGGTTCTGTTTTTATCCCTATTATTACATTGATTTTATTATGTTGTGGTGGAATTATATTTTTATGAATTCCTTTATCTTATATAAATTGTTTTGTGATGTCATGATGTTTAAGATTCCCATTTTTATTACATGGTTTATGCTATGATGTATGGTTTTCTGATTTTGTGGCACACATAAGAATGGTATCATTATGAGATGGGTGGGGCCTATATCTCCCTCCAATTCATTGGGTAAAGATTTTATATCTCATGAGATAGACATGGCTGAAACGGTAGGTTATACCGGTTCAGTGAAACAGGACTGAAACGAGGAGTGAACTCGGTTCAGAAAGGGACTTTGTCCACTAAGATAGTCTTGGCAATGAGTCTTGACTAATAATAAATGATTCTCTATGATTATGTGTGTATGCCACAAAGTTTCATGTTTTAAGTTATGATTATTGGGATTACATTTCACTACTATGATTTATCCCATGTTATGAAATTATGATCTCTTTTGCAGGTTAAGATTTTTAAAAGATATGTTCTTATGAATATGACATGATTGATATTCCTTTTGTTTACCCTTACAGAGAATTTGAGCTCACCCTTTTATGTTTTCTTTTCCCCAGGACATAAAGAAAGGATATAGGTTTTAAAAAAAGAAGATCTTTATAGGAGATGTTGAAGATCTTTCACCATGATTAGAAGATTATATTCCTAGTTTCCAAAGACACTAAACTATTACGGTCCTTGTGTGTGTGTTTTTGTTATGTACTAAGTATTCCGCAAAAGTAATGTAATGTCCATGTACGTCAGGCTTCGGGTCTCTACACGCGCCGTCTATGGAACTGGGACCCTCACAAAGAGGCGGTCCTTTTGCGATACTCTAAGTGAGTTTCAGAGAACTTTGGTAAATGGATGGGTCTAGAATGAGCATATATCCAAACTGGCCCTAGGAAGAGAAAAGCTAATAACTCTCAGACTGGGTATCTGATTGACGCACTGTCTGTGGAGTTGGGTTCCTCATGATTAGACAGAACTATGTGATACATCAACTTAGGACTTCGTTGATTTATAGATACTTGACTCAAGGAGTGGACCCTCCCAGAATTGAGTGTGCCATGTGCAGGAACCCAAGAGCTGGCTGCAATGACCACTGTATCAGAAACCTATGTGGGTTTGACAACGACAACTTTTGTACCGGAATGCTCTGTGGGTTTGATGACGGTGCTACTATACTATAATCATTCATGGATTGGACATATATGACTATTGTACCAGAATATTCCATGGGTTCGACAATTTTGACCTCTGTTCCGGTATCCTGTGTGGGTCCGACAGAGTAGCTGGTCCTGTATCCTATGTGGGTCCGATAGATTAGCTAGTCTTGTATCCTATGTGGGTCCAACAGCTTAGATGAATCAGTGACAACATCTGATCATCTCCATCGCTCTACAAAAGATGTATACCTGTGTGAGATGAGTCTTGACTTTCAATCATTATCATCAATGTGATTGACATTACTTCCTGTGTGGACTGGGTTGTGATTGGGCTCGAGAGTTGGAGTCAGGATGTGACTAGTAACTTAGGTATATGTATGGGCATATACCTACGTAGGGTTGGTTGATACTTCATGATTGTATCTTTCTACTATGGTTTATCCTTTGTGGATTCTGGGAGACCTTCGGGTGTCTCAGTGTCCCCTACTGAGTATCATTATACTCACCCCTGCACGGGCTATGCCTGCAAATCATTGTGGTGGTTGTAGACGACAGATTACACTGATCGAGGTAGAGAGTTGTAGAGCTGGACGATACCTGGAGGTGGACCATTTGGAGAGATGTACTCGGAGAGAACGGACGGACCTTGGGTGCAGAGGAAGACATTTTTACCCACCCTTCAGTTGGGATTCCTGGAGGATGACTCAGTAGTTTCTGTTTACCTTTCTACAGTTGTACTAGTTTTGCAGTTGTTTTAATTTTGTGTTGGGCTTGTTTTTCCATCCCCTTTCTATTCTGCACTTACTTTTGTATACAATTTTATATAGTGTTTACTTTTAGTTGTGTACTATGTTGCATGTGTTCAGGCTATGTGTGTTACATGTTAAAAGGCAATTCCTTCTCTTTTTATATGGATTATGCCTTTGGTGCTAGTTGCCAGCCCCTGTCCTATGGAAGGAGGTCTTGGGGTAGTCACGGCACGGGCCCCGAGGACGAGTCGTGACACATTGGTATCAAAGAAGTCGGTTCTACCATAGAACTTGAACTCTAATTCTTTTAAAGACAATAGTGTTAAGTGTTTTGAGTATGGTTATCATTTTAGGGAAACCAGTGTTAGTGCGGAGGCCGACGTATCCATACACTAGGACTCTGACTTCTGATCTCCGACTCAGTGCACAAAAACACTGATTGCATGTGTGTTTCCTTTGAAAACGTTTTCTTTGTGATTAAATTATGTCAGCTCACTAGGTATACTATTTTAACCGTGGCGCACCTGTTTCTTTTCAAGATGGCCCCACAAAGGCAACCAGCTAGGGTTTCGATTTTTGTATGATATGGTAGCCCACCGAGCGACGAGGCCTCGGTGTAGGGCCCCATCACAGCGGAGGCACTAGCGTTACCACTACCCACTGGGCCACTGATACCACCATCCCCAACAGTAGAGAGTGAACGCCACCTGAGTGCGTTGCACGAGTTCCAGAGATAGAGGCTGCCCAGGTTCTGGGGCGAGACAGACCCACAGGAAACTGAGGATTGGATGGAGGCTGTCGTGAGAGTCTTCAGATTTGTAGGGACACCAACTGACCTCATGGTGATCCTTGTAGTGAGACTCTTGCATGAAGCAGCAGGCAGATGGTGGAGCCTGATGCTCCAGATGCATGATGAGGCATCATTACTCTTGACAAACATTGAGAGTCTCTTTCGCTCAGAGTATGTTCCAACCACCCTTCGTGCGGTGTGGATTCAGGAGTTACTTCATCTGCAGCAGGGCAGCATGACAATGGCTCAGTACTCAGCCAGGTTCACCAAACTCTCATGCTACTCCACGAATATGGTACAAAACTCGTTTTCCAGGGCCCGTACCATTGAGAAGGGACTCAGGCATGAGATCAGGGCTTCGACCATTCCCCTTAGCATCCCGCCGCAAGCGGGGGTGCTGGAGCGAGCCCTTCTAGTGAAGAGTTTTCTCGCTGAGCAGTCACCAGCGGCGAGACCCACCACAGGGTGACACGCAACGGAGTCTTCTACAACCGGTAGTAGACAGATGACATAGAGGTCCAAGCGGACACGTCCATCATGTGGGAAACCCTAGGATACAGGTTCGGTTGTTCAGGGCACACGAGACAGAGCCAACTATACGAGGAGAAGCCAATGCTATGAATGCGGCAGGATGGTCCACATTGCTCGTGACTGCCTAACCGACCATGCAGATGAGCACCAGACAGTAGAGGGACCTCCCAGGTAGAGGTTGAGGTTTGACCCTGGAGGTCCGCCAGGAGCAGGCAGACGTGGCAGAGGAGCTGGCCGAGCAGCGGGTGGTGGATGAAGTTTCAAGGCTCTACCACCACCACCACCACCAGGAGGTCCACCCCAACCACAGAGAGAAGGAGGACAGAGGCGGCCTCAGCTCCAGGAAATTGAGACCTATGACAATGGAACACCTGATATGATTCAAGGTACTATCTTTGTCTACTCCACCCTTGTTTTAGTACTTATAGACACAGGTGCGAGTCATTCTTTTATTGCTACTGCCCTCGTTCGGAGCATGGAGATTCTGACAGAGCCGTTGGCTCAATACATACGGCTAGAGACTCCTACAGTAGCAGACTTGATGATTACGCACTGGTGCTGGAAATGTGAGTTTACTCTAGGAGGCGAGAGCTTCGGCTAGTATCTTCTTGTAGTGACATCAAGGCCTTACGACGTCATCTTTTTTATGGACTGTCTATCCATAGTCCATGCTCATATTGACTATATTAGGCACAAAATGTGGTTTATCTGCACGGATGGGACGAGGTACACCTTCACTGGTGAGAAGAGAGCCTTTGCAGCACAGGATGGACTTACTCATAGGAGGGGGAAGCCGATCACACATCATTTTTCTAGTCTCATACTTGGAGCAGTTGATGTGCCGAGTTCGAGTTTTACTGTTGTGGTGGATGAGTATGCGGATGTTTTCCCTAACGACGTTCCATGACTGCCTCCTTATAGAGAGGTAGACTTCTACATTGACTTGTACCTCAGGACAACACCGATATCTACTCCAGCATATCATATGGCTCCCGCCGAGCTTCGTGAGCTGCGGGTACAACTGGAGGACTTACAGGGGAGGGGATTTATCCGACCCAGTGTTTCACCCTGGGCATCTCTGATTTTGTTCTCCAAGAAGGCGGATGGGAGCTTGCGATTGTGTGTTGACTACCGTCTCCTGAATCAGGTGACCATGAAGAACAAGTACCCACTCTCGACGATTGATGACCTCTTTGATCAGCTCAAGGGAGCACGATGGTTCTCGAAGATAGACCACAGGTCAGGCTATCACCAGCTCAGAGTTCGAGACAAGGATGTGCAGTAGACGACCTTCAGGTGTCGGTACGGCCACTATGAGTTCTTGGTTTTTCCCTTCAGCATAAACAACGCACTAGCAGTGTTCATGAGTCTCATGAACAGGATCTTCTAGCTTTACCTTGATCGATATGTCGTATTCTTCATCGACGACATACTGTTTTACTCAACTACTGAGGAGGAGAATGCCTACCATTTTCGGGTGGTACTGGATACACTCTAAGAGAACCGACTTTATAGTAAGCTCTCGAAGTTCCAGTTTTGGATTTGAGAGGTTCACTTCATGGGTCACGTCATCTTAGAGGCTGGAGTTGTAGTGGATCCAGTGAAGATCGAGGTAGTACTTTCTTGGGAGCCTCCCAGGAGTGTGACGGAGGTGCGGAGTTTCCTAGGACTGGATGGGTACTATCGAAGATTTTTGCCAGACTTCTCTAGAGTTGCAGCACCGCTTTTAGCAGTGACGAAGAAGGGGAAACACTTAGTGTGGTAATAAAGATGCCAGTAGATCATTCAGGAGCTAAGATAGAGATTGACCAGTGCTCCCATCTTGAGGCTACCAGAGGAGGGCGTTGGGTACATAGTTTATTGCGACGCATCAGGGACCAGACTCGGTTGTGTCCTGATGCATGAGAGAGTGGTGATCGCGTATAGTTCACGGAGGTTGAGACAACATGAGAAGAACTACGCTACCCATGACCTAGAGTTATCAGTAGTGGTCTTATCCTTGAAGACGTGGAGGCACTATCTGATGGGCGAGCATTTTACAGTATATTCTAACCACCAGAGTATCAGGTACATCTTCTCATAGAAGGACCTGAACTTGAGATATCGGCGATGGATCTAGTTCCTCCAGTACTATGACTTTGAGATAGTCTATACTACTTGGAAGGGGAATGTTATAGCAGATTATATCAATAGGAGATCAGGAATTCAGCTGCTAGGAGAGGCGACAGAGCAGCTGGCCGCGTTGCAGATATCCTTTGTGGATAGAGATGGAGAAGCCTTTTTCTTCAATCTCTCATAGTCACTCCTCCACTTCTTCAGCGAGTCAGAGAGGCACAACGTGGGGACGTAGACTGTGAGATGTGACGTGCTCTGATATCCTTAGGGCAGGCACCTGATGGGTTTTCTGAATGTGGGAAGCAAGTCATCCTTTTCAGAGGATGTACCATGGAACCAGTTGCACTACAAGAGGAGGTGTTGAGAGATTTCCGCACTTCCCCTCTAGAGGTAAATCCAGGAGTGGCGAAGATGTATCAGGACCTCAGACGACAACACTGGTGGCCGGGTATGAATAAGGTGGTAGGAGAGTCTGTCTCGCGATTCCTCACTTGTTAGCAAGTGAAGGTGGAGCACCAGGTACCTTCAGGCTTGGTACAGCCCTTAGAGGTCCCAAAGTGTAAGTGGTATGGGATATCCATATATTTCGTGATGGGACATCCACGTACATCCAGAGGGCATGACTCTATCTAGGTGATTTTCGACTAACTCATCAAGTCGGCCCACTTCCTACCGATCAGAGAGAAGGGATCAGTATAAAGCTTGGGAAGCCTCTACATACAGGAGATCGTACGACTTCATGGGGTACCATCAATGATCGTCTCTGATCGGGATGCTCGTTTCACTTCCCGGTAATGGAAGGGGTTGTAGGAGGATTTTGGGACGCAGATTCTCTTGAGCACGGCCATTCATCCATAGATGGATGGTCAAACTAAAAGGACCATTTAGACTCTTGAGGACATGCTCCCGGTCATGTTTCCATGACTTTGGTCGCAGCTGAGATGATCACTTACCCTTGGTGTAGTTTTTATACAACAACAGCTACCACTCCCCCATTGGGATGGAACCTTACGAGGCACTATACGGACGACCTTGCAGATCACCTCTGTGCTGGATTGACCCAAGCGAGTCAGCACTTTTAGGAACAGAGATCGTTCAGGCTATGACGGAGAAGGTGCAGATCATCTAGGAGTGGATGAAGACTGCACAAAGAAGACAGAAGTCCTATGCTGATAAGATATGGAGACCACTAGAGTTCGAGGATGGCGACCATGTCTTCTTATTGGTCTCACCTCGACAAGGTCTACGGAGAATTGGCTGAGGCAGAAATTTATATCCGTGATTCATTGGAGCATTCTAGGTCCTCATCATAGTAGGCGAGGTGGCTTACCACCTCACCCTTCCTCCTCAGTTAAACCGGGTGCACAACATCTTCCATGTATCTCATGTGAGGTGATACGTGCACGACCCATCCCACATAATCGACCATGGGGAGCTGGACATCGATGATAGGGCAACATTCACGGAGGTTGCAGTGGAGATTGAGGATCGATAGAAGCAGGTCTTTCCAGGATGGTCGATTCCTCTGGTGTGCGTTCACTGGCAGCATGGGAACCACCAGGAGAGCACATGGGAGCGGGAGGCTTAGATGCATGCTCAGTACACCCATTTGTTTCCCTAGTGTGTGTTGTAGATTTACAGGGACGTAAAGCCCTGATTTTGGGATAATTTATATACCCAGAAATTTCAAGGAAACTTTTTTCTTAAATTATTTGTAATTGTAAGAGTCCGTAGTTTCTGACGGCGCCTGATTGCGAGGCCCGATGTGTCCAGAATCAATTTCTGAAGTTTTGTTTGGGTACGTTCAGTAAACGTACGTGTGGTTTTCTCTATATTTCGAACCAGTGCTCAGAATTGAAATACGAGGACACCGATGAACTCGCAGCGCCAGTATTTTCTTAAGAAAAGCATTACCGTAGCTGCGTTTTATCTGATGTGGTAGTTAGAAATTTTGGTTTCTAATTGAAAAATAAATATTAAATAAAAATGTATGTGTTACAAATTTTTATTTGAAAGGTGGTTAAATTATTTGGATGGTAGTTAAAACCTACAAAGGGAGGTTGGTGGTGGGGCCCACCCCACATAACCTCCCATGGGAGGATATTATGTGGTGTGGCCCACACAAGTTCAAACTCATCACCTCCCCTTTAAACTCCCTTGAACCCCCTTAAACTCTTGGAATTCCATGGTTTAATTCTTTCCAACAACCCACCATTAATGAAGAGAATTAATTAATTATAATTCAAATATTTTTGAATCCATCCATCGACATTTAATCTAATGTGTTTTCACATTTAATGGGAGAAAATTCTTGAGTTGTTGTTCCATAAAAATAATAGAGGGTAATTTCTATTATTTTTGGCTTAATTTTGTGGAGAGCTAAGGAGAAGAGGGAGAGCCTTCTTCCCATGAAGAACACAAAGAACATCTTCTCCAATTCTTCAATCGGGGAAAGAAAGTGAGGTGACGCCCACGAGGAACACCCATCATCCTTCCTCTTCCTCCATGTCAAGGGAGAAGACGTCGCCCGTGAAGAACGTCACCAACAACGACGCTTCCTCCTCGGACGCACCCCGACGTCAACGAATCGACACCGTCGTCAACGAACGAACATGGAATAAAGGTAGGGGTTTTACGTAATTTTAAATGAATAAAATTATACCATCGTCCTTGATTAATGCTTTGGTTCATCTTTGGCAATTTGTTATCCCATAATGCGGAGGGCGCGGGCCGAACAAACACGGACCGATGGCCCTCTTTTGATTCTTGATTGTATTGACGAAGGCGGCAGTGTCGGAAGAGGTGAAGAAAAATGAAGTCGGTGGCGACCGGAGGCGGCGAAAACCACAGAGGCAGCGGTAGCCACGCGCCAGCCGCGTGAAGAGACAGGCGGCCGCTCAGGCCGCTCGGTCTGCGGGACGACCGACCGGCCAATTCGGTCGGCCCGCTGGGAACCACGGCACCCACAGGTGTCACGCGGAGGGAACCACGGCCCGCAACCGCAGGCTGCTTTGCTGGATGAACCGGCCTGCTATGGCCGGCCGGGCAGGATGATCGCGGTGCCCGTAGGTGCCACGCAGCAAGGGAACTGCGGGCCGATCACCGGGCGAACCGGCCGGCCGCCTGCTGGTCGGGCTGAAGAACCGCGGCGCCGCTTGGCGCCGCGTTGGACAAACAGCGGCCCACTGTGCGGGCCACTCGTGCCGGATAGAACCGGTTGGTTACGGCCAGTAGGGAAGAGGAGGGGCAGTGCCGCTTGGCGCTGCCAGGTGAACTGAACCGGCCCTCAGCGCAGGCTGGGTTCGCAGGTGGGTCGCGCCCCACCGGGCTGGGCCGACCCCCCAACCAGGTCGGACCCACTGGGCCGGGTCTGCAGGTGGGCCGCGCTCCACCAGGCCGGGCCAACCCCCAGCAGGGTTGGACCCACCGAATTGGGTCGGGCCGAACCGCCAGCCCACTGGGCTTGACAGGCTGGACCCGTCTTCGCTTAAATGCGAATATCTTCTGGACCGCTCGTCCGATCGACGCGTTGTCTGCAGCACTAGGACCCTCGCAATGAGACGGTCATTTTTCAATACTCTAAGTGAGTTTTGGAAAAAAATTGAAAATGGCCGGGTCTGGAACGAGCATAAATCCAACCGGGCCCCTGGAATAGAAAAGCTAATAACTCTCAGACTGGGAGTCCGATTGACGCGCCGTCTGTCGCGTTGGTTTGCTTATGATGAGACAGAACTACAAGATACATCAACATAGGACTTCGTTGATGTATCAATACTCGACTCGAGGAGCGGACCCTCCCAGAATCGAGCGTGTTGTGTGTGGGAACCCTAGAGCTGGCTACGAAGACTACTATACCAGAATCCTATGTGGGTTCAACAGTGACGACTTCTGTACCGGAATCCTTAATGGGTTTGACGACGATGATACTATATCGAAATACTCTGTGGGTTGGACATCGATGACTACTATACCATAATCCTCCGTGGGTTCGACAGTTTTGACCTCTGTTCCTGTATCCTGTGTGGGTCCGACAGAGTAGCTGGTCATGTATCCTGTGTGGGTCTGACAACTTAGCTGGTCCTATATCCTATGTGGGTCCGATAGCTTAGATGAATCAGTGACTACATCTGATCATCTCCATCTCTCTATGAAATATGTATACCTATGTGAGCTGAGTCCTGTATTTCAATCATTATCATCGATGTGATTGACTTTACTTCCTGTGTGGACTGGGTTTTGATTGTGCTCGAGATTTGGAGTCGGGCTGTGACTGGTAACTTAGGTATATGTATGGGAATATACCTAAGTAGAGTTGGTTTATACTTAGTGGTTGTATCTTTCTACTGTGGTTTATCCTTTTTGGATTCTGGGAGACCTTTGGGGGTCTCGGGGTCCCCTACTGAGTATAGTTATACTCGCCCCTGCACAGGCTATGTCTGCACATCGTTGTGTTGGTTGCAGACGACGGACAACACAGATTGAGGAAGAGAGTTGTAGATTTGGACGGTACCCAGAGGTGAACCATTTGGAGAGGCATACTCTAAGTGGACGGAAAGACCTGGGGTGGTGAGGAGTCCATCTTTACCCACCCTTCAGGTGGGATTCTAGGAGGACGACTCAGTAGTTGTTGTTTACCATTCTGCAGTTTTACTAGTTTTGCAGTTGTTGTACTTTACTGTTGGGCTTGTATTTCTGGCCCCTTTCCATTCATCACTTACTTTTTTATACAGTTTTACTTAGTTTTTTACTTTCAGTTGCGTACTCTGCTGCTTGTGTTCAGGCTATGTGTGTTACAGGTTAAGTGGCAATGCCTTCCCTTTTTATAGGGATTATGCCTTTGGTGCTAGTCGCCAGCCCCTGGCCTATGGAAGGCGGGTCTGGGGTAGTCAAGACACGGGCCCCGAGGATGCGTTGTGACACCATCCATGACTATAAAATTCATATATTCATGTTATATCATATGTTATAGTATTTCACTATTCATAATAAAATTAAAGTATTTTAGAAAAACCCAAAAAATTAATCCGAACCATTTCTAATGAGTAAATTTCACAAGTGGAATTAGTTTTTTGATAATAATTTTCAGGTTATGATAAATTTATATTTTAAATAAAATTATCATTTATTCTAAAAATACCGATTTTAATATTATAATCGACTTTATAACCCTTTGAAAGACTAATTAAGGTCTCATAAAATTATATTATAATTAATATACAACATAAAATTAATTTATGAATCTATTTTATAGAAAAAATTCATCATTATATTAAATATAAAATTATAAGTGAACCATTATGTTTTACAAAAATACCAACACTTAATTAATCATTTTAAAAACATTTATTTAACTATACCACGTTATAATTATATCGTATTTTCATTTCAAAAAAACAAAATTTTATGTATACTTTCATTGGGGACGTTAATATTATATCAAATGGATTAATATTCATAATAATCATATTACTATTACAACTATCAGGTTACTATTCCACTATTATAGGTTCCTTAATTTCTTTAAAATCCATTTATTTCATTATTCATTTTAATGTTTTTATGGGGTTATCTATGTGATTCATGTGCTTTATTAAATAATTATAAAATGTTAAATTCCATTAATTAAATTTTGGATCGTTACATTCTTCCCCCATTTTATTCCTCAAAATTTAATTATATATATTTCGGTGAAAACATGTTAGGGTATTTCTCCTTCATTTCTTCCTCTAATTCCCATGTCGATTCTTCATGATTATTATTTATCCATAGTACCATGACCATGCGAGTGGTCTTATCACATGACACCTTGTCTGTCGAGTCAAAAATCTCCCTTGGATGCTCCTCAAAAGAGAGGTCATTTTCTTTGTGTACCGCCACTGAGTTCATTACTTGTGATGGATCTTATATATACTTCCCTAGGAGGGATCTGTGGAATACATCATACACTTGAAACATGGTTGGTGGCAGTCCATACTAATAGGATACTGCTCCAATGATTTCAAGGATCTCAAATGGGCCAATGTATCTTGGGCTAAGCTTACCACTAACTCCACAGCACATGAATCCCTTCCAAGGTGATATGAGAAGAAATGTTTTTCTCCAAATTCAAACTCTAATTTCTTTAAATAGTTTTTAGTATAACTCGTTTTCTGACTCTGAGCAGATTTTAAATGTTTTTGGATTACTTGAACTGTCCCAGTAATTTCTTTCACAACATTATGTCCATGTAGATTTTGATCACCATATTTATCCCAACAAGTTGGAGTTGCACATCACTTCCCATACATGGCTTCATATGGATCCATTTGAATACATGAGTAGAAGCTATTGTTGTATGGGAACTCAACTAACGTGAGATGCTAATTGCATCCTCCTTTGAATTCTATTGACCATTCTCTTTGTTTTTCTTAGAGAATATTAATAGTCTTTATGATTATACATAATTTAAGGGGTGATAAGACATGATGAAATTCAATTTATTACATAAAGAATATTTAAGACTTCTCCATAATTTAGATGGAGACCTCAGATCACGGTGAGATATGATAGAAAGTGTAACCCCATGTTGCATCACCAATTCCATCACATATATCATGGAGTGATTTTCTAAGGAGAAATATTATTTAATAAAAATGAAATGGGAATTATTTCTGAGCCATTCCCCCACAATCCATATAGCATTATTTCATTTGGATGTCTTTATGAGTCTAGTGATGAGTTCATAGAGACATTATCTCATTTCCATGGGGGTATAAGTAATGGTTTCATCATACCTTTGGACTTATATCACTCTTCATTAACCTGATGACATACTAAACATCTATAGATATACTCTCCAATCTCTTTATTCATATTTTCCTGGTATATGTTCTCTCGATGATCATGGTACATCATGTTAATTTTCATGATGTATTTAGAATGATAATATTCTTTCAGTATTTAATAGCTCCTTCTTTATCCTAGGAATCAAAAGTACAAAAATAATAGTTCCAAATCAGATGACTCCATCCTCATCGATGTGGAACTTGCATAGTTACATGATTTTATCTTTAATAGATGGTTAGAAAATAATTTGGGAAACGTAGTATGTATTTCATACAATTATGATTACCAAATATATCCTTTTCATATCCATGAATGTAGGGTATTTGTCATTTTCTACCATGAAAATGTAGAAGGTTATTTTCTATTGAGTGAATTTGATACCTTGTTTGACTCTCTTGGATAGAAAGGAATAGAGAAATCCCCGCCCATGATTAGATCTAAAAATATTATTTAATTAATGATGAGTTCCTTTTTTGTGAAAATATATTTTAGACCCATGTGATCAGTATATATGTCACACTTCTAACCATAGTGGTAAAGATTCCATATAATCAAGGCTTAAATCATAGTTGTAATCTCCAAATCACGCATCAGATATTTTGGTTCATAGATCTTCAACTATCATGGGGAATTGGATATCAATTTTTTTATTATGAATGAGTACACAACCTAATCCTTTCTCTGAAGCATCGTTGTATAACAAGAAACCTTCTCCAATTTTTGGTTGTGTGAGTAAAAGTGTAGTGATTTTCCTCTTTTTGATCTCATTAAATCATTCATCACATTATTCTATCTAGACATAAAATAACCCAATCCATGTTAAATTAGTTATGAGGCTATAAAATCATGAGAAGTCTCACAAAAAAACATCTATAGTACCCTAATAAGACAAGAAAACTATGAATTTTCAGGAAACTAGTGGGTTTGGTCCATTCCTCCACTTACTTTGTTTTTAGGGGTCCATAAATATTCTATCTTTTGTTGTCACATTCCCCAAAAATGTGATTTACACATCTAAAATCCACACTTACTAAACTTGGAATACAATTTATCCTTCATTAATGTCATCAGCACAACCCTTGTCCCACCTGACTTGTAGAGTAAATGATAACATCGTTGATAAACACTACCCCAAATTCGTCAATTTATTCTTTGAGGAATCTATTCATCAAATACATGAATATTTTATGGGAATTAGTATGTATGAATGGTTTCTCTAGGAACTCATAGTTCCCATAAAATATATAGAAAGATTTCATCAAAATATCATCCTTCTTCACCATCAGTTTATGATATCCATAATGAAGATCTAAATTATAGAAGTACCGACCTCCTCATAGTTGATTGAACAAGTCTTGAATCCTTGGAAGAGGATACATGTTCTTTATGGTAATATTATTGATCTATCAGTAATAAATACAAAACCTCATTGATCCATTATTTTTTTTATGAAGAGAAATATCACACCACACAGTGATGCACCAAGGCATATAAACCCTTTATTCAAATTCTTTTTTAGTTACTTATTTAACTCCTCCAATTTGATAAGGGCCATCTAGTAGTTAAATTTAGTGTTATGAGTGTCACTGAATATAAGTTCTATTGAGAAATCTATATCATGATCTAGGGGTAGTCTAGGTAACGTTTCAGAGAAACCATCACATTATTCCCTCACAATTGGAATTTACTCCTAGTTAACACCTTCATTTTACTAAACCATTTGAGAGAGTCAATATTATTCACTAATAATCAACACCCACACTATTGAGTTATTTTAAAATAGTGATTCATGGTCTTCATTTCATTTGTAGAGGAGAACATGATTATTTAGAATAGGAAATGATATTTCATTTTCCCAAAAGGTGATGTGTCCTCTATATAAAGAGATTCAAACCATGCCCATTATAAGGTGGAATTATAACATGGAAAATATTTTGAGATTCAGTGGAATAATTTTCCTACATATGCAAACAAAAGAAGAGTCATAATCTAGGGTTTCAATAATCACATCACTATGTGTTTTATTGACAAATACACTTCAAGGAATCATAGATTAAATTCTATAGTTATGGAAATATTTTTAGTTATAATGGAATGTGTAGAAATAGAATCATATAATACTATTTTCATTATCAATTGAATTTAAATTGTACATTGTATGACTTTTTTTTCTTGCTCACATCAGTAATAGAGACGGCATATTCTTTCCCTTTCTACATTTTATTTTGTGGCTACTTATGTTGATTACCCTTAAGGTTTCGAGTTGTAATGCACTTTCTTTCATGGTGCCCATTCACGCAAAAATAAAAGCATAGAACCATAGGTAGTTCATTGGGATGTTCCCTCCTTTCCTCCAGCATGTTGGTCAGCTTCTTCATTTCTCTTTGACATTCACAAGCTTAGTGGACTTCTATCCCACACTAGAAGAATTTCCCCATTCCATTGAGGTAGCTACTATGATGTATATTCCAACATTTTTTATATGTGGGTGATTGAATCCTCTTTACTCTTTTTTCATTTGACCCCCCCCCCAGTTTGAAACTCGATTCTTCCCTTCCTATCTCCATAACCATGGGACCATTCTCTGAACTCCGTATAAACATTGAGATCACATATATCCACTTCTTAGTAGTTACAAAAGTATAATATAGGTAGTTGATTTTGAATTCCTAGTTTTAAACCACTAAAGAATATTTCTATTTTTCGTTCATTTTTATAACAAAATCAAAGGCATATCTTGAAATTGTTGTGATGTTTTCTTTGTAAGGTATAAAAAATTAACCATCCTTTTACTTCATCTGAATAAATTTTATCCTCATATTTGATGGAATATTTTTTGGTAAATACTTGATAAAAAATATTTTCTAATAGTCTTCTCACTTCATATCCTATATTTCATCCTTCATCTTGGTTTTCTTTATCAAATCCCACCACGGATCAGATTATCCAATGAAATGATAGATAGTTAGGTTCACCTTATACTTCATAGAATATTTGTTGAAATAAATGATCTTATACATTAATTTATCCCACTTTTCTCAAAAATGGATTAAAAGATCCAATAAATGTCATTTTTTATCACCATATAAAGGAATCAATGGATAGTTTATCCTTCTTGGGTGAAGGTGGATGTTAAGCATGGTTCAGGTTATTATTCATATCCAAAGACAATTAGATAATAATTTCCATTATATTTTTAACTCCTTATCCCAAATAATTAAGGATGTTATTCAGGATATCATTTCATTATCCGTCATATTATTTTTTGATTATTTTAACATGGTTCCCACCATTTTACAAAACAGAAATGGTTTGAACAAAAAATAAGTCTAAAAATAATTAATTAATAATTCATTACTTTTTTCAATTAACTCTAAAGGATTATATAATGGGATACCTATGTTTATTATTTTTCTAAAAAAATAGTTTTTTATGTTTACATATACTTAGTCTTATCCTAATGGTTTTCACTAACGTTATTTAATCATAATTCCCAAATTAACCAAACAGTTCCCCAATACCAACTATAGGGACCCAAATTTTTATTACAAGACTATTACATACTTTTTATGAAAAAAAACTGAAAATAATTAAAATAAAGGATATAATGTTTTAGTATCTTAGTAAAATTAGGCACATAAATAACTATTAAATAATAAAACATAAAAATTTATTTAAATTATTCTTCTTTATCTTTATAAGGCTCATGTTATCCTTAGTTCATGGAGACACATGAGGATATAAATAAAAGAAATGGGTGAGATAATGGTCCAATAAAAGGATTAACAAGAAAATGAATGAATATAACATGAGTGAGAATAATAATCATCATCCTAACATAAGAGTAGGATCATCAATAATATCATGAAGAAAATATTTTAATAAGTCATGGTAGTTGGAAATGCATAAAAATGAAACATTATGTCTTAGTGGTCAAATACCACACATATTTGTGAAAAAATCTAGCATCATGTTCACACATAACATATATGCATAATCCTAACGTCATCATATTGAACAAAGGTGACATCAAGTTCATGCATATTACACATTATCTCTCAAGAACATCACATTAACCAATGAGTTGTAGGGAAATATAATTCCAAGCCTACCTATCACATCATAATATTTACATAAGCATACATGTCACATATAACACATTAAAATCATATTAATTAATTAGAAAAAAGAAATTAATGGTTTTTATAAGTATTTCAACAATCACGAATTCATGAATAAAAATAAATTTCCAAAATTAAAGTGGGAAAAAAATTTGTATTGAAATCATCACCCTTGAGAAAAGAAGAAATAGCTCAAGAGGGATCAAGATATGTTTTGTAGAAAAGAGTTCTTCTGGAAAATATTTATATTTTTCATAAAATAATGTTTAGAAATATGTATATCCCATAAAATTTAATGGAATAATAATGGAATTATATTTTCATAAAATTATAGGAGTATTGATACCAAAGATGTCGTGAAAAAGGAATAACCAAAATAAAAGGATTGGGTTCGAGAAACTTTTGACCTTATGATTAAATGCACTCTTCACATACCGATAATATCATGGATAATAAAAATATATTAATTAATTAATTAATTAATAACTTATTATACATTTATTTTTTATTATATTTTTATTAAGTACATTTATGGGCATTTTTATGAGTTACAGAGTTCAATTTCATCGTTCTGGGAGCATTCATTTTCATGGTTTGAGGGTTAGTTTACATGTGTATAATTATGGAACTTCTTGTAAAATGGTAATAATTATCAAGAAGTGAAGTTATATGTTATTAATGAACATCATAAGCATACATGTTATCATATATCATTTGGTTTTATTTTACAAGGATGATTCATTTGATAAAACATTAATGATAAATGTTCAACTTATTTTGGTAGTTTTTCCAACCATCGTGAACTAGATTCTTTTTATTTAACATTATATCTATATTTAAGTCCAATATCACTAACAAAGTTATAATATTCATTTAAAAATCTATTTTATCCATTTTAATATGTTTATGACCATACTAGAAGGTATTAATGGAAAATGAAATCTCACCATCCATGAAGGTGGTGAATCGACATATCACAAATAATGATTTAATTTCTTAATAAAAGGAGAATAGAAGAGATTTGATGATGGATATTTCATTAACATGATAATATTGCGGTATATTATTGATACTAGAGTTACCATATGATTTTTAGAGATTATATGAAGAAAGGATAAGAAAATATTAGAAAATAAAAGAAAAGGATTGAGGTTTTACCTCTTGATTGTAGTGTCCTCGAGAACCTCCTTAAGGAACTTGGGTTTGGAATATTTTTGAGACCAGAATCTCTTAGACCTTGATATTTTACTTGTTATGGTAATTGAGTGGAATTGAGAAAATATAAATTTTGTGAATGTGTGAGGTGAAGGGGTGGTGAGAGGTGGTATTTATATGGGGATAAGAGGGTTATTTTTTATTATTATATTAATGAGTTTGTTATTATGGATCAAGAAATTCAATAGTGACGATTCATATGAAGAAATAACATAAAGAATTATGTAGAGTTTGAGATAATGCGTTATTAAATCATCCATACATTATCCATGAATCAAAAATTCATGTATTTAACTTATATCATAAATTACCATGTTTCACTATTAATGAAAAAATTCACCAATTTAAGAAAAATCCAAAACCATTCATCCTAATAATTCTTCTAGATGTATATTTCAAAAATGGACTTCATTTTATTAAAAACAATTAAAGATACATGGAATTTAATTTTTAAATTAAATCATCTTTTATTTAAAATATTACAATTTTAATATTTTAATGGATTTTATGACCCTTTGAAAAATATAGTAGGGTCTCAATTTTTTTTTCTAATTATAATAGAGAGTAAAATAAATTTTTTCATCTATTTTAGGAAATTAATTTTTTTGAATCATTATAATATTTATAAAATTGTAAAGAAACATTTACATATTACAAAATTACCAACATTTAATATATCATTTTTAAAAAATTTATTTATAGAAACCGTGATTTTTTATATCATATTTTAATTTATAAAATACCAAAACATTATTTATAATTTTATAGTCTATGTTACTATTCTAATGGTCATATCACTATTTCAAGTGGTCATATTAATATTCCAATCGTCAGGATATAATTCTATTTATATAGTATCCTTAATTTCTATGAATACGAGTTATTTCATTATTCATTTTAATGTTTTTATTGGGTTATATAGGTAATTGATGTGTTTTTTACATTATTATAAAAAGGTAAATTCCATTAATAAACATTTGGGTCGTTACACAAGATATTCTATGGTTAAAAGAGAATATATGGGGAGGTGATTCAGGAATAACATGAAAAACTCATTCATATATGATTCATGTTTCATTATTTTACCTAAACTAGTTCCTAAATGTATTGTTTCAAAAAGTATGATATCTATTTCATAGTAAAATGGATACATCCAATGTCGCATCATAACATGGTTCCTTTCCCTGATATCTGACATGAGACTCTATAACACATTTTCACAAGTTCGTGTACCAATAATCATCACTATACTATCTCTAAACTATGATCATATGATATTCTAGGCTTTGATACCACTCCATCATGGCCTCAACCACTGAGGTTCACCTCGACAAACACAAGCTGAGAGTTACACCCCAAGCTGTTCTCTAATAGGCTATGGGCTAGCGACTAGTGTTGTGTATTCATATCACACATTTGGGTGGACATAACTAATATTCCATTACACATCCACACATCTCCACATCCACCATATAGTGTGGTAAGGAAAAATAACCGCTAGAAACATAATGCATGCATGAAACTATAAAATTCCACTTCAGAGAACAATAGATGAAAAGAATGAAAATGGGGCCAAATATGATCCCATCAATATCGTAATGGAATTATACATACTAAAAAAATATAAACTTCTTCCAAATACATATCATGGATCCATAAATGGTCAATATAACATAACTCAGTTCCACCTTCTCATATCCCACCTAGAACTCCATTGGATGGCTTATTATTTACATTAGACACAACATGTGCAGGAAGATCCGATGCATGGATGAATAAAAACATGACTAGTAGGACACCCTAAAATCAATAAATATAATGAATCAGATAGAGAGTAATCTCTTAATCAAAAAATTAAGGAGGAAAAAGAAGGTATCCAAGATATTATAAATTATAAATTTAATTTCTTAGTTTAAGGTGATATCCTCACTTCCCACCCATGGATTCTTGTCGAGGCTCTTTGGTAACCAATTTCCATGTGAACCCACTACCAGGGTGTTGCTAAAACTGATTATATGATTATAATGGGTCATACACATTGGTCCCACCCATGATAAAAATCAAACATGTACACATAAATTTTGATAGAAACCTAATTGTAATACACCACATGAAATGATAATATAAGATATATACAGATAAGGGATAAAATACATGACCATTGGGGGATTCTTGACCCTAACTAGAGTAGACCACTATGAAGGGGACCATATTCTCTAAATGTCAGATATATGATAACTAGACATAGATAAGGATGAATGGGATGTAGGATCACACCCTAATATAAGAAGAGGGATACCAGACTCTATCTTGAATTAACCCATAGAGTGAATCTCTCATCCTATACTCAAAAAGGGATTAAATATTATATCCTCGTAGGGACAGATCAAAAGAAAATACACTATTTAATACTAATGTAGGATTGATGGTATCAAGGGACCTGACCATCCCTAGAAGGGTTAAATAGTGTGTTCAAGGGTTATACATTGTGTGTCACTATTTCTATCATCTCACATGATATATTCTTATCTATAAACGATATATTGTCAATAAAAACCATGTGTCTTGAAGTGGATGAAACATGAACATGTTTAGATGCCACACATGGTTTGTAAAAGGCAAACTATACAACATGTGTGGTTATCACATGGTGATATGAACTCATTAGGGTACTGTAATTGTACCCCTTCTAACCAATATGTGTACTAATAATTGTAAATGGGGTGTTCCTGACATGAGAATGATGTGTGGGGACACATAGATTCAATGGAATGTACCTATTATACATATCGATCTGGATGACTATGAGTCCCGCAAAATATGGAGTAAGAACATTGTCATGTGATATTTATCTTGTTTGTATTACCTATTCCTCACACATAATTGGATACATGGAATGTGTTCTTCTTAACTATGTGCCATGTAGTTTATATTTCTTACCAAATACCAAATCATCATGTGTTTTTAAATACTATTAATATATCCCTCAATTATAAGGGAAATATCATTTTAAACACTAGAAACATTAATTCATTGAGATCTTAACGTTATCTATGGACGAATTTTAGCCCCCCTGGCTTGTCAATCACCTTTAAACACATAGTACATCTCAGAAATGATATAAATCACATTATTTAATGCCATAGATTCACCTTCACTCTCCTATGATTATTTACAATCCTCCACCACACCATAATATGAGAATTTGATGTTATAAAAATGATCTACTTATTCAATAAAGTAAATAAAATAATTTAATGGATTCCAGAATAAATTAAAATCACAAACCAATTGAATGAAATAGATGAATGATTATTTGATGGATAAATACATGAAAAAATTGATAGCAATAGATTTTAGGAATGATAGGATTGTCCAATGTCATCGATGGAAGAACGAGTAATAATTAAGGTTTAAAAATAATTATCAATTCCAAATTATAAGAATAAAAATAAATAGCAGGCTAAATCAATAAAGAATGATCCATGAAATAATTCTTAATTTATTAGTTTTTTTTCATAATAATAGTGAAGAATGGGGAATTAACCAACAAAATAAAACTACCAACTACAATAGTGGATCTATCAATGTATAATATGCTTCTTTACATGATTCTATTGATGAATCATTTGTGTTCCTCATCATCTCCGCAAGTTTCCTCAATAACACCTAATGATTTTCTACATGGTTTATCTCATCCAATCTCTAGGGTTATATATCTATTCCTAGAGATTTTATATAATAGGTTTTATATAAGTTTTTCTCTAGGTTTAAACATTAATTTTATTATAGATAAATTATTTATAATTTTAAATTTTTATCAAATTTAACATAGAAACTTCAGTCTATCAAAAAATATGACGGTTTCAAATCATGTTTCATGCATAGTGTAAATATCACATTATTGATTTAACAATGATCTTGTTTTTCCAATTTGAGACTCTTTTAGGGGGATATTTCTTAATTTCTAAAAAAATATGGGTGTGTGATATAATAAATTTAATATTTTTTATATATCAAAATCATGGATCAACAAGAACATCAACATAAATCTTGTTGTGTGACTAACTCAAGAAATTATATTTTATATATTCTGAACTTGAAAAAAAAATAGATTCATTACAGAAGGTCACAACACTCAGGGCCATGTTATCGAAACCATCACTCATGTCACAACCTTAAAAATAATGACATTACTAATAAAGTCCTGCCTAAATAGAGAAACTCTAAACTATAATGACCTTCCCCCTAATATATGACACCCCTATCCTTACAAAAATCGAATGAACCATTACTCAATGTATATAATAATTCCCTAATGTACCTCTTCAGGATAAAATATCTTCTTAAACTTATCCATTCTCCTTTAAAACTAAAACCTACACCTATATACACCTCTAACATCTAAAAAATAACAAATTAAACAACTAAGAATTTTTTGTCCCTTACATTAGATACATCTCAAACAGTTATCCTCATGTATAGTAATGTTTGTTTGATAAAAATGGATATATATCGTAATAAAATGTTTTTTAATCCCAATCGATTATATTATATTTTCCTAAAATGAATCTATCCCCATAGAATCCAAATACAACCTAAAATAAAAAAAATTAAAGCTTACTATTCATGGGAATATACATCACTAATAGGAAAAATACACTACCATCAGTCTTCTGGGAAAAATTGGGCTAAAAATCAACTCACTTCTAATTAGATATCTTCTATAAATCACACAACTCCATGGAAAATAACTCTAAAATAACAACATCAAAATCATGAAACCCAAATAAGGTAGAAACCATACTAAATTACATCATGTCTCCCTACTAATGACTATGAATCATGTTAATCATTGTAAAATATCAAACTAATGATACCATACAGCACTAAAAGTAATAGAGATAAACTCACCAAATATAATAAAACTTTAATAACTCAATCTCAGGACTCATAGCCGATCCTAAACACTATAATATTTGTTCATTCTCATTATTTGTGTACCTTGATACTTGTAAATCATATAATTTATCTCAAATTATCAAATATATATATACCAAAATATTATATCAATTAAATTCCTCTATCAATAATATCTATTTAATCTCACATTGTTTTTTAAGACTCAAACTAATATTCGACAACATATATCTAAATCCTTATCTTCGACCTAGACTCAAAATAAAATTATCATTCTTATTCATTATATAAGGAAACACATGAACTAAAAAATTTGGATTTTTAGACGATTTCTAATGTTTTTTCTCTATATTACCCTTGGGTCACACTTTATACTCCTTCATATAAAACTAAATCAATATATTAGAGATGTAACCCTTGTAATATTTTTATAGAAAATATTCATATGAAATCCCATAGTGGTCACTCTAATTTATCAACCACACTCTTTTAACAACTTTATAAAATAACAAAATGACCAAATTACCTAGAATTGATCTAGAGACCTCAGTAATTCCATGGAAATTTTAATATCTTATAACCATTTCTCTGCCACATAATTAAATACTCCACCATGGAACACTTATTCTTCCTACCATTAATACTTCAATAAATATTCATCTTAATATTCCACTTAATTAATCCCTTATGAAATATCTCAAAGATGTTTTAATGGAATATCATCTATTTAACATCAAATAATATCTCATAAAATATCACCTAAATCAAAACAATGTCACAAAGATCATCATATAATGTATGTAAAAATATCCATATTCCAAGAATAACCATTATTTCAATACTTCATTTTCACATCATAATCACATCATCACCCTATCATCATAAATACACATACATTTCAACACAATAAATTTATATATAATATCCATTAATCCCTAAAAAACACATTCACAATAAATCATCGAATAGAAATAATATCTATGAAATAAACATTAATATTACAATAATTTGTTCCTTATAATTAAATGAATGATTAACCAATCAATTTCTAGGTGACCCAAAACATGAATCTTTTAAAATACTTTTTTTAAAAGATAAATGATCAAGATAATGATTATCAATCCAACTTGTAATGTTCAATATATATTTCCTTTAGTATTACAAGGGAAAATAAAGAGCTGGTTATATTCAATTTTCAATGAAATAATTATAATACTTTCACCATATCAATAGTATAAAACAATCATAACATGATTATATTTCATGCTTAATGTTTATATCAAAAATTGAAATTATTTGTAGTTACATAATTGAATTTAAATAGTACATATAACACAAAATTATTAACATGGAATAAGAAACAATCATCATATAATATTTATATATATATTATCATGATTGTATATAAAATAACATTCAAAACTTAACATATTTGAAACATATTTTCTACATTAATCAATTATCATATGTCACGTTACTACAACTTTTAAATCATATATCATTAATTCATCCTAAGTAAAACACGTAGCAATAATGAATAAAAACATTTTAGTAATTAATATATTTTAAGTATCAAGAATTCATATCTCTATTAGTTTTTTAGTTGAATGAACTTATTCTCACAACATAAATTTGATTCTAAAAAGTTTTATAGATAATCAGTTCATATTAACACATAGTGATCATTCCATATCAAGAAAAATTATAATTTAAAATATCCTTATATTATTTTTCTTTCAAAAAACAATGACTAATTTATCATTAAATTTATTACTATTAAGTAATTCTCTTGAAAAATAAAAGTTACATGTGGATAATATGGATTTTAGAAATTATTGATAATTAATAATAACAAATTATCATACTACATATATAAATTTTATACCAACATTTTATATCAATACATGATCCTTATGTTTGTTAATTTACATTCATTAAATGTTAAAGTATAAAACGTATCATTGTATATTAATGAAATCAAGTGTCACACTATGTATTAAGTTTAAAATAATTTATATTAGAAGAATAATTATTCAAATTATTTATTCTGAATGTAATTTAATCCTACAAAACCTAGAATGTATGTATATATTATCATAAATAAAACTGATAATCTATATCAGATATCAAAATTATAACATAAATTTAATCTATTATAATGATATGTGAACACTTCATAAAATTTTCTAACATCTGACAGATGATTTTTTACATAGAAATTGACTATTATAATATCATGATAGTTATAATGGAACATAAGGGGCCTTAAATACATATTTCATATCCAGTATCCTCTATCTACATCTTATGATAATTTTAAATAACATTGTTTCATACAAGACCCTTATAATACTCACGTTTCCATAACTTGAAATGTAATCATATCTATCAACCAAATTATTTTGTACTACTTTATCATGAAAACTCCCCCTACTAAAATCAAAATAGGTTTATCAGTGGCAATGATTATGATCCTCAAATCCCAACTCCAACAAGCCATGTGTTGGAGAATGAATTAATTGTATATGTAACTTGGATAGGAGACATTACCCTTAAAATACCTTGGAAAATAATCTGGAACCACCAATCGACTTTATATATATAAAGTATATAAAAATCTCCCCTACCCAAACATAATTAACATGAAAAAAATCATAATATTATCAAGGGTAATGAATGTGAATCCATTAAGTACTCCACTCTAGCAACTAAAATGGATACATCCCCAATATCCTATGAACGAGTCTTAAAAATAACTTATGAAAGCTATAGTGGCATGAGAACTTTAGAGAAATCGGCATGATCATAATTCATATTAATTAAAAATACTAGTAATATAAATGCGTTAGGATAAGCATGTGTGAGAACAACTAAGTAACAATAATGGAATCGTGATGAAATATCATATAATCAATCATAATCAAGTAAACTATAAAAAAACATAGCATATCATAATCTCCATCAATTAACTACTTTTTCTAAAACCATATCCTTATAAAAATTTATACCCATCAATCATATAGGTAAGATTATTTTTTTAATGTAATAAAAATAAAAGGGCCTATAAAATCTACCATCAATATTACTTATCAGTTATGAGGCCCTTCCAACTCAAACCAGTAGCAAGCCATAATAAGAACCCCTCACCAACTAAAAAAGAAGTTAATAATGAGATGGTAATCTTGTAAAAAACAATAAATATCCAACCTCTAAATCATCATTTTCAACCCGTATCACCATAGCCATAACAATTTTTCTATTTCTACATCATATGTGTCCTCATGGAACATACCTTGACCCATTACAACCCATATCCAGATTTCACTAAATTATACGATACAAACAACACATCATAGAAAATATCACAAATTCCCAACAAAAAACTATTTTAATCACTCGTAAACTACATAGAATATTAACTAAATATGGTGATAAAATAAAAATATAAAGTTTCACTACATCAAATAGGATATCACAGCTAATTAAATATTCATAACCACAATAAAAATTATTATATTAGAATTCACTTAATTTAATTATTTCATTGGTTATCATGTTATAATTTGATAATATTGTTATGAATATCTTAAAATTAGTAACATTTAATCCATGCCATATAATAACATGTTCATTCATCACAATCATAATTTAACATTAAGATTATTTTTTCATTATGATCAATCAATTAAGCATCCAATTATTCATCATATTACCACTTCCTAAAAACTCATTCTAATTTTATCTTCATTAATTAATTTTGAGGTAAACCTACACTAAGTAATTAATCAATTAATTATCTCACTTTTCTATTAATATAATTAATATAATGAATTCACCAATATCCTCATATGACCAAAACAGTCTCCTCAAAACAAATCACACCATTCATAAGAAAAATATAAACTATACCCAAAATTAAACAACTCACAAAGACCACATAACATATTAAATAACATGAATCTTCCCCAATCATACCTTACCTCTATATCATTTCCCATTTTCCTCCCACAAGTACATGATTCTCCCAATAATGTACCTATATATCACTAATTTCTTCTAGATGATTCGAAAACATATCTTACAAAGATTACCTTTAGCAATACCCTAACAAGAACCACTATAAATTCAAGATTAAAGGTCTTATACAATTCACTATACATCCCAAACATGGGACATCACCCCATGGAAGGGAAATACTTCCATGATAATGACCATGCACAAGGACAAGAAATACAACCCTCTATATCTCACCATAAGACCATAAGTAGTCCTAAAAACACAAATAAAATTACGATAAAATAATTGGCTCATAAATCATAAACCTTATTCATACTCTACCATAAGAAAAATACTCATAATAATTCCAAAAATAAATTACACCCCATCATTATAAACAAATAATACAGTACTTTGAACATTACCAACACTGGTAAAGATTAAATAATGATTCAGCTTTCTATTCATATTCTGATAAAATTAATTAGAAAATATAGATTTAAAATTTATTTATTATAACATATTCTATGAATATTCATGTCCAATAATAATAATATAAATTTAATTATATATAAATATAAATTACTAAAACCAATATATTAACATATATTAAAGAAGGGATACTTATCATTTTCACGATTACAATATCAGCTCAGTAACATGATCATTAATTCAATTATATTTCTTTAATAATTCTTATAATATCATATAATAATATTTTAATAATAATATATAAATTAAATAATTTGAATATAAAAATTAAAATAATGTAATTAGATAAAATTGTATAATTAATCATAGAAATTTAGAAAGAAGAAGAATATAATATATCCTTCCCTCGAAAAAACCCAAAACATTGATACTGAATGAATGGAATAATATACTAAATAAAGGAATTAATATAATAACCCTTCCCCACAAACCAAACCAACAACACTGATACATGGAAAAGAGTTTAATAATAAAATGCAAGATGTAAATATAACCCCATTACCCTAAAACAAAATTATATCTTCTAATATCGATGGAAGAGAGTAAACTTATTAAGATAGTGGGTGAATAAATAGTTTTCCCATGTGATAAAATATCAAAGGTTGGATTGGTAAAATAATTCACATATCATAGGGTTCAATTGGATGGTTTCAATCAAGTAGAATGAAAATAACCCAAATCAATCATTTCAAAGGGACAACATTTGAAGTGTTTTAATATCAATATATTTACATAAATATCAGTCAATAGAATTAAGGATAAATATTATTATAAAATAATATATAAAAATATATGAAAACACATATATTACACACGAATGAATAAATATAAAAAATCCCATACCTCAAAAGTGTGGAGAAATTCCACATTGATAGGACAGAAATTGAGCACAAATGAATTTTTTATATGCTTCCTTTCAACTATAAAATCACATATATAACTATTAAATAAAACATAATACACTAAACCCATGAAATAACATTTATAAATCCACTATAGGATGAGTGAGTTATGATGAACAAAGTAAAAGAGATGAGAATGATATTTCTAATAAAAGAAGAAATAAACTTCAAATCCAGGGATTTAAGAACCATGAAAGAACATCAACAAAACACCAAAGGAAATGATATGCTTTTATAAGGTTCTTGGGAAAAAGGAATTATTGAACCAAATTTTAATGAAGATCCTTTATTTTTTAAAAAAATATATGTTCATATATTCATGCAATGGATGATAGATTTATAGTTTTACTTGTTAGTTTTAGTCACAACTTTGATGATCAAAATGAAATTATAAGAGTTCTCGCTACATTAACACTCAATAAAACAATTTAAATTTGGAAAAATCTTGTATTCTAAAAATATGATAAATATAATCATTTCACATTATAAAAACTCCCAAAAATTAGGATGCAACTTAAAACCTTCATACAATGCATTAAAAACCCATGGTGTGATGATAACCAAGAATGTGAAACCATAAAAACAACTACCCATGGATTCATGGAATGGTGACTGTATTTAAGGATTGGAAAGATCTTAAATAAGGGTTAATTATGTAGGGTTTACCCAAAAAATATCACAATAGATTTTCAATAAATTACTCTTCAAGAATAACACTCTTGAAAATGAATTACAAAGAAACCCTCATGACATAACCCAAAAAATAATGGTATAACAAACAATAAAAAACTTAAACAAAGAGTCCACTAACTCAAATGGAATAAAACCAGAATAATGAAAAAAAAATCAATTTCATCATTAAACCAACCACTCTGATGTATTTTAAGACACCACAAAATACCTTTTACTATTGTAATTTCATCTAAAAAAAGCCAGTCTCCAGAAAAACTGTAACATCCCATGTAATTAATGAGTAATGTATATTTTTATCTATGTCTATTAATGAATTAGATAGTGTTTTAGAGGCTTAATATGAAAATAAATCCAATCTTAAGCATGGAATACACTAATATTTTTAAAAGATTGTTTTACTGCATTTTGATGGAAAACCATTTTTAAATCTATATTTTTACAATTTTATAAGTTATGTTTGTCAAAATAAACTTATTCTTTATGATTGGGACATCAAAATTTACTTTTTGTGAATTTTTGGTATTTTTCAGACAATGTTCATTTTTTAATGAATAGTGAAAAATACTGCATTTTACATCAAAATTGCTTTTTAATATAATTTATTTATATGATTATATTATCTTTTTAATTGGTTTTGAAGTGAAATTAGAATATATTTTTACCACTTAATCCAATGGTGGTCATTTGAATCAATTTCACTTTGAAATTGGACTTAAACTAGTGTCAATCTTTTGATACTTATTGTTACATAAAAAACACGCTATTTGTCATGACAGCGGGAATTAATTATTTAATTAATTAATGTGACTTATATGTTTTGAATTTTGTAAAATAGACTTCATTTTTTAATTTGGAATATCAAATATATCTTAGGGTGAATTTTTGGTATTTTTCTGAAAAACTTCAATTTTTGATGAATAGTGAAACCACTAAGTGGTACTTATAAAAACTGATTTTTTGTTTAAATGAAATTTTGCCACTTATGTGTTTTGATTTTTAAAAATCCAACATAAATTGTTGTCATTAATAAGTAAAATGTGGTTCAATGAGATTAAAATAATTTTTTGGTGAATAGTAACTCTTAAGTTCTTAATCGCGATTAGAGGTAATTAGTGTAGTTTAAGGTAAAAATAATGCTTTAATAAAATGAGATGAGCTTGACACATGTACTACCGTCATTGGATGTGTCATGTCCGACCAAGAAAATCCATGGGTCAACTTGGGGACCCCATGGAGCCACTTTGGTTGGGAAATGACATAAATAACTTTTTATTTAATGTAAAAGTAAAAATGACACAAACATGAGATGTTTTACTAATACAATTTTTACATGGGGTTATAAAGATCATATTTTTTATTATAAATAGTCATTGGAAAGATAAAAAGATTTCCTACATCATAGTATTTTTTTATAATTTTTAGACTTTAAATAAAATAAATTATTTATGACATCATGATGATGCAGCGATGACCTCATTATTTAACGATTTAAATAAAATGGAATGATAATGTAAAATCTAAGACCTACACATGGACAAAACCTATTGTATGGGTGGATTTCGAACCCCTATCACCTTATCCTCTAAACACATCAATGTGGGACCTCTTAAATCCGAATACCATTTTAAAATAAAGTGACTTTTGTTTACCTTCCAAGAGTGCCCCTCCTCTCCTCTTATAAAAGGCTCCCACCTCTACCTCCTTACCCACACTCCCAAAGCCTTTGGCTCGGACAAACCCTGCCCATTTTGGCTCTCCACATCCCTCTATTACTCCTTGAAGCCTCATGTTGGGCAGAAGTCTTCCCAAGAAATCCTTTGAGCTCAAATCTAAGAGAGTTACCCGATTTTAAGGTAATGTCTTCTTTTGAGTCCTTTTGTTTGATTTTGCTTCTCAAACCCCCTAAAATCTATTTATTCTTTTATTTTGTAACAAATACAGTATCCTAAATATACTAGGATGTTGTTATATGAAGTATTCGAGCTACACTTACACACACCTACATCTAATGGTTAAAGGACATACTGTTTCCGTGGATAGTGAATTTACGCCTCCTGAAATGATGATTGTTCAACATTCTTTTAACACCTTCAAAGGTGGCCATTAAGATGTAACTATATTTATATATGATATATAATATGTTTATGTTTTCCTTAAGATTTTGTATTTTTCATTTTGGGCATACCTTTATGGTTTCCATTATGGGTAAACGCGATATCTTCATTTAAGGAAGTGCGGACTACCGCCCCCTCAAAGTGATTTGATTCGTTAAATACCATATGTGGGACGTATAAAGGATGGAACTATGATATTATATATGATATTATACTGGAATTATAATATACCTTTATATCATTATGATTTCATTCTATAAAATACGAAATAGAAATGAAAGTAGCGTTCATGCGTATGTACGGCTTACCGTCTCCATGAACGGTGCATTTCATTTCTTACCTCTAAATGATTATGTAATATTATAAATGCATGTATATACTGGATATATATGATATATAAATAATGATTATAATTCAGGATATAATGGATTCAAGAACAACATGTAATTATAAAGGGTTTATTTTTGACTCAAGTATCAATGATTGTTAAAACGACCGTTATTAACTTAAATAATTACATAGTGTTCATGACATGGAAATAAGTGATATAAAAGGAATAATGAACTTGAAAAAGGTTCTTAACCAAGTAGAAATTAACTCAAGTTTATTATTCAGGAGATTAAAGAACGACCGAGTCAAGTTGGACCCGAGGTATGGGACTTCGTCTCAATCTCCTTTCATTGAGGCATATATTGTTTTATACACAACCTTCTTTTATGTGGTGTATAAACCTGTCAGGACCCGCCCTCGGGGTCCGTGCCGTGACTACCCCAAGCCCGCCTTCCATAGGCCAGGGGCTGGCGACTAACACCAAGGCGTAAATCCCGGTAAAAAGGGAAGGAATTGCCTTTGTAAAGTAAACAAACACCATAGAGTAAGCAAGCGGAAAGTAAACACTAAGTAAAAACAGAGTACAACTGAAAGTGCGGAAAAGTAAATGGGCCAGTATACAAACCCAAACTGAAAGTAAAGTACAACTCGAAAAGGGAAAACAACAACTGTAAGTAAAAGCCGCTACACCAAGCTGTCTACTGGAAATCCCACCTAAAGGGTGGGTACAGATAGCTCCACTGCTCCACGGGTCCCGTCGTCCGCTCCGAACACGTCCTGCCCAGTGGTCCACCTCCAGGTACCTTCCTGCTCTGCAAGCCTCAGCCAAGATCAACACTGTCTGTCGTCTGCAACCAACACAACGTAGTGCCGGCATAGCTCGTGCAGGGGTGAGTATAAGCTACTCAGTAGGGACCCCGAGACCCCCGAAGGTCTCACAAAATCCACAAAGGATAATCCACAAAGGAAGATACAAACACAAGTAACAACTGACACTACTTAGGTATATGCCCATACATATACCTAAGTCATCAATTTCAAATACGCTCCAACCTCCGAGCCCAAGTACAACTCAGTCCACACAGGAAAGTAAACGTATTCCACACAGGAAAGAAAAACGTAATCCACACAGGATAGCACAACACAATCCACACAGGAAAGCAACAGGATTCAGCTCACACAGGTATACTTCTTCAAAGGACGATAAAGATGATCTCTGATCCATCTAAGTCGTCGGACCCACGAAGGATCGATAGGTAACTAACCCCCGCAAAAGACCCACACAGGATCGGGCCCACATAGGACCTGTAGGCGCTGGTTCACACGGGACCGCTGAGCGCAAAGACCCACACAGGATCGGACCCACACAGGATCGGGCCCACACAGGACCTGTAGCACTGATCCACGTAGGATCGCTGAGTGCTGTAGTCGTCGTCGTCGAATCCACACAGGATCTATGTATTGTCGTCGTCGCAGTCACAGTAGCAGTAGTAGCAGTAGTAGTCACAGTAACAGTCGCAGCCAGCACTAGGGTTCCCGCACACAGCAAGCTCGTACAGGAGGGTCCGCTCCATGATCCGAGAGGCTGATACATCAACTGTAACAAAGTCCAGAGTTGATGTATCCAAAAGTTCTGTATCGTCAACAGGAACTCAACGCAACAGACGGCGCGTCGATCAGACGCCCGGTCTGAGAATTATTGGCATTTTCGTCCCCGGGGCCCGGTTGGTTTTTAAGACAAAACCAACCCGACTGTACTCCACCTGCGTCCAAACCTTGGGCGGAGTATGCCAAAAGATCCGTCTCACTAAGATGAACACAACAAAGCTGACGGCACGTCAATCGGACGTCCGTAGCTCAAGATATGAGCGTTTCCGCTCCGAGGGCCCGGTTGGTTTCGTGTACAAACCAACCCGGCCGAACTCAAAGTATTCCGAAACCCTGAGTGATATATACCGAAACGACCGTCTCGATCCAAGGATCGCGTTGCCACAGAGGGTTCGTCGATCGGAGGTCTGTGGCTCAAGTTATGGCCAAAAGACCGAAACCGTCTCGAAAAAGGGGGGTCCGGGTCCGGCCCGACCCGGCCGGCGGCGGTCCGGCGTGGCGGCGCGGCCCGGCCGGCGGCGGCGCGGCCTGCCGCCGTTTGTCGCCACGCGTGGGGGGCAAGCCCCCGTTCATAATTGGCGGCGCGGCTAAGCCGCGCCTTTTGCCAATCAATGGCCCCCCTTTGTGGGGGCCTGCTTTGAGGAGAAACCAGGGGGCCGCCATCCCCCCTCATGGAAACCCCCCCCCCCTCGTGGGGGACCTTCTTTGAAGAGAACTGGGGGGCCGCTTGCCCCCCTCAAGGAAACCCACCCCCACCCCTCATAAATGGGGGGGGGGGGGGTTTAGTGCTGACCGGGGGAATTAAATTCCCCCGGCCTTTGACCTTCAGGCCTGCCACCTGGCCGGCCGGTTTTTCTCCTACAGGACCGGCAAACCGGTCCCCTTTCTGGCTTCTGACGCCGGCGGCCCGGCCGCCGGTCTTCTCGTCCCGCCGCGGCCCGGAACCGGCCGCGGTGTTCTTCGTCCGGCGCGGTGCGACGACACCGCGCCCCTCCACCGCGTCTTTGATTCCCTTCGACCCGGCGCGACGGCGTCGCGTTCTTGATGATCCTTCCATGGCGCGGCACGACGGCGCCGCGCAATATAAGCCTGCGAATAACCGCGTGGTGCGACGGCACCACGCCATCTTGTTTCATCCGCAAGATAAATCAACAAGAACAAAGGAAGGGGTCCGTCCGTGTTCATGCGGTCTGGCCCCCTCACGTTAAACGATAACACATATTTAAATATCCTCACGTTATTCATGCTATAACCACGAACAAGAATAAATAAATAAACAAAATAATCAACAACAACCCCTACCTTGGGTTCAAGTTCGAAGATCGTCAACGACCTGCGGAAGACAACGTCACGGAGGTTGGGCGTCGCGGTAGTCGTTCGTCAAATCCGATGACGAAGAGGTACGTCCGAAGAGGTACGTCGTTGGCGAATCTTCGTATGCCGACGAAGGAAGTCCGAGGAGGAAGCGGCGTTCCATTTCGTTGACACGGAAGACGAAGAAGAGAGGAGCGGAGTTCTTCGTCGGAGCTTGAGCGTTCTTCGTCAAGGCTTGAGCGTTCTTCGTCAAAGTTTGAAGAAGAAGGAGAAGAACCCAAAATGCTCTCAAGATGGCTAAACAATTCTAACCAAATAAAATAAGATAGAGTATTATTTTATTCACAAACTTAACAAATTGAATTTCAAAGGTTTGAAATTCAAATAAGATAACTCCAAAATTAAATAACAAGTTTTCATGTCATTTAAAGAGGGGTTAAAGGGAGTTTGAGAGAAGATGGAATGTTTAGGTTCGTGTGGGCCCCACCACACTTAATCCTCTCATGGGAGGTTAAGTGGGTGTAGGTCCCACCCCTATCTTCCTTTGAGAGAAGTTAACCAACAAAAGTAAAATAAAAAATTTTCCACATTTTTATTCAACTTTTTATAATTCTCCCAAAAACTAACTTTCGTCCTGCAATAAATGCAACTTCGGAAAAGGTCTCCTTAAGCGAATATCGGCGTTGCGAGTTCATCGGTGTCCTAAGATTTCAATTCCGAGCACTGGATCAAAAGTTAGAAATTCCCGCTCGTTCGTTCACTGGACGTACCCGATCCAAACTTCGGAAATTGATTCCGGGCACTCCGGGCCTCGGAATCAGGTTCCGTCTAAAACCGCGCTCTTGTAAAATTCCAAAGAAAATTAAGAAAAAAATTCCCTCGAATTTTACGGGTCTTTACATTACTCCCACCTCAGGGCTTTACGTCCCCGTAAAGATACATCAAAAACTAGGGAAACAAATGAGGGTACTGAGTACGCATCTGAGCCTCCCTCTCCCATGTGCTCTCCTGGAGATTCTCGTGATGCCATCTGATGCGCACAAGAGGAATCGATCGCCCAGGTAGGACCCGCTCCTATCGATCCTCTATCTCCACTGGGACCTCCATAAAAGTCGCCCCATCGTCAACGTCAAGCTCCCCATGGTCAATGATGTGCGTCGGGTCGTGCACGTATCTCCTCAGCTGAGACACGTGGAAGACGTCGTGCACCTGGTGCAACTGAGGAGGTAGAGCCAGGAGATAAGCCACCTCACCAATCCTGCTGAGGACCTGGAAGGGTCCGATGAAGCGCGGAGATAACTTGCCGCCTCAGCCAAATCTCTGAATACCACGTCGAGGTGAGACCCGCAAAAAGACGTGGTCACCATCCTCGAACTCTAGTGGCCTCCGCCTCCTGTCAGCGTATGACTTCTGCCGACTCTGAGCTGTCCTCATCCACTCCTGGATGACCTGGACCTTCTCTGTCGTGGCCTGGACCATCTCCGGTCCCACAACTGCTGACTCCCCAGGGTCTGTCCAGCACAAAGGAGATCTACAAGGTCGGCCAGACAATGTCTCGTACGGTGCCATCCCGATGGTGGAGTGGTAGCTGTTGTTGTACGCAAATTCCACCAAGGGTAGGTGGTCCTCCCAGATACGACCAAAGTCGAGGACACATGCGCGGAGCATGTCCTCGAGAGTCTGAATGGTCCTCTCCATCTCACCATCCGTCTGAGGGTGAAAGGCTGTGCTCAGACGTAGCTGCGTCCCGAACGCCTCCTGTAACCCCTTCCAAAGCCGGGAAGTAAAGTGAGCATCTCGATCGGAGACGATAGATGATGGCATGCCGTGGAGCCGCACAATCTCCTGAACGTAGAGACATCCCAATCTCTCCATTGAGCCCTGCTCTCTAATGGGTAAGAAGTGTGCCGACTTGGTGAGTCGGTCAACAATCACCCAGATGGAGTCGTGACCTCTGGAAGTACATGGTAGTCCAGTCACGAAGTCCATAGATATGTCATCCCACTTCCACTCCGGGACCTCCAAGGGCTGTACCAAGCCTGCTGGTACCTGATGCTCTGCCTTTACCTGCTGTCAGGTGAGGCATCGAGAAACGAACTCTACTACTGCCTTCTTCATGCCCGGCCACCAGTGCTGTCGTCTGAGGTCCTGGTACATCTTCGCCACTCCAGGATGTACCGCCAAAGGAGAAGTGTGAAACTCTCTCAGCACTTCCTCTCGCAAAGCGACTGGTACCATGGTACATCCTCTGAAAAGGATGTTGTGCTCTGCTCCAAGGGAGAAACCATCAGATGTATGTCCCGAGGATATCTGTGCACGTCGTGTCTCACAGTCAGCATCCCCACGCTGTGCCTCCCTGACTCTCTCCAGTAGTGGAGGAGTGACTGTGAGAGACTGAAGGAAGGCTGATCCATCTCTATCCACGAAGGATATCTGCAATGAGGCTAGCTGCTCTGTCGCCTCTTCAAGTAGCTGAATGCCCGTCCTCCTGCTGAGGGAATTGGCTACTACGTTCCCCTTCCTAGGAGTATAGACTATCTCAAAGTCATAGTCCTGCAGGAACTCGAGCCATCGCCGCTGTCTCAGGTTCAGGTCCTTCTGCGAGAAGATATACCTGAGACTCTGATGATCGGAAAAGACTGTAAAGCGCTCGCCCATCAGATAGTGTCGCCATGTCTTCAGAGCGAAGACCACTGCTGCTAACTCCAGGTCATGGGTAGCGTAGTTCTACTCATGCGGCCTCAACTGACGTGATCCATAGGCGATCACTGCCCGCTACTGCATCAGAACACATCCGAGTCTGGTCCCTGATGCATCGCAGTAGACTACGTACCCTACTCTATCCTCAGGAAACCTCAAGATAGGTGCGCTGGTCAATCTCTGCCTCAACTCCTGGAAGCTCTGCTGACATATGTCTGACCACACAAAGGATTTCCCCTTCTTCGTCAAAGCTGTGAGTGGTGCCGCAACTCTAGCGAAGTCCGGCACGAATCTCCGATAGTATCCAGCTAGTCCCAAGAAACTCCGAACCTCAGTAACGCTCCTGGGTGGCTCCCATGCTAACACAGCCTCAATCTTCGTGGGATCCACTGCAACCCCTGCCTCAGAGATAACGTGTCCCAAGAAGTGGACCTCACGTATCCAGAACTGGCACTTCGAGAGCTTACCATAAAGCTGGTGCTCTCGGAGTGTGTCTAGTATAACTCGCAAGTGATAGGCGTGCTCCTCCTCAATCGTAGAGTAAATCAGAATGTCATCGATGAAGACCACGACAAACCGATCGAGGTATGGCTGAAAGATCCTGTTCATGAGAGCCATGAACACTGCTGGTGCATTGGTTACACCGAAAGGCATAACCAAGAACTCATAGTGGCCATACCGACATCTGAAGGCTGTCTTCTGCACATCCTTGTCTCTAACTCTGAGCTAATGATAGCCTGACCTGAGGTCTATCTTCGAGAACCACCCTGCTCCCTTGAGCTGATCAAAGAGGTCATCAATCCTCAGAAGCAGATACTTGTTCCTCACTGTCACCTGGTTCAGGCGACGATAGTCAACACAAAGCCGCAGGCTCCTGTCCGCCTTCTTGGCGAACAATATCGGGGAAGCCCAGGGTGAAACACTGGGTCGGATGAACCCCTTGCCCTGCAAGTCCTCCAACTGTACCCGTAGCTCTCGAAGCTCGGCGGGGGCCATCCGATATGATGGAGAGGATATCGGGGCTATCCCGGGGTACAAGCCAATATAAAAGTATACCTCTCTGCGAGGAGGTAGCCCTGGGACGTCGTCGGGAAAAACGTCTGCAAACTGATCCACCACTGCAGGAAAACCAGGACTCCGCACGTCAACTGCTCCAAGGATGAGGCTAGCAAACTGATGAGTGATGGGCTGTCCTCTCCTCCGAGGAAGTCCATCCTATGCTGCAAAGGCTCCCTTCTCGTTGGTGAAGGTGAACCTGCTCCCGTCGGTGCGTACACATCGCACCTTGTGCCTAAAACAGTCAATCTGTGCATGGACCGTAGATAACCAATCCATGCCCAAGATGACGTCGTAAGGCCTCGACGCTGCTACAAGAAGATCCCAGCCGAAGCTCTCGCCTCCTATACTGAGCTCACACTGCCGGCACCAGTGCGTAATCGTCGAGTCTACTCCCGTAGAAGTCTCTAGCCGTAAGGATCGAGCCAACGGCTATGTCAGAATCTCCGAGCTCCGAACAAGGGCAGCGGCTATGAAAGAGTGACTCGCTCCTGTGTCTATAAGAACTGTAGCAAGGGTGGAATAGACACAGATAGTACCTCGAATCATCTCGGGTGCGCCGTGATCGTAGGCCTCTGCTGCCTGGAGCTGTGCCTGTCTCTGCCCGCCAGCTCCCTGTGGTCGGGGTGGACCTCTTGGTGGTGGTGGTGGCAGAGCCTCAAAGCGTCGCCCACCACCTGCTGCTCGTACAGCTCCTCTGCCTCGTCCGCCTCCTCCCTGCAGACCACCACGGTCGACCCTCTGCCTCTGCCTCGGTGGTCCCTCAACCGACTGCTGCTCCTTGGCACAGCGGGTCGGGCAGTCACGAGCCATGTGGCCCTGCCCGCTGCACGAGTAGCACTGTCTGCCTCTCGAAAGACTAGCTCTGCGCTGTGTGCTCCGCACTGCTAAGCCAGTGTCCTGAGGTCATCTACCCGAATGTCTGGTCTTCCTGGACCCCTGAGTCATCCGTCGACTGCCTGCTGCAGATGACTCTGCCACGTGCCGCCCTGCAGTGGGTCTCGGTGCTGGTGTAGACTCAGCAAGGAAGCTCTCGATCAGAAGGGCCCGCTCCAGTACTCCTGTTTGAGTCGGTATGCTGAGGGAGATTAGCGATGCCCTGATCTCGTGTCTCAAACCCTGCTCGAAGGTCCGCGCCCGGAAGAATGGGTCTCATACCATGTCGGTCGAGTAGCGCGAGAGATCGGTAAATCTCGCCGAGTACTGAGCGACCGTCATGCTGCCCTACCGCAGCTGAAGAAGCTCCTGGATACGCACCGCACGAAGGGTGGCTGGGACGAACTCCGAGCAGAAGAGGCACTCAAATTCCGTCCAAAGTAGAGATTCCTCATAATGCACCTGGAGAATCAAGCTCCACCATCGTCCTGCTATTGCATGTAGTAGGCTCGCAGCGAGGATCACCATGAGGTCTGTTGGTGTCCTCACTAGCCTAAACACACGTACCACTGCCTCCAGCCTGTCCTCTGCTGCCTGGGGATCCGTCTCCCCGCGAAACCTGGGTGGTCGTTGGCGCTGAAACTCATTCAGTGCGCTGAGGCGACGTGCATCGTCAGCGGCTGGTGCTGGAAGCATCGGGGGCTCGGTGGGTAGAGCTACCGCCGGTGCCACTGCTGACAAAGGGCCCTGCACCGAAGCCTCGTCGCTCGGTGGGCTGTCGTCACACTCGACTCTCGGAACCCTAGCTGGCTGCCGTCGTGGGGCCATCCTGAAAAGGAAACAGGTGCGCCACGGTCAGAACAGTATACCTGGTGAGCTGATATAAGTAATCACAAAGAAAACTTGAAACACACATGCAATCAATGTTTTCGTGCATTAAGTCGGAAATCAGAAGTCAGGGTCCTGGTGTACGGATACGTCGGCCGCCGCACCAACACTGGACTCCCTGGACTGATAACCACACTCAATACGCTAAACATTATTGCTTCACATAGAAAAGATCAGAGTTCGCGGTAGAACCGAACTCCTCTGATACCAATTTGTCACGACCCGCCCTCGGGGTCCGTGCCGTGACTACCCCAAGCCCGCCTTCCATAGGCCAGGGGCTGGTGACTAGCACCAAGGCGTAAATCCCGGTAAAAAGGGAAGGCGTTGCCTTTGTAAAGTAAACAAACACCACAGAGTAAGCAAGAGGAAAGTAAACACTAAGTAAAAACAGAGTACAACTGAAAGTGCGGAAAAGTAAATGGGCCAGTATACAAACCCAAACTGAAAGTAAAGTACAACTCGAAAAGGGAAAACAATAACTGTAAGTAAAAGCCGCTACACCGAGCTGTCTACTGGAGATCCCACCTGAAGGGTGGGTACAGATAGCTCCACTGCTCCACGGGTCCCGTCGTCCGCTCCGAACACGTCCCGCCCAGTGGTCCACCTCCAGGTATCGTCCTGCCCTGCAAGCCTCAGCCAAGATCAACGCTGTCCGTCGTCTGCAACCAACACAACGTAGTGCGGGCATAGCCCGTGCAGGGGTGAGTATAAGCTACTCAGTAGGGACCCCGAGACCCCCGAAGGTCTCACAAAATCCACAAAGGATAATCCACAAAGGAAGATACAAACACAAGTAACAACTGACACTACTTAGGTATATGCCCATACATATACCTAAGTCATCAATTTCAAATACGCTCCAACCTCCGAGCCCAAGTACAACTCAGTCCACACAGGAAAGTAAACGTATTCCACACAGGAAAGCAAAACGTAATCCACACAGGATAACACAACACAATCCACACAGGAAAGCAACAGGATTCAGCTCACACAGGTATACTTCTTCAATGGACGATAAAGATGATCTCTGATCCATCTAAGTCATCGGACCCACGAAGGATCGATAGGTAACTAACCCCCGAAAAAGACCCACACATGATCGGGCCCACATAGGACCTGTAGGCGCTGGTTCACACAGGACCGCTGAGCGTAAAGACCCACACAGGATCGGGCCCACACAGGATCGGGCCCACACAGGACCTGTAGCACTGATCCACGTAGGATCGCTGAGTGTTGTAGTCGTCGTCGTCGAATCCACACAGGATCTCTGTACTGTCGTCGTCGCAGTCACAGTAGCAGTAGTAGCAGTAGTAGTCACAGTAACAGTCGCAGCCAACACTAGGGTTCCCGCACACAGCAAGCTCGTACAGGAGGGTCCGCTGCACGAGCCGAGAGGCTGATACATCAACTGTCACAAAGTCCAGAGTTGATGTATCCAAAAGTTCCGTATCGTCAACAGGAACTCAACGCAACAGACGGCGCGTCGATCGGACGCCCGGTCTGAGAGTTATTGGCATTTTCGTCCCCGGGGCCCGGTTGGTTTTTAAGGCAAAACCAACCCGACCGTACTCCACCTGCGTCCAAACCTTGGGCAGAGTATGCCAAAAGATCCGTCTCACTGAGAGGAACACAACAAAGCTGACGGCATGTCAATCGGACGTCCGTAGCTCAAGATATGAGCGTTTCCGCTCTGAGGGCCCGGTTGGTTTCGTGTACGAACCAACCCGGCCGAACTCAAAGTATTCCGAAACCCTGAGTGTGATATACCGAAACGACCGTCTCGATCCAAGGATCGCGTTTCCACAGACGGTTCGTCGATCGGAGGTCCGTGGCTCATGTTATGGACAAAAGACCGAAACCGTCTCGAAAACGGGGGGTCCGGGTCCGGGCCGACCCGGCCCGACCCCCCCTGGGTCGGCCCGAACCGGGTCAACCCGACACGGGTCCGACCCGACCCGGCCGGCGGCAGCGCGGCCTGCCGCCGTTTGTCGCCACGCGCAGGGGGCAAGCCCCCGCTTCATAATTGGCGGCGCGACTAAGCCGCCCCTTTTGCAAATCAACGGCCCCCCTTTGTGGGGGCCTTCTTTGAGGAGAAACCGGGGGGCCGCCTGCCCCCCTCAAGGAAACCTCCCCCCTCCATCGTGGGGGGCCTGCTTTGAAGAGAACCGGGGGGCCGCCTTCCCCCCTCAAGGAAACTGCCCCCCCTCATAAATGGGGGGGGTTTAGTGCTGGCCGGGGGAATTAAATTCCCCCGGCCTTTGACCTTCCGGCCGGCCACCTGGCCGGCCGGTTTTTCTCCAACGGGACCGGAAAACCGGTCCCCTTTCCGTCTTCCGACGCCGGCGGCCTGGCCGCCGGTCTTCTCGTCCCGCCGCGTCCCGGAACCGGCCGCGGTGTTCGTCGTCCGGCGCGGTGCGACGGCACCGCGCCCCTCCACCGCGCCTTTTATTCCCTTCGACGCGGCGCGACGGCGTCGCGTTCTTAATGATCCTTCCACGGTGCGGCGCGACGGCGCCGCGCAATATAAGCGTGCGAATAACCGTGTGGTGTGATGGCACCACGCCATCTTGTTTCATCCGCAAGATAAATCAACAAGAACAAAGGAGGGGGTTCGGCCGTGTTCATGCGGTCCGGCCCCCTCACGTTAAACGATAACACATATTTAAATATCCTCACGTTAGTCATGCTAGAACCATGAACAAGAATAAATAAATAAACAAAATAATCAACAACAACCGCTACCTTGGGTTCAAGTTCGAAGATCGTCAACGACCTGCGGAAGACTACGTCGCGGAGGTCAGGCGTCGCGGTAGTCGTTCGTCAAATCCGATGATGAAGAGGTACGTCCAAAGAGGTACGTCGTTGGCGAATCTTCGTATGCCGACGAAGGAAGCCCGAGGAGGAAGCGGCGTTCCCTTTCGTTGACACGGAAGATGAAGAAGAGAGGAGCGACGTTCTTCGTCGGAGCTTGAGCATTCTTCGTCAAGGCTTGAGTGTTCTTCGTCAAAGTTTGAAGAAGAAGGAGAAGAACCCAAAATGATCTCAAGATGGCTAAACAATTCTAACCAAATAAAATAATATAGAGTCTTATTTTATTCACAAACTTAACAAATTGAATTTCAAAGGTTTGAAATTCAAATAAGATAACTCCAAAATTAAATAACAAGTTGTCATGTCATTTAAAGAGGGGTTAAAGGGAGTTTGAGAGAAGATGGAAGGTTTAGGTTCGTGTGGGCCCCACCACACATAATCCTCTCAAGGGAGGTTAAGTGGGTGTGGGTCCCACCCCTAACTTCCTTTGAGAGAAGTTAACCAACAAAAGTAAAATAAAAAGTGTTCCACATTTTTATTCAACTTTTTATAATTCTCCCAAAAACTAACTTTCGTCCCGAAATAAACGCAACTTTGGAAAAGGTCTCCATAAGTGAATATCGGCATTGTGAGTTCATCGGTGTCCTCGGATTTCAATTCCGAGCACCGGATCAAAATTTATAAATTCCCGCTCGTTCGTTCACTGAACGTACCCGAGCCAAACTTCGGAAATTGATTCCGGGCACTCCGGGCCTCAGAATCAGGTGCCGTCTGAAATCGCGCTCTTGTAAAATTCCAAAGAAAATTTAGAAAAAAATTCCCTTGAATTTGATGGGTCATTAAAAAACCCCTTTTACTTTTATGTTTATCCAAAAGGAATATTTTTTATGAAGCGTTTTACTAAACGACAAAAGGGAATTTTTTTGTCGTACGTATGCGGCGACAACGACTTCTCTGCCGCCGTGACCATTATTTGAGTTTCGGCTTCCTCTACAAGCCATACCTTCTTTTGAAAAGAAAAATAAATACCATGTTTTACTTTTCATTTATTTTAGTATTGAAAATGGTTTTCATAATGTTTTTATATCAATGTGTTGTATTGATATCTTGTGATTGAAAAGTGGAAATGTTATGTTTCCTTTATGCATGTTTTATGTGGTATGATTATGTTGAGGTTCTTGGGAATTATTATGTAGACGGGTGGTTCCGTGATAAACTAAGGGCGGGTGATCCCGATATATCTCTCCAATGCATTGGGTAACGCGAAGGAGTGTAACGTTAAGGTTTCTCCGAAGAGATTTAGGGAATATACTGTGATGGGTATTCCAAACGTAACCAAGAGGGTTACTCCCTACGTAAGGATGTTATTAATGCCTCAAGTTACCTTTATGTCTTATGATTTATATGATTTATTCATGATTTGATGAGGTATGTTAAAGTGATTATGTTTTATGGGTAAATTATGATTTCATTCTTATGTATATATGTACCCATGTTTCCTTTCCATATTTTTATATCCCTTACTGAGCTTTTTATGCTCATCCCATGTTTTTTTGAAATGTTTTTCACAGGTCAAGGGAAAGGTACATGATATGATGATAGTGTCAAGGAAGTGTCAATAAAGAATCCATGTTTTATTTTAAATATGTTTCAATTGATGGGAAATAAGAATACTATCTTTATGTATCCACTTTGTTTATATGTGGAATGTAATGCAAGTTTTATGATGTAATTCTCTAAAACTCTAAACCCGAAAAGATCCTCAATGTGTAATCTTGTAATAACTCAATATTAAGTATGGTTTAAGGCTTGGGCCTTATAGTTGGTATCAAAGGCCAGTTTAGATAACTTTAGGAGTTATAATTCTATTAAATTATTATCCAAAAATATTTTTTTTATGGTCAAATTGAAGTGATATAGTATTTGAAGATTACCATGTTACTTCATCTAAGACATGTCTGTTCAGAATGGTTTTCCGTAGAGGAAACAGGGAAGCCGTGCTAGGAAGGCATGTAGAAGGAAATAACCTTTCGAATCAGCTTCCTGAGATGGTCAGAATTAGAACTGAACAGTTTGTTGCAGTAATGGCGCAGTTGACTCAAGCGATAAATGGAGGTGGTATCCATACACGAGATCAGCCAGATCAACCGTAGACGAACATGTCAGTGGTGGAACATTTCATGAGGAAACATCCCCCATCATTCAGAGGATCATCTGACCATGTTCTAGCTAAAGGGTGGATTAAAGCACTGGAGAAGATTTTTGATGTCATGGGGTGTTCAGACAATCAAAAGGTTAGTCTTGCTATTTATCGTTTGGAGGGTGAAGCAGATCAGTGGCGGTCGATGGTTAAAAATATTAGGGACGCTGATGAGATTTATGATCTCGACTGGGATGAATTCAAAGGTATGTTTCTTGAGAAGTATTTTCCTAAGGCTATTCGACTTAGGATGGAAAAGCAATTCTTGGAATTGAGGCAAGAGGAAGACTCAGTGGCTGCCTATGAAGAAAGGTTCACTCGATTGGCAAGGTATGCTCCAAATTTTATCCGAGACCTTGATAGTAAAATCAATCATTTTTACTCAGGATTAAAGACAAAATATCGAAGTGCATTAGATTCTCGTGAGTTTAAAAGTTATGAAAATCTTATTCGATGTGCTGAGAAGGTGGAAATGGAGTTTGCCGATGATCAAGTGTTCTATAACAACCAACAGAAGAAGAGACCGAGGTGGCAGGAGAAAGGTAATAATTCTTCAAAAAAGTCTGACGGTAAGAAAACTAAGTTTCCAGTTTGTGATAAATGTGAAAAAAGGCATACTGTGGAATATCTTCTAAATTATGGAAAGTGCTACCGATGTGGTAAGATGGGACATAAGGCTCGTGATTGCACTGGAAAAGATCAGGGTGATGGTAAGACCAAATTTGATTTACAGTTGGTGAAATGATATAAGTGCAATGAGATGGGTCACTATATAAACGAGTGTCCGACAAAGAGCTTGGGTGATGGGAAGCAGTTAGACTACAAGTAGAAAGGGGTGGTGAAATCCTTTGCAACTACTTCAGCAGGTGTCGGGCCATCAAATGAAGTTGTATCAGGTTCTTTGTTTTTTTTCAGATTATGCCTGTGTGTTGTTTGATTTGGGGTCTACACATTCTTTCATCTCTGAAACCTTTTCTAGTAAAATGGGAATACCATCTCAAGAAATGACTCCTGAACTTTTGGTAAAAACACCTGGGGGAAATTTTGAGGCAAAAAGAATTTATAAGAATCTTCCTATCCTTATCTGTGGAAAGAACCTACTTGAAAACCTTATTGTTCTACCTCTAGTAGAGTTTGATGTTATCCTGGGTATGGATTGGCTCTCTATTTACCATACTAAGATTGACTGTAGAGCTAAATAAGTTTCTTTTCAGAAAGACTTTCAGTTTGTGTACAAGAATGAACCCTTACTGTTGATAACTTATCAAGAGGCCAAGAAACTTGTAAAAGATGGAAATGAATGTTACCTTGCACACATTGTTGAAAATAAAGGAACTGTTTAGATTAATGATGTGCCAGTGGTAAATGAGTATCCTGATGTTTTTTATGATGAGTTTCCTGGAATAATACCAGATCGGGAAGTTGAGTTTACTGTTGACTTAGTTCTTGATGCTAAGACAATTTCAAAACCCCCTTATCGAATGGATCAAATTGAACTTTTAGAGTTAAAGGAGCAATTGCAAGATTTATTAGAGAAAGGTTCCATTATACCTAGCACATCACCATGGGGTGCTCCTGTTTTATTTTTTAAAAAGAAAGATGGTTCAATGAGACTTTTCATTGATTATAGAGCCTCGAATAACATCATTGTTAAGAAAAAATATCCTTTGCCTCATATCGATGATTTGTTTGATTAGCTCCAGGGAGCTCAGTATTTTTCAAAGATTTACTTGAGATCGGGGCACCATCAGCTGAAGGTAAAGGAAGAATATGTTCCGAAGACCGCTTTCCGTACAAGATATGTCCATTATGAATTTGTAGTAATGACTTTTGGGCTAACCAATGCACCTGATGTATTCATGGACTTAATGAATAGAATTTTCCATGAGTTCTTGGATAAGTTTTTGGTGGTTTTCATTGATGATATTTTGGTGTTTTCTAAAAGTAAAGAGGAGCATGAAATACATTTAAGGGTTATCTTGAAAACCTTGAAAAAAAGAAACTGTATGGAAAATTCAGCAAGTGTGAGTTTTGGTTGCAACAAATTTCTTTCCTTGGTCATATTGTTTCTAAAGATGGGATAACTGTTGATCCTGCAAAAACAAAAGTTGTGGAAGACTGGCCAAGACCCACAAATGTAACTGAGATTCGTAGATTCCTTGGTTTGGAAGGCTATTACCGAAGGTTTGTTAGAAATTTTTCACGGTTATCTAGTCCAATGACTAAGCTAACTCGGAAGGGTGTTAAGTTTATCTGGACAAAAGAATGTGATGATTGTTTTCAGGAATTGAAAAGAAGATTGGTGAATGCTCCAGTTTTGGCACTACCTTCCAGGAATAGTGAGTTTGTTATATACAGTGATTCTTCATTGAAAGGACTTGGTTGCGTCCAAATGTAGAATGGTTAGGTAATTTCTTATGCTTTACGATAGATGAAAACTCACGAGGTAAATTACCCTACACATGATTTGGAATTAGTTGTTGTTGTTTTCGCTTTAAAAATTTGGAGGCATCATTTTTATGGAGTAAAGTGTGAAATATATACTGATCACAAAATTTTAAAGTATATATTCACTCAGAAATAGTTAAACATGAGACAGAGGAGATGGATGGAATTAATTAAGGATTATAATTGTACAATTCATTACCATCCGGGAAAAGAAAATAAAGTGGATGATGATTTGAGTCGAAAAAGTAATGCTTCATTAGCAATGTTGTGTTTGGAACGTGATCCTTTGGTTAAGGATTTGATGAACTTTGGCATAGAAGTTGTTGGTGCAGGAAGTTCTTCTGTTTTGTTTCAGGTATCAGTGAGATCATCTCTATCAGATAGAATCAAGCAAGCACAGAAGCAAGACAGTGAGTTGCAGAAAAAGGTAGAGCTGGTTCAGAAAGGTAAGTTGCCTAAATTCAACATTGATAATGATTGTGTTTTGAGATTTGGGAAGATATTGTGTGTGCCTTGTGATTCAAAGTTGAATAGAGAGTTGTTATGTGAAGCTCATAGTTCTCCGTTTTCAGTTCATCCTGGAAGTACTAAGATGTACAGAGATCTGCGGGAGTATTACTGGTGGGATGGAATGAAAAGAGATATTGTTGATTTTACTGTGAAGTGTTTGACATGTCAATAGGTTAAAGAAGAGCGGAAGTTACCGAAAGGGATGCTTTAGCCTTTACCAGTGCCAGAGTAGAAATGGGAGAATATATCCATGGACATTGTTGTGGGATTACCAAAGACATCTCGAGGTAATAATGCAATCTGGGTTATTGTTGATCGCTTGACAAAATCTGCTCATTTCCTTCCTATACGAGATACTTTTTCCCTTGATCAAATTTCCTGTTTGTATCTTAAAGAGATAGTCAGGTTACATGGAGTTTCTCTCTCCATTGTGCCTGACCGTGATCTTAGGTTCACTTCTATCTTTTGGAAAGGCCTTCAGAAGTCGTTGGGTACTGAATTAAATTTTAGTACAACTTTTCATCCTCAATCAGATGGGCAGTCAGAATGAACAATTTAGACATTGGAGGATATGCTATGTTCTTTCTCTATGGATTATTAGGGAAGTTGGGACCAACATCTTTCTTTGGTTGAGTTTTCTTATAATAACAGTTTTCATTCCAGTATACAGATGGCACCATTTCAGGCATTATATGGGAAGCGGTGTCGAACTCCAGCTTTCTGGGATGAAGTGGGTGAATGGAAGTTGATGGGACCAGAATTGGTAGAAGAGATGGTAGAAAAAGTTCAGCTGATTCAGAAGCACATGAGAACATCTCAGAGCAGGAAGAAGAGTTATGCGGATAACCAGAGGAAGGATCTATCTTTCGAGGTAGGTGATCATGTTTTTCTCAAGGTTTCTCCTTGGAAAAGTGTGATGAGATTTGGTAAGAAAGGAAAGCTGAGTCCAAGGTTTATTGGACCATATGAAATTCTAGAGAGAGTTGGATCAGTTGCATACCGGGTGGCTTTGCCTCTAAGTTTATCTCAGGTACACAATGTTTTTCACGTTTTGATGTTGAGAAAGTATATGCCAGATCCATCTCATGTTTTGAGTCCAGAGGTAGTTCAGCTGGAAGAGAACCTATCATATGAGGAACAACCGGTCTAGATTCTTGACCACAGGGAGAAAGTGTTACGGAATAAGGTGATTAATCAGGTAAAGGTTTTGTGTAAAAACCACATGATGGAAGAGGCAACATGGGAATCTGAAAATGCAATGAGGGATAAGTACCCCCATTTATTCGATAAGTAAATAAATTGCGGGGACGCAATTTTCAAAAGGGGGGAAGGATGTAACATCCCAAGTAAGTAATTTGTAATAGATATTTTTATCTATGTCTATTAATGAATTAGATAGTGTTTTAGAGGCTTAAAATGAAAATAAATCCAATCTTAAGCATGGAATACACTAATATTTTTAAAAGATTGGTTTACTGCCTTTTGATGGAAAACCATTTTTAAATATATATTTTGACAATTTTATAATCTATGTTTGTCAAAATAAACTTATTATTTATGATTGGGACATCAAAATTTACTTTGTGTGAATTTTTGGTATTTTTCAGACAATGTTCATTTTTTAATGAATAATGAAAAATACTGCATTTTACATCAAAACTGCTTTTTAATCTAATTTATTTATATGATTAGATTATCTTTTGAATTTGTTTTGAAGTTAAATTAGAATATATTTTTACCATTTAATCCAATGGCGGTCATTGGAATCAATTTCACTTTGAAATTGGACTTAAACTGATGTCAATCTTTTGATACTTATTGTTTCATAAAAACACGCTATTTGTCATGACAGTGGGAATTAATTATTAAATTAATTAGTGTGACTTATATGTTTTTAATTTTTTAAAATAGACTTCATTTTTCAATTCGGAATATCAAATATATCTTAGGGTGAATTTTTGGTATTTTTCTGAAAAACTTCAATTTTCGATGAATAGTGAAACCACTAAATGGTACTTATAAAAACTGATTTTTCATTTAAATGAAATTTTACCACTTCTGTGTTTTGAATTTCAAAAATCCGACATACATGGTTGTAATTAAGAATTAAAATGTGGTTCAATGAGATTAAAATAATTTTTTTGGTGAATAGTAACTCTTAAGTTCTTAATCGCGATTAGAGGTAATTAGTGTAGTTTAAGGTAAAAATAATGCTTTAATAAAATGAGATGATCTTGACACATGTCCTACCATAATTGGATGTGACATGGCCGACCAAGACAATCCATGGGTCAACTTGGGGACCCCATGGAGCCACTTTGGTTGGGAAATGACATAAATAACTTTTTATTTAATGTAAAAGTAAAAATGACACAAACATGAAATGTTTTACTAAAACAATTTTTACATGGGTTTATAAAGATCAGATGTTTGATTATAAATATTCATTGTAAATCTAAAAATATTTCTTACATCATAGTATTTTTTTATAATTTTTATACTTTAAATAAATTAAATTATTTATGACATCATGATGATGCAGCGATGACCTCATTATTTAACGATTTAAATAAAATGGAATGATAATGTAAACTATAAGACCTACACATGGCCAAAACCTATTGTATGGGTGGATTTCGAACCCTTATCACCTTATCCTCAAAACACATCAATGTGGGACCTCTTAAATCCGAATACCATTTTAAAATAAAGTGACTTTTCTTTACCTTCCAAGAGTGCCCCTCCTCTCCTCTTATAAAAGGCCCCACCTCTACCTCCTTACCCACACTCCCAAAGCCTTTGTCTCGGCCAACCCCTGACCATTTTGGCTATCCACATCTCTATCTTACTCCTTGAATCCTCACTTTGGGCAGAAGTCTTCCCAAGGAAGCCTTTGAGCTCAAATCTAAGAGAGTTACCCGATTTTAAGGTAATGTCTTCTTTTGAGTCCTTTTGTTTGATTTTGCTTCTCCAACCCCCTAAACTCTTTTTATTCTTTTCTTTTGTAACAACTCAAGTATCCTCAATATACTAGGATGTTGTTATAAGAATTATTCGAGCTACACTTACACACACCTACATATAATGGTTAAAGGACATACTGTTTCTGTGGATGGTGAATTTATGCCTCCCGAAACGATGATTGGTCAACATTCTTTTAACACCTTCAAAAGTGGCCATTAAGATGTCACTATATTTATATATGATATATAATATGTTTATGTTTTACTTAATCTTCTGTATTTTTTATTTTGGGCATACCTTTATGGTTTCCATTGTGGGTAACGCGATATCTTCATTTAAGGAAGTGCGGACTACCGCCCCCTCAAAGTGATTTGATTCGTTAAATACCATATGTGGGACGTATAAAGGTTGGAACTATGATATTATATATGATATTATACTGGAATTATAATATACCTTTATATTATTATGATTCCATTCTATAAAATATGAAATAGAAATTAAAGTAGCGTTCATGCGTACGTACGGCTTACCGTCTCCATGAACGGTGCATTGCATTTCTTACCTCTAAATGATTATGTAATATTATAAATGCATGTATATACTGGATATATATGATATATACATAATTATTATAATTATGGATATAATGGATACATGAACAACATGTAATTATAAAGGGTTTATTTTTGACTCAAGTACCAATGATCGTTAAAAGGACCGTTATTAACTTAAATAATTACATAGGGTTCATGACATTGAAATAAGTGATATAAAAGGAATAATGAACTTGAAAAAGGTTCTTAAACTAGTAGAAATTAACTCAAGTTTATTATTCAAGAGATTAAAGAACGACCGAGTCAAGTCGGACCCGAGGTATGAGACTTTGTCTCAATCTCCTTTCATTGAGGCATATTTTGTTTTATACACAACCTTCTTTTATGCGGTGTATAAACCCCTTTTACCTTTACATTTATCCAAAAGGAATATTTTTTATGAAGCGTTTTACTAAACGACAAAAGGGAATGTTTTTGTCATACGTATGCGGCGACAACGACTTCTCCGCCGTCGTGACCATTATTTGAGTTTCAACTTCCTCTACAAGCCATACCTTCTTTTTAAAAGAAAAATAAATACCATGTTTTACTTTTCATTTATTTTGGTATTGAAAATGGTTTTCATAATGTTTTTATATCAATGTTTTGTATTGATATCTTGTGATTGAAAGGTGGAAATGTTATGTTTCCTTTATGCATGTTTTATGTGATATGATTATGTTGAGGTTCTTGGGCGTTATTATGAAGACGGGTGGTTCCGTGATAAACTAATGGCGGGTGAGCCCGATATAGCTCTCCAATGCATTGGGTAACGCGAAGGAGTGTAACTTTAAGGTTTCTCCGAAGAGATTTAGGGAATATACTGTGATGGGTATTCCAAACGTAACCAAGAGGGTTACTCCCTACGTAAGGATGTTATGAATGCCTCAAGTTACCTTTATGTCTTATGAATTCTATGATTTATTCATGATTTTAGGAGGTATGTTAAAGTACTTATGTTTTATGGGTAAAGTATGATTTCATTCTTATGTATATATGTACCCATGTTTCCTTTCCATATTTTTATATCCCTTACTGAGCTTTTTATGCTCATCCCAAGTTTTTTTGAAATGTTTTTCATAGGTCAAGGGAAAGGTACATGATATGATGATAGTGTCAAGGAAGTGTCAAGAAAGAATCCATGTTTTATTTTAAATATTTTTCCATTTATGGGAAAGAAGAATACTATCTTTATGTAACCACTTTGTTTATATGTGGAATGTAATGCAAGTTTTATGATCTAATTCTCTAAAACACTAAACCCGAAAAGATCCTCAATGTGTAATCTTGTAATAACTCAATATTAAGTAAGGTTTAAGGTTGGGGCCGTATAAAAACATCCAAATAGACCTACCGTTATGTAAAAAGACTAAAAATAAAAAATTTAATGGTCTAGGAAAATATATGACCTTATAGTATGACTAACTATAGAACCTAATTATATTTCTATTATAAAAGTGGAAAGTTTACATTTTCCCTTAAATAAGGATTCTATCATTATCAATAATATATCCAATATGGCCATATTAAATGAAATTATAAAATTACATTGATTTTAAGTAAGTGTATGATAATAGTCTTGTAAACAATATTTCCTTTGAAGAAATGGATTGTTATCTAAATGTTAATTTTCACTATAGATAATATCATAATCTATATTATGGGTTATATTGATGTATACATTAAATAGTCCATCAAATAAAATATTTCTAGTATGGGGATATCATATTTTTGTTATTACACTTGTTTCAATGTAATATTTAATTTTCATCAAATTATAAATAACTACATAATGCATTTAGTTAAGTGTAGTGAATTTTTGGAATTGTTTAAAGGTTCAACATTGCATGAGTTAAATTGAGAAATATTATAATGAAAAATTATTAAATAAAATTATAAGGTATTATTTTATGAAATTCATGACGCATATAAGTCACATTCATTAATAAATGTGATCTAAACTAAAGGGAATTATGTATTTTTAACAATTGATAGTAGATCTAGATATACATGGTTGAATATATACAATATTAATGTTTCCTTAAATATAGAGGGATGTTTATATATTGCGGGAGAAAAGGATATCCTTAAAAATGTATTTTATAAATTAAAAAGAGAAAATACATCCATTATTGGAAAAACACATTTTTTATATTTTAGTTCATATAATCAAACTTATAGTTTGATGATATAGTAGTTAACATGTTTGTTATTCATATATTTCTTATTAAATTTTTTTAGATGATATTAGAATTCATTTTATTATTCATCCTTTGAATATATTTTATTTCATTAAATTGATCAGTGGTATCATAGACACATTTTCTAAAGTGATGAAGAATCTTACAATTTGTTAAAATTATATTTTTATAAATAAAATATGTAATTCCATAAATAATATGATTATATGAATAATTGCTATATATTTATCACCATTACACCAAAATTATATTCAATTATCATGATTCTAATGTATATTATATAATACATTATTTTTTATAATATATTTTTTAAATAATTGAATATTTGGGTATGGTATCATCATCAATTGATAGATGTTTTTTTTCAATGATTATTGTTAAAAACATTTTGAATTATTATTAAGTGACAACACTGATGTTTTTTTATCACATATAGAGTTATATTATATTAGAACTTGTAACAAGTGGTTATAAAGAAAAGATATCACTGATAAATTTAGCTAGTGATATGTGAGATCATCAGTTGTGATATGCTAACAACATTTTAAGAAAGCATTGTATCATTTGTGTAATGATTTAGGATTTTATTATACTATGAGAAATTATATGGGATATATTTTTGTATGGTATTGTGTCTTTATGTAATAAAAATTCCCTGATATATATGTTTTTTATTTATTTAATTAATTTACTATTAAATTTTCCATTAATATGACTTTTTATGTTATCAATACTTATATGATTTAATTTAAATTATTTATATTTATTTTTATAAATAATATTTTAAGCATCTAAATTGTTTATGTCAAGTGTGATAGAAGAAATATTTTAGTTCATCAGAAATTAATTATTCCCATTTTATAATTTACATATAAATAATTATAATTCTTCTATCATATACTGAGATAAAAATTGCATTTTAATTTATTATTCCTCTTGATTAATTATATATTGACAATGTGATTTTGAGTCAAGATAAATTCTATTCTAAATTCTTGGGCTCTATTATAGAAATGTGGGTGTTAAATATAAATTTCACAATATGCAATTATGAGTAAATTTTTTGATTTTATGTGATTTTATCTCATCATATAAAATTAGTTCTATTTTTTTAATGTGATGTATAAATATATGTGTTTTATATTATAAATAAATTGAAATTGTGGCTTCATAACATAAATAGTTAATTTTATAATAATTATACATTAACATTATTGAAACATGTTAATTTAGTTTATAGAATGTGATGAATAGGTAAAATTATTATTGGTATTCATATATACATATATTAAATGGAATTCATGTAGAAATGATGAGATATTTAAATCATCATTCAATTTAATATTGTTTGATTTTATCAAAGTTAAAAACATGTCTAAAAAATGATCATACACCTCTATATGTGATACTAAATCATAGTGATCTTATATTATCTATTGTAATATGTGTAGGTTATGAGAGATCCAGAGACATTTTGGCTCCCACATCTAATTATGATATTTGGGTAGCACTTTGTTTTACTACCCTAATAGGATTAAATTTCAATGATAATTTATTTAGGAAAATTCATCAAATGAATTTTGATAAGCCATTATATACCTTAATATAAAATATGTATATATGAAATGACTGAAATAATTATATATCTAAATTGATAATTAGTGATAAAACAAAAAAGATAGATAAAAGTATAGTAACATATTGATCTTGAATCACCAATAGATATGAATTAATGGTTTTTAATTTTAATTTTATTTTATTCAATAAATATAATTATTATATATTTTCATAAAACATGATTCTCACTTAACAAAGGTCTTATGGTGTAGATTAAAATGACAAAGAAAAAACATAAAATCATTGAGTTCTATTACAAGTTAATTTTATAACCCTATATATTAGTATTATAACATATATAATATCCTTTGTTATAAATACTATCTTTAAAAAAACAAATATTTAATATTTTTCAAATCCATTTTATAATTTTAACTCATGAGTAGTTGATAAAGTTTGTACATCACAAATTTTTGTCAAAGTACATGCACTAAGAAGCTAAGAGAAATTATTAAGGTAGATAAATGTTTATGAGTTAGAAATAGAGAAAGGGTTATACAATTATAATTATGAAAATCCAATTTACATGTACCCAATATACTACTTCTTGAAATAGAAATTTTTACTATGATCAAGGAATAAATATAAAATAAATTTTAATTTCATATTTATAGAATTGAGAATTTTATATCTTTATCAAGTAAAAAAAGATTGTTTATGTAAATTAATGAAATATTTTAGGGAATTAGGATTTTGGTTAATGGTTAACTCATTAAAAGAATGGTTTTTTTTTTGAAAAATAGAAAATATGAATGTTAATGTTAACCATAAAAGTAATACTCATTCAGGACATTGTTTATTGGGACATATAAATGATTAAAATGTTTTGAAAAAATATAAAGACATTTAATTAGAATTATCTGATTAAGAATCATTTATTTCATGTGAGTATTTTTTATTATAAAATAGAACATATTATATATTTAGTAGAATATAATAAAGAGAAAATTATTTATTTGGATGAATTTGAAAGGAATTATACTGAACAATGAATATAAAAATGTATAATTTTCATAATTAATCCATAACTCTTATTAATAAATTTAGTCCAAAATGTTATGTTTTTATTATGAGGTCTAAATATGAAAATTTTGAAATTTTCAATGTATTGAAACATTAGTTCTATAATATACATGAGTAAAAATAAATTCCAAAATAAATTCAATGTGGGGAATAATAAAGCTATTATTTGATTGATCATTTGAAATATCAGAGAATTGTTTCAAAATCCACTACTTTGGGTATGGCACAATGAAATAGTGTATCTATAAGGAAAAATTTCACATTTGTAGATATGGTTTAGTAAATAATTATTTAGTATGATGCTTCTATATCACAATAGGGTTATTCTATTAAAATAATTGATTTTTATAACTAAATTCCATATCTAGAAATAATAAAGACATTATATAATATATAGATGATATAAAATACCAAAATATGTTTTATGGGGATTTAGAGTAATGAATCACACATGAAGAAAAGTATTTTAAATAACAAAGACTTAAAAATAGATGTTTGTATTTTAGAAATCTATAAGAAATAAATGGGTCGTGTTTTTATATTCTTACTAAGAAAAAATGGTTCATGGTTAACACATGAATATTTTACGTGAAGGAATATGTAACTATACGAGACACTTAGGGGAAAATTTAACTCAGTCATGCTCGGGAAAAATAAATAAGAATAATTCATATGATATAAAATGAGTCAATTCCATAATATATTGTGAAAATATGATATGACCATATGTCACATGAGACATAAAGGTTTAATTGGATACATTTGGATCTATCTATATATATATATATAATTATTTATAATTATGAATTATAGTTGAGTTGATTTCATAAAAATATACCTAAAACCTATCAAGTTATTATATATGGGTTTAATTATAAGAAGTAGCTAAACTCTTTGATATCTAAAATAAAGTCCACCTAATGTGGAAAGACTCAAAATATATAAGTCGATTTTTTAAAATAAAATTAGAAGCAATTGTATAGATTAAACTTTTAGGGATAAATTATTGGCAAAAGATTATAAAAAATAATCATATTTTACATGAAAAAATATCTTCATCGATTTATGTACAAAATTACATTAGGATTTTAATTTAAATGATAGATTATTGGGATTATGATAACTACTATATTGATATAAATTGTTTTTTCCTAATAGAAATTTCATAGATTATATACGTTACAACCTAAACATTTTTAAGACCCAGGTGGTGTTTCTAAGGAATTAAAACATAAATGAATCCTTTTTTAATTGATTCAAGAATATTATAGTAGGTATTTCATTAATTATGTAATCAGAGAGTTTAACATAACAAAAAAATAATATGATACTTGTGTATATACAATGGAAAGTGTATAAACTATTATATTTAAAGAATCATATTTTAATGACTTCATACTCATTGAAAATGATATCCCTTATGTGATATCTTTTTTATGAATATATTTATCAATGAAGTCCATGGATCATCTAGGATACATTCTTGGTGTTAAGATTATGAGAGATGGATATAAGTGGTATTTGGTATGATTCAAAAAAAAATTTATTGGAAGTGTTAAATAATTCTAGCATGGATAGGTATAAGAAGGAGAGAAGATAAAAAAGATGATAGGAAGTGAGGGTTGAGAACAAGAATGATTACATGAACCCATAAAATCATGATGAATTGTGGATGTGGTTGTGGGGAACATCAGATCTATTGACCCTACCACCCCTCCAACATGTGTTGCATCCTTTCATACGATGCAATTTCATCATAGTGGTCAGTTGGCCATTGTATTTTAAAATGGGGATGTTTAATTTATATCATCTCATACCAAATTTGTTCTTTTTAGTAAATTCATTAAGTTTTTACCCTCACTGATATTCACATAGAAGTCCTTAAAATCCAATAGATTTTTTGAATTTAAAATTGGCCTACTCAATTCATTAAATGTTTCGATTCATTTCTCCTTTGGTAATGACTAATATATTCTTTGGTCTAGGGGTACTTGGTATTTTGGGGGATTCTCAATGAAGGATTTAAAATTACCCCTATATTTTATTTTATCACTAAATCCCCTATTTACAATTTTTATTTTGTCTTCCTAGGTATTTCATTTCACTTATTTAAATAAATTTTCTGCTTCCCCATTGCTAAACTAATAGGGAAACTCATTTAACTGGATTCTTCTACTCGAAACCTAATAAGGACACTTTTTATGTGTGTGTGTGTGTATTGAGTTTAATGTTATGAAACACCTACCTTCAGTTATCTTGATCCAGAATAGTGAAAATGGTTTTTTTCTAATAAGAGGTCTATGAAAACTGACATAGCTACTATTCTAATTATCTACATCTTGGACCCTCCCTTATAAATTGTGGCTTTAGGAAGGACCCCATGAGAAATAATACCTTTGGGAAAACTTCTCTGAGTAATGGGAAATAAATTTTATTAAGAAATATAAAAGACTTGCTAATGAACAATCAAACCCCTATAATGCTAAGGTACCATTCATGTCTTCAATGACCCCAGATTCCTATAAAAAAAGCCTACGTGCACTCACGTTGATGTTTTCTTTTGGTTTTTGGATATAGTCAATAATGATGAACCTATTATAGAAAATTTTGTATCTTTTCCAAATAATTATGAGTTAAAAAAATATACCCACTCTTTTTCTCATGATTCTAATCGTGATGATAATTAGGAACCACAAAGTATTCATGATGATTATCTTCACTCAAGTATAATAAAGGTAATAATGATTTTGTTGATTCTCATGGTTTTATCACTCCACAACCTTATAAGTCTTGAAAAATAATTGACTACTATATGTTAGAGATAACCATTATCGCTAGATCATTGGGGATTCAATTAGAGGCAACCAACATCCTTCCAAAGGTGGTAACTAATTAAAATCCATCCGCTTCAGCATCCTTTGATGAAGATTTCTCCTCCTCATCAGATGAATATGAATCTTCCTCCAATTAATATTTCAAAGAGGATAGAATTATGCTCAAAAAAGTTCAATTGTGTTATTAGGGAATGATACTAAGAGAATTTCTATCCATGTATCGAGGATCATGAAACATTGTATTTTGGATGATACCGTAATAAGAAGATAATTGTTGATGATTATATCAGTATCACAGAAGGTATGTTTAATTGAGTATAATTTCAGCTTGACCTAAATCTTGATTTTGATTATCTTCATCTTTGGTGGGAATCTCACTTTTTTAGGAATGGTGTTTGAGTCTGCTTTGTTTTCATTTTTGAAGTTATCCCCATTTTTTTAGTATAATATAATTGGTTATTTGCTGTTGAATTACAATGGTTCTCATGTCAAATTGACTATTAATATTTCCTTGGATTCATATGTGATGAATTTTATATTTTATTAGAGATAATATGATAGAGTATTTTCAAACAATAATGATTTTAATTACCAAATACCAGTGTTTGGATGATTATTGGAGGAAATTCCAATGTGTGATGAATTTTAGTGCTGAAATGGATCCCATAGGGAAGAAAATTTTCATGATGAACTTTTTTGGGTTGAAGTACGAAACCAAGTTTATCAAAAACTACCATAAGAGTGAAGGAAAATTGATGTGGCCATTCATGCCATTCCTAAATGAAAAAATACATTTGAAAACTAAAACAATTAAGAGAACATTGCAAATATTTCTGCTATCTCAGAAGCAATTAGTCGATGCTGAATTTCCCACACTATTCTAAAGGCTTGATAGGAAAAAGAAGGACAATTAAGTGATTTACTTTGTGATAATTAGTTGTTACTTTCAATTCCAATATGATGTAGAAAAATTGTGATTGTAGTCTATTAGATTCTACATAAAGTGCTCAGTGAAGACTGGGGCTTTGTGGGTATTCACATTTGTTCTTTTCTTATTGAGTTCTCCCATTTCCCTTCAAGTATGGTTGTTAGATGTTTCCTATCAATTTAATTTCTTTTAAATTTCTCCTATAGGGAAAAAATTATTTTACCTCATGTAATTACCTTACATTTACATTTTAAGTTAAATTGTTTTTGTTTTCATGGGTTATACTCATGATCTGATCCATTATCATGATATAAAGGAGTTTGTAGAAATGTTACATTTTCTAGATCCAATAAATTCCATGTCATATTATTCTAAATCATAATTTAAAATCATGAATGATATTTCACATGATTTAATAATATGATTATTCATTCATTTTAATATTACATATATGATTTCACATATCATATGATTTGACCATAACTAGTTGATTCCAAAAAAATTATTAACAAAATTAATTGTTTTTTGGTAATTCATTCATATGGTTATTTATAAAGAATAATGATGAATTATTTTTAATTGTATTTTAGGATGATATCATTATCATGGACTATAGTATTACCATCATCCAAAATATCATATATGATTATAGATCATAGTCAAGGTATGGGTGTTTCATTTATAGCGGATTCATTAGCTTCATTATTTATAATTAATTTGTGATAGAAAATTTTGTAGGTTCTGGGCGTAGCGGAAGCACGTTGGTGGGTTTCCCAACATTAATTTTATCATTAACAGTGATCAATCTGAGATCTGTCACGATGTAAAACTCTGGATCATCAGAATAGAACGAAGCACGAAAAACAAAAGAGGGAGCCCTGGAACCATAGAGATAGGATCATCATATGTTGGTTATAATTAATTTAATTAATTTACGAGAATTACCTTGATGGAATTCTTTCTTCCTTGATGTCACCGGTCACGATTTAGTGTGATCTGTCGTTGCGTTGTAGAATCCAAGTGTAGGATTCCTATAACGGTGATACACACGTGATCCACGTATCTCTAGAAGTCGCTGAAGTGATATTCGTGTGATAGTGTGGAAGAACCTTTGCTTACAATGTCCTCCTTCGATCGCCTTGATCCGGTGGTGGTTGATCTCTTTCAGTCTTGAGAGCGTTCTTAGAGGAAGGAGTTATTTCGTCCTTGAGAGAACTATCCAGATTTTTATGCACATGGATTCTCTCTGGAAAAGTGTTTCAGTTGTGAGGATATTTATAATCATGTTTGATGCTATAGAGTTATGACAATAAAAATGCATTACATGTTTTATTTATTTCATTAACTCTTATTGAAAACTCCCATTTCGAATGATTAATTCCTTTACATGCGCCCACATTGATTATAAAAAATATCATTTAATAAAACGATATTATTTCCTCAAAATCCTTACTAAAAACTACATAGCGTGTAATCATTAATACACGGCATGTACTTGTGTTTATTTCCATTATTTCCTCCTCCATATTTATTAGACCTTGAGTAATGGCAATTTATTTATTAAATAAATGTAACTACTTTACTCGCTAATAAATATACATTATTTCGCCCACAATATATTCTCTTGAATAACTAGTGTCGAAATAAATGCGATTAGGAATCCTTAAATAATTATTAAACCATGGTCGGGAATAATCTTTATTTAACTTGTTAAATTAATATTTAACTAAGATACATGGACACACTTAATGTGTGACCCTCTAGGCCTCTTTCTTAGTGGCATTCGGCAGAGCCTGCCTAATGTCCAAGGTTAGCGTCTAGCAACATGCCAAGGCACCCATAGAGAAAGAAGTTAACGCCACAATGACGTGTCACCACCAGAAATGCTTACCATGTAATATAATCCCTTTTTCACGATATCTCGAATCAAGTGGGTTTCATGCTAGTGCAATCAACTCATGTGCTTGATTATTATTTATTTGACTTTCGGGAATTGAACTCGCCCATACCTTTCCATGGACATGGATTTATTTAGGCTATATCAATTCCATCAAAGGGCCTGAGATATCTACTTCCGTTATGGAACAAAAGGGACAAATCCATTCTTGCATTATCTATTAATGTAGTATTACTCGCGATGCACCCAACGTATCCTACCTCGCTGCGAACAATTTTTCATCACAATTTGCATCAATACATCTAAGTGCACGGGTTGTAATTCCCATTAATAATAATCTTATTGTCAATGGACCAGTACACATGCCCGTAGATAGGAACATTCAATGACACTATGAAATGTGGATTTCATACTGGCGGGTCTCATTCTCATAATATCCTCCTAGATATTACTAAGGGTGCACACCATGAGAAGGTTCCTCAAAGTTTTATGAGTCCTCGCCCCTAATGTCCTGTATTATTTGTGTCCCTCAAATAACATCATCCAGCCATAGAACATATATATTCAAGAATAGTGTTATGGAAATTCTGGGTTATCATCATAGTAGGGATCCGCTATGACCCTTTAATGTAATGGATATCCTTAGGAGATTATCACATGCATTGTCACGTAGAAGAAGAATCAAGATTTGATTAAGGATTTTATTAATGAATAAAGTACAAAGTAGTTGGTTCTAGGCCACAAACTCCAAAAGACTCCCACTTAGACTAGAGCCAACTGCTAACAACCTTTAACCCGCTAGCTCTCACATGACATTCATGATTCTACTGAGATAGGTCTTTAGTCATGGGGTCCACCATGTTCTCTTCCATGGACACTCTTCTCACTTCAACTTCACCCGTTTGATAGAAATCCCTCAAGAGGTGATACTTTCGGAGTATGTTAATTGTCTGTTGATGTGACCTTTTTTATTTCGCAAGAGCCACCACTGCAGTATTATCACAATAAAATGTGATATGATATTTACTGCTAGTCACCACATCAAGCTCCTGGACAAAGTTCCGAATCCAAACGGCTTCCTTGGTTGCATCAAAAGCCGCTATATATTTGGAATCCATTGAAGAATCGGTGACAACTGGCTTCTTTGAACTCTTCCAGCTCACAGCTCCTCCATTGAGATAGAAAACATATCCAGATTCTGACCTCAGATCATTCTGATCTATCTGAAAACCAGCATCAACAAACCCTCTGATGACAAGCTCCTCATCTCCTCCATACACTAGGAACATATCCTTAGTTCCTCTTAGATACTTAAGGATATTCTTAATAGCAGTCCAATGCTATTCTCCTGGATCAGCTTGATATCTTCCTACTATGTTCAGTACATAGGCAACATCAATCCTGGTATATAACATGGCATACATGATAGATCCTATAGCTGAAGCATATGGTATCTTACTAATTCTATATTTCTCCTTTTGTGTCTGGGGACACATTTTCTTAGAAAGATGCAATCCATGTGACACTGGAACCAATTCCCTCTTGGATTGCTCCATACTAAATATTTTTAGTATCTGGTCAATGTATATACCCTGACTTATTCCAGGAAGCCTCTTGGTTCATTCAAGAATGATCTTGATCCCTAGAATGTAGGCTGCTTCACCCAAGTCCTTCATGGAGAAACACTTGTTCAGTCAGTCCTTAACTGATAGTAACACTGGTACATCGTTTCTGTAAAGACCCGTAAATTTCAAGGGATTTTTTTTCTTAATTTTCTTTGTAATTTTACAAGAGCGCAGTTTCTGACAGCACCTGATTCTGAGGCCCGGTGTGCCCGGAATCATTTTCCGAAGTTTGGCTCGGGTACATTCAGTGAACGGACGAGCGGGTTTTTCTAACTATTGAACCGGTGCCCGAAATCGAATTCTAAGGGCACCGATGAAATCGCAGCGCCGGTATTCTCTTAGAAACGCCTCTTCCGGAGTTGCGTTTTCTCGGGTGTGGTTTTTAATTTTCGGGCTTAAAGTTAAGAAATAAAATAATTTTACGACAACTTTATTTTATTTCACTTAATCCACTTGGAAGCCACTTGAATCCAATTAAAGAAGGCTTAAACTGAGTTGATTTGGATAGGATGCTATCCAGAAATATCCTACCCTCTTGGTAGGATATTTGTGAGGAGGGGGCCCGCACGAGCCCCGCTGTTTCTTTCCGCTAAGTAACGGACCCACGAAAACCCATCATTATGAAAGTCAACTGATGCGTTTTCTTAATTTCTTAACAGACCATTTAATTGGGCGGTTTATTTCGTAAATTAAATGAGCTGTTTCTTTTGTTGAATTAATTCAACAAATTGATGGGTCGTTTCTTACCTGTTTTCGTGTGTTGGCATAATAATAAAATAAGACCAACCAAAATCTTTTGGGGGATTTCTCGTTGAGATAGAACCCTTGTATCTTCTTCCTCCTTCGCGAAGAATGCGAAGAACGCGAAGAACGCGAAGAGCGCCGAACCCGGAAATCGACGACGCGACGCCGTGATCCGCAACGCCGACAACGTTCTTCTGCGACGTCTCTTCCTCCGCGACGGATCTTCGATCGGCTGCTTGAGGTAAGAGTCTCGAACCTTCCTTTTTATCTCCTTCGTGGTGCTTACCAAAACACGGATTTAATTAATTAAATTAAATCTGCTGTTTCATGGTGCATTGAGTTCGCCGACTCAACACTGTGTTCCGCGATGACGCGACGATCTCCACCTTCCGCGATGAGCAATTCCGCGAAGAACGCTCGCGAGCGACGACTACGAGCTAGGGGTTTTATTTCTTGGAAATGCCTCTTTTTCCCTTGTCGTTTCCGTTCAAATTGAGAAACCCATTTATAAAACAATTTTATTTCATTAAAAATTGTTTCGGATATGCGTTCATGTGTTGAACTTTAATTTCTCCCATTGTTTATATCTAACGCGGAGGGTGCGGGCCAAACGAACACGGCCCGACAACCCTCCGCCATTCTTCATTTTTTTGTGCAGATTTGACGGGCGACGACGGAACGTGCTGCAACAGAAGTTTGATGATCCCGTAGTGAAGAACAAGTCCCGGGAGGAGCAGCGGCGTAGACGGGAACAAAATCGGACCACCGGAGCGATCCCGGTGGCCCGCGGAACTCGCCGGCGGCGCGGGTCGCCGGCGTGGCGGCGCCGGCAGCCGGGAGCGGCGGCGCCCCGGCGCGCCGCCGGACAGGCCGCCGCGGCGGCGGCGGCACCCGCGGACCGACGGTCGCGCGGGTCCGGTGCACCCGGACGCGGCAAAGCCGCGTCCTCGACTCAGCGGGGCCCCACGCGGGGGACCGCGGCACCACCAGGCCGCGGGGGCGGCGCCCCACTGCGCCTTGGCCGTTCGGCCGCTCGGCCGAACCGGGCCAGGCTGGTCCGACCGGCCGGGCCGCGCCCTAGCCGGACCGGACCGGCGCGACCCGGTTCGGCCGACTCCCAGGGGGGTCGGGCCGGGTCGGCCCGGGCCCGGACCCCCCCCCCCCCCGTCTTCGGACGGTTTTCGTTCAAATGGCTTTATCTTGAGCTACATGCCTCCAAATTACCCGCTGTCAGCGTCAACGCGATCCTTGGATCGAGATGGTCGTTTCTGTATATCGCACTCATGGTTTCGGAATACTTTGAGTTTGGCCGGGTTGGTTCGTACACGAAACCAACCGGGCCTTCGGAGCGGAAATGCTCATATCTTGAGCTAAGGACGTCTGATTGACGTGACGTCAGCTTCGTTGAATTCCTCTAAGTGAGACGGGTCTTTTGGCTCACTCAGCCCGAGGTTTGGATGCAGGTGGAGTATGGTCGGGTTGGTTTTTCCTTAAAAACCAACCGGGCCCCTGGGACGAAAACGCCAATAACTCTCAGATCGGGCGTCTGATTGACGCGCCGTCTGCGACGTTGAGTTCCTGTTGAGGATAAGGAACTTTTGGATACATCAACATCGAACTTTGTGTCAGTTGATGTGTCGGCCTCTCGGCTCGTGGAGCGGACCCTCCCGAACGAGCTTGCTGTGTGCAGGAACCCTAGTGCTGGCTGCGACTGCTTCTTCGACAGCGACGACCGTGCAGAGATCCTCAGTGGACTGCGGCGACGACTGTGCAGAGATCCTCCGTGGACTGCGACGACGACTGTGGAGAGATCCTTAGTGGACTGCGGTGACGACTGTGCAGAGATCCTCAGTGGACTACGACGACTACTGCACTCAGCGATCCTACGTGGATCTGTGCTACCGATCCTGTGTGGGTCAGCGCTCAGCGGTTCTGTGTGAGCCAGCGCCTACAGGTCCTGCGTGGACCCGATCCTGTGTGGGTCTGATCCTGTGTGGGTCACTGCGGGGTTAGTACCTATCGATCCTTCGTGGGTCCGACGACTTAGATGGTTCAGTGATCATCTTTATCGTCATCCGAAGAATTATACCTGTGTGAGCTGAATCTTGTGTTACTATGCTTTGTGGATTGTGTTGAGCTATCCGTGTGGATTTACTGTTTACTCTCCTTTGTGGATTGTGTTGTGCTATCCTGTGTGGGTATACGTTGCTTTCCTGTGTGGACTGGGTTGTGCTTGGGCTCGGATGTTGGAGCCGAACGGGAATTGATGACTTTGGTATATTTATGGGCATATACCTAAGCCGTGTCAGATGTTACTTCGTGATTGTATTTATCCTTTGTGGATTTCAGGAGACCTGCGGGGGTCTCGAGGTCCCTACTGAGTAGCTTATACTCACCCCTGCACGGGCTATGCCCGCACTATGTGGTGTTGGTTGCAGACGACAGACAACGCTGATCGTGGTGGAGGCGTGCGGAGCAGGATGGTACCTGGAGGTGGACCACTGGGCGGGACGTACTCGGAGCGGTCAGGTGGACCCGAGGTGCAGTGGAGGCTATCTGTACCCACCCTTCAGGTGGGACGTCCAGTGGACGGCTCAACGCTGCAGTTTTTCCTTTCAGTTGTACCTTACAGTTGGGGTTGTATTTCCGGCCCCTTTTTCCTTCAGCACAGCTTGTACCGTTTTTACTTAGTGTTTACTTTTCCGCTTGCTTACTCTGTGGTTCTTGTTTACTTTTCAAAGGCAATGCCTTCCCTTTTTGTTGGGATTTACGCCTCGGTGCTAGTCGCCAGCCCCTGGCCTTTGGAAGGCGGGTTTGGGGTAGTCACGACATGGGCCCCTAGGACGGGTCGTGACAGTTTCAAATAAGCAATATGTATTCAACATATACTACTAGGATAACGATTTCATTCCCATTAAACCCCTTATAAACACATTGCTCACATTCATTCTTAATGAAACCAAATTCCTTTATTGATTCATCAAATCGAATGTTCCATGACCTGGATGCTTTCTTTAATCCATAAATGGATTTATGCAACTTGCAAACCCATTTGGCTTCCCTTGGTGTCACAAACCCTTATGGTTGTGTCATATAGACATCTTCCTGAAGGTTCCCATTAAGGAATGACATTTTTACATCCATCTTCCAAATCTCGTAGTCATGGTAAGCTACTATGGCAAGTATGATTCTTATGGATTTAAACATGGAAACTGGCGAGAAGGTTTCATCACAGTCAATTCCTAGATGTTGTCTAAATCATTTAGCCACTAGCCTTGCTTTATAGGTGCTAACATGACCTTCCATGTACATTTTTCTCTTGAATACCCATTTTCATCCAACAAGATTTACATCAACTGGCTCATTGACCATATCCTAGACTTGGTTCTGATACATGGAATCTATCTCAAAATTCATAGCTTCTACCATCTTGCAGCTTCTGATCTTTCTACTGCTTCCTTTTAGGATAGTGGTTCATCATTGTCCAACAATAATTATTCACCATCCTCAGTGACTAGGAAACCAAATCTCTCTGGTTCCCTTACCTCTCTTGAGCTTCTACATAGTACTTGTGTTTCTGGAAGCTCTTCCACTTGGACCTATGGAACTTGTTCCTGTACCAACTCATGTGTATCTTGAGCATCAACTTCATCGAAGTCAATCTTGCTCCCATTATCCTTCTTGAGGATGTACTCCCTCTCAATAAAGAAGGTTTGTCTAGCTAAAGTCACTTTCTTGTCTGAAGGGTTATATAGGTAATATCCTTTCGTTTCCTTAGGATATCATATAAAGATACACCTCGTGCCCTGGGTTGCTAGTTTGTTTCCTATGAAGTCCTTAAAAACACCTCGCATCTCCACACATGAGTGTGCGACAAAGTGGGTTTCCTTCCATTCCATAACTCAGATGGAATTCCATTTTCCACCTTAGTTGGTACTTGCTTTAATGTGTATGCTGCAGTTTGTAATGTATATCCCCAAAAGGATAATAGAAGATCTGCATGAATCATCATCGACCTCACTATGTCCAACAAGGTGTGGTTCCTCCTTTCACTAACACTATTCCACTATGGTGTATAAGGAGGAGTGAGCTCAGATAGAATCCCAGACTCCTATAGAAGTTCGATGAACTCTTGGTTCTGATATTCTCCTCCTCGATCTGATCGATGTTTCTTTATCTTCTTACCAAGATGATTCTATACTTATTTCTTGAATTCCTTAAATTTTTCTAAGGCTTATGACTTATACCTCATTAAGTAGACATAGCCATATCTACTCAAATCATTAGTAAAAGTAATGAAGTAAGAATATACACCTCTAGCCTCTACTGGAAGTGGTCCGCACACATCCATGTGCACCAATCCTAGAAGCTTTGTGGCCCTTTCACCTTGTCCATCGAAGGGCAGCTTGGTCATATTTACCTTTAAACAAGCATGACATCTATCAGGTGGTTTTAGATCAGTAGATTCCAAATAACCATCTTGGTATAGCTTTGTCAAGTGCTTCTCATTTACATGACCGAGATGGTGATGCCACAACTGGGTGATGTATGATTCATGTGAGTTTGTTTCGTTATCGATTTCCAACACTTGGTTTTCATAATTTAATACATACAAAACATTTTTTAAATTTTCCATACCATAACATACGTTGTTCTTATAAAAGAGACAACCCTTATTTTAAAAAATGAAAATAAATACATCTATATCCAAAAAAGATACAGAAATTATGTTCTTGGTAACACTAGGCACATAATAACAGTTATCAACAACCAAAATCATCCCAGTACATAATGAGAGATTATAATCTCCAATAGACAATGCAGCCTACATTGTGCCATTGGTAGCTCAAAGATCCACCTCTCATCTACTAATCTTTCTAAATATACTTGGTTCTTGCATTTGAATACATATGTGAGCCCCACAAGCTGTATCTATTACCAAATGAGTAGAAATAAAAAGATTCCACTCGATAATGAATGCACCTTTAGCATCCCCATGCTTTTGGGTGAAATTCCTCTTCTAGTGGCCTTGCTCGCCACATGAAAAACATACTGCCTCTCGTTCCTTGTCCTGCCTCTAGATCTTCCCATTCTTGGAGGGATGATGGTCGGGGGATTCAGACCGTTTATAAGTCCTTGGCCCCTTTTCCTTGTCCTTCCTTTTCTTATTCACCATAAGGACTGCAGGTTTATCACACTCCATGTCCTTATCAACCTAGAGAATTAAGTTCAGAAGTTCTGATCGACTCTTCTCATTGTTACTCATGTTGTAGATGAAAATAAAGATAGAGAAGGTCTTGGGCAGTGATGATAGGATGAGATATGTACGCAACTCATCCGGGATCATAACCCCTAAGATGTCCAGGCTTTCAATGTAGCCAATGAGCTTCACTACATGAGGCCCAGCTGGCGCAAAATCTCTAAGTTTAGTTGTAAAAAAATCATTGGAGATCTCATATCTCTCTTATTTTTCCTTCTCTTGGTAGATATCCTTAAGGTCAGACATCATGTTATAGGTGTCCATTTTTTCATGTTGCTTCAAGAGAACATTAGACATGGCTGATAGCATGAAAAATTGGACATCTGTGGAATAATCCATGTGTTTCAAGTAGAGCGATAGTTACTCATCACTGGCCTCATTTCCAGGTGCAACTAGAATAGTCTCTTCTAGCACATACAATTTCCTTTCATGGTGAAGGGTGACGCGTAAATGTCTATGTCACTCTTGGAAATTGGTGCTGGTGAGAAGGTTTTCCTTTTTGAGTATGGTTCGAAATGATATGTTTGAATCCATTTTTTCTTGTCGTTTCTAAAAATTAAGATGAGAAAATGTTTAGTAATTTATTATAAAAACTGAGACAAATAAATAAATTAATACTTATTAGTCTCCCACTATTTTATCGAAATCCAATAGCCCTCACCATTGACTTCAGAATATTCTATTTCTTGAATATTCTAGTGGAAAGGATCCATATTTCCCTTCACATTACCCCAAAATGGGTTGGTTAATCAACTTCAAGGATTTTAGGTAGGCATTCCAAATTCCAACAGCATTAACTCGCCGCTCCTTGATCCACCGAGTGGACTCCCCAATCCTAAAATCCTTTTATTTTGGATTTCCTCAACCTTTGCCTCTTGGTCACACCAAGTCCTACTATGACAGTAAACCCTTGATGCGAACCAAGTCAAGTCAACCAAAAATCATGAATTAGAATTCCCCAGTAATTGAAATCACCCCAACTAGGGTTGGTCAACCACTTTGAATTATGGTTCGATTCTAACCAAAATTATTTAAGGCTACACCAACTTAATATTTCTTTGAGGGATTTTATCCTTATACATAAATTGCCAATTTATTACCTTTTATTACATTCTTTTTAATATTAAGTGGGATATACTTAAGTGATTAACCATGTCTAAGATAATATTTACATATAATCCAGTTTTATTTTAGTTCCATCTTGCATGCTCATTTAATTCATTAATTGTGTGATTGTGACAACACACCCATAATAAATAAACCATGCAACTGATAGAAATAAAATAAATGGAATGATAGTGATCATTTTATATTGGTTAGTTTATGTAGTGGTTGATAAACTAACCCAATACCTAAGGGAGAAACACCTTGAACCTTTCGGGTTCATGTTTATAGCTTTCCACCTGTACACCATTGTATCTCCTTTTATTGGTTTTGCCTTGGATTTTCACTTGAGTCACCTCTACTGGCTTGGGAGTTCCATCCATTACATATGAATTTATCTCACACGTAGGTGAGGGGTAAAAAGGTGTTTTTACATAAATGAATCCTTGGGCATGAAGGCCCAACATATTAATGAGGAGAAGGCTCGCAGGACAATAAATTTAATTTTAATAAATAAATTAAAAGAAACCATTCGCACAAAAAGGTCTTGGTCTATCTCATGATCATCCATACAAGCAACAATATTTATGCATAAATCAAACTAGAATTCAATTATTTAATCGTTCTTATTTAAGATAAATCACGCTTGAATCAATTAATTATCTTTAATTAATCAATCCTTTAATCTTAAACCCTTTTTTGAATTTCCATGAGATTCTCATCCATCATAATTTTAAACAAATAAATTCATTTAAAATTATCATTTTACGTAACTTGTACCTTGGAGTCAACTCGGAGAATTTCCATTCATTACGTAGAAGTTAAATTAAACACATATATATAAAACACCAATCATGTGTTGTGCCTTAGCTTTAATCTTTCACTATGGTACACATCTCAAGGGTTTGTATAATATAATAATAAATTTCAATAAATCTTCATAATTTGGATGAGTACACGGAATGTCGGTCTAACTACACGGAGTGTACTTTTTGTTCACCGTCCATCTGAAGTACACTCCTCGGGACATGGCGTATTTATGTAATTTGGAAATTTTTGGAGTACACGGTGTGTTTAGTTGGACACTCACCGTGTAGTTTCCACGTTACACGATTTCCTGTCGGGCAAGCCGTGTACGGGGTACACGGTCCAACCCTAACCCTAAGGGACTACACGCTGTTTTTAGTTGAACCACATGGTGTGTAATCTGGAAACTATGTGACACCTATTCCTGGTCGACACATGGTGTCACAAATGACTTGGATAGGATCCAATACATGGCCTGATTTTGCGGATCTGTCAGTGCATCAAACCTAGAATACATGACGTGTACTTCTGAATACACATCGTGTATTCTGGTGTTGTACGACCATGAAAATTTGGAACCTCCGGATGAGATCCACTATTTTAGTTTTAATCAAAATTAAAAGAAAAATTCATTTATGTAAGGTGAATGAAAAACTAGAGAGGAGGAACAGATCTCGAGATTCAGATTTTAAAGAATGATTAACATGAATTGAAACAACTAAATTATTAAATGTGTAAATCAAAAATGAAAAACTAAATAATTATAATCAATTATATGACCTCTCTGATAACACTTATAGGTTCCGGGCACAGTAAAAGCGCATTGGTGGGTCTCCCAACTTTAATTTTAGCGTTAACAACGATCAATCTGAGATCTGTCATGATGTAAAATGATGGATCTTCGGAATTTAACAAAGAATGAAAAAAATAGGGATTCCCTAAACCATAGATATAGGATCATAATATGTTGGTTATAATTAATTTAATTAATTTAAAAAAATTACCTTGATGTAATTATTTCTTCGTTGATGTCTCCAGTCACAATCCTGTGTGATTTGTCACTGCGTCGTAGAATCCAAGTGTAGGATTCCACTAGCAGTGATCCATACATGCTCCATGTATCTCTGGATGTCATTGAAGGGATATCTAGGTTCTAGTGCAGAAGAACCTTCGCTTGTGATGTCCGCCTTCGATTGCCTTGATCATGTGGTGGTGGATCTCTCTCAGTCTTGAGAGCATTCTTGGAGGAAAGAAATCTTTCGGCATTGAGAGAACTCTCAAAATTTTTTGTGCACAACGATTCTCTCTATAAAAGTGTTGGGGTTGTGAGGATATTTATAAGCAGGTTTGAGGTTATAGAGTTGACAATAAATAAACGCGTTATGCATTTTATTTATTTCATTAACTCTTATTGAAAACCCCCATGTCGAATGATTAATTCCTTGACATGCTCCCACGCTGATTATAATAAATATCATTTAATAAAATGATATTATTTCCTCAAAATCCTGATTAAAATCTACACGACATGTAATCATTAATACTCGACGTGTACTTGTTTTTATTTCCTTTATTTCCTCCACATTTTTTATCCATTGAGTAATGGATATTTATTTCATAAATAAAAGTAACCACATTACTTGCTAATAAATATATATTATTTCACCCACAATATATTATCTCCAATAACTAGTGTCAAAATAAATGAGATCAGGCATCCTTAAATTATTATTAAACCATAGTCATGAATAATATTTATTTACTTTGTTAAATTAATATTTAACTGAGATACATGGACACACCTAGTTTGTGACCCTCTAGGCCTCTTTCTTAGTGGCATTAGGCGGACCCTACCTAATGTCTTGGGATAACGTCTAGCAACACGCCAAGGCACCCATAGATAAAGAAGTTAATACCACAATGACGTGTCACCTCCTATGAATAGTTAATGTGTAATATAATCCCTCTGTCATGATAACTCGAATCAAGTGGGTTGCATGCTAGTGCCATCAACCCATGTACTTGATTATTCTTTCTTTGACTTTCCAGAATTGAACTCTCCCATACCTTACCATGGACAGGGATTTATTTAGTCTATATCAATTCCATTAAAGGGTCTGAGATATCTACTTACATTATGAAACATAATGGAAAAACCCTTTCTCTCATTATCTATTAATGACGTTTTACTCATGATGCACCCAATGTATCCTACCTTACTGCGAATAGTGTGTCGACACAGTCTTTGCCAATACATCTAAGTGCACAAGTTGTAATACCCATTAATAATAATCTTAAAGTCTAAGGACCAATGCATACATCCGAAGATAGGAACATCCAATGACACTATGAAATGTGGATTTTTTACTAGCGGGTCTCGTTCTCATAATATCCTCCTGGATATTACCAAGGGTGCACACTATGAGAAGGTGCCTCAAAGTTTTATGAGTCCTCGCCCCTAATGGATTGTATTATTTGTGTCCCTCAAATAACATCATCCAACCATATAACATATATTTATGAATAGTGTTATGGAAATTATAGTTTCTCATCATAGCAGGGATCTGCTATGACCCTTTAATGAAACAGCTATCCTTAGGACATTATCACATGCATTGTCACGCTGAAGAAAAAACAAGATGTGATAAGGCTTTTATTAATGAATAAAGTACAAATTAGTTGGTTCTAGGCCACCAACTCCAACAAATTATATAATGAAAGGTATGTATAAAACCACATGAAATTCATTAAAGGGATTTATTTGGACAATGATTTTTATCATTAAACTATGGGTTGTACATATCATTTCCAGACTCATAAATATCTAATGCAACACAAAAAAACTATTGTTTGTTTTAAGAAACCAAGGCCCCACCAATAAACTAGAAATATTTTTAACAAGTTTTCTATCATTAAATAAATCATTATGATGGGTGATGTAATTTTTTTCATTGAAAATAGTGGATAAAATTGAAGATCCATTAATAAATACTCCCATGCAACAAAAATATGACACATATATAGAATTTTTGGATATAAAATAATTCAGGAACATTCTCCCCTATAATTTAGTTTTTTTATTCTCAATGCTAATTCATAGGACATAGTTTTTGGGATAGAATAGTGTATCATGGTTTTACTATTGATTTCAACATATACTACATCACAAATTCATGTGTGTTTTATATATTATAATTGGAAGGAAATAAAATTGACCCCCTAATGGGAGATCAATGAGTTTTCCCTAATTGAAGACTATCGTGAAATGGAATGGGTTGTTATATTATATTAATATAACTCATTAAATGTAACAACCTGAGATTTTATGAAAAATATTCTTTTTAATTTTATTAATGTATTGTGTTGTACACTACACCAAAAGGAGCTTGCACAACACGCATCCTTGACTTGCCTTTCATTACACGCAATCACAACCTTCCTCGATAGCGTGTGTAGTACGCAATACTGAGTTTCACGAAATATTATTAAAACTAGCCGTTATGAATAGTAATAGCCACTTTTTAAATTTTAGAAAACTTATCTCTCAAAATGGACTTCATTTTTGGATTCGGAGTATCGAATTTAGCCTAAGGTGAAATTTTAGTACTTTTCAGATAACTTTCATATTCTGATGAATAGTGAAAATTACTAAATTATAATTAAAAACAACTTTTTTAATCGAAATAATTAATAGTGATAAATTATTAATTTGAGTGGTTTTAAAGTATATTTAGAATATATTTTTACAATTTAATACAATGTTGGTCATTGGATGTAATTTCACATTTAAACCAGACATAAACAAGTGTCAATCTTTTGATAGATATTATTTCTTAAAAACACTCTATTTGTTTTAACAGCGGGATTTAATTATAAAATTAATTAATGCAACTTTTATGTTATGAATTTGGTAAAATAGACTTCATTTTTGAATTCGGAATATGAAATATAGCTTAGGATGAAATTTTGGCATTGTTCTGAAAAACATCAATTTTTGATGAATAGTGAAACTACTAAGTGGTAGTTAAAAAACTGAATTTTTCATAAAACTTAATTTTACCGCTTCTGTGAATGGAATTTCAAAAATCCGAGAGACACGGTTGATGTCATTAAGTAAAATTTGGTTCAATGAGATGAAAATAGTTTTTGGTGAATAGTAACTTTTTACTTTTTTTACCACGGTTAATAGTAAATAGGGTAACTAAGGGTAAATATGATATTACGATTACCCTAACACATGTCCTAATTCTATTGGATAAGTGTAATTCGACCAAAAACAACCTTATGAATATAATATGACCATTTAGGTCCACTTGTATTAGATTATGACATTTAATATTGTTTTATTTAAGGAATAGTTAAAATAGTTAAAATCAAAGTTTAATAACTAAAACATTTTTAATATGGGGTTGTACATAAGATAAATTAGACTATAAATATTCATTAGAAAGATAAAAAGCTTTCATACATAATGATATTTTATTTATAATTTTTAGACTTTAAATAAATTAATTTATTTATGACACAACGATGATGCAGTAATTACCCTTTTAAGGAAATATTAACATAATTGATGTTATAAATGCTCAAATGAATGTAATTTGAGCCTTTTTATGAATTCCACTAATTTTCTAGGTTACTATGATATATTAGAGTTGATTTAATCAACTTTGTTCGAACATATAATTCTGTTATGACTTTCAAAAAAATCATATATCAAAGTGTCAAAATTGACACAAAATAGTTTTTAAATCAAATATTATATTATTAATTGTTATTTTATTCCTAAAAATCTAAGGTTCGTCCAAATGACTTAGATAAGGATATATATATTAATAATAAACAATTTGGGGTTCGTTTGTCATGTTATAGTAAGTGTATTAACCATATAGTGAAAGAAAACAAAAATACACGGTAAAAGTTAAATTATTTAACTTAGAGTTAAATCTAATTGATAAGGTTAAATTAATACCCTAAACTTGTCTAAATCCTATTGTAAGATCGGATTTGGACCCATCCCCACTTTAGCTTCGAAATAAGACCCTTTGGAACCATTATAAACCGATTTTGACCTTAATATAAAATAATATTTTGAGATATTCCTAAGGTGCCCCTCTCCTCCCTTATAAAAGGACACCTCCTCCCCCTCCTCCTCACACCAATTTGAGCACTCAAGATCGGCCAACCCCTTCCAAAATCTCTTCTCCACTTCCCTAGAAACATCCTAGAGGTTCTGGTCTTCCTCAAAGACCAATTTTAGTTCCCTAAGAGGAGGTCTCAAAGAGGCGCTTCAAAGAAGAGGTAATTACCGTTACCAATTCTTTCATCTTTATTTCTTCTTACACTTCTTCTTCTTAGGTTGTTTCATTACGAAGTAATAACATCAGTATCACTCATATACTGATATGTTATTATAAGTATGAAACAACCCTATTTCACCATCTATCCATCCTACGGAAAAAGAAATCACCGCGCGTGCGTACGTACGGAATACCGTCTCCACGCCGTGGTGTAATCTATTTTCCACCACCACCTTACATGGATGGGTATAATGGTGTAAAGAATAACTATACATAGTTATTACAACATCATATTGATTCTGATATATTTTATAATCCACTCCAATTCAATTCAATATTTATGGAAATGATATCATCGCTCGTGCGTACGTACGGACTACCATCTCCACGACGCGATGAGATTCATTCTCCATGTTAACCATTTAAGAATGATTATAAAGTATATATAATATGTACTAATGAAATATATGACATAATAATGATACTGTATTTATTTATATATTTATATGTATGTCATGTACTTAATTCCATTCAATTCAATAAGGAAATGAAAACAGCGTTCATGCGTACGTACGGACTACCGTCTCCATGAACGGTGTATTTCTTTCCATTTAATGATTTATTATATATATGTATATCCTGAATATATATATATATAAATTATGTTTTATGTTCTGGAATTAAGTAATCATGATCTAAGTAATCATATGAATAATTACAAGTCAAAACACGGACGACAAATGAAACAATTTTACCCAAAACGCTCTTTAACATGGAATTTACAAAAGAACGAGTAATATAAAGTCATAAGTGAACCATATATGATATCATAACAATGAATATGATTCTTTAATAATTAAATGACATTATTTAAATCATTATACAGGAGGTTCGGACACATACGAAGAAAATCGGACCTAAGGTAAGGGAAATATCACAATCTCATTTTTATCCGAGATTGTTTATTCGTAAGTATTTACTGGGGTGTATTTTATCATCCACATCCATGTTCCCTCAATATGTAATATTTTTTCCATCGACTTACAATAGTTTAAATCCAATTTTACCCTTCGGTGAGTTTTTAGTAAAGAATATGAAAGGAATCTTTTGTCATTTTTTTCGTACGAGGTACTTTTTGACTTTTCCGACAAAAGTACGAAGAATGTTTTTTTTAACTTATACGGTATGAATGGATTCTTAAAACATTATTTCCAAGAAGCTTCCTTTACAAGTTTTCAAGTTTAGTTTTTAATCAACTTCTTTTATTTTAAAGTCGTATGACATGTTATGAAAGGAAAAATGTTTTTGAAGTAGAAAGGATATTTTCCTCAAGAATAGAGTTCAAGTATTTTATCAAAATTATTTTTCATCTAAGATAATAAAAGGGTTCTGTTTTTATCCCTATTATTACATGGATTTGATTATGTTGTGATGGAAATATTTTTATGAATTCTTTTATCTTATATGGATTGTTTTATGATGTCATGTTGTTTAAGAATCCCATTTTTATTACATGGGTTACGCTATGATGTATGGTTTATGATTATGTGACACACATAAGAAAGGATTCATTATAAGATGGGTGGGACCTATATCTCCATCCAATGCATTGGGTAAAGATTTTATATCTCATGAGATAGACAGGACTGGAACGGTAGGTTATACCGGTTCAGTGAAACAGGACTGAAACGAGGGTTACTCGATTCAGAAAGGGACTTTGTCCCCTAAGATAGTCTTGGCATTGAGTCTTGACTAACAAGAAATGATTCTCTATGATTATGTGTGAATTCCACAAAGTTTCATGTTTTAAGTTATGATTATTGTGATTACATTTCATTGCCATGATTTATCCCATGTTATGAAATTATGCTCTCTTTTGCAGGTTAAGATTTCCAAAATGTTATGTTCTTATGAATACTATGTGATTGATATTTCTTTTGTTTACCCTTACTGGGCATTTGAGCTCAGCCTTTTATGTTTTCTTTTCCCCAGGATATAAAGAAAGGTTTTAGGTTTAAAAAAAGGAAGATCTTTATAATAGATGTTGAAGATCTTTCACCACGATTAGAAGATTACCTTCCGAGTTTCCAAAGACACTAAACTATTATGATCCTTGTGTGTGTGTTTTTGTTATGTACTAAGTATTCCGCAAATGTAATGTAATGTCAATGTACGTCATGCTTCGGGTCTCTATAGTTGGTATCAGAGGAAAGGTTTAGTCAACCTTTGGAAACTAGGATGCGAGAACTTTAGTGAGATCCCTAGAGGTATTTATAAGGTATGTATAGGGATGTCTCTAAGGATAAGTATACGTATAGGATACAGTCCTAGAACTACGGTAACGATCATAGAATTTAACCTAAGATGTTAGATATTAAGGGTACTCCCCCTTTACTATGTTGTTTTCCCTAGCATGATTTTTGCCTCTCACAAGATTCTTTTTGTGTTTTAGTTAATGGAGGGAACTAGAAGAAATTCGGTTAACATTGAATTTAATGGACAAATTGGTGACTATGAGCAACAAAATTGTGTAATTCCTAGAGAGAAAGATCTTGTTATTATTCCAAATCAGTCATCGCAATATATGATTAACAAGGTGAAATTTAGTGGTATGCCTAATTCATCAAAGAAGATGAAGATAAACTATTATGCATGTTCGCATGTTGAGGAGCATAAAGAAAGGAAGATTGAGATTTCTAAAGAAGGGAAGAAGAACCTTGAGGAATACCTCAAATGGAGGGATCGATGTTATCTGTGTGGAGAAAAGGGTCATAGAGTGACAGACTGTTATGGAGTTCAATGTCTTATTTGTGGGGAACATGGGCATTACCCAACTCAATGCCCTGACCTAAAAAGTTACTTCTAAATCAAGGAAGGACTTATTCCAGGACAATCATTGAAGTGGATAGACTGAAGTGTTTATGTATTGGTATTCAGGAATAATGTTGTTGAGGTACTTTTATGGTGTATTGAAATATTTATTTATTGGTCTATTGTGGTTTTCAATAATTTTAAGGTACCGGTAACCATGAAAAGTGATTCAAATATTTTGGAAAGTAGATAATATGCTCATAATGAAGAGATAAGGAGAAAATGAAATGTTTGACAGTATTCATGAGCTCATGATTGATATAAGGACAAAGTGATATCATGGTTTGAGTATATAGAATTTTGAGGATTTTGATATGTGGAAAGTGTTAACTTTTAACTGCATTCATGTTTTCACTAAGTTTCAATGGGTATTCAAGAGAATACATGATTAAGGACTTTGAATGTTTGGAATGTGACCAACAAAACATATCTTATGATATATGGGGATCAACGATGGTATTAAATCTCTGGTAATCGTTTTCACTATGTTATGAGAGTGGACTGCAGTATTATGGATAAGCCTAAAGATTGAAATGGATTATGTTGGACATAAGTGAGTATTGTTTAAGGATAGAAGTTTTTTTCGATATTATTGATGGGATGTTATAGTAATGTAGTTTTATAAAAAGGACAACCTGCAGGACGGGCGACAGCCCATCACGTCAGACAAGGCTGTGGGAATCGAACCCACAACCGAAGTGCGACTGGCCTTTATATCGCCTACCACTGGCCTACAGGAAGTCCCTGTTTAGTAGAAACTAGTTTTATTATATTAAGCAGTATGATATATGAAGTATAAGTCCATTTTAGGAACCATATGTGATTAATCTCACTATAGATCGACTTATGTATATAATTTTTGCTAACTTTTTGTTTGAGACAGATGGAATGACCCGTCATTCTATCACATGATCTGCTAACACTTCACGAATAACAAATTCAACTTCATTTATTTAAGAGATGAAGTGGAAATTGTTCAAGGCACGAACAACAGTGAGATTGTACCAAAATAAAGTAAGTATTTATTCTAATGCAAATTTTCAACATTAGGGAAATGATCTTCAAAACCAAAAATGTTGTCCTAGTGATCTTATACCTGATGAATCAGATGGTACCTTATATCATCACAAATATATGGATTTGTGATTACTGGCTTTTCCATAGCCATGTTCTCTACCACTCTCCAACAGAACATGATGGTTAGATTTCTCTTCCATATCCATATTTTCACCTATGTGGAAACCCAGTGATTAGTTTATTTGGTTAATCGTTACATTTCATACTTTAGTTTTTAAAGCCAAGTTTTGGTTTTCTTTTTTACGATGTGGGTTTCTATTAAAGAAACTTTCGAATAGTAAACCATTTATAACCCCGACGAATTTCGAGGGCGAAATTCATTTTAAGGGGGGTAGAATGTAACAACCCGAGATTTTATGAAAAATATTCTTTTTAATATTATTAATGTATTGTGTTGTACACTACACCAAAAGGAGCTTTCACAACACGCATCCTTGACTTGCCTTTCATTACACGCAATCACAACCTTCCTCGATAGCGTGTGTAGTACGCAATACTGAGTTTCACGAAATATTATTAAAACTAGCCGTTATGAATAGTAATAGCCACTTTTTAAATTTTAGAAAATTTATCTCTCAAAATGGACTTCATTTTTGGATTCGGAGTATCGAATTTAGCCTAAGGTGAAATTTTGGTACTTTTCAGATAACTTTCATATTCTGATGAATAGTGAAAATTACTAAATTATAATTAAAAACAAATTTCTTAATCGAAATAATTAATAGTGATAAATTATTAATTTGAGTGGTTTTAAAGTATATTTAGAATATATTTTTACAATTTAATACAATGTTGGTCATTGGATGTAATTTCACATTTAAACCAGACATAAACAAGTGTCAATCTTTTGATAGATATTATTTCTTAAAAACACGCTATTTGTTTTAACAGCGGGATTTAATTATAAAATTAATTAATGCAACTTTTATGTTATGAATTTGGTAAAATAGACTTCATTTTTGAATTCGGAATATGAAATATAGCTTAGGATGAAATTTTGGCATTGTTCTGAAAAACATCAATTTTTGATGAATAGTGAAACTACTAAGTGGTAGTTAAAAAACTGAATTTTTCATAAAACATAATTTTACCGCTTCTGTGAATGGAATTTCAAAAATCCGAGAGACACGGTTGATGTCAGTAAGTAAAATGTGGTTCAATGAGATGAAAATAATTTTTGGTGAATAGTAACTTTTTACTTTTTTTTACCACGGTTAATAGTAAATAGGGTAACTAAGGGTAAATATGATATTACTATTACCCTAACACATGTCCTAATTCTATTGGATAAGTGTAATTCGACCAAAAACAACCTTATGAATATAATATGACCATTTAGGTCCACTTGGATTAGATTATGACATTTAATATAGATTTATTTAATGAATAGTTAAAATAGTTAAAATCAAAGTTTAATAACTAAAACATTTTTAATATGGGGCTATACATAAGATAAATTCGACTATAAATATTAATTAGAAAGCTAAAAAGATTTCCTACATAATGATATTTTATTTATAATTTTTAGACTTTAAATAAATTAATTTATTTATGACACAACGATGATGCAGTAATTACCCTTTTAAGGAAATATTAACATAATTGATGTTATAAATGCTCAAATGAATGTAATTTGAGACTTTTTATGAATTCCACTAATTTTCTAGGTTACTATGATATATTAGTGTTGATTTAATCAACTTGGTTCGGACATATAATGCTTTTATGACTTTCACAAAAATCATATATCAAAGTGTCAAAATTGACACAAAATAGTTTTTAAATCAAATATTATATTATTAATTGTTATTTTATTCCTAAAAATCTAAGGTTCGTCCAAATGACTTATATAAGGATATATATATTAATAATAAACAATTTGGGGTTCGTTTGGCATGTTATAGTAAGTGTGTTAACCATATAGTGAAAGAAAACAAAAAGACACGGTAAAAGTTAAATTATTTAACTTAGAGTTAAATCTAATTGATAAGGTTAAAATAATACCCTAAACTTGTCTAAATCCTATTGGATGATATTATTTGGACCCATCCCCACTTTAGTTTTGAAATAAGACCCTTTTGAACCATTATAAACCGATTTTGACCTTAATATAAAATAATATTTTGAGATATTCCTAAGGTGCCCCTTTCCTCCCTTATAAAAGGACACCTCCTCCCCCTCCTCCTCACACCAATTTGAGCACTCAATCTCGGCCAACCCCTGCCAAAATCTCTTCTCCACTTCCCTAGCAACATCCTAGAGGTTCTGGTCTTCCTCAAAGACCAATTTTAGTGCCCTAAGAAGAGGTCTCAAAGAGGCGCTTCAAAGAAGAGGTAATTACCGTTACCAATTCTTTTATCTTTATTTCTTCTTACACTTCTTCTTATTAGGTTGTTTCATTATGAAGTAATAACATCAGTATCACTAATATACTGATATGTTATTATAAGTATGAAACAACCCTATTTCACCATCTATCCATCCTACGGTAAAAGAAATCACCGCGCGTGCGTACGTACGGAATACCGTCTCCACGCTGTGGTGTAATCTATTTTCCACCACCACCTTACATGGATGGGTATAATGGTGTAAAGAATAACTATACATAGTTATTACAACATCATATTGATTCTGATATATTTTATAATCCACTCCAATTCAATTCAATATTTATGGAAATGATATCATCGCTCGTGCGTACGAACGGACTACCGTCTCCACGACGCGATGTGATTCATTCTCCATGTTAAACATTTAAGAATGATTATAAAGTATATATAATATGTACTAATGAAATATATGACATAATAATGATACTGGATTTATTTATATATTTATATGTATGTCATGTACTTAATTCCATTCAATTCAATAAGGAAACGAAAACAGCGTTCATGCGTACGTACGGACTACCGTCTCCATGAACGGTGTATTTATTTCCATTTAATGATTTATTATATATATGTATATCCTGAATATATATATATATAAATCATTTTTTATGTTCTGGAATTAAGTAATCATGATCTAAGTAATCATATGAATAATTACAAGTCAAAACACGGACGACAAATGAAACAATTTTACCCAAAACGCTCTTTAACATGGAATTTACAAAAGAACGGGTAATATAAAGTCATAAGTGAACCATATATGATATCATAACAATGAATATGATTCTGTAATAAGTAAATGACATTATTTAAATCATTATACAGGAGGTTCGGACACATACGAAGCAAATCGGACCTAAGGTAAGGGAAATATCACAATCTCATTTTTATCCGAGATTGTTTATTCTTAAGTATTTACTGGGGTGTATTTTATCATACACATCCATGTTCCCTAAATATGTAATATTGTTTCCATCGACCTACAATAGTTTAAATCCAATTTTACCCTTCGGTGAGTTTTTAGTAAAGAATATGAAAGGAATCTTTTGTCGTTTTTTTCGTACGAGGTACTTTTGACTTTTTCCGACAAAAGTACGAAGAATGATTTTTTAACTTATACGGCATGAATGGATTCTTAAAACATTATTTCCAAGAAGCTTCCTTTACAAGTTTTCAAGTTTATTTTTAATCAACTTCTTTTATTTTAAAGTCGTATGACATGTTATGAAAGGAAAAATGTTTTTGAAGTAGAAAGGATATTTTCCTCAAGAATGGAGTTCAAGTATTTTATCAAAATTATTTTTCATCTAAGATAATAAAAGGGTTCTGTTTTTATCCCTATTATTACATGGATTTGATTATGTTGTGATGGAAATATTTTTATGAATTCCTTTATCTTATATGGATTGTTTTATGATGTCATGTTGTTTAAGAATCCCATTTTTATTACATGGGTTACGCTATGATGTATGGTTTATGATTATGTGGAACACATAAGAAAGGATTCATTATAAGATGGGTGGGACCTATATCTCCCTCCAATGCATTGGGTAAATATTTTATATCTCATGAGATAGACAGGACTGGAACGGTAGGTTATACCGGTTCAGTGAAACAGGACTGAAACGAGGGTTACTCGATTCAGAAAGTGACTTTGTCCACTAAGATAGTCTTGGCATTGAGTCTTGACTAACAAGAAATGATTCTCTATGATTATGTGTGAATTCCACAAAGTTTCATGTTTTAAGTTATGATTATTGTGATTACATTTCATTGCCATGATTTATCCCATGTTATGAAATTATGCTCTCTTTTGCAGGTTAAGATTTCCAAAATGTTATGTTCTTATGAATACGATGTGATTGATATTTCTTTTGTTTACCCTTACTGAGCATTTGAGATCACCCTTTTATGTTTTCTTTTCCCCAGGATATAAAGAAATGTTTTAGGTAAAAAAAAGGAAGATCTTTATAAGAGATGTTGAAGATCTTTCACCACGATTAGAAGATTACGTTCCGAGTTTCCAAAGACACTAAACTATTACGATCCTTGTGTGTGTGTTTTTGTTATGTACTAAGTATTCCGCAAATGTAATGTAATGTTAATGTACGTCAAGCTTCGGGTCTCTACATTAAAGGGTATCATGTGGAGAATAAAATATTATTAATAGAACAACATTGTGACTTTTTTGGTTTAATCTATTAATGTATATCCTTCAGTATTTCAGAATTAATATATTTGATATACTTTGGGGTATATACATTAAATTTATCACTATTAGTAGATTTTAAAAAATTATTTTTGAATGCATGAATTCATAATTTGATAACATTATTATTCTAAATTTTAGATTACATAATCATGGGTTGGCTGTGTAAATCATTGATAGTATTGCAAGTTTTGATAAAATTATTTAAGATTACTTCTATTTTATAGTAGGTATGATATTTTGTTATTCTATTGAATTATTCTGATGAAATTGTTGACCTTAATTTTATAAGTGAAATGTAATGTTCTCATTAATTATCTAAATGACTTGTGATTTATGTATCTCATTCAATTATTATATTTCTAATAAAATATAATGTTTGAGTTAGCCACTATAAGATTATCCTATTGTAGGTCTCATGGATATACTCTATTCCTTGAATAAATAGATTATATAAGTTTACATATAATATTGAGAGGTACATTTTTTGATAAGTTCATATAGTGATACATTTATATGATGGAGAACACACCAAATCCAATTATAGTTTAACCAAAAGTGATCCATTTCTAGAAGTTGTTCTTTGTTTTTTTTATGAATTCAATATTTATAATTAATTTTAATACAATAACAATTCAAAAGGTGACACAAAATTCTATTTAATAATAATTTATTTTCATAATATATATATATAATACAGTTTATGATAGTATATTGAAAATTGTGTTGAATGAATTTAAAATCTTGTTATAGAAACTGTATAAATTCACTTTGAATTTATAGAAAGAATTCTGGGAGATAGAAGATTGAATAAATATGTCTTTTATTCATTTAATATTCAATAAAAATTTATTTCAAATATAGGGTAATGATTTTATTGTCCTTTGATAATATGGATTCAAATTATTAAACAACATAATTAATAGTCTTTAATGATTTTTTCATTTTATATGTACATTGTGAAGCCACACATAGACTATGAAATTTGAATATTTTTTTAAGAGATTTATTTTTTAGTTTTAATTGATATATATTTTTTAATTTAATAGAAATCTATAGTGAAACTCAATTTTCAATTTTACTTTAAATGTGAATTTTGAATGATGATGTTTTTTTTATTTTAAATTAATTGTGTGAATACATAATTTTTTATATATTATATAATATTTTTTGAATTAATTTAAAAAATAATTTTGGCACAAAAAATAGATATTTTTTGTGTTTGGGATGAGGAATTTTCTTTTCTATCATTATCAATCTACTGTCGGCATGTAAAACCTACTACCACTACCCATTCTCCTATTAGAAGGAAATCCTACGCTTCCACTAACATTGAAAAATATTCTAATTTCATTTCTAGATATGGCTAGCTAAAAATTCCTACTTCTATAAAAAATTCAAAGTGATATCCTTGTTTTCCACTATTAGTAAATTTTTCCCTTATTCTTCTAATATCCATAAAGAAAATTACTTCATGTACTAGCCCTACTACTAACACTTCCATCCCCATTCTTAAACTACCACTCTACGACCACCCACTCCAACTTCCACCAAGGATACCTTTCTACCGCTAGTGTTGAATTCTATTTTCTATCCCCATTATAGCACTACCTCTACCATTTCCACACCTTTATTCTATCATCACCTCATTTTCCAACACCATAGACCCATTACTATAAACCCTTCATTCATGAAAACTGGGTGATGACCAAATCCAAGGAGATGAACTGAAGCGCCACCAGTCTCAATTGAGCCTAAATTATCTATAAACAATATGGATGACAAACCAGATGTACAAATGAATATGATCATAGAAATGTTGAATCAACCATCTGAAAATAAAATTCATCATTTCCACTTGAATATAGGATTCCATTTCTCCCTGATTGAACCAAAGGTTATATTTACAGAAGATGAATGTGATTCTAAAAAATCATTACCCATGTGGGGATGAAGTCGAACACACTAGATCTAGACCAACCAACCAAAAAAATTCCAAATATGACATTCTTAAAAACTTGTACTTAAATAAAATAACTATATCCAAATAAGGAATTTTTTCCATGTCACATATACATGTCGAACAATGGATGCCTTTACCAAACTAGGTTAATTGAGGAGATGAATAATCTCATTAGGGAACATGCTGAACAAAACTAGATATTTCCATTATTAAATATGATTCTATCCATGATGTCATGATTCAGGTCTTGAAAATATCTAGTGTTCCCCAATTAGGAACTCGAGCTCTATGTGAGACTAAACCCTTTTGAATAATGACCGATCCTGAAGAGCATAACATGATCAATCACAAATTTTAGAATCATAATGAGATTATTGTCGGTAAAGAACAATTTCCCATGTGTGCTTGATTTTAAATATAATTAGAATGATAATGTTTCCTAATGACCTAATGTTATAACCACTTTTATAACTAATGTAAAGTCAGTATAAATATGATAATGAATTAAAAACCACTGAATATATTTTTTGGATTACTAAGTTTTATTTTTTCCCTAGGTTTGAATTCAATGATTGTAGAGACCCCGCCTCTTTCAATGATGCAATAGCGACTTCATAAAATGATACACCACAAGTAATCATAGAAATTTCTCAATGAAATCATCACTCTGACATGGTTGGGATGAAAAGATACACCCAATACAAACTTACTATCAATGATTCTTATACACATTTGCAATTCCCATCGGGCACAAAAATAAGATAATATAGGGATGAATACCTCAAAATGAAATCCAAAGATCATGGAACCCAATCCATCCATTTAATACCACATGGATATCATTTTCAAATATCAATAACCATCACCCATCTAGTATATGCTATTTTTTTATATCCATACTAATTTTGGGCTTCTCAAATCACTTCACAACCCAAATTTAATTTCAATATTCAACTTAATTATTTGTTTCTAATTTTTTTTTCATATTAATATTTGATGATGCATAAGTCCAACACCAAGAAATTTGTTTTCAATCCCACATGGAACATATAATATCAAGTTGGTATGGTCATCAGTCTATAATCAAATACAATGGAGAATAAATTTTCACTAGAGTTGTGAGGAACTAAGACATTGTATCCTAATTATTCAGGAAGGAATCACTAAAGTCAATTATATGAGGGGATAATTTTCAATATAGAATTATTATTGAAAACATTATCTATGATAATCTTCTAGATCATCAATGATAGACACATTTCAATCATCTGATGATGAAGAAAAATCCTATTTCACTAATAATGAGAAGATGTCTGAAGTCACTCGAATGAGTTTAAGGTTCTCATGGTACTCCTGTGGTCAATTGAGAGCATTACATGAATATCCAAGAATTATTCCAGAAATTATGAAATGTTCAATATTGAAAAGGACACACTCTCTTTCTCATAGGCTATATTCATCAATCACACTATCAATCCGTTGTTACTTCATTTATTTCATTTCTTTTTGTAAATTTGGTTTGTTAATACAATGACAGCTCACTAGGACATTTGTGGTCATGCTAAGAAAAATTTCCCCATTACCCAATTGATGAATTCTAATAATTAGGTTTATTTATCATGATATATCATTAGTTGATTCTAATGGTTTAATATGTTATATATTTCTTTTTTATTTTATTTTCATTTTCTTCTAATCTTATTCTACAGATTTCAGAAACAAAAAATTTTGACATAAATCACATCATGTGATAGAAATAATATGAATAATATGTGGTTGATTAAATATATCCAATTACAAAACTATATAATAATTTATAATATAGTGATCATTGTATTTCTATATCCAAAACAAAAAATAGATAAGGTATATCAATGATATATTATTTTACTATTATAATAATAGGAAATACATTGAAAATTTATACAATAGAAGAAAAAGGTAATTATCTAATTCGAGAACACGGTTCTTAAGAATAAATTACAAAAAATGTAATTTTATCCAATATTTCAACCATTAAAACCAACTAATGAATATAAAAAACACTTCAACATAATTCTCTTCTCTAGAGACAATATGAGTCCCACTTTACTACATTTTACTTGGGTTCCAAAATAAATTTTATGGCATCCCCATTAAAGGAGGATCATCAAACATGGAATTGTGGTTGGGGAGTCTAGTGTGAGTGTTTAAATTTTGTCTAAAATGATATCAAAGAATGAGAATAATCTAGTTAGTATGACCTCATTGGTTTTGATCCTGAGGATGAGAGAAATATACTCAGTAAACACTAAAATCTATCATTTATTGAACAAATGAAAATAGTGTTTTCACCATTCGATTAGAAAACTCTACTTCCTACTCTTATTATCATAAAAGAGTTAAATTAGGCAGTGCAAAAATGGATGATAATATTCCTCTTCTAAATAGGGCTCTGAGTGAAATATATTCAACTAAATAATATTTATTACCAAAAATATTAATTAAATGATCAAGAGGATTGTGATCATAAAACCCGAATTATAGGAAATATATATAAATTTAATGGAATGTTAGGTGAAGACCCAAATTGGAAGTTGATAGTTTTTAATGAATTATTCAAAGGATATAAAAGTAGATGAATCAATAATGATCAAATTTTCCATAAGGCTTTCCCTTTCTCTCTTAAAGTGGAAGCTATGGAGTGGATACACAATCTAAAAAATTGAGAATTCACATTATGGGACATTATAAATATGTAATTATAATAATGGATCTTCTATTATTCATTGATTGATCAACTAAAGAATGAGATCTAGGGAATCAAAATAAAAACTAAGATACTCTCGATGAGTTTTGGGAATGGTTCATGAAATTAACTACATCCTACCCACACCATCTCTATGAGGAACATCAATTCGTGGTGTGCATTTACAAAGGATTAATAGAAAATGAAATGAAACTTGTACATGATTCATTGGGAGGATCTATAACTGATAATTTAGTAGTTAAAGTAAGACATATTGTTTATGAAATGTCCCAAAATTCATGAACATTTGTTAAAATAAATGAAACTAGAGGTTTACATGCAGTAAAATGTTCTAACTATCAATTAATTTAAATTAAAATTTAGTAAATAACATATCATTTGAAATAGCTAGCTGTGAACAAGGTGCATGAAACATAACCAACCACAACCCTTAGGTATTCCATCATTATAATTCTTATTATAATTACAAATATTGTTCCCCTCAAGTTAGAAAAACTAATAGCTATGATGTAATGTACCAGGGGCAGTTCCAGATACAACCAACTGGTAACCAAGGATTTAAATAATTTCATAACAATTAGTTTAGATAATATAGAAAACATCCATAATGGACACAATTGTATAAATATTTACATTATACATGTCAAAATCCTTTACAACCACCACCATTACAGATAAAATGTTTCCAATCATCCATAAGATACCATTAATGAAAAGAACAAGATAATTTTCTGAAGGGAATAAAGAGATAGTTAATAAAATCTCAAATTATTAAATGAACCACTCTCACAAATATCAAGGATTTGGTAATATTTTTTCTTAAAAAAATCCAATCCCCAAATGGAAATATTAGTTCTATTATATTAAGGTGTGGAAAAGATCTATAATGTAGTAAAGGATAGTCCCTATCGACCAAATATGGATATGAAAAAACCAACATTTTCCTACTAAATCTACCTAGGAAAGGTAGATTGAGGAGTAATCTATGAAGAAACCCCAGTTTAAGAAATATACTGGGAAAGATATGAAATATTACCCACATAAAACCTAGAATCCATTCCTTATATAAAATGAACCAACTAAGAGAAACAATGAATAATCACTACAAGAACATGTCATGGAGGTGTTAAAAATATTATATATCAATATACCTTAGTTGGAGGTCACTGTCCAAATTACAAGGTATTCAAAATTCATTAATGTCATGTGGACTAATAATAGGATATTATTAGGAAATAAAGTGGTAATATTAGTTATTAATTTTTATTCCCTTACTACCCCTTGAATTTCTAATAAATTCTATGATTTTTGTACTTTCCCTATCCCATGAAAATATTTATGAGAATACTTTTTCCAATACATTTTATGATTTTAGAGCCTTAGATAATGTAATGACTTATTCTATTTATTCTTCACTAAATAATAGAGAAATCAAACCCATCCATGTAGTTGTAAAACTCTCCAATTGATCGACTTCCTACCTGGTACGTGTTCTTAAAGAAGTCTTCATATGTTCAAATGGATATCTACTAACATTTATTATATTTTTAGTGGATTTAAAAATCTTGTAAGTAATGAAACACTAACATGAAGTGAAATACATATTTACAATATAATATTATAAATTACTATAATATTATCAGGAGTAAATTGAAATTATAATTAACATAATTAGTTTAGGAGAATATTTAGAAACACAGAATCCTTTTGATGAATCTATTTTTAAAAATGATCTTAATTTTGAAATATATTTTACTGTTGAAATATTTGATGAATTTAATGGGTGGTTTTTTGACATGTTACTCAAATATACTAAAAATATATTTTCATTTCGTGATAAGGTTTCAAAAAAATGGAACACTGAATTGAAATAATATTTGGAAAACCCACATCAACTAGAATTGAAGTTACTACCATCAAACATAAAATATAATTTATTAATGGAATGTGATATGACATTATTCATAATATAAAATCATTTAGACCCTATCATTAAAAGTCAACTGCTAAAAATTATGAAACATAATGCCATAGATGTTGGCTAGATATTATGGGAAATCATAGGGATTATCCCTACCACCTGCATGCATAGGATTTTTTGTTAATGATGAATCTTAAATAATGAGATTGTCCCAATGGACACTCATATTTACCATTTAGTGAATAGAAAAAGGTAGAATTAATTTTAGGAGAAGGAATAATTTTTTCAATCTCAGAAACCCGATGCCCGGATCCAATTCAGAATGTCCCAAATAATATTGGTTACACAATTGTCTAAAATGAGACAAATGAGTTAATTCCCATAGGAATAGTAATATATGGAGAGTTTTCAATGATTTTTTGAGGTTGAACCACGTATATAGAAAATTCCATTTTTCTATACCCTCTAAGGACTAAATGCTTGAGAGACTAGCTGTGAAGAGTCACTATTAATTCCATAATGGATTTTCTAGGTATTTTATAGTTCTAATTACTTTTTATGACCATGAAATGGCCACCTTAACATGTTCCTTTGGTATGTTTAACTACCATAGTATGCTTTTCACTATATAAAATGATTAAAGTACCTTTCATCTCTACAAGGTATGTATTTTTTCACACATCATAAAAACAAATCATAGATGTATTTCTAGATGATTTCATTATGTATGAAACAAGTATTAAAATCTTGATGGAAGGTTTGAGAAATTTTTATAATGTAATATTGAGAAAAATATGGTTTGAACATTTTCAAATATCAATTTTCTGGTAGAAAAAGAAACTTTTTTGGTCCATAAATTTATAAGTGATAAATTAATATAGATAAATCCAATATTGTTATTATCTCTACACTACTTTAACCCACCACAATGAAACACAATAGGTCATTTCAATTCCATGATTAATTTTATTGAATTATTATTGGGGAACTTATAAAAATGGACTTAATAGTAACTACACTAATCATTAATCAAAATTTTCATTCCATCGTGGATTTATGTAGGGAATAATTTGATAGATTAAAATAAATCTTTTCTATTTATTTATAATCTATACACCATATTGTATTTACCACATTCAGATTTTGTGTGATTCTCCCAACATAGTTTTTGGTGTTTTTCTTTCCCAAAATAGTGATGGAATCCAACAAGTTATATCCTACACTTAAAATAAACTATAATCATCCTAGATGAACTATAGAACAATAATGAATGTGTATTTTCTATTTTTGTATCATTATATAAGTTTAATTCCTATCTTTTATAGAGTAAAGTAAGTTTTTTATAATCATGCATCATTGTGATATTTGATCAAGAAGGATGATGGAAATCCCAAATTAGAGAGAGAGAGATTACTATAGAAAGAGTTTGGAATAGAGATCATAAAAAATAAGGGATTTGAGAATGTAGTTCCAAACAACATGACAAGTCTTCCTCACATTGATGAGGTATAAACAATCACTAGAAAAAATCTAGACGATTCATTCCTTGACGAGAAACTATAAAACCTCTCCCTTGTTCCCCGATATAACAACAAAATAAATTTTCTTATAATACCTGAGATTTAATTATATTAACTGAATATTATTTTTTAATAACACAATAAAAAAATCAGTATTTCATGGAACAAAAATATTAATTGTATAGGATAAATTTCAATTTTTGATATAGTTCGTCAAAATAATCCTATAACATGTTTTGGAAATTTTCCCATAGAAAAGATTTATGAATGATTTAAAATGTAATATTTAAAATTTTCAGATTTTTTTATTAAAATGTTATATATAATTCTCAATTAATCATTTAATGATTATAAATTTGAAAAAATGAAGATAATATCCTTTGGGGGTAAAAATGTTTTTTTCCAGAAAACTATTTTTAAATGTATAATCTCATTCCATTTTAATTATTTAAAATAATATTTAATTATTAATTATTTTAATGATATATAGATATCATTTATATAAATTTTTTAATTTAAATAAATATTAGAAATATTTATATTCACATAGTTAATTTAAGATCATCTTAAGCTTGAAAAATTCTTTCTTGAAAAACAATTTTTCATTACATTTTGAAAGATTATTTTTGAATTATATTTTTATACTGATATGAATTGAGTTTGATAAAATTAATTCCATATTTTTCATCAAAATAATTAATATTATTTAATAAGTTCTTCTTAATTTTCATTCATAATGAATAGTAAATATAGTAATAATTAATTACTTTGTTTCAGGTCAAAATGGGTCTACCGGGTGTTAATCTATAATTATAATGGTTAAAATGAACCCAAGTCAATATAAAACCACAATGCAGGAGTTTTATTTCTACCCTAAACTTTTCAACATCTAATATGATCAATTATAGAAACATTGTTTTCAATAAATTTATTTGAAATTATTTTAAAACATTAAAACATTACAAGTGTACCACTCATATTAATTATAAAAATGGTACCACCTCCCCTAACTTGTTCACATCAATTAATAAATTTATATTGAAAAAAACTAAAAAAATCTATTTCTTAAAACCTTATCCACATTATAGTGCTCTTGGTATTTTCAGAAGACCAACCCTATGGTTCATAATATTAGATCAAAAAGAGGGTATTTTAAGCAAAGGGAATCGTCTTCACAAATATATTTCTTTATTACTTTTTATTTTAACAAAATAAATTATTAAATAGTAATTAAATTGTAATAAAAAAATTATATAACATATAATAATATGTTATTATGTTTATGAAATAATATTTATCTATATATTTCTCAATAAAATGTGAAAACAAACCATCGCTCATGGGTACAGATGATTATTAACTCACAAACTGATGTAATTTTTTTCAATCACCAACTCACATGGACATTAATGATGGTGAAAATAATGGATATATATGAAAAATATTAAATAATATTTTTTCTATAATGTTAATATATCATTCACTTGCTTACCCTTTCAACCATTATGTAAATTATAACGTTGCTCATGCATATTCCTGACCGACTGTCTCCATAAAGCGATATGATTAATTTTCATTGTCATAATTTTTGGAATGATTCTAAGAAATAAATATATTTAATAAATATGATATTTATAACATTAATATCATAATATAAATTATTTAACTATATCCTCTGAAGAAGAACCATAACTTACATAACAAAACACCCATTAGAAAATAAACCATTTGACACACAAAATAATGGTAGTAATGAAATATTATTTCCTAATGGGCGATAAGATGTTATAAGAGGATCATATATGAAATTATAAACATAAATATTTTTTTTAAATTAATTACATGTTAAAAACCATTATATTAGAGGTTAAATTGTATTAAAATAAATAGAAGCATGAGGAATTTTATTTATTCATAATTTCTATTCCTTTGAGACATTTGATATTATGAACCTATTTAATTATATTTGGTGTATATACTACCTATTTGATATATTTAACATGAATTCAAATTAATTCAGGACTGTTAATGTTTTAGTTCATGTTTATTTTTTGAAAAAGTAATAATTTAAATGTTACCAAAGAGGTAATGATTTATTTTATAATCTCATTTTTTTGAGATATACTTAACATTAATTTATGGTTACATATAATCCACCCATCATAAAATCCATATATTTCCTTATCCTACAGATATTTAATTATTTTCCACACATTCTTCAAACCATTTCTCTCTTTGTCACTTGAATCAAGTAAATAAATTTTCAAAAATAAAAAAAAATTATTTATATTTTATTCATATATATTTTTCATGAAAACCAATATTTTTTAAAATAATTTTTCAAATTTACTTTTTAATAATTAAGTGATTTATTAAGAAAAAATTATTTTATTATTAAATTTTTAAAATTTTTTATGGAATATTTCTACTATTTTCTAAAATTTTTATTTGTAGCTTCTTTAAAAAAACACAAAAGGAATTTTTTATCATATGCAGAAGTAAAAAACATCCCCATTGCCAAAAAAAATTAATGATATTTAACTTCTTCTACATGTGTCAAATTATTATACTAGGAAAATTTGTTTAATTAAAGATTGTTTTAATATTTCACTTCCATTTTCATAATTTTTATAAAAGGATTGATTTTATTCTAAATCCTATATTTCTAATGAACCAATGGACATCTCTTATCTCTTATAAATTTTAAGTTCATTAAATTTTTCTTAAAACATTCACCTTACTATTATAATTGAACATTACATTTCACACAGATATATATATATATTAATTAATTTTAGAATGGATATTATTATTTCCTACACATTATACCATTTTTTACATATGGTGTTTTAATGTTAAATTTATTATATTATCTTTGGAAAATATAGATAAATTTTTATTATTTAAACAAATCAGATATTTATTAGATTGGAATATTGTTTATGAATTCTATTGATTATTTAATATAGGGGGAAAGTATTGTTTATGAAGTAATGGATGGGTCCCAATTATAGACTTCCCCCCGATGCATCAACAGGTCCCATGAGAAAAATCATTTGTCTAAAATTACTAAATAGTTTTTTGGTATATATGAACCCAACAATAAACTATCTTGGAAGAAATATTTAATTGTAAAGATATCATGATGTATGAAATCATGAATCCCAATAGTATGAATTTCATATTTTAGAATTAAATTAGTATTATCCATGAGATTAAGTCACTGATATTTTCCATTGATTCATTTTATGCCCAATTCAATGATTAAATTATATATGTTTTTTTAGTTATCTGCCTTTTCATATTGATTTGGCCTTATTTAATCATGATATCTTCTATTGTATTCATCCTTTACTGATCATTTGATCTCACCTTTATTTTTTCCCATTCCAAAGGATATGGAGAAGAATTGTATGATCTATTTCATGGATATCGAAATTTTTGTATTACAATGTTTCATATTTTATTTCCAATGTAAAAAATTGGAATCACTTATGTAACTAGTTTTTAAGGACTACTAAACTTTTTAAAATTTTGTGATGTGATCCCTTTTTTCTTATTAAAATGTAAAAAATTAAGAACCATATCCATTGTAACATCCCAATCTTCCACAGTACGTTTCCCTTTGAATACTGCAATGGCGTGTGTTGTATGCAACATCGAGTTCTAACACACACCGCAACCGATCAAACTAGTCGTTATGAATAGTGATACCTACTTTTTAAAATTTTATACATTTTATCTTAAAAAATGGACTTTATTTTTGGATTCATAATATCGAAATTATCTTAGGGTAAAATTTTGGTACTTTTCGGATAACTTTCATATTTTGATGAATAGTGAAAATTACTAAATTTTAATTAAAAAAAAATTAATAAAAATAATTAATAATGATAAATTATGAATTTGAGTGGTTTTAAAGTATATTTAGAATATATTTTTACCATTTAATACAATTTTGGTCATTGGACATAATTTCAAAATTAAACCTAACATAAACAAGTATCAATCTTTTGATAGTTATTATATCTTAAAAATATGCTTTTTGTTTTGACAGCGGGAATTAATTTGAAATTAATTTCTGCCACTTCTATGTTTTGAATATGGAAAAATGGATTCCATTTTTTGAATATGGATTTCCAAATTTTTTAAATAGGTAACTTTTATTTTTAGACATTTTGAATAATTACTTCGGTAAATATTTTATTTACCATGGTTAATGGGTAAATCCAGTAAATAAGGGTTAAAAATAATATTATAATAATACTAAATTACACTAAAACGTGTCCTAACCTTATTTGTGGATACATGTGCGACCATGGTCATATTGTATTCGATTTTGGGACCCCATGGAGCCACTTTTAGGTGATAGGAACACTTTATTTTAATTAAGTTAAAACAAATACAAAAATGACATAAGCATATATCTTTTAGAAAAACAATTTTTAAAAAGGGTTACATATGATTGATTTTAGACTATAAATATTAATTAGAAAGATAAAAAAATTTAATACATCGTGGTATTTTATTTATAATTTTTAGACATTAAATAATATAATTTATTTATGACCCAATGATGATGCAGGAATTACCATAATAGTGAACAATTAAAATAATTGATATTATAAATACCCAAATAAAAATAATTTGAGACTTTTTATGAATTAAACTAATTTTTTAGGTTCATATGACATGTTATGAATGATTTAATTAACTTTTTTTGAAGTAATCATTCTGTTATGATTTTCACAAAAATCAGTTTTCCAAATAGTGTCAAAATTGACATAAAAGAGTGTTTAAAAACATATTATATTATTAATTGATATTAAATTCATAAAAATATATGGTTAGGCCAAGAGACTTATATCATGATATTTTATTCATTAATGGACTACTTGGGGGTCTCTTGTATGTATATAGTAAGTTTATTAACCATATAATAAAAAAATATAAAGAGACATTGTAAAAGTGAAACTAATTAACTAAGAGTTAATACTTAAAGATAAGGTTAATATAGTAACCCAAACCTCTCTAAATCTTATTGGTTGAGTGGTTTTCGACCTATCCCCACCTTAACCTTTAAATAATCCACTTTTGAGCCATTATAAACCGAATATGAATTTATTATAAAATAATATTTCTATCTTTTCAAAAGGTGCCCCTCACCCCTCTTATAAAAGGGAACTCGCCCTTCTCATTAATTCACACCTTCAAATCCTTTTGGTTAGGCCAAACCCTGCCCAAATACTCTCTCAACTTCCCTCAATTAATCCTAGAGGCCTTACTTTAGTCAGAAAGCCAACCTAAGAATCCCTTTTGATCAAATCAAAAATAAAGAACCCGAAGAAGAGGTAATGATTTCACCACCCTTTTTCAAGTTCCTTTCTTCTTCCACTTATTTTTTCTTTGTAATTACCATTATAAAATAATAACTCCAGTATATTATATATACTATGATGTTATTATAAACATGTTACAACCATATTTCATTATTATATCCATCCTTTGAATGACATGTCACCATACGTGCGTACGTACGGCTTACCGTATTCACGTCGTGGTGTAATTGTTATTCAAAACATTATTAATTGGATGGGTATAATAATGATGTGTAATTCATGTAAATAACAAATATAACATTATAATGATTCTGTATATATGATATACCATCCAATTAAATATTATTTTAATATCAAAAGAATGATATTGTCGCTCGTGCGTACGTACGGGCTACCGTCTCCACGAATGCGATGAGATTCATTCTCCGTCGTATCCATTCAAGACTAATTCTAATTTAATGATTAAAAATAATGTTTAAATATTTGACATAATTCTGGATATAAATAATATACATCCCATTAGTAACAAATATGGCTCAAATAACAAATAATATAAAGGAAAATGAACCCGTTAACACCCGAAACGACGATAATTCTAAGATATTATTAACAAATAAATGTTAAAAGATCATATATGATATCATATTAATGAATATGATTCTTGTATAATTCAATAACAATTATTTCACCATTATACAGGAGGTTAACCTACCCTCGACCAAGGAAAAAGTACAAAGTAAGGGGTTTCTTATCTCACCTTTAATTTCGTGAGAATTCCATTGTTCACCACTTATTTATTACATGTGATGTGTATACTGCCCATGTTTGTATTCATTGTGTAATGTAATTTAATTCATGTATATTTACATAATCATTTTATGAACCTTATTTCATAGCTGTATGTGTTTGTAAGTTACCAAATCAATAAGGGAATTTGAAATTTCAATTTCCACTCATTCGGCTTTACGCATACTTCATTGCTTATTTTACTCCAAGATTATGTGTAGAATCACTATTCATTTGATTATGTCATAATTTCCACTCCCCTTTCTGTGGATATAATTTTTATACACATAATCACTCCATTGATAAATTCTCAAGTCATCGGTATGAACTTGATAAGAGTAATTTTAACTCAATCTCCATTTGTTGAGTTAAATATCCAATTCATTAGTGTTGTTTTTAAAAGAATATGTGTGAATGTTATATGATTTATTTACACTAAATTTCCAATCATATTTAGTGTATTTATATTTTTCATACATAATTATGTCGTTGATTTATCCTTAACTAAAGGATATGGTCTTTATAAGATAATTCATCTCAATTTACATTCCATTGAGACTTCTTTGTTGTTATACACCAAATCACTTTTATATGGGGTATATAATGTACTTTGACATAGTATATCATGAATCCCTTTATTCTCATGATATTATAATGTTTTGATCACCTCAATTATTTGTAATCAAGTGTCTCTCTTTTGGTTAGAAACTCTAACTAAAATACATTTTTAAGTGCTTTAATGATTGATTATTCTAAATCTTTCTCATTAATGTCCATGTTTTAAAAATGGTTTTAAGGATTTATTTATATGGACATTAAAGTTTTAAAATCAAAATTCCTTTTAAAATTTTCAAAGTGCTATGGGACACTTTGATTCTTAAATCTATTTTAAATGGATTCTTGACAAATAGTGTGACTTTTAAATGATTTCAAGAAAAATGGGGATATTTTACTCAAATTGTTTTGATGATTATTTTCATCTATGTCAATATCCTTCATCATTCTTGATTGAGGTTAATATGATACAATACAATCTTCCATATTGTATTGAATGAGTTATGTTTGACTGTGGATGTTCTATTTTTATACCATTCATGGTTTGTGGATAAAGTATTGACATTTCGTATGCTAGTTTTAATACGAATGTTTATGTTATGTTTAAAACTTTTCATATGAGGAATGAATTGGACTTAGTAAGTGACGGGTGGAGCCCGTTATAGCTCCACGATGCATCGATAGGTCTCATGAGAAAAACTAGTGTCTTGGCACAAGGCCTTGACAAAATATTATTTGTAGTCTTGGCACAAGGCCTTGGCTATGTGGTTATGATAGTCTGGCATTATGCATTCCATCATTATAAAAGTGGTTATTGATATTGAAAGTGATTGTTCGACTAGTAGAATATCCATGTGAATAAGTAAATGGAATTATTTCATTTTATCTTTTCCATATTATGCGGAATTTCAGGTTTAAAAGGCTTTTGTTTTAGTTATAAATTGATTTAAGTGTTTATGCTTATCTATGAAAGCTTCTGCTATATTGTTATCCTTACTGAGCATCTGATCTCACCCCTTTCAATGTTTTATTTTTCCCAGGATGTGAAGAAGTAATTTATGAATGACCTGCAGGGATAGTATGAGGGGATATGAAGACAAGATGTTGTTGTAGTTTTTTTTACCTTATGATGTAATGTAAGACTTATGAATATATCTAGTGTTTCCAAGACTACTAAACTAATAAGTCTTTCGAGACTTGATCCTTTGTGATCATGCTAATGTTATGTAATAATGCACCGAATCTGGGTAACTGGGGTCGGGGCATTATAGTTGGTATCAGAGGAAGTTTAGTACAAACCTTGAAGCTAGATTTAGATAAACTCTGATTAGAGCCCGTATAACTAAGATGAACTTTGAAGATTAGTATAGAATAACTTCCTAGAATTTTGGTATTGTAGAGATTTTGTGAGTTTTCTGAACAATACATCTCTGTCTGGATACGAGCAAGTAGAGGCAGCTCTGGCATAGATGTACCTAGTGGTAAAACCAGAAAACACTGCTTTGATCTAGACTCGAACAGGAACTGGTGCACGACAACGTGCCTTGCTGCACACTTGGTTACGGCACTCCCGGGGGATATGCTTAGGATAATTTACATTTTCTTTACAAACTGATTTGAAGTATTATATATATAAGATGAGTGTAAATGACCTTGGTTAATCCTAATGTGTTTCAAACTGAGAATATGGTGACATGTTAATCTCTAAATGATTTTTTCACTACTGTTACTCACACAATGCTTTCTGGTTTTAGTCAATGGTTGGATTCCAAGGAAGTCATAGTAACTTTGAGAATGATGTACAAGGTGGGAACAATGGTGCCAATGAGAAACAAAATGGAATGTTGATAGGCGTAAAAGATATCTTCTTTATGCCAAATCAATTTTCCAAAAATATGATTAAAAATATATATATTAACCAATTCCCAAACTCAACAAAGAAGAGAAAGGTGATGAATGATAAGAGCTTCAGCAGTGGAGACCATGGAGAAAGGAATCCCCAATTTCCATCATGTAAGAAATGTGGAAGGAGACACCCAGGAAAGTGTCTCAATGAGACAAATAAATGCTTTACGTGCGGGAAGGAAGGACATAAAGTGAAGAATTGCCAAAGAAAAATGAAGAGTACTATGGAAGAAGATAAAAATGGTCCTAAGAGTCCATTTACAGTTATTTTCCATAAATGTAGGGGACCTGGCCATTACCCAAGTGAATGACCTATTCTATATGATATTTTCATGGTCAAAGAAGAAGCTATGTGAAAATAAATGGTTAGAGAAATGTTTAAAAAATATTAGTGCTCCTTGTTGATGGGTTTACTTTGGAATAATTTTCTCTTGTATTTTTAACCCTGTAGTTTTCCATGTGAGAATTATATTTGAGGAATAATTATCTTTTCTCTTGTGGATATAGTTATAAATAACTATTTGGTTTTATATGATCGTTGGGTTTGAGGCAATTATAAGTTATTATAATTTGGGATGAAAATGAAAGGTATGAGATAATATTTGTGGTTAAATTATGTTATGGTTATTTTGAGGAATTTATCTCATTTTGGTAATGTTATAAAATATAGTTTTTGAAAAAGGACAACACACAGACCGTGTGACAACCCGTCGTGTCAGACAAAGCTGTGGGAATCGAACCCACAACCAAAGTGTGATTAGGATTTATCACCTACCACTAGACTACGTGAATTCCCTGGTTAGTGTGACTATTATTTTTAGTTAAATGAATTTATTGATCAATAATAATTTTATTTGGGATCTTATGTCTTATCAAATGAATACCCTTAGTATAGGAAAATGATTTGGTGATTAAGTGAAAAATGTTATTTTGGAAGTTGTTCACTTTTCTGTGAACACTATAGGCCCAAGGAAAATAGAATAGTATGGTATTTCATTTGAGGAGTAATGGTGGATTTTTATCAATGTTTTTATTGTGGATTTATAGTGATTTGGGTTATTTATGGAAATGATTAGATTTATTACTTTTAAGTATGTGACTTTAAGAGTAATTAATGTCATTTGGAGATAAAATTTAACATGGAAGACTACATTCTTATAAGTTTTTGTTTTCAATGTTATTTTGGATTATATTTAAGGATTTTAAGGACAATTGATTATTGAATGGTATTTATTTAACTTTGGGGTATTGATGGTTTAATTTTAGAAATTAAGATTAGGTATTTTTTCTCTAATGGAATATCCATTTGGGGGATCATCATATATTATACTAACCATTTTGGTTTTGATTAATCTCTAAAGACAAGGTAAATCTATAGTTTATCCTACGTGGATCATGTATTTCTTTAGAAGTTTATTCAAGCTCTTTCAGTGTGACCAAGTCTTCTTGAATACTCATTGTTAAAAAAAATGAGTTAGTGGTAAAAAGTTATTAAAGAATTAAACTCTACTTAAAAAGTAATTATATCTCTTTATGTTCTTAGTCAATATCATAAATGAATTCCTCGTCCTTATATAATGTAACTTAAAACAAAAAATGTTGTCCGTTTACTTTTCCTACTGGGAGACTAATGACCGTTTGTCCCAACACAAGTTTGTGATTTTCTTATTGTTAACTTTCTCCTGATCATGTTTTCTATCCCTCTCCATCAGAACTTAACACTTATTTTATCGTCCATATCCATGTTTTCCTACATGGAATACTATTATGGGTTATCTTGGGTGACCATTATACCTCTCTTCTTTTCTATTAAAGTGATAGTTTTATTGACTCTTTTTCTGATGTGGGACTTTCCATTATATTCTCAAGCCCAATTTTTTTAAAAAAAATTGTGAGGATGCAATTTATTGAAGGAGGGGAGAATGTTACACCCCAAGATTCCACGGTACATTTCCCTTTGAATAATGCAATGGCGTGTGTTGTACGCAACATCGAGTTCTAACACACACTGCAACCGATCAAACTAGCCGTTATGAATAGTAATACATACTTTTTGAAATTTTATACATTTTATCTTTAAAAATAGACTTTATTTTTGGATTTTTAATATCGAAATTAGCTTAGGGTGAAATTTTGGTACTTTTCAGATAACTTTAATATTTTGATGAATAGTGAAAATTACTAAATTTTAAATAAAACAATTTTTTTAATAAAACTAATTAATAATGATAAATTATGAATTTGAGTGGTTTTAAAGTATATTTAGAATATATTTTTACCATTTAATACAATTTTGTTCATTGGACATAATTTCACAATTAAACCGAACATAAACAAGTATCAATCTTTTGATAGTTATTATATCTTAAAAACACGCTTTTTGTTTTGACAGCGGGAATTAATTTTAAATTAATTTCTGCCACTTCTGTGTTTTGAATTTGTAAAAATGTATTCCATATTGGGAATCAGTATGTCCAAATTGTGTAAATAGGTAACTTTTATTTTTAGACATTTTGAATAATTACTTCGGTAAATATTTTATTTACCATGGTTAATGGGTAAATTCGGTAAATAAGGGTTAAAAAATAATATTATTATAATACTAAATTACCCTAAAACATGTCCTAAACTTATCGGTGGATACATGTCCGACCATGGGAATCTTTGGGTCGATTTTGGGACCCCATGTAGCCACTTGTAGGTGACAGGGACACTTTATTTTAATTAAGTTAAAACAAATACAAAAATTACATAAGCATATATCCTTTAGAAAATATTTTTTAAAAAAGGGTTATATATGTTGGATTTTAGACTATAAATATTCATTAGAAAGATAAAACGATTTCCTACATAATGGTATTTTATTTATAATTTTTAGATATTGAATAATTTAATTTATGTATGACCCAATGATGATGCAGTAATTTCCATAATAGTGAAAAATTAAAATAATTGATATTATAAATATCCAAATAAATATACTTTGAGACTTTTTATGAATTACAATAATTTTCTAGGTTAATATGACATGTTAGGAATGATGTAATTAACTTTTTTCGAAGTAATCGTTCTGTTATGATTTTCACAAAAATCAATTTTCCAAATAGTGTCAAAATTGACATAAAAGAGTTTTTAAAACAAATATTATATTATTAATTTATATTAAATTCATAAAAATATATGGTTCGGCTAAGAGACTTATATCATGATAGGTGTATCATTAATGGACCACTTGGGGGTCTCTTTGATGTATATAGTATGTTTACTAACAATATAATATAAAAATACAAAGAGACATTGTAAAAGTGAAACTAATTAACTAAGAGTCAATACTTAAAGATAAGGTTAATATAGTAACCCAAACCTGTCTAAATATTATTGGTTGAGAGTTTTTCGACCTATCCCCACCATAACCTTTAAATAATCCACTTTGGAGCCATTATAAACCAAATATGAATTTATTATAAAATAATATTTCTATCTTTTCCAAAGGTGCCCCTCACCCCTCTTATAAAAGGGCACTCCACCTTCTCATTAATTCACACCTTCAAAGCCTTTTGGTTCGGCCAAAACCTATCCAAATACTCTCTCAACTTTCCTCACTTCATCTTAGAGGCCTTCCGTTAGTCAGAAAGCCAACCTAAGGATCCCTTTTGATCAAATCAAAAGGAAGAATCCGAAGAAGAGGTAATGATTTCACCACCCTTTTTCAAGTTCCTTTCTTCTTCCACTTCTTCTTTCATTGTTATTACCATTATAAAATAATAACTCCAATATATTATATAAACTATGATGTTATTATAAACATGGTACAACCATATTTCAGTATTCTATCCATCCTTTGAATGACATGTCACCATACGTGCATACGTACAACTTACCGTCTCCACGTCGTGGTGTAATTGTTATTCAAAACATTATTATTTGTATGGGTATAATAATGATGTGTAATTCATGTAAATAATAAATATAACATGATAATGATTCTTTATATATGATATAACATCCAATTAAATATTATTTTAATATCAAAAGAATGATATTGTCGCTCGTGCGTACGTACGGACTACCGTCTCCACAAACGCGATGAGATTCATTCTCCATCGTATCCATTCAAGACTAATGATCATTTAATGATTAAAAATAATTTTTAGTGATTTGATATAATTCTGTATATGAATCATATACATCCCATTAGTAACAAATATGTCTCAAATAACAAAGAATATAACGGAAAATGAACCCGTTAACACCCGAAACGACGATAATTCTAAGATATTATTAACAAATCAATGTTAAAAGGTCATATATGATATCATATTAATGCATATGAATATTGTATAATTAAATAAAAAATATTTCACCATTATACAGGAGGTTAACCTACCCTCGACCAAGGAAAAATTACAAAGTAAGGGGTTTCTTTTCTTACCTTTAATTCTGTGAGAATTCCATTGTTCACCACTTATTTATTACATGTGATGTGTGTGCTGCCCATGTTTGTATTCATTCTGTAATATACTTTAATTCATATATATTTACATCATCACTGTATGATCCTTCTTTCATGGGTGTATGTGTTTGTAAGTTACCAAATCAATAAGGGAAATTGAAATTTCAATTTCCACTCATTCGGCTTTACGCATACTTCATTGATTATTTTACTCCACGATTATGTGTAGAATCACTATTCATTTGATTATGTCATAATTTCCACTCCCCTTTCTGTGTATATAATTTTTATACACATAATCACTCCATTGATAAATTCTCAAGTCCTCGGTATGAACTTGATAAGAGTAATTTTAACTCAATCTCTATTTGTTGAGTTAAATATCCAATTCATTGGTGTTGTTTTTACAAGAATATGTGTGAATGTAATCTAATTGATTTACACTAAATATCCAATAATATTGAGTGTATTTATATTTTTCACACATAATTATGTCGTTGATTTATCCTTAACCAAAGGATATGGTCTTTATAAGAGAATTCATCTCAATTTACATTCCATTGAGACTTCATTGTTGTTATACACCAAATCACTTTTATATGGTTTATATAATGTACTTTGACATAGTATATCATGAATCCCTTTATTCTCATGATATTATAAAGTTTTTATTGCCTCAATTATTTGTAATCAAGTGTCTCTTTTTTGGTTAGAAACTCTAACTAAAATACATGTTTAAGTGTTTTAATGAATGATTATTCTAAATCTTTCTCATTAATGTACATGTTTTAAAAATGGTTTTAAGGATTTATTTATATGGACATTAAAGTTTTAAAATCAAATTTCCTTTTAAAAGGTTCAAAGTGGTATGGGACACTTTGATTCAAAAATCTATTTTAAATGGATTCTTGAAAAATAGTGTGACTTTTAAATGATTTCAAGAAAAAAGGGGGATATTTTACTCTAATTGTTTTGATGATTATTTTCATCTATGTAAATATCCTTCATCATTCTCGATTGAGGTTAATATGATACAATAAAATCTTCCATATTTTATCTAATGAGTTATGTTTGACTGTGGATGTGCTATTTTTATACCATTCATGGTTTGTGTATAATGTATTGACATTTCGTATGCTAGTTTTAATACGAATGTTTATGTTATGTTTAAAACTTTTTATATGAGGAATGCATTGGACTTAGTAAGTGACGGGTGGAGCCCTCTATAGCTCCTCGATGCATCGGTAGGTCTCATGAGAAAAACTAGTGTCTTGGCATAAGGCCTTGGAAAAATATTATTTGTAGTCTTGGCACGAGGCCTTGGCTATGTAGTTATGATAATCTGGCATTATGCATTCCATCATTATGAAAGTGGTTATTATTATTGCAAGTGATTGTTCTACTAGTAGAATATCCATGTGAATAATTAAATGGCATTATTTAATTTTATCTTTTCCATATTATGCTGATGTTCAAGTTTAAAAGGCTTTTGTTTTAGTTATAAGTTGATTTAAGTGTTTATGTTTATCTATGAAAGCTTCTACTATATTGTTATCCTTACTAAGCATCTGAGATCACCCCTTTCAATGTTTTATTTTTTCCAGGATGTGAAGAAGTAATTTATGAATGACCTGCAGGGATAGTATGAGGGGATATGAAGACAAGATGTTTTTGTAGTTTTTTTTACCTTATGATGTAATGTAAGACTTATGAATATATCTAGTGTTTCCAAGACTACTAAACTAATCTGTCTTTCAAGACTTGATCCTTTGTGATCATGCCAATGTTATGTAATAATGCACCGACTCTGGGTAACTAGGGTTGGGGCGTTACATCCAGGTTACTGAATTATGGGTTATTATAGTTTTTATAAGAGAAAGGTTAATAGAAACCTTGGGAACTAGTTTACGAAAACATATATTAGAAATAATAACCCTATTACAAACATTGGGGATTTTTATAATTTTAGGAAAATGTCAAAAACGATTTCATAAGGTATATATTATGTGGAATTCCGAGAAATAAACCCATGTATCGATACTGAAAGGAGAATTTTTTTAGAGTATATGCATCTAGAGGTGATAACCCCAAAAAGAGTTCGTAACTATATCTTGATCTTCATTCAAATTCATAGTCAACGTTCCTTTCCACATACTTGTTTCAACAATTTCCGTGGAAATTATTAAGATAAGAAACATTTTAAATATATGACATTATTAAATATTTGAATTCATTTTATTTTTAAAGTATTCCCAAATAAACCATGTTTATAATTAAGATATTAAAAATGAATAAATTTTCAATTTATGCTAAATGATACATCATATTTATAATTACATACTATGATTTAAAATTTAAAATTATTTAAGATAATATAGTATAGGATTTTTTTGAAATAGTTCATGGTAGAAGGAATGGAATCAATAATCATTCCCAATTTAGAAATTTTCCTATAAATAAATCCAATAAAACTGGTTTTGGAACATAGTAGATCATAGATATATTCGAGAAATTGACCCAAGTTATGAATAATTACATTGAAAAAGTGGAAAAACGTAACATTCCATGGAATGATACACTTATATTGGATAGTTTCATGTGATATAAGACCCCATATTTTAGTGAAAATACTAATCTAGTGGTAGTTGAGAAAAGGATTAATTCCCTTAAAAGGATAGTTTTGTCATTATGATGTGAGTCAAGAGGACAGGTTATAATGATAGTGTATTTTCTTAAGGTAAATGTTGATCAATTTTGGTCATTTATCTAGAATAATATGGATAAGGAATAAATATAACTCATGGAATGAAGATATTTTAATGTAATAATATTATAGGAATATTTCCCTTCTTGAGAAGCGAATTGAAATGATGGGAAAGTTCCTCAAATAAAAGAAAAAGGAAGAAAAAAATATTTTAGTGTAATATTGTACCTTTACAAGAATATATATGTATGATATGGATTATATATGTCATAATGAATGTTGTATTTCCCATTTTATTATAGATATAAACCCATTTCTCTAACAGGGAATGGTTTCCCAATCTTTTTCATCATATGATTAAATTTTTTTATGTGCCATAAAAATAGTGATGGAATTTTCTAGATCCTATATATTCAAGGGGACATAAGAGAAGAATTGGATGGACGAACACTACTAAAAATGAAACAAGTAAATATATAAGAAAAAAATTAATCAAAATCGATCATGTAAAAATTATTAAAATAAACATCATAGAAAATGTTTGATGGGCATGGGTTTTTGTTCAATGTGTAGAGATAAGGGTTATAGACAAATTAATGCACGTAAAATAAAGGGAACACTAATTCCTAGTTCATAATCTATAAATAAATAGGGAAAATATTCAAAGAAATTTCCCTTCCATCAATAGAACTTACCATGAAAGAGGGAAGTGGGGGATGTCCAAGCTTTTTCGATCACTATAGCTAAGGTTGAAGTCACTAAATAAGTACTGGAAAGTATGTTAATCATATCTTAAAATATATCTAATTCATTATTTTATTTTGGATACTATCAATCTATTATATCTTTTATGTTTACCATGAAATTTAAATAGTTTCATATCACCTTAATAATGGATTTTTCTGTTAAAACATCTAGTGGAAATAACAATCAAAAATATATATTCCCATAAGGTCCCATTGTTACACATATAAATGCATTATTTTCTAAAAATATTATTACAACTACGTTTTACATTGAATTTATCATTGGTATGTGTTTGAATAAAAAATATGATGCAAAAATTTATTTTAAATATAAGGAAGTTATAATTCATTATGAATAGGTGGAATCATTTATATTTAGAGGAGATAATTTATCATATAATTCTTATCTATATCCCCATCCAACAGCTCTTTTGAATGAGATCCTTTGGGAAGAATAGAATACATAATGTAGTAATGGAATAGGTAATCATAAAATTGAATATTTACTTATTTTACAACAATACATTAATGTATTTCCTAGGTAATTACATAAATATCCACCAGAGCATGAAGTAAAATTTTCCATTGTTTTATAACTTATGAAAAAACTATATCACGGAATCTCTATGTAATGAACAATATGGAATTAGTGGACTTTAAGAAACATCTAGATGAGTTTTCATATAAGAGAATAATATTCCCATGTATTTTATCATTGGTATCCCCTTTACATTTTGATAAAAAGAAATACATATGCATGAGGCTCTGAATTGATTTTAGGGAAATCAATGTTATTGAGAAAAATAACATATATCCTCTCCCAATAATTTATTAATTATCAGATAAAATTTATGGAGATTAATATTATACAAATATTGAATTTTTATGGTTATAATCAATTGATAGTAATGAAGGAATATATTATATAGACAATATTTCAAATGAGGTATGAAGATTATGATTTAAAAAAATTCCATTTGTATAGACTTATTTTGCATATCATTTTATAGATCAAATGAATATTGTATTGAATTAATATCTTAATTATCTTTTAATTATATTTATTGATAATATCTTGGTGTATTCTAAAATCAATATGCACTATGATAATCACTTTTGGATCATTCATGAGACACTTAGACGAATATAGTTATATGGGAAATTTAGCATGTGTTAATTCTAGACTCAGAATGTATCTTCTCTTGGACATATTGTCTCCAAGGATAGAATCTTAGTTGATCATGTAATGACCAAGTGTAAGATCTCATCTTTTTCCCTGTATGTATCTCTTTTATTTTTTCAGTAGATGTTGAAGGATGAGTCTTTCTTAGAGACGTAGATCCTTTTATATGGGAAATGACATACCATTAAGGGATATATGTTTATTTGAATTAATAGAGTTTGTGTATAAATATATAAAACTAGATTACGTGTGTTCCACATGATTTTGTAAGGTTTTTGAGGTTTTTGATAACTTTAAAAAGATATGTTATGAAAACAATTCACTGGAAAATTATACACCATGTACATTATACACAATGTTTAACTATCATCGAACAAAGGTTTTGAACTAGTTCGTGATGTAATGTGGTTATACATCATGAACCTAATTCATGTTTCGTATATATTTATTAGGGTTAATAGTTACCTGAGGTGATGGTATTTTGTTAAAACATAAATATAAGGAAATACTCAACATGAAAGGATTACACACCGTGTATTCCTTATACATAGCGATTTTAAGTGAGAAACATATACAATTATTAATTCAATCACTTGAAACACTCTCATCATAATCATATGATGATTTAAAGGTGATTTTGGAGCCTACCCTTACATTATGGATGCCTTGATTACACATCTCATCTATATTATGTGTTTCAGATTAGGTTTTACATCAATTCCATCTTTCCTTGTTGTGGTGATGGAAATAATTGGAATTCAAGTTTGTTTTAGGATTTTTATCTTGATCTGTGTTGATCTAGGATCTACGTGTAATCTTATGTTCCTTCTTCATTGTTGGAATTTTGCATTGGAGGAATGGAGTTGATTACCAGATAAATGTAGGGGGTCAAAACATAACCCTATGGTAGGGTTATTTGCGATTTATATGAAATATTGTGATTGTGGTGACATAACATACACAATAATTAACTGTTTCATTAATTGTTGGTTAATCACAGATTGATACATTTCCTGGATCTATTTGGATTCAATTATTTATGAGACATATGTTATGGCTACCCATGGGGTGAGAAAAACATTAAATATTAAGAACATAGATAATTGTTTAATGTGTGTTTAGAATGATATGAGACCTTTGGCGAATTCTTGATATATAATCCCAATTTAAGGGATTGTTGCTTATCGGTATGGATTTTGATCACATGAGATATAAGTGAAAGCGTAATTTAATGATAAGTGGTAATTTTCATAATTATCCATTGAGTCTTATGATGTGATATTGGGACATCCTTACTATAATGGTTATATAGAGCAGGTGTTTCCCTTTCCCACGCTGAAATGATTATATAGCGAGATTTGTCCAGTTTGATGTTGTAACGCTTATATAGAATGGGTATTCCCTGGTCCCATACTGAAAGTTTTATATACTGTGATTGGTCCTGTTTGATGTTTTAATGCTTATATATAGTGGACTCTACCCAGTCCCATGTTGAAATACTTATATAGAGGGAAAAGCCTAGTTTTTATGCTTTAACTATTATTTAGGACTTGTTCTCCCTATAACATGTTGTAATTCTTATATTGGGCGAGATCTACCCAATCCCACAAAGTAATGCTTATATTGAGTGAGAACTGTTGAGTCCCGTACTATACTTAATATATTGGGTGGTCTACCTAGTCCTATTCTATAAAGATTATATTGAGCAGGCTTTTACCAGTCCCATGTTGCAATGATTTTATAGCAGTCTTGGCCGATAATTTTTTTTAATTTATATGGTTATATGGTTTTTGGTTGGATCCATTGCAACATGTTTTTAATGATGGTTCATTTTTGTATTATATTAATTGACTAATTAATGGATCTATTTATCCACATATCCTATACACTTATTATCTGAAAGTTTTTTTATATACTTGGTGGTGTATACCTATAGAATTTTATGAACAGCCTATTTTTTCCACCATTTATTACCCAATTAGATTACATAGATGAATTTATAGATAATGGAAAGGAATATTTTTTGTGATTCTTTTGTTTATTATTATATGGGATGCAGTTTAGATATGGGTCCAACATGGGGTTTGGGACTGGGGTCTTTTGGTAATAATTTGGGTATCCTATTCATTTTATTTTTATTTTTTCAATATTATATTTAGATATTGGTTATCTTTTCATCACATTATTCCTCATTTATTGGTTTATTGGTATCTCCTTTATTTCCTAGTAGTGTGATGTACATTTTATCCATTTTCTCATTACACTGACATTTTTTTATTTTTGGTTTATTTCTTCTTTATTATACTATATACCAAGGGGTATAGTATTCACACTATACATATCACACCCTTACAACTTGTTAGTAGCCTCTGGAATATGGGGTGGCACACTTGAGGTCCAGTAACCAACCCATTTTGGAAACATGAGAGATTTATTGATTGGGGAAGTTACAAAGTGGTATCAGAAAAGGTTTTTATTTTTTAGTGCATTATTATTTGAAATTGTTATAATTAAAACATCGATGTTTGGGGCTTGTAATGATCATGTGCATGGGATTATCTAACCTACGTTTGGTGGAAAATATGGGTTCCCAGTTATGGGATTGTTTTTCATGATGTTTATCTATTACTACAGATATTATTTCACCCCAATTGATTCACATATTGTGTGATGTTGTTATTTCATGATGTTATTGTTTATTTATATTTCTACTCACGTATTAGAATGGTGTGAGATGAGTACTAATTAATCATGATAGGCACATAGGGATATATATTGACATGCATTGTTCATGATAGGTATATATTTATTGCATGTTTTATATAACTTCTTACATGTGTTGTGATATGAGATATTTGATATATTTAAAAAATGAAATGAAATGATATATTATATCCAGATAAAGAACTTGTAATCCATGTTTTTGAGAACATGAGGTTTTGTTTCTCTATTGTTTTCAACTGTTTAGGTAAACATAGTTTCTATGCAATGATCTAATATGTGTGTTTTTTTTGTAGACAAGATTTTTCATTATTTCCTTTAGAATCAGAATAGTGGATATCAACAAGCTCCTATTATAGTTGGACTAGATAATTCTGTAGCTCTTGAGGATCATATTCATATTAAGGTCTAGGATATATTCATGAGGTTTGTATGCTCCTTGTAAAGGGAGAATTTTCTCACTATTCCTTCTATATATTAGCTGATTAGAGAGTTTTAGCTATAGAATCCACTAATATTAAATGGGGTGGGAGGCCCCTAGGTAGCACAGTTCTGGATCGAGTTAGACCATATTACCATCAATCACCTAGAGACACCCACATATAAGAGGGTGAATCAGGTCATGTATATTATCTGTGGACCATCCAAGCATTGGTGTGATATTCTAGTGAAGGCTGGGTAGTAAGAGGATTTGTCTTGTATGGAATTTAATGAAATGTTCTTGAGACACTTCTATCTAGATACATTTAGGTTTGAGATGTCTCATTATTTCATGCATCTAGAAGAGTGGGGTGTTAGTGATGGACAATGAGGAACGTTTTACTGACCTGTACTTATTTGTGCCGTTGTTAGCAGCTAATGAGATATCCTAGGTAGGAAGATTTTAGTGAATAATTCACTATGAGATCAGGTCCTACATGTACATTTTCATCTGATAATATTTTCACACATAATGAATTTGTAAATCATCATATAAGGGAATATAATGGATACATTATTTAGTTTCCAATCTATTTCAGCAGGGTGAATTGGGAGCTCTTCTTCTGGTGGAAAAAAGTTTTTTTATGAATTTTATCTCTATATAAACAGTGGAAGGAGCAGTGAAGTGAGTGGTAATCTATTGTAGGACCATGTAACTTTGTATTTCTTTCAGTTTATAATGTTCTTCCAAAAGAGGCCTCAATTCCAATACCCTTCTTTGGTGTAACAAGCATGCAGCAAGATAGGACATCGTTAGAAGTTTTGTAAGAACTCCATATAGTAGAGGATTGGTGGGAGATATGGACATATACTAGAGTGTAGGAAGGATGTAGCTACTCATCTTTAGATAGGTATCGAGATTTCAAAAGTAAATTCAGTTCAATGTAGGTGATGTGGTACCCCATTACTAGAATTATATTTCTTGATAGAGGGAGTATATTGGGTGAGTTAGGATGGAGCCCATGGAAGAGGGGTTGGTCAGCTACATGAAATAAACATTACTCTAGCTATTGTGGATGTATGACCTTATACAATCCAATGTTTGATTCTTATATCATCTACCATTTCTTACATTTTTTTGAGATAAGAGGATCGATTTAATTCTTATCTGATATTTTTAGAAAATGGATTGGTCATTTTTATTAAAATGATGGATTGTTATTTTACTATCAATACATAGTTGGGAGTGAGGTTAGGGAATATCAAATGTTTCAAGGAGTGGTCTCTTAATATTGGTGGTTATTATTTCTTTTCAGAACCATTTTTGTAGGAAATGATAAGTTTTGATTAGAATATCTATATGAATTGGTTATTCCTATAATAGGATAATATTAACTATTAGTAGAGGATAATTGACATTATATATCTAGAAGTGGGTATCCATTCTTAGTTGCGTGAGTGGGTTCTTCAGGCTGGTCATGTAGGACTAATTCTGTGAAGATTGGATTATATATTGGCTCAGATAATAAGTATAAATTTGGATAATGGTGGAATGTAGTTGGATTTTTTCCCCTAGGGGTAGACAATTTCCAAGATCTATTTCCAGATGAGTTCTATAACTTCCTTCCTGAGCAGGAGATCGAGTTCATGATTGAGTTGGTGCGGGGAGAAAATAAAGTTTCAATATCACATTATTGAATAGCACCAGAAGAGCACAAAAAATGAATGTTTAGTTAGAAGATCTGAAAGATAAAGGTTTCGTACATACTAGTACATCAAAAGGGGTTCACTATCCATTTTCACCAAGAAGAATTATTATATCTTTCATTTTTATGTGGATTAATGGAGACAGAACCAGGTGAGGGTAAAGAAGTATTATCCTCTTTTTTTGTATCAATGATATATTCGATTAGCTGATAGGTCATAACATCTTATATAAGATTGATATGAGATCAAGATATCACCATTTCTGGTTGATACCATTGGACAAAACAATGATTTATTATAATATCATGTATGGATTTTATGAGTTTATAGGGATGTCATTTGGATTGACTAATGAACAATCGGTATTCATGGCCTTGAAGAATCAGATCCTTCATCCTTTTTTGGACCATTTTGGGATGGATTTTGTTGAAAAACATAGAGTACTCACCGTCAGGGTATGATCATTCCAAATATATTTACATCAACCTAAGTACATTGAGAGAGTATTGTCTTTATTCCACAAAAATCAATTGCAACTTTTTATTGATATAGTTCACTTCTTAGGCTATGTCATCTTAGAGGAGGGAGTGTCAGTGGTTCTAGAGAACGTATCATCCATGGTATATTTGGAGAGAACTAATAATTTCTATGAGATTTATATTTTTTAGGTTTAGTAGGTAATTATATATATTTTATATAGAAAATATCCCGTTAGGAATCCCTGATATCAGGGATGAACAAAAAGGGAGTGGAAAATTTTTTGTGACATGATTGTGAGTGGGACAATTTGGAGCTAAAAGGTAGGCTATCCTCAGTACATATCCTCACATTACTTGTGTGCAGTAAATCATATATTGTGTATTGTGATGATTCTAGATTTGGACTCAGAGAAGTCTTGGTGTAGGGGGCATTTAATGGTTTCTTATGGCTCTGGATAGCTATGACCACATAAGTGTAATTTTAGTACTCATGATTTGGAATTATCTATAGTGGTACATTACCTAAGATGTTAGATATGTTATCTTTTTAGAGAGTGTTATTTTGTGTACATAGACCATGAGACCATTGGGTAAATATTTTCATAGTGAAACATGACCCTTTGGTAGAGGATGTGGGTCCAGTATCTACAGTCTTTCAAGTTTGAGTTGGATTATACACTGGGAAATGAAAAAATATTTTTCAATGACTTGAACTAGATGATGGAGAAAATGGTAGTGTGGGATTTTTAGGATGTGTGTGAAGGATGAAATTCCTTGCAGATATGCATTTAAATGTTGAGGAATCCTTTGGATAATTATTTATGACATCAACATCATTTATAAACATACTTATTGGCCAAATCAATATAGTGTAGTTATCTAATTTTGAAGGATTAATTTTTAGAGATATATTATATGGTATGGAGACACCATCAGGATTGTCTCACGGTAGCATAAATTCTATTCTTTTCCATTGTTGTGTATGGGTCCCTATGAGCTTGCATGAGGAGATGCTGAAAGAGTTCCATGATACGAGATTCAAGGTATATCTAGGTTTGATAATGATATATCATGATATTTATAGAATGTACTGGTGGTTAGGAATAAAGAAGGTGGTAGTGAGCTTTGTATCCTCGTTTATTATCTATTAGTTGTGAAAGTCAATCATTAGAGTCCATTGGGGCTGTTTTAGGCACTTCCCTTTCCTGAGATGAAATGGGATGATGTCACTAGGTAATGTTTTATATGATTACCCATGAAAACCCATAAGAATGATGCTTCACGGGTGTTCTGGGAAAAACGGATGAATGTATCCCACTTACCTATCAGGGAGACCTAAACCATTGATGATCCGGGTAGTCTATACATGCAATAGAAAATCCAGTTTCACAGTATTCCTTAGAGTATATTTTGAGAAAAATATCCTCATTTCATGCCGTTAATGTGCAAGGCTCTGGGGTTGTAGGTTATTTTAGTCATGTCCTATCATCCTTTGAATTATTGTACAAATGACGATACTATTTAGGTTCTAGAGGATGTGTTATATGCCTTGGTTTTGGATTTCAATGGTTCATGGGATCATCATATGACACTCATGTTTATTTCATAAAAAATAAGTTTATAGGATTGGATCCATATGGAACCTTTAAAGGATTTTTGTTATAGGCCAAGCCATTTTCATCTTTAATGGTTGGAGGTTGGTGAGTCAGTGCTTGTTGGACTTAGTGTCATGTACGATACTTCTAAGCAGGTTAAACTAATCATGAGGTGATTGGTGACTACACAAAGTAGGAATAAATCATACACTTTCCCCCAGATATAACCTATAGAGTGTGAGGATGTTCATCAAGTTTTCATTTGGGTGTCTCCTAGGATGGGGGAATGTCATATTAGGTAATAGAGTATGCTATATCCCATGTTTGATGGGCTATTTGAGATATTGGATAGGGTTGGTTAAGTGGCATACTGATGAGCCCTTCCACAATGCTATAATTCCATTCATGATGTGTTTAATGTGTTGTAATGTCAAAGATATTATCTTGGCCCTTCCCATATGGTAGACATCGATGACATAAATCTTTGTGAGGATTCTTCCTTTTAGGGGAATCCAATATGGATTATGGGTCATAGTGAGGAATATCTCTAGGTAAAACTATACCTCTAGTTTGGGTGTGGTGGAAGCATGGGTGTGTTCAAGAGGAGACATGGGAGAGGGAATCTGATATGACAACATAGTGCCCAAAGATGTTCACTGATACATTATAGTGACGCTTGGACCAACTCATGGATGATATGTTATATGGTGGGGATGTTGTAGGATCCTACCCTTTTACAGTTACATCCCTCTTTGAGTTTTTCATTTGACATTGTTGGTCATGTCTTATTCAGATATGAAGAGCCTTTATTAGTGTAAATAACCCAAATTTCAATGATTTAGTTTTATTGAAATTAATGGAGTGTTGGTATAAACATCTTAAATGGGTATATGATCAATACCCAAGAGTTTTAATGGATTAAAATGTGGTTTGGGGAGTTTCTCAAAATCTCAGTTGAAAAATATTTGTCATACAATTACACATCATGTACATGTTACACGATGTATATCTACCACCAGAAAAAGGTCTTGAACAAGTTCAATATGTGAATTGGTTACACGTATTAGACCCAATTCACATTTCGTAAATGTCCTTTGAGATAAATATTATCTCAAGGTAATGGGTTTTTTGGTTTAACATAAAAATAATTAAATACATGATGTGAAATTTTTACACACAGTGTATTCCTCAGACCCATCTATTTTAATTGAGTTGTGTGCATGATCAATTCATTCATTCACTTGAATCCCTCTCCTTTGAACCCTAAGAGTATTTCTAGATGATTTTGGTGTCTTTCCTTCTATTCGGGATATATTTATTACACGTATTATCCCCGGTATGTTTTTCTTATTAGGTTTCTCATCTCTTCCTCCATTAATTGTAATGGGGGAAAAAATATTTTTTTCCACAGGATTGATTTTGGGTTGTGATATGGCCTTGGTTGATCTATGCTTCTCCTGATATCTTTTTTACCTTTTTCCTTTTCAGAATTGTTTATTGGAAGAATTAGATTGATCACTAGTTAACAATATGGGCTCTAAACCTAGCCCTATAGTCTGTCAAATTATGAGTTATATGTAGTATTATGATTTTGTTGAATATATCACCCCGTCTATCCTCATATATCTGTGGAACTTGATATCGTGAAAATCCCCTATGAGTTTGTTTGGATTCCAGTGGAGGGAGTGTTTTGGCAGAAACAACTTGTAGTCTATAAAACATAGATTGACTTCTGTAATTAATGTCAGAAGTTGGGTCATCCTGGGGTATCTTGCAGACGTGGGAGGATGGCTCCTATGCAGGTTGCATATCCAAGTGACGACAACAGGGGGTTGTGTATGGGTGAAGCTAGTGGCAAATCATTAGATATTGAACCAGTGTGCGCCAACAGTGGTACTTGATATGGAAACCAGCAAGAGATAGAGGCTCTAAGACATCGTTCTGGACTTACAATATAAGATTCTATAAATAAAATACCCACCCCCCCTCAAAATCCATATGTAGATATGGTGTTTGAATGATTGAAGAGGGACCTGGGGGTGTGCATCCCAGGGGAAATGGTGAGCAAAGTCACTAAATCCGACATGGGTTCTAACAAGGTGGTCCCCCAGGAGAAAGAAGTTTTAGGTCACAGTAAAGTGGTAGGGAAAGACATGTGCATGTTTTTGGAAGGCGGCTCAAATGGAGGTAGTAATGACAGAGTGAAGGATGTCCACCTAGAGGAAATGGAAATCTAGATGGTTCCAACAAGTGAATCCAATGTTACTGAGGTGATTGAGGGACTTTGTGAGGACCATGACTCTGGTGATTATTCCCAGTGTCTGGCCCTAAAGGACACCTCAATGTAATTTCAATATATGGGCTAAGGATATCAACAGGTAGGAGCCTCCGATATGCCAATGTAGGCCATGCAAGTGCCCCTTTCTTATGATGAGAAGGTTATAGCTATGAGAACAAATATGAACTTTCAAAACTGGTATGCAGTGTTGGGAGATGATGACTGCCAAGCTAGTGGGGAACTAAATAGGAAAGAGTTCACACGTAGAGAGGACCACACTGTGGATGTGGGAGGGACCCAAGAGGATATGAATGATGTTATGGATGCCTCTTCTGATCCCATGTAAGTGACCATTTCATAAGAATGTCTCATATATACCTCGTGGAATGGAAAGTTCACTACTATTGATTCTGAAGGACTGATTAAGAACTACCGGAGGGGGAGACATAGGTAGGAGTTTTTGAACCTACCTAGTCCTCACATCACTAGATATGCAAGTAAGGAAAAGATTCCCCCAAATGATCCTATTACTGTGTGCCAATAGGATGTAGTGGAAAACACATATAGTGACCTGGTGTCTGCAGGTGGTGAGGTTGGTGTCCCTGCCACTCCCCCAATGAAGACATGGGATCATGTACAGCAACGTGAGGCAAGCTCCACCGGATACCCTCAGCGACAGATATCCTCAGTGCTAGAACACATAGATCTACATTTTCACTCAGATGAAGAAATGAAAAAGGAATATATGGATATGAAAGCATTCAAAAGGATGGGAAGATCACTTTATGTGATCAACACTAAGGAACAAGGTGATTAGATTTATAAGTAGACTCATATTATGTGTAGAGTATTTAATATGGGGAAGATTAACATAGAGGAATTCATGAAAGCATGGGAAAACATGGAACATCAGTATAAAGTAATATTAAAGGGATACCCTCACTCCCAAGTAAATTCAATTCCCTAGACATTTTTTAGGGAAATAGATTCCAAATGGATCAAACTATTCATCAACAAATCAGTATTTTCTTTTGGTGTTTAGTACTGTGAGGGTTCTCACTATCCCCTTAAATATGTTTGAAAATAAAAAAGTGACATTAGATAGTTGACATAACTTGGGACCTAATTATATTATTCATTTAATAATGGTAAATCATGTATTGGAACATTTTTTATATCCCTTTGGATTCAATTGTTTATGTAGTATTGCTTATGACTACCCATGGGGATAGAAAACATTTGAACCATAAGGACTTGGATAATGAATTAATTTTTTTTAACATGAAATGATAGCTTAGGTGATTTCTTGATATTTAATATCTATGCAATGGGTTATTATTTATTTAAATTTCTATTAAAAAAAAGAAATATAAATAAATGTGTAATTGAATGAAAAATTGAAACTTACATAATTAACCATTGAGGCTTGTCATGTGAAATTGTGATATCCTTGAATAAATGATTATATACAGAGGGATAATAATGTCCCAAGATTAAAATATAGATAAATTACATATTGTTTTTGAAATACATAATAAATTACAATGAATAAACCCAAAGGCTGAATTAGTTTTCTGCCTTTGGAAACATGGAATAAAATCTTTTAACTCAAGGAAATATCTTCAACATTTCCAAAAAATATCTTACCCTTAGTAGTTCTACTTAAAAATAGTTTTTCATCACCTTATGGAAAGGAAAAAAAGAAAGGGGTAAGATCAAATGTTAAGTAAAGGTAAACAAAAGAGACATTGAATCATAAACATGATCAGAAAGGTATGATACTATATTCATGACAACTTATGATCATACCTTACATATCTAAGATCATAAACATGAATCATGGCATAAATATTTGAAGTTCATAATACATTAATTATAAAGAACCAAACATGCATGACATAATATCATAACATAATAATAATACCATGAATTGTGGCATAAAAAACAGCTTATAAAAATGTGAACATGTATAAGTAAAATAAAATTCACTCATTAAGTAAAGGACTTTGAATTAGGTCTTTGATAAAAAAATTGGAATAAAAGAAAATGCACATGTAACATTGTGGATATGTAATCAAGTTCACACATAAAATTTTTAACATGTAATTAAGAACACACAAAAACTTATGAAAATTCAACCAGGTCAATGCCTAACATTGTAAACATGTAATCATGTTCCCGTATAATAGTGGGAACACATAATAAGGACCATTCATTAAATTGTGAACATGTAATCAGGTTCTGAAAAAAACTTATTGGCATGAAACCAAGTCCCTACATAACATTATGAACATGTAATTAGGTCATTAAAAACCTTGTGAACATGTAATCGATTTCACACATAACATACATACTCATGAGTCATCCATAATTTCTGAATGAATTAGAGGGTCATATAGGTCCCAACCATAACATAAAAAAATCATACATACATGTTTTGAAAGATTATAAAAATTCATAATATCATAACCCATGAGATGAAATAGGTATCATAAATAATGTATCATATAATTATCTATGGAAATTATATAGGTATAATAATCATTTCTTCAAAGAATAACCTATGAAAAGAAGTGGGTTTCAAAGGCATATAACTCATGGTAGAGAAACTAGTGTAATAAACATAATTTCATCAAAAAATAAACCATTCATGTTAGAATATGAATGGAATTCATGGATTATATCATTAGTAAGAAAAAACTATAAATATATGTCATATGATATGGTGAATTATTTTGAAGGATAATGTGGATCCTTTGTTAAGGAAAATAGACTTTATTTAAAAATAATTTACATAAAAACATTTTAAAAATCCATTTTCTATAAATTATGATTTATAATTTCATTTAAATAATTTTAAAGGAAAATTTATTTCCACTTTGAAATATTCGTTTTGTAAAAGATAAAGCATTTTAAAAACCATTTTTCTTTTAAAAATGTCTTTGAAATTATATAAATATTACTTGAAAATATTTTTGAAAACCTTTTTCTTAGAAAAGACCATGGTGAATCATAATTATATTTTTAAAATAATTTGAAATCCTTTTTCTTTTAAAATACATTTAAAACATAAAAATTAATTCTTGAAGTATCTTTGAATAAAAAATCATTGAAAACTTATAAAAGAATATTGATTTTTTTTTTGAAATATAATTTCCTTAAAAATATAAAATAAGAATGAAAATATTTTGAAACACATTCAAATCATAAAAAAATATTTAATCCCTTTTTTTAATATATGTATTTCAATTAACATATATTTTCGGCCGATAGGAGAAATGAAGTCGAATTTTCATAAAAACATTTTCTTAATTATATTTAGTACCAAAGAGTGGGAAAATGTTACTAATATGTGAATAAATCTTTAATATACAAAGGTTAATAAAATTAATTAGTGATCTTGAGATATTTATCATAATATTTCTTCAATGGGAGTATAATCATAAATAATCTCAATAAGTGATGGGATTGATTTAATAAACTCCCACGACTTCTAAATATTGAATAATACTCTCCATGTAAGAAAATTAAAACAAATTAAGATTAAAATATCATTAAAATAATTATTATCATAATATTACATGTCAAATGGTAGTATATACACCTTCTAAAATAATATAGTTTCATAACCTGGCATTTGTCTCAAAAAAGGAAAATTGAGACAAAATTACTTTACCAGTTTGGTACCTTTTGAAACATAAACCCTATGAAATAAATATCAAAAAATATATATGTAGATACCCATATAGTTAATTATAATATTCATAGAATACATCCATATACATTATACCAATGAAAAAATTAAATTAGTGTTTCATAAGGCATGTATCTCAGTGAAATAAAAATGTGACATGAAATTCCCCTTCCTTATGTCTTGAGTTTATTAATACCCATTAAAACATCCTTTATAAAAATATAATTTTATTATTCAAAAATATTATTAAATATAATAAAATATATTATTTTTTATGACTTTATATTACCCATTTATTAACAACTTCGTGATAATGTTACGTTTCGGTTATTATTTTCTCCGTTTTTTTGTATATGTTTTGACTTGTTATTCATGGTTTTATTACATAGATCATGATTTATTATTTATATATTGTAAAATATGATATATATATATATATATATGACTTATACAATGTATATATTTATTTTAAATAATCTATAAAAGATATAAATATTAAACGAAATACGCCATTCATGGAGATGGTAAGTCGTACATACGCGTGAACGTTGTTTCCATTTTATGTCGATTTGAAATAAAAAAAGTAATATATATATATATATATATTATAATTAAAATATAATTATATATATAATATATTTTAATAAAACCCCATACTAAATTCTTCTTATGTAAAGTGTGAACAAATCACTTCACTTTGAGGAGACGGTAGTCCACACATCCACAAACGATGTAATTTTATTTACAAAAAATAAAAGTATGAAGCTAAATTTTATAAAATAATTTCATAATAATAAATATAGAATAAATAAAATATATATAATATAATAATATATTCTCCAACATAAATTCCAACCATGAGAGGTGGTAAAGGAAAAAAAATGAAAAACATCATTTCTTGAGGTGATAGTTCGCCATACACAAGAACTGTAAGTTCGTTACCCATTTTATGGAAGTGTGTGTAAGTGTAGGTATAAACCATAATATAAAAAAAATATCAGAATGTTTTGGATAATGAGGTTATTATTTAATCATGTAATAATAATAATTCTGGTGGGGGAGATAGAAAATAGAGTAAAGGATCTTGAGGAAGGATGTTATCTCTTTTATGGGTACCTCATTTTGGTTTGAAACAAAGAGATTCCTTGGTTAAATTTATGGAAAAATGAAGGATTAAAGTAGAAAGGGATGTTTTTTGGGAAGTGAATTATGATGATCATGAATGATACTAGGTGTTTTTAGAGTTTTTAAATGGGAGAAGTGGTGGTGGCCTTTTATAAGTGAGGGAGGGGACACACATGACATTTTCGAGAACAAGTGAGGTGCTCCCATGTTTTTACCTCACACAATTTATAAAAATGAAAAAAATAATAGATAGATTATGGATAAAATAGGGACCTACATGGGTTTTGGTCATGTTAATAATTTATTTTCTCCCTTATGTTTAAGTTTTAGTCTCTTGTTATGCTTAATTTTGCATTAATTCTGGAAATTAATTTTAATCAATTTCACAAATTTTTTTGGTCAATTTTTTTTTTATTATATTACATTATAAATATTTTTCTTATTACAACCATGTTTTTATTTTTCTATAAATTTAATTCATATAGGTGGAAAATTATGTTTAATTCTAATCCTATAGATGTGGCGAGAAAGCGGGGTTTTAATGTGAAAATGTTCAAAAGCACATTTAGATTTTATATCAAAATTCAAAATAAAAATGATTAAAATGACCTAAAATGGAATAATATATTTAAAATTGATCTATTTTTTACATTTAATGAAACTTAAAATATAATATAACTATATAAATAAAATATTAGAAAAAGTATATATTGAATTAAAATTAAGTATTTTTCACTATTTCTCCCAAAAATGAAGTTTCTCGGAAAAATACCAAATTTTACCCTAAGATAATTTTGACATTATAAGTTCTAAAATGAGGTTTTTTTTTTCAAATAAAATTTCATTGACTCACTAAAATTAATTTAATTGTTGCTATAGAAGGACATAAAAGGAAATTTATTAAACAAAATTGTATTTTGAAACATATAAATACTTTACCTAAAATTATACATCTCATTATCAATATAATTTAATTTTATGAAAACTTTATATATAAAATTTAAAAATTATTTTTTACAATTAATATTAATATTTTTAATGGCTAGTTTATTACTATCACATTTAAATACTTATAATAACAATGTCCTTTTTTATAGAAACTCAATGTAGTGTGCAACTCAAGCCAAGTTAGTGTTTTTTATTACTCATGATAAGATGGTGTTGCATTTACCACAATCATACCTTGGATTACATTATAAATTAAGTCTGAATTAGTTTAGTGTGAAAGAAAATAAATAAATGGAAATTAATTTATTCAAAAAAAAATATTTCCAATAACTCAGGGGGTTACATTTTTTACCCCCAAAAATGAATTTCAACCTAAAAATTCATCTATGTTATATAAGGTCTAATAATTGAAAGTCAATTTATTATAAACCCACATTATAAAAATTAATACCAAAAAAATCCCTTAAAATGGAATGTTGGAAACTTAATGGTTACCCAAAGTGGCAGATTACTGGGTTTCCACATAGGGGAACAAATGTAATAAGGGAAGATTTTACAGTGGAAAATTGTAAATAATTATAGTGACTGATAAATATACTTGATCATAATAAAGCGGGTGATCTAGATAATGTTTCCGATAAAAATACAGTAATGTGAATATGAATAAAATAGTTCATTAATATTATCAAAAATGATTATTTCAAGACCATTTTCCAAAAGAAGATATACTTACTCGATTTCAATTCATTCCTTAGGAACAATTTCATCCTTTAGATATGAATTGATCAATTACCACTAATTCTATTACTCTAGTTAATGAAGGAAATTTTTTATTTCCTGAAGAACTAAAAGGTCATGAGTTCCATGAATAGAATGATAGGCCAGTACATCTATAAAATTTTTATCACATGATATCCAATATGAATTAATCCACATAGGGAGAGATAATAAATTAATATATAAAACATCAACTAATGTTTGGAATAAACCATTCTATAAATTTTTAACCATATAACCCCTCCAAAATATTAAAATCCAAAAATTTATAAATAAGGTCAAGAAGTCATCTTAACATTGATCCCACATATATCAAAATGTAGCAATTGGTTTTTTAATTTCAAACATTTGAATATCCTCATCATATATTATCATGAAACATGGTAATAACATTAATTACCATAAATCCTCTTTGAAAACATACATGATTCATTATTCCAAATATTACTAGATATATTATTTAAATCCAAGTAGTTTTAAACCTTATACACTATAAGATAGACAACCTTTTCAAACATTCATTTATTAGTTTTGAGGTATTCAGTACTGTAAAATTTATATATTCATTTACAACATATCTATATACAAACATCATTATCTAAACATCATCAATAAATTAAAGGTTTCCTTTCCATAATAATAATATCATCATTACATGAAATTAGTTTTCTACCTCACCATAACCATTCAAAAATTCCTTTCAAATCCTAAATGAAAAAATTATACTGATAATACATATGTATTTCATGATTCGTATAACATAATACTTTAATTCTAATGCATAATTACTTCATTCAACAGTCATTATTCTCAAAAAATTATGCTTCTTCATCGTATTCATTAATACCCCATTCATAAAAATAAAAATAAAAATTCATGTATTAACATTTATGAAAATGAATTTAATCAAGTTTGTTAACAATAATACATGAACAACAAATAACATTATTATATCATTTGTGTAGTCTTCGTCATCAGCTTAAAAACAATTACTTGTACCACCTTACTAATTTTTATCATCAGCCTTACACTTAGTAAATAAATTTTTATAATTATCATATCTTACACATTATAAGATGTCATAAATCAATAATACCTTAATGGGTCCAATATTCCCATCCATTTAATTAACTAAATTTTTAATTTTTTCCTTTGATGTGACATTCTTTGTGTCTTTATTTTCCATAGTCAAAACATCTTCATGTTTCACTAAGACATTCAGTTCGATTCTCCTTCCCACATTCTCTACATTTAGTAAATTGAATAATCTTTCCTAAATTGTCTCCATTACCTGAAATCTTGGTGAACACCTCCCTTCTCTTATTTGGTGACTCTGAAATATGATTAAGGATCATATTGTAAATAATGTTCCATGAATATTGATAATGAATTATTACAATTTCCTTCACTCCAGTGATCAACCCTTTTGATTTTACATTAGCATGATTTTTGTCATGTTCATCTTTTACTCAGTTCCTTCTAGTTCCCTCCATTATCTTAAACAAACAAAACTAGAGTAATAAATATTTTTTTATAGTGAGAAACCTCCTAACTATGATAAAACACTTATAGGATGTCTTAAATATGACACCATATTAATTATATAACATCATAGGGTTATCTTTGGTTATTAATATTCTCATTTTTTTTATATCCTTCTTGATGGTTCATGAATAGTTTATGAATTCCAAAATTATATCCCCTGAGAGTGTCAAACCAAACGTGCAGTAAGCACCAATTTTATATACCAGGTTATGCAAGAGTCATACCCAACACACCTTATTATAGTTGCTACTCCTAGATACATATATTCCAGAACCACATCCACTTGTAGTATCAAGAGAAGAATTTATTTCATAGAAACCACTCACTCTATCCTTTAAAAAAAGTCCAAGTAATTTTCCTATATATTTACTTATGCTTATACTAATCCTTAGACATGTAATTGGAGTTCTCACTATGGCTTTCTCATCCTAGTTTCCAAATGTTTAATAAACATTGGATTTGGTACCAACTATAATAACCCAATATTAATGTAAATTAACATTACATCATTTTTGAGGAATACATAATACATTATGAAAAGAGACACCCAAAGGCCGTATATTTTTTTCTATTCAGAACATGGAACAAAAATATTCTATCTCAGTCAAATATCTTCTATATTTCCAGAAATTATATTCCCCCTTAGTAATTGTACATATAAATATTTTTTCATAACCCAAGGAAATGAAACATAAGAAAGGGGTGACATTAGATTCTCATTAATGGAAAAAAATTGTGATATGAAAGCATAAACAAGATCATAATGGTACTAAAATGTTACCATGACAAGAGATGATAATACCCTGTATATCTATTATCAAAAAAATGAATCATGAAATAAATATTTGTTGTTTATAAGACATTCATCATAATGGGATTGAGTGAATAAGGCATGAAATCATATCCTAGGAATATTATAATTAATTATGGAATAAAAATAATTTTATAACATTGTGAACAAGAAGAAGTAGAATCAAGTTCACTCATTAAGTTAAGGACACAAAATCAGGCCCTCTCATAAACTTATGTATATAACAACATGTCCACATGTGAAGTTGTGGACATGTAACGTGGTTCGTGCACAAACTTTTAACATGTAAGAAGGATAACACATTAAATTATGGAAATTAAACATTATCTATTCATACATTTGTGAACATGTAATCAGGTTCACTCAGAACATTGTGAACATGTAATAAGGTTCACTCCTAACATTGTGAACATGTAATTAGGTTCACACGTAAACATATAGACATGAAACCATGTCAATGCATAATAGTGTAAACAAGTAATAAGGTACACACATAACATTTTAAAAATGTAATCAGGTTCCCACACAAGTTATATAATCATGAGTAATCTATCATTATAAAATGAATTTGGGGGAGATATAGGTCCCATCTATCACATAGTAAAATCATTCATACATAAGCCACATGATTATATTACATAATCATATCATAAGACATTAGATGAAATGGTTATCATAAAAATTGTATCATATCATTACCTATGTAAATTATATAGGTATAATTATAATTTAATCCATGTATAACATATTAAATGAAGTGGGTTTCAAAAGCATATAACCTGTGGAAGTGAAATATGGTCATAAAATCATTCCATAAAAAAATATACCATTCAAGAAAGAATAAGATTGATATTCATGGATCATATCCACATTCATTCATAAACTATAATAATATATTTCATCTTATTTGGGGAACAATTTTGGAAGATCACATTGAACATTTATAAAGGAAAATATCATTTCACTGAAAATCAATTTCATAAAAACATTTCCAGAATTTTCATAACAACCATAGAGTGGGAAAATTTTAGTAATACTAAAAGAAATAATCAATATACCGATCGGAATAAAATTCATGAAATTTATTGGGATATTGATAATAATATTTCATCAATGTAAGAAAAATCATAAACATTCTCGATAAACAATGACATTTTAAAAAAACATTTTTACCTCTAGGTAAATTGGAATTATAATCCCCATGTAAGAAAATAAAATTAGTTGAATCTTAAAATATCATGAAAATAAGGAGGATCATGATATAAAATTTCAAATGAAAGTATATACACCTTTTAAAGGAATATAGGTGTATAAAATGGCATGTGTCTCAAAGAAATAAAATTGAGATAAAATTAATTTACTGATTTGACATCTTTTGAAACATAAATCCAATGATAGAATGTTCAAAAAAAATGTATATGTAGATATAATTAAATTTATGTATATGCATAATAGATTACATAAATGGGAATTATACACACCAGAAAGATCCTCCCCCTTAGTAATTCTATATAGAAACCTTTATCCATAACCTAGGGAAAGGAATCATAAGAAAGGGTTGACCTTAGATTAGTAGTAAGTGTAAACAAAGGAGATATGAAAGAATAAACATGAGAATAATGGTACGGGAACGTGATCATGAAAATTGATGATCATAACCTGCATATCTAAGATAATAATCATGAATCATAGAAATAATACTTTCTTCATGATATATGAATCATAAAGGGATAAAGCACATAATCCATGGAAGCATAACATAATAATAAGACAATGTATTGTTGAATACAAATCAGATTATACATTATGAACTTGTATAAGTAGAAACATGTTCACTAATTATGTTATAAAAATGAAATAAGGGCTTCAAAAAAACCAATGGAAATGAAACTAGGTCCATGAATACCATTGTTAACACATAATTAGGTTCACACATTACATTTTGAACATGTAACCAGGCTCACATATAAACTTATAAACATTCAACTAGGTCCATTCATAACATTTTGAACATGTAATCAGAATCAAAAATGTCATTGTGAACATTTAATAAGGTTTTCCTATAAAATTATGAACATGTAATCTTGTTCACATATAAACTTATTGACATGAAACTAGTTCAATGAATAACATTCTGAACTTGTAATCAGGTTTGAACATAACATTGCGAATAAGTAATCATGTTCATGCACAACATATATACTCAAGATCCATAAATCATTACCCAGTTCATTTGAGGGAGATATAGGTCTCACTAGTCACATAGTAAAACAATACCTACGTATTCCAAAATATTATAATCAATTTTCATGTCACAAACAATTAATTTAAATATGTGTCATAAATATTTCATTATATCATTACCTTTAAAAAATTGAATTGTCTCATAATCATTTAATCAAAGAATATCATATGTATATAATCAGGTATCAAATTCATATAACCCGTGGAAGAGAAATGAGTGTCATAAATATCATTCCATAAAAATAAAAACTATTAATGAAAGAATATGAATGGTATTATTTGATCATATTCTTAGTAAATCATTAATAATAACAATGTATGTCATCTTAGATGGAGAATTAATTTTTGGGATCATAAGGAACATTTCATCATGAGAATATCCTTTCATTGAAAATCATTTTAAAAAAAAAACATTTGAAAAATTATTCTCTTATAAATAAGGAGTTAAAAATTAATTTAAAACATTTCCCATTGAAAATATATTTTACTCTTTGAATTATGTTTATTTTTCAAGGAAAAATAAATTTCAAAATAAATTTCTTTTAAACATATATTTGAAAACATTTAAGGATGCATGAAAATATTTTTGAAATATTTTTTCACTTAAAACACCTTGCTAAATCAGGGTGATATCTTTAAGACTTATTCAAAAGAATTCATTTAAAAAAATTTGAAAACATAAAAATAAGTCTTCAAATCATTTTGAAATTTTATTCATTGAAATATTATAAAAAGGGATTGAAAAAGTTGTGAAAAAAAGTTTACTTGAAAAACTATAGAAGAAGATTGAAAAAATATTGTGATCCATTTTCATTGAATACTTGTAAAATAATGTTCAAAACATTTTGAGACACTTTATAATGTTAATTTTTAATGAAAACCTCTTTAGAAAACATTGATTTTAAATAACACAGATTTTCAATCGAATGGATAAATAAATTAAAATTTTCATAGTAACATTTTCTTAATTATCTTAAGTACCAACGAGTTGGAAAATGGTAGTAATACATAATTAAATCACTAATATACACAGGGGATGAAATTTCATCAGTTATCTTGAGATATGGATCATAATATTTCATCAATGGAATCAAAATCATAAACATCCTCAATAAACGATGAGGTTGTTTTAATAAACTCTTACCACTTCTTATCTTTGAATTATCACCCCATAAAAGAAAATGAAATTAAATGAAGCTTAAAATATCTCGAAAATAATTAGTTTCATGTTATGACCTGTCAAATAGTAGTATATACAACTTGTAAGAGAATACAGGTTCCTAACATGGAATGTGTATCCAAGAAGGAAAATTGAGACAAAATTGATTTATAGATTTGGTAACTTTTGATCATAAACCCCATGAAATAGATATCATAAAACCGATATGTATAGACCATAAAATTTAAAAATAATAATTGTATAATACATTCATTTTCATTATACACACCACACAAAAGAAAGGAGTTGCGAATAATGCATGTATCCCACAGAAATAAAATGGTGAGATAAAACTCACTTAACTTTTTTCAAGAATTTGGTAATACCCATTAAAAACTCATTTATAATAAATATATGCTTATTTTACATCCATTTTTTATATATAATACCAAATATTATTTTTTTGTGACATCATATTACTTTTTTATTAACAACTCCATGTTAATGTAATGTTTTGGGTAATTTTTGCTTTGTTTTTTGTATATGTTTTCACTTGTTATTCGTGGCCCACCTAACTAGAACCTCAATTCATTATTTAATAAATGTGAAATGTTTCATAAATATAATATATATTTATTATATATTTATTAATAACAATATATGAATGATATAAATATCAAACATAATACATCGTTCATCGAGATGGTAGGACGTACATATGCATGAACACTATTTATAATTTATTGTCATACTGAAAGAAACAAGTTAATTCACATACATACATTCACTCACACACACATATATATATTATCACTATAGTATAATTATTTTCATATATATCTTATAATTTCATTAAAAACCAACCTCAATGAACTCCATGAAACATTTGAATGAATCACATTGCATTGAGGAGGTCGTAATCAGCACATCCACAAACGAATTTATCATATTTAGAAAATGGAAATCATGATGGTATGTTTTATATTATAATTAAATAAGCATAAATATAATATAAATCATATAAAAATATAATTTACATCATAATTCATAACCATGATAGGTTGTAAAGGAAAAATGAACAACATCATTTCATGAGGCGGTAGTTCCCGATACATAAGAATGGAAAGTACATTACAAATTTGATGGAAGTGTGTGTAGGTTTAGTTAAAACCCATAATATAATAGAATATAATTATACTATGTATACTGATGTAATTATTTAATAATTTTGTAATAATTATTTATGTGGTGGAGAAAGGAAATATAAGAATTAAGCTTGAGGAAGGATGTTACCGCTTCTTTATGTAACTACATTTTGTTTGCACTAAAGGTATTTTTTAATGCCTTTATGAGAAAAGGGAGGCATAAAAAATGAATAGAGGGATGTTGGTATGTTAATTGGTAATATCGTGAAATAACCTACGTGGTTTTAGTGCTGCAAAGATGGGGGACGGGTGGTGGCCATTTATATGGGAGGGAGGGGACACAAATAGAATTTTTGAAAACAAGTTAGGTGTACCCATGCTCAAAAACAAAACAAAAACTCAATAATTGAAGTTTTATGGATGAAATAAGGTTATAAAATGGGTTTTGTATAGATGAGTAGGTTATTTTGGCCCTTAAGTTAATGGTTTAGTCTCTTGTTAATCATAATTATAGCTTAATCATTATAATTAAGTTTAATCACTTTCACTAGACTTTTTGGTTTAAATTAATTTTAACTTATTAGAATATAAATATTATACTAATTACAACTATTAATGTCTATTTTTTAAAATTCAATTCATAGAAATGGGAAAATTATGTTTATTTCTAACCCAATAGACGTGGTGAGGAAGCGGGGTTTTAATATGACAATGTTCAAAAAATCATTATGATTTAATATCTAAATTCAATATAAAAATGATTAAAATGATATAAATGGGATTAATTAATGTAATATTGATCTATTTTGACTTTAAAAATAACATAAAATATAATTTAACAATATTAATAAATAAGACAATAATGTTGTTTTGAATTAAAATTCTGTATTTTTCACTGCTAATCCAAAAATGTTGTTTCTCAGAAAAATCACAAAAATTTACCCTATTATAATTTTGAAAGTGAGGTTCTAGTTAGGTGGGCCACGAATAACAAGTGAAAACATATACAAAAAACAAAGAAAAAATTACCCAAAACATTACATTAACATGGAGTTGTTAATAAAAAAGTAATATGATGTCACAAAAAAATAATATTTGGTATTATATATAAAAAATGGATGTAAAATAATCATATATTTATTATAAATGAGTTTTTAAATAATTGAATATGATAATGGTAAATTCCCCGCTTCCTCACCACGTCTATTAGTGATTTTCTCAAAAGAAATCCTGGTTTGATGACTTGTTAATCAGGATTACATGTAAAGGGGTTATGTTTGTATGGACAAAGTAATGAGAGGAATGATTTAAATAATTGAAGATGATAATGGTAAATTCCCCTTCTTTGATAATACCATTAGGAAATTATGGATTTTTGATATATAGTGATACATAAATTAAGGGATTTTGTTTTCTATAGGTATAATTATAATGTTATTTTATATATATATATATAAATGAAGTTAAAGACTCATTAATAGAGTAATCTAACCAAGGATTTTGAGTTGTCACCAGTAATTATTTCATCGATGATAAGGAGAAATTATCTATTTCTTTAAATATGTCATATATACACAGACCATAAGAGCCAAAAAAATATTTTCTTATAAATTGATTAATATGAGGTAAAGGAGACATATTTAGATACTCAGGTATTTAGATTTATCAATACACTACCACCCATGGAATGTAAATAAGGTTCCAGATGCATTAAGAAGGAATGATGATGGAGTTATGACTAAAAAACAGATTGAAAGGGATCCTATAATCACATATCTAATTTATATGGATATATAAATTATTATAGAAGGGGAAAATCACTCTTTTTTCAAATTATTTTCATAACATCTTTATTGGGAAAGATAAAATTTTATCAGTCTGATGACGCAATTTTTTAAAAGAAAAATAAAGATATAAATGATGGAAAATTCGTAGACTTTATATATAAAGATTGCATTATAATATTTGGAAATAGGAAATGTGTTCAACCTATAACTAAAACAACAAGGTAATTATTGGATGATTATCATCACTTTATTTCATGTATACACCATAGAAAAACCAATATGAATAGATATTTGAAGGAACATTTTTTGTGGAGTACGATAAAGTGGTAAATTGATGTTATATATCAAGATGATTGGGTTTTCAATAGGTGAAGACTGAGAGAGAACAACCTAGAGGATTCATGAAACCTATACCTATTCCTATGTGAACAAAGGATGAAATTAGTGTTGAATTTTTCACTGGATTACCAAAGTCTCTAAGAAGTAATGATGATTTTTTTTACATTGAGTGCCTTAAAAAATATTCACATTTAATCACTATAAGATAATAATTTCTCTTTATATCCTTTAAAAACATTATTTTAAATAGGTTATAAGACATAACAGTTTACCTTATTCAAATATGTTTGATCTTAATCTTTGATTCATATCGATATTATAGAAAATTATTTAGAATGATAATAATAATTAACTTCATTTGATCATTTTCTACCATTATAAGAATGATGGACAATATCAAAGGATTATTAAAACCATATAAGAAATATTGTTATTATTATCAAATAAATTTCAAGATACGTGGGATCTGTATTTATCTTTTTTTTATAATTTTACTATAATAATAATTTCTATTCTTGTATTCAAATTATGTCATTTGAAGTATAATATGTAATGTGATTTCATAGTCCAAATTTATTGGATGAATTTGGTGAATGGAGGTTTGTGTTTCAAAAACTTGTTTAGAAAAAAATAAGATAGGTAAAGAATATAAAACTCAGATAAAATTATCTCAAAGTGGGAAAAATATTTATATCCATAATTGGAGGATTGATATGAAATTTCATGTTGGGGATCAGTTTTTCTAGAAATCATCTCTATATAAGGGTGTTATAATGTTCAGTGAGAAAGTAAAACTAAGCCGCAAGTACAATAGAACTTTTTAAATTATGGAATTTATTAGATTTATGGAAACCCCCAAAAAAATGTTACCACATATATCTAATGTATATGATGTGTTCCATATATCATTTTTAAGGAAGCACATTTCAGAAAAAATTCATGTGATCAACTTTAATGAAATAAGATTGGAAAATAATCTATCATACCATGAAGATCGAAACAATATTATTGAAACTAGAGAGAATTTATAGATGAATTTGAGGAAATAAATAGTAATGAAACATTTTAGAAGTCATAAAATATATGATTCATTGTGGGAATAATAGGATTTTATAATGAATAATCAACCTCATTTTTTATAAAGTAATATACAAGAAAATTTAGAGGTTAAAATTATTATAGGAGGAAAGAATATAACCACATAGCTTAAATTATAGTAATTTAAATTTTTATTTTAATTATACCTTAATTAAATGAAAAATTTAATATTTAATTTCACAAAAAAAATAATTCCATATTATTAATATCTATTTTTATCTTACCTAGTCATAATAACACTAATATGACTTTTTTGGATTTTCTTTTAGAATGGACATTTATGAATGAATGAAAATGAATTACTTAACTATTCATCCTTTTATTTATTATAATTTGTAATAATATTTATAATTAATGAATTATTGATTATAAATTTTATATAAATTATGATAAGATCATTTAATGTAAAAGGTAAAAAAAATTAGAAAATTGTTTTTAAATGCATAATGTCCTTCAATTTTAATTAAGTAAAACAATATTTAATGATGAATGATTTAAATGAAATATATATATTATGTATATAAATAGATTAATTTAATTCCATATAAAGATAATTACTAGTCATGTTTTCAATGTAAGATCATTTATTCTTGAAAAATGTATTCCTTAAAAACTATTTGTTTCGACATGTTTTGTGGGTTTGTTTTTAAATTAAATTCTACCACTTATTTGAATTTTATTTTATAAAATTAATTATATATTATTAATCAAAATAATTTAAATATTTCAATTATTTAATCTTTTTTATCATAATTAAAATTAAACTTTAAGTACTAGGGTTATGGTCATAACTGGATTACTATGGGTAATCTATAAATATTAGAGATAAAATGACCTAAAACATTAGTAAACCATATTTTTGGTTGGATATTTATACTAAACCTTTCACCGTAAAATATTATCCATTTTGGATCCATTTCTCCGGAATGTGACATCAAATTATTATAAAAATTGAAAAATTATAATTGCGCCACTCACTACAATTATAAAACAACACATCATATCCCCACCTCATCACACATTTTAATCCATTTAGATAATCCAAAACCGACCAAAATCCATACCTAAAATTATTATCCATGTTCAATAGCTACAAGAATTTTTATAATACCATCCATAAGGTTTCCAAATAATAGATCCAAATGCGGATTTTCTTAGGAATAGTAATCATCGCCACAAACCTCCTTTTTTCTACTTCTTTTTTTACCACCTTAGATTATGCCTTAATAATTACATAATAATAACACCATTATATAATATATAACAACATTTTAGTATGTTTTTTTATATTATTCATCTATCTAATTCTCAATAAAATTGGAAACAAAACCATTACATGTTTGTACGGTGCACTACAGCTTCATAAAAAGATGTAATTTTTTTCAATCACAAACTCACATGGGTAGTAATAATAAAAGAAATAATGAATATATAAGATAAATGTGTAATAAAATTTCTTTTATAATGTTATTCTATCATCCACTTACTCATCCTTTCAACCAATAATAAAATGATATAATCGATTTTTCATATGTGCCTCCTACCATCTATGTGAAGCAATGTGGTCAATTATGCTTTTCAAAATTGAAATAATAACACTAAAAATGTATTTGATAAAAATATATCATATTTATAACATTAATAACATTTTATAGAGGAATTATCTATATCATATCCATATGATCATGATATTTTGTGATAAAACATGTCTGATAAAATCAATCACTTAACACCTGAAATAAAGGTAATAATGAAATATTATTAATGAACGAGTGATAAGATATTATAAGAGGATCATATAAGATATTATAAATATGAAAATTATAATAGTATAAATTAATTAAATTTTTAATACCATTATAATGTTTGTTAAATCCTAATTAAATAATGTAATGTGTGAGGTAAGGGATTTCATCTCAATTTCGGTTCCATTAAGACATATTCAATATTATACAACCATTTACTTTTATTATTTTTATATTATTCTTGTTTGATATATTTGACCTGAATAAATATTTATTAGTGATAATTAATTTTTTAATTCATGTTTATTATTTCAAATGGTAACAATCTTAATGTTACCAAATAGGTAATAATTCATTCTACAATCTCATTTTTTAGGATTTCGTAACATTTTTTCAAGGAATATTTTATTCCATCATTCATAAAATCGATATATTTTCATATCCACAAATATATTTTATTAGTTTCTATATTTTCTTCGAACATTTCCACTCATTTAACTTGATTGATGAAATGATTTTTTAAAATAAAACTCTACTTTATTTCTCTTTTAACTGCATATATTTATCTCCAGCATCCATATTTTTAAAAATTTATTAATGAAAGTCCATTTTATTACTCAAATTATTTATTAAGAAAAATTTATTTTATAATCTGATTTTTATATTTTTTTAATGGAATGTTTTAAATTTTTTCCTAAAGGTTCATTTTTTAATTTTTTTTAAAGTCAAATGTAATATTTTTAATCTATATAGCATTAATGGACTTCCCCGCCACTATAACCATTTTATTATAATTTTTTATTTAAAAAATTATCAATTATTTTAAAAGTAAAACCATTTATTGAAATATTATTTTAATATTTCACTTCGATTTTCTACAATTTTTCACATTACATAATGTTTTTTTAAAACCTATATTTTTTATTAACCTGGGGTCAACTCCTATCTCTAATAAATTTCATGGTTGTTAACTTTATCATGAATCATTAAATGTATTGTGATTTTTTGATATTAAATGTATCTTAATCTTGTTAATTATTTTTATCATGTATATGATTAATTCCTAAAAAATACAAAAATTTAAAATATGGTGTTTTACATTGAAATTTATTTGATTAACTGAAGAAAATATTTATAAATTTGTGTTGTATAATCAATATGGATATTTATTGAGAAGAAATATTGTTCATGAATTGAAATGGTCATTTAATATATGAGGAATTAATTTCACATGTAGTGATGGATGGGGCGGAGTTATAGATAGCCCCTCGATGTATCAAAATGTATCGTGAGACAAATCAGTTGGTTGAAATTATTAAATTGGTTTCTGGTATATACCTACCCATAAATTATATATTCCAAAAATCCTTGATGGTAAATCTATCATGATGTCTAAGATCATGATACCAAATATTATGTGTTTCCTTCACTTAGAATTCGATTATTTTTGTCCATGATTTTATTACAATGTTATTATCTATGGATTCATTTCATGATTAAGTTATTTATTTATTGGAATGTGTTTTTAGATATTCACCTTTCCATTTTAATTATACCTTATTTACACCTGATCAATTCCATTATATGTAACCTTTACTGAGCATTTGGTATCAACCTTATATTTATTTCTTTCACTAATATATGAAGAATAATTTTCATATTTAGTTAAAAGATGATGAATATTATATATTAGTGCATTTTATATTTTATTTCCAATTTAAAAAATATGAAACACATATGTATCTATTTTATCAAGACCTCTAAACTGATTGATCCTTTGTGACATGATCTCCTATATGTTAAGCCATTGTAATGGTGTTCCCATCATCTTTAGGTTACTTGAGTAAGGGTAGATTTATTTATCTTCATAACAAAATAATTTTTCATTGTTTATAAACATAAAATTTATAAAATAATCTCTCAATTAAAATTTTATGTCTGAGAGGATCCTTATTTATGGAAATATTTTAATGAATAATTCATTAAGAGGGGTATTCCAAAATATGAAAAGAAATATGAGATTTATTTTTTCGAAATTCTTGTATGTGGAATCTATTGTAGATCTCAAATAACTTCAAGATATTGTTTTGAATATGGATTTTTTAACACAATTTTTAAATATTCACACGATTTTAAAAAAAAATATCTCAGGTGATTGTTTAATGGTGAAATTCTAAAAAGACAAGAGATTCCCAAAAAATCATTTTATTTTCATTGAGTTATTTTTTATTTTGGGAATAGAGTTTATGGAACCATTTATTTTTTTATCTTTATTTTCATATGTTCTTCTATTTTTGGACTATGTTTCTTTGTGGATTGAACCATATGCTACTCAAAATTTTGATTCAAAATCTACGATTGATTTTCTAGAAGAATTTTTTTCCGACTGCAATAACTTGAGATATAATCAGTGACCAAGGAACCTAGTTCTACAATATGAATATCAAATATATGATGAATAAGTAATAAGTATACTAAAAAGTTTCCACTAAAATCCAGACAAAGAAAAATGGTTTGGTTGTTCCATCCAATAAAAAATTCATTATAATATTAGAGAAACTAATGCAACCAAACCACAATTATTTGTTTAAGAAATTTGAGGATGCACATTAGGAATATATAACAGTATACTAAACCACCATAGATATGTCTCCAAATATAATTATTTATTCTAAACATTATAGCTTTCATATTGAGATGTATTACAAAGACTTCTGGGATAACAAAAGACTAAACCTAGAGTTTGGAATGGTTGGAGAGCAAATAAAGACATAGATCATGGAACATAGGGTGATTACAAAGGTATCATATGAGAACATACTTTTGTATAAAAATAAATAAAAATATTCTCATTGTAAATTGTTCCTGAAATGATAATTCCATATTTTAGAAAAACTATTCATCTATTAGTATCAGAGAAATGAATTAAGTCCCTTGAAAATTTATTTCTAGCCTTGGAATGTGATGAAGAAGGAAATTTTATATGGGTAGTAACTTGGAAAAAGGATGATTCTCATTTATGATGGGAATTTATAGATAATACTATTGGGGAATAATAAATAGAACACATGGAATATATATATTTTAACATAACATTATTCAAAAAAATATTTCCCATGTGAGAAATGAACTGAAATTGAGAGAAAGTTCCTTAGCATAATGAAAAAATTAGTTGAAACTATTACAGAGTATTAGTATATATTTACATGAATATAAAATTATGATATGGATTAATTGTTTAATATAAAAATTTATATTACCCATTTCGTTGAGGCTCTAATTCCAGGTCTCATATGGGATATTGTTTGTCAATTCTTTTCATCATTCGATGAAATAGTTTTATGTGCCATAAAAAATATCACTTTTCTAGATCCTATATATTCAAGGGGGATTCAAAGAATAATAGTTCATATGAACACTATTAAAATGGTAACATGTTAAATAATAATAATAAAATTAATCAATTTCAATCATGTAAAAATTGTTTATGGAAACACCAAAGAAAATGTTTGAAGGGCTTGGGAGCTTTTTATATGTGGGGAGATAATGGTTGTCTAGATAATGAATGTTGGGGAATAAAAAATACCACTACATTAAATTTCATTAAATATAATTAAATGGGGAAATATTCAATACAATTTCAATAGTGTCAAGGTAACATTCAATAGAAGTGGATAATGGGAGAAGGTCAAGCTTTTGCGATCACTATAGTAGAGTATGATGTCACTAAATATATGGTAGAAATTACTTCAATAAAATTTTCAAATATATATAATCCGTCATTTTATTCTATATCTTTATACAAATTTATATCATCTATATTTTTCATGAAAATTAGTTATTTTCCTGACACCATTAGAATGGAACTTATAGTCAAAACTCATAGTAAAAATTTCAATACAAAAATGAAATTCCAAGAAGTTCCCATTGTGACACAAAATAATGATTTATTTTCATATATTATTATTATATATATGGTTTCCTCTAATATAGCCCCCGGTATCGACTGGATTAAAAAATATGATGAAGCATTTTGTTTTAAAGAGAAGTATATTATCATTCACAATGATTGTATGGAATTATTTATCTTTAGAGAGGGGAAATCATCACCTGATTCATGTCTATATCCACAACTTATTTCTCTTCGGAATGAGTTCATTTTGGAACAAGATAAGACACAATATAATGATGTAAAAGGTAATATTAAAATTCAGGATGTACTTATTTTATATGAATACAATGATGAATTTACCAAGAAACTACTTGGACATACATCAGAGATTGAAGTTGATTTTCCAATTGATTTAATACATGATTAATGACCCATATAAAATACTATCAAATGAATAACCATTTTCTAATTAGTTTATTTGTTTGAAAAAAGAGGAGTTTTGTGATAAGGGATTTATATTCCCAAGTTTTTTATCATGGGGAGCCACTATTCTTTTTGTTACGAAGAAAGATGGATGCATGAGGCTATGAATTGATTATAGAAATTTAAATATTATTAGGATATAGAATAATTTCCCTCTTCCATTAATTGATTATTTATTCTATCAACTTCATAGAGCTCAATATTTTTTCAAATATTGAGGAATTTTATGGGTGTTATCAATTTCAAGTAATGAAGGAATATATTTTGAAAAAAAATCAAACAAGGTTTGGACATTATTATTTTAGAGAAATTCAATTTGGAATGACTAATCTTCCCTATACTATTATGGAACATATAAATTGATAGTATTCAATAAATATCTTGATTATTTTTCTATTGTATTTATGAAAAATATCATGGTATATTCTAAAATATATGAGGACTATGTAATAACATCAAAATAATTCTTGAGACACTTAGAAAAATAGAGTTGAATCAAACATGTTTGATTCTGTATTCAGGAAGTATATTTTCTTGGCCATAATATCTCCATGGATAGAATCTCATATGGGATATTTTTTGTCAATTTTTTTCATCATACGATGAAATAGTTTTATGTGCCATAAAAAAGAGAACTTTTCTAGATCCTATATATTCAAGGGGGATTCAAATAATAAGAGTTCATAAGAACACTATTAAAATGGTAACATATTAAATAATAATAATAAAATTAATCAATTTCAATCATGTAAAAATTGTGTATGGAAACCCCATAAAAATTTTTGAAGGGCTTGGGAGTTTTTTATATGTGGGGAGATAATGGTTGTTCAGATAATGGATGCTGGGGAATAAAAAATCCCTCTATATTAAATTTAATTAAATAAAATTAAATGGGGAAATATTCAATACAATTTCAATAGTGTCAAGGTAACATTCAATAGAAGTGGATAATGGGAGAAGGTTATGCTTTTGTGATCAATATAGTAGAGTTCAAAGTCACTAAATATATGGTGGAAAGTATTTAAATTAAATTTTCAAATATATATAATCCGTCATTTTATTCTATATCTTCATACAATTTTATATCGTCTATATTTTTCATGAAAATTAGTTATTTTCCTGACACCGTTAGAATAGATCTTATAGTCAAAACTCATAGTAGAAATTTCAATACAAAAATAAAATACCAGAAAGTTTACATTGGGACACATAATAATGATTTATTTTATTATATTATTATTATACATATGGTTTCCTCTAATATAGTCCTCGGTATGAACTGGATTAAGAAATATGATGAAACATTTTATTTTAAAGAGAAGTATATTATGATTCAGAATGATTGTATAAAATTATTTAACATTAGAGAGGGGAAATCATCACCTGGGTCATGTCTAGATCCAAAACTTCTTGCTCTTCTGAATGAGATCATTTTGGAACAAGATAAGACACTATATAATGATGTAAAAGGTAATATTAAAATTTAGGATGTACTTATTTTATAGGAATACAATGATGTATTTTCCAATGAACTACTTTTATATCCATTGGATATTGAAGTTGAGTCTCCCATTGATTTAAAACATGATTAATGACTTATATAAAATACTCTCAAATGAATGACCATTTTTGAATTAGTGGATTTGATTGAAAATAAGATGAGTTTTGTGATAAGGTATTTATATTCCCAAGTGTTATATCATGGGGAGCCCCTATTATTTTTGTTATGAAGATAGATGGATACTTGAGGGTATGCATTGATTATAGGAATTTAAATATTATTAGGATATAGAATAATTTTCATCTTCCATTAATTGATTATTTATTCTATCAACTTCATAGTTCTCAATATTTTTTCAAATATTGAGCCATTTTAGGGTTTTATAAATTTCAAGTAATAAATGAATATTTTTGAAAAAGAAAATAAAACAAGGTTTCGACATTATGATTTGAGAGAAATTCAATTTGTAATGACTAATGTTCCCTATATTATTATGGAATATATAAATTGAGAGTATTCAATAAATATCTTCATTATTTTTCTATTGTATTTATGAAAAATATCTTGGTGTATTCTAAAATTTATGAGTACTATGTAATAACATCAAGATAATTCTTGAGACACTTTAGAAAAATAGAGTTGAATCAAAAATTTACCATGTTTGATTTTGTATTCAGAAAGTATATTTTCTTGGCCATAATATCCCCAAGATAGAATCTCAGTTGACCATATTATGAAAAGGTAGTGAATGTATGGTCATCACCAATTACCATAATTGTGATACATAGTTTCATTTTTTAGGAAGGTTATGATTTGTGATTTGTTCAAAAAAATTACTTATTTTAAAAAAAATCTACCATTATTAGATTTAAATTAGTTATTTTTGTCTAGAGAATTAAATGTTAATAATGTTTTAAATAAGTCAAATGATATCATTAAAGAATATAATTGTAATATACCATTAAGAATTGGTGGATTTATAATATATAGTGATACATTGAATAAGGGACCTTGTTGTGTCTTTTAAAAAATGATTAATTAATTTTATACACATCATGGATGTTAAATACTAATGAAAAAAATTATCCAACACTTGTTCTTGAGTTGGGAGTTTTAATATTTTTCTAATGATTTGGATACATTATCTCTTTGGTGAAATAATTGAGGTATACGTAGATCATAAGTAGCTAAAATACATTTGTTCATTGAAAGAGATCAATATGAGTAAAATAAGATAGATTGAGAAACTCATGTAGGATTATTTATCAATACTCTAACACCCATGGAACAAAATTAATGTAGAAGATAGATTTAGAATGAATTATCAGAGAGTTATAACCAAAATGAGAATTGACAAGGATCCTATATTCATGGATCTAGTAAATATAGATATTTCAATTATTATGTAAGGTTAACTATAACCTCTTTTTCAAATGATTCTAAATCCATATTTATTAGAATATATAAAATGTTCTCAACCTAATGATGAGAATTTTTAGTAGAAAATTAATTATTTAATGATGGGAAATTTTTAGACATCATATATGAAGATTGTGTTCTAAAATTTTGAAATAGGTTATGTGTTCTATATATAATAAAGTTAAAATTGGAATTATTGGATTATTATCATTGATTGAATTTCTCTATTCACCCTGGGACCACCAAGACTTACAGAAATTTTAAGGGACATTTTTTGTGGAATAATATGAAGTGGTAAATTGATTTTGTGTATTGATATGTAATGTTTTCTATTGGTGAATAATGAGATACAAATTACTACAGGATTCATTTAGACTATACCTATTACTATGTGTAAATGTTTTGAAATTACTATGGACATTTTCACTAGATTACCAAAGATTCCTATAAATAATGATGTAATATGGGTTATTTTGGTCACCTTAAAAATTATCACATTTAACATCTACAAGAGAATATTTACCAAATTAGCACTTTGCATGAATATATATTAATTATTTAGTTGTACAACATGGAGAACATCATTGAATTTTTCCTCATAAAGTTCCATTATTGAAATTATGAAAGATTAATCAGAAGGATATTAATACTGAATTCCATTTGAGCACCACCTACAATCATAAAAATTATGGATATTTTGAAAGGACTGTTAAAAATGTCAATGAAAACTTGAGAATGTGATCATATTAATTCCATGATATGTGGGACCAATATTAACCTTTTAATAATTTCTTAAAACAATTGTTTCCATTCATGTATTCAAATTGTATCATATGAAGCATTATATGAAAGGTGGTGTTATACTCTAACTAGTAGGGTTAACTTTGGTGAAAGAAAATTTATAGGCCCAGAACATTTTAAGTAGAAAATGGAAGAGGTAAATAATATTCATACTCATATTAAATTAGCTCAAAGTAATAAAATTAGTTACGTCGATAATCAAAGTAGTCATTTGGAATTTCAAGTGGGAGATGACATTTTCTGGAAAGTATCTCCATATATTGGTGTTATAAGGTTCAGTATGAAAGGGGAAATGAGTTCTAGTTACATTTAATCTTTTATAAATATATAAATAAATTGAGTTTTGGATTACCATTTGTCAATGACACCATGTATTTCTAAAGTATATGATGTGTTCTTTATAACATTGTTATGGAACTACATGTCAGACCGAATGCATGTTCTCACATATGATGAAATTGGATTAGAACATAATCTATCATTCTATGAAAAAGACATCCAGATAATGGACACAATATAGAAATTATTATGGAATCATATGAATCCACTAGTATAGGTACATTGTATAAATCATAAAATAGATTATGCAATGTGGGAACTAAAGGATGTTTTGAAGAAGAATCACCCTCATGTGTTTATAAAGTAATATCTATTTAAATTGTGAGGATGAAATTTTTGTAAGATAGAATAATGTAAAAACTTAAAATTAGTTATATTAAGATCAAATTTTTTTAAATAGAACTATAATACAATTCACATATTAATATTTCATGGTCCAAAATTCTAATTTTGTAGGATTAATATTTATTTTGAACATTCATGGTCAAAATAATACTAGAATGAGTTTCAATAATTCTCCCTATGAAACAAGATTTCTGAAGGATTAAAATGTAGTATTTAACTATTATTCCTTTTATTTATAATAATTTGTTATAATATTTATAATTAATCAAGTATTTATTTTCATTTTAATAGAAATAAATATAATATCATTTGGATGTAAAATGGGAAATTATTTTCGAAAACTATCTTTAAAAGGATAATGTATTTTTATTTTAATAAGGTAAAATAGAATTCAGTGATGAATTATTTGAATGAAATTTATATATTATTTATCTAACTATATTAATTTAAAAACATATAATGATAATTTATAGTCATATAGTCATCAAAATTTCCATTATTCTTGAAAAATGCATTTCTTGAAAACCCATTTTTTCTACAAGTTTTATGGGTATATATTTAAATTATATTTTACCCCATCTTTAAATTGAATTTGGTTAGATATATTATACACTTTAAATCATAACAATTAAAATAATTTAATAATTTCAGCATAATTTTTTTCCAAAATAAATAGTAAAAACAATAATTACTACAGTTAAGGTCAAAATACGTTTACTAATGATAATATATAAATACAAAGGTTAAATGGACTAAAAACATTCTAAAAACCCATTACGTGGTTAGAATATGACCATATACTTTTAATATTATAATATGAAGAATTTTCAAACCATTTTTTAAGAAGGTGACTTGGAATTATTTAGAACATTAATAAATTACAAGTATTACACTCACTAAAATTAAAAAAGGGAATATCCTCCCCTCACTTATTCAAACCTTGTAAAAAAATTATATCAACCAAAACTTCTAATTATCCCTTCCTATAATCACTAACCATTTTCTATATTTACATGTCTTCCAAAAATACCAATGATGTTCTTAATAAAATATCCAAAGAGGGGATTTCAACCAAAAGGTAATCCTCTTCAACAAGATCGTTCCATTTACTTCTTCTTTTCACACATTAAATTATATCTTTATAACTACAACATAATATCACATTTATCTAGAATATAGTGATATTTTATTATTTTGATGTGAATATATTTATCTATCTCTTTCACCACAAAATGGGGAATAAAACCATCTCATGTGTGTATAGAAGACTATCGCCTCACAGACCAATGTAAATAGATTTCCATCACTAAAGAAAATGGGTAGTCATAGTGATCAAAATAATGATTAATTTGGGTAATTATTAAATAATAATTATTCTATAAAAATAATATATCAAAAACTTCCTCAACCTATCAACCATTAATGAAATGATATTATCTCTTGTGCATACATATGACTTACTGTCTATATGAAGCGGTCTGATTGATTATCTATGTTGAAATTTGATGGAGGATTCAAAAAATGTATCTAATAAAAAATATGATATTTATAACATAAATATCATTATATATTTTATGGATTTATATCCTATAAAAAATAATTGGAACTTCCATGATAAACCAACCTCGAAAAAACAAAGCACTTAACACCCAAAAAAACGGTAACAATGAAATATTATTAACGAACAGGTGATAAGATGTTTTAATAGGATCATATATGATATTATAAATATTAATATGGTTATGGTTTGAATTAGTAACAATTATAAAACCATTTTATAGTAGGTTAAATCACATTCAAATAATATGAAGTGTGAGATAAGGGATTTTATCTCAATATCCATTCCATTAATACATATATGATATTGTGAACCTATTTAAATTAATATTGTTTAAATATTGACACTTTGATGTATTTAACATGAAAATATATTTATAATTGATAATTAATATTTTAATTTATTCTTTCAAAGGGTTACAATCTAAAAGTTACCAAAGGGTTAATGATTTCTTTTACAATATCATTTTTAGGTATTTCGGTAGCATTTATTGAAGTAATATCTTAATCCCTCCATAAAATCTAGATATTTTATTAACCACTAGATATATATGTATATTATATATTTTATTACAAAATTTACAATATTTTTCTACTAAATCGTGATAAAAAATTCAAAATTAAAACTCAATTTTATTTCTCCTTTAGTTGGATATATTTTTCTTCCATGCCTATATTTTTAAAAATTGATTATAAAAACTCAATTTTATTATTGAAATGATTTATTAATGAAATTTTAATTTATCTGTACCATTTTATAATGTTTTAAAACATTGTTTCTTAAATTTGTTTAAATTTTTTATTTGTGAATTTCTTTATAAAAATTCAAAACTAATGTATTTAACATATATATTATTAATAGACACCCCCACTACCATAATCATTTTATTATTTTATTTTTCTTATAAAAATTAAATATTATTTTAAAAATAATACCCATTATTGAAATATTATTTTAATATTTCACTTCAATTCGTATATTTTACTAAATCACATGATTTTAATATAAAAACTAGATGTCTTTTGAACTGATGGTCATCTTAAGCATCTAATTAATTAAGTGGTTTTTTACTTTATGTTGAGACATTCAATTCCTTGTGATCATTAGAAATTATATTTTTCTTAAATACCAAAATTCATTGTATCGTGGATATGATTATTTCTTAACCAATATATCATTTTAACATATGGTGTTTTACTGTGGGTGTTATTTGATTGATGGGGTAAAATCATGAAAAATACACATTCTATCATCAATGTGGATATATATTGTATGTAATATTAATTATCAATTGGTATGATCAATAAATATAATAGAAACACATTACACATGATTTGATGGATGGGGATGTGTTGTAGATAGTGTTGTGATGCATCAACATGTATCATGAGACAAAAAAGTTATAGAAATTATTAAATAGGATTTTGGTATATAACTACCGATCCATTTAACATTTTTTCTATAAATATATTTTTGTAAGGATATCATCATGTCTGAGATAATATCTTCCAATATTACTCATTTCCTTCATTAATAATTAAACTATTATAACCCATGAGATTAATACATTTATAACGACCCATACTTTACATACATTGTTATTAATTCAGAATTAAAGCACAATTATTACAACATATAACGAAACCAGGAAAGGACCGTATATGTATAGTGTATTAAGAAACTGGGAAACACAAACAACTGGTTCATAAAGCGTCTACACTATCTCCCATTTATTTCATCATATCTATAGTCCCCTTTGGCATATCTTACTTAATAACCTTCTTCCTGGCCTGGGGAAAGAATACATACAAAAGGGTGAGCTCAAATACTCAGTAAGGGTAAACAAAAGAAATTTCAATCACATCATATACATAAGAACATAACTTTTGGAAATCTTAACCTGCAAAAGAAATCATAATTTCATAACATGGGATAAATCATAGTAGTGAAATGTAATCCCAATAATCATAACTTAAAACATGAAACTTTGTGGCATACACACATAATCATAGAGAATCATTTCTTGTTAGTCAAGACTCAATGCCAAGACTATCTTAGTGGACAAAGTCCATTTCTGAACCGAGTTCACTCCTCGTTTCAGTCCTGTTTCACTGAACAGGTTTAACCTGCCGTTCCAGCCATGTCTATCTCATGAGATATAAAATCTTTACCCAATGCATTTGAGGGAGATATAGGTCCCACCCATATCATAATGATACCATTCTTATGTGTGCCACAAAATCATAAACCATACATCATAGAATAACCCATGTAATAAAAATTGGATTCTTAAACATCGTGACATCGTAAAACAATTCATATAAGATAAAGGAATTCATATAAATAATTCCATCACAACATAATCAAATAAATGTAATAATAGGGATAAAAATAGAACCCTTTTATTATCTTAGATGGAAAATAATTTTGATAAAACACTTGAACTCCATTCTTGAGGAAAATATCCTTTCTACTTCAAAAACACTTTTACTTTCTTAACATGTCATACAATTTTAAACTAAAAGAAGTTGATTAAAAATAAACTTGAAAACTTGTAAAGGAAGCTTCTTGGAAATAATTTTTTAAAAATCCATTCATGCCGTATAAGTTAAAAAAACATGCTTCTCGTACTTTTTTCAGAAAAGTTAAAAAGTACCTCGTACGAAAAATGACAAAATATTCCTTTCGTATCCTTTACTAAAAACTCACCGAAGGGTAAAATTGGATTTAAACAATTTTATGTGGATGGAAATAATATTACATATTGAGGAAACATATATGTGGATGATAAAATACACCCCATTAAATACCAAAGTATAAAAAATCTCGGATAAAAATGAGATTGTGATATTTCCCTTACCTTAGGTCTGATTTTCCTCGTAAGTGTCCAAACCTCCTGTATAATGATTTAAATAAAGTTATTGACTTATTCCGGAATCATAATTATTGTTATGATATCATATATGGTCATATTCTTAGCTTCTTAGTAGTAATATTTCATTTCTACTTGTTATTCGGGTGTTTATAACTTTTTGTTCTTATGCGTGTTTTGTCGAATAAATTCTTATTATTCTCTTTAGGTTATAGATACATCATTTCCAGAATGTTATTAATGTACTATATATCATATTTATTCATTCAATTCATTTATATAATCATTATGCAATGAAGATCATGTAGAACGAATCACATCACATCGTGGAGACGGTATTTCGTATGTACGCACGAGCGATGATATCATTCCCATGATCGTGGAATTGTATTGGAGTGTATGTATACTATTTTAGAATCAATATAACTTTACAATAATCATATATAGTAATTATTTACACCATTATACCCATCCATGTAAGGTGGTGGGGGAAAATAGATTACACCACGGAGTGGAGACGGTATTCCGTACGTACGCACACGCGGTGATTTCATTTTCCGTAGGATGGATAGATGGTGAAATAGGATTGTTTAATAATTATAATAACATATCAGTATATTATTGATACTGATGTTATTACTTCATAATGAAACAACTGATGAAAAAGAAGTGGAAGAAGAAATAAAGATGAAAGAATCGGTAACGGACATTACCTCTTCTTTGAAGTGCTTCTTTGAGACCTCCTTTTAGGGCACTAAAATTGGTCTTTGAAGAAGACCAGGACCTCTAGGATGTCTCTAGGTAAGTGGAGAGGAGAAAGTGGCAGGGGTTGGCCGAGCTTGAAATCTCAAAGTGGTGTGAGAAAGAGAGGGAGGAGGTGCCCTTTTATAAGGGAGGAGAGGGGCACCTTTGGAATAACTAAATATATTATTTTATTATAAAGCCAAATTAGGTTTTAAATAGCTCAAAATTGATTTATTTTGAAGCTAAGGTGGGTATGGGTCGAAAGCCTCTCATTAAATAGAATTTATATAAGTTTATGTTCCTATTTTGTCCTTATCATTTAGATTTAACATTAAGTTAAATAATTTTACTTTTACTCTGTCTTCTTGTGTTCTTACACTATAAGGTTAATAAACTAACTATAACAATCCAAACGAACCCCAAGTTGTTTATTATTAATCTATATAACCTTATATAAGTCATTTGGTTGAACCTTAGATTTTTAGGAATAAAATAACAATTAATAATATAATATTTGTTTTAAAAACTATTTTATGTCAATTTTGACACTATTTAGTAATTGATTTTTGTGAAAATCATAACAGAATGATTAGTTCAAAAAAAGTTAATTAAATCAATAATAACATGTCATATTAACCTATAAAATTAGTGTAATTAATAAAAATTCTCAAATTATATTTATTTGGGTATTTATAACATCAATTATGTCAATATTTTATTAATAAGATAATTACTGCATCATATTTGTGTCTTAATTAAATTAAATTATTTAATGTCTAAAAATTACATATAAAATACCATTATGTAGGAAATATTTTTAGATTTCTAAAGAATATTTATAGTCTAATTTATCTTATATATAACCTTATATTAAAATTTATTTACTTATTAAACATTGATTTTAACTATTTTAACCCTTCTTTAAATAAATTAATAATAAATGTCCTAATCTAATCCAAGTGGGCCTAAATGGTCATATTTTATTCCTAAGTCTGTTTTTGGTAGAATTACACTTATCCAATAGAATTAAGACATGTTTTAGGGTAATAATAATATCATTTTTACCCTTAATTACCCTATTTACTTTTAACCGTGGTAAATAAAAGTAAAAAGATACTATTCACCAAAAATTATTTTCATCTCATTGAACCACATTTTACTTAATGAAATCAACTCTGTCTCTCATATTTTTGAAATTCCACTCACAGAAGCGGTAAAATTATGTTTTATGAAAAATTCAGTTTTTTTAACTACCACTTAGTGGTTTAACTATTCATCAAAAATTGACAGTTTTCAGAAAAATACCAAAATTTCACCCTAGGATAATTTCGATATTCCAAATCCAAAAATGAAGACCATTTTGAAAAATAAAATTTATAAAATTTCAAAAAGTGGTTATTACTATTCATAAAGGCTAGTTTTAATAATATTTTATTAGCATATCATTGTTTAGTGAAACTCGGTATTGCGTACGACACAAGCTATCGAGGAAGGTCGCGATTTTGTGTAAATCAAGTCAAGAAAGTGTTGTGTAGAAAAATATTCCTTTGATGATTTATATAACATAAAAGTCTTGGGTGTTACATTATACCCCCCCTTAAAATTAATTTCGCCCTTGATATTCATCACTTTGTAACAAACATATGACGATACCTCTCCCTCATCATATCTTCAAGCTCCCAAGTATCTTCTTCTAATTGGTGGTTCTTCCATAAAACTTTCACCAATCGAGTGGTCTTGTTTCGTAGGACTTTTTTGCTACGATCCAGAATCTCTATCGGCTGTTCTTCATAAGAAAGATCTTGCTCCAGCGGTACAACTTCTGAGCTGAGTACATGTGAAGGATCAGGTATGTACTTTCTCAGGAGAGATACATGGAACACATCGTGAACTTGAGAGAGATTCAGTGGAAGCGCCAATCGGTAAGCTACCTTCCCAACACAATCCAGTATTTCGAAAGGACTAATATATCTAGGGCTCAACTTCCCCTTCTTTCCAAATCTCATGACCCTCTTCCAGGGAGATATTTTTAAGAACACTTTATCACCCACTTAAAACTCTAGGTCTTTTATTCAGTTGTCGGCATAACATTTTTGTCGACTATGAGCTGCTCTTATGTGTTGTTGAATAGATCTGACCTTTTCTGCTATTTCATCAACGAGATCAGGTCCTAATAGCTTTCTTTCCCCAACTTCATCCCAGAAAGTTGGAGTCCTGCATTTCTTTCCATAGAGAGCTTCATAAGGAGCCATCTGAATACTGGAGTGAAAGATATTATTATAAGAAAATTCCACCAAAGGTAGGTGTTTATCCCAACCACCTTTGAAATCCATAGAGCAAGCTCTCAACATATCTTCTAGAGTTTGAATTGTTCTCTCAGACTGACAATCTGTCTGAGGATGATAAGCAGTGCTGAAACTCAACTCTGTATCCAGAGTATGCTAAAGACTTCGCCAGAACTTTGAGGTAAACCTCGGATCCCGATTAGATATAATAGAAAGTGGTACTCCATGCAATCTTACCACTTCCTTTACATATATCCTGGCAAGAAAATCCAGAGAGAAATCCTCTCTAATAGCGATGAAGTGTGAAGACTTTGTAAGACGATCAACTATGACCCAGATAGTATCATTGCCTTTGGATGTTTTAGGAAGTCCGGTGACAAAGTCCATAGTGATGTTTTCCCATTTCCATTCAGGTATGGGTAATAGTTGTAACATCCCCTTAGACTTCTGTCTCTTAGCTTTATCTTGTTGACAAACCAAGCATCGAGAGACATATTCAGCAACATCTCTTTTCATGCCATCCCACCAGAAGTACTCTTTCAGGTCCCTATACATCTACATGATTCCAGGATGAATAGAGAATGAAGAACTATGAGCCTCATCCAGCAGCTCCTTCTTTAATTCGGGGATGTGAGGAACACAAACCCAATTCCTGAACTTTATTATCCCATCACAATCAAGGTTGAATTCAGGAACATTTATCACCTTCTTTTGTAACTCGACATCTTCTTTTTGTGCCTCTTTAATCATCACATGTATAGATGGTTGAACATTCATTTGAGAAAGATACGATTTTTTCCCTTTCATTATAATTCCAAGATCCATCCTTTGTAAATCCATAAATATTGGATCTTTTGTGATCCTCATCATGGATAAACTGGAATGGTCTTTTCGACTTAATGCATCTTCCACCTTGTTTGCTTTCCCAGGGTGGTAATGGATTGAGTAGTCGTAATCCTTAATCAGCTTCAAAAATCTTCTTTGGCACATATTCAGCTCCTTTTGTGTGAAAATATACTTTAAACTTTTATGATCAGTATAAATATCACACCTTTCTCCATAAAGATAATGCCTCCAAATCTTAAATGCAAATATTACTGCATCTAACTCCAAATCATGAGTTGGGTAATTTTGCTCATGTATTTTCAACTATCGTGAGACATAAGCTATCACCATATCATTTTTCCTGAGAACACATCCCAGTCCCTTCTTGGATGCATCACTTTAGATCACAAACCTTTCCCCACTACAAGGCAGTGTGAGCACAGGTGCACTGGATAACCTTCTTTTCAACTCCTTGAAATTCTCTTCACATTCCTCCATCCAAACAAAATTAACTCCTTTCTGAGTCAACTTGGTGAGTGGATTAGATAATCATGAAAAATCTTTCACAAAACGTCGATAATATCCAGCCAAACCAAGAAAACTTCGGATCTCGGTTACTGTTGTTGGTCTCGTCCATCTTTCGATAACATCTATTTTTGCTGGATCCCCAGATATCCCCTCTTTTGAGATTATGTGACCCAAAAATTCAACTTTTTGAAGCCAAAATTCACACTTGGTAAATTTGGTATAAATCTTCTCCTTTCTCAGGGTCTTTAATATAATTATCAAGTGATCTTCATGTTCTTCTTTTCTCTTTGAATAGACAATAATATCATCTATAAAAACTACCAAAAACTGATCAAGATAGTCTCTAAAGACTCTATTCATAATATCCATGAAGATAGTAGGGGCATTAGTAAGACCAAATGGCATCACTATAAATTCATAGTGTCCATACCTTGTACGGAAAGCCGTATTTGGTATATCCTCCCTTTTGACCCTTAATTGATGATACCCTGAATGAAGATCAATCTTGGAAAAGTATTGAGCTCCACGTAGTTGGTCAAATAGGTCATCAATGCGCGGGAGAGGATATTTGTTCTTGATAGTGATCTTGTTAAGTTCTCGATAATCAATGCAGAGTCTCATTGATCCATATTTCTTCTTAACAAATAGAACAGGTGATCCCCAAGGTGACACACTAGGGCGTATGAATCCCTTATCAATATTCTCTTGGAGTTGCTTCTTTAATTCCTGCAACTCAATTGGGTCCATTCTATAAGGTGTCTTTGAAATAGGCAAAGCATCCGTTATGAGTTCTATTGAAAACTCAACTTCACGATTCGGTGGAAGACCCAGTAATTCCTCTGGAAAGACATCATCAAACTCTTGTACAATGGGAATATTCTTAATCGTGAGTTTCTCACCAACCATTTGAGATAAATAACCTTCATTTAGTGGAATCAATACCCATAAAATGGAAGAAATTTCCCCTGGAAGGTTATGTTCATCCTTGCATCGATAGACGATCATAGATTGATCTGGAATATGAAATGTGACTTCCCTTCTTTGGAAATTGATATGAGCTCCATGTAGATAAAGCCAATCCATGCCAAAAATCACATAAAATTCCACTATATGAAGGATCACAAGATTTGCAGGAATAACTTTCCCACAAAATTCAATCGGAGAAGAATTATAAACTTTTGATGGGACTGTTATGCCATTAGGGGTTGTCACAACTAACTCAACATCTAACTGTTGAGGTAATACGGTGATATCCTTAGAAAAGTCTTCAGAAATAAAGGATTGGGTCGATCCAAAATCAAATAAAACATTTGCTACTTTAGAGTGGATGGTAAGTGTACCTTTCACCACATCATTATCGTACTCCACATCGCTGATAGAAATTTCATGTGGCTTTCCTTTGTCTTTATCCTTAAGAGTTTGTTGACGTCGACCATCATCATCAACCCTTGGATTTGGGAATTGATTGGAATAATTCTCCATCTCCTTTCACTTGAAACATTGGAGTGTAGTAGGTTCATTATGTATATCCCTTCCTTTGTTTTCATCATTAGACATCCTCTTCCCATCATTGCGGCATTCAAATTTCTTATGACCTTCCTTTCCACATTTGAAACATTTACTTTTCCCTTTAAGAAAACTCCCTCCATGTTTATTTCCACACTTTGAGCATAAGGGAAAGCTCATCTTCTTTTCATTGTGCTCTTTAGATTTTCGTTTTAATTCCATTTTACTCTTATTATCAAACCCATATGACTGATGGGTTACTCCAATATCCATCTCAACTTTGAGAGCACATCGAACGATTTCCTCATAGCTATTGAAGTCCCTTATGGCTAACGCCCTTCGAAGACTTGGTTTTAAGCCACTAAAGAATCGATCGATCTTACTCTCAGTTTGGATAATAATACCAGAAGCGTACCTTGCAAGTCTTGTAAAATTTGCTTCATAGGTACCAATATATTCATCATCCTTTTTCTTCAGTTCAAGAAACTCTTTCTCCATCTTTTTTCGGAGAATATGATGGAAGTACTTATTGAAAAATAAGTTCTTGAACTCTTCCCATTCCATGGACTCAATTTCATCTCTTTGCCTCGTATTCTTAATAAGATTCCACCATTGATCAGCATATCCTTCCAAACGATACACTGCTAAGATGAATTTATCATGTTCAGAACATTGAAGAACTAAAAATATCTTTTCAGTAGTACTAATCCATTGTTCAGCAACTAATGGATCAGTAAACCCGCTGAATGAAGGTGGATGCTGCCTCATGAAGGATTCAACAGAATGTTGCTCCTTCCTTTGCTCGTTTGGAAGTCCTGCATGATTCATAGCTTGAGAAAGTTGTGTGAGCATGGCTATAATATTTTTCATTCCAGCTCCCATAACGTTTGGTTGCTCAGGGGGACAATCATTGCATTTCCCGTCGCATTCCGCATTAACACGGTTCCTTCGGGTTCTAGCCATTGACTAAAACCAAGAAGAATAGTGTGAGAAACACTAATTATAATAGGAAAAGCCATATAATCAAGAATAAAATTTCAAACTTAAGGTCTTATCATAGGTTTTTCATGGACATTTCTAAAACACTATGATTGTGTTTTATGCTTAGACTTATCCTTAAGATTCTTACTAAGGCTTTCACATCCTAGTTTCCAAAGGTTGACTATACCTTTCCTCTGATACCAACTATAACGACCCATACTTTACATACATTGTTATTACTTCAGTATTGTAGCACACTTATTACAACATATAACGAAACCAAGAAAGGACCGTATAGGTATAGTGTCTTTAGAAACTGGGAAACATAAACAACTGGTTCATAAAGCGTCTACATTGTCTCCCATTTATTTCATCATATCTATAGTCTCTTTTGGCATATCTTACTTAATAACCTTCTTCCTTACCTAGGGAAAGAAAACATACAAAAGGGTGAGCTCAAATGCTCAGTAAGGGTAAACAAAAGAAATGTCAATCACATCATATACATAAGAACATAACTTTTGGAAATCTTAACCTGCAAAAGAAATCATAATTTCATAACATGGGATAAATCATAGTAGTGAAATTTAATCCCAATAATCATAATGTAAAACATGAAACTTTGTGGCATACACACATAATCATATATAATCATTTCTTGTTAGTCAAGACTCAATTCCAAGACTATCTTAGTGGACAAAGTCCATTTCTGAACCGAGTTCACTCCTCTTTTCAGTCCTGTTTCACTGAACCGGTTTAACCTGCCGTTCCAGCCATGTCTATCTCATGAGAAATAAAATCTTTACCCAATGCATTGGAGGGATATATAGGTCCCACCCATCTCATAATTATACCATTCTTATGTGTGCCACAAAATCATAAACCATACATCATAGAATAACCCATGTAATAAAAATGGTATTCTTAAACATCGTGACATCATAAAACAATTCATATAAGATAAAGGAATTCATAAAAATAATTCCATCACAACATAATCAAATCAATGTAATAATAGGGATAAAAACAGAACCCTTTTATTATCTTAGATGGAAAATAATTTTGATAAAACTCTTGAACTCCATTCTTGAGGAAAATATCATTTCTACTTCAAAAACACTTTTCCTTTCTTAACATGTCATACAATTTTAAACTAAAATAAGTTGATTAAAAATAAACTTGAAAACTTGTAAAGGAAGCTTCTTGGAAATAATTTTTTAAAAATCCATTCATGCTGTATAAGTTAAAAAAAACATTCTTCTCGTACTTTTGTCGGAAAAGTCAAAAAGTACCTCGTATGAAAAACGATAAAAGATTCCTTTCGTATCCTTTACTAAAAACTCACCGAAGGGTAAAATTGGATTTAAACAGTTGTAGGTGGATGGAAATAATATTACATATTGAGGAAACATGGATGTGGATGATAAAATACACCCCATTAAATACCAAAGTATAAACAATCTCGGATAAAAATGAGATTGTGATATTTCCCTTACCTTAGGTCCGATTTTCCTCGTAAGTGTCCGAACCTCCTGTATAATTATTTAAATAATGTTATTGACTTATTCCAGAATCATAATTATTTTTATGATATCATATATGGTCATATTCTTAGCTTCTTAGTAGTACTATTTCCTTGCTACTTGTTATTCGGGTGTTTATAACTTTTTGTTCTTATGCGTGTTTTGTCGAATAAATTCTTATTATTCTATTTAGGTTATAGATACATCATTTCCAGAATTGTATTAATGTACTATATATCATATTTATTCATTCAATTCATTTATATAATCATTATTCAATGAATATCATGTAGAACAAATCCCATCACATCGTGGAGACGGTATTCCGTACGTACGCACGAGCGATGATATCGTTCCCATGATCGTGGAATTGTATTGGAGTGTATGTATACTATTTCAGAATCAATATCACTTTACAATAATCATATATAGTAATTATTTACACCATTATACCCATCCAAGTAAGGTGGTGGGGGAAAATAGATTACACCACGGCGTGGAGACGGTATTCCGTACGTACGCACGCGCGGTGATTTCATTTTCCGTAGGATGGATAGATGGTGAAATAGGGTTGTTTGATATATATAATAACATATCATTATATGAGTGATACTGATGTTATTACTTCATAATGAAAAAACTAAAGAATAATAAGTGGAAGAAGAAATAAAGATGAAAGAATCGGTAACAGACATTACCTCTTCTTTGAAGTGCTTCTTTGAGACCTCCTTTTAGGGCACTAAAATTGGTCTTTGAAAAAGACCAGGACCTCTAGGATGTCTCTAGGGAAGTGGAGAGGATAAAGTGGCAGGTTTTGGCCGAGCTTGAAGGCTCAAAGTGGTGTTAGGAAGAGAGGGAGGAGGTTCCCTTTTATAAGGGAGGAGAGGGGCACCTTTGGAATAACTAAAAATATTATTTTATTATAAAGCCAAATTCGGTTTTAAATAGCTCAAAATTGATTTATTTAGAAGCTAAGGTGGGGATGGGTAGAAATCCTCTAATCCAATAGAATTTATAAAAGTTTAGGTTCCTATTTTGACCTTATCATTTATATTTAACATTAAGTTAAATAATTTTACTTTTACTGTGTCCTCTTGTGTTCTTACACTATAAGGTTAATAAACTTACTATAACAATCCAAACGAACCCCAAGTTGTTTATTATTAATATATATAATCTTATCTAAGTCATTTTTCCGAACATTAGATTTTTAGGAATAAAATAACAATTAATAATATAATATTTGTTTTAAAAACTATTTTATGTCAATTTTGACACTATTTAGTAATTGATTTTTTGTGAAAATCATAACAGAATGATTAGTTCGACAAAAGTTAATTAAATCAATAATAACATGTCATATTAACCTATAAAATTAGTTTAATTTATAAAAAGTCTCAAATTACATTTATTTGGATATTTATAAAATCAATTATGTCAATATGTCATTAATAAGATAATTACTGCATCATCTTTGTGTCATAAATAAATTAAATTATTTAATGTCTAAAAATTACAAATAAAATACCATTATGTAGGAAATATTTTTATCTTTCTAATTAATATTTATAGTCTAATTTATCTTATATATAACCTTATATTAAAAAATATTTACTTATTAAACTTTGATTTTAACTATTTTAACTCTTCTTTAAATAAATTAATAATAAATGTCCTAATCTAATCCAAGTGGGCCTAAATGGTCATATTTTATTCCTAAGTTTGTTTTTGGTCTAATTACACTTATCCAATAGAATTAGGACATGTGTTAGGGTAATAATAATATCATTTTTACCCTTAATTACCCTATTTACTTTTAACCGTGGTAAATAAAAGTAAATAGTTACTATTCACCAAAACTTATTTTCATCTCATTGAACCACATTTTACTTAATGACATCAACCGTGTCTCTCGGATTTTTGAAATTCCGCTCACAGAAGCAGTAAAATTATGTTTTATGAAAAATTCAGTTTTTTTAACTACCACTTAGTGGTTTCACTATTCATCAAAAATTGAAAGTGTTCAGAAAAATACCAAAATTTCCCCCTAGGATAATTTCGATATTCCGAATCCAAAAATGAAGTCCATTTTGAAAAATAAAATTTATAAAATTTCAAAAAGTGGTTATTACTAATCATAACGGCTAGTTTTAATAATATTTTATTAGCATATCATTGTTTAGTGAAACTCGGTATTGCGTACGACGCAAGCTATCGAGGAAGGTCGTGATTTCTTGTAAAGCAAGTCAAGCAAGTGTTGTGTAGAAAAAGATTACTTTGATTATTTATATAACATAAAAGTATCGGGTGTTAGAACATTGATATTACCTATTGATACATTTAATTCTCAAGTTATTGATTAATTGGAATGTGTTTTTAGTTATCAACCTTTTCATATTGATTATTGATTATTTACTTATGATATATACCATTTTATACAACCCATACTCAGTTTTTGAGTCCACCCTTATATTTCTTCCATCCCCAAAGATATAAAGAATAAATATTTGATTGATTTCTAGGATGTTTAATGTTTTCTATTACTAAATTTTATATTTTATTTCCGATGTTAAAACATGAATCTGGTATATCTCTAGTTCATTAATATTTCTAAACTAGCTAATCATTTATAATGTGATCCATTATATCTTATGCCATTATAAAAATAAAACTACTAGTTATGGGTTACTAGAGTAAGTGTAGTTACATTTCCATTTATATCAAAGGTAACTGATATCTTTTATAAACATATTTCTCTAAATTAAACTCTGAATGAAAATATTATGTTTTAGAGCATCCTAATTCATGGAAATTGTTTAATGAATATTTCATTAAGATATGTACCCTTAAATTGGAAATGAAATATGTGGTTTATTTTTTTTCATGCAATTGTATGTGTAATCTGTTTTGGACCTCAAAGAACCACTAGACAAAATTTCAAAGGTGGATTATTTTGACACTCATATTATAATGATTACCATGATTATGGAAAAAAAATATCCCAAGTTCTAATTTACTGGTGATATTTCAAAACAAAAAGAGATTCTATTAAAAAATTAATTTTCTTTGAGAAATTGGATATTAGGGGAATAGATTTCACGGTCCCATTTTCTTTTTATTTGAATTTTAATATATTTTTATAGCAATGAACAAGGTTTATATGTTTGTTGAACCAAATTATAATCAAATTGATGATTCAAAATCAATGATTGTGTTTCTTGATGAAATATTTATTTATAGGATTGAAATTATTCATGCTACAATTGGTGACCTAATAAAACACTTTTTTAATAAGAATATGTAAGACCTCATGATGTAATATGGATTTAACTATGAATCCTACACTAAATTCCTCCAAAAGGAAAATGGACTGGTTATGTTGTACAAAAAATAAGTGAATAGAATTTGGGCGAAAATAGTACAACCAAATAAGAATGGTCATTGTATGAAATTAGAGGATTCACTATGGGCATGTAGAACTTCATAGACACCCTAATAGGTATGTATCCATATAGATTTATTTATGTAAAAATTTGTCACATTCCTATTTATATGTAGTACAAAGAATATTGGGCTATCAAAAGAGAGAACCTAGAGTTTGGAAATGTTTTAGAGCAGAAGAAGTTACAGATCCTCGAACATGAGGAGTTGAGAATGATAGCATATGAGAAATCTTGACTATAAAATGAGAAATAAAGATATCCTCATGGTAAACTAATATATAAATTATACTCACATGATGGATACATTGTATTTATTTCATTAAGTATCAATCTCATTCGTAATTAGCTTCAATCCAAGTAGATTGGTTAAACAAAAGTAAATAATATGATTCCCTCTGTTTCATTTGTGATTCAAAGAGAAGGTTAATTGTGTCCATTCATGAGGAATGTCCAATAATTGAAGAATTATCTTGAGAATTTTATGATGTAATCCAATGAGGAGTACATAGTCCTCCATAATACTCTTAAATATATCATTGTGAGGTTTTCTCATTCCCTCATATTGGTTTAGCTACTAAATTGTTTATAGAACTATTTATGATGAACAAATTAATACTATATTTCAATTATAAGTATATATAAACCATGTCTAAGTGATAGGAACAAATAATTTTAGCATGTAAAAAAGAGAAAAAATATTTTTTCCAATTTTGATTTAGGAATATATACATTGTTTCGATAGGTTTTTTTATAATTTTTGTAGTGAAAATAAATAATAATTTTAAAAATAAAAAAAAGAGGTTCCAGAGCATGTTCATAATTTTTTATTAGATTGTTTTTAAGAAAATTTGTAGTAGAAATTTTACATCAATTTTTTCAAACTAATTGTAATACTATAATATATGTGATTATTTAATTATTTTTATGTTATTTAATGTGACTGGTTCCTAAATAACATAACACATAATTTATGGAATTTTTTTTGAAGACTTGGTACGTGAAGTGAATAATGAAATGATGCTTGTGGATTCAAAATTATATCATTTTTTCACTAAAATTTAAAACTTTATCTCGAGTAACCATACTTTTTTTATTGAATATTACAAAGGAGACTCCAACAAATACATTCAAATAATTCCATTGATCCTATAGTATAATAGGAAATTTGGAACCCATAATGAATCTCTTAGATAATGAAATGGTTTGTGTGATTTGAATCCCTTTGTATATATTAAATAATTAATTCTTTTTAGTTATACGTACACACTTGGATAAGAAAATTTAAAAATATAAATAATTTTTCTATTTGTACCAATGAATTCATTTAGGAGAAGGTATTATTGAACCCATATAAAGAAGGATTAAATTGACATAAAAAATTTTCATTCAAGAAGTATCATGGAATGTTGAAAATTAACACTGGTTTAGAAATCTTAAGAACTAGGGTCAAATGAAAGTAATACCTGTGAGAAATTTTATTTTACCTAAATCAATAAAATTTATTCATGGAATTGGAATGCAAATATGAAAAAAACTAACACATTATGTGAAATTCACATAGGAGGAATACCAATTAAGTTGAAATTGTTTTTGATATCTTTAAATATAGTTTTTTCTATTATATGTTAGGTGGGACACTAATATTCTAGGAATTCATTGATATATTTATTAGGGTGTAATATTTTCAAATGTGGGTGAGTGATGTGAGTTAAAAATTTGAAAACAAATTTATTCATTAATAATACCACCCCATTAATTTCAATTCTTATGTAATCATTAATCTTCATTCTCTTTGTGAACTTTGAATCTAATTATTAAATTGATTAACTACTACTATTGAATTAGTATTCATTTTTTAAGTAAAATTTGAATCCACACAAATTTTTTGAAATTCTAAATTATTACAATTTGATTCTATAAATGAAATTCTTAAATGGATTTTCCCAGTTTAAATTGATTTATTCATTTTTTAATATAGTGGAAATCTGTATTGAAATTAAATTTTCAATTTGGATTAATATTTTAATTTTCAATGATGAAAATACTATTATTTGGAATTAATTTTAAATTGGCATTCGATATTGGGTTTTTATTTTTTATTTTTTTGGATTAATTTTCAAAAACTATACAAACTAAAAAAATTAAGAACCCACCAAATCTAGACCATACAAAAATTGGTTTTGAGTCTAAATGAGATAAATAAAATTATTCCAAGTTAGTTCTATTGAACTAGAGTTACTATTAATAGATTATAATTTTGATTCTGAATGAGTTTGACTTGTCTGAGGAAATAGTTGAACCAACCAGATCTATACCAAAAATAGACCAATTTAACAAATTTAATATTTTATGAATCATCAAGATTTATCAAATAACTCATATCAAAAGAAGTATTGTCAATTCCATCACTTATATATTTCAAAAAAAAATGTTTCCTATTCCCTACCACATTGATTGTGGAGATTCTTGAGATCACTGGAAAACATGAATGATGAAAACCAAATCGTCAGAAACTAAATTCGATGCTTGTTGCACCATCAAGATTGATGTTCAGTGAATCTCTAGTTCCCATACTTGAGGTACTAGATTTCAATAATAAACTAATCCCTATTTCATAATGACTATGGTTGATGAACATATAAGGAAGCCTCACATATTTAATAATCTTGTAAATCTAGTTGCGGATGAAGAATAGTTTCACCAATGACATTGATTTTAGGTCGAAGATGAATGATGAGGATACTAAATGAAATTATGTATTCTAAAACCTATTCTAAAAAAGATACAACATATTACTCACTAAAATGACTCTATTAATTAATCTTTATAGAAATTCTAGGATGAAGAACTATACACAATCCAAAGATTCCTTCAAAGATCCTTCTACACATTACATATTCTTGCGGGGTGAAAACCATGAAAATTCTATGAAAACTAACTCAAATTTGAATCACAAAAAAAAATAACCCACAACAGTCTTAAAATGGTGCCCGATTTTTATTTTGATATTTCATTCCCAATTACCATATTCATTAGAGATAATATGCTTGATTCCCATAAATATTACAACATAATCAGAACTCTTCACAACACTATTTTTAATTTAATTAGTCTTTTGAATTAGTAATGCCCCAAACCAAGTTTTCCATAGTCAGTGCATTATTTTATTGCGTTGTTATGATCACAAGAAAAAAAATTCCAAAGGACCGATCAATTTAGTAGCCTTGGAAATACTAGATACATACATAAGTTTTACATTACATCTTGAAATTAAATAAAATATTATCCCCTTTGACAAATCTTATATCCCATAGACTATTCATGCAGGCCAATCATAATATAATTATTTAAATCCTGAGTAAAAATTAAACAAAATAAAGGGGTGATATCAGATTCTTGGTAAGGATAAATAGTATAAAGAATGTTATGGAATAAAAAAAATTAAGACAAGGTATAAAAGAGAAACAAAAGACTTTTAAACATGATATTGACCATAATATAGAAATAAAAAATAAAATAATTCCATTTAATCATTATCATGGATATTAAAATAGTTTAATAATCACATTTAATATTAATCACATAACGAGAAAATGAATAATTCTAGACATCATAATCGTATTGTCAAGGCCTCATGCTAATACCATGAATAACCATATTGGCAAGGCCTCTTTCCAAGACTATAGTTTGTCTCTTGAGACCTACCAATTAATTAAGGGTCTATAGTGGGTCATGACCATTAGTTACTATGTTTAATTCATTCCTTATATGAAAAGGGTTAACTTAATAGAAATATTCGTATTAAAACTAGAATACCAAATGTTAATATTTCAACAACAAACCATAAATGGAAATGAAATCTAACATGAACAATAAAATATATCATAAAATGTTCAATAACATATGGAATAATATATTATAATTAATGAACATCAATAAATCATAAAATCGATTAATATATGTTGACATAGATGAAAATAATCTAATAAATTCTTTTGAAATCCTTGAGAGAAATATCATTCTTTGATTCTTCATAAAAATCACAATTATAAAAGAAAACCTTTATTTTCAAAATAAACTTGTAAGACTGTTTGAAAAGATTAAAAATTATATGGATTTATAGTGGATGAAGATAGCCGATGGCACCATATAAGTTAAAGGAAAACATTCATTCCTTAATTTTTTTTAAAAAGTCATAACACACCTTATTTGGAAAATGATAGAAAGATTTATTTCAAAGAATTTTATAAAAATTAAAATATGGATAAAAATGAATTTAAACAATTGTCAATAATTTTTTGAAATACATTTTATGAAACATGGATAGGTATGATAATGTTTCCCTAATAGATACTTACATATAAACAATCTCGGATAATAAAGAGATTGTGAAATTAAGCCTTACCTTGTTCCTTCCTTTAGTCAAGGGTGATTTGAACACCTTTATAATGTTTAAATCACGTTATTAAATTATAATAGGACCATATCCATATTTATGATATCATATATGATCCAATTATATCATTTTGTTAATATTATTTCAATATTACCATCATTTCAGGTGTTAACTGCTTCGTTTTCAAATTCATGTTGTGTTGTGTATGTAATGTTTTTTATGAATAGGATGTATTTAATTTATAGAAATGGTGATATTAGGTTTATAATAACTATTTTTACTAATTATATTACTTTTATAGTCATTCTTGAATGGTTAATGTGGATAATGAATCTCACCGCGTTGTGGAGAAGGTAGGCCATACGTACAGACGATCGTCGGTATCATTCACTTAATGGTTAAATGGTGTGTAATTTGATGGTATATTAAATATACTGAATAATTTTCATTTTATAATAATTATTTATATCAATTTTATTCATCATTATACCCATCCAAATAAATTGTTGTTGAATAACAAATTACACAACAGTCTGGAGATGGTAAGTCGTACGCATGCACGCATGTTGATATTTTTATTTGTAGGACATCTAAATGGATGAATATGGTTTTTAAATAGTTACAATAACATCTCAAAATGTATATGATAATGGATTTGTTACTTTGTTATGGAAAAAACATAGGAAGTGGAAGTGGAATAATAAAATAAATTGAATGGAATTGGTAAAATAATTACCTCTTCTTTGAGCGTCTATTTTGATTTTCACAAAAGGAAAACCTAGGATTGCTTTCTTCCCAAATTATGGTCTATAGGATGAATTTAAATATGTTAGTAGGAGAATTGGGTAGGTTTTGGATAAGACAAAAAACATTAGTGGTGTAAATAAAAGAGAAGGAGAGGTTCTATTTTATAAGAGAGGGGAGGGGCACTTTGGGAAAATATAAAGTGATTTATTTCAATTCTAAGATTAGTATGTGTTTAAATCCTCACGCTCAGTGATATTTGATATGTTCAGGTCACAAAAGTAACCTTATCTTTTGGGTTTAATTCTTATTTAAATAGTTTAACTCTAACTGTGTCTACTTGTCTTTTAATACTAAAGTGTTAATATAGTTACTATAAAATCTCAAAACAACCCCAATTGATTCATTAAAAAAATATTTATGACTATAATAGTAATTTATAGGAACCTTATATTTTTATGAATTTAATATTAATTAATAAATTATTATTTATTTTAGAGTATCATTTATGTCAATTTTGATACTATTAAATATGTTCATTTTTAAAAATATAACACCATCATGATAACCTCAAAAAATATATCTAATATTTCACTAACATGTCAATGTTATTTTTATAATCATTTGATGTTATTAATTAAGAAAGTTATATTTATTCCTATATTTTTAATATCATTTGTTTTATATTTCTATTAATAAAAAAATATCTCCATCATTATTGTGCCATCATGTATGGAAATTATTTAATCTTTATGAATTATAAATAAATTTCTATGATGTAGGTAATTATTTTTTATTTCCATATACAATTTATAATTGATGTTATCTCTTTGATATCTCTATGTTAAAATTATTAAACTTATAAGAAATGAGAGTGTGACATTTTTTCACATTAATTATTTTTAATAATATTCCTGTAATATTCCTGGAAAAGGGACCATTGAAAGACTAAATTTAAAAAAAGAGGGGATAAGGGTAGAAATTAGTCATCCAAAATGATTTTTAGAGGTTTTAGTGTAATTTTATAATATTATATTTACCTTTAATTACTCGATTTACCCTTAAACGTTGTAATAAAAAAGTACAAATGTTACTATTCATAATATCCAAAAGATAAAAGTAAAAAATTAACTTAATTTGGACCTTGTGATTTAAAATATGGAATCCATTATTTAAAATTTAAAACACAGAATTTTCAACAACTATATTAAAATTAACCCCTATTTAAAAAAATGATAAAATGAGTTTTTCAAAAGTAAAAAGGCATCAAAAGATTAACCAGTGTTTATATCTAATTATAATATTAATATAATAAAACATACCTAATTAATATTAAATGATAAAAAAAGAATTTAATTATACTATAAAAATAATTAATTCGATAATCAAACACTATTATGAAGTTTAATGAAAAATTTGTTTTGAATTAAAATGCATTATTATTCAATATTTATTAAAATATGAAAGTTATCAAAAAAACCAGAAATTTATCAAAACTAAATTTTTAGCCCTAAATCATAATAAAAATTGTATTTTCTCAAATTGAATATATAATAGTATCAAATATTTGAATTAAAATGGGATCTTCGCTAAATGGTGTTAAAACTAAATTTTTTTAAATATTCTTTTTTGATTTGAAAAATAAATTTTTTCTTATATCATGTCTATGAAACACTTGAGATGAATATTAATATTATATGAAATATATAAATTCAAAATTATATTAATGCTATTCATAAGTTATTTTTTAAGTGGCTAGTCATGTTGCGCTCAAACTCAGTATCGTGTGTAGTGCAAGCTATTGAATTATTTAAAAAGAAGTATACCCTGGAAGGTTGAGGTGTTACAGTCTTTCCTCCCTCAAATAATTTATTCATAAAAAATTCTAGAATATATATTCATAAAAATAATCTTGTGGTTCTTCATCATAGGTTCCGTAGGTTTCCACATCTCCTCTTCCATTTTATGGTTTCTCCATAGAACATTTACAAGACGAATCATCCACTTTATCAGCACTTTTTCTATAGTGTTTAGAATCTTGATAGGCACTTCATAGTAAGACAAATCGGGTTCATGTTCTATTTCATTGTAGGTGAGAACATGTGTTGGGTCTAGAAAGTATTTCTATTATAGTGATATGTGTAACATGTCATGAAATTTGGAGAGATTTGGAGGAATTTCCAAATGGTATGCTATAACTCCAATTCATTAAAGTATTTCGAAAGGTTTAATGTACCTGGGAATTAATTTGACCATCTTACTGAATCGTGTATCACCATTCCATGGAGATAATTTCAAGAAAACATCATCTCCCACTTTAAATTCCAATACTTACTTTAGTTATCAGTATATCTCTTTTTCCAACTTTGAGCTATTTTTATATAGTTCTAAATAGTTTTTAGATTTCCATTGTTTCCTCAATAAGTTCTGGGCCTACGAGTTTTATTTCACAAAGATCATCAGAAAATTTTGGTGTATCACATCTCTTTCCATGTAACACTTCTTATGGTTACATGTGAATACTTGTTTAGAACCTATTGTTATAAGAAAATTATACTCTCGGTAAATATTTATCCAACATACCTTGAATGTTATGTTAGAAAGATCTCATCATGTATTACATGGTTTGAATAGTATTTTCTTATTGTCAATCAGTTTGAGGGTGGTAGGAAGTGCTGAAACGAAGCTCATTATCTAGGGCCTTCTAAAGGCATTTCCTGAATTGTGATGTAAAATATGGATAACGATAAGAAGAAATGGATACAGATACACCATGATGTCCAAAAACTTCATTAATATATATTATTTCTAAATGTTGATGTGTTAAATCTTCTCTTATAGCAATAAAAATGTTCTAATTTTGTAAGATGATCAACAATAAACCATATCACGTCATTTCTTTGAGGGGTATATGGTAGCCCCATGATAAATCCCATCATAATATCATCCCATTTCCATATAGGTATTAGAAGAGGTTCCCTGACTCCTATAGTATTTTGTCTTCCAGCATTCCCTGGTTGAAAACCCAAACATCTAGACACATAATCCTCAATCTCCCTCATCATATTTTCCATACAAAAATGTTCCTTAAAATATATATACATCTTAGTGCCTCCAATGTTCAGAGGGAGATTGGAGATCTAATAATCATATAATAATTTCATTTTTAGAATAGTTATTGTTGGAATAGAGGTTTTTGAATCCATTTGAAATAGTATTGAGGTTTCACATTCCCTGATAATTCCCATATCCATATTTACTAGATTCGTGAATATAGGATCTATTTAAAATCCCATTTTTTTAGAACTCCATGGTCTATTCTAATCAAAAAATCCTCTACATTATTTTCCTTCCCTAGGTGGTAGTGTATTGTGAAGCTAGAATACATGAGTGACTGAAGCCATCTACTTTTTATCATGTTGAGTTATTTATATGAGAAAATATATTCCATACTCTTGTGATATGTATATGTCTCACATCATTCACCAAAGAAATACTATCTCCATATCTTCAGAGTAATGATTACTACTTCTAACTCATGATCATGAGTTGGGTAGGTCTTTACATGTATTTTTAATTGCATTGATTCATAATAAAAAATTCTATCATTCTATATATGGACACAACAATGTCTTTTTGTTGATGCATCACTATATATCACAAACCCATCATCTCCAGATGGTAGCGTCAAGATAATAACATTGAATAATCTTATCTTCAATTCTTCAAAACATTCTTCACACTATTTTGGCCAAACAAATTTAACCCTTTTTTGTATGATCTTGGTTAATGGGTTTTCCAATTATATAAATTCTAGATGAAACACTTACAGTGACCTGCTAAACAAATAGAAATACATATATTGGTTATATTATTTCATGCTATCCATTCTTGTATTTCAATTTTCATTGCAGTATAATAGAGATCCATTCCCTCGAGACAATATGTCTATGAAAATAAATTTAAAGAATCCAGAATTCAAACATGTTAAACATATTGTATATTTCATTTCTTCTAAGAGTCTTTAGAATAATTTTCATGTGGTTATCATGGTATCTGTATATTATTTTGGTATACCAAGATATCAAAAATATACTACAACAAAATCATAATGATATTACTTGAACACTAGGTTCATTAGAACCATCAAAACAAAGGGTGAATTAGTCGGTCCGAATGGCTTTACACTAAACTCATAATGCCCACATCTAGTTCAGAATGTAATCTTTATAATATCTTCTATATTTACACAAAATTGATGATATCCAGAATGAAGGTTAATCTTTGAATAATATTGAGCTCCATGAATGTGATCCAAAAAATATTTAATGCAAGGCAGTGGGTACTTCTTCTTTATTGTAATAGAATTGATTTTTTTGTAGTCAATGCATAGCCTCATTGATCCATCTTTATTCATAGGAGAATGAACCGGGGCTCCCCATAGAGAAAATCTTGTGTAAATAAATCCCAAATTACTTAATTTCTATATTTATTTCATTAACTCTACCAATTCAATGGTGTCTATTATATAGGGGGTTTTTTATATTGTCAATTTTGTAGGTATTGAATCAATAGTAAAGTCAACTTCCTTCTCTAGAGAATTTATAGGTAAATCCTCTAGAAATATATCAATATATTCCCATAAAATAGGTACATCCTAAATTTGAATATTTCTTCCTTCATCCCAAGATGTTATTTTTTATTCCTCCCCAAGAATCTCAATCAATAAATATATTGAGGGTGGGTTTTGATAGGAATCAGGTGATGATGTTTCTGATCTAATGATAATGGATTCTATATTTTTCTCACAAATAACAACTTCCTTCTTCTTGCAATAAAAGTTTTCATCATATTTTGATAGTCAGTCTATATAGTGGATTATATCAAAGTCAAAGATCAGTATGATGATAAATTAATGAGATAAATCACATTTATATTCCATATTGGGAACTCTCAGACAAATCTATCGTAGGTCAAGAGAAATTCATTTTTCTTGGAAATGTTCCTTAAATTCCTCACATTCAATACTTTATACCAATTCATAATCCTTCATGTTTTTAATTAATGACCACTATTGATATGCATCACTTGATAAATTATTTACATCTATAAAAACATTTTACCTTACATTAAACCCCAAAGAAAGAAATATTTTTTTATAAGGAAGTTATCTATTTCTCAGCTAAAAATTGATTTGTAGTTTCATTTTATATTAGAGGTTGTTTTCTCAGGAAGCGATCTGACATTGATCCTCCACATTGTGGATCAAAGTGCTCTATATAGGTAAGGTTAGTTTTTATTACACGAGTCAGATGTCTAAGTATATTTATAATTTGTTCAGTACCAGTTTTATCACCATCACCACAACCATTATCTTTCCCAGGATGGAATTCCCTACATGGATTATGTACATTGATACATTTTCTGTTCCTTCCACCGAGAACCATTTCTAGATAATGGTATACACTACATTAGGTTTTGAATCATAATAAATAATTCAAAACTCATAAAATACACTACATAAAATGTAAATTTTAGGCATATCTAATCCATAATAAAAAAAATTGTTTTTTGGTGACATATTTACTTAAAAATACTTCATAATGGTTTGTAAGAAATTGTGAATTATCCTAAGAATATCCTTCATTAGTGTCAAACCAATTGTGCAGAAAGGCCCATTGTCATGTACTAGGTTATCCTGATCCAAGCCCGAAACACCATGTCAGATTTATTTCTCCAAGGTACATTTATGCTTGAACCATTTCTACTTGAAGTATCTAGATAAGGATGTATTTTATAGGAATACTCACATAATTTCTAAATTACAAAAATTTTAGGATATTGTTATATACTTTTCTCTAAAGATTATCTTAGGGTATTATCTCCTTATTAAAGTGTTTTCTAAATCTAGTTCTCAAGGATTGTACTAGACATCCTCTGATACTGATTGTAATTCCTTGACCCCAATTTCATATAGTTATCACATTATTTTATTACATATTCATGGTCATAAGAAACAAAATCCTGAAGGACCGATCAGTTTAGTAGAATTGAAATACTTGATACAAACAAAAGTTTTTTATTATATCTTCCAATGAAAAACAATCTATTATCCACATTGAAAAATCTCATATCCATTACACTAACCATGTTGATTAATCATAGTATACTTCTTTGCATACAATGTAAAATGAAACATAATAAAAGGTTGAGATCAGATACTCAATATGGATAAACAATATAGCGGAAGCTATCATAAATAAGAATAAGCTTTTAAGGAAAGATATAAAATAGAAACACAAGCCTTTTCAACATATTATTCAGCATAATATGGGAAGAATAAATTAAATAATTACATTTAATGATTCATATGGATATTGTACTAGAAAAAAAATCTCATGTAATATTAATCACATAATGGGAAAATGCATATTTCTAGACATCATAACCATATCGTCAAGGCCTCAAGACAATACCATAAATAACCATTTAGTCAATGACTTTTGAAAATATAGTAGATTGTCTCATGAAACTTACCATTAAATCGAGGGGCTCGAGCGGGCTCCTCCCATCACTTACATAAGTCTATTGCATTCCATATATGAAAAGGGTGAAACATAACCCAAACATTCATATTAATACTAGAATTAAAAATTTTAATACATTAACCATAAACCACGAATGGTATAGAAATAGCACATCCGTATTCATATATATCATAAAACCTTCAATACAATTTGGAAGATTTCATCATAATAAATCAACCTCAATCATGAATAAAATTTAACAAAGTATTTTAACATAGATGAAAAAAATATAATAAATTCATTTAAAATATTTAATATAAATACTCCTTTTTAATTTGAAATTATTTAAAAAAAGAAAATTATAATAGAAAAAATTTCTTTTGAAAATACGATATTAATTTTTTAAGGAATTCTCCAAAATTTTAAGGATTTATAATGGAGGAAAATAGCTCCTCGATCCATATAATTTAAAAACATTTTTTCTTTAATTTTTCAAAAAGGCCATAAAGTACATCATTTAGAAAATGACAGAAATATTCATTTAAAAACATTTAATAAAAATTAAAACATGGGTAAGACTGATTTTAAAAAATTGTCAATAATATTGTGAAATAGATTTTAAGAAACATGGACATCAATTATAAATATTTCTTAGTAAATACATACCTATAAACATTCTCAGGTAATAAATAGATTGTGATAGTAACCCTTACCTTGTACTTTCCTTTAGTTGAGGTTGAGTAGAACTCTTTTATAATGGTTAAATAGGTATATTATGTAATAACATGACCATATCCATATGTAGGATATCATATATGACCCTCTTATATTGTTTTTAATAATATTTCAGTACTACATAAATTTTGGGTATTAAATGCTTCATTTTCCCATTCTTGTTTTTCCATGTAAGTACTATTTTTTATTAATAGGATTTATTTTATTCATTTAAAAAATGATATTAAGTTCATAATAATTATTTTTACTCATTATATAAATTTTATATTTATTCTTGAGTGGTTAACTTGGAGAGTTAATCTCACCGTGTCGTGGAGATGGTTGTTCGTACATACACACAAGCGACGATATCATTTTGTTAATGGTTAAATGATATAGAATTGGATGGTATATTAATTATGAAGAATCATTATAATGTTATATTCATTATTTATATACATTATAATCATCAGTATACCCATCCAAACAATGAAGTGTTGAGTAACAAATTACACCATATCGTAGATATGGTAAGTCGTACATATGAAGTCATGGTGATACTGTAATTCATAGGATGGATAAATTGAAGAATATGATGGTTATATATTGATAATAACTTCTAATTATGTATATGATACTATATTTATTAATTTTGTAGGAAAACAACATATGAATATAAGTAGAAGAATAAATGAAATTAAATGTAATTGGTAAAACAATTACCTATTCTAGGAGCTTCACCTTTTGATTTGTAGAAAAGGACTCCATAGGATGGATTTCAACTAAATGTACAGACTCTAGGATGAATTAATGGATTTTTGGATGAGAAGAGGTTAGGGGTTGGCCATGACAAAGCGATTTAGAGGTGTTAATAAATGATAAAGAGAAATGCCATTTTATAAGAGAGGGGGGTCCCTTTTAGAAACTTCAAAACTATTAAATTATTATAAATTTATTTTCGGAATAAAATAGCTCAAAAGTGAGTTATTTAAAGGATAATAATATTGTGGTTATAATTCCTCAAAATAAATGATTTTTATACATGTATAGGTCACAATAGTAACCTTATCTTTTGGTTTTGACCCTTAGTTAAACAGTTTAACTCTTACCGTGTCCACATATCTTTTTATAATATAATATTAATATATTTAAAATAAAATTCCAAAAAAACCCCAATTGTATCATTAGTGAAATATTTAATAGTATCATAGTCTTTGGACTAAATTTTTATTTTTAATAACTTTATAACATTCAATAAAGTTGAATTTATTTTAAGGTATCATTTATGTAAATTTTGATAATATTCAATATTTTCATTTTCAAAAATATCAAAACATCTTGATAACTTCAATCCAACACATCAAATTTGTCATTAACTTGTTAATTTTATCTATTAAATAAGTCTATTATTTTAATTAAGTCAAATTATATTTATTTTAATATTTTTAATATCAGTTATTTGATATTTCTTTTAATAAAATAATTTATACATCTCTATTATGTCATAATTAATGGTAATTATTTAATATGTAAAAATTATAAATAAATTTCTATGATGTAGTAAATTATACTAGATTTACATATACTATTTATAATCTATGTTATCTCATGTATATCACTATATTAAAATTAATATAATTTTAAGAAACGAGTGTGTGACATTTTATCACATTCATTAATTTTAATAATATTCATGTCATATTCATGGAAAATGGTCCATTAAATGATTACATTTCAAAAAATAGGTGAAACGTGTCGAATTCAGTTTTCCAATAGTATTTTAATAGGTGTTAGCGTAATTTTATAATTCTATTTTTATATATAAATACCTAATTTACACTTAACCATGATAACAAAAAATTACTAAAGTTATTATTCCTATTATCCAAAAAATAAAAGTAACATATTAAAATAATTGCACCCACATATTGAAAAAATGGAATCAGGTTTTGAAAAATTTAAGACATATAAATTTTATTAAATAATGTAAAACTAATCCCCGTTGTAAAAATGAGAAAACATGTTTTTTCAGAAGTAAAAACCGTGAAATGACTGGCTTGTGTTTATATCTAATTTTAATGTGAAAATAATTCTGATGACCTATATTATATTCAAATATAAAAACATAATATAACTATACTTGAATACCAATTAAAAGGATAATATAATAATATTAAAAAAATAGATTAAAACCAGTTTTGAATTAAAATGCAGTATTTTCACTATTCATTAAAATATGAAAGTTATCGAAAACGCCAAATATTTGTACAAACTAAATTTTTTATTTACTTTATATAAATAAGAATTTTAATTTTAAAAATTTGAATATATAAAAAGTGTAAAATAGGTTTTTCTATTAAAATGTGGTAACACTACAATTTGTTTTTTGAAAAATACTTCTCTTATTTGAAAAATTGAATTTCTTCTAATATCATGTCTAAGAGATACATGAGATAAATATTAAAATTATATGGTATATATAAAATTTAATTTTTTTTAATATTATTAATAACCACATTTTAATGTTCTAGTCTTGGTGCTCTTGAACTCGATGTTGTGTGGAGTGCAAGTTATTGAATTTTTTAAAAAGAAGCATATTGTGGTAGCTTGGGGAGTTACAAAATTATTTTTGTCTATTTTTTTTATTTAAAGAGACTATTTTGATGAAACTAAAATTCAAGACTGGGTAAAAAGTTTTCAATCCCACATGGATGACTAAAGATCTAGTTTGAATGTACATTACTCAAGAAATTCCAGAAATAAAATAGGATTTTCCACTATATTTATGAAGCAGTGAAACATTCCCGCACAATTATTCTCGAAATCATCACTAAACATAATATAGAACGGAATAATTTCTATTGTTGATGAATATAGGAAAAAATTAACTATCTTAATCATCTTCACCCTTGATATTTGACAAATTTCAATCACCCAATGATGAAGAAGTCATTGCATGGTTCTAAAAAAATGAGAACATTATCAAAGTCACTCAAAAGAGTTAAAGGAACAATTTCTTATCATGTGGTCAGTTAAAAGTTCATGAAGGTACATTGAGAATTCTTCTATAAATCAATAAAATTACACTGGTGTAATGGATACTATCACTCTCTAGGTGGATATTTTATATAGTCAATCGGTTGTGATACTTTTACTATTTTTATATCAATTATTTAGTATTTTTGTTGTATTTATCAAATGACGACACAATAATCCATATTTGGTGCTTCCATGGAAAATTACCCAATTATAGAGTTTTTTTATTCTTATTTGTATAATTAATTATCTTGTTACATCCTCTATGGGTTTTAATGGTTTAAAAAGTTACTGATATCATCTAGATTTCACTTTTAGTTTCTTCTACACTCATTCATGAGGTTCTATAATCGAGACACTCAGATTTAAATCAAAACATTAGATAGAAGGTAGTTGAATAATCGATGAGTGATCGGGTATATTGGATTACTATGATATGAATGGATTAGGGAAACAAATATCATTTTATTTCTATATCAAAACTAGAACAACCAGATAAGAAAAATCAGTGAGGTATCGTTTGATTAGTAGAAGAGATGGAAACAATTTGTGTAATGATTCAATATTGTAATGAAAGAATTGTATAAATATAGACCACTATTGTTAAAACTAAATTTAAGTCAACTCAACTACATCCACAATTTTGACAATTAAAACCCATTTATGTCATTATCTAATCTAGAGATAACCCAGGTCCCCATTTATGACATTTTAACTAGCTTTAAAAATCATTTTCCTGAATCCTTATGAAAAAATGAACCTCAATGAAGGATATTAATTATTAATATATATTTAATCCCATAACACATCCTATAATATGGGTTATATTTTTATTCAAATTATGTTTTACATAGATAAATTTATTTTCAATATAGAAATTGCACATGTGAGTTTATCTACAACACCCTATATAATATATAATTTTGTTCAGCTTTTATATTTTGGTAATTTTTATTTATTTATGTATGATATAGTTTCTAATAAATAAATAGTTCAAATATTAGTTGTATTAAATATGGAAATTTTTTAACTTAAAATTTTAAAAATCAAACATCAAATATATACTTCTGAAATGCATAAAGCCTATAATTATTCTTTATTAGTAAATAAGATCAATAAAAGTGGTACTTCATGGATTATTAATAAGTGATGATAAATAAATTATATATTAGTTATTTTTTTCTTCATACATCCTTCACTACCAAGATATATTATTATAGTTTTAGAGTTAATGTGATTATTCATAATTTATTAGATATTTTGTATCCAATTTATTATGTTTGCGGGTAAGAACATGTCATTTATGGTTTCTCAACTATAATGATAATCCCAATTATAGGATCTTCTTGACATGTTTTATGTATTCATTTATATTCCTCATAAATTAATTCATTCATTTACCAGATGGTCTTGTATTGTGTTTTATGTTTCTATTGACTTTAGTCACACCTCTTAGTTAGTAGCATATTTCATTATTCCCAACTAATGAAAAAATAAAATATAATGAGCATAATACAAAATAGAGTAAATAAAATTATGATTATTACTCATTCATACATAGAACATTGTAAACTGGGATGTTGTCCTTAGAAAATTAATCATTTAATCTAATATACATTTGATGTAATTGAAACCCATAATTATCATTATTCACTTTAGATAAATCATTAATATATATGAACATTTCAACTTCCAAGCATCCACTTACATTGGGTTTATTTTTAAGAAGGTGGACGGTTATCATTGATTTTAATTATTAAAAACAAAAAAAGCCAAAAATTTATTCATATTAAATATAGATTTATAATTTTATGAAAATAATAATTACGAAGATTGTTGAATTTTTTATGCACATTCACATAATATACGTAGTATAATTACTCTTACAATGAAATAAATTTATACCACATATTCTGTAAAACCATTCATTTTGGATGTGATCTGGATTTTGAAACTTTGATGAATTTTTAATGTGATGTTAATATTTCAATGATGTGTCATTTTTATTTTGTTTTGAAATTTATAATTTTTCTGTGAAAGGATTTTAAAATTGAATTTAAATTAAATAATTGGAACCAAATGAGGATTTTTTATCTTCAAATAAAATATTTGTGAGAATCTCGATTATTTTTGGAATGTTAAGAGATATTTTACCAAGGCTACATGGTCAGCTGCATGGGTAGGGTTTTTTTAATTGATTACATATCTCAGTTTTAGAATTAACATCTTTTATATGAATACATAATTAAACATGGGATACAATGAATTTTTTATTTGAATTTTTGGAATTAAGTGTGATAAAAATACATGGCTAGCTACATAGTTTTGGGAGACCATGTATGTAGACTATGAAAATGGGATTAAATTAAGTTATTCAACTATAAATAAACCAAAATGCCTTTGAACTACCCCATCTTTTGCCCGCATAATTTTTATATATTCATTGGGATTTTTAGTGGAACTTGATACATATCTATCTCCCTAATTTTTATGAATCATTTGTGATTATTAAAGTATTGTCTTCAGATCCCATGTACGATCTAGATCGACTTTTAAAATCTTGGACTCTATGACTATTTCTCTAGGATTTATGATTATCTATATAAAATAAATATATCTAGTGTATTTCATATTTATTTATCATTTCATTTAATAGGTATTTTAAGATTCAACTTATTATTGAGATCTTAGATCCGGAATTTTGGAATTATCTTACATGTCATGCCTATGTTGGTAGATTGGAGTCCATTTATGTTATCAGATAATTTACTCACACATTTTGAATTAATATTGTTAGATTATGATTTTGATATTCATGATTTTTTTAGAGTCATAATTTTATTCGAAATTTTATTTTCGCATGAATTGGGTTTTCTAAAATTCTGGGTTTTTCATCCATTATTGTTTGAAATCAATTTTGTGATTTTTTAAGCGAATTTATTGAATTTGAGAATAATTTATACATAAATTTATTTTTGTTGAATGATTACTATTTAGACAAAAATATATATTTTATGGCAATAAATATTTTTTTAAAAATAATTTTAAGAGGGATTTATTTTTGTTATATTATTTTTCCATGAATGATTCTGAAATTATTATATGGGGAAAAGATGTGTGCATAAAAAATCCATTTTTTATTTGAACTATTATTGAAAACTATATGATTTATCTATAATAAAATGGTTACTTACATATAATGATATGTGTTAACAAATAATTGTAATAACCAAATCAATATAGAAACTCCCACACATTTCTGCGGTATAGAAAATGGATTAGGGTATTATGAATTAATAGGTGATGATTTGGTATAAAAAATGGGGTTGAGAAGGTGATGACGTAATTATTTTTGAGAAAATAATTATATGTGTGGGATAGATAGTTATGATTAATTCAATTATATTATTAAAATTATTTTCTATAATATTAGATTTTAAAAAAAAATGGGAGTTTATTGGGATTTTGGGGGAATAAAGAGTTGTAATGGGTTTTTAAAAAATATGGATTTATCAGAAATATTATAATTCTGTTTTAAACATGTTTTATATATTAATTTTAATTAATTATTTTGTTTCAATTTTAGTAATAATGTGGTTTTTATAATGATAAAAAAAATTTGGATTAATATATTGTTTTTAGAAATGTTTTAATAAATCAATGTTTTTTGATAAAAAATGTATTTCAGTTTCCATATATTGATTTTATTTGTGTTATTAGAGTTACTCATTCATTAAATCATATTTTAGTATATTGGTTAATACTAATGAGTTTATAATCAACCCGTACATTTGTACGTGGGTATACACATACAGACACTTATTCACCCTGAGAGAAAGTGAAAGTCCTCAGTATTCATTAGGGATGAGTCATAAATATACTTTGGAGATATAAAAGGATGATTTTTTTTAATTTATGGTAAGTTAAACTATCTATTTTTTCAGGATATATTCAATATTAATTCCAATGAATGTTGATTGGGTAAAATTTTAATTTTTCACAATTAAGTTTTCTTTGAAAATGTGTTTTTAATAATTTGAATTTTAATTCTAAATATATTATTTTCTTCATTTATTTTAATGTAATTTCATTCCCCAATGGTTGTATTTTTATCTTTTATCATTTTTTGACAGCCAATAGTGATTTGGGACTGTGTTTGAACCAATGTGGTATCTGATCTTAGGTATCGGGACTCAGTTTCCTGGGTTAGGGTGTTATAAATTGTTATCAAAGAATATTTGTTACTTTTGGAATTGAAATTACTTGGAAGGAAATGAGTTTCGAATGGGTGTTAATTAAAATGTATAGATAAAAAGTCACATGCAATCTTTTTATGAGGAACATATAGTCACTAATAAGTTGGGGTAAAATGAGAGTTGATGATAACAACATAGGATTTTTTAATTTTTTTATTGTTAACAAAATATAGTTAAAAACATACACGGGGCCATAAATCATGTTAATCCTGGTAAGAATTGTATCTCATATCCATGGTTTTAAATAAGTTATTCACAAATACGTAATTTTTATCAATAAATTAATGATTTAATGTTTTCAAAATTTATTTTGAAAAGGGATGTTATGAAAATTTAAATTAACTGTTGTAAAAATATGATTGGAAAAGAATTATCCCTAGTAAAATATATGCATATTTCTATATTATCTATTGGTTGGAATGTTTTGATGATAGTCAGTCGTTAAATTATGTGTTTTGGATTGAAATATTCTATATTTTATAGAAATACGTCACCTAAAAGTGTCCTATATGGACATGTAGAGGTAAATATTTCCCTAAAAAAATTTGGTTGTGAGTATGATCATGATGGTTTTCAAGGATATTAATAAGGAATCACATCCAAATGGGGAAAGGGAGACATATTTGAATTTAGAGTTTCAAAATAAGATTACACCATCATTTAATGGGGATTTTATACAAGTGAAGGATAAAGAATGATTAAAGAAAATACAACACATATTTTAGTTCATTACAAATCCTAAAAACATATAGGATAAGTTTTATTATAATTTATTGAATGGACGATATATGATGTTTTGGGAGTTAATTGTTGTAGAAATGAATTTTTGGGAACAAAAAAATATTCCATATTATATTCCTCGAAGACCCTAATGTGATCCTATTTTTGATAAAATAACTCAATTTTGGTGGAAATTTATATCTGAGTTGATTAAAAATTGTATAAATAGAATATCCATAAATTCAATGATTACACACAATCTAATAAATATATCCTTTCAAATTTGTTACCTAATATTGAGACATAGTGTTAAATAAATTATATTTGGATTAGACCATGGAATGCATCCATATAATTTTGATGAATTTTTAATGCAGTTAAAGACATATTATGAACTTTAATAACACTATATATGGGTATACCCCATATCCATAGAGATAAATCATTTACATATATTTGATTTAAGCAATTGAGAATAAAATAAGTAATCCCATATAAAATGTTAGGATGTGTTAATTTACGATCCTAAGACAATGTGCACCAATCTGAATGATAGGTATGTGATAAAGAACATTCCCTACTCATATCAGAGAAAACACCATAATTAATATATAGCATAAAACATTGTGTAATTACTGTATTCATACCCTCCTCATGTGAGATCACCCACATATTTAAAAATGATGTGTAATGATATAACTCAAGATTATAAAATAGTGAATGAGTCAAAGCATATATGGGACATCATTTATTCCACTAAAAAAATAGAGTAAACTAACTAGTGGAATGATTGAATAACCCATATCAGGGGTGCTATACTCTAATTATCACAACATATAAAATCATGTAAATCATTGATTTTTTTTAACATAATAGAAACAAGTGTGTTAAAGTCAAAATATAATAACAAGAAAACAATATAATAAAATATTTAAAATTTTCTTTAAAAAAATGAAACCATGTTAATCATATTAACACAAAAATTTAATATATAACACTATGTTTATCAAGTATAAAAGTAGAAAGAAAAAACACCAAAAATCTGACATCATAAATAAAATTGTGTCACTCATCGAATCTGTCCCCCAAACCCATCATGTTACCCAAACGAAATACCTTAACATTTTGTAACCTCAATAATATAACCAAAATGAAGTACTAAAATCCATCAGATTGAAAAAGTAAAACCAAATAGGCCAAAATATTAGTTTCCAAAATATATTTTAAAATATATTAAGTGTATATATGAGTTAGAAGATAAATAATGTGGTAGCAACCAACACAAAAAAAATCATGTCTGGTTCTTATGTGTTAAAAAAGGCAAAAAAACCTGAAATCATATTATTTATCCATTTACATAGATTTACATCTTTCATTGGGGAAGATGAAATTACCAAGATATTTGTCCTGACATCCCACACTCGAATAGAAAACTATTCACAATGGGAAAACAAGGGTTCCATATCATCACTTTTATTATCATAAGAGGATGTGAATCCAAATTTTGTGGAATGATTAATCCTGTCCCCACTTAAGAATAAAATAGTGTATCAAAATACTGAGTAATTCCAGATCATGTAAAACATCACAATATATATATTTAAGCATCAAAATAAATGTAAGATCATAATCATGTTTCACATTTTGGTAATAGAATAGTTCATCTATATTCCATTGATGGATTAATCATTCAAAAAATCATAGAAAATAATACTTCATATAAACATATAAGGATATATTTCTCATGAAACTATTCATTGGAATAAAAAATGAATTAGAATAATAAATAGAGCCTAATAATGTATCAAATATCAAAAATAAAATATGATATTGACCCCATGTAGATCTCTATAAACCCAAGATTATAAGTCTCTAAATGAAAATATGAAAAACTTCTTTGAAAAAAAATTACAATAAAGATAAAAAATAAAAAAAGTAATGCTCTAACCCGAGAAGCCTAGAGTCGGTTCTTTATTACCTATCATTGGCATGATCACAAAAGATCATGTCTCGAAAAACCGATTATTTTAGTAGCCTTGGAAGTACTAGATACATTCATAAGGTTTACGTTATATCATAATATCGAAAACTAAAACAACATTGTTTCCATAGACAACACTAAGATACCATAGACTATCCCTACAGGTCAGTCATAATATAATTCTTCGCATACAGGGAAAATAAAACATAGAAAGGGGTGAGATCATATGCTCAGTAAGGATAACAATATAACAGAAGATTTCATAAATAAGCATAAACATTTAAGAAAATGTATAAAACTAAAAAAAAACCTTTTCAACATAAACATCATCATAATATGGAAAATATAAATCAAAATAATTCCATTTACTTACATGGATATTCTACTAGTTGAATAATCACATGCAATATCAATATCCACTTTCATAATGATAAAATGCATAATGCCAGACTTTCATAACCACATAGTCAAGGCCTTGTTCCAAGACTATAAATAAGATTTTTTCAAGCCCTTGTGCCAAGAAAATATTTTACCTCATGAGACCTATCGAGGCATCGGGGAGCTATAGTGGGCTCCATCTTTCACTTACTAAGTCCAATGCATTCCTCATATGAAAAGGTTTAAACATAACATAAATATTCATATTAAAACTAGCATATGAAATGTCAATAATTTATCAATAAACCATGAATGGTATGAAATAACACATCCACATTCAAACATATCAAAAAACCTTCAAAATAATATGGATGTTTTGGATAATAATAAATCAACTTCAAACAAACTTAAAATCCATCAAAGGATGTTGACATAGAGGAAATCAAAACCATTTTAGAGAAATATATCTTTCTATTTTGAAATCATTTAAAAGACTCATAATTATAAAATAAAACATTTATATTATAAAATATTATTATAATATTTTAAGGGAATCTTCGATGATGTTATAACGGTGGAAAATATCCGCACCTGCCGTATAAGTTAAAAAAACATTCTTACCTTAATTTTGTCGAAAAGGTCATGAAGTACCATGTTTTGAAAACGACGGAAATATTCCTTTATAAAAATATTATAAAAGTCAAAAATTGGTAAACATGAATTTAACCCATAGTCTATAAAATGGAAATAATGTTTTGAAATACATTTTTAGAAAACATGGATGTGGATGATAAAGAGGTCCCAGTAGATAATTACATATAAACAACCTCAGATAATGAAGAGATTGTGAAATTAACCCTTACCTTTTACTTTTATTTGGTCGAGGGTAGGTTAAAATCGTTTATAATGGTGAAATAATTGTTATTAAATTATTTAATAATCATATACATTAATATGATATCATATATGATATTTTAACATTGCTTTGTTAATAATATCTTAGTATTATCGTCGTTTCGGGTGTTAACAGATTCGTTTTACTTTATATTCATTATTATGTGAGTCATATTTTTTTATGGATGGGATGTATATTATTAATATCCATAATTATATCCAGTCTTTAAACATAATTTTTAATCATAAAATAAAAATTAGTCTTGAATGGATACGATGGGGAATGAATCTCATCGCGTTCGTGGAGACGGTAATCCGTACGTACGCACGAGCGACAATATCATTCTTTTGATATTAAAATAATATATAATTAGATGGAATATCCTATATAAAGAATAATTATCGTGTTATATTTATTATTTACATCAATTACATGTAATTATTATACCCATCCAAATAATAATGTATTGAATAATAATTACACCACGACGTGGAGATGGTAAGTCGTACGTACAAACTTATGGTGATATGTCATTAGAAGGATAGATAGAATAATGAATATGTTTGTAACAAATTTATAATAACATCACAGTATATAGAATATACTGTAATTCTTATTTTATAATGGAAACAACAAAGAAAGAGGAAGTGGAAGAAGAAAGGAACATGAAAGAGGTGATGAAATATTTACCTCTTCTTCGGGATCTTCCTTTTGATTTGATCAAAAGAGCTCTTTAGGTTGTCTTTTCGACTAAAGGAAGACCTAGAGGATGAAGTGAGGATAGTTGAGACCGTATTTGGGTATATCTTGGCCAAGCCAAATGGCTTTGAAGGTGTGAATTAGAGAGAAGGGGGAGTGACCTTTTATAAGAGGGGTGAGGGGAACCTTAGGAGATGCTAGAAATATTATTTTATAATAAAATAATTTTCCATTTATAATGGCTCAAAAATAGAATATTTATAGGGTGAGGTGGGTATGGGTCTAAAACCACTCAACCAATAGGTTTCAGACAGGTTTGGTCACTATATTAACCTTATCTTTGAGATTTAACTCTTAGTTAAATAGTTTGACATTTACCATGTCTCTTTGTATTTTTATATTATGTGGTTAATAAAATTACTATATACTTCCAAGTGAACCACAAGTGGTTCATTAATGATACAACTATCATTAAATAAGTCTTTTTTCAAAACCTTATATTTTGAGGAATAGAATATCAATTAATAATATAATATTTGTTTTAAAAATTCTTTTATGTCAATTTTTGGCACTATTTGGTATTTTGTTTTTTCTAAATTCATAACAACATTATTACTTCGAAAACAATTCATATAACCAACCCTAATATGTCATATTAACCTATAAAATTAGTTTAATTCATAAAAAGTCTCAAATTGCATTTATTTGGATATTTATAATATCAATTCTTTTAATATTTCATTAATTAGGTAATTACTGCATCATCATTGTGTCATAAATAATTTAAATTATTCAATGTCTAAAAAATATAAATAAAATACTATTATGTAGGAAATATTTTTAACTTTATAATAATTATTTATAGTCTAATTTGTCTTATGTGTAACCCTATATTAAAGATGTTTTAGTTATTAAACTTTGATTTTAACTCTTTTAACTCTTCTTTGAATTAAATAATAATAAATGTCCTAATCTAATCCAAATGGACCAAAGAGGTTCATATTTTATACCTAAGGTAGTTTTGGTCGAATTATACTTATCCAATAAAATTAGGACATGTGTTAGGGTAATAATAATATCATTTTTACCCTTAATTACCATATTTACTTTTAACCGTGGTAAATAAAATTAAAAAGTTACTATTCACTAAAAATTATTTTCATCTTATTGAAACCACATTTTACTTACTGATATCAACCGTGTCTCTTGGATTTTTGATATTCAAATCACAGAAGCAGTAAAATTATGTTTAATGTAAATTTACAAATGCTCCTAGTAGGTGGGTAAAAGACGGTAAAAAGTTCAATAAAATTTTTATATTTCTAAAATTATTATAAACTAAATCAAATTAATTACATTGAACCTTGACTTTCACAATAATATAGATCAGGTTACAGTTCTAATTCCCCATAGGTGAGTACATGCATTGGGTCATGAATATATTTTCTCAACAGTGATATATGGAACACATCGTGATCTTTGGAGAGACTTGACAGCATTACCAAATGGTAAGCTACAACCCCAATTCGTTCTAGAATTTCGAAAGTTCTGATGTATCTAGGACTCAATTTTCAATTTTTACCAAAACGTATAACACCCTTCCATGTAGATACCTTCAAGAAAACATGATCTCCTACCGGAAATTCCAAATCCTTCCTTCTGTTATCGACATAACTCTTTTTCCTACTTTGAGATGCTTTGATGTGGTTTTGGATTAAATTCACCTTTTCCATCATTTCCTCCACAAGTTCTAAGCCTACGAGTTTTCTTTCACCAACATCATCCCAACAGGTTGGTGTGTGACATCTCTTTCTATATAACGCTTCATATGGTTCCATCTAAATACCTAAATGCAAGCTGTTGTTATAGGAAAATTATACCAGAGGTAAATATTGATACTACATACATTGAAAGTCAAGTGATCATTATCTCAACATATCTTCTAAGGTTTTAATAGTCTGTTCTGATTGTCCATCAGTTTGGGGGTGGTAGGCAGCGCTCAAATGAAGTTCAGTATCCTGGGAATTCTGAAGACTTTTCCAGAATCTTGATGTAAAACGTGGATCATGATCAGAAATAATCGTTAGTGGTACTCCATGAAGTCTTAAAAATTCATTAATATATAGTCCTTCTAATCGTTCATGTGGTAAATTTTCTCTTATAAGAAAAAAATGTGCTGACTTGGTAAGACGATCAACAATTACCCGTATTGCATTGTTCCTTATATGACTCTTTGGTAGTCCCATGAAAAATTCCATCGTAATATTATCCCATTTCCACTCTGGTTTGGGAAGAGGTTTCATGACTCCTCCATGCTATTGCCTTCCAGCTTTCACTTGTTGAAAAACCATACATCTTGAAACAAAATCAGAAATCTCCCTCTTCATGTTGTCCCACCAAAATTGTTCTTCCAAATATCTATAAATTTTGGTGCTCCCATGGTGTATAGTGAAATTGGAGCTATGAGAATCATCTAACAATTCCCTTTTCAGATCAGGTATATCGGGAACACAAAGCCTCTTCCCAAATTTCAAAATTCCATCTTCATATACAAATTTACTCAATCTCTCATCATTCACAGCTTTAATCTTCTTTTTAAACTCTTCATCACTGGTCTGAGAACTCTTTATCCTTTCTAGGATAGATGTTTTGGAAACCATTTGAAAAATTATTGATGTTTCACCTTCCATGGTGAGTCCCATATCCATCATTACTAGATCTATATATATAGGATCCTTTTCAACCCTCGTCTTCTTAAAAACTCTAGGATTCTTACCACTCAAAGCATATGCCACCTTATTTTCCTTCCCCAGGTGGTAGTGTATAATGAAAACATAATACTTGAGTAGTTCAACCCATTTCATTTTCCTCATGTTGAGTTCTTTTTGTGAGAAAATATACTTCAAACTCTTGTGATCAATATATATCTCACATTTTTCACCATAGAGATAGTGTCTCCAAATATTCAAAGCAAAGATTACAACTGCTAACTCAAGATCACGAGTAGGATAGTTTTTCTCATGAATTTTTAGTTGTCGTGATGCATAGGAAATAACTCTAACATTCTATATAAGGACACAACCAAGTCCTTTATTTGAAGAATCACTATAAATAACAAACCCATAATTCCCCGATGGTAGAGTCAATATAGGAGCATTAACTAATCTTTTATTAAGTTCTTCAAAACATTCTGCACACTCTTTTATCCAAACAAATTTAACCCCTTTACATCTGATCTTGTTTAATGTGTTAGACAATCGGGCAAAAATCTGGATGAAACACTGATAATAAACTCCTAAACCAATTAAACTGTGTACCTCAGTTATACTTTTTGGTGTTGGACATTCATGGATTGCCTTGGTCTTTGAAGGATCAATAGAGATTCTATCCTTAGAGACAATATGGCCAGGAAAGAAATCTCAAGAAGCTAGAATTCACACTTGCTAAACTTTCCATATAATTCATGTCTTCTAAGAGTCTTCAGGATAATGCACAAGTGATTTTCATGATCTTTTTAGCTTTTGGAGTATACCAAGATATCATCAATAAATACCACTAAAAATTCATCAATATATTCCTTGAAAACTCCATTCATTAGATCCATGAAAATAAAGGGTGCATTAGTCAATCCAAAAGGAATTACTTTAAACTCATAATGCCCATACCTGGTTCGAAATGCTGTTTTCGGAATGTCTTCCTTCTTCACACACAACTGATGATATCCAGATCAAAGTTCGATCTTTGAAAATTGTTGAGTTCCATGAATTTGTTTGTATAAATCATCAATGTGAGGTAGGGTATACTTGTTCTTTATTGTTATAGCATCGATCTCCCTGTAGTCAATGCACAACCTCATTGATCCATCTTTCTTCTTAATAAAAAGGATAGGGGCTCCCCATGGTGAAATACTAGGGAGAATAAGTCCCTTATTACTCAATTCCTCAAGTTGTTTCTTTAGTTTCACTAATTCCATAGTGGCCATTCAATAAGGGGTATTCTATATGGGCCTTGATATAGGAATTAAATAAATGGAAAACTCAATTTCTCATTCCGGATGATTTCCAGGTAAATATTCTGGAAACACATCAGCATATTCTTTCATAATAGGTATATCCTCTATTCGAACATTCCTTTCCCCACCCACAGTTACTTCATTCTCTTACTCCCTAATAATTTAATTTATTTGAGCTACTGGGGGTGGATATAGATAAGAATCAGGTGGTGATGACTCTTCTCTAAAGATAAGGTGTTCATTATCATCGTCATCTAAAATCATAACCTCCTTCTTATTACAATAAAGTTTTGCATCATGGTCAGAAAGACAATCCATACCGAAGATTATATCAAATTCAATCATGGGTACGATGATGAGATCAATATATAAAGAGCATTTATATTCCCTAATGGGAACTGATTCACAAAACTTTGTTGCGGTGATACTTCCCTTAGGAGTTTTGAATGAAAACACCATTGTTAAATCCAATTGGAAATATCTAATTTTCTTAGAAAATTGGGAAGATATGAAACAATGATATGATCCAAAATCAAATAAATCTTTTTCTAAACTTGAGGAAACCATTAAATTACCTTCCACTACATCTCTCAGAGCTTCAACCTCAGCATTAGTGATAGCATATGCTTGGCCTTGATCCCATGGAAATTTCTGAGGTACATTCCCCTGATGCTTAGGAAATTCATTTGCATAATTCCCCCTTTCTCTACAATTTTAGCATTCAAAATCGACAGCCTCTTTCTTCCCCTTACAATCACGAGCTTGGTGGCCTTTTTCACCACACTTGTAATAGACTCCCATTCTCTTGTTTCTTCGCACATTTACTATAGGACGGATATTCAACTTTTCCCTTCATACCCTTATTTCCATTTCCAGAGTGTTCAATAGATCTCTTCTTGTCTTTCTTTTCATTAAAGTCATATGACATAGAGAATTATTTTTCTATCTTGATAGCACATGAGACAATATCTTCATATGAAGAGAAGGATTGATAGACTAATTCTCAATAGAGAAATGGTTTTAACCCATCAAGGAAATGATCAATATTACTTCATGGGTCACATATATAATCTGCAGCATGCCTCGATATCCTTGTAAAGTTAGCCTCATACTTTACGACATTCTCATCCTCCTTTTTCCTCAGACTCATAAATTGCCTTTCCATATCTTCTCAACGGTCACGAGGAAAGTATTTTTCTAATAAAATATCTTTAAACCCCCTCAATTCCATATTTTATAATTCATCATCTTCCTTTGTGTTTTTAATCAATGATCATCATTGATGAGCATCTCTAGTGAGGCGGTAAACAGCCATGACAACTTTTTCCCTTTCGCTACTCCCCATGAAGTGGAATATTTTCTCTAAGGAATTTATCCATTGTTCAGCTACTAGTGGATTTTTACCCCCATTGAACATTGGTGGTTGTTTCCTTATGAAGTGATCTAACATCGATCCTCCACACTATGGATCAGGATGCTCCATACGGGTAAGGTTATTATTCATAACCTGAGTGAGTTTCCCCAGTACGGTGATTAGCTGATCCGCACCAGTTGCATCACCAACTCCACTATAATTATCTTTACTAGGAGGGAAATCCCTACATGGAGTAAGTCCATTGACAAGTTTTCCATTCCTTCCACTAGGAACCATTTCTAAACAATGGCATACACTAGATTAGTTTATGAATTGCAATACATAAATCCAAACTTATAAAACACTTAACATTAATTGAATAGTTTAGGGATATAATCCATAATCATAAAAATGTTTTCTTTGAAGAAGTATATACTCATAAACCATTCATAATGGTTTTTAAATAAAATGAGGATTATACTAAGAATATACTCCGGGAGTGTCGTAACCAAGAGTGCAGTAAGTCCCGTTGTCGTGCACCAGTTCATGTTCGAGTCTAGCTCAAAGCGGTGTTTTCGGGTTTTACCCCTTGGTACATCTGTGCCAGATCTGCCTCTACATGCTCGTATCCAAACAGGGATTTATTTCTTATAAAACACACAAAATCTCTGCAATACCAAAATTCTAGGAAGTTCTTCTATACTAATCCTCATATTCTATCTTAGGGTTATGTGCTCTAATCAGAGTTTATCTAAATCTAGTTTTCCAAAGATTGTACTAAACATCCTCTGATACCAACTGTAATGCCTTCACCCCAGAATCTTAGAGTCGTTTCATTATTATGTATCATTGTCATGATCACAAAAGATCACGTCTCAAAATACCGATTAGTTTAGTAGCCTTAGAAGTACTAGATGCATTCATAACGTTTACATTACATCATAAAATGGAAAACTAAAACAAAATTGTTTCCATAGACAACACTGATATCCCATAAACTATCCCTACAGGTCAGTCATAATATACTTCTTTGCATCCTGGGATAATAAAACATATAAAGTGGTGAGCTTAGATGCTCGATGAGGATAATAATATAGCGGAAGCTTTCATAAATAAGCATAAACATTTACGGCATTTTATAAAACAAATATAAAAGCCTTTTAAACATAAACTTCATCATAATATGGAAAATATAAACCAAAATAATTCCATTTACTTACTCACATGTATATTCTACTAGTCGAATAATCACATTAAATTTAAATAGAAACTTTCATAAGGAAGGAATGCATAATGCCAGACTTTCATAACCACATAGTCAAGACCTTATGCCAACACTACAAATAATATTTTTTAAAGTCCTTTTTCCAAGACACTAGTTTGTCTCATGAGACCTACTGATGCATCGAGGAGCTGTAGCGGGATCCACCCATCACTTACTAAGTCCAATTCATTCCTCATATGAAATGGTTTATACATAACCTAAAAATTCGTTTTAAAATTGTCATACGAAATATGAATAAATTATCCATAAACCATGAATGGTATGAAATAACACATCCATAGACAAAAATATAACAAAACCTTCAAAAAATGGATGTTTTGGATCGTAATAAATCAACTTCAAACAAACTTAAAATCCATCAAATGATGTTGACATAGATGAAATAAAAACCTTTTTATAGAAATATCTCTTTCTATTTTGAAATCATTTAAAAGTCACTTAATTATAAAATAAAACAATTATATTTGAAAATAATCTTATAATAGTGTATGTGAATCTTCAACGATGTTATAATGACAGAAAATAGCCACACTTATCGTATATGTTAAAAAAACATTCTTACCTTAATTTTGTCGAAATGGTCATAAAGTACCTTGTTTGGAAAATTATGGAAAGATTCCTTTATAAACATCTTATAAAATTCAAACAAGGGTATAAATGAATTTAACCCATAGTAAATAAAATATTAATAATGTTTTTAAATACATTTTTAAGAAACATGGATGTGGATGACAAAGAGGTCCGAGTAGATAATTACATATAAACAACCTCGGGTAATGAAGAGATTGTGAAATTAACCCTTACCTTTTACTTTTTCTTGGTCGAGGGTAGGTTATCATCCTGTATAATGGTTAAATAATTGTTATTAAATTATACAGTAATCATATACATTAATAATATATCATATATGATCTTTTAACTTTTCTTTGTTAATAATATCTTGGTATTATCGTCGTTTCGGGTGTTAACAGTTTCGTTTTTCCTTACATTCATTGTTATATAAGTCATATTTGTTATGAATTGGATGTATATTATTCATATCCAAAATTATATCAAGTCTTTAAACATTATTTTTAATCATAAAATGAAAATTAGTCTTGAATGGATACGATGGGGAATGAATCTCATCGCGTTCGTGGAGACAGTAATCTGTACGTACGCACAAGCGAAAATATCATTTTTTGATATTAGAATAATATATAATTAGATGGTATATCATATATACAGAATCATTATCATGTTATATTTATTATTTACATTAATTACACTTCATTATTTTACCCATCCAAATAATAATGTATTGAATAACAATTACACCATGATGTGGAGATGGTTAGTCATACGTACGAACGTATGGTGACATGTCATTCAAAGGATGGATAGAATAATGAATATGGTTGTACCATATTTATCATAAAATCATAGTATATAAAATATACTAGAGTTATTATTTTATAATGGAAACGAAAAAGAAAGAGGAAGTGGAAGAAGAAAGGAACTTGAAAGAGGTGATGAAATATTTACCTCTTTCTCTGGTTCTTCCTTTTGATTTGATCAAAAGGGATCCTTAGGTTGGATATCTGACTAAAGGCCTCTAGGATGAATGGATGACAGTTTAGAGGGTATTTGGTCAGATTTTGGCCTATCCAAATGGCTTTGAATGTTTGAATTAGAGAGAAGGGGGTGTGCCCTTTTATAAGAGGGGTGAAGGGCACCATAGGAAAAGTAAGAAATATTATTTTATAATAAAATCATTTTCGGTTTATAATGGCTCAAAAATGGATTATTTAAAGTCTAAGTTGGTTATGGGTCGATAACTACTCAACCAATATGTTTTAGATAGGTTTGGGTCATAATATTAACCTTATCTTTTAGATTTAACTCTTTGTTAAATAGTTTGACATTTACCATGTCTCTTTGTATTTTTATATTATGTGGTTAATAAACTTACTATATACTTCCAACCGAACACCAAGTGATTTTTAATGATACACCTATCATTATATAATTATTTTGGCCAAACCTTATATTTTTAGGAATAGAATACAATTAATAATATAATATTTTTTTAAACTCTTTTTTGTTAATTTTGACACTATTTCGTATTTTGTTTTTCCTAAATTCATAACAACATTATTACTTCGAAAAAAAATTATATAATGAACCATAATTTTTCATATTAACCTATAAAATTAGTTTAATTCATAAAAAGTTTCAAATTACATTTATTTGGATATTTATAATATCAATTCTTTTAATATTTCATTAATTAGGTAATTAATCCATTATCATTGTGCCATAAATAAATTAAATTATATAATATCTAAAAAATATAAATAAAATACCATTATGTATTAAATACTTTTAGATTTATAATGAATATTTATAGTCAAATTTATCTTATGTGTAACCCTATATTAAAAATGTTTTAGTTAGTGAACTTTGATTTTAACTCTTTTAACTCTTCGTTGAATTAAATAATAATTAGTATCCTAATCTAATCCATGTGAACCAAAGAGGTGCATATTTTATTCCTAAGGTTGTTTTTGGTTGAATTATACTTATCCAATAGAATTATGACATGTGTTAGGGTAATAATAATATCATTTTTACCCTTAATTACCATATTTACTTTTAACCGTGGTAAATAAAAGAAAAAAAATTACTATTCACCAAAAATTATTTTCATCTTATTGAGAAAATTGGTGAAATGAATTGGTTTCAAAATTAATGTCGCCTATGGAATTTATTAAAGTCACAAAGAGTAGAACAATACAATCTTTAGGTGTAAATAATTTACACCAGTAGGAATTTAAAAGGTTGTCGAAAAACTTACTCAAAATAAACCTAATATTGGAGACAGCCCAGAAGAATAACCATGTATCATTCAAAGCTGAATCATCAAAGATTTAGTCCATCCAAAGATTTAGAGAGCTATCCTATTGGTAATAGAGAAGCCAGAGCCTTCTCCCCTACAGTCAGTATGAAATTAATGCAGAAAATCCAACAAAAATCAAGTTAAGGACCGGGTCCTCCAGAATGCTGTCCAGGCCAGCTCAAAAAAGAATCCAAACAGGGCTAGAATGCAGCCATGCTGATTCCCTAGAATCCTTGCCAAATCCATAAAAAATACAAAGAACATACATGTGTAAAAAGACATCAGAAACCTCTAGAGATCAGAAAAATAGATTATCAAACCCAATTTTCAGGCAGAATTTTAGCAGCTCAAAGAATCTCAAAAATAGACATGAATGAAAACTCTGAAACATAATCAAAATCCATCAACTAATCATGATAGAACAATCATTAAATAAGTCAAAGAAAACAAGTATCAGTGAAAAAAAAGCATCTTCAGCAATCAACAAATACCAAAGTCTGCAAAGCTGAGGCCAAAAAAGAAATCTCAAAGATGGCTCAAGGAGTTTTTGGAAACTTCCTCTTCAATATTTCATTGAAGATATCCTGCTTAACAGCAAGGTAGGTGTTCTTTGAGATCTCCCCTTTTTGAAAAGATTTATATAAGATTTCATCTCGAAGCTTTTCTGGAGATTTAGGGTCATTAAAACAAGGTACAACCTTCTTTTCTACCCCTCTATGTTGTTGTGGGACCTCAACATGTTGAGATATGTCAAGGGCTGAAATCAGTTCAAAAGTCATTTCACTGCAAGGTTTAACTTGAGTGGATTCATTGGTTTCCCTTCTAGAAGGATCACTAGAAACTTCCCTTCTTGAAATGTCTATGGATCAAGTAACTATAGTCGTTTCATCTTGGGAATAATCCCTAAGTTTACTCGTTTTCTTGGGATTGGGGGTAATGAACCCATCTGCATCCACTATTGGCTTTTTACCTTTCCTAGCTGTGGATCTCAGATAATCAGCCTCAATGTGAGTAGATTTTTCTTCCTATTCATTTGGAGAATCATTACTTTCAGAAGCATTTCATCCATCATTATCATCATCCTCCTTAGTGTCAACATTTATTTTCACATTTGACTCTACCTCAAGAGGATGGGAGGGACTGTGAGGAATACTGGCAACCACAACTGTGGGTGAAGTCTCTTTGGTAAGCTGTTGAACCATTTCTGTAGGAGTTTTATCATGATCGCTCCTAGGAAGTAAATTGTCCATGGGTGCTGAAATCTTATTAGAAGTCTCGGGGAAATCCATGGTTTTTGTCAAGGTGTCATCGTAGGCCTTGATTTAAGAGTATCTGAGATCCTTTTTTAACCATCTTTTCCCACCCAAACTGATTTGCAATGTGGTTGAGGGGGTTCCAATCTTTGAGACTCGCATTCCTCCATTGAATGACTAATTTTATAGCAGCACTTACAGTAGGGAGGAACATTTTCAAATACTACTTCTTGAATGAATCCTTTCTCACCATTTTGAAGTCGGAATCGGGATGGCAGGTCCCGCGAGATGTCAACCTCAGTGAAGATCCTTGCTACTGAGGGTCTAGATAGATTTAGGGTAGCAGTGTCTAATAAAATCGGCGTTCCAAAAAGACAAGAAATTGCGGAAAGTGCTCTCTACTTGAACAAATGCAGAGGTAACCCTGGGAACCTGATCCAGATAGGAACAATAGGGGGCTCATATCCAACTTCAAAATACGTAGACCACTTATAGGCCTTCATAGAAGACTCCCCAATGGACCAGGAGCCTCGAATCCAAAATCTACAATAATAATAATCTGAGGAAAAGAGAAACACAACATGCAGAGAATTTAGAACCCCGATATGAAAGTTTGTAAAGCCAATGTTCTCAAGAGTTTTGTGTTAGAAGAACAGAGAAGGGATATTTCTGCAAAAATGGCCTACAAGAACAAATCGTAGATCCAAAGTGAGATCCAGTACCTCATATTTGGAGAAATAAATTGCTGATAGACCTCTGTGTCTATATGTTTTTGAAACAAGGTTTCTAGAGGTCTTCAAGTCTGTATAAGGAATTCTACTTGCAACTGATCCTAGGAGTAGGGTAAAAGATGGTAAAAAGTTCAATAAAATTTTTATATATATAAACTTGTTATAAACTGACTCAAATGAATTATATCAAACTTTTATAGGTATTATGTATTTATTTTGAACTAAAATAAATTTAAATAAAATAAATAATTATTTAAATAAAAATTAGGTTTTAAATTATAACTCATGGTTTTTCACTATTCATCAAAAATTGAAAGTTTTTAGGAAAATACCAAAAATTCACCTTAAGCTAATTTCGATAATCCAAATCAAAAAATAAAGTCCATTTTGAAAGATAAAATTTATAAAATTTTAAAAAGTGGGTATTACTATTCATAATGGCTAGTTTGATTGGTTGTGGTGTGTAATAACACGATGTTGCGTACAACACACGCTATTGTATTATTCAAAGAGAAGCATGCCGTGGAAGCTTGGGGTGTTACAAAAATAATTCATCGAATATATAACTGAAAACCTAAATCGAAGCTAGAATCAATCAATACATTCCCCCTTATAAAATAAAACATCAATGTACACCTATATAATCAATCACTAAAGTGGAAAAAATTATTCTAAATAAATCCAATTATCTTAAAATAAACTATTAAAAATTTAAATATTGAAGTTTAGGGTTGATATACTATCCCTAACACATTTTTCAAATTATCTAAATAAATAAGCTATATAAGTCTAATAGGAAAGACCCCCATACCCATATCATGGAAACATCCCTAATCATATATTATATTTCTTAATTCAAAACAATTACCCCTTAGTGATTAAAATATTTGAAAGCCTCATTTAACATCAAACTATTCAATGATAATAAGGAAGAACACATGGTATAACCAATATATTAGTTTATACATGGTTAATTGATTTCTATATACTGACCAAATAAAAAACATATTTTTATTTCCTATGACATTTAATATGTAAATTTATCATAAAATAATGTTCAAGTCAAAAACTAAAACATATTTCCCCATTTCCAGCCTCATTAATTCCATAACTCACAACCACCATGTGTAATCACTCCATTTTACCACTCTAGGAAACACGGCCAAAAGAATACATATATCCAAAAAGGATAATCATGACTCACTACCCACGTCACTATTAACATACCCTTTTCTTAAAATTATTCAATGTCCGTAGGAAATACTTGATTCCTTAATGAAGAAAATACCAATGATATTCCCTATAAAGATAAATCACATAAGGACATATCCACTAAAAACACCTCTTGCAAACCAATTAATAATATTCCTTGGATAATTACAATTTATTTCATTGTGTAAAACCATATTAGGGTGGTTATAATCTCTCCAGGTATTTTTTAAGACATATATTATAAAACCAAGGAACATTACCCCGTGATTTTATAAAATTACAATTCCAATTTTTAGTAAATATTCCTAAACCACCAATATAAACACACATAAAACATAAATACATGAAAAATAATTTTAAATATTAAAGGTACCACCTAACTCATATTTATAGGGTTTATCTCATGTAGTGTAATAGACTTATTAGGCTCCGTTTTCCTAAAATTAACGAATTAAACGAATTTTCCTTGGAAGGGGGATTTTCTTGAGTTGTGTTAAGAAGTAAGAAACAATGAGAACATTATCAATTTTTACCAAAGCCTTTCATGAGTAGGTATCATAAAACAGTATTTTTGAATATAAATAGATAGATATAGAAATATATGGCCTACAAGTTCTAAGGGAAAGTGTAGAATAATGGTAGATAGTGTTATTAAGTATCTCGGATTGAGTGGAAAAAAATTAGGGGTGGGTAATAGGTTTATTAGATTTTTTAATAAGAATTTTTTTTTAAAATAAATACTAGCTATCATGTTTCAATTCACTGGAAGTTGAGTATCTTAAGGGCATACAAGGCCTCCCATTTAATTTAGTTTCAAACATGGTACCCAATAAATCCCCATGAAGTTCCTGGTTCCATATTTCAGAATTTTTTAGCAGATTCATCCACTCCTTGGACCTTAAAATTGAAATACTGAATCTTAAAAAATATATAAAATCATGTAAGAGTACCCACCAATCTTATTCCAAGGCCAATATTTCTAATCAAAATAAATAATTATTTTTTTTATAAAAACATTAAAACTCCATGTTTTTTATGGATCCAAAAAATCATAATGAAAGATTTATTACAAGGTTGGGTGATTAACAATTTTTCCCCCATAAAAGGACACTTTAATTATTAATTTATGTTAAAGTATATATATGAATAGAAAAGTGAAAAATCCTCTAAACATAGAAATCTCAAGAATTATGTACTCCGACAAGTGATTTTCGAACCAACCTCTTATGGAAAAGATGTAAAATGCATGTATTTGATTCATCTGAGTGCTTCATACATAGTACATTCATGAAATTCCCCTTTTTAATTTTTTTAAATATATACCTTTGTAAAGGAAATCCAATAATTAATATGTTAAAGTATTTGTCTGATTGTGATTACTATTATTCCATCTCCAATCAAATCATGTGTCACATAGCCATAATTTCAATAAGTGTTTGCCCTTGAAAATATTGTTTTTATCTCTTCACCTCTATAAAAATACTTCTATGACTATATATTTTCCGTATAAAACAAATGATCATTCATCCCATTAGTAATGGGAACCTTTCATATTTCAAATTATAACCCAAAAGGTAATTATATTTCTACTACAAAACCATAATGGGATATAATCGTATACCAATTTGAAAATGAGGATCCTTCATCTCAAGAAATAAGAAACATACCTCTTAGTATAATAATTTTAATACATTTTCTATCATGGAACCATTCTTAGTTAATTTTTATTGTTATCAAACCCACTATTTATATATGTTTTTTGAATTTTGGACTCCCTTATGGTGTAACGCCCCTAAAATTTCATCAATATTTATCAAGGTATTATGTAATTGGGTATTTTCAAATTCCCAATACTATTATACCCATTTATTATAAATTTTTCGTCATCTAATGTAATATTATTAGTTTAATAACATCTCCTTTACCTAGGTTATATATTGGTTTAAGCAACAAATATTATTCATGTTCAATTCCCATACATAAAAAATATATTTCAAGGAATATTTTATATAGTAATCCAAGTCATATGTCCTTAAAAATAATGAAATAAGGTTCATTGATGTAACTTTAAAATGTATAACATTGGTCCTTGTTTCACAAAATTAAAGGGTGCAACATTGTTCTTGTTTACATGATCATAAAATGTACCACATTGGTCCTAATTATATGACCATAAGAGTTACAACATTCACCATACTCTTACAAAGTAAAAAATATATATCGTATTGTCTTTATTAGAAAAAACATTCAATCCCCACTCACCAAAGCATCATCTAATATAATTTAACACTAAACTATAATAATTTATTTTATTCCCCCATAAGGGATATGTATGAATCCATTTTCAATAATAATCCAATAACTTTCGAATATCATACCACATTACAAAACCCCATGCTTTCTTATACTCTTCTAAACTCTAGAGTGTCATTCTATATGTATTTAATCAGTCACATAATAAATAATTAATATAAAGGTTACAAAAAAATTTAGATAGTAAAACTATTCACGTATTGTTTTTTGAATGAATTTTTGTTAATCAATCACTTTTAATAAAAAAATAATTCATATAATTAATGTGAATACTATTATGAACATACATATATCTATAATAGAGTGTGGAATTATAGTGTAAGTTTCATTATCAGTTGAGTCAATATAACATCATATAGATTTGAACATATGTTTTGTCTAATGAGGCGGTGTTTATAGTAAATCAATTTCATTTCATATTAATTTTCAGATTTACATTTTATGGATTCATATTCACTTTGATAAATGTATATAATTTTTAAGTCAAAAAGTAGTTTTATTCAAACTAAATTATTTTATATTAGTAATATGGTTTAATTTAAAAGAAAAATCTATAGATGATTGGAATTTCAATATAATAAAATAGTATTACTTTTCATATTCAACAATTCAAAATTTTATTCTATTTATTTTTTTTAAAAAGTGTTTTTTTAGTGAATAGTTAAAAATAACTTAATTTTCAATATTATCACTTTTATGAAATTATCCTTATGTAATATTGACCTAAAAGTACACGAAAGCTATATTCTATAACAATTATTTTTAAGAATTGGAATAAATCATTTAAAATATTATGTTCGATATAAAAACCAGGGTTTGATATTTTGATATCAAACTAAAGTTTTGTTTCTAAAAAATTTGATAATTTTTTTATTTATTTAATAATAAATTTAATTTTTTTTGTTTTCAAACGATGATAACTAAATATTATTTTTATTTAGAAACCAATAAATGTCTTTTTGATGAATCCAATGCATAAATTTTTTGTAAATTCAAATTTTATGCCTAAAAAAGCATTGTTCAAAAAACTATTTTTTTTTGTATTTTTTGAATTTATATTAAAATTATGATTTTAAAATTCCAGAAAACAAATTTTGTAATATGATTAGAATATTTTTAAGAATATGTTTAAATTAGGTAATAATTGAAATTTAATTTTTGTCTATATAAGTAAATTACCTAGGTAAAACATATGTCACTGTAGTAAGGTTTAAAATGTATAAATGGGTTAAAACAAAGGGGTAATTCCCTAGGAGATTACTAAAAATTATTTATAATATTATTAAATGAGTTATTATTTACCAAAATTATCCCATATTTTATTTTTGGTTCCCCATTCCATGGATAATAAATTTAATTTATTTTAGTATTTTTAATATTTAATAAAGTGATACCCCTGTAATTTATAAAATACATGTCATCTTATAACATGTACACACACTTTTTAAAAATTAATTCAAAAAATATATTCCCAAATCACTTCCAAAATGTAATCCCTATGTTTTAAAGGTAATTTTAACAACATAATAATGAACTAATGTGTATTAGGGTGTAATCCAAAGGTGAATGTCAGAGGAAGAGGAAATAGTATTAACTAAGTTATTTAATGACTATTAATTCATACAACTCCATAGACTATTTTATAAAATAATTATATAAATTAATATATAAATTTTATATAATTGAATTTTTTAATGTTTTAGTTATATTCTCTTTCTATCTTATTTCTATTTTATAGAAAATGAAACCATTTTGAGTGTTTACATTATGGCTAACGACACCTTCAAAATTGCATTTAATTTTTCATCACAACCTCACATGGATGATTATAAATATGTATTTAATGAATATATATGATATTTATGAAATATATATGTTTCTGGAACAATAAAATATTATCACCAGTTTCTCCACCCATGTATGAAAAGATGTAATCGTTTCTCTTATTTATGTGTAAACTATTACCTCCATGAAATGATGTATTTAATTTTTTTAATACCCTTAAATTTATAGTAATAAAATTATATTTAACCTATAAGAATTATAATTATTCCATACTTGATATTTTAGAAATGGTATAACTATGAAACCTTTTACCACGATCAACTTAATGGTGTTTTTTTGAATATTATGAAGCGATTAATCTTAAAAAGTCTTATTTGAACATAAATGATTTAATAAATAAATAAATAAATATCTTAAATAAAGTAAAAGGAATAGTAATAATGGAATAAAAATTAAAATGGTTCTAAATCAAAGGAACAATTAATATAATATTATTATTTCTGATTATAAAAGATGAATGTGGTGAGTTAGGACTCAAGGTAAGGGGTTTTGACTTTAAAAATATGTTTTAGTGTTTTTATTTAATATATTAATCATCCATATCCATATTAATGATGTGGTTTTAAGAATTTTTTTCGTTATAAAAAATCATTTTTTAATTTCATTTTTATCTATATTTTACTTTCTTTTAATTTGTTTAAAATGAAATATTTATTACATTTTTCGTACAAGTATTTTTTTTACTTTCTTATAATGGTGTGAAAGGAATGTTTTTAATCATCAGTTCATGACACATTTTTACTAAAATCAAGAATTTTATTCATTGTAAATCTATATCTTTTTTTCATGGTTTTATTAACTAAATTAAATTCCCTTTCTTTCGAGGGATTTTCTATTTTTAAATTGTTTCCAAAAAATGTTACTTCATCATATTTTTATAATATGATTGAATGTTATTTTTATCATGAGATAAAATGAGAATTATGATAAAAATATAATGATTTTATATTTTTTTCATATAATGATTGTTAGATAAAATAGATGATTTAGGGTGATCCTTATACATATCTCTCCAATGCATTTGTTAAAGATTTTTTCTATGGAGAAATGATGATTAAAATAAACTAGTTATAATTTATTCTATTAAGGTGAAATACAAGAGAAAAAGGATGATAAATATGATGTCCCAATATAAATTCATGGTTATTTTATTATTTCAATGAGTTTTTATAGACTTATTTATAGAAGGTTGATTTCAAAAATTATTATGGTATATTATGAGACAAATGATTATTTTCTAAATATTGAAATAATTAATATGGTTTTTCATCTATTTCAGAGGAATAATGGGTTTCCTTTTCTTATAACCTTTAACGAGCATTATTTTAGTCCTAACAATATTTTAAATTTTTTTCAAAGGGATTATGGGTGATTATACATATTCAAAAATTAAATGATTTAGTAATGGTGAATAATGTTGAATAAATTAAATATTTTTATGAATGCAACTAATTTTTAAACACAATAACTTATTTTTAGGGAAAAATTACTTTGAGTAGAAGTATCCAAATTATTCTGTATGAGTTCTCCTAATTCAAAAAATCTGTAAATCAAAAATATTATGTAAATATAAAGAGGAAAAAATATATTCTATCAAAATCATCCTAAAATATTAGTAATATATGGGTTTTTATATTTGGTAACAAGTCCACTATTTTAAAAATGCGTTTCCAGCATTAGGTCTACGTATTCAACACTTGGGTGTTACAGGTGTTATCAAGTCAGGGGTCAGAAAAAAAAATATAGGTTGGCATATTATTAAAAAATTACACTTTAAAGATGATAATATGTGGTTATATTATTAGGAGATTGTATTTTGAGGTATTTAGGTTTCTTCTTCTAGTCTATATAAATTTTAGAATTTTTTTCTCAAAAAGAAAATATAGAAGATGTGGTGGGAAAGAAACCATTTGAATAGATCATTATAAAATAGAATACTAGAATAGATGGAGTTGTAATAAGGTATTTTTTAATAGTGTTAATTCAATTTATGTATGATATTAATGGGAATACCAATACAATAATGGGATTGAAATCTCTATAGAGAAAAATGTCGACAGTGTAGATTTTCATAAAATAGAACCATCCTTATTTCAGTGGAATCTCAATACCTATAAAATATGATGGATGGATTATTTCCTTGGAGAAAAAATTATAAGTTTAGGTTGTTCAGTTCCTCAAAATGTAACTATTTCAGTTCATCACTACGAGACTTAATCTAATTGGTGGTAGTAAATATTTTAAAATACCAATGTGAATAATGAAATTGATACGATATATTGGATAGTTTTTAATGATCTCTTTCTTGAATAATTGTTTTATAAAGTTATTTGAATTAGAATGGAAAGGAAATTTCCATATTTTATGAAAATAGAATAGTAACTAGTGGTTCATGATAGAGATAATTTTATCTAATTTCCAAGGTATATAGTTAATTTCATTAGGGGTAGTGAGATTAAAATTGATCAGTTTTAAAAAGGTATGAAAACATGTTTATTGGGATAATTTTTCTCTCATGAATTTTAAATCTATAGGGATGTTGTATGATGTGCTAAGAAACATAATATAGAATATATTGATACATATGTATCTCATGTATTCATGAATAAGATACTTTTATGGTTGAAATAAATAGATAATGAATTAATAAGTAAACCAATATGTAATACCATATATATACCAAATTTGGTAAGAAAACATTTATAGAATGTCTAATAAGATATGGAAAGTTTTATTGGTTTGGTAAGTATGACCATTTGGCCGATGACTGCATGGAAAATCATACTAAATGCATAAATAATGGGAAATTGGATGGCTAGTTGGAATTGAAACACTTTAATTGTAATGAGTTGATTCATTACATAAATTTATGTTTGAAGATAGTTTCTCTAGGTGGAAATAATCAAGATTAAAATAATAAAGGTGTGGAAAAGACATGTTGTACTAAATTAGTATAATTTTGTCCATTCAATGAATTATTAAGGGGTACACTACTTGTTAGTGAAATTATTCCAATTTATTGTTTTATTTAGTAACATCCAACTATTTAATTTCTGGTAATTACTCAAGTAAAATAGAAACGTCACCATAAAAAATGAAGATTTTTTTCTTACAAACATATACAAGAACTATTAAAGTAATAAATATTTATATGTATATCTCTATTATTATAAAATTAATATAATATTCTATAAATAATTTTTTTCTTAACAATATTATTTTTTGATTTTATTTTTGGTATGTATTGGATTTTGGTAAATTATACTAAGATAGACTGTGGGTAAAATAAATTTATATTCAATTTTAAGATTGTGATGAAATTATTAAATAAGGAATTGTTCATACCTATGAAAAAATATAATAAAACTATAAATTTATTAATGATGTGCAGGGAGGTTATTTTTTCACATTTCAATAAAAAAATGGAATTTTCACCTCAGAGATGTGTCTTTGTTAAATTAATTTTCCAAGATATTTTTTTATGATATGACCTGGTTTATTATTGATTGATAGTTTTAACTTAAATTTAATTTATTTTATTATGATGATCAAATTTCAAAATTTCCATACTGAATGGATCCAATAGAGATATTGTAACTTAAAAAAAAATCGATGATTTAGTTAATATGGGTTTCATCCAATCTAACAAATAACCTTGGGGTTTCCTTATTTTATTAATTAAAAATTATGATGGTTCTAAATATATTGACATTAATTATATATCACTTTGTGACTTTCATATTAATATCATGAATCTATTTACAAATATAAGTAACATATCTGATCAGCTCTAGGGATATGTTTTTCAAATCTATATTTGTCGTCTAGATATCATTATCATAAAATAAAGGATAAATACATTCCATTGATTGTGCTTCCAAGTAAGTATGTCCATTATGATTATTTAGTTATTCCCTTCACAAATACACATATACCTATTATATCTATGATCTTAGGAATAGAAAATCCATGAATATTTGGATAAAAATTTGGTTGTATTTAATAATGATATTCTGTTGTATTATAAAATCCCCATGGATCTTGAGAAACATAAAAGTATTTCTTTTCAAGATTTATAAGAAAATAATTTTAATGTAAAATTTATAAAATATTAATTTTGATTACAAAAAACCCATTTCTTTGAACTAATAGTAATTAAATATGGAAAAAATATGATTCTCATAAGAATAATGTATAGAAAGAGTGAACATGAAAAACTTATGTTAGTATGATTTGAATTTTTCCTAGACTAGTAGTTATTTAATGATAGTTTTTGAAAAAAATGCATTTGTTAGCTTACCCACTAAAAAATTTATCTCAAAAAATGAGTTAAAAATATTTTAAAAGTGGAGTGTGATGAATATTTTCATTAATTAAGAAAAATATTTTTTAATAATCAAGTATAATCTATTACATCATGAAATGGTGAATTTTTATTTATATAATTTCTTTATTTAAATACCATGGTTGTGTTTCTGATGCACAATGATTGGGTAATTTCATATTCATCACAACAATTGAATCTCCATGAGGATAATTATCCAACACATGACCTTGATCTTGTTGTTGTAGTTTTTTACATTAGAAAATTAGAGGCATATTCTATATGGAGAGGAATGTGATATATGCATGAATCATAAAGATGAGAAATATATTCACTCAAAAAGAGTAGAATGTAAGGTAGAGAAGGGATTTAGAGATGATAATGGATTCTGATTGAACAATTCACTATAATCCATGTAAACCAAATATGGTGTTGGTCTAATGACCCAATCTTGATGTACATGGAAATTACATTTATTTTTGTGAAATACATAATACATTACCCAAATTTACAACCAATGATAATATAATTTTAGTGTCTTTGGAAACTTGGAACACATTATTCTATATTTATGAAATATCTTCAGCATCTCCCATAAATATCTTCCTCTTTAGTTATCCTACCTAAAACTATTATTTATATCCAGAGGGACTCAAAACCTAAAAAAGTGTGAGATAAAATGAATAGTTAGGGTAAACAAGGAGAACATAAATCAAAGAATAAAAATAAGAATGAACATATATTTTAATATCAAAATCTTGAGTCATAAAATAAATCATGATAGTACATATGGCATTAATCATAAAAGAACATAAACCCTAATAAAATAGTGTTGGAATAAAACAAGGAAATGTGAAAAACACGTAATCATATAAAATAATTTACATATTATCCAATTATAACTTCTAATAACATCACAGAAGAAAATTTAAATTACAGAATTGAGTTCACTCCTCATTCCAACCATGTATTATTGAACCAGATATACTTACCATTCCAGCCCAGTATTATTGAACTGGATTTACTTGTTCTTCCAGTCATGTCTATCTCATGAAATATAAATCCTTACCCAATTAATTGGAGGGATATATAGGTCCCACCCTTCACATAATGAAAACCATACATATGTGTGCCACAAAAACATAAACCATTTAGCATAACATTACCTAAGGAATAAAATGGGTTTCTTAAACATCATTCTATCAGAACATAATCTATATAAAAAGGATAATTTTTATAAATATCATTCCATCATAAACATAATGAAATAATATTAATAATAAGGATATTATACTTGAAACATAATCATATTAATGAAATACACATTAGTTCAAAATAATTTTGATATAACACTTGAAATTGATTCTTTAGGAAAATATCCTTTCTACTTCAAAAAAAGATTTTCTTTTTCCCAAAATGAAACACAATTTTAAAAGAAAATAATTTCACTGAAAGTAATCATGAAAACATGTATGATAAACTTCATGGAAATAATACTTTGTAAACCATTAAAATCTGTTAATACCGTATTAGTTAAAAAACATCACCCTCGTACTTTTTACAGAAAAGTCAATGAGTTCCTCATATCGAATAAGGAAATTTTTTTGATATTGTTTTATAAATATTTACCCATGTTTCAAATTTAATTTAAAAAATTATATAAGAATAAAAATAATATTACATATTTAGGAAAAATGGATGTAGATGATAAATATACCCCAATAAATACTTATATATAAATAATCTCATATAATAATGAGATTGTGAAATTTTTCGTTACCATAGGTCTTTTATCCTTTCTATGTATCCAAAACTCCTGTATAATGATTTAAATAATGTAATACACTTTTTATTGAATTATTTTCATTTTTATGATATCATATATAATCATATTATCATCTGTTTGGTAATAACATTTCATTATTACTCGTTATTTGGGTATTAACTGCTTTAAGTTCTTATGCATGTTTTGTCGAATATGTTCTTGTTCTCCATATTAGGTCATGTTCTATCATTCCAATATTATATTAACATAATATATAACATATTTATTTATTCTTTATATTTATATTACCATTCATTAATTAATATCATGTATAATGAAATACATTGCACCATGGATACTGTAGGTCATATGTACGCATGAGCAACGATATCATTCCCATATTTGTTGAGTGGTATTGAATTGAATGATGTATAATATTTAAGAATTAATTTCATTCTATAATAATCATTAATAGTTATTATTTTCATCATTATACCCATCCATGTAAGGTGGTGGGGAAAAACATATTACAACACGGTGTAGAGACGGTATTCCATACGTACACACACATGTTGATATCATTCTTTTCAAAGGATGGATAGAATTTGGAATATGGTTGTTTCATAAATATATGAAAAACTCAGTATATAGGTGATACTGTATTTATTACATTATAGTGAAAAAAATCATTAAGAAAAAGTATAGGAAGAAGGAAGTTTGAAAGAATTGGTAGAGGAGATTACCTCTTCTACGATGTGCTTCATTTAATTATCCTCTTAGAGCACTAGAGTTGGTCCTGGAAGAAGACAATAACCTCTAGAATGTAAACATGGAAGTTGAGAAGGGGAAAAGACTGGGGATTTATGATAATTAAGGATTAAATTGATGTGAAGAAGTGAGGGAGGATATTCCCTTTTATAATTGAGCTGAGGGGCTCTTTTCGAAATCTCAACTTTTTTAATTTATAATAAACTAAAACCCCCATTAAAAATATAAAAACTGTCCCAATATATAATATTATATGATATATGTTTGTAATATAATAATAGAATAAATTTTAGACATGTCTTTATTTCAATTTAATCATTATCATTGTATTTATCACTTAGTTATTCAATTTATTTTTAATAAAGATAACAAATACTTCAATATTAAAAGGGTGAAATATTTGTTTATCTTACGTAAATTTTACAATAAATAAGTACCATAGATCAATTAATACCATATTATAATTATTATATATTTTTCAAATTTTTAATTATTTTTTATATAATTTAATAAAACATTGTTTTGACAAGACAATAATAGTGTCAATTTTGAATCTTTTCAATTCATGGATTTTTGAAAATATCATGTTAAGATGTTATCATCAAAATAATTACATTATTATATCTCTATGGAGAATAGGTTCCCTATAAAAATAATTTTACATATTAATTAGATCATATTATATTTATTTTAAAAATTTTGAGAACAATTATTTGATATTTCCATTAATAAAATAATTAATACTTCAGTTTTGTGTAATTATTTAATATAATTATTTTTTTGAAAAAATAAAAAATAAATACTATGATGAATATAAATATACTATATTTCATTAAAATACTTTTAATAAAATTTTTCTTTTGGAAAATTCGTCATTATAAATGTTACACTTATTAAATTATGAATGTGACAACTTTAAAATCACTTTATATTAAATAATATAAGTGTCACAATATCTTCCATATGGCTCCAAAGGGCCAATAACACAACTATTGGATGATTATGGACCATATATACTCAAAAAATAATAATTGGAAATTTTTTTCAGTTTTTAGGGTGATTAGTATTTTAATAATAATTGTTTTATTGATTTCACATCAATTAATTAATTTGTACACCATCAAAGTATAATTCATTAAAGTAATTATATATTTAATAAAAATTAAAAATAAATTAACAAGAAAAATAAAAAACATTTTATATTTAAAATACTTATTTATAATGGAATTTATCTTTAGTATATACTTATATAAAAAATGGTTCAGTTATTAAAATTTGAGTGAGAGAAAATTAACTTTTCATTTAAAAAAATAAATTAAATGTCCTAGTCTCATCCAACAGGATTCCAAAGGAAACCATTTTGACCAAATTATTATTTAGGTTGAAAAAAAATCATCCAATTATATTAATAAAAGTTTGAGTTTAATTTTATAATAGTATTCTTACCCTTAATTAAATTTTTTACCCTTTTAATATATTAAAGAAATTACCAATGTTACTATTCATAATTTCCAAAAATAACATAATGCTACTTAAATAATTTAGTTCTACTCATTATAAATATGTAATACATTTTTCAGAATTCAAAAAACATAATTTTCAGTAATTAATTTACATTTATTCACTTTGTTGGAAATAGAGAATGTGTTTTTAAATGTTAAAACTTTACAAAAGACCGAAAGGTAATTAAATCTGAATTTTATGTAAAATTAATGCTTATAAAAAAATTATATTAAACTATAAAAATATATTCTATTTATTTTTAAAACCATTAAATAGTATAACTTAGTTACATTATGTATTTTGATGAAATTTTTTTTCAATTAATATATAGTATAATTTTACAATTCCTCAAAATTTAAATCTTATTAGAAAAATGTAAAAAATCAATCCAAAGTAAATTTTTATATCTAGATTAAAAATAATATGTTTAATTTATAAAATATAACATATAAAAGTGTCAAAAAATATATTTAAAATGGGTGGACAACAAAAAGGTGGAAAACATTATTTTTTTGAAAAATACATCTTTTATCCAAAAAAATGAATTAGTTTTAAATCATGTCTAGAAAATAAAAAGATTAATTCTTAAAATTTTATTAAATCAATCAAGAGTGATTTTATTATTTTATAGACTTTTATTTTCATTTAAATAATTTTTTATGGAAGTTAATACTATTCATACCCACTATTATAATGAAAATGATATAATATTTAGTTTTCCACTTATACTCAACCTTATATGAAATGAATTCTATCAAAATAACCTGAAATTGTGTGTAACTCTAGACAAGAATAGTTTTTTATATACCACAAGAAAATATGGTATTGTGTATATCATAATATATTCATTATACAACATACAACACAAGACGTCAAAGAAATTAAAAAAAATATATCTCATAAAATCTCAGGGTGTTACTATTGGATTATTTAGGATTAAAGGATAAAGAATCATTAACAAAGATACATTTAGAAAATGATTCAATAGTTAATGATTCAATGAATCTTGGATTTTATATTGTGTATCTAAAAACCCCATTTATTTTCACTTAAGTAGTAGTGAAGTAATCTTGTTGAAAAAGAATTAAGTATGTGAGGAAAAAAGGATATGGTTTGTAAGAATATATAGAATTGGTTAATGATGTAAAATTTCATTAGTTTAATATTTAAAAAGAAGTTTTACAAGGATTATAAATAGATTATGTATATCGAGTTATTTTTATTATAAGAATTAATTTTTAAATGACGCTCACAACTCACCATATTCAATTATTCATTGAATAACAATGTTGTGTATAGATCATAGAGAGTATTATTTTTGGTCTGTAATTAAGAATGATATTGAAAATTTTACCACAATATTTTTTACTTTTTAATAGGCTAAAGATAAAAAAAATATCTAAGGGAATTCTTCAACAATTTATAATACCTAGATGAAAATGGTAGAATATATCCATGGATCTAATGGTGGTATTGCCAAAAAATATCGATGAAATAATGCGATTCTTCTTATTATTGATAATTTTACAATATCTATGAAATATATTCCTATTTAGGATAATATGTATTTGGATAAGCCTCTGTAACTCCATTATGAAGTGTCATTATGGTTTCATAGAGTTCCTCTATATATTGTATCTGATCATCAACCCAGATTTTAATTCATTTCGTGAAATAGACTTAAAAATTCCCTCGGTAGTATGTTATGTTTCATTAAAAAATTTCACCCATAATATGATGCATTGTTTGACTAGATAATTTCAATATTAAAATACTTGTGCCATATTTTCCAATTGGATTATCAGGGATGTTAAGGGAAGAATCTTTCTTTATTTTAATTTTCCTAAAATATTAGTTTTTATTCTATTATATAGATTGAACCATTTGAGGAATTATATGGAATATGGGTTCATACTCTATCATGTTAGAGTAAATTCATGGAAATAAATTTTTTGTGAACAGAAATGATATAAGATATTGTTGAAAATGTAAATATGATTCAGTAACATATTTGGGTTTCTTAGAGCATGTAGAAAATTTATATAGATAACTGGTTGAAATTTCTTTTGATTGACATAAAATAATTTTTTTTTCTTAAAATATGTTCTCAGAAAGGTGTGATTAGTTTTTAAAGAAAGGGAATATTAATTCAGTTTCATACTTGTCTTTATAAAACTGTACAAAATTTTTTATCACTTGTTAACCAGGTAGCCTAAAATTTTAGTTTATAGGAGTATAATGTTTTTTGATGGTTTTTTATTAAGGATATATTATCATGATGCATATCATATTTTTATCACAGTGATGGATCATTTAGATAAAAAATTTATTTAGGAGGATAAGCCTATTTTAATTATGGATCCTATAGATCTATTATTGTAGAAGAATGTTAAAGAGGTGGTTAATGTTTCTTATAATAACTATATGATTGAAAAATAAACTTGGGAATATTAAAATCGATGAGGGAAAAATTTCCATATCTATTTATTAATGAATAAAAAAGTGAGGATATAGTTTCTTTAAGTAGTGGATAATGTGAAAACCTAGTTAGTGGTAATAGTAAATCAATTTCATGTCTTATTAGCATTTATAATTATTTTTTTATGAATTCATACTCAATATAATAATTAAATTATTTTAGTTGAAATACAAATAAGTTTATTCTATCTAAATTATTTTTAATGAATTAATTATTTTATTAATAAGTCAAATTTCTAATTTTTAAAAATTATATTTGATAAAATGAACATCATTTTTTATATGACTTTTCAAAATTATCTTTCTCTAATTTTTATAGATTTTAATATAATTGAGAAAAATTTGGTCAAATAATGAACATCAATGGGTTTTTGAATACTCTCACTTTTATGACATTGTCCTGATATAACAGTGAATTTAATTTCTATGATTTAGATTTTATATACTAAATATATTTACTAATTTAAATAAATAATTGAAAATATAATGTTGAATTTGGAAAACAATGTTGGACATTTTGATATTTATGTCATATTTTATTTGTAATAAAAACTCTATTTTAATAATTTTCTATAAATTTAGTAGTTATGAGGTTCCATTTTTTTTGTTATTAATGTTAAATAACTCAACTTTTTAATCATAAACACATAATTTTAATAAGGATCAATTAAATACATGTTTTTTGTATAAATTCTTTTTTTTCATTATAAAGAAATTTTTCTAATAATTGTTTTTCATTGTGTTTTTTGAATTTCTATTAAATTTAAAATTTAAAAATTATAGAAATTTAATATTTTATAAATATTTTCATATTTTTAATTTATAAGGTTAAAATTAGGTAATATTTTCCATTTCATTTTTTTCTTGTGAATAAATTATTTGGGTAAAACATTTGTCGCCATACTAATAGTTAAAATTGATAATGGGTTAAGGAAAGGGATAAGGACCTAATATATCACAAAATCATATTTAAAAACTTATTGGATTTTTGGAATTTGACATGCATTATCCCATATTCGAATTTGGGTTCCACATTCCCAAATCAATCATCTCCTCACCTCTCCACACACTTTGATAAATTTTTCTCAACAGATATCTCCCAAATATAATATTTTAACTCTCCTTAACATGTTTTTCAGGTTTTAGTCTCACCAATAGTGAAAACTAAGAATACTGGAGGTGAAATACAAAGGAATATTTCTATGGAAGATGTAAAAGTATTAACCAAGTTCATTCAAGTTTCTTTATTATTTATCTTCATTTAAATCTTTTATAACCATTCTAATATTTTGAAATCAATATTTCTACTATACTAGAATGTTATTATGTTTGTGTTAGAATCATTTTTCATATACTTTTCAACTAGTGGAAAATGAAAATGTTGTTCGTGTATACATGTGATCTACTCCCTCCGAAGATGTAATATCTAATTTTTCATCACCACCTCATATTTATGGTTATATAAGATTTAATTAATTAATATATAAGATAATTATGATATAATTAGGATTATATAAATGTAAAATAGTATATAACTTCATTCCTCTCATATGTTGGAAAATGGATAGGATGCTCATGTGTACAAAAATAATACTACCTCCATGAAATAATGTATTCCATTTCTCATGACCTCCTAACTTGGATGTTTTAAAAATTAAATTTAGAGTATTAACATAATACTTGAAATATAATTATGATTAATGATATGATTAATCCATTACCCCTTTGAGCATGGTCAACCCACTGATATTGTTTTGGATATTACGAATATAAAAATATTAAAACATATGACCACACATTATATCATTTAGTAACAATATGAAACAAGAATGAAAATGATATAAAATTACTAATAATAATGGGAAAAATATTAAAACGTTCTTTAAGTATATAAATAGTCAATATATGTTTATTGTTTAGGAATGTAAAAAATGAATGTGGTGAGTTGGGAATTGAGGTAAGTGTTTTTCATTGAATCCTTATTTTAATTTTTTCATATAAAATATTTATCTTCCATATCCAAATTCCTTATCCAGTTTAGAGAATTTTCATCCATGCACATGAAATAGTTTTAGGTCATTGTCAAATATCATTTATTTCTTTTCAAAAAATATTATGAAATAATATTTTTAATGATTTCATTAAAAGTAATTTTTGATTTATTATAATAATGTGAAAAGAATATTTTTTTATCAATTACATCATGACTTCCTTTTCCCACCATATTTAAAGTTATATAACATATACTCTTCTTGTTTTCAGGTTTTTTCAAATTAAATTAAATTCCATTTATTTTGAGGAATTAAATATTATTAAATAGTTTTCAATAATAAAATGTTATTTCATAAATTTTTTATAATCCAAATGAATGTTATTTTTGTAATGAGTTCAAGTTAGTGTTATGATTAAATGTGAATTATTCTATACTTCTTGTTCATGTAATTGCTCATAGATGTTATATAAGATAAAGGGTGATCATGGGATATTCCCTTCAATGGATTAGTTAATGATTAATTATCTAGAGAAATTATAATTAGAATTGACTAGTTAAAAGTAATTCCTTAGTGGGTAAAATAAGTGTGAACACAGGTGATGAATATAATGTATTAAGATACCTTTATGGTTTCTATATTCATTATAAGATTTTTAAAGGTTTTATTAAACAAAATTTTTTTTCAAAAATGATTATGTTTTATATTAGATCAAATATTATTTTGTGAAGAATACAAATTTTCTTATGGTTTTTCATGTTTTTCATTTCACTAATAGTTTTCCATCATTTTTATATCACTTACTATGATTTTTTATTATAACATATTTTAAATTTATTTTTATAGTGTTCAAGTATGATTCGGTTCATTAACAAATATAATTCCCAAATTATAGAGACTCATTTTGAATGAAGTAAAAATTTCCATGCATAAAACATCCTTTCAAAATTAACAACATGTTTTTTGTGGAAAAATATTGTACACTATGTGGAAGTTTCAGTTTTTTTATGTGATGGATTTCCTAATTCTCAAAAACACTAATCTCGAATCATAATTGGAATATAATAAGGTAAAAAAATATTTTTTATTAAATTTGGAATTATGGAATGGTTATGTACAGATTGTTATAGTTGGTATTATGGAAATTTTTTAAATAATATGTTTCTAACACATGAAATGGGTATTTAGGTCTATGGAATTATATATTCACCATAATAAACATAGATAAATTAGTGGATAAAATATTTATAAAAAAATATCTTGATAGAAAGGAATTAAATAATGTCCTTAATGATCATCATTTTACTAATAGTTATGTTTACCTAAAACTTATGATTTTTTTTCTTGATTTTATGGAAAGTGATGTGTAATTGATGAAGTATGCATTAAAACATTTTTTTAATAGATATGTACCATATTTGATGTTAAATAACAAACTCAGTAAATATATGTTCATTATATTGCTAGTATTATTGATATTTTCATTGAATATTTGTCTTAATATTCCTACATTGTTAGAGGAGGTTATTAGGGTTTCTTTGGAAGAGGTAGATATAATTCAAAAATGGAAGGTTATAAAATTTATTCTACATAAATGTATATGATGGAATTTTTTAGATACCTGAAATAAAAATGTAATGTCTTCAAATTGAAAATTTTCAACTCATCTTATAATCATTTATAATGAATGATCATACACAGTTTCTTTTAATGTGGTGAATTGGGGCATCAAAAATCATTATTTTTTAGTTCCACTCCATAAATTTTCTATAATGGTGAGGTGGACTACCTAAAGAAATATTATTGTGGATTCTCATAAATGAGTATTCGACGTACATATTTCATAAAACATGGATCAAGTATTCTGATTAATGATTCAATTAACATTTATTTAATGATTCATATAATGAGGAGTCCTCTCTAGAGATGTGTTCAACAGCTATGAATAATCAGGAGATGATATTGTCACTAATCAAGTGTTAAATGAGGTAAATAATAGATAAATATATTATATATTGTGAGGTGTCACTATAATTTATTATATTATCATTTTTACATTATTTAATACAAGATCACTCAATTTATTCATCCTTGTATGCTTCATTTATTAATAATCACATTGTATTATATTATTGTTACATTCCATCTGAATAGACACTCTATTGAGGGAGAGGAATGACTAAGGGTATTAACTTCCATCACGAGTGATAAAAAGTTTTAATATAAAAATATCATGGGTCATGTTAGTTATTACAATATAATATATGGTGAATTTATCAAGATGTACTGGTTAAAAAATTTAAATCTCAAGTGGACTATAATAGTAAAAAATTTCCCTTTTATAATTTTATATGGAACTATCCATACATTCAATTGAGTGCAGGATATTTAATAAATATGGGTGTGTATAGTAATAAGTTACTTTAATCCATTTAATAGGTATATTACGTGTACCATGGAATGTATCCATTTACCTTATTTTTTTATGGTGGTGGATCAATATAAAAATATTATCCCAAAGTTTTTTCATGTATTACCATACGGGAGGGGAATGTCAATTATTTTGACTATGTTCAAGTGATTATTAAAACATATGATTTTAAATATTATGATGTTTCAAAGGGAGTGTTTGAAGAAAATTGAGGATTTTATTGAAGAATGAAAAGAATTTCATGTCTTTTGGGAAAATTTTCTTGTTGAGACTAATGTTTGGTTTAGTAAAATTTGATGTATCTATTGAACTAATTTCATATTATTGGTAAAATAGTATAACAACAAGGTTTTTTACTCCATTATATTAATTAAATAGTTTCATTTGTTGGTGGATTAAATATGAAACCATGAAACTTATATACATGGTTTTAATAATGTAAAATACAAACAATAGGATTTAAAAAATTGAGTTATAATTAGAATATCATATTATAATGGGATTAAATAATAGAAATTTGGTTCAATTTGTCGTTTATATATTAATAGATACGCAAAAAATTATCATATAGTGGTTCAGGAATGAAATTTTCCAAATAGTAATTATTATGGTATCTTAATGTATTTTGATGTGTAAGAATAAAATATATCAAACCAATTATTTTACAAATTCAATTTCAAATCAATCTATGATTTTTAAGAGGATGCATTTAAAAAAGATAATTACACTTTAATAGAGTTTATTACACTATGATATTAAAGAAAATATGAAAATTTTATGTTTGAGTATTTTTTAAATATGAAAATATTATCATGTAGTTTTATATGATTTAAATAAAACAATGTTGATGTAATTTAATCAACATTATCTTGTGACATGTGACATTTGAAAAGTTATTTTTTTAAGAATACATTGGAAATATAAATATTTAAGATTGGTGTTATTTAATAAAAAGTTACAAAAAATATATTATTAAAATTTGTAAATTATGTAGATTCAATATACATGTTTTCATGTATTATTTTACCTGTATTTTATTCTTACCATGGTTGAGTCTTTTATAGGGTGCATTCGAGTTATTTTTTGGAACTTTTGGAGGGATTTTGGGTAGTGCATAGTTGGGGTATGGCTTTCAAAAATCATGCACCGACCCCCAAAAAACCATGTATCATAGATAGAGGGTAATTAAATGGGTGCCTCATGATTTTTCATACCATTTTTCAATTTGGAGAAACTTTTCACCCTATATAGTTGGTACACACTATTTGTGTGAACTATTTGGGGAACTATTCAACTATTCCATTAATAAAATGTTCTCAAAAATTAAACCCCTAAACATTTTATTAAAAAAATCCCAAACCACCAAATTTTATTTCCATTTTCCCCCACATGACCAAGAAGGGTTTTCTGTTATTTTAGAGGATCCTGAGTGGATTCCAATTCTCCTTGAACCCATTTCTTATAAAATTTATGATCAAGTTGAAGGAATCAGCACCACCCTAGTATCTGATTTCTTCATCGTTTGGTTTCTTCTATCTCATGTATTTATCAACCATTGTGAAAGAATGGTTTTTCCTTTTTTCTAGATATTTTAAATATAGGTTTTCATGGATATAGTATCTTTTCATCTTGGTCCTAGGTTTTTGTCCTAGATCATTTCCATTGGGGTGATATTGACCCTTCAACATCAAAATTATTATGGTTGGTTGGAGAACATTCATCAGGGATCTTAATTTAGTTGTCCTAATTTCTAATTCTCATAGACTTTATTATAATTTTTTATATTTATTTATAGAATTTCAATTTTAACATTATGAAATTTAATTAATTAATCGGTCCCTTTGAGATAATGAGACCCTTCCCAGACCTTGTTGAACCCATTGGAGATTAAGAGACCATCTTGATGGAAACCCATGTGGTGTGCCAACATTAATAAAATGATGATTTATGTATTATTCATGGAATATAAATGATATAATGGATATAGTTTATATGTCAGATTATGAATATTTTGGGATGATGAGTCATTGGAGTTTTTGATAAATATTTTTTTAATATAGAAAACTGAGATGTGATGTTTGTGAATGATGTGAACACTGATTTGTGGGTTTCATACTTCTTCTCTAAATAAAAACGGTGCTCTAGACTGCTACACCAGGACCCTAAGATATAGATATTAATTTTCATGTTATAATAGAGTTGTGGGAAATGGACGGATGCTATAAATACCCATGAGGGGCCAAACTACTATTCTAGGCCCCCATTGTATGAATGTGAAATAGGAATTTTAAATGAATAATTAAATCCCCTGAAATAATGTTTTTTGTATTTTTATGGTGTATGGTTCAATATTTGAAATAGTACAAAGAAGGTATGATTATTTCATGGTTCATCCTGAACCTAATGGTCCATGTGGTAAATTAATGAATAATATGAAGTGGAAACTATTTACTTTATCTTTTGTACTTTATTTTTTATACAACTATATTCTCTTCTATAGAGTAGATGTTAATTTAAGCACTATTGTTGGTTGCCTACTGATTTTTACTCACACACTACTCAGGATACATGATCCATTCCCGAATAGACTTCATATTTGTGGGACATGATAATGGAAAGAGCCTCATGTTAGATGGACGAGTTGTGATTTGGAATGGATCATTGAAGAGGGAACTAGACCTGATTTTAGGACCCTCTAGGGTGTTTTCCATAGGTATTTACTTTGGGGTTTTCATTTGACACTTGACACTAAGATGACAAGAAATATTTACTTCTTTGGTTTGGGGTATTGTTTTCTTATTCTCAATTCATCTTGTGAGTCTTGATCTTATATTTTTTTGGATATTATGTGGTTTTTGGTTCATATCATTTTGATATTGTTTAATGATTTCCAGTTTTATGAAAATTTAGAAACAGGGATATAATCTACTCATGTTATATATTAGCACCTCGCTACTAGTCAGAAGCATTTGGCATATGAGGAGGCACGTTTGAGGTCATTTAATGAATAGACTTTTGGAACTGACGTATAAAACATGAGTCATAACCTTAAAATTTTTAATCAAAGGTGATTGTTTTCTTTTCAGTTTTATTAATGGTTAACAATTTTATAAAGTCAACTAGCATGAGTTAGGCCTCATATATGATCTTGTGTGTGGGATTAGAAAACCCAAATCCATGGGAGAACCCCAATACCCATGTTGTGATTTTTTTTCTTGATTAATGTTGTAATGGTTGATGTTATTTCACCATGGGTCATAAAATATTTGTGTGATGTTACTTTTTTGAGATTTTACTCGTGGCCCAAAAAGAAAGAGGATATGGGTCAACATCTATAATATTATGAATTCAAGATTTTTTGTGACGTACATCGTTTATTCAATGCATAGAAAATAAATTTATGTGTGGGTTTTGGAAAATTAAAACTTTTCTTTATTTGAGTTTTAGAAATTAAATGGTGTCTAATAAGAAATTGATAATTTTAAATGTTCTCAAATGTTGTATTTTTTAATGGATAAAATTGTTGTCTAATGGGAAACCTAAATTATGAATGTATTTTCCTCATGATATCCATAACCCAGGTGAGGTATAGTTGAGGGTACTTTTGGTGCCCCAAAAATGTTAATGATGTGTTACATTCCCAAACTTGTGTGTTGGGAATTATTGATATATGAAACCATGATGAATTTAGTTGATAGGATTATAGGAGGGAATGGATAGTGATGTGCCTACAGTGGATCCTGAGGTTATAATAGTTTTGGATAAAGGATGGGGAGAGTACTTCCATGAGTAATTATATTGCTTTATTATTTTTATAGAAAGGGAACTATGGTGGAATGTACCTAATATGTCTAACTAGACATGGTATTTTAAGTTACAACACCTTATGACCATCATTGGAGAGGGTGTATTTGAGGAATCTGGATTCTGTATTGGGTTTATCCAGATGATCCATTACCATTTAGGGACACATGTAGGGAAGATAGTTATGTTGGAAACATATATGTTATATGGTCAAGAGAAAAATTGGTAGGTGTGAGATGAGTAGTTGGTGGGCATGATAAAGAATGTAATACTGGAGATGTTCCTGGAAAACATCTATAATATGATGCTTAAGCAATAGAGGGAGGAAGACATTTTTTTGTTGACCCAACGAAGCATATCAGTTACAAACTATGATGATCACTTCACCCACTTAAAGTGATAAATTCTAATACTGATAGTGGATGTGAAAACCACAACAAGGGACTTTTATGATGGAAATAAATGTGAGATAATGTCCCAAGTTAATATACCTCTGATTGAAGTCATGTTTTGAGGAGGTGTATTAGGATCTAATTTCTGAGGGGAACCTGATGGAGGTTTCTCATGGAATATCGTTGGTTTTTTTTAGACGACCATGATGTATGTATTTTAAGAGTAGGAAGAGACTGTAGTAGAATTTAAACCATGTAAATGGAAAACAATGTTTCTAGGATGAATGATCAGTTACTCAGAGAAGTAACCAGTTATACTACCACCAATGTGGTAGGTTAGGTCACATCTGTTTCTAGTGTCAACAACCCTTAGTGGAGTGTGGAGCCCGTGGCAGGGTGTGCAACTTGTAGAAGTATTATAGAAACCCTCGACTGATGGATAGTGATGGAGGAGCTATGTTGGATCACAGTATTATATGGGGTCTTCTACCCTATATTAGTTATGCAGTAGGAGTTCATTTTTCCATGGTTTTCAAGGTATTGGGCTTAGTACTTTAGAGAAAGATCACCCATATTAATTGTGTAGTTCAACATAGGGGGCACAAAATGTTGTACATAGAAGAGGGCCAAAAAATTTGTTTGCAATTCATCCAGTACTTATGGAAAGTGAGGCTGGTCCATTGACAATCATAGCTACTATTCGTGATACTTATATGATTTCTAGTCCCTCTTTTAATATAGGAGACTCTCATTCTTTTATACATTCTCAATATATATACATTTTTAGTCTAACAGTGGAGTTTGTGACTGGGGTTATGCAAATCGACACACCATTGGGAGTACAATTTAGGGGAATCTATTTATGTTAGGGTCATTCTCTTGAGGTTTGGGTGTATTTATTTCTTTGATATCTTTACAGACATTACATGTCTTTTTTTAAATGATTTTGGGTATGGGCTAGATAGTATAATACTAATCCCATCCTGATTTTCACTATAAGATAGTGATTGTTATGTCTCATGAGGGTGAAAATTATGTTCATCATGGAGAGTAGGATATCTAAGAAGGCCACATAGGACCAGTTCATTAGCCAATGGGAGAGATAATCTCCCATGTTAAAAGTATTTAATTAGATGAAAGGGGTGTGAAACCGAGTTCCTTTCCACTGATAGTGGACTGGTACATGATATGATTCCTAAGGACTTCTTAGGTTTTCCACGTTAGAGATAAATTCAGTTTACAATTGAGATAATTCTTTTTGTTGAACCAGTTTATATTTCCCTATATTGGATGGAACCAAAAAAGATATAATATCTCCAGAATCAAATAGAATTGTTGATGCATTATGTATTTATATGTTTGAGTATGTATCCTTGGGGTTTTCAAGCTTTTTGTCAAATAAGGTTGATAGGATGTTGAGTTAAATGGTGATTATTGGAATCTGAACTAGATGCTAATAAAGAACCAATATCCACTTCTGTATATATATTTTCTATATGACCAGTTTATTGGATCTTGAATAATCTATAGGATTGAATTTAGGCCGGGATATCATCTATTGAGAGTTATAACATATGATATATGATGTACTATTTTTAGAGGTAGTTATGGTCTATACATGTTTGTTGTGATATTGTTCGGGATAAAGAATGTGTTGGCTATGCTTATGGACATGATGAACTGAACCATTCACCCATACTTAGATTTGTTTGTTGATGTTTTTTTGATGACTTCATTGAGTAATATAAGACTTATGATGGTCATTCCCAACATATATATATTGACCTGAATATACTGAGAGATAATATTATATATGAAATGATATTTTAATTTCAATCATATATCCACATGGTACATTACATAGGTCACATAATCACCGATGGAGGTGTGTCAACGGAACTAGAGAAATATTGTGAAGTAGTTTCTTGAGAGCTTCCCAAGAATTTTTGTGATATCTATTGAATTATGGGGTTAGGTGGTTTTTATCATTGATTCATCTAGTTTATTTCTTTTTTGACAGAACCACTTCTATTCTTGACCAAGAATGAGATCAAGTTTGATTGGTTTGAATCATGTGACAATGCTTTCAAGGAGTTTAAGAAGTGTTTGACTACTACACCAATTTTTATCATACTAGATATGAGTGAGGATTATATCATGTTTTGTGATGCATATGGGAATAGACATGGAGTAGTGTTAATTTTTGGGATCAATTTTTGGGGTACGGGTCATTAAAGTTAAGGCTAAATGAATGGAATTACACAATGCATGATCTCGAGTAAGGTGTGGGGGTTTATACTTTATGGTTTTGGTGTTATTACTTTTTGGGTGAAAAGAGTACATTCTATATCAACCCCAAAATCATAAATTATATATTTTAATAGTGATACTACAATATTTAGTTTCATAGGTCGATTAAGTATATTAAGTCTTTCTATTTTTAGATAGCATATATTTATGAGATGGGAAATAGTGTTCTAGAAGAATTTAGAAGAAATACAAAAACTCAGGTTGATTTGGAGCCCAGTTCTATGTGGTATATGCTGACCTTTCTGATTGATATTAATATTTAGGTTTAGGATAGCCATAAGAGTATTATCCTTATATCTTTCTCAGTAGATTCTACACATTTAATCTGGATTAGGGAGAGGAATTATGAGGATTCTGAGTGTTTGGACTTGAGTTAAATCCTCGACGGTGGGGAGCCACTGTTCAATTGGAATGTAGATGTCGATGAGATCATATATGTCTAGAAACTTTTTTTGTTCCTAAATATATGCATGAGGATCCTATGTATGTGTTTTATTCCTCAAGAGTTTGTGGAACTTCCTAGTTTGGCCAAAATGTACCATGAACTACATAGACAATATTGATAGTCATCCATGAAAATGGAGATTTTAGGTTTTTTGATACGATGATACACCAAAAAACATGTGAAGGATACACATCAATGACTTAGGGGTTTTTTATATCCCTTCCCATTATCAAATTTAAGTGGGATAAAATTTACATGGGCTTTATGGTGGTCCTCACAAGTATCTCCTATAAGAATGATGTGATTTTGGAGATTGTCACCGATTGACCATGGTAACCAATTTTTTTCATATCCCAGAGACATTTACCAAAGACTAGTTGGGTGAGATGTATTTTCAATAGATATTCTTTTTAATGGGTGTTACATAGAGTATATCTTTATACCATGACTCAAATTTTACTTATCTCTTCTAGTAAGGCATAAAAAATGCATTTGCTGCCTAGGTGCTTCTGAGTATGTATTTCCACCCACAGACATATGGGTAATCAAAGCGTAATATCTAGGTGCTAGAGGAAATGTTGAAAGAATACATTCTTGATTTAACAATTTATTGATAAATGAACTAATAAATCATTGAGTTCACATATATCAATATTCATCATGAGTCTATTCATATGGCACTATATGAGGGTATTTATGTTAGGTTTTGCAGATCACCTCAATATTAGATGGATGTGGGTGATTCTGAATTCTCTAAATTGTGTATTCTAAAGTAAACATAATAACATATATAGTTGATTTGGAAATGTATAGCTATATATCAAAGTAAGATAAAGTCATATTCTGATTGAAAACATGGACCCCTTGTGTTTATAGTTGGTGATCATGTATTTCTTTGAGTATTACATACATTGAGTCACCATAGGAATCAGAGATGTGGAAAATTGGTACCCAAGTTTGTTGGTCGTTTTGATATTATAGAGTGGGTAGAACTAGTTGAATAACAATTTTGTCTTCGACATAGTTATAATTATATTAATTATTTTCTTCATGTGTCACAACATTATCACCAAAAACCATATCATGTGATAGATTTGGATGATGTTGATCTTGAAGCTGATGTATCCATTAAGGAGCATTTGATTCATGTTATGGATCATAGTGATAATGTGTTGTGGGAAATAACATGGAAATAGTATGAGTGTCGTGGTAGCATTTTAGTGTTTAATAGGAAACATGGGAGAGGGAAGAAGATATGCGGGCTCAGTGACTTGATCTTTTAGCTATAGAATCAAAGATATGTTTGGAAGTATAGATTGAGAATGAGATATTTTACTTTGTAGAGATTGTAACATATAGAAATTTTTGGAGATTCAATATTATTTTTTAGGTATTGTTTTAAAATTATTTTGGTTATACATTGGTTGAGTATTTTCATGGGAGCATTTGGTTGAGTTTGGGGAACTTTTGGTTGTGCTTTGGGCAGTGCACAGTAGGCACACAGTTTTCCCAAACCTTGTGCCTACCCCAAAAAGAGCATGTGTCCCATAAAGAGGGGAATTTATTTGATGTCACATAGTTTTTCCAAACAAGTTCCACTTAGGATAAACTATGAACCTGAGATATTTAGGGGACATGGTTTGAGTGAAATTTATAGAAAACCATGCGACCCTTCCCATAAAACTATGCATAGGGAAATTAATCCACCAATTTTTTTTAAAGAATTATTGAACTCCATATTGTTTATTTTAATTCATTGATGCTCTAATTAAAAAAATACCTTCTAATTTTTGAGTCTCTATAAGGAATTCAAAGTCTCATTTATCCCCTTTCATAAAAAACCAAAGACCCGATGGAAGGAATTGACTGCTCTTAGGTTTTCAATTTCTTCATCATTTGGTTTCTAATCATTTTATCCAATTACTGAGGAATTATTTTCCCAGTGTTTTGGATGATTAAGACTACAGTTTATATGGATCCATTATCTTTGTATCATGGTCCTAGTTTTTGACCCATGGTCCCTTTATTCATTGTGAAATTTATTATTCAACAAAAAAATGAGGGTTTCGTTTTGGTGAACATTCATCAAAGATATTAAGGTAGGTGGTATAATTCCTAATTCAGATAGTTTTTATCATAATTATGTGTATTTAGATGTGAAATTTCATTTTCCAAATTAGGAAATATCATTTTAAATTGAATTAATTAATTTATCCCTTTTATATTATGAGACCCTTCAGAGATCCCATTAGATTCGTTGAATATGATGAGGACAATATAATGGAAACCAATGAAGTGTCCCCATATATACCAAATGATGATTTTGGAATTATTCATTTTTTATTAATGATATTATGAATATGGTTGAGAAATGGGGATATGAATTTGGTTAATTAACAGGTTATGAAAATGGTTGATAAATTGGTTATGAATTTAGAATGATGAGATTTTTTTTTTGGATGATGTGAACATTGATTTGGGGGTCATGGATTTCTGCAACAAATACCCATGTGGTGATAGACCACTAATCTAGTCCTCCTATGATATATATATTTTTTATCATTTGGTGATAGAGTTTCGGGGTAGAAACTACTACTCCAAATACACCTGAGGTTCAAGACTATAGCTCTAGGACTCCATTGTAAGAACATAGAAGTATAATTTGAAATGAATAATGAAGTCCCCTGAAAGAATGATTTTTGAAATTCATATAGTGTATGGTCCAGGCTCCAATATGGGTGGAAGAAGGTATGATTGCATTGTGTGTCACTATGAATTTAGGGGGGGTTATGTTGTTATTCAAAGTAACATTTATTGTGGAAACTATTTTTATATATTTCTTAATTCATTCTTTACACAACTCCATACATTACTATAGATTAGATATTTCTTTAAATGTCATTATTGGTGGCCTATTTAGTTGTATTCACACCCTATTTAGGTTCCAAGACCCGTAATTGAATAGACTGCATATTTAAAGGTTATGAGAAGGGAAAGACCCCTATATAGTAAGGATCAGTTGGGATTTAGGATAGATAATGGATACAAGAACTGAACATGATGTTGGGACCCACTTGGGAGTTGTTTGTGTGTCTTTATTTTGGGGTTTCCATTTTACACTTGACACTAAGATTACATGCCATATTTCTGCTTTGGTTTTGGATATTATTTTCCCTGTTATTGATTCATAATGTGATTCATTATCTTATATTAGTTGTGGTATTATCTTAGTTATTTCTTGTTATCATTTGGATATTTTGATTGATTTCCACTATTGTGCAGCTTTGATAATGGGGTATAGTCTCCCCACATTACATATTAGATCCTCGATACTAGTCGGAAGCCTTTGGTATATGTGGTGGTTCCCCTAAGGTCACGTGACCAACCATATCAGAGAATTGACATGTGGGGCCTGGGTTAATATGTTTCATATATATAGAGTATTTTCACTTATAAAACCCAATGAGAGCAGTTATGAAGAAATTCATTAATGATTCATATTTTATATTGTGTAAATAGATGATGGTAATCATTTGTGTGTTCATTTTTTATTATTAATATCTTGATATTACTTATGAATAAATTTTTTGTCCATTATTATTTATTATCTATCTTGAAGATGTGAGTGGATAGGTATAATGATTGAGTGAAACTTAGTTTAATAGGGAATTACCCAGGCCTATAGTCCCAAGTTTTCTGCTAAAAAACATTCTTTAAGAATTTTATTTGATAAAATTTGAGAATAAAATAACATTATTTTACAATATTAACATATTTTAAACCTCATAACTCACAAATAATCACCTAATACCAAGAATTTAAGGTATATTTTATTTTTGGATAAAGTGAATAAGAGACATATTTTATGCTACATGTGAACATTTTCCCATAATCAAACCACACCCAACACCCTTTTAGACTTCTCATAAGTTATACTTATCATCTTAACCCATGGAATGAAAGAATAAGAAAATGGTGTTCTCTGATGAATAGTAAGGTAAAATCAAAACATTTCATATTGTTTTACATTATAAATATATGAGGTATCATGAGAATGGGTGAAATATCTTATTAAATAGAACATGTAACAACCATAGTTATCCATAAGTCATTATAGAAGTTAATTTCATCCCAAATGAGTGAACATATACCATCGAAAAGTTTGAGGAATCATGAGAAAATAAAAATGTCAAGAACCAAAATCAAGTGAAAATATTTTGAAAAACAAGTGTGGAATAATCATAAGTGTACAAATCATATGTCAAGGATACCTGCTATTTAATTCAACACATATTAGGCTTGAGTAGTTTACTTATGTACCATCCTAGGCTTGAGAGAATCATTCAGTATTCCTTTATCTTTGGGATAACCCTCCCATTTACCTTTTGGATTGGGATATTCTTTATGTATACCCATTATCAAGTTATAAAACTCTCATATACCCATTATATTGGGATATTACTATTCTATACCCTTTATCTTTGGATAATTCTCCATTATACCCTTTTTGAGCTAATGAGATATAAAATTTTCCATTGCATTGAAGATTGAAATTGGACCCTACTAGTCATTCATCCATACATATGTGTTCCCCTTGAAAATAGTCATTTATCACATCATTATGAACCCATGGAAAGAAAAAAAATCATATCATTTATATATGGTATCACAAAAATTGATCACAAAAATGGGAAGGATGGATACTCAAAATTCAACAACCCATTTTAGATTTTTTACCCCAAAAAATCAGAGCGTGATTCAAAAAAAATATTTAACAAAATATAGCCATTTTTTGTTTAAAGGAAACTAATATTGAAATCATACCAATGTTTTTATAAAATTAACTTTTATTTAGAATAAAAAATAAAGTTATGATCACATTAAAATTTAATTTTTAGAGGGGCCCCATTTTAGAAATTGGAAAAAGTAATTTTGAAGGGAAGATAATTTGAGAAAATCCTACAAAATACATAATGGTTTCCAAATAGTGAAGTGAAAACACTTCAAAATATTATACATTGAAAAAGAATCTTTAATAATAGAGCATTTAAAAAGACATAATTTTTTCAAAATGATGAATTGAAAAACATCAAAATATTTTAACATTAAAAAGAATCATTAATAATGGAGCCTTCAAATTGGTATAAATGTTTCAAAAATATGTAGTGAAAACACATTGAATGATTTAAAATTTAAAAATTATAATAATATTGGATCCATGAAATATAAATCGTAGTTTCAAAATAAATCTTGATAAGAATATAAAACGTTAAATTTTGAAGGGATAATTTTTTTAAAATATTTGTTGATACCCTTATTGAAAATATACAATATAATAATCAGTAAAAAATTATATTTGAAATTTTTTAATTAAAAATAGTATGCTCACGTGAGTAAACACATATATATAATTTTAAAGGATTTTTTTAGAATAATGAATAAATAAATAATGGAAAAACTATAATTAATGAAAAGGATATTTTTTAAAACATTATAGTTTTATGATAATGAAATCCATAAGGAAAACATCATTGAGTTAAAAAAATAAAATTACCATTGGGAAAAAGGAAATACATTATAGAATATCTAATATAATAATTTTTCAAAAATAGAAGACCGATTCTTATGGAAATACATTTTATCTCAAAGAAATGAGATTTGATTTAATTAATTACCTTATGGATATCAAAATTCATGAATAAAGTGAAATTTATGAAGTGGTTTATGTGGTGTAAATGAAAATCCATAGAAATAAAATAAAATAATAAAATAAAATCAAAGAGAAAAATATACCCATCTTATATAAAATAATTTCATGAAGAAAAATCTAAACTCAATGAATATGAAAGGTGTTAACCAAAAACCATTATAGTAATTACAACGTAAGAATGAAAAAAAAAATAAAAGGTATACCATGAAATTCCTATTGAGATATCAAGAATTTAAAGACACTGATTATTAGTGAAGTGAATGGGTCAATTAATTCACCATATAACATAAATGATTTTGTGCAGTATCAAAGATGTCTCATGGATTTGAAAATGATGAAAATGAACCCTTAAATTGTATTCCTATATACTTGAATGTGATCTAAAATCTTGTAAAATAAACATAATTTTTTTAATCAATCAATACATTACCTTATTAATATTTAAAACCTTTTTTAACAAAATTTATAGTTATTCTCATCATTTAATTGTTTTATTTGTTATCAAGTTTTGGAATCAGGGTGAGTAATCTTAATTATTATGAAAGAGTTTCATAATATTTTTAGTATTCATAATTGTAAAAAATTTCATTATTCGTATATTATTTATCTTTTATTGATCATATTTTTTCAAATATTCCCGAAGTACCTTTTCATTTGGTAAAGGTCTTAGATATGATTTGTGAAAAAGGAAATTCTAATAAACTACTTCTGATGTGTTTAATGATCCAAATGTGATTTATTAATTAATATATAAATAGTAATAAAATATTCATAGAATCAGTTATATATGATAAATAAATTATTATTAAATGATATTAAATTTATATAACATTTCTTAAAAATTCATGGTTCTAATAGTGCAACATTGTTCACGTGGGTGGTAAAAAATAACCCAAGTGAGAGAATTTTATAATGATTTTATGAGTAAGTAAATGTTTTTATCTAATACTAATATGATTTTTCTAGAGTATTAAAAATTCCATAAATATCATTGACCATTATTAAATTAATTCATATAACCAACTATGTATGGTGGTGATGAAAAATGAAATTCATCATTCATAGAGGCGGTAATTTGTCGGTACACACAATTAATGATTCCATTTCTCAATGAATGGGATGAAATGAAGGTTAATTTTAAATTAATATATTTTATATTAATTGTAACATATTAAAAATATAATTCCCTAAATATTTACTTTTTTCACCCATGATAGGTGGCGAAGAAAAGTGATCTAAATTTCCTTTTATTGGGAGAATTCCACACCTACGCATGATATATATTGTGTAATTTTTATTAAGTGTGTTAAATGATTAATTAATGGTATATAAAATATTATAATAACATTAAATAATATTAATAATATTTTATTATTACACTATGCTAGCTATAATATGTTTTTAGAGAAATATTAAGAATAAAACACTATGGAGTAAGAAAAACATATGTTATGAAATTCTAGTTTCACACTAAAATTTCCTTGATAATAGTGGCCTAAAGATATAAATTTGATAATACAATATTTCTAAATTGATAGAGGATTATATTATGAGAACAAATAAAAAGAATTATGATTAAATTAGAAGGAATAATTGTTTTATGAAGGGGTGGAAGTGTTCCTCTTTTATATGTGAACAGAAGTGTAATTTTAGGACTATCTATTACTTTTCAATAATTAAATTTTAATATTAAAGTGTAAAAGGTTAATTTAGTGAAAAATATGATGTTTATGTAGTTATTGGGACAATAAAATTATCCAGCACTCATTTTGGAGTCAATATGATGTTATTTTTTTATTTATATAAATTTTTAACTTTTAAAAAAATGTAATTTATATTGTTAAAAAATTCCTATCAATGGTAAATAATTTTCATAAAAAAATTTAAAAATCAAACTACTAAATATTTTGAATGCTATTAATTCAAATTTTAAAACTATTTTATCCAGTAAAATTTCTATGGTTTAGAAAATATAAATTTAGAATAAAATCATATAATGTGTTAAAGTAATTTTTAATAAAATTCTACATCAAGAATAATATCTCTGTTTCTATTAAAATTAGCTATGTTTTTTACATAAATGTTATAAATATATTTATTATAAAAAATAAAAGTTCTATGGATTTGAAAAAAAATCGAAATCATAACATTACAAAAAAATCAATTAAATTAAAATACAAAAACTATTTTGAAATTTGAATAAAATGTCAATTAAGTTATAAAAATTAATCATAGGTTTTATAAAATCAAAATAATATTTTAATATAATTTTTCGATCTAAAAATAAATCATTATTTTATTAATTTTTATAAATAAATTTTCATTTGGTTCTCCTATATTGATAAATTCAGAAAAGTGACAGTTTTAATAAATGCAATATATTTCTATGTTTACTTAAAACTAAAATATTTCAAAAAATATAAAAAATTAAAATTAGGATAAATTTTATGTATGGAATTAAAAATTTATGTTCAATTTATAAAATTAATATTTTAAAATATATAAATTTGTCTTTGATATTAATATTAAAGGTATATATAAAAAAAATTATTCCTATTCAAAATATTGATATTTATACAACATATTTTTTATGCAATTTCTTATTGATTAAAATCATTTTTATATAATATAAGTTTTATTATTATTAAGTTTTATTACTAATAAATACTTCATGGATTTTTCTATTACTTTTTTTTGTTTGGAGATATCGATCAAACATTGTATTAGTTTATCAAAAACTTATTCCATAATGTTGAGGCGTTATATTCCCACAACTAAATAAATTATAAACATTAATTTTTAATTATCACCTACTAAATATGTATATCTAGGATATGTACATGACTCATGATATAATTTATAGATTGATATCAATAATATTATTTAATATATATTTTACCTTCATGTAAGTCATTTATAATATTGAGTTTTTATCTAATAATTTCAGAATTATTTCCAAAAAATAGGTATCATTATTACTATAATAGAATTAGTTTCCCATGATATCTCACAGCTATCCTTTAAATTATAGATGGTCATGGTTTTATTTTAAATCTAAGATGTGATCTCTATATTTTTTTACTACTATGAATTATATTTCTATATTTATAATACATTAAAAAATCTCATTTAATTCATCTAAAGGTGGTAAAATAATACTTTCATGAAGTACATTAAATAAAACTAATAATGGGATGAAATAAAAATAGATGATTTTCCTTGATACTATTAAATAATTGTGGTGTTGATTTGATTCTATTAGAAAACCTCCTAGGCCTTCTAGGGTGGATATAATTAGATTTGAATTAGTTATCCCTAAATATGGTAATGGGGTTGAGTGCAACTTGTACAAATTTTTTCACAGCCTTAATTCAGTATTATAGAGAAAAAAGTATTTCCATTGGTGACTTAGTTTAGGAGGTTGGATATGTTTACTAACATCATTATCCATTGGGACAAGACATTTTTTTTCATAAGGTCAAAACTACAGATGTTTGCAGCATTAGGTATTTTTGACCTCCATTTAATTAATCAACTTCTTCACTTCATCACAAGAATCATGAGCTCTATAGATAATACTTACACACTTTAATCATTTTCTTTTTCCAATGAGATATTCACTACGGTTCTTCTTTACACATTTTTTACATATTTAAAGTTGAATCACCCATCCTTGATCATTTTCATTAACTTGTTTTCAATGAAACTCTATCATCTGTTCATTTACGTGTGTGAATGTTTTGGAAGGAATCAAGTTGTTTATCACTACTTCATATTGTTATGCCATCATAACCATAATACTTTCAACCCCAAATTTTATCCCATTTGGTTTCTAATAAGGAAAGTTCATCCAGAGTCCATAATTTCTATTGAAAACCTGGTTCCTCCATTATACAATTATTTATAAATCCAAAAGGGTTAATCTGGAGTGGTCAATCATAAAATCATAATGGAATTATTATAAATAAACTTAGTAAAATCTAATCATAACATGTCTCACTTTAGGACAACATTATGCAAGCCTATAATTATTTTAATTTACCCTGGATCACTCATAGTTCAACATATAATTAATTATGGTGGTTTCTCTCATACTTATTAACATACACCACAATGTATCTATGAATAAATAATTTATAATGGTTTTGAATGAGAATTTGAATTAACCAAGGCATATCACACAGGAGTTTCCACCATATGTGTATAATTTTTAATACTCATCATGCACCCTTGTAAATATTGAGTTTATACTCAAATATATTTTTCTAGTGTGGTTACCACTAGGTTCATAAATTCCACAACAAAATATTCTTTCCCACATCCATGTAGGGACATAATTTCTAGGATACGAATTTATTATTTACTTTACCAAAACATTAGGATGATATCTTATACATAGAATTAACTATAGATTTTCCATAGGGTTTTTATAGAAGTTATCATATCCTAATCATCAAAATTAGTAGAATAATACCCAATAATAACTAAACATGGATCTAATACTAATTAAGACCCCCATACCCAAATTTTCAAGTAAGGTTCTAAAAAATTTCATTAAACATTGGATTTGATATTAATTTAGTTTAAATTATCCTTATTTTAAAACATTACCATAAAATAAAAATAACATCTCAAAATTCACTACACAATCCCAAGAAAACCGCATTTAGTGTCTTTCATCATAAACTACATAAGGAAATTATTTTTATGACTCTTGTGAAAGAAACACCTTAAAAAAGAACAGTAAAACTCCATCTAGAATTATCATAATTTATACTTATTTTATTGACATATGGATTGAAAACATAATAAATGGGAGAGATCAAACACTTATTAAAGGAAATAATAAAAACACCACCAAGGGTTAGATCATAATCACATGAGGAAACATTGTCATGACCTGTCCCCCACAACCCGTATCATGACATCCCCAAGCCCGCCTTCTATAGGCCAGGAGCTGCTGACTAGCACCAAAGGCGTAAATTCCAAAACTGGGAAGGCATTCCCTTTATATCAGTAAAAAACAATATAGTATGCAACTAGAACTAAAACAATATGTAAAACTGTATACAAAAGCATGTGATGAAAGTAAAGAGGCTAGAAATACAATCCCGGCAGTAAAGTACAAAACAACTGAAATGTTAGTACAAATGAAGAAAAGAGGTAAAGCAGCTATTGGGTCGTCTATCGGGGTTCCTACCTGAAGGGTAGGTACATATGGCCACCTCATCACTCCACGTCGATTTATCCGCTCTGTGTGCCGTCTCGTCGGATGGTCCACCTCCGGGTATGGTCCAGTTTTGCTACTCTCTTCCTCGATCAGCGCTGTCTGTCGTCTGCAACCAACACAACGAGGTGCGGGCATAGCCCGTGTAGGGGTGATTATAACGATACTAGTAAGGACCCTGAGACCCTCAAGGTCTCACAAAATTCAATAAGTATAACCATTACATAGGTATATGCCCATACATATACCTAAGTTATCTAGTAACCCATCTCTATCATGAGGTAAACTCAAAAGTCATTGACTCAGCTCAAAACTAGGATTTTATTCTAGGGTGGTAACATGTAACACTACCAGTGAAACTGTCGAAACCTCGTCTGCTGGTGTAATCCTCCTCTATAGAGTACTGTGGGCCTTCTATGCCTCACAGAGTCACTTCCCACTGTCATGTACTATTGTGGTACTCCTGTCGAGTACAGTGGGTATGTTGTGTCACACAGAGGTGATCCCCCTCATAGCCTACTGAGGTACTTCTCATGTCGAGTATCGTGGGTATGTCGTGTCACATAGAGGTTCTCCCCACTACGGGTCAACCACGTCACACAGAGGTGATTCTCACTAGGCTAGTCGAAACACTCCGAGTCAAAAGGTCAACAGTCGTCAAGTCTCTGCCAGCTACTAGGTCTTCGTACTCCGTGCACTCATCTCTAGGAGGATCCGCTCCAAGTGCTATTGGTCGATAGACCAACTGTTATGAAGTCCCAAGTAGAAGTATCTCAAAGTTTTGCCTCTTAATAGGGGTCTCAATGCAACAGATGGCACGTCAATCGGACGCCCGGTCTGTGAGTTATTGGCATTTCTATTCCGGGGGCCCAGTTGGTTTTTAGGTTCAAACAAACTCGACCATATCCCATCTGTGTCCAAACCTCATGTGGGGTATTCCAAAAGAATCGTTTGGCTATAAGCTTTCTGTTGTTGTAGATGGTTCTTCAATCAGACACTCGTAGCCCAAGTTATGGGAAAAAAATGTGTAAACTGGCCATAGCGGGTCTGGGTAAGGTCCGACCCAGCCGGACCGACCCAGCCCAACCCAGTCTGCGGGTCCCACCCAGCCCCCGGGTTCGACCTGACTCGAGGGGGCGGCCCGCCCCGAGGGAGGCCCGGTGGCTCGCGGGTAAGCCGAGCCGCGTCCAGGGGGTAAGTCGCGTGCCCCTGGCTCTCGAATGGCTCTTACGTTCGGGTGGGACCCGAAACCGGCGCCAGGTGACGTCAGTCCAGCACACGTGGGACCCACTGGGTCCTACTCCTCGGCTGGCCTTACAGCCATCCGCTACACATGCTCTGTCGCTGCCTGCCCTGGATGCGGCTCCCCTTCTCCGCACGGCACAACGGAACTACGCCACCTCCGTATAGGCTTGTCCTGGACACAACCTCAAGTTCTTCCGTGCAGCGTGACAGCGCTACGCCGCCTCCGACCGCCGCGGCCCTACAACCCGCGCGGCACGATGGCACTGCGCCCCTCCGGTGACTCGGCAGCCCTCGCGCCGCCGGTTTTTCTTCACGGTCGGCCCGATGTTGGTCGCGTTGCTCCGCCATGGTCTATCCTTCTGGGGTCTCCTTTGTGTCATCGTCATCATCGATAAATGAGAACAATCAAAGGGGGGGTCAGGCCGTGTTCGTGTGCTTTGTGCCCTCCTCGTTACATTGATATCATTCGACAAATTATTAACCAAGATTGAACAACGTAAAAAAGAACAAATTCAAACTCAAAATTCCCCAACCTTGCCTGTTGATCGTTAATGGTGGAAGGAGATTAATTTCGGACGTCATTTCGTTGACGTAAGGAAGCGTCTGGGGTATGAGACCAAGTAAGTATTGTCATCTGCATTCTTCACGGTCATCTCCTTCTCTTTTGGCTTGGTCGAAGATCGAGGAAGATGTCTGTATTTCTTCATTGGAAGATATTTCTCCACTAGTTCTCCAAGTTCTCTCTCAAGCTCCACCAAATGAATTTCCAACCAAAAAATAATAAACTAAATTCTATTTTAACAGTTGGAAATAATTCAAATAGATTCAAAAGGAGTTTAATTAAATTATGAAACTTAATCAAATAATTGAGATGGGTTGGCTCCCTTAAATGGTGGGGAAGTTGAGGAGTTTTCTCCCTCATAAATGGGGGTTAAAGGGGGTTTAAAGACCATGTGGGCCCCACAAAGGATATCCTCCCAAGGGAGGTTATGTGCGGGTGGGCCCGAACACCATAACCTCCCATGGGAGGTTAGGGTGTGGTGGCCCCCACCACTAACCACCTCTTGGAGGTTTTAACCACCTCAAAAAAATAAAAAATAAGCTAACTCTTATTTTTATTTAACTTTATAAAAAACCCCCAAAATCTAACATCTATTCTCATTAGAACGCAAATGCGGTGAAGGTATCAGTAATCAATGATCGATGCTGCGAGTTCCACGGTACCCTCAGATTTCAATTCTGAGTACCGGTTCAAAAGATATAAAATCCCACTCGTAAGTTTACTGAACGTACCCAAAAAAAACTTTAGAAATTTATTCCGGGAAGACCGGGCCTCAGAATCTTGCTCCGTAAATTTTTGCAGACTTGTAAAAATCCCATGAATTTAAGAAAAAAAATTCCACTGAATTTATAGGTCTTTAAATTCTCCCCACCTCAGGGCTTTACATCCCTATAATCTAAAACTCGAACTAAGGAAAAAAAGTGGGTACTGAGCATGCATCTGAGCCTCTCCCTCCCATGTGCTCTCATGGAGGTTTACGTGCTGCTAGCGAACGCGCACCAGAGGTATCGTCCCTCCACATAGGACCCGCTTCTGTCTATCCTCAATCTCTACTAGAACCTCCGTGAAAGTCTCCCCGTTATCAATGTCTAACTCCCCGTGGTCAATGATGTGGGAAGGGTCATGTACGTATCTCCTCAGCTAAGATATGTGGACAACGCCATGCACTCGGTGCAACTAAGGTGGAAGAGCTAAGCAGTAATCCACCTCGCCTACTCAGCTGAGGACCTGAAACAGTCTGATGAATCTCGGAGATAACTTGTCGCCTAAAACAAATCTCCATAGACCTCATCAAGGTGAGACCCGTAGAAAGACGTGGTCATCATCCTCGAACTCTAGAGGTCTTCGTCTACTGTCAGCATACGACTTCTGCCTGCTCTATGCAGTCTTCATCCGCTCCTCGATGATCTGCACCTTCTTTGTGGTAGCTCGAACCATCTTTGGTCCCACTAGTGTCGACTCCCCTGGGTCTGTCCAGCACAGTGGTGATCTGCAAGGTCGACTATACCAGGCCTCAAAAGGTGCCATACCGATGGTGGAGTGATTGATGTGGTTGTATGAAAACACCACCAAAGGCAAGTGATCCTCCCATCTGTGACCGAATTTGAGGACACATCCACAGAGAATTTCCTCGAGGGTCTGGATGGTCCGCTCAGCCTAACTATATGTATGAGGATGGAAGGCAGATCTAAAACATAGCTATGTTCTGAAAGCCTCCTACAACCCCTTCCATAGCCAGGAAGTAAACCGTGCATCACATTTGGAGACAATGGAAGAAGGTACTCTAATAAAAAGCACAATCTCCTGCACATAGAGGTGTCCCAAGCTATCTAATGATCCCTGCTCTATGATCGGTAGGAATTGGGCTGACATGGTGAGTCTGTCAACGATCACCAATATCGAATTGTGACTCTTGGATGTACGTGGAAGACCCGTCATGAAGTCCATGGATATCCCATACCACATCCACTCTGGGACCTCTAAGGGCTGAATCAAGCCTGCTGGTACCTAGTGCTCCGCCTTCACTTGCTGACAAGTGAGGCATCATGAGAAAAACATAGCTACTTCCTTCTTCATACCTGGCCACCAGTTCTATCGTCGAAAGTCCTGATACATCTTCTCCACTTCTAGATGTACCGTTAGAGGGGAAGTGTGGAACTACATTAACACTTTCTCCTGAAATGTTATTGGAACCATGTTACGTCTTGTGAAGAGGATGAAGTGATCCCCACCTTCATAAAATCCATCAGGTGCTTGTCCTGTGGATAACCGAACACGTCGTGTCTCGTAGTCAGCGTCTCCACGATGTGCCTCCCTGAATCGCTGAAGAAGTGGAGGAGTGACTGTAAGAAACTGTAGATAGGCTACTCCATCCCTATCCAAAAAGGAAATCTGTAAGGCAGCCCAGCTGCTCTGTCGCCTCTCCTAGTAGTTGTATACCAGATCTCCTACTGAGTGTATCCACTACAACATTTCCCTTCCCATGAGTACATACTATCTCGAAGTCATAGTCCTGGAGGAACTCAATCCATCGCTGCGGTCCCAGGTTCAGGTCCTTCTGGGAGAAGATATACTTGAGACTCTTGTGATTAGAGTAGACTGTGAAACACTCACCCATCAGATACTGCCACCACATCTTCAAGGAGAATGCCACTACTGCTAACTCTAGGTCATTGGTTGCGTAGTTCTTCTCCTGCTATCTCACCCACCGAGAACCATATGTGATCACTGCTCGCTCATCATTCAAGAAACACCCTAGTTCGATCCCTGATACATCACAGTAAACTACATACCCTAGGCCCTCCTCTGGAAGACTCAAGATGGGGGCACTAGTCTGCCTCTTCCTCTGCTCCTGAAAGCTCTGCTGGCATCTCTCCAAACACACAAAGGATTGCCCCATTTTTTAAAGGCTGATAGTGGTGATGCAACTCTAGAGAAGTCTGGAACAAATCTCAGGTAGTATCCAGCCAAGCCCAGGAAACTTCGTACCTCTGTCACACTCTCGGGTGGCTCTCAAGTAAGTACCACCTCAATATTAGATGGATCTACTACAACTCCAGCCTCCGAGATGACGTGTCCCAAGAATTGAACCTCTCGAATCCAAAACTGGCACTTTAAGAACTTACCATAAAGCTGGTGCCCTCGAAGTGAGTTTAGTACTACCTACAAATGGTAGGCATGCCCCTCCTCAGTAATCCAGTAAATCAGAATGTCCTCGATGAAGACTACGACAAAGTGATCGAGATATGGCTGTAAGATCCTATTAATGAGACACATGAACACTTCTGGAGCGTTGGTTATGCCGAAGGGCATAACCAAGAACTCATAGTGGTTGTACCGACATCTGAAGGCCGTCTTCTACACATCCTCATCTCGAACTCTGAGCTAGTGATAGTCTGATCGGAGGACTATCTTTGAGAACCAATGTGACCCCTTCAACTGATCAAAGAGGTCGTCAATCCTCAGGAATGGGTACTTGTTCTTCACGGTCACCTGGTTCAGGTGACGGTAGTCGACCCAAAGACTTAAGCTCTCATCTTCCTTCTTGGCGAGGAGAATCAGAGATGCCCAAGGAGAAAAACTGGGCCGAATGAATCCATTCCCCTGCAAGTCCTCAAGTTGTACCCGCAGCTCATGAAGCTTAGTGGGAGCCATCTGATATGATGGAGTAGATATCGGTTCCATCCTAGGGTCATGTTAATGTATAAATCCACCTATCTACGAGGAGGTAGTCCTGGAACATCGTCAGGGAAAACATCCGCGTACTGGTCCACCACTACAGGATAACTCGAACTCTCCATGTCAAATGCTTCAAGGGTAAGGCATGACAACTTAGGAGTGATCGGCTGCACCCTCCTCCGATTAAGTCTGTCCTATGCTGCAAAGCTTCTCTTCTCACCAGTGAATGTCAAACCTTTCTCATCCATGTGGAAACACCGCACTTTATGCCAAATATAGTCAATCTGAGCATGGACTGTAGATAACCGGTCCATACCCAAGATGACGTCGTAAGGCCTCGACGTCGCAATGAGGAGATCCTAGCTGAAGCTCTCATCTCCTAGTGTAGGATCACACTGCTGGCACCAGTGCTTAATCATCGACTCTGCTCCCGTAAGAGTCTCTAGCCGTAACGATTGATCCAATGACTCTATCGGAATCTCTAAGCTCCGAACAAGGTCAGTGGCTATGAAAGAGTGACTGGGACCTGTGTCTATAAGAACTGCAGCTAAGGTGGAGTAGACATAGATAGTACCTCGAATCATCTCTGGAGCATAATGGTCATACGCCTCAGCTACCTGAAGTAGAGCTCTCCCCTATCCACCTGCTCCCTGCGGTCGGGGTGGACCTCCTGGTGGTGGTGGTGGTAGCACCTCGTAACATCATCCACTGCCAGATGCACGACCAGATCCTCTGCCACGTCCACCTGCACCATGTTGACAGCCTTGATCAAATCTTTGCCTCTACTTTTGAGGTCCCTCAACTATATTATGATCATCTGAACTGTGTGTTGGACAGTCACAAACCATGTGACCTTTCCCAGTGCATGAGTAGCATTGTCTGCTCCTGGCATATAAGTCACTTCCCCGGGTGCCCTGAACAATTGATCTTGAGTCCTATGATCGTCCACCAGTGGGTCTGGTCCTCTTGGACCTCTACGTCATCCGTCTACTACCAGATGCAGAAGACTCCGCTGCGTGTCGACTAGTAGTGGGTGTCGCTGCTGGTGACTGCTCAGTAAGAAAACTCTCTACTAGGAGGGCTCTCTCTAACACCCCTTCCTGCGTCAGGATGCTAATGGAGATCATCGAAGCTCTGATCTCTCGCCTGATCCCCTAATCAAAGGTATGAGCCCTGAAGAATGAGTCTCGTACCATATCTGTGGAGTAGCATGATAGGTCGGTGAACCTCACTGAGTACTGTGCTACTATCATGTTTCCCTTCTGCAGATGAAGTAGCTCCTGTATCTGCATCGAACGAAGGGTGGCTAGTACAAACTCTGCCCGGAACTGGCTCTCGAAGTCTACTCATAGATGTGTCTCCTCATCATGGACCTGAAGCATTAGGCTCCACCATCTTCTGGCTACTACCTGTAAGAGACTGGTAGCAAGGATCACCATAAGGTCTGCTGGTGTCCCTACCAGCCTGAAGGCTCTCACCGCAACCTCCATCTAATCCTCAGCCGCATGTGATTCCGTCTCTCCCTGAAACCGGGGTGGCCTCTGGAACTGGAAATCATGAAATGCGCTCAAGAATCATGCATCATCTGCTACTGGGGATGGTGGCATTAGTGGCCAAACAAGAAGTGGTACCACTAGTGCCTCTACTGGAAAGGGCCTTACATCGAGGCCTCGTCACTCGGTGGGCTGTCAGAGCGTATGAATCTTGGGGCTCTAACTGGTCATCCATAGGGAGGCATCCTGAATGAAACAGATGCAACATGGTCAAAAGATTATACTTGGTGATCGGACCTAGTTGAGTTGACTTAAGAAAACTTTTAAAGACACGCACACAATCAGTGTTTTCGTGCACTATGATGGAAATCAGTATTCAGGGTCCTGGTGTATGGATACGTCGGCCGCCCGCAACAACAATGGACTCCATGAACTAAAAACCACACTTAGTACCCTTAACACTATTGCTTCATTGAAATGAGAGATCAGAGTCCTATGTTCTACGATAGAACTGACTCCTCTGATACCAATTTGCCACGACCCGTCTCCCGCAACCCGTATCGTGACTACCCCATGCCCGCCTTCTATAGGCCGTGGGATGGCTACAAGCACCAAAGGCTTAAATCCATAAATTGGGAAGGCATTGCCTTTATAATAGTAAAAAAACAGAGTATGCAACTGGAAGTAAAACACTATGTAAAACTGTATACAAACGAGTGTGCTAAAAGTAATGGGGTTGGAAATACAAGCCCAACAGTAAAGTACAATACAATTGAAATGCTAGTACAACTAAATAAAAGAAGTAAAGAAGCTAATGGGACATCTTCCGAGGTTCCTACCTAAAGGGTAGGTACATATGGCCTCTTCAGCACTCCATGTCCATCTATCCACTCTGTGTACCGTCTTATCGGGGGGTCCACCTCCGGGTACCGTCCAGTTCTGCTACCCTCTACCGCAATCAGTATTGTTCATCATCTTCAACCAACACAACTAGGTGCGGGCATATCCCGTGCAGGGGTGAGTATAACGATACTCAGTAGGGACCCTGAGACCCTCAAGGTCTCACAAAATCTAACAAGTATAACCATTAATTACGTATATTCCCATAAATATACCTAAGTTATCTAGTAACCCATATCTATCATGAGGAAAAATCAAAAGTCATTGACTCAGCCCAAAACAAGGATTTTATTCTATGGTGGTAACATGTAACACTCCCAATAAAATTGTCGATACCTCGGTTGCTGGTGTACTCCTCCTCTATAGATTATTGTGGGCCTTTTGTGTCATACATAGGCGCTTCCCACTATCTTGTACTACTGTGGTACTCCTCCTGTCGAGTATCCTGGGGAACTCGTGTCACAGAGAGGTCCTCCCCAATGTGGGTCTACTGTGTCACCCTAAAGCACTCCCCCTCATAGCCTGCTGAGGTACTCCACCTATATATTATCGTGGGGTCTACCGGTTCACATAGAGGCGCTCCCCACTATGGGTCTACCGCATCACACAGAGGTGCTTCCCACTGGGCTAGTCGAAACACTCAGAGTCGAAAGGTCAGCAGTCGTCAGGTATCAGCCAGTAACTAGGTCTCTGTACTCCGTGCGCTCGTCTTCGGGAGGATCTGCTCTACGAGCTACTGGTCGATACTACAAATGTCACGAAGTCCCAAGTAGAAGTATCTCAATGTCCGCCACGTCATAGGGATCTCAATGCAACACACAGCGCGTCAATCAGACGTTCGGTCTGTGAGTTATTGGGATTTCCATTCCAGGGGCCCGGTTGGTTTTTTGGTTCAAACCAACCAGACTGTGTCCCATCTGTGTCCAAACCTCAAGTGAAGTATTCCAAAAGAGCAATCTCTCTCTATGATTTTTGTTTCCGCAGACAGTTCGTCGATCGGACACCTGTAGCCCAAGATATGGGCAAAAATGTATAAATAAACCATAGCAGGTCCGGGTTCGGTCTGACCCAGTTAGACCGACCCGACCCGACCCATTCCGCGGGTCCGACCCGGTCTGCGGGTCCGACCTGACCCAAGCGGGCGACCCAGCCTGAGGGGGTGGCCCGGACCTAGTGGGCAGCCCGAACCGAGTGGTTGGGGCGGCCCGGTCTGAGTGGGTGGCCCAGCCAAAGGGGCGGCCCGGCCCGAGGGCGGCTCGGCTCGAGGGCAGCCCGGTGGCCCATGCTTGGTCTGGCCCAGCGGCACGCGCTGGGTCTGGCCCGGCGACACGGTGGCTTGCGGGTCCACCTAGCCGCATCCAGGGGGAAGCCATGCGCCCCTGCCTCCCGAATGTCTTTGTCGTTCGTGTGTAAGCCGAAACCGGCACCAGGTGGCACCAGTCTAGCACACGCGGGACCCACCGGGTCCCACTTCTCTTGGCTCGCCGAGCGTCCAGCCGATCCACCTACTCTACCTTAGCCCACCCTGGTCACAGCACCCCTTCTCCGCACGGCATGTCGGGGTCGTTCCTCCTCTGTCGCGGCCCGGCCTGGCCATGACCTCTAGCTCCTCCGCACAGCGTGACGGCGTCGCACCCCTCCGGCGACCCGGTGGCCCTCGTACCATCGGTTTTTCTTCACAGCCGGCCTGACGCCTGTCATGTTGATCCGCCACAGTCCATCCTTCTGGCAGCACCATTGCGCCGCCGCCATCGTCAACAAATGAGAACAATCAAAGTAGGAGGTTTGGGTCGTGTTCATGCTATCTGAGCCCTCCACGTTACATTTATATCATTCAGAAAATTGTTAACCAAAATTGAACAACATAAAATAGAACAAATTCAAGCTCCAAATTCCCCTACCTCGCTTGTTAATCGTTGACGATGGAAGGAGAGGAATGGAAGACATTGATTCATTGACATCAGGAAGCAACTGGGGTAGTATACCAAGGAATAAGCGTCGCCGACATTCTTCACAGTCAGATCCTTCTCTTTTGGTTTGGTCGAAGATTGAGGAAGATGTTCATCGTTCTTCGTTGGAAGATATTTCTCCAAGAGTTCTCCAAGTTCTCTCTCAAGCTCCACCAAATGAATTTCCAACCAAAAAATTATAAACTAACTATTATTTTAATGGTTGGAAAGAATTAAAATGGATTCAAAAGGAGTTTAATTAAATTTTGAAACTTAACCAAATAAATGAGATGGGTTGGCTCCATTAAATGGTGGGGATGGTGAAGAGTTTTCTCCTACATAAATGGGGGTTAAAGTGGGTTTAAAGCCCGTGTGGGCCCCACCAATGATATCCTACCAAGGGAGGTTATGGGCGGGTTGGCCCCACCACCATAACCTCCCATGGGAGGTTAGGGTGTGGTGGCCCCCACCACTAACCACATCTTGGAGGTTTTAACCACCTCAAAAAAATAAAAAATAAGCTAACTCTTATTTTTATTTAAGTTAATGAAAAACACCCAAAATCTAACTTCCATTCTCGTTAGAACGCAACTGCAGTGAAGGTCTCACTAAGCAATCACCGACACCGCGAGTTCAACGGTGCCCTCAGATTTCAATTCCGAGTACCGGTTCAAAGGTTATAAAATCCCACTCGTACATTTACAGAATGTACCTGAAAAAAAACATCAGAAATTGATTCTGGGCACACCAGGCCTCGGAATCAAGCGTAATAAATTTTCGCAGACTCGTAAAAATCCCATGAATTTAAGAAAAAAATTTCCAAGGAATCTCCGGGTCTTTACAAACATGATCAAGAGAGAAATATATTATTTGAAATAACATGGAATAATAAGAGTTTTTTATAAGTCATGATATTATAATATTTACTCTCAAATAAAAATATATATAACATGGAAAAGGTGTGTGGAATCATGAGACATTAAACATGAGTGAAGGAAATAATCATTGTCACAAGGTTATGACACAATATTCTATAATTAACATAATCACATCCATCAAATGTCATGGATACTCACTAAGAAAATCATCATATAATTGGCATGAGATAATCATTCATTCACCATCAAGGGATTTGGGCAATCCTCTCATGTACCCTTGAGCTTGGAATAATACTCATCTATAACCTTTTGATTATGATAATCCACCTATATACCCTTTGGCATGGGATAATATTCTTGTGTATTCCTTGGATTGGGATAATAATCTAATGTACCATTTGGATTGGGATAATCCTTTCATACAGCCATTTTCAAGGGATAATCCTCTCATTAACCCTTCTTGATCGCATGAGATATAAAAATTACCAATTCATTGAAGGGTGATATAGGACCCTACAGATAATTCACCAGTTAATATGTGTTCCCTAAGAAAAAAAAATTCATCACATCTTTCAGATTCAATTGAAAGAAAAAATATGTTCCATAACATTTCCATATGGTATCGTAATATATAACCACAAAAATATTAACAATTAAAACAAAAAATATCTAGCACCCCAAAAGATTATATCATAGGAATAGTTAAATATTAATTCATCAAAATTATTTTCCAGGGAAATGTATATTTTATATATAAAGAATAAAATGTATTTGAAATCATAGAATATATTTTTAAAAAATTATTTTTTCACTGTTGTAAAATATAATGTTACAGTCACATTAGAAATTCTTATCAGAAATGTAATTTTTGAGAAAATTAAAAAATTAAATTTCAAAATCAATATTTAGAAATAATCCTTGAATGGATATAATGATTTCAAGTAGATGAAGTAAAAATAGTTTAAAAAACATCCATTTATACAGAATATTCAATAGTGGGGCCTCAAAATAAGAATAAATGTTTCCATAATGTTATGCTAAAACACATTGAAATCATTTACATTTAAAAATAATATTAGATAATAGAGCCTTTACATAGACATAATGTTTTCAAAAGGATGAATTATATACATTTAAAAAAATACTTATAAAAATAATATTCAATAATGGATCCTTAAAATATACAAACAGGTTTAAAAAGAAATGTGAAATGTAAGATAAATTATTTTATTTTAAGAGGATGGTAAACCATGTATTTATATTGAAATACAATTATAGAAAACAAACATTGAAAAAATGGATATCAAATTTTTTCCTTTAAGACATTATAATGAAAAATAGTAATATTTCTGGAGTAAACACATATTTTGATTTTGAAATATGAATGAAAAACTTTTTTTGGGAATAATGAACATTGAAATGGAGGAAAAACTATGTTAAAAAAAGATGATATTTTTTTCTTAAATCCTTTCACTTTTATGATAAAATTACCTTCAAGAAATAATCTTTATGTTAAAACATTTAATTTTTTCCAGAGTGAAAGGGGGTAATGTAAATTTCAACAAATATTGAACAATACACATAATATAATCTCAGAGAATAATTTACCCAACATATATGATGTACATTCAAGAAGAACAATCATAAATAAATGAATGAGAATAGATATGTCATAAAACCCTTATCGTAATCGTAATATAATAATTAAAATAAAATTAGTGGGAAATCATTAAATAGACATTAAAATATAATTAAATAGAAGATATTATACTTGAATGAAATTTTATTCTAAATTAATCATATAAAACAAATAATGGTTCACAATATCAAACATATCTCATGGATTTGATAAAGATAAAAATAAACCCTTAAATTCTATTCTCTCTTACTCGAATGTTCTCTAACCTCCTATATAATAAATATAATTTTCTTAAAAATTTATTATATGAATTTATTAATATCTTTAATCCTTCATAAACATAATTTATAATTATTACCTACATTTATATCAGATAGTTATTATCTATACTTCATATCACGGTGAGTAATATTGCTCCTTTTAAATTAGATTCATAATAGTGGTTTTATTATTAATTTGTTTCCCAAATGTAAATATTTATATATTATTTTGGATAAAATAATAAAAAAATTTAAATTATAACTTCAGAAAAATTTTATTTGGTGAAATACATGGATGTTTCTCTTGAAAAATGAAATTGTGTTGAATTAGTTTTGGTGTGTTTCATCATCACAATGTGATACATTAAAAAATATATGAAATTTTAGTTACATATTTATAGACTCACTAAAAATTCCTAAATAAATTTATATAAAACTCAATTAAAATTATATAATTTTCCAGATCCATTCATGGTTAAAAAAATTTAACATCATCTATGTAGGCGGAAAAAATAGAACCAAACATGATCATGTTATAATGAGTTTAAGATGAAGGAAATAATTATATATATTTTCAATAAAATTGTTACAAAAGTATACAAATTGGAGATATATCATTTAACTCATTAAATTCATTATTATAGAAATTTATTTAAGGTGGTGGGGATAAATTAAATTCATAGTTTTCTATGGTTTCACTGGGCACGTACACCGGATTAACTATTTAATTTTCAATTAATGGGATATAATTAATTTATGCGATCCATCATCATATCAAAATTATAATTTTGACATGTTGAAAATTTTAATTCCTAAAATATATCCTTTTCCTGACTATTTGAGGTAGTGATGAAAAATAATCTATATCACCTCATAGCAACAATAATCAGCAAGTACACACGATAGACATTGTTTGGTTATTCATAATATACAAAAATTATTGAATACTTCTTTGTATGTTTTAATAATAAAATTATGAAATTTTATTAATAAATTTTTTATTACATTATGGTCTATATAATAAATTAATAAGATAAATTTTATGATGAAAACTCCAAGGAGAATGAAAGAATCACATTGAGGTCATGAAATGTTATATAAAAATTTCCCTTTAAATTGAGGCCTTATATTTTTTCATTGTGAAAAAATGACTTATAAAATTTTTATTTGATTTTATTATGAGTAATATTTATTATTTTTATAATGAAATTTGAAGGATGTATGATGTCTTGATGGTTTTGGGTTTTTCTCCTTTTATAATTGATGATAAGGGTAATTTTTAGAGTACCTGTTAGTTTTCAATAATGGAATGATAAGTTTCAAAGGTTCTAAAATCATAAATTTTGAAGCATTTGTAATTATTATTCATAGTATCCTCAACATACATTAATTTTTGACACAACGTGATGTGATTTAATCCATTTATACTTTATAATATTGAATAGTAATATATTTTCATCTTTAAAGTAAATGTTGATATTTGGTACATAATTTCAATAAAAAAATAAAAATAACTATATTACATTATTTGATAAGGATTATTTGAATTTTGGAAACAAATTATCAATAAATATTTCTGAGGTTTCTAAAAGAAAATATTATAATAAATGCACATAACATTTAGAAATAACTTTTAGAAAAACTTTTTTTAATAGCTTAAAATTTATATATATGTTAAAAATATTAATGTTATTGACTTCCATGATATAAATTGGTAATTTATAAAAAAATAAATGTTTTCTTAATTTAAATTAATCATAAAATATAATTTTACGGTAAAATGTTTTATTAAAAAAATGACTATTTTTTAAAAAAATTGAATAAAATTTCAATTAAGTTCTAAAAATTAAACTTAGGTTTTATAAGTTCAAAATATTATATTGAAATTCATAGTTTTAATACATAAATTAATATTCAATTAGTTAAATGGTTTTAAAAAATTCTAGGACATTCTGATTTATTGAAAAAGTCATAAAATTTATAGTTTTAGTGAAAATCATATTTTTTAATATTCACATAAAAATCAATTATTACAAAGAAAATCCTAAGGATAATTTAGATATGTGGAATTCGAATGTGGTTAATTTTCTAAAATTAAAATTTTGAAATTTATAAATTTATATTTAAAATTAAAATTCAATATAAAAAAGAAATAAATAATTTTATTGAAAAATACATTTAAAAACTGTAACAATTCTTAAAGAAATTTTAAGGAATTTTATAATTGATTAAAATATATTTTATTTTGACGATATTTTATTATAATTTAATTTTATTAGTAATAAAAATATTTATTATCTTTTTATTTTAGTGTTAAGTTAGGAACTTTCTATATAACATTGAATTTATTTTGAGAACATAAATATTCTAAATTTTAGGGATTTATAGTTAGTGGTCAATACCTAAAATTTTTAATCTCTATAGTACCAATTTATTACATTTGTGAATTATATTTTTTTATTATATAGTCCTTATAAAAGGACCTTTCTTGTTATAGATATAAATTCCTAATGTTATAAACATTAAAAATCATATTTGGATATTTTATATGCTTGATTTATATTAATAGGTTAATGTGGTCCATACCGAATTGATAATAAAATATATTCATCAAGAAATAGTTGAAACCATAATTCATCCCCCATCCCACCAACATTGTTAGGTTTCCATGATACTAATGATTATATGGGGTACAACTGTATTTTTCTGATATCCTATCATATGAAACAAACGTAACTACCATAATTAATAAAACTGAATGAACTTAATAAAAATGAGCTAATTCAACCAAATATTTCACCTTAGTTAGCTCTATTTCTATTTTTCATGAAGTAAACAAGAAATTGAAATTATGTATCAATTATCATAAGGATAATAATGTGATGTTGAAAACTGTCAATTATCCTAAATTGATAATTTTATGGATCAATTAAAGGGTTCTTATTGTTTCTCAATAATTGAGATTAAATCTCAATATCATCAGAAGAGTATAATGAATGAATAACTCCCGTGGATGAATTTTTGGCATTGATATGGAAAATAATAGTTTTTGTTCATTCCTTTTGATGTCACTAATAATCATATAGTGTTTATAGATTCAAGGAAAAATATTATCCACAACTACATAGATTATGTTAAGTTAGTATATGTTACTAACATAGTAATATTTGTCCTCATCATGACCATATCATTGAGGAAAAGCATCACATGCACTCTTATATTACATGATATTGGAATCTAGTACAAAATATTTATAAAAATAACTGGCATGTATTCTAACATATAATGGTTAAAATCATTACATATAATTAAGTGAACAACAACGTAGTTTTAAGAAGTATAAGTTCCAACATGATCAATAAAGTTATGAAAATGTCCCAAAAAATATATAATGTATAAAACATACAACCAAGAGATAAAAAATTCCCAAGTACTATATATTGACCTTATAACTAAAAAACAATGAAAATATGAATTGGACATCCCCTACACATGAATATATTAAATCTAATTTCAATATATCTCTTAAAATTACATTTTATCTATAGTTTCCTCTTAGAAATACCTATAAAATCATGTATATAATCTACATGAACATGTGTTGTTTGCTACATATAGTGATAAATAAATCCTCAATTGAAATAACTACAACCCCAAATATACCTTTGACTTTAAAATTCTCATATATAATAATTTTATACATATAAAATTATTTAATAGTATCATTCACAATAATAAATTAATATTTACTTGTGTTAAACATATCACATGATAAAATACATACCTCCTTCAATTAGTTCCAGTTAATGATTTGAACCTGAATTAAAAACATATATATCATAACACATGGCTTGTATACATTAAATTAATTCATGGGCCTTCCAAAAGGTATTACAAAAATTAACAACTTACATATCATTTTTTTAAGTCATAAAATAACCCAAAACCAATAAATGTTAGAAAAAATCATGGATTTTCATAAAAAGGGTTATGTTATAATATTCAAAACATTATTATAAATTGAAATTAACAAGAAATAAATCATACCTTATTTATCTGATATAAAAACATCATCTATTTTTTCATTTCATATATAAACTTTAAATTCTGAAACACACTTTTTTATGTTGTTCTAGGAATACAACATGATAATTTGATATAAAAATGCCCCAAATTAACCCACTTAGATCCACATTTCTCATTTATTAACCCACAAACTTGTATTCTCCCTTGTATTTTATCATTACATTATTCTAAATGATATTTTTTAGTTTGGAGAGGGTTTTTGGTAATAGACATGAAGGGGTGAAATACATTTTCTAAAAAATATAGTATTTTAAAAAATAATTGTGGAATTTGGTGAATTAATATGATTAAAAAATTATTTATTAGAATATTAATAATTGTGGATGTGTGGAGAATGATTATAGAAAAATACATAGATGAGCACTAGGAAATTTAAAGTAGTTTATATCTAAATAATCCTAACCTATACATCAAGCCCAAATCTTTGAGTATGAAACCAAATATGAATGTTATAGGCTTTTACAATGGGTAAAATACCAAAAAAAATTAATTTTTAGAAGGGTGTAGCCCCAATCTAAAGCAGATAGCCTTTTAAAAGAACATAAAAACCCTATTTTTCTAATGGAGTAGGCCAAATCTATGTGTATATTAAATAAGATCACTAAGAATATATTCAATTATTTTTTATGTGGTTTGAATAACCATAGAATAATTTTAGAAAGGGTTATAAATATTGTGTGAAATGATTAAGTGTACACAACTCATATCCCCAATAGAATAAATAATGTAATAAAATACATGTTGGGGAATGGAAATATGATATGATTCTATAAAAAAAATTCTTCTTGGTTATTAAAATGGAATTTAATGATGATATTTGAGTATTATGACAATGTACTTCAGTAATAAATGCATAATTATGAATCTTATCTTATGAAATTTTTATATATAACTTCTATAGGATGTACTGTTTATCCAATTGAAGATACCCTTTCTTTTATCATGTCATAGTGTGTGTTCACAATCATAGTGTATACCTAGGTTCAATCATTCTTGATCCTATCAAATAAGAATAACTCAACACATCAATGTATTTCATTTGGAAATTAAAATTCATGATAACAACAATAATTAGGAATTTTCAAGGAGAGGGGGGGAATTGTATTATTTTAAAAATTATTATTTTAAAATTAATGTCATTTTAAGAAATAAAAACATTTTGAAATAAATCATTAATAATTTCAAAATAACTCGAAAATGTAGGTCAATGAGGTTACACAAATATCATATAGTTTCATAATATAATGAAATTAAAAAATTGAAACACTTAATGTTTAAATGCATGAAGATATATATAATTTAAAAAATAAATATCATTGTATAAAAACTATATGATAAGATTAAATAATTTATTATACATGAAACATGAATTTCAAAAGAATAAAATAAAATAAATCACTCAAAAGAAATATATATTATTTTAAAAAAAATTGTGGAAAGTTCATGGTTAATGTAAATAAATAGATATTCATCTATATATATTTAAATCCTTCCAAAAAACACTTTTCAATTTTTTTATGATTTATATTAATTAGTAAAATTATTAAACTATTTAATCACTTAACATAGGAAATAATTACTTCGAAATAAAATGAAAAACCTAAAACATAGAAACCTAAAAAATTAATGTTTTTCTTACCTACATAAAGTCCATTTTACCATGCCTAAAGGTAAAAAAAAGAATTTTCAATCAAAACATAAATGTAAAATATAATTTCAACATGTAGTTTAAGGGTAATTCATTGGGTATATCCATATCATAATGTTATGTAAAAGTTTACATGACTTTTATAAGGCTATATATGAATGTATATAGAATTCAAATGGTCAAAGAGAAAACTTACCAAATATAACATGTCGAAAACTCATTCTTTGTAAAGGTAGTTTATAATTTATACAGTCTACATAAGGGTAAAATAAATATATGTTAAGGTACTACATCCTCAGAAAATGTATACAACAATTTTTCAAATCATGTGTAAGGGTAATGAATAATTATCACATCCTATAAAATAATAAACAAAAAAATAAGAAAATTAATTTTTCAAATATTATAACCAAAATTATTTTTATAGAATAATAAATTTAATATGAAGTAAATATGAAACAATTAAAGTAAAATTAAATAAATATCTTATTTTTGAAAAATAAATATTTATATTTTTTATAACTAAAATAAATAAAGTGTTTCAAAGAAAAAATCCAAAATTCTCCCCCATTTTTCTAATTACAAAACAAAATATCAATTCCAACATTTCTCCCAATTTTGGAATTGATCAAAAAGAATAAAACTTGAAAATATTTTCTCCCCATAATATTAAATAAGTTTTTTTAAAAAAATTAATATTACACCAAATTTAATCATATAAAACATTATACTATTTAAAATATTAAATATCCCCATGACTTCAAAAATAATATAATGAAAAATAGATAACTCCCTCTTAAATAATTCATTTATTCCTAATGTATCCATGATGAAATTAAAATAATATTAATGGAATGATATATTCAATGAATTATATAAAAATATGGAATGAATTAAACGTACTACAAATTTAGAGCTCATTATATTGATCCAAATAATTAAATGATAATAACATGCTCACTAGATAAGAATAACCTTGAAATTATAATTTAGCACATTCCACCATATCACGTGATAAGAAAATATTATTATGAATTATGGGTGTAAAATAAAAATACTTAATAGGGGATATAGTCTTGTTTAGGTCGAACTAGATTTAAAAAAAATTTCTTTAGGCTCCCATGCTACAAATTGATTATCAATATTTACTGCAAAAACAAATTTAAAAAACAATGAATTTATGGGACTTAGAAAATAAATATTTTGTAATGAATAATCAAAAGAATACATATAAAATAATATATATCTAGAGCATGTAACATATGGGAATCCTTAATTTTTACCTTTAATTAATTAATTTTTTTCATTTGAGTTAATATACCATCATAACCATGACAATTTATATTAGATTTTTACTTTTTTAATCCCCTAAATTAAAATAATGAATGACAACCAATAGTAAATTAAAATATTATTTCATACAAACATATTATCTATCCCATGAGCTTCAAATTCGACTTTCGAATAATTTCAAAAGAATTAATCAATTTATTCTTATAACTAGAAGACTAATTTTTCAAATTATGATTCTCCATTCCTCATTTATAAAAATGAATTTGAAAAAAAATTATTTCCTATTTTACTTTATCGAAATTAGAATTAGAATTTTTCATTTTTTTTATTCCAAAATAAAATTTTTTATTTCCTTATAAGCCTTATCAAAATCCTAAATCAACTTCTTGTACATTTTTGAAAACTTCTTCTCATCCTATTAACATTAATCAAATTAATCATTTTATTTATTAATAAAATATCCATCAAAATTATTACTAGAAGATGATGGGGAATTTGATTAATAAATAAAAGTAATACTTACCATGCATATTATAGAAATCAAATAAAAACTAGTATGAATTTACAAATCTACTATGAAATCTATTTCTTGATCATTTTTTCCCATCAAAGAAATAGTTATAGCCTCCCTATAACTTATTGATTTTTTTATAGGAGTCTAATTATTATGTGCAACTCTAATCTCCAAAAAATTGTTTCTATTTTTTATGTTTCTACTCTTTTTTCCTAAAATAAATTAATCTCAAAATATCATTTTTGGTATGGTCAGGTTTCCTATAATTATAAAAAATAATAGTATATTTACCTTTCAAATTTTTTATTTTCATGTGTTTCTTATATCTCATTATTTTTTCCCTCTTTTATAGAATTCTTATTCATTATGAGTCCATGAATTAATTTTGAAACATTATGTAGATCATCAACATTCTTTGATCTTGAAGAATATGATTAATCACTATAAGTTATAATAGAAATATAATTGGATTTAAAAGAAACATCCTTGATTTTATAATATGAATCAATCTCATTGATCATGAATTCATTCCCACATTGTAACTGAGATCAAATAAGCTCATCCATGATTATTTTACAATGTCCATAATTCATTTATTTACAAATTTATTTGAATTGCACTTATTTTTTAAGGATAAAAGATTTATTTCAATAATCACTTCATTCTTCATAGTTTAAAAAAATACAATCATGTGGTTAACAATCATTGTGAATTTGTTAAACATCTCACGGATATATTCATCATCATACATTAAAAATTATTGAAATTTATCCCCATGACTAAAATGTTTAGTTCACTTTAATTTTTAAATTCCTTGGTGAGTAACTTTTAATTTTTTCCAGATGTCCGAAGAAGTTTGAAAATATGAAATAGGACTATAAAAAAATCTACTTAAAAAATAAATGAATATAATTAAAAACATTATAAATAAATACATATTTCATAGAATCATTTCATGTTAAAATTTCATGATTAACCACACGTATTTTATATAGTTTATCCTTGATAGTACAAAATAAATTACCAATTTTTATTAGAAATATCTCTATTCAATCTGTCCTGTTTCCATAGGCACATCCATTAAAATGACGTGGTCTCACAAGATTCTTGATTCAAATATTCTCAATTTATATCACTGAAGATGATATTTATTTAGTATTTTCAAGAAAATATATATATGTTATGATAGAAAAAAATCCAAAATCCAAAACTATCCTTTTATGGTTAATCATTAATATAAATCCTTAGGTTAGAGAGTGTTGATGGAAATAAAGATGGATGGATTATCCTTTCATTGAAATAGAATATTTATTAAAAATAATGGTTGTATTTTCTTGAGTAATAATATGTAATAAATATTTACAAAAAGATCTAGAATATTGGATATGTGAAGAGTAAATGAAAAAAATAATTAGATGAATAAATAGAATTTTATAATAGTTCGGATTTTAAAGATCATAGTATACTCATCACATCCCAACCAATAGATTATATCCTTATTTTTAATAGAGAGATACTTTTAAAATGGGTATAATCCCAAACCAATAATTTTCCTTTGGTGTATCCCACAAGATAAAAACCTCTCCTTTTACTAGAATAGAGAGAACTAATGATTGTTCTAAAGGCACAACCCAATCATATGTGTATTTTATACATGATCACTCCCTAATTGTTTAATACATTTTCTTCATGATTTAATAACAAATTAATATGTATTATAGGTGTTATAAATTTTTGGTGAAAATATTAATTGCATAAAAATCATAGCACCAACAAAATAAATAAAATAATAAAAGGCCCATCAAAGAGTTGTAGATTAATATGATGGAGTAGAAAAATTATTCTTCAGTCCAAAAAATTGATTTGAATGATGACATGTGGGTGAATTAGAAATGTGCATCATCAACTTATAGAGAATTATACAACTTCTCTTAAGAATCTTTATTATGTTAATTCAATTTTATGTACAATTAAATCCTTTTAAGTTTCACATTATTTTATCATATCAAATTTTAAGTTTAAAATTGAAGTGTAAACCCTAGTCCAAGACATCTCAATCAATTTATATAATAATAACAATACAAATCGAAGTAATTTTTTACCAAATTCAAATTCAATATAATTATAACAATGATATATAATTATCAAGGACAGTGAGAGGGAGATAAATTCATTATCATCAAAATTATTGATTGAAAATTAAAATAAATTTAAGAAATAAAAATATATTAAAATAACATGTTAAATATTTCAAAATACACCTTGAGAATAGCTCAATGATATCAGAAAAATATCACATGGTTTGATAATATAAAATTTTCAAAAATCAAAACACTTTTTGTTTAAATTCTTGCAGATACATTGAATTTTAAAAATGAATACAATTTCAATAAAAAAATTAAATAATGTTCCATTATCTTTGTTAAACATAAAATAAGAATATAGAAAAAATAAAATAAATGAAATCAACTCATAATAAAAATATTTGAATTTTTTAAATACTTATAGCATGTTTATGCATAAATTAATAAAAATTAGACACTCATTTAAATCATTTTAATACATTTTAACAACCATTATAATACACTTTATATTAGTTATATAAATTTATTGAGCCATTAAAACAATTTTAACACTTAACACAAGAAGTCAGCAATTCGAAGTTAGAATAAAATAATTAAACATAGAATCCTGAAAATTTTGGTAATTCAAACCTTTATAGAGGTAATTTTACAAGAATGTTTAAAGGTAAGAGAGATTTTTCAAAAAAAATTTAAAGGTATAATATTAATTTAAAATGTTCTGTAAGGGAGACTCATATATTTTATACATTATGTAAGGGTATATAGAAGTTTAAATTAGTTGTTTAATGGAATAATATTATTGAAATAGCATACGTAATGTTAAATATAAAACATACATAAAGGTTACACGCTGAACATTCATGTTATATAAAGGTAACTCATAATTTATAAAATCCATATAAGTGTAAAACAAAGATATATAAGGGTAATACATGATCATTTAAAGGTAGAAATGTTTTTTTATCAAAACATGTGTAAGGATAAAGAATAATTAATACATGTCAGGTAAGGGAAAATAAAAAACCATAAAAATAAATTTTATACAAAAAAATTAACTACAAATAATATGAATGATTAATACTAATAATAAAAAATAAATAAAAAATTAAATTAAAATTGAATGAAGAAAATTTATATAAAAAAATATTTTTAATAATCAAATAAATCAATTTGTTCATTGAGAAACTCCAATAATTTTTAGTAAGTCTAAATAATTTTTTAAAAAAATATTCTTTTTAAATTTCCCAAAATCCATTGATATTTTATATAACTCATTGTCTTGAGTTTTACCCAAATCACACTCTTTTAAGGTATAATTACATTTATTTATGTATGATATTACATTACAAACACATATAGTTTTGATCAGTTTATCCATAATAATTCATCTAATTAGAAAAAAGATATTATGGAATTTATATTTCGTGATTATATGACAAAACATAATTTCTCTTATTGAACAATTCGTTTTTAATTATTTAAATAAGGAAGAAATATAATTCAATATTTATTCAACCATTTATAAAATTTAATCATCATTTTCCTCATGTGATTATATATTTACAAACAAGAAATTAATTTATAAAAAAATTATAACATCTTAAAAACAAAATGAAAATCATTCCCAGTTTTTGAAATTAGTTTTTAAAATATTATCCGTGCAAACAATAATAATAATTCATCATATTAATTTATAATTTGAATAAATATACTCAAATTAAATGACTAAGGGAATTTAGATACATCTTGATTGATGAATAATACACTACATGAACTGACCTCTAAATACACCTCAAACACCAAGAACACATAATTCAAAAAAACCATAAACATATATTAGGATTATATTGTCATAGTAATAAAACCATGATTCCTTCAAGGAAAGTGATCAGGATTTTGAACAGCATACCATTATGCGTCTTATATCACTAATAGATAAAAAAATATGTCAATAAATGATACATAAACCACCTCATTAAGATAGATAGTGAAATGGGGTGAATATATATGTTAATTTTAAAATAAACGACCCCATATAATAGAATAAATATATGATTTTAATAAAAAAACATTGGAAAATGAAATTAAAAAATCATATATTAAAAAACATGAACCAGAAGCCTACTAGGTTCCCGATGCATAGTCACCGGCTACCTAATGTCAGGTCGAGTGGCCTAGGATAACTAATTATTCTATATGGTACCCAATACCCATCCAATTGGAAATAAATTCTATATGATCTACAATTTTATTAATTCAAACACAATTATCACATCCCCTCTCCTTTCCCCACCCAAAAATCTCAAATTATAACCCATATAAAATAAAGATAAATATATTTTTTAAAGTCATAAATAAATGAATACCTTCAGACATATAATAGTTAAAAATTCATCATAATAGTGTTTCACAACCATTAGAAGCATCGCTTAGAATTGTAAATAAATAGAAATTACTGTAGAGGACACATTTTTAGTTCTTATTCCAAATTATACTATTGTACTAATAATTCTTATATAGAAGATATACTTTGGATAGAATATTTCATTGCAATCAATTCTTATAAGGATGAAAAATATGCATTAGTTTTTAAATATATAATGAATCTAACTCCAACTATTTATCATCATAAAAAATCACATGAAATAGGATCATTTCTTTTTTACAAAACTATGATGCATGAAATACATTATAAATAACACAATTATATTTTATAAAATATTTTTTAATTTTTTTTTGAAAGCATGCGTAATATGTGACTCTTAGTTTTAACAAATCACAAAATACAATTAATATTCGTTAAGAATTCCTATTATAAAATATTTTTTAAACATGTAGTTACTAATTGGAATATGAAAATTTAAAAATTATTTATAATGGTTTTATTTAAATAAAATATAATGATAAATAATTTCATAAATTTTGTAAAGTCTCTATATACATAGAAAATACATTTCTTCTCAAAAAATTATTTTTATTATTTTTATAAAAAAATAAATAACTAATTTTTTTAAATTTTTTAAAATATATACAAAAAAAAAGCCCAATTTTTTCACTCAAAGTATCATAATCAAATTAGTGTTATTTTTTTATAATTTTATGAAATATTTACTTTTTCAAGGAATTGTGAAAAATAATAATTTTTATTAAAAGGTACCTTTTCATTTAAAGAATTTAAAAGGGTAAATTTTTCTAAAAAAAGTTTTAAAATTAAAATTAATTAATTTATGTTATAATAAATCGAAATTATGTATTTAGAAACATTTTAATATTCAATTATTATATTAAATCATTTTATACTTATGAAAATTTTCTCTCTCGAAAGCTATTTTTTCATCATTCATATGGGTTTAATTTTAAAATAAATTAGTCTAATTATAATAAATGAATATTTAAAAATGGATTCCATTTATGAATCCCACATAATTAGTGTTATATAATATGGTATAATTAATTTTTTATAATGAGTTAATTGTAAATGTAGTAAAATATAATTAGCATAGTTAATGTTAAAATGAGTTTACTAAGAAAATAAACTAAAAATAATAATGTATAACACAACATAAATTTCTTTATAAATTCTACTTTTAAATACATATTTAGACAATATATCATCTAAAGTTCTAAAATGAGAAATTTTAGAGATTTTGTTTCATTTTCAGAACCCAGATATAAGTTCTTTTTTCAAAACATTCAATTGTACCCCTCCCCCACTTATAATATGTCACCCTCACCTATCTTATTCAAACATCCAAAACCATTTGGTTCATCCCACACCTTAAATAATACATTTCTTACATCCCAATCCATATACATGTTAATTATTTGGTTTAGGAAACCCACCTAAGAATTATTTTGGTGCTAACTAATGAGGTTGTCTGATGAAGAGGTATCATTCTTAACCCATCATTTTTATTTTATTTCTTCTTCCAAAACCTTCAAATATTATTCGAATATTATGATAAAATAACATCATTATATCACATATACTGATATTTTATTATTTTAGTTTCATAACCCTCATCCATCTTATCTTCCATCAATTATAAAATGAAGTCATCGATCATGTTTACAGTGGGTTACCACCTCGCGAACTGATGTAATTCATTTTCCATCACCGCCTCTCATGGGTGGAAAATATAATGGAATTAAACTATATATATTATATTTATTAATTAATTATACTTATGGAATTATAATATAATATATACCTTCCTACCTTTAAATATTTTATAAAATGATAACATCGCTTGGGCATACGTGCAGTCTATTGTCTCCACGATGTGATGTGAAACAAATTTCATTTTATATTCACATGGATGCAAATAATGAAAGATTTAGTTAATATAAGTTATAGATATGGCCTAAAAATTATCTTTTAATTGTTATAAAAATTTGGACTTTATTTTTTTCCATCTCTTGAGAAAATTTAAACAATGTTCACGCGTACATAAGACCTGTCATCTCAATGAATAGTTTAATTATATTTCAATCTATAAATTTTATGGATGACTATAAATATGTATATAATTGACATATATGAATTTTTTTTCATTTTTATAATTACATATATAATTTAACCATGATAAATGTACAATGACTAAAACTACTGAACCAAAAAATACATGAAAAACATAGAAGTTATCACCCGAAATAATGATTTTAAAAAGGAATTTTTAATAAATAGGTTTTAAAAGGATATGAGTAAATCGTATATGATAATATGCATATGAGTATTTTTATTTAATTAATATACAATAAATATATATTTATAATAAAAGAGGCTTGAGTGTCTATGAAGGTTGTTGATAATTAAGGTAAGGTATCTTCATCTAAATTTTATTTCTAAGGGACACATGTCCTATGTACCATATGATTATTTTGTGGGGTGTATATACTTCCCATGAATGTATTTTATGATTATTAATAGAAAAATAATTAGATATACATATACATGGAATTATAATTCATTCATGGGGCTTGAGATTCAACTCTTACTATTATGGTAAAGGTTTTATGTTAAAACCTTATTGATTAGTAGGATTATAAATGATTATGTTTTTTATGATAAAATATTATGATACAAATCCATGTAAATTCATTAAATTTCTTATAATTCGGTTATTTTTTGTGAATATATGATTTCCTTTAATTTTCATCTCTTTAATAATTAATGAGACAGAAACAATGTTTATAAAACACTTCATTTCTCTGTTTGGTTGATAATAATTTGTTCTTATATGTCCATGTTTTATAAAAAAATTAAAGGATTGTTTTATTATGTTTTTATAAAGAAAATTTTTACCCATGTTTAATTTTTTTCAACAAATTATAAAATAAATCTTTTTTATGTATTCCGAGAAGACCGTTTTTAATTTTTTACAAAAAAATGAAAGGGATCTTTATCTTGATGTGTACAACATGAAATTTTATTTCCAATTCCATTAAAATAATTTTTTTCTTTAATAGTTAGAACATTTTTATATTTTAATGAACTATTTTTTTTGAATGAATATTTCCATCAATAATGTTTTCCTAATCTTTTATTGAATTTATATTTATCAATGAAAATAACCATTGGAATCTCTTATGTTTTATTGGTGATATGATCTAATGGTACCAACCTAATTCTTTCTATGGATGGCTTATGTTTATGATTTTTATGGAACACTTTTTATGAAAAATTTTCCTTTTCCACAAGTTATACTGTGATGAAATAGTGAAATGTTTGTGAAACTCATTTGTTTTCGACAAGTAAGGAAATTATTTAATGTTTATGAAGACCATTTATATTCTATTTGTTAATATATGATGATTATTTTGTGATATTGTGGCATATATATATGTAATAATATCATTATGTGTTGAGTGGGACCAATATCTCTATCTAATTCATTGGGTAAATATTGATATCTCATGGGGTAATCAAGATTAGAATGGGGAGTGAACCTAGATCAGTAAGGGTATTTTTCAAAAAATTCAGTCTCAGGAGTGATCATTTTCTAATATAATGGTTTGGGTAGTGAAACCATTCCTCTATGATTTATTTTTAAATCATTATTGACTACTATGTAAATGCTTTTCTATACCTATGTGTATTCCACAAATCTTTGTATTATGCCAATTTTATGTTCTCATGGATTATGTTCTTTGATTCCATTATGATTCATGTCTTATTAAATATCAATATTTATACCATGTATCATTATTATGATCAGTGATACGTAGGTTATGGTTTTTCATATGTTATTCTCATGTTATGATACTATTATTCTCATGTAATGTTGATATTTTCCACTTTAACCATACTAATCATCTGATATGTCCCTTTATTCTATTTCCTTTTGCCATATTATAAAGAAATATATTATCTATGAAATTCTTATGAAGTGTGATTGTTATGAATAAATCTATGGGAGATGATTTAGTTCACTTATAATCCATTTGTTTAAGTAACCATGTTTTCGTAGACACTAAACCTTTATGGTACTCATGTGTGTGTTTTTTATAATGATAGTAATTTTTTATACTAAGATGTAATGTCAATGTATAAAATATTTGGGACTTTATAGTAGGTATCATAGGACATGTTTAGTTAACTTTTTTAAACTATGATGATAAATATTTAGTGAGATCACTTGGGATATGTATATGGATAGGTCAAATGATATGTCCAAGTATATGAAAATTCCATTGAATTTTGGTGAATGATTGAGTGAGTAGTTTCCAAGCAATTAAATCCTTTTGTGGATAAGACACGTGGACGTGGATATATAATAGTTGTACCTACATGTAATCATTATAAAAAATTCCATTAGGATTGGAATAAATCATCACCTTATGAACAATAATGGGCCTCGATGAACGCCAGTTTTGGAACTCTCAAGGGATATGTTTTTGAAATTCATAAACTCATTAAGAACCATCGTGTAGTAGTTGAATAGATTATGACCATGAATTATCGAGGTTAAACATGAGTTTTCATGGTTTAAAAAATAAGGTGACATTATTTAGACATCCTATCATGATTAATATCTCTGATAAATATCACATGCTGGTTTTCTAACAATTTTGGTTATTATAAAGAGATTGATGATTTAAATATAATATTGGGGTGGTGATAGGTACACTCAAATAATGAAGTATATTATTTTATATTAGTTATATAAATTCTCTTATATCATGAAAAATATTTTGTAATTTTAATTCTTATCCCCAATGATTAGATGATGAATTAGTAGTGAAAACACTAAATGACATGAGGATTGAATCTTCTATTTATGAATAATATATAGCAGAAGTTTGTGGGAATGTGCTTATTAAAATTCTTTTATCCGAAACTAGTTTAATTTAATGTTATACTAGGAGTATATTGGCTTTATAAAACAAGTCCCACATTAATTACCTTGGATGGAATGTCACATTTTATAATAAAATCCAACATGTGATCTTCTATCAGTGCAATGATAAATATTAAATTCTAATGGAGATAAAATCTATTTTATGAGAGTTGAATACAATTAAAAATTTGTGTTTATATCATATTATATGATAGAAACTCAAAATATATGAAATTCCTATTGTGTAGGAGTTATTTTATGCCTTTATATAATAATTACCTAGTCTTCCACTGAATCATGAAGCTGAGTTCTCTATCGAACTAATATATGGTGCTACACCAATTTTAAGGACTCCCTAAGGAATGTCCCCAATTTATTTGTTGGAATATAAAAATGCACTTCAAGATAATGTTTATAAGGGATTCATTCATCCATGTGTATCACCATGGGGAACACTTGTACTTTTTCTTACGAATATAGGTGGATCAATGTGACTCTTTGTTGATTTTCGAGAATAGAACTAGATAATAATCAATAATTGTTATCCTCTACCCCATATCAATGACATGATTGATAAACTAAATGGATTTAAAATATTTTATAAGATTATCCATCATTTTTTATATCAATATTTGATGGTAAATAATGAGGATATTCCAAAGAAAACATTTAATATAAGGTATAGCCACAATGAATTTATTGTCATTCCATAATGTCTTATTAATGCACCAAGTATCTTCATGGATTTAATTAGTAGATTATTTAAAGATTATATTGATCATTTTTTAGTAGTATTTATTGAAGTTATTCTTATCCATTCATAGTGTAAGGAAGACCATAATGATCATTTGAGAATTTCACAAAAGAACCATAAAAAGGATAAATAATAAAAAAATTCCTAGTGAGAATTTTTCCTATAAAAGGTTTCATTTTTTGGGACATATAATCTCAAGAGATGGTATATGGGTCAATACATAGAATAAGGATGTTATTGAATGTTAGAGAAACCCAACTAAAGTGACTGGGATCAATAATATTGATGTTTTTTCAAGACATTATCATCAACTTATGGACAATTTATAATAGGTTTCCAATATATCCATTGTGATAACTCAGAAGGTATCCAAGTTTCTTTGGATAGATGAATTTTATAAAAATTTCATGGAACTAATGAAAATTATATTCATTACACCCGTATATACATTACCCAATAGTGGAGAATGTTTAGGAATATATTTTGACACATTAGAGAATGTTTTGGGATGTGTCCTCATGAATATTGATATAGTGATAACTTGTTACTCATGGAAATCAAAGCTTAACGAGAAAATTATGAAAATTATGATTTATAGTTAACATTAGTAATTATTTAATTAAATATATATATTCATTATCTTTATGTATACTATTATGAAATATATAAATATCATTAATTATTAATGTAAACACTCGTTTAAAAAGTGCTGAATATGTAATAGAGAATATAGTTAGAGCTGATTCAAGATTATGAATTCTCAATACATTACAACTTAGGAAAGTGAATAGGGTGGGTGATTATTTGAGTTAAAATTATCATGCTAACATATCCATGATGATGCAAAAAAGATCCAATATATGTGAACATTTGAAGGATGAATCTAGAAATCATTAAGAAAGGCCATAAATATTATCTTTCTCAAATAAGTGTTCAACCATCTATCCAAAATAATATTAATGAGTAAATGAAGGATGGTGTAGATTTATCAAAGAATGTTAGAAATATTCCCAAGTTTTACATTGATTTTTTTGGAATGGTAGTGTTTATGAACTGTTTATGTGTTTCTTCCGTACTGTATTTTAAGGAGCTATTTGAGGAAACTCACAGTTTTTCATTCTCTATTCATCATGGAAGTAAAAATATATATATAGATTTTAAATAGAATATTTTAAGGGATGAAACGAATAGTGATACAATAGGCTATATATCTCGAAGCTTCATATTAATAGAAGTTAAGGTTAAGAGAAAAAATTCAAATGGGTTTTAACAACCATTTCTTAAACCATATTGGAAATGGGAAAAGATCAACATGTATTTAATCATCTGAATCCCAAAAATATGTAATGGGAACAATTCTATATGGGTCGTACATGATCAAAATTTGATGTTTAACAATTCCTATACATTAGAGATGATTTATATATCAATCATATTAATAGAATATACATTAATATATTGGTATGGTTGCATGAAGTACCAAATTCTATTATATATGATTGGGATTTAAGATTTTCCTCAATGTTCTAGAGAATACTTCCATAAAATCTTTATAAATAATTCTTCTTCAATACTATGTATCATTCATAGATATATGGTTAATATGAATGAAAGAAAAAATCAAACCATATAGGATATGCTAATATAATGACCTATGGATTTCAAAACTGGTTGGGATCAAAAACTTCCTCTAGTTTTGTTCTCTACGAACACTAGCTTTCACTAAAGCATTCAAATAGATTCTTATGAAGAAATCAATGGAAATACATTTAGAAATAAAAAATACTGGGATGAAGTGTGAGAAGAAAAATATTAGGACCTATTCTAGCTGATGTAATGGTAGAGAGGGTTAGATCTATTCAACAACACATAAGAGAAGAAAAAAAGTCGATTGAAATGATATATTGATTTTCATCAATGGAATATAAAATTTGAAGTTGGGGAGAAATTTTTTCTATGAATATCACCATGGAAGAGTTTTATGTGATTTATAAAGAAATAAATGATGACTCGTAGGTATAATGTCCCTTTCATGATTTTAGATCATCTAGAAATTGTTTCTTATCACTTGGAGCTTCCACCAATCATATCTCAAGTTCATGGCATGTTCCATATATCTCTTAGAAGGAAGTACATACCTGATCCTTCATAGGTAATAAAATCAAATTTCATTCCACTAGAGAAAGATAATTCTTATGAGGAAGAACTAATTGAGATTCCGGATCATCGATAGAATGTTCTATAAAACAAGTCCACTCACCTAGTAAATATTGTGTGTTGAGACCACCAATTTGAGGAAGCTATGTAGGAACATGAGGATATGATGGGGTATAAGTTTTATCAGTTGGTTGTACTAGAGTGATGTAATTTAAAGGTAAAAACTCATTATAAGGGGGTAAAATATGACAACTAGAAATTTTATAAAATATTTTTTCAAATAAACTTAATTTATTTGATATTTTTTGTTACAAGTAAAATTAAATTTTAATAAACTAAAATATAATATTAATATCATTTAAATATGATAATTATAACATAACTGTAAAACATTTAGTTTTGAATAAGAATAAACAATTTTTAAAAATTAACTATAACTGTTTTAGACAAATTAAATATATTTAAAAATAGTTACTTAATTTTGGTAATGTCTTTATGGACATTAAAAATACATTTCTTCTCAAAAAATGATATTAATTATTTTTTATGACCAAATGTAATATTTTATTTGGTAAGAGTATTGAAATTTTATCTGAAAAAATAGAAATCATTTTTTAAATAAATATTTAAAATATTTCTCAACGTTAATTTTATAGAACAGTTTGGAAAAATTAATTTTTCAATGAATAGTGAAAAATAAATATTGTTATTGAAAAAAGAAATTTCATTTAAATCATATTTAAATTATAGTTTTTAAAAAATGGTTTAAAATGAAAATTAGTAAAATTTATTTATAATTAATCATATTTACATCATCATATCAAGTTTAACTTTGTATTTTGATATTAAAATGTTTTATACTTATGAATTTCATTGGAAAAACTCTTTTTCATCACATTAGTGAGATTCATTATAAATTAAATTATTAAACTTATGTTAAATGAATTTGAAAAAAATACTCCATACTTTTTATAATCATAATTAATATTATCAATTAATTTCAGCCTAATTTTTTGGCCATAATCAAAAAGAAAAGTTGTAAAAAATAATTACTATAGTTATGATCATAACGGGCTTACGAGGGGTTAAAATGAACATATAAGGATTAATATAACATAAAAAATTGTAAAATAATTATTTTATTGACCAATTTTGTCCTTATATCATATATGGGTTTTTAATGATATTTGTTTGAGCATTTTGGCATGTTTTAAATTTGGGTATAATGTTTCATTTTCCAAAATTCCATGTTTTTCCTCTTCCCCACATAGAAATGGGCACCCCCTATCCTATCATATTGAAAATTAGAAAATATTTTTGATAAAATATCATATAAAATAACTTATATAAATAAATCCTCACATCCTTGAGGCCTTACTTTGATTACTAAACTTTCATATTATGGTTTTGGGTGCTAACCTAAGGAGGTTATCAGGTGAAGAGGTATTGTCTTTAATCGAGCGACATTATTTTATTTATTATTACCCCTCATTAAAATTTTATTCAAATATTATGATATGATAAAAATATTTATATCCCTTATGAATATAATTTATTATGTTAGTGGCACAAATAACATTTATATACTCTTCTATCAAGTGGGAAACAATACCATTGATCATGTGAACGACGAACTATCACCTAATGAAGCGATGTAATTTTGTTTCCATAACCGCCTCTCACGAATACATATAATGATGGAATTAAAGTAAATATATAAATATATATAAAAAAATTATAACATAATTATACTTCTATAATTATAATATCACATTTAGCTTCTTAAAATCCAACCTGTTGGTGAACTGTAACATTGATCGTGCATACTTGTGGATTACCGGCTCCACGAAGTGATATGAAACTTTTTTTATTTTAATTAGAAATTTATGTTAATAAAGATAGATTTAATGAATATAAATTATATAAATAAAATAAAAATGAATCTATAATTTTGATATATTATTTAACTTTCTTTTGTTTCATCCGTCCAGAATATGGATATATCGTTCATACATTTATACGGCCATCCATCTCCATTAATAGTGTAATTCATTTTCTTACTCTAACTTTTATGGATGATTATAAATATGTATATATTGAATATATATGTTTATATTATAATTTAATAATTTTTAAAATTATTAATTTAGTGGAACCATGACTAGTGTACAAGTAATGAAACTATCAAACCAAAACATACATGAAAAATGAAGCAGTTATCATCTGAAACTGTGATATTAATAAATAATTGTCAATAAACTGATGAGAAATGGTTATAATTAAATCATAAAAGGTAAATAACATATGTTTAGGGTTATTTAATATATGAATAATATATCTATATTTATTATAAAAGAGACTCAAATGTGTAAAAAGGAAGTTGATACTTAAGTTATGGTATTTTTGTCTCAATTTTCTTTTTGTGAGACACATGATATTTTTACCATATAATTATTTTTTATTCTGTACATACGAACCATATATGTATTTTATGATTCATATAATAAGAAATATGGGATATACATTTCCATATAATGATATTTCATTCATCAGAATTATGATTCAAACATTGCCAAACTGGTAAAGGTTTTATGTTATAATCTAATTACTTATTGGGATTGTTTATAATAAAGTTATTGATAATGAAATATTATGATATATGTCTCAATAAACTATTAATGTTCCAAATTTTTTTCATTTATAGGGAATAAATTATTTACTTCAATATTCATCAATTTATGAAAAAAAAATATGGCAAATTAATGTTAAAAAAGTATTTATTTCTCTTATTGGTAGAAAATCCATTTTTCCAAGTCCAAGGTTTCTAAAAAAAATTTAAAGTAAATTTTTACAATGTTTCATTAAATATATTTTTACCCATGTTTTAATTTTAAAACATTATTTTTAAATGAATCATCTCATCATTTTCTGAAGACGATAATTTTGACTTTTATTGATAATTTTAAAAGATTTTTTAACATGTATGGAATGAACAAAATTTTACACCATCTTGAACACTAATTTATTTGATAAATAATTTTAATTTTTTGAAGGTTCTATTATAAGAACATTTTTTATTTAATATTTTTGAAGTTTTTATATTATAAATATTTGATTTCAAAATGGAATGAATATTTTCCTCAAGAATGTTTCAATTATTTGTTCTAGGAAATTTATATTCATCAGCGATAATAACCCCTGGTGTTTCTAATGTATTAATTGTGGATATGATCCAATTATTCAATAACATTTCTTTCTCTATTTTTATAATGTATATTTTTAATATGAAACAATGTTTATGAAACCCATTTATTTTCCAAGGTTTATACTATGAAAAAATTATTAAAATTTTGAGAAACACATTTCTTTTGCATGAGTAACACTACAGTAATATGTTTATGAAACACATTTACTCTCTATGCAATATGATATTGTGGTTGTTTTATGATATTTTAGAAAAAATATGTATTATTTTAATTATTTTATTTGTGTGATCTATATATCCCTCCATTTTTTTAGGAAAATATTGATATATAATGATATAAAAATGACCGGAATGGGGAGTGAATCTTGTTTAGTAAGGGAATTTTTCCACTATTATTTTATTGGGAGTGAACCAGGACTACAATAATATTTTGTGGAGTGGTCCTATTTCACTTTTATTTTTTAAAAATTATCCCAAAAAACTAAGAAACTATTTTCTATACTTATCTGTATTCCACAAATCCATCTATTGTCCAATTGTTATGATCTCATGACTTAAGTTATTTTATTACATTATTGATCCATGTCTTATGAAAATAAATTATTTCTTCAATGTCTTATGATTCTTCTCCTTGGGTTATTAATAATGGTATAATGTATGATATGACTAATAAGGGTGATAATTATGAAGAATATAGTGGGAGAAAACCTAGTACACTTATAATCTAATATTTAGGTATCTATGTTTCTAAAGACACTAATCCTTTACGATCCTCATGTGTATGTTTATGCAATGAATGGAATATTAAATTTTAATATATAATATATATGTATTAATATTTTGGATCATTATGTTATTAATTAAATTATAATTTGGATGTAGCACTACATGATATTCAATATCCCTATCCAATATTAAAATTTCAATTAGTGTAATAAATATTAATGAAAATACCCCTTATCTTTTAAATCATAGATAACATAATCCAGTTGGGAAAGGAAGACATGATCTACTATATCAAAATCAAGAGGATCACATCCTAGTTGAATTCATGAATTTTGATTAATATAAATCATTCCATTGTACTCTTGGTCATTGATACCCAATCAAAAGTATTTTATTCGATGATAGGACTGAAATAATATGCTCTAATATCTTCCATATAATATAATGGTGATTTATATAGTCTCTTATATATTACATCCAATGGATATATTTGAATAAAAAAAATTAGTTATTATTATGAAATCTCTATGAAATACAAATGGTCTTCCCATGAACTACCAAAATCAATAATAAATACATAAATTAATAACCTCTTTAATCAAAATAGTGTTCTCAGATAATTCATTTTTCAATATATATAATTCATGATCAACATCAATTGATTACCCAAATCCTTTCCTAAGCCTACTAAAAATAAATTTGTAAGTATTGAATGAAATTCAAATATGTTTTTTAGAATACAATGATGTATTTAAATCACTCATATTTAATTATTTCTAAGATCATAAAGTATCTCAGTCTCATATATTGGAATAAAATGTTTAAATTTATTCAATTGATAAAAAATAATATATCTATATATGTACCATTAGATGATATTGGGAAAGAATTTATGGAATACATGGTAATATATTCCCATGTAAATTACAATATGGGTAATGAATGAGCCATTCCCACTGTTATTTGATGTTCTTAATATAAAAACTAATTAGTAAAGAAAATGAAAACAAATCCACCCCTATATCACTTTATTATTGGCCCCTAAAAGATTCACCAAATAGTATTAAGATGAATTTCCCATTGATAAATAGAAAAATAACTTATCAGTCTATCTTAGAGATATAATAGAATAAAAATATATGCATTAAATTTTAAGAGAGTTCAGTGTCAAGATTCCCCCTTGGTATGTTCTCCTCACTATATAATCTGTAATGAAAAAATTGGATCTCTCAATTTAATCTCTAGAACTATTTTAATTTCTCCATCAATGATGATGTTATGGTAAAATTTTATAAAAACATGACTGTCATCCTTAGATAAATCAAGATAGAACTCAGATAAAATTGTGATAACTTTCCACTCAATATTTTATTCTTATCTTCATACATATGAATTTTATTTCATAAAGCATCAATAAGGACATTTACTTTTCCAATAGTTTATATCATCATAAGATCAATTGAATAATGATATTTATACCATCTCATACATCAATGATTCCAATTCTATTAATAAAAAATATACATTAAGTTCTTTTGATTAGTGCTTACAAAAAAATTTCTCATTGAACTTATAATTACACTATAATTAATTGGGATAAAATATTGTGTCTAACATGAGATAATGAGTGGGATAATTATTTTCATATATAATAAGTTTCCAACAACAAAAAATTACCAAATTTCCATTATTGATTAATGTATAGCCTAATCACACACTGTAGGAATTCTAATAAACATCGTAATTCTTTACAAGATCATGTGGAATGAGAATAAGTGTTTATGTTAATAACCTTTTTATCTATTGAAATCTAGTCTTAAATACATAATCATATGTAAATTGAAAAAAATTCTTAATTACTGATATAATAGGTGTATATAAATGATTGAATCACAAAATGAATAAAATTTAATAACCTAAAATTACTAAGAAAGTATATATTTTAATAATTTTATCATGTTTTTTCTAATATAGCCCAACAACAAACATCTCAGAATCAACTGATATTCTAGATTCTGAGAAAACATGTCCAAAAAAACTTCACCACTTTATTATAAAGTTAATTATTTTTAATAATTATTATATAAATGGGGATCTCTAAATTTTTCCATGAATATTTCCAAATTATCTCCATACATTAAATAGGATTATGAACATATCAATATGTCATCAATAATAACATTCAGTGATGGATATAGATAAGTATGGTAAAAAAATTCATCATGTTCATTAATATTTTTGGCATATTTTTCACCATTAATGAAATTAGTGAGAATTAAAAATGATCAAATATGGTTTAAAATTTTAACTTTGAAATTTAACTAGTATATGCTCTCATATGGTGAAAAAATTACCAAGGATCAATCTTGGAAAACCATTGTGTTCCTATCATCATCTAAAATAAATAATCAATCTTTGGTACTAGATATTTGTTCATAATGATAACATAGTTTAACTTATGATAATCAACACAAAAAAACAATTCCTCACCCACATTTTCTTTAAAAAAACATGAACATCCCCATGTAAATACAATTATTTTAACGAATCCATTATATTTTAGATCTTATAAATATGTTTTTAATTTTATGAGCTTTGATGAACCCATTTAATATAGAGTAATAGAAATATGATTGGTAAATAGTACTGAGTCAATCTAAACACAATCTTCCAATATAGTATCAAATCATCATAATATTTTGAATAAACATCTCATTAACTATAAACCACAAAAGGAAAATAAACACATTAAAAAAACTTATATAATCAATAAAGCATCCCCGCTACTTGATACATTATCATCCTTGGCTAACATATGTCATATATATATAAAATAGATTTATACTCACATTATCTTAGAAAAATATTAAATATATCACATAATGGGCATAATTTATTTTTCCAATCATAGAAATAAATGTTTTCGAAGAAATATATCCTTTAATAAATTCCAATAGTCATGTAAAATAATTTTATTCCTAAAATGAAAAATATAAATATTTGTAAAAAATTGATAATAATAGTGGAGCTTGAATGGAATCTTTTGTTTCTCGCCTCTCTTATCTAAAAGGAGTATTGATTATTAAAACACATGATAAAATCTAAATGAAATACCAAACAAGAAAAAATAAATTAATTGTATATAAAAGAATGAAATATAAAACTTAATATGGAATAAGTAACTAACATTGCACCACAAAACATAAAATAATTGTTTCCATGATTAACAAGTATCTACTATAGGGAAGATAAATAACTATACTATTCCCATTATACCTACCTCAAGGATACATAACTTACTTGCACAAAATTTACACATTATACCTTTCATTAGGGAGAATTAATCACCCCTTCGCTAGAACTCATAGATGGAATGTGGGCATCACATAGTTATGGAGAGATATCATATTAATGTGAAACCTATATAGAATTTGAAACTCAACCTTTACCCCTCTATTCATCCTTGCAATAATATTTATTAATATAACGTATTTTTTCCATTAATTAAAATCTTTTGTTTCACTAGGATATACTCACAAGGTATGTATCTTTCAAAAAAATGATAACACTCTAATTGATGTTAAGCATTGAGATTAAGAAAAGACATAAATCTTCCCAAGAAACTTGATCACTCACAACATCATTTATAATCATCATCTTTTATTTTCTGGATTCCATCAAGTCCACTTAATCCCATTGAATCCTTTATTTCTACATCAAGTCTCTTATTAGTCATTGTATCTATATTCACAGCTTCTAGGAATATAGGTAAATATATGTGTTAATCCTATGAAAAAAATCAATATCCATACCATACATGAAACAACATGCTTTAAAAGTCTTATCAATACTCATGGTTAGAGAAATTTTAGACTCTTCATAATCATAGAGTAATAATAAATAATTGACATATTCAATTTATTTCACTCCAAATATTCTATTTTTGTATCCATTTTTAGTGTTGATGTGTATAACTTCTCAAATAAGAGAGAGAAAACTCATCACATTTCATTCCCTATGTCCTCTATACATGGATTAGAGTATCCCACCATAATTACACCAACCATCCAAAAATAAAAACCAAAAGAATAAATTTCTTCCTTTCTTATTAATCATTCATTTAAAATATCATATCCATCAACAAAATCTACTCCTATACTCTATAGGGATCAAATTTTTAAACATATATAATAGGATACAGTGCATAAAATCCCCAATGCAATCTATCACCACTATCATCCCCTCAAATGGTGTCCCTTCAATGTTCTAAATATCATTATGGAATTATTCCATAATCTTCTTATCTATTGGAGGATTTTTTTACACTAAATGAAGATTCTTATACAACCCCTATACCTGACCCTTATAAAAATTATCACGTAAACCTCATTTCAAAACAATGATTTTGTACCGTAGTTAAATGAAAATAAACAGAATAGTTAGTAGTTAACATCCAAAAAAATTAACAAGTTCACCTTGAATTACATCACACACAAGATAATAAAGAAATTAATATAATCAAACAAATCATGTTACATTAACTAATTTATCTTAGAAAGTTCATTTAACTATTCAATTAATAACAACCAATACCAAAAAGAACTAATTATTTATTTATTAATAAGACCTCTAAACATAAATCTAATCACTAATCAATTATTATCATAGGCACATGTGTATATTCTATTCCCTCCATTAAAAAATTATTAATGATGATCCCAATACTCTCCCTTAACTAGATTTATTATCATACCCCATGACACTATTTTATAAATCAAAAAAATATGATCTCATACTCATTGGGATACAATAACTTATGTTATGGTTATATTCATCATAAAAACCCACATAGATTCTATACTAATTCTAGACTCATAATATGTTTTCTACCAATATCCAAAATATGAAGACCATAGGAAAGAAACTACTCATATAAATTTTTTTAATTCTTTACGCTAATATAATTGTTCCACTAAGTAATCATATCACATAAACATTAATTAACTCCTATATCAGTAAATATTAGTATCTAGAACAGAGGAATTCTAAAAATTAATGTGGATGAAATTATCCATATAATTGTACATTTTAATAAAAATAATAAAGTAAACAATACAAGTAAAAGAAGTTTTGTCAATAAATATTAACATACTCAGTTACATAAAGAAAACATCTCATATATATCTAAATAATGAATTCATTCAAATGATAACTAAAAAATATTCCTAATGTAGCAATAATGTAATTATATTTAGAATATCAAGGATTGTAAGAAGTGGAAATCCCATCCTAATGAATCCCAAATCATAAGTAGTCAATTCAATGATTTATCCTAACATATACTCTAAACTTTTGAGTCCCCATTCTTAAAGTTGTAACATCATTCATATAATATAAATTCACATGAGGTGTCTATTTACTGGGAGTGGGAATCCGAAAAACCCATTTGATTCTTACATGCTCATATATAAATAGTGTAAAGTTATTAAATTACTTAATTATATCATTTAAAAAATTATAAAAAATTATTCAATGATAATAATTTAATGTAATAAATAGTATCCCAACTTTTACTACTTCTTTTGAATGATTTGGAAATCAATCAAAGAACCCTGTAACAAAAAACAACATTGTAACAACCCGTGTACTTATAAAATATTTTTTTCATACGTTAATTAAATTGTTAAATTCATTATATATTTATAATGAAATAAAGGGTATTTTTAGAAATTAATGAATCTATATAAATAAAATAATAATATCACCTATGAGAACATAATTTTTTATTTTATAAGTGAAAATATTATATATTTTTTTCATGGAATAAGAAAATAAATTTTTTGAAATTGATAAATTATGTTGTGGTATTTTTGTTTTGAAAGATAAATGTTTATTTACAATTTTATAATTAATTGGATTTATTTAAAAGATTATTTATCTTCCTAAAATACATTCAAAAATTAATATTTTTTTCTCTATTAATTATAATATAATTTTATGAGACCTTAATTAATTTTTCAATGTGTCATAAAATCTATAATAAATTTAATATTTGATTTTTTTGAATAAATGAAGATTTTAATTAAAAATTAAATTTGAAAAATTTAGAAACTTATTTTCGTAAAATTGAGTTCTCTATTGAATTATACATGTATAATAATCGATAGGTTGATTATTTTTGGGTTTTTTATAAAATATTTGAATTGTTGGTGAATATTGAAATATGATAATTTACAGTATAAGCTAAATACCTGATGTATTGAGTCATGGATGATGTGTGGTTGATTAAATCACCATTGGTTAGAACTAAAGTGAATAATGTATTTTATTTATTCGCAATAATCATCACTATTCCTTTTCATGAGTTAAAATAATAAATAATTGAGTAAAATAATCAAAAATCACGTCCCCCCATCAATATAAATACCACCCCTCCACAAATATTCATCTAAAATCTCCAAATCCTTGAAGTCTATACAAATTATGAGTAATAATATTACCAATCCTCTCCCACACATCCATGATCCTTTTTTATCAATAAAATCTAAAATGCAATTTCCCTAATGATATTCTTGATGATAATTCAAGAGGTAAAATACCCATTCATTTTCATTTATTTTATTTTCATATTAATTTATTTTATTATCCTCTCCTCACCTACCCTATCCAAAGTGACATGAATACTCCAATATATTAAATAAACTACAATTTAATTTTTTTTAAGGGAATATATGTCATCAATCCTCTCCTCTTCTCTTCATACTCTAGAAAATGAAAACATCATCACTAACATGTCGATTCTCCGCCTTCATGGACGATGAGTTTTAATTTTCCTTTACCGCATTCAAGGATGGTCCTAAAACCATTATTGTGGATAAAAATATTTTAATATGTTTATAATAACTTGTTTAGTGTTCTAGAACTAATTATTATACATGAAATAAAATTAAATGAAACTAGTTTTTGATGGTCAGAAAAACCTTCTAAAATACACAAAACATTTATCATTATTGTTTTATCTAATGAATCAACCACATATCAGAAAAAAAATAAGATATATTTTTTCATATAAAATTATAGAAACATATTCATACCATTTTATTACACTTATAGAGTTTTCTACCATTTCATAAGAAACTACATAATGAACCAACAATCGAAAACATGAAATAAATGCATCCAAAACAATTAAAATAAAAATATATTATTAATAATGGGGAAGAAATATTTAATAAAAAGAACATATAAGGTGTTATAAATATGAATATAGTTCTATAATAAAATATTAACAATCTTTAAATCATTATATAGAAGGTTTTACCTTATTTAATGGAATTCAATTATGAGACTTTTCTTTAAAAATAATCATTTAAATTTGAATTTTTACCAAATTCAAAAGGCATATTTTTATAATGAATGTATTCATATTTTAGGATTATAATCTGGTTTGTGGGCATTGTTTATAATTATGGGTAGTTCTATGATATCCCTCCAATTCATTGTTAATGTTTCTATGGAATGTTGACCTTACTGGTTTTTCTAGGTGTAACTATGATGGTTACATCATAAGGTAGTTGTGAGGGTTACATTGTAAGGTATCCAGGAGGGTTACAAATTATTAGGTAGCCACAATGAATAGATATCTATGTAAGTATGGTATGAAAATTATTCCCCAAGTTACCTAAATTTTTCATTTTTTCTTTATATATTTTATTTATATCTCATGTTATCACAAAGTATGTATATGATACTATAAGGGTAATAAATATATCTATGTGAAAATGATTTCATATCATTAAATGTAATCATGGAATAAATGTTTCAATCCTTATTTTAGGGTCCATTACTGAGTTTTTTATGGTCATACAATGTTTTGAAATTTTTTTTACAGCGATTATGTTTGGGTAAGGGGAAAGAAGAATCCAACCTAAATGTTGTGAAGATTTTTCATGAAAATAAATAATGTTTTATTTTTTATAATATAATTTTATTATAAAAAATTTATAATATTGTAGTAGAAAACAATTTTTTTTATTTTGGGTTGTTAGGTATGAATTATAAAAAAATTATCTAAAAATAAAAAACTAAAAGTTCTTTGGGAATGCATGAAACTAAATTATTGATTACTTTACCATATTATGTAATGTTTAAGGTCTGGTCCGTATAGTTGGTATGAGAGGATTGTTTAGATAACATTATGGATTAGGATTATATTAATAGAATACTATATTTGATTTTTACATTACGGATGTTTTAACCTGACAAACCATTTTAAGATTACCATGTTTCTTTGTGTAAGATATGTCTTTTCAAAATTGTTTTCCACTGAATAATTATAGAAGTTAATGTTGCAAGGAATATAGAGGATGATATCATTCTAAATAAATTACCTGGATTGAAATGAATTGGAAACAATCAGTTTATGATAGTAATGGACCATTTAATAGTGTATATAAATTCCAGTGGAATCTATGAAATAGAATATCCTGAGATACCATAAAAGAACTTGATGATATTAGAACATTTTATGAAGCATCAACCTCTTACTTTCAGTGGACCTCTAGGACAAGTGGTGACTGAAGGGTTGATTAATTCTATTGATAAGATAATTGATGTCATTTTTTTTCAAATAATCTAAATATTAGAATTTGGGTTTACCTTTTTTAAGTTGAAGCTCTCTAGTTGTTTTTAGTGGTCAATAATTTCATGAAAAGTGAACAGATTGATACCTTGGAATATGATTAATTTAAGAATCTTTTCCTTGAAAAATACATTCCTAATGTGGTTAAACATAGTATGGAAAATAAATTACTAGAATTAAAAATAATAATATTCAGTGGTCTCGTATGAAGAAAACTTCACTCGATTAGAAAGGTATAGTCCAAATCATATTCGCGGTCTTGATAGTAATATCAATAATTTTTACTCAAGATTGAAGATAATATACCAAAGGGAATAGGCTTAATGTGAATTAAAATGTTATGAGAAACGTGTTTTATGTAAAAATATGGTAGAAATATTATTTTATTATGACTAAATGTACATTAATAATAAATATAAGAAAATGTACATGTGGTTAGCAATGGGTAAAAATAAATAAAATAAATCCAAAGGTAAGAAAGTACAGTTTCAATTTTTTGGAAGGAGTAGTAAAAATCACATTATGGAATGCATTAAAAAATATGGTAAGTGTTTCTAATGGGGTATGTTTGGAAATATGGACATATATTTTAAAAAAAATATTTTGATGTATAATTATGATAAAAAAAATGTAAATTGTTTCAAACGTGGTGAGATGGGGAATTATGAACATACCTTCCTGAAGAAAGATTTGAATGATGGGAAGAAATGGAGATTACAAATAATGGTGTAGTGAACCATTATTACTACATTATTAGATGTTGGGATTTCCAATGAAAAGGTATCAGGTACATCGTTTGTTTACTCATATTTTTCTAATGTCTTGTTTGATACATGGTTTACACATTTCATTATTTCTAATAAATTTTCTTATAAATTGAAATTTTCACCTCATGAAATGAATCCAGAATATATGGTCAAAACATTAGGGTGAAATAATAGGGGAAAAGTAATTATAAGAATATTATTATTGTTTTCTATGGAAAAACATTACCTATAAACCTTGTTGTTTTCCCTTAGTAGAGTTTGATGTTATTCTCAGTATAGATTGGCTTTATGTTTTTCATTCTAAGATTGATTCTAGAGATAAAGAATTTGTTTTTTAGATAGTGTTTTAGGTTGTATACAAAAATTAACCCATTCTATTAATAACATATTAAGAAGATAAGATAATATTTTAAGACGAAATTGATTATTATCTTTCACATTCTATTGAAAAGAAGAAAAATGTTTAGATTAATGATGTTCCAGTGGTAAATAAACACTTTAATGTTTTTCCAGATGAGTAACCTAGTGTCATACGTAACTGAGAAGTTGAATGTACCACTGACTTAGTTATGGATGTCAATCCAATTTCATAACCCCCATATCTAATGTTTTAAGTGTAACTTTTATAATTGAAAAATAAGTTGTAGGAGTTTATTAATAAAGGTTTCATTCATCCTAAAAGATCACTGTGAGGTGATCATGTTTTTCTCATTAAAAATAGAGGATGTTCCAAGAGACTTCTAATTTAATATAAAGCATTAAATAAAAATATTTATTGGAATAAGTAACCATTACATCATTCCGATTAGTTGTTTGATCAGATCTAGAAGATCAATATTTTTTCAAGATTGACATGAGATCTAGGTATCATCAGCTAAAGGTGAAGTAGGATGACATCTTGAAAAATACATTTTGTACTAGGTATAGGTATTTGGAGTTTTTTTATTTCATTTGGTTTTAAAAATAACCTTACTGTATTTATGTATATTATTAATATATTCATCCATGAATAATTGATTAAGTGTGTTTTTTCTCCATTGATAATATATTGGTTTATTCAAAAATATATAAGGACCTTGAAAGATATCCAAGTATTTTAATGAATACCCTTAATGAAAATAAGCTATATGGAAAATTAAAAAATATTATTTTCATTTCAATTATAATTTTTTCTTGGGTAAATTCTAAATAAATACAGCATAATAGTCGATACCACTAAAAAATTGGATTATGAATGTAAAATACATACAAATGTGACCAAGATTAATAGTTTTCATTTATTAGTATGATATTACTGATGGTTTGTTGAAAAATTTTCATGATTAAGTTTTCCACTATGTAAGATTACACAGAAAGGGGTTAAATTTATTTTGATAGAAGACTATGATGTTTTTCTTCAAGAACTAAAAATAGGATTGGTTAATTCCCCATTTTTTTATTTCCCTTACAAAAATGTAGTGTTTTTTGTCTATAATTATTCTTCATTAAAGGTACATGGTTTCATTCTGATGCAGTGTGATCAAGTAATTTCTTATACTTCAATACAACTACAACCTCATGAGTTAAATTATACCACACATGATCTGGAAGTATAAGCTATGCATTTTTCTTCAAAAATTAGGAGACATCATTTGTATGTATCCAAATTTGAATTACATACTGACCATAATTATTTGATGCATATATAACTCAGAATGAATTTAAAGAGATGTAGATAAGATGTATTAAACTGATAAGGAATTATGATTGATTAATCAATTTGAATCTATTAAAACTGAACAAATTGTATGATGCCTTGAGTAAAAAAATCATGCCTCATTAACAATGTTACCAGTGGAACATGACATGGATTAATGATTTGAATAATTTTATCCTTGAAGTTGTGGGTGTAGTAAATTTCCCTATTTTGTTTCAAGTGTTTGTATAATAATATCTGTTAGACATAATTAATTAGGTATAGATAGAAGATCATGAGTTTTAGAAAAAGGTTGAAATGTTTTAAAAAGGGAATGTTTCAATATTTTAAAATTGATAATGATTGTGTTTTTTGAATTGGGAAGAGATTATGTGTGATTTATGATTCCTGGATAAAGAAATTATTATTATTTGAAGCTCATAGTTCTCCATCTTTAGTTCATTATTATAGCACTAACATGTATAAATCCCTTCATGGTTATTACTGGTGGGATGGAATAAAAATATATATTGATTATTTTACCATGAAATGTTTGCCTTGTCAATAGATGAAAGAAGAGTAACAACTACCGAAAGGGATGCTTCATCCTTTTCTAGTGTCTGAGTGGAAATTGGAAAATATATCCATGGATTTGGTGGTGGGACACCCAATGAATTATCTATAGAACAGTGTGATTTGGGTTATTTTTGATTGAATTACTAAATCTTCTAACATTCATCCTACTTGAGATACCATGATTCTAGATCAATATTCTAAGTTGAATCTCGAAGATATAGTCTGGTTACATGAATTTAATCTCTCCATTATATCTGACTGTCATCCTAGATTAACTTAATATTATTATAAAGTCCTTTATAAGATTCTAAACACTAAAATAAATTTTAGGAAAACCTTTCAACCCCAATTAGATGTATAGATCGAGAAAAAAATCCATACCATGAAAGGCATGTTAGTGCTTGTTAAATAGATTACCTATGATGTTGAGATCAAAATATTTCTTTATTTGAGTTTTATTTCAATAACCTTTTTCATTATAGTATACATATGGTACCATTTGAGTCATTATATAGAATGTTGTGTCAAACACTGTCATTTTGGGATGATGTTATGGAAACAAAGTTGATGGGAACATAATTAGTATAGAATGTGTTTAAGAAAGTATATTTGATCCAAAAATGTATGAGGACAAGTCCAAGTAGGTTAAACATTCATATAGATAAATAGAGGAAGGATGTTTTTTTGAGGTAGGTGATGATATATTTCTCAATGTTTGTCTATGGAAAAGCCTGATGTCTTTTGGAAATAAGGGGATGCTAAACCCATGGTTTATTGGACCTTATGATATCTTACATAAAGTTGGATCTTTTACATATAGAGTGGCTTTGACTTCGAGTCTATCACAGGTACACAATGTCATTAATGTTTCAATATTTTGAACATATGTGAAAAATTCATATAATGTTTTCATCAAATAAGTAGTTCAGCTAGAAGAGAGATTTTCTTGCAAAAAGTTTCTTATTTAGATTCTTGATCATAGAGAGCAAGTATTGTGTAATATGTAAATTCACCAGGTTATGTTATTTTGGAAAAACCACATAGCAAATGAAGAAACATGGGAATATTAAAATTCTATTAGGGAAAGGTATATTCACTTATTTAGTAAGTGTATAATTATTATGAGGACATAATTTTTAGAAGGGGGAATGTAACAACCCAAGTACTTAAAAAATAATTTGTTTTCATTCTTGAATTAATGTGTTAAATTAATTATAAATTTATAATAAAAAAATTTCCATTTAGATAAACTGAGGAATATAAAATAATAAAATTATAACCAATCTTATGATATTAAAAAAATATCATGCATCATATATTTGAAAATACTATATATTTATATCATTGAATAATAAAATAAATGTATTGAAAAAGATAAATTATATGATGGTATTTTCTGTAGAACATATGTGTTTATTTATATTTTCAGATTTAATATAAGGATTTATAAGAAAATTTATCATCATAAAATAGATTCATAAATTTTATATTTTGTTTTCTTCTAATTATAAGATAATTTTATGATATCTTAATTAATTTTTCAACGCGTCATAAAAAAAATTATAATTTTAAATAATGTATATTTATAATAAATGATAGTTTTAATTAAAAATTTAATTTCTCATATTTTGAATATTATTTTCATAAAATGGGTTTAATTTTTTAAGTATACATTTTTAAAAATTCTTAGGGTGAATTTTTTGGTTTTTCAAAAATAGTTTAATTTTTTATGCATAGTGAAATATGGTAATATATGGTATAATCTAAACATATAAATTATTGAGTAATGGATGGTTTATGGGTGATGTAAGAAACTTTTTTTCGAACTCACATGCACTAGTTACTGAAATTAATCAAAATAATACACAATATTCACATTCTTAAACCAAAATCATAAAAATAGACAAAATAATAAAAATCTCCTCTGATCTGCAATAAATACAACCCCTCACCACCTCTTCTAATCTCAACTTCAAATCCTTTATCTTGACAAAATTATATCTAATGCTCTTCTAAGTCATATCCCTTGCGTCTAGGATCCTTTGGTCACCAAAAAAAAAACAATTTCCAATTTCCCTAAGGAGGTTACCAATGAGGATCATTCTAGTGGTAAAATAATCTTTCATTTTCTTTCATTCTATTTTGAATTTTTCTATTTTTTAATCCTCTCCAAACATATATTTTAAAAAGTGATAATATAACCCCATTATATTAAATATACTTATATTTTATTGTGTTAAATTAATATAAATAATCAAACCCATATTCTTCTCTTCTTTCTCTAGAAAATGAAATCATTGTCAGTGACGTGTCTATTCACTACATCTGTGGATGATGAATATTCATATTTCTTTAATAAAAGGTCAGGGGGATATCCCCTAGCTGAGCTTCCCTGTTATAATAATATGTATAATATAATTTTTTATTTTTCTGGAACTAGTTTATATATATAACATTAAATAAAATGAAACACGTTTTTTATTTTCATAAAAACCATCCAAAAATAAACCAAACATTAATCATTGATGTTTTATCTAATGAATCATCCTCATATTAGAAAAAATGATATATGTTATCATTTAAAAACATGGAAAAATATTAATACCATTTTATTAACATTATGGATTTTATATTCCCTTTGACAAGACAAATCCTTAATGAACCAACCATAGAAACCATGAAATAAATGCACCCAAGATAATTAAAATAATAAAATATTATTAATAAATAGATAGAAAGATGTTATAAAAAGTTAATATAAGGAAATAAAAATATGAATATTGTTCTTCAATAAATATATAAAACTTTTTTAACCTTTATACAGGAGGATTGAACACACTTCAAGGAAGTAAAACATGAGGTAAGAGAATTTTCCTTAAAAACCCTCTTTTAAATATCTATTTTAACAAAAAAAAAAGTAATGTTTTTAAGATGAAAGTATTCATTTTTTATTATTATTTTATAGTTATTGAAATTTTTGTATGATGATGGTTGGGTCCTTATTATATCCAAATTTTATTTGGAATGTTTATATTGTATGTTTATATTAACGTTTAATCCATGTGTAATTGTGATGGTTACATTATAAGGTTGTCGTGATGGTTACATAGTAAGGTTTTTGTGTGGTTTATAAATCATAAGGTATCCATGAGGGTTAAAATACTATTTATATATGGTAAAAAAATACTCCCAATTTTACCTATGTGGTTTATTTATTCTTTCTATATTTTATAGAAATAACATGTTTTCACTAAGTATATAATTCTTTAATTGTGATAAGTATATATATATTTGTGAAAGTGATTTAATATATATATAAGTATTCATGGTATAATTGCTTAATTCTTATTTTTATGTCCCTTATTGATATTTTTATTCTTATCCCTTATATTAAATTAATTTTCATGGGTTTTAAGGTTGAGTAATATGATATAAAAATCCAAGCTAAATGTTGTGAAGATTTTTCTAGAATATAATTGACGTTTTATTTTTTTATGGAAATTTTATTATAAAAAAAATTATATTAAATTATTAGAATCATGTTTTTATGCTTGTGGGTTGTTATGTAATAATTTTAACCTAACTCTCTAAAACTAAAAACCAAAATTTTCTTTGGGAATGTATGAAAAATAATTATAGATTGATTAAATAGATTATGTAATGCTGATGCTACGATCTATATAAAGTCTCTTTGAAATGTAGTCCAATGATGTTTAATATAATATTATAGTAGGCCTAACATTAGGATTCGCCAAATCCCAGGGATTTTAATTATTTATACACATCATAGGGCAGAATACGGATCCCCAAAAGTTCACAAAATCAATGTATTTTCACAATAAAATATTAATTTTATAATTTTATAAACACACAATTAAATTAATTTAGAAAATGTACTAATAATCCCCTATTTAGACCTAGTTACTATAGAATTATTGAAGAAGTATTTTAGTGTTGATAGAACTATAGTAGTGGTGAAACTATAGCAGTGGCTAGTACTATAGTAGGAACTGTAGTGGTGGGGGTACTATAGAAACCCTAATGTTAAAATAATACAATTCACTAGATGGTCCATTGGGCAAAAAAATTGGCTTTCATGAATTTTATTTGGGATTCATTCCCTAGGTTTTTCAAGAAACTCAAATTGGGTATATGGGTCATGGGCCTTAAGGTAATGTAATGGGTTCCCCTCACCCCAAAAGTAAAGAGGTTCCTTTGTAAAATAATAAAAAGAGGCTTCGACATAAAATTTATTAAAAAACATTTATCTATTATTTTTTATTATATAAAATATTTTTATTTAGTTTCATATAAAAATTACTCATCAAGGTACTTAGATCTAAAATTGTCTTTTATTGAATAACAACAATTTATTCTCCATTTCTCCAATTTTCATAATTATAAATATAAATTTTAGTATGTATAAATAATTTCATATAAAAAATTTATTTTAAACTCACTAATTTTTTTAAAAATTTATACACATCAAATTTGTTTATTATTAAAAATTCACTCATCAACATGTAAAATTCAATTTATTTCAGCATTAAATGCCAATTAATAAATAAGGAATTTCAATCAATTTATCTATAATAATTCATTCCACTTCACAAAAATATAGTATTAATTTTATATTAGAGTGAACAACCCTTTAACAAATTAAAACATTACATGAAAAAGAAAATTAAGAACAAAAAATTAATTGTTATTTCCATTAATGATGATGACATTGGATTCAAGATTTATTCTAGTAGTTTCCCATTTTGATAATAATTTTCCTCATTCCATCATATATTTACATCATTGAAACACATATATAAAATGTGATTATCATTATAAAAAACATTTAAAATCATCCTCAACTACATAAACATAGCTTTAAATTTATTAATCGCTTGTACAATCATAAATCCCAATAGTAGTTCAAAACACAAATAATGAAGTCAATCAAATGAAAGAGGTTGAGAGAGGTCACCAACCACTTGTTTGATGAAAATATTCACCAGAAATGAAACACTTTCCCCTACTCAAATACATATTACTCACATTTATATCAAAATAGAATCATAAAAATAAAGATTAGAATGCAATGGAAATCCAACCACAACCAATTTTCGTAGAGTGAGAAGGATTCAAAAAAATCATAGAACAATGTGTCCAAGGTAATTTATAGATCACAATTATATGAATAAATGAAATGTAAATTAACTAAATAATATATATAGATAAAGGGAGAGATTTGATATATTAATTTTTATAGGAATAATCCCCTTGAATAAGAAATTATTATTTTAGTTCAATCCCTCTGATCATGTAATTACACAATTTACCCTATTGAAAAAATTACATATAAATCTATAACGTACCACATGTCAATTCGTTAGTAACCAGATAGATAGTCTGGTGTCCTAGCACTATCGGCTCCAATGATGGGTTACCAATATCATTCCATTGAGTACCAGATGTTTCATAGTACATTATTTTAGAAAACCCATATCAATTTCATCATTCCTTCACATTCTCTCATATGAAAATCTCAATGTTATCACTAAATTAAATCATTATAATGATATATTCAATAAATAATAATGAAAATTATGTATCTAAATACCTAGTGTTTTTAATTAGAAACTTGTATAAAAATAATTATTTTAATATCATGGGAGGAATGTATATATATTCTTATAGGTTTTTTTGGGAGAAAAAGATATATATAAAATTATTTATATTCCATTTATAGATTCAAATGGTGTAGTTTTACGAAAATATATTTTTTGATAAGGGAATATCAACACATCCTAAAAAACTGAATGTAGTGATGTCCTAGAAAAAAATGAATAATTTATTTGAAAAATGAATTATTATTTATTTTTATGTGTATTACCTAAAATTCAATCTATATTTTTCAAAATTTTATTCTCGAGTAAAAAACATTACTCAAAATGAAGAAAAATTTTATTTTTATTGAATGTTTCATAAAGAATTTAATGCATTGAATAAGAGTATTATGTAAGCTATAATTTTTATTCTCCCTGAATAAAGAGTAATATTTAAAGTATATTTGGTAGATTAAGTTAGGATAAGGATACATTAGTATATAAGGGATTATGGTAGTGGAATATGGGTCAAGGAAGTTATGTCCTCATAAGAATAAATACCCTAACATTAATCTAAAATTATTTATTGAAATTTAATATTTGAAGTGATGGAATAATTACCATTTTTTATGAAAACTATAATATATATACACCTTAATAGTATTAAATTTATTTTATCAAATTAAAATTATAACCCCATAGAAAAGATGTGGTTATAATATCTTTAATATTTTTATTTGGAGATTCTGTTCACTCTTGGTAAAGTTATGTTAGAGGATAATTATTCTAAAATTAATTACCAAACTCAAGTACCAAGGTAAGTATAGAAGAAGTGGTTATTGATGGGATTATAGGTAGACATTAAAATATAAGTTGAAGTGACAGTGGATGATGTAGTATACTCAGTCCATAATTTAATATTTATGTTGACTTATAGAGTAAAATTGAGTTGATTATGTAATAATTAATTCAAAAAATGTAGAATATCTTAAATTTTGGGGTTAGAACAAATGGATATAAAATTTAACATGATTTTATAAACTATATTAATGCATGATTGGTGGTAATTATATAATTAAGGATTGAATTTTTGAAATATATCCACCATTTATGTTTGGTAGTGTATATCATAGCCACAATGTTATATTATTTCAAAAAAATAATTTATAGTGGATGATTGTGAGGAAATATATAATTAAATTTATTTCATGATATTTTAATTTTTAATGGTTGAAGACATAACATCAATGATTCAAAATTTTATTATGGATATTAATTTTGTTGAAATGTATATAGGAATATATTTACATAGATTTTTTCATTGGGTTTTCATGATGACCTTTGATGCATGATAGAATTTGGGTAGGGGTTGATAAACTCACAAAGTTGATGAATTTCATATCTGTATAAGAAAACGTTTAATGTGATTTCCTCGGTAAGATTTATATGAAGGATCCTACAAGACCTATTAGGGTTTATAATCTCATTGCTCAAAATAAGGATATGAAATTTAGTTTTAGATAATGTAAGGGGATATATAATGTTATTTGGATTTAGTTGAAGATAAAATATCATATACAATGAATAAATGTATTAAAAAACACAACATGTTATTCGAATTTTGGAAGATATACTATAGAAACATATTATTGATTTTGGTAGACTTGATAATATTATTTTTCTTTGGTGGAATTGATTTAGAATAACCAATATCAATAATTGATCCATATAAACCCATTTGATGGATTGTATGATCAACCACATTAGTAACCATTATTTTTGTTTCTGATTAGAGAGAGGAATCTTCTAGGAACCAGTTTGGTGCATGAAATGATAGATCATGCTAAATTTATTAAAAGGAGCAAGATTTCAGAAAAAATATGAAGGAACCATTATTTTGATCTTCAAATAAACACAATATTTGTTATTGTAGATAATGAATTGTTAAAATTGACTACCAAGTTACAATATTAATTAATTGGAATGTGGAGGAAACTTTATTCATGGTATGTTGGACCTTTTGTAATCATAGAGTAGATTTATAAAGTATTATATTGGATAGTGTTCTAAAAATATGTTATAAAATTCATAACAATATCCAAATTTTACAATTGTAGTTATGACAATCGGAATTACATTATAAGAAAACTATTTTAATTATAAATTACATTACTTAATTCATTAGATTTTTTATTATAAATTTTAAAATTCTAGATTTATTTTGGTAATAAATTATTGATATGAATGGAAGGATTATAAAAATAGACCAAGAATTCTTAAAAAATTAAGAATTTGTTTTTTTAAAGTCATATGAACAATCTGTGAGACTGCATGCATAGGTTATTCATTTCAATAAAAAGTGGAAAATTTTATTTTAACCCCTTTTTTTGGAAATAAATTTTCATTATTTATTTCAGGTATTCATGAGCCTGCCAAAGGAATCTCCAACTAAAACTAAATCTCCCTATTCCCCCCCCCCCTATTGTGATTTCCCATTAGTTCGTGGTGTTATATTTTGGTTAGTGTCACTAATATTCTAATTTCCCCTTCATTCTTTATCTTATTCCTCTCCCAAGTCCTAACCCATCCATCTTAGATAAGGGTACCATTTTGGGCCTTACATAGTAAATTTGGGGCACTTGTATTTTGGCAATTATAACCTTTTTATATGGACACAATCTCCCCTTTTTTGTGGGTTAATATTGATTTTAGGGATTTTTAGTTGATGTTTTTTATAACAACATAGTTTTTTCATACATGGATATTACTTCCTTTTTTAGAACATTTCATACATCATAAAATCACACACCCAAAGACCATATTAGTTCAGTATCTTCAGAAACTTGAAAATAAACTTCTATTATGGTGAAAGATCTTCAATGTTTCAACCAAATATAATTTCATTTAGTACTCAAACTTTAACCCATTCCTTATAACCTAGGAAGTGAAACATAAAAATGGGTGATATCAGATGCCAAGTAAGGGTAAACAAAGTCAATACCTACGAATAACATGAGAACAATGGTATGAGTACATGATTGTAAAAATATAAGATCCTACCCTATGTAACAAATATCATATAAATGATTTATCGAATAAATATTTTTAGTTCCGAAGGGAATTAGGAGAATAATCCATGAAATCATAACATTATAATATGACAAGGACTTTGTGGTAGACACAAAAAAATATAATATCATACCCTATAAGTCAACAAACATTTCCAAAACATAACAGGGAAATTTATGGGGATTATACCAAATGGGTGAGACACACCGCCACCATCAGTCATAGTCCATTCTTTGAAAGGGATCAGGTTTCCCTATCTCTCCATAGTTGATATGTTTCCCCTTTATCCATAGTTTATCAAGACTATCGAGTTGTTTCCATCATTATCTCATGAGACATAAATAATTAATCAATTCATTTGAAGGAGATATAGGTCAAATCCATCCCATAATTTAAACCATACATATGTGTTCCAAAATAATACAAATAAATAATTATATTAGAACCCATGGAATGAAATGGGTTTCATAAACATCACAAAATGATAACATACCCCAATAAAAAGAAAAATGTTTCATAAATATCATTACATCATAAACATACAACAATAATAGAAATATTAATAATGGTATCATTGAATCATATCCCGAATAAAACATAAGTAACAGAAAATAATGTAATCTTATATGGAAAACAATTTTGATATATCACATTAAAATTTTTTTGAGGAAAATATCCTTTCCGATTTGAAAACATTTTATTTTTGTCAAATTCATTGAAATTTTAAAAGAAATTTTTTTATTTTAACTTAAACCTATAATATTTTAAAATATTATTCAATTAATTAATTTTTAATAATGGAGTGTTCATTCTGAATGAGTTATAAAAAATTCACTCCATACTTTTGTCTGAAATTTCAAAATGTTCCATGTTTGGAAAATGAAAAAATGATCCATTTCAAACCATGTAGTAAAAAATAAAAAATTGGAAAAAATTAATTTAATAATTTATTGTATTATATTAAAATAAATTTTTAAAAAATATTTATAAAACATGTAAATTGAAGAAAAATATTCCCCAGTGGATACATAAAATGAAAAATTCTCAAATATTGATGAGATCATGAAATATATACTCATCACTTTATAATAATTAGAATCACAAACACCATTATTGAAATAAAATTATATGTTAATTAAAATACCATTATATTCTTTATATGACTCATAATAGGCATTCATGGGATGTATATACACAAAATAGAAGAAAGAAGCTGTGTAAAAGGCATGTGTTGCACTGAAATAAAAGTGAGACATAAATCCCTTACTACTTGAGTAATCTTAGAATCAGGAAACTCATGAGGAAATAACATAAATTAAATATTTTAATATCATTAAATAATGTATATTAATGATATAACATTTCATATTTCAGTATATATCCCATACAAAATAAGCGACTGGTGAATATGTCATGTATCTCATGAAAACAAAAAGTGAGATGAAATTCCCTTACCTTACTTCTTGACAGTTGTTGTAATCATTAAAAAAACCTATCAAATAAATATAAATTTATTATAAATCTTTTAAATAACCATATTCATATATATAATACCATATATAACTTACTCATGACTTTATATGACCCACATATTAACAATTCAAAGTTTGAGTTACTTTTTTGTTAATTGCCGCTTTGTTTCTCATACATGTTTTGACATGTTATTCATGGGCCTCATAATTAAATCATGATTTAATTATCTATATAATGATAAAAATTATAAAAATATATTATATATACAGTTTTCGACGCTTTTTCCAGGGTGTGCGCGTCTGTTTCATTTGGGGATGAGGGGTGTAGTTTTGTTGCCCTACATTCCCACTTTCCAAAGGTGAGTGGATTTCATCGCTTGTTCAGGTACGTCTGCTCCTTGATCAAAACGGTATGATGGGATCTTAGTTCTCCCTTCCGTGGATTCCTCCTCAGAACTCGTCCCCTAGTCTGGGTCTCCCTTATAGACTTAATACATTGTTCATGAAACTCTTCCAAGCGCCATATCTTCATGGACACTAGTTAATTACACTACTTCTTTCAGAACATTCCAAGGGGTACGGTCAGGGTAGCAACCTTTGGTTAGGGGAGTAGTCACATTGGGCATCACTGGCATGTTTGGAAACTGGGGGATTGGTGTGTCTGTCTTCTATCCCTTATTATAGGGCTTATCGAGGGAAAGGAAGCCCAAGGCATCCCACATCGAACGCGGGGAATCATATTCCATGGTCATGTATCTGAGGTTTTCCTCACCTTACTCTGTTTAACACAGGGTATGCTGAAAGTTTAACATCCAGCGGAGATGGATCGGGCTGATCAGAACACTGATTGGAGTGGATCAGATGGGTGAAACCCCTAGAGGGAACACCGATATTTGGGCATACATGTGGGTGGCTTCCTAAGTGCTGTTGAGGATAATGGGGTATGAGTTGGCATGATCCCACCAAGATGTGGTGGCCCAGGTATGAATTAGTATGGATGATGGATCGGTTTAATGAAGTGTATGGAGAGTGGGATGGAACTACCATGAGGATGACTATGGTTTGGGGCTTGATCCTTGGAGAGGCTTCGTACGTATCCCCGTGGCGAGGAATCAAAGTCCACATAGTTCATCTGATGACGGCTTACCACTGATTGGGGATTTCAATGAATTGCTTCTGGATGGTGTTGTAACGGCTTACCAATGGATAAGAATATCAACGGCTTACCACTGAATAGGATCACAACCGCTTACCACTGACTGAGGCCCACAGTTCAACGTTATGCAGGACAGGGGTGGACCGATGTGAAGGGGGTCGAAATTGCCAGGGTGTTGGGATTGTACCTCATGGAGGATTCCTACACACCATACCTTTCCAAGGATCAAAGTCCTCGTAGTTCCTAGATATGGGGTCATTTGGGTCATACGCTCTGAGGCAGCCCAATGTGTTGGTGCGCCGACGTGAAGGGGTCGGAGCCAATGGATAGTGGTGGGCTTGAACCTCAGAGAGGCTTCCTACGTACCCTCCTTTGGTATGGATCAAATTCATCATAGTTTGGATGGGTGGTAACCAACATGAAGGTGGACCTGGGGTCCAATGGTTGTTGGGCTTGAACCTTGTGGAGGCTTCCTACGTACCCTGCCTTTACAAGGATCAAAGACCTTGAAGTTCGGGGGGTGTCGGAAAACCGACGTGAAGGTGGACCTGGGGTCCAATGGTTGTTGAGCTTGAACCTCATGGAGGCTTCCTACGTACCCTGCCTTATCAAGGATCAAAGACCACGTAGTTTAGGGGGTGTGGTGAACTGATGTGAATGTGGTCAGAACGACCAGGTGTTGGGCTTGAACCTCGTGGAGGCTTCCTACGTACCCTGACTTAGCAAGTATCAAAGGACATGTAGTTCAGGGGGTGTGGTGAACCAATTTCAAGGTGGTCGGAATGACCGTTTGTTGGGATTGAACCTCATGAAGGCTTCCTATGTACCCTACCATAGAAAGATCAAAGACCACGTAGTTCAGGGGGTGAGGTGAACCTATAAGAAGGTGGTCGAAACTACCGAGTGTTGGGATTGAACCTTTTGGAGGCTTCCAACAAACCCTGCCTCGGTAAGGATCAAAGACCTCGTAGTTCAAGTGGTGGGATTTTTTTCTTACGCTCTGAGGTAGCCCAAGTAATATTTCATGGTCGGCGCTCACTCTAAGCCCACGTGATTCATGCCCGGTGTGAGAAACAAGAGATAGCAGAGACCTGGCGATCATGTCGCGAAAGGTGGGTCTGTGGAAAGTAGAGTGGGGCTTATCCGTGATCACAACCCAAGGTGAAAACAGGTGCTTATGCATGGTTGGTGGCCCGTGGAGGTTGGGACATACTCCAGGAAGGAGGCCCGATGGCGACAAAGCCCAGTGGGAGAGGGATTTGGCTCCAAAGAAAGGAGGTGTCCGGTGTCTATTTCCCACTCCCCCTGGTCCTTGGGACTGAAGAAGAATGGAGGAGCAGGGATGCTGCCTCCGGCAAGAAAAGATATGGGGCTTACACCAGGGTGGATTCCTTTTTCCCGTGGAAAAATGCCACTATGATAAAAATGATATTATCCCCTATGATGGGATGATCTCATCATCATGGAGAATAGTGGGCGTGGAGAATTTACAAGGTGGGGGAACCCCGCGTGCATGGCATGGGGCGAGGTTACAGTTTAACATCATGTACTGAGGACGATGGCGCTTGGCAGTTTAACGTCCTGCATATCAGACAAGGTGGGTTTTCTCTTCACCCCTAAGACTTACATAACAGGTACTCTCTGCTCCTTGGTGCAGAAAGGGGATAGGCAATGCCGTGTTGGGGGTTTTCATGGAGCGAACCATCGGGGGGCCCACGTAATCATAGCTATCCAAAAAAGCAATATCCATTACCGTGCCTATGAGGAGAAGCATGAGGCGACGCAACGCAACGGGAGGTATTTTCCAAGGGACATTGAAATCACATCGTGCAAACCTGAAGGGATGCACAGGAAAAGAAATCGCAAAGTATAGGGGTTCATAGGCAAGGGCCCTCTGAAGCTCTGCTACTCCGCATGGCAGAGGGTACCTGTGAAGGGGTGTGCTTTCGCGGAGTGGGGCGCCTCAGCATAAGCATTGGTCAAAGGTGCATGTGGTAGGTGCTTCACTAAGTGGAAAGGGTTTCGCGGAGCATTGCCTAGTGGAACAAAGGTTCTAGGCATCGTGATGCAATGTGCTTTGTGAAGTACAGTGACCCTTCATTGGCATGTGGATCATGTGAACATGAAGTTTGTTTCATGAATCATAAACACTCCGCATTTAATCGGGTCCCATTGGGGATCCCCTTCCTTCGGGGAGGCCCTTAGGCTCCGCAAAATTCATCCCTCTCTGAAGAGGGGATCAAAATGAGACAAAGGGGAAGCATTTCGCAGAGCATAAGTACCTCGCACAGCTCATGGTTCGCAGAGCAGAAAGATGCTTTGCGATTCGGAAGTTGGGAAGTCAAATGGTCATATTTTCCACCTCCTAAACTTTGGGTAGGATAGTATTTAAATGGTAGAGGCGTCGCGAAGAATCAGGTTCTTGGTGCGAAGAGTAATTCATTTGATCCATGGCGTGTCAGGAACGTCAAATGCATTTGCGGATCATTACTGCCCTCTTGCTCTGCGGCTGCTCGCGAACATCAAATGTGGTCGCAGAGCCTTACCCCCTCCTTTATTCACGGAGGGTCACAAATGTCAAGGGTAATCGAAAATCGTTATCACCTGCTTGCTTCGTGGTGGGTCACGAATGTCAAGGGTGGTCGCGGAGCGTAACCGCCTCCTTGCTTCGCAGCGGCGCGGTGCGATCCGTTCTCCGCGAATGGGCTTCACGAGGCAGATCTTGGGTCTATGTCTTCTTCTCCTCCCCATATTTTGGTATCAAAAAATGCCACCCCTCGGACTTGGAGTCGCGGAGAAGTCAAGGGTCGAAGTATGAATGTCAATCGCCAAAATCCTTGGTCATCTGAGAAGCTACCTCGCAAAGAGGGCTCGCCAAGAGGGAAAGCGATGCTCTGGTCGGACATGTTGTGAAGAAGGATTCTTCTGGGATGCACCGCAAATATTTGAGTGTCCCTCTCCTATAAATAGGGGACCAGAACACTCTTTTTTCTCTTCCAGTCTCTGCGATTTTGGACTGTTGTGCTCTCGATTCGTGAAGCTCCGTGTAATCCATGACTGCTCTCTGCAAATAGGATCTTCTCTTTGTGGCGAACAGTAAGTTTTTGACTCCTCTACAGCACTTTGTGATCTCAATATTGAAGGCATGGGTAGGACTCCGCGAACGAGCTTTACGAACTCGTGCTTGAAGGTGTGGTCGGGACTACGCGAATGGGCTTTGCGAACTCTCTCCGCGAACCGGCTTCACGAACACTCTCCATGAACGAGCTTCGTGAACCAACCCGAAAATCATCCAAGTTCTAAAACTGAATGGCTCACCAAGAAGCTACAGAGGGGGTTTGTGCAGATACTGCCCAAAGGGATGACATGGCGAATAGTCTGGGTCTGGGGGAGTTGGTACGGATCCACTCAGACCATAGTTCATTGGTAGAGCTGCTATCAGAGAGCCAGAAGAACTACCCGCTACGTAAGAGGTTTCCTTTGAATGGATTCGGGTTGAGGGATGAGGTCTTTATCCTAGAAGGAAGTAGGGATGAACGAGCTTACTGGTTCAGGAGCATGTCGTGCCAGTGCCGATGGTTCATGGCGGCTGATGGCCATGCCCAGGAAGATTTCATACCCGTCAATGTTGATTGCTTATACAACCACCTGAATAAATCCGATTGGAAGGAGTTACATCTGGACACGTCTCCTCCTCTTTACCACATTATACTGAAGGATTCTTTGAGGAACCCGAGGAAGGGGTGGTTCGAGGAATGGGACCTATTCCAGGGTGGCAACTTCACAAACGATTGGGCCTGGGCCTACTGGGTAGGCACCCTGTGTGAGGAGTTTGGGGCTGAGCTTAAGAGAGTGGGTTTGTATGAGGTGGCCTTAGCCTCTCAATTTCACATATATCAACTGAAATAGATGATGCCATAGCTATTTAGGATATGGTCATTGGGGACCAATACCTTCCACTTACACCATGGGGAGGTCGGTATTAGCTTGTGGGATGTCCACCAGATTTCGGGGGCTCCTCATACTGTGGGTGATGTACAAAAAATTCCTCACCATCATGAGTGTGTGGGAGGATCCAGAGAAAATTCCATGGCTGTTTATGGTACTGATGGAGCTTGTACCCTAGGAGGACAAGGAGGCCGTAATGTATGTCCACTTCAGGAGGTGGTTCAGACAATTTCTGAACTTCCTGGAAAGCAGGCAGTTTCCGACGATACCTCGGACTTGCCCGAAGGGGGATCAGAGTAAGGAGCACTCGTACAAGTGATTTTTGGAGGACAATCAGTGGAAGACCTAGGGTTTTAGTGTCAGCACTGAGCAGCATCCATTAGTCAGGCCGGTAGGGTTCATTGCGGCTCTGATATGTGGTAGGATCCTATCAGTGAGGGATACCAACATGGGAGTACGCCCCTAAGACATTAATCATGGCGTCCACATTGGTGACAGTAGGGTGGATCAACCTGGGAATCTCAATACTCTTCAAGATGTATAAGGTGTTATAGCATATCAGCAAGGGGAAAAGGCCACATAGGGTATGTGGGCCATTCCACCACCTGTATGGGTGGATATCGGCACATATCAGGGGGGTTTAGGAATACCCAAACCCTATCTCTCTTCCAAGCTCGAACTTCCACCCATCGATCCTGAATGTCGTGGGGAGCTTTCTGGCCAAGCTGATCGCACTGTCGGTTTAGAACCGGGTGTGAAGGGTGGAGGAATTCAATTTCCACCCATTTCCTTTGCCGACGGGGGTATTTACTGATGATGGTTGGGGGACAGAAGAGCACTGATCCTATCTCCTGGACATTCAAGATGGAGTCTTGGTGGAAATGGTGGACCGTGAGCCCTTCTATGAGCCATACACCCCATATCGGTTTTCAAGGCAATTCCAATGTATGCAGAGGCTGACCCCATAGGTGTATCTGGAGATGCGCTATGAATAACACTCATGCGTGATGACGTAGATGTGGCTCATGTTCATGAAGGAATATGGGAGAATGCGGAACGAGTTGCCTCGACAGACCACCTTCCTCAGGCTAGTAATGGAATATGCACAGATCTGGGAGGTGGCCTACCCAGGGGAGATGCTGAAGCAGCCAACCATTCGAGTTGGTGTTGGTGAGCTTCCCTGACCTCGGGGCCGGAAGGTGGCAAGGGCATCCCATGGTGGCAGGGCTGTCGTGGCAGCAAGGCCCACACCAGTTGAGGGTGTGGCTGCATCCATAGATCTAGTAGTGGTAGCGGACCCGGGGATTCTATAAGAATAGAGCCATCTGAAGGGGAGTCTGCCGAGAGGATTCCGCAGGATACCCACCCAGGCTCTAGGGAAGCGACTGTGCCATATCGACACGTCGGAGAATGTCATCATCCCGGAGGCCTGGGACATCAGGGAAGTCAACAGAAAATTCTTCAGCCCCGCCAAGTTGTGGCAGCACCTGAACCATCTCGGGATGTATTTACCAAGGATAGTTCCTATTCGGGATGGCTTTGCGGTGCCCCAGGCAGAGGCAGAGTTGTACTTGGTAGAGCTCTAGGACTTTGTGAATTTCTAGGGTGCTCCTTGTCCAATGAAAGATCTAGTCAAGGTGTTGCTCGATCGCACTAATCCCCCACAGTTGTCGGTCACTGATTTGAAAGGGTGCTTCCCCCTATCAGAAGAATCGTAAGAGTCTTCCTGGGGAGACGAGGCTGGGAGAGGGAGCCCATTGGAGGATGTAAAAGTTGGAGATCAAGACTCGGATCTTCAACAGTTTACAGAGGCCCTTGAGGTAAAAATATGAAACCCCATTCTCTGAGACTTTCTTTGAGGTCATTCTAGTCTCCTTGTTAACATATGAACCATGCAGGAGGGTCTTATATACATTACTCATTATCATCCCTCAATTGATACAGATGTGGGACCCTCAGGATCTATGAATTTCATCGCATCTATTGCTACCTCCAGTGGGGCTAGGATACCTGACGCGACCCCTCTGAAGCTTTCAAACCTTAAGACCATTTAAAGGGTTCCACGCTTCGGGGTCCCGACAGCATCAACCCAAGAGTGAGACCAGGGATTCAATCTCTCTAAATCCCCTCTACCAATTTTATGAATGTCATCCCCTAACCATTTTTACTGACGTCCATGTCCCTTTTTGGCGCGTACAGTTCTTCAAATGGTGTGGGTCTCCTTGGTGAGGTTGGTAGGGGCTTCAGGCGGTTTCCTTCTTAGGGGAATTCCGGTGGTCATGGTGGTGGAGGCCCCGACCGACCTAACTGTGGCGCTCCCAATCACCAGTGGGACCGTCAACTCGGGTGCACCTGAGATCATTAAGGTGGGGTCTGAAGATGAGGACCGGTCAGACAGCCCCAGTCCCTCCATGCCCGATCAAACACCAGACATGGACCCTGCTGAAGAGTTCCTAGGGGCGTTCCCCGTGTATGAGCCTACCAACTATGCCGACTGGGACAAGACGGCCTCTGATGAAGAGGATAGAAAGATAGTTCATCGCTGATCATTAAAGATGATCATGCACTTCATCAATGACACCCCCCAAGCACTATGGTTGGATGAGATGGAAAGACATCGCTCGTGACTGTGCGAACTATGTGTTAGGGGAGTGGATGACCATCATCCTCACATGCTCGTTCAAAATCTTATGGCGGAAAAGATTCAGGAGTATGAAAATGGCCTTAGTGTGGGATGGTAGTAGTGGAAAGTGGTAAACATAAATGGGATCCAGGAGGATGAAGATGAGGTCCAACGGTTGCATAATTGTGTGGAAGAGCACTCAACCTCCCTCAATGCACAATCCTAGCTAATAATGCGATTGAAGGCCCAAATGGCAGAAGCCGAAGAGGGTATGAAGTGAGCCTCTAAAGAGATGAATTCCATTTAGAAAATCGTGGAGTGGGTCCAGATTGCAGCCAAAGAATTGCGCCCCCTCGCTACCGAGGAGGAGTGGCATCTGAGCAGGCGGCATCAACTCTTGGATGCCACCAGCTACAGTGTGGCGGAGCTGCTACGCTCTTTTGACGAGGTCAACCCGTCAATAGGTGGAGTCGACCCCCGGGTACTGTAATTATTAAAAACCCTCAAATAAACATTCATGTGTTGACTGTTTGATTCCATAACATGCACAAGTTCGGTTGTTTACATTGGTTTATTGCATCCTCGTGATGTTCACGGAGCATCCAGCGATCATTCCCTAAGCTCACCTAGGTCGGGCCTGATGTCAGAAACAAGGGATGACCACCTTATCACCCCATCCAAATGTTGGAGTGAAAACCAATATTCGGGCATCTAGGGATTGAACAACTGGTCTGGATTTCCAGGAGGAAGTAGGAGAGACCTGACTAGAGGATGAAGCTCTCAAAACAGCCGAATTACCGCTTTTCCAGTGAGCTCTTGTGCATGAATGGGGTAATTCCAAGGGCGCTGTAATCAATCCGAATAGATGGGAATGGTATGTGTGAATCACGATACCCAGGATTTGGAACATTGTGGGGGTGGCGTGACAATGAAGGATAATTTTTGACCACATTAGAAACATAGTATCCTTATTGTATTAGCCTAGAGTGGGGATAGAAAATGAGATCCGACCACTGACCATATTCAAAACATGGGGTCGGACTCAAAATGTCATATGTTAGTCTTCCAGAATATTGTACTATAACAATAGGCGGGCCATGGGCTGAGAATCTATACTGTTAGGGGGTTCCCTTAGACATGAAATAGGAAGAGGGTCCGAATAAGTGGTATGCAAAGCATGGAATGTGGAGTGATTGTTTGTTCGAACTGAATCCAACACTCCAAATTACACCATCATGGTGGGAGAACAATAGATGGGTGCATCGTTCTGATCAGTGATCAAGCATAATTCCAAATAGGACCTCCCTGGTGAGGAAACTTTTGCTTCCCAGCATTATCACGAGGCATCCCAAACTTGTTCAGGGAAAAGCCACAGTTACATGGTTCCCAAAAAGGGGTCAAGATAGGGGGCCAAAAATGAGGAGGAATAGGATTTATGATTCATGGGGTTGGACCCATGGATAAATACCAGGTTGTATCTACATATCCCATGAGGATGAGAATCAATCCATATGTAGTTCTGGAAGATGTCGTGCAGTTTAATGTCTGGCGGCAAGGACACAGAGTGGTCTTAGTTTACGGTCATAGAGCACAAACCATGGATCAGTAAGGAGTTCAGGGGACACATGGTAAAGTGATTATGAAATCCGACTTGAATGAGGACCCGGAGTCCAGATTACCATGTGTTCCCCAAGAAGGTTTTAGGTCAAGGTATTGGAAACGAGAGTTAAGCTGGGCCCATGGGGGAAGTGCTTGGGCGTTCATACATATCACATGAGAATGAGCATCAAGCTAGACATAGTTCTAAGAGGTGGCACGGTAAGGTGCCACTGGAAAGGATAAAAGGGTCATGCAGGTGTGGCCCTCGCACCAAAAGAAGTGGTATTTGATGTGTCTTGTTTTTCTTTTAAGGTGAATGGTTTTTTTTGTGAAGCGATAGGCCTAGGATAGCAAGTCCCGACATCGCCACAAGAATCAAGCCATATGCAGGCATTGAAAAATGAAATGGCGTGTGATCGATACCAAACATGGTGTCCCCTTGAGTGAGGACATCATGATGCAATGCTATTTTTTTCATGCGGCCAAGATGATAATGTCACTGTTTAAAGTCATGTGGTGGGACCATGCGTGCATTTTAATATCATGCGGCATAGACGCAGTAGTGATGAGACTAAAGGGGGAATGTGTACGGTGCAATAAAACATACCCGACGCGACCGAGGGCAGAATCCCATAACACACTATACGCGAATCCATGAATGAGACCATGGGAAAAGGGGCCAAAATAGAGGTAAGATGGTAAGGGGTAGGAGAAACTAGCTCCCAATTGAGATGAACCCGAAAACGAGACGTTTGGGTGATCCTAAGTATCCCATGAAGATGGGAATCAAGCCATACATAGTTCTAAAAGAGATCTCAGTTTATGGTCTTAGAGCTCAGACCATGGAGAAACGAAATCCTTTCAAGTAAGCGTAGACCTCAACCCGATCCCTAAGCCCACGTGAGTCAAACTCGGTGTGGGAAACAAGGGAAGAAGAGGTTTTTTTTCAATACCTGGGATGCATGTCCAAGGGAAGTCGGTGCAGAGCTTGAATGACGCCTTTACCGCGACAGTGTCCTCTTAATGTTCAAATGTGCACTGAGGGATAGTTTCAGGAGTGCTAAAATTCCACTTGGACCTGATGGGGTGGACAATGATGTGAATCATGTAACCAACATTCATGTCTTAAAGGGGATGGCATGACGATTGAAGATAACTATTGACCGTGTTCTAAAAATAGCATCCCAATCGCATTATCCTAAAATGGGTACAAACAAATGAGCGTCATCTGCTGACCAAATTCACAACGTGGGACTTGTATCGATTTTTTGTCTGAAACCATCAAGGACGTTGGCCTGTAATGGCAGGAGAGCTTTTAGGCCTAGAATCCAGGATATTTGGGGATCCCTTCGGGTGTGAAAGGTGATGAAATCCCTAATTAGGGAGAACACGAAGCCTGAGAAAATGGGAAAATCATGCCCGAGTAGAGTCTGACACACCACATGATGAACCTGAGTACTCTTAAGCAGATTGGCGCATCACTGCCGAGGGTCAAGGCGGGTGCTCAACTTGAGAGTATCCAATATGAAGGGATGAGTATAGAATAAGGGTATAGAGAACCCTCAGGAGGGTGAGGTATGTGGCATGGTCTTTACAAACCCGACGTGAATGAGGACATAGTCCTATACCACACTATACTACCCTCCCCGGGAAAGGGTAGGCCAAGAGGCCAAGGTGAAAGGGAGATTTTTGAGAGATGGGGCAGGACCCAAAGTCTAGACATTTGGGCAGTCCTACGTATCCCATGAGGATGGGAATCAAGCCTCACGTAGTTCAATGAAGGGGAAATTACGAAAAGATCTTAGTTTAAGGTCTTACAACTCGGAGAAATGGAAAAGGGACTATCCCAAGTAATGGTGAACCTTAACCTGATACCTAAGCCTACGTGAGTCGAACTCAGTGTAGGAAACAAGGGTGGATAAGGTATTTTCAATACGTGAAATATATGCCAAAAGGGGAATCAATGGAGCCCCAAATGATTGCCTTATTGCTGCTTTCTTCTAATAACGCGTGGAAGCACACTGAGGAATAATATCAAGAATCAAGAAGTTCTACTTGGACATGATGATGTGGAGAAGGATTTGAATCATGAAACCAACATTTCGGGCTCAATGGGGTTGGCATGATGATGGAGGATGACTATTGACCATGTTCAAAACACAACATCCGTATCACGTTATCCTGAAATGTGGAAAAACAAATGAGCGCCAGCCGCTGACCATATTCGTAATGCGGGACTTGTACCGATTTATTGTATAAAACCCTCAAGGACGTTGGACCATAATGGTAGGAGGGCCCATAATCCTATCATCTAGGCCATTTAAGGGTCCCTTCGGGTGTGAAAGGTGATGGAAGCCCTAATGAGAGAGAAATGAAGCCTGAAAAAATGGGCAAAAGCATGTCTGAGTAGAGTCCGACATTCCATGTACTAAAACAGAGTACCCTTAGGCACATTGGTGGATTACCAAAAGAGGGAAGAGGGGCCAGGATAACAGGGAGACCCCTAAAATATGGGGTTGGACCCACAGACGAGATGCTCAGGTGGTCCTATGTATCCCCTGAGGATGGGAATCAAGCCACACATAGTTCTGGAATCACACATAGGGGTAAAAAACCCTAATGATGTGGGTGTACGACATGGAGAGTAACCCAATGTGAATGAGGAAATAATCACATACCACACCGTACAACCCAAAATAGGAACTTGGGTCGGGGGCTCGAAAAGGAAAGGGGGCCTGAGGCTGGGCCTCGTTTAGAAAGACCCGACCAGTTTGCATTTTAACGTCTTACAGTGAGAACGAAGAGAGGAGAAAGATACCCCAAACTTGGGAGGTGTACGACATGGATAATAACCTGACGTGAAAGATTACATAATCCCATAACACACCGTACACTTCGGGTAAGAACTTGGACTAGGGCCCGAGAAGGCCGAGGGGCCTGAGGCTGGGCCTCGGTCAGAAAGGCCCGACCAGTTTACAGTTTAACCACTTGCAGTGAGGTCAAAAATGGGTAAGATACCTTATATACAGGAGGTGTATGATACGGAGAATAACCTGACGTATATGAGGACATAATCCCATACCACACCGTACACTCCTGAATGAGATCCTGGGCTAGAGGCCAAAAAGGGCTGAGGGGGATGAGGTCGGGTGTCTCAACTAATGGTATCCATACAACCTCTTATTCAATTACCGCCTCATCACAGCTCCTAATCCCATGTGACAAGTGCTCGGTGTGGGAAACAATGAGTTGGATTCGACTCTCCCTTCCATATAGGGGTCTAGAGACTAGCATCACCCGATGGGAGTTCGTTGGTTGGAGATACAATGGGATATAATGAACCATTGCACTCAATGTTTGGGACATCTTTGGGTGGCCCTAACGACATAGGATAGTTGTTGACCATGTTCGAAACACATCGTCCCTATAGTGACCTGGAATGGGAACAAAAAATGAGTGTAGACTGCTGACCATATTTGCAATGCGGATTTGTATCAATTTGTTATTCAACATCCTCGAGGGTATTGGCCCGAAGTGGTAGGAGAGCCCTTGGGCCTAGCATCCATGTCGTTCCGGGGCCCTTCTAGATGGGAGAGATAATGGAGTCCCAATCAAAGAAGTTGGTGAAGCATAGCTGTACCCATAGATTTTAAAATCAAGAAGTGCGATGAAAGAGGCGGACACCTATGGGGAGGGGGAAGTATGGAGGAATCGAGGTGAGCTCGCCATGTATTGAGGAAGAAACATGTACCACCCCATATTTCCTGACCTGATGGGAGATTATGGAATTTGGGTTGGGCTAACAGACGAAGTGTCCAGGTGTTCCTATGTATCCCATGAGGATGGGAATCAAGTCGTACGTAGTACTTGATGCCTATGCAGTTTAACGTCATGCGGTGAGGATGTGGGAGGATATAAGAATAGGGAGCTGGCACATGGTATGATCGTTACAATCCTAGCATGATTGGGGCTAAGGAAGCCTACACCATATCATGCAAGGATCCTCTGAGAGAACTATTCCCAGGGGGATAGTCAAAGAGGAGATTTTAGGGGCTGGGCTCAAGACGAAATGCTTGAGTGTTCCTACGTATCCCATGTAGATGGGAATCAAGCCATATGTAGTTCTAAGGGTACATTTTAACATCTTGTAGGATGATGCACAATTTAAAGTCATGTAGAACTGAACAGTTTAAGGTCATGCTGGACCAAATAGTTTAGGTTCATGCCAGACCAGCACGCCGTTTAGGGTCATACAGGACCGACAGTTTAAGGTCGCACAGGATCCCCGTGCAATTTAGGGTCATGCAGGACCATCCAGTTTAAGGTCGTGCAGGACCACCGTGTAGTTAAGGGTCATGCTGGACCATCCACTTTATGGACATGCAGGACGACCGTGTAGTTTAGGGTCGTGCAGGACCATCCAGTTTAAGGTCACGCAGGACCACCGTGCAGTTTAGGGTCCTGCAGGACCATCCAGTTTAAGGTCGGGCAGGACCACCGTATAGTTTAGGGTCATCCAGGATTATCCAGTTTAAGGTTGTGTGGGACCAACGTGCAGTCTTGGGTCATGAAAGACCATCCAGTTTAAGGTTATGCAGGACCACCGCGTAGTTTAGGGGTCGAGCAGGACCATCTAGTTTAAGTTCATGCAAGACCACCGTGCAGTTTAGGGTCCTGCAGGACCATCCGGTTTAAGGTCGTGTAGGAACAGTAAGCTTAGGAAAAGTATTGCTTAAGGAACATGGTATTGGTGGGACGAGTTATATGCTCACCAACCATGGTCACCAGGGAGTATGCTCCATTGGGGTAAACCCTGTGAATTATGTAAGGTCCTTCCCATTTGGGCTCCAACATGGGTGGTTTCCTGCTAGGGATCATTGCCACCCAGAGGGCCAATACCAAGTCATCTTGTAGGAACGAGTGGAGGAGAACCTTCTTATTGATGGCTCTAGAAATATTATTCTGATGCCTTTACATATTGTGCAGGGCATGAATCCTATTCTCTTCAAGTGCTTCCAATTCAGCCAGACGAATTTAGGCTACCTTATTTGGTGCCTGCTGGTCATAGACCACTGTGCATAACGAAGGTAGATGAATCTTGATGGGCAGGATGACCTCAGATCTGTACACCAGGGAATATGGGGTTACCTGGGTGGAATTATGAGTCATCGTCCGATAAGCCCAGAGGGCGTTGGGGAGATTTTCTGGCCAACTCTTCTTGTTCTGACCAACTATTTTCTGCAAAATGTTTGAGAGAGTTTTGTTGAACTCCTCGATCTTCCCATTTGTCTGCGCATGATAGTGGGAGGTATGGTTAGAATGGATGTTGTACATGGCATACAATTTCTTCAGCTCGGCTGCTCGGAAGTTGGTGTCATTATTGGTGAGGATAATGTGATGGTCTCTAAACTGGTAGATGATATTGGAGCTCACGAAGTCAACGATAGAACTGGCCTTGACCTCCTTAATCGGAACTACCTCTTCCCACTAGGAAAAAAAATCTGTGGCAATCCGGATGAACCTGCACTGGTGAGCTGTCTCCGATGGGTATGGTCCCATGACATCGAGTCCTCATACCACGAACAGTTAAGAGTACATGGTGGAGTGGAGAGGTTATGGTGACCGATGTAAGAAGTTAGAATGAATTTGGAACGTGTGACATCTCTTGAAGAACTCGATGCATTCATGGATCATGGAGGTCCAGAAGTATCCCAGTCTCCAGATCTGATGGGACAGCTTCGACCCAGTCTGGTGAGAATCATAGGAACTGGCGTGAGCCTCGTGCATGACCTAAGAAATCTCATCTCCATGGATCCAACGGATGAGAACACCATCTAACTCAATCTTGTAGTGGATCTTCACAATACTAGGACCACTTTGGAGGGTAAACAGCAGTGCGCGGTGTCAGATTCGCTCATGCTCGGACTGATCAGCTGGGAGGAAACCATTTTCGAGATGCTCGACAAAAGGGGATCTCCATTTGGGAGTCTCTTCCCCCACTACGCCTGAGTAACCTAGGGTTCCTGATGTGGAGGCACCGGCGGTAAGATGGCTTACTCGTAGGTCGTCTTCATCATCTGGGGTGACGGGAGAAATGACTCTCTGATGTTCCATGTGTATGATCAGATCGTCCTTCTCAGGTTCTGCAAGTGATGCAGCCAGGCTGGCTAGGGAATCGACTCGACCATTCTGATATGAAGGGACATGAGTAACTTCCGACCAAGATGGAAACTTGGACATTAGCTAGAGGGTGCGCTCTAAAAATGGTATGAGTTCTATATTTCTAACGACGTAGCCAATATTTATTTTCTTGATGACTAGTTTAGAATCCCCTTTTACATGCAGATGGGGCACATCGATCTCGATGGCCAGCTCGAGGCCAGTGATGGGGGCCTGATACTCTGCCTCATTGTTGGTGAAGCCTTCTGATAAAAAGAATGAATAAAGAATAATGGCTTGCGCCACTGTAATAAAGACAATACCCAGGCCTACTCTTTTGAGTCCGGGATCATTGAGTCTCATGTCGGTGGGGCTCTGGGATGCACCGTCAAAGTGCATATGCCAACACGGGATGGCATCATCTACTGAGAAGATTTCCTCGTTGGGAAAATCCAGGTCTAGGGACTAGTCCGTGAGGGTTGGATGGGCAGCTAGTAAGTATTCCAATTCCTGTCCCTTGATAGCTTTCTGGGGGACAAACTTGATGTCAAACTACTGGAGGACTACCACCCATCGTGCTAGACGGCCAGTCAAAATGGGGCGGTTCAGAATGTACATCAACGGGTCTACCCAAGACACCAACTGTACCTTGTGGTGCCGCATGTAGTGTCACAATTTCTACTCTGCAAACACCATTTCAAGGCAGCTCTTTACGATGGGAAAGTATCTAGTCTCCATGTCATGGAATATGCGACTGAGGTAGTAGAGACATTTTTCTGTCCCCTCAATGTTCTTCTGGGCAAGAAGGGCACCAAGAGATCATTCCCAGGCAGTCACGTACATTATTAGTGGTTTTCCAGAGATGGGTGCCATAAATACTGGAGGCTGGAGCAGATAATGCTTGATTTTCTCAAACGCGGTCTGGCACTCTTCGTCCCACTCGTAGGTGGATCCTTTCTTCATGAGCTGAGAAAAGGGCTGACACTTGCAAACCAGATTTTCAATGAATCGGCGTATGTAGGCTAAGTGGCCTTGGAAACCTCAAAGATCCTGAATATTTCTAAGGTTAGCCATCTGAGTGATGGCCTTGATCTTCTCTGGGTCGATCTAGATGCCCCGATACCTGACAACAAAGCAAAGGAACTTCCTGGAGGTGACCCCAAAGGAACATTTCAACGGGTTCATCTTTAGGTGGTGGGAATGGAGGAAGTCGAACACTTCCTCAAGGTACTTAATATGGTCCTAGAACTGTCGAGATTTGACAACCAGATCATACACATAGAATTCCACCAATGTCCCAAGGATTGGCTTGAATATGCGGTGCAGGTCCCACTGATAGGTGGTACCTGCATTCTTCAGGCCGAAGGGCATAACCAAGTAACATAAATTACCTTGGGGCGCCCTGAAAGCTGTAGACTCCTCGTCCTCGGGGGCCATTTGGATCTGGCTATATCTGGAGTAACCATCCATGGAGGAGAGGGCCTAGAACCCAGCCGTAGCATTGATCAACAATTCTATCATAGGAAGTGGAAAATCATCCTTCAGACAGTGACGGTTGAGATCTCAGAAGTCGATGCAGACTCTGATCTATCTGTTCTTCTTCCTGACTGTCACAATATTGGCTAGACACATCGGGTACTGGACCTCCTTGATGATGTTGGATTTGATGATCTTGTCAACTTTGGCCTCGACCACGACACTTTGAGAAGGGTGCATCTTTCTGGGAGGCTACTTGAAACAGCGATGATTTGTAGGGAGACTGAGGTGGTGGAAGGCTACCTGAGGATCCAGTCCTGGCATCTGGTCATAGCTCTTGGCAAATACATTCTGATTCCACTTCAATAAATCTATGTACCACTCCTGCTCCTCAAGGGATATGGTGGCACTGATCAATGTGGGTCTCGGATATGCCTCGCTACCGAGGTTCACCTTTAATAGTTCATCAACCGTAGTGGAGACGCCTTCTTAAATGGAAGGAGGAGCATCCTCCAGTTCCTCTTATTCGCTCGTGAAGGACGGATTCCCAGTGGGAGAAGCTTCCTCTAGGTCAGTAGGTCCTGAAGGAAGGTAGGTATCGGCCTGGACATTAGTGGACAGCATATCGGGAGATTCGCATGCTATTGAGACCATAGCGATGAAGGCAGTCGATCCGATCACATTTGGTCATCAGCCCAAGGGGCCATGCTTGATGATATCAAAGAAGTAGTGGTGCGTCAGCTTGATCTGGTTAATCCTAGCTCGGTGAAATAGACACATATGATGTACTATCGTTGCCATGGGGCGGACATCCCAATACTGTATGGGGGTAGGTGGCTCTGGGATCACCTAAGCCTAGTTTCTATAGGAGTATGAGGTGATTTTTTTTCGTCGCATGGACTTGGGAACATGCTTCCCTATTTTACCAGAGACAACAAATCATTTCCCCATATCGAGGGATGTGGCCTCCAATCGATGGATCTGGAAGACGTAGGCATCATCCAGACCTGCCAAAGTGTCAGTTGTGACCGTGATGGGTTCGACCTCACTTGCCTAAATCTTATTATCCTTTATCTTGTAATATTTGACATCAAGGTAGTAGACTTTACAAGAGGAGAAAGGAGATGCATAAACTTGGAGTATGCCTACTCGACCATTAAGGGAGTACTTGAGGCACTGGTGATATGACGAGGGGTCCATCGCATGTAGGTGGAGCCATGGTCTGCCCATTAATGCATGGTACGCAGTGTCCTGGGAGACAACCATGAACTCTGTGCTGGAAACTAGGCCACCGAATTAGGTCTTCGAATGGATCATACCAAATGGGGTCTAATAAATCATGTCGTATCCCTGGATTCTTAAATCAGATAGAGTCAGGTCATCCTCGGATAACCCTAGCTTCTGCAGCGTCCGCGTCGGGATATGGCTAATCCCGGAGTCAGTGTCAATGAGACAGCAGTGAACCTCCATGTCGTTAAATTGGCCAGTGATGTACAGCGGGTGGATGTGCCCATGTATGGGGAAGCCTTCATCCTCTCCAGAGAACAAAATGATGGTCTGGCATTCATCATTATCGATCGCTTCTGCATGAAAGGCTTATGCAGCTGCAACCTTCGTCTCAAACTGTTGGGGGCTTCTTAAAGCCTCAACGAGGGACTCGCGCATATCTAATGACAGGCTATGGGCTTCAAGGATGGAGAGCCTCACTGGGATGCTGGAAAGGGGCTTGAGAACATCGTATTTCTGCACCAGGCATGAACTTCTGCTTTAAGGAAGCCGCTCTGTGATAGGAGGCATAGTGTACCCTACTGGAAGGACTGACGGCTGACTGGTGCTGGGTATATCCCACTGCTCACTAGTTGAAGCCTGGAGAGTAGCTGTCAGATAAGGACTGGATAACTGAGATCAGCCTATATCAGGTCTAGGCTAGTCGCAACCTGATCGAGTTAGTTCTGCCTGATCCAATAGCACAAACGGTGGTGGAGGCAGGCCTGATGACACCGGATGAAGAGGTAGTACATGATAAGCTCTGCGCTGGGCATGCTGTCTGGTATGCACGGCCTGGCTAGAGGTTCCAACTAATGTGCCCCAATGACCCATATGTTCGTGGGTCCACTGACGTTGGTGTTGACTGGGGACGTTGGGGAGGTTCGCTGGGCACTCCCCATTGTCGGGAGTCATATAGGGGTTCACCCACTCCATGGTATTAACCTAAGCCTACCCTTGGAAATCACTTGAAGAGTCATCCACTACTGGGTGGATTTTGGGGGGATTCCCCATCTCAAGACTCATGAAGTCACCGAGAGTGTGAGATGACGATGGCATCGGTGGGGTGTGTTACTTTCCCTTACACCTCCGATGCTTTCTCTTCTAGGAAGAGGCCAACTGAGATGATGATGCAGAAGTGGTGGTCGCGGATTCTGACGACTCCGGATGATTCAGGAATTTCTGAGTAATGCCATGGGAATGTGAGACCATTTTTCGAGCCATCCATTCATCATACTTCTAGGACTCATGGTTGGAAACATGATGCCACTGACCTTTATCGTCACTAATGTTGTCTGGCCTTACAAAGGCACCTTCCACTTGTGTCGGGGCTAGTCCTAGCCTGAATATGTTGTTATCGACCTGGTCTTGAAGCCATTTTTCAATCATATAGCACAGCTTGAGGATGTTCCCCAGAATCCAATGATAGGGGAAATAGTTGGGGCAGTCAGTGAGGTTCACCTCCTCTGGCCTTCTGCACTCAGGAAGATGCACAATCCCTTGTTCCAAGGCATTTCTAAAACATCCTGGGACCTGATTCTTATTGAACGAGTAGGTCTGGTTTCTTCTGTCTGGGAAGGGGGACCTTAGAGCATGTCCCTGAAGAGGATCTGGAGGGTCCTATTGAGTAGGCAGAGCCTGTTTATCCTACCTAGGTGTTGGCAGTGCATTACGTGGGGGTGCTTGTCAATTTTGAGGTGGATACTGCTGAGATGGAGGCTGCGCCTGAGGTGGAGGTCCTCTGCGAGGTTGCAGGGCTGGTTCCACTAGTAGCAATTCTAGTTTCCCGGGGGCTTCTATTTGGGCCACCTCTATAGAGACCCTAAGCTTAATGTACATTGACATTACATTACTTTTTCGGAATACTTAGTACATAACAAAAACACACACACAAGGACCGTAATAGTTTAGTGTCTTTGGAAACTCGGAATATAATCTTCTAATCATGGTGAAAGTTCTTCAACATCTCCCATAAAGATCTTCCTTTTTTTTATACCTAAAACCTTTCTTTATATCCTGGGGAAAAGAAAACATAAAAGGGTGATCTCAAATGCTCAGTAAGGGTAAACAAAAGAAATATCAATCACATTATATTCATAAGAACATAACATTTTGGAAATCTTAACCTGCAAAAGAGATCATAATATCATAACATGGGATAAATCATAGTAGTGAAATGTAATCCCAATAATCATAACTTAAAACATGAAACTTTGTGTCATGCACACATAATCATAGAGAATCATTTCTTGTTAGTCAAGACTCATTGCCAAGACTATCTTAGTGGACAAAGTCCATTTCTGACCCGAGTTCACTCCTCGTTTTAGTCCTGTTTCACTGAACCGGTTTAACCTACCGTTCCAGCCATGTCTATCTCATGAGATATAAAATCTTTACCCAATGAATTGGAGGGAGATATAGGTTCCACCCATCTCATAATTATACCATTCTTATGTGTTCCACAAAATCAGAAAACCATACATCATAGCATAACCCATGTAATAAAAATGGGAATCTTAAACATCGTGACATCATAAAACAATTCATATAAGATAAAGGAATTCATAAAAATATAATTCCATCACAACATAATCAAATCAATGTAATAAAAGGGATAAAAACAGAACCCATTATTATCTTATATGGAAAATAATTTTGATAAAACACTTGAACTTCATTCTTGAGGAAAATATCCTTTCTGCTTCAAAAACACTTTTCCTTTCTTAACATGTCGTATAATTATAAACTAAAAGAAGTTGATTAAAAATAAACTTGAAAACTTGTAAAGTAATCTTCTTGGAAATAATTTTTTAAAAATCCATTCATGTCGTATAAGTTAAAAAAACATTCTTCGTACTTTTGTGGGAAAAGTCAAAAAGTACCTCGTACGAAAAACGACAAAAGATTCCTTTCATATCCTTTAATAAAATCTCACCGAAGGGTAAAATTGGATTTAAATAATTGTAGGTGGATGGAAATAATATTAAATATTGAGGAAACATGGATGTGGATGATAAAATACACCCCAGTAAATTTCAAAGTATAAACAATCTCGGATAAAAATGAGATTGTGATATTTTCCCTTACCTTAGGTCTGATTTGCTTCGTAAGTGTCTGAACCTCCTGTATAATGATTTAAATAATGTTATTTACTTATTCCAGAATCATAATTATTGTTATGATATCATATATGGTCATATTCTTAGCTTCTTATTAGTAATATTTCATTACAACTTGTTATTCGGGTGTTTATTACTTTTTGTTCTTATGCGTGTTTTGTCGAATAAATTCTTATTATTCTCTTTAGGTTATAGATACCTCATTTCCATAATGTTATTAGTGTAATATATATCATATTAATTCATTCAATTCATTCAATTCATTTATATAATCAATATGCACTGAAGATCATGTAGAACGAGTCGCATCACATCGTGGAGACGGTATTCCGTACGTACGCACGAGCGATGATATCGTTCCCATGATCATGGAATTGTATTGGAGTGTATGTATACTATTTCAGAATCAATATCACTTTACAATAATCATATATAGTCATTATTTACACCATTATACCAATCCAATTAAGGTGCTGGTGGAAAGTAGATTACACCACGGCGTGGAGACGGTATTTCGTACGTACACACGCGCGGTGATTTCATTTTCCGTAGGATGGATAGATGGTGAAATAGGGTTGTTTCATACTTATAATAACATATCTGTATATGAGTGATATTGATGTTATTACTTCATAATTAAACAACTAAAGAATAAGAAGTGGAAGAAGAAATAAAGAAGAAAGAATCGGTAACGGACATTACCTCTTCTTTGAAGTGCTTCTTTGAGACCTCCTTTTAGGGCACTAAAATTGGTCTTTGAAGAAGACCAGGACCTCTAGGATGTCTCTAGGGAAGTGGAGAGGATAAATTGGCAGGGTTTGGCCGATCGTGAAGGCTAAAAGTGGTGTGAGGAAGAGAGGGAGGAGGTTCCCTTTTATAAGGGAGGAGAGGGGCACCTTTGGAATAACAAAAAATATTATTTTATTATAAAGCCAAATTCGGTTTTAAATAGCTCCAAATTGATCTATTTCGAATCTAAGGTGGGTATGGGTCGAAATCCTCTCATCAAATATAATTTAGACAAGTTTATGTTCCTATTTTTACCTTATCATTTAGATTTAACATTAAGTTAAATAATTTTACTTTTACCGTGTCTTCTTGTGTTCTTACACTATAAGGTTAATAAACTTACTATAAAAATCCAAACGAACCCCAATTTGTTTATTATTAATATATATAACCTTATCTAAGTCATTTGGCTGAACCTTACATTTTTAGGAATAAAATAACAATTAATAATATAATATTTTTTTTAAAAACTATTTTATGTCAATTTTGTCACTATTTAGTAATTGATTTTTTTGAAAATCATAACAGAATTATTAGTTCGAAAAAAGTTAATTAAATCAATAATAACATGTCATATTAACCTATAAAATTAGTTTAATTCATAAAAAGTCTCAAATTACATTTATTTGGGTATTTATAACATCAATTTTGTCAATATTTCATAAATAAGATAATTACTGCATCATATTTGTGTCATAAATAAATTAAACTATTTAATGTATAAAATTACAAATAAAATACCATTATGTATTAAATCTTTTTAGCTTTCTAATTAGTTTTTATATTCTAATTTATCTTATTTATAACCCTATATTAAAAATGATTTACTTATTAAACTTTGATTTTAACTATTTTAACCCTTCTTTAAATAAATTAATAATAAATGTCCTAATCTAATCCAAGTGGGCCTAAATGATCATATTTTATTCCTAAGGTTGTTTTTGGACGAATTACACTTATCCAATAGAATTAGGACATGTGTTAGGATAATAATAATAACATTTTTACCCTTAATTACCCTATTTACTTTTAACCGTGGTAAAAAAAGTAAAAAGTTACTATTCACCAAAAATTATTTTCATCTCATTGAACCACATTTTACTTACTGACATCAACCGTGTCTCTCGTATTTTTAAAATTCCACTCACATAAGCGGTAAAATTAAGTTTTATGAAAAATTCATTTTTTTTACTACCACTTAGTGGTTTCACTATTCATCAAAAAATGAAAGTTTCCAGAAAAATACCAAGAATTAGGCCTAAGCTATATTTGATATTATGAACTCAAAAATGATGTCTATTTTACGAAATTCAAAACATTTTAGTTTCATTAATTAATTTAAAAATTAATTACTGTCGTCAAAACAAATAGCGTGTTCTTAAGAGATAATAACTATCAAAAGATTGACACTTGTTTATGTCTGGTTTAAATGTGAAATTGCATCCAATGAACAACATTGTATTAAATTGTAAAAATATATTCTAAATATACTTTAAAACCACTCAAATTAATAATTTATCACTATTAATTATTTCAATTAAAAAAGTTTTTTTTTAATTAAAATTCAGTAATTTTCACTATTCATCAGAAAATGAAAGTTATCCGAAATGTACCAAAATTTCACCCTAAGCTAATTTCGATATTCCGAATCCAAAAATGAAGTCCATTTTGAAAAATAAAATTTACAAAATTTCAAAAAGTGGTTATTACTATTCATAACGGCTAGTTTTAATAATATTTTAATAGCATATCATTGTTTAGCGAAACTCGGTATTGCATACAACACACGCTATCGCGGAAGGTCCCGCTTGCGTGTAATGCAAGGAAAGTCAAGGATGCGTGTTGTGAAAGCTTCTTTTGGTGTAGCGTACAACACAAGACATTAATAAAATTAAAAAGAATATTTTTCATAAAATCTCAGGGTGTTACATCTACCCCCCTTAAAATGAATTTCGCCCTCGAAATTCGTCGGGGTTATAAATGGTTTACTACTCAAAAGTTTGTTTAACAGAAACCCACATCGTAAAAAGGAATACCAAAACCTATCTTTAAAAAAAAGTATGAAACGTAACGGTTACCCAAATAAACTAATCACTGGGTTTCCACATAGGTTAAAATATGGATATGGAAGAGAGATCTAATCATCATGTTCTGATGGAGAGTGGTAGAGAACATTGCTATGGAAGAGCCAGCAATCACAAAGCCATAAATTTGTGACGATCTAAGGTATCATCTTATTCATCAGATATAAGGGCACTAGAACAACATTTTTGGTTTTCAAGATCATTTCCCTAAAGTTGGTGAATTAAAATAAATACTTACATGATTTTGGTACAATTTCACTGTTGTTCGTGCTTTGAACAATTTCCACTTCATATCTTAAAGAAATGAATTTGAATTTGTTATTCATGAAGTGTTAGCAGATCATGTGATAGAATGATGGTTCATTCCATATCTTTCAAACAAAAGGTTAGCAAAAGTTATAAGTCCATCTTATGGTTAGATTAATCGTATATGGTTCCAAAAATGAACTTATACTTCATATATCATACCGCTTAATAAAATAAAACTAGTTTCTACTAACCAGGGACTTCCTGTAGGACAGTCGTAGGCGATAAAGTCCAGTCGCACTTCGGTTGTGGGTTCGATTCCCACAGCCTTGTCCGACGCGATGGGCTATCGCCCATCCTGCAGGTTGTCCTGTTTTTTTTAAACTACATTACTATAACATCCCATAAGTAATATCGAAAAAACTTCTATCCTTAAACAATACTAACTTATGTCCAACATAATCCATTCCAATCTTTAGGCTTATCAAAAAAACTTCAGTCCAAGCTCATAGTATAAAGAAAACTACTACTTGAAACGTCACATAACAATCACGTGAATGCCATAATTTATCCCCCATATATCATAAGATATATCTTTTTGGTCAAATTACAAACATGTGAACACCTTAATCATGTATTCTATTAAAGAATGAATACCCATTGAACCTTAGTGAAAACATGAATGTAGTTAAAAGTTAACACTTTCCACAAACCAAAATCCTCAATATTCTTTATACTCAAACCATGATATCACTTAGTCCTTATATCAATCATGATCTCATGAATACTTTCAAACATTTCATTTTCTCCTTATCCCTTCATGATGCGCATATCATCTACTTTCCAAAATATTTGAATCACTTTTCATGGTTACTGGTACCTTAAAATTATTGAAAACCACAATAGAATAATACAAAAATATTCTAATACACAATAAAAGTACCTCAAAAACATTATTCTTGAATACCAATACATAAACACTTCAATCCATCCTCTTCAAGTATTGTCCTGGAATAAGTCCTTCTTTGATTTAGAAGTAACTTTTTAGGTCAGGGCATTGAGATGGGTAATGCCCATGTTATCCACAAATAATACATTGAACTCCATAATAGTCTATCACTCTATGACCCTTTTCTCCACACAGATAACATCGGTCCCTCCATTTGAGGTATTCCTCAAGGTTCTTCTTCCCTTCTTTAGAAATCTCAATCTTCCTTTCTTTATGCTCCTCAACATGCGAACATGCATAATAGTTTATCATCCTCTTCTTTGATGAATTAGGCATACCACTAAATTTCACCTTGTTAATCATATATCGCGATGACTGATTCGGCATAATCACAATATCTTTCTCTTTAGGAATTACACATTTTTGTTGCTCATAGTCACCAATTTGTCCATTGGATTCAATGTTAACTGAATTCCTTCTGGTTCCCTCCATTAACTAAAACAAAAAAAGAATTTTGTGAGAGGAAAAAATCATGCTAGAGAAAACAACATAGTAAAGGGGGAGTACCCTCAATATCTAACATCTTAGGTTAAATTCTAAGATCGTTAGTGCAATTCTAGGAATATAACATATACGTATACTTAACCTTAGAGACATCCCTAGACATACCTTAGAAATATCTCTAGGGATCTCACTAACGTTTTCGCATCCTATTTTCCAAAGGTTGACTAAACCTTTCCTCTGATACCAACTGTAGAGACCCTAAGCTTAATGTACATTGAAATTACATTACTTTTGAGGAATACTTAGTACATAACAAAAACACACACACAAGGACCATAATAGTTTAGTGTCTTTGGAAACTCGGAATATAATCTTCTAATCATGGTAAAAGATCTTCAACATCTCCCATAAAGATCTTCCTTTTTTTATACCTAAAACATTTCTTTATATCCTTGGGAAAATAAAACATAAAAGGGTGAGCTCAAATGCTCAGTAAGGGTAAACAAAAGAAATATCTATCACATCATATTCATAAGAACATAACATTTTGGAAATCTTAACCTACAAAAGAGATCATAATATCATAACATGGGATAAATCATAGAAGTGAAATGTAATCCCAATTATCATAACTTAAAACATGAAACTTTGTGGAATACAGACATAATCATAGAGAATCATTTCTTGTTAGTCAAGACTCATTTCCAAGACTATCTTAGTGGACAAATTCCATTTCTGAACCGAGTTCACTCCTCGTTTCAGTCCTGTTTCACTGAACCGGTTTAACCTGCTGTTCCAGCCATGTCTATCTCATGAGATATAAAATCTTTACCCAATTCATTGGAGGGAGATATAGGTCCCACCCATCTCATAATGATACCATTCTTATGTGTGCCACAAAATCAGAAAACCATACATCATAGCATAACCCATGTAATAAAAATGGGAATCTTAAACATCGTGAAATCATAAAACAATTCATATAAGATAAAGGAATTCATAAAAATATAATTCCATCAAAACATAATCAAATCAATGTAATAATAGGGATAAAAACATAACCCTTTATTATCTTAGATGGAAAATAATTTTGATAAAACACTTGAACTCCATTCTTGAGGAAAATATCATATCTGCTTCAAAAACACTTTTCCTTTCTTAACATGTCGTATAATTATAAACTAAAAGAAGTTGATTAAAAATAAACTTGAAAACTTGTAAATGAATCTTCTTGTAAATAATGTTTTAAAAATCCATTCATGCCGTATAAGTTAAAAAAACATTCTTCGTACTTTTGTCGGAAAAGTCAAAAAGTACCTCGTACGAAAAACGACAAAAGATTCCTTTCATATCCTTTACTAAAAACTCACTGAAGGGTAAAATTGGATTTAAACAATTGTATGTGGATGGAAATAAAATTAAATATTGAGGAAACATGTATGTGGATGATAAAATACACCACAGTAAATTTCAAAGTATAAACAATCTCGGATAGAAATGAGATTGTGATATTTTCCCTTACCTTAGGTCTGATTTACTTCGTAAGTGTCCAAACCTCCTGTATAATGATTTAAATAATGTTATTTACTTATTCCAGAATCATAATTATTGTTATGATATCATATATGGTCATATTCTTAACTTCTTATTAGTAATATTTCATTACAACTTGTTATTCGGGTGTTTATTACTTTTTGTTCTTATGCGTGTTTTGTCAAATAAACTCTTATTATTCTATTTCGGTTATAGATACCACATTTCCAGAATGTTATTAGTGTAATATATGTCATATTAATTAATTCAATTCATTTATATAATCATTATGCAATGAAGATCATGTAGAATGAGTCGCATCACATCGTGGAGACGGTATTCCGTACGTACGCATGAGCGATGATATCGTTCCCATGATCATGGAATTGTATTGGAGTGTATGTATACTATTTCAGAATCAATATCACTTTACAATAATCATATATAGTCATTATTTACACCATTATACCCATCCAAGTAAGGTGGTGGTGGAAAGTAGATTACACCACGGCATGGAGACGGTATTCCGTACGTACGCACGCGCGGTGATTTCATTTTCCGTAGGATGGATAGATGGTGAAATAGGGTTGTTTCATACTTATAATAAAATATCGGTATATTAGTGATACTTATGTTATTACTTCATAATGAAACAACTAAATAAGAAGAAGTGGAAGAAGAAATAAAGATGAAAGAATCGGTAATAGACATTACCTCTTCTTTGAAGTGCTTCTTTGGGACCTCCTTTTAGGGCACTAAAATTGGTCTTTGAAGAAGACCAGGACCACTAGTATGTCTCTAGGGAAGTGGATAGAAGAAAGTGGCAGTGGTTGGCCGAGCTTGAAGGCTCAAAGTGGTGTGAGGAAGAGAGGGAGGAGGTTCCCTTTTATAAGAGAGGAGAGGGGCACCTTTGGAATAACTAAATATATTATTTTATTATAAAGCCAAATTCGGTTTTAAATAGCTCCAAATTGATCTATTTAGAATCTAAGGTGGGGACGGGTCGAAATAATCTCATCCAATATAATTTAGACAAGTTTAGGTTCCTATTTTGACCTTATCATTTAGATTTAACATTAAGTTAAATAATTTTACTTTTACCGTGTCTTCTTGTGTTATTACACTATAAGGTTAATAAACTTACTATAAAAATCCAAACTAACCCCAAGTTGTTTATTATTAATATATATAACCTTATCTAAGTCATTTTGCCGAACCTTAGATTTTTAGGAATAAAATAAAAATTAATAATATAATATTTGTTTTAAAAACTATTTTATGTCAATTTTGACACTATTTAGTAATTGATTTTTGTGAAACTCATAAAAGAATGATTAGTTCGAAAAAAGTTAATTAAATCAATAATAACATGTCATATTAACCTATAAAATTAGTGTAATTCATAAAAAGTCTCAAATTACATTTATTTGGGTATTTATAACATCAATTATGTCAATATTTCATTAATAAGATAATTACTGCATCATTTTTGTGTCATAAATAAATTAAATTATTTAATGTCTAAAAATTACAAATAAAAAACCATTATGTATTAAATCTTTTTATATTTCTAATGAGTATTTATAGTCGAATTTATCTTATGTATAACCCTATATTAAAAATGATTTACTTATTAAACTTTGATTTTAACTATTTTAACCCTTCTTTAAATAAATTAATAATAAATGTCCTAATCTAATCCAAGTGGGCCTAAATGATCATATTTTATTCATAAGGTATTTTTTGGTCGAATTAAACTTATCCAATATAATTAGGACATGTTTTAGGATAATAATAATAACATTTTTACCCTTAATTACCCTATTTACTTTTAACCGTGGTAAAAAAAAGTAAAAATTTACTATTCACCAAAAATTATTTTCATCTCATTGAATCACATTTTACTTACTGACATCAACCGTGTCTCTCTGATTTTTGAAATTTCACTCACAGAAGCGGTAAAATTAAGTTTTATGAAAAATTCATTTTTTTTACTACCACTTAGTGGTTTCACTATTCTTCAAAAAATGAAAGTTTCCAGAAAAATACCAAAAATTAGGCCTAAGCTATATTTGATATTATGAACTCAAAAATGATGTCTATTTTACCAAATTCAAAACATAGTATTTGCATTGATTAATTTAAAAATTAATTCCTGTCGTCAAAACAAATAGCGTGTTCTTAAGAGATAATAACTATCAAAAGATTGACACTTGTTTATGTCTGGTTTAAATGTGAAATTACATCCAATGAACAATATTGTATTAAATTGTAAAAATATATTCTAAATATACTTTAAAACCAATCAAATTAATAATTTATCACTATTAATTATTTCAATTAAAAAAGTTTTTTTAATTAAAATTTAGTAATTTTCACTATTCATCAGAAAATGAAAGTTATCTGAAATGTACCAAAATTTCACCCTAAGATAATTTTGATATTCCAAATCCAAAAATGAAGTCCATTTTGAAAAATAAAATTTACAAAATTTCAAAAAGTGGTTATTACTATTCATAACGGCTAGTTTTAATAATATTTTAATAGCATATCATTGTTTAGCGAAACTCGGTATTGCGTACAACACACGCTATCGTGGAAGGTCGTGCTTGCGTGTAATTCAAGGCAAGTCAAGGATGAGTGTTGTGCAAGATTCTTTTGGTGTAGTGTACAGCACAAGACATTAATGAAATTAAAAAGATTATTTTTCATAAAATCTCGGGGTGTTACAACCGCGGCGGGCTCGGCTCCGGAAGCCCTCCTTACTTAAATTACAGGGGGAAACAGACATGCCTGGCTGGCTTGTTGCAGGGCTTCCTCTAGGTGATGTTCATTATTGGAGAAGTCTCAAACCCCTCCAGGTTAGTTCTGGGTTATTAGAGATAGAACCAAATCCATCTAGATGTTCCCTACACTCATCGTCAGTAATTTCTCCTGAGTCAGTGGCATGTCAAGGGAGTATGTGAGCCCCTTCCATCGGGCGATAAAGTTCACAACCCACACATCAGGCCTTTTCATGCACATAAATATTTCTTCGATACTGGTGTTCCGGGTGATAGAGCTGAAATGGTAGAGGAATTGCCTGTGAAGGTCCTCCTAGCAGGTTATGGATACGACGGGGAGCTGGTTGTACCAGACGAATGTCAGCCCCTCCAGTGTCTGAACAAAATGGTGGATATTGGCAGCCTCCTACTGCGCTAGAGACCCTAACATGTGTCCACACCTTGAGATGAAGTGGGTGAGGTGATGCGGTGGCTCCCCCATCCCGTTAAAGGGGGAGAAGGTTGGATTCCTGAAACCCATAGGTGTCGGCATATCATCCACCCATGTCGGATATGGCTTACCATCAGGTGGGATTGCCACCTGTCATGTTTCCAATGCCTCAAGTCAGGCTATGAGTGCCGCCATAGGATCATCCGGGCGTGGGTACATGTCTTGATGGGGATCCCTAACTACGAGCACGTTGGCGGGTTATTCAACACGGTAAATAGGCTCAGCGGCTCGTGGAGTGGCTGGTGGAGCGGCCTGCGGGGCAGTTGGGGGAACCCGTGCCGGATTCCTTGGATTGTCACGCCATTCAGGAGGGTTTGGAGATACATAATGTGCCCTTTTCCATGAACTCCAGCTTCAACCCTATATGCGGTGGCAGGTTGATCAGGGTTTTCTGGAGGCATCTCGTAGAGGGGTTGTTGTTCCTACCCCTGCTGTACTAGCCAAGGATTGTCGTAGGCAGGTCGTTGCTCTACAACACATTCATCCAGGTGTTCATTGACCAACTTCTTCTGCTCAGCCATTTTTTTGCACAACGTGGCCTTCTTGGGGTCCTCCTATGTCTTCTACACTGAGGTGGATAGGTCGAAGTGTTTGGAAACTCCGACGTGCTATTTACCCTTACCGGAATTCCGGCCAAGTACCAGTGCTTCGGTGGGCACAGGGATACCTAGTAGGTTCCTCTGCTGATGATTAATCCTCCCCTATGGGTCCAATAGTGGTGGCACACCCTCTAGGGGAATGTCTCCATCGAGAAGCTCCAGCTCGTCCTCTTCGTCCACTATGTCAGCAATATTGACGGTGACCCTTCCTAGGGGCATGTCCTTGATATTGCCTAGTGAGACGGGCTGCCGCGGGATAGGACTATAGATAAGGGATGCATACTTCCCCCAACCACGAATTTTTATGTGGGGGTAGCCTCCTTGATAATTTTGTAGAGTATCTTGATACTCGGAATGCATTGCTGCTGGAGGGCCTCACGGCAACCTGGTGACTTGGGGCGCTGGGCCATAGGGAGTACAGCCGGATCAACCAGAAGACATTGCTCACTGATGTCTTAGAAATGTGATTGGCTCCTGAGGTAAACCACTCGCTGATGAAGAATACTAAAATGTGTCGCCCAGAGGGTGTAGCAAAAACACTCAACTTTCTCCTGGTTGATGGATTTTGGTATGAAGAAATTCTGGACAGCCATGGGCCAGAACTTCTCGGGGAAGTGGTTCGCTGCGAGGATGTTCTAGAAGCTCCTCAACTCAGATTCAGGTTCTGACCCTTGATTTCCCCACTCGTCAACTGGGGGGGTTAAGGAACTGGCCGTGGTACTGAGGCATACCACTAGGACGACAGGCTGGCCGGTGGATAGTATGGAGAACGGGCTGACTGGCTACCATATCTCAGGCTTTCTTCTGAAGAGTGTAGATACCTAGCCGCTACGTCGCGATAAGATGGGATAACGTCCGCATTTCCTGGCTCAGGGTCTAAGTCTATAGGTGATAGGCCGCGATGTTGCTCGCCTGCCATTGGTCCCCAGAATAGCTCTATGTGATCTCTTGTGGAGGTAGAGGGCGCTTCCGGGGATGATGGTGGAGATTGCACGACCATAACCTGTGGGGTCTCCAGATTTTTATCCTCTTGGATATACCTATAGAGGGAGGAAATAATCTTGTGGACCTCAGATTCTGGGAGTACTAGGTTGATGTGCCTTGTTCCTACCCCGGCCCTTGACTCGGATGAGCGAGGGAAGGGTTCCCGAGCTGAGTCTTACTCCGCTTCAGAGTCTAAGAAGCAGACTATTTTTATCTCTATCCGGACCTTCCCTTAATTATTCTTATGGTGTCGATGACCTTCATTCCTGCCCTTGGGTGGCTCTTCAGGACAAGGATGATTTCTGACATGGTATCCTTCAGCCACACATGTGATGGGGCAGAGAGGGTTTCAACCAGAGAATGTCGGAGTGCGAGGAGCACTGGAAAAAAATGTCGAAGGGGACATCGGGAGGACCTCAATGTGTAGCACTGGAGTGGGAAAGGCCTCCTCTGGGACTGGAATAACCATGGGGAGGACCTCTATGCTTGTTTTCCCGGGCATCTTCAATTTGAGGAGAGCCCTTGCACTGGTCGAGCTGCGCACAGGTAGGACCTCCGTGTTGGGTGCGGGTGAAGCGAGGCTGGACATCACCCCTCTGGTTACCGAGGGGAGGAGGACCTTCACCAACTGCAAAAAGGATGTAGGGAGGATACCCATGTTGAAGAGAGACTAGATGCATAACATCCCTGCACTGGTGGTCAGGATTAGGAGGAACGAATCCATATCCAGTGTAATGGGCACGATAGAGGCTTTTGTGCTGAGTATCACTACTGCGGGGCAGAACATCATTCAGATTGGGGGTGTCATGGGGTGGACCTCCATGCCAAGCCCCAAAGTGGGGAAGTCCCATTCTCTCTCTGGTAGTGGTACAGTGAGGACCTCCATACGGGGTTGCATCGTTGCAGGTTGGTTCGCGGCGATCACTGCACGTGCCTGCGACCAAGAGAGTCGACCCAACCTTCACGTGGGGAGGTAAGGGCCTCGATACTGGCCAGGTGTATATGTGACCCTACCCAATGTATGCGGGGACCTGATGATATGCATCGGCTATGGCTCGGGCCATTGTAGCTGTTGACATTGACGCCCCTCAGTGGGCGTCCTCCTCAACTTGCACCCGACACTAGAATAGGGTCAGACGAATCGGGGCTGGTGATGCAGGTATATAGCTTACCTTCTCATCCTCCATAAAGACAGAGCAGCAGCACTGACGAGACCGAGTGGGAGACCTAGCCGGGAGCCCCTGGATTGGGACTTTGTCCGGGGTGGGTCGGACGTCACTTACATCATCAGCGTAAGGCAGGGAGTCGTCAAGGCACTCCGAGGACAGGCTCCTGAAGCGGTAGTATTTTGGGGTGGGGAGCAGCGTCTCCCTGCACCACCCTCGGGTGCGGCATTGACAGCGAGGCACAGACTCCTCTAGATCTAGGTGGGCCATATCCTGGGTTGGGATTATGCCCTCCTCCTCATAGCGTCGCACGAGGTCGTTGATCACCCTCCTTTGGATGACCTCTGGCGAGGAGAGGGGGTGTGGGTTCCCCATGATCATATATATAGAATCCATCGTGGAAGAGGTGAAGTCTCGTGGAACGACCGTGTTGGTGTTGCCCCTGCCCCTACGTCGATGGGCAGGCAGTGATCGCATCCCTGGTGAAGCAACCTGATTCCTGAGAAGCAGGGAGATGAACTCATCAGCGCAGAAAGATATAGGAATCGACAACCAATGCCCCATCACCATCCCATTTTCCATGATTGGTAAGTGGGATCCACATTGACAATGTCATAGAACGGGGTGTCTAATGTTCTACTGCCCCAACTTCTGGTGAGTTTCATGCAAGGCCCGCTATTTTCTTGGCGGGACCTGGCGCCAGATAACTGGATCCGGTGACACGTCAATCCATTGATGCCTCAAGTGCTACTAATCACGATATTTAGGAAAAGAAGTTCATGACAGGTTCACCATATCTATTTCCAATGATTTTGTCGAGGCACACGCGTCCATCTCATTTGGGGATGAGGGGTGCAGTTTTGTTTCCCCACATTCCTACTTTCCAAAGGAGGGCAACATCCGTCTCTTATTCAGGGAAGTCTACTCCTTGATCGAAACGAGATGATGGGATGTCAGTTATTCCTTCTGTGGATTCCTCCTCAGAACTCGTCAACTAGTCTGGGTCTCCCTTATAGACTTAAGACGTTGTTCATGAAACTCTTCCTGGAACCATATCTTCATGAATGTCAGTTAATTACACTACTTCTTTCAGGACATTCCAAGGGGTCCGGTCAGGGCATCATCCTTCGGTTAGGGGAGTTGTCACATTGGGAATCACTGGCATGTCTGAACACTGGGGGATTGGAATATCTATCTTCTGTCCCTTATTACAGGGCTTCTCGAGGGCACGGAAGCCTGAGGCATCTGAAATCGAACATGGGGAATCATATTCCATGGGCTTGTATCTGAGGTTTTCCTCAACTTTCCATGTTTAACACAGGATATTCCACATGTTTAACATCCAGCAGAGATGGATCGGGTTGATCAAAACACTGACTGGAGTGGACCAGATGGGTGCATCCCCCTGGAGGTAACACCGATATTGGGGCCAACATGTGGTTAGCTTCCCGAGTGTTGTTGAGGAGAATGGGGTTTGTGGTGGCATGATCCCACCGGGATGTGGTGGCCCAGGTAAGAATCAGGATGGATGATGGAGTGGTTGAATGAAGTGTATGGCGAATGGCATGGAACCTCCATGAAGATGACAAAGGTTTTGGGATTGATCCTTAGAGAGTCTTCCTACGGATCCTCATGGCCGGGAATCAAATTCCACGTAGTTCATCTGACAAAGTCTTAATGCTGATCTGTGCTTTCAATGATTTTTCGCTGGATGGGGTCATAAGGGCTTACCACTGGAAAATAATATCAATGACTTACCGCTGAATTGGATCACAATGGATTACTACTGAATAAGGCCCACAGTTTAACGTTATGCAGGATGGGGGCGGACCAATGTGAATGGGGTCGGAACCACTAGGTGTTGGGATTAAACCTCATGGAGGTCTCCTACGTACCTTCCCTTAGTAAGTATCAAAGTCCTCATATTTCCCGAATATGGGGGAATTTGTGGCTTATGCTCTGAGGCAATCCAAAGTGTTGGTGCACCGATGTGAAGGGGTCAGAGCCAATGGATAGTTGTGGGCTTGAACATCAGGGAGGCTTCCTATTTACTCTACCTTGGCAAGGATCAAAGTCCTTGTAGTTCGGATGTTTGGGAACCTACGTGAAGGTGGAATTTGGGTCCAATGGTTGTCGGGCTTGATCCTTGTGGAGGCTTCCTACGTACCCTGCCTTGGCAAGGATCATAGACCTCATAGTTCATGGGGTGTCATAGAACCAACATGAAGGTGGACCTGTGGTCCAATGTTTGTTGATCCTGAACCTTGTGGAGGCTTCCTACATACCGTTCCTTTGCAAGGATCCAAGACCACATAGTTTTGGGGGTGTGGTGAACTGACGTGAAGGTGTTTGGAACGTCCGAGTGTTGGGCCTGAACCTCATGGAGGCTTCCTACGTACCCTAACTTAGCAAGGATCAAAGAGCACGTAGTTTAGGGGGTGTGGTGAACCGACGTGAAGGTGGTCAAAATGACCAGGTGTTGGGTTTCAACCTCGTGGAGGCTTCTTAATTAACCTTCCTTAGAAAGGATCAAAGACCACATAGTTCAGGGGGTGTGTTCAACTGACGTGAAGGTGGTCGGAATGACCGAGTGATGGGATTGAACCTCATAGAGGCTTCCTGCGTACCCTGCCTTGGCAAGGATCAAAGACCTCGTAGTTCAAGTGGTGGAATTTGGGGCTTATGCTCTGAGGCGGCCTAAGGAAGATGTCATGGTCAGTGCTCACTCTTATCCCACGTGAGTCATGCTAGGTGTGAGACACAAGAGATAGCAGAGACCTGACGATCACGTCGTGAAAGGTGCGTCCGTGAGAAGTGGAGTGGGGCTTACACGTGATCGTATCCCAAGGTGAAAACATGGACTTATGCATGGTTGGAAGCCCGTTGAGGATGGGACTTATTTTAAGATGGAGGCCTGATGGTGACAAAGCCTAGCGGGAGAGGGATTGGGCACCGAAGAAATGAGGGGTCTGGTGTCCATTTCCCCCTTCCCCTGGTCCTTGGGACCGTAGAATAAAGGAGGATCAGGGATTCTACCTCCAGCCAGAAAATCTAGGGGCTTACATCAGTGTGGTTTCCCTTTTACCGTGGAAAAAAGCCTCCCTGATAAGGAGGATATCATCCCCTGTTAGGGGAAGATCTCATCCTCGTGGAGACCAGTGGGCATGGAGAATGACCATGGTAGGGGAACCCCGCGTGCGAGGCACGGGGTGAGGTCACAGTTTAACCTCATGTGCTCAGGACGATGGCACTTGGCAGTTTAACATCATGCAACTCGGATGAGGTGGGTTTTCTCCCCACCCCTAGGACTTACATAATCGGTACCCTCTACTCCTTAGTGCAGAAAGGGGGAATGAAAAGACATGTTGGGGGGTGTCATGGAGCGAACAATAGGGGGGCTTATTAGCGTGGCTATGCGAAGAAGCAATAACCATTAGCATGCCTATGCAGAGAAGCATGAGGCGATGCAATGCAATTGGCGGTATCGTCCAAGGGACTTTGAAATCACATCGTGCAAACCTGGAGGGCAGCATGGGAAAAGGAATCACAAAGTAGAGGGGTTCAAATGCAGGGGCCTTGTGAATCACTTCTACTCAGCGTGGCAGAGGGTACATGCCAAGGGGTGTGCTTCGCGAAGTGGGATTCCTCAGCCTAATCATAGGGAAAAGGTGAATATGGTAGGTTCTTCTAGAAGTGGAAAGGCTTTCACAGAGCACTGCCTTGTAGAGAAAAGGTTCCTCATGAAGTAAGGCATTGTGAAGCAATGTTCTTCACGAAGTACAGTGACCCTGCCTTGGCATGTGGATCATGTGTACAAGAAGGGTGTTTCACGAAGCATAAATTCTCCATGATGACTCAGGTCCCCTTGGGGATCCCCTTCCTTCGTGGAGGCCCTTAGTCTAATTAAAGGCATCCCTCTCGGAAGAGGGGATCAAAAAAAGACAAAGGGGAGGCACTTCATAGAGTAGAAGTACCTCGCACAACTCATGGTTCGCAGATCAGAATGATGCTTCACGATTCGGGAGATGGGAAGTCGAAAGGTCAGATTGACCGCCTCATGAACTTGGGGGAGGCAGGTATTTATAGGATAGAGGCACCACGAAGCAGCGTGCGCTCGGTGTGAAGAGGTATTTGTTTGCTCCGCGGCGCGGCGCGATCGTCAAATGTGTTCATAGAGCGTTACTACCTCCTTGCTCCGTGGTGGCTCATGAACGTCAAATGTGGTCGTGGAGCATTACTGCCACCTTGCTTCGTGGCGGGTCACGAACATCAAGGGCGATTGTGGATCGTTACCTCCTCCTTGCTTCATGGCGGCGCGATGTGAGCGGCACTTCGCAAATGGGCTTCGTGAGGCTTCTCTCTGGTCTGTCTCTTCTTCTCCTCCCCACATTTTTTCATCAAAATATACATTATATTTTTATTTATGGTTATCTATAATACATATAAATCAAAAATAATATACACCTTTCATAGAGATGGTAGGTCGTACATACTTATTAATAATGCATTAATTTTATTGTCATATAAAAATTAAGAATAGTATATGACAAATTATAAAGCCATAATAATTTTAATTTAATATAAATCCTATATATTCATAAAATTTATCCTTATTACCACCCATGTGAAATTTAGATGAAAAACAAATCACATTGCACCATGTAGATGGAAATCCATATGTATGCATGATGGACACTATTATTTTAAAAATAATTAGGTGGTAAAATGGTATAAATGATAATATAATTATTGAATTTTAATTATTTCATATATATCATATATAAATAATAATCCCATAAAAATTTCCACTCATAAATTATGTTAATGTAAAGATAATTGTATCGCAATGTGGAGATGATAATCTGTATGTATGCATACCCATTATATTCACTTCTTGTTCATTGAGAATGGGGTTATATAATGGTATGTTAATAATTATAATAAAATTTAAACATATATAGTATTATGAAGATATTATTTCATGATATATATAAAACATTTAGAGGAGGTATTGAAGGTTATATGAAGTGATTGATCTGTTAGTGCGATTACCTCTTCTTTAAAACGGATCCTATAGATTTCCTATAAAGGAATCTAGAATTGGTCTATTGGGAATATCATAACCTATATAATGTGAATAGGGAAGTGTATAAGAAAACATTTCATGTTTTTTTGAGTTATAATAATCAATGTGGTGAGGAGGTGTCCTTTTATAATGAAGGTGAGAGGAACTTTTAAAATCTCCAACAATATTAATTTATAAAAAATAAATATCAATGAAAATACCTCCAAAAGAAAATTTATTTGAAGATATGATGATATAGGGTTGTAATATCATCAAAAAATATATTTTAGACATTTTTTAATGTTATTTTATTCCATTTCATTTTGATTAAACCTTATTCATCCCATTTAAATTTTAAATATTGGTAACTATTTTTTTCTATAGTAAGATGATGTAATGTAACTTATAAAGTGTAAATTAGAACATAAATGGAATAATTAGGATATTTTAGACCATAAATCATACTATTGTCCTTATTCAATATATTTATGATATTTATGTAATTTAATTAAATTTTCATTTCATAAATTTTCATAAGTTTCAGTTTCAACAATATTCAAAACATTGATGTTAAGAAAATACATACAATGGTATAAATTTGAACCAATTAACCTAACATACCTATAACATGTCATATTAAACCATTAAATTCATGTATAACCTTAATAAAATTCATAACAAACCTATAACATTACATTTAATTTAACATATCTAATTTAATATAATTGATTTTGTCATTAATTGAGTAATTATTACATCATCATTTTGTAGTTATTTATGAAAATTATTTTTACTCAAAAAATTAAAAATTTATTTCTATGATTCATATAATGATTTCAGATTTTAGAAAAATAAATATAGGTGAGAATATCTTCTATTAATCCCCATTTTAAAAAAATTATACACAATAATAGTAACAGTGTGACATTTTTTCACTCCCTTTGAGTTTAATAATATATAAGTCTTTTCCATGAAACCCAATCCATTAAAATTATCAATATCGATCATTATGAGTTATTTATCTAATTATATAAATCCAATAACTTTTGGAACTATTTTAGGGTAGTTTTATACTATTTGTTATAAAATTTTTACCGTTATTTACCCAATTAACACATAACTGTGGTATTAAAAAGTACTAAAGTTACTATTCATATTGTACAAAAATTAAAGGGCCCTATTTACTAAATGTGTACCTTATGATTAATAATATGTCGATTCAATAAGGTTTCCCTTTAACTTTTCCATTTATATATATTTTGAAAATCACAAACACTATATCTTAAGGCAAATTATATTTTCCCTAAGAATTATCATAATAATGAAAAAATTTCTTTCCCAAGGAAATTTTATACTTACCTATGTTTTCATTTTTCATTTTATTATTTCTCTAAATTTGACTCTTTTTATTCCTATGTGTAAAATTTGGTTTCACATCTAAAACCTCATAATATTATAAATACTTGGTTATAGAATATTCTTTATTCAGACTCCGAATTCTCTGAAATTCGGACTCTAAATCCATGAGAATTCAGACTCCGAATTCCCCAGAATTTAGACTCCGAATTCCTCAGAATTCAGACTCCTAATTCCTCAGAATTCAGACTCCGAATTACTTAGAATTCAGACTCCGAATTCATTGGAATTTAGACTCCAAAATCTATAGAATTTAGGTTCAGAATTACATGGAAAATAGAATCTTAATTTCCATGTTTTATAGTCTCCAATGTTTATTTTATTAGACTCTGAACATTATTTTTCCTTAGACTCCAAAAAAATATTTGGTTAAGCAACATTAATTTTCATAAACTTTTTACAGTTATGAAACAATTTCATACAATCTGTTTCTAACTAACTATTTTTTGAGTGACACATATACAGGTCCCTCTAAGATTCAAGGATAAATATGTCCATAGGATGAGGGAGCCAACTTTTGGAGAAGTTCCTATAAAAAGGAGCTCATTTTAACGAGCTCAAAAACCATTCCATCACTCAAGATATTTCAGGCTGAAGAAGTGATTTATAGAGAGAGAGACTCTCATGATTTGTGAATACTGAACATCTTGTTCATCTTTCTTCATGCGACTTCGATTTTAGCTAAGTACAATCAAGGGATTCCGTGGATAGGAATAGAGATGTTTCGACTACTTTAAAGTTCAAGAAATTCCGTGGATAGGATGTCAGAGGTGCTGACTACCTTAAAATTCAAGGGCTTGTGGGGATAGAAAGACATATTCAGATTTTTCTATCAAGTACTTACCATGGTGTGGGTAATACAGTCTTTATTGAAAGTTTAAATCAAGTGACCTTTATCCAAGGTTATTGGATACACTACTAATTGGGTTAAAAGATTTCATACTTGTTACTTGTTTTGCATCATGTTTATTTCTGCTGAATTTTGATAAAGTAAGAAAGTATAACTTTCTTATACATTCTTGTTATCTTATGTACTATAATAAGTAAGATTCTATAAGCTTTAAGGTAGAATCAATTCCTTGAAAAATTTCATTAATTTCATTTCTAGAATCAAATTTCTGGAACCTAGAATGTCTGTAGAACTAAAAGAGGTCTCGTGAATTTACCTTGTTTAACTTTTTTAAACATAGTTTTCCTTAAGGTTAAAAATGAATTTTTTTTAAACATAAAATTCACTCCCTCTTGTAATTGAGAATCTACATCATTATTTTGATGATACACTTGGTAACAGGGGAGGTCTCTGAAATAATTATATTAACATATATGTTTCTTGCCCAAGATTCATTGTTCTAAATTTTCCTAGCCTAGGAACCCTTATCCTTGTCTACAAACTTTTTCTATTAACATGTTTCAGTGGAATGTATTTTTTATTTTAGAATGGAAGTAATGAATTTTGGTTCGATTGAAAATATAAATCTAACTAAACCACCTAAATTTTATGGGAATTATTATGAGTATTGGATAGATCGTTGAAAACTTTTTTTATTAATACTGGAGTGGAAAACTTTGTCATGCTCACTGTAGATTACAAGATTCCTGATAATGAATTCATAACTTTTACCTACCAATAAAAGTTAGAATATCAATTAAAGTACAATGTACACAATACATTGTTATCTTCTATGACCAGTAATATATATATTTAGATTTCTTCATGTGAAGCTGCTAACTGTATCTGGAATAAATTGGAAGTTACACATTTTGGTACATCTAAAGTAATTGACAATAGATGAGATATTCTTATAGGATAAAATCATGGATTTCTATTTCCTTATAGAGAGCTATTATGCAAGGTGCAACAAAGATTCATTACAATCGTTAATAGTTTACAATCCATGGGTGAGAAAGGATTAGATGATGAGGCACTTGTGGAAAATATTATAGATATAATTTCTAATGAGTGGGAATCTAAGAGAATATAAAATGATGAGAATAGAAAAGTGTCTCATATTTATCTTGATGAACTTTATGGAACTCTTCTTCAACATGATACATGAATGAAAAGATATGCTGATTTGAATATAAATAATAATGAAAATGGAAGTGTAGATTTTACTACTACTATGTCCAAGACTCCTCAAAGGGTAGCTAGATCTAAGTCTAAGAAAGTCAATTTTCTATATGAATCTACTGAGAATGAACATTCTGAGAATGAGCTAGCTAGTATTTCTCGAAGGATGAACAAGATAGTTGGGAAGAAAGACTTTTAGTATAGATACAAGGAGAAAAAAATAAAGTATAAGAAATACTTGGAAGTCACTTTCTATGAATGAAAAAGAGTAGGTCATATACGGATATATTGTCCTATGATTAAGAAAAAAGGATAGAAAGTAAACTAATTCTGAAAGGAATAGAAAGAAGTACTACAAGGCTAAAGCTAAGAATGTTTTTGAGAGCTAATGACACCTGGAGTTCCAGTGGTGGAGACTCTTCTAATGAATCCTCAGAGTACGAATCTTCTAGTCTGAATAATCTTGGTCAACTAGTCATATTACCCATTGAAAATCATTTTCTAATGTCCAAGGTACAAAATATTGAATCTATAACTAATATATCCTTATGTGAAAATAATAGTGAAAATAAATACTATGATTCATCAGATTAAGAATCTTTTTCTAATGAATAAAATACATTACCTACTTATGAAGAAGTATCTAGATTTTCTAAACTTCTTGAGAATGAAAATTCTAAACTCAAGAAAAATCTTGATAAGGAAAATTCTATAATTTCAATTTTATCTAAATAAGTATAAGATATTTCTAAAGATCTTGATAAGAAAACTTTTGATTTTGAAAGTATTTATAAAAACCTTGTTGAATTTAATTCAAAAAAGTATAAACACTCAAAGGATCTTGAAAACGTAATTTCTATGAAAAATATTTTAGAGACTAATTATAGTTCAAAGACTAATGTTCTTGAGGATAAGAACTTAGCTATTAAACTAAATTCAGAAATATTTTCCTTGAGGAATTATTTTTCAAACTTTACCTTAGGTAATGAAAAACATTAATAAGTTGTATTCCCAAATTCTACCTCTAATGAATCTTTCTAGATTTGGCTATACCCATTCTAAACTTATTTTTAGTAATAACTATTTTATACCTCTACGTTCTCCATTATGTACTAAATTTCATTGTGGTGGAAATTGTGAAAAAAAGTGTTCTTTATAAAAAAACTCAGTCATTAGGTTTTCATAATGCTTATTTTTCTAAGAAAATGTGGATAACTAAAAATTTTCTTTCTGAAATTTCCGGATCTAAGAATGTTTGGGTTCTGAAAGTCTAACTTCTTCATTTTCAGGAAAATAAAGAAAGTACCAACAACAATACATGGTACATGGATAGTGGATGTTACCAAAATATTATTGGTAAAAAATACTTCTCTTAAAAGATTATCAAGACCAAAGGAAGAAAAGTAACATTCAGAGATAATGCTCAAGGAGAAATTATTGGTATAAGTAACAGTGTTATTCTGGGAAAAACATTGATTTCAAATGTTTTACTTGTTAAGGGTCTTAAGAAAAACGTCATTATCATAGGTCAATTAACTGATGAAGGTTACCTTGTGAATTTAGGAATGAAAAATTCTTAGTACACTATTCCAAGAAAGAATTTATTCTTTCTACCCACATGAAAGAGAATGTATACACACTAATCTTATAAGTCCTTAGGAGCCAAGACCTACCTTGCCTTAGTGAAATGGAAGACCAATCTTGGTTATGGAATAGAAGGTTACGACACTCTAACCTTAGGAACTTATGTAAACTCTCTAATAAAATACTATTTAAAGATATACGGGGCATAGATTTGATTCTTAAAAAGTTTTTGATCATTTTCAATATGGAAATAAACATAAATCAATCATTAAATTAATTGGTGAAGTCTCAACTTCTTATGCATTATAGTTGGTGCATATGGATCTTTTCGGTCCGACACAAACTAGAAGATTGGAGGCAAATACTATTCATTTTTCCTAGTTGATGATTACCATAGATTTACATGGGTCTATAATCTAGAAAATAAATCTGAAGCTTTTTCCTATTTCAAAATATTTAGAGCCCAAGTTAAAAATTATAAAACCCTTTCATTAATAAGTATTCATATTAATCATGGGGGAGAATTTCAAAATTCTGATTTTGAAACATTTTTTAGTATAAAAGGCATTAATCATACTTTCTTAGCACCAAGAACTCCTCAAAATAATGGTGTTGTGGAAATAATAAATATAATTTTCAAGAGATAACTAGAACCATTTTTAATTAATATTCTATAGCTAAACATTTTTGTGCTGAAGCTGTATGTACTTTTTGTTACACTATAAATTGAGTTTTGATTAGAACTTTTCTAAATAAAACCCCTTTTGAGTTATGTAATGGTGGAAAACCTAGACAATTATACTTCAAGGTATTTGGTTGCCAAGTATTCATTCTGAATAATACAGATAATTTTCATAAATTCACACCAAAATCTGATGAAGGAATTTTACTAGGATACACCATAACTTATAAGGCTTATAGAGTTTTCAATAAAAACACTTGTACTGTTGAAGAAACAGTACATGTTAAATTTGTTGGAATTGATCCTTTTATCTTTAAACAACCTCAACCTACATATTTAGATGTGTTTTCAAAAACATATTATCAACACTTGATAGACGATCTTTCTGATAAGGGAAATGTTCAATAAAATGTTTCTGAAGCATTTACCCCAGAAGATTTCCTACCATATGTTGATGAATAGGTTTTACAAAACCCAAATCATTTGTTTCTTATGAATCATCCCAGTGATAGTATCATAAGTGGTGTAAATAAACCTTTAAGGACTAGAATTTTCTTATGAAATGAAGTGGAACATCAATCATTCCTTTCCCAATTAGAACCAAAAATCACCGATGAAGCTTTAGGTGATGATGATTGGATTAAATACATGCAAGAGGAGGTAAATTAATTCGAAAGGAATAATGTCTAGACCTTGGTTAAAAGACCAAAGGAATATTCTATTATTGGAGAAAAATGGGTCTTCATAAATAAGTGGGATGAAAATGGAATCACTTTAAAAAATAAGGCTAGATTAGTTACTAAAGGCTATAATCAACAAGAAGGAAAAGAATATAAAGAGACCAATGCTCCAATATCTAGACTTCAATATATTCTTATTTTACTTACCTTAGCAACATTTTTTAATTTCAAACTTTTTCAAATGGATGTGAAATGTTCTTTCCATAATGGATATGTTCAAGAAGAAGTTTATGTTGAACAACCACCTGGTTTTGAAGTAAAAAACATCCTGAACATGTTTTTAAACAAACCAAAGATTTATATGGACATAAACCAGATCCTGGAGCATGATATGATAGACTTACATGATTTTTGTTACAAAAAAATTATGTTAAGGGAAATGATGATCCAACCCTTTTCATAAAGAAAGATAAAAAATATTTTGATTATTCAAATTTACATTGATGACATTATATTTGGTTCAACTCCACAATATTTAACTGATTCTTTTGCGCATCTAATGAAATCTGAGTTTGAAATGAGTATGATGGGTGGGTTAACAATTTTCCTTGGTTTTCAAATTTCTAAAAAACAAGATATAAATTATTTATCTCAATATAAGTTTATTAATGATCTTCTTAAAAATTATGGATATGAAAATACTAAGATTATTAGTACTCCCATTGGTACCTCAAATTTACATGATTTTGATAAATCTGTGAAACCAGTGGATCAAACATCATTTAGAGGTATGATTGGAAGTTTACTGTAAATGAAAACTAGCCATCCAGAATTAATGTTTTTCTTATGCTTGTATGAAAGATATCAATCCAATCCTAAGGAATCTCACATAAAGGCAGGGAAAATAATTTTTCATTATTTATAGGGAACAATGGATTTAGGACTCTTTTATACTTCTAGAAATTATTTTGTTTTAAAATGTTTTTCAGATGCTGACTTTGGTTGATGTAGAATGGATAGGAAAAGCCCATCCAAAACATGTCATTTCTTAGTAAATTCATTAGTTTATTGGTCATGAAAAAAAGAAACACTCAGTAGCACTTTGCACTACTGAATCTGAATATGTAGCAGCAGGAAGTTTCTATGCTCAAGTATTTTGGATGCAACACACACTCACAGACTATGGTATGGGTTATACCAAAACACAAATACTGTGTGATAATGATAGTGCCATTGCCTTAAATAAAAACCATGCACATCACTCTCATGAAAAACACATAGATATAAGGCATATCTTTACTAGGGATCACACACAAAAAAGAGATATCATTCTTCAATTTATCAGAAAGAAAAATCAACATGCTAATATTTTCACAAAATCTTTACCCTCTGAAAGATTTGAATACATTAAACAAAATATAGGAATGATAACTGTAAGGTAATCTTCCAAGTTAACTTCTTGTTTTAAACCTATCTCCATACATTAATATAATCATTTTCATAGGGGAGTACATTTTCTTATTAGTTAAAATTTTCATAATAAAAATATTCATAGTGAAAATTGTTGTAATCAGTATTTTCATAGTTAAAATTTTCGTAGTCAAAATTTTTATACTTGTAACTTTCGTAATAAAATTTTTTGTAGTTAAATTTTTTGTAATCAAAATTTTCGTAGTTAAATTTTGTAAATCAAAATTTTTGTAGTTTAAATTTTTGTAATCATAATTTTCATATTACAAGTTTTCCTAATCAAATTTTATGTGGTCTAAATTTTCGTAGTTCATTTTTTTGTAATAAAAATTTTTGTAATCAATTTTTTTAATCAAAATTTTCTTAACAATTTTTTTTAAATAAAAAATCGCAATCTAAAGTTCTTCAAGAAGAATTTTCCTCATTATGGATAATTTTCCTAGCATTCTGGAAGGTATGTTTCCTTTCATAAATATTCTTAATAATCCTTTTACATGTTGTTATTTTCAACTTGTTTAAGAATTTTTTTTTGGATTCACTTTTCCTTAAATACGAATATTTTATCTGAAAACCCTCTAAAGATCAGAACCTACCAAATTCCTTCTCCGGCTATCATATCAACCGTCAGATTTGACCAAGAGTTTTTCAACCGTTGGATTAGTCAAGGAAGATGAACTGTTGCCTAAAATGCCTATATAAGGACCCCCAATGGTTTCCCACCTCGGTCTTTAACGCTTTGGTATGATGAATCCCTACTACTCTACAGAAGTTCGTTCCAAATTTTACAGATTTTCTCAATTCCAAATGTTTTTTGAATCTTATCCTCCAAAAGAAATGTTTTTAGTAAAGGAAATATATTAATAAAAGATATATAGATAAAGGTTAGTCAATCATAATCTTTTCTATGTATGATTCTATTGTTTTAAATAATATCAAACTGAATGGCTGGGAGAGCCTGTGTGTATCCAAACTAAAGTCACAATATCCGGTTTATCTAGAGTTGTTGATAGAAGTATATGAATTAGTATGTTTATTCAATGAAGGAGGGAGAGAAAAATTTTCCTTCAAGATCTATGGAAAGACCTACTCCCTTTCCAATACTAAGGATGCAATTTTAATTGAAATTTCATATGAGGGATATTCTGAATTTTGTACCAATAAATTACTGGATGTATTAGGTTCATTTGAAAAGGAAAAGGATTTAGAGTGCCTTGGATTGAAATAAGTTAAGTATCTGAAGATTATCCATCTCTCTACAAATTTCCAGATTCTAGATTTATGGATTCAAAGTTTCATTATTCTAAGAAAAGGGGATTTGGATACACTTAAGAAAAGTGACATCTATATTTTGGATTTCATGGTAAACCTCAAGAAGATAAATTTGGTGAAGTATATCTTGAGTACAATTGAGAATATCAAGAATTAAAATTTGAAGTCTCAAATCATCATGTATACGACCATTCTATCCAAAATATAATTATTTTTCTATAATCTTTCAAAATCCCATGCAGTTCTGAGACATGAAATAACAAGGTAATGTTGCTTAGCGATGATACTCTGAGAAGGATGAAGGCTGGATTTTATAATGATTCTGGAGAATTTTATGACTTATTTGAATCAGAAATCAAAGCTCTATCAAAGAAACTATAATTTCCTGAAACTTCCAAGAAGGGTGGAAAGAAGAGGAAGATAAAGGAAACAAAATAGAAACAAATAACTCATGTGGATAAGGAAACTCAATCAGCACCACCAATGACAATGAAGCAAATGTATTATCCTGATGAAGTGGTTTCTAAGTGGAGAGAGTACAATAAGAATAAGAAGGAATTGGAGACTAGGTTTGGATAGGACCTTGTTGAGGAAAAATCATTGAAGTTGACGGCTGCTAAGAACATTGAGAAGCAATAGAAAGAAAAGTATCAGAGAAAGAAAATGTTGTAGGCTGAGATTGTTCAATCCCTTCTCAAGGCTTCTGAAAAACCCTCTGAAAAAATTCAAGTACTAGAATCGTTTTGGAATGAATCACTTCCAGTGAATCTGGGAAAGAATATGGTGATTTCGGAACCAGAACAAGTAGATGAAATAGTTCAGGAAGAAGAAGAAGAAGAAGGAAGTGGAGATACCGATGACATGATTAGAAAAGGGGAGGATTGTCATGAGAAGGAGAGTCCTTCTGAGAAACTATCAATTCAAACTTCTGATGTAAAATCATCAAAACTTGCTACTCTAGGAAAATAATAAAAGGGTCATGGAGAAGTGAATAAACCATCTAATGATGAAATTAGCAATCATCACTTCATTTAGCAAGAGGATCTTGTGGTAGTTTCTGAGAAAGAAAACATTGAGGAAGACAAGATTGTTCAGTTATTAGATAGTGAGCATGAATCACCTAGAGAAGAAGAGATTATTCCAAGATCTGATAAGGGAAATCATGTGTTTATTGATACCCCTAGAAAATATGTAGTAAAAAAGAAAGATGTTGGTGGTTTGGTGAACAGTAAAACTGAAGAGATAGAAAAAGAATCCTCACCAACCAAAATGTCTGGTGCAGAATCTTCCTCTCTAGGACATGATTTTGTGGTACAATCATTGAAGAATTTTGTTGATACTATTACCTTATTTAGGAGTATAGACTCAAGGTGTAAAATTTTTCATCATTCATTAAATCAGAATTCAGATTCACTTACCATGCTTATGGATATGTTTTTCAGGCTTGAGGCCAATATCATGACTTTTTTAATTGGATATGAAGCTCACAAAAGATCATGAAAGGAAATCCCTTAGTGGTCAAGGAAAACAACAAAAGAGATAATAATTCTTGATGATTTACAAGAAAGTGTGAAGGATGCATTTGACATAGAAGATGGAAAGTTCAAGGACCACACCAAATGTTTTATTGAAAAGCTATGTCTTGAGTAGACAACTTGGAAGCAGAAATTCATGAATCTGAATGGGAAGCTTAATTCAGTGGATATTAATTGGAAGAGGAAAAGAAATCTTAGAATAGAGTTTGAAGAAAATATTGCTAAGAAATAAGATATTTTAAAGGATCATGCGTATATTCTTATGGATCAGGAAGAAAATATCAAAGACTTAGAGAAGAAAAATGAATATCAGGATCAGCTGCCCAATCGTGTGGAATAAGATCACAAGGAGATAAAGAAGCTGATAACCATTGTAAAGAAGTAAATTTCAAAGGATAAATAAGGATAATTATACCCCCAATCATATATTTTGATGTATTTTTCTTCCATGTACAAATTTTTTCAATCACAATGAAATTTTCTTTATCCTTCATATTTTTTTGTTGTTGTATAATACTATTTTTTCGGGTACCATATTTTTTTCTAGTCTCTTTATTCCTTTTATAAAATCACAAATAGGGAGAAAGGAATGATAAAATAATACTATGTAATGATGAGATCCCCCAATGTAAGGGGGGGTTCATTTAAGGGGAATTTTCTATCAAAGATGATTTTCGTATGTAAGAAAATTTAAAATCACATTCCTGAAATCCATAATACGGTCCTTAGGGATTTCAAAACCTAAGGGGGAGTTATTCGTATTCACTATGATCCATATGTAAAGGGAGAAAAGTTTTTTATTTTCGATGTCCTTAAAAAATTCTAAGTCCTTATATTCTTTTTCGTAAGGATGTTTGTGCTTTTCAAAAAGCGGGAGATTGTTGAGTCAATAAGGTTTCCTTATGACTTTTCCATTCTTATATGTTTTAAAACTCACAAAAACACTATCTTAAGGATAATTATATTTTGCCTAAGAATTAACTTAATAAATAAAATTTTCCTTCCCCATTGAAATTTTGTCCTTATATAGGCTTTAATTGTTCATTTTATGGTTTCTCTAAATCAAATTCTTTTTATTTCTAAGCGTAAAATTCGGTTTCACATTTAAAACCACATAATCTTTTAAATTATTGGTTATAAAATATTATATTTTCAGACTTTGAATTCTTTAAAATTTAGATTCCAAATTCTATGAAATTCAGACTCCTAATTCTCTCAAAATTTAGACTCCGAATTCTCTAAAATTCAGACTTTGAATTCTATGAAATTTAGACTCTGAATTCTATAAAATTCAGACATTGAATTATTCGAAATTTAGACTCCGAATTTTTTGTAATTTAGAATCTGAATTCTATGAAATTTATACACTGAATTCTTTGATATTCAGACTCTGAATACCTCAGAATTCATATTCTATATTTCTCATAATTCATTCTCTGAATTCCTCTGATTTCAGACTCTGAATTCCTTTGAATTCCTCAGAATTCAGACTCCAAATTCCTCATAATTTAGACTCTGAATTCCTTATAATTCAAAATATTAATTCCTCATAATTCATGTTCCAAATTCTTTTGAATGAAGACTCCGAATTTATTGCAATTCAGATTCTAAAATCTATATAATTCGGGTTCCGAATTCCTTGTAAAATAGAATCATAAATTTCCATGTTTTATAGTATTAATTTATTTATTTGATTAGACTCCGAACATTATTTTTACTTAGACTCTGAAATATACGAATTGGTTAAGTAACCTTTTTTTCTTACACTTGTTATAGTTAAGAAATGATGTCGTACAATCTGTTTCTAACTAACTGTTGTTTGGATTACATGTGTACATGTCCCTCCGAGATTTAAGGAATAATATGACCATTGGAGGAGGGAGCTGACTATTGGAGATGTTCCTATAAATAGGATCTCATTTGAAAGAGCTCAAAAACCATTCCAACACTCTAGAGATTACATGTTGTTGAAGTGATTTCTTGAGAGATAGATATTATCATACTTTGTGCATACTGAACATCTTGTTCTGTTTACTTCATGCAACTCTGATTGTAGATGAGTATAATCTAAGGCTTCCATGTATAGGAAGATAGAGGTGCTGACTACCTTAATGTTCGGGGACTCTTGTGGATAAGAAGACAGAGGTGTTCACTTCCTTAAAATTAGAAGGATTATGGAGATAGAAATATATATTTTGATATTCTTATCGACGGCTTACCCTGGTGTGAGTAAAATATTCTTTCTCGAAAGTATAATCCAAGGGACCATTATCCAAGGTTGTTGGATACCCTACTCTTTGGGTTAAAATATTTCATACTTATAACTTGTTTTTCTTCAAGTTTATTTCCACTACATTTTGATAAAGGAAGAAAGTATAACATTCTTATACATTCTTTTTCTCTTATGAACTCTCGTAAGTAAGATTCTATACACTTTAAGGTTGAATAAATTTCTTGTAATCTTTCTTTAAGTTTTATTTATGGAACTATATTTATGGAACCTAGAAATTATGTAGACTAAAGGAGGTATCATGGATTTACCTTGTTTAACTTTGTCAAACATCATTTTCCTTAAGGTTAAAAATGAATGTTTTTAATCTTACAATTCACTCCCCTTTTATAATTGAGCATCTACATCATTATTTCGATCATACAAAATATGGAATCCATTTCTCAAAATTCAATACACAAAACATGCTAAAATTAATTTAAAATTATTCCCATTGATGGAAGGAGAAAATAGGTTTTTAAATTAAAAATGTCCAAAATATTATCAAATTTTTACATCCAAATCCAACGTTATATTGATTCCAACAACCTAATTTTGATTAAATGATGAAAATATGATCTGATTATATATTAAAACCAATAAGATATATAAATTAAAACTATAAATTATTTCAATTAAAAATATATTTTAAAATAGAACTCAGTATTTTTTTCAATTCCTAAAAACATGAAACATAACAATAAAATATAAAAAATTAAACCAATGTAATTTCTTATAACCCTATTTAAAATAAGAACTTTATATTTTTCATGTAAAAGTTTTAAAAGTTCTAAATATTAAATTTAATATGGGTTCTCCATTAAAAGGTAGTAAAATTACCTTTTATAAAAATATAAGTGTTTATAAATTAAATTGGGTTTATTCTAATCTTCTTAAAAAATATTGAATGAATATAAGAAATATATTATTGAATATATAAAATATATATTTCATTAATATCTTTCAATAATTGTAGTTAATTTATTTTATAAATTTGAAATGACTTTGGGGGCCTAAAAATAAATGTATTTTATTTAAATTAATTTGGTATATATTTTCATTTTTAATTAATTAGTAACTAATGAATTCATCTTATAAACCATATAATTTCATATATTTAGTTATTAATATTCATAACATTAGATTTAATAGCTAGGAATTATCTTATTATATTAAATAATTATATTTTAAAAATATAATATTGTTTACTAAAACTCGGTCTTTAGTGTAAAGAAAATTATCAAAAGAACATGACATTTTGTGTAAAACAAGTCAATCATATTGTTTCATGTCTCACAAGATAATATATTTAGTGTGTGTATTGCAACCTCAAATTGGTTTTTCATATAAATCAACAATAACTTTTTTCTTTCATTTAACACAAGCTATATTCAATGTTTTATGAAATGAAAAATATCAAAAAGATAAAATTAATTCAAAAACAAAAACTTCAAAAAATCTCGAGGTGTTTTAGGCTACCCCACATAAAATGAGTATCACCATCAAAATTCATATAGTTTAACCAAGGTTAAATAAATTAAAGTTACATTCATATAAACCCATAACAACAAAAAATTACTAAAACAACCTTTTAAAAATGGAAATTAGGAAACTTAACGGATACCCAAAGTAACTCATAACTAGGTTTCCACATAAGAGAACATAGTTTGGGAGGGGAAAATGGACATTGAACAGAATTATAACATTTATTTTCTGATAGAGGGTGATAAAGAATATAGTCATTAGATGGATAATGACCAAAAAACCCTAGACTAAATAGATCTATAAAATTTTATCTCAATAATCATAAATGATGATAATAGTATTACATTTTATTTCAAAATCAATTGAGATGAAATAGTATCTTGATTTAATCTCATAAGTATATTCTCACTCTTGGGTTGTTCCTTCATCAATCTCTGATTCATTTATTAACCAAAAAAATAATGTTGAAATTGTAATACTTACAAAACTAGTGGATATAAGATCCATAATAGGATGACAAGTCATTCATTCTGTCACTAGTTACCACCAAAACAAAATAGTAAGAATGTGTTGTCCAATATTCATAAATCGAAACATTAATCTCTATGAATTCATCCAAATATCAATGTACACATTTTAATAAATGGTTACCCTTTTGAAACTTGAAAAATATTAGTATTTAAGAATTCTGAAATAAGGTAAATAAACATATATTTTATCCCTAAATATGATGTTTCTATTAATTGTGACATACTTAACATTTGAAGAATATTATCACGTATTAGATTTAAACATGGTAACAATCATCATTACCAGGAAACCTTATTCAAAACATGTATTATTTCAAAAATCAACTCCTTCCTTATACCATAAATCCAAATACAATTTAAACTCAATCAATGATATCATAAATCATCTTGTCATCCTATTAATCCAAATGTCATCTATACAATCCTATTTATAATCAATCAATTTTTTAATTTCATTATCCCAACATCATTCATATAGTAAGTGTTATACTTCCCTTAACCACCAATTTCTCCAAAAAAACATATCTCCTACATTAAATAACTTTTCTATTACATCCGAACCATTCAACATATTCTTGTCAATCCTTAGAGAAAAACATAAATTGAAAAATCCTTATATATTAAACAACTCATATAACATACTTCTTAAATCCAAATTTATATATAATTTTATTATTTCAAATCATCCATAAGACATTAACAAGGATACCTCGTCATATTAATTAACAACTATTTCTATTCACATTTCACATGTAGTCTCATCGTGAAGAGAAGTTTAACCATTACATGTACCACCTTACTGATTAAATTTATAAGCTTCCCACATAGGACATGAGTATTAATCATGACCATTCATTCCACATTTGAAATAGTCATCAATTTATAGTACATTAGGGAGGACAATATTCCAATATATTGGGTTTTCTGAACATTTTACTTTCTCTTTGTAGTTACTTTCTTTGTGTCCTTATTTTCCACAGTTAAAACATCTTCCTGTTCCTCTTAAACATCCATTTGGTTGTTTCTTCCCACATTATTGACACAAAGGAAAATAAATCATTATCCTTCTGGGTATTCATTACTATATCTCTCAAAAAAATCCTTCAATATCTTCTTTGATGAGTCTTAGAGTTTTTTAAATAATAATTTGTTTATCATTTTCCATGAAAAATGATTAGGCATGATCATTACATACTTATCGCCTATGATCATCCCCTTTGACTGATTATTAGTAAATTGGTTTTCATATTAAATTTTAATAATGATCCTTCTATTTCCCACCACTCACTAAAAATATAATTCATAGTTTGAGAATGTAACACCCCAATATTCCACGGAACACTTCTCTTTGAATAATACAGTAGCGTGTGTTGTACGCAACTTCGAGTTCTAACACACAACAACCAATCAAACTAGCCGTTATGAATAGTAATACCCACTTTTTGATATTTTATAAATTTTAACATTAAAAATGGACTTCATTTTTGGATTCTTAATATCAAAATTATCTTAGGGTGAATTTTTGGTATTTTTATGAAAACTTTCAATTTTTGATGAATAGTGGAAAACACTGAGTTATAGTTTAAAACCGAATTTTTATTTAAATAATTATTTATTTTATTTAAATTTATTTTAGGTCAAAATATATACATAATACCTATATAAGTTCAATGTAATTAATTGCAGTCAGTTTATAATAATTTTAGATATATAAAAATTTTATTGAACTTTTTACCGTCTTTTACCCACCTCCAAGGAGCATTTGAAAATTTACATAAAACATAATTTTACCTATTCTGTGAGTTTTATTTCAAAAATCCGAGAGACACAGTTGATATAAGAAATTAAAATGTGGTTCAATAAGAGTAAAATAATTTTTGGTGAGTAGTAACTTTTTACTTTTATTTACCATGGTTAAAAGTAAATAGGGTAATTAAGGGTAAAAATGATATTATTATTACCCTAACACATGTCCTAATTCTATTGGATAAGTATAATTTGATCAAAAAAACCTTAGGAATAAAATATGAACCTCTTTGGTCCACTTGGATTAGATTAGTACATTTATTATTATTTAATTCAAAGAAGAGTTAAAAGAGTTAAAATCAATGTTTAATAACTAAAACAATTTTAATATATGGTTACCCATAAGATAAATTCGACTATAAATATTTATTAGTAAGATAAAATATTTTCCTACATAATGGTATTTTATTTATATTTTTTATACAATAAATAATTTAATTTATTTATGACAGAATGGTGATGCGGTAATTACCTAATTAATGAAATATTAAAATAATTGATATTATAAATATCCAAATAAATGTAATTTTGAGACTTTTTATGAATTACGCAAATTTTATACGTTAATATGACATATTAGGGTTGGTTATATGAATTTTTTTTGAAGTAATAATACTGTTATGAATTTAGAAAAAACAAAATACCAAATAGTGTCAATATTGAAATAAAAGAGTTTTTAAAAAAATATTATATTATTAATTGATATTCTATTCCTAAAAATATGGGGTTCAGACAAAAGACTTATATAATGATATGTGTATCATTAATGAAAAACTTGGGGTTATATTGGAAATATATATTATGTTTATTAACCATATAATATAAAAATACAAAGATACATGGTAAATGTCAAACTATTTAACTAAGGGTTAAATAAAAAAGATAAGGTTAATATAGTGACCCAAACCTATCTAAATCATTTTTTTTTTTGAGATTTTTGCGACACATCCCCACCTTAGCCTTTAAATAATCCATTTTAGTGCAATTATATACCAAAAAGGAGTTTATTTTAAAATAATATTTCTAGATTTTCCTAAGGTTCCCCTCGCCCCTCTTATAATAGGGAACTCCCCCTTCTCTCAAATTCACACCTTCAAACCATTTGGCTCAGAAAAAATCTGCCAAAATACCCTCTCAACTATACTACATTCATCCTATATTCATTCCTTTAGTCATAAATCCAACCTATGGAACTCTTGTAATCAAATAAAAATAAAGAACCAAAAAAGATGTATATATTTCATCACATCTTTCAAGTTCCTTTCTTCTTCCACTTCATCTTTCTTTGTTGTTTCCATTCTAAAATAATAATTCTAGTATCTTCTATATACTTTGATGTTATTATGAATATGTTACAACCATATTAATTATTCTATCCATCATTTGAATGACATGTCACCATACATGTGTACGTACGGATTACCGTCTCCACGTCGTGGTGTAATTGTTATTCAAAACATTATTATTTTGATGGGTATTATAATGATGTTTAATTTATGTAAATAATAAATATATCATGATAATTATTATTTATATATTATATACCATCCAATTATACATTATTTTAAAATCAAAAGATTGATATTGTCACTCGTGCGTACGTACGGATTACCGTCTCCACGAAAGCGATGAGATTCATTTATCATCATATCCATTCAAGACTAATTTTCATTTTATGATTAACAATAATATTTAAATACATGATATCATTTTGGATATGAATAAGATACATTCCATCCATAACAAATATGACTCACATAATAAAGAACATGAAGGAAAAAGAATTCGTTAACACCCGAAACGACGATAATACAAAGATATTATTAACAAAGCAATGTTAAAAGATCATATATGATATCATATTAATGTATATGATTCTTGTATAATTTAATAACAATTATTTCACCATTATATATGAGTTTAACCTACCCTCGACCAAGGAAATGTACAAGGTAAGGGTTAATTTCAGAATCTCTGCATTATCCGAGGTTTTTTATATGTAATTATCTACTAAGACCTCTTTATCATCCACATCCATGTTTCTTAAAAATGTATTTCAAAAAAATCATACTATTTTATAGTTTATGGGTTAAAGTCATTTATACCCTTATTTTACTTTTATAATATGTTTATAAAGTAATCTTTCCATCATTTTCCAAACAAGGTACTTTATGACCTTTTCGACAAAATTAAGGTAAGAATGTTTTTTTAACTCATATGGCAGGTGTGTCTATTTTCAGCCATTATAACATCATCGAAGATTCCCATACAAGATTATAAAATTATTTTCAAAATAAATTCCTTCTTTATAATTATGTGACTCTTAAATGATTTCAAAATATAAAGAGATATTTCTCAAAAAAATGTTTTTATTTCATCTATGTCAACATCCTTTGATGGATTGTATGGTTATTTGATGTTGATTTGTTATGGTACAAAACTTCCATATTGTATTGAAAGTTTTGTGATATGTTTGACTGTGGATGTGTTTTTTTTACGCCATTCATGGTTTATGGATAAATTATTGAAATTTCGTATGCTATTTTTAATATGAATATTTATGTTATGTTTAAACCTTTTCATATGAGGAATTAATTGAACTTAATAAGTGACGGGTGGATCCTGCTATAGATCCTCGATTCATCGGTAGGTCTCATGAGACAAACTAGTGTCTTGACACAAGGCCTTGAAAAAATATTATTTGTAGTCTTGGCACAAGGCCTTGACTATGTGGTTATGATATTCTGGAATTATGCATTCCATAATTATGAAATTGGCTATTGATATTGCATGTAATTATTCGATTAGTAGAATATCCATGTGAATAAGTAAATGGAATTATATGATTTTATATTTTCCATATTATGATTATGTTCAAGTTTAAAAGGCTTTTGTTTTAGTCTTATTCATTTTCTTAAATATTTATGCTTATTTATGAATGTTTTTGCTATATTGTTATCCTTATTGAGCATCTGATCTCACCCATTTCTATGTTTTATTTTTTCCCAGGATACGAAAGGTATATTATGACTGACCTTCAGGGATAGTCTATGGGATCTCAGTGTTTTATATGGAAACAATGTTGCTATATTTTTCCATTTTATGATGTAATGTAAACCTTATAAATTTATCTAGTACTTCCAAGGCTACTAAACAAATCGGTCTTTCAAGACTTTATATTTTGTGATCATGCCAATGTTACGTAATAATGAACCAACTCTGGGCTTCTGGGTTTGGGGCGTTATAGTTGGTATCAGAGGAAGTTTAGTATAAACCTTGGAATCTAGATTTAGATAAACTCTGATTAGAGCACATCGCCCTAAGATAGACTTTGAGGATTAGTATATAAGATCTTCTTAGAATTTTGGTATCATAGACATTTTGTGAGTTTTCGAAGCAATACATCAATGTATGGATATGATATGGTAGAGGCGGATCTGGTACAAATGTACCTAGGGGTAAAATCCGAAAACACCTCTTTAAGCTAGACACAAATGGGAACTAGTGCATGACAATGGGCCTTTCTGCTCTCTTGGTTACGACACTATCATGGGATATGCTTAGTATAATTCTCATTTTCTTTAAAAATCATTGTGAAGGGTTTATTTGTATATAATTACTCCAAGAAAACATTTTTATGATTATGGATTATATCCATAAACTATTCAGTTTATGTTAAGTGTTTTACATGTTTGGAATTATATATTTCGATTCATAAAATAATCTAGTTTATGTGATTGTTTAGAAATGGTGCCTAGTGGAAGGAATGGAAATCATATCAAGGAATGAACTCCATGTAGGGATTTTCCTCCTAATCAAGATAATTATAGTGGAGCTAGTGATACAACTGGTGTTGATCAGCTTATCACTATACTGAGACAACTCAATCATGTTTTGAATAATAACCTTACCCATATGGAGCACCATGATGCACTATGTGGAGGATCAATGTTAGATCTCTTCATGAGGAAAAAACCACCAACATTTAATGGGGGTACAAATCCATTAGTAGCTAAGAAATGGATAAATTCCTTAGAGAAAATATTCCATGCCTTGTGGAGTAGTGAAAGGGAAAAAGTTGTCATGGTAGTTTATCGTGTCACTGGAGATGCTGAGCAATGGTGGTCATTAATTCAAAACACAAAGGAAGATGATAAAGTATCAAATATGGAATGGAGGGATTTAAAAGATATTTTATTAGAAAAATATTTTCCTCATGACCATCGTGCAGATATGGGGAGGAAATTTCTGAGTCTGAGGAAAAAGGAGGATGAAAATGTCGCAAAGTCTGAGGCTTACTTTACAAGGTTAGAGAGGCATGCTACAGATTATATACGTAACCCAGGAAGTAAGATTGATCATTTCTTTGATGAGTTAAAACCATTTCTATGTCGATCATTAGTCTCACAATCCTTCTCATCATATGAATATATTGTCTCATGTGCTATCAAGACAAAAAATAATAATTCTATAATTATTACAACTTTAATGAAAAGAAAGAGAATAAGAGATCTGCTGAACACTCTGGAAATAAAAATAAGGGGAATAAGGGAAATATTTAATATCCATCCTATAGTAAATGTTGGTAGAAACACCTTGGTACTTGCCTGAAGGGAATGGGAGTATGTTACAACTGTGGTAAAAAAGGCCACCAAGCTCGTGATTGCAAGGGGAAGAAAGAGGATGTCGATGTTGAATGCAACAATTGTAGAGAAAGGGGGAATTATTCAAATCAATTTCCTAAGAGTTAGGGGAACTTACCTTAGAAAAGGAAAAGGGATCAAGGCCAAGCTTATGCTATCACTACTGTAGAAGTTGATGCTCTGAAAGACTTAGTGGCATGTAATTTAATGGTTTCCTCATGTTTAGCCAATGCTTTATTTGATTCTGTATCATCGCATTGTTTCATATCTACCTAGTTTTCTAAGAAAATTATATATTTCCAATTTGATTTAACAAGGGAGTTGTCAGTCACAACTCCTAAGGAAAGTATCATTGCAACAAAGTTTTGTGAATCAGTCCCCATTAGGGCATATAAATGTTCTTTATCTACTGATCTCATCATCATACCCATGATTGAATTTGATATAATCCTCGGTATGGATTGGATTTCACACTATGATGCATAAATTTATTTTAAGAAGAAGTAGGTTACTATTTTTGAGGACGATGATAAATAACACCTTATCTTTATAGCATAATCGTCACCATCTAATTCGTATCTAGATCCACCCCCAATAGCTAAACTAAATTAAATTATTGGGGAGGAAGATAATGAAATAACTACAGGTGAGGAAAATAATGTTCAAATAGCGGATGTACCTATTGTGAAAGAATATGTTGATGTGTTTCTAGAAGATTTAAAGGGACATCCTCCAGAACGATAAATTTAGTGTTCCATTGATTTAATTCCTCGATCAAGGCCCATATCGAAGACCCCTTATAGAATGGCCACTGTAAAATTAGTAGAACTAAAGAAACAACTAGAGGAATTGAGTAATAAGGGATTTATTCACCCTAGTGTTTCTCCATGGGGATCCATTTTCCATTTTGTTAAGAAGAAAGATGGATCTATGAGGTTGTGCATTGACTACATGGATATCAATGATATAAAAATAAAGAAAAAGTATCCCCTACCTCTCATTGATGATTTATTCGACCAAATTCATGGAGCTCAATACTTTTCAAAGATTTAACTTAGATCTGAATATCATCATTTGTGTGTGAAGAAGGAAGACATTCCGAAGGAAGCATTTCGAACCAGGTATGGGCATTACGAGTTTACAGTAATGCCTTTTGGATTGACTAATGCACCCTCTGTCTTCATGGATCTAATGAATAGGGTTTTCAAGGAATATATTGATGACTTTGTAGTGGTATTTATTGATTATATCTTCGTATACTCCAAAAGCTACGAAGATCATGAAAATCACTTGCGCATTATCTTGAAGACTCTTAGAAGACATGAATTATATGGTAAGTTTAGAAAGTGTGAATTCTGGCTTCAGGAGATTTCTTTTCTTGGCCATATTGTCTCCAAGGATTGAATCTCTGTTGATCCTTCTAAGACCAAGGAAATCCAATAATGGCCAGCACCGAAGTGTATAAATGAGGTACAGAGTTTTATTAGTTTAGCTGGTTATTATCGACATTTTTTCCAGAATTTTTCCTGATTGGCTAACCTGTTATCCAAGATCACATGTAAAGGGGTTAAATTTGTTTGGAAAAAAGAGTGTAAAGAATTTTTTTAATAACTAAAGAAAATATTAGTCAATTATTCTATATTGACTCTACCATCAGGGAATGATGGGTTTGTTATTTATAGTTATGCTTCGAAGAAAGGACGTGGTTGTGTCCTTATGGAGAATGATAGAATTATTGCCTATGCATCAGGACAGCTGAAAATTCATGAGAAAAACTATCCTACTCATGATCTTGAGTTAGTAGTTTTAATCATTGCTTTGAAGATTTGGAGACGCTATCTCTATAGTGAAAAATGTGAGATTTATATTTATCACAATAGTTTGAAGTTTATTTTCTCACAAAAATAACTCAACATGAGGAAAAAGAAATGGATTGAACTACTCAAGTATTATGATTGCACTATACACTACCACCCGGGGAAGGAAAATAATGTGGCAGATGCTTTGAGTAGAAAGGATCATGGATTTTTGAATAAGATGAGAGTTGAAAAGGATCCTATATACAAGGATCTAGTAATGATGGATATGGGAATCACCATGGAAGGTGAAACATCAATACTTTTTCAAATGGTTTCCAAACTATCTTTACTAGAAAGGATAAATAGTTCTCAGACTAGTGATGAAGAGTTTCAAAAGAAGATTAATGCTTGGATTGATGGGATATTGAGTGACTTTGTGTATGAAGATGGAAATTTTGAAATTTGGGAAGAGACTTTGTGTTCCAGATATACCTAATCTAAAAAGGGAATTTCTGGATGATGCTCATAGTTCCAATTTATCTATACACCTTGGGATCACCAAAATGTATAGATATTTGAAGGAACATTTTTTGTGGGACAACATGAAGACGGAGATTTCTGATTTTGTGTTAAGATGTATGGTTTTTCTACAAGTGAAAGTTTTAAGGCAATATCCTGGAGGAGTCTTGAAACCTCTTCCCATACTTGAGTGGAAATGGGATAATATTACGATGCACTTTTTCATGGGACTACCGAAGACTCCTAGAAGGAACAATGCAATATGGGTCATTGTTGATCATCTTACCAAGTCAGCGCATTTTCTTGTTATAAGAGAAGATTTACTGCTTGAACGATTAGCAAGACTATATATTAATGAAGTTGTAAGACTTCATGGAGTACCATAATCGATTGTTAATGATCATGATCCACGTTTTACATCAAGATTCTAGAAAAGTCTTCAGAATGCCTTGGATAATGAACTTTGTTTGAGCACTGCCTACCACCCCAAAACTGATGGGCAATCATAGTTGACTATTAAAACCTTAGAAGACATGTTGAGATTAGGTTCACTTGTCTTTCAAGGTATGTGGGATCAATATTTACCTCTGTTATAATTTTCCTATAAAAATAGCTTACATTAAAGTATTCAGATGGCAGAATATGAAGCGTTATATAAAAATAGATGTCGCACACCAACCTGTTGGGATGATTTAGGCGAAAGAAAACTCGTAGGCCCAGAACTTGTGGAGGAAACAATGGAAAAGGTGAAGGTAATCCAAAACCACATCAAAGTATCTCAAAGTAGGCAGAAGAGATATGTCGATAACCGAAGGAAGAATTTGGAATTTCAGGTATGAGATCATGTTTTCGTGAAGGTATCTCCATGGAAGGGTGCTATATGTTTTGGTAAGAAGGGTAAATTGAGTCCCAGGTATATCAAACCTTTCGAGATTCTAGAACTAATTGTGGTAGTAGATTACCGTTTGTAAATGCCGCCAAGTCTCTCCAAAGTTCACGATGTGTTCCACGTATCACTGTTGAGAAAATAAATGCCTGACCCAACACATGTAATCACCTATGAGGAATTAGAACTAGAACCCGATCTGTCTTATTGTGATGATCAAGTCAAGGTTCTTGATACGAGAGAACAACTGCTGAGAAACCAGACAAATCGTCTGGTAAAAGTTCTATGGAGAAACCATAAGATAGAAGAGGCAACATGGGAACCTGAGGAACATATGGTGAAGAACCACCCAGGTCATATTATGCAGTAATATTCAAGATATTTTGAGGATGAAATTATTTGAAGCAGGGGATAATGTAACACCCCAAGCTTCCACAGTACGCTTTTCTTGGAAAAATATAGTAGTGTGTGTTGTATGCAACATCGAGTTCTAACACACCCCAACCAATCAATCAAGCCATTATGAATAGTAATACCCACTTTTTTAAGATTTATAAATTTTATCATTCAAAATGGACTTCATTTTTCGATTCAGAATATCGAAATAATCTTACGGTGAATTTTTGGCATTTTTCTGAAAACTTTCAATTTTTGATGAATAGTGAAAAACACTGAGTTATAGTTTAAAACCGAATTTTTATTTAAATAATTATTTATTTTATTTAAATTTATTTTAGGTCAAAATAGATACATAATACCCATATAATTTTAATGTAATTCATGTGAGTCAGTTTATAATAATTTTAGATATATAAAAATTTTGTTGAACTTTTTACCGTCTATAACCGACCTCCTAGGAACATTTGAAAATTAACATAAAACTTAATTTTACCACTTTTGTGAGTTGAATTTAAAAAATATGAGAGACACAGTTGATATTAGTATGTAAAATTTTGTTCAATAAGATGAAAATATTTTTTGGTGAATAGTAACTTTTTACTTTTATTTACCACGGTTAAAAGTAAATAGGGTAATTAAGGGTAAAAATGATATTATTATTACCCTAACACATGTCCTAATTTTATAGGATAAGTATAATTTGACCAAAAACAACCTTAGTAATAAAATATGAACCACTTTGGTCCACTTGGATTAGATTAGGACATTTATTATTATTTAATTCAAAGAAGAGTTAAAAGAGTTAAAATCTAAGTTTAATAACTAAATAATTTTTAATATAGGGTTACCAATAAGATAAATTAAACTATAAATATTAATTAGAAAGATAAAAATATTTCCTACTTAATGGTATTTTATTTATATTTTTCAGACATTAAATAATTTAATTTAATTATGACATAATGAAGACGCAGTAATTACATAATTAATGAAATATTAAAATAATTGATATTATAAATATCCAAATAAATGTAATTTGATAATTTTTATGAATTACACTAATTTTATAGGTTAATATAACAAATTATGGTTGGTTAGATTATTTTTTTAAAAGTAATAATGCTATTATTAATTTAGAAAAAACAAAATACCTAATAGTGTCAAAATTGACAAAAAAGTGTTTTTAAAACAAATATTATATTATTAATTGATATTCTATTCCTAAAAATATAAGGTCTGGCCAAAAGACTTATATAATTATTTTTGTATCATTAATGAACCACTTGAGGTTCTCTTGGATGTATATAGTAAGTTTATTAACCATATAATAGAAAAATACAAAAAGACATGGTAAATGTCCAAATATTTAACTAAGAGTTAAATCTAAAAGATAAGGTTAATATAGTGACCCAAACCTTTTTAAAACCTATTGGTTGAGTGGTTTTCAACCCATACCCACCTTATCCTTTAAATAATCCATTTTGGAGCCATTAGGAACCGAAAATTATTTTATTATAAAATAATATTTCATGCTTTTCCTAAGGTGCCCCTCACCCCTCTAATAAAAGGGCACTCCCCCTTATCTCCAATTCACACCTTTAAAACCATTTTTCTCGGACAAAATCTTCCCAAATACCCTCTAAACAATCCTCCCTTCAACCTATAGGCCTTCCTATAGTCATAAATCCAACCTATGGTTTCCTTCTGATCAAATCAAAAGGAAAAACCCGAAGAAGTGGTAAATATTTCATCACCACTTATAAGTTTCTTTCTTCTTCCACTTCCTCTTTCTTTGTTGTTTACATTATAAAATAATAAATCCATTATATTATATATACTATGATGTTATTATAAATATGTTACAAACATTTTCATTATTCTATCCATCATTTAAATGACATGTCACCATACGTGTGTACGTACGACTTACCGTCTCCACGTCGTGGTGTAATTGTTATTCAATACATTATTATTTGGATGGGTATAATAATTAAGTGTAATTTATGTAAATAATAAATATAAAATTATAATGATTTTTTATATATGATATAAAATCCAATTATATATTATTTTAATATCAAAATAATGATATTGTCGCTCGTGCATACGTACGGATTATCGTCTCCACGAATGCGATGAGATTCATTCCCCATTGTATCCATTCAAGACTGATATTCATTTTATGATTAAAAAAATGTTTAAAGACTTTATTTCACTCAGGATATGAATAAGATACATCCCATCCATAACAAATATGACTCACATAACAATGAATAAAAAGGAAAATTAATCCGTTAACACCCGAAACGACGATAATGCTAAGATATTACTAACAAAGAAATGTTAAAAGATCATATATGATATCATATTAATGTATATGATTATTTTATAATTTAATAACAATTATTTAACCATTATACAATAGTTTAACCTACCCTCGACTGAGTAAAATTACAAGGTAAGGGTTAGTTTCACTATCTCTTCATTATCCGAGGTTGTTTATGTGTAATTATCTACTGGGACCTCTTTATCATCCACATACATGTTTCTTAAAACTGTATTTCAAAACATTTTTACTATTTTATAGTCTATGGGTTAAATTCATTTATACCCTTGGTTGACTTTTATAAGATTTTTATAAATGAATCTTTGCGTCATTTTCCAAACAAGGTACTTTATGGCCTTTTTGACAAAATTAAGGTAAGAATGTTTTTTTAACTTATACGGTGGGTGCGGATATTTTCATCCATTATAACATCATCAAAGATTACCTTACAAGATTATATGAATATTTTCAAAATAAATGACTTATTTATAATTATGTGACTTTTAAATGATTTTACAATAGAAAGATATATTTCTAAAAAAAGTTTTGATTTCATCTATGTCAACATCCTTTGATGGATTTTAAGGTTATTTGAAATTGATTTATTATGGTACAAAACTTCCATATTGTATTGAAGATTTTGTGATATGTTTGACTATGGATGAGTTATTTTTACACCATTCATTGTTTATAGATAAAGTATTGATATTTCGTATGCAAGTTTTAATACAAATGTTTATGTTATGTTTAAAAATTTTCATTTGAGGAATGCATTGGACTTATTAAGTGACTGGTGGAGTCCACTATAGCTCCTCGATGGATCTCTAGATCTCATGAGACAAACATGTGTCTTGGCACAAGGCCTTGGAAAAATATTATTTGTACTCTTGGTACAAGGCCTTGACTATGTGGTTATGATAGTCTAGCATTATGCATTCTATCATTATGAAAGTGGCTATTGATATTTCATGTGATTATTCGATTAGTAGAATATCCATGTGAATAATTAAATGGCATTATTTGATTTTATATTTTCCATATTATGTTGAAGTTCAAGTTTAAAAGTATTTTGTTTTAGTCTTATACATTTACTTAAATGTTTATTCTTATTTATGATAGTTTCTACTATATTGTTATCCTTACTAAGCATATGATCTCACCCCTTTCTATGTTTTATTTTTCCCCAGGATACAAAAAGTATATTATGACTGACCTGCAGGGATAGCCTATGGGATCTCCGTGTTGTCTATAGAAACAATGTTGTTGTAGTTTTCCATTTTATGATGTAATGTAAACCTTATGAATGTATCTAGTAATTCCAAGGCTAATAAACTAATCATTCTTTTGAGACTTGATCTTTTGTGATCATGCCAATGTTTTGTAATAATGCACCGAATCTGGGCTTCTAGGGTCAGGGTGTTTGAGAGAAACACTTATCATAGAAGAAAACCACAAATCTATTACAAATATCCCATAGAATATCTAAATTATGACACCTTATTTAATCTATTACACCTTATATTTATCCTTAGAGACATCCATAGAAATATCGATAGAAATATCACTAGGGAACTCTTTAATGTTTTCTTAAAAGAGTTTCCAAAGTTTTACTAAGAATTTCCTTTGAAACCAACTATAACGAACCCATCCCTTCATACGTGGATATTACATCCTTTTTTAGGAACTTTTAATACATTATATAAACACATACCTAAAACTATATTAGTTTAGTGCCCTTGGAATCATAGAACAAAAAAATTTATTCTAGTGGGTGTTCTTCAATTATTCCCAAAAATATCATATCCTTTAGTAAATATTGTTAAAAAAATCCATTTGACTTTGAGAAATTAAACATAAAGAGTTGTGATCTCAAAAGAATAATAAGTGTAAAAAAGGGACACATGTAAATATAACATGAGAAAAAGGGTATGGTAACATGATCCTGAAAATATAAGATCATAACCTACATTACAATGTTCATATACATGATTCATGGAATAAATATTGGTTGTTAATAGGACATGAATCATAAAGGAATCATGATCATAATCCATGAAATCATTACGAAATAATTGGACAATGAATTTGTGCTAGATATATGAACATCTAATATAATGCCTTATAAGTAATGGTTTATTGCCAGAAATTAACAAGTCACTTCATGGGTACTACACCTAATAGTAGGGGCATACCCCCACCGTAGGGGAAGTACATTCCTTAATAGGTATCGGGTTTCCCCATCATCCCATAGTGGATCAGGTTTCCCCATCTTCTATAGTGGATCTAGCATATCAACTTGTTTCCATTATTACCCCATGGACATAAATATTTACCCATTTCATTAGATGGATATATAGTTCCCACCAATAACATAATTAATACCATATTTTTTTTCCACATGAACATAAATCATTATTTATATTTGAACCCAGGGAATGAAATGGGTTTCACAAACATCCTTTAATCATTACATAAACCAAAAAAATAAATAGGTTTCATAAATATCGTTCCATCATAAACATAAAACAATATTAGAAAGAATAATAATGGTTTAATTTAATAATATCCCAAGTAAAACATAATTAAAATCAAATAATATTATCTTAGATGGAATTTTTTTTGATATATCACATGGAAATCATTCTTGAGGAAAATATCATTTCCTCTTTCATAACATTTTCATTTCATAAAATACCACACAATTTTAAAATAAAATATTTTCAATGAAAATAAACATGTGAGTGTGTAAAGGAAGATTCAATGAATTATGGAATCACGGTGGATTAAAATTCATTGATTCTATATAATTTAACAAAACATTCCATGCATATATTTTCCAGAAAAGTCACAAAGTACCTCATTTGGAAAATGAAAAAATGATTCCTTTAAATACTTGTCATAATAAGTAAAAAAATTCAAATTAACATTAAACATCCATAAGAGAATATTAAAAACTTTTTTTAAAATATTTTAATAACACATGGATATAGAAGATAAATATTCCCAATGGATACTTAAAATGAAACAATCCCAAATATTGACGAGATTGTGGAATAAATAATCATTACTTTATAAATAGTAGAATTTTATTCCCCATGAATGAATGAAAATTATATGGATAATAAAATACCATAATCTTTTGGATAAGACTTATAAGTAAATTCATGGGAATTATATACACCACTTTTAAGAATGATGTACTGTATAAGGCATGTGTCCTACAATAATAAAAGTGTGACATAAATTCCTTAATGCTTGAGTAACATTAGAATCGTGATCCCCATGATAGAATCAAATAAATAAACTAATTTATTATTATTAAAAGAATAAAATTAATTATATAAAATGTCATAGATCAGTATATAAACCACACAAAAGAAGTGAGGGTGAATATGGCATGTATCTCATGGAAATAAAAATTGAGATAAAATTGCCTTTATTTATGTATTTCCTCTCATCATTCTCATGAAAAATTACTGTATAATAAATATATGTTTTTTATAAATCTATTAAATAACCATATTCATATTTATAATACCTTATATTACTTACATATTACTTTATATTACCCTCTTGTTAATAATTACTTATTTAATTTATGTTCTGGATGTTAACTGCTTTGTTTCTCGTACAAATTTTTACTTCCTAATCCTGGTACTCATACATAGATCATGATTTCATTATCAAAATAATGATCAAACTGATTAAAATTTAAATTATATTAATTATATATGTATTTATGGAAATATTTAATGGATAAAAATTGAAAATGAAATACACCATTCTTGGTGACATTAGGACGAAAGTATGCATGAACACTTCATTCATTTTCTTCTCATATTAATATAAATAATGGTATATGATATATTTTAATTAAATAATAATTTTTATGTTATATAAATTTTATATATTCATAAAATTAATCCTATTATCATTAATGTGAAATATATATGAATAATGAATAATGTAGCATATTAGAGATGGTAATTCATACGTACACATGAGGAACATTATAATTTCACAAAAGATTAGGTGGTAAAAAGTAAGATATGACATTATCATTAAATAAGTACAATTATTTCATAAATTTCATGTACAAAAATTAAACCAACAAAAATTACAACTTCTAAATTGTGGTGATGAAAAATGAATTTTATCCCTACGTGGAGGTGGTAAGCCATACATACGCATGAGAGATACATTCACATTTGGTTTGAAATGAAAGGGGATATATAATGGTTTGTTAGTAATCATAATAAAATGTAAACATATCTAGGATGATTAATTAATGATTTAAAGATAAATATCACATATTTTGATAAGTTAAATAAGGGTAGAGAATGAGAGTGATCTGTTAGAGGTATTACCTCCTCTTTGAAACAACTCCATTAGATCTCGTCTAATGGGCACTAAATTTGGTCTATTGGGAAGACCAAATACTATAGAATGTGTATATCAAAGTGGATAATATATTTTTTTCCTATTTTTGTAGATATTATAGACTCAATGTGGTGAAATTACATGACGTTGGAGGTTTCCTTTTAAATGATGGTGATGGGTGCTTTTGGAATTTTAAAAAATATTAATTTATAACAAATTCAATATCAATCCAAATACCTAGAAAAGGAAATTTATTTGATGATAAAATTATATAGAGTTTAATATCATCATCCAAATGATTTTAACATTTTTTGGTAATATTTTAATTGTTTTCATATTGATTAACCAATAATTAACACATTATAATTCTAACAATGGTAACTAATTTTAATATACTTTGAGGGTGATTTTTTAACTTATAAAATGTCAATTGGACAATAAATTTCCAATTTATGATATTTTTTTAAATATATCATCCATTTTTCTTATTTTGTTTTTAAAATTTTTGAAAAATTTAGTAAAATAGTAGTTTTATAAAATATCCTAAGAGTCAATTTTGACACTATTTATAACATTGACTTGATGAAAACACTTACCACCCATAAAATCTAACGAAATTCACTTTTCACATCCCTGAAATTTCATATTCACCAAAATAATTAATGGATAACCTTAATTATGTTATATTATATTTATTTTATTATTTCTAATATCATTTAATTTATTGTTTCACTAATTGAGTAATTACTGCATCATCATTTTCTAATTATTTATGAGAATAAGTTCATAACTAAAAATTAAAAAAATATGAGTTAGATGAATATTTTATATTTCAATAAATATATATAGTCAAACAAATAATCTATTTATACTCATATTAAAAATATTATGCATATTGAAAGTAAGAGTGTGGATTTTTTCACTCCCATTGAGTTTAATAATATTTAAGTCATTTTTCAGGAAACCTTTCCATTAAATTATTCAATTTAGGTAATTATTCTCTAAGAAAATAATTATATTTATAAAATATATTTTGGTAAAGTTTTATGGATGTTATATAATATTTATTATATTATTTTTACACTTAATTAACTGATTTACCCTTAAACGTTGTATTAAAAAGTAGTAATGTTACTGTAAATATTATCCAAAAATAAAAAAGAAATATTCAATAAATTTATATTTTATGATTCAAAATATGGAATCCATTTTTAATAATTCAAAAAATATTATTTTCAAAAATTAATTTAAAATTATTCCCATTGACTGAATGAGAAAACATTTTTTTAAATTAAAAAACATACAAATGATTGATATGTTTTTATTTCCACATTCAATGTGAAATTTATTTCATTGACCAAAATTTTATTAACAAATAATTTTTTTATCTAATTATTATTTAAACCCAATAAAATATAAAATTTTACGAAGTAAATAATTTCGATGAAAAAACACTTTCCAATTAAGATTTTGTATTTTTCACTATTCATTAAAATATGAAATCTATCAGAAAAATTAAAAAAAATTAAACAAAAGTAAATATTTAAATCCCACCCTAAAAAATATGTTTCTTTTTTTCATTTAAAAATTTTAAATTTTTAAAAAATTAAATTTAAAATGGGTTCACCCTTAAAATCTGGTAAAATTTCAATTTAGAAAAATATATATTTTTATGCATGAAATTCAGTTTATTTTTATCTTATGATAATAAAATATATTAAATGAATATCAAAAATATTTTATTGAATTTTTAAAATATATTTTTTATTAATATCAGTCACTAAATATAATTATTTTAATTTATTAATATAAAATTACTTTGGTGGCCTAAAAATGGAAATATTTATTTTATATTCAATTGGTATATATTTTCATTCCTAATTAATTATTAATTAATTAATTAATAATATAATAAATATATTTTCCCAAAGTTAGTTTATACGATTTATAACTGCCAATTTGACATCTAAGATATATCTTATTATATAAAATAATAATATTTTAATAATATACTATTGTTCACTAGAACATGATATTATGTGTAATGAAAGCTACCAAAATAACTATAAATTGTTTGTAACACAATCCAAACAAAGTTTTTATTGTACTTAAATATAATCTTTCTGTTTCATGTAGCATAACCTCAACTTAGTTTTTCATATAAATCAATAATAACTTGGTTCTTCTATATAACAGAAGTTATATTCATGTACTTGGGCCTTGTGCCACTAGGCCTACGAGTCATTAAATGGTTCCCTCTAAACCCAGTTAAAAAGGGGATTATCCAAAATAAATAAAAACTGAATTCCTTAGGGCCATTCGAGCATTTTTGATTAAAATGAAAAAATGTATCAAAAAGATTAAATTAATTCAAAAAAATTCAAAATATCTCAGGATGTTACAATTTTATTCTCTCTCATATCTTATAAATAAAACATTATTATTTTATTTATTTATTTATATAATTAAATTATTTCATATTTATCTTGTCTATTTTAGAGATAAATTATGTGTTAGAATTCACTTACATTTATTTTTTGGTCAAACACACAAATAAATCAAGTATTTTCATCGATCATGGATGTTTTATGTTTCAAATTTGAGGAGAAAATAATTTTCGTGTGATTTATCACTTATTTTGGTTTTCATAAATGTTTATTTGATTTTAAAATGTTTTAATGTGGGTTTTTAAAATAATTAAAGGGGGTTTCCTTTCATTAAAGCCACATTTTTCTTATTATAAATATTGTTTTTCGAATTTTACATCTGACAAGATTATACCATGTTTTCATCAAATTATATATGATGTTATTGACTATTTTTCATGTAAACTTTTTTATTGATGATAAAGTTGGTGTTTCCCAAAAGTGGAAATAATTTTGTGATATGTATGTGCTAAATTTAGTTAGGACTAAATCACTTTCACAAGGAAATTGCCTCCAATTATGTATAATTTGTGAAAGTCAGGTGAGTAGTATGAATTGAAATGTTCCAATCATGGTGTTTATTTTATAGAAACAAGAGACCTATGATGATCATGAGGATTTAATTTATTGATTTTGAATTAAATTTAAAATATTGTGCATAAATATAATTTATATATAAATTAAAAGTTTATTTTCTAAAAAAAGTTGTTTCATACTTTTATTTAAAAATTGGTTATCAGGATAACTCTTTATCATTGTTTCTAAATTTTTTTATTTATATAAGGTAATTTAGTCATTTACTATTATATAAAAAAATATCATTATTTTAATATTATAGGAGGATTGTATGGAAGATCCTGAAAAATATTACTAGGTTTCATAGTATCTCTCTACTAATGGACTTTGGGTTTGTACAAGATGCACAACAGTATCATGCGATGTATGGAAATTAAAATTGTTAACATCAATAACAGTGTGATAACTTTGGTGTTATTGAAACCCCACCGGGTTGACAACCAATGATCCCATATTATATAATTATGTTTTAAAAAATAAAAATTGAAACCATACCTTGTTTGAATTTGATAAAATATTTGTCCTCCTACAGGTATTGATAATTTCTCGTAGGAAAAAAATGATGCATCACCAATGGTAATCCACACATGATTAAAAAACATTCATAATCATCGACCATTAATATCTTTTTTCAAGATCAAATAATCGAAAGAACCTTTAAAATTGATATGATCACATGAACACCTCTACTTCGACATTGGAATCTTTTCTTGGATCAATTCCCCCCCCCCCCCCAACGTTTTTTCCCTCTCTTTTTAGTGGGAGGGAGGAAAGATAATGTCTAAAATTCATGGGACAAATAGTACCACAAATATTTTTGTGCTACCTACTTAAATAGGCACATTTAAACTCATTTAACTTGTACTTTTTCTTCTAAATTATTTTAATCTTCAAAAAAATACCAAAAACATCAACAATGAAACATAAAAAATACCTTTAATGTGGATATTCTATTATCACTTACATATAAAATAAAAATAAAATTACGTGATAAATTCTGATACACTCACTTAACCCATTTATCCCATAAATATTTAACAAACCTTGAGTAAATAAATATTAATTTGTTAAATATTTTCCTTTTATTCACTTAATAACTTATGGATATTTTAGGTTAAAAATGCTATATTATTATTTTAAATATGAGTAATACTGTATTTATTCATTTCTTATGATTGTTTAAACTTCAAAATAACTCACTCCCCATTATCGGCCCCTCAAGGTATAAATCTATAATTATTGATAATAGGCCGTGATTTTTTATATGATGTGTGTGTGACCCACTAGAAAATCATCTCAATAACAATGAGTGCTACTCACAGAACTAGAGAGGTATCCAACCACATATCATGAAACCTAAGTATATAATGTTTACTAATAGTAGTGAAAACTTCCTACAAACAAAAATTGTGTAATCTAATGTATTTGTCTCATGATATATTATAAATTGTGTAATGGTACTACCATCCTATTCAACAAGGCTTCAGATATCTATTTCTTTTAAAATAAACAAATTTTCTAGTGACCATTAAATCTATTATATAATAGTAATTATGCACCCAACACATCATAACTCACAATTAGATAAATTTCATAGTTTTCGTATTTCATCAAAGTACATGATAAAATGGTATAAAATTATAATAATATCATTTTGAGAGAAAAATAAACATTATCACTGATAAGAACATCCAATGAAACTCAAAACATGCGGTGACACTATTAGTGGATCTTTCCTTATGATTTACACTACACGAGATCACCAAGTGTGAACATTATAAGAATATGTCTCAAGGATTATGAGACCCAGGAACCTAATAGTTAGACATCATATGTGTCCCATTAGTATAATATATCTTGATAATAAGAAATATGATTGATATTACTATCACAGTATCTTGAGATTCCCATTATTGTTGGGAACAAATATAATCCATTAATATTACAATAATTGAAGAAAATTACCATGTAAATAGTATAAATAAATGTCTAAACAATATTATGGTGTGATACATCATTCATATCTCATGGTAATTATGATATGGTAATCCAGAAGTACCGATCTAGTTGGTTCAAGGGAACCCAATTTTAGAACACTCCAACAATTGTAAGATCCAGCTTGCTAACTATAAACCTCTTTGCTCTCACATAATGAAATCGTGCTACTATTGAGTAATGGGTTTTATAATTGGGAATTCCGTGTATTCATTCATGGATAATCTAATATTTCTTACTATAATGCTATTAGTAAAATCACTTATGAGAGGATATCCCTGAGAACATATCCCATGTAATCTATCATAAAAATGGAATCATGGATAGTACCACTATATTAAACTTATCAAAGTGATAATAATTCAATTTATGTTTCTAAATTCAATAAGTATATTTTTTTCATTTAGTACTACTTATTTGGATGTGTGAGAATCTTAAACAAACTCTGTATGTTTAGATAATCCAACCACATGATTTAATGAGTTAGACCTTATAATATTATTATCCTGACAATGATAAGGTATAAAATTATATATAGGTAGATAGGTATTAGCCAATTTATAACCATGGTTACTACCTATTTAAATAGTAGGTACAAATACATAATTCCATATTAATTACATTTGGGTTGTTTTGACTATTTCATATGAAGTTTTCCTAGAATTTTTTAATATGTGTATTAATTTTTAGTTCCCATATCCTATATATTACATAGCATGAAATATATTACAACTCTATCACTGATTCATATGGAGTTATACATACCATATTAATCACCCCTTATGTCTCATAAATGTCTTATTAGATGGATTTTCTCCATGTGACATTGGAAAATATCATCTCCCAAAATTTTCACTATTTATTTATTAAAACATTGTCAGTAAAAGTTTGTAATGTGTTCTAATAAACCCCTATATCTAACTCATTAGATATTATTCCATAGAACATGGATTACTACTTTTATTCAATATTTATTTATGTACATTCAACATAGTCTTAACTAACTATTATAATTATCAACTATTTTCCAGATGTTATCCTCATTGTTTACATGGAAAACCATGGTGATTCCACTGAATTCTAATATAAGTAAAGAAAATTTTCATTCAAAATGAATATTATATGATCATAATTATTTAATTAACCATAAATGGATCTCTCCAACTTTCATTCCTTAATTTAATTATATGGTATCACAAACAAATTTTGGTTGAATCATAAAGAAACCTTATAAGAATGATTTTCATGACATCCAATTAAAAATGTAATGATAAAAAATGTTATTATGAAAAGTATAACTCTAATGTATTAGAGAATGATTATTTTTTATGACCAATAAATGCTTATTAGTATGAAACTTATATCAACCATGTATTGTATTTCATGAATACTCACTAAAAGATTGAGATTAACTGTACAAACCACCAAAATAAAAACATTATATTGGTAAATGGAATCCATTGTACTTAATTCATATGACCATTTCAAAAATAATAGAAATATTTACATTTATCCCTTGTAGGATTCATTATTCATAACAAATAATATATCACCCTCCATATGGAATATTAATTATAACTTTTTTTAATCCCACTACATAGTATGTTTCTCAGAAATATTTTCTTTCTGTGATCTCTTCTAGAACTTATTACTATTCTAACTATTTATAATTCTTGATCCTTGACATTAACCAAGCCAATATCGCTCCACTTATATCTAATAGTTTATCAGACCCTTCTTATAAAAATATATTCATTCACTTGACTATAAATTTTTTAACTCAATAATTTATATAATATCCTCAGAATGATTTAGGATAATTTACTTAGATACACTTTTTATTTTTTTGGATTTATGTTTTCTTATTCAATTATCCTTAATGAACACATTTCATATAAACACATGTTTTTTTAAATAAGGGACTTATTTATTATTATCACTCATTTGATACCCATTTACCAATATATTTTTCATATGTATATGATTTGAAACTTTTATTTGAGAATAAATTGTCCTAATGGTTAATGAAAGACATTAAAAGTATTGTGTAACTCATCAATCTTCCTTTCACTAATATCATGGTCATGATGTGTAAAATGAAATGGAATGTTATAAAAAACCCCACATAACATCTTCATGATCAATGAATGATTCTAGGACTCACCATTAGACCATATATTTCTCACATCATTGCTCTGATGTGTGAAAGGAAACATCAGTTTAGGAATAAATCCACTCAACATTTTCCTGATCAATGAATAATTAGTTAGGATATTCTTTAACTCATTGGCCTGAAGATACTCATTTCTTTAAAACATGCATGTTTATTTCTTCATATTAACATTCCATAAATTTATTTAGGGAATATCATGATGTATAAAAACATACATTTAACATCTCCATGAAATATGCCACATGAATATTTTTTATCTTGTTTTAGATGATTTTTCTCTTTATAACCATTAATGATTAAAGTTTCTTGGTCATTTTAAACATAATACAAAATACTATTGAATAAATATTAGATTTAGATCTTTTAGAGTCTAATCATTATTATATATATTTAATTTTCATAAGATTCTTGATTTAATTTAAAAAGAATTATCTCTCCACAATAAGGTATTATTGAGTCTTATATTTTATATTCATGATTTATTTTAAATAATTGAAGTATTAATGAACTTTTACATGATTATAAAACACCATAAAAATCATTTCAAAATGAAATATTTTTTCATTATCTATAATCAGAACGTGAAACAGATTTTTCTAATAAACAATTTTTTTAAATAAAAAATATTTATAATTCAATTAGAATTCATATTATTCTCACCGCTGGCGTGGGAATAAACCATTCTCAATTTCATTGAGAATTCATCTTAATTCTTGTAATATTTTTTTTTAACTTTATCTGTTTCTTTATTTGGTTAAAAATGTGTGCTTCATATATAAAACCTAATACCCAAGAAGTAAAATAGAAACAATACATTAAATGATGAATATTATTGATGTATAATGAAATGATTTATTCTTCTTCAGTTCATTGACATTTATATTCCTTTTATCATTTGTCCCATATGTGAAGTAAATATCGTCTTGTTCAATTCTATCCCCCTTTAATCATGGTTTATTATAATACCATTTAAAAGGCGCCTTTGGTGTCACACTTTACATATTTCTTTTCACCCGATATTTTGAACATTTCACCATAGGAACTAAATAGTAATAATTTTTAAAGTTCATACCTTCTTTGGGAAACATACCCAAAATATTTTCTCTATAATATTCATGTTAAAATTATTATCCAATAAAATATTTGTTTGGTGATAATGATGTAATAATAGAATTTATTTAAATATATAGATTTATCATTGAGTTTATACGTGTTCAGTGTAATAATATCATCATTCAATTCACGCTTCACTTTTTCCACATAAACATGTGATAGATTAAATGAAAAGAAATAATATTCCATGTCTAAATGTGGATTTTAAAAATTACTCAACATTAATTATTACATTAATATATGATCATCAAATGTTTCATCCATCTATATCCAATAATCTCCCTTTACACCCACAATTTCCTTAGGTGGTGCATCAATAGGATTTGGAATCTTTGGAACACACAACATCCTTTTATATCATAGTTCCATGGGAAAACATTTGTAAAAGACATGGAAATGAGTGTTAGAAAATATTTGTTCTATATTTATCATAATGAATTTTTGGAATTATTTCCATTATCTAGAAATATATAACATAATTAGATCAATAATTTTATCCTGATTACCGATTATTTGATATTATAGATGTACTAATATTAATTATCTCCAAGTATTTTATCAAATCATAGTATCCAATAACTAAAATATTTTAAAAACTCAACCACTTGAGTATTATAATGGAAATGATCATTAAATCCTTTAATTATAGTCCCTATTATGGATATTACTCATATTTAAGAGTTTCAAGGTATTATTTTGTCAAACCAACCACATTAACTCAAGGATACATGATTTTTTGAGTAGAGTGACATATAAAGAAAAATTTATGTTTGATTTTACCAATGTTCTTTCTCTAAATATGGAACAAAATATATATATACATATTTGATTCCAACTATAATCACATTGAGTAAAAATTTAATAAAAATGACGAAATTATAAGAGGCACCCTCACATAGATCTTATAATCAAATAAGATGTACATTTAAACAAAAACTTAATTGATGCAAGAAATTAATGACTCAAGAGTTTATTTAATGGGGTTTTAGTTTTTACAATTAATGAAATCTATTTCCATTTATCATGAATTATCTATAAAATCATACTCATATCATAAATACTCCTAAATAAAAAACATTCATCATAAATGATCATTTAATCTATTCATGATTTTTTATTATTTGATATTTTCATTTATAAACATAAAATTCATAGAAATTTTTAAACCATTTATAAATTATTATGTAAATAAATAATCTACGAAATCATGAGATTTTGAGATGCTTGATCCAGTATAAGTAATGTGGATTAAACTAGAAACTATGAGTAACACATTCAGTCTCGACCAACTTATGTTGCAATTCCTACAATGCAATGTGTACCAAACTCTCATTTGGGGTCTCTCTATGTCTCAATGTGATCAATTTCTCCTTTAATACTCCTTGTTATACAAGTAAACTAACACGTATGTGAGGGAGTCCTTGGAATATTGGGTCCACATAAAAAAATTTCTCATGGATGCATAGGCCTTTATAATTATATTACTGTAAACCAATGATACCCACACAATCAATTAATAATTAATTAATACAACAATAAAATTAAAATAATTAATTAAATTAAACCCAATCATATATAGGTTGGTCTAAGAACATGATAAGTCAGTAATCATTAAAATTACCAAACAAAATAATATGTTTATGTAAATCTACTCAATAAAATTAATTATAAATTTAAACAAATCATACCAATTTTATGTCATAAAATACTTGTCACATAGTCTTGAAAATAAGTTCATTATATTCAAAATATTCTCAAAACATTGTTCATATTGTTTAAAATTATTTAAGGCATTCAGACTATTTTTTATCCCCTGGAGGGGTTTCTGGTACGGTTCAGTCATGGACGAATAGTAGCCTATAGGTATTATTCATCAGTGTGTACTATTCACATATATAAATATATATGCTTTTGTATTTTATTATATATATATATTTACATATTAAGGAAGAACAGGTAGTATTTTTTTTTATGAAAGAACATATACCATGTCTCATCCCACCCTCGGGTTACTGTACGCTCGGATGAATTGTTACCACGTGTTTCTATTCATCCGAATTAATATATATTAATTTAATTTTTTAGGAATATTAGTTTTTTATTTTATATTTTTATCACCATAACTCAATCATCCAACATAGAGTTGAAAAGACATTAGTTGATTTGCGAATGTATTGACAACCTTCACTCAAATTCGTAAAAATTTAAATCAAATTGACGTTATGTGATCTCATGTTAATTATGATAATAATTTTTGGTATTAGGGAAGTGTAAGAAGACTATGATGTGGGGAAATTAAAATTCTTATTGCAAAAAAAAATTTAGTAACATTATCAATGGTGTTAAACCACCTATTTGACAACCCATTGATCCTATGTGATTAAATTATGTATAAAAAATTAGAACTCTACCTGCTTCAATTTTGATCATGATGAAGATGGTTCCCCAGAACCAAATTTTATATAGAATATGATTACCTATATTAAAATCTTTTAATATTAATAATCTTATTATCACATCATGATTTTTCTTATATGTATCATAACATGTGATAATTTCATAAGTGTATTTATTTCACTAAAAGGACATAGAAATTCCATACTCTAACAAAATCTAGGAAGTACCATGACATTATAATTAAATATATGTCTTATATCTATAATAAATAATATATGTGATAAAATTATAAACAACGTTATGGGTCGATACTTATAAGACATTGAGGAACTAGCCCATGGTGTATACCATCTGTAATTTCTTATGCAAGAGATTGTGAGATCAAGACTTGCTAGTAGGAAATCCACATTTATAAGTTTCATTAGATGTTCATATATGTGGATGTCTGTATTGGTCCTTATATTTTTTGATTTTTATTAATGGATATTCTATGTCACATTCATTGATGTATTGACAGAAACCATGATGATAGATATTTCTAGTAAGGTAGGATTTTTTTGGAATGTTATGAGAAAAACATCATTATTGAATAATCCAAGAATATAATTTTTCCCATATGTTCTTTAATATAATTCCATATCTCAATGCCTTTTATGGAAATGATATATACATAGTAAAAATATAGACATGGTGTTCTATATGAATGTCTAATTTTTGTAAATTCAAAGAAAGGGAAATCGAGCACATAGGATGGTGGCACCAGCATGAATCATTCTTGATTAAAGATATCATGATAAATATGTTATAATACATAGTTATAATTATTATGAAGTTTTATGTGAGTATCATATTAACATCTTTCTCTCTGGGTAACTTGATGTGTTTCTTGATGATGACCATGAAATTTGGGCTGCTTAAATTAATGCCACCCAGAAAAAGGCTTAGAGTATCAGAAAATATTTTTATCCAGAACTTAAATTAAAAAAATATTATTATTTATTATTTGACAAGATGAATAAATATTATTCCCATAAGTGGATTAGTAATTATTTTTATTTTCCTGATCATATATATCCTGTAACAGTTATTGGGGAGAAAATTTTTTGAGAAAAAAATTAATAAATATTGAATTTATGTTTAGTGAATCTAACATTTAATTATTAATTTATGCATAATGAATTCATATTTATTTAATAATAAAATAATAATTATTCGTGGCCTAATTAATATTATGGAGGAATGACAATCTATGTTTAATATTCTAATGATAAATAATATATATTAAAAATTATTATAATAAATAATTTTTAATTTTGTTCTCTAGATTTGTGTATGTGAAAATGTAAAAATAAAATTATAATTATTATTGATATGGTTTTCTATAAGTATTATAGAAATAATATTGGGTAACTTGTGAAATTATTTTTTTTCCAACCTATTAGTTTATAAGTCCAATTATATTATTTTCATAGGGGTTTTCATTTCATTGTGGTTGTTCACAACGGCATCCAGAGAGAGTTATCTCGAAGAACTAGAGAGATCCCTCTCCAAGATCACTGTCAATAATGATGATAGATCATCCTATATCACTACTCTTAAGTCTAGAGACACCAATGTGAATCCTTCCTTGATGTGGTTATCAGGGTGACAAAGCATGAATGATGCAAGCATCAGGGTCTACCTAGAAAACACCCAAATATTCCTTCAACGAAATTAGGAAGTTCATGGAACACATGTGAGTCAATTATATAGGTCATATACTCTTGATTAATATAAGGTAATTATGGTATGATACAGATATGTTTTCAGATCCATAAATGATGATAAAATTCATCTCATGTTAATTCTTTAGTTTATTAAATTAATTATAAATATTATGTGATTCTCTTGGGGCTTGGTTTTGACATTTAGTTATGAATTAAAAATTGATTAAATTTCATTGATGATAACATTTATCATCTTATAAATATCATATTAATCACTAATTATGAAAGAAATTCATGTTTGGTATTACCTATCCAGTGCTTCTGTAGCACCTGGAACCGTCAAGTTGTATTAGAGAAGGTTACATAATTATTTATAATTATTTAAAAATAATTAAATTTTTTATGCATTTATCATTAGTTATCAATTCCATGTTAATAATTCGTTAATACAAATAAAAATATCATACTTTCTTCCACTTCATTCTTGAAAATGTAATAAAATTAATTATTTTATAAATTAAATACCCTCAAGGAACATATTCATATGTTCCAAGGATTCTAGATGAATAAAATTAGATTACACGCTTTGTGGCCCATTGTTAAATGTCATTTACCCATGTTCAATGCACCAAGAATTAATTAAAATATAATATTATCCATGTACATTTATTATAATTGGTGCATATTAAAATACACCATATATTCACTGGGCCATTCTGGGGCACTGTTATTCATATTAAATGACATGAAACATCATGAAATGTCATATAGTCCATTGGTTAATGATGAGTCAGGTATTCTCTTACAAAACTTACATGTCTGGAGACTGTGTGACTTAGAGACTACATGTTATTTAGACCATTCACATTTTGATACTTTATTATTTTCATGGAATGATTAAATGTTGATCCCTTATACATGTCTCATGGATAGACTATAATAAATATACAGGATGTGCAGCTAAATTGTATAGACCGTATATTTTTTCAAGTAACACATAAAAAAATTAATTTACTTTATAATTTCAATCTAATCAAAATGTGTTATGTGTGGACATTATGTTGATAATACATTCTATAATGACCCATACTTTACATACATTGTTATTACTTTAGAATTGAATCACACTTATTACAACATATAACAAAACCAGGAAAAGACCGTATAGGTATAGAGTCTTTAGAAACTGGGAAACATAAACAACTGGTTCATAAAGCATCTAATTTGCCTCCCATTTATTTCATAATATCTAGAGTCCCTTTTGGAATATCCTACTTAATAACCTTCTTCCTGACCTGGGGAAAGAAAACATACAGAAGGGTGATCTCAAATTCTCAGTAAGGGTAAATAAAAGAAATATCAATCACATCATATTCATAAGAACATAACTTTTGGAAATCTTAACCTGCAAAAGAGATCATAATTTTATAACATGGGATAAATCATAGTAGTGAAATGTAATCCCAATAATCATAACTTAAAACATGAAACTTTCTGGCATACACACATAATCATAGAGAATCATTTCTTAGTAGTCAAGACTCATAGCCAAGACTATCTTAGTGGACAAAGTCCATTTCTGAACCGAGTTCACTCCTCGTTTCAGTCCTGTTTCACTGAACCAGATTAACTTGTTGTTCCATCCATGTTTATCTCATGAGATATAAATCTTTACCCAATGCATTGGAGGTAGATATAGTTCCCACCCATCTCATAATGAAACCATTCTTATATGTGCCACAAAATCATAAATCATACATCATTGCATAAAACTGGAATAAAACTGGAATTCTTAAACATCATGACATCATAAAACAATTCATATAAGACAAAATAATTCATAAAAATAATTCCATCACAACATAATAAAATAAATGTAATAATAGGGATAGAAACATAACCCTATATTATCATAGATGGAAAATAATTTTGATAAAACACTTGAACTCCATTCTTGAGGAAAATATCCTTTCTACTTCAAAAACATTTTTCATTTCTTAACATGTCATAAAATTTTAAACTAAAAGAAGTTGATTAAAAATAAACTTGAAAACTTGTAAAGTAAGCCTCTTGGAAATAATTTTTTAAAAATCCATTCATGCCGTATAAGTTAAAAAAACATTCTTCTCGTACTTATATCGGAAAAGTCAAAAAGTACCTCGTACGAAAAACGACAAAAGATTCCTTTCATATCTTTTACTAAAAACTCACTGAAGGGTAAAATTGGATTTAAACAATTTTAGAAGGATATAAATATTACATTTTGAGTAAACATGTATGTGTATGATAAATATTCCCCAGTAAATTCTGAAGTATAAACAATCTCGGATAAAAAATGAGATTTGTGAGATTTTCCCTTACCTTAGGTCTGATTTTCTTCGTAAGTGTCAAAACCTCCTGTAAAATGATTTAAATAATCTTATTGACTAATTCCATAATTATAATTATTTTTATTATATCATATATGGTCATATTATTAACTTCTTATTAGTAATATTTCATTACTACTTGTTATTCGGGTGTTTATTACTTTTTGTTCTTATGCGTGTTTTGTCGAATAAATTCTTATTCTTATTTTTAGGTTATAGATAACTCATTTCCAGAATGGTATTAGTGTAATATATATCATATTAATTCATTCAATTCATTTATATAATCATTATGCAATGAAGATCATGTAGAATGAGTCGCATCACATCGTGGAGACGGTATTCCGTACGTACGCACGAGCGATGATATCATTCCCATGATCGTGAAATTGTAATGGAGCATATGTATACTATTTCAGAATCAATATAACTTTAAAATAATCATATATAGTTATTATTTACACCATTATACCCATCCAAGTAAGGTGGTGGTAGAAAATAGATTACACCACGGCGTGGAGACAGTATTCCGTACGTACGCACGCGCAGTGATTTCGTTTTCCGTAGGATGGATAGATGGTAAAATAGGGTTGTTTCATACTTATAATAACATATCCGTATATGAGTGATACTTATGTTATTACTTAATAATGAAACAACTAAATAAGAAGAAGTTTAAGAAGAAATAAAGTTGAAATAATCGGTAACGGACATTACCTCTTCTTTGAAGCGCCTCTTTGAGACCTCCTCTTAGGGCACTAAAATTGGTCTTTGAAGAATACCAGGACCTCTAGGATGTTTCTAGGGAAGTGGAGAAGATAATTTTTCAGGGTTTTTCCAATCTTGAAGGCTCAAAGTGGTGTGAGGAAGAGAGGGAGGAGGTTCCCTTTTATAAGGGAGGAGAGGGGCACCTTTGGAAAAACTAAAAATATTATTTTATTATAAAGTCATATTCGGTTTTTAATAGCTCCAAATTTATTTATTTCGAATCTAAGGTGGGTATGGGTCTAAATCCTCTCATCCAATAGAATTTATACAAGTTTAGTTCATTATATTAACTTTATCTTTTAGTTTTAACTCTTAGTTAATTAGATTGACATTTACCATGTCACTTTGTATTTTTATATTATATAGTTAATAAACTTGCCATATATATCCAAGAAACACCCAAGTGGTCCATTAATGATACACCTATCATTATATAAGTATATTGGCCAAACCTTAGATTTTTATGAATATAATAATAATTAATAATATAATATTTTCTTAAAAAACTATTTTATGTCAATTTTGACACTATTTGGTAATTGATTTTTTTGAAAATCATAACAGAATGATTAGTTCTAAAAAAGTTAATTAACTAAATACTAACATGTCATATTAACATATAAAATTATTTAAATTCATAAAAAGTCTCAAATTACATTTATTTGTGTATTTATAGCATCAATTATGTCAATATTTCATTAATAAGATAATTATTGCATCATCATTGTTTCATAAATAAAATAAATTATTTAAAGTCTAAAAATTACAAATAAAATACCATTATGTAGGAAATATTTTTATATTTCTATTAAATATTTATAGTCGAATTTATATTATGTATAACACTATATTAAAAATTATTTACTTATTAAACTTTGATTTTAACTATTTTAACCCTTCTTTAAATAAATTAATAATAAATATCCTAATCTAATCCAAGTGGGCCTAAATGGTCATATTTTATTCATAAGGTTTTTTTTGGTCGAATTACACTTATCCAATAGAATTAGTACATGTGTTAGGGTAATAATAATAACATTTTTACCCTTAATTACCCTATTTACTTTTAACCGTGGTAAAAAAGTAAAAAGTTACTATTCACCAAAAATTATTTTCATCTCATTGAACCACATTTTAATTACTGACAACAACCGTGTCTCTTGGATTTTTTAAATTTCATTCAGAAAAGAGGTAAAATTATGTTTTTTGTAAATTTGCAAATTATCCTAGGAGGTGGGTAAAAGACAGTGAAAAGTTCAACAAAATTTTTATATATCTAAAATTATTATAAAATGACTCCAATTAATTGAATTGAACTTATATAGGTATTATGTATCAATTTTTACCTAAAATAAATTTAAATAAAATAAATAATTATTTAAATAAAGAGTCGGTTTTTAAATAGTAACCCAGTGTTTTCACTATTCATCAAAAATTGAAAGTTTTCAGAAAAATACAAAAATTTCACCCTAGGCTAATTTCATTATTCCAAATCCAAAAAATGAAGTCCATTTTGAAAAATAAAATTTACAAAATTTCAAAAAGTTGGTATTACTATTCATAACAGCTAGTTTTAATAATATTTTAATAGCATATCGTTGTTTAGTGAAACTCGGTATTGTGTACGATGCATGCTATCGAGGAAGGCCGCGGTTGCGTGTAAAGAAATCCAAGCTAGTGTTGTATGTAGTTAAAGATTCCTTTGATGATTTATATAACATAAAAACAAAATATTTCTCATAAAAGTCTCGGGTGTTACATTCTACCCCCCTTAAAATGAATTTCTCCCTCTAAATTCGTCACTTTGTAACAAAAAGATGAGGATACCTCTCCCTCATTATATCCTCAAGCTCCCATGTAGCTTCTTCTAATTGGTGGTTCCTCCATAAAACTTTCACCAAGCGAGTGGTCTTGTTCTGTAGGAATTTTTCGCTACAATCCAGAATCTCTATCGGCAGTTCTTCATAAGAAAGATCTTGCTCCAGCGGTACAACTTCTGAGCTGAGTACATGTGAAGGATCAGGTATGTACTTTCTCAGGAGAGATACATGGAACACATCGTGAACTTGAGAGAGATTTGGTGGAAGCGTCAATCGGTAAGCTACCTTTCCAACACGATCAAGTATTTCTAAAGGACTGATATATCTAGGGCTCAACTTCCCCTTCTTTCCAAATCTCATGACCCTTTTCCAGGGAGATATTTGTAAGAACACTTTATCACCCACTTAAAACTCTAGGTATTTTCTTCGGTTGTCAGCATAACTTTTCTGTCGACTCTGAGCTGCTCTTATGTGTTGTTGAATAGATCTGACCTTTTCTGCCATCTCATCAACAAGATCAGGTCCTAATAGATTTCTTTCCCCAACTTCATCCCAACAAGTTGAAGTCCTGTATTTCTTTCCATAGAGAGATTCATAAGGATCCATCTGAATACTGGAGTGAAAGCTATTATTATAAGAAAATTCCACCAAATGTAGGTGTTTATCCCAACCACCTTCGAAATCCATAGAGAAAACTCTTAACATATCTTCTAGAGTTTGAATTGTTCTCTCAGACTGACCGTCTGTCTGAGGATGATAAGCAGTCCTGAAACTCAACTCTGTATCCAGATTATGCAGAAGACTTCGCCCGAACATCGAGGTAAATCTTGTATCCCGATCAGATATAATAGAAAGTGGTACTCCATGAAATCTTACCACTTTACATATATCCTGGAAAGCTGATCTAGAGAGAAATCCTCTCTAATAGCAATGAAGTTTGCAGACTTTTTAAGACGATAAACTATGACCTAGAGAGAATTATTGCCTTTGGATGTTTTAGGAAGTCCGGTGACAAATTCCATAGTGATGTTTTCCCATTTCTATTCGGGTATGGGTAATGGTTGTAACATTCCATTAGACTTCTGTCTCTCAGCTTTAACTTGCAGACAAACCAAGCATTGAGAGACATATTCAACAACATCTCTTTTAATGTCATCCCACCAGAAGTACTCTTTCAGGTCCCTATACATCTTCGTGCTTCCAAGATGAATAGAGAATGAAGAACTATGAGCCTCATCCAGCAGCTCCTTCTTTAATTCTGGGATGGGAGGTACACAAACACGATTCCTGAACTTTATTATCCCATCACAATCAAGGTTGAATTCAGGAACATTTCTCACCTTCTTTTGTAACTCTACATCTTCCTTCTATGCCTATTTAATCTTCACATGTATAGATGGTTGGACATTCATTTGAGAAAGATAAGATTTTCCCCCTTCCATTATAATTCCAAGATCCATCCTTTGTAAATCCATAAATATTGGATCTTTTGTGATCCTCATTATGGATAAGCTATCATGGTCTTGTCGACTCAATGCATCTTCCGCCTTGTTTGCTTTCCCAGGGTGGTAATGAATTGATCAGTCGTAATCCTTAATCAGCTCTAACCATCTTCTTTAGCGCATATTCAGCTCCTTTTGTGTGAAAATATACTTTTAACTTTTATGATCAGTATAAATATCACACCTTTCTCCATAAAGATAATGCCTCCAAATCATTAATGAAAAGATTACCGCAGCTAACTCCAAATAATGAGTTGGGTAATTTTGCTCATGGATTTTCAACTATCGTGAGGCATAAGCTATCACCTTATCATTTTGCATAAGAACACACCCCAGCCCCTTCTTGGATGCATCACTGTAGATCACAAACCTTTCTCCACTACAAGGCAGTGTGAGTACAGGTGCACTGGATAACCTTCTTTTCAACTCCTTGAAATTCTCTTCACATTACTCCATCCAAACAAACTTAACTCCTTTCCGAGTCAACTTGGTGAGTGGATTAGATAATTGTGAAAAATCTTTCACAAAACGTCGATAATATCCAGCCAAACCATGAAAACTTCGGATCTCAGTTACTGTTGTTGGTCTTCACCATCTTTCGATAACCTCTGTTTTTGCTGGATCCACAGATATCCCCTCTTTTGAGATTATGTGACCCAAAAATGCAAATTTTTTAAGCCAAAATTCACACTTGGTAAATTTTTCATAAAGCTTCTCCTTTCTCAGGGTGTTAAATATAATTCTCAAGTGATCTTCATGTTCTTCCTTTCTCTTTGAATAGACAAGAATATCGTCTATAAAGACTACCACAAATTGATAATCAATGCAGAATCTCATTGATCCATCTTTCTTCTTAACAAACAGAACAGGTGCTCCCCAAGGTGACACACTAGGGCGTATGAATCCCTTATCAAGATTCTCTTGGAGTTTCTTCTTCAATTCCTACAACTCAATTGGGGCCATTCTATAAGGTTTCTTTGAAATAGGAAAAGCACCTGGTACCAGTTCTATTGAAAACTCAACTTCACAATTTGGTGGAAGACCCGGAAATTCCTCCGGAAAGACATCGTCAAACTCCCATACGATGGGCATATTCTTAATCGTGAGTTTCTCACCAACCATTTGAGATAAATAACCCTCATTTAGTGGAATCAAGACCCATAAGATGGAAGAAATTTCCACTGGAAGGTTATGTTCATCCTTGCATCGATAGACGATCATAGATTGATCTGGAATATTAAATGTGACTTCCTTTCTTTGGAAATTGATATGATCTCCATATAGATAAATCCAATCCATGCCAAGAATCACATCAAATTACACTATAGGAAGGATCACAAGATTTTCAGGAAGCACTTTCCCACAAATTTCAATCGGAGAAGAATTATAAACTTTTGATGCGACTTTTGTTCCATTAGGGGTTTTCACAGCTAACTCAACATCTAATTTTTGAGGTAATACGGTGATACCCTTAGAAAATTCTTCAGAAATAAAAGAGTGGGTGGATTTAGAATCAAATAAAACATTTTCTACTTTAGAGTGGATGGTAACTGTACCTTTTACCACATCGTTATCATACTCCACATCGCTGATAGAAATTGCATGTGACTTTCCTTTGTCTTTAGCCTTAAGAGTTTGTTGACGTCGACCATCATCATCAACCCTTGGATTTGGGCATTGATTGGCATAATGCCCCATCTCCTTGAACTTGAAACATTGAAGTGTAGTAGGTTCATTCTGTGTATCCCTTCCTTTGTTTTCATCATTAGACATCTTCTTCCCATCATTGCGGCATTCAAATGCCCGATGACCTTCCTTTCCACATTTGAAACATTTACTTGTACCTTTAAGACAACTCCCTCCATGTTTCTTTCCACACTTTGAGCATAAGGGAAATCTCATCTTCTTTTCAGTGTGCTCTTTAGATTTTCCATTGAATTTCATTTTCCTCTTCTTATCAAACCGATATGACTGATGGGTTACTCCAATCTCCATCTCAACTTTGAGAGCACATCGAACGATTTCCTCGTAGCTATTGAAGTCCCTTATGGCTAATGCCCTTCGAAGACTTGGTTTTAAGCCACTAAAGAATCGATCGATATTAATCTCAGGTTGGATAATAATACTAGAAGCGTACCTTGAAATTCTGGTAAAATTTGCTTCATAGGTACCAACAGATTCATCATCCTTTTGCTTTAGTTCAAGAAACTCTTTCTCCATCTTTGTTCGGAGAATACGATGGAAGTACTTATTGAAAAAATAAGTTCTTGAACTCGTCGCATTCCATGGACTCAATTTCATCCCTTTGCCTCGTATTCTTAATAAGATTCTACCATTGATCAGCATCTACTTCCAAACGATACACTACTAAGATGACTTTATCATGTTCAGAACATTGAAGAACTGAAAATATCTTTTTAGTAGTTTTAATCCATTGTTCAGCAACTAATGGATCAATAGACCCACTGAATGAAGGTGGACGCTGCCTCATGAAGGATTAAACAGAATGTTGCTCCTTTCTTTGCTCGTTTGGAAGTCCTGCATGATTCATAGCTTGAGAAAGTTGTGTGAGCATGGCTACAAGATTTTTCATTCCATCTCCCATAACGTTTGGTTGCTCAAGGGGACAATCATTGCATTGTCCGTCACATTCCGCATTAAAACGGTTCCTTCGGGTTCCAGCCATTGACTAAAACCAAGAAGAATAGTGTGAGCAACACTAATTATAATAGGAAAACCACATAATCAAGAATAAAACTTCACACTTAAGGTCTTATCATAGGTTATTCATGGCTATTTCTAAAACACTAAGATTGTGTTCTATGCTTAGACTTATCCTTAGGGTTCTTACTAAGGCTTTTACATCCTAGTTTCCAAAGGTTGACTATACTGTTCCTATGATACCAATTATAACGACCCATACTTTACATACATCGTTATTACTTCAGAATTGAAGCACACTTATTACAACATATAACAAAACTAGGAAAGGACCGTATAGGTATAGAGTCTTTAGAAACTGGGAAACATAAACAAATGGTTCATAAAGCATCTACTTTGCCTCCCATTTATTTCATCATATCTAAAGTCCCTTTTGGCATATCCAACTTAATAACCTTCTTCCTGACCTGGGTAAAGAAAACATACAAAAGGGTGAGACCAAATGTTCAGTAAGGGTAAACAAAAGAAATATCAATCACATCATATTCATAAGAACATAACTTTTGGAAATCTTAACCTGCAAAAGAGATCATAATTTTATAACATGGGATAAATCATAGTAGTGAAATGTAATCCCAATAATCATAACTTAAAACATGAAACTTCGTGACATACACACATAATCATAGAGAATCATTTCTTAGTAGTCAAGACTCATAGCCAAGACTATCTTAGCGGACAAAGTCCATTTCTGAACCGAGTTCACTCCTCGTTTCAGTCCTATTTCACTGAACCAGATTAACCTGTCGTTCCAGCCATGTCTATCTCATGAGATATAAATCTTTACCCAATGAATTGGAGGGAGATATAGGTCCCACCCATCTCATAATTATACCATTCTTATGTGTGCCACAAAATCATAAATCATACATCATTGCATAACCCATGTAATAAAAATGGGATTCTTAAACATCGTGACATCATAAAACAATTCATATAAGACAAAGAAATTCATAAAAATAATTCCATCACAACATAATCATATCAATGTAATAATAGGTATAGAAACAGAACCCTATATTATTATAGATAGAAAATAATTTTGATAAAACACTTGAACTCCATTCTTGAGGAAAATATCCTTTCTACTTCAAAAACATTTTTCCTTTATTAACATGTCATACAATTTTAAACTAAAAGAAGTTGATTAAAAATAAACTTGAAAAATTTTAAAGGAAGCTTCTTGGAAATAATTTTTTAAAAATCCATTCATGTCGTATAAGTTAAAAAACATTCTTCTCGTACTTATGTCGGAAAAGTCAAAAAAGTACCTCATAAGAAAAACGACAAAAGATTCCTTTCATATCTTTTACTAAAAACTCACCGAAGGGTAAAATTGGATTTAAAAAATTTTATAAGGCTATAAATATTACATTTTGAGGAAACATGTTTGTGGATGATAAATATTCCCCAGTAAATTCTAAAGTATAAACAATCTCGGATAAAAAATGAGATTTGTGAGATTTTCTCTTACCTTAGGTCATATTTGCTTCATAAGTGTCTGAACCTCCTGTATAATGATTTAAATAATGTTATTGACTTATTCCATAATCATACATATTTTTATGATATCATATATGGTCATATTCTTAGCTTCTTATTAGTATTATTTCATTACTACTTGTTATTCGGGTGTTTATTACTTTTTGTTCTTATGCGTGTTTTATCGAATAAATTCTTATTATTCTTTTTAGGTTCTAGATACCTCATTTATAGAATGGTATTAGTGTAATATATATCATATTAATTCATTAAATTCATTTATATAATCATTATGCAATGAAGATCATGTAGAACGAGTCGCATCACATTGTGGAGATGGTATTCCGTACGTACGCACGAGCGATGATATCATTCCCATGATCGTGAAATTTTAATGGAGTGTATGTATAATATTTCAGAATCAATATCAATTTATAATAATCATATATAGTTATTATTTACACCATTATACCCATCCAAGTAAGGTGGTGGTGGAAAATAGATTACATCACGGCGTGGAGACGGTATTTCGTACGTACGCACGCGCGGTGATTTCGTTTTCCGTAGGATGGATAGATGGTGAAATAGGGTTGTTTCATACTTATAATAACATATAAGTATATTATTGATAATGATGTTATTACTTCATAATGAAACAACTAAATAAGAATAAGTGGAAGAAGAAATAAAGTTGAAAGAATCGGTAACATACATTACCTCTTCTTTGAAGCGCCTCTTTGAGACCTCCTCTTAGGGCACTACAATTGGTCTTTGAAGAAGAACAGGACCTCTAGGATGTTTCTAGGTAAGTGGAGAAGAGAATTTGGCAGGGGTTGGCCAAGCTTGAAGGCTCAAAGTGGTTTAAGGAAGAGAGGGAGGAGGTTCCCTTTTATAAGGGAGGAGAGGGGAACCTTTGGAAAAACTAAAAATATTTTTTTATTATAAAGTCATATTCGGTTTTTAATATCTCCAAATTGATTTATTTAGAAGATAAAGTGGGGATGGGTCTAAATCCTCTCATAAAATATAATTTAGACAAGTTTAGGTCATTATATTAACCTTATCTTTTAGTTTTAACTCTTAGTTAATTAGATTGACATTTACCATGTCACTTTGTATTTTTATATTATATAGTTAATAAACTTACCATATACATCCAAGAGACCCCCCAAGTGGTCCATTAATGGTACACCTATCATGATATAAGTATCTTGGACGAACCTTAGATTTTTAGGAATATAATAACAATTAATAATATAATAGTTGTTTTAAAAACTATTTTATGTCAATTTTGACACTATTTGGTAATTGATTTTTGTGAAAATCATAACAGAATTATTAGTTAAAACAAAGTTAATTAAATCAACACTAACACGTCATATTAACATATAAAATTATTGTAATTCATAAAAAGTCTCAAATTACATTTATTTGGGTATTTATAACATCAATTATGTCAATATTTCATTAATAAGATAATTACTGCATCATTATTGTGTCACAAATAAATTAAATTATATAAAGTCTAAAAATTACAAATAAAATACCATTATGTATTAAATCTTTTTATATTTCTATTGAATATTTATAGTCGAATTTATCGTATTTATAACCCTATATTAAAAATGATTTACTTATTAAACTTTGATTTTAACTATTTTAAACCTTCTTTAAATAAATTAATAATAAATGTCCTAATCTAATACAAGTGGTCCTAAATGGTCATATTGTATTCCTAAGGTTGGTTTTGGTCGAATTACACTTATCCAATAGAATTAGGACCTGTGTTAGGGTAATAATAATAACATTTTTACCCTTAATTACCCTATTTACTTTTAACCGTGGTAAAAAAAGTAAAAAGTTACTATTCACCAAAAATTATTTTCATCTCATTGAACCACATTTTACTTACTGACATCAACTGTGTCTCCCAGATTTTTGAAATTCCATTCACAAAAGCAGTAAAATTAAGTTTTATGTAAATTTGCAAATTCTCCTAGGAGGTGGGTAAAAGACGGTGAAAAGTTCAATAAAATTTTTATATATCTAAAATTATTATAAAATGACTCCAATGAATTGCATTGAACTTATATAGGTATTATGTATCAATTTTGACCTAAAATAAATTTAAATAAAATAAATAATTATTTAAATAAAGAGTCGGTTTTTAAATAGTAACCCAGTGTTTTCATTATTCATCAAAAATTGAAAGTTTTCAGAAGAATACAAAAATTTCACCCTAGGCTAATTTCATTATTCCAAATCCAAAAATGAAGTCCATTTTGAAAAATAAAATTTCAAAAATTTCAAAAAGTGGGTATTACTATTCATAATGGCTAGTTTTAATAATATTTTAATAGCATATCGTTGTTTAGTGAAACTCGGTATTGCGTACAACGCAAGCTATCGAGGAAGGCCGCGGTTGCATGTAAAGAAATCCAAGCTAGTGTTGTGTGTAGTGAAAGATTCCTTTGATGATTTATATAACATAAAAACAAAATATTTCTCATAAAATTCTCAGGTGTTACACATTCCATGTAGGGAGTTATATATATATTAAGTGTCTAGATAATTTCTATGTAATTTTTGAAGCTGTAAATCTAATATAAGTCATAATATAGTCATTACTCTATACATAATGAAACATAACACACTACATAAATATTTTTTGTTCTGTTTGATCATTAAGTTGATAGTACATTACAAGATGTTATGTGTTAATTACTGCAAGCCAAAAGTTTCTTGAGTAAATATCATTTGACTGGAATACACATTGGATAGTTCAGATGAGTACTCCCCAGGTTAACTTCAGGGTACATTTTTTTCCAATTTTAATCTAAAATAAACTATTATTTTATAAATTAATGTGGATAATAATATCAAGAAAATTAAAATGAGAATAATGATAAAATAATAGATTAATTAAATAAAAAAATCAATTTATTTGAGTGTGATTTCTCTTAAACAAAAATTAGAAGTCATAAATGTTATTTTACTAAATGCCTAATTTGTTTCATGTATGTGGATGATCCTGATAATATATCTGAACAATGTGTGTCGCTAGTTACCTTTTAATTTATTATTTAATTAAATTTATCGATTTTGTGTCATACCACTTTTCCACCCATGTACAAATTATTTGGGAATCCAAACTAGATGTTTTGGGTTGACACATATAAGAACTCAGATATTATTTTCAGGTACGGATCTTGATTTCTGGTGTTTTTGAGAAAAAGATGAGTTTATGGAAATTTTAGGAGTACACGCCGTGTACTAAGGGGTACACATCATGTACTCGGATTCCACAGGTAGTCGTGTACTGTCCGTGTAATGGGTGAGTAAATGGCCATGTGGGGTGACCTGGAGACCACCGAAAGTGAGGCTAGGTAAAGGCATATACATGCCGTGTATTTTTAAAGAACACACCATATATTTTTATTTTTATTTGATAAATTGGACCGAGGTAATATTTAATTGATAGAAACTCCTTATTTTAGTGTCTTCTCATCCAAGAGTGACCGAAGATTGTTGATTCTTCTTCGAGCCCCTGATCAACCGTTTGTACTCTGAATCGATCAGCATCGATTTTGTTGGAATCACATCGGTGAGTTCTTCCTTCTTCTATAGTCTCTTATCTTGATTTTTCCTCTTTAGTGAGGTATCCTTGGTTGATAATTCATGATGTTTTTTAGATCTACCTTGTTCTAGGAAGATTTAATGGTTGAGGATCAACTATATCAATTGTACAACATCAAGGTGGGTGGTTTGTGCATTTCCGTAGATGTGTTTGAGTTATGTTTACAAAAGGTTCCCAATTCCATAGTTTATGGTATTGTGTGTTTAGAAAATTTAACCCTATTAATGCTTTCTTTGATTTTATTGCTTGATTAGGGGTGTTTGATTATGAATAGGGTTTATTACCTTACTGTGGATGTGTTTTCCCATGTTTGATTGATTTTGGTCGTTGGGTCCGGAATTGTTTGTTAGGCAGTTTTTCTTTCCATGCATAGTGCTATTAGTATGGAGTTATTATTATATAACATGATTGTTATATGAATTATATTTGTTTAGATATGTAATATTTGAGTTTTACATTGGCTTTTGGATATCGTTTGTGCATGATTTTAATATACAAGGCTGTGAGAACCTGGTGTAGTTAGACCATAGGGGGAATGGATGTTGAGGGCTTCCCCAAAGTGTATGTTACCTTTCACGTAGTGAGGCCATTGTGGGATGGACATGATTGCTCCCTCAGAGTTTCTATAGTTCCACATTGTGATACCTCATGGTGAATTGGACATTGAGTGCTTCCTTAGAGAGTTTGTAGTTTACCGTTACGAGACCACATGGGTAATTGAAGGTGGGTGCTTCCTCAGAGAGTCTTTGTCTAAGTTAAACCATAGGGATTAGTCTGTGATAAATTCCTAGAGGGTTGCGGATGAATGTGTGGTAAACAAGAGGGGTTAGTTTGTGTTATCTTTTCTAGTGGGTTTTTGGTGTTTTTTGGGTAGAATAATTTATAAATGTAAATGAATGTAACTTGAAATATAATATTGGTTAATTTTGAGTACTTCCTTGTTTATTAATGAATTTTTCAAGTTTCTTTCCATATATATATTTTCTGATAGTTAGGAACATATCTTTGGGTGGTGGCCTAATGGGTTACATCTCACACCATGTTTGGTTCATGCTTTTGGGCCCAAACTAATTATAATGTTGCAGGTATAGTTAAGGAAAATCACCCTTCTACTTCAGGTACTTGATTTCTGTGGATCTAGAGAGCATAGTACCAAGCTGGGGCTTGCGATTCTATTGGATTTATTTACTTATTTTACTCTATACTTTGGTTTAGTATTGTATTCTATCACTGTGACTTGTTTGGATTCTTTCTAAGATACTTGTGACATTCATCATTATTTATATATATGTTGAAGTATTTTTTATTTTCAATATTCATATGTTTACTTATTGTATGGTATTAATTCTCCCACTAATTTTATCTATTTATTTCTTCTATGTTACTCTACCAATGAGGCCATAGTTTCCCAACTAACACACCCAAGGCCCCCGCTTCTAGCCAGCAGCTTCTAGCATTTAGGGAAATGCACTTGAGCCCATGTGACCAACTGTGTATGGGCACCTCTGGGTGTCATCCAGAACTGGTACATTACAACAATAATTAGTTTACATCATTTGTTCACTCCCAAATAAATAATTGTTCTAAATAAGATATGAAGGCTATGAAAATCCAATTTAAGGATTTTAGGATTGGGGATTCTGATCAAAAAATTAAGGAACTATGAGTCAATGAAGTTGGAATTTTGAATGCATACCTAAAACCCTGTAAATTGAAAAACTAACTAATGTTGGGTTTATGGGAAGGGGATTATGGATCCATATCACAAAAATTTCCATGAAACAAGATATTATGAATCCAATGGTGAGGGATATTGGGATTGAATTAAATAGTGAGAGGTTAATAAATATAATATAATATATATTTAACTATATTTTTTCAAGAAAATGCTATTATTATTATCATATTATTGGTAGAAATTTCCATAAAAATGACTTTTAACATATCACTATGACCCATACTTGAGTTGGATAACATTCTAATCTAAATAAATTTCCATTATGGGAAATGGTATCAACTCATTATCTTATTCCATGGAAAACATTTTATATGATGATTGAAGATACTCTTGAACTTCCATGTAAAGAGGATAGTGGGGAGTAGTTTTCTATCTATGAGAAGATGTTGAATGATGATATATAAATTAAATGTTTTATGCAATCATCCATGACAAGTTTTCTTCTAATGAAATACAAGGTAGTGTATGCATATAAAATTATGTATCACCTTTAGTATCTCTATCAAGAGAAATGGGGACAAGAGTGATATGAGATCCAAAATTCTCTATTTAAATCCAATCTTAGATATTTGATGCTAGGTGAGCATCATATATTTAGGCTCATCAGCTATAATGGACACTAAGAAATCATTTCTATTAAATTCATATATGAGTTTAAAACATATCTCTAACTTTTATTGCTACAAATGGCCTTATGTGTTTTATTTTTAATTATAAAATGAAAAATAATGAGAAGTGTATTTTGAAATTTATTACACTAATCTGTATAATGGATAAATTCATGGAGTTTGAGAAACCTATATTCCTTTTGATATATAAGAAAAGGAAGAACAAATAAAACAAGAATATTACTTATAAAAAAAAGTCTCTAACGAACCATCATTCTAAGAAGAGGATGATCCAAAATCCGAGAAAGATAAAATAATTTAGTATGTTTTTAATGGGGAAAGAAATTGAAATTGAAGACGTACTGAACACTAACAAAATGATAAGATAATGGTTAATTCCTTATCATGCATAATCTATCAATATCAACACATTGGGTATTATATATAACCTTTTGTTCTCACTTTTGTTTCTATATGAAGGAACCAAGTAGATTTTTAATGATTTCCGTTGGAAATATGGATTCAGAATCTTCTAATGGTGCAAGGATTCCTTCTCTATCTATTAGAGTATACCATAATTCATTTCCAAGGGGAATTATATTGGTTTTAATAGATTGTTATTAAATAATAACTGTTACCAAGAAAATGATTTTAGTATCCTATCAATATATATATGGTTTTATTTTTAAAATTGAAAATAAAAGATGCTATGTTTATAAAGACAACCCATGTTATAGAATAGCACATTTAAATAATGGTATTTATGCATGAAATTATTAAAACCAAGTATTGGTAATTGGTAATGAATTATACTTCATGAATAATATAACACCCATATATGGAATCACAATTTGGGTCATTTAAATGAGATTCATGTTTAAAATCTATATCAATATGATTATTTGGACACTTTTGAGCTAAAACTACATGAAATATGTCATACATGTTTACAAGGAAAAGTTTATAAGTAGTAATTTAGTAGAAATAGTAGAAGGTCCATAATGCTACTTGGATTTGAACACACTAATGTGTGTGGAACATTTCTAGTAGAATATTGAGGTTGGTATTCATATATTATAACTCTTACTAATGACTTCAGTATATATAGATATATTTATTCGATGAGGTATAAGTCCATGTCAATTGAGAAATTAAAATAATTCATGAATGCAGTAGAGAATCAACTTTCAATGAGGATAATGTAGCTTTTGTTGGATTAACTTGGTAAATATCATAACCACGAGTTTAACGACATTATAAGGAATTTCAAGATTCAATCTGAACTCACTCAACCTTATAAACCATATTGTAATTGTTTTAGTGAAAGGAGGAATCATACCTTTCCATACATGGGAATGTTGATAACGAGTTAGATAGATCTTCTATAACCATTTTAGGGATATGTATTAAAAAATGCAGCAAAAAACCTGGACCAAGTACAAAAAATTAGAAAATGTAATTCCCATTGAGCTATGGAATGGAATGAAACCAATTTTTTTTTCAAAAAACCATGTATGGAGTTGTGAGGTGTCTATTAAGGTCTTCTTAGGAAACAAACTAACACCCCATGTAAGAAATGTTATCTTTATATGGAATATAAAAGAAAAAGGGATACTATAAAACAATCCCTTATAAATGAAAGTGAATCTCACTAGACAATAAATATTTATTGAGAGGGAGAACATCCTTAAGAAGGATATTGGGATAAATACTGACTTTGATGAAGTTGATGCCCAAGATAAAGAATATATTGTACATGAAAATATTATCCATATGAAAGAAGGTATCCTAAAATTTAATTACTATTTAGGAGAAATACAGAGGTAAGAGAACAAGAGAGATATGGGTTTCTAGTCAACGAAGATGGCGAATCATTATTGGTTTATAATAATCAACGACAGTCATATAAAGAGTTGGTAGGGAGATAAAAATATATGAGCTAGAAATATTCCATAAATTATGAAATGTATTGTATGAATTAGAGTTGGGTATGGGTTCTGGTCAATCCTCTAGTTGGTGTAAAGGCTATAGGCTACAAATGGGTATTCTATGGACAATTGGACATGAAAGGTAAAGTATTTACCTTTAAATAAAGGCTACTATATAATTATTTTAATCAATTTAAAGTCATTTAATATGATTGGACATTTTCACCAATGGTGGTGTTTAAATCCATAATAATTTACTTGTTATATTTTATTACCATGACTATGAAATTTAGAAGATAGATATCAAATCATATTTCCATAATGGGAACCTTCAAGAAGATATCTATATAAAACAATGAGAAGTTTTTGTGACTCCTAGTTATTCCAAAAGGATATGAAATCTATAGAGATACATTTATGGATTGAAGTAACCATCCATATCATAAAAAATTTGGTTTGATAAAGCTATAAATGATCTTCGTTTCATTAATAGGTTTTTATAGTAATTTTAGTGGGAATGTGTTCATTAACAAAGTAGTAAATATTTTTGTAATATTACATATTAGAAATGATATATAAATTTTACAATCTATTTTGGATTGTTTAAACAAGTGTTTGTCCATGATGAAACAAGGTGAATTAGCCTATATTATAGTGATCAAGATCATTCGTGATAGATCCAAGAAGCTAATTGGACAAAGTCAAGGTATATAAATTTACCATATAATAAATATATGTAATTTGAAAGAATATTAAAGGGGATTGGTTCCAATGACATGTGTTATACATCTTTCCAAAAAAATATTTCATCTGAAACAATATTAGGAAGAGAGAATGAGTAATATTACATATGCTTTGATGATATGATCAATCATGTATTCCATTGTAGGTATTATACATATTGTTTCTTATCAATTGAAAATGGTAGGTAGATATCATGTCGGTGGTGAATATCATTGGTATGTTAGTAAGGATACCATTAAGTATCTATGAAAAATTGTAACCCGAAAAAAATCTAGAATAATAATTTTTTTATAATGTATTACACACAACATTTATTTTAAATTATGTTACACGCAATAATCAATTTCTTTGATAGCATGCGGTACATGAAACCCTGAGTTATTGAAAAATAATATATTATTAAAATTTTATTATTGAATTTAATATTTATAACCAAACCATTAAATTCGTGTCTATGAATATTAGTAACTGAATTATGAAAATATGATTATATATTTACTATTAATAAAATAATATTAATTTATAAAAAAATAAATTCTTTCGGAAAAAATATATTTTCCTAAAAGGAAGTTTAGTCACGACTTGCACATATAATTTAAAATTAATTTTTTAGAAATTTAGAAAATTTATATGAAAAAACAAACTTAATTTCGAAAGTGAGGATTCTAAAATTATATTTTGGTAAATTGTTTCTTGATTTTGATGAGAGGTTTCAATTTGGATGAATAGTGGAAAATAATGAATTTCAACTGAAACTTCCATTTCATTTAAATTATTTATTATATTAAAATATATTTTTAAATAGTTTTAATGTAAAATTAGTCAAATTTTAAATCACTTAATCCAATTCAGGTCATTTAGATAAACTTAATATTGAATTATCATATCATTAATTTCTAATATTTTAAAAAAATTCAAATAAAAAACACTCTTTTCTAATTGGGTCTGTGGTATTCAGTTTAAATTTTATTGTGACAATTATATGAGATAAATTTGAAAAAATGGATTCTATATTTTAATAAAGATTAATTTATATTATCTAATAAGTTAAACATATTAGTTGATCATAATTATCAGTGAAAATATTTTAAATTAGTTATCCTGGTTATGCTAAAAATGAGGTTTTTCACATTAGATTTGTTTGCATAAAAATTAATTTGTAATAGACACATAATTTAAATTTAATAAATTACAATTTAATATTTAGAATAATTAGGTCTAAAGTATCTAATATAACTCATTATAATTTTATTCTTAAAGGATAAATTACCTAGGTAATTAATAATATACACACTATCATGGTAAAATCTAAAAGGGTAAAATTGAGTGATCTTAATGATTAAGTAATAACATGATAATTTTTTTATATTTGGGTTTTTTAGTTTTTATCAAAAAAATATATGCCCTAAATCCATTATTAATCATTTTTTGAGGCACATAATGTAAGGGATATCACCTAATATTGAGTACTTTTGAGTATTTATAGAAATGACATTCCTCATCAACTATACAAGGGAACTCACTCTCATCCCTTATTCACACCTTGAAACAAAATTTTGTATGTCCAATCCCTAACCAAATTGATTCCCCAAATCCCTAACTTCACATTATAGGCCATATATTTGGTATAAATTCATCCATTAAAGTCAATAGTGTAAACATAAGGAGGATATAGGAAGATAACGTAGTGTTCTTCAACAAGAATCCTTATTTTACATCATTCTACACCTCCTTAAAATAATATTATATAATTTTTATATAATAACCTGTTTTACTTAAATATACTTAAATTTTGTTAGGTTAATATACTTACCTATAAAATTCTACACTTCCATCAAATGGGTCACAAAATCATCATTAATGTGTAAAACAGACTACTTCCTCACGAACCAATGTGGTTTATTTTTTCATTTCCACCTCTCAAGGTTGGGTATGATGATGGATATAAAGTATAAATATAATATTTAAAACAAATTTATAACTCTGGATTAACTATATAATTTATATATTTTTACCTTACAATCCATTATAGATATGATAATTCCACTGGTTTGTATGAAGGACTACTACCTCGTGAGGCGATGTGATTCATCTTTCACTAATGCTTCAAATTAAAGGTGACATAGATAATGTTAATGATTATATATAATATAAATGGAATTATTATTATATTTATTAAAATTTTAACATTATAGAAATATAATATGTATGTATATATATATATAGCATTTTTTCATTCCTTTTCACTAATGTAAACATAATAACATCATTCTTGTGCGTGTGGACTATCGCTTTTATGAAGATATGTGACACTCTTTTCATCACCAAACAATGTAGAAAATATATATAAGTATATAATATTTTTTATAATATATCATTATAATTTTTTAATTATTATATTTTAGATTCCTCTATTCTATAATGATAATTGAAAATTGGGAACATTACTCTTTCATATGTATGACCAACAATATACATGATCGTAATGTACTTCATTTTTCAAAACCATATTTCAGAATTGGGTTCAAAACTAAAATTTATTTAAAAATATGACAATAATTTAGGGTAATTATTATTTATATGATTGAAATATATAATATTTATAAGAACTAGATCATTAATGATGAAACATTATTGAGAAAACAAGTCAATTAACTTAAGAAACAATGAAAATAATGTATTAATATTAATGAACGAGTGATAATATGTTATAAAAGGACCATATGTGATATTATAAATATTAATGTGGTTTTATGGTAATTTTTTAATATGTTTTAAACTACTATATGTGATTTTAAATATTGTTCAATTAAAATAATTCCATAGATAAGTGACTTCTTCTGAATTTCATTTAATTCGGGCATTCTGTAATGTTATGCAACGAATTTATTTTATGTTGTGTATATTATTCACATTTGACAAGTAATATAATGATTAAATTATTATTCATGTCATATTATGTTTCAATTTGAGTTATTCCATATAATATGATACTAATTAAAAGTTACCAATGTGTAAGGTATATCGTAACTCAATTTCTATTCATTTGGTTGAACTTGCACTTCATTGATTATGTAATTCTAAGATTATGTGTATAATGAATTTTGATTACCTTATTTTTTATGCCCACTTTTTTTATGTTGATTTAATTTCTAAAACATAATCAACTCATTAATTAATTCTAACTTCAATACTACGGTCATTATAAGGTTTTATTTCAAAATCACATTCTAATCGAGATTATTTACTTTTGAATTTTAGTTGAAATAAATTATTTGACCATTTCCTTATAAACCCACTAAACTTTATTCTAATTTGTTTGTTCATGATATTTCCATGAAATATTAATATTTTTCAACTCTTTGTTACATCAAATAATAAACAGAGTGTTTTTAATAAACTTTACTTCATTTATCTCTTCAGTTGGAAATATTTTTTTTCTTCAAAAACCATTTGTTCTAAAACTGTTATTAAAAATGTTATTAAAAATTTTAAAATGACTTATTAAAGTTATTTTTACATATTTATAATTATTAAAATTATTTTCAATGGAATCTTATATTATATATAAAACAATGTCTATTTGGATTTTTATCAAAAATGATAATGTAATATTATTTTCGTTTTATGAACAAGGAACGTTCCTATTCTTTTTATAGTAAAAAATTAATTGTCATTACATATTTTATAGTATGTATATAATTACCCACCATTAGAAATTTCATCTCTTTAATTCTTCCATTTCATGTCTGTGGGGATATTTTTAACGAAAATATAACATAATGTTATTTTAAAAAAATGGATCTTCAAATTTTTTTCTAAATGAAATGGATACTTTCCTAAAACAATTTTTTTAATTATTTTTTTTTTTTGGATTTTCTATTCATCAATTGTATCATCCTATTATTCTTACTATAATTGGTATATGTTAATTTCATTATAATTCTTCTTCTAGATGATTTAAGATCATTTTATCCAAGGAATGTATTGACATTCACATACTTCATTCATTATTGTACTCAGTAACATTCCCTTAAAATAATCATTTCCCTATGATAATTTCACATTAACTCTCCCATAAATTTCAATATTATAGATTATGGATATTTTTATTCATTTACCCATATATTATTTCTACATACGATGTTCTATATTGAAATTCATCTGTTTATTTGGGAATGTATTGCTAAATACATATTATTTACTCAATAAAGATATTTGAAGATAAGGAACATATTTCATGATTTAAATTGATTATTAGACATATGAGGAATGAGTTTAAAATACAATTATGGGTGGTGATTTTTATAATATATCTCCTAGATACATCATTATGTCTCCTGAGACAATAAAGTTAAGGTCGGATTAAGTGGGTTTTTACACGTAGAATAAACTATCTCTTAAAAGGTCTTAATATTAGGGGTGTCATGATGTCTGAGATTATGGAATCCAATAATTAGTGGCAACCAGAAATAATACTTCTATTATTGTTATCCAATATATTTTTAAAATGATATTATCTAGGGTAGTATTTAATTCTTAGATTTCTTATTAAATTGAATGTGTCTATTTTAGTTACCTTTACATATCGACTATACATTATTAGTTTATTTAAATTTAATGTTTTCTTATTTATATACCTTTCCATATTGATTATTCCATATCTAGTTATTTAAATGGAACTTGAACTTAGTAAATTACTATTCCATATTGAATATTCATTATCTTGTTATTTAAATGTCATGTGTGTTCAGTTGTTTTCCATTCCATATTGATTATGATTATTGATTATTGATTCATTATAGCTTTCACTATACATAACCCTTATTGTGAATTTGAGCTCAAAATTATTTTATTTCCTTTAACCAATATTCCATGAACATTACAATTAATAATATGTAGGCATATTATTAATTGAATAATGATATTCTAAAAAACTATTTTAGTTTGTGTTTTCAAAGGCAATGTAAGACATAAATATGTATCAAGTTTACTATGACTTCTAAAAAATTTGTTATTTAAGGTTGTGATTCCATGTATCTTATTCCAATGAAATAAGAGTAGACATTGGCTTTGGGCTACTGGTGATGGGATCATTATAGTTGGTATAAGAGGGAGTTTATTAGAAACCTTTGGAACTATATTTACAAAAAAAAATATTTTAGAACCCTATGATTGAAATTGAGGATAATTATAGATTGTAATATTAATGTATTGGTAAGGAAGAGATTATGCAGTTTTACAAGAAAATACATCCATGTATAGATACTACAAGTTGAAGTGGTTTGGTAACAGATGTACGTATTGGTAATAACTATTAAAAGGGGGTATTCGGATTGACCTGATTACCACCTGGGTCACAAAAAAAGCCCTTACTACGTAGCTAGATATACAATACTAGGTGACATGGTTAGGACAATTAACATTTTATTTATAGACAGTTATGAAGTATTTTCATATATAATGATATTTAATGACCACAGATAAAACTAAGACTGATGAATGATATAAGTCCCTAGCCTTAAGCATTATATAATATTGAATTTAGTTAATAATTCACATATAAGATCTATTCAAGTTTAGAGCTTTATATAATTAGGTCATAACATATAAATCATAACTTTAATATTACAAAGTAGACTCTTATACTCAGTATCCATTTTCTGATAAAATAAAAACTCTTGAAAAAAAGATTCATGTCTAGTTCTATGTTTTAAACAACATGACTTTCCCTTGATCCCATACTTGACCCTATTCATCTTCAAGTCCTGTGAAAAACATTTCAAAAAAATGGGATTAGCATAAAAACCTCAGTAAGGATTATAAAATAAATAAATAAAACATTAGTCCATCAATATATACCATGTATAAGTTATTTAACATAACTCATGAAATAATAAGATTTTTGAATAACACATAGAAATCATAAATCATAGAGGTAACTTGTGGATTCTATATCATACTTACATTGTATTTATCACAACTATGTAGGAAGTTACTTTAGAATACCCATCACAGTATATTTCCAAAATCTCTTAGGAGAAACATTAACGGTTACCTATACCACGTTACCCAATGCACTGGTTAGCTATCTCAGGCTCACCCTCCGTAGGATTACATGGAACCACCTGTATATGTAAACAATTCCCAAGAACCATAACATATTCATAACACATAAAAAAACATAAAGGAAAGATAACATTTCCAAATTTCAATCATAATAGATCATTTAAAGATATTGAAATAATCAAGGATTTTTCAAAACAATTTTCAATACCAAAATTTGAAAAAAAATGGTATATGGTATTTATTTTCCTTTAAAAATTCATTATGTCATGTTAAGGAATCCATAGATAAAATAATACTCACGGTGGTGGAAAGGCCTTTGTCACCACGTACGTTAAAAAGAAACATTCAGTTTTTTCCTTTTGTAAAATGATTCATAGGAAAAGATTCCATTTTAATGAAATGAAAGGGTAATGTTTTTTATACACCATATAAATGAAATTCACGTATAACTAAAAATATGCCTCAATGAAAGGTGATTGAGATGAAGTTCCTTAGGGAAATTTGGTAGTCTAACGGCGTCATATAAAAATTCAGAAAAAAGAGTTGATGATAGAGAAAAAGGGTCCCTCATCACATGAAAATAAAATTTATATAAATAGGGATATATAATAACATATACCAACATTTAAAAATTTAAATTTAAAGACATAACATAAAATAAGTTTTTATTAAAAGAGGATGGTGAAAGGTTCCCTTACCGATTTGGTAACTTATGAAACATACACCCCATGAAAGAAGGATCATACAATGAAAATGTACATACCCATAAATTATATTATATTACACATAGAATACAATCATGGGCAATACTTACACCACACAAAAGTAAATAGTGGCATATATAGAATGAATCCCACGAGAATAAAAATTAAGATGAAAACCCATTACCTAAAGTCTAACTTGTCTTGTATGTTCCCTGTTCATCCTTAATAATAAACATAAGTTATTATCCACATTCTTAAAAACCCTTTTAAAGTGTATTTTTCCTTTTATAACACTTATTACCTTTCTATAACAATTATTTAATTATTCGTGTTCATATTGGACATTTTGTCGATGTTTCGAACTTGACTAAAAAATGAACATGTTATAATTACAAATTGTCCATGTTGTTAGAATTTTATTATTTACAGAATGATATTAATTATTTAGACATCATATATATCATATATATTCTGTATATATGTATTTATAATAGTCCATAACCTTTGTATATAAGAAATTAAATACACCGTTCATGGAGACGATAAGTCGTACATACGCATGAACGCTACTTTCATTTAATTTTCATTTTTTAAGGAATGAAAACTATATGATATAGAGGTATATTATAATACTAGTATAATATATTTGTTATATAAGTTACATAATTTCATAAATTCCATCCTCGATGTGTTCCATGTATAGCATGAACGAGTCATATCACTTTGAGGGGGCGATAGTCCGCACTTTCTCAAATGAAATTATCATATTTACGTGTTATGGAAAGCATAAAGGTATTATATAAATGAAAAATACAGAAGCATAGAGAAAATATAAATATAATAAATATCAAAAATAAATACAGTTCCATCATAATGGCCACCATGAGAGGCGGTAGGAGACATTTGAACAATCATCACTTCGTGAGGCAGTAGTTCTTCATCCACATAAAAAGTATGTTCATATCCATTAGATGGAGGTGTGTGGATGTGTAGTTTGAATAATCCTCATAACAACATCCTAGTATATTTAATATACTGTTTTTTTTATAAAATAATGTAATAAATATATTTTACGGGCTTGGGGAAGGAAATAAAAGAAAAGAACTTGAGAGAAGATGTTGCCTTTAAATTGGGTAACTCCCTTTGGTTTGAACCTAAAGGCTTTCTTGGAGTGCCTTATGCCTAAGTTAAGGCTTCTCGGTGGAAGAAAGGGATTTTAGGAGAGTCTTGGAGTATATTTTGGATGACCCAAGAGTCTTGATAGGTGTGAGTAATGGGTTATAAGTGGTGTCCTTTTATAAGATGGAGGAGGGGCTCTTTAGAAATGTTTGAAAGTATTATTTTATTATAAAATTATTTTCTAATTAAAAAGGTACAGAACTTATTTAATTAGATTATGAGATGCCTTTATGTCTATATAAAATCATACAATAATTAATTTATAGGTTTTGGATATTTTATAATCGATATCTTTTTTATTTAACCCTTTGTTAACTTATTTAACTTTTACAATGTCCTCTTCTATATACATACTATATGGTTAATATATTTAATAGAAAAATTACAAGAGACCAAAAATGGATCATTTATGACATTTCTAGCATTATTTAAGAAATTTGGCCGAATCTTGGATTTTTAGGACTATTTTATCATTTAATAAAATATTAATTATTTCAAAAAATCATTTATGTCAATTTCTAAATTATTCATATCTAAACTTTTTAAGAAATCTATAAAAACATGATTATTTCAAAAAAACAATTATTAATTTAAATATAAAAAGTCATTATTATCGCTAAAATTAGTGTATGGCATAAAAAGTTTCAAAATAAATATATTTTGATATTTATAAAATAATTTATTTGAATCCTTTATGAATGAATCAATTACTACATCACCATTTTGTCATAATTAAATTTATTTATTTAATGTCTAAAAATTATAAATAAAACACCATGATGTAAGAAATATTTCTATCTTTAAAATGAATATTTATAGTCAAAGAGGTCACTTATATAACCCCATATACAATTGTTTTACTATAAGACATATGTTTATGTTATTTTTTCAATACGTTAAATTAATTAATATAAAGTGTCATTATCACTCTCAAGTGGCTCCATGGGGTCCCAAAATCGACCCAAGGGTGCTGTTGGTTGTAAATATCTCATCAAATAGTGTTATGACAAGTGTAAGGGTCATTTAATATTATTATAATATTATTTTTCACCATTATTTTCCAGATTTACCCTTTAACCATGGTAAATAAAATATTTACTGAAGTAAATATTCATAATGTCTAAAAATAAAAGTTACCTATTTACACAATTTGGATCTCCTTATTACAAATATGGAATCCATTTTTTCAAATTCAAAACATAGAAGTGGCAAAAATTAATTTAAAATTAATTCCCATTGTCAAAACCCAAAAGTGTGTTATTATGAAATAATACCTATCAAATGATTGACCATTGTTTATGTCCATTTTCAATGTGAAATTACTTATAAAGACACAAATTGGATAAAATGGTAAAAATTTAATATAATTACACTTTAAAACCAATTAAATAGATAATTTAACAATATAAATTAATTATATTAAATAGAAGTTTTGAATTGAAATGCAGTATATTATACTATTCATTACAAAAATGAACATTATCATAAAAATAACAAAATTTTATCCAAACTAAATTTTGATGCCCCGATTCTAAATAATAATTTTATTTTTTAAAATAGAACATATAAAAGTTAAAAAAACTAGATTTAAAAAGGTTCTCCGTCAATAAATATAAATAAACCTTTTAAAGAATATTAGACTATTTGTGATTAAAATAGGATTCATTAACATTTTAAGACTCTAACATTTATTGGATTAATGTAAAAAAAAATTAACAAACATTTATAATCATATTGTAGTTAGTTATTTTTATTCCCTCCATTACAACGGCTAGGCGTTAACTACCATTTAAAATAATTATATTCTATTATTATTTTTTAGTATAACTCAACATTATGTGCAACATAAGATTTCAAAGAAACCAGTTGCTGCATATCGGGTACTCCATCAAACATAAAATCCCCTTTAATGTAAAATTAATATTTAATTCACAATTATTAATAAATATGAAAATATAATATCCTTTATTTACCTGGGATGTCACATCCTTCCCCCTTTTGGAAATTGTGTCCTCGCAATTTTATTCACCTATCAAATAAATGGGGGTATTTATCTCTCATAGAATTATCATATTCCCAAGATTCCTCTTCAACCATATGGTTTTTTCACAAAACTATTACCTGATGGAGTACCTTATTTTTCAACACATTCTCTCTAAGGTCAGAAATCTGGACTGGTTGTTCCTCATAATAATGATTCTCTTCCAACTGAACTACCCTTAGACTCAAAACATGTGATGGTTTTGGAAAATACATTCTCAACATTGAAACATGAAAAACATTGCATATCTGGGTTAAACATGGATGTAAATTCACTCTAAATGAAACTGATCCAACTTTCTCTAGGATTTAATAGGTTCCAATGAACCTCAGACTCAGCATTCCCTTCTCACCAAAACACATCACACATTTACATGTAGAAACTTTGAGAAAGACATGATCAGCAACCTCAAAAGAAATAACTTTCCTCTAGTTATCCGCATAACTTTTCTACCTACTCTGATCCATTCTCATGTTCTTCTGAATCAAATGAACATTTTATGCCATATCTTCTACCAATTAAGGTCCCATCAGTTTCCGCTCACCTACTCTATACCAAAAGCTGGAGTTCGACACCTATTTCCATATAATGCCTCAAAGGGAGCCATCTGTATACTAGAATGAAAACTATTATTATATGAAAATTCAACCAAATAATTATATTGGTCCTGAATTCCCTGGTAATATATTAAAAAAACATGTAGCATATCCTCCAAGGTCTGAATTTTTCATTCTGACGGCCCATCCATTTGAGGATGGAAAGATGTACTAAAATTTAATTCAGAGTCCAATGACTTCTGAAGTCATTTCCAAAAGTTATAAGTGATCCATGGATCATGATCAGGTAAAATGGAGAGGGGAAATCCATGTAACCTGACTATGTCTTTAACATGCAATGGAGAAAGTTGATCTAGAGACAAAGTATCTCGAATAGGAAGTAAATGAGCAGATTTAGTCAATCGATCCACAATAACCCATATTGCATTGTTACCTCAAGATGTCTTCGGTAATCCCACAATGAAGTCCATCGATATATTTTCCCATTTCCACTCTAGCACCAGTAAAGACTAAATCATCTCTTTTGGTAACTTTTGCTCTACATTATCCTGTTGGAAATTCAAACACTTCACAGTAAAGTCAACAATGTCTCTTTTCATTCCATCCCACCAGTAATACTCCTGAAGATCTCTGTACATCTTAGTACTATTAGGATAAAATGAAAATGTAGAACTTTGAGATTCATATAAAAACTCATTATTCAACTGTGAATCACAAGGCAAACATAATCGCTTCCCAAATCTCAAAATACAATCATTATCAATGTTAAATTTAGGACACTTACCCTTCTGAACAAACTCTACCTTTTTCTGTAACTCACCATCTTACTTCTGTTCTTGCTTAATTCTATCTAATAGAGAGAATTTCACTGACACCTGAAACAAAATAGTGGAATTTACTGCACCATCAACTTCTATGCCAATGTTTAACAAATCATCAATCAAAGGATCTTATTCTAAATGTAACATGGTTAATGTAGAATTACTCATTCGACTCAAAGCATCCACCACTTTATTTGTGTTTCCCAGATTGTAATGGATTATGAAATCATAATCCATGATTAATTCTATCCATCTCCTCTGACTCAAGTTTAATTCTTTCTAAGTGAATATATACTTAAAACTTTTTTGATCAGTATATATTTCACACTTTACTCCATATGAATGATGCCTCAAAATTTTTAAATCACAAACAACAAAAAATAATTCCAAATCATGTGTAGGGTAATTTAACCCATGAGGTTTCAACTGATGTGATGCATAAGTAATTACCTAATGATTCTTCATAAGGACACAACCAAGTCCTTTCAATAAAGAATCACTATAGATAAAAAATTCACCATCTCTAGAAGGTAATTCCCAAACATGAGAATTCACCAATCCTATTTTCAATTCATGAAAATAATCATTACATTATTTGGTCAAAATGAACTTACACCTTTTCAAGTTGACTTAGTCATTGGGCTAGATAACCGTGCAAACCTTCCAACAAACCTTGGGTAATAACCTGATAAACCAAGAAAACTATGGATCTCGATTATATTTGTGGGTCTTGGCCCTTATTCAACAAATTTTGTTTTATTAGTATCATCTATTATGCCTTCTTTGGAAACAATGTGACCAAGAAATGAAATTTTATCAACCAAAACTCAAACTTGTTGAATTTCCCATACAGTTTATTTTCTTTTGAGGTTTTCAAGATAGAACTCAAATGACTTTCATGTTCCTATTTAATTTTAGAACATTCAAAAATATCATCTATAAACACAACCACCATTTATCACCCAAGTCAACTAAGTTATCAATACAGAAAACTTTTTGATTCTGATTCCGACTATCTTAGGCTACTGATTTGGAAGGGCATTCTCCTCTATATGCCTTCCCAGCATAGCTGCCCTATCTCTTCAATGAAAAACCATTCTGAACAAACATATCTTAGATGAAGCAACATGGAAACATTAAAATTCTATATCATTTCACTCTTACCATAAATTAATTTATTGATATTAATTTAACAATATCCTAACTTATAAAGTTGTCCAAACCAACCTCTAATACCAACTATACGGCCCTGACCTTAAACATTACATAATCTTGAATTAAGTTAATAATTGAAATCGAGGATATGTTCAGGTTTTGAGATTTAGATAATTAGTTCATAATATATACATAACCACTTGAATATTACAAAGTATACACTTATACTAAGTATCCATTTTTTTCATAAAATAGAAACTCTTGAAAAAAAGAGTCATGTCTAATTCCATGTTTTAGACAGCATGACTTTTCCTTGATCCTATCCTTTACCCTATTCATCTTTATTCCCTATGAAAAACATTTCAAAAACATAGGATGAGCATAAAAATCTCATTAAGGATTGTAAAATAAAGAAAGAAAACATTAGTCTATGAATACATACGAAGAATAAGATCTTTAACATACCTCATGAAATCATATGATTTATTAATAACAAATAGAAATCATAAATCATAAAGGTAAATTGTGGCATCCATATCATACTTAAATTGTATCCATAATAACTATGTAGGTAGTTACGTTGGAGTACCCATCATAGTATATTGCATAAATCTCTTAGGAGAGACATTGGCATTTAACTCTGTCACATTGCACAATGGATTGGGGAGCTATCTCAGGCTCACCCACCCTAGGTTTATCATGGAACCACCGGTATATTTAAATAATTCCCATGATCCATAACATATTCATAACACATAAAACAAACATAAAGGAAAGATAATGTAAGAACCCGGATGTTCTTTTCAGGTGCGTTTTTCCTTTTTCTGGAGTTTTTGAGAAAAATTAATTTTCTGGAAATTTCAGAAGTACACACCATGTACTCTTCCCCAGCTCGAAGCCGTGTGATGGCCGTGTCCAGGCCACACACACGGTGTGTAAGGCTGAGGTGGAGGCCGGTTAATTCGGAGTACGGAAAATTGAAGTACAGGTCGTGTACTCAAGAAGTACATGCCGTGTAATTTCTTTTTTTTTCATTAAAAGGACCGGGGTTGCATCTAACCCCCAGTTTCATCTTCTTCTTCAGTTTTCGTCCATTCGAGAGCGACCGTACGGTCGGATCTTCGACAGTCTCCCACCTCGCCGTCCGTTCTCCGATTCAAGCATGGTCGATTGTGTTGGAATCGCAGCGGTGAGTTCTTCCTTTTGCCTTAGCCTTGTTTATTGATTCCTCCTCGTTTCCAAGTTATCGTGGGATGAAAGTTTTGTGTGTTTTCTCATATCTACGTTGTTCTAAGAGTAATCTGTCATCGAGGTTCACGTATATCGATCTCCACGGATCGAGGTAGGTGGTTTGTGCCTTTTTTTAGAAAGTTTATGGGTGTTATGTGCAAATTCCACCAATACCAGTGAACGGGGTATTGAGTTTTTCCTGTTTTTCCCCTGCTGTTTGCCTGATTTGCTTGTTTTCTTTAGTAGAGGTTATTGCTTGTGAGAAGAGTAATTGTTTTTGTCCTCACGATGCTTTTCCATGCTTGTTTTTCCTGTTGGGCATTTTTCCAGTTGCCATACCATATTGTAGGATAGTGGAACTGTCTCTTTTGTTATTACTGTTGGGCCTTAGTTGTTATCCAAGTAGTTCTTGAGGTTTACTTGGATGATGCACGCTCACTGAGCATGTTTAGTTATACTCCGGACTGTGAGAACCTATAGTAGTATACCAAAGGAAGAATTGACGGAAGGGCTTCTCCATAGTGTCTTTTATTTACGATGCGAGACTATATGGGGAATTCACTTTGAGTGCTTCCCCAGAGAGTCTGTAGATCCATGACGTGGGCCAAAGGGGGAATTGGCATTGATTTCTTTCCCAGAGAGCCTTTAGCACGATACGAGACTATAGGGGGAATTGACGGTGAGTGCTTCCCCAGAGAGTCTGCTTAATTACGTAGCTGAACCAGAGGGGTGAGACTGTGTGTGCTTCCCAGAGGGTTGCTAGTACTTATAGGCTGAACCATATGGGTTAGACTGTGAGAGATACCCAGAGGGTTACTTGTTTCTTCTTTTGTTGATGGTTGTTTACTTGTGTACCTTACTTTTAGAACTGTGGATTGTAGTTGCTTGTGCTTTCCTGTTTACTGCTTCTTGTTTATTTACTACCATGTATTCATTGACTGTTAGGCATAAATATTTGGGTGATTGACTACTGAGATTGTATCTCACACCCTATTTGGGACATGCTTTTGGGCCCAAGCAGACTATTTTTCTGCAGGTATAGATAAGGGCAATCTCCCTTCTACTTCAGGATCTTGACTGCACCAGGAGCTGGGGAGCATGGGACTGAGTCGTGGCTCGTGATGCTGAGGCGCCTACTTTGTTTTCTTTTTCACTTGGTTTCAGTTGTATTTCAGCACGTTTTTGTGTTTGCTGTTTTCCTTAGATACTTATACCTGCTGCATCATTGTTATCATAGTTATATTTCAACATTTCTTCCGCTATTTGGTTTCTATTGTTATGAATGTTGTTTACTGCTTCCACTGTTTATTTTTGTTTTCTTACCTTGTATACCCTATCGAATGAGGGCATAGTTTCCCCAATAACTTACCAAGGCCCTTGCTGTTAGTCAAAAGCCTTTGGCATTTGGGGAAACGCGCTTGAGGTCATGTGGCGAACTGGGTACAGGGCACCAGTGGAGGGGCTCTGGACTCAGGTCATTAGAAAGTGGTATCAGAGTGGTTCTTTTCTCTTGCCTTACTGTTTGGAGACTTTATCTAGGGATAGGATGGATTCGGTACTTGGTATTAAGCTGTTCCCCGGAGTAGCTAACCCGTGTACAGGGAAAATCCATACTACCTTGTTAATTGCAGTTTTCTAGTTTTGAGATTTTATAGTTGATCTAATTTCACCTAGAGTGATTCACATGACTTGTGCGGTTATTGTTTTGATATTTCAGTTCTATTTTTGTCGCAACCCGATGAGATGAGGGTATTATATCTCATGCATCATATAGGAACTTGTAGAAATCACATGTCATGCATTCGTGCCATGCCATCTAGGGTCCATTAGCGATTGCATGCTATTGTGATAGACTTTGTGTAGATTATGCATGCTGTTGTGATAGTTTCTTGATAGATTCTCTGTTTCTATGTTAGAAAATTGTTGTTTTGTTCTTTGTTTAAAGTGAATGCCAAAATTTGGTTCTTGAGGTGTTATGGGCCCTCAGGGATCGGAATTTGGCATCTTTTCCCTCATTTTTAGTGTTTCTAGAATTCTGCGTAGTTTCTGAGCTACTACCCAGAAAAACCCAGAATAGACAGCATGTACTTTTTAGATACACGCCTTGTAGTTTTCAGGCCATGTCACTGACCGTGTGAGCAGAACACGGTGTTGTGAGAGTAACTTCGGGAACACGCCGTGTACCATTGGTACACGCCGTGTGAGTTCGGATCCGTGTACCCGGTCGTGTCACTAACAACACAGGTCGGGGAAGCTCGGGTAGAACACGTCGTGTCCATAGGGAACACGCCGTGTAGTCTTGTCCAGGTACCCGACCGTGTCACGAACAACACGGGCTGGCATTACCTTCCTTTCCACAGCCTGTGTTTGTTCGGAACACGCTGTGTAGTCTTGCCCAGGTACCCGGCCGTGTCATGAACAACACAGGATGGTGTCGCCTTCGCCTATGCACACCGTGCTTGTTCGGAGCATGCCGTGTAAGGTCCAGCCGTGTAGACGACCGTGTACTCAACAACACGGACCGCCAAAGCCTTTTCTAGTGCACGCCGTGTTTGTTTCGAACACGCCATGTAGTCTCGGGTTGAGTCGGAGCGTGTGGGTTAGCCATGTAAGGAGACTCGGGCAGGGGAATAGTTTTCAAGTACACGCCATGTGTGGGGGTCAACACGCCATGTAGTTTGAAGTGTACAGTACTTGTAGGGTGAGAGTACACGCCCATGTTAGTGGTTTAAGAAGACACGCTGTGTAGTTTTATACACGTCGTTTAGTCGTGTTTTGCAATCTTGTGTGTTTTTCTTTCCATGTTCCCATTTTGTACTCTTGTGTTCTCTGTCCTTGTTTTCCTGATCTAAGGTGTGCTTTTGATCTTTCAGAGCTATGCCTCCGAGACGTCCTCCAGTCGTACGTCTGTCTTCAGGCAGTGATCAGACGCCAAACAGGGCTGATCAAGGACATCATGTCGATCCCCCAGTCGAGCCAGCCTTGGCACCGGTTGTTATACTAGTCGCGGGCGCTGATGCGCAGTTCAGGGAAGGTTTCATGAGGATGATGCAGGCCTTCCAGGGAGCACCGCCTCCTGCCTCGTCTATGGCATACTTGACGCGGGTCTTTCAGCAGCAGCAGCATCCCACGTTCTCGGGGGAGGGAGGACCTCAGGCTGCGGAGTCATGGATGGAAGCCATGCTGACTATATTCGAGCATCTGGAGACGCCTCCAGAGAGTCGGGTCAAGCTCACCACCTACATGCTTTGATACTCTGCCAAGAGGTGGTGGTACGTGATCTCACAGGCGGGTCAGTAGCAGTCTATGGCTTGGGAGGAGTTCCAGCGCATGTTCGACGACTACTTCTACCCGGAGACTCTGAGGGTCGATCTAGCCCGGGAGTTCATGAGCTTAGAGCAGGGTACTCTCTCTGTCATGGAGTATTCCTCCCGTTTCACTGAGCTGCAGCGTTTTACACCCCTTCGGGATGGGAGTGGGGTGTTCTTGGCGAGGAAGTTTGAGGATGGACTCAGGCGGGAGATCCACTCGCAAGTGAACATCTTCCAGCTGACTTCCATTACTTCCATCGTCAACCAGGCACTGATTGCGGAGCGCAATCTGAGAGACTCTGGCGCTGTGAGTCAAGAAGGTTCTGCTTCCAGAGCTAGCTTTCCTTCAGATTACAGCAAGAATCATCGTAGAGAGCCTACACGCGGTGATTCGAGGAAGCGAGACGCATCATCAGGCAGCCAGGTGACATGCTACCAATGTGGACGGACGGGGTACAAGAGGTCTCAGTGCTAGAGAGACCCCATGGAATGCTGATCTTGCAGCAATATGGGTCATCTTAAACATTTCTACCAGGTTTTCTCACTAGAAGTAGGTGACCGGGGTTCTTCCATGACTCCTCGTTCAGGAGCAGCCCCACCAGTTTCTCACCAGTCGGGAAACTGGAGTTCTTCCGGCCGTTCGGGCCGAGGGGGAGGTCAAGGCCATGGCAGTCAGCCACCAGTTCCTCAGCACCAGCAAGTAGGTTCAGCTCAGAGTGGTCATCCAGGGGTGCAGGACCGCGTCACGGGCCAGTCTTTCGCCGTGGAGAAGACTTATCATGAGCAGGATCCTGTCCCTTCTACTGTTAGAGGTATGATTTTAGTAGACTTAGTTTTATCTTAATCCCTTTTCGATACTGGTTCTATTCATATCTTTATCTCTATTTCCATTGTGGAGAGCCTTGGACTCTGCATCCTTTCTTCTGCTAACTCGTTGACACTAGACACACCTTTGGGAATGAGGACATCTAGTGTACGCTAGTGTAGAGAGTGCCCTCTCGAGGTTGCAGGGTATCACTTCTTATGGGATCTCTATGTCCTAGAGATGACAGGCTATGATGTCATTCTCATCAGGGACTGGTTGATTCCCTTCCAGACAGTCATTGACTGTTATCGCCGCAGAGTCAGTTTCGTTTCACCAGAAGGTGAATCTTTATTTCATAAAGGTGAATGGGACATTCGGGCGAGTCGGGTGGGACTCGATCATCTTGGGCTAGGAGGAGTGATGGCCCAGATTGCTAGTCTTTATCTAGATGATCAGGGGACTCCACATTTGGACTTTCCTCTAGTGGTGGATCTCTTCAGGGATGTCTTTTCAGAGGACTTTTCGGGTTTTCCTCTGGAGCATGAGGTAGACTTCTCTATTGATCTCATGCCAGGAGTAGCACTGGTGTCCATTCCTCCATATAGGATGGCCACACCTGAGTTGCAGGAGATCAAGAAGCATTTGGAGGAGCTACAGGCTAAGGGTTTCATCTGACCCAGTACTTCTCCTTGGGGTTTTCCTATTTTGATTGCAAAGAAGGCAGACGGTACCCTTCGGCTTTGTGTGGATTATCGAAAGCTGAACCAGTTGATGGTCAAGAACCGATATCCTTTTCTGAGGATTGATGACCTTTTCGATCAGCTTTGAGGAGCCCGGGTGTTCTCGAAGATCGACTTGTGGTCCAGTTATCATCATTTACTCGTTAGACCATCAGATATACCTCTGACAACCTTTAGGAGAAGTTACGGTCTTTACGAGTATACAGTCATGCCTTTCGGACTCAAAAACGCACCTGCAGTTTTCATGGAACTGATGAACCGAGTGTTCCATACTTACTTTTATTCCTTCATCGTGGTCTTAGTGGACGATATCTTGGTGTACTATCACACTCGACACGACCATGACACACATCTTGAGATCATTCTGAGTACACTAAGAGAGCATCGGCTTTATGCTACACTCTCAAAGTGCCACTTCTGGATGGATCAGATTCACTTCTTGGGTCACGTCATCTCAGAGGTAGGAGAATCTATAGACCCATAGAAAGTGAGAGCTCTAGTTTCCTGGGAGCATCCGAAGAACGTTTTTGAGGTACGGAACTTCCTAGGGCTGGCTGGATACTACAGACGCTTCATTCGGGACTTTTCTCATCTAGCATCACCTTTGACAAGTCTGACCAAGAAGGGGGAGAAGTTCTTATGGTCAGATTCTTGTCAGTCATCCTTTCAGGAGCTGAAAGGGAGGTTGACTTCAGCACCGATACTAGTCTTGCCAGATCCAGGCAAGAGCTACACTGTTTTATGTGATGCTTCGGGTATCGGGCTGGGAGCTATGCTTATGTAGGGAGATGGAGTCATTGTGTATGGGTCTCGGCAGCTGAGGCCACATGAGAGGAACTACCCTATGCATGATCTGGAGTTGGAATCTGTTGTTCATGCCTTGCACTGTTGGAGACACTATATTCTGGGAGAGCACTTTGTGGTCTTCACTGACCACAAGAGTCTCAAGTATATCTTCACTCAGCGTGATCTGAATCTGAGGCAGCGTAGGTGGGTCGAGTATCTTCAGTCTTTTGATTTCGAGCTTGCCTATACGCCGGGAAGGGGAAACGCCGTGGCAGATTCGTTGAGCAGGAGAACTAAAATTCAAGAATTTCAAGAGGCTAGTAGTGAGTGGCAGATGATGGCTCTGTTCTCTAAGATTCATCTGGAGGTGCACGACAGACGGGGGCAGACCTTTCTATCTTCTGTAGCTGTTACCTCCACGCTACTTGATCGGGTACGGATGAGGTAGCTATCAGACTCGGAAGGATTAGTCCTGCAGGAGATTGTGTTAGGAGGGGACCCTCTTCCTGGATGGACAGTGGGCGAGGATGAGATCTTGCATTTCCAAGGAGGCGTGTGGGTCACAGCAAACATACACGAGGAGCTGATGTGGGTTTTCCATTCCTCAGTTTGGGCGGTTCATCCTGGCGTCACCAAGATGTATCGGGATCTTCATCACCAGTACTGGTGGCCAGGTATGAAGAAGGATGTTGATGGTTTTTTCATGAGATGTTCTACTTGTTAGCAGGTGAAATCAGAGCATCAGCGACCAGTAGGCCTTTTACAGCAGTTACCCATTCTGGAGTGGAAGTGGAATGATGTTGCGATGGACTTCGTGACCGGGTTGTTGAGATCACCTCGAGGGAACGATGCTGTTTGGTTTGTCATCGACAGACTTACAAAGGTTGCTCACTTATTTCTGATCAAGGAGACCTGTAGTGTCGATGATCTGGGACGACTTTACATCAGAGAGATCGTTCATCTGCATAGAACTTTGTGCTCTATTGTTTCATACATAGATGCATGCTTTACCTCTCAGTTCTTGTGGGGACTTTAGAAGGCCTTGGGTACACAGGTACTTTTGAGTACAGCATACCATCCCTAGACTGATGGCTAGTCCAAGCGCACGATCCAGGTGCTTGAGGATATGCTTCGATCATGCATTCTAGACTTTAGCGGTTCTTGGGAAAAGTATATTCCTCTGGTGGAGTTAGCCTAAAAAAATAGTTTCCATGAAACCATTCAAATGGCACCATACGATTATTTGTATGGTAGGCCATGCCGATCACCCTTATACTGGCTGGAGGCAGGATAGGCAGTTTTGCTGGGACCTCGTCTTGTTCAGGAGACTTTAGAGTAGATAGAGCTGATTCGGAAGAGGATGGTTACAGCGCAGTCTCGACAGAAGTCTTATGCTGATCAGCGGAGATGACCACTGGAGTTTGAGGTCAGTGATCAGGTTTTCCTACGTGTCGCACCGAGGTTGGGACACAAAAGGATTCGGAGACAGGGTAATCTTTAACCGCAGTACTTCGGGTCGTTTGAGGTCTTGGAGAGAGTGGGGTCGGTCGCCTATCGGTTGCAGCTACCTCAGAGGTATCGGGCCATGCACGACGTCTTCCACGTCTCTCAACTTCGAATTTACTTTTCAGACCCTTCTCACGTCTTTCAGCCCGAGGAAGTCAAGCTTGAAGCGGATGTGTCATTCGAGGAGCATCCTATCTGGATTGTCGATCGTAGTACGAAGGTTCTCCGCAGGCGGTCTATTCCTCTGGTACGAGTGCTATGGCATCACGGGCGAGTACAGGATGAGACCTGGGAGAGGGAGGCCGATGTACGATCGCAATGACCGGAGCTGTTTGGGGTTTCTTCTTCTACGACTCGTTAGGGAAATTCGGGGACGAATTTCTTTAAGGAGGGAAGTTTTTAAGAACCCGGATTTTCTTTTCAGGTACATTTTTCCTTTTTCTATAGTTTTTGAGAAAAATTAATTTTCTGGAAATTTTAGAAGTACACGTCGTGTATTTTCTGAGTACACATCGTGTACTCTTCCCTGGCTCGAAGTCGTGTGCTGGCCGTGTCTGGGCCACACACATGGTGTGTAAGGCTGAGGTGGAGGCCGGTTAATTCGGAGTACGGAAAATTGAAGTACACGTCATGTACTCAAGAATTACACGTCGTGTACTTTATTTTTTTTCATTAAATGGACAGGGGTCATGCCTAACCCCCAGTTTCATCTTCTTCTTCAGTTTTCGTCCATCCGAGAGCGACCGTACGACCAGATCTTCGACGGGCTCCCGCCTCTCCGTCTGTTCTCTGATTCGAGCATGGTCGATTGCATTGGAATCGCAGCGGTGAGTTATTCCTTCTTCCTTAGCCTTGCTTCTTGATGCCTCCTCGTTTCCAAGTTATTGTGGGATGAACATTTTGTGCGTTTTCTCAGATCTACATTGTTCTAAGAGGAATCTTTCGTTGAGGTTCACGTATATCGATCTCCTCAGATCGAGGCAGGTGGTTTGTGCCTTTCTATAGAAAGTTGATGGGTGTTATGTGCAAATTCCACCAATACCCATGAATGGGGTATTGCGTGTTTCCTATTTTTCCCCTGATGTTTTCCTTATTTTCTTGTTTGCTTTAGTAGAGGTTATTGCTTGTGAGTAGAGTAATTGTTTTTGTGCTCACGATGCTTTTCCATGCTTGTTTTTTCTGTTGGGCATTTTTCCAGTTGCCATACCTTATTGTGGGATAGTGGAACTGTCTCTTTTGTTATTACTATTGGGCCTTAGTTGTTATCCAAGTAGTTCTTGAGATTTACTTGGAAGATGCACGCGCACTGAGTATGTTTAGTTATACTCAGTACTGTGAGAACCTAGAGTAGTAAAACAAAGGGAGAATTGACGGAAGGGCTTCTCCAGAGTGTCTTTTATTTACGATGCGAGACTATAGGGGGAATTGACGTTGAGTGCTTCCCCAGAGAGTCTGTAGATCCACGACACGGGCCAAAGGGGGAATTGATATTGAGTTCTTCCCCAGAGATCCTTTATCACGATACGAGACTATAGGGGGAATTGACGGTGAGTGCTTCCCCAGAGATTCTGCTTAATTACATAGCTGAACCAGAGGGGTGAGACTGTGTGTTCTTCCCAGAGGGTTGCTAGTACTTAGAGGCTAAACCATAGGGGTTAGATTGTGAGAGCTACCCAGAGGGTTACCTGTTTCTTCTTTTGTTGCTGGTTGTTTACTTGTGTACCTTACTTTTAGAACTGTGGATTGTAGCTGCTTGTGCTTTCCTGTTTACTGCTTCTTGTTTATTTACTACCATGTATTCATTGACTGTTAGGTACAAATATTTGGGTGATTGCCTACTGGGATTGTATCTAACACCTTGTTTGGGCCATGATTTTGGGCCCAAGAAGACTATATTGTTGCAGGTATAGATAAGGAAAAGCGCCCTTCTACTTCAAGATCTTGACTACACCATGAGCTGGGGAGCATGGGACTGAGTCGTGGCTCGCGATGGTGAGGAGATTAATTTGTTTTATTTTGCACTTGGTTTCAGTTGTATTTCAGTACGTTTTTGTGTTTTCTGTTTTCCTTACATACTTGTACCTGCTGCATCATTGTCATCATAGTTATATTTCAACATTTCTTCTGTTATTTGGTTTCTGTTGTTATGCATGTTGTTTACTACTTCCGCTGTTTATTGTTGTTTTCTTACATTGTATACCCTAACGAATGAGGGAATAGTTTCCCCAATAACATACCAAGGACCTCGCTGCTAGTCGGCAGCCTCTGGCGTTTGGGGAAACATGCTTGAGGTCATGTGGCGAACTGGGTACGGGGCACCAGTGGAGGGGCTCTGGACTCGGGTTGTTACAGATAACATTTTCACATTTCAAACACAATATATCATTTAAAGATATTGAAATAATCAATTCTTTATCATAACCATTTTCAATACCAAAATATAAAAAAAGGGTATATAGAATTTATTTTCCATTTAAAAACACTATGTCTAGTTAAGTAATCCAAATATCAAATAATACTTGTGGTGGCAGAAAGGTTATTGTCACCACGTATGTTAAAAATAAGCATTCCTTTTTTTCCTTTAGTAAAACACTTCGTAGAAAAATATTCACTTTGAGTGAAATGAAAATTCAAAGGTTTTTATACACTGTATAAAAGAAATTATTATGTAAATCAAAATATTCCTCAATGAAAGGAGATTGAGATGAAGTTCCTTACGAAAATTCGGTAGCCTAATGACATCACTTATAAATTCAAAAAAGAAGTTGATGAGAGAGAAAAAGGGTCTATCATCACATGGACATAAAATTTACATACATAAGGATATATAAGAACATATACCAACATTTTATAATATAAATTTATAGACATAGAATCAAAGAAGTCTTTTGCTGAAAGGGGAGGGTGAAAGGTTCCCTTACCGATTCGGTAACTTATGAAACATGCACCCCATGAAATAAGGATCATACAATGATGATGTGCATACCAATAAATTAAATTATATTACAAAAATAATACAATAATGGGTAGTACATACACCACACAATAGTAAATAGTGTCAAATATAGCATGAATCTCACAAGAATAAAAAGTGAGATGAAAACCTCTTACCTCAAGTTTGACTTGTCTTGTATGTTCCTTGTTCTTAATTAATAATAAAATTAAGTTAATTTTAATTTGATTAAGAACTATTTTCAAGTTTATTATTCATTTTATATCACTTATTACCTTTCAACAACAATTAGCTAATTATTTGAGTTCATATCGGACATTTTATCGATGTTCAGAACTTGAGTGAAAGATGAACATGTTATAATTACAAATTGTCCATGTTGTCATAATTCCATCATCTCCGGAATTATATTCATGATTTAGATATCATATATATCATATATATCTATTATATATGAATTTAAAAAATTCTATAACATTTGTACATTAGAAATTAAATGCACCGTTCATGGAGACGGTAAGTCGTACGTACGCATGAACGCTACTTTAATTTCATTTTCATTTTTAAAGGAATGATAAATAAATGATACATAGGTATATTATAATCCCATTATAATATATATGTTATATATTTTACATAATTTCATATATTTTATCCTTGATACGTTCTATGTATAGCATGAACAAGTCGTATCACTTTGAGGGGGCGGTAGTATGCACTTCCTCAACAGAAATTATCGTATTTACGCATTATGGAAATCATAAAGTCATTATATAAATGAAAAACATAGAAGAATATAGAAAATATACATATAATATATATCAAAAATAAATATAGTTCCATCATAATGGCCACCATGAGAGGAGGTAGGATATAATTAAAAAAATATCATTGTGTGAGGCAGTAGTTCACCGTCCACAAAAACAGTATGTTCATATCAATTAGATGGAGGTGTGTGGATGTGTAGTTCTATTCCTACTAGTAAAAACAACCTATTATATTTAAGAAATTGGTGTTTTTATAAAATAATCTAATAAATAGATTTTAGGGGTTGGATAAGGAAAATAGAAGAAAATAACTTGAGAGAAGATGTTACCTTTAAATTGGGTAACTCCCTTGGGTTTGAACCGAAAGGAATTATTGAAGTTCCTTATGCCTAATTTAAATCTTTTATTTTGAATATATGGATGTTTTCAGATTCTTGGAGTAGATTTCGGATGAGCCAAGAGGACTGAGAGGTGTGAGTAATGGGTTAGAAGTGGTGTCCTTTTATAAGAGGGAGGAGGGTCTCTTTAGGGATATTTGAAAGTATTATTTTATTAAAAAGTGGTTTTAGATTTCAAAAGGTCCAGAACATATTTAATTAGAATATAAGGTTCATATAAGTCGAAATAAAATCATCCTTTAAGAATTTGACAGGTTATGGATATTTTTTAATCCTTATCATTTTTATTTATCCCTTTGTTAAATTATTTAACTTTAACCATGTCCTCTAATATATTAATACTATATGGTTAATATATTTACTATAAAATGACAAGAGACCCAAAATGGATCATTTATGACACTTATAACATTATTTAAGTGCTTTTTTAGAATATTATATTTTTAGGATTATTTTATCATTTATTAAAATATTAATTGTTTCAAAAACTTATTCATGTCAATTTCAAAATTATTCATATGCAGACTTTTTAAAAAATCTATAAAAACTTTATTATTTCGAAAAAACTTCATTAATTCAAATATTACAAGACACTATTATCCATAAATTTAGTGTATGTCATAAAAAGTTTCTAAATAAATTTATTTTAATATTTATAAATCATTTATTTGAATCCATTATTAATGAATAAATTACTGCATCCCCATTATGTCATAAATTAATTTATTTATTTAATGTCTAAAAATTTTAAATAAAATTCCATGATGTATGAATTATTTTTATATTTCAAATTAATATTTATATTCTAATATTTCACTTATATAACACCATATAAAATTGTTTTACAAAAAGATATAAGTTTATGTTATTTTTATCCTTACATTAAATTAAATAATATAAAGTGTCATTATCACTCCCAAGTGGCTCCATGGGGTCCCAAAATCGACCCAAGGATTCCATTGGTCTGAAATATCCCATAAAATATGGTTAGGACATGTGTAAGTGTAATTTAATATTATTATAATATTATTTTTCACCCTTATTTACATGATTTACCATTTAAACAAGGTAAATAAAATATTTACCGAAGTAAATACTCATAATTTAAAAAAATAAAAGTAACCAATTTACATAATTTATACATAATTATTCCAAATATATAATCCATTTTTTCCAATTCAAAACATAGTAGTGGCAGAAATTAATTTAATATTAATTCATGTTGTCAAAACCAAAAAGCTTGTTTTAAAGAAATAATACCTATCTAAAGATTGACCTTTGTTTATGCCCAATTTCAAAGTGAAATTACTTATAAGAACCAAAATTGAATAAAATTATAAAAATATAATCTATTTATACTTTAAAAACAATTATATAGATAACCTATCCATAAAAATATATTATATTAAAAATTACTTTTGAATTAAAATGCATTATTTTTCACTATTCATTAAAAAATGAACATTATTAGAAAAATACCAAAATTTCATCCTATTTCAATTTTTATGTCCCAATTATAAATTATAATTTAATTTTTTTAATATAAAACATATAAAAGTGACAAAAACTAGATTTAAAAAGGGTTCACCATCAAAAGGTGGTAAATCGGCCTTTTAATGAATATTAGACTATTTGTGCTTAAAATTGGATTCCTTCACATTTTAAGCCTCAAACATTTACTGTATAACTGTAAAAAAATTAACAAACAAGTATAATCATATTTTAGTTAGTTTTGTTCATTTTCTTCATTATAATGACTAAGTGTTAACTACCATTTATAATAATAATATTACATTGTTATTTTTCAGTATAACTCAACATTTTATGCCACGTAAGATTTCAAAGGAACTCGTTGTTGCATACCAGGTACGCCATCAAACACTGGTAAAAAACAAAGAGGGTAAATATTTATTTTAATTATCATACTCTATTAGTATAATATTATTGTAAATGCTTTTTAGAAAATATGGTTTTGAAGGAACACGTATATATGACCAAAGAGAGGGTAAAGTCCAGATTTTATAAAAACAATTTTTTAACTATAATATGAAAAAATGATTAGAAAATGTTTATAATAAGTTAATATAGGATGTGTAACCAGAGGAGAAGAAAATTAATTAATTTATTGAGATATGGAAAATAAAAATTAATCAATGGAATCATAATTGTACACAATCTTGAAAAGTGTTGAGAATGTCTCAATAAACTTTTATTAGACAATAACTTGTGATCATACACTAAATGTAAGAAAATAAATTAAAGGAAGCTTAATATATCATTAAAATAATTATTTTCATGATAAAACATGTGATATGTTAGTATATGTGCCTCTAAAAAGAGTTTAGCTTCATAAAAATCATGAGTCTTTACGATGGAAAATTGAGAGAAAACATTTTTACTGATTTGGTAACATTTTAAAAAAAATACATGAATTAAAGTTCATAAAATTTATATATTAATACACATAAATTTATGTATAATATATATATAATACATTCATATCTAGTATGTACACCACACAAAAGGAATAAGTGATTAACATAGCATGTATCTTACATGAATAAAAAGTGAGATGAAATCCCCTTACCTTGGGTCTTGACTCTCATTGTACTCGTTCAAAACACTTGTATAATAAATATGAATTTATTATAAATCTTTAAAATAACCATATTATTATATATAAAAACATATATGTTTTTATTATGACCTTATATTACCCTCTTGTTAACAATCCTATGTTTAGGTTTCACTTTGGGTAATATTCACTTTGTTATTCATATGTGTCTTAATTTGTTATATTTTTTATACTTATACATATATAATTATTCTAGAATTTAAAAAATGATATAAATATATTTTATATACAGTATATGTGAATTATAATAATATATATTATATATAAGTATGAAACATAATACACCGTTCATGGAGATGGTGGGGCATATGTACACATGAACGCTATTTCCATTTACTTGTCATTTTGAGAGAAAGAAAGTAAAATTAATATATGTATATATAAATATCAATATAATATTAGACTTATGATATTTTATATATCATATATATTCACTAAAACCATCCTTAAAATAATCCTTTTAATGTATGAATGAATCATATCGCTTTGAGGGGGCGGTAGTCCACACTTCCTCAAACAAAATTATTTTATTTTCATAAGATGAAAATCATAAATTTATCATATAAATAAAAATTATAGAAACATAAAGAAATTATAAATATAATATATATCATATATAAAAATTTTTTCCATCATAATTCCCTCCATTATAGGTAGTAATGGAAAATTAAACTATCATCGTTTCATGTGGCAGTATTTTACTATACACAGAAATAGAATGTTCATTACCCATTAGATAGAGGTGTGTGTAAGAGTAGGTGGAATAATTCACATAACAACAAACTATCATATTGAGGAAGATGTTGTTGTTATATAATCATAGAATAAATGGAGTTGGATGGGGTGGATAAGGAAAAAAAGAAAGTACATAGGAGAAGACGTTACCTCTTAATCGGGTAAATCCGTTTGGTTTGTGCCAAAAGGATTCCTTGGTTAGACTTATTCCTAAGGTAAGGCTCCTAGGAGTAAGGGAGGATCACTGAGAAGTTTATTATATATGACTAGGATGATTATAATATTTTTTATAGGTGTGAGGAAGCGGGATTGGTGGTGGCCTTTTATTGGGATGGAAAAGGACTCACTTGGAATATTTAGGAACAAGATTGGTGTACACGTGTTCTTACCTAACAATTGTTGATTCAAAACTATAATTATGAAAATTACTATTCCTTTATGTTTTGGGAATCACAAACAAATTTCCTTAATAATACCTTCTAACTTTAAGTAATCTTGTATGCAAGAACATCTAAACACCTACTCATGATTTATAAGATCTTGTATGATGTTTTTTAGATAAGTCTAAACATATTTTCTTTAAGATCCTATAGATACTGTAATTCTGAAAGATCTTACACTTTCTATAGATATTACAATTTCTAAAGACCTTAAACTTTCTCAGAATCTTATAAATTCTTTCATTATGATTTATAATGTTTTCAGATTCTGAATCAGTGCATTTCTTATATTCTTAATTGCTAAAGAATATCGATTCTGAATCAAATCGTATTGTTGATTTTCAATCGCATAGAAAAACTGATTCTGAATCAGCGTATTTATTAGATTCTTATTTTCTAAAAAAATGATTATGAATCGGTGAATTCCTTAGAATAAAAATTACTTAGAAAAAACAATTCCTAATTATAATGTTTCTTATATTTTGATTACCAATATTTTTCCATATCCGATTCTTAACATTCTTAGGATCTGATTTCATATATTTATTAATGTTTTCATAAGTTTCTTAATGATATGATATTTTCATAACATTTTCCCATAGTTTTCAAATTTCTCAAAAACTAGAACAAACTAATAAATTTCATCATAAGTCTATTAATGATATTCTCAAAAGGTATGGATATGAAAACACTAAAAATATAAGTACTCTAATGGGTACATCAAACTCTATTGATCTTGATGAAGCTGGGAAACTTGTTGATAAAACATATTTTAGTGGTATGATATGTTTCTTACTATAATTAACATATATTCTTCCATAAATAATGTTTCCAATATTATTATGTGCAATATATCAATATAATCCAAAAGAATCCCACTTAAAAGTTGTGAAAATAATTTTTCGCTACTTAAATGAAACTATGGACTTAAGACTTTTTAATTCTTCTAGATATAGATTTTTTTTAAAATGTTTTTTGGATTATAAATTTGTTTGTTATAGAATCAATAGGAAATTCACATTTGGAACTTGTTATATCTTATGAGATTCATTCGTTTCTTGTTCATGCATGAAAAAACACTCTATAGCACTTTCCAATACAGAAGATGAACATGTTGCAGCTGGAAGTTGTTGTGATCAAGTGTTGTGGATGTAACACACACTCACAGATAATGGTATGAGTTTTACTAAAACTAAGATACTATTTTATAACACTAGATACATATCCTTAAGAAAAAAACCTACTCATCAATCTCAATCAAAGCACATAAATATTATACTTCACATTCTTAGGGATCACACAATAAAAAGATATATTATTCTAAAATTTATCAGAATGCATGAACAACTTTCTGATACTTTCACAAAATCATTTTGTTTGTATAGAATTGAATACATTAAAAAAATTAGGAATGATAACTATAAGGTAATTATTCATATATACTTTTTGTTAAAAAATATCCTAGCATTAAGATACTCTTTTCCATATGGGAGTAAATTTTTTTCCTTAATGTTTTTTTCTAACAATGTTATCATCACATAATGTTTTCAGAACCATAATAAAAGTTTTTGATAACCTTTAAAAATGATATTAGAACCTAATAAAGTTTTCAAACACTAAAAAATCTTCTCAAAACTTGGAAAGGTACATCTTATGACTTATTACTTCTTATCATTCATTTTTGTATATTGGTATTTCAATATTGTTTTTCGAAAACCCTCAATGGATTCATCATTACTTATATCCTTTTCACTTCCTTAAAACCACAAAATATCAGAACATATAAACATTTCTTGGATTAATCTCAACCATTGGGTTTTATCTGTGTGTTCTAGAAAACTGGATCAATATAGGGAGATTAACAGTCACTTGATTACTATATAAATGAGGGACCCTTTCAGTTTCCCACATTGGATTCCAGATATTTTTTACTAAATCCGTTCTACCCTTTAAAGTTGTTTTTCTGATTTATTTCATATTCCATAATGTTCTGAATGTCTTTGGAGATATCTTCCAAGACTTCAATGCATGGTCAAAAGAATCGTAAGGAAAGTGAGATATTCTGAGAAAGGTTAGTCAATCAAGATTTCGTTCTCAAATATGATTCCTTTATTTAAAAAATAATTATGCTTCATGGTTAGGTTCATGATTTCATATTATAGAATAAGAGAGATCAAGATCCAGTTTATGCATAATTGGTAACAAAATTTTATGAGTCAGTAGAGTGCTCCCTTGAATACGGAAAATACAAACTTCAGTTTAGGAGTTATGGAAAAAACTATTCGATGCTTTATAAGAATGGTGATAACATTATTTAGATACCTTAAAATGAAAAATCATATTATCCTTATCATATAATAGCATATGTTTTAGGTACTTTTAACTGAGTCAGAGATTTTGAATCCATAGCCCATATGGGATTCAACAATCTTAAAATTTCCAATAATTCAGCTAACTTCTAGATTGTATTCTTATGGTTACAAATTTTCTTAATACAAAAGAAAGGCGATTAGGATACACTGAAAATCACAGATATCGTCATATTAAATTTTATTGATTATTCTATGGAAGATTAATCTGGTTAGGTTTATCTTTTGTATGATTAGTACGAAAAATAATGAGATAGTCAAGTAAAAAATTACTGTGTTCCCTACAATTTTTTCAAATATCATCATATGATATTTAGATAATATCAATGTTCATCACATCTAAATTCCCAATAAGTTTAAGATCCTATTGTTATGTGATTAAATATTGAAAATAATGAAATAAATATTCTATGTTTAGACAAATTATTTTATTAATCTTTTGGGATAAATTGGTCAAGTTAGAGAAATCTATAAATCATAACTGAATAAAAGAAAAGCTCAAGTATCAGAACTACAGACAACACAAGTTTCTAAACCCCTGATGTCTAAGATACAAAAATATTATTGTAATGAAGTTTTGTCTATATGGAGAGAATATATAGAGAAAATAAAAATAAGGAGGTCCAGTGTTTGGGATAAACACAAATGAATCAAATGATTTAAAAATTCAAGCAGCTGAATAGCTTGAGAGGTAGTCTAAGTAAATGAATCTTTCTGAATCTGAGATAGTTAAATCATTACTAAAAGATACAGAAATGTCCTTAGAACTGATTCAGGTTCTGTGATCCTTTCTACATAAAATATAACCTCGTCAAGAATTAAAAAAACTGGTTGTAGTATCCCCTTTAACAATGGGAAAGGACCTTTTTCGACATATATTTCAAACTGATCAGGACCCATCCCATGTAGAGGAATAATAAGAACAAGTGAATAGTGAAGAGAAGGAATGTGATGATGAGATTAGTCAAATTGATGAACCTCAAAGGAAAATATAGTCAGAAAAGTTATCAATTAGAACACCCCAATCCTCCTCTTCTATTCTTCATTCAAAAAGAAATTCATTTCAGAAATCTATTAAATAAAAAGAGAATGTTGTCTAAACTAAAGTTAATAAAATCCAATCCCTTAATGATGATGTTAATGAGATTATGTGGATAAAGACGAATACATTTTTCATGTTAATACTGGTAGTAAATATGATTATTATGATGATGATGATGATGGTGAGAGAATTTATCAAGTTTCTATGGAAAGGAAAGCAATTCAAGAATTAGAAAGTGAAATTTCTAAGAAAAATAATGGACATAAAGTATATTTTGGTACATATATGGATGTTTTTTTGTAATCCGAATAGTCTTCCTCTTCCTTAGGAGAAGACTTTGTTTTTAAATTGTTAAAGAAGTTAGTGAAATCCATTTATTATTTTCCAAACCCTGAGTCTAGATATTAATTTATTCAATAATCAGTAAACCAAAATTCAAACACTATAACTATTCTCATGGAGAAATAGATATGGATTGAAGGTCATTTCAAATATATTTTCACAACTATGAATGTCATAGGATGTCATGTAACTGAATCACAAATTGGTTGAAGAATGTCAACCATGATCTTATGGTTTTTGATGAATGGTTTGCAACAGTCAAGGGAGCTTTCACAGAATCAATGGAAAACATTAAAGATCTTTATAACATCTTATCATAGATGACGATGAAAGAGAATGATATCTGGATTCATGAAGATAGATATTTTAATGGGAAACTCAAATCTATCACTCTTGAAGTTAAAAGAATAAATGCATATTGAGATGAAGTGTGTGAAAATCATAAGTTGAAAAATGAAAATATTCAGAGTCAACAATAAATGATTGAGTTTCATGAAAATATGGGTAAGGATAAATAAGATCTTATCCTAATGTCTCAAAATGATCACAAAGAGTTAATGAAACTAAAATCCTTAGTCATGAAACTTGTGCCAAATAAGGATTAATACTTCTGGTAATATGATCTTCTGTTGTATAAAAACCTTTTTAATATTAAATAATGTTATCAATTGTTTCATATTGTATGTTTCCTAAATTTTTCAGGTACCTTATATTTCCCAAAATTTTATTTTGAAAATCACAAAGGTGGATAAGGGAGAAGATGTTATAAAAAGAATATAAATCTATGGAAGATAATGTCTATGTAAGGGGTATATTACGCAACGAATGCAGTCCTTAAGAAATTGGGAGTTTTTCCCTTAAGAAAAGATAAAAATTTCATAAATTCAAGAATAAAATCCTTAAAGGGTTTCATTTACTATGGGGGATTTAGTCGTATTCACTATAAGTCATAATCAATGGGGGAGATAAGTATATCTTTTAAAATTAAAATTTGTAGTCTTATGACGTTAATATTTCTTTCATAGACAGTTGTTTTTTCTTTCCAAATAGGGGTATATGGTTTAGTTAAATGTTTCCTTATGAAATTTTCTATTCCATTATGTTTTTAAATCCCAAACACATTTCCTTAATAATACCTTTTATCTTAAAGGAAGTTTATATTCAAGAACTTATAATGACCTACTTATGATTTCTATTGTCTTGCATGATGTTTTCTAGATAAGTCTAGCCATATTTTCCATATGATCTAATAGCTTCAATAATTCTCAAAGTTCATACACTTTATAAATATATTACACTTTTCGAGAATCTTTTACATTCTTTCATTCAGATTTAACCTGTTTTTTATTTTGAATCAATGCATTTCTTGGATTTTGAAACCCACATAAAAACTGATTTCGAATCAGAGCATTTTCTTTTATTCCAAATCGCTTAGAAAAACTGATTTTGAATTCACACATTTCTTAGATACCAAAACTATTAAAAAAATGATTCTGAATCAATGTATTTCATAGATTTCAAATCTATCTGAAAAACTGATTCCTAATCACACTATTTCATAGATTTTAATTCGCCATACTTTTCTAGATCTGATTATCAACTTACTTAGTATCTGATTTCATATTTTTCTTAATGTTTTCATATCATTCTTAATGTTACGATATTTACTTAGTATTATGATTTTATTTCTTTCCTAAAGATTCAATATTTCCTTAATGTTATGCTTTCATAACATTCTTTATGATCATATATTTATTTAATGTTATAATTTTATAAATTTATTAAATTTACCATATTTTCATAATGTAATATTTCTTACATTTAGATTATTACATATTATTGAAAAGCTAATATTACTTATTATAGTTTTTTTTCAATACTAAAAAATGTTGTTGTTTCAGTTATAATTTTACCGTTTTGAATTCCACCTATCCATGTACCTCTGACATTTCCTAGAAAATATGACCTTTTGGAGGAAAATATGGTCATTGGAGATCTTTCCTATAAATACCGAATCAATGGAATGAATTCATAGCTATGAAATTTTTGGATACTTGAATCTCTGTGAGATCTATTTTTTATTTTTTTATGCGAAAGCCTTTAAAAATTTTAAGTTGTGAATATCTTGTTCCACAAACTTAAATATTCAACAATCATTGTTCTACTTAGTGTTATTTTGATTGTTAATGTATACAATCGATGCCTTCCAATATGAAGGAATACAGAGGTTCTGATTACATACATAATCAATGGATTCCAAGTCGAAGGAAGATAGAGGTTCCAATCACCTTACTGATCGATGGCTTGAGGGGATAGCATGAACGATTCTGATTATTGTATTAGGGGTTTAACTTGGTGTGGGTAATACAGACTTCTGTAAAAGAATAAATCAAGGGACCTTTATCAAAGTTTGTTGGATACCATTATCTTTTGGTTAAAATATTTCATTACTCTTGTACTACTTTTTCAATTACACTTTATTTAAATTTCTCTTTAATTTTGTTAAATATATATTTTGTATCTTTCTTACACTTACTCAGTTGTAATAACTCTGATTCAATATTCTATATGCTTTAATGTATAATCTTACTTAAGTATACATGTGTACTTATTTCATTATAATATCATTATAATCGGACCTTGGTCCCTTCCTATCTCTTTTTTAAAGATATTAAAGGGTTTTATGAATCTTTATAGTTTAACATTGTCTAAAAAAATTACCTTAAGGTTATAAACGAATTTTTTTAAACTTATAATTCAGCCCCTCTTATAATTAAGTATCTACATATTATATTTCGATCCTATAACAAAAAAACCAACCAAACTAAATAATGGATGGTTTACGGCCAAAATATAGACATCCAATTTGTTTTGTATAAGTGAATTGGTCATTTTTTTCAGAAATTTTAAGGCTCAATCTCCAAATAAGCATAATTTGGCTTTAATCGTTGTGATTAAATTTAATAACTTTTACTAATCATTTTGGTAAAAAAAATTAACATGGAATTTTTAGAAAAAAAATATTATACTGAATACGATTGGGTATGTATAATTTTTGAAATTAAATTTATTTAACCAGAAAAAACTAAGATTAATGCTAATCGTGTAGACGAGATGAAATAATGGATTTTCAAAGTAGAAAAATGTTCAAAAGATTGATAAGATTTTGAATTCAATATCAATTTGAAATTGATTATAATGAATTAAATTGTATTAATAGATATAACTTTTAAATTATTCTACCTTAAACCAAAATTTATAAAACATTTAACATTAATAATTCTGTAAATAAAAAGGTTGTTTTTAATTATAAAGCATTATTTTTCACTATTCATAAAAAATAACGTTTCTCAGAAAAATGATAAAAAATCACTATATGATAATTTCGATATTCTGAAATAAAAAATGAAGATTATTTTACCCAATTCAATTTCTATCTAAAATAAATTTTAATATTAAATTCATTTCATTTAATAAAATGGTATTTTTAACATAAAAGTACTTTATAAAAAATCATATCTTTCATTATCAAAATGTTTTATTTATAAAAATAATTATAAAAAAATATTTGAAACATATTTATTACAATTATTATAACTATTTTTAATTTATAGGTTGCAAATATCTAATTTAAGTAATAATATATATATAAGATGTTTCATAGAAGAACTATGTTACATGTATCGTACACCAAGTTGGTGTTTCATGTAACGTACGGAAAGTTGTATGCCAAGACTATGTTTCATGTAACATACACCAAGTAGGTATTGCATGTGAATGAAATGTTTGACTTAGTATTTTAAATTTATTTATATATATATATAATAACCAATTTACAGTGTCATGTTAAATGAAAAATATAGAAAATATAAATTAATTTGAAAAAATATTTCACAAAATCTCATAGTGTTACATTCAACCACCTTAAAATAATTTCCCCCCTTGAAATTTGTCTGGTTTTTAATGGATTAATACATAAAAGTTTCTCTCATAGAAACCCACATCATAAAAATGAATATTAAAACTTCCCATAAAAGGGGAAATTTGGAACCATGATGGTTACCCAATGTATCTCATAATGATATTCCCACGTAAGAGAATATAAATTTGAAGTGAAAAAATGGATATAAAGAAAAATATTACCGTCGTGTTTTGATGGGGACTGGTGGAGAACATGTTCAGTAAGAATTTAACTATCACAAATCTATAAATATTTGATGACCTAAGAGACCATCTGTTTAATTGGAAACAAAGATACTCGGACAACATTTTTGGTTTCAAGATACTTTTTCCTAATGTTTAGGAAATTTCATGAAAAGATTCAATTGAATGATTTCATGAAAACCACACAATTTGTTTTTTCTTGATCTACTTCACCTCTTTCTATAAAAAGGAATGTATCCTTTTCATTATTTAAGTACTAACATATCATAAGATCCATGATATTCCATCCAATTTGTCACTATTTTTCATCAACACAAATTAGTTTCAACAGAATATCCAATATGAATAAATCCTTATATATAGAGACAAGAATTTAATCTTACTGACTTCATTGTTAAAACTTATATAAATTTGTAACCTTATAACCCATCCCATATATGAAGTTACAAAACATTAGAAAGAGGTTCATGAAATAATCATAACAATAATTTCCTTGTATATCACAATGTATTTCTTGATTTTCAGATTCCAAACATGTGAATAAACTCATCTTATATTCTCTTGTCATGTGGAATTTTATTACCATAAATCCATTGGGATAACATTCACTCTACCTTATTCTAGTGATTACATGATATATTCTTTAAATCCAGGAAGTCATAAACATCATCCATGATAGAAAAAACTACTTCTCAATAAGTACTTAATTAGTTCCAAGATAATCATTACAATCCCCTTTACTTGTTCATATCCCACATATATTTATCTAAATAACATTATCATAAGGAAAATGTTGAGGTAAACTTTAACCTTAATCATGTGTTTCTCATGGAAATCACTTTTCCATGATATCACTTTTCAATTCTATCGGAACCATTCAATGTGTTCTTCTAGTGAAATTGATAAACAAAATAATACATATATATTTCACCTTTCATGTGACATACTTATTGAATAAAAATACATAAAAAAATTTATTACATCATCACTAATAAATTGAAAAGTATGCCTCATTGTAATACCACTTTCCTTTCACATTTCATCTGTAGTCCCTTTATCATTGGAAATGTTACAGTTAGTTGTACCAACATTCTGATCATTTTATGAAGTATTCCTCTTGGGAAACTGAGTTGAATAATTATTGTTTACTCCACACTTAAAACACATAACCTTTGATGACGACTTAGGGAGTCTAATAATCTCACCCATTTCATTAGTAGATCTCTTAATTATTCCCTTACAGTCAATTTCATTGTGTTCTTGTTTACCATATTTAAAACAACTTTGTGTTCCTCTAAGACATTAATGTAGGTGATTATTCACACATTCCTGACATAATGGAAACTAAATCCTCTTTCCTCAATGTTCTCTATTACCCACACTCCCATCAAACTCCTTCTTTCTCTTCCTTGGTGAGCCTAAGAGTTGGTTAAGGTAAACATTGTCAATCATGTTTTATTAAAATAGATTTGGAATGATCAAAACATATTTAACTCTAGTGATCACTCCACTTGACTTCTCATTAGAAAATATTCCATCATATTCAACATTAATCCAATTCCTTTTGTTTCCATCAATTTAATAAAACCAAAAGCATAGTGTCAGAATTATTTATCATATTAATAAAGTACATAGTCAAGAAAATATTTTAGTATATAATGTATAAATCTTGACACATTCCTTAATATATGAAACCATAGGTTCATCCTAGGTTATTCATGGGAAACTTATATTTAAATAATTCATGATTTTTTGTGAAGAGTTTGTTAATTCCCAAAGAATTTCCCCTAGATGTGTCAAACTAGGTGTGTAGAAAGTCCCATTGTCATGTAATAGATTACCTTGAGTCAGGCATTGAACATATTTCTAGAGTTTTTTCCCTTAGTCACATTTGTGCTAGAACCACATCCACTTTTAGTATCCATACATGGACGTTTTGTAAGGAAAGCACTCACTCTATCCCTAAAATAATTCTAGGTCATTTTTCTAAAATATAACTCATCCCTATACTTATCCTTAGATACATAACTAGACATATCCTTATAAATATAGTTAGGTATATCATTAACGTTTTATCATCATAGTTTCCAAATGATGAATAAAAATTTCCTTTTATACAAACTATATTAAACCAGGATTAACATACATGGATATCACATCATTTAAGATGAATATTTAGTACATTACAAAAATGCATACCTGGTGACCATACTAGTTTTGTGTCTTTGGAAAAATGGGAACCAAATCATCTATCATGGTGAAAGATATAATTCATCTCACATAGGGATCTCCATGATTAGTGATTCAACATAAAACCTTTCATCATAACCTGATGAAGGAAACCAAAAAAGGGTGTGATCTCAGATGCTGAGTAAGATCAAATAAGGGAAATGCTTAAGAATAACATGAAAAAAGGGTATGTAATGTGTTCATAACATTTTGAGATCATACCCTTCATATCAAAGATAATAATAAGGATTGGAAGTACATAATACATTAAAAATAAGTAAATAAAGATCATAATTCATGAAAGAATTGCATAATAATAAAACATGGAAATGTGTCATCCACATAACCATATAATATTATGAACATTTATATGTAGAAATAGGTTTACTCATTTGGTTAAGGACATGAGATCAGGCCCTGACATAAGCTTATGGACATGCAAGTAGGTCTGTGCAAAATATTTTGGACATGTAAACATGTTCATGAATAATAGTAAAGGCATCACATCAAAGGACATAAAGGTAGTATGTGTTCACTAACAATACCATATGGGTAGTCATGGTTCACTCCCATGGCCATCTTAGTGGAATGAGTTCACTCTTCATACCATCTTTATATTCATGGATCACTCTCATGGTTATCTTTGAATCATGAGTTTACTCCTCATACAATCATGGTAGCCATGGTTCACTCCCAAGCACATCTTAGTAGAATTAGTTAACTCCTCATACTATCTTGGTATTCATGGTTCACTCCTATAGCCATCATACTATTCAAGGTTCAATCCCATGACCATCTTAGTCAATCTCATGAGATATAAATCTTTACCCAATGTAATAGTGGGAGATATAGGTCCCACCTATCTTATAATGAAATAAAACATACATATTCCACAAGATCATAAAAAATAACATCATAACCCATGAAATGAAATGGGTATTATAAGAATGTAATCATATCATAAGCAATGAAAAACTATATTTTTCATAATCATTTCTACATAAAAAAACCTGTGAAAAGATACTGGTTTTAAAATCCAATAACCAGTGAAAATGAAATGGGTTTAATAAAAACCATGATATTATTATTAACCCATTCATATAAATAATATGAATGGAACCATTTGATAATTTCCAAAAAGGGCATGATTAATATAAATTAATTCCATCTTAGATGGAAAATAATTTTGAAATATCTTTCAAAAACAATTCTTGAATAAAATATCCTTTCTTCATTGAAAACGTATTTTCAATAAATAAAACCATATTATAATAATTTTCATAGAAAATACCTTTAAAAATTATAATGAATACTTTAAATCACTTGACATTTTTTTTCTTGAAAAAATATAAAATAATCTTTAAAACATTTTTAAAAACCTTTTTCCTAGAAAACACATTGAAAACTTATAAAGAATGGTTCGAAACATTTTTTAAAATGATTCTATTGAAAATAATTTGAAAACTTATAAATAGAGATTGGAAAGGTTTTTATTAATATTTTTCTTAATAATAGATTTAAAACTTATAAATAAATATTGAAAATGTTTTTGAAAACCATTTTCCTTAAAAAAATATAAAATAAGGTTGAAAACATTTTTAAACCCATTTTTTATGAATAATTATAAATAAGATTGAAAGAGTTCTGAACCAATTTTATTTTAAAATATATTTTAAAAACATTTTTATTAAAAAAACATAAACATTACACAATAAAAAAAAGCTTCAAAGTATTGACGGCTGATAAATCTGTACATGTCATACGAGGTAAAAAACAACATTTTTATATGGTAAAAAATGATATAAAATGCCTCATTTGGAAATTCAAAATAATATTACTTTGAAAAAATTAATAAAAATGGTTAAAATTTATTTTAATGATCATAGGATATTAGTATATTATTCTTGGTAACCCTTTTTAGAAAACATGGTTTTGAAGGAACACAGATTTTTGACCAAAAGAGGGTAAAGTCAGGCTTTCTTAAAAAAACATTTTTTACTACTTATGTATCAAATAGTATAAAATGGTAATACTACATAAATATGTCATGAGTAACCATATGATAATAAAATTCATGAATTTATTTAGAGATGAAACATATGAATTTAACAAAGGATTCATAAATGTAAACAATCTTGAAAAGCAATGTGGTTGTCTCAATAAACTCTTATAACATGGTAACGTTGTATAATACTCTCCATGTAAGAAAATGAAATAAAATAAATCATAAAATATTATGAAAATAATTATATTCATGATATAACATGTAAAATTGAAGTATATATTCCTCGAAAAATTGTTTAGGTGCATAAAAAATCAAGACTATCAAAGAATGAAAATTGAGACAAATCATTTTTAACTATTTGGTAACATTTGAAACTTAAAGCCCATGAATGAAACTTCATAAAAAGAATATCATAATAAACAAAAAAAATTATAAAATTAAATTAATACAATAATTTTATTTACTTACACCACACAAAAGGAAAGAGAAGAGAACATAGCATGTACCTCACAGGAATAAAAAGTGAGATGAAATCCCCTTACCATGTGTCTTGTCACTCATCGTACTCATTCAAACCACCATTATAATATATAAAAATTTATTATACATATTTTAATGAACAATATTATTATATCTAATACCATATAAGTTTTTATTATGACCTTATATAACCTCATTATTAATAATCCTATGTCAAGGTTTCACTTTGGGTAATATTCACTTTTTTCATATGTGTCTTAATTTGTAATATTGTTTGTTCCTTATACTTATATCATTTTTAAAAAAATTAAACCATGATATAAAAAAATGATATATAATTTTTATTTTTATTATATTAATCTATATAATATATATAGTATGAAATGTAATATAGCATTCCTGGTGACGGTTGTCCCTACGAAAGCATTAACACTATTTTTGTTTACTTGTATTGTTGACAGACTGAAAGTGAAAGTAATATATGAATATATATATATATATATATGACTCTATCATTATTGATGTAGCTTTATTATTTCATATATATCATATATATTCACTAAAATCATCCTTAATAAAATCCATGTAATTTATGAATGAATCATATCACTTTGAGGGGGCGATAGTCCACAATTCCTCAAATGAAATTTTCATATTTACATAAGATGGAATGCATAAAGGTAATCACTAAATAAAAGTATAAAAATATATAGAAATTATAAATATAATATATATCATATATAAATATAGTATCCATCATAATGGAGACCATGATAGGTAGTAATGGAAAAATGAACAGTCATTATTTCATGAGCCAGTAGTTCGTCTTACTTAGAATTAGACTGTTTGTTACCCATTAGATAGAGGTGTGTGTAAGTGAACATTGAACCATTTAAATTAAAAAATAATAGTTAATTTTGGATATTTATTTATTATAAAAGTATATAATAAATATATTTGGAGTGGGTGGAGAAGGAAAATAAATGAAAGGGCTTGAGAGAAGATGTTACCTATTAATCAGGTAACTCATTTGGGTTCGTGCCAAAAGGCTTCCTTGGATTGACTTCTTCCTAAGGGATGGATTTTAGGAGAGATGGATGATTTTTGGGAAGTGGATTGGTATGTTCTTCACCAAACATACGTGGTTTGAGAGGTATGAGTAAGTGGGAGTATTGTGGCCTTTTTCAGTGAAGGAAAATGACTCACTTGGAATTTTTAGAAACAAGTTAGGTGAACACGTGTTATTACCTAAAAAAGTAAAATCAAAAATCAAAAACAACTCAATAATGGATGTTTTATGGACGAAATATTGAAATAAAATTGATTTTTTACAATTTTATATGTCATTTGAGCAATTAACTTTAAGGTTCAGTCCCTAATTAATCTTAATTTGGCCTTAATCATTGTGATTAATTTTAATCAGTTTTACTAATAATTTTGGACAAAAAATAACTTGGACCAATTATACTCTAATTATTATAATTAATACAATATTTTATGATGATATTTTTAATTTCAATTCACTTAATTGGGAAAATTATGAATATTTATAATCCCTTAGAGAGGACAAAATAACGATTTTTTAAAGATGAAAAATGTTCAATAGTTTGTTATGATTTTTTATTAATTTTAAAATTTAAATATATTATAATGGATTAAATTGAATAAATGTATTTAATATTTAACTAATTTTACATTTAAAAAATTTTAATATCATTTAACATTACTAATTAATTAATCAAAAATTCAATTTTAACAAGTAGTATTTTTTCACTATTTATCAAAAAAAGATGTTTCTCGGAAAAATACCAAAAAATTACCCTGACATAATTTCAACATTCTGAATTCAAAAATAATGATTATTTTATCAAAATAAATTTATAAATTTTTCTAAAATTTATTATATTATTAAATTCATGTCATTCTAGAAAATGATATTTTTAACATAAAATGTCTTTACCATAAATAATATCTTTCATTATAAATTTGTTTTATTTATATAATACAATTATAAAAAAATTAAAATGTAAATATAAATTTTCTTATAACTAATTTTAATGGTTATGTAATAATTATATCATTTAAATAAATATATATAGATATGTTTCATCAAAACTCAATGTTTCATGCATCATACCCCAAGTCGGTGTTACCTATAACGTACGCCAAGTAGTACGCAAAGCTCATGTTGCGTGTAATGTACATCAGGTCGGTATTATGTGTGAATGTAATTTTTTAATTATTGTATTAATATATGTATATATAAATAACTATTTCTAGTGTCATGTGAAATGAAAAATATCAAAAAGATAAATTAATTCCAAAAATTTATTTCATAAAATCTCAGGGTGTTATAGGGACTGATAGAGGGTCGATCTGGTGGGTTTTGGGGGGAAACCGGTGGTTTTAGGTTGTTCATTGGGGTTTCTCATTTTTATATCCTATTCATATAGTATGTTGTACTATAATCACATGTTTTATGTTCTACCTATTTAGGGAATATTTTTGTTGGTGTACATGTCGTGTACTTATAAGTACAAGTCATGCAGTGGAGGCTCGGTGCATGTCAAGTCACATAGCCATGTTGGGTACATGAACATATCACTTTTTTGGTGCATAGCTAGTGTCTATGTACACATCTGGGAACCCCATGTGTTGTTCAAGCCATGTTCATGGAAGTAAACACAGTGTAGTTAGGAACTACACAAGTTGAGTGCGACGAGGTTCAAGGAAATGTATCACATGTGGGGTTACACTACATTTTTAGGGGGACACACCATGTTATTTAGAAAATATCATGCTATGTGGAATGTAACACATGACTAGGTAGGACCTTTTGAGGCACTCACTATGTACCAGAATTACATATCATATACATTTCCTTCCCTTGGTCTGTTTTTCTAGTTTTTCACCCTAGAGTCATATTGGACATAAGTGGAGTCCAATGTTTGAATTTTTCTTCTAGGATCATGATAGTGGAATCCTTTTGTATTTTTGAGGTCATCATGATGGTATTTTTCATTGAGAGAGATTTCAGGGAGAAATTCAATGATGTTTTTTTTAATAATCCCTCTGAGTGTTGGTTTGTGTATTATGATATTGGGTGAGGGTTGTAATATTAATAATTACCATGGGTTTAGGATTTTATGTGAATTAATTTTATGTTTTTTGGAAATATTTTTGAAGGATTGATAAAGTGTATTTTTTTAAAATATTTTGTAGTTTGTTTCTCTAGTTGTAGTTTGATGGGATTCTTTTTGTTGGAAACTCATTTTGGGATGCCAGGCACTACTTGGTTTTATTAGGCGAGCATGATATTGTTTTAAAGGACCTTATTTAGAAATTCCATTTTGAATGAGGGGTTTATTGACATTTACCTTCTTGGTGGTGTGGCTTGTGGGTTCCCTTATGGGTAGTTTTGATTGATATTTTCCTTCTAAGAAGTGTGTTTGGTAGTTTTCCTTATTGGTGGGTGATATTTATGCTGAATGTAGTGAAAGTAGATTTGTTTTCCATTGGGGTATTTTCAGGAGGATTTTTTTAGGAGGATCCCCTTATAGTTTATCCTACTTTAGATATGGTTATTTTGACTGTGGAGGGTGTCACATTCTTGTTGGCCTATGAGATGGTAAGTGATGATCTCAGTAGTTTCAGTTGGTGAGTTGGTTATAACCAAGTATGGTTCTTGAGCATTGCATTATAGGTTTGAGGTTATTATTGTTTAGTACTAGGTGAGAGAGTATACCATTATGATATTATTGAACAAGGTTTTGGTCTTGAATTTGACTTTTTTTCTCTTCCCTTATCTTTGGTTCCTATGAGGCAGGGCTCTAAAACTGATGGAAAATCTGAATGGAAGAATCCACCATAGTTATACATTTCTCCCAAGCTATGGATAATGGATTGTGGAGGCTATTTTTTGTCTTGGAGATTGATTTATGAGTTTGGTATTGACCAAGAATCCAGGTGATGAGATGTCTTGTTTTTATCATCAAGTTATTTATACAGGACTTTTAGTACTTTTTAGAATCCTCCTTAGGTGACAAGGTGTCCCTATAGCTAGTTTCAATTATTCCATTAGAGTCATAAATCCTTTTATATGATATTAATTTCATATACAACTAAGATTAGTTAATGGGTTTTATAATTCATGTCTATCAATGCATTGTACATTGGTGTTCCTTCTTGATTAAGTGAAACCACATGGAATTAGGGATTCTTGAGCCACGATTCATAATCCTTTAGCTGGGACCAAATCATTGGTACATTTACCTTGGGTGTTATGATAGAACCCATGGTTGATTGTTTTTCTTTTTTATCCATTTTCATTTATTTTTTTATTTTTTCTATTCTTACGAATGTATTATCATTTTACTAAGATGAGAATATTGGCTGGTGAATGCACTTTTTATGAAATCTTAGGTTAGGAGCATTTTTGGGGGTGGAATATTGAGATTTTTTCTCAACCCATGTATTAAAACCACAGTGTGTATGTGAAAAAATATGCTTCATTCGGGTCAAGTATAAGATGTAACGGGTCATGCATATCCTGGTGTTATATAATCAAGAAGTAATGATCATTTGGAGTATGAGGATCCTGTTAGAGTTATTCAGTAGTATTGGAGACAAGGTATGTGGATTTTATCATAGTAGTAGTATATCCTCCTATATTAATTTTTTATATTTTATTATTTATATGAGGGATTCCAAGAGGGGGATCATTATCTGTATGTTTTATTTCATTTTTTTATTTATTTATGTGGACTCTTGATGTTCATGTATGTTAAGGTATTCATATTATTTCTACTGTAATATCACTCTTATATGAGGGAACAACCTCCCCATTGTATCCTTTAAGGTACTTTCCACTAGTTTGTAGCCTCTGGTATACGGTAGGTGTGCTTGAGGACTTGTTATGAGCCAAGTTGGGTTAAACTGGGCTGGCTGATGGAAAAATAGAATCAAACCATTATTTTCTTTTTCATACTATTTAGGATGTTGGTAAATAATATATCTAAGATTATATCAGAGAATTTTTCCTATATTGGGATGGTATTTCATGATAACTGATTCCCGTAGGAATTCCAAGTTACTAATGTTATAGGAAGTTTTTTGGTATTCCTTATTATGGTTGAATGATATTCAACTTGAGTGATTCTCTTAGGCTTTTTAAATTTTTTATTTATGGTTTGTTGGATCTTGACCCAATGGAAAGAGGCCCACATTCATGCATAATTCTAGTAACATAGGAAACATATTTCTGTCTGTGATGTTATTCTAATTATGGAGGTTCATTTGTTTAATGCGTCAGTTAGAACTTATATGTTTTTGTCACATATAGCTTCTTGGAAAAATTATACATGCCCAACCCCTGAGTAATTTTTTTATGGTGAAAGGTTACATTGGAGTTTTTGTGAGGTGTTCTCATTTGGTAGAGATACAATCCCATTATATTGTGATGTGTATAAACATATATGGGTTGGTAAAGAATTTTGGATTCCTTGTAGTTTTGGTTGGTTTGATAATGGGAAAGATACCTGAAGAATTTTTTTATTGGGTTTCATTTTCCTTTTGGTTGTGGTTTCCTTGAGATGTTCTGTAAATTGGAATAGTTTTCATTGGGCTTGTGTGGTGGGGTTCAAGGAGTTCTCATGGTTTCTTGGCTAGTTGAGAGGGATGGTTTGGTTTTATTCCTAACACTGCTTGATTTTTTTACACATGGGGTAATTTGGTGAGACAATGGTTGGGATCTCGGGTTATTGGTTTGTTGTTCATGTTGAGGGTGGTCTTGAAGTAAATATTTTTAGGAGATAGATTCCTTGTTTTTGAATAAGAATGTAATGGGTGCTCTATTTTGTTGGAACTGGCCTATCTTAAGAGAATGGTTACTGGGTTTTGGCACACTAAACCAGGATAGTTATGTTGTGGATCATTTTTTAATGATATTATGAGGCATTTTTTTCTAGAATAACTCTACCTTTATGTGGGTAGTGGGGGACGATATGGATTTTTAGTAGAAATATTTATTGAGTGGGGAATTGAATGCGTGTGTCTTTTTTACTGGAGATGGGTTCATGAGGTATAATGATTGTTGTAATGGAATACTTGTGGAAGGTAGTGAACCATATACTATTGGTGGTAGTGGTACTTCCTTTAGGTGGTTTTTTCATGACCTTTCCCAGTGGGGCCCATGCCCCGACTCCCCAAGGCCGCCTCCAATAGGCTAGGGGATGGTGACTAGAACTGAGTAAGAATATTACTTACATGGGAGGAATTGACTAAGTACCTAGACACACACACATCTCGAATCCCACAAATGTTGAAGTGTGAAAACCACTAAGGAACAAAATGCATGAATACCACTAAACCCAAACAAAAAATTACAATGGAAATAATAGTAATGAAGGTAAACTGGGCCAGAATACTAACCCACCAATAACAAGAGTCTGAAAACTACAATGTCCAACCTGTAAACACAAAGAGGTACTGGGACTGCTGCTCATAGCCGAAGGAACACCTTGGCCTGTAGGGATCTCTGAAATCTCGGTCTTGTCCTGGTCCGCCTAGGACACTGTCAAAAGGTTGCTCATCTGCACAAGACACGACATGTGTAGGAAAAGACCATGCATGGGTGAGTAAAACAATACTCAGTAGAGGACCCCGAAAACCAAAAAACAATACACAAGGAAAGGTATAGCCAATTATACACAATATATGTCTACTAAACAAATAATTAGAGAACATAAAACCAGATATACTCAAATACCAAACTCGTAGCCTATGGAAAAGTTACGCAATAGTATACCCCCACTAGGGATTTAGTTCGAAGGTTCCACGAAGAACTTTCATGGGAGAAATCAATCCAACAGTATGATAGCTTTGATGACATCCATCCAAGATGTAATGTCCATTGGGAAAGGTCATGAGAGATAGATTCACTCATTCTAGGAGAACACACTCATGAGTGGGGAAAAGATAACGATACATAGATGATGATCACTACAAGGGTCTTGGTGGATACTTCGACTCATCTGGTTTCACATGATAGGTATAGGATCAACTCACTGTGGATATAGTCACGTCGATACATAACACTACCTAGGGTCAAAAATGGATAGAGGATCTTGGTCCGGGCCTCTCAGAGGGATACCTGACTCTATCTCAGAAAGACCTGCAGAAGGGATCATCCTCCTGAGTGGGGAAACAATGCATGACCATCAGAGGAACGGGGAAGATGGGAACTAACCCAAAAAAAACATGTCCATGATACGGTGGAGAAGAATATCAAGCCATGTTCCGAAAAGAACACGCTGATAGAAGTGTCACATGCCGTGTCTTATAACCCCGGGTACTGCCCGTGTACTATGGACTATGTCTTTGGGCTGGTCATGTAGGAAAGTTAGTACACAGCATGTAGTTCCTAACACACATTGTGTCCGCGTAGCTGGGGTCGGCTCCATGTACGCGGTTGTGTGCCTATACACGACTTTATCCTGTTTTCACCAATTCGTGTAACCGGTACATGGGGTAACACATGTAGCTGGCCTGGTCTGGCCATGTGGTGGAGTAAACACCCGTGTACTCCATCCCATGACCATGTATCGCCTGATATACATGTCAAGTCCTGCGTAAGGACCCAATCTCTGTGTTCTTCGGAGAACACGTCATGTCATCACTTCCTGCATCATGGAACCCTAGTCGACACTAGGCCGGTACCACACGACATGTTCTTCAGGGATTCACACCATGTTCTTCGGAAATTTCAAGAACCCATGTTCTTTGTCGCCGCACCTCAGGGGATCCTCTGATCCTCGATCCGGTCATTCTATCATCGTGAAACTGAAGGGTTGAGGTCACTTGATCATCATGAATCCGATTCCATCGGTTTTGAGCCTCCGATCGGCCTAAAAACACATTTTTATCATTCGTGTGAAGAACTGTCGAAGAATGATAATTTCCTAACCATGTCGATTCATCCGCCGCCATTACCGTCACACCTTCGCTAGGTCTCCAGGATGTTAGATCCCTAATTTGGGATCATTGCATTGAAAAAAGGATGTGCAATGATCCATAGTTCATCACCCCAAAAAGAATGCGAAGAACGTGGGAGAAAAAGGGGAAATAAATCCAAAAGTAAATTGAGGAATGAACCTCCACTGTTGTTCTTCACGGCATTGATTCAATCCCATTAGTAGGATCAAACAGAGAAAAATCAAACAATAAACTAAAATGGATTAATTATCTAAGATCAAACAAAAAGAAACCTCCCGCAAGAATGTACGAATCTGTGGATCAACTTATTCGCGGGTTGGTCCGTGTTCATCATTTATTACAAAAACTGGGAAGAAGAATTGAAATAACAACCCCTACCTCAATCTGATTGATGTAAGATTGACGTGTCTCATTCGTTGGTGATGTTCTTCAAATCTGAGATGCATCGTCATCATCTTCCAATGGGTTTTCCACCAAAGATCCAAAATACTCTCTCTCAATTTGCATGGTTATGAGTCTAACCCAGAGAACATTCCATAATTGGGTATTTAAAAGGGTGGAATTAGGTCTCTGTGCAAAAAAGGAATCTTTTAAATAAAATAAATTTTTATTTTATTTTATTTCCATTAAACATCCAAAAACTAACTCTCGCAGCTGACCCACGCAGATCGATGTTAGGCCCCGCCTAAGGTAAAGTTGCTACTCTGAACGCAATGGTTTCCTCTGATTTCTATTCTGGTAACCCATTTAAAAGATATTCTACTTTTACAGGAAAACCCCTCATGGGTGTTATTTAAAATATTGTTTTTAATTTATTGTAAACATTTATTCCAGGCACTCAGGGCATCAGAATTGAAGCTGTCGAAAATCCTGGCCCCGTAATAATTCCATATAATATTTAAAAATAATACACCATAAATCCGAGTCATTAAATTCTCCCCAACTTAGGCCTTTACGTCCCCAAAAATCTAAAACAAGGCTACTCAAAAAGATGTGGGTATTGGGCACAGATCTGAGCCTCCCGCCCCCACGTGTTCTCTGGCTGATTCGCGTGCTGCCAGCGAACATGCACCAAGGGAATTGATCACCAAAGAAGGATCCTCTCCTACCGATTCTCGATCTCCACCAAGTACATAGCAAAGGTCGCTCCATCTTTGATGTCCATCTCTCCCCAGTCGACGACGTTCAATGGGTCATGCACGTACCTCCTCAGATGCGACACATGGAAGACATCATGTACCCGATGCAACTATGGCGGTAGAGCTAAGCGGTACACCACCTCTCCAACTCTACACAGTATCTAGAAAGGTCTGATGAACCTCAGAGATATCTTTTTTCCCTGACCAAATCTTTATACCCTCGTTGAGGTGAGACCCGAAGAAACACGTGGTCTCCCTCCTCGAACTCTAGAGGTCTCCAAAGTTTGCCAGTATAAGATTTTTGTTGGATCTGTGCAGTCTTAATCCGCTTCTGAATGACCTGCACCTTCTCGGTGGTAGCTCGTACCAGCTCTGGAACCATGAGTGCTAACTCTCCAGCGTCGGTCCAACAAATAAGTGACTGAAAAGGTATCTCATACAAGGCCTCTAAAGGTACCATACCAATGGGTGAGTGGTACCTGTTGTTGTACACAAACTCCACCAGTGGTAGGTGATCCTACCAACTATGATCAAAGTCAAAGATACTGACCCGCAGCATATCCTCCAGAACCTGAAGGGTCCTCTCTGTCTGACCATCGTTATGGGGATGGAACGTCGTGCTCAAGTGTAGCAGAGTCCCAAAAGCCTCCTAAAATCCCTTCAACAACCGGGCTGTGAAGCAGACCTCTTGATCCAAGACTACTATCGAAGGGACATCATGAAGTTGAACTATCTCATGCACATAGAGGCATCCCAAACACTCAAAGGAACTCTACTCTTTGATATCTAGGAATTTGGCCGACATGGTGAGTCATTCAATGATCACCCAGATGGAATCATGCCCCTTGGACGTCTATGGTAAGCCTGTAATGAATTCCATCGATATTCCATCCCACTTCCACTCTAGAACTTCCAGGTGGAGCTAATCTTGCTTGAACCTGGTGCTCATCCTTCACCTGCTGGCATGTAAGGCATCGATAAATGAACTCTACTACTACCTTCTTCATGCCAGACCACCAAAACCATCGTCAGAGTCCTAGTAGGCCTTCGATACTATAGGATGTACCACCAAAGGGGATCTATTAAACTCCCTTAGGACCTATTCCTGTAACACCACTGGTACAATAGTGCTTCCTCTAAAAAGAATTATGTGCTCCCCACCTTGCGAATATCCATCAAGAGCATGCCCTATTGATAACTGAGCACGTAAAACCCCACAGTCGACATCCCTGAGATGCGCCTCCCTAACTCATTGAAAGAGTGGAGGGGTGACAAACATCGACTAAAGGTAATTTTCATCCTCACTATCCATGAAGGATAGTTGCAACATGGCTCACTGCTCTGTCTCCTCACTCAACGATTGCAAGCTTGACCATCTTCTAAGAGAATCGGCCACCTTGTTCCCCTTCCTGGGAGTATAAATGATCTCAAAATCATAGTCCTAGAGGAACTCTAGCCAAATAATATACCTTAGATTCAGATCCTTCTACGAGAAGATGTACTTGAGGCTCTTGTGGTATGAGTAGATGATAAACCACTCACCCATAAGGTAGTGTAGCCACATCTTCAATGAGAAGACTACCGCTTCCAACTCAAGATCATGGGTTGCATAGTTCTGCTCATTTGGCCTAAGTTGGCACAAACCATAAGCAATCATTGCCTATCTCTACATCAGGACACAGCCAAGCCCGATTCCTAATGCATCGCAGAAAACTACGTACTCGACACCCTCCTCTGGTAATCTCAAGATCAGATCGCTCGTCAAACTCTGTCTCAACTACTTGAAAGCTTGATGGCACTTCTTGTTCCATATGAAGGGTTGTCCCTTCCTGTTCAAGGATATCATTAGTGTAGATATTCGGAAGAAATCAGGAATGAATCTTTGATAATATCCTGCCAACCCAAGGAATCTCCACACCTCCGTCATGCTCCGAGGTGGCTCCCATGCTAACACTACCTCCACCTTGGCCAGGTCCACAGCTACACCATCTATTGAAATGACATGTCCTAGAAAGTGGACCACTGTAATCCAGAACAGGAACTTCAAGATCTTCCCATAAAGATGGTGCTCTCAAAGTACATTTAGAACCATCAGCAGGTGTCTTGCATGCTCATCCTCGAATGTCGAGTACAAAAGGATGTCGTCGATGAAGACCACTAAGAACTAGTCTATGTACAGCTAGAAGATCTGGTTCATCAATCCCATGAACACTGCAGGGGAGTTTTTCAGGACAAAAGGCATCACCAAGTATTCATAGTGACCATAGTGGAATCTAAATACCTTCTTCAGTATATCCTCATCTTGTACTCGTTACTTGTGATAACCTGAGCAATGGTCAACCTTTGAGAACCACTTTTCCCCTATTAGTTGATCGAATAAGTCATCTATTCTTGAAAGTGGATACTTGTTCTTCACCATTACTTGATTTTGGCACTGGTAATCCATACACAACTTCAAAATCTCGTCTTCCTTCTTGGAAAACAAGACTGGGGCTACCTAGGGTGAAACGCTGGGTCTCACGAAACCCTTGATTTTCAGATCTTCCATCTTCACCCTCAGCTCGCAAAGCTCTGTAGGATCCATCTGAAATTCTGGTGAGGATATCGGTACCGTCTCAGGGTGTATGTCGATGCAGAAGTCGATTTCATGGATGTGAGGTAGTGTTGGAACATCTTCGGGAAAGTCATCCTTGTACTCCACCACTATTGTTGGGAACTGGGAGCTCATAACATCTACTGCTCTGTGGGAAAGGCTATCCAACTCATGAGTGATCGGCTTCACCCTCCTTTGCATGAGCCCGTTTTGTGCTTCCTAGGTCTCCATTTCTCTGACAAAAGAAAACCTCATCCCATCACTGTGGACACACCGCACTCTTTACCTAAAACAATCTATATGGGCATAGACTGAAGATAACCAATCCATACTGAGAATTACGTCGTAAGGCCTCGACATTACCACCAAGAGGTTCCAACCAAAACTCTCACCTCCAAGGGTAAGATCACAATATCTGCAAAGGTGAGTGATCATCAAGTCTCCTCCCATATGTGTCTCCAAGCGTAAGGAGTCAATGGCTCTACCGGAATCTCAATGTTTCGCACAAGACATGTGGCGATGAAGGAATGACTAGAACCTAGGTCTATAAGTACAGCATCTAAGTTATAGAAGACCCAGATCATACCTCGGATCATCCCTGGAGTCCCTGGGTCATACAACTCAACTGCATGAAGGTGTCCCCGCCCCTATCCCTCAGCTCCCTGAGCCTGGTGCAGATCTTTTGGGGGTGGTGGTGGAAGTAGATCGAAGCATCTGCCCCCACCTCTAGCTCTCCCCACACCTCTACCACATTCTCAGCCTGGCGAGTCTGTCTGCTCAACTCTCTTCCTCTTCCTTGGGGGTCCATCCACCACCTCCCTATCAACAGCTCGACGGGTCGTACAATGTCTAGAAAGATGTCCCCTACCATCACACGAGTAGCACCGCATCTCCCTAGGCTGACTGGATCCATCATGAGATCCCTGGACTATTGATCCCTTGTCCCGGGTCCTCCTCGGATGTCTCCCATGTCTTGATCCATGTTCCTGACATCGGCTCCCTTCTGTCGGGGTATCTGTACCAGTCTCCCAGCTGCTGACTATTGTCGGCTATCTCTGCTCTACTAAGAAGCTTTCAATCACTAAGGCTCACTCAAGCACTCTAGTATAAGTCTAAATTCATATAGGCACAACAATATATCAAATTCCCCTTCTTAGTCCCCGCTCGATGGACCAAGATCAGAAGTACTGATCTGTAACCCTATCCATCGAGTACCGGGAGAGGTTGGTGAACCTCGATGAATATTCAGCTACCGTTTAACTGCCCTATTGGAGCTGAAGAAGCTCATGGATGTGTACTTCTCTCAGCATAACCATAGAGAAATCCTCCCTGAAGAGTCGCTCAAACTCCATCCATGAATGATTCTCATGGTCGTGAGTCTATGAGGTCAGACTCCACCATTGACCCACCGAACCCTGAATATGACTCACTCCTAGGATCACCATCTAGTCCGCTGGTGTCCTCACTAGATGGAATACTCTGGTTATCACCTTAATAAATTCCTCAATCGCCTGAGGGTCGGGCTCGCCTCAGAACCTAAGGGGTCTCTGTCTCTGGAACTCATTGAGCACGATCAGCCTGTGCTCCTCGTCGGTCTGTACTGCAGGTACCATGGGCTTCTCCACTGGTGGTGGTATAGCAGGTGCACCAAAATGTGGGAACACCTGGGGAACTGGTCCCTGTATCAAATCCTTATCACTGAGGGGGTCATGCTCATGACCATGCTACTGAATCCTTGCAGGTATGCGTCGCGGAGGCATCCTGTAAGGAAACAAGATGTACCATCATTAATGAGTATATCTGGATAGTTGACACAAAGGACAAGTAAAACACAAACCATTCCTATATGATTCCTATACCATTTTTTTATTTCCCCGTAACTAGTGTTTTCTTGTACCAAGTCTAAAAGAAGGTTATGAGAGTCCTGGTGTATGGATACGTCGACCGCCCGCACCAAAACTGAAGTCTCTATCCCAAAAACTGATCTCAAAACCTTTAACAATGTTTCCCAAATCCAATATCATAGGCTCTTGGTCCTACGATAGAACTGGCCTCCATTGATACCACTTTATCACGATCCATCCCAGTGGGGCCCGCACCGCGACTCCCCAAGCCCGCCTCCAATAGGACAGGGGTTGGTGACTAGCACCGAGTTGGAATATTACTTACTTGGGAGACATTTCCTAAGTACCAATGCAAACACACACATCTCCAAGCCCACAAATGATGAAGTGTAAAATCCACTAAGGAACAAAATGCATGCATACAACTAAAACCAACCAACTGAGTACAATGGAATGGAAAGTAATGAATGTAAAATGAGCCAGAATACAAGCCTACCAAAAATAAGAGTCTTAAAAATACAAATTCCATCCTGTAAACACAAATATGTACTGGGACTACTGCACATAGCCATAGGAACACCTCAGCCAGTAGGGAATTCAGAATTCTTGGTCATGTCCTGATCTTCCCTAGACTCTATCAAAAGGCTGCTCGTCTGCACCAGACATGACATGTGCGGGAAAAGCCTGTGCAGGGGTGAGTATAACAATACTCATTAGCGGACCCTAAAAACCACAAATCAATACACAAGGAAAGGTACATTCTTCTCTACACATTATATGTATACTAAAAATATAATAGGAGAACCCAAAACTAGATATACTCAAATCCCAAACCAGTAGTCTAGGGAAAAGTCACGAAACACCATACCCGCACTAGGGATTCAGTTCAAAGGTTCCACGAAGCACTCACCTGGGAGAACTCACTCCACTAGTTTGATATCTCTGATGACATCCGTCCGAGTCGTACTGTCTGTCAGGAAAGGTCCCAATAGATAGATGCACTCATTCTGGGAGAATACACTCCTCAGTGGGGAAAAGATCCCAATACACAGATGAGTATCACTTCCAAGGCCTTGGAGGATACCGCGACTCATCCGGATTCACTTTCTTGGTAGAGGAACGATGCCCTGTGGAAGTAGTCATGTTGATACCTGACTCTAACTGGGGTCAAGAATGTATAGAGGTTCTCACTCCGAGCCTCTTGGAGGGATACCTGACTCTATCCCAAAAAGTTCTACTGGAGGGATCACACTCCTAAGTGGGGAAACGATGCCAGACCTTCATAGGAACGAGGAATATGGGTACTAACCCAAACAAAACATGTCAAAGATACAGTGTAAAAAAAGATCAAGCCATGTTCCAAAAAGTACACGGCGTGTAGAAGTGTCACACACCTTGTCTTATGATGCCTGGTACTTCCCATGTACTACCACCCATGTCGCAAGGCTTGTCATGTAGGAAATTCAGTACACGGCGTATAGTTCATAACACACTCCGTGTCTGAGTATTTGTGGTCAGCTCCATGTACACGGTCGTGTGTCTGTACACGGCTTTATCCCATGTTCACCAATCCGTGTAATTGGTACATGGGGTAACCCATGTAGTCGGCCTGGTCTGGCCATGTAGTGGAGTACACGACTGTGTACTCTATCCCGTGTTTGTGTATCGCATGAGATACATGTCGAGTACCGTGTAAGGACCCACATGCTGTGTTCTTCAGAGAACATGTCGTGTCATCGCTTCATGCATCTCAAAACCTTAGCCACCATTGTGCCGGTACCACACGACATGTTCTACAGGGATACATGTCGTGTTCTTCGAAAATTTCCAAAATCGACGTTCTTGGTCTCCGTGCCTCGGGGGATCCTCTGATCATCGATCTGGCCATTCAATCATCACGAATCTGAAGGGTTGAGGTCACCCAATCATCATGAAGCCGATTCTATTGGTTTCAGGCCTCTAATCGGCCCCAAAAACGCGTTTTGATCATCCCTGTGAAGAATTTTCGAAGAACGATAATTCTAGAACCATGTTGATTCATCTGCTGACATCGTCATCGCACCTTCACTAGGTCTCCATGATGTCGGATCTCCAATTTGGGATCGTTGCATCGCAAAACAGATGCGCAATGATCTGTTGTTCGTCTCCCCATGAAGAATGTGAAGAACGCGAGAAAAAAATGGGAAAGAAATCCAAAAGAAAATCTAGGAATGAATCTCCATCTTCTTTCATCACGGCGTTGATCCACTCCCATTAGTATGATCAAACGGAGCAGAATCAAACTATAAACTAACATGTATTAATTCTCTGAGATCAACCAAAAAGAACCCTCCCGGAAGAATGTACAAATCCGCAGATCAACCTATTTTTGGGTTGGTCTGCGTTCGTTGTTTAATCCAAAAATAGGGAAGAATAATTGAAATAAAAACCCCTACCTAGATTCGGTTGAAGAACGATCACTGTGTCGCATTCGTTGGAGAGGTTCGTCGGATCCGAGATGCGTCGTCGTCATCCGCCAATGGGTTTTCCTCCAAAGATCCAAAATCCTCTCTCTCAATATAATGACCCATACTTTAAATACCTTTTTAAAACTTAAAAATTGAAGTACACTTATTACAACATATAACAAAACCATGAAAGGACTGTATAGGTATAGTGTCTTTAGAAACTGGGAAACATAAACAACTGGTTCATAAATCATCTACACTGTCTCCCTTTTATTTTATCATATCTAGAGTCCCTTTTGGAATATCTTACTTAATACCCTTATTCCTGACCTGGGGAAAAGAAAACATACAAAAGGGTGAGCTAAAATGCTAAGTAAGGGTAATCAAAAGAAATATCAATCATATAATATTCATAAGAACACAACATTTTGAAAATCTTAACCTACAAAAGAGATCATAATATCATAACATGGGATAAGTCATAATAGTGAAATGTAATCCCAATAATCATAACGTAAAACATGAAACTTTGTGGAATACACACATAATCATAGAGAATCATTTCTTAGTAGTCAAGACTCATTTCCAAGACTATCTTAGCAGACAAAGTCCATTTCTGAACCGAGTTCACTCCTCGTTTCAGTCCTGTTTCACTGAACCGGTTTAACTTGTCGTTCCAGACATGTCTATCTCATGAGATATAAATCTTTACCCAATGCATTGGAGGGAGATATAGGTCCCACCCATCTCATAATGATACCATTCTTATGTGTTCCACAAGATCATAAATCATACATCATAGCATAACCCATGTAATAAAAATGGGATTCTTAAACATCATGCCATCATAACATAAATTATATAAGATAAAAGGACTTCATAAAAATAATTTCATCATAACATAATCAAATCAATGTAAAAATAGGGATAGAAACAGAACCCTATATTATCTTAGATGGAAAATAATTTTGATAAAACACTTGAACTCCATTCTTGAGGAAAATGTCCTTTCTACTTCAAAAACATTTTCTTTTCTTAAAATGTCATATAATTTTAAACTAAAAGAAGTTGATTAAAAATAAACTTGAAAACTTGTAAAGTAATCTTCATGGAAATAATGACCTAAAAATCCATTCATGCCGTATAAGTTAAAAAAACTTTCTTCTCGTACTTTGGCCGGAAAAGTCAAAAAGTACCTCGTACGAAAAATGACAAAAGATTCCTTTCATATCTTTTACTAAAAACTCACTGATGGGTAAAATTGGATTTAAAAAATTGTATGAGGATATAATCAATATTACATAGTGAGGAACATTTATTTGGATGATAAATATTCCCTAGTAAATTCTGATGTATAAACAATCTCAGATAAAAATGAGATTGCGAGATTTTCCCTTACCTTAGGTTCGATTTGCTTCGTACATGTCCAAACCTTATATATAATGATTTAAATAATTTTATTGACTTATTCCATAATCTTACTCATTGTTATGATATCATATGTGGTCATATTCTTAGTTTCTTATTATTAATATTTCATTGTTACTTGTTATTCGGGTGTTTATTGATTTTTGTTCTTATGCGTGTTTTGTCGAATAAATTCTTATTCTTCTTTTAGTTTATATATACCTCATTTCCATAATGGTATTAGTGTAATATATATCATATTTATTCATTCAATTCATTTATATAATCATTAATCATTTAAGATCATGTAAAACGAGTCACATCACGTCGTGGAGACGGTAGGTCGTACGTACACACGAGCGATGATATCGTTCCCATGATCGTGGAATTGTATTGAAGTGTATGTATACTATTTCATAATCAATATCACTTTAAAATAATCATATATAGTTATTCTTTACACCATTATACCCATCCAAGTAAGGTGGTGGTGGAAAATAGATTACACCACGGTGTGGAGACGGTATTCCGTACGTACGCACGTGCGGTGATTTCGTTTTCCATAGGATGGATAGAAGGTGAAATAGGGTTGTTTCATATTTATAATAACATATCAGTATATTAGTTATACTAATGTTATTACTTCATAATTAAACAACTAAATAAGAATAATTAGAAGAAGAAATAATTTTGAAAGAATCGGTAACAGACATTACCTCTTCTTTGAAGCGCCTCTTCTTAACCTCCTCTCAGGGCACTGAAATTGGTATTTTAAGAATAACAGGACCTATAGGATATTACTAGGGAAGTGGAGAGGAGATATTGGCAGGGTTTGGACTAGCTTGAAGGCTCAAAGTGGTGTCAAGAAGAGAGGTAGGAGGTGCCCTTTTATAAGGGAGGAGAGGAGCACCTTAGGAAAAACTTAAAATATTATTTTATTATAAAGTCATATTCGGTTTTTAATAGCTCCAAATTGATTTATTTAGAAGCTAAGGTGGTTATGGGTAGAAATACTCTCATACAATATATTTTAGACAAGTTTAGGTTACTATTTTAACCTTATCATTTAGATTTAACTCTAAGTTAAATAATTTAACTTTTACAGTGTCTTCTTCTTTTCTTACACTATATGGTTAATAAACTTACTATAACAATCCAAAATAACCCCAAGTTGTTTATTATTAATATATATAACCTTATCTAAGTAATTTGGACGATCCTTAGATTTTTAGGAATAAAATAAAAATTAATAATATAATATTTGTTTTAAAAACTATTTTATGTCAATTTTGACACTATTTGTTAATTGATTTTTGTAAAACTTATAACAGTGTGATTAGTTAGAAAAATGTTAATAAAATAAATAATAACATGTCATATTAACCTATAAAATTAATTTAATTCATTAAAAGTCTAAAATTACATTTATTTTGGTATTTATAACATCAATTATGTTAATATTTCCTTAATAAGGTAATTACTGCATCATCATTGTGTCATAAATAAATTACATTATTTAAAGTCTAAAAACTATAAATAAAATACCATTATGTATGAAATATTTTTATATTTCTAATGAATATTTATATTCGAATTTATCTTATGTATAACCCTATATTTAAAATGATTTAGTTATTAAACTTTGATTTTAACTATTTTTACCCTACATTAAATAAATTAATAATAAATGTCCTAATCTAATAAAAGTGGACCTAAATGGTCACATTTTATTCCTAAGGTTGTTTTTGGTCGAAATAAACTTATCCAATAGAATTAGGACATGTGTTAGGGTAATAATAATATCATTTTTACCCTTAATTACCCTATTTACTTTTAACCATGGTAAATAAAAGTAAAAAGTTACTATTCACCAAAAATTATTTTCATCCCATTTAACCACATTTTAGTCCTTGATATTAACCGTGCCTCTTGGATTTTTGAAATTTCACTCAAATAAGCGGTAAAATTAAGTTTTATATAAATTTTCAAACTCTCTTAGGAGGTGGGTAAAAGACGATGAAAAGTTCAATAAAATTTTTATATATCTAAAATTATTATAAAATGACTCCAATGGATTACATTGAACATATATAGGTATTATGTATCAATTTTTACCTAAAATAAATTTAAATAAAATAAATAATTATTTAAATAAAAAGTCGGTTTTAAAATACTAACCCAGTGTTTTCACTATTCATCAAAAATTGAAAGTTTTCATAAAAATACTGAAATTTCACCCTAGGATAATTTTGATATTCCGAATCCAAAAATGAAGTCCATTTTGAAAAATAAAATTTCAAAAGGTGGGTATTACTATTCATAACGGCTAGTTTTAATAATAGTTTAATACCATATCATTGTTTACTGAAACTCGGTATTACGTACAACGCAAGCTATCGAGGAAGGTCATGATTGCGTGTAAAGAAAGCCAAGCTAGTGTTGTGTGTAGTGAAATATTCCTTTTATGATGTATATAACATAAAAACAAAATATTTCTCATAAAAATCTCGAGTGTTACATTCTACTTCCCTTAAAATGAATTTCTCCCTCAAAATTCGTCACTTTGTAATAAACAGATGAGGATACCTCTCCCTCATCATATCCTCAAGATCCCATGTATCTTATTCTAATTGGTGGTTCCTCCATAAAACTTTCACCAAGTGAGTGGTCTTGTTCCGTAGGACTTTTTTGCTACGATCCAGAATCTCTATCGGTTGTTCTTCATAAGAAATATCTTGCTCCAGCGGTACAACTTCTGAGCTTAGTACATGTCAAGGATATGGTATGTACTTTATCAGGAGAGATACATGGAACACATTGTGAACTTGAGAGAGATTTGGTGGAAGCGTCAATCGGTAAGCTACCTTCCCAACATGATCCAGTATTTCGAAAGGACCGATATACCTAGGGCTCAGCTTTCCCTTCTTTCCAAATCTCATTACTCTCTTCCAAGGAGATATTCATAAGAACACTTCATCACCCACTTCAAACTCTAGGTCTTTTCTTCGGTTATCGGTATAACTTTTTTGTCGACTCTGAGCTTCTCTTATGTGTTGTTTAATAGATCAGACCTTTTCTACCATCTCATCAAGAAGATCATGTCCTAATAGCTTTTTTCCCCAACTTCATCCCAGCAAGTTGGAGTTTGGAATTTCTTTCCATAGAGAGCTTCATAAGGAGCCATCTGAATACTGGAGTGAGAGCTATTATTATAAGAAAATTTCACCAAAGGTAGGTGTTGATCCCAACCACCTTTGAAATCCATAGAGAAATCTCTTAACATATCTTCTAGAGTTTGAATTGTTCTCTCAGACTGACCGTCTATCTGAGGATGATAAGCAGTGCTGAAACTCAACTTTGTATCCAGATTATGCTGAAGACTTCGCCAGAACATTGAGGTAAACCTCGGATACCGATCAGATATAATGGAAAGTGGTACTCCATGTAATCTTACCACTTCCTTTACATATATCATGGCAAGATGATCTAGAGAGAAATCCTCTCTAATAGCAATGAAGTGTGCATAATTTGTAAGATGATCAACTATGACCCAGATAGCATTATTGCCTTTGGATGTTTTAGGAAGTCCGGTGACAAAGTCCATAGTGATGTTTTCCCATTTCCATTCGGGTATGGGTAATGGTTGTAACATCCCCTTAGACTTTTGTCTCTCAGCTTTAACTTGCTGAAAATCCAAGCATCGAGAGACATATTCAGCAACATCTCTTTTCATGCCATCCCACCAGAAGTACTCTTTCAGGTCCCTATACATCTTCTTGCTTCCAGGATGAATAGAGAATGAAGAACTATGAGCCTCATCCAGTAGCTCCTTCTTCAATTCGGGGATGTGAGGAACACAAACCTGATTCCTGAACATTATTATCCCTTCACAATCGAGTTTGAATTCAGGAACATTTCTCACCTTCTTTTGTAACTCTACATGTTATTTATGTGCTTCTTTAATCTTCCCATGTATATATGGTTGAACATTTATTTGAGAAAGATAATATTTTTCCCCTTCCATTATAATTTCAAGATCCATCCTTTGTGAATCCATAAATATTGGATCTTTTGTGATCCTCATCATGGATAAACTAGCATGGTCTTGTCGACATAATGTGTATGCCACCTTGTTTGCTTTCCTAGGGTGGTAATGAATTGAGTAGTCATAATCCTTAATCAACTCCAACCATATTCTTTGGCGCATATTCATCTCCTTTTTGTAAAAATATACTTTAAACTTTTATGGTCAGTATAAATATCACACCTTTCACCATAAAGATAATGCCTCCAAATCTTTAATGCAAAGCTTACCGCAGCTAACTCCAAATCATGAGTTGGATAATTTTTCTCATTTATTTTCAACTTTCGTGAGGCATAATCTATCACCATATCATTTTGCATGAGAACACACCCTAGCCCCTTCTTGGATGCATCACTGCAGATCACAAACCTTTCTCCACTACAAGGAAGTGTGAGCACAGGTGCACTAGATAACCTTTTTTTTAACTCCTTGAAATTCTCTTCACATTCCTCTGTCCAAAAAAACTTAACTCCTTTCCGAGTCAATTTGGTGAGTGGGTTAGATAATCATGAAAAAATCCTTCACAAAAGGTCGATAATATCAAGCCAAACCAAGAAAACATTGGATCTCAGTTACTGTTGTTGGTCTCGACCATCTTTCGATAACCTCTGTTTTTGCTGGATCCACAGATATCCCCTCTTTTGAGATTATGTGACCCAAAAATGAAACTTTTTGAAGCCAAAATTCACACTTGGTAAATTTGGAATAAAGCTTCTCCTTTATCAGGGTCTTTAATACAATTCTCAATTGATCTTCATGCTCTTCATTTCTCTTTGAATAGACAAGAATATCATCTATAAAGACTACCACAAACTGATCGAGATAGTCTCTAAAGACTCTATTCATCAGATCCATGAAGATAGCAGGGGCATTAGTAAGACCAAATGGAATCAATATAAATTCATAGTGTCCATACCTTGTACGGAAATCCGTCTTTGGTATATCCCCCCATTTGACCCTTAATTGATGATACCATGAAGGAAAATCAATCTTGGAAAAGTATTGAGCTCCGTGTAGTTAGTCAAATAAGTCATCAATGTGTGGGAGAGGATATTTGTTATTGATAGTGATCTTGTTAAGTTCTTGATAATCAATACAGAGTCTCATTGATCTATCTTTCTTCTTAACAAACAGAACAGGTTCTCCCCAAGGTGATGCACTAGGGTGTATGAATCCCTTATCAAGATTTTCTTGGAGTTGCTTCTTCAATTCCTACAACTCAATTGGGGCCATTCTATAAGGTGTCTTTGAAATAGGCAAAGCACCCGGTATGAGTTCTATTGAAAACTCAACTTCACGATTTGGTGGAAGACCTGACAATTCATCCGGAAAGACATCATCAAACTCTCTTACAATGGGAATATTCTTAATCGTGAGTTTCTCACCAACCATTTGAGACAAATAAACTTCATTTAGTGGAATCAAGACCCATAAGATGGAAGAAATTTCCACTGGAAGGTTATGTTAATCCTTGCATCGATATACGATCATAGATTGATCTGGAATATGGAATGTGACTTCCCTTCTTTGGAAATTGATATGAGCTCCATATAAATAAAGCTAATACATGCCAAAAATCACATCAAATTCCACTATAGGAAGGATCACAAGATTTGCAGGAAGCACTTTCCCACAAACATCAATCGGAGAAGAATTATAAACTTTTGATGTGACTGTTCTACCATTAGGGGTTGTCACAGCTAACTCAACATCTAATTGTTGAGGTAATATGGTGATACCCTTAGAAAATTCTTCATAAATAAAAGAGTGGGTGGATCCAGAATCAAATAAAACATTTTCTACTTTAGAGTGGATGGTAAGTGTACCTTTTACCACTTCGTTATCGTACTCCACATCGCTGATAGAAATTGCATGTTACTTTCCTTTGTCTTTATCCTTAAGAGTTTTTTGATGTCGATCATCATCAAAAACCCTTGGATTAGGGCATTGATTTCCATAATGCCCCATTTCCTTTCACTTGTAACATTTAAGTGTAGGAGGTGCACTCTGTGTAGCCTTTTCATTGTTTGCATCACTAGACATCTTCTTCCCATCATTGCGGCATTCAAATTCTCGATAACCTTCCTTTCCACATTTGAAACATTTACTTGTCCCTTTAAGAAAACTCCCTCCATGTTTCTTTCCACACTTTGAGCATAAGGTAAAACTCATCTTTTTTTCAGTGTGCTCTTTATATTTTCCTTTGAATTAAATTTTCCTCTTCTTATGAAACGCATATGACTGATGGGTTACTGCAATCTCCATCTCAACTTTGAGAGCACATCTAACAATTTCCTCGTATCTATTTAAGTCCCTTATGGATAACGCCCTTCAAATACTTGGTTTTAATCCACTAAAGAATCGATCGATCTTACTCTCAGGTTGGATAATAATACTAGAATCGTACCTTGAAAGTATTGTAAAATTTGTTTCGTAGGTACCAACAGATTCATCATCCTTTTGCTTTAGTTCAAGAAACTCCTTCTCCATCTTTGTTCGAAGAATACGAGGGAAGTACTTATTGAAAAATAAGTTCTTGAACTCGTCCCATTCCATGGACTCAATTTCATCCCTTTGCCTCGTATTCTTGATGATATTCCACCATTGATCATCTTCACCTTCCAAATGATAAAATACTAAGATGAATTTATCATGTTCAGAACATTGAAGCACTAAAAATATCTTTTCAGTGGTACTGATTCATTGTTCATCCACTAATGGATCAGTAGACCTGCTGAATGAGGGTGGATGCTGCCTCATGAAGGATTCAACAAAATGTTGCTCCTTTTTTTTCTCGTTTGGAAGTCATGAATGATTCATAGCTTGAGAAATTTGTGTGAGAATGGCTACAAGATTTTTCATTCCAGCTCCCATAACGTTTGGTTGCTCATGGGGACAATCATTGCATTACCTGTCGCATTCTGCATTAACACGGTTCCTTCGTGTTCTATCCATTGACTAAAACCAAGAAGAATAGTGTGAGCAACACTAATTATAATAGGAAAACCACATAATCAAGAATAAAATTTTACACTTAAGGTCTTATCATAGGTTGTTCATGGCCATTTTTAAAACACTAAGATTGTGTTCTATGCTTAGACTTATCCTTAGGGTTCTTACTAAGGCTTTCACATCGTAGTTTCCAAAGGTTGACTATACCTTTCCTCGGATACCAACTATAATGACCCATACTTTACATACATTGTTAATACTTAAAAATTGAAGTACACTTATTACAATATATAACAAAACTATGAAAGGACCGTATAGGTATAGTGTCTTTAGAAACTGGGAAACAAAAACAACTAGTTCATAAATCATCTACACTGTCTCCCTTTTATTTTATCATATCTAGAGTCCCTTTTGGAATATCATACTTAATACCCTTCTTCCTGACCTGGGGAAAAGAAAACATACAAAAGTGTGAGCTCAAATGCTCAGTAAGGGTAATCAAAAGAAATATCAATCATATCATATTCATAAGAACACAACATTTTGAAAATCTTAACCTGCAAAAGAGATCATAATATCATAACATGGGATAAGTCATAATAGTGAAATGTAATCCCAATAATTATAACATAAAACATGAAACTTTGTGTAATACACACATAATCATATAGAATCATTTCTTAGTTGTCAAGACTCATTTCCAAGACTATCTTAGCGGACAAAGTCCATTTCTGATCCGAGTTCACTCCTCTTTTCAGTCCTATTTCATTGGACCGGTTTAACCTTCTGTTCCAGCCATGTCTATCTCATGAGATATAAATATTTACCCAATGCATTGGAGTTAGATATAGTTCCCACCCATCTAATAATGATACAATTCTTATGTGTTCCACAAGATCATAAATCATACATCATAGCATAACCCATGTGATAAAAATGGGATTCTTAAACATCATGCCATTATAACATAAATCATATAAGATAAAAGGACTTCATAAAAATAATTCCATCATAAAATAATCAAATCAATGTAAAAATAGGGATAGAAACATAACACTATATTAACTTAGATGGAAAATAATTTTTATAAAACACTTGAACTCCATTCTTGAGGAAAATTTTCTTTCTACTTCAAAAACATTTTCCTTTCTTAAAATGTCATATAATTTTAAACTAAAAGAAGTTGATTAAAAATAAACTTGGAAACATGTAAAGTAAGCTTCATGGAAATAATGTTCAAAAAATACATTCATGTCGTATAAGTTAAGAAAACATTCTTCTCGTACATTGGCTGGAAAAGTCAAAAAGTACCTCATATGAAAAACGACAAAATATTCCTTTCATATATTTTACTAAAAAATCACAGAATGGTAAAATTGGATTTAAAAAATTTTAGGAGGATAGAAATAATATTAAATATTTAGGAACATGTATGTTGATGATAAATATTCCCCAGTAAATTCTGAAGTATAAACAATCTCGGATAAAAATGAGATTGCGATATTTTTCCTTACCTTAGGTCCGATTTGCTTCGTACGTGTCCGAACCCCCTATATAATGATTTAAATAATGTTCTTTACTTATTACATAATCATACTCATTGTTATGATATCATATGTAGGTATATTCTTAGCTTCTAATTAGTAATATTTCATTGTTACTTGTTATTCGGGTGTTTATTTCTTTTTGTTCTTATGCGTGTTTTGTCGAATAAATTCTTATTAATATTTTAGGTTATAGATACCTCATTTACAGAATGTTATTAGTGTAATATATATCATATTTATTCATTCAATTCATTTATATAATCATTAATCATTGAAGATCATGTAAAATGAGTCGCATCACATCGTGGAGACGGTAGGTCGTACGTACGCACGAGTGATGATATCGTTCTCATGATCGTGGAATTGTATTGAAGTGTATGTATACTATTTAAGAATCAATATCACTTTAAAATAATCATATATAGTTGTTCTTTACACCATTATACCCATCCAAGTAAGGTGGTGGTGGAAAATAGATTACACCACGGCTTAGAGACGGTATTCTGTACGTACGCACGCGCGGTGATTTCATTTTCTGTAGGATGGATAGAAGGAGAAATAGGGTTGTTTCATATTTATAATAACATATCAATATATGAGTGATACTGATTTTATTACTTCATAATGAAAAAACTAAAGAAGAAGAAGTAGAAGAAGAAATAAAGTTGAATGAATCGGTAACAGACATTACCTCTTCATTGAAGCACCTCTTCTTAACCTCCTATTAGGGCACTAAAATTGGTCTTTGAAGAAGACCAGGACCTCTAGGATATTACTAGGGAAGTGGAGAGGAGAAATTTTCAGGGTTTTTCCGAGCTTGAAGGCTCAAATTGGTGTCAAAAAGAGAGGGAGGATGTGCCCTTTTATAAGGGAGGAGAGGGGCACCTTAGGAAAAACTTAAAATATTATTTTATTATAAAGTCATATTCGGTTTTTAATAGCTTAAAATTGATTTATTTCTAATCTAAGGTAAGGATGGGTCGGAATCCTCTCATCCCATATATTTTATACATGTTTAGGTTACTATTTTAACGTTATCATTTATATTTAACTCTAAGTTAAATAATTTAACTTTTACCGTGTCTTCTTGTTTTCTTACACTATTTGGTTAATAAACTTACTATAACAAGCCAAACGAACCCCAAGTTATTTATTATTAATATATATAACCTTATCTAAGTCATTTTTCTGAACCTTATATTTTTATGAATAAAATAACAATTAATAATATAATATTTGTTTTAAAAACTATTTTATGTCAATTTTGACACTATTTGGTAATTGATTTTTGTAAAAAACATAAAAGCATTATTAGTTCTAAAAATGTTAATTAAATAAATAATAACATGTCATATTAACCTATAAAATTAGTGGAATTCATAAAAATTCTAAAATTACATTTATTTGTGTATTTATAACATCAATTATGTTAATATTTCCTTAATATGGTAATTATTGCATCATCATTGTGTCATAAATAAATTAAATTATTTAAAGTCTAAAAATTATAAATAAAATACCATTATGTAGGAAATATTTTTATATTTATAAATAATATTTAAAGTCGAATTTATCTTATGTATAACCCAATATTAAAAGTGATTTAGTTATTAAAATTTGATTTTAACTATTTTAACCCTTCTTTAAATAAATTAATAATAAATGTCCTAATCTAATCTAAGTGGACCTAAAATGTCATATTTTATTACTAAGGTTGTTTTTGGTCGAAATAAACTTATCCAACCGAATTAGGACATGTGTTAGGGTAATAATAATATCATTTTTACCCTTAATTACCCTATTTACTTTTAACCATGGTAAATAAAAGTAAAAAGTTACTATTCACCAAAAATTATTTTCAACCCATTGAACCACATTTTAGTCCTTTATATTAACCGTGTCTCTCAGATTTATGAAATTCCACTCACAGAAGCGGTAAAATTAAGTTTTATACAAATTTTCAAACTCTCCTAGGAGGTGGGTAAAAGAGGGTGAAAAGTTCAATAAAATTTTTATATATCTAAAATTATTATAAAATGACTCCAATGAATTACATTGAAATTATATAAGTATTATGTATCAATTTTGACCTAAAATAAATTTAAATAAAATAAATAATTATTTAAATAAAAAATCGGTTTTTAAATAGTAACCTAGTGTTTTCACTATTCATCAAAAATTGAAAGTTTTCAGAAAAATACCAAAATTCCACCCTAGGATAATTTCGATATTACGAATCCAAAAATGAAGTCCATTTTGAAAAATAAAATTTCAAAAAGTGGGTATTACTATTCATAACGGCTAGTTTTAATAATATTTTAATAGCATATCGTTGTTTAGTGAAACTCGGTATTGCGTACAATGCAAGCTATCGAGGAAGGTCGCGATTGCATGTAAAGCAAGCCAAGTTAGTGTTGTGTGTAGTGAAATATTCCTTTGATGATGTATATAATATAAAAACAAAATATTTCTCATAAAAATCTCAGGTGTTACACTCAATTTGCAGGGCTAGGAGGCTAACCCTACGAACTTTCAGTAATCGGGTATTTAAATGGGAGGAATTAGGTTGCTGCACAAAAAGGAAACTTCTAAATAAAATAAATTTTTGTTTTGTTTTGTTTCCATTAAAAGTCCAAAAATTAACTCTCATAGTTGACCCATGCCGATCGATGTTAAGCCCCGCCTAATGTAAAGTAACTGCTATGAATGCAACAATGCCCTAGGATTTCCATTCCTAGGACCTGTTTAAATGATATTCCACTTTTACTGGAAAATTGCTCACGCACGCTGTTTAAATATTTTTTTAATTTATTTCAAACGTTTATTACGGGCACTTCGGGCCACGGAATCTCACACCGTTGAAAATCCTGGTCTCCTAATAATTTCATATAATATTTAAAAATAATATATGGAAAATCTGAGAGATTACATGTTTATTGGGTGTTGTGGGTTTATTTATAAGTGAATTGGGAATATGTCGAAATTAATGTTCAATGTTGGCATTGTTTGGTGTGCAGCTTGGCCATGTCTAACCATTATATTCAGTAGTGGCATATTTATGGTCTATATAGATTTGTTTTTGGTTAAGGGGAGATTATTAGTTTAACAACTTGAATTTTAGTTGATGTAATCTGTTTAGTTTTTAAAATAATGTTTTGGGTTATAATAATAATTAATTTCATCAGAATTTATTTAATAAAAATTCTATTTATTTATATATAACTATGGTTTGTAAAATAGTATATTGATGTTTGTATATGTATAATAACCTATTGAAATAGTTTACTAAATTAAAACAAACTAATATAAATTTCGTTTTTTATTTTATTTATGTTTTGAATTTATGAATATTAAAGAAATTATTATTTAAAATGTATGAATGGGTATTCTGTGACTAATGAACGTAAACCAGAATTATGGTTTATTTAAATTCATATATGCATATTAATAGGAAAATTAATATTAATTAATATTAAATATAAATATAAATATCTATATTGATATTTATTAAATTAAATAATATTTTTTAATGTTATGTTAATAGTGTTTCGGTCACATAAAATGCAATTCAATTTTTCCACATAGAGGAAAATAGTTAAAATTATTAAATTTAAATTTTTTAATGAAATTTTTATGTAAAATACTATGGGTTTATAAATAAAAATATACATATAAGTTTATTGAAATCATAGTTTTTGATAAATTTGCTTATTTAGTAACAAAAACAAGTTATATTAATTATAAAAATGTGGTTGTTTTATTATATGATAATTTTGAGAGTTATTATTATTAGGTTTTAACCAAATCTTTGTTTTCCAAAACATCAGAATGAATATGGTAATATTTTACATAGTCAAATTTTTTACAAAATTAACCTTTATATAGATTGATATATACATACTCATGTATGATATAACTAGAAAACATATTTAAATAAATAAAATAATATTTATTTTTAAAAAATGAGTGAATATGGTTGAAATTATTGAATTAGTTTTGGTATTATAATATATATATGTGTATGTGTGTGTGTGTGTACAAATGTTATAACATTTTATGTATATATCTGTGTCTATAAAACAAAAAATAATAATCATGATGATGATAATATTAAAATATAAGATATAAATATATGTGTGAATAAGGTACAAATGTTTGAAAATCTAAATATAATATATATATATATATATAAATCAGAGTAATGGAAAATAATATATAATAATAATAATTAAAATAATTAAAATTTGATATTCTAAAAGGGGGTGGTATTTCATTTTTGTTTGGAGGTTGAAGCCGACACACCCCACAACATGTATTATTCAACCTTAGCACATCAACGACACCACAACCATGCAATAGTGATACCACCATGGAATCAAAACCTAGTAAATATTGTTGATTTGGGCATCGTGATGCTTGTGGGTTGTCCTTGGTTGAATCTTATGACATGAGGTCCCCTCAAATAACAAGGATTTTTCTGACCAGATGGGGTTTTTGTGTGTTTTTATATGGAATCAATGACTTTACACAGTAGGCTTACACAACGTTCAGTCACTTCCAAGTAGATGTAGATTGATTTTTATAGGATGGGTATTTATTTAAATTCAATTAGGAAGATAAAGTATGGAATAAAATTATGATTTTCACATAAGACATATAAACATTCATAGATCAGATTTATATATATATAGATAAATTCATAGAGGTGTGGAAGGCCTTTGACACCTTGTTCTACTTCTAATGAAGAATTTCTATCCATAGTTCTTTTACTATGTTTTCTTATTCGGAGGTTGTGGTTGTGATACCCATTATTTTGGGATTACCAACAATGGAGATTTAAATGTAACAGAATTATTTTTATTTTTTAAAACCACATCAATATTCTAAACTAGTCTATAAAAATTTTCAGATACAATTTTATTTCTTCCTATAGGTTTCTTTTTTATGAAAATAATTTTAACATGTAAATAACATATGTTCTACTTATATTAAAATATATCTTTATTTTAATATGATTTGCGTTTTAAAAAATTTCCTCAATGCAATGCACAAAAAAATGACAGATTCAATTATTAATCGTTTTCTGGAAATTCTAAAATCAATTTAATTTATATGGATTTATCTTTTAAAAGTATTTTTATGTATTATTTTACAATAAAGATAAGGGGATGTTTTTTTAAAACCATAATTTATTGTTTTGAAGGGTTTCAGTATTAATTTTTATATGGAGAAAAATTATTTTATTTTTCCTAGGAAGTTTATAAAATTTATTATAATAAATTTCATAAATTCCTTTGGGAAAGAAAAAAATCCATTACCTTTTATAAAATTAATTTTTAAGGTATAAAATTGTTTTATTTTTAAAAAATTATATATGTTAAGATTTTTTGACATGTATATGCATTTAACATAATATGTATAAATTATCATGTGAAACTGTTTTCATTTTATATCTATATATATGTATATATGTGTGAAACTAATTTATTTAACCTTTATATATATATATATATTATAATGAATGAATTATTTCATTTTTATGCGTAATTTTAATAAATATATTGTTTTAATGTTTAAGTAATTATAATGAGGCATATTTGAAAGTAAGGGATGTTATTGAATTTTCAAATTCTAAATTAATGTGAAAATGTATTATTTTAAAATAATTAAATATGAATAAACATATATGTGTGTGTGTGTGTGTGTTAATGTATATCATTTCATGAAAATTTGTTCTATCCAATCAAATATATTCTGAAAATGTATTTAAAATGTATAAATATTTGTAATTATGCCTTATGAAAGCATGTATGTTATTAAATACTCAGAAATTATTTTCCTTTAATAAAAATGGTGTAGTTACAAATATATAAATATAATTATATATATACATGACCTTATATAAATTTATAAATATACATAAAATAGTTTTTACCTACATATTTGTTTTCAGAAATTTTATTTGAATGTTTAAGGAATTTTAATTTAGCTTCTATATATGCAAGTTAATTTATGAAAATTCAAAAAATATTTGTTTTTAATAAAAATGTTTCATTATAAAATATATGAATATATATATTTAAACCAAAATATAAGAATATATATATATATATATATCTATGTATGTATGTATGTATGTATGTATGTATGTATAATTTCACATAAAATTTTTTTTACCAACATAATTATTTCTATAGAATTATTTTTGAATGATCATCTAAGAATGAAAAATATGTTCTAAAATTTTCAAACATATTTTTTTACTAAAAATGATTCATTAAAAAATATTTTCATATCTTTAAATATATATACATGAATATATTTATATAAATATTTATCATTTCAAGTACTTTTTTTCCTTCATATGGAATTATTTTTATAAAAAATTTATTGATGTGTAAATAATTTTAATTCAACTTCAATGAGTGTAAGGGTGGTTATTGAATTTTAAAAATTGTGTCTTAAGTAAAAGTGATTTTCTTCAGTTGAATATATATATATGTACAAAGGTAAATATATATATATATATATATATATATATATATCATTCCATGGAAAACATTTTTTATTGTATTATCTATATACATGTACATATATGAATCATTTTATGTAAAATTTCTTTTGTTATATTATCTATCAGTCTATATATATTACTATATATATACGTATCATTTTCTGTAAAACTATTTTTGTTCTGATGTATATTTATATGAATATATATATATATATATATCATTCAATGCACAAATTCTTTTATCATGACATATATATTTATCTAAGTAATTCCTGTTATGAAATGGATACCGAAGATCATAGTTTTTAAAGAATATTTGTGGTCATTATGTTATGAAATTTTAGTTTCCATTTTGTTAATTCAAAATTGTTACTTTTTGATAGTATATGAATGAAGGTAGGATATGTGTAATGAATCCAAATCCTTATGGGACATTGTCTAACAATGTGATGGGTGCACCCATATAGTGTTAGGGGAGCCTGTTTTGCTTAAATGATGGGAGCACCCAGATATCCCTCCAATGAAATGGGTAATGTTTTAATTTCATAATGTGTCATGAATGTTATGAAAGTGGTTTTCCTAAGCACACTATGGGATTAGGGAGTAAACCTACTTTATCAAAGGACTATTTCCATAATGTTATGTTTTCTCGAGAGTAATTCATTCCAATATGCCTTTTGTAATTATCTATGAATTTCTATGAGTTTTCAAGAGATATATTTATTATTCAATGAATTATTGAAATGGACTTCACAGAGGTTTAATATATATAAATCTAGTTCATAAAACTATTTATTATCCAAGGAACACATGATATTTATATGAGGTATAAATTTTTTGGAATTTCATATCATGTTTCACGATTGGGTTTCCCTATATTATTAAAATCCCTCACCAAGACTTATATCACTCCCCCAATATTTTCAAAAAATATTTTCTCATGGAATAAGGATGTGATGTGAGATGCATGGGGTGGAAATATCTTCACATCATAGGTTGTGCAAGAACGATGCGGTTCGGGGCTAAGTGGTGGATGATGGGTATGGATAGAAGATGCAAGTAGTCAATCAACACTATAAAGATTGTGACCTACTACTTAGACAACACACTCAAGGGAGGGATGTAATAAACAATCCACACAAAAACACACATGGGTTGATGCATGAAATTGGGAGCTTTGTGATCTTGAATCACCAATCTAACTTGTATATTGACAAGGCAAGAATGCACAAGATCGAGGGGGGGAATTCAGAACAATTATCACACAATGGGGAGAAACAAAGAATAAGCTCTAAATTAAGTCTTGAATGCAAATACAATACCATGGGGTGGATATTTATATCCAATGAGGTGATACAATGTTCAAGGGTCTAATACCGTAAAGTCATAAAGGCTAAACCTACCTTGTCCCCATAAAAGTCAAAAATATAAAGTCCATCAATGAATTTTGGAAAAGTAGCACAAAACTTTACAATATAGCCCACCAGATTTAACTTTGAGTGCATAGCCCACCAGATTTGACTTTGGTGTCTAAATATGCCATTTCATGAATCCTCCATGTGGGAAAGGCATCCAAATTCGTCCAACCATGTGTTCTAAGCATTAAACATCAATTTTGGGCGTTAATAAGTGATATTATAGGCCCATTTTCTCCATCCATACAAGGAAAGATCCATTGGGCCTTAATGAAGCAAGATGTGCGCCCATTGTAGCATTAAGCCTCTTTAATATCCCACGTGTCATCAGACCTTGCAAATCGAACTCCTACACTTGGGTAATCAGCCCAGTGCCTTCAACATAGTTCGCATCATCTTCCCCCTCTTGAAAACGAGTCATCCTCAACTCTTCATCCAATACACCCAAAAAAGGAGAAAGATCAGAAACATTGAAAGTGTTACTTACACCATACTCCCCTGTAAATGCTATCTAATATGGATTGTTGTTAATCATCTCAAGCACTCGGAATGGTCCATCTCCTCGTGGCTTGATTTTTCATTTCTGCTTGTCGAGAAATCATTCCTTTCGCATATGAACCCAGACTAGGTCACCGGGCTCAAACAACATTTTCTTGTGACCCTTGTTTGGAAGATCAATGTATTTATGGGTCATCCACTCGATATTTATCTTTTCCTTTTCAGGGATTTTTTTGATGAATTCTACACACCCTTTCACATCCATATTGACTGCTTCCTCCAAAGTAAAAGAATCTAGATCAATAGGGTCAAGGGGGTTAAATTAGTAAACAATTTCAAATAGAGAATATTGAGTAGTGGAATGCTTGGCCCTGTTATATGAAAATTCTACATGTGGAAGACAATCCTCCCAATTCTTTATGTTCTTCTTCACAATGGTTCACAGAAGGGACGATAGTGTCAGATTCACCACCTCGGTTCTTCCATCGGTTTGCGGATGACAAGTAGTGGAAAATAGTAACTTCATTTCCAGTTTTCTCCATAATGTCTTCCAAAAGTAGCTGACGAATTTTGTGTTTCGATCCGATACAATCATCCTTGGAACTCCATGAAGTTGACCAATTCCTAAAATAAAAGTGTTGCAATGTTAGTGTCATCATCGATTTTGTGACAAGGATTAAAATGTTCCATTTTTGAAAATTGATCCACCACAAAAAAAATGTAATATATCCCCCTCTTGTTATGTGGTAACCCCACAATAAATTCCATTGATATGTCCTCCCAAGGGGTGTTGGGGATTAGGATAGGAAGATATAGTCTGTGTGGGTTTAGTTTTTATTTGGATTTATGGCAAACAATGCACTTTCCCACAAATTTCTCTACATCTCTAGATATCCTAGGCCAATAAAAATGATCATTAAGAACACTTTGAGTTTTTACAACACCAAAATGTCCCATTAACCCACCCGAATTTGATTCCTTTAGTAAAAGTTAACGGATAGAGCAGTTGGGAATGAAAATCTTATCAATCCGGATTAAGAATCTATCATGTAAATAGAACTTTTCCCAACTTACTCTTGGTTTAAAATTTTCATAAGGTTCTCTAAAATCACTATAAGTGGCACATAAATCTTTAATGTATTCAAAACCAAGGAGTTTTGAATCCATCAAGGATAAAAGAGAATATCTACGTGAAAGTGCCTTAGCCAAGGTATTTTCTTTACCCTTTTTATGTTTGATTACATATGGAAATGATTCAATGAATTCCAGCCATCTAACATGTCTCCTATTTAGTTTATATTGGCTCTTAAGGTATTTAAGAGCCTCTTTATTAGAATGGATCACAAATTCTTTAGGCCAAAGATAGTGTTTCCATGTCTCTAGTACTCGAAACAATGCATACCAATATTTATCAAATGTATCATAGTTTAGAGTTGGTCCATTTAACTTCTCACTAAATTAATAAATAGGCTTACCTTCCTACATGAGTACTCCTCCTATTCCAATTCCTCTTGAATCACATTCAATTTTAAAGGTCTTACTAAAGTCCAGACGTGCACGTAGAGGGTCGTGGGTGAGTCTCTCCTTAAGATCATGGAAGGCCTTCTCTTGAGTTGTCCCCCTATGGAAAGGAACATTCTTCTTTGTCAACTCATTCAATGGTGTTGTTAGTGATCTGAAGTCCTTAAAAAATATCCTATAAAAACAAGAAATCCCATGAAAACTTCTTACCTGTCCAATAGAGGTTGGAGTTGGCCATTCTTGTATTGCTTTGATCTTCTCGGTATCCACTTCAACTCCATTTTTGCTCACAACAAATCCAAGGAAAACAATCTTATAGAGACAAAATTCACACTTATTTATGTTTCCAAACATGTTTTCTTTCCTTAACACCTCTAGGATATTTCTTAAGTGATATACATGTTCATTAAAAGTCCTACTATACACCAGAATATCATTAAATTAAACTACCAAAAATTTTCCAATATATGCACGTAATACATGATTCATTAACCTCATAAATGTGCTAGGTGAATTGTTGAGACCAAAGGGCATGACTAACCATTCATAAAGTCCATGTTTTTTATTAAATGTAGTTTTCCACTCGTCTCCTTCTTTCATACTAATTTTATGGTATCCACTTCTTAAATCAATTTTTGAGAAAATAGTTGAACCATTTAATTCATCTAGCATATCATCTAACCTAGGGATAGGATGACGATGCCTGACCATGATGTTGTTGATGTCTCTCCAGTCAATGCACATTCTCCATGTTCCATCCTTATTTGGTACTAGAATCACCGGTACGACACAAGGACGAAGGCCCTCTCTAACATATCCCACATCCAACAACTCTTGAACTTGCCTTTAAATTTCTTTTGTCTCTTCCAGGTTGGTTTGATATGTAGGGTGGTTCGGTAGTGATGCTCCAGGTATGAGGTCAATTTTATTCTCAATACCTCTAATGGGTGGCAAACCAGGTGGAACCTCTTCAGGAAATACATCATCATACTTCTGCAAAAAGTACTTAACAACATTCAGCAAACGGGGTAAGTCGTTAGTATTTAGCAACACCTCTTTGTACATGAATACTAGGAGGGCTTTCTTTGAAAAAAAAAGCTTCCTTAACCTCACTATTTTTCACTAACATCACACTTTTATCTTCTCTCAAATTCTTCTTCCCACTTGATTTTTCTTTTCTCTCCATTTCTTTTCTTCTCTCATTTTCTCTCTTTCCCTCATTCTCACCTTTTTCATTTACAACCTTTTTTTCCTCATCACTCATTTTTTTCCTCATCACTCATTTTTTTCTTTTCTCTATAAATTTGATCTTCCAGAATTTTTTTTGGGGTCACAGTGTTGAGGTTTATAGGTTCACATCGTAGTAAAAAAGAGTGATGGTTCAAGAAACCATCATGAGTAACACGCCGATCGTACTGCCATGGTCGACCCAACAGCAAGTGGCACACTTTCATAGGAACAATGTCAAATGATACCTCATCCTTGTATTTACCGATGGAGAACAATAACTTTACCTATTTTGTAACCTTAAACTCTCCACAATAATTCAACCATTAAATCTGATATGGATGTTGATGCTTCAAAGTCGGAAGTCCCAACTACTCTACTAACTCGGTGCTCGCAATGATGGGAGTGATGGATTGATGGTGACAAAGTGCAAGTTTTCTTTATATTATTCATAATGTTAGGAGAGTAATTTCCATTCATTGACATTTTACACTGGTGTTTTTTTTGCTGACAACTCATGGAAAAATTGAATTGCATTTGTTATTATTATTATTATGGATTTCATCAGTTGGTTTCTTGAGGCTGTTGGGTTGTAATTCTTCTTCTAATGTTATTAAGTTTGTTAGTATAGCCACTGAAAAAAATAATAATAACAACACGACATACATTCCCATGGATCTTACACCATGTATGGAAAATGTTCTCATGATTCTCCTTCTCTCACACGGTCATTTGTGCACTTAGAACTCTCCTAGTGACAAGAATCTCACCATCTTCTGCAAACTCTCCACTATAAATTTATGGATATTCTTCTTCATCCTCTTATGAGCTCTCTCCATCAGTCTCCCATTCTCCATACTTTTTAACAGTCATGGTGTGCTGGTTTGGTCACTCACTAGAAATGTGACCCCTTCCTTGACATTTAAAACACCGAATATCCCAATTCCTGGATTGGTTAGCCTCAAAAGTAGGTTTCTTCGGTTGAAGAATTACCTTGTAACTATTGCGATCAACCACCTCTTTTTCCTTTGATGGTTCTCCAATCTCCTTCCTCAGATTTATCCATGGCATGAAAGGGGTAGCGGGTTTCCTCATGTTTCTCCTCCTTTTTATTTGTTGCTTGATCTTGGTGGTTTTATGGATCATATCTTGTGTTTCCACATGGTGATACATCTCCACTTGATCGGCAATCTCCCGATTGAGACCATGTAAAAACCATGCCATGGTTTCCTCCGTATCCTCCTCAATGTTTTCCCGAATCATGGAAATTTTCATCTCCTTGTAGTAGTATTATACACTCTTTCTCCCTTGAGTGAGTGGTTGAAGTTTGTTGTGGAAATCTCTATGGTAATGTGTGGGAACAAACTGCTTCCGCATGGCAAACTTCATGTCTTCCCAAGTGTTGATGGGACGCCTACCATATCTAGCCCTCTCCTTTTGAACTTGATCCCACCATATTAATGCATAATCAATGAATTAAATGGTTAAAAGTTTTACCTTTTTCTCCTCAGAATAGGTATTACATGAAAACACTTTCTCGATCCGCATCTCCCACTCCAAGTATACTTCCAGATCACTTTTCCCTTGAAAAGAAGGGACCATCACCTTGATCCCACCAAGTAGTTCATAATCATGTTGTCTCCTTTTTCCTATTATAGGTTTTTTGTACAACCTCCTCCTTTGTGGGATATCCTCAAAATCACCATCAAGGTTTTCCATCTTTTCCTCCATGATGTAGGGATGACGGGGTGCCGGAGCTCGCCGCGGGTTATCTTGGATCATCCTTAGGCTTGGTAGATTCTCCAGGTTATCAATCCTCTCATGTATCACCTCTAACTTTCAATCAAGAAGATTCTCGAAATGGATCAACAATCCTTTCATTTTGAGTGGTGAAGCTTCCGGTGTGGGGGACAAACTTCGGCTTCCTTCATCACGTGCATGAACAATTTTCTTTCCATGATATTCAGACATAATATATTACACAAACACAAACACACACCGGGGGGAAAACACACACAATGATACACAATAACTCACACATGAGAGATGCACACACACACACACAAGATGTACACACTCACACACACAAGGATACACACTCACGCATGCATACACACTCACACATACAAGATGTACACACAAACACAATAAGATTCACACACTCACACACACAAGATATATTTTTTTTCTTTTTCTCTCCACTCTCAACACTCAATTCAAATTCCAAGCTCTTATAATACCTTTTTTTTGGTGATCACTTTCCACCAATCCTTCCCAAATCTAGATCATGTCGGGGGATGGTTTACCATAACCTGCTTGAGTGGTAAAGGGTAAAGGGTGAAAAGAGGGTAGAAAATGGATAAAGGGTGGGTGGAAAAGGGGTTAGAAAGGTAGTATTTGGGTTTTTCCCAATTGTGAAAGATAAGAAAAATTAATAACAATATGAGCCAAATATAAAATGGAGATGAAGAAAAATGTTGGAGAAAGTGATGTACGGAAATGGAAAGTGCTAATAATGTAAATCATGATGATGAAGTAATTGTATCCACTTTTTTTCTCTTTTTTTTGTCAAATCTTCCCAAAGAGTTTTTTCCTTGGATTTTTAAAGCATAAGATGATGAACGGAGAGTAAGACATTTTTTTGAAATCTCTCAAAGAAAAGTATGTGCATAATTTTGAGAATCACCAAATTATGAGTTGAGAGAATTTGATTTTTTTTGTTTTTTCAGATAAAAATTAAATATAGGGAATTTAAAGTGTAAAAAAGATGGATGAACAATTGACTCAAAGTGAAAATATTTCAATCTTGCACAACAAAGGCCAATTATGGTTGTTTTCAAAGAAAAGGTTTTTTTGAATGGGTGGATAATAAGGAAAGATGAGAAGGGTAATGGATAAAATAAATATAAATGAAGTTATAGATGCCTACCATTTCAACTGGAGCTCTGATACCAATTGATGTGAGACGCACGGGGTGGCCTGATCTTCATGACGTAGGTCGGAGGAAGAAGGATGCGGTTTGGGGATAAGTGGTGGATGATGGGTATGGATAGAGGATAGAGGATTCATATATTCAATCAAAACTATAAGTAGTGTGACCTACTACTTAGACAACACACTCAATGGAGGGATGCGATAACCAATCCACACAACAATGCACTTGGGTTGAGGCAAAAAACTGGGGGATTTGTGATCTTGGATCACCAATATAACTTGTTTATTGACAAGGAAATAATTCACAAGGGCAAGGGGGAATCTAAAACAATTCTCACACAATGGGGAGAAACAAAGCATAATCTCTCAATTAAGTCTTGGATGTAAATACAATTCCATGGGGTGGCTATTTATAGCCAAGGAGGTGATACAATGGTCAAGGGTCTAATACCCTAAAGTCATAAAGGATAAACCTACCTTGTCCTCTTAAAATTCAAAAAGTTAAATTCCAACAAAGGATTTTGGAAAAGTAACACACAACTTTCCAAATTTTTTGAAACCATGTGGGAAAATATTTAAACACAAATTTTGAGCTTTAATAAGTGATATTATAGGGCCATTTTCTCCATCCATTCAAGGCAAGATCCGTTGGGCCTTTAATGAAGCAAGATGTGCGCCCATTTTATCATTGAGCCTCTTTAGTCTCCAACGCGTCATCGGGCCATACAAATCGAACTCCTCCACTTGGGTAATCAGCTCAGTTCCTTCAACATGGTTTGCATCAGGATGGGTAGAAGGGAGTAATTGATCAAGGCCCCCTATGGTGATTAACTCTTATAAATCTTAAGAAAATTTTTTAGGTATTTTCTTTTATAGGTGTTGTAATTAGAATTCTCTGATATATCTTTACACTATAAAACCCTAAAACACTATAATATTGGGTTGTGTTATAAAAATAAATGCTATGTAATAAATAAAATAATAAATTGTAATGATTTTTTTATCCCCATAGTTGGTTTCAAAGATGAGGTTTAGAAAACTCATATGTTAGGCTATCGAGAAACCCTATAGTCTTTAGAGGACTTCTCTAAATTTCCTTTGGTTTTGTCTTTAGGAATGATATTTACATGATATTTTCCATAATTATAAATATTTAAATTAATTATTTATATAAGTGTGGTGATGGAATTAAAAGGATACAATTTATTTAAGGAGGTAGAATGTATCATCCTATATTTTAATAGATACACTCATATCATTTTTCTAAACTGGTTTTTATTATAATGGTAGTAATTTTCTTCTATTATTATATAACAATAGTTCTATATTTAAATATAACTATGGTTTGTAAAATAATATGTTGGTGTGTCTATATATTTATATAATTCCATGTAAGGAAGGATTTAATAATTAAAATAAACACTGAGGCATTTAGTTTTCCATTTTACTCATGTTTTGAAATTATGATTATTGAAGAAATAGTATTTAAAATGATTGTATCTATATTTCATGAATAATTAACTTATGTCAGAGTAATTATATATTTAAATTCATATATTTATATCAATAGGATATGTAATATTAATTTATATTTAAGATAAATATAAATATTTATACTAGTATTTATAAAATTATATAATTTTGGGCAATGTTATGTTCTTAATAAAATAATGTACAAGTCATAAAAATGTAATTAAATTTTTCTATGTAAAATAAAATTGATTAAATTATTAATATTTACATATTTTTAAAAGGAAATATTAAATAAAATACTACATGTTTAAATATAAAATTTTATATATAAGTTTATTGAAGTGTCCGGATAAGTGTGAATCACTGAGGTTGGGGGGTGAATCAGTACTCCCTTTAAATAATTTTACTAACTGATTCATTTAAATTAAACCTATATTGCTAGTTAAATCCTCAATCCACTCTTATTGTGTCTCTCATCCTTACCATGATTGATGATGTAAATGTAGATCGATTGAACACAAGGATTTACAAGGTTCTATTCAAAGACCTACTCATTGTTGTGTTGGTTATTTTCCCCAACATCGATTCTCTACAATATTAATATTATAAATTACTATTGTTAATACAGGGTCCCACTGTATCTATTCTAAGTCCCATAGGAGGATATTTATGCTACTTCCCACAATGTTACCAAAGTCTCACTGGCCGACTCTAGAGTCTCATGGATGTCTTTTTTCTCCTCCCTAAATCTCATAGGGTTCATCTATCTCTCGAGTCACCCAAATATCATCCCTATTTGTTCACTCTTGATTCACTATATATTGATCTTATGATCTTCCCACATAGGCTTTCTGAATCACACTTTCTTGTGTATCTATTAAATAATATTCAACAACCTTTGATAATGTATGTTGGCCTTGCTCAATAATTATGATCACTTTTCTGATCAGTCCTTAGTGAAACAATTCTCGAGAAATTATTTCTACTTCTGATGATGACTGGGCCTCGCTAACATGTGTGAAAGTGGTGCTATAAAATTATTAAAGAATATAATTTGCAATAATGATCTTGAAAAATATCATCACTATCTCCCTTCTTGAATCCTCAAACACTACCAACTCAGATATAAGATTTTCTTTAAATCTGTCTGGCTTTAGTATCAATTCTCATCTACTTCTTGCATGGATTTCATGGAATCCAAACTTATTGTTTTTGGGTATCTAAATTAATAATGATTCATTCATGAGTTTCATGGAATTTCTTCTTTTATGTTACACACATGCACTCAAAATATTTATTCTTCCTTTTAATTGTTTTCATGTGTGCATGTGCATGCATGCACATTCTCCATCTTCTCTCTTTTTTGTGTGAAAACCCCATTGGGTATCACCTTTTTTCAGACACACTTTATCATAATTTTCCTCAGTTAATATTACAAAAACATTCTTTTCATTTATTCTTTTAACACAGACACTTATTATTTATTTTATATTCAATATAAGTGTGTGTTTCTTCACACTTGAATGGGTAAGTTCATAGTGTATGATATTATTCTTTCTTATTCCTTCTTGACATTTGCACAAATACTTTTTTCATATATTTTCCTTGAAGGAACATGAACTCTACCATGAATTCACTATCCTTCTTCTCTCTTCTTTTTCACACAACACAAATGGGTATATGGATAGTGTGTGTGTGTGTTTTCCGTCTTCTTCAAGTAAAGCACACACAACCCAAATGGGTATGTGGGTGGCGTGTGTGTCGGTTTTTATTCGCATGAGGGTTCATATTCTTCTTCAAGGGTAGTGTATGTGTACATTGTCCCTTTATGAACTCTCCTTTTGTTCTCTTCATGAAATTAAGGTTTCACGAGTTCTTTTTCTTCGTGCAAACCGTAGGGAACATGGGGTTATCTTCTTCACTCAAGGAGTGTGTGTGGTTCACCTTCACAAAACCAAGAAGTTTATTGGTTCTTGTCTTCATATAGTACAAAAAGGGTACAATTTCACATATTTTGTTCTAGAAGGATGCTTCTCACGAATACACATAAGGGTTTGGAAGAACCTATAGCGTGCTCACTGATTTCATCCTTTATACATAGAGTGTGGATTCTTTCACGAACCAAGGTGGTTCACAGTTCTCCTTTGTGCAAGGGATGCAGAGAAATGTTTCTTCATGTAGAAAGGCTACACAGAAACCCATGCCTTTTGCAAACCAGAGGGGTTTGCGTTGGCTTTGTTTATTTGGATAAAGAGAGGCACCATTTTTTTAGAATGCCAAAAACATGTTTAGAATTGGTGCCTCTACTTTTATAGACAAGGATGTGCATTCATATCTGTGGGGTTCAAGGATTTGAAATCCTAAGATATCCTCCATTTAAAACTTTCAAACCATGGGTCATGACATGCTGATTATTTTGGTTTGTTTCCATTCAACGAGGATCCTTCTTTCTCAGTGAGGTCCATGACGTTTCCTTGCACCTTTAGTTACTTCAGCCACATGTGATATTCTTCATTCGTTGCATGCATGAAAACGTGGTTGCATGCATGGTATCATGTTTCTCAGATGATATTTATGCATGGAGGTTCCAGATTCAATGGAATCCAGAGTCTGATCAAGGTTCACTAGAAGTGAAGATAGTGCATTGTAGTTCATTGGGTGGATTAATGTTGAGTATGACCTTTGGTCGAAGATCAGCCGGATCTGATTCAATTAGGTGAGAAGCAGGATCAGATGAGCATCGGTGATTATAATTTCATATCCGGATTGAGATGTGTGGTCGTGATTACATGCGAGATCGGATAGACGACTGAGATTTCTCCTACGGGTTAAAAAATCCATACCACATCAAAATGGAGATGCAGGTAAGGAGTGGTATATTAAAGAAGGTGTGCTTCCTTGCAACAGATTACTCTCCCCCCCTCTGGTGCTTCCCCAAACCGGTTCTTCTTCTAGGTGCGCTATGTGCCCACCTTTTCTCCTTTGGGCGCGCTTCAAGAGCCATCCATGTATCCCTCAGGTAATATGCATGACCCCATGCCCCTATTTTGGGGAGGCTTTGAGGCCTTCCCAGTGGGCACAGTAGACCCTTGGGTCCTGCATATTCCTTGGGTGTAGGACTCAGTTGGACTGTACGGTTGGCCTATTATTTATAAGGCCATGATATGTATACTTGGTTAAAAACCTATTTTCCAATACAAGATTAGTGCATGGGCACCTTCTTCATTCAAAGCTCATGCATGGGCAATGCACTTAGTTGATTCTAAATAAACATAGTCAGCCCATTAATGATTCCATTATTCTTCTTCATCTTCAATCATCATCCTTCATTTCTTTTTGGAATAAAAAATCCATGATCTTCAATATTCCACCATTTATTTAATAATATATGATACATGGAACAGTTCTAAATTTATCATGAATTAATGCATAATGCATGGTCTTAAAAGTTGTAATGATTGATGTGTTATATTTAAAAAAATGTAATGGAATTTGAGTATCATCTCAAGAAATCTTATAATTTTATTCACAACCTACATCTAATTCAAAACCCTTGGATGGATCATCTACATTCATCATGCAATAGAGTATTGCATGGGGTTCTTCAAATGTTGTAAAAATGTTTGTTTCATTGAAACATGTTTTGGATCTTAAGATTAGTTATAGTATCATCTAACTTGTGACAATATAGATAATTCCCCAAGTTTGGAATCCAAGGATTTGAATCCATAAAAATTATCCATACATTAGTATATTTATAACAACTTCATAATATTGATAACAATGAGAAATTCCCATCTCATAGAGCACCATTTTCAATCAAAAACTATTGACAATACTTGTCCACTAATATAATTCATAACCAAAGTTGTATTTTCCATAAGTCAATAGCATCACATTAATCATCATCCAAACATCAATCTCGACCGTTCCATACACATATTGACACCTTATTGACAGAAAATGCAACTGTATGCTCAACAATCTCCCCGTTTGTATTTTTTTATCAATATCACCAAAGAATACTTTGTATGGATCAATATGTGTGTCAATATTTTCTCCCCCTTATTGGAAAAAAAATTAAATGGTTTAGTGGGTCATGTTCAAAAAAAAATTACCTCCATTAAAAAATGTGTTCTTGAATATTTTTGAGAGGGGGATGATGTCACATGGTTCACTTAGAATAGTTCATTTAGTTAATCAACTCTAAGCCTACATGGGATAACCTGATGTAGAAAACAATATAGGTATGACCAAGGTTTTCAATGTTGTCTATAAACAACCATACATATGAAATCATGCTTAGAGTGTATCAATTTTTGACCAAGGGGTTGGAGATAATCAGATTTTATAAATGAAATGATAAATCCCACACATACTTTTGCAGACATATCAAAATGTTCTAGTTCAAGGACTGAGCTCCCCTTTCATCCCATCTTTTCATCAACCAAGAACCCCATCTTAATTGACATGATAAATACAATTAAGAACAAGGGATGAAAGTGTGATTGGAATTCCTCTTGTTTCATATTTTTTGAGATCATATGAATTTCAAGATTTTTCATGATACAATACTTGATATAATATCCTTCATATTTTCTCCCTGTCAAGGGGTAAAATCCCTTTGATTTAACCTGATGGAAAATAGTATCAAATAATATTCAATATATTAATGTTGATAATATTCCACTTTGGAACACTTAATGTAATTATCAAATCATGAATAATGAGTAAAACATGTTGGTATCCAATTTTTTCAACCAAATCTTATCTTGAGAATAACCTTTACCATAAATTCCCTATAATGTATGAACACATATACAACAAAAATATAAGGGAATAATATGGAACACATGTGAGATTCTTAATAGGTGAAATAGGGGTGTGAAATTTCACTCAACCCAAGAACTCCTTACCTTGAAGATCTAGTGTGTGTGGTACTCTTCATGATGATGTCTTCTATCTATTTGACATTTTGATATTTCATTGTCAGTATGGACCATTTAATTCCATTCTACTTCAACTTGTGTGGGTTTTTTGTCCTTACATCTGCCTAAAGTTAAGTAGCTTCCACTAGTGCATGTTTTTCAATTTTCAACATCTCCATTTGACCTGGTGAAATAGTTGAACATATGTTTGCATGATTTCCATCCTTCTTGAACCTTCCACACACTAGTTTTGAGACACTTGGGTAGTCCTGTGCTGACAACCTCTCAATAAATTTGAATTTTCCTTCCTTTGGAATTATATGATTCCCCAATGCCTTTACTTTAGATAGTACTTAATCTTCATCTCTTTGCAGTTCTCTAGGAATTATCAATTGATTAGGCTAGATACCTAAACACTCATTCTTCACATTTCCTAATTTTTAGCTTCCACATGGATTCTTCATTTTCTTCAAATTATCATTCTTAGGAACCTTATTAATATTATCAATAGTGATGTCTTCATTCAATCCCATCTTCTTCAAGATTGATTCTCCTTTTAGAATTAGCTTGCTTCTATTTATTTCCTTGGATTATTTACAATGATACATTATTTTTCTATTCTTTACACAATAGAAGCATATTTTATTAGTTGAGATTACATTCTTAGAATTCCGAAATAACTCCTTGGGAATAGATTCTTTTACTGTTTTATTAACATCAGTGTTTTGCATATTCCCAATGGAAGACTTTTATACTATTTCATTTCTCCTCCCTTTATTATGGTCTATTATTATTATTAACATATAATTGTGGCATGGTAGGACTAAACTAGTACAAATCATAAGTGTAACTACATCCGTTTCAATTATCATAGAATTATTCAAGATATTCAAATCTTTTAATGACAGATAGATTCTTCTTCTTCTATGTTTTCTGACTTTTGTTTACAGGATGATCTATTTTTTCACATCTATTTTTCATGAAAGTAGGATATCCATAATTTTTATATTCTGACATATTAATCCAAAAATCATTGGCCTAATTCTTAAGCATCCAGTAACACCAACAATATCCAATAAATCTCGTACTTTTTTGTGTAGTACCAGTATGGCCAAATTCAGTGATTTATTCTTTCTGGAATTGTCTTTATTTCGTTAGAGAATTCATTTGGGAGTTACTCTTCTTAATCATATTTGAATATATCCTTGAGGTATTTATGGATGTATTAACATTTTTATCAATCCACATCTTCCAATATTTTATCTTTGAACCTGTACTTGCAGATACAACTTCATCAGTAAAAATTGAAATTACTAGGTTATGTGATACGTTATTTTTGGAGGATGTTTTCATTAGATTAGAATATGATGTAATACTACTTTTGGAATCATATTTCTCAATGAAAACATGAGTGGAAACATCTCTTCTTCCAACTGTTTGGGATTTTCCAGCATGGAGTGATTGTTGATTCTTCAATTTCATCTTCGGAACTAAACAATTCATGCTGAGGGAGTTCTTATCATCCTAAACTGATCTCATATTTCATTGCTAATTCACCTTCAGCTTTTTCATCTGTTCTTCATTCAAATTTCGTAATTTATTCAAAATATATTTTAATCTACTTTACCTTGTTCAAATTTCGTAATTTATTCAAAATATATTTTAAGCTACTTTACCTTGTGGTATCTTTCTTCTAGTTGAGAGACTTAGACAAACATAGAAACATTGTGCAACTTTTCAAATGCATAAAATTATTCTAAAAATACAATCTCAAAGAATTATTTCTCACAAATACTTCATTTCAATTCTTCAGTAACCTAAGCATGTCTTTCATTGCATAGTGAAATTTCTTCTTCCTTTGCCTTCACTAGTTTTGTGAGAGTTTTTGATATGCCAACCCTTTTATCCAATACTAGTTCCATGGCATAAAGTTATTCTTCTAAATGTAATTCTTCATCATGAAGAGTGCTAATTCTTGAAGAAATATGTTAGTCCACTTCTCTAGAGACTTTCTTCAGATGATCTTTGAGTACAAACTGAAGATCACTAATTGATATAGTATCGTCACATCTTGAACATGATTCAACAGAAGAGTCATAATAAAAAGATTTATCACATGTTACACCTTTTAGATTACATTTAGTAGTAGGTGTTTCCCCCTTAGAATTAAGCTTCTTCTTCATATTCTATGCATGTTTCTTATTTCAAATTTTCTGAGTACTGGAAGATAACTTCACTTGATATTGCTCACTCATTTCCTCAAATATTCACTCCATAATGTCTCAATTAGATATTTTGGAGGTGAACTTCCCTATGATACCAATTGAAGTGCTTGAATCAGTGTGAATCAATGAGAGGGGGAGGGGGTGAATCATTGATCCCTTTAAATATTTTTACAAATTGATTATTTTCAATTAATCATATGTGGATTGTTGAAGTATCGATCAACTCTTCTTTTTTCTCTTAGACTTACCTTGAATGATGATTTAAATATAAAGACACTGAACACAAGAATTTACAATATTAGGTTCAAATACCTACTCCTTAATGTGTTGGTTATTCTCCCCAACCCCGATTCTCCACTATAATATTATTATCATGAATAATGGTTGATACAGAGTCCCACTGTAACTCTCCTGAGTCCCATAGAAGCATCTTTATACATCTTCCCATAGGGTTACCAGAGTCCCACTGGCCATCTCTAGAGTCTCACTGATGTATTCTTATCCACACGAAATCTCACATGGTTCTTCTAGATGTCAAGTCACATGATCAGGTTCCTACTTTGTTCACTCTTAATTCACAATAGATTGATCTTATTATCTTACCATAATGTATTGTATAATCAAACTTTCCTATGTATCTCTTCCAGAATCTTTAACATCCTTTGTTAAGTTCTGTTGGCCTTGCTCAATAAGTATGATAACTTTTTTATCATTCCTCAGTGAAATAATTCTAAAGAAATTCTTTCTTCTTCTGATGAAGACCCATACTCACTAATATGTGTGTAAGTGGTGTAAAAAAAATTTTAAGAATATAATATTCATGAATGATCTTTCAAAATATAAACACTATCACTCTTCTTGAAAGATCAAACACTATCAACTAAGATATAAGATCTTTTTTAAATCTATCTGGCTTCAGTATCAATTCTCATCTACTTTATGCATGGATATAATGGAATCCAAACATCTTGTTTTTCGATACCTCAATTAATTATTCTTCATGAATTAGTTTCATTGAATTACTTCTTCTTATAAACACATCTACACTTGATTCTTCCTTTTAAGTGTCTTCACGTGTGCATGTGAATGCATGCATCCATGCATATTCTACTTCTTCTATTATGCTTGTGTGAGGACCCCACTGGGTATAACCTATTCAGAACACACACATTCTATTTCTTTTCCTCACTTAATATCACACACACTTTCTTGTCTTTGGTTATTTTCACACACACACTTATTATTTTGTTTACATTGAATATAAGTGTGTGTTTATTTACACCCAAATGTGTATGTTCTTAGTGTTTGATATTCTTCTTTCTTCTTCCTTATTCACATGTGCACAAATAAATTGTTCTTATGTTTTAATCTCATGCAAATAAAATCACCATGCATGCTCACTCCTTCTTCTCTCCTCATTCACACATAACCTTAATGGGTATATGGATTGTGTGTGTGAGAGTTTTCCTTCTTCTTCAAGTAAAGTAGAAAAAACCTGAATGGGTGTGTGGGTGGTGTATCTGTGGGTTTTTCTTATAAAGAGTGTTCCTCTTATTCTCCAAGGGAAGTGTATGTGTACATTGTCTCTTTATGAACTCTATTTTTCATAACATCATGATACCAAGGGTTCACAAGTTCTTCTTCTTTGTGAAAACCGTATGGCACATGGGGTCTTCTTCATCACGCAAGGAGGGCGCATGGTTTGTCTTCATAGAACAGAGAGGATTCTTGGTTTCTAACTTTGTGGAGTACAATAAGGGTGTGATTTCACCTATTGTGTACCAATGAGATGCTTCTCATGATGATACATGATGGTTTGAAATAAACTATCACTTTCTCACAGATCTCTTCCTTCACACATAGCGTGCAGCTTCTTTTGCAAACTAAGTTAGTTCACGGTTATCCTTTATTCAAGGGATGCACAACACCTTTTCTTTATGTTGCATGGTTTCATGGAAATCCCTGCCTTTCATGAACCAGAGGGGTTCACATTGGCTTTGTTTAATTGGAGAAACATGATCACGTTTTTCTAAGAATGGCTGCAACATGTTTTGACTTAGTGCCTCTCCTTTTATAGGTGATGATGTGCATTCATATCCACAGGGTTCAAGGACTTGAAAGCCCGTGATATCCTCCATTTAAAACATTCCAAACATGGGTCAAGATATGGAGATTCTTTCAGTTTGATTCCATTCGACGATGATCCTTATTTCTCGGTGATAACATCACATACATGTGTTTAAAAATCCATGAAACACTCAGTAAAAAATACACGAGGTCCGTGAAATGTCCTCACACCTTCAGTTTCTTCATCCATGTGCGATCTTATTCATTGGTTTCATGCATGCAGACATAGTTGCATGAATGGTATCGTGTTTCTCATATGATCATTATGCATGGAGGTTCGAGCTTCAATGGTGGATGGAGTTCGATCATGGTGTACTGAGAGTGAAAACAACACAATGGAGTTCATTGGGTGGTCAGAGGATGAAGAAGACCCTTAGTCAAAGATCAGATGGCTTCAATTCAATTAGGCGATAAGCGGGATCAGATGAACAAAGATGTTTAGAAGTTCTGATCCTGATTGAGAATTTCTTTGGTGATAACATTCAAGATCAGATGGATGGATGAAATTGCATCTCCAGGTTAAAAAATTCATCCCACATAAAAAATATTATGTGGCTAAGGAGCGGTATATCAATCAAGGTGTGCATACATAACACCAAATTACTTATCTCCCCCCTCTGGTGTCGCCCCGCACGAGTTATTCCTATGGGTGCGCTCGACTCACACCTTTTCTCCTTCAGGTTCACATCGAGCGCCAACTATGAATCCCTCGGTGCTTATACAGGGCCCCATGTGCCTCTTGCGGGAAGGCTTCAAGCCCTCCCCTTTGGGCGTGGTAGACCCTCTAGTCCTGCATATGCCTTGGGAAAGGGCTTCAGCTGGCCTGCATGATTGGCCTATTTTTTATAAGTCCATGATAAATATACATGGTTAAAAACCAATTTTCCAAGACAAGAGTAGTTCATGGACACCTTATTCATTCACATCCCAGGCATGGGTAATGCAATTATTATATTCTAAATAAACATACTAATCCCATGCATGCTTCCTTTAATCTAGTTCGTCTTCAAACATTATCTTTATTTTCTTTTTGGAATAACAAATCCATGATCTTCAACATTCCTCCTTTGATTCAATAATTGATGATGCATGGAACATTTCTCCATTCCTCATGAATTAAATTATAATTCATGGCCATCATTTTTTTAATGAGTGATGTGTTCTATTTAAACCTGTGTTGGTGACTTTGAGGATTGGCTCAAGAAATTGTCTGATTTTTTCACGACCTACATAAAATTTTAATCCATTCGATGGATCTTATGCTTTATTCATGAAATATAGTATTTCATGGGGTTTTTTCAGATGTTATAAAAATGTTTTGTTCATTGACACAAGATTTGGAACTTAAGATCAGTTCTATAATCATTTGATTTGTGATAATATGGGGAATTGCCCAAGCGTGGAATCCAATGCTTTAAATACATAACAATTCTCCATAAAATATTATCTGGATAACAAGTTCATAAGATTGACAACAATGATATATTACCCTCTCATTGAGAAACAATTCTAATCAACAACTATTGATTGTACTTTTCTACTAATACAATTTATAACCAAATTGGGATTTTTCCTAAGTCAACCAAATCACATTAGTCATCATCACAACTTCAATCATGACTTTTCTATACAAATATTGACATATTATTCATAAAAAATGAAACAATATGCTCAACAGTTATATAAAACAATTTATGTGCTAACATTATTTTTTTTGGAACAAAAATATGTTCTATTTATTATAAAATATGATTGTTTTATAAGAATATAATTTTAGTATTACTATTGTTATATTTTAACCTAATCTTTTTTGTGAAAATTATCATGCTGAAGATTGAAATATTTTCAATTGAATAATTTTTTACAAAATTAACCTATATATATATATGTACACATGTATGATATAATAATATAGTATGTTTAAATAACATATAATGATATTATCTTTTAAAAATGAGTGAATATAGTTAAAATATTGACTTAGTTTTGGTCTTATATAACATATATATATATATATATCTGTGTGTGTGTGTGTGTATAAATATTATTAAATTAAATATATATATATATATATATATATATGTTTGTGTGTAACTACAATAAAAACAAATACTAAAAGAATGATTGTTATAATGAAAATAAAATAAAAGATATAAATATATCTGAGAATAAAATAGAAATATATGATAAAATAAATATAATATATATATAATAATGTAATGAAAAATAAGATATTATAATAATAATAATTTATTATTATTATTTTTTGATATACTAAAGTTGGGGAGGTATTTCTTTTCAGTTGGGGGTTGAAGCCGATGAACCCCACCACCCATGTTCTTCTTCATTGTGTCATAGACAACACCTCGAATGGGAAACATTGATCACACCAGGGAATTAAATCCCAATAAGATCTATGATTCGGGTTATGTGATGCTTTTGTATGATCCTTTGGTGTATTTCATGAGGCAATTTCTTCTCGAACTGCTTGGATTCGGCCGACCAGATGGGATTTTTCTCATTTTTAGTACGGTGTTAACGACTTTAAATTGTAGGCTTATACGGTATCTAGTCATTTCCAAGTAAATGGATATTGAGTTATGTAACATTTTTATATATTTTAAGTAAATTAGGTAGATCCACTACTGTATAAAATCAGGTGATTCACATAGAATATATAAACTTGCGTGGATTGGAGTTCTATGTATAGATTAATCAATATCTATGGTGTAGGAGGCCTACATGAAATTGTTCTTCCTCCAATGGAGGTTTTAGATCTGTTGTTATTTTCTTATGTTTTCTTATTGAAATGTAGTGTCCCTCAGACCCATTATTCTAGCATCATCAGAAAATGAGATTTAAAAACAAGGTAATTTTTAGAATTTTTAAAACACTGCATCTGTGTTTGAAAATTATCTTTTAAAATTTTTAGATACACAAAATTATTCCTATATATAGATCTCTATTTAATTAAAATAAATTTAATGTGTAAAAAATTGAAGTTATTCTTCTATGTATATAAGGGTGTATTTTATTTTTATTTTTATTTTAAAATTATGCATTAATGTATTTCATGAAAAAATGATAGCTTTGATTATTATTAGTTTTCAAGAAATGCTAAAATCAATTTATTTTCTACAGAATACCATTTTAAAAATATTTTTTAGGTATCTTTATTTACCAAAGATATGGGAATTTTTTTTAAAACCATGATTTAATGTTTTTAATGGTTTCCACATTAAAATTTTATATAAAAAATTATTTTCCTTATCCCATGAAATTTAAAAAAGTATGTAGAGAAAATTTCAATAATTCTTATGGAATGTAATGATAGCTTATTACGATTTCAAACATTACATTTTAAGGTATAAAATTGATTTATTTTTAAAATAAGTTTATATGATTACACTTGTGTACATATATATACATTTATATAAATATATATAACATCTCATGTGAAAATGTTTTTATTTTGATATCAATATATATGTATATATATGAAACACTCATTTATTCTTACTTGTATATATATATATATCATTTCATGCAAACATTCTTTCATTATTCAAATGTGGTTTCTTTTATAAAAAGATAGATTTAATGTTTAGGGAATTTTAATGATACCTATATGAAATTAAGGGAAGTTATGGAATTTTTAAATCAAAAATTAATGTGACAATGTATTATTTTCCTATAAGTATATATGTATAAAATATATATATACATATGTATCATTTCATGAAAAATTGTTTCAAGAAAAATGTTTTATTTTTAAAAGATATTTAGAATTTTTAGATAATAATAATAATTCTTTTTTAAAGTAAGTAGATTGTTAAATATTCAAAAAAAATTAATAAAAATGTTGTAGTTAAAAAGATATGTATATATTTATGTATATAGATAAACATATATACCTATAACAATTTATGTAAAATTATTTTTTCCTACATATTTGATTTTATAAATTTATTTGGAATGTTTCATGAATTTTAAATAAACTTACCTGAATTCAAGGTAACTTAGTAATATTTAAAAATTATTTGTTTCTATTAAAAAAATTATATATATATTTATGTATATATTTACATCAATATATACACATATATGTATGTATCATTTCACATAAAACATTTTCTACCTACATAATTGTTTTTATAAAATGATTTTTAACGTGCTTTAATGAATGAAAGGGATGTTATTAAATTTTGAAAATAATTAATTTTTAATAAAAATGTTTCATTTAAAAACATATATAGAGAAGAATATATATATATGTGTGTGTGTGTGTGTGTACCATATCATGTAAAAATCATTTCTCACTAGGGATTTCTTTTTATAAAATTAATAAAGATGTTTAATGATTTTTAATTCTGTTTCAATGAGAGTTAGGGAGATTACTGAATATTCAAAATTGTGTTAAAAGTAAATGTAATTTGTTTTCAAGGGAATATATATATAAATAATTCAATAATAATTTTTTTCCTCAGTTATCTATATACATATACATATACATGTCATTTTATGTAAAAATACTTTTGTTCTATTATCTACCTATCTATATATTAATAATAGCATATATATAAATATCATTTTTATGTAAAAATAATTTATTCTAATGTTTATATATGTATAAATGTTTATAAATGTATATATATATATATATCATTCCATTAAAAAACTATTTTATCATGATACATAATATATCCATGTAATTTTTTTTTATGAAATGGATATAAAAGCTCATGGTGTTAAAATATTCTTCATGGTATTTATGATGTAAAAAATTAGTTTCCATGTTTTTTACCATAAATAATTTCACTTGGATATTAGATGAATGAAGTCATGGGATGAAGAGTTAACCCAATCCCTTATGGTACAATGTCTAAATATGTGATGTATGGGCCTAGATAGTGTTGGGTGATCCCATTATAGCTTACATGATGGGTGAACCCAAATAGAACTTCAATGCATTGGATATTGTTTTTATCCCATTATACCTCTTGTATTGTTCATGATAGGTTGTCCTAAGAACACTATGGTATTATGGAGTCAACCCAATCCTTCATTTGACTATGTCTACTAGGTTATTTTGTATTGGGAGTAAGTCGTGACATTATGTTATGATCTAATGTGCCTTTGGTAAGTATATATGAATGCTTATGAGTTTTATAGAAAAATCATTATGAAGTTACGAATGAATGAAATGGATTTTTAAAAGGTTAAATATGTAAAAATATATTCATTATATGTGTTTATTCTTCAAGGAACCAATTATTTTTATATAAGGAATAATTTTTTTGAATATTTATTCATGTTCAATTATTGGGCTTCCCTGTATTATGAAAACCCCTTACTATGATTTTCATTAATAAACCTATGTTTTTAAAAACATATTTTCATATAGAATAGGTATGTGTATAATAAATTAAGTGATCAAATTATTTCTATGGTGTTTAACTATTATAAAGGAAAAAATTAGTTATAAGGTATTTTATTTTATTGGTGTTGTAATTTGAATTCTATGATGTATCATGACTCTCTAAAAATATAAACCATTGATATAACGAGTTATCTTATAAAGATAAATTCATAGTAATAAATGAAATGAAAATGTGGATTTGTTTTTGTTTCCTCATAATAAGTTCACTCTTTTAGTGGGGATAATTATATAATCCACAATTGAATGTCTCTTTTGTTAAGAGTTTCATCGGTGTAGTGAGATAGGTTGATGGATGGTTGTAGTAGCATTGGAAGCACTAGTGTTAATGAGGAGGCTTGGTATTAAAATTACTATCGATGATTCTAAAGGGTGAGAAGCATTTATATTAGGGATATTTTCATAAACTACATCATGGATGTTTTAGAAAAATAGGGGAAATTTGAATTTTTTATCTCAGGTGGTTTTGGATGTGGAAAATGATAATCTAACCTATTAAGATATCTCATAAAACTTTTATGATCACTCGGTTGGTCCTAGAATAGGGTTCTCACCCTAGTATAGAAGATTGATGGAATTTAAAGCTATTTAAATTTGGGTGGAATATTTAATATTTAATTAATTAGATATTATTTTATCCCACATGTTAATTCCATGAAAAATTCTTTTATGGGAATCATATGAATTTTTTCACATTGAGGTTGTGTAAATGATTATGGGGGTTTCCCATGAAAGACCTAACCTTATGTCAATCACTAGTTTTAGTCCCAATCCTTGTATTAATTTCATTTTATATTTTAATTTTTTCCAATTTTTCCCTTTTTGTTCATCATAATCACGATTTTACTATCACTTATACCCCTTGGGTGGTTTCCATTGGTGTGGTTGATATTGGAGTGTATGAGGTAGAAAGGTAGGGAGAGAAAAAAATTGAGGTGTTTCTATGGAGCTCTGGATAAGCCAGATCTTCATGCGGTATCTACGAAACACCGATTATATCAAAACATCAGTGGTTCCATATTTTATATAGTAACATTTAATATTTTCAACAAAAATACTCATAGAGTAGTTTTTTATGGTTTAATCCTTGTTTTGGGATGTTGGGGACCATTAGGATGTTGATCTTGTGAGTTTTAGGGAATATATGGGTTTTTGGTAGTTCAAAGGGGTTTACGATTAAAAAAATCTGAATCCCATGGAATGTATATTTTTAATCTATTTTTTTGTTCTTCATATTTTGGTATGATTAGTTTTTTTGTGTACACATGATGTACTTGGAAGTACAGGTTGTCTGGTGGTGACTTGAGGTGTGCCAGGGCCCATGGTTTTGTAGGTTACACAGCCATATGCTATTTGTGCTACATAGATAGTGGTTATGTACATTGTTTTTCCAAACCATGCGTGGGGATACATGGCCAACTAAATATATGGGTATCTCATATGGTTCACATGTGGTTCACAATGCGGTATACTCCATGTAGTCCGACATTGTATACACTGAGTAGGATGAGGTACATGGGTAGTAATCCCATATACGGTTCCCCTATTTGAGTAGGGGAATAGAAAATGTACATTGAAAAATTATATGATAATTGGAATGTAGCACATTTATAGAGAGGAACCTTGGTGGTAAACCCCTTATACCTGAAGTGAATGTCATGCGATTTTTCTCCCTTGTTCTATTTTCCCGCTTTTTCACATTGGAGTCAAAATTGTACATAAGAGGGGTACATTATGATTTTTTTTCATGTATATCATGATTGTGGAATCCTTTTGAAATATAGAGGAATTTTTAAGTTGTTATTTATTTGTATTTTTTTGTGGTTGTATTCCTCTAAGGTTGTTGTTCTAGAATCCTTCTGAGGTTTGGGGTTTGAGTTGTGAGGCTAGGTGGGGGTTAACACTTGCCGATCATAGTGGCTTCAGGATACTACGTGAGTTAGTTTTAGGTACATTGGATGGTTTCTAGAATATGGGATTGAGATCTTTCTTGGACAAGATTCAAAAAAATTTGGATCTGGATGTAGTTCCTTTGGAGTATTCGGGTTGGGAAGACAACATGGGATGTTAGTTATAACATGGTGTTTTGGGTGAGTTTGAGATTGGTATGAGAGGCTTGATTGAGGAACCCACTTTTGGGAATTGGTAAGATAGATTTTACCCTTTTGGGAGGTGTTGATTGATGTTTCTATTCAGGATAGTGTGCCTTGATGTTTCCTTTCATGTTAGGAAATATTTTGGTTAAGATTTGTGAGACCAAATATCAGTTTTTCTAGTGGGATTTTCCCAATGTTTGGCCATTCTAGAAGATCCCTAATTTGAGATTTGAAGTTGTGATTTTTCAGAACAGTTTGAGGGAGGAGAATATTGGGATATTACTAGATTAGGATTTGAACATTTGTTTATCTTGACTTATCCTCACTTTTTGTTGGTTGATGCGAGGTGGGGATATGGTGCTAACAGACAACCAGGATGAGTTAATTAACCCTAGTTTATATTTTCACCCCAACTAGGGTTAGTATACTATAGATGCTACTCTGCTCCCAGTGTAACACTCAAAGGTTTTATGAAATATTTTCTTTAAATAATTTTAATTCTTCACTATCATGCATTCCACAAAATTATGATTTTAAGAAAACCGTGAGACACCCTTAGTATAATATTACTGTTTGAGCATATCCATTAGGTTAGTGTGAATAAGTATAACTAACTTATGAAAAATCATTGTGAATTCATATGCTACCAATTATTTATGAAAAATATATAGCAAATAGATATTTTTATTTTATTGTGAATTATTATTGGTAATTAAATTAATGATATAAATATATATATATATGTGTTATATACTTAATAACAAATTTTTTATATCATTCCTATGGGTATTTTATTAATAGGGTACGAATAAACTGTATTTGATGTATAAAAACCTATATTTTTTAAAAGGGTAATTTTACACCATTGAATGGAGAACCCCTTTTATTTTAAAATTTTGACACATTAATAAATTTTATATGAAAACATAAACATGTTGTTTTGAATCAGGATATAAAAATTTACTTTGGATGAATTTCTGATATTTTTCTGTTAACTTTCATGTTTTGATAAATAGTAAAAATACACAAAATTTTATGAAAACATGTTTTTTCATAAAAATAATTTATGTTGTTAAATTATAATATTTCAATGTTTTGAAGTATAAATAGAATATATTTTTATAATTCAATATAATGTATGTCATTATCATTAATTTTACATTGAATTACAATGTAAAATTATTTCAATCTTTTACAATGTTTTAGTGTTTAAAACACGTTCTCCCATTCAAACAACGAGATTAATGTTAAATTAATTAATAAAACCTATTGGTTTTGAATTTTATAAATATACTCCATATTTTTAATAATTTGGTCCCAAATATGTAAATATATTATTTTATTTTTGGGCATTATGAAAAGTAACTTTGGTAATTTTTATTAATACGGTAAAATGGTAAACCATGAAATTAAGGGTAAGAATACTATAATAAAATTACCCTAACACTTGAATTAATATCATTGGATGAGTTTATTTCTACCTACATAATACTTGGGTCGAAATTTTGTCCATTTGAATTAACTTGGATGGGATTAAGACATTCAATTTACTTCATTTATTAAAAAACATAAATATGTCTTACTCAAAATTTAATAACTAAATCATTTTTAATATAAGTTTATACTAAATATAATTTATATTAAAAACTATAATTTTAAAATTAAAATTTTTTCCTTTATCTTGGTAATATATTTGTAATTTTTAAGAAAAAAATAATGACCATAACAACTTATACATTAATGATGTAAAAATTATTTACTTGAAGAAAAATCAATAATATAGTTTTTATTAAAATAATAATACCCATTAAAAGATAAAAATATTGACTAAATATTTTCAGTTAATTATATCTCAAATTGAATCATCTAATGGTTGATTTATAAACCCTTTGGATCCTTATAATAGGGATTATGACACTAATACTATTTTTTTAAAAATAATGTTAATGTTGTCACAATCATAATTTAATAAGAATAACATTATAAATATTGGATTTTCCATTAGATAAATATGAATAAAATTATTCTTCTGAAATCTTGTATTTTTATCTTTATTGCAGTATTTTGTTTTTTAATTTTTATTCAAAAAATCAGCATATTAAATAATAACACAAAACTACTATATTTATTAAGAGAAATATCAAATAATTTATAATAAATATATTAAAGTAAATATAATTTATTTTAATTAACATGTATAATGAATTTTCTATAAGACCATAACATACTAGTAACATAATAAAATATTTTTTTTGAAGATATCGTGTTATATTAATTTTTTTAAAAATCAATGAATTGAATAGTGTCGAAATTGATACAATTGATTGTTTGTCAACGTAATGCATTATTAAATTATTATAAAATCACTAAACATTTTTTTTAAAATATATAATAATTATGATATGGTTTTAAATGATCTAATATATTTATTTATGATCTACATTACATCAAATAATAAAATATTTCACCCTTTTAATATTGAATAATTTGTTACCCTAGTTAAAAATTAAATAGAGTAACTAAGTGTTAATTAAAATGATAAGGTTTATATTAATAGAAATACTTGTCCAAAATTTATTGGTTGAAGATATTACAATGCTATCTCATCTCATCTCTGAAATTGGTACATTTTGGAGGTTTGTGGGTAGGGTCTTATTTTATTATAAATTATTATTTATGAAGTTTCCAAAAGTTCCACTCAGTTCAATTATAAAAGGGATCCTCCTCCCTCACCTATTCACAACACATTGAGCATTCAAGCTCATCCATCCTCTGACTTCGTTCCATATCAACTTCCCTATTTAAATTATATAATTTCTGGTCATCTTTAAAGACTAACTCCAGTGATCTAAGAAGGGATTTAGAGGAAGCACGTTAAGGGAGAGTTAATATCTTCTACTGATTCATTCAATATTTTTTCTTCTTCTACTTCATCTTCACTAGTTGTTTCATTATAAAGTAATAACATCAGTATCACTAATATACTGATATTTTATTATGATTATGAAAAAATATATTTCACCTTATATCTATCCTACAAAAAATGAAATCACAACACGTGTGTATGTACGACATACCATCTCCACACCATGGTGTAATCTGTTTTTAACCACCCCTTACCTGGATGGTTATAATGATGGAAATAATAAATATATAAATTAATCATAAAATAATACTGATTCGGAAATATTATACCCCATCCACTTCAATACCATTAAGCAATTATGGGTATGATATCACCACTCGTGCGTATGTACAGCCTACCGTCTCCACGATGCAATGCGATTCATTCCAGATGATCATCATTAAACCATGATTATATAAATTAATTTAATGAATAAAAAATGATATCTATTTTACTAATATCATTCTATAAATGATATAACTATAACCTAAGAAGTGTAACATGAACGTACCCAAAAAAACATGCATAAGAACACAAAGCAGTTAATATCTAAATAACAAGTGACAATGAAATGTTACTAAAAAATAAATGATTATATGATCATATATGACATTATAAAAATTAAAATGATTCTATAATAAGTCAATAACATTATTCCAATAATTATATAGGTGGTTTGAATTCATATAAAGGATATCAGTCCAGTGGTAAGAGATAATTTTTCATTATCATTATTATCAGAGGTTGTTTAATCCTATGTATTTTCTAGGGTATATTCATCATCAACATTCGTGTTCCATAAATATGTAATTCTATTTATATTCATAGTCAATTTTTAAATCCTATTTTAACCATTGGTAAATTTTTACTAAACTGTATGAAATGAATCTTTTTTTATTAAATAGAATTTACTTTTTGGATTTTCCGTCAAAAATATGAGGGGAATATTTTTTTTACCTATATGACCTGATTAGATTATTACATTTTTATAATGACTTATTTCCATGAAACATGATTTACATGATTTAATATTTATTATCAAATTTATTCATTTCTTTTAAAATTTCATTTCATTTTGAGAAAATAAAATGGTTTTTGAAGAAGAAAGGATATTTTCCTAAAGAATAAATTTCATGTGTTATACCAAAACTATTTTCCAACTAAAATGAAAATCAATAAATAGGGTTATGTTACTATATTTATTATTACAATTTTTTGTTTATTATGGAATGATATTTATGATGTCAATTTGTTTTATATGGATTATGTTATGATGGAATGATGTTTAAGAAACAAATTTTATTCCTTGGGTTATGTCATGATGAATGATTTAGGTTTTGTGGAACACATAAGAATTATTTCATTATGAGATGGGATAGACAAATATCTCCCTAAAATTCCTTTGATAATGATTTATATCTCTTGGGATATACATGAATAGAATGAAAAGTAAATTGGGTTCAGTAATACAGGGCTAGAACGACAAGTAAATCTGGTTTAGAAATGGAATTTGTTCACTGTAATGGTGTTGGAAATTTTCCCTGACTAATATGAAATGATTTTTTATGCTTATGTGTATGCCACAAAACATTATGTATTATGTGACGACTTCTGGGGTAATGTCCATTAATTCTTATGAAGATTTATCCCATGACATGATATCCCAATTTTTCATACGAATGGTATGGATTATAAATTTTATGTTCATTGGTCTTACAATTATGATAAGATTGATATTTCCCTTGTTTACCCTTTACTGATTATTTGAGCTCACCCTTTGATATGTTACTTTTCCCTAGATAATGAAGAAGGTTATTAAGTAAGATATGTCAAAAAGGATTCTAGTTACAATGAAATTAGCGGGAGATAATGTATTTTTTTAAGAACATGTTGTTTATGTTTCCCAGTTTCTAAAGATACTATACCTATATGGCCATGTTGTGGATTTAAATTAATATGCTTCAACTTTGAAGTAATATAAATGTATGTAATGTTTGGGTCATTAATGTTCATATTAGAGGAATGGTATAGTTAGCCTTTGGAAACTTGGATGATAATTCCTTAGTAAGAACTCTACGGGTATGCATAAGCATAGGCTAAAATCCTAGTTTTTTAGAAATGACCATGAATAACCTAGGATAAATCTTAAAGTGTCCAAAATTGTGAATTTATTCTTTATTATATGGTTTTTCCATTATGATCAGTGTTTCACAAAGTATGCTTCTTGGTTTTATTCAATTAAAGGAACCTGAAGGAACAATTTTAATGATGAATGTGACTAGAAATGAAATTATTGTCCTCCTAAGAAACCAAATGTTTTGGGGGATAGAATGAAAAATATTTTATCAATGCTTACACAACTTTCTTAAGCTATGAATCGTGCAGGACTTCCAAACAAGCAAAGGAGGTAGAAAAATTCTATTGAGTCTTTCATGAGGAAGTTCCCACCATCTTTCAATGGGTCTTCTAATCCATTAGTGTCTGAACAATGGATCAGTACCATTGAAATTATGTTTTTAGTTCTATACTATTCTTAATATGATAATGAAATCTTATCAGTCTATCATTTGGAAGGTGAAGCTAATCAATAATTGAATCTTATCAATAATACGAGGCAATGAAATGAAATTGAGTCCATGGAATGGGATTATTTTAAGAACATATTTTTCAATAAGTAATTTCCATGTATTATTCAAAAAAAATATATAGAAGGAGTTTCTTTAACTTAAGCAAAATAATGATGAATCCATTAGTACCTATAAATAAAATTTTACAAGACTTGCAAGGTATTCTTATGGAATTATTATTCAACATATGATTAAAATTGATTGATTCTTATTGGATTAAAACCAAGTATCTGAAGGGAATTATCCATAGGGGACTTTAATATCTAAGGGTAAATTGTTCAATGTGTTTTCACGGATGATACAGACATTAGAGTAACCCATCAGTCCTACGGGTTTGATAAGAAGAGAAAAATGGAATTCAAAGGAAAATCTAAAGACCACACTATAAAGAAGATTTTTTTCCCTTATGTTCAATGTGTGGAATGAAAAATGGAGTAAATTTCCTTAAATGGACTAATAAATGTTTTAAGAGTGGAAAAAAGGTCATAGAATAGTTTAATGCTGTTGTGATGGGAAAATATGTCTGCTGATGCGAACACAGAAAAGGGTACATAGAATTCACCTCCTACACTTCTATGCTAAAAGTGCATGGAAATGTGGAATTATGCCAATCAATGCCCTGATCCAAGGGTAATTGATGATGATCGATGTCAAAAAACCATTAAGGCCAAAGACAAAGTAAAGTCACATGCAATCTCTATTGGTGATGTGGAATATGATAATGATGTGGTGAAAGGTTTACTTACCATCCACCAAAAAGTATAAAATATATTATTTGACTCTAAATCCACCCACTCATTTATTTATAAATAAATTTCAAATAGAATCATTGTATTACATAAAAAATTAGATTTTGAGTTAGTTGTGACAAATCCTAATGGCACACTGTCTCATCAAAATTTTTATAATTCGTCTCCATTGGAAGTTCATGGAAAAGTGCTTCCTAAAAATCTTTTGATCCTTCATAGAGTGGAATTTGATGTTATTATTTTCATGGATTGGATTTCTCTATATGTATAACATATCAATTTCCAAGGAATGGAAGTCCCATTTTATATTCCATATCAATCTATTATCATCTATTGATTCAAGGATGCATATAACCATCCAATAGAAATTTCTTCCATCTTATGGGTCATGATTCCTATTAATTAAAGTTATTTATCTCAAATGATTAGGGAGAAAGTTTCAATTATGAATACACTGATTGTATGGGATTTCAATGATGTCTTTCTAGAAGAATTTCCAAGACTTCCACCAAATCGTGAAGTTGAGTTTTCAATATAACTCATTCTAAGTGCTATTCCTATTTTGATGACACCTTATAGAATGACCCAAATTGAGTTACATGGATTTATGAAGCAAGTCCAAGAGAATCATGATAAGTGATTCATACACCCTAGTGCATCACCTTGGGGATAATTTTTTTTAAGAATAATGATTGATCAATGAGACTCTATATTGACTATCAAGAACATTACAAGATCACTATCTAGAAAAAATATCCTATACCCCACAAGGATGACTTATTCGACCAACTACGTGGAGATTAATACTTTTCCAAGATAGATCTTTGTCCAGGATAACATTAAATAAGGTTTATGAATGAGGAAATACAAAATACAACATTTCATACAAGGAATAGACACTATGAATTTATAGTGATTCCTTTTGGTATTACTAATTACCCCACTATCTTCATGGATCTAATGAATATAGTCCTTAGATACTATATTGATCGGTTTGTGGTAGTCTTTATACATGGTATTCTTCTCTATTTAAAGTGGAAGGATGAACATGAAAACCACTTGAGAATTGTACTGAATACCCTAATAAAAAATAAGCTTTATGAAAAATTTACCATGTGGGAGTTTATGCATCATAAATTTTAATTTTTGGGTCACCAATATCTCAAGGGATGGGATGTCTATGGATCCATCAAAAATAGTAGTTGTTGAACGTTGGCCAAGAACAAAAACGGTAACTAAGATCTGATGTTTTCAAGGTTTGGATGGATATTATCAATGTTTTTTGAGATATTTTTCATGATGATATATTCCACTCACCATGTTGACTCATAATGGAGTTTAGTTCATATGGATGGAGGAATATGAAGTGAATTTCAAAGAGATAAAATGAAGGTTAGTCAGTGCATCTGTGCTCATACTACCTTGTAGTGGAGAAAGGTTTTTGATCTAAAGTGATGAATCCATGAAGGGGATAGGATTTTTTCTCATGAAAAATGAAATTGTGATAACTTATTCCTCGTGATAGTGGAATATCCATGAGAAATATCACCCAACTCATTATTTGGAGTTATCTGCGGTAATATTTCCAATAAATATTTGGAGGCATTATCTTTTTGGTGAAATGTGTGATATTTATACTAATCAAAAATGTATAAAGTATATTTTCACAAAAAATGAGATGAATATTCACCAATTAATATGGTTGGAGTTGATTGAATATTACGACTACTCAATACATTACCACCCTAGGAAAGCGGACAACGTGGCAGAATCATTGAGTCTATAAGACCATGCAGGCATATCTAGGATGAGGATCATAAAATATCCAATATTTTAGGATTGGAAAAGGATAGAACATGAAATATTAAAGGAAGGGTAGAAATATAAACTTTATAAAATAAAATTTTGACTATCTATACAAGTGAAGAATAAGGAGGTGTAGAAGAGATATACAGAGCTACAAAAGAAGGTGAGAAAGGTTCCTGAATTAAACCTTGATTGCGATAGAATAATAAGGTTCATGAATCGGGTTTGTATTCCTCCCATACCATAATTAATTAATAATATATTTGATGATGCTCATAGTTCTTTATTCTCTATTCTCTATAGAAGCAAAATGATGTATAATGACCTGAAAGAGTATTTCTAGTAGGATGGCATGAAAATAGATTTTTCCAAATATGTCTCCCGATGCATGGTTTTTCATCAAGTTAAAGATAAGAGATAGATGTATATGGGTATGTTACAACCATTACCCATACCAAAATAGAAATTGGAAAACATCACTATGGATATTGTCATCAGACTTCCCAAAACATCCAAAGGTAATAATACTACCTAGGTTATAGTTGATCACCTTATGAATTCTTCACACTATATTTCTATTAGAGAATATTTATATCTTGATCAGATTGCAGGGATATATGTAAAGGAATTGGTACGATTTTATGAAGTATCACTTTACATTATATCTTATCAGGATCTGAGGTTTACCTTGATGTTCTGGTGAAGTCTTCTGCATACTCTGGATACAAAGTTATGTTTCATCACTACATATCATTCACAGACAGATGGTCAGTCTAATAGGAAGATTCAAACTCTATAAGACATGTTGATAGATTGATCTATGAATTTCAACGGTGGTTGGGATCAACACCTACCTTTGGTGGAAATTTTTTACAATAATATCTTTTATTACAGTATTCATATGGCTCATTATAAATCCTTCTCTGGAAAGAAGTGCAGAACTCCAACTTGCTGGGATAAAGTTGGGAAAAGAAAGATATTAGGACCTAACCTTGTTGATGAAAATGAAGAGAAGGTAAGATCTATTCAACAACATAGAAGAGTATCTCATAGTCAAAAAAAAGTTACACAGAAAACCAAAGAAAAGACCTGGAGGTTTAAGTGTGTGATAAGGTGTTTATATAAATATCTCCCTGGAAAAGACTAATGATAATTATAAGGAATGGAAAGCTGAGCCGTAGGTATATCAGTTCTTTTGATATTCTTAATCATTTTGGTAAGGTAGCTTACCGATTTGTGATTACACCTAATCTATCTCAATTTCATGATGTGTTCCATGTATCTATCCTAATAATTTACACACCTAGTCCTTCACATATACTAAACTCAAAATTTGTATCACGGGAGAAAGATCTTTCTTGTAAAAAACATTCGATAGAGATTTAGGATCATAGTGAAAAAGTTCTACAAAACAATACCACACACTTGGATAATGTTTTATGGAGGAACCAACCATAAGAGGAAGCTATATGGAAACTTGAGGATATGATGAGGAATAGGTATCCTCTTTTTTTTATTCCATGTGATGAATTACGATGGTGAAATTCAGTTTATGGGGGATAGAATGCCACACCTGAATGATTTTATGAAATATTTTCATTAAATATAATTAATTATTTAGTGTATTTAATTTCACAAAATCTATACATTAAATTAACTACAAGATTCCCTAGGTATAAAATTACTTTTACATCCTAGTTGTTAGGTTAGTGGGAATAAGTATAACTAACTTATGAAAATTCATTGATAATTCATTAGCTACCAATTTCTTATGAAACATATAAATAAATTTGATATTTTTATTTTGAAGAGAATTATTATTGGTAATTAAATTAATGATATATATATATATATATATATATATGTTTTATAGTTAATAAAATATTTTTTATATTCATCCAATGGGTATTTTTTTCATAGGGTATGAATAAACCCTATTTGATGTATAAAAACATATACATTTTAAAAGGGAAATTTTACACCTTTGAATGGAGAACCCCTTTTCAATTAAGATTATGACACATTAAAAAAATTATATGGCATCATCAATAGTTTCTTTTTAATAGGTATATAAAAATTTATTTGGGATGAATTTTTTGATATTTTTCTGATAACATTCAAGTTTTGATGAGTAGTAAAAATACACGTAATTTTATGAAATTTTATTTCATTGAAATAATTTTCATGGTTAAATTATAATATTTAATGGTTTTAAAGATTAAATAGTATATATTTTTACCATTAAATATAATTTATGTCATTATAATTAATTTTTTATTGATTTTAGATGTAAAACATTTCAATATTGTGCAATGTTTTAGCATTTAAAACTCATTCTCTCTTTCCGACAACATGATTAATTTTAAATTAATTACTGAAATATTAGAGTTTTGAATTTTTAAAAATGGACTACATATTTTTAATTAGTAGTTCTAAATTATGTAAAAATATTTATTTTATTTTTGAGCATTATGAATATTAACTTTGGTAATTTATATTAATACAGTAAAAGGGTAAACCAGGTAATTATGGGTATGAATACTGTTATAAAATTACCCTAAAACTTGTAATAATATCATTTTATGGGTGTTTTTAGACCTAAATCATCCTTGGGTCAAACTATAATCCATTTTAATCCACTTGTATGAGATTAGGACAATTGAATTTTTTATTTAAAGAAAAGTTAAATATATCTCCCTCAAATTTTAATAACAAAATCATTTTTAATAAAAGGTTACTATAAATATAATTTAGATTATAAATAATCATTTTCAATAAAAAAAGTTTTAATTTATCATGGTAATTTATTAGTATTTTTTAGGAAATAAATAATTACCTTATTAAATTATAGTTTAATGATTCAAAAATTACTTAATTGATGAGAAATCAATAATTTAGTTTTTTTATAAATTATAATACCCACTAAAATATAAAAACACAAGACCAAATCTTATTTGTCTAGTATAAATCATCTTTAATCATCCAATGCTTGAGTTATGGACAATTTGTATCCTTATAGAATGGATTATGCAACTAATATTATTTTCTTTAAAGTTATGTTAAAGTTGTCACCTATAAAATTTAATAAGTATAATATTTTAAATATAGAATTTTCCAAAAGATAAATTTTACTAAAATTAGTATTATTAAATCTAGTCAATTTATATTCATCATTTTATTTTATTTATAATTTTTATTCAAAAACTAAGTATGTTAAATAAATGCACAAATTTGTTTTTTTATTAAGAGAAATATCAAATGAATGTTATTAAAAATATTAAAGTAATTAGAATTTTAACAATTAATATGTACAATTAATTTTATAGATGACCTAGACCTCCTTGGAATATAATACAATATTTTTTTTGATGTTATCTTGTTATATTAATATTTTTAAAAGTCAATGAGTTCAATCATCTCAAAATTGATACTATTGATTATTTATCAAAATAATGTTTTATAAAATTATTTAAAATACATAAATTTTTTTAAAATATATAATAAATGTGACATGGTAGTAAATGATCTAATATATCTATTTATGATCTATTTTACATCAAATAATTAAATATTTCATCCTTTTAATATTGAATTATTTGTTACCCTAGTAAGAAATTAAATAGAATAACTAAGCGTTAATTAATAAAATAAGGTTTAAATTGATATAAATGCATGTCCAAAATTTATTGGTATATGTGATTAAAACCCTATCTCAATTCTTATCTGAAACTGAGACCTTTTGGATGTTCCTTGTGTAGGGTTTGAATTTATTACAAATTATTATTTATGGAGTTTCCAAAAGTGCCCCCCCATCAATTATAAAAAGGCACATTCTCCCTCACCACTTAAATTCACATTGAACCTTTGATATCATCAATACCATTCCATTTTTTCCTTATTAACTTCCCTAATTACATTATAAAGGTTTTGTTCATCTTCAAAGTCCAACTCTTGTGCACTAAGAAGAAAATTAGAGGAAGCACGTCGAGGAAGAGGTAATCTCTTCTACCAATTCATTCAAACTTCTTTCCTCTTCTACTACCTATTAATTATTTGTTTCATTAAAATTTAATAATATCAGTGTCACTAATATACTTATATGTTATTATAATTATGAAAAAACTATATACCAACATCTATCCATCCTACTAAAAATGAAATCACTATGTGTGTGCAAGTACGGCTTATCGTCTCCACGTTGTGGTGTAATATATTATTCACCACAACCTTACATGGATGGGTATAATGATGAAAATAATATCTATATATGATTATTATTACATTATACTAATTATAAAATATTATAAACCATCCCATTCAATACCATTCAACAATTATGGGAATGATATTGTCGCTTGTCCGTACGTACGACATACTATCTTGATGATGTGATGGGATTCATTCCACATGAACTTTATTAAACCATGATTATATGAATTAATGATCTATATTATACTATTTTAATTCTGTAAATGATATAACTATAACCAAATAAGTGTAACATGAACGTATCCGTGAAAACAATCATAAACACGTAAAGTAGTTAATATCCGAATAACGAGTGACTATGAAATGTTTCTAACAAACAGATGATAATATGATCATATATGAAATCAAAAAAATGTCTATGATTCCATAATAAGTTAGTAATATTATTTAAATCATTATATATGAGGTTGAGACGCATACTAAGGATATCAGACCCAATCTAAGGAATAATTTATCCTTATCATTATTATCTGAGATTTTTTATTTGTAAGTATTTACTGGGGTATATTTATCATCCACATTCAAGTTCCTTAAATATGTAATAATTTTTATATCCTTATATAATTTTTAAATTCAATTTTACCCATTGGTGATTTTTTACTAAAAGTTATGTATGGAATATTTTTTCATTATTCAATACGAGTTACTTCTTGAATTTTCTTGAAAAAGTATGAGGAGAATGTTTTTTTTAACTTAGATGGAATGATCAGATTATTAAATATTAATAACACCTTATTTATAGGAAACATACTTTCAACAATTTCATGTTTATTTTTAAATAAATTATTTTCTTTAGAAAATTCATGGCATATTGAGAAAATAAAATGTTTTTGAAATAGAAAGGATATTTTCCTCAAGAATTAATTTCATGTGTTATATCAAAACTATTTTCCCACTAAGACAAAATTCATTAAATAGGGTTATGTTTACATCTCTATTATTACTATGATTTGATTTTTTTTTATAATGTAATTCTATTTAGGAAGTCCATTTGTTTTACATGTATTTTGTATGATGAAATGATTTTTAATAAACTTATTTTATTCCTTGGGTTATGCCATGATGAATGATTTTTGTTTTTTTAACACATAATAATGATTTAATTGTTTTATGTGTGAGACCTATATATCCCTCCAATTAATTGGGTAATGATTTATTTCTCATGAGATAGATGTCAGTAAAATGATAAGTTAATCCGGTTTAGTAATACTGAGAGGTAACAATATGTAAACTCGGTTCAGTAATGGACTTTATCCGCTATGACGGTCTTAGAAATGAGCCTCGACTAATATGAAATGATTTTCAAGGATTATGTGTATGCAACAAAAAAATATGTATTATTTGATGTCTTTTGGGTTTATTTCCACTAATTCTTATGATCCTTTATCCCATGACATTTTATCCTGATTTTTCTTATACAAGATAATTATTCCAAATGTTATGTTCTTATGTATTATGATTTTGATATGATTGATATCTCCATTGTTTACCCTTACATAGATGTTGAGCTCACACTTTCAGATGATTATTTTCCTAAGTTTATGAAGATAAGTATTAAGTAAGATATTTCAGAAATAGGTCTATTTATAAAGAAATAAGCGGAAGAAAATGTTGATGTTTTATGAATTTGTTGTTTATGTTTCCAAATTTTCAAAGACACTATACAAATACAATCATGTCATGGATTTAAATGAAAATAATTCAATATTGAAGTAATTTCAATGTATGTAAAGTATGGTTCCTTATACAAATGTATCTTTTATGAGTTTTAGCATAATCAGGCTTCCCATAGATTTAGTGATAAGTCTTTATCACACATTTAGTTTTATAGGGATTTTAAGACTTTTTATTATACTTCCTATGAAAGTAGGGAGCCCCTACCACATGTTTAGATCATGTAATTGGTTTCCTAGATCCTGGTATACATGGATCATTCTTTATAAACTATTTATGGGATCCTATGTTCTGACATTAATTCATATCCTTGAATTGGACTTTAGATCTCCCTCTTGATCTGGTTAACATACATGACATTGTGGTTTGAAAATCCACATTTCATAATTCCTCTATCTATGACTAGAGTGGTGGTAGGTATACCTTGGGTTTCGGTCTACAATCCATGGTTGGCTATTTTATCATTATATACTGATTTCCCTTTCTTTTAGTAATTTTTATTCTTATGGTACTAGTTTGGTTTGACTATTGTGGGAATATTAGGTATTTCATTCACATTATATGATAAAATTTTTTAGGATAACCATTGGGGGTGGCCTACTAATTTTTTTCTCACCCCTTGTACTTGCACCATGATGTTCCTATAGAACTTATATAAGAATTTGGGTTCAACACTAGATGTGGTAAATTGGGAAAAAGAGAATTGTTGTATGGTTGAGTGGGATTGAACATGTGGAGTCTGAGGTTCATTATGGAGAGGTTCAGAAGTCATGGAGACTAGGTATATGGTCTGGCTTAGAGTTGTAATTGACCCTTTTGCATTTATTTTATGTACTTATTTCTATATATGTAGTTATCCCAATGGTTAACCAGTGTTTGTATACTATATTATATTTATTATAGTTTATTTAGAAGATTTATTTATTTATTTTCACTATGATGTTTGTTGATATTGATTTATTTAGTTTATTTCCACAATTATTTCACTCTATATAGAGTTCATAGTCTTCCCACTATGTCACATTATTCCCTCACCGCAAGTTGGTATCCTCTGGTGCATAAGGAGGCTTTCTTGAAGAATTATTTTTACCTAGTTCATGTAAACCCAAATCGGTTTGTGATTGGATGAAATTTTGATGAAAAAAATTTCATACATGTTATGGGAATTATATGCCTATGGTTATTCCCCGTGCGGTTGAAAATTGATCCAACTATATTCATTGACCTTATAAATAGATTTTCCTTGATTTCATGGACAAATAACTATTTTTTATTAAATATAGATATGTTTTATATTTTATAATGACCATGAGAAAAATTTATGTTTTTTCCTATAAACCTTGAAAAAATACGTTATATGGAAAACATGGTATATGATATTTCTATTAATAAATGATTTCATTCCATGGAAATATTGTAAATAAATATATAATCAATATCTATCCATAAAAAACTAAAGTGTTTGAATAATGTCCATGACCTAAAACATTCATTGAGTTTCATAGTTTTCTTAAATCAGTGAGTTAGTACTGATAGTTTATTGAATGCTTTCCTTGGTTATCTATACTATTAACTAAGTTAATTCAAAAAGGATTTAAACTTATTTCGGTGAAATAGTGCGATGAATATTTCTAGGAATTCTAATAAAGATTATTTAATGTTATAGTTTTGTAAATACCATCTAGAAATGGTGATTTATTATCAAAAATGGAACTTCATTTAAGGCCCATAATAGTTTTATAATTTGGATTATTAGTAATTTCTTATTCTCCACATGAATTGAAACCTTAGGAATTAAATTTTCAAAAACATGACCATGAATAGGCAGAAATAATGTTTGATTTTAAAAATAATGATATGTCATTTATATGTATAAATGTGTGAAATATAAAATGATCATAAAATTATTAAGTATATATTAACTCAAAATTATTTGAAGTTGAGGTAGACAAGATGGATGGAAGTTATTAAGGATTTTGACTGCAATATTAATTAACATCTTGGAAAAACAAATAGTGTACCTTATGCTTTATTTGGAAAGGATAATGACTCATTAACTATACTATATTGGAAACATTATCCTTTGATAAATGATTTTATGAATTTAAGTCTAGGAATTATGTGTGTAGTAACATCATATTTTTTTTAGGTTTCAGTGCAATAATCCTTATTAGAAATAATTAAGAAATCTCAGAAGTAAGATCTTGGTTTGACAGATAATGTAGAATCAGTCAAGAAGGGTATTTCTCATGAGTTTAATGTGGGAAAATTATGTTTTTTAGATATTGAAAGACGATTTGTATTCCAATTGTTTCCTAGTAGGATAGAGAATTTATGAGTGAATCTCTTTGTTTTCATTATTATTTTCTTCCCAATACTACTAAGATGTATAGAGACCATCCAAATTATTAATATGAGATGTAACTAAGGAATATATTATATTTTTTACTATGAAATATATGACATGTCAATAGGTTAATGTTGAATATCAAATGATGATGGTTTTGAAACATTATTTTCCAATGATGAAGTGGAAAAGGAAAAATATATCTATGGATTTTTGGGGTGGGGTTACTAAATATATCTTGAGGTAGTAATAATATATGGGTTATTTTTAAATGTTTGAATAAATATTCATATTTAGTTCCGATTTGAGATACTATTTATTTAGATATATTTATCAACATTATCTTATGATGATAGATTTGTTACTTGTAGTTCCTCTCCCTATTGTACATGACTGTTAACATTGGTTTACTTCTATTTTTTTGAAAGGCCATAAAAATCCTTTGAGCACATAATTAAATTTATATACATATTTTATAAGAATCCTTTTATTTTTTTACACATTAATTCATGATTTATTAAATAATGGTACACACAATAAATCCTTGATTATCAAGAGAGAAGGGGGCATCAGGAACTCTAGGCGAGTCGTTTCTCTTGGAGGAGATGGTGGTGGTCGGGCGGATCCCCCCCCCCCCCTGGCGGGGGAGGGGTCTTCGAAGTTCCGGACCTTCTCTAATACTGACCTGCTTCCTCCTTTTCTGAAGGCAGAGCTATGCCCAAAAGTCCCGGAGCTCCTCGATGGTTTTTCGAACCTTCATATTTCAACAGCAGAATTTACAGAAACCTCTGCACTTTTGAAGCTCACACTGGTGGCACGGTTCAAGCAGAGAATACATTCAGTTGACTCCTTAGACCGCTTCGTCTTCGATGCCTAGGATTTTCAATATAGGGCAATAGTGGGATTACTTAACAATCACCATATTATGATCTACTTCGCATCCGAGGAGGACCTCATCAATGCCTGGGCGAGGGCTCCCCACTGCTGCAATGGTCTTCGTTTCTTTCTCTTCCAATGGTCGTTCTACTTCCACATGAAACACAATTCTCCCTTCATTGAAATTTGTCTTAGTTTACCTAATTTTCCGTTACCTTTCTGAAATCCCTTTGTTATCAGGATACTAGGTAATTTGGTCGGTCGGTATCTGTGTTCAAATAGACGCACTGAATCGGTTTGTCACCCTATGAATCTGTGAGTCTGTGTCGAGATTTATGTCTAGAGTTCCATTCGATTTTGTTTGGATCACGGTTGAAGAGGAGTACAGATGCAAGAAGCGTGTGGTTTATGAGATTTGGATAGATTATTTCTGTTCATGTGGTTAGCTGGGTCATTCCATGGAAGTCTGTTCTCAGGAGCATCCTTCTAAGGCGGACAGGGGACCTAAAAATCAATTGAAGGCTGATTGGGAGCTGTTGGATCCATCAAGCAGGGAAGCACCCATTAAAAGAAAGTCATTGGAAAATTGTGAGGAGGTTGGATAGGGACAGAGGGAAATTGGAGGGGATGATTGCGACGGTGAAGATAAGATACTACGATCGGGTGTGGAGAAGCCTACCAGAAACGTAGCAGTGGAACGCAGCCCGTAGGTTGGCGTGGGTTATGGCGCGGGGAAGGAAGTCGTGATGCACCAATGCAATCCGAAGGTAACTGGTGTGTTCAATCGGTTGCGGTAGGACCTTGAGAGTCCCTCCAACACTCCAGGGGGTGCGGGCTCCTCAAGTAGAACCCTAATCAGCCTGGGCAATAGTTTTGAAGGACTCGCGGAGGTAGGGTCGGGAGATGAAGTGCTTGTTGCGGTTGAGGGATGGGAGATTACTAGGAAAAACCTTGATGGCCTTAACATGGAAGTTGGGCACATGGATCATGATTTTTCAGATTATTCTACAGGAAATGGGGTGGAGGAATACATTGAAGACAATAAGTGTTTATCTGCAGGGGAGTCCAATCCGAGGAGCAATAGGAGAAATAGGAGGAGGATGGGTAATAAGGATTACTCATCCTTACCACCTCCCATGAAGACTCGGTCAGCAAAAAAGAAAATGGAGGAGAAGTTGGACAGTGAGGTCAGGTTTCAACAGGAACCTCCTGGTCAATCTAAACTAACCTTGGAGTTACTTTTAAGATCAGATGATGAGGTGACAGAGCAGGTGTTATTTCTCAATTCCTCAAAAGAGGAAGAGACCAAGATGATGGGTCGGGACATTAAAGTGAATCTTAATGAGGAACAATATATTTGGATTGAAAAATAGGACTTGATCCTGGTTGGGGCTTCAATAAGAGTACAATCAGACTCGAGGAGTACATCCAAGTCTGGGATAGGCTGACTTCTTCACTTGAAGTCCTAATAAGGGGAGATCCGCATAATCAGGTATCCTCTATATCCTGGAGATTGTTTAGGGATACGGTATCAGGCAGAGTTCAATTTTTTTCAATGATACTGCTCTGCCAGTTTTTGATTAATGCTTGGGTTCTCACCTTTTCTTGAGGTGTTTGGTTATGGGGAAGTTCTTCTTAAGTTTTTGTGTCTTGAGGTGATTTTGGGTGTTTCAATACCAGAAATTTTATGGTCTTTCCTTAGATGAGTTTTAGAGAACATGGCCGCCACTACTGCATGTCACTTGGAGCGGAAGACTGAGAGGGTATGGCTTGACCATTGGTTCCATGCCCGTACATCTTTGCACGGGACTATTTGCCGAGTTTACATGCTTTGGTGGAGGCCTTTTAATGCTAATTTTCTGGGAAGAGGCAGGACCAGTTTTTGCTTGGGGTTCTATTTGCTATTATTTTGGTTGTTTGATGGACTTTAGGTTTCTCACTTTTCCTTAAAAGTGATTTGATAAAATAAAAAATAATAATTTTCAGACAAGAGATACAATATCATTGGGTTATTAGGTACATTATATAATAACAAGGTGATAAATCATCATTATTGAAAACTTCCTTAACGTTATCACATTATCCCATCACTCTTACAACAATGTGGGATAACCTGGGGACATACACAAGAATGGTGTGAGTAATAAGGTCTATTAAGTGAATAAGAAATGTATAACCTGAATAATGAATTACATGTTTGAAAATATGTATACCAATGTGATATAAATGGGGTGAGAATCATTAACATGATCAATGAGGATTGATATAGCATTATAACAAAAAGGAAACATTGGATTGTTTCAACAACATTAAAACATGACATTATTAGCATAAATAAATTCTAAACACCATGAAAACATAATATAATTTTCTTATCATAATCTCCCATGAATTATACCTAATGTCTCATGAGACTAAAGCATAACCCAATTTATTGGAGTGATATTTGGGATCACCCATTATAATCATATCATGTACAGGAATAAGTGTATCCCATAGATCATATAAATAAGAACATATTTCATCCTATTAATCCAATTATAATAGTGTGCGAATTAAATAAATGTTATTACCCAATCAGAAAATTATATGTGCATAAATTATACCACCCGTGGTTGTAAATGGGTTTGGGTATTCCCTACACAATTGTTTGGAATGGAAAAGTGTAGAGTAATTTCAGCAACATAATAGGGGAACATAAATATTCCTAGGAGGGATTAATGATAGTTAATGGGGGTATATATTCATTTATAGATCATACGGGTAGTATGGGGTACATGGAATAAAATATCTTGACAATAGGAATTGGATATAAAGGGGATACGATAATGAAGGTTCAAGAATAATGTGGAGAAGTATTGGATTCCATTCCTTGAGAGGTTGCTTCCAAAAGATTGGGTGGAGATTAAAGAGAGTTTGGGGGAACATTGGGAGGAATATAGATAGGTTAGGTTAGTTTTAGGAAATTATAAAAGTTTTTCTAGTGAAAAGTAATGAACTATAATAATGGTTTATAAAGGGATAGAAGTTCTATATTATTTTTCAAACATAGGTTTTGGACTCTATATAATAATGTAATCAAAACCATAAAAATTACAATGTTTTTCCTATTTTTCTCTCAAAAAAGTGGTTTTCATTATTTTATAATTTCAAGGGATGATATTTTTAAAATATTACTCTTGGTGATGTGAAAGTGAGTCATATTCTTAAAAGAAATGATTTCATGTACTTAAAATATATTATAGGCTCTTAAGGATTCATAAAGAATTTATAAAATTAATCTGATTTCCTCAAAACCCATTAATTTAAATCTAAAACATATATTTAAAATTAGATACACTTAATTTAATTTATTACATCACTTTTAGGTTATTATTATTTCATAATACACACTGTATAGTAATATCGTATTTAATTTTTACCCAAAAATTGTTTTGTCACAAAAAATTATGAAAAAAATCATTTTTTCATACTATCGAAATTATAATTCCCAAAATAAAATTTATTTTAAAAAAATAATATTTTAGATATCATAATTTTCATTTTGAAAATAATAGTCAACATTTATTGATAAATTGTGGTTTTTTTGACAATAACATTTTTCGAACCCTTATAAAAATTATTTTCGATTTTGAGAAAACATATTATCAAATATAATTAATATATATTATTTAATAATGAAATTTTACTAAAATATAATTTATTTCAGAAAAAAATTATTTTACCAAATGGAATAACTTAATTTAAATTACATATTAAATGAAAATATAATTTGTGTCTTACGGAATCAAAAATCAAAATCATTTATAAATTGAAAATTATAAGAGGTAATATGACCACTATTCTATTGAAAATACATGATATATATTACTATTATTAGTTTCTCAATGAATATAATTTTTTAACGTAGCTAACTCCTTATGGGAAACGTGCGCGATGGGGAGACATTCATGGGTTCGTTCAACATATATGCTTTGGTCCATGATCTCAATGAGCATTAACTTCCCCCGTAAAAAGTTCTGACCATGCTTTAGTTTTTGGATATTGGATTGAGATTGGTCAAGGAAAAATTCAAGTGATGTTATCTCACTCAGACTACCTGATAAATGGTATTTATAGGGTATGATTCTACTAGTTGAGTCTATCACTTCCTTTTTTCGGTTCTAATAGGAATTTTTAAAATGAATTATTCATAATAAAAATATGATCACTATTAAATGGATATATTATCAATGGTTTTGACTCAATATAGTATTTTAAATCTGAAGGAATATAATAAAACCATGTTTTTTTTGTGTTTTATATAACCATATTCCATATGAATATAATTAATTAAAACACATATGTAATTTTATTTATAAATGATCGGGTAATTAAAATCATCCCCCCTTCATAAATTTATCCCATGATATTTTTATCCCAAACACTAAAATATGTGAGGTTATTCATATTTCATCACATCCTCCATTGACCATATCACTACTTCAATCTTTTGGTTTCTCCATTACACTATGACTTCTTGTATTTTTTTTGTTTCATTTATATTTATATCTACAATCTAAGATCTTCACATGATGCTCCTCGTATAAATGATTATTGTCCAACAACACCACCTATTGATTGAGGACATGTGATGGGATTGGTATATACATTATTAATAGTGATGCATACAACACATCATGTACATGAGATATGATCGGTCGGAGTGCTAGTCGATAAGCCACCACTCTGATGTGATCAAGGATCTCAATGGGATCGACGTATCTTGGACTAAGATTTATTTTATTCCCAAATCTCTTGACTTTATTCCATGGAGACTTGTGAAGGAATTAATTATCTATAACATAGAACTCTATGTCTCATCGATGATTTTTAGTATATCCCTTTTTTCGACTCTAAGAACCATTATTTTGATAATTAACGGTCTTGACCTTTTTTATAATTTCCTCAACCATTTTAATGGATTAGAAGTTTTAGAACCCTTAATTCAACCCAGTGTACAAGTGTTCTTAACATCTTCCCATAAAGGGATTTATATAGGGGAATGAGGATTCTTTATTAGAAAATGTTATTGTATATGAACTCCACAAGAGTAATATGATGATCTCATCCTCTTTTGTTGTCAATTGTGCATGTTGTCATCCCTTCCTCAAGTGTCTGGTTAGTTTGCTCTGATTTTCCAACTATTTAAGGGTGATAAGTCATGTGGAATTTCAAATTAGTATCTAATGCATGTTGGAGACTCTTCTAGAAAATTAAGGTAAATTTGTGATCTTTATCAGATACCATGGATAGTGTTGTTCCATGTATCCTCACCACTTATATTATTTATATACTTTCATTTAGATCAAGTGAGGAGTAGTCTCAAATTTAAATGAAGTGAGAAATATTTATAAGATGATCCATAAAAATCCACATATAATTATTTTGTCTTGAATTATTCAAAATACCAATGAAAAATTTCAATGTTATGTTTTCCCATTTTCATATAGATAAGGTGTATGGTTGAATCATCCCCATATATATTTTTTGTTCTTCCGTAACTTTCTAGGATACAATAATTAATTATTTATATTTGTGATCTACATCATCATAATTTTCCACAAATAGTGATCTCAGAGATATGGAAACATCTTTGTGCTCCCTGGATGGATGGAAAAGTTCAACCTATGAGAATAATCCAACATCTCTTTTTTTAACTAATGATTTAATGGTACCCATATTCTTGACCCAAATTTTTAAAATCCTTCTTCATTAATTTTGATCTCTGACGATTTTACTTTTCTTATAGCTTCAACTTTATTTTGAATTCACACATCATATTTTTGATAATCCATTATCTTTTGTATATGGGATGGTTGAGAAGTCATTCGAGAAGGGATTAATGATGTTCCTTCCTTTATGATTCCCATGGTCATCTTTTTCAAATCATAGATGATCAAATCCATCTAAATTATCATCAATGATAAAATTTACAAATCCTTTATACTTAGTGAATCTACCCCATTATTTTTTCCAAGTATGGTAGTGGATTGATTAGTAATATTACTTATTTAGGTATAACCATATTCATTAGTTCATATTCATATGTTTATATGTGAATATATACTAGTGGTTCTTATGATCCATATATATTTCACACTTCCTCCTGAAGAGATAATGCCACCAGATTTTTAATGAGAATATTACAATATCAAACTAATGTTTATGTGTTGGTAGTTCCATTTTTTAACATTCAATTATCCTAAGTCATAGTAAATCACTTTGTCATTATAAATTAACACACAACCCAATCCCTTCTTCTAAGAATCACTATATACCATGAGAAGTTCCCCACTTGTGGGTAGTGTTATTACAACTACAATTATAAGACAATTTCCCAACCCCTTGATGCACGATTACCATTCATCATTAAAAACAAACATGAACCCCTTTTATTTAGTATGGATAATGGGATTCGAAATCATGAAAAATTTATCATAACCCAATTACAGTAACATGATAATCCCTTGAAATGAATCTTTTCTATCATAGATGTAGACCTCAACCATCCTCCAACTGATTATGTCATTAAAGGGTCCCAGAAAATCCAATTAATTATCATAATATGCCCCAATAATGATGATTTTTTCAATAATAACTCACATATTCTATACATTATATAAAGATTATCCTTTTGTAAGGTCATTAATATAGTGCTCAGATGCTCCTCATGTTCCACCATTCATTTGGAATATTTTAGAATATCATATATAATGACTACTAATTATTTGTTGAGGTAATATATAAACAAAATATTCACCATGTCTTTGAAGATTTCTGGAGCATTAGTGGGTTTGAGTGGCATTAAAATGAACTCTTAGTGCTCATACCTGGTTCAGAAATAATTCTTGGGGATATCATCCTTCTTTATCATTACATGATAATACCCCAACCGAAGATCTGCATTGGAGAAGTGTTGGGATCCATGTATCTGATCAAATAAGTCATCAATCCATGTCTTAATAATCATTTTCTTTATTATAATCTTTTTGATATCATTAGAACTAGTGAAAATGAGAATTGAAGCATCCTTCTTCATGATTAAGAAGAATGGTTCACCCCATATTGATGCACATGAGTGTATGAAACCTTTGTAAATATTTTCCTATAGATGTTTATTCATGTCATCATCTTCCACAACATCCATTATATATAGAGTATGAGATAATTATATTTCCTCATGTATATTATTTATATAAAATCAACCACTTTCCTAGGACTAAAATTAGGTAATTATTTGGAAAACACAACAAAGTATTCCCTCAAAATGGAAATTTCTTCAAGGGTGATCTTTTCCATAGATTGAATCATTTGAGATAGATACACTTTCTCAAAGAGAAATAATATTTATTCTTGAGATGTTGGTTCTAAAGAAGATTCATCCTCCTTACACATGTACAGAATCAGGGGTTGATTCAGAATATAGAGAGTGATTTACTTCTCACTATATTTTCTTCTTTACCTATATAATGAAAGTATATCCATACCCATAATGGAATGAAATTTCAAGAAATGGAGTATCAAAGGGTTCAATTGTATTTTCATCCCACAAATTCTAATAGGGTAGGGTTTATATACATGGAAGGAAATTATTTCTGTATTTTTACATATTCACTGATAGTTCTACTTCCATAATTTATTGTAGTTTCTGAATAGTTCTACTAAACATTCATGATATGGAGGAATTCATAGAAACGTAATCAAATAGTCCATTCTCTATTAATTAATGAATAACTAAAGAACCTATCACAAGGTCATTATCAAGATCCACCTCAGTAGTTATGATGGAATAAGCTTTACCATTCATATTTGAAGGTTTTTGGAATTTATTTTCTCTAACTAACCTTGGATTAGGGAAGTGGTTCAAATAATTTACTTATTTTTTGTATTTTAAACATTGGAAAATAGTCTTTTTGAAATCCAGATCATTACATTATTCCAATTCATTGGTGGTCCTCTCTTGACACCAATCTCTAGTTAGGTTCCCTTCATTTCCTCACCTAAATAATTTTCTCTGTCACGACCCGTCCTCGGGGCCCGTGTCGTGACTACCCCAAGCCCGCCTTCCATAGGCCAGGGGCTGGCGACTAGCACCAAGGCGTAAATCCCGGTAAAAAGGGAAGGCATTGCCTTTGTAAAGTAAACAATCACACAGAGTACAAGCGGAAGAAGTAAACACTAAGTAAAAACTGAGTACAACAGTAAGTGCGGAAAGTAAAAAGGGGCCGGAAATACAAGCCCAACTGTAAAGTAAAACTCGAAAGGGAAAACAGTGACTGAAAAGTAAAGCTGTTACGCCGAGCTATCCACTGGAAATCCCACCTGAAGGGTGGGTACAGACAACTCCTCTCCTCCTCGGGTCCCGCCGTCCGCTCCGAGTATGTCCCGCCCAGTGGTCCACCTCCAGTTACCGCCTCGTTGTCACGTCCACCTCTGGGTACCGTCTCGTCGTATAGTCCACCTCCAGGTACCGTCCAATCCTCGAACACTCGGCCTCTGTCAGTACTGGCCATCGTCTGCAACCAACACAACGAGGTGCGGGCATAGCCCGTGCAGGGGTGAGTATAATGATACTCAGTAGGGACCCCGAGACCCTCAAGGTCTCACTAAAACCAACAAGGATAACCACATAGAAGATCTCAAAAGATAACCTCTACTTAGGTATATGCCCATACATATACCTAAGTTATCAAGTAACCCATCTCAATCATGAGGAAACACAAGGATTGTGAAATCAACGGATAACTACTACCCAGTTATATGCCCATACATATACCTAAGTTATCAAGTGACCCATCTCAATCATGAGGTAAACACAAGGTCAAAAGTCTCAGCTCAAACCAGGATTTTCATTATCGAAACCGTAACTGCTGAAGAGCTCTGTCTCTGCAGTGTACAGTGGTCCTGTCACGACTCTGAGGTACTGCTCACTAACCTAAGACTGATGTAGAACTCCACTTATCGAGTACTGCGGGCCAGCTGCTACAACCAAGCGCTCTCCCGTCGTGGGTCTGCCGCTACAACCAAGCGCTCCCATGTGCCGCTACAACCAAGCGCACCTCTGTCGTGGGTCTGCCGCTACAACCAAGCGCTCCCATGTGCCGCTACAACCAAGCGCACCTCTGTCGTGGGTCTGCCGCTACAACCAAGAGCTCCCATGTTCCGCTACAACCAAGCGCACCTCTGTCGTGGGTCTTCCGCTACAACCAAGCGCTCCCATGTGCCGCTACAACTAAGTGCACCTCTGTCGTGGGTCTGCCGCTACAACCAAGCGCTCCCATGTGCCGCTACAACCAAGCGCACCTCTGTAACACACCGAGTTGTTCGATCAGCAGTCGTCAGGTCTCAGTCAGCTACACGGTCTCCGTACTCCGTATGCTCGTCTCTCGGAGGGTCCGCTCCACGAGCCACAAGTCGATACTCCAAGTATCTCAAAGTTCCACGAAGAAGTATCTCAAAGGACCGCCTCGTCATAGGGGTCTCAACACAACAGACGGTGCGTCAATCGGACGCCCGGTCTGTGAGTTATTAGCCTTTTCATCCCAGGGGCCCGGTTGGTTTCGTGAGCGAACCAAACCCGGCCATATCTCATCTGTACCCCGAACTCTCATAGGGTATACTCATAGGGACCGTTTCTCAACATGATCACCAACGCCGCTGACGGTTCGTCAAACGGACGTTCTGTCAGAAAGATATCAGCTTTTCCATTCCAGGGGCCCAGTTGGATTTTAGTGCGATCCAACCCGACCACTATCAATCTGCATCCGAAACTCGGGCGGAGGATGCCAAAATTTCCGTATCGTCAACAGGAACTCAACGCAACAGACGGCGCGTCAATCGGACACCCGGTCTGATAGTTATTGGCTTTTTCGTTCCAGGGGCCCGGTTGGATTTCGGTGCGATCCAACCCGACCGCACTCCGTCGGCATCCAAACCTCGAGCGGAGTAAGCCAAAAGATCCATCTCACTTAGAGGAATTCAACGAAACAGACGGAGTGTCAATCGGACGCCCGGTCTGTTATTTATTGGCCTTTCCGTCTCACACCCACCCTGGGAAACTTCCCAGGAGGTCACCCATCCTGATCACTACTCTAGCCCAAGCACGCTTAACTATGGAGTTTTAACCACGTAGTCTCCCGAAAAGGAACGTGCACCTTGAGTATAGTATACCGAAACGACCGTCTCGATCCAAGGATCGTGTTACCGCTGACGGCGAGTCATTTGGGGGCTCGTAGCCCAAGATACGGGCATTTGACCAAACCGCTCGGTAACGGGGGTTTCGGGCTCAGGTCGTCCCGGCCCGAGACCCCCCGGATGGCCCGAACCGGGTCGACCTGCCCCGGACGGGGTCAACCCGGCCAGGCACAGCCCGGCCTGGCCCGGCCCGGCGCAACCCGGCCCGGCGTGGCCCGGCCCGGCGCGGCCCGGCCCGGCGAACCGGCCAGGCGCGCCGGTTCGGCGCAAGGCAGCGCGCTGGGCGCGCTGCCAGCTCGGCCGAAGGCCGAGCTTGCTGGAAACGGGTGGCCACCTGCCCCCCCTTTGTGAAACTGGCCCCCCTCATAATGGGGTGCCATATAACTGCCCGGGGGAATTAAATTCCCCCGGTTTCCACCAACCCGGCCGGCCCGACCTGGCTGGCCGGCTTCTTGTCAACAGGACCGGCAAGGGCCGGTCCTCTTCCGTCTTCCGGCACCGGCGGCCCGGCTGGCCGCCGGTCATCACGATCTGTCGCGGCCCGGAACCGGCCGCGGCCTTCGTCATCCGGCGCGGTGCGACGGCACCGCGCCCCTCCGCCGCGGCCCCGCTCCGGTCGCGGCGTCTTCAGTTTCCTTCGACGCGGCGCGACGGCGTCACGTTCATGATAATTCTTTCCACGGTGCGGCGCGATGGCGCCGCGCAATAATTTCCGTGTGATTCCCGCGTGGTGTGACGGCACCACGCTATCTCGTTTCATCCGCAAGAAACATTCAAGAACAAAGGAGGGGGGTTCGGCCGTGTTTGTGCGGTCCGGTCCCCCTCTCGTTAGACGATAACACTTAATCGTTCATCCTCAAGTTTGTCGTGCTAGAACCAAGAATGGAAAATAATTAAATAAAGCAACAACAAACCCCTACCTTGATTTAAGAGGTGACGAGATTCGGCGTCGCGAAAAGAGATGTCGCGGAAGAAGACGTCATCGGTATTGCGGGTATGGCGTCGCGGAAGACGGTTCCCGAGAACGTGGCGTTCTTCGTCGATGTCCGATTGTTCTTCGCGTTCTTTGTCAAGAGGATGAAGAAACTTCAAGACTTCTAAGCCTTCTTTCCAAAAGCTCTCAAACAACACAACCCAACCAAATGAAATAAGTTCTCCACTTATTTAATTAACTTCACATGGCTTTTGAAATTCAAGTGTTTGAAACTCAAAAGACTCACACAACTCACCACATTAAAATCAACTCATTTAAGACATAAGTTATAACTAAGTTAAAATCATTTAAGTGGGAGTTGAGGGGTTTTAGAGGATATGAAGAGGTGGGGTTCGTGTGGGCCCCACCACCCTCATAACCTCCCAAGGGAGGTTGGGTGGTTACCCAACTTCCACCATGAGCTAACACTTAGAGTAAGTTAATAAAAATTGTAGTGTAGTTATAAAATAAACTTCCACAATTTTTATTATCAACACTCGTGTAAACGCAACTCCGGAACAGGAGTTCATAAGTAATTACCGGCGCTTCGGTTCCATCGGTGCCCTCGGAATTCGATTCCGGGCACCGGTTCAAAAGATAGAAATTCTTGCTCGCTCGTTCACTGAACGTACCCAAGCCAAACTTCGGAAATTAATTCCGGGCACACCGGGCCTCGGAATCAGGCGCCGTCAGAAACTGCGTTCTTGTAAAATTCCAAATAAAATTAAGAAAAAAATTTCCTTGAAATTTCCGGGTCTTTACATTACTCCCACCTCAGGCCTTTACGTCTCCGTAAAGCTTCAACACAAACTAGTGTCACAAAAGTGGTACAGAGCACGCATATGAGTCTTCCGCTCCTATGTGATCACCTGGAGGTTTCCGTACTGCCAAAGAAAGTGCACCCGAGGAATCGACCGTCCTCGTAGGATCTGCTCCTGTCGATCCTTGATCCCCACTGGAATCTCCGTGAAAGACACCCCATCGCCATCGTCCAGCTCCTCATGGTCGATGGTATGCGAAGGGTCGAGCACGTATCTCCTCAGTTGAGATACGTGGAAGTCATCGTGCACCTGGTGAAACTGCGGTGAATGGGTCAAGCGGTAAACCACCCCGCCTACCCAGCTAAGGACCTAAGAAGGTCCGCTGAACCCCGGAGATAACTTGCCGCCTTGGCCACATCTCCGTAAACCTCGTCGAGGTGAGACCCGTATAAGGACGTGATCATCAACCTCGAACTCCAGAGGTCTCCATTTTCTGTTAGAACTGGAACTCGAAAGGCTGCTACCACGAGGGTAAGGTTGACCGACTCAAGAGTGATCGGTCGCACCCTCATGTGCAAGAGTTACCCTGCGCTGCCTGGGGTTTCCTTTTCCGCTAACCAAGGGAAACCCATCTCGACGTTTGCCTAAAACCGTCAATTTGAGTATGAACAGTTATTGCCCATTCCATACTCAAACTAACGTCGTAAGGCCTCGACGCTGTCACCAAGAGATTCCAACCGGAACTCTCTCCTCGGGGGTCTGACCACACCGTCGGCGTAAGTGTGATTATCGAGTCTCCTCCCATGGTATCTCTAGATGTGAGGGTCAAGTCCACAGCTTACCGGAAACTCTAGGTCTGGAACAAGATTTGTGAAAGCGAGGAATGATTCATATTGACGTCTGTTACTACAGCAGCAAGTAGTGGACACAGACTGTCCCTTGAATCATTTTTAGAGCCATTGGGTCACACTCCTTGACCGCATGCAGCCGCATTCTTCCACCACCCTCCATCTCCCTGAGCTTGGCGGGGATAACTAAGGTGGGTGGTTATACCATGTTAGGATGTACACCACCTCATGATGCTCTCTTAGATCTGCCTCCACGTCTACTGTTTTGTAGAGTCATCTCTCCTTTAAGCTTCCTCTTCTTAACACGCCTGAGTCTCTAAGACTGGCACTGGTTTCCTGTTTCTTACTGCACTGTGCAGTCTTCATCCACTCTTGTATGTCCTGGACCTCCTTTAGTCTCACAAGATCTGCTATGATTTCTTATTTTCCGATAAGAGAAACCCGGTCTCATCCCCTGGATGAACCACATTCGTTGCCTAATACAGTCAATCCTGACACGAATGATGCATTTATGCCATGGATGACGTCGTAAGGCCTCGACGTATCTACTAAGAGATCCAACTGTCACTCTCGCCTCCAAGGGTCGAGTCACACTATCAGCATCAGTGTGAGGTCACTGGGTCCCCTCCAGTAGAAATCTCAAAAGTGAGGGTCAAGTCAACAGTTTAACCGGGACCACTCAGTATCAACCAAACAAAAGGACAGGAAAGAAAACAAAGATAAGTGTGTTTTTATTATTGCAGCTCATAGTACAAAGACACGAAAACAAAAGCAACATGGAACTAGAAGTACAAAGGAAATATCCACTAGTTTCTCTCCTGCCCACCTGCTCTCGGAGCTCTAATGCCTTGTCCACTACTCGGCTGTTGCTCAAGCACTAGTCGTTGCTTCTGTCTCGGTGGCTCCTCCAACACCCGCTGATCAACCGTACGAGGATTCGGACAGTCACGTGCCAGGTGACCCTTTCCGCCGCATGAGTAACATTTTTCGTTTCTGGCATGCCTGGCTCTGACCCCACCTCGGGTGCCCCGCACCACCGGTCCTAAAACCCGAGATCGTCTAACTGCTAGTATGGTCCTCCTGGACCTTTTCATCATCTGTCTACTGCCCACAGATGACTAGGCTACTGATCGAAAAGCACGCGGAAAAGGAAGAAGCTCCTGTACACGCTCGGGGTGTAGAGATACTGGCACAAAATCCACCCTGAAGAAGGTCTCGAAGTCTTCCCATGCGAAGTTCATCTCATCGCAAAACTGGAACAAGTGGCTCCACCACCTACATGCTGCTGCCCGAAGGAGGCTGGTAGAAAAGATCACCATGAAGTATGCCGACGTCCCCACTAGCCTGAAGACTCTCACCACAGCCTCTAGCCAAACCTCAGCCGCCTGCGGGTCCATCTCTCCCCAGAACCTGGGTGGCCTCTAGCGCTGGAACTCATGCAGCGCGCTCAAGCGTCGTGCATCGCCTACTGCTGGGGCTGGTGGCATCGGTGGCCCAACGGGTAGTAGTACCGCTAGTGCCTCCGCTGGTGCCTCAACTGGGATAGGGCCCTGTACTGAGGCCTCATCGCTTGGCGGGCTGTCAGTACGTACCACTCTCGGGGATCTAGCTGGTCGTCTGTGAAAAGGCATTCTGAAAGAAACATCGTGACACGGTCAAACGTTTATACCTGGTGAGCTGACCTGGTTTGAGCTGTTTTAAGGGAAAACCTTTGAAAACACACACGCAATTAGTTTTTTCGTGCACAAAGTCGGAAATCAGTTGTCAGGGTCCTGGTGTATGGATACGTCGGTCGCCCGCACCAACACTGGACTCCCTGAACTGAAAACCACACTCGGTACTCTCAACACTATTGCTTCACAGAAAGAAACATCAGAGTTATAAGTTCTACGGTAGAACCGAACTCCTCTGATACCAATTTGTCACGACCCGTCCTCGGGGCCCGTACCGTGACTACCCCAAGCCCGCCTTCCATAGGCCAGGGGCTGGCGACTAGCACCAAGGCGTAAATCCCGGTAAAAAGGGAAGGCATTGCCTTTGTAAAGTAAACAATCACACAGAGTACAAGCGGAAGAAGTAAACACTAAGTAAAAACTGAGTACAACAGTAAGTGCGGAAAGTAAAAAGTGGCCGGAAATACAAGCCCAACTGTAAAGTACAACTCGAAAGGGAAAATAGCGACTGAAAAGTAAAGCTGTTACGCCGAGCTGTCCACTGAAAATCCCACCTGAAGGGTGGGTACAGACAACTCCTCTGCTCCTTGGGTCCCGCCGTCCGCTCGGAGTATGTCCTGCCCAGTGGTCCACCTCCGGGTACCGCCTCGTCGTCACGTCCACCTCTGGGTACCGTCTCGTCGTATAGTCCACCTCCAGGTACCGTCCAATCCTCGAACACTCGGCCTCTGTCAGTACTGGCCGTCGTCTGCAACCAACACAACGAGGTGCGGGCATAGCCCGTGCAGGGGTGAGTATAACGATACTCAGTAGGGACCCCGAGACCCTCAAGGTCTCACTAAAACCAACAAGTATAACCACATAGAAGATCTCAACAGATAACCTCTACTTAGGTATATGCCCATACATATACCTAAGTTATCAAGTAACCCATCTCAATCATGAGGAAACACAAGGATTGTGAAATCAATGGATAACTACTACCCAGGTATATGCCCATACATATACCTAAGTTATCAAGTGACCCATCTCAATCATGAGGTAAACACAAGGTCAAAAGTCTCAGCTCAAACCAGGATTTTCATTATCGAAACCGTAACTGCTGAAGAGCTCTGTCTCTGGAGTGTACAGTGGTCCTGTCACGACTCTGAGGTACTGCTCACTAACCTAAGACTGATGTAGAACTCCACCTATCGAGTACTGCAGGCCAGCAGCTACAACCAAGCGCTCTCCCGTCGTGGGTCTGCCGCTACAACCAAGCGCTCCCATGTGCCGCTACAACCAAGCGCACCTTTGTCGTGGGTCTGCCGCTACAACCAAGCGCTCCCATGTGCCGCTACAACCAAGCGCACCTCTGTCGTGGGTCTTCCGCTACAACCAAGCGCTCCCATGTGCCGCTACAACCAAGCGCACCTCTGTCGTGGGTCTGCCGCTACAACCAAGCGCTCCCATGTGCCGCTACAACTAAGCGCACCTCTGTCGTGGGTCTGCCGCTACAACCAAGCGCTCCCATGTGCTGCTACAACCAAGCGCACCTCTGTAACACACCGAGTCGTTCGATCAGCAGTCGTCGGGTCTCAGTCAGCTACACGGTCTCCGTACTCCGTACGCTCGTCTCTGGGAGGGTCCGCTCCACGAGCCACAAGTCGATACTCCAAGTATCTCAAAGTCCCATGAAGAAGTATCTCAAAGGACCGCCTCGTCATAGGGGTCTCAACACAACAGACGGCACGTCAATCGGACGCCCGGTCTGTGAGTTATTAGCCTTTTCGTCCCAGGGGCCCGGTTGGTTTCGTGAGCGAACCAAACCCGGCCATCTCTCATCTGTACCCCGAACTCTCATAGGGTATACTCATAGGGACCGTTTCTCAACATGATCACCAACGCCGCTGACGGTTCGTCAAACGGACGTTCAGTCAGAAAGATATCAGCTTTTCCATTCCAGGGGCCCGGTTGGATTTCAGTGCGATCCAACCCGGCCACTATCAATCTGCATCCGAAACTCGGGCGGAGGATGCCAAAAATTCCGTATCGTCAACAGGAACTCAATGCAACAGACGGCGCGTCAATCGGACACCCGGTCTGAGAATTATTGGCTTTTTCGTTCTAGGGGCCCGGTTGGATTTCGGTGCGATCAAACCTGACCGCACTCCGTCGGCATCCAAACCTCGAGCGGAGTAAGCCAAAAGATCCATCTCACTTAGAGGAATTCAACAAAACAGACGACGCGTCAATCGGACGCCCGGTCTGTTATTTATTGGCCTTTCCATCTCACACCCACCCTGGGAAACTTCCCAGGAGGTCACCCATCCTGATCACTACTCTAGGCCAAGCACGCTTAACTATGGAGTTTTAACCACGTAGGCTCCCGAAAAGGAACGTGCACCTTGAGTATAGTATACTGAAACGACCGTCTCGATCCAAGGATCGTGTTGCCGCTGACGGCGAGTCGTTTGGGGGCTCGTAGCCCAAGATACGGGCATTTGACCAAACCGCTCGGTAACGGGGGTTTCGGGCTCGGGCATTCCCAGCCCGAGACCCCCCGGATGGCCTGAACCGGGTCGACCCGCCCCGGACGGGGTCAACCCGGCCCGGCACAGCCCGGCCTGGCCCGGCCCGGCGCAACCCGGACCGGCCCGGCGAACCGGCCAGGCGCGCCAGTTCGGCGCAAGGCAGCGCGCTGGGCGCGCTGCCAGCTCGGCCGAAGGTCGAGCTTGCTGGAAACGGGTGGCCGCCTGCCCCCCCTTTGTGAAACCGGCCCCCCTCATAATGGGGTGCCAAATAACTGCCCGGGGGAATTAAATTCCCCCGGTTTCCACCAACCCGGCCGGCCCGACCTGGCTGGCCGGCTTCTTGTCAACAGGACCGGCAAGGGCCGGTCCTCTTCCGTCTTCCGGCACCGGCGGCCCGGCTGGCCGCCGGTCATCACGATCTGCCGCGGCCCGGAACCGGCCGCGGCCTTCGTCATCCGGCGCGGTGCGACGGCACCGCGCCCCTCCGCCGCAGCCCCGCTCCGGCCGCGGCGTCTTCGGTTTCCTTCGACGCGGCGCGACGGCGTCGCGTTCATGATAATTCTTTCCACGGTGCGGTGCGACGGCGCCGCGCAATAATTTCCGTGTGATTCCCACGTGGTGCGACGGCACCACGCTATCTCGTTTCATCCGCAAGAAACATTCAAGAACAAAGGAGGGGGGTTCGGCCGTGTTTGTGCGGTCCGGTCCCCCTCTCGTTAGACGATAACACTTAATCATTCATCCTCAAGTTTGTCGTGCTAGAACCAAGAACGGAAAATAATTAAATAAAGCAACAAAAAACCCCTACCTTGATTTAAGAGGTGACGAGATTCGGCATCGCGAAAAGAGATGTCGCGGAAGAAGACGTCGTCGGTATTGCGGGTATGGCGTCGCGGAAGACAGTTCCCGAGAACGTGGCGTTCTTCGTCGATGTCCGATTGTTCTTCGCGTTCTTTGTCAAGAGGATGAAGAAACTTCAAGACTTCTAAGCCTTCTTTCCAAAAGCTCTCAAACAACACAACCCAACCAAATGAAATAAGTTCTCCACTTATTTAATTAACTTCACATGGCTTTTGAAATTCAAGTGTTTGAAACTCAAAAGACTCACACAACTCACGACATTAAAATCAACTCATTTAAGACATAAGTTATAACTAAGTTAAAATCATTTAAGTGGAAGTTGAGGGGTTTTAGAGGATATGAAGAGGTGGGGTTCGTGTGGGCCCCACCACCCTCATAACCTCCCAAGGGAGGTTGGGTGGTTACCCAACTTCCACCATGAGCTAACACTTAGAGTAAGTTAATAAAAAATTGTAGTGTAGTTATAAAATAAACTTCCACAATTTTTATTATCAACACTCGTGTAAACGCAACTCCGGAACAGAAGTTCCTAAGTAATTACTGGCGCTTCGGTTCCATCGGTGCCCTCGGAATTCGATTCCGGGCACCGGTTCAAAAGATAGAAATTCCCGCTCGCTCGTTCACTGAACGTACCCGAGCCAAACTTCGGAAATTAATTTCGGGCACACCGGGCCTCGGAATCAGGCGCCATCAGAAACTGCGTTCTTGTAAAATTCCAAAGAAAATTAAGAAAACAATTTCCTTGAAATTTCCGGGTCTTTACATTCTCATACCCAAGGTAATTTCTTGTGTGATTTTTTAACTATTTTGACACATGTGAGGTTAAAAAATTTACAACCATTGTAACATTCCATCAAACCTCCAAAATTTAACTGAAATTTCCAATTATTATCCCCATGAGACCATTGAGATTCATCGACCTCCATTTAGACTTCGAGGGAACAATAAAACATTTCCTCATAGATATCAAAGTGTTGGATCTATTGGGATTTTCATAGATTAGGTTTTATCACATCAAATAAGATTTCAACATTTAATTTAGGGGTAATGACAAAGCCAGAGGTTTATCATGAATGTGATGTTCTCATAGTTTTCCTGATAGATTCATCACATTATTTCTTTAGGGAAATTAAATACAATTCAATTTTTAGTAGGAGAGTGTGAGGAAAATATTTTTCTATTTTTTTTCAAGAATTCTTTCCATGATATTACTTATATCTCTTCCTCAAGATTCATATTCTTTATCATTTTCCATCATTTATAAACTTCTCCCTCCACATAATAAATATCCATTATAACCATCTATTTCTCATAACATTATGGGGTTGATATGATTGCCTCAATGGAGTTGAACCATGATTTTGAGAATAAAGGAATATATTATCCATTGAAATATTGAGTTATTTGTCACATAAAGGCCTTAATTTCATATAATTCATTTTTAGGAGGGTTTGGGTGTTCCTCTTGATTTGTGTTTCTCTTCAGAGTTTGAGTCTATTGAGAGTGTACCATCACAATGTTCTCAATTAATTTTCGCATCATATTGGGAGTTTCATAGGGGATGTCATCACATTACCCTTCACACTATTTGTTTTCGTTGTTCATCATATTTTTTTTCATTTCCTAGAATAAAAGGAAAATTAGGGATAAGTATTTTTTAACTATTAAACATATGCATAGAAATCCAAAAACATTAAAGAGATAATTTATAAATTTCATTTACACCTTCATAAAGGAATTTCAAGAATTAAATCAATGATATCCATAATCCAAACACTAACATACATAGTTATGGTAATTTTTGTTCCCATAATAACAGTTCACAATGAGCTTGTGAATTTACAAATATTCTATCTCTTTATTAACCATACAATGAAAAATAGAAACCCCATATATGTGTACGTGTGGACACTATCACCTCATGAATCAATGGATTTAATCTTTCAAAACCACTTCACATGACTATTATATATAGTGAAATTTAATGAATTGGATTATTTTAATTATATAGTTATAATTATATAAATATACAATAATAATTAACATTTTTCCATAATGTTTTTGAAAAAAAAAATATTACACATGTGTACGTACACGATATAATCTCTATTTTTTAACAAAATTTATATTTAATAACCACCCCACATGGTTGGTTAAAGAAGTATAATAAATAAATGAAAATGAAAATTATAACCTGAATGATAATTTTTAAAGGATATAATCATGATCCATTTTACCACAGTCAACCCACTCAATACATTTTTTATTTAAAAGTTTAGTGTTCTTAATACATTCAATGTGAAATTATTCTTATAAGATCTCAGATATTCTTTTCAAGCATGTCTTTCACTTCTAGTTTTTTTTTAGGAAAATATGAGTTTATGGAAATTTCTGGAGTACACATCGTGTACTTATATGTACACGTCATGTACCTGGATTCCATGGGTAGCTGTGTGTTAGCCATGTGACGGCCAAGCACATGGCCGTGTGTGGTGACCTGGAGATCATCTAATGTATGGGCCGGATAAAGCTAGTACACGTCGTGTATCCCTAGGGAACACACTGTGTACCATTAATTTTATTTAATTAAATAGAATGTGGTCACGTCTCATTCACAAAAATAACTTCTTATCCACTAATCTCGTCCAGGAGTGACCATACATCATGATTCTTCTCTGAGACACTGAATTGGCATCCGTTCTCCGAATCAACTGTCATTTATTGTGTTGGAATCTCCACGGTAAGAACTTCCTTCTTATAGATCCTTGTTTACTAATTTCTATTCTTTTGTGAGATATCCTTGGTTGAAATTTTTAGACGTTTTTGTAGATCTACATAATTATAGGTTTATTCAAGGCATGTGTTTCACATATATTTCCCATACGACACCGAGGCAGGTTCTTTGTGCCTTTCTGTTGTTATTCTTTGAGTTTTATGTGAAAAAGTACCCAATACTCTTGTTCAGGGTATTGTGTGTTTTTGGTATTTATCCTTATTATTTCATGTTATGACTTATGTTAATGAGAAGATGATTTATTATTGTAAATAGGTTTATTTACCTTTCTATGGATGTTTTTTACCATGTTTGCTTGATATTGACCGTTTTCTCTAGCTTTGCCTGTTAGGTTGCTTTTTTTCCATGGCTAGTGTTTTTTGGATGGAGTGATTTTATCTAACATGTTGTGATATGCTATAGAATATTTACCCAAGTAGTTCTTGATGTTTACTTTGGCCTACATATATTTTTTGTTCACGATTGACTTACACAAGGTTGTGGGAACCTAGTGTAGTAGACCATAGGGGGAATGGATGCTGAGGGCTTCCCTAGAGTGTCTGTTTACTTTTACACTGCGAGACCATAAGGGGATGGACCTTGTGCTCCCTAGGAATATCTGTTGTTTCCTCGTTACAAGACCACAGGGGGAATTGGATTTTGAGTGCTCAGAGTGTCTATAGTTATCTATACGAGACCACATGGGGAATTGACTGTGACTGCTTCCTCGGAGAGTCTTTGCTAAAGCTGAACCATAGGGGTTAAACTATGAGTACCTCCCAGAGGGTTTCTTGTGTTCCCTTGTTTCAACCAGATGGTTTAGACTGTGAGTAATTCCTAGAGGGTTACATGGTTTTTATTATCTTCTTACTTGATACACAAACATGAGTGCATTTGGAACTATATGACTGTTTACTTCTGAGTACTTCCTTGTTTACTGCTTAATCTTTGCTTATTGCCTCCATATATATTCACTGATTGCTAGGAACAGATCATGTGTGTTCTCCTACCGGGATTTGTCTCACACCCTATTTGGTTCATGATTTTGGGCCCAAATAGATTATATTACCGCGGGTATAGATAAGGGAAAGTGCCCTTCTACTTCAAGTACTATATTGTTGTGGAGCTGGAGAACATGGGACCAAGATGAGGGTTTAAAAGCTATTGAAGTTTATTTGTTTTCTTTTTTACTTTGGTTTATCACTATATTTCATCATTGTGAATTGTTTGGATGCTTTCATAGACATGTGTATCATGCATGATTTCTATATATGTGCTTAAATTTATTACTTCCATTTTTCTGTTGTTTACTTATTGAATGGTGTTATTTATTCCGCTATTGTTATTTGTTTCATTCCAATGTGTTACTCTACCAATGAGGGAATAGTTTCCCCCACTATCACACCTAAGGCCCATGCTACTTGTTGGAAGCCTCTGGCATTTGGGGAAATGCGCTTGAGTCCATGTGATCAACTGGGTACGGGGCACCTCTGGGCGGCACCTGGAAACGGGATGTTATAAGATGGCATCAGAGGGATTATTTTCTTCTTGTCTTACTGTTTGGAGCCTATATCCAATGATAGGAGGGAATAGGTACATGGTAAAAATCTATTTCTGGGAGTATCTAGCCCATGTATAAGGAAATCCAATTTACCTTGCATAATGTGATTTTTTTGGTTTTGCTATTATTATAGTTTATTTGACTTAACCATTGGGTGATTCACATGTTTTGTGCTATTAACATTGATAATATTGAGGTTCTATTTCTGTTACAACCCGATGAGATGAGGGTATGCCATCTCATGCATCTTATAGGAACTTGGTGGAGATAACATGTCATGTATTCTTACCATGTAATTTAGGGTGAAATATTTATTGCATGTTGTCGTGATAGATGTTGTGCTAGATATGCAGGATGTTGTGATATATGCCTTGATAGAATACCTTCTATTTGATAGGGTATTGGATTGTGTAAGTTTTTGTTTTAATGACCTCCAAACTTTGGTTCATGGGGTGTTATGGACCATCATGTATCGAAATTTAGTAGATCATTCATTTTTATTCCTTGTATATGAAAATTATAATATGAAAAGCATTTATTCGTGGGGATTATGGGCCCTCCCTAATCGGAATTTGGCACTTTAGTGTTTGTTTCAATGTTTTTATGGGTTTTGGAGTAGTTTCAGTGAATTACTGTCTGAAAAAACCAAGAATAAATGGTGTGTATTGCTGAATTCAGTCCATGTATCCTTCTATTCAGGAAAGAACTACTTTTCTTAAGTACACACCGTGTAATATATGTACACGCCATGTAGTCTCTAATCATTTAACTGGCTATGTGGGCAAAGACCTGGGGTTGGGAAATCCTTAAAGGAACATGCCATGTATCGGAAGTACATGTTGTGTTATAAGGACCGTGTGTCCACCCATGTGACTAACGACACAGATGGATGAAACATAGGTTATACACGTTGTGTCCCGCTTGAACACGTCGTGTAGTGTAACCCATGTATCCGACCGTGTGACTAACAACATAGGTCGGTGAAATCTATCTATTACACGTCGTGTCTGGCACAAACACACCATGTAGTCTTGTTCTAGGAGAACTGTGTGGGTTAGTCATGTAGAAGAACTCAGGTAAGGGAAACGATTCAAGTACATGTCGTGTCTTGGGAGAACACGATGTGTGTATGGGGTGTTACATGACCAAAGTAGGCATAAGTACCTATCCATGTGAAAGAAAAAGGGAACACAGTGTGTAGGAGTTTTACACGCCATGTATCCACCTTTTAAAAGTCTTGAATGCTTTCTTTCTCATGTTCCCTTCATGCACATCTAAGTTTCAGTCCTTGTTATCTTGATCTAAGGTGTGTGTTTGACCTTGTAGAGTCATGCCACAAAGACGTCCTCTGGTTGAACTCCAGTTGTAGGGCAGTGGAAAGACACCAGACATGGATGATCTGGGATTTACAGTAGATCCTCTAGTTGTTTCTGTCATGGAACCAACCATTATTCTAGATACAAGTGTCGATGCACAATTCCGAGAGGGATTCATGAGTTTTATGCATACCTTAAGAGGTGTACCTCATCATGCCCCATCTGGGACAGAGTTGATGTCTTTCAGCAGTAGAATCCTCCCACCTTCTCAGAGTATGGGGGACCTCAGGCTACAGAATCATGGGTAGAAGCCATGATATCGATCTTTGAGCATCTAGAGATGCCTCCGAGGAGGAGGGTGAAGCTCGCTATGTATATGCTTCGGGATTATGCCAAGAGGTAATGGGATATGATCTCACAGGTGGGATTCCATTAGGTTATGGCTTTGGATGAGTTCTAGTGTGCCTTCTACGATTACTTATATCTGGAGAATTTGAGCGTTGATCGAGCCCGAGAGTTCATGAGTCATGAACAAGGTACTCTCTTCATCATGGAGTACTCTTCCCACTTCACAGAGCTACTTCACTTCACACTCATTCCAGGGGGTGATGAGTTATTTATGGTGAGGAAGTTTGAGGATGGCTACTACACAGTCATGACAGAAGTCTTATGCTAACCGAAGGAGATGACCTCTGGAGTTTGATGTCGAAGATAAGGTTTTCCTACATGTCACACCAAGACTGGGACATAGAATTATTAGAAGATAGGGTAAGCTTTCACCAAGATATTTTGGACCATTTGAGGTTTTGGAGAGAGTCAGGCCGGTTTCTGATAGGTTTTAATTATCTCAGAGTTATCGGGATATGCACGACGCCTTCCATGTTTCTCATATACAACATTACTTCTCAGACCCATCTTATGTTTTTCAACCCGAGGAGTTTGAGCTAGAGGTGGACACATCATTTGAGGAGCATCATATCTGGAATGTTGATCACAATGCGATGGGTCTCTATGGTCGGTCTATTCCTAGGGTACGGGTGATATGGTAGCACGAGTGAGTACATTACAAGTCATGGAAGAGGGAGGACAGTGTACAATCGTAGTGTCCGGAGCTGTTCGAGGGTTCTTATTCTACATTATCTTCCTAGGAAATCCGGGGAAAATTTTCATTAATGGGGGAAGTTTGTAAGACCCTAGATATTCTTTCTAGGTATTTCTTTCAATTATAATTGTTTTTTAGGAAAAGATGAGTTTCTTTAAATTTATGGAGTACACTTCAGGTACTTATAAGTACCCACCATGTACTTATAAGTACACACTATGTACCTGGTTGCCACGGGTAGCCGTTTACTGGTCGTGTAATGGGTGATCACATGGTCGTGTGTGGTGACCTAGATACCGCCTAAAGCGGAGGGAAGGTGAGGAATGTACATGCATTGTATCCCTAGGGAACACACCATGTACTTTTAATTTTTTTCATTAAACTGACAGGGGTCACGTCTCATTCAAAAAAATACCTTCTTCTCTACTCGTCTCATCCAGGAGCGACCGTATGGCACGATTCTTCTCCATACCCATGACTCTCCACCCATTATCTGAATCAACCACTGTCGATTGCGTTGGAATCTCCACGGTTAGCTCTTCCTTCTTCTAGAGCCTCATTTCCTGATTTCTCTTCTTTCGTGAGATATCCTTGGTTGAAATTTTGTGAAGTTTTTGTAGATCTATGAAATTATAGGGAAATTAAAGGCATTAGGTTCATTTATATCATCTTCAAAATACCAAGGTAGGTGTTTTGTGCCTTTCCCTAGTTTTTCTTTGAGTTATATGTGCAAAAGAGCCCAATACCCTTGTTCAGGGTATTGCGTGTTTATGGTTTTCAGCCCTTCTATTGCCTACTATGCCTTGTTTTCATGAGTAGAGGATTTATGATTATAAATAGGGTTATTTTACTTTTTATGGATGTGTTTTCCCATGTTGTCTTGATATTGACTGATTGTTCAATATTTTTCGGTAAGGCTGCTTGTTTTCCATGCCTAGTGTTGTTAGGATGGAGTGATTTTATCTAACATGCAGTGATATGTTGTAGACTATTTATCCAAATAGTTCTTGAGGTATACTTAGGATTCCATATATCATTTTCACATGATTTACTTACACGGGGATGTGGGAACCTGGTGTAGTAGACCATAGGGGGAATAGACATTGATGGATTCCCCAGAGTGTCAGTTTACTTTTATGTTGCGAGACTATTGGGGGGATGGAACTTGTGCTCCCTCAGAGGTCAGTAGTTTCCTAGTTACAAGACCAAAAGGGGAATTGGACATTGAGTGCTTCCCCAGAGTGTCTATAGTTACTGATATGAGACCACCAGAGGAATTGACGTTGAGTGATTCCTCAGAGAGTCTTTGATAAAGCTAAACCAGAGGGGTTAGACTATGAGTAACTCCCAGAGGGTTGCTTATGTTCTCTTAGTTAAACCATAGTAGTTATACTATGAGTACTTCCCAGAGGGTTACCTATCTTTGATTATATACTTACTTGATACACCAACATGAATGCATTTGGAATTGTAGGGTTGTTTACTTTGGAGTACTTCCTTGTTTGCAGCTTCATTATTTCTTATTGCCTTCTATATATATTCACTGACTCTTAGGCATATATCTTGGTTGGATGCCTACTCAAATTCGTCTCACACCCTATTTGGGTCATTATTTTAGGCCCAAACAGATTATATTGTTGTAGGTATATATAAAGTAAATCACCTTTGTACTTCAGGTACTTGATTGTTGTGGATCTGAAGAGCATGGGACCAAGCTGAGGCCCGTGATGCTACATTAGTTTATTTTTTTCATTGTAAAATGGTTTAGTAGTGTATTTCATCATTATGACTATTTTTACTGCTTTTCTAGACATATGTGTCATGAAACTTTTATATATTTGTGGTTTAGTTTATTACATCCAGTCTTCCACTATTTACTTAATGAATTGTGTTATTGATTCCGCTATTGTTATATGTTTCTTTATACTGTTTTACTCTTCCAATGAGGGCATTCTTTCCCCATTTTACACCCAGGGCCTTCACTGCTAGTCAATAGCCTCTGGAATATGGGGAAATGCGTTTGAGGCCATGTGACCAACTGGGTACAGGGAACCTCTGGGCGGCACTAGGAACCGGGATGTTACAATTCTTTTCAGTAATTAAGTATAACATGAATATTAGTAAAATAAAAGGAATAATGAACTGGAAAATATTAATTAAGAACTTATATAATTAACATAATTATATAATTCTTTAAGATAGAGAACGTACATGAAAAGTAAGACTCAAGGTAAGGGACACATTACATTAAAACCTAGATTTTAATGATTTTATTATTTATGTTTTAAATATTTTTTTTGTTATTAAAATTTATTTTTGGTGAAATTATATTTATATTATTAAATAATAAAGTACATTATATATATATATATTTATTTAATTTATTTTAATGTTTTTGAAAAGGAATCATATTACATATTTTAGAAGGAACTTTTTTACATTATTTAAAGAAAGGAAAAATGAATTATATTTTTTAACATATATGGTGTTAAGTGCTTCTCATAATGTCATAATCGTTATTTTATGTTTTTTACCCTTAACAGCCTTCCCTATTTTCATCAATAAAAATATTATTTTCCACTTACTTTTGCGAATTCTAGATTTTATATTGCTTCATTAATGTAAAGGGATATATTAATATCCAAAAATGTTTTACTTATGTGTTCAATAGTATATTCTTATGATATAGTTGATGGAAATGAATGATTTTTTCTGATTCATGTATTTTATGGTCCTTTTAAATATTTTATTATTTTGGGTGGGCTCGTTTTTACTCCACAATTCATTGTGTATTATTATGTTATCTGTAGAATTATGCTCCAATTAACTGAGTTGGTTATTCCATTTATAAGGGTTCATGTAAGGGATCTATGTAGATGATGTCTAAAGGTTCATGCATGAATTTTATATGGTTTATAATTAGTGTTCGTAGAAAAATTTTAATTTCATAAGTTAATATAATGTTTTTTACTTAATGTAATAATTATTACCCTTATGTTTAAAATTTTATGATTTTAGAAAAATGTTTTTGATGGGTTCTCATGTTTTCTATGATATATAAATTAGTAGTATTATTCAATTTTGTTTTTTATAATGTGTTTAATGAAAAAATTATGTATTAAATTTGATTTCATGTGTAATTAAATTATTTTTTTAGCTCAATGTTTAATATGTTAAAGGAAAACATGGTCATAGGATAACATGGTTTTAAAATGGTCTAACAGGTTTTTTTATTTGTTTTTATATGAAATTTTCTTAACATTTCAAGACCATAAAAATTTTATAATGTTTTTAATAGGGATTTATTGATGGGTAGAAAAAATTATAAATTCACGTTTAAAATTATAAATATTTTCCTGAAAATAAATCATTAATCATTTTAAAATTACCGTATAGCTTAAAAATTCATATTAAGTGGAAGTGAGATAATTGTAAGGTACTATAGTTTATTCCAATTTTATGAACCAATTAATTATAACTCTAAACCTAAAGAGGTTCTTTGTAATGAATGAGACTGAATTTTGGTTTTAAAATGAAATTATTAGTTTAATAATGATCTCGACATTTTACGTTGAGTATTGGTTTGGAGTTTGTTCATATAAAGAATTTACATGATAAATTTTTTAATTAATGAACTGTAATTGGATATTATTTTATATAGTATATAAAATTGGATACATTACTTTTTAGGATATAAATTATTATCTATTTCTATCAAACAATTATGAGTTATAACATTTTGAAGAAATATTTTTTCCCAATATCATGGTGATGTGTAGAATAAATTCAGATATTTTATTTTGACCTCCCTTATAATCCTATGAAATAGAATATTTGTTTAGTCCTTCAATAATTATTCATGTTTCAGATTAATTATACAAGAAGGAGATATTCCAAAAGATCCTTTATTCTAATAAAGGGAACCAAAATACGTTTCTCCAATAACTAACAAGGTATAGTCGAAAGGGTCCTTCTTCTAATGGGTGAATGTTTTTAAATCACTAGATGATGGATTATTGGAAGATACTAGATATCAAGATCCTCTTGTATGATCATAAGGTATATATATTCATCTACTATAGGATATCAACAAAAATAATTTGTGCTAACGCATTCATTAATAGGGTTGTATACTGTAAAAAAGAAGAATAATATATGATATTGGATGTCATTTTTCTCAATGGAATGATTCGAAGGGATTTTAGAGGGTGATACCACCATATGATAATATGGACCCCACAATAAAATGTGTTGTTAGAAAACATGTTGAGTTGTTATTTAATTACTAGGTTTAGTGATATACATGAAAAAATATAACAATTATTGTAAAAAAAATTATTTATAATTATGAGTAAATTAAAGGATTTATTAATTCACCCATGGATATAGGACTCACAATATGAACCATGTAAACATTTTATTCCTTTTTACTTACTTTGACTTATTTTCATTTTGTTTTTAGTTTTTTTGTATAAATTAAGAGTTAATGTTAAAAATTAGAACTACGTGTGGTGATTAGGACATTATAATTATTCTTAGATCCAGTACAATAAAATTTCCTTTTCTCTTCCACAACTGAATTTTTTTATGGTTCTGATGGAATGATTTCAATGATTCATGTGAGGGGAATGATTATAAAAAATTGGTATCATTATGAAGGGTCATATCATTTCTTTATTGTTCACTTAGTAATGGCTCCGGTAATGTTATTTATTGCTCACATGTAATTTCAATTTAGTGTGAGTCAATATAACCTAAGGTTATTGAATAAAATTATGGAATGATTGGGTTATAAAAATCACATTTAATGGAATTCAGTTTCAAAAAGATATGATTAAAGGAATGTATAATTCATAAAGACCTTGATTCACCATTGAAACAAACTAAATTGGAAGAAACATAGAAATGTTAATTGTAAGGGATTTACAGAAAGGTGTAGGTTTTATGTAGATGTTATTTTCCTAGAATGTGGCTATGAAAATTTGAGAGAAGTAGAAGAAAAATAATGTTGGATATCATCTATATATGATACATCTGATAATGACATAACACTAAAAATGGTTTTCTGAAGTTATGACACCTAAATATGGGTTTATCAAAATAGTGGTTAACATCTTATCATGTGAATGAATTCATCATGATCCAGAGATAGATTGTGTTAGGGAATTTGAATTTCAATGATGATGGTTAGGCCATACATCTATTTTAATCACCCCCAAAATCATGGGAGGCTTTGATAATGAAAATTTTTGTCTCCTTTTGTAAAATAGATAGGATATTGAAAAATACATAGAACACAATTATGAATAAACTTATATGGAAGAGGGATAATTAGTCACATTTATATGATGCATTTAATAAGTAAGGGTCCAATAACATCATCAAATAAGTTGAAGAATATTATAAAAATTCAAGGGAAATAAGTTGATTTATGTTTTCCAGGACAAGACTAACTATTTAGTATTGCAGAAAGAGGTGTTATATTATGAAGTATTTTTGTGGGAATATAGTGAAATATGGAAAGAAATTATCTAGTATTTTATGATTCATTAACGTCATATCATATGGAAGAACAAGTTTACTTCTGCACTTCAACATTCCAGTAGAGTCTTGGATTGATGATTTCATGCCTCCATTTATTCAATGGGAAAGAGAAAAAAAAATTCAAATATGATTATAGATATTTAAGAAGACTGCATGTAGTGGATAATAATTTTATAGATAATATAGGAAATAGATAAGTGAATTTTTGGATTAAGAGTAGAAGGACTCTAAGGTTGACACAATATTGAAATATTTTAGGCCTTTATAATATTTTTTTTTGTTTAAAAACTGTATGAAGAATTTAACAAGATGATATTTATAGAAGGAGTGTAAAAATAAAATGGTGTTTATCAATATATAGAGAGTTGTAAAGGATGGAAGACATTATTTTAATTATAATGGAATAGAAAAATCCACTTGGTAAATTATTTACTTTTATATTTCTAAAAATATGTAACTACTATATTGGGAACCATAGTGATATGTATAGGAAAGATATAGTGGAAAATGATATGATGAAGTTAGATCTTGCTAAATTTATAATTTTAGATATTTTTTTACGTTCTAATAAAGTTAATATGTATTTCAATATAAAATTAAGAACACCAAAATTATAGATGCAAGATCTATTATATACAGATGTCTAGGTACCATTCCTAGTCCAGCGTGAATGTCCCAAAGGGATTCTTTTTTTGTTGATTTTTTGAAAACCCGCCTTTAAAAAGATGATGGTTAACCCTTATAATTCTCATAGGCTTATATATTACATTTCTCATAGTCTTGAATAAATTACAGTATTCGTAGGTCTTAAGTAAATCATACAGACTCTGACTAATTGAATCCACCCCTCCCCAGCATCAGCATCATGATCAGCTCTGAACCTTTGCATGGTTGTTCGGATAGCTATCCAATGTAGAGATAGACAGTCCCAGTACCGATGGTTGATGTTTAAATTGATGAAAAAAATATAAGATCAATGATAAGTATAAAACAATCTTCTTCATGGGTTATGAATATAAGATCTTCAAATTTTGAAATTTGGATGGTAACAAAATAGTGTTTATTAGAATTTGAAATGTGTTCTTCAATGATTTATTCCTTATGAAATAGTAGAACATGGATTCGACTAAATTTGAATGGGAGTATTTAAATTTAATCCTATTTAGTCTAATTGGAAACTCTAGATAAATACAAATTATAAACAGTTTAGATGAATATAAATCTAACAAAAGATAATTGGTTTATGAGGCATAAGTAAATGTAAGAATAAAAGGATTAAAATACAAACCAGTCAGAGAAATACTTGAATGATAGAGAAATAATGAGGCTCAGATTAGAGTTATATAAAGGAACATTCAAAAAGTATTAGTTCTATAATGAGAATAGATTTAGAATTAATTGTGAAGTTCCAAATGAGTAAAAAATATGGTTCATATGTTTTGTTTTCATGTTCAATTCATACTCTTAATATATGTGTGAGAACCAAAAATATCATAAAAAGTGGCTAGACTTGGGTATTCTACTAAGTGGGAGTTGGATATGAAAGATTAATTGGATTCAATTCATATGAAAAACACCCTATACATAGAAGAACTACCACCTTGAAATAAAGATCTTGAGAACTGATGGTTAATTTGGTTAATATAATAATATAATGAAACATGAAGGTATAAAGTAATGATGGTGGGAAAAGGGTTTTATTAAAATTATGGTATATAAATTTATAAAAAAATCACTATTACTAAAACCTACTATTATTTTAATTGTTTTTATATTGATGTATTATATAAGTTACAAATACAATAAATCGATGTAAAGATGGTTTTTCTCCATATAAATTTTGAGGGAAAAATATTTCTTAGAATACCATTTGATTTTTTGGAAAACAAAATCATGAATTTGTTTATAAGTTTATGAGGGGTATCTATGGTTTTAAAAAAAATTCATGTAAATGGAACAATATATTTGACACATTTATGGGTGATAATTTTTAGAATATATGACTCAAATATTTTTCTTTATAAAAAAGGGTTACGAATTTTGGGACTTCATCATTTTTAATTTATATATGGATGACATTCTTTTGGTGGGTTTTAAAATGAAATATCTTGGAGAATATGAGAGAATATTGGGCATGAAAAAAGACTAAGTTTGGAATACAAGAAGCCTGGTTCTATCATAAAAGGACTACATACATAGGATTGCTAAAATATTCAAAATAAAAAAAAATGTATGTTGGTTTCATCTCATCCAATCTATCACTTCATAATTTCAAAGGAGAAATATGAAGAGAAATAATGAGAATAAAATAAAATTAAAAAAGTAATATATGCATTAGTTTTTGGAATTTTTATGTATTCCATGGTGTGAACACATTTAAAAATTGTATTTATTGTTGGTGTTGCTAGTTTATTCATGGAAAATTCAATTAAAAATAAATAGTAATTAGTAAAATGGATTACTTAGTATATGAAATGAATAGAAGGTACAACTCTTTATTTCAAATATGATGATATTTATCTTAGATTCCTTAACACTGGATTTGGGGGATACTTTTATGTTAAAAATAGTATAACATGAGATGTTATTAATTATGGAAGAACCAAAGTCAAAAATATGTATTGATAGAACATTATTTTCTCAATTTCATCAAAAAAATTAAAATATTAAATAGTAGAAGAAGCAGTAAATGAAATGCAAGGATTGGGGTGTTTGATTGAGGATCTCAGAAGAATCTAAGAAATCAAATTGCCATACTATGAAAATCATAGTATAATTCTTCTTTCAAAAAATATATTATTCTATAAAATTTATAAACACATCAACCTTACTTACCACTTTATATATATGTTTCTAGAAGATGGAAAATATGAGTGTAACATCCATCCATCTAGAGACTATTGATCGGTATCCCAGTGGGTAGTCTCCATATGACCTCAGGCACACCACTTCATATTCAAAAAGAATCTAATTAGGAGTGTGGGTATAGGGAGTTATATTGGAGATAATATACCCACATATCAGAGTAAAAAAAGTGTAAATAAACAAAACAGCATCCAAAGTAGCTAATAACTAGATTATATGGAATAATAATCCATAATAATGCTATAATTAATGATGTTTGGAAGCATGCAGTCAAATGAACCAACGTTCAAACAAGAATATATCAACATTGATTTCCCACTAGTCTAATCCCTTATATACATAAACAATAGAATATAATTATAGTAATGCTCTAAGAAAATTCTCAATCCTCACCTCCTCACAATATCTAGTCTCATCTGAGATATAATTCATTGTTTTGAAACATTGGGCCTATTCCCTTCATGAACCAAAAATAAATGAGTTTCTCCCCATAAACCATGTTTTAGGGATTCCGAGGCGGGGTGTTAGTAGAACTCAGTTTGGATCCAACAATCTAGTCCCCAAAATAACAAAAAAATCAGTGTATTCACACATTATAGGTCCATCTAAATAAATAAATCACAAAACATAAATAAATAAACTGTCATAAATTCTTGGGTTCCTATATTATAATTGGGATCTATTATGCCTTCAATATCTAGTGAAAGTGTTACTACAATCACTTGGTATAATCATGTAAAATAATACTGGCCTTAATATCTATATAGCAGAAAGTGGAAGAATGTATTCATAGGTGATGATTTTAGGTAATTAAGTATTAAAAATCTTTAAACTAATTCCTACAAGGAAATCCATTGAAATCCATATAGACTTCAATGACCAAATACCAATATCATTGTCATTTCATGTAGGCATAATTTGAATACAAGTTTGTTGACCATGTCATTACATGTAGATAGATAATAGGATGAATATGAGAATATTACCTAAGTATTTGTAAAACACTAAAAAAAATCTGTTAGGGGAGATTTGAAAAAAAAATAAAAAAAAATATATACAATTAATTACTCTTTTAGATTTACATTATTATCACTTTCAATTTTCATACATCACTTTCTCCATCATTTTACTTACTCACCACATCATATTTGGCTCGTATTATTATTAATTTTTATTATCTTTCACAATTTGGAAAAACTCATTTATTATACTCATCCACCATTTCCACCATTTACCCATATTTTCAACCTTATTTTCAGACCTCTACCATTTTATAACCCTTTACCACTTAAAAAATCTATGTTAAACCATCCCCCAACACAATATTGATTTGGGAAGGATTGGTGGCATGTGATTGCCCAAAAAAATGTATTATATTTCATAAGAGTTTGAGATTTTAATTGAATGTTGAGAGTGGAGATAAATAAGAAAAAAAATCATGAGTGTGTGTCCTTATGTGTGTGAGTGTGTATATTCTATGTGCATGTGTATGTATCCTTATGTGCATGAGTGTTTATATCTTGCATGTGTGAGTGTGTATCCTTTTGTATGTGAGTACGTATATCTTGCTTGTGTGATTGTGCATATCTAGTGTATGTGAGTGTGTACATCTTGTGTGTGTGTGTGTGTGTATATTAGCATGTGTGAGTGTGCGTGTGTATATTTTTGTGTGTTTCTACCAGTGTGTGTTTGTGTCTCTATTATATATGATGACAAAAGATTGTGGGAAGAGAATTTCTCATGCTAATGACGAAGGAAGTCGGTGTAGATGTCCTGCACTGAAATCTATGCCATTCCAAATGCAGTATTTAGTGATCCATTTCGGGAATCTTCTTGATAGAAAGTTGTAGCTGCTACATGAGATGATTGAAAACCTAGAGAATCAACTAAGCCCGAGGATGATCCATGATAACCCATGACTTTCCCCAACACCACATCACCCCCACATCATAGAGTCATAGATAAAGAAATTTGATGATGATTTTAAGGATATCCCATAAAGGATGAGGAGGTTACAACAACCTATATGAGGTCAAAGTAAACCACATGAGGATGACATTCTTGGAGGTATTATGGTGAGGTCTCTTTGTTTCAATGTAAAAGTGATCTGGAAGCATACTTGCAATGGGAGATGCAAATTGAGAAAGTCTTCTATTTCTATGTATATTTTGAAGAGAAAAAGGTAGAAATTTATTCCCTTGAATTAATTGATTATGAATTAATATGGTGGGATCAATTTCAAAAGGATATAACCTGATATGAAGGAAGTTATATCCATACTTGGGAAGAAATGAAGTTTTCCATGAGGAAACAATTTGTTCCCTCAGACGACCATTTATATCCCCATAACAAGCTTCAATGACTTGCATAATAGAGTAAGAGTGTTGAATATTATTACAAGTAGATGAAAATTGGCATGATTCAATCAAACATTGAGGAGGATCTGAAGGAAACCATGGTGCGGTTTTTACATGGGCTCAATCAGGAGATTACCGATCAAGTGGAGGTGTACCACCATGTAGAGATATAATATATAATCCACCAAGCTACTGAGATTGAGAAAAAAATCAAAAGTATCATCAAAATGATGAAACCTACCAACCCTTTCACTCCATAGAGAAATTTGAGGAAGAAAATTAGAGAATCATCAAATCCAAAATAGGTGATTGATCATAAAAGTGACAAGGTAATTATTCCACCTAAGAAACGTACTTTTTAGGATAACCAAACAAGTAACTGAGATATTTTATGTTTCAAATATCAAGTAATGGGTTCACATCACTAGTGAATTCCTAAACTATAACACCATGACCATAAAAATGTATGGTGAATGGGAGACTGATGGAGAGATCGTAGAGGAGGAAGAGGAGGAACCCTTTGAAATTGATAATGGAGAATTTGTAGAAGATGGTGAGATTATTGTCACTAGGATAGTTCTAAGTCCAAAATTGACCATTGGAGAGAAGGAATAGTGGGATAACCTTTTCCATACATAGTGAAAGATCCATGGGAAGGTATATAATGTTATTATTGATGTAGTAAGTTGTATCAATTTGATAAGAACAAAGTTAGTGGAGAAGTTGGGAATTCCAACTTTGAATCTTCAACATCCATATCGTCTTTAGTGGTTGAATGATTTTGTAGAGTTGAAGGTTACCAAATAGGTGAAGGTATTATTATCCATTGGTAAATACAAGGATGAGGTACTATGCGATGTCATTCTTATGAAGGAATGCTACTTGTTGTTAGGTTGACCGTGGCAGTGCGATCAATGTGTTACTCATGATGGGTTCTTGAACCATCACTCATTTGTACTCTAAGGGGAACCTATAACCCTTAAACACATGTCCCCCCAAAAAAATTAGAAGATCGCATTTTGAGAGAAAATAAAAAAATTAGTGATGAGGAAGAAAAGAGAGAAAATTAAAAATGAGACATTAAGGTAAAAATAGAAAATGATAGAAGAAAAAAAATAGAGAGCAAAGAAAAATCAAGAGGGAAAAAAGATTCTAGGGGAGAGAAAATTGTGATGTTGGAAAAAAAAATTGTGAGGTTAAGAAAGCTTTAATTTATCAAAAAAACCTTTATGTACTTATTTAAAAAGAGGTGATGTTGAACACCAATGACTTGAAATCTCTTTTTCCACATGTTGTTGAGTCATTATTGTAGGAATTTGATGATGTGTTTTTTCAAGAGGCACCACCCAATTTTCCACCCATTAGAGGTATTGAGCATCAAATTGACCTCATACCCATAAAACCACTACCAAACCGCCTTTCATATTGAACATACTTAAAGGAGACAAGAAATTCAAAGGCAAGTTAAAGATTTATTGGATGTGAGATACATCAGAGAGAGCCTTAGTCCTTGTGCTATACCAGTTCTTCTGGTTCCCAAGAAGGATGAAACATAAAGAATGTTCATTGACTGTAGATCCATCAATAAAATCAAGGTAATATATCTTCATCCTATCCCTAGGTCATATGATATGAAATATGAGTTAAATGGATATGCTATTTTATAAAAAATTGATTTAAGAAGTTGTTACCATCAGATTAGGATGAAATAAGGAGATGAGTGGAAAACTGCATTTATGAAAAAACATGGAATTTATGAATGGTTAGTCATGCCCTTTGGTCTCACCAATGCACCTATCATATTTATGAGGTTAATGGATCATATATTATGTGCATATATTGTAAAATTTGTTGTAGTTTACTTTGATGATATTTTTTGTATATAGCAGGACTTTACAAGAACATGTAGATCACTTAAGAAAATTCCCAAAGGTGTTAGGAAAATAAAATTTATTTGGAAACATTAAAAAGTGTGAATTTTTCCTTGATAAAATTTTTTTCCTTTTATTTTTGGTAAGAAGTGATGGATTTTAGGTAGATATTGAGAAGATAATAGCTATTTAGAAGTGGTTGAATCCCACCTCCATCAGACAGGTAAGAAGTTTCAATGGGATGTCTAGTTTTTATAGGAGATATATGAAGGAATTTAACATACTAGAATCACTATTTAATGAGCTTACAAAGAAGAATGTTCCTTTACAATGGGTTATGACTCACTAAAAGATTTTCCATGATCTCAAGGAGTGACTCACCCACGCCCTCTACTTTCAATCCCAGACTTTGGTAAGACCTTTGTAATTAAATGTGATGCAATTTTAATTGGTATTGGTGGATTAATCATGTAGGAAGGTATGATTATTTCTTATTTTAGTGAGAAATTAAATGATCCAACTCTAAACTATGCTACATATGATAAAGAGTTGTATGCATTGTTTAGAGTACTAGTGCATGGTATCATTATCTTTATCCTAAATAATTTATGATCCATTCTGATCATGAGAATCTTAAACACCTCAAGAGCCAAAATAAACTAAATAGGAAACATTCTATATGGTTGGAATTTATTGAATCATTTACATATGTCATAAAGTATAAAAAGGGTAAAGAAAATAACACAGATGATGAAATTTCACATATATATTCTCTTTTATCCTTAATATATTCTAAACTCCTTGGTTTTGAATACATTAAGGATTTATATGCCACTAATAATGATTTGGGTGAACCTTATGGTCATTTTAAACCCAGAGTTAGTTGGAAAAAGTTTTATTTACATGATGGATTCTTATTTAGAATTGATAAGCTTTTTATTCCCAATTGATCTATCCATTTACTTTTACTAAAGGAGTCACATTTTAGTGAGTTAATGGGACATTCTAGTGTTCCAAAAACCTTAAGTGTTCTTAGTGATCATTTTTATTAGCTTAGAATGTCTAGAGATGTTGAAAAATTTATGCAAAAGTGCATTGTATTCTATAAATCCAAATCTAAACTGAACCCACATGGATTATATCTTCCTCTCCCAATCCCCAAAACCCCTTGGGAGGATATATAAATGTAATTTATTGTGGGGTTACCAAGAACCAAAATGGGGAGAGATTCATTTTTTGTTGTGGTGGATTGGTTTTCTAAAATGGAACATTTTAAACCTTGTAAAAAAATAGATGATGCAGCTAATATTGCAACACTTTTCTTTTAAGAAGTAGTCAAACTCCATAGAATTATGTGGAAGATTGTTTGAGATGGAGACACAAAATTACTTATTTACTTTTGGAAAACCTTATGAATAAAATTGAGTAAAAAATTACTATTCTCCACTACCTGTCATCTGCAAACTAATGAGAAAACAAAGGTGTTGAACCAGAAAATGTCATCCCTTCTGCAAATAATTGTTAAGAAGAATCTCAAGAATTGGTAGAAGTGCTTTCCATATTTATAATTCACATATAATAAGGCCAATCATTCAAATACTCAATATTCTCTATTTGAAATTGTTTATGGATTTAACCCCTTGACCATATTGATCTAGTTCTATTTCCTATGTAGGAATCAACTAATATGGATAAGAAAGGGCGTGAAAAATTCATCAAGAAACTCCATGAAAAGGAAAAGAAAAATATTCAGCAAATTACTAGAAATACATTGATCATGAAAACAAGGGTAAGAAGAAAGTGTTTTTCAAGCATGGTGACTTATTTTGGACTCATATGCAAAAGGAAAAATTTCCTGACAAGCAGAAATCAAAACTCATGCCACAAGGAGACAAAACTTTTTGAGTGCTCAAGAAGATTAACAATAATGATTTCAATATAGATTTACTAGGTAATTATGGTGTAAGTTTCACTTTCAATGTTTCTGATATTTCTCCTTTTTTGGGTATAGATGATGAAAATTCAATAAATAATCATTTCCAAGAGGGGGAGGATGATTAGAACCATGTTGAAGGAACTGAGTCGATTTCCTGGGTGTTGGAGTTGGATTTTCATGGACCGATGATGTGAGGGGGATTAAAGAGTTTGAATGCTATAATGGGTACCCATCTTGCTTCATTAAAGGCCCAATGGATCTCGCCTTGCATGGGTAGAGAAAATGGGCCTATTATCTCACTCACTCAAGCCCAATCATGATGTTTAATTATTGGTCCACATAGATTCATGAATTTTGGAATACGTTCCCACATAAATAATTATAGAATGAAATATTTGGACACCAAAGTCAAATCCAGTGGGCTAGGCACTCAAATTCAAATCCGGTGGGCTATAGTTGGAAATTTATGCACTAATTTTCCCAAAAGTCTTTGGTAGACTCTCTATATTTTTTACTTTAATGGACCAAAGTAGTTTTAGCCTTTATGACTTTAGGGTATTAGACCCTTGACTATTGTATCACCCCTTGGCTATAAATAGCCACCCCATGGCACTTATATAGAATTCAATATTATAATAAAGAGATTATTATTTGTTTCTCCCTATTGTGTGAGGATCATTATGATTTCCTAGCTTTATCTTGTGTTTTTCCTTATCAATATGAAAGTTATATTGGTGATCCAAGATCATTAAACCCCCAATTCCATACCTCAACCCAAGTGTGTTGTTCTGTGTATTTTCCATCACATCCCTCACTTGAGTGTTTTATCTATATAGTAAGTCATGCCCCTTATAACATTGATTGAATACATTCATCCACTATCCATACCCATCATCCTTGACTTAGGTGCAAACCGTATCCATCATCCGTCATCCTACACCATGAATATCAGGCCACCCCATGTGTCTCGCATCAGTTATTTACCTTGCCATATTGATTGTGCTTATTTATTCATGATAGTATCCAGAATATCCTTACCATTATTGAGCATCTAATATCACATCTTTCTTATGTTTTATTTTACTTAGGATACCAGGAAGTGTTTTCTGATTGATATATAGGGATACACTATGAGGAATAACGACATTATCAAAGAAAACACTTTGTGTATTTTATACTCTCAATTATAATGTGAATTTAAATTATGTATCTAGTTTACCAATACTGCTAAACTATTCGGTACTTCGGGATGAGATTCCTTGTATCTTATGCCAACATAATAAAGTAACCACCCACTCTGGGATACCAGGGTTAGGATCTTTACAGTTGGTATCAGAGGAAGTTTAGTAGAAACATTGGAATCTAGAGTTAGGATACATAGATTAGGGAATATAACCCTATGATAGACATTGAGGATAAGTATATAAGAACATCATAAAGGTTTTTTAAAAGGTAGATATTACATGATTTTCCTAGAAATACATCTATGTATGGATACTATAAGTGGACGCGATTCTTGCATAGATTTACCTAGGGATAATAAATCAAAAAATGTGTGTTGGGATTGAGTCAAGCCTTACCTGGTACATAACAATAGGCCTTACTGTGCATCTGGTTTGACATTCCTGAGAGATATACATAGGATATTTCAAATTTACAAACTATTATGAAGGATTTGAAAATATTTTTATGATTTTTAAACATTCCCAAAGAAACCATGTATATGATTATGAGATTAGATATGCATACAATTTTTAATTTATGTTAAGTATTTCACTAGTATTATGATCATACATTATGTTTCATAATTTTTTGACCTAATATAGTGTATACCATTATTTAGAAGTATTACCTAGTGGAATGAATATGAACCATATCAATGCACATAACCCATATAGGGATTACCCTCCTAGGAAAGATAATAAATCTAGAACTAGATCTGAATTTGGATTTAAAGAAATTATAACCATATTAAGGTAGATGACTCGGTTTATGAGCAATAAAATTTCCCATATAGATTATCCTAATGATTCACCATGCTGAGAAAAAATGTTAGACCACTTCATATGTCAACAACCCCCATCATTCAATGGGATTATAAATCTATTTATAACTAAGAAATGGATAAGTTCCTTAGAGAAGATATTTATCACTTTGGGAAGTAATGAAGGGGAGAAAGTTGTCATGGAAGTTTATCATCTCACAGGAGATTCTGGTCAATGGTGGTCATTGATTCAAAACAATAAGGATGAAAAAGAAATAGAAAACATGAAATGAAAGTATTTTAAGGTACTTATTTTGGAAAATTATTTTTCTCATGAGAAATAACCAAATATTGATATATAATACTTGAATCTAAGAAAAAAGGAAGATGAAAATATTTCCAATTATGAATCCAACTTTACAAGGTTAGAAAAGCATGCTACAAACTACATAAATAATCAAAATAGAATTATTGATTGTTTATTTGACGGGATTATTCCAATTCTTCATAGGTAACTAGCCTCACAAACTTTCTCATCACATGAGGATGTATTATCATGTGGTATAAATATATAGAAATAATTATCTAAGTCTTATGGATTTGAAGGGAATCAAGAGAAGAAGAGAACGAAAGAGAAAAAGACGAATAAAGGGAAGGTGGGAAAGAAGGATTTTACCCATGTGATAACTATAGAAATAAACACCCTGGTACTTTCTTGAAGGGAATAAGAGTTTTCTATAAGTGTGGAGAGAAAGGCCATAATGCTCTTGATTTCAAGGGAAATAAATAAGTTTTCAATATTCAATGCTTCAATTGTAAGGATACAGAGAGCTACATTAATGAATTCCCCAAGAATCAAGGGAATATACCTCAGAATAATCTAAGGTATCAAGGTAAATATTAGGATGTTTCTAAAAATGAAGTGTAATTATTAATTTTCTTGTGTTTAGATTCAATAATTATGTTATAGAAGTATTATTATCAATGATATTATGGTTATAAGAATTATTTAATGTATGAGGGTTTTACTAAAGTACTTTTTCTTTAAGGATTTGAGATCATATATTTAATGGTACTAATGACCATGAAAATTGATTCAATGTAAAGTTTAAATTCTTATAAAACACATGATTTAGGTAAGATAACCATTAATATGTTCTCTATGTTGAGATAATAATTATAAATATATGTTTATGAGATAATATTGGTAACATTGAAATTGGTTAGTGATTTGATGGTTTATGTTATCTTTGTTGGAGTTTGATATATGTTTGGATTTATTTAATATATTAGACAAATCAAGATTTTATTTTTATAAGTATTCATTTTTTCATTAAGGTTTTATGGTGATCAAGGTATCCACATATTTGGAATGTGACATTAAGAGACACTTTATATTTTATGGGGAATATAATGTTGATTTAGTGACCTTCCTTATAAATTTTTGGACTTTGAATTTGTTTATACATATTTTGGATAATTTTTAAGGTGAAATATATATGTAATGGATTGATTTTAACTTTGGGTGATATTGGATAACTTATTATAATGATTTCGGTTTTGGAAAATATCCAGAGATTGGAGGAATTAATTTCCATTCCTTTATTGATCTAATGAACTGTTAAATGTTAATTTTAGTGATTTAGGCATAAAAATCCCTATTGGATATTAATTTATTAAGATATGAAGTTAGAATTGATCAAAGAACAAAAAAAGGATGAAATTTTAAGTATATTTTATAGTGTTCACTATCATAATGGTAATTAAATCCCACAACTTTTGGAAAAATATCAGAGAAAGAAATGTTAACCTATTACTTTCATTTCTATTAAATCAATGGTATTTTAACTCATCAAAAATTTATGGTTTTGTTGTGGTTAACTTTTCATGACCATGTTCTCTATCACTTTCAATTAATCCTTGGACGTTAATATTCTCTTCCATGTCCACGTTTTCATTTTGTATCAATTTTATACAACTTTGAAACTTAGTAACGTGTTATTCTGGATGACCTTCATACTTACATTTATCTCTTATCTAGAGGAATTTTTATTAACCCCTTTATGGTGTGGGTTTCCAAAAAATGTATTTTCAAGTGTCAAACCCCTTATTTCTGAGATCAAGATTAAATTGTGAGAACATAATTTATTTAAGGGGGGTAGAATGTAACACCCTAATATTTTAAAAGAGGAACATAATGTTCGATAGTGTGTATGAAATGAAACACCAAGATTAGAAGATAATATAACACCCTAATAATTTACAATATACTTCTTTGAATTCAGTCTCTTTGATAGCTTTTGATGCACACAACACTGAGTTTAAATGAAACATGATACTCTATAGAGATATTATTATTTAAACATGAACGTTATAACATAGCCATTAAGTTAGAGAGTATGAATAGGACTAACCAAATTATAAAAATTATATGATTTATACATGTATAAAATATATTCAATGGTTATATATTTACTAGAAATAATATAAGAATCATCTCAAAGAAAAAGAAATGTTTTATGAAAAACTCTATTTTTTTAAAAGGTGGTTTATTCACGCTTTGTGAACATCATTTAAAATTATTATTTTTACTACTTATAGAAAATTTATTTGAAAAAATAAAATTAATTTTTTAAATCTAAATGTCAAAATTATATTTGGGTAAATTTTTGAGAACTTTCTAAAAAGATTAATTTTTTGATGAATAGTGAAAAATATTGATTTTTATTGAAAACTGCTTTTTTGTTTAAATTATTTACAAAGTTAAATTATATTTTAAATTATTTTAAAGTAAAATTAGTTAAATTATATTAAAATTTAACAAATTTAGGTCATTTGAATCATTTTCTTATTGAATTTTGATATTAAAACATTCTATACTTATGATAATTTTTAAAATCACAAAATGATTAGGTTAGAGAATTTGATTTTTTTAGATACAAATCACATATATCTAATTAAATGTGAAGAGAATATGGATGAAAAATTGGCTCAATGTAAAATATTTCAATCTTACACAACATAGGCCAATTCTAGAGGTTTTAAAAGAAAATGGTTCTTTTTTGGGGTTTTTTTAATAGGTGGATAATATGGAAAGATAATAAGGTTAATGTATAAATATAATGTAAAAAAGGTGATATATTTCTACCATATCAACCAGAGCTCTGATAACAACTGATGTGAGATTCATGGGGTGGCCCGATATTCACAACGTAGGATGAATGATGACATATATGGTTCGAGGATAAGTGGTGGGTGATGGGTATGGATAGTGGATGTAAGTATTAAATCAATGTTATAAGTAGTGTGACCTACTACATATAAAACACACTCAAGGGGGGATGTGATGTCTAATTTTCATAACAACACACTTGGGTTGTGGCATGAAATTAGGGGATTTGTGATCTTAGATCACCAATATAAATTGTAGATTAACAAGGTAAGAAAACCCAAGATAAAGGGGGAAATATAAATGATCCTCACATAATAGAGATAAATAAAGAATAATATCTCTATTACAATATTTAATTCCATACAAGTTCCATGGGGTGGCTATTTATAGCCAAGGGGTGATACAATAGTCAAGGGTCTAATACCATAAAGTCAAAAAGGATAAAACTACTTTGTTCCCTTAAAGTAAAAAAGGATAAATTCTACCAAATACTTTTTGGAAAAGTAGCACAAAACTTTCCAACTATAGCCCACTGGATTTGACTTTGAGTGCCTAGCCCATCGTATTTGACTTTGGTGTCCAAAGATGTCATTATAGAATTCTCTATGTGGTAAAGGCTTACAAAATTATTGAAACCTTTTGATCCAAGATTTAAACATCATTTTTGGGCTTGAATCAGTGAGATAATATTCCCATTTTCTCCATACATTCAATGTAAGATCCATTGGGTATTTAATGATATGATATGGGTACCAATTATAGCATTCAACATATTTAATATCATCCACATCATCAGGACTTGAAAATACAACTCATCCTCCAAGAAATTGACTCAGATCCTTCAACCTGGTTCTCATAAATAACTGAAACACATGTCATTTAATCAATAAACTAATCATAATATGACAAAAAATAAATGATGATCAAATAAATCCATATAAATAATCACATAATCTTAAAACTTATCCATGGATATTCGAATTAATTCAATAATCACATGGACATAAATAACTAATATCATAATGAGAGAATACATAATTCTAGATATATGAAATATATTTTCAAGACCTTTCATAAGACAGTTTAAATATTTGGGTAGAAACTCATCTAATTTGGTCAACTGATTTGTCTCATAAGACTTTTCAATGCATCAAGGGCCTATCTATAATCAGGACTTGCCCATAAATTACTAAGTCTAATTCATTCATAATATTAAAGGGTTGAAATACAATCAATATAAAAACTCATATTGAAAAACTAACATACAAAATTTTAATATTTACCCCAATCAAATAAACATAATCATAAATCATCAAGAGTAATATGGTGGATGGTAATAAAATTATAAATACTTAGTCAAATTGATCATAAACCATTCAAATAAAGAATAATAATGATATTAATACAACATATACCTAATGTATCATAATCAAAATAAATTTTTGATGTCATTGATGAATAGAAATACCATAAAAATTTTATTAAAAATATTTTTGAGGAAAATAACATTTTTACTTTGAAAATATTTTTAAAACAAAAAGTTCACAAAAATATTTTGAAAATAATTTTATTTCAAAATAAAATTAAAAAACTTTTAAAATAATTCTTAAGAAATTTTTTGGTCATGAAGGAAAAAAAATTTGTTCATTCCATACATGTTAAAACAAATATTTCATTTACATTTTCAGTAAAATCCAAACGGGCATGGTTTAGAAAAACATGAAGATTCCTTTCAAAAAAATTAAAAAATTAAAAAATGGGTAAAAAATTATTTAATAAATCATTTTTATAATGTTAAAAACATTTTTGAAAAAAAATAGAATACATTGTTTTAGAAGAAAAAGTATTTTCGACCGAAGAGAGAAACGAAGTCAAATTTTCTTAAAAACATTTTTATCAATCATTTTAAGTAACAAATAGTAGAAAAATGGTATTGTTACTTGAAAATGTTAATTAATAACTATATTAGAAGATAATTTATTTATTTTAAGATATAAATATCAAATAATTCTCCCAAGGGAGACTTAAACAAAAAATAATTCCAAATAATGATGAGATTATGAAATAAACTCTTACCACTTTGGAAACTTTTGAATAATAAGCCCCATGAAAGAAATGACATAAAATTAAACTTTAAATACTATTAATATAAATATTTTTATGATATAACATATCAAAATGGGTGTTATATACACTACATAAAGTAATAAGTGTTGAATATGGCATATGTCTCATAGAAGTAAAAGTGAGACGAGAAACTCTTGCCTCGGGTTTGAATTCCTTCATATGTGTATAAACCTCATATATAATAAATATATATTTATTATAAATATATTAAAGAAACATAATCATATATCTCATAACATATATGATTTACTTGTAGTCTTTTATCACCCATTTATTAACAATTCTTTGTTAAAATCACTGTTTCGGGTGATAATTGCTTCATTTTTCATGTATGTTTTAGCTCGGTGATTTTGGTCCTTTTAATTTGATCATGGTTACATAATATAAATAATTTTAAACATGATATAAATTTCATATATATTCATTTTATATATTTTTATAGTAAACTATTAAATTTGGATATAGAAAATGGATTACACCGTTCATGGAGATGGTAGGTCGTACGTACGCATGAACGTTGTTTCCATTTATCTCAACAGATGGAACAAAATGAAAATAAATATTAATTAATATTTCATAAATATTATATAAATATATTAAATCCATCATTATATACATCCTTTAAATTTAGTGATGGAAAATGAATTACATCGGTTCGTGAGGTGGTAGTTTGTTGTAGACACGGTCGACAGTTTCGTTTCTTATTTGATGGAAGTGGAGATGGATATAGATTATTTCATTAAAATAATAAAATATATGTATATATTATATTTTTTTTATTATATTATCATATTTTAATAAGTTTTTAAGTATTTTTAATAATAAATTAAACAAATACGCACATTTAAGAATTTTACTTATTCTTTAGAGAGCCACTTTAGGTTTATACCTAAAGAATTATTAGGAGGGATTCCTAATAAAAATAAGGAATATAATATGTGGTTAGTTAAGTAATTAAGTTATTTGGGTAGTTATTGGCTAAAACAAAGGGTTTTTTAAGTGTGAATAGGGGAGGGGAGGGGGCTTTTATAAGTAGGGGAGAGGACACACATGAAATTTTTTAAAAGATAAAGTGATACCCATTTTTTCTCACGTAACAGGCCTAAAAAATGGATCATTATAGAACCTTATAGGTGATAAGGTATAAATATTTCAAAAAAATATATTTTGGACAATATTTGGGTCATTTTAACCCTTATCTTTTTAGTTTAACCCCCCCGGTAAACTCTTTTTTACCTTAACTGCGTTAATTGATTTTTGTTGTTTTCAATATTAATATTGGTAAAATATTTATTTGAACTTATTAGATAATATAAATTATTATTATTAAAAATATATAATCCATTTTTCCAAATTTAATTCATATAATTAGTATAATTCAATTTAGAATTAAATGATAGACGTGATGATGTAACATTTTCCAATGAGAAAATTCTTATAAGTATAGAATGTTTTTGTATAAAAAATCAATATGAAATTGATTCCAATGAACTAAATTATTTAAATTTTAATTTAATTAAAATAATTTTACTTTAAAACAAAATTAAAATATAATTTAATTTTATAAATAATTTAAATGAAAAGGCGGTTTTCAATAAAAATCAGTATTTTTCACTATTCATCAAAAAGTTAATCTTTTTAGAAAATTCTCAAAAACCCACCCAAAGAAAATTTTGACAAGTAGATTTAAAAAATAAAGTTTATTTTTTAAAATAAATTTTCTATAATTAGAAAAAAATTAATTATAAATTATGTGCATAAAGCACGAATAAACCGCCTTTTAGAAAAATACAATTTTTCATAAAACATTTCTTTTTATTTCAAATAATTTTTATTTTATTTCTAAAAAATAGATAACTATTTAATTTATTTATAAATTTTTAAATCATATAATTTTTATAATTTATTTATTCCTATTCATACCCTCCAACTTAATAGCTAGGTTGTAATGGTCATTTTTAAATAATAATATTTCTATAGAGTATCGCATTTTGTTTAAACTTGGAATTGTGTGCATCATAATCTATTGAAGAGGTTGAATTTAAATAAATATATCATAAATTCTTGGGGTGTTATATTATATTCTAATCTTGGTGTTATGTTTTATACTTGATATCTAACATGATGTTCCTATTTTAAAATCTTGAGGTGTTACGTGGTAAATCTACTTACTTGGAGTTCTTTGAGTCTATATAGCTAAAGTGAAGAAAGTTCTTCAAAATTGGTTAGGAGTTATTTTTATGGAGTTGTATAGCCCAATCATAAATGGATAACAAGTGGAAAAAATATTGAAATTTTTATCAATGAGTAATTTAATTCAAAATAAAATGGGGAGTTCTTCCCTATCCACAAAGGGGTAGTTTGCCCTAGCCAAAGGGGGTGTAATAATAAAGAAGTTTCCCATGGAGGAAGAGTAGAATCCCATGAAGAAAACACTCTTGTTTTATAAATATTAAGGGGTTTTGAGGATTTGGGACTAATCAAAGGGAGAGTGTGAGCTATAAATGAGGATTCCTATGATGAAGGGGGAGAAGATATGAAGACACCCAACAAGGGGGAGAGAAAAAAAATATAATCTACTATCTTTTGTCCCCTTTTATTTCATTTATAAAGGGGGGAATTTTGAAGAGGAGTTGAAATATTATAAAAAATCTAGGGGGGTTTTAACCCCTAAAGTTTTGTGTTGTATTTTTTTAAAATACAAGTGAAAATGGTTGAAGTTGTACTTGGAGGATTGATATGGATTCATCCTTATAGTACTCGAAAAGGTGACATATGTCAAGGACGATATGGAATTGTTGAAAAATAGAGCTTGATTGTATTTATTGTTGGATTTTTTGAAAAGTGAAATGTAAGGTTCAATGGATATCATGTTGCTCATAATTATGGATAAGAGAATATGTTGTCACTATGAGGAGTTCATGGGATTTCCTATGAAAGCTGGAAGAGGTTGGGAGCATCAATCTGCTTTCAAGAAGAATATATATTTTTTGCTTAAGCATAATTTTTGTGTCTTGTTTAACCATAATTTTAGGTGTTCATAAAGATTATAATGTCCTACGTAACCAATATTTTAGGTTTCATAACCATGAATTCACTCTGTGTAAACATCGGTCACCTCTACATAATCCTCATCTTTGGGAACTATAAGTATAATTGGGTTTTGTGTAACCATAATCTCTAGGAACCATAAGCATGAATGGGTTATAATTAACCATCATTTGTGTAAACATGGTCTACATAACCACCATCTATGTACATATGGTCTATGTAACCATCTTCTTTATACACATGGTCTACATAACCATCATTTTTGTAACTATCATCTATGTAACCATGAAGGTTGAACCATGTAAGCATCATGCCTTTGTGAAATGTTTGAGGATAGATAGTTTGAAGGTAGATTATGTTGTGACATATTAGTCATTTAAGATGAAGGATCTATGAGGATGTATAAGGTAATATTATCATCATATTTCAATGAATTAAAAGTATCCTCAAAAGGAGTAATTTCAAGTTTTCAGGGATGTCATTTTGAGTTTAAAGATAATATTTCACATGATATTCCTGTAGTTTTTATACCTATTTCAAATGATACTTGTTATGTTATTAAATGTATCAAACATCTTGGAAATTTTAATGGAATCCATGTATCAACCCAAATATAAAGGAAGATGTTGCAGTAATATTTCAGTGGGTGCTGCAAAGAATAAAATCCATGTCACAAAGTAATAGATGTTTGCAAGAGAGGGTTTATGAGCCACGAGGATATTATTTATTATATTAAACTCTTATTTTAAATTTGTATGATTCATGGGAGATCATTAATATGGTAGATCTGGTTTTTCCATGCAACATTCCATAATAAAAAATGGAGGTGGAAATATAGAAGTTGTTGAAGTAAGACTTATGTATATTTTAATACATGATTTGGTTGTCTCATGGAGACTGGTGAAATATCATAAAATATGATCTTTCTAGTCCAGCATGAATAAAAATAAAAAAGATATTTACATGTTGAATATGGGAAGGGATCTCATATAAATATTTTTTGGCCTTTTATAAGAAGGGCAGAATGAGAAGAAAAATAGAGATACTCTCTTATGAGACTTTACTATATATATGTGAAACTAGAAAAAAAGAGTGATATATTATATTGAACATCATCAAAACACTTGTAGGAAAAATAGGAGGACCTTGATTGGATATTATTTTGAATATATACACATTGAATAAGAAAATAAGGAATCAAGCATCAATATGAAGATTTATTCTTCCTATAAAAGAATTGGGAGATTTTTTCAATGAAACAAAGAAGAAAGAGAAGTAATTTCGGTCACTAAACTAGAAATTAAGACTTTAAAATTTATTATATAAATAAGAAAGTTTTGTTCATAGGAGTAATTCATGACATAACTGTAAAGTAGTATCCATGTGAAAATCAACAACGCATCTACCTAGAACTAAGGATGCATAAAAATTGTGTTTTCAATCAAGAATAGGCCACACATCTATAAATTGTGGGTGTTATTCCCTAGAGTAGTGTGCATATTTTTAGTAAAGGAAATGAACCTTGGGTGGAATTGAGCCAACCAAAAAAAACATTACAGGGTAGTGATCCCATACATGGAGTGACCACAGCTAGTGTATCCACTGGACGATAGTACACTTGGTAGTTAATTATTGCATCAATACACTATCGATTACATACTCCTTATAGTATCCAAGTGTTGATGAACCAAGTAAAAAATAATTATGTCCATGGATGCATTAATTTTCTATATTCATTTGAGGTTTTAATTGATGGGTTTTTTATGATCATAATATGACCATATGTAGTGGAAGATAACCCAAACACAAGAAGATCTATCTTCAATAAACAATGTGTAAATAAAACTATAAAATAGATTACCTGGAAAATGCCAATATTAATAGGCTTATTCTTCCTTTATGAAGTATAATTCTTGATAAAGATCATGAAGTAGTGAAAAAAATCACCCTACCTCCGTGGGGGGTGACTCTGACCAATGGATCTATGATCATATCATGAGGATGTCTGAATGTTTAAGGGGTGGTAGTGCCTTCATATTAGATGATGAACAATAGTATGGGAGGAATATAGAATTGTTTACACCCAACAGAAGAAGAAACCATCCTCTTATATAGGTTGAGAATAAGGATCCTCGCATTATATGTGGTTTATACTATTGGGTTAATTCATTGAACATTTTCAATGAATTAATATGAATTTATTAAAACATTCATAATGGTGTATAAATGATAATAAAACTATTCATAAGAAACAAATATATATCATATATATATATATAATTTCATGTATATTTAATACATAAATAAAAATACCCATAACACATGAATGTATTAAATATCCACTTATATATATAATATCATATTATATATATATACACATTAGTGTGCATCTAACAATATTCCACTTGCACTAAAATCCCATAAGGTCTTTATGTATAACTTCACAACTCTTTGTGAATCCATCCAAACTCTTTTAGATACAGTTTTTCATCAAACACTCTTCATTTTGAACACACACTTTATCTAAAATTTTATCCTTATCCAAGATCATAACTATGTGACCCTACTGGCCTTAGTATCATTGACAACAATAATGAAATCTCTATTTCATATATGTAAGCAAAGAGCGGCCTCTATCAAATAATAAATGATCCTCAAGCAACTAAGGGGTCTAGTGTGATCTACATCAAACATACCCATATCACTATATGAACATGTACACCAAAATATGTATCATATACATCATATATATCTTATATAATCCCTTTTTCTATGACATAGATTAGCCACTAGACATAGAACATGTTAATCTAGTATTGTCCTTTCATTATTTTCTTGATTCTCTAAAGAATACTAACTAAGTGGATGAAAATATTACATTTCATTCATATATCTAATAAGAACATCACATTTCAATTATCCAAGTAGTTAAAAACATCATATGTGAAACAACTAATCATGTCCATGCATTTCCATAGTCTAATTCAATCAAGGGATGGATGTCTTTTCTTATCATAAAAGTGGACAATCCCATCTTTATTGGACTGTAACTGGAAACATGATCAGCAACATACCCAAATGCCCCTTGATTAGCTAAGTTCATATGATGTCTTGCTTAAGTATGATATCAAGGTATAATGGTTATTATTCTAGGTATCTCACCAACCCCAGGTAATAAGGACTGGTAATAAGCATACACACCTAAGTATATTCATAACCGTATGACATTCCATGAGATATACTTTAGGGGATCTATCAAAGTGATAAGTATCTACTTATTACCACGAGAATCTATTCTATAATATCTCATATATAAACCTTTGTAATAGATATAAGAATATATTCAAGCTAACCTTTACATATCATCAAAAACCATTATACTCTATGATGATCATCAGTTCGGGATAGCTTAAAGTTTGTATTTTGAAAGGATATTTATCATTCAACCATTCATGTAAAATAAATTGTATCATGAATAAATTAATAATAAATGAAGATTGCATTTATTATAATAACATGATACATTTACAACAATTACATCCAGTCTATCATGTGTTTAACACAGAGAGATTCTACATGACCCTCATGTTGTTGTTACGATAATGGTTTTATTAATATATCTGCTACATTATCCAATGTATCCACCCAAATTATCTTTACATCACCCTCTCAATGATCTCCCGTATGAAATGGTATTTTTGAAGGATATGTTTGGTCCTTTGATGAGACTATGGTTCCTTAGCCTAAGGAACAGCACCATTATTGTAGCAATATAACTTAATTGATCCTTCAATTTCAGGAACCACTCTAAGTTCAAAAATGAACTTCCAGATCCTAACTACTTCCTTCACATAATATGATGCAGTGATGTATTCTTCCTCTATTTTCAAGTTCGTTGTGGTGGATTTTTTGTAACTTTTCCAACTAACTGCTCCACCATTTAGGAAAAACAAAAATCCTGATTGAGATTTCATATCATCTTTGTTGGATTAAAAACTAACATTCACATAACCCTTTACAGATATATCATCCTCTCCAACAAATACCAAAAACATGTCACTAGACATTCTTAAGTACTTAAGGATTTCCTTCATAGTAATCTAGTGACTCTTACCAGGATTGGATTGGTATCTACTTGTTATGCTCAAAGAACATGAGACATCAGGTTGAGTATATAACATAGCATACATGATAGATCCTATGGAAGATGCATAAGGAATCTTATCCATCCTATGTAACTATTTAGAAAGATCATGAATCTTCTTAATATTCATGCCATGAAACATTGGTAAACTTCCCTTTTGGAGTTCTCTATGATATTCTCCATGCTAAACCACTTTATAACTTTACCAATATATGTGTTTTGACTCAGTCCAATCATATTCTTATATCTATATATATATATATCCTCATACCGATCATATAAGTTTCTTCGACCATGTATTTCATTGATATACATTTACCCAACCACATTTTCATAGAGTGAAGTGTCGGGACATCATTTCCAATAAGTAGTATGTGATCATTATACAATATTAGAAATACTACTATGCACCCACTAAGCCACTTATATATACAAGAATCATCTGTGTTTTTTATGAAACCAAACTCTTTAAATGCATCATCAGACTATATATTCCAACTTCGAGATGCTTTCTTCATTACATAAATAAAATGTTTCAAATTTTAAACCTTAGCATTCTCATTTGGAACTTCAAAACCCTTGGGATGTATTATATAAAATTACTTAACTAAATTATCATTAACGAATGCAGTTTTGATAACCATTTGAATTATTCCATAATCTTAATGATTTTTCATGGATAGAAAAATCCAAATGGTATTTATCATCACAATAGGTGAAAAGGTATCTTTATAGTCAATACGATGAATTTTTTTGTAACCCTTTTCCACAAGGCCTACTTTATAGGTAGACACTCTACTATCCATGTCAGTTTTATTATGGAAAACCCACTTTCACCCTATGGGTATCACCCCTTTAGGTGCACATACCAAGTTCCAAACTTGGTTAGTATACATGGACTCCATCTCAAATTCTATAGATTTTAACCATTTATCAGAATCCAAACTCTCAATGGCCTCTTATTGGGAAGTAGGTTCATTTACTATGAACATTATTTCATCATAATTTTCCATGAGAAGTTTATATCTCATAGGTATCCTGAATTTTACTAGATCTTAATGGTTCTTGTGTAACTTGATTCTTTTCTTCTTCCACAACTCTTTGTGGAACCAGCTCAACTTCTATGTCAAGAACACTTCCTATTTGTTGGTATTTAAATTTTCCAAGTTCAAATTTCCTCCCACTAAATCCTCAACTTAGATGTTGTTCCTCAAATAAAATATCATATTGGGTCAAAAATACATTATGTTCAATAGATTTATAAAATTAATATCCCCTGGTTTCCTTAGGATAACCAACAAATAAGAATTTATCAGAATTAGGGTCAATTTTTTTTTGAATCCAATCATTGTAAAAATTCTTCACAACCCCAAATCCTCATAAAATACATTATAGGACATTTCCCATTCCATATATCATATGGTTTCTTTATGAATACTTTAGATAGAGTTTAGTTAAGTAAATATGAAGTGTCTTCTAAAACATAACCCAAAATGAGATAGGAATGTCACATAAACTCATCATCTATCGAACCATGTCTAACAAGTTATGATTACTCCTTTCAGAAACACTATTCCATCGTGTTGTTCTAGGAAGAGTGAGTTATGAAACAATTCCACAGCCTCTTATATGAGCTATGAATTATTATCTCAAGTATTCACCACCTCAATCTGATCAGAGGAATTTAATACTTTTTCCCAATTAATTATGTAATTCTCACTAAAACTATTTGAACTTTTCAAAAATTTCATACTTATTTTTCATCAGAAACACATACCAATACTGACTAAATTCATCAGTAAAATTAACAAAGTACTTATAACCACTACTTTCTTGTGTACTCATTAGTCCACATACATCACTATGTATAATATCCAATAGTCCACTAGCCCTCTCACCTTTTCTCCTAAAAGGTTACTATCATTTTTTCTAATAAACAAGATTTTCATGTATCAAATGATTCATAATCTAATGATTCCAGTAATCCATCTTTATGGAGTTTTTGAACAAGTTTCTTATTTACATGTCCAAGGTGACAATACCAAAGGTAGGTGGGATTAGAATCAAACCCGACCTTTTTATTTTGAATGTTATAAATAGGATTATCCATATCAAGAATATATAAAATGTTCATTATATTCCCAATGCCATAAAACATTTTATTCTTATATATAGAATAAATATTGTTCTTAACAATGAATGAATAGCCCATCTTATCCAAAGAAGATACAAAAATAAAATTATTTTTTATAGTAGGTGTTAATATTGGGAAAAAAATATAATGAAGGTATTCTGATGCTAACATAAGATAATATAGGAATCAGTTTAATGATGCCAAAAGAAAGAAAAGATGAAAATGGAGATAGAAGCAAGGCGGAAATAATAATGAGTGAAATAGAAGAAAAAAATTACAGGAAAGTAAAGATCAACAAATGGATTTACATGGTTTGGACCAGTTTGATCCTACTCCATAGAAATAACACTACCAAAATGTTTATTATTATGTAAAACAAAACAAGAGGTATACAATCAAAGAAAATGAAAGCACAGTGAAAATGTACAAGGACCACAGAAGCAATATGTGCTTGAGGTCCTTTCCACTCCAGGACTTGTAGTGAAACTGAGAAAAATATGGTAGCATACACCTCCAAGTAGGATGGACTCATGCACACTACACCAACACTTTCCAAAAAAAGGATACAGTGTAGAACCAAATCAACAAAACAAAGATAGACTTACAGACTCAATCCTACACCAAGAACCTAAGAAGAGGTCATCAAAGAAGATCAACGGTGCTTCCAAAGTTGGGAATTATTGAAAACATAAAATTTAAATATATTTATCACTTTGATAACTCTCCATAAAATGGGATCATCAGAACAAGAGTGTGCAGGATTGTAGACTAGGAATGTCGATGCTCCTCCCACTTAAGATTTCTTCTCACTAGAAATGAAGAACTGCAAACAAAACTCATCGAAGATGAAAATTAAAGTGTTAGTGAAATGAAGTGAGGTAGCAGGAATAATAATGAGGAAGTTGGTGAGGCGATGGGATGACACACACAATAATTGAAGTGGATATGTGTGTAATATCTTGTCCTTTTTTTAGGGACATCCCTCTTTGAGTTTTTTATTTGAGCCTTGGTGTTTGAGTCTTGTTTGAAGATAGAGAGACTTTGTTAGGGAAAATGACCTAAATTTCAAGGATATATGTTTTATTAAATTAATGGATTTTGGTTATAAACATTTTAAATGATTTTATAATGGTTTTCCATGAAATATTTGGCAGTTTTTGGATCCTTATGCATGGAAAATGGGATGAAAAACTGTCTGCAAAATAGTTACATGTTGTGTACATATTACACAACAAGTAACTTTCGCTATAAATAGTTCATGAAATGGTTCATTAAGTAAATTGGTTACATGTTGTGAACAAAATACACTCCTTTTAATGTTTGGGAAAGTTAAATAATAATCTGAGGTGATGGGTTTTCAGCACATCCATTTAAAAAGGAATACACGGTGTGTAAATGAATTACATGTCATGTAATACCCTGAGCTGAAATTTTAAAGATATCATATGGTTGATTTATCATTCACCCTCACATACAACCTTCTCTTATCGACCTAGGTTGTGTCACACCTGGGGGGTTTTTCGTTCTTTGATCTAGTTCATTTATGGGTCTCGGTTTTTCTCTTATGAACTGGGTGTGATGGGTTTGAATTTTGAGGTATTACCTTTGTCCTTTTATAGACTATTCCTTGTCTATGAGTTTCCCCATGTGTTTTTAGTGTAAAATGGAGAGTTTTTTCTTGTTAGTAAGTGGTGAACGGTTTGTGCATAGTTAGTGGAAATCATGTGCCCTACCCAGGAAACTGTGTGGCCAAGTGTGTTTTGGAACAATGGTTAATGCATAGTTAGCACATGGTTTTTAAACTGTGTGGACTAACTATGCAGCTTGTGCCTCTTGGAAAATGAGGTTCACACAGTTTCCACATAGTTTAAGAAACTATGCAAGCAAACTGTGTGTAATGTACGGGTCATTAAAAATTGGGTTTTTATTTTTCTCTCTCCATGTTTTTTCTCCTAAATCCACCCCTCTCTCCCACATTCAGGATCTCCATCCCTAGGTGCCTCCTCCCCCTCCTAATATTAGGTGCTAGAAAAGTGAAAGAGGAATCAGATTTAAGATAGCTCCTAAATCACATAGACAGTTGAACTAAACACCTCTATCCCCAAAGGTTCAGGGGATGAAAAAGCTCCTTGGGTCCTGAATCTTATGAGGTATCCTATTTTGCAAAATAGCACTACACTCCTCTATCAAGCTATATGTGGAAAATTATTCTAGGGTCTTTTTATTTGAGAAAATTTTATTGAGTGGTTTTAAGTATGATGGGATTTGAATGAGATCTTCCAAGAATAGAATGTCAATGTTCAGCTTCATAAAAACTTTGATAAATTTTATTAGTTCAGAATCATGAGTTGGTTTTTTAATTCTTTGTGGAAAAGGGATAATAGGGGTAAAGTTTCTCACAATTGGGGGAATCCATATATCTTATTCTTTAATAATTTTCTTCCCTTTTTTCTCTTTGTTTTTCAAGTAATTTTCTTTTGGTTTTTTATCTGGAATAGTAAGAACCAGGGGGTTCCCAGTGCTACTATCCTATTTTCCTGATTCAGTATTTTCCAGATTTGAGTTTTTATAATCATGGTTTTTAATTTTTCAGTAGTTTGGGACACTTTATTAGGTTATTGATGAGTTTTGATACCACTTATGGTGGTCACATCTATTTAATTTTCTCTAGGGTTGGATTCAGTGGTACTAGGTAGCCTACCTTTGTCTCTATTGACCACATCCCTAGACAACTGCCCCATTTGAATTTCAAGATTTTTCATTCTTGAGTCCATTTGAATTTTATCAAAGTCATTTTTGGTACTTTTCTCATCAAATATCCCTATAAACTGATGAAACATATTCCTCATCTCATCTTTTTAATTATATGACTCGACCTTGGGTTGGTGTTGGGGTTAGAACTGCTGTCTAGGAGGCTGTTGGAATCCAGGAAGGGCAGTAGGTTGAAGGACTCCCTACTCCCTCCAAGACAGGTTTAGGTGGTTCCTATACCCCTGATTCTAAGTGTTGGAAAATGGATCTTCTCTAGGTTTCATCCTTGTATTATAGCTAGAAAAATTGTCACTCTCATTAGGTTAAGTGGGCGTGACAAAATTGGGATAGCATTTCTGTGAATTCCCATACATGTCACACTGGTGGAATTTCTCTCTAAGGGTGGTGTGAGTGTTTTCATTAAAAACCCCAGCATCTTGGGATTCATCTTTAGGGGAAGGAGAAATTTCTTTCCTAACAATGGTTCTCCTTCTAGAGAACTTGTGCAGGGAGTTTTTTCTAAAGTGTTGAAAATTTTCTTGATCTCCTCTATTGTACTAACACTAAATTCCCCTCCAGTATATTGATCCACCAAGGTTTGGTGGTAATGGGTAAGGCTATTGTAGAATGTGTCCATGAGAAATTAAGGGGTGCACTAGTGGTTTAGACACTGCCTAAGTAATCCCCTAAACCTATCCTAGGCTTCATGAAATAGCTCACCCTCATCTTGCATAAATCCAGTGATCTTGTGCCTAATATTGGATGTCAACCTCCTAGAATATAATTTCATTGTGAAATCATTTTAGAATTGATCTCAGGTGATAAAGATATCTTCCTCTGACTATTGGAACCAGGTCCCACCATTTCCCTTAAGGAAAAAGGGAAACACTCTCAACTTAAGTTCTTTATCACTTAGACCTCTCAATGGTAGTTGTTGGACACTGCAATAGAAAGATATAATTAATTCAATAGAGTCTTCACTAGGCATCCCATTTAAGGTTGAAAATTGGGAAAGCATGGATTTCTTGATTTCATAGTTCTGAGACCTATGTGAGAGCCTAATATAGAAAGTTTTACTAAACATATTAGGTAGAAAAAAAATCTCTCAAACTATGCCTCTCAACTAACTCATGGTTGGGTGGGTTGACATTTTGAGGTTGGTTCACATTTACAGGTGGTGGGTTGTTCAGGTTTTCAATCTCAACCTCTCTATTCATTTTCATTTTTATTTTCTCTTTTCTCTTTTTTAACTCTCTTAGATGCTTCTCAATTTCAGAGTTCATAAGTTCAAAATTCTCAAATTTGGACCTAATGATCATACGGTAGGATTTTTATAGTTTTTTTTCAATTTTTTTTTGTTTTTTTATTTTTTATTTTTTTTAACAGTTTTTGTGTTTTTTATGAATTTTTTTGTGTTTTTTTTTTGTTTTTTTTTGTTTTTTTATGTTTATTTTTTTGTTTTGTTTTTTTAAATTGATCGCATGCACTCTCCCCGGTTACAGTGCCAAAATTTTCACTCCACGTGTTGTTGAACACGTGAAAATTAGAAATTTATATACCTACTTACCATCTAGTATAGTGGTAAGACAAGGTAGAACCACAAGGAGGGACTAATTTTGTGCTTAATAACCAAAAAACAAAACAAAACAAAAACAAAAACACACAAGAACAAACAACTGTGGAATTTTGTGGTGGTGGTGTAAAGTAAATGAAATTATGTGTGAGTGAATTCATGAGTGATTGAATGTAAGTAGACAATACAGACAGACAAGGAGGGACAGATAAACAAGCAGGGTCAGAGTAGTGAGAATAATCAATATATAGAGAGGAGGAAATCAACCGCTGGCTTCAATATGATATCCCTTGTTCATTCACTTAAATATAAATTTTTGGATATTATTAGAAGTATTTGGGTAGATTTTTCATCTAGTTAACATATGAAAAAATAATCTTTACAATTTTTTTCAACTGTAGAAATCATTCAATCAAGTAATGAGTAAAATCAGAAATCACTGGATTCAATTTGTCATTTGAATTCAGATAATCTCTTGTAATATTTTATGTCCTAGAACCAACTGGTTGTAATTTGATTACATGTATATTTAATTTATTTAAATATTAAACATCTTATTACATATTGTTCATTGTTCTGCATGACTGTGATGTAATAATTTCCTAGAGTATTTGTTGCATTGATAAGGTCATGGTAGTTCCCTGCTAGGATGAGAACCTTGAAATGATATAACAATATTCTTAAATATAGTTCTATGGTTTAATGACATACTATTATGGGACACATAGCATACAGACCGTCAGGTGAGAGTACTTGTAAGCAGATAATACTTCCTCTCATGAAGTTCGCACCTGGTAATCTCCAAGACAGGAGATTATGAGAAAAAACCTGCCAGTAGGAATTCCTCATGTTTTAGTATCTTCAGATATTCCTATCTACAAGCATGTGTAATGATCCTTAGAATTTAATATTATCATTAAAATGTGTCACGACTCGTGCACTTTGATTTACTGATAAAAATCGTCACGCAGACAGTTGGTGGGAAGTAGGGTGTGTTGGGTGTGTCACGAGTGGCATGTTATTAATGGATAAATCAAGGAAGGATTTGTCCCTTCCATTTATGGAGGTAGATATCTTGGACCTTTGATTGAAATATAACTTTCTCAAAAAAATTCATGGCCATGGTGTAACAACAAGTTTATTATAGGTTGTCAAAGAATGATGTATCAAGCGTAAAGGTTGATGACATTATCATGAAACCAACTTGGTGAGATATTGAGACAAAGGGATTATATTACACAGTGAGAATTTGTATGTTGATGTCTTTATTGAGACTTTAATTTCATTCTCTTGGGTCCCTTGACCCGTTTCTAGACAGTACTCTTGGACTTTAGGCAAGCCCACCTAATGCCAATGAGAAAGAATCCTAGAGGGTCACACAGTAAGTGTTTTTGGTGGTCTGAGTTAAATTTTATTTGAATTTAATTAATGGAATAAATATTATTCTCAAGATAGTGGAATAATTTTATTCAAGTTAAAATGATTTCATATATTAAATAAATATTTATTCACTAGATTTTGGGTAAAATATATTTATTTATTTTATTGAACATTTAATAAATATTTATTTACTAGTTTGTAAATAAAATATTTATTTAAGAGAATAAATTATTTATTTATTTATTCGGGTGTTCAATAAATATAAGTGGAGTTTGAGTAGACCAAGTCTGGTTTGGTATTAAAATAATTATTTGCAAGACGGTAAATAATTATTTATCTAGTTGGCATAAATTAAAATAATAATAATGCTGCTATTATTTTATGATGCGGAATTTTATTTATAATTTTGTGTTGTACAAGTTGGTGCACAATAAATAATTATGCGGTATTATTATTAATGTAATGGGTTTTCTATAAGGTTATGAATGTATTTAATTATTGTTATGCAATTAAATATTGTAACTGAAGCCCCATGTCAATAAATAGACACGTACATCTATTATGCCATGTACCGAACTACATGCCCGGTGAATTGAGAATTATTAAGCTAAGAAATTTCTTTCTCGAATCCTCTTCCCGCCCCTATAAAGTATGAGAGATGTTCTTCAAGGCCGAAGAAAAAGCGATCAAGAATGACCAACACAAGACACTCGCTTCGCTGCGCTAGCACCCGAAGAACAAGTGGTGTCGATCAAAGGTCATCAGAGTACGTGTGGATCACTGCTAAAGGGATTCTATTTTAGATCCTCACAAGCACAATGAAATAATCTGGAAGGGTCATTCTGGACAATCAACATCATCAACGAAGAAAATACCAAAGATCCAGGTATTATTTTCTTTATGAAATTAAATAAATTAATTATCAACATGATGTTAAAGATCCTCTCTAAAGGTTCCAGGACTCTTCCTTATTTATCTAAATCTTTGATTATATTCCATAGAGAATGGCATTCATCATCGTATTGATCCTAGAATAATCATTGATCATGGTAAAAATTAAAGTTGGGTGTCAGCCCAACTGCGCTTCTGTTGCGTCTGGAACCTTCAAGTGGTATCAGAGCAGTTACATCATAGTTCATAATTATTTAAATATTTATTTTATGATTTAAGCATTTAATAATTTAGTTTTTTCAATTCAATTTAATCATTCTGCAAATCTGAATCTCGAGATCTGTTCCTCCTCTTTCATTTCTCATTAACCTTACAGAATAGATCTTTTCTTTTAATTTTGATTAAAATAAAATATAGGATCTCATCTGGAGGTGCCAAAGGTTCCTATCCATACAACACCAAAACACACGGCATGTATTCAGAAGTACACATCGTGTAGTCAAGGTTCAATGCACCGGGTCTGGTCCGCCAAACCAAGTTGTGTAATTGGAGTTTGTCTAAGTCTTAATGAATCGGTGTTTTGACTAGGAATAGATGGAATGCGGTTTCCGGATTACACACCATGTGGCCCACTGGACACGATGTGTAGTCCCTTCAAGTTAGGGTTGGACTGTGTACCCCATACACAGCTTGCCCAGCTAGAGACTGTGTAATGCAGATACTACACAGCGTGTGGCCCACTGGACATGCCATATACTCCGAAGATTTTTAAAGTACACTCACATGCCATATCCCCAAGCATATACTTTGAATGGATGGTGAATAGTAGTACATTTCATATAGTTGGAACTACACACTATGTACTCATCCAAATTACACATATTTATTAAAATTTATTATTATATTATACAAACCCTTGAGACGTGTACTATGGTGCAGGTGTAAAGTTGAGGCACAACACGTGAGAGGTGTTTTATATATATGTGTTTAATTTAACATCTGTTTAATGTACATTTATACTCACTGGGTAGTTATGAACAGGAATTCACTAGGTTTCCTCAAAGGTACAAGTTACATACAAAGATAATTTTAAATGAATTTATTTATTTAACATTATTATGGATGAGAATCTCAAGGAAATTCAGAAAAAAGGGTTTAAGATAAAAGGATTGATTAATTAAAGATGATAATTAATTGATTCAAACATGATTTATCTTAAACAAGAACAATTAAAGAATTTAATGATAGTTTTATTTATGTATAAATATTATTGAGAGTATGGATGATCATAAGCTAGACCAGGACCTCTGTATGTGGATGGTTTCTTTTAATTTATTTATTTAAATTAAATTTGTTGGCCTGTGAGCCTTCTCCTCATTAATATTTAGGGTCTGCGTGCCCAAGGTTTCTTTTATGTAAAACCCAATTTTACCACTCACCTGTGTGTCAGTTTAAAAGAATATGTAATGGAACTCCCAAGCTAGAGGAGGTGGTTCAAACTAGATCTGAGACAAAACCAACCCCAAAAGATACATAGGTGGACAGGTGGAAAGCTGTAAACACGAAGCCAAAAGGTTCAAGGTGTTTATCCCATAATTCAGGGTTATTTTATCAACCACTAGATAAACTAACCATTAGAAATTCTCATGATCATTCCCTTTGATTTATTTTATTTCTGTTAGTTTCATGGTTTATCATTATGGATGTGTTGTCATGATCACATAATTAATGAATTAAACAAGCATGCAAGATGGAACTAAAATAAACCAAGCTTATGCGTAAATATTATCAAGACATGGTTAATAACTTAAGTAAGTTCCACTTAATATTAACAATCATGTGATAATGATAATAAAAAATTAATTAATAAGTGATAAAAATCCCTCAAATGAAATATTAAGTCAGACCAAGCCTTATGTTACTTGATTAAGGGAAAAACTCAATAAAACTATGTGTTTGACCAACCCTTATTGGGACACTTAATTTTACACAGGAATCCCTTATGAAAGGTTTTGGGTTGACTTAACCATATTACATCAAGAGGAGTAGCCCTTTCTAGACTTGGTGTAATATTGGAGGTAAGAGTTGAGGAAATCAAAAGTCAAGATTTCATGATTAGGGAGTCCATCAATAGATCAAGGAGCTACAGGCCCATAGTTAGAAAAATCCTGCCTAGCTAAATACCTTCAAATAGCTTGACCAACCCTTTTTTGGGTTATGAGAAGGGGAATATGGATCCTTCCCATTAGAATGTCATGGCAACTAGACATTTCAAGTTCAATGGTGAGGGTCATTGGGACTTGATAAAATAGTGGGAGACTTAATAAAATTAATTTATTATTTCTCATAAAATGTAATCAAGAAAGTACTAATGATATTATCTTTTAGTTGTATAATAAAAATGACAAGCTCTTCAAACACACTATACCTACGATCAATTCTAGATAAAGTAAACACCTTCACTGATAGTAACTTCTAAAAATGGTTTAGACGCCTTTGGGTTATCCTACGCCATGAATGGAAGTCTTATGTGTTGGTGTCGGCATTACCTGATCTGCCTGCCAAAGAGGCGATTGATGCGGATTTTCTGATCTATGAGAAACATATGAATGACACGTTCGATGTTCAATGTTTGATGCTATCACCAATTTCTAGTGAGTTCATTAAGTCTCAAGAAAACATGGATGTTTATAGCATGTTCGAGCACCTCCATGGTCTTTACCAGGGGAGAGAAATACAAGAAAGGTTTGAGATATCCAAGGCACTCTTTTAGAGTAATCTTGGAGAGGGTTCCCTAGCTGGGCCTCACGTAGTCAGTCTCATTGGCTAAATTGAGTGCTTTGAGGTTCTAGGGTTTAAACTCCCCAAAGAACTGGGTACCAATCTCATTCTTCCATCACTCCCTCATAGCTTCTCTAGATTTGCTATTAATTACAATATGAACAGCATTGAGAAGTCACTATCTGATCTTCTTATCCTTATTCGCCAAGTGGAAAAAGATATTAAGTGCAAAAAGCCTTCTATCCTTATGGAGAATAAGAGGAAAGGGAAGGAGAATATCTTTAAGACCAAAGATTCTTTATGCCCTTCCAAGAAAAGGAAGATCAAATGGGAGGCAAGGGAATATGAAGTTGTTTGTTTTGAAAGTGGCAAGAAGGGCCACTGGAAGAAGAAATGCACCTTGCCTAAGAAGCAAGGGGAAACTTCAGGTGCGTTTTTTATCAAATGTAATCTATCTATTTATAAAAATTGGGTATTATATACATCTTTTTGTGCTCACATATGTATCCAAATATAGGAACCAAGTAAATTCAGGAAGATTAACCAAGGGGAGGTATATCTACGAGCAGCCAATAGATCCAAACTCGCTATTGTAGCAGTCGAGGACTACCACCTCACGTTTCCAACTGGAATGATCTTAGTGTTAAAGAGTTTTTATTATGTTCTGTTTGTTACTAAAAACATTATTTTTGTATCCATATTAGATATAGATGGATTTGTTTTCAAGTTTGGAAATAAATGTTGCTTCTTTTACAAAGATTGCATTTGTTTTGGTAGGGCACATTTATACAATAGTCATTACACATTGGATTACACAAACCAAGTAATGGAAATTGATAACAAAGATACTTCACATGACTCATACCACACCCAACTTTGGCATCACCGGTTAGGTCATGTAAATAAGAAATGATTGACAAAGTTATATCAAGATGGATATTTAGATTCTTTCAAACTAAAACCACTTGGCATATATCATGAATGTTTACAAGGCAAAATGAAAAAAAACCCTATTTAGTGGGAAAGTTGAAAGGGCTAAATAGATTCTTGAATTGGTTCATACTGATGTGTGTGGACCATTTATAGTTAAAGCAAGGGGAGGGTACTCATAATTCATATTTTTTACTGATGATTTTAGTAGATATGGATATATCTACTTAATGAGGTATAAGTCAGATTATTTTGATAATTTCAAATAATAAAAGAATGAATTTGAGAACCATCTTAGTAAGAATATTAAGAAACTACACTCAGACCGAGGTGGAGAATATCTTAATCAATACTTCATTGATTACTTACAGGAGTTTGAGATCCTATCCCAACTCACTCCTCCTTACGTGCCCCAGTGGAATGGTGTGAGAAAAAGTAGGAACCACACCTTGTTGGACATACTGAGATCAATGATGAGTCATGCGAGTCTTCCATTATCCTTTTGGGGATATGCGTTAAAAACAGTGGTGCACATACTAAACCAAGTACCAACTAAATCAATAAATGGTATTCCATATGAGTTCTAGAGTGGAAATAAATCCATGTTATTGATTTTACATGTGTGGGAAAGTGATGTGTTTGTTAAGGACTCTTCAGGTAACAAACTTTCACCCCAAGGCACAAAGTGTACCTTTATAGGATACCCCAAGGAAACGAGGGGATATTACCTATAAAACCCCTCATAAAAAAGGTTATAGTGGAAAGATATGACATATTCCTTGATAGGGAGTACATATCTAAAAGAGATAGTGGGAGTGAGATTGACTTTGATGAAGTCGAGGCTCAAGGTATACAAGAGTTGGTACAGGAACAGATTCTACAAAGCCCCATGGAAGAAAGAACTGTTCCAGAGACACAAGAACTACATAGGAGTACAAGAGAGGTTAGAGAACCAGAATGGTATGGTTTTATAGTTACCAAGGATGGTGACTCATTATTAGCTGATAATAATGATCCTCTAACCAACAAAGAAGTATTAAGCAGCACAAATGTTTCCAAGTGGAAAGAATCCATGAATTCTGAAATGGATTCCATGTACCAAAACCAAGTTTGGATTTTGGTAGATCCTCCAGTTGATGTAAATCTTGTTGGTTACAAATGTGTATTCAAGAAGAAACCAAACATGGAAGTACAAGTCAGTACCTATAAGGCACAACTGGTTGCAAAAGGGTTCAATTAACGTCAAGGAGTTGACTATGACGAAACCTTTTCACCAGTTGCAATGTTGAAATCCATTATAATTCTATTATCCATTGCCACTTACCATGACTATGAGATTTGGAAAATAGATTTCAAAACAGACTTCCTTAACAGGAACCTTTGGGAAGATGTCTTCATGACACAACTTGAAGGGTTTATGACTCCAAAAGATACCAATAAGGTATGCAAGTTGTAGAAATCCATTTATGGATTAAAGAAATCATTCAGGTCATGGAACATTTGTTTTGATGAATCCATAACGAAATTTTTTTTATCAAGAAATAATGTGAGCCTTGTGTCTAAAAATGGTTTAGTGGAAGTTAAATCATTTTCTTAATAGTATATGTTGATGACATATTACTTATTGGAAACAAGATACCAATCTTACAATATGTTAAGGCATGGTTGAATCAATGCTTCTCCATGAAGTACTTGGGCGACGCAGCATATATTCTTGGTATCAATATCCATCATGATAGATCCAAGATATTTTTAGGCCTAAGTCAAAGTACATACATTGATAATATACTGAAGATATTTAGTATGGAACAATCTAAGAGGGGATTGTTACCAACGTCACATGGAATTCATCTTTCCAAGAAAATGTGTCTTCATACACATTAGGAAAGAAAGATAATGGAAAGGACTCCATACGTATTAGTGATTGGGTCAGTCATGTATGACATGCTATGTACTAGGCTGGATGTCGCCTGCGCATTGAGTGTGGTAGGAAGATATCAAGCTGGCCCAGGTGACCACCATTGGATGGAAGTCAAGACTATCCTAAAGTATCTAAGGAGTACTAAGTATATGTTCTTAATTTATGGATGAGATGAGGAACTAGTCATTAAAGGATATGAATATTCTAGTTTCCAGACTAATCAAGATGACATGAAGTCTCAAATGGGATACATCTTCACTTTGAATAGAGGTGCAGTGAGCTGGAAGAGCTCAAAGAAGAGTGTGGTAACAGATTCTACAGTAGATTCCAAGTATATCGCAGCTTATGAGGTAGCTAAAGAAGTATTTTGGATGTGAATCTTTGTCTAGGAGCTGGATGTGATACCTAGCAGTAAATATCTCATCACACTGTACTGTGATAATACTGCAATGGTGGCTCTTGCAAAAGAGACAAGGTCACATCAGTGGATGAAACACATACTTCAGAAGTATCACCCCTTAAGGGATTTTTCTATGTGAGGTGAAGTTGTAGTGAGTAGTATTTCCATGGAAGAAAATGTGGAAGACCCCTTGACTAAAGTATTGATTTAGCATAAACATGATCATCATGTGAGGTATAGCGAACTGAAAGTCATAGGTAGTTGGATCTAGTCCAAGTGGGAGTTTATAAGAGTTGGTGTCCTAGAACCAATTGGTTGTACTTTGATTACATGTATATTTAATGTATTTAAATATTAAACATATTATTATATATTTTTCATTGTTCTACATGATTGTGATGTAATAATGTCCTAGAGTATTTGTTACATTGATAAGGTCATGGTAGTTCCCCTCTATGATGAGAACCCTGAAATTCTATAACAATATTCTTAAATACAGTTTTGTGGTTGGATGAAATACTATAATGGGACACATAGTATACAGACTGTCAGGTGCGAGTACTTGTAAATAGATGAGACTTCCTCTCATGAAGTTATCAATTGGTAATCTCAAAGACAGGAGATTATGAGAATAGGCCCGCCAGTAAGAATTCCACATGTTTTGGTGTTATTGGATATTCCTATATGTGAGCATGTGTAATGATCCTTAGAATTTCATATTATCATTAATATGTGTCACGACTCATGCACTTTGATTTACTGAAGAAAAACGTCATGCAGATAGTTAGTGGGAATTAGGGTACATTGGGTGCGTCATGAGTGGCATGTTATTAATGGATAATGTTGGCCTCATCATGTGTTAATCATGTTTTAATGATCACAAATCCTATACATCCTGTAAGACTTTTTAATCTTGTTTAATCTATCTCAAATCATGTGTACAGATGATTGGTTTCTTTATGCTTTAAATAAACCTATCCAATATCTTAAGTGATATATTTAATTATTGTAAACTATTTTGAGTTTGTTTTATAATGGATTTCCTTGATAAATGAATAAGTCTAATCCATTCTATGAATATCACTATTTAAGTCTGTATACAGATATTTGGATAAGTTTGAGAAACTGTGAGTCTGCCACCGGTTATGTTTTTCTAGCAAAGGACCTAGACACTGTGACCATACACCGTGATCAGACACTGTGACCAGACACCGTGATCAGACACCATGAACCAGACACTGTGACTCAGACACCATGACCAGACACTGTGACCCAGACACCGTGACTAGACACTGTGACCCATACATTGTGACTAGACACCGAAAGCAGTTTCAGATCTGTTGAAGTCTGTGGCACTGATTCCGTGATGAGACATCATTTTGGAGTTTGGCAAAGGACCAGATACCATGATCCTAACATCGCATCTATGCTACTAGTTTCTGACCCCCATACAATTGTTCCATCATAACTATCTCACTACTCAAAGGAAAATAAGGAGAAGTTGTTTCATGGAGACACCATTTCCAGACAGACCGTGATACTGTTTCTTAATCTATTTTGTAGTTTTTCAATTTAATCACTAACAGTCATATTTGAAGCTTTTAATGAACTGACATAATTAATTTTTCTTTGTAGACATGTCACCTGATAGTACAAGGTACAAGGTGCAGAATGCATGCATCCTGTCGACTCCAACACATTCACTCCAAGAATAAAAGAGAAGTGTGGCTAATAAACAAGTAAGAGTATGATAACGAAGAAGCACAAGCATTCTTGAGAAAAACTGACACATGCAACTCAATACATCTGAAGAACACACGAATCATTCTCGAATCCAAAAATTTGGGATACCATAGATCAGAGTCGAGATCATCTTCGCACCATCAACTCCATAAAGGACACGAGCCAGATCTAACTGACTTGCAATACTCTATTTTCTATAAGAGGACTCGATTCCTAGATCTGCTTCATCATAAAAGTCCAGAGCTGCATAGACTAACACTTATATCACTTCAAATCTTATCTCATCATCTTTTCACTTTTGTGTATTATCTTTAGCTTTCGAGCAGTGTGTGTGTGTGTCTGTATAAAAACACACATTGTCTCCTCCATTAAACTGAAGGATACAATATATCCTTCCTCTCACATCTTTTTACCCTTGTTTATTCCCACAGATAAGTGTGGAAGAGGTCCCTATGTGACCTATTAGTGCATACCCATAAAGAACTGTGGAAGAGGTCATGTGACCTAGACAGTCTTGTGTACTGTTGTTTACCCCGATCCGGGGTGTGGATCAAGTTTATTAATTTAAACTGCTTGGTGGTAGGTGATCACCAAGTGGAGTGGATTAGGTCTCAGCTTGAGACTGAATCACTTGTTTTATATCTGTTGTGTTGTTTAATTTAGTTTAGTCTCTTTTACTATATAATTCATAAATCACTAAACTTTATTTGATAGTTAATCTTGGAAAGAAGTTATAATTTCTTTTCCTTATTAGAATAACTTCAAAAGTAATGTTAATCACTGATATTAACATTACTAATAATTAATCAATCTTCTGATAAGTTATTTAAATAGTTAAACTTTCATAATCGTATTACTTTGATTAACTGGGCTGTATTTATTTTTATTGGGGAAGTTTTTAAGAATAATTTTCAAACAGAAATTTTTAATAGATACTCAATTCACCCCCCCCCCCTCTTGAGTACTCTACTATGACCAACATTTGGTATCATATGTTGTTTTTTATTTCTGTTAAGACTCTGTCTTTAACCCTATTCAACTGTGATTTTGGTTGTACTTTAAATATATGTAAATTTATATTAATTATAAATTTCTATCTCTTTCAAAGTATTTCTTTATTATGGATAATAGACTGGAAGGTGCTGCAACAAACTGACCACTATTCTTTAATGGAACCAATTATGCCCAATGGAAGATTAAAATGAAAATGCATTTATAAAATATGATCTTTGAAATTCGGTCTTCAATTATAGATGAGTATAATATTCCTGCTACTGACAGAATCACTTGGGATGAACCAACCAAGACTTCCTACAATAACAATTACAAATCCATGAATGCTTTATATTTCTCTTTAAGAGATGAGGAATTTAACAGAATTTCTGCATGTAAAACTGCCCATGAAATTTGGGATACTTTATCTGTTTCACATGAAGGAGCTTATAGTGTGAAATAAATGAGACTTAATACTTATACTATTAAATATGATAAATTTAAAATAAAACCTGATGATCCTATTTCTAACATGTATCTCAGGTTCAACGAAATTGTCAACACAATGATTTCTCTAAGAAGAGAAGTCACTACCAAAGAACAAATTATGAGGATTCTCAGATGCCTACCTGACAGATGAAGAGGAACCTCTGTCTCTATTAGAGAGTCATGTGACATCATCAAGTTACCTATAAAAGAAATCATTGGGAAACTGATGATGTATAAAGAGGAGCTGAAAGTAAACAAGGAAGAGGAGGATAAATCCAAAATAAAATTTGTTGCATTTAAGACCACCACTTATAAACACAAAGATAAAGGGATAAAAATTCTCAATTACTCAAAGAAAACAATTAACTAAAGCTATATAATGAGCAATTGAAAAGGGATCTTGAAAGGTTTACTAATGGTAAAGATACTTTGGTACAAATTATAGGTAAACAGATTTCTCCTAAATATACCACTGGCATTGGCTATCAACCTGGTAAAAGAAATTTTGGAAGAACTAATTTTGTTTCTAAGTCTAGTACATACAGATTTAATCCTAGTTCTGGAAAACATTCATCTAGTTCAAGTTATGATACACTCTCTATTGTTTCAAGCTTTTCTAGACCAAATAGAGTTTATTTTTCAAGCACTTTACATAATGCTTATAGGAAACCTATAAAGAAGATGTGGGTTCCTAAAGCACTAGTCACTAATATTACTAGACCCAAACAAATATGGGTACCAAAATCTGTTTTTATTTGACTATTTTTTAGGAAATCTGCTTAAAGAGCTCCTGTAAAATCTTATGGTATTTGGACAGTGGGTGTTCAAGACACATGACAGGAGACTATTCATGCTTTAAGAATTTAATAAAAATTGATGGTGGACATGTCACCTTTGGTGACAATGCCAAAGGAAAGATCATTGGCCTTGGCCAAATCAGTAACTCTAACTTAGTTTTAATTTCCAAAGTACTTTTTGTTGATGGATTGAAATATAATCTGATTAGTATTTCACAACTATGTGATGATGGATTTCATGTTAAATTTGAAAATGATGCTTACAATGTTTAAAATTCTAAAAATGAATTAGTATTTCCCGAATTGAGAAATGAAAATGTATACTCTATTAACTTAGATTCTTTAGTTTCTCAAAATGCTCCATGTTTAAGTGTATTTCACAAAGAGTCTTGGATTTAGCATAGGAGACTAGGACACTGTAATATTCACTCTCTCAGAAATATAACTAGAAAAATCATAGTTAAAGACCTACCCAAACTTGAGTTTCCAAATGATAAAGTTTGTAATCCTTGTCAAAAGGGAAAGAAACACAAAATTTCTATCAAACTAAAGAAAGAAGTGTCAAATTCTCAAACTCTCGAATTGGTTTACATGGATTTTTTTGGACCATCTAGATTTTATAGTTTAAATGGGAAGCACTATGTTTATGTTCTTATAGATGAATTTTCTAGATATACTTGAACTTTATTTTTGGCTCACAAAAGTGAATCCTTCTCTCATTTTACCAAATATTCCAAAACTGTAGAAAATTTTAGTGGACTTATAATTAAATCCTTAAGAAGTGATCATGGTCGTGAGTTTGAAAATCAAGAGTTTGAATCCTTTTTATCACAAAATGGATATAGTCATAATTTTCCTGCCCCTAGAACACCTCAACAGAATGGAGTTGTATAAAGAATAAATAGAACCTTGAAAGATATTTCTAGAACCATGCTTAGTGAATATGACTTAACTATTTATTTTTCGGATGAAGCTGCAAATACAGCATGCTATATTATCAATAGAGTGTTGATTAGACCTATTCTTAAGAGAACTCCATATGAGTTATGAAACAATAGAAAACCCAAATTAAGCTATTTCAAAGTATTTGGTTGCAAAGTCTATATCCTTAATACTAAGGAAAATCTTGAAAAATTCTCATACAAGAGTGATGAAGGAATCTTTTTAGGATATTCAATCTCTAGTAAATCCTATAGAGTGTTTAACAAAAGAACTAAATGTGTGGAAGAATCTGTCCATGTCAAATTTTATGAAATAGATCCACATGAGCCTAAGACCGCTCTAGAGAACCTAGATTATAATGTATCAAATCTAGACATAAATTCAAAATCCTTTAACCATCCTATGAAGGAATATGTGAAAACTTCCAGTTTTGTAAATTCTTTAGATTCAAGTCACAATGAACCTGAACCTATTGAAGAATCTGAAATCACTAGTCCTTCTCTTTCTAGAGCTTTTATAACTCTTAAGAATCATCCTTTAGATACTGTTGTAGGAAACTTAGATAAAGAAACTCAAACTAGAGATTCTCTTAGAAATCAGGTTGAACATCAAGTCTTTTTATCACAACTAGAACCTAAAAACATTAATGATGCTATCAATGATGAATTTTGGGTGATGGATATGCAAGAAGAGCTTAATTAGTTTTAAAGGAACAAAGTTTGGAAACTTGTTGACAGACCCAAAGACACATTCACCATAGGCACTAAGTGGTTGTATAGAAATAAGGTGGATGAAGCTGGTAACATAGTTAGAAACAAGTCTAGATTGGTTGCACAAGGCTATAGTCAAGAAGAAGGAATTGACTATGAAGAGACCTTTGCACCAGTAGCTAGACTTGAATCCATCATAATTCTGCTTACTTATGTTGCACATATAAATTTAAAACTATATCAAATGGATGTTAAGAGTGCATTTATAAATGGGTATATAGTTGAGGATGTCTTTGTTGATCAACCCCCTAGTTTTACAAATCCTTATTTTCCAAATCATATTTTTAAATTATCAAAAGCTTTATATGGTTTAAAACAAGCTCCAAGAGCTTGGTATGATAGATTAAGTACTTTTCTTATTTCCAAAGGTTTTAAAAAATGAATAGTTGATCCTACCCTTTTTATAAAACAAATTTACAATGATTTTTTAGTAGTTCAAATTTATGTAGATGACATTATCTTTGGATCTTCAATAAATTCTTTATGTATTGAATTTTCTAAAATGATGCAAAGTGAATTTGAAATGAGTTTAATGGGAGAACTAAAATTATTTCTTGGATTTCAAATCTTTAAAAATAATGATGGTGTTATTTTAAACCAAAGAAAATATATTAGAGATATTCTAAAATGTTTTGGATTGGATATCACTAAAAGTAGTGACACTCCAATGAGTACTACTTATAAGTTGGATCTTGATGAAGATGGAAAATATGTTGATCAAACCACTTACAGGGGAATGATTGGAAGTCACTCTACTTAACTACTAGCCGACCTGAAATTATGTTTAGTATATGTATGTGTGCTCATTTTCAAGAAAACCCTAAGGAATATCATTTAAATGTTGTTAAGAGAATTTTCAAATACCTCAATCATACACCCAATCTAGGACTGTTCTATCCCAGAGGACAATCATTTGAGTTAGTTAGTTATTATGATGTTGTCTTCAGTGGTTGTAAGTTAGATAGAAAAATAACCTCTGGAACATGTCACTTTTTAGGCAAGTCACTGGTATCATGGTTTAGTAAGAAACAAAACCATGTTGCATTATCTACTGCATAAGCTGAATACATAGCTGCTGGTAGTTGTTGTGCACAAATTTTGTGGATGAAACACACATTACTAGATTATGGATATCAATTCAGGCATGTACCTATAAATTGTGACCATACAAGTGCTATTAACATCTCAAAAAATATTGTTTCACACTCTAGGGAAAAACATATTGATGTAAGACGTCACTTTTTGAGAGATCATCATCAAAAAGTTAACATCACTTTGGAATTCATTGGAACTGAATATCAGCTCGCTGATATATTTACCAAACCATTAAATTTTGAAAGAATAGATTACATCGTACATGAGTTAGGAATAATAAATCTTTAGTAACTATATTGTTTCACATTTTTTGGTTTCACAAGTCATTTTTGTAAGATTACTATCTAACTCTAACAGATCTATAGTTTACTATCTTAAAAGTTGTTGTTTCATATTTACAGTCTCACCGTGAAAGCCTGTTACGGTCTCACCGTGAAAGCCTGTTACGGTCTCATCGTGAAATCTAGTTCTGGTCGCACCGTAAAATTCTGTTATGGTCTCACCGTAAAGATGCTTTATTGTTTTATTTACATACTATAACCCATATCATGGTAATTAATTATTTTATTTTTACTTTCCCATGCTTTTTTTGTGATGCTTGGTATCCCTAAATGATAAAAATGAAATAAGTTTCACTCCTTTCTTCACCCGATCTCTCTTCTCTCAAACCATAACCCTTATTTCAACCTTCTGTCTCTTAAACCTTCTTTGAATTCCCATAATGAAATTTCCATCATCATCAACTCTTGAGAAGCACAAATCTAAGAATAATATGAAAATAGAACCGAAGTTAGCACCTAAAGGTCCATTGAATCCGAACCTGGTGAATAGAATAGTGGTACCTGAAAAAGAAATTTTCCCCAAGTGGCTTTTGTCAGTAATTCTTTATTATTGAAAGTGTTAAGAGAGAAAGGATGCTTGGATTGGTTCAAAAAGGAAGATAGGCCAATTTACCCAAAATTGGTTGCATGGTTTTATCAGTTCGTTCAATTCTCTTTTGATACAGAAGATGGCTTTATTATGAGAAGCTGGATTAATGGCCAGAGATGTACCTTTTCTTCGAGGTTATGGGCTACATACCTAAGGATACCTCATGAGGGTATTTGTGAGGACTACTAGAGAGTTCCTCCACCTCCAAGTGAGATATTTGTTTTGGAAGAAGCATTGGGAAGCTTAACTGGAAATGAAACAAAGAGAAGAGCTATAGCTACTGAGCTAGATGGTGAAACCAGACTTCTATTTAAATTTTTTCAGAATCTGATTAGCCCCAGAAAAGGTGATTTTGCTACACTCAAGTATCAGGATTTATTTTTGATACATCTTATGAAGAATGGACACAAGATCAACCTATGCAAGTATGTTATCCTCCATATGTGTCAGTTTATCAAGAAAACATCCAAGTCAACCTCCCTGTTCTACTCAAGGTTAATCTCATCTATGCTTCATGCAAAAGGGTTGTTTAGACCAGGTGAAGTAGTATTTAAGAACTATGAATATTTTATTTCAAAAGTTACAATCAAGAGAATGAAAATCAGTTGGAATCCATGGAGAAAAGCATGGGTAGAAGATAATGAAAGGGTCTATGAAAAGTTCAACCCGGTTGAACACTCTTCAATACCTAAGGATATTTCTGATCTTGGTTTGGAACTAGATGAAATCATGGACTATTCTAATGAGGAAGAAGAAGAAGAGGTTGTTGTACCTATAGGGAAAACCGTCCTGGATGAGGAAGATAGTGAATCTGCTCCTCAAGTCTTAATTGAGAAAGAAGTACCTATCCCTAAAAAGATTGTTGATCTGGAAGAACCTACCTCTAAGGAAGAATATGTTGTAGTTGAAAAATAAAAGGTTTTTCTAGAAGAACATTTAGAAGAAGATATTTCTCTTGTGAGAGAAGTTTCTCTTGAGGAACACCCAGAGGAACAAGTTGTTCCTGAAATTATCCCATCTTCTGAAGAGAGAATGGAGAAATCCTTTAAATTATCTAGAAAGGAAATGGATGAGGCTATTGGGGATGAGATCTTGGAATTAGATCAAGTATCTAAATCTCTTAGTCCTGAGAAAGATGCACATGTTGAGGGGGAGAAGCAACTGAATCTGGAAAGTGTTGAAGTTCCAAATCTAGTAGATTCAAGATCAGTAGATATATGGTATAAATTTACTAGCTATTTTGATGTGAATGACTCCCATGAAGACTAAGTGAAAGGTATAGATCTGTCTACTGTGTTTCAATTGAAACCAGTATCTTCTCTTGATGTTATAACTGCAAAGAAACCTGAGCCTGTCTCAGATCCTATTCCTAAACCTTCACAAGAACCTTCAAACTTTGTGAGTGAGGATGATTTTCAAGCATTTGAAGTTACCCTATTGGTAGGGGTTGAAAAGATCATGAATACTCAACCTACTACTGTTACAAATTTGAGTGAAAGATATGCTACCCTGTTGTTAGAGAAGATTTTTTGACAGATTCATCCCAAGATTCTTCATGAAATTCAAGAAGTCATAATCGAGAACAAAAAGCTCAGTGGTGAAGTAAAGTCTATCAGAGGTATGATTGAAGAAATGAAAAGAGTGCTGAAATCAAGATCATAACCTATTTCTCATCTGGTTGAGGATGTTGGTAGTCAATTTCCATAAGAAGTAGCCTTCCTGATTCAACCTAACCTAATTTTCTTAGCTGACAAGGTGGCTGAAAGAAACAAGAAAATTGTTCACAAGATGTGTGAGCTTTTTATTGTACTTAATAAGTTGACTGATTAGTATAATGTCTATCTCTAGAAAGTTCTGAATCAACTGAAGTGTCTTACTTCAGCTGTTACTACTTCTAGTGCCTCTGGACAATCATCTCAACCTTCTTTGGATAGTGATCTACTCAGAATAGTTGTTAAATAAGAACTTTAGTCTATGCTCAGTGGCTTTGACAAAGAGTCTCTATCTGTAGTTGTCAAGAATAGTGACGGAGTTCTTGATTTGGTGAGAATTCATTACAAAATAGAAAATGATGCTCAGGAAGAGATTACTAAGAAGGTGGACTTATACTTCAATAGATTCTTCTCCAATAATGATATGAAAAACCACTTCAAGTACCTTGTAGAAAATCTTAAAATCCCTCCTGTCACTCAAGATTTCAAAACTCAGGTCCAGAAGCTCAAAGATTTCACTCCCTTGTTGGAAAAGTTCATGAAAAACAAGGATAACTTTGAGAAAGCGGTGTGGTATGGTGGTGAGATCATTTCTGACCTCATCAAGCTTTTGAGGCCTTATCTTCATGTATAGAGTGTTGATATTGTGGCTCCTGTAGCTGCACCCTTGAGACTAGGTTTTCCTACCTTCCCATCCTCTGTCCTTACCTCAACTTCTATGTTTGTCTCTCAAGATCTAAGTCAGATCAGACCTGTTATCCTTGACCAATAATTGCCTCAATCTTCCACCAAACCTACATTGGCCCCTTCTGTCTTTTAAGGACTCTCTCTACCTTCTTTTTCATTTGCTTCACTTCCTTCTTCCACTTCAACCTCTGCTCCTGTGGCTTCTAGTGATGATGCTTCCAAGGGAAAAGAGAAGACAACTGGTGCTGAATAAAAATGAACACTATCTTTTGATAGGGATAATTTCTGTATTTTTCTGTTTCTTACTATTTGTAATGACACTTTTTTTATCCATATAATGCATTGTGAACTCTTCTAATCTATTCTTTTATTTACTTTTGTACTCTTTTTGATAATCCAAAAATAGGGAGAGACACGCACTCTAACTGTACACTAAGTAAGAGACACATTACCTATGACTATATATCTCACTCACATGATTTGTGATCATAAAAAAGGTGGATATTGTTGGCCTCCTCATGTGTTAATCATGTTTTAATGATCACAAATACTATACATTGTATAAGACTTGTTAATCCTATTTAATCTATATTAAATCGTGTGTATAGATGATTGGTTTATTTATACCTTAAATAAACTTATCCAAGATATTAAGTGTTATGTTTAATTATTGTAAACTATTTTGAGTTTTTGTTATAATGGATTTCCTTGATAAATGATTAATTCTAATACATTCTATAAATATCATTGTTTAAGTCTATATATAGATATTTGGCTAAGTCTGAGAAACTGTGATTTTGCCACCGGTTATGTTTTTCTGGCAAAGGACCTAGACACCATGACCAGAAACCGTGAACCAGACACCATGACCCAAACACCATGATCATACATCTTGACCCAGATACCACGACTAGACACCATGACCTAAACATCGTGACTAGACACCGAAACTAATTTCAGATCTGTTGAAGTTTGTGACACCGGTTCCGTGCTGAGACATCGTTTTGAAGTTTAGAAAAGGACCAGACAACGTGATCCTAACACCACATATGTGCTACCGGTTCCTGATCCCTATACAACTGTGTCATCATAACTATCTCACCTCTCAAAGGAAAAGAAGGAGACACCATTTCATGGAGACATCATTTCATGGAGACACCATTTCCAGACAGACTGTGACACCATTTCTTAATCTGTTTTTTCATTTTTCAATTTAATCTCTAATGGTCATATTTGAAGCTTTTTAATGCACTGACATAATTAATGTTTATTTGTAGACATGTCACCTGATAGTAAGAGGTACAAGGTGCAGAATACATGCATCATGTCGGCTCTAACACATGCACTCCAAGAATAAAATAGAAGTGTGGCCTAGAAATAAGTAAGAGCGTGATAACGAAGAAGCACAAGAATTATTGAGAAAAACTGACACATGCAACTCAATACATCTGAAGAACACACGAAGAATTCTCAAATCCAAAAATCTAGGATACTATAGATTAGAGTCGAGAACATCTTCGCACTATCAACTCCATGAAGAACACGAGCCAGATCTAACTGACTTGTGATACTCCGTTTTCCACAAGAGGACTTGATTCCTACAACTACTTCATCATAGAAGTCCATAGTTGCATAGACTAACACTCAGAGCACTTTTAATCTTTTCTCATCATCTTTTCTCTATTGTGTATTATTTTTATCTTTTGAGCAGTGTGTGTGTGTGTCTGTATAAAAACATACATTTTCTCCATCATTAAACTGAAGGATACAAGATATCTTTCCTCTCGCATCTTTTTACCCTTGTTTATTCCCACAGATAAGTGTAGAAGAGGTCTTTGTGTGACCTGTTAGTTCATACCCATGAAGAACTGTGGAAGAGGTCATGTGACCTAGACAGTTCTATGTATTGTTGTTTACCCCGATCCAGGGTGTGGATCAAGTTTATTAATTTAAACTGCTTGGGGGTAGGTGATCACAAAGTGGAGTGGATTAGGTCTCTGCTTGAGACTGAACCACTTGTTTTATATTTGTTGTGTTGTTTAATTTAGTTTACTCTGTTTTACTGTATAATTCAGAAGTCACTAAAATTGCTTTGATAGTTAATCTTGGAAAGAAGTTATAATTTTTTTTCCTTATTATAATAGCTTCAAAAGTAATGTTAATAACCGATATTAATATTACTAAGAATTAATCAATATTTTGAGAAGTTATTTAAACAGTCAAACTTTCACAACCATATTACTTTGATTAACTAGGATGTATTTATTTTTATTGGGGAAATTTTTAAGAATACTTTTCAAACAAAAATTTTTAATAGATACTCAATTCACCCCCCTCTTAAGTACTCTACTCCGACCAAAAGATAAGTTAAGGATTTGTCCCTTTTATTTATGGAGGTTTATATCTCGATCCTTTTATTGAAATAGAATCATCATGTGAAATTCCATGGATATGGTGTAATGGAGAGTTTATTTCAAGTAGTCAAAGAATTAAATATCAATCATAAAGGTTGATTTCACTATCATGAAACTAGCTTGATGAGATATTGAGATAAAGGGATGATATTACACAATGAGCGTTCGTATGTGGATGTTGTTGTTGCGACTTTAAGTTCTTTCTCTTGGGTACCTTGACCCGTTTCTAGACAGTACTCTTAGACTTTAGGCAAGCCTACCTAATGCCAATGAGAAAGAATCCTAGAGGGTCACACACTAAGTGTTTTTGGTAATGGAATAAATATTATTCTAAATACAGTGAAATAATTTTATTCAAGTTAAAATTATTGTATAAATTAAATAAATATTTATTCACTAGATTGTGGGTAAAATATATTTATTTATTTTATTTAACATTTAATAAATATTTATTTACTAGTTTATAAATAAAATATTTATTTAATAGAATAAATTATTTATTTATTTATTCAGGTGTTCAATAAATAGAAGTGGAGTTTGAGTGGACCAAGTCCGGTTCAGTAGTAAAATAATTATTTGCAAGACGGTAAATAATTATTTGCAAGACGGTAAATAATTATTTAACTAGTTGTCACAAATTAAAATAATAATAATGCTGCTATTATTTTATGATGTGGAATTTTATTTATAATTCTGTGTTGTGCAAGTTGGCGCACAATAAATAATGATGCGGTATTATTATTAATGTCATGGGTTTTCTCTAAGGTTATGAATGTATTTAATTGTTTTTATGAAATTAAATATTGTAACTGAAGTCCCATATCGATAAATAGACATGTACATCTATTATGTTATCTACCGAACTGCACGCCCGGTGAATTGATAATTATTGAGCTAAGCAATTTCTCTCTCAAATCCTATTCCCTCCCCTCCTAAGAATGAGAGACATTCTTCAAGGATGAAGAACAAGTGATCAAGAATGACCGACACAAGTCACTCGCTTTACTGCACTAGCACTTGGAGAATGAGCGGTGGTGATCGGAGGTCATCAGAGCACATGTGGATCACTGCTAGAGGTATTTTAGCTTGGATCCTCACAAGCGCAATGAGATAATCCAGAAGGGTCATTCCGGATGATCAACATCATTAACTAAGAAAATACCGAAGATCCAGGTGTTCTTTTCTTTATGAAATTAATTAAATTAATTATAAACATGATGTGCAAGATCCTCTCTAAATGTTTCAGGACTCTTCCTTCTTTAACTAAATATTTGATTCTATTCCATGGATATTGGTATTCATCATCGTATTGATCCCATAATAATCATTGATCATGGTAAAAATTGAATTTGGGTGTCGGTCCAACCATGCTTCTACTACACTCAGAACCTTCATCTCTCTCTCTCTTGAGTTTGGTTCACTTTTTAGTTGAATCCTTGAATTGAAAATAGTTCAAAATTAGATCCAATCAATTTTAGTTTTCACTGATACTTGACGTTTTGAAATAAATTACTATCCAGGGAGTGCGAGAGAGAGAGAACCAGTAGATAGAATAAGTTCATAAACAAAGGGAAGATCAGATTTAACTGATCATCCTATTCCTCTAAGGGAAATTATCCTATAATCATGATTAAATTTAGTGGATTAACATATGAAAGCGTAGAAGAATTCATGCTGTAAAAATTTACAGAAAAAAAATAGAGCGCAAGGAAAAAGAAAGAAATCTCTCTCCCAGCTCGATCTCCAGTTTCTCCAATGTTCTGATCAAGGTCCTCTACTTTCTACCCAATGGTTGATGGAGGTTCTCTCCAGAACTCCCTCCCTAGGAATCTTGAAGTTATAATGGTGATGGCCCTCCAGTCTATTACTCACGAGAAGTGAAGTGATGAGTGAATGTTAATCTGCATCCCCATGGTACTCCCTACTACATGAGTGGAAGTCTCTAGAATCTCATAGATGTCTTCCCCGACCTCCACCCGGCACCTTCATAATTCAATTGCCCCTCCTATATCGCTGGAGTAATTGCTTCGTAATAAAATAAAATCCCCCCCCCTCCCCACCAAGAATCACGATCCCCCCTGTAACATAAAACAAACCAAGCCAAAAAAATAAATTAAATTAGTATTAGTATTAAAAATATTTTAATATACATGTTATTAATAATAAAATAATTAATACACACACACACACACACATATATATATATATATATTATTTAAACGAACTTAGTATTACTAACTATATAAATATATAATGCTAATTGTATTTATAAATTTATATTAACTATTATAAATATATTGAATTATTATATACATGAATAAATGTATTAATATAAATATAAATATATATATAAATAATTAATCTATTTAATTTACTTTATTATTATAATTATATATTATATTATGTATTTTTACTATTATATGTATTATATTAACAATTATATATATTATATAATATATTATGTTATTATATAATTATATATAATAAAAATAAAAAATGAAAAAAAGGAAAATAGAAGGGGGGCTTGACTAGGGGAAGAGGATAAGGGGGAGAAGGGGGTGTGAGCTCGTCCTGGCTGAGACGGTAGGTAGTGAGGGACGACGCAACAGTGGAGGGAAAGCGGTCAAGGTTCTCATATCTGGATAGGGTGTGAGGTGAGGGGCTCACAACGACTCGGGCGATGGCCTACGGTGGTCCGGTGATGTGGTGGACTGGTCAGTGTGCAAGCATGGGAGGAAAGGAGTGATAGATGGGCACAACGGTGGAGGAGAGCTTGGGGTAGGGAGCTGAGGTGAGGCCACGAGGTCGAGTGGCTCTTGATGGCAGTTCAGGTGCTCGCGGCTCATGAGTATTCTTTAGAAAGAACGGATCATTGGTTAATCTGCAACAGTGAGATGAATTTGTTTAAATCTAAGTAAATATGTGTCGATTTATAATTCTGTTGTGAATTTCTGGTTCAATTTTTTTGTTGCGGTTCGAATTTGTGTGATGCATGTGTTTTTGTTGTGAATTTGTTGGTTGTTGGTGGAGGTTGGTTAGTAATGGTCGAATAAATAAGTGATACGGTGAGTTTCTAGAAAGTGGTGGTGACAAGGGACCAAACGGTGGTGGTGAATGGGGGTCAGGGGCTGGAATATGACAGTGGGAGGATGGAATAGCAGCTGGGAAATAGTGACAAGGGATGGAGAAGTGGTTGGCGGTGGTAGTGGCATAGGCTCAACGGTGACAGTGGAAAGGGGGGATGGTAGAGGGAGTGAAGCAAAACGGTGAATCCAAGTCACTGTTAGCAAGGGAAGAGATGGATAGTGGCGGTGGTAGGATTTAGATAGAACGGTGGCTCAATAAAGGTGTGGCGATGGAGGTGAAAAAGGAGAATGGTGGCTGGGTGAAAATAGAGGAGAGCGGTGACAGCAGGTACTAGGCAGAACAGTGATGGTGAGATGAATGTTGGGGTGGCCAATGGTGACTCGGGATGAATGGTGGCTCCGAGTCACCATTGGCAGGTTCTGGTAGTGACTTAGTGAGTCACCGCTGCACTTCACCAATAGTGGCACCTGTAACACAAATAAAATCAGAAAATTAATTCTAAATAAAATTGAATAATTAATTAAAGTAAAATTTAAAATAAATTAACAATTAAATAAAAAAATGTAATTCTCATAATAAATTAAATATTAAATAATAAATTAATTAAAGATTATAGTTTATTCCCAATTAACTAAATAATAATAATTAAATTGGTTTGCATCAGTTAATTAATTAATAAATTAAATAAAAATAAATAATTAATGAAATTAAAGAATTAAATTAAAATTAAGTATTAAAATAATTAAAGAAATAAATTAAATTGTTGAAATTAATTTTATTTTTCAAAGAATCAATAAGAAAAGTGACAGTTTATTTATTTATAAAAGAATTAATTAAATTAAAGAATTAATAAAATAATTATTTTGAAAAAAAAATCAAATAAATGAAATAATGAAAGAATAAAAATAATTAAAAATTATTATTTAAGTAAAAAAAAAAGGCACATGAGCCTTAGTCCGGTTGTTAAGGACTCTGTAAGTGCATCCAAGCAACCCGGGATCAAATCTAGGCGAAGGCATCATTTTTGGGGTACTGTAGCGGGTATTATGTAGCACTATAGTAGGTACTGTAGCGGGAACTGTAGCAGGTACTATTTGGAATAGTAGTAGCCGGGAATATGCCCCCGTTTGGGCCTTCGGGCCACCGATTTAGTCCCCGAGTACTTTAAGACCTTCGAGCCACTCAGGACTTCGGGTCAGTAAGGCCTTCGGGCCACCTCAAGACCTTCGGGCCACCTTTAAGTACAGATACAAACCAGACAACCTACAAGGAACAAGCTCTATAAGGAGGATGAGCAAGGAGCTTTCACCACAGCAGAAGCTAAACGGATTGCAAGAATGAGAGGGTATGACACCTACCATCGGGACAAGCCTGTGCATGCACAGGAATGCCTAGCTGAACAGCCATGCGAAGGTGGAGAGCTAATTTCACAATGAAGATGCTGGGGAGGAGCAGTTCCAAGTAGTTAGTCTGGGTTGTATGTAATGTTTGAAGCCTACGGGCAATGAATTCCTCTAAGGCCTACGAGAAATGTAATACTTATGCCTACGGGCCTTGTAAGGGTTCCACCTCACCCCTTGAAAGGTGTATTATCAAAAATCAATAAAAAATGAAGCCCTTTGGGCCATTGGATGGAAGTAAAAACAAAAGAATAAAAAATGGAAGTTAGAACATAATAAAAAATAATAATTTTAAAATTATAAAAAAATGAAAAAATCAAACACTAAAATACATGATTTCACTACATATGATTATTTTAAGAAGAAATGTACATAATTAAAAATATTAAGTAATTATTAATTAAAACACATTATTTTGACATTTAAAGTACACTAAAAACAATAAAATATGTGGAAAATTGTAATAAAAATGAGCCACGTCATTGTGTACTTTTAATTTGAATTGTGAATTATTTAGATGTTGGGAAGCATGTTTAAAGTGGAATTAATTTTTGTGTAGATTTTAAGGGGGATTGGCCCATGAAAATGGTTAAGCTGATTATGTGTTTTCTTTGAATGTTTCCAAATGGGTTTCATAGATTGTGCAAGTAGTGTGAAAAGTGTTTTTGAATGGTTTTGTGTGTGTAAAATGGAAAGTGGTTTGATTGTGGAAAATGGTGATTTCCTGGTGTATTTATAATGATTTTAATGTGTGTGTAAGAAGGGTGTTTTCTATGATATGAGAAATGGGATTGATCATAAGGGAATCCTAGGTATCTGGGTGGGCTGGTTGGTTCTAGTACTCTAGTGATTCAGAAGTTTCTTGTCTCGATTTCACTTAGCTAGATTGACAATTACAACACTAACTAAACTATGATGATGATTGGAGATCACTAGGCCATTGGGGTGTCCCCTCCTAGTGGCTCGTTCACAAGAAATTTGTTATTCATGGTTATTATACCAAATTTCACTGAGGTACGAGGTTCTAGTGCCGTACTCAAGCTATATTTCCCCTAGGTATTTACCCATGGGTCTCTAAGGTGACTTAAGACTTATGTGATGTGGTTTCATTCATCAGTATACATTGGAACTTGAGTGTATTTTAGTTTTAAGAAAGTTTTATTTTGAGAAATGGTTTCCCTTGAAGTGTTTCCTCTAAAAATGTATTTCTGAAAATGGTTCCTTGAAAATGGTTTTCCTTATAATGCTTTCTCAAAAATGTTTCAAAATATTGGGATGAAAGTGCATATTAATTTATCTTTTGATGTTATGGAATGGAATCCTTATTTTGGGTGGCATCCTACTGGGCTTTTGATCACACCCTACATACACCTTTGTATATATATATACCTCATTATGTATGACCCAGGTAAAGGTAAGATGTGTTTGTGGAGATGTTGGTGGTTCGGGCTGATAGTGTTCTTCATGTTTCTGGTATTGGTGGCGGTGGATTGTGGGTGATTCCCCTCATGTTGGACGAAGGATTTTGTGATTTTTTGTGTTTTCTTCTCCATTATAGTATTTTTGAGTTTTGTTTAAAGTGTAAACCTTGAATCTGAAAATTGTTGGGTCTTGTTTGGATTTAGTTATTCATTATTGTCTTGTTCTTTTTTTGGTCATTTATGCTTATCTAAATGGGTGAAAATAATTCCCAAAGAATAATGTTGATACCCAGGCACTAGTTACTAGCCCGTAGGGATCTAGAATTCCCTTCAGGCTATCCCACGGTCCGGGTCGGGTGTTGAGTTGGATGGCACTCTAGCTTGGTTCGTGAAAAAATGGTATCAAAGCAGGTAACACTCTTTTTGGGTCACATTATTTGGGAAAGATCCTGGATATACCAGATCTAGGATTTTTAGGGATTGATGTTCTAGATATGAGTAGGGTGTTTGGATGGTATACCTCATAATGAGGTTCGAGTTTCTATGGGAATTAGGGTTTTATTCGAGTCATTTGGTTATTTGGTAAATGAAGTGAGAGTTGGGATAGTGATTTATGTGAGCTCACAGGGCCTAGATATCCATGTGGAGTCAAAGACATGGTCTCAGAATACTCTCTATGATGGTGGTGAGATCGGCGTATGGCTGCCAACCCTATAGCCAAGTCACCCATCGACACTAGTTTCCTCTTTTGAATTGTTTTGTGTCTTCTTGGCTCTTGTTTTAAAATTGTGAAAAAACTGGATTTTAAAATGTTGATGGTTTGGTTTTAGGAATATGGAAAATGGATTTTCATAATCATTTGAAGGAAACTTTGTATATTTGGTTTTTCATAAAATTATTTTTGGGTAAAGTGGAAATTAATTTACTAATAATTAAGTTTTTGTAACCAAAATCTAGGATTTTTCAAAATTCAATTTCTTGGAAAACATAAATTTATTTTAAAGAAGGTTTTTGGGAGTCTGTTATAGATGAGGATAAATGAGCTTAACCAAATTATTTTTGGTGAAAGGGGATTTTTTGAACTACTGAAAAATGTTTTAATGGGATGAAATGTTTTAGATTGATTTGAGGAGTTTGAAAATAGTTTTTGACTCGATGGTGAGTGAGATTTTGAAAAGTTGTATGAATTTTGAAATGGGAATAGAAATTGAGAAGTTCAAAGCATGTGTTGAAATTTTTCTCTTGAAAAGTTAAAAATTCTTGTTTGGACATTTGGTATTTCCATGAGTGACCACATTCATGGTATGTGTGTATGTTTGATGATATGAGGTGATGGGTGTCTAGTTTGGAAAAAGAATGTGCATGTGTGAGACTATAAAATACCATTGGTGAGTGTCCAACCCACCATCTTGTTTTCTTTTTAAAGGTGATTAAAGGGGGAAATGTTTTGTTTTGATAACTAGTAGTTGTGTAGTGTGTCCCTTTATGATTTGGGAGTGTTTCTTGCATGGTTTTTTGAGTTTGAAAACTTTTCTTGTTTGAAGGATGTTTCAAGTTTGAGTTATGTCGATGAGTTGGTTTTTGAGATAATGGTTGGTGTGTTATTTTGAAAAATGGTTTGGGAAGCCTTTGATTTGGTTCCCTTTATGTTTTTGGTGTTTTTTTGTGGTATGTTTTGGTCTATGGACTAGTTTGATTGGGTCCTCGGTTTCCTTGTTGGCTAGTGTATGCCCTATAAAGAATCGGTGCATATTTGATGTGCAGCCACAGGGGATTCACCATTTGTAGACACTCTAGTTGATCAATCCATAGTCTTTCTTCCTAAGTTTCAGATGTTTAATCCTCCAATATTTTATGATCATGTGAGTCCTCATAAATATTAAGGGGGGGAATTGGAAAGTTGAAAGAAAAATGTAGTCTCCTTGAGTAGTCTGAATCGTTTAAGGTGAAGTTTGTCACCTTCATGCTTGAAGGTATGGCCTGGAAATAGTTAAGGGGATTATAGTGATGGGAATCATCTAGAAGCTGATAGTGGTGGACACAACATTAAAAAGACTTTAGGATCTTTCATTAGTTTCTCTCGGGCATAGGATCATACTATTCCATTGAGTGTGGAAAATTTGGTTGTGAGAAGTCGTCGTGTCCATTTACAGAAGTGGTGTGTTGTTTGGGGATCAGTTTAAAATCCCTTTCCTTGTAATGTTTTGTTGTTGGTGATGGTCATGTACGGTGGCATTTTTTAATGTTGTTTCCTCTTTCCAATGCAAAAGTGTATGTTGTGGAATCATTCGAGAACTTATGTTTTAACATAAGCGTGTTCTTCTTTCGGGAATTTTGAATTCCTCTATTTCAAACTAAGGTGTATTCAATTTGTTTTTGTTTCCATTTTTTCTTGTTCAAGGTTAAAAGGGACAATGAATGTGAATATTCTAGGTCCATATCTTAATGAAAGTTCCATGTTGAGGATATGTAAATTTGATGGTGTGTTGTGCTCCTTTGGATCTTCCTAGAGCACTGTATGGTCACTCGTGAAACCAAAGAAAGTGTTCCGACTAGAGATATTCGATGCCTGACTACGAGGAAGAAGATGCTTCAAATATCATGCCTCCATCCATAGGCCATAGAGTGAAGATGGCACATATTATGGAATTGCATGGGGTGTGAGGGGCCTTGGTCTATCTTAGTTTCCAGTGTGGGAAACAGAGACAATTTAATCTCTTTGTGTGTCTCTTTTTTTGAATGATCCCATTTTATTTAAAGGGACATAGAGGGATCATGTTCTCACTAAGGATCATGTGGTTTGGGAATTTCTATTTGGTTTTAAGAAGGCATGATAGTCTAAATTTCTTGGGATTCTAGTGGTTGAGTTTTCTGAATGTGGATCCTTGTTTGGTTTTCCTTGTGCAGTTTCCCTTCGTGAATTGGTTTTGGTTCTAGCTCTTCTATTGGGTGTGTGTTTCCCTCATCAAGTTTTCTTTCCCTAATGGAGGGTTTTTTTGTCTCGTGTTAATTATTCTATGTGGGAAGTTCTTAAGTTGGCTCATTTCAGGTTCCTATGTTGGTCTGTGCTAGTTGGTTAAGTTGGTTGGTTCTTATGGTGGGTAGAGCCACTGTAAGTATCATTGAGATTTATTTTGGAGTAAATTGGTACAAGATCATTTCAAATGGTGGGGATTCTATTTGGGCCTCCCCATGTTGGTAATCTAGTTCATCCTTTAGTGTATCTTGGCATAGAAATGTCTCATTTATAGATGTTGGATCTAAGTTTCCCTTTTAAGTAAATGTGGGTCTTTTGGTGTACACCCAACATTTTTTTCTGAATTAATAATTGTAAAAGTTGTGGTTTGAGTTCTTCAACATTCTTTGAGATATGGATTAGGTTTATTTTTTCATTTTAGGTAAGTGGTATGAGTTTTATTTGGTAATGTCTAAGGTGTTTTTGGATCAAGAGGTTGGGTTGTGCATTGTGAGAATTAATTTTCTTTTGATCGATCAACTGGAGTTATTCTGGCTTTGGGGGTAGAACACATATAAAGGGGTGTCCATCCTGGTCTCTTAAGTTCAACTTTTAAACCTCTTTCTCTATTTGTGGTGTTCTTGTCTTATCTCCATTCACGTTTTATAGGGATCTCATTGAGATTTGGAGGAGTATTGGTCTTTGTTTTTGGATTAAGCTTTGTTGTGGATTTCCAGGGGTGGAAAGAGTTATGGTGGGGAGAAGTGTCACACCCAGGTTTTTGTTTTTGTTCTTGGATTTGGTTCATTTATGGGTCTCTATTTTTCTCTTAGGAATTGGGTGTAATGGGTTTGAATTTTTAGGTATTCCCTTTTTTCTTTTCTACTCTAGTGCTTGTCCATGAGTTTCCCTATGTGTTTTTGGTGAAAATGGAGAATTTGGTCTTGGAAACAGGTGGTGCACAGTTTGCGCACGATTAGTGGAAATTGTGCTCCTTGTCCAGGTAATTGTGTGGACAAGTGTGTTTTGGTACAATGGTTAATTCATGGTTAGTGCACGGTTTTTAAACCGTGTGGGCTAACCATGCGGCCAAGTGCCTCTTGGACAGTGAGGGGCACACGGTTGTCGTACGGTTTGGGAAACTGTGCGGGAAAACTGTGCGCGATGTCTAGGTCATTAAAACTTGGATTTTTATTTTTCTCTCTCAACAATTTTTACCCCTAAATGCACCCCACTCTCCCCCATTCAGGATCTCCAGCCCTAGGTGCTTCCTCCCCCTCCCATGTATCCCTCAGATCTCCACTTTTACGGTGTATTTGGATTGGAAACTCTAAGAAATATTCAAGTAAGTGAGTTTCTTCCTTGATTCCTCCTCTTTTATAGGGTTTCCCCTCTTCTTATTTGGAGTTTTGTTCTCTGTAGGGTTGGGTGACCTATTTTGGGTTGAATCTTGATTTTTAGGGTTCTCTCTTGATGGATTTAGTTGTATCTTTCCTTTTTGGGGTCTTGTGGTGGTGTGGTTGCAGTTTCATATCAATTTCTTGAAGTTTCTACACTTGAGGTAGGTGGTTCCATGTTTTAACATTTTTAAATGATTTTATCTTGATTTCTTGAGTTTATAATATATTCTATGATTGATTTTTGTGGTGAGAAACATGTTTTATAAATTTTTTGACATTCATATGTGATGAAAGTGAATTTTCTAAGGGAAATGGTTATGTTTTCATGTGTGCCTTATTATGACTTTTCTTGGGAATTTTTTATAAATTATTTTAGGGATGAAAAATGTGTTTTCAAAGGCACTTGAGCTGTGAATGTATTCAAAAGTGAGTTTTTCAAAGGAAATTCTTTTTATGAAAAAATGGATTCCTTTTTGTGTGATTTTAATTTGAATTGTGAATTATTTAGATGTTGTGAAGCATGTTTAAAGTGGAATTACTTTATGTGTTCATTTGAAAGGGGATTGTCCCATGAAAATGGTTAGGCTGATTATGTGTTTTCTTAGAATGTTTCCAAATGTATTTCATAGATTTTATAAGTAGTGTGAAAAGTTTTTTTGAATGGTTTTGTGTGTGTAAAAAGGAAAGTGGTTTGATTTTGGAAAATAGTTATTTCCCAATGTATTTATAATGCTTTGAATGTGTGTGTAAAAATGGAGTTTTCTTTGATATGAGAAATGGGATTGAGCACAAGGGAATCTTGGGTATCTAGGTGGGCTTTCTAGTTCTAGTATACTAGTGATTCGGAAGTGTCTTGTCCCAGTTTCACTTAGCTAGATTGACAATTACAACACTAACTAAAATGTGATGATGATTAGATACCATTAGGCCATTGGGGTGTCCCCTCCTAGTGGATTGTGCATGAGAAAGCTATTATTTATGGTTACTATACCACATTTCACTCAGGTATGATATTCTAGTGTCCCACTCGAGCTAGATTACCCCTATGGATTTACCTGTGGTGTTCTAATGTGACTCAAGACTTATGTTATGTGGTCTCATCCATTGGTATACAGTGGAACTTGAGTTTATTTTAGTTTTAAGAAAGTTTTATTTTTAGAAATGGTTTCCCTTGAAGTGTCTCCTCTAAAAATGTATTTCTAAAAAATGGTTCCTTTAAAATGGTTTTACTTAGAATGCTTTCTCAAAAATGTTTCAAAATCTTTGTGTGAAAGTGCATGTTAATTTGTATTTTTATGTTATGGCATGGAATCCTTCTTTTGGGTGGAATCCTAATAGTATTTGGCTCACACCCTATATAAACCTTTGGGTGTATGTATACCTTATTATTTATGACCCAGGTAAAGGCAAGACGTGTTTGTGGAGATGTTAGTGGTTCGGGCTAATAGTGTTCTGCATGTTTTTGGTATTGGTGGTGGTGTCTTGAGGGTGATTCCCCTCATGTTGCATGGAGTTTTTGGGATGTTTTGTGTTTTATTCTCTTTTTTAGTATTTTTGAGTTTTTTTTAAAGTTTAAACATTGAATATAAAAATTATTGATCCTTGTTTGGATTTAGTTATTCCTTATTGTCTTGTTTATTTTTGTTGGTCATTTATGCTTGTCTAAATGGGTGAAAATCATTCCCAAAGCATAATGTTGATACCCGAGAACTAGTTTTCAGCCTGTGGGGATCAGGAATTCCCTTCGGTCCATTCCACAGGCTGGGTCGGGTGTCGGTTTGGATGGCACTTTGGCTTGGTTCATGACAGGTTGGGTCTCCAGGCAATTTTGGAATCCTTTACTCTATTTTGTACATCTTATTTATGTGATCAATCCTTGGATCATTCTTATGATCATCTGCGCCTTAGTTCTTATTGTTGAATCCTACTGGAAGTGTTGTTTGGTTATCATTTAAAGGCAGGGAGTCTAAAATTTAACCCTATGGTTTGATAATTTTCAAGTATGTTCAATATTGAAATTATTCCAACATAATGTGATCCTAAATTAATTAAATGATGAATTGGGTTATTCTTGGAATACATAGGGATCTATTTGGTTATTGACCTGGCTTGTGGCTACCGTTTGGGTGAGAAAACCCTTGATTATAAATGGATTCACAAATGGATTAAAGTGTGTTATCATGACATGATTTTTGGGTGATTTATTGATATAGATTAACCTTATCTTGGTGTGATTGTTGAAATGACTGGAAAGTTATTGATTTATAGAAAAATGATAAATGAATTGTGTAATTGAAATATTGATTATAATTTACATAATTAACCATCTTGATGTGATATTATGATATCCTTATTTCTATGACATGTGTTGTGATTTCTACATTATAATGCTTATATGGGGTGTTTGACCATTTTTATTGTTGAAATGTTTATATAGGGTGTTGGCCTAGTTTACATGCTGAAATTCTTATATACCAAGCTATGCCCTGAGACATGATTAAATGCTTATATAGTGGACTATGCCCTGATACATGCTAAAATGCTTATATAATGGGCTATGACTAGTGATACATACTAAAATGCTTATATAGTGGGTTATACCCAGTGGCGTATGTTGAAATGCTTATATACCAAGCTTGGTCCCGATACATGCTGAAATGCATATATATCAGGTTTATCCCCAATACATATTGAAATGCTAATACACCAGGCTTGGCACTGATTTATTGCTGAAATGATTATATAGCGGTCTCAAACTAGATTTGTGTGATTTATACCATGGATATATGGATATGGTTGGCATGGTTGTGAGATATGCTCAAATATATTTCAGCACAGTATCGAAGAAGGTTATATTTTACCATGGATATATGGTTGGGGTTGGCATGGTTGTGAGACATGCTTAGAGATATTTCAGCACGGTGTCGAAGCAATTTGATGTGGTATTAATTTAATTGTTTAATTAATTAATACACCTATTTATTGCATTATTACATAAACTTATTATCAGACTGGTTATGTTAAGACACGGTGGTTTCGACCTACTGATTTATACTCACACCCTATTCGGGTCACCATTTGGTACCCAAACAGATTACATGGATTCAATATTAAAAAAGGGAAAGGGACCTTATTGTTGAGTATTTCTTGCAAGATGGTCTGGAGTTTGGATATGGGACCAACATGGGGTTTGGGATTGGGGTCTTTGAGTTTATTTGTGTTACCTAATTCTTTATTATATTACTTTTAGTTTTACATTTAGTTACATTCCTACATGACATTACATTATTAATTTATTATTTATTGGATTATTTAGTTGGATTTTATTGTTTGGTTTTCTATTGTATTGTATTATTTCCATTATTTCCACACTCAGATATTTATTCATTGTTATATGATTATTCATTTGTGTTGTAACTTTGTAACTAGGGGGTATAGTCTCGCTACTATACTTATCACAACCCTACTTCTAGTTGGAAATCTCTAGCATATGGGGAGGTGCACTTGAGGTCCCATAAACAACCTGTTTTGTCTATGTGAGAGAGTGTTGGGTCGGGGGACGTTACAAAGTAGTATTAGAGCACACTGGGTTTATTTTCTATTCATTACTATTTGAGAAAGTTATAAATGAGACTAGCATATGTTGGGACTTGTTAATGAGATTATGCATGGGAGTAGCTAACCCATGTATGGGGGGAAATCTGAGTTCCCAGGGAAGGTATTGTTGTTTATGATGTTTTCTTATTACATATGATGTTATTTAACCTAGGGTGATTCACATGTTGTGTGAGTTTATTATTTTATGATGTTGTTGGCTCTTGAGATTTATACTCATGGCCCGTTATGGCATGAGATGAGTATGTATGCATCATAATAGGTACATGGGGATATATATCAACATTCATTGTTCATGATAGGGACATATTTATTACATGTGATGTATACTTTCCTGTTTGAACTGTGATATAAGGTACCTATTATATCTAAGAAATGGAATAAATGAATTGTTATGTCATTCTAAAACACTTGTAAGCTGTGTTTGGAGAAACCCAAAGTAGTGGTTCTTTATTTTTGTCACCTGTTGAGGTTCACATTTTTGTTATAGCTAGAGTTCTAGTGTTTATCTTATAGAGGAAATGTCTCCTCATTATCTTCAAGTTGGGTGTTAGGAGAGTGACAATCAGCATACTCCTAAAACAGCTGAATCAGACCTTCCTGTAGCTCTAGAGGATCACATAGATGTTCAGATCCAGCTTCCTAAGGGTCATGTGATCTATGGAAAGGGAGACTATTCACATCATTCCTTTGATGTATAAGCTGTAAAGAGATTTCTAGTTGTAGAATCTACTTACATTCATTGGGTAGTATGCTTTGTGGACCCACTAAGCATTGGTGGGATATTTTGGAGCAAGCTGGGAAGCAGGATGAGCTATCTTAGAAGGACTTTGAGACAAATTTCTTGAGTTATTTCTATCCCAATATGGTGAGGGATAAAAAGGCTCTTGATTTCATGCATCTAACATAGTAGGGTATGTCATTGTTGGACTATGCAGAATGTTTCACCAACCTACAGCTCTTTTCACCATCTTTGACAGCTGGTGAGATCTCCAAGGTGATATATTTTTAGGATGTTCTTCACTATGAGATCAGTTCATAGGTGAATGTATTCTATCTGAGTAGTTTTTTAGATGTAATGAATCAGGAACTCATCATGGAAGGGAATCTGAGAGAATCCCTGAGTAGTGGCCAGACTATTTCAGTAAGGTGAACTAGGAACTCTTCTTCTAGTGGAAATAAGTATCACTATGAAAGTTTTTTCCAAGGTAACTGTGGTCAGAGTAGTTAGGGAAATGGGTATCCATCTCAGGACCATGTTCTGTTGTAGTGCTATTAGTATGGTAAGATGGACCACAAGCGGCCTTAGTGTTCATAACCTACTATAGAGTGTCATGTTTATGGAAGGATGGTCCACCTACAGAGGTTTTGTAGGGTAATGCAACAGTAGAGTAGTGGCAGGGGATTAGGACAGGTATCAGAGTCTAGGAAGGACTCGGTTACTCCTCAGTAGGCAGGTAGCTAGAATTACATAGGACATTCTAGTCAAGGTAGGGGACATGGTACCCTAGTGTAGGAACGATAGTACCCGGTAGAGGGAATAGCTTAGGGAATTCATGTTGGAGCCCAGGGTAGAGGGGTTAGTCAGCTGCACATTATGTAGACTACTCTGGATATTGTGGATGTAGGATCGTCAGTCATTAGAGGTGTGATTATTATATCACCTACCCCTTCTAGTGTTTTGTTTGATATAGGAGAATCAAATTCCTTTTTATCTACCATTTTTAAATGGTTTTGGATTGTATATGGAAATATTGGATGGTGTTTTGACCATCGATACACCGTTGGGAGTGCGGTTAGAGAATATCAAACTTTGCAAGGTGTATTCTCTAGATATTGGTGGTTACCATTTCTTTTGGGAACCGTTTGTGCTGAAAATGATAGATTTCGATTTGATTCTTGTTATAGATTTACTAGTTTTATATTAGTCTCATATCAACTATCACTATAAGAAAGTTACCTTTATATCTCTAGAAGGATGCAATTATTCTCATCAGGGTGAGTGGGATATTTAGGCTGGTCATGAAGGACCAATTAAATGTATATTGGATTGTCTCGTAGCTTAAATAATCATCCTTTCTCTGGATGATGGTGGAATGCAACATGATTATTTTTCACCAGTGGTAGACCATTTTCTTTATGTCTTTCCTAACAAGTTTTATAGCTTACCACTCGAGTGAGATACTGATTTCTCAATCAAGTTAGTGTTGGGATAAAATTTAGTTTCTTTCCCACATTATACAATGACACCGGTAGAGCTTCAGGAGTTGAAAGCTCAATTAGAATATCTAGAAGATAAGGGTTTCATATGGCCAAGTACATCTCCTTGGGGTTCTCTAGTTCTCTTTTCTAATAAGGATGATGGGACTTTGCACCTATATATGGATTATCAGATATTGAACTAGATGGTGATCCAGAACTGATATACTCTTCCACGCATCGATGATCTTTTTTATCAGCAGAGAGGTGTTAAGATCTTCTCTATGATCAATTTGATATCAGGATACCATCAGTTGAGGGTGAGACCATCAGACATACCTCAGAAAAATTTTATGAGTAGGCATGGATTGTATAAGTTCATAGTGATGTTGCTTGGTTTGACTAATATACCAATGGTATTCATGGACTTAATGAATCAGATCTTTTAACCTTGTTTGGATTGGTTTGTGGTGGTTTTTTTCGATGATATCTTAGTGTAATTCTAGTCAGTAGACGATCATTCCCAACATCTTGACATCATATTGAGTATATTGAGAGAGAATCAGATTTACGCCAAGCAAACCAAATGCAATTTCAGGATTGATAAAGGGAACTTCTTAGGACATGTAATCTCAGAGGTAGAAATTTCAGTGGACCTAGAGAAGGTTGCATTCGTGGTATCTTGGGAACATCCCAAGAATGTCTTCAGAATTCGGAGCTTTCTAGGTTTAATGGGACTTATTTTGTTTGGAAGATCCAATGTTAGGGTTGTCCAAGAAAGGGGTGAAGTTTTTTTGTCTGATTCTTGTGAGAGAAATTTTTAGGATCTAAAAGGTAGGCTTATAACAACCCGAACTGTTATAAATAAAATTCCCCTTTTGATTTAATTAAATTCATTATTATATATTATGGATATAGAAAAAAAATTCACTTATTTAGTTTTATTATATCCTATCAGATTTAAAATACTATTAAGCATCATTATCATTGATAATATAGTCGTTGAATAGTGATCATATGATTAGTATAAATATAGGGTTTTAAAAAATCCAACTGACATAGACAAAGGAAGTGATGACCTCAACCAGTGGGATCGTACCCTATGAAGCCAATTTATTGGAGAGTTCAAGGGAGATAGCATCTATGCGTTTTTTCCTTGACCAAGTCCAAGCTGAGATCCAACAACTTAAGCATGAGAGAAACCATTTATGGGATAATTTCAAGCTCAGTGAGATCACGACCCAAACCATGTACGTCGAACCACCACATGAAAGTCTCACCATCACACACCTTACCCTTAGGGAGTTTTTTAGTGTATTAAAGGGATATGTATCAAGATCATAATAATATTAATATTTATATTTCATTTTCAATAGAATAATGTTCATATTTTATTCTTATCATTACTTTATAAATTATTTTGATTTTTATACAATAAAACACAAATTGTATTGTTAAATAGTATTCAATTTCAATTAAGATGTTTATTTTGATGAATTAATGGATTTTTAAAATAAATAATATTTTAATAAAATATTATTATTAAACAATTTTTGTTAAATATAAATGATCATATAATTTTTATGAAGTCAAATGTAATTTTTATAAGGGTTTGAAAACTATTATTATCAAAAAACCCATCATTTCTCAATAAATATCAATTTTTATTTTAAAAGTAAAAATACAAATATTTAGAAAATTATTTTGATAAAATTAATATTATTTTTGGAATCAGAACATCAAAATTATCCAAAGGATAACTTTTCATAATTTTCTGAGACAGTCAAATTTTTGGGTAAAAATTAAATATCGTATAAATATACAGTGTGTATTATGACATCACAATGAGTCAAAAGTGTTGTAATAAATGATATAAATGGTATCCAAGAACAAATATATGTTTACCCTTTAAAATAAGATGATTTTATGTTTATTTTTTTATTTTTTTAAATCCTTTATGAATCCTCCAAAACTATTAATATATTTTAAGGTTTTAAAATAATTTTGTTAAAAGTATGACTCACTTCCACATCAACAATGGTATTATTTTATTATGTTAGGCCCTTAGAATTATAAAATAATTAAAACCACTCCCCTATGGTAGAAATAATGGTCAAAACCCATGGTAAGGTTTGTGTTTTTGGTTATTTTATTATATAGAGTCCAAAACCTATGTTTGAGAAATGATACAGAAATTCCCCACTTGTTTCCTATATAAACCCACATAATATCTCATTTATATTCACTAAAAAACCTTGTATAATGTCCTTAATCTGACCTAAACTCTCTATATTCCTCCCAAGGTGCCTCCAAGCTCTCAAGAAGCACCTTCCAAGCATTTGGCGTCACACTCTCAAGGTAAGAGTTCTTTTCTTTCTTCTTTTTATTCAAGTTTTTTCATTATATTATGACTTATATTTCCAATTCCTATTATTGGGATATTTTTTTCCATGTCCATATTAATTTCAATTTTGATTTAAAAATTATGATAGACCACTTTATCTCTCATCAAACAATTTTATGAATCTTTAAGTAATGTCGTTATGCTACTGAATTTTCACTACGATTTTCCATGTCAAAACAAATGTGTAGTGAATACCCATACCCTTTTCCTATTAAGGGTGTTCAACTTTATTCACTTATAATTATTTTATTATGGAATTATATGTATATGTTCCACACTCCTTTATAATTGAATAAAATATCATGATGAATGAATCCATGTTGTATGATCAATGTGGCACACTTAAGAATGATAAAGAAATGAAAGTGAGAGGTTCACCCAAAATTATACAGTGCTTCAATACATTGGGTAATGTTTTAGTCTCATAATGCATCATGCAAGGGATTATGGAGTGAACCTAATCCATCATGGGACTTTTCCATCATGATTTATTAGTAGTTATCCTTGACCTACGTATATGATGCAGTGTTTTATGTTGTTGCCACATTTCCCATGTTACCTTTATGTTATCATGTTATATCATGCCTCATCATTCATGTTTATTATTATCACCCATTTTATGTCTCATTTATATACCTATTTCCTAACATGTATTACTTTCTTCATGTTATGCCATGTTTATTCCCTTACTGGTCTTTATAGCTCGCCTCTTTCTTATGTATCTCCTCAGGTTATCCCATGTAGTGTTAAGTATAAAGGAATAATACGATCATGTTAAGGAAATTTTCAATAAAGATGATTTATTCCCTATTTTAAGTTGTACCTATTTCACAAAGACACTAGAATTATCAATATTCCAGGTTGTATTAAGTGTAATCTTATGTAATAAATCATGTATTAATGTGAAATAAAGAGTACGGTTGTTATAGTTGGTATCAAAGGAAAAATTTAGTTATTTTTGGGATTAGGATTAGAAAACTCTATAGAAAGCCTTAGGGATAAGACTAAGTATAATAAAATAGCCCTAAATTTTGGTAAGTATATAGTAAGTGGTTTATCAAGAAAATACATCTATGTCTGGATACTACAAGTGGATGTGGCTCTAGAAAAAATGTACATAGGGGTAAAACCCAAAAACACCACATTAATCTAGAATCGACTGGGAACCGGTGCATGACAATGGGTCTTGATACACAACTAAGGGATATGATTTGGTAAATTCATAATCTTTTTATGAACCATTATTAAGGGGGTAAATTGCCATAAGAATATATGTTAGGAAATAAATCATGGATAACATATATTGAAGCCTAGAAATTCATAAGTTAAGGAAATATATATAATTTAGAATTTATCTCTTTAATGTCATTGGATTCTAATTCATGTGTTTAATAGTTTAAAAATACTCATCCCTAATTTTCCCTTTATTCTATCCAATGGCCATAAATATGAGGAATTGGTTAAAAAACCAATGTGATAGACAATGTGATTACTGCCTCAATGAGATGCCCAACCCGATTGGAGTGGGAATCACAAACTTTTTTATGATACTCTCTCAATTGACTCGAGTTATAAATAGAAACCTAGATCGAGAGGATCACCCAAATCCCCCTAAGAAAGAAAAAACTTTAATTGATATCTTATGTGATAACGACCTCCAACTTTCAATAAATCATCTGATCCCTTAATTGTGGAACAATGGATCAACTCCATTGAAAAATATCTTCTTCATCCTTCAATTTTCTAAGAAAGAAAAGGTTTTATTGGTAGTTTATTATATGGAGGGAGAATCTAATCAATGGTGTACATTAATCAAGAATATAAAGCCTAAGGAAGAGATCGAAGAGATGGGGTGGAAGGAATTATGGAAAAAAAAATTTGATAAATATTTTTCTCACACTCTCCTACTTAAAAAATAAAGGGATTTTCTTTCCCTCAAGAAAAGAGGAAAAAAATATATCGGTGTGTATAAGGTAAAATTCACAAGAATTGTATGATACGCCTCTGTCTTTGTCAATACCCACGAATGCAAGGTTGATCGCCTCTTTGGTAGGCTAAAACCTAGTCTATGAAAAGCCTTGGAGATCTGAGACTTTGACACCTATGAGAAAATTGTATGATATGCCCTAAAAGTTGATGTGGATATTGAAAAATATCAAGGGTGTCGTATGGATAAGAAGTGGAAGTTGGGGTTTAATTATGGTGATCTGATGGAGAAATCTAATAATGCTAAGAAATTTCAACATCTCACTTATCAAAAGTGCGGAAAGAAGCACCCTGAAAATTTCCTAAGGGGGTGAGGAAATGATTTAAGTGTGGGAAAGAAGGGAACCAAGATAGTTATTACTGGTGGGAGAACCCCACTAATGCGATAAAGGAAATTAATGCTCTAGTAAACCCTCATTGCATTATTCATTACTTCAATTGAAAGGAACCAGGGAACTTTTCAAACCAATGCACTAAGCCAAGGGTTTTTAGAGACAACCAACAACCTCCAAGGTAGAAAGGGTGAGCTTTTACCATCACAATCGCTGAGGTAGATCCCAAAAATGTAGTGGTGATAGGTACTCTAGTAATTAATTCAAGAATAGTGAACATATTTTTTGATTCTGGTTCTATGCATTCCTTCATATCACAAAATTTTAGTATAACTATTCAAACACCGAAACAAATCATGGAAGTAGAGCTGTCAGTGAAAATGGAAAATGGGGAAATTATTTCATCCCAAGTATATAACTCCTCCCCTATCAAAATTCATTAGTTAAACTTCCCATCAAACCTTGTCATACTCCCTTTGGTGGAATTTGATAAAATTATAGGTATAGATTAGTTTTCCCTATATATATCCAATATAAATTTCCACGAGAAGGAAATCACTCTCTTTATTGTGAATATTACTTTGATTATATACAAGTACAAGGAGGAGAATGAATAATATTTAGCACCAACATCTCAAGAATGGATATTATTTCCCTATTAATAATCATATATATCTCAAATGATTGAGTCTAAGGGAAAAACCATCCTTGAAGACATGCTCATTGTAAGGGAATATGGTGATGTGTTTCTTGAAGAATTTTTTGGTCTTTCTCCTAGCTAAGAGGTTGAATTTTCAATTGAGATTATACCTAGGGAATTTCCATTATCCAAGACTCCATATAGAAGGGATATTGAAGAACTTGAGGAGCTGAATAAAAAACTAAAGGATAATCTGGATAAAGGGTTCATACACCCAAACACTTCACCATGGGGTGAACCAGTCTTCTTAGTCAAGAAGAATGATGGGTCAATGCTCCTCTACATTTATTATTGTGATCTCAACAATATCACAATAAAGAATAAGTATCCTCTATCATGGATTGGTGACTTGTTTGATCAGCTACATGGAGAAAAATACTTCTCCAAGGTGGATCTATGGTCGAGGTATTACCAAGTTAGGTTGAAGGAGGAGGATATCCCCAAGACTACTTTTCATCCAAGTTGAGGGCACTATGAGTTCATAGTAATGTCATTCGGATTCACTAATGCTCCAGAAATCTTCACGGACTTGATGAATAGGGTCTTTATATATTACCTTGATAAATTTGTGGTATTCTTTATAGAAGATATTATAATGTACTCCAAAATAAATGAGGAGAATGAGGAGAATTTGAGCACTATTCCAAATAACATACAAAAGGATAATATTTATGCCAAGTATAGAAAATGTGAGTTCTAGTTGAATTAAGTCTCGTTCTTGGGTAATATTACCACAATAAATGAGATATTTATGGACCCTTGAAAGAAATAATCTATTTAAGGATGATTGAGACCAACATCTATGATAGATAACCATAGTTTCCTTGGATTATCTGGGTATTATCATCAATTTGTGAGAAATTTATTACGATTTTCAAACCTTATAACCAAGTTAAATTAGAAGGGATCAAGTTTTCTTGGAATGATGAATATTAAGAGAGATTCAATGAGTTGAAAAAGTTGATTATCACTGCACCTGTACTCACACTACCCACAAGTGGTTAAATTCTTTTGGTATTCAGCGATGCTTCGAAGAATGGATTGGGTTGTGTGTTAATGTAGAATGACAAAGTTATAACCTATTCCTCAAGGAAATTGAAAGTTCATGAACAGAACTACCCAAAACATGATATAGAGTTGGATATAGTTATCTTCACATTGAAAATCTAGAGACATCATATATTTTGGGAGAAGTGTAAAATATATACGGATCACAAAATCCTCAAGTATATATTCACACAGAAAGAGCTGAATATGCACCAATGAAGATAGTTAGAGCTGATCAAGGACCATGACTGTTCAATTTATTATCATCCTAGAAAAGTGAATAAAGTGACAGACACTCTAAGTAGAAATGTTACAGCAATTCTATCATTGATGATAATTGAGAGGGATTTGATCTTCTTAGATTTGAAAAATGGTAGACATGGGAATCATAAATGAAGGAATATAATCAATACTTTTACAAATGATTTCTCAACCATCCCTTTTGGAGAGGATAAAGGATGATCAAAGAGTTAATGGGGGAATTTAGAAGAAATTGGAAGCTATAAGAAAAAGGGAAATCCCCAGAGTTCAATATTAATGTAAAAGGAGTTGTAATATTTGGGTCACAACTATGTGTACCATCAAATCCTGATTTTGAGAAGGAGTTTTTGGATAATTCACATAGTTATACTTTCTCTATCCATCATGTAAGAACAACAATGTATCAAGATCTCTAAGAACACTATTTGTGATGAGGTCACTTCATTCGCTGGTACACTCTTTGGAGCGTTCGTGGGATCGCGGTTACTGGAGGCGCGACATCGTCCTGGTCTATCGGAGCTTGAGGGTTGTGGTCATGATCTGCGGCGGATTGAATGCATTGAAGGTTCGTGGTGGTCTTCTCCGTCCGGACTGTTGGCGGCGATGGGTTTTGGTTGGTTAATCTATGGCGTCCTGTCATGGCGATGGGTTTTATTTCTTGTCCTTTTTTCTTCTTTTTATTCTGGATTTGCCTGTTGTTGCGACTTTATTTTGCTGCATTTTTGTGGTGGGATGATTTGGATGAATTTTCTCTGGAGTTTTTGGATTTGCGTTGCGCCGGCTAGAAATTCTCCTCAGACCTTCTTGTATCTATGATTTGCTTATGGGGTTTTTGGATTTCGGATTTGGCCTTTGGAAGCATAATTTATGATGTTGCGGGTGTGTTTTTTGATGAAGCAGAGTTCTTATGCCTTCTTTTTCTCTGATCTGGATCCTAAAATCCACCATTCTCTCTGAGGTGGATCTGTGCGGTGGCCTTCAAGGTTCTTTGGGATGTGAGTCTAAGCGGGCGGCTTTGGGAGGTTAACGGTGATGGCAAATCATCCGACGATGGTGAGACTGGGTTTGGATCTGGTGTTGTTGATGATGATGTTTGGTAGGGACGCGAATGATGGTGTGATGCAAGTGATGAGCTTCATCATTCTGGTGGTGGAAATTGGAGATGCATTCGGCGGTCAGAGATGCAGCCTGCAGTGATAAGCTGATGCGGACGATGTCTTTGATGGCGTGATGGCGTGATGGCGTGATGGAATGATGGTGTGATGGCGTAATGACGTGATAACAGTGAGATGAGATGACAGGTCGGTGCTATGATGATGGCGGTTGGTGAGGTGGATCATGGTGGGTAGCTCATGGTTCGATGATGAAGTTGGCGGTGTTCCTTTCTGGTTTTGAAATTTGAAATTTGAATTTTGTTTTTTGAATTTTGGATGAGGTGTGTCGTGGATGGGTGTTTGGTGCGAATTGGCCTCTGTATGGTTTCCCACTTTTCCAAAAAGTGGATTTTAATAAAATTAAAAAAAATGTATTTTGAGGATGGATAAAGAGGTCATGGAATATATATCAAGATGTCTTGTATGTTATCAAGTGAAGGCAGAAAGGAAAAAAATCCAAGGGGATGATGCAACCATTACCCATACCTACATGTAAATGGGAAAACATCACCATTTAATTTGTAAATAGTCTTCCAAATACATCAATAGGATATAGTGAAATATGGTTATTGGTGGATCATCTTACAAGTATTTCTCACTTCATTATAATTTGAGAGGACTTCTCACTCGATCAACTTGTAAGGATATACATTAGATAAGTGGTGAGGCTACATGGAACACCACTATTGATTGTATCTAATTGAGACCCAATATTTACCACCAAGTTCTGGAAGAGTATTCAACATGCTATAAATACTTATTTTAACTTCATTATAGCTTATCACCCTCAAACTGATGGCTAATCTGAGCTAATTATCCAGACACTTGAGGACATGTTGAGAGCATGCTTAATTGACTTCAAAGGAGGATGGGATCAACATCTTTCTCTAGTTGAGTTCTCATACAATAACAGTTTTCACTCAAGCATCCAAATAGACCCCTATGAAGCCCTTTATGAGAAGAGATGCAGAACACCTACATGTTGGGATGAAGTTGGGTAATGAAAACTGCTAGGACCTGAAATGGTCAAGGAAATGGTGGAAAAGGCTAAGACCATTCAACAACACATCAAGGCTGCTTAGAGTTGACAAAAGATATATACTAACAATCGTTGATGGGACCTAGAGTTTGAGGTTGGAGACAAGGTATTCCTCCACATATATATATGGAAGAATGTCATGATATTTAGGAAGAAGGTAAGGCTTATTCAAAGATACATCGGTCCCTTTGAGATCCTTGATCGCATCGAAGCAGTGGCCTATCGACTAGCACTCCCACCTAACCTATATCAAGTAAATTATGTATTCCATGTATCCCTATTGAGGAAGTACATACTAGACCCCTCACATGTACTCAATCCATAGGTGGTACCATTGGAGAATTACTTTTCCTACGATGAGCATCCGGTGAAGATCTTAGATTGTAGAAACAAAGTTCTATGGAATAATACAATACACCTAATCAAAGTGTTGTGGGGGAACCAAAAGTTTGAAGAAGCGGTATGGGAACCGGAGTTAGTGGTGAAACATAATTACCCTAATATATTTTATTGTGATAAAAGAAAATTTTGAGGGTGAAATTTCTAAAGGGGGGAGATTGTAATGACCCGAACTGTTATAAATAAAACCCCCTTGTGATTTAATTAAATGCATTATTATATATTATAGATATAGAAAACACATTCATTTATTTAGTTTTATTATACCCTATAGGATTTAAAATACCATTAATCATCATTACCATTGATAATATAGTCATTTAACAATGATCATATTATTATTATAAATATAGGGTTTTAACAAATCCAATTAACACAGATAAAAGAAGTGATTGCCTCAACCAGTAGGATCATACCCTATAAATCCCATTTATCAGATATTCTAGGGGAGATAGAATATTTGGGATTTTACCTTGACCAATTCCAAGATGATATCCTACAACTTAAGCATGAGTTAAACCATTTATGGAAGAAGTTCAAGCTCATCAAGATCATGGCCCAAACCATGTACGTCGAACAATCCCATGAAAGTATCATCATCATGTACCTTACCCTTAGGGAGTTTACTGGTGTATTAAAGGTATATGTATAAAGACCATAATAATATGAATATGTATATTTTATTTTCAATATAATAATTTTCATATTTTCTTCTTATCATTACTTTATAAATGATTTTTATTTATATACAATAAAACATAAATTGTATTGTTAACTAGTATTCAATTTCAATTTAGACATTTATTTTGATGAATTAATGAATTTTTGAAATAAATATTATTTTAATAAAATATTATTATTGAATAATTTTTATTAAATATAAATTTTCATATATTTTTTATGAAGTCAAATGTAATTTTTATAAGGGTTCGAGACCGTTATTGTCAAAAAACCCAGCATTTCTCAATAAATGTCGATTCTTATTTTAAAATTGAAAATACACATATTTAGAAAATTATTTTGAAAAAATGAATATTATTTTTGGAATCATAACATCAAAATTATCCAATGTTGAACTTTTCATAATTTTCTGAGATAGTTTAATTTTCGGGTAGAAATTAAATACCGTATAAATATACAGTGTATATTATGACATCATAATGACCCAAAAGTGATGTAATAAATACTATAAATGGTATCCAAGACTAAATATATGTTTACCTTTAAAATAATGTAGTTTTATGTTTATTTTATTAATTTTATAAAGCATTTATGAATCCTACAAAACCATTAGTATATTTTAAGGTTTTGAAATCATTTCTTTAAGAGTATGACTCACTTCTATATCGACAATGGTATTATTTTATTAATTTCATCCATTGGAATTATAAAATAATGAAAAAAACTCCTTTTTTAGAAACCATGGCCAAAAACCATGGAAAGTTTTGTGGTTTTTGTTATTTTATTATATAAAATCCAAAACCTGTGTTTGAGAAATGATAAAAAAATTCCCCACTAATTTCCTATATAAACTCACCCAATATCTCATTTATCTTCAGTAAAAATAATTTTATCATGTACTTACTCTGAACTCCCATCTCTAGAGTCCTCCAAAGGTTCCCCCAATCTCTCAATAATCTCCTCCCGAGCATTTGAAGTCATACTCTCAAGGTAAGGGTTCTTTTCTTTCTCATTTTTATTCAAGTTTCTTCATTATCTTATGCCTTCTATTTCCAATTCCTATTATTGTGATATGTTTTTCCATGTCCATATTATTTTACATTTTATGTAAAAATAATGAGATTCCCCTTTCAATCTCATCAAACCATTTTATGAATTTTTAAGTAACATCATTATACTGCCAAAATTTCACCATGATTTTCCATATCAAAACAAATGTGTAGTGAATACCCATACCCTTTTCCTATCAAGGGTGTTCAAATTTATTCACTTATAATTCTTTTATTTGGGACTTACATGTATTTATTCCACACTCCTTGATCATGGAATAAAATATGATGATGAATGAATCCATGTTGTATGATCTATATGGCACACTAAAGCATAAGAATGAAATGAAAGTGATGAGTGAACACAAAATTATATAGAACTCCAATGAATTAGGTAATGTTTTAGTCACATGATATATAATGCAATGGATTAGGGAGTGAACCTAATCCATCATGGGACTTTTTTCATCATGGTGTCTTGGTAGTTAGTCTTGACCTATGTTTATGATATATTCTTTTAAGTTGTTGCAACATTTTTCATGTTGCCTTTATGTTATCATGTTATATCATGCCTCATCATTCATTTTTATTATTCTCTCCCCTTTTATGTATCACTGATATACCTATTGCCTAATATGTATTACTTTATTCATGTTATTCCATGTTTATTCTCTTACTAGGCTTTATAGCTCACCCCTTTCTTATGTATGCCCCCAAGTTATCCCATGTAGTTTTAAGTACGAAGGAATAATATGATTATGTTAAGGAAGTTTTAAATAAATATGATGTATTACCTATTTTAAGTTATTATTTAATGTACCTAATTCACAAATATTCTATAATTCTTGATATTTTGGGTTTTATTAAGTGTAATATTATGTAATAAATCATGTATTAATGTAAAATAAAGAGTGGGGTTGCTATAAGGATGATCTCAACACCTATCCTCACTTTACCTGTGATGGGTAAAGCATATATAGTGTATCATGGCGTATCCAGAGTGGGACTCAAAGAAGTTATAATGTAGGAGGATTGAGTGGTTTCTTACGGTTCTAGATAGCTGAGACAGCATGAGAGAAATTATCCTACAAACGATTTGGAGTTAGAAGCAGTGGTATATGTCGCAAGATACTAGATAGATTATCTCATGGGTGAGAGGTTTTTGGTATACAAAAACCAAAAGAGTTTTAGGTACATATTTTCTCAGTGGGACCTGAACCTTCAGTAGAGGAGGTGAGTATTTCTAGTCTTTTGACTTTGAATTGGCTTATACACCTGGTAGAGGCAACATCGTTGCCAATTCTTTGAGCTGAAATATACAAACAAAGGCATTGTAGGAGTCTTTTGATGAGTGGCGGATGATGAACCTCTTTTCATACATGCATCTAGATGTTCAAGAGTCTCAGGGACGAGCATCTCTCTGACTTCAACATATATTATACCCATGCTTTTGGACCGGATCAAGACCGAGTAGTTATCTGATTTGGAAGGCTCAGTTCTGAGAGACATATTATATGGTGGGGCGACACCATCAGGATGGTCTCTTGGTAGTGGAAATTATCTTATTTTCCATGGTCGAGTATGGGTTCCTACGGGATTTCATGAGGAAATGGTGATAGAGTTTCATACTTATAGATAGGCGATAGATACTAGTTTTATAGAGATGTATTGATATCTCTGTAGGCAGTATTGGTGGTCAGTAATGAAGAAAAAGGTGGAAGGCTTTTTGGAAATATGTTTCACTTTTCATAAGGTGAAATCCAATCATCAGAGGGTAGCTAGGATTTTGCAGCCTTTTCCCATTACTGAGTGAAAATGGTATAATTTTACTATGGATTTTTTGATAGGATTACCTAGGACAACCCGTAATAATGATGTTTTATGGGTGATTGTGGATCAACTGATGTAGGTAGCCCACTTTTTTCCAATTAGATATACCTTCACAGTTGATGATCTGGGTAGTATTTATGTGTGTGAGATGGTTCAGCAGCATGGTGTTCTGAGGAGTATCATTTCATATAGAGATCCTCATTTCACATCATGATTTTGGAAGGGTATTCAGAAGGCTCTGGGATTGTAGGTTCTTTTAAGTACGACCTATCATCATCGAATTGGTGGTCAATCTAAGAGGACTATTCAGGTTCTAGAGGATGTGTTACAAGCTTGTGTTTTGGATTTATGTGGTTCATGGGAGCATCATATGACACTCATGGAGTTTTCATATAATAAAATCTTCTAGGCATAAATCTAGATGGAACCTTTTGAGGATTTTTATGGTAGGTCGTTCAGTTCGCCTCTTTGTTGGGTGTAGGTAGGTGATTCACCACTTGTTGGGCCTAGTCTCATATAGGAGATATTTGAGAAGGTTCAATTGATCAGGAAGTAGTTTGTGACCATGCAGAGCTGGTATAAATCCTATGCTAACCATCTAAGATGACCTCTAGAGTTCGATATTGTTCATCATGTTTTCATTTGAGTGACACCTAGGTTAGGGCAACACCGTATCAAGAAATAAGGAAAGTTATTTCCCTGATTTTCAGGCCATTTGAGATAGTGGATAGGGTCAGTCCAGTGGCATACAGATTATCCCCTCGACCATGAAAAAATTACATTTATGACATGTTTCACATGTCACAACTTTAGAGATATTATCTAGACCCTTCTCATGTGATAGACGTAGAAGACGTCGAGCTTAGGGTCAATGCATCATTTGAGGAGAATCTGATACGGATTGTATACCGTAGTGAGAAGTATCTCTATGGTAGGACTATACCTATGGTTTGAGTACAGTGGTAACATGGGCATGTTCAGGAGGATATTGGGGAGAGGGAGTCTAATATGTGAGCATAGTGGAAAGACTTATTCACTGAGACCCCACAATAATGCTTAGAGTAGCTCTGGGATGAGCTGTTATATGGTGGGGATGTTGTAAGATCTTATCCTTTTTTCCAGGTACGTCCCTCTTTGATTTTTTTCATTTGTGCCTTGGTGGATAAGTCTTATTCAAAGATGTGAGGACTTTATTGGGGAAAATGATCAAAAGTTTGGGGATATATGTTTGTTTGAATTAATGGAGTTTGGGTATAAACATGTTAAATGGATTTAAGAGGGTTTTTCTATGCTTTGGAAGGATTTAGAGGTGTTCAAATCCTTATACAGTGAAATTGGGATAAAAAAAATATATGCATAATATTTACACATCATTTACATATTACACGATGTGTAACTTCAACCAAAAAAAGGTCATGAACTGGTTCATGATGTAAAGTGGTTACACATTGTGAACCAAATACACACCGTGCAATGTTTGGGAAAGTTAAATAATAATATATGGTGATAGTTTTTTCAGTGTATGAATTTAAAAAGGAATACATGATGTGTAAATAAATTAATCATCATATAATATCCCAAGCAGCAATTTTAAGGGTGTTGAGTAGTTGATTTCTCATTCACCCTCGTGTGTAGCCTTCTCCTCTTGACTTAGGATGGGTCTCCAAGTTATTTTAAAAGCCTTTATTCCATTCTAGATGCCTTGTTTATGTGATCAATATAAGGACCCAGCCTTAAAACATTACATAATCTTGAATTAAATGAATAATTCACATTGAGTATCTTTTCAGGTTTAGAGTTTTAGATAATTAGTCCATAACTATTACATTACATCTCAAAAGTTACAAAGTAGACACTTCTACTCAGTTCCCATTTTTCCACAAAATAAAAACTCTTGAAAAAAAAGATTCATGTCTAGTTCTAAGTTTTAGACAACATGACTTTTCCTTGATCCCATCCTTGACCCTATTCTTCTTTAAGTACTGTGAAAAACATTTCAAAACTTAGGATGAGCATAAAAATCTCAATAAGGGTTATAAAACAAAGAATTAAAACATTAGTTCATCATTACATACATAACATAATCTCTTTAACATACCTCATGAAATCATAAGATTCATGAATAACACATAGAAAACATAAATCATACAGGTAACTTGTGGCATCAATATCATACTTACATTGTAGCTATCATAGCTACGTAGGGAGTTACATTTGGAATACCCATCACAGTATATTCCCTAAATCTCTTAGGAGAAACATTCACATTTAACTTAGTCACGTTACTCAATGCATTGGAGAGCTATCTCAGGCTCACCCACCCTAGGTTTATCATGGAACCACCTGTATACATAAACAATGCCCAAGAACCATAACATAATCATAACACATAACATAAGCATAAAGGAAATATAACATTCCCACATTGAAATAACAATATATAATTTCAATATATTGAAATAATAAATCCATTCTAAAAACCATTTTCAATACCAAAATATGTAAAAGAGTTTATGGTATTTATTTTCCTTTTAAAAACATTACGACTTGTTAAGGAATCCAAAGATCAAATAATATTCGTGGCGGTGGAAAAGGTCGTTGTCACCACTTATGTTAAAAGAAACATTATTTTTTGTCGTTTAGTAAAATTACTCATAGAAAAAGATTCCCTTTTAATGAAATGAAAAGTCAAAAGGGTTTTATAAACTGTATAAAATAAATTTTTGTAGAAATCAAAGGATGCCTCAATGAAGGGAGATTGAGACGAAGTCCCTTACCTCGTGTCTGACTTGACCTGTTCGTTCTTTAATCTCCTGAATAATAAACTAAAGTTAATTTTTACTTGCTTAAGAACATATTTCAAGTTTATTATTCCTTTTATATCACTTATTACTATGTTATAAACAGTATGTAATCATTTAAGTTAATAATGGTCGTTTTGTTGATATTTGGTACTTGAGTCAAAAATGAACACCTTATAATTAAAAGTTGTTCATGTGGTCAAATATCCATTATATTCAGAATGATATTAATGATGTAGATATAATATATATCATATATATCCAGTATATGTATGTATTTATAATATTACATAACATTTAGAGGTAAGAAATGAAATGCAACGTTCATGGAGATGGTAAGTCGTACATACGCATGAATGCTACTTTCATTTTCTATTTCATATTTAATGGAATTAAAATATAATGATATAAATTTATATTATAATTATTGTATAATATAATATGTAATATCATTAAATACATTCTTTATACATCCCACATAAGGTATTAATGAGTCGTATCACTTTGAGGGGGCGGTAGTTCGTACTTCCTCAAATGAAATTATCGCATTTACCCACAACAGAAACCATAAAGGTATGATATAAATGGAAAATATAGAATCATAAAGAAAATATAAACATAATATATATCATATATAAATACAGTTCCATCATAATGGCCACCATGAGAGGCGGTAGGAGATAATTGAACAATCATCGTTTCGTGAGGTGTTAGTTTTCCATCCACAGAAATAGTATGTTCTTTACCCATTAGATGGAGGTGTGTGTAAGTGTAGTTATAATACTTATCATAATAACATCCTAGTATATTGATTATACTTGTGTTGTTGTAAAAGAAATGAATAAAAAGAGTTTAGGGGTTGGAGAAGTAAAATAAAAGAAAATAATTTAAGAGAAACTGTTACCTTTAATTCGGGTAACTCCCTTTGGTTTGAACCAAAAGGACTTATTGAAGTGTATTATACCTAATTTAATGCTTCTAGGAGTAGTATATTGATGTATGGAGATTAATTGGGTAGATTTTGTATGATACAAAAGGCTTTAGAGGTGTGAGGAATTGGTTATAAGTGGTGTCCTTTTATAAGGGGAAGGAGGGGCTCTTTAGGAAAGTTTGAAACAATTATTTTATTATAAACTTATCTTTGGTTTAAAAAGTTCCAAAACAAATTAAAGTTGAATATAAGGTTACTAATGGTAGAAATAAAATCATAAAATAATAATTGGAAAGTTTTTAGATATTGTTTTAATATTTATAATCTTATTTATTTAAATCATTTATTAATGAGGTAAATACTGCATCATTTTTGTGCCATAAATAATTTAATTTATTTGATGTATAAAAATTATAAAAAAAATACCATGATTTAGGAAATATTTTTAGATTTCCAATGAATATTTATAGTCTAAAATATAACTTATATAAACTTATGTAAAAATTGATTTACTAAAAGATATTTGTTTGTGTCATTTTTGTCTTTACTTTAAATTAATTAATCTAAAGTATCATTATCACTCCCAAGTGGCTCCATGGGGTCACAAAATCGACCCAAATATGATCATAGTCGTACATGACTCATTAAATAGGGTTATGAAAATTGTTAAGGTAATTTTGTATTATTATAATATTCTTTTTACCTTGAATTACTCTATTTACCTTTAACCACGGTAAATAAAAGTCAAAAGTTACTATTAACCAAAAATTATTTTCATCTTATTGAACCAAATTTTACTTACTAATAAAAATCATGTATGTAGTATTTTCAAAATTCAATTTACAGAAGCGGTAAAATTTTATTTAAATGAAAAAGTCAGTTTTTTTAACTACTACTTAATGGTTTCACTATTCATCAAAAATTGAAGTTTTTTAGAAAAATATCAAAAATTCAGCCTAAGCTATATTTAATATTATGAATTCAAAAATTATATCTATTTTACAAAATTCAAAACATATAAGTTTCATTAATTAATTTAATATTAAATTCCTGATGTCAAAACAGATATCGTGTTTTTAAGAAACAATATCTATCAAAAGATTGACACTTGTTTATATCCAATTTCAAAGTGAAATTAATTCAAATGACCACAATTGGATTAAATGGTAAAAATATAATCTAATTACACTTTAAAACAAATTAAAAATATAATCTAACCATATAAATAAATTAGATTAAAAAACAATTTTGAATTAAAATACAATATTTTTCACTATTCATCAAAAAATGAATTTTATCAGAAAAATACCAAAAAATTACCCAAAGTAAATTTTGGTGTCCCGATTCTAAATAAGAATTTTATTTGGTCAAATATAACATATAAAAGTTACCAAAACTAGATTTAGAAAGGGTTCTCCATCAAAAGGTGGTAAATCGGTCTTTTAAAGAATATTAGAGTATTTATGCTTAAAATAGAATTATTTTCTTATTTTAAGCCTCTATATTTTATCGGATAAATGTAAAAACATTTAACAAACATGTATAATCATATTGTAGTTATTTTTATTCATTCCCACTAATACAACATCTAGGCGTTAACTACCATTTAAAATAATAATATTATATTATTAGTGTGCAATGTAAGATTTCAAAGAAACCCGTTGTTGTGTATCAGGTAAGCCATCGAACATAGTGTCCCCTTTAAATTAAAATTAATATTTAATTCAAAAATATTAATAAATATGAAAATATCATATTTCTTCATTTACCTGGGATGTTACAATCAATCCCTATATTCTTCTTGCGATCATTTGCACCTTTATTCTTGTTGATGAATCCTGCAGGAATAATTGTTTGATCATTAGTTAAAGGTAGGGGGTCTAAGCCTTAACCCTATGGTTTGATAATTGTAAATTATGTACAATATTGTAATTATTCCAACATAACGTGCACCTAAATTAATTAAATGATGAATTGGATTATTCTTGGAATCCTTGTGGATCTGATTGGTTATTAACTTGGATTGTGGATACCATTAGGGTGAGCGAACCCTTGATTATAAATGAATTGTCAAATGGATTAAAGTGTGTTAGTATGACATGAGTTTTGGTCGATTGCTTAATATAGATTCACCTTGGCTTGGTGTGGTTATTGAAATTACTGTAAAGTTATTAGTTTATGGTCAAATGATAAATAAATCATGTAATTGAAAGATAAATGATAATTTTCATAATTAACCATCGAGCCTTATGATGTGATATTTTGACATCCATGTTACTGTGAAATGTGTTGTGATTTCTATGATGTAATTCTTATATGGGGTGTTGTCTTGGTTTGATTATTGAAATGTTTATATAAGGTGTTGGCCCAATTTACATGTTGAAATACTTATATATCGAACTATGCCCTGAGACATGCTAAAATGATTATATAGTGGGATATGCCTTGAGACATGATGAAATGCTTATATAGTGGTCCATGCTCAGTGATAAATACTGAAATGCTTATATAGAATGATATTCCTAGAGACACATGCTAAAATGATTATATACCGGGCTCATCCCTAATATATGTTGAAATGATTATATATCAGGTTTGGCCTTGATACATGCTGAAATGCTTATACAGTGGGCTCAGCCCTAATTTATTGCTAAAATGATTTTATAGCGATCTTGACCCAAATTTGTGTAATTTATATTGTGGATATATGGATATGGTTGGCATGGCTATGAGACATGCTCAGAGTCATTCTAGCATGGTGTCGAAACAGGTTATGTTTTACAATGGATATATGGTTGGGGTTGGCATGGTTGTGAGACATGCTTAGAGATATTCTGGGATGGTGTCGAAGCAGGTTGATGTGGTATTAATTTAATTGTTTAATTAATTAATACACCTATTTATTGCATTATTTCATACACTTATTATTAGAATAGTTATGTTTAGACATGGTGGTGTCGGCCTACTGAGTTTTACTCACACCCTATTTGGGTTGCCATTTGATACCTGAGCAGATTACATGGATACAGGATCGGATGAGGACAAGGGACCTTGTTGTTTATTATTTCTTACTGGATGGGTTGGAGTTTGGAGACAGGATTGACATAGGGTTTGAGACTGGGGTCTTTGAGTTTATTTTTGTTAGTTGATTATTTATTGTATTACTTTTAGTTTTACATTTAGTTACATTCCAGTATGACATTATATTATTCATTTATTATTTATTGGATTATTCAGTTAGCTTTTATTGTTTGGTTTTCCATTGTATTCCATTGTTTCCATTATTTATGCACTCTGATATTTATTTATTGTTATATGATTATTTTTTGTGTTGTAACTCTGTAACCAGGGGGTATAGTCTTCATGTTATACTTATCACACCCCTACTGCTAGTCGAAAACCTTTGGTGTATGGGGAGACACATTTGAGGTCCTATAACCAACCTATTTCGGCCACATGAGTGATTTTCAGATCGGGGGACATTATAAGGTGGACATCGGAGAGCGTGAGGAAGGATCGTATAGATCAATCCGGTAAAAAAGATCACTAAAAGCCCAGGACATGAGGTAGGCAGCAACTAGAGGTTAGGCACGGGATGCAGATCACCAAGATAACACAAAGGTCACACATGAGAGTCATCTGATCAAGTATATTGATGGTCAGGATACCACCTAGATCACTGCCAAAATCATACCAGAAAAGGAGCATCTCAATGAATGATAAGACCAATAGGCCAGTAGTAAATGGTGCACATGTAGTCCCAACAAAACAAAGCCCGAATGGAAAAATAATTTGAATAATAATGAAACAATGAATTTTACATGAATAATTAAAACATGATTTTAATTTGAAAACCAAATTTAACAAATATCCACCTTTTCAAAATAAAATGAAAACACTTACATATGATGTTCTTAAAACCAATCTAACCATTTCCTATCAATAGTATGGATAGATTTTCATAAATAGAAAAAACCTAAGTCTACAAAATATTCACCCAGTATGAATACCACTCAACATGTGCTCATAGTGGAACATGTTCTACCCATACTACCATCTAATGCTATCAAACTATAACATGCTCAGTAATTACAAGACTAAGAAACAACATTCAAATTAGATATTGCCACCAATACCTAAGTCTCCACCAAAGGCCTGATACACTTTTGAGCATCGAAACAATCTTAAAAATGACTAAACAAAACCTTTCTCAGTGGTTAAAATGCAGTGAAAATACAAACTCATCAAATCTCAAATTAACACAATAGTAACTAAAGTAGAAATACACAACAACCAAAAAATAGGAAGCTGATAAAAGAAGGATCTCCACCTAAGCCCAAACGGATGAAACTATCCCAAACACATCCTCTCTTCCAACTGTGTTCCCATAAAAAACAATTAGGGATAGTCCTAGGATCGCATAAGAGAGACTCCCTGTAATATATGCTTAATTATAACAAAGGGATTCTAAATAAGAATTAAATAACATCCATAGTGGTGAAAACAAGGCATGCCACATGAGACTGGGCCATGCTATCTTTATTTTTAAAATCATGATAAGACTTTTTAATATGGTTAGTCTTTCCACACTCAAAACATTGAAAGTTCTTAAATCGGTTCTTATCTTTTTGATATTTATTATTATTCTACATTTGACTATTAACCTACATCAAATGAGGTTCACTCTTAACACCACTAAGTTATTCCTTCAAACTATGTGTTTGATGATTTAAAAACCACACAAAAAACTTCACCTCTTCTAAGGTAATTGAATCCCTACCATATATCATGGAATTCTTTAATGAATTAAAAGAATCACCATGTGAGGTTAGAATAATTAAATCTAGATCTTCATCCTTAAAATAAATATATATATATTAGATAAATCCAAAAGGACTTTATTAAACTCATCAATATGAACATGCACAAAAGATCCTAGGTTAATTTTAAAAGTATATAGCCTCATTTTTTTATACAAACGACCAAGAAATGTTTTGGTCATATATACATGTTATATTTTAATCCAAATGGATTTAGAAATAGTTTCATGGGAGATTTCACATAATAATTTATTCCCTAAGGTTAAGAGAAGTGTATAGTGATCATTTTCCAAAATACTAGGGTCAATATCAACATAAGTGGTATCAGACTAGTCATCAGCATAAACAATCATTGCGAGTTTCTTAGGGCCAAGAAAAGCATATTATAGCCCACTGTGGACTATAAACACACACATCTTAACTCTCTACATACTAAAATCGTTCTCACTATCAAAATTTTCAACTTCAAACTTAACAGATGACATTTTCAAATTGATTATAGGCTCTGATACCAATTTTTAATATTGGAACAAATCCAATGAAGGTGGTATGATGCTAACAAAAGAGAAAAAAGGAATCAGTTTAATGATGCTGAAAGAAATAAAATAATAAAAACAAAGAAAGAAGCAAGGTGGAAACAAGAATTATCAAAACAAAAAAGAAAATTGTAGGAAATTAAAGATCAACATAGGGATTTATGTGGCTTAGACTAGTTTTTTCCTACTCCATGATAATAACACCACCACAACATTTTATTATTATAAAAAACAAAACTATAAGAATACAATAAGAGAAAATTAAAGCATAGAGAAAATGCATGTGGACCGCAGAATCTATTCATGTATGAGGTCCTTTCCACTCCATAACTCACAGAGAAATAGAGAAAAAAATGGTAGCATGCACCTCCAAGAAGGATGGACTCATGCACGCTACCCCAACCCTAACTGAAAAAAGGATACAACATTGAAACTAAGAAGCAAAAAAAAGTCAACCTTACAGACTCAGTCCTACACTAAGAACCCAATAATAGGTCACTGGAAAAGATAAAAAGTGCTACCATAGTGAGGACTTCTTGAAAACATTATAGTTGAACAAAGTTCTCATGTAGAGAACTCTCCATCGGAGGAGATCACAAGAACTGAAGCATAAAAGAGTACGGACCAGGAATTCCAAATCTCCTCCATCTTGAGATTTCTTCTCACCAGAAATGGATAACTACAAATGAATATTACCAAAGATGAAAAGGTGAGTGCTACTGAAATAAAGCGATGTAGCGAGAATAATAACGAGGAAGGTGGTGAGGCGACGGGCTGACAGACATAGTAGGTTAAGTGGATAGGTATACGACAGAGAGCGCGAGGAAAGATCATGAAGATCAAGCTAGTAGAATAGATCTCCAAAATCTCAGGGACTCATGGAAGGAAGTAATTGGATGCTAGGAACGTGATTCATATCATTGATATAACACAAGGGATCACATGGGAGTCATCCGATCAGCCAGATTGATGGCCAGAAGACTACCCAGAGCATCACCAAAATCATACCAGAAAAGAAGTATCCTAGAAAATGATAAGCCCAGCAGGTTGGTAGTAAACAGAACACATGGATGCCTAAAAGAATAGATCCCATATAGAAAAATAATTTGCATAATAATAAACAGTTAATTTTTCATGAATAATTAAAACATGATTTTAATTTGAAAACCAAATTTAATAGTAGGAATATAATAACATTTTTTCAATTCTAGGATCGATCCACTTGGTAAAATAATATCATAAGTGTCAACCTATAATGCAGAAACTTTTTCTCCATTACCGATATGAAGATTTACTTCACCCTTCATCAATTCCCTCCTATCTTTGAGTCTATATTTATCAGCACAAATGTGTGATACACACACGATATCTAATACCCTTGAGTAAGAGTTTGAGAAATTTATTTCTTTAACATTCACATTTGGGTGCTCTAAATTTTTCTCCCTGAGAACACTTCTCAATACTAGATACTAATCTTTAACTATTTTATAGGTCATACCTATTAATGATCACAATATGATTAGTGCAAAGTAACCATAATATACAATAAAGACATATCAATAGGTGAGTAACATGTATTATATCTTTTCATTAAGGGCTTTAAATTAAAGTGATCCCACTAAAATGGTGATTCAATACATCATATCCACTTAGTGATCCAGGACCTGTATTTCACTAAGTAATGAGTTTGCTTGGGAATTTATCTCAATGCTTGGTTATTTATGCAGGGAATCATCTCAATCATAATAGTTGTGACTCTTGGATATTTTAGTGGATAACCACTTATCCAAATCCATCATATGGATATACTCAGATCTATTCCTCTAGTATCCTAACTGTTAAGGCTTCCCAGCTAGTGTAACTCAAACAAACACCAAAAACAAGCTAACCAAGGAAAATCCTAGGGCACCCAGTGTAGGCATGAAACTATCCAAAATACAATCTAGATTCACTCATTAATTTCTTTCCCTACACAAGATAATTCATGGAACCCATCGTAGGCATGGAACTACCTGATTGGATGATCGATGTCTTGACAAGTGTTTCTTTGGAAGGAATCTCACACTTAGTATTTAATGGGTTTTTAGTCTCATCAATTTAATATACATCATATGCATATTAAATTCATAACCATTACATTGTATGTAATCATTATCTTTTCATGTTTAATTTCCTTTTTGTGTATGTGTGCTCCTAATAATTTAGTTTTGGACTCCCTACTCCAACCACCAAATTAATGTGTTTAGAAAACATTAACATGTAACTCTTTACTGACTGCGCTCCTAAATGTTGCCCCTTATTAGTTGAGGTTTTTCTGGTCTTTTTCTGCATTGAGCTGGTTCTTTCCTCTCCTTGGTCATAGTGTTTTGATTTGCCTATCTTCTGGAGTTCCCTTACTTCTAGTTGTGGTTAATCTTCTTTTCCTTGGATTGATTCTACTCTCTTTTGCACATGTAATGACATGAAATGGAGTTTTCCTCTTTCTGATCTATACAACACATGTGCTATTGGATGTTGTATGATGAGTACTTGTGGATGCTGATTGGATTTCTGGCTCTGATCTTTCTTGTTAGCCTGATACTTTTCAGTTTTAAAGTGGTTTTTAGATGATGCTGGTTCTGCTTGCTCTTGATCTGAAGTTAAGAGCAGTGTAGACTGCTTGGGATGCAAGTGACACCATTGGGAGTTTTTGTTGCTGGAACTGGTTTTCTGTTTTCTTTTAGAGCTGTTTTGATAGACTTTAACACCCTTGGACTGCTTTGGAATGGTGCATAGTACAGAATTCTTGGGTTTCTTCCAGGAATGCAGGTTGGATTCCTGGTTTGGTTGCTCTGGATATGCTCGTGCCTAGAAGATTGAAGTTTTGATGCATGTTCTTATCTGCTATGGAGACATCTCTGTTTTACATCGGTCTATGCTTGTTTCTGACTGTCTCAGCTTGGATGTTGTTGCTGACTCCTATGTGATATCACGTACCTGTTGCACTCTCAGACTGTTCATATATCTTGGAGCTATCTGGCGTTGATTACCAGTTGGGAGGGGTCTGCTGCTTTTGTTGGAATGTGGTTGCCGGTAAATCTGGGGAATCTTCTCATGTGGATGCGCTTCCTGGAGTGCAGGTTAAAATGGAACTATTTCGACATTGAGGTCAAACTGCGATTTCATTTACTGAAGATGAGTTATTCTGGATTTTCTCAACTTGCTCTTGCTGCTATATCTCTGTTTTTTGCCTATTTGATGGAGCTTTTCTGCCTATTTGAGATCAGATTCTGAGTTTTTGCCTATTAGATGGATCTTTTCATATTATATGGAGCTTTGCTGCATGTTTTTGCCTTTTAGAAGGAGTGTTGCTGCCTGTTTGAGTTCAGATTCCGAGCTTTGGCATGATGATACTCTTTGGCTGCTTGGATTGATCTGCTTCTCTGCCGCAACATGCTGCCTTTATCTCTATTACCTCTCTGATTTTGCTGATCTGGAACCTCTGTGTTTGCACGCACCTAGAAGCTGCTCGCTGAATCTTCAGTTTTAATTTTCTATAGCCCTCCGATGTTGTATACCAGGTTCTTTAAAGATGTACTTCTGTTTGGTGGTTTTCTTGTTTTCAGATGGTGTAAATTCATTGCACCTAGAGACCTCATTGTAAACTTTTCATTTAATAAATTCCTTCTGACATGGATTGGGAAACCAATCCATGTCACCTTCTCAAAAAAAAAAATTAGTAAGTCTGGAGTGACATATAATCAACCTCATTTACTTTCCTAACCAAAGCCAGCCTTCAGGAAAGTAGATGGTCTGACCCCAGGTCCCACAACTCGAGGAGACTTTACTCGAGAGAGAATTCAATTTATGAAAACTCTGACACCTAATATGTACAAATTATTCCCAACAACTATTCTCAAGCCCACAACTCAAATTACAACCCAAGGTCAAGGTAGATGGAAACTAAATTTTACAATATTAAACCTATCATGATATGTAAGACTTCATCCTATAAGAAATCTATCATATAAATGAGAATACACAATATTCATATTTCATAAATAATGAACTAAACATGAATATCAAGGAAATATGATAAATAAATAAATATATTTATTTATTTTTCAAAACATGAGACATTTATGAACTACTCATAAATAAATGATAATTATAAATATTTTATAAATTAGCAGGGTTATAAACATTTTATATTCATTTCAATATGAACCCCTTCATATTTTATATTTAATAGCATTTATATGATATTTCATGAATTATAAACATTTTATAATTCAATATATATCATATAATCTTTTTATATAATCTAAATATCATATATTTTGTAATTTATAAACACTTTATAAATCACCTTTTATGATTTATAAATAAACCATTTATTTCTATATCATAAATCATGCCATTTAATTTGTCAAAAAGTTGTTTTAAATATTAAAATTTAATATTTGGAATATTTTATTAATTAATGATTCCTAAACATTTATATGATTAATTATAAACGATTTATAATTAATTAATTTATAAACCATCTATAAATTAAAATATTACCAAAATTCCATTTTATATGATTTATAAACTTTTATAAACCATGAATGTTTTAAAAAAATATTTATCAATCAACCATACACATTTTATAGTTAATAAATTTATAAAATTAATTTATAAATTTTTATAAATATTTCAAAATATCTTTTTTATTAATTATAAATAATATAATTCAATTCATAATTTAATTATCATGATTAAAATAAATATTTTCTTTTGTAAAGAGTCATAAATATGAAATTTTCATGTTTGATAAAGGTTGATAAAAAAATTATTAAGCATGTGTTATTAATGTTATTCCCATTTTATAAACTAAAAAAATAAAAAAATTATTTAATTACTAAATATGAATTTTCATATTTATTTCTAGGCTAGAAATATCTCATTTTGCAATTTGTAAAATGTGTTTTTCATAAAATAATAAACATGTTGATTCGTCAAAAGAAGTCTACCCTATGATACCACTGATGGGTTTTGTAGGATCATCATATGACCATGTGCAATGGAAGACAACCCAAACATAGGAAAATCTATCTTCAAGACTCAACATGTCAATAAAACTATAAAATAGAGTACTTGGAAAATGTCAATAACATTAGTCTTCTTTTTTCCTTAGCGAAGGAGAATGCTTAAAAAAGATCACGAAGTAGTGAACAAAAACACCCTCCCTCTGAGGGGGGAACACCGTCCAATGGATCTACAATCATATCATGATGATACCTAAATGTTAAAGGGGTTCTAGCACCTTCATCTCAAATAATGAACAATAGTATGGGAGGAAGTGAGAATTTGTCACACCCAGAAGAAGTGGAAATCATCCTCTTCTATAGGTAAAGCCCAAGGTTCCTCGCATCATATGCATTTCATAGCGTTGGGTTAATTCATTGAATGTTTTAAATGATTAATATAAAGTCATTAAAACATTTATAATGGTTTTTAATAGATAATAAAATTATTCAGGATAAATAAATAAAAAATAATATATATATATATATATATATTATATATTTATATATATTTATATATATATATATATATATATTATTGCATGTATATTTAATACACAAATAAACATACCTGGATCACATTCATGTATTAAATATCCACTTATATATATATGTATGTATATATATATATATTAGTGCACATCCAACATCATTGGGGTTGTGAGTAAATAAAATCAGTTGAACGGGATTCCTATTCATGTGGGAACAAGACCCAAAGACGTAAACAAGCTAAGAGCCCCAAAAAGGTTTAAAATGGTCACACCCTAATTCACCCCCCCTGGTGACCTGGGGACCCAACACATATCATCTTTTAGTGGAACAATATTTTATAAATATTAATAAAATTCACTTTGTTTTTTAAATATTCATTGTCCTCAAACCACTTCAAGTGGATATATTATTATTATTTATTTATTTTACTTATAAAAAAACAAGGAACAATAATCATCACAAAATATCAGATTTACCTTAAAGTTAATTTAAAATAAAGACATTTATATTTACATTCACTATGGGGAATGGAATTGAATTATTTTAACAAACATTCTCATTCACTTTAAGGAGCGTAATAAATTATTTCATCAGATTTTATGATGTCTTAAAGACAATAACACTAATATTCATTTTAGTATTTTCATCCATTTTAAGGAATGAATATCAATTAAATATATTTATATTTTTCTTCATATACATTTTATTTCTTTCGTATATTTTACATATAAGAAAGAAGATAGGAAAAAATAAAATGAATCAATGTAATATTTATTGAAAAATATACAAAAATAAATATCATTTTTATCATTAGAATTTATACAAAATAATCAAACCCATTTGGGATGCACAAGGAAATAGTAGATGTCAAATATTATAATGTCATCATCATGCTTCATGACATGATCTACGATGTTCACTTTGGCACATGACAGGTATGTGATCTTAATCATTTGATAGTTTATGGTGACATTGTTTCACATTTTCATTCGATGAATGGTGCTTGTATTGACATAAACCATGTCAATTATCAATAAAACTTTGATAATAACTGATTATGTTCAATTTAGGAAATTAAGTGGAATTCGATAGCCCTAATTTTTTACAATTCTTCAAGATCTCATTGTTTCATCCCATAACAAAAGACTCGGAAAATAATTCATATATTTTTTCAAAATTATAAACATGGAGAGAAATAGATATAACAATATATTACATACATGCTCTTTTAATGAGTTAATTTTATGCACACATTAATTATCATACAAAAAAAAATTAATGGGAGGAAGATGATCGTGTTTATAATATATTGAGAAACTGATCAAACCCTGATTGAAAATGTGAGTAATTTCGAAATCAAAAATGCATGATCGATTTTAGGAAAAGTAGAGCATTGAAAAAACATAAAATTGAATATTGGTGATGAAAAAAAATAGTGATGAATAATCTATCATATATTCTACCCTCAGGGTGCACCTCGGTGGTAGCTACTCCTATGGGTCTCAGTGAGGTCTCAAATTTGAGTCTACATCTATGCATTGTATGTTGCCTACTTTTCTTTGTAATATAATTTTTTCCCCTAAATAAGCTTAAGGCTTCGACATCAAATTTTGAATAATCTATCATATATGACGGTGTTTGGGAGGTCTCCATGCACCATTAAGATAGATTATTAGGAGAATGACACTTAGAGACCAAAAGAGAGGGTTAATTCTGGTTAAGGACCAAATAATGAGAAAATACCAACGAGGGACCTGCATTTATGACCTCAGGTATCCAAATGACTATTCTACCCTAAAAATTTATGTTCTTCTCAGGCCTGACTCCATCCCACCATGCATCCTCTCTGGCGCATCCTATTCCCGCCACACATCCTCTCAGGTGCTCGTCTAGCTGGTGCATCTTCTCCCAGGCTCGTCCAGCCATCAACTTATCTCTGCCATTTATCTCATTACTACCTCCTCTTCATCAACTCTTATCCCAGGATCATCCAGCCATTGACTCATCTCTGCCGCTTATCTCGTCTTTTCCTCCTCTCCACTGACTTGTCTCTTGCGCTCATACAGTTGTCTTCTTCTATGGTTATACTTTTGGTGTGGCAGTCGGATTGCTCCTAGTAGTGACCTCCTCCCACCATCGGCTCCACTCTTAGCAACAGCCTATCAGTCTTTCCCTTCTCTCGGTTCCTAGTGTATATGAAACTAGATTTTTTGTAAGTTGTATGCTACCTATATTTTTGTTGATTTATTTTGTTATTGATGTAAATATAAATTGAGTTTTAATATCTTATATTCATTAATTCTATAGGTTGATTGATATAAGCTGATGTCAAATTATTTGCAAAAATATTTTTTTGTTATTTTCATTTTGATGGAGTACTTATTGGTGATTCATAAGGGAAAATGCATTATAAAGGTGGAAGATCGATGGGTAGAGTGCTAATAGAAGGAATTTTATCTGATGAAATGTCAAGATTGGAATTGTAGATTCTAAAGTGTGATGTTTCATCATTATATTTAAAATACACATTAATGTTTGAAAATGGTACTTTTTTAGACCTTATAGATGATGAAGGAGTTGAGCAATTATTCAGATTCAATGACAGTTTTTCTTATGTCTACATTATTTTGAGGTTGGATGAATGCTTGTAGTCGACAGTGGATGTAGATCAAAGGTAATGGCATGTAAAAATTATTTATATTAATATTTTGTTCACATGTTATGTATTTACATTTGATATTTAATTTGTAGTGTTGAATTAGTTGGTGGGAATTCAGAACAAAGTTTATCAACTGATGGTGATTTTCAAATGTTTCCTTGTGCAATTAGTAGTGTTCCATGTTCGATCCCAGAGTTAAATGATTTAAAGTGGAATGAATTATTGGTGGATGTTGGCCAGATTTTTCCTTTAGCCAAAGCATTGAGGGAGACTATTTCCAAGTATAGCATTGCACACGGGTTTGACTATGAATATTTAGGGAATAATCCTTAAAAGATTATTTCCAAATGAAAAGTTAAGAGTTGCATGTGAAAGTTAACAGCATATGGATTGGGGAACTCAACTCCATTTCTTTGTGTAAAAACTTTTCAAAATTTTCATATGCACTCATCCTAAGATAGACTAACAATTTGTCACAAATCAAGGGCATTATTAGTGTCATATATCATTTCTAATGAGGTGAAGTCAAATGTGGAGAAATCTAAAAATGAAATTAAATCTGAATTATATAGAGACTATGGTATATCACTTATATACCATCAAGTGTTAAGATACAAGGAAAAATAATTTGGTGGAATATATGAGGTTCCAGAGTAGTCATATATGTTAATCCCTTGGATATGAAATAGACTAATGGAAGATAATTCAAAAATAATAGTGAAGTGGGTATCTTCAAAAATGGTAGATTTGAAAGATTATTCATTGCATATGGGTGTTGCATAAATGGTTTCTTATTAGGCGGTTGACCTATGTTTTTTGTAGATGGGTGTCACATTAGTGGTCCTTACAAAGGTAACTTGTTGGCAGCATCAGCATATGATGCAGATGACAACCTTTTTCCATTGGCATATTCAATTGTTGGGGGTGAAACATATTATGATTGGACATGGTTTTTAAACAACATAAAAGAAATTACAGGTTCTACTCAACTAGTTATTGTATCTAATCGATAAAATGCAAGTACAGGTGCAGTTATAATAGTTTTTTGTGGAGATAGACGTTCATATTATTACCGTCATGTAAAAGAAAATTTTAGCTCTAAAATTACAAAATTATGTAGGGGTGATAAGAGGAACTAAGTAAAGGGAATTGAAATTATTGGATGTCATTGATTATTCTTGGTTGGACTGTGATTTCAATGTTGATATGAAGAATTTGACAAGATTTTTCCCAGAATTATCAAGATGGGTTGAAAAGGATGGTGATGTTGATAGGTGGTAAATGTATCGATTTCTACATCGTTGATGGGATCATATTACAACCAAATTAGTTAAATCATTCAATGCATGGATTATGAAGGAGAGGAGACAAAATATTTGTGTGTTGATAAATGAACATCATGAGAAATTGAGTAAGAAATTTTTTACCACCAAGGAAGACATGAAAAGGTAGAAAAATGGAGTTTGTCATAATGTCGAGGAAAAATTGAAGATGAATGTGTTAAGGGATGAAACTTTGATAGTAGAGAAATATGGACATAATGTTTTCTTAGTTCGGATCAGTAATGTGGATATCACTGTACAACTAGGCAGTCTGGAATGCACTTGTCAAACATGGAAAATGAGTGGGATCTCTTGTGATCATGCATGTGAAACAATAAGAAAAGTACATGGTAACCTGTATAGATATATAGAAGATTATTATTTTCTCAACACCCAGTAGAAGATTTATCTTGGAGTTATGCATCCGGTTGAGACCAATGATATACCACATTTAAATGCATTGACATATAATGATTATATGGATGAAACTTTTTCGCAAGCATTGAAGACTTCTTGTCCTCCTGGTAGATCATATTGTAATCATATTGAGCCTCAATTTCAAAATAATAAGTTTTATCATTGTTCTCGTTATAAAGAAGTTGGTCACATGTGAAAAAGGTGTAGAAATACCAATCCAACTTGATGTGACAATTTTGAAAGGGTGGTGTTTTTTATGTATGTTGCTTAATATGTTTCTAAAAAGGGCATGTTAGAGAAGACAAGGATGTAAATGTGAAAAGAAATGAAATATGTTTTTTTGTAGAGTTCAGGTGTTTAAATCCCATTAATTCTTTTTAATTTTGGTTTTGTGTTACTTACAATGATGTTGAGGTATGAATAATCATTGGTGTTTATAATTTAATTAATGAATTTCGGAAGATATATGACATTCTGGGTACTATAGTAGTACTGTAGTAGGGCATTGTAGCAATACTGTAGTAGCGGTGGAACTTTAGCAGTGGCGACACTGTAGCGGCGGAGGGACTGTAGCAGGTACTATAGCGGTGGTGATACTATAGGAACGCAGGAAATGTAGCAGTATTGTTCACTGAGGGGTCCTTTGGGCCAAAAAAATGGTCTTTCAAGCCTTTTATTCAGGCCACTTGTCTTTGGGCCTTTGGGATATGTAATGGGCCCCCCACTACCCAGTCTAAAGAGGTCTTTTATTTAAATAATAAATTGAGGCTCCGCCCCCAACCTTTAAAAAAATGGATGAAACTTATTTTCTTCCCAAAGAGTTTTCTTCATCATGGTAAATAAGTTGGTGAAACATTAAAAAGGTGTAGAAATTCAAATCCAAGTTTGTGTATGTTGCCTAATATGTTTCTAAATAATGGAATGTTAGAGCAGAAAATGGTGTAAATGTGAAAAGAAATGAAATATGTTTTTTGTGGAGTTCTTGTGTTTAAATCCCATGAATTCTTTTTAATTTTGGTTTTGTGTACTTACAATGATGTTGAGGTATGAACAATCATGGTGTTTATAATTTAATTGATGCATTCCTAAATATGTATGAAATTCAAACATATAAACCATGTCAACATGTTTATATAGTATACATTATAGATTTTAACACTGACTTTCCAAGTTTTAACATGGAACCTCCATATTTTAACAGTCCTGCTCCAAGTTTTTTTGTTATGGTTTTCATAAAAAGTCAACAAAAAGTCCATGAATTTTACATAATAGACTATTTAGATTGTAACACCTATTTTATAGTTGAATTCATTGACATATACCAATGAAATGGATGAAACTTATTTGCTGCCACCAAAGATTTGTCTTCATCGTGGTAAATAAGTTGGTGACACATGAAAAACGTGTAGAAATCCCAATCCAAGTTTGTGTATGCTTCCTAATATTTTTCTAAACAAGGGAATGTTAGAGAGAACAAGGTTATAAATGTGAAAAGAAATTAAATATGTTTTTTGTGGAGTTATGGTGTTTAAATCCCATGAATTCTTTTCAATTTTAATTTTGTGTTACTTATAATGATGTTTAGGTATGAATAATCATTGGTGTTTATAATTTAATCGATTAATTCCAAAATATGTATGAAATTATAACATATAAACCATGTCAACATGTTTAGATGGTATAAATTATAGATTTTAACATCTACTTTCTAGGTTTTAACATGGGGCCTCCGAATTTTAATAGTCATACTCTAGGTTTTTTGTTATGGTTTTCATGAAAAGTCAACAAATAGTCCATGAATTTTATATAATAGACTGTTTAGTTTGTAACACCTATTTTACAGTTGAATTCGTTGAAATATACCAATGAAATGGATGAAACTTATTTGCTGCCACCAGAGAGTTGTCTTTATCATGATAAAGAAGTTGGTGACACGTGAAAAAGGTGTAGAAATCCTAATCCATGTTTGTGTATACTGCCTAGTATGTTTCTAAACAAGGTCATGTTAGAGAAGACAAGGATGTAATGTGAAAATAAATGAAATATTTTTGTTGTGGAGTTTTGGTGTTTAAATCACATAAATTATTTTTAATTTTGATTTTGTGTTACTTACAATGATGTTGAGGTATGAATAATAATTAGTGTTTATAATTTAATTGATTTGTTCCAGAAGATGAATGACATTCTAACATATAAACCATTTCAACATGTTTAGATGTTATAAATTACAGATTTTAACACCGACTTTCCAGGTTTTAACACGGAGCCTCCAAATTTTAACAGTCCTGCTCCATGTTTTTTTATGGTTTTCATGAAAATTCAATGAACAGTACATGAATTTTACATAACAAAATATATATATTATAACACCTATTTTACAGTTAAATATGTTGATATATAACAATGAAATGGATGGAACTTATTTACTACCATCGAAGAGTTGTTTTTTTCATTGTAAAGAAGTTGGTGACACGCGATAAGGTGTAAAAATCCCAATACAAGTTTGTGTATGCTACCAAATGTGTTTCTAAACAAGGTAATGTTAGAGAAGACAATGATGTAAATGTGAAAAAAAATGAAATATTTTTTTTTTGTGGAGCTCTAGTGTTTAAATCCCATGAATTCTTTTTAATTTTGGTTTTTTGTTACAATGATATTGAGGTATGAATAATTGTCGGTGTTTATAATTTAATTGATGCATTCCAGAAGATGTATGAAATTCTGATATATAAACCATTTCAAACTGTTTAAATGACATAAATTACAGATTTTAACACTGACTTTCCAGGTTTTAACATGGAGCCTCTAGATTTTAACAGACCTGCTCCGGGTTTTTGTTTTGGTTTTCGTGAAAAGTCAACCAACATTCCATGAATTTTACATAAAAGACTATTTAGATTATAACACCTACTTTACAGTTGAATGTGTTGACATATACCAATGAAATGGATGAAACTTATTTATTGTCATCGAAGAGTTGTCTTCATCATTGTAAAGAAGTTGCTGACACACGAGAAGGTGTAGAAATTCCAATCCAAGTTTGTGTATGCTCCAAATGTGTTTCCAAACAAGGGAATGTTAGAGAATATAATGATATAAATGTTAAAATAAATGAAATATGTTTTTTGTGGATCTCTAGTGTTTAAATCCCATGAATTCTTTTTAATTTTGGTTTTTTGTTACAATGATGTTGAGGTATGAATAATTGATGGTGTTTATAATTTAATTGATGCATTCTGGAAGATATATGGCATTCCAAAATATAAGCCATCTCAATATGTTTATATGGTATAAATTACAGATTTTAACACTAACTTTATAGATTTTAACATGGATCCTCTAGATTTTAATATCCCTACTCCAGGTTTTTTGTTTTGGTATTTTGTTTTGGTTTTTTGTGAAAAGTCAACCAACATTCCATGAATTTTACATAACATACATTTCATCATTGTAAAGAAATTGGTCACACTCCTCTAGATTCAGTATTCTATTGGTTCAATAAAAAATGAAAAGTTATAATATGATTGAGTATGTCATTAATTCAGAAAATATATAGTCACAATAGAACTAAACTCCTAACTACTTCAACCAAACTCCAGCAACTCACTAACAGTTTTCTTTACAACCATTTCCCCCATAGATTCTGTGTTTAACAGGACAACTCCTCCAAAAAAAATTTCCTCCTTGCATTTCAACCATGGTTCTCCAACCACCATAGTAAATCAACCCTTTTTCCTTTATAGCTGAATTTATAAACATATCATGAAAAACTTTCTATATATTAGAGACAAAAAATATGTAAAGAGGTGTAAAATAATTACATCAGTATAGTCTTTCATCTTCTTCATGTTGTCCCATTCTTGAAGGTATATGATCAAGTGAATTTCACAATAATTACTGGAAAAAAATACACCCATTAGATAACAAAAATGGATTTGGAAAATAAAGCAGTGAGTAATTTAGTCTGCTAATTAGATTGCAGCTGAACAGATTCATACACAACTTCAAATTTAAATGGGAAAGAAAATTTGCTTCATGAAATATGTCAAAACATGGTAACAAGATAATCACCCTATATGAAAGTGAAAAGATATAATAAATTAGTACTTTTTAAATCAGTAACTATGTTTGTTAACCAAAAATTAAATGATGACAAAGGCTATTTTAAGTACCAATAATGCAGAAAGTTTTTTCTATTTTTTATCAGTGGATTCAATTCCAAGTGAGTCCATAACATGCAATTTCTTTGTCTTTAAGTCATCATGATATCAAAACCATTGAAAATTCATCAAAATGGGGGGGAAACAAGTCGTCACTCTGATATGTTGTGTCCAACAACATTAGGCATGACATAAATCAAAACATCGGTAACTTTCCACTCTTTCTGACATGAGATAATATTATCCTACAAAAATATATTATCACAATATATAAAAAATAATACAAAAAAAAATTTACATCAATATATTCCTAAAATTAGTACCATGAATAATGGATCAAATATGTGTCTAGTCATTGTTCCGAATGATTTCTGATCATTCACAAGAGTTCTTACAATCATGGTCACTATCTATGATTCTGACATTTCCATTCATATGTAAATGATTAGTTATCATAAAATAGTTGATTATAAAGTAAAAATTTACTAACCTTGTTTTTTATCCATTACATAGGGCTCAAACAACAACACTCATGTTCAGTCAAATAGTAATTATGCATGTCAACAACAACTCTACATTTAAATCACAACCCATAAGTACATGAAATATATTTCAATGTAGATATATTATTCAAAATATAAATATGATTACATGTTATCTCTCTTTCCTACCCTGCTTCATTCCTAAGGCGCACAAGTCATAAACCCTCATTTTAAGGTCGACTCTGCCTTTGACAGGATGTTGTATGTAGGGTGAACATTTTTTCAGTCTTTTTTCACTGTGACCTCCTGGGAGTCATCTCAGTATATGGGTCTCCTGATGTTGGTTTGAACACAACTTTATCCACTTCCTCTTCTGCTTCCTCATCATCATCCACTGCTCCCCTCTCTTCTTCATCACTTTCGTCATCTACCTCCAACAAAGTTCCCCCCTCTTCATCTTCCCCCACATCCTTGGTTTCATTTATCTCCTACACTTACTCCTTGAAGTCCTCTATATGCTCCTCTGACTCTCCATTTACCTCTATTTCTTCTTCTAGGACATTATCAAATCTATCCAATTTAGTAGTAGAGCCTCCAGCTAACATATTACCTTGAACTCGAAGGAGTTCATGTAGGTTCTTATTGACACCTTTCATATATCCATCGTACAAAACCTTGATATCCTATAATATATAATGGTGAGAAAAAATGTTAGTAATAGATAACATAAAGGAATAATTCAAAGTATTTCACAACAATCTTACAGAAATTAACATAGACGTTCAAAATTTTAACATGCAGCCTCTGATTTTTGACACTAACAATTTATAAATGAAAACTAAGACTTTCAATGGACCATTTAAATGTTGTCACCTCTAAAATCCCACATTATAAAACTCTAATTTTAGATTTTTAACACTAATATTACACATCTAAACACATGTCTATTTCTAAAGAGGATTTCAATGCATTTAACATAAACCTACCATAAATTAACACTGATCTACCGGAAATTAAAAATCAGCATCCAGATTTTTACATCGGGCATCCACATGTTATCTTTAAAAGTGGGATATTCAAATAAGAATCCTTTTAATTTAACACACCACATAATAAAACTAAAATAATGATGTTTAACACTCAAATTCCATGTTTTAACATTGAAAAAAAAACAAATAAGAACATATTTGCATCAAAAAGGAAGAATTCAAAGTATTTAACAATAATCTAATAGAAATTAACACATAAATTCTAGATTTTAACACCCAGCCTCCAGTTTTTGACACTGACCATTTATAAATGAAAACTAAGACTTTCAACGGACGCAAACACTAGAATAATAGGATTATAGGAGACACTAAGAGAGTTTTTAAGGAAATTTTATATATAGAATAATGTTAAAAGTTTGGGAGGAAATTTATAGGGATATAATGATTTATTCCATCATCACTATTCAATATAATCACCATTCAATTAAATTTTGGATGGGTGGTCACCTTGGGAAAGTAAGTTTATTAGATTTTGAGGTGTATTTGGTAACATATTCCTCATAAAAATTGGAATTTATGGGATGTTTCTAATGGATATATCCAAGAAAACAACTTGTCAAAAATGGGTTAACTTAACCAATGAGCCCTTAGTGACACATAATCTGATAGTGTAACATATTGGTTCAAATATCTATCCATCATACTTGAACCAATATTCCACAAACCTAATGAGTGTTCCTAATAACCATAAGACATCTTAAGTGGCAAGGGTATCACACATGAACAATGAAAATGATTTGTCATTTGTAAAATATAAAGAATAAATAGGACTGACAAAGAATATCAGCAGGAAAAGGATACATGACCATAAACATAATGAAATGAATAACATAACAAATAAAAAGGTGAATACAAACAATTTATGTATAAACCCTGACATAACTAAAAAGAAAATACTAAAAATCTCCATTTTACACATGAAACTCTTTATATTACACCACATTAATAGTACTATATATAAGCCCATCGTTCACTCCTAAAGGAACAAGATCATCAATTATATAAGAAATATGACCATGAAAAGACAATATGCATGCACACCAAAGGTGAACTATAGTGAGTGGCCTAAAATCCCAATAGGATACCACCAAGATTCTATTTATTTCCTTTTATTAGGAAACCCATAAATGGTGGTTTGGAAATATATAATGAAAATACTTTTATTACATTTAGGTGATTGTAAAAAAATAGATCGAGGATTTATGACATTCCTCTTCAAATAAAATAATTTATTTGTTTTAAAACCAACCCAAAAACACATTTTTACCTTTATTTTCATTAATAGAAATGACTTATCAAAAATGAATCCAGATAAATAAGAAGTAGATGTCATTTTGAAAAAAAACACTCATATTTATCTCAAATTTCATCAAGTAATTATAAGTTCCCATAAAAATAAATAAAGTAATATTTTTCATGTAATGATTATATGTATATTTTATTTTATAAATAATATGAGTTATCCATGTCCCTTCAAAACATACATATATAATAATTAAATTATAAGATAAAACTATTCCCCAATATAATTTGTGTCATGGAATCATGGGATACTACAGATGGGCCTAAGGTAAGGAAATATAGGATCATCATTCCCAACCATAATCAAACTTCATATAGTCTTCTAGTTAGATCCAAATAATATAATTTAATAGAAATAACCCAAATGGAAGTTTATAGAGGGTGATATTAAACTAATTCATCCTAGATGAAGTGGAGAACTAAAATAAGGGAAAGGATAGGTAGTGTGTAATCTCACCATGAAAGTATACTTGTCACTAGAGTACCTCTTACAAACCCAATGTTTCTCGTTAAATTTTATAAATTCAAACCAAGTCAAATAGTGTCATATAATCATATCATCATCTTGTCATAAAAGAATCAAATGAAAACATTTATTTAAACTTGCATCATATCACCCATTAACCCTTCATGAAAATAACCACTTCATGTATCCATAAACATCATTCCATAAAACCATTCAATAATAACATAAACCTTGATAAGGGGCATAACCATTAGGGTATGATTAAAATGATAAACACTTTATTCAATGCCAAATTAATCTTTAATTATTTGAAAACATCAATAAAATTATAATATCATTTCTTTATAAATGATAATAAATCATTTCATCAAAATAACTTTGGTCATTTCTTGATAAAAACATCATTGAAATTTATTTGAATACCTAGTGTTTATGGAAGTGTGTGAGGATAATTCTATACAAACATTCCATGAAAACTCCCATGGAAATTTTGAAAAAACCCAATGAGAACATATCAACATCAAAAAGGAATAATTCAAAGTATTTAACAAAAATCTAATAGAACTTAACATGGTCCTTCCATATTTTAACACTCAGCCTCTGGTTTTTGATACTAACCATTTATAAATTAAAACTAAGACTTTCAATGGACCATTTCAATATTGGTACCACTAAAATCCCACATTTTAACACTCTAATTTTAGGTTTTTACCACTAAGATTGCACATCTAAACACATGGCCATTTCTAAAGAGTATTTCAAGGAATTTAACATAAACCCACCAGAAATTAACACTGACCTACCGAAATTAACAATCATCATCCAGGTTTTAACATTGGGAATCTACATGTTATCTTTAATAGTGGGAAATTCAAATAGGAAGCCTTTTAATTTAACATACTAGATACTAACACTAAAATACTAATGTTTAACACTCTAATTCCATGTTTTAACATTGAAAACAACCAAATAAGAACATATCAGCATCAAAAAGGAATAATTCAAAGTATTTAACAATAATCTAATCGAAATTAACACAGAACTTCTAGATTTTAACACTCAGCCTCCAAATTTTTACACTAACCATTTAAAAATGAAAACTAAGACTTTCAATGGACTATTTCAATGTTAGTACCACTAAAATCCCACATTGTAACACTCTAATTTCAGGTTTTTACCACTAAGATTACACATATAAACACATGGACATTTATAAAGAGGATTTTAAGGCATTTAACATAAACTTACTATAAATTAACACTAACCTACCATAAATTAACAATCACCATCCAGGTTTTAACATTGGGAATCCACATGTTATCTTTAATAGTGGGAGATTCAAACAGAAAGCCTTTTAATTTAACACACTAGATACTAACACTAAAATACTCATGTTTAACACTCTAATTCCATGTTTTAACATTGAAAAGAAACCAAATAAGAACATATCGGCATGAAAAAGGAAGAATTCAGAGTATTTAATAACAATATAATAGAAATTAACACAAACATTCCAGATTTTAACACTCAACCTCTAGTTTTTGACACTAACCATTTATAAATGAAAACTAAGACTTTCAATGGACCATTTCAATGTTGGTACCACTAAAATCCCACATCACAGCACTCTAATTTCAGGTTTTTACCACTAAGATTACACATCTAAACACATGTCCGTTTCTAAAAAGGATTTCAAGGAATTTAATATGAACCTACCAGAAATTAACATTGGCCTACCAGAAATTAACAATCAGTATCCAGGTTTTAACATTGGGAATACACATGTTATATTTAATAGTGGAAGATTCAAACAGGAAGCCTTTTAATTTTACTCACCAAATACTAACAATAAAATACTGATGTTTAACACTCTAATTCCATGTTTTAACATTGAAAATTAACCAAATAAGAACATAGCAGCATCAAAAAAGAATAATTCAAAGTATTTAACAACAATATAACAAAAATTAACACAGACCTTCTAGATTTTAACACTCATCCTCTGGTTTTTGACACTATCCATTTATAAATGAAAACTAATACTTTCAATGGACCATTTAAATGTTGGTACCACTAAAATCCCATGTTGTAACACTCTAATTTAAGGTTTTTACCATTAATATTACACATCTAAACACATTTTGACACCATGCATGAACAAGTTAACATAAAAACCATATTTTAACACTTTAATTTCATATTTTAACATGATACTTTTTACAAGAATCTTTCAAAAATATAAAGATGAGATTTTTACTGGATGGGTGAACAGAGACTGATCAGGTAGCCTACTCCCTGATGAAGTAGGAGCTATATATAAGATGTATCTTTTTCTTGTTTTTTCCAACTTCAATCGCCTTTGAATATTATCTTCATTCCAAAATTGCAAAACATTTATGTTACATAAATTACAAACTTCTCCAATCGGGAATTGGATGAAGAAAAATAGTTACAATTCAGTGTCAACATGTTAATATTAGTAAAATAAATTTACTAACTAATAAAAAAATCAAACATGGTTAAACATTCTTAAAACATACTAATAAGACAACCATACAACCACCAACATGCCTCTTCGGTTGGCCTTTTCATATCGATTTCTTGTAGATATTTACCTCTTAAAAAAGCTCCATCAAAACAAACTGAGACCAATCCCATTCTCCAACATTTTGTTGATAATCTCACAACATTCTAATATTTCTTTCATTTAAAAAAGAACTAGAGCTGGGATTTAACATTGTCCCCAATGTAAACAACATAAAGGTTTTCAAAAACTCCTTTTCTACCAGGCCTTAAAAAATCATCTCCTTCGATGCAGTTAACTTTTTTCTCATATAGCGCCTCTTCATTTATTTATATTCATCATTGTCCTTTTCAAGATAGACAACTCTTCCTCCAAAAGGAATTTCTAACATGTAATGAACATCTATCATAGCAATCATCATTTCTTTTCCCCTAAGTGATATCATACATGTTGGAGGATCAAAGACATCTACAAGATTCTCACATAATTCTCTCAGCAAGCGTTGAAATTTAAATTCCAAAAATGTACCAAATCCCAATTCTATGACCAATTATTTTTTCTTCTCATGTCTAACAATGAAATCAAAAACATCTTTAAATAAATTTAGAGAACATCTACAATTTAAAATAGTTTGGGGCCTAAATTTTTGACCCACTGAAGCATCATTTTCTATGAGATTATACTAATTATTTTGACACTTTGAAAGTTTTGACCAAACATCTATTATGTCAGAATTTGCATCCCTAGAATTTTTATACACACCTTTATTTTTCTTAAAAAATAATTTGTATGCGCATTATAAAAGAAAATAAAATTCTATCACAACCTTAATATAACATACTTTTCTAGAACAAATAAAAACATACTAGAAATAAAATCATACCTAAATTTTGTCAATCCTGATGATCCCTCCCTCTTCATTGCAATCCCTGGAACTTCTACCAAGGAACAGAACTGTAAAAAAATTATCAAAGATGTATGGAATGAGGACAATGATATGGTGGGAGGAAAATACTGGGAGAATGATATCAATATGTCACAGAGAATTCAATGGAAGGAAGAGGGAGATACCAAGAGGAGGCGACGGTCGGCTAGGGTTTTCCCAAGAGTAGGGTGACGCACCGGGAGTGGAGAGTAATGGTGCGGAAGTGGAGGGTGACGACGCGGGAGACGCGCAGGAGTGGAGGGTGATGGTGCGTAGGAGTGGAGGATGATAGCATGGGAGTTGTGGGCAACGGAGAGACGACCGTGTAGGAGGAGGCAATGACGGACTACAGTTTTCAGGAGAGGAAAATGACACTGTGGGAGAGGAGGACAACGCCATGACAATGAAGGTTGAGGGTGATGGAGTGGGAGTGGACAACAATGAAAAGATGTGTGTCGAAGAAGCCAACAGTGAACTGGGGTTTTCAGGAGAAAAGAGCGACGAGGAGGGAGAGGGCGATGGAACGCAGTGCATGGGAGCAGCTGTGGATTTCGAGAGAATGGGGAAACAGTTAGGTTATAATAGTCATTTGGATACCTGGTGTCATAAACCTAAGTCCCCCATTGGTATTTTCTCATTATTTGGTCCTTAATCAGAATTATCCCTCCCTTTTGATCAGTAAGTGTCATTTTCCCTAGATTATTCCCCTCCCCTGACCGAGTAATCTATATATATATTAAACTTGGCATGTTTCTAGACATGTGTCACCCCCTCAGCTACTCCCTTTTATATCCCTTAACCATATTCCTATTTTCATTAGCCCGAAGCGCTCTCCCCATCATGACTACCCTCTTTTGAATCTCCTATTTCAAAACCTCCACTGTTTTTCCTTCCTCATCATCCACCGATTTCACCAACATCAGTCTCCCATTTCTAAGGTTTTTGTTACTTCTCAATACTCCATCTTTATCTCTTTTAATCTCCTCCCAGTCGCGAATTCCCTCTTCTGATTCTACTGTTTCAAAACCTCCAATGTTTTTCCTTCTTCTTCATCCACCAATTTCACCAATATTGGTCTCCCACATCTGTGGTTTGTGTTGCTTCTCGAAACTCCATCTTCACCTATTCTGATCTCCCTAATCTAAGGTTTTGTAAGATACTCCATTTGGTCTCCCAAATCTAGGGTTTCACATCCTTCGTGCTTGCCTACCAGTTCTCCTTCGTCGTCGATCGCCTTTAATTCAATCCTCTACCTCTTCTACGACAACTACTAAATCATCCACCACCTACTAGTCCTCTATTTTTCTCTAAAATCCGCACTCTTCTACTCTGTAAGTTCACTCAAGTTCTCCTTGGTTCACCTCCTGCAATCCCTTCTGTTACCAACTACAGTGACAACCATTGTTTACGATTCTTGAAAACCTCCTCGTGAACCACCTTACCACCACCCATACATTCTTCAGACATCCTACAGACCAACCTCTCCACAAAAGGTATGTTATCCTACTTTCCTTCGAAAGGTAATGATACATTCATAATGCAAAAGAGAATGGATTCCACAAGAATGACCAAAACCACGTTGTAAAGGAATTTTTCATGGATGATACAAAGGTGCATAATAGCAGGCTATTTATATTGTTTTCATATTGGATCTTTTAAGTTTGGATCGAATTCCAAGTTCAATCATCCCTTCTAAAGGAAAATCCTCCTACACGTCTCCATTTTACTCCATATTTCTGGATTATAATGAAGTCTGCTTTAAACAATTTAAGAGTAGTAGTTAGTGAAGATATTAAGAACCTTGGGATCTTGGGAGTTATTGAATTATCCAATGTATCATATTGGTGTAAAAATTTATTTATTCATCTATTGTAATTGATCAACTTATAGTCTATATTTTGACATTGATTTGTGATAATATCAAACTTTTACTCCTTGGAAATATTGTTTCTTCCTCTTTTTAAAGGACACAAAGTGTGTTGTGTTAAGCTTAAGACGCCTAACACTGCCCACTTGATTCTCTTTTTGAACCTGTTTTTTTTTCTATTAAAGGATTTTGAACTTTAATTATTCATTCATAGAACATATTACTTTCTTCTAATAACTACATTATTCTTACTAATGATTAATACTTTAATGGAATCGTTGTTTATGTTTTATATTTGATTTGTGTTCTGGTCATTGTTTTTGGATGTCAGGGGACAGTACCTACCATGTTGCAAGTGGAGAGGCATTTGGGGCCTACTAAGGATCGTTAAATACAACCTCATGGCGGGAATTTTCCCTGACCCTTATGATTATGTGGTACATAAATCCACAGGTATTGTGTAAAATTCCACTTCTCAAAAGTTTACATTTCATAGAAACTTTTTTTCATAATTTTAGGATATGTTTCAAGATGATCTATAAAACACGGGATATCAATGTATTGAATTTGAACAATATGACAATGCCATGTATGGATGAAGAGGGTAAGGGTCTGTTTGACAACACTTTCTGAAAACTGCTTATAGCACTTATTCCTGTTTGTATAAATAAGGTATGTTTCCTGCCCAAAATATATTTTCTTATTGCTTCAAGCATGCTCTGGTCAAATGAAGTGTGCTCTGTGTAGAATTAAGTGTGTTTATATTGATAACTGACTTGAGTTGGTTCAAAAAAAGGTTTATTTTTCAATAATTTTGAATGATTTTTTGCAGCTTTGTTATCCCATAATGCATTTTTCACATTCTTCTAATAACTACATTATTCTTAATAATGATTATTACTTTCATCACATGATTGTTTGTGTTTTATCTTTGATTTGTGTTGTAGTCATTGTTTGTGGGTGGAGGGTACAATACCGACCATGTGGTAAGTGGAGAGGCATTTGGGGCCTACTAAGGATCGTTAAATATAACCTCGTGGCTGGAATTTCCCTTGACCCTTATGATTTTGTGGTACATAAATCCACATGTATTGTGTAAAATTACACTTCTCAAAAGTTCACACATCATATGAACTTTTTTCATAATTTCAGTATCTGTTTCGAGATGCTATATAAAACTTGGGATATCAATGTATTGAATTTGAACAAGATGACAATTCCATGTATGGATGAAGAAGGTAAGGATCTGTTTGACGACACTTTCCAAAAACTGCTTATATCACTTATTCCTGTTTGTATTTATAAAGTATGTTTCCTTTGCAAAATATATTTTTGTAATGCTTCAAGCATGCTCTGGTCAAATGAAGTGTGCTCTGCGTGCTCTGGTCAAATCAAGTGGTTAAGGTCTTTCAAATATTTCTAACACGATGATTGCATTCTTTGATGTCACTTCATAAGCATTTGCATTTTTTTTGTAAATTCATTGTTTAGTGGAAGCCTATTTCACTAGAGTTTGGAAGAAAGAGCCAAATTATTGTGTTTGAATAAGTTGACATTGATAAGGGTAAGTACCTGTATTTCAAACTTATCTATGATTTAGAATGATTATGCCATACAAACAGCGGTTGAATGGGCTGTGTTCGATTTTTTCTAGACAAATGCCCATATCTGCTCTACAATATCTCGTGTTCTTGTGCATGTAAGTTTCATAACTCGATTCCACGTGTGATATTTCATTATATTAATTTCAACCCATATGGCTTACCCTCACATGGATTATTCTGACCTTTTCTCAATATTATCCATAACCCTTTTTAATATCATCCATCACTAGACTATTTGTATGCATTGGTGTACATTTGGTTTCTATGATGTTTGGACCAGTTCATGCCTTTACAGAGTTTATGTACTTGACAATTTACCATTCCTACAATAGCTTTCTTCCTAATTTGATGCAATTTCATCTTGGATTGGTTTAGTTTGTGTGTTTAGACTCTTCCTGATGGTGCCAAAACTATCCTTTACTTATGAATATGAGAATAATTCATCTGGCAAAATTTCCATTTCTTGGCTACTATGGAGTTTTTCTTCATGATTATGGTGTCTAGTGTTATTTTTATCTTCTTAAAATCAATCCAGGATGATTTACGTTATCTTCTTAAAATCATTATTTCATTGTTTATTTATGATGTACAACACTCCAAGGGTGATTTCATCTTTATTATCGGTTGGGGTAACTTTTTTTTCATCCATATCCTTAGTTTTAATTGATGACATCTATGGACTATCATCATCCATCGACTGTCGTAGACTGATCGCATCCCCTCTAATATCACACATCATCATCAAGAAACTATAATGACTTCCATATGTGTATGATGTATATTCCTTTTTTCCATAACATGCAATCATATTAATTTTTGTTTAATGTTATGTCTATATTGCTTATTCATTCGATGAAAAATGCTTATTGCATATAAAAATATTCTCATATTTTTACAATCTTGTGCCATGGGTGTATTTGTGAAACGAATTTCAGTACATTGTGTTTTTACAACACCGTTCACTGTATACAGTGCGAATATATCCTGTTTTTTTATAATATGTCATATGTTCACATTATTGAATATCATAATTGCATTGTTACCCCTTTACAAATCACTACAAACATGTCACACATTAATTTCAATTCCCAAAAAACTTTTAAGGATGTGATATTTCATAGAAGATTACTAAGGCTGAATAATAAGTTTGCTCATGTAGGTTTCTGACTCCAATTCAACAATATACTTTAAATACGCATGGATTTAAAGGTAGAATGACTGCAATTATTATTATTTCAGGTATATCTATTCCTTTAAGCCCTTCTCAATTAAGAGGAACAGATCAACGACAAATATTTCTTCTGCTCATGTGTATATCTTTTATCTTGACTAGTTTATATTTTCATGACAACATTGTGACTAAAAATAAAATGATTTTTTTCAGGTTGTTTGCATATCTTGATTGGCTTATATTTTCATGACACCATGGTGTATATTGTTTCTTATTTCTCTTAATATAATTTTCTATTAATTCTCATTTAATTCTTTTTCTTCTGATGCTTAATCAGGTATGTGACATGAAATCCCTCATCTATGATTTTTTTTTCGGTGTAAGTTTTTTTCATGTCCCTACTGCTGCACACCACTCCAACAATTATTTGCATAATGAAAAACCATACTGTAACATGTTGTGTATGTATTAATAGATATGATTTATGAAGTACAACACTCCAAGGGTGATTTCATCTTTATTATCGATTATGGTAACTTTTTTTCTTTTCATACATATCCTTAGTTTTAATTGATGACATCTATGGACCGTCATCATCCATCGTTTGTCGTAGACTGATCGCATCCCCTCTGATATCACACCTCATCATCAATAAACTATGATTACTTTTTTTTCATTTTGAAGATGAACATAAAGGTGAGGTTATGAATTGCATTTAAAAGGCTCTGTTTGACATATTTGGCATCATTTACTACTGTAAATAATTATGTTGTTCTGATTTTATAAAATTAAAGTAACTGGAGCCTATTGTAGATATGCCATGTTTTCCTTGAACTGAAATACATTTTCAGTTTTCAAGTGTATTATGATTCCTTAACAACCTTCTCGAATCCAAACTTCAATATTGGTTTTTCCTTCATGTCGTTTCATTTTTTCCTTTGATTATAAAACCACTGCATTTGTTCTTCTGAATTGACAATTTTTAAATATTACATTGTCGCTTCAATGGTAGGACTTTTCATTATTAATTGATGCTCATTCAATACAGTGATATCTTCATGCAGAAAAATTTGTTGACTGACTTCGATGGTGAAGATGCGGTCGAACGCAATGTTTCACAGTCTCGAGACTCTACGCCAACATCAAACCATTCCAATGATCTTCATCTCCTTATAAAGGATAACATAAACAGAAAAATAGACAAGCTTGACTGAAAAGTTTGTCATACATTTCCAAGGTACTGGGAACACGTTGTCCAATCCGTAAGTTTCAAATTGCCTTTTAGAATTTTTATATCTACTTTTATCTTTACTCGTATTATAGTGTACTAATACAATGTAAAATAGATTTCTCATTTTCTGATTTGGCATGTTTGTTTTTAGTAAAACTAATTTTCAATTTTATGATTTTTCAATTTTTTCCCCTGCTACAGAGCTGGACTATAATGTGAAGCCAATATTTAGGTGTGAGGCTCCACTCCAACAAAAACTCACAGATCTGCTATGCATTTAGTAACATGAGTTTCCAAACTTTTGTCCGCTGTATCCACACACAACAAACTAACAAATATTTGCTACTGCTATTTCATTTATCGCCGTTTGTTTTTCCATTGACATTATTCTGTATGTACCTATAGTTATGTATGTTTCATTTATTTACATTATGGGTTCCAATTTTCATGTTTTTATATTTCATTTTTAAGTTTTCAATCTATTATTGAATTTTGAAAATAACAGTTCATTTCTGTAGCGCCACTTTGTCCATCGGTCGCTATCCTTTTCTCCGTGTCGGATTCCACTGCGTCGCGTTTTCTACTGCTGGATTATCGGCGGAATTCACTTCGAGAAAGCTTCCACTGAAGCTCGTTTGATGGATGTGTCGAAGTGAAGATTTGGAACCCGCGATTAATTTCATTCACGCGAATACGCTGTTTGAGAAGTCGACGTGTGGACTTTTTACAGGATCCTGGCAGGACCTTCTTGGATCTGAAAATCATCGGTGATTGTCTTTTAAATTGGTAGGTTCGCTGTTTGTGCCATGGCCGTGGGAGCAGTAGCTTATACGCCGGCTTCGTTTTCCCCTGGAATGGAGTATAAATTTAATTTGGGGATAGCCGGATTAACAGATTAAGCGCGTGTTGCATTTTCCTGAAGACGGTGCATGTCTCCTCAAAATTACTAGGGTTTTGACAAAAAAAGGCGGCGAGGCAGAGTAAGGAGAAATGGAGGGAAATGTGTTTTGGAAGGAACGTGGAAGGGGAGCGACAGAGCAGAACGGCGCACCACCACCCTGTGGTCAGGTTCGGGTACTTGTTGCGGGGGACTCGGGTACTGAACTGGATCTGTTTCCCCCCTTTTCTTATTTAGAGTTACCGTTCATGATTGCTGACAATAAGATCAGTTCATTACCAAATGCAGTGTCTAATTTTTGCGTACCTGTTATGATATTTGTGGCATATGCCATGACTGATATACTCAATTATAATGGATTATCATCTTCTTGTTTCTTCGAATCTTCCAAGAACTAAAACTCGGCTCATTTGGCTACGAAACATGTTTGATGTTTTTAATTTTCGAAAGTCAGTGTTAATTATGTTTAATATAAGCCGCTTGTTTAGAAAATGTAAGGTGCGTATTAACAATATCTTGCCACACATGAAAACTATGTTAGTTGGAAAGCAAAGTTTTTCTAAATTATGGAATATGCATTATCCGAAGTAATAAAAATATCCCTGATTTTTGGAACTGGAAATTTTGAAGTTTATTTATTTGTTTTTATTTTTTTATAATCAACTGTTCCATTAATTCTTAGGGACAACTTGAGGATAAGGGGTACTTTGTGACATAACATAACTCTCTGCCTGTTGTTATAGAATGAAATAACTATTACTGTTTGGGAGAATATAGTCTCTTATTTCAAGTGCATATATATGAAAAAATTCCAAGAACTATGTTTCAGCTATATTTTTGCTTTATTTCTCTTTTGGGGAACATATATCTAGCTCATCAATTTTTGAAATTCTGCAGGTGTGGGTAAAACTTCACTTGTCCACTTGATTGTTAATGGCTTTTCAATTGATCGACCTCCTCAAACGGTTGGGTGTACAGTTGGTGTTAAGGTGATACTATGACAACTCATTTTTTTATCCGAGTTTAGCATGGATGGGCGGTTATATATTGGAACTTTGACTAATTATATTGTTAGTTTTATGCAGCACATTACATATGGAAGTTATGGCAGTTCTTCTGACGCTGCTAGTGCTTCTATGGACAGGGATTTCTTTGTTGAACTTTGGGATGTTTCAGGCCATAAAAGATACAAAGGTTGCAGGCCGCTTTTCTATTCACAAATCAATGGTGAGGAACAAATCCCCTGCTTGTCTTTTGAAACCTCTTCTTTTTCATGGAAGTGTACATTGGAATTAAATTTAGATTGAAAATAAGAAGGATGAATAAAACACTTTGGGAGAGTAAAGCTTAAAACCCAAAGTTCTAGGCATCAGGTTTAAATTTGATTTGAGGTTTATATAAACCTTCCTTGGGTAGGATGGGCTAATTATTCTGTACACGTTTAAATTCTTTCTGTACTAGTGCTTGGTAAGCGGTTAATTTTATCTAAATAAATTTTGTTAGTTCATCTGTTTTTTTGCGGTCAAGGTTAACAGGGTAAAATTAATGACTAATTCATCTATCAAAAGAGTTAGAGGTAAACCTAAAAGGATCCTTAAACAAATCCTTCAAGATGACATTGTTCTAAATGGTTTTAATGAAAATATGGTCTTCAATAGAGCTAATTAACGATGTTTGATCCATGCAGCCGTCCCGTTTAATCGGGGTTAAATCTTGTTTGTTGTTTGTTGCTGTAGTTGTCATTTTTAGTAATGTTGATATTCAAATTTCGGGGGTTAATATTACATATAGAATGAATGAAGTGGTAGTAGAGCCAGTGGAATTACCTAATATAATGCCCCATACCAGCACACTCAGATTCGGTGCTAGAAACATATTCTTTACATATTGGCTTTGATACCAACGATCCAAACTTAACCATTCATAATTACAATATCAATATCCAAAATTGAATCACTTATATACCCAAGACCTTTTAGGTTTAGAGTTTTAGAGAATTAAGGAAAACCCTTTACATAACAAAACCCCTATATTTCTCATCAAATGAGTAGTTTTTCCTTTATATCAATAATTTCTTATTTTACATAAAGTCTTCAATATTTCCCACAAAAATTTCCACACATGGCACCCTTTTAAGCATTTTATACATAATATATTTTTTTATAACCCGGGGAAATGAATACATAAGAAGGGTGAACTCAAATGCCCAGTAAGGTTAAAAATAGACATCAACAATCGAAGATCACAAGAGACCATAAGATGAGCATATGTGTATGAGAACATAATCAAAGCGCTTGGATCTTAGATAAAAGATTCATACTCAACAAAACATAATACGTCTCAACTTCTTAGCTTACAAATTCCGTAAGCAAGCATAAAAGAATAAACATGAAGATTACTTGAGAAAACATGAGAACTCATGAAATAAATGACTTTTCTTTGAAAACAAACTTTTCACCTCTAGACGATCATAAACTTTCTTTCAATTATGAACCCATTTGATTATCAAAAAATTTCCATTGAGCATTACGACAAACATAAAATAAACATGCAGGTACCTTGAGACATTATCTTCATATCACTCTTATAAATGGAATAACCTTTATAGTTAATTACAACATGTCTCCTCCAGATTACATATCATTACCCAATGCATTGAAGACTATATCAGGTCCACCCGTCATCATAAACAATATCCATGAACCATAACATGAATAAAACACATAGGAGCTTGCACTTTAATCATAAAACTCCTAAAACCATTCATCATTCTTTCATAGCCTAAATAACCTCTTGAAAAGAATCGAGTTTTATGACAATTTCCTTAAAATATTATCATAAGTCATCCAAAGAAAGAAGGTTGATGAAATCATTAAAACATATCCCCTGTGAAGTATGAGAATCATTTAAAGGCCATTGACATAGGTTAAAAACACTTTTGTAAAAGCATTAGAAATATGCTTTGTAAAACAATAGAAAATATCATTTTTTTTTGGAACTTTTAAAAACTAAAAATTCCTAGAACAACGCGAACAAGGTTTTCTTTGAAAAACCGCAAAAACCTGTAAAGGAAGCTTGATAACAAAAAACGGTCATGACAGTGGGAAAATCCGTTTATGCCAGATATGTTTAAAAAAACATTCATTTCACACTTTTATAAATAAAATCAAAAGTGAGTCGTAAAAAAAATGTTTGAAAGGATCTCTTTTAATCATTTGTAAAGAAAATTAAAGTGAGTAAAAATGACCTTTATCAAACATTTAAGTATAGATAAAAACTTCTATAAAATAATTTGAAAAACATGGTCATGGAAGAGAACGAGTTTAAAACATTTAAAACAAGGTTTTAAATAAAAATCCCTTCCGACTTTTAAAATCAAAAACCCTTTTGAAAGAAAGAATTTGCGAGAGAACTTAAAATACCATGAGTATAAAAAGACTCATGATATTATATGTCAAAAATGCAGTATACACACCATATAAATGAATATAGGCGCATCAATCAAAACATGTTTCAAAGAAAGAAGTTTGAGATGATAAACCCTTACAACTTTGGTAATATTTGAATCACAAAGCCATGAAATGAAGGAACTTAATATGATTATGTAAAACTCATGATTTCTATGAAAGGTGTCAAAATATATTCATGGGCAATAAGTACATTGTATAAAATAAAGCATGATGCACAACATGAAACATGTCTAATTGAAATTGAGACCAATGACCCTTACAAAGATTGTAACATTTGAAGTAAAGTAGGAATCTGTTAGGATAATGGGGGGCTGTCTACTGCTGTCTAGGTGTGGGCATTAGCAGTTTAGGGGCAGTTTGGTATTTTTCTTTTTATTAGTTTGTTATGTTGCCAACTGTTGACAGTTGAAGTTGTTAGGGTGTTGGCTGTCCTGGTGAAGTATTAAAAGGGGGTCCAGTTGGAGGGAGGAGGTAGGAATCATTTTAGCAAATTGCTTGGCAGCAGTTTGCCGGTGGTCTCGGCTGGGCTCATGGAAGGGTGGTCTCCTCCTGCGGGTTACTTCTTCTCCCACCCCTCCTCTTTCTTCTACTATTGTAGCTACACTTATGGTTTCTGTTTAGCAGTTAATATACAGATTCTTTGGATTTTTAATCTCTCTCAATATTTTACATAACAATTTGGCGACTCTGCTGGGGAAGATTGAAGAGGCAGTTCAGGCTGAGGAACTGTTTTCTGCCACACTGTTCGGGAGGCGTTGTTCGTTGGAAGTAAAAAAAAAAGAGACATGATCAGAAAGAGAAGTTGCAGGAGAAAAGAGATACGATTGGAGCAAGCCGATCGCAGGAGTTGGTTGAGTTTTTGCTGGAGTAGAACCGAACGCAGCAGGACGTTCGCTGCGGGGGAAAATTTGCTAGAGAGAGAGAAGTTGCTGTTGTAGAACAATTGTTGTTGCAAGCTGAAATCAGAAAAAATCGTGGAGGATCTCTGCCAGGGAAGGCGAACGTAGCTGGAGAATGCGGTTGCCGCTGCTGAAGATACGGATAGTGCGTCCGTTGTCCACTGTGAGGCGCGACCGTCCTAGAAGAAACAGAACCAACTGGGGAGATCCGTGTGAGCAAAGTAGACGATCCGAGCTTGCTGGTTGCGGGAGGAGAGGCGCGAGCACGGGGAAACATGTCGCAGTAAGCGACGCGTGCGAGTTGGGAGTGACCGCTGTCGAGGCGACTGAGTGAGCAGCGGAGGACTTTCGCGTCTGGGAGAACTTTTTGGCCGTAGAATGTGGCCGACGCAAAAGCCGTTGAAGGATGGGCTCAATATCTTCCATGCTGTTTTGAGGAGTGCGTGGTAAGAGAAGAGGCACTTACATGGGAGTAGCTGGAGAGGAAGTCCAACACGGTTAAAAAAAAGGGAAAAAAAAGAAAATCAGTTGTGCGAAATTATCTTTTTCTATGATACGAGAAACACCTTTCTGCTTGAGTTGGCCGAACAGAATGGCAAGAGTTTTGCTGCTTGATTTTTTAGGTGATGATCCGCTTAGTTGGATCACAACATCTGAGGCGTATTTTAAGGAGAATCTGATATCGGAAGTAATGAAGCTGCACTACGCCCAGTTTTATATGGAAGGTACAACTCTATATGGTTTTTGTCTTGGCATAGTGCTCCATCGAACTCATCATGGGAAAATTTTAAATCGACATTGCTGGAGAAATACGGAAACGATGAGCAGCACCCTGGAACTAGATTGAATCAACTTGAGGAGGTAATGTTTTCCCCTAGTTCATGCGTGAATTTGCAGGAAGAGTTTGCAGAGGAGGAACAGTTCGTTCTTGGTTCGCCTTCAAAGCTATTTGTCAAAGCAGTTGTGAGTCCAAAGCAGGAAGTGTTGGAGATTGGCTTGGAGCTAGGCAAAGTGGTAAAGCACCAACAATCGGCTCGAGCAACGCAAGAACCTTTTCCACAAGCCATGCAAACAGGGCTGACAGGCTTGAAGTATTTCCAAAATGAACAGGTAGGGGTCGATTGCTGTGAGTTTGTTGCGCTCCAGTGATATTCATCAACAAGAGGGAAAGTTAAATGTTCATGAAGAAGATTTATATGCATTGAATGCTTACAAGTTATCCAAAGGTGGGAAACCTGCACCAAAAGGAGCCGCGCTGGGGCTACGACCATTATTGCTATGGGCTAAACCTTTGCGGAGACCTCTCCTTGCACTCCACACTAATGTTGATAAGGTATCCCGGTCAGCGTTTCAGACAAAAGTCCAAGAAACAACTCTTATGTTGAGTGCAAAGGTGAGTAGTGATAGTGTGGTGGCAGACATAGAGGGACATGAACCGCCACCTAGGAAGGAGCTACGACATGTTTCACATACTCTTGAATTTATGGACATGAAGACCGTTACAGTTAAAGACACAACTTCTAGTGGTGCTTCTAATGCTCTAACTAAGAGTAACAAACCAGCTCAAGACAGATGGAGCTGGCGACTTTTTCATTTGGTTCGTCTAGTTGCAACATGGAGAAGCTTGTGAATAGTGGGATGAAATAGGCTTCCAAGGGGAATGGTCTTGGGTTGGCTTGCAAATAAAAGGTTTAGAGCAGGGAAATATTGGCGAATTCTGGTCAGGTGTGTTTCAGCCTCCTGTGCCTTGGGTCATCCAATATGTTATTGATTTTTTGAAGGCGAATGGTCTTTTAAATAAGAATACAAATCTCACTAGTCTTGGGCCACTAATGTCAATCCTTCAGGTGGAACCTAAAAAGAGGAAGTTTCTAATAATAGGTGCCATTTTACGGTGCTGCAATCTTGTGCTTACCATTTTCGCAGAGACTTGCCAGGTTTTCGCGGCTGCAACTTTTGGTTATATTGTAGAAGATTTTGTGAGATGGCATTTTCCCCACATTTGGACAGAAGCTGGGACAAGTATGGAGGAGTTAAGTACTGTAGGTTGAGAAACCCTCTTGCCTCCTTACCTCAAAGTGAGGCGGAGACATTCTTTTATAATGAATGAAAAGGACCACATCGGACCACAAGTCCGATGTGAGATACAGACTCCAACACTCCCCCTCAAGCTAGGTGTACCTAGCTTGGACACATAATGAAAAGAAAGCAACAAAAAAAAAAGATGCTAACACTCCCCCTCAAGCTGGACATGCCTAGCTTGATGACAAATACAAGACAAAAACAGAAGAAACGGAAATAATAAAATCGTTGTTGATGCTACTCCCCCTCAAGATGGTAATGTGATGCTGCTGAAAAAAAAGGATGGGTCATCGTCGGAAAAGTGTGGGGCCGGACAACAGAGTGCCGAGAAATCCACACTGGCGGGTCGGTCGTCAGAGCGTCGGGAAAATCCGCATTATGGGCCGGTCGTCAGAGCGCCGAGAAATCCATAATGTTGGGCCGATCGTCAAAGTGCCGAGAAATCCGCTCGGGAGGGCCGGTCGTCAAAGTGCCGAGAAATCCGCAATGGCGGTGTCGGTCGTCGAAGCGCCGGGAAATCCGTAGGAGGTCGGCGATTGAGGCGGGAATGCCGCGGGAAGCAGGAAGAGGCCGGCATGGAGGGAGCAGTTGAGCAGCAGATAGGGGAGGCGACGTTGCAGCGGGATTGCAGCGGAGGTGCACGGGGAGGGATCTGGCCGGAACAGTCCGGAACTGCCCAGAACTGGAAGGATCGGCCTGGATCTGGTCGGATATCACCGAATCTGGCCGGATTTTGGCAGATCTGGGAGAGGTCGCGTGTGTGAGTGTGTGCATCTTGTGTGTATGAGTGTGTATCCTTGTGTGTGTGAGTGTGTACATCTTGTGTGTGTGTGTACATCTCGCGTGTGTGAGTGAGTGTGTATCATTGTGTGTGTTCCCCCCCGGTGTGTGTTTGTGTTTGCATAACATATCATGGCAGAAGATCGTGGGAAGAAAATTGCTCATGTTAGCGATGAAGGAAGTCGAAGTAGATCTCCCGCACCCGAAGCTACACAATTCCAAATGCAAGTTTTGGTGAGCCACTTCGAGAAGCTTCTTGATTGAAAGTTGGAGGTGTTACATGAGAGGATTGATGAATTGGAGAATAAACCAAGCCCAAAGATGTTCCATGATAACCCACGACGCGCTCTGGCATCACGTCGTCCCCACATCATGGAGGAGGAGATGGTGAACTTTGATGATGATCTTGATGATGTCCCACAAAGGAGGAGGTTGTACCAACAACCGAGGGGAGGACAAAGGAGACAACATGATGATGACCTACTTGGCGGGATCAAGGTGAAGGTCCCCTCTTTTCAAGGGAAAAGCGACCCGAAAGCATACTTGGAGTGAGAGATGCGGATCGAGCAAGTATTTTCATGCGATGCGTATTCCGAGGAGAAAAAGGTCAAACTTGCTTCCCTTGAATTTTATGATTATTCATTAATATGGTGGGATCAAGTTCAAAAGGAGAGGGCTAGATATGGTGGACGTCCCATCAACACTTGGGAAGACATGAAGTTCGCCATGCAGAAGCGATTTGTTCCCACACATTACCATAGAGATCTCCACAACAAACTTCAACGCCTCACCCAAGAGAGTAAGAGTGTAGAAGACTACTACAAGGAGATGCAAATTGCCATGATTCGGGCTTGAGGAGGATCCGGAGGCAACCATGACACGGTTTTTACATGGGCTCAATCGGGAGATTGTGGATCAAGTGAAGATGTACCACCATGTAGAGATACAAGATATGATCCACCAAGCCACCAAGATCGAGCAACAAATAAAAAGGAGGGGCAACATGAGGAAACCCGCTACCCCTTTCACGCCATGGAGAAATCCAAGGAGAATGGAGAACCATCAAAGGCAAAAGAGGTGGTTGATCGCAAAAGTGACCAGGTAATTCTTCCACCTAAGAAACCTACTTTTGAGGCTAACCAAACCAGGAATCGGGATATTCGTTGTTTCAAATGTCAAGGAAGGGGTCAAACTGGCTTACCATGACTATCAATAAGTATGGAGAATGGGAGACCGATGGAGAGAGCTCAGAAGAGGAGGAAGAATCTCCAAAAATTAATAATGGAGAATTTGCGGAAGACGGTGAGATTCTTGTCACTAGGAGAGTTCTAACCGCACAAATGACTGTGGGAGAGGAGCAGCGGGAGAACCTTTTCCATACACGGTGCAAGATCCATGGGAAGGTATGTAGTGTTATTATTGATGGAGGAAGTTGTAGTAATGTGGCAAGCACCGAGTTAGTAGAGAAGTTGGGACTTCCTACTTTGAAGCATCAATATCCATATCGTCTTCAGTGGTTGAATGATTGTGGAGAGCTGAAGGTTACCAAACAGGTGAAGGTATTGTTCTCCATTGGTAAATACAAGGATGAGGTATTGTGCGACATTGTTCCTATGAAGGCGTGCCACTTGCTGTTGGGTCGACCATGGCAGTACGATCGGCGTGTTACTCATGACGGTTTCCTGAACCGTCACTCTTTTGTATTTACCCATGTCTCCCAAGCAAATTTTGGAAGATCACATTTTGAGAGAAAAGAAAAAAAAGTGATGAGGAAAAAAAGAGAGAAAATGAAAAAGGAGAGAATGAAGGAAAAATAGAAAATGAGAGAAGAAAAGAAATGAAGAGCAAAAAAAAATCAAGAGGGGAAAAAGATTTGAGAGAGAAAAGTGTGATGTTGGTAAAAAAGAGTGAGGTTAAGGAAGCTTTGATTTCTCGACAAAATCTCTTAGTACTTATGTACAAAGAGGTGATGTTGAACACTATCGACTTAACATCTCCTTTGTCACATGTTGTTGAGTCTTGTTGCAGGAATTTGAAGATGTCTTTCCTGAAGAGGTGCCACCTGGTTTGCCACCCATTAGAGGTATTGAGCATCAGATTGACCTCATACCTGGAGCATCACTACCGAACCGCCCGACATATCGCACCAACCCGGAAGAGACAAAAGAGATTCAACGGCAAGTTCAAGAGCTGTTGGATGTGGAGTATGTTAGAGAGAGCCTTAGCCCTTGTGCGGTACCAGTGCTTCTAGTACCAAAGAATGATGGGACATGGAGAATGTGCATTGACTGCAGAGCCATCAATAACATCACGGTCAGATATCGTCATCCTATCCCTAGGTTAGATGATATGCTAGATGAATTAAATGGTTCAACTATTTTCTCAAAAATTGATTTAAGAAGTGGCTACCATCAAATTAGGATGAAAGAAGGAGATGAGTGGAAAACTGCATTTAAGACAAAACATGGACTTTATGAATGGTTAGTCATGCCCTTTGGCCTCACTAATGCACCTAGCACATTTATGAGGTTAATGAATCATGTCTTACGTGCATATATTGGAAAATTTGTGGTAGTTTACTTTGATGATATTCTAGTGTATAGTAGGACTTTGCATGAACATGTAAATCACTTAAGAAAAGTCCTAGAGGTGTTAAGGAAAGAAAAATTGTTTGGAAACATTAATAAGTGTGATTTTTGCCTCGATAAGATTGTTTTCCTTGGATTTGTTGTGAGCGAGAATGGAGTTGAAGTTGACACTGAGAAGATCAAAGCAATACAAGAATGACCAACTCCAACCTCCGTTGGACAGGTAAGAAGTTTTCATGGGTTTGCTAGTTTTTACAGGAGATTTGTGAAAGACTTCAGCACACTAGCATCACCATTGAACGAGTTGACAAAGAAGAATGTTCCTTTCAAATGGGGGACAACTCAAGAGAAGGCCTTCCATGCTCTTAAGGAGAGACTCACCCACGCCCCTCTACTTGCACTTCCGGACTTCGGTAAGACCTTTGAAATTGAATGTGATGCAAGCGGAATTAGCATAGGAGGAGTACTCATGCAAGAAGGTAAGCCTATTGCTTTCTTTAGTGAGAAGTTAAATGGGCCAACTCTAAACTATGCTACATATGATAGAGTTGTATGCATTGTTTAGAGTGCTAGAGACATGACAACACTATCTTTGGCCTAAAGAATTTTTGATCTATTCTGATCATGAGGCTCTTAAATACCTTAGGAGACAACATAAACTAAATAGGAGACATGCTAGATGGCTGGAATTCATTGAATCATTTCCATATGTCATCAAGCATAAAAAGGGCAAAGAAAATACTGTGGCCGATGCACTTTCACGTCGATATTATCTTTTATCCTTGTTGGATTCAAAACTCCTTGGTTTTGAATACATTAAGGATTTATATGCCAATGATAGTGATTTTAATGAACCTTATGAACATTGTAAACCTGAAGTTAGTTGGGAAAAATTCTATTTACATGATGGATTCTTATTTCGGATTGATAAGCTTTGCATTCCCAATTGCTCTATTCATTTACTTTTACTGAAGGAATCACATTCGGGTGGGTTAATGGGGCATTTTGGTGTTGCAAAAACTCTAAGTGTTCTTAGTGAGCATTTTTATTGGCCTAGGATATCTAGAGATGTTGAGAAATTTGTGGGAAAGTGCATTGTCTGCCATAAAGCCAAATCAAAACTGAACCCACATGGACTATATCTTCCTCTCCCAATCCCCAACATCCCTTGGGAGGACATATCAATGGACTTTATTGTGGGGTTACCACGAACCAAGAGGGGGAGAGATTCCATTTTTGTTGTGGTGGATCGGTTTTCAAAAATGGCACATTTTATTCCTTGTCACAAAACTGATGATGCCACTAACATTGCAACACTTTTCTTTCAGGAAGTAGTCAAACTCCATGGAATGCCAAAGACCATTGTGTCGGATCGAGACACAAAATTTCTTAGTTACTTTTGAAAGACCTTATGGAGCAAACTGGGTACAAAGTTACTATTTTCCACTACTTGTCATCCGCAAACCGATGGGCAAACGGAGGTGGTGAATCGAACATTATCATCCCTTTTGCGAACAATTGTCAAGAAGAATATCAAGAATTGGGAGGAGTGTCTGCCACATGTGGAATTCGCATATAATAGGGCCAAGCACTCAACTACTCAATATTCTCCATTCGAAATTGTTTACGATTTTAACCCTCTTGCCCCTATTGATCTAGTTCCTTTGCCTTTGCAGGAAGCAACTAATATGGATGCAACAGGGCGCACAGAATTCATCAAACAACTCCATGAGAAGGCAAGGAAAAATATCGAGCGGATGACCCAAAAATATGTAGATCGTGCAAACAAGGGTCGCAAACAAGTGTTGTTCGAGCCCAGAGACTTAGTCTGGATTCATATGCGAAAGAAGAGATTTCTCGACAAGCGGAAATCAAAACTCATGCCACAAGGAGATGGACCTTTTCGAGTTCTTGAGAAGATTAACAACAATGCTTACAAGATAACTTTGCCAGGTGAGTATGGTGTAAGTGCCACTTTCAATGTTTCTGATCTTTCTCCTTTTTTGGGTGTAGATGAAGAGTCGAGGACGACTCCATTTCAAGAGGGGGAGGATGATGCGAACCATGTTGAAGGCACCGAGCCGATTACTCGAGTGGAGAAGTTGGATTTGCATGGTCCGATGACGCGTGAGAGATTAAAGAGGCTGAATGCCACAATGAGTGTCCATCTCGCTTCATTAAAGGACCAATGGATCTTACCTTGCATGGATGGAGCAAATGGGTCTATTATCTCACTTATTCAAGCCCAAACATGATGTTTAAAGCTTGGCCCACATGGTTGCACGAAATTGGACGCCTTGCCCACATGGAGGATTCTAGAAATGACATCTTTGGACACCAAAGTCAAATCCGGTGGACTATGCACTCAAATTCAAGTCTGGTGGGCTATGTTGGAAAGTTGTGTGCCACTTTTCCAAAAGTCTTTGGTAGACTTTATCTTTTTGAATTTAAGGGAGCAAAGTAGTTTATCCTTTATGACTTTAGGGTATTAGACCCTTGACTATTGTACCATCCCCTTGGCTATAAATAACCACCCCATGACATTGTATTTTTCATCCAAGACTTAATTGAGAGCTTATGCTTGTTTCTCCCCGTTGTGTGAGAATTGTTCCGAATTTCCCCCTTGCTCTAGTGCATTTTTGCCTTGTCAATCTACAAGTTAGATTGGTGATCCAAGATCACAAAGCCCCCAATTCCGTGCCTCAATCCAAGTGCGTTGTTGTGTGGACTGGCTATCGCATCCCTCCCTTGAGTGTGTTGTCTAAGTAGTAGGTCGCACTCCTTATAGTGTTGATTGACTACTTGCATCCGCTATCCATACCCATCATCCACCACTTAGCCCCGAAACGCATCCTTCATCCGCCGACCTACGCCGTGAAGATCAGGCCACCCCGTGCGTCTCACATCACACTGGGATACCTGGCCCAGGAACCCCACATATACGACAGGTTGTTGCGAACAACCGGTTTCGAACCCGGGTCGCCTTTAACATTGAGCCAATGGAACTCAATGCCAACCACTAAGCTGCATGGAACTCAATGCCAACCACTGGGCCAGGTGTCCCAGTGGGTCCCAGCTGCGGAGATGGGTTGAGGGATTGCTGCTGCAGCGGGGCTGTGGGCCCAGTATCGGTGGGGTTCCTAGGCCAGGTGCCCTAGTGGGTCCCACCGAGGTCCCACATCACCATGGCTAAACCTTCGCTGGAAATTACATGGCCCAGGTATTCCACCCGCCATTGAGCGAAGTGGCACTTCCGATGGTTAGTAACAAAGTGGTTGTCTCGAAAGACCTGTAGGGCAGTAGGCAAATGGTCCAAATGTTGCATCCAATATGATCTTTATATCAAGATGCCATCAAAGAAAATCAACACAAGTTTACGAAGTAAAGGGCGAAAGAAGGCACTTATGGTGGCTTGGAATGTAAAAGAAGCATTAGTAAGGTTGAATGACATTACTAAATACTCGCAGTGACCATTATGGGTGCGGAAAGCTGTTTTCTCCATGTCTTCGTCCCACATTCGAATTTGATAGAAGCTTGATTTGAGGTTCAATTTGGAGAAATAGGAGGCTCCACGCAATTCATCTAACAATTCTTCGATCATCAGAATCGGAAATTTATCAGGTATTGCCGCCCTATTGAGGGCCCGATAGTCGACACACATACGTCAAGAGTTGTCCTTTTTAACTAACATCGGGCTGGAGTAGGCACTATGGTTGAGCCGAATGAATCCAGCCTGTAACACCTCCCACACTTGATGCTCCATCTCAGTTTTTTGAAAATGAGGATACCTGTAGGGCCGGACCACCTCTGGCCCATGGTCAGGTATCAAGCGGATGACATGGTCCCAAAGGCGAGTGGGGGGAAGCCCAGAGTGATTGCTGAAAACCATTCCAAACTGAGCCGACAAGTGATCGAGAGCCGAGTATTGCTGCCCCTCCAAAAGAATGTCACTTTGGGGGGTCCTCCCACAAGTAGGCGTTGGGTGCCAGTTTTTAGCATAATTGTGTCCCTTCAAGGAAATGGTTGATAAACTTAGGGGTTGCTCCCTAAAGAAAAAATTCACGTCCCTCCACCACAAATTTCATAAACATTGTTCGCCAATTGGTGTGCACATCCCTAGTCTACGCAGCCATGCAATGCCGGGTATAAGGTCTGGGGTGCTAATGTCCAAGTCCTGAACGTCTACCCGATAGGCTAGTCGCCAATGAGCAATTCTAAATGTTGACACACTCTCGAGGACCAAATTTGGTGGCCATTGCCCAGTTTGATGTGCATTTTATGCGAATCAAGCATAGTCAACCCCAACGGGTTAATCAATTTGGGGGAGATGAAGTTATGAGAAGCCCCGTTATCAATTAGAATAAGTATAGGGAGCCCAACTTTCATAGATGAGGAGTCGTTGCTGCTTAGTCCCTTGACAACGAGTTGTGGGTTGCAGCCCTATGTCGTCACTATCATTATCTCCCTCCCTGAAAATCAGTATTCGAAGCTTCATATCATTGCACCAATGCATGGGAGAGTAGGGTAACCCGCAAAGGAAACACAATCCCTTTTGCCTACTCTCCCATTCTTGACTCGTCAGGTGGCGAATGCCCCAAGTGTCCCGCGAAATCAGTCAAGGAACCTATGTGGGAGGCTCACCCGAACCCTTAGCCACCCAAGGCATGGGCTTAGCAAACATACTGCTTGGCTAAAACAAGTTAGAGTGAGTTGACAACGATCCCATGTCTCCACTGCGGCCCCCTCCAGAAAAACGTAGCCCACCCCCACAGAATTGACCGTTTAGTCCCCGACGGAGTGCCAATTCGACATGTCCCACCAGGCACATCGCCTGAAGGCGAGTCTCAGGATTATTAATGTACACCCAATATCGGATGTCCTCCTGCAGCCCATGCAAAAAATAGTGCACATATTGTGGTTCCGGTTGGTGCGTAGTAATGAGGCCAAATACTCGTATTGTTCGATGTAGTCTTGGATTGTACCGTGTTGTTGAATAACAACCATTTCTTCATAAGAATTCTAAACCTCGAGACCACTGAAACACTTCATTATTTCATGTTTGAGTAGTTTTCAAGTTAAATCAGGGTAGATTTCTGCAAATATAGTGAATTAGTGGACTGCGACCCCTGAAAAGCGTTGTCGTGAGCGCTATCAAATGATGTGTAAATTTTTAGTATTTGGGTGCATCAGAGTGCCTGACCAAAGTCGTTCTCTAAGGAAACAATATTTAAAACAACATATTAAAAGAATTTTGGAACAAAAAAAAAAGAAGCAAACCATTAAAAAAGACGGGGGGTGTTTAATGTTTATGAAACTAGAAGAAGTATATTGGAAGCAGATTGTATTTTTGTTTTTGTTTTTGAAATTTAATTATCAAAACTCTACGAGAAGATGTTTTTAGAAGACGTAATCAATACCTCTTCACTTATTAATCATTATTATTGAAATTAAACTCCACTTAATTATGATCCCTTAATTTGTTAACTCATGAACCTTACGAGAATTAACTTAACCTCAAAGATGAAATTAATTAAACCCCAGGCTAGCTTTGGAACGTGCAATCGTAGCATCCTTCTTTGATTAATGTTAAAGCTAGCTTATTGTCACGACCCAATCATGGGGGTCCTGTCCCACACCAGCAAGAACATCAAAGCTGCGGTTCATCTGGTTAGTCCCTATTGAAGAGATGGGAGTCGCCCCGACAAAGAGGATGATGGTGCGTGTCAACCTTGACACCACTGGTTGGGAGTTGGGGCCACTCTCTTGATGAGTCCATGGCAGGACGAAACCAGTGAACCTCACATATGAAGAGCTGAACGGCTGAACCCCGCCCGCCTTGGAGGGGGCTGGGGTGCCGCACGGGCGAACTGCTGTGCTGAGACGCTCAGCCCGTGACAAGTGGTATCAGAGGGAATGTGCCTCGTGGTGTTGCGGAATGCTGCCGGACGGACTTTGGTGGTGGGAGCGGAGTCCCGGGGTGTCATGCGGAGATGACACGACGTAGAAGGTCGCGCTTGCGAGATGTCCGAGGCAGAGACGCCACTATGAAGGGTGGGTCTCGTGGAGGTGGTTTTCGACCCTGAGAGAGAGGGTGGACCACGGTGGTTTGCGACCCAGAGAGTGGGTGGGCCATTGATGCCAACGATAAGGAAGGAGCGTCCCCTGAGGCCATGCTTGGTAACCGGTTAGTTGGAAGCAGTCGCGGACACACAGAAGGCCACGATCCTGCATGCACGAGGGCGTGCATGGAATGGTGGTGGGAGAATGTCACGACCCAATCATGGGGGTCCTGTCCCACACCAGCAAGAACATCAAAGCTGCGGTTCATCTGGTTAGTCCCTATTGAAGAGATGAGAGTCGCCCCGACAAAGAGGATGATGGTGCGTGTCAACCTTGACACCACTGGTTGGGAGTTGGGGCCACTCTCCTGATGAGTCCATGGCAGGACGAAACCAGTGAACCTCACATATGAAGAGCTGGACGGCTGAACCCCGCCCGCCTTGGAGGGGGCTGGGGTGCCGCACGGGCGAACTGCTGTGCTGAGACGCTCAGCCCGTGACATTATGATCAATGGTAAATTAGGGCACATATCTATTCTGTAAATGAAAATGAATTGAGTTTTGGGATTGTATTTGAACTCTATTTATCTCTTGTTGTTTTGTTTTGCAGATTAAGATCGTGCTCTCACAATTCACACATTACTCAACCTCACGTGTTTTGTGTTAATTGTTCAATTGCTTGATTGGTTTCTTTTAAGTTAAAAACTCAATTCATGGATCATATTATGTGAATTACAGTAGCTCATTGATTCAAAACAAATAAGTGAGGAAGGTGAGAATTAGATCAATTAATAAGAAAAACTACTCTTCCATGAGCGGTGTATTCATCGTAGAATCGTTTTGCATGTGCAAAGGTTTAGAAAGGGTATGACCCAATCACGTTTCTACTCTTAATTTTCAGCCCAAATAGGAAAAAGCAGAGAAGAATGAAATTGAAAATAACATAAGAAATGAAAGAGAAATTGAGAGTTTATTACAAAAACACAAACATTACAACGTGAAGAAGTAAAAGATTTCAATGATGGGATCCTTGCGTCAAGAGCTACCTCTCACAAGTGTGAATGAGAAATTCGGCCAAATATTTCAATCCAACTTGCAATGACTTGTTGACCACCAAAAAGCGTGAACCAACTGTCCTTCCAGAAGGATGATTTGTGCGGAATTGAGTTCTCTATATGCTGTTCAAATTTGAGCCCAATCCAAACCCGAATATAGAAGATATGACCCAAATGGTGAAGTTATGTCCAATCTGTCGAGTCCAGTCCTGCTTTGACTTCATGACCCATTTACTCCAATCAAATGTAAGATCCAGCTCGGATGATCTAAATGAAAATTGTATCCCATTAAGTGAAGAATTCTGCTACGAAATTTTCAGTTCAAATAAGCTACAGAAAAATATTTATGACTAAAATACCATAGTGTACTTTAAAGGGTCAAAACTGGACGTTTCATCAAATTTGCAAATGAATGATCTAATCCCAAATATTTCATAAATAAACATATTTAACACAATGTAAAAAAATTATGTCATTTATTATTAATAAAATATTTAATAAAAATGTATTTTATCAACTCCCCCACACTTACCCTTTGACACTTCTGGACAAAGTCACATGTCATGTATTCTAGAGAATTGTGACAAGATATGCATATTCATATTTCCCAATCCATAGTGGCAATATAGGCAAATTAAGAATTTCATCAAGAAGTCAATCTCAATAAATTTGAAAGTCATTGTCTCATAAATTGCGTCAAAACAAAATCCAATGAGATTAATGACACTAATCATAACGAAACAAGTTATGGGTTTACTATGCCATTAATTCCCCACATATGTGTGCCAACCATTTCAAGCTCATATTTTCACCCTTTATTCAGTATATTTAGGTCAAGTAAAATATATCTTCTTACCTGGTTTAATTCCACCGAACTTGTTTTACATTCCTTTGCAATCAAATTTCAAGACCCACTCTTAAACATTCTCGAAAGTCAAACCTTAAGCTCCCGATCTAGATATCCCCGCATGTTGTACATTTCATCACTCCCCTCTTTATTAAGATAATATAATTTTTTTGTTTGTTTTTTTTTTTGAATTTTTTTGAGGGCGTACAACTGTCGGATATCAGGTGTACACACATAAGTCAATTCGGTACAATAATGAAATCGATCGGAAGAGAAATGAATATATGGATCAGCCATTGATGTAAGATGAAAAAATTTACCTAACTTGACTGTACCTTCAATTGAGTAGAAAAAATTTCACAAGTCATAGTTGTATGTGGTGAAATCAATGACACAATTTACCATGAACAAATATCACAAAGAACAATGTCAAAATCCAAAAGGTTTTATAATGACACAACCAATCATATCATCGACGACTTCTATTTTCATAAAAATCAACCTTTAATGATGAAATCTTTCCCATTCTTATATTGTTACTAATGAATTTTGAAAAATTAAACATGTATTTTCCATAAGTTCCTCATAAAAATGAGCATGTTACAAGGTGTTTTTTTTTGAAAATCAATGCAAAACACACATACGAAACACACAAATGAAAACCTAGAGGCTACCCCAAAAATGTTGTCCCCTCCCACACACTTAAAATATTACATTGTTCTCAATGTGAACCTATAAGATGATATATGCACATGAAATGTATAATTTTAAATAGGACATAATATAAAAGAGGAGTTAGGGACAACCCGATGTTGTCAAATGATGATGAGTTCATGTAGTGTGATGAAATCAACTGCATGTGTGGGAAGTCTCTCAATGTATTGCTTCAACCAATGCCCATTGACTGTAAAGCTCCTTTCTGTGTCCTCTTGTGTGATCTCTATTGCACTGTAAGGAAAAACATTATATAAAAATATAAGAATCTAACCATTTGGAACGCAATTTATCAGACATCAAGTTCAGTCATGAACTGTAAAGAACTTTGTCTCCCTCATGAAACTCCTTTTGGATCATCTTGTCATGGGTTCTTTTGCCTGCTCTTATAAGCCGTCCTATGAGCCCAAAGCGTATCATCCAAGCGCTTGCTCCAATCCTTTCTATTCGGCTGCACGATTTTCTCCAAAATTTGTTTCCAATTCCTGATTTGAAACTTCTGCTTGACCATTTGTTTGGGGGTGGTACGAAGTAGAAGTTTTGTGTGTCACCCCACACTTACGAAGGAGAGAAGCCAAATTCCAATTGCAAAAGTGTGACCTTTGGTCACTGATGATAGCCTTTGGTATTCCAAACCTGCAAAAAATCTATGCCCTGATAAAATCTACTACAACATGAGAATCTTTAGTTGTGGTGGCTTTAGCCTCCACCCCTAATATAATCAACAACCAGAATGTACAAGAAACCAAATGAGCTAGGAAATGGACCCATAAAATCGATGCCCCATACATAAAAAATCTCACAGAATAATAAGGGCTTTTGAGGCATCTCGTGTCTCCTAGAAATGTTTCCAGTGTGTGTTTGGAACGTGAACATGACTTACAAAACACATGAGTATCATGGAACAAGCTAGACCAATATAAATCCAGAGTCTAAGACTAACCTAGCTGTCCTTTGATGTTCAAAGTGTCCACCACATGAAAGTGTATGACATAAATGTAAACAGACTCAAACTCATGATCAAGAACACACCGTCTAATAACTTGGTCACTACACATGTGCCAGAGGTAGGGATCATCCCACATATAATACCTAAACTCACTTATCAATTTTTAGACTTGATGTTTCTTTAGATTTGAAGGTATTTCATAGACAATAAGATAATTAACTAAATCAGCATACCAATGATGTGTTCCTGAGAGTGCATAAAAATGCTTATCAGGAAATGTATCTCGAAGTGGTACTTGGTCCAAGGTGTCGTCCTCTAGTGTTTAGTGATCCTACTCTTGTGGTCTGCCACCAAGTTTTCTGAACCCTTCTTGTCCTTTATCTCAATATCAAACTCTTGAAGGAGCATCCAACGGATAAGTCTGGGCTTTGCATCTGACTTCTTTAAGAGGCACCTTAGAACTGCATGGTCAGAAAAAACTACTTGAGCCCCATAAATATGAACATAATTTATCTAAAGAAAATATGACAGCAAAAAACTTCTTTTTCATGGTTGTGTAGTTTGATTGGGCTGCACCTAATGTCCTTGAAGTATAGGCATATGAACGCCCCTCCATCCTCTGCGATAAGACTGCTCCAACTGTGAAGTTGGAAGCATCGCACATCAGCTCGAATGAAAGCTCCCATCGTGGCGGTTGTATGATCGGTGGAGTGATCAGACGCTTCTTTAGCTCATCAAATGATACCCTGTATGAATCATCAAAAAAGAAGTCTATTTTTTGAAGCAATCTAGATAAGGGTAGAGCAATCTTACTAAAGTCTCTGATAAAGTGTCGATAAAAACCAACATGTCTAAGGAATGATCGAACATCACACACACATGTAGGATATTGCAAGAATGTAATAATGTCTGCCTTGGAGAAAGTCAGCCGTGTCACTGATTTAATGAGACCCTTCACAGTATCACCATCTTTCGATTAGTTTGTCCGTGTACATGCGGGACCTGATCTTTGAGACAAGCATATGACTAGTGGAAGGATCACCCATGTAGCGTCACCAACCACATCTGCAATGTTTGAGGTATGACTGAGCAGACCACTCAGACCCCAACACAAGCCCAAACCGTCGTCCCGAGCATTCAATTCCATTCGATTAGTATCTATCAACCTCAATGCCATGCTGTGACACAACACGACCTCAGACAAATTCCTTTATCTACCATGAAATGACATTTCTCAAAGTTCAAAAACCAGATTTTTCTCAATGCAACGATGCAACACATTACCCAAACTCAAGAGACACTCATCAAATGATGAACCATACACAGTAAAATCATCCATAAATACCTCTATGCAAGTCTCTAGTAAATCAGAAAATATACTCACTATGCATTTCTGGAAGGTACCTGGGGCATTACAAAGACTAAATGACATCCTCCTGGTCCTCTACTGCAATGGGAACGTGAAAATAGCCATAGAAACCATCCAAGAAGCAATATTGCGTCCTACCTGCAAGTCTCTCAAGCATTTGGTTAATGAATGGAAGGGGGAAATGATCCTTGCGAGTGGATTGATTCAGTTTCCTATAATCTATGCACACCTGCCAACTATTTTGTACTCTCAGAGGAACTGACTCATCATTTTCATTCTTTATTACAGTGAACCCAGTTTTCTTTGGTACAACATGGGTAGGGTTGACCCACCGAGAGTCAGAAATGGGGTAAATGATACATACCTCAATCAAATTTTCAACCTCTTTCTTTACAACTTCTAATAATGTGGGATTAAGTCTTCTTTCTGGCTGTCTAACCGGTTTAGCCTGATCATCTAAAAGAATCCTATACATGCAAATAGAGGAACTAATACCTGATGTGTTTGCTATGGTCCACCCAATTTCCCTAATATTCTCCCTTAAAAGATTTAAAAGTTGTGTTTCTTGTTTAGTTAGGAGATTATGAGCAATTATTACAGGTAATTTTTCATCATTCAACAAGTATGAATATTTTAAGTTTGGTGGCAATGGTTTGGGTTCCAGTTTGGGTGGGTTATGTATTGATGGAAATGATGTGGGAATTGAAATATGTGCACAATGAATGTCGGGGTCTGAATGTGAATCATCAACATCAGTGAATAATGCATCAAATCCATCTACAAAATCAACAACCATGTCATAATCAGAAAGTATATGGCTAAAATCAGAATAAGAATCTACATCAAAATCAGAACCAAGAGAGGTGTTCTCATGAAAAATCGGTGTAGAAATTTTGTGAGACATCAAGCGAACCCCAATACTCAAAATCTCCTTAAGCATGGAATGATCCCCATTTGAAAATGATTGAAAATCAATATTTGGAGAATCATCACAAGATGGGTCTGAATGAGAGATAAAGAGAGCATAATGGTCTTCTGAGGGATACTTCATGGAGTCTAAAATGTTAAATCTTACGATCTCATCTCTGAACTCCATAGAAAGTGTACCCTTATGAACATTTATGATTGTCTTGACAGTTTTGAGGAAGAGTCCGCAAAAAAAGATGTGAGCATGAGAACTTACCTGATCATCCTTCATATTCAACACGTAGAAATCTACAGGAAAGATAACGTCCCTTATCGGAACAAGTACATCTCCAAGGACTCCCGTCGGATATGCCGTAGCTCTATTTGCCAATTGCACCACCACTTTTGTCGGCTTCAACCCACCAATCTGTAAAGAAGAGAAAACAAAGTGAGACATTACATTTATTGAAGCTCCCAAATCGCACAAAGTTGGTGTGAGGAGCGCAAATACATTCCTCCCAAGGTTGATCCTCTCATTTCCCTCTACCTCTTCTATTTGTACACAACTCTTTCAAAAAATTGTCATATCTTGGAATTTGTTTGATTGCTTCAAGTAGAGGGATATTGATCTCAACACGTTTAAATGTATCCAAAACCTCTTTTTGTATCGCCTCTTCAGCGATCTTCTTGGTTTGCACAACTCTATTTGGAAATGGAAGGGGTTTAAGAGGAATATCATCAATCTTTTTCTTTCTTTTGCCTTTCTCCTTTGGCTTCGTATTGGTTGGTCCTGAATGAGGCTTGATAGGTGCAGATGTATCAGTTGTTTGATTCCTACTTCTCAATGTGATAACACCAACATTCCCCTTGGGATTTGGAATAGTCGAGGAAGGAAGATTTCTGGAGTTCTTACGTACTAATTCATAGAGGGCGGTGACAATCTGACTCATTTGCGTCTTTAACTCTCTTAACTTCGAATCTTGACTCTAACTCATTCTGTTGATTAAGAACGATTTGTTTTAAAGGCTATCAATATTAGAATCTACCTTTGGTTGAAAATTCCCTTGTTGTTGACTTATTGGTGCTTGGGCTTCAAATCTCCTTTGGGGTTGTTGAAAACCTTGTTGGTAAGGCGAATACTGCTGGAAATTTTGTTGAAAAAATGGTCTTTGTTGTTGTTCAGAGCCATATCTCATGTCCGATTGATCTTTCCACTCTTGGTTGTATGTTAGTGCAAAAGAACCATACTTCTTCTAGAGATGTGGTTGTTCCTGCTGATATGGTCTCCCAGGGAATACGGCTGCGCAATTCTCTATCTCTTGTAATTGGGGGCAACGGTCGGTAGGGTGGTATGTTTTAGTGCAAATTCCGTAAGGTCTCATAGGAGTGGGTTGAGATGTCTTTTGAGCCAAAACAACATGTCTCACCATAGTGGTTTATTCATCCAACTTGGTATCAATTAAATGATTTTCAAGAGAAGATGGACTTACCTGATGTCCTCCTCTAACATATGGTGTACCTTGATCGCCAAAATGCTGAGATTTTTGTGCCATCTTGTTAATCAACGCACGTGCAACTGTTGTTGTTTTGTCGACCAATGCCCCTCCAGCCGCGGTATCCATCATTCTCCTCTCCATAGGTGCGAGGTCTTCGTAGTAGTACTGGATGAGGAGTTGCTCACTGATTTGGTGATGTGGGCAACTTGCACACTTCTTGAATCACTCCCGGTACTCATACATTGACTCCCCTTGTGTTTGATTGATCTCCGAGATCTCCTTTCGAATGATATTAGTCCTCGATGCTGGAAAAAATCTCTGTAATAAAAGACGTTTTAAATCGCTCAAACATGTTACGTTTTCAGGTTGTAAATAATACATCTAATCCTATGCAGTTCCATCTAGTGAGAATGAAAATGCTCTTAGTTTGATTTGATCTTCAGTGACATTTCTTGGTTTCAGGGTTTGGAAACCACATTAAATTCTTTTAGATGTTTGTTGGGATCATCGTGAGAGAGCCCTTGAAATTTTGGAAGGTGCATCAATCCAGATTTTAATCCAAAAGTCTAATTCCGGGTTTGGGCATGCAATACAATTTGGTTGATAGTTAATGTCTGGTGCAGTCAATTCTTGAATTGTTCTATTAAGTTCATGATTATTATTTGCAACTATTGGTTCTGGTTTTATGATTGATTTAGAAATGCTTCCAATTTCAATGTTTCCAGAATGGAGGACCCCCCAACAGGGTGAACGTTGAAACTTTCCGTAGACTGAGACTGTCTGATTCGTGCCCTAAGGTTACGTTCAATCTCAGGATTAGGATCAAAGGGACCCTCGGGATTAGTTAGTGTCGTAAATCAAAGAAAAAAATGAAGAAAAATGGACCATAATATAAAGATAAGAATTTTGAATTGATGGTCCGAGAAAAAAAAGAAAAATTGAAAAAGGGGAAAGATATAAGAATAAAAAGAGAAGAATAACATGAAATAAAAGTAAACAAATACTTCTAATTAATTGAAGAAAATACTTTCCTTTCCGGCAACAACGCCAATTTGAAAAGCGTTGTCGTGGGCGCTCTCAAACGATGTGTAAATTTTTAATACTTAGACGCAATAGAGTGGTTGACCAAGATCGTTCTCTAAGTAGTATTTAAAACACCATATTAAAGGTATTTTTGAAACAAAATAAAAGAAACAAACTATTAAAAAGGATGGGGGGTTTGTTAAACGTTTATGAAACTAGAAGAAGTATGTTGGAAGAAGATTGTACTATTTTTTTTTGTTTTTGAAATTTAATTTATAAAACGTAACGAGAAAATGTTTTTTTAGAAAATGTTTTTAGAAGGCGTAATCGATCTAACTTTAGCTCTTCACTTATTAATCATTATCATTTAAATTAAATTTTACTTAATTATGATTCTCTAATTTGTTAACCCTTGAACCCTATTAGAATTAACTTAATCACAAAGACAAAAATTAATTAAACCCTAGGTTAGCTTTGGAACATGTAATCGTAGCATCTTGCTTTGATTGATGTTCTGAGGCAAGTTTATGATCAGCGGTAAATCATAGCACATATCAATTCTGGAAACGAGGATGAATTGAGTTTTAAGATTGTATTTGAACTCTACAAATTGATCTTGTGTTTTGTTTTATAGATTAAGGTCGCGCTCTCACAATTCACACATTACTTAGTCTCACGTGTTTTGTGTTAATTGTTCAATTGATTGTTTGGTTTCTTTTAAGTTAAAAAATCAATTCATGGATCATATTATGTGAATTAGAGTACCTCATTGATTCAATACAAACAAGTGAAGAATGTGAGAATTATATCAATTACTAAGAAAAACTATTCTTCCATGGGCGGTGTAGTCATCGTAGAAACGTTTTGCATGTGCAAAGGTTTAGAAAAGGTATAACCCAATCACATTTTTAGTCTTGATTTCAAGCCTAAATAGGAAAAGTAGAGAAGAAAGAAATTGAAAATAACATAAGAAATGAAAGAGAAAGAAAAAGTTTACTACAAAAACACAAACATAACAATGTGGAGGCTTCGATGAAGGGATCTTTGCTTCAAGAGGTACCCCTCTTGCAATGCTTGGAGAATTAGAGTGCAATCGCTTCTCCTCTGCCCCTAACTTCTTAATGCACGACCAACCCCCTCCAAAGGAGAAAAATACCCATTTATAGAGGGGAGGGGAGACTAGGGTTCCAAGACTTTACAAGTGAGAATGAGAAATTTGGCCAAATATTTTAATCCAACTTGCACCGACTTGTTGACCACCAAAACGCGTGAACCGACTTTCCTTCTAGAAGGATGATTTGTTTGGAATTGAGTTCTTTATCTACTGTCCACATTTGAGCCCAATCCAAGCCCAGATGTAGAAATATGACCAAAATGGTGAAGTTGTGTCCAATATGTCGAGTCCAGTCAAACTTTGACTTAATGACCCATTTACTCCAATCAAATGCAAGATCTGACTCGAATGATCTAAATGAAAGTTGTATCCCATTAAATGAAGAATTCTGCTATGAAATTTTAAGTTCAAATAATCCACAAAAAAATATTTATGACTAAAATACCACACTGCACTTTAAAGGGCCAAAACTGGAATTTTCTTCAAATTTACAAATGAATGTTCTAATTCTAAATATTTCGTAAATTAACATATTTAACACAATATGAGGAAATTATATCATTTTTTATCAATAAAATATTTAATAAAAACGTGTTTTATCAACCCTGTCTATACCGACCTGTGCAAGTTGGGTCCAAAGAGTGGAAGGTGTCTAATTAATGCGGAAATATAGCTCAGCGCGGGTGAGCCATCCCCGCGGATCCGAACCAGCAAAAACTGACAGCTCGACTTGGCGAACAACTGGTTAGGGATCAGATAGAGGGTTGTCGGACGCTGCATGGCGCTCAGGGAAAACACATCGGGGAGGGAGAAACAACATTTGTGGCACCAGAGGCCGTCGAGACCCCTAGTGGTTGAAAATCTTCAAGCGGCTGTTTCTCTCACCGTCGCAACATGATTTTCTGGAATTCGGTCTGTTCATCCACCTCCTCATCCCAATGACGTTGGCCCTACCGAAAATCGTGAACTCCTTGCCGGAGTTTGACGACCGTTGCAAAAAATTCCGAGTGGTTTTGACACGTTCGAGGCGTTGTCCGACACCTTCCAGGCGAGTTTGATTACAGGTCTCCATGAGGCGAAGTGCGGAATGATGGGCGAAGAAGCAGGAAAGGAAAACGACTGGATACACTAACAACAGGGAGGAACGGTAGGTCGGATCAAGTGATAGAGATCTTAGTTTTTAATTATGTATTCAATAGCAGGAATGGGTTTACAGGGGAATTTAGGAGAAGGGAGAGAAATTCCAGGAGACTCCACGGTACGCCCACCTCAAGCCAAGCCGAACAAAATAACAGAAAATGCAAATCCCAGTACATCCGAACCCACACTGCTTATAACAGCAATCGGGTCCCCCTTCTGCCACGTAACAAAATAACAGAAAATGCAAATCCCAGTACATCCGAACCCACACTGCTTATAACAGCAATCGGGTCCCCCCTCTGCCACGTGGTCTAACTGCTTGGGCAACCCACCTAGAAAGATTTTCCCTTGCCCTTTCTAGAATAGATCACCCATTCCTATGGAAGGTCTCGGGCCTTTTGTAAATATTAAGAACTTTTAAATATAATAAATATCTTTCTCATGGAAAATGACTCCAATTTAGTCCAATTTCGAAGGTAAGATATGATAAGGTTGAAATCCACTCATCCAATCAAATTTAGACAAGTTTTAATGATATTTGAAGTCTTATCTCTTAGTTTAACCTCCCACTTTAACCCTTTTAACCTTTACCGTGATGACTAATTTTTACCATAGTAACTATTCTTTATTACCAAAAATAAGTTGGACCTTATTACTTAATTTGAACCTCATGATTCTAAATATGAAATCTTTTACAAGATTAAATTTCTAGAAGTGGTAAAAATTACTTTTAATAAAAGTACGCAGAACGAAACGAAAAACAGTTTTTAGAAAATATCGCTCTTAAGCATAAAAATGATTTTACATCGAAATCATGTGTAGAATTGATCCTTGTAATTACATAATTTAAGAAATGGATCAAAAATAGTTTTATTAAAATAAAACATCATTTAGGTTCTAAAACATTGTTAAATTTGGTTTTCAAAATTCATCATAATTTTAAATGCTTTATTTTACTTCTTAACTACATATTTGGTCGAGTCAAATGATCTCACGAACTTTTAAGTCATTCTTATATCATGATTATGTTATAAAAATGATAGTATTTGTAAAAACGGTATTTTTCACTATTCAATTAAAAATCAATCATGACATAAAAATCTCAAAAATTCCCCATAACCTAATTTTGACATGATGAATTCAAAAATTACCTTTTTAAACTAAGTGTTTTTAACCTTATTTCATATTAATAACCAATGAGTGTTAATTTATTTGTTTTCACATTGTATATTCATATTGTATTGATGTTTACCTTGCATTCTAATAAAGCATTATTTACTTTAGTTTGGTGTTATGTAACATGAGCTTTTGAACATAGTATTATTTGAAAGAAAATACATTCTAAAATCTGGGGTGTTACAACCTAAGAGCCTAAAGGGGCATGGTTTGCTGTTCTAGTTGATATGGCAGTGGGTGCTGGGCTTTGTTTGACAATATTTATTGAAAGCTGATTATTGCACTTTTCACTTATAATAAGTGCATTTGTATAAGTGTTTTTAGATTGTTTATTGAACAAATGTTTTTATGTCAGCTATTTAATAGGTCTCCTTATGAAATTTAAGTGTAAGTGCCTTTTCACAGTCTTACCACCACTTATTTTTTCAAACTGCTTATAAAAATTGATAACCAATTTTCAGTAATTGATGTCAAATGCAGCCTTAAACGGAAAGGCGCCACTTGTGTTTTGCCCAATTAAGCAGAAAATTACTGCTTCTAACAGAAAGAAGGATGATTGTAACAGTGGTTGATCGATGGTTGTAAAATATCAAATTTTCATCATCATACTTGTGTGATTTCTAAAAACATGTCAAGCCTCTTTAGAGCTTCTACACATGGCGCCGCTTGAATCCATTTGATGAAATCGCCATAAAATTTTCATTTCAGCTTCTACCATTCTAGTTATTATTATTAACTTGATCCTCGATCCGCTGCTAGATAACAATCTCCAATTTTGTCCATCCTGATTTCACCATCAGTTATCAGTTGACTTTAGAGAGAATGGCATTCTAACTTTCTGGTAGGCATAATGGTTAACATCAAATTGGGGCAACACAAATAGGGTTGCAATAACAATGCATTGAGGAGTCAGACCTCATTGATTTTGAGTGAGCTCTGCTTTGTAACAACTTGTATGTCCCAAGTTTACTACCCTTGGAGTGAGGAAATATTATTGTATATATTTATATTTTTATATTATATGACACATTTAAACTAATTAAATATTTAAATTAATAAAATGCAGTGATAATGAAGTCCTTCTAAAGAACACCCTATAATTAAACTAATTAGATTGGTTCTCACCAATCTTCAGGTCTTGATGCCTTCTGAATGTGTATTTACATCTTTTTTCTTGTGCCCATACTTTGGTGATAGTTAATAAAGGAGTCAATTGGGGATAAATGTGATCCCATTAAATTGTTTGGGTTAATATTCTCTAGCTGGATTGTGAAACCAGTTTGTGGATGACTTAACATAGATATCTTTTCTTTATGAACTAGCTGGGTTTTTGAGCTTTGACAACGAATCTGGCTAGCATGAACATCTTCATGAAGGCTTGTATACCACATCTCCTCCAAGATTGAAAATCTATTCTAGAATATTTAAAATCAAATGAAGCAAGTCTTTTGAACATTTCAATCCAATGAGATAACTCTCACAGCTCCAACAGAATTGAAGAAAACAAATTTGAATTTTGATATTCAAATTTTAATTCGGGCATGCTCATCTGGAAAAACATTTTGAGATACTATTTCTAAAAACAATCCGAGATCAAATTAATATCCCATTTTAAATCTAATTTAAATCATGATTAAAGTTTGAAGAGATTCATTTAGTCAAATTAAACCTATGTCAAATTCAAATCTAGATAAGATTATAGCAAATTAAATCCAATTAATTAAGATCATTTTCCAATATAGATCTAAATTTAATTTAATTCAAACTTTGTAAGACTAGAGCCAACAAATTGCATGTATATACCCAACACTTGCAGGGACACTTATTTTATAGCATGCACAATCAAGAAAATAGGAAGCTCAGGATATGTTTGATTCTTGTTCTCAAATTCAGTTTTCTGTCTTTGAAAGCAATAAAGTAAAATAAAATAAAATAGTTGTTTGGCAATGTGGTTTTTGTTTTTTTATTTTGAACACTTTCTGTTCTGAAAACAACAACTCTAGGTTGTGTTTATTTACGATTCTAAAAGCAAATTTATTATAATGAATAGTGGATTTGATGATAATTTTTTCATAATTACCATCAATCAGGATCTCGTTAAAATTATTATTATAAATATTTTCTAAATGAAATTTTAAATTAATATTATGGGACATATTTCTGTTTTGAAAAACAATTATTAAAATTTGATGCTCAAAACAGTTTTCAATCACAAAAAAACACAGGCCCTTAATTTACGTTTATGCCCTGTTTGGTACCATAGAATATTTTTGGTGAAGTAGAAATTTAATGGAAAAAAGAATGAGAAAAGTTTGATATGTGTAGGAACAGAAAACATTAAACCGACATTGAAAAATTGATGTTTGTTAGGATAAATATGAGTATATAATGGAAATAAATGAATATAGAAGACAGATATACTCTTATAAAATGTCATATAAATCATTGACTGAGGGCAAATTAGTCCTTTAACCAATTCATTGATGAACAATACATTTTAATCATCTCCCCAAAGAAAGCCATTTTCCTCTTCCATTCATTTCTCCCTTTCAGTTTAGCCAAACAAGGGAAAACCCATCCTTTTCATTCTGCCGGACTTCTTTATGCCAAATTGGGCCTTAGGTTGAGACATGGATTATTTTTGAACCAATCCCTGAAACTCCCGAAGCTTTTCATTCCTTAGACCTCTGTTTTTTCCCATGACAGTGTATTTGTGACACAAGTTATGCATAAATACTTGTACACGTGTGCAATAAAGATTGTTATTTAATTGCAGTTTTCTTGTGCGAAAAACGTATGTGCAGGAGTGATATTTGTTCATGATCTCTCCCAAAGAAGAACAAAAGCAAGCTTGCAAAAGTGGCTGGCTGAAGTTGCAAGAAATGGGACGTTCTCAGCTCCTCAAGGATCCAGTGGCCCTTTTGGTCTGCCTGTTCCGTACCTTGTTATCGGCAACAAGGCAGATATTGCCACAAAGGAGGGTATGAGAGGAAGCCATGGCGATCTTATTGATGCTGCTCGCCAATGGGTTGAGAAGCAAGGTTTGCTCCCATCCAGTGAAGAACTTCCTCTCTCTGAGAGCTTTCCAGGAAGCGGGAGCTTAATTTCAGTAAGAATTCTAACTTTGATCATGCAGCTGCTGATTTTTTCTGTGTTGATTTTTTCATAACATCATAATTGATAATAATGATGATATCTTCAAAATGTGAACCACCTAATGTTTTGAACAAAATTCAACGCAAAAGAAGAAGAAGAAAGACTTCTTATTTTTAGGAAGATTTCCCTGATCAGGGAACTGTGAACTGCATGTGTGTTAACTTTGCCAAATTCTTGTTAAAAAAACTTGACCTAATTCTGGAGAGGTTACCTGTTCCCTATTTTGGCATCCCCCGCATTTGGGATTTCACTTCAGCATCTTTATAAACATCTTGGTATTCTATGATCCTTCTCAAAATCAGTAGAAGTTGCTAGTTACTTCAGCTGTTTTTCATTCCAGCATGAGCACTTGTTGTTTATATGTGTAGCTTCCTAATAGAATAATGTCGTGGTTGTGGTCGCTATCAAATGATTTGTGTAGTTTGGTCCAACACAGTGCCTGACCTATGTCATCTCTCAAGGAGGCACAACTTCCAGTCTACTTATTCTAGGTTCTTGAGAAAGAAATTAAAGGTTTACTGGACTACAAAACATGGGTGGGTGTTTGATTGAAATTTGAAAAATTTGAAGAGGCAAAGAAACAAGAAGAACAAGAATCGAAGAAATCTGTATGATAAAAACATAACAGATCTAATTTACCATTTCAATTGTTTGTTTATCTTTATCCCTTTAATGTTAAATTAATTTATCTATGATCCCATAATTTGTCAATTCTCGAACCATATTAACGTTGACTGCCAAAGAAATTGATGATTTGCCTTAAACTAGATTTGAAAAAAACAATTGTCGCACTCTGCTCAACTGTTATCTTCGACTCTAATTATGGCATCGTCTACTCCCCGGAAGCATGAGCGATTCAAGTTTCTTTTGCTCTTAAACCCCTAATCCATTCCCCTCTCTAAAATCCGGTCATCCCCTCTCAAGGTGCCGTAAATACATATCTATAGAGGATTTGGTCTCTAGGTTTCAAATTGGCTTTAGTGGAAAGAGAGAAACCCTTGCAAAAAGTCTGTCAAAAATTATGCCGCGTGTTTGTGTTAAGCCCACAATGGACTTTAGTGGGAGACACCTTGGGGGGGGGTGAATCAGGGTATGAAACTCGTTCCACTTAATCACTTTCTCCTTGAACTCTCACTGCCCTAGGCGGTCTTGATCACATAGTTAGTAGGTCATACTTGAGTTCTTTTAGTGTTGATCTGATTGCTATCCCTTTTGTTTTTTGTAACGACCCGCGAATTTAAAGGGCATTGTTTTTTGGAGGAAATTTGAATTTTTGGTCTCGGCGAAAGGAGATGTTTCGAGAATCGTGATTCAGATCGGGATTCCGAGGCTTGGAACATTCAGGTGCCCAGGTGAATGTCAAAGCAAGTTTTGGGTGACCCCCTTTGCCGATTTTTGCCGCAATGGCTCATCACGCCGTGATAGGGGAAGTTCATGCTGTGATGAGGGCTGGTTGAGGAGGCACGCCAAGGCGTCACGTCGCGAGGGCAGCAGGTCCCACTGTGACCGGTGGGTATTGCAGCGTGGTGGTGTGAAGGCTGGGGTGAAAGTCGTGGGCAAAGAGGTCATGCCGTGACCAGTGGGTGTCATGGCGTACCAGATTTTTGTGCGGGTTTTGGCAGACAAAAAGGAAAATACCTTACGTATGGTCACATCGCCGTGACAGTGATCCTTACGTATGGGGTTTGGGGACCCTTACGTTTTGCCTTTGCGAGATTTTCATGGAGGAAGGGCTGGTCATGCCGTGACTCCTTGGGTCACATCGTGGCGGCTTGCTGCGAGGAGGTGTCACAATGTGGAGCGCAGAGGCTGTGGCTGTGAAAGGAAGGTCACTCTGTGGAGGAGGGGAGGCCACAACGTGGAGGCCAAGGCCTTGGATTTTTGGTTCTGCCTGATGGGGATGTGCACGCTGTGAGGCATGACTTGGGGTTCGTGGGTTTTGGCCATGGAAGGTGTGTCACGCCGTGACACGAGGGGCCACGTCGTGACAGGTGCCTGGCAGAGGACGTCACGTCGTGACCCATGTAGGTCACGCTGTGATGGGGCCCTTCTCCTGTTTTTAAAAATGAGGGGCCGACCCGTCATTTCCAGGTCTTGCCCCTTCACTTTTAGGTCGAGGGACAACACGGGGAGGGCCATTTCGGCCGACTCCTCCCCCCTCCTCCTCCCTTCCATCTCCCTTGGAGGGGTGTTTTTTGGGCGTTTTCCACAACGATTTAAGGTATATCTTTTCCCCCTTTCCCTCTGTTCTCCTCCTTTGATAACCACTAATTTGGATGTCTTCGAGCTAGGGCTTGGCGCTGATTCCACCGCAACATGGTGGAATTGAGCCGGAATGATGAGGTTTTTGCTCGGCTTGGCTAGAGGAGATCCTAGGTGGATGAACACACAAGGTTTCATTCGGTTTCAGTGATGCAGCATTGCCCCAATGAGTTTTGGGCGATTTTATCTCGTTGGGTTAAATTAAATAATTAATTATAAATTGTTATAATTAATTATTTTGGATGTTGTTGTTTGAGATAGGGGCTTGGGTGCATGTTTGGATGAGCCATGAATGGGCTTGGTTGAGGATGGTATCTCCGTGTTGGAGGTAGGTGATCCCTTTAATACAAAACCTCATGCTTGTTTATGCAGGAGTGTGCATGCTCACATGTTTGCATGGGACCAGACAAAGGGATAGAGGCCAAGAGTGCCCTAGAAAAAAATATAGGATTACATTGAGCTTCCTAGAGATGGGGTAAGTGCTTCTCAGCACTTTGGGCAATTTGGGGTCGCTCGATGACTATGCTGCCAAGGGGCGAAGGTGTTGGGTGAGTTACGAGAGACCCTTGATAGGTCTCGGGATCCGGGATGAGACATAGATATCCTAGGTTAGCCTCCTAGGGCTTGCTGGGTAGAGGCGTAGGGAATGATAGGTGAGACGGCTGGACGTCTCACGTATGACGGGGAACACCCTCTTGAGGATGGAGTTGGGGGGTGTGCGCTATGAGCAGGATGAGTCCTCCGGGACTAGACGTGGTGTGACAGAGAGGTGTTTCCTCCGGATGACGGGCTTGAGAGATCTCCCAAGGGAGATGTGAGATGGACCCCAATGAGGGTCGTGGGAATTGGATGGAGGACTTGGCATTGGGATGCCAAGGGCCTTCGTGCAAGATAGCTTGAGACGGTTCCTGGTTAGTGGGCCAGGGTGTGAGATGAGATTTTGATGAGATTTTGTACTGGCTTCTTGAGGCTAGGTCAATAAGAGTCTATGGGGCGTGTGAACACCGTGGGGTGTTGGATATGGCTTGGTGCTTGTGAGCAAAGGCCGAGTTGGGTTCACGGAACCCGACGGATACCCTTACGGGCGAGGTGAGCATGCAGAGAGGCTCGACATGTTGTGCTATGCTTGTGCGACTGGGATGGTCTTGAGGAGATTGGTTTGTGAGGCCATATAACATCCCAGGACCCACACTCCCGGATCCTGTGATGAAATCCATAACTATACATTTTCGGCTTTGATGTCGATAAGTGTGACCCAAATTTTTCATTTAAACCTTACAACATCAAAAGGAAAACTTGGATCATGTACGACCTCAATGACCTTCTCTGTTTACAGTTTTAGAGAATTAGGACAAACTCGTACATAAACAACTGATATCAACTTGGACTCTTAAGTCGTCAAAAGTACATTTCTCTCGTTTAACCCAGCTTTTTTTATTTCACAATAGTTCATCAACATCATCCTTGTGAAATCCTTTTAAGACATAAATCGTTCAACATTATTCTTTGAAACCCTTAGATGCCCAGTAAGGGTAAACATAAGCATTAACAATTAAGTGTCATCAATGTGAATAAGAGTGCATAAGGATATGATGACATAATCAAAGTGCATGAATGAATCATAAAAGAACTCATACCCATCGATACCTGAACCATCAAATATGAAAACATGTCAAGGCAAGAGTCATCAGAATCAATAATCATGTGCCATGTGATGTCAATCTCGATCATTAGAAACATTATAAACAGATAACAAGCATACATAACACATAAAGGTATCTTGGAACATATTTATACTTTTCATTCTTATAAATGGGATAACCATGCGGTTGACTTCCATACATGTCAGTCTTACAATTGGAATAGCCATACAACTGACTTCTATACCAATGCATTGGAGGACTATCTCGGACCCACCCGTCTAGTGTTGTCAAAGGCGCACGCCTCAGCGCGCCTTGGCGCGAGGTGAGGCGAGGCGCACCTGGTGCGCCTCAATATGGGCGAGGCGAGGCAACCTCACCGAGGCGCGCCAAACCCAATGGCGCTAAAAGCCCCAGGCGCTAAAAGTGCCAGGCGCCATAAGGCGCACCAGTGGCGGTTGGGATCGAGGGCGACAAAAATCATGGGTACTGCCTACAGGTACAACAGAGTGGAGCGACGGAGATCGGGGGTGACAGTATAGGGGGCGGCGGTGGAAATCTTGGTAGGATGAAAATTTAGGGTACAAGCAGAAATCAGGGGTACAGACAGGGGTGACAGAGATCGGGAGCGGTTAAATTTGGGGTGGCGGGTGGCCCCTGACGAAATTCAGGGTGGCGGGTGGGTGATGGCGATCGACGGAGATCGGGGCGGTGATCGCGACAGAGATCGGGGTAAGAGGCCGAAACTGTGGTGCTGGTAAGTCATAAATTCAATTAAATAGAATATTTAATATATTAATAAAAAAACATAACATTGTATAAAAACATCACTGACAACAGCACCTCACTGTACCACGTATTGATTATGGTTTTGGTTAAAAATTATCGGTATGTATTTTAATTTGTATTTTTTTGATTGAATTTAAGTTATTTTTTTAAATTTAAAATATTGTTGAAAATCGTATATAATTAATTATCTGTGCATCCTCCTTAGTTGCGCCTTAATTGCGCCTTAATTGCGCCTCGCACCACATCCCCAAGCAGCCTTTGTGCCTTGTTGCGTTGCACGCCTTTGACAACACTGCACCCGTCCTTGGTCTATCAAAGAACCACCCGTCGTTGGTTTATCACGTAACCACCCGTCAAATGTCCAAGTACCGTTGCAAAATCATCACACATAAAAGCTTGCACAAACTCATTGGAGCAACCAATAACCCCTTTCATAACTTGATTAACCCGTGGAAAAGAAACGGATTCTATAACAATTTTTTTGAAACATGATTAACCAATGGAAAAGAAATGGGTTTAATAACAATCTCTTTGGAAAATGATTAACCCATGGAAAGGAAATGAGTTCCAAAACAATCTCTTTGAAAAATGATCAACCATGGAAATGAAATGAGTTCCAAAACAATCTCTTTGAAACATGATTAACCCATGAAAAAAAAAACGAGTTTCATAACAATTTATTTAGTACATAATCAACCTATAGAAAAGAAACGAGTTTCACAACAAACTCTTCAGGACATAATGAACTCGTGAAAAAGAAACGGGTTTCACAACAATCTATTTGAAACAATAATAATCCACCCAAAGAATGAATGAGGATGATATCAATACAAAATATCCCCGGTGGAGGTAAGTAACAAAAAATTTTGTTCACGTTGATGAATGTAAATGACCTTAAAGGATTATTAAAACATTCTTGAGAAAAATAATATTTAAACATTCCCAAGCGTTCCATACCACTTTGAAACATTTGAATCATTAACCCTATGACTGAAATAACAAAAAACTTAAACTTAGAATATCATGAAAATAAGGAGATTCATGATAGAACATGTCAAATGAGAAGTATATGCACCTCGTAAAAGAAGATAAGTGTATTAACGTAACAAATGTCTCAAAGAAGGAAAATTGTGACAAAAGACCATTATCGCTTTGGTAACTTCGAAACCATAAACCCTATGAAAGAGAGATCATTAAAAGGATATGTAAATCCTCGTAAATTTAAGGATAAAAACCATCAAATATATTCATGGGTAGTAGATACACCACACAACAAAAACAAGTGGTGAGTATGAAGTAAGTCTCACAAAAATAACAGTGAGGCTAGAAATCCCCTTACAACTGTAGTATCATCTGAATCGAAAACCCCAAAAGTAATGATAATCAATTGAAACATTTAGATACCATGAAGATAAAAGAATTAATGATATAATACATCAAAAGAGACATTAGATACACCGCACAAAAGAAACAAGTGGCGATTATGACGTATGTCTCACGGAAGTAAAAGTGAGACAAAAATCCCCTAGTACTTGAGTAACTTTTGAATTGTGATCCTCATGACAGAATAACATCAATTAAAGCTTTGAATGTCATTAAATAAAGGAAATTCATAATATAACATGTTATAGGGCAGTATATACATCATATAAAAGAAACTAGGTGCATAACAACAATTATGTCTCAATGGTGTAAATTGAGACGAAACTCCTTACCTCAAGTCCGATTTGTCATGCTTGTTCTCTATCTTCCTGAATAAAAACTTATGTTAATTATCTACTTGGTTCATAACCTTTTCCAAGTTTATTATTATTTTTATTTCACTTATAAACAAGTTATATATAATTACTTGATCAATAATGTTTATATCGGATGTTTTGACCATATTCGGCTTATGTCTCAAAACTGATTTCGATAGGTCGACTATGGTCAATGAGGTCATTATATAAACATCTCCAGAATAATAATCCTGGCATAATTATCATATTTATACATCAGTTACACTTTTTAAAACCAATTATGAAAGATTTTTGTTAAAAACGAACCAACGTTACAATCATGGAGACGGTAAGCCGTATGTACGCATGAATAACATTCAATTTTTCAATGATCCTTATGGAAAAAAGGTAATTAACATTTATCTTTCCAGAATGATCATTATATCATATATATACCATATTATTTAATCATATATACTTGTATATATAATTCTTGTGATGTAAAAGGAATCACATTGCGTCGAAGAGACGATAGTTCAGACGTTCACGAACGATGTTATCACTTTTTTAGTGTGTGAAAAGGGTAATAAAGAAAATGATATATTATATTTTCATAAAGGTAATTATGTCATGAATATCATATAGATGTTGTGTATGTCACATTTGTTTAATTAAACTCATCATTGATACATTTCATGTAATGTGTGAACGTATCACATCGCTTTGAGGAGGCGGTAGTCACACGTCCACAAACAAAGTTATTGTATTTACACAAAATGGAAACCATAAAGGCATGTGTTGTATAAAAATTTCAGAAACATAATGACAAAATAAATATCATATATATCATATAGAAACAATGCGTCCATCATAAGAGGTGGTAAAGGAAAAACGAACGAAATCGTTTCGCGAGACAATTGTCCGTCGTACACATGAACGATAAATTCGTTACTCATTTGATGGAAGTGTGTGTAGGTGTAGGTCGAACCCTTAACATAACATCTCAGTATATTGGAGATACTAATGTTATTATATAAGTAAGATATAAGAATAATTGAAGGAGTGGAAAAAGAAATAACAAAAAAGTGATCGTTGAAGAATGTTACCTCTTTTTCAGGTAACTTTTTTTGGTTTTCATCAAATGACTTCCTTGGATTGCTTTCTGCCAAAAGTGAGGCTTTTAGGTTGAGGAGAGAGATGTTGAGGAGCTATTTGGGTAGAGGTTGGACGAGACAAAGTGAATTGAGAGGTGTGAGGAAGGGGAAAAGTGAATGTCTTTTTATAGTGAAAGAGAAGTGACATTCTTGTGAATATAAAAAGGTAAACATTATTGAGAGATTTTCCTTACCTCATGTGCCTCCAAAATGGACAACGAATGGAGTAAAGGGGAAGTATGGTCGAGACAGACCACCACTCAAAAATAAGTGCATTTTTATAATTTTGTTCCTTAACTTCCAAGTTTTCCAACTTTTTCCATTTTGGTTTTTTATTAAGGTAACTTGTTTTCTAACTCAAGTAATTTGACCATTAAGAATAAATTAAAGTGAAATTTCTGAGACAATATAAATTGTAAATATTATATTTAATTTACAGAATAAAAATCCTACGTGTGTTGGAAATTAATTTCAAAACAAGCGCATGTAACGCGCAAAACACTGCTTTAACTCGAACCATGCTAACAATGTTTTTACTATCTATGGGTCAATATGTTAATTATAAAAGATCAATTGGTCCATGAATGAACCATATTTGATATTTTTTAACACTTTAAAATCACTTTGCAGAAGATATGATTTTTATTAAATTTAAATCATTTAATAAAATATCATTTATTGTAAAATAACATTAATGTCAATTTTGACATTATATATTTGATTTTAATTTTAAAATATCAAAACAATATTGGAATTCAAATCTATGAAGTTCACAGCTGTGTAACATGATATATTCATCTATAAAAATAATGGAACACAATAATTCATTAAATTTACTTTACTTTAATGTTTTTAGCATCATTTATTTTATTTAATTACTAACTAAATATTCACCGCGTTGGTGTTTCTTAAGCGTTTAATGTAATTATATCATCTCTAAAAATTGAAGTTAAACCATCATGATAAGAAAAACTCATTTACCTTTCAAAATAATGTTTATAACCGAAACTATGTAGCTTCTTCCATATTCCAAAGCTTTATAGGAATTAAAAGTAAGGAAGATACATTTTTTGTCTTTTTTTTTTAATTTATTATATGGATCACTTTCATGGACATGTGTCCCACTAACTCATAAAATTCGAACCAAGATACGATATTGTCGAAATATGGGTAGGGCTTTTGGACAAGTGTCTAGGTCATTTTGGCCCTTAAGTTTAAGGTTTAGTCCCTTGTTAAACTTAATTTTATTTTAATCGCTGTAATTAATTTTAATCACTTTCAGTAATCTTTTTGGTCAAAAATTAAGTTGAACTTATTAAACTAATATCATACTGATTACAACCGTGTATATCCGTTTTTTCAAATTCAATTCACAGAAGTGACAAAATTAAATTTAAAGCTAATCTCGCAGGCATGACAAGAAAGCGAGTTTTTAATGTGAAAATGTTCAAAAGATCGTTAAGTTTTTACATCTAAATTCAATATAAAAATATTTCTAATAACCTACATTGAGTTAATAAATGTATAATTGATCTATTGTGACTTTAAAACCAATTTAAAATATAATTTAACAGATTCTACTAAAATGCATTATTTTTCACTATTCATAAAAAATGAAAGTTTTCATAAAACTTCCAAAAATTCACTCAAAGTAAATTCAAAAAAGATCTTTATTTTTTCAAATAAAAATTATAAAAGTATCAAAAATTAGATTTAAAATAGGTGCTCCATTAAAAGGCGGTAAAACTGCCCTTTATATATATCTTTTCATGCTTAAAATTGAATTTACTATTATCTTAACACTATCAAATTTATTGGATGAATTTCAAAATATTTGATTAAATATATAACATATAAATTTCATTAACATTTTTCACTAATAGTGATTAATTTAATTTATTAATATAAAATGTCATTCTGGTCATAAAAATGGTTTCCATAAAAACACATCTTTTATATTCATTTGGACTTTATTTTCATTTATAATTAATCGGTAACCAATGAATTCATTTTATAAACATGTGTAACCTATATTTTCATAATGTAGTTTATCTCATTCATTCCCGCCATTCAAGTGACTAGGTAATAACAATCATAATAATATTAATAGTATACTGTTGTTTGGTAAGACTCGAGTTTGCGTGTAACTCAAGTCATCAAAGGAACTCGATGTTGCGTGCAACACAAAATAAACTTGGTGTTGCATGTGATATAAGCTAAATTATGTGTCGCGTGTAACACAATCTATTAAAGAATTTAAATTAATTTGAAAGAAGATATTTCATAAAATTTCAGGATGTTACAGACCAGATGGACGTCGTGGCGTGCTGTGAGACGTGAGGCTAGGTCATGAGTGACTAACACCCTAAGATGAGTTGGTGAGCTTGTGGGACAAGATGCGTGCCTTGTGTGTGAAGGTTGGTCCAGGGTGTGATGTGACGTGGGATGCAAATGATGGACTCTACCTTGAGTGATAAGGTAGTGGTTGAGACATGGACATTGACCTCACCTTGAGCGGGAAGGTGTTGGCATGGGCCGCCTTGAGTGAGAAGGTTGTGCCGCCTTGAGTGAGAAGGTTGTGTCCAAGATATGGTTGTGGGATCCTACCCTGAGAGAGAGGGTAGTGTTCAGAGCATAGTATGACTCACTACCCCCCATCTTCAGGTATGGGTCGAGGTTTGTGGCACAAGGTGGATGATTCCGGTATAGGACGAAGTAGGTATGGTCGGGTGTCGTGTTGGCCTGGTTAGCATGCGATGACCCGACGTACATGTTTATTTCTTGTTATTTATTTCCCTCGTGCATACACACGTATATGATGACGTATATTAGGGCAATTTGGTGAGATCCTACTAAGACGTATTTCTCATACCTTTGTGCCCGTGCAGACCTTATATCTGTTTTTCAGGTCAGAGCATAGGTTGTGCAGTGGATCAGGCTGGAGCAGCTCGACAGGGATGGAAATGAGGCTCGGGATGGTGGTAGAGCCTTCGTACTTATTTTTGTTTATTGCTGCATATTTGATCGGATTAGTGGGCGGTCAATGAATGAGATGTATGACTGCATGACTTCCACATTCCATTTGTTATAGCATGGATATGTTTTGTTGATTATGCGCACTCTGATGATTGTTGTGGATGATGTTTGGTTATTTTATTGTTATTGATGGTTATGAGGACGTGTTAGAGCTTGTGATGGACCTCAGACTGGTGAACCATGAGCACCTTTTCGGTGGAAAGTCCAAGTTATCAGGGTTACGAGATTGATGTTCTTGGTTTTTGTTGTTACCTTTGAGATATTTATTCAAGTATGATGTGTGTATTTGAGATTGTTATTTGTGGTTTTGGCTCTTGGCCCGTAGTGGCAAGAGGTCATGGACATGCATCATTTTTGGCACGTAGTACTCACATGACATTTGTAGAAGAGGTAATCTCCATACCTCAAGGTGAGGCAGAGAGCTTCTTTTATAGATTGAAAATACGGAATACATAAAGGGGTATTCCGATGTGGGACTCAGAAATACTCAGAATAATAAAAACAGGGTTCAACACTCCCCCTCAAGCTGGACATGCCCAACTTGGAACACGAGTCCCACAAAAGAAAGATACCATCAAGGAAAGACCAGACACACTTCCTCTCAAGCTGGGTCGCAGATGATGTGGATGTCCAGTTTGGAACTGAGCGAGGCGAGGCGAGCTCCTGGGAGACCTTTGGTGAAGATGTCAGCAAGCTGGTCCGCTGTCAGGATGTGGCTAAGGCTGACATGATCGTGCTCCAGGTGGTGGCGAAGAAAGTGACAGTCTATCTCAATATGTTTCGTGCGTTCATGGAAGACGGGATTCAAAGCAATCTTGGTGGCTGCTTGATTGTCACACCAGATGTGAGCAGATGTCTGCGGAGGAAAGCCAAGCTCCTGGAGGAGATGTTGACGCCAAATGATCTCTGTAGTGACGGTGACCATGGCTCGGTACTCGGACTCCGCACTGGAGCGGGAGACAACAGTCTATTTCTTGCTGCGCCAGGAGATGAGGTTGCCTGCCAAGAACACGGCAAATCCAGAAGTAGATTTCCTGGTAGCAAGACAACCGGCATAATCAGCATCACAAAAGGCCTCAATATTCAGATGAGCATGCTGGGAGTAGCGAAGATCACAGGCATGATCTCGTTTGATGTATTTGACGATGCGGAGGACAACATCCCATTGAGAGGTGGTTGAATGATCCATGAATTGACTCACTTTGCCAACTGCGCATGCAATGTCGGGACAAGTCATGGTGAGATAATTGAGTTTTTCCACCGGTCGACGGTACCACTCTGGGTGTGAATACGGTTCCGAGGAGTCATAAAGAGACCGTTCTCCAGGCTTCAGAGGAGTGTCCACAGCAGTGGTCTGTGTCAGTCCAGCATCCTGCAGAATATCCAATGCATATTTCCTTTAGCAGAGGAAGATGGTGTCCGGAGAATAGGAGATCTCGATGCCTAGGAAGTATGTGAGAGGGCCGAGATCCTTAGTGTGGAAGTGCTGGTGAAGATGCCCCTTGAGGTGGGTGATTCCATCAGAGTCGCTACCGGTGATGATGATATCATCCACATAAACGACCAACAGGATGCAACCAGAATATGTCATCCTGTAGAACACTGTGTGGTCCTTCATGCTGCGGGAGAGCCCAAAATCGGTGACGACAGTGCTGAATCGGCCAAACCAAGCACGAGGAGACTGCTTGAGGCCGTAAAGAGAGCGGCGAAGTTGACAGACGTGAGACTCGGCGCCGGAGGCACAAAATCCGGGGGGCTGCTGTAGATAAACCTCTTCCTCAAGAAATTCATAGAGGAATACATTCTTGACATCCAATTGATGAAGATGCCAATGATGATGGGCGACCAGAGAGATGAATAATCGAACGGAGGCCATCTTCGCAACTGAAGAGAAGGTATCAAAGTAGTCAATACCATAAGTCTGCACGAAGCCCTTTGCCACAAGGCGGGCTTTGAGTCGATGGAGAGTGCCATCGGGATTCAGCCTGACTGTGTAAATCCATTTGCTACCAACTGCCTTTTTGTCTGCTGGAAGGGGGACAAGATCCCAAGTATGACTTTCTTCCAGAGCTTGCAATTCATCCCGCATTGCTGCTAGCCACCCCGGGTGAGATTTGACATCACCAACTGTGCGAGGAATAGATACTGTCTCCAGAGCTGACAGACCGCTGTATGAAGATACAAATAGAGGAGTGTTGGGTCGGAAGAAAACGGGGAAAAGATGGCAAGAGGGGGGGTGAATTGCCTTTTAAAAAATTGATAAACAAATTAAAAATCAAAGTAAAGTGCAGCGGAAATAAAGAGGCAATCACACAAGAAATTGATAACGGAGTTCGGCCAAAACCCGGCCTACGTCTCCGCTCCCAACTCAACCGTTGAGAGATTCCTACCGCTTGCTTTTCAATGGTTTTAGCAAGAAACCCACTAGGCTTTGAGGTAGCACTAGGACCTATTACAGCTTGCTTTTGTGGTTGAGCAAGAACCCAATGCTTTTAATGGTTAAGCAATAACCCACTAGCCTTTTTACGGGTGAAGGCTAGCTCACCGATCTCAAGCCTTTTACAAGGTAAGGCTTGGCAACCTCTTCACACCTTAGTGGTGGTGTGAAACCCAAATGAAAGGGAGGTGGAGAAAAGGGTTGGGGTTTGTAGGCACAAACCCAATTTTAAAGCTCAAAATAAATAATACAAGAAAAACCGTGATTGGGAAGACTTGGGCGCCAATTGGATGATGGAGGTGATGTAGCGTGCTTTCCCAAGCTTCTTGAGGTGCTCCTTGGATATGGAAGTGTGTTGGAGCAGGATGGGTTCCTTGGAGGAAGTCCGCCGGAGGTACGCCAAAGATGGAAGATGTGTACGGTGGCTTCACAATTGTTCCAGTAGTTGTCCGGGGCTTCCTTGGCCTTTATTTATAGGCTAGGAACCCTTGGGGAGGCTTCGGAGCCGTTGGAGAGGCTAAAAGAGCCGTTGGGAGCCAAGTAGACAGGCTGGTCAACAGCCCAACGGCTAGTTTGACTGTGTCCACCGGCTGGCCGGTGCAGGGCCACCGGTTGGCCGGTGTTTGCAAAATGGCATTGGATTCCTGTCCAGGGGCCACCGGCTGGCCGGTGCCAGAGCCACCGGCTGGCCGGTGGCAAGGCAGTAGCTTGCACTGTGCTGGCTGGGTGCCACCGGCTGGCCGGTGCTTGCCCACCGGTTGGCCGGTGCTGAAGCAGTGGGTGAGCTCTCGGTCTGGGCTCTACCGGCTGGCCGGTGCTGAGGCCACCGGTTAGCCGGTGGTAAGGCAGTGGCTCCCTCTTGAGTGCAGGTGCCACCGGCTGGCCGGTGGTCTGGATTTCAGTCCATTTGCCAGCTTTCTTTCTTGGCCCAATTCTTTGGCCACCTGATTTGATTCCTATCAACCAAAAACACTTGAAAGAGGATTAGATAAAAAAGAGGATGATTGTGATCATGAAAATAAAACCTTGAGGGGTTCGAGAGGTACAACAATCTCCCCCTATTTTGATGATCACAATCACCGAAACAAACAATGTAGAAAATGAAATGAAAAGCATGCTTTAAAGGATTCTCCCCCAATCAATCAAGAAATTTCTCCCCCTTTGTGATTATCAAAATAGAATGGGGCATAAAACTTGATTGAGGGAATTCGATGAAAAACGAGATTTTAAAACAATTGAAAATGATACTAATTGTTGGAAATTTTGAAATGAAAGATTGAATTGAAAAATTTGAATAACAGTTTGAATTGAAAGTTTTGAATCAAAAACCAATTGAAATTCGAAATTTGAAACCAAAAGAAATTTTTGAAATTGAGAGTTTTGAATCAAAAAATCGATACCAACTGTTGGATATTAAAAATGAAAATTTAATAGAAAATAGAGAATTTCGAAGCCAAGTGTTGAGTTTGAAATGAAAACTTTTAATACACAAAAAGGCTTAAAAAATCCTAACTCCCCCTAAATAAAAACAATAAATCACCGGGGAGAGGTTTTTGAAACCGAAACAAATTTAGGCCCGGAGAGACTTGCCAAAAGGGATTTTTCAATCCAAATTTGTTTCATGGCGGGTCTTCTCCTATAAAATTCGTCTGAATAAAAAATCGATTTGGGTTGGCCGTACCGGGCGTTTTTACAATTACACTCATAAATGAGATGCCCGGTTTTCTTGCAATAATTACAAAATTTATAATCGGAGCTCCCCCTTACAAAAACAGTTTGAGCATGAGAGGAGGATGCTCGGTTGGTATAGCCAAGTCCATTGGTGGTTCTAGAAACCCTTTGGGAACCAAGTATATTGTTCAAATTTTGTTCACCTTGGGTGAACTTGGCTAGGGTCTCTCTAAGGTCTTTGATGGTTGATTCCATGGAATCAACATTTGGAAAATTTTGGATTTTAAGGGTGAGTTCCTCCTTCTCTTTGAGAAGTTGGTCTTTTTCGGAGGAAAGTTTTTTAAAAGACTTTTTCAACGCGACAAATTTAGAAGAGAGTTCATGAAAACCTTTTTCTAATTGGTCTCTAGCAAATGAGAGTTCTTCATAAGAAAGATGATTTAAAGAATTGGAATTTGAAGAACATGAGGAAGAGGAATCGGAAGATGTTACCTCATGGAATGCCATTAGGCATTTGTTACCGTTGTCGCTCGAGGAAGAGGAGGAGGATGATGAAGAGTCACTCCATGTGGCCTTGAGGACCTTTTTCTTTCCTTTCTCCTTGGCCCGTTTCTTGTTGAGTGGGCAGTCGGGCTTGTAATGGCCCTTTTCGCCGCACCCGTAGCATTTCACCTTGGGCTCGACTTTTTCGGTGGGTTCTTGCTTTCGGTGCTTGCGGGATTTCTTCTTCTTCTTGTGCTTCTTCATGAATTTTTGCATTTGGCGGGCGAGATTCTCCATTTCCGAGTCGCCGATTGATGATGAGGAAGATGAGGAAGGAGATGAGGAAGAAGATGAGGAGGAGCTTACTTGCTTTTGTACCTTGAGGGCAATGTTCTTTGGTGTCTTGATTGGTGTGCCCTCCTTTTGTGCTTGCCTCCTCATCGTGATCTCGTACGTCATTAGGGATCCGATGAGCTCCTCTACCGGCATATTTTTGACGTCCTTAGCTTCTTGGATCGCCGTCACCTTTGGTGCCCATGAGCTCGGAAGGACCCATAAGATCTTCTTGACCATTGTCTCGGCTGAAACATCATCACCAAGGGACTTTCTCCCATTGCACACGTCAGTAAATCGTGTAAACATTTCAGAAATTGATTCATTTGGATGCATGGAAAAGCTTTCAAAATCTTGCCTATACATGTCTAACCGAGTATCCTTAACTTTGTTAGTGCCCTCATGGGTCACTTCCAATAGTTTCCAAATTTCATGAGATGAGGTGCAAGTGGAAACTCGGTTGAATTCATTTCTATCTAACCCGCAATGAAGAGCGTTCATGGCTTTGCCATCAAGCTCAAAATTCTTAATATCAGCGGGGGTCCATTTGGATTCATCGGGGGAAGACAAAGTATAACCATGCATGACAATTTTATATATGGGATACCCTATACTTCTAAGAAAAGTAGTCATGCGGGTTTTCCAATAATTATAGTCGGTCCCATCAAAAAATGGAGCCCGACCCAATGAGAGGCCCTCGGGGGCGAAAGAGGTTGATGCCATCTTAATGGATCTTAAATTTGAAACCGGGTTAGGGTATTACTCAAATTTCCCTCTGATACCAATTGTTGGGTCGGAAGAAAACGGGGAAAAGATGGCAAGAGGGGGGGTGAATTGCCTTTTAAAAAATTGATAAACAAATTAAAAATCAAAGTAAAGTGCAGCGGAAATAAAGAGGCAATCACACAAGAAATTGATAACGGAGTTCGGCCAAAACCCGGCCTACGTCTCCGCTCCCAACTCAACCGTTGAGAGATTCCTACCGCTTGCTTTTCAATGGTTTTAGCAAGAAACCCACTAGGCTTTGAGGTAGCACTAGGACCTATTACAGCTTGCTTTTGTGGTTGAGCAAGAACCCAATGCTTTTAATGGTTAAGCAATAACCCACTAGCCTTTTTACGGGTGAAGGCTAGCTCACCGATCTCAAGCCTTTTACAAGGTAAGGCTTGGCAACCTCTTCACACCTTAGTGGTGGTGTGAAACCCAAATGAAAGGGAGGTGGAGAAAAGGGTTGGGGTTTGTAGGCACAAACCCAATTTTAAAGCTCAAAATAAATAATACAAGAAAAACCGTGATTGGGAAGACTTGGGCGCCAATTGGATGATGGAGGTGATGTAGCGTGCTTTCCCAAGCTTCTTGAGGTGCTCCTTGGATATGGAAGTGTGTTGGAGCAGGATGGGTTCCTTGGAGGAAGTCCGCCGGAGGTACGCCAAAGATGGAAGATGTGTACGGTGGCTTCACAATTGTTCCAGTAGTTGTCCGGGGCTTCCTTGGCCTTTATTTATAGGCTAGGAACCCTTGGGGAGGCTTCGGAGCCGTTGGAGAGGCTAAAAGAGCCGTTGGGAGCCAAGTAGACAGGCTGGTCAACAGCCCAACGGCTAGTTTGACTGTGTCCACCGGCTGGCCGGTGCAGGGCCACCGGTTGGCCGGTGTTTGCAAAATGGCATTGGATTCCTGTCCAGGGGCCACCGGCTGGCCGGTGCCAGAGCCACCGGCTGGCCGGTGGCAAGGCAGTAGCTTGCACTGTGCTGGCTGGGTGCCACCGGCTGGCCGGTGCTTGCCCACCGGTTGGCCGGTGCTGAAGCAGTGGGTGAGCTCTCGGTCTGGGCTCTACCGGCTGGCCGGTGCTGAGGCCACCGGTTAGCCGGTGGTAAGGCAGTGGCTCCCTCTTGAGTGCAGGTGCCACCGGCTGGCCGGTGGTGTGCCACCGGCTGGCCGGTGGTCTGGATTTCAGTCCATTTGCCAGCTTTCTTTCTTGGCCCAATTCCTTGGCCACCTGATTTGATTCCTATCAACCAAAAACACTTGAAAGAGGATTAGATAAAAAAGAGGATGATTGTGATCATGAAAATAAAACCTTGAGGGGTTCGAGAGGTACAACAAGGAGTACGTTGGCAAGATTGAGTACCTTTCCGCAGTGCAATGGGCAAGTCGTCTGGTGCTGGGGCAGGAGCATCGGACGAAGCGGGGATGATTGGGTTCTCGGTCGGGACAGGGGGTGCAGTTGATGGACGACGAGAGTAGACCGTACCAAAATGGTGATCAACAGCAGGGGGAGACACTAGTGGAGGGTGGATAATGAGAGGAAGACAATCATCAATGTCTGTGTCTGGATGGGGAGAGATGTGAAAAGGGGGAGCTCTCAACAAACGAGACGTCAACAAAGATGATATACCGCCATAGGTCCGGAGAGAAGCATCGATATCCGCGCTGAGTGCGGGAATAGCCGAGGAATATGCAGCGGAGGGATTTAGGAGAGAGCTTGAAGAGACCGAGCCGAGTGTCACAGACATAACAGAGACATCCAAAGACACGCAGTGGAAGTGTGTGAGGGAGAGAGGAGAACAGAGTCCGAAAAGGAGTCTCCCCTTGAAGGAGAGAAGAAGGGAGGCAGTTAATGAGGTATGTAGCAGTCGGGATAGCATCGCACCAAAATTTGAGACACCTTCATGTGGAATAGGAGGGCACGAGCAGTCTCCAGAATATGGCGATGTTTCCGCTCGACCACTCCATTCTGCTGAGATGTATCGGGGCAAGATGTCTGGTGAATAATGCATTTATCCTTGAGAAACTGCTGAAGGGGAGTGGATAAATATTCTCGTCCATTGTCGGAGGGGAGACATTTCAGGGAGGTTGAGAATTGAGTATGAATCTCATTGTAGAAGGTCTGAAAGGTAGAAAACACTTCAGACCGATCACGAAGAAGGTAGAGCCAGATCATGCGGGAGTAGTCATCGATAAAGGTAATATAATACTGGAATCCGGGTTGGCTAGGAACCCTGCAAGGACCCCAGACATCGGAATGAACAAGGTCGAAAGGATTCGCGGCACGTGGGTCCAATCGAAGAACATATGTCACCCGATGATGTTTTGCAAACTTGCAGGGTTCACAATGAAAGTAAAGGTTAGGACAAAATTGGGGGCAAAACTTATATAGGACGAAAGCGGGCAGATGACCAAGGCGAGAATGAAGGTCAAGGGCACGGGCTGAGGTGGATGAGCAAGCAAGAGGTTGTGGGAGATCGAGTATGTACACCCCGGCCCGTAGATGACCTTGACCAAGTTCCCGATTCGTCGACCGCCCTTGAAAAACAACACCCGAGGATGTAAAAATAGCAGCACAATTTAATTTTTTGGTGAGTTTGATGATGGAGAGAAGATTAAACTGGCTGTGAGGAACGTGAGCGACTGAAGGCGGGCTAATAGATGGGGTCACATGGCATGTGCCAAATCCCGCAATGGGGATTGTTGATCCATTGGCAATAGTGATTGGAGAAACACTAGTAGATGGATGGTAGGTAGTGAACATACCAAAATCTCCGGTGAGATGTTCGGACGCACCGGTGTCGAGCATCCAGGTTGGCGCTCGATGAGATGAGGACGGGTGCTCAGACAGGGGTCGGGAGACCGCGGGAGGCGGGCCGAGAGACCGCTGAGGAGGGCTGGGGCTGGGAGACCGCATTGGATCCAGTAGCTGGGAAGTGGCAGGATTGCCGGGAAGAGGCGCCTGGAGACTGCGGAGAGAGAGACGGGCCGACGAGGGCTGACCAACCGGGGAGACCGCAGGGATACAGGACTTTCTGCGGTTGGGTGCCGCTGTTCCGGTTAGTGCCGGTCGCAGACGGAGTTGGGAGGCCGCCGGAGGCTTCGGACCGCAGCCGCGATGAATGGCCACAAGAAGGCGGGCAGCGCCGGGAGTCGGAAGCACCTCTGGGAGCCGAAGGAGGAACCGGGAGGATGCGCAGGGAGCTGCTGGTGAATCAGGTAGCCGGTGGAGGGGTGGCACCAGTGTAGGATGGCTAGCGCGAAGGCGGCGGGCTGCTGGTGACGTCGTGAGGGAGCCGCTGGTGAGTGCCGCACGCAGAGGGATCTGGGAGGACGCCGGGATGCTGTCGGGAAGGGAGGGCTGGTCGTCCTGGAGGATGCCGCTGTGAGAGGCGGAGCCGGTGGAAACCAGTTAGCCGCTGGAGGACATCGGGATGCCGTCCGGAAGGGGGAGCCAGTTACACCGGGATGCCGCCTGGAAGGGAGAGCAGGCCGATAGGGGTTGCGCCTGGACGGAGGCGGAAGAGCAGGACGTCAGGGCGGAGCGAAGCCGCAGGGAGGTTGGGGGGGTCGCCTGGAGGGAGGCGCAGCGGTTTGAGGGAGCAGTGCGAAGAGGGCACACCTTGACGAGGGCGCCTGGACGTTTGCGACGGGAGGGAGCTGCCAGAGGGATGAGAATCGCCGGGATGGAGTCCGCCGGGATGATAGAGAGGGTGACGGGAGCGGACAGCGGGAGGGCGCCAGAGAGCCACGCGCAGGGAGTCGCGCAAGGAGGCGCGAGCCTCGCCGGGAGACGCGCGAGATGACGGGGCCGCGATACGCCGAGGGAAGGGCGGGCTGGGATCGCCGCTGGGAAGAGTGGGCCGGGAGTCGCCGCGGGAGTGCGGCGCAGCGGAGGAGGCGACGCGTAGGGCAGAGTCGGGGTGGCCGCGTAGGGAAGACCCGCAGGAGGGGAGGGGGTGGCTGCGTAGGGCAAACCCGTAGGAGGGGGGGGGGTGGCTGCGTAGAGCAGACCCAGGAGGGGAGGGTTGCCATTTAGGGCAGAGCCGGAAGGAGAGGAAAAAATATATATATATAAAGGAGGGAGGGCTTGGGATTATGTTTCCCTTTGATACCATGTAGAAGAGGTAATCTCCATACCTCAAGGTGAGACGAAGACCTTCTTTTATAGATTGAAAATACGGAATACATACCGATGTGGGACTCAGAAATACCCAGAATAATAAAAACAGGGTTCAACAACATTCATATGCTTGTGTGTGATTGTTTTCACTGATCACAGGGGTTCAGTTGTTTAAAGTGTCAACAACAGCTTATATGATGTTTTCCTATACAGCTTGTTGGTGACATTCTCTTCTCAGCCGAACCAAAGTATTTTTTTTGATGACAAGTCATGTAGATCCCATCGCGGGATGTTCTCTGATGATGGCTTTACAGTCTCTTTGTGTAAGGGATGTATAGTGACCCTTGGTGGGTCGGTATAAGGATTTGATGCCTTGGTGATGAACCCTTGATGGGTTGGTTTAGGCATTGGATGCCTGATGATGGTTCTGTACAGGTGAGGTATGCTTGAGAGATATTCTGAGGATGGACACAAGTTTGCCTTGTGAGTGTAGAGGAAAGACATGTGAGATGCCTCGAGCTTTTGAGATGTAGAGCACTAGTGCTCTTGGTATCGAGGTTTGGTTTGGAGGGCAGGATCCTTTGGATGTCTAACCCTCTTGATTTCGGGTGTGGTTTTCGGTGAGATAGTGAATCGTGATCCTAGATGGTTGGATCTAGGATGGATATATGAGATTGACATGTGAGAGGAGCATGTCCGGGTTGCGGATTATCGTGTTGTAGGCCTCGACATGAGTGAGATGCCTCAGGCTTGTTGGAAAGAAAGCGTTGAGGATTGCTTTCAGTTAGATGAGATTGGCATGTGAGAGGAGCATGGTTAGTTGTTTAGGCGCGTGAGCCTTGGTTCAATGAGACACGATTTCTGTGAGCGTGAGTCCGAATGTGCGATCGGGTGGTACATGAGCATACGCTGTTGGGGTTAGAGTTGGATCAAAGATGTTGCTCTATGACAGGTGGTGACATTGGGGATGGATTGGAGTACCGTGGCACGGTCAATCCGAGCTTGATCCTTAACAGGGGTTGTCCAGGATGGGGTGAGCGTGGCTTGGGAGGAGAGATACACGTGTGATGTTGGAATCTGTTAGGCGTTGTGCTCAAGGAGTGGTGTAAGAGAATCCATATGGTGGGGTGCACACCATTGGCGATTGGTGGATGTGTCCCTTGTTGCTAATTACGATCGTTAAGGATGACATTCATGGTGAGCTAGGAATGGGCGGTGATGGGTGTTTCGTGTTGGTGCTCGGGTAGGAGTGGGACAATTATGTCTGGTCATTATGTTCGGTAATGGACGGGACTTGGGCCTTGAAGATCGGGTGTTTCTGTTCTGCGGAGCGACGATAAGGATACTCCTATGGTGATGGACATCGAATCGGTTGTGGAGGTACGACCCTCGTTTTGGAAGAGTCGTGGATGCGGTGAAACTGGTTGGGATGGCACTGGGATGCCAGTGTGCAGGTAGATTCGATTTTATCGAGTTCCTTAGTAAATACCAGATTTAGGATTCGGATGCGGTGTCAGTTGGTGTCCGGATGTTGGCATCAGGCTTGGGATGGAATTGGCGTGATCTGAGAGTGTGTCAGATCGAAGGTGTGCTGGTGCTCATGGAGAGAGTATGACGGGTGGTGTGGGTTGTTGAGGACCCGATCATGAAATTACACGAAGTGTCGGGTTTAAACTTCGATGTGAGTGTTAAGATGATTCTTCGATGCCTTCGGGAATTAAGGCATCGTGTTCGGGTGAAGTGATGTGATGGCGCCACGTCGGTTGAGGTCGAGCGTTTTCATGGAAAGTTGGCTATAGGAGGACCGACCGTTTTTTTGCGTGAAATTGGGTGCAGTGAGGTGGAAGCCGCATCAGACGTGTTGATGGACCATCAAAAGTGCATTTTCAATAGGCGATTCCCTATGGCGGGGAGCACCATGGCCCGAGATTGGCCATGTGATGTGTTGGTGATGGTGGCAGGCAGGTAGCTCAACCTTTGGCGAATAGCGCACCTTGGTGTTTGGAATTGCGTAACATAAGCTTGTTCGGCGTTCAGGGAAGAAACACAACGAGTCAGTGGTGAATTGATGACCGAGAAGGGTCGGGAATGATGAGTGAGGACCACAGTGACTTCTTGGGGATGAGAAGCGCAATGATGGAGACTTTGTAATGACCTGTGGATTTATGAGTTGTTTTTGGAGGAAATTTGAATTTTTGGTCTCAGAGGGGATGTTTCGATAATCGGGATTGAGATTGGGATTCAAGGAGATGTTTTTGGACATGCTTAGAGGCCTAGAAGAGTTTTTAGGTGCTTTGATGCATGTTGGAGTGCGGTCGGGGTGACCCCCTTTGCTGATTTTTGTTGCAGATGGTCACGCCGTGATAGGGGAAGGTCACGCCGTGATGAGGGCTGGCTGAGGAGTCACACCATGGCCAAGGAGGCACCACGGTGTGAGGGCAGCATGTCACGCCGTGACCGCTGGTTTTCATGGCGCGGTGAAGGTGTGAAGTGACCATTGGGTGTCACAGCATGGTGGATTTTTGCGCGGGTTTTGGCTAAGGTAAAAACCTTCTAGATGTGCAAATTTGGCTTAGAGTTGTTAAGATGAAATGTGGGCTTCCATGTCCTCTAACCCCTGTTAAGGTTTTGGCTCAATCTGAGCCCTGTTGAAGAAATTATGGATGAAATGGCGCGTGGGCTACTGTCCTTGGTGAAGTGCCCAACGTAGTTTCTACTTCAAGACCCTATTACTCTACCAAAATGTGCAATCCAACAACAGGCATCCAAATGAAAATCATGGCCCAAAGAGTCCGGAATCCTGTCAAAAAATTTCAATAAAAAATAAGTCCTCTATTAAAAATTATAGATAAAATGCTGCAGTGATGTCCAAATGGGCAGAAACTTGAATTTTCATGAGATTTTAAAATACAAGCTCGAATGCCAAAATTCCATTAAATTATCTCCATTTAGTTCAGTGGGACGACTGTTTACTCAGTGACTGTGCTATGTTACTCTTCATCAATTGTGGTTTTAGCATTACTTTGAATGAAGCAGAATGTTTCTGAAATTCAGTATGTTGGCATACTTAATGGATGAAATCATCCATCTATTAATATTTTTCAAGGGTAAAATCATCCATCTATCAATATTTATACTCTTTCCCTTTGAACCAAGCAAAGGAGTGTAAAAATATTCTCCCTCATCCTCCAACCAAACTAAAAAAGTGAATATTAGGTTGGGTTTGGTTTTGGAAAACATTCTGTTTTTTACTTTCTAAAAATGCATTAACAAATATACTGGATTATGTAAATGAAATTTTTTTTTTCAGAAAATGAAATTGATAATGGTTGCTTTTTGGAAAACAAAAACTACTTTTTTCACGTTTTCATGAAAATGAAAATGTTTGGATATATAATTCTTACACTCTCTCGTTTTCCCTGCAATTTTCTAATTTTTTTAGATAATATTTAAAAAATGAAAACAGAAACTGTTTTCTAAAATCATTGTTTCCTCCCTTTCCTTCCGTTCTCTTATCTGTTAATCTTATGTAGGCTGCTAAAGAAGCCAGATTTGACAAGGAAGCCGTGATGAAGTTTTTTCATATGGTTTGTATTCTCCGGATCCAACTGTTAATTCTTTCATGTATGGCATCTCAAGTTGCTGGGTTCGTTTTTGCAGCTGATTAGAAGAAGATACTTTTCAGATGAATTAAATTCACCAAACCTTTTCTCGGTTACACCTCTTAAAGGATTACGTCCCAGGGATGATGATGTTTTGCCCATTAATCCAAGGTAGGCTTTGATTGGATAGCACTTATTGAAAACTGCTTATGATGGGAAAAGGGTGAATTGTACATTTTGTTTGTGGCACCGCAGCTTACACATCGAACACAGTGAGGTGGAGCGGCTGCTGCTCCCCCCTCTCCCTGCACAACACAGTCTCATCCCACCCCCAACGCTGAATCCACAGCAGCCGGTGTCAATTTCCGATCATAGTCGCACCCTTCAACAATACGGTTTCCGAAGTTCCCTTGAACCGGACAGGCGCATATCGAGGAGATCAGATATCAATGTCTAATGGCATTGGATTTTGTTGGGTTCAGTCAGGGTTTTTCAGGTATGCTCATTTTTGTACATTCTTGGACCCACTGTTTGTGATAGATAGATAGTCTTCGTGCCGGTGGTTGTGGTAAGATGGAGAACAAGTTTTCTACAAAATGACTTGGGCTGGGGTTGTGACGATATAAGGTTTCCACTCCAGATCACCTAATATTTCTTTCTGTTAGGCTAGGTCATGAACCTTCCCTCTGTTTAGATTTTGCAACTTTTGGGTTTCATAGTATGACTTCTACAGCATTGGTCAACAACATTATGGGTCTCTTTTGCGATCAAAATCCTCTCCCCTCTCCGGTGAAGATCCCGGTTTGTTTTTGTTGAATCATCTCATGAAACAACCCACCTGATTAGGGTTTTCCTCTCGCGGTCAAAAATCCTCTGGTGATCAACACCCCGCCTCTGTCATCGAAAGTTGGTTTTGGCAGGTTTTGTTCATATATATGTTTTCATTTCTTCTTTTAAGTTGTTAATTTTGATGGAAAAGTATTGTTTTGCATTGTGCTTTGAATATGAGTTTGGGGAAATGCATATCTGAAAATATGTACGATGATTATGTATGCATGTCAAGTTTCCATTGAGTTGTAATTTTTAGTTTTCACTATCCATTTTAAGTTTAGTCTTAACTGTAAATATCCTGTTCAAATCTTCTGTTTAAGCATAGTGTTTTAGAAGTTTAAAGTTAAAATGATTGCATGTTGACAAACACTGGATATTAAAATTTCCAGTGCAAACATATTTTTCAATGTACTACTGTCAATGTTAACTTTCGTTGGAAATACAGTTCAAGTTTACACTGTAAATTTAAAGTACATATATATCCTTGAATGTGCTGTTAATTATTTTGAAGCGGGTATAGTTCCACTCTTAAATTGAATTGCCACTTTCAATTCATTGAAACTGTGTTAATGGTAATTTAAATTGCTCTTTGAAGAAATTGTAATGCCAATGACATTTTTCTGATGGGGACTGCCTACTATTGATCAAACATGATGACCGTTGAATGATTAATGGGTAATGGATGAGATAAATGTGGCTGATAGCAAACAAGTGGTTTGGCATTAAATATGGATGAATGAATGACATAGTGAATGTAATGTGTAATGTGGTTGGTAAAACAATAAATTTGGAAATGGATAAATAACATGATTAAATGAGAAGACGATGTTGTACTGTGTGGCTTGAAGGTGAGATTGGTTTGTGGTATAGTGATGACAACAATTGTTAGTTTGCGGTAGTGGTAGTGTGATAATGGTGATGGGTATTAGTAGTGTGGTTTTGGTATAAACCTTTAGGTTAGGTTTGTGTGTGATTATAGACATTCAAATGCTTTTGGGTTTCAAGTGTTTTCCCTTTCTCTCTCTTTCAGGCATGGTAAAGACTGTGATGGTTTGAGGTTATGATGAATGAGTTTTGATGGTCACAACAAATGATGTAATGTGATGATAATGTGATAATGATGGGATGATGGTGTGTGAGAATCGTGCATGTTAAAATGAGGGCATGAGGTTGATGAAAGTGGATTATGGTGATGAGTGTATTTGTTGTCAATAGTTGGTAAAATCAATGAGCAAAGAAAAGAGGAGATTGAAGTTGAAGATGGAGTTTTCAAAGGGTATTACAAAAAATAACACTTCAGAATACAAGTAGAGTTTGGGTGTTTTGGAAGTTAACACTTAGGGATATAGGTAGAGTCCATTTCTACTTTTGAAAGGTAACATTGAATGAGATTGTGAGTCCGGATGATTAATAATAATAGTCATTGTGATGATGAGTGATACTTATCAATCATGATACATTTACTACTATAGGAAGGAGGCCACAAGGGAAAAATAAAAGAATGATGATGAGTTTACCTTGGAATGTAAGGAAAAGGAAGATACAAAACAACACATACCCAATAAGAATGTAAAGGAAGACACTACATCAAAGAAGAGATGCCTCTATTGTGGAAGGAAGTTCCTTATTATGGAAATCCATAAGTAAACTATGAATATTAAAGTCAAGGAAGCAAGCTAGAACAACAAAGAGAATCTATGGGAATCTGGTGAATAAAAGGAAGAAAACATCAAGGGATTCATGTACAATAAATGTTGCTATGAAGAAGAAATTTTAACAAAAGGAGAAAGTTGAGCATGTTCTTAAACAATGCATGATTGTTTGGCCGGACCAGTTGGAATCAATAAGGAAAAGCTACCACAAAAAATGCATGTGCCTTGCTAGCTGATGTGAAAAAGAAAGTTCCACACAAATTGGATGTTAAAGGTAATAAGAAGTCCATGCTGCCCATGAAAGTTTAAGTTTGGAAAATGAAAGGGCAAGCGATCATGAAAAGATGTCATAAAGTTGGAGCTGAATTGAAAGGAGTTTTTGGGTTGAGAAATATCTGTCAACCTTGTTGCTCAACTTAGAAGCATAAAAGAAACCTCCTTATTCCCATACATGTAATGTTTGTTTTCATTGTGTAGAGAATTGAAGGTGATTCAAATCAATGGGAGAACTTAAGGAGAATTGAAGAGCTGTGAACACTTCCAACATTTCAATTTGCACCAACCATGATTGAGATATATGGAGTTTACCCCTTAAGTGGGAGTTGTCAGATATTTATATCTCATGAGAAATCTGAAATTTTGGTAAGTACTGAAATTGGTGATTCCGAAAATTTATTAAGCTTAGGTGAAAGAGTTGAAATTTTAGAAAACTAGAAAGTAAGTTCCCAAACATTATAGTTCCAAATGTTGGGATTCCAAATGCAGAGGTTCTGGATGGTAATGAAATTCTGGATGATAACATTCTGAAAATTGAAGTTTGTCATTGATGATGTATGTTGATTATACTCTCTTATCCTTTACTTGAAAATTTTGAACAACCCCTAAAAGAAGATTTCTACGTTAGTATCACATGTTGGAGTAATTATGGACAACTTTGATGTCTAAGTTATTCACTCTTGTTTTCTATACTAAGCATTGCCCACATAGACTTAGAGTTGATTAATTTGTAGCTCAATGCTTTATGAAAAGTGATGAGGTCATTCTCAAGTAAATCAGGTTTTACTTTCTATGAGGAGAAGATAAAATGTTATTTATGAATGGAACTTGAGATGAGTGTTACTTTACCTTAATCCTGAACCTTTGAATTTATTATCAATAAAGGGGAGAGAGAAACATGATAAAAACTTGTGAGATCATTGATTTTAGTTTGTATTGGGCATTGATAACAAATCCAAAGGGGGGAATTGAAGAACCCAAAGGATTGTGGCGATGAGTGTTGTATTTGTTGTCAATAGTTGGTAAAGTCAACGAGTAAGGAAAGAGGGAGATTGGAGATGAAGACGGAGTTGCCTAAGGGAGTTTTGGACGTTAACACTTTGAAATATAGGTAAAGTATGGGTGTTTAAGAAGTTAAGACTCCAGAATACAGGTACAGTCCAGATCTACTTTTGGAAGGTAACACCAGAGACGATTGTGAGTTCGGATGATCAATCCAGATAATAGAAGAGAATGTGTTTTCGAGAGTAATGGAGTTGAGTAAAGAATGGAGATGTAGTTAATGGTACTACCATGTGAAGATGAATATTTTAGGAAGTAGTAAAATCTGATGATTGTAGTGTTGATCTTTTTATGGATTCATGAGAAGTTTTGATAGTTGATAGAAGCACCGTCTTCTACATGTTATTGGTGAAGACTATGATAATTCATCCTTGTGTTAATGAAGCATGGAGATTGAATTTGAAAGTTGAACACTTGATGATGTTGGAGGAATTGAGTTGAAGGAAAGGTGATTCCGAAAGCTGCATCCAAAGATACACTTATGAAAGAAGCATTGAGAATGCAGGCATATTTGGAGATGAAGTTCGAAAGCATTATTTCCCGAAGAGGTATAAATTGAAGATAACTCGAAAGTAATTCCAGAAGTTACATGTCGAGTTACCAATGAGGGCATATGTGTGTTCAGATGTTTCATGAATCCATAACTCCTTGTAAAGCATTTCGAAGTTACAGAGAAGTTGAGTGTAACATCCTCGACCCGAGAGACACTAAACCGGTGCCTCGAGCCGAGTCACCACATGACCTCAAGAGCGTCTCCTCAAACGCCAGAGGTTTCTGACTAGCAGTGAGGGTCTAATAGATCACATGAGGAGACTATACCCTCTTTATTAGAGTAATCCACAATATCAATATAAGAAATAAAGGAAACAATAAGCAATAAACCATAAACATGCATTACCAAAACATTTTCCAAATAAGGTACAAAACACAACCAAACAAATAAATATGCCATGTCATGCTAACATTACCAAAAGTGAAGAAAACCCAAAACAAGGCCAAACAACAAAATCCCCAAAATGGGTCCAGACTCCAAGTTCAGATCCTCCTCCATGCACATTCCAAGCCAAACTCAACTTCCTAGCATAGGGCCCTTGCCCTTGTCCTGACCTGCAACCATGAAATCTGCTCGATACCCAATGGCGGCCCGAGTAGGGTGTGAGTACAACTCAGTAGGCCACCACCAACGATGTCTACAAAATATCCAGTCTAAACAGATAGTGCATGCAATAACAAAAAAAAAAAGACAAGGCAAACAAATGACTACTTGGGTGCCACTAGTTAACGATGTTCGCTTTAACCATTTCCATCATTAATTCCATTTTCATCACCTTACATTCTTCATTATTGAGTTCATTTTCTTCACATGTTCCATTAGGTTAGGCATTCACATCATTTACACAATGGCCTAAGCCGATCAAATTACTATGCATATGGGATTAAGTTAAGTTCCCTATCTCACTAGGATATACATTACATTAACAAACACAATACACTTACCTTGGAACCTCGATCCAAGTAGTTTCATTAAATGCATCCATTAGGGGCATAGAGCCTCAATCCCCTTCCCTAACCTGTGCATTATGAGGTGGGGTTTAGAGCCTCAGTCTAACCTGACCCGTGGTCCTAGGTCCTCAAGTCCAATACCCCACAACTACCAAACCATGTGCACATGCTTTATATATATATATATACATATACATACATACATACACACACACACATATATATACACACACACACACATATCCATTAACCACATATACCATGTCACAAATCATTCACAATCAATACTCATAACATTTACAATTCATATTTCAATCAACACATAATTCATCATTAATCCTTAACCCATTAACACATTTACCATTTACTTAGCATAGTCCATTTAGTCAATTTCCCATTCTATACCTTAACCCATTTAACATAATCAACAATTTCCCATTCATTAGCCCATTTAACATAATCATATATTCCTGTGCATTAACCATTTAACACATTTAACAACTTATAAGTATTTAGTCATTTAACGTGTTCACCATTTCTCATGCATTAACCCACTTATGCATTTTAGGTACAATTCATAAGGAAATTAGCATAATCCCTTTATTTCACCTAACCCATTTCATATTAAGTCAAACAATCCCTTATGACATTATTAAGGTCTAGACACAACCACCAATTTTACCATTTTCAACTCAAATAACATATCGACATGTTTTTCATGGGCTCTACTTTATCACTAGACAATTCTATACTTAATCTCACAATTTTCCATGTTCGGGAATGTTGGCACACCCCATGAGTGGCCCTAAATTGGTCTAAGGCAACCTCAACACATCCCATGAGGATCATGAGGGGTTCAATTTGTCATTTAGACAACCACTTTGCCAAATATTACTCAAGGAAACAAATGCACAACAAGGGGAAATCCATTTCACAACTGCACATGCACAAATATATAACAAAACTATGAGATATAACTTGTAAACCACCTACCTTGAATTAAAAGATGAACGCACCCTTAACCTTGACCTTAGATCCGGATTCAAACACCTTTTGAAAACCCAACCTAAGATTCATCAGAAAAAGTGGGTTTTAGGGCTTCAGAAGAAGAAGAACAAATCTACAAGCCCTAATCCGGAAAAGAGAAGCAAGAGGAGCGTTAGACTTACGAAGAGCTTTGATTCGCAACCAATGATGCTCCAAACGGCCTGGAATCGAAGGATATCCACCCTTGGGAAGCTTGAGTCGAAATGGTTCATCACTAGGGTTGAGAGGAGAAGAAATGAGGAAGAAATCGGGTGGAGATCTTAAAATACCGACAGGGTAGTTTGGTAATTTCCCACTTTTTAATGGGGAGCACGATTTTCCAAACTGTGTGCAAACCGTGCGCCCACCTCTATCCAATAGGAGTTGATCCGCACAGTTACCTTGGGTGGTCCACATGGTTTGACAAACCGTGTGGAATGCCTTTGTCTAAGGCTGCACAGTTTGGCCCTCCCCCTCGCACGGTTTACTTAACCCTGCTCCTTTCCTCCTGGCTACCATGGTTTGGGCGCATAGTTATCTCTAACCGTGCGCCAACCGTGCAACATGCATTGGATGAACAAAATCATTTTCCTTTCATTCCCTAAACCCCCGAAACACCTTCGAACCTCCTCATACATCTGATAAACGTTCCATCAACCAGAATTAAGAGATTTAAACCAAAATTTAAACAAGGACATACCTCTACGAAGTCCATGATCTTAAATTGAGTTTTGAAAAAGGAATCTATATGTGAGAGTCACTTTGAATTTTCATTGAGTACGTAAGAGTAACTCTGAAATATTGAAGGTTTCGTAAGAGTCATTTACTCGTATGTAAAGGTATCATTGAGTTACAAATTGAGTTGAGGATGTGAAAGAAGAAGTAAAGGACATGTTGTGAATAATCCAGAAATTATCTCAGCTTACAAAAGTTTGAATATAAAATAAATTGTGTTAATAAAAGAGATCAAAGGCTACGTAAGTGTAACTTAACAATTACATAAGGGCTGTTTGTTTGGAGAATTTGTAACAACCCAAAATTTTATAAATAAATTCTCTGTGATTTAATTAAATGCCCTATTATGTATTATGATCATAGAAAACACATGCATTACTTTGTTTTTTTGGGATTATTATATCCTATCAGATTTAAAAGGATGTTAAGATTCATAACAATTGATAATATATCTGTTGAACATTGATCTTATGATTTGTATATATTAAGGGTTGTGACAAATCCAATTGACATAGACAAATGAAGTGATGACCTCGACCAGTAGGATCATACCCTATGAAGCCCATTTACCGGGGCTTTTGAGGGAGATGACATCTCCGGGTTTTGACCTTGACCATGCCTAAGTTGAGATTCAATAACTAAAGCACGAGAAAAATTGTTTACAAGAGAAGTTCAAGCCCATTGAGATCACGACCCAAACCATGTTCGCCGAACCACTCTAAGAAAATCTCACAATCGCACACCTTACCCTTAGGGCGTTTGTTGGTGTAATGAAGGGTTATGTATCTCGACCCTAATAACATGAATATGTATATTTTATTTTATATGAAATAATGATTATATTTATTCATTATTGATTTTACTTTATAAATGATTAAATAATGAGTTCGATGAAAATTAGATTTCAATACGACAAAACTTGAGTTGTATTTTTTGGGTAATAAGAAATTTCAATTAAGACATTCCTTTTAAAGAATTCATGAATTTTCAAAATAAATGATATTCTAAAAAAATATTATTATTAAATAATATTTATTAAGTATAGTTGATAATATAATTTTATGAAGTCAAAAATAATTTTTATAAGGGTCGGAAAACTGTTATTGTAAAAAAACTAGTATTTTTCAATAAACGGAGATTTTGATTTAAAAAAAATTCTCATATTTAGAAATTTATTTGGATAAAAAAAATATTATTTTTGGATTCAGCATGTTGAAATTATCCAATGGTGAATTTTTCATAATTTTCTAAGACAGTCGAATTTTCAGATAAAAATTAAATACGGTATGTATTATGACATCATAATGACCCAAAAGTGATGTAATATATTACATAAAAGGTATCCACAACCAAATCTATATTTAATTTTTAAAATAATTTGTTTCTGAGGTTATTTGATTAATTTTATAAAGCCTTTATAAATCCTCCCAAATCTATATTATATTTTAAGGTTTTAAAATCAATTCTTTGTAAACCTGACTCACTTCCACAATGCCAATGGTAATATTTTAATGAGTTCAGTTATTTTCCTTATAAAATAATTAAAATCACTTCTATTTGGCAAAAACCATGGTAAAAAATCATTTGAAGGTTTGTGGTTTTGATTACTTTATTGTATAGAGTCCAAAATCTATGTTTGAGAAATAATTAAGAACTCTCCTATATTTTCCTATATAAATCCACCCAAGCTCCAATTTATATTCTCTCAAAAATCTTGGAGCATATCCTTACTCCACCCTTCTTTCTCTAGAGACCTCCCAAGGTGTCCCCAAGCTCTCAAGAAGCTCCTCCCTTACTTTTGGAAACACCCTCTCAAGGTAAGAGATCTCCCCATCTTCTTTTCCATTCAAGTTCTTTCTTTGTATTTAGCCTTTTTAATCTCAATTAGTTATGTTTTTATGAATTTATAAACACCCATTTAATATATAATTTATATTCTAATAATGAAATATCATTTATCCCCTCTCATTATGACCTTTACCTAAGTTGTTGCTCTGTCGAAGTAAGGGATCATCTCCTTCTCCTCTTTATTCAAACGCATTATTTATTTATGCCTTTTGATTTCCAATTCCTAATATTGGGATATGTTTTTCCACATCCCTCATACTATCCTTTTGATGTCCAAATGATGAGAGATCCCTTTTTCTCTCATTAAACCATTTTATGAATCTTTAAGTACTTCCATTATGTTGCTAAAATTTCACTGCTATTTTTCATGCCAAACGATTATGAAGTGAATTCCCACACCCATTTCCACTCAAGGGTATTCACCTATATATACCTATACTTATTTGATTGGGAACTTCCATTTATGTAACCCACACCTCAATCATGGGGTTAATAGAGATGAAAGACATTCTTATGTTAATGATCTATGCGGCACACTTATGCATGTACATGATATGATTATGGTGGGTACACCCAGATAGCTCTCCAATGTATTGGGTAATGTTTTAATCTCATGAGATACCATGCAAGGTGCATGAGAGGTTATCCTAAGCACACTATGTTATGATGTCTTAGTGGTTAACCTTGACTTATGCTTATTATTCCATGTTTTAAGTTGTTGCCACAGTCCCATGTTGCCTTTATGCTATCATGTTATACCATGCTTCATTGTTCATGATTATGATTCTCACCTCTTACATTACATTGTTATTCCTCTTGGATCACATGTACTGCTTTACCCTATGCCATTATTTTTTTATTTCTTTACTAGAATTTATATGTAACATACCTCCCTTCCTCATTATCTTGAGAAGGTGGGAATATGTTACTTGGCCTTAAGTGACATCCCCAAGATGCTAAAGGCTGACAATAAATGCCGAAGAGATTCAATACAAGTGGGAAGTGATTTTACCTTTAAGAATAACACAAACAAACCAAACACACCATAACTAAAACTACTACATGATGCATGATAAAAATGTAAACTAACTCAAAGTAAACCCATTGATATCAAAACCAAACCATAACAAGGTACCACTGCAGAATATTATAAGTATCGAAGTACACAGCAGAAGACTACAAGACCAACAAAACTCAATGAAAACCACATAACTCCAAATCTCAACATGCTCTATGCTCCAACTCCACCAAACAACCCAAGTATGACGAAGTAGTACTAAATATGTGTGATACTTTACCTTTTCTCGTATCTCGATAGACGATATCAGCAAAAGCACCAAAGTGCCAAAGTAGGGGTGAAACTAAAACTTAGTAGGTTTTCCTTGATGACTTCCCAACTCACACTACTAGGATAGAACATGTTAGAAAAATTTATATAAAAAAATTTCTAAAATAGTTTATATCAGAATATAAACAAGTACCATAGTAAAATAGTTTTCACAAAACAATAAAAAGTTCCAAGGAAAGCAACCAAACAATGCTCTAAAATAATTTCATAAATTCCACTTTTGGCATAACCCATTCCAATCCATAACACATGCATACAACCATGAACACAACCATGGACCTCCCTATACTCGCAAGTGGTGAGTTATCCTTTCACTAAGCCGTCACTTAGTGAACCACTTTGATAGGGGTACTTCACACCCATATCTGTCCCAACCTTTTGATGGGGGCACTTCACACCCTTATCCATCCCAATGCATATGAACACACATAACACACCCATGAAAAAACCAAGTATGATAAAACAACCATTTCAACCATTTCAATAAAACCTTAAATTTATTGAAAAACCTTTCAAATGAACTATTTCAATAAAACCAAACTTTTATTGAAAACACTTTTCCACAAAAATTCCCAATTACCACAATTATATAAATCTCCACCAAAGGGTTTTAAACAAGAAAATCATATCAATTTCATAACCAATTAAGAAAAATAATAAATTTGAAATCAAGCCTTCATATTCTAAATAGAGGATTCAAGAGTGAAGCCACTTACATCGAGAGTTTTGATGAAAAAGATAAACGACACAAAAAACGTCACAAAACCGGGTTGAAACTCCACAAACTCACCTGAGATCTCTTCCAATATGAAAAAACAAGCCAAATATAATCATATTTTTCATACCCAACCTTAGATCTTCCCACAACAGGTGTAGATCTAATAAATCGAGAGAGAGAGAGAGCGAAATAGATCTAAGAAAACCCAACAAGAACTACCAAGAATGATGACTTAACGTGATAATCTAGCTTCAAATCACCAAGGGAAGCCTTTGGATTTCCTTTAGATCAATGGGATAACCTTACCTGACCTTTGGGAAGAGAGAATATTGAGTTAGGACCACATATGAGGAAAAATGAGGGAGTTAGAGGGTAAAACGAGTGAGATACACAATCTTAGGATCTCACTTTTGACCCGTGCATAGTTAGTCACATGGTTAGTCAAACTGTGCATTAACCATATGCCAACCCCTATCTTAAGGATGAGCTTCACATGGTTGGATCACATGGTTTCCAAACCATGCGCTAGCCATGCCAAAGCACACTGTTTCAAGTTGCACAGTTTCTCCTAGGCTTCTGCATGGTTTGGAAAAACTGTACATTGCCCGTGCACCTTCCCTTTAGCCCTTATCTCATTGTGCACGGTTTCCTGTAAGTGTTGCATAGTTTCCACAAACTACGCACCTGTGCACCTGTAGAAAATCCAAAAAAAAAAACACACTTTAAAATTATTCTAAACTCTCCCAAAGTTCACCCAAACACTTTATATACTTAAAAATCATAAAGAAAGGGTTACTTACCAAAAACCATGGGTGCTACATTCTCCCCACCATCGGTCTTTCCATCCTTAGAAAGTAGAAAACCAATGTTTCTCTAAAAGAGTTTTAGACATTTGTCTTCCATCTCCTTCTCCCGTTCCCAAGTCTCTTCTTGAATCTGACCATGTTGCCACAAAACTCATACTAGACTGATGATTTTTCCACATAAGACTTTCTCTTGCCTATACACAATCCGTATTAGGATATGTACCAAGACGTAATCCCATCTGATCACATGTTCAGGATCAGGATGATACTTCTTTAACTGAGATACATGAAACACATTGTGCACCGCACTGAAACATGGTGGAAATGCCAACCGATATTCCACCTCTCCAATACGTTCCAATATCTCAAAAGGGACTATGTATCTAGGAGATAACTTTCTATACTTCCCAAAATGACGATGTCCAAGCCTTGGAGAGATCTTCAAGAACACATGATCACTCACTGCAAATGAAAACGACCATCGATGATGATCTGCATACGATTTCTGATGACTCTAAGCTGTCTCCATCCATTTTCTGATCAAATGAATCTTCTCCGTTGTTTCTTGTACAAGGCTCGACCCAGCTAGTGAAGTATCACCTGTTACACCCAACAAAGTGGAGAATGATAAGGAAACCCATAAAATTATTCAAACAGATCCATTTTTATCAAGGCCTGATAGATATTATTATATGAGAACTCCACTAATAGAACATGTTCTTCCCATGAACCACCAAAATCCATTACACAAGCCCACAACATGTCTTCCAATGTTTGTATTGTCCTTTTGTATTTCCCATCTGTTTGAGGATGATACATCGTACTCATATTCAACTGAGTCCCAAGGCCTTTCTATAAGGATTTCTAGAAACGATACATAAACCTTAGATATCTGTCTAATACAATCGAAACTGGTATTCCATGTCTCTTTACCACTTCTCAGATATAGATTTTTGGCAAGTCCTCCACCATATGAGTTTGAAAAATAGGGATGACATGAGATGACTTGGTAAAATGATCCACTATCACCCATATGGAATCGTGTTTATGAATAATTATTGGGAGACCTATTACAAAATCCATAGATATCTACTCCCATTTCCAAACAGGAATAGGTAAAGACTGAAACATACCTACTGGTCATTGATGCTCTGCATTAACTTGTAGACAAGTTAAGCACCTTGAAACAAACTCATCCACCTTCTAGATCACGCTGATCCACCAAAACCGCGCTTTCAATTCCCTTAATTTAGTTGGTTCCATTTGATAAGACGAAAGTGAGATAAGAATTGTCCTTGGGAAGAGGTCAATCATAAACTCAAATTCTCTTATAGGTGGAAACCCTGATAAATTATTAGGAAAAACATCAGGAAACTGGTCCATAACTGCTATAAAAGTGTTATTATCAATCTCTTCTATCGATTCCAAAGTTAACACTGTCAACTGGTAAGAAATGGTTCCAACTACTGGTGCTAAAAAGTCTGTTGCACTTGCCTTTACATTCCTTTCTCCTCTAAAGAGATGCTCGATGCCATCCTCAATTGCGAAACTAACTGTTCTTTTATAATAGTTGATGTGATCCTTGAACATTTTCAACCAATCCATACCCCGGATTACATCATAGAAATCCATCTCCAGAATAGATAAATCCCATTTTAGCTCAGCTCCATCAACATTTATAGAACATTCTCTACACAGAAAGGCTCTACATTCTCTTTTCCCAAGAAGACTTTGAAGTTTTATCACAGAGGGCATCAACTCAAGTTTTAAACTCAACAAATCAATAGTATGAGAAGCAATAAAGGAATACAATACACCAATATCAAACAAAACTTCCATAAGGGTATAATTCAAAAGAATCACACCTCTCACCATATATGGTCCAGACTAATCATCTACTAAAACCCACTGATCTCCGTATAATTTCTTACTCATAACACCCTGCTTCTTATTGACCTTTTAAGATTTCCCTTGTTGAGGAGTAATGGTATTACTAGAATCACCATGAATATCTTTGTTCTGATGATGAGATTTATTTTTCTACCCTCACCCCGTCGAAGCATATCATTCTTGTGACACCTGAGAAGTGTCCTAAGAACCCGACCTCGGAGCAATGTGACAATAACGCTGAAGTTGCCCCATCTGGTTGTAGTTTTGGCATGCTCTAGGTTTTTATGTACACTCTCTCTTTATGTGGTCAAGAGAACCACATTAGAAACATCCTTCTTTTCTCTTGGGTTGTGGAGGAAGGTTCACTGATCTTTCTATCTGATTTTGATCCATGCTCCCACCTTGGAAATAGGTGTACCTCTTCCTCTTGCTCCTATAATTAGAGTTCCCACCGTTTCACATGGGTATTAACATACTTCCTCTTCCCATATCTCCTGATATTTCCTATTCAGCCACCTTCGCTCTATTCACTATCTCTATATAATCTGTAATACAGAGTACAACTATATTTGAGAAAATCTCCTGTCTCATCCCCAATTCAAAGATGTGTGCCTTCAAGGATGCACTATCCACAACCTTAGGTGAAAAGCACACCAAATTCATGAATTTATCCACATATTATGTGACATAGAACTTTTCCTACTTAAAGTTGAATAAGTCCTCCATTCTTTGAATCTTGAACGTGTGAGGATAGAATTGTTTATTGAACAATTCTTCAAAATCCTCCCATGAAAGGCCTTGGTCTAATTTAGCTTGAAATACTAAATCCCACCATTTCCATGAAAGGTCCTCCAACATATACATTTCCATCTTGACTTTCAACTCCACTAGTGTGGTGATGAAATTGAAGATACTATTCATCCTATTTAGCCACACCTCTACTTTTTCTGGTTCTGAATCACCCCAAAAGATGGGTGGATTCTACTTCTAGAACTAGATGGAATGATCCACTTTCCTTGGATCACCCCTCAGGTTTCCTGTGTCTATAGATTGAAATGCTTGGACAATAATCTAAATCAACTTTTGGTTCAACTGTGGCTCAGGTGAAACCATGTTCTCAACAGCTTCTTTCGGTTGGTTCCTATGACGCCTACCGGGTGCCATTTTCTATACAACAACAAACGACATAAGTCTCACTCTTTATTTACTGAAGGCTTAGCATTTCAAATTCTATTACAACAATTATCAAAACAATGATGTCTAAAATCAACCTTTTTCCAAGTTCAACTGTATTTGAAAAATTTCAACTGTATTTTTAAAATCAAACTATTTTCAAAATATCACAACCATGATCATTTTCAAAATCTTACATTTGAAAACAACTTCAACATTTTTCAAAAATTAATACTTTTTTCACCAAATCATAAATCATTACTCAAAATGAAATATGCAATCCTAATGGGAAGTCATTCCTCTAATGCATGCCATGCCTTTCTCATTGGCTAAACCCATGGCAATGAGATTTAAAAATCCTATAAGTGTATCCAAAACACTTATGTACCCAACTCCTTGGTAACTTGAAGTTCATCACAAAAGGTTAGATATGTATTTTTATGATCTACATTTCAAGTCCCAAAAATCCTACTCCTTTCTACCAACCCAAAATAAGCAAAAAATCATAATGAATTTCAACTCCAAGACTAACAACCAATACCAAGTCAAAGACCAACCGATACCAAGTCAAAGACCAACCAAGTCTTAGACCACTTTTCCCACAAAGGAAGGACCAAATTGATAAAACTTGTCTCAAACATATTTTGGATTGAACAAAACTGATACCACTTGTAACATACCTCCCCTCCTCATTGGATTGAGAAGATAGAAGGATGTTACTTGGCCTTAAGTGACATCCCCAAGATGCTAAAGACTGATAATAAATTCTCAAGAGCTTCAATACAAGTGGGGAATGATTTTCCCTTTAAAAATAACACAACCAAACCAAACACTGTACACCCATTCCAAAACCCATGAAAAAACCAAGTATGATAAAACAAACATTTCAACCATTTCAATAAAACCTTATATTTATTGAAAAACCTTTCAAACGAACTATTTCAATAAAAATAAACTTTTATTGAAAATGATTTTCCACAAAAAATGCAATGACACGAAAAATGTCACAATACCAGGTTGAAACTCCATGAACCCGCCTTAGATCTCCCCCCTATGAAAAAAAATCCAAATCTAATCATATTTGGAATCCCTAACCTTATATATACCCATAATGGGCATAGATCTAAGAAACTAAGAGAAAGAGAGAGTGAAGTAGATCTAAGAAAACCCAACAAGAACTACCAAGAGTGATGACTTACCACAAGAATCCAACTTCAAATCACCAAGGGAAGCCTTTGGATCGGCTCTGGATCGATGAGAGAACCTTAGTTGACCTTTGGGAAGAGAGAATATTTAGTTAGGGCCGTATAGGATGAAAAAAGAGGGAGTTAGAGGGTAAAACGAGTGAGATTCACAATTTTGGGATATCACTTTAGACCCATGCATGGTTAGTTGCACTGTTAGTTAAACTGTGTGCTAACCATGCACCGACCATTATTTCAAGGATGAGCTTAGCACGGTTGGCTCACATGGTTCCAAAACTATGTTCCAGCCGTTCTAAATCTCACTGTCTCAAGTTACACGATTTCTTCTAGCCTTCAACATGGTTTGGAAAAACCGTGCACCACTCGTGCACCTTCCCTTTATCCCATATCTCACCATGCATGGTTTCCTACAAGTGTTTCATGGTTTCCAAAAAACCGCACACCACCTGTGAACCTGTAGAAAATCCCAAAAAACACTTTAAAATTCTTCCAAACTCTCCCAATGTTCACCCAAACACTTTATATACTTAAAAAGCATAAATAAAGGGCTACTTACCAGAAAGTGAGGGTGTTATATTATAGCTCACCCATTTATTATGTACGCCCCCAAGTTGTCCCTTAAAGTTTTAGAAGAGCATTGAAAATTTAAGAGCATGTTAACAAAATTTTAAATAAAGTTTTTGTATCATAGTTTTATGATGTTATGTTATGTACCTAATCTTCCAAAGACACTAGGCCTCTTGATCTTTTGGGTTGTATTAAGTGCATTTTTATGCAGTAAATCATGAATTAATGTGTAATAAAGACAAGGGTTTTCATAATTATTATCAAAGGAAAGTATAGTTATTTTTGGTATTTGGATTAGAAAACTCTATTAAAATCCTTAGGGATAAGACTAAACATAGAAAAAAATCCCTAAAATTTTAGTAAAGTATAGAGTAAGTGGTTTCCAAACAAAGAAATCCTTTTCTGGATACTACAAGTGGATGTGGCTCTTGGAAAAATATACCTAAGAGAAACAACCCCCAAAACACATTATTTAGATAGACTCAATTGGGAATTGGTGCATGATAATGGGCCTTACTGCACACCTAGTTTGGCACTCCCAGAGGATATGTTTTGGTAAATTCACAAGATCATTACAAACCATTATTAAGTGAAAAAAAGATGCCTATATGATTTTGTGTTAGGAAATGTATCATGGATAACTTAGATCGAAGCCTATAAATTCATAGGTTAAGGAACATATGTCATTTATGATTTGTCCCTTTAACGTTCATAGTTTCTCTTTTATGTGATGAATAATTTAAAAATAATTATCCATAATTATCCCTTTATTCTAGTCAATGGCTAGAAATAGGAGGAACCAAGTCAACAATACTACATTCCCTTTTCCTAGGGTATACATGATCTTAAAATCATAATCCTAAAAGAATATCTTCCATATCTATTCTTAAAATTTCATATCTACTTGATAGAATATATAATGTAAGATTTTGGGGTTAGTGAAGACTAAAGAATCATGTTCTAAGTAGTAAATGCCTTTAAAGCATTATAGAAGTCACCATAACTACAAAATTGATATCATGATCTATATAATTGAATTCATGAGGCTGTAATTTCTTAAAACCACAAGATATAACTATAAGAACCCAAGTATTTATAGAATAATTTGTTTTATATTATTATTCTTGAATTAAGCAGCTACATTCTTTATGTTAAGTAATTCTTAAATTAAATAATTTATTATATGGTTATTTATTAATTTTTCAATTATATAATTTTAATTTGAAAAAATAATTTCATTTTTGAATTAATAATTTCAAAATTATCTTAGTATGATTTTTTTTATAATTTTCTAAAAAGTTTAATTTTTGGCGAATAGTAAAAATAGAGACTTTTATAAAATACAATATTTTTTGTGATGTCATGAAGACATAATTACGATATAAAATTTATTAAATTTATTTAATAACTAAATTATGATTTTATAAGAGTAATATTGTACAGAAATAATATAGAACATGTATGTTATAATTTATTTCATGATAAGTATAAAAATTGTTGTCAATACCGATGCAATGCCTGCGCAACATTGTCAATGTAAAATTTGGTTCTTTATAAATACTAATTTAGTGATAAAAATAATTTTAAAGACTTTTTATTAATTATTATGTATAATATATGTTTTTGTATGTTAATTTTTAATTTTAGAGTTATATTACATTAATATTATCCAAATTCCTACACAATGCTTGCGTAAGACAAGAAAAGAAAAAATAAAAAATTTAAGAAGTTTTATTGACATGTATATGAGTGGATATACATAATGAATGAATACAGAACTTTATTTTTTAACCTAATTAATTTATTTTTAATTTTTATATATGAAATAATTAACATTAATACATGTACAACACTGATGCAGTGCTTGTGCAAGCATAAGAAAAATAAATAAAATGTTTTTGTTAAAATTATAAGAATTATTAAATGAACCAAATTGTGGTTAAAATGTTTTCTATAAGAAATTGTAGACCATTATAACGTTTTTATTCAAATTTGGGACCATTTTGGACCCACATGAATCACTTTAATGCCTTTATAATATTTTAATTTAAAAGTAAGTCAAGTTGTCACATTATAGTTTTCAATTTTGTATAATATTTTAATGAATGGGTTTCCATTATAGTTTTTAAAATATAAATAGTTTATTGAAAGAAAATAAATTTATATTCTTCATGAAATTTTATTTTTAATTTTTAGGGAATAAATAAATACCTTAATGGCCGAAACAATTATGATATAGTAATTATTTAATTAATGAATAAATCAAATTAATGATATTAAAAATAAAAAAATAAATGAAATTTGAAGTTTATAAGCTAATTCATGTTTTCCATAGATTAATATGATAAGTCGATGATATAATAAAAAATTTCATTCAAATTTGAAACTTTTTTTTGATGTGTATACAATCTTAATTGTGAATAGTGTTTAATTTGAAAAAATTATTTTTCATGAATAAAATATTTTATTAAATTATTTTAAAAATCACAAAAATATCTAATAAGGCCAAATGGAATGATATTGTGTAAAAAATTTAGACCTTTTTGTAAGTATTAAACCCCACAATATATTTATTATATTTTAATAATTTGAGTAAATCCTAAGTTACCCCTCACCTCACTTATAAAAGGATGCTCCTTCCTTCAAAAATTTCATAACCTTAAGACTTCTTGTTCAGAAAAAATCTTCCAAATTCCATCCTCATCATACCTTATCACATTCTTGTTCTTCTGGTCTCACAAAAATACCAATTCCACGATCCTTATGAAGGTTCTCAAGAATTTTTTTTCAAGAGTTAAATTTCTTTTTTTTCTTTTCTTTTTATCTTTTAAATTCTTTCTCACTTATACCTTATCCCCACCTATTATCCAATGTTTCATGAAAACTCTAGTATCACATATATACTTTAATGTTTTTGTGTTTATGGTATATTCATCATAAAATCTCTCATCTTATCCTTTTATTCTTAAATAATGAAATTTCCATCCGTGGTGCGTTAATTCACTACCTTCGTGGATGATGATTTTTTGTTTTCCTTTTTACCAAAATCATGGAAAGTTTAAATTAACATTTAATTTTTTAAAATAAACCATATATATATATTTTATCACTTTTGGATTATTATTTCATTTTAACAAGGAAAACCATAAATTAATTGACCTTGGAAACCATGAAAAGAACACACCCGAAACAATGAAAATAACAAAATATTGTTAATAAATGGGAAGAAAATGTTATAAGAAGATAATTTAAGGTATTATGAACATGATTTTAGTTATTTAATATATTAATAACACTATTCAAACCATTATACATGAGGTTTAAACACATTTGAAGGAAGTCCAACCCAAGGTAATGTACTTTCCTTTTAAAATCCTTTTAAATGTCTCTTTTATGAAATTCAAAAAGATTGTTCTTTTTTTATACGGCATGAGCGGTTTATCCTGATTTCATAAAACTTTATTACTATAGTTATTCCTTTATATGTTTTTATAGTTATTTTTTAGGAATAATATTTCATTATTATGTGCGTGGTTTTTGTTTTATTTTAATAGTGCTTTTTACAAAAAAAGGTATTTTGATGTCGGAATGTGTTTTTCTCATGGGTTTAAATGAGTTATCAAAGGTTTTATTCATGATATGTTCCTTAAGAATTATTTATGTTGGTTTGATCCCATTATAGATCAATATATGATGGGTTGAGCCCCATTATAACTCAAGATATGTTGGGTTAATCCCATTATAGCTCAAGATATGATGGGTGAGCCCCATTACAGCTCTCTAATGCATTGGGTACTTAGAAGTTGGAAGTCAACTGAAAGGTTAGTCCATTTTAAGGGTGAATTTAAGAGTGATATGGTAAATATGTCCCAAGAAAACTTCATGATATTTCTATTCATGCTAATGAGTTTATTTATGAAAAGGGTTTTAATAGTTTTTATATTTTCACTAGACTAACAATTTATTTCTTTATATCCCTTACAGATCTTTTTATGCTCATCCCAAGTTTTTAAAATGTTTTTCATAGGTCATAAGGATGGGTAATAGAAATAATGAAGTCTTGATTAATGTTATGAAGATTTGTCAAATAAATCATGTTTTATATTTTGGAAGAAATGGATACTGTTTTAATAGTATCCACTTTTTATGAATGTGGAATGTTATGTATGCATTATATACTAATTCTCTAAAACTCTAAACCTGAAAAGATCATCGATGTGGAGGAAAGTAAGTTCTTGACTAAAATTTAAGATTATGTAATGTCTTAAGGATGGGTCCTTATAGTTGGTATCAAAGGATGGTTTAGATAACCTTAGGGGCTAGGATGATGTTAATAAAATACCAAAAATGATTTTTAACTTATGGTTAATTTAAAATGGTATAACATTTGAAGATTACCATGTTGCTTTGTCTAAGATATTTCTGTTCAGAATGGTTTTCTATAGAATAAACAAGGAAACTGAAGTAGGAAGGCACCGCGAAGTTGATATCTTTCCGAATCCGTATCCTGGAATGGTGGGAATTGGAACCAATCATTTTTTGACAGTAATGGATTAGTTAACTTAGGTGATAAATGGACATAGTATCCATGCTAGAGAGGAACCTGATCTACCATGAAGAAACATGTCTTTTATGGAGCATTTTATAAGGCAACATCCTTAATCTTTCAGTGGGACCTCAGATCCAGTGGTGGCTGAAGGATGGATAAATGCTCTAGAAAAGATATTTTATATCATGGGATGTTCAGAATGAAAAAATCTAACACTATCCATTTATCGTTTTGAAGGTGAACCCGATCAATGGTGCTCTATGGTTAAGAATATGAGAGAAAAAGATAATCTTGAAAGTCTGGAATGGGATGATTTTAAGAGTCTTTTTCTAGAAAAATATTTTCCTAAAATTGTTTGACTTAAAATAGAGAAACAATTCTTGGAATTAAGGTAGAAAGATGATGAATATATGGTTGTGTATGAAGCCAATTTTATGAGATTGGCCAGGTACGTACCATATTTTACTCGGGACTTTGATAGTAAAATTAATAGATTTTACTCTGGTTTGAAACCATTTTTAGGAAGATCTTTGTCTTGACAAGAGTTTAAAAGCTATGAGAAACTTGTTCATTGTGATAAAAAATTTGAGATGGATTTTTCTGACACATATGTGCCTTGTGATGAAAAGAATAAGAAGTAGTTAGGTTGACAGGAATTGGGGAAGAATTCATCAAAGAAACCTGGAGGTAAGAAAATCAATTTCCCTTCTTTTGAAAAGTGCGGTAAAAAGAATTCTAGAGAATGTCTTGTAAACTCTAGGAAATGATACTAAAGTGGAAATTTTGGACACATGTCTCATGATTGCAAGTAAAATGATCTAAAAATTAATGAGAAGCCTATGGTGAGATGCTTTAACTGTAAGGAATTGGGTCATTTTTCTATTATGAGTCGAAAGTTAGTTCAAGGGGGAAGTCAATAAGATTGGAAGCAAAAGGGTGTGGAAAAATCCTATTCAACTACTTTAGTAGATATTGAGCCATCAAATGAGGTTTTATCAGGTACATTGCTTGTTTTTACAGATTTCACCAATGTGTTGTTTGATTCGGGGTCTACACATTCCTTCATTTTAGAGAAATTTCTTTCTAAATTGGAAATTCCACCTCAAGAAATGAAGCCAGAACTCATGGTAAAAACACCTAGAGGAAATATTATGGAAAAAATAAATTATAAGAATTTACCTATCATTGAATGTGGAAAGTGTTTACCTGCAAACCTTTTTGTATTGACTCTAGTAGTGTTTGATTTTATTATGGGAATTGAGTTGCTTTCTGTAAAGACCCGTAAATTTCAAGGAAATTTTTTTCTTAATTTTCTTTGGAATTTTACAAGAACGCAGTTTCTGACGGCACCTGATTCCGAGGCCCGGTGTGCCCGGAATCATTTTCCGAAGTTTGGCTCGGGTACGTTCAGTGAACGGACGAGCGGGTTTTTCTAACTTTTTAACTGGTGCCCGGAATCAAATTCTGAGGGCACCGATGAAATCGCAGCGCCGATATTCGCTTAGAAACGCCTCTTCTGGAGTTGCGTTTGCTCGGATGTGGTTTTTAATTTTCGGGCTTAAAGTTAAGAAATAAAATAATTTTGCGACAACTTTATTTTATTTCGCTTAAGCCACTTGGAAGCCACTTGAAGCCACTTAAAGGCGGCTTGAACTGAGTTGAACTGGATAGGATGCTATCCAGAAATATCCTACCCCTTGGTAGGATATTTGTGAGGTGGGGCCCGCACGAGCCCCGCCGTTTCTTTCCGCTAAGTAACGCACCCGCGAAAACCCGTCAAAGAAACTGAAAGTCAACCGACGCGTTTTCTAAATTCTTAACAGACCATTTAATTGGGCTGTTTCTTTCGTCCAATTAATTGGGCAGTTTCTTTGGTAAATTAATTCTTGGAATTAATTGTTCGTTTCTTTTTTTTTTAATCGTTGCTTGTGCGTTAATAAAATAAGATTACTCTTATTTTATTTTGGGTGGAAGCTTGTGGCGTGGGGAGAATTTGGAGGAGAGCGTTCTTCTTCGGCGAAGAACGCGAAGAACGCCGGCCTCCGGCGAAGAACGCCGAAACCGCGGAAATCAACGACGCTTCTTCCGTGACGTTTCTTCCGCGACGATCGTTCCTTTCCAAGCGACGTTCTCCCTTCGGACGCACCTCGACGACAACGGAATCAACGACGTTTCTCCGGCGACGTTTCTTCCGCGACGATCGTCCTCTTCCGCGACGAACTCGCGAGCGACAACGCTTGACGTAGGGGTTTTAAACCTTTTTAAAGTTGTTGATCTTTCCTTCGATCTTGAAGGTTCTTTTTCTTTGTCGGCCCTTGTTTCCGAATCTTTTTATTTATTTTAAAAAGATTGTGATGGATTTTCGTTCTAGAAAGGCCGATTGTTATCAATCTAATGCGAGGGGGGTCGGGCCGCACAAACACGGCCGAACCCCCCCTCCTTTATTCTTGTTGTTTCTTGCGGATGGAGCGAGATGGCGTGGTGCCGTCGCACCACGCGGGAATCGTACGACAACTATTGAGCGGCGCCGTCGCGCCGCGCTGTGGAACGAAATCAAACAAGATCGAGACGCCTTCGCGCCACGCCGAGAAAGTCGATCAAGCACGTGACGTCGTCGCGCCGCGCCAAAGAGGCCGCAGATTAAATTAATTTTATTTTGTTCTTGAGCGCAGATTGACGGGCGACGACAAACGAGGCCGCAAGTTAATTTTGAGGCCTCCGCAGTGAAGGTCGGGTCCCGGGATGACCGTAGGCGCAGACGGGAAGCAAATCGGACCACCGGAGCGTCTCCGGTGGCCCGCGGAAGCCGGCGGCGGCGCGGGTCGCCGGCGCCGGCGGCCGGAGGCGGCGGCACCCCGCGGGTGTCCAGGGTGGCACCCCGCGGGTGCCGCGGGGCTGTCTGGCGACACCCCGCGGGTGTCCAGGGTGGCACCCCGCGGGTGCCGCGGGGCTGTCTGGCGACACCCTGCGGGTGTCCAGCGCGACACCCCGCGGGTGCCGCGGGGTTGTCAGGCGACACCCCGCGGGTGTCCAGCGCGACACCCGCGGGTGCCGCGGGGTTGTCAGGCGACACCCCGCGGGTGTCCAGCGCGACACCCCGCGGGTGCCGCGGGGTTGTCAGGCGGCACCCCGCGGGTGTCCAGCGCGACACCCCGCGGGTGCCGCGGGGCTGTCAGGCCGCTCGGCCGAGCCGAGCCGGACCGGCCCTGGCCGGGCGGGGCCGGGACAACCGGGTCGGACCCGGTTCGGGCCGACCCAGGGGGGGTCGGGCCGGGTCGGCCCGGACCCGGACCCCCCCCGTTTTCGGACCATTTCGGTCAAATTCACATATCTTGAGCTACGGACGTCCGATTGACGTGCCGTCAGCCGCGTTGTGTTTCTCTTAGTGAGACGGATCTTTTGGCATACTCCGCCCGAGGTTTGGACGCAAGTGGAGTACGGTCGGGTTGGTTTTGCCTTAAAAACCAACCGGGCCCCGGGGACGAGAATGCCAATAACTCTCAGACCGGGCGTCCGATCGACGCACCGTCTGTTGCGTTGAGTTCCTGTTTACGATACAGAACTTTTGACATCCTTCGCCCGAGTTTTGGATACAGATAGTAGTGGCCGGGTTGGATCGCACCCGAAATCCAACCGGGCCCCTGGAACGGAAAAGATGATATCTTTCAGACAGGACGTCCGTTCGACGAACCGTCAGCGGCGTTGGTGTTTACGTTTAGTAACGGTCCCTATGAGTATACCCTATGGGAGTTCGGGGTACAGTTGAGATACGGCCGGGATTGGTTTTGCTCACGAAACCAACCGGGCCCCTGGGACGAAAAGGCTAATAACTCACAAACCGGGCGTCCGATCGACGCGCCGTCTGTTGCGTTGAGACCCCTGTGACGAGGCGGTCCTTTGAGATACTTCTTCGTGAGACCTTGAGATACTTGGAGTATCGAACAGTAACTCATGGAGCGGACCCTCCCGGAGACGAGCGTGCAGAGTACGGAGACCGTGTAGCCGGCTGAGACTTGACGACTGCTTGACCGACTCGACTTGGAGTGAGTCGACTAGCCCAGTGGACGGAGCGCCCGGTAGTTGGCAGCAAACCCGCGGTACTCGACAGGAGAAGTACCTCAGTAGGCTATTTGGGTGAGCGCCCGGTATTTGGCGACAGACCCTCAGCGGACGGAGCGCCCGGTAGTTGGCCGCAAACCCGCAGTACTCGACAGGAGGAGTACCTCAGCAGTCTTAGGTTAGTGAGCAGTACCTCGGAGTCGTGACAGGACCACTGTACACTCTAGAGACGGAGCTCTTCAGTAGCTACGGTTTCGATAATGAAAAATCCTGGTTGAGCTGAGTCAATGAATCTTTGCGTTTCCTCATGATTGAGATGGGTCGCTTGATAACTTAGGTATATGTATGGGCATGTACCTGGGTGATGGTTATCCGTTGATTTCATGATTTTTGTGTATCCTTGTGATTGGATGGGCTACTTGATGACTTAGGTATATGTATGGGCATATACCTAAGTAGAGTCTGATGTTACTTCGTGATTGCTGTCTTTGCTTTGTGGATATCCATGTTGGATTTAGTGAGACCTTAAGGGTCTCGGGGTCCCTACTGAGTAGCTTATACTCACCCCTGCACGGGCTATGCCCGCACTTCGTTGTGTTGGTTGCAGACGACGGACAGCGCAGATCGCAGTTGAGGCTTGCGGAGCAGGTCGGTACCCGGAGGAGGACCACTGGGCGGACGTACCCGGAGTAGACAACAGGACCCGAGGAGTAGAGGAGCTATCTGTACCTACCCTTCAGGTAGGATCCGTGGTGGACGATCCAGGAGCTGAGCCATCTGTACCTACCCTTCAGGTAGGAATCGAGGAGGACGACCCAGGAGCCGCTTCGTTCTTCCAGCTGCTGTTTTTCCCTTTCGAGTTGTACTTTACAGTTGGGCTTGTATTTCCGGCCCTTTTTCTTTTCTTCGCTTGTGTTTACTTTTCCGCTTGCTTACTCTGTGGTGTTTGTTTGCTTTTGTAATGGCAATGCCTTCCCAGTTATCGGGATTTACGCCATTGGTGCTAGTCGTCAGCCCCTGGCCTATGGAAGGCGGGCTTGGGGTAGTCACGGCACGGGCCCCGAGGTCGGGTCGTGACAGATTGGTATCAGAGGTGGTCGGTTCTACCGTAGACTCTGATCTTTCTTTCTATGAAGCAATAGTGTTAAGGGTACCGAGTGTGGTTTTCAGTTCAGGGAGTCCAGTGTTGGAGCGGGCGGCCGACGTATCCATACACCAGGACCCTGGAAACTGATTTCCGACTTTGTGCACGAAAACACTGATTGCGTGTGTGTTTTAAAAGGTTTCCCCCCTTAAAACAGCTCAAACCAGGTCAGCTCACCAGGTATAATCGTTTGACCGTGTTACGTTGTTCCTTTCAGGATGCCTTTTCTCGGACGACCAGCTAGAGCCCGGAGGGATGTGCGTACTGATAGTCTGTCGAGCGACGAGGCTTCGGTACAGGGCCCTCTTGCAGTTGAGGCACCAGCGGAGGCACCAGCGATACTACCATACGTTGGGCCACCGATGCCACCAGCCCCAGCAGTAGGCGATGCCCACTACTTGCGCGCACTGCATGAGTTCCAGCGCCAGAGGCCACCCAGGTTCGGGGGAGAGACGGACCCGCAGACGGCTGAGGATTGGCTGGAGGCTGTGGTGGGAGTCTTCAGGCTAGTGGGGACGCCATCAGACTTCATGGTGACCTTTGCTGCCAGCCTTCTTCAGGCAGCAGCAGGCAGGTGGTGGAGCCACTTGTTCCAGTTTTTCGATGGGATGGCTTTCACATGGGAAGACTTCGATACCTTCTTCAGGGTGGAGTTTGTGCCAGTAGCTCTACACCCCGAGGGTGTTCGGGAGCTGCTGCCTTTGCCGCGTGTTTTTCGATCAGAAGCCGAGTCATCTGTGGGCAGTAGACAGATGATGGAGAGGTCTAGGAGGACCAGACAAGCAGTTGGGCGATCTCGGGTTTTAGGACCGGTGGTGCGGGGCACCCGGAGAGGGAACAGAGCCAGCCGTGCAAGGAGCAGGTTGTGTTACTCATGCCGCGGAAAGGGTCACCTGGCACGTGACTGTCCGACTCCTCGTACAGTTGATCCATAGGCTTTTGAGGAGCCACCGAGGCAGAGGCAGCGACGAATGCTTGAGCAACAGTAGAGCAGTGGACAAGGCAGTAGAGATCCTGGAGCAGGTGGGCAGGAGCGGAGCTAGTGGATACGTCTCTTGTACTTCTAGTTCCATGTTGATGTTGTTTTTGTGTCTTTGTACCATGAGCTGCAATAAAATAAAGACACTTATCTTGTGATGTTTTCCTTCCTGTCCTCTTTTGTGATGTTACTGAGTGGTCCCGGTTAAACTGTTGACTTGACCCTCACTTTCGAGATTTCAACTGGAGGAGACCCAGTGACCTCACACTGATGCCGACAGTGTGACTCGACCCTTGGAGGCGAGAGTGACAGTTGGATCTCTTAGTAGTTACGTCAAGGCCTTACGACGTCATCCATGGCATGAATGCATCCTTCATGCCAGGATTGACTGTATTAGGCAATGGGCGTGGTTCATCTAGAGAGGGGATGAGACCAGGTTTCTCTTTTCGGCAAAGGAGAAATTTTAGCAGCTCTTCCAGATCATATGCAAAGGAGGTGCAGTCATCCAGGAGCGGATGAAGACTGCACAGTGCAGTAAGAAACAGGAAACCAGTGCCAGTCTTAGAGACTCGGGCGTGTTAAATGTTTCAAGAAGAGGAAGCTTAAAGGAGAGATGAGTCTACAAAGCAGCAGACGTGGAGGCACTGCTAGGTGAGCAGCATGAGGTGGTGTACATCCTAGCATGCTACAACCACCCGCCTTGGTTATTCCCGCCAGGCTCAGGGAGCTGAATGGCGGAGGAAGAGTGCAGCTGCATGCGGTCAAGGAGTGTGACCCAATGGCTCTAGAAATGATTCAAGGGACAGTCTATGTCCACTACTAGCTGCTGTAGTAACAGACGTCGGTATGAATCATTCCTCGCTTCCACAAATCTTGTTCCAGACCTAGAGTTTCCGGTAAGCCGTGGACTTGACCCTCACGTCTGGAGATACCTTGGGAGGAGACTCGATAATCACACTTACGCCGGCGGTGTGGTCAGACCTTCGAGGCGAGAGTTCTGGTTGGAATCTCTTGGTGGCAGCGTCGAGGCCTTACGACGTTAGTTTGAGTATGGAATGGGCAATAACTGTTCACACTCAAATTGACGGTATTAGGCAAACGTTGGGGTGGGTTTTCCTTGGTCGGCGTAAAAAGGAAACCCCAGGCAGTGCAGGGTAACTCTTGCACAGGAGGGTGCGACCGATCATTCTTGAGTCGGTCAACCTTACCCTCATAGCAGCAGTCGTTTTGAGTTTCAGTTCTAACAGAAATGGGGACCTCTGGAGTTCGGGGATGACGACCACGTCTTTTTACGGGTCTCACCTCGACGAGGTTTACGGAGATGTGGCCTGGGAGGCAAGTTATCTCCGAGGTTCAACGGACCTTTCTAGGTCCTCAGCTGGGTAGGCGAGGTGGTTTACCGCTTGGCCCATCCACTTCAGTTGCACTAGGTGCACGACGTTTTCCACGTATCCCAACTGAGGAGATACGTGCTCAACCCCCTCGCGTATCATCGACCATGAGGAGATAGACGGTGGCGATGAGTGTCTTATACAGAGGTTCCTATGGGGATCGAGGATCGACAGGAGCGGATCCTAGGAGGATGGTCGATTCCTCTTGTGCACTTTCTTTGGCAGCGCGGGAACCTCCAGGTGAGCACATGGGAGCGGAAGGCTCAGATGCGTGCTCAGTACCGCTTTGTTTCCCTAAGTTTGTGGTGAAGCTTTACGGGGACGTAAAGCCCTGTGGTGGGAGTAATGTAAAGACCCGTAAATTTCAAGGAAATTTTTTTCTTAATTTTCTTTGGAATTTTACAAGAACGCAGTTTCTGACGGCACCTGATTCCGAGGCCCGGTGTGCCCGGAATCATTTTCCGAAGTTTGGCTCGGGTACGTTCAGTGAACGGACGAGCGGGTTTTTCTAACTTTTTAACTGGTGCCCGGAATCAAATTCTGAGGGCACCGATGAAATCGCAGCGCCGATATTCGCTTAGAAACGCCTCTTCTGGAGTTGCGTTTGCTCGGATGTGGTTTTTAATTTTCGGGCTTAAAGTTAAGAAATAAAATAATTTTGCGACAACTTTATTTTATTTCGCTTAAGCCACTTGGAAGCCACTTGAAGCCACTTAAAGGCGGCTTGAACTGAGTTGAACTGGATAGGATGCTATCCAGAAATATCCTACCCCTTGGTAGGATATTTGTGAGGTGGGGCCCGCACGAGCCCCGCCGTTTCTTTCCGCTAAGTAACGCACCCGCGAAAACCCGTCAAAGAAACTGAAAGTCAACCGACGCGTTTTCTAAATTCTTAACAGACCATTTAATTGGGCTGTTTCTTTCGTCCAATTAATTGGGCAGTTTCTTTGGTAAATTAATTCTTGGAATTAATTGTTCGTTTCTTTTTTTTTTAATCGTTGCTTGTGCGTTAATAAAATAAGATTACTCTTATTTTATTTTGGGTGGAAGCTTGTGGCGTGGGGAGAATTTGGAGGAGAGCGTTCTTCTTCGGCGAAGAACGCGAAGAACGCCGGCCTCCGGCGAAGAACGCCGAAACCGCGGAAATCAACGACGCTTCTTCCGTGACGTTTCTTCCGCGACGATCGTTCCTTTCCAAGCGACGTTCTCCCTTCGGACGCACCTCGACGACAACGGAATCAACGACGTTTCTCCGGCGACGTTTCTTCCGCGACGATCGTCCTCTTCCGCGACGAACTCGCGAGCGACAACGCTTGACGTAGGGGTTTTAAACCTTTTTAAAGTTGTTGATCTTTCCTTCGATCTTGAAGGTTCTTTTTCTTTGTCGGCCCTTGTTTCCGAATCTTTTTATTTATTTTAAAAAGATTGTGATGGATTTTCGTTCTAGAAAGGCCGATTGTTATCAATCTAATGCGAGGGGGGTCGGGCCGCACAAACACGGCCGAACCCCCCCTCCTTTATTCTTGTTGTTTCTTGCGGATGGAGCGAGATGGCGTGGTGCCGTCGCACCACGCGGGAATCGTACGACAACTATTGAGCGGCGCCGTCGCGCCGCGCTGTGGAACGAAATCAAACAAGATCGAGACGCCTTCGCGCCACGCCGAGAAAGTCGATCAAGCACGTGACGTCGTCGCGCCGCGCCAAAGAGGCCGCAGATTAAATTAATTTTATTTTGTTCTTGAGCGCAGATTGACGGGCGACGACAAACGAGGCCGCAAGTTAATTTTGAGGCCTCCGCAGTGAAGGTCGGGTCCCGGGATGACCGTAGGCGCAGACGGGAAGCAAATCGGACCACCGGAGCGTCTCCGGTGGCCCGCGGAAGCCGGCGGCGGCGCGGGTCGCCGGCGCCGGCGGCCGGAGGCGGCGGCACCCCGCGGGTGTCCAGGGTGGCACCCCGCGGGTGCCGCGGGGCTGTCTGGCGACACCCCGCGGGTGTCCAGGGTGGCACCCCGCGGGTGCCGCGGGGCTGTCTGGCGACACCCTGCGGGTGTCCAGCGCGACACCCCGCGGGTGCCGCGGGGTTGTCAGGCGACACCCCGCGGGTGTCCAGCGCGACACCCGCGGGTGCCGCGGGGTTGTCAGGCGACACCCCGCGGGTGTCCAGCGCGACACCCCGCGGGTGCCGCGGGGTTGTCAGGCGGCACCCCGCGGGTGTCCAGCGCGACACCCCGCGGGTGCCGCGGGGCTGTCAGGCCGCTCGGCCGAGCCGAGCCGGACCGGCCCTGGCCGGGCGGGGCCGGGACAACCGGGTCGGACCCGGTTCGGGCCGACCCAGGGGGGGTCGGGCCGGGTCGGCCCGGACCCGGACCCCCCCCGTTTTCGGACCATTTCGGTCAAATTCACATATCTTGAGCTACGGACGTCCGATTGACGTGCCGTCAGCCGCGTTGTGTTTCTCTTAGTGAGACGGATCTTTTGGCATACTCCGCCCGAGGTTTGGACGCAAGTGGAGTACGGTCGGGTTGGTTTTGCCTTAAAAACCAACCGGGCCCCGGGGACGAGAATGCCAATAACTCTCAGACCGGGCGTCCGATCGACGCACCGTCTGTTGCGTTGAGTTCCTGTTTACGATACAGAACTTTTGACATCCTTCGCCCGAGTTTTGGATACAGATAGTAGTGGCCGGGTTGGATCGCACCCGAAATCCAACCGGGCCCCTGGAACGGAAAAGATGATATCTTTCAGACAGGACGTCCGTTCGACGAACCGTCAGCGGCGTTGGTGTTTACGTTTAGTAACGGTCCCTATGAGTATACCCTATGGGAGTTCGGGGTACAGTTGAGATACGGCCGGGATTGGTTTTGCTCACGAAACCAACCGGGCCCCTGGGACGAAAAGGCTAATAACTCACAAACCGGGCGTCCGATCGACGCGCCGTCTGTTGCGTTGAGACCCCTGTGACGAGGCGGTCCTTTGAGATACTTCTTCGTGAGACCTTGAGATACTTGGAGTATCGAACAGTAACTCATGGAGCGGACCCTCCCGGAGACGAGCGTGCAGAGTACGGAGACCGTGTAGCCGGCTGAGACTTGACGACTGCTTGACCGACTCGACTTGGAGTGAGTCGACTAGCCCAGTGGACGGAGCGCCCGGTAGTTGGCAGCAAACCCGCGGTACTCGACAGGAGAAGTACCTCAGTAGGCTATTTGGGTGAGCGCCCGGTATTTGGCGACAGACCCTCAGCGGACGGAGCGCCCGGTAGTTGGCCGCAAACCCGCAGTACTCGACAGGAGGAGTACCTCAGCAGTCTTAGGTTAGTGAGCAGTACCTCGGAGTCGTGACAGGACCACTGTACACTCTAGAGACGGAGCTCTTCAGTAGCTACGGTTTCGATAATGAAAAATCCTGGTTGAGCTGAGTCAATGAATCTTTGCGTTTCCTCATGATTGAGATGGGTCGCTTGATAACTTAGGTATATGTATGGGCATGTACCTGGGTGATGGTTATCCGTTGATTTCATGATTTTTGTGTATCCTTGTGATTGGATGGGCTACTTGATGACTTAGGTATATGTATGGGCATATACCTAAGTAGAGTCTGATGTTACTTCGTGATTGCTGTCTTTGCTTTGTGGATATCCATGTTGGATTTAGTGAGACCTTAAGGGTCTCGGGGTCCCTACTGAGTAGCTTATACTCACCCCTGCACGGGCTATGCCCGCACTTCGTTGTGTTGGTTGCAGACGACGGACAGCGCAGATCGCAGTTGAGGCTTGCGGAGCAGGTCGGTACCCGGAGGAGGACCACTGGGCGGACGTACCCGGAGTAGACAACAGGACCCGAGGAGTAGAGGAGCTATCTGTACCTACCCTTCAGGTAGGATCCGTGGTGGACGATCCAGGAGCTGAGCCATCTGTACCTACCCTTCAGGTAGGAATCGAGGAGGACGACCCAGGAGCCGCTTCGTTCTTCCAGCTGCTGTTTTTCCCTTTCGAGTTGTACTTTACAGTTGGGCTTGTATTTCCGGCCCTTTTTCTTTTCTTCGCTTGTGTTTACTTTTCCGCTTGCTTACTCTGTGGTGTTTGTTTGCTTTTGTAATGGCAATGCCTTCCCAGTTATCGGGATTTACGCCATTGGTGCTAGTCGTCAGCCCCTGGCCTATGGAAGGCGGGCTTGGGGTAGTCACGGCACGGGCCCCGAGGTCGGGTCGTGACACTTTCTTTTTATCATGATAAGATAGATTGTATAACTAAAGAAGTTTTTTTTCATAAAGATCTTCATTTTGTGTAAAATAATGAACCCATACCATTGATAACATAATAGGAAGCTAAGAATATGTTAAAAGATAGAAATGAATGTTATCTTGCACACATTATTGAAAATAAATGGAAAGTTCAGATTAATGATGACCAGTGGAAAATGAGTATCTTGATGTTTTTACTGATGATTTTCCTAATGTTATTCCTGATCGAAAGGTTGAGTTTACTATTGACTTAGTTCCTGATGCTAATCTAATTTCTAAACCCCCTTATTGAATGAATCAAATAGAAATTCTAGAATTGAAAAATCAGCTACAAGAATTATTATATAAAGTCTTCATACAACCTATAAATTCACCATGGGGTGATCCTATCTTGTCTATTAAAAATAAATATGGTTCAATTAGACTTTTCATTGATTATAGAGCCTTGAATAACATCACAGTTAAGAACAAGTATCCATTGCCTAATATCGATGATTTATTTAATCAACTCTAGGGAGAAAAATATTTTTCAAAGGTTGACCGGAGGTTGGGGTACCATCAGTTGAAATTAAAGTAAGCATACATCTGAATACTACATTCCGTACTAGATATGGGTATTATGAATTTTTTGTTATACTGTTTCAGTTAACTAATGAACTTGCTGTATTAATCAATCTTATGAATAGAATATTTCTTGAGTTCTTGGATAATTTTGTGGTTGTGTTTATTTATGACATTATGATATATTCTAAAAGTAAATAGGAGCATGAAATACATTTTGGCATATTTTGGTATATTTTGAGATAGATGAATTTTTCAGTAAAATCATATACAATAAGTATTATGAAATAATTAGGATGTAAAAATTATTTAATAATTAATATAATTACATCCATGACAAAAAATAAGTCATTTTATCAATATAATGTATTTTAATGAATAAAAATGAATTTCTCAACCCTAATTTTCTAAAGTCTAAAATGGAAATTTAGTTTAAAAAAAAATTAATGGAAAATTGATACTTATATGGATAAAGTAATATTAAAAAATTGGATTTTGGTTTTCAAATTATTAAAAGTAAAAAAAAACATTCCTTAAATATAAAAAAACATGGTTTAAAACCATGGGTAAACCAATGGTTTTACATTTTCCACAATCTAGATTTCAAAGTCCTATGTTTAGAAATTAATAAACAATTCTTCCTAATTTTCTATAAATATCCACACATAGTCCCATTAATTTTCCCTATAAAATTAGTGACCATGTTTATCCTCTCATTTCCCTCTCAAGAGCCCCTCCAAGGTGTTTTTATGGTTCTAAGGTGTTCTTTATAAAGATTTAAGAAGATACATTCTAAGGTAAGGGTTCCTTATATCATCTTTTTTTATTTGTATAATTCTTTCTCATTCATTTTCATTTCAATGTGAAATGTTATTATAATTCATTATTATAAATTTATTATTTTTTATCAATTAGATTTCATTTTTTCCTCTCATTATATCACCTTCATAATAAGTTATAATTCTTAGCATTCCCATAGTCATAAACTCCATTATTCAAATCCCTACACATTCCATGTATTTATGGTATTATGGATACATTATTTATAAGAGGTGTAATTTTTCTAAGGATTATGGATACGTATTTAGTAGATATTTTATCAGGTCTCATGTGTATTAAACACTATTTTGGAACAATTTCACCTTTTCCATCAATGTATGTTGATATGGAAGTCTATTATTAAAGAAAGTTTGTATCCCTAATGCTTATGAGATATATATAAGACATATTCCTAATTTTTATAGGATATTTTTATATCATTGTTTTGGTATTCCACCATTGAAAACTATTGCATTCAATAATTATTTCCTATTTATATCCTTATACCATGAAAATACCCCACATTATTAGTTCATTATAATTCCTTTGACAAGGGTACTTTCTATTACATTATGGATATACTATAGTTTTTATGTTGATTGTTGATTATTATCCTAGATATCCATATTATTACCTTGAATGGGGAAATATTGATAATCCACATATCCCTTGTTTCTATATAGATAACTATTGATTACTTATCCATACTTATGTATGAGGTTCCTTAGGGAATATTATGATATGTATTATTTATCCATTATCCTCATATGATGGATGCATTTGAATTATTATGTGAAGGGTGGGGTCTAGAATAATATATCCCCTTGATACACAAGTAGGTCTCACGAGACAAAATATCTTGGGTATTTGGTGTATTCTATACCAATTTATGTATGATATCTTGGGATGAGGCCTTGATGATATGATTAAGATGTCAGAAATTTTTCATTCCATCACTTTGAGATTATTTATTATTGTCCATATGTCTACTTATCATTATTTTATCCATAAATATATTATATTCACATTTTTATTTATGTAGAATCATCTAATAATTTATTATTTCCATATTATATAATCCATGCTTATGTTATGATAACTTACACTGTACGCTACCCCTTATCGAGCATCTGAGATCACCCATTTATTTTGATTACCATTTCCCTAGGAAACCATAAATACCACTATGAATAGAATAATGATTAATAAGAAGAAATAAAAAATTTATCATGCATTCAAATGATGTATCTTAAGTTTTTAGTATAAAGTAATATTTATTTTTGTATCTAGTTTCACGTGACTAATAAACTATTGGATCCTATGTATTGAGATATAATAGGAATAAGATCATTAAATATTCTAAAATCATCTATGAGATAATTGTGGAAGGTGATTCAAAGTTATATTTTGAAATCAAGAAGATATTAGAGTTCATCATATTCCTTGATTTCCATATTATGGAGATTCATGAATGAGTATATAGAGCTAGTTTGAAAGAATTTTTTTGAATAATCACATGCCTTAATTAGATCATGAATAATGATTTAAGTATAGAGAATCACATGGAGTATAAATTACAAGATAGATATTATGAATACTTTAGATGACTAAGGAATTTTTTATTGGCCATAAGAATGTCTACTCACCGAGGGATTGAGATCTCTCACAAGAACTATCTAAACTGATGGTGTGGTGGAATTTATTTTTTAATGGAGTTACCTATGGATTATATCCATTGACGAGTAATTCAAGACACACTAACTTATTATATATATATATGTGTGTGTGTTTTTAGTTATGTCTTATAGGTACTCTTGTATAAAACTTCTTTATATGGAGCTTGACACATCACATGATTATCACTTTAATGATGAAGGAAAGAGAATAAAGAATCAGGTTCATGATATAATGATGAGATTAAAAAGATTATAAGGTAATGTATTTAATTTAAGAATACATTATATATTATAGATGAGACTGAAGAAGATAAAAAGACTTGGAATTGATGGAATTCAGTAAAGTATTATGTTGGAGATAATCATGGTGCATAATTTATATGTCACACTGATATTTGGATCTAAATTATTTTTTAAAATGGTTACTGATTCAACATTATATAATATGGTATTTATCATTAAAAAATAGATTAAAGTAGAAGAAAATTTCTATCTTATTTGAATCTATGGAACAACCAAATCTAGTTTCTTTGTGAAAGTGTTTTTGAGAAGTTTTTGGATTAGGTTGCACCATGATGGTAATCCTATAAGAGTTTTGTGTAACATTATTTGAGAGGTTGGAGTAACTTACCCTGTAAGCTAGCTCACAATGAAAAAAATGATATATTACATGATATAATATACATACTGTGAATGTTTTTTGATCTACTAGAGTTGAGTAGTTGAGATGATTAAACTGCAGTGCTCATTACCACATTGCAACATGCTTTCCATAGAAATGAGTAGATACATATGCTACACTATAAGCCTAATGGATATCCTATAATGGAAGATTTTATTTTATGGATTTTAGGAGAGATAGTTTTTAAGAATTTTGGATCTGTTTTTGACTGAATTATGCACCATGAAGGACCACATAACACTGTAATATTTTCTATTATGTTGTGATATTTACTCTCACACCATGACCTGGTTTATTCTAAAAACATATAGATATAACATGAAATACATTTTAAGGATGAAACAAGGATTAAAATTGGAAAAAATCAATAGTATATCAAATAAATTTGTCTTAGGATTTAAAATATATAATATATAGAGTAATATGAGGCTATCAAGGACTCATGGATCTATCATGAAAGTTTATGGAAATATAATTACAGGAGACATCTCTATAAATAGATCATCCCTATTTCTGTGAAAAAGTGTACTCATTTGGTTTACTCATCGAATTATAATAGAGTGATGAGATACATATCATGATATAATTGAGGATATGGCCACTCAATCAGGTCTTATTTTAGATAAAAATTATTCACATGACATCTATTAACATGAAGGCACTTTAGGAAGTTATAAAAAGGATCAAACAAAATTAAAATATTCTTATTATAGATATATTTCCCTTGTTTTAATTGAAATTGTTATAGGGGTTCATGAATATCTTCCTAATACATCTATTAATTAATTCATTATTGATAATAATAAGTTGAAATGTATGGAGTTATGATAACCATTGAACACTGAGGAAGTAACCAATTGATAACAATATTGTAGTGAACCTTATAATCCTTATGTAATGTGATTTAATTTCTATATCTATCATACCTATCATCATCATAATCATAATTATTGAGTTGATTTTCATGTGATCCATTCACTAATAGATAGTGTGGGTAAGGTGTATATGAAGGTTATAAAAAGTGAAAAGTTTATATTAGACTCTGACCATTAATTCCCCCATCTCAGTGGTTGAGAAACTCTCTTCTAAGATCAATAATTGGTATCAAATATAGTGTTCCAATGTGGATAAAAAACCCTACTCCTATAATACCATATAATTGTTATTGGATCCACTATACCAATGTGGATCACAAATCCTACTCCTTTGATAACTAGTAATTTGTATCAGAGCAGGTCCACCCACACAGATCACAAACTTTGTTTCTTCTTCAATTCTCTGATATCTAACAATTTGAGTCAAATCCAAGATTCAACGTTAAGGTTATAGTTAAACCCATGTGGATCATGATTTTTAAATAAATAGTGATAACATATTTAGGTATTGATCTGTATTTATAACATTTCATAAATTTTTTGATGAGTTCTTTTACTCAAGGATTTAAAAACTTTTTTTGGGGTCGGAATTGGATCATCTAGAGGTTTTAGATTTTATATATTCTTTATTAGTGATATCATCTTCTTAAGATATTATCTTATTACTATCAAGAAGTTTTGATTTCTAATCTATATCATGAATTTAAATTTCCATAATCTTTCAACTAGAATTTCAAAGAATGATTTTAATGGACAAATAGAGTCTATTCATAGATTCATAGTTTGGAATCAAAGGAAAATGAAGAAAAATAAATTAAGAAAGTTGAAGATTAATTTTTAACCATCTCATGTGATTATTTATAAAATTTTATAAAGCTTGAGAAATAAAACAAGAACCTTCAAAATGATATTTCAATTCTTAAGTGGTGTCTTGATTTATCTCAAGGATATGTGAATCTCATGAGTAGATATGCCTCACAATCTGAAGATGAAATAGATTTACATAAATCTGAATTGATGACTTACTAATTCACCATAAAAGGATTGTGGAAGCACCCTAACTCCATATAGATCAATGGTAAAGATTATAAAATTTTATATTTGAAGGATAATTAACTTTTAATTCTTATATTACAGTAATATATTGTTTAGAAATCAATAGATATGAAAGAAACTTTTTCATTGGTTTCTAAAACCAAGAGGATCTCCAAAAGAAGTAAGAAAATTAACTATAATAGAGAAAATATCAAGTTACAATTATGGATTTAAAATGGTGGAAATATTCTTGAGTTTAATAGGAGTCATTGAAATATATACACCCCAATGAAGAATAAACCCAAGGGTGAATGCGTTAAAAAGGAGAAGATATCATCTATGATAAGACCCACCGGTTTCTATCATGAGTAGTAGAAGAACATGAAACATGGTGGGAAACACATCCTAACAAAGTGGAATGAGACACAGTCTAGGGGGATACTCACCCATGATGAGGGGAAGACATTAAAATTCTCATTGAAGAATAAGGATGCTGCTACTAAAGAGATACAAATAGAAGGAATGAAAATATTGTAATCATATCAAAACACTTGTTTCATAGAAGAACCAAAGACACATGGGTTTTTCTTATGGTGTGGTTTTTTGGAAATAAATTGAGGAACTTCTAGTTTGAAATTAAAATTGTGAAATACAAGAATAAAAACAAAGTTAAACAATATAAATTGTTGTAGAAAGTGCCTTCCAATCTTGGTTCACTCAAGAATACTTTTAGATGGAATAAAAAATTCATACACATCACCAATACTTTTTTTCATAGTTACTAAAGAAATTATAGTTAAATTTTTACTGTAATCCTCACATGTAGTGGAGTCATAAAGATATTCTTATAATGGTGGTTAAGGAAAAGAAAGCAGATGTCACTAAACACACGATAGTTCACAAGGATAATAAGAATCTGGTCACTCAAAGAGTCACTAAAACTTGTCTTATGATTTAGTATGATAAAAATAGTTTTAAAATGTAATGGATATATTTTATAAGTTTATGTTGATCTTCTAAATCCAAATGAAGTGTTCATTCTATTCTACCTATGAAGATAATGAATGAAACATTTCAAAATTATATGAAGACAAATTAGATGAATATAGTGGATGGAATAGATAAAAGAGGACACTAACATGCTATTGATGTTACCATGAAAATGGATAATGGGATTGATCAAAAGGAATTATTTTTTTGGAAAATATTATAGTTAAATCTAAAAATAATATGAATATAAGGCTCTTTCATGTAAGATAGACTCCTATTTTCAAAAACTAAGGAATGATATTGTGAAACCTCTTCCATTATTTGCGCTTTAATTACTTGATAAAGTTTTGGTATGAAAGGGGATATTTACTAGATGAATCAAAGAGGGTGTTTCAAAATAATTTCCTTTATAAGAAAATTTATTGACCACATAGATTATTTATTGATTACTATTGTTTCCTATTATGATTTTGTTCTCATAGTATTAGATTGATCAATTTATATTTATATCATAAAGTACTCAATGTTTTGGATTCTAAAATATATTATTGAGGATATCAAGAGTTGAAATTATTTAAGGATGTCCATGAGATCAATAACCCCTCAAAATTATAAAGGTATTTTTTTTACTTTTTAAAATAATTTTATTACTATCAAAATGGGAGAAAGTTCACATTTATTTTCTATCAAAGAGGGAGTAAATTTGTAGGAAGATAAGGTTATTGGATCCCCATGAAGCTAAAGATAGAACCTTTATACAAAGGGGAGGAATATTATCATACCTATAATATGGGATATATTTCGGTAAATTTCAAATCACGTAATCTCTATTTTTTCTTTTAGATTATGTTTTTAAAGGTAGATAAGAGACACATAAATCTAAATACACTTTATTTATGTGGAAAAGAGGGTTATAATAACTAAAACAATATTTTTTCTTTGTGTTACTGATAATGTTTCAAGTATTTTCATGGTGTTTCCCAAAGTAATGGAGGTTTTAATGATGGTGATTTATAATGATGTTATTAATAAAAAAATCCAAAAATGTATATTGATGATCCATGCATATCATATATAAATTATATGCATGTATTTTCATGTTTTATTTGTTTTTAATGTTCAAAGCATTGAAAATGATCAAAGTATGTTGGACCTAAAATACATTGAGGTGACTGATGTGGTTAGGAAGTTTTATATGCTCGTGCATGTTATGAAGAAATTTTTTAATGTTGGAATTATTACACATTGAGGGAGAATATGTGCTTATGTTAATATGATATGATCCTAACATGAATGACGGAACTTAATGCAATGAATCAGATTTTACCAGTTTTAATTTTAGAAAATTTCTGAGAAACCAGGAGTTGAGACGATGTGTGATTCTGAGGCCCAGTGTGCCCAAAATGGTCCATCGAAAAATGCTAAGTTTTTAAATAATTCACATGAGCGGTTTTACTAAAAAAGTAGAATAAATCTTAAATAGGTGCTTAGATCAAAAATCCAAGGGCACCGTTTCTTTCAGGATGGCAGGTTTACCCTAGGCGCAACTTAACTTTAGTTGGCACGAGCCTCTAGTGAGAAAACCCAAAAATGACATAACTGTAAATAAAATAATTAAATGAAATTATTTTATTTTTCAAGTCCTTATAACTCACGAACATTGATGTGAATTGAAAATATGAGACCATCATTGAGCTCATGATGGTGTACTTTCCTTAGGTGGAGCCTAATATTGGCCGGCATAGGCAAGCTGTGGAAAATAGTTTTTGGGATGTGATTGTAAATAAAATAATTAATTAAAGATTATTTTATTTTCAAATAATATAACTCATAAATGGTAACACGTATTAGAAATATGAGAGTACCGTTGAGCTTGTGAGGGTGTCATTTCCTTAGGAGGGGCCTAACCTTGACTGGTGTGGGTCAAGGGTAAAAGTTAATTTTTAGGCGTTTTAAAGAAAAATAAAATAAACTTATGAAATTTATTTTATTCAAAATTTTTTCAATACAATGCAACATCGATCCAACTATTTCATTTCATAAATTAAGCATCATAACGATGATGCAACTCAAGCATAACAGAAAAGCTGTTTCATTTCATAAATAAAATAACGTAATGATGCAGTGACCCAAACAAACAGAAATGCTGAAACAAATTTCCTCAATTAAGTTGTTTAACAGAGATATGAGATCATTGGAATGATCTTGGAATTGATATGAGGGTATGGAGGAGTGGTGTTGGAGAGCGATTAATGGTGATGAATGATGAATTGCCGTAAGTTCCTTCCTTCCCCTTCGAAGGATCTTGTCATCGACGAGAGTTGCAGATCAAGAATTGATGAATGGAGGTGGATCGACTCCATTATTCATTGGCGAGTGATCCAATTATAAGTAAGGGGTTTTGACTTCAGTGTGGTCTCCCTTTCCCCATTCTTCTTTCTAAATGATGAACGCAGGTCAATCCACTAACATATTGACCCACAAATTAGTCATCTTTGTGGGACATGGGAATTTTCATGGTCCATCATTTGTGTGTTATTTGTGCATTCTTCTACTCTAACCAATACTTTCCATTATTTATAATGTGACATCAATCATAGCCCAGGCAGGACCGTAACAGAGGATGAACTAAGGAAGGAGACCGAGGGAGACAACGACACTGGGTGAATGACTGCTGGCATAAAAGGCATGTGGTAGCAGAGGGGCTGCATCCAGGAAGGTCGCAGTAGCGATGGAGGTCTGTGATGGCAGAAAGGGCCACCGGCTTGACGACTGGCGATGGTGGAACCAGTGAAATCCACCGTGGGTGGTGGATCGAGGCCGCCAGAATGTGGCCAGATGCGGCTAGGAGCTGTGTCCCATGGTGGAGGACCACTATAGGGACCCCGCGGAAAAGCCGTGGGGTGGTTATGAAGCAGTTTGTGGGGATCTAACAGACGCGGCGAACACCACGTCCCGGTTGGACAAAACTGGCCTCCTAGTGTGGGCCGGGCCAGAGGGGAGGAATGGGCCACTGATCGGCCCAACTATGCAAAAACCAGCCCGTCAGCACAGGCCGGGCCAGATGAAGACTGGGCTGGGTCTAGACCCAAATGAACTCTTTTTAGAAAAAGGCTCATAATTTCCAAACCACATGTATGATTTAAAACCTATTTGTGGTGTTGGGAGCCTCACGATGAGGCAATCCTTTTGATATACTCTAAGTGGGTTTTTGTGGAAGTTGAGATATGGCCGATGAGTTGAGGGGTAGATTCTCCCAGAATGAAGTGCACTATGAGAGGGAATCCTATGGCTAGATATGACAAGAAGAATATGATGAGTGGGTATAGGTTACCCAATATGCCTAAGAGAAGAGCGGGTCTAGGTTCCCTAATAGGGCTAAGTGACAAGCAGGTGTAGGTGCCCAAGCAGGCCTAAGTGATGAACAGGTCTAGGTGTTCCAACATGGCTAAATGATGAGCATGTCTAGATGCCCCAATAGGCCTAAGTGGTTCATCAAGGACGATTGTCTCGATAGTACAAGGTGTTCATAATTTACAACTGATAGTCTTTCTTTTCATACTTTATATTTATACTTATGTGAGCTGACTATAGTGACTCTCTTGACTGTACTTCTTAGAGGATACACTTTGAATACCTATTTGGTAGTATGCCTTGTGTATTGATTTTTGGTATACCTTTGTGGTTTGGGGTCCCTACTGAGTATTGTTTTACTCACCCTTACACAGGATTTGTCCACACGTGTCGTTTCTTGGGCAGGCGATCGATGCTTTGATGGATTCATTGGTGGATCGGGGCCATGTGGTGATTAGAGTGACCCGATAGATGAGATGTGATTATGTGGTTTCAAAAAACTGTTTCTATACCTACCCTTTAGGTAGGTTTTTATACGGAGGAGTTCTAGAGACTTTTACTTTTACTTTACTCTTTAGTTAGGCATGTATTCTGGCCCCATTTACCTTCATTTTTCTACTATCTTACCTTGTGTTTGTTTACTTAGTGTATTCACCTTCCAACATTTGTGGCTTGTAATTGTGTGCGTGTGTACAAGTAATTAGGAAAATGCCTCCCATTTGTTTGGGATATGTCTACTCATCTCTAGTCGCCAGCCCCTAGCCTATGGAAGGTGGGCTTGGGGTAGTCACAACACGAGCTCCAGGGGACAGATCATGACACTTAAAGGAGATTATCATGAAGATGATATGAATCGATATGTCATAGGAAGAGTATTATAGAGATCCTTGAATTATATATGAGATGACTATGGATGGTGATTCCAATTTATCTATATAAATCAATAATATATTGAAGTTAATTATATTCATTGATTAGTTCATGAAGGAGTTTTATAAAAGAGTAAATGGAGTTATTTTAGAAGATTTTTTTGAAGAATCACATGCCATGGAAATACTATGAAGATATATTTAAGTAAGAGAATAACCTAGAGTATGAAACATAAGATTAACCTTGTGAATACTTGAGATGATCAAGGAATTTTTCATTGGCCACAATAATTCTTTCTCAATGAGGGATGAATATCTCCTACAAATTGTATTCAAACCAATGATGTAGTGGTATGAGACTATAAATGGAGTTGGATATGGATTCTATCCATTGATAAATAATTCATGACACAATTATTATATATATATATATATATGATTTTTAGATTTTATTTTAAGTAATCTTAAGGATACAACCTTGATTTGGATCTTGACGCATCACATTCTTATCACTTGGATGATTAAGGTAAGTGAATGAAGAACATGATTCATTATTGAAGGATCATTTTTTGAATATTTTAAGCAATTATATTAAAGTTTATAATAAATTATTAATGCTAAAGAAGACCAGAGAAGGTACATAGAATTGAATTTAAAGGAATTTAGTGAAGTATTTTTTTGTATACAATCAAATTGCAATTCCTCTATGCCTAACTGATATTTGTCTCTAAAGGTGTTTTGGAAATGGTCCTTGATGCACTATTCTATAATGAGTAACTTCTCACAATAAAATGGAGTGAAGTAGAAGAAAAATTTAATCTTACACAAGGAACCGCACCATAACCCAATATAGTTTCACTATGAAGGTGTTTCTGAGAATTTGTTAGATCAGGGTATGCCATCATGGTAACACCATGAGATTTTGGTGCCACACTATTTTGAGGGGATATAGGATTTCATAAAGCAAGATGGATAACCTTTTTTAAATAATATATTTCATGCCACAATATCCTTTCCAAGAATTTTTTTTACTCTATTATGGTTGAGGAGAAAATATGATCATGTTGTAGTTCCCATTACCACATTGAATCATGATTTCCATATATATGAGTTGATACATATGTCACAACACAAGATTAATGGACATGGAGTAATAAAAGAGTGTATTTTTTGGTTGTAAAGATATATATTTTCTAGGAAATTTTTATTCAAGTTTGACTAAACCCTATACCATAAAAGATCATAAGATGTTGTAATATTCTATACTGCACTATGATATCGACCCTCACACTATGATCTTGTTTATTCCAAATGTATCTAGATATTATATGCCTTATCTTTTAGGGATGAAACAAGGTCTTAGTATTTCACCATAAAAATTAGACTCAATATTCAATAGATATAATATATGGATGGAGATGAGGCTATCCAAAAACCATGGATTGATCATGATTTGTTAATGAAGATATAGAGATATGAAAAATCTCTATAAATGGATCATCCCTATTTCTATGAAAATGTGTACTCATTTTTATACTCATCTAATGAGAAAAGAGTGAAACATCATGAGATCATTAAGAAGGATAGATCCACCCAACTGGGTCTTTCTTGAGAGAATAAAAATACATACAAAATCCATTAACATTTATTCACTTGAGGAAGATGGAGGAAAGATCACACACTCTAGATAGATTCTTATTATAGATTTATTTCCCTTTTTTTATTTGAAAATTTTTAGGGGTTTAAGAATATGTTTCTACCATATCCATCAATTCATTTATCATTGATAATAATATTTTTAAGTAGACAATGTGATAATGATGATTAAACACCAAGGATGTAACCACTCAATAGAAAGAGTGATATGAACCTTGTAATCCTTATATTATATACTTTACTTTATAGATATTTTATACCTCTAATCATAATTATATTTATAGTGTTGATCATCACATGATACCATCACTAATAATAAATGTGGGAAATGTGGTAAATGTGTTTTGGAAATGGATAAAAAGTGAAAAGTTCACATTAGTCTTTGACCACTGATTCACCCCCTCTTAATGGTCATACATCTCTCTTATGGGACTAATTTTTTTTGACATCCTCTAAATTTTTTTTGGATAAACTATCAGAAACTTATCTTAGTTTTACACAAACACTTTAAAAAACAATCCTCATTCAATAAAACTTTTTATCAAGACCCCTCAAAAAAGGGCCCATGCCATGACTCCCCAAGCCCACCTCTAATAGGCCAGCGGCTGGAAACTAGCGCCGAGTAGTCATATCACTAACATGGGAGGCCTTAGCTTAATTACCTATATACAAGAACACATCTCAAAGCCTATATAATGATGAAATGTAAAAACAAATGAACAACCATGAATTTATACATCTAAATCCCAAAACCATAGTATGATAGGAAGTAAAAGAAAGTAAACATGGCCAAATACAATCCCACCACAAAGAGTTTGAAATCAAGTCTAACCTAAAAGTAAAACTAGGGACTACTGTCAAGGTACCACAGGAACAAACCTTGGTCTGTATGATCTCAATAAGCACTGTTTAGTCCTAGTCTATCTAGAATTATATTAAAAGGTTGATCATTTTCACAAGACATGACACATGCAGGTAAATCCCATGCAGGGGTGAGTATAAAAATACCCAAAAATATACCCCAAAACCATAAAGCATAAAAAATAAGTATAGTCACCTCTACATAGGTATATTTCTACAATACATAAAACAAGAATATCTAAATATACTCAAAAAAGACACAGTCTAAAGGTAAGTCACAACCATAAATCCAGCCTAGGATTCTAGCTCGAAGGTTCCACAAAGTAATCTTCTAGGATAATACACTCCTGAGTTTTATAACATAGATTACATCCATCCTAGAGGTAACACCCATCAAGGTTCACCATTAGAAGTACATGATGAAAGCATGAAGAGATATTAAACACATATGAGGACCACACCTAAGGATATGGGGTATACCTAAAACTCAATCTGGATTAACCCTCTAAGTAGAGGATCAGTGCTTGCATAGTGTTGGTCACAAAGATACCAAAAACTCCACCTAGGGTATAAAGATGAATAGAGGATCTCACTCTGGGCCTCATGGAAGGATTCAAACAACTCTATGTAAGAATTCCTACTGAAGGGATCATTATTCTATGTGTAGGAGGTAATTCCATACCAACCCCCAGGGAATGGATATAGGAAACATACCCTAATTAAACATGTCAAAGATATAGAGGAAAAGGGATCTAAGACAAGTTTTTTAAAGTAAACGGCGTGTAGTAGGGTTATACTCTATATCCCTTGACCCCAGGTCCTACCTGTGTAAATGGACTGTATATCATGCTTGTGTCTGTATAATAGTACATGACATGTCGGCTTCCCATGTACCAATACATGGCTTAGCCCAAGTACTTTTTGTTCAGGCCATGTTCATGTGGGATTACATGGTGTGCACTTGCCTATGTACTCCATACCATATCCGTGTACCCTCTGAGGTACATGCCGAGCCATTTGGGAGAGGTCACACATCGTGTGATAGGTCCACACACCGTGTGATAGGGTCACACACCATGTGATCCTTAACTTCTCCCAAAACCCTAGCCGCCAACATGAGGGACCCACACAATGTGTGGCTCTGAGTTACACATTGTGTAATGCATAAATTTCTAGAATTCCATATCTGGAATCAAGGTTTGTTCCCATGCCTCTGACCTTCGATCTGGTGACCACCTCACTGGGAAAATCAAGGAACCACCTCATCTAAGCCTTTCCATCAATTAACAACAGGTTACAGCCATAAAATATATTCGGTAAATTCCATAGAATTCCATTCTTCATTTCACATCAAAGCACATGAAATCAAGAATCCAAATCCATCCAATCCATCACCACTTCCATTATTGCACCACCATTGTATCCTGCTGATCCCAAATCTAAAATATCAAATAGTTTCACCAATAATTGGGCATGAAATAATTGATTTCATCAGTGGATGTTAAACCAAGGGCCAAATGAAAAAGTCCTTTAATGAAGGAAGGAAAATGGAAGAAATTTAAAACCAAAAAAATGAGGAACAAACCTCATATAATGTTCTTGCTGGACTCTATCCATCACCATTATAATACCAATGAAGAATAAAACATCACAAATAAATTCTCCTGATAAAATACCTATAATAAACCCATCCCGCAAAATGACTGATATGTGAATCAATCCATTGGTCGATTGATTCATGTTCATCATAGAAATAATGATTAGGGAAATAAATCAAAATAAAAAACTCCCTACCTTGATTTTGATTGATCATTGATGAATAATTAAGTGGTGTCATGATCGTTGGTGAGATCCTTCAATTCCGTCCCACATCGATCGTCGATCACTAATACGATCACCATTTGCTAACATAATATAGTTCGATTATCTCCAATGGTTCTATATATCTCTATGTTTTAGTAGATAAACCTAGTAATTTACTATAAATTTGAATTTATAAAAGTGGATATGTCACCGTGTCAATGAAATAAAATAAAATAAAATAATTAATTATTTTATTCATTTCAAACCTACGGAATTTTTTCTAAAAACTCCCCATGCTGACCAATGTTATGTTGTTCCTAGGGTAAAACACATGTTCTAAACTCAAAGGTTCCCTCATGTTTCTGTCCTGATCTCCCTATTTAGAAGTTATTCTACTTTTTTATGAAAACTTCATGTGCATGCTATTTAATATATTTAATATATTCTAAACATTTATTATGGGCCCACAGAACCTTGAAATCAGATCCTGTCACAGTAACTGGTCTTGAAAATAATCCATACAATATCCAAAAAAAATACATGGAAAATCAGAGTCATTAAATTCTTCTCACCTTTGGGATTTACATCCTAAAAAGCCAAAACAAGTGTCTACACAAAGAGATGTGGGTATTGAGCATGAATATGTGCCCCATAATCCCATGTGATCTCCTAAATATTATCGTTCTACAACCAGAGATTCTCTAAGGGAATCGATCACCCATGAATGATCCTCTCTTGTCAATACTCAATCTATACTGGGTACTCAGTAAAGGTATCTCCATCCTCAGTATACATCTCACCCTAGTCAATAACATGTGATGACTCATGCACATACCTCCTCAACTATGACACATGGAAGAAGTCATGTACCTAGTCTAACTGTGGAGGTAGAGATAAAAGATATGCCACATTTCCAACTCTACACTGTATTTAGAAAGGGCCAATGAATCTCAGAGATATCATTCCACCCCAGCCAAATATCTGTAATCCATGTCGAGGTGAAACCTGTAGGAACACATGGTCTCCATACTTGAACTATAAAGGCCTCTGTCATATGTCAGAATAAGACTTTTGATGGTTCTGTGCAGTCTTCATCTGCTCCTAGATGATCTGCTCCTTCTAGGTAGTTTCTCATACCAAATTTGGGCTCATGAGTGCCGATTCTCCTAGGTTAGTTAAACAAAGTGGTGATTTGTAGGGTTACCCATACAAAGCCTTGAATGGAACCATACCTATGGTGGAATGGTAACTGTTGTTGTATGAAAACTTCACTAGTGGTAGGTGATCCTCCCAACTACGGACAAAGTCCAACATGCAATCCCACAACATGTCCTCCAAAAACTAAATGGTCTACTCTATCTGGCTGTTAGTTTGGGGGTGAAACACTATGATCAAGTATAACTGAGTCCCAAACGCCTCCTACAACCCCCTATACAACTAGGATGTGAAGTGAGAATCATGGTCATAAATGATCATCAGTGGAACTCCAAAGAGTGAGACTATATTCTATACATAGAAGCATCCCAAGCTCTCTACTGAACTCTACTCCTGAATAGCTAATAAGTGGACCGAATTGGTGAGTTATTCTATGATCACCCAGATGGAATCATGTCCCTTGGATGTACATGGTAATCCCTTCATGAAGTTTGTGAATATCCTATCTTACTTTTACTCTAGCACCTCAAGGGGCTGAGTTAAACCAACTAGAACTTGGTGCACTAACTTCACTTGCTAACAAGTAAGGCATCGAGAGACAAACTATGCAACTCCTTTCTTCATCCATAGCCACCAAAACTGACATCGGAGGTCCTAGTAAATCCTTTCCACACCTAGATGTACCACTAATGGAGATGTATGAAACTCTCTCAGAACCTCTTCCAATAATGTCACTGGCACTATCGTGCATCCTATGAAAAGAATGACATGATATCATCCTTTATAAAATCCATCAGAAGAATGTATGGTGGATATCCGAGCACATAAGATCTCACATTCAGCATCCCGAAGCTGTTCCTCCTTGATTCATTGTAAGAGAGAAGGGGTTACAACCATCGATTGGAGGTAAGATTCTCTATCTCCATCTATAAAGGATAAATACAACAAGTCCAATTGATCTGATTCCTCATTTAAAAACTATGAACAAGATATTTTACTAAGAGAATCTTCTACTATGTTACCCTTCCTAGGAGTATAGACAATTTCAAAGTCATAATCATGGAGGAACTCTATCCATATATGATATCTCAAGTTAGGATCCTTATGAGATAAGATATACTTGAGACTCTTGTGGATAAAACAGATGATAAACTGCTCACTCATCAGGTAGTGTTTCCATATCTTTAGTGTGAAGAATAAAACTACTAACTCAAGATCAAGGGCCACATAGTTATTCTCATGTGGTCTCAACTGATGTGAACTATAGGAAATCATCACCTACCTCTATATAAAAACAAAACCAAGCCCTGTTCCTGATGAATTGAAGAACACTACATACTCAACACTCTCATCTAGCCATCTCAATATGGGATAAATCATCAGAATATGCCTCAAATATTAAAAATCCTACTAAAAAATTTATGTACAAACGAAAGGATACCCCTTTTGGGTCAAATCTATCATGGGTGATGATATACTATAGAAATCAAGTATGAATCTTCAATAAAATCCTGCCAAACTAATAAATCTTTGTACCTCCATCACACTCTTAGGTAGATCCCAAGATAAAACTATCTTGACCTTGTATGGGTCCACTACCAATACTTCTACTAAGATAACATTTCCCAGAATGTGGACCTCCTATATCCAGAACTGGCACTTCGAGAGTTTCTTATAAAGCTGATGCTCTCAAAGTACATCCAGAACCATCCTCAAGTGCCTTGTGTGCTCCTCCTTGGACACTGAGTACACAAGGATATCTTCAATTAAGACTGCCATGAATCATTATAAGAAAGGATAAAAGATTCAATTCATGATTCCCATAAACACTGCTAGGGTGTTTGTCATCCAAAAGGGAATCACCAAATACTCATAGTGACCATAGTGATATTTGAATGCAGTATTAGATATATCCTTGTCCTGTACTCACAACTGGTTATAGCTTGACCCGAGTTAAACCTTTTAGAACTATAGTATCCCTATAAAAAAAATCAAAGAGGTCATCAGTCCTTAGTACTGGATATTTTTTTTATTGTCACCTATTTCAAGAATCCGTAGTCCACACACAACCTTAAGCTCCCGTATGCCTTCTTGGAGAACAAAATTGGGGCTTCCCAGAGTAAAATATTGGGTCTAACAAAGACCTTCCTCTGCAATTCCTCCAACTTCACCCTCATATCACGAATCTCTGTGAGAGCCATTCGATATTCTGGATAAAATACCGATGCCATCCTAGGGTTTAGATTAATGAGTAAGTATATCTCACAGTGTGGAGGTAATCCTGGAACATCCTCAGAGAATACTTCCTTATACTCCACCACCATTATAGGAAACTAGAAACTCATAACATCCACTACAATAATGGTCAGGATATCCATATGATGTGTAATTAGCTGCACCATCCTATGTATTAGTCCATCCTACACTACCTGGGTTTGATTTTCACTGACAAAGGAGAACCTTATTATGTCACTAAGGACACACCGCATCATCTTCCTAAAACAGTCAATTTGGGCATGAAATATAGATAAATAGTCCATAACTAAGATGAATTCATAAGGTCTCATTTCTACTATAAAGAGATCCTAATAGAAAATCTTATATACAAGATCTAGGTCACACTATCTTCACAAGTATGTGATCACTGAGTCATCTTCATTAAGAGTCTCCAAGTGATAGGTTCAATCCAAGGGATCAATTGGAATATCTAAGTCTCAAACAAGATAGATGGTAAAAAAGGAATAACTAAATATTTTGTCTAGCAGTACTACAACTAAGGTAAAAAAGATATAGATACTACCTCAAATCATTCCTGAAGCCTCTAGGTCATAAGCTTAGAATGTCTGTAGCTGTCCATACCCATGTCCTCCATCTCCCTAAACCCGACGTGGACTACCTGGTGGTGGTGGTGGTAACAAGTCAAAGAGTCTACCAATTCCTACTACTCTCCAAGATCCTCTTCCATATTCGTCACCCTGATAACCTTCCTACTCATACTACTGCCTCTGTGTTGGAAGCCTATCTATAGTCGGTCTCTTTATTAGCCATACAACGAGTCGAAAAATCTCATGCAAAATGTACCATGCCATCACACGAGCAGCAACACCTCTATCTGGGATGACTATACCCACCCTGTGAGCCTAGAACCACAAATCCTCCATCCTGAGACCTCCTCCTAAAACATATTGTGCATTCGGGTCCCTAATACTAAAGTTGACTCCCTGCTACCAATGTATATTCTCCTGTTTTCCCACTATTAGCAACCAATGGATGTATCTATTAATCCATGAAACTCTTAACCACCAAAGATCACTCTAGCAACCCAAAATAGGTAGGAATTTATAGAGTGATAACACTAGATCAGATGTCTATACACAACCCTCACTCGAAGGTCTAAGCTCTGAATAACTGGTCATGAACCATATTCATCGAGTACTTGGAGTGGTTGGTAAATATTGATGAATACTCAACTACTATCATGACGCCCTACTAGAGATGCATAATCTCCTGGATACATACAAGCCTAAACTTAGCTGGTGATAACTCCTCTCTAAAAAGGAAATCAAACTATGACCATACTAGAGTTTCCTCGTCAGAAGACTGGGTCACTAAATCCCACAACTATCCCACCGAGCCATGAAGAAGTCTTTCCTCGAGTATCACCATTTGATCTACTACTATCCTGACTAGATAGAAAACTTAGGTCACCACCTCAAGATAGTCTTATATACTTATGGGTTGGGCTCGACTCATAACCTAAGGGGTCTATGTCACTGAAACTCATGAAGTGCGCTCTTCCTGCACACCTCATCCGCTGATACTATGGGTACTATGCGATGCTCTACTGGTGGTGTTATAGTTGGTGCACCACCCAAAGGTAACATATTTTGAACTGGTCCCTTTATCAATGGCTCATCAATGAGGGGATCATCCTCATGATCCTGATATTGAATCCTAGCTGACATACATTATGAAGGCATCTTGAAAGTAAACTTGATGTACCACGGTCAATGAGTATATCTAGAGAGATGACTCAAGAAGGAAATGAAAACCACAACCCATTCCTATATGATGCATGTACCATTTTTTCCTTGCAATCAATGTTATCATGTATTGAGTCAAAAAGAAGGTGATCAGATTCCTAGTGTATGGATACGCCGACCACTGTACCAACAATGGATTCCCTAGATTGAAATCCAAACTCAAAACACCTAACACTATTGCCTTAAACCAAAATAATAGAATATGGTCCTAAGGTATAAATTATTGCTCTGATACCACTCTTTCATGACCTATCCCAAAGGGGATCATGTTGCGACTCCCCAATCCCACCTCCAATAGGCCAGGGGATGGAGACTAGCACTAAGTAGGCATATCACTAACATGAGAGGCCTTATCCTAAGCACCTATACACACATACACATACGAAAGCCTATATAATGATAAAATGTAAAAACAATTGAATAAACAAGCATGCATACATCTAAATCCCACAACCAAAGTAGGACAAGAAGTAAAGAAAAGTAAATAGGGCCAAATACAAGCCCACCACAAAGAGTTTGAAAACAAGTCCAACATGAAAGTAAAACTAGAGACTACTATCAAGGTATCATAAGAACACACATCAGTCTGTCCTGTCTCACCAAGCACCGTCTGGTCCTGGTCCATCGAGGAATTTGTCAAAAGGTCGATCATCTACACAAGAAACGACACTTATAAGCAATTCCCGTGTAGGGTCGAGTATAACAATACCTAGTAGGACACTCCAAACCCACAAAGCATACAAAAAAATAAGTATATTCATCTCTACACATGTATATATATAAAACACATATAATAAGAATATCCAGATATACATAACAAATACACACAGTCTAAAGGTAAGTCACAACCATAAATCCAACCTAGGATTCCAGCTCAAAGGTTCCACAAAGAACTCATTTGGGAGAACTCCCTCCTAATTCTAATAACACTTATGACATCCATTTTATAGGTAACTCTCATTTGGTCTCACCATTATAAGTACATGTTGAAAGTTTAAATAAACACGATACACAGATGAGGATCACACCCAATTCCATGAGGTATACCAAAAAACCAATCTGGATTAACCTGCTAAGTAGAGGATCGGTTCTTGTATAGTTTTAGTCACAAAGATACTAAGAACTCTACCTAGAGAATGAATATGAATAGTGGATCTTACTCTAGGACTCACATAAGGATTCCAAAAACTCTATCCAAGAATTCCCACTAAAGGGATCATTATCCTATGTGTAGAAGGTGATTCCATACTAACCCTCAGGGAATATATATGGGGGACACGCCCTAAAAAAACATATCCAAGATATAAAGGAAAAGGGATCCAAGACATATTTTAGAAAGTACATGACATGTAGTAGGGTTACACCCTATGTCCCTTGATCTTGATTCCTGCCTGTGTAAATGGACCTTGTCTCATGCCCATGTCCGTGTAATAGTACACGACATGTCGGCTTCTTGTGTAATATGTCCATATACCAGTACATGACTTAGCCTATGCACTTCTTGTCCAGGCCATGTTTTTGTGGAAGTACACAGTGTGCACTTTCCCATGTATTCTAGCCCATGTCCGTGTACCTTTTGAGGTACACAATGATCCACCAGGGAGAGGTCATACGTCCTGTGATCCTTAACTTCTCAAAAAACCCTAGATGCCACCAGGAGGGACCCACACATTGTGTGGACCCAAGTAACACACTTTGTTGTGCAGAAATTTCTATAATTATAGATCTAGAATCTATGTTTGTTCTCATGCCATTAGCCTTCAATACGATGATCATATAATAGGGAAAATCAAGGAACTGCCTCATTCGAGCCTCTCCATCGATGAAAAATAGGTTATGGCCATAAAATCCATTTGGAAAATTCCATCGAATTTTGTTCTTTATTATGTGCCAAATAACGTGAAATCTGGTATCCAAATCCATCCAATCTATCACCACTCTCATCATTTCACCACCGTCGTGTTGTGTCAATCCCAGATCTACAATATCAAATTTTTGTGCCAATAATAAGTTGAAAAATTATTGATTTCATCAGTGGATGTAAAACCATGGGCCAAAAAACGAACATCCATGATGAACGAAGAAAAAGGAGAGAAATGAACAACTAAAAACACAATGAATGGACCTCATGAAATGTTTGTTTTTACATCAATCCATCACCATTATAATAAAAATGAAGAATCAAATATCACAAATAAATTCTCCCAATAAAATACCCGTAATAAATCCACCCCATAAAATGACTGATTCACGAATCAATCCTTTGGTTGATTGATTCACATTCATCATAGAAATCAATAATTGGGAAATAAATCCAAATAAGAATGCATCCTACCTTGATTTAGATCAATGACTGAAGAATAAAAAAGCTACACCATGATCTTTGGTGATATCCTTCAATTCTGTCCTGCACCGATTGTCGATCTCAGATCTGGTCGTCATCCGCCAATAGAATATCATTCAATGATCTCCAACAGTCTTATGGATATCTAGGTTTTAGAGGCTAAACCTAGGAATTACCATAACTATGAATTTATAAAAGGGGATAGGTCGCTGAGTCAATGAAATAAAATAAAATAATTTAATTAATTATTTTATTAATTTCATGCACGCAAAAAATTTTCTACAAACTCCCCACACCGACCTAGGTTATGTCGCTCTTAGGGTAAAACAAGCATTATGAACTGAACGGTGCCCTCAGATTTATGATTTGGGCCCCCGTTTAGAATTTATTCCATTTTTTTGAAAACTTCATCCATGTACTATTTAATATATTTAATATATTTCAAACATTTATTATGGGCACACCGGACCTTGGAATCACATGCCGTCTTAGTGACTGGTCTCGAAAATAATCCATACAATATCCAAAAAATATACATGGAAAATAAAAGTAATTATTTTTTTTGTGAATCTATTGGAATTTATAGTGTTAAAATAGATTTTGAATTCTCAATTCATAACCATGAGAAAAGAGTAACCTATTTCAAATAATTAGTACCAATGAATCTATACAAGGATATTTTATGTTATCCATTAACCACATGAATCTTATTATAAATATCCACCAAATTCATTTCAAATATCATCCATAATCATAAATTCAATTTATCCAAGTCATTAAGTATAACTATGAGATACAAAACATGTGAATATCATATAGTCAAACTCATACAATCTCAATTGTCTAAGTAAAGACTAACTAAGACTGACAAAAATATCACATGCCAATTATCTATATAAATACATCACATGTTATTTATATATGTATATGATCACATCACATATCACCAAACTAGGAATGACCATATAGTTCCTCAATATTACTCTATCTATGATGAAAAATAAATTACATACATTTTTTTACATAATTTTCCCTTAAATATGCAACTCAAGTATTAAATACACACCTATAACTTAAATGTTTAGTTTCTTTAGAGATTAATTACATGTAATTTTATAGGTTTATGAAAAAAACCATTCTTTAAAAAAATTACACTATAAATACTTCATATAATTTCTCCCATAAATGCATCACAGATATATCAGTGCACAAAAAATACTAGGGACATTCATGAAGAATGTATAGTTTGATTTAAATTTAACACTCTATCCTAGTTATTCTAGATCAATACCATGGTCTTCATGTTATATGATCTAAATTGTGTTCCCAATTTTCGTAAGATATTAACAACGTTGAGAGTATAAAAAAATAGATCCAAGAATGATTTTACCCTCTCTAAAATAAATATAAATAATAACATGTATTTCTATTAGAAATCCAGTATGAAGTATCCATATTTTGAACTTTCCATGCTAAATGAAAATTTTAATTTTAAAATAAACTGAACAAATAAGGAATAATCTCAACTCATATAAATTATCTCAACAAATAACCTATAAAATGTATATAATACATCAATATATAAAATTTAGATAAACTATGAAAGATAAGGTTTATATAAAAAATATATAAAATAAAGTATTTGACTAAAAGAGATAAGAGATAGATTGGCCAATATACCCCTATACATGATATCAAAAAATAAAAATAAATAAATAAAACTATATAATAAAAATGAACTCTATCTCCCCATGATCCATGATCACCCCTCATATTTCCCCACCACTATTATAAAAACCCTTCTCTTTATTTCATATTTAAACATGATTTATTAAATAAAATTTCACTTATTACAACTTAGAAGATTGATTGGTCTAGTGTATTTGGGGTTTTGGAACATTACATAACAAATTAAAAAAATGAAATACAAAATCTTTATTGAAAAATTATTTGACATAACCAAACCATTCCTTTGTACTTAACACTGTATGGGATAACCCGAGTACATACATAAGAAAGGGGTGTTCTATGAATCCCAGGAAGGGAATAAACATAGAATAACATGAGTATAATAGTACATGTTATACAAGTCATATCAATGAGTCATAAAGGAACATGAGTAATAAGGAATGATATAACATGATAATAATAACATGGGAAATGTGGAAATAACTTAAAACACTATATAATAAACATAAGTCAAAGATAAAGTGTGCCACATAGGTCATATAACATGGATTATCATGTTATATCATGCCACTTCCACTCAAGGATTCATTCAACATCATAATTTTATTCCATGATCTAGGAATGTGGAATAAATAAATTAAAGTCCCAAATAAATAAGTATATGTTCATAAAGATTAATACCCTTGATAGAGAAATGAGTATGACATTCACTACACAATTATCTAGGCATGGAAAATCATGGTGCAATTTCGGCAGCATAAACACGTCATATAGAAATTCCTAAAATGGGTTGATGAGTGTGAAATGGGTTTCACTTAATTTATACATAAAATGGATTTTAATAATTAAATTTAAGGACATTACAAAACATAATTAATTTGAAATATAAGGCGTAACATAATAAATAATCCTGAAGGAAAGGATAAAGAAAAATAACTCTTACAAAATTTTGGGATGGTAACGGGTGTACGCAAAGGTTCTTAAGAGGGATAAATGAGAGTGAAAAAGGATATAATAATTTATAAATTAAGTTTAAAGTAAGTGTGATAGGTAATAATTTATCCCAACATAATAAAATGGAAACTAAAAAGTCATATCATAAATGAAGTGCTTGATTAAAAGAGGAGAGAGATAATCCCTTACGAAATTTCGGCATAGTAACGGGTGTGAATAAAGGATTACATGGGGATTAATGAGAGTTAAAGGAAGATATAATCATTTATACATAAAATTTAAAGTAAGGGGATCATGTAACATCATATCCAAACATATTGAAATGTAATTTAATAAATAATAATATAAAACAAGTGCTTGAATGGAAATGAGAAGTGAGAAATCCCTTACTTGGATGTGTGACTCCAAAGGATTAGAATAGGATTCTTGGGAGCTTGGGGGAGCCTTTTGAGGACTATAGTGAGTATAGGAAAGAGGTTTTATTATATTAAAGGAGTTTTAGTGAAGAGAAATGGGAGCCTGGGTGGGTTTATATAGGAATGGAGGAGGATTTCTTTATTATTTTGGTTTTGGACACTACATAAAAAAATATTCAAAACCACAGACAATACCATGGTTTTTTACCATGTTTTATACCAAAGGTAAGTGGTATAGATTATTTTATAAGTAAAATGGCCTAATATAATAAAATATTTCTCTTTCTTATGTGGAGGTGAGTCACCCTTTCAAAGAAATGATTTTAAAATTTTAAAATATATTATAAGTCTTGGAGGTTTCACTAAGGCTTTATAAAACAAATAAAATAAACTTAAAATTACACTAATTTAAATGAAAAACATATATTTTTAATAGTATTCCTTTTATATTATTTATTACATCACTATTAGTCCATTATGATGTCATAAAATACATCGTATATTTATACGGTATTTAATTTTTACCAAAAAATTCGACTTTCTCAGAATTAAATGAAAAATTCACCATTGGATAATTTCAATGTACTGATTCCAAAAATAATATTAATTTTATATAATTTTTTTTTTCAAATATGTGAATTTTCACTTTTAAAATAAAAATAGACATTTATTGAAAATAACGCGTTTTTGACAAATAACGGTTTTTCGAACCCTAATAAAAATTACATTTGACTTCATAAAAAATTATATAATAATTTATATTTAAAAAAAATTAATTTCATAATAATATTTAATTAAAATATTATTTATTTAAAAAAATCAATTAATTCATCAAAATAGATTTCCAAAAATACTATTTGTGCTTTAAAAATCATTTACAAAGTAACATTAATAGGAAGAAAATATATTCATTATTCTATAAAAAATTAATGTACATAACATTATTTCTAGGGCATTGATACAAATACATTTATTACCCCAGAATATGACCTAAGAGTAAGGTGTGTGATGGTGGAGCTTTCATGGGACCGTTCGGTGAACTTGGTTTGGGGCGTGATCTCGATGAGCTTGAACTTCTCCCGTAAACAGTTTCATTCATGATTAAGTTATTGGATCTCATCTTGGTCTTGGTATAAGGAAAATCCTAGAAATGATATCTCCCTCAAAAGCTCTGATAAATGAGATTTATAGGGTATGATCCTACTGGTTGATTCCATCACTTCCTTTGTCTATGTCAAAAGGATTTGTTAAAACCATATATTTATACTATTCATGTGATCATTGTTCAATGACTATATTATCAATAATAAAGATACTTAACAGCCATTTAAAATCTAATTGGATATAATAAAATAAATGAATGTGTTTTCTATAACCATAATACATTTAATTAATTCAAAATAAATGGAATTTTATTCATAAATGTTTAGGTCATTATAATCATAACTTTGTATGTATACTTATGGCCCCTCTCCATAAAATAGGGATAGATTCCCTCTGCTTGTATCCTAGGAAACAAGATACACACACACACATGCATATACATAGAGTAAGTATACACCTAGTTATATAAATCAAAATATTCTATAAATTCCTATTTAGAATACAAACCAAATATCACAGTTTTAAAATAATATATAAAAGATTTTATTTTGATAAAAAGGACATTAGAAACAAGACAATTTTTTTCATAAATACCTATAAAAATATGAGGCATTTCAAATCCATAACAATATATATAAAACATAAGATAACCAAACCCAAAAATTCTTTAAAGGACATCAAATCATCTTGGAATAAACTTCTAAGCTTAAATGACATTCTAGGTCTTGGCTCAAATAAATGATTCCATTTTACTAGAAGTAAAAAAAATACACAATATGACTAAACTTAATCAAATATAGACCGACCACTCCCACTAGTTAGAATGAAATAAAAACTTGGGGTTCCAATTAGTCTGAGTAATATCATAAATAATGGTACTAGTCAGTGTGAAATCATGACTAGAAAATCACAATCATAAGAATCACCCAATAAATTCCTATAATTTCAATGAATTTTAAAAATAATAATTTATAAAAAACTTCATAAAATCACTCACATATATCAGCCATAATCCCTCTCATAGAAATGGTTCCATCATATCCATATCTAATCATTTCATTCCATATAAATCTAATAATAAATTCTATAAAAATTCAGGTATAAAAAATGATATAATAAAACCAATTTTGCCTTTTTTTCATAACCAAACAACGCCAAAGCCTTCAAAATAGAATTTTAAACCTTGGAATAAATCTTTTAAAATAAAAAATAATGAATATTTAATTTTTGAATGATATATATAGTGTAATTAAATCTAATATACTTTTATCAAAATGTTATAAATTTCAAGAAACCATTAAGATCAATATCTACACATAAAACATGGAAGAATATTTGACAGCATGTGTCCTTATTAAATAAGAAGTCAATTTTACCATAAATATAATATATATAATTAAATAAAGGGTTATTTATACGAAAAATAATGAATAAATTACAAAAACCATAAGGTTTTTCCAGAAAAGGGAAAAGGTATAAAATCAATTTCCAAAAACCAATATAAACATAGTGATTCCTTTGGTGATGATTTGTTCAAGGCTTAAGAGGTGATTTTCACACCATATAAACCAAAACCCATAATTTTAAAAATTTCAAATTATATAAATCAAACCACCATGGGATATTATGGTAATAAGAATCAAGAAAGATAAATAAGGTGGAGAGAATGAATATTAGAACCCCAACCTTTGTATTTAACAAAGAAAGAACCTAGATTCAAGATAGGAAGGGAGGAGGAAAGAGGAGTATCCATGGGGATTCACCTGGGTGATATATAAACTATCTTGTAGTAGAATGAAATAAAAAACACCCTAACCAAAATTTTAAAATGTAAATAATAACATTTTAAAAATATTAATGAACTGGCCACATGATGTTTTTGATTGTGCATGATTATGTGAATTTGATATCGAAATTATTCCCCATTATTTCATAACCAAATTTCATCATTTCCTTGGCCATGTATTCTACCAATGAATCTAAGAAATATTTAAAATATTTCTCAAATTTTCCCACAAAATATAAAAATTACTAAAATAAACATATTTCTATGATATCACAGGTTTCATAATTCTTTACACTTCCAATTTATTACCTTGAAAAGTCATTCACATTACTTATTAGAAAAGTGATGAGTCAATTTATGCCACACCAAAGACTCTCATTAAATAATTACATGACTATATTTTTTATGATTCAAAATCAATTGAATGATAGGGATTGATCTCACAAGTAACACCTTATTACAATGATTTAGAATTTATAATAACTCATTCAATGATATAAAATGGTCCAATATATCTTAGTATAATATTATATTTATTTTTTAAATTCCTATGTCCCAAATAAGGAAAAACCTTAATAAATACCTAATCACCAACTATAAATTCCAATTACCTTTTATACTGATCTATATAATATTTTTGATGATAGGATATTTTAAATCATTTCTAGATCAATTGAATCTTATTTTTTATTTCTTATATAAGGATCAGTTGAATCATACACTTCAGTCCAATATAGAGGATATCAGTATGGTTAACCTGAAATATCCTTTAATAGATTCTTATTGATTGAGAATTGATAAATATTATTGTATAAAAACTTAATCAATGGAAGGTGGATCCCCCATGATCCATTTCAATATGAAACATAGGATTGAAACATATCTTAAATAATTTTAATATCCTCTTAAATTTTATTATCATTATGAGGATGATATGTTATTCCAAATTTGAATGGTGTTTATATATCGTCTTAATGAATCTTCCAAAAACATGAAGTAAATTTGGGGTCTTAGTCATAAAAATTAGCAAAGTGAACCCCATAACATTTTATAATCTCTTTCATGTGTGACTTTCCAAGATCTATAACTTCAATCTATTATTGGTGATAAGGAAACAAGATAATTTATCAAGTTGGTTAGTAATCACACATATAGTGTTTCTTCCTTGAAGATATCAAGGTAGTTCAATAAAAAAGTATATAGAATCTTTATCTGACTTCCTTGTTGGGATACCAAGATATTTAGGTAAATTAATGGAATTTTTGTGCTCAAGATTCAATTATTAACAAGTGAGGAAACATGATAAAAAGTTATCAATTACTTGCCACATGCTAGACCACTAATATTGGAATTTGATATAATAATACATTATAGTATCACATAGTTGTATAATCAAGTTAGAATTATGAAAATATTTTATCACCTCCTACCTTATGAAAAAAGGAACTATAATCCAATTCTTGAAATAAATAAGTCTATCTGGAGACAAAAACCCCTCATCAATGGTCTCCCCACTATTTGAAATTACACTTATACACTGTAATTCATACTGTGAATACTACTCTTGTAAAATTAAATAAATCATAGAAGGTGTGAATTTCACTATAATGGATCAGAAATCCCTGATCCATTTGTAAAAATCCAGTGGTTGAGGTGTTCTGGGAGGTCATGGTGGCTTATTTCAAGAGTTTTCCAAAAATCCAGTTTTTCCAATGGTATCTCATAACAGTGAGTCATGAAAGTGAGTTGAAATGGTGGGTCAGGACTGATAGTTCTCAATGGTGATTTACAATGGTGATTCACATCAGTAGGTCACAATGATGATTTGTAATGGTTCATCACACTAGTAGACCACAATGGTGAGTCACAACGGTGATTCACACCAATAGCTCCCAATGGTGAGTCACAGTGGCAAGTTGCGATAGTGAGTTGCCCACTGGTAGGTCTCCAGTGGTGAGTCGAGATGGTGATTCATCCACCAGTAGGTTTCTATTGGTGAGTCATGATAGTGAGTCATCCACCAGTAGGTCACCATTGGCGAGTCGTGATGGTGATTCATCCAACGATATGTCACCAGTGATGAGTCATGATGGTGAATCTCCCACTAGTATCTCACACCAACAACTCACACTGATAGATCATTGACCGGTGGCTCACCTAATGGTGGGTCATTTCCAACAGTTTTTCAAAATTCCAGATTTCTTCCAGTTTTCTAGATTCACCCCTTTAACATTTTCTTTGACATAAAATGAGTTCATCACCATATTTAATGGTTTTTGGACCCGTTTCGAATCATATCTATCTTCTAAAAACCTGAATCTTCCCTTGAATTTCAAACTGCGTGGTCTTGGTTAAGATCTACCTCTAATGGATTTTTAAAACTGTTTCTCCTATTGATTCAGGATCTGGACTTTCTAAAGATGAGATCTTCCTTCCCTTATGTGCTTCCCTTTTTCTCTTGATGCAATATGTCCCAAACCTTTCTTCCCCAAGGAGTCATTCACTTATGCTGTAACCTTTGGATTGCGTTTTTACTAGAGGTTCTTCTGACTGCATGTGCACCCCTGCTATGGTGCAATAAGGAAGTGTTGATTGCTTCTTATTCTAGGTAGGGATCCCTTCGTCTCTCTTTTATTTGTGTATCATGTGGGGTGGGTGTATCAATGTATCCTTTTTGAAGATATAAGAATAAAAAATTAATAAAGATAATTGAATCGGTTTAAGATCAACATGCTAGGATGGGAAAGTGATGAATGATCGTACTATTTTCTTGATATTTTGATCAACATTGTGAATTGTATGGGATATATACCTACTGAAAATCATGGATGGTAGTGGTCCTTTTTTGCGCACCTGTAATGGATTATGAATTATTATTTTTGGTATTCTATCTAACATATATATATATGAAATTTATTAACCATGTATATTCAGTTAAATAAATGGATTCCCCTGAATTGAACTTGTTTTGTAATAACCCATGAATTAACAAGTGGAATTAAATAATGGATTACTTATTAAATTTTTAAATTTTTCCTTGTGTAGTTTGTATGGTGGTGTGGTTGGGAGAACAACTATGTGATATGGGGTGGTTCAGGCTGTGAAATAGAATCTCAGGATGAGAGATTTTTTGTTTGTGAACCTAGATGTGGCTAAAAAAGTGGTGTGGTGTGGTTATGTAGCAAGGTTTATGAGAATGGTTGTGATGGGTGTGTTATAGTTGTGATGAGATGTGTTGCTGGTTATGGATATGTGTTGGGGTTTTTCTGGATGGATTGGGTGAAATGACTTTGAAGAATAATGATGACAGTGGTTGGTATGGGTAATTCTCCTAGAGTTTCTCTATGAGTAGCATGCCCAAAGCTTCACTCCATGTCTCAGGGTCAGTATGTTATGTCGTAAATGGGTGTTAAATAGAGATTAAATGTGAATTTGGTTAAATTACCATGGTTCTTCTTCCTATGTGTGACTTTTTTTGTGTGTCTTGTTGTGTTCTATACTTGGTAGTTTTCTGGGTAGTGATGGAGAAAACAAATACTTAATAATGTTGAGATGGAATGAGTTGGTTGGGTAAATAATAAGGAGTTCATAAATGAAAAATTAAATGATGGGTTTCTAGGTTAACTATGGTTAAAGATAAATAGTAAAATGAATGTATGATGAGAGAAAGGGATTTGTGAAAGATTCTTTAATTTTATTAACTTCCGAAGTGACCTTTGATAATACTAATTGAGGTGGAAGTTTTTTTGAATCCCATAGGTCGGGCTTGACTGCTTGATACTATATATATACACACATTTTATATTCTTGTTTTTTCTATATGCACACCACCATATTTGGGCACTATGTTCTAAAAACCCCCATCATTACGAAGGAAGGTGTCTTTCCCAAACATCTCGGTGGGAGGATGGTTAGTAGGCCACCTGATCTTCCCTACTCCTTCTTCCAGGTGGTGATAGCCCAAGAATCTTTAGAAAGGTTGTGGTTTATAGGGCCCATGTGTGCGAGGGAGAGTTGTCTTTTCCTAGGTGTCTTCGAGATGAGATGTGTTGTATTTTCCCAATTGTCTTCGGGATGATATGTGTTGTACTTCCTAAAGTGTTTTCGGGATGTGACTTGGTATGTGGCCCAAGTGTCTATGGGAAGGATATGATTATAAGTCCTAGGTGTGTACATGAAGTATGTGATGAGCTTCGTTTTCCTAGGTGATGGGACTAGTAGTGAGGCCTAGGTGTGTACATGTGGGTTGTGATGTGGTACTTTTGAAAGAGGTGGGAGCACCGGGATGTTTTTTGTTAGGGTGTGAGAGCCTCTAATCAGCGGGAAAGTGGTTCAAGGTACCCTATCATCTATGTGCTTACTATATTACTTTACTTGAATTATTTGGTGAGCGTGGCTTGGTGAGGTAGGGATGGTTATTATTCCTTGTTAGGTGTTGTTGGTTCTGCTATTTTCTCATAAGAGCATTAGTTTGATTCTCTCACTTGTGTACAAGAGACTTTGGTTTTTCCTACTAAGTATACTTGTATTCTCACCCTATGTATATAAAACTATTTTCAAGTTTATAGGAGGATTTTGTGGACTGTGCTGGATTTTAATAGCTTTGACTTTGGGATAGTTTCCGTGTAACTTCTTAGCTTTACTTTTGGTACTTACCTTGGAGTTTTATTTCATTTGTAACAATTTTATTTTTAAACATACATGAGGGATGTATTTTATATTTCTTTTATATATGTCTTAGAGTTGTTTTGAGGTTTATACATCTTATCTCCCAATCTTTTTTTCTTGTAAAAGGGTAATGCCTCCCATATTGTGAGATCTTTGTACCCTTAGTGCTAGTCTCCACCCTAGGGCCTATTGGAGGTGGGACTCAGGGGTCAAAATCTCTCTTCCTTCATTTCCAACTTAGGAGGGGCATATTTGGAGGGAGGGGGTCATGAAAGAATGGTATCAGAGGTGATGGTTGAGAGATAGGATGGATTTTGGAGTTAGGATTAGTGAGGATTTCATGGGTTGGTTGGGAAACTATGTCAGGTGATCTTAGTGTGTGATATAGTCCAGGGAAGACTAGCTAGGCCATGGAATTTTAAGGCCCCCATGATCCGATGCAAGGAATCTGATCCTATTGAATGACCAAGTGAGGCTACACCATTTTTAGGGTAGAGACCCTAGGAAAGGTACATGAATCATAATCACTTGTATTCTTGTTTTATTTGGGTGTTTTGGGAAATTTTAAATAGACAACGAATTGAGTTGAATGAGTTAAAATAAATCTTAAATAAAATTATATACTACCCAGGCTTAGGAATTAATTTTTTACCTTTTTTAGCTATGGAACACAATCATTGTATGCATGTGGATCGATAAGTTTAGGCTCAGTAGTCTGCACCTATCGATCAGAGGAAGGTGGATACAGTAAAGGAGGATGACTAGTGGCAGGGAACATTACGTGCTTTCCAGCGGAAAGTCTTAGGAAAGTACGAGGGTAGTGTTTCTGACATGGAGGCAAAGAGCTAGCTCGGGGAGCTTGGGATCACCTTTAGTTTGATCTAGGCTCTGATATAGTACTCGGTTACTTTGGTAGTGAACTAGATATGGGGATCTTCACATTAGTGGTGGACACTGTACCTAGGGGAGAGGAAGGAGGATGATGTTCTATGGGTTGATTTCAAGAAGGAGTTCTGAGCAAAATTCCTTTCATCGTCCACAAAGGCTAAGAAGAGGTAGGAGTTACTCTCCCTCCAACATGGGACTATGTTGGTATGATATATAGGGATTAATTTCAAGGATCTCCTTTGTTTTCCCTGGATCTCATTCTGGATGATGAGTCTTGTGCGAGATGCCTAGAGGAGGCACTTTGTCCTTCTATCAAGTACGCGATTACTCCCTTTACATTGTCGACATACTTGGAGGTTCAGAAGAAGGTAGAGATAATTGAGCAGATGCAATCATGAGGAGGTCTATCATGAGAAGGGAGATAGTAGGGATCTTCGAGAGGTAGGGTTACCAGCAACAGGTCTCAGGTACTAGGTCCTTTGAGGTTTTGACCGATAGGGAGTCGACCTCAGCAGTTCCCGTTTCAACCTTATGGTTCTCGTGCCTTTCCTATGGGCTTATAGATGGTGTGTTTCCTTGGTAGAGTTAGTGGTAATATTCAAAATAAGTGTCCAAAAACCTTTTGAGTTTAGTATGGTAGAAGTGGATAGGTTCTACACTGGCCTTAGTAGCAGTTAACAGTGAGGCCATTTCAGCAGCAGGGACAACAGACTCAGGCTTCACTGAGGGGAGATGGAGCGGGTAGAGGATAACCTCAGGGTGTTCCTTAGGGATCTTGACCCAGGTGTGGTTGTAGAGGTGGTCATCAGAATAGGTGAAGAGGAGCTGGGCATGGTCATTTACATGCTATAGACATAACTGTTCTAGAAGGGCCAAAGATCATTAGAGGTACGATCAGCTTTTTTAGTACCCTTGCTTGTGCTTTGTTTGATTTAGGAGATTCAAACTCATTTACTGAACCCAGTCTATCCCATGATTTGGGACTAGATGTAGAGAGGCTTCTCATGACCCTAGTGTTGAGTACACCAGTCGGAGGTCAGAACAAACTTATTTGATGTGTGATGGGGATGTAGACTGATGATGGGAACACATCAGTCCCATGAGGATATTTTCTTGCTACAGATGAAACCATAAAATTTCATTCTAAACATAAACTTTTTGTATTCTGTGCATGATGATATCGACTGCTTCCAGATAAGAGTTGTGTTTTCAGATGTGGGTGTTCAATATGTGGATTTTATCGGTGAGTGAAGCTGTCAGGTGGGAAATCAATGTGTGGAGTCTCTTCTTTCCTTATTGGATAAGATGTTAGGGGAATCAATAGATGTTGGGATAGTAAAGATTCCCATATTTATTGAAGAGTTCATGGATGTTTTTCCCAAGTAGGTTGTGAATCTACCCCCTTAACATGACATTGAGTTCAGGATATACTTACAGCCTGTCGTTTCTCTGATTTCAATGGATCCTTATCAGATGACACCTTTTGAGTTGTGGGAGTTGAGGATTCAGATAGATGATCTAATGAAGAAGGGATTTATCTGGCCTAGTGTGGCTTCATGGGGTGCTCCATTTTTGTTTTCAAATAAGGTAGATGGTGGTCTAAGGTTTTCCATAGACTACCAGAGGTTAAATTAGATGATGGTCAAGAACCATTACCCTTTTTCGAGGATAAACGATCTTTTCAACCAGTTAAGAGGGTTAAGTTGTTTTTCTAAGATTGATCTATGGTATGGATATCACCAGTTAAGGTTGAAGGAGGGATATATCCCAAAGACTACTTTTAAATGTAGGTATGGGCACTTCGAGTTCATATTCATGCATTTTGGTGTTACGAATGCACTATTCGTATTCATGGGACTCATGAAATTTGTCTTCTGTAAGTTCTTGGATTGGTTTATCATAATATTCATAGATGATATATTTATTTAATAGAAGATAGAGGAGTATCATGTTGAGCATCTCAGAACCATCTTGAATTTTTTTCGACGTTGCCAGATCTATGGAAAATTTTCTAAGTGCAACTTCTGGACATGATAGGTACATTTCCTTGGGCATGTGGTGTCTTAATAGGGTGTTGCAGTGGATCCATATAAGTACATGGTAGTTGTTTCTTGGGAAGAACCCAAGAATGTTGAAAATGTTCACAATTTTCTCAGTCTAGCAGACTATTAATAGATATTTTTACCCAATTTATCTTGAGTTGCAGCTCCGTTGACAGATCTAACCAGAAAGGACATCAGTTCCAGGCAGCGTTTGACTATCTGAAGGGGAAGCTGGTCAGTACTCCAATGCTCTAGTTTCCAAAGAAGGGGTGATGTTCTATGTGTTTTGTGATTATTCTCTTCTAGTCTTGAGATGCGTCTTGATGTAGCGATGAGTATTGATCTCTTATGGGGCTAGGAAGTTTCATCCTGATGAATGTAACTACACCACCCATGATCTGGACCTAGTAGTGATCATGTTTTTTGCTGAAGTTGTGGAGACATTACCTTACTGGGGAGCTCTTTATGGTCTTTACAAATCAAAATAGATTGAGTTATATATTTTTCTAGTATGATCTGAATCTTCAACAATAGAAGTGGATAGAGTTCCTTCATGACTATGATTTTGAGATCTCCTACACCTTAGGAAAGGGGAATGTCGTGGCCGATTATTTGAGTAGGAAGTAACATAAGGGGGATGTTCAGGAATCTACGGATTCTTGTAAGGTAATGGAAGATTTGAAAGCCTTGAACTTGGATAAAATAATGTATAATGGAAGAGGATATTTATTTCAAATGTCAGTGTAGTATTATTTGATGTAGTTGGTAGAGGAGTCTCAGTGGGGAGAGTTAGAGGCAGAGGTGATGTGAAATTGTGTTAGCCATGGTGATGCTCTGGAGGGATGGTCAGAATCGAATTCTATTATGTGGAAGGCTGATTTTATAATGGAAATGCATGATGTAGTCCTTTGTGAGTTTAATAGATCACCCTTAGCTATACATCCAAGAATTTATAATATATAACGTGGATTGAGGATTTATTTTTGGTGGCCCAAGATGAAATGGACAGTGGAAGAGTTTGTGGTGAAGTTCTTAGTGTGCTAGTAGGTGAAGGATGAGCACTATGTTACTAGTGGTTTGTTATAGGCCTTATATTTCCTTGAGTGGAAGTGGGATGAAAAAATCAATGGATTTTGTCACAAGGTTATCCAGATCTTAGGAATGCTATGATGCTATTTGGGTAGTAGTGGATCAACTAACGAAATTGGATCACTTCTTATCGATCATGGAGTCAGTCTCAATAGATGCCTTGGTAAAGAGGTATGTGGATGATTTCGTGTGACTGCATGGATTTCCTAGATCTATTATCTTTGATCAGGATACACGTTTTAACTCATGTGTCTGGAAGGGATTGAAACATTATTTTAGAACTCAGTTACACCTTGGCACTGCCTTCCTCCCTCAGACAGATGGGCATATAGAAGAGACTATCTAGATGCTAGAAGATATATTTCAAGCATGCATCTTGGACTTTGTAAGATCTTGGGTACAACACCTACCCTTGGTAGAGTTTTCTTACAATAATAGCTATCACTCTTATGTTGACATGGATCCATTCAATGATTTGTATGGAAGACAATTTCATTCATCTTTGTGGTGAACAGAGGTTGGGGAGACAACCATTCTTGGCCCTAAGGTAGTGAAAATCATGTCAAATAAGGTTCATCTTGTTAATAAGAGGATGAAAGTAGTACAAGACCAAAAAAAGTCTTATGTCGATCATAGGAGGAGGCCCTTAGAGTTAGAGTTTGGGGACCACCTGCTCTTGAAGGTTTCCCCTTGATGTGGGTAGTGGAGGTTTGGTAGAGGGAGAAAGATTTCTCCCAAGTTCTTTGGACCCTTTTAGGTGTTGGGATGAGTTGGTTAAGTGGCATACCAATTAGTGTTTCCACCATATATAAATAGGATCCATGACGTCTTCCACATCTCTGAACTTTTTCAGTATCTTCATGATGACTCCCATGTCCTTGAATGGGGATAGTTGTATATCAAAGATGATGAAACATACATGGAGAGGATGATAAATATCTAGGATCATTAGGAGAAGGTTCTGCATGGATGGAACATTCCTTTGGTTTGTGTGTTGGGGAGGCATGGTGGCCTAGAGGAGAGTACTTGTGAGTGAGAAGCGTAGATGTGTTCCCAATACCAGAGTTGTTTTGAGTTTTTCCTTATTCTGTTTTGACTTGTAATGTAATGTTTGAACCTTGTTTATTATGAGATGAGTTATTTCCTTGTTTTGTAATGTGTGATAAAGTCTTAACACATGAGGTGTTCTTGGATTATGAGGTTTCACCCCATATTTTTAACATAACAGGGTGGTTTATCATTGAACTTTGATGTGTTTGGTTGTTAGCAGTATTTCAAGTGTAGTGGGATCCTTGAGAGGTATCTCACGAGGTGGTTGTTCAGAACCCTCTTTATTACAGGCTTTGTTTTGGATTCTCAAGGATGATAATAGTTTTAGAGGTATCTGATGTAATATCCTAGACCTCATCAGTCTATTACTTTGTAAAAATATAGTGGTTGAGGTGTTTTGGGAGGCCACGATGGTTCATTTCAAGAGTTTTCCAAAAATATAATTTTTCCAATGGTAGCTCATACTGGTGAGTCATGATGGTGCATCAAAATAGTGGGTTAGGATTAGTATCTCATGATAGTGAGTCACAACAGTGACTCCCACCGGTATTTTGTGATAGTGAATCACAACAGTGCCTCACACCGGTAGCTCATGACAGTGAGTCACAATGGGGACTCTCACCGGTAGCTCATGACGGTGAGCCACAACGGTGAGTCGCGACGGTGAGTCATCCACTATTAGGTTGTTAACGACGAGTCATGATGGTGATTCATCCACTCATAGGTCTCAAATGGTGAGTTTTGACGGTGAGTCATCCACCGATAGGTCGCCAACGGTGAGTCGTGACGGCAATTCATCCACCGGTAGGTCGCCAGCAGTGAGTTGTGACAGTGAGTCATAATGGTGACTCACCCATCGGTAGATTGCATTGGTGAATCACCCACCAATAGCTCATATTAGTGACTCACACTGGTAGATCACTGAACAGTGACTCACACTAGTGACTCACCTAACAACATGTCATTTCCAACATTTTTTCAGAATTCCAAATTTCTTCCAGTTTTTCTAGATTCACCCATTTAACATTTTATTTGATGTAAAATGAGTTTAGTACCATATTTAATGGTTTTTTAATCCATTTATAATCATATATATGTTCTAAAGACTTGAAGTTTCCCTTAACTTACAAACCGCATGGTCTTGGTCCAGATCCACCTTTAATGGATTTTAAAAACCATTTCTCCCATTGATTTAGGATCCGTCCTTTTTAATGATGATATTTTCTTTCCCTTGCACACTTAACTTTTTATCTTGATGCAAGAGGCACTGAACCATTATTTCTCGAGGATTAATGCACTTGTTCTGTAACCTTTATATTGTGTTTTTCCTAGATATTATTCTTACTACTTGTGTACCCTCTACTTTGGCGTAATAAGGAAGTGATGATCATTTCTTCTTTCAAGTAGGTATCCCTTCATCTCTCTTTTATTTGTGTATCATGTGGGGTGGGTGTATCAATGTCTCATTTTTGAATATAGAATAATACCAAATTAATAAAGATAATTTAATAGGTTTATGATCAACATTTTAGGCTTGGAAAGTGATGAATGATCGTACTATTTTCTTAATATTTTGATCAATATTTTGAATTGTATGGGCTATATACCTACTAAAAATCATGGTCATTGGTGGTTCTTGTTTTCACACATGTGATGGCTTTTGAATGCTTATTTTTATTCTTCCATTGAATTTATTTATATATATGAAATTGATTAACCAGGTAAATTTAGTTAAATAAATGGATGCCCCAAGATTGAACTTGTTTTGTGATAACCCCTGAATTAAGGAGTGGAATTAAATAAGGGATGCCTTATTAAATTTGGAAATTGTGCCTTGTGTGGTTTGTATGGTGCTGTAGTTGGGAGCATGACTGTGTGATATGGGGTGGTTCAGGTGGTGAATTAGAATCTCAGGTTGAGAGATTGTTTGTCTGTGAACCTGGATGTGGCTGGAAAAGGGGTGTGGTGTGGTTATGCAGCAGGGCTACTGAGAATGGTTGTAATGGATGTGATGTAGCTGTTATGAGATGTGTTTTTGGGTATGGTTGTGAGTTGGGGGTTTTATGTATGGATTTGGTGGAATTACTTTGAAGAATGATGATGATAGTGGTTAGTATGGGTAATTCTCCCAGAGTTTCTCCATGAGTAGCATGCCCAAATATTCACTCAGTGTCTCAGGATCAGTATGTTATTTTATGAATGAGTGTTAAATGAAGAGTAATTGCCAAGTTGGTAAAATTACCTTGGTTCTTCTTCCTCTATTTGAATTTTTTTGTGTGTATTGTTGTGTTCTATACTTAGTAGTTTTCTGGGTAGTGATGGAGAAAATAAATACTTAATAATGTTTAGATTAAATGAGTTAGTTGGATAAATGGGAAGGAGTTTTTCAATGAAAATTTAAACAATGGGTTTCACGATTAACTATGGTTAAAGCTAAATAATTTAATGAATGGGTGATGAGTGAAATGGGTTTTTTAAAGTCACTTTAATTTTATCAAGTTCCGAAGTAACTGCTGCTGATACTAATTGAGGTGGAAGTTATTTTGAATCCCATAGGCTAGCCTTGAGTGCTTGATACTATATATATACATACACTGTATGTTCTTGTGTTTTCTATATGCACCCTACCCTAGTTGAGCACTATGTGCCAAACACCCCCATTATTATGGGGGAGGGTGTATTTCATAAACATACTGGTGGGAGGATGGATATATGACCACCTTCTCTTCCATGCTCCCTCTTCTAAGCAGTGATATCCCAATACTCTTCAGGTAGGTTGTGGTTCATTGGGCCTAGGTGTGTGTGGGAGAGTTGTGTTTTCCCAGGTGTCTTCAGGATGAGATGTGTTGTGTTTTCCTAGGTGTATTTTGGATAATATGTGTTGTACTTCCCAAGTGTTTTCAATATGTGACATGGTATGTGGCTCAGGTATCTGCAGGCGAGATATGATTTTGAGGCCCAGGTGAATGCGAGCGGGATGTGATGAGCTTCATTTTCCCAAGTGACGGGACTAGTTGTGAGGCCCAAGTGTGTGCGAGAGGGTTGTGATGTAGAAATTTCAGAAGATATGGGAGTTTCAGGATGTTTTCTGTTAGGCTGTGAGAGCAACTAATCAGTAAGAAAGTTGTGAGAGGTATCCTATCATCAATGTTCTTACTATATTACTTTACCCGACTTGTGTTATTTTGTAAACGTGCCTTAGTGAGGTAGGGATGGTTAGTATTCCTTGTAAGGTGCTGTTGGTTCTGCTATTTTCTCATGGGATCATCAGTATGCTCATCTCACTTATGAAAAAGAGACTTTGGTTTATCTTACTAAGTATACTTGTATACTCACCCAATGTATATAAAATTGTTTTCAGGTTTCTAAGAGGATTTTGTGGATTGTGTTGGACTTTACTAGCTCAGACTTTGGGATTGTTGCTGTGTTGCTGTTTAGCTTTAATTTTGGTACTTACCTTGGAGTTTTATTTCATTTTTAACTGTTTTATTTTTAAACATGCATGTGGGATGGATTTTGGATTTCTTTTATATCTGTCTTGGATTTGTTTTTGAGGTTGATACATCTTATCTCCCAATCTTTTTTTCTTATAAAAGGGTAATTCCTTCCCTATTGTGAGATATTTGTACCCTTGGTGCTAGTAACCACCCTGAGGCCTACTAGTGGCGGGACTCAGGGGTCATAATCTCTCTTCCTTCTTTTCCATCTTAGGAGGGGAATCTTTGGAGGGAGGGGGTCATGAAATTCACACATAATAAGAATACCCGATTCTTCTACTCTTTTATCACTAAATTACAATCAACAAAAAGTAATAATCAATCATCATTTATCTTGGGACTATTTTGATTCCTGAACTGACCAAACATTTCCTTAATTGAGGGTGGAAGACAAATCAATGTCAAAATTCTATATTTATTCTATAAATAAACTTTTTATAAGTTTCAAAAATACTAATAAAATACAAAATTTATATTTTTTTGATTTATATAAATAATAAAATCCCCCCAAATAAATAGTTCCACCAATATTTCAATGCATCCATCATTGTGACCAATTCATGATCATAGGATATATAATTTTTCTTTAGTGTGCATAGATTATGAGAACCATTCACTAATACATGTTCATTATATGTGAGAAAATAACCCAAAACCATTATATAGGTGTCACAATTAATTTTTTAACCATCACCAAGTTTAAGTAGAATCCATATAGGAGCTGAAGTAAACCTATTTTTGAGTTCATTAATGGATTTTTGATATTCCATGCTATATTTAAACTTTAATTACTTACATGTCAAATAATTAAATGGGGATCAAATTTTGAGAAATCATAAATAAAATTCCTATAATATAATACAAATCTCAAGAAACTTAATATTTCAAAAACATTCTTTGGATTTTACCAAAAAATTATTTACTTCTATATTTTTTATGTAAACTAATATATCATTTTTATAAATAAAATAACCTAAAACTAGACTTCCTAGAATATAGAATCAACATTTAGATATATTAGTATATATATGACACTTATTGGGTGTCCTCAACATAATCTTAATATGATCTTCATCTTCCCATTTTAACTCAGAATGAACCAGGATATTCTAAAAATACCATAATAAAAGTGTTGAGGTATATATGGATGATTTGATTTATAAAATCCATGAATACTACAATAAAATTTATAATCCCTAAGGGAATTACAAGATACTAATAATTTCTATTCCTAATTATAAAATCCATCTAAGTAATAACATCAATATTATGAAAGGTTGAACTAACAACTCAATAAGAATAAAAACATAAGAGATATCAAATAGAGATGTATGAGAGATAACATAGTATATAATAAAGGAATGAATATATGAAAAAATTATATTATGGAATTATTTTCATGAAACATGAAAAATAATTTAGAACATACATGATAATAGGCTATCATAATTTTAAGTAAAGGCTCTCTTATAAGATATTATACCATAGTGGATTTGGATCACTGTCCCTTCCCCATATATAAAATCTCATGAAATATAAAATTTACCAAATGAATTGGAGGTATATATTATTTTTTGAAAACCCATAAAATTATAATACATCCATAAATGCGTATATTAAATTATAAAATAATAATTAAAATGATTTTATATCATTCATAATCCCTGACATGATTAACTTATGAAAAATGTAACATAACCATTTCATGATATATCTAGTATTAGTCAATCAATAAGAGTTGATGGTAATAAATATGTAAATATAAATAATCAAGGAAAAATATCATAGGTGAAGTTAAAATTATTATATATAATAAATAAAAATTATTATAAATAAAAATAATCCCAAAGATGAAGAGACTAAATTTTAGGTATATAGAGAATGAATTATTTTATCATTTTTATAATCCGATAAAAAAACTAGAAAAAGGAGGGGATTGAAGAATGAAATAAAAATAAATATGAAAATTAAAAAATAAATTAATAAAGTATGTTTATAGGATATTACTTATAAAACTTATCAATTAGGATAAACTAAGAAAAGAGGTTTTAAATAAGAGTGAGAGTGACTGAAAGGAAAATACCTCACCAACTTCATAATACATTAATTATGAATTTTAATTAAATGGATAATGAATAGGTATATAAATGATCATAAAAAAAGAAAATATATGTGAATTAGAAATCAAAATTAATAAAATATTATAAAATAATATTATATAAAGATATAATGGTGAAAGGTAATGTAAATAATAATAAAATAGATAATTGAAATCAATAAAGAGAAGATTGAGTAAGATTCCACTTACCTCAACTCCCAACTTGATCGAATGTACTTATATCTCCCTATATAAACAATTTTGGTTTATTAATTATCCATTTAAAATAATTCTTCATATTCATTTAATTTATTTCAAATATTATCTATCTATTAATTAATTATTAATTATGTATTCATTCTCAATATGTTTCATCAAAAGATATATTTTCCAAGTGTTCCATGGTTTCTTCAGTATCGTAGTCATAATCATCATTTATTGTACATGATTTCTTAATATATAGAATATTAGAAGTAATGATTTCAATTTAATACAATTATTTATAAATTTAAAATCTAATTCTACCATAATAATAGTTCATGTTTTTCTGATTGATAGTTTATGGTTCATTTGTTCGAGGGAATTTCATCAATCAAAATGATTTGATTAAATAATTTTTTATTTTATTTTTTCCATTAAAAAACTTAATAATAACATAAATTAATCATTAATTATATATTTAACTATTAATTAACCATCCACTATGGTGGTGATAATTATAAAACAAAATATCCATTTAGGTGGTTAAATAATCCTAAAAAATGACATTTAAAAAATATAACAATAAAAAGGAATTATAATAAAATGATTATATAAATATTAAAAATAAATTATGGAATTAATTTTATATTATTATAGATATTAATTATATTTATAAATGTTTTTAATGATAACATAAAATAAAAAACATGATAAGAAATATTTATCACTTAGAAGAAACCAAACCTTCACTTTGGATCCTTCTTTATGTTGAAACTTTTGGGATCTATTTTGAAAAAAACCTTCCAAACATGTAAAATATGCATGGGAGAAGTAATTTGGGTAGATTTTGGAGTGATGGTATAATTTTATTATTGGTTTTCAAAGGGATCTAGATGAGTTCATTTATAAGTGAAAACGAGTGACTTTTTTTTGAAAATCACCCTTACTTAATGTTTAATGAATGAAATTTAGTGTTGATTATGAATTATACCTGAAAAAACAGAATTTAAGTCTTGAATTACACACATGTTAATGACATATGTTTATTTTTCATCATTTTATACACCAGTTTTACCATATGCTGTATTTTACCATAGTTATTATTCCCTGACGTATTTCGTTATTCACCCGAGTAATTTATTTTTTATTAAAAGAATTTTTTTTACAATATTAACCATTTTTGAAGTATTAATTATAAATATGAAATATTTTTTTAAAATAAAACTATAAATATGTTTAATTTAATTATTAAATAAAAATTTTAACGCATTTTGAAATTATGTTTTTTGGGAAATTGATACTTTTTTATTATAAATTTTTTTATTTTAATTACATAAAAATTAATTTTTATTTGATGATAAATAATTTTTATTATATATACATACATATAATCTAATTTATAATATTAATATTCTAATTATAATAAATTTAACTTCTAATTAAAAATATTAAATTCTTAAAAAATAAATAATTATAATAAACTATATTTTATAAATATAAAAAGAACATTTTTTTACATTTGTAATTATACATAAATAACACCCTAACTTTTAGTTACACAATCAATTAGGAAATATATATAGGTTCTAAGGGTGAGATAATCATGAGAGGTATTTTTATGTGGTGATTCAACTAACATGGTGCAAAGGTCCATAATATTCTCGAGCCTTCCTTTGTAATCTGTTTTCATTATTTTAAAGGGTTTCATATAACCTTGGTGATAGTCTCGAACCCATGGTTTATTGGAGATAGGCTTTGGTGGTCATTATCTCTCTTCCTTCATTGCTAGCCCAAGATGGGTACCTTTTAAGGGAGGGGGTCATGAAACATGGATTTCATAGTGATCTATGGTAAATTTAATTTCTCCCACATTCTATTTTCTTAGAAAAACACTTATGATTTTCAAATTGGGCATAGACCAAGAAAAAACTATAGATTATATTGGTCTACACAGCTTAGAAAAATGTTCCTTATATGAGATGTTTTTATTTCTTGATGTCATAACCTTTTCTTTCTATATAAATTTCAAAATATTATTTCCCATTTTTATACTAACCACATATATTTCTTCCAATATTCATTGATAAGTACAATATTATCTTTTTAAGAGTCATATTATAATAATTAATATTAATGGTTACTTATATAAGGTATCTAATGCTCAATTAGGTATATTAAATTAATCATATAACAATGATTCAATTTATTACACAATTGAAACTGTAACACCCTGAGATTTTATAAGAAATATTATTATTATTATTATTATTATTATTATTATTATTATTATTTTATGTTATATGCAAATGAATCTTTCACTACACACAACACTAGCTTGGCTTGCGTTACACGCAAGGGAAACCTTCTTTGATAGCTTGCGTTGTACGCAATACCAAGCTTCACTAAACAATGATATATTATTATAAAATTATAAACTATCCATTTTGAATAGTATTAACTGAATTTTTAATTTTATAACATTATTTTTCATCTTACATATTTTCTAGAACATGGTATGAGAACAAAATAAATTTTTCGGGTAAAATAAGTATTTTTCAAAAAATAACTATATATGATTATTGTAAAGTGATATTGATTATGAAATAGTATACATACACTTCACTACAATTCCACGATCATGAGAACGATATCATCGCTCATGCGTACGTACGACCTACCGTCTCCACAATATGATGCGACTCGTTCTACATGATCTTCATTGAATAATGATTATATAAATGAATTGAGTGAATAAATAAGATATATATTACACTAATAAAATTCTGGAAATGAGTTATCTATAACTTAAAAAGAAGAATAAGAATTTATTCGACAAAACACACATAAGAACATAAAGCAATAAACACCCGAATAACTAGTAGCGATGAAATATTACTAATAAGAAGCTAATAATATGACCATATATGATATCATAACAATGATTATGATTCTGGAATAAGTCAATGACATTATTTAAATCATTATATAGGAGGTTCGGACACGTACAAAGCATATCAGACCTAAGGAAAGGAAAAATCTCACAATCTCATTTTTATCCGAGATTGTTTATACTTCATAATTTACTAGGGAATATTTATCATCCACATACATGTTTCCTCAATATGTAATATTATTTCTATCCTCTGATAATTTTTTAAATCCAATTTTATCCTTTGGTGACTTTTTATTAAAATATATGAAAGGAATCATTTGTCATTTTTAGTACGAGGTACTTTTTGACTTTTCTGGCCAAAGTACGAGAAGAATGTTTTATTAACTTATATGGCATGAATGGATTTTTATGATTTCATAGAACATTATTTCCATTAATCTTCCTTTACAAGTTTTCATGTTTATTTTTAATCAAATTGTTTTAGTTTAAAATTGTATGACATGTTAATAAAGGAAAAAAGTTTTTGAAGTAGAAAGGATATTATCCTCAAGAATGGAGTACAAGTGTTTTATCAAAATTATTTTCTATCTAAGATAATATAGGGTTCTATTTCTATCCCTATTGTTACATTTATTCGATTATGTTATGATGGAATTAATTTTTTGATGTCCTTTTATCTTATATTGATTATATTATGATGGCATGATGTTTAAGAATCCAATTTTTATTACATGGGTTATGCTATGATTTATTATTTTGTGGCACACATAAGAATGGTTTCATTATGAGATAGGTGGGACCTATATCTCCCTCCAATGCATTGGGTAAAGATTTATATCTCATTAGATAGACATGGTTGGAACTACATGTTAAACGGGTTCAGTGATAAAGGACTTGAACGAGGAGAGAACTCTGTTCAGTAATGGACTTTGTCCGCTATGATGGTCATGGAAAAGATCCTTGAATAATATGAAATGATTTTCTATGATTATGTGTGTATGCTACAAAGTTTCATGTTTTAAGTTATGATTATTGGGATTGCATCTCACTACTATGATTTATCCCATGTTATGATATTATGATCTCTTTTGCAGGTTAAGATTTTCAAAATGTTATGTTCTTATGAATATGATATGAATGATATTTCTTTTGTTTACTCTTACTGAGAACATGAGATCACCCTTTTGTATATTATCTTTTCCCCAGGCGAGGAAGAAGGGTATTAAGTAGGATACGCCAAAAGGGACTCTAGATATGATAAAATAAACAGGAGACAATATAGATGATTTATGAACCAGTTGTTTATGTTTCTTAGCTTCTAAAGACACTATACCTATACGGTCCTATAATGGTTTTGTTATATGTTGTAATAAGTATGCTTCAATTCTGAAGTAATAACCATGTATGTAAAGTATGGGTCGTTATAGTTGGTATCAGAGGAAAGGTATAGTCAACCTTTGGAAACTAGGATGTGAAAGCCTTAGGAAGAACTCTAAGGATATGTCTAAACATAGAACACAATATTAGTGTTTTAGAAATGGTCATGAACAACCTATGATAATACCTAAAGTGTGAAATTTTATTCTTGATTATTTAGTTTTACTATTATGTTTAGTGTTTGTCACACTATGCTTATTGGTTTTAGTCAATGGATGGAACCCAAAGGAACCGTGTTAATGATGAATGCGATGGGTAATGCAGTGATTGTCCCCCTGAGCAACCAAACTTTATGGGAGCTGGAATGAAAAATCTTGTAGCCATGCTCACACAACTTTCTCAATCTATGAATCATGTAGGACTTCAAAACAAGCAAAGGAAGGGGCAAAATTCTGTTGAATCCTTCATGAGGCAACGTCCACCTTCATTTAGCGGGTCTTTTGATCCATTAGTGGATAAACAATGGATTAGTACCACTTAAAGGATATTTTCTATCCTGCAATATTCTGAACATGATAAAGTCATCTTAGAAGTATATCGTTTGGAAGGTGAAGCTGATCAATGGTGGAATCTTATTAAGAATACAAGGCAAAGGGATTAAATTGAGTCCATGGAATGGGACGAGTTTAAGAACTTATTTTTCAATAAGTACTTCCCTTGTATTCTTTGAACAAAGATGGAGAAGGAGTTTCTTGAACTGAAGCAAAAGGATGATGAATCAGTTGGTACCTACGAATAAAATTTTACAAGACTTTCAAGGTACGCTTCTAGAATTATTATCCAACATGAGAGTATGATCGATTGATTCTTTAGTGGATTAAAACCAAGTCTTAAAAGGGCGTTATCCATAAGGGACTTCAATAGCTATAAGGAAATTCTTCTATGTGCTCTCAAGGTTAAGATGGAGATTGGAGTAAGCCATCAGTCATATGGGTTTGATAAGAAGAGGAAAATGGAATTCAAAGGGAAATATAAAGACCAAACTGAAAAGAAGATGAGTTTTACCTTATGCTCAAAGTGTGTAAAGAAACATAGAGGGGATTGTCTTAAAGGGACAAGTAAAAGTTTTAAGTGTGGAAAAGAAGGTCATCGGGAAATTGAATGTCGAAATAATGGGAAGAAGATGTCTAATGATGCGAACAAAGAAAGGGATACACAGAATGAACCTCCTACAATTCAATGTTTCAAGTGTAAGAAAATGGGGCATTATTCTAATCAATTCCCTAATCCAAGGGTTGTTGATGATGATCGACGTCAAAAAACTATTAAGGCCAAAGACAAAGGAAAGTCACATGAAATTTCTATCGGTGATGTGGAGTGTGATAACGAAGTGGTGAAAGTTACACTTACCATCCACTCTAAAGTAGAAAATGTTTTATTTGATTCTGGATCCACCCACTCTTTTATTTCTAAAGAATTTTCTAAGGGTATCGCCGTACTACCTCAACAATTAGATGTTGAGTTAGCTGTGAAAACTCCTAATGGAACACCATTTGCATCAAAAGTTTATAATTCTTCTCCAATTGAATTTTGTGGGAAAGTGCTTCCTACAAATCTTGTGATCCTTACTATAGTGGAATTTGATGTGATTCTTGGCATGGATTGGATTTCTTTATACGGAGCTCATATAAATTTCCAAAGAAGTGAAATCACATTTAATATTCCTGATCAATCTACTATCATCTATCGATTCAAGATGAATATAACCTTCCAGTGGAAATTTATTCCATCTTATGGGTCTTGATTCCAATAAATGAAGGTTATTTATCTCAAATGGTTGGATAGAAACTCATGATTAAGAATATTCCCATTGTACGGGAGTTTTATGATGTATTTCTGGAGGAATTTCGAGGTCTTCCACCAAATCGTGAAGTTGAGTTTTCAATAGAACTCATACTGGGTGCTATGCCCATTTCAAAGACACCTTATCGAATGACCCTAATTGAGTTGCAGGAATTGAAGAAGAAAATCCAAGAGAATCTTGATAAGGGATTCATATTCCCTAGTGCATCACCTTGGGGAGCACCTGTTCTGTTTGTTAAGAAGAAAGATGGATCAATGAGACTCTACATTGATTATAGAGAACTTAACAAGATCACTATCAAGAAAAAATATCCTCTCCTGCACATTGATGACTTATTTGACCAACTAAGTGGAGCTCAATAATTTTCCAAGATTGATCTTTGTTCAGGGTATCATCAATTAAGGGTCAAAAAAGAGGATATACCAAAGACAACTTTCCGTACAAGGTATGGACACTATGAATTTATAGTGATGCCATTTGGTCTTACTAATGCCCCTGCTATCTTCATGGATCTAATGAATAGAGTCTTTAGAGACTATCTTGATCAGTTTTTGGTAGTCTTTTTTGACGATATTCTTGTCTATTCAAAGAGAAAGGAATAACATGAAGATCACTTGATAATTGTATTAAAGACCCTAAGAAAGGAGAAGCCTTATGCAAAATTTACCAAGTGTGAATTTTGGATTCAAAAAGTTTCATTTTTGGGTCCCATAATCTCAAAATAGGGGATATCTGTGGATCCAAAAAAGACAGAGGTTATCAAAAGATGGTAGAGACCAACAAAAGTAACTGATATCCAAAGTTTTCTTGGTTTGGATTGATATTATCGACGTTTTGTGAAAGATTTTTCATGATTATCTAGTCCAATAACCAGTTTGAATCGAAAAGGAGTTAAGTTCATGTGGATGGAGGAGTGTGAAGAGAATTTCGAGGAGTTGAAAAGAAGGTTATCCAGTGCACCTATGCTCACACTGCCTTGTAGTGGAGAAAGGTTTGTGATCTACAGTGATGCATCCAAGAAGGGATTGGGGTGTGTTCTCATGAAAAACGATATGGTGATAGATTATGCCTCACGAAAGTTGAAAATCCATGAGTAAAATTACCCAACTCATGATTTGGAGTTAGCTGCGGTAATCTTTGAATTAAAGATTTGGAGGCATTATCTTTATGGTGAAAGGTGTGATATTTATACTGATCATAAAAGTTTAAAGTATATTTTTACACAAAAGGAGCTGAATATGCACCAAAGAAGATGGTTGGAGCTAATTAAGGATTACAATTGCTCAATTCATTACCACCCTGGGAAAGCAAACAAGGTGGAAGATGTATTAAGTCGACAAGACCATGATAGATTATCTATGATGAGGATCACAAAAGATCCAATATATATGGATTTAAAAAGGATGGATCTTGGAATTATAATGGAAGGGGAAAAATATTATCTTTCTCAAATGAATGTTCAACCATCTATACATGTGAAGATTAAAGAGGCATAAAATGAAGATGTAGAGTTACAAAAGAAGGTGAGAAATGTTCCTGAATTCAACCTTGATTGTGATAGGATAATAAGGTTCAAGAATTGGGTTTGTGTTCCTCCCATACCAGAATTAAAGAAGGAGCTACTGAATGAGGATCATAGTTCTTCATTCTCTATTCATCCTGGAATCACGAAGATGTATAGGGACCTGAAAGAGTACTTCTGGTGGGATGACATGAAAAGAGATGTTGCCGAATATGTCTCTCGATGCTTGGTTTGTCAATAAGTAAAGATGAGAGACCGAAGTCTAAAGGGATGTTACAACCATTACCCATACCAGAATGGAAATGGGAAAAAATCACTATGGTCTTTGTTACAGGACTTCCTAAAACATCCAAAGGAAATAATGCTATCTGGGTTATAATTGATCATCTTATGAAGTTGGCACACTTCATTGCTATTAGAGAAGATTTCTCTCTGGATCAGCTTGCCAGGATATATGTGAAGGAAGTGGTAATATTGCATGGAGTACCAATTTCCATTATATCTGATTGGGATCTGAGGTTTACCTCAAAGTTCTGGCGAAGTCTTTAGCATAATTTAGATATAGAGTTGAGTTTCAGCACTGCTTATCATCCTCAGACGGACGGTCAGTCTGAGAGAACAATCCAAACTCTAGAAGATATGTTAAGACCTTTCTCTATGGATTTAAAAGGTGGTTGGGATAAACACATACCTTTGGTGGAATTTTCTTATAATAATAGATTTCACTCCAGTATTCAGATGGCTCCTTATGAAGCTCTCTATGGAAAGAAATGCAGGACTCCAACTTACTGGGATGAAGTTGGGGAAATAAAGCTATTAGGACCTGATCTTGTTGAGGAGATGACAGAAAAGGTTATATCTATTCAACAACACATAAGAGCATCTCAGAGTAGACAAAAAAGTTATGCCGATAACCGAAGAAAAGACCTAGAGTTTGAAGTGGGTGATAAAGTGTTCTTACAAATATCTCCTTGAAAGAGAGTAATGAGATTTGGAAAGAAGGGCAAGCCTAGCCCTAGGTATATTGGTCCTTTTGAAATACTCGATCGTGTTGGGAAGGTAGCTTACTGATTGGCGCTTCCACCAAATCTCTCTCAAGTTCATGATGTGTTCCATGTATATCTCCCGAGAAAGTACATATCTGATCCTTCACATGTACAAAACTCAGAAGCTGCACCGCTGGAGAAAGATCTTTCTTATGAAGAACATCCGATATAGATTCTGGATCATAGTGAAAAAGTTCTACGAAACAAGACCACTCGCTTGGTTAAATTTTTATGGAGGAACCAACAATTAGAAGAATCTACATGAGAACTTGAGGATATTATGAGGGAGAGGTATTCTCATCTATTTGTTATGAAGTGACAAATTTCGAGGGTGAAATTCATTTTAAGGGGGGTAGAATGTAACACCCTGAGATTTTATGAGAAATATTATTATTATTATTATTATTATTATTATTATTTTTTATGTTATACGCAAAAGAATATTTCACTGCACACAACACTAGCTTGGCTTGCGTTACACGCAAGGGAAACCTTCTTCAATAGCTTTTGTTGTACGCAATACCGAGCTTCAATAAACAATGATATATTATTATAATATTATAAACTAGCTGTTATTAATATTATTAACTTAATTTTGAATTTTATAACATTATTATTCATCTTACATATTTTCTAGAACATGGTATGAGAACAAAATAATTTTTTTTGGTTGAAATAAGTATTTTTCAAAAAATACAGTTTTGCCGCCTTTTGATGGCGCACCCACTTTAAATCTAGTTTTTGAAAAGATTATAAGTTCAATTTGACAAAATAAAATTCTTATTTGGAATCATGATATAAAAATTAACTTTGGATAAATTTTTCAAATTATTCTGATAACTTTCATATTTTAATGAATAGTAAAAACACGCTATATTTTAATTAAAAACAAATTTTTTTATCGCAATAATTTATATGGTTAAATTATAATATTTGATGGTTTTAAAGTATAAATAGAATATATTTTTACCATTTAATATAATTTATGTCATTACTATTAATTTTACATTGAATTCATAGGTAAAAAGATTTCAATCTTTGGCAACGTTTTAACTTTTAAAACCCGTTTTCTTAACAACGGGATTAATTTTAAATTAATTATTGCAACTTATGTGATTTGAATTTTGAAAAATGGATTCCATATTTGAATTCAGTGGGTCCAAATTATGTTAATAGGTTAATTTTATTTTTTTGATATTATGAATAGTAACTACGATAATTTTTATTTACTGCAGTTAAAGGTAAATCGGGTAATTAAGGGTAAAAATAAGATTATAAAATTACCCTAACACCTGCCAAAATTATAGTGGATGACTAAAATTCAACCCTTATCACCTAAGGGTCGGAATAAATTCATTTTATGGACTTTTGACCATTAAAATAATTTAATTGTTATTAAAACGAAAGAAAGTGACAACATGTCACTCTCTTAAATCTTATAAGTATACTAATTTTAATTTAGTGATAAAATTCCTAAAACTTAGAAAATTAATAGTCTCCAGAAATATAATAAAATTATCTACATTATGTGAATTTATTTATAATTTTTAAGGATTAAATAATTGTCATTAAAGGTGACACAATAGTAATGTTGAAATTATTTTATTGATTGAAATATCAAATAAATGGTTTTCAAAATATTAAAATAAATATTATATGAACTATTCAATGTGCTCAACTACTTTTCTAGATAAATATGACTTGTTATGAATCTATTAAAGCTTTTATTTAGAATATATCATCTATCTAGATTTTATTTAAATTCAAATAAATGAATAGTGTCAAAATTGACACTATTGTTATTTTATAAAAATAACATATTATAAAATTGTTTAAAAATCACAAAAATATTTATAAATTATAAATTTAAATTTATATGGTCTAAAATGTCATAAAGTATCTAATTATGGATAATTCAAAGCACATAAGTAATTATTTATATCAATTTAAAATTTAGAATCTTATTACCAAAAATAAAATAAAATTGATTAAATTAGGATAAATGAAGTTGATAATGTTTAAAATAAATTCCCAACATGTATAAATTTTATTGGTTGATGATATTACAACCCTATATCATCTAAGATTCAGATTTGAGTCATTTTTGGAGGTTTTTAAGTGGGGTTGAAATTTATTATAAATTAATATTTCTTATAATTCCAAAGGTGCCCCTCTCCTCCCTTATAAAAGGGCACCTCCTCCCTCTCCTCCTCAGACAATTTTGAGCCTTAAATCTCAGAAAACCACTGCCAATTTCCCTTTTAAACTTCCCTAGAAACAAACTAGAGGACTAGAGGTCCTGTTCTTCTTCAAAGACCAATCTTAGTGCCCTAAGAGGAGGTTTCAAAGAGGCGTGTTGAAGAAGAGGTAATATCCGTTACCGATTCTTTCAAATTTATTTCTTCTTCTACTTCTTCTTCATTAGTTGTTTCATTATAAAGTAATAACATCAGTATCACTCATATACTGATATGTTATTATAAATATGAAACAACCTTATTTCACCTTCTATCCATCCTATGGAAAATGAAATCACCGCGCGTGTGTACGTACGGAATACCGTCTCCATGCCGTGGTGTAATCCGTTTTCCACCACCACCTTACTTGGATAGGTATAATGGTGTAAAGAATAACTATATATGATTATTTTAAAGTGATATTTATTCTTAAATAGTATACATACACTTCACTACAATTCCACGATCATGGGAATGATATCATCGCTCGTGTGTACGTACGGCCTACCGTCTCCACGATGTGATGCGACTCGTTCTACATGATATTCATTGAATAATGATTATATAAATGAATTTAATGAATAAATATGATATATATTACACTAATACCATTCTTTAAATGAGATATATATAACCTAAAAATAAGAATAAGAATTTATTCGACAAAACACACATAAGAACATAAAGCAATAAACACCCGAATAACAAGTAGCAATGAAATATTACTAATAAGAAGCTAAGAATATGACCATATATGATATCATAACAATTATTATGATTCTGGAATAAGTCAATGACATTATTTAAATCATTATACTGGAGGTTTGGACACATACAAAGCATATCAAACCTAAGTTAAGGGAAAATCTCGCAATCTCATTTTTATCCGAGATAGTTTATACTTCAGAATTTACTGGGGAATATTTATCATCCACATACATGTTTACTAAATATGTAATATTATTTATATCCTCATATACTTTTTTAAATCTAATTTTATCCTTTGGTGAGTTTTTAGTAAAAGATATGAAAGGAATATTTTCTCGTTTTTAGTACGAGGTACTTTTTGACTTTTCCGGCCAAAGTACGAGAAGAATGTTTTTTTAACTTATACGACATGAATGGATTTTTATGATTTCATAGAACATTATTTCCATGAATCTTCCTTTACAAGTTTTATAGTTTATTTTTAGTCAACTTCTTTTAGTTTAAAATTGTATGACATGTTAAGAAAGGAAAAATGTTTTTGAAGTAGAAAGGATATTTTCCTCAAGAATGGAGTACAAGTGTTTTATCAATATTATTTTCCATCTAAGATAATATAGGTTTCTGTTTCTATCACTATTTTTACATTGATTTGATTATGTTATTATGGAATTAATTTTATGATTTCCTTTTATCTTATACGGATTATGTTATGATGACATGATGTTTAAGAATCCCATTTTTATTACATAGGTTAATGTATGATTTATGATTTTGTGGCACACATAAGAAAGGTTTCATTATGAGATGGGTGGGACCTATATCTCCCTCCAATACATTGGGTAAAGATTTATATCTCATGAGATAGACATGGCAGGAACGACATGTTAAACCGGTTCAGTGATATAGGACTAGAATGAGGAGAGAACTCGGTTAAGTAATGGACTTTGCCCAGTATGATGGTCTTGTAAAGGAGCCTTGAATAATATGAAATTATTTTCTATGATTATGTGTGTATGCCACAAAGTTTCATGTTTTAAGTTATGATTATTGGAATTACATCTCACTACTATGATTTATCCCATGTTATGATATTATGATCTCTTTTTCAGGATAATATTTTAAAAATGTTATGTTCTTATGAATATGATATGAATGATATTTCTTTTGTTTACCCTTAATGAGCACTTGATCTCACCCTTTTGTATGTTTTATTTTCCCCATGTCAGGAAGACGGGTATTAAATAGGATATTCCAAAAGGGACTCTAGATATGATGAAATAAACAGGAGAAAATGTAGATGATTTATGAACTAGTTGTTTATGTTTCCTAGTTTCTAAAGACACTATACCTATACGGTCCTATCATGGTTTTTTCATATGTTGTAATAAGTATGCTTCAATTCTGAAGTAATAACCATGTATGTAAATTATGTGTCGTTATAGTTGGTATCAGAGGAAAGGTATAGTCAACCTTTGGAAACTAGGATGTGAAAGCCTTAGTAAGAACTCTAAGGATATGTCTAAACATAGAACACAATATTAGTGTTTTAGAAATGGCCATGAACAACCTATGATAAGACCTAAAGTGTGAAATTTTATTCTTGATTATGTGGTTTTCCTATTATTTTTAGTGTTTCTCACTCTATGCTTATTGGTTTTAGTCAATGGCTGGAACCCGAAGGAACCATGTTAATGCTGAATGCGATGGGCAATGAAATGATTGTCCCCCTGAGCAACCAAATGTTATGGGAGTTGGAATTCAAAATCTTGTATCCATGCTCACACAACTTTCTCAATCTATGAATCATGCAAGACTTCCAAATGAGAAAAGGAAGGAGAAAAATTCTGTTGAATCCTTCATGAGGAAACGTCCACCTTCATTCAGCGGGTCTTCTGATCCATTAGTGGTTGAACAATGGATTAGTACCGCTGAAAAGATATTTTCAGTCCTACAATGTTCTGAACATGATAAATTCATCTTAGCAGTATATCGTTTGGAAGGTGAAGCTGATCAATGGTGGAATCTTATTAAGAATACGAGGCAAAGGGATGAAATTGAGTCCATGGAATGGGAAGAGTTAAAGAACTTATTTTTCAATAAGTAATTACCTCATATTCTTCGAACAAAGATGGAGAAGGAGTTTCTTGAACTGAAGAAAAAGGATGATGAATCAGTTGGTACCTACGAAGAAAATTTTACAAGACTTGCAAGGTACGCTTCCAGAATTATTATCCAACCTGAGAGTAAGATCGATCGATTCTTTAGTGGCTTAAAACCAAGTCTTTGAAGGGCGTTAGCCATAAGGGACTTCAATAGCTATGATGAAATTGTTCGATGTGCTCTCAAGGTTGATATGGAGATTGGAGTAATCCATCAGTCATATGGGTTTGATAAGAAGAGGAAAATGGAATTCAAAGGGAAATCTAAAGACCACACTGAAAAGAATATGAGTTTTCCCTTATGCTCAAAGTGTGGAAAGAAACATGGAGGGAATTGTATTAAAGGGACAAGTAAATGTTTTAAGTGTGGAAAAGAAGGTCATCGGGCAGTTGAATGTCAAAATAATGGGAAGAAGATGTCTAATGATGCAAACAAAGAAAGGGATACAGAGAATGCACCTCCTACACTTCAATGTTTCAAGTGCAAGGAAATGGGGTCATTATGCCAATCAATTCCCTAATCTAAGGGTTGTTGATGATGATCGACGTCAATAAACTATTAAGGCCAAAGACAAAGGAAAGTCACTTGCAATTTCTATCGGTGATGTGGAGTACGATAACGAAGTGGTGAAAGATACACTTACCATCCACTCTAAAGTAGAAAATGTTTTATTTGATTTTGGATCCACCCACTCTTTTATTTCTTAAGACTTTTTAAGGGTATCACCGTACTACCTCAACAATTAGATGTTGAGTTAGCTGTGACAACTTCTAATGGCACAACGGTTGCATAAAAAGTTTATAATTCTTCTCCAATTGAATTTTGTGGGAAAGTCCTTCCTTAAAATCTTGTGATCCTTCCTATAGTGGAATTTGATGTGATTCTTGGCATTGATTGGATTTCTTTATATGGAGCTCATATCAATTTCCAAAGAAGGGAAATCACATTTAATATTCCTGATCAATCTACTATAATCTATCGATGCAAGGATGAATATAAGCTTCCACTGGAAATTTCTTCCATATTATGTGTCTTGATTCTAATAAATTAAGGTTATTTATCTCAAATGGTTTGAGAGAAACTCATGATTAATAATATTCCCATTGTACGGGAGTTTGATGATGTCTTTCCGAAGGAATTGCTAGGTCTTTCACCAAATCGTGAAGTTTAGTTTTCAATAGAACTCATACCGGGTGCTATGCCCATTTTAAAGACACCTTATAGAATGGGCCCAATTGAGTTGCAGGAATTGAAGAAGAAACTCCAAGATAATCTTGATAAGGGATTCATACGCCCTAGTTCATCACCTTGGGGAGCACCTGTTCTGTTTGTTAAGAAGAAAGATGGATTAATGAGACTCTACATTGATTATCGATAACTTAACAAGATCACTATCAAGAACAAATATCCTCTCCCGCACATTGATGACTTATTTGACCAACTACACGGAGCTCAATACTTTTCCAAGATTGATCTTTGTTTAGGGTATCATCAATTAAGGGTCAAAAAAGAGGATATACCAAAGACAGCTTTCCCTAAAAGTTATGGACACTATGAATTTATAGTGATGCCATTTGGTCTTACTAATGCCCCTACTATCTTCATTGATCTAATGAATAGAATCTTTAGAGACTATCTTGATCAGTTTTTGGTAGTCTTTATAGACGATATTCTTGTATATTCAAAGAGAAATGAATAACATAAATATCACTTGAGAATTTTATTAAAGACCCTAAGAAAGGAGAATCTTTATTCCAAATTTACCAAGTGTGAATTTTGGATTAAAAAAGTTTCATTTTTGGGTCACATAATCTCAAAATAGGGGATATCTATGGATCCAGCAAAGACAGAGGTTATCGAAAGATGGTCGAGACCAACAACAGTAACTGAGATCCGAAGTTTTCTTGGTTTGGCTGGATATTATCCAAATTTTGTGAATGATTTTTCATGATTATCTAATCCACTCACCAGGTTGACTCGAAAAGGAGTTAAGTTCATGTGGACGGAGGAGTGTGAAGAGAATTTCAAGGAGTTGAAAAGAAGGTTATCCAGTGCACCTATGCTCACACTGCCTTGTAGTGGAGAAAGGTTTGCGATCTACAATAATGCATACAAGAAGGGATTGGGGTGTGTTCTCATGAAAAACGATATAGTGATAGCTTATGCCTCACGACATTTGAAAATCCATGAGCAAAATTACCCAACTCATGATTTGGAGTTAGCTGTGGTAATCTTTGTATTAAATATTTGGAGGCATTATCTTTATGGTGAAAGGTGTGATATTTATATTGATAATAAAAGTTTAAATTATATTTTTATGCAAAAGGATCTGAATATGCGCCAAAGAAGATGGTTGGAGCTAATTAAGGATTACAATTTCTCAATTCATTACCACCCTGGGAAAGCAAACAAGGTGGAAAACGCATTAAGTCGACAAGACCATGCTAGCTTATCCATGATGAGGATCACAAAAGATCTAGTATTTATGGATTTACAAAGTATGGATCTTGGAATTATAATGGAAGGGGAAAAATCTTATCTTTTTCAAATTAATGTTCAACCATCTATACATGTGAAGATTAAAGAGGCACAAAAAGAAGATATAGAGTTACAAAAGAAGGTGAGAAATGTTCCTGAATTCAACCTTGATTGTGATGGGATAATAAGGTTCAGGACTCGGGTTTGTGTTCCTCCCTACCCAGAATTAAAGAATGAGCTACTGAATGAGGATCATAGTTATTCATTATCTATTCATCCTGGAATCACGAATATGTATAGGGACCTGAAAGAGTACTTCTGGTGGGATGACATGAAAAGAGATGTTGTTGAATATGTCTCTCGATGCTTGGTTTTTCAGTAAGTTAAAGCTGAGAGACAGAAGTCTAAAGGGATGTTACAACCATTACCCATACCAGAATGGAAATGGGAAAACATAACTATGGACTTTGTCATAGGACTTCCAAAAACATCCAAAGGCAATAATGCTATCTGGGTTATAGTTGTTCGTCTTACAAAGTTGGCACACTTCATTGCTATTAGAGAATATTTCTCTCTGGATCAGCTTTCCAGGATATATGTGAAGGAAGTGGTAATATTTAATGGGGTACCACTTTCCATTATATCTGATTGGGATCTGAGGTTTACCTCAAAGTTTTGGCTAAGTCTTCAGTATAATTTAGATATAGAGTTGAGTTTTATCACTGCTTATCATCCTCAGACAGACGGTCAGTCTGAGAGAACAATTCAAACTATAGATGATATGTTAAGAGATTGCTCTTTGGATTTCAAAGGTGGTTGGGATAAACACCTACCTTTGGTGGAATTTTCTTATAATAATAGCTTTCACTCCAGTATTCAGATGGCTCCTTATGAAGCTCTCTATGGAAAGAAATGAAGGACTCCAACTTGCTGGGATGAAGTTGGGGAAAGAAAGCTATTAGGACCTGATCTTGTTGAGGAGATGGAAAAAAAGGTCATATCTATTCAACAACACATAAGATCAGCTCAAAGTCGACAAAAAAGTTATGTCGACAACCGAAGAAAAGACCTATAGTTTGAAGTGGGTGATAAAGTGTTCTTACGAATATCTCCTTGGAAGTGAGTAATGAGATTTGGAAAGAAGGGTAAACTAAGCCCTAGGTATATTGGTCCTTTTGAAATACTGGATCGTGTTAGGAAGGTAGCTTACCTATTTGTGCTTCCATAGAATCCCTCTTAAGTTCATGATGTGTTCCATGTATCTCTCTTGAGAAAGTACATATCTGATCCTTCACATGTACTAAGCTCAGAAGTTGTACCGCTGGAGCAAGATCTTTCTTATGAAGAACAACCGATAGAGATTCTAGATCATAGTGAAAATGTTCTATGAAACAAGACCACTCTCTTGGTTAAATTTTTTTGGAGGAACCACCAATTAGAAGAAGCTACATGGGAACTTGAGGATATTATGAGGGAGAGGTATCCTCATCTGTTTGTTACGAAGTGACGAATTTCGAGGGCGAAATTCATTTTAAGGGGGGTAGAATGTAACACCCTGAGATTTTATGAGAATTATTATTATTATTATAATTATTATTTTTATGTTATATGCAAAGGAATATTTCACTGCACAAAACACTATATTGGCTTGCGTTACACGCAAGGGAAACCTTCTTCGATAGCTTGCGTTGTACGCAATACCGAGCTTCACTAAACAATGATATATTATTATAATTTTATAAACTATCCATTATGAATAGTATTAACTGAATTTTTAATTTTATAACATTATTATTCATCTTACATATTTTCTAGAACATGGTATGAGAACAAAATAAATTTTTCGTTTAAAATAAGTATTTTTCAAAAAATGCAGTTTTGCTGCCTTTTGATGACACACCCACTTTAAATATAGTTTTTGAAAAGATTATAAGTTCAATTTGAAAAAATAAAATTCTTCTTTGGAATCAGGATATAAAAATTAACTTTGGATAAAATTTTCATATTATTCTGATAACTTTCATATTTTAATGAATAGTAAAAACACGCTATATTTTAATTAAAAAAAACTTTTTTCATCGCAATAATTTCTATGGTTAAATTATAATATTGAATGGGTTTAAAGTATAAATAGAATATATTTTTACCATTTAATATAATGTATATCATTACTACTAATTTTACATTGAATTCATAGGTAAAAATATTTCAATTTGGCAATGTTTTAACTTTTAAAACCCTTTTTCTTAACAACGGGATTAATTTTAAATTTATTACTGCAAATTATGTGATTTGAATTTTGAAAAGTGGATTTAATATTTTAATTCAGTGGGTCCAAATTGTGTTAATAGGTTACTTTTATTTTTTTGATATTATGAATAGTAACTACGGTAATTTTTATTTACTGCAGTTAAAGGTAAATCGGGTAATTAAGGGTAAAAATAAGATTATAAAATTACCCTAACACCTGCCAAAATTATACTGGATGACTAAAAGTCGACCCTTATCACCTAAGGGTTAGAATAAATTCATTTTATGGACTTTTGACCATTAAAATAATTTAATTGTTATTAAAACCAAAGAAAGTGACAACATGTCACTCTCTTAAATCTTATAAGTATACTAATTTTTATTTAGTGATAAAATTCCTAAAACTTAGAACATGAATAGTATCCAGAAATATAATAAAATTATCTACATTATGTGAATTTATTTAGAATTTTTAGGGATTAAATAATTCTCATTAAAGGTGACACAATAGTAATGTTGAAATTATTTTATTGATTGAAATATCAAATAAATGGTTTAAAAAATATTAAAATAAATATTATATTAACTATTGAATGTGATCCACTACTTTTCTAGATAAATATGAATTGTTATGAATCTATTAAAGCTTTTATTTCGAATATATCCTCTATGTAGATTTTATTTAAATTCAAATAAATGAATAGTGTCAAAATTGACACTGTTGTTATTTTATAAAAATAACATATTATAAAATTGTTTAAAAATCACAAAAATATTTATAAATTATAAATTTATACTTATATGGTCTAAAATGTCATAAAGTATCTAATTATGGATAATTCAAAGAAAATAAGTAATTATTTATATCAATTAAAAATTTAGAATCTTATTACAAAAATAAAATTAAATATATTAAATTAGGATAAATCAAGTTGATAATGTTTAAAATAAATTCCCAACATGTCTAAATTTTATTGGTTGATGATATTACAACCCTATCTCATATAAGATTCTAATTTGAGTTATTTTTGGAGGTTTTTAAGTGGGGTTGAAATTTATTATAAATTAATATTTCTTATAATTCTAAAGGTGCCCCTCTCCTCCCTTATAAAAGGGCACCTCCTCCCTCTCCTCCTCACACAATTTTGAGCCTTAAAGCTCTTACAAAACCTGAAAAATTCTATTTTAAACTTCCCTATAAACATACTAGAGGTCCTGGTATTCTTCAAAGACCAATCTTAGTGCCCTAAGAAGAGGTTTCAAAGAGGCGTGTTGAAGAAGAGGTAATATCCATTACCGATTCTTTCAAATTTATTTCTTCTTCTAATTCTTATTCATTAGTTGTTTCGTTATGAAGTAATAACATCAGTATCACTCATATAATGATATACTATTATAAATATTAAACAACCCTATTTTACCTTCTATCCATCCTATGGAAAATGAAATCACCGCGCATGCGTACGTACGAAATACCGTCTCCACACCGTGGTGTAATCTGTTTTCCACCACCACCTTACTTGGATAGGTATAATGGTGTAAAGAATAACTATATACGATTATTTTAAATTGATATTTATTCTGAAATAGTATACATACACTTCACTACAATTTCACGATCATGGGAATGATATCATCGCTCGTGTGTACGTTCGGCCTACCGTCTCCACGATGTGATGTGACTCATTATACATGATATTAATTGAATAATGATTATATAAATGAATTGAATGAATAAATATGATATATATTACACTAATACCATTCTGGAAATGAGTTATCTATAACCTAAAAAGAAGAATAAGAATTTATTCGACAAAACACGCATAAGAACATAAAGCAATAAACACCCGAATAACAAGTAGCAATGAAATATTACTAATATGAAGCTAAGAATATGACCATTTATGATATCATAACAATGTGTATGATTCTGGAATAATTAAATGAAATTATTTAAATCATTATACAGGAGGTTTGGACACGTACAAAGCATATCAAACCTAAGGTAAGGGAAAATCTCGCAATCTCATTTTTATCCGAGATTGTTTATACTTCAGAATTTACTGGGGAATATTTATCATCCACATAAATGTTTACTCAATATGTAATATTATTTATATCCTCCTACAGTTGTTTAAATCCAATTTTATCCTTTGGTGATTTTTTAGTAAAATATATGAAAGGAATCTTTTTTCATTTTTAGTACGAGGTACTTTTTGACTTTTCCGGCCAAAGTACGAGAAGAATGTTTTTTAACTTATATGAAATGAATGGATTTTTATGATTTCATAGAACATTATTTCCATGAATCTTCCTTTACAAGTTTTCTAGTTTATTTTTAATCAACTTCTTTTAGTTTAAAATTGTATAACATGTTAAGAAAGGAAAAATGTTTTTGAAGTAGAAAGGATATTTTCCTCAAGAATGGAGTACAGGTGTTTTATCAAAATTATTTTCCATATAAGAAAATATAGGTTTCTGTTTCTATCCCTATTTTTACATTTATTTTATTATGTTATGATGGAATTAATTTTATGATGTCCTTTTATATTATATGGATTATGTTATGATGGCACGATGTTTAAGAACCCCATTTTTATTACACGGGTTATGCTATGATTTATGATTTTGTGACACACATAATAATGGTTTCATTATGAGATGGGTGGGACCTATATCTCCCTCCAATGCATTGGGTAAAGATTTATATCTCATGAGATAGACATTGCTGGAACAACATGTTAGACCGATTCAGTGATACAGGACTGGAACGAGGAGAGAACTCGGTTTAGTAATGGACTTTGTCCGCTATGATGGTCTTGAAAAAGAGCCTTGACTAATATGAAATGATTATCTATGATTATGTGTGTATGCCACAAAGTTTCATGTTATAAGTTATGATTATTGGGATTACATCTCACTACTATGATTTATCCCATGTTATGATATTATGATGTCTTTTACAGGTTAAGATTTTCAAAATGTTATGTTCTTATGAATATGATATGAATGATATTTCTTTTGTTTACCCTTACTGAGAACTTGAGCTCACCCTTTTATATGTTTTATTTTCCCCAGGTCAGGAAGAAGGGTATTAAGTAGGATATGCCAAAAGGGACTCTAGATATGATGAAATAAATGGGAGACAATGTAGATGATTTATGAACCAGTTGTTTATGTTTCCCAGTTTCTAAAGACACTATACCTATATGGTCCTATCATGGTTTTGTTATATGTTGTAATAAGTATGCTTCAATTCTGAAGTAATAACCATGTATGTAAATTATGTGTCGTTATATTTGGTATCAGAGGAAAGGTATAGTCAACCTTTGGAAACTAGGATGTGAAAGCCTTAGTAAGAACTCTACGGATATGTCTAAACATAGAACACAATATTAGTGTTTTAGAAATGGCCATGAACAACCTATGATAAGACCTAAAGTGTGAAATTTTATTCTTGATTATGTGGTTTTCCTATTATGTTTAGTGTTTCTCACTTTATTCTTATTGGTTTTAGTCAATGGCTGGAACCCGAAGGAACCGTGTTAATGATGAATGCGATGGGCAATGCAATGATTGTCCCCCCTGAGAAACCAAACGTTATGGGAGCTGGAATTCAAAATCTTGTAGCCATGCTCACACAAATTTCTCAATCTATGAATCATGCAGGACTTCCAAACGAGAAAATTAAGGAGCAAAATTCTGTTGAATCCTTCATGAGGCAGCATCCACCTTCATTCAGCAGGTCTTCTGATCCATTAGTGGATGAACAATGGATTAGTACCACTGAAAAGATATTTTCAGTCCTAAAATGTTCTGAACATGATAAAGTCATCTTAGCAGTATATCGTTTGGAAGGTGAAGCTGATCAATGGGGGAATCTTCTTAAGAATAGGAGGCAAAGGGATGAAATTGAGTCCATGGAATGGGACAAGCTCAAGAACTTATCTTTCAATAAGTACTTCCCTCGTATTCTTCGAACAAAGATGGAGAAGGAGTTTCTTGAACTGAAGAAAAAGGATGATGAATCCGTTGGTACCTATGAAGCAAATTTTACAAGACTTTCAAGGTACGCTTCCAGAATTATTATCCAACCTGAGAGTAAGATCGATCGATTCTTTAGTGGCTTAAAACCAATTCTTCAAAGGGCGTTAGCCATAAGGGACTTCAATAGCTACGAGGAAATTGTTCGATGTGATCTCAAGGTTAAGATGGAGATTGGAGTAAGCCATCAGTCATATGGGTTTGATAAGAAGAGGAAAATGGAATTCAAAGGGAAATCTAAAGACCACACTGAAAAGAAGATGAGTTTTCCCTTATGCTCAAAGTGTGGAAATAAAAATGGAGGGAATTGTCTTAAAGGGACAAGTAAATGTTTTAAGTGTGGAAAATAAGGTCATCGGGGAGTTGAATGTCGAAATAATGGGAAGAAGATATCTAATGATGCGAACAAAGAAAGGGATACAGAGAATGCACCTTCTACACTTCAATGTTTCAAGTTCAAGGAAATGGGGGCATTATGCTAATCAATGCCCTAATCCAAGGGTTGTTGATGATGATCGGGGTCAACAAAATATTAAGCCCAAAGACAAAGGAAAGCCACATGCAATTTCTATCGGTGCTGTGGAGTACGATAACTAAGTGGTGAAAGATACACTTACCATCCACTCTAAAGTAGAAAATATTTTATTTGATTCTAGATCCACCCACTCTTTTATTTCTGAAGAATTTTCTAAGGGTATCGCCGTACTACCTCAACAATTAGATGTTGAGTTAGCTGTGACAACTTATAATGGCACAACAGTTGCATCAAAAGTTTATAATTCTTCTCCAATTGAATTTTGTGGGAAAGTGATTCCTTAAAATCTTGTGATCCTTCCTATAGTGTAATTTGATGTGATTCTTGGCATGGATTGGATTTCTTTATACGGAGCTCATATCAATTGCCAAAGAAGAGAAATCACATTTAATATTCCCGATCAATCTACTATCATCTATCGATGCAAGGATGAATATAACCTTCCAGTGGAAATTTCTTCTATATTATGGGCCTTGATTCCAATAAATGAAGGTTATTTATCTCAAATGGTTGGAGAGAAACCCATGATTAAGAATATGCCCATTGTACGGGAGTTTGATGATGTCTTTCCGGAGGAATTTCCAGGTCTTCCACCAAATCGTGAAGTTGAGTTTTCAATAGAACTCATACCGGGTGCTATTCCCATTTCAAAGACACCTTATAGAATGACCCCAATTGAGTTGCAGGAATTGAAGAAGCAACTCCAAGAGAATCTTGATAAGGGATTCATACGCCCTAGTGCATCACCTTGTGGAGCACCTATTCTGTTTGTTAAGAAGAAAAATGGAACAATGGGACTCTGCATTGATTATCGAGAACTTAACAAGATCACTATCAAGAAAAAATATCCTCTCCCGCACATTGATGACTTATTTGACCAACTACACGGAGCTCAATACTTTTCCAAGATTGATCTTTGTTCAGGGTATCATCAATTAAGGGTCAAAAAAGAGGATATACCAAAGACAGCTTTCCGTAAAAGTTATGGACACTATGAATTTATAGTGATGCCATTTGGTCTTACTAATGCCCCTACTATCTTCATGGATCTAATGAATAGAGTCTTTAGAGACTATCTTGATCAGTTTATTGTAGTCTTTATAGATGATATTCTTGTCTATTCAAAGAGCAAGGAAGAACATGAAGATCACTTGAGAATTGTATTAAAGACCCTAATAATGGAGAAGATTTATTCCAAATTTACCAAGTGTGAATTTTGGCTTCAAAAAGTTTCATTTTTGGGTCACATAATCTCAAAAGAGGGTATATATGTGGATCTAGCAAAGACAGAGGTTATCGAAAGATGGTCGAGACCAACAACAGTAACTGAGATCTGAAGTTTTCTTGGTTTGGCAGGATATTATCGACGTTTTGTGAAATATTTTTCACAATTATCAAATCCACTCACCAGGTTGACTCGAAAAGTAGTTAAGTTCATGTGGACGAAGGAGTGTGTAGAGAATTTCAAGGAGTTGAAAAGAAGGTTATCCAGTGCACCTGTGCTCACACTGCCTTGTAGTGGAGAAAGGTTTGCGATCTACAGTGATGCATCCAAGAAGGTATTGGGGTGTGTTCTCATGAAAAACGATATGGTGATAGATTATGCCTCACGAAAGTTGAAAATCCATGAGTAAAATTACCCAACTCATGATTTGGAGTTAGCTGCGGTAATCTTTGAATTAAAGATTTGGAGGCATTATCTTTATGGTGAAAGGTGTGATATTTATACTGATCATAAAAGTTTAAAGTATATTTTTACACAAAAGGATCTGAATATGCACCAAAGAATATAGTTGGAGCTAATTAAGGATTACGATTTCTCAATTCATTACCACCCTTGGAAAACAAACTAGGTGGAAAACGCATTAAGTCGACAAGACCATGCTAGCTTATCTATGATGAGGATCACAAAAGATCCAATATTTATGGATTTACAAAGGATGGATCTTGGAATTATAATGGAAAAGGAAAAATATTATCTTTATCAAATGAATGTTCAACCATATATAAATTTGAAGATTAAATAGGCACAAAAATAAAATGTAGAGTTACAAAAGAAGGTGAGAAATGTTACTGAATTCAACCTTGATTGTGATGGGATAATAAGGTTCAGGAATCGGGTTTGTGTTCCTCCTATACCAGAATTAAAGAAGGAGCTTCTGAATGAGGCTCATAGTTCTTCATTCTCTATTCATCCTGGAAGCACGAAGATGTATAGGGACCTGGAAGAGTACTTATGGTGGGATGTCATGAAAAGAGATATTGCTGAATATGTCTCTCGATGCTTGGTTTGTCAGTAAGTTAAAGTTGAGAGACATAAGTCTAAAGGGATGTTACAACCATTACCCATACCAGAATGGAAATGGGAAAACATCACTATGGAATTTGTCAATGGAATTCCTAAAACATCCAAAGGAAATAATGCTATCTGAGTTATAGTTGATCGTCTCACGAAGTCGGCGCACTTCATTGCTATTAGAGAAAATTTCTCTTTGGATCAGCTTTCCAGGATATATGTAGAGGAAGTGGTAAGATTTCATGGAGTACCACTTTCCATTATATCTGATCGGGATTCGAGGTTTACCTCGAAGTTCTGGAGAAGTCTTCAACATAATTTAGATATAGAGTTGAGTTTTAGCACTGCTTATCATCCTCAGAAAGACGATCAGTCTGAGAGAACAATTCAAACTCTAGAAGATATGTTAAGATCTTGATCTATGGATTTCAAAGGTGGTTGGGATCAACGCCTACCATTGGTGGAATTTTCTTATAATAACAACTTTCACTCCAGTATTCAAATGGCTCCTTATGAAGCTCTCTATGGAAAGAAATGCAGGACTCCATCTTGCTGGGATGAAGTTGGGGAATGAAAGCTATTAGGACCTGATCTTGTTGAGGAGATAGCAGAAAAGGTCATATCTATTCAACAACACATAAGAGCAGCTCAGAGTCGACAAAAAAGTCATGCCGACAACCGAAGAAAAGACCTAGAGTTTGAAGTGGGTGATAAAGTGTTCTTACAAATATCTCCTTGGAAGAGAGTAATGAGATTTGGAAAGAAGAGAAAGTTAAGCCCTAGGTATATTGGTCCTTTTGAAATACTGGATCGTGTTGGGAAGGTAGCTTACTGATTGGAGCTTCCACCGAATCTCTCTCAAGTTCCTGTTTTGTTCCATGTATCTCTCCGGAGAAAGTACATATCTGATCCTTCACATTTACTAATCTCATAAGTTGTACCGCTGGAGCAAGATCTTTCTTATGAAGAACAGCCGATTGAGATTCTGGATCGTAGTGAAAAAGTTCTACAAAACAAGACCACTCGCTTGGTTAAAGTTTTATGGAGGAACTACCAATTAGAAGAAGCTACATGGTAACTTGAGGATATTATGAGGGAGAGGTATCCTCATCTGTTTGTTACGAAGTGACGAATTTCGAGGGAAAAATTCATTTTAAGGGGGGTAGAATGTAACACCCTGAGATTTTATGAGAAATATAATAATAATAATTATAATAATTTTTTTTATGTTATACGCAAAGTAATTTTTCACTGCACACAAAACTAGCTTGGCTTGCATTACACGCAAGGGAAACCTTCTTCGATAGCTTGTGTTGTAGGCAATACCAAGCTTCACTAAATAATGATATATTATTATAATATTATAAACTAGCCGTTATGAATAGTATTAATTGAATTTTAAATTTTATAACATTATTATTCATATTACATATTTTCTAGAACATGGTATGAGAACAAAATAAATATTTCGAGAAAAATAAGTATTTTTCAAAAAATGTAGTTTTACCATCTTTTGATGGCGCACCCAATTTAAATCTAGTTTTTGAAAATATTATAAGTTCAATTTGACAAAATAAAATTCTTCTTTGGAATCAGGATATAAAAATTAACTTTGGATAAATTTTTCATATTATTCCGATAACTTTCATATTTTAATGAATAGTAAAAACATGCTATATTTTAATTAAAAACAACTTTTTTCATCGCAATAATTTATATGGTTAAATTATAATATTTAATGGTTTTAAATTATAAATAGAATATATTTTTACCATTTAATATAATTTATGTCATTACCATTAATTTTACATTGAATTCATAGGTAAAAATATTTCAATCTTTGGTAATGTTTTAACTATTAAAACCCGTTTTCTTAAACAACGAGATTAATTTTAAATTAATTACTTCAACTTATGTGATTTGAATTTTGAAAAATGGATTCCATATTTGAATTAATTGGGTCCAAATTATGTTAATAGGTTACTTTTTTTTTATTTTATTTTATGAATAGTAACTACGGTAATTTTTATTTACTGTAGTTAAAGGTAAATCAGGTAATTAAGGGTAAAAATAAGATTATAAAATTACCTTAACACCTGAAAAAATTCTATTGGATGATTAAAAGTCTACCTTATCCCCTAAGGGTTGGAATAAATTCATTTTTTGGACTTTTGACCATTAAAATAATTTAATTGTTATTAAAACCAAAGAAAGTGACAACATGTCACTCTCTTAAATCTTATAAGTATACTAATTTTAATTTAGTGATTAAATTCCTGAAACTTCGAAAATGAATAGTCTCCAGAAATATAATAAAATTATATACATTATGTGAATTTATTTAGAATTTTTAAGGATTAAATAATTATCATTAAAGGTGACACAATAGAGATGTTGAAATTATTTTATTGATTGAAATATCAAATAAATGGTTTTAAAAATATTAAAATAAATATTATATGAAATATTTAATGTGCTAAAATAATTTTATAGATAAATAAGACTTTTTATGAATCTATTGTTATTTTATAAAAAAAACATATTATAAAATTGTTTAAAAATCACAAAAATATTTATAAATTATAAATTTAAATTTATATTGTCTAAAATTTCATAAGGTATCTAATTATGGATAATTCACAGCACATAAGTAATTATTTATATCGATTTAAATTTTAGAATCTTATTACCACAAATAAAATTAAATATATTAAATAAGGATAAATCAAGTTGATAATGTTTAAAATAAATTCCCAACATGTCTAAATTTTATTGGTTGATGAGATTACAACCATATCTCATCTAATCATAATATTTGAGTCATTTTTGGATGTTTTTAAGTGGGGTTTAAATTTATTATAAATTAATATTTCTTATAATTCCAAAGGTGCCCCTCTCCTCCCTTATAAAAGGGCACCTCCTCCGTCTCCTCCTCACACAATTTTGAGCCTTAAATCTCATCCAAACCTTGCCAATTTACCTTCTCAACTTCCCTAGAAACATACTAGAGGTCATGGTCTTCTTCAAAAACCAATATTAGTTCCTTAAGAGGAGGTTTCAAAGAGGCGTGTCGAAGAAGAGGTAATATCCGTTACCGATTCTTTCAAATTTATTTCTTCTTATAATTCTGCTTCATTAGTTGTTTAATTATGAAGTAATAACATAATTATCAATAATATACTGATATGTTATTATAAATATGAAACAACCCTATTTCACCTTCTATCCATCCTACGAAAAATGAAATCACTGCGCGTGCATACGTATGGAATACCGTCTCCATGCCGTGGTGTAATCTGTTTTCCACCACCACCTTACTTGGATAGGTATAATGGTGTAAAGAATAACTATATATGATTATTTTAAAGTGATATTTATTCTGAAATAGTATACATACACTTCACTACAATTCCACGATCATGGGAACGATATCATCGCTCGTGCGTACGTACGGTCTACCGTTTCCACGATGTGATGCGACTCGTTCTACATGATCTTCATTGAATAATGATTATATAAATGAATTAAATGAATAAATATGATATATATTACACTAATACCATTCTGGAAATTATTTATCTATAACCTAAAAATAAGAATAAGAATTTATTTGACGAAACACACATAAGAACATAAAGCAATAAACACCCGAATAACAAGTAGCAATGAAATATTACTAATAAGAAGCTAATAATATGACCATATATGATATAATAACAATGATTATGATTTTGAAATAAGTAAATGACATTATTTAAATCATTATATAGGAGTTTTAGACACATATAAAGCATATCAGACCTAAGGTAAGGGAAAATCTCGCAATCTCATTTTTATCTGAGATTGTTTATACTTCAGAATTTACTGGGGAATATTTATCATCCACATCCATGTTTCATCAATATTTAATATTATCTATATCCTCCGACATTTTTTAAATCCAATTTTATCCTTTTGTGAGTTTTTAGTAAAAGATATGAAAGGAATCTTTTTTTGTTTTTAGTACGAGGTACTTTTTGACTTTTCCGACCAAAGTACGAGAAGAATGTTTTTTAACTTATACGACATGAATGGATTTTTATGATTTCATAGAACATTATTTACATGAAGCTTCATTTACAAGTTTTCAAGTTTATTTTTAATCAACTTCTTTTAGTTTAAAATTTAATGACATGTTAAGAAAGGAAATTTTTTTTTGAAGTAGAAAGGATATTTTCCTCAAGAATGGAGTACAAGTGTTTTATCAAAATTATTTTCCATATAAGATAATATAGGGTTCTGTTTCTATCCCTATTTTTACATTGATTTTATTATGTTATGATGGAATTAATTTTATAATGTCCTTTTATCTTATATAGATTATGTTATGATGACATGATGTTTAAGAATCCCATTTTTATTACATGGGTTATGCTATGATTTATGATTTTATGGAACACATAAGAATGGTTTCATTATGAGATGGGTGGGAACTATATCTGACTCCAATGCATTGGGTAAAGATTTATATCTCATGAGATAGACATGGCTGGAACGACATGTTAAACCAGTTCAGTGATACAGGACTGAAACGAGGAGTGAACTCGGTTCAGAAATGGACTTTGTCCGCTAAGATAGTCTTGGAAATGAGTCTTGACTACTAAGAAATGATTCTCTATGATTATTTGTGTATTCCACAAAGTTTCATGTTTTACGTTATGATTATTGGGATTAAATTTCCCTATTATGACTTATCCCATGTTATGATATTATGATCTCTTTTGCAGGTTAAGATTTTCAAAATGTTGTGTTCTTATGAATATGATATGATTGATATTTCTTTTAATTACCCTTCCTGATCATTTTAGCTCACCCTTTTGTATGTTTTCTTTTCCCCAGGCCAGGAAGAAGGGAATTAAGTAAGATATTCCAAAAGGGACTCTAGATATGATAAAATAAAAGGGAGACAGTGTAGATGATTTATGAACCAGTTGTTTATGTTTCCCAGTTTATAAAGACACTATACCTATACGGTCCTTTCATGGTTTTGTTATATGTTGTAATAAGTGTACTTCAATTTTTAAGTAATAACCATGTATGTAAATTATGGGTCGTTATAGAAACCTTATTTCATCAATTATATATTCCAAATAATAATTTTACCCCATAGGAAAAAAATTTATACTTTATCCTAATCATTGATTATATCCAACGACTACATACCCTAATGAATACCTCCATTATTATTTTATAAATACCTCCAAGAAAATATCTTAAAATCACTCTCATTTTTATTATAATTTACCTATATTTTCCTAATATTTTTTATTAATGACTACATCGATTCATATGGATCTCATATTGTTCCCCATATTTTTTCAATGCCCCATACTTCTTCAAGGATATACACAAACACAAACACAATTTCTATTTCTTTTATCTAGTTTTGTATTTATAGTTAGTCTATTTTTGTATATATTAATTTAAATTGATTACTATATTAGTCTTATATATTTTTATATCATTAAATTATATAATTTTTTTTTTAATTTTGATTCAAAAATTGTTTTTCTAAGAAGCATATTGATCTAAATAATGATCAAGGAATCTTAAGGTCATCATGATTTCAAGGTCTCAAATATCATACCCATCATATAAGAGAAAAAATAACATCTTGATTAATAAAAACCCAACACATGATCAACAACATACCCAACCACCCCTGTTTAGTTCAAGATAAAGGAATTCATGACAATGGTATCAAGGTATAGATATTTACCAGCTAAATTATCATGTAACTATTTTTTACATAACCATCTATCTATTTGATAAGTCAACTCTTCCACTAGACTCTTAGTGAGATACCATATTTGAGGAAAATAAAATATTTGTATAATGGTGAGATTAAAATTATTAATCCTTATATTAAACACTTGAACTATATAACCAACTAAATTTAATTTATAATATCCAATATAATAAAAAATTTAAGCTTATTTTTTTAAATAATAAATACTTTAAAATTTAGTATGTTTTTTGTTCAACTACATAGTTAACCTTAAAAAAAATTTCATTTAACAAATAAAAAATTTCTTTGGGATAAATTAATTAATATAAATCTAACATTGATATTTACTTTATAAATATATTGTAAATATTTTTAAAGTTATAATATGTTTTCTTAGTGATTTTAACTATGACTAAATGATTATCTCAAAAATGAACATTTTTATAACAATTTATTTGTTTGATTATTAAACATATTCAAGTTAAATTTGACCCTCACTATTCTCTTAGAAAATATATTCTTAAAAATATATTTTTAAAATTCATAAAAAATTCTAAATCAAAGAAAATAATTTATATATTTATTTATGGGATTTATAATAAATAAATTCAAAATCATGTCTCGTATTGTTTTAATAAAATGTATGTAATTCATGTACAAAGAAAAAAATATAAAATGAATATTTTAAATATGAATTTTTTCACATTTTATTACATAGATATAATATTTTATTTTAGTATCATTGAAAATTCTTAAAAACTTCATCTATAGATTACTTTCTATTCTATGTTATAGATTATATTATTTGAACATGAACTAGTGCTTCAATAAAACTTTTATTTCATTCAAAATAACCATTATTATATATATTATATGTATTCCTATTGTGAAAGAAGTGATAATTAAATAAAACATCCCATAAAATACATTCATAAATAATATTTATCATTCTAGGAAAAAAATTCTATTCTTTTAAAGCATCAAATCTTGTTTACTTCCTAAAAAAATAGACCTATAACTCCCTTTATCTATTCTTATTCATTTCTTAACTTATGTTCATATTCATAACAACTGTATAATTACTTTTAGTATCATATATCCTTCTTAAATAGAATATTTTTTTCTATAACATAAATTCATGATGCAGACTCTCTATGAATATTTCATTTCTCCTTTAAGTGTCTTGGGTACTTACATTTTCAATGTCCAACCTTTATATAATGAAAATATTTCCCATCCTTCAAAAAACATCCTTATAGTTTTAATAAAGTATGTGTAGACTCTTCATGAAATTTATTATTTTTTAATTTTTCATAAAACTTTATCCTAATTTCTTTTTATCAATATCATGGTACTTGAGCTTAGTCCTCCCATGACTTTCTCATCTAATCTAAATATATTAAGGTGATAATTAAATTTTATTGAACTCATTTATGTTATAGTTAATATTAAATTGATGAATTCTACCAGAAAATGTATGGAGTAAAAAACTTTGTAGCCTGATCTAGTCTGAGTAGTGACCCCAATATTTACAAATCATATAATATTGAGAAAATGAGAGGAAAAAAACCCTTTTAGCTATATTTCATTAAATAAATTTTTTTAAACCTATTACCTCTCATTACATTCTTATGCCCAATAAATCATATTCAGGTTTCATATCATTAAATAAATATCCATGTTTTTATATTAGTTTTTTAATTAAGGATCCATTTATATAATAATGAATGTCATGATATCAAGAAAATATTTCATCTACTTATTATAGTCTTATTTTTCATTTTTATTAGCTTTATCATTGGGTGAATTTTTAGGAAGTGGTTACTCTTAAACATAAAAATTCCCTTCTTATATGAAAATGATTCTTAAGATTCAACACGAAATAAGAAAATTACTACTATTTAGATTTTCTCTTTATAGTAAAAATATTAAAAATAGGTTTGAAGTTGAATTTATCTCTATTTTTATGTATAATAGAATTATTTTTTTGATGTGAATCATATTTTATAAATATTTAGTAGTAACTTTTATTGAATATATTACTATTTAAATAATGAATATATTTTACATCATGTATATTAGTGTGGGAAGATTCATATTTCACTAATCATTGAGTATGATTTAAATTTCTCTCACCACTTAGTTATTTTGGTAGACAATTATGAAAATTATATTATATATAACTAAATGTTAATTTAGTAGAAAATAAATTTACCACATTTATATTGTGAATATTATGAATTATATTCCTATAAACATATGATTCTATTATGGTAATCTATACCATGTATTCTTTACACAAGATAATCCATGGGTATTCAACATTGGAATGGTTAGTACCAGGAATGAATTAAAAGTGTAAATGCATGGAAAATTAAAATTTTGATACTGTGATTGATTTCGTAACATCATTTATAGTGTAACTGCAACCCAATAAACAATATTTTGATCTCATGTGATTTTTTTAATAATGGAAAATATATTCAAAACCATACCTCATTCGATTTTAATCGAAAGCATGTTCTACTCATCATTAGTAATCATTACTTGATGGAACTAAAATAGGAACCCTCTAGATCATCCACACATACTTAAAAATATTTCATGAATTTAGATCATTGAGTTTTTGGTATCATAATAGAGAATTGATGAAGGCTTAGAAATCTATACAATCAAGGGATCACTATTTCTTCAATCTAGGATAGAGTTATTAGATTGGGGTGCTATAAGACTTTCTCTCTATCTCTCTATATAACTTGAGATAAGGGAGATATAATCTATAAAATTTGAGTGACTAAATATTACTCTAAATATGGAATCTATGGACTTATATAGGTAGGCTAATAGTGTCGTAAATTTCATTTTGGCCCCAAAACTTATTTAACCTTATAAATAATCACTAAATAATAGGTAATACCTAGTAACCATGTCACTAATGTCATAAGTATTCCATCACATACTTTTAACATTAAAATATTTTATGTAATAAAATTATAGTCACTAACTCAACTCATTTATCCGGAAAATATTAAACAAATATTTAATAGTAAATATTAGTTCTTGAAATATTTTCCTTGTATTCACTAATTTTTTTTGAATACGATGAGTAAATAAATTAAACACTTATTATTCTAAACTGGAGTAATAAAAATTTATTTATTTATTGAGATTTTTTAAACTTGTATATAACTCAACCCCAAATATGGGTACTACCTTTTCCTAAAACTCTAATTTATAAGAATTGGTCAATCTTATGAATATGCTTTGTGTGTGAACTTCTATTCCCTTATCTTAATAGTAGTGAGTCAAAAAAAAACAACCAATAGTGGTATCTAATAACACATCATGGACCCTAAGGTGAAATTTTTTGGTCATAGAAGTAAAAAACTTATACAAACACATGCCATGTAATATTATCTCTTCATATCTTGATATATAAAAAAGAAGGATACAAATTTTTGTCATCATACCTTATTGCTTCATTATTTCATGAACTTATGTGATATACTAACATTATTCTAAAATATCCATATATTTTAAAAAGGTACTACCATCCTGGTCAATTGGGACTAAGATATCTATTCCTTTTGGAAGTGAAAAATAATGTCATTATCATTCAGTCAATGCCATACCACTTATGACACACTCGAAAAAAGTTACATCACCACAAAAATAATGCAATGGTTTTATTATTATATAAAAGTATAAGATTAAATGGTACATAAGGATAATTATCACAAGTAGAGATACTAATATACATTATCATAGATAAGAATAACCAATGACACTCAAAACATGTGTTGTTCCTATTAGTGGGTCTGTCCTCATGATATCATCTAATAAAGATCAACAAGTGAAAATTTAATGAGAAGAAGTATCAATGCTTATGATCCCCCAACACCTAATAGTAAAACATCATCTGTAAATCATTAGAATAATGTATCTAGACTATATGAAATATGTTTAAGATTATTTTCATAGTATATAAATGTTATCATTATAGCTAGGAAATACTTTAACCTATTGATACAACATGTAATTCAAATAAACTACCATGAAAATAGTTTATTAATAATTATTATCATTATTATAATAAGATAAAATCATGTATAACTCTCTATATACATTATATGGTAATTGAAAAGTATTAATCAATTTGGTACTTGGGAATACACTTTTACAACACTCCCACTTGCACTAGAGCCAACTTGATAACCATCATCTTTCTAGACCCACATGATAAAATCATGATTCTGGTGAGATATGGATTTAGTCATTGGGCTTACCACATTTTATTACATGGGTACTTTTCTATATGTGACTTCACCTTATTGAGTAAAACTACCCAAATAGATAATATCCCCATGCATATCCCTTTTTTTCCTTTATTATAAACTTGAAATCTTATATTGTATCATTATCATAATATTATCATAATTTATATTATGAAAAAAAGTTATTTTCTAGCTATGAATACAAGGACTAGAAAAAATTATTTCATATTTATACTAATTATTTAGATGAATCAGAAGGTGCAACATTCTCAATATATATAGATATAGATAGAAATGGATTCAATGAGATTCCCTTAATCATTTCCTTATTATAATTTCAATATTAAATATAATAATCTATATAAATATTAGTTTGTGTACCCTTATAACTAATGTTCCTTCCTCTCCAGGTACTAGGTACATATACCTTGTACTTTTTCAAGTACTATTGGATAGATCTGACTGCTTCTCATGTAGTTCTCTTGGATTTATCTGATATTTTCCTATCATAATCCATGTGTTGGAAATATAATATATTTTTTCATAACAAGACATATGTGATAGATCTATTACATAATAATATAAAGGTTTAATAACCATTATAATCTCCTATTATGTATTATAAAAGTCTTTTTGGATAGATTTATTCCATGTGACATTAGAAACAACTATCTCTTGAATTATTTCAACTTTAATTTTTCAATACCTTCTCATTATATATACTTTGAATTTATCCAAGGAACCCATTTAATATATCTTAGTAGATCCTATTCCCTATAACTTGGGTTAGTACTTTAAGTCAATCTTTGGAGATATTATTTTCATCCTTGTATTAACTCACTATAATAATAATAATTTTTTTCCATATGTTATCAAATTTATATGTCTGGGAAACTATGGGTCTTCCAATAAACTCATGTAGAGTCCTGGAATACTTTCATTCCAAGAGAATATTCTGTGATCACTATTATTATATTAATAAATAAATGTATCTATATAAATTTCTTTCCTTATTTGTATTGAACGGTGCCACTAAAACTTTTTGGTTTTTTCATATAAACACATTCCAACAAGGGAGGTATTGACATCAAATTCCTAATAGAATTATCATAAAAATTTTCTCTGACAAGAATAATTCTAGAAGATTTAAGCATAAATACTTGGTATAAACAATTTATCTATATTTGTTACCATGGTTTTACCACCCATGGACAATCTCTCTTGAATACCCACCAATGGATTTTCATAAACCGGAGAAACTGCCAAAATATAGACTTGATTTTGGTACATGGAATTAATATTTTGAATTCATATAAACCTTTAAATTAGAATGTATTTCCATTCACTATTTCCTTATAGGATGAAGACTCATTATTCTCATTGAATAATATATTACCTTTACTTGGTGATTATAAAATTAACTCAATTTAGTTTTATCTTTCCTAAATAGTATGTATCTCTCGGATATTCCTTTTCACCGAGATCTTGTGGAACTTATTCCTATGAAAACTACTTATGCATCTCTAAAATTTAATTTTATCTAAGTCAGCATTTCTACCCCATCTAAAATAGATATGTGAACCCCATTATAGATTTATAGTCTTTTACTTGAATATAAATTTTCCTTCTTAGGGATTTATGTAATATCATTAAAAACCTTAAGATAATTAACTATGGTTCTCTTTGTGTTTTTCTTGATGAAGGTTTGTTTATTGAATTAACCTTAACAAACTCATTATTTCTAAGAACATATTCTGTGAAATAATGGTTTTATTTTATATTATAACTCATATGATATCCATTTTTACTTATAGTTGGCATATGGTTATAGGTTAACTTGCCCTTTTTGGAAACATGTATCAAATCGATAATGGAAGATTTGAAAAATTGATAATTCTCATCATCGATCATCCTTATACTAACATCATGGATTTGATGTTTAAAAGGAAATAAGAGTTTAGGACTAAATTAACTATAAACTTTAATGATCAATGACTGCATGTAAGACTTATCATTTACCCTCCCTTTACTAACATAATAGGTATGATTTCTATGAGGAAACCTGAGCTTAAGAACAAATCCACTATATATTTTTCACGATCAATGGATACTTGGTTAACATATACTATAAAAATCTCTCCTATAGGAACTAATACCTTTTACCAAGAATATTACTCTCTTCACGTTTTTATTCCTTGAATTTCTTAAATAAATCTCATGAAGAACATGAATTTGCAACTAGCTTATTCCTAAAATATTTCAGATGTATCTTGTTGAACTAGTTCTAGAAGCTTTGTGGTTTTATCACCTTTAATGTTAAAAGGTTAATAGGTCAATTTTTAACATAATAATAAATCATGTCAAATAACTTAGAGTTTTATCTCATAAAGAGTCTAAACAACCTTCTTGGTATTTCATTGAATTTTTCTGTAGGATTTACTTGACCTAGAATTAAATTTACAAAAAAGGGTATTATTGAGTCTTACATTTTATATTCATCATTTATTACTGATGATTCAAGTATTACTAAAGTATTAGTTGAGTATGAGATACCATAATAAACATTCATTCCATAATGATATAATGTATCATTGTTTCCAATGAACACATGGGATAAATGTTTTGGTAATACTCAATAAAAATTTAACTAGAATCAATGCATTGGGTAATTATAAGTCATGTCATTCTCACCACTTACATAAGAATAACCATTTATTAACCACTCAGAGAATTCCCCTAAATTTTTATAATGTTTCTAAACTTTCTTATTCCATGTATTTGTATAAAAATGTTTAACAAACTTATAGTATATAATACCCAATAAATAAAATAGAAATATTACCTTCAATGATGAATATACCTGAAGTAGAAGCATTTAGTTGATTATTCTTATAATCATTTGAATTTCTATTATAGTGGCCTATATTTCCACATGAGAATAAAATATCCCCATTTTCAATGTTCCTACCTTTTATCCTTGGTTTCTTCAAAGGATGTTGTAAAGAATCCATAGACTTTAAATCATTAATGGTATTTTCAACCTTGTATTTTATTTCATTCTCCATAATAAATAATTATTTATCTTTATTTTAGGTATTATTTTCTTAGAAATACTTACCCAAAATATATTGAAGCAGTTTCTATATACTGTTCATTTTATAGTTTTTAACGAGACTAGAGTAATTGAGTTATAAATATTTGATAATGAGACGTATAAAAATACAGAAATTATATCAATTAACTAGATAATCTTGAGTACATGATGACTATCCTAAATTATATCTTTAATTTTACACATATTAGGTGTAACATAAAACTCTTTAATTCATTTCTTCACTTTCCCCTAAAAAAATTCTCATAGATGAGACAACATGGTATAACCATCCATGTCCTGATGTTTCTTTCACAACTCACTGGGAATTGATGATAACATTATGATGTGAACATAAATGCATCATACCTGTGTCTCCTATAATCTTCCTTTTAAACCCCAATTTCTTCCTGAGGTGGTATAATAGTTGGTGGGTCTTTAGAAAATATGATTTCTTTTCATATTGTAGTACTATGTACAAGCGCCTGTACCACTCTTGTAAATTAATAACGGTTAGGATATGTTTTTTTTCTAGTATTTATCATAGTGTTACTATGGTATTACATATAATTTTCTACAAAATAAAACCTTTAAAAAGTTATAATTTTATCTAGATTATAGATTATTAGAAATTATAGATTATTAGAAATTATAGATTATTAGAAATTATAGATTATTAGAAATTATAGATTAATAGAAATTATAGTTTTATTAATATTAAATGTCTCCCACTACTTTATCAAATCATAGTAGACATCAACTACTAGATTCTAAATACTCATTCTCTTGAGTATTCTAGTGGAAAAAATCCTTAAAATCTCTCCTCATAGTTCAAGCTATGGCTACTCCACTACTCAAAGAGTTTCAATGTACGATTTTGGCTGAAAAACCATATTAACTCATGGATCCTTAATCCATTGAGTGAAGTCCCATATTCTATGAGTCCTTAAATTTTATTCTCTCAATACATGCCTCTAATATTTCACAAATATAGATATAACTACTTCTTTGATACCATTCATAGTTAATTCGACCCACCACTCTTGTTAGAACTCCCCAATAAGAGGAGGCATCCTCAACTATGGATGAAAATCACCCCATAATTTGGTTTCATTCAAAATCAAGTGATGTAAGTTGTCGATAACTTAATATTTTATTTTATTTATTTTTTAGTTATTGTCGGTGAATTAAATACTTTTCTATTTAATATGATTGTTCTATGTGATATCACTCACAAATTAACTATGATTTAAATTAAAAACATTTACAATGAACTTTTATTTTATCTATGCATGCTTGTTGATTATTTTATGTGATCACACATATAAAAACATACATAAAAATAATAAACCATGTACATGATAAAAATAAAAAATGACGTGATCTTAAAATTTTCATAAGGGTTGATCCACTGAGTGAATGATAGATCAATCAAGACCCTAGTATCAATTCCTTGAATCATGTATTACTTGAGTTACAATGCTCACCCCATCCAATGTGTTAATGTCTCATCTGGTACCTCACCAAGTCTTGGTTCTAACTACATATAATTTTGTCCTTGTCATTATACATATATACTTATACATAGGTGAGGGGGTCTTGTGGATTCATGATAGACATTAATAAGTTTTCTCATGGACATGAAGTCACTTATAGATATAATAAAGTAAGGGATGATAGAAAGATCATCATTTATTAAATATTTATTACAAACATAGAACATGTAATAATTTAAAAAATAAATAAATGAAATACATGTAATACATTGGTTGGTCTAAGATCATGACCAATAGTAATTTAGTAATCTTTTATAATAAAACAAAATTTTCAATTAATTCAAATTGAGGGTATTAAATTTGAATAATATTGAATGAATTTTAATTCACAATATACTTGTCCCATGATATTGAATATTTTTTATAAAATTCCAATTTATTTTTAAATATATTTAATTTTTTTTCTAAATTTATAGGATCTCGGGTATTTATTTTACTCCTTGAAGGGGTTCTGGGTGGTTCAGGTAGAGCCGATCCGTTCGGGTAGCTCGATGGGATGCACAAAACACCATACATGTGAATGGAGTTAGGCATGGGGGGAGGGGGTCATATTTCCACCAATGTATATAAAATAACCAAACTTTTTTAAATAAATTATCACCCACAATAGGCGGTGACTATTCCCATCATTCCTCCAATAAGTGGGGGGGGGGAGAATAATGCAGGATTATTTGCCTCTAAAATTATTATATATATATATATATATATATTTGTGTGCATGTGTGTTTCATTTTTTGTTTCTTTAGATAGGCTATACATTATCCCTACTTTTTTATTCTACCACCAGACTCAGACTGAGTGCCCCCACTCCCTACATGAAGGAAGCCAATGCGGTAGACCAACACTGATGACCATTAATAGCGGTCCCCTCCCCCATGATGAATATATATACAATTTATTTTATTTTTAAAGACCAAAAACATATATTTTATCTTTATATTACCATTTCTAGGATATCTAACCTCAAATCAAGGCATTGTAAGGACTGTAGCAACACCCTCTAGTCTAATTCATGTACATTTTATAGTAATTTGGCTTAAGAAATCACACGATTTCTATGATTCTAATTTTTTGAACTGGGAACATAGAGGAAGCATAAACACATTAGAAATTAATTTTTTTAAATTGTGATCAATATTATAACATCATCTCTATCATAACTGAAACCCAATATACAAACTACGGATATCATTTTAATTAATTAAGCATGAAAAATTAATTCAAAACTACAGATAATTTAATTTTAATTGAAAACACGTTCATATAATCATCAGTGACAATTACTTAAAGTAACTTAAGTTTTAACCCTCTATATTATCCACAATCACTTAAAAAGTTTGTACAAACATTAATCATTGATTTTTGGGTGATAGAATGGAGAATTGACAAAGCCTTCAATGTTGCTAGGATTATGAGAGCACCATTTCTTTGATCCAGAAGGGAGTTATTGGATTAGTGTGCTCAAAACATCTCTTTATCTATTAGTAAATTAATATAAGGGAGGGTCAATCTCTCAAATTTTAGCGAGTTAATTTTACTTCAAATCTGGGTCTCTCCGGACTTGTATAGGTAGGTTAATAGTGTTAGAAATTTCACTTCATCTCACGAACTTATTTAACCTTATAAACAAGCCCTAAATAATATATACATACTAGTAACTATGTCAATAATGTTATAATTATTTTATCACATAATTATAACATTAATATATGTTATGCGATAAAATACGAGTCAATAACTTGACTCATTTCTCCCAAAAATATTAAACAAACATTGAATATTAAATATTTGTTCATGAAATATTTTCCTTGTATTCACTGAATAACTTATGAATACTATGAGTAAATAAATTCAACATTTATTATTCTAAATATGAATAATAATGAATTTATTAATTTCTATTGATTGTTAAAACTCAGATATAACCCAAACCCCACCATGGGGCCCACAATGTCTTAAAACTCTAATTCATAAGAATTGGTCAAGCTTATAAATATTGTTTGGGTGTGGAACTCTCAGATCTTATCTTTATAGTAAAGATTCATACCCATAGACCATGAGTGGAATCTAACAATAAAACATGTACCCTAATAAGATAAGATTTATTCATTGAAATAACAAGATTCAATGAACATATGTTATGTAATATAATCTCTTTCTCTTGCAATATCTTATAAAGAAATATGTACACTTTGTGCCATCATCCCTTCTTGATTTATTATTTCATTTCCTTATTAGGTGTACTTAGCCTATTCTAACATGGAAATAGATTAATAAAGGTACTGCCATTTTGGTAAATTGTACCCGAGATATATCTTCCATTAGAAAGTAAAAAATATTTTCTTGATCATTTAATCGATTCCATACCATCAATGATGAAACCAAAACAACATACCTCACCAAAAACATAAATTTCATGGTTTTCATTGTGCATAGAACTATGTGACCAAATGGTACACACTGATAATGATGTCAAGTTGAGATATAAATACATGTTCTTGTAGATAAGAACAACCAATGAAACCCAAAACATGTGGTAATGTTATTGGCGGATGAGTCATCATGATCTCATCTACTCAATCTGTAGGCTGAAATGATGAGTATGATTCATGCTATTTCTTTCACAAAACACTATGGTAGGAATAATCTCTAGATTGAAAGTGATTCAACTACCATTGTGCAAGAAAATTGGAATGGAGTGACTCATATTGCGTGGCCGATTCCTACCTGTTAGATGGATTGCCTCTAATTGCTTCTCAACATCAACTACATCATCACACATACTTTTCGTGAAGAAAACATGGTTTCAGATGGCCTTGTTAATAAGGGAGTAAATCAAAACATTACCTGGCTAGTTGATATCCCCAATGATTTACTTCCTCTTCATGATAAAGAATTTAATATGATTCCATCTTTTAGACTCATGTAACCTCTTTTATTTTTATAATAATTATTCTTTGGTCTTTGGCCAAGGCACCACCTTCTTCAAAAGAAAATGATCTCATCTGCTCAATAACACCAAGTGAAAACTTCATGAGAAGAAATATCAATTTTTATGATCCCCTAAAACATGATAATTAAACATCACCTGTGTCCCATAAATATGATGTATCTCAACCATAGGATATATTTTTAAGATTAATGTTTTGTTTTCTTGAGGTTCTTATCTAGGAACTACTATTACCTGTTGATACAAAAAATAATCCAAGGAAATTACCATATAAATAGTGTATGAGAAAGTATTATAACTATTATGGTGAGATAAAATCATACATAACTATCTATATACATGATATAGTAATAAAAAAGTACAGCTCAAGTTGGGTCTAGGCCACCCAGTTTTATAACAGGCATGACCTACCCACTTGGATGACTAGGGTATTGACACTTGTTTTATCTAAAAGTAATTTTATACCTCTATATTTTAAGGGGTTTTATATCATATCACTATATAAATCTCTTGTATATTATATTTAATTATTTACTTTTAAGAATGCATGATTTAAATTAATTTAATTTATATATCTTATGATAATCAACTAAATTAACATATTTCAATCATGTTAATGTATAAAAATTTATACAATAAATTATTTATGTTATGAACTTATAATAAAATTGTAATTAAAATATTAAAAACATATCTATATATATCTCATGAAAATGGTTTTGATTTTTGGATGGGATGATAATATTCACTGGTTATATAAACAACAACCAAAAAATTTGATACAATATCCAAACATGATATTTTTGAATTGAATTCATGAAATATAAATTACATGCCAAACTATATCATAAATCCAAGAATTATATTCACACATGGTTGAAGGATATATCTAAGATGTAACCAATTGGATCTCTCCTTTGAAGGTATCCATATGAAATGTGAATTGAAAATATTTTTTTCTTGCAAGGATTCCTTTAAATATACATGAATTTATAGAATATTTATTAAATAATAAATAAATATATAGATATTTGAATATGAAATGTTTCATATTAGATGAAATCACCAATCATCTAACCTACTTTATATCATCTATCTTTTTATTTTCCAAGGGGTTTAGTTAATTTATAATAATTTTTAAAATGTTAGAATGTTGAATTTTTTTAATGTTCATAGTATAACTCAATCATAAATATTAAAAATTTAAATATTCATTATGGTTAATTTAGACACCCATAAATATAATCATATATTATTAATTGAACATTGTATGACTTTTAATGTGTATAAATTGAGTTACAGTACATGATATCCACGTATCATATGTATAAATTGAACAATGATATGTATCAATTACATCCTATATTAATAATCATATTAAAAATGGATTTAGGATCATAACATAACCTATGTTATGTCCCTTTAGTTCATAATATCTTTTAATCTCTCACTGGAACTAAACCCTCACCATTTTCATGAAAATTTCACTATATGTCACAAAATATGTAATAATTTATGAAACAAGATATTATATAATTATATTAATTTTTTTTCAAAAACTTTATAACAGCATCAATACTTATTCATAGAACCTTTTTTATGAACCCGTGGTAATTTATAGCATTGAAAATGATTATGAATTCCCTAATTCATAACCATAAGAAAAGAGCAGCCTATGAAAAATCCTCAGTGATTCTTAATATATAAATAGATATGACATGATCTCAATTAAACAAGTATATTTCTATAAAAATATACACCATATTTATCTAATATTCTATATATAATCATACACTTTTCCAAGACATCGAGACGGACTATGAGACATGAAACATGTCAATATCATATAGTAAACTTATATATTATTATTTCTCTAAGTAACTGTATAATAATTTGAATTAATAATTTCTAAGTCATTCAAATAATTAGATTTTTGCACCACATTTCACTCATATATGTATATAAGTACATATAATGTCACTTATTCAGGCATGGGACATACACTTCCTTAGTTTTACCCAATTGAGGTACCAAATTCTATACACATAAAACATGATAAAATACTGTATTGGTTAACAAAATTCTACCATAATATTAGAAAAATATATAAATACCCCCTGATTAGATCATCCTTATGTCTGGTGTAAGAAAGGTGTCAAAGTATTAAGGTCTACATGTGAGGTAACTTTTCAACCTCTTTAATGGGGAATATTATGAAACAAATTCCCCTAGTATACTAATAACATAATGTATGGAATTCCATGTAATATTCTTAGTAGGTAAATCAATACACAAAACAACTTTTGTGTCTCATCGTTGAACTTTTTTATCTCTATATGAGGTTTTAGTCAAAATAATATTAACATCTCAACACAACCCATGCCTTTACACAATGATCATTGACTAGGGATAAATTACATAATTTAACTATAAGGGGATAATTATTGAATGATATACCCAAATTAATTCAAAATTCCATTTATTCCATGATGTAACACTATAAGACATCATCATACCATACACTATGATATAGCCCTAAACACAACATATGTATCTATGGATTTATGGAATATCTCCATAACTTATATGGTGTAATCCTCCATATTATGGTGTGTTGATCGGAGTGGATACTCAAGAGGGGGTGGGGGGTGGGGGTGAATTGAGTTCCAATTAAAAATTTCTATTAAAAAATTTCTATTAAAATCTCCCAATTCAAAACTAAGTTAAACTGTAGTGAATTTGTAAAACTGTAAAGGTTCAATTAGATTCTCAAAATATTGATTAGGTATCGGTTAATTTAATCAGAGGATTAAATTAGCTTTTGAAGCTAATATACAGATTTACAAAGATTACAAACACTTGCTAATTTAACTATCAGAGTGACTTTAAAATATATTTGTATTTCAAAGTAAATAGCAGTGGAATACAATATACATATATATATATATATATAATACTTTAAACTTAATCTAAGATGAACAAAATATATTACCAAGAGGTTCAGTCTCAAGCCGAGACTTATTCCTCTCAACCAATTTACATAAACTTTATCCACACCCTGGATCGGGGAATAACAACAGTACAGAGATTGTTTAGGTCCTAAGACCTCTACCATAGTTCTATGTGGGAAAAACAATAGAAACAAATCTCAGGCTGTTCAGGTCACACTTGACCTCTTCCACAACTCACAGTGGGATACAAGAAGGTGTATAAAGGTTGGTGTGAGGATTTAATATCCTCCAGTTCAGCTCATGAGACAATGTGTATCTAGAGTAGACAGATGGACACACACACTGCTCAGAATGTTAAGAAAAGGGATACGATAGAGGAAATAATAGAGTTTATAAAGATCTGTGTAATTTCAGATATGATCTGGACTCATTTTGATGTTTCAGATGGAAGTCAAGTCCTTTCTGGTGAGGATGACTCAAAACAGAGTATCGTTGTTCTTCTTAGCTGCAGCTATTTAGACTTGTACATATGATTTTCATAGAGGCACAACTACTAGTATTTGTGTTTGTTTTAGCTGAAAGATTTGATTCAGGCTCTCTGGTTTTTACAGGTGTTCTTCAAGTTTTCCTTATGTTTCCTAGGACTTTACACACGTGCACCTTATTTCATGTATATATTTTTCTTTTCGTTCAGCTCTCTCTTTTCACTGCAAATCTCCCTTTTTATTCCTTGAGATCTGGTAAAAAGAATGATTAACTTTTTACAGGTACGAGGTATGGTTTCCTGACATCCAATAACCAAAATTAACTAATAGCAGGTGAATTTTACTAAGAAAATATGACCGTTGGAATTAAAAGGGTTAGTAGAAAGTTCAAACAGTTTTCATGACTATCGGTGAGTCATGAGATTAGTAAGTCATTTTGAATTTTCATCGGTTTCGGTAGGTCATTTGATTAGCATCGGTTTCGGTAGGTCATTTGATCATCATCAGTTTCGGTAGGTCATTATTGGTGCGACCGTTATTCATCGGTGCGACTGTTCTTCATCGGTGCGACTGTTCTTCATCGGTGCGACTATTCTTCATCGGTGCGACCGTTCTTCATTGGTGCGGCCGTTCTTCATCAGCACGATCGTTCTTCATCGGTGCGACCGTTCTTCATCGGTGACTCAAGAAGATAACTAATGGTGAGTTAGAAACATGAAATATACACCAAGTGTCCATTAAATCTAGAACACTTCCAGGTCAATAGTAAACCATAAATAATCATAGATAAACATATATTATTAATCATATAAAAACTCATTTAGAGTAGAATGAATAGTTGACAAAATTTACTTATAAACAGAAATAACAATGATTTGTGATTATTAAAATAACCATTTCACTGAGAGTTAAAAAATCTCCCCCCTTTTAATAATCACAAATATATGGCATAAAATAAAAGAGAGGAAAGGATGTAACATTCAGTATGCTCCCCCTATGTAAACAAAATATATAACCAAAGATAAACAGATCATCAGAGAATGAACCAGATCATAAAAAAAGTTAGAATTTAAGCAGTCATCATTTCTCCCCCTTACTTCATATAGTCTGACTGTATGCCTGTTCTCCCCCTTTGGGATTATCAAAAAATAAAAAGAGATCAAAGAGAGAAAACATAATAAAGTTCCATTGAAATAACCACCTAAAAAGGTACACATAAAAGACACCCTATAAAAAATGACAGGCATGGAAAATGCTTGGGATGTAGAGGAGCTTTTCCTTTAGCCGATGGAGGAATGGATGGCCCATAGGATGGCTTGGTGGAAGGTTGATCTGGCCGGATGGAGAGAGGAGGTAGGACGACTCTGGCTGGAAACAGAGAGGGTGCTAGGGTCACTTGAGGTTGAGTAGAAAATCTTGTTGAAGGAGGCTGCTGAAAGACTGGACGAATATTAGAGAGAGCATGAGAAACTGATAACTGACCAGGAGCAACACTGGATGGAATGAGAGGCTTACCAGTAGGAAAAAAATTGCCTTATCTTACACATGAAGATAGGGTTTGATCAGATTTATAAAATCTTGAATGTCTTCACCACCATATTTCATGGCCTTCTCAAAATCATCTTTATTTTGCATGAATCTCTCTAGAGTAGGAGTAAAATATTTCAACTACTGTACCTGAGCCTTAAAATATTGAGCGACTGGAGGAATCCTCAAATAGTCATCCAGGACTTTAAACTGATGGTTCAACTCATGATTGGTATAGATTTTAGATAAATTGCGATCCACTTTTTCTTTTATCTCTTTCTGAGCCTTCGTAGCATCAGCTGAATAAAGCTTCACCATCTTATGAATATGATCACTGTTTTCTTTAATCTTTTTCAATGAGTCCAAATACAAAATCTTTCCAAGTGAAACTAACTATTCTTTTATAACATCCTTTAAAGCATTGATCTCATGACCAATAATCTTGGTCACTTTGGAGGAGCTAGCTTGAGCAACAACCTTAGTTATCTCAGCCTTCAACTTCCTCAAATCCGACTTCTTCAGATGTTCTATCAAATTTCTCAAAACTTCCATCATACTAGAGATTGTTGATCTAAATTCTCCTAACAGAGAAACTAAGTCAGTGCCTAAATCCTTGAGTACTTTATTTAAAGAGGTAATGTGTCTACCAATAAATTCACTAGTATTGCAAAGGTCTGGATTGATAATAATTACTACTCTTTGAGTTATATCATCCATAGCAGCCTCAGATAAATTCACAGAAGTAGGAGCAGGAGAATGAGATAATTCCTCTTTCATTTTCTCTCTAACTTCATGGAGCAACTCCTCTTTAAATCTATCTAAATCCGATCGAGAAACTGAAGGACCCGGTCTTTCTACTGTCACTTGAACATTCTCAGCAACTAGTCTAGTATTAACTGAAAAACTTGCCCTTGATTTGTGCACCCTTTATTCTTCTTCTTCCTCTGAATAATCCAAACCAAGAAAAATAAAATCTGGGTGTTCCTCCCATGCAGCTTTACAAGAGGTATACTGGGGCTTTACAAAATCAGCTTTTCCAGAATTTTCATGTGATATTTCTTCACCTAAATCAATCTCTTTCTGCATTGTTCTTTCAGCCTCAGGAACAACTTCTTCTTCAACTTTTTGTGGTTGTGGATCATCTTGGATCACATTTTGACCATCTACTGGTCGAATAGCAGCATCATCACCACCACCACCATCATTATTTCCATCATCATCATCACCATAATCATCATCACCATTTTCATTATCACTATTTTCATTTCCATTATTATTTACTGAGGTCTCATCAATACTATCTTTACTACTGGACTCATACTCCTCAGAATCTGATTCCTTAGTTTCAGCTTCTTCTTCATCACCTAGAAGAGGTTCTGACTCAGGTAACTTGAGAGGTGGACTAGCTGGTCCAAATTCCATTCTTCTTTTCTTAGGACTTACTGTATCAGGATCACTCCTGTCATCAGGAGGTGATTCAGGTTCCTTTTCAGTATTCACATCATCATCAGCCCCAGCTTCCCCTGTTCCTTTCTTACTTGAATCTACAGTTTCCTTAGGAGCTTTTGTCTTCTCTTCCTCATCAGAATAAAAAACTTCTTTATCTGGTTTCAAACCAGGATCTCTCATCCCCTTTGGTCTCTTAGGATGGTCAGAAGGATTAAAGGAGTCATACAACTTATCTTCATAAGCAAACTATGCCTTCTTCTATGGATTCCAGTTGATTTTCATTCTTTTGAAGATATCCTTGTTAATAAAAAAACAACTACCGGATGAGATACACTCATATCCATCTTTAACACTGCCTAAAAACTTTAACATAGCAGAGACTTTCTTAGAGTAGAACAAGGTTGTAGCTTTCTTGGATGGCTTCACCATCTCAATAATATGGACAATAATATATCTACACAATTTGATTTTCTCATAATTTAGAAATAAAAACAACAGGAAAAAATCTTGATACTTTGTAGCAGAAAAATCACCCTTTCTAGGACAGATTTGGTGCTAAATAAACTTAAAAAAAATTACACTTTCACCATCTAACTCAGCAGATGTTATTCTTATGGATTCAGAATTTCCAGTCAGTATCTCTAGAGAAAGTTCATACAAAAAATATTCAGTGGTAGGAGGAATATTACCAGAATAATATTCATATATACCTTTATGAGGTACTCCCAAACACTCAGCCCATTGATTTGAAGAAAAAGATATCTTTTTACATTTGACTATTGAAGATAATCTTGCATCTTCTTCTCCATCCAATAAAATATTTACGTTCAGATAAAAATCATGCACAAATTTTGGGTAGTAGACTCGGTTATTATCAAAGAACTAGTTTTTCCATCATTTAATTTCTAAAACTTTTAAAAGAGCAGACTTACTGGTTAACACCCATTCAGAACTTACTTCCTTTTCAGCTGTAACCACCCGAGTTTCCAACTTCGGGTTCACTGACCTTTGAGTCGTGCTGCTCAATTATCCTAGTTGGCGTTTCATAGGAGAGGAACCTTCATATTCCTTTCTTTTTCGCTTTTTCTTTTCCATTTGGAGGTTTGAGAGGTTTGAAAGGTTTGAGGTATTTTAAAAGGTTCGAGAGGTTCAAGAGGTTCAAGTCTCAGAAAAAGTAAGGTCCTGCGAGAGATGGAAAGTCACCGTTCTTGGGAAAAGAAATAGCTGTGGGTCATTAAATTTATCATTTAGGGTTACAATATTAAATATAATATTGATTAAGTAAAACAACGTCATTTTGATAAACAATAAAAGTGTTAAACACTGTATGATACAAATGATAACAAAAGATCGATTTTACTGATCGGTTTCATTGATCGGTTTCACTGATCAGTTTCACTGATCAATCATACCTAACTCTTGCTTAATAAAATTAAACCTTTCTGAGCTCAAGGATTTGGTGAAGATATCAGCTAATTGATTTTCATAGTCAATAAATTTTAGATAAATATCACCTTTTTGATAATGATCTCTCAAGAAGTGATGTCTGACATTAATGTGTTTGGTCCTAGATTGAGAAACATGATTCTTAGAGATGCTAATTTCTCTAGTGTTATCACAATTTATAGACACATGTATAAATTGATATCCATAGTCCAACAGGGTGTGTTTCATCCACAAAATCTATGCACAACAACTACCAGAAGCAATGTATTCTTCTTTAGCAGTAGACAATGCAATAGAGTTCTGTTTCTTACTACACCAAGATACCGGGGACTTTCCCAAAAGATGACATGTTCCAGATGTGCTCTTCCTATCTAACTTGCAACCAACAAATTCAGCATCTGAATAAATCATTAAGTCAAAGTATTGTCCTTTTGGATAAAACAAACATAAATTGGTAGTATGTTTAAGATATTTGAAAATCCTTTTAACAGCAAGTAAATGATATTGTTTAGGATTAACTTGAAATCTTGCACACATGCATACACTAAACATGATATCTGGTCTACTAGTAGTAAGGTAAAGTAGACTCCCAATCATACCTCTATAATTGGTTTGATCAACTGATTTCCCAGTTTCATCATCATCCAACTTACAAGTGGTACTCATAGGTGTATCACTTCCCTTATTACTATCAAAACCAAAATGTTTCAAAAGATCCTTTGTATATTTACTTTGATTTAAAATAATACCATCTTTATTTTGAAAAATTTGAAATCCAATAAAATACTTGAGTTCTCCCATTAAACTCATTTCAAATTCATTTTGCATAATTTTTGAAAAGTCAGTACATAAATAATTTTTAGAAGATCCAAATATAATATCATCAACATAGATTTGTAAAATCAAAATATCTTCAGAAATTTTTTTAATAAAAAGGGTGGGATCTACAAATCGTTTAGTAAAACCTTTATAAATAAGAAAATTTGTAAGTCTATCATACCAAGCTCTTGGTTCCTGTTTTAAACCATATAAGGCTTTAGAAATCTTAAAAACATGATTTTGAAAATGGGGGTTTGTAAATCCAGGTGGTTGTTAAAAAAACATCTTTAATTATAAAACCATTTAGAAAATAACTTTTGACATCCATTTGATATAACTTGAAATTCAGATGAGCATCATAGGCAAGTAAGATCCTAATGGATTCTAATCTAGCTATAGGTTCAAAGGTTTATTCATAGTCTATACCTTCCTCTTAACTATACCCTTGTGAAACTAGCCTTGCTTTGTTTCTAACTATATTTCCTGATTCATCAACCTTGTTTCTAAAACCCCATTTAGTGCCTATGGTCAAGGTGTCTTTAGGTCTTTCTACCAATTCCTAGATTTTGTTTCTTTCAAATTGATTTAACTCTTATTTCATAGCCATTACCCAAAATTAATCATTGATTGCATCATTGATATTTTTAGGTTCTAGTTGTGAAAGAAAGGATTGATGTTCAACCTAGTTTCTTAGAGAAGCTCTAGTCTATGTCCCTCTATCAAGATTACCAAAAACAAAATCTAAAGGATGATTCTTTAGAATCCAAGTTGATCTAGTGAAGGTGGGACTAGAAATTTCAGGTTCTTCTCTAGGTTGAGATTCATCAGAAGCAGAATCTAGAACATTTACAGAGCTAGTTGATTTAACAACAGGGTCACTATTTTTGTCATTAAGGTTCAGAACAGTCAAATCTTCTTTAAGATTTTCAAGAGAAGGTTTAGGTTCATGTGGATCAGTTTCATAAAATTTGATGTGAACAGATTCTTCCACACACTTGGTTATTTTATTAAATACTCTATAGGCTTTTCTAGTAATTGAATATCCTAAAAAGATTCCTTCATCACTTTTAGAAGAAAACTTGTCAATATTATCCTTAGTATTGAGAATAAAGACTTTGCAACCAAAGACTCTGAAGTAACTAACTTTAGGTTTCCAAATATTCCACAATTCATAAGGGGACTTCTTAAGAACAGGTATGATCAAGACTCTATTGATAATATAACAAGCTGTATTTACAGCTTCAGCCCAAAAACAAATAAACAGATCATATTCATTTAGCATAGTTCTTGTAATTTCTTTAAGGGTTCTATTTCTTCTTTCTACTACACCATTCTGCTGAGGTGTCCTAGGGGAAAAATTTGTGATTATAGCCATTGTGCGAGCAGTAAGATTCAAACTCATGATTTTCAAACTCACGACCATGATCACTTCTCAGGGTCTTAATCTTAAGTCCACTATGGTTTTCTACAAACTTGGAGTATTTTACAAAATAGGAACAAGCTTCACTTTTGTGAGCTAAGAAGTATACCCAAGTATATCTAGAAAAGTCATATACTAAGACATAAACATAGTGATTTCCATTTAAACTAGAAACTCTAGAAGGTCCAAACAAATCCATGTGAACCAAATCGAGAGGTTGAGAATTTGAAACTTCTTTCTTTGATTTAAAAGAAACTTTATATTGCTTTCCATTTTAACAGGGATTACAAACTTTATCAGTTGGAAATTCAAGCTTAGGTAGGTCTCTAACTAAGTTCTTCCTAGTCAATTTTCTAAGAGAATGAATGTTGAGTGTCCTAATATTCTGTGCCAAAGCCAAGATTCTTTATGAAAAGCATTTAAACAAGTAATATTTTTTTTAGCTAAGGAATTCAAATCAACTACATAAACATTTTCATTTCACAAAGAAGAAAATACTAAAAAAAAATAGAATTAAAAACATTACATGAATCATTTTTAGATTTAACATTGAAACCATCATCACACAATTGATAAATACTTAATAGGTTATATTTAAGTCCATCAAAATATAAAACTTTGGAAATTAGAACTGAATTAGTGTTACCAATCTAGCCTAGGCTGATGATATTTCCTTTAGAGTTATCACTAAAGGTGACATGGCCTCAATCAAATTTGATTAAGTTCTTAAAGAATGAGTAATCTCCACTCATGTTCCTAGAACATCCACTATCCAAGTACCATACCTTATTATGAGAACTCTTCAAGAAAGTCTCCTATAAAATAGGTTTAGATAGAAAATGATTTTGGTACCCAGATTTTCTTGGGTCCAGACAGGTTAGCAAGCAAAGCTTTAGGTACCCAGATTTGTCTTATAGGTCTCAAATAATTTACAGAATCGATAGATTTTGAAAGATAAACTTTATTTGATATATAACCAGATGAATAACTAGTTAAATCATATGAATTTCTAGAACTAGAACTAGAAACATTATGCCCAGATTTAGGAATAAATCTAGTTTTAGTAATCTGTCTCTGGCCAGGCTGATATCCTATTCCAGTGGTATATTCTTGTGCCACTTGTTTTCCTAACATTTGTATAAGAGTATCCTTTCCATTTGTGAATTTATCTAAGTCCTTCCTTATTTTATCATTAGAAAATTTCATTTCAGTATTTTCCTTAAGTAATTGAGCATTATTTTCCTTCTCTATATCAAGGGAAGATTTAACAGAACTGGTTAGAGCATGCTGTTTCTTTAAATCTTTATACTTTTCCTTCAATTCATTATAGGTTTTTTCTAGAATATTACAGTATTCAAATACCTCTTCACTATACATATTTTCAGATTCAGAATCAGAATCAACTCCAGAATAATATGAATTTAAATTAGGAGTGTCCAGTGTTACCTCAGATGTGTTTGTCATAAAACACATGTTATACTTGTGAGAGTCTTTATCCTTAGTAGAATCAGAATCACTTGAAGTGTCTTCTGAATCACTAAAAGTTTCTTTCATTGATTTCTTATACTTATTGTCCTTGTAGTCATATTTCTTTTTAAACTTTAACTTTGGACAGTTAGCCTTAATGTGTCCATTCCTTTTTCACTCATAATAGACAATCTCATCACTCTTATCAGACTTTTTCCAATCTTTCTTCTAGTGACCTTTGTTGTCATATTTACCTTTTTAGTTTGATTTTTTGAAGAATTTATTCTTCCTATAGAACTTCTTAAATCTCCTGGCTATCTGAGCCATCTTTGCATCACTGTCAGAATCTGAACTTTCATTTGTTGAGATTTCAGTAGGTATGTGAACTTTCTCCTTGTCCTTTCCTTTTGAGGCAGTATACTTAAATTCAAATGACTTCCTTTTTGGTTAATCATATTATTTATTTTTTACCTTCAATTCTTCTTCATATATCATAATCTTACCAATTAATTACTTAACATGTAAAACACTAATATCACATGATTCTCTAATTGAAACTGATGTGCCTCTCCATCTGTCAGGCAGACATCTTAATATTCTCATGATCTGTTCTTTTACAGGAACAAATTTTCCAAGGGAGCTCACAGTGTTGAAAATATCATTGAACTTGAGAGACATATTAGAGATAAGTTCATCAGGCTTCATTTTAAAATTATCATACATAATAGTATAGGAATTCAATCTCATTTTCTTAATATTGGTTGTTCCTTCATGAGAAACACCCAAGGTATCCCAAATTTCATAAGCAGTTTTACAAGTAGATATGTGATTAAATTCTTCATCTCCTAAAGCATAATACAGGGCATTCATTACTTTACAATTATTATTATAAGCTATTTTAGTAGGTTCATCCCAAGTAGTTCTCTCATTGTTTTGAATCTTATATTGAGATTCTATAGCAATCCAGATATCAAATCCCATACTCTCTAAATGAATTTTCATTTTAAGCTTCCATTGAGCATAATTAACACCATTAAAGAAGGGTGGCCTATTGGTAGCAGCACCTTCAAGTATATTATCCATAATAAGATTTTAGCGAATATATTTAAAGAGATAAAATTTATAACTAACAGAAATTTAAGATCTTTGAGATACAACTAAAATCACAGTTGAAAAATAGAGTGTTTAGAAACCCTTTAATAATAATTTAACCCTTTGATACCAAATTTTGGTCGGAGTGGATACTCAAGAGGGGGGGGGGGATGAATTGAGTTCCAATTAAAAATTTCTGTTAAAATATTTCTATTAAAATTTCCCAATTCAAAACTAAGTTAAACTGTAGTGAATTTGTAAAACTGTAAAGGTTTAATTAGATTATCAAAAGATTGATTAGGTCTCAGTTAATTTAATAAGAGGATTAAATTAGCTTTTGAAGCTAATATACTGATTTACAAAAGTTACAAACACTTTCTAATTTAACTATCATAGTGACTTTAAAATAGATTTGTATTTTAAAGTAAATAGTAGTGGAATACAATATATATATATATATAATACTTTAAACTTAATCTAAGATGCACATCAGATATAACCAAGAGGTTCAGTCTCAATTCGAGACTTAGTCCTCTCAACCAATTTATATAAACTTTATGCACACCCTGGATCAGGGAAAAACAATAGTACAAAGACTTTTCAGGTCCTAATACCTATACCACAATTCTACATGGAAAAAACAATAGCAACAGCTCTCAGTCTGTTCAGGTCACACTTGACCTCTTCCACAACTCACAATGGGATACAAGAAGGTGTACAAAGTTTGGTGTGAGGATTTAATATCCTCCAGTTCAGCTCAGGAGACAATGTGTATTTAGAGTAGACATATGCACACACACACTGATCAGAATGTTAAGTAAAGGGATACGACAGAGGAAATAATAGTGTTTAGAAATCTCTGTGTAATTGCAGATTTGCTCTGGACTCGTTTTGATGTTGCATATGGAAGTCAAGTTCTTTCTGGTGAGGATGACTCAAAACATAGTATTGTTGTTATTCTCAGCTGCATATATTTAGACTTGTGCATATGATTTTTAGAGAGGCACAACTAATAATCTTTGTGTTTGTTTCAGCTGAAATATCTGCTTCAGGATATCTAGTTTTACAGGTGTTATTCAAGATTTCCTTGTGTTCCCTGGGACTTCACACACGTGCACCTTATTTCGTGTATATATTTTTCTTTTCATTCAGCTCTCTCTTTTCACTGTAGATCTTCCTTTTTATTCCTTGAGATCTGGAAAAAAGAATTATTACCTTTTTATAGGTATGATGTACAGTTTCCTGACATCCAACAACCAACATTAATTAATAGCAGGTGCATTTTACTAATAAAATATGACCGTTGGAATTGAAAGGGTTAGTAGAAAGTTCAAACAGTTTTCATGACTATCGGTGAGTCATGATATCGGTAAGTAATTTTGAATTTTCATCAGTTTTGGTAGGTCATTTGATCAGCATTGGTTTCGGTAGGTTATTTGATCAGCATCAGTTTCGGTAGGTCATTTGATCAACATAGGTTTTGGTAGGTCATTTGATCAGCATCGGTTTCGGTAGGTCATTATTGGTGAGACCGTTCTTCATCGGTACGACCATTCTTCATCGGTGCAACCGTTCTTCATCAGTGTGACCATTCTTCATCAGTGAAACCATTCTTCATCAATGTGACCGTTCTTCATCGGTGCGACCGTTCTTCATCGGTGCAACCGTTCTTCATCGGTGCGACCGTTCTTCATCGGTGCGACCGTTCTTCATCGGTGCGACCGTTCTTCATCGGTGCGACTGTTCTTCATCGGTGCGACCATTCTTCATCAGTGAGACTGTTCTTAATCGATGCAATTGTTCTTCATTGGTGCAACCATTCTTCATTGGTGCAACCGTTCTTCATCGGTGTGACCGTTCTTCATCGGTGTGACCGTTCTTCATCGGTGACTCAAGAAGATAACTAACGGTGAGTCAAAAACATGAAATACGCACCAAGTGTCCGTTCAATCCGGAACACTTCTAGGTCAATAGTAAACCATAAATAATCATAGATAAAAATATATGATTAATCATATATAAACACATTTAGAGCAGAATGAATAGTTTACTAAATTTACTTATAAACAGAAATAACAATGATTTGTGATTATTAAAATAACCATTTTACAGAGGGTTCAACATAGTGAAACAATCTTATTGTAATAGATTATAATGCACACTAACTGGGATTTAATATCCTGTATAAATCATGACCTAGTGTTACAAAAAGATATCCACATAATATAAAAACTTTAATTCCTCTAAAGGTCACCATGATATAATTCAAACACATTGTGACATGATTTTCACATAAGTATAAATCCATTTATTTGTTTTTACCATTATGATGTAATAATGAACACCACATCACTACAATATTTTTACATCCTCAAGAAATATTCATTCATTTTACCAAATCAACTATAATAATCCTCCAAATCACCTATGAGAATATTTATGATAAATATAATATGAAACCATCATCCAAAATCACAAATCATCTCAATAAATTATTCTTAGAAAGCTTAAGATATGTCAGAGTAACTAAATGTGTGAAAAAATAGGTAATGTTAATTATAAATAAATTTCATATCTTATTAATTTTAAAAAATATATTTCATGGATTCATATAAAATATGATAATTTTATATGATTTTTCAGTTAGAAAATAAATGATTTTATTTTAGCAGAAAAGTTTTCCATGAAATATATGGTTTTATAGAAAAATTAATTTTCAAAATTTTAGTTTTTTAAATTGGTAAAATAAAATTCATTTTTTGATTCAATATATTGAAATTATATTAGGTTTAATTTTTGGTATTTTTTTGAAAATATTGATTTTAAGTGAATATTGAAAAAAACTGTTTTTCAGGTATTTTCACTTTTATGAAATTATCATGATATAATAATAAATAGAAATTTTTTAAAACCTTTTTTATAAAATAAATATATTTTAATATGTAATTTAATTCATTTTAAAATATTATTTTGAGCTTATAATTCTATATTTAATTTTTTTTTTAAATTTAAGTATTGTTTTTATTCAAATAAAAACTATTTTGGTTACGTTATTTTAATTAAGTATTTAATAGGTTAATTTATATTTTTGGATTGGTTTTAAAGTAAAATATGCCTAATTTTATTTAACTTTATTCATTTAATTATACATGAATCAATATTATACTTTGTTTTGGTATAAATTTATTTTAATGCTTTAAAAGGGTTTTTTTTTCTAAAAAATGATTTCATTATAGTTTGAGTACTTATATTAAAATTAATTTTTAACACATATAGAAATCGAACATATTAAAATGGATTTCAAAATTTTAACTAGGAGTTTAATTTTTCTTAATAACTTCAATTTCATTTTCAGTCATTATGAATAACAACCATAATAAAACTTTGACACAATGGTAATGATTAAAAGAGTTAATGAGGGTGTTAAAACTAGGATATATGGTTTAAAATATCATAAAAACTTGTTTAAATTTTATTTAATCAGTTTACTTATATTCATAATCATCTCATATTTAAAATATGTCAATTTGGAGCCACTTGACCTTGAGAATGTCATATATTATATTTAAAAGTTTTAAGTATTTATAAGCATTCCACTCCTCTCCTCAATTATTCAAAATTTTTGAGCAACTTATCTTAGCCGATACCTACCAAAATAACTTCCCAACTATCCTACCTATATCCTATAGGTCCTTTTATTCTCAAAATACCAACCCTAGAAGTCTTAATTTGTAAGATAAAGGGAGATATCTAAGTAGGTGTAGGTCCTTATTGACCTATTACAAGTTTATTTCTTCTTATACCACCTTCAAATATATTTTAACCATGATAAAATAATGACATAATTATCTTATCCATACTTATATGTTATTATGTTTATGTAAAAAATCTTTATGTATATTTTCCATCCAATGGGAAATGAAAACACCGCTCATGTGTACATGTGGACTACCCACTCTATGAAGTGATGTGTTTTGTTTTCCATTACATCCTCACATAGATGGTTACAAATATGGAACTAATTAATATATAATATGTTATGAAATTATTGTGATTCTATGAAGATAATATATTACTTTCCTTCTTACCCTTTATGTTTGTTTAAAAATGATAATGTTGCTCATGCGTAAATGTAGAGTACCACCTCTATGAAGAAATGTGATTCGTTTTTCATTACTACCTCACATAGTTAGACATAAAGATGGAATTAATGAAAAAATAATTCATGCACATCAGAATTATTATTTTGTAAAATTAAAATATTATATACCTTATTTCTTTTCCATATAGTAGTAAAATAGAAATACTGCTCGTGTGTACATATGTACCACCACCACCAAGATACAACATATTTCATTTTTCACATCATCCTTCTGTGGTTAGTTCTAAAAATGTTTTGAATTTATAAAAATAATAATTTTTAATGATTAATAATTTTTATATAATGGAACCTTTGTCCCTTTGACCATGTTAAACCTAGAAAATTAATTTTGGACTTATAAACCAAATATCCTAAAAACATCCAATGTAAATTTAACCAATTTAGTAAATAAATAAAACATGGTAAAAATGAAATAAATTGAATAGTGATAATTGAATGAACATGAAAAATGTTCTTAAGTAATTATAAAGATAATAAAATTTATTACTAGGGGGTATATACATACAAATGAAGCAAGTTGGGATTTGAGGTAATGGACTTTCATTTAAAAATATTGTCTTAAAGTTTTCCCTACAACTCATTTTCTTCCAAGTTGATGTTATTTTTAATGTTTCCAAAAATTTTATTATTTATGTTTTAAGGGTTTTTATAGTTTATTTTGAATTTATTTAAAAATTATTAAAAATTATTTTTTTAATGTTTTCCATATGGGTTTTCACTTTTTACAAAAGTACAAAAAGAATGTTTTTTAACATATATAGATTGAGTTACATTAATCAATATTCTAGATGTTATTAATTATCAATATTCATCTATAAGTTAACATGTATTTTAAAATAACATTCCAATACAAATCTTCAAGGATTTTATACTTTTAAAAAGTTTTTCTATAGAAACTAAAATTTACTCTAATTTTTATGAGAAAATTTAAAGTGTTATTACTTATGGGATTGAATGCCTATTCAACTGAGTTATATGGTTAAAATTAAACCTATATGTGTTTTATTCATGATATAGTTCTTGAAAATTTTATATAAATTATGGATGAGCTTGATATACCTCTGATTATGGATGATCCCAATATAGCACTCCAATTCATTGGTTAAAGTGAAGGAGTTTACCAGTGATAGGTTACTACTAATATATTTGGGAATTATTTCGTTAGGTGATTCCATTTTAATGTTTATTATAAGGATGAATGTATGGATAATTCTTTAAGTTACATAAATTATCTTATTTTAATTTTTTTAAAGGAAATAATTTGTTATTAAAATGTAAGCATATGAGCTTATTTTTTTAAGAAAAGTTTATGACATTTTTAACGTTGAAAATATTGTTTTTCTAGGAAAAGTATTCATGAGTTTTTATTCTTTTTATAATACAACTTCATGATTATTATTTTAACTTAATGAAATATTATGAAATTTTTATAAAAACTGTTAAGAAATTAATTTTTCTTAATTGATAAGGAAATAATATTTGAACTAAAAGTTTATTATAAAAAGTTAAACATTCTTATGGATTTTTCTGTTTTACCAATGGATTAGTGGATATCTTTTCTTTTATATACCTTACTGATATTTTTTTCTCATCCCACATTTTCAAATGTTTTTATAGGTCTTAAGGATTAATAGGAAAATTAATAAAATTAGAGTTCCAGTTATGAGAGTTACCTTGAATTAAGTAAGTTTTTCTTTTTAAAGAAAATATTTTATGGGAAAAATGGAAATTATTTGGAAGTACCCACTTTGTAATGTAATATATTTCCTAATTCTATACAAATATAAACATAAAAAGGTATTTAGTATTAAAGTGAATGAATATATTCCATAAATAATTTAGTTTATAGGAAGATTATGTGTGAACTATTATAGTTAGAACTAGAGAAAAGATTTGGATAAATTTGAAGGTTATAGTGATGTTAAAAAAATATTTGGATATTCTAATTTATGGATATATTATTAAGATATTTATTTTTAGGATTTCCATTTTTATTTATTTAATATATTTTCTTTAAAAAAAAATTCTATATAGGAAATAGGGAAACTGAGGTAGAAAGGAATCTAGAGGATTATATCCTTCCAAACCAGCAACCTAGAATGTTGGAATTAGAATAGAGTATTTTGTAGTTGTGTTAAATCAATTGAAATATAATATTAATTGAGGTACCGATTCAAGGTAGAAACAAAATTATTTATAGAATAATATGTCGATAGTAGATCATTTCATGAAACAATACCCTTTAACTTTTGGTGTATCCTCCTACCCAGTGAAAGTTAAAGGATGGATTAATGTTTTGGAGAAGATATTTGAAGTTCTAGGAATTCATAACATCAAAATGAAACCCTTATTATTTATCATTTTGAAGGTGAATATAATCAATGTTGGACTTTAATTGAGAACACAATGGAAATGGAAGAAATTGACTCCATGGATTGGATGGTATTTAATTACATTCCATGAAAATTATTTTCATTATGTTATTCTACATTGAATAGAAATAAAATTACAAGAGTTTAAGAAAAATTAATAGTAAGCTATTTCCACCTATGAAGCTAATTTTATTATATTGTCTAGGTATGAATTGAATTGAATTATATATCATGATAGTAAAATTGATTGATTTTACTTAGGATTGAAGCCAATTTTATGAAGGGAAATTGTTCCTCATAAGTTCAGAAGTTATGAGTAAATTGTGTGGTGTGATGAGAATATCGAGATAGAGTATATAAGCTTTTACAACAATAATAATAAGAAGAAATATATGTGGTAATAAATGTGAGAACATTCATCAAATAAACCTAAAGGTATGAAAATTCTATTACCCTATTTTGATAACTATAGTAAGAAGAATTTTGTGGAATATCTTATGAGATATGATAAGTGTTACCGATGTTTAAATCCTAGACAATTGGCTCATTATTATAAAGAAAATAAAAATGGTAATGGTCATACTGATAATGAAAATTAGTTATTAGAATTTTTTAATTGAAATTAGATGGTTCATTATGTGAATTCATTATCAAAGAAAGTTGTGAAGGATAACAATCACTAGAACCATAAGTATAAAGGTATGAAAAAATAATTTTCTATTTTTGGGCTATCAAATTAAGTGGTGACATATATATTACTTTTTAACTAAGTATGCCAATGTATTTTCTGATTTTGGGTCTACACATTCTTTTATTTTTGAGAAATTTCCTAGTAAAATTGAAATATCACCTTAATAAATAAAGAAAAAACTTTCGGTAAAAACTTTAGATGGAAGCTTAAAATAAAATAGATTTATAGGAATCTTCCTATTATTATATGTGGAATGATTTTCTATGTAAATCTTGTTGTATTACCCTTATAGTATTTTGATGTTATTCTAGGTAAGTATTAGATTTCAATTTATCATTATATGATAGATTGGAGTGCTAAAGAAGTTATGTTCAATCCTCAAACTGAGTTTCAATTTGTATATAATAATGATTTCATACCTTTGATAACATATTAAGAAGCTGAGAAATAGAATAAAGATGGGATTTAAAGTTACCTTGTACATATTATTGAAAAGAAAGAATCCATTAAAATTAGTAATGTTCTAGTTGTAAATGAATATATGGACGTATTTCATCATGCTTTTCCTAAATTTATTCCTGACTGATAGGTTGAATTTACCATTTAGTTAGTTCTTGATGCTAATAAAATTTCAAAACCTCCTTATCGATTGACTTCAGTTGCATTATTATAATTTAAAAGTAGTTATAGGAGTTTCTTGATAAGGGTTTCATTTTTCTTATTAATTCACCTTAGGGTGATCCTATTTTTTTTGTTAAAAATAAGGATGGTTATATGATACTTTTTATTGATTATAGAGCACCCAATAAAATTATTGTTAAGAAAAAGTATCATGTTCCTCATATTGATGAATTGTTTGATCAGCATCAGAGAGCATAATATTTTTCAAAGATTGATATTAGCTTCGGGTACCAATAACTAAAAGTAATCGATGTGGGAATTATGAGAATAAAATTCATAACTAGGTAAGGCTATAATGATTTTTTAGTTATGCCTTTTAGGTTAACACACACATTTTTTATTTATAGATAAAATTAATTGAGTTTTACCTGAGTATTTGGATATATTTTTGGTTGTGTTTATCAATGAAATTTTAGTATACTCTAAAAGTTATAAAGATCATGAGAAAAATTTAATGATTATTTTACATAATTTAAAACAAAAATAAGTTTTATGGAAAATTTAGTTTTTGTTAATTTTGGTTACAAAAAATTTATTTTCTTAGACATATTGTTTTAAAAGATGAAATTATAGTCGATCCTGCTTGGGCTTAAGTGGTGGAAGAGTGTCCATGACTTAAAATTTTCACATAGATTAAATTGTTTCTTAGAATAGAGGGTTAATGGTTTATTGAAATTTTCTTGGTTATCTATCCTAATAACCAAGTTAACTTGAAAATGAGTTAAATTCATTTATAAAATGGAATATGATGAAGGTTTTCATGAACTCTAAAGAAGTTTTGTAACACCCTAAAATTTTGAAAATAAATTTAATATTGAATGTATGAAACAATGAGTCTCTAAAAAAAATCATGTTGTTACAAACTATCCAATAAACATAATTATACCACCCCTATGATTTTAATTTCAAAAATTTAACATAAAAAGTTGCAATAAGTAAGTTATTTAGAGTCTGATATGACCAAATTAATTTTTGATGAATAGTAACATACCCTTATAAATAGTAATGTTACCCTTATGAATAGTGATATACCCTTATGAATATTAAACTCACCTATGATAGTATATATATATATATATATAGTATTTAAGTGAAAGTATGATGTACCTATGTTTTGGAATAAGTAAATAAATGTTTTAAAAACTGTACTTTTGAAGTAAATTATGATTTTAATTAAAAATTAAATTAATCATATTTATAAAATTATTTTTGAAAAATGGAATTATTTTTTAGATTCTACACGTCAAAAAATGGTTAAGGTGAAATTTTGGGATTTGTATGAAATACTTGAATTTTTGGTGAATTGTAAAATATGATAAATTACGATAAATGCTAAATAATTGATTTATTGGGCCATTGATGATGTTCTGATGATGTAATATCCAATGGTTCGAAATCACATGCATATATTACTAATTTTTGTCATGTAATAATCACTGCATCTTGTCTTATGAAAAAAATAATAAACTAATGATTAAAATATTAAGAAAACCCACCTCCCCTCCACTATAAATACCACCTCTTCCACCCTCTTCTCTTCACTCCTCTAAAGACTTGTTCTTTCTACAAATTCTGCCCAAATCTCCTCCTAACCTCATAAACCACGACCAGAATCCTTTTTTCTCATAAAAATATCAAATCCTCTTCCCATAAGAGGCTCTCAAGGAAGGTTAATTAAAGAGGTATAATTCATGTTTTCTTTTCTTTCATTTTAATGTTCCTTTATTATCTTTTATTTCCTAACCTATACTCATCAAAATGGTATGAAAACTTTAGTACCATACATGTACTATAATATTTTTATTCTAATGGTATAATTCATCTTCATCTCTCTTTCCCCCCCATTTATGCTAAAAATGAAACATCGTCTGAGATGTGTTGATTTATCACATTCAAGGACGACGATGCTTTCAATTTGATTTACCTTCTTCAAATCTGGTCATGGAACCATTTTTATGGTTTAAACAGACTATTATATATGAATTTCATCTTATTTAATGTTTTTTAATCCTTATGCACTCATTATGTAAAATAATAATACAAAACAAGCTAACTCTGAACAAAATCACCAAATTAATCCAAGCATTTATCATTAATGTTTTATATAATGACTCACCTTCACTACAAATAAAAAAATGAATTTTACAACCATTTAATATTCTTAATGTTAATTAATAACATATAAAATCAATTTTGGACTTCAAATACCATCTTACATGAACTACCATACTCTTTTATAAGTGAGCCGATCATGAATATTATAAAAACGAGCACTCACGAACAATGAAATTGAATCCCTTAACCCATATAAAAGGACATGATTGAACTTAATAAAGTCATAATAAACCAAATAAATGTATAATAGTTATGTAATTTTTAATTAATGAACCTAATTTAGTTATTCATCTCATTAAGATCAAGCAAAGAACACCCTCACATTTAAGGTAAGGGATCCTCTCTCTCACTTTTATTCAAGAATCTACCCTATATTGTGTCCTTTTATTTTTAATTCATAATGAAGGGGTATGCTTTATCACCTCCACAATACTTCCATTATGATATATAAATGACATTATACCCATTTACCTCTCATTATTCCCTCACAAGAACACCCGTTACCATGCTGAAATGTTTGTAAGGGTTTATTCATCTCACTTCCTTTTTTGTGAGATATTCCATATTCACTACTAATAATTGTGTATGGTGTATGTATACTACACAATGATGTTTCATATAATTAATATATTTATTTTAATTATATTAAATGTATCATTTTATGATTATTAATTTTGGGGCATACGATTCAATTGATTACAAAGTTTTAAGCATTTTCTACCCGAACCTTAATTTTCATTCGAGTTGCTATTATTCTATAATCACCTAAATTAAATTATTATTTATTTCTATGAACTCCTCATAAATTCTGTATGAATGTTCTATATATGCTTAACTATCATAATCCTTCTTTATTTTATGGGTAGTTATATGTTTTAAAATAATCTTTCAAAAATTGTTCCAAAATGCAAGTCCGATTCAAGGAACTTCCCAAATTATTAACTATTTTTAAGTTCACTCTATAATATTTTTTAATCTATATTTATCATTCTAAGTAAAAAATTATAACATGAAAAATATATTTTGGTTCATTTATGGTTTTATGAAAGAAAACATTCCTTTTCACTTTACAATCCTTTAACATCTTCCTTAAACCACACTAAAATGTTTTATTTCTATAGCTTCATTAAAAATTACTTTTAAATGATTTCACCTCAATAAGAATTTATTTAAGACTAAAATATATTTTTAATGGCCTTAAATTTTATTTTATGGGATATCCATGTTTAAAATCTTATTTTATGACAAAAAAAAAAGATTTTCCAAAAGAAATATTCTTTCCAAAGTAAAAAGGATTTTTCTCATCTCACTTTAACTTTTATGAGATATATGTCTTGTTCACCACTTATTTATTGTTTGTAGTGGATTTACTGCCCTTTATTATATCATATAAAGAGTCTTCTTATTCTCATGATATTCTAAGGTATTATTATTTGAATGTTTCAAGGTGGTATGGGACACTTTGGAATGTTTAATGATTATTTCCTCAAGGATTTTTCAATGGTATCATTTAAAAATATTTTCATCTATGTCAACGTCCATTGTTGAATCTTGTACTTCAATGAGATTTATCTCCTATGATATCACCCACTATGTGTTATTTAATTTTTTATGATTAGTTTGATTGTGGATGTTCTATATTGAAACCATTCACCATATTTCTCCGAATGGTTAGTGTTTATGATTAATGATTGGGGGATGTTATTTATATTTCATATGTTAGTTTAAATATGAATGTGTATGTTTTTTATGTTTATTCCAATTCATAAGAGGAGTTCATTGGACTTAGTAAGTGTCTGGTGGGGCCCATATCCCTCGGTGCATCGGTAGGTCTCATGAGACAAACTATGGTCTTGGAACGAGGCCTTCACAAAATGGATATATATTTTCTTGGCTTGAGGCCTTGATGGTATGGTTATTATGTCCCAAATTATGCATTCCATCATTATGAAACTATTAATTTAAAGTCCATGAGGTTATTCAACAAGTATAATACCCATGTTTATGATTTAATATGGCATTATTTATTTAGCTCTTATTCCTGTCATAATGTGTTCAAGTTCATTTTTAAAGGATTGTGTTTTTAGTTATTCACCATGTCTAATGTTCATGTTTATGATATCTTTCACCATATTGCTTACCCTTAAAGAGGATTTTATCTCACCCATTTCTTATGTTTTATCCTTCTAGGTTAATAGGATGATTATACTATGAATGAATTACGGGATTAATCTAAGATACCATGGGATTTTATATGGAAGTTATTATGTTATTTTTAGTTTCAAGTTGTAATTTTGAACTCTTGTATGTATCTTGTTTCCAAAACTACTAAACCGACCAGTCCTTTGGGATGCATCTTCCTTGCATCTATTCCAATTTAATAAAGTAAGGCACCAACTCCGAGCTTATGGGGTCAGAGAGTTATAGTTTCTATCAAAAAAAGTTTAGTAGAAATCTTAGAAACTAGATATAGAAAAAATAAATTAGTGAACAAAACCCTAAGATAGTCTTTGGGGATAAGAATACAAGGTCATCCTAGAATTTTGGTAAGGGATAGATTATGTGTTTTATTAAGAAAATACATCCCAATATAGATACGAACAAGTAGAGGTGGCTCTAGAACATATGTATTTAGGGGTAAAACCAAAAAACACTACTTTGAGCTAGACTTGAATAGGAAATGGTGCATGAAAACAGGCCTTGCTGCACTCTTGGTTCGTCACTCTTGGGGGATATGCTTCGGTAAATTCATAAGCATATTAAAAACCATTATGAAGGATTTATTCCCCCAAAGTAACCAAAGTATATGGTTCTAGGATTTATGATGCATAAATTTATGTTATGTGCTATATCATTTTTAGAGTTATAGAGTTCATAATTTTATGATCTAATATAGTATATGTAATTGATTAGAAATGGCGCATAACAGAAGGAATGATAACTTCACGAATGCATGTGATGAAAAGAGTATGAAAGATCATATCTCTAGTGGTATTAATGAATAGTTTCAAAGGAATATATTCTCCAAAGTATCCTCATCATATGAATAAATAGTATAATGTGTTAACAAGGTATGTAAGGAATTATATGAGTCTTATGGATTTGAAGGGAATAAAATGAAGAAGAGGATGGTAGAGAAAAAAATGGATAAAGGGAAGAAGGGAAAGAAGGTTTTTCCCACATGTGATAGTTGTGGAATGAATCACACTGGTAAATGATTTAAGGGAATGAGAGTTTATTATAAGTTTAGTTAAAAAGGACAGCAAGTTTTTGATTGTAAGGGAAAGAAAAAAGTATCCAATGTACAATGGTTCAACTACAAGGATATGGGACACTATGTGAATCAATGTCCCAAGAATAAAGGTAATATACCTCAAATGATGTTACTGGATAAAGATCAAGTTATGATACTACCACATATGAAGCAGAATAATTATAATTCCTAGCCAAGAAACATGTCTTTTGAATATTTTATCAGCAATTCACTGGTTAAAATAATTATAGAATATATGAGTATTGTACTACAATACATTTTTTTAAGGATTTGAGGTCTTATGATTAATGCTACTAAGGGAAATTGACTCAGTAGCAGGTCAAACTTTTGGAAAATATATGGTTGAGGGATAGACAACCCTTATTATGTTCATAATACTGAGATGTAAATTTTGGAATAGAGAGACGATATATATGGATAAAGTAAATTGGATAGTAATAACTACCATGGGAATGATTCTAAAATATTGGATCTTGATATTTTAGAATGTTAAACCATTCATAAATGGTTTAAATTGATCATTGTATGGGTTTTAGAGGTTACTGACACCACATTATGCAACTTATGCTAAGATATGAATTATAGTTTGTTTAAGGAACAATCAATGGATAAGATCATGTTTATTAAATATAAACATATATTTATAAACTTATAGAGTGGAATAATCCCTAAACTACATGAAAAAAGTCTTAAATGTGGTTCTATTATCATAATATTTGATAACGTTAATGAAATTTTTCATAACTATAGTTTTTGGTTTTGTGGTAATCTACCTTCATCTAAACCTATTTTGTATCATTAGAAATTCATAGTTTGGTTTTTCTTCTATGCCTATGTTTTCAATTCCAATAAAGGTCACTCCATTTGAAAGGATAATTTATTTATTTATTTATTATTATTTTTCCCACCTCTTTTAGCTTAACCTTTTTAAGGGGGATATTATATTAACCCTATTTCTGATATGGGTTTTTCTCAATGAGAATTTAAAGTAACAATCAAAAACTTTCAAAGTGAAATATCAATATTTGAGAATGAATTTCTTGTAAGGAGGGGATAATGTAACACCACAAGATTTTGAAAATAAATTTAATATTGAATGAATTAAACAATGAGTCTCTAAAAAACACCACTTTGTTATTAACTCGCTAGTAAACATAATTTTACCACCCCTATGATTTGAATTTCTAAAATCCAACATACACATTTTCAATTAGTAAGTTATTTAGAGTCTGATATAACCAACTTAATTTTTGGTGAATAGTAACACACCCTTATGAATAGTAATTTTAGCCTGATGAATAGTGAGATAACCTTATGAATAATAACCTCACCTATTATAGTATATATAGGATTTGTGTGGAAGTATGATGTACCTATGTTTTGGAATAAGTAAATAAATGTTTTAAAACCTAAATTTTTCAAGTAAATTATGATTTTAATTAAAAATTAAATTAATCATATTTAGAAAATTATTTTTGAAAAATTAATTTAATTTTTTGATTCTAAACCTCAAAAAATGGTTAGGTTTAATTTTTGGGATTTTTATGAAATACTTGAATTTTTGGTGAATAGTAAAATATGATAATTTACAATAAATGCTAAATAATTGTTTGATTGAGTCATTGATGATTTTATGATGATGTAATCACCAATGTTTATAAATCACATGCACATATTACTAATTTTTGTCATGTAATAATCAATATGTCTTGTCTCATGGAAAAATAATAAACTAATGATTAAAATATTAAGAAAACCCTTCTCTCCTCCACTATAAATACCACCTCTTCCACCCTCTTCTCTTGAATCCTATCAACTGTTGTCCTTCTCCAAATTACACCAAAATATCCTCCCAACCTCCTCACCAATGACCATCATCCCTTTTTCTCATAAAAAGATCAAATCCTCTTCCCATAAGAGGCTCTCAAGGAAGGTTAATTCAAGAGGTAAAATTACTCTTTTATTTTCTTTCATTTTCATGTTCCTTTGTTATATTTTATTTCCTAACCTATCCTATTCCAAATGGTATGAAAAATCTGGTATAATACATGTAATTTAAAATTTTTATGATAATTGGATAATTCATCTTCATCGCTCCTTTCCCCCTCATTTATGCTAAAAATGAAACATCGTCCGAGATGTGTGGATTTATCACATTCAGGGAGGAGGATGCTTTCAATTTGATTTACCATATTAAACTATGGAAATGAAACTATTTTTATGGTTGAAACATACTATTATATATTTATTTAATCTTATGTAATGTTATATAATCCTTATGTACTCATGATGTAAAATAATAATACAAAACAAGGTAATTGTGAGAAAAATCACCAAATTAATCCAAACGTTTATCGTTAATGTTTTATATAATGATTAAACTTCACTCAAAATAACGAAATGAATTTTATAACCATTTAATAGTATTAATGTTAATTAATAACATATAAAATCAATTCAGTACTTCAACACCCATCTTACATGAACTACCATACTCTTTTATAAGTGAGCTGATCATGAATATTATGAAAACGAGCACTCATGATAAATGAAATTGAATCCATTAACCCATATAAAAGTCCATGAATGAACTTAATAAGGTAAAAAAAAAACAAAATAAATGTATAAATGGTTATTTAATTGTTAATTAATGAAACTAATTTGGTTATTCCAGTTATTAAGATCAAGCGAAAAACATCCTTGAATTTATGGTAAGGCATCCTCTGTCTCACTTTTATTCAAGAATCCAACTTTGTTGTGTCCTTTTATTTTTAATTCCTAATGATGGGGTATGTTTTGAATCCTCACCCATAATTCAATTATGATATATAAATTATGATATACCCATTTACCTCTCATTAATCCCAAACAAGAACACCCATTACCATGATCAAATGTTTGTAAGGGTTTCTTCATCTCACTTCCATTTTTGTGAGATATTATGTATTCACTACTACATCTTGTGTATGGTGTATGTATACTACCCATTTATGTTTCATATAATTAATATATTTATTTTAATTATATTAAATTTATCATTTTATGATTATTTATTTTGGGGCATACGATTCAATTGATTACAATGTTTTAAGTATTTTTTACCCGAACCTCCATTTTCATTCGGGTTTCTCTTATTCTATACTAACCTCAATTAAATTCTTATTTATTCCTATGTACTCCTCATAAAATCTATGTTAAAGTTCTATATATGTGTAATTATCATAATCATTCTTTATTTTAGGGGGAGTTACATGTTTTAAAAGAATCTTTTAAAAATTGTCCCGAAATGCAAGTTCGATTCAAGGAACTTCTCAAATTCATAACTATTTTGAAGTTCACTATATAATATGTTTTAATAAATATTTATATTTATAAATAAAAAATTATAACATGAAAAATATATTTTGGTTAATTTATGGTTTTATGAAAGCAAACATCCCTTTTCCCTTTTAAATCCTTTAATATCTTCCTTAAACCACACTAAAATATTTTATTTATAAAGCTTCATTAAAAACTCATTTTAAATGATTTCATATAAATAAGAATTTATTTAAGACTAAAATATAATTTCAATGAAATTCCATTTTATTTTATGGGATATCCATGTTTATAATATTATTTCATGAAAAATACAAATGATTTTCCAAAAGAACTCTTCTTTACAAAGTAAAAAGGAATTTTCTCATCTCACTTTAACTTTTATGAGATATATGCCTTGTTCACCACTTATTTCTTACTTTTGGTGGATGTACTACCATTTTTTATATCATATCAAGAGTCTCATTATTATCATGATATTCTAATGGATTATGATTTGAATGTTTCAAGGTGGTATGTGATACTTAGGAATGTTTAAGGATTATTTCCTTATGGATTTTTCAATGGCCTCATTTAAAAATATTTTCATCTATGTCAATGTCCATTATTGAATCTTGTAATTAATTGAGATTTATATCCCATGATATCATCCACTATTTTTTATTGAATGGTTTATGATTAGTTTGACTGTGGATGTGCTATCTTGAAACCATTCACCATATTTCTCAGAATGGTTAGTGTTTATGATTAATGATTGGGGGAAGTTATTTATATTTCATATATTAGTTTCAATATGAATGTGTATGTTGTTTATGTTTATCCCCATTCATAAGAGGAATGCATTTTACTTAGTAAGTGTTGGGTGGGGCCCACTATAGCCTTCAGTTCATAGGTAGATCTCTTGAGACAAACTATGGTCTTGGAATGAGGCCTTGAAAAAATGGATATATATGGTCTTGGCATGAGGCCTTGATGGTATGGTTATGATGTCCCACATTATGCATTCAATCATTATAAACCTAGTAATTTAAAGTCCATGAGGTTATTCGACTAGTAGAATATGAATGTTTATGCTTTAATATGGCATTATTTATTCATCTCTTATTCCTTCCATAATGTGTTCAAGTTCATTTTTAAAGGCATGTGTTTTTAGTTATTCACCATGTCTAATGTTTATGTTTATGATATATTTCCCTATATTGCTTACACTTACAGAACATTTGAGATCATCCCTTTATTATGTTTTATCCTTATAGGTTAAGAGGATTATTATACTATGAATTAATTATGGGGTTAATCTAAGAGATCATGGGATTTTCTATGGAAGTTATTATGTTATTTTTAGTTTCGAGTTGTAATTTTGAACTCTTGTATGTATCTTGTTTACAAAACTACTAAACCGATCAGTCCTTCAGGATGCATCTTCCTTGTATCTATGCCAATGTAATAAAATAAGGAACCGAATCCGAGCTTCTGGGGTTGGGGTGTTACAGTTGATATCAAAGTAAGTTTAGTAGAAAACTTAGAAATTAGATATAGAAAAAGTATATTAGTGAACAAAACCATAATATATACTTTGGGGATAATAATATGAAGATATCCTAGAATTTTGGTAAGGAATAGATTATGTGTTTTATCAAGAAAATACATCCCTGTATGGATACTAACAAGTAGAGGTGGCTCTAGCATAGATGTATCTAGGGGTAAAACCAAAAAATACTACTTTGAGCAAGACTCGAATAGAAAATGGTGCACGAAAAAAGGCCTTGCTTCAATCTTGGTTAGGCACTCTCGGGGGATATTATTTGGTAAATTCATAAGCTTATTACAGACCATTATGAAGGATTTATTCCCCCAAATTAACCAAAGTATAAGGTTCTAGGATTTATGATGCATAAATTTATGTTATGTGCTATATCATGTTTAGAGTTATAGAGTTCATAATTTTATGATCTAATATAGTATATGGAATTGATTAGAAATGACGCCTAGTAGAAGGAATGAGAACTTCACCAATGAATGTGATGTAAATAGTAAGAAGGGTCATATATCTAGTGGTCTTAATGCATTGTTTCAATGGAATATAGTCTCCTAAGTATCCTCATCATATGAAGAAATAGTATCATGTGTTAACATGGTATGTAAGTAATTCTATGAGTCTTATGGATTTGAAGGGGAGAAAATGAAGAGGATGATGGTAGAGAAAAACATAGATAAATGGAATAAGGGAAATAAGGGTTTTCCCACATGTGATAACTGTGGAACGAATCACACTAGTAAATGATTGAATGGAATGGGATTTTATTATAAGTGTATAGAAAAAGGACACCAAGTTTGTGATTGTAAGGGAAAGAAAAAAGTATCTGAATGGCTTGAAGGCCTTCTTTTTTATTTTTATTATGGATAATCCCCCTTTTAAGGATTTAAGGGGAACCCGTACATGACCCATAGGCCCAAGGCACAAGGCCCGACAAACTCGCAATACATGACCCGATGGCCCAGAGGCATACCATGCCCAATACATGAACCGTAGGCCCAGACCACTTGAAATTCCCCTCCCCAGCTTTCTGCATCATTGATCACCTAGCTCCCCACCTTGCATTGCTGATCATCTAGAATTTCCCCATACAAAGCTGCACGGTGCCTGGTCCCGATGGCGGCTTCCATACCCTCTCATTCTTCCAATCCGGTTAGCTCTACATCTGGTGGCTGATACTCCTGTTGCTATGATCCTCTTATGGGGCCTGTTCTGTATGAACTGGTCTACTCCATGGTCTACGTGACCTGAAGGCCCTGTGGCCCAAAGGACTTTAATAACCTGAAGTCCCTGGAGACCCGTAGGCACAAACCGGTGGCCCAAAGGCCCAAATCAGGTGAATAGTTCCGGCTGCTATAGTACCGAATAGTAACTGCTACAGTGACTGCTACAGTGACTGCTATAGTTCTGGCTGCTACAATGATTCAACTACAAGGATATGAGACACTATGTGAATCAATGCCCCAAGCATCAAGGGAATATACCCCAAATGATGTTACTGGATAAAGATCAAGTTATGATACTAACAAAGATGAAGTGGAATGATTAATATGCCTATTCAAGAAACATGTCTTTTTTATATTTTATCAGCAATGCATTGGTTAAAATAATTATGGAATATATGAGGATTGTATTGTAGTACATATTCTTTTAGGATTTGAGGTCGTATGATTAATGATACTAAGTAAAATTGACTCAGTAGCAGGTCAAATTTTTTGAAAATATATGGCCGAGGGATAGAAAACCCTTATTATGTTCATAATACTAAGATTTCAATTTTGGAATAGAGAGATGATATATATGGATAAAGTAAATTGTATAGTAATAACTACCATGGGAATGATTCTAAAGTGTTGGATCTTGATATTTTGGAATGTTAAACCATTTATAAAATGGTTTAAATTGATCATTGTATGAGGTTTTAGAGGTTAGTGACACCACATTATACAACTTATGATAAGAGATGAAGTATATTTAGTTCAAGGAACAATCAAAGGATAATATAATTTTTATTAAATATAAACATATATTTATACACTTATAGAGTGGAGTAATCCCCAAAATATATGAAAAGAGTCTTAAATGTTTTTCTATTTTCATAATATTTAATAATATTAATGAAAATTTTCATAACTTTAGTTTATGGTTTTGTGGTAATCTATCTTTATCTAAACTAATTTTTTATCACTAGAAATTCATAGTTTAGTTTTTTCTTCTAGGCCCTATTTTTCAATTTCAATCAATGTAACTCCATTTGAAAGGATAATTTATTTACTTATTATTATTATTATTTTTTCCCACCTCTATTCCCTTAAAATTTTTATGGAGTATATTCTATTAAACCTATTTCTGATATGGGGTTTTTCATAAGGAAATTTTCAAGTAACAACCAATGACTTTCAAAGTGAAATATCAAATTTTGAGGATTAAATTTTTGTAAGGACGAGATAATGTTACACCCCAATATTTTGAAAATAAATTTAATATTGAATGAATGAAACACTGAGTCTCTAAAAAACCAATTTATTATAAACTATCGAGTAAACATAGTTCCCCCCCTATTATTTGAATTTTGAAAATCTGACATACACATTTTTGATAAGTTAGTTATTTAGAGTTTGATATTACCAACTTAATTTTTGATGAATATTAACATACCCTTATGAATAGTAATTTTACCCTTATGAATAGTGATATAACCTTATGAATAATAACCTCACTTATTATAGTATATATATAGGATTTGTTTGAATGTATGATGTACCTATGTTTTGGAATAAGTAAATAAATGTTTTAAAAACATTATTTTTCAAGTAAATTATGATTTTAATTAAAAATTAAATTATTCATATTTAGAAACTTATTTTTGAAAAATGGATTTCATTTTTGGATTATACACCTCAAAAAATGGCTAGGGTGAATTTTTGGGATTTTTATGAAATACTTGAATTTTTAGTGAATGGTAAAATATGATAATTTACAATAAAGGCTAAATAATTGATTTATTGAGTCATTGATGATTTTATGCTGATGTAATCACCAATTTTTCGAAATCACATGAACATATTACTAATTTTTCTCATGTAATCATCTCTATATATTGTCTTATGGAAAAATAATAAACTAATGATTAAAATATTAAGAAATCCCTCCTACCCTCCACTATAAATACCACCTCTTCCACCCTCTTCTCTTGACTCCTCTCAAGCATTGTGACTTCTCCAAATTCTACTCAAATATCCTACCAACCTCCTCACCCATGGCCACTATCCCTTTTTCTTATAAAAAGACCAAATCCACTTCCCAAAAGAGGCTCTCAAGGAAGGTTAATTCAAGAGGTAAAATCCCACTTTTCTTTTCTTTCATTTTCATGTTCCTTTATTATATTTTATTTCCTAACCTATAATCATACAAATGGTATGAAAACTATAGTACCATTAATTTCATGTAATATTATTATTCTAATGGTATAATTCATCTCCATCACTCCTTTCCCCCTTATTTATACTAAAAATGAAACATTGTCGGAGATATGTTGATTTATCACATTTAAGGAGGATGATGCTTTCAATTTGATTTACCTTATTCAAATATGGACATGAAACTATTTTTATGGTTTAAAAAGAATATTATATATTTATTTAATCTTATTTTATTTACTATAATCATTATTCACTCATAATGTAAAATAATAATACAAAACAAGGTAATTGTGAGCAAAATCGCCAAATTAATCCAAGCGTTTATCATTAATGTTTAATATAATGATTGAACTTCACTAAAAATAAAAAAATGAATTTTATAAGCATTAAATCTTATGAATTTTTATTAATAACATTTAAAATCAATTCTGTACTTTAACTCCCATCTTACATGAACTACCATACTCTTTTATAAGTGAGCTGATCATGAATATTATGAAAACGAGCACTCATGAAAAATGAAATTTAATCCCTTAACCCATATAAAAGGATATTAATGAACTTAATAAGGTCATAATAGAAAAAATAAATGTATAAATGGTTATTTAATTGTCAATTAATGAACCTAATTTGGTTATTCTGGTCATTAAGATCAAGATAAAAACACCCTCAGATTTATGGTAAGGTATGCTCTCTCTCACTTTTATTCAAGAATCAACCCTATGTTGTGTCCTTTTATTTTTAATTCCTAATGATGGGGTATGTTTTGTAATTTCACCCATACTTCACTTATGATATATAAATTATGATATACCCATTTACCTCTCATTAATCTCTCACAAGAACACCCATTACTATGCTGAAATGTTTGTAAGGGTTTCTTAATCTCACTTCCATTTTTGTGAGATATTCTGTATTCACTACTCCTAATTGTGTATGGTGTATGTATACTACCAATTAATGTTTCATATCATTAATCTATTTATTTTAATGATATTAAATGTATTATTTTATGATTATTAATTTTTGGGCATACTATTCAATTGATTATAAAGTTTTAAGTATTTTCTACCCAAAACTCCATTTTCATGCGGGTTGCTCTTATTCTATACTCACTTTAATTAAATTATTATTAATTACTATTTACTCCTCATAAAATCTGTGTTAATGTTATATATATTTGTAAATATCATAATACTTCTTTATTTTATGGGGATTTACATGTTTTAAAAGAATATTTCAAAAATTGCCCAGAAATGAAAGTCCGATTCAAGGAACTTCTCAAATTCTTAACTATTTTTGAAGTTCACTCTATAATCTGTTTTAAGCCATATTTATCTTTCTAAATAAAAAATTATAACATGAAAAATATATTTTGGTTAATTTATGGTTTTATGAAAGCAAACATTCCTTTTCCATTTAAAATCCTTTAATATATTCCTAAACCACACTAAAATGTTTTATTTCTAAAGATTCATTAAAAACTCATTTTAAATGATTTCATCTCAATAAGAATTTATTTAAGACTCAAATATAATTTCAATGAACTTCCCTTTTATTTTATGGGATATCCATGTTTATAATCTTATTTCATGACAAATACAAATTATTTTCCAAAAGAACTCTTATTTCCAAAGTAAAAAGGATTTTTCTCATATCACTTTAACTTTTATGAGATATATGCCTTGTTCACCACTTATTTCTTACTTTTGGTGGATTTAATACCATTTGTTATATCATATAAAGAGTCTCCTTATTCTCATGATATTCTAAGGGATTTTTATTTGAATGTTTCAAGGTGGTATGGGACACTTTGGAATGTTTAAGGATTATTTCCTCAAGGATTTTTCAAAGGCCTCATTTAAAAATATTTTCTTCTATGTCAAAGTCCATTGTTAAATATTTTAATTCATTGAGATTTATCTCCTATGATATCATCCACTATTTTTATTGAATGTTTTATGCTTATTTTGACTGTGGATATGCTATCTTGAAACCATTCACCATATTTCTCCGAATGGTTAGTTTTTATGATTAATGATTGGGGGAAGTTATTTACATTTCATATGTTAGTTTAAATATTAATGTGTATGTTGTTTATGTTTATCCTCATTACTAAGGAAAATGAATTGGACTTATTAAGTGTTGGGTGGGGACCGCTATAGACCATCAGTGTATCGGTAGGTCTCATGAGACAAACTATGGTCTTGGCATGAGGCCTTGATAAAATGGATATATATGATCTTGGAATGAGGCATTGAAAGTATGGTTATGATGTACCAAATTATGCATTCCCTCATTATGAATCTAGTAATTTAATGTTCATGATGTTATTTGACTAGTAGAATACCTATGTTTATGCTTTAATGTGGAATTATTTATTTAACTCTTATTCCTACCATAATGTGTTCAAGTTCATTTTTAAAGGCATGTGTTTTTAGTTATTCACCATGACTAATGTTTATGTTTATGATATCTTCCACTTTATTGATTACCTTTACAGTTCAATTGAGATCACCCCTTTCTTATATTTAATCCTTCAAGGTTACAAGGATGATTATATTATGAATGAATTGTAGGGTTAATCTATGAGATCATGGGATTTTCTATTGAATTTATTATGTTATTGTTAGTTTTGAGTTGTAATTTTTAACTCATGTATGTATGTTGTTTCCAAAAATACTAAACTGATCGGTCCTTTGGGATGCATCTTCCTTTTATCTATGCTAATGTAATAAAATAAGGCAACGAATTTGAGCTTCTTGGGTTGGGGCAATACAACTGGTATCAAAGGAAGTTTAATAGAAAACTTGAAAACTATATATAGAAAAAGTATATTAGTGAACCAAACCCTAAGATAGAATTTGGGGATAAGAATATAAGGAGAACCTATAATTTTATTAAGGAATAGATTATGTGTTTTATCAAGAAAATAAATCCCCATCTGGATACAAACAAGTAGATGTGGCTCTGGCATAGATGTATCTAGGGGTAAAACTTGAAAACACCACTTTGAGCTAGACTCAAATGAGAACTGGTGCACGACAATTGGCCTTGCTGCACTCTTGATTCGACACTCCTGAGGGATATGATTGGGTAAATTCATAAGCTCATTATAAACCATTATGATGGATTTATTCCCCCAAAGAAACCAAAGTATACCATTCTATAATTTATGATGCATAAATTTATGTTATGTGCTATATCATGTTTAGAGTTATATAGAGTTCATAATTCTTTGAGCTAATATAGTATATGGAATTGATTAAAAATGGAACATAGCAGAAGGGATGAGAACTTCACTAATAAACATGATGAAAAGAGTAAGAAGGATCATATCTCTAATGGTATTAGGCCATCGTTTCAAAGGAATATAATTCACTTTCTTGAATTCCTAAATATATTTTAGGTATAGTGTTTTAAAGAGTTATGGAACAACTATTATATAAAAACCAATATATTATAATGTGATAACTTCTATTTGGTATCCATTTTGTCCAACATACACAGATTTTAAAAATAAACATGTTTTATTTTCATGAAACATCATCACAATTTTCATCTTGACCTCATCCTTTTCACTACCGATCCTATGAAAAACTTTTTAATACATGGAATGAGTATAAAAATCTTAGTAAGGGATATAAATGAAAAATAAAGAAACCTATTACTCCATTTAAAAACCATGATATCAAAAAAGAGTTTGTGTTCAAGATAAATATACATTGATATCAAATAATCATTTACTTACTCATGAAATTAGTTTTTGACCAAAATATTTTTATAAAACACTTTATAATAAAACATTGGAATGTAAAAATCACAATCATGAGATTTTATTAGAAATAATGATAAGTATTGAAAGTCATTTTCTAAAAAATAATCCTTTTTACCACAAAATGGTATAACCATTTCATTAAAAATATCTTTATCTTTCATTTTTAAATTTGATGAATTCTATGAAAACTCATAAGAAATCATATAAAAGGAATGTATGTGACTTGTGACATCATTATTAAATAACCCTTATGAAATCATTAAAATAACCCTTATAATTGTAATATCCATATGAACAACTTCTAATAAAATTCTCTAGAGAGCTTAATCCTTACCCATTTCATTGAAGTGTTATCTAGGTGCACCGATCATATAAAATATACTAGGCTAACCTGTGAGCTATAATGGTGCTCAAACCTTTGAAAATAATGTCCAAGGACTATATAATAAATAAAAAACTTGAAAAAATATTTAAAACCCTTATGAAAAACACTTTAGGATATCAAAATACCAATTTTTCCTTTAAAACCAATTTTCCATTCCAAAATACCATAAGAAAAGGAAAAGAAGGGTTTTATTTAATGAAAACATGAAATATTTTAAAGGAATACAAACATAAGATAATTTTTATGATAGTGGGATAATTTATTGTCACCATATATGTTAAAAGATAACATCACTTTTTTATTTTTTAAAGAAACTCAAACATTCGGTAAAAATAGTGATTTTGAAAACATATGAAAGAAAGGAAAATGAGACAAAAAATATCTTTTATAATTATTTTATAACAATATAAATACACCTATAATTTTTTTTAAAATTATGTATATAGAAGAAAACATTATTTAAATGGAAACTTTAGAAGATGATTTTTAAAAGAAATTCCCTCATACAAAAATATAGACATATTTTTCTTTTAAAAACATTATAAAAAAGTAAAATATGGTAAAAAATTTACTTCAAAAAAAATTTAAGTATACATAAAATTTTTATTTAATAATTTAGAAGGACATGGAAGAGAAATATTTTGAAAATAAAACTTCAAAATACATAAAATTAGTTTTTTAAAGTAATGTGTCCCTTATATTGAATCTGATTCATCACATATGTTCTTTATCTTCCTCTTATCTAGATAGCCTCCATTTACTAAAAAATTAATACCAAAAAGGTTGGTCTTAGAAAATAATAAGGCCGAAAAAATGTTCAGAGGGATTTTAGGAGGGTATATGAGAAGATCTTGGCTGAGAAAATGAATTTTTAAGGGTAAAGTAAAGAAAAGAAGAGATACCCTTTAATAAGAGAGTGTAGGGGCACTCTTGGATCTCATCATAATATTAAATTAATGTAAATTAATATTAAATTCAAAATGGGTTCAAAATAAGTTATTTTAAAGATAATAATATTATGGGTCAAAATCATCCCTTACAATAAAAATGATATAAGTTTTGACTATGTTTTTACGATTATCTTTTATTTTTAACCCCTTGTTATCCCCTTTCATGGTTATCATTGAAACATTGGTTTTTACTCTTTTAGGGTCAAAATACTTACTACAAATGGAATAGAGGCCCATGAATTTACCATATTTCATATTATTAGCCATATACTAATCACATGGAGGAATCTAATATTTTTATGAATTTTATATCATTTAATAACATATTATTTATTATAAAATATCATTAATGTCAATTTTAGCATTATTCATAACTTTATTAACACTAAAGAAACAAATGAAATTTAAAAAAATATTTTATTATATACCTATCCTATTGTATTAATCTATAAAATTCATGGATCAATATAATTATCTAAAATTAAATTACTTTTAATATTCTTAATATCATTTATTTTATTTTTTCAAATAATTGAATAATTACTGTGTCAACTTTGTGTTAGAATTTAAATAATTATTTATTAATTAAAAATTTAAAAATAAGTTATCATTATGATGATAAATAATTTATATTTAAAAAAATATTTTATCAATGAACATATTTTATATCTATCCCCATGTTAAAAATATTATAGTTATTAAAAAAATGGTGAAACTTTTTTGACTTTTCTTTAAAAAAATATTATAACGGTCATAATCACACCCAAATGATAATAAAATTCCATAAAACCAAATAAATTATGAGTATAAATGAAATGGACTCATAAAATAAAATTAATCCAATCATTAGTATCATTTTATAGTCTTAATCATATTATTTTTAACCCCTAATCTCCTTATTTACCCCTTACTATGGTAACAAAGATTAATATGGTAACTATTTATATTGACTAAAAATAAAAGGGGTATATTTACCAAATTTATACCCACTAAGTTCCAATATGGAATCAATTTTATAAAAAATCAAAACATAGAAGTGTCAGAATAAAATTTAAAATTAAACTGAAAAACATGATGAAAAGAAGTTTTTTAGAAAAATGCATATTTTAATTATAATATAATTATATAATAAATTCATATATAAAGTTAATTTTTTAAAAATAATAATTTTATTTTAAATAAAAGTAAATAATTAATTTTTAAAACTAATTATAAATATAATTTTAATTTTTAAATAATAGAAAATAAAAATATGATTTTCAATAAAAATCAATATTTTTCATAATTCATTGAAAATCAATATTTTCAGAAAATTATAAAAGTTTCAACTTAAGATAATTTTGATATGATGATTTTAAAAATTATCTTCATTTTACCATATAAATTTATATATATTTAAAAAAATTTGTAAAATATTTTCTCATAAAACGTAATAAAAATAATTTTTGAAGTGAATGTATTTTTTGAAAAATAAAATGAATTTACTAAAAATTGAGTTCTTGTTTACTAAGAAGTAATCAATACATTTATATTGATTATAGCCTTTATATATATTTTGAAAATTTATTAATCCTATTCATAATATTCAATTTAACTGCTAGGATATAATGATCACATTTAAATTATAATATTCTGTGATTCATTTATGCTCAACCTTGCGTATTTTTTATGCTATCAAACATAGTATTTTTTTAAAATATCATGATATTACATTCTCTGAACCATTAAGAAATTTCAACCTCAAAAGTTTAACTCGATATAAATAACCAAAGGTTGACATTTTAAAATACATTTCTTGAAATACCAAATCATAAAAAGAGCTAATAAAACTTCCTCTTGAAAAGAGAGAATGGGAGGTATAATAGTTATCTAGGATAACAAAAACTAGGTTTCTAAATAGGATAACATTAGTGGGAATTGAAAATATGAACATGGAATAAAAATTTAATGTCCAAATTAAAATGGAGAGTGATAGAGAACATTGATCACAAGAAATTGAATGATCTTGGGAAAGTTAATGACAAAAAAGCTACAACTCGATGAGGTGTGAAAAATACAATCCATTCATTGAAAAAGAAAGTAATAGTTTAATTTTTTTGGTTCCAAAAACTTTTATAAAATTTAATGGATTTATTTATCATATAGACTAATAAATTGTGGAAATATACTTATTTTTATAGTAAAATATCATCCTATAATCAAATTCCACCACAAACTCATATTTCACTCCAGATGATGTGTATTTGAGTTGAATTTTCATGCCTGAAGTAATAAAATCAACTCCTAATAAATCACATAATCAAAAATGAAAAAACAAGCTATTGCTCAAATCCTTATATTTTAACCAAAACCGAATGGTTAAAAAAAAGATAATTCCCAAAATGAAAAAAATTCTAATGAAGGAAATCCACTTTTATCTTAAAAATTAAATAATATTACCAAAACATAAACTTAGATCATTTGATAAATAACTATCCTTAAAATTACTTAAAATATTCCCTACTTAGATTGAAAGACAACAATTTATTACATATTCTTCCAAGATAAATTTATCATTTATCACCAAATAAAATAAATCACTCTTAATGTATCATATTTAAAATTCACATTCCAAAATCATAAAATATCCATAATATTCTAATCATTTCCATAAATAACTCGAATCAACATAAAGAAAAAGTGATAGCATATATTCTTAAAAAAGATAATTCAGACTTTACTCCTAAAATAAAATCCTCCAATACCCCATTTACCTTAATCATATAATGTTCACAAAATTATAGTAATATTATTATGAAATAACATTAATAACTTAATCACCCAATTAATTTTCAATCCCATCATTTTTTCTATAATAAAACATATCTTCCAAAAATAAAAATACTCATTATATTTCAAACCATTTAAGTAAAAAAATGATTTCAAAATAAAAATGGAATCACATAGGCCAGTGGTAGGAATTGCGCCCTTATCATCCTTCAGTTTTGAGTTCAAGCCCTGTGACCTTACTAGATATATGAGTTGTCTCCCGACCTGTGAGTTTTCATTTTACTAAAACTATAAAATATAATTTCTATAAAATTCCAAAAATAATAATTAATATAATAAAAAATAAACTTAATCATTTAGGGTTATATAAACCCTAAAGTTTATCAATAATTTTAAACTTATTTACACAATAATTAAAGGTATTCTTCATCAAATAATAGTTTTCATATATTAAATATAAATGTTACATATATCTAAAATATTTATCAAAACATAATAAATGTCTCCCAAAAATGTTTTATTTTCTCTACACCATCATTCAAAAGTATAGATTCTAACTAAGAAATGTTTCAAAATTTTGAAAAGAAAAACTAATATAGAATAATGCTTTAGTGTTTCATGATTCTCATAATATTGATAAAATACCACAATATCAAAATTCCAAAAATTATATAAATGAACAAATCCTTAAACATTAAATTTTATTCATTGATTAATTCATTAATTATTTACTCCTATAAACCATTGATTTAAAATATATCCTTATGATTTTCAATATAAACTCAATCATGTTTCATACTAAGAAAATATGAAAATAATTCACACCTGATGTCAAGATATCAATGTCTTCTTTTTGGATATTGATATCCCCTTTCTCTTTAACCATGAATTTTGAATCTCTAGAAAATAAATAGTAATATCCAATATGGTATTTCCTATTCTTAATTATATTGATAAGTTGATATTTTAAAATCAAATAAAAGATTCACCATGATCCATATAAATTTTAGAGAAATTGAAAATGTATTGGATATACCAAATAGTTTCTTACAGTTTGTTTGAATACTCAAGAATCAATCAAAATCATTTAAATTGTATTTTTAAATAATAGTGATAATCAAATCATTAGAAAGAGATTATAATTTTGTGAAGTATCAATTTCCTTTAATCTTGATAAGTAATCCTAAATTTATATAAGAGAACACCATTAAAATAAAAAATGAATTATTTTAGGTTAAAATGAGAATGTTCCTTATAAATAAAATACCCATATAAATTATATAATTATTTAACCATCAAATCCTTTATACCTTAGTTGAATACCCTTCTAAATCCAATCTCCAAAAATATCATCAGTGACATAAAAAACCATCACTTAAAATTACCAAAAGGGGTTTCTAATACTCTGAACATATAATCGGCCTTAAACATGTAAAACCATGATGGTGTTCATAACTCTTAAGAAGCCCTCACATGAAAACATCATAATCTACAAAATTTTCAAAACACTACTCAGATACTAAAAGTATGGTACCAATCTTAAACATTACATATTATGGTGAATTTAGACTAGAATTCAATTTCTTTTATTCCCAATTATATTTTAGGTTTAGGGTTTTATATAGTTAGGTCATATATCTTAGCTAAAAACCCGTATATTAAAAAGTCAACACTTCTATTAAGTATCCATTTTTTCCTCTTAAAAAAAATTAAAAGGAAGAAAGTTTTATTTTCTTAACACATCATCAAAATTTCCTTCTAAACCTCATGCTTGTTGAGTTTTTTATACTCTTTTTGAATTTTTTTAAAACATACAAGGTTATTTTTTTAAAAAATACTGCTTAAAGGCGGCATCTGCGATGCCACCTTTTCCCTAAAAAACTAATTTTTTTTCTATTTTAATTATGTTTTTTATATATTTAAAATTTTAATGGTTTATTATTATGTTCATATGGTTATATATATATATATATAAATAAAACATAATGTTTCAACATAATTTATCATTTATTCAAGTACGTGACTTTGTTAGACTATATAATATAAACTGTATAACAAATATGAATTAAATTTTAAACATTTATTAAACATATAAAAATTAGTAAAAAATAAAAATAAATTATTAAAAAATGTTTGGAAAAAATTATTTATAAGCTTTCTAATCCACCTACTTGAAACTTAAAGTTTTTCCAAGTACGTGACTTTGCTAGCCTATATAATATAAACTGTAAGAAAAATATGAATGAAATTTTAAACATTGATTAAACATATAACAAGTAGTCTAAAATAAAAATAAATTCATAAAAAATGTTGGTGATTTTTTTTAAAAGATTTCTAATCCACCTTCTTGAAACATAAAAATGTTTCAAGTAAGTGACTTTTCTGGACTATATAATATAAACTATAAGACCGATATGAATGAAATTTCAAACTTTGGTTAAAAATATAAATAAAAGTCCAAAATAAAAATAAATTCTTTAAAAATCATGGTGAAAAATATTTTATAGGCTTTATAATCCACCTACATGAAACTTAAATTTTTTTCAAGTATGTGACATTGCTGGGATATATAATATAAACTATAAGATCGATATGGTTGAAATTTTAAACATTTCTTAAAAATATAACTAGTAGTCTAAAATAAAAATAATTTCTTAAAAAATCATGGTGAAAAATTATTTATAAGCTTTCTAATCCACCAACTTGATACTTAAAAATGCTTTAAGTATGTGAATTTGCTGGACTATATAATGTAAACTATAAGACCGATATGAATGAAATTTTATACATTTCTTAAACATATAACTAGTTGTTAAATTTTTAATTTTTATCTATATGGATCTTATAGTTTATATTTTATAGGTTTCAAATTCATGTAGGTGGATTAGGATCCTCCTCGACATTCATTCTTTTTGCTCTCACTTTTGAGTTACATTTCTTACATTCCTTTCATTATAATTTATATATTTTATTTATGAAACTCTTTATTTTCAACAACTTTTTAGATGATTAGGATATCTTTTAAATTTTATTTGCATTGTTTTTATAATGTAGATTTTTTAATATTTTAAAGTTATTTACTTGAAATTTACTAATTATTTATATGTTTCAAGTAGTCAACTTTGAAAGCTGTAAAATATAAATTATGCCTAAAATATAAATTAAGATTGAAATACTAGATAAACATATAAGAAGATATAATAGTAATAATAGTATTTTGATTTCAGTAGACATAAAACATGTAAGAAAACATGTACAATCAATGTATATGTCTCTGGAGAGGAGATTATGTCCCACATGGTGGTCTGCGAATAGGATGTCCACGTCGAGTGCGCAATAGAGTCTGATGACCTGGAGAAGGCAGATCCTCGGGCACTAGAACGTCGACTGGTGCATTCTCCATCTGTGTGTCAGTGGGAGGAGATTTCAACTGCATCTCGTACTGCTCTCCGGATCATTGTCCCACTAGGGTGGTAGAAGGACCTACCTCCATCGCAGTGGGGAACCAAGCCTATGATGTAGCTATAGCCGAAGATGAAGATGGATCTGGAATCCAAGGATATGATAGTTCCCAAGGCTACAATGGATCTGGAACCCAAGAAGGAGATAACTGCGAATATCCTGGCAGGAAAGACGGATCCCATGCCACCCGAGGCACATCCTGAATCGGCTGATCCTGGACTACTGGAGGGCCGACCTCTGCCTGTGGAACAGGTGGGGCCTCACGTGAATCACGATGCAGTCTACGTCGCCATGGTCATAGCTCCTCAACACTAGAAGCAGCTGCAAGATGTTCCTTTGGGGTAAGAACCACCTCTCTCCGGACGGGACATGTGAAGATGCTCCCAGAAAGCACATGAAAAGATGCCCTCGCCTCTAGCACTATAGCATGGACGACTGTCTTAATAAAGATCCCCTCCTCCTATTCATCACTCATGCAAAAAATATTCTATGTGTGACTGCCCTATAGAGAGATTCAAATTGAATTAAAAAAACGTTCAATAAACAAACTAATGGAAATTTATTGACTTAACATCCTCTGTATCTCTATACAGGGTTTAGTAAGATACAATATAGACTTCAGTCTATACGATGACACATACTAAACTATCTTCGAAAGAGAGAATAGATTTGTAGGAACACCCTGAATATGAAACTCTGCATGTCTGTTCCAGTAGTTGATAAAGCTGGCATGTACTCAGGACCAGTCATCATCCTGCCTCCCTGTCAACTTCATCCCATGAAGCCGGTCTGTCGGTCTCGATGGTAATGGAATCGGCAGAGTAAGGCAAAATTGGTGCATGAATCGGTCAGGCTGCTACCACTCAATAATATGGAAGTGAATGAGGGGCACTTCATACATAACATCTTAAAGCCCATCAGTGCAGTATGCTGGAAACCGGTCCGTAATAATCCAGTATGGAAGCCATGAAATCTGAAATGAAAATTTATTTTATCAAAAAAGAACCTAACTAAAACCAAAATTGATGCTATTATTAAATATGTTAGATAGTGATAGATTATACATACCTGATTAGGTAATAGACAGTACAACTATAGCTGATATACGCCCAAATGCTGTCTCAGAACCACGTCAAAATTGTGTCGCTGACACCACCTATAAAATACATCATCGATAGTGAAAAATAATGAGAAATTATAGTCAATAACTCATAGTAGAATTAGAAACCAATAGAAATGATTGATCATACCGGCGTCCATGGAGAGCATCATGCAGCACCTCCCTCTCAACCGGCATACCAGTAAGGTCAGGGCGGAATGCTGGGATGCGCTTTCATGCCCAAATATGAATAAGGATGATGCATCCCCAGAGACCTATGAGGTACTTATGGGATAGCCTGCATAATGCTTTGTACATGTATTCCAAGTAGGCTGATCCCCAACTGTACGTCCCAGCCCATTAAAAGTCCTCTAGTAGGGTTAGATACATCATGTTCACGTGCATCCCCGAGTGATCAGTACACATGGTCCCGTTAATGATCCATAATATATATGTACATGCTTAACTCATGACAGTCTGCTCATCATCATCATCCTGTAAATGTGGAATCTCTGACTCCAACCAAGGCATAGATATGGACGCTCAGTCTGTAGCCATACGGTCAGAAAAAATAACAATGCCTAACAAGAGATGAGCAAGGTCTGGCCAAGATGCACGAGTGAGTACAATAACGGGTCACCCCTAGATAGGAAGAGCAAGAATCACTAAAACATCCTCAAGGGTGATGGCCATATCTCCCTCAGGCAGGTGGAATGTGTGTGTCTCTGGTCTCCACCTCTCAACAAGGGTAGCAAGTAGGTAATGATTTATTAATGAGAAATCTGATATGGAAAGGCCATACAAGCCAGCACTACGAAAGTATGGTCTAATGGCATGTGGAGGCTCCCTGTGATGAAAATGGTGCACTCAACGCACCCTGATCAATTGATCTAGACGACCCACTAACACGACCTGCAAAATATGGGTAGGCTGCTGAATGAGTAGTATGGTATCATCCATCTATATATAAACAAATGAAATTAGTCATAAGTGTAAAATGTAAATATAATGTTATGGTTAGAATAATGTTATGAATTATATAATAGAATACATGACATGTTTATTCACATTTTTTTATGAAGTTATTTTTACCAAAAGAAATATAATTCTCCATTTCTTTTGGTTCTAAATGAAATAAATATAACACGAGGAAAGAAGATAAAAAAATAGATGGAAAAAATTATATTGTGAAATAATTTTATTAATGAAAATATCTTTGTAAGAATTTTATTAATTGATACATGATCTATTGGAATATATCTAGTTTTTTGGTTTTTTTGTAAGGTTTTAGGGTTTAGGTTTATGATTTTTGGGTGGGGGTTTAGGTTTGAGGGTTTAGGGTTTTGAATTTTGATATTAAAGTTTAGGAAACATGTTTCTAGGTTAAGTGTTGTGCTTTTGGGTTTTGAGGTTTAGAAAAACGAGAAAAAAAGAGGTAATAACCTTTACATTACAATATGGGTTAAGTGTTTTGCTTTTGGATTTATGATACAAATTCTATTATTTATGATTTTATTTAAGGAATAAGGAGAAAGTTATTTCTTGAAATCCTGAATGTTTTTATGAAATAAATTCTATTATCTAAATTATTGGGCCTTGAATTTGGTGAGAAATATTTTGGAGGAGATTTATGATTAACTAATTATAGGTTGGATTAAGATAAACTATGTAAATTACTACTGATGTTTTAGGAATTTATATAATTATCTGTATTGAATAACTTATGATAATCATTATGATACTCTTATTTCGTTATAGAATATTTTATTAAATTATCACAAATAATGTTACCAAAAACCATGGTAAAGGGAAGATGTTTTTGGTTTGGGGTTTAGGTTTGAGGGTTTAGGGTTTCAAATTTTGATATTAAGGTTTAAGAAACACGTTTTAGTGTTATGTGTTATGATTTTGGGTTTTGTGGTTTAGAAAACCGAGAAAAAAAGAAGTGATAATAACATTTAATTTACAATATGGGTTAAGTGTTCTTCTTTTGGATTTATGAAATAAATTCTATTATCTAATATTTTATTTAAGGAATAAGGAGATAGTTATTTCTTGAAAGCATGAATGTTTTTATGAAATAAATTCTATTATCTAAATTATTGGGTCTTGAATTTGGTTAGATATATATTTGGAGGCGCTTTATGATTAACTACTTAGGGAATGAATTAAGATAATCCATGTCAATTACTAATTTGGTTTTAGGAATTTATCTAATTATCTGTATTGAATAACTTATGCTAATCATTATGATACTATTATTTCATTATAGAATAGTTTATTAAAATATCACAAATAATGTTACTACAAACCATGGTAAAGGGAAGATATTTTTGGGTTGGGGTTTAGGATTGATGGTTTATATTTTCGAATTTTGATGTTTTTGGGGTTTAGAATTCCGAGAAAAAAAGAAGAGATAATAACATTTACTTTACAATTTTGGTTAAGTGTTCTTCTTTTGGATTTAGGAAATAAATTATATTATTTAAGATTTTATTTAAGGAACAAGGAGAAAGTTATTTCTTGAAATCATGAATTTTTATATGAAATAAATTGTGTTATCTAAATTATTGGTTCTTGAATTTTGTTAGACATATTTTGGAGGAGCTTTATGATTAACAAATTATGGATTCGATTAAGATAAACCATGTCAATTACTAATGATGTTTTTGGAATCTATCTAATTATCTGTATTGAATAACCTATTCTAATCATTATGATACAATTATTTAAAATATAAAATTTCATTAAAATATCACACATAATGTTATCAAAAACCATGGTAAAGGGAAGATGTTTTCGGGTTGGGGATTAGGTTTCAGGGTTTAGGGTTTCTAATTTTGATATTAAGGTTTTGGAAACATGATTCTGGGTTAAGTGTTATGATTTTGGGATTTTTGGTTTAGAAAAATGTGAAAAAAAGTGATAATAACATTTAATTTACAATATGAGAATGTCACAATGAAGATAATACATCATTCTGGATAAGACTGTGAGCTATACCCAACAATGTTAGGGAATCATTTCCGGTTATGACCTTCTTTATTACATATCATGCATCTCAAACTTATCTCTTATTCTTGAGGCCTGTCCATCTCATTACGCATCCTACTGGCCTTCGGTCTCCCATGAGGACACAACTGATTTATGTTAGGTATCACTATCATGTGGCCTTCGGGCATTGGGAAATAATGATACTCCCCAATAGGTGTCCATGGTGCTGCATAATAGTTAACAATGGTATCCATCCGATACACTTGATCAACATATGCTTCCAATGATATGTTCACAGAGGCACATGATGTGATGGCATGTGTGAATGGATTTCGTAAGGCCTAAAAGTTTTCACATTGACATTGCCTTGTTTCCAGTAATACTGCTATTTTTTCACCGATGCGATTTGTGATGGGGTCTGAATGCAATTGAACTTCAAATTGGGAGTCTTCTCATCGAAAAAGGCATACATGATTTCTATAATCTTCCTCAATATTATTTTCAATATCTCGTTGAAAGTGTCTTCCGTATCTTATCCCCTACTGTATTCTATCTGATGCTAGTTTTTGTCCATCAACAAAGTACTTCATGCATTGATATAATGTCTCCTAAACTAGGGCGGTTATAGGTATCTTGTGAAGCCATTTGAAGACTCCATTGATGAACTCTACAATGTTTGTCGTCATGTGTCCGTACCTCTTCCCCCCTTAACATGTTAATTCCCATTTCTCTTTTGAAATTCACATCATATAATAATAAAATTCTTGATTCGCTTGGCAGATTTGTTCAAAACATTCTTCAAACTGCCATTGGTCTGACTCATATTCTAAACAGAATAGATAATATTTCACATAATTTGATTTTATCTTTATTTTAAAATAGTAAAAAATAACAAATACAATGCGTACCAAGCCACGTGATTTCCTTCTTCATCGATTAATTGCAGAATTTTTTATGCACATTGCTAGAAATGTGTCTAATGCAGAACCGATGATGTGCATTTGGGTATCTCCATGTATTAGGATCCACATTGATTTCCTCATTAATTTCTCATTGGTGATCATATATCAAACAAATACCCTGAATGTTGTTGAAATGGTTGATGATACATGCCAGAAACCAACTCCATGATTCATATTTTTCGTTCTCTACAATGGAAAAGGAAAGCAGAAGAGGTGAACAACTTCCATATTGGGTTTCCATAATCAACAATACGCCTTTGTATTTTCCGTATAAAAATGTTTTATCAGTCTGTATAAACTATTTTTTGAAATGAAATGCGGAGATATTGGGAAGGAATTCCCAAAACAACCGATGAAATTAAACACGAGAAGGATCAAGTTAGTTATCATGAGACACATGTTCTTTTGTATCCATATGGAATAAAACTTGGTTATGATGCCTATGTATGGAAAAAATTGCGAAAACACCTGATATTAGTCATCCCAATCACCATAGACCTTCACAATTGCCTTCTGTTTCACCATCCATTCCTTATTATAAGAAATATTATAATCGAATGTCTGTTGAATCTCTCTTTCACAAGGGATATTGGAACATCTTGACATGTCCTAATCATATCAACAATAATAGATGACATAAATTCTTCATCAAATGAGGTATGATCTTGTTTGAGGCTTGGTTGAACGCAAGTATGAGCCTCCTCAATCCTCGAGATTCTTCAACCTTAAAATGTAATGTCCGAAATCACCCTCAAGTGAAATCTACAATCATCCCCATACGTCTCTCACCATATGACATGATTCGTGAACTATATAGGCATAGTGCATCTCAATATGAAATATCTTTAGCGTGAATTTTAATGAATCTTTACTTGGAAAATTACTTCAAATATATAAGGTTTTGTCCAGCTCACTAAAACTTTCTAGTAGAACTCCAGGGAACTCAGTTGCCGGTGTGAGAACATTATTGTCGAATTCAGGCACATGCGCCATTGCTTCTGACCAAGAAGAAAGGAGTGGTGGATGATTTATTGTAGTCATAGGTTGATGTACAACTAATGCATTTCTCTAATCCTCCTTCCTAACTTCAACTAATCCCTCCTCATCAGCACTATTGTCACCATATGATCTGTCATTATGAAAGTCCTCATCGGAAGTCAGATTGACATGTATATCTGGGAGATCATCTAGGTTGTCCTCTTCTACTGAATCATTTGGAATAGGCTCAATTTCATGGGGTGGATTTTCTTCAAGCACTCATGTAATTATACATCTTCGTAAAACTGGACATTGTTGTTGAAAAGTAGAAACATCAACGTATAAGTCCATCATGGTACCATCTGAACGTTGAGAAAATAAATTAATTGTTTGGACCCACTGCGCATCAAAAACCAATAGACAATCTAGATGCCACAGTGTTTTTGGGAATTGAAAATTTCTATAACTCATAGACTTGATCACTTGATCGGGTACCAGATTTAAGGAACCCTGAATTCTATCTTGAATGTCACTAATGGTTACATAATCAGCTGTTCTAACCACCATTATTGGTTGTATACTATAAGAACCTCCTTGCTCAGTTTTAATAACCTCCCCATAGAAATACACATAGGAAAACATGACTCACTACGTCAAAAATGTTTCTTTTATCAGAACTATGATATTGTAAAAAATATTAACAATTAATTATAATTAACTAACCATATGTATTCATTTTTAATCCTATTTTATCATTAATTAATCTATAATTAATCATTACTAATAGTAAGTATTATTTATAAACTACATATAACTAACTAAACTACTTAATACATAACATCTTTAATTACTAATAATAACTTTTTTAACTAATCACTCATTCTTTAATCACTAGTAAATCAATATTAATTTATTCTTTAATCCTTAATCATATTATATTCATTAGTTTTTTATAATTAACTAATCATATGCTTTCATTTTTAATCCTAAGTTATCATTAATTAGTCTCTAATCAGTCATTACTAATATTAAGTATTATTTCTAAACTATATATAAATAATTAAACTACTTAAAAAGATTTAATTACTTATAATAAATTTCAGTCATTAATACTTATGTACTTATTTCATTCTATAACATCACAATTATCATTTTATCATTGATGAATATATTAATTTAATTTCTTTTTTCTTAGATATTTTAGTAGTTTATAAAGAAAATATGAATCATCTTAAGCATATCCCCCAAGAGTGTCAAACTAGGAGTGCAGTAAGGTCCGTTGTTGTGTACCAGGATACCCCAGGTCAACCCTGAAACTCCTTGTTGGAGTTTTCACTCCTAGTTACATCAGTTCTAGAGCCACATCCACTTGTTTGTATCTAGACATATATTTGATTGTATAGATAACTACATAATCTTTATGCTACCAAAATTTCACCATACTCAATCCTAAGTTTATCCTAATTTAATCGATACTTAACATTTACTTATACTATACTTAATCTATACTACTAACATTAATTATTTCAAACTTTATATAACTTATTACACAAACTAATAAAAAAAATATTAAGAACTACCTAAACTACTCAAAAAATGAAATATTTAAAACTAAAAAGAATTAAATTAAATAAATAAAAAACATTAAATTAAATAAATAAAAATACCTCTAATTTATGCTTTGTAAAAACCCACACAGGAAAATGAAATTTTTAAAGAGAGAAGGAGAGAATTTAGGAGAGATAAAGGCAAGAATTGAGTGAGGTGGGGGGGGGGGCTGCCCTTTCATAGGGAGTTGAGACAAATGAAGCATTACCGATGTTGCCATTTCCACGTCATTGATCTGGGATAAAGGCAGCGAGAGGGAGAAAAGGAAGCATCACCGATGCTGCCTTTATAGCATATATATATTTTTAAAAATTTAACCTATTCAATTAATGTTTTTTCCAGAAAACATATAAAAAACTCCATGCTTGTCTCATATCTTAATATGAAAAACTGTAATGTCTCGTATTTTTCGTGTATTATTTTTAAATATTATATGAGATTATTTCGAGACCTGGAGCAAAGACGAAACATCATTATAAGGCCCTGTGATCCTGGAAAGGTGGTTTGATCTTTTTTTAAGTTACGTGAGTCAGCACCTGTACATGGTTGTGGCAGTTTCTAAACAAATTCCGAGATAAAAAATTTGAGGGCATCGTTGCGTCCGAGATGATGAATTTATCTAAGAACAGGTCTAACCTCGACCGATGCGGGTCGAGGGAAAAGGTAAATTTTCGTATGTTTTTAGTAAAAATAAAAATAAAAATAAATTTGAAAAGTTTATTTTTATTTTATGGAAGTATCCGCTGCAGCGCGGCAACGGGGCAACTGTTTCTTTATAAATGCCATTTCATAATGACTCAAAAATGGAAAGATAGACTCATTAATACTAGAGCGTGTTTTTGATTGCCAAAACACATTTCCCTTTTTATTGGTATAATCGAACGTCGATCGTTGGAGAAAGTTTGAGGGAAACTCTGGAGAAAACTCTTGGTGACAAACAACGATGGATCAAAGCTGTGAATCACTGTGCCAACGAGGTTGGAGGATCACGAAGATGATGGTATCATGGTCTCTTCGTCAGCAATAAATCCTTTCATAAAGGCGAGGTTTGTTATTTTATTCTGTTTCCCCTGTTTTTAAATTAAACGATGAACGTGGATCAACCATGAACATGTTGATCTGCGGATTCGTGCGTTTTTGTGGGAGGGATTTTATTTGGGATGATTATGGGGAATTAATCAATGTTGATTATTATTGTTTATTTTTGTTCTATTTAATCCTACTAACGGGATCAGAACAATGCTGTGACAAATAATTACGGAGGTTCGTTCCTCAAATTTGTTTTATTGGATCTATCCCCTTCTATTTCAAGCGTTCTTCACGCGGGAAGACCAAAGCATATTTTCAGGGCCGATCAGAGGTCTGGAAACATCGGAAGATGCTTCGTGGTGCCAGGGTGACTAAAACCCAGAAGTTTTGTGGTGATCGGACAACCGGATCGATGATCGGGGCAGCACGGGAGGCGCACTGGCGAAGAGTGTTGTTTCTGAAAATTTCCAAAATACATGGTGCGTACTTCCGAATAACATGCCATGTAGTAATAGCGGTGGATAGGGTTTCAGGGGCCAGAGAGGAATCACATGGTGTGTTAGACTTCCCTCGAAGCTCGGCGTGTACTTTGGGAAGTACACGGACACGGGTTGGACTACACGGCTTCAGACGACACGGCGTGTACAGCATGGCAGAGGTGGCTACGCGGAACTCGGCATGTATCTAGGGGGTACACGGACACGGGATGGATTACACGACCGTGTACTCTATCTTACGGCCAGGTGAGGCTAGTAACACGGGTCACCCCATGTACCGATTATATGGGTTGGTATAAACGGGTTGATGACCGTGTACGGGCACATGGCCAGCGTACACGGAGCCAACCCCAGCCACTTGAACACGACATGTACACCGTAATACACATTGTGCACTCAGTTTTTCTATACAACAAGCCTTACAACACGGGCCATTGTACACGGGCAGTACCCGGGCAGTACCCGGGGTCAGACAACATGACGTGTAACCTTTCTACACGCCGTGTACTTTTTAGAAAAAACATGGTCCTCTTGTTCACTGTATCTTGGACATCTTTCGTTTGGGTTAGTGCCCATTATTCTCGTTCCCCTAAAGGTCAGGCATCGTTTTCTTCTATAGGAGTATGATACCTTCAGTAGGAATTTCTATGATAGAGTCATGAATCCATCCGAGAGGACCTAATCAAGATCTTCTATCCGTTCTTGACCCTAGGTAGAGTCCGGCATCGAGGTGACCAACTCTACCGGGCATCCATACTCTACCTAGCCGGTGAATTCTGGATGAGTCGCGGTATCCTCCATGGCCCTGGAAGTGATCCTCATCTATGTATCATGATCTTTCCCACTCATAAGTGTGTCTCTCGTAATGAGTGCATCTATATATCGTAATCTTTCCACTCTGAAGTGTGTCTCCCGTAATGAGTGTAACTACCTCTCGTGGCACTTCCCGATGAACAATAATTCTCGGACGAACACCATCAGAGCTATAAGACTCGTGGAGTGTGTTCTCTAGGAATGAGTGCTTCGTGTGATCTTCAAACTGAACCCCTAGATGGGGGTATGCAGTTGTGTGACTTGTCTCTAGACTATAGGTCTGGGTTTTGAGTATATCTATTTTGTGCTATATGTTCTGTAGACATGTACTGTCCATGGATGACTATACCTTTACTTTTTGTACTGCTTTGTGATTTTTTGGGGTCCTCTACTGAGTATTGTTATACTCACCCCTGCATGGGCTTTGACCGCACGTGTCGTGTCTTGTGCAGACAATCAGCCTTTTGGACGGAGTCTAGGGAAGACCAAGACCAGACCAAGATTTCTAAGTTCCCTACAGGATGAGGTGTTCCTATGGATACGAGCAGCAGTCCCAGTACCTTTTGTGTTTACAGGTTGGATTTTTTAGTTTTCAGACTTTTGTTTTGGTGGGCTCGTATTCTGGCCCAATTTACTTTCAGTACTTTACCTTCTGTCATACTCTCTTGGTTGGGTTTAGTTATATGCATGCATTTTTGTTCCTTAGTATTTTTACATTTTAGCATTTGTGCGCTTTGAGATGTGAGCGTGTGTACAGGTACATAGGCAATGCCTCCCATGATTAGTAATATGCCTACTCGGTGCTAGTCACCAGCCCCTGGCATATTGGAGGTGGGCCTGGGGAGTCACAGAGCGGGCCTCACTGGGATGGGTCATGACAGAGTGGTATCATAGGTGGTCAGTTCTACCTTAGGACCAAGAGTTTGTGAGATTGGTTAGGGGAAATAGTGTTTAGTGTTTTGAGTTTGGCTTTCAGGACAGAGACTCCAGTGTTGGTGCGGAGGCCGATGTATCCATACACTAGGACTCTGATAACCTACATTTCAACTCAGTACATAAAAAAACTAGTTCTGGGAAAGTAAAAGAGTGGTACATGCATCATATAGGAATGAGTTGTGTTTTCCATGTCCTTTGTGTCAGCTATCCAGATATACTCATTGACTATGGTACATCTTATTTCCTTATAGGATGCCTCCGCGATGCATACCTGCTAGGATTTAGTAGCGCGATCACGAGGATGACCCCCTCAGTGATGAGGCTTCGATATAGGGACCACTTCCCTAGGAGTTTCCACTAGGTGGTGCACCCGCTATGCCACCACTAGTGGAGAAGCCCGTGGTACCTACGGTACCAACCGACGAGGAGCACAGGATGAGCGTGCTCCATGAGTTCCAGAGACAGAGACCCCTCAGGTTCCAAGGCAATCCCAACCCTCACGCGGCCGAGGACTGTCTTGAGGCGGTGACTAGAGTTTTCTATCTAGTGAGGACACCATCAGACCAGATGGTGATCCTAGGAGTGAGCCTTCTTCAGGGTTCGGTGGGACGATGGTAGAGTCTGAACACAGAGACTCATGATGAGGATACTCTTTCATAGACGGAGTTTGAACGATGCTTCAAGGAGGAGTTCTATCCAGTTACGCTGAGAGCTGTGCACGTCTAGGAGATTCTTCAGCTCCAGCAAGGCAGTATGATAGTAGCTGACTATTCATCGAGGTTCAAAAACCACGCCCGATACTCGATGGATATGGTTAGGGATCAATAATTCAGAGTTCGGAACTTTGAGAGAGGTCTACGATGGGAAATCCGAGCTAGTGTCGTGATTCTATGCATATCGACTTATGCTGGAGTGCTCGAGCGGGCCTTGGTGATCAAGAGCTTCTTGGCGGAGCAGAGACAGCCGACAGCAATCCACAGCAGGCAGACTGGTGTGAAGACCCTGATAGTAGGGAGACGACGTCAGGCCCATGGATCTGGACACGAGAGGTGTCATAGGAGAACCCGGGATAGAGGATCGACAGTCCAGGGCTCTCAGGATGGATCCAGTCAGCCTAGGGAGAAGCGATGTTATGCATGAGACGGTAGGGGACATCTCGCTAGAGATTTTCCGACCCATCGAGCTGCTGATAGGGAAGTGGTGGATGGACCATCGAGGCAGAGGAAGAGAGTGGAGTAGACAGACCTGCCAAGTGGCAGACATGGCAGAGGAGCAGGGAGAGCTGTAAGTGGTGGAAGAATCTTTTACTTACTTCCACCACCACCCCCAGGAGGTCCGCACTAGGCTCAGGGAGCTGGGGGACAAGGGTGGGGACAAATGCATGCGGTCGAGGAATACGACCCAGGGGCTCCAGGGATGATTTTAGGTATGATATGTGTCTTTTCTACCTTAGCTTCCATACTTATAGACATAGGTTCCAGTCATTCCTTCATAGACACATGTCTTGTATGAAACCTCGATATTCTGGTAGAACCGTTGACTCGATCCTTATACTTGGAGACACCTACGAGAGGATACTCGATGATCACGCACCTTTGTAGACAGTGTGGTATTACCCTTGGAGGCGAGAGTTTCAGTTGGATCCTCTTGGTGTTATCATCGAGGCCTTACGACGTCATTATCGGTATGGATTGGTTATCTTCAGTCCATGCCCAGATTGAATATTTTAGGTGAAGAGTACGATGTGTCCGCCATGATGGAACGAGGTTTTCCTTTGTCAGAGAAAAGGAAACCCAGGTAGCGCAGAATGTGATTATGAATAGAAGGGTGTAGCCAATATCTCATGAGTTGGCTAGTCTAGCCCTCGGAGCAGTGGATGTTGTGAGCTCCTAGTTCCTAGAAGTAGTGACAGAGTATGAGGACGTATTTCCTGAAGATGTACCAGGATTACCTCCCCACCGGGAAATTGACTCCTGCATCGACTTACACCCCAGGGAAAAACCGATTTCCTTGTCAGCATATCAGATGGATCCTATAGAGCTTCACGAACTGAGGGTGCATTTGGAGGATTTACAGATCAAGGGTTTCATGAGACCCAGCATTTCACCCTAGGCGGCCCCATTCTTGTTTTCCAAGAATACAGATGGGAGACTAAGGATGAGCGTGGATTACCAGTGCCTGAACCAGGTGATAGTGAAGAACAAGTATCCACTGACAAGGATCGATGACCTCTTCAATCAGATAAGAGGGGCATAATGGTTCTCGAAGGTTGACCTTCGATTAGTCTATCACCAGCTACGAGTGCGGGATGAGGATATACCAAATATGACCTTAAGATGCTGAAACGGTCACTATGAGTACTTGGTGATTCCTTTCGGCGTGACGAACGCCCCTATAGTGTTCATGGGACTGATGAACCGGATATTCCAGCCGTACTTGGACCGGTTCATAGTGGTCTTCATCGATGACATCCTTGTGTACTCGGTGTCAGAAGAGGATCATGAGAGACACCTATGGATGGTTCTAGACGTACTTCGGGAGCACCAGATTTATGGGAAGCTCTCAAATTTCTAGTTCTATATTTAGGAGGTCCACTTTATGGGACATGTCATCTCAGTAGATGGAGTAGCTATAGAACCTGCTAAGGTGGATGCCATGTTAGCATGTGAGCCACCTCAGAGCGTGACGGAGGTGCGGAGCTTCCTTGGTTTTTCAGGATATTACTGAAGATTCATTCCTAATTTCTCCAGGATATCAGCACCAATGACGGTCTTGACCAGGAAGGGGTAACCCTTCGTGTGGACGGAGAAGTTCCAGTAGGCTTTCGAGTGGTTAAGACAGAGTTTAAAGAGCTCCCCAGTCTTGAGATTTCCAGAGGAGGGTGTCGAGTACATAGTTTTCTACGATGAATCAGGGATCAAGCTTGGATGTGTCCTAATTCAGAGGTAGGAAGTGATTGCTTCTGGTTCGCACCAGCTTTGGCCACATGAGTAGAACTATGAGACCCATGATCTCGAGTTCACTGTAGTAGTCTTCGCATTGAAGATGTGGAGACACTACCTTATGGGAGAGCAGTTTATCATCTACTCTAACCACAAGAGCCTCAAGTACATCTTATCATAGAAAGATCTGAATCTGAGGTAGAGGAATTGGCTAGAGTTCTTCCAAGATTATGATTTCAAGATTATCTATACTTATGGGAAGGGTAACAAGGTGAAAGATGCTTTTAGCAGAAGGTCGAGCTCATAGCTATTGAGTGAGGCGACAGAGCAGTTAGTCGCATTGCAGTTATCCTTTGTGGATGGAGAGGATACAACTTTACTATAGTCGATGGTTGTCACCCCTCCACTCTTACAATGGGTTAGGGAGGCGCAACTAGGATATGTCGACTGTGTGGCATTACATGCTCAGTTATCCACAGAACATGCTCCTGATGGATATTCGAAAGGTAGGGAGCACATAATTCTTTTCATAGGACAAACTATTGTACCAGTGGAGTTGCAGGAGGAGGTCCTGAGAGAGTTTCATACATCCCCTTTGGAGATACATCTTTGAGTGGAAAAGATGTACCAGGATCACCGACGATAGTTCTGGTGGTTAGGCATGAAGAAGGTAGTAGCGAAGTTTGTTTCTCGATACCTTACATGCCAGCAGGTGAAGGCTCAACACCAGGTTCCAGTGGGATTAACTCAACCCCTGGAAGTTCCAGAGTGTAAGTGGGATGGAATATCAATGGACTTCGTGACAAGCTTACCAGAGATGTCGAAGGGGAATGATTCCATCTAGGTGATCGTTGACCGACTCACCAAGTCGGCCCACTTCCCAACTATCAGGGAGCAGGTTTCTTTAGAGATCTTGGGATGACTCTACGTGTAGGAGATAGTTCATATTCATGGAGTCCCCTCAATAATAGTCTCAGACCAAGATGCACATTTCACATCCCGGCTGTGGAAGGTATTGCAGGAGGATTTTGGGACTCAGCTACGCTTGAGCACAACGTTTCACCCCCAGAGAGATGGTCAGATGGAGAGGACCATTCAGGTTCTAGAGGATATGTTGTGAGCCTATGTCTTGGACTTTGGTCGCAGTTGGGAGGACCACCTACCACTAGTGGAGTTTGCGTACAACAATAGATACCACTCCACCATTGGTATGGCACCGTTTGAGGCCTTGTATAGAAGACCCTTCCAGTCACCGCTTTACTGGACCGACTCCGAAGAGTCAACACTCATGGGTCCAGAGTTGGTGAGAGCTACCACCAAGAAGGTGAAGATCATCCAAGAGTGGATGAAGACTACATAGAGCTGACATAAGTCTTATGCTGAAATATAATGGAGACCTCTGGAGTTCGAAGAAGGACACCACGTCTTTTTTTTTTCGGGTCTCACCTCGACGAGGGTTACAGAGATTTGGCCAAGGTGGAAAGCTATCTCCGAGGTTCATCGGACCTTTCCAGATACTGTTCAGAGTTGGCGAGGTGGAGTAAATCATAGCTCTACCACCACAATTGCATCAGGTACATGATGTTTTCCACATGTTGCAGCTGAGGAGGTATGTTCATGGACCATCACATGTCATCTATTAGGGCGAGATGGACATCGAAGATAGAGTGACCTTTGCTGAGTACTCGGTGGAGATAGAGGATCAAAAAAAGAGAGTCATTTGTGGGTGATTGATTCCCTTGGTGCGCAACCGGTGGCAACACGAGAATCTTCAGGAGAGCATGTGGGAGCGGGAGGCCCAGATCCGTGACCAGTACCCACATCTTTTTGAGTAGCCTTTGTTTTGGATTTTCGGGGACGTAAAGCCCCAAGGTGGGGAGAATGTAATGTCTCATATTTTCAATGTATTATTTTTAAATATTATATGGGGTTATTTTGAGACCGGGAGCGAAGACAGAACATCATTCCGAGGCCCTGTGAGCCCAGAATGGTGGTTTGAACTTTTTTAAGTAAATTGAGTCAGCACCTGTGCGTGGCTATGGAAGTTTCCAAATGGATTCCTGGATTAAAAATATGAGGGAACCGTTGCTTCTGGGGTGAAAAATTTACCTAAGAACGGGTCTAAACTCAACCGACACAGGTCGAGGGAAAAAGTAAATTCTCGGAAATTTTTAGTAAAAATAAAAATAAAAATAAATTCGCCAAGTTTATTTTTATTTTTTGGAAGCATCTGCTGCAGTACGGTGACAGGGAAACTATTTCTTTATAAATTCCATGTCATAATGACTCAGAAATGGCAAGCTGGACTCATTAATACTGCTGCATGTTTTTTAATTCCAAAACATGTTTCCCTTTTTATTAGGATAATCGAACGTCGATCGTTGGTGAAAGTTTGAGGGAAAATTTGGAGAAAACTCTCGGTGACAATCGATGAAGAATAGAAGATGCGAATCACAGCGCCAATGAGGTTGGAGGATTGTGACGATGACGGTAGCACAACCACTTTGTCGGTGATCGATCCTTTCTTAAAGGTATGGGTCGTTATTTTATTCCATTTCCCCCATTTTTAAATTAAACGACGAACATAGATCAACCACGAACATGATGATCCGCAGATTCGTGCTTTCTTGTGGGATGGATTTTATTTGGGATGATTATGGGCAATTAATCCACGTTGATTATTGTTGTTGATTTCTGCTCCGTTTAAGCCTATTAACGGGAGTGGATCAATGCTGTGATGAACGATGGTGGAGGTTCGTTCCTCAAATTTGTTTTATTGGATTTATCCCCTTTTTTTAGCGTTCTTCACGCGGGAAGACCAAAGTATGTTTCGGGGCCGATCAGAGGTCTGGAAACACCGGAAGAATCTTCGTGGCTTCGGGGCGACCAAAACCTTGGGGTTTCATGGAAATCAGACAGCCGAGTAGACGATCGGGGCAGCATGGGAGGCGCGCCGGTGAAGAGCGTCGTTTCTGGAAATTTTCAGAATACACGGCATGTACTTCTGAAGAACACGACATGTAGTATTGGAAGCATATAGGGTTTTGGGATCCAGAGAGGAATCAAACGGCGTGTGACCCTGGTCACACGGTGTGTTAGACTTTCCCCGAAGCTCGTCGTGTAATTTAGGAAGTACACAGGCACGGGTTGGACAACACAACTTCAGACGACATGACATGTACAACATTGCAGAGGTGGCTACACGGAACTCAGCGTGTATCTAGGGGGTACACGGACACGGGATGGAGTACACGACCGTGTACTCCATCACACGGCCAGGCGAGGCCAGTAATGCGGGTCACCCCATGTACCGATTACACGGGTTGGTATACACGGGTTGATGACCATGTACGGGAACATGGATAGAATACACAGAGCCAACCTCAGCCACTCAGACATGGTGTGTACACCGTACTACACACCATGTACTCGGTTTTTCTACATGACCAGCCTTATGACACGAGCCGTTGTACACGGGCAGTACCAAGGGTCAGACAACATGACGTGTAACTTTTCTACACGTCGTGTAATTTTTGGAAAATGGCATGGTCCTCTTGTTCACTATATCTTGGACATATTTCGTTTGGTTTAGTGCCCCTTATTCTCATTCCCCTGAAGGTCAGGCATCGTTTCCTTCTACAGGAGTATGATCTCTTTAGTAGGAATTTCTGTGATAGAGTCAGGAATCCATCCGAGAGACCCGGATCGGGATCCTCTATCCATTATTGACCCTAGGTAGAGTCCAACATTGACATGAGAAACTCCACAGGGCGTCGATCCTCTACCTAGCAGGTGAATTTAAGATGAGTCGTGGTATCCTCCATGGCCCTGACAGTGATCCTCATCTGTGTATCGTGATATTTCCCACTCAAGAGTGTGTCTCTCGTAATGAGTGCATCTATTTATTGTAATCTTCCCACCCAGAAGTGTGTCTCCCATAATGAGTGTAACTACCTATCGTGGCATTTCCCGACGAACAATACTTCTCAGACGAATTTCATCAGAGCTATAAGACTTATGGAGTGTGTTCTACCAGAACGAGTGCTTGTAATCTTCAAACTGAACTCCTAGTTGGGGGTATGCAGTTGTGTGACTTGTCTCTAGACTACGGGTCTGAGTTTTGAGTATATCTGGTTTGTGCTATATGTTCTGTAGACATGTACTATGCATAGATAACTGTACCTTTACTTTGTGTACTGCTTTGTGGTTTTTCGGGATCCTCTACTAAGTATTGTTATACTCACCCCTGCATGGGCTTTGCCCACATGTGTCGTGTCTTGTGCAGACGAGCATCCTTTTCGATGGAGTCCAGGGTGGAAGAAGACAGTGCCGAGCTTTCTGAGTTCCCTACAGTCCGAGGTGTTCCTACGGCTATGAGTAGCAGTCCCAATACCTTTTGTGTTTACAGGTTGGATTTTACAGCTTTCATACTTTTGTTTTAGTGGGCTTGAAGTCTCGCCTAGTTTACTTTCAGTACTTTACCTTCCGTTGGACTCTATTGGTTGGGTTTAGTTATATGCATGCATTTTTGTTACTTAATATTTTTACATTTCAGCATTTGTGGGATTGGAGATGTGTGCATGTGTACATGTACTTAGGAAATGCCACCCATGATTAGTAATATGCATACTCGGTTCTAGTCACAAGCCCCTGGCCTATTGGAGGTGGGCTTGGGGAGTCACTACGCGGGCCCCACTAGGATAGGTTGTGAAAAAAACATTTTAAACTATGGAATGATGAAAAAAATATCAACAAGGGACATAAAATAAAAATAAAGAAACCCATTAGTCCATTATAAAACCATGAGATCAAAAAATACTTTTTTTCCATTAAAATAAAAAAATATTGAACTCAAATAACCATTTACATATTAATGAAATTTGATTTACTACACAAATATTTTGATAAAACACATTATAATAAAATATTAATTAATTATAAATCATAATCATAAAGTTTTCTTAGAAAATACTTGAAACCATGAATTTTTTTCTTAAAAAATATATTTTTACCCCCAAAGGGTATAACAATTTCATTAATTATAACTATATATTACCTTTTGAAATCAAATGAATTCCATGAAAATTCATATGTTTGACAAAAAATACATGCATGGTTCTGGGGAATATCATTATAATATAACCCATAAATAACCATTAATACAAACCTTATAATTGGAATAAACATATGACCGAAATTCAGAATAATTTTTAGACAACATAATAAATACCTAATGAATTAGAGAACTATATGGGTTCACCCATTGTATAAGATATATCGATCTCACCCATGAGCTATAATGGGTCTCATCCCTTCATAAAAAATTTCCAAGGACTACATAAAGAATAAATTCATTGAAAAACTCTTTTAAACCCATGTGGAAAACACTTTTAGATATCAAAATATCATTTTTTCATAAAAACCCATTTTCATTACCAAAACACTATAATAAAATTAAAAAAGAGTTTTCATTAAACAAAAAAATAAAGGTTATAAAGGAATACAAAATTAAAATAATGGTTATGATGGAGGTAAATGTTGTTATCTATGTATAGGATAAAACATAATATAACTTTTTCTCTTTTTTATTGAAGGTAAAACATTATGTAAAAATGTTTCTTTTGAAAACCTTTGAAAAAATGTTAAAAGAGAAAAAATATCATCTATAATTATTTTATATCCATATAGAAACATCTATAAATAATTTTAAGAATATGGAGATATAAGATAAATTATTTTATGGGAATCCATAAAAATGTTTTTTTAAAGAAATACCCTTATGTAAAATCTAAAAAAGTTTATTTATTTTCAAAAGACTCTAAATATGTCTAATATGAAAAAATGAACATTCGAAACCCCTGATGTATAAATCATATTTTTTCATAAAAAATTTAGTTGAAAATGGAGATGGAGATAAAGATATAGAAAATAAAACATGAAAATATTAAAAATGATGTTTTTAAAGTAAATTGTCCCTTACCCTATATCTGAATCATCATTATGTTCTTTATCTTTTTATTATTCCAGAAACCACATTTACATAACTCAATAAGGCCACTATGGTTGGTATTATGTAACAAATAATGCTTCTAGAAAATGGGTAGAGATTTTAGGAAGATATTTTCAAAGATATTTTCAAAACAAAATGGGGTTTTACGTTTTAATTAAAGAGGAGAAGAGATTCAATTTTATAATAGATTATAGGGGAACTCTTAAAATCTAATGAAGTATTAAATTAATATAAATTAATATTTAATTCAAAATGGATCCAAAATAATTTATTTATAATATAGGAATAGTATGAGTCTAAATCCTCTCATCCAATAAAAATTAGACATGTTTTGAGTATGTTTTTACCCTTATCTTTTTTTTAATCCCACATAAACCCCTTTAACACTTATCATGAAAATTATGATTTTTACTCTTTGAGGGTCAAGATAATTACTATAAATGAAAAAAGGCCCATAAATGGATAATAATTGATATTATCAACCATATCCTAATAAATTTTATGAATATAATATTTTTAGAAATTTTATATCATTTATTAAAATATTATTTAATATAAAATATCATTAATGTAATTTTTTTGAACTATTCATTTATATGAATTTAATTACATCAAGAAAAAATTGAAATTCAAAAAAAATATTTTATTACACCCCTAAACTGTTATATTAATCTATAATGTTCATGGATAACATTAAATATCTAAAATTATATTTCTTTTAATATATTTTATTTTATTTTTCCATTAATAAAATAATTATTGTTCCTGCTTTGTAAGCATTTAAGGTAATTATTTCCTCACTAAAAGTAAAAATAAATTTTCATGAAGAAGATAAATACATTATATTTCAAATTAATAATTATAACCGAACATATAATATATTTATCCCCTTGTTAAAAATATTAATGTTTTTAAAAAATAGGAGTGTGACATTTCTAACTTTTCTTTACATAAAATATTCCAAAGGTCATAATCACTCCGAAATGGAAAAGGCCATATAATAAAATCATGGATGAGTATGTATGATATTAAATCATCAAATCAAATCATGGAAAGTATTATTGTCATTTTGTAGTTTGTATCATATTATTTTAAACCATTAATCACACAATTTACCTTTTGTTGTGGTAATAAAATTAGTATGCTTACTATTCATATTGACTCAAAATAAAAAGGAACTATTTAAAAAATTGAGAACCACTAATTATAGATTTTGAATCAAAATTTCAAATTTAAAAACCCAGATGTGGCAGAATTTATTTATGGAAAACAGTTTTTTAGAAAAATACCTATTTTAATAATAAAATGTTTTTATACTAAATTCAAGTATAATGTTCAATTCAGAAACCAAAATATATTTATTTTAAATAAAAAATAACTAATAAAATTTAAAAGTAATTCAAAATATAATCTTAATTTCTAAATAATAGAAAAGACAATACAATTTTTAATAAAAATCTGTATTTTTCACGATTCAATTAAAAATCAATTTTTTCAGAAAATTCTAAAAATTTTACATTAAGTTAATTTTGACATGATGAATTAAAAAATGATGTTAATTTTATCAAATAAAATTTATAAATGTTTTTAAATTTAAATGTAATATTTATTCATAAAAATAAATAAAAATCATTCAGGAGGAAAACATATTTTTGAAGAATAAAATAACTTTATTAAAACTTGAGTACTTATTTCAATAGAATTAATCAATATATTTTAATTATTTGTAACCTTTTAAAATATTTTTAAAAATAGTTAAACCTATTCATACCATCCAATTTAATGGTTATTTTATAAAAATAATATTTATATAATATATCATGGTTTTTTACACTTGATGTTGCATATTTATTACTCTATCAAACATAGTCTTTTTTTAAAACATCTTCGGATGTTACCATTTTAATATTGAAGGAATAAAAAAATCATAATTCCTAAAACATTCAATGATTTTTCAAGAGAAGAACATAAGAAATTATCAATTTAAGTATTGAATTCATTAACAGTGTAAGGGGAATCTTATTGTCTTATTCCCTAATGGATTAGTGTTCTATCAGAAAATAATTAACAGAAAATGGAAATAAATTTACAAACATTGGCAACCCAGCTCGGTCTGGTAGTCATAATGAAGCCTCTACTTTTATATGAGCATTAATGCTTTTATAGCATGATCAGTATCCCTATTCTCAGTCATGTGTGGAATGAGACTATTTTTCCTTTGATAAATTCCTTAAATTTAGTTCCTAATTCCCTCTTCTCAAATTGCATACACATGTAAATCTCGAGGGACATGATGGAGGAAACTGGGCATCATGAATATTCTAACCTTTCCATTATATTCATTAACTAGATGTTCACAATGTGGTTTCTTGAGAGAATCATCTAGATTTGGAGAAACCAATAATATATTGTTTTATATTGATTTTAGGTCCACTTTTTTAGTTTTGTGAAATTTGTATTTTAATCCTCATAGTCACCCAGAAATTTGGCAATGTCTTGGATTGATTACATAAAGTAAATATATGGTCAATGGTTTTGAATATTTATTAGATCTATGGGAGTGATCAATCTTACAATAGTATTGATATTTACTTATAGTATACCCAGAATCATTATGAGATCACTTAAATACATTGTGATATTTCCACTTTCGGTTAGTCAAATGACATAATTGATTGTCTTAGCATAGTTGATTGGGGATAAATGTTTGGTAGGTTAACTCTTATGATATCATGGATCTACTCTCAGTTCCATTTTCACTTGTGGTCAATATAGGATCAACATGATCACTCTTTAAGAATTTGTGTAATTTTAACTCATTTTTATTCGAATTCCTTATTATGGAAATTCCACCCCATAGGGTTAATCTAGGAATAGTCCATGGAGGGGTCTAGTTCATGGAACAACTATAATAAGGAAGGTCATATTCAGTTCGGTATTTTCCGATTTTTTATTATTCAAACATTCATTTGGAGAATCAGTCAACATTAGTATAGTCTTTTCCCATTTGATTCATAACTGACTCAAAAAAATTAGGAGCAGAATAAAAAACCATTAAAAAAAGTACTTCCAAAATCAAATAATTTTTTTTATTCTTAGATAAATTAAAGGAATAAACTACTAAAAGTTATTTTTTAGATATTTATCCATTTTAGTCAATATTTCACTTAAAAGTATCATAAATCAATGTTTTAACTAGGTTTTAAATTAATTGTGTGGTTAAATTCTATAATAAGAATTTAAAATTTAGGGAAAAATTATCTCTCATCATAAGTATAGTATAAAAAATTTAAAGTAGCTACCAATAAAGAAAATAAAAAATGTTTTTGGAGTTATTATATAAAATTAAATATAAGAATAATCTCAACATGATAAGGGTTTAGCTAGTAAACTTTCATGTTCAATTATGAAATTACCTATTATATAGAAGAACAAGAGAGAATATTTGATTCTTGATAATTATGTGGATGATTTTGTTTTCATTGAGGCTATTATAGATTCAGGTTTACTTATTACCCCTTCAAAATTATATAAATCTATTAAATTTATAAGGAAACTATAAGTACTTTACATCTAATTACATTGAAATTTCATTTTTATTAAAATTTTACCATCTTAATCATACTATAAAGTTATTATTCCAAGGAAATTGGATTATGTTACAAAGAAAATATTCTTGGAATTTACGTAAGCTATTAGTATTTTCATACAGTAAATGACATGATCTATGACTTTAGTTTCTGAAGTAGCATGAAGTATTGAAATACAAGAGAAATCAACAAGGATAAGATAAATATTAAATAAGTTAATGTTTTAAATGATGATTTAAATGAATTAGTTGATAAAAAATTTAAATATTATGTTTTTTTGAAAAAGGTAGGAGGTAGTGCCTCTTTTATTGAAAATAATCAAGAAAAAACATAGGAACCGGATAGGGAGTAAGAGTACAAAGAAAAGTGCCCAAAGAAAAATCTATTTACCTAACTTTTCAACAATATTTCACTTAGTATTCTTTCCTCTGCACAAAGTGCATTCCATTCAACAACAGATCTTCCACTCCCACACCCTCGACCTAAATATCTTCCTCCACTTGGTGGAGGAGTTTTAATCCTTTTATATATGTTCTCAACATCAGTACTATTAGAGTAAGAGCTTTTTGCCATCTTCTCAGAATTATTTTCAGGACAGGTGTCCCTCATCCCCTCAACCTCCAGTGATTCAGTCTGAGGAGGAGTCTCTTGATGGTTAATATTTTCATTTCTCTGCTCAATATCAACTTAGGGATCACTCGAAGACCTAATCTTCATATAGTAAACAACTTGAAATCCCTAATTATCCACGGGGGGTTTCGATAAATCAGTGCGAATTTTGGAAGTGAGTTGAACTTTTAAAGTTTTTTCCCTTTCTATTATATAAAGAAACCATTATTTCATAATGATGTTGTTGATCAACCACTTATTGAATCTCATCCTCTTTGACTTGCTCAACTATCACATCATTGTCACTACTTAATTGAAATCTTATGTGGTTGAATCTATTATAAAAGATGAGAAGAATAATCCAGAAGATGTGAAAAAAGGAATATGAGAAAAAAATAACCAAACTTGATTTTTCATTTTTTTGACTTTTTAATTTATTTAATGTAATCTATTTTTATTTCTTTAGTAATTTCAATATAATATAAAGTCCTACTTTTAATTTAATTGTTTCCTTACTTATTTTTATTTTTGATAAGTCTTAATGAATATTAACTCTAATTTTTTATATTTGTTTTGTGCAAGGGAGTTTATTTTTTTTTATTTTAATGTTATATAATATTAAATTATATCGTTTTACTCTGATAATTATTTCTATTAGTTTTATAGATTTTTTATTATTCCATAAAATATGGTATTGATTGTGTTATTCTTATCAAATGTGTGTGTGTGTGGGGGGGGGGGGGGGGTGGATCCATAATCAAATAATGAATTTGTTTTAATAAGTACAACAATATTCAGTTATGAATAATTATAATATTTTTTCATATTTTAGTTTAAATTTATTATATATATATATATATATATATATTTAATTTTTAATTCATTTAATAAAAAAATCCATGTTTATTGGAACATTACATGGTTTTAGACACAATGACACATTCATCAAAAACTAAAATAGATACACATGAGACTATAATAAATTAGTCCAAACTCTATTGAGATCTGGTAAATTTGAATTCTCTCAAAGAAGATGAAGAGTCATGTGAAGAGTTTATGTAAAAGGTTGAAAATTTATCAAGTATTATTTGAATATAGTTCCATCACAATCAATTTAGCATAGTCAAGATTTTGGTAAAGCTAATTAAATATTAAAGGGACAACGTTATATTGAGATATATCACTAGTAGGGAACACATAGACAACGTACAAATTAGTCAACACATTCTATGTATAAGAGTCAATGTTATTCTAAGGAAACTCAGGATACATAAAAAAAATTAAAAATACTGTATAGAGAATCTATGTGATATAGATAATCCTATTTAATGATATAATAAGCTCAATAATTTTTACAACATTGGAACACCAACTCTTTATCCTGATCTACAATAGAAAAACATCATATGGAAAATACACTATTATGATCATATGATAATAGTGGAAACATACCAATATCATATCATGCATAAATTTATTTAGAAAACATAACAAACAATCTTCAATGTTGTTTACTAAGATAGTGCTAAAACATCAATGTATTATCACATGAGGATGTAGTAAGTGATCTCAACTCAATACACTAATGATCAATTAAAATTTGGAAACCTCTGGACTTAAAATTGATCAAAACATGGAAAAATATTGTTTTTAGAAATTCATGCAGGGACTAAGCTTTACTATTATCTTGTCTATAAAAAAGGATGATGGAAGTGAACCATAATTATGGTCACTTTGGATAATAAGATCGATCAACAACTATTATCTAGAAAAATTTAATTTTCTCTTATAAATCCATTGTTGGTGTGATGACACTACAATATTATTTAATTTAACAATTTATTCTAGTTTTATTGTTATTGAGTTGTATTTTATATTTTTTATTGATTTATATTTAATATTAAAATTGGATTATTTTTTCCCTAAAAAGTTAGATTCATGCACATGTTGTAACTCCATTGAAAAATTATCTGTTTGTATTATAATATATAACCTGACCAAAATATATGAGTGTAGTTGGTTGTGCTTCTATAAGAACAAGAATGGTGTAATCAGTTTTCTAATCCAATAGAAAATTCAGCATCATAGTGTGTTCAAATACTCTAAATGAGTAAAATTACAATGAAGAGTATATTAGGACTTTATGTTGAATGAAATATAAAAATTATGTGTTCTTTATCTTTTATTATTTATTGATTTAAAATATTAATTCATAAAATTCATCCATGACCATTATCTATTAATCTATCATAGAAAAAACACATTCCCTGGGTGAATAATGACCCAAGGTTAATGTTAGGTCTATATTAGCAAGTTTAAGGACTCAATATTAGAGTAAAAACACCATGACATTCCATTTCACCAAACCACGAAATTAAAAACATTCCTTGTCATGGATATGTTTCTATATATGGAAATGAAGGTAGAGAGGTTATGAAATACTATCATGGTTACCCATCAATTGTTGTGGAATCCCAGACAGAGTTCATCTCCACTGTTACCGAACTGAGTTCCACATAACTTAGGCTTTCCTCACTATAAATTAGAGTCTACTAACCAAAAATGATGCTCAATGTATGACGTTGAAAGACTATACCCTCTTTAGTACAAATATCCATAAATAAAAAATAGTATATTTAACTGGTCATCACAATATAAAATATGAATAAGGGATAATATCAAAAACTAATTCTAAATACTACAATAACATCACCTATTCTAAAAAAAAGATCAGATGAAAATATAGACAATAATATATAAAAAAACTGGATCTTCTGTGGGTAGATTATATAATTTAAGTATCAAAATAAGAAAAATACTAGAGATAACATCAAAAACAGGTCCCAAGTGTATTTTCATTCCCATATTCCATATCCTACTAAACTGTACAGCTCATCCATCAATAGTAGGCTCCTTTCTAACACATGTATCATAAGTCATAATGTTTGGTAAGGTGCCAAGGCTCTCAAGTAGGGTGTGGGTACAACTTATCAAGTCACCATAAATGGTGTACCTAAATATATCCAGTAAAATAAAGTGAATATATAATTTTATATGCTCATAAATAAATATAAATAATAAATGGTAGTAATACTAAATAAATCACATCCTTTAGTGGTACAAAACCACGTAGGCATGACCATATCTTATTCAACTAGTTATTGGGTGTTCTGGAATATTTCATATAAAAAATCACTACTAATCACATCCCAAGTCATAGTTAATGGGAATACCATTTTTCATAACATAATTGCCAAAACATGGTCTATAAATCCCAATAACACATCCAAATTAGAGTCTTATCATCCACATGATATCATAATAATTAATACATAGGAAGTGTGTCCTGATAACACAACCGTAACTATGGGTATATCATCCCCAAGAAACCATATAAAAGTGGAAATCATATCATTATAAAAGGGTATAAGTCCCCAATAATATGAATAATCACATGAGGGAAGAGAATCCTAAAATCTAGGTCATATCACATGAGAATGGGGTAATCATGTCTCACCATCACTATTCTCATATAGGCATCTTATCCCCTTATTTGGAATCATATCATCATGTGAAGTTCATCCCACCTCTAAGAGTAGTCAGTTATAGCTTGTTATAGTATGGAATCCCCATCATAATCCCTCTCTTAGGGGTATTACCTCCCATTACCAAATTCATAGTATCCTAAACATGAGAAAACTATATAAAGGGAATACCATCCCCCATCATAGACAAAATGATATAAGTGGGATTAAATTCTCGTTAATAATCACCAATAATAGAAGGTAATATCATCTCACATACATAACCCTAACATGGTATGAAAATATTTAATAACCTAATTCAATCATTTCATTCTATGTTTGTCATATTGTCTAACCCACACTAGGTAATACAGGTTTTTCCCTATCCACTCAACCAATTTAAGAACATGACAGAGACATAACCTACCATTTTTCAAAAGTTATAAGGGAGGAACAGTAACCTCAATATAATTATACTAGAGAAGGGAAATATGGAAACTCATTAGTTCTCCATAGTATAATCCCAATCCGACCATTTCCAATTCCTTATATCTCTTATGTGTAAGGAGGTTAAAGGCACCATTCTAGCTGTATTATGAAATCATTCAACCAAAGGAAACATCTATATGGATTTTGAGTATAGGTTAATACTCAATTAAGTTTAAGAGGATGGACATAAATGGGAAATAAATCAAGGTATACCAACCAAAGGGACCATCATAGATAAAAAATCCTTACACTAATCAAATAGGTTCAAGGGAAACCATCTTATTTAAGTATATTTCAATCATATAGTGGAAATTAGAGAACATATCACACATCATATGAAATAAGAATAAAACAAGGGAATGGTTAGGGAACACCTACCAAAGTCTAACTGAAGCCCAATTTATAAGAATCACTAGACAAATCAGCTCCCATCATTAAGAATATTACAATCTAGAAAAATCAAAAAATTAGTACAGAAATTTTGGAAATTGAGGACATAGAAATAAGATGAGTGAATATATTAGAGAGTTTAATCCTTACTATATGAGAATCACTAGGATTAATGAAAATTGAAACTATAAGAAAAATGTGATATTTGAAGATTGGAAGTAATGTGGGTGATGAGAGGGAGAAGAGGTTGTCAGCTAATCCAAAGAAAAAATCAGATGGATGTTTCATTATTAAAATTTTATAAAATAAATATTTAATTAGATAATAAACATAAAAAATTAATAGGAACACACTTGGTACCCCCTAGATAATGACCAGATACCCTATGAGTATTAGGTACCCACATAGGGGTCACTAACCACTTGGTGGCCCACCTAGAGGTACTACATCCTCTACATCAGCCACTGGCCCCAGGATACCACTCCACTGGGTACCCAGTGGCATTTATCAAAGAACAAATGTCTAGGACCATGACTTATTTTCATATAATGGGTTATTATTCCCCAACAACACCTAATATAGTCATAAATCATCATAAAATATGAAATTTAGAAAACATTTAAAGGAGTTCATACCTCGTATGGATGTGGGGTGCTACAACCTCCCCACAATACAGTGGGTCAAGCTCATGATGTTTCATTGAGTGTCATAGATCCTTATTGGTGAAAAAACCAACCACAATTCCAATATATCCAAATCCCACTCCCATGTGTCCTCATGAATACACATGTGCTACCACTATACACATAATAAAGGTACCATCTTCCCATGCGGTGTCATTACACTCTAATATATAATACGAATATTTCACTCCTCAAAAGACATATCAAACTATATATTAATCTTATTGAAATTGAACACATGAGAAGGGTTGGGATGGTTTATCTAGAGTGGAGATACATATAAAAAATCATTTAAGACACTATATCATTAAGGAATCACTAAGTGATACATCATGGTACCAATACTCTTGATAACCATAAACTACCCCACAAACATAGGCACCAAATTCCCCTATCTTCAAATACTCATATGTCCCAAAAATGATGCATGACACACAGTAGTTCACTATTATGTTTTATTTTTAATTTTATCTATTTATTTATTTTTTCTTGGATTTTTATTAAGATGGAGTAAAAAATTCAGTTTTTTGGAAAACTGATCATAGCATAGAGTCAGCATATAGCTTATCTAACCATTAATCTAATTTTTTAAGAGAGATGTTTTAGGGATAAAAGTGATTTTTCATGGATTTATTATTATTTTTCTAACCATGGGATATTTTCCCAAATCCATATGAATTTTATTTTTGGGCGATAATGTCTCTCATAGGTTTGGTGCTTGGTTTTCATAACCACGTGGTCAAACCATGTAGTATGTTAATATCATAAAAAATGATTCTTTTGACTATTTTACATTGATATATTTAACTCCCATTGGCCTCACTTACTCCCCAAAATATGTATATCTTTCGATTTTATCATTAGAACACTCTTAACATGGGGATTGATGGATTTATTCATTCCATTAGAAATTTAATTCAATGTAAGTATGATTTCTTAGTGATTTCTTCTTCCTTAACAAATATATTTCCATGTTCTTTTATTTTTAGGAAAAATAGAAAAACTAGATTGTAATTTGGAAAAATATTCAGTTGTTGATGGGTGTTTGGATTTTTTCCTTTGAGTTTTTGGTTTTGGAATACCTATCTTGCTTAATTAATGTGGTTTCATCGAATAAGATAAGTTTTTTTTGAATTCTAGTATGTGTCTCTATTTAAGGATGAATTTACATGGACTTAAAATTTATATTGATTTCCCTTGGTTTTTATTTTCAAATTCCATTTAATTTCTATTATTTTTTATGGTTAATCTATTATTGTTTTGGGTTTTAATTAGGATTGGAAATTTACTAATTTAACATGGATTTGAAGAGGGATTTGTAATTGATAAAATCCATGTGTTTGCTAAAATGGATGAAAGATATAGTATAATTTCAAATGGGATTTTGAAAGGGATTTAAAAGAAGTATTTCATTTTGTTAGAATTTTGACTTGAAATGGGAAAGTTTTTCTATTGAATTTCCTTTTGAAATGATTTTTTTGACAGTCACTTATTGATGTTTATATGTTCATCATTGAGTATAAAAAAGGAAACATTGGTTTTTGGTGTGTTCATGACTTAAAAAAATGGGTTGTCTTGGGGACTGAGGTATCCTTTTGGAGAAAGATCAAGGGATCTTCCAAATGTGGCATTATGGAACTAGAGTACACACAAAATTATGGTTGGGACAAAGATGGTTGATAGAGATTATAAAGATGTTTTACTTTCATAACCGGAAAGCTAAACCTTGTTTAGACTAAGTCACATTATACCCTTATTGTTAGTATAAGGACCCAACCCTAAAAAATTCGTAAATTTAATCTTTTGTTAAGAATTTATTTTATTTCATCCTCGAAGATATTTTAGGTTCACATTTTTAGAGAATTATCTCATCACCCTTACAAAATAGAATATTTTATCACAAAGTGGACACTTCCACTCTTATCCATTTTTAATATAGTACAAAAACATTAAGATATAATAAGTTTTATTTTCATGAATTTTCTTCACAAATTTCATGTTGTTCTTTTCATTGTACCTAATCTCCCTTAAAAACCTGATAAGAAAACTTAAAAATATTGGATGAGCATAAAAAACACACTAAGGTATATATAAAAAGAATTAATTAAACCTTTTTTTCCATGATATAATTTATAAAAATTCTCCTCTATCATAATAAATATTGATATAAATAAAATTTATTTCTGAGGAAATAAACTTCAATTCATAAATATTTTCCTAATACATTTCATAATAAATATTGAAGGTAAAATAAAACTCAAACATTTTTCATTAAAATCCTGAAAAACTCTTAGAATATTTTTAATACAATACATTTCACCCCTAAATAATAGAATAAACATTACTTTAAACATAAACTCATAATATTACCTTATGAAATGATAATTTTTTTTAAAAACTCATAGAACATATCGATAAATCATATAAGAAACCAGGGAAATAAATTTTATATCACTCTTACAATAAATATTACAAATTAAATAACATACCCAATAAATTCAAATAATATCTTAATAGAAACCTATAATCGGTTTACTCTTTCCATATACAAAAATGCATTGGAGAGCTATATCAAGATCACACATAATCATGATCTATATCAAGTTAACCCATCATCTTGATCTATATTATGCTCAACCGTCATCATAAAAGATATCCAAGAACCATAACATAATCATAACACATGAAATATTTAGTTTCCATCATCATAAAAATATTCTTTTCACCCATAAAAAACATTTTTGGATATCAAAATATCCATTCGATTTAAAACCCACTTTTAAAAATAAAAAAATAGGAAGAATGGATTATATTTTAAGAAAACAAGGAATCTTATAAATGAATCCAAATGTAAAATAACAAACTCAATAGAGGTAAACTGTATCGATGTCATATATGTTAAAATAAAACATTCATTATTTTCTTTTCTAAAGAAAATCAAGACATTCTGTATAAAATGAGTATAAATATTCCTTTTAAAAGAAGTTGAAAGAAAGTTAAGAGAGACAAACAATTTCCTTTATCATTTATTTATGTCCATATAAATACATCAATAAAATAATTTTTAGAACATGTACATGGAGAAAAAAGTTTTAAAAAATAAATATTTAAAACATTTAAAATGAGGTTTGATGTTAAAATATCCCTTAAGACATGATAAATTTTGAACTAACATTTAATTAAAGGAAAGAAAATTTAATATCATTTTTAAAACCATTAATTTCATAAATTAATGATTAAATACATCCAGAAGATAGTTTACACATTATAAAAAATAAAAAAATGTAGCGAAAATAGCTTAATTCTCAATAAGGGGAATTGAGAATTTAAATCCCTTAATTTGAGTATGACTTGTCACGTACATTCCTTATATAATATATAATAAACTTATAATAATTATATTCTTTCTTTATAACCTTTTTCTAGTATTATCCCTTATCATTAAAGTATTTATTTCAATGAAATATTTAATTACTTAACTAAATAGGTCCACATTGTATATTTTGAGGATATTAAGTAATAAATTTCAAAATTAATTTGGTATGTTGACCATGGTAAAAGTGGTCATTATTAAATAATATACTAAATAATAATCATAAAATAATTATAATTTCTATAAATTAATTTTACTTTTAGGAACAACTATGTATTAATGTTATGAAAATGGATTTACATTAAGACATGGAGGTGGTAGTCTGTACATACACATGAATAACATTTTCATTTTTTAATGAACATGGGGGAATGATGGTAACATTAATTTTACCATTAAAAACTATTATTATATCATAAATATGATATTACCTCTTTGAATAAACATATATATACACCATCCATGTGAGGTAGTGATGAAAAACGAATCAAATCACTTCATGGTGGTGGTAATCCACACGTACAGACAAATAAAGTTATCATTTTTCAATGGATGGAATGGTAAAAAATAAATGATATTATATCATTATATAATGATTATTATTTCATTAATATCATTGTTCACACCAAAAAACGAGTCCCCAATTTTTTTTAAATTCTTCCATACATGATCCAATATCATAGCCCATTTCTCAAGCTTCGATTTGGTAGGTCATAGGGCCCAAATGGAGTTAAGGATTAGGAGTTATGGAAATTTGAAGTTGGGCTAAAAAACTGGTTTGCGAAGCCCGTTCACGAAGCCACCTCCGCGATCGCGGAGCACCGCCGCAAAGCAAGGATGCAGGATGAACCGTGAACCCGTTTGACATTCGCGATGTGTCGCGAAGCCCTTCCACGAATCAAGGAGGTGGGACGCTCCGTGAAAGAATTTGACATTCGTGAACCTGCCGCGAATCAAGGAGGAGGGATGCCCAATGAACCCCTTTGATGTTTGAAAACCCACCGCGGAGCAAGTTCCGTTTTTGTGTCGAGCGCTTTCTACTTCGCGGTGCGCTTGCCTATAAATACCCAGCTCACTCTCCTTATCCAGACGACCACTCCGCCCCTTGGGCGGCTGATATTCCGGTTCGTGGAGCTCCACTTTCCTTTGAGAAGTGGCTCTGCAATCCCCTGCTCTGCGAGCAACTTCCTTCACGTTGCTACTCCGCGAGCCCCTGCTACGCAAGCAGCTTCCTTCATGTTGCTGCTTCGCAAGAACCCATGATCCCCGAGCCCCTTTGCTACGCAAAGCTACTTAGCGAAGTCATATCCTTTGTGAGGCTCCTACCTTCGCGCCCACTGGTCCATACCGCGTAGGTTGCACGCTCGGACCCTCGCTCGAGGTCAGTGCTGGACTGTGGTCCCGACCCTCAGGGTGGATCCCTTCGCTACCGTCACGGACTCCCATGAAAAATGGAGGGTCGCACCGTGAAATTTTCGGGTTGGGATGTTGGGATTTTCCATTGCGCCCTTGTGCGCTCCCACCTTCCACCTATGGAATACCATGATTTGAGAGACTCCTCCGCACACCATGAAACACCTTGAGTCCACATATTCCTCTTGGTTCCATTCCCATGTCGTGAGTTGAGATCCTCATCATCAATTCCCCGAGTACCTTGAGTCGAACCATTCCTCAAGAAACTCTTCCAAACCCTATCACTTGGCTCCTATGCCAGGTCAAACGAGAAAGGGCCGCCCTTGCGTAATACCCAACACCAACCATTTCTAGGCACCTTATGCCCAATAGTCTTCTCAACATGACTATGAACTGTAGTACTCCCTATGTTCCAAACATAGGATGCCTCTTACCCAATAAAAGAGATGCCTTATGCTCTAAGCATAAGATGCCAATAGTCCTATCTACATGACTTTAAATTGTAGAATTCCCTATAATTCTATAATAGGATGCCTCTTTCTCCAAACAAGAGATGCCTTACGCGCCTAGCGTAAGATGCCAACAGTCCTACCTACATGACTCTAAACTGTAGTTCACCTTATGTTTCAAACATAGGATGCCTCTTTCTCCAAACAAGAGATGCCTTGTGCTCCAAGAATGAGATGCCGGTAGTCCTATCTACATGACTTTAAACTGTAGTAATCCCTATGTTCCAAACATAGGATGCCTATTGATCCAAACAGGGGATGCCTTATGATCTAATAATGAGATGCCAATAGTCCTCTCTACATGACTATAAACTGTAGTTCATCCTATGTTCCAAACATAGGATGCCTCTTGCTCCAAACAAGAGATGCTTTATGCTCCAAGAATAAGATGCCTAACTCCATGATTTCAGTGGTGTAATTTCAAGAGCATTGGAAACTGTTCAAACATTCCATCACTCCACCTCACACTTTTCGTGTCCTTCATTCGGATCCTCATCCACTTCCATGTCTGAAGGGACCCCCTAACGGCCTGGTCCCATGTCGCATCAGCTCACCTACCGTCCAGGGCCAACGCCCTGGAAGACTTTGGGCAACACTATGAGCCAGGTCCTGTGTTTTGAACATGGTAAAAAGTCGACCCTCATTTCTTTATCCCCATTTCAGGCTAACATGATATGGATACTGTGTTTCGAACACGGTCAACAGTTATACTTCATCGCCATGCCACCCTCACCGTGTTCCAAATGTCGGTCATGTGATTCACACTTTTCATCTCCCTTTGTTTAGACTGATTCCAACGCCCTTGGCATTATCCATCTTGTGCTCTAGCGCATAGGTGAAGGCCTCAACCCACCAGTGGGTTGGGATGCCCTCATAACCAGACATGAGGAAGACATTACGGGAAGATTTCTTGCGTAAGCCCCGTTCACCATTGCCGCTCCTTAGTGGCACCTGGGCAGCTTCCTTGCGTAAGCCCCATTCACCACTTCCGCTCTTTAGCATCACCCGGGAAGCTTCCTTGTGTAAACCCTGTTCACCATTGCCTCTCCTTAGAAGCATGCGAGAAGCTTCCTTGCCTAAGCCTCGTTCACTATTGCCGCTCCTTAGTGGCACCCGGGAAGCTTCCTTGCATAAGCCCTATTCACCATTGCCGCTCCTTAGCGGCACCCGGTCAACTTCCTGGTGTAAGCCCCGTTCACCATTGTCGCTCCTTAGCGGCACCTGAGAAGCTTCCTTGCGTAAGCCCCTTTCACCATTTCCGCTCCTTAGCAGCACCCAGGCAGCTTCCTTACATAAGCCCTGTTGACCATTGCTACTCCTTAGAGGAACCCGAGAAACTTCCTTGCGTAAGCCCCGTTCACCATTGTCTCTCCTTAGAGGAACCAGAGCAGCTTCCTTGCGTAAGATCCGTTCACCATTACCGCTCCTTAGCACCACCTGGCTAGCTTCCTTGCGTAAGCCCTGTTCACCATTGCTGCTCCATAGCGGCACCCGGGCAGCTTCCTTGCGTAAGCCCCATTCACCATTTCCGCTCCTTAGTGGCACCTGGGAAGCTTCCTTGCACAAGCCCCGTTCACCATTGCCACCCCTTAACAGCACACGAGCCTCCATCCTAGAGTAAGCCCCGACCCTCACGGGCCTCCATCTTGGAGTAAGTTCCAATCTCTCTATCCCTGGGCCGCTCCATGCATAAGCCCAACTCTACATCCCTCAGACGCACCTTTCATGACGTGATCGTCAGGTCTCTGCCGCCTCTTGTTTCTCACACCATGCACAACTCAAGTGGTCTTAGAGTAAGCATCAACCATGACAACACCCTTGTCTCGTATGACTTTAAACTGTACACCTGAACTACGGGGAATTTGATCCATGTCAAGGAATGGTATGTAGGAAGACTCATGAGGTTCAAGCCCACCACCCGGTCACTCTGAACCCCTTCACATCGATTTACCCACCACCCTGGGCATCCTAGAGTGTTATCCCCACACCATTTTGTACTACATGGTCTTTGATCCTTGCCAAGTCATGGTACGTAGGAAGCCTCCCTAAGGTTCAAGCCCACCATCCACCTAGACCAAGGTCCTTATTCATGTCGGCTCTCTGACATTCCCTTTTCTAAACTACGTGGTATTTGATACTTGCCACGGAAGGGTACGTAGGAAGCCTCTCTGAGGTTCAATCCCACCAACCATTGGTCATTCCGAACCCCTTCACATTGGTTCACCAACACCTGGGAAAACTAGCATGTAAGCCCCAAACCATTTTGAACTACGTGGTCTTTGATCCTTGCCAAGGAAGGGTACGAAGAAAGCCTCCCTGAGGTTCAAACCCACCACCCGGTAGTTCCGACCTCCTTCACGTCAGTTTGACCCCATCCAGCAGTAAGCCGTTGTGACCCTGTTTAGCGGTAAGCCGTTGAAACCCGTCTAGCGGTAAGCTGTCGTGACCTCATCCAGCGGTAATCTGTTGAAAACCCCAATCGACGGTAAGCCGTCATCAGATGAACTATGTGGTCTTTGATTCCCTGCCACGAGGATATGTAGGAAGTCTCTTCAAGGATCAATCCCATCACTACTGTCATCTTCATGATGGTCCCATCTCATTCCCCCTCCAATTCATTCAACCATCCATCACCCATCCTTATTTTTACCCGGGCAGCCACATCCTGGTGGGATCATGTCATCCACCCTCCTTGCTGCTCCTAGCAGTACTTGGGCCGCTATCCACGTGTAAGCCCCAGTAGGTCTCCTGGTAGTTGTCCTCTGTGTACACCTTGATTCATCACCCATTCGAACTACATGGGTTTTGATCTCTTTCCTCTACACAGGGTACGTAGGAAACCTCCACGAGGTTCAATTCTAGCCAATGGTAAACATTTGTGTCCCCCATTCTGGGGTTCACTCTCCCTGATCCGCCCTCAGTGGTGTTCATATCATCCATTACGGTGTGACATCTATCCTCCATGGGGCACACCACCTCGGATCCTTCCTCAATGGGCGTTCTGATCCATCCACTCAGTAAACCTTCCAGGTGTTCCCTCCTAGGGATGTACCAATCTGATCCATCTCTGTGGGACATTCTGATCACTCTCATTATATATCCAGAAGACAATAAACTCGCAGCCTACCTCATGATATGTAACGACCCGAATCCGGATCCACTCAACTGGTGCCCCGTACCCAGTTTTCCACATGAACTGAAGTGCATTTCCCCAAATTCCAGAGGCTTCCGACTAGAAGCAAGGGCCTTGGTGAGTCATTGGGGAAACTATGCCCTCATTTGGTAAAGTATACAAGGGAAAGGAAATAACAGTCAATAGTGGAAGTAGTAAACATCATACAATAACTGAAACTAAATAGCGGAAATAATAAATATATAGTAATGATGAAAATTATGCAGTAGGTACAAGTATCTAAGGAAAGCAGAAAACACAACAACATGATGAAATACAACTGAGAACGAAGTACTAAAAGTAAATAACAACTCCAGCAGCATCACAGACCTAGGATCGGTCCTATGCTCTCCAGCTCCAACCAGCAATCATGTAACTGAAGTAGAAGGGCCACAATCCTTATCCACACCTGCAACCATATAACCTGTTTGGGCCAAAAATTAGGACCCAAATAGGGTGTGAGACTAATACTAGTAGGCAATCACCACAAGATCTGTTCCCTATTGTTAGTGAGAAATATAGAAAAAGTAATGGAAATAAATGCAGCAGAGAAACAAGAGACACTAAAGTAAAAAATATTAAAAATCTCCATTCACATTTATTTATTAAATTAATTCAATAATTTAATTATCAACCAAGAAATCAAGAAAATAGCTCTATATTTCCAAGGCATAGCAAGTAACAAAATAGGTAACTCAGCAGACTACCTAAACAACAAGCAGTACAAAACCCAAGCTTGTTATTTGGCTTGGTGGACTCATTAAAACCAACCAAACAATATTCACACTGACTCTATGGGTGGATCATACTAGTAGACCCCTCTAGTCAAGAAATCATACAAAGGCACAAACACTCTGGGAAGCTCTCATCATCAATTCCCCTACGGTCTTGCAACGATAGGTATAGACTCTCTGAGGAAGCACTTACGTCTAATTTCCCCTGTAGTATCGATACGTAACTAAGGAAACTTCAAGGAAGCACAAAGTCCCATTCCCGTAGGTCCTTCAAACGATACTAAATTATAACAGACTCTCTAGGGAAGCCCTTAATCGTCAATTCCCTCTTTAGTCTACCGCACTAGGTTTACACATCCCTGAGCAGTCTAGTCGTGCGTAATCGATTGTCAGCAGCTCTAAGTAAGTTCAACAACTACTTGGCTAATAGCTATAATGAATAAAAAGAATATAAATAGAAGGAAAGACATGCAATCAATTATATCAAGTTAGGAAATCAATGCAACAAGGTATGCCTCACAGGAAACCTAATCCAAACGGCGATAAACAACCAAAACAAGGGAAACACCCATGGGGTGATCCTCAAACATGCTAACTAGCAAAAAAATTTCATCTAAAGGCCTCAAGAATACAAGAAATCTAAGGTCAATAATAAAGCAGGATCAAAACCCTAACCCAAGATACCCGAAACATGGGAATCTGATACTTTTGCACAAAAACTCAAAGACATTCAACGTAAGGCAACAAACCACCTACCTCAATCCTAGTAGATCGATATAATTGAAACTCAACCCGTAAATCGGCCTATAATGAAGTAGATCTGCAAAAAATGTCTTAAACATTCAACCTACTATAACTCTCATAAGAGAAATAATCAGAAAACGTGGCCAAAGAGGAACCAAGAAATCACCGCTACGATTCTATTGCAACTGACGGCGTTCGATTCGGATAACCGATGGCAGATCGGTGGCTCGGAGAAGATCCACAGTCATACCCTCATTCTCGATCGAAGAAGCTGGTGAAGAAGACGTATTTGGGGTTAAGACGTGACCCTAGTCCATTTAATGAAAAAAGAAAGTACATGACATGTACTTTTAGATTACATGACGTGTACTAGGTTTTCCATACTCCGCATTAAGCGGCCTCTACATCACCCCTACATGGTCGTGTGTGTGGCCATGACACAGCTAGCACAAGGCCTCAAGCGAAAACAAAGTACATGGCGTGTACTTATAAAGTACACGACGTATTCTTAGAAAATTTATGGATTCTCTTCTTTTTAACAAAAATGACCAAAAAAGGAAAAACATACCTGAAAAGAACATCCAGGTTCTTACAAACTTCCCCCCTTAAAGAAATTCATCCCCGAATTTCCTTAACAATGTGGCGATGTAGAAACCTAGAACAAATCTGGCCACTCTGATTGCATATCGGCCTCCCTCTCCCAAGTCTCTTCCTATACATGGCTATGCTTCCATAGCACCCATACCATAGGAACAGATCAGCCATGGAATACCTTTGCACTATGATCAAAAATACTGATAGGATGCTCCTCGAAAGATGAATCCTACTCCAGATCAACCTCCTCGTGTTGAAAAACATGAGACGGGTCTGAGAAATAGCGTCAAAGATGAGAAACATGGAAGACTTCGTGCATAGCCTGGTACATCTGAGGTAACTGAAACCTATAAGAAACCAGCCCGACTCTCTCCAGAATCTCAAGCGGCCTGACGTATCTTGGTGAAAGCTTACCCTATCTCCTGATCCGCTTGTGTCCCAACCTTGGGGAAACACGTAGGAAAACCTGATCTCTGACCTTAAACTCCAAAGGTCATCTCCACTAATCAACATAGGATTTCTACCGAGACTGTGCAGTAGCCAACCTTTTTTGAATCAACTCCACCTGTTCTGTGGTCTCCTGAACAAGATGAGGTCCCAACATAGCTGCCTCTCCTGCCTCCAGCCAACACAAGGGTGATTAGCACGACCTACCGTACAAAGCCTCATTAGGTTCCATCTGAATAGTTTCTTGAAAACTATTATTATAGGAAAACTCCACTAGAGGTATATGTCTCTCCCAAGAACCTCCAAAATCAAGGACGCATGCTCGTATCATTTCCTCTAGCACTTGAATCGTGTGCTCTGATTGTCCATCTGTCTGGGGATGATAAGTTGTACTCAGAAGTACCTATGTACCCAAATCCCTCTGTAACCCTTTCCAGAAATGCGACGTGAAGCAGGCATCCCTATCTGAAATGATAGTACTCAGAACCCCATGCAAGCGTACAATCTCATGGATGTACAACTATCCAAGCTCATCAACACCGAAGGTCTCCTTAATTGGCAAGAAGTGAGCAAACTTCGTGAGCCTGTCAATGACAACCCATACCGCGTCATTCCCTCGAGGTGATCTCAGTAACCCTGTCATGAAGTCCATCGCGACATCATTCCACTTCCACTCAGGAATGTATAGCTGCTATAAAAGCCCTATTGGTCGCTGGTGCTCCACCTTCACCTGCTGACAGGTGGAACACCTCATAAAAAAACCAACAACATTTCTCTTCATACCTGGCCACCAGTACTGGGGGTGTAGATTATGATACATCTTGGTGACGCCAGGATGAACTGCCCCAACTGAGGAATGAAAGTCTCACATCATCTCAATACGTATATCTGCTGGTACCCATACGCGTCCCGGGAAACACAAGATCTCATCCTTGCTTACGGTCCATCCGGGAAGAGGGTCCTCTCATGACACGCTTTCCCGTAGGACTAGGCATTCAGAATTTGATAGCTGCCTCATTCGAACTCGGTCAAGAATGGTAGAGGTAATAGCTATAGAAGAAATAAAAGTCTGACCCTGTCTGTCATGAACCTCCAAATGCATTTCATAAAATAGAGCCATAAGATGCCACTCACTGTTGGCCTCTTGAACTGCCTGTATCTGTGTCCTCCTGCTTAGTGCGTTTGCCACAAATTTGCCTTTCCTAGGCATATAAGAAAGCTCAAAATCAAAAGACTGTAGGTACTCAACCCACCTCCACTCTCTCAAATTAAAGTCACACTGTGTGAATATATACTTGAGGCTCTTGTGGTCAGTATATACCAAAAAATGCTCTCCCATAAGATAATGTCTCCAACAACGCAAAGCATGAATAACTGTAGCCAACTACAGGTCATGTGTAGGATAGTTACTATCATGTGGCCTCAATTACGGAGATCCATATTCAACAACATGATCCTACGGAATAAGCACCGCTCCAAGACCGATGCCCGATGCATCAAAAAAACTGTATAAGTCTTTCCCGGCTCCGAAAGAACTAGAATCGGTGCTGAAGTCAATATCCACTTCAGCTCCTAAAAGGCTGAATCGTAGGCTTCTGACCAAACATACTTGACCCCCTTCTTAGTCAAGCCCATCAATGACACTTCTAAGCATGATAAGTCTTTTATAAACCACCTGTAGTAACCAGCCGGCCCTAAGAAACTTTGTACCTTGAAAAAATTCTTTGGCTGCTCCCAAGTAACTACTACTCTCACCTTCTCTGGGTCTACTGATACTCCTGTCTCTAAGATGACATGACCCAAGAAGTGAATCTTGTCCATCCAAAAGTGGCACTTCGAGAGCTTAGCATATAACTAATGCTCCCTCAGTGTACTCAAAATGATCTCAAGATGGGTAGCATGGTCGTTTCGAGTGTGAGAGTACACCAAGATATCTTCCATGAAAACCACCAAAAAAGAATCCAAGTAAGGATGGAAAAATCTGTTCATCAGCTCCATGAAAACTATTGGCACGTTCATGAGACCAAACAACATAACCAAATACTCATATAGACCATACCTGCTTCGGAAGGCTGTAAGAGGTATATCATATGGTCTGACATGAAACTGATGGTAGCCAGATCTCAAGTTGATCTTTGAGAAAACTCTGGCTCCTCGAAGCTGATCAAAGAGATCATCTATCTGTGGCAATGGATATCGCTTCTTGACCATCAACTGGTTCAGCTTCCGATAATCCACTCAAAGCCTAAGGGTATCGTCTGCCTTCTTCGCAAACAGGACAGAAGAACCCCAAGGAGAAGTACTGGGTCAGATGAAACCCCTTGACTGAAACTCCTACAACTACTTCTTGAGCCCTTGAAACTTAGGTGTAGCCATCCTATAAGGAGGAATGGACACCGGTGTCTCTCCTGGAACAATCTCAATAGAGAAGTCTACCTCTCTCTCAGAAGGAAAACCTGAAAAGTATTCTAGAAAGACATTTAGAAAGCGATTAACCACTAGAGGAAAATCCCTATGAGAAGTCCCCTGGTCATCCAGATATAAGCTAGCAATCTAGGACATAACACCGCCAAACCCATGATGCTCTGGTCCATCTCTGCTTGCCTCGAAATACCATTCTCCCTTGTGAAGAAAAGATCTACCCTCTGGTGATTTGAAACTCACCCTATGGAGATAGAAATCAACAAAGGCCTGGAAGGGAACTAACCAGTCCATCCTGAGAATGACATCATAGCGTATAATCTCCAAAACATAGAGACTCCATGAAAAACAAAACCCACCAACCTCAAGGGGGTAGTCTAATCATTGACACACACTAGCAGTTCTAATTCCCAAAGGAGTGTCTAGCATCATCATATCCTCATAAGTAAAAATAGTAAGTCTAAGGCTTTACACAGTATGAACAGAAACAAAGTTATGAGAAGCTCCTGTATCGAAAAGTGCAGAGGATAAAACTGTGGCTACTAAAATCGTACCTCGAACTGTATAAGGTCTAGGATCCAGCTCTTAATGAATCTGCTCTACCGCAAAAGTCTGGCCTGCACTGTGGCCCTATGTAGCAGCCTAAGATCCCTATGCTGACCCTCCCTGAGCCTGACCACTGCATCCATGACCTCTACCCTGGCCTAAATGACCTGAAGAACTCCAGCCCCCAGTCTGCTGCGGAACTGGTAATCCTGCTCCTATACGCGGAGTCGAAACTGATCCTCCTTCTCTAGATGTTTGAAGGAGAACCTTGCAGAAACGCTGCAGATGACCCATCTTACAGCATGATCGGCACTCCACTGGGTCTCTCGGGCACTGAGGCTTCTTATGATCGGTTTTCCCACACTGATAGCACACCACTTGGTTTTCAGAAGGAAGATCTCCTCTACCAGAAGGAATACATCGCTTTCTCAGGTTACCTCATGTAAAATCTTGGTGGCGCTTCCTACTGTCTACCTAAATGGAATCATCCCTAGAAGCTGAACCACCCTGGTCCACATCTCCAGTCTCCCTCAGGTTTTTCTCCATGATAAGCGCCTGGTTGACTATCAGAGTAATAGAAGTCAACTGAAATACGTTCACCTGCGATCTGATGTTCGGTCTGAGGCCTTCCTCAAACTTCCTCGCTAAAAACAGCTCACCATTCACTAGAACAGGAGTGAAACACCATAAATCTGTGAAGCGAGAGTAATAATCCATAACTGTGAGAGTAACATGTTGCAGGTTCATGAACTCTCTGGCTCTGTTAGCCCTCAGCATCACTGGGTAGAAGTAGTCGTAGAACGTTCGCTGAAACTCATCCCAAGCCATAGCCTGTTAGCACCCTGCCTGCAAAACCACATCCCACCATCTCTTGGAGAAATCTTGCAGAATATAAGTTGCGAGATTCACTATCCTCTATGGAGGCATCTCCAGGTGCTAGAAGATAGATAACATGGATTCTATCAATGACTCCGCAGCCTGTGGTCCTCCATCCCCTGTGAACGTGGGGGGATGATGCTGCTGAAAAACCCACGTCGGCTCTACCATAGATGGGGCAAGATGCTGAGTTCCCTAGAAGGTCTGCATGAATATCATGAATCCCTCTCTGAAATGAGCATCGACACCAGTGTATGGAATCACTGTAGGTGCCATGTCCGAAATGATAGGCGGAACTAATGGTAGTCCCTGATCTGCCATATCAGGCGTACGGTCACTGCCTGGTTCCTGACGTGCAATGGGAGGACATCTTGGTTCCATAGCTCTGAAAGGTCAAAAGCACACCTCAGATTCAGGATTATCAAAGATAGAAAAATTTAATTCAAAAGAAGGAACATGGAAAATAAGGCATTCAAGTTAGAAAAACATGACTACACGACATGTTCTTTCCCTACACGGCGTGTTCCCTTAGGTCATTCACATGGGTGTGTACTTCTACCTCAACTGGTTGTGTAACACCCCAAATACACGGAATGCTGTCCTAAAACACGACGTGTACTTGAATCCTTTTCCCTACCCGAGTCCTTCTATATGGTCAATCCACACGGTCTGTACTAGCAGGAAACTACACGACATGTTTGTCCACTACATGGCGTGTCCTTAAGATTTTTCTCCTATCTGTGTCATTAGTTACACGGACTGGTACACAGACCACTACTACATGGTGTGTCAACATGGTACACGGAATGTTTCCCTGAAGATTTCCCAACCCATGTATTCAGCTACACGACATGGTCACACGGCTCCCCTAAGACAAAACTACACGACGTGTTCAAAGACAACACGACGTGTACTAGACATGCCTTACCTGGCCCGTGTTGTTTGCGACATGGCCTGACACATGGCCGACACTAAATGGCATGTTCCATATGGGCACGATGTGTACAAGGAAGGGTAACACTGACTCATGTTGTTCGTTACATGTCCGGGTACCTAGATCAAACTACATGGCGTGTAATATTCAGACATGGTGTGTATGTGAAAAGATAACACGACCCGTGTTGTTCTTAACATGGCTGGGGAACCTATTTCAGACTACACGGCGTGCTAAACTAGTACATGAAGTGTTCCTACAAGAACTTTCACAACCCTATGTCCCTACCCACACAGTCAGTGACACGACTAAAAACTACACGACATGTATTCATGAAGTACACGTCGTGTATTCTAAGTTTTTCCGAACAGTAGCCTCAGAAATGCACCAGATCCCATAAAACATAGAAAAACAAGCATTAAGATGCCAAATTCTGATCCGTGGGGGCCCATACTCCCCGAGAATCAAATCTTGGAATCATAACAATGTATATAACAAGTAAATTGTATAAAAAACTCACGACCCATCAAATTATGATCCTCGAGGGCCCATAACACCTCTAAGACCAAAGTTTTGAGTCCATGATAAATAAGCTCTAAAAAAAGATACCCTATCAACATATTAGGTATTCTATTATAGCAGCTATCACAACAGCATGCATCATCTATCATAAATTCTATCACAACAGTATGAAATTTCTTATGCAATCTAGATGGCATGGCCAAATGCATGACATGTGATTTTCTAACAAGTTCCTATATGATGCATGAGATGGAATACCCTCATCTCATAGGTTTTCAAAAAAATAGAACCACAATCATATAAACAGTAACAACACAAAACAAGTGCACCACCCAACAGTGAAGTCAATTAAACTGTAACATTTGCAAAACTCAAAAATTGCAATATTCAAGGTAACCTAGATTTTTCCCTGTACATGGGTTCTAGAACCCCGGGAATAACTATTTACCATTTACCTATTCTATCCTATCCCTGTCTAATGTTTCCAAAAAGTATGTCAATAGAAAAGAAAAGAAACTCCTCTGATACCCCTTTGTAACAACCCAAATCCAGAGCCACTCAACTGGTGCCTCATACCCGGTTCACCACATGACCTCAAGTGAATTTCCCCAAACACCAGAGGCTACCAACTAGTAGCGAGGGACTTGGTGAGTCATTGGGGAAACTATGACCTCATTTGGTTAAGTATACAAGGGAAAGGAAATAACAGTCAATAGCGGAAGCAGTAAACAACATACAATAACTGAAACTAAACAACGGAAGCAATGAATATATAGTAATGATGAAAATGATGCAGTAGGTACAAGTATCTAAGGAAAGCAGAAAACACAACAACATGCTGAAATACAACTAAGAACAAATTACTATAAGTAAACATCAAATCTAGCAGCATCGCAAGCCTAGTCTCGGTCCTATTCTCTCCAGCTCCAACCAGCAATCATGTACCTGAAGTAGAAGGTCCACAATCCCTATCCACACTTGCAACCATATAACCTGTTTGGGAGGAAAAGAAGGTCCCAAACAAGGTGTGAGACTAATCCCAGTAGGCAATCACCATAAGATCTGTGCCCTACTATCAGTGAGAAATATAACAAAAGTGATGGAAATAAATGTAGTAGAGAAACATGAGTACACTAAAGTAAAAAATCCTAAAAATCTCCATTCACATTTATTTATTAACTTAATTAAATCATTTAATTATCAACCAAGAAATCAATAAAATAGATCTATATTCCCAAGGCATAACAAGTAACACAATAGGCAACTCAGCAGACTACCTAAACAACAAGCAGTACAAAACCCAAGCTTGTTCTTTGGCTTGGTGGACTCATCACAACCAACCAAAAAATATTCACATTGACTCTCTGGGTGGATCATACTGGAAGAACCCTCTAGTGAATAAATCATACAAAGGCACAAACACTCTGGGAAGATCTCACCATCAATTCCCCTAAGATATTGCAATGATAGGTATAGACTCTCTGAGGAAGCACTTACATCTAATTCCCCCTGTAGTCTCGATACGTAACTAAGGACACTCTGAGTAAGCACAAAGTCCCATTCCCGTAGGTCCTGTGAATGAAAATAAATTATAACAGACTCTCTAGGGAATCCCTTAATCATCAATTCCTTCTTTAGTCTACCGCACCAGGTTCGCACAGCCCTGAGCAGTCTAGTCGTGTGTAATCGACTGTCAGCAGCCATAAGTAACTTCAACAAATACTTGGCTAATAGCTACAATGCATCAAAAGAATATAAATAGCAGGAAAGACATGCAATCAATTATATCTAGGTAGGCGATCAATGCAACAAGGTATGCCTCACAGGCAACCTAAGCCAAATGGTGATAAACAACCAAAACAAAGGAAACACCCATGGGGTGATCCTCAAACATGGTAACAAGCAATCATTATTCATCTAAAGGCCTCAAGAATACAAGAGATCTAAGTTCAATAATAAATCTGGATCAAAACCCTAACCCGAGATACCCGAAACATGGGAATCCGACACTTTTTCACAAAAACTCAAAGACATTCAACGTAAGGCAAAAAACCACCTACCTCGATCATAGGAGATCAATATACTTGAATCTCGGCCCGTGAATCGGCCTAGAATGGAGTATATGTACAAAAAAGTCTTAAAAATTCATCCCACTATAACTCTCATAAGAGAAAGAATCAGGAAACGTGGCCAAAGAGGAACCAAGAACTCACCGCTGCGATTCTATTGCAACTGACGGTGTTCGATTCAGATAACCAGTGGAGGATCGGTGACAAGGAGAAGATCCACAGCCGTAACCTCATTCTTGGTCGAAGAAGCAGTAGAAGAAGATGTATTTGGGGTTAAGACGCGACCCTGGTCCATTTAATGAAAAAAAATAAAGTACACGATGCGTACTTTTAGAGTACATAGTGTGTACTAGGCTTTTCCGTACTCCGCATTAAGCGGCCTCCACATCACCCCTACATGTCCGTGTGTGTGGCCATGACCCAAACAACACACGAAATCGAGTGGAAACAAAGTACACAATGTGTACTTATAAAGTACATGACATGTACTTAGAAAATTTCTAGATTCTCCTCTTTTTCCAAAAAACGACCAGAAAAGGAAAAACATACATGAAAAGAAGGTCCAGGTTCTTACATGATAAACATGAGATTCCTGAGGAAAACCTTGGATGACATGACTTTGGTGTAACCGTATCTGCAAGACGTTAAACTCACGACCTAACTCGTGATAAACATAATATGCCTGAGGAAAACCTCGGATGACACGCCTTTGGTGTAACCGTCTTCGCAAGATGTTAAACATGTAGCATACCCTGTTTTAAACATGGTAAGTTGAGGAAAACCTCAGATACATGCCTATGGAATATGATTCCCCGCATTCGAGGTGGGATGCCTGGGTTCTGCACCATTAAGATGCCCTCTTATGAGGAAGAATACAGGTTCCCCAATTTCCACGCACCCCGAGATGCCCCGACATGCCTGATGTTGTCATCTACTCTGACCGAAGGTTGCTACCATGTCAAGACCCCATGGAATATCCTAATGGAAGTAGTGTAATTAACTAGATTCCATGAAGATATGGCACCGGGAACGAGATTCATGAACCACGACTTAATCTATAAGGGAGACCCGAACTAGGTGATGAGTTCTGAGGAGGAATCCACAGAAGGAAGAACCAACATCCCATCATCCTGTTTTGATCAAGGAGAAAATGTCCCTGAACAAGGAACGGATGCCGCCTGCCTTTGGAAAGCGGGAATGCGGGGTAACAGCTACGCGTCCTCACAAAAGGATTCAGGCGCCCCGATGAAAGTGTCGAAAAAAGTCATATAAATACTTTAAATACATCATGATAACCAACCCTGATAAGAGGTGGTGGAAAATGAATTACATCTGTTTGTGAGACGGTAATCCACCATATGTAGAAATGATGGTTTCATTTCCCATTAGATGAATAAGAAGATGTATTGAAGTTAATAAATCAACAAAATAACATAATAATATATTTTACATAGATATGTTACTATATCAAAATTTTTATAAGAGTTTTGAAGGAGGTATAAGCAAAAATATATATAAAATATTCAGTTAAAATATATACCTATTCTTCTGAAATCCTCCTGATATTTACACCTTAAAACCTCTATGGTTAGTAATTAATAAAAAATAATACCTTTAAGATGTAGAAATGAATGATATTTTGGGTAGATATTTTTGATCTAAATGTCACTTGAAGTGTGTAGTGGAGAGGAGTGAAAGTGTCCATTTATAAGTGGAGGAGAGGACACACTTGGAATTTTCCAAAATATTGAAATATATTCATATCTAACTCAAGTCAAATGGATTCAAAATGGACAATTTCCAAATATTACATGATTTAGGGTTGAAATATGGCCATAATATAGGATTTATATAATATTTTAGGTCATTTTAACTCTTATCAATTTAGTTTAACCCAAGGTAAACCTTTTTAAACATAATGCTAGTAAATGATTTTTTTGTTTTTATTATTCATTATGAAAAACAATTAGTTAATATTATTACTTAATATTAATTATTTTTATTCAAAATATTAAATCCATTTTATAAAATGAAATTAAATTAATTTTCTATATTTAATTTAAAATTGAACAGACAAAACTTGATGAAAAGTGGGTTTTCAGAAAAAAAATATTCTTAATTATAATTTTTTTTCACCAAAATAAAGAATAAAATTGATTATTATGACCATAATTAGATTATTAATAATATGAATAAATTAATTTTACAATTATTTCTTTATAAAAAAATGGAACTTTGTAAATGTCTGAAATGAAAGTATAATTGTCAATAAAAATCATTATTTTTCACCACTAATTTTAAATATATTTTTTTTTGAAAATCCTAAATAATATATCCTATTCTAATTTTTACATGATTAATTTAATATTTAAATATATTTTTTTCAAATAAATTTTTAATATTTTTATAAATTAATTATAATATCCATACAGAAACAACAATAAAAAATATTTTTTAAGGAAAATGAATTCTTGAAGCACAAAATGAATTTATTCTGATTTATTTTATAGTAACCATAATTAAATGAATGTAAAATAATTAAATTGCATATATAATTAAATTATTTCATTATAATCATATTTAATAGTGATTAATTTAATCTATAAAATTACATTTTTGTTAGAATGAAGAAAAAATATCCTTAATAAAATAAACAATTTCTCCCAATAATCCTAACAGAATAAGCGCACACCCGCAATTCGATCAAATTATGAATCAATCAGTTCTTCAATTTATTTTCATTCATCATTGGATTATAAAATCCGGATAAATCCACATAATAAAAACATAATAAATTAAGGTGGATCGATCTCAGTTGATGATTTTCATTTCATTTTTTTTCATTTGTTAAATTCTTGAACTCCACTGACTACCTATAGATGATGCACAATTCAGTGGTTATTCATATGAGAAAGATCATCCAATACTCTCTTCAATGTCTTCATGGTTTTGCAGCTAACCCTGATCTTTCTTCATAGTCTTATACTTATAGAAAATCAACTAGTTAGATGTTTAACTTAATAAAATATATATTTTAATTAATTTATTTTATTTATTATCCCATGATGGCACTCAACCCAAACATCTGAAACGCTCCAAGGTTAAGTCAATCCTGTGTTACAACCTATGTATTCAACTCAATGGTAGCCTCAGATTAATAATTTGTGACTCAATTAAAGATTTATTTCATTTTTAGGTAAACTACACAAGCATGGTATTTAATATATTTCAAAAATTAATTTTAGTATCATTGAGTCTCAAAATCTCACATTGTCTCATCTCATAGCTCCAAAAATTATCCATACAATATTCCAAAGAAATATATTGAAGAATGAGAGTATTTAAATTCTCACCACCTTGTGGATATACATTTCTAAAAGAAAAAAAATACCACACAAAGTGATTTGGGTACTGAGCATGCATCTAGATATCCCACTCGCAAGTGCTCTAATAAAGATTCTCATTCTACCATGATACATGAACTAAAGGAATCCCTTTCCCATGGAAGATCATATTATGCCGATCCTTCATCTCTATTAGGAACTCAAAAAATGTATGTAAATCCTTGATGCACATCTCATCGTAGTCGATAACCTGCGATGGGTCATGTATGTACCTCTTCAATTGTGACATAAGGAAGACAATATGAACTCAATATAATTTTGGAGATAGAGAAATTTATTACACAACCTCTCCAACTATACACAATATTAGGAAACAGATAATTAATATCAGAGCTAGCTTTCCACACCGGCCAAATCTCAACAACCCACATTGAGGTGAGACCCTTAGGAACACATGGTATCCCTAATCTAACTCCAAAGGCCCCCATCATCTATCCCCCTAGGAATTATGATGGCTCTTTGTATTTATATGCTTCTCCTATATGATCTAAAAATTTTTTAGTGGCTCACACAATCTCTTGGCCCATAATTACAAACTCTCAAGGGTTGTCAAGCATAGTGGTAACCTATAGGGTATCCCTTAAAAGGACTTGAATAATTATATATTAATGGTTTAATGATATATATTATTGTTTTAAAACTATACTAATGTAATATCATCCTACAAACTATGACCAAAGTTTAACAACAAAGACCACATCATGTCCTCCATGACTTTAATGGTTCGATCAGTATATACGTCATTCTGGGGGTGAAACACTATGCCCAAACTCAACTGATTCCCAAAGAGATTCTGTAATACCTTCCATAAATAATATTTAAAGTGAGAATCATGTTAATAAATTATCTTTTAGGGAAATACATGGATTCAAACTAGCTCTTTCACATAGAGGATTTCCACGCTCTCTACTGAACTCTGCTCTTGAATAGCCAAGAAGTGGGCCAACTCTGTGAGTCAATCTATGATCACACAAATGTAATATTGTCTCTTGAACATACATGGTAAACACATCATGATGTACATGGATAAAACATAACACTTCCACTCTATCAAATCAATGTGTTTTGATAAACCTGTTGTAACATGGTGCTCAACCTTCACTTGCTGACAAGTAAGGCATCAAGAGAAAAAATATGAAACTCCCTTCTTTTTCCCTAGACACCAAAAGACCATCAGAGGTCCCGATACATCTTAAAAACTCCTAGATATGACACTAAGGGAAATATATGAAACTCCCATATATCCTCCTCACATAACATCACTAATACCAATACGCATCCTCTAAAAATAATTACATGCTCCACACCTTCAGAATATCCATCAAGATCACATCTAGTGGATATCTGAATACGTAGGGTCTCATAGTTGGTATCCCCAAACTATGACTCCCTAAATATCTATAAAAGAGAAGGGGTAACAAAAATCGACTAGAGGCATTCATATCCACAACCATCCATAAAGGATAACTATAAAGATTCCAACTACTCCGACACGTCGCTCAACAACTGTGAATAGGATCTCTTATTGAGAGAATCCTCTACCACACTCCCCTTACCATTAGTATATACAATCTAGAATTCATAATACCATAGGAACTCTATAAATCTCCAATATCTCAATTTATGATCCTTTTGAGAAAAATATACTAGAGATCCTTTTGGTCAGAATAAATGATAAACCGCTTGGACATTAGGTAGAGTCTCCACATCACCAATGCGAAGACTACCACTGGTAGCTCAAGATCATGGGTGGAACAATTTTGATAATGTGGTCTCCATTTTTGTTAACCATAGGGAATCATTGACTAACTCTACATCAGAACATAATTAGGCTAGGTCCCAGATGCATGATATAATACTATGTACAAGACACCCTCCTCTAGTAATATCAATATAGGATAGCTCATCAATCAATACCTCAACTCTAATAAATCATACTGGAACCTCTCTTCCCACACAAAAGGATTCCCCTTTAAGGTCAAAGCTTTCAAGGGAGATGATATCACAGAGAAATAAGGTACGAATCAATGACAATAGCCAACCAACACAAAGAAGATCTATACCTACATCACTATCTTAGGTGGCTCCCAAGATTAAACTGCATAAACTTTCATTGGGTTCACTACTACACCATCTAATGAGATATCATATTCCAAATAGTGGACCTCCTAAATCTAAAACTGGAACATTGTGAACTTCCTGAAATGTTGGTTCTCTTAGAGTATGCTCAGAACCATCCTCAAGTGTCTCACATGATCCTTCTTGGATTATGATTACACTAGGATATTATCAATGAAGACTAATGAAAACCAGTATAAGAAAGGATAAAAGATCCAATTCTTGAGATTCGGTTCATGTGAGATCCATTTTTCTTTGCCTCTTTTATTCTGCATGACCATTATCAGAAGAGAATCATCCCTTATTTGCATGACCTACCTAATATAGTCTATTTCTTCATTCTGCACCTATGATTAATTTTTCCATGTATTGAAAGAATGATTGCTTGAATACATCATGGAAGAAGAATTTTTTTACTATTTTTTAGAAAATAAATGAATACTTTTTAAAATGTGAAAATTGAAAAAGTAAAGTAAAAAAATAATAAGATCTCTGGTACTTATAAAGTAGAAGGTCCAGTTCCATTGCATGCCACTCTTGCAATGGAAGAGGAGGAATCCACAATAGTGATTCATTTTTAAGAAAGGATGGAAGATCCCAACTACCTACTTCAATAAACTTATACTCTCATTCAAGAGGCACTTATCACTGAATAAGTGATTGAAACAAACCCAACTCATGGAGTTGATCCTTTATTAAAATCTATCTGTTCTGATTTCATTAAATTTTATTTGAGTGTCACTCCTTATGATTTTGAATTTTCATATTTGGTTAATACTTTTCCTTAGATGAAGATGAAGCAACAACACCCACACCTGTTGAGGAACTGATGGTGATCCCTAATTTTAATGAAACTACATTTTTAGGAAGCCCATAAAGAAATCCAAGTAGCTGAGCCTAAGGAAACTGTGATAGAGTCTGATCACACTAAAAGGGGAAATTATTATTTACATTCTTTATTTTAAAATTAAATAGAATTAAAAAAAATACATTCTAACCATACTTTTGAAATTACAATCCATACATTCTAGGTTGAGCATGCATTAGAAGAGAAACAGAAAGTTGCAGAAGCAGTAACAAAAGAGGAGTTGGTGCCATAATTTATCCTACCCATTCCATGAAAACTATACCAAATTATGAAGGGTTTGGATCTTTTATACTCTATACATGTAATTATCTTAAAAAAATAAGGATAAATGGAAGTTGGGAAAAGAAAAATGTGGTGGTTCATTTCCAAGAAAATCCGCCCACCAACAGATTATGGATAATAGATGGTACTGTCCACTAGAGGGAGTAAAAATTCTGGGCCTACTTGGGGGATCATACCAAGATTTATCCTTTACTTTCTTTTGATTAATTTTATTTTTCATATTAAGAATTTATAATTCAAATCAAGTCTTAAGAATTAGTCAATAATACATCCAACTCCCTCTTAATTTTTTTTTATCTTAAAAGACCTGATCCTGGTGATTAATTGAATAATTTTATTTTTTAGGTTCATGATGGCATAAGGAATCCTCAAACGATGAAAGAAAAGTGGAATAAGATTCAGTTAAAAATGGATTTCATTTTTATTATTTAAAATTTTAAATTACTTACATTTTTTGGTTCAAAACATGTTTTTAAATTTAATGATTATAATTGCATTCCCACATTTGAATTAATGTTTTCCTTGAATTATCTAGGAGTCATGAGTTTCTTAGAAATCCAATGATGAAATGTTTTAGATTTCAATTTTATTGAAATTTAATGAGTAAAATGGATAATCAAATTATTTAAATTAAGCATAGATATTTAAATGAGGACTCATTATTTAAGTGAATTAGTTGATTTATGTAAATGAAATTTCCCACCCATTTTTCTTGCTTTGAATTTCTGAAGTTCCTGTGAAATGATTTTTTATTATTTATCATACCATGAATAATTATCCCAAATATCATATGTTTCAATACCAATAGGATTTCTAGACCAAGTACTTCCTATTTATTGTTGATCGTATTTCTTGAGTGATCTTGGGACATGTCACCTACCAGAACTTGCATTGAAACATGTAAGAGTTATTACTGCACAAAAACACATATAAAATGATTGAGTAAACTTTTAAAAATACCTTATCCTTAAAGATAACCTTTACATCAGTCCTTATTTTTATCCCATAGATACCATGAATTACCTTTATAGGGATGATCCATGTTTCACTCCATTTTATCCATTCATACCCTACTCTTGGTATTTTCATGGTTTTTAAAGTTTAAGTGTGAGGGTGAAGAGATTTATGGTGTAAGGGATGATTTAAATTATAAGTAAAAAGTGCGGGGGTTAAATTTATTTATTTTTAAAAGGTTTTTTAATCATTCATTGTACTTTATTTCTCCCCTCTTGAACTAAAAAAATAAACAAAATGACAAAAAATCTAAAAAAATGAGAAAAATGGGTTGTGATTTCAAAAAACAAAAAATCTCCATTTTCTAAACCAATGATCATTTGATCATATGTGGTTAGGTTATGGATTTGAGGTTTGATATAACCATAAATTTTAAAAAAATCAGTCGGGTGAAAAAATCATTCATTATTCTTACATGATCATGACCTTATTTTGAGTTTTGGGGGAAGTATGTGTTGCTAAATTGAAGAGGATAACTTCATTACACTTTTACTTTTGATATATTGCATTATAATTAAGATATTATCCTACTCCTTGAGAATTAATTTTTAATACATTAAATGATACCAACCTTATGCCTCCGAGTCATTTGAACCTTTATTGCCAGTTCCCATGATTTTATGTGATTTTTTCTTTACAAAGTCGAGAAAGTAGATCATTTACAATTCCATGGATAAGGAAAATGTTCTCAATATATGATCTTAAATATAGTAGATTTTTATCATGAGAGATGATAGTAAAGATTCAAAGGTGAGGTAAATCATGATGTGAAATGTTTAATGATAATGAATTAAGGATCTTGAATGAATGAAGGGAAAAGTTTCATCATTCTTCATAGGGGAAAAGTAAAATGAATGATTTGATAGTTTCTTTGAAAAATGGGAAATTAAATTGATATTTTATGTGTATTTTTTAATGTTTAATTTGAAATTGAAAATTGTTAAATTTTATTACTTTGGAATTTTAATATTGGTAATATTGGTGTCCTCTGAATTCCATGTTGAAATTTTATGCTTGAGGACAAGCATGATTTAAGTGTGGGAGAGTTGATAGAGAAAATATTTTCAATAAATTTTAATTTAATTTATTTTTTTTAAATACCAAAAAAGTGTTACTAAGTAAATTTCCACATTTTATAATATTGGTGGTATTTTGTGTTTAATCGTAAAAATGTCCCATTTCATATTTTTAACAGTTTTAAATTATTATCGTATTTTGGTAATAAAATTTTATATGTTAATACAAATTGTGAAATTATTATTTTTTAGGATTATACACATCTAAGGATTCAATTCTTCCTTCCTGAACAAAAGATGAATTGACCATATGGAAGCTTAAAAGAAGCTCAAAATTTGGACCATGAAAACTGTATACAGATATGTCAAATTTTGGTGTTGGGTCCCAAACTCATTCATGATGGGCCCAATTACTACGAAATTTGGTGCGTGGACATTAAATAAGTTTGTAACATCTTTCATGAAGGATAGGATGCATGAATGTTATATATTAATTGTCATTAAGGAATTCTAATCTAGAGGTTTTCAATTTAGATAGTCTGACTGGACAAAATAAATTGTTAGAGTAAAATGGGTATAACTCTCGAAATACATGACCAAATATGCTGAAATTTTTAGTATAGACGACCAAGATATTTATAAACTGCATTAAAGAATTATAAAATGCATGAAGATGTCATTTATTGGGGCTACAATGCATTAAATTTTGGGGTAGAAATTATTCCTATAAAAGGAGGGGATATCCTCCCTCTCAAAGCATCCCATTTTCCATCCCATTCCTTCAAGGTACAAAGGAGGAGATATCAACCAAGGGAGGCTAGACACAAATCATCCCCTTTTCTTATTAATTTATTTTTGTTTTAGTTTTCAATAATAGATTATATTTCTAATAAATTCATGCATTGTTTTCATTTTTGTGTCAACCCATCCACCCTCTTTTCTTCTTCACCAACTTTTCTCTTTTATTATTTTATTATTCTAAAATTTCCACTGTGAACTATAATACTCATGATCATGAGTAACTAAACTGAGGAATATCCCGAGGTAGAAATCAGGTTCTTAAACCCGAGTCCATGTTTTTAATATTCTTTGAGTTAATTATAAGGATAATTTATAGTGGGTGTAATCCTTACTGTGGTTGTCTAAAGTCTAACTTCTTAATCTACAACCATTTTCCATCGATTGAAATGGTGGATTAAGGATGTACTTGGAGATCTCTAAAGTGGACTTTTCATTCATAATCATGGTATATTTAGGTTTTCACACATACGATTGTGTGTGTTCACTAAGAATATTTGAAGCTGGTCAATGAAGGTGCTCACTGAAAGTTCTCTTTGGAGAACTTCATTTCTTAAATAATTCAGTTGTGTTTATCATTGCATGTTATTTAAAATTTAATTTAAAATTTAATTTAAAATTTAATTTATTAAATTTCATTTATAAATTAAAAAACAACAAAAATAATTAGTTTTAGTTGAATTAGATTATGTAGGTGAACGAAATAAGAATGCTACAAATGTGAGACAACCCTGGTCAACCTCTATGCTGCACTAGGAAAACATAAGAATATGTTTTTTCCAGGACCCATGATAGGATTTCATCCAAGGGAATCAAAAATTACTCATAGTGATCATAAAAACATCTGAATATTATCATTGGAATACCCTCATCCCATACTCTCAAATGGTGACACCCTTATCTAAGGTCAATCTTCGAGAACCATCATGCCCCTCTAAACTGATCAAAGAGGACATTAATACTCCGTAGTGGATAATTATTCTTTACAATCACCTAGTTTAGATGATGATAATACATACACAACCTCAAAATCCCATCTAACCTCTTGGAAAACAATACAGGGGCTGCCTTGGGTAAAACATTGGGTTTAAAAAATAGCTTTCTCTTCAAGTCCTCCAACATCACCCTCATCTTGGAAAGATATATGAGAGCCATATAAATTTATGGTATAGATATTAGACCTTTAAAATGGTTTACATCAATGTAGAAGTCTATATATCGACCAGGGGGGTGGTGTAAGCTAGAAATGTCCTCCAGAAATATGTCCTTACACTGCACCACCACTGTAGGAAACTGAAAACTAATTGCATCCATTACTCTAAGGTCCATTCTAGTCAACTGATGAGTAATAAACTACACCATCCTATGTGTGAGTCAATAATACTCCTACTGGGATTCCTTTTCACCCACAAAGGAAAACCCCACCATATCATTATAGAGACACTCCATCCATCTCATGAAACAATCTATCTACTCATGATTTATAGATAACAAGTTCATACCTAAGATGGTGTCACAAGGACACATCACTCCTATAAATATATTCCAAAATAAAATCATTCCATCACGATTTTGATCACACAACCAAAATAAGTGTTTGATCACTAAGTCATATCTAGTAGTAGTCTTCAAGTGAAAGTGTTAAGCCAAGGGATCAACCAGAATCTCTATACATCAAACATGATAAGTGTTAATAGAGGAATTAATAAAAAATATGTCTATCAATACTGTAAGTAAGGTAAAAAAGACATAGATCGTACATTTTATTATCCCTAGAGCCTCTAAGTCATAACCCTTCACCGCTTGCAGCTTCCCTAACCACTGACCACCAGCTCCTTAAGCCTGTAGGGGACCACCTAGGGATCATGATTGTAACAAGTCATAATTTTTTCCACCTTGACACATTATCCAAGATCTTAAACCATGCTCTCCACCCTATGGACCTTCCATATGTAATGCCTCCATTTTATTACATTAGATTTCATTTCATAGAAAAACATAGGGTATTTTAATGTTTATTTTATTAGAAATAAGGTACATAATACATGAAAACATAACACATTCTTCTAAGTCCAATTTAAATACATATTAATGGGTTAAATATAAGTTACTTTTACTATATCTAATATCCCGAGGGCATACATACAAGGAAAGGGGTGATCATGAAGCTCAGTAAGGAAATTGTCAAGAGAGGCAGATAACATGTGATCTTGAGACATATCAATAAGAACACAAGGCATAAAAATAAGGCATGAAAAAGGAGAATATAAAAATAACAACATGAATAATGACATTAAAATGGGGCTAATACATTTAAATGATATATTATTAGACATATCACCATGTTTATCACAAAGGTTTCATATAAGAAAATTACCAATATTATTCACTAATGTATCCTAAAACATGTCATATCTAGAGATTAAATTATTTAACCAATTCATTGGATAAATATCAAGGAACACCATTAATATGTATTAATTTCATGTGATCCACATATATCATAATAAAACATTTAGTTAATAACCCATGGAGAATAGTGAATGGGTTTCTTATCAAAATCATTATGTAAAAAATTGCTTAATGATGTGATCAATATGTTATCTCTAACCCAAAAAGGAAATGTCAGTTTCATATATATAAATACCTGAATGAAAATTTAATTTCTAAATATTTTTTAATACACATTTAGAAGAAAAGGGGTTTGGTTATTCAAATAAAAAGGATAATATAATTTCTCATTTAAAATAGAGAAACTTTATAAGTAAATTTGGTAGCATAATAGGTATACAACATGGTTTTAGAAAAGGGTAAAATGATGGATAATGAAGTTAACCAATTGATAAAAGACTATTATTATAGTAAAGGGACAATATAGATTTTAAACAAGAACAAATTTTGGAAATTATAAGAGTTACCACAAATGGTAACTTGAATGGAAAAGAGAAGTGAAGATTTCCCTTACCTGGAAGATTGTTTCCTAAAATTTGATTATGGAACATTCGGAGCCTGAATAAACCTTGGGAGAAAACTTGGGGGGGACAAATTGGGAGAAAAAATCACCATAACTTCATGGATAATGAATTATTAGTTACGGGGAATGGTAAAATGGGTGGGAATTCATAAGAAAAGTGGAGGAATTTTTTAATAATTTTCTAATATAGGTCTTGGAAATCTTGGTTGTAGAAAATGAAAAACCATAGTAATACCCGTGGGATTTTATCATGGTTTTTTACATTTGGGTATGATTTTATGATATTTCAATACACTAAAAAATACCATTTTTTAATACTTATTTTTTCATGGAAAAAATAATAATTCAACAAAGTAATGTTTTAAAAAATTAAAATTAAAATTTTAAACATTGTAAAGTCACTTATAGTTTTAAAAATTGATTAAAATATATTAAAATGATTAATTTTAATAAATAATTTTTTGTTCATGGATTTTGGTTAATTAATTATTAAATCATTATTAAATAAAAATGATGACATAAAACATACCGAAAAACCAAAACAATATTTTTAATATTCATGGGAAAATATAGTATTTTTGAAAATTCTCATAAATTCACCCTAACTTAATTTCAACATGATAGTTTCAAATATAATTTTTATTTTATCTAAATATTTATATAAATATTATAATTTTAACATTCAAAAATAAAATTCCTTATTTATTAAAAAATATCAGTTTTAAGGCACAATCAAATTTTTGACACTAATAAAAATATACTAGGACACTATTAATTTTTTTATCATTTATATTTAAATTTCATTGTTTTAAAATAATATTTAAATAAAATAAAAATTATTCAAAAATCCATGGTTTATTATTAGAATTTATATCTTTTCTAAAAAAATATAATTATGTTTTATTTGTGTCCAAAAATAAATTTATCAAATTCATCTAAATTTAACATATATTTCATTAAGAAAAACTATTCTTAACAGGAATTTATGGAATACAAATTTTATTTATACAAAAAATTGCACTTTATATAACTAATTCTTAGACACGTAACACCTTATTACACTAGCATACACCCTAAGGGTATGGTGTGTGATGATGGTAGTTTCATGGGCTGGGTCAGCTAACATTGAACAAGTGGTAATCTTCACTAACCCAGACTTATCACATTGGAAATTTCATTCAAGATTCACTTTCTGAATCTCAAATTGGGCATGGTTAAGGGAAAAACCAAGTGACACAACCACCCTCCCAAGTTCTAAAAATGGGATTCAAATGACATGATTCTTTTGGTTGAGGCCATCGATTTTTCTTTCTATTTCTATTATTATTTGTCATTACTACATATAAACACTAATTATAATAGTAAAATTATCAACCAAGGGTACATTTTCTTATTGAAATATTGAAAAATGGTCATATTTTACCCATGGTTATATAATGATCGAATCCCAACAACCACATTTCTCTTTATAACCTATAAATAACACTCCATTATTTCAATAAAATTCCACTACAATTTATCCCTAAGGTTATATTTTCATTTCATAAGATGTTTCTTAGTTTACCAATATTTTGTTTCATTTATATGTAGTTTTCAGTAGGGGATATGATTTTAGTAGATTGGGGCAATCGTTATTTTCCCATTTTAGATTTTCTATTTTATATTTTTTCCTAGATGTAATGTTTGGAATTTTAGTTGGTTTCATAGATGAATAATGTAATGATCATTATTAATGAGATAAAATTTTATTAGTTTCTCTTTATTTTGTACATATATAATAATATTTAACATATAACACACATTTATTCAGGAAACAAATATCAATTAAAAGAAACTAGATCATTACATTCTTTCCCCTTATAAAATATTAACCCCAAAAATTTCAAATCATTCGTTATGTTGAGAAAAGGGTAGGGTACTTCTGTCCCATTTTATCATCTAGTTCCCATGTTTCTTCTTTATAATGGATCCTCCAAAATAATTTTACAAGGTGGGTTGTCATGTTTCATATAAACATGTCTTTATAGTCCATGATCTCTACTGAATTCTTCTCATAAGAGTGGTCATATTATAGTTGTTCCACCTCCAGACTCAATACATGTGATGGATCAGGTATGTACTTTCTCAAGAGAGATAAATGGGATAAATCATGAACCTAATCCATATTTTGTGTTTGTTAAAGCTAATAGGACATTCCTCCTATGTGATCAAGTAATTTAAAGGTCCCAATGTACCTAGGGAAAATATTACCTTTCATTAAAAATCACTGGAACCACTTCCATGGTTATATCCAAAGGATTTTTTTTCTCCAAAATAAAATTCCATGTATGTTCATCAGTTAACAACATAGATATTCTACCGTCTCTGAGTATATTTTATATGTTTTTGGATGGTATGAATTTTTCCAATCATCTCTTCCATAAGATCAAGCCCAAGTGGATTCTTCTCATAGACTTCATCCCAACAAGTGGGAGTTTTACATAACTTCCCATATAAAACATTATATAGTTCTATCTGAATAGTCAAGTGGAATTTGTTTTTGTATGAGAACTCAACTAATGAATGGTGTTGATCCCATACACCTTTAAATTCCATTGAGCATTTTCTAAGCATGAACTCGAGTTTCTGAATATTACTTTCATATTGGCCATTAGTTTGGGGGTGATAGGACATACTAAAGTTAAATTCAACATTCAGATCACGTTGAATAATTCTCTAGAATTTAGTTTTGAACCTTAGATCTTGATAAAAAAATGATAGAATATGTAACCCCATACATCCTCACCACATTATTTATATATATATTGGAAAGATGGTCAAGAGGAAAATCTTCATGAATAAAAATGAAATGGGAAGTCTTTGGGAGTCAATCTACTATAACCCATATAAAATTGATTTATTTGGATATTTTTGGGAGACTAGTGTTGAAGTCCATAGTGATATTGTGCCAATTTCATGTTGGTATGTTTCATGGCCCCTCCATACAAATATAACCCTCATGGGATGTCAATGAAGACATGGAGATAATTAACCCTGAGTCCTACCGCTAATAGGCCCCAGGTTTGCGAGTAGAACCAAGGGTGTACAACACTCACAATATAGGAGGCATTACCCTTTTTAAGAAACAAGATTAGGTGATAAGATGAATCATAAAAAATGAAAATCCCAGCCACAATATAAAATAATTCAAAAACCATCACAAATTTATGTATAAAAAAATTGATAAAAAATACAAAATTCTTCAAATAAAATACTAAAATTAAAGCTAAGCTACGACACAAAATCTATAAAGAATCAGAGATAGAAAGGTAAATCATTTTTTGATAAATCCTCTTAGAAACCTAAAAACAGTTATATATATATAGGGTGATAATACCAACATACTCAGTAAAAAAAAATTATCTTATTAAAATGTGAATGGAGCATACTAATGCACCCATGAGAAAATAATAGAACCAAATATCACCTAAACAAGTATACTAACCAAAACCAACCTCACCAAGGAACACTCACCAATTAACACAATTCAAGTAATATAATATAAATAAAATCAATGATAGGGTACCACACACCAATTTCCCACTGGTATGAAGCACTAGAACAACATAATATAACCTAGAGATCCTTTCCCTTTTTTATACAACATCCCATTCCTCCAGAACACACTTGGACCTCACAACACATCATGCCCCCACACACCTGGGACTCAAGACATATCCCTCCCAAACACACATGGGCCTCACAACATACCCATTCCACACACACCAAGGCCTCACAACACATCACATCTCATCCCAAAGATAGCTAGGAAATCACATCAAATCCCATCCTAAAGACACATGGGAAAGTAAAAACCACCATGCCGCAAACACTTGGGCCATCTCAACCACCATATGAAGCACTAAGAGACCTACAACCATCAAAGCCTATGCCATACCTACCTCACATAGAAGAGAGAGTTCAAAAGTGCGGGTACTCATCTATCCATACTTATCATAGGATTTTGGGATAAACACCATCCTCCATAATGGTGGGGGTGTTGGGCACATAGTTCTTAACATGGGTGGGGTGTGTATAGAAATAACAAGAAAATAAAAGTATATATATATATGATACCAAACACCCAATCCCAAACTATGGGTTCCCAGACAACCACCAACTCAGAACACTACCACCTTTTCTACTACCTCTAAATTCACAACACCACACAACAAGCCGCAAATCCCATTTCACTTTCCCAACCAATTTAATTAACCATTTCCATTCCATTAACAAAACATATAGAAACCATTCCAAACATTATTAAAAAATAATTTTTTCATTCCATCAATACCAGAGAAACTATCAGGCATAGAACACATCAAGAAACATAGTAACAATCATTCAGAAGATGATGAGTCCTCGTAAATTAATGCACTTCATATTAATGAAACATCATACCATGACCCCTTTATATAGGGTGTGGATTTATGGATGTTATCAATGAAGATAATCTCTAAAAAAACCCACAAAAATAACTATTATACTTCTTTACACATCCCATAGATTATTCTATCAACAGAACCAACCCCTACTCACAACCACATCTAGCAACACACAACAACACAACCAACTTCATAACCCTACTGCATAATCACACCACACCCAACACAAGCCCACTGTACAACCACATGTCATCGAATCCCCCCCTCCACACACAAGCCACATTGAACCCACACATCACATATACAAGCTTACCAAGGTGGAAAATTTTTAGATTTAATAAGGCACTCCCTATTGAATTCAACTTATTAATTTAGGGGTTATCACAAAAACTATATGATCCTAGGGAATCCATTTTTTAGCTGAATATACATGGATAACCAATTTTTTATATATAAGTGTTCAATGGAAACCAAACAACATGAATTCCATAAACCATTCTTTTTTAAAATAACAACCCCAAATGGCCATGATTTGTAGTTGTTAGTTTGTCCATACAAATCACAATATAAATAAAAACAATAACACAACAAGATCATGTGTCACTTTTACAAACCCCTGTATATTGATTTTTAAACCAATTTGATTATATTTATTTTTCCTTAATAAAATATCTTTATAAAGTAAAATATATATACCCTTCCCAAATGGTGTAAAATTATGATATTTGAAGGAAAAAACTATCAAAAAGAAAAGATGGTCGAAACTTCCTGGTTGCACCAAAAGAGGGTCGTGCGTAGAGTAGGAAATTCTATTTAGAATCACAAACCAAAATCAGAAAAACTCTCCTAGGAAGAATGTTTTAGGGACGTATAATATCAAGATAAAGTAGAAGTTATGGATGAAGGGAATTGTATCTTGACTTTAGGATGATCTGATTTGAGTCAAATATTAGACACAATTTTTGATTTTCCATTAAAGGCCGATCTGGCCAAGAGCATGCAGTTTGACCATTTCAAGGCCTCTCAACACTAAGGTAATTAAAGAAATAATTAATGTTTTTTGAAATGACTATAAAATCCATTAATTTAGTCATTAATAGAAATTCCCATCATAAATGTTGTAAAAATGGGAAAACCCGACAATGGTAGTAGAATTGGAAAACCATTGGAAAAGAGGTGTCATTGGTAGTGAGGCACCATTAGGAAGAACCACCATCCACCATCAGGGATTCAATGCTAGGAGAGGCACTACCAAACAAGGAACCTATAGACCAGACACCACAAGGGAGAGCTAATATCAACCATGAGTCACCACGAGGGTGAGACAAGACTAGGGTGAGACACCACCAGGGTCAGACATCGCTAGGGTGAGACACCACCAAGGTGAGACACCACCAGGGTGAGAAAGAGCTAAGGTGAGACACTAATAGGGTGAGAAACCACCAGGGTGATACACCACCATGGTGAGAAATTTCTAGGGCGAGACACCGCCAAGGTGAGACACTGCCAGGGTAAGACACCATGGGGGTGAGACACCACCAGGGTGAGACAACAACACGGTGAGATAAAGTTGGGATGAATCACCATTGGGAAAGTAGAATTTTGGTAAACACCCAAAAAAACCTATGTTGGAAAACTTCATGTCTCATGAAACACCCATAACCACCACGACCACATAAAATAATAGATTTTTCAGAAAAGTAATGGACTATAGGGTACATTCCATTACATAAGATGCCTCTTAAACAATTCTATTCCCCTATAATTTTAAAACAACCAAATGGGAAAGATAGAAAGGGTTTGAAGAAACATACCTCAAGATACCACTATAAGATATTGTCATACTTGAAAAACTGCACCCAAATAAAGACATCAACATCCAAAAAACCACCTTATTTTATTTTAATACTAGAGTGGAAACCTCTACCCCCAAGAACACCTCCTCCGACATATGCTAACTAGGGATTATCTTCAGGGTTGTTGAAACGTCAACCCAAATGACCAAAAAAACAATGCAAAACCATAAAAAACTATACCGTCTTGAACCAAAGAATTAGGGAGTTATGCACTCCATGTCAAGATACTATCCAGTCTGGGCATCACTAACTCACCCGCACAAGTTTAATCACATCACATTCAATGATCCTAAATTATGAATCAAGTCCTTCCCTTTTCATACATCAGGTATTTATCACACATCACACCACAAACATTGAAAACTAAGAAAAACCTCTCACATAATAATAAAAAAGTCTCAAACTTTACATCACAATGAAAAAATGATTAAAAAAACTTAAAAAAAACTGTGGGTACTGGGAACACATCTATGTATCTCCCTACTAAGTACTATCCTCTTGGACACCATTCCTACATTACTAATAATATAAAGGATTGGTTCATCCATGAAACACATTATCTCAATGATCCTGGATCTATAAAATTTGTTCCTCAAATGTCCCATCATCCTCGATATCCAACTCTACCTAGTGAATGACATGGGAGTCATTGTCAAGGTATCGATGAAACTAAGAGACGTGAAATATTTTGTGGATCTTTTTTAACCACAGTGGAAATTACAACCGTTATGAAACCCTTCCAACTCATCCAACACCTCAAAGGGCCCGACGAACCTGGGAGAAATATTTCTCCCTCTTCCAATCCTCATCTACCCTTTTTATGGGGGATCCTTCAGGAAAAAATGGTCCCCAATCTCGAACTAAAAAGGCCTCATCCTGCGAACAATATAAGACTTTTTCTGGTTCTGCACTGCTTTCATCCTCTCACGAACAAGTTGAACCTTTTGTGTCGTGATCTGTACCACATCGCGACCAAGAATAACTATCTCCCCAACCTCAATATAGAACAATGGAGAAAGAAACAACCTTCCATATAAATACTTAAATGGATCCACACCAATGGAAGGGTGATAACTACTATTATAAGAAAAATATAAAAAATAAATGAACCATAAACAAGATCCACTAAAGTACAAGATGCACACTCACAACATTTCCTCCAATGTCTAGATAGTCTATTCCATCTACCCATCTATTTGAGGGTGGAAAGAAGTACTGATGCATAACTGAGTGCCAAAATCATGTTGCGATATCATATGGACTCTTGAGGTAAACCGATAGTCTAGATATGAGAAAATGGACCTTAAAACTCCAAGAAAACACACCACCTCATCCACGTACCTCTTATCCAAGAAATACACTATGCTCGACTCCTTCATTGCTAATATGTGAGCTGATTTCAACAACTGATCCACTATCACCCAGATAGAATCACAACCCCACCGATCTCTTCATAACCCTGTGATAAAATCCATTGAGATGTCATCCCATTTCCACTCAGGAATGTTGAAATGCTGTAACAGTCAACTGAGAACAAAATTATGAACCTTTACCAGATAGAAACCTAGGTATTTTTCCATGAACTCCTCTACTTCCCATTTCATATCGGGACACGAAAACATGATCCTCAGGCCACAATACTCTTGGAAAATCCATGGTGTACCTCCAAAGGTGAGATATGAAACTCAATAAGGACTCCATCATGTATCTCCACTAGAATAAATATCCTTTCAAAAAACAATGTCCAATTTTGACTATCCTCTGACCATCCTTCTGGAGCATCACTATGTACAACATGATCACACACCACCTTTGCCTATGAGTCTCTCCACTAATACTCCTCCACCTACAACATCAGAGAAGGATGCACCGTCATCTGAAACATACTAACATTACCACCATCAACTCTTGAATTTAAGTGCAAGGATTCCAAATCCTCCACAGCTTTCCAATCATTCCCTGATTCCCAAACAACCTTGTCCTACTAATTTCAAAGATTTAGCCCTGAAATTCCCCATTCTTGATGTGTAGAAGATCTCAAAATCATAGTCCTGAAGAAACTCCATCCAACTCTACTGTCACAGATTCAATTAATGCTAGGAAAATATATACCTCAATATATTATGATTAGGGAAGACCTCAAATCACTCCCCTATGAGGTAATTCCATCACAACTTCAGTACATACACAACCAATTATAGAACAGGATCATCGGTGGAATAGTTCCACTAGTGGAGAGGTAACTGTATGTACCTATAAGAGATCATTTCCCCCTATTGAATCTACACACATCCCAAATCCAAATGGGAAGCATCCCAAAACACTTTGAAAATTACCCATTCCTCATAAAACCAAAGCACTGGGGCACTAAAAAACATTCCCTACAAAAAACCGAATGCTTCCTGAAACTGATCACTCCACAAAAAATCCTAATCTTTCTTGGAGAAAGCTATCAATGGGTGTACAACTGGAGAGAAATCTGGTAAAAAAATCTGAAAATAGTTGGTGAGACTATGGAAATGTGAACCTTTTCCACATCCTTGGATGCTGAACAAGAACCTACAGCTTCATCCTTCGATGAGTCTACTCAAAAAACCTATAGATACACCAAATTTCTATGGAAAAAAACCTCTCATGTATAGAACATACACTTGGAAAAATTTCTATAGAGCTGGTGGCATCAAAGAACCTACATGATAGTTATGACATGCTCAGCTTGATCCTCCATTGAATTTGAGTAGATTAAGATATCATCGAATAATATGATGATGAAATAATATCATAACTCACCAAACATGGAGTTCATAAGACCCATGAAAATTTATGGTGTGTTCGTAACATCAAATGACATCACTACAAAATCAAAGTTCCCATACCAGCATCTGAAGGAATTTATCAGGATATCACCATCCCTCACCCTCAACTAATGATATCCAGAATGAAGATCGATCTTAAAAAACCAAACTTCCCCTATTAGCTGGTCAAAAATATCATCTATCTTTGGAAGAGGGAAATGGTTGTTGATTTTCACCTAATTCAATCTCTGGTAGTCAATACACAACCTCAGACTACAATAAAACTTCTCAAAAAACAACACTGGAGCACCTCACAGCGATAAACTGGGCCAGATAAAACCCTTCTTTATCAAATAATGTATTTGAATCGTCAACTCCTGCATCTCAAAATGTGACATACGATAAGGGTACATTGAAATCAGAGAAGCACAAAGCTGGAAGTATATCCTTAACTGAACATCATGTCGAGGGGGTAGTGTCACAACCTCCTTGGGGAAAACATACAGGATCTCCCCAATGACCTTGGGAACCTCAACCATCTCAACATCCATTAATACCAATGACAACTCATCCAATAAGAAAAGAAGGGGCTTCACATTATGAAAACCCACCTGACAACCCCACTCACCAATGAAAACCTCACAATGACCATCCACATATGACAACACGACTCTCCTCTAGAAGAAATCGGTAATATGACATATTTAATACAACTAGTTGATGCCAAGAATGACTTAGTATGGATAAATATGCAGCAATAAAATATCCCCACAATACTAATGTGGTCCCATTATCAGTCTACATCCCTAACACACATCAAAAAATTTAGTCTGGCCTTTGACTTGTGTACTCAACACCATGGGAATAGGAAGCATCTCTACGTCTAGTCCCAGAGCATGTGATGGAGTGGGTGAAATAAATGAGTTCAAATATCATGAATCAAACAAGGAAAAAACAATGAAAATAAGAAAACTGGTCCTACCTCTAATGATCTATAGACCCGCTGGAACTACTGCCTCTATTATGTGAAACTGACCATGCCCATCTCCTCTACCTCTCTACTGACAACCATCTCCATGACCACACTCATTTCATGGTCCCTAAACATGAGGAACATCTTCAAGTTGGCCTCTACCATCTCTATCTACTCTAATAAAAGTAAAATATGGATACCACTGCTGCTGAAATGGGATTAATAGAAACTATTGATGAGGATGGCACTGAACCTATCCACCTCCACCAAACTGATCACAGAGAAGTACTGGGTATTGTCTCTAGAGAAGACCTTGAACCCTGCAACCAAAAAACACTGGCACAAAGATCCTAGGAAAATCATAGAAACTAATGCCACCAGAAGTCCATAATGGAAGATACTGAGGTCGATTCCCTTCTAGTAAAAAATCTTGAAGGTCCCGTCACTTGAGACCTAGCCCAGACAACTCTTCCTCTTAAAGGACTCTTCTGGATCCACTATCATGGTAAAACTCCTTGTGAGTGCATATGTTCAATCACATCCAACTTCCTCTAAACCACCAATTATGTTGGAAATGTAAATGCAGTAACCAAATACTAGATAGAAGGAAATAGTGCCTCCTAAAGAAGTCTCTCACTAGACTCCTCATCTAAAAAAATCTCTTGTACAAAATGTAAAAGGTCCTTGAACATAATTTCCTACTCCCACACAAACATGATACCCTGTTGAAGGGACAGTAGATCCTAACTCTTCTTAGAACTCCTGGTTGACAAAAGGAACTCCGCACGAAACTACTTCTATAATTCAACCCACAAAATGTCTGCCTCCTTCCGCTCTCCCAGATACAACGTCCACCACTGATGCACATCTCCCCGTATCTGACTGACTACCAAAGGGACCCAATACTCTATTGGGGACCAGATCAAACTGAAACCAATATCAAGATCCTCCATCCAGATCTCTATATACATGTCTAAAATACTTCTCCTGCACTTCCCCAAATACTTCCAATATTAATCACACAACATCCCCTGTCACTAGTCCTCCTTCAAAACACGATTAACCCTACACTGATCTACTAGATTAGCCTACTAAACCTAAAATTCCTGATCCACACATGGATGATGACCAGGAGCCATAACTGAAAGGTATACAAATATTTCCTAATCCAAAGTAGTATGGAATCTTCATTAAGATTTATTTTAACTCATTTTATTTATTTTATCCATTTTAACCTTCCTAAGACAACCCCATTAAAAAAATTACACATGTCATTATGATGAATGTACCTTTCCTAAGAATCTAACCATACAATTAGGTAAACCTCACTTGGCCTTTTAATAAGCTCATATCACATGCATTGGGTTATCAGGGGACCTAAAATCCCATGTCCTAGTTGGTCTCCTCAGCCTATGTCATACACCAAGTTCAATTGGAACTACTGCTATACAATCCCATGAAATCCTCACTGTTCTTTACTCGAAGAGCCATCCTATCTCTCAACCATAACCTATAATACCAATTTGTCAGGACCCCTTCCCTCTAAAGATACCCCTCCTAGGCGGACAGTGAAGAAAGGGAGATAATGACCCCAATGTCCTGCCTCCACTAGGCCACAAGTTGGCGACTAACAATAAGGGTGTATGAATCCCACAATGTGGGATGCATTACACTTTTTATGAAATAAGATCGAGAGATAAGAAAAATCATCAACAATGAAACTCAGAGAAAAAATATTAAATAAATCCAAAAACATCCCACATGAATGTATAAAATCGAACTGATAAAATATAAAAAAATATTCCAAAGGAAATACCAAAGGTAAAGATAAGTAGCGACACAACAATTGTCATTAAATCAGGCTAGTAAGGTCCAACATGGTCTGTGAAATCCTCCTAGAAATATGGAAACAATTTTATATATGTAGGGTGATCATAAAGGTATACTCTGTCGGAAAACAAAATTATCTCTTGCAAATGTGAAAGGAGAATACTAATGTACCCATGAGAAAACAATAGAACCAAATAGCACCTAAATAGGTATACTAACCAAACCTAACCTCACAAAGGCATACTCACAATGTAATGGAAGTATTGTAATATAATATAAATCACATCAATGATTGGGTAACCCACAAATATTTCCCACTTGTATTCCGCTCTCTCATAAGGTTATACATCCTTGTGCTCCCATCCCTTATGTATGCCACATCACATTACAATCACACACACCTGGTCCTCACAACACATCCCACCCACACAAACCTTAGCCTAAAAACATATCCTACCACACAGAATTGGGCTTGACAACACATTCGGCCCACACACACCTGGGCCTCACAAAACATCATATCTTTTCCTGAAGACACCTAGGAAAGCACACATCTCATCCCGAAGACACCTAGAAAAGCACAAACCACCTCGCCCATAAATAACTGGGCCATCAAAACTTTCATATAAAGCACTAGAAGACCTCCCACCGTCACGGCTTGTGCCATAACTACCTCACCTAAAAGAGAGATCAGAAAAGAGAGGGTACCTAGCCATCTGTACTCCTCACCCGATGTTAGGAAAACACCCTCCCCCATGGAAATGGGGGTGTTCAGCACATAGTGATCATCTAGGGTGGGGTACATATTGAAATCACAAGGAAATAAATGTATATATATATATATGATACCAAAAACTCAATCCAAATCTATGGGTTCCCAAAAACCACCAAGTCACAAAACTTTCACCTTTTCTGCTACCTCTAAATAAACAACGCCACACAATAAGCCAAAAATCCCCCTTCACATTCCAAAATGATTTAATTAACCATTTACATTCAGTTAATAAAACCAACCCATAAAATTACAAACTTTTAAAAAAAATAATTTATTCATTCCATCACTACCTAGGAAACTATTAGGCATGAAACACATCAAGAAACAGAATAATAGTCACTCAAGAGATGTAGAGTCCTCATAAATTAACACACTTCACATTAATTTCACATCATACCCCAAACCCTAGATACATGATGAGGTTTTCTGGATGTTATTAATGAAAATAATCTCAGAGAAAACCCACAAATATCACTAATTTCCTTATTCAAAAATCCACCCATATTTTCAAATCAACAGAACCAACCCCCTACTCACAATCACATCTAGTAACACACTACTTCACAACCAAATTTATAGCCCTGATGCATAATCACACCACACCTATCTCATCCCAATTATATGATAACATGACATCAACTTCCCCCACAAATAATTCACATCAAATCCACACATCACATCACTGTGTGCAACAAAACACATTTTCATATTTAATATGGCACTTCTTACTGAATTCCACTTGTTATTTTAGGGGTTATCACAGAAACTGTATGATCCTGTGGTATCCATTTATTAGCAGAATATACATGGTACACAAATTTTATACATATAATATTTTAATGGAAACCATACAACATGCATTCCATAAACCATTCTATGCACAAACAAGGACCCCCAACAACCAAAATATTAAAATCATGGTCACTTTTTTAGCCCCATATATATTGATTTTTAAAGAAATTTGATTATCTATATTAATATAGAATCATATCTCTTCACAAGGTAAAACATCTATATACCCATCCTACATGATGCATAATTAATAAAGAAGAAGGAAAAATCTACCTAGAAGAAAAGATTATCGACACTTCCTGGTTTCACAAAAACAAAGGAACCCATACAACATGTAATTCTCTAAGGAATCATGAAAAAAATTACAAAAAATTTCCAAGGAAGCAGGTTTTTGGGATATCTAGTGTCAAGATAAAAGAGAATGTATGGATAAAGGGTATGATATCTCGAACTTAGGAATATTTGATCAGAGTATTAGATTAGATACCATTTTTGATTTTCCATTAAAGGATGTTCTAACAAAGACCACATAGTTTGACCATTTAAAATCCTCCATACTATCAGGGAATTAAATATATAACTAAAACCTTTTTAAATGACTCTAAAATCCATTAATTTAGTCATTTAGACCCATTAAAATCATAAAATTAGTAAAACTAGGAAAACCTGACATTGATAGAAGAAATGGAAAACTGTTGTAAATGAGGCACTATTGGCAGTGAGGAACCGTCAGGGTGAACCGCCTGACACCATTAGTGAGTAACTGCCAGGAAAGAAACCTCCAGGAGAGTCACCTCTAGCCAAGGAAACCCAAGATGAGACACCTCTAGGGAGACCTACCACCATGCATGAGGCACTACGAGGGTGAGACGCCGCCAGTGAGATACCTCCAGCAAGACACCACCAAGGATAACTACCGCCCAGTACGAGGAGCCACAAGGGTGAGTCACTACTAGGGTGAGTCATAGATAGGGTGAGGCACTGATAGGGTTGGACACTATAGGGGTTGGACACCGCCAAGGTGAGAAAACACCAGGGTGAGACACTATTAGGATGACTCATTGTTGGAAAACTCGCAAAACGACACACCTTTGAAAAACTGAAAGTCCCAAGAAACACCTAAAACCACAAAAATCACTAAAATAACATATATTTCTACAATGTAATGGAATGGATGTTACGATCATTTATAGTATGGGTAGTGGTTGAAATACCCCATTTGGGAATTTTTCTCTCCACCTTCACTTGCTGACACACCATGGACCATTAGTGTATTCCGCAATATCACTTTTCATATTATCTCACCAATAATGGTCATGAATTTCCCTATACATTTTAGTTCTTTCTGAATGTATAGAGAATGTAGTCCAATGCGATTTATCCATCAACTCCTTCTTTATCTCTAGGATACATGGGACACATAGTGTTGTATAAGATTTTAGTACATATTCTTGATCAGTATAAAACTCAGGAAACTTCCAATTCTTCATAGACTCTTTCTTATTTTGTAACAAATGATATTCTCTTTTATCTATCTTGATATTATTTAGTAATAATGGTTGAGAAATCATTTTTATTGGTTTTATGATGTCCCTTCCCTTATGATTCCCATTTCCAACATTACTAGGTCTTTGATCAATCGATCTCCTTGAATACCAATCATTTCCAGCCTAACATGGTATTTCCTACTTAATGCATCAATGAAATTGTTTTCACTTCTAGGGTGATAATGAATTAAACGGTCATAGAATTTTAGAAGTTCTAACCATCTACTTTATCTCAAGTTAAATTCATTTTATGTGAATATAGACTTCAAACTTTGGTGATCTGTCTATATATCAAATTTATCCACATAAAGGCAGTGCCTCTAAATTTTTAGAAAAAAATAACTACAACTAACTCCGGGTCATGCATATGTTAATTCTGCACTTAAATCTTTAACTGTCAAGATTTATGAGAAATAACCATGTCATTTTACATGAGGATGCACCAAATAGGTTCAAGAGATTCATCACTATAAATAAATATCATTCTCCAAAAGAGGTCAGAGTTAACATGGGTATAGTAACCAATCTCTTCTTCAATTCTTGGAAACTTTCTTCACACTCATTTTTCAGATGAGATTATCCCATTTTATAGTTAACTTGGTTAGTGGATTAGAAAGTCATGAATTATTTTTCACAATCCCCCAATAAATCCTTCTAAACCATGGAAACTATGAATCTCATTTAATTTTATAGGATGAGGCCACTCCTCTATATCATTTTTCATTGTAGGGTTAACTGATATTACTTCACTGGTTATAATTTTCCCTAGGAATGCAACTTGTTGTTACCAAAAATCACATTTTCTAAATTTTCAAATAACTTATCCTTTGTTAGTGTTTTTAATATAACTATTTGATGATCCCCATGATCCACATAACTTTTGAAGTATATAAGAATATCATCAATAAAAACTACCATGAATTTATCAAGTTATTCCTTAAAGACTCTATAAATAAAATACATAAATATAGTGGGAGTATTAGTCTAAACAAAGGGAATAAAAAAACTCATAATTACCATATATTGTTTAGAAGGAAGTCTTTAGAATATTTTCTTTCCTCACCCTGAATTATTGATACCCAGATCAAAGATCAATATTGGAGAATAATTGATCTCGTGAAGATGAAAAAAACATTAATCCCTTGGAGGGGGTACTTTTTCTTCACTGTGATCCCATCAAGTTCCCTATAATAAATGTATATCCACATTGATCCATCTTTATTCTTCAGAAAGAGAACACGTTCTCCCCAAGGAGACACACTTGGTCAAATAAATCCCTTTATCTAGAAGATCTTTAAGTTGTTTCTTTAATTCCTCTAACTCCACATTTCATTTTCTATATGGGGTCTTTGATATCATCTTGGATCTAGGTATGATTTCAATGGAGAACACTTCCTCTCTTTCTGGGGGGACGTCCATGTAAATATTCATGAAATATGCCAATTTATTAATGAATTATAAGGAAATTCTCTATCTTTATTATTTTATTTCCTTCCCCCTCTTCATCAATCATATCCATAAATTAGGCTATAAGAGGTGATTATAGAAAAATCTCATGTTGGAATATATATACTTTGAAAATGATTGTATGTTTTCCATTAAAGGATACTAAAATTTATTTTCTTCAATAGTTGATCTTGGCATTATACTTTGAGATCCAATACATCCCTAGTATAGTGTCAAATTCCACCATGGTAATGAATACTAGATTTACAGTGAGTTTGTGGTCTCAATAGTGAATAATAGAGATTCTATACACTATTGATACTTGGATAGTCCCTCTATGAGCCTTGACCGATAAATCTACTTCTAGAATTTTAGGGATTGATTCTATATTCATTAAAAACATGGATGAAATAAAGGAATGCAAAGAACCAGAATAAAAAAAAGTACTTGATAGCTTTTAGAAAAAAATGATTATAGCATCCACCACATAATTTAGAGCCTCTACATCATATGTCATGATACAAAATTCCCGAACTTACCCACTTTTCCTATTCAATGGTTGATGGTGGTTTCCATCCATTATCTTATTAATTGGATATTTATTGAAAAATTTCCCATTCTATCCACACATGATGAATTGAACTTTAGGATGGGCCTACACTATATTCCCTTTTTCTTTAGTGTTGATAAGTAGAGACTTCACCTCACCAAGATAGTTTCGATCTATATGGAAATTTCTTCTACACTTGTATCACTTTCCACTCCCAATCAATTATTTACTTGAATGATTCTTCCCACATTTGTTTCTTGGGGGGAGTTTCACTTTCTTAACTCCTCTTCCATGATCAAAGGTTTTTCATGAGTTTGGATCCATTACTCTCTTCTTTTAATTTGATCTATGTGACCACTACATCTCTCAAAAACTGAAATTCAACCTTCAAAGCAATACAAACTATCTCCTCATAGATTACATAGTTTTTTTCTAGATTCCTCAGTAGGTGGGGTCTCAGTCCACTAATGAATCTATTATAAATTCCCTTATGATCAATAAAAAAGTTAGAGGATTATCGAGAAAGTATTGTAATGTTCATCTCATAACAACCCACCAATTAATTTTCATTTTGAATCATATTTAGTAATTACTTATCTATTTTTTGCATTAAACATGGAAATTATTTATTGAAAAATATTACCCATAACTCTTCCAACTCCAAATAACTGATCGCCCTTCTTGACTTCATGTTTTCAATAAATGTCCACCACCTATAAGATTATCCTTTTAAGTGGTATACTACTAGGGTGACTTTATCATGCTCTAAACAAAAGATTACATAAAATATATTTTCAATATATCTTATCCATTTTTATGTAAATAACAGGTTGAAATATTCACTAAAATAAGACGGTATTTGATGTGTGAAGGACACAATAGAAAGTTATCTCCTTCAAGGTGAATATGGTCTTTCTTCTTGATTCAAGTTATTGTTCATAATCTGAATTAGATGATTCATCATCCTCATGAATTTTTCTATTTCGTCTTCCACCATAATTTCATTAGTGGATCATCAATTTCACATATAATTTACATTGTTCCTCCTATTTCCCACCATTTTTCTAAAAAAATAAAACCTTAGTGAGAAATGTGTTACTTTTAGGAATTTTATAATTCTAAAGTGAGTTTAGGTCTTGAAAAATCATGCTTAAATATGTTATTAATATCATCTTATTCCATTTTATATATATCCTTCATAATGGTTCCTAAAAATCTTGTGATTAACCAAACATATCCCCCAGTAGTGTCAAACCAAGAGTGGTTCATGACCTATTTTCATACACTACTTCTCGGTCAAGTCTTTATAAATGCAGTGTTTTTGCGTGTTACCACTAGGTACATCTGTTCTAGATCCACATCCACCTACAGTTTCCAGATATGGATATATTTTTTTAGAAACCACTTACTTAATACCCACAAAAATACCAGGACATTTCCCAATATTTAGACTTTTCCTAGTGTTCATACTAAATATTTTAGGTTATAATTTCCACAAATAACTAAACCATCCTTTGATTACAACCATGGAATACCAATTTTTTTACATAAATTATCATTACATGGTACAAATAGAGGATCATTTAAAGTTTATTTTATTGGAATTAAGGTACATAATACATTAAAACATAAAACAATATTCTAAATAAACATGAAGGACATCCTTATGGGTTCACCCAAAGTTACTTTTACTATATATCATATCCCGATGACATACATAAAAGGAAAGGGGTGATAATGATGCATAGTAAGAGAATAATAAAGAGAAAAATATATCATGTGATCTTGAGACATGTTAATAAGAACACGAGGAATAAAAATAAGGTAAAAACACAAGGGGTATAATAATTTGAACAAGAATTATAACATGGAAATTTGGATAAAATTATTAAATGGGACATTAAGTATACCTCCAAGGTTTATTACCAAGGTGTCACAAATGAAAATTACCAAGTTTATTCACCAAGTTATCGTAAAACATGTCATCTTAAGAGATTATATTCTTTACCCAATGCATTGGAGATATATTATGGCGCACCCTTAATATGTATTAATTTCATGTGACCAAAATCGATCATAATAACTCATTTCATTAACAACTCATAGAGAATAATGAATGGGTTTATTATTAAAATCTTTGTATAAACAAGTGCTTCAAGATAAGATCATTCCATCAATTTTAACCCACAAAAGGAAATGTGTATTTTATATATGGAAATCCAAGAATAAAAAAAATCATGTTTACATGTAGTTGAATAACCATTGAAAATAAAAGTTTCTTGGTTGTTAAAATAAAAAGAAGAAGTGAATTTCTCATGTAAAAGATAGAAATTCGAGAAGTAAATTCTACACCAAGACATATAGAAAACATGGTTTTAGAAAACGATAAAATGGGGGAGAATTAAGGCCCTCATATGATTAATGTATATTAGTATAGTAATGGGATAATATATGGTGGAAAAAAAATTTATTTATGAAATTAGAATATATATCACATAAAAAGGGAAGTTGAATGGAAAAAAGGAGTTCATATTTCCATTACCTTGAAGAGTTATTCCTAAAACTTGAGGATGAGACTTTGAGGTATTGAGGACACCTTAGGGGGACTCCATGGGAGGAAAAATCACTCAAAATTCATGGGGGATGGATTGAGAGTGATAGAGAATAGTGAAATGGGTGGGTATTTATATCAAAAGTGGAGTAATTGTTTAATAATATTCAAATATAGGTCTTGAAATTATAGATTATGTAAAATGAAAAACCACTAGCTTACCCATTGATTATTCCCATGGTTTTGGAAACTTGAGTAAAAAAATATAATATTTTAATCCATAAGAACTAAAAACTATTTTTTATACTTCTTCTAGCATGGAAAAGTAAATATTTCACAAATTAATGTTTTTAGGAATAAAATTTTCCATTTTAGACATTGGAAAGTCAGTTATATATTTGGAAATGGATTAAAATATATAAAAACATAACATTAATAAAATGACACATTTTTGTTCATGTATTTTGGTTAATTAATTATAAAATCATTATGACATATATATGAATTCATAAAACCTACCAAAATCCCAAGACATATTTTTACTAATCACAAAAAATAAAGTATTTTAGAAAATTATCATAAATTCAGCCTAAAATAATTTTGATATACTAGTTTCAAACATAATAATTTTTTTATTATAATAATTCTCTAAATATGAGAATTTAAACATTTAAATATAAAACCCTTAGTTATAGAAAAATATAATTTTTTATGGAATAACTAAATTTTTGACACTTATAAATATATCATAGGACATTATTGAATTATTTTATCATTTATATTGAAATAAATGTTTTTAGAAGGATATTTAATTAAAAAAATATTAGTTAGAAAACCATGATATATTATAAAAATGTAAATATTTTCTAAAAAAATTAATTATTTTTTATTTGTTTCTAGAGATCAATTTATCAAATTCTTTTGAATTGATCATTTAATTTATTAAGAAAAAATATTCATTATAAGAATTGATGGAATATGAATTTTATTTATAAAAAATAAATTACACTTTATTTAACCAACTCATAGGCACGTAACCCATTGTTACACCAACATCTACCCTAAGGGTAAGGTGTTCATTGGTGGTAGTTTAATGGGGTGGCTCGAATAACATTGGATGAGTGGTAATATTCACTAACTTTAACTTCTACCATAGGATATTTAACTCAAGATTCACTTATTAAAGCTCAGTGTTGTCTTGGTTAGTGGAGAACCACAGTGAAATTACCTCCCATCCAAGTTCTGACAAATGGACTTCAAATATCATGACTCTACTAGTTGAGGCCATTGATTGTACATTATGTATCAATTATGCCTTTTCATTTCTACTTAAAACCATTAATTATAATGTTAAAATTATCAATCAATGGTATAGTTTCCAATAGTCATATTGAAAAATGGTCATATTGACAAACAATCCTATTTGAACAATGGTTATATAACAATTGAAACTCAAGTCACATTTCCATTTATACCCTATAAATACCACATCATTATTTCAGTAAAAATTCACTACTTTTTATCCCTAAGGGTATATTTTAATTTCATAAGATTTTAATTGGTTTAATAATATATTTTTTCATTTCTATAGCATTTTTTGTGGTGGTGATGATTCTCGACTATAGGGGAGATCATTATTTTCCCATTTTAGGTTTTATATTCTATATTTTTGTCTAGTTATAATGTTTGGTATTTTAATTGGTTTCAAAGTGGAATAATGTAATGATCATTACTAATGAGATAAAAATTTTTGGATTCAATTTATTTCTATGTGTATAACATTATATAATATATAATATACATTAATAAATAAACAAATATCATTTTAAAAAATAAGGTCGTCACATGCCTATTCTTGCTTCTAACTCTACATAGGATTCCCATTCACTATCTTTTTATCAGCCATACAACGAATTAGAAAATCAGGCATGCGATATACCATAATGTAACAAGAGTATCAACACCTCTCTCTAGACTGGAAAGACCCATCCTGTGACCCCTGAACCACAGAACATCTATCTAGGGATCGTCTCTTGAGAAATTTCACACATCCATGTCTCTTGTGTCTATTGTTGGTTCCCTACCGTCGAAGTCTCTACTTCCATGTGACCACTATCAGAAATAACTGTCTACATCTTATCATCTTGGAAAAAACAGACCACTAAATAATTCTCCTTCAACCCATCATAGGGTAGAATTAATTGATATATCATGTTGGATCTGATTTCACTGCACTTTCCTTGCTCAAAGGTATGAGCCTGAAAAAACTAATCATGTACCATACCCATCAAGTACTAAGAGATGTTGGAAAAACTCGATGAATAGTCAACCACAATCATACTACCCTACTGTAGATATATAATCTCCTGAATTCACACAAATCTCAACATATTTAGAGATATATTTTATACGAAAAGGTTCTCAAACTCTAACCATGATAGAGTCACATTATTGTATGACTAGGTCCATAAGCCCCACCACCATCCTTCAGATCCATGAAGAAGGATCTCTTCCAAAAAAACCATCTAGCTTGTAGGTGTCCTAACAAGACATAAGTCTTGTATCACTACCTCAAGACAGTCCTCTATTTCCTGTGGGTCGAGCTCGCCTCATAAACTTATTACTTGATATCGATGAGAACATGAATTCTGCTCAACCTACACACCTTATTTGATGGTATTGCCGATACCATCTTTTTCTCGATAGGTGGTGGTAATATTGGTGCACCACCATGAGGTAAAACCTCTTGAAAAAGTCTTTGTATCAAAGCCAAATCACTATGGGGATTATCTTAGTGATCCTAATGATAAACTACAGATGGAAAACACCACGGAAGAATCATGAAATAGACAAGATATTCCCCAGGTAATGATTATATTTGGATATTTGACTCAAGAAGGACATGGAAAACCCAAACCATTACTATATGATGAATGTTACAATGTTTTACATACAACTATTGTATAAATGTACTAAGTTAATAGGTAGGTTTTTAGACTCATAGTGTGTGGATACGTTGACCACTGCACTAAAACTGGAGTCCCTTTCCTATAAGCTAAACTTGAAAAACATAATATTTTCCCCAAATTAATCTCAGTGACTCCAGTACTAAGGTAAAACTGACTCCCATGATACCAATCTATTACAAACTGTCCTAATGGGTCCTCTTCCGTGACTACCCAATTCCTACCTCTAATCAGCTAGGAACTAGAGACCAATGCTGAGCAGTTATATCACATACATGAGAGGCCTTATACTAATGTACTTGTACAAATACACACATACCCAATCCCATAAAATGATTTATGAAAAAACTAATAACAATGCATAAATAAATTTAAAATTAAACAATCAAATTATGAAAACAAGTATTGGAACTAAAAAGGTACAAATACAAGCCCACCTAAAAGAAACAAAAATCCATTCCAATCATTACAGTGGTTGATAAATACTATTAATGAAACTATCAGAACACACCTCCTACTAGCTAGATCACTAAGCTCTGCCTTGTCATAGACCCTCTAGGCCACTTCCAAAAGTGTAGTCATATTCATAGGACACAACACATGATGGAAAAGACTATGCAAGGGTGAGTATAACAATACCCAGTATAACACTCCAAAATAACTAAGAATATAACATCAAGAATAAATGTCATCTCATAATTGATATATGAAAAAAGTACATATAACAAGAATATATAGATATACTCAATATAGATAGGTAGTCTCAAGGTAATGTCCCAACCATAATTCCAGCCTATGATTGCTTCCTAAAGGTTCCACATATCACTCATCCAAGAGAATACACTCCACAAGTAAAATATCCCCGATGGTGTCCGCCTAAGATGTCTTGATTTTTGGGTATAATCATATGAAATATAATATAGAAGTATGAGGAGAAAGATACATAGATGGGGATCACACCCAAGGTCATGGGGGTATACAAATAACCTAATCCAAATTAACCCACTAAGTTGAGGATCACACCCATGTAGTGTTGGTCATGAAGATACCAAGAACCCCACCTAGGGTAATGATGATGATGGATGATCTCAATCCAAGACATATGGAGGGATTCCCAAAAATATATCCAAGGATAAAGTTCCTCAGAGGGGATCTCCATATTATTCATAGGATGCGACTCCATACTAACTCGTAAGGAATGTATAATGGAAACATACCATAATAAAACTTTTCCAAGCTGAAGAGGAAAAGGGATCATAGCCATATTTAAAGGAGTGCATGGAGTGTACTAGTAGTACATGGAATGTACCTTTGGAACTAGGTCCTACCCTTGTATCATGGTCCACCCATTTTAATGTTCGATTACATGGAATGTATGAGACCATGTACTACCGACTATGTCAAAGTACACGGCTCTGACCCTATACACCTGGCCTGGTCATGTATGTGGCTAAATACATGGCATGTCTGAGACGGTGTACTCCTAGCGGGGTCCATGTACCCTCCAAGATACATGCTAAGTCACCATGTAATGATCATACATCGTGTGATAGATATCATATACAATGTGATATTTATCTTCTCTGTGGAACCCTATCACTAGAGAGCGGTTCAACATGACGTGTATTTCCAGAATACATTCTATGTACTGTGGGATTTCATAGAGTTACAGGTTCTTCCTCTGTATCCACGCATTCCACCGTAACCAATAGTTACAATGAAAATCCCTTCCATGGATTGCTGATCTAAGTCAATTGAGCTTTATCATTACAAGATATCCAATTTCATGCCATCCCGATTACTCAGGAATCATCCCATAACTTTTTTGTTTCCATACGCTCCAAAAATAACATATGCACATCCCAGATCTATTCTTGATCCATCGTCACCATCATTATAGCTTGATCCTATTATTGATTTGAACACATATCTATGATAAAAATCTATGGCACTGAGAAATGGGTGAACATCAATTTTTTATCTGGTATCTATCGAACCACTAGCCAAAATTAATGTCGGTGATAAACAAATGAAGATCGTTGGGTGAAAACCAAGAAATAATAAAAAGTTGAATGAACTTTAGTCATGTTCGAGTCGAACTTGATCTGTTTTAGTTAGAACGATGAATGAATATCCATAATAAAATAAATCTTTTCTCCCAAAGATCCTTGCAGAATAATTCCACATTCATAATACGATTGAACCATGAATCATTTTGTTGGTCAATTTATTAGAATTCATCATAGGATAAGAAAATAGGGATAAATCCACATAATAAAAATTTAATATCACAAGGTGGATCAATCATTGACGAAGAATGAATCTGTTTCATTTTCATTAGTGAGAACCTAAAATTATAACACACATAGATTGTCGATCCATGTTCTGGTGGTAATTCATGTTAAAAAGATCCTCCAATTCTCTCCCCAATGACTTAAAGGATATACAGATAATCTTGATATTTCAACATATGCATATATTTATAGATAAAAAATTATATTTCTATTCCACATAATAAAATAAATAATTGAATTAATTTGTTTTATTAATTCTCCTATGACGAAACTCAACCCGAACGTCTGATGTTCTCCAAGGTTATATCTTGAATACAGTAAAACCCATGCTCTAAACTCAAAGACGAACTTAGATTCTTTATCCAAGCCTCCATTTATGTTTTATTACATATTTTTGGAATGCTGTGCACACATGATATTTAATATATTTAATATATTTGGAAAATTAATTCCTAGATCACTGGGCCTCAGGATCTCATGTCGTATCAGCATCTAGATTTGAAAATAATCCATACAATATTCCAAATCGATACATGGAAAATAAAATTTGGTACACCGAAATACCATAAATATTTTTTAACATAATATTCTAAGATAAAAAGAATATTTATTTCCAGACAACATCAATCACTCCTAATTTCACGTATCAAAAATTTATATTCCTTAATCATATAATCTATAATATATACTATTATTTTCCATAAATAAACTAAATTACTATAAATACAAAATAAAATCACCTATACTTCTAACAGATAATTCAATATTTATTCCTCAAGTAAAAACACATATTATAAAAAATTATTTCCATTTATCTTAAACATATAATGTTCCCAAAACATTGATATTCTCTAAAAATTACTTTAATCACTTAGTCAAAAAAACCTTTTTCAATGACACAGTTATATATATGAGTAATCATATGTTCCTAACATGAAATAATACTTTTATCCTAATTAACCATAACAAAATCAACATCAAAGAACATTTTAACCCCAAATGTTATAAATATGTTTAAACTTATGTCCATAACATATAAAATCATTATTGATCAAATAATTTTTTCATGAAAATTTACACTAAACCCAAGGGTTGTATTACCATAAATGTCACTGAAAATACTCTTAATAAACTGAAAATCCCATCACTTGAAACTTAAAAGGGGGTGTATATGAATTTGAACTTATGAAATAACTTAAAATTATAAACCCCTGATGGTATCCATTACTATTGTGGTAACCTCACATGAAAAAAATCTCAATATACAAAGCTATATAAACCCTTTTCTGATACAAATTATAAGGACCCAACTTTAATCAATTTGTAAAATGAATCACTAGATAACAATTCATTTTCATACATTCTTAAAGACCATTTTGGTTTAGAGTTTTATAGAATTAGGTAATCTACCTTAAAAAATAAAGTATCACCTTATAAAGTTGTAGCATCCACTATGTATACATTATTCTTACAAAATAATACTTTTATGATATATTTTTTTTTTCATGAAAAATATTTACAATTTTCAAATTGATATATTCCTTGTCCCTAACCATCCTTAAATACTTGTGAATTTTTTTTAAAATGTTGGATAAGTATAAGCAGCATAGTAAGGGAAATGTATAAAGAATGAAATAAAACCATTAGTCAATAAGAAGACATTAAAAATATTTTCCACTTTAATAATAATCTTTGAAATCATAATAAATATTTTCTTACTGACAAAATCGACTTCAAACAAAATGATTTTTAGAAAAAATTTTATAATAAATCGTAATGGAAAAAATAAAACTCATATAGGTTTCTTTATAGTAATAAAATTATCATTAAAACATTTTATTGTTATAAATTTCACCAAGAATAAGTTGTGTAAAATTTCCTTTAAACCTTTGATAATTATCTTACATTATCGAATCATAAAATTTCTGTAAAACCCACTAGAAATCATTGATAGATCATTTAGCTAGCTTGGGAAATAATTTTCATATCACTCTTATAATCACTATTAAAAATTAAATAACTATTCTAATAAATTCCAATAATAAATTAGTAGAAACCAATAACCTATTAACTCAATCCCTTTACCCAATTCATTGGAGAGATATATAAATCTCACCCATAATTATAGGTTATACTAGGATCACCCATCACCATGAGCTGTATCAGGCTCACCTGTCATCATAATTAATGTCCACGAAACATTACATAATCATAACACTTGATATATTTCATTTCTATTATCATAAAAATATTCTTTAAAACCCATAATAAAAATATTTCAAGACACTGAAATATCCATTCCATTTAAAACCCCATTTCGCAAATCCCTAGGAAAAAGGGAAGATGATTTTTAACTTGATAAAATAATATAAAATTATAAAAAAAATGCAAGAATCAAATATCATTTATAGTGATGTGAAACCATATTGATTTCTTATAAACTAAAATATAATATTCTTTTTTCTATTTGTAAAGAATGTGAAAACTTTCCATATAAAATATGTAAAAAGATTCCTTTTAAATCCTTTAAAATAAATTTGTAATATTTATATATATAATTTAAATTATAATTAGTTTATTTCCATGTAAACACATATATAAAATATTTTTTGGGAATATTCACATGGAGGGAGATGACTAATAAAATAAATCTTTAAGACATTTAAAATAAGGTTTTATGGTAAATTATCGCTTATGACATGGTAAATTTTGAACCCATGAAAAATTGAAGGAATGAAATTGGAATATATTTTTAAACCATTTAATTTCATAAAAAAAATCCATAAGTTATTTTTTACAGTACAAAAAATAATAAAATGTGGTTAAAATAGATTAAGTCTCAAAAAAATGGAATAGTGAATAGAAATCTCTTACTTTGAGTCCAACTTGTCTCATATGTTCCTTATCTTCTATATAATAAAATTATATTTATTATTTAATCATTTAGTAAACTTTTATAGGTTTAATACCTTATTATTAAACAATTTATTTCATTTTCATATTTAATTACTTAATCATTTTTTCTACGTTGGGTGTTTTAGTGACATTTGAAAAAAAATTTAATAATGACATCAATACATTGGCCATGGTAAAATAGGGCATCTTATCATCATATATAGAATACTAATCATGAAAAAAATTTAATTTTAATACATAATTTATACTTTTAGAACAAACTATGTATTGTGGTTATAAAAAATCCATTATGTTACAATATGGATACAATAATTTGTATGTACGCATGTGTAATATTTCATTTTTTCAAAAAAAATCATTGAAATAAGGTAAGAATAATTTTATATTTCATAAATGATGATTATATAATAAATATTATATTATATCTTGAAAAACACTTATATATACCATCTGTGTGAGGTGGTAATGAAAAGTGAATCACATCACATCTTAGATTTGGTAATCCACACACACACACAACCTTCATTATCATTTTTCAATATATAGAATGGTAAGAAAATATATGATATAATATATTAAAATAATGATAATTATTTATTTAATATACTAAATATTACTTAAATACATCATTTTATCTAGCTATTAGATATAGTGATAGAAAACGAATTACATCATTGCGTGAGGCGGTAGTTCACCATATAAACAAAAGATGGGTTCATTTCCCATAAGATGAAGAAAGAGATGGATTAAATAAAAAAAATAAAAAAATAATTATATATCATATATTTATTTTATTATATCACAGTTTTTAGAATATTTTTAATGAGGTGGAAGAATAAATAAGTCTAAAACATTCAGTTAAAAGATAAACCTCTTCTTCATAAAACCTACTTTTATTTACAACTAAATCCATATAAGGTTTGTATTTTTTCCAAAATAAGACATATTGGTTTTGGTATGAAATTTTAGGAAGTTATTTGTTCAGGTAATGGATGAAAAATGGCTCTTGAAGTGTAGAGATGAGTTAAAAGTGGGTGTCATTTTATATGTGAGGGAGTGGAAAGACTTGAAAATTTCCAAAATATTAAAATATATTATTGTATTACTCATTTCAGATGTCTTTAAAATTGACCATTTAAAAATATAAAATTATATAGTTTGGAAAAATATCCATGAAATAGGATTTATACAAGTTTTTGGGTCATTTAATCCATATCACTTAAGTTAAACCCATAGGTAAACTTGTTTTAACCGTACCTTTGAGAATCAATTTTTTTTCTATTTTTTCTATTCATTTGGGCCAAAAATTAATTTTAACATACTAAAAATTAATAATTATGATGAATAAAAAAATTCAATCTATTTTATAAAACCCAATTCATATAAGTTGTGTAATTTAATTGAATATTAAACTAATAAAACCTGATGAAAAGTGGTTTTCTAGAAAACATGTATTCTTAAGTGTAAAAAGTTTTTAAACCAAAATAAAAAATAATTTTTTTAAAAATTAACTTAATTATATTATAAATAATATAACTAAACAAATTTTACATTTAATCCACCTTAAAATAATATTTAATTTGGTAAATGTTTGAAACAAAAAAGGCAATTTACAATAAAAATCAGTATTTTTCATTATTCATTCAAAAAATAAAATATTTCATAAAATTTTAAAAAATTAATTTTAAGATAATATTGTTTTAATGAATTAAAAAATTATATAATTTTTTAAATAAAATTTATAAAATTTCACAAATTAGTTATAATATCCATACAAAAAATGATATAAAAATCGTTTTTAAAGAAAATTTATTTTAAAACATAAAATGACTTGATTATCATTCATTTTATTGTAATCATAATTAAATTAATGTTAATTAATTAAACTGAATATATAATATAATTATTTAATTAAAATTATTTATTAATTTTTTTAATTTAATCTATAAAAATACATTTCGCTCATAAAATAAATTTATTGAAAATGTATCCTTTAACTGCAAATGATTTTATCATCATTTCCAAAAAATAGAATTTAAATATACCTAATGGATATATAATTAATGGATATATAAATATAATTTTTAGGTGACTATTGACCATATATATAATGGTCATATTACAGTATTATATATATACTTACATGTTTCACTAAAATTTATTCTTTTACTTCTCTTTCAACATGTCTGTTGTATTCCTAATGTAACACCCCATGATTTCATAGTGCGTTATTTTTTCAAAATAATTCAATAACTTTCACTACATGCAACACCGAGTTCAAGCGCACTATAACTTACCAAACTAGCCGTTCAAAAGAGGTTATGAATAGTATTAACTGAATTTTGAACTTTATATAATCCTTATAATTTTAGAATCCATATTATGAGTTTCTTAGACATAATGTAAGAACAAATTCATTTTTTTTCAGATAAAAGAAGTATTTTTCAAAAATGCACTTTTACCGACTTTTAATGGTGAACCCTTTTTAAATCCAATATTTTAAAACTTTTATATATTCAATTTTACTAAATAAATTTATTATTTAGAATGGAGACATAAAAAATTTACAATGTAACACCCCAAGCTTCCTCTGTACGCTTCTCTTTGAATAATACTGTAGCGTGTGTTGTACGCAACTTCGAGTTCTAACACACACCACAACCAATCAAACTAGCCCTTATGAATAGTAATACATATTTTTTTTAAATTTTATACATTTTATCTTTAAAAATGGTCTTCATTTTTGGATTTTTAATATTGAAATTATCCTAGGATGAAATTTTGGTAATTTTCAGATAACTTTTATATTTTAATGAATAGTGAAAATTACTAAATTTTAATTAAAAACAACTTTTTAATCGAAATAATTAATAGTGATAAATAATGAATTTGAGTGGTTTTAAATAATATTTAGAATATATTTTTACCATTTAATCCAATGTTGGTCATTGGACATAATTTCACATTTAAAACAAACATAAACAAGTGTCAATCTTTTGATAGTTATTGTTTCTTAAAAACACACATTTTGTTTTAACAGCGGGAATTAATTTTAAATTAATAAATGAAACTTATATATTTTGAATTTGGTAAAATAGACTTCATTATTTAATTTTTAATATCAAAATTATCTTAGGGTAATTTTTTGGTATTTTTATGAAAACATTCAATTTTTGATAAATAGTGAAAAACACTGAGTTACTGTTTAAAACCGTATTTTTATTTAAATAATTATTTAAATTATTTAAATTTATTTTATCTCAAAATAGATACATAATACCTATATAAATTCAATCTAATTCATTAGAGTCTGTTTATAATAATTTCAGATATATAAAAATTTTATTGAACTTTTTCACCATCTTTTACCCACGTCATAGGAGAATTTGTAAATTCACATAAAACATAATTTTACCGCTTCTGTGAGTGGAATTTTGAAAATCCGAGATACACGTTTAAAATAAAGGAGTAAAATGTGGTTCAATATGATAAAAATAATTTTTGGTGAATAGTAACTTTTTATTTTTATTTACCACGGTAAAAAGTAAATAGGGTAATTAAGGGTAAAAATGATATTATTATTACCCTAACACATGTACTAATTCTGTTGGATAAGTTTAATTTGACCAAAAACAACCTTAGGAATAAAATATGACCCTTTAGGTCCACTTGGATTAGATTAGGACATTTATTTTTATTTAATTCAAAGAAGAGTTAAACGAGGTAAAATCAAAGTTTAATAACTAAAACATTTTTAATATAGGGTTACACATAAGATAAATTCGATTATAAATATTCATTATAAATATAAAAATATTTCCTACATAATGGTATTTTAATTTTAATTTTTAGACATTAAATAATTAAATTTATTTATGACACAATGATGATGCAGTAATTATCTTATTAATGAAGGAATCAAATAAATGGTAATATAAATATTAAAATAAATATAATTTTAAAGTTTTTATGACATAAACGAATTTTCTAGGTGACTATGACATGTTATGGAGGATTAAATGTATCTTTTTTGAAGTAATAAAGTTTTTATGACTTTCACAAAAACAAAATACCAAATAGTTTCAAAATTGACATAAATTAATATTTAAAACAAATATTATATGATTAATTGATATTATATTCCTAAAAATATAAGGTTCAGCCAAAGGACTTATATCATGATAGATTCATCATTAATGGACCACTTGGGGGTCGCTTGGAAGTTTATATTATGTTTAATAACCATATAATATAAAAATACAAAGAGACATGGTAAATGTCAAACTAAGTCACTAAGGGTTAAAACTAAAATATAAGGTTAATAAAGTGACCCAAACCGGTCTAAAATCTATTGGTTGAAAGTATTTCGACCCATCCCCACTTTAGGATTTGAATAATCCACTTTGGAGCCATTAAAAACCGAATATGAATTTATTATAAAATAATACTTTATGTTTTTCCTAAAGAGCCCCTCCTCCCCCTTATAAAAGGACACCACTTCTAACCAACTACTCACACCTATCAAGCCTTTTGGCTCGTCCAAACTCTACCCAATTAATCTACCTAAATCCCTCTACTCCTCCTATAATCCTTACCTTAGGCAGAAGGCACTTCAAGATTCCTTTTTGGTTCAAACCAAAGGGAGTTACCCAAATTAAAGGTAACGATTTCTCTTAGCTTCTTTTCTTTTATTTTACTTCTCCAACCCCTAAAATCTTCTTATTATTTTCTTTTGTAAACAAAAACAGTATCCTAAATATACTAGTATATTGTTATTAGAAGTATTATAACTACAATTACACACACCTCCATCTAATGGGTGAAGAACATAATGTTTCTGTGGATGGAAACCAAACGCCTCACGAAGCGATGATTGTTCAATTATCTCTTATCACCTCTCATGGGGGCCATTATGATGGAAATATAACTAAATATGATATTAATGATATTTATTTTATATATAATCTTCTGTAATTCCATTTTATATCATACAATTATTCGTTTCATGTTGTATATATATACGATAATTTCATTTGAGGAAGTGCAGACTACTACCCCCTCAAAGTGATATGACTCGTTTATACCATAAATGAAACATATAAAGGATGATATTAATGAACTTAAGTAACACATATAAGATATTATATTATACTGTAATAATAATTTACCTATGTATTATTTGGTTTTGATTCCTTTTAAAATGAAAAATGAAATGGAAGTAGCGTTCGTGCGTTCGTGCGTACGTACGGACTACCGTCTCCACGAACGCGATGAGATTCATTTCCCCATCATATCCATTAAAGAATAATTATCGTTTGATGATTAAAGGTAATTTTTATGGACTTGATATCATTCTGGATATGTATAAGATACAAACTATCCATAACAAACACAGCTCATGTAACAAAACATATAAAATAAAACGAGTAAGTTAACACCCGAAACGACGATAATACTAAGATATTATTAACAAAGAAATGTTAAAAGATCATATATGATATCATATTAATGTATATTATTCTTGTATAATTTTATAAAAATCATTTAACCATTATAAAGGAGATTACCCTACCCTCGACAAAGGAAAAGTACAAGGTAAGGGGTTTTCATCTCACTCTTTATTCCTGTGAGATTAATGCCATATTGCCACTATTACCTTTTGTGTGGTGTATGTACTGCCCATAATTGTATTATTTGTGTAATGCACATTAATTTATCTATATTTACATATTACTTGTATGATACCTCTTTCATGGGGTGTATGTTTCGTAAGTTACCAAATTGGTAAGAGTTTATTTCACAATCTCTTCATTATCCGAGGTTGTTTATACGTAATTATCTACTGGGACCTCTTTATCATCCACATCCATGTTTCTTAAAAATTTATTTCAAATAATTCTTAATATTTTAAAAAATATAGGTTAAATTCATTTATACCCTTGTTTGAATTTTTATAATAATTTTATAAAGGAATCTTTTTTGTCGTTTTCCAAACAAGTTACTTTTTGACCTTTTCGACAAAACTAAGGTAAGAATGTTTTTTTAACTTATATGGAAGGTGCAGTTATTCTCCTCTATTATTATACCTTTGAAGCTTCCCTTACATGCTTATAAGGATATTTTTAAAATAAAGGTTTTCTTTTATAATTATTTTATTTTTAAATGATTTCAAAAAAAGATATATTTCTCTCTAATATATGAAAATGCAGTGCAAATGTATACGTATGTAATGAAAGCTTAAAAATGTATTCAGAAAACCCGAATCTCGAGTGTGGTAGATAGGAAGGGATTGGGGTGGACCCATCATGGCCTGTAATTAGTCAAGCAGTCTCAGAATTAGTTATTTTGTTTTCAGAAGTTTGCATAATGTTTTCAGAAAAACACTGGAGTATATTTGAGCAATTTTAAACGTAAGTATCTTCTAAAAAAATTGCATAGGTAGGTCTCATGAGAAAAACTAGTGTCTTGGAACAAGGCCTTGACAAAATCTTATTTGCAGTCTTGCCATGAGGCATTGGCTACATGGTTATGATAGCCTGACATTATGTATTCCATCATTATGAAAGTGGTTAGTGATATTGCATGCAATTATTCGACTAGTATAATATCCATGTGAATAAGTAAATGGAATTATTTTATTTTTGACATATTATGTTTAATTTCAAGTTTAAAAGGCTTTTGTTTTAGTTATACATTTCCTTAAATGTTTATGATTATTTATTAAAGTTTTCGCTATATTGTTATCCTTACTGAGCATCTGAGCTCACCCCTTTCTATGTTTTATTTTTCCCAAGATTCAAGAAGTGTATTATGATTGATATGTAGGGTTAAGCTAAAAGGAATAATGGAGTTATCAAAGAACTATTTATTCTGTGTTTTATGTTTGAAATTGTAATGTAATGTTAATTTATGTAATCTATTTTCCAAGACTGCTAAACCGATCGGTCCTTCGGGACTTGATTCCTTGTAATAATTCCAATGTATTAAAATAATGCACTGACTCTGTGTAACTGGGGTCGGGGAGTTAAATTTGGTATCATAGGAAGTTTAGAAATAACCTTGGAAGCTAGATTTAGATAAACTCTGATTAGAGCACATATCCCTAAGATAGAATTTGAGGATTAGTAGAGAAGAACTTCCTAGAATTTTGATATTGTAGAGATTTTGTGAGTTTTTTGAGCAATACATCTCTGTCTGGATACGAGCTGGTAGAGGCGGCTCTGGCATAGATGTACCTAGGGGTAAAACCCAAAAACACCGCTTTGAGCTAGACTCAAACGGGAACTGGTGCACGACAATGGGCCTTACTGCACTCTTGGTTACGACACTCCCATGGGATATGCTTAGGATAATTATCATTTTCTTTACAAACCATTATGAAGGGTTTATGAGTATATAATTCCTCAAAGAAGACATTTTTATGATTATGGATTATATCCATAAACTGTTTAATTTATGTTAATTGTTTTATAAGTTTGGGATCAGGTATTTATATTCACAAACTAATCTAGTGTATGCCATTGTTTAGAAATGGCACCCAGTAGAAGGAATGAGAACTCCAGCAATATTCATGATCCAAAGAGTAAGAAAGATCATATCTGTCATAGTATTAATCCATCACTTAGAAGAGAAATAGTCTCCCATGTATTATCATCATATGAAGAAATAGTATCATGTGTTGATAAGATAAGTAAAGAGTTATCTGAGTCCTATGGATTTTAAGGGAAGCAAGAGAAGAAAAGGATGTAATAGAGAAAGATGGATAAAGGGAAGAGGGAAAAGAAGAATTTTCCCATATGTGATAATTGTGGGAAGAAACACCATAGAACTTTCTTGAAGGGAATGGGAGTTTGTTATAAGTGTGGAGAAAAAGGACACCTTGTACGCGACTGCAAGGGTAAGAAAAAGGTTACAAATGTACAATGCTTCATCTGCAAGGAGTTGAGACACTATGCAAACCAATGTCCAAATCATCAGAGTATACCCCAAATGATTCTATTGGATAATAATCAAGTTATGATACTACCAAAGATGAGGATGAATGATTAGAGTTCTTATGTTGTTATTAAAGAATTATGTCATTTGAGTATTGTATCAACAATGTACTGGTTATAATAATTATAGAGTATATAAGGATTTTACTGCAGTACTATTTCATTAAGGACTTGAGATCGTGTGGAACCATGAAAAGTGACTCAATAGCAGGTTAAATTTTTGGAAAATATATGGTTGAGAGAAAGATAAACCATAATATGGTTCTGATACTGAGGTAGTGATTTTGGAATAATACATGATTGATTTGGATAAATTATATTAGATATTCTTGACTACCTTGAAACTGAATAATGATTTGTATATTCCATCATTATTGGAGTTTACAACATTTTTGGATTGAAGAATTATATCCATTATTCTTTAAGGAATAAGGGATCATGAATGTAATCAATAAGGTTTTATGGTAATTCAGGATGTTGTAGTGTTTTAAAAGAATACATGATAAATGTGTTCACATGTTATTATGCGGCAAAAAGGATATTCAGTATGTTTATCTTCCTTATAAATTTTATACTGAAGTATTTTGGATAGTTCTAGTTTTTATTATTTTTGGATTTCCATAAAAGGACAACCCGGAGGTCGGGCGACAACCCGTCGCGTCCGGCAAGGCCACGAGACTTGAACCCGCAACTGAAGGGTGACAAGGGTGTATCACCAACCACTGGCCCACGTGATGTCCTAGATTAAATAATGTAGTTTTTTTAAAAGATCTGGTAGATTAATTATAAATTCATTTTTTGAAACCCTATACTAATAGGATAAATAGAATATTTTTTTACGTTCTATTATCTTTTAGACTGAAAGATGAGTTTGTGGTAGAAATTAGTTAAAGGATGGAACTATACTTGTAAAAAATATATTTTTCTTCTTTTATAAAGAAATAAATTCTTATACTTTATTTAAGGGATCCTAAAACCAAAAATGTGTTATCCTAATACCTTATGTTTTGTTGAAATGAGGGTATTTCAAATCATCGTAGATTGATGAATTTAAGGACCTCAATTTTACACGTGTTTATGATTGATGACCTCAATCACTACCTATTAATATTTATGTTTTTCCTCCAATTATATGTCTCTAATTTCCACCAATGTTCTCCAAATATAGATCATAATTTTGTGGTGACCCTTTCATTTCTATTTTCCTCTCATTAAGACTAAATTTTATTAACCAAATTTCCGATGTGGGTTTTCCCACAAAGATATTTTCTATTTTCAACCTTTTATTTTAGAAGAACAATTTCAAATTGTGAGGATGTAATTTATTGAAAGAGGGGAGAATGTAACACCCCATGATTTCATAGTGCGTTATTTTTTCAAAATAATTCAATAACTTGCACTACAAGAAACACTGAGTTCAAGCGCACCATGACTTACCAAAACTAGCTGTTAAAAAGAGGTTATGAATAGTATTAACTGAATTTTGAACTTTATATAATACTTATAATTTTAGAATCCATATTATGAGTTTCTTAGACATAATTTAAGAACAAATTCATTTTTTTCAGATAAAAGAAGTATTTTTCAAAAATGCACTTTTACCGACTTTAAATGGTGAACCCTTTTTAAATCCAATATTTTAAAACCTTTATATATATATTCAATTTGACTAAATAAATATATTCTTTAGAATGGGGACATCAAAAATTTACAATGTAACACCCCAAGCTTCCTCGGTACGCTTCTCTTTGAATAATACTGTAGCCTGTGTCATACGCAACTTCGAGTTCTAACACACACCACAACCAATCAAACTAGCCCTTATGAATAGTAATACCTAATTTTTTGAAATTTTATACATTTTATCTTTCAAAATGAACTTCATTTTTGGATTCGGAATATTGAAATTATCCTAGGATGAAATTTTGGTACTTTTCAGATAACTTTTATATTTTGATGAATAGTGAAAATTACTAAATTTTAATTAAAAACAAATTTTTTAATCAAAATAATTAATAGTGATAAATAATTAATTTGAGTGGTATTAAATTATATTTCTAATATATTTTTACCATTTAATCCAATGTTGGTCATTGGAGATAATTTAACATTTAAACCGAACATAAACAAGTGTCAATCTTTTGATAGTTATTGTTTCTTAAAAACACACATTTTGTTTTAACAAAAAGAATTAATTTTAAATTAATAAATGAAACTTCTATGTTTTGAATTTGGTAAAATAGACTGAATTATTGAATTATTAATATCAAAATTAGCTTAGGGTAAATTTTTGGTATTTTTCTGAAAACATTCAATTTTTGATGAATAGTGAAAAACACTGAGTTACTGTTTAAAATCATATTTTTATTTAAATAATTATTTATATTATTTAAATATATTTTAGCTCAAAATATATACATAATACCTATATAAATTAAATATAATTCATTAGAGTTAGTTTATAATAATTTCAGATATATAAAAATTTTATTGAACCTTTTCACCATCTTTTACCCACCTCCTAGGATAATTTGTAAATTCACATAAAACTTAATTTTACCGCTTCTGTGAGTGGAATTTTGAAAATCCAAGAGACACAGTTAATATCAAAAAGTAAAATTTGGTTCAATAAGATAAATATAATTTTTGGTGAATAGTAACTTTTTACTTTTATTTACCACGGTAAAAAGTAAATAGGGTAATTAAGGGTAAAAATGATATTATTATTACCCTAAAATGTGTCCTAATTCTATTGGATAAGTTTAATTTGACCAAAAAAACCTTAGGAATAAAATATGACCCTTTAGGTCCACTTGGATTAGATTAGGTCATTTATTATTATTTAATTCAAAGAAGAGTTAAAAGAGTTAAAATCAAAGTTTAATAACTAAAACATTTTTAATATAGGGTTATACATAAGATAAATTCGATTATAAATATTCATTATAAATATGAAGATATTTCCTACATAATGGTATTTTAATTATAATTTTTAGACATTAAATAATTAAATTTATTTATGACACAATGATGATGCAGTAATTACCTTATTAATGAAAGAATCAAATAAATGGTAATATAAATATTAAAATAAATATAATTTCAAAGTTTTTATGACATACAAGAATTTTCTATGTGACTATGACAAGTTATGGATGATTCAATGTATCGTTTTCGAATTAATCAAGTTGTGATGACTTTCACAAAAATAAAATACCAAATAGTGTCAAAATTGACATAAATTAATATTTAAAACAAATATTATATGATTAATTGATATTATATTCCAAAAAATATAAGGTTTGGAAAAAGGACTTATATCATGATAGGTTCATAATTAATGGACCACTTTAGGGTCTCTTAGAAGTTTATAGTAAGTTTATTAACCATATAATATAAAAATACAAAGAGACATGGTAAATGTCAAACTAAGTAACTAAGGGTTAAAACTAAAATATAAGGTTAATAAAGTGATCCAAAACTGTATAAAATCTGTTGGTTGAAATTATTTCGATCCATACCCACCTTAGGATTTTAATAATTCACTTTTTATCCATTAGACACCGAATATGAATTTATTATAAAATAATACTTTAAGTTTTTCCTAAAGAGCCCCTCCTCTCCCTTATAAAAGGACACCACTTCTAACCAATTCCTCACACCTCTCAAGCCTTTTTTCTCATCCAAACTCTACCCAATTAAGCTCCTTACATCCCTCTACTCCTCCAAGAATCCTTACCTTAGGAAGAAGGCACTTAAAGAGTCCTTTTTGGTTCAAACCAAAGGGAGTTACCCAAATTAAAGGTAACGATTTATCTTAGCTTCTTTTCTTTTATTTTACTTCTCCAACCCCTAAACTCTTATTATTATTTTATTTTGTAAACAAAACCAGAATACTAAATATACTAGGGTATTTTTATTAGAATTATTCGAACAACACTTACACACACCTCCATCTAATGGGTGAAGAACATAATGTTTTTGTGGATGGCAACCAAACGCCTCACGAAGCGATGATTATTCAATTATCTCCTATCACCTCTCATGGTGGCCATTATGATGGAACTATAAGAAAATATGATATTAATGACATTTAATTTATATATAAGCTTATGTAATTCCATTTTATATCATACCATTATTCGTTTCATGTTTTATATATATACGATAATTTCATTTGAGGAAGTGCGGACTACCACCCCCTCAAAGTGATATGACTCGTTTATATCATACATGGAACATATAAAGGATGGTATTAATGAAATTAAGTAACACATATAAGATATTATATTATACTGGAATAATAATATACCTATTTATTATTTGGTTTTTATTCCTTTTAAAATGAAAAATGAAATGGAAGTAGCGTTCGTGCGTACGTACGGACTACCGTCTCCACGAACGCAATGAGATTCATTTCCTCATCATATCCATTAAAGACTAATTATCGTTTTATGATTAAAGTTAATGTTTAAGTACTTGATATCATTTTGGATATGTATAATATACAAACTATCCATAAGAAACATGGCTCATGTAACAAAACATATAAAATAAAACAAGTAAGTTAACACCCGAAACGACGATAATACTAAGATATTATTAACAAATAAATGTTAAAAGATCATATATGATATCATATTAAGGTATATTATTCTTGTATAATTTAATAAAAATAATTTAACCATTATACAGGAGATTAACCTACCCTCGATAAAGGAAAAGTACAAGGTAAGGGGTTTTCATCTCACTCTTTATTCCCGTGAGATTCATGCCATATTGACACTATTACCTTTTTTGTGGTGTATGTACTGCCCATAATTGTATTATTTGTGTAATGCACATTAATTTATGTGTATTTACATATTAATTGTATGATACCTCTTTCATGGGGTGTATTTTTCGTAAGTTACCAAATTTGTAAGGGTTTATTTCACAATCTCTTCATTATCCGAGGTTGTTTATACGTAATTATCTACTTGACCTCTTTATCATACACATCCGTGTTTCTTAAAAATTAATTTCAAATAATTCTTACTATTTTACATAATATGGTTTAAATTCATTTATACCCTTATTTTACTTTTTATAATAAGTTTATCAAGGAATCGTTTTGTTGTTTTCCAAACAAGTTACTTTTTGACCATTTCGACAAAACTAAGGTAAGAATGTTTTTTTAACTTATATGGAAGGTGAAATTATTCTCCGCCGTTATTATAACTTTGAATCTTCCCTTACACACTTATAAGGATATTTTCAAAATAAAGTTTTTCTTTTATAATTATGTGATTTTTAAATGTTTTAAAAAAAAAGAGATATTTCTCTCCAATATATGAAAATCCAGTACAAATGTATACGTATTTAACGCAAGCTTAAAAATGTTTTCAGAAAGCCCGACTCTTGAGTGTGGTAGAAAGGAAGGGATTGGGCATGGACCCATAATGGCCTGTAATTAGTCGAGCAGTCTCAGAATTAGTTATTTTGTTTTCAGAAGCTTGCATAATGTTTTCAGAAAAACACTGGATTATATTTGAGCAATTTTAAACGTAAGTATCTTCTAAAAAAATTGCATCGGTAGGTATCATGAGACAAACTAGTGTCTTAGCATGAGGCCTTGACAAAATCTTATTTGGAGTCTGGGAACGAGGCCTTGTCTACGTGGTTATGATTGTCTGGCATTATGCATTCCATCATTATGAAAGTGGTTAGTGATATTGCATGCGATTATTCGACTAGTAGAATATACATGTGAATAAGTAAATGGAATTATTTTATTTTTGACATATTATATTGAATTTAAAGTTTAAGAGGCTTTTGTTTTAGTTATAAATTGAATTAAATGTTTATGATTATTTATTAATGTTTCTTCTATATTGTTATCCTTACTGAGCATCTGAGCTCACCCCTTTTTATGTTTTATTTTCCCCAGGATTCCAAGAAGTGTATTATGATTGATATGCAAGGTTAAGCTAAAGGGAATGATGGCGTTCTCAAAGAACTATTTACGCTGTGTTTTATGTTTGAAATTGTAATGTAATGTTAATGTATGTAATCTATTTTCCAAGGCTGCTAAACTGATTGGTCCTTCAGGACTTGATTCCCTATAATCATGCCAATGTATTAAAATAATGCACCGACTCTGGGTAATTGGGGTCAGGGCGTTACACCTAATTCTTTAAATTGTTTCCATTTTTTTAGTTAGGGTCATTGTGTTTATGGTGAACCATGAGGATAAATATTTTATGTCTACGGTATTTATATGTATATGTCCATTTAGTCCACTTTCACTTTTCTTCAGGTTATTTCATATTGAAACCTTAGAATGTATTAGAGTTTATCTTTAATTGTAAAAATTATTTAAGTAGAAGTATTATAGTTCATTTTAGATTTTTTTTGTGTATCAAAAGTTCTCAAAAATAATATTCATTTAAAGGTGAAATAAATTGTGAAATATTTTGGTGTTATATTTAGATCCCATGGTATGTATTACATATTCTTGATTGGGTTTTATATTCTTTGTGTAGTATGATGGTGAAATGGTTGATTAAGATAATTTATTCTGATTCCTATGTTCAATTATTCAGTTATATGCTGGTGTTTAATCTTATTCTATTGTTAATTAAATGTATGGGTGTGTTGATCATGTTTTTCATGGTGGATTTGTTTTTATTTTTTACCCTTGATTTCCTGTATGGGAAAATGGTTTATTTGAGAATTAAATAGGAATTTCAAATGTTTTTATTTTAACAGAACATGTTTTAAAAAGTGAAATTGGTTTTCAAAAACATGTTTCCAAACTAGAATCATTGGTTTTAATAGAAAAAGTCCTAACATACATTCATGGTGGTATCTATATTGGATTTGGGTCACAAACCATCTTTATGGCTTTAAAAATATGCAGAACATATTTTTTTTGTACATAGGTAAGGGAATGAGTACTTTGTAGTTCAGTGTCCTTTCATGATTACTAACGTTCATGATGGTTTTTGTGATGGTGGAGATGTGATCTCATGGAGTTAGATATTTTGGAGTAACTTTTTCCATTTTTTATCATTAGATGTTGTTTTGGACTTTTGGTATCATCCCCTATCTTTAATTTGTCTATGGATATAAGGTGTTTATGTCTCATATTTGACTTATAATGTTATGATATCTAATATTAGTCATTGTTTTGTTTACTATGGTTTATATATTTATATATGTTGATCTTGTTTATTGGTTTTCATGGCTATCCAATTCAAGAATGGTGCATACTGGATTTTCAAGGGTGAAAATATTCACAAATAGTTATATGTGATTATCGGGTGCTTGTATTCATCTTGTGGTGATGAGGAATGAAAATCGGGACTTGTGGAATTCCGGCTCAGGTCAACCAAGGCTGGTAAATTACAAAATGGTATTAGAAGATCTTTTTATTTGGGGTTTCATAGTAGACTGCAGATAGGACAGTTGGGGCCCAATAGGTAGGTGTAGAGGAGCTCCTGAACCACTATTCAATTTACCAAAACACGATTTTTCATGGGTGGTTGGGAATGTTGATTATAATATGAATAAAAAAAGGGCTGTTTTGGATGAGATTTTATTTTTTTCATCATTGTATATGGGTTTTGGGAAGGGCCATTGATTAGTTTTTAAAATTTTTGGGTTTCATGGTGAAATAGGTAAAGTCAAAAAGGCTTATTCTTTAGGCACACAATTAGCAGTAACCATGTGAGGCTCATGCTACCGGTTTTATGACCTTCCAATTTTATTCTACAAAGTTTCAAGATGATTTGTCTAACTATGTATCCAAACTATTCACAGTGGAAAAATAATTAATGTTTTTACATATTAACCTCATATTAATTTGAATGTATTGTTTATGTTAATTCAATTTTTTATAAATGTAACACCCTATGATTTTAATATATAAGCCCTTGAACACTTTAATAATACTATTGAAGATATGTTAAGCTCTAAAAACTCTAACTTACCTAACAATATTAATTATGTCATTCACAATTATCCCTTTCCACCACTGATTATTTTTTAATTTGGGAACCTTCTCATAATGACATAATTTTTTAAAAAACTTTTATAATCATATTTTTAACAACTCTGAAAATAATTTGAGTTGGCTAATTTTTATTAAAAATTTATGGTTAAAGCCCTTGAGATTCACTCTTTTTTGTATTATTGCACTAAAAAGGGTCCCAACTGACACTTGCCTTCATTATTTTAGGATTAAAATTTTCTCTAAATATTGTTTTTATCACCAACACCGAGAAGAAAATAATCACATGTTTCTTTCTGGTGCAATGACCACTGCCCTTTGGAATTATGTCCTTGATAGTTATGAGTGAATATGGTTACTTTATGACTCTATAAACTCTCAATAATAACATTTTGTGGATATGACTGACTCCAATCAAATATAGAATCTCTTCTTAGAAGCTATAGCTAAGCTACTCCATGTGATCTGGTATGATATAAATGCTAATATTCATAAAAATTACTCATTTAGTCTTAATGATGGTAAAATGAGAATCCTAATTTCCATTTAGGAAGATGCTTAGAATCAAAAAGATCTTTGCAGAAACACTATTAGAGACCTTGGGGTTCTCCAATATCTTGGGGTGTAAGGAATTTATCCCCAGCCTAGATGTACTTTTGAATTATTTTGGCAAGCTTCACCACTAGGATGGATCAATGTTATTGTTGATGGTTCTTCTAAAGGCAACCCGAGACCCCCAAGATGTTATATCTATAGAAACCATTATGGGAAGACTCTAGGATTCCTCTATAACAACTGTAGTGTCACCACTTCTCTGGAAGATGAAATGATGAGAGTGATTCACGGTATATCTTTTGTAGAGCATCTTGTAAGGTACAATATCTGGATCGAAAGTGATTCGATGACCATTGTGCAGGTTATTTGGAATGGAGTAGTACACCTTGCATGGACACATAATTATCGTTGGATGAAATATATTCATTCTCTCATAGACACCAACTATATTTTCACTCATACCTATCATGAAGTGATCAAGGTTGCAGATGGCCTCGCTAATATGGGAGTCAACCATGACATTACCTAGCTGAATGTTCTCCCTTTTGAATTACATTCTCTTTATGATATGGAATGCAAACAAATCTTGTCTTTTAGACTCCTGTAATTGTTCTATGTAATTTTTTTCAATAAAATTAATGTTTTTTTCTTTGAATAAAACATCACCATTTTAAAAAAATCAAATATTTTTGACATCTTTCCCCAAAGGCAACACCAAACGTAAAGGAAACTATGATATATTGAAATTAAATATAAATAACTATATATGAAAATTCAAACATATTCATTGAAATAGTGTGAATTAATAGGATTAAATCATTATGAAACATACTTACAAATAAAGTAATGTATATTTTTAATATAATTGAAATTCAATTAGTTTATGTAAAATGACTTATAAGATCATTCATTGTTTAGAACTCATATTTTTTATAAAATTAAATTTTAATGTGATATGAATTTATATTTCAAGAAACACATTATTATTAGTGACAAATTATGTTTTATATTAACAAATTTTTAATTCTAATATACCTAGAAAATTATATAAAATAATAATATTAAAAGTTATTATTTAAAATTATCATTTTCCAATAAAAATGATTTTTCATTATATTTTTTGATTTTATAAAAAAATTGGATTTATAAATTTTGGAATAATAATATGAAAATAATGAAATAATTTTTTGATTTATAATGACAATATATTTTATGGTAAATTTTTTGTATTTTCCCAAAATAATGTTTTTAGGTGAATAGTGGAAAAAATACCGACATTAATAATAATTGTAACTTTTAAGAAATTATCATATTAAAAGTGTGGAATAAATTTTTCTAAAACCTTATATATATATATATTTATAAGTAAAATAAATTATTTAAAGTTTCTACTTTTTTTATAAAACCCACGTATATAATTTTGGAAACATAAGTAAAATTTTACTCTAAATATAATTTTTATTCTCTTATATTAAAAACTAATTTTCATCCCTTATAGAAATTAAATCTATAAAAATTTATTTTTTATTTTATATCAATATGATATTATTATTTAATAAGTTCGATATTAATTTTTTTCCAAAAATTATGGTTACTAATACTAAATTTAATGACCATGATAATGGTAAAACTATTAGTTTCGATGAATTGATTTATTAATTTTATGTAATTTTTATTTATTAAATTAAATTAGTATATATATATATAATTATGAATATAATTTGATCTATGACGAAATTTATAATTATATTAACAAAAATTTAATTATAATACAATTTTAAGTAAGATTAAAGACACATAATTCTTGAAACTCCATTTAGATAACTTGTTTTTATATATATACAATGTTTTAATTTAAAAGTTAATTTTATATTATATATAAATTAAAATTATATTTAATGGAGATTAAATTTATGTTCATCAGATTAATTTATTTTTAGAGGGGTTATTTAACAATTTTAGTAAAAAATAAATTACGTAGTTAAAAACTAGTTACCAATGTAAAGAAGTTCAATGTAAAAGTAAAAAAATAAAAAATGACTTCTAACATTATTAAAACATGTGTGGAAATAAATTCATGAGGCCTTCTAGACCAAATATCACAAAAAAATAATTTTTTTATATATTTCTGAGTCTTTTGACCTTGAGAAGTGTAATTATATCATTGAAAGTTAATGAGGGGACATATCTTCACCTTCATTAAACACCAATTAAATTGAATTACTTAATAAAATTTTGAAATTATTCTCCCAATAGAATCACATCTCATTTTCATAAACCTATGTTGTCAATTAGTTATCCCAAGGCTTTCATTTGCAAGGATAATTTTAGGAGAAAGTTCAATGTCCCATAACAAGTATTACATAATCCTTAACATTCTCCTCATAATCATTATCTTCTAAAAAAATCCTTCAAAAAGGTAATATGATAAAATAAGTATCTTTAATATATGAATTTTTTAATATATTACTTGTAAAAAAATATTTATACATATTCCATTACTTAGAAAAACAATAGAACATTAATTGTGTGTTGTGCGGACTACCACCTCCAAGAAGTAAGAGTTTTCGTTTTTTATATTGATTTTATTTATCTACACAAAAAATATAATAGAAAAGATTCAAAATCGTAAAAAAATATAAAAAATATAATTATTATTCCATTATAATGATATTATAGACTTCATTAATACTTACCCATCGAGATATACCATGTTTGTGTTTTGGTCTCTTTAACAACATACTTCCGAAATGATATAAAACTTTGTCATGGATGACTATTAGAAATTTTATAATTATATTATTTTAAGATATTAAGAAATAAAATATTTTTTTGTTCTCAAATTTTTATATTAATTATTTTACTTATAATTAAAATCTCATATTCGATTGCTAAAATGATTGAAATAAGCCGACATCGATTTAACTTTCACAGAAACATAAGAATTAAATATTTAATAAATAAATAACATAAATTAATAAATGGTATAAATTAAATGGAATATATTTGAATATTTTTTATAACAATGTGTCTAATAAGATTAATTTTATTATTTAGGAAATTATGTGTATGCATAGAATGAATCTCGAACAAGGTAAGGGTATTCATTTCGAATTACTCTATTTTAAATATGTTTGGTATTATACACATAATTTAATTTATGTGGTGTATATAATTCCTTTTTGAGATATCATATCTTGAATTATGTTCTAATCATATAATTTTATGTTAAATTAAATAATCTATATTTAAAGGGTTTGGAATCAACGGTTTCTCAATCCTCAAGGGTTATTCGACTTAAACATTAATTCCTTGAGCCATATTTATATTATTCATAATTTTTTCATTTTAATGGTGTATTAACTACACATGGAAGTAAATATTTTAAATATTTTTATTATTCAAGAGAATAATAAACCAAAATTATTCCTTTTTATCAATTTTTTTTACTTAGTTGTTAACCCATTTGTGATGTGTTTTGGGAACTCAGTTTCCATTCATTGAGTTATCTTCATTTTCTAAAACGTATTTCATATATTTTTTTGAACATTTTGAATCTTAATTAAATTTTATTTTATACTCTCAATGTTTTTTAGTTATTAACATTCCTACCACTTTGACCATTTGACAACTATTTCTCCCTTTTTGGGATATATTTCCAATATGGGTAATTGACAAATCAAATATCCTTATTTGAGTTATTACATTTTATCTTCAAAATATTTCTTCAATTATAGAGTTATTACAATTATGTTTTAATTACATATTATTTTACTACCCGATTTGGTAAAATGAATATTTTAATATAGATAAGGTTTTACTACTCTTTTTTTATTGTGGGTTTTAAATGGAGGAATATTAAGATGTTTTAAATGGGTTTCCCTTTCAACACAATGTGTTATATATTCCAAAAAAATTTCTTTTAGGAAACCATCATATAATTTTAAATGATTGATTATTTATTTTTTTATAAAGTTAATTTTTTCAAAAAATTCCACTTTACCAATTAGAAAATTACTATCTAATGTGACCGTTGAATTTATCTCTTATGAAAATGGATTTTTTTTCTCTAAAAACCCTTTTACGTTTCACTTCTATTTTCATTATTATATTCAATGGACTTACCTTCATAGAGTTCATGTTTCATGATTTATCCTCAAATATACATTTATATTTTGATTTTTTTTAACTCAGATTATTAAAATAATGATTCTTGATCCATTTTTTATGATATTATTCGATGCATTCTTTTACAAGGATTTATTTCATATTTGTAAATATCATTATGAGTTTCCTTTGTTACATAAGGGATATTTTTTTTGAAACTATCAAAATTCTTACATTGAATGGATTATGTAATTTTATTTTTTGTTTAATATATGATCCATTACTTCCTTTTGGCTAACCATTCACCATGAAAAGGAATAAGCTTTTTTCCAATGAATTCTTTGTGAACACTGAATATTCTATTCCTTTGATTGAAGGGTGTTCACCTAGATTCCATATGTCAATTTATTGGGTGATATTAATGAGTTAACCATATATAATTACTCTATATGGTTTTATATTTAAGGATACTTACCTAAAAATCCATTTATTTATTGATTAGGTAACTGTTGAAAATTTGTATATTTATTATTCTCATATGAGTGTTTATTGATTACTCAGGAAAATTTTCTATGTACAATTGAACCATCCACATTATCTCTCTGGATGGTTTGTGATCATGTTGTCCCTTTTATTGGTGTGGAAAAAATTATTGGTGTTTCATATAAATTTTTCAAATGTGATGACCATCGGAAAAGATTATTATGTATTTTTTATTCATTTTATTATATGATGAATACCTTAAACATAAACAATGGATCAGTGGGAACAGAATTTATAGTGATGTTTGATGCATCAGTAGGTATCATGAGAAAACAATGTTGGTTTATTTTGCAGTATTATTACCCTTAATAATATATTTCCTTGATGGTAATATCATGATGTCTAATATCATGATTTATTGGCTTATGGTATAAAATTAACTCTCCATTGCTATGAATTTCATCGCTAAGATACTAGTTATTGATATCCATGGGATATAGTTATATAAATAATTATCCTTAGATATATTATGATTTTATATTCATTACTTTATATAGTAATGATGTTTAGTTATTCTTTCCCTAATACCCATACCATGTTTATTTGATGATTTCTCCAATTGTATGTTTTATCTTACTTAGCATTTTAGTTAACACTATTTTCTGTTTCAACATACCTAGGTTATGAAGAAAATTATTTCACATGATATGACTAAAAGAATAAAATATATGGGAAATTTTTATAAGATTTTTTTAATATTATAATATATAGAGTAGTTTTTTATACACTAAAAAATAATGTTCATTTGATGGGATTTATTAGTTTATTATTTGTCTCAATTATCTAAATATATAAACCTAAATGGTATTTAGAATATATATTTCCATAATTTATGAAATCCTTGTAATTATGGGATAATTATGTTTTGGAATATATATTTTGTATCAAATATAGAATGTCAAGTATGCACTTATGGAACTAGGATCAGGAGTACAGGTCTGAGGTGTAACAATTGGTATCAAATAAGGTTTTTGATTACATTGGATGATAGGATTTCTATTGAGGATAAATTGGGAGCTATAAATTTCATCAATATTTGATACGTTAAAGTTTATTTTAAATTTAATTTCATAAATAACCCTTTTGGGAAATTGTGGTAATATTTTGGGGATTAAGATAAGAGAAATTTGGTGAAAACCCATTGGATAAATCTTGTGGATAAGTCTAATTATAGGATAACATCTTGATGTTTTGGTAAAGTAAATATTATTTGGTTATCCTAGAAATTACATACCTATATAGATACGATATGGGGATGTAGAATCTGAAACAAATGTACATAGGGGTAATAAAACTGAAAAAGGGAAGATTGGGGTACTAATTTGATCATCACCTGGTGCTTGAAAAATAATACTAAATACAAACATGGTTTGAAACTCTTGCAGGATTATTCTTCAGATAACCAAATTCACATTACAAACAATTATAAATTCTTTATGCATGATGAAAACTAAATTAGTTAGAGAACCTAAAAAAATTGACCATGGATAACCATGGATATAACAAATAATATCATAGGTTGAATTGAAAGTATGATATTTCAAAAATGAAAGTTTCATAGGGGAGTACATATTTAGATTAATTTTTTCATATTTATATTTTTTATATTACCATAAACATTTTTGATTTTGTATTTGGTTGGAATAGGAACCTGATGTTGACGTTGTGAATGTTACGTATCTAGAATCCACTATGTCTTATAACTAAATAATAGAGCATGAATAAATGGTTAAGAATTATAGTATACACCTATTATGTAGGATATGGTGAGTTTTATAGTCTTACATTAGGTAGTGAGATTGATATTTACTTCAAAATCATAGCTATTTTCATTAGAAAGTGATATTTATCAATGATATCTTGGTATATTCTAAATGTTATAATGATTATGTAAAAAATATAAATATTGTTCTTCATCTATTCAACTTTAATGTTCTGGAAAATATATTAAATTGTATCAATGACCTTGAAAATTTATTTTATGAATAAGTTAAAATTTCATGGTTAAATATTAGAGAACATAAGATTTGTGTATAAATAACTCTGAGTTTTAAAATATTCTTTATGTTGAGGTAATAAAGGGTTGATTTATTTTCTGAAAATTGAGTTAAATAGTAATTATAACTTTGGAATTTATAATTTATTTAATGAAAAAGTGATCCATAAATTTTTTGGTGAAGTTCATATTATTTCTAGGATTATAATATATATTTATTGGTGTTTGGATTTATGAACTAGTGGATTGTATTATATGAGGGTTAATGATAATGTTATTCTATGGAATAAAATATGGATTCAATATGGTCTAATTACTTAGTGATATTGAATGTTTAGGAAATTTATATTTTAAATAATGTATGATTATGATTTATAAAAACCCGATTATATGATTATTTGAAGGATTAATGTTGTTCTAGGTAATATTAACAACATAATCTTTCCTAAAAAAGTAAGTTAGATTCCATATTATAAGTTATATCAAAAATGATAATTCTATTAATAATATCCTCTCATGTATTTATAAGTAAGTATTAATTAAAATTGTGAGGACACAATTTTTTTAAAGAGGTGGGGGGGGGGGAATGAAACCCCGTGATATTTTATTATACTACTTCCTTTAAATTATCCAAATGTGTTTCATAGTTTTCCCCATAGGCTACATCAAACGTAAATGGAACACAATATATTTGTATAAAATGTAAATATTTAAGTATAACAACTAAACCATTCCAATTTATCAGTGGGAATTAATTGTAGTAACTTATTTATGAGATATCTATATAAATAAAACAATTGATACATTTAATATAAATTAAATTTAATTAGTTTACCGAAAATGACCAATAAGATAATTTATTGTTTAGATAATTATTTTTCTATGTTTTTCTTTTTATAAAAAATAAATTTTTACTTAAAAAACATGTGATCAAGGATGAAAAATTATGGTTTATATTAATAATTGGTTAAAAAAAATTGTTAATAAATTATATGAAGTAAGTATAATAATAGTTAATATTTTAAAATTTCATTCCAATAAAAACAAGTTTTCATTATATTTTATGAATTTACTAAAAAAATTAAATTTATAAATTTTATAATTATAATTTTAAAATAATAATATTATTTTTTACTTATAATAAAAATATTTTTTTAATTTTATTTTTTGTATATTTTTTACTAATTATTTTTTTAGATAAATAGAGGATAAAATTATGATTTTGCTAAAAAATGTTACTTTTAGGGAATTATCAAAATAAATGAACGAATTAAATGTTTTCAAAAGCTTTTTATAAAAGTATATATATTTATAAGTAAAAAAATCATTTAAAATTACTATTTTGTTTTTATGTAATCCATGTGTATTGTTTGGGAAAAATAAGTAATATTTTACTATAATTTTTTTTATTCACTTATATTAAAAAAAAAATTCTCAACCATTACATAAATTAAATATAAAAATATTGATTTAAATTTTAAGACAAACCTGATCATATTATTTAATATGTTAAATTTTAATTTTAATTTATAAAAGTATGATTACTATAATTAAAGTAATGACCATGATAATGGTAAAAATGTTATTTTCAAAGAATTGTTTTATTAATATTGTGTAACTTTATGTAATAATTTTAATTAAAATATTTATATTTAATAATATAAAATTAATTTTAAACATATATATAATTATATTAAGACACATTTAATTGGTATCCAGTCCCAAAAATATTAACAACACATAATAGTTAAATGATCAATTTTCTACAATTTTTTCTATATATAAAATGTTTTAATTTACCATTATTTATATATTAAACTAGATTAAATAAAGATAAAATTTAGTTTCATCACAACCACATTTTTTATAGGTGTTATCTTATAAATTTTTAAAACAAAAATTACATAATTAAGAAGCAATTACCATGGTAAAAAAATGAAAGTTAAATGTAAAAAACCTAAGAAGAAATAACTTCCAATATTTTTAAAAAACACATAGAAATATTTTTTTTAAGGATTTATCAAAATAATATCACCCAAAATCAATTATTTCTAACTTCTGGTGTCTCTTAACCTAGAATATCACACCAAATTCCACACATATCACACCAAATTCCTTAATATAACTCTTAAATTTTTCTCTTCCTATAATTCTATCTCATTTTCATAATACTCCAGCCTTAATTAGTTAGTCTATGTAGTTCATTTTGAAGGATCCTTTTGGATAATGTTCAAAGTCCCAAAGTCAGTATTACTTAATCCTTAACAATTTATTTACAATCATTATCTTCCAAACATATCATGATCATAGAAATGTGATAAAATTAATATTATTATACTTATATTTTATAATAATTATATAAAAAACTTTATTTATTCATTCCCATTCACTTAAAAAAACAAAATAACATTAATCATGTGTTGTGAATATTGATTCCTCTATGAAGTAACACTTATCTTTTTTTCATATAAATTTGTTTATTTATCCAAAACAAATAAAAAATGATTAATTTTTTTAAAAAATTTAAAAAATATTAGTATTATTATTTTATAATGATATTATACACTTCTGTACCCATAATCACCCATCAAGATATATAATTTTCATGTTTGGGTTAGTTTAACTATATACTTTAAAATTCCTATAAAACTCTATCATGGATGGATATGGAAGTTTTAATATGTCACAAACTGAATCTGGTCGCCATCAATACTAGCACCAGACACGGTCTGCACAGGGCCCGAAGGGTGTTCGCGATCCCCAAAGGCTGGAAAAAGTGTCTGGGTATCACAAAATGGAATTTGGGAACAATTTACCTGAGTTTATGAACATAAAACAACAAACAAATCGAATATAACAAATCTGGATTTTTCAAAACAAACCGTCTTTTACAGAAAGTCCTAATCAAATTACATAATTTAAATCAATTATAAAAGAATATTACATATGAATAAAACCAAAATGGATATCCCAAGAACCTCCTTAGGGAAAGGGGAACCACGCTCATGCCATCTCCATGACACTACACCAAGAAGGACCGCTAGAAACCCAAAACACTAACACTAAAATATTTTCCCAAACCTATGAAAAATTAACAATGCCTACTTACACCCAAGGGTGTAAGTAGTGTGTGAACCAAAGCCCAGTAAAATGCCACCACTAAAAGATTCCATGTGATAAACATTCAAGGATGAAAAGCTTGCAAGTTTTCATAAATATGAAATGATAATAATAATTTTAAATAGATGTAACTTTAAATTAAAATAGTTTTCAAGTGGGCCACATTAAATAATCAACACATTTAAATAGAATTCCAAAGGTACTAAATTTTCAAGACAAACATACCGTATGCTGATGGTAAGCATAAAGTATCTAATGAGCACAAGTAATTGGAAATAAACCCTAGGCACTAGCTCACTTTGGGTCCCAGGTACCTCCTATATTGGTGAAATTAACCATACAAATATCCATTCTCATGCAAACGAGCCACTAGTAGGGATCATACACATAACCTAGTGGTCCCCCAACATCATCATCATTATTGATATCTTAGTTTAGTTAGTGTTTTCATTGTCAAACTTGCTATGTGAAACTAAGGCCACACCACATGGGATCACTAGAATACTAGTACACATCCACCCACCTAGATACCCAAGTGTTCCCTATTGTGCTCAATCAAGTTCCAAAATCCATGGAATATAATTTTCACATGAAAATACCACTTCGAAGTCACACACACACCCAATACCCCACATTTATATTACAGAAGTCACATAATCCCATTTTTCATTCAAATTCATTTTGAAATCATATTCACACAAAAATATCCCACAACACTTTTATCATATCTTTCACACTTCAGAAAATCCTTTAAAAATTTTATAAATCCTTTCCAAGATATTTAGAATCACATAACAACCCACACACATTTCAAAAAATATACCTTTCCCAAAAAAACTCATTTTTCACATTATACTTGCAAAAACAGCCCACAAACGTGCTTCATGCATTTCTTTCAATTTAATAAAACCCTTTATAAATTTATAAAACATTCAAATTTTTTTTGATGTCTTAAATCACCGCATTACCTTTTAAAATCCCATCTTATGTGAACACAGTCCCCAAAATAGTACATGTACAACCTTTACCTACTTTTTCTAACTCATTAAATCATTTAAAATTATCATAAATCAATCCCAAGGGGTACAACCATGTTTTCACCTAAAACCTATTTAAAAAACCTCTTTCAAGGCGAAAATCTCTCTAAATCATTACCAAACCAGAATCTACATCCCCTTTCAACAACTAATAAATCACTTTCATTTTTTATAAAACTACCACAAAAGATATTACATGAGTTACATTTGAAAAAATAAACAAATTAAATCAAAATGTAAATTTAATACTACATGCCTAACTAATGATACCAAAAATGGTTTTCACACCACACACAACATATTAGGAACATTATAAATTAATAAATCAAGAAATATAACTCATAAATAATTTCTTACAAATGGAATCACCTACCTTTTGTGCTAAAACAACAATTCATTGTGAGGAACTTCAATCGCACCCCCACCACACCAGAAGGGAGTGAAATCCAACCTAAAACCCCAATATTTGACAAAAGATACACCAAATAAAACCATAGGTATGAACCCTAACTTCTGGAAATTTTAGAACTTCATGAAAGAGGGAGGAAAATCTATCGAGAAGGAATTAAATGAAGAGAGAAACAATTACTTGAAGAAATATAGAATAAAACTACCCAAATACATCAGTATCTAAACTTCCAAAAAACCAAAAATGAAAGTGATTATTGAATAAGGTTGAGGATTCCATGTAGGAAGTAGAATGGGGGGGAAAAGAGTAAACATTGAAGGAGTTATAAAAAACAATTTAACTATTCAAATATGGGAGATTTGAGAAATATATAGAAGTTTCTCCCAAATCCGCGATGAATATGATCTCCATAGAAGGGTAGGAGAGAATGGGGGCACACCTTGGGTAAGTGTTATTAAGTGAGAGTTTGAATCACCAAAAAACATAAAAATTTAATGAGATATTAAAGAATTAAAAAAAAATAAAGTAAAAAATGGGCTTTCAGGATTGCCTAATACCTTAATAAAAACTGAAATCCATCATTATTATGGATTATTATGGGGTATAAATTGATGTGGTGATTTTAATAGACCAGCAGATGGAAATTGGTAAGTATAAAGGGTGTAAAATGTTGAAAAATGAAGAAGTTATAAAAGAAAAAAGATATTTTTAAATATGGAAATGAGCTCATGGTTTGACCCAAATTTTAATCACCCATGATTTCCACTAAAATTCATGGGAAACTCCCAAAAAAACAATAATGGGAATTAAATGAAAAAATACCTTTAAAAGATGTCATGGATGTGGCAATTATCCCTAACATAAAACTTTCCGCCCTTGGAAAGCCACAACAAGGACAAAAGAAAAAACCAATCCCAACTGGAAGGCCGAAATGGAATCTATTACCACGCTTTTCCCCCAAAGTCCAAAAAACATATAGTGATCAATTATATAAGGAATACTCTCACAAAACAAACTTACACCACTTTTCTAAAACAATCAATCACATTCAGAATTTTTCACAAAATAAAACTCCACAAACACTATCCAAACTCAACAAACAACTACAATGGACAAGGTTACACTTACCTTGCTTTAACTAAACCATTGGGTGCTCTCCAAACCCAAAGTTTACGCAATGAAGATGTTGGTAGTAAGATAGATCTGAACGAGACTACCTACCACCATGCCAAGACCAAGGAAAAATCTAAGTTGCTAGTACGAGGAGACACAAATGGGTTCCCTACCATAAGAGACAACATAAATATTTCTGAGACAGAATCGAGACACTAACAGGGGGAGTCCCGAATATACTACCTGGTACAATAGGTACACTTCCATTCGAAATTTCTAAAGGAACTTACATGATAATCATAGTGGGTTTCCCTACCATAAGAACCAACCATATTTACTGACCAGCATGATCCATTACAGAAAGACCCCAAATTTAAAGAGTTGGGACGACCGCACAGTTAGTTCAAATGGTTTGGGAAACTGTGCACTAACTGTGGGGATCCTTTTATCTGCATAGTTTTATGGGTAATGGTTACTACTAACCGTGTACTCAACCAGTCTAGCCAAATTTCAAACCTTTATCCAAAAACTCTAAAAGGGGGGAAGGAATGACATTGGGAGATAACATGGACACGAGGTCCTCCAACCCATTTCCATCAAATGGTAACAACAAAAGAAAGATAAATACACCATAGGTTAAACTACTCTCATTTTTCATATTAAGGGTAGGACTTTGTACAGGGGTTTGAATGACCCAAGGATTTCCACTGACTATGCACCATATTCTCTTCGGTATATATGGCTGGAGCTCAAATAATTGATGCATCTTTGGCCTCACAGTTAGGATTTGGAAACCCATGAATGGAACTTCTTCTTATGGTTCTACAAATAACTACACCGCAATACCATATGGGTTCACCAAGACATAACACACTCCAAAACTCACTCTACCAAAACCTGACATTTTTCAAAAACAAGGGATTAGAAGATGCTCACACATCACCCCTTATTTTCATCGAATGAGAAACATAAGGAGAAAATGGTATATAAAAACACCTTCCCCAAAAAAAAGGTTGTCACGATTTCTTGAAAGGAGACACACTTTTGAAAAAACAAAGGCTCACAAAATATTTTACAACTTCACCTTTACATTCAAATGATCACATGACATCATAAGGTGTCACCAAACATGACCATTGTGACTGATAGAAGCATTATATGGAGAGGGATCTTATACAATGTTCCCAAAGATCACACAATTCTAGAAAGGGTACATAAAATCCTATCATGACCAAATTTCCCACACTGGTGGTTTAACTTGAACCCCTTCTTTGAAGAGACTACGAAGGACCCAAAGGCCCTCTTAGACCCCATCAATACTAACAACCCCAGACCACTTCCACCTTTGACGAATCAAGTAACCTAATAAAATAAGGTCTCTTTCAACCTTCCACGAGCACTCTCCTACTACAATAGGATCCAAAAAAACCATGAATGGAAAGGGTGTAGACTCAATATATAAACCTCGAGAAAAATATTCATTATATTGATCAACTGGAGGATCTTTCAACGGTGAAATAATCTTTCTTGCACTTCCGTCATGCATTAACTCTTAGAGGGGGTGCATACCATACCCAATGAGAGAACCGAAGGACCCAACCAAGATGGTCCATTGGTTAAAATGTTCCACAATCCAAATCCAAACACATGAAGTGAATCATTGTAAAGGAATCCCGAAACATTTCTCATAAGGAGACTACTAACTTTCCCTTCAACCCAACTTTCGGACCAAACACAAACAAAAAAAAACCGTTAAAAAAGAGGGGTTCTTAGACTTTAACATCCCACAAAAAATAAATTTAAAAAACACATAAGACACACCATCCCAAACTAGTCATAAAGGAATCATGTTTTCCTATAAAATCATCTCTTTGAGAATAAATGGTTCAATGGTTAGCGTATCCACCAATGGTACCCCATGGGCCTCACTCATGCATGTTTCTATTCCACACTAGGCACCCTCTTCATATCAATCTTGGAACTCATCTAGTCATCTCGTTAACCATACATCATCCCATATAACCCCATGCATGTGGTATCTTAGGGAAATACCAATAGTCAAAAAAAAAATTCTTTCCACTTTTCAAAACCCAAACAGTCAACCAATACTTACTTTTTTCTCAAGACCGTTAACCACGAAATCAAAATCCCAATTTAAAACTTACCAAACTTTTTTTATCTTGAAAGGACCAATAATTCCAATAAGAAATCAATTTCAATTCATACATATTAATTTCAAAACATATCATCCCATTTCAAAACACTACCGGTTTTATAAAAACCCCCTTTCATCAACCTCCATTCCTTTGAAAACTCATATCTTCTTATTTAAAATAGGGTTCAAATGATTCATAAAACTTTTAAAAAGGTCACCAATCATTCAGTAAAAACTTAATTCCAATTCACGTAAATTAATTTCAAAACATTTAAGCCCATTTCAAAACACTTCTAATTTCATGAAAAACTCCATTTCATAAATCCCTATTAAATTGGGAACTCAACTCGTCTCATTTCAAAACAAGATTCCAAAATTACATAAAACTTTTCAAATGATCACTATTTACGAGATCAAAATCCTTTCCAAACTCCACACATGACTTAAAAAACATTCCATCCATTAAAACACCTTTTAATAGTTTATAAAACTCTATTGGAAACACTTTTTCAAAACCATCTTTAACATAATTTCCTTCTTTCAAAAGTGGTGTAAACACACCATTCTCCATTTCAAAAAAATTCTTAAAATTCAGTTCTACCATTTAAAAAATCAATCCACATCTAATTTACTAAATAATCATTTCATAAAAGATCACATTTCTTAAATCAAGTCTTTTTTTCCTTAAAACCAAGTTCCAATATTCCAACATGAAGAGACTCAAGACAATGCGGGAGAAAACTAGTTTTGGTGGGTGAATTGAAAATAAGGTTGGAGGCCATATTCCAATCACTTCACCACCATAGAGAGTGTTGTAGGGAAATATACTTGTCTCCACATGGATTTCTAGGCCCTGCGAGATTAATAAGACCATTAACCCAACTCTATTTTTTTCCCTAATCATAATCAAACCAAGAAAACCAAAGGAATAAGATAAATCCTGACTTCCCCAGGAAACTCGAATATCATCCTTAGGTGAGCTGGCCAGGCACACTACCCATAACCAAAATGTCAAGTCCCGAAAATCCTAGTTCTAGACTATCCTGACTCTTCCCCAGTCAACATAACCCAAAGAGAGCGAACATAACCTTCTTTGATACCATTTTGTCACGAACCAAATCTAGACTCCATCAAAACCAGCACAAGACACGGTTTATGACAAGTCCTGAAGGGCATTCTCAATCCCCATAGGCTAGAAAAAGTGTTTTCGTGTCACAAAATGGAATTTTGGAATGATTTACTCAAGTTTATAAACATAAAACAACAAAAAAAAATCCAATATTACAAATATGGATTTTTCAAAACAAACCATCTCTTACAACTAAATTAAGAATTGAATTTACATAATTTAAAACAATTCTCAAAGACAATAACAAATGAATAAAACCAAAATGTACAGCCCAAGAACATCCTCATGGAAAGGGGCACCACCCTCAAGCCATCTCCATGACACTACGCCAAGAAGCACCGCTAGATACCCGAACCACCGGCACAAAAAGCTTTACCCAAACATGGGAAGAAATAACCAAGTCTAATTACACGCAAGGGTGTAAGTAGGGTGTGATCCAAAGCCGAGTAGGATTCCACCACTAAAATATTTCATGTGATAAAAATTCAAGGATGAAAATCTTGCAAGTTTTCAAAAACAAGAAATGATAATAAGAATTTTAAAGAGATGAAACTTTAAATAAAAACAGTTTTCAAGTGGGCTACTTTAAAGAATCAACAATTTTAGATGAAAAGACAATGCCAATAAATTTTCCAACCAAAAATAATATTTTCCAATGGTAGGAATAAAGTATCTAATTAGCACAAGCAACATGAACTAACCCCTAGGCACAACTCACTGTGGGTCCCAGGTACCTCGTATCTTAGTGAAAGTAATCATAAAAATTTATGTTCTTATGCACAGAAGCCACTATTAGGGATCATACCCATAACCTAGTGGACCCCCAACATCATAATAATAATAATAATCTTATTTTATTTAGTTTTTTCAATGTCAAACTTACTACATGAAACTGAGGACAAACCGCACGGGATCACTAGCATACTAGTACACATCTACCCACCTAGATACTCAGGTGTTCCGTCTTGTTCTCAAACAATTTACACAAGCCATGAAATATAATTTTCACATGAAAATACCACTTCTAAGTCATAAACACACCAAACAACCCAAATGTATATCACACAAGTCACATAATCCACTTTTTCATTCAAATCCATTTTGAAATCATACTGACACCAAAACAACCCACAACACATTTCGCCTATCTTTCACAATTCAAAAAATCCATTAACAATTTTATAAAACCTTTCCAATATAGTTCAAATCGTATAACAGCAGACACCCATGTCACATAATACTCTTATCACAAACAAAATCTATTTTTCACATCATACTCACACAAAACCGCCCACAAACGTGTTTTGTGCCTTTCTTGCAATTTAATAAAACCCTTCAGTAGTTTATAAAACATTCTAAAAATGATTGAAGTCTTAAATCACCACTTTAAATTTCAAAATCCCATATTAGGTGAACATAGTCAACAAAATAGTACATGTACATTCTTTACCCCCTTTGTTTAACTCAATAAATCGTTTAAAATTTTCATAAATCAATCCCAAGGGGTATGGCCATGTTTTGTACATAAAACCTATCTCAAAACCCTCTTTCAAGGCCAAAATCATACCAAAACATTACCAGAACTGAATTAGAATCCCCTTTCAACAAATAATAAATTAATTTCATATATTATAGAACTATCATAAAAGGTATCACATGATTTACATTTGAAAAATACACAACTTCAAGAAAAAATGTAACTTTAATACTACATGCCTAACTAATGCAACCAAAAATGGTTTTCACACAAAAACCAACATATTATTAACATTAAAAATTTACAAATCAGTCTAGCTAACTCATCAATAAATTCATACACATGGAATTATCTACCATTTGCGTGAAAACACCAATTCGTTGTGCAAAACTTCAACCGCACCACTGATGCACCATGAGGGAGTGAAACCCAACCAAAAACCCCAATATTTGACCAAAAATATACAAAATCAAACCCTAGGTATGAAACCCAAATTAGGGATATTTTAGAACATCATGAAAGAGGGATTAAACCTTAAAGAGAAGGAAGGAAATTAATTGAGAAACACATAATTGAAGAAATGTTGAATAAAATGACCCAAATATACCAGTATTTGAATTTACAAACAACCAAAAATGAAAGTGAGGTCAGAATAAGGTTGAGGAGGTCATGTAGGAACTAGAATGAGGAAAAAAGAGTAAAAATTTAAGTAATTATGAAATAAAAAATTTACCTATTCAAATATAGTCAGATTTGAGAAATCCATAGGTGTTTTGCCAAAATTTGCGATGAATATGAGCTCTAAAGAGGGGTAGGAGAGCATGGGGGCGTGCCTTGGGTAAATAGGATCAGGTGAGAGTTGGAATCAGAAAAAAAATTAAAATTTTAATCATATATTAAATAATTAAAAAATAACAATTAAAGCATGAAATGGGCTTTCGGGCTGGCCCAATACCTTAACAAAAACCCAAATCCATCATTATTATGGATCCTTATGGGGTCTAAATTGATAAAATGGTTTTAATGAACCTATTGATTCCAATTGGGATGTGTAATGGGTGTAAAATGTTGAAAAATGGAGAAGTTAAAAAGGAAAAAAATTTATTTTTAAATCTGGAAATGGGCTCACGGTTTGGCCCACATTTTGAAAACTCACCATTTCCACCAAAATGCATGGGAAACCCCAAAAACAAAGAAATAATCGAAATTAAATGAAAAATAAATTTAAAAGAAGTCATGGATGTTACATAATAATAATAATATTATAAGTTAATAATTATTAAATATTTTCTATTTGGTTCTTTAATGTTTACATTAGTTATTTAACTTATTATTAAAATCTAATCTTTGTTCTCTAAAATCACAGAAACAAGCCAACACTGATTCAAATTTCACATAATCATACAAAAACAATTAAAAAAAACTATAATATGATATTAAATGGAAAATATTAAATGAAATATATATGAACATATTTCATAATAAAAAATATATTAAACTTAATTTTATTATTCTATAAGTTAAGTGCATGCATAGAATGAATCTAGAAAAAGGTAAAAGCTTTTATCTTAATTTTCCCTCTTTGAGATATGTTTCATATTATAAAACTAATTTTTTTTGGTTTATATACTACCTATTTTAGATATCATATAATTAATTATCTTTTCATCCTAGAATTTTATGTTCAATTACAATCCCTCTCTTTCAAATGGTTTTGAATGAAATATTTCTCAAACCAGAAGTGTTCTTTATCTATGAAATTTAATTTCTTGAGACATTTTTATATTATGAACTATATTTTCATATTAATGGATTATTCACAACCCATGGATTTAAATTTATCATAAATATTTGTATTAATTGGAATACTAAGGCAAATTAGTTCCTCTTCAGCAAATGGATTTTGATTCAATTATTACACCAATTGTAAGGCTTTTTGGAAACTCAATTTTTATTTATTGAGTTATGATTATTAAAATAAAGTTATTTCTTATAAATTATGTACATATTTCATTTTTATTGTTTTATGTGTTATTATATAATTTTTTATGGATATAAATTCCTACCACATAAACCCTTTAACAAAAATTTATCACTCCTTGGGAGATGTTTTCTATAATGGTCATTGGTAATTAAAATCTCTTTATTTGACTTATATTGTTTTATATTGGAATTTTTTCTTCCATTATTAGGTTATTATACACTAATATTTTATTATATGGTATTTTATAATCCAATTTAGGTAATTTAGTATTTAATACAAATAATGTTATATTATTCTTTTTAAAATGTGAGTTTTAAATGAAGGAATATTATGATGTTTTAAAATGTTTTAATCTTCAAAACCAAGTGTTATATCTTTGAAACGACATATATTTTTTGAAATTGTTATGTAATTTTAAAGGATCCATTTTCTTATTATTTTTAAATGTGATTTTATCATTATTTTCACTTCACCCTTTTGAAAATTACTTTCTAATGTTACCCCAAACTATTTTCTATTACGATAGTGTTAAAAATATTTTTTAGAAACACTTTTATGTTATCCCAAAAATTTTACATATCATATTCAAAGAATTTAAATTCATGGGGTTAATGTTTCATGATTTTTACTCTAATATATATATATTTTTTGGAGTTTTTAACTCACGGAACCAATTTTTTTTATTTTTGATCCCTTGATGCATGATAGCATTCAATGAATTATTTTGTAAGGATGTGTTTCATCTATGTAAACATCATTTTGAGTTTCATTTTTCCACCCTTGGGATATGTTATTTTAAGAAAAAAACCACTTTTCTCTATATGAATTATGTAATTTTATTTTTTGGCAGAGATATGATTCATCATTGTCCTTGTCCAAAAAAACCATCATGAATAGTGATTAATTTTCCTCTAATACCTTTCAAATTTGAATACCATGGATTATATTATTCTGATTTAAGGGTGTTCACCTAGATTCCAAACACCAATTAATTAGGGAAATTATTTAATTAACCGTATACCATAACTATATAGAGTTTTAAATTGAGGGATGCAAACATAGAAAGATATTTCATTTATTGATTATAGATTTATTAAAAATTGGTATATTTGTTATTCAAATACGGATATTTATTGATTACTCAGACAAGTTGATGATATATTTTCTAAACACATTCATTGTTTCTCTAGATGGGTTATTGTAGTGTTTTCCCCTTCATTGAATAGTGTAAAAATTATTAGTGTTTCGTATATTATTAATCAAATATAAATGAATTTTTGAAAAGTTTATTAAGAAATTTTTAATCATTTTCTCATATATTGAATGAATTATACTTAATAAAATTATGGGTGGCCCCTGACATTAAATTTCCCCTCAATTCATTGGTAGGTATCATGAGACAAAAAATGTTTGGGTTTTTTTTGGGTATGACTACTCAGAAAAATATATTTCCTTCATTGTAAGATCTTTATGTTTGGAGTTATGGTACATATTTATTGGTCCAAAATTATGTATTTCATCTCTAAGGGACCAATTATAGATATCCAAGTGATCTATTTATTTCCATCATTCTCAATGGATATATTATGATTTCATTTCATTATATTATTTAATTATGATGATTATTTATTTCTTCCAAAATATTTATTCAATGTTTATTCCATGATTCCATCTATTGTTTGTTTTAACTTATTGACTATTTGAGCTCACCCTTTCATATGTTTCAACTTCGATATGTTATTAAAAGAAGTTTTGTGCATGATATGGCTCCAAAAATAGCTTGTGTGGGTGATTTTTAAGATACTATGAAGAATAATTTTGGATTTTTTAGTTTTTAATACAGTTAAAATATGTCCATTTGATGGGATTTATTAGTTTATGTTTTTTTCCTAATTATCTAAATCACTAAACCAAAAAATTCTTTATAATTCATATAAATCTTTATTTTATTTAAGTCTTGTAATAATTTGATAGTTATGTCTGGGAATATACAATCGGTATCGAAACTAGTATTCAATGTTTACATTTATGGAACTGGGCTTGTGAGTATGGGTTTAGGGTGTCATTTTCAATATCAGGGAAGGGTTTATAATACATTAGATGTTATGATGTTCTTTGGGGATACAAATTTCATAAAATTTTGGTAACTTAAGTTTTATTTTAATTTCAAATTTATAGATAAACCTTTTAATATAATGAGGTTATAATATAGGAATTATGATAGGATGACTTTAATGAAAACCATTGGGACAAGTCTAGGGTAAGAGTCTTAGTATATGATAACATCATTATGTTTTGTTAAAGTAGGGATTGTGTGGTTCATTTAGAAATTACATCTATATATAGATACTACAAGTGGATATTGTCCCTAGTATAGATTTACCTAGGGGTAATAATCCTAAAATTGGGGTTTGGGTATTAACTTTATCATCAAGTGGTGAAAAGAAATGAGACCTAAATAAACACATGGTTTGACACTCCTGTGGCATATGATTTATATAATCACATTCCACTTAAGAAATATTTTCAAGGATTTATGTATAAGGTTAAAAAATTTGTTTTGAGGACCTAATAGGAAAATGACCATGGATAACCAAGGAATGGATAAAGTGAGTAATAGGTTGAACCAAAAGAATAATGTGTTAAAATTTATGGTTTTATAAGGGAATACAAATTCAGATTAACGTTTTTGTATTCATTTTTCGGATATTATCATAATAATTTTGGATTTTGTATTTCATTGAAATAGGATCATGAAGATGATGTGGAGAAATGTATTTATATAGAAAATCTATTTTTCTTATATGAAAATAAGGGAGCATAAGAAAATGGAATAGAATTTTAGTATATTATTATTATGATGGAAAAGTTGAGTTTTTCTTGTCTTACCTTAGGTAGTGAAATTGATATTTACTTGGTACTCTAATCCATTTTCATTAGTTATTGATATTTATAAATGAAGTTATGGTATATTATAAATTTAATGAGGATTATGTAAAAAATATAAGGATTATTCTTAAGTAGTTCATCTTTAATGGTTTGGAAAAATATATTAAATTGTTTCAATAACCTTGTTAGTTTATTTCATGAAAAGATTAAATTTTTATGCGTAACTATTGGAGAACACATGATTTAGGGAAGAATAAATCCTTGGTAAAAATATAATTTATAGTGAGTTTATAAAGGGTTGATAGATTTTAATAAAATTGAGTTAGATAGTATTGATAACATTTTAATTGAGCATTGATTTAATGAAAAAGTTATCCATGATATTTTTAGTGAATATTATCTCATCTTCGGGATTATGATGTATATTTACTAGTGTGTGACTGTATGAACCAGAGGCTAATTTCCTTTTAGGGTAAAACATAATGTTTATTTGTGGTAGAATATGTGGTTTCACTATTGGATAATTTCTTAGAGATCACATGGTTTTGGGAATGGTATTTTTTGGATAATGTATTACACTAGTGCATAAAACGTTTTTCATGTCGGTTATTTTTAATTTTTTACGTCGGTTTCTAGCAGACTTTAATACGTGCGATGTTATAAATAAGATTTTTGACGTCGGTTATCTAAAAACCGATTTCAAAAACATAAAACCGCGATGTTTATCACGTTGGTTATTTTAGAACCGACGTGATAAAGGGCATGGAGAATGGTTTATCACGTCGGTTCTTTTAGAACCGACGTGATAAATGGCCTGGACAATGGTTTATCACGTCGGTTCTTAAACAACCGACGTGATAAACAGGGGCGAGGGGGTTTATCACGTCAGTTCATATAGAACCGACGTGATAAACTGGGGTGAGGGCGGTTTATCACGTCCGTTCTATAAGAACCGACGTGATAAACTGGGCTGAGCGTGGTTTATCACGTCGGTTCATATAAAAATGACGTGAAAAACCGGGGGAGGGGGGTTTATCAGGTCGGTTATTATATAACCGACGTGATAAACCGGAGGGAGGCGGTTTATCACATCGATTATTCAATAACCGAGGTGATAAACCAATGTCTAGGCCGTTTAGCACGTCGGTTATTCAATAACCGACATGATAAACCATTCTCCAGGCCCTTTATCACGTCGGTTATTGAATAACCGACGTGATAAACCATTCTCCAGGCCCTTTATCACGTCGGTTATTAAATAACCGACGTGATAAACCATTCTCCAGGACTTTTATCACATCAGTTATTAAATAACCGACGTGATAAACCATTCTGCAGACCTTTTATCACATCGGTTATTAAATAACCGACGTGATAAACCCAATTTTTTTTAAACAGAATGCAGTGATCTTTTATCCACCAGAATCAACCAGAAAACAAATCAAGAAATCGTACCACAAAATAGAAGTACATCAAAATTAAGCATGTACATAGATAACATATAAAACTTACCCACTAGACAACATCCACCCTCATTTATACCCCATGGACAGCCCTCCCCCACCCCGTTGGAGCCCTCACCCTCATGTATACCCCCTGGACAGCCCTCCCCCACCCCATTGAATCTCCCACCCTCATGTATACCCCTTGGAAAACCCTCCCCCACCCCATTGGAGCCCCCACCACACTCCAATAATGTATACCCACCCCTTGACAACCCCCACCCGCCTGAACAACACCTCCTCACCCCCTCACCCCACTTGACAGCCCCCACCACACCCCTGGACAGCCCCAAACACCCCTGGACAACCCCCCCACCCCTGGACAGCACTCCCACACCCCTGGACTGGCTTCCCACACCCCTGTACATCCCTGCCACCCCCCAGGACTGTCCCCCCACCCCACCGGACAGCCCTCCCAGACCGCTGGACACCCCCAACCCCACTGAACACACCCCCACACCCTTGGAAGCCCTCCCCCACATACCCAAATCCATACCAGAAGAACCATCAAAAGTAGACCAAAACAATAAGTAGAGAAAAATTAAACATTCACTTATATAACATTCAAAACTTACACTGTCAACTTCAAAAAAAACTAAATCAAACCTAAACAACTACCAAATACACAATTAAAACGACAATATTCAAAATTACATTTTACATTACAAACAACTAAAATTCAATCAAACCTGTAAAATAATTTGACCACTCCACTTGTACGTGTTTGATGTCTTCAGCAGTATAGGGTTGAGGGTCATCAAAAAGCTACAAATGAAAAAGAAGATAGTTAATGTGTATAATGAATAAATCAAATTGAAATATTATAGCAAAGTTTAAGAGGAAATCGTACCAGGTCAAAATTCACAACTGTCCCAGTTGTTATTATTTCATACATAAATCTTAACATATAATATCCACATTCGATGAGGCCTTGTTGTTCATGAAAATTCTATTTTGAATGAGTGTAAATTCAATATATTATTTTTATGTAATAAATCAAAAAGTACAAATTATAAATGGAAATTTACCTTTGCATTTACATATTTGATCTTTGCATTTCTTTTCTTTGTGTTTTTTCGAAAGTAGACCCATGCAATGTTAGAAAATAATACGAATGGGGTAAATTTAAAATTCATTATAATATATAAAACTATTGAGAAATTGAAACTTACTTTTCCAATATATTCTTAAAACTTTCCCGCACATCACCATGAACAGACCATATCCAATAAAGAGCTTTCTCCCTTGGGCAAAAAATCCCTAACATCCAATGATCACTGATAAAAGGAAATTTAATGTTAGTGGTTTTTTATGTTAAAAGATAATTAACTCTTTGAGAGAAATGTGTTTCATATCTCTCACAAAAAGGCATCATCCAACATTGTCTGATTATATTCTTTTCAAATCTAAACCATTCTTTGTTCCTCAGTCAATGCACATGCTTCAGGGGAAATCAATTGCGGGTCCACGAATCCATATACTTCTGTCAGTTAATTCCTCTCACAAATTTTATAAATATACCTAATACAAAACATATATAAGTATACATTTTTAATACATATAACGTAGGGAAAAGGTGTTAAGACTTACATGGAAAAAAATTTCACCACGTTGATGCCCAACTTATCTCCAGTAACAAGCTCCATGATACCAGATTTTGTAATCCCCACACTTATTTCACGTCCACAAACATGAGATTCCATTGGAAACTCATAAAAACCCAACAACAAATGTGAATATCTTGACAATCTGTCAAGACCACTGGAATCTGTATCTGATGTCATAGCCTGTTGTCTTTGTTGTTTTCTGTACAGTATTTCTTTACCTTTGAAGTATTCCTGTGAAAAAAAATTGAGAAATATAGTAGTTTTCAAATGATAAAACAACTTTAATAAAAAAATAAAATAAAAGATATAGCATTCATACCTCTATGGTAATGAGTCGAAGAAGTCTGGATGGCCAAACTAAAAAATGGACGATACTCTGTCCAACTGTCGCCACCTCATCTGTAGGTATTGGTACCCTAGCTGATCTATCTATAATATCCTGTATAGTGACCCTCTGATTCTCTACCTCTAATTGTTGATGATGAACTCTATCTCCTATACAATATACCAACTCGTATGCTATTATATGATGTTGAGAATCATCAAAATACAACTTGCAATATGTAGGAAGCTGCGGCGGAGGCGTAGGATAAAAATGGGGTCCGCAGGCTGAGGTGGGGGAGTGGGAGCTACTGGCGGAGGTGGAGGATAAATAATGGGGTCTGCAGGGGGAGGTGGAGGAGTGGGAGCTACAGTCTGAAATTTTCTTTGCATTTCTGCAAACATAGACTACACCAAATCTCTAATATTGTCTTCCATCGTCGCATTAATATTTTGAGCTTCAGCCTCCAAGGATTCTATTTTTTTTTATAAACCCCCTCAATGTTAGAAGTTGAAGAACGTGGAAACACTTTTCTTACCGATACACCTGCCGGATATCCTCTTACACGACCAGGATGTTATGGCCTTCCCAATGCTGTAAATAAAATATCTTCCCTCCCAGTAGCTGTAAATGTCCCCTCTGAACTCTGCTCCTCAATAGATTACTGTATTAATTAATTGAACATTTCTGTAATTATTGAAACTTATATGAAGAAAAAAGTTAACTTAAATAAATTAAATAGATATCTTATAATCGTCTCAGCTACGATTCTCGATTCTTCCGAAAGATATTGCCTTTTTTTCCCTTCCAAGCTCTCTTCCATTTTTCATGTCTAGATAGAGGGGATGGAGGGGACACCTCTCCATAGCTTGAAGACTCAGCTCTTAGTTTTTGAAATTTTTCCGCCATCATTTTTTCTTCCAATAATGTATACCCTCCCCGAGATAAACTATGAGGGTATAAATTTTTAGATTGGATCTCCTGATGAGATTTCCTTGTTTTCTGTAATTTAATAATAAGAAATCATTAACAAAACATTAATAAAATCATTTATATAAGAAAGTTTATAAAAGTTTACATTTCCCTTACCAGAAATGACTCTTTTTTTCTACTTTCAAAAAATTGTCTCCATGTGTCTTCATCCATAAAAGGATATATACGACATGGATTGTCATGACTCCTATGACCATAAATGAAATTAGATGAGAGGGTTTATTTGAAATCCCTCCATCCCCTAGCAGCCAACGATAAGCATTTCTTCCTGACTCCTCCAGTGTCAGGAATGTCAAATTTCATCTGATAAAGAAGAGGTTGAACATATTATATATACTAGAAACATTAAAATAATGGTCAAACAATGACAAAAGATCTTACCAAAATCATCTCCCACAACTGAGAGATAATCTCTTTATCCACACCTCTCCAATCATCATACAGAATGCTTACTTCGGTCTTATCCAGAGTTGCAACAAAACTCTTAAAATCTTTGGCATTCAGACCTCTAGGAATATCATCATTATCAAACTCAACTACTATCCTCTGATCCTACATACGGGAAAGTGATAATTTTGGTAAATGTGTGCACCCACGTTTACCAACCTTTGAACTCTTTGTCGTAATAGGATCATGTGAATGTTCATCCCCAGAGTTATGACCATCAATATGCTCCTCTCCAGAATCATGTGGTTGATCATCTGAATGATCTGTCATTATCCTTCAAATCAAAAAAAACAAACGCCAGTTCACAAATATACAAATTCAAATATTTTAATACTACTGTAATCAGAAAATAGAAAAGTGTACTAAGTTACATAATAGTAAACATTGGTAATATGGTAAGCATGTTAAACAATGGTAAATATGGCAAAGATGATCAAGATGTTCAAGATGGTAAAAATGGTAAAAATGGTAAACCTGGTAAACATTGTAAACATGGTAAAGTAATTTTCAGTGAACAAATATAGAAATTCAAATATTTTAATACTACTGTAATCAGAAAATAGAAAAGTGTACTAATTTAAATAATAGTAAACATTGGTAATATGGTAAGAATGTTAAACAATGGTAAAGATGGAAAAGATGGTCAAGATGGTAAAAATGGTAAAAATGGTAAACCTGGTAAACATTGTAAACATGGTAAAGTAATTGTCAGTGAAAAAAAATAAGCATTTTAAAATTCATGTAATGGTTATAAAAATGATAAAGTAGACTAAACAAACTTAAAACAAACAAAAACATATACTTATATTATTTTAAAACATGTTTTAATAAATAAAAAACTTACAATATCTAAAATTTATCGAAAAAATAAATGTAAACAAAAAATAAACATATGTTACCTGTAATTTTAGGAATGTACAGATGGATTGTTTTCCCAAATTCCTTCGTTGTGATCGTTCCTTATGGAACAAACTATGTCTTCAACATGATCGTCATTATGTTCTGTTAATATTTCCATGGAAGTAGGGATCTCACATAAATCAGCATATTCATCAAGTTCATCCTCACCAACATATTGTTTTTTCCCTTGTAAAACAACAACCCACTGCATATCTGATTGATCTACTACATAAAAAATTTGTTTCGCATGTGTTTCCATTATAAAAGAATTAGCTGTGTCTTCCAATCTATTCAGATTAACAAGTGTCATTCCAAATTCATCATTTCTGACACTATTGTTACCGTTAAACCATTTACAGTTAAAAACGGGAACTTTAATTTTAAAGTAATCAACCTCCCATATGTCTTCAATCACTCCATAATATGAATTTGATACAGAAATTGGGTTTTTGTCCTTATCACTCGAAAAATGCATTGCTTCTCTAAACACCAATACACCACTATTCTGAACTGCACTTCTGTTGTCCTGAGCTTTTGTATGAAATGTATAACCATTAATGTCATAACCAGACCATGTTATCACATTTAAACATGGACCACCCACTATCCATTTTAATGTATTTGATACATATGATCTACCAAGAAAAGTCTTTTTAATCCATGACAAAATTTTTTTGTTGTGATCATTCAAAATCCACATTTCTTTCTTCTTTGGATGACATTGTTTCAAATCATTAATATGCACTGTGATATACGGTTGAGAATCAGATATGTTATTCAAGATGTATGATTCTAACTTCTTCATCTGTTCAGCTGACAATGATTTGACTTTCAAGCCGCGAATCCCCTTTCCCTCATTATTAACTCGTTCATGGCGAGATGGAGGCAAACCTATGTGTTGCGCCGCAGCCAAGTAGCTCGTACAAAACTCTGCTACCTCCTTAGAAATATACTTTTCAATAATGGAGGCTTCAGGTCGATATAGATTTTTAACATACCCCTTTAATATTTTCATATACCTTTCAAAAGGATACATCCAACGAAGATATACAGGTCCACAAAGCTTTATTTCTCGAACCAGATGAATCATTAAATGCACCATTATATCAAAAAAAGTTGGAGGAAAATACATTTCCAATTGACAAGGTATAAAAATTTCATCCTTTTCAAAAATGTTCAAAGCATTCACATCAATCGCCTTGTTACAAATTGAATTGAAAAAATAACACACCTTCATTATAGTCTTTCTGAAATGAATGGGAAATATTCCATGCAATGCAACTCGTAGAATTTGTTGCATCATGACGTGAAAATCATGTGATTTCATACCTATCAACTTCAAGTCCTTCAATGAGACAAAATTTTTTACATTAGAAGAATAACCTTGAGGCACTTTGGTATCATGAAGACACTGACAGAAGCTAATTTTCTCCCTCTTCGATAATGTATGACAAGCCGGGGGAAGAAATGTTCGTCTTCCTTTAGGAGTGGGAGCTAACTCCAAACGTATTCCCATTGATAGTAAATCTAATCTTGCATTCAAACCATCTTTAGTATTTCCTTTAATATCTAAAAATGTTCCAATCAAAGAATCACAGATATTCTTCTCCACATGCATGACATCAATATTATGTTTAACTTCATGATACCTCCAATATGGTAGCTCAAAAAAAATTGACCTTTTCTTCCAAATATGTCTATCATTACCAGATTTCTGTGTCTTTCCCAATGTCACGTCAAGGTTTTTCACCCTCTCAAAATACATATCAGGGGATAAAGGTTTTGGAGCAGTATCAAATTCTTGTGAGACATTGAATGCCTTTTTTAGTCTTCTATAAGGGTGTTCCATAGGCAAAAACTTTCGATGACCCATGTACACTGTTTTCCTCCCATGATGAAATTGACAATAGGACGTCTGTTGTTCGCAAATTGGACATGCTTTATGCCCTTTAACACTGTATCCAGAAAAATTTCCATATGCTGGGAAGTCATTTATAGTGAACAGAAGCACTACATGCAGTTGAAAATATTCCATTTTATAAGAATCATACACCCTAATACCATCAACCCATAACGGTTTCAAATCATCAATCAACGGTGACAAGTAAACATCAATATCATTACCGGGTTACTTTGGACTAGAGATCATTGTACTCAAAATGACATATTTGCGCTTCATACAAGCTTCAGGAGAGAGGTTGTAAATTACCAATAAAACAGGCCATGAACTATGTGTGCTACTGAGTGTTCGGTATAGATTCATTCCATCTGTGCACAACCCTAGTCTGAGATTTATAATTTCATTTCCAAATGTAGAATACTACGCATCAATTTTCTTCCATTGTGGACAATCATCTGGATGACGTATTTTTCCATCACATACCCGCTCTTCAGCATGCCATCTTAACCTTTTTGCATCATGTGAATTAGCAAATAAACGTTTGAAACGATTAATTATAGGAAGATACCAAAATACCTTTGAAGGGAGATTTGTAATCTCTACATCACCCTGTGATTTTTCTTTCACCTTATACCGTGATGTCCCACATTTTGGACACTCTGACAGAAATTGATATTCCTTCCTATATATAATGAAGTCATTCGGACAGGCATGTATTTTCTTGTATCCCAATCCCGTCGGGCATAATATTTTCTTGTCTTTGTAATGTGAATCTGGAAGATCGTTATCTTTTAGAAGAATGTCTTTCATCAATTGTAGCAGCTCTGTAAAACTTCTGTCACTCCATCCATGCTTCGCCTTCAGGTTAATAAATCTTAACACCGCCAACAAAACCATAAAATCTGTACAACCGGGATATAATGGTTTTTCAGCATCACCATATAGACGCGCTACTGTCGGTTCTATCTCAATTTGTTCTGCTACAATATCGCGAATCATTTCTTCAATTCCATCGGAGTTACCATCTTGATAATCATCATCATCAGTGACATTCCGTCCAGTTTCACCATGCCAAATCCAAGAGCTGTAACTCGGATTAAAACCATGACATATCAGATGATCTTTTATCTCTCTACTTTTCAACTTCTTCATATTCAAACATTTCAGGCATGGACAGAAAAAAATGTCACTACTTGGAACATTTCGTTTTGCAAATTCCAAAAAGGCATCAACACCTTCCTCAAATTCATTTCTCATTCGATGTGCCATAATCCAACTTCGACTCATTATTACCTATAACAAATATCAACAAAAAATATATATTTTTAAGATAAGAAAAATACATGTTTATATGAAAAAAATAATAATTTGAATGTAAAACAATTTAAAATATAAAACAAATCTATAGGTATTTAAAAAATATGCTTGAATATTATTTTTAAAACAAAATAGAGTTAGATATAACAGTATTAAATTTCATTGAATCGAAGAAAACCATGACGCCTACATAGATTAATATTGATTGCGGTTTTGATGTTTTAATATATTAGATAAACAACCTATTTTAAATGGCGTGCAGACCTTGATATTGGTCTTCATCACCCTTCGGTGTGACTGGAAAAAATAGGTCTACCAGCATGTTATTATTTTATCAGCAATTCACTCATTCTTGTTTCTGATGATCGTTAATTACATTGGCAGGCTGAGAGGGCCGCCCAACACGTCCAACACTGGTCTGCTCAGAATAACAATAGTCGCACAGATTCGGTTTAATCCTTTATTTCTGCTTTTTAATCCCATGTAACATATCTTGTGGGGATTTTATTTTGTACTTGGACTTCAGCTTTAACGGTTATCAATCAAAATAAAACTCGACTAAAAACTCTGTTTATTTTAGTTTTTCAAAATCCAAAAACAAAAACAAAACAACCATGGACAAAAACTGGATTCCAATTACAGGAAACATGTTCAGAAATTCTAAACACCAAGAATTAACAAATATCAACAACAATAGTGAACAGCCTGGAAATTACAAGACTAAATATGTATATGTATATGATTAACAATAATAATGTGTTATATATTCTCAAGTGAATGTTCTAAATGATATGGTAATTCATATGGTTTAATATCATTGGTAACATGTTTTCGATTCCAATGAGACATAGGTGTGAGAGCCATTGATAATGGAGTAGTGGCCTAATCTCAATCTAGGTCCAACATCCTCAACATATTCTTCTAGGGGTAGAATTTAGTATGGTTTGTGTTATTTTAACACCTCTATATTTATTATAGGTTATTAAATCAAATTATTTTGATTAATTTTTTTTATTCATCCTTGTATTATTATTTTTTGACTTTTTAGGATATTATAGTTTTATATTCTTATTCATGGTTGGAACATGGTTAGTGAATACCATGAGGTTCTACCTAGGAAAAATTTTACATTTGTTTACAAATATAATGGAGAAAATATATTTTGTACAAACCATACTTATTTATCATGAAATCACACAACATGATGCATATGCATTTTTTAGGGTTGGTTTTAGGTTTTCCATACTATGTGGTTAAACCATGGTACTCCTCTAATATCATAAAATGGGGATCACATTTATTGTTTTAATTTATAAAAAAACCGATCCAAAATATATATAAAAAGTAATTATTTTTTATTTTCCTTTAAAGTAACGATCCACGTCTTTTTTATCTCATTATTCATCTAGTTTAATGTTCCCTCAACATAGTCTGTTATATCAACAAAATAGTCTGTTATATCAACAAAAAATTCCACGAGATTCAAATAACCATTTGCAATAACAAAATAAAAATAACCATTTTCAATACAAATAACCATTTGCAATACAAATAACCATTTGCAATAAAAAAATACAAATAACCATTTGCAATAACAAAAAATTCCACGAGATTCAAAAACGAACTAAAAGCACATCACGAATCGAAACAAAAACGAACGAAATAAATTCATGGAAGGCTTACTTGAATGTTGCGAGTTGAGATGATAGATCCGAGAGGAGTGAAGAAGATAAACAATGAATCCAAATTGAGTTTAACGCAGGCCGATCGACGAGCCGATTAGGGTTTACCGCATGAGAGAGACGAGCCGGCGGGCTGTCAATCGAAAAATCGTAAATGACAGTCCACGAGCTTTAATTTTTTTAAAAGTTTTATAACGTCTATTATTATATAACCAACGTTATAAACTGTTTTTTAAATTTATAACGTCGGTTATTTTAAAACCGACGTAAAAAAGCTCCCGTGCTTTGGTTTTTTACGTCGGTTATTTTATAACTGACGTAAAAAACGAGATATCTACGCGTTTTTTACGTCGGTTATTTGGAAACCGACGTAAAAAAACCCGATATCTAGGCGTTTTTTACATCGGTTATCTTATAACCGACGTAAAAAACCAATGCGCGGGGGGTTTTTTTACGTCGGTTATTTGGAAACCGACGTAAAAAACCCGATATCGACGCCTTTTTTACGTTGGTTATCTAATAACCGACTTAAAAAACCAAAGCCCGGACACGTTTTTACGTCGTTTATAGAATAACCGACGTAAAAAACCCCGTGCTTTGTTTTTTACGTCGGTTATTTGATAACCGACGTAAAAAACGCGTCGATATCGGGTTTTTTACGTCGGTTTCCAAATAATCGACGTAAAACCCCCCCCCGCACATTGGTTTTTTACGTCGGTTATAAGATAACCGACGTAAAAACCCAACAGGCGTGATTTGTAACGTCGGTTATTAAAATAACCGATGTTAAAAATCTACTCGCCGCATTTTTACGTCGGTTATATATAACCGACGTAAAAAATGGTGACGTAAAAAACAATTTCTGCACTAGTGTTATTAGGTTATATACATAGCTGGGCATATTATTGTATGAATTATTAATGTTTTAGGAAGGAAAAGTAACTTAATATAGCTTAAGAGAGTAATGTTGGTGTCATATTATAAGTCATATAGCAAATGATAAATAGGTTATGTAAAACCTCACATACTTTTATAAGTAAGTTATAATTAAAATTGTAAGGATGTAATTTATTTATTTGGTAATAATGTGACACTATGAGATTTTAATATGTTAAATCCTATAAATTATTAAAACATGTTTGATATCTTTCTCCACATGAAATACTGAAGATGAATGAAACCATTAAATATTTATATAAAATTCTAATATCTGTGTATAAATATTAAAGGATAGCTGTTAAATTAGTGAAAATGAATATGTTTAACTAATTTATTAAATATAAGTAAAATGAAAATGAATTTTTATTTTAATATAAATTTAATTCTACTAGTTTACCTAAAATTACTAATAAAATCATTTATTGTTCAGAAAAGTGTTTTTATAAAATTTCCATTTTATGTGATATGATTTTTTATTTCATTGAACATATGATTAATTATAATAAATTATGTTTGATATTAATAAATGTTTAACACCAATTTAGTTGGTAAATTATTTGAAATAATAATAATCATATAAATTATTTTAAAATGATATTTTATAATAAAAGGTTTTTCATTATATTTGAAGATTTTTAAAAAAAATTGAATTTATAAATAGTATAATTTTAATTTAACAAGAATAAAATAATTTTTTATTTATAATAAAAATATTTTATTATGATGATTTTTTATATATTTTTAAATAATTAGTTTTTACGTGAATATTAGGAAAAATACTGATATTACTTAAAATTGAAACATTTATGAAATTATCATTATATAAGAATGAATTATATATTTTAAAAAAAATTCTCCAAAGGATATATATTTATAAGTAAAACAATTCATTTAAAATTTCTGTGTTATTTTCAGAAAACTCATTAAAATTATATTAGATGCTTAAGTAATATTTTACTCTAAAATGGTTTTTTTACCCTTATGTTAAAATTTATCTTTTATCCCTTATATAAATTCATTCGACCAAAAATGAATTTCACATTTTAGATAAAAATGATCATATTATAAAACAATCTTTATTTTAATTTTGGTCATGAAGGAATGATCAATGAGAATAAAGTTAAAGACAATGATAATGGTAAAACTATAATTTTAAAATAAATAATTTGTTATTAAATTTGTAAATTTTATCTAATAAATTAAATTAAAATATTTTAAATTATGAAACCAATATTTTTTTAAATAAAAATATTATTATATTAAAAAATGTTTAATTGGTAACCAATTCCTAAAAAATTTAAGTCCACATATAAGTTAAAAAACAATTTTCGCACAAAAAACATTTTTTCTATACATAAAATGTATTAATTTAAAAGATAAATTGTTCTTATTTAGAAATTGAATAATATTAAATTGAGATTTAATTAATCTTAATCACACCAAAATTTGGAAAGAACAGTGATTTTATATGTTCAATAAAACAAAAATTACTTAGTTAAAAACTAGTTACAAAGATAAAAATAAAAAAAATGGTACAATTAAATACCTAATAAAAAATGACTTCCATTATGTTTAAATCATGTTTGGACATAATTTTATATGGATTTATAAACTGAATATCACCCTAAAACCCATTTTTTTTCTAAATTTTGGATTCTTTTACGCATTAATAGTGTAAGGATTCAATAGAGAAGTAAAGGTGTATTCACAAAAGTTCTATTATATTCAATTATAAAAGGGGAAACTTACTCACCTTCCTAAAACACCAATTCCTTAGAAATACTTTATTAAACTCTTCAAATTTTCTCCACATATAATCCTTTTTAATTTTAATAAAACTTTACTTTCAATTTTTTTAACTATGACATTCACACTAAAGATACTTTTAGGAGAACACTCAAAGTCCCAAAGTGAGTATTACCTATTCCTTAACATTTTAATCAAATTAATTCTCTTACAAACATAAAATTTATATAGTAATATCATCAAATAATTATCATTAATATAATTATTTTTTATTATATTGATGGGAAAACCATTATTTATAGATTTCCATTCACTTATAAAAACAAAAGAACATTACATATGTGTTTTGTGAATTACTGCTTCCATGAAGTAATGTTTTTTTTCATATTGATATTCATTTATTTTCCTAAATAATTAAATTATTTTTAAATATATTAATAATATATAAATAATATCCTTATTATTATTTTATAATTTTATTATATATTTACTTATACATACTCACACAGAGATATATATCATATTCATGTTCGGGTTAGTTTAACCACATGATTAAAAAATACTATAAAACTCTATCATGGATTACTATGAGAAATTTAATACTATAATATTATAATTTAATAAATAATTAATTATTTTTTTAGTTATTTAATGATTATATTAAGTATATAAATTATTTTTAAAATGTCATCTTTGAATTCTAAAATCATTGAAACAAGTTGTCACTGATTCACCTTTCATGAAAACTTAATATTTTTTTTAATAAATAAAAATATTATAATAATAAATGGTACATATTATATTATATATATATATATATATGAATAATTTTCCTAAAAAGTTACATAATTTAAATAATTTTATTATTTAAGAAAGTATACCCATGGGTAGAATTAAATTGGAATAAGGTATGGGTTTTCATCTCAAATTACTCTCTTTGATACATGTTTGGTATTATTCCCATAATTTAATTTTTGTTCCATATATACTACCATTTTTAAATATAATATCACAAATTTTCTTTTAATCATGTCATTTTAAGTAAAATTCCAAGTTCTCTCTTTCAAATGGTTTTTATTTGAATGTTACGTAAGTCGTAATGGTTATTTGTCTCATACATCATTCCATGGAACAAGTTTATGTTATGAAACGTATCTTCATTTGAATTGTGAATTCACACCCCATGGATGTATCCTTTTCATATAATATTTTATAATCATGGAAATTCTAATATAAATTTGTTCTTTTTCATCTAATGGATTTTGAGTCTGTTCATACTCTAGTTGTATGGCCTTTTCATAACTGAATTTTCATCCATAGAGTTATGATCATTCTGTTGAAATTATTTCATATAAAATGTGTATATGATACAATTTTATTTTTTTATTTGTTATTCTATCATTGTTTTCTAGGTATATATATTCCTATCGTATAAAAAATTTGAAAAATATTTCTCACTTCAGGGGATATGTTTCCCGTAAGGGTTATTGGTAACTCAAATCTTCTTCTCTGAGATATAAAGTATTATCATGGAATTTGTTCCTAAATGAGTGGGTTATTACACCCTAATAATTTATTATATGAAAATTTTGAATCATATTTAGTAAAATTATGTTTTAATATAATTAAGGTTTTACCAATATTTTAATAGAATATTTTTTAAATAAGAGAATGTTAATATAGTTTAAATGGTTTTACCTTCCAAAACCATATGTTCTATATTTGAATCCACATAAATTTTTTGAATCCATTATTCCATTTTAAAATATCCATTAAAGGGGATTATTTTTAAAAGTAAATGTTTTAATAAATTTCATGTCACCCTTTTGAAAGAAACATTATAATGTGACCCTAAAATTTGTCTCCTACAAAAATGTTAAAAATTATTTCTAAAAAACTATTTTATATTTTCACTTAAATTTTAATTATCACAATAAAATTATTTAACCTAATTCAGTTCATTTTTCATGATTTATACTATAAATTATATTATTATTTTGGGGTTTTAATGTTATGATATCAGAAAAGTTGATTCTTGATCCCTTTTTTACATGATACTATTTGAAGCGTTATTTTACAAGGATGTGATTCATAATTATTAAAATCCTTTTGAGGTTATATTATTAAATTAAGGATATTTTATATTGAAACAATCCACCTTGTTTTTATAAATTATAAATTTTATGTTCTTTTCTATGAAATATATTATCTATCACTTCCTTTTCCCTAACCACCCACCATTAATAGGCATAACTTTTCATCCAATGCCTTCACATTGTGTATACCATATCATCTATTCAATTGATTTAAGGGTGTTGGCCAAGATTACATACATCAATTTATTGGTGAAATTATTGTCTTAACCATATACTATTTATCTATAGGGTTTTATATTGAGGAATTATAGAATATAAATCTCTTACATTTATTGATTTGGGAGATTTGAAAAAATGTATATTTTTTACTCCGATAAGGGAGTTTATTGATTACTCAAGAAAGTTGAATATATATTGTTAACCATCCACATTATTTATTAGGATGGGTTATGATCATGTTATAATTTTAATAACATAGTGATTTTTTTGGCATTACATATATTGTTATTCCACTAATGATAATTATTAGCAAGTTCACTATGTATTGGTTAACCATCCTCCTTTCTTTGGATGAGTTATGTGTTAGAATGGTATGTGAGTATGATATAGTCTATAATACCAAATGTAGGATCGAATATATATGTATGAGATGCTCAAATACAAGAGGGGGGGGGGTGAATTGTATAATTTTTAAAAATACTTAAGGAAATTTCGCATAACCAAAATTCACAACTCCTCTAAGTTCTAAAGACTTTATTGATTTCGGAAAAGTGATTCTAGAAATAAAACTTAAAAAACGTTCACACCATCTAATATTATACTTTAAAGTGTATAGAATCTAACTAAATCAAATTACAAGTAAGGAATTATAAGAAAGTTATACTTTTCTTAACAATAGAAAATGCATAGCGGAAAACACTGTAGTAACACTACAAGTAACAAACAATAACTCTTTTAACCCAAAGAGATGGGTATCCAACAACCCTGGATAAAAGGTCCCTTGATTTATAATTTCAAGAAGGTCTGTCTTACCGACACCAGGGTAATCCCTCGATATGAAGATCAGAGTCTATCTTACAATCCCCGCAAGCCCTCAACTATCAGGTAGTCGGCATCTCTGTCTTCCTATCCCTAGAATCCCTCGATTGTACACAGCAAAAATCAGAGTCGCATGAAGCAATTCTACACAAAGAAAAGTTTGAATAAGATGTACAAACTTTCTGTACTAATCTTGAGAGTTTATAAGAGCCTCTCTCTAGAAATCACTTCAACAGCATGTAAGCACAGATGTCAAAGTTGTTGTCAAGTGTTCAAATGAGATCCTATTTATAGGCACAACTCAAACGGACGACTCCTTCCTCCAACGGTCATATTCTTCCTTGAATTTCGGAGGGACCTGTACATGTTTCACTCAAACAATGGTTAGTTGATAACTGGAGGCAAGAAATCATTTTATAATAGAACAAGTGAAAGCATAACTAAAACTGATATTCGGAATGGAGAAAAAATGAATGTTCAGAGTGATGAAAGTTAAAGTTCGGAGTCTAATCAGAAAATGAATTCGGAATTTATAATAATGAGATATTCAGATTTTGTTTTGAAAAAGAATTCGGAGTCAAACTTCATACAAGTTTGTATCCATAATTCGTAATCAGAATTCACAATCATAATTCGTAATGAGAATTCATAATTATAATTCATCATTAGAATTCGTAATGAGAATTTATAATCAGAATTTGTCATCAAAATTCGTAATGAGAATTCATAATCAGAATTCCTCATCAGAATTCCTAATGAGAATTCATAATCAGAATTCTTCATTAGAGTTCATAATGAGAATTTGTAATCATAATTCATCATCAGAATTAGTAATGAGAATTAGTAATCATATTTCATAATTAGAATTAGTAATGAGAAATTTATATAAGTTCGTAATCAGAATTCAGAGTTGAACTTCATAAAAGTTCGTAATAGGGAATTCGGAGCAGAACTTCATAAAAGTTTGTAACAGTAATTCGAATCCTAAAACAGAATGCTTCATATCTAAGTATTATACGATTCCAAGGTTTTAGATATGAATCTGATTTTTATACTTAAGAAAAATATTGATATGAATAATGAAAACAAGGTAGGGGTAAATTTCCTTTGGGAAGGAAATTTTCCTTATGAGAGTAAAACAGGGGTAAAATGAGATTTTCCTTAAGATAAGGTGTTTGTGATTTTCAAAACGATAGGAATGATCAAGTCATAAAGAAACCTTGATGACTTATCAAACTCCCCCTTATATGAAGGAATGGAAAAGTCATAAGGAAAAATTTATTGACTTTTCAATATACCCCTTTTTGGAAAGCACAAACATCCTTATGAAAAAGAATGTAGGAACTTAGAATAAATTTATAGACTTTGAAATTAAAGCTTATCTCCCTTTGTTCATGAACAATGGTGAATATGACTAACTCCCCCTTAGGCTTTAAAACTCTAATGATCGTATTCTAGATTTCCGGATTGATAAATTTTATTTGTATGTGGAAATCTTCATAATGAGAACTCTCCATTACTTAGGGATAGTTCTTCTTCACTTAGACATTTTTCCTTCTTCCTTTTATAATTATTTTCTCCTTCTCCCCCTTTGTAATTTTCAAAAAGAGTTTGAGGGAATGGAAAATAATAAAGTACCTAAAATATTAGTATAGACAACCAAACACACAACCACAAATCCATTACGATTGAAAGAATTAGTACATGGAAAAAATACAACAAAAGATCGGAGTGGTCTATTTTTTTTCATTTTCCTTGGGAATTAGCATTTTAATAATGGTCTTCAACTTCTTCAACTCTTTATGATCTTCTTCAGCTTGATTTTATAATGCCTTGATCCTGTCTTCCTTAGCCTTCAGGTCCTCTGCCTGAGCCTTCATGGCCTCTTCCTGAGCCTTTAGCAATTCATCTTGCTTCAAAAGATTTTCTTGCATCTTGCTACAGAGATCCTTCTCCTTTTTAATGCTTTGAACAATATAGATCATCTTCCCGTTCAGATCTTTTACATCCTGAATCCGAGAACTTCGTTACAGACTTAGCTTTTCTTGAAAACTATCTGAAAGATTTTTTATTTTAACATCTTCATTACCAAAATATTCCTTGACATCTTCTTGAACCGATCAAGATCTTCCATATCTTCAATAATTTTCTTAGACCATTTGGTCATATGCTTGCACGATTTCCTATGGGATTCATAGTTGATCAAGAAATTTTTTTGATCAGCCTCTATATTAATACACCTGTCCATCACCATGGATATGGAGTCTGTCTTTTGATTAATACTATACTGAAGCATCTGGAATCTAGACTCAATTGCTGGAAAGATTGGAATGGTATCCACCAGCTTTTTCAAAGACTGGACAACAAAATCATGTCCCAATGCGGATGACTCTGAATTAGACAATCTGCTTTGAGATGGTTCTTCTTCTATCTCTTAAAACTTCCTCTTAGAAGTTCCTCCAGCTTCTTTCTTTCTGATAATATCTTTTTTCGGGGTGTCAACAACCACTTGTTTACCTTTATCAATTTATGGAACATCTCCCTCTGCTGGAGACTCATGCACACTTCTGAATAATTGAACAATCTTGTCTTCATCAACTTTTTCTTTCTCAGCTTCAGATTCACTGTCCTTATGAAGAATGAAGTCATGATTATGATTCTCTTCCTCAGATGGTTTGTTCACCTCCTCTTCACCCTTTTCATTATCTGCAGGTGTATCAAGTCTTGAAGATCCGGATTGAGAAGTCCAGAGTGAAAATTTTTCAGAAGCACTCTCTTTTTCATGATACTCTTCATCCTGCTTGATCACATCATCAGAGCTACCACTGCTCTCAGGTTCTTGCACTTCTAGTCCATATTTTTTCTCTTCCACAGTCTTGTCTTGTTTTTTTTCCGGAGACATAAACCTCTTTCCTAGAGTCTCAGGTAATTGTTCCACAAGGAAAGATTTCAGAACAAGAATATTTTCTGAAGCAATTTCAGCATACCTCAGAAGGGATTGACAAATCTCGACCTCGGACATTTTCTTATTTAGATTTTTCACCTTTCCCTGCTTCTCTAGCTCATCATCAGCCTTTTCTTTCAAGGCCTTAGCCTCAGCTGGATCCGGACCAAACTTTGGCTCCCCTATTTTTCTATTCTTCTTGTCTTCTCTCCACCTTTCCACCACCTCATCTGGGTAGGCTTTTTGCCTTTTGGGTTTAGGAGGTGCAGATTGAGGTTCTTTAGACTTAGGGATTTTTTCTTCAGCTTCCAATTCCTTCAACTTCCTCTTCTTACGGAACCTCTTTGAGGGTTCAGCTTTCTCAACATTTTCCGGATTGGCTTCTACCTCTTCCACTGGTAGATCTTAAAGCTCTCCTGTCTCCTTAGAGAATCCAACATTCATTATTTTGAGGGTGTCATCACTAATCAGCATCACCTTGCAATTTCTTGGCTTGGAGCTACATGGGATCTTGAAGGATTCAAGACACCGAACTATCAACTTAGAAAGCAATGCTGGATACATAATGATTTGAGCTCTGAGGTTCCCATTATTTATATTCTGAATAATAATGAGGATGCGCCTTATCAAATTGATTTTCCATATATTTACCAAAAAATCTAAGATGTACATGTCACTTTTCTTGAGGGTATCCTTATCAACCTTTCTTGGTATGATAAATCCTTGCACCCAAAGCTGTAGAATCTGATTATTGGTAGATAGTTGGGAATCTTTTTTGTAGTCTTGATATTAGAAAGGCCTAGACACTACATAGCCTTTGAATTGACAAAACTTCCCTAATCCTCTGGTAACTTGTGAGAGAAAAATTCGGCTTCTCTTAATAAGGTATGCCTACCAAGCTAGTAGCCTTGGTATAAGAGAGACCATACGTCTTTCCATATATTTTGAAAGAGAACTTTTCCCTACCGTCTTCCTTGAAGAAACAAACTAATTCATAGAATTATATAAAAGATCCGGATACACCACATCCTGAGCTGCTGTCTTTGAAATAGCTATAATTTCCCATCCATTGAGCCTGATGTTCTTTAAAATAATAGAATCATACTTATTGAAGAATTTTGGGTGTACCAACCTCCCCTTATAAATCTGCCATTCCGAGATCTTCTTGACTGAAGACATATCCTGAGAAGGGACTTCTACAGACATTCGGACTAGGAACTCCTGAAGAATTCGGAATGGCCTTAAGAACTGAGGCAGAGCTTCGAGACGCGAGATCTTGGAAACCGATGTGGGACACCATCGAGGGTCCCCTTTATATAGGCGATGGAGGTGACCTTTCAACTTTCGAAACCAATCTAACGGTTGAAAAACTCTTTGATCTGATCTGACGGTTGAAAAAATGCCCGTTAGGAAATATTGAATCTGATCTTTTGAGGTTTTAAGAAAAACATTCGGATTTAAGGAAAAAAAGAATCCAAAAAATTAGAATACAAGATAAAATACCAGCAAGTAAAAATGATTACAAAAACATGAGTAAAGAAACCATAACTTTCGGATTGGCTAGGAATATTATTCGTAATAGGTGATATTCTTCTTGAAGAAAATTTGACTACGAAAAACTCACTACAAAAAACTCACTACGAAAAACTCACTACGGAAAACTTAAGATCTAAAAGTTTTATTGCAAATTCTCAATTACAAAAAATATTAGTATGCAAATTCCCATTATGAAAATTCCCGTTACAAAAATTTCCATTACGAAAATTTCCATTACAAAAATTTCAAAAACAAACTATGAAAATTTTCATTACAAAAATTTCAAAAACCAATTACGAAAATTGTCATTACGAATTTTTTGAAAATATAACTATGAAAACTTTCATTACGAAAATTTTGAAAAACTTTAATGACAGATGTACTCCCCCTATGAAAATGATTTTATTACTGTAAGGATATTGGTTCAACAGAAATTAAATTGGGGAAGTTTACCTCACAATTATCATTCCTAAAACTGTTTAATGTATTCAAATCTATCGGAAGGTAATGATTTTGTGAAAATATCAGCAATTTGATCTTGTGTTCCTATAAATTGAATAATGATATCTCATTTTTGTGTGTGATCCCTAAGAAAGTGATTCCTAATATCTATGTGTTATTCACGAGAGTGATGTGAAGGGTTTTTACTAAGGGAAATGGAACTTGTGTTATCACACAAAATTTGAGTCTTAGTAAAACTCAAGACATAGTCTGTGAGTGTGTGTTGCATCCACAACACTTGAGCACAACAACTTCCAGCTGCTACATATTCAGCTTCAGCAGTGGAGAGTGCTACAGAATGTTGCTTCTTGCAAGACCAAGAAACTAATGAATCTCCTAAGAAATGAAAAGTCCCAGATGTAATCTTTCTATCCATTCTACATCCACTAAAGTCAGCATCTGATAATATTTTTAAGACAAAATCATTTCTGGAAGTATAAAATAGCCCTAAATCCATGGTTCCCTTTAAGTAGCGAAAAATTATTTTCACTACCTTTAAATGAGATTCCATAGGATTGGATTGATATCTTTCAAATAAGTATACTGAAAACATTAAGTCTGGACGACTAGCTATCAAGTAAAGTAGACTTCCTATCATACCTCTAAAAGATGTTTGATCTACTGGTTTCCCAGCTTCACCAAGATCAAGTGTGTTTGAGGTACAAATGGGAGTACTTATACTATTAGTGTTGTCATATACATACTTTTTAAAAAGATCTTTAATATACTTATGTTGAGATATATAGATTCCTTCTGGTTTTTGAGAAATTTTAAAACCAAGGAAAAATGTTAAATCACCCATCATACTCATTTCAAACTCAGATTTCATTAGATCTTCAAAGGAATCAGTTAAGGATTTCTGATTTGAAACAAATATAATATCATCAACATAAATTTGAACAATCAAAACATTTTTCTTGTCTTTATTTATAAAAAGGGTTGGATCTTCATTTCCCTTAACATAGTTATTTTGAAGAAAAAATCTTGTAAGTCTATCATACCAAGATCGTGGGGCATGTTTAAGGCCATACAAAGCTTTGGTAAGTCTAAAAACATGATCAGGATGTTTTGTATCTTCAAATACAGGAGGTTGTTCAACAAAAAACTTTCTCTTGAACATAACCGTTAAGAAAAGCACATTTCACATCCATTTGAAAAATTCTGAAATTGAAGAATGCTGCAAAGGAAATTAAAATGCGAATAGATTCAAGTATAGCTACTGGAGCATAGGTTTATTCATAGTCTATTCCTTCTTGTTGATTATAGAATTTAGCAACTAATATAGCTTTCTTTATTACGATGATTCCATTTTCATCACACTTATTTCTGAAGAACCATTTTACTCCAATAACAAAAGTTTCCTTAGGTCTTTCAACCAAGGTCTAGACTTTATTCCTTTCGAATTCATTTAGTTCATCTTGCATGGCTTTGATCCAATCATCATCACCTAAAGCTTCATCAGTGCTTTTTGTTTCTAATTGGGAAAGAAATGCTAGATGTTCTACTTTATTTATTAAGGAACTTCTAGTCCTTATAGGTTGATTAACATCACTAATGATACTCTCACTAGGATGATTCTTTATAAACAACTCATTTGGGTTTTGTAAAACCTATTCATCAACATAGGGTAGGAAATATTCTGGGGTAAATGTTTCAGGAGTATATTCTTGAACATTTTCCTTATCAGAAGGGTTTTCTATCAAAGGTTGATAATCAGTTTTTGAAAACACATCCGAGGATATAGGTTGAGGTTGTTTAAAAACAAAAGGATCAGTTTAATAAAATTTAACATGTACTGTCTCTTAAACAGTACAAGTGTTTTTATTGAAAACTCTATATGCCTTAGAAGTTTTGGAGTAGCCTAAGGAAATTCTTTCATCATATTTTGGTGCAATTTCGTGTAAATTATCTTTAGTATTCAAGATGAATACTTTGCATCCAAAAACCTTAAATTAGAAAAGTCTAGGTTTTCTACCATTCCATAACTCATAAGGAGTTTTATTTAGAAAAGATCTAATAAAAACACGATTTATAGTATAATAAGTAGTACTTACAGCTTCAGAACAAAAATGTTTGGCTACAGAATACTCACTCAACATGGTTCTGGTTATCTCTTGAGAATTCTATTTCTTCTTTCCACAACACCATTCTATTGAGGTGTTCTGGGTGCTGAGAAGTTATGAGTAATACCTTTTCTACTACAAAAAAGTTTCAAAATCAGAATTTTGAAATTCTCCTCCATGATCACTATGGATAGTTTTTAATGGAAGGATTTTCTCATTTTTCACTTGGGCTCTAAAACTTTTGAAATAAGAAAAAGCTTCAGACTTATTTGCTAGAAAATAGTCCCACGTAAATCTAGTGTTGGTGTTGGTACTTTTTTTATAAGGGGTTGTCGATGAGTTCATATGATTATAATGGTATGGGGTCATCCCTTTAGTCTAAGGGGGGTTCTCATTTGGCTAATAAGTCTTAGGTAGGGTCTGAGATGATAACTATTTGTGAAGTAGATGTGGCTCTTGAGGACTCTGAATCTGATTCGAACACCATGAGCGATATGATGTTTTTTTATGGATTCAACCAATATTAATATTAGTGATTACCACTTTTTTATATTATTATAGTTTATTTTATCTTTTAATATGTGAGTGGAGTTGATTACATTTGTGATGGATCTAGTTACCATGTGGTAAAGGAATAAGGAACAAAGTTTTATATACCATTAGTGTCATGTTTTAGTTGCTGAAATGGAGGTCATGTGGGAATTCCTATTGTTGAATCTATACATTTTTTATGTCATCATTATTATTGGTTTGATGATTAGTTCCAAATCTTATATTTACAACTATCATTGCATGGTATGGTTTGTATCTTATAATGGGAACACCCAAATCTTCCAGGGTTAATAGGATCCTAGGTCAATGATGGTAAGAATGGTAACTCTGTATGTGGGATTCATCTTGTGTTATTTTTATAGGTTTTTCATTTATGTTATAGAGATGTTTTTATAGGATATTATTCCAATTGTTTTGGATCTGTACCCATATATGTTTTTGGGTTACTTTTTGTACATTTTCTACATAGTGATAGGCCAAGTTCACTATCGATCTACTCCTTGGGATGAGACCCATATATTTACCATTATACCAGATGAATCCTTTTTAGTTAAATGAGTTAATGAAGTTATAATTTTAGTTAGAAAACCATGAAGGTAAGTGATTTATTCATCGTAGTGTGTCAACATGGGCATCATTCATGCTATTTGTAAAGAAGGTGGATGGGGGTATCAGACTTTCAATGGACTATCATAAGCTAAATAAGGTGACTTTTATAAATAAATAATGATTTCATAGAATTTATTATATTTTTAGAGAACTCATGAGAGCTATATGGTTTTCAAATATTGAACCATAGTCAAGGTACCATCAGTTGGTGGTTCAGAAAGAGGATGTTCCAAAGACCAACTTTAGGAGATGATATGGTCAAATTTATTATTTATTTTTTTATATTTCATTAATAATGATATTGTGGTCTTTATATAATGGATGATCTATATCTTTAATTTCCTTTTAACCTCATTTGTAATCACGTTTTTTGGTGATATCTTTGAGTATTCCAAGATTGAGGAGGACAATGGGGTCTATCTAAATAATTTTTTGGGAATTTTGGAAGAACATCATCTGTATTCCATGTTGTTTAATATATATTTATCGATAAAATAGGTAAATATTTTAGGCCATGTGATTTATATGAAATGAGTTTCTGTGGACATGTAAGTGATATGAGTGGTTATGTATTGGTAGAGGCCTAAGAACGTATTTGAGATCATTGCAATGTTAGGCTTGGTTAGGTAATACATGAACATTATTCTGAAATTCTCTAGGATATGTTTTTTATGGATAATGTTGACTAATAAAGGGGTGAATATTGAGTGGAGTGAGAAGCTACAATGTTATTTTCAAGCGTTACAAGTTAATTTGACAGAAACTATTGTATTTATTCTCAATAAGTCTAGGAAGGGATATCAAACGTATTATGATGCCTTAACTATGGGATTAGGGTATGTGATGTTTAAATAATATCACGTGGTGTCTTATTTCTCTCACAAACTATTCCCATATAAGAGGAATTATTCCACCCATGACCAGGATTTAGTAATAATGATGCATGCATTAAATACTTAGTAGTATTTTCTATTTATAGAGTGGTTTACAGTTTACTTAGATAAAAAGATTATTATGTATATCTTCATCTAGAAGGAATTTAATATTAGGTATAAAAACAAGGAGGATTATCTTTAGGTATTTGATTTTGATATTTCTTATACACCATGAAATGGGAATGTGTTTTTTGACACCTTGAGCAGTGAAATACTAATTCAAGAAGTTATGGAATCATTAGATGAGTGGAGATTGATGAGATTGTTTGATAATTTGATTCTAGAGGTGTAAGTGGGTGGTGAAAAGGTTTTCTTGAATAGTATTAATATCAAAACCTCATCTGTTTATTTGGTTTTGTGTGATTAGGAATCTGACCATGGATACCATTCAATTAAAAGAGTTTAAAATGATGGTGAAACGTTATCTAATTGGTCTCGGTCTCCCAATGGTACCCTCTTTATTATGAAGTGGCTAATTGTTGATGCATGAGGGTAATTATTCTAGTTATGATATTCAATATGGGATATTATGATGTTTTATACTCTGAGGAGTCATTTTTAGAGGCCAATCTCGTGAAAGTTAGTTGTGGATTTTGTATTTTGATGTCAAGTGACTAAAATTGATCTTTAGAGGACAATCGGGTTTCTTTAACCTCTTAAAAGTCTAGTTTGGATGTATAAATAGATATTCAAAGAAGTTTTTATCATTATTCCTTATACTCATAGTAGAAAATATTTTATTTAGGTGATTATTGATCAGTTTTCTAAGTCAGATCACTTTCTCCTGGTCAGGGAGTTGATGAAGGTAGGGGATTTTGGGTACATATATATATAAAAGATCATTAAGATGCTTGGGGTTACTTTTATGATATTTTACAATCAAGATAAAAAATTTACTTCTTGGTTATATAAGATTATCTAGGAGTACATGAATACCCAATTGAATTCGAGCACAATTTATCACCAGAAGATAGACAGTCAGACTGAGTAGGCTTCCAAATTCTGGAGGATATGCTTTGTTCATGTGTTCTTAACTTAAGGGGTTTATGAGAGATGTATCTATCTTTCGCAGAGTTTTCATATAATAACATTTATTAGTCCTCATTCAATATGGAACCTTTTGATTTATTTTATGGGAGTTTTTTCAGTCCCAATCAGGTTGGGTTGTTTTAGGTGAGAATTATTTATTGGGATCGAGACTCATCCACGAGATCATATAAAATGTTTATTTTTTGGAAGATATTAGTTATAGTTTAGAGTCACTAAAAATATTATACCGGCCATCATTATTCCCATTAGTTCTTGAGGTTAGTGATAAATTGTTTCTATTGTTATCAATTTGAATGGGACATTGTCTCTTGGGAAAGAAAGGGAAGTTAGTGTTGCATTATGTTATGACATTTCATTATATGGAGATTCTAGGGAAGGTATCCTATCAATTGTATTTTACACCATGGATAAACTCAATTGATTTTTTTACACATATCTCAATTTATTTAATTTATAGATCCATCTAATATGATAGAGGGGGTTGATTTGGAGTGAATACCTCACACCACAATCATGGAGTATTCTTTTAATATCAGAGAATATTACAACCTTTTTCCCTACGGTAAGTCAATCCCATTTTTCTGTGTTCTTTGGAAGTGTGATGTAGATAAACAAGAGACTTAAGAGTGGGATGTTTCTAGGATATAGAATAGTCATAACCTATTATTTTATAAGGACTCTTGAGGACTCTCATTAGGAAGAAAATGTCATGGTGGGGATAATTGTGACACAATCTAGGACACTAGTATGTTTTATTTTGAGTTTTATTTACATATATATTCATTATTGGTGTTTTTAAGAGTTTCATGGGGAATCACTGGGCCTCCAAATCCGATTATAGTTGTTGAACCTGCTACAACTCTTATAGTTGAAGAGGAGGAAGATGATTTAAATAATTATCCTGTGTACAGAGAGGTCTACCAGATGGCGGAGACAGATGTATTGAACGAAGAAGTTGATGCATGGATAAATGAACAAGATGAAAATACATTCAGGAAATACACCAATGGTGATATTTCAGCTGAGACTTATCTTTAAATTAGGAAACAAATGTATATCAGGATGGTTGATGAATACAAGATGAATCCTTATTTCAACTTTAGAGAAATCCCTTGGGAATGATTTTTACTGCTCATTTGATCCTATTTGCTTAAGGTTTTTTGGGTTTCCATGGGACTATGTGCCTGTCAAAGCTGTTTATGCCTTCTCCAAGCCAATGAGAAAGACCAGTCGAACTTGGGGTCAATGTAAAAGAAAGGAAGTTGATTTTATGACATCCTTGAATTTTGTTGCCTGTGAAAAAACTATTTGATAAGGAGTCTCAAGGTATATTTATTCATCCTTTGACTTTTCATGCATCAAAATCAAAGGATGATGTTCCAGTTTGATCAAATGGAAAAGTCTTTGAGCTTTCTCTGTGGTTGCGGTTCACTCAATGGGCAGTAATACCCCTTTCTGGAGGAAGTTTTTTCTGACAGGTTGATGACATGACTTTGACATGAATATTTCAACTCCATCTTTTAGATTGTTTCTCTTTGTAGACGCAACTTGTATCCCTACCTCAATCCCCTGTTTATGTAAGCTCTTTACACCTCATGCTTTCTTTGTAACTTTTGTTTCTTTCAATAAATTCCTTTGGGGCATGAATTGGGTGACCAATTCATGTCACCACTTTTATTAAAAAATATAGCTCTACTTCCATGTTTTTTGTTGAAATTATTGCTTTCTTTGGAAATTTATTTCAAATAATCCTGATTTCTTCATGATTTCCCCATGCCATATCCTGTTGGATTTGGTTCTCAAGAACGAACTACTCTGTACTTTATATTTCCTATATATTCGTGAACGTGAATATTAATAAATAACTTATTGCATATTGATTTTTTCCTTTTCATAATATGATTGTGATAATGTCATAGGGTATCTATCACATCAAATAACTGTCATTAAATTTCACTACTATGATGGGAACCTTGAGATTCAAGGAATATATATCTTAAATATTAGTCATCTGGTCAAGATGCAAAAATATGAAAAGGAACATATTTTTTAGATTTTATGGTACGATTTATAAAAATAGGATGCGGTTTCATATCCTCAAGTTAACTCTTGGTGATATCTATGATGGGATATAATCAGGATAGACCTAGTAATAGGAATTCTCCATGTTTTTATATCATTAGATATTCCCACCTGAAAGTGTGTCTAATGGTCCTTAAACTTTTTATGATTATTATTAATATATAACAAGACTAATTTAGTTATATTTATTTCTAATAACCTTGAAACACTTTGTTCATGTTAATTAGGGTATTATGGGTATGTCATGATCGTTATTTTATTAAGGAATAAGTCAAGGAAGGATTTTTCCCAACTATCTTTATAAAAGTGAATATATTGGCCTTTGATTGAAATGAAGCCTTAAAAATAAATTAAATTCCCATGGTGATGTATACATGTCAATTATGGATAATAAAAGTAATATATATCAATAATTAAGGTTGATAATTCAATAATTAATCCTTCTTGAGGAGATATTTTAATAAATAAATTATATTACACAATGAGTATTCGTATTTGGTCGTTATCAGTGCAACATAATTTCTTCCTCTTTGGGTTCCTTGACTTGTTTCTATATAGTAATATTATACATTAAGAATGTATACCTAATTACATAGAGGAAGAGTCTTAGAGGGTTACACACGATGTGATTCCATTGATTTTATTTAAATATTAATCATTTTTAAAAATTGGAATAAATATTATTCTACACCCCAAGAGTTAATATTTATTCATGATTTAATAAATGATCAAAAATATTAAATAAAACCTTATTCAAAATGTAAATTTATAATTATGTAAATATATAATATTTATTTATATCTTTATTTTTACCATAATTTTTAACTATTTATTTATTAAATAAATAATTTATTTAGTTATGTGAATATTTAATAAATATTTATTTTCTAGTTTGTGAATAGAACATTTATTTATTTATAAAAAAAATAAATATTTAATAACAGTATATTTATTTCAGTATTTGAAAAAATTCATAGAATTATTATTATATCGATATTCTTTCTAATGATAAATATTTATTTTCAAACTAGTAAAGGTAATATTTATCATTTCATCAGTCAGCACATTCCATGAGAAAATAATAATAACATGATTATTACATGGGATAGAGTCATATATGGTTTAAAATATTATTTAATTTCTATTGTGAAATTATATAATATTTTAACCCTAACCCTACCTCAATAAATATATGACTATGTCTATTGTGTAGATATTGATCAAAACATAGAATTTTGATGCACATTGAAATATGGAGCTTCAAAGATAGAAAAATGCTATAGAGATTCTCCTTCCTCCTCCACTATGTTATATATGATAGTGAAATAAAGATTCATCAGTCCCATAGAACATAGAAAATTGATCTAGATGAACTAAATTACATGATAGATCTACCGTGTGAGCACATAGTAATTCATTAGTGTTTTTTAGTGCAACACACTATAATTTTGTGAAGGTTTTTTCAAATAGAATTGATATTTTCCATATATTTTGTGAAAAAAAACACTGATTTTGGATTTTTATACATGTAAAACATATTTTATCATGTGTTAAATTCATTAATAAGTTTTTATTGTGCTACAAAAAATAATAATTTTAGCTTACATTACACTCGATACAGAGTTTAAACGAGATGTGTCATACAATAAAAATATTTTTTTAATATGATAGTTATTAACTAGACATTGGAATGGAGGGTATGAGTAGGATTAAATAAATTTTGAAAATATAGTTTACACATGTACATATAATGAATAATTATGTGACCAATTAATTATAAATGAAACTAAAAGCTATTTGAAAATAAAGGAAATATTTTTCGAAAAACTATTTTTAGGAAATATAATGTGTTCTACCTAAATAAAATAAGAAAACTAATTTATTGAAAGTATTTTATTGAAATATTATGTATATATATATATATTCAATAAACTATTTAACAATCATATTATGTGTTTTCTAGGCGAGTGATAAGAATAAATCCAATTTTACGTTTAAAAACTGATTTTTTCTGAAAAATTGTTTTGCCTCCTTTTTCTAGATTGTTTTTAAAATAAATTTTAAAAACTATAGAAATTTAATTTGATAAAATAATCTTCATTTTTTAATTTATAATTTACAAATTTATCTTATGGTAAAATTTTCATATATTTCTGAAAATTTCATTTTTGATGAATAGTGAAAAATACTGAATTTTAATTAGAAATTGTCTTTTCGCCTAGATTATTTAAAAAGCTAAATTATGTTTGAAATTTATTTTAAATTATAATTATATCAATTATACATATATTAATAAAATTTAGTCATTTTAATTAGTTAAATATTAAAATTGGATATAGAAACATTGTAAACATTTAAACATTTCTCCTTTAAACACCCGCTTTGTCATCACGCCTATGAGATTAAAACGGAATAAATTTTTACACTTATATGAATGTAATTAAGAAAAAATGTATTCAATATCTGGAATAATAATTATTTATAATATATAATATGGTAAAAATTATTTTTTAGAAAAATGAATTTTGATTGCAGTAAAAATTAATTACCACGGTTCTGGTAAAAATGGGTTTACTGGGGATTAAAATAAAAAGATAAGGGTCAGGATAACCTATCCTCATGTATAAAAACTATTTTATGGCCATATTTTCATCATTAAACATTTAAGTTTCTATAATTAAACATCTTTGACACTTTTAACATATGAAAAACATGGGAGCACTCAATTATTTTCAAAAATACAAAGTGTGTCCTATCCCCCACTTATAAAAGGAAGCCCCCTCTCATATCTTCCTAAAACCTTAAAAACTCATTTTTAGGAAACTAAATTCCCAAATAACATAAAATATCACCCATATAATAATTTAATCCTTATTTTGGGTATAATAAAAAATCAGGAAGGCTTTAGTGAAAACCAGAGGAGAATACCCAAAGAAGAGGTAATTTTCTTCAATAAGCATCATTATTTTATTTACATTTCCACCTTCCTCAATTATTATTATACCAAGATTATATAATAACCTTAGTATATTAAATATTTTTATATGTATTTATGTTATTTACATGACCTACAACCATCTCCATTTCTATCTAATGGGTTATGAAATCATCATTCTTGTGTACTTCGAAATACCACCTTGTGAACCGATGTCATTTATTTCTCTATGACCACCTATATAGGATAGGAATAAAGATGGATTTATTAATTATATAGGATATATATGATATATACAATGTTATAATGTTTTTTGAATTATCATATCACACATACCTTAATACTCTCAATTTTGTGATAATACGATAATGTCGCTCCTCTATACGACGAACTACCGCCTCACGAAGTGATGCGATTCATTCACACATTAAATAGAATATATTGAGAAAGATTTTAATTAAAATATGTTTAATATTTTTCTTAAAAATTGTTTTTTAATGATAATATATTATTTTCTTTTCTTTTTTTCAATTCAATAAGTAAATGGAAACAACATTCATTTGTTTATACGGCTTACCGTCTCCATTAATGACGTATTTCGTTTCCTGTCATTAAATTTTAATGATTTATATGAATTAATATATACTAATAATATATTATATTTATTTCATGGATTAAAATATTGATATTATGTAGCCCTGGTCAAAGTAAGAGGATAAAAATATAACAAATCAAAATATATATGAAAAACAAAGTAGTTTTTACCCAAAACGTAAAATTGACATGGAATTGATAATAATTAGTTAATAAATTGTAATAAGAAAATCATAAATGATATGAAATATATAAATTTTTTTATCTAATATATTTATTATTGACTTAAATTTATTATATAGTAGTTATGAACATGTACGATGGAAGTCAAGACTTAAGGTAAGGGATTTCCTTCTCACTTTTACTTTCTATAAGACAAATGCCATATTCACCACATGTTTATTTTAGGAGATATATATATATATATATATATACAAAAAATTTAGTTTTTGTTTATTATAAATAAAATTATTGGTATTTACATATCCATTTTAGAATCTATCTCTCATAGTGTTTATGGTTCAAAAGATACCAAATCAATAAGGGATTTTTGTCTCAATTTGCCTTTTTTATAAGTACGTTATGTTATGCACCTATATTCATTCATGAGGTGTATGTAAAAAACCTTTTAAATGTAATATAATTTATTTATTCACCATCATGATATTTTAATATTCAGTTTTTGTTATTCCTTCATGAGGATTATCAATCAATGTTACCACAGTGGTAAAGATTCCATGTTACAATCTCATCATTTATCATGATTATTCAAAATTATTTTTTGATGATAAAATATTATGATATGTATCTAAATAATTCTCATGAAGTTTATTATACTATAGTAATTAATGATATACTAATTTAATTTTATCTTTTTTTCAATATATGATACTTATATTAATTGAGAAAATGTTTTTATGAAATTATGACATTATTTCTCTCTTCGGTCGGACACATATTTTATTCCAAAATCATGTTTTAATTTTTTTTAAAAATGTTTTGTTAAACCCTTTTGATTTTTAGAATACATTTATACCCATTCATGAATTTTTTAATTTTTTTGAAAGGAATCTTCATGTAATTTTCTAAATAATTAATGTTTGGATTTTCCAGAAATTGTGAAAGAAACCTTCATTTTAAATTGTAAAAAAATAATATAGTCTTCCAAATTCATGTAAAATAATCTATTCAATGATTTACTTATAAATTTTCAAGGTTATTTTTAGATAAAAAATTTTCAAATTTAATTATGCTTTAATAATTTTTTTCTAAAGTGGAAAATATATTTACATCAAGAAATTATTCAAATGATATTTGAAAATTATTTTCTATCTAAGATGAAATTGGGGTTACCTATGCATTACTGGGGTTATGGTTCAAGGATACCATTAGTATTATTTTTATAAATGGTTTATGTTTTTATGGAATGATTTTTATGCTACCCATTTCTCTTCCACGAATTATACCATTATGAAACCCAATTTTTTTCATGGGTTATTCTATGATTAAATGATTATGAAACCTATATCTTATCTACATGTTATGATATGATTAAATTTTAATAATTTTAATTTCATTTCAATGGTTATTTTATGATGAATGTTTATGATCTTGTAGAAAACATAAATACGGTTTTCATTATGTGATGGGTGGGACCTATATCTACCACTAATGAATTGGGTAATGATTTATATCTCATAAGATAGATAGGACTAGAAATGGAGGTGAAACTAGTTTAGTAAGAAAAGGCTGGAATGAGGAGTGAACCCCATTCATTTTTATAGGGATGGAATGAGTAGTAAAACTAGTTCAATAAGATAGGGTTGAAATAGGGAGTGAACCTATTAAGTAAATTACTTTGTCAGCTATGATGGTATTGGATATGAGCCTTGACTAATATGGAAATAATTTTTTATTCTTACATATATACAATAAATTCCATGTCTTATGCCAATATTATTCTCTCATAGATCATTTTTTGGTTCCCTTATTATTCATGTCTTATAAACTACCAATATTCAAGAAATAACTCAATATTATGATCTTTGAAATGAAGGGTATAGTTTTAAAATGCTATGCTCATGTTCTATAACACTAATGTTCATGTTATACTTACGTATCTCCCATGATTACCCTTACTAAGAATCTAAGATCACCCTTTATTATGTTTCCTTTCCATAGTTTACGAAGACATAAATTATGTATGATTTAACTAAGAAGGGTCCTATTTGTAAAGAACATGGTGGGTGATGATTTAACTCAGTTATGGACCAGTGTTTATGTTTCCATGTTTCCAAATTCCCTAAACTGTTATAAACTAATAGCGTGTGTTTCTTTAATGTAACTAATATTCATTAAAAATAATGTAATTTCTATGTATGTAAATCTCAGGTATCTTTATTTGGTATCTGCGGAAAGGTTTAGTTAGCCTTTAGAAACTAGGATGGGAAAAATTTGGTGATACCTCTAGGGAAATTTCTTAAGATATGTCTAGGTATGCATCTAAGGATATGTTTAAGGATAATTCAATGTATAGGAAAATGACATGGAATTTTGGTAAAGGATAGAGAAAGTGATTTCCAAGAAATTACATCCCTATATGGATACTATATGTTTATGTGGATCAAACATATATTTACCTAAGGGTAACAACCTCAAAACACCACATTGAAATAGAATTGATCAAGAACTTGTGCATAACAACATGATTTCTTCACAAATAGTTTGAAACTCCTGGGTGATATGATTTTGAAATAAAAAAACTCTTTATGAACCATCATGAAGGATTTAAATGTACAATGAATATGATGGGATATGATAAACCTAAGGTTTCATAGATTAAAAAGATGTTGTCTTAATTCATATCTCCAATATTTTTTTTTCAGACTTTGTGATTTTCCATTATGGTTAGCATTTCTTGCATTATGATTTATGGTCTTAGTGAATGGTGGGAACCAAAATGAACTGGGTTAAAATTTAATGTGATAGAGTATTTTATAATTAACAGACAAATAAGATAATGAATAGATTATACGAAATTTTGATTATACTTAAATAGTTTTCATGGAACATGATTAACAATGTGTACCATAACAAACTCTCAGACACACCCAAGAAGATAAGTATAGAGTTTGTTGAGATTTTAAATGATGGAAACCATGTTGGAAAGATGATTCAATTTTCTATATGTTAAGAAAGTGTAAATAAAAACCCATGTGAATGTCTTAGAGGAATAGAATGATATTTTCACTATGGTGAAGAAGGACATAGGGAAAGTAACTACAATGATAAAATGAAATGTTTTGTTAATGAAATGTATGAGAATATTGGTCTCCCTAATATAGTATCTACTATTGAATGATTTAAATGTGGAATGTATGGGAATTATGAAAATAGATATCCTAAGGGGAAATATCATGAAGAGAATCAGCATGTTTGTATGAGTAATGGTTATATTGATGATGGTGATGATGAAGAGACTAAAAATTAAATGTGAAAGGAAAGATCGATTATGGAATAAGATGATGAATCCAAGATAATTATTTGAGAAGGAAGTGGGATGAATGAAATATTTATGTATTGGAATTCCAAGATTGTGTTATCTTAATCATTAAATATATATGTATTATTTAGTATAATTTTTTTGTTAAGAATTTGGATGAATATGTTGAATGATGATGATGACTGAAAAAGTGATATAATGTAAAGGTGATATTTTGAAGATAACCCTTGATATGTTCTAAATATTGAGATAATAATTTCAGGATAAAGATATGTTGGATATGGATAATTAAATTGGATAGTACTGATTACATTATAAATTATTAATGATATGTTCAAAATAGGTTTATTCTATCATTGATGGAGTTTATATAATTTCTAAATTTATGGAATATATCCAATAATTTTTGTTTTATGTTAGGAATTATGAAGCATGTGCCTTTATAATAAAGTTGTATGGTAAATATGGTTTCATGAGAGTACATAATGAAGGTATTCACATGTTTTTTATTTGAAAATCAAGAGCAAATTTATTGCATAGTACATATTAATGTTAAGTTTATTTTGAGAAATATAGTAACATTATTCATAAATTTTGAAATTTGGAAGGGTTAAAAGTTTAAAAATTTATGTAATGGTATAATATAATCATTGAATGAGGTTTTAGTTGTTAAAATATTATTTATCCATATGAATATTTATGTATATTGTATTACATTTGAAAACTAGTTTGTTGTGCTGATAACTAAAGATAGACAAAAGGTCATGTCATTATATCTATGGATCTTATAATCCATTTGTTATTCAGGAATGATAAATTCACCTAAATTTATTGGAGTATGAGATGGTTTGGAAATTGATCTAGGAATAACCAAAGGTTTATATAGTGATAATGGAATGAAATTAAATCAAGTAAGTGTATCTTGTCCTAAAAATTATACAAAATTTGGAAAATGATCTGGAAATAAAATGGTGTCCTATGATCACAATTTTGATGATATCAATGACCTTTTTCACTTTGGTTCAGAATATGATTTTATAGAAAATAAAATTATTTGGATCACCCTCATTCTTGTGATCAATGATATTTATCACTCTCTATAATTATTTATTTCTTTGTTCAATGTCTAAATCTTCAATTCCCACCTATATTCTTGTATATGGAAACAAAGTTATGAGTTACGTGTAAGGGTTACTCGTAATGTATATAACATGTGTAAGGGTAGTATAAATTTTGATAATCTTCCATAGATATAAAAAACATGTGTAAAGGTAAATACAACAATGCATTAAGGTATGGAATAAATTATAAATGTTTGGTGAGGGTAGAATGGATTTCTTGTAAGTATAGAGAGACATTTTAAAATACATGCATGAGGGTAAAATAGAAGTTATGTAATGGTAAATAAACTGATACATTACATTTTGGAAAAAATTATAAATAATAAATAATGATAGAATGGGTTTCACATAAGGGTATAAATATATTTTAAAAACTTGTGTAAAGGTACAATAGAAACATGTGTAAATATAATATATAATTAAAACATTTTATTTAAGGTTTAAAAAATTCAAATGAAAGGGTACTACAAATGTTTCATAAAGGTATATACCAATATATAAAGGATACATAATGGTACATATAAAATTTATAAAGTTATAATTTCCACTACATAGAGCAAAATAATTTTAAATAATAACAAGAATAAATGATAATCAATTATAGAAAATTTAAATTCAACCAATATATTATTAAAAATAATTAACCATGTGAGGAATTCAATAACATAAAGAATTAAACAATTTATGATAAATATGGAATTAAATAAAATGTAATAAAAAAATAAAAAACATATAAAAATAAAAAAATAAATAATAAGGATTGTAATTAGCATAAAAAATTTAATCTAGGTAAAAACAACATCAGGTTCTTGCATTCAATTGAGTTTCAAGTTACATCATGACACCAAATAAGTATATATATTTTGTTAAATGTTATAATGGTGACCATGTATGGTATTAAACCATGATTGATGATTAATTTACTAGGTGGGGTCCTATGTAATGATGTATGTTGATGAATTAGAATAGGTAATCTATATATTGGTTCAATGATTTTTTTCTTGAGCATTCATATATAAGTTAATTTTACCAAAATTGTGGACCTATGAACTAGAGTAAGATCATTAAGAGAGTTATTTTAATTCCTAGAAAAATTTTACATGTAAATTTTACCATGTCATGAATTTCTGGTCAGGCACCCAGTGATAGGTTTACCTTGGGGAATTTTTCATGTTAACAGTTCAAGATTGGAGTTATAGGTAAATTCATTTCTTGATAGGGGGAATGAAAGATTAATTTAGATATTTTGAATTGAAAAATGGTGGTCTAGTATGAATATGTGAGTTGAAATTACAATAGTTGGATATGAAATAATTATTAAGTGATAAGATGGCCTCATGTCCTTTGAGTGTGGGACTGATGATTCATAGACCATGGGAATGTTTTATTTGGAATGTAATAATGAAGCGTATTATATTTCTCGTAGACAGATGATATTTGGAACAAAGTTGTATGGATACTTGATCTACATGATGTGATGGATGGTATTATCTAGTAGCTTTGAAATGGGTATGTCATGATACATGATACCTAAGGTGTGATGGGTCACTTTTTCATGGTTATTACATTAGTTTATATAAGGACATGTGATTATACTATTATCCTAATTTTTTTGTTGTTTTGGTGGATTGACTGATATGAGGACTTGAAATTATCTTGAACCACTATTTAGAAAACATATACAGGTATAAAACAAATTATCAATATATACCTTCAAAATTATATGTCTAGGTGGGATGTACTACCTATATATGATCGAATGAGTATTTCTATGTTGGATACACATCCAAACTATGTTTCAAGGGGGTATTTTTAGTATGTGTTCACTTCTATCATATTTTTTGATTGGGGGGGGGGTAGGTTTGATAACATAAATAATTAAATTTACGGGCTATCAATACGGGGGATGAAAAAAATACTTATAATCTTGTGAGTGTTTCTAGGTTGTACACACTATGCACTAATATATTAATAGGGAATTCCTAAGAGAGATTTACTACACACTAATCCTAGAGTGATAATTTTATATGGAATGGTCTACCACCCACCACTAGAGAATTGTTAAAGGTGTGGTGTATTTCTATAATGTTGTTAGAGATGAGTTATCAATTTTATAGACTAACTTAGATCAAGATAGTATCAACATATTCTCTAGGAAATACCATATTGATTGTGATATGAATATGATCATCCCATTATAGAGGATTGGGCCAAATTAGGTAAAATTAAACCATTAGGGTGGATTAAAGATAACTTAATAACAAGACATGTTGATATATGTGGTTTCTTCTGCAATCATTTCAAAATTAACATGTATGTAAATGTATAATGTCTATGCATTAGTGGCTCATTAGTGATGCGATTCTATATTTTACACCAAAATTCTTTATGTACACCATGATGGAAGTAAAAACCCAATTATAGAATGCTAGTGAGGGCATGCGCCCTAGAGCTATAACTTCCCGACTCCAACATTATCATTAAAACCTCGATTTATTTTGACTGTCCATGTTTTTCAAGTTGATGTCTAGTTTTACCTATTTTTTCTTGGTTTTACCTACTTGATAGTTCATTTTAAGGTTTAATAAGTGATCTTTTTATTATAGTTAATGTGGTTGGAAAGTGATATGAGATTTATCCTTGGTTTTATACCAACTTGTAACTAAAAATGACTATGGTGGCCCATAACCTCATCGGTGAGACACAACGACCAATAGGTGAGAGGCTGAAAGTATAGATTTCCTAAAATAATCCCTCCAACTAGATGGTGGGGTTGGAAGAATGAATATCCAACAAGAATTTTACCAGCTAGTCAATGAAATCCCATCAGCTGCCCACTGGGGTTCCCATATTCCCTAGAATTCTAATTAGTACCATCACTTATCTAGTGGAAGCTAGTGACTAGATGGTGATGATGATGTGGGAATGAATCAGTTAGTTAGTATCATAATATTCTTATTTTAATCTCATATATTGTTTATAAACTGTTCTCCTCGAAACCTAATTAGACCCCGATTATTTTTTTAAACTCTTTAGAGGTGACTTCAGCCATTTCAACCCTACTTCTTCGAAGATTAATGTTCCAATTGATAAAATGGATCTATTCTAGTATGTGTAATCTGAATTTTAACATGTATTATTCTCTCTACCTCCCTATAATTAATTTATATTAGTGCATCCTCACATAATTAATGGATCTAGATCTTCATTTCATCTTCCTGGTTGAAGGAATTATCTAATGATTAATCCTAGACATTCTTCTAACATAGAGTGTGGATCCCTTGTTAGTTGATCATTGATAACGTGAATTGTGGTATGTGATTTCATAAGAATATTAATATCACATGATCTCATTTTTTATTTATTAATTTTAATTGGGTTTCCCCAGGATATCCAATGTTTGATTTTATTATTTTGATAAATTATTTTGATATTTCATTGTGTGTGTTATGAAATCCCTTTTAAAATGGATTTTGAAATAAATTTTTGGTTTCAATAAAATTATATAGAGCTGAAATAAATTATTTGAATATTTATTTTGATGATTAATTTTATGAATATATGGAATGGGTTGTTTTATGATTTGAATAAAAATTAATTTATTTGAATGGTATGAGTTTTGAAAAAACCCATTAGATGAAGGTTTTGAAATAAAATGGAATGTTTTGAAAAATGAACTTGGGGATGATTGAATTTATTTTTGATTGATTAATATAATTGATATCCCCTTAAATGATTTGTTTTATTGAACCATATTGGATCCTAGGTAGATAGTCCGAAAAAACAAACACGATTCATGATTTAGCTCTACCTTGTAATGGATTGACGATGATAATGATGTCTAAACATACTGATGGTTGGTAGTTCATTTTTGTGGTGTTCTATTATTTTCCCTAGGATTGTATATATAGGTAAATGTAGACACACATGGAGTTTTATTTCATAGATTTTATGATAATCTATGTACTAACCAAGCCTCTAGAGTCATAAAATGGTTTTAAGATTGTTAAAGTTTTCTACATGCTAGTGTTTGATAGAAATATTTTATTATTCTTATTTTTATAGAAATTAATGTTCATTAATTTTTTAAAAAATATTATTTTATATGACTATTTTTGGAGATATGTTTGGGTATTTATTTTATACTAGCTATAAATTTTGATGAATGTGTTTTGATATTAACTTTTTAAAGATTACCATGAAGTGTTTTATGTAAAACTAATCATATTTGGTTTATCTAATATGAATTTATGATGGAATACTTGGTGAGATACTATGAGGGTTTTCTTCTCAATCTCTACATTTAGATTTTGGTGTTTTTATAATTTATTATTATAGTTTTAGGAAAATTTTAAGCACTACATTGAGGTGGTGGGTGTTGTTGATATTGGGACATTTTGAGTTGGTTGAGAATAGTGGATCATCTGATCCCCTTATTATGTGGATATATTATTATGATATCATTGATTGTTTTGTGACTACTCAAGTTGATTTACTATTTTGGGGATTATTATTTCTACCTTTTTGTGTTCTATTCTTGAGGTCTTTGTTTGTATATCAAATTTTTTTATTATACACTTATTTATATGGATTATATAATTTTATGGAAAAATTATTCCCTCTTGATAATTATTAAGTCCCAAAAGTTAGTCACTAAATGGTGCTTCTTGAGAATGGACATCATGAAATGTTAGAACTAATTTAGTTTTCGTTTTACTGATTTATCTAGGCCAGTTTATGAAAAATTGTTATCAAAGATATTTATATCCATCATTGGATATTAGTATGATTTTTTATTTCTTGGTAGATAGAAGATAGTATTTTTTGGGACAACATGGGTAGAATATGATCAAGTTTTCAGCTAAATATTATAATTGATATCCTTATGTTACTATGTGACATAGGGGAAAATTTTATTTGATGCATTTTTTATCTAAGCCTAGAATTTTTTTCCAAACATTTATATTATCTTTCTATTCCCTTGTTGAATTATGATTAATTGAGTTGATGATATCATGTATCTTAACCTAGGTTTCCTTTTTATCTATTAATGATTCATAATACCATGCCCAGATAAATGTGTTAAAAAGAGTTCCAGAGGGAGCTACTGATGAACAACAAAAAGAGAATTCTCTTTCTAATCAGAACCTTATAGTTGGTTTGGTTATTTTAGTCTATACTCTATGCTAGGTAGCTACATTTTTTCTTGATTAGGCTACCTAGGTTGTAATTTAGGGTAAAATAGTATAGATCTTCTTATGAGTTTTTACATTTATAACCTAAATCATTCTAGAGAATGAATGGTCCTCAAGAGGCATATGATTGGTTTAAAAATATTGAGAAACTCATTGAGTCTATGGAAACTAAATTCCAGTATAGTGAAATGTGTTATCTTAAAACATGAATGGACCTGAAGGAGGTGGTGGGATATTATATTTGGGGAAAAGAAAAAAGAGGGCTTCAAGTAGAAATACCTTAAAACCCATTTCATGGAGTAGTTCAATTTAGAGTAAATGGTTTTGGCTATGTCCATGGATTTTCTCTACCCAATGATGGAACAAAGGATTTTGATGAGACTTTTATTATTTATCCAATTACATGTTTTCATGATGAATCTTACCACATATGTTGATCTTTTAGATAGATCCCATATTATTGAACTTTACGTGGATGGAAAGTTAGGGTTGATGAGGGTTCCTCCTTCTCTCAATGGAAGCTTTACTGGTTCCTTTAAAGGGAAGAGAAAACAAGATGCATCTAATGGTAGAAGAATTAATGGTGGTCCATGTTAGTATAATTTCTACAAGTCTTCAATAATATATAGAAAGTCCCATTTAATTGTTTCTAATGATAATATTATTAACAAACATAGTGTTCTTTGATAGCAGCACTAAGTATATAAAGATATTGTGGATTATTATGTCTCCTAAATAGGACTTTACATGATTTTCCCACTCCACGTAGTGGTATGAGATTGTTAGTATTTGTAGGATCTATAGTTTAGTCACATTAATTAAGAACCCATCGCATGGAAATAGTAATGAAGCCACATCACATAGTGGATGAGTCTCTAGTTTGAATTTATTCATGTTTAGTGATAGTGAGGGTTACCATTAATATTTATTCATTAATATTGATATCTTTATTTGACACTTATATCACTAATTCATTCACATAAACCTACATTTTAGAACTTTTGAATTTTCCTATAGAGATAATTTATTATATAATGGAAATTACTATTCCTCTTGGATGAAGAGAGAGTAGGGTCCCTATTCCCCCTCTTGAAATTTATCGTTAAGAATTTTTTATCTTCTAGGTCTTTTGGGTTATATATATTAAAAATATATAAGTAATTTGCGATATAGATTGGATGGTGGCTCATAAATTCCATATTTACTCTTATCATTAGTGGGTCTGTTTTTTTCCCATGATGGAGAGTATCATGAATTTTATGGAGAATATGATATGAGGAATAACTAAGCTGTACATATAGATCTATAGTTTGTAAGGATTATATCCATATTTCCTTTTAAATTGTAGCATGAATCTTTAGGCGGTGATATTTCTCCTATAATATATAAATTTATCATTATTTTCTGATCATCCATTTCTGATTTTACACTAGTAAGGGATGTAGTGTTTTTTAATGACTTGGTGTAAGTTACCTAACAAATATTTATTCACTATTATTAAATGGATATATTTTAGCTGATGAAATTAAAGGGTTATTTGGATGAATTAATATCCAAAGGTTCCATTTGACGAGTGTGTCACCTTGGGAAGAACCAATAATTTTTTCAAGAAGGCCTATGGAATCCTTTACACGTGTTTTGATTACAAAAATATCAATTAGGATATGATAATGAACACATATTTGTTTTCCCAAATTTTTGATTTTATTGATTAGATGAAAGGGTAAAATTGGTTCTCTATGATTATTATTCAATTTGGGTTTAACCAACTTAGGATTATGGAGTCTAATATCTCAAAGACTTATTTAATGATATGGTATTTCTAGTATGATTATCTTATTATTCCATTTTTTACAAACACTCATATTATTCTTATAGAACTAATGAACATGATCTTCCACCAATATCATTACTCTTTTGGAGTGTTATTCATGAATGGAATCATGGTTTAGTTTAAAATTGAGGAGGATCATGTGCTATATTGAGAGTACTTATGGACATCTTGAGAAATCATTGAATTTATGAAAATATTTCTTAATTAATTTTTATTATTTGGAGTGTTATGTTCGTAGGGAATGTTATATCAGAACAATGTAGGTTGATCCTAAAAATGTGAATGTTTTCATGTCATGGGAGGAACCATGGAACATCTTTATAGTCCCAAGGTTCATTGGTTGAGTGGGGTATTACCACTAAATCATTAAATATTTCTCAAAATTGGTTTATCCATTGAATGAAATAACTTGGAAGGGAGTTAATTACATATAGGATTCCAAATTTATTACTTCTGTTAAGGAATTTAAGAATTGTTTAAAATATAACCTAGTTTTGAATCTTCCAGAAGATAGGTAGGGCTATGTGGTATTATGTGATGGATTAGGTTTAGTTTTGGGCTGCATTCTCTAAACAGTTTGGTCATGTGGTGGATTTTGGTTTATGTCATCTTTCACATCATGATAAGAACTATCCCAAAAATGACATCAATATTTTAGTTATGACGTTTAGTCTAAAGTGTTAGTGAAAATACCTTTTCAGATAGTGGATTACTATTTACTCTAATAATAAATATTGATTTATATCTTCTCATAAAAATATTTTTATAATAATAATAGCTTATTGGTGGAGTATGTGCAATATTTTTATATTAAATCACCTACCACCTCCCATAAAGGGGAAGTTTGTTGCTTATACTCTGAGTATTAAATGTCCATATGAGGTCATGAAAGATTTTTTTAAGGATTGAATATTTTTATTCTATTTTCTCATAGAATTTGGGACTATGAGAGGATGGTATTGAGAATATTTTTTGTTACTGTTCAGATGAAATCCTCTCTTAATGAGTTGATTCCATTGGAACAATATCTTGATATTGATTTCTATGTAATTATGGATTCTTTATATGGTGGGACACCATTAACAAATGGTATTTATCTTATGTGGGAATAATTTTTTTAGGAACTATTGTGTTATGATGTCACCAATGATAATGTCTATAATGGGGGATTGAGATCATTTACAATGGGAATTATACCTAGGAAAATTGAATATATTCAATGAAACAAGGTTCTATTTCTGGTGGAATCATATAAAATAATTCATTCCTGTTTTTTTTCTCATTGGTATACATTTCATCATATCAAGTGTAACACCCGATATTTTTATGAGTAATATTTTGTTCAAAGGAATATTTCACTACACACTATCTTGACTTACTTTACACGCAATCGCGACCTTCCTCGATAGCTTGCGTTGTACGCAATACATAGTTTCACTAAACGACAATATGCTATTAAAATATTATTTAAAATAGCCGTTATGAATAGTAATAACCACTTTTTGAATTTTTAGAAATTTTATTTTTCAAAATGGACTTCTTTTTTGGATTCGGAATACCGAAATTAGCCTAGGGTGAAATTTTGGTATTTTTCTGAAAAATTTCAATTTTTGATGAATAGTGAAACCACTAAGTGGTAGGTTAAAAACTGAATTTTGCATAAAACTTAATTTTACCACTTCTGTGAATGGAATTTCAAAAATCCGACAGAAACGGTTGATATCAGTAAGTAAAATGTGGTTCAATGAGATAAAAATAATTTTTTTGGTGAATAGTAACTTTTTACTTTTTTTACCACGGTTAATAGTAAATAGGGTAACTAAGGGTAAATATGATATTACTATTACCCTAACACATGTCCTAATTCTATTGGATAAGTGTAATTCGACCAAAAACAACCTTATGAATATAATATGACCATTTAGGTCCACTTGAATTAGATTATGACATTTAATATTATTTTATTTAATGAATAGTTAAAATAGTTAAAATCAAAGTTTAATAACTAAAACATTTTTAATATGAGGTTATACATTAGATAAATTTGACTATAAATATTCATTAGAAAGATAAAAAGGTTTCCTACATAATGATATTCTATTTATAATTTTTAGACTTTAAATAAATTAATTTATTTATGACACAACGATGATGCAGTAATTACCCTTTTAAGGAAATGTTAACAGAATTGATGTTATAAATGCTCAAATAAATGTAATTTGAGACTTTTTATGAATTCCACTAATTTTATAGGTTACTATGATATATTAGTGTTGATTTAATAAACTTGGTTCGAACATATAATTATGTTATGACTTTCACAAAAATCATATATCAAATAGTGTCAAAATTGACACAAAATAGTTTTTAAATCAAATATTATATTATTAATTGTTATTTTATTCCTAAAAATATAAGGATCGGCCAAATGACTTAGATAAGGATATATATATTAATAATAAACAACTTGGGGTTCGTTTGGCATGTTATAGTAAGTGTATTAACCATATAGTGTAAGAAAACAAAAAGTCACGGTAAAAGTTAAATTGTTTAACTTAGAGTTAAATACAATTGATAAGGTTAAAATAATAATCTAAACTTGTATAAATCCTATTGGATGATAGTATTTCGACCCATCCCCACTTTACCTTCGAAATAAGACCCTTTGGAACCATTATAAACCGATTTCGACTTTAATATAAAATAATATTTTGAGATATTCCTAAGGTGCCCCTCTCCTCCCTTATAAAAGGGCACCTCCTCCCCCTCCTCCTCACACCAATTTGAGCACTCAAGCTCAGCCAACCACTTCCAAAATCCCTTCTCCACTTCCCTAGAATAATCCTAGAGGTCCTGGTCTTCTTCAAAGACCAATCTTAGTTCCCTAAGTGGAGGATTCAAAGAGGCGTTTCAAAGAAGAGGTAATATCCATTACCGATCTTTTCAATTTCTTTCTTCTTCAACTTCTTCTTCTTTAGTTGTTTCATGATAAAGTAATAACATCAGTATTAATTACATACTGATATGTTATTATAAATATGAAACAACCCTAATTCACCTTCTATCCATCCTACGTAAAAATGAAATCACCGCGCGTGCGTACGTACAGAATACCGTCTCCACGCCGTGGTGTAATCTATTTTCCACCACCACCTTACTTGGATGGGTATAATGGTGTAAATAATGACTATATATGACTATTATGAAGTTATTTTGATTCTTAAATAGTATACATACACTCCAATACAATTCCACAATCATAGGAACGATATCATCACTCGTGCGTACGTACGGAATACCGTCTCCACGATGTGATGCGACTCGTTCTACATGATCTTCATTTGATAATGATTATATAAATGAATTGAATGAATGAATATGATATATGTTACACTAATACCATTCTGGAAATGAGCTATCTATAACCTAAAGAGAAGAATAATAATTTATTCGACAAAACACGCATAAGAACAAAAAGTTATAAACACCCGAATAACAAGTAGTGATGAAATATTACTACTAAGAAGCTAAGAATATGACCATATATGATATCATAAAAATAAGTATGATTCTGGAATAAGTCAATAACATTATTTAAATCATTATACAGGAGGTTCGGACACTTACAAAGCAAGTTGGACCTAAGGTAAGGGAAAATATCACAATCTCATTTTTATCCAAGATTGTTTTTACTTTGGCATTTACTGGGGTGTATTTTATCATCCACATCCATGTTCCCTCAATATGTAATATTGTTTCCATCCACTTACAATAGTTTAAATCCAATTTTACCCTTTGGTGAGTTTTTAGTAAAGAATATGAAAGGAATCTTTTGTCGTTTTTTCGTACGAGGTACTTTTTTGACTTTTCCGACAAAAGTACGAAGAATTTTTTTTATCTTATACGGCATGAATGGATTTTTAAAACATTATTTCCAAGAAGATTCCTTTACAAGTTTTCAAGTTTATTTTTAATCAACTTCTTTTTGTTTATAATTGTATGGCATGTTATGAAAGGATAAATGTTTTTGAAGTAGAAAGGATATTTTCCTCAAGAATGGAGTTCAAGAGTTTTATCAAAATTATTTTCCATATAAGACAATATAGGGTTCTGTTTCTATCCCTATTATTACATGGATTTGATGATGTTGTGATGGAAATATTTTTATGAATTCCTTTATCTTATATGAATTGTTTTATGATGTCACGATGTTTAAGATTCCCATTTTTATTACATGGGTTATGCAATGATGTATGATTTAAGATTTTGTGGCACACATAAGAATGGTATCATTATGAGATGGGTGGGACCTATATCTCCCTCCAATGAATTGGGTAAATATTTTATATCTCATTATATAGACATGGATGGAACGGTAGGTTATACCGGTTCATTGAAACAGGACTGAAACGAGGGTGACTCGGTTCAGAAAGGGACTTTGTCCACTAAGATAGTCTTGGCAATGAGTCTTGACTAACAAGAAATGATTTTCTATGATTATGTGTGTACGCCACAAAGTTTCATGTTTTAAGTTATGATTATTGTGATTACATTTCACTACCATGATTTATCCCATGTTATGAAATTATGATCTCTTTTGCAGGTTAAGATTTCCAAAAGTTATGTGCTTATGTATACGATGTGATTGATATTTATTTTGTTTACCCTTACTGAGCATTTGAGCTCACCCTTTTGTATGTTTTCTTTCCCCAGGTCAGGAAGAAGGTTATTAAGTAGGATATGCCAAAAAGGGACCCTAGATATGATGAAATAAGTGGGAGGCAAAGTTGATGCTTTATGAACCAGTTGTTTATGTTTCCCAGTTTCTAAAGACACTATACCTATACGGTCTTTTCGTGGTTTTGTTATATGTTGTAATAAGTATGCTTCAATTTTGAAGTATTAAGAATGTATGTAAAGTATGGGGCGTTATAGTTGGTATCAGAGGAAAGGTATAGTCAACCTTTGGAAACTAGGATGTGAAAGCCTTAGTAAGAACCCTAAGGATAAGTATAAGCATAGAACACAATCTTAGTGTTTTAGAAATGGACATGAATAACCTAGGATAAGACCTTAAGCGTGAAAATTTTATTCTTGATTTATGTGGTTTTCCTATTATAATTAGTGTTGCTCACACTATTCTTCTTGGTTTTAGTCAATGGCTGGAACCCGAAGGAACCGTGTTAATGCGGAATGCGATGAGAAATGCAATGATTGTCCCCCTGAGCAAACAAACGATATGGGAGCTAGAATGTAAAATCTTGTAGCCATGCTCACACAACTTTCTCAAGCTATGAATCATGCAGGACTTCCAAACGAGAAAAGGAAGGAGCAAAATTCTGTTGAATCCTTCATGAGGCAGCGTCCACCTTCTTTTAGCGAGTCTACTGATCCATTAGTTTCTGAACAATGGATTAGTACTACTGAAAAGATATTTTCAGTTCTTCAATGTTTTGAACATGATAAAGTCATCCTAGTAGTGTATCATTTGGAAGGAGATGCTGATCAATGGTGGAATCTTATTAAGAATACGAGGCAAAGGGATGAAATTGAGTCCATGGAATGGGACGAGTTCAAGAACTTATTTTTCAATAAGTACATCCCTCGTATTCTATGAACAAAGATGGAGAAAGAGTTTCTTGAACTGAAGCAAAAGGATGATGAATCTGTTCGTATCTATGAATCAAATTTTACAAGACTTGCAAGGTACGCTTCTGGTATTATTATCCAACCTGAGAGTAAGATCGATCGATTCTTTAGTGGCTTAAAACCAAGTCTTCGAAGGGCATTAGCCATAAGGGACTTCAATAGCTACGAGGAAATCGTTCGATGTGCTCTCAAAGTTGAGATAGAGATTGGAGTAACCCATCAGTCATATGGGTTTGATAAGAAGAGGAAAATGGAATTCAAAGGAAAATCTAAAGAGCACACTGAAAAGAAAATGAGCTTTCCCTTATGCTAAAAGTGTGGAAATAAACATGGAGGGAGTTGTCTTAAAGGGACAAGTAAATGTTTCAAATGTGGAAAGGAAGGTCATTGGGCATTTGAATGCCGCGATAATGGGAAGAAGATGTCTAATGATGCAAACAAAGGAAAGGATACACAGAATGAACCTACTACACTTCAATGTTTCAAGTGCAAGGAGATGGGGCATTATGCCAATCAATGCCCAAATCCAAGGGTTGATGACGATGGTCGACTTCAAAAAACTCTTAAGGCTAAAGGCAAAGGAAAGTCACATGCAATTTCTATCAGCGATGTGGAGTACGATAACGAAGTGGTGAAAGGTACACTTACCATCCACTCTAAAGTAGCAAATGTTTTATTGGATTCTGGATCCACCCAATCTTTTATTTCTGATGAATTTTCTAAGGGTATCACCGTATTACCTCAACAATTAGATGTTGAGTTAGCTGTGACAAAACCTAATGGCACAACAGTCGCATCAAAAGTTTATAATTCTTCTCCGATCGAAGTTTGTGGGAAAGTGCTTCCTGCAAATCTGGTGATCCTTCCTTTAGTGGAATTCGATGTGATTATTGGCATGGATTGGCTTTCTTTATACGGAGCTCATATCAATTTCCAAAGAAGGGAATTCACATTTCATATTCTAGATCAATCTATGATCATCTACCAATGCAAGGATGAACATAACCTTCCAGTGGAAATTTCTTCCATCTTATGGTTATTGATTCCACTAAATGAAGGTTATTTATCTCAAATGGTTGGTGATAAACTCGCGATTAAGAATATTCCCATCGTACGGGAGTTTGATGATGTCTTTCCGGAGGAATTATCGGGTCTTCCACCAAATCGTGAAGTTGAGTTTTCAATAGAACTCGTACCGGGTGCTTTTCCTATTTCAAAGACACCTTATAGAATGGCCCCAATTGAGTTGCAGGAATTGAAGAAGCAACTCCAAGAGAATCTTGATAAGGGATTCATACGCCCTAGTGCGTCACCTTGGGGAGCACCCGTTCTATTTGTTAAGAAGAAAGATGGATCAATGAGACTCTGCATTGATTATCGAGAACTTAACAAGATCACTATCAAGAACAAATATCCTCTCCCACGCATTGATGACTTATTTGACCAACTACGTGGAGATCAATACTTTTCCAAGATTGATCTTAGTTCAGGGTATCATTAATTAAGGGTCAAAAGGGAGGATATACCAAAGACGGATTTCCGTACAAGGTATGGACACTATGAATTTATAGTGATGCCATTTGGTCTTACTAATGCCCCTGCTATCTTCATGGATCTAATGAATAGAGTCTTTAGAGACTATCTTGATCAATTTGTGGTAGTCTTTATAGACGATATTCTTGTCTATTCAAATATCAAGGAAGAGCATGAAGATCACTTGAGAATTATATTGAAGACCCTGAGAAAGGAGAAGCTTTATGCCAAATTTACCAAGTGTGAATTTTGGCTTCAAAAAGTTGCATTTTTGGGTCACATAATCTCAAAAGAGGGGATATCTGTGGATCCAGCAAAAACAGAGGTTATCGAAAGATGGTCGAGACCAACAACAGTAACTGAGATCTGAAGTTTTCTTGGTTTGGCTGGATATTATCGACATTTTGTAAAAGATTTTTCACGATTATCTAACCCACTCACCAAGTTGACTCAGAAAGGAGTTAAGTTTGTTTGGACAGAGGAATGCGAAGAGAATTTCAAGGAGTTGAAAAGAAGGTTATCCAGTGCACCTGTGCTCACACTGCCTTGTAGTGGAGAAAGGTTTGTGATCTACAGTGATGCATCCAAGAAGGGATTGGGGTGTGTTCTTATGAAAAATGATATGGTGATAGCTTATTCCTCACGACAGTTGAAAATCCATGAGCAAAATTACCCAACACATGATTTGGAGTTAGCTGCGGTAATCTTTTCATTAAAGATTTGGAGGCATTACCTTTATAGTGAAAGGTGTGATATTTATACTGATCATAAAAGTTTAAAGTATATTTTCACACAAAAGGAGCTGAATATGCGTCAAAGAAGATGGTTGGAGCTGATTAAGGATTATGACTGCTCAATCCATTACCACCCTGGGAAAGCAAACAAGGTGGCAGATGCATTAAGTCGACAAGACAATGCTAGTTTATCCATAATGAGGATCACAAAAGATCCAATATTTATGGATTTATGAAGGATGGATCTTGGAATTATAATGGAAGGGGAAAAATATTATCTTTCTCAAATGAATGTTCAACCATCTATACATGTGAAGATTAAATAGGCACAGAAAGAAGATGTCGAGTTACAAAAGAAGGTGAGAAATGTTCCTGAGTTCAACCTTGATTGTGATGGGATAATAAAGTTCAGGAATCGGGTTTGTGTTCCTCCCTTCCCCGAGTTAAAGAAGGAGCTGCTGGATGAGGCTCATAGTTCTTCATTCTCTATTCATCCTGGAAGCACGAAGATGTATAGGGACCTGAAAGAGTACTTCTGGTGGGATGGCATGAAAAGAGATGTTGCTGAATATGTCTATCGATGCTTGGTTTGTCAACAAGTTAAAGCTGAGAGACAGAAGTCTAAGGGGATGTTACAACCATTACCCATACCCGAATGGAAATGGGAAAACATCACTATGGACTTTGTCATAGGACTTCCTAAAACATCCAAAGGCAATAATGCTATCTGGGTCATAGTTGATCGTCTTACAAAGTCTGCACACTTCATTGCTATTAGAGAGGATTTCTCTCTAGATCAGCTTGCCAGGATATATGTAAAGGAAGTGGTAAGATTGCATGGAGTACCACTTTCTATTATATCTGATCAGGATCCGAGATTTACCTCGAAGTTCTGGCGAAGTCTTCAGCATACTCTGGATACAGAGTTGAGTTTCAGCACAGCTTATCATCCTGAGACAGACGGTCAGTCTGAGAGAATAATTCAAACCCTAGAAGATATGTTGAGAGCTTTCTCTATGGATTTCAAAGGAGGTTGGGATCAACACCTACCTTTGGTGGAATTTTCTTATAATAATAGATTTCACTCCAGTATTCAGATGGCTCCTTATGAAGCTCTCTATGGAAAGAAATGCAGGACTCCAACTTGTTGGGATGGAGTTGGGGAAAGAAAGCTATTAGGACCTGATCTCGTTGATGAAATGGCAGAAAAGGTCAGATCTATTCAACAACACATAAGAGCAGCTCAGAGTCGACAGAAAAGTTATGCCGACAACCGAAGAAAAGACCTAGAGTTTGAAGTGGGTGATAAAGTGTTCTTACGAATATCTCCCTGGAAGAGGGTCATGAGATTTGGAAAGAAGGGGAAGTTGAGCCCTAGATATATCAGTCCTTTCGAAATACTGGATCGTGTTGGGAAGGTAGCTTACCGATTTGCACTTCCACCGAATCTCTCTCAAGTTCACGATGTGTTCCATGTATCTCTCCTGAGAAAGTATATACCTGATCCTTCACATGTACTCAGCTCAGAAGTTGTACCGCTGGAGTAAGATCTTTCTTATGAAGAACAACCGATAGAGATTCTGGATCGTAGCGAAAAAGTCCTACGAAACAAGACCACTCGATTGGTGAAAGTTTTATGGAGGAACCACCAACTTTAAGAAGCTACATGGGAGCTTGAGGATATGATGAGGGAGAAGTATCCTCATTTGTTTGTTACAAAGTGACGAATTTCGAGGGCGGAATTCTTTTTAAGGGGGGTAGAATGTAACACCCGAGATTTTTATGAGTAATATTTTGTTCAAATGAATATTTCACTACACACTAGCTTGACTTACTTTACACACAATCGCGACCTTCCTCAATAGCTTGCGTTGTACGCAATACCGAGTTTCACTAAACGACGATATGCTATTAAAATATTATTTAAAATAGCCGTTATGAATAGTAATAACCACTTTTTGAAATTTTATAAATTTTATTTTTCAAAATGGACTTCATTTTTGGATTCAGAATACCAAAATTAGCCAAGGGTGAAATTTTGGTATTTTTCTGAAAACTTTCATTTTTTGATGAATAGTGAAACCACTAAGTGGTAGGTTAAAAATTAATTTTGCATAAAACTTAATTTTACCGCTTCTGTGAATGGAATTCAAAAAATCCAACAGACACGGTTGATATTAGTAAGTAAAATGTGGTTCAATGAGATAAAAATAATTTTTTTGGTGAATAGTAACTTTTTACTTTTTTTACCGCGGTTAATAGTAAATAGGGTAATTAAGGGTAAATATGATATTACTATTACCCTAACACATGTCCTAATTCTATTGGATAAGTGTAATTCGACCAAAAACAACCTTATGAATATAATATGACCATTTAGGTCCACTTGGATTAGATTATGACATTTAATATTATTTTATTTAATGAATAGTTAAAATAGTTAAAATCAAAGTTTAATAACTAAAACATTTTTAATATGGGGTTATACATAAGTTAAATTCGACTATAAATATTCATTAGAAAGATAAAAATATTTCCTACATAATTATATTCTATTTATAATTTTTAGACTTTAAATAAATTTATTTATTTATGACACAACGATGATGCAGTAATTACCCTTTTAAGGAAATGTTAACATAATTGATGTTATAAATGCTCAAATAAATGTAATTTGAGACTTTTTATGAATTCCACTAATTTTCTAGGTTACTATGATATATTAGTGTTGATTTAATCAACTTGTTTGGAACATATAATTCTGTTATGACTTTCACAAAAATCATATATCAAATAGTGTCAAAATTGACACAAAATAGTTTTTAAATCAAATATTATATTATTAATTGTTATTTTATTCCTAAAAATCTAAGGTTCATCCAAATGACTTAGATAAGGATATATATATTAATAATAAACAACTTGGGGTTCGTTTGACATGTTATAGTAAGTGTATTAACCATATAGTGTAAGAAAACAAAAAGTCACGGTAAAAGTTAAATTATTTAACTTAGAGTTAAATCTAATTAATAAGGTTAAAATAATAACCTAAACTTGTCTAAATCCTATAGGATGATAGGATGTCTACCCATACCCACTTTACCTTCTAAATAAGACCCTTTGGAAGCATTATACACCGATTTTGACTTTAATATAAAATAATATTTTGAGATATTCCTAAGGTGCCCCTCTCCTCCCTTATAAAAAGGCACCTCCTCCCCCTCCTCCTCACACCAATTTGAGCACTCAAGCTCGGCCAAACCCTGCCAAAATCCCTTCTACACTTCCCTAGAATAATCCTAGAGGTCCTGGTCTTCTTCAAAGACCAATCTTAGTTCCCTAAGTGGAGGATTCAAAGTGGCGTTTCAAAGAAGAGGTAATATCCATTACCGATCTTTTCAATTTCTTTCTTCTTCAACTTCTTCTTCTTTAGTTGTTTCATGATAAAGTAATAACATCAGTATTACTTACATACTGAAATGTTACTATAAATATGAAACAACCCTAATTCACCTTCTATCCATCCTACGGAAAAATGAAATCACCGCGCGTGCGTACGTACGGAATACCGTCTCCACGCCGTGGTGTAATCTATTTTCCACCACCACCTTACTTGGATGAGTATAATGGTGTAAATAATGACTATATATGACTATTATAAAGTGATTTTGATTCTGAAATAGTATACATACACTCCAATACAATTCCCCAATCATAGGAACGATATCATCACTCGTGCGTACGTACGGAATACCGTCTCCACGATGTGATGCGACTCATTCTACATGATCTTCATTTCATAATGATTATATAAATGAATTGAATGAATGAATATGATATATGTTACAATAATACCATTCTGGAAATGAGCTATCTATAACCTAAAGAGAAGAATAAGAATTTATTCGACAAAACACGCATAAGAACAAAAAGTTATAAACACCTGAATAACAAGTAGCAATGAAATATTACTACTAAGAAGCTAAGAATATGACCATATATGATATCATAAAAATAAGTATGATTCTGGAATAAGTCAATAACATTATTTAAATCATTATACAGGAGGTTCGGACACTTACAAAGCAAGTTGGACCTAAGGTAAGGGAAAATATCACAATCTCATTTTTATCCGAGATTGTTTTTACTTTGGCATTTACTGGGGTGTATTTTATCATCCACATCCATGTTACCTAAATATTTAATATTGTTTCCATCCACTTACAATATTTTAAATCCAATTTTACCCTTCGGTGAGTTTTTAGTAAAGAATATGAAAGGAATCTTTTGTCGTTTTTTCGTACGAGGTACTTTTTTGACTTTTCCGACAAAAGTACGAAGAATGTTTTTTTATCTTATACGGCATGAATGGATTTTTAAAACATTATTTACAAGAAGCTTCCTTTACAAGTTTTCAAGTTTATTTTTAATCAACTTCTTTTTGTTTAAAATTGTATGGCATGTTATGAAAGGATAAATGTTTTTGAATTAGAAAGGATATTTTCCTCAAGAATGGAGTTCAAGAGTTTTATCAAAATTATTTTCCATCTAAGACAATATAGGGTTATGTTTCTATCCCTATTATTACATGGATTTGATTATGTTGTGATGGAAATATTTTTATGAATTCCTTTATCTTATATGAATTGTTTTATGATGTCACGATGTTTAAGATTCCCATTTTTATTACATGGGTTATGCAATGATGTATGATTTAAGATTTTGTGGCACACATAATAATGATATCATTATGAGATGGGTGGGACCTATATCTCCCTCCAATGCACTGGGTAAAGATTTTATATCTCATGAGATAGACATGGCTGGAATGGTAGGTTATACCGGTTTAGTGAAACAGGACTGAAACGAGGGTGACTCGGTTCAGAAAGGGACTTTGTCCACTAAGATAGTCTTGGCAACGAGTCTTGACTGACAAGAAATGATTTTCTATGATTATGTGTGTACACCACAAAGTTTCATGTTTTAAGTTATGATTATTGTGATTACATTTCACTGCCATGATTTATCCCATGTTATGAAATTATGATCTCTTTTGCAGGTTAAGATTTCCAAACTTATGTGCTTGTGTATACGATGTGATTGATATTTCTTTTGTTTACCCTTACTAAGCATTTGAGCTCACCCTTTTGTATGTTTTCTTTCCCCAGGTCAGGAATAAGGTTATTAAGTAGGATATGCCAAAAAGGGACCCTAGATATGATGAAATAAGTGGGAGGCAAAGTTGATGCTTTATGAACCCGTTTTTTATGTTTCCCAGTTTCTAAAGACACTATACCTATACGGTCCTTTCGTGGTTTTGTTATATGTTGTAATAAGTATGCTTCAATTTTGAAGTATTAACAATGTATGTAAAGTATGGGGCGTTATATCAAGTCCATGAATTGGAAGTCTTTTACCCTACATTATCCCCTTCTGATGACGACTAGGGTGTTTTTTGAGTTATTTATGGGTGTTTTATATATTTTTATGTAATCCTCGAGGAAGGATTGTTATTTGGGTGGTGATAGATCAGTTAACCAAGTTGGAACACATTATTCTAAATCATAATACCAAATTTTTTGAAGAAATGGGAAATATATATGTGCAAGATATCATTAGATATCATATATTTCTATCTTACATTATTTTTGATAGAGATTACTAATGAAAAAAATCATTTTTAGAGTGGTATTCCGGAGTATATGGGATCCAAGTTAAATTTTATAGTTGTGTACCATCCAAAATTCTATGGTCTAAAAAACATTCTATATAGATTTTAGAGGACAAGCCATGCTTTTGTACATGAAATTAGAGGAGCCTGTGATTTCCACATTGAACTTATTGAGTATTCCTATAAAAATATCTAAAAATCATCAATTAATATGGAACCCTTATAGGAGTTATTTTATTAACCCTGTAAATATCCGCTTTGTTCATCAGAGACTGGTGAAGCTTCACATGTGGGACCTAGTTGGGTCTAAGATATAATATCTAAGAACAAGATTATTCTTCATAGAATGGTAATGGTGTAGAAGCAGTATATGTTTTATTTGAATCATTGTTGATTTTTTGGAATTCTTGTTTGGTAACAATTTTTTTTGAGATTATTTCCTCAGTTGGTTCTTAGAATATGTGGTAAACAATATATTTTAGCACCATGATATGTGAGACCATTTTTTGAAATTGATCATATTGGAAAGGTAGAATGAAAATTAGCCTTTCTACTATATATGACACCAATCCAGAATTTTAATCAATTTTCACAGCTAAATAAGTACCTTTCAGATCGATCCAATTTTTTTAGTTAGGAGGACCTCGATATCAGACATGTTATAACTGTGATTCAATAGCATGTTCAGATTATCAATTATCAAATTAAGATTCTTAATGGAATGTATATAACTTTTTTTAGTTTCTATGGAAGAACAATTAAAATTCTAATGACATGTGAGACCATGAGGCACTAATGAGAGAGAATATTTCTTAAATATTTTCTTTCGATACTTCTTGATAGAATTTATATGGGTCAAAATCAATTATGGTGGGGAGAATTGTAATATCCTGAAACAAGATTTCATTTAAGAACCTTGATTTTTTTACTCTCCTTTTTTTAGATAATCAATGGTTGTATTTTTTGTTTATTGGATCATGTTAAATCTATTAAAGGGGTAGAGGGTGATATATTAATATATTTTTAGTGGCTATTAAGTGATTTGAGGGATTATCTTTTGGTGGATACTATCCTATAGAAAGGAAAATCTATAGGTGGTCCACCCAAACCCTAGTGTGAGGATAGAAATAGGGGTTTCTGTTGGATCGGGTTATACCAAATATGCACAAGAGGGTTGTGAATTGTGTCTTTTACAATTTCTTCACATAATCGTGATCTGTCCATTTATCTTTATATAAAATATTAAGCACCAGAAAATAAATATCCTAGGATTCACGATGTATAGTGGTTCTGGGAATAGAAGGCCCCTAGTCCACTCCACCAATGCTCTACACCATGAGCTTGGTGATTTTCACTATATGGTCCTCTTATCAACAGACTGTTCCACAACTGAGTGCAAGAAGTTGACACCATTACAAATTTTAGGCTAAAAAGATCCTTCTGGTTCATCCATAGAACCTAACACACATCTTAGTAGGAGAATCCGGTCACTCGAAGTAAATGAGTATTTGTTCTTTGAAATAATTTCCAGTTGTTCTTCACAGTTGCAACAAAACGAAATTGACAGTCGATGGATCGTCGTCTTCAGAAAGAATAATCTTCAGAGAGAAGTAGTTCTATGTCAATCCGGTTGTAGCAGTTTTTGAAATAAAATTTTCAACTTCAAAAAAATTAGACCCACAAAAGATATTTGATGTAGAATAAGTGATTATTCAATCGTGTTTCTTCTTCTTCAGTAAATAGAGTTTTTTCACTCTTTGTAACAGCATATCTGTAAGTCTCGATTGACTCTATAAATTGTAGCAGTGAAAATCTCAATAGATTTATATATAATAATTCCCATTTCTCAATGATTCACCTCTTTGTATGTAATAAAAATTAATACAGGGATATATAATAAAGATGAGCGTTCTCCTTTTAAATTTAGATCCACAAAAGTCGCCTTTAGAATCACAATATTAAAAAGTTTGAATAACAGATAAGTCATAACTCCCCTAATAATTCAGCATGAAAATATTCTCTTAAATTGATCCTTTGAATCTCAAATAAACGGATTTGAATCAGTCAACTAAGAATTTTAAATTAAGGCTTTTAATCTGGCTTGAAATCAGCCTGATAATCCGCTTAAAGACCATTTCTCTATAAAATTGTATTTAATTCTATGGCGTCAAATGTAAGGTTGATCATCCATAGCACAAAATATCTGAATGTAAAGTTCACAACATAACATTCACAATATAAGGTTTCATATTCCATACTTTTCTATTTAACTTTCAAACATATGGTTGTTTACAAAAGTAAGGTTGAGGAACCATACATTTCTCTTCAGCTTTAAAACGTATGGTTGTTCACAAAAGTAAGGTTGATGAACTATACTTTTAAGAAAAAACTTAACATTCCATACTTTTGTGATTATCTTCTTCCATACTTTTTCCGATTATTCAAATGTAAGGTTCCTTCCAAACACAATGTTCTTCTTCTATACTTTGTCGATTTCACAAATGTAAGGTTCCTTCCAAATGTAGGATTCTTCTTCCATACTTTTCTGATAACATATGGTTGTTTAAGCATACATTTATGATATTTCGTAAAGTAAATGCCATATTCCATCCTTACGCTATGCTTCTCAACTTAGGGTATGAAAAATGTTTCTAGAACATGCTCAAGTAATTTATGAACATGTAGAGCATGAAAATTGTTTCTATAACACACTAAAAATGATTTCCAAATACTTTGTCAAATATACCTCATGGATTAAGCACTTTAATATTGCTCCAAAGATAAGAATATAAGAAATATAAATTAACTTAAATATACTTCAAGTAAAATCATTAGAATAAGAAATAAGGATATTTGTGAGCATCAAAATCATTATAAAGAGACAGAGTATTATACTCAAAAATATCCCGCTTATAAAATTTTGTATTTTTGAAAACAACACTTTATCAACAATATCCCCCGTTTTGATGATCACAAAACACATAAAATAACTAATGAAATTAACAAAAAAAATTAATTACATATAGTTTAGAATTTTTTAAAGATAAAAACAATATTTAATTTTAACAGAATTATTTTAACAATAAAAACACATTGTTTTATTCTTAGTCATAAAAAATTTTAGATAAAAAGAAAAATGTTTATAATGTCTCCACAAAATAACATTTTAAAATTTGAAATCATTTCTCCCCCTGAGAAAAAAAGCTTAAAATAAAAGTCTAATTTTCCTTTTTTGTGATAGAAAATAATATAAATTTAAAAGAAAATAAAAGTTTTTGTTTATCTTAATTTCTCCCCCTTTTGTTATATCCAAAATAAAAATTGAATAAGAAATATAACACAATTTTATGTAGCACTAAAATTAAGTAAACGCTATGATAAACTATTTATTAATTTCTGAATCCAGATTACTGGCATTCTATCAGAGATAGGATAGGAAAAAAAATTAATAACACAAAAATATTAAATTAAAATAAATACTACATTGAAAATATTGTAAAATTACAGTAACTAAAACAACAAGAATCAAGTTGTGTCAGGTGTAGGTTTTATATTCTCTAAACTGTAGCCTTGATCTCTACTAACTAAGTTCTTAATATTCTCATCAGTCTATCTCCCAACTGGATTATGGGAACTCTACTTTATTGAGTCAGATGAATGTATTCAATCAAATTGACTATAAAGAACTCATGTAGCCTCTCTTATTTCTCCATAAAAAGAGTTAACTTATCAGGGAACTGATTCAGTAAAGTTTGAATACCTGGTCCACTGGAAGTCAATTGGTCTACCAAAAAATTCTGATTGTCCAATATCACTGAAAAAGGAGCACTATTGCATTCAAGGTCCTGCAACCTATCATTCATATTTCTCATTGCTACTGTAATGGCCTGAAATCGTCTAATCAGATTAGGTGAGGTACCTGATGTACTGGATCCACTATTTCTGATAGCTTTGAATTATTTCTCCATGAAAGATTTAAACACTAGTAAATATTTCTTCATCTCCATTTTAGATTTTATATTTTTAACATCAGCTAACATTTCCTTCATGAAATTTTCTACTTCTTTATTAGAAACAAAACTGGCTTTCAGGTTCTGAAACTTTTTCCTCTCCTTTTCTAATGTACTTCACAAAGATACATTTTCAGGTTGAACATTATTAAACTTTATAATCAATTCTTCCACATGATCATTATCGGAATTAGAGGCCCCTTGTTCTTGATTATCTGTTTCAGTTTCATTCTGATGTAAAAGTACTAAGGGCAAGTGATCAACATCTAATTTCTCTCTATCCACTCCCTGTACTGGTTTTTCTACAGATTTTTCTTTAGAGTTCTTCCCTGACTCATCCATAGAAAAATCTTCATTAATTACTTCAGTATGAATTTTAGAAGGATTATCTTCTTGATCCATATGAGCATATTCTTGCTCCTCCTAAGAATATTATTCATTGATCTCTTCCACGATATGTTCATCCAAAATTGGATTCTCTAAATTTTTTTCTTCTAGATTAACTGCAGTTTTAGCCAATGTCACTTCACCAGGAACTCTCTCATCCTCAACTTCTGTTTCTGCCTCTGCCTATGCCTGAGGTACAATTTCTTGTTCTACATGAGGATTCAACTCAATCTGAGAAACTGTTGGGTTTGTAATGTTATGTATAACATACTATCTAATAAGTCTGTAGCTCAGAATAGGTCCGGTCTTACTAAAATTTGTGTGAGTAGGCTTCTCTTCAGTTTAAGAAACTCTATGCCTTTTTCCATTGAATTTCTTCTTGACATTCCTCATTTTCAGGTCAATTGACTATTTCAAATATGATTCTCCTTGAAACTCCACTGGTTCTAGATTCAGTTACTCCTTCTATTGACTTTATAGGTTGTGCTTGAGCACTCTATTCATCATCTTCTTCTACTACATGCATAATCTTGCCTTTTATTGGGCTCCATAAGTAACAAATATTTCTCAATTATCCATAATTAAATTTTTTTCTGTGGTGGAATCTCACTTGATTATCCACCAAACTTATCATATATTTATTAAACAAAATATTTTAAAGGAATCGTCCAAAAGGATAGAAGTTCATCCTTTATTTTGGTTGGAAGCAATAACTAAGATATCTCACCATATATCTCATAATGTTTAACTTGATATCACTCAATAAGAGAAACATGATATACACATCAGGGTATAAAATTTTCTCCATTTATGACATACGAGGTGCAATCCCTGTTTGCACAAACTTAACCAAAATCTTTTGATCTAGCTCCAGATCTTTCACTAGAATCTTCCTTATATTCATTGATCCAATCAAAAAGGACATAATATCCTCTAACTTATGAACACTATCACCGATATTATTAAAATCAATGTGAAATACTCCCTCATTAGGGTTGTTAAGAATTCGAAAATTTTCCATAGAGGAAATAAAAAAGTCTCTATCCTTGATCTTTTCTGTCACCGTATCTTCTTCCTTTCCCAGGCTAAACTTAACAGATTTAAAGAAGTGAGAAATTTATACCTCATATAGAAACTCCATATTCTCTCTATTAAACATTTGTTCCAGGTTCCAAAAATATGGGGATTTCCATGGCATTAGATCTTTCTGATATAGCCATTCTAAATCGATTACCTTTCCATATAGAATCTTCCTTCCTTCCATGCGCTAATGCTTAGAAGTACTGGTCTCTTGCTCATCCTCTTGGCCCTTTCCATTTCTGATGTAGATCTCTGAAGGTTCTAAATGTAACACCCCAAGATTTCATAGTGTGTTATTTCTTCAAAATAATTCAATATCTTTCACTACACGCAACACCGAGTTCAATCACACCATGAATTACCCAAAAAAAAGCCATTAAAAGAGGTCATGAATAGTATTAACTAAATTTTAAACTTTATATAATCCTTATAATTTTAGAATCCATATTATGAGTTTCTTAGTCATAATGCAAGAACAGATTAACTTTCAGTATTGCACTTTTATCAACTTTTAATAGTGAAACCTTTTTAAATACAATATTTTAAACTTTTTGACTAAATGGGGACATCAAAAAATTTAAAATGATACATCCCAAGCTTCCGCGGTACGCTTTCCTTTGAATAAAACAATAGCGTGTGTTGTACGCAACTTCGAGTTCAAACACACCACAACCAATCAAACTAGCTGTTATGAATAGTAATACCTACTTTTTGAAATTATATATATTTTATATTTTAGAATGGACTTCATTTTTGGATTCGGAATATCGAATTTAGCCTAAGGTGAAATTTTGGTACATTTCGGAAAACTTTCATATTTTGATGAATAGTTAAAATTACTAAATTTTAATTAAAATCAACTTTTTTAATCAAAATAATTAATGTTGATAAATTATGAATTTGAGTGGTTTTAAAGTATATTTAGAATATATTTTTACCATTTAATTTAATGTTTGTCATTGGACATAATTTCACAATTAAACCAGACATAAACATGTGTCAATCTTTTGATAGTTATTATCTCTTAAAAACACGCTTTTTATCTTAACAACGGGAATTAATTTTAAATTAATTTCTACCACTTATGTGTTTTGAATTTAGAAAAATGGATTCCATATTTGGAATCAGGATTTCCAAATTATGTAAATAGGTAACTTTTATTTTTAGACATTTTGAATAATTACTGTGGTAAATATTTTATTTACCATGGTTAAGGGTAAATCCGGTAAATAATGGTTAAAAAATAATATTATAATAATACAAAATTACCCTAAAACGTGTCCTAACCTTATTGGTGGACACATACCCGACCATGGGCATCCTTGGGTCGATTTGGGGACCCCTTGGAGCCACTTTTATATGGTAGGGACACATTATATTAATAAAGTTAAAATAAAAATAAAAATGGCATAAGCTTACATCTTTTAGAAGAACAATTTTTACATAGGGTTATACATGTTGGATTTTCGATTATAAATATTAATTAGAAAGATAAAACGATTTCCTACATAATGATATTTTATTTATAATTTTTAGACATCAAATAATTTAAATTATTAATGACACAATAATGGTGCAATGTTTACCTCATTAATAAATCATTTAAATAAATAAGATTATAATGATTAAAATATTATCTAAAACCTGTCCAATTCTTATTGGTTGATGTTATTTAGAATATGAGTCATCTTATATTCGACCTAAATGATTTTTGGACCATTATAAACCGAATATAATTATATTATAAAGTAATACTTTCACACTTTCCTAAAGAGCCCCTCCTCTCCCTTATAAAAGGAGACCACTTATACTCATTCCTAACACCTCTCAAGCCACTTGGCTCGTCCAAACCCTGCCCAAATAATCTCCCAACTTCCCTAAATACAACCTAGAGGCCTTAGTTTGATCAGAAAGCCAACCTAAGGAGCCCTTTTGATCAAATCAAAAGGAAGAACCTGAAGAAGAGGTAATGTTTTCACCACCCCTTTTCAAGTTCCTTTCTTCTTCCACTTCTTCTTTATTTGTTCTTACCATTATAAAATAATAACTCCAGTATCTCACATATACTGTGATGTTATTATAAATATGGTACAACCATATTCAGTATTCTATCCACCCTTTGAATAACATGTCACCATACGTGCGTACGTACGGCTTACCGTCTCCACGTCATGGTGTAATTGTTATTCAATATATTATTATTTGGATGGGTATAATAATGATGTGAAACTCATGTAAATAATAAATATAACATGTTAATTATTCTGTATATATGATATAAAATCCATTTATATATTATTTTAATATCAAAAGAATGATATTGTCGCTCGTGCGTATGTACGGACTACCGTCTCCACGAACACGATGAGATTCATTCTCCATCATATCCATTCAAGTATAATTATCATTTGATGATTTAAAAATGATGTTTAAGGACTTGATATCATTCTGGATATGAATAATATACAACCTATCCTTTACAAACATGTCTTATGTAACAAAACATATAAAAGAAAATGAGTAAGTTAACACCCGAAACGACGATAATTCTAAGATATTATTAACAAATCAATGTTAAAAGATCATATATGATATCATATTAATATATATTATTCTTGTATAATTTAATAACAATTATTTCACCATTATACAGGAGGTTAACCTACCCCAACCAAGGAAAAGTACAAGTTAAGGGATTTTCTTATCTCACTTTCAATTCCGTGAGATTTCCATTGTTCGCCACTAAATTATTGAAAGTGGTGTATTGTGTACTGACATTTGATATATATTATCATAATTCTCTTTATATTCATTTTATTCTAGAAATAATTTGGTAGTTATTAACTTTTGTCCATATGACTCAGTTGATTAACGTGGTGAGCGGTTTTCATCTCACTCCTTATTCCCGTGAGATTCATGCCATATTGCCACCATCACCTTTTGTGTGGTGTATGTACTGCCCATAATTATATTCATTGTGTAATAAACTATAATTTATGTGTATTTAAATATTCATTGTATGATACCTCTTTCATGGGTTGTATGTTTCATAAGTTACCAAATTGGTAAGGGTTATTTCACAATCTCTTCATTATCCGAGGTTGTTTATACGTAATAATCTACTGGGATCTCTTTATCATCCACATCCATGTTTCTTCGAAATGTATTTCAAAACATATTTATTATTTACAAGAATATGGGTTAAAGTCATTTATACCCTTGTATGACTTTTTATAAGAGAAATCTTTCCGTCGTTTTCAAAACAAGGTCCTTTTTAACCTTTTTGACAGAATTAAGGTAAGAATGTTTTTTTAACTTATACGGCGGGTGCGGATATTTTCCGCCGTTATAAAATCGTCAAAGCTTCCCTTACAAGATTATAAGAATATTTTCAAAGAAAATGTTTTATTTTATATGGATCTTAAATGATTTCAAAATAAAAGGAGATATTTCTTTAAAAAGAATATTGATTTCATCTATTTCAACATCCTTTGATGGATTTTAAGATTATTTGAAGTTGATTTATTATGATACAAAACTTCTATATTGTATTGAAGGTTTTGTGATATGTTTGACTGTGGATGTGCTATTTTTATACCATTCATAGTTTATGGTGAAAGTATTGACATTTCGTATGCTAGTTCCAATAAGAATGTTTATGTTATATTTCAACCTTTACTTCATATGAATGTGTTGGACAAGTATGTTCTAGGTTGGGGACTGGTTAAAGTAAGCCCTCCAGGTTAGGGACTGGTAAAAGTAAGCCCTCCAGGTTAGGGAATGGTAAAAGTAAGCCCTCCGGTTTGGTCTCCGGTTATTAGAGGAACTCTGGGTTGGTGTCCGGTTATTAGAGGCACTCCGGGTTGGTGTCCGGTTATTAGAGGCACTCCGGGTTGGGTTCCGGTTACAGTTAGCCCCAAGGTCTTGGGACGAGGCCTTGACAAAGAAATTAGAGTTCAACATTATGCATTCCAACATTATGAAAGTGGTTATTGATTTTTGCATGTGATTATTCGATTAGTATAATATCCATGTGAATAAGTAAATGGCATTATTTCATTTTATTTATGCCATACCATGTTGAAAGTTCATGTTTGAAAGGATTTTGTTTTAGTTATACATTGCCTTAAATGTTTATTCTTATTTATGAAAGTTTCCGCTATATTGTTATCCTTACTGGGCATTTGATCTCACCCCTTTTCTATGTTTTATTTTTCCCAGGAAGTGAAGAAGTAAATTATGAATGACCTGCAGGGATATTATGTGGGGATATGAGTTTGGATTATGGAGAAATTATGCTGTTGTAGTAGTTTTTCATTTTATGATGTAATGTAAAACTTATGAATATATCTAGTGTTTCCAAGGCTACTAAACCAATCGGTCTTTCGAGATTTGATCTTTCTTGTGATCATGCCAATGTTATGTAATAATGCACCGACTCTGGGTAACTAGGGTCGGGGCGTTACACTAAAGGTTAGGGTTTTGAAGGTTTAGGGGTAAGTATAGAATATCATCAAGGTTTTTGATGATTCGAAAGTGTTTTGAGAAAATGAAAGGGTTGGAAGTGGCATCAGTTTCTAACATCCTTGATTCCCATGAAATTACACACATAATAATTATTACATTAAAAAAAATTATGTGGAAAAATTTTAAAGCAGAACTAAAGAATATTTTAAATTAAACATGTAATAAAGAAAATAAAAAAATTATTTAAAAATAAATAAACCTAGCTCCCCCTTAATAAAATCAGACCTTTCAGTGGGAAGTGGTTTAGTAAAAATATCAGCTAATTGAATTTCAGTGCTTACAAACTCCAAGAATATATCCTTTTTAAGAAAATGATCTCTTAGAAAATGAAGTCTGATATCAATATGCTTAGTCCATGAATGATTAATAGAGTTTTTTGAAATATTTATGGCACTTGAATTATCACATAAAATAGTTGTATTATTAAAATTTATTCCAAAATCCATAAGAGTGTTTTTCATCCACAAAACATGGTCATAGAAACTTTTTGTAGATACATATTTTTCCTCAACTGTTGAAAGGAAAACTGAGTGTTGTTTCTTACTAGACTATGACACTAAATTTTTTTATAAAAAGTGACAAGTCCCTGAGGTTCTTTTTTCTATCTAATCTAAAACATCCAAATACTGCATCTGAATATGAAATTAAATTAAAATTAGAATTTTTTGGACAGAGAAGATATTCAAAAACAATTCCATTTAAATATATAAAAATTCTATTGACAAAACTTAGGTGAGATTCTTTAGGATCATATTGAAATATTGCACAAAGACATACCGAGTATGTTATTTCTGGCCTACTAGCAGTAAGATATAATAAACTACCAATCATACCTCTATATAACTTGTTATCAACTGATTTTCTAGTATCATCCAAATCATGTTTTATATTAGTACACATAGGAGTTGTATATGCCTTGTTGTTTTGAAGTCCAAATTTCTTTAGTAAATCAGTAATGTATCTTCTTTGATTTAAAATATTTCAAAAATATTTTTGATAAATTAGAAGTCTTAAAAATAAATTTAATTCTCCCATCATACTCATTTAAAACTATTTTTTCATTAAATTCTAAAACTCATGACAAAGTTTTTTTTGAACCAAAAATTATGTCATCAACATAAATTTGATCTAATAAAATATTAGAGTTGGCAATTTTCTAAAATAGTGTTGGATTTTCCATTCCAAAATTAAAACCATTTTTTAAAATAAAAGAACTTAATATTTCATACCAAGCTCTAGGTTCTTGTTTAAGAACATAAATAGCTTTAGCATGTTTAAAAACAGAATATGGTTTTTGTGAATTTTCAAAACCAGAAGGTTTCTCAACATAAACTTCCTCCATTAAATAACCATTTAAAAAGGAAGAAATAATATCCATATGAAATAATTTAATGTTCATATGAGATTCATCATCTAAAAGGATTCTAATATCTTCTAATCTAGCTACAATTGAAAAGGTCTCATCATAATCTATACCTTCTTCCTGATTATATCATTTAGCTACTATTCTTGCTTTATTCCTAGTCATTATTCCTTGATCATCTTGTTTATTTCTAAAGACCCATTTGGTTCCTATAACTGGATAGTTTTGAGTTATTTCAACTAAATTAAAAACTTCATTTCTCTTGAACTGGTATAGTTCTTCTTGAATTTCTATCATCCAACTTTCATCAACTAAGGCCTCTTCTAATGTCTTAGGATCTAATTGGGATAGAAAGGAAAATAATTCAACAATATTTCCTAAATTTCTTCTAGTTTTTATTTCTATGTCTAGGTCACCTATTATAGTTTCTAAAGAATGATTCATTAGGGTTATAGATTGTATTGGTAGTACACTATTAGGTTATTCAATTCCATGTTCTTATGAACTAGACTAAATTTCACTTGTATCTTTTTCAAAATAATCTTTCAAGTTTTCAAGTCTCATGCTATCATTAGAGTGAGAGTCATCAATTTGGTCTTTTATTTTATCAGAGGGATCAAATTCATCAAATTTCACATGAACTGATTCTTCAACAATCCTTGAATTTTTATAAAAAATATATATAAGATTTGGAATTAGCAGAATATCCTAAGAAAATACCTTCATCATATTTTGGATCAAACTTACCAAGATTGTCCTTGGTGTTTAAGGTGTAAACCATGCATCCAAAAACTTTAAAGTAATTCACTTTAGGTTTTCTGTTATTACAGAGTTCATAGGGTGTCTTTTTGAAAATTGGTCTCATTAAAACTCTATTCATTATATAGAGGGCTGTTATTACAACTTCTTCCCAGAAATAGGAAGGAAGACTGTATTCATTTAGCATAGTCCTAGCCATTTCCTGAATAGTACTATTTCTTCTTTCAACAATTCCATTTTGTTGAGGTGTTCTTGGTGCAGAGAAGGTGTATTTAATACCCATATTTTTGCAAAAGGAATTAAATTCCAGATTCTCAAATTCTCCCCTATGATCACTTCTTAATGAAATTATATTAAAACCATTTTCATTTTGAACACCTTTTAAAAAATATTCAAATATAGTAAAAGCTTTATTTTCATATTTTAGAAAATAAGTCCAAGTAAATCTTGAATAGTCATCAACTAAAACATATAAATATAATTTAACAGCCAAGATTTATAACCTTAAAGGTCCAAACAGATCCATATGGATAAGTTCTATAGGTTTAGATGTAGCAACAATGTTAACATATTTGAAGGATGATTTTTGCTGCTTGCCAAGTTGACATACATCACAGAATCTATCAATTTCAAATTTCAGACCAGGAAAATTAGAAACTATTTGTTTCTTAGATAACTTATTTAAAACATTTATATTGCAATGCCCGAGTCTTTTATGCCAGATCCAAGATTCATTTATCATAGGAGTTAAGCAATTTACTTTTTGTTTACACAAGGAGTTTAAGTCCAAGGTATAAACATTATCAGTTCTGGGTGCTCTGAATTTAAGCAATTTATCTTTAAAAACAAAACAACAATTGTAAGAAAAATCAATAGTATAACTATCATCACAGAGTTGAGAGATACTTATCAGGTTTTGTTTCAATCCTTGTATATACAGTACTTTATTGATTGAGACAACTTCTGGATCTCTATTAGTTCCAATGAAAATAATCTTGTATTTGGAATTATCACCAAATGTGACTATACCACCATCCTTTTGAGTTCGAGTTTGGAAATTTGATGAGTTTCCACTCATATTCCTGGAGCAGCCACTATCCATATACCATATATAAGTTTTTCTTCTGTCACATGCTTACTACAAATTCATTTAAACAAAGGTTTTTTTGGTACCCATATTCTATTGGGTCTAGTTGTGTTAGCTAGCGAAGACCTGGGAATCCATACTTTCATTGTTTTTCTAAAATCAGCAGAATCATATAAATTATTTGAAATAAAGTATTTCTTTATACCATTTATCTGAGTTTGCATCAATTAATTTTTTTTAGAAATATAAGCTTTAGTACTATATTAGTTACAGTTTAATCTTTTTGTACTAGGTACAAAGTAATTTTTATATAGTTAGGGCTTTCAGCTTTACTGCATATTCCAAATCTTTCTTTCTTAACCACAATAGTACCTCACCCATGCATTCACATGATGCTATAAATAAACTTTTATTTTTGAAAAGTATTCATATATTAAAAATTCAATAATGATCATTAAAAAATATGTGTTAAAAATACAAGTTAGTGGTAGGTAATATTGAAACATTTAGAGAACAGAAACATCAATTTTATAGTAAAAAAATTAATGATTAATGTGAAGGAATGATAATTCATTTTGAGCATGGAGAAACAGAAAAAATGAGTTATCCTATAATTAAAATAAGATAAAATAATTTTGAATATCGAAATTTTTTATTGATATATTCAATGTCAATAGGGAAGAGGAGACTTAGGGAAGAGGGGACTATCCAAAATTTGAGTATTGATATTCTGAAATTTTACATAAGTATGTCATCGAGAAAATAGTTTTTTTCAAAAAAGAAGGTTTTGTTATGAAATATAACGATTTGGTTTATAAAATAAAATGGAAATAAAAGAAAATCCTCTAATATCATATTACATTTCAAAAAATTATGAGCACCTCCCTAAATAGTACATGTTGTGTCCTTTAGAGACATTGTGAAGGAAATCCATATAAATAAAACCCATCCAGAAGTGGTAAATCCATTTAAATATAATCAATCTAGTAGTGGTTTTAATACTACTGAACTGCAACCCCTATCTTGTAATTTTTCAGAAATAGTGTTTTCTATCCTTACAGTAGTGAAAAATGCTGAGAAACGAAACCGTGTAATATTTTTTGTGTATAAGGGGTGGTCATCAGAAACTAAAAAAATGTGAAAAAAAAATGTTTTGACAAAATTTATTAAACTGAAATAAAGAGTTCATGCAGTAAATAAAAAATGAATTGATAATTTGATATGAAAAGAAGCATTAACTTTTCAGTATTACCTCTCTATTGCACCGTAAAATTTCAAACTAAAAATAATGATAAAATTAAACAATAATGTGATGATATGTGCAATGGGTGAAGTTATTATGGGCTGAACCGAGCATGTATATTTGTAGCAGTAAAAAAATCAAGTGGGATTGATGCACTGGCATAAATTTATTAAATAATTTTATGGAGTGTCTGCACATAAGTGTACACCAACTGAAAGATGATTGAAATACATTGTAATTTGTGGTCACCGCTATAGAATCAGAGGATGTAGAGGATCTAGATGAGGGGAAGAAGGAGGAGGATGTGGAGAAGACAGAGGCACCAAGGGTTGTTGTGGAGGTAGAGGGGGTCGATGATAGAGGTTCCAAACATAGGTCTAGAGGAAGGAACCACAGGCAGTGGTAGATGGAGGAGAAGACTTGGTCTAAGATGAAGTAAAACTCAGAGGTGAGGGGAGGAAATGATTTTATGCGGTAAATCTGGGATGGAGGAATCACAAATGGAGAGGAGAATCAGGAATGGGAGGAGATGGTGATTTCCAGAGATGGGGAGAAAACAGAGATGGAGATGAGGATCCATGAGAACTTGTGAACAAAAATGCGAATGGGACAATGAAAACTATGGAGAGGTATGGTGAAAATGGGATAAGGATAAATACAATGTACGAGTGTGCCTGACTACATAGAAATGAGGAGGATGATGACACTTGCATCTGGAGTTTGTGAGAACCCTAATTAGCAAACAGCTGATGCCCAACCACGAGTGGGAGAATGAAAACCATAGAGAGTAGAGTTCATACTTGGAGGAGTACAACTTAGAGATGGTTGTTATTTACTTTTGTTACATATTTAGGCATCTAATATATTGTATAAGTTAAATCCCCTAGACCACATGACAACTGGTGGAAAAGACTTCAAATGGTTTGTTTATGGATAAACATTGGGGAAAAAATACATAGTAAAAGTAGTAATGTCTCTATTTGTAGAACTATATCAAACATTGAATGTAACATGAAGTTGTAGGATATCACCCAAAAATCATGTCACATTTTACAAATTTTCATCTTTAAAATATTTGAACATTGTTTTCTTCATATAAAAAAATGTTTAAAAATAAGAATACCATACTGAATTTCTAGAATAAATAATATAAATGTTATCATAGAAAAAATAATTAGAAAAAAAATAAAAATATAGAATTTGGTATGGTTTCTCTAAACCATGTTTTACTCATAATCCATTTTCTTTATTCTCTAATTAAATCCACTTTGCGGTGATGTGGGAACTATTACAGGAGAACCAACATGAAAACAAAACACCAACTGAAACGTCACATTTGAAAAAGTTGAAATATGTTACAAATACAGACAACATTTTTAGATACTAGAAATACACAATAGCACCACTTTCATCCTTAGTTATTCTTGAAAAAGCACACCAATATGAAAACAAAGATGGCCAAAATGGTCCTGAAAATTAAACAAACCAAACCATTTATCCATTTTAATATTACCCTAATTTAAATTAGCCTCATTTTGAACATAACCTGCAAAATATTATAGCTAACCAAATAAGTTCTAATCATAGGAGCACTAAAACACCAAGACAACATCTACAATACAAAAATGCAGTACTGAGTAAAAATGAATGCAAGGAAAAACTGACTTAACCAAAAATACCCATCCATGCATGAAAGATTTTCAATTGCAATCTAGTAGAATCCAGTAATGGACCGACCTAAAATATGAGGGTAACTGTAATATACCCATAATGTTTTGATATATTCTAAAAAAAACCATTAATAAATCCTAGCACAACAAAATGAAAACACAATCAATAGTTCAGTAGAAAACAGTGGAAAATAAATACTATTTTGAACATCTAATATTAAATATATAATGTGTAGTTATTATGAATGTGAAATTAATGGTAGATTAATCTAGATGAATTACATGTATGGGAAACAAAGTTGGTCTATCTTCTCAGACATCATTTTTCTTGAAATGGAGGAAGAAACTACTTATAATCAATCATCATATTTTTGTGAGAACTCATGCTAGATAAATGGTTTGAAGTGTAGCCAATATCATGTTCAGTGAAGGCCTCCACTCACTGCAAATAGCAGCCTATAAAAACAATATGCATTAGGTTAACAAAAAAATGTGGTCACTTCATGAAGTAGCATAACTCATGGTAACTAAAAAACAATTAAATAACTATAAAATGATAATTACCTTGAAAAAAATCACATAATATGGTAACTATATTGACCATGAGGTAGACATAGCATGTGAACACTAGATATAACATATAGTGGGTATATTGACCTTGAATGCATGGTTAGTAGAAAATATCACCATATAGTAACTCTAGATATGTTGATTCTCCATTTAATCTTCAACCATTACATGCGTATTTGGTTTTTCATGAATAAACATGAGTCAAATAAAAATCTATAAAAAGGAAATTTATTGAAATATATTGGAATTCATAATATATGTGAAAAATATTATATTTGTGTATAGTATGAGAGGATACTAATCCTATATGATGTAAGGTTCAGAGTTTTTTCAATATTTGAGTAGGTGAATCCATGGAAGGGGACAATTTATGCTACATAAATGGTTGCAGATGTGTCGAATATCATGTTCAGTGAAGGCCTCCACTCACTGAAAGTAACACCCTATAAAAACAACATGAATTAGGTTTAAAATTTTTTTTACTCACTTAAAAAAGTAGCATAACTCCTGGTAACATAAAAACAATAATTCAATAACTATAAAATTATAATTACCATGTAAAAAAAATCATATTTTGTCGTAATTATGTTGACCATGAGGTGGACATAGCGTGTGGAAACTTGATTGAACATTGAGTCAGTATACTGACCTTTAATGCTTGGTTAGTAGAAAATATCATCATATAGTAACTCTAAATACCTTGATTATCCATTAAATATTCAACCATTTCATGCACATTTTGTTTTACATAAATAAACATGAGTCGCAAAAAATATAAAAAAAGGGAAACTGATTGAAATATATTGGAATGTATAATATTTGTGAAATAGTCTATATTGGTCTAAAATATGAGAGGATAAAAATCCTATTTCTTGTAAGATTCAGTGTTTTTTCAAGATCAGAGTAGGGGAATCCATGGAAGGAGAGAACTCATGCTACATAAATGGTTGCATGTGTAGCCAACATCTTGTTCAGTGAAGGCCTCCACTCACTGCAAGTATTAGCCTATAAGAACAATATGAAATCGGTTTAAAAACAACTTGTGGTCACTTCATGAAGTATCATAACTCCTGGTAAATTAAAAAAAATAATTAAATAACTAAAAAATCATAATGCAACCAACTTGGTTTAGATAATACACATCACATTAGGTACACTGAAGTTATTGTTACTTTAAATAGGGTTCACTGTAGGTATAAAAACCCTTCACATTTTATATTTTTGTGAATTTTTATCCATTCTATACAATATAAACATCAAATTTTCAATTTTACTTAAATGTATATAAAATAAAGAGATTTAAAATATAATAAATAAAACATTAGTATATATTATATATAATTATATATCATCAAAAAATAGTGAATCATATATACTAAACATGTAGAAGAAAATAACTGGAATGTTTAAGAACACCATCCATTTTCTAAGGTATATAAATAGAAATTTCATCCTTTCATAAAGTTTAATGAAATTTAGATAAAAATATTAGGTTTCTGGCGCAACAAACAACCTATTATTATGAAGTATATCAATATAGTTTTTATAAAAAAATATATTTTTGTAATTCTAGAGTTCATGAATAGTTGAAGAGAAATCAGATAAACTTTTAGACCACATAAATAGATATTTCAAACATCAACGTAGTTTAATGAAATATAAAAATATATATTATCTACCTAAACAAAAACATTTAATGATAATTTGATAGAATAACTAAATAAAACTATGAAACACTATAAACCAAAAAATAATTTTGGAACTAAAATCATAGAAACAGGAAACACATATAGTGATTACAATAGATTAACAGTGAAGATGATATTCAAATACTGAATAAAAGTAGATATTGATGAAATAATCTGAATGAAAGTGAATATATTATGAAAAAATTATGTCATACTGCTTATTAAATATTTAATAATGCATGGGTACTTAGTATTCTCTATGAAACCATCATGAATCTCATTGAACTATGATCAATTAAGTGTTTCCTACTCTCATTGATTTGGAAGAGAGCATAGTATCCTTCCTGGTGACCACTATAAAATTCACATTGATCCAAAACCATATATTATAAAAAAGGTTATATAAAAACAAATATTAAAATTTTTAACAGTGAAAATAGAGGTATAGAAACATATGAACCTGTAGTTGATCTTTAATAGTTGAAGTTACACATATCATTACTGGACTGTCATCCTAATTTTCATACAAAATATTTGAATGTATTAGTTCTAGTAACGTGAGGGAAAGGAAAAATTTAAAGTACAATAAAAAACTAATTATATAGAATATGTAGCATCAATTAATTTAGATAAAATAAAAAGGCATATATATTGAATCAAGAATTATATTTTTCCATAATATAAAATTAAAAACAAAGTTTTAGGAGCCTACGAAATCAAGGGCATCGATCAGTAAAAAATAGTATACCTTAGTCATCTCTTGTTTCTTTATAGAAAAATCCACCATCATTAATCATGACAAAAATTAGGGTGAACTATGTGTTCATTAAGAAGATAAAATAGGAACAAACTCATACCTCACTTCTAATACAAACAATGTCGAAAAACTTTGGCGATGCAGATGATGAACGACTATAGGGAAGAGAACAAAATCATTAAAAAAATAAATACAGGAAAATAAAAATCAATGGAAGTACATTGGTGAAATATTAGAATATATGAAAACATAATTATATAAATAGGAAACACATATAATGAATACAATAGAAAAATAGTAAATACAAATAGAGGTGAATCCAAATAGAGATGATAAAAAATATGATGACAGGACTAATTATATTCCCACATTCCTGACTCAAAACTGATGAATTGTAATATCTTATGAAAAACTCTTCTACATAGGGTGAAACAATAAATTTTATACTAGATATATATTTAATATATAATTCCATAGTAATCTATAACAAAGATGTCAAAAGTCTATCTTGTCTGCCTGACATCGCCCCAATGCCCACAAGTTCAATCATTAGTAAAAAATAAATTCTTCCTTGAACATATTAAAAACACCTAAACACATGATGAAAAACTGAAATATAAAAATAGAAACATAATTAATCCCATACCTGAAGTTCGAAGATGCTGTAGGAGGGAATAAGAGATACATGAAGTCAGCCGAGATGATATAATCACAAACATAAAACTAACCACAATAGAAGTTTGTTATTTTCAAACATAACATGAAAATCCAAACTAAATTTGAACCTTTTTTTAGACAATGTATATGAATAAGAAAAATAATACTTTGAATGTGCATATAAATACTGCTATGTTTAGATGTCAAATTATAGAAATTTTCTATCATCAGATGAAGGTAAATGATGAAGACAAATAATACTTGGAGTATTGAAATAAGATAAAGTATTATGAAAGTATCATTACCTTATGTTAACCTACAAATAATAAAAGATGAATAGAATGGATAGGTATTGAAGGATAGTAAGATAACATACCTATTGTATAAGTTATTGCGGGAGCTGAACCAAGGATAACTCGAGATAATTGGCTGAGTAGAAGAGTGATAATTTTAGTGAAAAATGGGGGAGAAGTTGATGGTGGATGATTTATCAGTCACCATAGCACAGGTACAAGATGTAATTTAATGTGTTATGTGGAAATGGATCCATGGTAGCTGATCACAAAGTACTTAAAACTCTATATTTAGGAGACTTAATGGAGTAGCTTACCAAACCCTGGATTTCAGATATCAGAATAGGTGAAGACGAAGTCTCGAGAAGCAGCGCTAACAATATATTTGGGAGGCTGATCTTTGTGAATTTTCCAGATGATGAGAAAGGGAAAATAGTGGAGGTTTTCAAATAGGTGATTCGGAATAGGTAACTTCCAATGGGGATGGGATCGATAGTAGTGAAGATGGAATAGAGAAGTTGAGACGGGGTGGAGGTATGAAGAGGGGAAGATAGAGTAGTGATATGCAGTGAAAATTGTAGGATTAAGAGGCTGACATCTATGAAATCAGTGGATGAAGAGGAGGGAAGAATATCATAGTATAAGAAACAAAACAATTGGAAGATTGAAGTCGTGACAGGGAGGGAAATTGAAGGAATAATGGAAGACGGTTATGAGATATCAAAAACACGAGCGGGACGACACACCAATGGAAACCTCATGAGGAAGAAATAGGGAGAGACAATAAAGGGTTACTGCAGATGGAATACATGGAAGATAAGTGGTGTAGTAGCATGGTGAAATGTTGGGGGGACATGTGGATTGAATAAAACCAAATATTAGTATATTTAGTAGATTCTTTCTATGAATTTAATTTAAAAAATTTTCACCTTTAGTAAAAACAAGGGATGCACTCTTATAAGTTTCTACTTTAGTTGGTAGTGTTTTTATCTTTTATTTATAATCTATATAGTTAGTGTTAATTGAGTAATATTTTTGAATTAACTCTTTATGTTGTTTCTGAAAGACATCTCCTTCTCCTAAAACACCATTATAAATATTTTTTAAAGACTTATGTTTCTTAAATAATGATTCTTATTTTTATTCAAGCATATTATTTTAGGCTGCATGTTTTTCATTTGAATAGATTGTATCAGAATTAGTGTCATAATTAGAGTCGGATGAGTAATAGTCTTGTACCTCATCAGTTTCTTCCATAAAGCACATATTGGATTTCTGATTTGACTCCCCTTTATTTGAATCAGACTCTGATGAGCTTCTGGAGTCTTCAGATATACTCCAAGTAGATGTCATTTCCTTCTTATCTTTTTTCTCATAATCATTTATCTTAAAAAAATTCTTATTATTTTCATCCTTTAATCGAGGATAGTCAAGTCTGATATGACCAAGTTTCTTGCACTTATAAAATCTGACTTCCTTTTCATGATTTTAAAAGACTTTATAAAACCTTTTCTCTTTCGATAAAACATACTGAATTTTCTAGCTATCCGAGCCAGTTCCATATCTGAATTGGATGAATCAGAACTTTTTGATTTTACCTTTATTTCTTTTTTCTTCATCATTCATGCTTTTTATTTGAGATGACACCTTTAAGGGAGTGTCTTATCTCTTGATCAAAAACTTATGATCATTTTATTCATCCCGAATCTCAGTCTCATACATCATAAGAGTTCCAATTAACTCTATCATTGTTAAATATTTGACATGAGATGATTTTATGATAGTAGAAAAAAATTCATTCCATTTAGGTGGAAGTACTCTTAGTACTTTCTGGTCTTGATCATCTTGTTTGGTTTGATCTCCCAAGGCAGTGATATTATTGACAATCTATGTCAACCTTACTTCCATTTGGGTGATGATTTCTCCTTAAAACATCCTGAATGTATGGAATTTAAGATTAGTAGTAGCATACCTCATCTGTATGACATTTTCAGTTCCTTCATAAGCAACTACAATTGTCTTCCACATTTCATAAGTCATCAGACACTGAGACACTCTATTGAATTCATTTGGTCCCAGACCACACATGATAGCATTCATAGATTTCAAGTTTATGTCGTACTCTACTTCTGTATCAGCACTCCAGGTTTTAGGTTTCTCTGGAATCACATAGGTAGTTAGAATATTCATGTAGACTGTGTATCCATGATTTTTTAAGCAAATAATCATTCTTTATTTCCAACATCTATAATTTTCACCTTTGATGTAATGATCTCGAACCATTGACATACCCTCTTGGGTATCATCCATTGTACTCTGTGTAATCCAAATACTTTCTTCTTGTTATATCTTTGACAAAATCTCCCCCTTTGACACCAATTATTGGATCAGGTTATACCAAATATGCACAAAGTGGGGGGGGGGTGAATTGTGTATTTTATAATTTCTTAACATAATCGCGATCTGTCCTTTTATCTTTATATCAAATATTATGCTGAAAAAAATAAATAGAACTGGATGCATGATGTATAGTGGTTCGGGGAACAGAAGGCCCCTAGTCCACTCCACTAATGCTATACTCCACAAGCTGGGTGATTTTCACTATCTGGTCATCTTATCAATAGACCATTCCACAACTGAGTACAGGCAGTTGAAACATTTACAAATTTAAGGCTAAACAGAGCCTTCTGGTTCATACACAGAACCTAACACACAACTTAGTATGAGAATCCGATCACACAAAGAAAAAGAGTATTTTTTTATTTGAAATACAGTCTAGTTGTTCTTCACAATTGCAACAACATGCAATTGACAGTCAATAGATCGTCGTTTTAAGAAAGAATAGTCTTCAGAGAGAATTATTTCTAAGCCAATCCGGTTCCAGTAGTTCTTGAAATAAATTTAGTAACTTCAAAAAAAGTATATCCACAAATGATATTTGATGTATAATCTCTGATTCTTTAATCGTGTTTCTTCCTCTTTAGTAAACAGAGCTTTGTCACTCCTTGTAACAGCAGTTCTGTCAGTCTTGATTGACTCTATAAATTTTAGAACTGGAAAAATAAACAGCTTGATATATAATAATTATATTATTCTCTATGATTCACCTCTTTATATGTAATACAAAATAATATAGGTATATATAATAAAGACGAGCGTTCTCCTTTTAAATTTAGATCTATAAAAGTTACCTTTAGAATCACGATATTCGAAAGTTTAAATAACAGAGAATTCGTAACTCCCTTGAAATTTTGGCATGAAAATCTCCTCTTAAATTGATCCTTTGAATAAAAAATAAACAACTTTGAATTAGTCAAAGACACGCTTTTAATTTGGTCTTTTAATCTAGCTTGAAATCAGCCTGGTAATCCGCTTAAAGACCGTTGCTCGATCTAATCGTATTTAATTCTCTGACATCAAACGTAAGGTTGATCATCCATAACACACAATCTCTGATCTTAAGGTTCACAACATAAGGTTCACAATGTAATGTTTGATCTTCTATACTTTTCTCTTTAACTTTCAAATTTTTGGTTGTTCAAAAAAGTAAGGTTGATGAACCATACTTTTCTCTTCAGCTTTCAAATGTATGGTTTTTCACAAAAGTAAGGTTGATGAACTTTACATTTAAGAAAAAAACTTAACATTATATACTTACCTAATGATATTCTTCCATACTTTACCAATTTCCCAAATGTAAGGTTCCTTCCAAATGTTGGGTTCTTCTTCCATACTTTGTCGATTTCCTAAACATAAGGTTCCTTCCAAATGTAGGGTTCTTCTTCCATACTTTGCTGATAACATATGGTTCTTTAACCATACTTTTCTAATATCTCGTAAAGTAAACTCCGAATTCCATCCTTGCACTATGCTTCTCAATGTTGGATATGAATAGTGTTTCCAAAACATTCTCAATTAATTTCAGAACATGTAGAGCATGAATAGTGTTTCTAGAACATGCTAAAAATGATTTTAGAACACATTGTCAAATATACCTCACAGATTAAGGGCTTTAATATTTCTCCAAATATAATAATGTAATAAATATAAATTTCCTAAAATATACTTCAAGTAAAATCTTTAGAATAACAAATAAGGATATTTGTGAGCTTCAAAATATTTGTAAAGAGACATAGTATTGTTCTCAACAATCTCCCCCTTATAAAATTATGCATTGTTGAAAACAACACTTGGTCAAAAATTTCCTATCAGAATCCCACTTTCCATCCAATTGGGGGATTTTGTAATGGAGTTCCTATAAGAGCTCCCATAGACAATTGGTGGGGTACCTAGAGGCCTTGGAATTTGGTATTGTACCACTAGCTAGCAAGTGGAATCTATATGCTAGGAAGTGATAATGATGTTGGTATGAATCATTCATGTTGTATCATAAGTATGTTCCCCTAATTTAATATATCAAGATTTTAAAATAATATTACATTTGATATCATACAAGATGCACAACACTAAGCTTAAATAAATAATTAAATACTACTCTTTAAATATAAACATTATAACTTTTCAATTAAATTCAAAAATAGTAATAATATAATTATGAATATATATATATATATATATATATTTCTTACTGAATTATAATTTTTCGAATAATATTTAAGAAACAATCACTAAATGTTTAGTAAAGTAGTTTCATTCGTCAAAAATACATTTTCCTCAAAAAGGTTTTAATTTATTTTTGTGAGAAAATACAATAATTATTTGATAAAACAATTATAAATTAAATTTGATAAAAATAATATCATTTTTGATTTATAATTTCAAAATTATATTAGGGTTAAATTTTGAGATATTCTAAAAACACATATTTTTCAATGAATTGTGAAAATAAAATTTGTTCCAAAACTTTTATTTCATTTAATTAAAAAATCACATTAAGAATATTTTAAAAAAAAATTAAAATAAATAATAATTAAATTGGTATCATCTAATTATTTACACTTGAATCATTGTTGTACCTATTTTTAGTATAAGTTCATTTTTGGGATAAAAATACATTTACTTAAAAATATTTTTTCAATGCATGTTCTATTTTTATCTTTTATTAAATTATACCACTAATAGAAATTTAATATTGGAAAATAGATTTCAAATTTTCAGTCAGGATTTTTAAATTTTTTATATAAATTCATTTTGTTTTTAGTCGTTATGAGTAGTAACCGTAGTATATATTTTCCACCATAGATAGGCTAAATTGGGTAGTTACATTAAAAAACAAAATCATAATGAATAAAAATAACCCTAATACAAGATTTTAATCAATTGGATGCATTGTATTTACCATATTAATCCATGACAAAATGTATTTTTAAATTTTGTTTCACTTTTGGTTGAAAATGACATATATTATTTTAAGTAAAGAGAAATAAAAAATGTCACTCTCAGGCTTTTAAATTTTTCTTCTATGTTCACATTGGGATAGAAATTTCTTTTAATGAATATTAATATATATTTTGAGAATAATGAAATTATATTCATGATAGTTTTTTATTTTTATTTTTTTGGTATGAAATAATTACCATAAATTCCTATTAAACATTGGTATAGTTCTTGTTCAACTAGTAGAGAAATCAAATAAATTATTCTAAATACAATAAAAGTATTTTCCTTTGGATGAGATATAGTATCCCATGAATTTCATAGATATATAAAATGTTAATGAGGTTTTGAAAGTATATATTCTAATTCCATCATTATCTTGATGTCTTTAAATTCAAATTAAATAAATACTTCTAAAAATGAATATAATTATATTATATAATAGATAATATATTATTAAGTGATTTAAAATTCATTAAAATCACATGTTAACAAAATTGAACGGGTTGTGGTTAAACATATAATAAATGGTATGTTTATGTGTCAATTTTCATTTTGAGGTAAATTTATTCACCCATAAATATCACAAAACATTGATATTTTGGCAATCATCAAATGGGTTAACGAAGGTTAAAACAAAGAAAAAAGGGTAAACAAATCACCTAAACATTTCATGAAAATTTTAAATTGTAGTATTTAGAATCATAAAAATATTATATTCAAAATATATAATAATTTTCCACTTACCCATGAAAATTTATTAATATTAATCTAATAAGTTATGTATTTCCTAGAGTGATCCTCCCCTGACATATAAAAGGGAACCTACCCCCCACTCTTCACCACAAATTATGAGCACTCTAGTCAGCCCATCCCAACCACAAACTCTATGAAAAACCCCTCCAAATGTCTTATAGAAGTCATAGTTATTTCACAATACCAATGACAGAGGGATTAAGATACAAGGAAAATGAGGTTTTCTAAAGAAATAGTATAACTTTAATATGAATGTTTTACTTTTATTTATCTTTATACCTCCTTAAAAACTATTCAATCCATTTTTATATAATAACATGAGTTTCATCTATATAATGAAATATTATTACATTAGTTTCTTAACAGTAATCTATTTAATTCTTCTATAAAATGGTAAATTTTAACACCCCAAGCTTCTACGGTACGTTTCCCTATGAATAATGTAATAGCGTGTGTTGTACGCAACATCGAGTTCTAACACACACCACAACCGATCAAACTAACCGTTATGAATAGTAATACCTACTTTTTGAAATTATATATATTTTATATTTCAAAATGGACTTCATTTTTGGATTCAGAATATCGAAAGTATCCTAAGTTGAATTATTGGTATTTTTCTGAGAACTTCCAATATTTATGAATAGTGAAAAATACTTAAAAACAACTTTTTTAATCAAAATAATTTATAGTGGTAAATTATATTATTTAGTGGTTTTAAAGTAAAATTAGAATATATTTTTAAAATTTTATCCAATGGTGTTCATTAGAATTAATTTCACTTTGAAATTGGACATAAACAATTGTCAATCTTTTGATATATATTGTTTCGTAAAAACACGCTATTTGTTGTAACAACGGGAATTAATTATAAAATTAATTAATGAAACTTATATGTTTGGAATTTTTTAAAATAAACATAATTTTTGAATTCAGAATATCAATTATAGCTTAGGGTGAAATTTTGGCATTGTTCAGAAAAACTTCAATTTTTGATGAATAGTGAAATCACTAAGTGGTAGTTAAAAAACTGAATTTTTCATAAAACATAATTTTATCGATTCTTTGATTGGAATTTCGAAAATCCGAGAGACATGGTTAATATCAAAAAGTAAAATGTAGTTCAATGAGATGAAAATAATTTTTGGTGAATAGTAACTTTTTACTTTTATTTACCACGGTTAAAAGTAAATAGGGTAATTAAGGATAAAAATGATATTAATATTACACTAACACATATCCTAATTCTATTGGACAAGTGTATCTCGAAAAAAACAACCTCAGGAATAAAATATTATCATTTAGGTCCATTTGGATTAGATTAGGACATTTATTATTATTTAATTCAAAGAAGAGTTAAAAGAGTTAAAATCAAAGTTTATTTACTAAAACATTTTTAATATAGGGTTATACCTAAGATAAATTCGATTGTAAATATTCATTAGAAATATACAAAGCTTTCCTATATAATGATATTTTATTTATAATTTTTAGACATTAAATAATTTAATTTATTTATGACACAATGATGATGCATTAATTACAATAATAGTGAAAAATTAAAATAATTGATATTATAAATACCAAAATAAATATAATTTGAGGCTTTTAATGAATTAAACTAGTTTTCTAGGATAATATGACATATTAGGATTGATTTAATTGACTTTATTCGAACTAATCATTCTGTTATAATTTTCACAAAAATCAATTTTCCAAATAGTGTCAAAATTGATATAAAAGAGTTTTTAAAACAAATATTATATTATTAATTGATATTAAATTCCTAAAAATCTAAGGCTCGGCTAAGAGACTTATATCATGATAAGTGTATCATTAATATACCACTTAAGGGTCTATTGGAGGTATATAGTAAGTTTATTAACTATATAATATAAAAATACAAAGTGACATGGTAAGTGTCAAACTAATTAACTAAGAGTTAAAACTAAAAGATAAGGTTAATATAATGACCCAAAACTGTCTAAATACTATTGGTTGAGTGGTTTTCGACCCATCCCCACCTTAACCTTTAAATAATCCACTTTGGAGCCATTAGAAACCGAATATGAATTTATTATAAAATAATATTTCTAGCTTTTCCAAAGGTGCCCCTCACCCCTCTTATAAAAGGGCACTCCCCCTTCTCATTAACTCACACCTTCAAAGCCTTTTGGTTCGGACAACCTCTGCAAAAATACTCTCTAAACTTCCCTCACTTAATCCTAGAGTCCTTCCTTTAGTCAGAAATCCAACTTATGGAGCCCTTTTGATCAAATCAAAAGGAAGAACCCGAAGAAGAGGTAATGATTTCACCACCCTTTTTCAAGTTCCTTTCTTCTTCCACTTCTTATTTCTTTGTTATTACCATTCTAAAATAATGAATACAGTATCTCCTATATACTGTAATATTATTATAAATATGGTACAACCATATTCAGTATTATACCCATCCTTTGAATGACATGTCACCATACGTGCGTGCGTACGGCTTACCGTCTCCACGTCGTGGTGTAATTGTTATTCAATAAATTATTATTTGGATGGGTATAATAATGATTTGTAAGTCATGTAAATAATAAAATAACATTATAATGATTCTTTATATAAGATATACCATCCAATTATATATTATTTTAATGATATTGTCGCTCGTGCGTATGTACGGACTACCGTCTCCACGAATTTGATGAGATTCATTCTCCATCGTATCCATTCAAGTATAATTATCATTTGATGATTAATAATAGTATTTAAGGACTTTATATCATTCTGTATATGAATAAGATACAACCTATCCATAATAAACGTGGCTTATGTAACAAAACATATAAAAGAAAATGAGTAAGTTAACACCCGAAACGACGATAATTTTAAGATATTATTAACAAAGAAATGTTAAAAGATCATATATGATATCATATTAATGTATGTGATTCTTTAATAATTTAATAACAATTATTTCACCATTATACAGGAGGTTAACCTACCCCCAACCAAGGAAAAGTACAAGGTAAGGGTTTATTTCGCAATCTCTTCATTATCCAAGGTTGTTTATACGTAATAATCTACAGGGATCTCTTTATCATCCACATACATGTTTCTTAAAAATGTATTTCAAAACATTTTTACTATTTACAAGAATACGTGTTAAAGTCATTTATACCCTTGTTTGACTTTTTATAAGTGGTTTATAAAGGAATCTTTCCGTCGTTTTCCAAACAAGGTGCTTTTAACCTTTTCGACAAAATTAAGGTAAGAATGTTTTTTTAACTTATACAGAGGGTGAGGCTATTTTCCACCATTATAAAATATTCAAAGCTTCCTTTACAAGCTTATAAGAATATTTTCAAAGAAAATGTTTTATTTTATATATTACTCTTAAATGATTTCAAAATAGAAAGAGATATTTCTCTAAAAAGAGTTTTGATTTCGTCTATGTCAACATCCTTTGATGGATTTTACGCTTATTTGAAGTCGATTTATTATGATACAAAACTTATATATTGTATTGAAGGTTTTGTGATATGTTTGACTGTGGATGTGTTATTTTTATACCATTCATGGTTTATGGATGAAGTATTTACATTTCAAATGCTAGTTTTAATACGAATGTTTATGTTATGTTTAAACCTTTTCATATGGGAATGCATTGGACTTAATATGTGATGGGTGGAGCCCGCTATAGCTCCTCGATGCATCGGTAGATATCATGAGACAAACTAGTGTCTTGGAAAAAGGCCTTGACAAAATATTATTTGTAGTCTTGGCACGAGGCCTTGGCTATGTGGTTATGATAATATGGCATTATGCATTCCATCATTATGAAAGTGGTTATTGATATTTCATGTGATTATTCGATTAGTAGAATATCCATGTGAATAAGTAAATGGTATTATTTCATTTTATTTTTGCCATACTATGTTTAAGTTCAAGTCTAAAATGATTTTGTTTTAGTTATACATTGCCTTAAATGTTTATTCTTATTTATGAAAGTTTCTGCTATATTGTTATCCTTACTGGGCATTTGAGCTCACCCATTTTCTATGTTTTATTTTTCCCAGGATGTGAAGAAGTAAATTATGAATGAACTGTAGGGATATTATGAGGGGATGATAGTGTGGACTATGGAGACAATATGTTTTTGTAGTAGTTTTTCACTTTATGATGTAATGTAAAACTTTATGAATATATCTATTGTTTCCAAGGCTACTAAACCAATCGGTCTTTCGAGATTTGATCTTTCTTGTGATCATGACAATGTTATGTAATAATGCACCGACTTTGGGTAACTGGGGTCGGGGTGTTACAGTTGGTATTAGAGGAAGTTTATTACAAACCTTGGAATCTAGATTTAGATAAACTCTGATTAGAGCACGTAGATCTAAGATGGAATTTGAGGATTAATATAGAAGAACTTCCTAGAATTTTGGTATTGTAGAGATTTTGTGAGTTTTCCGTGAAATACATCCCTGTCTGGATACGAGCCGGTAGAGGCGGCACTGGCACATATGTACCTAGGGTTAAAACCCAAAAACACCACTTTGAACTAGACTCGAACGTGAACTGGTGCATGACAACGGGCCTTGATGCACTCTTGGTTACGACACTCCCAAGGGATATGCTTAGGATAACTCTCATTTTATTTAAAAATCATTATGAAGGGTTTATGAGTATATACTTTCTCAATGAAAACATTTTTATGATTATGGATTATAACCATAAATAGTTCAATTTATGTTAAGTGTTTTATAAGTTTGGAATTATGTATTTTGTTTCATAAACTGATCTAGTTTATGCCATTGTTTAGAAATGGAACCTAGTGGAAGAAATGGAAACCATATCAATGCACACACTCCATGTAGGGATTTCCCTCCTGCTCAAGATAATTATAGTGGAGCTGGTGATGCAACTGGTGCCGATCAGCTAATCACCATACTGGGACAACTCACTCAGGTTATGAATAATAACCTTACCCGTATGGAGCACCCTGATCCGCAGCGTGGAGGATCAATGTTAGATTGCTTCATGAGGAATCAACCACCAAAATTCAATGGGAGTACAAATCCATTAGTAGCTGAGCAATGGATAAGTTCCCTAGAGAAAATATTTCAGGCTTTGGGGAGTAGTGAAAGGGAAAAAGTTATCATGGCAGTTTACCGCCTCACTGGAGATGCTGATCAATGGTGGTCATTGATTCAAAACAAGAAGGAAGATGATGAAGTATCAAATATGGAATAGAGGGAGTTCAAAGATCTGTTTTTAGAAAAATACTTTCCTCGTGACCATCGAGCAGATATGGGAAGGAAATTTCTGAGTCTGAAACAAAAGGAGGATGAGAATGTCACAAAGTATGAGGATAACTTTACAAGGTTATCAAGGTATTCTGGAGATTATATATATATCCCAAGAAGTAATATTGATCGTTTATTTGATGGGTTAAAACCATTTTTCCATTGAGCATTAGTCTCACAATCCTTCTCGTCGTACGAAAACATTGTCTCATGTGCTATCAAGATAGAAATGAAATTATCTAAGTCTTATGACTTTAAAGCAAAGAAAGAGAAGAAGAGATCTACTGATCAATCTGGGAATGGAAATAAGGGGAAGAAGGGAAAGGTTTAATATGAATCCTGTGGTAAATGTGGGAAGAAACACCCCAGTACTTGCTTGAAGGGAATGGGTGTCTGTTAAAAGTGTGGTGAGAAAGGCCACCAAGCTCATGAATGCAAAGGGAAGAAGGAAGATACCAATGTTCAATGCTACAATTGTAGGGAGATGGGACATTATGCAAATGAATGACCTAATCATCAGGGTAACTTACCTCAGAAAAGGCCAAGGGGTCAAGGCCAAGATTATGCTATCACTACTGCAACGGTAGAAGCTCCGAAAGACGTGGTGACAGGTAATTTAATGGTTTCCTAAAGTTTAGAAAATGAATTACTTGATTCTGGATCATCACATTGTTTCATATCTTCCCATTTTGCTAAGAAAATATGATATTTCCAATTTGATTTAATAAGGGAGTTGTCAGTTAAAACTCCTAAGAGAAGTATCATTGCAACAAAGTTTTGTGAATCAGTCCCCATTAGAGCACATAAATGTTCTTTATCTACTGATCTCATCGTCATACCTATGATTGAGTTTGATATAATCCTCATTATGGATTGGCTTTCGGACTATGATGTGAAGATTTATTGTAAGAAGAAGGAGGTTATGATTTTTTATGATGATGATAAGGAACACCTTATCTTTAGATTAGAATCACCACCACCTAATTCTTATCTAGATCCACCCGCAGTAGCTCAACTAAATTAAATTATTAGGGAGGAAGAGGATAAAATTAAAGTGGGTGAGGAAAGGAATGTTCAAATAGAGGATGTACCTGTTGTGAAAGAATATGTAGATGTGTTTCCGGAAGATTTACCTGGACATCCTCCAGAATGAGAAGTTTAGTTTTCCATTGATTTAATTCCTGGATCAAGGCCTATATCGAAGAACCCTTATAGAATGTCCACTGTAGATTTAGTTGAACTAAAGAAACAACTAGAGGAACTGAGTAATAAGAGATTTATTCTCCCTAGTGTTTCTCAATGGGGAGCCCCTATTCTTTTTGTTAAAAAGAAATATGGATCTATGAGGTTATTTATCGACTATATGGAGATCAATGCTATAACAACAAAGAACAAGTATCCCCTACCTCGCATTGATGATTTATTTGACCAACTACATGGAGCTCAATTCTTTTCGAATATTGACCTTCGATCTGGATATCATCAGTTGTGTGTAAAGAAGGAAGACATTCCGAAGACAGCATTTCGAACCAGGTATGGGCATTAAGAGTTTATAGTAATTCCTTTTGTATTGACTAATGCACCCTCTGTATTCATGGATCTGATGAATAGAGTTTTCAAGGAACATCTCGATGAATTTGTGGTGGTATTTATTGATGATATCTTGGTATACTCCAAAAGCTACGAAGATCATGAAAATCACTTGCGCATTATCCTGAAGACTCTGAGAAGACATGAATTATATGGGAAGTTTAGAAAGTGTAAATTATGGCTTCAGGAGATTTCTTTTCTTGGCCATATTGTCTCTAAAGATGGAATCTCTATTGATCCTTCTAAGACCAAGGCAATACAAGAATGGCCAGCACCTAAGAGTATAACTGAGGTACGCAGTTTTATTGTTTTAGCAGGTTATTATCGACGTTTCATCCAGAATTTTTCCCAGTTGGCTAACCCATTAACAAAGCTCACATGTAAGGGGGTTAAATTTGTTTGGAAAAAAGAGTGTGAACAATGTTTCAAATAACTGAAGAGAAGATTAGTCAATGCTCTTATATTGACTCTACCATCGGGGAATTATGGGTTCATTATTTATAGTGATGCATCGATGAAAGGACTCGGTTGTGTCCTTATGCAGAATGATAGGGTTATTGCCTATGCATCACGACAGTTGAAAATTCATGAGAAAAACTATCCTACTCATGATCTTGAGTTAGCAACTATGATGTTTACTTTGAAGATATGGAGGCACTACATCTATGGTGAAAAATGTGAGATTTATACTGATCACAAGAGTTTGAAGTATATTTTCTCACAAAAAGAACTCAACATGAGGTAAAGGAGATGACTTGAATTACTCAAGGATTATGATTGCACGATACACTACCACCCGGGGAAGGCAAACAAGGTTGCAGATTCTTTGAGCAGAAAATACCATGGAGTTTTGAACAATATGAGAATTGAAAGGGATCCAATTTTCATGGATCTAGTGAAGATGGACATGGGAATAACCAAGGAAGGAGAAACATCAATGCTTTTTCAAATGGTTGCCAAACCATCATTACTAGAAAGGATTAAGAGTTCTCAGACCGATGATGAAGAACTTCAAAAGAAGATTAAAGCTATGAATGATGGGAGATTGAGAGACTTTGTGTATGAATATGGAATTTTGAAATTTGGGAAGAGACTTTGTGTTCCCGATATACCTGATCTAAAAAGGGAATTGCTGGATGATGCTCATAGTTCCAATTTCTCTATACACCCTGAGAGCAGAAAAATGTATAGAGATTTGAAGGAACATTTTTGGTGGGACAACATGAAGAGGGAGATTGCTGATTTTGTGTCAAGATGTATGGTTTGTCAACAAGTGAAAGATGGAAGGAAACAACCTGTAGGAGTCATGCAACCTCTTCCCATACCGGAGTGGAAATGGGACAATATTACAATGGAATTTTTCATGGGGCTACCAAAGACTCCTAGAAGGAACGATGCAATATGGGTCATTGTTGATCGTCTTACCAAGTCAGCACATTTTCTTGCTATAAGAGAAGATCTACCACTGGAACGTCTAGCAAGACTATATATTAATGAAGTTGTGAGACTTCATGGAGTACCCCTATCTATTGTTTCTGATCGTTATCCCCATTTTACTTCAAGATTCTGGAAAAGTCTTCAGAAAGCCTTGGATACTGAACTTCATTTGAGCACTGCCTACCACCCTCAAATAGATGGACAATCAGAACGAACTATTCAAACCTCAAAAGACATGTTGAGATCCTGCTCACTTTAATTTCAGGGTATGTGGGATCAATATTTACCTCTGGTAGAATTTTCCTATAACAATAGTTTCTATTCGAGTATTCAGATGGCACCATATGAAGTGTTATATGGAAAGAGATGTCGCACACCAACCTGTTGGGATGAAGTTGGTGAAAGAAAACTTATAGGCTCAGAACTGGTGGAGGAAACGATGGAAAAGGTGAAGGTAATCCAAAATCACATCAAAGCAGCTCAAAGTAGGCAGAAGAGCTATGCCAATAATCGAAGGAAGGATTTGGAATTTAAAGTTGGTGATCATGTTTTCCTGAAGGTATCTACATGGAAGGGAGTCATACGTTTTGGTAAGAAAGGTAAATTGAGTCCCAGGTACATCGGACCTTTCAAATTTCTAGAACGAATTGGGGCTGTAGCTTACCGATTGGAAATGCTGCCAAGTATCTCAAAAGTTCACGATGTGTTCTACGTATCTCTATTGATGAAATACATGCCTGACCCAACTTATGTACTCACCTATGAGGAATTAGAACTGGAACTCGATCTGACTTATTGCGAAGAGCCCGTCAAGATTCTCGATACGAGAGAACAAGTTCTGAGAAATCAGACGACACATCTGGTAAAAGTCTTGTGGAGAAACCAGAAGATGGAAGAGGAAACGTGGGAACCTAAGGAACTTATGATGAAGAACCACCCGAGTCTTTTCATGCGGTAGTATTCTAGAAATTTCGAGGACGAAATTATTTTAAGGAGGGGAGAATGTAACACCCCAAGCTTCTACAGTACGTTTCCCTTTGAATAATGTAATAGCGTGTGTTGTACGCAACATCGAGTTCTAACACACACCACAACCGATCAAACTAACCGTTATGAATAGTAATACCTAATTTTTGAAATTATATATATTTTATATTTTAAAATGGACTTCTTTTTTGGATTCAGAATATCGAAATTATCCTAAGTTGAATTTTTGGTATTTTTTTGAGAACTTCCAATTTTTATGAATAGTGAAAAATAATTAAAAAAAACTTTTTTAATCAAAATAATTTATAGTGATAAATTATATTATTTAGTGGTTTTAAAGTATCATTAGAATATATTTTTACCATTTTATATAATGGTGTTTATTAGAATTAATTTCACTTTGAATTTGGACATAAACAATTGTCAATATTTTGGTATATATTGTTTCTTAAAAACACGCTATTTGTTGTAATAGAGGGAATTAATTATAAAATTAATTAATGAAAATTATATGTTTGGAATTTTTTAAAATAGACATCATTTTTGAATTCGGAATATCAATTATAGCATAGGGTGAAATTTTGGCATTGTTCAGAAAAACTTCAATTTTTGATGAATAGTGAAACCACTAAGTGGTAGTTAAAAAACTGAATTTTTCAAAAAACTTAATTTTACCGCTTCTGTGATTGGAATTTCAAAAATCCGAGAGACACGGTTAATATCAAGGAGTAAAATGTGGTTTAATGAGATGAAAATTATTTTTGGTGAATCGTAACTTTTTACTTTTATTTACCACGGTTAAAAGTAAATAGGGTAATTAAGGGTAAAAATGATATTAATATTACCATAACACATGTCATAATTCTATTGGACAAGTTTATATCGATCAACAAAACCTTAGGAATAAAATATTATCATTTAGGTCCACTTGGATTAGATTAGGACATTTATTATTATTTAATTCAAAGAAGAGTTAAAAGAGTTAAAACCAAAGTTTATTTACTAAAATATTTTTAATATAGGGTTATACCTAAGATAAATTCGTTTGTAAATACTCATTAGAAATCTAAAAAGATTTCATACATAATGATATTTTATTTATAATTTTTGGACATTAAATAATTTAATTTATTTATAACACAATGATGATGCAGTAATTACCATAATAATGATAAATTAAAATAATTGATATTATAAATACCCAAATAAATATAATTTGAGGCTTTTAATGAATTAAACTAATTTTATAGGATAATATGACATATTAGGATTGATTTAATTGACTTTTTTCGAACTAATCATTCTGTTCTGATTTTCACAAAAATCAATTTTCCAAATAGTGTCAAAATTGACATAAAAGAGTTTTTAAAACAAATATTATATTATTAATTGATATTAAATTCCTAAAAATATAAGGTTCGGCCAAGAGACTTATATCATGATAGGTGTATCATTAATGTACCACTTGGGGGTCTCTTTGAGGTATATAGTAAGTTTATTAACTATATAATATAAAAATACAGAGTGACATAGTAAGTGTCAAACTAATTAACTAAGAGTTAAAACTAAAAGATAAGGTTAATATAATGACCCAAACCTGTCTAAATCCTATTAGTTGAGTGGTTTTCTACCCATACCCACCTTAACCTTTAAATAATCCACTTTGGAGCCATTAGAAACCGAATATGAATTTATTATAAAATAATATTTCTAGCTTTTCCAAAGGTGCCCCTCACCCCACTTATAAAAGGGAACTCCCCCTTCTCATTAACTCACACCTTCAAAGCCTTTTTGTTCGGCCAACCTCTACCCAAATACTCTATGAACTTCCCTAACTTCATCCTAGAGTAATTCCTTTAGTCAGAAAGCCAACTTAAGGAGCCATTTTGATCAAATCAAAAGGAAGAACCCAAAGAAAGAGGTAATGATTTCACCACCCTTTTCCAAGTTCCTTTCTTCTTCCACTTCTTATTTCTTTGTTATTCCCATTATAAAATAATGAATACAGTATCTCCTATATACTTTAATATTATTATAAATATGGTACAACCATATTCAGTATTATATCCATCCTTTGAATGACATGTCACCATACGTGCGTACGTACGGCTTACCGTCTCCACGTCGTGGTGTAATTGTTATTCTATAAATTATTATTTGGATGGATATAATAATTATGTGTAATTCATGTAAATAATAAATATAACATGATAATTATTCTTTATATAAGATATACCATCCAATTATATATTATTTTAATGATATTGTCGCTCGTGCGTACGTACGGACTACCGTCTCCACGAACGCGATGAGATTCATTCTCCATCGTATGCATTCAAGTATAATTATCATTTGATGATTAATAATAGTTTTTAAGGACTTGATATCATTCTGTATATGAATAAGATACAACCTATCCATAACAAACATGACTTATGTAAAAAAACATATAAAAGAAAACGAGTAAGTTAACACCCGAAACGACGATAATTCTACGATATTATTAACAAAGAAATGTTAAAAGATAATATATGATATCATATTAATGTATATGATTCTTGAATAATTTAATAACAATTATTTCACCATTATACAGGAGTTTAACCTACCCCCAACCAAGGAAAATTACAAGGTAAGGGTTTATTTCGCAATCTCTTCATTATCCGAGGTTGTTTATATGTAATAATCTACTAGGATATCTTTATCATCCACATCCATGTTTCTTAAAAATGTATTTCAAAAACATTTTAACTATTTACAAGAATATGTGTTAAAGTCATTTATACCCTTTTTTGACTTTTTATAAGTGGTTTATAAAGGAATCTTTCCGTCATTTTCCAAACAAGGTGCTTTTAACTTTTTCGAAAGAATTAAGGTAAGAATGTTTTTTAACTTATACGACGGGTGCGGCTATTTTCCGCCATTATAAAATCTTCGAAGATTCCTTTACAAGTTTATAATAATATTTTCAAAGAAAATGTTTTATTTTATATATGAATCTTAAATGATTTCAAAACAGAAAGAGATATTTCTCTAAAAAGAGTTTTGATTTCATCTATGTCAACATCCTTTGATGGATTTTACCCTTATTTGAAGTTGATTTATTATGATAAAAAACTTCTATATTGTATTTAAGGTTTTGTGATATGTTTGACTATGGATGTGTTATTTTTATACCATTCATGGTTTATGGATGAAGTATTTACATTTCGTATGCTAGTTTTAATATGAATGTTTATGTTATGTTTAAACCTTTTCATATGGGAATGAATTGGACTTAATATGTGACGGGTGGAGCCCGCTATAGCTCCTCGATGAATAGGTAGGTCTCATGAGAAAAACTAGTGTCTTGGAACAAGGACTTGACAAAATATTATTTGTAGTCTTGCCACGAGGCCTTGGCTATGTGGTTATGATAGTATGACATTATCCATTCCATCATTATGAAAGTGGTTATTGATATTGCATGTGATTATTCGATTTGTAAAATATCCATGTGAATAAGTAAATGGAATTATTTAATTTTATTTTTGCCATACTATGTTGACGTTCAAGTTTAAAAGGATTTTGTTTTAGTTATACATTGCCTTAAATGTTTATTATTATTTATAAAAGTTTATGCTATATTGTTATCCTTACTGGGCATTTGAGCTCACCCCTTTTCTATGTTTTATTTTTCCCAGGATGTGAAGAAGTAAATTATGAATGACCTGAAGGGATATTATGAGGGGATATTAGTGTGGACTATGCAGACAATATGTTGTTGTAGTAGTTTTTCACTTTATGATGTAATGTAAAACTTTATGAATATATCTAGTATTTCCAAGGCTACTAAACCAATCGGTCTTTCGAGATTTGATCATTATTGTGATCATGCCAATGTTTTGTAATAATGCACTGACTCTGGGTAACTGGGGTCGGGGCGTTATAGTTGGTATCAGAGGATGTTTAGTACAAACCTTGGAAGCTAGATTTAGATAAACTCTAATTAGAGCACATAGATCTAAAATGGACTTTGAGGATTAGTATAGAAGAACTTCCTAGAATTTTGGTATTGTAGAAATTTTGTGAGTTTTCCGAGAAATAAATCTCTATCTGGATACGAGATGGTAGAGGCAGCTCTGAAATAGATGTACCTAGGGGTAAAACCTGAAAACACTGCTTTGAGCTAGACTCGAATGGGAACTGGTGCACGACAACGGGCCTTGCTGCACTCTTGGTTATGACACTCCGGGGGGATATGCTTAGGATAACTCTCATTTTCTTTACAAATCATTATTAAGGGTTTATGAGAATATACTTCCTCAAAAAAACCATTTTATGATTATGGATTATATCCATAAATAGTTCAATTTATGTTAAGTGTTTTATAAGTATGGAATTATGTATTTTGATTCATAAACTGATCTAGATTATTCCATTCTTTAGAAATGGCACTTAGTGTAAGAAATGGAAACCGTATCAATGCACGCACTCCATGTAGGGATTTCCCTCCTTCTCAAGATAATTATAGTGGAGCTGGTGATGCAACTGGTGCCGATCAGCTAATCACCATACTGGGACAACTCACTCAGGTTATGAATAATAACCTTACCCATATGGAGCACCCTGATCTGCTGCGTGGAGGATCAATGTTAGATCGCTTCATGAGGCAGCAACCACCAACATTCAATGGGAGTAAAAATCCATTAGTAACTGAGAAATGGATAAGTTCCCTAGAGAAAATATTTCAGGCTTTGTGGATTAGTGAAAGGGAAAAATTTATCATGGCATTTTACCGCCTCACTGGAGATGCTGATCAATGGTGGTCATTGATTCAAAACACGAAGGAAGATGATGAAGTATCAAATATGGAATGGAGGGAGTTCAAATATCTGTTTTTAGAAAAATACTTTCCTCGTGACCATCGAGCAGATATGGAAAGGCAATTTCTGAGTCTGAGACAAAAGGAGGATGAGAATTTCACAAAGTACGAGGCTAACTTTACAAGGTTAGCAAGGTATACTGGAGATTATATATGTAACACAAGAAGTAATATTGATCGTTTCTTTTATGGGTTAAAACCATTTCTCCGTAGAGAATTAGTCTCACAATCCTTCTCATCGTACGAAGACATTGTCTCAGGTTCTATCAAGATAGAAAAGGAATTCTCTAATTCTTATGACTTTAAAGCAAAGAAAGAGAAGAAGAGATCTGCTGATCAATCTGGGAATGGATATAAGGGGAAGAAGGGAAAGGTTGAATATCCATCCTGTGGTAAATGTGGGAAGAAACACCCCGGTACTTTCTTGAAGGGAATGGGTGTCTGTTACAAGTGTGGTGAGAAATTACACCAAGCTCATGAATGCAAAGGGCAGAAGGAAGATACCAATGTTCAATGCTATAATTGCAGGGAGATGGGACGTTATGCAAATGAATGTCTTAATCGTCAGGGGAACTTACCTCAGAAAAGGCCAAGGGATCAAGGCCAAGCTTATGCTATCACTACTGCTGAGGTAGAAGCTCCGAAATATGTGGTGGAAGCTAATTTAATGGTTTCCTCAAGTTTAGAAAATGCATTATTTGATTCTGGATCATCACATTGTTTCATATCTTCCCAATTTTCTAAGAAAATTAGATATTTCCAATTTGATTTAACAAGGGAGTTTTCAGTTAAAACTCCCAAGGGAAGTATCATTGCAACAATGTTTTGTGAATGAGTCCCCATTAGAGAACATAAATGTTCTTTATTTTCTGATCTCATCATCATACATATGATTGAGTTTGATATAATCCTCAGTATGGATTGGATTTCGGTCTATGATGTGAAGATTTATTGTAAGAAGAAGGAGGTTACGATTTTTGATGATGATGATAAGGAACACTTTATCTTTAGAGCAGAATCATCACCACCTAATTCTTATCTAGATCCACCCCTAGTAGCTCAACTAAATTAAATTATTGGGGATGAAGAGGATGAAATTATAGTGGGTAAGGAAAGGAATGTTCAAATAGAGGATGTACCTGTTGTGAAAGAATATATAGATGTGTTTCCGGAAGATTTACCTGGACATCCTCCAGAACGAGAAGTTTAGTTTTCCATTGATTTAATTCCTAGATCAAGGCCTATATCGAAGAGCCCTTATAGAATGGCCACTGTAGAATTAGTTGAACTAAAGAAACAACTAGAGGAACTGAGTAATAAGAGATTTATTCGCCCTGGTTTTTCTCCATGGGGAGCCCCTGTTCTTTTTGTTAAAAAGAAAGATGGATCTATGAGGTTATGTATCGACTATAGGGAGATCAGTTCTATAACAATAAAGAACAAGTATCCCCAACCTTGCATTGATGATTTATTTGACCAACTGCATAGAGCTCAATACTTTTCAAAGATTGACCTTCAATTTGGATACCATCAGTTGTGCATAAAGAAGGAAGACATTCCGAAGACAGCATTTCGAACCAGGTACGGGCATTACGAGTTTACAGTAATGCCTTTTGTATTGACTAATTAACCCTCTGTATTCATGGATCTGATGAATAGATTTTTCAGGGAATATATCAATGAATTTGTGGTGGTATTTATTGATGATATCTTGGTATACTCCAAAAGCTACGAAGATCATGAAAATCACTTGTGCATTATCTTGAATACTCTGAGAAGACATGAATTATATGGGAAGTTTAGAAAGTGTGAATTATGGCTTCAAGAGATTTCTTTTCTTGTCCATATTGTCTCTAAAGATGGAATCTATTTTGATCCTTCTAAACCAAGGCAATCCAAGAATGGCCAGCACCTATGAGTATAACTGAGGTACGCAGTTTTATTGGTTTAGCAGGTTATTATCGACGTTTCGTCCAAAATTTTTCCCGGTTGGATAACCCATTAACAAAGCTCACACGTAAAGGGGTTAAATTTGTTTGGACAAAATAGTGTGAAGAATTTTTCGAAGAACTGAAGAGAAGATTAGTCAATGCTCTTATATTGACTCTACCATCGGGGAATGATGGGTTCGTTATTTATAGTGATGCATCGAAGAAAGGACTTGGTTGTGTCCTTATGCAGAATGATAGGGTTATTGCCTATGCATCACGACAGTTTAAAATTCATGAGAAAAACTATCCTACTCATTATCTCAAGTTAGCAGCTGTGATCTTTGCTTTGAAAAATGTGAGATTTATACCGATCACAAGAGTTTGAAGTATATTTTCTCACAAAAAGAACACAACATGAGGAAAAGGAGATGATTTGAATTACTAAAGGATTATGATTGCATGATACACTACCACCCGGGGAAGGCAAAAAAGGTTGCAGATGCTTTGAGCAGAAAAGACCATGGAGTTTTGAACAATATGAGAATTGAAAGGGATCCAATTTTCATGGATCTAGTGAATATGGACATGGGAATAACCAAGGAAGGAGAAACATCAATGCTTTTTCAAATGGTTTTCAAACCATATTTACTATAAAGGATTAAGAGTTCTCAGACCGATGATGAAGAATTTCAAAAGAAGATTAAAGCTGTGAATGATGGGAGATTGAGAGACTTTGTGTATGAAGATGGAATTTTGAAATTTGGGAAGAGACTTTGTGTTCCGGATATACCTAATCTAAAAAGGGAATTGCTGGATGATGCTCATAGTTCCAATTTCTCTATACACCCTGGGAGCACCAAAATGTATAGAGATTTGAAGGAACATTTTTGCTGGGACAACATTAAGAGGGAGATTGCTGATTTTGTGTCAAGATATACCGTTTGTCAACAAGTGAAAGCTAGAAGGCAACGACCTAGAGGAGTCATGCAACCTATTCCCATACCGGAGTGGAAATGGGACAATATTACGATGGAATTTGTCATGGGGCTACCAAATACTCCTAGAAGGAATGATGCAATATGGGTCATTGTTGATCATCTTACCAAGTCAGCACATTTTATTGCTATAAGAGAATATCTACCACTGGAAATTCTAGCAAGACTATATATTAATGAAGTTGTGAGAATTCATGGAGTACCCCTATCAATTGTTTCTGATCGTGATCCCTGTTTTACTTCAAGATTCTGGAAAAGTATTCAAAAATCCTTGGATACTGAACTTCATTTGAGCACTGCCTACCACCCTCAAACAGATGGACAATCAGAACGAACTATTCAAACCTTAGAAGACATGTTTAGATCCTTCTCATTTGACTTTCAGGGTATGTGGGATCAATATTTACCTCTGGTAGAATTTTCCTATAACAATAGTTTCCATTCGAGTATTCATATGGCACCATATGAAGTGTTATACGGAAAGAGATGTTGCACACCAACCTGTTGGGATGACGTTGGTGAAAGAAAACTTGTAAGCCCGGAATTGGTGGAGGAAACAATGGAAAAGGTGAAGGTAATCCAAAATCACATCAAAGCATCTCAAAGTAGGCAGAAGAGCCATGCCGATAATCGAAGGAAGGATTTGGAATTTCAAGTCGGTGATCATGTTTTCCTGAAGGTATCTCCATGGAAGAGAGTCATAAGTTTTGGTAAGAAAGGTAAATTGAGTCCTAGGTACATCGGACCTTTCGAAATTCTAGAACGAATTGGGGCTGCAGCTTACCGATTGGAAATGCCGCCAAGTCTCTCAAAAGTTCACGATGTGTTCCACATATCTCTGTTGAGGAAATACATGTCTGACCCAATGAATGTACTCACCTATGAGGAATTAGAACTGGAACCCGATCTTTCTTATTGAGAAGATCCCATCAAGATTCTCGATACGAGAGAACAAGTGCTGAGAAATCGGGCGACGCGTCTGGTAAAAGTCTTGTGGAGAAACCATAAGATGGAAGAGGCAATGTGGGAACCCGAGGAACTTATGATGAAGAACCACCAGAGTCTTTTCATGCAGTAGTATTCTAGAAATTTCGAGGATGAAATTATTTGAAGGAGGGGATAATGTAACACCCGAAGCTTCTACGGTATGTTTCCCTTTGAATAATGTAATAGCGTGTGTTGTACGCAACATCGAGTTCTAACACACACCACAACCGATCAAACTAGCCGTTATGAATAGTAATACCTAATTTTTGAAATTATATATATTTTATATTTCAAAATGGACTTGTTTTTTGGATTCGTAATACCTAAATTATCCTAATTTGAATTTTTGGTATTTTTCTGAGAACTTCCAATTTTTATGAATAGTGAAAAATACTTAAAAACAAATTTTTTAATAAAAATAATTTATAGTGATAAATTATATTATTTAGTGGTTTTAAAGTATAATTATAATATATTTTTACCATTTTATCCGATGGTGTTCATTAAAATTAATTTCACTTTGAAATTGGACAAAAACAATTGTCAATCTTTTGATATATATTGTTTCCTAAAAACACACTATTTGTTGTAATAGTGGGAATTAATTATAAAATTAATTAACGCAACTTATATGTTTGGAATTTTGTAAAATAGGCATCGTTTTTGAATTCTGAATATCAATTATAGCCTAGGGTGAAATTTTGGCATTGTTCAGAAAAACTTCAATTTTTGATGAATAGTGAAACCACTAAGTGGTAGTTAAAAAACTGAATTTTTCATAAAACTTAATTTTACCGCTTATATGATTGGAATTAAGAAAATCTGAGAGACACGGTTAATATCAAGGAGTAAAATGTGGTTCAACGAGATGAAAATTATTTTTGGTGAATCGTAACTTTTTACTTTTATTTACCACGGTTAAAAGTAAATTGGGTAATTAAGGGTAAAAATGATATTAATATTACCCTAACACATGTCCTAATTCTATTGTACAAGTGTATCTCGACCAAAAACAACCTTAGGAATAAAATATTATCATTTAGGTCCAGTTGGATTAGATTAGGACATTTATTATTATTTAATTCAAAGAAGAGTTAAAAGAGTTAAAATCAAAGTTTATTTACAAAAACATTTTTAATATAGGGTTATACCTAAGATAAATTCGATTGTAAATATTAATTATAAATATAAAAAGATTTCTTACATAATTATATTTTATTTATAATTTTTAGACATTAAATAATTTAATTTATTTATGACACAATGATGATGCAGTAATTACCATAATAGTGAAAAATTAAAATAATTGATATTATAAATACACAAATAAATATAATTTGAGGCTTTTAATGAATTACACTAATTTGATAGGATAATATGACATATTAGTATTGATTTAATTTACTTTTTTCTAACTAATAATTCTGTTATGATTTTCAAAAAAATAAATTTTCCAAATAGTGTCAAAATTGACATAAAAGGGTTTTTAAAACTAATATTATATTATTAATTGATATTAAATTCCTAAAAATATAAGGTTCGGCCAAGAGACTTATATAATGATAGGTTTATCATTAATGGACCACTTGGGGGTCTCTTGGAGGTATATAGTAAGTTTATTAACTATATAATATAAAAATACAAAGTGACATGGTAAGTGTCAAACTAATTAACTAAGAGTTAAAACTGAAAGATAAGGTTAATATAATGACCCAAACCTATATAAATCCTATTGGTTGAGTGGTTTTATACCCATAACCACCTTAAACTTTAAATAATCCACTTTGGAGCCATTATAAACCGAATATAAATTTTTTATAAAATAATATTTCTAGCTTTTCCAAAGGTGCCCCTCACCCCTCTTATAAAAGGGCACTCCCCCTTCTCATTAACTCACACCTTCAAAGCCTTTTGGTTCAGCCAACCTCTGCCCAAATACTCTCTAAACTTCCCTCAATTCATCCTATAGGCCTTCCTTTAGTCAGAGAGACAACTTAAGGAGCCCTTTTTATCAAATCAAAAGGAAGAACCCGAAGAAGGGGTAATGATTTCACCACCCTTTTTCAAGTTCGTTTCTTCTTCCACTTCTTATTTATTTGTTATTCCCATTATAAAATAATGAATCCAGTACCTACTATATACTGTAATATTATTATAAATATGGTAAAAACATATTCAGTATTATATCCATCCTTTGAATGACATGTCACTATACGTGCGTATGTACGACTTACCGTCTCCACATCACGGTGTAATTGTTATTCAATAAATTATTATTTGGATGGGTATAATAATGATGTTTAATTCATGTAAATAATAAATATAACATGATAATGATTCTTTATATAAGATATAACATCCAATTATATATTATTTTAATGATATTGTCGCTCGTGCGTACGTATGGACTACCGTCTCCACGAACACGATGAGCTTCATTCTCCATCGTATCCATTAAAGTATAATTATCATTTGATGATTAGTAATAGTATTTAAGGACTTGATATCATTCTGTAAATGAATAAGATACAACCTATCCATAACAAAAACAGATTATGTAACAAAACATATAAAAGAAAACGAGTAAGTTAACACCCAAAACGACGATAATTCTTAGATATTATTAACAAAGCAATGTTAAAAGATCATATATGATATCATATTAATGTATATTATTCTTGAATAATTTAATAACAATTATTTCACCATTATATAGGAGGTTAACCTACCCCCAACCAAGGAAAAGTACAAGGTAAGGGTTTATTTCGCAATCTCTTCATTATCCGAGGTTGTTTATACGTAATAATCCAGTGGGATCTCTTTATCATCCACATCCATGTTTCTTAAAAATGTATTTCAAAACATTTTTACTATTTACAAGAATGTGTGTTAAAGTCATTTATACCCTTGTTTGACTTTTTATAAGTGGTTTATAAAGGAATCTTTCTGTCGTTTTCCAAACTAGGTGCTTTTAACCTTTTCGACAGAATTAAGGTAAGAATGTTTTTTTAACTTATACGGCGGGTGAGGCTATTTTCCACCGTTATAAAATCTTAGAATCTTCCTTTACAAGCTTATAAGAATATTTTCAAGGAAAATGTTTTATTTTATATATGACTCTTAAATGATTTCAAAATAGAAAGAGATATTTCTCTAAAAAGAGTTTTTATTTCATCTATGTCAACATCATTTGATGGATTTTACACTTATTTGAAGTTGATTTATTATGATACAAAACTTCTATATTGTATTCAAGCTTTTGTGATATGTTTTACTGTGGATGTGTTATTTTTATACCATTCATGGTTTATGGATGAAGTATTTACATTTTGTATGCTAGTTTTAATATGAATTTTTATGTTATGTTTAAACCTTTTCATATGGGAATGCATTGGACTTAATATGTGACGGGTGGAGCCCGCTATAGCTCCTCGATGCATCGGTAGGTCTCATGAGACAAACTAGTGACTTGGAACAAGGCCTTGACAAAATATTATTTGTAGTCTTGGCACGAGGCCTTGGCTATGTGGTTATGATAGTCTGGCATTATGCATTCCATCATTATGAAAGTGGTTATTGATATTTCATGTGATTATTCGATTAGTAGAATATCCATGTGAATAAGTAAATGGAATTATTTCATTTTATTTTTTCCATAATATGTTGAAGTTCCAGTTTAAAAGGCTTTTGTTTTAGTTATACATTGGCTTAAATGTTTATTCTTATTTATGAAATTTTTCGCTATATTGTTATCCTTACTGGGCATTTGAGCTCACCCCTTTTCTATGTTTTATTTTTCCCAGGATGTTAAGAAGTAAATTATGAATGACCTGTAGGGATATTATGAGGGTATAATAGTGTGGACTATGGAGACAATATGTTTTTGTAGTAGTTTTTCACTTTATGATGTAATGTAAAACTTTATGAATATATCTAGTGTTTCCAAGGCTACTAAACCAATCGGTCTTTCGAGATTTGATATTTCTTGTGATCATGCCAATGTTATGTAATAATGCACCGACTCTGGGTAACTGGGGTCGGGGCGTTACATAAATGAACCATTGTTCATGTTTAAAGGGGACTACTTCCTCATGAACTGATTTAATTCTGTTTCCATCATCAGCTCATATAATAGGTTGTAATGAAACATTTAATTTTTATACATTATATTAATTACATAATTATAAATATATAAGGATAATATTTCATATATTTTCTTATGTTTTCACCCATTGAAATATGATAACGTCATTCGAGTGAATGTGTGGATTACCACCTCCCTGAAACAATGTTATTCGATTTTCATAGTGGAATCACATAAATAGATATATACCAGTATTTAATGTGATAATATGATATTTATTATTTAATAATAATTATAGAATGATAAAATAATGATTTCCATATTTTTATCTTGTTGGTTGAAAAGTGGAAATGTTATTCATGCATATGTATGTTTTATCATCTCTAAGACTGTAACGTAATTTATTTCTCATAACTATAATTACTAATTTTTTTTTGTAAAATTATAATTAATGTATGAAAATTATAATTATGTCACAATTACTATTCTGGTGAAAATTTAATAATGAAAAATTTTACCAGAATCAACCTACTGAACTTATTTAGGATATATAAGTAGAATATTATAAAAAAGTTCAATGTGAACTTAATTATTTAACTACATAAATATTACATGGTAATAAATAATATAATAAGAATAATAAACATGAAAATGGGTATCAAAAATAGAATTAATTTCTTTTTTTATTTGAATTTATTTTTTAGGTCTCGAGAAAGAATAATCCTAAACATTTTATACATAACATTTTGACAAAATAGAAAAAGGATTTTCAACTTTATCATATATGGTTTTAGAAATTTTTCCAATAATTATAGATTTTGTTTTTTATGGATTATATTATAATATTTCATGTTTTCTTTAAAGAAAAAAACTCATTCCATTTATGTTATGTATTTTCTATAATGTTTTTAAGTAGAATGTATATTTCAATATCCAAATATTTTATTTATTTTAGGTGAAAAATGATTTTTTTATTAATATGATTATGGAATTATGAGATTTCTTATAATATGAATATTTTATGGCTCTTGGAAAGTTCGTGTAATGACTTTTTAGAATGATATAACTTTTTATATTAGGATAACTTGATATATATCTCCAATTCATTAGGTAAAGAAATGGAGTTAACCGGTCAAAGGTATTTCTAAAGAGATTATTGTAATTGATGAGGAAGGATATTCATTTGTAAGAGTGATTGTAATTTTTATTTGAAAATTATGTCCCAAGTTAACTAAATAATTTATCTATTAATTATATGGGGTTTCATAGAAAACTTAGGGCTTCAAAATTTAAGATAATGAGCACAATTTTAAAAGAAAATATTATTCTACTTCATTAAGGATTAAATGTAATTTTTTTTAAAATTCATGCGTTTTACATGTTTTTAAATAAACCTTTATGAGTTTTTTTATTTTATTTAATATTTCAAATAAACTTTGTCATGAAATACTTGTATTGTGAAATTTATTTCATCAGTAAGAGATTTTTTTACTTTGATCTCAATTTTTATAATGAAAAATGAAAATTTTTATAATGCATATTCACGGAAAAATAAACTTTATTATTTCTTTTTATGTGGACCTTACTAAGATTGTTTTTATTATCCCATGTTTTTAAATTTTTTCCAAAGAGATTAAAGATGATTAATAACAAATAATATTTCATGTTAATGTTTAGAGATATTTATCATGAAAAGAAAATGTGTTGTATCATAAATATTTTATATGATGTTAAAAATTGACACTGGCTAAAAGTTTTGACATTATAAAATATGGGTATGTGATGTAAGAGTTATTAGTTAATTCATTAAAAATATGAACTAAAAAGATCCTAAAACTTAAGGAAAGTCGATCATTTCCTTAAGATTAAATTTATGAATTTTTTAATGTCATTTACTTAGAGTTTGTGTCATAAAATTGGTTTATATATCCTCAAAGATTAGGATTAGAAAAAATTATTGAAAAAATAGAGACCAGGCTAAGAAAATGTTTATCACCTCATGCATTGGTAATGCATAGATTGGGTAGTTTCCAAGGAATGAAATACATTTATAGATATTGTAAAGTGAATGCACCTATGTAATAGATGGATCTATGACTATTCACTAGTAGAAAAATGATTTTTAACGTCCCCAGTTTGACGTCGGTTTCTTATAAACCGACGTAAATAATTTTTGCGGTGAATTTTTGGCGTCGGTTTTTTTAAAAACAGACGCCAAAAAGAGAAAAAAATTGTTTTGGCGTCGGTTCTTAAAAAAACCGACGCAAAAAACTAAAAAAAATATATTTTGGCGTCGGTTTTTTAACAAACCGATGCTAAAAATTAAAAAAAAACTACTTTTTGCGTTGGTTTTTTTAAAAACCGATGCCAAAAACAAAAAATAATTTTTTTGGCGTCGGGTTTTAAAAAAACCGACGTGAAAAGTTAAAATATATTTTTGGAATCGGTTTTTATGAAAACGGACGCCAAAAAATTAAAAAAAAAACTTTACAGTGTTTTAGATAATTTCTTAATCTTTTATTTGACTGGTTGTGGAGCTAAAACAGAGTTACGGATTAAAAGTTATGGCCATTGAAAGTTGAACTTCTTTAAGACCTCTTTTAGAGAAGGTCAACTTTCGACATCCATTACTTTTAATCCGTAACTCCGTTTTTGCTCCACGACCAGTTAAATCAAAGATTAGACAAATATCTAAAACACTATAATTTTTTTTAATTTTTTGGCGTCGGTTTTCATAAAAACCGACGCCAAAAATATATTTTAACTTTTCGCGTCGGTTTTTTTAAAAACCGACGCCAAAAAAATTATTTTTTGTTTTTGGCGTCGGTTTTTTTAAAAACCGACGCGAAAAGTAGTTTTTTTTAATTTTTTGCATCGTTTTGTTAAAAAACCAATGCCAAATATTTTTGTTTAAAACTTTTATGGCGTCAGTTTTCATAAAAACCAACGCCAAAATATATTTTTTTTAGTTTTTTACGTCGGTTTTTTAAGAACTGACACCAAAAAGGATATCGATTCACATTTTTGGCATAGGTTTTCTAAAAAACCGACGCCAAAAGACCAATGTAAATACTATTTTGCATCGGTTTCAAACAAAACTGACGCCAAAGAGTAACGCGGGATCAGAATTTCAATTTGTTTCACAACGCGCGTTTAACTTTTTAAAATCCCTCCTACATTTTCGTACAACGCAATTGAAAATATTTCCATTTAATATATATATATCCAGTTTCTCCTTCGTTCATCATTTTCAACATCTTCGATTCAATCAAGATTTCAATGAAACTTCAATCATTAATTTAAACACGGTACATATTGTATTCATTTGTTTTTTTATTATTATTATCCTTCATTTATAAACAACTCGATTGGATTTCTTATGATGATGATTCATTCTCATTTCTAAATACATGTTATATGATGATAAAAAATATATCGTTTCGATTAATGCCCCTAAAACCATTGAAATATGTTTGATGTAATATGATAATTTTATTTCATTTGGTGTATATGATTTTAATTTATGTTTATCATGTTTTCTTTGAAACGAGTTGTATCAATCAAAACTTTGATAGGTTCAACTTCTAACGGTGATAACATTTGAACTGTAACTCCGTTTTAGGTCCACAACCTGTCAAATCAAATCTTATGAAATTATCTAAAACATGGAAAAAAATTTTGATTTTTGGCGTCGGATTGTATAAAAACTGACGCCAAAAATATATTTTTTTCATTTATAGCGTCGGTTTTTTTAAATAACCGACGCCAAAACTATTTTTTTTTAATTTTTCACGTCAGTTTTTATGAAAACTGACGCCAAAAATGATATGAATTAGTTTTTTTGGCATCAGTTTTTTACAAAAACGACGCCAAAAAACAAATGTTATTCATTTTTTGGGTCGGTTTACAAAAACTGACGTAAAAATTCATATTTTTTACGTCGGCAACTTCGACGTCGGTTAAAAACTGACATTGAAAACCATTTTTCTGCTAGTGATTCTCTCTAAAATTGTTATATTGGGTATTAATTTAATCCCCAATAGTTCAAGAGGAGTTGGTCTAAGATGTAACACCTTTATAGACACTACTAGGGGATAGATATTTTGATAATTCACATTCTCCTCATGAACAATTTTGAAATATGAGAGGATATAACCTATGTAATCCTATAATAATTACTAGTGATACGAGGTAACTATAAATTTCCATGGGTTGGTTATTTTATGTTTTATTATGAGCTTATTTTCATAGATATCCTTTTTGAGTTTCTATGTGATGGGAATGCGTTGGGATACATTTATAGAGTTTTTATAGATGTTTGGGGTATATTTTAGCATTAATTTTAACATGTGAAAAAGTTTTTTACGGAATAATTCATTTACATGTTATGGATATAATATTAAAGGTAATGATAACCTTTAGGGTCTATATGATCTTTAAGGTTTAGGTAATTATGGGTTATTAAAAATTTGGAATAGAAGTTTTATGGTATAAATAACCATGGAATTGATAATTATTAATTTATTCTGTGATTAGTTTTTTTGGGGAAGAACAACATTATATGATTAACATAAATAAAATATTATTGGATTAGATAAGATTTTACTTGTGCAATAAATAATGAATTATATTTTGTAAGTATATATGATTTTAATGTGGATTTATTGTGATTAAGGTTAATTATTGAAATTTTTAGAATATTTTGGATATTATTTTATTAGGTTAAATACTTTTTTGGGTATATTTCATTTTTTGGGATAGGTTCTTTTGGAGAAAAATGTTAAATTTATCTTAGAGGAAAGTGTGATCAAGTCCCTCGAATTTTTGGATTTTTAAAATAGAATATTTTCAAGATATGTATTTGTACTGCTTAATGTTTATCATTCTTATTATTTTGGAGGAGTTTAATATCAATGTGTATTTTCATTGTTATTAATATTATTTTAAAATTGTAAAACCATTTTTCTGTTTCTTAGCAGTAACCCAACCCCATAATCCCTGAGCCAGTGTTGTGCTACCATTACATTGGAATAAATACAATGAAATCACATCCTAAAGGACTAAATAATTTAGTTGGATTGGTAAACTATATAAATAAATGGGTACTGTGTTATAAATAAACATATAAATTAAATTATAAATTTTTTCAATAATAACTTTATTCTATCTAGTATATCCTTGAATACAATTCTTGGTACACTTCATGGAATCCTTGGTAAAGGAAACAAATTAAAGGTGATATAAAATTATCAGAAACTATAACGTAAAATGGAATAAATAATGAATCAATGAGAATAATAAATTTATAAAGGTATATATCTAAAAATATATTCCATTTAATTAATAAATTGAGAACTAATTGCATAAATATTTTTTTCATTGTGAAATTATCTTGGATAATAATAATAGAATACCGAATAAAGGTAATGCCTAAATATTTGATGTGATTTCTAAGGAACATTAAAATATATAACTTCAAGACTTTATCAAGTATGTCTGAAACTATAGGTGGAAATTTATTTAATTTTGAAAACATATTTGTCTCAAGAGAGACTTTCGGTTCATAGTGGGACTATATAACGTATGGGCCCCACCAATAAATACTAGTCAAAAGAATTATCATATATTGAATAATATATTTAATTAATAAACAATGAGCCTTATCATCACATATCTATATTTACAAAAAGATACAGATTTATCAATTTTTCCCAATTTAATCAAAGAAATTTCAAAATAAACGTTATATGTAAAAATGAAATATGGTTTAGGAAATAATCAAATCAATGATAAATGATATGGATATTTAGGGGAAATTTATTTTTCAATGGTCATTATAAAGTAAATAACATATGGAGAAATTAATGACTACAAAGTGATTCAAGGAGGTGAATATAGATACTATCCTTTTTGAAATTAATCATTAGCCATCTAGTGTAATAATAAAGATGGAAATAATATGAAATATACCAATTATAGTAAGAATATGAGTTTTTCATTGAATAATTAAAAATATCTTTTAATAATTCATGTGGAAAATATATTTTTCATTTTGGGAGAAAATTGTGAAATATTTTTCATTTAAAATAATTTTTAAAAACATTTTCATTAAAAATCATTTATTTAAAAATTCAAAGGAATCTTTAATGAAACGAAAATGGGAAATTCCTATGAGGTTAGAAGAATTTTCCTTTTTCATGTTAAAAGGTTCACAAAGTTTCTTGATTAGAAATTTCCAAGAATATTTCCTTGAAAAAATTTGTAAAAGTTAAATGGGGAAACATTACTTTAATAAATCATATTTAAAACATCAAAAATATTTCTGAAATAATGTTCATAAAACATGTTTTTGGGAGGAAGTAGGATCCCACCAAAGAGAAAAATAAGTAGAGTTTTCTTAATAACATTTTTAAAACATTTTGGATTCCAAAATGTAGAAAATGGTACTATTGATTGAGAAATATCATAAATTTCCATAGGAGAATAAAATTAAATGGTTTATTGAAAAATTATATAATAATTTCTTTCAATTTAAATTCAAGTGTAAATAATCCGGAATAAGAATGGATTGTGAAATAAACTCTTGAAAGGACCATAACATTGAGGTTAGAATAATCCAACTAATCTATTAAGTGAATCAAATGTAAATATACATAAAATAAGTGGGAATTAAAAAATATAAAGTAAATATTTTCTATACTCATAATCATAAAATGTAAATAAAAATGAGGAAGTAATATAACTTAATGAAATGAAATTTAGTTATATAATTCATTACCACTTGGTAACTTCTAATTAAAATAAAATTAGAAAATATAATTGAAATTGAAACATAAAATAACATGAATAATGACTTAATAATGATATTACATGTTAAAGGTAGTATATTAACCACATTAAAGTTAATTAGTTCATAGTAACAGTTATGTCTCAATGGACCGTAAATTTAGGCGAAAACCCTTACCCTATGCTTCCCTTTGGTTGAACAATATTTAACATCATGTATAATGGTTTAAGCATGTTATTAACTTATAACATATCCATATCTATATTTATGATATCATATATATATATATATATATATATATATATATATATATTTATAACCCATTTGTTAATTATCAAGCATTATTTTCATCGTTTCTAGTGTCAATTACCTTGTTTTCAAGTATGTTTTGTCTTGTTATTTTTTTAATATTAATATATCATTATTAAATAATATTCTAAATTTAAAACATGATGTAATTATCATATATATTATTCATATATTTTTTTTATAATTATACATAAAATTTTGATATTGGAAATGAAATACACCATAGATGGAGATGGAAGGCATTACATACGCATTAACATTATTAGCATTTTATTACCATGTTATAGAATAAAAAGTAAAGTATATATAAGAATATTATTATCACATAACCATATTTGTGTATTATACATAACATATGTTTATTAAAATCATCCTCAATACCTTCCATGTAATGTGTGAGCGAGTCACATTGCTTTGAGGAGGCAGTAGTCCACATGCCCACAAATGATGTTATAGTATTCCCAAAAATTGGATTGCCTGAAGATATGTGTTATAGAATAATTAAAGGAGCGTAAATAAATTAAAAATATCATATATATCATATATAAATGATAAATACATCATTATCCCAAACCTTTAAAGGTGGTAATGGAGGAAAGAACGACATCAGTTCATGAGGTGGTAGTCTATCGTACACAAGTACAATGATTTTGTATCTCATTTGAGGGATGTGAGTGATATCATAGGTCATAAAATTAATATAATAATATCTTATCATATTTATATTCTAATATAATTATATAAAAAATATATATAAATAAGTTAAGGTTTGTAGAATAATCATTGAAGAATATTACCTACTATTTGGGAAACTCATTTAGGATTATAAGAAAAATCCTTCCTTGGTCTTATTCCATTCCAATTTTAGGCTTATAGGATGAGGGGATGGAATTTGGGAGTTTATTTTGTTAGGGGGTTTATAATCCAAAGGTCTTGAGATGTGTGAATAATTGGGAGGGGTGAGTGAATTTTTTTATAGTGAATGAGGAGTGACATTCATATAAATATAAAAAGGTAAACACTGTTAAGTGGTCTCCCTTACATCATGTGTCACCATTTATGAACCATATTTTATCCAAGGGAGGATCTGGTAGGAATATGGACTGAAAATTCGGTTTTCACATGTGTGTAGGTCATTTTTTCCCTTAAGATTAAGGTTTAGTCCATTTAAAAGATTAATTTTGACCTAATCATGGTAATTAATTTTAACTTCATTCACTAATAATTTTGATAAAAAAACGATGTTGAACACACTATAATTTTGAAATTATTTTGATTCCAAAATTTGAATCCTTTTTTTATAATTCCAATTACAAAAGTTTCAGAAACTAATTTAAATTTAATCCTTTAGACAGTAAGAGAATGTAGTTTTTTGGAAAAAAACATTATGGAGGATGTCTTTGAGAAATAGGTGAGGATAAATTAATTTTAACGAAATAGTGATTAAATATATAAAAAAGAATGGATTTTATTATAATCATTCTTAATAAGATGATTTAGATCTGATGGAAGTCCATCTAACTATGTAAGCCCCTTGTTAATTCCATTATTGGAGAGCATGTATTCTATAATGTTTCCTTCCAAATATATATGATTGATGGTGAAATTGAAGCTCAATAAGAGTGTGTGACATTTCATCCTTCTAGAATTGTGCTTCCTAGAAAAATGTATCACACCATTTCATATAGCTTGTACAATACTGGTGGATTCGCTTTCAAGCTAGAGATTATCCATGCCTTTGAGCCAGGCAAAGCAGATAGAATGAATGAAACTGAACAATTTCACCTATAGAGAAGAAGAAATATCATAGGTACCCTAAAAACATTCATGTAATTTAAGATTGATTTCTATATAAATAGAACCATATCGTGTAGGACCTGATTAACTTTAAAGTCTCCATCATCATTAATTTTAATCTATCCTTTTAGGGTAACTTTCTATAAATAATCATTGAAACCATGATGTTGTTTGTATTCTATATGGACTCCAATTTTTTATAGAACCATGATTTCATCTAAAGAGTTGTAGCAGTAAATTTATTGAAGGATTTTGGCTCCCTCGATGTTGGGATAAGGAAATCCAGAGCCATATTGAGGTGAAAACAATGTTATCCATTAATGATAACAATTCGGCCAGACCATAAAATGTGCACAGTTTGTACTACAACATCCAGGATTAGGTTTTTGATTTGAGGGTCATCATGAATAGTTGTACAGTTATGAATCCTAGCAGGAATATTGTATCTTTTAGGTATAGGAATTTCAAAAATGTCATATAGAACTTTCTAGAGATATGAGGAAGTGTCACATGATAAGAATAAGTGTGTGATGTCCTCCATGTTTTTATTAAAGTAAATTCATCTGAAAAATATGAAAATTATAATAGATTATATTTAGTCATCAGTAGGTATTTTATTATGGACAACACTTCAAATCAAGGTCATCCTGGAGGGGATGAACTAAGAATTATCATATTGTTTTATCCATGGGAATCCACTTTTAGATTCAAATTTATCAGGTTAAAAAAAATTTGTATCAAGATTTACATTATGGGAATGTACCCAGACTAAGGTATCCTTGGAACAAGAAAAAAGTTCTAAAGGATATTTATGTGATTACTAATAAAATACATATTGTAAAGAGTTGTGAAGTCCTAAATTGAGACATTAGAATCCATTGGTATATGCTCAGGATCAACTGAAGAAATGATAGGGGAGCCCTTCCAATTATCAATCAATCAATTCAGAGAGGATTCCCTGTAAGCAATCCATCTTTAATGAGACATAATATTAGAAGAAAATGACTTTATGGATAGCTATATAGAGGAACTCATATTAGTATTTATGCCCATGTTTAATTTTTCAATTAATCTGTCTATAAGAAAATTGAGAGCCATCAAGTCATTATTAGATCGGTTCCAAGTGAATAGGGCTTGAAGAGCCTCATTGAATAATTATATGTTTTTTTATTATCATTACTCCCTTATAAAGGGGTTTTAAACATTTATTCTATGTAATAGTGATTGATTATCTTTTGAGTTAGAGTAATTAGAAACTAAAGTTCCATCCAGTGGCTGATACGTGTAAGGAGAATCTATGAAATCAATAGTGTTTGTTTTCGTACTATCTATTGCATAATTTATAACAGCAGGAAAGTCAGTACATCCATCATTTAATATGATATCAGAGTAACATTTATTGTTACAATCAAGTATTTTATAATCAATGGAGTTTTCACAGTGAGTATGGAGGTCCTGAAATGGAGGTCTGAGTAGATGACTACCATTGCAGGCTAGAGGATCATACCTGTTTGAATTATTCACTAATCAATAATCAGGGTGGACCGCTATTCTAGAGTTAGAGTCTTGAGAAACTAGGGGTCTATCCACTAGATGATCCATGCAAGGAGAATCTATAGATTTTGTAGGGATATTGTGCATACATTTGGTTTTATAATATAGAGTAGTAGGAAAGACAATACATCCATCAATTTGTATGTTCCCAGAGGCTGAATTCTTGATACAATTATGGATTTTAAAACCAGTTCTAGATAGATCAAAGGTGATAAATTTTATAATATGTTGAGCAACCTATGATGAAAAATTAACTTCTTCATTCTCATGTTCTTCTTCTTCCAATTGTATTTCCCAATATTTTTTAGATCTAGTATTTGAGTGAGTGATTTATTTCCTCACCCATTTTAGTTCCTATATCTTTTTTGAGGATTCACCTTTATCGATTACCATATCTTTTCCCTTCTGGTTTCTAGAAACTTATATCCAAGAATTTGGATCATAAGGGGTTTTCATTAGCTTTTGGAGGACCCTGCAATTGAAAAATGAATGGACAATAATTTTATAAACATCAAAAAATGGGGGTTTGTATTCATATTTGACACTAACCTCATTTTTTATCATTGACAATGAAATTAATGACTTTAAAAGCTCAGAGTGTAAGTTTTCCTCAACTTTTATCCTAGCATAAATACCCAACTCACCACATTGGGTGTGTTGGTCAAATTTTAGAGGAATTCCAATGTAAGAGTCAATGTCATTCAGTATTTTTAGATGCCAAAAATCCCATCTCATTATATGGAGTCTGATCCAAAGATGAGATGAGTAGTTTTTTTGATATGAGATTGAAATTGATATCCTAATCTGAAGTCCATAAGATTCAAGGATTCAAGTGTAGATTTCCAAAACTCAACACAACACCTAAATATTCTTTTCATCCAAGGATTATATGGAAGTAACCATTCTTAATTGGGATTAATCTCTAATTAAAAAACCCCAAAGGTAATAAATTTGTAATTTTTGGTACACAAAGGTACATGGATTATCCCCTTTTGATAACAATATTTTACCGAACAAGTATAATCATGACATTTATAACCTTATTTAGTGAGAACCAGGATCCACAATAAGTGAGATTCCCCACCATCCATCATTTTAATGGGAAACTTATGTGAGGAATTATTCAATACATCTCATCCCATAAGGGATTCTAAGAATGAGATACCTTTGGATCTAAAATAATGTATGTTTCAATCCCCATTTAGGGAATTCCATTTTGAAACATTAGAGACAACCTCCTTGAACAAAGTTTCCCAATATAGTTTGAAAAAATCCATGGAATATGAGTATTAAATTAAAATATATTCATCATGTTGGATTATTGAAATAGAAACTTGATCTTGCTAATGATTCGAAGGTGATTTTCTCAGGAGATTCATCTATCTCTAAATCATTTTTCATTTTAGTCTTTTGAAAGTAAAAATGTTCAAAATCTTGAAGTATTTTTATATCCAAATTAAATTTTATATTGATTAAAATTAAATAAATTTGATTAATTTATGTATAATTTAACTAAATATACTTAAATTAAAATTAAAAAAATATTTTATCAATGTAAATAAATTTTAAAAAAAATATGTTTTAAATTAAAATTCAATTTTTTCTACTCATCAAAAAATAAAACGTCACAAAAAATACTAAAAAATACCCCAAAGATAATTTTTTCATTATGATTTAAAAAATTATGTCTATTTTGAAATATAAAATTTATATATTTTTTAAAACATGTTAAACATTAACATGTTGAAAAATTTCCTTTTTAGAAAAATACAATTTTTAAGAGTAAAACTAGGATTATTTTTATAATATGCCTATCAAATCTATTGGATGAATATAAATAAGATTTGATTGAATATATAATATATATATATATGTTTAACATAATTTAGTAATAACATTTAATTTAACTTATTATGATAAAAAACTTTGGTGGTCATAAGAATAGTTCTTTAGGAAAAAATTTCTGATATATTAAATTTGTTTTTATATTCATTTCTATTTAATTTTTAACCAATGAATTGAAAAATATTTTTTCACAATTAATTTTATCCTTTTTATATCCACTAATTTAATGTCTATGTCTCATTATGTTAAATAATAATATTGTAATAATATATTTCTTTCAGTAAATCTTGGTCATGTGTGTAACGAAAAACTATCGAACAAATTCATTCTTCCGTGTACCAAAAGCTACCAAATAAAGTCATTCTTGTGTGTAATGAAAGATAACTATGTTTTTTAGACATTACAAAATATAGAATATATTTATTTAAAATACTAAATAAATCATAATTTCATGGGACATTATATTCATTTCTATGCACGTTGTTGCATTTCATAAACATTATTAAGTTAAATATCATTATTTTAGAATTTTGTGGTGTTACAATATCCCCATATAAATTAAATTACATCCTCTCAATTTAACTCTATCTTGGTAATAAATGGTTTAGTTTTTGAAAATTTATTCATGGAAATACAACTTCGTAAAAGGGTTAAAAACATCTGCTTAATAAGAGGAAAGGGAAGTACAAAGGTCATGTAATTGGGTTCTAAAGAAGGATTACATAAGTTAAAAGTTAAAATATGTACATGGAGGAAAATCATGAATATTTATTGGGAATTATTGAGGCCATTGATAAAAAAATTAACTATTAAATGGAATGTCAAGGGCCTCAAAGTCATTAATCTGTGATGATTTTAAAGACCATCGGTTTGTCAAAAACTAAGTTATTAGGATAACATTTTCTTTTACGATCATTCTTCCTAATGTTAAGTAATTGTTTTTATTCCTCAAAATACATGGGGATTTAAATACATGATATATTACTATAAATAAAATTTCATCCTTTGGTAGTGCTTAGATCAATTTCCAATTCAACCATTACTTGAATAGATTAATATCCCAAAATGTTTTTTTATACCTAAAGAACTAAAATTCACTTTTAAATGATCCTAAGATCTACCTAATGTGTCTTTATATCCATCTACATATATTTTCCAAAACCAATACACTAAAAAATTAATACTATTATTACTTTACTAATATTTATTCGTTAAATTGTATAAGTAAACATAATGATATAGTTACTAGGACATTGAATAGGCCATGGGTACGAATAAAACCCTTATTGTCCTTTGATCATGGGTTCAACCCCCACTACCCCACTGGATGAAATGGGTTTTCACCCTACATGATGGTTTTCCTTTTTCTAAGATACATTAATATAATACATATAGCGTTTCAAAAAATTATGATGTAAAACCTTGAAATAAATTAAATTATTAAATAATACAATGTTTTTTACAAAGTCTAATATTATTATTTTTATATCGACCATAAATTTTATTAATAACTTTAATGTCTTTAAAATTTAAATGAATTATTCCTCAAATAACATTTCTATTAACATTTAATAAACTAATGAGTTGTATTACCACAAATTTCTTCCAAAATATCAATAATCTCAGTAGAATCTTGTAGAGACCCAAAGCTTGACGTACATGGACATTACATTACTTTTGCGGAATACTTAATATATAACATAAATAGACACACAAGGACCGTAATATTTTAGTGTCCTTGGAAACTCATAATATAAACATCTAATCATGTTGAAAATCTTCAACATCTCCCATAATGATCTTCCCCTTTTCGTTTCCTTACCTAAAACATTTCTTTATTTCCTGGGGAAAATAAAACATAAAAAGGGTGAGCTCAAATGATCAGTAAGGTAAAACATAGAGAACATAAAACAATCTATAAACATTTGAAAACAAAAACTTGAAAATGAAATCTAAACCTTAAAACCTCGACCAAAGACATAAATCTTGGAAGTAAGTAAGGAATTTATCATAAAGGAACATCAATCATGATAAAATAGCATGGTAATAAAACATATAATTGTGGAAAAACATTATGCACATGATATAATTTCCATGGTTTCCAAGGCATTGCTGCCAATACCATTTTAGTGGACAAAGTCCGTTTCTGAATCGAGTTCACTCCTCGTTTCAGTACTGTAACACTGAACTAGATTAACTTACCATTCCAGCCATGTATATCTCATGAGATATAAATCATTAACTAATTCATTGGAGGGAGATATAGGTCCCACCCATCTCATATTGAAATCATTCTTTCGTGTGCCACAATATAAACATAAATCATTTATCATAACCCAAGAATAAAATGGGTTTCATAAACATCATTCCATCATAATGTAATCCATACAAAAAAATTGGATATCATTTCATCATTAGAAAAGTGAAACCACGTAAATCATAGAGACATGATACTTGAAACATACACATGTGAAATAATGTCATCTTAGATGAAAATGGTTTTGATAAAACACTTGAAATTAATTCTTGAGGAAAATATCCCTTTTTCATCAAAATCATTTTATTTTCACAAAATTTCATGAAATTTTAAAAGAAAAGGGATTTTTTGAAAATATTCATGAAATATTTTGGATGAAGCTTCATGAAAATAAGGCTTTATAAAACCGTAAAAATCCGTTCACGCTGTATAAGTTAAAAATAACATTTTTCTCGTACTTTTGTCGGAAAAGTCAAAAAGTACCTCGTAAAAGAAAGATTCCATACATACCATGTAGTAAAAGTAAAAAATGGGTAAAAGGGACATTAAAAATATATGAAAACACTTTTATAAAACATGGACATTGATGATAACAACAACCCCAATAAATACTTACGAATAAGAAATCTTGGATAAAAATGAAATTTGCGAAATTATTCCTTACCTTAGGTTTGATATGCTTCGTACGTATCCGAACCTCATGTATAATGATTTAAATAATGTAATTGACTTATTACAGAATCATATTCATTGTTATGATATCAAATATGTTTCACTTATGACATTATATTACCTGTTCTTTTGTAAATTCCACGTTAAAGTAGTGTTTTGGGTAAAATAATTTCATTTATCGTATGTGTTTCGACTTTTCGTTCGTGATATTATTTCTTATATCCTGATTTACATAATTACAGAATGTAAAAAATGATTTATATATAATATATATTCATCATATACATATATATATTATAGATCTATAAAAGGAATGAAATACACCGTTCATGGAGACGGTAGGCCGTAAGTACGCATGAACGTTGTTTTCGTTTCCTTACTGAATTGAATGAAACTAAATAGATGACATACATATATATATACATAAATCCAGTAGAATTATTATTTCATATATTTAATTATTATTAATTATATAAACTTTATGATCATTCATGTATGGTTAACATGGAGAATGAATCTCATCGCGTCGTGGAGAGGGTAGTCCGTACGTACGCACGAGCAATGATATCATTCCCATAATTATTGAATAGAATTTTAGTGGATGGTATAATATATCAGAATCCATATGATTTTATAATAACCATATATAGTTATTCTTTACACCACTATACCCATCCATGTAAGGTGTTGGTGGAAAAACAGATTTCACCACGGCGTGGAGACGGTATTCCGTACGTACGCACGCGTTATAATTTCATTTTCCGTAGGATGGATAGATGGTGAAATAGGGTTGTTTAATACTTATAATAACATATCATTATATTAGTTATACTGATGTTATTACTTCATAATGATACAACTAAATAAGAAGAAGTGGAAGAAGAAATAAAGTTGAAAGAATCGGTAACGGACATTACCTCTTCTTTGAAGCGCCTCTTTGAGACCTCCTTTTAGGGCACTAAAATTGGTTTTTGAAGAATACCAAGACCTCTAGGATGTCTCTAGGGAAGTGGAGAAGATAATTTTCCAGGGTTTGGCCGAGCTTGAAGGCTCAAAGTGGTGTGAGGAAGAGAGGGAGGAGGTGCCCTTTTATAAGGGAGGAGAGGGGCACCTTTGGAAAAACTAAAAATATTATTTTATTATAAAGTCATATTCGGTTTTTTAATAGCTCCAAATTGATTTATTTAGAATCTAATATTAGGATATGTCGAAATCCTCTCATCCAATATAATTTAGACAGGTTTAGGTTTCTATTCTACCTTATCATTTAGAATTAACCTTAAGTTAAATAATTTTACTTTTACCGTGTCTTCTTGTTTTCTTACATTATAAGGTTAATAAACTTACTATAACAAGAAAAACGAACCCCAATTTGTTTATTATTAATATATATAACCTTATCTAAGTCATTTGTCTGAAACTTATATTTTTAGGAATAAAATAACAATTAATAATATAATATATTTTTAAAAACTATTTTATGTCAATTTTGACACTATTTGGTAATTGATTTTTGTGAAAATCATAACAGAATTATTAGTTCGAAAAAAGTTAATTAAATCAAAACTAACATGTCATATTAACCTATAAAATTATTTAAATTCATAAAAAGTCTCAAATTACATTTATTTGGGTATTTATAACATCAATTATGTCAATATTTCATTAATAAGATAATTACTGCATCATCTTTGTGTCATAAATAAATTAAATTATTTAATGTCTAAAAATTATAAATAAAATACCATTATATAGTAAATCGTTTTATCTTTCTAATTAATATTTATAGTCGAATTTATCTTATGTATAACCCTATATTAAAAATGTTTTACTTATTAAACATTGATTTTAACTATTTTAACCCTTCTTTAAATAAATTAATATTAAATGTCCTAATCTAATCCAAGTGGGCCTAAATGGTCATAATTTATTAATAAGGTTGTTTTTGGTCTAATTACACTTATACAATAGAATTAGGACATGTTTTAGGGTAATAATAATATCATTTTTACCCTTAATTATCCTATTTACTTTTAACTGTGGTAAATAAAAGTAAAAAGTTACTATTCACCAAAAATTATTTTCATCTCATTGAACCACATTTTAGTCCTTGATATTAACCGTTTCTATCATATTTTTGAAATTCAATTCACAGAAGTGGTAAAATTTAATTTAAATTAAAAAAACACAGTTTTTTAACTACCACTAAGTGGTTTCACTAATCATCGAAAACTGAAGTTTTTCAGAAAAATACCAAAAATTCAGCCTAAGAATTATTTGATATTCTGAATTAAAAATTTATTTCTATTTTTTCAAATTAATAACATATAAGTGTCATTAATTAATTTTAAATTTAATTCCCGTTATCAAAAGAAATAGCATGTTTTTAAGAAACAAAAACAATCAAAAGATTGATACTTGTTTATATCCAATTTCAAAGTGAAATTAATTCCAATGAACAACATTGGATTAAATGGTAAAAATATATTCTAATTACACTTTAAAACCAATTAAAAAGATAATCTAACCATATGAAATATTATTATGAAAAAAAAAATTAATTAAAATATAGCATGTTTTTACTATTCATTAAAATATGAAAGTTATCAGAATAATATGAAAAATTTATCCAAAGTAAATTTTTATATCCTGATTCCAAATAAGAATTTTATTTTGTCAAATTGAACTTATAGACATGTCAAAAACAATATTTAAGGTGGGTGCGTCATCAAAAGGTGGGAAAACTGTAATTTTTGAAAAATACATATTTTACACGAAAAAATTATTTTGTTCTCATACCATATTCTATAAAATGTGTAAGATGAATAATAATGTTATAAAATTCAAAATTTAGTTAATACTACTCATAAAGGCTAGTCCATAATAATATTATAACAATATATCGTTGTTTAGTGAAACATGGTATTGCGTACAACACACACTATCGAGGAAGGTCGCGATTGTGTGTAATACAAGCCAAGTCAGGGTTGCGTGTTGTGAAAGACTCCTCCGTTGTTTTGTATAACAGAATACAACTATATTTCATTTATACATTGAATATATACATATACACCCAATGTTTCGTAGAATAACTACTATCAAAATTGTGTGTAACATGATCCAAGAATAGTGTTGTGTATACTGCAAGCCCATACGGTGTTGCGTATAGCGCAAGGAAATCTTGTTGTAGCTTACAACACAAGACATCAATGAAATTAAAATAATATTTTTCATAAAATCTCAGGGTGTTACATTCTACCCCCCTTAAAATGAATTTCGCCCTCAAAATTCGTCGGGGTTATAAATCATTTACTCTTTATAGAAACCCACATCATAAAAAGGAAGACTAAACCATAATTTTAAAAACTAAAGTATGAAATGTAACGATTACCCAAAGAAACTCATCACTGGGTTTCCATATAGGAGAACATAGTTGAAAATATATATATGGAATAAAAATCTAACCATCATGTTCTGATGGAGAGTGGTAGAGAACATGGCTATGAAAAAGCCATCAATCACAAAGCCATAGATTTGTGATGATCGAAGGTACCATCTGATTCATCAGATATAAGGGTACTAGGACAACATTTTTGGTTTTCAAGATCATTTCCCTAAAGCTGATGAAATTGGAATTAGAATAAATACTTTCTTGATTTTGGTACAGTCTCACCGTTGGTCATTCTTTGGACAATTTACAATTTATCTATTAAATAAATGAAGTTGAATTTGTCATTCGTGAAGTGTTAGCAGATCATGTGATAGAATGATAGGTCATTCCATCTATCTCAAACAAATGGTTATAAAAGTTATCAAAAATACATAAGTCCATCTATAGTGATATTAATCATATATGGTTCCTAAAATGGACTTATAATTCATATATCATACTGAATAATATATTAAAACTAGTTTCTACTAAACAGGGACTTCCTGTAGGCCAGTGGTAGGCGATAAAGTCCAGTCGCACTTCGGTTGTGGGTTTGATTCCCACAGCCTTTTCCGACACGATGGGATGTCGCCCATCTTGCAGGTTTTCCTTTTTCTAAAACTACATTACTATAACATCCCATAAATAATATCGAAAAACTTCTATCCTTAAACAATACTAACTTATGTCCAACATAATCCATTCCAATCTTTAGGATTTTCCATAATACTACAGTCCACTCTCATATTATAGTGAAAATGATTACCAGAGATTTCATATAACAAGCATGTTAATACCATCGTTGATCCCCATATATCATAAGATATGTCTTGTTGGTCACATTCCAAACATTCGAAGGCCTTAATCAAGTATTCTCTTGAAAAATTAATACCCATTGAATCTTAGTGAAAACATGAGTGCTGTCAAAAGTTAACTCTTTCCACAAAACAAAACCCCAGAATTCTATATATTCAAACCATGATATAACTATTTCCTTATATCAGTCATGAGCTCATGAATACTGTCAAACATTTTATTTTCTCCTTATCCCTTCATTATGAGCATGTCATCTTTTTTCCAAAAATATCTCAATCACTTTCCATGGTTACCGGTACCATAAAATTATTGAAAACCACAATATACCAATACATAAATATTCCAATATTCCATGATACTATATACAAAATTATTTTGGAATCCCATTACATAAACACTTAATCATTCCACCACATCATTGTCATATTCAACATCGCCAATAGTAATCACATGTGACTTCCATTTGTCCTTTTCCTTAAGTGGTTTCTCATGTCAATCATCACTAACCCTTGGATTAGGGAATTTATTAGCATAATGCCCCATTTCCTTGCACTTGAATCATTGAAGAGTTGGTGGTGCGTTCTCTTTAGTCTTTTATTTATTCACATCATTTTCAACCCTTTTTCCATTACTTCGACACTCAGCTGCTCGATGACCTTCTTTTCCACACTTAAAACTTTTTCTAGTCCCTTTAAAATAGTATCCACCATGCTTCTTTCCACACTTTGAGCATAAGGAAACATTCATCTACTTTTCACCATTATTATGAGATTTCTCCTTAAACTCCATCTTTCTTTTCTTGTCAAAACCATGAGATTGATAAGTAACACCAACTTCCATTTCTACCTTGATAGCACAACGCACAATTTCTTCATAGATACTAAAGTCTCTTATATCTAATGCCCTTACAATATTTGGTTTTAATCCACTGAAGAATTGATCAACTTTACTTTCAGGTTAGATGATAAAGCCAGATGCATACCTTGCAAGCCTTGTAAAATTCACTTCGTATACACCAACAGATTCATCATCCTTTTTCTTTAGTTCAAGAAACTCCTTCTCCATATTTGTTCGAAGAATAAGAGGAAAGTACTTATTGAAAAATAAGTTCTTGAACTCGTCCCATTCCATGGACTCAATTTCATCTCTTGGCCTCGTATTCTTGATAAGATTCCACCATTGATCATCTTCACCTTCCAAAAAATATACTGCTAAGATGACTTTATCATGTTCAGAACATTGAAGAACTGAAAATATCTTTTCAGTGGTACTGATCCCTTGTTCAGCAACAAGTGGATCAGAAGACCCACTGAGAGACGGTGGACGTTGCCTCATGAAGGACTCAATATAATATTGTTCCCTTCTCTGCTCATTTGGAATTCCAGAATGATTCATAGCTTGTGTAAGTATAGAAATAATATTTTTCGCTCCATCTCCCATAACATTTGTTTGTTCATGAGGAAAATAATTTCTTTGTCCATTGCATTGATCAACACGGTTCCTTCGGGTTCCAGCCATCGTTTAAAACCCAAAAAGAATAGTGTGAGAGGCAAAAATCATGCTAGGGAAAAAACATAATAAATGGGGAGTACCATCAATATCTAACATCTTAGGTTAAATTTTATGATCGTTACCGTAGTTCTAGGACTATATCCTATACGTATACTTATCCTTAGGGACATCCCTAGACATACCTTAGAAATATCTCTATGGATCTCACTAACGTTTTCGCATCCTAGTTTCCAAAGGTTAACAAACCTCCCTCTGATACCAACTGTAGAGACACAAAGCTTGACGTACATGGACATTACATTACTTTTGCGGAATACTTAATACATAACAAAAACAGACACACAAGGACCATAATAGTTTAGTGTCTTTGGAAACTCAGAATATAAACATCTAATCATGTTGAAATATCTTCAACATCTCCCATAACGATCTTCCCCTTATCGTTTCCTTACCTAAAACCTTTCTTTATATCCTGGGGAAAATAAAACATAACAAGGGTGAGGTCAAATGCTCAGTAAGGAAAAACAAGAGAACATAAAACAATCCATAAACAGTTGAAAATAAAAACTTGAACATGAAATCTAAACCTTAAAACCTCGAGAAAAGACCTAAATCTTGGAAGTAAGTAAGGCATTTATCATAAAGGAACATCAATCATGATAAAATAGCAGGGGAATAAAACATGTAATTGTGGTAAAACATTAAGCACATGATATGATTTCCATGGTTTCCAAGGCATTGCTGACAAGATCATATTAGTGGACAAAGTCCCTTTCTGAATCGAGTTCACTCCTCGTTCCAGTCCTGTATCACTGAACCAGATTAACTTAACGTTCCAGCCATGTCTATCTCATGAGATATAAATCATTACCCAATGCATTAGAGGGAGATATAGGTCCCACCAATCTCATATTGAAATCATTCTTTCGTGTTCCACAATATAAACATAAATCATTCATCATAACCCAAGAATAAAATGGGTTTCATAAACATCATTCCATCATAATGTAATCCATATAAAAAAATTGGATATCATTTCATCATTAGAAAAGTGAAACCATGTAAATCATAGAGACATGATACTTGAAACATACATATGTGAAATAATTTCATCTTAGATGAAAATGGTTTTGATAAAACACTTGAAATGAATTCTTGAGAAAAATATCCTTTTTTCATCAAAATCATTTTCTTTTCACAAAATGTCATGAAATTTTAAAATAAATAGGTTTTGTTGAAAATAGTCATGAAATATTTTGGAGGAAGCTTCATGAAAATAAGGCTTTATAAAACCGTAAAAATCTGTTCACACCGTATAAGTTAAAAATAACATTTTTCTCGTGCTTTTGTCGGAAAAGTCAAAAAGTACCGCGTAAAAGAAAGATTCCATACATACCATGTAGTAAAAGTCAAAAATGGGTAAAAAGGACATTAAAAATATATTAAAACACTTTTATAAAACATTGACATGGATGATAACAATAACCCTAGTAAATACTTACTAATAAGCAATCTCGGATAAAAATGAGATTTGCGAAATTATCCATTACCTTAGGTCTGATATGCTTCATACATATCTGAAACTCCGGTATAATGATTTAAATAATGTCATTGACTTATTACAGAATCATATTCATTGTTATGATATCATATATGTTTCACTTATGACTTTATATTACCCGTTCTTTTGTAAATTCCATGTTAAAGCAGTGTTTTGGGTAAAATCATTTCATTTATCGTATGTGTTTCGAATTTTCATTCTTGATATTATTACTTATATCCTGATTTACATAATTCCAGAATGTAAAAATTGATTTATATATAATATATATTCATCATATACATATATATATTATATATCGATAAAAGGAATGAAATACACCGTTCATAGAGACAGTAGGTCGTACGTACGCATGAACGCTGTTTTCATTTCCTTATTGAATTGAATGAAACTAAATAGATGACATACATATATATATATATATACATAAATCCAAAAGAATTATTATTTCATATATTTCATTATTACTCATTATATAAACTTTATGATCATTCATGTATGGTTAACATGGAGAATGAATCTCATCGCGTCGTGGAGATGGTAGTCCATATGTACGCACAAGCGATGATATCGTTCCCATAATTATTGAATAGAATTGGAGTGGATGGTATAATATATCAGAATCAGTATGATGTTATAATAACCATATATAGTTATTCTTTACACCATTATACCCATCCATGTAAGGTGTTGGTGGAAAAACAGATTTCACCACGGCGTGGAGACGGTATTCCGTAAGTACGCACGCGTTGTGATTTCTTTTTCCGTAGGATGGATAGATGGTGAAATAGGGTTGTTTCATACTTATAATAATATATCAGTATATGAGTTATACTGATGTTATTACTTCATAATGAAACAACTAAAGAAGAAGAAGTGTAAGAAGAAATAAAGTTGAAAGAATCGGTAATGGACATTACCTCTTCTTTGAAGCGCCTCTTTGAGACATCCTTTTAGGGCACTAAAATTGGTCTTTGAAGAATACCAGGACCTCTAGGATGTCTATAGGGAAGTTTAGAAGATAATATTTCAGGGTTTTTCCAAGATTGAAGGCTCAAAGTGGTGTGAGGAAGAGAGGGAGGAGGTGCCTTTTTATAAGGGAGGAGAGGGGCACCTTTGGAAAAACAAAAAATATTATTTTATTATAAAGTCATATTCAGTTTTTAATAGCTCAACATTGATTTATTTCTAAGATAATGTGGGGATGGCTCGAAATAATCTCATACAATAGAATTTATACAAGTTTAGGTTTCTATTTTAACCTTATCATTTAGATTTAACCTTAAGTTAAATAATTTTACTTTTACCATGTCTTCTCGTTTTCTTACACTATAAGGTTAATAAACTTACTATAACAAGACAAAATAACCCCAATTTGTTTATTATTAATATATATAACCTTATCTAAGTAATGTTTCTGAACCATAGATTTTTAGGAATAAAATAACAATTAATAATATAATATTTATTTTAAAAACTATTTTATGTCAATTTTGACACTATTTGGTAATTGATTTTTGTGAAAATCATAAAAGAAGGATTATTTCAAAAAAAGTTAATTAAATAAAAAATAACATGTCATATTAACCTATAAAATTAGTGAAATTCATAAAAAGTCTCAAATTACATTTATTTGGGTATTTATAACATCAATTATGTCAATATTTCATTAATTCGATTATTACTGTATCATCTTTGTGTCATAAATAAATTAAATTATTTAATGTCTAAAAATTATAAATAAAATACAATTATGTAGGAAATAATTTTATATTTCTAATTTTATATTTATAGTATAATTTATCTTATTTATAGCCCTATATTAAAAATTATTTACATATTAAACTTTGATTTTAACTATTTTAACCCTTCTTTAAATAAATTAATATTAAATGTCCTAATCTAATCCAAGTGGGCATAAATGGTCATATTTTATTCTTAAGGTTGTTTTTGTTCTAATTACACTTATACAATAGAATTAGTACATGTGTTAGGGTAATAATAATATCATTTTTACCCTTAATTATCCTATTTACTTTTAACCGTGGTAAATAAAAGTAAAAAGTTACTATTCACCAAAAATTATTTTCATCTCATTGAACCAAATTTTAGTCCTTGATATTAACCGTGTCTCTAGGATTTTTGAAATTCAATTCACAAAATTGTTAAATTTTAATTTAAATTAAAAAAGTCAGTTTTTTAACTACTACTAAGTGGTTTCACTATTCATCAAAAATTGAAGTTTTTCAGAAAAATACCAAAAATTCAGCCTAAGAATTATTTGATATTCTGAATTCAAAATTTATGTCTATTTTTCAAAATTCATAACATATAATTGGCATTAATTAATTTTAAATTTAATTCTCGTTATCAAAACAAATAGCGTGTTTTTAAGAAACAAAAACAATCAAAAGATTAATACTTGTTTATATCCAATTTCAAAGTGAAATTAATTCCAATAAACAACATTGGATTAAATGGTAAAAATATATTATAATTACACTTTAAAACCAATTAAAAAGATAATCTAACCATATAAATTATTGCGATGAAAAAAGTTGTTTTTAATTAAAATATAGCGTGTTTTTACTATTCATTAAAATATGAAAGTTATCAGAATAATATGAAAATTTTATCCAAAGTAAATTTTTATATCCTTATTCCAAATAAGAATTTTATTTTGTCAAATTGAACTTATAGACATGTCAAAAACAATATTTAAGGTGGGTGCATCATCAAAAGGCGAGAAAACTGCAATTTTTGAAAAATACATATTTTACACGAAAAATTTATTTTGCTCTCATACCATATTCTAGAAAATGTGTAAGATGAATAATAATGTTATAAAATTAAAAATTAATTAATAATATTCATAACGGCTAGTCCATAATAATATTATAACAATATATCATTGTTTAGTGAAACATGGTATTGCATACAACACACGCTATTGAGGAAGGTCGCGATTGCGTGTAATGCAAGCCATATCAGGGTTGCGTGTTGTGCAAGACTCCTCCATTGTTTCTTATAATAGAATCCAACCATATTTCATTTATACATTGAATATATACATATACACTCAATGTTTCGTAGAATAACTACTATCAAAATTGTGTGTAACATGATCCAAGAATAGTGTTGTGTATACTGCAATCCTATACGGTGTTGCGTATAGCGCAAGGAAATCTTATTGTAGCTTACAACACAAGACATCAATGAAATTAAAAGAATATTTTTCATAAAATCTCGAGGTGTTACAAATCTCATTAAAAAAACCTAAAAATATATATTTAAGACGCATGACTTATTATCAACCATAATCTCATAATCCGATAATGGTATCTGTAACTCTTATGTTAATGAAGGCATATGTTTATCTATGATGATCATAAAAGTCTTTCTTAGGGTTATGTTCCCAAATCTCTGTTTTCTTAACTCTAGCTTCCAAGGTTACTAATAATGTTTCCCTAATACCAACTATAGTGATCTGAACATAGAAATTCAGATTCAATGTCATGCTACCATTACATAGGAATAAATACAAGGAAACATCATCCCAAAGGATCGAATGTTTTTTTTGTCTTCCTAAAATATATGAATACATGACTCTATTACAAATGAATAAAAAAAATTACAACATAATTATTTTTCAATAATAAATTTCTTCCATCTATAATATCCTTTTATGACATTATTAGAAATCTTCATGGAATCCTAGGGAAATGAAAAAATAGTGTGTTCACAAATTATCTGTAAGGATAAATTAAAGTGGAATAAATAATGAATCGACGAGAATAATTAATACGATATTTTCAATAACTAAAAATACATACCAATTATTCAAAAAAAAACTGATAATGAAGTGCATCTATAAATTTTTTAATAGTGAAAACCTAATAGATAACGATAAATTAATACTGATTAATGGAAATAGTTAAATATTGGACGTCATGTCTAAGGAAAATCAAAACCTATACCATAAATACCTTTCTCAATAATATTTACAACTACACCTTGAAAAAAATTTGATTTGTAGAACTGATTTTCCTCATGGGAAACTGTTAGTGCATTGAGGGTCTATATAAATTATAATACCCACCCATCACTATTAGTAAAAATAATTTATCATATAGAAAATTATTTATTTAATTATTGTACCATGACCCTTTTCATTGAATATCCATATTAATTAGAATATATAGATATATAAATATTTCCCAAGATAAAAAATAACATTCTAAGTAAAAAACATAGGTAAAAATTATATATGGTTTATGATATAATCATACCCAAGAAAAATGATATTGATATTTGGGGGAAATTTAATGTTCCATTATCATAGGAAAGTGAATAAATCAAGGGGAAGTTAATGGATAAAAAATTATTCAAGGAATAAAAAATTGATACTATCCTTGGTCAAATTAATTTGAATCCATCAAAAGGAATAATAAAGATGGTCTCAATACGACATATAAGAATTGTAGTAATAATAATGGTTATTATGATTAATGGAATGAAAATATATTCATAATAATATTGAGTAAAATAAAATTTTCATATTGAAAAAATTTAAGAAATCAATTTCAAAAAAATCACTTTTGAATTTTTTTAAAATATTATTTTAAAATTTCAAATGAAGATTCAAAAAAATGACTGTGGGTAATTCTTTACGAGTTAAAAATAAAATTAATTCTCCCTTTTAAATGGTTAGAAAAGTGAATTTTTCAAAAAGTGACATGAACCATCCTTTGAAAACAAATTTTAAAGACAAAAGGTGAAAATTTTATTTAATAAATAATTTGTAAAAGGATAAAACATCCTCATAAAAAATGGTTATGAGAGAAAATAGTGTTCTAACAAAAGAGATAAATGAAGTTGTGTTCTCTTAAAAAAAATTTTCTAAAAAATTTTGAGAACCCATGATGGAAAAAAACAAACCATTACTTGAAAATGATAATGAATAACCATATGAGAAGAAAATTAATGCATTTATTGAATAATCATAGAATAATTTTCTTCAATTTAAATTTACATGAATAGAATCCCGAATAAAATGGGATTGTGATGACAACCATTTAAAAGACCATAAGGTTTATGTGAGAATAAACCAATGAATCAATTATATGTAACAAATGTAAATCCACCTAAAATAATTGTAAATGAAATAATAGATAGTCAAAAGTCATTATACACATAATTATAACTTAAAATACCACTAGTAATGAATAAATATTGACATCAATATAAAATAAAAAATATACACCACATAAATGTAAATTGGTTCATTATAATGAATAAGTCTCAATGGAATGTAAATTGAGATAAAATGCTTTACATTATGCTTTCCTTTGGTTGGAAACGCTTTAAAATAATGTGTAATGATTTTAATAATTTAATTATCTCATAAAATAACCATATTAATAATTATTATATCATATATTTTTCATTTATAACATATTCTTACTTTTTTGTTAATACTTTTTTGTTATTTTAAGCATTTTAGGTGTTAATTTCCTTATTTTTTTAGTATGTTTTCACTTGTTATTTTTTGTTACTATTACCAATATCATTATTTTATCATATCTATAATGCAATCCATGATTAAATATTCTTATATATTCAGTATATATGTTTTAATAGTTTTCAATAAAATTTGGAGATATGAAATTAAATACAATGTTCATGGAGACGGTAGGTTGTACATACACATGAACGATGTTTTGATTTTCTTATAGTATATGATTAATGGAAAGTAAAAAATAAATATGTTTATATTTCAATTAAAGTGTCATAATTATTTCATATACATCACATGTGTATATTAAATCCATCCTTAATACATTCCATGTAACATGTGAACGAATCACATCACTTTGAAGAGGTGGTAGTCCACACATCCACAAACGATGTGATCATATTCCCACAAAATGAAAAGCATGAAGGTATGTGTTATATAATTATTAAAAAATAAAAAATACATTATAAATATCATATATATCATATATTAATTTTAAATTCATCATTATTCCCAATCTTTAATGGTGGTAATGGAAGAATGAACAACATCCGTTTATGAGGTGGTATTTCTCCATACAAAAAAATGATGATTGTATATACCATTTGATGGATGTGTGTGTAGGTTTATATCATAACCTTAATCTAACAAAATATTAGTATATTTAGGATTCTAGTGTTATTATATAATAAATATACAAAAAAATTATGGGGTGGATAATGAAATAAAAAATTTGGTCATTGATGAACATTGCCTCTTATTCAGGTAACCCTTTTGGTTTATCCCAAGAGACCTTATTGGTTTCCATTCTTTCTAAATTTAAGATTTTTGGATGAGGGGAGGGAGTTTGGGGCCTTATATTTTTAGGGGTAGAATGATCTAAATGGGTTGAGAGTGGTGAATAAGTGGGAGGGTGACTGAATTTTTTATAGTGGAGGAGTGGAATTCTTGTAAATATAAAAATCTAAATAGTATTGAGAGGTATCCCTTACATCATGTTCCTCTGATAATGAAAATTATTCGAGAAAAGGTATGGTACAGTTTAAATATGGCCACACAATAGATTTTGGACATGTTTATAGGCCAATTTGGACCTTATGTTTATGATTTAGTCCCTTATTAAGCTTACTTTTACTTTAATAGCTATAATTAATTATAACCAAATTAAATAATAATCTTAGATAAAAATAATTTGAACTTAATAGAAATAACAAATTATTTTTATTAATAGTATTGAATCCATTTTTAAACATTCTAATGATATCATTCACATAGATTAATTTATATTTAATATCGTAGATTGGATTAGAAAGTGGGTTTTAAAAGTAAAAATTATAACACCCCATGATTTTTTGTGATATATTATTTTTAATTTCATTGATGTCTTGTGTTGTACACTACACCAAGATTAGCTTTCATTATACTCAACAACGTATTAGATTTCAATATATGCAACACTATTCATTTCTTGTGTAATACCCAATTTCATGTTTTTTTGATAAAATTCATTTCACACAAGATCGAGTATAAGTGATAACTAAATATTATAACCTAGTCATTAAAATGGTGGGTATGAATAGTATTAAATTTATTCAAAAAAATAATTAAATGAAAATAAGTGAGTCTATAAAATGATAAAATCACTATTTATTGATTTTATTAGTGAAATATTTATGTAATATATTCAAATTAATGTTTTATATTCATCTTCTATTTTTTCGAGACATGATATAAAAGAATTCATTTTTTCGGATAAATGATGTATTTTTCAAAAAAAAAACAGTTTTATATTCTTTTGATATAGAAAATTTTATAAATATAGTTTCAGACAATTTTATAAATTCAAATTTACATAATAAACTTCTTATTTGGAATATTGACACCAAAATTTACCTTGGTTGATATTTTGGTACTTTTCTGATGAAATTCATTTTTTAATGAATAGTGAAAAATACAGTATTTTAATTCAAAATTTCCTTTTTGTAAAATTTATTTAAATAGTTAGACTATATTTTTAATTTTTTTTATAATATATTTTTATTATGTTTTTATCATTTAATCCAATATTTCTCATTAGAGGTAATTTCCCATTTAAATTGGGCATAAATACATGTTTATCTATTGATAGTTTTTATTTCTTAAAAACCTACTTTATGGTTTTAACAACAGGAGTTAATTTTAAAATTATTACTTCAACTTTTTTGTTCTATATTTTAAAAACTTTATTCCATATTTTTAATCAGGGGGTCGAGATTATGTTAATAGGTTACTTCTATTTTTTATTATGAATAGTATCTATTGTGATTTTTATTTATCACGGTTAAATGTAAATCAGGTAAATTAGGGTAAAAATCAATATTAGAAGGATAATAAAACAACCCTAAAAAATATAATAATCCAATAAAAAGACATATGTCGGACCATGGTAATACATGGGTCATTTTTAGGACCCCATGTGTCCAGTTGGGAGTGATAATGACATGTTATAATAATTAATTTAAAGTAAATAGAAAAATAACACAATCAAGTATGTTCTTACTATTTTTTATATTAGGTTATATAAGAGATCTCTTTGACTATAAATAGTCATTATAAATATAAAAATATTTAATAAATCATGATATTTTATTTATAATTTTTAGACATTAAATAAAAAAAATTAATTTTGACACAATGATGATGTAGTGATTGGTTAATTAATAGAGAATTAAAACAAATGATATTATAAGTATTAAAATGAATATTATATGATATAATTAATGTCATACAAGAATATTATAGGTTAATATTACATGTTATGATTTATTCAATGTTTTTCTGAAGTAATCAGGTTGTTATGAATTTTTAAAAAAGTCATGTATGACCAAAATTGACATAATTCATAACTTAAAATATAAAATAGTTTATTAAATGATATTAAATTCCTAATAAAATAAAATTAATCCAAATGGTTAATATAAGTAAAAATATGATAGAAGTAATTTTTTGGGTGGTTTGACATGATATGGTAAATACATTAACCCACAATGTGTAAATAACATGATATCGCTATAATATTAAAATTGGTAAAATAGGGGTTAAACAAACAATCTAAGGATACAAAATAATCAAATCTTGTATAAAAATTATTTTATGATGGGTCATAGAATTAAAATCATATTATATTCTAATTAAATGAGTTTTGGACCATTTTTACTCAAAATTTAATTTATAATAAATTAATAATTAAAGACTTTCCTAAAGTGCCCCTCACCTCTTCTATAAAACGAAACTTATTTTTCTCTTTATATCACACTTCCAAAGCCTTTTATATCAACAATTATATGTCCAATACTCTTCCTATAATCCATACCTTCCTTATAGAAACCTTTTTTTGTATAAATCCATCCTAGGGAGTCCTTTTGTGCAATTCAAATGGAGATACTTGAAAAAGAGGTAATTGTTTTATCACCACTTTCAAAATTATTTTCTTCTTCTACTTACTCTTATTATGTTTTATTTTTAATAATGAAATAAATATAGTATATTATACATGATAATATTTTATTATAACTATGTTACAACCTTATACCTCCTTTTATCCATCCTAAAAATAACAATATCACCATACATACGTACGTGCAACATGCCGTCTCCATGCTATAGTGTAATTTGTTATACAATAATACTTAATTTGGATGGGTATAATGATGAGTATAATTGTTTTAAATAATGAATATGACCTGATAATTATTCTATATAATTAATATACAATCCAATTCCATACCATTTAACTATTAAGGGAATGATATCATCGCTCATGCGTTCGTACGGTCAACCGTCTCCACGACACGATGAGATTCATTATCCATGTTAACCATTAAAGAATGATTGAAAAGATTATATGATAAATAATCATAAAATATATGATATAATAATTCAACTGTATTTATGTATATTTATATATATGTCATTTATTTTCTTCCATTCAATTAAATAAGGGAATAGAAACAACGCTCATGCGTACGTACGACTTACCGTCTCCATGAATAGTGTATTCCATTTCATTTATCTATCTATTATATATATTCATATAATAAATATTTATTATATATAAAAATCATGTTTTAAATTCTAAAAGTAAGTAAATAAATATCTAAGTAATAAGATCAATAATAAAAATTCAAAACACGTACGATATATAAAACGATTATTACCCAAAAATTTGCATTAACATGGAATTGATAAATGAACGAGTAATATTAAGTCTTATGTGAATCATTTATGATATCATAAATATTATTATGATTCTATTAAAAGTTAATAATATTTTTGAACCCACTATAAAGGAGTTTCAGATACATACAAAGCATATCGGACCTAAGGTAAGGAATCATTTTGCAATCACATTTTTATTCAAGATTGTTTATATGTAAGTATTTACTAGGGGAATATTTATAATCTATGTCCATGATTTATAAATATGTATTCATAAATTTTTTAATATTCTTATATTTATGTTTAATTTCATTTTTACCCATTTTTGTTTTTTACTACATGGTTTAGAAGGAATATTTCTTTTGTTTACCATACAAGATATTTTTTTGACTTTTCCAGCAAATGTATGAGGAGAATGTTTTTTTAAATTATACGACATGAATAGATTTTAATTCATTCATAACGAATTATTTATATGAATCTACCTTTAAAATATTTCAACTGTATTTTTAATTAAATTATTTTCTTTCCAAATTGTGTGGAATTTTGGGGAAAGAAATCATTTTTGAAGAAGAAAGGATATTTTCCTAAAGAATTAATTTCAAGTGTTTTGTCAAAATGATTTTCCATATTAGATAAAATATGGTTATGTTTCTATCCCTATTATTTCATTTATTTTATTTAGTTTATGATGTAATTATTTTTAGGAAAACAATTTATTTTATATGGATTATGTTATAATGGAATGATGTTTAAAAAACCCATTTTATCTCTTGGGTAATGCTATGATGAATGATTTATGTTTTTATGGAACATGTATGAATGATTTTTTTATGAGATGGGTGGGACCTATATGTCCCTCCAATTAATTGGGTTAATATTTATATCTTATGATATAGACATGACTGGAATGGAAAGTAAATCTGGGTCAGTAATACAGGGCTGGAACGTGGAGTAAATCAGGTTCAGTAATACATGGCAGGAATGACAAGTAAACCTGGTTCAGTAATGGACATTGTCCACTATTATGGTCTTGGAATCAATGTGTTGGATACTATGGAAATCATATTATGTGATTATTTGTTTTCCCCAATTCCAAGTATTTTGACAATGAAATTTTATCATGGTTAATGTTCCTTTATGATCTATGTCTTACGTACTGCCAAGACTTATTTCTTGAGTCATGATTTTTATATTTAGACTTTATGTTAAAATTTTTACATTCTTATGTTTATGGGTTTTTTTATATTCTCAATGTTTACCCTTACTGAGAATTTTAGCTCACCACTTCTATGTTTTCTTTTCCCCAGGATATAAATAATGGTTTTAGGTAGGAAAACAAAAGGGGAAGATTGTTATGGGAGATGTTGAAGACATTTCACCATGTTATAAGATTATGTTCCATGATTCCAAATATAATAAACTAATTCAGTTATTGGATGTATATTTGGGTAATGTATTATGTATTCAAAAAAAAAATTAATTTCCATGTATGTCAAGCTTGAGTTGTTAGAGTTGGTATTAGAGTGAAGGTTTAGTTAACCTTTAGAAACTAGGATGCAAAAACTTTAGTAAAATCCCTAGAGATATTTTTATGGTATATATAGGTATTTCCTAAGGATAATTCAATTATAAGTTACAATACTAGGGTTTTTGTGATAATCATGACAAACCTAGGGTTAAAATAAAGATATCATATATTTAAATATTATAAGTAATTTTATTTATTTATGAGTTCCTAATCACTAATATGTATTTCTCACACTTTGGTTTTGGGTCATAGTCAATTGTTATAAATACATATAATATTATTAAAAATTTAATAGTTCATATATGGAAGTTATGAGAATTATGAAGATTTATTTCCTAAGTGGAAATATCATCAAGAGAATCATGACGATGGTACAAGTAATGGTCATACTGCTGAGGATAAAGAGATTGCAAATGACATGTGAAAGGTATGAGATGTTCTTCCAGTGTTATTTATATTAAATCATTGAATCATGAGGTTTATAAACCCAAAGACATGATTCATATTCTATGAAGGATTAAGATTACAGATCCTATGTACTGGTTTAAGAATAATGTTGGATGGTTGAGGTGTATATGTTATCGAATTCAAATATTTTGTGTTTTCAATATAAGTTTTTCATTAAGGATTAGAAAGGATATAATGAAGAGTTCTAAGGATCTAGAAATGTGATTTAAGGGTAAGGTGATATACTTTGAGAACACATGATTAAGGGTTATATAACCCTTAATATGTCCCTTATGTTCAAATAATGATGTTTTGATAATGATATGTTGGATTTGAATAAGTATATTGGATAATGATAGTTTCTTGAGAACTAATTATGGATTTGTCTACAAGAGGGTTATGATATCATGGATGAAGTATACAACTTTTTGGGACTAATGGAATAATCCACTATGTTTTGGAACAAGGGAACATGCATGCATTCAATAAGGATATCTGATAATCCAGGTTATTACCGTGACTCAATAGAATACACGATGAAGGTGTTCAAATTTTTAGAATTTGACCAACCAGAGATATCCTATAATGTATATGGGGGATAAATGTTAAGCCATGTTTGTGAAACTTTTTCTATAGTTTTGGATTTTCATCTCTCATATGGATTGTAATATTATCAAATTTATGGAAATTTAAATTTAAATTTTAGATGAAGTTTGTTAGAGTAATATATTATCTCACCACATATGGACTTAATGATGTTTGATAAATTTTTATAACCTTATTTTAATAAATACAGATAAAATGATCTATCATTAAATTTATGGATCGCATGATCTAATAACACTTCAGGAATGAAAAATTCATCTACATTTATTTGAATATGAGATGAGTGGAAATTGTTCAAGGCAACAACAATGATGATATTGTACTGAAATCAGGTAAGTATTTCTTCTCATATTCTTCAACTTTAGGAAAAGGATCTTGAAAACCAAAAATATTATCCTAGTACCATCTTATCTGACAAATAATATTGTCCCTTAAATCATCATAGATTTATGGCCTTTTGATTGTTAACTTTCTCCTAACCTTGTTCTCTATCACTCTCCATCAGAACTTGATGGAAATATTTTTTCTTCCATATCCATGTTTTGTATTTCCAATTATGTTCTTCTATATGAAAACCTAGTGAGTAATCATTTTGGGTAACCTTTATGTCTCTAACTTTCCTTTTTAAAATGATGTTTTGGTGTTCCTTTTTATGATGTGGGTGTCTTTTAAGAAAAAATTCATGTATTAAAACATTTATAACCTTGGTTAATTTAAAGGGAGAAATTTATTTTATGGGGGGTAGAAGGTAACACCCTAAACTTTTATGAGGCAGATTCCTTTTAATTTCTTTGATGTCTTGTTTTGAATGTTATACCAAGAATAGCTTTCTCTATACGCAACACTGTATTAACTTGTAGTATACACAACACTATTATTTTCATGTGTTACATAAAATTTCATGTTATTTTGATATAATCCATTTCACACATAACCGAGTATAAGTTATAAATAAATATTATAACCTAGTCATTATAATGGTGGGTATGAATAGTATTATCTTCCTTCTAAAAAACAATTTAAATTAAAATAAGTGAGCCTATAAAATAAAAAAAATCACTCTTTATTGATTTTATTAGTGAAATATATATGACATATATTCAATTTAATGTTTTAAATTCATCTTTTATTTTTTATAGACATAATATAATAAAAAAATCAATTTTCGGATAAAAGAAGTATTTTAAAAAAATACAGTTTTACCGTATTTTGATGGAAAACCAATTTTAAATATAGTTTTGAAAATTTTATAAATAATATTTGACATAATAAACTTCTAATTTGGAAGAGGTACATCAAAATTTACCTTGGTTGAAATTTTGGTATTTTTCTGATGGAATTCATATTTTAATGAATTGTGAAAATACTATATTTTAATTCAAAACTACCTTTTTGTAAAATTTATTTATATAGTTAGATTATATTTTTCATTGGTTTTATAGTGTAATTGTATTGAGTTTTTATCATTTAATATAATATTTTTCATTTTATGTAATTTCACATTTAAATTGGACATAAACACATGTCAATATTTTGATAGTTTTTATTTCTTAAAAACACGCTTTATGGTTTTGAAAACATGAATTAATTTTAAAATAATAATGGAAAATTTGGTGTTATAAGTTTTGAAAAATGTATTCCAAATTTTGAATCAATAGTTCTAAATTATTTTAATAGGTTTCTTTTATTTTTTTTATTATGAAAAGTAACTACGGTAATTTTTATTTACCACGGTTAAAGGTAAATCAGGAAAATTAGGGTAACAAAAAATATGATAAGGACAATAAAACTACCCTAATCCACTTTGGACCCCACGAGTATCCTTGGGTTGATTTTAAGACCACATTCATCCACTTGGGAGTGATAATGACATGTTATAATGTCACGAACTGTCCCCCAGGGCCCCTGTCGTGACTACCCCAAGCCCACCTTCCATAGGCCAGGGGCTGGAGACTAGCACCGAAAGATGTAATCCCTAAAACTAGGAAGGAATTACCATTATAACCTGTAAGCACATGAAACCAATCACATATCAAGATACAAACTCAAGTAAACTAAATAGTAAATAGAGTGAGTGCAGTTAGTAAAAGGGGCCAAAATACAAACCCAATAGTAAAGGTACAAGTACAACTGAATACAATACAACTGAAGAAAAAGGAAAACAACCACTTGGTTGTCCTCCGAGGTTCCTACCTGAATGGTAGGTATAGATAGACTCCTTAGCACTCCATATACACTCATATCCTCTGTGTACTGACTCGTTGTATAGTCCACCTCTGGTAACCGTTCTGTCCTAGTACCCTCAGCCTCGATCAACATTGTCTGTCGTCTGCACCAAACACAACATGGTGCCGAGATAGCCCGTGCAGAGGTGAGTATAACGATACTCAGTAGGGACCCTGATACCCTCAAGGTCTCATAAAATCCACAAAGGATAATCCAAAAAACGTGTAGTCAACTACCAACCTTATTTAAGTATATGACCATACATATACCTATGTTAACAAGTAAACCCATCTCAACCATGAGGAAACATAGAGTCCAACTAAAAATCCCAAAGCTCAAATATTCCATGAAGTAAGGAACACTATGAAGGTAGTAACACATAGGTACTCCACATAGAAAAATACCTCCATGGTATTACCACAAAGGAAAGTACCACACAGGTACGAACTTAGCTCGCACCAGGTATAACTTAGGTATAGTAGTAGAGATGATTAGATGTAACTAATGAATTATCTTACTCTGTTTAGAGGAAAACCCACACTGGATCGCTTGGTGCAGAACCACACAAGATCGATCGGTGCTGACCCACATAAGATCACTAGGTGCTGACCCACACATGATCGCTAGGTGCTAACCCACACAAGATCACTCGGTGCTGACCCACACAGGATCACTCTTCATTCTACACGTCACAACCTGCTACTGGGTTCCCGCAATATGCTCTCTTATCTTTGGGAGAGTCTGCTCCACAGGACACTGGTAGATACTCCAACTACTACAAATTATCATGGGGAAGTATCTCAAAGGACTACCATGACATAGGGGTCTCAATGCAATAGACGGTGCGTCAATTGGGTGCCCAGTCTGTGAGTTATTATCCTTTTAGTCCCGAGGGCCAGGTTGAATTCGTGCTCGATCCAACCCAACCATATCTCGACTTATATAAATCTCCACTGGGGTATACCAAAGAGACTGTATCACTCCAAGCTTTCTAACTCCATATACGGTTCGTCAAACGAACGTCTGGTGATAAAGATATGGCCGAAAGAGAATATGGGTTTGAATCTGGTCCGGGTCCGGTCTGACCTAGTAGGACTGACCTGGCCTGACCCGACCCACTGGGTCCAGCCCAGACCGTGCTAGGCGGCCTGTCCTGTTGGGTCTGTCCTGGCCTGTGAGGGCTATGAGGGGCCGTGGGGTCGTAGAGGCCGCGAGGGGTGCATACGCCATGAGGGGGGCAGCAGGGGGTTGCGAGGTGGCGTGGTGAAGCCGTGGGTGGCCGCGAGGGCAGCGGGAAGCCACAGATAGAAGAACACCATGGGGCGGCTCGGTAGGCCACTGACGGTGGAGTCGCGGGGGGTGATGACCGAGGATGGTGGAGGCCACAGGGTGGCGGTCCACTGGGGCATGCCGTGTGGCGCAGTTGCGCGTCGTATCTTCACCGGCGTCCATCTTGAACTGTTTTCCTTTGTTCATCACCTTCGTCGTGGTTCTCAAGTTCCACCAATGCCAACTTCTAGCACCGGTCACCACTTATTTCATTGCGAAGATCACAAAAATAAAGTGAAGAATGTCAGAGGGGTCGGGCCATGTTTTTTTGGCCCGCACCCTCTGTGTTTGACTGGTAGCAAGAGGTTCAACAAAAAATGATTCAATGTGAGAGGTAATTTAACATTTATAAAATTAAAACACACCCCTTCCTCATTTTATTCAATGACGTAGGTCATGATGAAGGAGACAACGTCATTGGGGATAGACAGACGTCAGTGACATCGGTGTTTCCTTGATCATCAGTTTGTTGATGTTGAATATGTTCCTCATCAATGAATTTCCCGAGGAAGAAGTTGAAGTCAAATTCAGCATTCTTCGTTGGAGATCATTCCCCTAATTCTCCAAGATTCTCCCTTTTTCCAAGATTTTCCCACAATTCCACCAAAATGAAGAATATCCATCTTAATAGATTATGTTGGCATAATTTAAAATTGGTTTAAAAAATTCATTTATGGGTTTTCTAAATTAATTAAATGGTAGAGTTGGCACAAATAAGTGTGGGAACTCAAGGGGTTATCTCTCGTCAAGAAGGAAGTTCAAGAGGTTTATGTCTCAGGTGGTCCCCAAAACCATAACCTATGTTGAGAGGTTTTAGTTTAGGTGGTCCCCACCTCTCAACATCCACATGGGAGTTCCAAAGAAAAATAAAAAAAATGTTACACAAATTTTATTTTATTTTAATATTTCACGAAAAACCCAAAAATTAACATTCACCCTCGACTAGCTGTCATTGAGGTGAAAGTCTCCTTAAGTGAGTATTGACGTTGCGAGTTTAACAGTGTTCTCAGATTTCAATTTCGTGCTCCAATTAAAAAGTTAGAGAAACCCTCTCACATGTTTACTAAACGTACCCGAAAAAAGTTCAGAAATTAATTCTGGGCACTCCGGGCCTCAGAATCATGCACCGTTAATTTTTGGGGACTCATAAAATTCCCAAGAAATAAAAAAAATTGCATGGAAATTTTGGGTCTTTATATTCTCCCCACCTCTGGGCTTTACATCCCCATAATCAACAACTCAAACTAAGGGAACAAGTGGGGGTACTGAGCATGAATCAGAGCCTCCCACTCCCATGTGCTCTCCTGGAGGTTCCCGTGATGCCAGCGAACACGCACCAGAGGTATCAATTGTCCAAGAAGGACCCACTCTTATCGATCCTCAATCTCAATTGGAACCTCCATAAAATTCACCCCATCATCGATGTCCAGCTCACCATGGTTGATGTCGTGGGATGGGTTGTGCACGTATCTCTTCGACTGGGATATGTGGAAGACGTCGTGCACATGGTGAAACTGAGATGGAAGAGCTAAGAGGTACGCCACCTTACCAACTCTGCTGAGGACCTGAAAAGGTCTGACGAATCTCGGAGATAACTTTCCGCCTTGGCCAGATCTCTACAGACCTCATCGGGGTGAGACTCATTGAAAGACGTGGTCACCATACTCGAACTCTAGAGGTCTCTGTCTCCTATCGTCATAAGACTTATGCCCACTCTGTGAAGTCTTCTTCCGATCCTGGATTATCTGCACCTTCTCTGTGGCAGCCCATACCATCTCTGGTCCCAAAAGTGTTGACTCCCCTGGGTTAGTCCAACACATTGGTGATCTGCAAGGTCGGCCATAAAAGGCCTCGAAAGGTACCATCCCAATGGTGGATTCATAACTGTTTTTTTATTCAAACTCCACCAACGGTAAGTGATCCTCCTAGCTACGAACAAAATCGAGGGCACAAGAACGTATCATGTCCTTGAGGGTCTGAATGGTCCGCTGAGTCTGATCATCCATCTATGTATGGAAGGCGGTGCTCAAACGAAGCTGTATCGCTAAAGCCTCATGCAACCCCTTCCATAGCTGGGAATTAAAACGTGCATCACGATCGGAGAAAATCATCGAGGGTACTCCATGTAGCCGCACAATCTCCTGCACGCATACTAAGCTCTCAACTGAACCCTTCTCTCTGATCAGTAATAAGTGGGCCGACTTGGTGAGTCGATCGATGATCACCTAGATAGAATCATGTCCCCTGGATGTACGTGGAATTCCTGTCATGAAGTCCATGGATATCCCAACCCAAATCCACTCTGGGACCTCTAAAGGATGAACCAAGTCTTCTGGTACCTGATTCTCCACCTTCACTTGTTGAAAAGTGAAGCACTGAGAGACAAACTCTGATACTACTTTCATCATTCCCGGGCACCAGTGCTATCATTGGAGATCTTGGTACATCTTTTCAACTCCTGGATGTACCGCTAGAGGGGATTTGTGGAACTCCATCATCACTTCATCCCTAAGAAACACTGGTACCATGACATGTCCTTTGAAGAGGATGACATGATCGCCACCTTTAGAAAATCCATCAGGTGCCTGCCCTGTGGATATCTGAGCACGTCGAGCCTCGAAGTCAGCGTCCCCATGTTGCGCTTCACTGACTCGCTGAAGAAGTGGGGGAGTGACTGTAAGAGACTGAAGAAAAGCTGCTACATCCTGATCCACAAAGGATATTTGAAAAGTAGCCAGCTTCTTCATCGCCTCGCCTAGCAGCTGTATAACAATCCTCCTGCAGATTTCATATGCTACAACGTTCCCCTTTTCAGGAGTATAGACTATCTCGAAGTCATAGTCCTGGAGGTACTCAAGCCAACGTCACTGTCTCAGGTTCAGGTCCTTCTGAGATAAGATATACCTGAGACTCTTATGATCAGAGTACACTATAAAACGCACGTGAACAAAGTAATGTTGCCACATCTTCAAGGTGAAGAGAAGTACTGCTAACTCCAGGTCACGGGTAACATAGTTCTGCACATTCTATCTCAACTGTCGAGAACCATATGTGATCACTGCTCACTCCTACATCAGGACACATCCAAGTCTAGTCCCTGATTCGTTACAATAGACTACGTACCCTATGCCCTCCTCTGGTAGCCTCAAGATGGGGGGCACTAGTCAGACTCCACCTCAGCTCCTGAAAACTCTACTCGCATCTCTTCAACCACACAAAGGTTTTCCCCTTCTTTATCAATGTTGAAAGTGGTGCTACAACTCTCGAGAAATTTGGTACAAACCTCTAGTAGTATCCAGCCAAACTAGGGAAACTCTGTACCTTCATCACACTCCTGGGTGGCTCCCAAGCAAGTACAACCTCAATATTCACAGGATCTACTATAACTCCAACCTCTGATAAGAAATTTCCCAGAAAGTGAACCTCTATGATCCAAAATTGGAACTTCAAGAGCTTACCATAAAGCTGGTGCTCTTGGAGTATGTCCAGAACTATCTACAAATGATAGGCATCTTCCTACTCAGTAGCCGAGTAGATCAATATGTCATCGATGAAGACTACCACAAAGAGATCAAGATATGGATGAAACATACTATTCATGAGTCCCATGATCACTAATGGAATGTTGGTTATCCATAATGGCATAACCAATAACTCGTAGTGGTCGTATCGACATCTGAAAGCCATATTTTGCACATCCTCGTCTTGTACTCTGAGCTAGTGATAGCCTGATATGAGGTCTATCTTCGAGAACCACCGTGCTCCCTTCAACTGATCAAAGAGGTCGTTAATCCTTGGGAGGGGGTACTTGTTCTTCACGGTCACCTAGTTCAGGTGCCGATAGTCGACCCAAATTCTCAAGCTCCTATGTTCTTTCTTGGTGAACAAAATCGGGGCTACCCAAGGTGAAACACTGTGCTGAAAGAACCCTCTCCCCTGTAAGTCCTCCAACTGTACCCGCATCTCACGAAGCTCCGAGGGAGCTATCTGATACACTGGTGTGGATATCGGTGTCGTCCCAGGATACAAGTTAAGGTAAAATTCCACCTCTCTATGAGTAGGTAGACCCAGAACATCATCAGGGAATACATCCACATACTGGTCCACCACTATAGGATAACTTGAACTCTCCACATCAACCACTCCAAGGGTAAGGATAGCTAACTGATGTGTAATTGGCTGCACCCTCATTTGGGTAAGTCCATCCTACATTGTATAGGATTCCTTCTCACTATTCAAGGTAAACCTGGTCCCATCCATGAGGACACACAACACTTTGAGCCTATTACAGTCAATCTAAGAATGGAATGTAGATAACCAGTCCATTCCCAAGATGACGTCGTAAGGCCTCGACACTCATAATAGGAGATCCTAGTCGAAGATCTCTCCTCCTAGAGTAAGCTGACACTACCTTCACCAGTGCGTAATCATTGAATAAGCTCCCGTAGGAGTCTCTAGACATAAAGATCAACCTAACAGCTCTGTCAGAATCTCCGAGTTCCGAACGAGGGTAGTGGTAATAAAAGAACGATTGGAACCTGTGTCAATATGTTCTACAGCTAAGGTGGAGTAGACACAGATCGAACCTCATATCATCTCTGGAGTACTGTGATCATAGGCCTCAGCTGCCTGGAGCTGAGCTTGACCCTATCCACCCACTCCCTATGGTCAGGGTGGACCTCTTGGTGCTGCTGGTGGTAACATCTCAAATCGTCGCCCACCGCCAGCTACACGACCAGCTCCTCTGCAACATCTGCCTGCTCTTTGCGGACCTCCTCGATCAAATCTCTGTCTCTGTCTGGGCGGTACTTCAACCATCTGCTGATCATCCGTACATATGGTTGGGTAGTCACAAGACATGGGACCCTACCTACTGCATGCGTAACACTGCCCGCTCCTAGCATTACTGGCTTTGCCTCGGGTTCCCTGCACAATCAACTCTGAATCCTACAGTCGTCCACCTGTAGGTCTGGTCCTCTTTGACCTCTGTGACATCTGTCTGCTTCCAGCTGTAGAAGACTCCACTACGTGACGACTGGTAGTGGGTATCACTACTGGTGACTGTTCAACAAAGAAACTCTCTACTAAAAGGGCTTTCTCTAACACCCCCACTTGCGTCAGGATACTGAGTGAGATCATCAAAACCCTGATCTCATACCTGAGTCCCTTCTCGAAGGTCTGAGCCCTAAAGAATGGGTCCCACACCATATCTGTGGAGTTGCATGAGAGGTTAGTGAACCTTGCTGAGTACTAAGCCACAATCATGTTGCCCTGCTGCAGATGAAGTAGCTCCTGAATGCGCACTGCATGAAGTGTCTCTAGAACAAACCCTACCCGAAAAAGGCTCTCGAATTCTTCCTAAAGAGGCATCACAATGTCGTGATCCGGGAGCATCAAACTTCACCATATTTCTGCTTCTTCCTGTAGAAGTTTGTTGGAAAGGATCACCATGAGATCGGCTAGTGTCCCTACTAGTCGGAAAACTCTCACCATAGCCTCTAGCCAATCCTTAGCCGCATGTGGGTCCTTCTCTCCCCTGAACCTGGGTGGCATCTTGCACTGGAACTCTTTCAACGCACTCAAGTGATGTGCACCCTCTTCTACTGGGGCTGGTGGCATCGGTGTCCCAATGGGAAATGGTATTGCTGGTGCCTTCACTGGATGAGGGTCATGCACTGAGGCCTCGTCGCTTGGTGGGCAATCAATTCATACTACTCTCAGAAGCCTAGCTGGCTATCTGTGCGGAGTCATCCTAAAAAGAAACAGGTGCGCCACGGTCAATAAGATATACCTGGTGAGTTGACTCCAATATTTCACAAAGTAGACTCTTGAAAACACACATGCAATTAGTGTTTTCATGCACTGAGTCGGAAATCAGAAGTCAGGGTCCTGGTGTATGGATACGTCATCTACCACACCAACACTGGTTTCCCTAAACTGATAACCACACTCACTTCACTTAAAAATATTATCGTTAAAGTAAATATCAGTGTCTTATTTTCTATGGTAGAACCGAGTACTCTGATACCAATTTGTCATGACTCATCCCCCGGGGCCTGTGCCGTGACTACCCTAAGCCCACCTTCCATAGGCCAGGGGCTGGCGACTATCACTGAAAGGCATAATCCCTAAAACAGGGAAGGCATTTCCATTATAACCTGTAAGAACACAAAACCAAGAACACAAGAAGATACAAACTCAAGTAAATTGAAGAGTAAAAAAAGTGAGTGCAGAAAGTAAAAGGGGTCAGAATAGAAGCCCAAAAGTAAAGGTATAGGTACAAATGGATACAATACAACCAAGGAAAAAGGAAAGTAGCCACTCGGTCGTCCTCCTAGGTTCCTACCTAAAGGGTAGGTACAGATCGCCTCCTCAGTACATGACATCCAATCGTCTCCTTCGTGTACCGAATCGTCGTATGGTACACCTCTGGTAACCGTCGGGTCCTGGTACCCTCAGCCCCGATCAATGTTTTCTGTCGTCTGCAACAAACACAATAAGGTGTGGGAATAACCCATGCAAGGGAGAGTTTAATGATACTCAGTAGGGACCCCGAGACCCTCAAGGTCTCAAAAATTCCACTAACGATAAACCACAAAACATGTTGTCAACTGCCAACCTTACTTAGGTATATGCCCATACATATACCTAAGTTAACAAGTAAACCCATCTCAACCATGAGGAAACATAGAGTCCAACTCAAAATCCAAAAGCTCAACTGTCCCAATAAGAAAGGAACACCACGAAGGTAGTACCACACACGTAAACCACACAGAATAATACTTCCAAGGTATTACCACAATGGAAAGTACCACATAGGTACGAACTCGGCTCACACCAGGTATAACTTAGGTACAATAGTAGAGATGATTAGATGTAACTACTGAATCATCTTACTCTATTAAGAGGAAGACCTACACAAGATCGCTCGGTGATGACCCACATAGGATAACTCGGTGCTGACCCATATAGGATTGCTAGCTACTGACCCACACAAGATCGCTGGCCTGACCCACACAGGATTGCTCGGTGCTGACCCACACATGATCACTCTTCATTCTTCACGTCACAACCAGCTTCTGGGTTCCAGCACTATGCTCTCTTATCTCTAGGATGGTCCGCCCCACAAGCCACTAGTCAATACTATAACTATCACTAAGTCTCATGAAGAAGTATCTCAAAGGACCACCACATCATAGGGGTATCAACATAAGAGACGGTGCGTCAATCGAACACAGTGTCTATGAGTTATTGGCTTTTTAGTCCCGAGGTCCAGGTTAGATTCATGATCGATCCAACTTGACCACATCCCCTCTTATAAAAATCTATAGTGTGGTATACCAAAGGGACCATCTCACTCCATGGTTTCTGTCGCCACAGACGGTTCGTCAAACGGATGCCCGGTGCCAAAGATATGGTCGGAAGAGCGTATGGGGTCAAATTTGGTCTGGGTCTGGTCTGACCCGATTGGACCAACCCGAACCGACCCACTGGGTCCGGCCCAGCCCACGCTGGGCAGTCCGACCCACTAGGTCCAGCCCGGCCTACGCTAGGTGGCCCGACCTGGCGGCCCATCTCGTGATTGACGCGAGGGGCCGCAGGGGTCGCAGAGGCCACGAGGGTCGTGAATGCCATGAGGGGGTTGGGGGCCACAAGTGTCCATGAGGTGGTAAGGTAGTTTACATGTGGCAGCGAGGCAGTGCAACATGCTATAGGGCTGTGCGGAAAGGCCACGATGGGCTGCGAGGTGGCGCGGCAGGCCGTGGGGTGCTACAGAGAGGCTGCGGGGTAGCACGGCAAGGCTGCGGGTGGGTGTAATGGCGGCTTGAGGCCGCGGCCGACAGAGCACTGTGGGGCAACTTGGAGGGACATGGACGGCAGAGCTACATGCGGCGGTGGCCAGGGACAGTGGAGGCCACGGTACGACGGTCCACCGTGGCTTGCCATGCGGTGTGGTCATGTGTCGTATCTTCATCGGTGGTCGGCTTGACCAGCTACCCTTTGTTTATTGCTTTCATCATGGTTCTCAAGTTCCACCGGTGCCAATCGCCGTCCCCGGTCACTACTTCTTCCATTGTGAAGATCACACAAATAAAGTGAAGAACGATAGAGGGGTCGGGCTATGTTTATTTGGCTTGCACCCTCCGTGTTAGAGAAGTAACAAGTGTCTCAACAAAAAATGAATCAATGTGAGAGGAAATTTAACATTGATCAAATTAAAACACACCCCTACCTCATTTGATTCATCGACGGAGGTTGCGAGGAAGGAGAAGAATTCGTTGGGGGATAAACGGACATAAGTGACGTTGGAGTTTCCTCGATTGTCATTTCATTGACGTTAAAGATGTTCCTCGTCAATAAATGTCTCAAGGAAAAAGTCTAATTTTAAGTCTGCGTTCTTCGTTGGAGAGCTTTCTCCCAATTCTCTATGATTCTCCCTTTTGCCAAGAGTTTCCCCCAATTCCACCAAAATGAGGAATATCCAACTTAATAGATTATGTTGGAATAATTTCAAATTTGTTTAATTAATTAATTGATTGGTTGGCTTAATTAATTAAAGGGGAGAGTTGGCCTAATTAATTGGGGAAGCTCAAGGGGTTATCTGTCATCAAGAAGGAAGTTCAAGAGGTTTATGTCTCGGGTGATCCCCACCACCATAATCCACATGGGAGGTTTGGCTCGGGTGGTCCCCACCACCATTACCTATGTTGAGAGGTTTTAGTTCAGGTGTTCCCCACCTCTCAACATCCACATGGGAGATCCAAAGAAAAATAAAATAAAATGTTACCCAAATTTTATTTTATTTTAATTTTTCACGAAAAACCCAAAAATTAACTTTCACCCTCGACCAAATACCTTCGAGGTGAAAGTCTCATTAAGAAAATACCAGCACAATGAGTTCAATAGTGTCCTCAGATTTCAATTCTGAGCACCAGTTCAAAAGTTAGAAAAACCCGCTCGCACGTTTACTGAACGTACCCGAAAAAAAGTTCACAAATTCATTTCGGGCACTCCAGGCCTCAGAATCATGCACCGTAAATTTTCACGAACCTGTAAAATTACCAATAAATAAATAAAATATTTACATGGAAATTCAAGGCCATTACATCTAATAAGTTTTTTAAAGTAAAGAGAAAAATAACGTAAACATGTATCTTCTTACTAAGTTTTTATATGGGATTATATAAGTGATCTATTCAAATATAAATAGTAATTAGAAATATAAAAGATTTAATAAATAATAATGGTTTATTTATAATTTTTAGATATTAAATAAATAATTTCAATTATGACATAATGATGATGGAGTGATTACTTCATTAATAAAGGATTCAAATAAATGATATTATAAACATTAAAATAAATATTATTTGAAATAATTTATGTCATCCATGAACTTTATAGTTTAATGTAACATGTCATGATTGATTTAATGTATTTTCTAATAAATCAGGTTGCTATGAATTGTTAATAAATTCAATTATGAATAGTGAGTAAAATTGCATTATTCATTACTTAAATTATACAATAGTTTATTAAATGATATTAAATTCCTAAAAATAAAAGATTTATCCAAATGGTTAAGATAAGTACAAATATATAATAAATTTAATTTTTGTGAGTGTTTTGACATGATATGATAATTACATTAACCCAGAATGTGTAAATAACATGATATCACTATAAGATTAAAAAGGGTAAAATTTGGGTTAAACAAAAAGGCAAGGATAAAAAAAAGCCAAAACTTGTCTAAAAATTATTTCATGATGGGTATTAGACAAAAAATATAGTATATTAAAATTAAATTAGTTTTTTACATTTTTTAATCTAAATTTAATTTATAATAAATCAATATTTCAAATAATTCCTAAAGTTCCCCTCACTACTTCTATAAAAGGGAACTTCTTCTTCCCTTCATCTGAAACTTACAAATCATTTTAGTTCCGAAAATATATTTCTAATACTCTTCCTAGAATCCCTAAATTAATCCCAGAAGTCTTACTTTGGGCATAAATCCATTCTAGAGGAAACCATTTGTGCAAATCAAAAGGAGATTCTTGAAAAATAGGTAATTTTTTTATCACCAATTTCAAAATTATTTTCATATTCTTCTTCCACTTATTATGTTTCCTCCATAATAAAGTAATAAATCCAATATATTCTACATTATGATATTTTATTATAATTATGGTACATCCTTATACCTCCTTTTCTCAATCTGATAAATAATAATATCACTATACGTGCGTACGTGGGGCTTACCGTCTCCACATCATGGTGTAATTTGTTATTCAAAAATACTTAATTTGGATTGGTAGAATGATGAGTCTAATGGATGTAAATAATGATTATAATTATAATTATTAATTTTAATTAATATACCATCCAATTCCATACCATTTAACCATTAATTTAATGATATTGTCTCTCGTGCGTACGTACGACCTACCGTCTCCACAATGTGATAAGTTTTATTCCCCACGTTAACAATTTAATAATGATTATAAAGTATATATAAGAAATAAGAATTAAATATATGAAAAAATAAATCTACTATATTATATATATATATATATAATTCATTTACTTTCTTCCATTCAATTAAATAATTAAACAGAAACAGTGTTCATGCGTACGTACGACCTACCGTCTCCATGAACAGTGTATTCCATCTAATTTAACAATCTATTATATGTATTTATATAATGATTATTAATGATATATATAAATAATTTTTTATATTCTATAATTAAGTAAATCATTATCTATGTAATAATATCATGAGTAAAAGGTCAAAACACGTCTGACAAATAAAACGATTCTTACCCAAAACGTTTCTTTAACACAGAATTAATAAATTAATAGGAAATATAAATTCATAAGTGAATCATATATGATACCATAAATATTATTATGGTAATATTACTAGTTGATAATATTTTTTAAACAACTATATAAGATTTTTAGATATATACAAAGCATTTCAGACCTAAGGTAAGGGACAGTTTTGCAATCTCATTTTTATCCGAGATTGTTTATGAATAAGTATTTACTAGGGGTATATTGGTAATCCATGTCCATGATTTCTAAATATGTTTTCATAAAAAAATTTATATTCATATAATTATTTTTAAGGTCATTTTACTCATTTTTTACTTTTACTACATGGTTTTAAAGGAATCTTTCTTTCGTTTACCACATAAGGTACTTTTTGACATTTACAGCAAAAGTATGAGGACAATATTTTTTTAACTTATACAGAATGAACAGGTTTTTATGCTTTCACAATGGCTTATTTCCATGAATCTACATTTAAAATATTTCATGTGTATTTTTAATTAAATTATTTTCTTTTCAAATTGCATGGAATTTTGAGAAAAGAAAATGTTTTTGAAGAGGAAAGGATATTTTCCTCAAAAATTAATTTCAAGTATTTTATCAAAATTATTTTTTGTCTAAGATTACATAGGGTTTTTGTTCTATCCATATTATTACATTGATTTCATTGTGTTTCTAATTAAATTATATTTATTAAATCAATTTATTTTATATGGATTATGTTAGGATAGAATGATGTTTAAGAAACCCATTTTATCTCTTGGGTTACGCAATGATGAATTATTTATGTTTTTGTTGAATGTATAAGAATTATTTCATTATGAGATTGGGGGGACCTATATCTCCCTCCAATTCACTGGGCAAAAATATATATCTCATGAGATTGAAATGAATGGAACGACAAGTAAATATGGTTTAGTAATATAGGGATGGAACGACAAGTAAATCCGATTAAGTAATACATGGATGGAAGGGCATGTAAACCCGGTTCAGTAATGGTCTTTTTCCACCATGATGGTCTTGGATGAAATGCCTTGGGTACTATAGAAATCATATTATGTGCTTATTTTTATCCACAATTCCATGTTTAATGAAAATTTTATTTTATCATGGTTAATGTTCTTTTATGATATATTCCTTACGTACATCCAAGATTTATTTCATGACTCATGATTTTGATATTTAAACTTTATGTTCTTGTTTTTAACATTATTATGTTTATTTTTTGTTTTATTTTCTCAATGTTTACCCTTACAAACCTTTGAGCTCACCCTTTTGATGTTTTGTTTTCCCTAGGATATAAATAATGTTTTTAGGGTCAAAAACAAAAGGGGAAGATCTTTATGGGAGATGTTTAAGATCTTCCACCAACGTAGAAGATTATGTCCCTTGTTTCCAAATAAAAAAAACTAATACGGTCTTTCAGCGTATATTTTTGTAATGTATTAAGTATTATACAGAATAAATGTAATGTCTATGTATGTCAAGCTCAAGTTGTTAGAAAAATGGTCAAAAGTTTTAAATGTTTTTATCCAATTTAACGTGACACTGATTAAAAATACCTAAATTTAATTAATTAACGTATATATGAACTAAATATATTTTAAAACCAAATATAAATATAATTTAACTATATATAAAAATTATATGAAAATGAATCTCTCAATTGAAATTTAGTATTTTTATTATTCATAAAAAATGATACTTTACAGAAAAATACAAAAAAAATTATACTATGTTAATTATGGTGTTTTTATTTAAAAATTTAAGATTATTTTAAAGTTTAAAATTTATCAAATTATGAAAATTAAGATTTAAAATAGGTACTCCTTTAAAATTTAAAAAAATAAACTTTTTATAATAATACAATTTCATTCATAAAATGTTATTTATTCTTATCTTATGCCTATCAAATAAATTAGATTAATGTAAAAAATATTTAATTGAATATATAATATTTATTTTTAATTAATATCATTCAGTAATATTAACTAATTTAATTTCTTATGATAATACACCTTTCGGTGTGTAAAAATATTTTATTATAAAAACCTTTCATGTATATTCAATTTGTTTCGATATTCATTTCTTTTTAATTATTAACCAAGTAATACAAAAATATATTATCATAGGTTATTTAATCCAATTAATAACCTCCAATTTAACATCAATGTAATATTTCATTATATTATATAATGGTATTTTGATAATATATTGTTTTTCGGTAAAACTTGGTCTTGTATGTAATGAAAAATATCAAGAAAAGTCATTATTGTGTGTAACACAGACTATAAAAAAATTTCTCTGATGCTTTTAACAGGAGATAAATTAGTTTTTCATGAATTATATTCTATATAGTAAGGTTATTAATATTATTAAATATACGGTAATTTCTTGGGAAGTTTTATTAATTTCTATGTTTGGTGTTTCCTATCAAACATGTTATTAAATAAAATGTCCTTATTATTGAATTTCAAGGTGTTACATGCATAATTTATAAGCATAGGAGAAGTAATTTGTTATTAGTTTTTGGATCATTTGATCCATTATAAGTAGGTCTTAGTTCTTCATGAATAGAAACAATTCATCATGAATATTAATGTCACGACCTATCCCCTAGGGCTCGTGCTGTGACTACCCCTAGCCTGCCTTCCATAGGCCATGGGCTGGCGACTAGCACCAAATGCATAATTCCATAAAACTGGGAAAGAATTACCTTTATAACCTGTAAACACACACAACAAAGGACAATATGGAAACAAAACACTAAGTAAAACTGTATAACAAAAGTGTGCTGAAAGTAAAAGGGGCTGGAAATACAAGACCAATAGTAAAGTTCAAGAAACTGAAAGTACAACGAAAGAAAAGAAAAACTGATGTTAGGTATTCCTTTGAGGTTCCAACCTGAAGGGTTGGTACAGATCACCTCCTCAGCAATCCAGGTTCGTCTGTCTCCTCCGTGTACCATCTCGTCGTAAGGTCCACACTAGGTACCGTCAAGTCTGGGTACTCTCAGCCTTGTCAGTGATGTCCATCGTCTGCATCCAACACAACGAGGTTCGGGCATAACCCATGCATGGGTGAGTATAACGATAGTTAGTAGGGACCCCAAGACCCTCAAGGTCTCACAAAATCCAACAAGGATAAACCCCAAAGTATCAAATCAACAGATAAAATTACTTAGGTATATGCCCATACATATACCTAAGTTATCAAATGACCCATCTCAATTATGAGGAAAACAAAAAAGTACTGACTCAGCTCAACCCAGATTTTTATTCACATTATTGAAACCATGGCTTCTAGAGAACTCCTCTGTCAAGTACAGTGGGAATGCCATGACCCCAATGAGCTTCCCGCTAACCTTGGTCTGCTAAGGTACTCCTCCTGTTGAGTATCATGGGTCTGCTACATCACCAATGTGCTCCCCACCAGGGTCTACCACCACAACCAGGTGCTCCCCCTAATTGCCTGCAGAGGTACTCGCCCTGTCATGTACCGCGGGTTTGCCGCCACAACCAGGCGCTCCTTCGCCGTGGGTCTGTCGCCACAACTAGGCGCTCCCCACTGGGCTATTCGAGTCACTCCGAGTCAATCAGTAAGCAGTCATCAAGTATCAGATAGCTACTTGGTCTCCACACTCTGTCCGCTCATCTCTGGAAGGATCCTCTCAATGAGATACTAGTAGAAACTCCAACTGACACAAAGTCCCATGAAGAAGTATCTCAAAGGTCTACCACATCATAGAGGTCTCATTTCAATTGATGGCGCGTCAATCCGACGCCCGGTCTGTGATTTATTATCCTTTTAGCCCCAGGGGCTCAATTGGACTCGTGCATGATTCAACCCGACCGTATCCCTACTATACCCCAAACTCTAGTTGGGTATACTCAAAGGGACTTTCATGCTCCAAGATTACCAGTGCCATTGACAGTTTTTCAAACAGATGCCTCGTGCCAAAGATATAGCCCAAAAGAAAGTAAAGGGGGTCGTAGTGGGGCCATGTCCGGTCCGACCCGATCGGACCGACCTGTTCTGGGTCGACCCGGCCTAGCTCATTGGGTCTGGCCCGACCTGTTAGGAGGGCCAACCTGTTAGGTTCAGCCCGAAACACTGGGCACAGCTCACCAGGCCGTGAGGGGTCGTAGAGGGTTCCTTGAGCATGGACAAGGCGTGACAGCGCGGACCGGCCGCGGGTCGGTGCGAGGGTAGTTCAGCCCAGAGGGTGCCGCGTGGGCAGTTCAGTCCGGTCGGCTCCACGTGGGTGCGGCTCAGCCAGGAGGGCGCCATGAGGGCGTGACTCGGAGTGGCTTGAGCCGGGGATAAGGCGGAGCGGCCGGGCCTGGGAGGCCGGCTCAGCAGGGGCGTCGTGGGGCACGTAGACGGCAGAGTCGCAGGGTACGCAGCGCACGTGGAGGCTGGATGCTTGTTCGGCCAGCTGTGACTCGGGGAGGCAGGGCACGCGGGGTGCCCCAGTTGAGTGGATAGCAGAGCCGTGGGGCGCGCGGGGTGCGCGTGGAGGCCGGATCAGCCGGGGCTCAGGAGGGCGCCACAAGGAGCACAGGAGGCATAATAGCCAGGAGTCGGGGCATGGTGCGGCTCGGTCGGGGTGCTGCACGGCTCAGTCCGGTTCAGCTGGTGAGTGGCACGGCTGGCGGCTGCATGGCCGGGGCGACGCGGTTCGGCCCGAGGCGGCGCGGTTTGGCCCGGGGCGGCAGAGCATCATGGGGGCATCGCAAGTTGCCTTCGCCGACTTCGTCGTCTCGTCGCATCATCGCCATGCCGAAGAAAACCACTAAGAAGAACGATGGAGGGGAGTCAAGCCATGTTAGTTTGGCCTGCACCCTCCTCGTTTGGGGTGGTAGCAATCAGTTCATCAAGAACATGAACAAATAATGAGCATGGAGATTTCTTAAAAACATCAATTCTCAATAATCCCTTATTAACAAAATATTCGCAACCCACAAGGAAAAACATCCATAGATCAACTTGATAATAAGTTAGTCCATGTTTTTTGTTTTGGAAGGAAAGAAACAAGGGAATAAAATCCATCACAATCAAATTCCCCTACCTTTTCTCATTCTTCATTGATGGAGTCGCGGGGAAGAATATAGAGTTGTCGTCGTTTGTCGCGTTCGCTACACACTTTCTATCCTGAGCTCGTGTGTCGGTTCGTTGATGATGATGAGGGAGGGTAAGTTGTCGAAGAGGTCCGACGTCAGTTGCTTCCACAAGGTGCTTCCGAGGAAGAAGTCAAAGATGCTTGTTACCAGCATTTTTCGTTGGAAGAACGCGTTCTTCGTTCTTCGTTGGCGAGATCTTTTCTCTCAAAATAAGCTTTCTCCTTTTCCAAAAAAAGAAAAGGTATCCAAGAATAATAGATTATAAAATCTATTAAGTCGTTGGCATAAGAATTCAAAATGGGTGAATTAATTAAGTTTTATCCACTTAATTAATATACGATGTTGTCACAATTAAAATAGAGGAAGGGTTGACACCATTAAAGGAGGGGGGGTGGAGAGACTCTCCCTCATTAATGAGTTGAGTTTAGGGGTTTTCCTCTCCCACCATTATTAGGGGTGTTTAGTCCTGGGTTGTCTCCACATCGTAACCTCTCGCGGGAGGTTAGGTTTGGGTGGGACCTACAACCATAACCTCTCATGGGAGGTTATGGTCGGGTGGTATCCACACTTCAACTCCAAGAAGGAGGTTTAGTTCTAGTGGACCCCACCTCTAACTTCCACATGGTGGCTCAAAAATAAAATAAAGTGTAGTTTTGTTTTATTTTATTATTTTCTACAAAAAACCCAAAAACTATCTTTTATTCTTGACCCCTACCATCAAGGTGAAAGTCTCCTTAAGCGGATATTGGCACTGTGAGTTCAACGGTGTTCTCAAATTTCAATTCTGAGCACCAGTTCAATAGTTATAAAAATGCGCTCATACGTTTACTGAACGTACCCGAACAAAACTTCAAAAATTGATTCCAGGCACTCCAGGCCTCAGAATCACACGTCGTCAAGTTTTGAAGACTCATAAAATTCTCATTTAATTAAAAAAATTACATTTAAATTCAGGGTCTTTACATTCTCCCCACCTCAGGATTTACGTCCCCGTAAGGCACAACTCAAATTAAGGGAACAAGTGGGGGTACTGAGCACACATCTAAGCCTCCTGCTCTCATTTTCTCTACTAGAGGTTCCCTTTTACCAGTGAATGCACACCAGAGGTATTGACCATCCACGAAAGACCTGCTCTTGTCGATCCTCAATCTCTAATGGAACCTCCGTAAAAGTATCCCCATCGTCGACATCCAACTCGCCATGGTCGATGATGTGGGAAGAGTTGTGTATGTATCTCCTCATCTAGGATACGTTGAAGATGTTGTGCACCCAATGCAACTAAGGTGGGAGAGCTAAGTGGTAAGACACCTCTCCAACTCTTCTGAGGACCTAAAAAGGTCCGATGAATCTTAGAGATAACTTTCCCCCTTGGAAAAATCTCCATAGACCTCATCAAGGTGAGACCCGTAGAAAGATGTGGTCACCATCCTCAAACTCTAGAGGTCTCCATCTCCTATCAGCATAAGACTTCTGCCTACTATGTGCAGTCTTCATCCGCTCCTGGATAATCAGTACCTTCTCTATGGTAGCCCGTACCATCTCTAGTCCCACCAGTGCTGACTCCCCTGGGTCAGTCCAGCACAAAGGTGATCTGCAAGGTCGCCCGTAAAATGCCTCAAAAGGGGCCATCCCTATGGTCGAGTGAAAATTGTTGTTGTATGAAAACTCCACCATAGGTAAGTGGTCCTCCCAACTACGAGCGAAGTCGAGGACATAAGCACGTATCATGTCCTTGAGGGTCTGAATCGTCCACTCAGTCTGACCATCTGTCTAAGGATGGAAGGCAGTGCTCAAATGAAGCTGCATCCCAAAATATTCCTACAACCCCTTCCATAGCCAGGAAGTAAATCATGCATCACGATCAGAGATAATCGTCGAAGGTAATCCATGTAGCTGCACAATCTCTTGAACGTAGAGGCATCCCAAGCTCTCTACTTAACCATGCTCTCTGGTCGGTAGGAAGTGGGCCGACACGGTTATTCGGTCAACGATCACCCAAATTGACTCATGACCCCTGGATGTTAGGGAAGTCCTATCACAAAATCCATGGATATCCCATCCCACTTCCATTGTGGGACCTCTAAAGGCTGAACCAATCCTGCTGGTACTTGATGCCTCACCTTCACTTGCTGACAAGTGAGGCATCGAGAGGCAAACATTGTAATTTCTTTCTTCATTCTCGTCCACCAGTGTTGTAGTCGAAGATCCTGGTACATCTTTTCAACTCTTGGATGTAACGCTAAATGGGATGTGTGGAACTCCCTCAACACTTGCTTCTGAAGTGACATTGGTACCATGGTACATCCTCTGAAGAGGATGATGTGCTCCCCACCTTCAGAAAATTCATTGGGTGCCTGTCCTGTGGATATCTGAGCACGTCAAGCCTTGCAGTCAGTGTCCCCATGTTGTGCCTCCTTGACTCTCTAAAGAAGTGGGGGAGTGATTGTTAGAGACTGAAGTAAGGCTGCTCAATCTCAATACACAAAGGATATATGTAAATCATCTAGTTTCTCTATCGCCTCTCCTAGTAGTTGTATATCAGATCTCCTGCTGAGTGCATCCGAAAAACGTTCCCCTTTCGAGGATTATAGACTATTTCGAAGTAATAGTTCAGGAGGAACTCAAGCCAATGTCACTGTCTCATGTTCAAGTCCTTCTGAGAGAAGATATACCTGATACTCGTGTGATCAGAGTACACAGTAAAACGATCGACCATCAGATAGTGTCACCACATCTTCAAGGTGAAGACCACTGATGCTAGCTCTAGGTCATGGTTAGCGTAGTTATTCTCATGTTGTCTCAGATTAAGAGAGAAATATGTGATCATTGCTCTCTCCTATATCAGTACACATCAGAGTCTGGTCCCAGATGTGTCATAGTAGACTACATACCCTATGCCTTCTTCCGGAAGCCTCAAGATGGGTGAACTAGTCAGCCTATGCCTTTGCTCCTGAAATCTCTTTTGGCATATCTATAACCACACAAAGGGTTTTCCCTTCTTTGTAAAGGTTGATAGTGGTGATACAACTCTGGAGAAGTCTAGTACAAACCTCCGGTAGTATCCATCCAAACCCAAGAAACTACATACCTCCGTCACACTCCTGGGTGGATCCCAAGAAAGTACCACCTCTATCTTCGCTGGATCTAATGCAACTCCAGCCTCCAAGATGACATGTCCTAGAAAGTGAACCTCTCAGATCCATAATTGGCACTTTGAGAGCTTACAATTAATCTAGTGCTCTCGGAGTGTGTCCAGTACTACCCGCAAGTGGTAGGCATGCTCCTCCTCAGTAGTCGAGTAGATCAGAATGTTGTCGATGAAGACTATGGAAAAGTGATTGAGGTATGGATGAAAGATCCTGTTCATGAGTACCATGAACACTGCTGGAGCCTTGGTTATGCCGAATGGAATAACTAAGAACTCATAGTAGCCGTACCGACATCTGAAGGCCGTCTTCTACACATCCTCATATCAAACTCTAAGATGATGATATCCTGATCTGAGGTCTATCTTCGAATACTACCATTCTCCCGTCAACTGATCAAAGAGTTTGTCAATAATCGTGAGTGGGTACGTGTTCTTCACAGTCACCTGGTTCAGGTGCCGATAGTCAACAAAAAGCCTCAAGATCCCATCTTCCTTCTTGGAAAATAGAATCAGGACTGCCTAGGGAGAAACACTGGGCCAAATGAATCCCTTCCCCTGCAAGTCCTATAGTTGTACCCACTGCTCGCGAAGCTCTAGGGGAGCCATCCGATACGTTGGTGTAGATATCGGTGCTGTCCCGGGGTACAAGTCAATGTAAAATTCCACCTCTCTGCGAGGAGGTAGACTTGGGACATCATCAGGGAAATCATAAATGTACTGGACCACCACTACAGGATATCTCAAACTCTCCACATCAACTAATCTGAGGGTAAGGACAACCAAATGATGAGTGATCGGCTTTACTCTCCTCAGAGTAAGTCCATCCTGAACTACAAAGGCTCATGTCTCACTGTTGAAGGTAAAACTGGTCCCATTTGTGTGGACCCACTATACTTTGCGACTAATACAGTCTATCTAAGCATTGACTATAGATAACTAATCCATACCTAAGATGATGTCGTAATTCCTCGATGCCACTACTAGGAGATTCCAGCTGAATCTCCCACCTCTTAGAGTAATCTTACACTACTGGAACCAGTGTGTAATTGTCGAATCTGCTCTTGTAGGAGTCTCCAGATATAAGGATCGAGCCAACGGCTCCGTTAGAATCTCCGAGATCCGAATGAGGGAAGTGGCAATGAAAGAGTGATTGTCACTTGTGTCTATAATGACTGAAACTAAGGTGTAATAGACACAAATTGTACCTTGTATCATCTCCAGAGAGTTGTGATCGTATGCCTCATCTTCCTAGAGCTAAGATCTACCATGCCCACTTGCTCCCTACGGTTGGGGTGGACCTCCTGGTGGTGGTGGCGGTAACACATCAAAACATCATCCACTGCTAGCTGCACGACCATCTCCTCTGCCACATCCACGTGATCCCTAAGGACCACCTCGATCGAATCTCTATCTCTAACTAGGAGTTCCTTCAACCGTTTGATGATCATCTGAATGGCGGTTCAGACAATCACGAGATATGTGACCCTGCCTGCCGCATGTGAAACACTGCCTGCTCCTGGAATGTATGTCTCTACTCCAGGTGCCCCACACAACCAATCCTAAGTCATGAGGTCATCCACCTATAGGTATGGTCCTCTTGGTCCTCTGTAACATCTGTCTGCTTCCAGCTATAGAATACTCCGCTATGTGTTGACTGGGGGTGGATCTCACTACTGGAGAATTCTCAACAGGGAAAATATCCACTAGTAGGACTTTCTCTAACACCCCTGCATGCGTCGGGATGTTGAGTGAGATCACTGAAGACCTGATCTCCCACTTGAGTCCCTGCTCGATGGTATAGGCCCTGAATAATGGGTCTCATACCATATCGGTGGAGTAGCATGAAGGGTCTGTGAACCTCCCTGAGTGCTGAGCTACAGTCATGTTGCCCTACTGCAGACGAAGTAGCTCTAGTATGTGTACTTCACGAAGAGTTGCTGGGACAACTCAAATAGGCTATCAAAGTTTTCCCAGAGAAGCATCATCTCGTCGTGAACATAGAGCATCAAGATCCACCATCTTCCCACTACTTCCTATAGAAGGCTGGTAGTAATAATCACCATGAGGTGGGCTGGTGTCCCTACCAGTCGAAAAACTCTCACCACAGCCTCCAGCCAATCCTCAGCTTCCTGTGGGTCCGTCTCTCCCTTGAACCTGGGTGGCCACTAGCACTGGAACTCGTGCAATGCGCTCAAGTGGTGTGAATCATCTGCTACTAGGTGTGGTGGAATTGGTGGCCCAACGGGAAGTGGTACCGCTAGTGCCTCCGCTGGAAAAGGGACCTACACTGAGGCCTCATCACTGGGTGGGCTATCTGTGCGTACAACTCTCAAGAGTATAGATGGTCATTCGCGGGGAGGCATCTTGAAAGAAACAGATGAGACACAGTCAAAAGATTATACCCGGTGAGCTTACCTGGTTGAGCTAAATTAAATAAAATTTTGAAAACACACACGCAATCTGTGTTTTCATACATTGAGTTGGAAATCAGAAGTCAGGGTCCTGGTGTATGGATACGCCAGCCACCACACCAACACTAGACTCCCTAAACTGAGAACCACACTCACTACTTTTAAAAAAATTGATTCATAGAAAAGAAAGATCAAAATTCTATGTTTTTTGGTAGAACCTACTCCTCTGATACCAATTTTTCACGACCCGTCCCCCAGGGCCCGTGTTGTGACTACCCCAAGCCCTCCTTCCATATGCCAGGGGCTGGCGACTAACACCAAAGGTGTAATTCCCTAAAACTGGGAATGAATTGATTTTATAACCTGTAAACACACACAATAGAGCACAATCTTGAAACAAAACACTACGTAAAACTATATAACAAAAGTTTGAAGAAAGTAAAAGGGGCCAAAAATACAATCCCAACAGTAAAGTACAAGAAACTGAACGTACAATTGAAGAAAAGAAAAACTGTCGTTGGGTCATCCTCTGTGGTTCTTACCCGAATGGTAGGTAAAAATTACCTCCTCAGCACTCCAGGTTCTTCCGTCTCTTCAGTGTACCCTCACACGATAAGGTCCACCCGGGTACCGTATAGTCCTTGTATTCTCATCCTCAGTCAGCGCTGTCCGTCGTTTGTATTCTACACAACGAGGTGCGGGCATAGACCATGCATGGGTGAGTATAACGATACTCAGTAGGGACCCTGAGAACCTCAAGGTCTCAAAAAATACAGCAAGGATAAACCACAAAGTATGAAATCAACAGATAACCTTACTTAGGTATGTTCCCATACATATACCTAAGTTATCAAGTGATCTATCTCAATCATGAGGAAAAAACAGAAGTACAAACTCAGCTCAACCAGGATTTTTATTCCCATTATCGAAAACACGGCTGCAAGAGAAATCTTCCTTTATCGAGTATAGTGGGACAATTGTGAAACCAAGGCACTTCCCACTAACCATGGACTTTTGAGGTACTCCTCCTGTCGAGTATCGTGGGTCTGCTGTGTCACCAAGGTGCTACCCACTGTGGGTCTACCGGCACAACAAGGTGCTCCCCCTAATAGCCTGCAGAGGTACTCCTCCTGTCGAGTACCACGAGTCCACTACCACAACCAGACGATTCTCTTCCATGGGTCTACCACCGCAACTAGGAACTCCCCACTAGGCCAGTCGAGTTAATCTGAGTCAATCGGTCGGCAATCGTCAAGTCTCAGCCAGCTACTAGGTCTCTACACTTTGTTTTCTCATCTCTGGAAGGATCCTCTCAATGAGCTACTATTCGACACTCCAACTGACATAAAGTCCCTAAAATAAGTATCTCAATTTTCTCCACGTCATAGAGGTCTCAACACAATAGACGACATGTTAATCAGATGCTCGGTCAGTGAGTTATTAGTATTTTAGTCTCAGGGGGGCTGGTTGGATTTGTGCCCGATCCAACCTGACCGTATCCCAACTATACCCCAAACTCTAGTGGGGTATACTCAAAGGTACCTTCATGCTCAATGATTACTAGAGCCGCTGATGGTTTGTCAAACAGAAGACCGGTGCTAAAGATATGACCCAAAAGAAAGTAAAGGGGGTTGTAGTGGGCCCAGGTTCGGTTTGACCCAGTCTAGGTTCCCCCAGGCTGGCCCGTTGTGTCTGGGCCGGCCTGTTAGGCGGGTCAACACATTAGGTTCATCCTGGCCCACTGGGCCCAGCCCAACAGGCTGTGAGGGGTCGCGGAGGGCCACGAGAGCGCGGACCGGTCTCGAGGGTGCGAACCGGCCATGGGTCAGCGCGAGGGCAGTTCAGCCTGGAGGGCGCCGTGAGGGTGCGGCCTGACCCGGGTCCGGGGCGGCGCGACTGGGGATGGGAGGCCATCTCGGCCGTGGTGCAGTGGTGCGCACATACGGTTGAGCCACAGGGTGCGCGGGACACGCAGAGGTTGGTGCCTGATTCGGACGATGTTGATGCGGGTCATGTGGGGTGCGCAGGGTGTGTTCACAGTGGAGCAGCAGGGCGCGCGGGGCGCGCACAGAGGTCGACTAGGCTGGGGCTTAGAAGGGTGCCGCGAGGGGCACATGAGGCGCGGGAGGTGCAGCGGCCTGGAGCCAGGGCGCGGTGCGGCCGGAGCATGGTGCGGCCGGGGTGCAACATTTCTCGGGCTGGTTCGGCCAGTAGAAGCGCGGCCGGGGTGGAGTTGTTCTACCTGGGGGCGGTGGAGCGTCGCGGGGGCAGTGCAGGTTTCCTTCGTCTCCTTTTTCGTCTCGTCGCCTCGTCGCCATGCGAAAGAACACCACAAAGAAGAACGACGGAGGGGGGTTGGGACATGTTAGTTTGTCCCACACCCTCCACGTTTAGGGTGGTAGCAATCGGTTCATCAAGAACATAAACATAGAACGAGAATGAATATTTCCTAAAAACATCAATTCCCAAATATCCCTCATTAAAAAAATATTCCCAACCCGCAAGGAAAAACATCCGCGGATCAACTTGATAATAATTTGGTCTACGTTCTTTGTTTTGGAAGGAAATAAAAAAGGGAATAAAATCAATCACATGCTAATTCCTCTACCTCGGCTCATTGTTCGTTGAAGGATTCACGGGGAAGAAGACAGAGTTGTCGTCATTCGTGGTGTCCACCGTGCACTTCCAATCCCATGCTCGTGCATCATTTCATTGACGATGATGAGCAGGGAGGGTCGGTCGTCAAAGACGTCCCACATCGGCTTCTTCCGCAAGGTTCTTCTGAGGAAGAAGTCGAAGATACTCGTTACCGGCATTCTTCGTTGGAAGAACGCGTTCTTTGTTCGTTGTTGGAAAGATCTTTTCTCTCAAAAGATCCTTCCTCCTTTCCCAAAAAAAGAAAAGGTAGCCAAGAATAATATATTATAAAATTTATTAAGTCGTTGGCATAAGAATTCAAAATGGGTGAATTAATTAAGTTGGCTCCACTTAATTAATTCACGAGGTTGGCACAATTAAAAGAGAGGAAGGGTTAAAACCATTAAAGGAGGGGGGTAAAGAGACTATCCCTTATAAATGAGGGGAGTTGAGAGATTTTCCTCTCCCACCATTATTAGGGGGGTTTAGTCCCGGGTGGTCCCCACATCGTAACCTCTTGAGGGAAGTTAGGTTTGGGTGGGGCCCACCACTATAACCTCTCATGGGAGGTTATGGTCGGGTGGTCCCCACACTTCAACTCCCACAAGGAGGTTTAGTTCTGGTGTACCCCACCTCCAACTTCCACATGGTGGCTCAAAAAAAATAAAGTGTAGTTCATTTTATTTTATTATTTTCCACAAAAAACCCAAAAAACTATCCTTTATTCTCGAACCACAGTCGTCGAGGTGAAAGTATCCTTAAGCGAATACCGGTGCTGCGAGTTCAACGGTGCCCTTGTATTTCAATTCCGAGCACCGGTTAAAAAGTTATAAAAACATGATTGTACGTTTACTGAACGTACCTGAACAAAACTTCAGAAATTGATTCTAGGCACTCTGGGCCTTGGAATCACGTGTCGTCAAGTTTCGTGGACTCGTAAAAGTTTCATTTAATTGAAAACAATTTACATGGAAGTTTCTAGTTTTTATAATTCATTTCTAGGAGTATGATATGATAATAATGGGTGAGTTGATCGAATTAATACCAATGTATTAATTGAAAATGTAATCCTATTACATTCATTTATTATGAATTGATGATATTATATATATATATATATCTATAATTTACAGTTTTTATTCATTATTTTTTTCATTATCATTCACTTTATTGTTATCGATGTTCTATATATCTTTCCATCATTATTTGGACCTTATTTTAACAAATCTTCCATGGACATTTAATAATCTTGAGATTTGAGTTAATAATTCACATTCTAGTATTCCCAAAAATATTTTTAGGTTTTTATTTTTAAATAATTATGTCATAAATTATAAATAACAAAATCGTATTATAAAATGTTGACACTTTTAATCTATAATAAATTTTCTCATAATATGAATCTTTTGAAATGAAACACATTTAATTTTCCTAAAAAATCATCATGAATTTCAACTTAACTTCTTATTTTTCAATAAACATTCATATGCCATTTGTAAAAACATTTTGAAATGTGGGATGAGTAAATAAATCAAATTTAGGGACAAAAAAATAATGAAAGAAACTGTTTGTTAATAAATATATATAAAAAATTTCCCTTTTCAAAATAAACATTAATTTTAAAATAAATATTTTATTACACATCAAAAAATCATATCTATAATAATATTTTAATAAATCAATTTATAAGAAATATTATTTGGAAATAAAATTCAATATGGTCTCATTAAAACATTCTCAAAAGGTTATATTTTTCGTCATTTTGAAGTATCATATATTTTCATTTACCTTGTGAAATCAAAAGAGTTTTATAAAAACACATATAAAGAATAAATAAATAATATATGTAACATGAGGAATCATTTCCATATCAATATTACATATGGAGTATCCTTCATGGACAAACATGGGGTGAATATCATGGTTACACATTCAATAACCATCATGATTATACTTCGAATAATCGTCGTATTATATTCTCATAATCTCTTAAGAGAAACCTAATTGGATAACTCTATCCCTTTACATATATCATTATATAGCTATATAGGCTCATCCATTCTTTCATTATAATAGATACACCCATCATCATAAAAAATTAGAAAAAACCATTAATGAATACATAAAATCTGGCATCACAAAAAATCATTGCACCTATAAGAAAATGTAGATATTAATATATAAAATTCCTTTAAAACTCATTTTGGAAAAATAAAATTCCAAAAAAAATAAAATAGGGTTTCTCTTTGAATAAATGATTAAATGCTATAATGTAATCCAGGAATCATAAAATTGTTTCAATGGTGGTAAAATTCATTATCTCCATATAAATTACAATAAAACATTTCTTTTGTCCTTTCGTAAATAAATTGAAAACTTTTTGTAAAAAAATTACATTTAAAAAAAAAATTAATGATAAATTAAATACACTTTATAATTAATTTATTTAAATATTATTAAATAAATAAAATAATTTTATGTAAATATGTATATGGAAGAAAAAGGTATTTTAAGGGAAACTACATAAGATTTTTTTTAAAATAAAGTACCTTACTTTCGAACCACGTAATTTCTCTATCATATCGAGTAATAAATATATGATAATTATTAAATTTATTTAGAACCATGTTAAAGTTCATTATTCATTTTATTTCACTTATTATGTTGTTATAATAGTTACTTAATCATTTAATTTTACATGATATGTGTTGATGATATTCTATTCATAAGTCCAAAATGACTTCGGTAGGTTTACTATGGTAATATAGGAAATTATTCCATCATCTAGATAATAAAAATAATGAAATAATTATTATTTTTATAAATAAATTACACTTTTAAATATAACCATTAAATATGGTTTTTAAAAATGAACCATGTTACAATCATGGATATGGTAGGTCGTACGTACACATGACTAACATTTTCAACAATACTTATGAAAATGTAAGATGATAACATATATAATATATTTTCAAAATGATAATATTTTCATTAATATCATATAAAAATATTAATTCCATCATTTAAATCCAACTACGAGAGATGGTGAATGGAAAAAAGTTACAACTTTTTTTGAGGCGACAGTCTACTGTAGACACAAATGTTAGTTTTGATTCCCATTTTATGAAAGAGGAGATCGATATAGATTATGAAATTAAATTAATAAATTATAATTGTGTATAGGATAATGGTGTTATTATTTATTATGTTTGGAAAATATTTGAAGGACCTAGAGGAAGAAATAATAATAAAACATCAAATTAGAGAATATACCTCCCCTTTAGACAGTCTCCTTTTTCTAACACCTATGACATTTGTGATTGGTATTATGAAAAATTAAGGCATCTAAAACATGGTATGATATTTTTGGATGGGATATTTTTTGATATTTTCCAAATAAAATATTTTTTATGTGTGATTAAATTAGAATAAAAGATACCCCTTTAAAAGAGAGGGTAGGGTCACTGTTAGAATTTCTTTAAATATTAAATTAATATTAATTAATTTTTATTTCTATTTGGAAGAAAACTAATTTATTAGAGATATACTATAGTTATTTATCTACATCCTATCATATGATAAAATTTCAACAATATTTGACATTTTTTTCCCTATATTTTGTTTTTTACCCCTTATTTTCTTTTTGACACTTATAGTGACAATAAGGTTTTTTACACTTTGAGGGTAAATATATTTAATATAAATAGAAAAACAATACATAAATGAAATATTTTTGATATTTTTAACCATTTAATAACTACTTGAATAATGTTAAGATATTTTGGAATTTTTTATCATTTACTAAAGGATTATTTATTATAAAATATAATTAAGGTCAGATTTTAGAACTATTCCTTTAATTCACTTTAATAATAATAATAAAATAAGTAATATTATAAAAGATAAATAGTTTACTACATACTTAATGTGAAAGCTTCATCAATATTTTTTTAGCACATTAATTAACTCAAATTATGATAATTTTTGTACTTTTTCTATCATTCATATGATTTTTTTACTAATATAATAACTACTCCATCAACATTGTGTTTTAAGATAGTTATTTATTTATAAAAAAATTTAAAACAAATTAAAATGATTATGCTTACTCATATTTATTTCAAAATTATATTTAAAACAAAAAATATCTTTTAAATATCCCTTAGTTAAAAATATTATGTTAATTAAAAATAAGAGTGTGACATTTTTTACTCTCCTTAACATAAAACATTATTAAGGTCATAATTATTTCCATATAAAAATAAAAGGCCATATAACTGAATAATAGATGGATATGGAAGGAATATATTCATATAATTGAATTATATAAATATTTAGTGTTACTTTCTAGTATATAACATTTTTTATTAACTTCAATTAATTGATTTACTATTTCTTATGGTAACAATATTTACTATGGTTACTATTTATATTGACCAACAAAATAATATATGGGATATAAATACAAATAATTCAACTCTTAATTAAAAATGTTGATTAGATTTATGAAATTAAAAATTTATAACACATATAATTCAATTTAAAATTAAAATGAAAAAACGTGACGGAAACATTTTTTCATAAAAATTCATTTTTGAATATATTTTTTTAATAATAAATTCATGTATAAAATGAAATTAAAAATAGATTATTAGATTATTATAAATAAAAATTAACTGATGAATTTTTTTAAAATAATCTAAAATATAATATTAATTGAAATATAATTTAAATAAAAATTCAGCTTTTAATAAAAATTAGTATTTTTTACTATACATTAAAAAATCAACCTTTGTAGAAAAATAAAAAATATCATCATATTATACTTCTTATATGATGATTTTAGAAATGGTATTTATTTTAACAAATATAATTTCCATGATTTCAAGGAATTATTTACATTATTCATTCAATAAAATAAATCAAAACCCATTTTTGATTAAAACACAACTTTTAAAAATAAAATGGTCTTATTAAATCCGAACTACTTATTTCCAATGAATTATTCAATAAAATTGTATTTATCAGAAAATATAAATTTATTTAAAACATAAGTTAATCTTATTCATACCTTCCAATTTAACAGCTAGGTTACAATGGCTATATTTATATAATAATATTTCACAGTTAGTTTAATCTTAGTGTTGTGGGTTGTACATGTTATCGAGCATAATATCCTTTTTTAAAATTCTCAGAATACTGAATCCCCATTATAAATTGTTTCCTCACAATTTGATCTTTGGATTGAATTCCATAGGATTAGATTTTCAAAATACATTTTTTTAAATCCAACATCATAAAAAGGGTTAAAAAACTAAAACATGAAATGAATGACAAAGGAGGTATGAATTTTGTCTAGAATATCACATAAAATTTTCTCAATATATGAATAAATTGATGGTAGGTGAAAATATATACATTGTATAAAAATAATACTACCCAAATACTAATATATAGTGGTAGAAAACATAGTCATGAAAAGTTTCACCATCACAAAATCATAAATTTGTGATGGGATAAAAGAATATTGACTTATCTATAAGAAATGTAAATAGATAATTTTTTTATTTCAAGAAACTTTTCCAAGTGAAGAGGAATTAATTTATCATATATAGTAATAAAATAAGGAAATATAATTACTTGAAAAGTATAATTCCACCATCTAATTAATATAGAAAAAATCTCTTCTATTTCAAAAAATGACGAGTTTTCAAGGAACATTTTTCAAACGTAAATAACTTAAATTAACTTCTAATAGATAACATAATTCTAAAAAAGGATCTAAATATATTCCTCATATCAGTAGACATTATCCAATACCATAATTATTTACCCAAATATATGATAATTTACAAAATAAATAAACCATCAAATAATATTAATCTCAAATGCTTTAATGATGTCTCCCAAAGTGAATATTTGATCAATCGATTAAAACTATATAAAAAATTATTCAATATCTTCTCGACTAAGTTCAATACCCAAAAATAATATTTATTTGATCTGACATGCTTTCGAGATTATATTAATATTTTTCTCCAAATAACATAAATCACAATTAATGTATCATACTAAAAATGTATATGCCTTAATCATATGGTATCCATGATATGATAAACATTTCCATGTATATGACGAGTTTTCAAGGAACATTTTTCAAACGTAAATAACTTAAATTAACTTCTAATAGATAACATAATTCTAAAAAAGGATTTAAATATATTCCTCATATCAGTAGACATTATCCAATACCATAATTATTTACCCAAATATATGATAATTTACAAAATAAATAAACCATCGAATAATATTAATCTCAAATGCTTTAATGATGTCTCCCAAAGTGAATATTTGATCAATCGATTAAAACTATATAAAAAATTATCCAATATCTTCTCGACTAAGTTCAATACCCAAAAATAATATTTATTTGCTCTGACATTCTTTCGAGATTATATTAATATTTTTCTCCAAATAACATAAATCACAATTAATGTATCATACTAAAAATGTATATTCCTTAATCATATGGTATCCATGATATGATAAACATTTCCATGAATCACCATAGTCACCATTAAGCCTCATGAAAATCATATATTCCTCAAAAATATTTTTCAACCCATAATCCATAAATAAAATCACAAAATATCATATTTACTTTAATCATATAATGTCCCCAAAATAGAAAACATCTTTCAAAAAAACATTAATCACCAAATGAGTTTTAAATCTAATGGTTATCTCTATGATAAGAAATAGACTCCCTAAATTGTAATGACTCATAATTAAATTAATGTCAAATATCATATAAACCTAAGGGTTATCAATACCATTAAACTTATATTTAGTAAATTAAATACATTCATCCTCAAACAACCTTTTTAATATATTAAAATTAAGTGTAAAAAATACCTCAAACATAGTAAATGTATCACAAAAAACCTTCACATTTTCAGAATTCCATTTTTAAAAAGTATCAATTCCAACTAAAATATGTTTCCATATTTTAAAAAAAACTTACTATAGAATAATACTTATGTTTTTAATTATTGATAAAATAAAACTATTTTATAATTTTGAAAACTATATATATAAACAAATACATAAAGCATTAAACACTTTTCTTTTCCTTATTATTTTATACTCTATTCCTATAAATAAAATATAGAAAATAAATACTTATTATTTGTTAATATAAACTCAATCATGTTGCATATCTAGGACACAAGAATCTTATTCATATAATAAATTTAGATATTAGGGTATTATTTTATACTATTTATATTCCTTTTAGCTTCCAACATGAAATCCATATCTTTAAAAAGGAACAGTCATATCCTTGGTGGTATTTCCATTAATGAAAGATATAGATAAATTGAGACTTTTAAATAAGATAAAAGATACACCATAGTCTATTGAAATGTTTTCGAATTGATTAAATGTTGGATAAGTAAAATAGTTTATCTTAGGTTATTTGTATGTTCTTAAGGATTTTAGAATATTTTTAGAAATGTTTTTCTATGACAGTGATAATTAAATAATCTCTAAGGGTTAATAAGGTTAGGATTAATCCTCTCCCTTTCATCATGATGAAAAATATTTAATTTGTAGAAAATAACATTGTTAAAACAATAAATGAATTATTACATGTTCTAATTAAAATGGTCCTTTTAAATTAAATACCATTAAAACATCAAAATAATCTACCATTAAAATTTTTTATACCTATGATGATGACCCTTATAAATATAACGTTGAAAAATATCATTAATCACCACAAAATACACCACATGAAACGTCAACTGGGATTTCAAATACATTGAACTTATGATCAACCTTAAACATATAACCCATGAAAGAATATGTAACTCTTCAGATAACATCACCTAAAAATATCTCAATATCCATGGTTTTCTAAAACATGGATCTAATAACAATTTTAAGGAACCTACCTTGATCAATACATAATCCTGATATTTTTGTTAATAATTCTCATTTTTACATTCCTGAGGATATTCTCATGGTTATAGTTTTCATTAATTAAGTCATTAATCATATATAACAAAAAAATATTTTACAAAGTGTACACTTCTAATCAATAATTATTATTCCCTAATGTATAAGTTTTGAAACAATAAATGTTTTCACTTCATTAAAAAACTTCCTGACTTTCAAGTTCAACTCTTCAATGTCTATACACATATTTAAACACTATGAAAATATTTTAAAATTTTGTATTATCACAAATAGCTTAATGTGGTACATAAATTGAAAAATTAAATCATTAGTTCATGAATATATTTTAAAAGTTTCCTTCTAAATGAATAAAATTTATGATGAAAATAAACATTTCCTTACACATGGTATCAAATTTTATGCCCAAATATTTTTCAATAACATTTTATAATAAAGAATAGATAGAAAATTGAAATTAATTTATATTTATTTTAAATCATGAGAAATTCTATATAACATTATCACAAAGTAATATTTTTTAACTTACGAAGTAGCATGTACTTTCCTTTACATTGTAAAATCATATGACATCCATAATAACCCATCGAAAGCATATATAAATCATAAATTTGACATGGAGAATCTGTTTCATTTCAATATTATATGTTGAGTATCCTTCATAGTCACACACAGAGTAACCATCATTTCTACAGTTGAAATAACCATAACGATTATACGTAGAATAACCATTGCAATATATTCTCGCAATCTCTTTGGAGAAAGAAAATATATTAACTCTAAAAATTTACCCAATTCATTGGAGAGCTATAATGATATCATAAATTCCTAATTTAGATTGAAACCAAATATAATTTTTCTATAATGGATCCACTCATCATGATAAATAGTTCCCATGATCCATAACATAATAAATAAATGTTTGAATCATAAAAACATTTTTTACACCAATAAGAAAACATTGATATTGATATATCAATTTCCTTTAAATCCCATTTTTGAAAAATAAATTTTCAAAAACTTGTGAAAATAAGGGTTTTTAAATAAAACACGAAATTGTATAAAGTAAGATAAAACCAAAATAATAGTTTCAAAATTAGGAAAATTAATTTTCACCTTATACGTTAAATTAAAACATTTCTTTTTTAACTTTATAAATAAAGTTAAAAATATGTACAAATATTCCTTTTTAAAAATGTTTTAAATAAACATAAAATAACCTTTATAATTCATTTAATAAAATATAAATACTTCCATAATAAAATTTATAATATTATGGAAATGAATAAAAAATATATTTTTAAGGGAAACATTGAAATGGGATTTTAAAAATAGATTCATTTAACTTTAGTCAAGGATTTCATCTAAATTATTTATTATCATAAACAATAAACTTATGATAATTATTTACATTCTTGAGAAAAAAATTAATGTTTATTTTTCCTTTATTTTCACTAATTACCATGTAATAATATTTACTGAATCATTTATGTTCACATCAGATGTTTTAATGATATTTGGTTCATAAGTCCAAAATGAATTCAGTAGGTTGACTATGGTCAAAGAGGTATTTATTAGGTAATTTCTGGAATAATAATCTTAAATTTTTTCATTTTTATACATAAATTATAATTTTAAATCCATCCCTTAAATATGTAAATGTCTAATGAACTATTTTATAATCATGTAGATGATATTCATACTTACAAAAAATATATGTTTCCATTTTTCATAAATCAATATGAAACAAATTGAATTGGAAGTTTATCATCATTGAAAGATCATAATATCATAAATTTCATATTAATTATTTAAAATTTCTTATATATATCATCCAACTAATGTGGTGAAAAAAAAAACGAATCATGTTGATTCCTATTGTTGGTAGTACACACATACAAACGAATGATATTATCATTTTTCAGTGAATGGTTATATAATAAGGTAAATGATATATTATCTATTAAAAATTATAATTGTTTAACTTACATTATATTGAAATTTGTTTCTTCAATATAATCAATTCATGGGTGATAGTGATGGAAAATATTACATCATTTTGCGAGGCTGTAGCCCAATGTACACATAAATTATGGTTCCATTTCTAATTTATTGGATGAGGAGATGGAAATAGGTTAAAAATTGACATATTAAAATATATGTATGTTTAGGAATATTTTATTATTATTTTTTCTTGGTTTTAGAATATTTAAGGGGGGTATAAGGAGAATGGAAAATAAAACATGCAATTAAAATTTATACCTCTGGTTAGAAAAATCCCCTTTGATTAACACCTTAAGACCTATAATATTGTAATTATTCCCAAAATAAGGACTCTAAAATTTGGGAAGGTATGTTTAGAATTTATTTGGGTATATATTGGGAAAACGTTTCCTAATTTATGATGTAAAGGTAATAAGATGTTCCCTTTTATAAGAGATATTAGGGGCACTCTTTGAATTTTGTAAAGTACTAAATTAATTATAATTAATTTTAAATTGAAAATGGATCTAAAATGAATTTTTTTAATATATGATTATCATGGATTAATATAATATCATAAAATAAAAATTTCACAAGTTTATATACTGGGTTTTTCTATTATCTTTTGGTTTTAACGACCCATTAACCATTTTCTAAGTTACTATGAAAACAAGGCTTTTACGCTTTGAGGGTCAAGATTTGTACTATAAATGGAAAAATCCCAAAAATGGGACTGGTTTTATATTATAATTCATATAATAATATCTGGGATTAACATAATGTTTTTATGAATTTTATATTATTTAATGATATATTATTTATTATAAATTATCTTAAATGTCAAATTTTAAAACTATTAATTACATTAACTTTAATAACATCAAGGAAACAAATAAAATTTGAAAACAAATCTTTTAATAGATCCATTAAATTTCTTGTTAACTATAATATTCATATATCTCAATAATTATATTATATTATATTAATTTCAATTTATTTAATACCATTTAATTTTTTTCCACTAATTTATTAAATATTGTTTCATCATTGTGTAAGATTTTAAGGTAATTATTTCATCACTAAAAACTAAAAATAAATAAACATGATAAATATTAAAAATCATTATTTGAAAATAAAATTTATATCAAAACATATCCTTTAATATTTCCATGTTAATGATTTTATAGATTAAAAAGATATAATGAAATTTTTTAACTTTTCCATACCTAAAACATTATAATGGACATAATTAGATCAAAATGGAAAAATGACCATATAACCTAATTATAGATTATAGTTGCTGATACTGAATAATATAATAGAATTGAGTCAAGTGTTAGTGTAACATTCTTCCCATACACCTTTATCTTGGGAAGCGATAGTGGAATGTGACTAGGCCTTTGATGGCATCCGCAAGGCAGCAAAGGTTAACAATAAATACCAATGGATTCATAAAATTTTGGGGGGTCAGATTTTTCATTTGATGTTAAAACAACCAAAAAAATATTAACATGAAAAATAAAACCTCTAAATAATGCATGAGTACAATATACAAATCAAACAAAACGAAACAAAATAAACAACCATATCAGAGTATAAGTTGAACCAAAATTCAACTTCGAAGGAAAACTAATGAAAAAAATAAAAATACACCATATACATAAAACCAACTACTTTCAACTGTATATAAGATCCAAATCAACATTCCATTCCTAAGGCATTAAAATGGACCAGTAAATAACCATGATACCATTCCATTACATGTGTCTCGATAGATGACATATGAAAATACACAATAGTACCCAAGCATGGAGTGCATCTAAATATAATTGGATTTCCTACTGACTTCTCAGATCATTCCACTTGGAATAAAATTGTTATAAAATTTATATAAGATAGTATAGAAACATTTTATATAATATTTTAGAAAATAAAAAAGTATTTTTCTAAGAAAAAACAGTTTTCCCTTGAGGGAAATAAAACAAGCATTTTAAAAACATTCTTGAATCATATTGGTATCCCCATTATGTCTCCACATATCGACCCATGTATTTATAGGTGAAATTTACATTCTAATCATCATTTTATCATCTATTTACCAATTCATCACATGTTAATCAATAACATGTTTCATTACACCTTTGGCATAGAGCACCAACTCATATTTCAACAAGGCCTTATAAAATGCGACCTTAGAACATGAAAACAAGTATACCAAAACACATTCCAAACCATTTCACATTTTTTATTTCCTTAAACCATTTCTACAAACCATTTTACATGTATCAAATCAAATCCGTAATTTTATAATCACCATTTTAATTTTACCATTAAAGAAAATTTTCCTCAAAACCATCCAATTTCAATTATTTCCCCAAACCATCACTAAATAGGATTCCAAAAATAATTACTAAAGTACTTCACAACCATTTCAATAATAAAATTCAATTAAAACTAATATATAAATTTCTAATCATGTTTTATCTAGAGAGAATCCACCTACATCATAAATATTGGAAAAAACACTTAATGGAATAATGATTCCATATATTTAATCACAAACCACATTTCCTTCCCTAAATTCAACCATGAAACATCATAAATCCCATTAAAGAACAAGAACCTATCCCAAAAAAGTTTTGTTCCAGTAAATAGAAAGAGAAGAAATATAAGATAAACTACCATGAATGGAGACTTATTAGTGAATCTAGATCTCCAACGAACTTTGAATCACCTATGGATCACTCTCAATGAAAATGGAATTACCTATCAAGCCATGTGAGCTAATTTAATTTAGTATTATGAAATACTAATTTATTAAAAGGGGGTATTGGGAATAAAACTGCGTTAGATCCATAATTTTTAGATCTGAAGCTGTACGGTGCATGGTTTGTGGAATGATGCACTAATTGTGTGCGATCTACTATCTCATGAAAATCTATATACTATTTTCTTTCATGGTTTTAACAACAGTTTGTTTCCACTATCCAAAAAAATTAGGCTCACATGGTTTCTCCTAATCACCCGATCAGTCTGTCCAAACCATGAAACAACAGTATTCCAATTAATCTCCCACTATTTCCCATTACACGGTTTCCTGGAGGTTTTGAATGGTTTATACAAACCATTCTTAAATTTCAATCCTCTATAAAAGCCTCCAACATATTAAAAAACCCCTCGAAACCACCCTAAACATAACCTAATTATTATATATCCTTAAAATTCATGATTAAATTTTCAATTAACTAAAATGGGGGGGGGGTGATATATTCTCCCCACCATTTTAATTTCTATCCTCTTAATGAAGAAAATTCCATGTGGCCTGAAAGATTTCAAGCCATTACTCCACCACATCTTAGTCATGCTCCCACATTTCTTCCTAAACACTACCATGTCTTCCTAAAACACACACTAAACCGATGATTTTCCCACACAATAATTTCTCTCACATGTCCGCAATTTTTACTGGTACATGGATCAACATAGAATTTGAATCTAGTTTAATATGATTTCATTAAATCATATAGTTAGGATCAAGCTAATAATTCTTCAATTAAGATACATAAAACAAAATATGAACATAACTGAACCTCATAGTAAAATATAGATGATTTTCCACCATGCCAACTCATTCAACAAAAGGACCTTTGTTTCGAGGAGATAACATATTAATCTTACCAAAATTATGATATTCAAGACTTCAAAATATTCCCAAGAACACATGTTCACTAACTTAAAATGACAATGTCTATCAATGATGATACACATATGATTTCTAATAACATTTATCTATCTATATTCTCTTTTTGATCAACTAAATTTTCTCTATTGACTCATACAAGAATCTTAGTGTAACTAGTGAACTCTCATCTATTTCCACCCAAAAAAGTGGGGAACAATAAGGATTCCCGTAAAATACTTCAAAAGGAATCATATGTATAGAGGATTGATAATTTTAATTATACATGAACTCCACTATTGATTAATTACTTCCACATAAGGCAACAAAATCCATTATGAAATCCCTATGTACATCATCCAACATTTGGATTGTCTATCTGAATTATCCACCTATTTAAGGATGATACACCACACTAATAGTCAACTAAGTACAAAGGGATTTCCATAAGGATTTCCAAAAATAATACATATATTTGGAGACTCATTCCATTAAAATTGATATTGGAATTTAATGTCTCTTTGTAACAACACAGATATATATTTTTTTGACAAGTCATCCACCATATGGGATTCACAAATAGGGAGAAAATTATCCAACTTAGGGATATGATTCAACATTTCTCATAAAGAATCATGTTTCCTAACAATACTTGGAAAAAATAAAAAAATACATGTCAATATTCTACCACTTCAACATATTAATTGGTAAATATGACAACATGATTTTTGGTCATAGGTTATATGCCATTACCAGATAACAATTATAGAATCTTGAAAAAACCTCATCCACTGCCCATTCCATGCCATCCCACCAATATGATGTTTTCATTACATAAAAAAACTATTGATTACCTAGATGAAAATTATATTTTGAATAGTGGTAATCATTAATACTTTTTTCTTTAAAAACCAAAGACACCAAGATCCATTCACTAAACATCAAAACTAAACTTCTATTGAGCTTGAATTTTTCAATGGTCTCCCCACCATTGAGTTTTTCCTCATTGAAACACATTCAGAATTAGATATATGAGTCTCTTACTTAGCTAAACCAACTATAGAAGAAATGAAACTAGGAAGAAATTTCTGACATGACCTTGGTTGGTATAATCTAGGTTCATGTCTACTATGACTGGTCTTAGATTCCACTGGTCTAAAGCTTCTTTAACCAACTAATTATATGAATTCATTCTCAATGCATTTTCCACTGAATATCTATTAGACCGTGTATACATCAAGTCAAATTCAAAATTTAAAGATATTTCATCCATTTTCATTACCATATAATAAATTCTCTTTGGGGGATTTTTTATCAAACTCTTATGATCTGTAAAAACCTTAGGTTTTTCACCAAAATGATAATGACGGTATATCTTCAAAATATGAACTATAGTTTCTAGTTACAAATCACGTGTTTAGTAGTCCTTCTCATGCAACCATAACTACTCTGAGACATAATAAACAACACGGTTTACCTACATGAGAATTCATCCTATCCCATTTCACGATGTATCATAATAGACTATGTAGCCCTATATAGAATCTGGAAACAAGAGGATAGGTGATGAAGTAAGTTGAACATTAAGCTCTCGTAAGGATTTATGTCAATCATTTTTCCCTATAAAAGAATAATATTCCTTGTTAGTGTTTTCATTGGTGATTACAAACATTAAAAATCACAAAAAAAACATTTGTACCATCCCACTAGCCAATGAAACTATGGATCTCAAAGAAATTCTTTAGTTTTTTTCCAGATAAAACATCTTATATCCTTTCAGGTCTAATAGAAACACATTTTACCAATATAAAATTTCGAATGAAATGTACATAGTGTATCTCAAAATAAATCTTCAATAAAATTACATATAGATGATTCTCAAGAATGATACCCCACACTATAACCAAGGGTTAATCTTGATCTATCTTTTTTCCAGAATAAACCATTATATCAACCACAAACCCCACCACAAAAGAATCTAAAAACCTTTTAAATAAATGATTCATCAAGGTCGTAAATTTGGCTAGTTCATTCATAACACCAAAAGGCATAAAAACATACACATAATAGGAATATCGATTTATAAAAGCTTCCTTCATGATATCCTCGTTATGATCCCATAGTTGGTGATTTCTAAAATGTAATTAAATTGTGGAGAACTACTAGGATTCCATCAATTGATCATATGGGTCATTAATGCATGAAATAGGATAATGATTATTTATAATAACTTTGGTATGATTATGATAATCAACATAATTCCCAAGAGTTCCACCCACCATCTTCCAATAGAAAACCAATGATTTCCATAGAGTCATGCTTGGTTAGATGAAAACTTTTCATTCCAACATCATCCGATTATTCCATCAATTCCTTAAATTCAGTTAATGTTACATAATAAGATATTGGGTAAATAGGGTTTTCCTTGATATAAGATCAATCCTAAACTCCACATCTCTTTCGAGTGGAAACCGTAATAAATTTTCAGGAAAAACATTAAAATAAATTTCCACTGTGGTTGGAAAATGTTTATTCCCGATCTCATATATCATTTCAAAATCCAATGCTAGAAACTAGTAAGAGATAACTAAAAACAACCACAAAAAATTTTCTTATATTAAATAATACATTTCCGAATATCATCTTAAGATATTTCTAACAAAATCAGAATATTTGAAACTCACCTTCCATGCATTAAAATCAATATGGGCCTCAAATCCCATTAGCCAATTAATTCCCAGAATCAATTCATAGACATCCATATCTATCATGAAAAAATCCTATACAGACTTAGTCACATCAATTTTTCTCAAACATTCTATACATTTCAAGGAATGATATTCTTGTTGTCCTAATGGTTTTGGAGTTACAAAAATAGAAAGAGTCATCTCAATATGTAAACCTAGAATATCAAAAGCATAATAAGAAATAAATGAATGGGATGAACCCATATCAAACAATTAATACATAAGGGTAAAATTTTAAAGAATCATTCCACTCACCATCAAACGTCTTGATTGATCATCAATGATTACTTTTCGAGCTCCATTGAATTTCATACTTGATACACTTTTCTTGTTGTTACATTATTGAGATTCTATTGGTTGAGGAGTCATGGTGTTCCATTAATCATTATACTTTATAATTTATAAAAAAATATTTATTTAGGTTCACTGATCCCAAATAAGAATACGATTCCTCAGAATTATGAGATGAGCCTGTAGAACTCATCCTTGGTGCACTGTGTCAATAGTGCTAAATATGTCCCATTTTGTTTCAGTTGTGATATGATCTATGCGGTTCCATACAATATCATTTAATATGGTCAAATTAACCACATTGGAAACATCCCATCTTACTTATTCATTGAGGAGGAATTTATATTATTCCCATAGTCTGATTCTAAGGTGTCCTATCACTCTTGAAGTAGTTTTACCTCTTCTGCTTACTCCCACCATTGGAGTTCCCACTGATTCTCATAGGAATAAACATTCTTCATCCAAATATGTTTCTCAAGACTAATAATTTTACCCACCTTTACTATATTAACAATCTATGTATAATCCATTATAATAAGAATCGAAATCTTTGAGTTAATTTCTGGATTCAACCACAATTCAATAATGCATACCGTAAAGGAAGTACTTTCTGTAACATCTGGTGCAGAGCATAATAAATTAATAAATTTATCCGCATACTAAGTTACTGAGAGATTATCCTTCTTTAAACTAAATAAGTCCATTTTTTAAAAAACTATGGATGTGTGAAGATATAATTCTTTGTTAAATAATTCTTAAAAATCATAACATGCCATACATTTGTATTATTTAGCCAAAACTATTAAATCTCACCAAAAACATGCAAGATCATACATAATATTTGTTTCCATCATCCCTTCAATATTATTTAGTGTCCCATGTAAATAAAAGATTATATCCATCCTTTTCAATCACAATTCTTCCTTTTCTGATTCTGAGTCAACACAAATGATAGGTGGATTATTATTTTGAAGCTAAACTGAATGATCCACATGTCTTGTATCATCTTATAAATTATATCTATCCATATCCTAAAAATAGTATACAATAATATGGAATAATAGTTGGTTCACCTATGGATCAGGTTAAACAACATTCTCAGTAGCCTCTTCTAGTCAGATTCTATGATGTCTACCTAGTTCCATTCATTATAAATATAATAAACTCCATTTAGTCTCAAAAAATAGAAAATAAAGGATTATCAGTTTTAATTTACCACATTTACAGGTATTGAAAAATAGATTTCCACAATCATGATTTTCAACAATATACCATTTTAACAATTTTCATGATACCAACATCAATCAATTTCAAAATACCAACCTTTGAAAACACTTTCAACACTTTCAAAAGATAATTTATTTTTTCCATTACCATGAATCATTAAATCATAAATGAACAATGAATTAATATTTTGAACTCATACTTTCAATTCATATTTTAAACCACTCATCGATTGAACCCATGATTAGTAGGTGGATACTCACTTAGAAGTGTCTTAAAACACTCATGTACCTAAACACCCAAGTAAAATGGTGATTATTATAAATAAGTAAGCTACATGTTTTTAATCTCAAAAATTAATATTATAAAAACCCTACTCCTTGCTACCATCCTATGAAATAAACTAATACTATCAATACTGATTCAATTTACAACTCTTGTATAGAAAACCATTGATACCAAATGATTGAAAAAATGGATACCATTTGTAACATTAAACCCTCACTCATTTCTATAGGAAGAGGTGGTGGGATGTTCTTATGACTTAGGTGACAACCCCCTAAGAAACCAAAGGTGAGAAATAGATGCCATGATATTCATAAGAAATTTGGGGATGATTTTACCATTCAATATAAAAAAACCAGAACAAGATTACCATTATAACAAAACCTATAAATGATGAATGAGTACAAATTACAACTCAAATATAAAAAAACCAAACCAAAAATTATATCACAGTATAAGAAGAACCAAAATTCAACATCCATGGAAATACAAAGATCAAAAAACCCAATGATAGTAATTACATAAAACCAGTAACTCCTAACCATCTCCAATCTCTATATCGATGATCCATGCCCACAATATAAACAAGCATCACTAAATGACTGAGATACATTTCCCATAAATGTTTCTCAATAGATGAAACATGAAAACATACAGTACTACCTATAGAGGGGTTGATTTTAAACCTAGATGAATTTCCCCAATCACTATTGATTAAAAATATTTAAGTCAATTTATATAAAATCAAAAAATAGTTTTCCAGTCCAATTTTTTTGATGGGATAGAAATAAAAAAATCCTTTAAAAAAACTTTCAAATCCCTTTGGCATTCCCATTCCCTATCTCAACATACCCACACATCCACACATGCATGCCTATATTAACCATGCACACTAATTAGAGGTTTCTAATCGATATACCAAGTCATTACAAGGTATAAAATCCCATATTCCATTATACCTTTTTCAGTGAGAAACAATTTATATTTTAATAATGCCTTGTAAAATGCAATAGGAACACACTGCAACATTTATTCCAAACCCTATTCAAAACCATTTCAAAACTTTTTTTTTTCTATATTCAATTTATGAAAACAATTTCTTATATATCAAATCAATTCTATATTTTTAAAATCACCCTTTTGAAATTATCATCAATGGTGTTTTTTCAGAACAACCCACAAATTTCCACTTTTTCCCAAAACCTTCACTAAAGAGGTTTCCAACAAGAATTACCTTATAATTTCAAATCTGTTTCAAGAAAAACATTTAATTCAAACTAATAACACAAGTTATAATAAAGTGGATTCAATAAAGAATCATAAAACATAGATAATTTTTGAAAAACTAATTAACACAAATATAGTCTGTATTTGATCATGGACCACATTTCCTTCCCAATATTTAACCACAAAACATCACAATTTCCATCAAGGAACAAGGATGTATCCTTATTGGAATCGATATAAAATTACTAAAAAGAGTAGGATAAGAGATTTTATAATAACTGCCAATAAAATATACATACTAGTGAACATAGACTTCCAACATCCATTAAATAACCTATGGATCACTCCCGAGTCAAAGGGAACAACCTCTCAATACTTAAGAGGAAAATGAATTATGTATTAAGATATACTGGTAAATAAACGATGTCCCAAAAAATAAAATGAGTTAGATCCACAATATTCAAAATTGAAACATTATGGTGCATGGTTATGGAACAAAATTAGTAAGTCTAAATAGTATATGTGCATGAGATACTATCTCAAGGAACATCTTGCATGGATGACTCACACTATTAGACAAACCATGTTCCAATTATTATATTCCCACTATTCCAAATGAATGTAAGATCACATGGTTTCTCCAATTTAGATAAATGGTTAGGATAAACCATGTGCCTATCCATTGCCCATTGTTTTCCCTTTCATGGTTTTTTGGAGGGTTATTATGTATTCTAAAAAACGTTTTCAAGCCGTGCACCTCTAGAAAATCCTATAACAAGTGTCAAAACTCCCAAGAACCTCCAATCAAACAACCCAATTATTATATAGTCTTCAAATACATGAAAAAAATTTCATATTCCTAAAATCATGGGTTCTATATGTAGTTTTATTTGGTAGTCTATGTCATTTTATTTTTAATATTAATTACCCAATTTACCCTTTCCCATGGTAACAAAAGGGAATATGGTAACTATTAATATTTACCAAAATAATAATAAAAGTCTTAAATTTACCAAATTTTAAACATGTAATTAAATGTATAGAACCCATTTTTTCAAATTTCAAAACACATAATATGCATGATTTAATTTAAAATTAAACTAGAAAAGACGATGAAAATTAATGTTTCCAAAAAATAAACATTCAATTATAAAATGTTTTAATACTAAATTCATGTATAAAATTCACTTCAAAACCTCAATTGGTTTATTGAAGAAACAAATTAAAAACAAATTTATAATTAAATAAAAATAAAATTTTACTCTATACTTACTTTAAAATAAAACACAGTTTTTAAACAAATCAGGTTATCTCACTATTATTTGGAAAAAAAATTAAAAAATACGCTATTTTGATATAATAAATTAAAAAATGATATTTAAATTATGAAACACAATTTCAAATTTTTTTATAAATTAATAATATTATTCCCTCAAAAAAAAGAAATCATAAACCATTTGATGAAAATAATATTTTAAGAACAATATGGTTTTACTAAAACATGTTTGATTTTTTCATAAGAACTAATAAATAATTTTTTTGATTATAATATTATTATATATTTCAGAAAGTAATTCATCATATTCATACACATAAATTTAATGGCTAGGTTATAGTGATAATATCTAAATAATAATATTTTGTGAATCTTTTTTGCTACGTGTTTCATGGTGTAGAAGTTATACTTGGTTAAGGATACAATGACTATGATGATGAGATACCTCCTTTTACAAATAGAATAGAGTTATATCCTAAGGGAACAATGGTGGATTAGATAGATGATGCTGGATAATTTCATAGATTTTCTATTGATATGCCTACCAGTTCTGAACCAGAGTGGCTGGTGCCATTGAGGGATTATCTTAACCCTTTCTTGAACTTATAGTTACATATTTTCCTATTTATGGTGTATCTAAAGATGACATAGAGTACTTTGAGGAAGGTATTCCTTCATGTTTTTTTAGGATTTAGAAAATTCAACCTCCTTTGTCACTAATAATATTGTGAAAGGTTTAATACACAAGTTAGGTCTTGTGATTCATCACATCCAATCCAAAAATGATTCATAAAATTCAATAAGTAGAGATGGGTAATATGAAAATTGAAAATGAGATGTATACTTTGAGGTCTACAATGAACGAGATGTGATCTTCTTTTACAGATTATGTGGATTATTTTTTTTGGATAGTTTGGAGGCTATATATTTCATATCTTCTAATTTAACTGATCTACCTCCTACTTTATTGGATGATGAGTTGATCAGGTTAGTGGTCATAGAGGAGCTTCAAGTCGTATTTGGAGGTATTTTAGATATCCCTTAGGAATGTTCGAGATAGATCTATGATAATATTGATTATACACATATTTTGGTTAAATAATGTTTAAAAGATATAAAAGATGATTGAGAGAAATTTAAAAGGCTATAAAGTATTACCCATCTCGTATTTATACTAATAATGAGACCAAATATCATTTCATGTCCCTTTCCAATAACTTAGGGATTCCTAATGTTCCCAATCTATCATGGAATAGGTCATTCAACCGAAAGTGATTACTATAGTCCTCAATTTGTTTATGGAAGAGAGAAATTACTATTTCATTACTACAGAATGTGGATGAAATATCATCATGGACATAATCAATCTAATGAATCCCCTTATTCTTGTATCTTTAATAGTAATAGTGGCTCATGATTTCATTCTTGTCTATTCTCATCTCAATCCTTGTGCTTCTGATCTATATTTCTTCTATGTATGTGTTATCTATGATCCCAAATACCCTTTTACCTTCTCATGTTCATCCTTTTATATTGAATCACAAATAATATATCTAGTATATTTTTATTAGAGATCATCCAGTTGTGTGTTCACCTAGGTTGGATGTTACATATTTTGAGTAATGGGATGACTATCATGGATATTTCAGACTTGGTTTCAAATACACTAACTATAATGATGAGAGAATTTTTTTCTAGATTTAATGGATATGAATCCTATGAGGTCAATGACATATCATATATATGATATAAGGGAATTAAATTGATTTTATTCTGATATGCATACCAGTTTGATCCAGCGGAGGCTAGTTCTATTGATAAATTTTATATACCCCTTCCAGCACCTACTATTTAATATGTGCATGTTGATGTTGTATCCAAAGCTAGCACAGAGCCACTAAGGGAAATTATTTCTTCTTTATTTGACAGGATTCCAAAAAATCAACCTCCATTGAACACTAATCATTTTAAGAATGGTGTAGGACACGTGTTTAGTCTTCTAATTTAGAACTCCCAATCCAAAATGATGCATTAAATTCAGGAAGTAGGGATAGAAAAAAGGAGATTAGAAAAGGAGATTGAGACTTTGAGGTGTAAAATTAATGATATTAGATATTATTTTTTCCAGATGTTATGGTTTCTTTTTTGGAGAGGGTGGATTAAATATATTTCATGGCTTAAAATTAGAGTGTTACACCTCCGAATTATTTGGTAGTTAAGTTTATATTGTTAGTGGTTGGAGAAGAGAATCAAGCTATATCAGTTGGTATTTCAGATTCCCCTTAGGAATTTTTGAGGAAGATATGTCATAAAAGCTTTAATCTACATATGTTGGTTAAAAAAAATATGAAGGATATAAAATATGATAGGGAGAAAATTGAAAAGGCTATAAATTATTACCTGTATCAGGTTTATACTAAGAATTAGATCAAATCTCATTTCATGTTCCTTACCAAGAACCTACAGATCCCTCCTATTACTCTGGCCCTCCAAGAATTGTTCAAACAGCTAAAAGTGATGACTGTAGTTTGCTTGCTGTTTATGGAAGAGAAAAATGACTTTTTCATTACTATGGAAAGAAGAGGAAATATAATAAATAACATCATCTGATGAAGCCCTTTTTTCATGATTCTCACACTATAGTAGTGGCTCAGGGTTCCATTCTTGTCACTTATCATCTCAATACTCTAGCTTCTCAGAAAAAAAAAATTTAGACACTTTGTTAACCAAGATCCCAATAAACCTTTACCTACACATTTTTATCCATTTATCCTAACTCCCCAATAATCTATCCAGAATATATATCCTATTATTATCAGAGAACCTCCATATTTTACTACAGTCCTGATAACTTCCCCTATAGTTTCCATAATTTCTTCTATGTATAAGGGAAAGGCATTTATTGTTCCCACAACCTAGGATGACAGTAATTGAGATTAGAAGTTCAATTCATTAATTTTTTTTTCTGACTTTATATTGTATCTATTTTTAGTTGTCCTTCAATTCAATTATCAATGAAAATTATATTCTTATTTATGTTTTGTCTCTTTTCATTTGGTATTGTTATTTTTAATTTTTGATAATACCAAAAGGGGGAGAATGAATATTAAATTTATAATGTCTATAGAATTTCTTTACTATATTTACTATAATGTTATACTTTGAGAACTATCATTATCCTTTGTTACTATCATTCTTGTTTTCTTCCTGATACACTAATTCTGATACCATTTTTATTTATTTTTTCTCTTTTATATCCTTCATTTTAATTATATTTGATATTGTTTTTTACTTAATTCCATTGATACCAGGTGTACTTAAATTTATTCTTTTTCTACCTTTATTTTTTAATTTATTTCAATCCTTTTTAATTATATTGTTTTTTGTTTTCAAATACTATATCTTTTTAAGTGTTATGTCGATCTATTTTAAGCCAATTATTATTCTATACATGGTTTAAAAATTTCCATGATTTTTTATCATCAAAATTGTAGAGATTCTTGGCACCCTTGTTTTAATGATCACAAAATCATGTTTATAATGTTATTAAGGAGTTTTATTTTTTATGATAGAATTTTATATTATAATGAATTTTGGTTAAAAATTTGTAAATGTATAGAAATGAATCACTATTAAAGATGAGTCACCATTAGGAAAAACTCACCATCAAGATAAAAATTTGTAAAAGTATAGAAAAGATATTCTCACATAAACAAGTCACTATTTGGATAAAAATTAGCTATGTATGAAAAAATTATCACCACCATAATTAAGTGACCTCTAAATGAACTATCATCAAACATTACCCACTATCAATAAATTTGAAAAAATGTAGAAATTACATACCACTGAGATGATTCACCATAGATATGACTCACCAATGAGCAAGACCAACCAGCATCCTTACTCATCTCTATCTTGAGTAACCACTAGGATGATTCATCACCAGAAGAGTTAATATCACTATTTATGAATAATTAAAATTAAAGGTCTCTTAATTATATAATATATAATTTTATTTTAAGGATTATTGTTATTATTTTTCTTAAATAATTATTGGTAACATTAAAGAGGATGTTAGAGTTTAGTATGAGGAGAAAAATATCTGAATGGTTGTTCTTCAAATGGATAACCCTGCATGATGTTGATATATGCTAAAAATAATACTCCCTATTTTGAAAATATATAATGTTATCTTGAAACATATTATATGAACCCGACGAGTTATGTGAAGTGTGAGATTTTATGGAGATCTTACACACTCCATCCTTTCATACAAACAACTATGAGAAAGTAGAGAATAATGAAAAAATATCCTTTTTAATAGATTTAAATAGAAAACTCACGACACTCTAATTTACTGTGTTTTTCTATTAATTGACTCATGATACTATCTAAAAGATGTATGAGGAGATGCAAGCTTCATAGCACATCATACAAAGTAACACTATCGCTTATTTATATTTTTTACTTTATCTTTCTACTTATTGAATTTATATTTCAAGTAGTGTGTAGATTACCTTGTTTATTAAATAATCATAGACTCTTTCTCATTAACTGGATTATACACGACATCTTCTTTACTCTTTCTTTTCATTTTTTTAAACATGGTGTCCTGGAAGAGGTCTATGTGTGGCATGTGTTTATTCTTTTCCATGGTTATTGTGGAAGAGGTCCCTATATGGGATGGATAACAGCTCAGATATCGTGTATACCTGATCAAAGTTGTGGATTAAGATTATATTTATATATTAATATTAGAAGCATGTGGTTTTCAAGTGGAGAGGATTAGGTATGGTCTTGATACTGGCCCTCTTGTATTTATTCCACTTTTTTTTTGTTTTTTTTCATTTCAAAGCATTAAACTTAATTTGTTTTAAACTATAAATAAAACCACTACATTAACAGTTAATCATAATTAATATTTATATAATATTTTCATTATTAAATTAATTTCAAAAGTCAAAATCATTTTAATATTATTTTAACATAGACTTGACTAATATTTTAGAAATATTTTAAAAGATCCTAACATATATGGATATGATATTTTGATTAACTAGGTTGTTTTATTTATTTGGGGGATTTTATTTAAAACAATAACCTGAAATTTTCTTAGTTACTCAATTCATCCCCCTATTGAGGCACTCACCACATCCAAAATTTAGTATCAAAGGTTTTCAAAATCCTTCAACTTTATTTTAGTTAGTTTTTAAAGATCATAAATTTCAATCAATTCTAAATTATGTTCTTTAAGTTAAAAAAAGAAAAGAATATTCCACTAATAATAGACAAGCATTATTTAGTGGAAATAAATATTCCCAATGGAAAATGAAATTGAAAATTAAAATGCACATTGAAATCATGGTTTTTGAAAATATGGTATTCTATAGAAGAAAAATATGAATTACATAAAACTTCTATGAATACATAGGATGATGCTACTAAACATGAATATAATAATAACAATTGAAAAGTTATAAATTCTCTTAGTTATTAACTAGGAGATAAGTAATCCAATAGTATATCTACTAGTAAATCTTCTTATGAAATTTTTGATAAATTAGATATTTCTTTTGAAGGAACAAAAAATGTTAAATAAATGATATTGACAACTAATGTAATTAAATATGATACATTCAAAATGAAAACTTATGGGTTTATTTCTGATATATATCAAAGGTGTGATGAAATAGTGAACACGATGAGATCAATGAGAAATTCAGTGTCAATCAAAGATCAAATAATGTGACTACTGGGATTTCTTCTTGAACTATAGAGAGGGACCTTAGTTTCAATAAGAGAATCCAGTGGCATTAGTAATATACATATAATGGAATTAATTGTTAAGTTGATGATGTATAAGGATAATATTTAAGTTAATTGAGAAGAGTATAATGACCTAAGAGTAAATATATATCCTTTACGAATACTACATAAAAATAGAATGATAAACATAAAGTACAAGATGAAATCTCTGGAGATGAGGAATCACTATCTAATAGTGATGAGGAAATGGCCTATCTGGGAAGAAGGTTTAAGAAGTTTTATAATAAGAAAAAATTCTTCATAAATTTGAGCTATAAGTGAAAGTATGATAGTATATGGAATTGTAAGAGGAACTATTAAAGAGATGATAATTCCAATGAGAGGACATATTATGAGTTTAAGAGAAATGGGCATGTTATGGATGAATATACCAAGTTAATATTCAAAACGATGTATGATGATATGGATAGAAAGTATAATAAATAAATGAAATCCAAATAGAGTTCCACTAAATAAATATCCAGTGACATAGAATCAAAACATGAATAAAATATTTATAGATAAAATATGTACTTCTTGCAAAATATATCTGAGTTAAATACCGTATCAATTGTAGTTAATTATGATCATTTTAAAAATAAAAAAAATGGTGATGATATGTCAAAATAATAAATTTTTGAGTATTTCAAAATTCTTGAAGATAATTTTAATAATCTAAAATAAAAATAAAAAAACTACTGAAAAAACATGATTTATCTACTAATGTTAAATATTAGGTTTCTTTAGAAAAAGAAAAGAATTCACAATTGTTGAATGAAAATAAAGAATTAAAAATATCAAATGAGAAGATAAATAAATAAATAGAGAGATTTACTAATGTATGGGAATAGCTCAACAAAATTCAAGGTAAATAAATTTCTCCTAAATATATTACTGTTCAATGTTACCAACCTGGGAAATGATGAATTGTTAAGAAAATATTTAATCCTAATTCTAATTATAGAAAATTTACTACTTATTTTTATTCAAGTGGACTTAATAATGTTTATATTTCAAAAATTCTACAATATATATATATATATGAAACCCATCAAGAAAATATGGGTTCTTAAATCCACAATTACTAAAATTTCTATAAAGAATAAATTTATGGTCCCAAAAATAATTTTGGTTATAAAATTTGATTTATAGGAAACTAACTTAAAGAGATCATATAAAAATATATAGTACCTAGAAAACAGAGGTTCCAAAAAGATAAAAATAGACTACTTGAGCTTCAGGAACATGATAATGGTTGATGGTGGAAAATTCACCTTTAGTGATAATTCTAAATGAAAATTATTGGCCATGTCCAAATTGGTAACTCTAATTAATTTTTCATTTCTAAAGTACTTTATGTATATTTTTTAAAAGGTAATATACTTGGCATCTCTTAGCTATCTGATTATGGTTTTTATGTAGTGTTTGAAATAAAATGATTGATTTTTTTAATTCTAATTTTTTTTAGTATTTACCGCTTTGAGAAATGAGAACGTGCATGCTTTTAATATGAATCATTTATTTCTAAAAACAATTTATGCATAAGTGACATTACTATTAAATATTGCATTTTTCATAGGAGACTAGGCCATTAAAGTATTCACTCACTTATAAAGTTTACTATAAATTGTATTTTCATGGATTTACCCAAGCATTAATTCCCAAATGGAAAAGTTAGTAACCCTTGTAAAAAGGGAAATAGAACAAAAAATATTTTAAATTAAAGAATGAAGTTTCAACTTCTAAAACTCTTGAGTAGTTTCACATGAATATTTTTGGACTATCAATACATCCTAGTTTAAATTCGAAGCAACATGTTTGTGTACTTGTATATGACATTTCTATGTGTACTTGGTTATTCTATTTAGCTCAAAAAATTGTTGGATTCTATTATTTTACCAAGTATGCTAAAACTATAGAAAATCAAGACTTTGAATGATTTTTATAACAAAATAGATATTATCCTATCTTTACTGCACCTAATAACCCTTTATGGAATAGAGTCATAGAAAAAATGAAAAAGAACACATTAAAAGACATCCGAGACAATTTTTATTGTATTGACCTACCTATCTATGTTTGGGAAAAACCTATAAATATAACCTTCCAAATAATTAATAGAAGTATAATTTGACCTATCTTGAAGAAAACCCCATATGAACATTGGAATAATAGGAAACCCAAGGTTAATTACTTTATATTTTTTGTTTTCAAAGTCATTATTCTTAGTACTATGGATAATCATGTCTTGTTTTCCAACATAAGTGATAAAGAAACATTCCTTGGTTATTCCACTTATTGTAACCCCTATAGAGTTTTTTAACAAAAGAATCGAGAATATAGATAATTATATACATATTATGTTTTATGATATAGATCCACATGAAACTAGGACTCCTTTAGATGAACTTGATGATGACTTTCCAACTCTATACATAAATTCCAAACCATTTGATACATCTGTAAAGCATGGAAAAAATCATCTAATTCTGACGAACATCAAGATCCTAATCTAGAATCTATAGAGGAACCTAAGGTGACCATCCCTTATTTTAATATTGTTTCTGGGACTCTTAAATAGTTTCCTTTACATTCTATACCTAGATAAATAGATAGAGGTGCACACACTAGAGATTTTATAAGAAAAGAAGTTGAACATAAAGCATTCCTGTCATAACAGGAACCTATGAAAATAAAAGATACAATAAATGATGAATTTTAGATAATGTATATACAATAAGAACATTATTGATTTAACTGAAATAATGTTTTTGAACTTTTTGATAGACCCAATGACACCTTTACTGTAAGAACTAAATGTGTTTTTAAAAAAATATATTGTAAAATAGTGAGAAATAAGGAGGGACTAGTTACCCATGGGTATAATAAAGAATAGGGTATAGACAATGAGGAAACATTCTCACCTAAATATAGACATTAAGACATTAAAATAAATCTATCCTAAGAAGCATGTCCAAACATAAAAATAAATTAAATGGATGTCAAATTTAAATTATTGACTTGGTATATAATTGAGAATACTTTTGTTGACCGAACCCTTGGATTTCAAAAAAAAATCATTTTCTATATAATGTATTTACATTAAAAACAATATATGGTTTAAAAAAATATCATAGAAAATAGTATCAAAGGCTTAGATATTTTATTATTTCGAAATTATTTTTAAAAGGGATAGTTGATCAACCCTATTTATAAAAATAACTTCAAATGATGTTTTAATTTTTTAAATCTACGTAGATATTATAATATTTGGATCATCGAAAAATTATTTATGTAACAAATTTCAAAAAATGATTCATAATGAATTTTAAATGAATTTAAGGATGAACAGGAATTCTTCAGTGGTTTTAAAAATTTTTAAAATTAATGAATGAATTATTTTAAATTGAGGTAAATATAGCGAAGAACATTTAAACCATTCTAGTTTGTAAAGAACTGCAAGTAGTGACACTCCTATGAGTACCACCAGGATGTTGGATATTGATAATGCTGGGAAATCAATAGATCAAACTAATTACATAGAGATGATTTATATCCTTATCTATTTTACTACTAGACAACCTAACATTATGTTTATTGTGTGCATGTTTCTTCATTTTTATGAAAATGTAAAATAGTACAACCTAATTTCTATTAAAAGGATTTTCAAATACCTATAGCATACAACCAATTTTGGATTATTCTACCTGAGAGGGAAGAAATTTGACCTTTTCTGTTATTTAGATGACTATTTTAGTGGTTGAATGATAGATAAAAAAAGAAACTCCAGAACATATCTGCTTTTGGGAAAGTCACTATCTTCTTGGTATAGTAAGAAATAATATTTTATTTCACTATATTAAAATGAAGCTATATATATAGCTATAGGTAGTTAGTTTTCTCAAATTTTATTGATGAAGTATACTTTAATAGACTATAGATTTCAATTATGACATTACCCTATAAATTTTGACACATAAGTTCTATAAATATTTCTATAAACCCTTTATCTCACTTTATAAAAAATGGTGTAAGACACCACTTCTGATAGATAATTTTCAAAATAGTGATATAACTCTTAAACATATTGTAACTGAATATCACCTTTATGATATTTTCACTAATTCATTTGAATATATGATATTTAAATACATAAATCATTAGTTAGGCATGATTAATTTTGGTAAAGTTTAATTTTATTTTAACCACTATTTTTTTTTAGCCACCATTACATTTTTACCCAACATTGGTGTTTTACCCATAATTATCATTTACCCATTATTATAGTTTTACCCAATTTTGAGTTTTACTCACAATTAGAGTTTTACGCACCATTGGAGTTTTACGCAATGGTAGAGTTCTAACCACCATTGGAGTTTAACCCATCGTTGTAGTTTTATCCACCATTGGAGTTTTACTCACCATTGGAGTTCTACCCACCATTTTATTTTTTTTACCACCATTGGAGTTTTGCCAAACATTTGAGTTTTACCATCCATTAGTGTTTTTCCACCATTTGTTTTTATTCAATGTTGGAGTTTTACCCACCATTGGAAGAACCTATCATTGGTTTTTATTATGTCATTGACATTTCTTATTTATGAGTTATTTATTTATTGAACTTATATATGATTAAAATTTTATTTTTATTTATAATTTAAATATACTTAAATCCCTATATTTTATAAATTATAAACATGTCTAAATTTGGAAGCGTTCTCTCCCTCTTTGTCACCTTTTCCATTGAACCTCACTACAACCCTTTCTCTCTAATGTTGAAATTCTCTCAAACTCAACAAAGAATTATGAATAAATATACATGTTTAGGGTGAAGTGAGCAAGTATTTCTTCTCCAGACAGGTCATGTCCATCAATGAAGTAGAAAGTATAATCGAGCCATCCATATCTTGAGCCAGTGAACCTGCGTCTGGAAAATCGGATATTAGTACGCAAAAATTAAATTCATGTCGGGTGGTTTCTATAAAGAACATATTTGGTTCATAGAGTAATAAAATACAAAGTATGGGTAGAGTGGGTTTCTAGCAACGATAGGACCTTTTATCCTTGGTTAGTGAACCAGTTCTATCAGTATGTTTTGTTTGCCTTTAAGGAAGATAAAGATTGGGTTAGAAGGTGAATAAACAAAAGAATAGTTGTTTTCCATTCAATACAATGTGTAATATGTTTGAAAGTACCTAAAAAAGTTGTTTCAAATTATTATTAAGAATACATTACAAGTGATAGTGATACCTTCATGTATGAGGTTTCATTAGAAGAAGTGATAAGAGGTGGAATTATAAGAATACCAATTGAAAATGATCTTGATGGTGAATATTGTTTGGTTTTCATGTTTATTTAGAATATGTTTTTTTTGGGAAAGTTGATTTCAAAACATTGAGGTATCAATATGTATATATATTTTTTATTATACATAGAGGATAAGGGATGAATTTATAAAGATACATAATGACTCATATGATGAGAAAGACATCTTCTATATCAAGATCTCTTATCTACCCTAAGTTATTTTTATCGATGTTGGAGGGTAAAAGACTGGTTTATGGGGAAGAATAAATCAATGTAAATTGTGGATTATTTTTCTATACAAGAGTCAGATGAAGTGGTATATTATTCATATGAGGAAGAAGATGAGGCTAATTCCTTAGTAGATGAGGAGGATTTTTTTTTAGTATATGAGGATAGTAGCCCAAATATTCTCAAGAGAACTTATTCTATTTATTATGGTGGTCCTAGCCCTCCTAAATCTCTCTCTATTTGAGAGACTCTTTCAAAAGATGTAATTGAAGGGGAAGAAACTATAGATTATGGAGAGGAAAATTTAAAATAACATGACAATATTTTGAAAAAATGGTGATGGAAATAGAATTAATAGTGATATTGAGGAATAAGAAGAAGATGATGATTGAGAAGATAAAGAAGAAAATTTGGATAGAAAGGATGAATGAGATGATTTTTAATATACTGGTGAAGATGACAGTGTTTCTGATAATGGTAGACCTGATGATCATAATTTTCCTTAGGTAGTTGTTTCTTCTCTAGGTTTATATGTTGCTTCTATGTTTGAGGGAAGAAAAAAATTTAGTTGGAGTTATGGATTGAGATGCTAAACATGATATAGAATCATCTGTTGAGGGGGAGGGAACTTCATGTCATTCTAGTTACCCTATTGAACTTACAGATAGTGATATTGATAGGTATGTTGAGGGTGAATCTGATAAGTAGACAACTTATGGGCATACATTAGTAGATCATATATATGTCGAGCCTACATTAGATGAGGCTATAGTTGTTGAGTATCTAGTTGTGTCTTCATCTAGGTTGGATGTATCATCATTTGAGGATTAGTAAAAGTATACTGGTTATGTTATATTTTTTGTAGAATACGATTACTATGATGATAAGAGACCTTAATTTCCATATCAAATGGATTTGAATCCTAAGGGATCAATGGTGGATTAGATAGATGCTATAGGGAACTTTCAATGATTTTCTTATGATATTCCTATCGGTTATTTTACAACAAATGATAGTGATGTTGGGAGAGTTTCATCACCCTTTATTGAAACTATTTTTTATCTAAATCAGATATAAAGTCCTTTGGGCAAGGTATTTCCTATTATATTGAATGGATTATGAATAATCATCCTCCCTTGGTCACTAAGCTTAGTGAGAAAGATGCACGAAATTTTTTAGGTCTACTTACTCAACAGTTTCATCCCAAAATGATGCATCATATTCAATATATAGATCTAGAGAAGAAGGGATTGGAAAATGAGATGGATTGTAAGGTACTAAATTTTCATAAAGAATGTTTTCATATAATTGTTGGATTGGGTATCTTCTTTTCGGCTAGATAATTGTTTCCAAAGTTCAGGCAGTGGTTCGGGGGTGCCTAGGGGCTCGGGGCATGAAGAGAAGAGAAATTAGACCACACAGTGCAAGGCACATGGTCTGCACACGGTTAGGGGAAACAGTGTGGGTAATCCATTCAGACCAGCCATCCTAATATAGTATCCTTCACATATTCTATGCACGGTTTGTGAAAACTGTGTGGGATACCCAGGAAACCATGCATATTGGACTCTTGTTGATAGTATCTATTGTACAGTTTGTGTACGGTTTATCAAACTGTGCGGGTAAATTGTGCGGCCAAGAAAAGTTCGAAAAATTTAAAAAAATGCCACCTCTTGATTTTAACACCCAACTTGGGTTTTTTCATCTTCCTTCTCCCTCAGAACCCTTGGAATGAACAAAATATTCCAAGAGCTCTCAAGGATGGATCTCTTTTGATTCTTGGGAATTTTGAGTGCTATCAAGTGCGGATTGAAGATCTGGTTATGCTTAATCCTCCCCTTTATTTTCTTTTTAGTTTAGGGTTTGTATCTTACTCTATTCTCTATCTGAAACCCTAAAACCCTCATTTTTGGATGATATATTGGTTGAGGCTTCAAGGGGTTCTTGAATCCATATCCAAGGACATTATTAAGAGTGTGTTCATCAACAGATTCAAGGTTGGTGGTCTACAAGTATTATCCTATGGTTTTATTTTGGATTTGTGCATGAGATTTGGTGTTCTTATTTTCACCTTTTTTGTTCTTTTTTAAATTGAATTTTGTTGATATAAATATGTGGATAAGTGACCAATTGAAACCCTCACAATCTCCAAGGGATGTGTTGATGCTGACTTGATCATTTTAGGGCCACCCATGGGGTGCACTGGAAAGCTCAGACCTAGACTATGGTAGGGTTACGAGATGGGTCACCAAATGATAATTTGGAACCCATGTAGAATATGTCTTAATGGTGGATTAAGTTAAAAATGTAATAATGATAAATATTACTTGGTTGATAAATTCATAAGGTGTTGGTTGGAATAACAAGAAAATGGGTAACTAAGTTGAATGATATTATGTCGATTTTTTCATGAATTTTGGTTAGAAATGCCTAAGGGGATTAGGTAATGTTAAATGGTGAACATTAAATTGTGTAATAGAAAGGGATAAGGGGAATATTTTAATGATATGTAACAAGTGGATTGAAAAATTTTGGAATGGGTTAATACATGAGAATTAGGTGGTGCAGCTAAAGGGTTAAGGCACGAGAATGAGAATTAAGATAGATGGTTATATATAGTAATTGGTAAATGCGTTAATGGGTTATGGAACATTATTAATTCCCATGTTGTTGTTATGAATTTTTATAACCAATGGAATTGAATATTATTGGTTGTGTTATGGTATGGTTTTGGTGATTTGATAAATAATCATGTGCAGATAGATTGGTAGAGTGGGGTATTGACTTGAGGTTCTACACCCACGGGTCAAGTTAGACTGAGGCTCTAAAATCCACCCCAAAAATCACACGTTAAGAAAGGGGATGTAGGCTCTATTCCCCTAATTGTTTCATTCCACCTGGACTAAGTCTTCTAGGTGAGGATAATGTGTTAATGTGATATGTGTATCCCTAGTGAGATAGGGACTTGATTTATTTTCCCAAAACATTGTGACTTATTTTCCTAGACCCATGTATAGATGATGTATATGTCTAACCCAAAGGGAATGTTTTGAAAATGGACTACGTGGTAAAAATGGTATAAGAAATGGAATTGGGATAAATTCTAGTCATCAATTAAATGAACCTTGATAAATAATGGAGCTTGATTTGTCCCTTGCTGACATACCATTTATTTTGGTCTGACCAATACTATCTTTAGGTTGGATATTTTCTAGACACTATTGATGGCGGCCTACTGAGTTTTGTACTCACACCCTGCTCAGGACGTTGTTGGGTACCCGAGTAGATCTCTTGGTTGCAGGTCTGGACAGGGGATGAGGTCTTACACTAAGATGTTGAGTTGGGCTCAGGACTTACATAGAGAATGACCCATACTTAGAGTCGAGACCCATTGGGTTTTTTGTCCATTTATTTTATTTTTAATTTCCTTCACATTCACTAGTAGAAGGGCATGATATTGTTGTATTTGATTGGTGTTTGTACCATGTTGGGAAACATTTAGGTAGGCATGTTTATTTGTGTTTTCATACTATTTCCATTATTTTTATTGTGATCTATTGTGGCTTTCTCTGGTAAAGAGGGTATAGTCTCCACATGTGGCTTATTAGACCCTAACTACTAGTTGGAAACCTCTAGCATATGGGGAGGTATGCTTGAGGTCATGTGACAACCCAGCACGGAGCACCGGTGTAGTTGATTCCAGGTCGGGGATGTTACAAAGTGGTATCAGAGCAGTTGTTTTCTCTTATGACTATTTGGGGATGGTAGAAAGGAGATTAGGATGTATGGGGCCTTGGTAATGAGCTTGTTCTTGGGAGTATTTAACACTTGTACGGGGGAAACCCAAGTCACCCTGGGTGGAAATCGTTGTTCTTGATTTGTGTTATTACAGTTGGATGATATTCATTATTGGGTGATGCACATGTTGTGTGATTTAACTGATTTATGATATTTTTCTCATTTCTATAATGGCATGGGGATGTGCATTCATGTATCATTTTACACACCTAAGGATATAGGTGGAATGCATCATTATGGGAACACACACGAGATTGGTGTGTGGGGAATAGAGATTGGAATGAATTTTACTTCTTTGATAAATACAAAGAAGATTATTCTTAATAATGGTGATGAAAGTTGGTGAATGAAAAGAATTCAAATGAATAGATAAGGAATATCATGTATAATGAAATGTTGTGATCGGGTTATTGTTTTGGGTTATGGTAAATTGTAAAGGTTTTTTCAGTGTCTGAAAGAAAGGGGGTGCAAAATGATGGTAAAATTGTTAACAAATTTTGCCTAATTAAAAGCTTAAATGAGTTAAAGTGATGATTTTAACATGATGTGAAATGGGAAATGTGCCTGAGGGGAAGTTATCATGTCGTAAAAGAAGAATCAGTTTGAATAGGTGATGAAGAAAGACTTGTGATTAAGTAAATTTGTTACCCCCGTGTTTACCATGATCCACGATAGGTATGGTGGATGGTAGTGCTCAAAGTGTGATGTTTACCATTGAGGTAGAGTATAAAGAATGATTTGTCTAAGGTTGATCGCATGGGATCTTCCAATTCTTGGTTAAATTCTTTCCATCATTCTTCTAAGTGTTGAGTGAATGAAAAGTTTGGAATGATAATGTTTGGGTTCAAAGGTGGGTATCCTTGGTGTGGTCGGTTTGACCCTTGTATTCATGGGTTGGGGTAATGAGAGTGCCCTAGTTGAGACTTTGGGCTTGGATTGTGAGGCCTTATCGGTTATGATATTTCCTAGGTGTTTGTTTAGGGAACCCTTGGTTGGGTTGTGTCCTTTGGGTTATGAGGCGTTGTTCAATGATGTGAGTGAGGGAACTCTCATGGTCCATGACCGTATAGAGAACATGCTGAAGCCTAAGGATGGTGCCTCGGTCTTGGAAACCTTGTGATTAGATACCTTTCAAGTTGTGTCTCAAATCACGGAGAGGATTTTTTTCTGGTAGTGCCAATGAATGTGTAATCCTTTGGTGTGGAACCTTGAGTAGGTGGTTGTTTGGTACACTAATCATAGTGTGCATTGGAATGGGATTGAGAGTTCCTTTCACACATTTTTCATTGTTCGTGTCATGATATGTGTAGTTTGAAGAGAGGGATAAGGGGTTTTTCTAGTTGTGACTCTAGTATAAGGAGTTGGTATTGTTCATCCTTCATGGTGGCCTATGAGAGAGGTCTGATAGAGTCTCTACTGCCTTTGGGTGTGTCTCGCACATTTAGATGTTTGGACTTGATAGTGGGACATAGATTGTTCCATAGGGTAGGATTGTCCTTGAGGGCTAATTGGGATGGTTGATGGTATAGTAGTGCCTGATTCCTCCATAAGGGCACCCTAGTGTGCGTGATAAGAGGTAAGGTTTGTTTTGAAGGGTTTTATTGCATGAATTCTTGACTCACCTGTTTGTATGATGATTAATGTGGGTTTGAAAGTTGTTTTGAACAGAAAAGACAAGGGTAGAAAAAGTGTGGTTATATACGTTCGCTCGATAGTGACACCTTGTAAGGGTGGTTTTGTAGCTGAACTTGTCGGTAGGAATGGGTTGTTTGTTGGGTGAGATGCAGAGGCCGCCTCATGGCTGATGAGACTAGATAACCAATATACATGGTTAGGTAAGTAAGTTGGTGATGAGTTAAATGAAAATTAAGGTTGTTTTGTGAGACCGTTGGTTTGATTGATGTGGTAGACAATTGTGCTTCTGTTGTTAGCCATCAGGGATGCATCAGAAGAACTCAAGAGGTGTGGTGTAAATAGTGGCACATGAAATGTTGGTTTATGGTTTTTGGTGATTTGGTTGTGGGGTGATGGTTAAACTTGGTTGGAAATCACACCTAGGTGGTGGGGTTAAGTGTTGATGTGATGTGTTCAATAGGAAGGCTAGAAATCCTTGGCAGTTCATAGTGTCCTATTGTTCAACATTAAAAATGGATAATTTGGTGGTGGTTTTGTAACGCCCCGACCCCAGCTACCCAGAGTCGGTGCATTACTTCGTAACATTGTCATGATCACAAAAGATCAAGTCTCGAAACACCGATTAGTTTAGTAGCCTTGGAAACACTAGATACATTCATAAACGTTACATTACAACATAAAGTGAAAAACTAAAATAACAAAGTCTCCATAGTCCACACTCATATCCTCTTCTGACAATCCCTGCAGGTCATTCATAAAATACTTCTTCACATCCAGGAAAATATTAAAACATTGAAAGGGGTGAGCTCAGATGCTCAGTAAGGATAACAATATTGCGGAAGCTTTCATAAATAAACATTAACATTTAAGGCAATGTATAACTAAAACAAAAGCCTTTTTAAACTTGAACTTCAACATAATATGGAAAAAAATAAAATTAAATAATGCCATTTACTTACTCCCATGGATATTCTACTAGTCGAATAATCACATGCAATATCAATTGTCACGACCCGTCCTCGGGGCCCGTGCCGTGACTACCCCAAGCTCGCCTTCCATAGGCCAGGGGCTGGCGACTAGCACCAAGGCGTAAAATCCCAGTAAACAGGGAAGGCATTGCCTGTATAAGTAACAACCACACAGAGTCAGCAAGCGGAAAGTAAAGTGCAGAAAAGTAAAGGGGGCCGGAAATACAAGCCCAACTGTAAAGTACAACTGAAAAGTAAAGTACAGCAACTGAAGAAAAGACGGCGGCCTCGTGTCGTCCACTGGCAATCCCACCTGAAGGGTGGGTACAGATAGCCTCCAAGCTCCTCGGGTCCCACGTCCGCTCCGAGCACGTCCCGCCCAGTGGTCCACCTCCAGGTACCGTCCTGCTCCACGCCCCAACCGTGATCAGTGCTGTCCGTCGTCTGCAACCAACACAACAAGGTGCGGGCATAGCCCGTGCAGGGGTGAGTACAACTACTCAGTAAGGACCCCGAGACCCCCGAAGGTCTCCCGAAATCCACAAAGGATATAGCACAAAAGAAAGATGCAATCACGAAGTAACATCTGACTTGACTTAGGTATATGCCCATACATATACCTAAGTCCCCACTTCTAGCTCTGCTCACGAGCTCAAGAACAACTCAATCCACATAGGAAAGCAAGACTCAAATCCACAAGGAGAGTAAACAGTAAATCCACAAGGGATAGTTCAACACAATCCACAAAGGAGAGTAACATAAGATTCAGCTCGACCAGGTATACTTTTTCAGATGACGTCAAAGACGATCATTGATCCGTCTAAGTCGTCGGACCCACGAAGGATCGATAGGTACTAACCCCCGCAAAAGACCCACACAGGATCGGGCTCACACAGAACCTGTAGGCAGTGGCTCACACAGAACCGGTAGGCAGTGGCTCACACAGAACCGGTAGTAGGACCCACACAGGATCGGGCACTGATCCGCGTAGGATCGCTGAGTGCAGTAGTCGACGCAGTCCACTGAGGTCCCTGCACAGTCGTCGCTGCAGTCCACGAAAGATCTCTGCTCTGCCGTCGTCGCAGTCCACGGAGGATCTCTGCTCTGCCGTCGTCGCAGTCCACGGAGGATCTCTGCTCTGTCGTCGTCGCAGTCCACGGAGGATCTCTGCTCTGTCGTCGAGGTCACAGCCAGCGCTAGGGTTCCCGCACGTAGCGAGCTCGTTTAGGAGGGTCCGCTCCACGAGCCGAGGGGCTGATACATCAACTGACACGTAGTCCGAAGTTGATGTATCCAAAAGTTCCGTATCGACAACAGGATCTCAACGCAACAGACGGCGCGTCAATCGGACGCCCGGTCTGAGAGTTATTGGCATTTTCGTCCCAGGGGCCCGGTTGGTTTTTAGGGCAAAACCAACCCGACCGTACTCCGCCTGTATCCGATCCTCGGGCGGGGTATGCCAAAAGTTCCGTCTCACTTAGAGGAAACTACCACAGCTGACGGTACGTCGATCGGACGTCCGTAGCTCAAGTTATGAGCGTTTCCGCTCCGAGGGCCCGGTTGGCTTCGTGTACGAACCAACCCGGCCGAACCCAAAGTCTTCCGAAACCTTGAGTATAATATACCGAAACGACCGTCTCGATCCAAGGATCGCGTAGCCGCTGACGGTTCGTCAATCGGAGGTCCCAGGCCCAAGATATGGGCGAAAGACCGTAGAGGGCCCGAAACGGGGGTTCTGGGCCCGGGGCGACCCGGCCCGAACCCCCCCTGGGGTTGGCCGAACCGGGTCGGCTCGACCCGGCCCGAACCGGCTCGGCCGGGTCCGGTCCGGCCTGGGCGCGGCCCGGCCGACCGGACCGGCCGGCTCGGTCTTCGGCCGCGCGGCCGAAGAGCCGCCGCCGCGGGGTTGACCCGCGGCTTTGAAGGAGACGCGGCCCCCGCGGGGGGCCGCCTGTCACGTGGACGTGGCCGGGCCGCCGCGTCCGTCCCGGTTCCGCGCGGCCGCGGAACCGGCCGCCGTTGCCGCCGCGGCTTCAGCCGCGGCGGGCTTTCTCCACGGCGGCGCGCCGGGCGCCGCCGCCGCCTTCCGCGGGCCGCCGGAGATGCTCCGGTGGCCCGATTTCATTCCCGTCTGCGCCGATGCTCCTCCCGGGGGACGATCTCCACTGCGGAACCAACAAATTGCCCTTGCCGCACGGTTCGTCGTCGTCCGCCAAATCCGCACAAAAAGAGAAGATCGGCGGAGGGTTGCCGGGTCTTGTTCGTTAGACCCGCACCCTCCGCGTTAGCTATAAACGTCACCGGGAGGGAAAATCAACAACAATTTTAATTAAATTAAAATTGTCGGAGATTATGTTCTTTACTTAAAAAGAATAAACACGGGGGAAAAGATAAAACAATCCAGCATCCCTTACCTTGTCGTCGTCGTCGGACGAGGGGTCGTCGCGGAATCGCTCGTCGCGGAGGAAGGAGATCGTCGCGTCGTCGCGGTATCCGGCGTCGCATCGCCAATCTCCGGATCAAGATCAACGGATTTAATTAGTTTAAATCCGTTGATATTGAAATTAAAAAGGGAGAAGAAAAGATCCGATTCTCACCTTTGTTGCCGAACGAGGGTCGGCCGCGGAAGAAGAGGCGTCGCCGAAGAATGTCGCGGGTAGATCTCGTCGACGTCGCAGATCTTGGTGTGCGTCGTCGAATTCCGGTCGCCGGCGTTCTTCGCGTTCTTCGCGTTCTTCGCGTTCTTCGCGTTCTTCGCGGAGAGGGTGGAGGAACGAAGATTCTTTCAAATCCTTTCCAAGGATTTTTGGGTTGGTCTTATTTTATAAACATGCCAACACACGAAACCGGTTAAGAAACGATCCATCAATTCGTTGAATTAATTCAACGAAAGAAACGACCCATTTAATTCACGAAGAAACAGTCCATTTAATTCATGAAATAAACCGCCCAATTAAATGGTCTGTTAAGAATTAAAGAAAACGCGTCGGTTGACTTTTCAGTTACTTTGACGGGTTTTCGCGGGTGCGTTACTTAGCGAAAGAAACGGCGGGGCTCGTGCGGGCCCTGCCTCACAAATATCCTGCCAAGAGGGTAGGATATTTCTGGATAGCATCCTATCCAGTTCAACTCAGTTCAAGCCGTCTTTAAGTGGCTTCAAGTGGCTTCCAACAGCTTAAGTGAAATAAAATAAAGTTGTCGCACAAACTTTATTTTATTTCTCACTTAAAGCCGCAAAATTTAAAAACCACGTCTGAGCAAACGCAACTCCGGAAGAGGCGTTTCTAAGCAAATACCGGCGCTGCGATTTCATCGGTGCCCTCAGAATTTGATTCCGGGCACCGGTTCAAAAGATAGAAAAACCCGCTCGTCCGTTCACTGAACGTACCCGAGCCAAACTTTGGAAATTGATTCCGGGCACACCGGGCCTCGGAATCAGGTGTCGTCTGAAGCTGCGCTCTTGTAAAATTCCAAAGAAAATTAAGAAAAAAATTTCCTTGAAATTTGCGGGTCTTTACATTACTCCCACCTCAGGGCTTTACGTCCCCGTAAAGATACATCAAAAACTAGGGGAACAAATGGGGGTACTGAGCACGCATCTGAGCCTCCCGCTCCCAAGTGCTCTCCTGGAGGTTCCCGTGCTGCCATCTGATGCGCACAAGAGGAATCGACCGCCCACGTAGGACCCGCTCCTGTCGATCCTCGATCTCCACTGGGACCTCCGCAAAAGTCGCCCCATCGTCCACGTCCAGCTCCCCAAAGTCGATGATGTGCGTCGGGTCGTGCACGTATCTCCTCAGCTGAGACACGTGGAAGACGTCGTGCACCCGGTGCAACTGAGGTGGTAGAGCCAGGCGATAAGCCACCTCTCCTATCCTGTTGAGGACGTGGAAAGGCCCGATGAAGCGTGGAGACAACTTGCCGCCTCGGCCAAATCTCCGTAAACCACGTCGAGGTGAGACACGCAAAAAGACGTGGTCGCCATCCTCGAACTCTAGTGGCCTCCGCCTCCTGTCAGCATATGACTTCTGCCGGCTCTGAGCTGTCCTCATCCTCTCCTGGATGATCTGGACCTTCTCTGTCGTGGCTCGGACCATCTCTGGTCCCACGAGTGCTGACTCCCCAGGGTCTGTCCAGCACAACGGTGATCTGCAGGGTCTGCCGTACAACGCCTCGTATGGTGCCATCCCGATGGTGGAGTGGTAGCTGTTGTTGTACGCGAACTCCACCAAGGGTAGGTGGTCCTCCCAGCTGCGACCAAAGTCGAGAACACATGCACGGAGCATGTCCTCGAGTGTCTGTATGGTCCTCTCCGTCTGACCATCCGTCTGAGGGTGGAAGGCTGTGCTCAGATGGAGCCGCGTCCTGAACGCCTCCTACAACCCCTTCCAGAGCCGGTAAGTGAAACGAGCATCTCGATCGGAGACGATAGATGATGGCACACCGTGAAGCCGTACGATCTCCTGGACGTAAAGACGTCCCAAGCTCTCCACTGAGCCCTGCTCTCTGATGGGTAAGAAGTGTGCCGACTTGGTGAGTCGGTCGACAATCACCCAAATGGAGTCGTGACCTCTGGAAGTACGTGGAAGTCCAGTCACGAAGTCCATAGATATGCTATCCCACATCCACTCCGGGACCTCCAAGGGCTGTACCAAACCTGCTGGTACCTGATGCTCTGCCTTCACCTGCTGGCAGGTGAGGCATCGTGAAACGAACTCTGCCACAGCTTTCTTCATGCCCGGCCACCAGTGCTATCGTTTGAGATCCTGGTACATCTTCGCCACTCCGGGATGTACCGCCAAGGGAGAAGTGTGAAACTCTCTCAGCACCTCCTCTCGTAAAGCAACTGGTACGAAGGTACGCCCTCTGAAAAGGATGTCGTGCTCTGCTCCAAGGGAGAAACCATCAGGCGCCTGACCTGAGGATATCAGTGCACGCCGGGTCTCACAGTCAGCGTCCCCACGCTGAGCCTCTCTGACCCGCTGTAGAAGTGGAGGAGAGACTGTGAGAGACTGAAGAAAGGCTGCTCCGTCTCTATCCACGAAGGATATCTGCAAGGAGGTTAGCTGCTCCGTCGCCTCCTCAAGTAGCTGAATGCCCGTCCTCCTGCTGAGGGCATCGGCTACCACGTTCCCCTTCCCAGGAGTATAGACTATCTCAAAGTCATAGTCCTGGAGGAACTCAAGCCATCTCCGCTGTCTCAGGTTCAGGTCCTTCTGAGAGAAGATATACCTGAGACTCTGGTGGTCAGAAAAGACCGTGAAGCGCTCGCCCATCAGATAGTGCCGCCACGTCTTCAGAGCGAAGACCACTGCTGCTAACTCCAGGTCATGAGTGGCGTAGTTCTGCTCATGCGGCCTCAACTGACGTGATCCATAGGCGATCACGGCCCGCTCCTGCATCAGGACGCACCCGAGTCCAGTCCCTGATGCATCGCAGTAAACTACGTACCCAACTCCCTCCTCAGGCAACCTCAAGATAGGTGCGCTGGTCAATCTCTGCCTCAGCTCCTGGAAGCTCTGCTGACATCTGTCTGACCACACGAAGGGTTTCCCCTTCTTCGTCAAGGCTGAGAGTGGTGCCGCAACTCTGGAGAAGTCTGGCACGAATCTTCGATAGTATCCCGCTAGGCCCAAGAAGCTCCGCACCTCTGTCACGCTCCTGGGTGGCTCCCAAGCTAGCACTGCCTCGATCTTCGCGGGATCCACTGCAACTCCCGCCTCAGAAATGACGTGTCCCAAGAAATGGACCTCACGTAACCAGAACTGGCATTTTGAGAGCTTGCCATAAAGCTGGTGCTCTCGGAGTGTGTCTAGCACAACTCGCAGGTGGTAGGCATGCTCCTCCTCAGTCGTCGAGTATATCAAAATGTCGTCAATGAAGACAACGACAAATCGGTCGAGGTATGGCTGGAAGATCCTGTTCATGAGGCTCATGAACACTGCTGGAGCATTGGTTACGCCGAACGGCATAACCAAGAACTCATAATGGCCATACCGACACCTGAAGGCCGTCTTCTGCACGTCCTCGTCTCGAACTCTGAGCTGATGATAGCCTGACCGGAGGTCTATCTTCGAGAACCACCGCGCTCCCTTGAGCTGATCGAAGAGGTCATCAATCCGTGGCAGCGGATACTTGTTCCTCACTGTCACCGGGTTCAGGCGACGATAGTCGACACATAGTCGCAAGCTCCCGTCCGCCTTCTTGGCGAACAAAATCGGGGAAGCCCAGGGTGAAACACTGGGTCGGATAAGCCCCTTGCTCTGCAAGTCCTCCAACTGTACCCGCAGCTCTCGAAGCTCGGCGGGGGCCATCCGATATGCTGGAGTAGATATCGGGGCTGTCCCGGGGTACAAGTCGATGTAAAATTCTACCTCTCTACGAGGAGGTAGCCCTGGAACGTCGTCGGGAAAGACGTCCACGTACTGGTCCACCACTGCAGGAAAAGCCGGACTCCGCACGTCCACTGCTCCTAGGATGAGGCTAGCCAACTGATGAGAGATGGGCTGCACTCTCCTCCGCGGAAGTCCATCCTGTGCTGCAAAGGTTCCCTTCTCGCCGGTGAAGGTAAACCTGCTCCCGTCGGTACGAACACATCGCACCTTGCGCCTAAAACAGTCGATCTGGGCATGAACCGTGGATAGCCAATCCATGCCCAAGATGACGTCGTAAGGCCTCGACGCCGCTACAAGGAGATCCCAGCCGAAGCTCTCGCCTCCTAGAGTAAGCTCACACTGCCGGCACCAGTGCGTAATCGTCGAGTCTGCTCCCGTAGGAGTCTCTAGCCGTAAGGATCGAGCCAACGGCTCAGTCGGAATCTCCGAGCTCCGAACAAGGGCAGAGGCTATGAAAGAGTGACTCGCTCCTGTGTCTATAAGTACTGCAGCAAGGGTGGAATAGACACAGATCGTACCTCGAATCATCTCTGGCATGTCGGGGTCGTAGGCCTCCACTGCCTGGAGCTGGGCCTGTCCCTGCCCGCCAGCTCCCTGTGGTCGAGGTGGCCCTCCTGGTGGTGGTGGGGGTAGAGCCTGGAAGCGTCGCCCACCACCCGCTGCTCGGCCAGCTCCTCTGCCTCGTCCGCCTCCTCCCTGCGGACCGCCACGGTCGACCCTCTGCCTCTGCCTGGGTGGCCCATCCACCGTCTGCTGCTCCTCTGATCGGCGAGTCGGGCAGTCACGAGCCATGTGACCCTGCCCGCCGCAAGAGTAGCACAGCCTGCCTCTCGAAAGGCTGGCACTCCGCTGTGTGCCTCATCGTGAACCTGGAGCATCAAGCTCCACCATCGTCCTGCCGCCGCCTGCAGGAGGCTCGCCGCGAGAATCACCATGAGATCCGCTGGTGTCCTCACTAGCCTAAAGATTCGTACCACCGCCTCTAGCCAGTCCTCGGCGGCCTGGGGGTCCGCCTCACCGCGAAACCTGGGCGGTCGCTGGCTCTGAAACTCATGCAGTGCCCTGAGGCGACGTGCATCGTCAGCGTCTGGTACTGGTAGCATCGGTGGCTCGGCGGGTAAAGCTACCGCCGGTGCCACTGCTGGCAAAGGGCCCTGCACCGAGGCCTCGTCGCTCGGTGGGCTGCCATCACGCCCTACACTCGGAACCCTAGCTGGCAGTCGTCGCGGGGCCATCCTAAAAAGGAGAACAAGAGCACCACAGTCAGAACAGTATACCTGGTGAGCTGGCTCAAGTAATCACAAGGAAAACTTGAGACTTTCATAAAGCAGATCAGTATACCCGGTGAGCTGACACAAGTAATCACAAAGAAAACTTGAAACACACACGCAATCAATGTTTTCATGCATTAAGTCGGAAATCAGGAGTCAGGGTCCTGGTGTACGGATACGTCGGCCGCCGCACCAACACTGGGCTCCCTGAACTGATAACCACACTCAATACACTAAACACTATTGCTTCACATAGAAAGAAAGGACGATCAGAGTCTGCGGTAGAACCGACCGCCTCTGATACCAATTTGTCACGACCCGTCCTCGGGGCCCGTGCCGTGACTACCCCAAGCCCGCCTTCCATAGGCCAGGGGCTGGCGACTAGCACCAAGGCGTAAAATCCCAGTAAACAGGGAAGGCATTGCCTTTATAAGTAACAACCACACAGAGTCAGCAAGCGGAAAGTAAAGTGCAGAAAAGTAAAGGGGGCCGGAAATACAAGCCCAACTGTAAAGTACAACTGAAAAGTAAAGTACAGCAACTGAAGAAAAGACAGCGGCCTCGTGTCGTCCACTGGCAATCCCACCTGAAGGGTGGGTACAGATAGCCTCCAAGCTCCTCGGGTCCCACGTCCGCTCCGAGCACGTCCCGCCCAGTGGTCCACCTCCAGGTACCGTCCTGCTCCACGCCCCAACCGTGATCAGTGCTGTCCGTCGTCTGCAACCAACACAACAAGGTGCGGGCATAGCCCGTGCAGGGGTGAGTACAACTACTCAGTAAGGACCCCGAGACCCCCGAAGGTCTCCCGAAATCCACAAAGGATATAGCACAAAAGAAAGATGCAATCACGAAGTAACATCTGACTTGACTTAGGTATATGCCCATACATATACCTAAGTCCCCACTTCTAGCTCTGCTCACGAGCTCAAGAACAACTCAATCCACATAGGAAAGCAAGACTCAAATCCACAAGGAGAGTAAACAGTAAATCCACAAGGGATAGTTCAACACAATCCACAAAGGAGAGTAACATAAGATTCAGCTCGACCAGGTATACTTTTTCAGATGACGTCAAAGACGATCACTGATCCGTCTAAGTCGTCGGACCCACGAAGGATCGATAGGTACTAACCCCCGCAAAAGACCCACACAGGATCGGGCTCACACAGAACCTGTAGGCAGTGGCTCACACAGAACCGGTAGGCAGTGGCTCACACAGAACCGGTAGTAGGACCCACACAGGATCGGGCACTGATCCGCGTAGGATCGCTGAGTGCAGTAGTCGACGCAGTCCACTGAGGTCCCTGCACAGTCGTCGCTGCAGTCCACGAAGGATCTCTGCTCTGCCGTCGTCGCAGTCCACGGAGGATCTCTGCTCTGCCGTCGTCGCAGTCCACGGAGGATCTCTGCTCTGTCGTCGTCGCAGTCCACGGAGGATCTCTGCTCTGTCGTCGAGGTCACAGCCAGCGCTAGGGTTCCCGCACGTAGCGAGCTCGTTTAGGAGGGTCCGCTCCACGAGCCGAGGGGCTGATACATCAACTGACACGTAGTCCGAAGTTGATGTATCCAAAAGTTCCGTATCGACAACAGGATCTCAACGCAACAGACGGCGCGTCAATCGGACGCCCGGTCTGAGAGTTATTGGCATTTTCGTCCCAGGGGCCCGGTTGGTTTTTAGGGCAAAACCAACCCGACCGTACTCCGCCTGTATCCGATCCTCGGGCGGGGTATGCCAAAAGTTCCGTCTCACTTAGAGGAAACTACCACAGCTGACGGTACGTCGATCGGACGTCCGTAGCTCAAGTTATGAGCGTTTCCGCTCCGAGGGCCCGGTTGGCTTCGTGTACGAACCAACCCGGCCGAACCCAAAGTCTTCCGAAACCTTGAGTATAATATACCGAAACGACCGTCTCGATCCAAGGATCGCGTAGCCGCTGACGGTTCGTCAATCGGAGGTCCCAGGCCCAAGATATGGGCGAAAGACCGTAGAGGGCCCGAAACGGGGGTTCTGGGCCCGGGGCGACCCGGCCCGAACCCCCCCTGGGGTTGGCCGAACCGGGTCGGCTCGACCCGGCCCGAACCGGCTCGGCCGGGTCCGGTCCGGCCTGGGCGCGGCCCGGCCGACCGGACCGGCCGGCTCGGTCTCCGGCCGAGCGGCCGAAGAGCCGCCGCCGCGGGGTTGACCCGCGGCTTTGAAGGAGACGCGGCCCCCGCGGGGGGCCGCCTGTCACGCGGACGCGGCCGGGACGCCGCGTCCGTCCCGGTTCCGCGCGGCCGCGGAACCGGCCGCCGTTGCCGCCGCGGCTTCAGCCGCGGCGGGCTTTCTCCACGGCGGCGCGCCGGGCGCCGCCGCCTCCAGTCGCCGGCGCCGCCGCGCCGGCGACCCGCGCCGCCGCCGCCTTCCGCGGGCCGCCGGAGATGCTCCGGTGGCCCGATTTCTTTCCCGTCTGCGCCGATGCTCCTCCCGGGGGACGATCTCCACTGCGGAACCAACAAATTGCCCTTGCCGCACGGTTCGTCGTCGTCCGCCAAATCCGCACAAAAAGAGAAGATCGGCGGAGGGTTGCCGGGTCTTGTTCGTTAGACCCGCACCCTCCGCGTTAGCTATAAACGTCACCGGGAGGGAAAATCAACAACAATTTTAATTAAATTAAAATTGTCGGAGATTATGTTCTTTACTTAAAAAGAATAAACACGGGGGAAAAGATAAAACAATCCAGCATCCCTTACCTTGTCGTCGTCGTCGGACGAGGGGTCGTCGCGGAATCGCTCGTCGCGGAGGAAGGAGATCGTCGCGTCGTCGCGGTATCCGGCGTCGCGTCGCCAATCTCCGGATCAAGATCAACGGATTTAATTAGTTTAAATCCGTTGATATTGAAATTAAAAAGGGAGAAGAAAAGATCCGATTCTCACCTTTGTTGCCGAACGAGGGTCGGCCGCGGAAGAAGAGGCGTCGCCGAAGAATGTCGCGGGTAGATCTCGTCGACGTCGCAGATCTTGGTGTGCGTCGTCGAATTCCGGTCGCCGGCGTTCTTCGCGTTCTTCGCGTTCTTCGCGTTCTTCGCGTTCTTCGCGGAGAGGGTGGAGGAACGAAGATTCTTTCAAATCCTTTCCAAGGATTTTTGGGTTGGTCTTATTTTATAAACATGCCAACACACGAAACCGGTTAAGAAACGATCCATCAATTCGTTGAATTAATTCAACGAAAGAAACGACCCATTTAATTCACGAAGAAACAGTCCATTTAATTCACGAAATAAACCGCCCAATTAAATGGTCTGTTAAGAATTAAAGAAAACGCGTCGGTTGACTTTTCAGTTACTTTGACGGGTTTTCGCGGGTGCGTTACTTAGCGAAAGAAACGGCGGGGCTCGTGCGGGCCCTGCCTCACAAATATCCTGCCAAGAGGGTAGGATATTTCTGGATAGCATCCTATCCAGTTCAACTCAGTTCAAGCCGTCTTTAAGTGGCTTCAAGTGGCTTCCAACAGCTTAAGTGAAATAAAATAAAGTTGTCGCACAAACTTTATTTTATTTCTGACTTAAAGCCGCAAAATTTAAAAACCACGTCTGAGCAAACGCAACTCCGGAAGAGGCGTTTCTAAGCAAATACCGGCGCTGCGATTTCATCGGTGCCCTCAGAATTTGATTCCGGGCACCGGTTCAAAAGATAGAAAAACCCGCTCGTCCTTTCACTGAACGTACCCGAGCCAAACTTCGGAAATTGATTCCGGGCACACCGGGCCTCGGAATCAGGTGCCGTCTGAAGCTGCGCTCTTGTAAAATTCCAAAGAAAATTAAGAAAAAAATTTCCTTGAAATTTGCGGGTCTTTACATCAATAACCACTTTCATAATGAGGGAATGTATAATGCCAGACATTCTGAAACATTTCGTCAAGGCCTCGGCCAAGACATCTAAAATGATTATGGCCTCGTCCAAAACCATAAATCAAATTGGGAAAGGGCCTCGGCCAATTCCACGTCTAGTTGTCTCATGAGACCTACCGATGCATTGAGAAGCTATAGTGGGCTCCACCCGTCACTTATTAAGTCCAATACATTCCTCATATGAATAGGTTTAAACATATCATAAACCATAACATAATCATATCACATAAAACATGCATAAAGGAAACATAAAATTTCCACATTTAAATCACAAGATATCAATACAACACATTGATATAATAAAAATGCTTTCAAAACCATTTTCAATACCAAAATAAAAGAAAGTTAAGACTTTGTATTTATTTTTCATTAAAAAAAAGTGATGGCTTGTAGATGAACCCGAAACCCAAATAATGGTCACGGCGGCGGAGAAGTCGTTGTTGCCGCATATGTACAGAAAGAAAAAAATTCCCTTTTTGTCTTTTAGTAAAACGCTTCGTATAAAAAAAGATTCCTTTTGAATTAACGTAAAAGTCAAAGGGGTTTATACACCGTATAAAAGAAAGTTGTGTATAAAACCAAATATGCCTCAATGAAAGGAGATTGAGATGAAGTCCTTAAAAAGATAATTTTTAAAATAAAAGAGATCTATTATGTGTATTCACTATAGGTACACATATAGAAAGTAAATATAAAAAATAGGACATAATAATATCATGACATAATTTGAAAGTAGGAGATTAACCCAAAGAATGGAAATTGGGTTAAGAAATTCCCTTACCTCGTGTCTGACTTGACTCAACCATTCTTTAACCTCCAGAATAATAAACTAGAGTTAATATATAACTTATTAAGAACCATTTTTAATTTCATTATATTTTTTATATCACTTATTACAATGTTATGAACATTATGTAATTATTTAAGTTAATAACGGTCGTTTTGTCGATCTTTGGTACTTGAGTCAACAATAAACTTCTTATAATTACAAGTTGTTCAAGTGGTTAAAATTTCATTATCTCCAGAATTATATTCATGATTTAGATGTCATATATATCATATATATCCAGTATATACATTCATTTATAATATTACGTAACATTTAGAGGTAAGAAATGAAATGCACCGATCATGGAGACGGTAAGCCGTACGTACGCATGAACGCTACTTTCATTTCTATTTTGTATTTAATGGAATGAAATCATAATGATATAAATTTATAATATAATTCCAGTATAATATATTGTATAATACCATTTACTCCATCCTTTATACATCCCACATATGGCATTAACGATTCAAATCACTTTGAGGGGGCGGTAGTCCGCACTTCCTAAAATGAAATTATAGCGTTTTACCCATAATAGAAATCATAAAGTATGCCATAAATGATAAATACAGAAGCAAAATTAAAACATAAACATATTATATATCATATATAAATATAGTGACATCTTAATGGCCACCTTTGAAGGTGTTATATGAGTGTTGAACAGTCATCGTTTCGTGAGGCAGAAATTCCCCATCCACAGAAACCGTATGTTCTTTAACCATTAGATGTAGGTGTGTGTAAGTGTAGCTAGAATCCTTCTTATAATAACCTCCTAGTATATTTAGGATACTGGTTTTGTTACAAAAGAAATGAATAAAAAGAGTTTAGGGGGTTGGAGAAGAAAAATAAAACAAAACAACATTAGAGAAGACATTACCTCAAAATCGGGTAACTCTTTTTGATTTGATCCAAAGGCTTCCTTGGGAAGAGTTCTGCCCAAAGTGAGGCTTCTAGGAGTAAGAGGGGGAATTTGGGAGAGTATTTGGGCAGAGGTTGGCCGAGCCAAATGGCTTGAATGTGTGAATGAGGTGGTAGAGGTGGGGGCCTTTTATAAGAGGAGAGGAGGGGCACTCTTGGAAAGTAAGGAAATTTTACATTATTATACAATGATTTTCAGATTCTAAAGGTCCCACACTTATATAATTCGAGGATTAGGTGATAAGGGTTCTAAATATCCTCATACAATAGTCTTTGGACAAGTGTAAGCCTTGTATTGTACATTATATTTTCATTTTATTAAAATCGTTAAATAATGAGGTCATCGCTGCATCATAATGATGTCATAAATAATTTAATTTATTTAATGTCTAAAAATTAAAAAAAAATACTATGATGTAGGAAATCTTTTTAGATTTAAAATTAATATTTATAGTCAAAAATATGACTTGTATAACCCCATGTAAAAATTGTTTTAGTAAAACATTTCATGTTTGTGTCATTTTTTACTTTAACATTAAATAAAAGGTATTTATGTCATTTTCTAACTAAAGTGGCTCCATGGGGTCCCCAAGTTGACCCATGGATTGTCTTGGTCGGCCATGGCACATCCAATGAGGGTAGGACATGTGTCAAGCTCATCTCATATTATTAAAACATTATTTTTACCGTAAACTACACTAATTACCTCTAATCGCGATTAAGAACTTAAAAGTTACTATTCACCAAAAAATTATTTTAATCTCATTGAACCACATTTTACTTCTTAATGACAACCTTGTATGTCGGATTTTTGAAAATCAAATCACAGAAGTGGTAATATTTCATTTAAACGAAAAATCAGTTATTTAACTACTACTTAGTGGTTTCACTATTCATCAAAAATTGAAGTTTTCCAGAACAATGCCAAAATTTCACCCTAAGCTATAATTGATATTCCAAATTAAAAAATGATGTCTATTTTACAAAATTCCAAACATATAAGTTGTATTTATTAATTTTATAATTAATTCCCGCTGTCACAACAAATAGCGTGTTTTTAAGAAACAATTTATATCAAAAGATTGGCAATTGTTTATGTCCAATGTCAATGTTAAATTAATTCTAATGACCACCATTGGATAAAATGGTAAAAATATATTCTAATTATACTTTAAAACCACTAAATAGTATAATTTATCACTATAAATTATTTTTATTTAAAAAGTTGTTTTAAGTATTTTTCACTATTCATAAAAAATTAGAAGTTCTCAGAAAAATACCAAAAATTCAACAGAGGCTAATTTCGATATTCAGAATCCAAAAATGAAGTCCATTTTGAAATATAAAATTTTTATAATTTTAAAAAGTGGTTATTACTATTCATAACAGCTACTTTGATTAGTCGCGGTGTTTTAGAACTCGAAGTTGCGTACAATGCAAGCTGTTGCATTATTGAATGAGAAGTGTATCATGGAAGATCGGGGTGTTACATTCTCCCCTCCTTCAATAAATTGAGTCCTCACAATTTGAAATTTTTCTTTGAAAATAAAAGGTTGAAAAGAGAAAATACCTTTGAGGAAAACCCACATCGGAAATAAGATTAATAAAATTTAGCCTTAATAAGAGAGAAAGGGAAATGAAAATGTCACCACCCAATTATGATCTCGATTAGGAGAAAATTGGTGGCAATTAGAGACATATAATTGGAGGAAAAACGTAAATATTTGTAGGGAGTGATTGAGGTCATCAATCACAATCAACTGTCAAATTGAGGGACTTAAAGCCTTCAATCTATATTGATTTAAAATATCATCAGTTCAACAAGAAATAAGGTATTAGGATACACATTTTTTTTGTTTTAATATCCATTTACTAAAGTTTAAGAATTAATTTATTCATTGAATAAGAGATAGGTATATATATATTTATGCTTGACAATTAGAGTTTCAACCTTCAACTCATCTTTCACTCAAAAAGATAATATAACTCAAAAATATTATACTTATCCTAATTGTATAAGGTTCCAAATGTTAACACATACCATTTAGATTAGTAAAATTATATTGTAATAACCAGGGACTTCCTGTAGGCTAGTGGTAGGGAATAAAGGCCTATCGCACTATGGTTGTGGGTTCGATTCCTGCAGCTTTGTTCGACACGACGGTTTATGCCCCACCTTGCAGGTTGTCCTTTTCCTAAAACTATAGTATTATAATATTCCAAAAATAATCTTCATAAATTTTTTAACCTTAAACAATACTATACAAAGATAAAATTAATCCACTCCAACCTTAATAGTTATCCAAAATACCTCTGTCCAGACTTTCTCTAAAAGGTCTCTTAATTCCAAAATCAATTTATCAGATTCCCCAAACAAATTAAAGTTTCTCTTTTTGTCACATACTAAAAATATGATTACCTTCATCATATTAAAACCTTACTGAAATCAACAAGTACTACAGTACAATCCTTATATATATATATATATATATATATATCACATTATTCTAATAACCAGAATATAATCCATGAGTCCAAAAGCACCAATACAATAATTATTCTGCTTCAACTGTAGTAACAGCATAAGATTTTCCTTGATCCCTTGGCCTTTTCAAAGTTATGTTTCCCTGACGCTTAGGACATTCATTTTCATAATTCCCCATTTCTCTACAATTGTAGCATTCAACTTTGATATCCTCTTTCTTTCCCTTGCAATCACGAGCCTGGTGACCTTTTTCCCCACATTTGTAACAAACTCCCATTCCTTTTAGGCAAGTACCAGGGTGATTATTCCCACAATCATCACATAATGGAAAATCCTTCTTTCCCTTTTTCCCTTTATCTGTCTCTTCTTCCACCGTTCTCTTCTTCTCTTGCTTTACTTTGTTGTCATAAGACTTAGAGAATTCCTTTTCTGTCTTGATAGCACATGAGAAAATATCTTCGTATGATGAGAAGGATTGTGATACTAAAGCTTGATGGAGAAATGGTTTTAACCCATAAAAGAAACAATCAATCTTACTCCTTGGGTTACGTATATAATCGGCAGCATGCCTCGCTAACCTTGTAAAGTTAGCCTCATACTTTGCGACATTCTCATCCTCCTTCTGCCTCAAACTCAGAAATTTCCTTTCCATATCTGCTCGATGGTCACGAGGAAAGTATTTTTCTAAGAAAAGCTCTTTGAACTCCCTCCATTCCATATTTGATACGTCATCACCTTCCTTTGTGTTTTGAATCAGCGACCACCACTGATCGGCATCTCCAGTGAGGCGATAAACTGCCATGACAACCTTCTCCCTTTCGCTACTCCCCAAGGCATGGAATATTTTCTCTAAGGAGTTTATCCATTGCTCAGCTACTAATGGATTTGTACCCCCATTAAATGTTGGTGGTTGTTGCCTCATGAAGCGGTCTAACATTGATCCTCCACATTGTGGATCAGGGTGATCCATACGAGTAAGGTTATTATTCATAACTTGAGTGAGTTGTCCCAGTATGGTAATAAGTTGATCAGCACCAGTTGTATCTCCAGATCCACAATAATTATCTTGAGCAGGAGGGAAATACCTACACGGAGTGCGTGCATTGATACAGTTTCCATTCCTTCCACTAGGAGCCATTTCTAAACAATGGCATAAACTAGATTAGTTTATGAATAAAAATACATAATTCCGTACTGGTAAAACACTTAACACTAATTGAACTATTTTATGGATATAATCCATAATCATAAAAAAATGTTTTCTTTGAGGAAGTATATACTCATAACCCTTCATAGTGGTTTGTAAAGAAATGAGAATTATCCTAAGCATATCCCTCGGGAGTGTCGTAACCAAGAGTGCAGCAAGACCCGTTGTCATGCACCAGTTCTCGTTCGAGTCTATCTCAAAGAGGTGTTGTCAGGTTTTACCCCTAGGTACATCTGTGCCAGAGCCACCTCTACCTACTCGTATCCAGACAGGGATGTATTGCTCGGAAAACTCACAAAATCTCTACAATAACAAAATTCTAGGAAGTTCTTCTATACTAATCCCCAAAGTCTATCTTTGGGCTATGTGCTCTAATCAGAGTTTATCTAAATCTAGCTTCCAAGATTAGTACTAAACTGCCTCTGATACCAACTGTAACGCCCCGACCCCAGCTACCCAGAGTCGGTGTATTACTTCGTAACATTGGAATGATCACAAAAGATCAAGTCTCGAAAGACCGATTAGTCTAGTATCCTTGGAAACACTAGATACATTCATAAATGTTACATTACAACATAAAGTGAAAAACTACAATAACAAAGTCTCCATATTCCACACTCATATCCTCTTCTGACAATCCCTGCAGGTCATTCATAAAATACTTCTTCACATCCTAGAAAATATTAAAACATTGAAAGGGGTGAGCTCAGATGCTCAGTAAGGATAACAATATTGCGGAAGCTTTCATAAATAAACATTAACATTTAAGGAAATGTATAACTAAAACAAAAGCCTTTTTAAACTTGAACTTCAGCATAATATGGAAAAAAATAAAATTAAATAATTCCATTTACTTACTCCCATGGATATTCTACTAGTCGAATAATCACATGCAATATCAATAACCACTTTCATAATGAGGGAATTTATAATGCCAGACATTCTGAAACATTTTGTCAAGGCCTCGACCAAGACGTCTAAAATGATTAAGGCCTCGGCCAAAACCATAAATCAAATTGGTAAAGGGCCTCAGCCAATTCCACGTCTAGTTGTCTCATGAGACCTACCGATGCATCGAGGAGCTATAGCGGGCTCCACACGTCACTTATTAAGTCCAATACATTCCTCATATGAATAGGTTTAAACATATCATAAACCATAACATAATCGTATCACATAAAACATGCATAAAGGAAACATAACATTTCCACATTTCAATCACAAGATATAAATACAACACATTGATATAATAAAAATTCTTTCAAAACCATTTTCAATACCAAAATAAAAGAAAGTTAAGACTTTGTATTTATTTTTCATTAAAAAAAAGTGATGGCTTGTAGAGGTAGCCGAAACCCAAATAATGGTCACGGCGGCAGAGAAGTCGTTGTCGCCGCATATGTACGGAAAGAAAAACATACCCTTTTTGTCGTTTATTAAAACGCTTCATATAAAAAAAGATTACTTTTGAATAAACGTAAAAGTCAAAGGGGTTTATACACCGTATAAAAGAAAGTTGTGTATAAAACCAAATATGCCTCAATGAAAGGAGATTGAGATGAAGTCCTTAAAAAGATCATTTTTAAAATAAAAGAGATCTATTATGTGTATTAACTATAGGTACACATATAGAAAGTAAATATAAAAAATAGGACATAATAATATCATGGCATAATTTGAAAGTAGGAGATTAACCCAAAGAATGGAAATTGGGTTAAGAAATTCCCTTACCTCGTGTCTGACTTGACTCAACCATTCTTTAACCTCCTGAATAATAAACTAGAGTTAATATATACCTTATTAAGAACCATTTTTAATTTCATTATCCTTTTTATATCACTTATTACAATGTTATGAACATTATGTAATTATTTAAGTTAATAACGGTCGTTTTGTCGATCTTTGGTACTTGAGTCAACAATAAACTTCTTATAATTACAAGTTGTTCAAGTGGTTAAAAGTTCATTATCTACAGAATTATATTCATGATTTAGATGTCATATATATCATATATATCCAGTATATACATTCATTTATAATATTACGTAACATTTAGAGGTAAGAAATGAAATGCACCGTTCATGGAGACGGTAAGCCGTACGTACGCATGAACGATACTTTCATTTCTATTTCATATTTAATGGAATGAAATCATAATTATATAAATGTATAATATAATTCCAGTATAATATAGTGTATAATAACATTTACTCCATCCTTTATACATCCCACATATGGCATTAACGATTCAAATCACTTTGAGGGGGCGGTAGTCCGCACTTCCTAAAATGAAATTATCGCATTTTACCCATAATGGAAATCATAAAGTATGCCATAAATGATAAATACAGAAGCATAAGTAAAACATAAACATATTATATATCATATATAAATATAGTGACATCTTAATGGCCACCTTTGAAGGTGTTATATGAGTGTTGAACAATCATCGTTTCGTGAGGCAGAAATTCTCCATCCACAGAAACCGTATGTTCTTTAACCATTAGATGTAGGTGTGTGTAAGTGTAGCTCTAATTCTTCTTATAAAAACATCCTAGTATATTGAGGATACTGGTGTTGTTACAAAAGAAATGAATAAAAAGATTTTAGGGGGTTGGAGAAGAAAAATAAAACAAAACAACATTAGAGAAGACATTACCTCAAAATCGGGTAACTCTTTTTGATTTGATCCAAAGGCTTCCTTGGGAAGAGTTATTACCAAAGTGAGGCTTCTAGGAGTAAGAGGGGGAAGTTGGGAGAGTATTTGGGCAGAGTTTGGCCGAGCCAAATGGCTTGAAAGTGTGAATGAGGTGGTAGAGGTGGGGGCCTTTTATAAGAGGAGAGGAGGGGCACTCTTGGAAAGTAAGGAAATTTTACATTATTATACAATGCTTTTCGGATTCTAAAGGTCCCACACTTACATAATTCGAGGATAAGGTGATAAGGGTTCGAAATATCCTCATCCAATAGTCTTTGGACAAGTTTATGCCTTGGCTTGTACATTATCTTTTCATTTTATTAAAATCGTTAAATAATGAGGTCATCGCTGCATCATAATGATGTCATAAATAATTTAATTTATTTAATGTCTAAAAATTATAAAAAAAATACTATGATGTAGGAAATATTTTTAGCTTTCAAATTACTATTTATAGTCAAAAATATGACTTATATAACCCCATGTAAAATTTTGTTTATTAAAACATTTCATGTTTGTGTCATTTTTTACTTTAACATTAAATAAAAGGTATTTATGTCATTTTCCAACTAAAGTGGCTCCATGGGGTCCCCAAGTTGACCCATGGATTTTCTTGGTCGGCCATGGCACATCCAATGAGGGTAGGACATGTGTCAAGCTCATCTCATATTATTAAAACATTATTTTTACCTTAAACTACACTAATTACCTCTAATTGCGATTAAGAACTTAAAAGTTACTATTCACCAAAAAATTATTTTAATCTCATTGAACCACATTTTACTTCTTAATGACAACCATGTATGTCGGATTTTTGAAAATCAAATAGCAGAAGTGGTAATATTTCATTTAAACGAAAAATCAGTTATTTAACTACCACTTAGTGGTTTCACTATTCATCAAAAATTGAAGTTTTTCAGAACAATGCCAAAATTTCACCCTAATCTATAATTGATATTCCAAATTCAAAAATGATGTCTATTTTAAAAAATTCCAAACATATAATTTGTATTTATTAATTTTATAATTAATTCCCGTTGTCACAACAAATAGCGTGTTTTTAAGAAACAATTTATATCAAAAGATTGGCAATTGTTTATGTCCAATGTCAATGTTAAATTAATTCTAATGACCACCATTGGATAAAATGATAAAAATATATTCTAATTATACTTTAAAACCACTAAATAGTATAATTTATCACTATAAATTATTTTGATTAAAAAAGTTGTTTTAAGTATTTTTCACTATTCATAAAAAATTAGAAGTTCTCAGAGAAATACCAAAAATTCAACATAGGCTAATTTCGATATTCATAATCCAAAAATGAAGTCCATTTTGAAATATAAAATTTCTGTAATTTTAAAAAGTGGTTATTACTATTCATAACAGCTACTTTGATTAGTCGCGGTGTTTTAGAACTTGAAGTTGCGTACAATGCAAGCTATTGCATTATTGAATGAGAAGCGTATCATGGAATCTCGGGGTGTTACAGGTTTTCTTTGAAAACTTCATATCATACCTCAGCTAGTGACAAGCATGCCCAACATCTTGACATCATCCCAGGTACATTGAGAATCTCTAGCTCATGCCAAGAGACATGAAGGTGTTTGGTTGGAAGAGGTATATCATGGAGTTTACATGCATGGAAATGGTATATGTGGAGCATGATGATGGAATGTATACCATCTATGGTTTTGGGTGAGGTCCCCAGGATGGACCAAATGCAGAAAAACATCAAGGGTTCCATTCACAAAATCTGGGAAAGGGCATTGGGTGACGTTTGTTTTATTTTTTAGGAAAAGATGGATGACCATGTCAACGTTTGGGGTTTGACTTGTGAATGATTAAAATATGTGGTTGTTGAAATCCCTCTTGAGAGTAGTGGTAACAACACTCCTAAGGTGGGGAGTGATAAATCAGTCATGGATATGGATAAGAGTACATTGAGTCGATGTAGTGGAACCGGGGTTCCATTGAGGAACCTGTGAGATGCACGTTAGGTTCCACAAAGAGGCATGTGGGCCATGAAAGTGGTGTTTGATGAGCCACGTGTTGGCTTGAGCTCAGGGTGATTCCAAGTGAAGCATGTCATGATTGTGCTGAGTCATAGGAGGGTGTGGTTTGATATGACAACTGTTTGTGGAAAGAGTAGTTGGGGGTCCTATAACTCTAATGAATATTTGGGTTAGATGTGGGAAATTTTCCCTTGTGTGGTTTTGGAATGTTGTGAAGTTGATTGAACCTTGTCCATGTGGTTTGGTGACATGCCATGAGTGAATCTGGTGATGTTTTGGAGAGCTGTAATGCCATGATGATGTAATTCTACTACAATTTAGGAAATAACCTCAATGGGTGAGTGGAATGATAATGATAGACTTCAATTCAGTAACCACCATGGGAATGTGAGAAAGGGGTAGTGTACCATCAGTGGAAGGTGGATGTTCTGGGGAAACCCCGTCGAAGGTGGTCTGGCCTAAGATGGTAAACTTGAATGGGTGAGGTGAGAGTGACCCACCTCTGGGTTTATTTTGTAGCAAAAAGGACCTTTTGAAACAAAGTTGTTCCTGAGTGGGGTTAGGATAATCTTAGTCCTTGAATGGATAGTGTAGGGATGTCATCACAATGGTTGTGACAGTGCTGCTAGATTCCATGGTAGGGTAATACTCTTCTGGAAGCTTTGGCGTGGTGAGTTGGAACATGTTAGGAGATGGGAAAGTTTTGTTGAGTTCTGTTGGTCCTTCGTCGATAGAGGAGGTAAAAATTAACCAGAAATGGTGGAGAGAACCATACTAGAAAAATGGTTGGTTGATGACATGATCTGAGTTTCACATTGTTAGGACTCGAGTGGTCACTTTTTGGGTAATTTATCCCTGATAGTAGGCCTTGGCATGAGTTGTTTTTGGTCGAGTACCCAAGATTTTTGGGTGGCATTTGGTTGTACAATTTTGGAGTGAAATCATCCATAAATGTGGTTGGACGTATCATGTGTTTTCCCTCAGGTGATACCAAGTTTGGTCACCGTTAGAGTTGGGGGAACCTGAAATGATGCCAAGTGATTTGGTTCATGAGTTTTGTAGAGGATCAGGTTGATGAGGTGCCGATTGGTTCCCCCATGAAGATGTGATGTTGTGTGTTAAGATTACATGCATTATGAGATTCGCGTTTTCTCTTATGTTTCCTAATGAAGTTCTCAGGGTATGAATGGTTGAAATGGATGCATCCTTGAGGAGTTTTTCTAGTTCGTGTTGTGGGTAGTGGTGAGGAAGTCTTGAGGGTAATGTCTATGCCCTCAAACCATGTTCAGTTTCCTTGTGATGTGTAACCAGAAACATAGAATGTAGGTGGATAGGAAGGCCTAGTGGAATAAACTTTTGTTATAGAAGCTTAGTGATTCTTGGAAGGGAAACTCAAGGATGAGCCGTTATAAGGTAGGGAGGTTGTAAGGTCCTAGATTTTCTTAAAAAAATTCATTTAAGTATTGTATTGGGTATATCATTTGTGGCTAGATAAGTGTTTCTCATGTTTAGGTGGGGGCTTGGTGGTGCCTGTGGTGCTTGAGGTATAAAGATAAGAGAAATCAGGCTAAGAAGTGCAAGGCGCACGGTCTGCGCATGGTTAGGGGAAACTGTGTGGGTAAACCATGCAGACTAGCCATCCTTGGACAATATCCTTATCACGTTCTGTGCACGGTTATGGAAAACCATGTGGAATCCCTAGGAAACTATGTGGGCTGGCCTCTCACACACTGTAGTTGTCACACGGTTTGTGGACAGTTTAGAAAACCATGCGGGTAAACCGTGCAACCCAAAAAAGTTGGAAGAAATTAAAAAAATTCCACCCCATGATTTTAAGACCCAAAATGGTTTTTTCATCGTCATTCTCCCTTTTAACCCTAGGAATTCACCAAATCTCTCAAGATCTCTCAAGTATAGATATACTTAGATTCTTGGGAAGTTTGATTGCTGTCAAGTGTGGATTGATGATCCGGGTAAGCCTAATCCTCCTCTTGCTTCTATTTTTTAGTTTACGGTTAATATATTCCACTCTTCCCCATATAAAACCCTAAAAACCTCATTTTTGGATGATATCTAGGTTTAGTATTCAAGGATTCTTGAATCCAGGTCCAAGGCCCCAATTAAGAGTGTGTTCATCCATGGATTCGAGATTGGTGGTCTACAAGTATTATCCCATAGTTTTATTTTGGATTTCTGCATGAGAGTTGGTGTTATTGTTTTCCCCTTTTGTTTTCTTGGTTCCATTTAAGTGTTCAATATAAATGAGCATCTAAGTGACCAATTGAAACACTCATGATCCCCGTGGGATGCGTTGAGGATGAGTCAACCTTTTTAGGGCCACCCATGGGGTGCGACGAAAAACTCGGACCAACAGTGTGGTAGGGTTATGTGATGGGTCTCCAATTAATAGTGTGGAACCCATATAGAATATGTCTTAATGGTGGATTAAGTTACAAATGGAATAATGATAAATATTCATAGGGTGAAAAAGGCATAAGGTTTTTGTTGTAATGGAATGAAAATGGGTAATTGGGTTGAAAGAGATTATGTTGATTGTTTCAAAAATTTTGGTTAAAAATTCCTAAGGGGATTAGGGAATGTTAAATGGTGAACTTTAAATTGGTTAATGGAATGGGAAATGGGGAATATGTTAATTAGATATAACAAGGGGATGGATGAATGGTGGAATGGGTTAATACATGAGAATTAGGTGGTGCACCTAAATGATTTAATGTAATGAAGGGATTGTGTTATGTGATATGAGAATTGTGTTTGAAATTCTTGTGGAATGATAAATAGGCTAAATGGGATAACGAATGGTCAATGATGAATTTGTCTAAGGCATAGGGGTTTTTGAATACAACTAATGGGTTAAGGAACAAGAATGATAATTTGGCTATATGGCTATATATTTTAATTGGTAAATGTGTTAATGGGTATGGAATAATATTAATTCCCTTTTTATTATTATGAATTGGGATAAACAATGGGATTTAATATTCTTGTTTGTGTTATGGTATGGTTGTAGTTATTTGATAAATATGCTTGTGCACATGGTTTGGTGGAGTGGGGTATTGACTTGAGGGTTTAAGCCCACAATTCGAGTTAGACTGAAGCTCTAAAATCCACCAAAAAATGCACTGGTTATGGAAAGGGGAAGAAGCCTTTGTTCCCCTAATAGTTACATTCCACACATACTGAGGCTTAAGAGGTGAGGATAATGTTTTAATGTGATATGTGTATCCCTAGTGAGAGAGGGACTTGATTTATTTACCCTATGCATTGTGATTGATTCTATTAGACCCATGTATAGATGATGTACTTGTGTAACCCAAATAGAATGTGTTGAAAATGGATTACATGGTAAAAATGGTATAAGAAATGAAATTGGTATAAATGTTAGTCATGAATTAAATGATCCTTGTTAACTAATTTCACCTGAACTTTCCCTTTCTCACTTACCATTTATTTTGTACTTGCATGCACTATCTATTAGACATGATATTCTGTAGACACTGTTAGTGGGGGTCTACTAAGTTTTGTACTCACGCCCTTCTCGGGCCACTATTGGGTACCTGAGAAGATCTCTTGGTTTCATGTCTAGACAAGGGATAATGCCTTACAATAAGATGTTGAGTTGGTCTCGGGACGTACATGGAGAAGGATCATGAATTAGAGTCGAGACCCGTTCGGTGTTTTGGCTGTTTTTTTTATTTTTGGTTTCCATCACTTGCACTAATAGTATGGAATTACATTATTGTATTTGATTGGTGTTTGTACCCTACTGGGAAATATTGGGTTGTGCATGTTTATTACTACTACAAAGATTTAATATTTATTTCAAAACCCACTTTTGAGGAATAGTGGGAAACCATACAAGTTCAAGGCCGAAAGCTTTAGGCACTGTAACAAATCACAAACTCATTAATAGTGAGACTAAAAAGATTATAATTGCTTACCCGATATGGCCCCCAATGAAGGGTGTGGGCATTTGTATTCGGGGAATTTTTGAAAAAGTCTTGAAATAAATTTACAAGCTTGTCCCATGTTTGGATGTACTCCTCCGCATTGACTTTTCTTTCATTGATGCCAAGTTATAAAAGAAGGTATTGTTTGTAGATCCAGTCCCTTTGATATTTTCTGAAATCACCTTGAAGGTATATCTCTAAGATTCTATTCTTATCCTCATCTGAGGCCATGAGCTTAATGGTCTCGTCCTTCATTTCTGCATTTGTGGATATTAGTATCTCTAGATGTTCCTTCCCATGTGCCTCTTCCACCATTCCAAATTCATCCCCCTACTGATATATTTTAGGATCCCTACTCTCGATTTGTTGTTTTGCTTTTTGATGAGATATGATCTTATTAATTCCCTGAACATGGTCTGTAGTTGCATCAACCATCACCTTGGCCCTACTGGCTGACCTTATCTCCATCGGCTTCATCAACTGAGAATAGTCTTTCCAGCCTTTAGATTTATTCCCCAATACCAAAATACAACCCCCTACATCACAAGTCCCCTTTCGGCCCTTCTTATTCCTTGTGCTATGAAGAACTCTAACTTGATTACCCTTCACACATTCCAATGAGAGCTGACTAGACTGATCTTCCTCATAATCGACCTCAGATTACAGGGGTGTATGCACTTCCACTACCACTTGCAGCTCCTGCCCCTAGACCGAGCATGGTTCTTGTTTGGACCCTTCCTCATCAAACCCATCGAACGTGTTACTTAACATAAGATATGTAATGATTTTCCTAGGACTCCTCCTAAGATCTTCCTCCTTATACATGTGAGACTCTAGGGACCTAGACCTCTTTTTTACATCTGACACACCCTCAACTGGTATTTTGTTCACCACTGCTAGATGATTCTCACAGCCAGATTGTAGAACACCTGCATAAGAGACATGGTCACTCACCCCTAATATCTGCACTAAAGGAGAGTTCACCCTGGATAGAAAGATCATTTTTAAATTTGTGAATATATCAGCGACCCTTTGTTTAGAAAATCGTGGATCTTCAACTCAGGAAGTCTTGGTCATAACAGGGTCACGGAGACCCAGACCCCCCTGTTCAACTATAGACCCTTGAGTTCCAGCCTTGGGACTTACCTCATCAGATGTCTGATCTTTCCCCTAAGGTTTCACTTTTTTGATATAACACTCATTATGACATAAATCAGCAAGGTGACTTAGCTTCCCATAGTACGTAGAGGGGTTAGTCCCCAATTCAAAGACAACTGATTGTTTCCAGCGAAACTCTTCTCCAACGGTTATCCACACCCAGTCAACTGGAACCGTTGAAACATCTACCTGCACGCATATGTGGGGACAAATATGATGGATCACAACCTTCGTTCTACTATTGGAACAAAATTAATGACTAACTAGGTTTCCAAGTAACCGTAAAATAGAAGGTTTTAGAAAGTGTAGCGGGAGATTAGGGAAACATACCCATATCGCTACAGTAAGAGTATCTCGCTGCATATGGAATTCAAAGTTGAATCAAAGAAGATATAATTAAATCTCGTTATATTTTCAAGGATCCTTGGACCATGCCGTAATCAAATCCTCCATCGATGAAAATATTATCATAATATTCTTTTTGTCAAGAAGCCCCACCACTACGCGATCTTGTAAATCCCAGGAACCAAAAACAAAACGATCAAATGTATCAACTGAAGGAAGGTGGTGACAGAATTGAGACACCATGGTTAGATTGAATAGATCCAAAGTATGAATGAACTTTGATACCGAGATTGAAAACTAAGGAAACTGTTGGAATAGGTCTAGGACTTTTAGGCAAACCTGAATCTACAGAAAATACAGATGAAATATGGATTTGTGAAGTGTATAAATGAGTGTGGGAGGTCCTTTTTGGAGAGAAGGAGAAGATAACCTCCCCCCAACAAAGTGGATGGGGGAGCTGAGAACTCGTCCATCAAACATAAGGCATCCCTAGGAGCGAGAGGAGGGGGAAGAGAAAATTCATGTACCCCAGGTATTCCATGATTATATATCATTGGTTTCCATACTACTTCTATTATTTTTACTGTGATCTGCTGTGACCTACTCTGGTAAAGTGGGTATAGTCTCCACCCATGGATTATTAGACCCATGCCACTAGTCGACAACCTCTGGTATACGGGGAGGCATCCTTGAGGTCATGTGACGACCTGAAACGGTTCACTGATTTAGTGGATTCGAGGTTGGGGAAGTTACATGCAGACTTTGAGGCCTAAAATGAATGATATGGGATATTCTTTTACAGATTCTATAGAGTCTTTGTTGGATAGGGTGGAGAAAAAAATCTTTCATCTATTATACTTCAATTTGCCTATTTACTGTTTTTTTTTATGTTGATTTGATTAGATCATTGGATAGAGAAGAGCTTCATGTTGTTTCATGCAATGTTTTAGATAACTGATAAGAAAGTTTGAGATATATCTAAAATCATAATGATCACGTGCATATGTTGGTTAGAGAATGTATGAAGGATATAAAATTTGAAAGAGATACAATTACAGAGGCTATAAAGTGTTTCTTGTCTCAAATTTATACTAAACATGAGCACAACTCTTATCCAATGTTCCTTGCTGAGAACCTCTTGATTCATTCGATTACTCAATCCTTCAAGAAATAGGTCATTCAACCAAAGTGATGAATCTATTCCAAAATTTTTTATGGAAGAGTGAAACCAATTTTTCATTTCTATGAAGGAGGATGAATTATCATCATGGAAATAATCAATCTGATGAATCCCTTTCTTCATTTTTCTGGCATTGTAGTAATGAACCTTGATTACATTTCGGTCATAACTCGTCTCACATATCTAGCTTTGGATCTAAATTTTTTATACCAAATGTTATATGTGATCCCAATTCACCCTTTCCTTCTGGTCTTCATCCTTTTTGTCTAAATCCAATATAATATTTATATCATATTCATCCTATTATTTTTAGGGAGAATCATTATTTTCCTATTATCCCTAAAAATTCCCCAACAGTTACCTCTACTTATTCCATGGATAAGGGCAAGGCAACAGTTTTTTCCACTACCAAGGTTGAAAATAATTGAGATTAAAAATTCAAGTCTTCGATAGGGATTTTTTATAAATTTATATTATATATATATATTTTCCTTTAATTCCCTTTTAAATTGAAATTTACTTTTGTTTATATTTTTTCTCATTGTTTTCAAAATTTTTATTTTTACGTTTGGAAAATCCCAAGAGGGGGAGAATGAATATGTCATTTATAATGAGTTTGGTATTTATTTACAGATTTTACAATAATTTTTTCCTTTTATACCCATCATTATATATTAATACCATCATTCTTATTGTTTATTAATAAACAACTATTGATACCATATGTATTTACTTTATCCCTTTGATATATTCTACCTTAACTACCTCTGATTCTATTTTCTACTTAATAACTACGATATCGTATGTATTTAAATTTCCTCCTTTGATACCATCCTGTTTTATTTAATATCATTGATACCTTTTTAATTATTTTATATTATTTTTTTAGATATTACATATTTTTAGAGTTTTATGCATATCTATTTTAAACACAATCTTATTCTATACATGGTTTTTTAAATTCCATTACTTGGGATCATAAAAAAGTGGGAGATTGTTGACACCCTAGTTTTAATGATAAAAAAATCATTTTTGTTCTGTAATTAATGATTTTTGTGTTTCATGATAGCATTTTATAATATTGGATTATTTGGTGAAAAAATGGGTTAATTATAGAAATGAATCAGCATTGAAGCTGAGTCACCACTAGGAATAACTCACCGTCAAAAAGAAAATTTAGATAAGTATGGAAAATACCTACCCCCAGAAACAAGTAAGTATTAGGTTGAAAAGTTGATACGTATGGGAGAGACTCACAACCAGAATTAATTCCCCACCAGAAGATCTACCATCAGACCTTACCTACTATCACGAATGAGGGAAATGATTTGAAATGACCTACCAATTAGATGAGTCACCACTGAGATGAGTCACCATTGAGAATGAACTATCATTATCCTTAATCACCTCCAACATATTTCACCACCAAGTTGAGTGACTTCTAGAAGAGTCACCATCACTATTTTTCTTAATTTGAATTAAATTTTTATGAATCCTATATTATCAAATTTAATTCTAAGGATTATTTTAATGATTGTTAGGAAAATATTTCATAAAAAACTATTGATTATTTTAGAGTTCTATGCAAGGAGAAAAATATCATGATGATTTATCTTTAAAAATAAACTTACGCATACATCTGGAATATACTAAAAATTAGCCTACATTGTCAGAACACATGTGAGGTGAGATGGAAGAATATTGAAATAACCAAGAGAGTGTTGTGAAGTGTGATAATTTCTAGAGATCATCCTCATACCATCCTAAAATATACATGATTATGAGATTGTGGAGTATAAGGAACATATATATCTTTTCCTATAAATAGAAAAAAGGAGTTATAACAATCTATTTTATTGTTTTTTTGGGAAACGATCTGTGCTCCAATCTAAGCTACATATGATGAGTCACAAGCATCAATGAACATCAGACAGAGAAACACTATATCCTTTTAATCTTTTTTTTACTTTATCTTTATTCTTATTGAATTTACATTTAAAACAGTGTGTGGTTTTCCACCATTTCCAAACAAATACAGACTCATGTGTTCTACTTGGAAGATACATGATATCACCTTAACATTCTCAATTAATTTTTTACCCACAATATTTTGGAAACAGTCCCTATGTGGCATGTGTTTATTCTTTCCCACTATTATTGTGGAATAGTTCCCCACATGTCATGGGAATCTGGTTTTCTATTCTTTATTCCCAGTCCAAGTTGGGGATCAAGAGTGTATTTATATACTCATCTTGGAAGAAGGTGAATTCCAAGTAGAGAGGATTAGGTTTTAGAATGAGGATGAACCCCTTTTATTTGTTCCATTTTGTCTTCTATTTTATTTCATTTCAAAGCATTAAACTGTATTTGTTTTAAATCATAAATAAAACCACTACTTTGGAAGTTAATCATAATCAGTGTTTTTATAAGATCTTGATTAATTTAATTGATTTAATAAGTTATAAAAGATTTCATATTTTAAACTAATACTCAATCAATCTTTGATAAATATTTTAAAATATTAGAACCTAAATCAATCTACATTTTTGATTAATTGGTATATTTTAATTATTTTTGGGATTTTATTTAAAGTTGTTTTAACAAAAACAATTATCATGGAAAAATTTACCCCCCTCATGAGATACTCACTATGACCTATAATTGTATGTATGTATATACCATCCAGGAAATTAAATACTTAGTTTTCATAGGCTTTTCATTATAAATCATTTTTAAAATATTAATTAGTTGAATATGTGTGTAAATTTTTTGTCACTCATAGGATTCTCTTATAGGAGTTAGAATATAACTATTCAAATATGTATCCATAAAATATTTAATTCAATTACATTAAATAAAGTAACCAATGATTAACCAATAAATAAAAATTCAAATCTAAACTGTAGTTATTAGTTATACAGTCACATAAGCTTTGAATAATCTTATTTGATAGTTTTGGTAATTCATGCCACAACTTCACTATAAAACACATGAATTTTATCTATCTAAAAATTTAAATGTTTGGATTTCTCTTATTAGAGGTGGATTATAGATGGAATCTACATCAAGTTTCTATTAGGAGAGATACGATTCTTTGAATATATTGTTGTGATAAACATCATCAAATATGTTTTTTAGACATGATATTAAATTTATTATTTCCTTGAATATCAAAGAATATAATTATAGTAGGATATACACTTAACTAAAAATAATATAATTGAAACCATTAGAGTAAATTATAGGATTATTATTATAATTAAAATATTGAATTGGATGATCATAGTCAAGAAATGGCTCAACATGAAAACCCTTAAAATTATAAACAATTTTTCTTAAAAACATAAAGGAATTCCATGTGAATGAAATAAATGTGCATCCTAGAGTAATTTGGGTAAAGTGTTATAATAAGTTTCAAGATATTGCACCAGAATATATCATAATAAATTATTCATGAAAAACATATACCAAATTGATTACATACCTATCCAAAAGTCTTATATGTATAAAACCCCCTATAAATTCATTCTTGTCATGTAATATATGTTATCCCAGTAAATTCAATATCAACTAACCTCACCTTTATTTTTGGGTATAATAAAAATATATCTATTTCTATCAAGGATAAGATAAAATCCATACTTAGTAACAAGATAGTTATTAGTATTTAATGAAAATAAAAATTTAGTGTATATAGTCACAATTGATTAAACACTTCACTTCTATGTTTTTGGTTAATAGATATAAAATTAAATATTTTGTATCTAAAAATTATATAATGCGCTATAATGAGTATAATTATGTAAAAACAATGTTGTGGAATAAAATAATTCATGTATATGTGTTTTTAGGTATTTAATACACCTTAAAGGAAGTAAAAAATTAAAAGAACTTATTCCATTTTGATCAACCAATAGAAGAATCAATAAAATTAAATAGAAATAATAACACTTATATGATATTTGAAACCCCTTCGTAATTATTATTTAAGAATATTATATATAGTAAATTAATAGTACATGCCTCTCATGTGAACCCTGAGATATTAAAATATTAAGTTACTTCCAAAATATTATTTCACTTGTATAATTTTATAAAACCATTAAAAATGTTGATGATCAATAAATTTTTATTTATAAAGGACGGTCCCTAAGGGATGACTAATCTACTTAATAATTAAATTATGATCATCATTTTATATAGAAATTTCTTAATTAATTATATGGGATTTAATAGTCTTAACACCTCCCATGTATAATGGATTTTAATGAGATGAATTTTGAAGACATAATAAACTTCCATAAACCCTTTCAACTTAATGTAATCTTTTTAACTCTTCCACATTCATCCAATAATATTACAACATATTTTCCACACCATGTACTAATATATAAAAATATTTTATGAAGATTCAAATGATAATACATTATCATATATACTACTACATTATATATCAATTATTGAGAGAACTTGATTTTCATAAAATGTTTACAGAGCCTATAAATAACATATCAGTCCTTGTAGTCTTTTGATAAAAAATATAACAATCTTACACTATCACTGAATAATTGTTAATTTTTTTTATTTAATGTAATCATGAAACATCACATGTGCCAAGATGATGAATAATTTCAAAACACGTTGGGATATGATGATATCTTGTATGTTCTATTGGATTTTGAATCAAAACATTGTATGAAAATAAATTTCCATCCACATAAACTTATATGAAAACCATGGGATTAGTATAATTTAAAATAAATATTAATTATTAATCTATAATCATAGATAAATATATTTACCTGGATATAAAACATTTACACTCAAGATAAAATTTGTTTTTTTTGTATTACATCAAATAAAAGTTTACCAATACAACCCCCTTTTCAATGATTTTGGGTATAAATATGATGCATGAAACCTGTCAAGACCATGTGTAATAAATAATCCATTCAAAATTTTCCAATTATATTTACAAAAATAGATAAATATATCACATATCCATAATCCAAAGTAGATAACCGCATCACATTTCCCTCACATAAGAATGAACAAGTTTCATCCTAGTATTACTTACTCAAGGTCCTATACATAAAACCTATTAAATGGGAAACATAATTCAATATTTTATTTAAAATATTAATACATAATAAAAATCATTTAAAAAACCTCTATATATATTATTTTTAGGAATAGAATAAGTTTACTATACAAATAGTATTGTTCAGGTATAGGGAACTGTGTGAGGATTTTGTTCCCACCTATTGTTACTACACACATTAAATTATGAAATCTTGAAAATGAAATGGATATCTCATCTCCATCACGGAAGAGACACTATTTTGACTCCTTAATAAGTTCACCTAGTCACTAAACCCATTAGGGTTCTATAATTTTCAATATTCATTTCATGGAACATTGTGTTTATAATGAGGGGACACCTTATATCACATAAGATAACTATATCAACATATCTATGAACCTCAAAACCATATATTTATTTCACATCATTTCTATGAAAATTTCATCTTCTATAATAGATAAATCTCCTTCCCCCAATATTCTCTTGTGAATCCATATCCCATCATCCCTAGACAACACTCTTCCCATAATTCTTTTTCATATACTTCTAAATGGGAAAACTTTATCATCTTCCACTTGGATAAGATTATTTATCCCAATTTTATCTAACAGTTTTCCCTATACATGATAATAACACAAAATTGGTCATATAATTAACTCTAAAAAGAATTCCCTAACATAGTTCCATGTAATCTTGGAATCTAGAGTATTATAATTTATATAGTTCTTTAAATTAGGTAGTAAATGCTTATGTACTACCCTAATATACAGATAATCTCATGAAATTGGGATTTGTATCCTAGTGGTATCAGTCTAAAACACCTAAAAATGATAATGTAGGCCATTCAGGTCAATCAAATTTCTAAAAAATATTGATTTATACTTTTATACACATGTATTCGTAAGAAAATACACATACATAAACCATTAAATCAACCACTGGTCACCCCAATTTCATTTCCATTAGGTGAATAATTTTTCCATGTTTCTCATTATTCATTTCCATAAATAATTGACATGAAAAAATTAACACTCTACAGATATTATCACATATTAAAAATCATGTAAAACAAAACAAGATAAACACATCACAACTTTGAAAATTCTCTCAAGTCACTGCATCCTAAGACATACCTTATCATCACGTCGATCCTCACTTGACCAATAAAAAATAAAATCTTATGGGTAACAAACATGATGTAATTTTAATTATGTTATCTCACATAACACTAGACATATAATTACTACATACATATTTAGGGTCATTTCCCCATCAAGGTAACCACATACCAATACCCCCAACTCTAGTTTTATTATCAAAACCATGTTTATATCACATTGACACCATTATCAAGTGATGGGAATCTATGAGTCTTCTACATAATGTTTATAAAATTAATGTTCCTCCAGCAGTTTATTTATGAAAACATTGAATAAGTTATTATTTATTTATAGTTAACTAATTTTTTTTTAAATATACTTCTAATGACATGAAAACAAGCACATGTCATGTGAATTGACATGTCAAGTATAATTCATGTACACATACCACTATCCACCCTATGATAAGATTAATAAAAAAAATAAAAAAATCATGACATTATAATTTATTCGTCACAAAACCATAGTGGTCAAAAACCAATATACACTGTATCACACGCCAGAATCATGGATTTATACCTATAATTATGTTGTCTAGATATAAATATATATTCCATACGATATTACTAAATTAATTATCTCTACACATAATGTTCTGAATAATAAAACACCATTAAAATTTATTGATACCAATTTTTAATGTCTTCACATGGAAACCAATATATACAGGAAATCCAAGTTCCCACAAGAACTCAGTCTTTCCTCCCTATAAGAGAGAGGATTCTAGTTAGTTTAAAGGGATAGATAATTTCATGGGTAGACTATACCCTTAGTTTCATATCATATAATAACATAGAAATAGTGTATATATAAAATAATAACATTCATATTTAGTATAATATTAAATCATGATGGAAGGCCATCCATAGTAATATATATCTCATGAAAAAATACATTACTATCCCATAATGTCATGTATCATAAAATAGATCAACCAATTCAATAATCATAGATATTAAATATTCTAATAGTGAATTGTTTTTACTAAAAATAACATTTTAAGTGTATAGAATAACATTATAATTGTATCAATATCACCACTGAGTGACTCCTACTCGATCACCTATAAGAATCCCCATGCATAAACCTTTATACCTAATCAGGGTCTATAAGTCCATCTTGGTATGTATATCATGATATTAAACTCAATAAAAATTACCAGTGGGCCCTTAATAAAAATACATTATATATATGTGAAACTATGTATATTATGAAATAAAAATAGACACAACTAGATACATTACACACATTATTCCATTACGTTAACATAAATCCATCCCAATGATTGAATTTTATCTATATCATCCTAAGGCAATGTGACTGGATGGTAATTCACATGTCATTATAGTGACAATGTTTTATAGGGTTTTCTTGAGGGAACCACCTCATTTTAGGAAACACCATGATATTAGTACCTCATGTTTCCTATCATGGTAGTAGTGGACATACCATATATTCAATCTTATATCATGGGTAGAAGTGCCTTCAACAAAAAATTTCCCCATCAACACATTGGTGAAAAAAATTTCTAACATGGAAATACTCACATGAACACATGTAAGTGGTTTTTACCAATAGTAGTAAACTAATAAAAATTTCAGTTGGTTGGGAATCCAAACTATAAATTCTAAGTCGATTAAAACTAGGTATTGTTCCCTATAAATTGATATCCTCGTTAATTCATATGTTAACAGTACACCATCCAATGATTCTCCCTCAATAGAAATACAATTTAATACTGCATTGAGCCTAAAAATACCCATTTTTTGCATAATTTAATTATACAACTAATAAATAAATTCTTACCCAAACATAAGAAGGTGGTACATCGCACCTTAATATAACCCTCTAATTTTATCGGTTATTGTGGCCAAATATCCCAAATTTACTTTAAGTTGAATGATAAAACAATCAGTTTCCTATAAATAAACCATAATATTACTATAATAATAATAATATTTATGATAAAAATTACAATCATTTTTCCTAATGTAGCACAACATGTTAACCCTTGTATAATGATCCATATCACCTCAGGAACCACATATCCTGACATAGTCTTCTCTTAGTCCTTAGATAATACCATAAATTACACCATATTCAAAAAGTATTATGATAAAATTGATCCATATCATCTCCATAGAATGAATTTTACCACTCTTTATTATTACCTTTAAAATGAGATAGTTCATAATTCTATAACACATATATCCCACATATTGAGGGTAGAATAAAATCCTTTGGCTGGGTGGTAATCCCACATACAACTCACTTTAGTTCACCTCTCATAGTCAATCATTACCCCCTCAGGCTATGCCTAAAATATGTTTTCATCTTGTGAGTCGCATCTTATGCAGTTACTTTACTTATAAGTTTCAACTCAAACTAGTTACAATCATGATCCCTAATTAAAACATGTTAATAATAAGTTATCCCAATGTTATTCACTTATTTTAATTTACTATTACTATAATACAAAATTTTTCAGGACTACTCATAATGATCTTTTTCTAATTCATTAGTCACTCATTCTAGCACACCAAATTCTATGATTAATTATTGAGCACACCATCACCCAACCTACATATATGCCTCTACTATCAAAAATACATTATATATCTTCACCTAAGACCTCATAAGTTTACTCAATCTTTGGTCAAGTTAAAACACCCAAAATGGGTTCCAAAATAACTTTTAACCCAATATCATCTCTTATATGGGGTTTCAAATATATCCAAAACACATGGTATTCAAAGAAGATTATTCTACTGTCTTGTACATATCACACATGTATTATAATATGCATAATTACCAAAAGGATATATTTTTTGGTTTCACAAACCCATACCCAGTGATTATATAACATAGAACCTAGGAATACACAAAAAAACTGTTAAATATTATGGTCCACTTACCTCATCTATTGAGTCAACCCCTTTCAATGTTGTAAATTCATTACATTGAATATTTCATAGCAATACACATTAAAATGAACCCTTAAATCATCCAAAGTAACAGTTAATTAATTAAAAAACACATAAAATTATTTTACCTAGTAAAATAAATAACCATTATAAGCGGGGAAAAGACCATTAAGGGGTTACCCATTTCCAAATTCCTATACAAATATATATCAATTAACCATGATATCATCTCATCCATATCAAGAATGAAATCACAAAAATCCATATTCAATATTATAGTAAATTATTTCACAAATTAATTGAAAAACCTCAAATTAACAATAAAATGGCTTGACTGTTACAAAATAGTGTGAAACATATACTAATAATCCCCTATATATCTCCACCGAACTTTTTATGAAAAATCCCCTTTAATGAATCATGATCTTATAATTTTCATGTGAAATCACCTCCTAATCTCTCAACAATGACCATATTTCCTTCATACACCCCTAATTAAGATGAAAATAAGGAAATAAGATAGGGATTAAGGGTGGATCCACCCAACTTACTATAACACACACTATATTTCAATATATAAATATCAGTAAATAATTTTTATTTCATTGAAATCATACTTTATATGCAAGACCTATGTAGATACCCACACTTGACGTACACGGACATTACATTACTTTTGCGGAATACTTAATACATAACAAAAATAGACACCCAAGGACCGTAACAGTTTAGTGTTTTTGGAAACTCAGAATATAATCTTCTAATCGTGGTGAAAGATCTTCAACATCTCCCATAAAGATCTTCCCCTTTTGTTTTCTTACCTAAAACCTTTCTTCAAATCCTAGGGAAAAGAAAACATATAAAGGGTGATCTCAAATGCTCAGTAAGGGTAATCATGGAGAAAATATAACAAATCATATACATTTGAACTTAAAAAAACATCAACACAGTGTTTAAACATCCAAATCTTGAGCAATGTCATAAAACATGGCAGTATATAAGGCATAGATCATAAGGAAACATTAATCATGATAAAATAGAATAGAAATAAAACATGTAATTGTGGAAACCATTAATCACATGTTATGATTTCCATAGTATCCAAGGAACTACTACGAAGACCATCTTAGTGGACAAAGTCCCTTTCTGAATCGAGTTCACTCCTTGTTCCAGTCCTATATCACTGAACCGGATTAACTTTCCATTCCAGCCATGTCTATCCCATGAGATATAAATCTTTACCAAATGAATTGGAGGGAGATATAGGTCCCACCCATATCATAATTAAATCATTCTTACTTGTGCCACAAAATAATCATAAATCATTCATCATAACCCAAATAATAAAATGGGTTTCATAAACATCATCCCATCATAACATAATCCATATAAAACAAATGGATATAATTTCATCATAAGAAAAGTGAAACCATGTAAATCATATAGACATTATACTTGAAACATACACATAAGAAATAATGTCATCTTAGATAGAAAATGGTTTTGATAAAACACTTGAAATGAATTCTGGAGGAAAATACCCTTTTTTCTTCAAAATCATTTTCTTTTCACAAAATGCCACACAATTTTAAAAGAAAAGAATTTTATTGAAAATAACCATGAAATCTTATAGAGTAAGCTTCATGATGAAAAGGCGTTATAAAATCGTAAAAATCCATTCATGCCGTATAAGTTAAAATATCATTCTCCTCATACTTTTAATAGAAAAGTCAAAAAGTTCCTCGTATGGTAATAAAAAGAAAGATTCCTTCCATAACACAATGCAAAGGTCAAAGAGGGGTAAACAAGAAATTAAACATACATGGAAGAATATTAAACACTTTATGAAAAACATTTTATGGGCATGGATGAAAAATATAACCCCAGTAAATACTAACATATAAGCAATCTCGGATAAAAATGAGATTTGCAAAATTATCCCTTACCTTATGTCCGATATGATTCATTTGTATCTGAACTTCCTGTATAATGATTGAAATAATGTCATTGACTTATTAAAGAATAATATTCATTTTTATGATATCATATACGGTTCACTTATGACTTTATATTACCCGTTCTTTTGTAAATTCACGTTAAAGTAGCGTTTTGGGTAAAATCGTTTCATTTATCGTACATGTTTCGTCTTATTGTTCTTGATATTAGTACTTATATCCGGATTTAATTAATTACAAAATTTAAAACATGATTTATATATAATATATATTCATCATATAAATATATATGATAAATCGATAAATGGAATGAAATACACCGTTCATGGAGACGGTAGGTCGTACGTACGCATGAACGCTGTTTTCGTTTCCTTATTGAATTGAATGGAATTAAGTAAATGAAACATATATGTACATAAATACAGTAGAATTATTATGTCATATATATAATTATTATTCATTATATATACTTTATAATCATTCTTGAATGGTTAACATGGAGAATGAATCTCATCGCGTCGTGGAGATGGTAATCCGTACGTACGCATGAGCGATGATATCATTCCCATAATTATTGAATGGAATTAGAGTCGAGGATATAATATCTCAGAATCATTATGATTTTATAATAACCATATATATTTATTATTTACACCATTATACCCATCCAAGTAAGGTGGTGGTGGAAAAACAGATTACACCACGGCGTGGAGACGGTATTCCGTACGTACGCACGGGCGGTGATTTCGTTTTCCGTAGGATGGATAGAAGGTGAAATGGGTTGTTTCATATTTATAATAACATATAATTATCCTATTGATACATATGTTATTACTTTATAATGAAACAACTAATTATGAAGAATATGAATAAGAAAGAAACTTGAAAGAATCGGTAGAAGAAATTACCTCTTCTTCGACGCACCTCTTTTAAGATTCCTCTTAAGGCACTATAGTTGTTCTTTTGAGAAGACCAGAACCACAAAATGTTTCTAGAAAAGTGGAGAAGATAAATGTTCACGTTTTGGCCTATCTTGAAGGCTAAAATTGTTGTGAAGAGGAGAGGGATGAGGTGCCCTTTTATAAGGGAGGAGAGGGGCACTTTTGGAAACCTCTAAAATATTAATTTAAAATAAACCCAAACCCAACTTAAAGACATAAAAAGTGACTCAAATTAGGATATTAGATAAGATTTGGTTGTAATATCATCAACCAATTAAATTTAGACATGTTTTTATTTTATTTTAAACCTTATAAATTTGATTTATCCTTATTTAATCTATTTAATTTTATTTGTGGTAATAATGTTATAAATTTTATATGGTTATAAATACTTAATTATGTATTTTTAATTATACATAATTTGATAATTTATGACATATTAGATCATATAAATTTTAATTTTTAACTAATTTTTTATTTTTAAACAATTTAATAATGTACAATATCAATAGTTTCAATTTTGAAACAATTCATTTATTTGAATTTAAATAAAATCCACAAAGAATATATTTTGGAAAAAAACATATTTAATATATTAATAAAAATTTATATTCATTTATAAAATTATTGGAGAGCATTAATTAGATCATATAATATTTATTTGAATACTTTTAAAATAATTTATTTGATATTAATCTTAATAAAATAATTAATACAACATTTTTTTATAATTATTTAATATACTTATTTGTTGTATAAAAATTAAAAATAAAACACTATGATGAAGATAAATATAATAGATTTCATAATAATACTTTTATTCCAATTTATCTTCTAAAACAACCCACTTTTAAAATTTTATCTTTATTAAAGTATGTAGGTGAAAACTTTGACATCATTTAAAATAATATAATATAAGTGTCATAATCACTTTTATAAGGCTCCAAATGGTAAAATATTCAAAAATTGGATGATTATGGTGTACATGTACATTAAAAATAAGTTTTGGTCAGGTTTTTGTGCCTTTTATGGTCACTATTAGTTTAATAAAAACTATATTATTGATTTTTCACTAAATAAACAATTTCTACAACACTCTTGTGTCACCATTAATGACAATTATTTAATCCCTAAAAATTCTAAATAAATTATCATTATGTAGATAATTTTATTATATTTAGGCAGACTATTCATGTTCGATGTTTCAAGAATTTTATCACTAAATTAAAATTATTATACTTATCATATTTAAGAGAGTGACATGTTGTCACTTTCTTTAGTTTTAATAATAATTAAATTATTTTCAAGGTCAAAAGTCCATAAAATGAATCTAATTAGAACCTTAGGTGATATGGGTCGACTTTTAGTCATCCAATAGAATTTTTTCATGTCTTAGGGTAATTTTATAATCTCAGGTTTACCCTTAATTTCCCGATTTATCTTTAACTGAAGTAAATAAAAATTACCGTAGTTACTATTCATAATATCAGAAAAATAAAAGTAACCTATTAACATACTTTAGACCCACTGAATCCAAATATGTAATCTATTTTTCAAAATTTAAAAAAAATAAGTTGCAGTAATTAAATTAAAATTTATCCCGTTGTTCAGAAAACGGGTTTTAAAAGTTAAAATATTGCCAAAGATTGAAATATTTTTACCTATGAATTCAATGTAAAATTAATAGAAATGACCTAAATTATATTAAATGATAAAAATATATTCCATTTATACTTTAAAACAATTAAATATTATAATTTAACCATATAAATAATGGGGATGAAAAAAGTTGTTTTTAATTAAAATATAGCATGTTTTTACTATTCATTAAAATATGAAAATTATTAGAATAATATGAAAGATTTTTCCAAAGTAAATTTTTATATCCTTATTTCAATGAAGAATTTTATTATGTCAAATTGAACTTATAAAAATGTCAAAAACTAGATTTAAAGTGGCTGCGCCATCAACAGGTGGCAAAACTGCATTTTTTGAAAAATACTTATTTTACCCGAAAAAATTATTTTGTTCTCAAACCATGTTTTAGAAAATGTGTAAGATGAAAAATAATTTTATAAAATTCAAAATTAAGTTAATACTATTCATAACGGCTAGTCCATAATAATATTATAACAATATATCGTTGTTTAGTGAAACCCAGTGTTGCGTACTACACACGCTATCGAGAAAGATCGTGATTGCGTGTAATGCAAGGAAAGTCAGGGATGTGTGTAGTGAAAGCTCCCTTTTGTGTAGCGTACAACAAAACAAATCAATGAAATTAAAAAGAATAATTCTCATAAAATCTCAGGATGTTACAACCTAGTATAAAATAACCACGATATACTATTGAAATAATATTACTAAATGTGATAGTTGAACCCATGGCATTGGATAGGAAGGCATGAATTGGAATAACTAAATTATTTTAAAAAATATTTTACACTTGTGTGGATTTATTACATTCTTTATCAATTTTTTATAAATTAAAATTAAATATTTTTATATTATAAGAGTTTTTTATGGAAAACGTTTTCTATGATTAAAATGTGTCTTTATCATAATAATTTAACTTTATCACCCTTGATGTGTTAATAAACTTAAATGTATAAACTATATAATCATTAATATGTTTTAATATTCTTATAAGGTTTTTTAATATGCATGAGATAATAATAAATATGGTTTTATTCGTAAAGCACATTTTTCGAAGAAAAAAAAACGTTTTCATTTTGATTTGAACCCTTATTTTATAATGGATTTCTTGCAATTATACAAATTTAATCTTGATAATTTATTATATAATTGGAACCATGATGTTAAAATTTTGCGCATAGTCCCCTTTTATTTTTTTCCATTATAAATAGTAACCATGGAAAATATTTTTCAACACGAATAGTGTAAAATAAACACAATTGGGATAATATTTTAGTATAAGTCATAAAAATAACTCTAAAACTATAATTTATCATATCAATGTAGTGTAGTTTTTCCTTGAATTTTTTCTCTTCTAAAATATGGTAACTTCGTTCAATTTTTCGTTGATTATGACTTTTATATTATTTTATGAAAAGGATAAATAATAAATGTCACTCTCTTGATTTTAATTTCACTTATATGTTTTCATAGGCATAATAATATGTTATGAATGGATATATTGAACATAAAAAATTATGTTTTAGGATATTACATTATTTTATATTTTTATTGATAATATAATTACCTTAAACTCTAATGAAACACCGTTACATTACTAGTGCATAGCGTCGAAAACTCATGTTGAATGAAATTTAAAAAATTTAATTAATATGTTATGGATTAATTGTGGTGTAAAATGAATCTCATAGTTATTTATAAAGTATAAATTGGGGTCAAAAAATTTATATTCAATTTAAATCTATGTCTTTATGTCTTTGTAGTCAAATTAATTGAATAGTCCAAAAATGGATTTAATGGTATTTTATGTTTACTAGTGTTTTATTAAATTATTTACAAAATAAAAAACCCTAAATGATTATAGAGGTGATATGAAATGGTATATAATGTAATCCATGTATAACTTTTGAGAATCGTTTCACCTTAGAAGTATATTTATGATCCTTAATAGATAAAAATGTGTTACCATGGTTAAGGTTAGAAAGTGTTAACGAGGGGGTTAAACCAAATGATATGGTTTAAAATGCAATATAAAAACTTATAACTCTTATATTTGAAGTCATTTAATCCTTATCCTTTCCTAGATTGGAAATTATATCTATTTATTCCTCATTATAAGATTTTGATATATGTTATATTTAAATCATTTCAATAATCCCAAGTGTTTTTTTCCCACAAGTATAAAAGGGCACATCCTCTACTCTATAATTCACCATGTTTGAAAAAATTATATCGAATAATACATACCCTAAAACGATCCTGAATTTCAAAAAAACAATATATATCTTCTATTATTTCCAAAATACCATTATTTCAACACAACAGGTGTAATATAAAGGAGGTTTCTAAAAGAATAGAAATAACTCTTGAATGAGTACTTTCAAAATTATTTCTTCTTCTAACACCCCTGAATATGTGGTTTCCATTATAAAATAATTAATTTAGTATCTTAAATATAAATATTTTTTATTATGATGATGGAAGAACCATTATACATATTGTTTTCATCCTTATGAAGAAGAAAACTTTTCTTGTTTTTATGTGTACATTACCACCTCCAAGAAGCAGTACGTTTCATTTTTCATCACTGCTTCACATTGCTGGTTATAATTATGGATTTAATGAATTTATATGATATTTATTATATTAAAATAGTTCTGAAAAGGTTATTTATTATTTTCCTTTCTATCATTCCACCCATCATGAGATGTAAACATCACTCATTTCTACGTTCAAATAACCATCTCCACAAAGTGACGTAATTCATTTATCATCAATTCTTTATATGAATAATTATAGAATTTTATATTATGTAAATAATATTTTCGTGAAATAACATAGAATATTTAAATGATGGTACCATGATCAATATCTAAGGATAGATAATTTCAAACCCAAACATGTATGAAAAACAAAGTAGTTATCACTTCGAAGAGTGATTTTAATTAATAATACTTAATTAACTGTTGATAAGATGTTATAATTAAATATCACATGGTATGATATATATGAATATTCTTATTTAGGATATTTGAATTTGTACTAATTGATTAGTGACTTGAGGTGTGGGTTTTTGTTCCAGTCTCATTTCTTCTATATATTGTATATTCTAAATTTATTTTGAGTTAAATTTTATGGATCATAGACATTAAACCCCATATATTTTATTATCCCCTTGGTATTCCTCAAGGTGTAAATTATTATAATTATTTTTCTCAATTTTTTTGTTAAAATGATAAATAGAATTATTTTATTGAAATGATATCCTTATTTATTATTTTCTCTAAGAAATTTATTTCCATGTCTATACTCTTCAAAAAAAATTATGAAAGTTCTTTCCAAGGATTGAAATTTTGTTGAATGTTTTTTCAAGGTCCCATAAAATTAGTTATAATTTTATAAAAATTAATCATCATAAATGTTTTCTGAATAATACATTTTTTTAATTCTTACAAACTTTTGAAATAAATATTTCCCTTTAAAATATAATACATGAATTAATTTTCCCATTATAATTATGGTTTGTTTATTATAATATTAATTTATGATATTCCATGGTTGTTTTAAAATAAAAGGATTTTTTCAATATTTTTGTAATTTTATGATAAAATTTTAGAAAATATAAAATGATACATCCAATTAATTTCAAAAGAATATTTTAATACACATTTAAATGTATATTTCTTATATGTCAACATGTGTTGATATTTGTTATGATTCACAGGGGATAAGATATAATGATACCAAACATGTTATTTATCTAGATTCCATATGGTAATACGATGATGAAATTTTTATGAAACCTATTTTTCCCCCAAGTTATGCTATGGTGAAATGATCTATGTTTTATAATCTTATGGTACACATATATATACAGTTTTCATTATTATAACTACTTGAGATTTTGGATCCTCTGAAATACACACTATGTTGTATAACTATTATCACATGTTGCACCCAATGTAAACGAGAAAAAACATATTAATAATGCATTATAAAAAATTCTACAATTCTCGCTAAGATGGTAAACCTTTTACAAAAATTACTTATGGAATCTAAATAATTAACATGTTTCATTTTTGAAAATTTCATATTCCATAAAACTAGTTTTCATTATATTATATATTTTATTTTAAAAAATAAATTTTATAATTTTATAATATAAATTATAAATATTAAAAAAAAAATTTGATTTCCTCATCAAAAAATTATCTTAGGATGTATTTTGGAAATTTTTTTAAAATAATTAGTTTTTAGGTGAATAGTGAAAATATTGATTTTGCTAATACCACCACTTTTATATGACTTATAAGTTTTTTAAACCATTTACAACGAAATTATATATTATAAAGTATAAAAAAAATTAAAATAATATTTTCAATTTACAAACTCATGCTTGACATTTTAAACTTTTATAAAGCTTTTTAATGAAAATATTTTTTCAACTATTTTATTTAATTAATTATAACATGATGAAATAATGTATTTGATTTGTTTTTTATAATTAAATAATATTTTAATTTTAGTAAATATTATAAAATCCTTGGAATAAATTTCATTATTAATTATATATAAATCTAAAATATTTTCCATAAAAATAATCATTATAAAAAATTGTTATTATATGATATATGTGCAAACATTAAGATTAATTTCAATATACATAAAATTTTAAATTGTTAAAATGAATATTATGTTTTAGATCATAATTTTTAAACTATGTAATACATCTCATTTCATTTTTTCATATAAAATTATGATTCGAAGGGTTAATGTTAGATACCACGATAATATTGTGACAATTATTTTATGATTATTGTTTTATTCTTATCTAGGAATTTTTATCGAATAAATAAAATTTAAATAAATTAAATAATTAATATATTATGATTAATAATCACATAGATAAATATATGAACACTCATTCAATAGTTAATTAATCTAAAATAATACTAATAATTAGTTATGGTCAAAATTTCATTGTTTCACAATAATTGTTTTTCTACCCACTATCATTTCTAATTTAAAAAAAATTATAATATTTATTAATATAATATTTTTTATTAGATGTTAAATTGTTTTCTAGAAATCGTAAATTTTTATATATGGGTTATTTTATATTTTTGATAAAACATAAAATCATATAGCTAATAACTAATTACCTACATTAAAAGTAAAAGACTAAAATATAAAAAAATGATGTTAAAAATATAATAATTTTTTTGAAAAATGTGATGAAATAGTTATTTTATCATTTTAAGACATATAAATTCATTTCATACCATTATTTCGATACATTGGAGACATAGGCCTTGGAGTAGTGTTGTAGAATTATTAAAATATAAAGTGTATTTCTATGAGTTCGCTTTGAATTTATTATAAAAGGAGATATCATACACCATTTAAAACACACAAATTTTATATGAATTCATCATTTAAACTATTCCCTTTTAATATAACTATGACACTCTCCCACAAACATAATCCCTTTTCACTTGTTTTTATCCAAGGACCTTTCATTTTAAGGGAACTTACAATGAAAAATCATGTCTCTAACGTAAGTATTATCATCTTCCTATGTTTTTTATATTAACACTACTCTTAAAAATATAATATAACCATAATCACATGATTAATTAACTATAATAATTTACACATATTTTTTATATTAATGTTAAAAGCCTTATTTATTCATTTTCTTCCACTTAGAAAAACAATGGAACGAAAATCATGTGAGTGCGCGAACTATCACCTCCATAAGGAATTGTTTTTTTCATTTTTATTATAGTTAATAATTATTTATCCAATAATAATATCATTATTATTGTGTTATAGTGATAATATTTCAAAATAAAAAAACTCATTAACCATACTTACCAATCAAGTAAATGATTACTCTATTTTTGTTGGTTTAACAACATACATGAGTAATGCATTAAAATCAGATTATGGATGACTATGGGAAGATGGAAAATAATATTTTTATAAACTAATTAGAAACTAGTTATTGGAATATTATTATAGATATTTTTTATTAAATATTTAACTTATTATTGAAGTATCGTTTTTGTTCTCTAAAATTAAAAAAAATCATATAGTTATCAATTTTTATTAACATTACGTTACAAAAATACATATAAAATGGAATGAAAACATTTTAAATAAATATAAGATAAATATTATAGTACCATAAATGATATAAAAATAATGAAATGGTTATAAAATTATTGTTAATTATATCAAACTTTTTAATCATGCACAAAATTGATAATGGTATTAGAAATAGACAGTCATTATACGCTCTATCTAATTAATGTATCAATGATAGAAAATTAAAACAAATATTATAAAATGGTAATATTTTTTAGTGAGGTTATGTAATATGATATTATGTCTGTTTTTATAGAATGTTATAGTGTCATCAACTAAGAAAAGAAACAATGTAAGGGTTTCTTTTGTCTCAAATTTGAATCCCCTAAGTCATGGTTGTGCTATAAAGAATGTTTTATTTTCAATGGTGTAAATAATAACAAATTTATATTTTTTATCATGATCCTATTATGTTTCATGATAATCATTTTTCTCTTTAATTTTATACTTATTATGGGGTTTTATTTGGAAGTGACAGTGGTTTAATGGGTTATTGTCACCTAAATATTTTCCTTCATTCATAATAACATTTATTGGACTACACTCATTTATGATTGAAATGATATAACCTAGGAAGTTGTTATGTGGTATTTACTCCTAAAATTATAGATAAATAATGTTTTATAAGAAACCATTTTCGATTTAATAATACATTCCTTATTAAAATTAATTTTTTTAATAAATTTTCCCTTTAAATTTAATGGAATTTTCTTCTATATACAAGTTTTTACTCCCCAATAATGTTATATTTTACCTAATAGAACCTAAAATTGTTTATATCTCTAGTGATCCATTTATTTCCCTTATTTATTTTAAAAAAATATGCAACTTTCTTCTTAATGATGTGTGTTTTTATGAGGTTAATTCTAAATATTCAAAATATTTTTCAAAATTTTCAAAAAAAAAATCACCTACTCCATATTTTATTTTGATAGTGTTTATGTCTTTTTTTAAAGTATCTATTATTAATGGATATTTTTAAAAATTAAATTATTCCAAATATTTTCACTTATGTGTTGGGAAACCCTATGTATTTTATAGTTTTCATTATTATAGAATATTCCTAAATGTAAAATATTTAAAAATATTTTCACTTACCTTTTTGAAGAAATTATATAGTTTTCAATACTATTTTATCAAATAATATATTAATAGTTATGGTTTAATAAGAATTTTTACTTTTTTTTGATTTTCTTTTATTTTTCAAGTCTCCATTATTAATGATTATTTTAAATGTAAATGTTTTCAATGTTTTTTCAATTTTGTTTTTTAAAACATTATATTTTATCAAATCTCCGTTATTAAATATTATTTTTAATGTAATGGATTTCTTAGTATTCTCACTTCCATTTTTTAAAAACATTATATCCTTTTCATGTCTTCAATATTATATATTCCCCTAAAAGAAATTTTTTATGTATTTTCATTTATCCTTATTGAAAAAGCATATATTTTCAAAGATTTATATTTGGTAATATGTTTTGGAAAATTATTATATTTCCATTAAAAAAATGATTTTTGAATGTAGGTTTTAATAAATTATTTAAATGTATTCAAGGAAATGTTTATATTTACACTTATATTTACCATTTATGTTTTATCATTCATGAGTGACTTTTTGAGCACCATTTATATCATATTGTGATATAATTTCTTTTAGAAAATTATATTTTTCTAATTCAATTATTTCTTAAGATCATGTTATGTCATGTTTTTTAATGTTTTAAAAGACCCATTCTCTTTCCATGGGTTCCTTAAGATATGATTATGATGAGTTATTTTTAAGAAGAACACATTTGTAAAGAATCTTATAGTGGGCACCATATAAACCTATAATGTATTGGTTTTGGAATTTTATCCCATATGAATAAGATTTTAAGAATAAAATTTTGTTTTTTTTCAAATAAGAATCATGTAATTTTGTTTTTGTTCACAATATGAATCATGGGCATTTTTTATTCACAATATGAATCATGGTAACTTTTTTGTTCATAATATGATGAATTTGAATTTTTTTCCCAACTTGATTAATGGGAATATTTTTATTCACAACATGATGTGTGGGTATTTTTTTATAATTAAATAATATCTCTACGACTATTTTTCCCATTATTTCTTATTTATATGACATATTTCTATATACATATAATTATGATCCTTGATTTTTTTTATTTTGTCATTATTATAAATATTTTTTCAATGATATTTATTTATTAATTTGAGATTATATGTCCTTCATGTTTAGTCAAAAGTATTAATTATTACTTTTTTTTATTCCATTAGTTTTGTAAATCAAAAACACTTTCTTAAGACATGTTTACTTTATTTTTAGGTCTCATGTGTATTAATATGTTTTATAGAAAACAATTTCATTTACCATACATAGAAAATGTGTTAATGTATTATGAATATAATCATACAATTGTTTATTAAAATCATTAGATTGAGTACATTTCAAGTTAATTGGACTAACATTTTATGAGATCAGAAGTTAGACTTTTGTCTTGTCTACCATATTGAAAAAAATCATAACCATCAGACTGATTCTTGTACTAAAAAAATAAGATAGAAACTCATAAGGATAATCATATTAACAATCAATAAGTAATTCCATAGAACTATCTGATGTATATAATCAAAATATAGAAGAATCATTTCTGTCATAAGAATACCTTTATAACTGTAATTCTTTTAAAAATGAATTCAAACATATAGTTATGCTAAATTATCATGAGATGTAAAGATCAATCTGTGTAAGGATGTTGAAAAAAACCCATAAATATTATTTTTGGAGATTAGTATGTAAATAGAGATTCATTTGAAGAGTTTTTAGCAGATACATTTCTCAGGTCAAGACTTCAGAATTTTTCTCTTTATAAACATTATATTATTAGTCATTATAATACTATATAGAGTTGTGGTTCTAAGGAATATTTCTCAGTGTTATTTCCTTTTGAACATTTTATTTTGTATTTTGCGTTCTATAATTGTTACAATCATGGGATTCTAGGTATAGGAAGATAATGAATCCAAGCTATCAGATCGAGGGCTTCCAAGGATAGGAAGACAAACAATGAACATTGTATCGAGGGATTCTGAAGATAATAAGATGGATCTTATTATGATCATCATATCGAGGTCATTCCTGGTAAGGAAAGACAAAAAATATAGTAATTATAAAACAATGGATACCTTTATTCAAATTTATTGACTACCTTACTATTAATGCTAAAAGAGTTAATTATTTAAATTATGTCAGGTAATTCATTCTTACTATTACAAGCTATTGTATTTTTTTTACAAGTTTCTATTCTATTATGCTTGTAATAGAATTTTAGTCCCCGTACTAAGATTTATATTATGTTTTTTTTGTTATTGTTATAGTAAATATGATAATAAAAATAATTTTATTTAATCATATTCATTGGTATTATATTTATTTTAGTATGATATTGCCAAAACATTTCTGGTTATAATTTTGTTACTCTAATAATTGAACTTAGTAGGATTCGGATAAATTTACATTAATTGGTATTTTTTTTATTGTTTAATGGTTTTTTGAAATAAAATTAACCCCACATCTTGTAATTATATCCATCTAAGATAATTATTAAGATCATTCACATCAATCATGTTTTATAAACTATTGTTTTTTTCTTTTTTTCTAATAAAAATTTCCATCCCTGCCTTGGTATTATCATATTCTTATGATCTGACCATAGATAAAATATTGAAAGATTTTCCCCTACTAAAAATTCAATCTCACTACATTATAATTTTTCCATTACCTAGGTTATGAAGATGATTATATCATATGATATGTATTAAATAGTTTCTGGAGGATCACATTTATAGTGAAATTATTATAGATTAAGATGAGTGTGTAGATAATCTCAAAGAAACTAAACCTTTTAGTGATTGGGTTGTGTGACTCCTTTTGAGAAGTATTATTTAAATAATTATATTATTGTTCTATTTAATAAATGTTTCTCATGGGCCACAATAGTTGGTATCGTAGTAGGGTTTATTTATTTTAAGGATTATTTTATTTTGTTTAGAGATAATTTTACGTCACTTTTTTATTAGGTTTTGAAAATCTTAGTGAAAGTACTATATATGATTCTATGTGTAAAATTATATCCTAAAATATTGGTAAATAAAAGAGTATATGGTTTTTATTTCAATATATCCATGTCCAAAAACTATACGGGAATTTGATTTTTCACAAATTAATTTAGGAGTAATAACATCAAGAAGGTTTGGTGGAGCATTGACTTGATCATCACACTAATGCACAATAAGTGGTCCTAAGATTTCTCACATGGGTTGAATCTCCCAAGGGATATTCTTTGGATGACCATATTCTCTTCAGGAACCACTATAAAGGATTTATTTACTAGTTAGTTTTAGGAATTAGATTGAGAGGAAAAAGATATCCCAACACAATCTAAATAATTTTGAACCTAGAAAGTTAGAAAATTGAAAAATTATATAAAAATTTCTATGAATGTATAAAAATTTGAAATTATGGTTTTATCTGAAAAGAAATCATAGGATCTAAATTTCATACTCACATTATTTAATTCATTTGGTTTTTATCATAACAGTTTTGGTTTTAGTATTTTGTTTAATCATGACTAGGGAAATAAATTTGAGAAATTTATATCCCTAAGAATTCCTACGAATCATATCATGGATAAATAATTTCATAATATTATCATGGAAAATGAGGTGGAAATATCATTATATATCTTTTGTTGATTTTCCACCAGATTTCTTACACTATTCCTCTATAAAATAATTAAAATTATAAGGATTCACTTTATTTAAGGTGGTAGAATTTAACAACCTGATATTTAAGAACCATGAGGATATATACTCCGTTTTATAAATTATTTCTCATTAAAACTATTTCATAAAATGTCTAAAAAATATTCAGAAGACATTAATAATAATCATACAATACAAATTAATATTTTAAACCATTAATAGTTTTCACATTTAGAAGGTAAATAATTAATATGAATTAATATTGAAAATTTTATTTTTAACAATTTTTTTTATATTATATATTTTGTTTTCAAAAATATATAATTTAAAAATTTATAATTTAAATTTCATAAATTAAAATTATTTTTTAATTCCTAACAAAAAAATTATAAAATGTTGTATTTTTGGGTATTTTTTAAAATAATTGTTTTTTAGGTTAAATTAAAAATATTAATTTTGATAATACCTCAAATTTTATATGACTTCTATGTTTTGAAACTAGTTAATATAAAATTGTAAATTATTTATTATAATAAAACATTTTGAAATACTATGTTCAATTTTTTTTATTCAATCTCAACTTTTTGAAAATCCATGTAGTGTTTTAATGAAAACGCTTTTTCTACTGTTTTGTTTAATTAAATACAACATAATAAAATATATTTTTTGACTTTATTTAATGTTCAATAAATAATTCTTTAATTAAAATAAATAATTTAAATTAATGTAAACCTTTATAATTTATAATTCTATCCAAATCAGAAATATTTTAGTTCTAAAATATACATTTTCAGAAAAAGGTTTTTTACATGATACATGCGATAAAGTTAATATCTTATTCCTTATACATATAAAGATTATTGGGTAAACTGATTATTATATTATACCTAATAATTTTAATACTATTTAATATGTCCAATTTTATTTTTAATAATAAAATTTAGATTACTAATATTAATGATAATTACCATGATAATGGTGAAACCATCATTTAAGAACTATTGATTTATTATTATCAAGGAATGTATATCTAATCAACTGAAAGAAAGTATTTTATAAATTGGTTTAATATTATTTATAAAAATATAAATAAATATATTAACACTCATTTAGTTTTTAATCAATACAATATTACATTAAGAATCGATAATGGCCAAAATATCATTTTTTTGCTAAATCATTTTTATATAGATTATTTGTTTTAATTAAATGTAATTTTTTTGTTTTTATAAATTTAATTTATATTAAATAAATGTTCACTATAGTTCCATAAAAACAAAAAAATTATATTATTTGTTTTATACTTTTAATTAAACATCGAATCACTTAGTTAAAAACTAGTTACCCATATTAAATGAAAAAGACTAAAATTTAAAAACTTTAGGGTGAAAACCCTATAAATTATTTAATAAATTCTATGAAAAACATACTTGATCCATTATATGGCTAAAAATAACTTATTATATTTTACATAGAAACTCTTAAGCCATTAACATTGGAATAGTGTCATGGAATTTTTAAAATATAAAGGGTGTTTCAAAGAGTTCCATTTTCCTCTCCTATAAAAAGGGATCACATAAACCCTTTTAAAAAACCTCTACTTCAGATTAATCCATTAAATTTATACCTCCTACAATAATTATAGTAATATCTCACTAACATATTCCCTTTTTCACTCATACTTATCATAATCCCTTTAATTCCATGGGAACATCAGAAGAAAATATCCAGTCTCTAATGTAATTATTATCTCATTCCTATGTTTTTCTTCTTAATCTTACTCTTACAAAAAAAATTATCATCATAATAACATAATTAAATTACAATCATTATAATTTTTAATTTTTTTAATATTAATGGTACAAATCTTACGTATTTTCTTACATACATTTATAAAAACAAAGGAACATTAATCATGAATGTGTGCAGACTACCACCACCATGATGCTTTTTTTCATTTTTATTCTAGTTATAATTATTTAACCAATCATATTAAAATATTATTCCACATCACAATAAATAAAAATAATATTATTATTATTATCTAATAAGGATATTACTCTAGATTAAAAACCCCATTAACCATACTCACTAATAGAGTGAAAATGAGTTCAAGCCTGGGTCAGTTTATCCACCGACATGAATGATGCACTGAAATATTATTTGGGATGACTAAGGGAAAATGAAAATTCTTATTATCATTATTAGAATAAAAAATTTATTGATATATGGTTCTTGGAATATAATATTAACTATATAACTTATTAATAAAGTATCATTTCTATTTTCTAAAATTTCCAAAATATGCCTTTATCAATCATGTTATCATATAACATAACCAAAAAACATATATAATGAAATAACAACATCATAAATCAATATATGGTTTATATTTTAGTTCTTTAAATTATATTTTAATAACTAACTTGGTAACCAATTATGGGTATTGATATCAAAATTATTAAATATGTGAAATGAAGTAAAAGTTATTAGCCCTCGATGGTTATAATATGCTATAACTAATTAATGTAATAAAGGTAGAACATTTTAATAAATATTAAAAAAATGGAATTATTTTTAATTATGGTTTAATAATATTATATTAATTTATTTATTCCTTTCTATAATGTTAGAGTGTGATTAATTATGAAAAGAAACAAGACAAGGGATCATTTGTCTCAAATTTGAATACCATGAGACATGATTAATTTGTACACTATGTTTCAATTTTAATGGTGGTAAAACAGTCTTATTTTAACTTTTTAACATTATAATCTTATATTTTAGGATATCATATATTATATTGAATGTTATATCTATCATGGGGTTTCTATTCAAACATTTCAATGATTTTAAGGGGTTTTTGCGACTAGAATCTTCTCCTCAGGTAAGAATCAATTTTCTGGGACTATAATATTTCAAGATTTATCTATCATAACCTATAATGATTTTATGTTTTATTTCATCATACCATTATATGGATATCATTATTTATACAAAACTCTTCTTCCATTATGATTCTATTTTTTATGTTAAAATTCATTTTTTAGGAATATTTCCCATTTATTTTAATGGATTTTTCTTCAATGACCATGTTTTTACTACCCTCCTATGTTACCATTTACCTAGTGGTAAATCCAATTATCTTTATCTTCAATGACCCTTTTTCTCCTTTATTCATTTTAAAAAATCCACTATATTTTTAATGCTCTGGATTTTTAGCAACGATATTTCAAAATGTTCAACAGGTTTTTCTTTCATTTCAAAATGAACACATTTATAATACACCAAATTTTACTTTTGTAACAATTATTAATTATTTCATGTTTCCATTGTCAATGAATATTTTTTAAATTATAACATTTCGATTTCTTTTCACTATACATTTGGAAAACCTTATGTATTATTAAGAATTCCATTATAACAAAAATTCTTTTTTTATGAATAAAAATTTTCAAAGTATTTTTCACATCCCTTTTTGAAAAAATTATTCCATTTTCATGTCTCCGTTATTAAATATTATATTAAAAGTAAAGGTTTCCCAATTATTTTCTCATATTCTTTTGAAAAAACAATTCATTTTCAATTCTATATTACATAAAATTTTATTATAATTAAAAAATTTCAATGTATTTAAACCTATTTATTTTTAATGCATTATGACTTCTTCAAATCTACATCACTAAATATTATTTTAAATGTAAATGTTTAAAATGTATATTCACTTCTAATTTAATTTGTTTTTGTATTTTTCAAGTCTCTATTATTAAAAAATATCTTTAATGAAAAAACAATCAAATTATTTTAATTTATCCATCATGAATCATTATATGTTTTCATGAATATTTTATTTTGAAATATAGTTTTCAAAATTATTCACCTTCATGTTAAAAAAATATTTTTTGGAATAAATGTTTACATTAATTATTAGAAAATTTTTGTGAAACTATTTTTATTTTTACTTATATTTACCCTATAAGATTTATCATTAATGATGCATTGTTTTGATCACCCTTTATATGTTATTATTATTATTATTATTATTTTTAAAATGAAATTATTGATATTCTATGATTTATTAAGTTCATGCTCTTTTTTATTTCAATAGGTTTAAGAAAACCATTCTCTTTCCATGTATTCATTAAGACATGTTAATGGTTGATTTTTTTAAATGAAATTTTTTTTATGGATAATAATGTATGGGATCCTATATCTCACCCCAATTCATTAGTTATGGATTTACATATCATGAGAAAATGATATTAAGAGTGATCATTTTTTTTACGATGTGAATTGGGGTATTTTGTTGGTTCAAAAAATGATGTATATGAATTATTTTAGTTTAAAAATATGAATTATGGGAAGTTTTTTTCTATATAATAGGAAGAATGGATATTTTCCTCAAAATAGAAAGTCTGGAAATTTTTCTATACATAATATAATGCATGGAATTTTTTTATAAACAACATGAAGTGTGTGAAATTTTTTTCTTCAAAACATGACTTGTTTAAATATTGTTTATTAAAAATTTAATAATTTCTAAATGATTATGTGCATTCCATGATTAATTATTTATATGAAAAACTACTATATGCATATGATTACTTCCACGACCCGTTCTAGTGGGGCCCATGTCGTGACTCCTTAAACCCACCTCCAATAGGCCTAGGGATGAGGACTAGAACCAAGTAGGCATATCACTATAATGGGAGGAATTTTCTAGAACTTGTACACACGCACACATCTCTAATCCCAAAAATTCTGAAATGTAAAAAACATTAATGATGAAAGTGCATGCATACCACTAAACTTAACCAATAGAACAATAGTGAAAGTAAAGTGCAGTAAGGTAAACTAGGCCATAATACAATCTCACCAAATAATGTGTATGTAAAATACAATTTCAAACCTATGAAAAAAAGGTATTGGGACTGCTGTCAGTAGCCTTAGGAACACCTCATCCTATCTAAACTGACAATGCACCACCTGTTCTAGGTCTTGGTCCACATAAGACTTTGTCAAAAAGGGTCTCTTGTATATAGAAGACACGACATGTGCGGGGAAATCCTGTTCATGGGTGAGTATAAAAATAGTCAGTAGGAAACCATGAAACCAAAAGGCTATACAAAATGTAAATTTACAATCATCTCTACACAAGTATGGGTCTACAAAATATATAACAATATATTCATATATACTCTATCCCAGAACCATAGTCTAGAGGTAAGTCAAAACTACCTTATACTAACACTAGAGATTTAGTTTGAAGATTCCAAAAAGAAAATAATCCTGGAAAACACACTCATGAGTCTGATATAATTGATGAGATCCTCCCGAGAAGTATTGATCATTAGGAATAGTCATGATAGAGATACACTAAACTATCTGAAGAGAGATACAATATAATCACTCTGGGAGTAATCACTTCAGGAGTGGGGAAGATCCCAATACACATATGAGGATCACCGCTATGGACATGGGGTGATACCATGACTCATCTAGATTCACCTTCAAAGTAAAGGATTGATGTCCAGTAGGATTGGTCACACCGACACCAAGACTCTACTTGGAAAACAAGAATTGATAGTGGATCCAACTCCGGGCCACTTGGAGGGTATTCCGACTACTCTAATAAGAAATTTTGGCTGAAGGGATCAAACTACTGTTATTAGGAAATGATACTAACTATCCGTAAGGGGAAGGATCAAGGGTATCACTCTAACAAATCTTTTACATGTTATGGGGGCCACAGAGATCAAGCCATGTAGAATATAGTACATGGTGTGTAGTAGAGTAACACGCTATGTCCATTGACCCCGGGTACTACCCATGTACAATGAACTATGTTAGAAGAACATATTATGTATTAATAGTGTACATGACATGTAGAAGGGTCACATGTAGTGTCCTTCCATGTGGTGTTCAACTGTGTACTCTTGTTGTCTGCTAGAACATGGTGTCAACCTGTGTTCTCTTTCCGGTTACTAGTACAGGGGGTAACCCATGTATCCAGTCTGGGTTTCATAGTTTGGTGGTGTACACACCATATAGGGAATATGTGTACACCACCCCCTATTTTTGAAACTTCTGAGATACATGTCGAGCCTCGGGGAAGGTCCCACATAACATGTGATAGGGTTCACACACCGTGTGATACTTTACTACCTCCTAATACCCTATCTGCCACTAATGAGGGCCCTACACACCATTTAATCCCATATTACACACTGTGTAGTGTAGGATTTTCTAAAATCCCTAGTTTATGCTCTTGTCATCTTCTATGTTACACTAGAAACCATTCCTTCTGTGCATATTTAGGAAAATCAAGATTCATCCTCATTCATTCATTCCATCATCCAAATAATGTGTTTCGTCTTCCAATTCGGTCGTACAACTGATTAAAATGGTCCATTATTTGTTCCAATGAAGAAAATTGAAGAATTTGGATTCAAGGATTCATCATTATAAAAATTTCTTAGTGTTTATATTCATACCTTCTCCATGTCATGTTGATCCAAGACCTATGATATCAAATCTTTGTAACAACAATCGGGTGTGAAATGATCGATCGATCAGGATATGTCGAGTCTTGAGCCAAATAAAGAATGCCATAGATGAATGATGAATGAGAGAGAGAAAAAAATAAATCAAAAATTTGGAATGGACCCCGATCAATGTTCAGGTTGATCTCGGTTTATTTCCACTAGAATTACAATCAAATTAGTTAAGAAATAATCACAAGCTCAACACCCAACAAAAACCCACATAAATAAAACCCATCCTGCATGGTTACAATCAATCTATGGATGAACCTGTTCATTGGTTGGTTCGTGTTTGTCATGGAATTTAAGAACAGGGAAGGAAATCCATAATAACACATTTTACCTTTGATTTGGATCATGCGTTGCATCACCTTAATTGGAAATATTCGTCAATAATGGTGTTCATTGATTGTCGATCTGTTATTCCATCATATTTTCCTAGAGATATTTCCTCATACCTATATATAGAAATTCTCCAGTATTCCCAGGGTTATGTTGCAAACCCTAGTATTTTTTTCATAAGGATTCTTTTAAAGGAAACCATTACTCTATTAACAAAATAATTAGTTGTTAAATTATTTAATGCCAATTATGTATTTTTTGGGTTTTTCCAAATAAGACCCACATTGACTAAAGTTAAGCCTCACCTAGGGAAAACCCCATTAAAAACTCAATGTTGGACTCAGATTTCCAATCTGAGTCTCTTATCATTAGTTATTAGGATTTGAAAATAAAATAATTTTAATTTAATTATTTTATTTATGGTTGCGTCCAAAAACTAGCTTTCACAGTTGTCCCACACCGGTCGATGTTAGGCCTCACCTATGGTAAATTCACTTCTATGAACACAAAGATGCCCTAACATTTATGATCTTGGAAACTGATTATGATTTATTCAACTTTTCATGGTAACTTGATCATGACCTTTATTAAAAACTACACATTTTTCAATGAATTGTTCCAGTCACATCGAGCCTTGGAATTTCACGATGTCTCAGCGCTTGGTTTAATAATTTTCCCAAATAATTTTGAAAAATATAATCTGGAAAATCATAATCATTAAATTATCCCCACCTTAGGTATTTACGTCCATGAAAGCCAAAGAAAAGAATACTCAAACAAAAAATTGAGGGTATTGATCATGAATCTCAGCCTCCCGCTCCCATGTGCAATCCTAGATATTCTCGTACTACTAGCAGACATGCACCAAGGGAATCACTCATCTATGAAGGATCTTATCCTCATGATCCAAGATCTCCTTTGGGTACTCAGAAAAATGTTTCTCAGTTCTCAAAGTCAAGATCTCTCAAGTCGATGACATGCTGTGGTTCATGTACATACCGACTCAACTGTGACATATGGAAGATATCATCCACTCTGTTCAACTATGGGGGTATATCTACTCTGTACACCACCTCACTAACTCTACATAGTATCTAAAAAGGGTTGACAAACCTCCAAGACAACTTGTCGCCCTGTCCAAATCTCTACAACCTAGTTGAGTTGAGACCTGAAGAAACACATGATATCATTTCTTAACTCCAAATGTCTCTTCCATCTATCATCATAAGACTTCTGACGACTTTGTGTAGTCTTTATCCGCTCCTCAATGATCTGCACCTTCTCAGTAGTAGCTCAAACCAACTCTGGTCCTATGATTGCTAGATCTCTTGGGTTAGTTCAAAAAAGTGGTGACCTATAGGGTCACCCGTAAAAATCCTCTAATGGTGACATACCAATAGTGGAGTGTTAGTTTTTGCTGTATGAAAACTACACATATGGTAGGTGATCCTTCCTAATACCACCAAAATCTAACATTTAATCCTTCAACATGTCCTCTAGGACCTGAATGGTCCTCTCTATCAATCCATCCATTTGGGGATGAAACTCCATGCTCAAGTGTAATTGAGTTTCAAACACATATTGTTCCACATCTGGGATGTGAAATGAGTATCACTATCTTGAACTATCAATGATGGGACTCCATTGATTCGAACTATCCCCTGTACATAGAGGCTTCCCCAGATCTCTACTGAACTATTCTCTCGGATTGTTAGTAAGTGGGACAACTTGGTGATTTGGTCAACAATCACCCAGATGGCATCATATCCCCTAGACACATGTGGTAAAACTATCATGAATTCCTCCAATATTTAATCCCACTTTTATTTTAGAACCCCAAGGGGTTGAGTCAAACACGCAGGAACCTGGTGATCAACCTTCACATGATGGAACATAAGGAATCGAGAAATGAACTCTACAACTGTCTTACTCATCCCTCTCCACCAGAAATATTGTTGGAGGTCTTGGTATATCATTTCAACACTAGGGTGTAATGCCAAAGGGAATACATGAAACTACCAAAGAACCTCCTCTCCCTATGCCACTAGTAAAACTATGCATCCTATAAAAAGAACGATGTGATACCCACCTTGTGAATATCCATCAGGTGCATTCCCTTTTTAAATCTGGTCATGTAGGGTCCTGATGTTGATATCCCGAAGTTGGGCCTCCCTAAATCACTATAAGATTGGAGGTGTGAAAAATGTCGACTAGATGTAAGCGGCATCATCTCCATCCACAAAGGATAAATTTAATGAAGCCAAATAATTTGACGCCTCATTTAGCTACTGCGAACTAGATCCCTAAATGAGATAATTTTCCTCCACGTTCCCCTTCCCAGGATTATAGAAAATATAAATTCATATTCCTATAGGAAATATATCCAACGCCTCTATCTCATGTTTAGATCATTCTATGAGAAGATTTAATTTAGACTATTGTGATTTGATTATATGATAAACCGCTCACCCATCTAGTTGTTTCAACACATCTTCAATGTGAACACTACATATGCCAACTCAAGATCATGGGTTTCATAGTTCCACTAATGTGGCCTCAACTAGTGTGAACCATTGGAAATCACCTCCTACATCTTTATCAAGACACAACCATGTCTGGTCCCTAATGCATCGCAAAACACTATATACTCATCACTCTTATCCAGTAATTTCATTATCAGTTCACTCATTAAACTCTGCCTCAACCTTTGAAAGAATTGATATAGGGTCAACCTTTTAGAAACATCACAACCCTCTCATAAAATTTGGGAGGTCATTGATCCTTGGTTGTGTATACTCATTCTCCTCATTTACTTGGTTTATGTTCTAAAAATCCACACACAACCATACTCTCTCATCTTATTTTTTTGTTGTTGTAAATATAATTGGGGTTTCCCATGATGAGAAAATGGGTCTTACTAAACCCTTCCTCTAAAAATAATCCAATTTTACCCTAAACTTATGAAGATTTGTGGGAGATATCCAATATGTTGGAGATGATATCAGTTTCTTCCTATGGTGTAAAAAAATGTAGAAGTCTATCTCCCGATGGGGTGGTAATCCTAGATAATCATCAGAAAATACTTCCTCATATTCTTCTACTACTGTTGGGAACTAAAAACTCATAACATCTATTACTTTGGGGGATAGTCTTTCCAACTCATGAGTAATAGGTTGCGCCCTCCTTTTCATGTGTCTTCCATGTGCATCCTATGTTTATTTTTCTCTGAAAAAGGAAAAATTTGATCCATCACTACAGACATACCAAACCCTTTTCCTAAAATAGTCAATATGGTAACAGATTGAAGATAAAAAATCCATACCAAGAATGACATCATAATTCCTTGACGCCACCACCAAGAGGTTCTAACCAAAACTCTCACCTCCAAAGTTCAGGTCACACTGTTGTATAAGTGTGATCATTGAGTCTCCTCTAGTAGGTGTCTCCAAGCATAAGGGTCAAGTAAATGGTCTAAATAGAATATCAAGGTCTCATAAAATAATTTTGATAAGAAATAAATGACTAGTATATGTGTCTATCAATACAACAACAAATGAATAAGAGATATATATTATACCTTGAATCATTCTTGGAGCCTATAGGTCTTACGCCTCGACCGCACTCTATGGTCCCCTCAAATGACTTCTAGCCCCCTATTCCTAGCATGGACACATGGGGGTAGGGGTGGTAACATGTCAAAATGGTTTCCACATCCTGCAACACTCCTAGCTCCTATTCAATGTCCATCGGCCTGTGGATTTTCCTGTTTCAATGTTTTCCTTTTACATGGTGGCCTATCCACTATCTCCATATTAGAAGCTCAATGGGTTGGACAATATCTAGAAAGATGTCCCCATCCACCATAATAATTGAATATCCTTTCTTTAGGTTGACTGGACCCACCCTATGAGTATTGAATGATAGACTCCTTATTCTGTGTCCTCCTCTTGTGAAATTAGCCACATCTATGTTTCTAAGGCTGATGCCAGCTTCCTGTAGCTGATATATCCACTCCTTCGTGACAACTGCTGACTAGCACTAGCTGTATTTACATAGATAAGGAAATATCAACTGCCAAATCCTATTCTAGCACCCCTGTATAGGTAGGAATGCACAGAGGGGATACACTAGATTGGATATATCTGTGCATACCTCACATGAAGGTCTGATCCATGTAGTACTAATCATGTTTCATATCCATCGTGTACCTAGAGAGGTAGGTATGCCTCAATGAGTACTCATACACGGACATGTTTCCCTAAAAGAGATGTAGAAGCTCCAGGATATGCATAACCCCAACTTATAAGGTGATAACTCCTCTTTAAAAAGGTCCTTAAAATCTACTCATGGGAGGGTCGACCCATCATAATATCAGGTAACTAAACACCACCATCACCCTCCATAGAAAAAGAGATGTCTCACTTCCAGAACCACCATATGATCTATTGGTGTCCTAACTAGACAAAAAACCTAGTTCACCACCTAAAACTAGTCCTCAGCCACCTGTGTGTCAGGACCAACTTGGAACCCTAGGGGTCTCTACTACTGAAACACATGAAGGGAAATCAACCTAAACTCTTCATAAGTTAGTACATCGAGTACCATGTGCTTCTCTACAGGTGGTGGCATGTCTAGTGCACCACCTAGAGGTATAATTTGGGGAACTGATCCCTGTATCAAAACCTTATCACTGAGGGGGTCATCCTCATGATCAAGCCACTGAATACTACCTGGTATACATTGTGAAGACATCCTATAAGATAACAAGATGTACCATGGACAATGAGTATATCTAGAGAGATGAAGGAAATGGAAACCCTAACCCATTCTTATATGATGCATATAAAATTATTCTTTCCCTACAACCAGTGTTCTCATGTACCGAGTCATAATACGGTTATCATTGTCCTTGTGTATGGATACGTCAGTCACCGCACAAACACTGGAGTCCATATACTGAAAGCTAAACTCAAAACACATAACATTGTTCCCCCAAACCAATATCATAGAATTTAGTTCTAGAGGTATAACCGACCACCTATGATACCAATATGTCATGACCCTTCTTAGTGGGGCTCATGTCGTGACTCCCCAAGACCAACTCTTATAGGCTAGAGGCTGGTGACTAGAACTGAGTAGGCATATCACTAGCATTAGAGGTATTTCATAATTACCTAAACACACACACACACACATCTCCAAGACCATAAATATTGAAATTTAAAAAACCACAACGGAATAAAATGAATGCAAACCACTAAACTCAACCAATAGAGTAAAATAATGAAAGCAATGTGCAGTATAGTAAACTGGGCCAGAATAGAATCCAAATAAAGAAAGAATCAATAAACTACAAAATAAAATCTGTAACAAAAGTTATTGGAATAATATATTTAGACTTAGGAACACCTCATCCTATATGAACACAAAATGCACCACCTAGTCCTTGTCATGTTCCTCCTAGTAATTTTTCCAAATGGGTGCATGTCTGCACAGGACACAACATATGTGGGAAAATCCTGTGCTGGGTTGAATATAAAAATACTCTCTAGAACACCCCGAAACCCCATAGAAATAAAAAAAAGTAAATGTACAGTAATATCTACACATGTTTGTGTCTGCAACACATATAATAAGATATCAATTTATATTCAAACCTAGAAGCATAGTCTAGAGGTCAGTTGCAACTACCATATACCAACACTAGAGATTCTGTCTGAAGATTCAAAAAAGCAACTCATCAAGGAGCACACAATCCTGAGTCTGATAGCACTGATGATGTCCGCCTGATAATTACTGTTCATCAGGAACCATCATGAAAGAGATACACTGACCAATTTGAAGAGAGATATGTTACACTCACTCCGTGAGTACTCACTCCATGAGTGGGTAAGATAACGATACACATATGGGGATAACTACCAAGGGCATGGGGTGATACCAAGACTCATCTAGATTCACTTTATATATGGAGGGTCGATATCTGGTAGGATTAGGCATGTCAATACCACGACTCTACTTAGTGTACAAGAATGGATAAAGGATCCTTCTAAGGGCCCCTCTAAGGGGATTACAACTACTCTAACAAGACATTATTACTGAAGGGGTCAAACTCTTATGAGTAGGAAATGATACCAAATAACCTTTATGGGATATATCAAGGGCCCCAAACCAAACTAAACTTGTCCAAGATATGATGGATAAGGATATCAATCCATGTCGAATGGAGTGTGTGACATGTAGTAGAGTCACATGATGTGTCTCTTGACCTCGAGTACTACTCGTGTACAAAAACCTATGTTATAAGTACATGTCATGTAAAAATAGAGTACAAAACGTATAGAAGGGTCACATATTGTGTCCTTCCATCTAGGGTCCACCCGTATACTCTATCCATGTTCCAGTACATGGTGTCAACCCGTGTTCGCCTGCCCATATACCAGTACATGGGGTGACCTATGTATCTTGTCTCAGTCTGTTTGTGTGGTGAGGTACACACAATGTAGGCAGGACTTGTACCTATCAAGATACACACTGAGCCTCAGGGAAGGCCCTGCATGCTATGTGACAGGGGTCACCCACTATGTGATACTTTACTGCCTCCTTAAACCCTAGCCAATGTTGAGGGGGTCCCACACTCCATGTAATCCCGAATTACACACCATGTAGCATGAGATTTTTCAAAATCCATGGTTCGAACTATAATAATCTCCTCCGCTGCTCTAGCCACCATTCTGGATGTTCCTTTTCGGAAAACTCAAGATCTAGCCTCATTTGGTCACGTGATCAGCCAAACAATGTGTTTTGTCTTTCGATCCGGTCACGAAAATTATAATAAGGGTTCGTTCTTCATTCCACTAAATAAAATCAAAGAACACATATTCAGGAATCCCCCATCATCCGAATTACTCGGTGTTTGTATTTTCACCTTCATCATGTCACGTAGATCACATATCTGTGATATTGGATCATTTCACCAACTATCAAGTGTGTGACAATCAATTAAAATGGATATGTTGAGTCGTGGTCCAAGAAATGATTTCTCATGATGAAAGATGAAAGGGGGAGAGGAAAAAATAAATGAAATAATAAAAATGGTCCTCATTCAATGTTCATGTAGAAATTGTTTCATTTATGTTAGAACAAAAATCGAATTATTCGAAAAAATAATCACAAGATCAACTCCCAATAAAAGTCCATTAGAAATAAAACCCATCCTTTAAGGTTATGATCAAACAATGAATCATCATGTTCTTTGATGGGTCCGTTTTTTTTCATGTAATTAAAGAATAGGGAATGAAATCCAAAATAACACATCCTACTGTTGATTTGGATCTCTCATTGTCGGTCACATCATCACTGTTGTTGGTGAGATCTATCAAAATTAAAGTTTGTATCACTGATCTGTGATTCCATTATTGTTTCCTTGAGATGGTTTCCCAAATCTATAGTTAGAAATTCTTTGGTTTTTGTTAGTGTTATATGTCTAAACATGAGGTTTCTACATAAAGATTATTTTAAATAAAACCATCACTTTGTCAACAAAATAATTTATCTTTAAATTATTTAATGACAATTATGTTCTTTTAGAGTTATCCACAGAAGACATGTTCTGACTAATGTTATGTCACGCCTAGGGAAAAACCTCATTAAGAACTTAATGGTGGTATCATATTTCTAATATGATTCCCTGCTCATGAGTTTTTAGGATATATAAATAAAATATATTTTATTTATTTATTTTATTTATGGTTACATCCAAAAACAATCCTTCACAACTGACCTTTATTGGCCAATGTTAGGCCTCGCCTAAGGTAAAGCTGCTTCTCTAAACAAAATGGTGCCCTCAGATTTTTGATATAGGAAACCAATTATTAGTTATTCAACATTTTTAGGAAAACCAGTCATGCACATTATTAAAAATTGATCATTTTCAACAAATTTTTCTGGGCACATCGGGCCTCAGAATCACACTCCATCTCAGCACCTGCTCTAGTAAATTTCTCAAATAATTTCAAAAAAATTAGGGGAAATAAAATTCATTATAATTATGATACATTACTAATTTTTATTTTCATTGGATTTGGTACACTCTTTTCATGGTTTAGTTTTTTCAAATTTTTTATTTCATGTCTTTTTATTATGGATTATGAATAAATATTTTGGTTCCAAGTTAATTTTAATAAAAAAAATAATCCTTTCCCAGATTTTCTTATATTATTCTTATCTATCCCTTGATGATATTTTGAAAAAATTTCCCATAATAATCATTTAACTAACCTCTTTCTACTGTTTTAATTCCCCTTATTTTAAAGGTGATTATATAATATCAGATATGTAGAAGACGGTTTAAAGGAGTACAATTATGAAGGAATGATTATAGATTAATATTCATATATAGATAATCATCAAGACAATAAACCTTTCAGTCTTGGGGTTATGTGACTATTTGTGAGATGTATTATTTAAATCATGAGATTTTTATAATATTTAAGTAATGTCTATCATGATTTTATATAATTATATAATCATTGGTCTTGTAAAAGAACTCCAATACAATGGGTAAAGCCTTATATCTCATACGATGATTACGTGAATTGAGTTTCTGTGCTAGATCCACTATGGGAAATTGGTAGGGATTTATAACCCTATATGATTAGAGAAACAGGTGGTGATTCCAACTCTGATACGATATAGTAAACATGTGTTGATTCTTAATCTACTTTTGTATGATAGTCTCGATATTTAACCTTGATATATTATATAGTTTATTTCATATAATTTTTCCACAATATTATGGCATGTTTCTATTACTATGAATTGAACTCCTTTCTCATGATTTATATTTTGATGATCCCACAATCTTAAGAAATGAAATTTTTTTATTCCATGAATTTTTATTATGACCTATGAATTATTGGGTTTGGTTTTATATTGACCATATAATGTTCTAATTACCTTATTATAATGAAATTATTACATTTGATCATTGATAAATATGTTCCATGATTAACCTTATTGGTAATATGATCTCAACCCTTCTATGTTTTTTACTTTTTCTTCATTATGAATAATGATACCAAGTATAATGATCTTAGAAGTGTACCTTATGTATCAAATTATGTTGTAGATAATGAATATTGTACATAAATAATATATTTTCTTATTTAGACACCAAGTAAACTAAAAAACTATAGTTATTAGTAATGTAAGGTTATTATTTCTATTGAATATTCATATAATATGATATAATATTTATTTAATAAATTCTCTAGTCACCTCTGTATATATCAAAATATTATTTAGTTTTTTGGATATTAGGATTGGATAACATTAGTTAAAACCCTACGAATAAGCTTATGTATATGTTATTATAATATAGTTTTTATAAGGTATATAATGTGTGGTTTTCCAAGAAAAAAACTCATGTCTGGATATTACAAGTGGACATGGTTTTAGAATATAAGAATCTAGTTGTAATAACTTTTGGATATATAATAAGTGTTGTAAATATGATATCAGCTATGTGTTTTAAAACATTTTGAAAATTTTCATTAGGATATAGTTTGTTTAAGTATTAAAGAATGATGTTTTATTTCAAGTAGTGAAGCAATAAATGATTCTATATTGATAACATGGATGCTTTAAGCTTGGATAAAATCGTCAAAATACATGTAGTTTATCTCGTTTATCTCTTGAGATGATCTTGTAAAAAATAGTATTTAAATGACATGATATAGGTATTTTTACCCATGGTTTATGACTATATTAATTATATAACATCCTTAATGGGGATACTAAAATGGATTTTTCTAGTTAGGGAATTTATCTTCTTTTCATTTATAGAAATGTTCTAAAAATATGATTGAATTCAATGGATTTTTTTACTCGATTCTCATAATGTGTTGAGAATGGATGAACTATGCATATAATGTCTGGATTCTAGTACTATAAAGATAATAAAAGTGGGTAAAATTTCAAAACAAAAAGAACAAAATTTAAGTGAAAATTTTAATAATGATTATTCAAGAAGAAAATCAACATCATTAAAACCTAGGTCTACCAAAAAGAAATAGTAATAAATAAAAATGATTGGATTATTAAAGATATTCTTGATGGAGTTTTTGAAACTCCATGAAATATCTACATCAGTAATGGATTATATTTTAATTAATACATAAATCTTTGAAGGTTTTTTGATACTGAATGCATATTTTACAATGTGTTATAAATATAAATGAGTTCAAAATAAAATGATAAACTGATGGTGCTTGTAGTTTATAATCATGAGATGGAATAAATAGTCACTACATTGAGAATTTGAATGTAAATGAGTATGTCATGTTTGTATGAGTCTATGTAAAATACGTGTATCTTCATATAACTTCTCTTATATGATAAGAGAGTATGTTTGATAATAAATAGTTTTTATAAGTTTATGTAATGTATACACTTGGTTAATGATTCATTGGATTTATATTATTTGTTTTTAGAAGAAGTTTTGGATAAATGTTTTTATCTAGGATAAAAGTGTTTATCCATATATTTTTTAAAAATAAGGGAATGTGTTCATACCATCCATCGATGAGATATTTTAATAAAATAATCCTACAAAATTAGAAGTGATAAAAACACATAGAATTAAATATATTTTATATAATAATTAGTATTCAAATAATCATACTAAAACGGAATAATATTTATTTCCTTAAACAAAAATTAGTTTGTCTTTATACGTATAATGATATTACGATCTGAATATAATATCTAAGAGAGTAGTGATATTTTTTTGGAATTAGAGAAATTCAATGTTATCAAATAAATGATTGTTCCAATATGAGTTTGGGTGATTTTTCTCTTTATACCCCAAAGTGTTTGCATATGTGATTGTAAAGAAAAATTTAAATGGTTAAATATAGTTACTTTGAGAATGTAAATATTAATATTAACTAAAGTATTATAGAAGTGTAATATTATATTGATTCTTCAGGTAATTACTTAAAAATTTAATGATATATAATGATAATTATATATAATCATATATATTTAGTTATCATAAGAACATGAATTACACTTGATAACCTAAAATAAGTTTTATATCATGAAGATAATAAAAAATTTAAATGGTCATATTTGTAACTGTTGGAAAGTGAAATTCACTAGAAATAAAAAATGAGTTTACAATATAATGGTAATTAAAATTTTAGGTAGTTACATTTAGTTCAAATAAGAAATAAAATAAAATATTTCACGAAGTATTGTATGAGTAAATAAGAAAATGTTTTATACTTTATATCCTAAAATGGTTTTGGGTAAAATGGTAAATAAAAATTTAAAGAGTTACATTATTTACCAAAAAACCTTTTATCAATATTTCCTAAATGTGTTTATGGTATGTTAGTAAACCAAAATATAAATTGATATATTACTTACCCTAAGAATGTTAAAATAACGTAAAACTAAAATAGTTAAGGTTATACTATTAAATTGATAATGTAAATGGTTATATTATTTACAAAAAAATCATGAAAAAAGTTTGAAGGAAATAACTTTAAGGATGTGGATGATGTAATTAGAAAGAGTTCTTCATATACAATAGGAATAAATTATAACATCTATTGTTGTGAAGTTGAGGAGTTTTAATATCTACTCATAGAATTGGACGAATGGAATATGGCTCATATGTATCACCATTATTAAATCTATCATTGTTCATAAATTTTACTCAATAAGTTGTTAGTATGAATATTTTAATATATGGTCACATAAATATGTGGTGGAAATTACTTATGGATGTATTTTTCAAAAAAAGAATCCATTAATGTAGCAATTGCAAGTGGGTGATGTTATATCCCCATAAAATACTTTTTAAAATGGTGGTAAACATATAATGTATTTATAATAATGGAAATCAATATTTATCATTCATTCATGTGTGTTGAAAATTTTCATTACATAAAATAGTCGAATAATAAAGATCCCCTCAAAGTACAGACATTGAGTTATCCCTAACCGAAGATCATCATGAAATATAATTTTTTGTAATGATATGTAAAGTTTCACTTTAATATATTCTTAAATAAATTAAAAAGTGTTGTTTTTGATATAATGAATAATATATTTTTGAGGTAATAAGTATAGACCGATTACATGGACTGATCTGCTGGAGTATATCTCATGGAATTTCATGTTATCATGGATAAACCAAGTGGTGTATTCTTATTATCATACCTTTTTACCAGAGGATGGATAGATACATAGAATAACAACCTTCATACATTGATTTCTAAGATACTAAATTAAACATATGAACATGTCTAATATAGGGGTTAATGGGATTTTTAAGGATCATATTTTTAGTTAGACTACAACCAAGATTGGATTTATCCACTTATATAATAAGAAATGAAATTTGTCCCTTGATTGAATCAGACTATGGAAATTCATTTCAATGATCATTTGTTTCTCATTTGAGGTTTTCAACTACATGGATATATGAAATGTGATGTTCTTATCAGATATATTAATGAAATGTGAAATTTTCTTCCACTAAGAAAATACTTTTTGGTGAATCAAAGAAATGATGAGAGGCATGTAATATGTTGATATCTTACATGTCTAGTGGTCACTCCAAGTAATTAAAAATGGGGTGATATGAGATAAATATTTTGCGTAAGATACATCTAGTGGTGTACATGTTTATATATAGATATGAGTATGTTTGATGGAGATCACACTAAACCCCTTAATAGATTGAGAAGCACTGATGTTTTCCAAATGGCCAAAATTTATATACATCTATGAAATAGAGATTTCCTAGATTTTTTCAATGTAACTAATGCCTATTGGGTTACATAGTTAGGTCCTTGTATATGGATAAAATTTTAGACATATTTTTTTTCAAAATAAAGACAGTTTGGAGAAAAAAATTGTTTCCAAATGATTTTTTTGGATTCAAAAAGAGTTGTGAAGTTATGTGTAAATGCCTTATAGAATTTTAGTGCAAGTGTAAGATTGTTGTATATGAATTAAAATATATAATATAAATAATATTACATATGTTTATATTTAATAAATACATAATATTAAAGTATTATAATCCATTTATTTAATACACAAGATAATAATATATTTATATATATCTGTGTAATATATATATATATATATATATCAGATGATTTTATTATTATTTACAATCTATTATGAATAGATAGAATGGATTTAATATTCATTGAATATGATTCAAGAAATTAATTTCAATAAGAATAATTGTATATGGATAAATAAATATGTTCAACAATTTTTTATTAATTAAAAGTGTCATGGATGGCTATATAAAGGTTTGTGATCCATCCTATTGAGAAAATATGATTATAATAATGATTTTAAATTCTCTCTTCCTATCATAATATTTTTCATTGTCTAAGATGAAGGTTTTATCACCCCTTCAAAATTTGGGTATCCTCATGATATGTTCTTCGATCCATTGGCTAGTGTACACCCTCAGAGGTAGAGTGCTTTTATTCCATACTTCATGATCTTCATCAATATTATATTTCAATAAGAAAGAAGAAGACTATTCTTGGTGGGATTTTCTAGGTAAATTGTTTTACATATTCATTTGCACATCGATTCTTAAAGATAGATCTTCCTTTGATCGGGTTATCTTATGTTGTATATGACCATATGATGATCATACAAAACCCATTAATAACCCTGAAAAGTGTTGGTTGTGTATATATCGGTCATCATTCTGGTTCAATGTGAATGGTCCCTTGCTATACATATTTTTTGACACTCCCCATGGATATTCTTGAGTTAAAAAAATATTTATGAACCATTATGAATTATTTTAAAAGATAATTACAATGGATGACCTAGTTCAATCCTAAGGTGTCATACATTGAATTTGTTTTAATTATTTTGACAAATTATAAATTATTTACAATTATTATATGATTTATCACTCAAAATATTGCAACGTGATTATTACATGGTAATTTAATGTTTTATTCGATGATTGGAATAATGATTCATGCTAAAAACAAATGTGTTGGATAGTGGAATGATTTCCCTTCTGAGCATTATAATGTTATTGTTTTGAATGTATAATATTATTTTGATATACATGTAAATTTATATATCCATGAATCATATTGATCTAAAAAATGATAACAGGAAGGAACAATACAGCGTTGAGTATTTCACGAGGTGAAATCCACATTATTTTAGTTGATATTCTATTCCACTAGTGACCGAGTGATGGATCAATAACATTGAAAAAATAATTTATGTGGTCTAGTTCCAGTATCATGAAGAAATTATCCTATCCATTCATCATTTATAATGTGAAAAAGATCAATAATAGAATCTTATATAGAATATGAGGCATGAGTTATAAATTTACTCCATGGAATAGAATTAATTTAATAGGATGTTGTTTAGTATGTACTTATCTAATATTCTATGTATGAAAATGCATAGATAATTAATTCAGTTTAAGAAAAAGGATGATTAATTCAATAGTACATATGAGAAAAATTTTAAAAGACTATAAAGGTATGATTCTAGTTTAATCATCATCCTTGAAAGAAAAATTGAAATGTTATCTTATAGCTTAAAACCAAGTCTCTAAAATGTGTTACCTATAGGAAAATTTATTAGTTATGATGAAATATTTTTATATGAATATTTTAGTGGAAATTTAAGTTTTATATTCCCATCATTCAATTGGTTTTGATAAAAAGGGAATAATTAGGAATGGGAGTTCTCCTTCAAGGGTGCTATGAGTTCTTCTCTTAATGGTAATTTTGATGTTCCTTCACTTCGAAAGGTTGGAGTATCATTCACAGAATCCACATCATGTTTTCAATATCTGGTAAAATTGGATACCCCTAATCCCTCTTCTATGAAAAAATTGGACGATGGTTCCTTCTCAGTGGTGGAAGATCTGAATTCCTTGAAACAATGCTTTAATATTTACAAATTCCCACTTCTAGGGAAAATGATACTCTCCAAGGGTGATAGGCCTTGGTCGTATGCTAACACCAAGCATCAATGTTCCATATGTTGGGGTATAAGATCATGGAATCTCATCCTAATCGGAAAGGGATATTTTCATATGGTCTTTCAGAATAAAGATGAAATGTGAATGGCTCGGTCTACTGGTAATCTTCATCTAAAACTGGGCCTTTTTCAAATCTCTTAATGGGACTGTAATTTTGATCCTTTTAATCAAAAGCAGTCTAATACCCAAATTTGGATCAGGAATCAGGGTCTAAATCTGGTTTATTGGTATCCTAAAAATCAAAATTACATTGCTTATTGTTTTGAATCCCCTATAAAGATGGACTAAAGAAAAATGGTACGAGATTTATGCATTTATTATATAAATCTAGTGGATGTTAATTTGGCCTCTAAATGTCCAAATTCTATTTTAGTTATTGTAAATGACTGTAGAATTGATGTTAAGTTTGAACTTGAGATAATTCCCCCTTTTTGTGACTTCTAAAAGATTGTAGGACATTTCATTAAATCTTGTAAGGTGATACAAAAGAATGTTAGAGTTCCATCCAAAGGTAATGAATTAAAATATGATATCAATTCTTGAAATAACAAAGGTAATGTCCCTGAGATGATGATTTCTAGAAATACCATGAGAAAAGATTCACATTATCTTCCTCCCTCATTGAGAGTCACCCTGGACAAGTCATGGGATGATATTGCTATGGAAGAATAATATTCTCCTTATGATCCCTACCCACACACTCTACCACTTTTATCTGGTGAAGACAGTGATGATAGTTCAGTTGCTTTAGAAATATCTCAAGGAACAACTAAAATGGGATAAAGTATACAACATAATTTGAAAGAGAAATCAATCTCTACATATATTGCTAAAGATATTATAGATCTTATGTTACGTTTGAATCCCCCTCAGTCCTCTACAGGATGACCTTTGGAGTAGAACTCCCTTATGAAAATTTGAATATATCCAAAAATATAGATGTTGTTCCTCAATTCATTATAGATCAAACCATTTTAGACTTATCCTAAAAATAGGATTCATTTCCTCAATAAATTATTTTTCTCTAAACATGGACCCCCATAAAATTCTAATCATTCATCAGGCTCGTTTTAGGGAATCTGGAAATGAAAAGACTGATTTTCCGGCAATACAATCACAGGAAATCACTGGTCCTAGGGAAGCTGAACTTGAAAAAAAGGATACTTGTTTTAATGTCTCTCAAAACTCGGGAAAGGTTTATTTGAGTTCTTCTCAACAGAAGGAAAAAAGTCAAAGGAAGTTGAATACATAACTAGTCAATTTCAAACTCTTGAGATACCAAAGAAGAAAGAAAGGAGACCGCCTAAAATAAAGAATGAGGGGGATAAAAATAAAAGGGGGGTCAACCCCAAATTAGACATCAAATGAGGCTCATTTTTTGGAATTTCATGGCCTGGATAATGAATCCACATTTAGGTTTCTTAAGCTTCAAATTATTCTTCACATAGCCATTTTAATTGGGATTGAAGATCCCAAAACCAGTTTCTCTAATTTTCTTGCTCGATTGGACAGTATGGGGTTCACATTACTAGGTTTGAACGACATCTTTTTAGAGGTCAAAAATATTTGGCTCTTGGATCATTCTTCTCTTTTTGGTCCTCTTTTGGTCAGATCAAGCAATCAACATGTTATTTTCTCCTTTTTTTAAATTTGGGAATCACGCATGTTTGTTCTTTCATTTATACTAGTAATAGTTATTAGGATCGAAGAACTCTTTGGACTGAAATTAGTTCTCACGAAAATAGTATTAATGATCTATGGATCATTCTTGGGGATTTTAACTCGATTATCAATCTGAAGGAAAAAATGGGTCCTATGACTAGTTATATTTAATCTAGGGAATTCAAGGGTTCTATTGGACAAAATGAGTTTATTGAAGTGAATCTTGTTGTGGCTATGTTTACTTCATATAGACGGAACCCCAATGGTATGGTGGCTAGTAAAATTTATAGGGATTTTGTTAATGACTTATCTTTACGTTCTTGGGATTCCATTTACTCTATGTATTTATCCCAACTTAACTCTGATCATCATCCTATCATGATGGTCCTCTTAGGAAAGGGTTATAAATATCTATTCCCCATTAGATTCAATAAATATTGGGTTCTTAATCCTGAATGTGACAATCTTTTTCGGGATGTTTGGGGCTCGATAGGTTGCAAGAGTAATGTCTTTTCTTGTATTTTTAATCTAAATATCCTCAAGGGAATTATTAAACTTGTGATTAAGGATAGGTTCAGTATTCTTGACATGGCCATTTCCAATCTTAAATCCTCCCATTAGACTTTCCTAGAGCAGTGTACCCATGAAGATTTCACTAGTTGTGTTTCTTTGGAATCTGAGATGACTCTGAAGCTCAATAATTTTCCCAATATTAAAGATGATATGCAAAAAGACTCTTTTAAAGATAATTTTCTCAAGTATGGGGATAAAAATACCAAATTCTTTAACAACATTCAAAGAGTTCATAAAACCTCCATGCCTCTTGGTTTTCTAAAGAGAGGAGACCAAATCTTGGACAATAGATATGATATTTCTAAGCACATTACTTCTTATTATGAAGATATCATAAATTTTTCAACCACAATTTCCCCTCCTATAGAATGTATTATCCCCAAATTGGTAAATCAGTAGAATAATTCAAGACTTGTCTCCATTCCTTTGGAACCAGAGATTAAGGTTTCACTTTTCAGCATTAGTCTAAATAGCTCCCCAAGTCCTGATGGCTTAGGAATTTTTTTTAGAAATATTGGGATATAATTTGTGATGATGTTTTCAACCTTTTTATTTATTTTTTCAAAGTAGGTCATCTTCCTCAAGGTTTAAATTCACAGTTGCTTGATTTAATACCTATGATAGATAATTCCAATGATATACACTTATTCCAGCCTATTTATCCTATCAAAAATTTATACAATGTTATTACAAAGACCCTTATTAGAGTACTTTCTCCCATATCTAATAAAATTGTTTATTCTAATAAATTTGGCTTCATAAAAGTAAGGTCCATTAAATATTGTCTTTTTATAGCATCAGAGTGTGTTAATCTCCTTAAAAATCATATTCGAGGTGGGAGAATTTCCCTTAAATTAGACATAAAAAGGTTTTGATACAATGGGTTGGGGTTTTATTTATAAAATTCTATCCATGTTTGGATTTGAGGAAACATTCATTAATTCAATAAAGATTATTTTGGTTTCTTCTTGTATTGTAGTTCTTGTGAATGGCTCCCTGGAGGAATAATTATCTTTTCCTTGAGGAGTTAGGCAAGGCGATCTTCTTTCTACTATTATTTTTTCTATCTCTGAATATTATCTTAGTAGATTATTTTCCCTTATGTCTATGAATGTAAAGATAAAGGCTATTGGTTTTGGTTGTGGTTCCACTCCTCCTACCCATCTTCTTTATGCTGATGAAAGTATCCTCTTCACTCAAGGGGATAAAATAAATATCAGAAATATCAAGAAATATCTCTACATTAGGAGCATGTTTCTGGGAAACAAGTTAGTTAGAATAAGTATGTTGCCTACTTTGGTAGAAATATATCACATGTTAGGAAATCAGATGTCATCAATGATTTGGGGATTATGGAAGGATTTGTCCCTTTTACTTATCTTGGTGTTCCTATGTTCTGGGGTCGATAGAATTCTTGTTATTTTTCCAGGATTATTAGTAAGATCAAAAATCATCTTGATGCTTGGAAAGGATAATCCCTTTCAATGGAGGGTCTTGTCTTTTTTGTTAAAGTTTTTATTATTTCTAAATTTGATTATTCCTTTGTTGTTTACAAATGGTATATTTCTCTTATCAAATCTATTAATGTGGCCATCAAAAACATTATTTAGACTGATAGTATTCTAGAAATAAGATTGGTAATTATGCCTTGGAAAACCTATTTCAAACCATTTGGGAGGGGGGCCCTGGTATCAAAAATCTCAATCTTTTTAATCAATCCCATCAAGAATATTTTTTTTGGAAATTAGTAAATGACAACTTAGAAGATACTTCCTTCTTTAGGTCCATATTGCTTATTAAACTCAAAAATGGAAACATAAATTACATGGATTCCTCATTTTGGTCTTCTTTCAAATACACATTTTCTCTTATTGATGTTGATGCTAGATGGTCTATCTCTCATGATTTCTCTCTCAAGTTATTGAAAGATAATTGGACTGGTGCTCCTATCATTGATTCTATTATCCATTATGAATTAAATTTGGATCATCATGTCTCTTTTATCGATCCAGTTTATGATATTTCATTTGTTACTGGCCATGTTAAACAAATTAAAAATAATTTTAGTTTTTCATATGTTGGTGATTTCTGGATTTGGGAACCGCACCCTTCTGGTATGCTCACATATAAATCCTTATACACTCCTGAAAATACTATTGTGTTTAGTTTATATAGTATTGGGAAGTTTAATAGGATGATCATTCCTCCTTCTTGTTTCACTTTACTCCAGAGACTGGCTCATGGGAGAGTCCCTACTGACTCTTATTTATAGGTATGTGGTATTTCTCTTTGTTCTATCCATATACTCTGTCATCAGCATTGGTAGGAATTGTATCACCTAGTTCCGAGTTGTGATACAATAGCCTCTATGTGGAAGGCACTTTATGATATTTTTGAGATTTAAATGCAGAATATTTCTACTGTATGAGACATTCATGAAGGTATGTTCTTCTTTCCTTTATACCCTATGATGTTGATCCTTTTCTAGGTTTCTACTACTGAACTTGTACACTCCCTATGGATTGAGAGAAACAAGGGAATTCATGATGGATATGGCTTCAATCCTCAGGTCTGGATTACTGGAATTTTTTCTATTCTGAACAATGTAAAGCTTCCTCATAAATCTTATTGTCACAACTCGGTGCACGATTTTTCTGTTCTTAAGTGTATCAAGGTTAAAGGTAATTATCATCCTTCATTGGGTACAATGGAATTATTTTGGAATACTCCTTTTTTGGGTTGGATTAAAATTAATACTAATGGATATTCCAGAGGAAATTTGGGTCCTTCGGGTTCTGTATTTGTTTTCAGAAATAGATTTGGCTATGTTCTGTGTTGCTCCTTTTTCTCTTGTGGTATTGCCTACTCTCTTGAGGATGAGATTCTAGGAGTCATTTTTTCTCTAGATATTGCTAAGAAGAGGGGTTTGGATATGATATTTTTGGAGTGTGATTCCACCATGGTTGTTTATGAAATTAGATCCTCTTATACTCATATCCTTTGGAGGCTAATAAATAGATGGATTAATTTCTTTCAGTTCCTCTCATTTATTGAATTTGTTATTACCCATGTTTTCATGGAGGAAAATGTTATGGATGATAGTTTGGATAACAAAGGATAATATAAGGGGAACCTTTCTTGGTCTGATCAAATTCATGAGGATTACATCCCTGTTTATCAATGGTATAAATGTAATTTTCCTTCTTTTATACTAGTTTGACTTATTGGTTTTATTTATTTAAGGGGCCCTATTTTCTTTAAGGTGCTCATTTTATTCAAAAAAAGGAAGATGGTGTCTCATGAAACTCAAATAAATTGCAACATGGAATTATATTTAAATCACATATATGCCATAAATGTGGGAATAAGTATTAATGTAATTTATTTAATGGAACTGAGAGTTTTTAAAAATTTGAATGGGATGTTGATAAATACAATGAATGTCAAAAGCTGATAAATAGGATGATTAATAATATGGGGGAAATATGAAAACTAATGCTCCACCCACACTAAAATCCATTTAATGAAATGTGTATGGGAATTATTCCATCCAATTCATGAATTAAACGTTTTATTCTAATGATTATCATCATCAACCATTTCAGCACATAGATAAATGGAAATCTCATGTGATCATTACAGCTTAAGTGGATTATGAGAATGATTTGGTTAAAGGTGAACTTATCATCCACCTTATTACAACTAATGTGTTATTTGATATTGGGTTTACCTACTACATTATATCAAGGGAATTTTTATTGGATATGAAATTACTACATCAGTGATTATATTTTTAGTTTTTAGTGAAAACTATTAATTCTAAGATGATCACATATCATGTACATAAATACCCTCTAATTAACGTTTTATGAATTTTCTTCCTATAAATATTTTAATTCTCCTCTAGTTTATTTTAATGGGATTATAGGAAGGGTTTCAATTTATTTTTGTCTATCCCATTTTAATTAATAGTTAAGGTATGTAGGATTCCATATTTTAATTGAACCTATGATCATTTATCATAATGAGGATGAATATGAACTTCCACTAGAAATTAATTTTATCATATGTGTCTTAACTGTTATCCATGATGGGTATCTATCTCATTTGGCTGGGTAGAAGATAGAAATAAATGATATTCTAATTATATGGGAGTTTCTTAATGTATTTATATATGATTTTCCTAAACATACTCAAAATCATGAAGTTGTATTTTAAAATGAAATCACACCCGATGTTATGCCTATTTTAGGGATTTCAAAAGGAATGGACCTGATTTAATTGCATGAATTAAAGAAGAAACCAAAAAATAATCATTATAATAGATTCATAATTCATAGTGTTTCACCTTGGGGTGAACATATTTATTTTTTTAATAATAAATATGGTCCAACGCGTATTTTTATTGATTATCAGGAACATAACAGGGTCACTATTATGAATGGGGTTCCTTTACCCTATATAGATGATTTGTTTGATTAATTATGAGGATTTCAATAAATTTCCAGTATTAAATATCATTTTGGATAAAATAAAATGAGGGTTAAGGAGGATGATATACCCAAGAAATCCTTGTATACAAGGTATAGGGAACATGAATTTATAATGATTCCAATTGGACTTAATAAATATCATGTAATATTCATGGATTTAATGATTTTATTCATAATATATTACCTTGATAATTTTTGTGTTAGTTTTTAAATATGACATTATTATATATTCAATGTGCAGGGAATATTTTTAAGAACATCTTAGAATTGTGATGTAGAGACTGAGGAAGGAGATGTTGTATGCTAAATTTAAAAACTGTGAATTTTATCATCAGAAAGTCTCAGTCCTAAGTAACATAATCTCTTATGATACTATATCGGTGGATACTTCTTAGAAAAAAACTATTACGAAATCGAAAATACTAACCCTGGTAATTCATATATATAATTTTCATAAGTAAGCTTCATAATACCAATTCTTTTGAGATATTTTTCTTGACTATATAATCCACTCACCATGTTTACTCAAAAGAGGGTCAAGTTCTTATTGATTGATGAATGTGTAGATAATTTCATGGAGTTAAGTATAATTTTGTTCTAGAAAATTTTTCCCACAATACATTATATTAGATAATGGTTTTTGATTTATAATGATACATCAATGAAGGCACTGTGATGTTTCCTGAGGAATAATGTTATAGTCATAGAATATTCCTCTCTCCAGTTGATAATACATAAGAAAAACTATCTAAATCTTTATTTGGAGTTGGAAGTGGTAATTATTGAATTGATGATGTTGTGGATTATATTTTTGGTGAAAAGTGTAACATATATATGGATCATAGAAGATTTTAGTTTATATTTAAATAGAAAGAGTTGAATATAGACCAGATAAAATGGTTTGAGTTGATTAAAGATTATGACTGATTAATACCTTACTACCATGGTAAGGTGAATATGGTGTCTAATGTAATGATTCCAAATGATCGTCCTATTTTACATGATGATTATTAAAGAGTTGCAGAATAATGATATAGAAATATAACAAAATGAAAAATTATAATGATTTTAACCATGAATGTGATGGAATTATAAGGTTCCATGATTAATTATATGTTATATAAATACATGAATTAATGATAGAACATGTATATAAATCTCATTGTTCATTATTCTATATTCATATTGGGAGTATAAAGACACATAGATATCTAAATGAATTTTATTTTTGGAGAAAAATGAGAATGGATGATGTTGAGTATGTATCTTGATGATTTATTTATTAGAAATTCAGAGTTGAGAGATATAAGTCTCTGTGGTAATTACAACCATTTTCCATTCCAGAATAAAAAAGGAAAACATTACTATGGATTTGTTTATCGAAATCACCAAAAACCTAATGAGTACAATTATATTTTGGTTATAATTTATTTCATTATTAAATCCACACATTTTATTTATATTAGAGAATATTTATCTACTCATCAACTTATATGGTTAAACATTAAGAAGTTATGATATTTCACAATGTACAACTCTCAATCATATTTGGTTGGGATTTTAGGTTTTCCTTGATGTTCTAGAGATGTCTTTACTAGGAATAGGATAAAGAGTTGAGTTTCATTACTAAATATCATCAGTAGATAGGTGGATAGCATATGATTAAAATTAAAACTCTAGATGACATGTTCAGAGATTTATCTATGGATTTTAATGGTGGTCAAGGTCAATACCATCCTAAGGTGGATTTTTCCTAAAAAAATATCTTTTACATGAGTATTAAGATATATATTTATGAATAAAATTGTGTAAGAAGTGTAGAACTCAATCATATTGGGATGAAATTGGAGAAATAAATCTATTTTGACCAAGTCTAGCTAAAAAAATGAAAGAAAAGGTTAGATCCAATAACACCCCATGTTTTTATGAACCATTTATTTCAAGTAAATCAATGTTATTTTATGTATTATTTATATGATACATTAGGTTAATCATTAATTATATGATTCAAAAATTTAATATTTCACTACACACAACACTGACTTAGCTTGCGTAACACGCAACTCTATGTTTTTACAAAAAAACATTTCATTATTATTATCATTATTTAATGAAGATAATTACAACCTAACTGTTAAAAATTGTATTATGAGTAGTAATAACATAATATTAAATATTATTTTTAATGTTTTAATATAAATAAAACAAACTTATAAATAATAATTTCTGTTAAAGTCATTATATGATTTAAAAATACTATTTTCTCAAAAAGTATTTATTTAATGTCTCATTGTGAACAATAAAAAAATTAATTTTTAACACTATTGGAAATTGAATTTGATAGATGAACATAAATTTTGAATTCATAATTTTAAAATTATCTTACATTTAACTTTAGGGTTTTTTATGAAATATATCATTTTTTGGATTAGTGAAGATACTAAATTTTAATTGGAAAATACCTTTTTATAATTTATTTATATAGGTAATCAATATATTAATCTGTTTTTAAATATAATTATTTCAATAATACATCAATAAATAACATTTATTCCATTTTAATAATCTTCACATTAAAATTGTATATGAACATAATTCATTCTTTAGAACACTTTCACATTAAAAACATGTTGTCTCGTCATATCAGTTGGATTAAATATAAGTTAATTTCTACCACTTATATGATTATATTTTTAAAATGGGTGAAATATTTTTAATAATCATAATTTATAATATCTAATTTTTAAAACATAATTTTTTGAATGTTATTAGTAAAATCAATTAAGATTAATTATTTCAATTAAGGTAAAAAAAGATTACTTTGTGGTTAAACCAAAAACATATGGTGTAACAATATCTCTACATATGTCCAAGTCAAATTGGCTTGACTTATTTCAACATTAACCACTATTATCCCTAATTTGGTTCATTTTTGGAGGCACATATGTATAGAGACATCCCAATAGTGTTTAACTTTAGGTATTTACAAGAATGCCACTCCTCCTCCACTATTAATGGGCACTCAAAAGCCTCACATATTCACAACTATCAATCCATTTGGAATAGACAAAAACCTTCAAAATATTTTACCAAATTCCCTAAATTAATCATATAATAATCACATTTGGTAAGGTATCATCCAATTATTTCCTTTCTTGATGACCAAAAAGAGACACCCAAATAAGTGGAAACATTTGACAACGAATGTTAATGTTTTATTTCTTCCTCAAAAAATTTCATTTAATATTATATCATGATTATATAATAACCTAATTATCTTATATATACATATTTTTATTATGTTATTGGTATGACCTACACTTCCACATACTTCCAATAAATGGGATACTCAATCATCGTTCGTGCTTATGGCGAACTATTGCCTCTTGAACCAATGTCGTTCATTTTTCCATTAATACATTCCATATTTTGTAATAATGATGGATTTATAGATTAGATATGACATGAATTATTGTTATTATGTTATTATTATCCTTAAATATTTATGTCACCCATAAATTTATTCTTTCCATTTTGTGGGAATGCGATAACGTCATTTGTGTGTACGATAAACTGCCTTCATGCGAAGCAATGTGATTAATTCACGCTTTTTATGAAATGTATTAAGGAAGTAATTCAAAAAAATATATCATATATATATTAAATAAAAATTATTAATTAATTATAATATATCATATAATTTTATTTCTTTTAAAATGGATAATAAAATGAAAACAATATTCATTCGTACATACAACCTGCCATCTCCATGAACAGTGTATTTCATTTTCTATTTCAATCATTTATAGATTATTATATTTACCTATATAATTAATATATATATTATTTTTATATCATTATTATAATTATAAATATGAATAAATAAGGATCTATTTAAGTATACCAATCCAATCAAGTCAAAACATATAAGAGAAACAATGCGATCATTACCCAAAACGTATAACATGGAATTATTAATAAAGGAGTAATATAATTGCCTAATTAAATTATATAAGGTATTATATTAATTACTATGATTAATTTAAATATTTATAATAAACTTATATTTATTATAATGGATTTATTAATTAATATGAGGAGAGTAAAGACATAAGTTAAGATATTTACATCACAATTTTTACCTTTGTGAGATGCATGTGATAATCATCACCTCACTCTACTATGTGGTGTATGCACTACCCATGAATTTAACTTATGATTATCCAATATACTATTTTTGGTATTTACATATATTTTTGATGATATACCTTTCATGGGGTTATAGTTAAAATGTTACTAAGTCTACTAGGTGTTGTTTGCCTCAATTTTCCTTTATTAATAGTTATGTCATGTTTTCACCAATATTATTTCATGAGGTGTATATACAGACTCTTTGACATGTAATATCATGAATTTTTTCATCCTCATGATATTTTATATTTCATTAAATTTTATTCTATCATGTTTAATATTATTCAATGTTAATAAATTTGTAAGAGTTTATTGCTATAATATCATCTTTTATCTTGATTTTTTATGATTATGCTTCACTTGATGAAATTTTAAGATCCATATCTCAATAACTCTAATTTATTTTATTTCCTTTTCGGTTATTCTTGATATATTAATATAATGGTAACATTTTTTTACTCTTTGGTACTTAATATAATTGAAAAAAATAAAATATAGAATTATTTATATCTTTAGTTTGAAAGTTATTTTATTAAAAACCATGTTTTATAAATTTGTTTAAAAAATTTTAAATGATATTTAATTCTAATTTTAAAGGAAAATTATTTTTAATTTTTTTAAAATGTGATTAAATTTGTTTTAAATGTTTCCTTTATACATTTTCATTTCCATTTACAATGTCATTTTCAATGAAAACTATTTTTAAAATTTATTGTTTTTTATGAGTAATGTTTCCAATAAAAAGGGATATTATCCCCATGAAATATTTTGAAAAGATATCTCAAAGATATTTTCTTTCTAAGATGACATATTTTTGTGTTACCTATTCTTTAATGTGTATATTTTCCATGAACAACATTCATATTATTTCATAAATGAACTATTTTTTGATGGAATGATGTTTCCAATATCGTTTTTCTTTTGTTGATTATAAAATGATAAAATGATTACGAGTCTCAATTATTTTCACGGGGTTTCATTGATGAAACTATTATGAAACCTATAACATTTCAATAGGTTATGATATGATGAAATTTTTATGATACCCATTTCAATTCATGGTTTATGATATGGTGATTGATTATGATCTTGTGGGACACAATTGTATATTTTCATTATGTGATGTGGGGAACTATATCTCCATCCATGGAATTGGGTAAAGATATATATATATATATATATCATGATATAGAAATGGATGTAATAGAAAGTGGACATAGTATAGTAAAGTAAATTTTCCACTAATATGGTCTTGGTAGCAAACCTTGACTACTAAGATGGTTTGGGTAGTGAACTGATTCTAAAAATATACCCTTTAATATGAGCCTTGACTACTATGGAAATTATTTTATATGTTTATGTTTCTTCCACAATTCCATGTTTACTCTTTTTTTATGGTTTCATGGATTTTGTTCTTTATTCCCTTATAGTTAATTTCTTATTAACTGCAAATAATTAATCTAGGACTCTTGATTATTATATTCGATATGTAGGGTATGATCTACTAATATTAGGATAATGTTCTCATACCCTTGTACTCATGATTATAATTACAAAACTCCCTTGATTACCCATACTTATCATCTGAGCTCAGACTTTCTTGTGTTTAATTTCCCAAGGTTATAAAGATATGTATTATGTATGATGTGTGTAAGAATGGTGTTATATTGGGAGAACCTAGTGGGAGATGAGGTAGCTCACTTATAGACTAGTGATACTATTTCAATGTTTCCAAAGGAACTAAAATAATAATGTATTTGGGTATGTGTTTTGGTAATTTAATAAGTATTATGAAAAAATGATGTAAAAATATGTATGCGATGTGATGGTCTTGATAGTTGGGATCAGATTGAAGGGTTAGTTAACATTTAGAATCCTGGATGAGAAAACCATAGTGAGGTCCCAGTGGATATGTCTATAGATAAGTCTAAGGAAGAGTCAACGTATAGTAAAATTTTATATAATTTTGGTAAATTATATAGTTGGTGGTTTCCTATAAATAAATCCTTTTATAGATAATACAAGTTTATATTTATTTGGAAAAGTTGTACCAAAGTGAAAAAACTCTAAAAACATCATATTTATCTAGACTTGATCAGAAACTAGTACACGAAAATGGGCCTTGCTGAACACCTAGTTTTTCAATCTCATGGAATGTGATTTGGGAATTACCAAACTATTCATGAACCATTATAATGGATTTAAATAGATGTTGGATATGAAAGATGTTATATAAACATAAGGTTTCATATAAGGCCTCATAAATTATACATCTTATAATTAAATTCCATGATTATGTAGTTTTCCGCTATGATTATTATTTCTTACTCTTAGATTTTTAGTTTTTGTAAATATTTGGAACCCAAAGGAACCACATAAATGTTTAATGTCATGGAAAATGTAATAATTTTCCTCCTAGGAATCCAAATGTCATGGGATACGGAATGAAAAACTTTATTTATAACCTGAAACAATGTTCCAATTATATGAATCATACTGAACATTCAAACAAGAAATGGAGGGAATAATGTTGTGTTTACTTCTTTGGGAGGCTACATCCATATTCTTTTAATAGGTATTCTAATACACTTTATTCTAAACAAAAAATTTCTTCGACTTAAAATAAATTATCCATTCTTCGGTCTTTGCAACATGAAAAGGTCTTTCTGGTTTTTTATTGTTTAGAAGGGGAAGCAGACCAGTAACAGACTATGATAATGAATTGGAGGTAGTAATATGAAGTTGAATCCATGGATTCGTATGAGTTCAATAACTTATTCTTGAATCATTAATTTCCAAATTTTACTCTTTAAAATATGGATATATAGTTCCATGAGTTAAATAAATGGGACAATGGATCTATTAGTACCTATGAAGATAATTTTACAAGGATTTTGATATATTCTTCTAGTAGTATCATAAAAAGTGAATATAAGCTTGATAGATTCGTTAGTGGATTAAAACCATGTATCTATAGGTAATTATCCATAAGAGTATTCAATGTCTTTGAATTGATGGTGTGTTCTTCTATAATTTTGAAAATGGAGGCTGGTGTTACTTATCAATCTCATGGTTTTCAAAAGAAAATAGAGATGGACATTAAAGAAAAAAATAAAAAACATTGAGAGAAGAAGACAAGGATCCTTTTATTCTCAATATGTTTAAGGACCCAGCATTAAAAATTACATATTATATTTATATTAAGACTATAAAACATATTATTTTTCAAAATAGCTTTCATTGTTAGAGTTTTAGAGAATTAGGACACCTCTAAAAAAGTAAACTCTTAAATTACAGGTGAACTATTAATCCTAGTATCCACTTTTTCCAATGATGATAACCCTTTTCGAAAATGATATATTATTATTTAATAATGGTAAATTCTTAATTAATATCATATATAAACATTAATTCAATCATTATAATTAGTGTTGAGAGACAGTGATGGAAAATGATTTATATCAGTTTGTGAAGTGGTGGAACTTCATACACAAAAATGAGGAATTCATTTATGATTTGATGAAATATAAGATGGATTTAGTTGATGATATTAAAGTAATAAAAACTAATTATATTGAGGATATGATAATTATTATTTCATTTGGATTGAAGTATATTTTAAGGAATTTGATGATGAAATAAATCAAAAAACTTAATTAAAAATGATACCTCTTGTTCAGATGATCACTTTGATTAACAACTTAACACAACTAAGTTGGGTGTTATCCAAAAAATAAGAACTCTAGAATGTGTGGAGGTATTCTAGAAATGTATTGGGTTTGAAAATGGCCAAATAAAATAGGAATTTAGGTATTAATAACAGGGAATAATGGGTTCCCTTTAAAGGTTGAGTGGTGAGGAAATCATGGAAATATACAAAATGTTAAATTAATATAAATTAATTTTATTATCCAAATGGATCCAAAATTAATAATTTCTAAGATATGATGATTTAGGGTCCAATAAATTCATCAAATAATAATGAAATAGGTATTGAATATTTTTTAATCATTTTATTTTTTCTTTAACCATTATTTATCCCTTTTAATTCTTATAGTGATATCATTCAATTTACACTTTTAGGCTTAATATAAATATTATAAAATTAAAAATTACATATAAATGAGTAATTGATGAAATTTTTAGACTTATCCCAATCATTTAACCTAAATTGACGTTTTTATAAATTTTATATCATTTAATAAAATATTATTTATTTTGAAATATCAAAAATGATAATTTTGACACTATTCATCACTTGACTTTTTAAAAATAACATAAAAACGTGAAATATTATTATAAATTTTTTAAAAAAATAACTAAAATTTAAAATTAATCCATAAAAATTGTGGATTATATTAATTATATTTTTTTTAATTTCAATATTTATAAAATCATTTTATTGATTCTTCTTTTAATTAAAATATTTCAGCATCATAATTGTGTCAAACTTTTACGTAATTATTTTATCACTAAAAATTAAATAAAAAGTACCATGATGTTTATTAACATTTTATATTACAAAAAACTATCTATAGCCTATCATATTACTTATATAACCCGATATTAAAATTATTTTACTAGTTAAGAACAAGAGTGTGAAAAAATTATGTTTTCTTTGTATATAATATTAAAAATGTCATACTCTCAACCAAGTAGCTTCTAAAGGTTATAACTTTGAACGAAGGATTATTTTGGAAAAAAATCATTTAACAAAATTATTACAAGTTTTAGGTTAATTGTATAGTATTTATAATATTTTTTACCTTTAATTACCCGATTTACCCTTAACCGTTGTAATAAAAAATATTACAAAAGTTTCTATTCATAATGTCCAAAAAAGGGTCATATTTAGTATATTTGTAACATATGATTAAAAATCTGGAATCCATTTTTCAAATTTTTAAACACATAAATTTGAGAAATTAATAAAAAGTTAAAAAAATGATGGATTGGGAAAATTGGTTTCTAAAGTAAAGATATCCCAAAGATTATTATTTTTTATAATTAAATTCAATGTTTAATTGATAACATTTACCTAAATTGGATTAATTTATAAAAAAATAATATACCAATATTTAAAACCATTAAATTATAATATTTAAAACTATAAATAAATTTTATGTAAAAATATTTTTCAATTAAAATGTAGTATTTTTAAGACTATTCATCAAAAAATGAAACTTATTAGAAATATAGAAAAAATTAAACCAAAGTATATATTTAAAATATAAATTCATCTAATAATTTAATTTTGTAAAATTTAATTTATAAAAGTGTTGAAACTGTATTTAAAATCATTTCCCCATTAAAAGGTCGGAAAATTGCCTTTTAAAAATAGTTCTTTTATGTATAAAATTGGAATTGTACTTACATAAAGTCTATAAAATAATAAAATGAATTTTAAAAATCATATTTAATATATTATATATATTTAATAATTAAAATTAAACATGAGTTATTTGTTTATTTATTTGATTGAAACACATTTCTGTACATTTAAATTATTTTTCAGAACAACATTTCCTTTTATTTTAAATAGAGTTTTACATTCATTTATAATTTATTGTTTAAATAAGTTATTATATTAATATTTTTAAACTATAATTTAATAATTCAATTAATATTATTTATTTCCACTATTCTAATACCTAGTTTATAAAGGTAATAGTTAAATGGAAATATCAAACTGTTCATTTATGCTCAGTGTGGTGTATCATATTCACCATCAAACATAATACTTTTTTTTAAAACATGGGATTTTATATTATACCACTTATTGAAATTGCTTCCTCACAATTTTGAATTCATTCTCGGTAACTAATGTTTGTATTTTAAAAAGTAACCTTATTAAAATCCCTTATCGAAAAAAGGATCAATAAAAAATCCACATTAAAAGAAATAAATCAAAGTAAGATAGTCACTTGAGATAATACATACTAGGGTTAATTATAGGAAAAAATAAAAAATGGAATAGAAAACCAACTATCAATATCTGATGGAAAGTGATAGATAACATGGTCATGATAAAGTTAACAATCACAAAACTATAAATCTATGAAGAGTTAGAATGAAATTGAATTCTTAGTAAGAAAATACTATGAATATAATTTTTTAATATCAACTTCCCAGAGTTGGGAAATTAATTTATATGTGAGACTATGAACATAAATAAATATAGTTTCATGAATATTTTAGTATCATCCTTTAATAAATTTACACTATACACTCATCTTTTTCTCCAAACAATGAGTATTTATGATGAATTTTTCATTCCTAATGCACTAGAATAAACATATAGAGAATTAAATAATCCAAAAAATATTAAATTTCTATTTATATTTTATTTAGACATTTACCAAAAGAAAAATTGTTAAGATATGATAAAAAAATTCCCTAAAAAGAATAAACCACTGTATGATGAAAAAATACTTCTAGTCTCCATAATTCATCTGTAATACCCAAAGTTCAACATAAACCATTCAATAAAAAAATTTCAATAAAATTGAAAAAAATTATCCAAACTAAGTCCTAAAAACAAAATTTATAAGGATTTATTAACATTTTTTTGGTGATTTTTTTAACATTTATCTCTAAAAACATCAATCTCTCTTAATATCCCTTACCAAAAATATAATATCCTAAAACACATAAACCCCATGATTTGCTAATAATTTAAACTAATAATCCAAAATATCCATAAGTTGAAAATAAAATCATAGATAATTCCAAAATATAATTAATTATTTTTTCCTTAAATAAAATACCGTAACATTATATTTAACTTTATCACATAAGATTCCCAAAATAGTAAACCTATTTCGAAATAACATTAACCACATAATCCCCAAATAATTTTTACAATATGATTAAAATTTTGATCCCAAAATACACTTATTATTCATCCATGTAATCTATTATCTAAAAATAAAAATTATACTTACAGGGACTTCATGTAGTCATGTGGTAGGCAATGAACCCATGTCTCCCTTTAGTTGTGGGTTCAAAAATCATGGCCTTGGCAGACACAACAGATTATCACCCATTCCGTGTGTTATCATTTTTCAAAAAATGTATAATTCTTATAACATCCCCAACATATGACAATTTACTAAAAAATATCCATAACATGTCATAACCTCAACTTTTATCTCATACCTTTAAATTTTCATCCCAAAAAGTAATAAACCATAATTACCTAAAAAATAAATATCTCCAAAAATATTGTTATAGCCTTAGAATTTCATAGAAAAAATCCTTAAAATGGGTTTATGATACATTTAACTTATGATAAACCATAAAATTATAAACCTATGACGATAAATATAACTCTTATGAAAGCATCCTAATCTCAATAGATGTTTAAACCATGCTCGGATACCAACTGTAAGGACCTGACCTTAAATAGTAGATTGTTTAGTTATTTTAAAACTAGAAATCACATTATTTTTTCAAATATATTTTAGGTTTAGTGTTTTATATAATTATGAAAACTCCTAAAAAATTAACTCTTAAATTAAAATTGGATTATTATACTATGTATCCATTTTTCCACCAAAAAATATCCTTTAAAAAAAGACATGGTTTCTTTTGATGATGCATCTTCATAATTTTATTCATGACCTAGACCTTGTACCTACTCTTCCTTAAACCCAATGAAAGAAAATTCAAAATATGGGATGATAATAAAATATTAGTAAGAAACTTACAAGAAATGAAACCATTAGTCTAGTGAAAATATAATAAATATTTCCTTAAATACATAACTTTTTACCCCAAAAATTGAATCATTACTTCAAAAAGGTCATTATCTTACCTTTTTAAAATCAAATTATTTTTTATTAAAACTCATAGGAAATCATGTAAAATAGAATTAGGTGACTTTAGACATAATTATACAAAAATTTAATAACCATAAAGTCAAAATCCTTACATTTCACTCTTAAAAATGGAATGGTCATACGACCGACTTCCATGCCCATTGCATTGGAGGTTATAATATAACCACACATCCTTGGATTATCACAGAACCACCCATCCTTGTATTATCACATAACCACCTATAAAATTAAAATGTACCATTATATAATCAAAACACATAAAATATTTCAATTTTCCACATGTAACTCATAAAATTCTACTTTTCCCATAAGAAAACATGTCATATAATTGAATAAACCATCCATTTTCCAAAATAATTTAATACATTTGAAAAAATATATTTTTAAATAAAATTATCACATAACACTTTGAAATTTTTTAAAAAAACTCATAAATACCATTTTAAAACATTCATGTACATATAAATAAATTCTTTAAAACCATTTTGAAAACATTGACATAAGAGAGAAACATTTTCATGAATAAATCTTTAAAACATTTTAAATGATGTTTTAGTTAAAGTGTGTTTTACTGTGAGTCCACATCATCATGTAACTTATTTATATTCCTAAACAATATACTTAAGTAAATTTTAACTTTATTTAGAACCTTATTTTCAGGTTTATTATTAATTTTTATCACTTATTACCATGTTATCATTATTTATGTTCACGTTGGATGTTTTGATGATATTCGTTACATGAATCCAAAATGAATATAGTATGTCGAATAAGGAAAAGAGGTTATTTTTAATCCTCTCAAGAATAATATTCATAAAATAATAGTTATTATTAAAACTTATCATACTTTTAAATTCATTTATTAAATATGGTTATGAAAGATGAACTATGCTATAATCATGGAGATGATAAGTCTTACGTACACATGAGTAACATTTACATATTTTCAATGATCAATATGGAAAAATGGTAACTATTATTTTATCCTTAAATAATTATAATAATATCATTAATATAATATTAATAATTTTTAAGTACTTATATATATTATTCATGTGATGTGCTGATGAAAAATGAATCACATCATTTTGTGGAGGTGATAGTTCACACATATGCACGAATGATGTTATCACTTTAATGAGCATGGATAGTTAATAATGTAAATGGTATAATATTTATTCATAATTATAAATATTTCATAAATATGATATATAAACATTAATTACAACATAATAACCTGTCTTGAGAGATAGTGATTTAAAATGAATTATATCGGTTCGCGAGGCTGTAGTCCGTCGTACGCATGAACGATTAATTAATTTACCATTTAGAAGAAATTAGGGAAGTATTTAAGTGATGATATTAAGATAATGAAATATAATTATGTTGAGTATAATGGATTTATTACTTCATTATGGATGAATAATATTTTATAGAAGTGGAAAATAAAATAAAAATTAAACACTGGATTAAAAATGATACCTCTTCTTCAGACGATCACTTTGGATAACACCTTAACACCTCCAAGTAGCTTGTTATTCATAAATTAAGAGCTCTAGAATTTGGGGAGGGATTATAGGAGGTTAGAAAATAAGATCATGGATGAACCAAATAGGTTTTCATGTGTTAAGAATATAGAAAAAGGGGTTCCCCTTTATAAGATATGGGAGGGGCAGTCTTGGAAATCATCAAAATATTAAATTAATTTAAATTAATTTTATAATTCAAAATGATCCAAAAAGAATTAATTTATAATATATAAAGATTTTTTTTCAAAATATATTTATAAAATAAAAATTTGATAAAATTTGACAATTTTATAGTCCTTATATTTTAGATTAAACCATTATTAAACCTTTTTAATTATTACCATGATATCAAGTAAATTAAGCATTGTGGGTTAATATAATTACTGTAAAATTAAAAATGACAAATAAATGAGCAACTGATGAAATTTTTAGACTTTCACAATAATTGGGTCTAAATTTAGATGTTTTTAAATTTTATATCATTTAATAGAATATTATAAATTTCAAAATATCAAATATGTCAATTTTGACACTATTCAACACATGGCCTTTTAAAAATATCAGGAAAAATATATCTTCAAACCAAATTTTTTTAAAAATCACTAACATATCAAATACATCAATAAAATTTATGTATTATGTTAATTATATGAATTTATAATTATTTTAAATTTTTTAATATCATTTATTTTATTTATCCATTAATTAATAAATTAAAACATCATAATTGTGTCACCATTTAATGTAATTTTTTTATCACTAAAAATTAAAAAATAAATTACCATGATGTAGATAAATATTTTATATTTTCAAATAATATTTATAGTTTAACATATAACTTATATAACTCCATATTAAGATTATTTTATTTGTTAAAAATACGAGTTTATGAAATTAATTTTTTTTCAAATATAATATTATAGATGTCATACACTCATCCAAGTGGATTAAAAAGGTTATAAATTCCAACCAAATAATATTTTAGTCAATTAATTATTCATAAAATAAAATTATGACAAGTGTTAGGGTAATTTTTTAATATTTATACTATTATTTGTTTTTTTAGTTACCCAATTTACCCTTAAGTTTGGTAATAAAAAATATTATAAAGATTTATTATTCATAATCTCAAAAAATAATAGTAACCTATTCATTAGTTATGAAACTTATGATTCTGAATATGGAATCCATTTTTTAAAATTTTAGAAATAAAAAATTCAAAAATTAATTAAAAATCAATCCCACTGATGGATTAAGGAAACACGTTTTTAATGTAAAAATGTCCAAAATATTGGAATATTTTTATATCAACATTCACTATAAAAGTGATTAAAATGAACTAAATTTTATTAATTGATAAATATATGATCTAATAGTACTTTAAAACCATTCAGTTATATTATTTAACACTATAAATAAATTTGATTCAAAAGTAGTTTTCAATTAAATTGTAGTAGTTTTTTTAATATTCATCAAAAAATATGAAATATCCACTCAAAGTAAATTTTGATAATCATATTTTATAGAATAAGTGTATTTTTTCAAATAGAATTTATAAATGTTTCAAAAACCAGATTTCAGATAGAAGCCCCATTAAAAAGTTGGAAAATGCCTTTTTAGAAAATTACTTCATTTATGCCTAAAATTTGATTTGTTCTTATATAATGTTCAAAAAACTGAAAAAATTAATTTTAAATAGTATATTTAATAAATTATATTTATATATATCATTAATATTATCCAACATGCCTGACTTGTTAATTTATTTATATAAAACACACTTTTTAACATTTAAATAGTTTATCAGAAAAACATTTCCATTTATTTTAAAAAGGGTTTTACATTAATTTATAATTAATTGGAAAAATAATTCATTATATATATATTTTTGAAAACCATAGTTTCATAATTCAGTTATTTATATTTTTTCCTGCCATTATGACAGCTTGGTTATAACGGTAACAGTTAAATAACTATATCTAACTGTTCGTTTCAGATTGATGTGGTGTATCGTGTACTCTATCAATCATGGTACTTATTTTTTAAAAATTATGGATGTTAGAATATTTGGTAAGAATAATGGAGGAAATTTCCTTAATGGGTCTAATAAATTTATTATGTGTTGATGGGGAGTTCATCAGTAAGTTTATTTCCAAATTGATGGGATAAATTCATCTAACAATGTGAGTAGAGATAAATATGCAAAGAATACACCTCCCCCACTTCAATGAATCATTTTTATGGATAATGGTAAATATTTTACCTATTACCAAACCTTAGGGTCAACAATTATGAATTAAATCAGAAACCTTTTAAGCTGAGGTGCAACAGAAAATCTCATGAAATCACTTCTTCTTATGAGGGGTGAAATAACGGTGTGGTGAAAGGTTCACTTACATCTCCCTCTATAACTACAAATGTCTTTTTTTGGATATATATACTATTTCATATATAAAAATATTCTAATATAATTATTATTCCACCCAAATGATTATATATGCAATTATTAGTAAATAACCCTAATGGTATAAATATTGAATCTCAAGTTTGTGATTCAACTCTAGTTGGTTTTTGTAGGAATGTGCTCCTTGTAAAACTTATCATTCTTCCTTAGGTTGAATTTTATGTCTTTTAGGCATGGATCTTATTTCTATAAATAAATACCATATAAATTTTCATTTAAGGGATGTTACATTTTATATTACATACCAACCTATGATCACCTACTATGTGATTATAGGTATGAAATTCATATGGATATTACAACTAATGCGTGGGTATTAATTCTCGTATATAAGGTGAGTTTAAATCAAATAGTTGGGGGGAAATTCGACATCAATGATATGCCTATTTTTCATCGATTGTTTACTTATTTCCGGATTAATTATATAGTCTTCCACAAAAATGCGATGTTGAGTTCCCAATAGAACTCATACCTATTTCCACATCAATTTTGAAGACTCTCTATATAATGGATCCAACTGATTTTTCTAGAATTTAAGAAGAAACTTGATGAATATTTTGAGAATGCATTCATTTGATCATGGATTTTCCCATAGGGTGAAGCTATTCTTTTTGTTAATAATAAATATTGATCAATGAAACTCTGCATTTATTATTTATAGTTGAACAAGATCATGATAAAAAAATTATCATCTTCCCAATATTGATGTCTTGTTAGATAAACTGTACGGAGGAAAATAATTTTACAATATTAACCATCATTCTGTATATCATTAATTGAATGTTGAGAAAGAGGATATTCCAAAGAAAACACTACAACAAAACTGGCTATTACTGGCGGTTTTTTTTCATATAGCGGCGTTTTAAACCACCGCTATATGGTTTGGCAGCGGTTTACAGCAACCGCTTCTAAACTGGGCGTCGGCAATCTATTAGCGTCGGTTTTTTCCATTTCATGGTGGTTTAAGGGAAGCATCTTAGATGCCTCATTTCGCGGTGGTTTTCGTGACTTTAGCGGCGGTTTTACGGGTGCCAGATATTTTTTTATTCGCGGAGGTTTTAACAGCCGCGATATTCAGGCGTTTGATGTGCCTCTATCATGGCGATGAAAACCGCCGCTAAATATAAACTGATTCCATTTTGCGGCGGTTATAACCACCGCAAATTGCTGACCAGTAAATCATTAGCGGCGGTTAAAACCGCCGCGAAATGTTGACAAGAAAAAAAATTGCAGTTTTCCTTCTACTGCCCCACTGTCCTGAAAAACAAATCAAGCCAGAAAATGGAACAGGAGACATCATACAAACAAATAAAATGTTATTTCTAACTTGGTATCCCAAACATTATGAAATAGGAGACATCATACAAATAATCGACCATAATTATATAGTGATAATAATCAATAATGGATCTATAGGGAAGCATGAAATCCATTCCAATAATTACATCATACAGTTACATGATGGGAAAGAATGAATTCTATATAAAAAAAATTTCCTATATAATGGGGAAAATAATTCCATCAGTGAACAATCATTAATCGAATAACCAATGAGGTTTACAGATTCTTAATGACACATAAATACACTATATTAAGGACCAGAATCTCTAGAAATGTATCAAATATAACATTGTATGATGCACTTGTGTCAAATAATGTATAATCTATAGTAGAGGTTAATATATTAGTACCTCAAAAAATATATGAATTTGAATTATGCTCCCTATCATATGTTGAACGTCATTTCGTTTTCACATACCATGACTCTATGCTACAACCTGACTATTCTGAGTGGGATCACATTTCATGCACATTAATTCCTGAGTCTAGTATCAACTATGTTGACTACCACCTTGGCCTCAGCAGTATGTGGTATTATAGCTACATCCCTACTAAAAATTAAGAGGACCCACATAATAATATGGAATATGTAAAGATCTTATCCCCCTATGAGGAACTGGCGGAAAAGTTTTGAAGATGTGAAAGATATGACCCAAACTCCTATAACCTCTGAATTCAACTAGATACACCATATGTTGGGAGAAAAGATGTGTATCTTCTATAAATCTCCTCATATTTTGTTAATGAGTCAGCCAAACTATGGTAGAATAGTTGTGTGTCTTCCCTTTAACCATTTTTAGAATATTCTAGGTGACTTCAGTGACCAAAACATGCATATTTTCTTATTATATTGTTGGAGAATGTGTATGGGCCTGATCTTTTCCTCCATTTCATATAGGTATATACTAATGTTAATCAAGTCAGTGGGAAAGGATATGGGTATTCCCTATATTTTTTACCAAAAATATTCTTGGTGATTTCTTTGAATAATACCAGATTATACCGATAAGCTTAGTAAATGTTGGAAAATGTGTCCTCTTACTCATAGTTTGCAACCATATTTAGTTAGTGGGATTATTTGGAGGGTATAGATGTAGGGCCATGTTCTTGGTTGGTTTTTCACTACCCTCAGTGGGTTTTCCTGACTACCAAGGTTTGTGAGACTTAGGTCAGACTCTCGAGGTAAACACACACATCATATAGAGGTTTTATTGCATTGTATCATTGGTGATGGTGAATGACAGAAAGTGACCTTTGGAGGGTCCCTTATGCTATCTAGATGAGTCCATCAGTGACCTCTTGATCTACCTCCCTAGATATGGGAGGAACATGTTATTTCCTTCCATGGATATGACCATGAAATGGTTTGATATGGAAACTATTTACAACAAATTATGTTCCACTTGTCATTTTCAAGTAGACACCTGGTAGGTATTTTTGAGATGAATGGATTTTTTAGCTTCCTCTGAAGATGGAAAGGTACCATTTAGTTGTGACTCCCAAACCAGTGAATTTGAGACCCAATGTTAAGGGTGAAAGGTTGATAATGGAGACCTAGTTTTAAATGAGGATCTAACTTGTGCGGAAGTCGAATTATATGTGTTCTTAAAGTAGTAAAATGTCATTTAGATCAAAGGGGGTTCTAGTTGAAAGTGACAGAATACTTACGAGAAACATTTACAAGAAATCCTCATGAAATCATCATATCAATAAATAAACACATGTATAATCAATTGTATCGGATCCATGTTTGTCCACATTTCATATTTTGAGAGAGAAAAATGATCCTAACATGTGGGTGACACATGAATTTTGTTTAAGGTTCCATGTTAGGTTCACCATTTTTATTTCCAACTACTTTTATTAGTGAGTATATGATTCGTATCACATGATTAGGCTAAACTACATTCCCATCATCCTCTTATGTTTGGTCTCTATACTGCCTACTAGGTTCCAATTTATATAACCAGAACAAAATAACAAAAGGATCACTCTTTAGTCATCCAAAATCTCTACTACCAATTCAAACATAGGACTAAATGGAATGATGTATACCACACTCGAGAAATCAAGAAATAAAATGAAACATCATAAATAAATAAAATGCATAGAAGGAAACATGAGAAATTAAGAAAATGTTAGGACATGGAAATGTTTGGTGGAAACTATGTGCCATACATGTTACATATACAAACCAATTGTTCTCATATTTGTTCAACACATCAACAATACTACTACTCAGGGTCTGATGATGCATCGTCACACTCTCTACCTCCATCTCCACTACCTGCTGCCACCTGTAAGAACATTATATTGAAAATTAAATATTGTTGCATATTTATAATTAAACTTAAAACCAATAAAAGTTTGAAAACTAAATGATTTTGATTTTTAGTGATTTACCTGCTCACCACTAGTTGATGCACTACCACCGGAGCCATATCTTCTCATATGATGACGTATTTCAAGCAACTCTTTCCGCAAAGCAGATATCTGATCCCCCTATTGGTGAATTGTGTTTTATAGAGAAGACATCTCCCTCTTAGAATCTTCAGGTATGAAATAAATATAACCAAGAGTGGATGTAGCTAGAATCCCTGGTGGCCTGCCAAAGACCTCAGATGGTACAGGTCCCAAACCCATCCCGTGCACTCTACCAGGATGATCCTTCCCAAGGACTTTAGCAACCGGGTCATCCTGGGAGACTCAGTAGGACTGCCCAGGATTGGCATCCCATATTTCTTTAATTTTTACCTATAAATCCATTATCAATATATATTAACATGGTAAAAACTGATAATAAGTTATTATAATAAAAAATTGACTTCATACCCCAACTTCTCTGGCAGGCTCATTAACAAAACTTCCATCAGTTTTTTTATGAACATCCAGCCACAGTTCAGTTCGGAATGCTTCATGCCCTAAACTCTGTAACTGCATTAAACAAAGATAAATCAGCAATTCAATATGTTAAATAGATAATATTTTCTTATAAATATTTAAATTAATTAAAATATTACCAATGACATTCGGCCTCTAGAAAATATTTTTGAGCCCGTAGTGTGAGGGATGACTTGATTTGCTCGGTTTGATGCATTCTGTCTTGAGATATCATGAAATAAATAAAATTCAATTTAACCGTAATGTATTCAATGTAATATCCTCTTCATATACATGTATAAATGTAAAATGGGGATAATATAATAATATATATTTCAATATCATCCGCTTATCATCACGATGTCTATCAACAAAAAACTTTCCACTATTCTTTCGATACCCCACTGGGGAGCTTCTCATACATTTTATGCACGGTAAAAGAAGTATTTTTGACATCACACTACAACCTCCATTTAAATCATTCCATTTTTTACTAAGATTTTTCAATGTGCACTTCTGTGCTATCACATCAGCAATGGTAAAGTGGAAGAACATCTGTATACAGAAATTCATTTTGAACATATTAGTAACATAACATTCAATTAAACCATAAAGTATAAAATTACCTTTATATGATAATAAAAAACTTCATTTTTCCAGTTTGGAGGCATATGCCTCCAATCATCATATGAAATAGGTAGGGAAATGGGCTCTGCTGCCAGCAGACTTATAATCTGGCCAAGTAACCCCGCGGCGTCATCCATCGGGACCCCATAAGAATCAAATGGAATGACTATATTCTCGTCATTCATGTTCCAAACATCTGAAATTTTTATGTGTTTTTCCACGGTTGCATTTTTTGTCATCGGAAATGAGCAATCAATTAGTATAAACAAAATGCAATAAATTTATTTAATTAAAATTTGTACCTATGACTGTGACCCTCCAGAATGTATGTGATGAACTGGAAGGGGCATGTCGTTGCCCCACTCCTGAGGCTCCTGTAGGGGGAGTCGATGATTCATCCTCTAATGAGACATCCACATATGGTGTCAGAGATGGTGCAGGGGGAGATGGTGCAGGGGTGTAGGCAGAAGGTGCCTCAGATGCCGTGGGGACAGACGGATCGTCATCTGTCGCAGAACTAGATAAAATAGTGTACCGCTTCTTCCTTGGAATTCCTGTCATTTAATCAAATAAAATTATGTTCAGAATATATATTTCAAAAAATTTATGTCGAAAAAAATTTAATAATGATAATAGATGCCCAATAATAACAAACAAAATATATATAACAATGATAATGAATGACTGCAGAAATGAAACAAGTGGTTGCTGAATGAATAAATAATTGCACATAAAATCATTTTCCCATTCAATCATGTCGGTTTCCTACTCCATTGCTTCATCCACTTCATTCATCCTTTCTAGACTAATATTTTCAATATCATGATGGACAAATAATTCTGCTTCCTGTTGTTGATGAAATTCAATTGCAGAGGTCAAATCTTCCACTTCATCACCCATATCGTACAAATCTCTTTGTATTACGTGAGTAACTACACTCCACCCTTCATCCACAACATCATTCACATAATATACCATTTTTTCTTGTGATTATAAGATATATGGATCATGCAGTTCACGATCACCAACATCCATCAAGTGAGAGAAGTTTACAGAAGTAAATTGCAAGGAATCTCTTTTAACACCTCTGATAATATCGACCCATTTTCATTTGAATAAAACAAAAAAAAATCCTGTGGTAGTTTAATTCAATAATATCATGCATCTTTCCATAGTATCCCACTTCAGCAAATGTAAATATACCACTATTATGTGTTTTCAATCCCACTTCTCGATCGACTGTATGAAATATAAATCCATTCACATTATAAGCGTCGAATTTTCTAACTTGTTTTATAGAACCTCTAGCAAGAAACTTCAAATCTTCTAAAAATTCTGCTCGAGTATCAGTATTCATGATCTAAAAAAATAAATATAATTTAATATATTTACAAATTGTATGTGTCAAACTAATATTCGTATTTATTGCAATATTTATAAACTTACACATCGTGCAAACCATTCTTCCAGCTCTTTATTCACATCTTTCGTTATATCTTTCTCATTTCATGTTCGGCCTCTAATTCATCTCTTTGTTTGTATCCTCAACTCTTCAATAAATTGATCTACAATTTCACTATTCATCCGCACATATCTATGTTCCTGTAATAATTCCAATTCTGTCAGTGTCACATATGAGGTCCTCCCAACTGATCGGCCAATAGCAGGAAATATTTTTGATTTCTGATGCATTTGAGATTGATTTGATGTGTCATCAACACGTCCAACTCGATTAAATATTTTCTCAATATCATCCAAATATCTGGAACAAAATGTGAGACACTCCTCGGCCAAATAGCCTCCAGTAATAGAGCCTTATGGTTGAGATTTATTTCTCACGTATGCTTCCAAATGCCCAAGATATATGTGAAATAAAATAATAATATTATGCATTTATTTAAATGCCAAATTTTTTTTTACATAACTGGAAACATATAAATAAAATACCTCTCAATTGGATACACCCATCGATAATGAACAGGGCCTCCAAATTTAGCTTATTCAACCAAATGCACAGTTAAATGCATCATGACAATAAAAAACGATGGAGGAAATATCATCTCCATTGCACAAAGGGTCAATACAAACCACTCCTGGAGGTTGTCAAGCTGAAATGGATGTAGATATTTTTCACATAATTTCCTGAAAAATGTACAGAATTGGAGTACAACAGCAGTAACTTTTTCAGGTAATAATGTACGCAATGCCAATGGTAGTAATAGTTGTAACAAAATATGTGAATCGTGACTTTTCAATCTATATAACTTACAATTCTTCAAGTCAAAAAACCTCAATATGTTACTCGAATACACATCAGATACCTTCACATTCTTTAAAATTCGAAGGAACGTATCTTTATCCCTATTTTTCATTGAAAAAATGGCCAGAGCATACTTTTCATTCTCATCTGGCCAGAGATCGCGTTTTATGTTCATTACTTGTAAGTCTTTGCGAGCATTGAGATGATCCTTTGACTTTTCATGCTCATTAAGTATTGTGAAAATCAAATTATCAAATACATTATTCTCAATATGCATCACATCAAGATTGTGGCGCAACAAATTAAATTCCCAATATGGAATTTTGAAGAATATACTTTTTTTCTTCCATTGTTGCGTTCTGATTTCACTTGACGATGCACTTCTCACTCATTTTCCGCTATCATTCAAATGATGAACCTTCCCAAATTCTATTTTAACATTTTCAAGCTGTGTCAATATTTCAGAACCGGTTAACAACTTTGGAGGTGTTCTACGATCAATGGAACCATTAAATTTTGATTTGTTTAGCCGAAATCTATGAGATGCATCAAGAAATCTTCAATGGAACAAGAAGCACCATTTTCTACTATGAGGTAGCCGTTTGGGCTCGAAATCAAAGTTACAAACAGGAAAATCCAAACCAGTATAAGTGTTCCAACCTGATAAATTCTCATTCCCTAGGAAGTCACTAATGGTCCACATTAAAGCATCTTGAATTTTGAACATTGTTTTAGAAGAAACATCAAATGTCTCAACACCGTTGCTCCATAACTCCTACAATTATTCAATCAAATGTTGTAGGTATACATCAATATCATTTCTAGGCATTTGTTTTCTAGTAATAATCATCGAAATGATAAAAGATGTTTGTTTCATACACATCCACAGAGGAATATTATAAGGGGTCAAAACAAACAGCCAAATGCTATAACTGGTACTCAAAGTCCCAAATGGGTTGAATCCATTAACATCCAATCCCAATCGAACATTCCTAGGATCTGCTGAGTAATATGGATGTAATGAATCCAATTTCTTCCATGATTGGGAATCTCTTGGATGTCTCATTAACCCATCATTGTTATTATCTACAGAATGCCACTTCATGTGTTCGGCGGGTTTTTATGACACGAATAATCTTTGCAATCAAGGCTTCAAAGGAAAGCAATGCAAAAATTTTGTAGGTGTGTTCCTTTTCTTCTTCTCCATGAAATTATGTTCATTCAGACTTCCAACATCACCCTTTGACTGCCATCTAGAAGAAGAACATTTCTTAAAATTCTGTCTACTTGAATCCTCTCCCCAACAAAGCATACAATCATTGGGACACGCATGTATTTTTGTATAATTCAGACCAAGATTGTTAACAACTTTTTTTCATATCATAAAAATATTCTGGGATTTTTGCTTCAGGAAATGCATCACGAATCAATTCTAATAACATGGATATTGCCTTATTTGTAATTCCACATAGACATTTGATATGGTACAACTTCAACAGAAATGAAAGATTTTAATATTTTAAACACCCACTATACAACTCTTTATTTCCATCATCAACTAAATCATGGAACACATTTTTCTCACTGAAGTTTTCCTATACATTTGGCTCCACTGAATCAAGAGGAGGATCCAATGATATGTTACAATCTTGATCTGCTTGTGTTACAGTCTAAAAAACATCACTTATCACGTTGCAATTTGTAGCACCCTCTTTTGGTTGTTCTAATATGTTTTGATGCTCATAGTGGTGTCTTGCAGTGCTGAATGCATCATTTATGAGGTTTTTCCTTTCATTTTCCTTTGTCGATGAACTTGGGACCTCATTCTGTGGATTAACATCAGTTATCAATCTTCCTGTATTGTTCGATTCTCCATGCCAAATCCAACACAAATATTGATCAGAGAATTGCTTTAGTATTAAATGTTCATAAACTTCATCTATCTTCAACCATGTTATAAATTTACATTTAGGACATGGACATCTTATTCTCCCTTAAATGGATCGATTATAAATTGAAAAATCTAAAAACTCATTCAAACCCTTAACATATTGAGGTGTGTTCCTCGATAATGTGATCCAGATTTTATCCATGTATATCACAATGTTCCTACACAATAATAAAAAAAATTAAAACACATAGTTACTACTAAATAGAGAAAGAGTTTCATATATACGATAGTGTAAGATTAAAGAAACATAATATAATAAAGATGACTCATTGATCATAAAGTATGCATAATATAATAAAGATGATACATTGATCAAATTTACCACTTAGCATTCCCAGACGAACCGAACAAGTCTGATCCCTAGGAGACATCGTCAAAACCTCATTGAGGAGCCATAAGAATATTGGGTTACATACTTATCATAACACTATCGATCACACATTTATGTTGCCTCAAACAACACCCCATTGAAAGTGTTGTCATTGAACCCACCAAAGATGCACGATTTTCAAACCATTAGTACAACGACATTACTAGAAATATTTAGCCCTTATATGACACCCTTTAAGACTTATCACATGCTAGCTTGGGTACACGGATTATGGGCAGCCTAGGTCAGTTCATAAAAATTGTTCATGTTTCATCTCTCTTTATGTTTTTCAATATTTTTACTATCTATTTGAATTTACCTCTCTCTTTGAATTTGATAGAGTTTCTTATTTCCTTGAATTTGGAGAGACCTTTTTTATTCATTATATCATTAGCTTGTTCAATTTTAATTCATCCACTTGGATTTCCATAGTGAGGTTCTCATTAAAATCTATTTTAAAAACTAATGAATGATGTATGTTATTTTCACTTAAATATGTTTTGTGTTTAGTACTATAAAAATTTATCTTCTATACTTCAAACAACTCATATTAAAAAAAATAATGCAAACCATAAAATTGGGATTTCATATAATACAAAGGACATGCCCAATTTTTACTTCAAACATTTATGTATATTTCAAGTCCTAAGCTCAGTTAATTTGAAGTAATTATTTAGAAATGAATTTACAAATTTAACACAAACTATTATACTTAATTCAATCATAATAAATTTAAAATATTTAGTAAGTCACACTAGTTCAGAACTTATGAAGATCTTTTCTAACGTTTTTGAGAATCCCATGGTGATAAATAAAATGTCTTACTAAAGATATCATTCGTAATCCATGAAATCTTCTAAGGTACCAAATAGTGGCCAAAATAGGGTGAGTATAACCCAGTATTCCACCACCAATGGTGTCTGAACATGTCTAGTCTGAGCATATAGTGTATGCAATAAAGTGATAAACAAGGGTGTTAATTTAATAAATTAATTATATATATAAAATAAACCCATAGACCCTTAGGCTCTAGGATGACACCCTATTTTATCCAAAGCATCATCAAATCCATGTGGGGTGTCTCTTTCATGAGGTGGATCCTCCTACATCAGGACATATTTTCCCAAAATACTCAAAGATTCTGTTAAATCGGGATGAATTTCCAATATCATGATTCAAGTATCCAATCTTGGTATAGACTTTATAGAAGTACTTTCTTCTTCCCATGTCTTTCACCCCTAATGGAAAAAGTATCCATCTCACCAGTCCTAGAATTGATATAACTACATACATCTTCCCATGGAACATGTTTTTAAGAGGAAATAAACCATATAACTGTGATAAGACATTCTATAACCACTTATGTCTTCCCATGGAATGTGACACTAAGGTGAAAATTAATAATCTCATATCAAATGGTGGATTCTCTTGTATTAGGATGAATCACTTATAGTATATATCAATCATGTCTAAAATATTATTACAAGACATATTAGTTAATTCATCCCATCACTTATTAAATTTACCATTTATTCCTAATTTTCAAATCCTCCTATAGATACAAATCACCAAAATCATCTTAAACCATTTTCCATATTTCACATGCAATGTAAATATCTTTAACTAAGCCATGATTCCAAAGGATCTCATAAAATCATGAGGTTTTGGAACACCAAAAATGTTAATTCAAGTCTTAACCATAATGCTAAGAGAGGAAAAGGGGGTCCTTGGGAGGGATCAACAGGGGGATTTTAGAAAGAAGGGATAATTCCAATTATTTAGGTTGTGCATGTGGCATGTCGATGTGATCATAATTTTGCACATACTAGCATAATCAGAACAGACTAAATGGAGTTTTCCAAGACCACCCAACTCAAAAGAAGAAATGTTTTTGAAAAATGCTCATATTTGTGGCAGCAATCAGATTTCCCCTTCCCTTCAATGAGAACTATAATTTTCATCAACAATAGATCAAGAAGTGGAAGATGAATTGGAAGGTTTAACTTAAAAATATATGTTCAGAACACCAATATCCAACATGGTCTAGCTTATAGATCAAATAGGATTCTCATACGTCATCCATGGAAGGTTTGATGGAATCATAAAGGAGATAGGAAATTTTAGAACATAGGTGTTGGATTGTTAAAATTATTGGAAGATATAATTCATGATGTGAATAGGGAATTCACATCATGAATTCCTCAATTCCCATATATGTTGAAAAATTTACATAGTTATTTATGGCACACGGCACACAACTACGACAGGGGCCTCCGGCACAAAAGCACATTGCACGGCGCAAGGCACGTGGCAATATTAACTTGCGGTGCATAGAAAGAATAAAAAAAAGTGCAAAAAAACAATAAAAAAAAAAAAACAAATTCCTAAAATATTTAAAATAAAAAATTAAATATTTTAAACCATATATCTCAGAAAAAAAAACAAAAAAAAAATAGAAAAAAAAATTAAAGTTACCCTAGACAGGAAAAGAGGCGGACAACGTTAGCTGAAAAAAAAAGTGAAAAAATAAATAAAATTGAATGATAAAAATTAATACTTAGGGTTCAGTTCGCACACAAGGTGTGCGTGCATACGCTTGCCCTGTACATGGAAGGTCATGTCGTCATCGTCGGTCGGTATGGAAGTAGCTGTCGAGGGAGATGACTAGGTCGCACCGCTCGACTTGGTCTGGTAGGGGCTGGGTTGCGGCTGTCGCGGGAAGAGGATAGTGTTGCGCGACAGTGGAGGTTGTCTTTTGAGAGTTTTTTTAGGTATTTTTTAATCGCGAACAAGTTGGAGAAGTTGCGCGCACCACGTCACTACGCGCCATTGCACACAATAGTGTCTGCCACTGAGCGCCTTTTCAGATGAGCCATTGTGAACCCATTGCGTGGAGCTCGGCTTCCTGGCGCATGCTATGGCACGATGGCATGCCATGGCGTGCGCCATTAATAACTATGAAAATTTATCACCTCATTTTAAAAACTGAATTAAACCAATTTCATGTCATGAATATATTTAATGAAGTGAATTATTGTTTCTCAGATTTCTCAAAACCAATCCATGGCGTGAATGGGTTCATGGGGTTCACCTGGAATATTCACATAATGAATTTGGAATTCATAACATAAATTCGTTTTGCATCTATAAAGAAACTCTCATACTTCTTCAATATGAAACAACTAATCCAACTAGATAAAGTCTTAATAAACAAGGTTTAAATGAAAGGAAACCTAACTCTAAGAGATTTATCCAAAAACATAAATGGATACATACCTGGAAAAGACAGGGGTCACCGGAGACGGAGGTCGCGGGGTTTCCGGAGACGGAGGTCACGGGGTCTCTGGAGATGGAGGTCGTGGGGTTGCCGGACGGTTGGGGGTCGCGGGTCACCGAACGGGGTCTCTGGACGGTTGGGGTCACCGGATGGTTGGGGGTCACCGGGGCCGGGGGGTTAGGGGAAGAAGGGAGGGCGCGGGGGAAGAAGGGGTCGCGAGGGTTTGGGGGAAAAGCCGGGGTGGGGGTAGGGAAGGGTCGGTTTTTTTAAAAAAAATAATGGGCTTCGCGGAGGTTTATTAAAAACCTCCGTGAAACCTTTCGACGAAAACTTTTAGTGGCGGTTTTGTGAACCGCCGCCACAAAACCGCCGCTAAACCTGGTTTTTATTATAGTGAAACATTTCGTAAAAGTTATGGACACTGTGAATAGATAGTTATGCCTTTCGATATTACTAATTCCACTTTTATCTTGATGGATTCGTTGAACCGAGCCTTTTGATATTAAAATTTTTAATGTGTGGTAGTGTTTATAGACGATATTCTTATCTTCTAGAAGAGAAAGTAATATCATGAATACAACTTGATAATTGTACTAAATTCCCTATGGAAGGAGAAAATATAAGGAAAAATTATCAAGTGTGTGATTTTATTAATAATGGTTTCATTTTTTCCATCAAATAATTTCAAGAGATGGTATATTAGTAGATCCATCAATGATAGAGGCTATTAAACATAGGTAAAGACAAACAACATTGACTGAGATCCAAATTTTTCTTGGTTTAACTTGATATTAAAAATGATTTATGGAGACTTTTTCACAAATATCTAAATCTAAGACCATGTTAACTTATAAGGGACCCATGTTCCTTTGCACAAATGAATGTGGGGAAACTTTCAAGGAACTGAGGAGAATGTAACTCACTACAACTATTATTACATTACTAAGATATAGAGAAGGGTTTTTAATATATAGTGACACATCAAAAAGTTATTGAGATATTTTATTATAAAGAACAATATAGTTATAACTTATTCCTCATGAAAATTTAATTTTTAAGATAAAAATTACCCAACTCATGATTTGGAGTTAGATGAGGTAATTTTTTCATTAAGGAAATGTGGTAATTATGTTTATTGCGAAAAATGTTATATATATACTGATTATAAATATTTAAAGTATATATTAACACTAAAAGAGTTGATCACTCACCAAAGAATATGTTTAGAGATGATAAACGATAATTATTTATCAATACATTACCACCCTAGGAATGAAACCAAGGTGGTAAATTCAATGATTCAAAAGCATCCACCTTTATTATTCATGATGAGGATCACAAATGAATCAATATTTTTGGGTTTTAAAGGATAGACCTAGAAATCCTAATGGAAAGGGAAAATATTATATTTATCAATTGAATGATCCACTATCTATCCAAGTGAATTCTAAATAGGTTCGGTAGGAATATTTAGAGCTAGAAAACAGGTTTATAAATGTTCAGGTGTTTAACCCTAACCATGATGAAATGATATGTTTTACAAATCATGTATGTGTTCCATCCATGCGAGACTTGAAGAAGGTGGTTTTAGAAGAATCTCAATGTTCTCCATTCTCTATTCATCCTGGATATATGTCTATGTATATAGATTTAAGAGAATAATTCTGGTGGGATAACATGAAGAGATATATTTTAGATTTTGTATCTCAGTTCTTGGTATGCCTGCAAGTTAAGGATGAAATAAAAAAGTCTTAGGGAATGTTTCTTCCATTACCAATATGAGAATAGAAATTGGAGAACTTAAATATTGAAATTTTTTCCAAACTACACATAAATTAGAAAGGGTGTAATGCTATATCGGGGGTAGTTGATCACCTTAATAAGTCATTACACTTCATCACTATAAGAGAAGACTTCTCCAGGGAACATCTGTCTAGGATATATAGTAAATAATAAAAAAGGTTGAATGGAGTACCAAATTCCATTATATCTGATTAGGATATGATGTTTAACTAAATGTTCGGGTAAAGACTTCAATAATACCATGATACGAAATTAATCTCCATTACTATTTACCATCCTCATATGAATGGTCAGTCTAAAAGGAAAATTAAAACCCAATATCATAGGTTGAGGTCTTATTCTCTAGATTTTAAAGGTGGTTTGGATCAACACCTTCATACAAAAGATTTTTCTTATAATAATTTCTTTCAATCAAGTATTTAGATGGATCCTTATGAGTCCCTCTTTGGAAATAAGTGTTGAGCTCCAATGTGCTGGAATGAAGTTAGAGGAAGAAACGTATTATGACCTAAAACCGGTGAAGAAATAGAAGATAAGGTCAATGTTATTTAGAAGTATATCAAGGTAGATCATGGTCAGTGGAGAAACTATTATGATAACCTTTGATGTGATCTATAATTTTATGTTGATGAAAATTTATTTCTATGAATATCTCCCTAGAAGAAGATTATTAGATTTAGCAAAAAGGAATCCAAGGAAAGTTAAATTATCCCTTTTGAGGTCCTTATTCAAGAAGGGAAAGTGTCTTATCACATGTAAATTTCAACAAAACTCTCTAAAGTCTATTACATTTTCCACGTATCTCTCCTAAATAATTACATAATTTACCCTTCACATGTACTAAACTCAAATGTCCTATCACTGGAGTCAGATATTTCTTATGAGGAACAATTAGTTGAAATTCAAGAATGTATAGAGAATATTCTATGGAATAAGACCAATCACCTAGTAAATTTTTTTAATTGAACCCACCTATTTTAGGAAGCTACAAGGGAAATGGGGGATAGGGTAATGCATAAGTATACAAAGTTTTTTGTATCAGAGTGATGTATTTTGAGGGAGAAATTCATTTTATGAATGGTAAAATTGAACACACTAATTTTTTTATAAAAATTTTTCAAGTAAATTAATGTTATTTGAAGAATTTTTTTATATGACACACTAATTAAATCATTCATTATATGCCACACTATGATAGTCTTGCGCTATACACAACACTGTCTTATCTTGTGTAGCATGTCACACTGAGTTTCTATAAAACATCTTATTATTATTATTATTATTTATGTTAGACAGTTATAAACTAGACATTAAATTTTTTAATATTAATATTAATAACTAATTTTTAAATATGAATCATAATGGTTTTATAAAAAGAAAACATAATGATAATAAATTTTTTTTGGTTAAATTTTTATCTGTATTGAAATTACTATTTTCTCTAAAGAAATTCATTTTATATATCTTTATGGAAAATAATAAAAAAATTAAAAATATATTTAATTTAATTTGATAAAATAAAATTCAGTTTTGGATTTTGAATTTCAAAATTATCTTATGGTGATTTTTTGGTTTTTTCTGAAATAATTCATTTTTGGACGAATATGAAAAAATTGAATTTTGATAGAAAAAACATTTTAATAATATTTATTTAGATATTTAAATTAAATTTTAAATAGATTTTATGAAAAAAAATCAATTGTAAATCATTAAATCCAATTCAGGTCATTTGAATTAATTTAACCTTGATATTGAAAATAAAAATGATTCAGTCTTTTTCACACTTTCACTTTAAAAACTCATTCTATATTCCTTCTTGTGGGATTTATTTTAAATTAACTTATACCACTTTTGTGATTATAATTTAAAAAAATAGATTCAATATTTGGAATTTTAATAATTTATAATTTATAATGAGTTCAACTTATTTTTTTACCAAAGATATTTGTGAATGAAACTAAAATTAATTACAATGATGAAGGTAAAAGCAAGATTACTTAGTGGATAAACTAAAAACCTATGGTGTTAAAAAGACAACACGCTTGTTAAAACCCCATTTTATAGAAATATTTATACCATCAACTGTATTTTATAAAATTTTGATCAATATTGAAGGAAAATTGTGTAAGGGAGATTTCTCAATAGTGTTTAACTTTTCCTATTTACAAGAATTCCACTCCTCCACTATAAAAGGGCAGTCACCCCCTCACTTATTCACACATATAAGTAAATTTTACTAAGAAAATACCTATATAAATATATTTTTAACTTAATTACCTTCATCCTTGAATCATTAAATCAGTTATAAATCCATCCAAGGAATTTCATTAGTAAAAATGAAACATATATATCCAAAGAAGAGGTATCATTCATCAACAAATGATTTTTTATTATTTCTTCCAAAAACCTCATAATTTTTTTATATAATGATTATATTATAACATCAGTATCTTAAATATAATTATATGTCATTATGTTGAGGTTATGACCTACAATTTCATAAACACCCTTTAAATAGGATATGAAATCATTGTTCGTGTATAGGGCGAACTACGGCCTCGTGAACAAATGTGATTCTCTCTTCCATTAACACCATTAAATGTCAGTAATAATGGTGTATTTAATGTTTATATATGAATTTTATTTATTTTATAATGTTATTATGATTATATATTTTTTATATCACACATAAATTCATTCTTCCAATTTCGTGAGAATATAATTAGATCATTCATGTGTTTGGTGGACTACCACCTCGTGAAGTGTTGTGATTCATTCATACCTTACATTGAATGTATTATAGATGGTATTAATAAACATACATGATATATATATATATATTAAATTAAAATTATTATGGAATGATAATATATCATATAATTTTTTTATTTCAAATCAGATAAGAAATTCAAAATAGCGTTCATGCGTATGTACGAACTTCTGTCTCTATGAACAGTGTATTTAATTTCCTATTTATATCATTTATATAGTATTATAAATACATTTATAATAAATATACATGTGATATATATATATAAATATATATTCATTATCTAGTTTTTTAAATTAGTATCTAAGTAAGAGGACCAATAGTCAAAAATCAAAATCGGTATAAAAAACAGTGTCATTATTACCTGAAACATAACATTAACACTGAATTTGTAATAAATGAGTAATATAAAGTCATAATTAAATAATATATGGTATTATATTGATTTATATAGTTATTTTATATATTTATACTAATTTTATATTTATTATACACGTGTTTTTAATGAGTATGATGAGATTTAATACTTAAGGTAATGGATTTATGTCTCGCTTTTTACTTTTGTGAGACACATGATATATTATCCACCTCACTCTTATATGTGGGGTATATACTGCCCTAGAAATGTTCACTATAGTTATCCAACTTAATTTTTTTATTTACATATCAATTTTAAGATCTATCTTTCAAGGGATTATGGTTAAAATGATACCAAATAAGTAAGGGGATTTTTGTCTCATTTTTTCTTCTTTTGGAAATATATTTTTTTATGTACCTATATTCTTCCATGATGTAAATAAATATCCCCTTTTACATGTAATATTATCAATTTTTTCAACCTCATGATATATTTTATTCTATTTAATGTTCTTCTATCTGGGGGATTTTGATTCAATGTTACCAAAGTGATAATAGTTTATTGCTACAATCCCACCATTGATCCAGATTGTTTACAATTATTCTTCAATGGATGAAATCTTATAGTCAATATCTCATGAAATATCATGAATTTTATTCTACATTGGTTATTCATCATATATTTATACAATGGTACCTTTTTTCCACTCTTTAGTATATAATATAATTAAAAAATGTTTTTAATAAAATACTACTTTATTTTCCCCTTTCGTCTAAAATCAATTTTATTCAAAAACAATTTCTGCTAAGAGGATTCTAAAATATTTTTTAAAATAATAATTTAACCCCATTTTGAAGGAAAATTATTTTAAAAAATATTTTTTTTGATTTAAAAACTGTTTAAAATGGTTTTCAATTATTTCTTTATATTATTGAAATGTTTTTTCCCAAAAAAATTATTTTTAAAATGTATTATGTTATATAAATATTTTTTCAAAGAAGAAAGGATATTTTTACTCAAGATTTTTTTTAAAAATATAATTAATCAAATTCCATCTATGATTACATATTTTGGTTTTATCTATTCATTAATAAGGATATGATCTAAGAATACCATTCATATTATTTATCTAATGTCTTATATTTTGATGGAATGATGTTTATGTTTGTGCATGTGCATATTCCCTTTAATTTTATTTCATGTGATTTTGTTTGTGATGTGAGATGCACGGGGTGGCCTGATCTTCATGGCATAGGTCGGCGGATGAAGGATGTGGTTCGAGGCTAAGTGGTGGAAGATGGGTATGGATAACAGATGAAATTAGTCAATCAATACTATAAGGAGTGAGACCTAAAACTTATACAATACACTCAAGGGAGGGGTCTGATAACCAATCCACAGAACAATGGACTTGGGTTGAGGCACGAAATTGGGGGCTTTGTGATCTTGGATCACCAATCTAACTTGTAGATTGACAAGGAAATAATTCACAAGAGGAAGGGTAAATTCGGAACAATTCTCACACAATGGAGAGAAACAAAGCATAATCTCTCAATTAATTCTTGGAGGTCATACAAGTTCCATGGGGGCGGTTATTTATAGTCAAGGGGGTGGTACAATAGTCAAGGGTATAATACCCTAAAGTCATAAAGGCTAAACTAATTTGTTCCCTTAAATTCAAAAAGATAAATTCTACCAAAGACTTTTGGAAAAGTGAAACACAACTTTCCAACTATAGCCCACAAGATTTGACTTTGAGTGCATACCCCGCCGGATTTGACTTTGGTGTCCAAAGATGCCATTTCTAGAATCCTCCATGTGGGAAAGGCTTCCAAATTCGTGCAACCATGTGGGCCAAGCTTTAAGAATCATGTTTGGGATTGAATAATTGAGATAATAGGCCCATTTTTTCCATTCATGAAAGGTAAGACCCATTGGGACTTTAATGAAGCAAGATGAGTGCCCATTGTTGCATTCAACCTCTTTAATCTCCCACGCGTCATCGGGCCTTGAAAATCCAAATCCTCCACTTGGGTAATCAACTCGGTGCCTTCAACATGGTTCTAATCATCCTCCCCCTCTTGAAAAGGAGTCGTCCTTGACTCTTCATCCTCTATACCCAAAGAAAGAGAAATATCAGAGACATTGAAAGTGGCACTTACACCATACTCACCTGGCAAATCAATCTTGTAAGAATTGTTGTTAATCTTCTCCATCACTCGGAAAGGTCCATCGCCATGTGGCATGAGTTTTGATTTCCTCTTGTCGGGAAATCTTTCCTTCCGTATATGAACCCATACAAGGTCACCGGGCTCGAACAAAATTTTATGGTGACCCTTTTTTGCATGATCAATGTATTTCTGTGTCATCCACTCGATATTTGTCCCTGCCTTTTCATGGATTTTCTTGATGAATTCTGCACGCTCTTTTGCATCCATATTAGCAGCTTCCTACAAAGGTAAAAGAAATAGATCAATAGGGGCAAGGGGGTTAAATCCTTAAACAATTTCAAATGGATAATATTGAGTAGTGGAATTCTTGGACCTATTATATGCGAATTCCACATGTGGCAAACACTCCTCCCAATTCTTGATGTTCTTCTTCACAATGGTTCGCATAAGGGATGATAGTGTTCGATTCACCACCTCCGTTTGCCCATTGGTTTGTGGATGACAAGTAGTGGAAAATAGTAACTTTTTACACAGTTTTCTCTAAAAGGTCTTCCAAATGTAACTAATAAATTTTGTATCTCGATCTGACACAATGGTCCTTGGCATCCCATGATGTTTGACTACTTCTTGAAAGAAAAGTGTTGCAATGTTAGTGGCATCATCAGTTTTGTGACAAGGAATAAAATGTTCCATTTTTGAAAACTGATCCACCACAACAAAAATGTAATCTCTCACCCTATTGGTCTATGGTAACCCCATGATAAGGTCTATTGATATGTCCCCCCAATGGGTGTTTTGGATTGGGAGAGGAAGATATAGTCCATGTGGGTTCAGTTTCGATTTGGATTTATGGCAGATAATGAACTTTCCTACAAATTTCTCAACATATCTAGATATCCTAGGCCAATAAAAATGATCAATAAGAACACTTAGAGTTTTGCAACACCAAAATACCCCATTAACCCACCCGAATGTGATTCCTTCAGTAAAAGTAAACGAATAGAGCAATTTGGAATGCAAAACTTATCAATCCGAAATAAGAATCCATCATGTAAATAGAACTTTTCCCAACTAACTCCAGGTTTACAATGTTCATAAGGTTCTCTAAAATCACTATCAGCGGCATATAAATCCTTAATGTATTCAAAACCAAGAATTTTTTAATCCAATAAGGATAAAAGAGAATATCTACATGAAAGTGAATTGGCCACAGTATTTTCTTTACCCTTTTTATTCTTGATTACATATAGAAATGATTAAATGAATTCTAGCCATCTTGCTTGTATCCTATTTAGTTTATCTTGGTTCCTAAGGTATTTAAGAGCCTCGTGATCAGAATGGATAACAAATTCTTTAGGCCAAAGATAGTGTTTCCATGGCTCTAGTACTCTAAACAATGCATACAACTCTTTATCATATGTAGCATAATTTAGAGTTTTTCCATTTAACTTCTCACTAAAATAAGCAATAGTCTTACCTTCTTGCATGATTACTCTTCCTATGCCAATTTCTCTTACATCACATTCAATTTCAAAGGTCATATCGAAGTTCGGAATTGAATGTAGAGGGGTGTGAGTGAGTCTCTCCTTAGGCTCATGAAAGGCTTTTTCCTGAGTTGTCCCCCATTTTAAAGGAACATTATTCTTTGTCAATTAATTCAACAACACTGCTAGTGTGATAAATTCCTTCACAAATCTCCTGTAAAAACTATCAAGTCCATGAAAACTTCTTACCTACCCAACGGAGGTTGGAGTTGGCCATTCTTGTATTTCTTTGATCTTCTCAGTGTCAACTTCAACTCCATTCCCACTTAAAAAAATCCAAGGAAAACAATATTATCGAGGAAAAAATCACACTTATTTATGTTTCCAAATAGGTTTTCCTTCCTTAAAACCTCTAATACTTTTCTTAAGTGATCTACATGTTCAAGCAAGGTCCTAATATAAACCAAAATGTCATAAAAGTAAACTACCAAAAATTTTCCAATATATGCACGTAAGACATGATTCATTAACCTCATAAATGTGCCAGGTGCATTGGTGAGACCAAAGGGCATGACTAACCATTCATAAAGTCCATGTTTTGTCTTAAATGTAGTTTTCCACTCATCTATTTCTTCCATCCTAATTTGATGGTAGCCACTTATTAAATCAATTTTTGAGAAAATAGTTGAACCATTTAATTCATCTAGTATATCATTTATCCTAGGGATAGGATGAAGATACCTGATTGTGATATTATTGATGGCTCTGTAGTCAATGTACATTCTCCATGTTCTATCCATATTTGGCACTAGAAGCACCGGTACCGTGCACAGGAAAAGGCTCTCTCTAACATACACACATCCAACAGCTCTTGAACTTGCCTTTGAATCTCTTTTGTCTCTTCCGGATTGGTGCGATATGTCGGGCGGTTTGGTAGTGATGCTCTAGGTGTGAGATCAATTTTATGCTCAATACCTCTAATGGGTGGCAAACCAGGTGGCACCTCTTCAGGAAAGACATCTTCAAATTCCTGCAACAAAGACTCAACAACATGTGGAAAAGGAGATGTTAAGTCATTAGCATTCAACATCACCTCTCTGTACATAATTACCAAGAGATTTTGTTGATAAATCAAAGCTTCCGTAACCTCACTCTTTTTTTCCAACAAACTTTTCTCTCCTCTCAAATCTTTTTCCCCTCTTGATTTTTCTTTGCTCTCCATTTCTTTTCTTCTCTCATTTTCTATTTTTCCTTCATTCTCTCTTTTTTCATTTTCTCTCTTTTTTTCCTCATCACTATTTTTTTTCTTTTCTCTCAAAATTTGATCTTCCAAAATTTTCTTGGGGGACATGGGGTTGAGGGTTATAGGTTCCCCTCGGAGTACAAAAGAGTGACAGTTCAAGAAACCATCATGAGTAACACATCGATCTTACTGCCATGGTCGACCCAACAGCAAGTGGCACACCTTCATAGGAACAATGTCACACAATACCTCATCCTTGTATTTATTAATCGAGAACAATACCTTCACCTGTTTGGTAACCTTCATCTCTCCACAATCATTCAACCACTGAATCCGATAAAAATGTTGATGCTTCAATGTAGGAAGCCCCAACTTCTCTAGTAACTCGATGCTTGAAACATTACTACAGCTTCCTCCATCAATAATAACACTACATACCTTCCCATGGATCTTGCACCATGTATGGAAAAGGTTCTCCCACTTCTCCTTCTCTCCCGCAGTCATTTGTGCGCTTAGAACTCTCCTAGTGACAAGAATCTCACCGTCTTCCACAAATTCTCCATTATCAATTTTTGTAGATTCCTCCTCCTCTTCCGAGCTCTCTCCATCAGTCTCCCATTCTCCATACTTGTTGATGGTCATGGTACACCGGTTTGGGAACTCACTAGCAATGTGACCCCTTCCTTGACATTTGAAACAACGAATATCCCGATTCTGGTTTGGTTATCCTCAACAGTAGGTTTCTTAGGTGGAATAATTACCTAGTCACTTTCGCGATCAACCACCTCTTTTGCCTTTGATGGTTCTCCAATCTCCTTCCTTGGATTTCTCCATGATGTGAAAGGGGTAGCAGGTTTCCTCATGTTTCTCCTCCTTTTGGTTTGTTGCTCAATCTTGGTGGCTTGGTGGATCATATCTTGTATCTCTACATGGTGGTACATCTCCACTTGATCTGAAATCTCCCGATTAAGCCCATGTAAAAACCATGCCATGGTTGCCTCTGGATCCTCCTCAACGTTTTCCTGAATCATGGAAATTTGCATCTCCTTGTAGCAGTCTTCTACACTCTTACTCCCTTGGGTGAGGCGTTGAAGTTTGTTGTGGAGATCTCTATGGTAATGTGTGGGAACAAATCGCTTCCGCATGGAGAACTTCATGTCTTACCAAGTATTGATGGGACGTCCACCATATCTAGCCCTCTCCTTTTGAACTTGATCCCACCATATTAATGTATTATCATAAAATTCAAGGGAAGAAAGTTTGACCTTTTTCTCCTCAGAATACGCATGGCATGACAAAACTTGCTCGATCTGCATCTCCCACTACAAGTATGCTTCCTGATATCTTTTCCCTTGAAAAGAGGGGACCTTAACCTTGATCCCGCAATGTGGGTCATCATCATGTTGTCTCCTTTTTCCTCCTCTCGGTTTTTTGTACATCCTCCTCCTTTGTGGGAAATCATCGAGATCATCATCAAAGTTCACCATCTCCTCCTCCATGATGTGGGGACGACATGGTGCTGGACCACGTCGTGGGTTATCATGGAACATCCTTGGGCTTGGTTTATTCTATAATTCATCAATCCTCTCATGTAACACCTCTAACTTCCGATCAAGAAGCTTCTCTAAGTGGCTCACCAAAGCTTGCATTTTGAATTGCGTAGCTTCGGGTGTAGGAGATCTACTTGGACTTCCTTCATCGCTAACATGTGTAATTTTCTTCCCATGATCTTCTTCCATGATATGTTATGCAAACACAAACACACACCGGGGGGGACACACACAATGATACACACTCACTCACACACACGAGATTTACACACACACACACACACAAGATGTACACACTCACACACACAAGGATACACACTCACGCACGCAAGATATACACACTAACAAAAACAATATTTACACACACACACACACACAACAAGATCCACACACTCACACACACGAGATATTTTTTTTGCTTATTTCTCTCCACTCTCAACACTCAATTAAAATTCCAAGCTCTTATGAAATATAATACCGTGGTTTGGATGATCACTTGACACCAATATTTCCCTAATAAAGATTGTGTTGGGGGCTAGTTTAACACAACCTGCTTGAGTGGTAAAGGGTAAAGGGTGAAAAGAGGTTAGAAAATGGACAAAGGGTGGGTAGAAAAAGAGGGTAGAAAGGTTGTATTTGGGTTTTTCCTGATTGTGCAAGATAAGATAAATGAATAACAATATGAACCAAATACAATATGGGGATGAAGTAAAATAATGGAAAAAGTGATATATGGAAATGGAAAGTGCTAATAAGGTAAAGCATAAAGAAGTAATTGTATCCGATTTTTTTGCTTTTTTGGTCAATTATCCCCAAAAAGTGTTGTGCTTGGAGTTTTAAACCACAAGATGACTGAACGGAGAGTAAAACAATTTTTTTTGAAATCTCTCAAATAAAGGATGTGCTTAATTTTGAAAAGCACAAAATGTTGAGTTGGGAGAATTTGATTTTTTTACCGGATACAAATCACATATAGAGAATTAAATTTGGAAAGAAGATGAATGAAAATTTGGCTCAATTTATAATAATATAATCTTGTACAAACTAGGCCAATAAGAATGCTTTCAAGAAAAGGGTTTTTTTGTTGAATGGGTGAATAATATGGAAGGATAATGAGGGTAATGGACAGAATTAAAGTAAATGAATGGATAGATGCTTACCGTGTCAACCGGAGCTCTGATACCAACTGATGTAAGACACACGGGGTGGCCTGATCTTCATGGCATAGGTCAGCAGACGAAGGATGTGGTTCAAGGCTATGTGGTGGAAGATGGGTATGGATAGCGGATGCAAGTAGTCAATCAACACTATAAGGAGTGAGACCTACTACTTAGACAACACACTCAAGGGAGGGGTGCGATAACCAATCCATACAATAATGCACTTGGGTTGAGGCACATAATTGGGGGCTTTGTGATCTTGGATCACCAATCTAACTTGTATATTGACAAGGCAAGAATGCATAAGATCATGGGGGAAATTTGGAACAGTTCTCACACAAAGGAGAGAAACAAAGAATAGTCTCTCAATTAATTCTTGGATTCCATACAAGTGCCATGAGGGTGGCTATTCATAGCCAATGGGGTGGTATAATAGTCAAGGGTCTAATACCCTAAAGTCATAAAGGCTAAACTACTTTGTTCCATTAAATTCAAAAAGATAAAGTCTACCAAAGACTTTTGGAAAAGTGACCCACAAATTTCCAACTATAGCCCACCTGATTTTACTTTGAGTGCATAGACCACCGGATTTGACTTTGGTGTCCAAAGATGCCATTTCTAGAATCCTCCGTGTGGTCAAGGCTTCCAAATTCGTGCAACTATGTGGGACAAGATTTAAGCATCATGTTTGGGCTTGAATAAGTGAGATAATAGGCCCATTTTCTCCATCCATGCTTGGTAAGACCCATTGTCCCTTTAATGAAGTGAGATGAGAGCCCATTATTGCATTCAACCTCTTTAATATCCCACGCGTCATCGGGCCTTGAAAATCCAACTCCTCCACTCGGGTAATCGACTTGGTGCCTTCAACATGGTTCACATCAGTTTGATTATGTTTCCTCTGTATTTTGATTATATATTAATTTACGTTATTTGGATTTTTGTGATTCTTATCACGTTGGAAAGATAAGATATTTATCTATACTTTATTAGTTAATGAGAAAGTTTGAAAATGCTTATCTATTTCTCAAAAAATTCAATGATGTTTCTACAATGGTTTTAGAAACCCTACATTTCACTTTTTTAAATCATTTCTGTATTTATTTTACTACAACTTCTACGATTATCTGATTTAAATGAAACATGATTCTATGGAGAGATAAAATGTTTATATTTATTTCATTAGTTTAAATCAAAGTCTAAAAATATCTTTTGAATGGACTTTTAATTACTTGAAGTTATGATATGCTGTTTTGTAGTAGCAGTTTTTCTAGAATTTTTTTGCTTCTATTTTTTAAGGACTTTAGGATCTGTAGATGTCGGTTTTAATTGGTTATTTCTTTAGAAATATAATAAGTTTTTCTAAAAATCATTGTTTTTGGCCAAATTCTGAATCTGCTGTTAAAATCCCTTAAAAATTCGTTGAAGTTTGTCAAAACATTCTGTCTAGATTTCTTACAAAAGTATGGTTCATTTTTATCTGAAAAAAGTATGGTTCATTTTTATCTAACAGAAGTATGGTACATTTTTACCTCACCAAAGTATGGTTTATTTTTTTCTCACAAAAGTATGGTTCATTTTTATCTCACAAAAGTATGGTTTATTATTTATCTCATGCAACTACGGTTACTATTCATACATTACGTTACGTTATTGTTCATACCATACATTATGTTATTATTCATACCATACGTTACGTTACTATTCATACCCTACATTACATTATTGTTCATACCCTACGTTATGTTATTGTTCATTTCACTAGGTAAGGTTTACAACCATACGTTACTATTCACTCTGAAGTTAATGTTCACTCTAAAGATACTGTTTACTCCAAATTTACTATTTACTTCGAAGTTACTTTTCATTCTGAAGTTACTGTTCTTTCCCTGCAATTTTTAAAAAATTGATTTTCTGCAAATATATGGATTATTATTTAACAATTTGTTTTTGTGAAAAATTATCATTAAATATAAGGATCGTAATCAAATAGTTTTTAATATTTTTGGTGCTATATTTAGAGAGAAATATTAATAAAGTTTCTAAATATCTTTTACAAATAAATTGGGACATTTCAAGATTGTTTAAATTCAAATGTTTGAATTTAATTTCAGAATCTACTTCTAGTTTTCAAGAACTATTTTGACAACGTTTAAATCATTTTAAATTAATTTAAAATTCTATTATGAATCAGTCAATGATTTTATTATTCTAGAGATTTTATTGGAAGACTTATTCAAAAAAAATTGAATTCCTTTATTAGATATTTATTCCATGGGAATAAAGATGCAGCGATGCTGCTATTTTCATGGAGATATTTATGGGAGCTCTTAAATAAATTAATTTTGAAAATCCTAAGGAAGCGGAGCTGCTGCACCTGCTATATATTTTTATTCCCTATATATATCATTCTCTCTTGCAAGAAAAAGTACAATACAATAAAAAGAGAAAGTGCTGTGAACTTTGAACCTGTTGTGCATTTGCAACGTCCTGTGACACTTTGCTTCACCACCTACTCGTTCTCTCAAGCACTAAATTAATTCTTCTTTGACTACAATTGCATTGACGAGATGTGCTGATCTAAACCTAAAGAACCAGTACATGTGCTTTAGTTTTTTATCTTCTCTTTCATCTAGTTATGAGTCTGTGACACTAATTACCATCTCTCATAAACACTTTATTTTTCTTTTTATACTTTTTCACACAAAATAATTATTTGTTATTCTTTTTCTTCAGTTTGTGACTCCTGCATTCTAAAGTCAAGACCTTAGGGTTATGACTCCCTATATCTAAAGTGTAACACCCCGAGATTTTATGAAAAAATATTCTTTTTAATTTCATTAATGTCTTCTGTTGTACGCTACACCAAAAGGAGCTTGCACAACACGCATCCCTGACTTGGCTTGCATTACACGCAATCGCGACCTTCCACGATAGTGTGTGTTGTACGCAATACTAAGTTTCACTAAACAACAATATGGTATATGAACTACCCGTTATGAATAATATAAACTAAATTTTGAATATTATAACATTATTATTCATCTTACACATTTTCTAGAACATGGTATGAGAACAAAATCAATTTTTCGTGTAAAATAAGTATTTTTCAAAAAATGTAGTTTTGTCGACTTTTGATGGCGCACCCACTTTAAATATTGTTTTTGAAATGTATATAAGTTCAATTTGACAAAATAAAATTCTTCTTTGGAATCAGGATATAAAAATTTACTTTGGATAAAATTTTCATATTATTCTGATAACTTTCATATTTTAATGAATAGTAAAAACACGCTATATTTTAATTAAAAACATATTTTTTCATCAAAATAATTTATATGGTTAGATTAACTTTTTATTTGGTTTTAAAGTGTAATTAGAATACATTTTTACCATTTAATCCAATGTTGGTCATTGAAATTAATTTCACTTTGAAATTGGATATAAACAAGTATCAATCTTTTGATAGTTATTGTTTTTTAAAAAAAACACGCTATTTGTTTTGATAACGGGAATTAATTTTAAAACTAATTAATGCCACTTATATATTTCGAATTTAGAAAAATATTCATCAATTTTGAATTCGTAATATCAAATAATGCTTAGGCTGAATTTTTGGTATTTTTCAAAACTGCAATTTTCGATGAATAGTGAAACCACTTAGTGGTAGTTAAAAAAACTGACTTTTTCATTTAAATGAAATTTTACCACTTCTGTGAATTGAATTTCAAAAATCCAAGAGACATGATTAAAATCAAGGACTAAAATTTGGTTCAATGAGATGAAAATAATTTCTGGTGAATAGTAACTTTTTACTTTTTTTACCACGGTTAAAAGTAAATAGGGTAATTAAGGGTAAAAATGATATTATTATTACCCTAACACATGTCCTAATTCTATTGGATAAGTTTAATTCGACCAAAAACAACCTTAGGAATAAAATATGACCATTTAGGCTCACTTAGATTAGATTAAGACATTTATTATTAATTTATTTAAAGGGTTAAAATAGTTAAAATCAAAGTTTAATAACTAAATAATTTTTAGTATAGGGTTATACATAAGATAAATTCAACAATAAATATTAATTAGAAATCTAAAAAGATTTCCTACCTAATGGTATTTTATTTTTAATTTTTAGACATTAAATAATTTAAGTTATTTATGACACAATGGTGATGCAGTAATTACCTAAATAATGAAATATTAAAATAATTGATATTATAAATACCCAAATAAATGTAATTTGAGACTTTTTAGGAATTACACTAATTTTATAGGTTAATATGACATGTTATTATTGATTTAAGTAACTTTTTTCGAACTAATCACACTGTTATGATTTTCACAAAAAATAATGTACCAAATAGTGTCAAAATTGACATAAAATAGTTTTTAAAACAAATATTACATTATTAATAGTTATTTTTTTCCTAAAAATATAAGGTTAGGTCAAATGACATAGATAAAGATATATATATTAATAATGAACCACTTGGGGTTATTTTGGCTTGTTATAGTAAGTTTATTAACCTTATAGTGTAAGAAAACAAGAAGACACGGTAAAAGTAAAATTATTTAACATAAAGTTAAATCTAAATGATAAGGTTAAAATAGAAACCTAAACTTGTCTAAATTATATTGGATGAGAGGATTTATACCCATCACCACCTTATCTTTGAAATAAATCAATTTTGAGCTATTAAAAACCAAATATGACTTTATAATAAAATATTATTTTTAGTTATTCCAAAGGTGCCCCTCTCCTCCCTTATAAAAGGGAACCTCCTCCCTCTCTTCCTCACACCACTTTGAGCCTTCATGCTCGACCAAACCCTGTAAAATTCTCTTCTAAACTTCCCTAAAAACATCCTAGAAGTCCTGGTATTCTTCAAAGACCATGTTTAGTGCCCTAAGAGGAGGTTAAGAAGAGGCGCTTCAAAGAAGAGGTAATGTCCGTTACCGATTCTTTCAACTTTATTTCTTCTTCCACTTATTCTTCTTTAGTTGTTTCATTATGAAGTAATAACATCAGTATTACTCATATACTGATATGTTATTATAATTATTAAATAACCCTATTTCACCATCTATCCATCCTACGGAAAACGAAATCACCATGCATGTGTACGTACGGAATACCATCTCCACGCCGTGGTGTAATTTATTTTCCACCGCCACCTTACTTGGATGGGTATAATGATGTAAAGAATAACTATATATAATTATTGTAAAGTGATATTAATTCTTTAAAATTATACATACACTTCAATACAATTCAACGATCATGGGAATGATATCATCGCTCGTACGTACGTACGGACTACCGTCTCCACGAACGCGATGAGATTCATTTTCCATGATTAACCATTCAAGAATGATTATAAAGTATATATAATGAATAATAATGAAATATATGACATAATGAAGCTACTTGATTTATTTATACATATATATATATATATATATATATCATCTACTTACTTCCATTCAAGTCAAAAAAGAAAGGAAAACAACGTTCATGCGTACGTACGGCCTACTGTCTCCATGAACGGTGTGTTTCATTTCATTTATCTATCTATTATATATATATATATATATCTGAATATATATGATACATAATTTATGTTTTAAATTATTAAAGTAAGTAAATCATGATATAAGTAACAATAATATCAATAACAACAACTCCAAACACGTACGATAAAAGAAACAATTTTACCCAAAACACTACTTTAACATGGAATTGAAAAATTAACGGGTAATATAAATAACTAAGTGAACCATATATGATATAAAAAAATGAATATGATTTTGTAATAATTCAATGACATTATTTAATCATTATACAGGAGGCTTGGATACATACGAAGCATATCGGACATCAGGTAAGGGATAATTTTGCAAATCTCATTTTTATCCGAGATTGCTTATCCGTAAGTATTTACTGGGGTTATTGCTATCATCCATGTCCTAGTTTTATAAAAGTGTATTCATGTATGTTTAATTTCCTTTTTACTCATTTTGACTTTTACCCCATGGTATGGAAGGAATCTTTCTTTTGTTTACCCTACAAGGTACTTTTTGACTTTTCGACAAAAGTATGAGAAGAATGTTTTTTAACGTATATGGCATGAAAGGATTTTTACGGTTTTATAAAGCCTTATTTTCATGAAGCTTCCTCCAAAATATTTCATGACTATTTTCAACAAAATCATTTTCTTTTAAAATTTCATGACATTTTGTGAAAAGAAAATGATTTTGAAGAAGAAAGGATATTTTCCTCAAGAATTCATTTCAACTATTTTATTAAAACCATTTTCCATCTAAGATGACATTATTTCATATGTGTATGTTTCAAGTATAATGTCTCTATTATTTACATGGTTTCACTTTTATTATGATTAAATGATATCCATTTGTTTTATATGGATTATGTTATGATGGAATGATGTTTATGAAACCCATTTTATTCTTTGGGTAATGATGAATGATTTATGTTTATGTTGTGGAACAAGTAAGAATGATTTCATTATGAGATGGGTGGGACCTATATCTCCCTCCAATGCATTGGGTAAAGATTTATATCTCATGAAATAGACATGGCTGGAACGGTAAGTTAATCTGATTCAGTGTTACAGGACTGAAACGAGGAGTGAACTTGATTCAGAAAGGGACTTTGTCCACTAAGATGGTCATGGAAGTAATGCCTTGGCTACTATGGAAATCATATCATGTTCTTAATGGTTTTCCACAATTACATGTTTTATTCCCATGCTATTTTATCATGATTAATGTTTCTTTATGATCTATGCCTTACGTACTACCATGATTTATGCCATTGCTCAAGATTCTAATGTTTAAATGTTATGTTCATGTTTTGATGTTCAAATGTATATGATTTGTTTTATTTTATCCATGATTACCCTTACTGAGCATTTGAGCTCACCCTTTATATGTTTTATTTTCCCCAATATTTAAATAAAGGTTTTAGGTAAGAAAACAAAAAGGGGAAGATCTTATGGGAGATGTTGAAGATCTTTCACCATGATTAGAAGATTATATTATGAGTTTCCAAAGACACTAAACTATTACGATCCTTGTGTGTCTTTTTTCGTTATGTATTAAGTATTATACTAAAGTAATGTAATGTCCATGTACGTCAAGCTTCATATCTCTACATAAATTCAAGACTTTTTGGGTTGTGACTCCCAGTATCTAAAGTCTGTTTGTAAGGGTTGTGACTCCCCACACAAAATTCAGTGTTGTGGTTATCCCTCCACTAAAAAAGGATTTTGTAATTGGGTTATGATTCCCCTTTAAAAATCATTTTTAGTACAAACGTATCTCTCTCAGAGTAGAGAGTTATAAGATTAGAGTAGGCCCACTTTGGACCGAACTACTATAATAAACATCTTTATGTTATTTATTTTTTCCACTGCTAATTAACCTTAATAATTAACTTTGATAATTAATTTATTTACTAAAAATTTTAATCTGGTCTATTCACCCCCCCCCCTCTAGACCATCTTCCATTATCCTATCCGATCTAACAATCGATATCAAAAGGAAACCTTCTTAAGAATAGTTTTGCTCTATCTTTATATTTTTTTACACCAAATATCGGCACCATTAGTTATTCCTTAAAGAATTTATCCAACCTTTTTTTTAATCTGATTTTATATTTTACTGTACTAACCTATTCCTAGACCTCACATTTTAAGGATAAATATCTTATGAGATGGCAGGATTGAACCCGAATGATTCTTGGATTCGGCAGAAGCCACCACATTTTGATGACAATGATTATGGATACTGGAGATCCCGAATGGAGGCATACCTCAAATAGTTGAGCATTGATCACTGTTCTATCATGTAAAAACAATACGCACTGCTTGAAGCTGATCCATATACTCTTACATGAATTGATGCTACTAGATATGTCTTGAATAACAAAGTTTTTAATATTTTATATTGTTCTATTAACAGAATTGTTTTTATTCATGTGTCTTCATGCAAGACAGCTCATGATATTTGGAATATTTTGCAAATTACTCACCTTGTCTCTAACAAAATGATCTGAATCAAGCTTTAAATGCTTTGTACTGAGTATAAAGACTTCAAGATGGGTGAAGATGAAACTGTAAACCAAATGTTCCATAGATTCACAAGCATTGTGAATGGAATGAATTCACTTGGATATGCTCTAGAAAATCCTATACTTGTTGAAAGAGTACTACGGGCATTACCAAAGAAATGTCATGCAAATAAGGTTTCCATCGATGAAATCAAGAACTTCAAAGAGTATGCACTTGATGAATTGATTGGATCGCTACTCCAATATGAACTGGAACTGAAGAACATAGCTGATGAGGAGACAAAAAAAAAAAGAAATGGTGTAGATTTTAACTCTATAAATGTTGTGTCTAATAAATCATATGATTATGATCTATAGGATATTGAAAAGGATGACATGGCTCATATTGTAACTTGAGTCTACAAAAGAACAAAAAAGAAAGGTTTCAAAAACCAGTTTAGTAGAAATCCTCAAAAAGAAAAATATAAGGGAGATAATAAAGCTGATACAAATTACAATTCTTTAGATGTAACTTGTTATGAGTGCAGGAATAAAGGTCATATCAAACCCGATTCACATAAACAAAAAATTAAGGGCAAATACAAAAAGTAGGATAAAAAGGAATTTTCAACCAGCTGGAGTTGTACTGAAGAATCTGATTCTAGTGAACAATATGGAAATAACAAAGAATGTGCTAACTTCTGTTCCATGGAATCACTGGATAAGGTTTTTAATTCTAGTTATTATTATAAATGTTCTGATTCAGAATATGAATCTGAAAACCCCAATGTTTTTGAATTAAATAAAGAAATTGAAAGATTTAGAAAAGATATTTTCAAAGCTGCTGATTTATATAATAAACTTAAAGAAGATAATGAAAAACTTATTTCTGAAAATAAATTAATTTTTCAAGAAAATAAAAATTTAACAAACTCTACTTCTGCTTCTCATTCGAAATTTTATGATAATTTGAAAACTACTCAAGATTTGAATGGGAAATTGAAAAAGGAAGTTGAATGTCTAGAACAAAATTTATCTGCTTTTATTCAAGGCTGTGAAAAATTTCATGAGATGATGTCTTTGACAAAAATTGATAAAAATAAATGTGGTTTTGGTTGTGATAAAAGATTACCTCAAATGTATAAAACCTGTTTTGTTAAAAGTAAAAATGGTTGTACATCAACTGTTAATTGTTTTAAATGTGGCATGAATGGTCACTATACCAATGATGGCTCACTTAGATTTAAACAATCTTTGGAATTTAGAAAAACTAATATTTCAAAATCCTTATTATTGAGAGTACCTTAAAATACATGTTTAAATTCTGTCTGGGTACCTAAAAATTTTGTTACTAATCCTATTGGACCCAAAGTAGCTTGGGTACCAAAATTGTTGATTAATTTATTTTTGTAGGAAAAATTACTTGGATGTCTCAAGAACAACTTATGGTACATGGATAGTGGATGCTCTAGGCATATGACTGGAGACCCATCAAATTTTACCTCATACAACACATGTGATGGAGGCACTGTTACTTTTGGAGACAATTCCAAAGGCAAAGTAAAAGGTTTTGGTAAAGTTGGTATTTCAAATTCTAAATTTATTTCCAAAGTTTTATATATTGAAGGTTTAAAACATAATTTAATTAGTATATCACAATTATGTGATGATGGAATGGAAGTTAAATTTAAAGATGATAAATGCTTAGTTTTTGAAGAAGATTATTTATTATTTTATGCTAATCAAAAAGATAATATTTATACTTTTGATTTTACTGAACTAACTATTCAACATGTAAAGTGTTTGAATGTTGTACAGAATGACAACATCCTTTGGAACCGATATTTAGGACATGTTAATTTCTTATTGTTGCATAATCTCTCAAAGCATGAGAATGTTTTACAACTTCCTTCTTTGAAGAAAGAACAACTTCATTTTTGTGACACCTGCATGAAAGGGAAGCAACACTAAATTTCTTTTAGACCTATCAATCATATAAGTACTATTAGGCCATTACAGTTGGTACATCTTGATTTATTTGGTCCAACTCTAATTTCTAGCATTGGTGGAAAGAAATATACTTTAGTTATTGTTGATTATTATAGTAGATATACTTGGGTATATTTTCTAGCTCATAAAAATGATACTTTATCTAAATTAACTGCTTTCTCTAAATTAGTTCAAAATGAAAAAGGTTTTATGATTATTTATATTCATAGTGATAAAGGAGGTGAATTTAATAATTTAGATTTTGAAAAATTCTGTGAAAATAATGGATATTTTTATAATTTCTCTACTCCTAGAACACCACAAAAAATGGGGTTGTAGAATGGAAAAATAGAACTCTTATTGAAATGGCTCGAACTATGTTAAGTGAATATAATCTGCCTAGATATTTTTGGTCTAAGGAAGTTTTTGCTGCATGTTATATTTCAAATAGAATTCTTATTAGACCTTTTCTAAAGAAAACTCCTTATGAATTATTCAAAAATAAAAAGCCTAAAGTTGGTTATTTTATAGTTTTTTTAGGAAAAGTTTTTATTTTAAATTCAAAGGATAATTTAGATAAATTTGATGATAAAAGTGATGAAGGTAGTTTTCTTGGTTATTCTAATAATATTAAAGCTTATAGAGTTTATAATAAAAGAACAATGGTTATTGAAGAGTCTGTTCATGTTATGTTTGATGAAAATAATGTTAAAATAAATTCTGATTCTAATGTTAGTGATGATGAGTTTAGAGATTTTAATTTTGGTAAAGATATTCCTCAAGATAATAATGAATTAATTGAGGGGGAGAATAATTTTTATCAACCTGATCCAAGATCATAGAATATTCAAAAATATCATCCTATTGAAAATGTAATTGGAAATATTGATTCTAGTGTCAAAACTAGAAATTCTATTTTAAATTATTGTGCCAATTCAACTTTTATTTCTGATTTTGATCCTGTCAATATTAATGATGCTTTAAAAGATGCGAACTGGATTGTTTCTATATAAGATGAATTAAATCAGTTTTTTAGAAATAATGTTTGTATTTTAGTATAATTGCCTGAAGATAAGCAGGTAATTATAACTGAGTGGATCTTTAGAAACAAGCTGGATGAATCTGGATAGATTGTCAAAAACAAATCCATAATTGTTGCTAAAGGATACTCTCAAGAAGAAGGTATAGACATGTAGATTCATTTGCACATGTCGCCAGGTTAGTGGAAATTATAAGTTTTTTAGATTTTACATGTTTTCAAGGTTTTAAATTCTATCAAATGGATGTAAAAAGTGCTTTCTTAAATGGTTTTATTACTGAAGAAGTTTATGTTTATCAACCCCCTAGTTTTGAAAATGAAAAATTTCCCAACCAGGTATTTAAATTATCTAATGCTTTATACGGTCTCAAACAAGCACCTCTTTCTTGGTATGAAAGAATTTATTTATTTTTATTAAAAAATGGTTTCAAGAAAGGAAATGTTGATCCCAATATTTTTATTAAAATATCTTCTAATGATATTTAAATTGTTCAGATCTATGTTGATAATATTGTTTTTGGATCATCTAGTGAAATACTTTGTAATTATTTTTGTTTATTGATGTCTTCTGAATTTGACATGAGTTTAATGGGAGAATTAAAGTTCTTTCTTGGACTTCAAATTTCTCAAAGGAAAGATGGAATTTTTCATTAACAATCTAAGTATTCTAAAGATTTAGTTAAACAATTTGGTCTTGATTCCTCTAAATCCATGAAAACTCCTATGGGTACTAATTGTAAATTAGACAGTGATGCATCTGGTAAATCGGTTGATTTTACATTTTATAGAGGTATGATAGGTAGCTTACTATATTTAACTATATCTAGACCTGATATCGTTTTTAGTGTTTTTATGTGCTAGATTTTAAGATGATCATAAAGAAAGTCATATTAAAGCTGTAAAAAGAATAATTAGTTATGTTAAAGGAACTATTGATTCTGGTTTATTTTATCCAAAATATAACTGTTTTGATTTAACATATTATTCTAATTCTGATTTTGGAGGATTTAGAATTGACCGAAAAATCACATCAGGTATGTGTCATTTTTTTAGGAAACTTTTTAATATCTTGGTCATCTAAGAAAGAATTATTTGTTGCTTTATCTACTGCAGAAGTTGAGTATATCTCTGTTTCTAGTAGTTGTGCTCAAACTTTATGGATTAAGAAAACTTTATGTGATTTTGGTGTTTATCTTGATAAACTACCTATTTATTGGGATAATTCATCTACAATTTCTATTTCTAAAAACCCCTTACAAGATTCTAGAACAAAACATATTGATCATAGATTTCATTTCATTTGAGATCACGTGAATAAGGGTGATATTGTTTTAGAATTTATCCCTTCTTAAAATCTACTTGCAGATATTTTTACAAAGCCTTTAGACTCTGCTCAGTTTGAGAAAATTAAATTTTCTCTTGGTATGTTGGAATTTAAAATTTTATTTGTTCCATTTCTTTAGGGGGAGCATGTTTTCACTTTTTGTTTATTTAAAAAAAGGAGGAGAAGTTTTGGAGATACGGTTTGGGGAGAAATAATTTGGTTTTAATCATTTTAAAAATTCATTTATGGTTTAAATGTTTTGGTTTTGTAATTAGACAAAAAGGGGGATATTTTGTGTATGTGCATATTCCCTTTAATTTGTTTTCATGTGATTTTTTTTGATTACTTTTCTTCTGTATTTTGATGATATCTTAATTTATGTTATTTGGATTTTTGTGATTCTTATCATGTTGTAAAGATAAGATATTTCTCTATACTTTATTAGTTAATGAGGAAGTTGGAAAATTCTTATTTATTTCTCAAAAAATTCAATGAATTTGCTACAATGGTTTTAGAAACTCTACATTTCACCTTTTTAAATAATTTTTTTATTTATTTTACTAAAAATTTTACATTTATCCGATTTACATGAAACTTGATTCTATGGAAAGATAAAATGTTTATATTTATTTCATTAGTTTATATAAAAGTATAAAAATATCTTTTGAATGGACTTTTAATTACTTGAAGTTATGTTATATTGTTTTGTAGTAGCAGTTTTTTCAGAATTGTTTTTCTTATATTTTTTAATGATTTTAGGATCTATAGATGTCAGTTTTAATTGGTCATTTTTCTGTTTGAAAGGTAATAAGTTTTTCTAAAAATAATTAGATTTGACCAATGTATGAATCTGCTATTAGGAGCCCTTAAAAATTCGTTGAAATTTGTAAAAACATTCTGTCCAGATTTCTTACAAATGTATGGTTCATTTTTATCTTACAAAAGTATGGTTCATTTTTATCTCACAATAGTATGGTTCATTTTTATCTCACAAAAGTATGGTTTATTGTTTATCTCACATAACTATGGTATACTATTTATACCTTACGTTACGTTATTGTTCATACCATACGTTATGTTACTATTCATACCATACGTTACGTTACTATTCATACCAAACTTTACATTACTATTCATACCCTACGTTACATTATTGTTCATTTCACAAGGTAAGGTTTGGAAACCATACGTACTATTCACTCCAAAGTTACTATTCACTCCGAAGTTACTATTCACTCCAAAGTTACTGTTCACTTCGAAGTTATTGTTCATTCCGAAGTTATTGTTCATTCCGTGCAATTTTTTAAAAATTAATTTTCTAAAAAATTATGGATTATTTTTTAACAAATTTTTTTGTGACAAATTATCATTAAATATAAGGATTTTAATCAAAGAGTTTTTAGTATTTTTGGTGCTATATTTAGAGAAAAAAATTAATAATTTTTTTCAAAGTCTTTTACAAATAAAATTGGACATTTCAAGATTTTTTAAACTCAAATGTTTGAATTTAATTTCAGAATCTTCTGCTAGTTTTCAAGAACTATTTTGACAACGTTTAAATAATTTTAAATGGATTTAAAATTATGTTCTGAATCATTCAATGATTTTATTATTTTGGAGATTTTATTGGAAGACTTATTCAAAAAAATATTAATTCCTTTACTAGATATTTATTCGACGAGAATAAAGATGCAACAGTTCTGCTATTTTCATGGAGATATTTATGAGAGCTCTTAAATAAATTAATTTTGAATATCATAAGGAAGTGGAGCTTCTGCACCTGCTATATATTTTTATTCTCTATATATATCATTCTCTGTTGTAGGAAAAAGTACAATACAATAAAAAGAGAAATTGTTGTGAACTTTGAACCTTCTGCGCATTTGCAACATCCTGTGACACTCTACTTCACCACCTTCTTGTTCTCTTAGGTGCTGAATTAATTCTATTTCAACTACAATTGTATTGACGAGATGTGCTGATCTAAACCTCAAGAAACAGTACCTCTGCTTTAATTTTTATCTTCTCTTTCATCTGGTTCTGAGTCTGTAACACTACTTCCCATCTTTAACACACACTTTATTTTTATATTTATTTTTTTTCACACAAAAGCATTATTTCTTATTATTTTTCTTCGGGTTGTGACACTTGGATTCTAAAGTCAAGACTTTAGGGTTGTGACTCTCTATATCTAAAGTCAAGACTCTTTGGGTTGTGACTTTACTACTACAACTTGTCCCTTTATCAGCGCTAAAAACCGGCATTAACAGCGCTAGAAAAGCGTTGTTAATGCCGGCGTAGATAAAGGGGGGGTCCCCTTTATCAGCGCTCCGAGAAACGTTGATATAGGCAACCTTTATCAGTGCTAAAAAAAGCACTGATAAAGGACCCCCTTTATTAGCGCTTTTTTTTGTGCTGATAAAGGTCTCTTATATCAGCGCTTTTCGGAGCGCTAATAAAGGGGTCCTTTATCAACACTGTTAAAGGTGTCCTTTATCGGCGCTCAAAAAAGCACTGATAAAGGCACCATCGCCAGCACCTGCAAAACAAAACCTACACACCTGCACACCAGAATATCTTCACAAAGTATCACATGCACACCTGCACAAAATAGCACCCGCACACAATATTTTGACTGACAACGGTATATACATTTACTTAACATCATAAATATAAAAAAACACATTTCTATATACATTTTAAACATTGTTTTACATGGTTACAATTAAAATTATTCAACAACAGTTATAAACATTCATGTTTCATCCTTTGATATCTGTGATCCACTCTAAAAATTGGTGTTCATGGTATTTGTTTCCGAACAAAGCATCCGAACACAAGGAAAAAAATTCACCTATATAAGAAATCAAATATTATATTAGTAATGCAAAAATGAATGAAATTAAAACAATAATATAAAAGAATAAATTAATATGGAAATGTGAAACTAAAATATGAAATTTTAAACTCAAATGTTTTCATTCTCATAACAATGAAAGGGAGTAATATCAAATCAATATGTTTTTGATTGATTTATATCATTTAATAAATAATGATTCTTTATCTAATGAAAAGCATTACCGGTCACACTGTGTGTCGGAATGAGGTGCGGTCAAATCGTACACATCAATGGATCGTTGTCCTAAATTTTCAAAACAATCCGAACGTGTTTGCTCGGTATTCCGTATTTCAGTAGTGTTGTTTTCTAAAGTTTATGTCATTTTCAAACTGATATCAGACACTTTTAGCCATACCGGTCACACCGTGCATCGGATTAAGGTACGGTCGATTCGTATACATCACAAATGACTCTTGGATCATTTTACTAAAGTATCAAAACAATCCAAACACATTTTCTTAGTATTCCGTATGTCATAAGTGTTGTTTTCTAAAGTTTATCTCAATTTGAAACTGATATCAGACACTTTTAGCCATACCAGTCACACCATGTATCAGATTGAGGTGCGGTCGATTCGTACAAATCAAAAATGACTCATGGATCATTTTACTAAAGTATCAAAACAATATGAACGTGTTTTCTTGGTATTCTGTATGTCAGTAGTGTTGTTTTCCAAAGTTTATCTCAATTTGAAACTGATATCAGACACTTTTAGCCATACTGGTCACATCGTGCGTTGGATTGAGGTGTGATCAATTCTTACATGTCAAAAATGACTTAGGGATCATTTTCCTAAAGTATAAAAACAATACGAACGCTTTTTCTCAGTTTTCCATATGTCACTTGTGTTGTTTTCTAAAGTTTATCTCAATTTGAAACTGATATCAGACACTTTTAGCCATACCAGTCACACCGTGTGTCGGATTGAGGTGAGGTCAATTCATACACATCAAAAATGACTAATAGATCATTATCCAAAAGTATCAAAACAATATGAATGTGTTTTCTCAGTATTTCGTATGTCAGTAGTGTTGTTTTCTAAAGTTTATGTCAATTTGAAACTGATATCAGACACTATTAGCCATACCGGTCACACCGTGCGTCGGATTGAGGTGCGGTGAATTCTTACACATCACAAATGACTCATGGATCATTTTACTAAAGTATCAAAACAATCCGAACACGTTTTCTCAGTATTTCGTATGTTAATAGTGTTGCTTTCTAAAGTTTATGTCATTTTCAAACTGATATCAGACACTTTTATCCATACCAGTCACACCGTGCATTGGATTGAGGTTTGGTCGATCCGTACACTTCAAAAATGACTCATGGATTATTTTCCTACAGTTTCAAAACAATACGAATGCGTTTTCTCTATATTCCATATGTCAGTAGTGTTGTTTTCTAAAGATTATGTCATTTTCAAACTGATATCAGACACCTTTAGCCATACCGGTCACACCGTGCGTCAGATTGAGGTTTGGTCGATTCGTACACGTCACAAATGACTCATGCATCGTTTTCCTAAAGTTTCAAAACAATCCGAACGTGTTTTCTCAGTATTCTGTATGTCAGTAGTGTTGTTTTCTAAAGTTTATGTCATTTTCAAACTGATATCAGACACTATTAGCCACACTGGTTACACCGTGCGTCTGATTGGGGTGAGGTCAATTCATACATGTCACAAATGACTCATGGATTGTTTTCCTAAATTTTCAAAACAATCTGAACGTGTTTCCTTGGTATTATGTATGTCAGTAGTGTTGTTTTCTAAAGTTTATGTCATTTTCAAACTGATATCAGACACTTTTAGCCATACCGGTCACACCGTGTGTCGGATTGAGGTGTGGTCGATTCGTACATATCACAAAGGAATCATGGATCGTTGTACTAATGTTTCAAAACAATCTGAACGTGTTTTCATGGTATTTTGTATGTCAGTAGTGTTGTTTTCTAAAGTTTAGGTCATTTTCAAACTGATATCAGACACTTTTATCCATACCGGTCACACCGTGCATCATATTGAGGTGAGGTTGATTCGTACACTTCACAAATGACTCATGTATTGTTTTCCTAAAGTATAAAAACAATCTGAACATGTTTTCTTGGTATTCCATATGTCATTAGTGTTGTTTTCGACAGTTTATCTCAATTTGAAACTGATATCAGACACTTTTATCCATACCGGTCACACCATGTGTCGGATTGAGGTGTGGTTGATTCGTACACGTCACAAATGACTCATGGATCGTTTTCCTAAATTATCAAAACAATCCGAATTTGTTTTCTCGGTATTCCGTATGTCAGTAGTGTTGTTTTCCAAAGTTTATCTCAATTTGAAACTGATATTAGACACTTTTAGCCATACCGGTCACACCGTGCGTCGGATTGAGGCCCGGTAAATTCTTACACATCAAAAATGACTCAGGGATCGTTTTCCTAAATTATCAAAACAATCCGAACATGTTTTCTCATATTTCCGTATGTCACTTGTGTTTTTTTATAAAGTTTATCTCAATTTGAAACTGATATCAGACACTTTTATCCATAACGGTCACATCGTGCATCGGATTGAGGTGCAGTCAATTTTTACACATAAAAAATTTCGAATAGATCGTTGTAATAAAGTATCAAAACATTTCATACATGTTTTCTCGGTATTCCGTATGTCAGTAGTGTTGTTTTCTAAAGTTTATGTCAATTTGAAACTAATATCAGACACTATTAGCCATACATGTCACACTGTGAATCGGATTAAGGTGTGGTCGATTCGTACACGTCACAAATGACTCATGGATCATTTTCCTAAAGTATCAAAACAATCAAAACATCTTTTCTCGGTATTCCATATGTCAGTAGTGTTGTTTTCTAAAGTTTATGTCATTTTCAAACTGATATTAGACACTTTTAGCCATACCGGTCACACCGTGCGTCAGATTGAGGTGAGGTTGATTCGTACACGTCACATATGACTCATAGATCATTTTACTAAGTTTTCAAAACAATCCGAATGCGTTTTATCGATATTCCGTATGTCAGTAGTGTGGTTTTCTAAATTTTATGTCATTTTCAAACTAATATCAGACACTTTTAGCCATACCGGTCACACCGTGTGTCGGATTGAGGTTTGGTCGATTCGTACATGTCAAAAATTACTGATGAATCGCTGTACTAAAGTTTCAAAACAATCCGAATGCGTTTGCTCGGTATTCTGTATGTCAGTTGTGTTGTTTTCTAAAGTTTATGTCATTTTCAAACTGATATCAGACACTATTAGTCATACCGGTCACACCGTGCGTCGGATTGAGGTGTGTTCGATTATTACATGTCAAAAATGACTCATGGATTATTTTACTAAAGTTTCAAAACAATACAAACGTGTTTTCTCAGTATTCCGTATGTCAGTAGTGTTTTTTTCTAAAGTTTATGTCATTTTCAAACTGATATCAGACACTTTTAGCCATACGGGTCACACCGTGCATCATATTGAGTTGAATTTGATTCATACACGTCACAAATGACTCATGGATCGTTTTCCTAAAGTTTCAAAACAATCTGAATTCATTTTCTCGGTATTCCGTTTGTCAGTTGTGTTGTTTTCTAAAGTTATGTCAATTTCAAACTGATATCAGACACTATTAGCCATGCCGGTCACACCGTGCATAGGATTGAGGTGCGGTCGATTTTTATACATCACAAATGACTAATAGATCGTTGTCCTAAAGTATTAAAACAATCTGAATGCGTTTTATCGGTATTCTGTATGTCAGTGGTGTTTTTTTCCAAAGTTTATCTCAATTTGAAACTGATATCAGACACGTTTAGCCATACCGGTCACACCGTGCATCGGATTGAGGTGTGGTCAATTTATACACATCAAAAATGACTCATGTATCATTTTCCAAAAGTATAAAAATAATCCAAACTTGTTTTCTCAGTTTTTTGTATGTCACTTGTGTTGTTTTCTAATGTTTATGTCAATTTGAAACTGATATCATACACTTTTAGTCATACCGGTCACACCATGCATCGGATTGAGGTGCGGTCGATTCATACACGTCACAAATGACTCAGGGATCGTTTTCCTAAAGTATCAAAACAATCCAAAGGTGTTTTCTTGGTTTTCCTTATGTCACTTGTGGTGTTCTCTAAAGTTATGTCAATTTCAAACTGAGTAGTAGGAATTCACTAATCTAAGGATATGAAACATAAGAAAGGGAGATCATAGATTCTCAATAAGTGTAAAGGGAGATATCAATGACCATATAAAGATAACATAAGTATTAGGAATTCACCTTCATTGTCCTATTTGTTTACATTCTTCCATCAGGTACGTTGCCCATTCGTTTCTAAACACATTTATACCATCTTCCGAATAGGAGTTTTTGTGACAGTCATAGTAGTACTGAAAAAATATAAATATAAAAAGGATTAATAGTTATTTTAAATGAAGTAGTAATTATTTTCAAAAATACCTCTTCAGGGATGCTAGTTTGTTCATGAAATATGATCTCTTTCATAAATTTACAAACATAATAACCGCAGTCCTTGTCGTTTGTTTGTTTTTGACACTACAGAAAGATCAAGAAAATTAAGTAATATGTTTTGATATGTATTTGGATAGTGAAATATAATTATATATACCCATATACTTCTCCATTTGTAGATCTTGTGGTCATTGTCATCCTTATGCCCTGGATTCATTCTAGCCTTTAGACGATATTCATACACCGCCCTATCATAACAAAATCCTCATTAAAAGATAATATAAATTATATAAATGGATATTTAGTTCTAAAATGTTGGATCTAGTGTATTAAAAATTTAAAATCTCCATCATGTGTGGTCGTTTTGTTGGATATCCATGCAGTGAATCCAGAAAATAAATCTTTGGAGTATCCAAATTGACTGCAATGAGCATCCAATGATCCTTAAAAACACAAAAAGAAATAAGTACTGATAGAAATGAAAATATAATTGATATGATTAAAATGTAGAGTTTTAACCCTGCAACATTGGTATTAAAAAGAGTTTGTTAGTCATAATTCTACTTTGAAACGTTCTGAGAATATTTGACATTAATTCAGCCTGAAAATCAGAATCTATTTCTTCTCGTTGTGTAGAAATGGTGTGAGGACTAACAAGTACAAATTTGTATTCATGGGAAAATCCCTTAAATTGTTTTTCATATATATGCCTATGAAAAATATGAGATGTATTTAGCCATAATTATCAAAGTATATCGGCTTCTATGAAATCAAATCATGAAAACATACCTCATGTATACATTTATAACTGAGGCGCCAAGCCAGTCGTATGTGATTATCTCAGCAATAGAGTCTGCACTAACGAAATCTAATGTTTCCTCTCCGTAAATATCTTTTTCACAAACAATTGTACGACTCTTTCCACCTATCATTTTTGTATCCACATGAGGTTGCAATGATATTAAATGTGGATATAGAACGGGTGGGGTGAACGCGCTCTCAATAGATCGTTTTGATTGGTTGGTTGATCCTTTGGAGCCGCTCTTTCGTTTTATCTCCTCCATTTTGTCCTTCTGTAATAACATTCATCGGTTCAGCCATTTTCTAATTTAATGTTAAAGGTTCTGCTTGAAAAATGAATTGGAAATGAATACCTCATGGTCGACATGTTTTTTTACAAGATTCGACGGCCATGCAACAAATGTTCCAACAGCTTTTTCCACCGTATGAATGTCGTCATCATCATTTTTCACGGGTATCTCGACACTCGGCTGATGAGCTACATTAATCGACACTTTGACATGACCGGTTGGAAGTGGTTTGGAGTGTAGCGTGTCATTATACATATTGAACATCGTAGCCCTCACTACAAGGTGATGGGTGGGAGTTAAAAGATATAAATCATAGTCATTTTCACCCTGTAGAATATCATTACATGAAAGGTATCAATGTCTATGTGATTCACATTTCATAGAAAAGAATATTAGAACATTGATTACCTCTGTTAAGTCAGGTATTTGAGGGTAATGGCTCGCCTCAAAGTTGGTGGGGGGTGGGGTGGGATCTTCTCACACGGGTTGTTCTTAAGTTGTTTGTTGTCTTCGCCTCTCCTCCATCAAACTCTTTAGCATCTCTCCCTGAGTTTGTAATTTTTCTTCAAGGTTAGATACTCTATCTCTCATTACATGAAATTATTTAGTTTGTTCATCCTCTTGTTTTTTTTTCTGAAAATATGACTGGGGTGACACCCCAAAACCCACACCTCTGACGCGGCCATTATGTTCTGGCTGTTTCAAGGCCGCTGAAAGTATGTCTGCATCCGGTGCGGGTGTTGTTAATTCCTGTAACTATGTCAAATAGAAAATATGGAAAAAATAAGTAATCATCGTTATGTGATAGTGATTTAAACAAAACGAGTTTATATTATGTCATACTTACACATGTTTCCTACACTTTTTGTGTGTTTTCATCTACCAGTTTCCCCTCTTTATTAACACAAGCCTCCTTCCATAGCACATGGCGTGGAATTGAAGTGGCTTGGGATTTTGCTTCATCAATCTGCATATAAACAGAGAAACATTGTTACGGTGTTTTTTTATGTCACATAAAATTATTACAGTACTTTTAAAATACGTACCAATTGTTTTTCAATTGAAGCATACCCCAGCCTTGCTTTACGGTAGGGGTACGCTGGTTTTTCTGCCCGTTCTTTATTTTCAACACTTTGTTGTTGTTTCATAAATAATAACCTATCAATCAACGTGATGAATACAAGCAACGTTACACAACGTGTAACCAAACACAATGTACCTGAAAATTCTATTCTGCACGACGGTTGCAAAATGCATCCCACGTTCCTTGGGATATCAATTGTGCATAAAGAGGAGGCAGATGCAGCTTGATTTTCCCTTCAGCATCTTTCAGATGATGTTTCGTTAAAATGATGTGAAAGCCTATATGAATCCTTCCTACCAGTCTAAAAACATATTATTTGTTCGAAACATCTACTATAAATGCACTCTGCAAGAGATGATGAAGAGTTAGTCAATATTTCAGTATTTTATTTTATTTTATTTTAATAAATTAAATATATGATATCATAATGTTACCGTAATATCTTCCCACATTAATGTTTCCAACCCGCTGACAACATGGTGCCACGACTCTAAATCAATCAGCACGCGTTGCCGAGTAACGATTCCAATGTAGCTACTAAACATGGCTTTGTTGGGGTTTACATGCTGGCCTCGTTTATTCCATCTCACCTCATACTTGATGCCTTTTGCTTTTTCCTTAAGGATTTTGGCTAAAACTGTCAAACTATGGTGCACTTGTTTTTTTTGTGTCATCGGGGTTTCATCACCTACCATTTCCTCGGTTTCTACATCATCATTATGTTTCTCCGAAGCGCTAGCATCGGCACTGGGACCAGCTACAACAGGTTGAGAGACCTGTTGTACCTCAGCAGTGGGACCAACTGAAACAGGTTGAGAGACCTGTTGTCTCTCAGTAGTGGGACCAGCTGCAAGAGATTGAGAGACCTGTTGTGTCTCGGGATTGGGTGCATCAGCAGGTGAAGTAGTCATTATCTGCAGAACTGGGTTAACATTTAATTTGGATCACATAAATGCAGAAGCGAACCGATAATAATATAATGTAACACAATCTATATTACAATAAAAAAAACCTGATTATTGAACTCTCTTTTTTTTAAAGACTGAAGGGATTTGACCCCTCTATCAACTATTCATATCCCTTCATTGTGGTATCCTCTAACATACAAAACATTTTCTACATTGGGACCACTGTGAAATGATTGCGAAGTCCCAATGAAAGGGTCATCTTCCATTGAATTTTCATCTGACCCTTCAGCTGTTTTGGTCAATAACAGAACAATTGACCAGTTTTGGTTTGCAGGATCTAAAACATAAAATACTTGCACTGCCTGTGATGCCATTATAAACGGTTTGTCTTTCTCCCCTCCCTTACTGAAATCAACTTTCACGAATCCCAAATCATCTATTTTAACAACACTCATGTTATCAACTCACTTGAATTGAAATGTCGGAACTTGAAATTCCGTATAATCCAACTCCCATATTTGTTTAATGATGCCAAAGTATGACATATTCGCATAAATTGGATTTATGTCCTTAGCATCGGAAACATGCATCGCTTTAGCCACAAGTGTAACCCTACTATTATGCATGGTACTGTCTTCATCGTGTTCATTAGTATAAAATGTATAACCATTAACTATATAAGCATTGTAAGATAATGCATACACACTTGGTCCTCCGGCTAGACATCGAAGTCATTCCGAAATTGACTCTGGATTTTCATCTGACTTATTAAAAATTTGATCTCGAAACCATCCTATATATTGTCGATTATGTGTATCTGATATCCATTTTTCCTCCCTAGATGGATTCAAATGCCTAATAATTTCTTTGTGGATTTCAACATATGGGTCAACGTCAAAAATGTTATGCAAAACATAAAGGTGGGCCTGCTCCCGATCTGTAATATTGATTTTGGCAACCTGTCTTCCATAAATTCCTTCACCCTCAAGCCGCCCAGTGTGACGAGATTTCAGTAATCCAATGCTTTCCACACCAGACAAGTATTCGGTATAGAATTCAAAGTCTTCCTCAACAATATATCACTCTGCAATACAACCCTCTGGACAACTTCTATTTCTGACATACCCTTTCATAATCTTTATATACCGTTCAATGGGGTACATCCATCTGTAATGTACAGGACCACATAGTCGAATCTCTCTCACCAAGGGGACCATCAATTGAATGATCATATCAAAAAATTAAGGCAGGAATAACATTTCTAATTCACATAATATGACGGAAATTTCTTTTTCCATAGCTGGCAATTTTGTCGGGTCAATAACTTTGTTGCATATAGCTTTGAATAAGAAACACAGTTTCGTTAATGTATGGCGGACATTCTTGGGAAAAATTCAACGTAAAGCAATTGAAATGAGATCTTGAATCAAAACATGACAGTCATGTGATTTTAGAGCTTTTAACTTCAAGTCGCTCATTGACATGAGGTTACTGATATTTGACGAATACCCCTCTGGAACCTTTACATCATTCAAGAAGTTGAAAAACTGATATCTCTCCTACCTGGAAAGAGTGTAAGTAGAAGGAGGAAGAAATGTTTGTTTTTCACCCTTCACTGGTGCCAACTCTTCTCTTATTATCATCTCAACCATGTCCAACCTAGCCTTAATTAATTATTTTGTTTTTTCATATGTATTTAGAAACGTGCCGATAACACTATCAAATATATATTTTTCTACATGCATAACATCAAGAAAATGTCTTACATACAGACAATTCCAGTATTGTAATTCAAAAAACTGATCCCTTTTTCCAACCGATTTTCGTAAGGTTTTTCAAAGCCGGTTTACCAAAAGTAGTGTCCACATTTTTAACTTTCTCAAACAATTGATCGCCTGTTAGTGGAGACGGTGTTGTACGTTCTTCTGAACATCCATCGAATGTTGTCGTCCAAGAACGGTACTTATGTCGTCATGGTAGAAATCTGCAATGTCCTAGAAACACAGTTTTCGATGAATGTTTCAACCTAATTGATTGTGTACCTTCTTCGCAAACGGGACAACCTTGAGTTCCTTTAATGCTATATCCTGAAAAATTTCCATAAACATGGAATTCATTTATCATCCCATACAAAATGACTCTCAAAGTGAAATCTTCCTTTCTGTAAGCATCATACAATATAACACCTAAATCCCACAATAATTTCAAATCTTCTATCAATGGAGCTAAATAAACATCAATATCATTACCCGGTTGTTTTGGTCCTGATATAAGCATAGATAACATGATGTATGTTCGTTTCATTAATAACCACGGTGATAAGTTATAATTTATCAACATAACCAGCCATGTACTATGACTGTTTCTTTGAAAACCAAAAGGATTCACTCCATCTGTAGATAATTCAAGATGAAGGTTTCTTGACTCGTTTCCAAATTCAGGATACTCGTGATCGATTCTCTTCCACTGAGGAGAGTCTGTCGGGTGATGTAGTATCCCATCTTTAATTCTTGTATCTACATGCCATGTTAATTGTTCTGTAGTCTCCTCACTTCCATATAGGCGTATAAACCTTGGAATGATTGGAAAGTACCATACAACTTTAGTAGGACTGGATTCATCTTTCTTGTATCGAGAAGCACCAAACTTTGGGAATTATTTAAGTGATTTTTGGTCCTTGTGAAACAGTATACAGTCATTCGGTCAGGCGTATAATCTTTCATAGATCATACCCATCGAGTGTAGCATTCGTTTGGCATCGTATGTTCAGCTCGAGAGCTCATTGTCTTCTGGGAGCATGTCATTCATGAGAGAAAGTAGTTTCGTAAAACTGGCGTCACTCCACTCGTTGTCTGCTTTCAAATTATACAGCTTCAGTACAGCTGACAATGCTTTATATTTAGTGCATCCAGCATACAATGGCGTCTTTGCACAACTTTTTAACTTCTCAAACAATTTTAGGCAATCACGAATTTCATCTTCGACAGTCCTTGTTATTTCCTCAATACGATCTTCATCATCATTCACATCTGTAATCATATCCTCCATACATTCATCTTCATTGTTCATGTTTGTAATCATATGAGATGATCTATAAACTCAGTGTCATCACAGTCACTACCTGCATTCGTTGTTTCCCCATGTTTATTTCAACATGTATAACTTTGATCAATTCCGTGACAGATCAAGTGTTCTTCCAACTTCTCTGGACTAATTTTTTTTGAATAACAACATTGTAAACATGTACAAAGTATTTTATAAGAGTCACATGCATGATCATTTGCAAACTTGATAAACTCTTTCACGCCTTCTTCATACTCTTTTGTCAACCGATTGGCATTCATCCATTCGTAATTTATATTCATCCTATTTGAAATCCATAGGATGAGTATATAGGTTAGGGGAGAAGGAATATGAGTATAATTTAGATAAAAAACTAGATACATCAAAAATGGTAGGGGGTGTTCTCATTAATAGAAAATCTTGGGTGGTTCTTGGGATTCATCCAATCACTTCCTCTCTTCGATCACCCCTGATGAGGGGTGGTTCTTAGGAGTTTTTTATAGCGTGTTAGTGAGTTTTCCCATCATAATTCTTCCATTACTAATATCCTTTATTTTCCTAGGATTTGGGATGATTTTAACTAGGATTTGTGTGATGATTTCACTATATCATCTTAAAATCAATTTAGATGATGTAGATTTTGATTGTATTGGCTAGAGGTTATCCTTGTATGATGAGCGCACCATGTTTTGTGAGGTAGGTGGACCCTATAATACAAAACCATGTTCCAATTTATGCATGATTTTGCATTCATGCATGAGTATATGTGTTCCAGTGAAAGGGATAGAAATCAAGAGCAACCAAGGTAAATAAATAGGGTGTTTTTGAGAGATTGATTGAGGGTTCTATTGAATGTTTGTGATTTTGTGATCATCCAGAGATTATGTCTCCATGGATTAGTTGTGTTTATGAAAGGATCGGGTTTGGTATGAGTTTTGTATAGCCTAGTTAAGTTTTCTAAGGCTATTTGATTAGAGTCTTAGGCCTAAAGAAGATGGATCATATAGTTTTATATATCACGTATGATGAGGAACACCCTCTTAAGGATATATAAGAGTCATGGTGTGATAATATGATGTGAGATATAGAAATGGGGATATATATAAACCAAATAGAGCACAAAACAAAACCATGAGGATCTATAAGCATAGAACATAAATAATACATAAACATGATCCATATACTGTGTCAACTGAACAAAAAAGAAACTAAAAACAGAGATAGAATAAATCAGAACCCGACCATATATCATCGTGACCTTTGGGTTACCACTAACTATAAGACCAACCTTCTTTAAAGGAAACCTAAATAAGAAACTCAAACCTAAAAATAACTTGGGTCTACTGATGTCGAGCGTCACAAGTAGGGTGTGAGCATAAAACAACTTAGTAGGTAAGCACCACAAAATCCATACATTACCTTTCCTGAAATAATACAAAAACACTAGTTTGAAATACATTTATAAAATAGGTTTTTATCATTTAAAGAACCAACACATATTTTTTAGAAAATCCATTTTCAAAACAAATCACGACTTCCCTTTTTAAAATAGTTATCTAGTTTAAAAAATGAATTCAAAATTCAATATAAGAATACAAACAAGGTGATCACAGAGCCATGATGAAATTAATTGAAACAATAAAAGTAGAAAAATACTGGAAAACTATATAACCAAAGTGCAGAAAAATAAAGAAGAACATATAGATAGGTAATCATTAGAATTACCTAAACATACCTAGAATAAATCCCTTGAATTACTAGGTTCAGACTCACCTGCCGACATATGGTGTACCTCTATAGTGAACAACCAACATTGATGCACCATTATAGCAGTATACCAGAGAATGAAGAGGCCATCACATGCACGGTATAAAACAATAACACACAAGTTCCAACCGGGCCTATACATCACATGAGTTTCTAAACCAATTTCCAAAACACCACAAAATACCAATAGATCTTTAGAATTTACAAATCAAATTCCATTTTCAAAACCAAGGGGAAAACACCATGTAAGCTTTTAAGATTCCAAATGGGCCTTTATTCCATTTAGAAACCAAACCACACCTCAAGAAGCCAAACATAATTAATCTCAATATTGAAAATAAATGCAAACATAATTAATTCATGCAAATTCAATTTTACTCACCTTAATGAGGAGGACCCGGTTGCAGCGGAGAAGGAGGCGTCGACAGCGGAGGCACCGGAGGCAGCGAAGGCAGCGCGGAGGCAGCGCAGAGGCAGCGGAGGTAGCAGAAGCAGCTCGGAGGTAGCGAAGGAGGACGAGGAGGAGGCCGTGGTGGAGGACCCGCGGTGGAGAGGAGGCAGCAGAGTAGGCGGAGGAGGCGCCGGTGGAGGATGGGGAGGACGAGGCCGTGGTGGAGGAGGAGGAGGAGGAGCAGGCGCAGAGGAGGAGGAGGAGGCGGTGGCTGGAGGAGGAGGAGGCGGCGGCCGGAGGAGGAGGATAAGGAGGAGGAGGCGGCCATGGCAGAAGAGGAGGAGAAGGAGGTGGCAGTCGCGGCGGTAGCGGCGGCAGCAGCACAGAGGAGGGCTTCCGCGAGAGCTTGACAGGGTGCGGAGAGGAGGAAGAGGACCCGGTGGATTTTATCAATCCCGCGTGGACCTTTATCAGCGCTGAAAAACGGTGTATTTATCAGCGCTAAAATGAAAAGCACTGATAAATACCACCTTTATCAGCGCTTTTTTAGCGCTGATAAAAGCCGGACATTATCAGCGCTTTTTAGCGCTGATAAATACGTAGTTTATCAGCGCTAATAAAAGCGCTGATAAATGTATCAATTTAAGAGTTTCTTTATATTATTATATATTTATTTAACTCTAAATATATATATCTCTATTTATACTTATAAAATTATTTGAAAGGTATATTTATATTTATATCATTGAAAATATAATAAAATATATATTTATTTTTTAAAAATAATTTAATTTTAATTATAAGTGTACATTTTTTATAACATATATATTATATGGGTAACATAATGAATTATAATATTTATAAATGAACATTATTCAATATGCACATATGTATACGCATGTATGATATATTCATTGGAAAACACATATATATACACGCACGTATGATATTCATTGGCCCCAATTCATTGGAAAACACATATATATATTCAATAATTTCAATTATAGTACATATATATTAGAATGCATTATATATTTATAAATAAAACTAATAAATTAAATATAAAGAAATATAATAAGTATATAATAAATATAATGAATTGATAAATCTAATAAATATAATGAATTAATAAATCTAATAAATTAATATATAATGAATTAATAAATCTAATAAATATATAATGAATTAATAAATCTAATAAATATATTTATTATTAATCTTATAATTATTTAATTATATATATATATAATTATTTAATTATATATATAAATATGTAGTTTATCAGCACTAATAAAAGCGCTGAAAAATGTATAAATTTAAGAATTTCTTTATATTATTATATATTTATTTAACTCTAAATATTTATCTCTATTTATACTTATAAAATTATTTGAAAGGTATATTTATATATATATCATTGAAAATATAATAAAATATATATTTATTTTTTAAATATAATTTAATTTTAAGTGTACATTTAATTAATATATATATATATATATATTATGTGGGTAACATAATGAATTATAATCTATAAATGAACATTATTCAATATGCACATATATATACGCATGTATGATATATTCATTGACCTCAATTCATTGGAAAACACATATATATAGACGCGCACATGTATGATATTGATCGATCTCAATTCATTGGAAAACACATATATATTCAATAATTTCAATTATACATATATATTAGAACGCATTATATATTTATAAATAAAACAAATACATTAAATATATAGAAATATAATAAATATACATTAAATATAATGAATTAATAAATCTAATAAATATATAATGAATTAATAAATATAATAAATATATAATGAATTAATAAATCTAATAAATATATAATGAATTAATAAATCTAATAAATATATATTGAATTAATTAATCTAATAAATATATTTAGTATTAATCATATAATTATAATATATATATATATATTTAGTTATAACATGTGTTTTTTATTTAATGTATACAATAAATATTATCACCGCTAAGAAAAGCGCTGATAAAGGGGACCTTTATCAGCGCTTTTTTTAGCGTTGATAAAGGCCCACCCCTTTATCAGCGCTTTTCCGTTAGCGCTGATAAAGGCAAGCACATGCCTTGCCCAGTTTTGTGGTAGTGCTCCCAGTATCTAAAGTCAGGTTGTAAGGGTTGTGACTCCCCACACAAAAGTCAGTGTTGTGGTTATCCCTCCACTAGAAAAGGATTTTTTTAATTGGCTTATGATTCCCCTTTAAAATCATTTTTAGTGCACACGTATCTCTCGCCGAGTAGAGAGGTATAAGAGTAGAGTAGGCCCACTTTGGAACGAACTACTATAAAAAAACATCCTTGCGTAATTTATTATTTCCACTGCTAATTAACCTTAATAATTAACTTTGATAATTAATTTATTTGATTAAAATTTTTAATCTGGTCTATTCACCCCCCCCCTCTAGACTATCTGCCATTACCCTATCCGGCCTAATAGTTTATGGAAATTGTTTCTCTTTTACGGGTTATACCACAAACAATTCTTACGAAACCCAATTCGTTTCAGGGGTTATGATTCAATGAGATGATTATGAAACCTATCTATATTACACATTTTATGATATGATTACATGTTTATTATACCCATTTCATTTCAAGGGTTATGATATGATTATTTTTTATGATGTTGTGGCATAAGTTTGTAATATTTCATTATGTGATAGGTGGGGCCTATATATCCATCCAATGCATTGGGTAAAAATTTACATCTCATGAGATAGAAATGGATAGAATTAGGAGAGAACCCAATTTAGTATATTACTTTTTCTACTATAATGGTCTTGGGAGTGAACCTCAACTACTAAGATGGTTGTGGAGTTAACCCCATTCCACTAATATAGCCTTGGTAGTGATCCATATCTATAATGGGAATTATTTTATATGTTTATGTGTCTGCCAAAATTCCATGTTTTATTCAAATGTTATTCCTTAAAGGTTTACTCGCTTGATTCCCTTATGATTCATGTCTTATGAACTACCAATATTTATTACATGGCTCTTGATTATGATCATTCATATGAAGGGCATGATATACTAATGTTATGATCTTGTTCTCATACACTTATGATCTTGATTATGCTTACAAATCTCCCTTTTTTACCCTTACCGAGCATCTCAAATCACCCTTTATTATGTTATCATTATATAGTTTATGAATAAATGTATTATATATGATGTTTCTAAGAAGGGTTCTAGTCATGGAGCACCTAGTAGAAGATGACGTAGCTCCCTTATAGACTAGTGTTTTTGTTTCCTTATTTCCAAAGGCATCAAACTAATACACTCTTTGGGCATGAGTTTTTTTAATGTAATAAGTATTATAAAAAATTATGTAAAGTCTATGTATGTGAATATAAGGTTGTTATAGAGGATTTCAGTATCATATTAGGGAATCTCAGATTCTACCAAAAAGGTATGTTGACAATCTTCCATCTTATCATGAGCCTGAATTTAGTGGCAATGTATTCCTATAAATATCTTATTGGAAGAAGGTTACGATATTTAGAAAGAAGTTAAATTTGAGCCCCATATATATTAGTCCCCTTAATATTATTTATTGCATGTGGAAGGTATCTTATCACTAGATGATTCTACCAAAACTCTCTCATGTTTGTAATGTGTTCAACATATATCTCATGTAGTAGTACATAACTGATCATTAAAAAATAATACAACATATTGATATCTCTTATGAGGAACAACTGTTGGAGATTTTTTTATCATTTTATAAGTTTCTATGAAATAAGTCCACTCACTTAGTCAGAGTTTTTTTGGTGAAATCGTAAATTATAAGAAGATATCTGGGGTCCTAAGGTTGTTATGAGGGAGATGTTTCCAAATTTCTTTGTATAATAAAGACTTAATTTAATGGGTGAAATTATTATAAGGTTTTTTAAAATTTATACACTTATATTTTATGAAATATTTCTATTTAAAAAAAATACTTCCCTTATATCTTTCTTTACATGAAATGCCAAGTTTAAATGAACCATTATATACTATTGAAATATTATTATTTAATATGGCATTTATCATCAAGTAATTTTATTGGAGGGTATTAGTTTGACTAACTAAAGTATTAAAATTTTTAGTTTAAAAATTTATAGAATGAACTCATTATTTATAAATTGATTAGAAATGAAAATGAAAGCATTTGTAACTAAAATAGTTAGTTTTCAGAAAACTATTTTTTATGCACACAATCTATTTTATATTAATAAATTATATTATTCAATATTTATTAGTGATTTAACTGGAATTTATATATTATATATTAAATGATATGTTTTAACATTAATACAATGTTGTTTACTAGGTATGGGATAAAAATAGATATAATTCTATGATTAAAACACATTATTCTAAAAAAGGGTTTCATAGCATTTTTCATCCTTATTTTAAAACATATTTCTAACACTTATTAAAATAAAATATTTAAAAATTGATTCCATATTTGAATCAGTACGTTAAAATTTTGTAAATATTTTTCTCCTATTTTTTACCATTATCATTAGTAACCATAGAAAAGACTTTTCACCTAGGTTAGGGAAAAATATGAAAAATAGTGTGGAACATTTGGATAAGGCATTAAAATATCTCTAAAATATTACTATATCCCATTGGATGAGTGTAGTTGATCAAATTTTATCCATGTTATGAATATATTGAAACTTGGTACCATTTTTCTTTAATTAAGACCTTTATGTTATTTTAAGAAAAAGGTAAATATTAAATGTCGCTCTATTGATTTTAATTTCAATTATATGTTTTCATATTTAAAGAATGATGTTATGAAAGAATATAAAAGTTTATTTTGAGAATAAATTATCTAATTTTATTATGTTAATTTATTTAAAATGTTCATGGATGATATAATTGAATTTGAGGCTTATGCAATGCCGATATATCTCTTGTGTAGGCAGAAAAAAAGTCAAGGTAAATAATATTAAAAATAATAAAGATAATATTATTTTATTAATTGGGGAATGTCATGAATTTCATATAAAATTATAATTTATAATTTATGGTACATGTGTTTATATTTGAATTGATTTTTTTTCTTGATATCATTAAATTCAAATTAATTTAATAGTCTCAAAAAATGACTTAAATAATGATGTTTCATATTAACTAATATTATATTCAATGATTTAAAAATCATGAAAAATATTTTTAGAGGATAAGTTTGATTTTAAATGGTTAAAAATTTCATCCATGGACTATTTTTGTGAAAGATATCACCATAGAATAAAACTTATGACACTTATAGTTTAAAAAATGTGTTACTGTGGTTATGGTTAAAATTGTTATGAAGGGGTTTAAAAAATAATTATTAAAATGAAACATAGAAAAGTATAAATTCTATTATTTGATGATATTTTAACGTTATCCTTTATGAACATTTAAATTATGTCCATTTTTTTCCACATTTCCTTTTTAAGATATATATTATATTTAAATATTTAATGTAATTCTATGTTCTTTATTTCCCATAATTATAAAATGAATCTTATCTTTCTCCCTAATTAATTTTTTTGACCTCATGGATCATCCAATACCAAACCTAATACAATTTTATCTTCATTGCACACGTCCAAATTCTTTTGGTATTTCTAAAATTCCATTCTTTATTGTCTTTAGTTCCAAGACAAAGGAGGATTCTCAATGAATAGGTACAACACTTAACTAAGAACATTCAAATTTATTTATTTTTAATGATCCTCCAAAATATATGGAATAAATTATAAAAAAAATTAATTCAACATCATAAATATATCTAATTATTATTATTATGATGTGATGTCCATTATTCGCATCCTCTCTATCCTATATAAAAAGAAAACACTACACCTACGTATGTGTGGCCTACCACCTACATGAAGTGATGCATTATATTTTCATTAAAATGATGAATTTAAAAAATATATCTTATAATTATGAAATTATTATAGTTCATTAAAGGATAATTATTTTTACTTTTTTCATTATATCCATCAAAAAGTGGAAAAATCAATTTTGTGTATATATAGAGTACCATATCCATGAAGTGATATAATTAATTTTTTATCACCGCTTTATAATAATTATTATAAAAGATTATATAATAATTATATCTTATTCTTATAATATTATTAAAATCCTTTATATGATTTAACCATGATCAAATTTAAAGTATCAATACTGCTTAACCGAAACGGGCATGCAAAATCAACCAGTTATCACTTGAAAAAGCATTTTTAATAAATTATTTTAAATAATGGGTGATATGATGTTTTAATTAAATAATATGTGGCATGATATATTTTTTATGGTTCTTTAATGTATTTAAACTAAATATATGTATATTTTATAGGTTTTTTGAATGCATACAAAGAAAGGAAAAACATTAGGTAAGAGTTTATGTTACAATCTCATTTATTTTAAGGATTGTTTAAAAAATATTTACATTCATGGAAATTTTATGCATAATCTTATTAAAACAAGATAAATTTTATTCCACTTTATTTATTTCTCGAAATTTCATGTAATCATATCATTTTTCATTCTTTAAAATACAAAATAACAAAGAAAGTGTTTTTAAAGAAAAATCGATAGTATTTCCTCTTTCACAGATAAATATTTTCTTCCACATCCATAGTTATAAAAATTGTTTTATGGAAGTTATTTCATATAATTTAAATATTTTAAAAACTAATTTTTAGTACTAATGAATATATTTAAATTTTTTAAAAAAAATTATTCCTTTTAAGTGGTTTTTTGAAAAATAAGTTTTTCACTTTTTACAAACATTTGAAAGAAGTGTTTTATTTTAATATATACTATATGATTGGATTATCCCACTCTGATAACAATTATTTTCATTGAATCATACATTACATATTTCTATGGTAAATTTCAATGAAAGTTATTTTCTCAGATTTTAGGCAATATTATGTTAAAATGTTATCCAAGGAAAAAAGGATTTCCCCCCATGTTTATAAATAAATGTTCCAATGCACATTTAAAGTTATTTTATATATATGTTAACATCCTATGATTTTTCTTATACTTCAAGGACTATAAGTTCTAATGAAACTATGCATATTATTATTATGGATGGAATATGGCTATGTGATGATGAAACATTTGTGAAACCCATTATGTTTTATAAGTTATTCTATAATGAATTGATGATTGTTTTATGATCTTTCGTCACACACACATTAATTAATATATATATATATATATATATATATATATATATATATATAATTATTATATGGGTGATTCTATTAAATTCCACCAATGCATTCGGTAAATCCTTATATACTAGGAAAGTTGAGGACTCGAGCAAGCTCGATCCTAATTTTTTTAAGAAAATATAAAAACATCAACACATCGTACATGCGACACAAAAATCACCATCAAACAAAAAGTGGAAACAAAAATTCCAAAGACCCGCACACTATCAACAACAAACTCAGTCACACGTAGGTCAGGAAAAATCCATCTCACACTCAAATCCTCCTCTAGCCAAGCTCTAGCCACCCGAATCCCGAGGCACACCAATCACACAAACCTCACCCCATCAATCACTAATAATAGAGCTGGACTATGCCAGCCTGTACACCGTCAATGCCGACACATCACCAATCACGCGTGCACCACCCTAAATGTCCAGCATTCCAAAGTTGCATCATGCACACACCAAGGGAAACCGCTTTCCATTTTTCTATGCCACAAACAATCAATACACATCCCAATTAGACAAAAGGTAAACTATCTGCATCCCAACCTCATCCCAAGGATGAGGTCGTCGCCGGTCTTCAACGCCGGAGTTGACCAAACACGAGGCCTCCTCCCATTGAATTCGTCTACAAGTCTCAACACCAGCATCGTCGGCCCACGTCGAAACTGCGTTGCAGCATCACAGCGGCCCATCGTTCCCCACACCAGATCAGAAACTAAGTCTTCTCCACCACCCAAGGTCGCCCCCATCCACACACCACGATGCTTCGCGAAATCTCCCCCACCCTCCGGGAAATCGTCACTTCGCCACATCCCACGCCCACGATCCACGTCACTGCAACCGGCCAGCCACCACACCAGAAGATTTTTGATCGCCTTCGTTGAGCATGCCCTGAAGTCTTCTCCCACGTCTCGATTAATCCTAGGTCATCGACCTACACCCACTTCTGATCCACAACCCTCACTGGCTCCACATCACCAGCTGTCACCTTATGTCGCCATCTCGCAACGGCATCCAACAAGCTATGTCATCAGATGATGACCCACAACCCTCGCCAACTCAACAGATCTGCCCTAAATCCCATATGATCATCATCGACTTTCTCCTTGCACTGCTGTCTTGCAACTCCATCCAACAAGCTCCTCCAAGATCCCAAGTCCTGCACATCACCCCACCGGGATCCCATACGCATTGACCCGCCATCGAGACATCATTGCCACCAACCCCAGCCAGGTCTTCCATCAATAACAACCAATCGATGAAGTTGGTCTGCTCGGAAGCAACCGTAACCCATGCCAGCGGATGTCCCCACGCTCCATCATCGGCAACCAAAAAGGTGGAATCCTCAACCTGATGCAGCAAAAACCACCGCAAGAGTCGATGTGGTGGCAGGCCCCTACCCACGTCATTGTCTACCTGAACGCCTTCAACCACACGAGGGTATTGTTTGATCACACAGATCTAACCTCCAACTCCTATTGGAGCTAAGAGATTAGTAGTACAGGCACCACCACATAGAGAAACCATTTCATAATGACCAATAATTTCATCGTCGAAACCGTTACTAAACCCCCTAGAAATAGATGAAATCCTATTATTCAAAAATGTATTTGGGCACTCGAGGTACCCAATGGGTAATATTTCTGTGCATGGTTTTCCATTGAATATGTTCTTGAGAGCCACTTATTGTACAATACCTCAACTGTGATGACTTTGCACCCATTTTGAATCTCACTAGGTACTTGGTTCCCCTTCACCATGTAATCTATGGTTTGGCTACTCAAAAATAGTAGTAAAAGCCTATAATTTTCTCATATCCTCCTATGATTTTCTATAAAATTTGTTCATATGTCTAAAATTACTCCAAAATTGAATCATAATCACTAGAAATAAAATAAGGTTCCCCAAAATCTAATCCTAATGGGCTCTAGTTCCAAATTAGTATAGATTTCCCTTGATTTCCACGAAATGTGATGGTGCAGGTCATTATACTCTAGAACATAGGTCATCAATTTAATAGACCATACCTCTTCAATTTTTTTACTTTGGTGTTGTATGTGATGGAGGTTTTCGTAAATGTTTTGAGTGTGAAGGGGGTAACTTGGTTCTAAGGTTCTAGCAAGAGATTTTCCCTAAGGAATGGTAGTTTTTATTGCAGTATGGACGTGTTATTTGTGATGTGGAGGACTAGTATGGGTTTAGTGTTTTTCAATGACCATTGGGTTTCATCATGTGGTCAATTAGGGTCGTTTTTTTGAGATTTTTGTTGGTTTTATTTATCTTGGCGAGGTTGCATCGTTGTTCTTACCCTTTGTCATGGTAGTGGGTAGGAAGAGTCCTAAATGTGGCATGGAATGTTAGTTGTATCATAGATACCATGAGGGGGGTTTATAGTTGTAAATTTAATTTGTTAGTGGATTCCCCATGATACTTGAATTCTTTCACCATTATTCACTTAGTTCATAAGATACATGGCATTGACCATGTTGTATCTCTATGATGTGGTTTTGGTTAGCCCCATTACATCATGATCTTCTTCCTTCAACTATGGAATATGCTCCATGTCTGATTGTTGTGGAATAATCTAGGGTGTTGTTTCATGACCCTTTAAGTTAGATTCTGGGTAAATTTTATGAACCCATATATAACCTATCATTATTTCAATATTTCACTTGAACCTTGAGTGGAATGATTGATTCCTTTGGAGGGACTTTGTCCCCTTTCATCGTCTTTAAACCCGATTATTGAGAGGTAAATCCTTGGTTAATCTAGGTGGGTTTGATATTCATTATTTTTTTATTCCCATTATTATTCCAGAGAGGGTTTTAGTTCTTGGAATTATATTAATGTTCTTGGGCTAGACCCTAAGTTGTACACCCATCTTATGTGATTTCCAATAGGGGGATTTAATCTTCATGGGCTATGCAGCCGATTTTATTTCTGTAATGAGATAATAGTTTTAATTATATATATCCAAATGGATCAATGTACGTGATTTCCACATAGTGTTTTCCCTTAGAACTGTTTGGGTCGATGTAGCCAAATATTTATGTAGGCAATTCTAAATGACGTAGCTAATTTGGCCACACAACCAATTGATATACATGGCTAAATTAAACACATAGACAAACTTTCCATGATGGTGATTCTCTACATACACATTTCTCTTCACATAACCATTTTTATCATGTAGGTGAATCCCATTTAAATATAAATTTTTTCAATGTAATTTTTTGTAACATAGTCATTTCCCTTGAAGTAGTCATTTGGGTGTATGTAGCTATTTCTCGATGTATGTGATTGAAGTTAACATATTAAATTCATTTGGGTGGACATTTCCGATCTATGTGTTCTTCCCAAAATATGAATTTCTCAATGTAGTCGAATTCCCATGTACATGATGCGACATGTATACACAATTTCTACCACTAAAGTCGAATCCTCACATACTAGAGCTCTACAGGCCGACCTAGGATCCTTCTCTGTCAAATAGACTTCACACAAATTTGAGAAATTTTCCTATCATGATCATGCACTTAAATGGATGTATTTTTTCTCCTTCAATAGCAACCAGTGAAAATGAGAGGCATTGCATCATGTATAAGAAGGGTTCATGGGATTTTTGGCAGCTTGGTATTATTTTTTGCATGTTCACTATAGTACTTAACAATGCTCAGGAAGCAGCTATAATTAGATTGAATTCATAGCAGTGGAAGAGGTTTCAACCTCGACAATATGGGTAAACATTTCAAAATAATACTTGGAAGAGCATATCACACATTCATGAATGATGAGGAACCACTACGTCAACATCACTAAATTGAACATTCCACTCTAGAGAGCTTGGCTTCAAAATGTTCATTGGATTCTACCATGATATAAATGATCTCGAAAATTAGGCTTCAAAAAGGAATGTCAGTTCCTCTTTTTTAATTTTTAAATTACATTTAGAGAAATGTTAAACTTCTTTTATCTTTTATTCAGAAAATAAATTTAGTTTCTTATATTCCTATTCAAATTTTATTATAGAAACAACAAAAATTAAACACACAACACAGAAATAAATCCTTATAGAAAATAAAATAAAATAAATTAGAAACATATTCATTCTTACATAATAAATCTCCAATGTAAGACTAATTAACCCATTAAAAACACGTAGAAATAATAAAAATATATGTGGTACAGTGTAAAGGAATGGTGAAACTTCCCAACTTGGGTGGAACATGCTGCTGCCCCGAGTCAGATCACCACATGACCTTAGGTGAACCTCTACGTATGCTAGAGGTTTCTGACTTGCAACAGGGGTCTAATATCGATAATGGGAAGACTATAACCTATTTTATTAGAGTAATAAGTAAGTGTAAAATAAGAAACAATAACTAAATAACATATACCTACAAACATAATAGTGCAACGATCATGAGTTGTCCAAAACTGGAGATATAATATCAAAACTGAAATGTAAATATTCCATGCTAAAGTATGTGCCAACTATCAAAATTAAAACCCAAAAGTAAGGACACTAAAAACTCCCATGAAGGTACCAAACACAGTCTGGTTCCCTCATCAATGCTCTATCCGAAATAATTCATCTAACATAGGAATTTAAGCTTATCTTGTCCTAAAAACAAGATATCTTTTTAGGTACCAATCAGGTAGCTTGAGTAGGATGTGATTACAACTCAGTAGGCCACCACCAGTACATCTAAAACAACATCTAGTCGATAAAATTGTATATATTTATGTAAATAAACAAGTTAAATACATAATCAATCATTTATCATATTCTTATTTAATCTTTATTTCACCACATAAACCACTGGGTTCTTGAGGAAAACTATACATGAATACCTTCTTCAACATGTGCCGAGTTTCAAACATGTCACATATTCAAATCACATATCATTATAACACATGGGAGGAAATTTTCTAGGTGATTTCAATTCATTATAACATCCACTTGGAACCATATTCCGATGCCAATTCATTGGGGGTAAAATGCCATGTCTAGGACCCCATGGGTATTTGGAGCACTGATCCCCATCTCACCCCTCATGGGTATTTAGAGCATCAGTCCCTATCCCATAAAATTTATCATACATGCTTTGAGTAGAGAATTTCATGTCTAGCACCCTGTGAGTAATTGGATTATCAGTACTTTTCTCACACCTTATTTATAAATCATTCACATATATCAAATCATATCACAATATAACATGCGTCTCAATATCACATGTTTTCACATTATCACACAAACCAATATTAACAAACATTAATCCTCTTATCACCGTTTACCACTAAAATCATCCATTAATTAATTCAAAAAATAATTTATCCAATTACACTAATTAATTAAACAATTAATTAATCCGATAAAATTTCCTTAATTAATTCCACAATTAATTAATCACCTTTATCCAATTAATTAATTCCCAAAATCCACAATTTTAGATTTATGATAATTAATTCAATACTTAATTTTTCTAAATTAAAAATAATAATATCTAAATAAATAAATAAATAATTAATTATCCCGATTTTACAAGCCGAATAACCCAATACATAATTTAACAATTAATTATCCCTATTCAAAAATCACATTAATCCATCAAATACCCAATCTCTTATTTAATTAATTGACCACATTAATTAATTCGATAAAGGAGTTTCCAATTTCTAAACGAAACCTATAAGTTATACAATTTAAAAAATTTGATTGAAATCATGACTATAGTATTTGAATAATCGACCACCTTCCTCGATTCATTGATGAGTGATCACCCAATTGAAATTCCCTATTTTGGCAGAGTAACGACATAGAATGAGATTCAGATCTAAAACCAAAATCAAGATAAAAATAATAATGATATATTAAATAAAGATATAGATCAATAATACTATATCTTGATCTAAAAAATGGCCTAGATCTTACCAAAATAAAAATAACATCCCTTAATGAAAGATGGAAGAACATGAGAAGAATCAGAAAACAACCACAATGAGATCCTCTTATAGGAGGGGTGTAGATCTTTATCTCATGATTTGAAACACCAATAATGGTGGTATTTAGGGCTTAGAATCCATCCAAGAGGTAGATAAATCATGAAATGACATTAGGGGTCTAATGGTGTCAGATTTGGGTGAGTTTCAGGGGGTTTGGGAAATTTTAAAACAAATTTTTGGGTGAATTAAAAATTCATACACAGTGTTCTCGGTAGAGGCACACAATTTACCCTAACTATGTAACTTAACCATGTGCCTCTTCTAGGGGGTTTGTTGTTTCTACTTTTACGGAACACAGTGTGAATAACCATTCTCCAACAATGAAAAATCTCTCTATCCAAGGTTTCACGGTTTGGGAAAACTATTCAACAACCATGAACATCCTTTATTCCTTCCAAAATTCACAAATTTCCTTCAAAATTTCGCCATGATTAAACACAAAAGGTAATATTCTCAACAAATAAAAAACATGAATACCTAAAATCAAGCCCAAGACATCTTTAGAAAATGTCGGGATCTTACTACCTTCACACCTTATAATAGCTCGTCCCTGAGCTGCACTCCCATGAATCTCTAAGATTATGAGTCAAAAATTTTGGGCCATTGAGCCCATATATCTTCTTCAATTTCCCATGTCTCCTCTTAAACATTCCCATGATACCACATCACCCAATCTATTAGCATGGTCTTTCCCCAAAACACATTATTACTATGATCTAGCAAAAATATTAGATGCTCCTCAAAGGAGCATCAGTTTGAAGTTAAACATCATCCACCTTGATCAAATGAGAAGGGTTGAGATGATAACAGTGTAGTTTTTATATATAGAAAACCTCATGCATAACACTATATCTATTTGGGAGGGATAATAGGTATGCCACAAGCCTGATTCTCTTCATAATCGAAAATGTTCTGACGAACATGGGTGTTAGCTTGTTGTGCCTCCATATCCTACGGTGACCCAACCTAGGAGACACCTGAAGTAATACATGATCACCCATTTTTAACTTTAGTGGTCCTCTAAATTTCTCATCGTATGACATATATCTACTCGGATCCATAGCAATACATTTTTGAATCAATTGAATCTACTCTAATGTATCCTGCATGAGACTCGGTGCCAATAACTTTGTCTCACCTACCTCCATCCAACATAGAGTTGATTTGTATGGCCTACTATATAGATCATCATATGGTTCCAAATGTATCATTTCATGATAAATATTGTTATATGAAAACTCCACCAAAGATTGGAGAATTTCCAACACCCACTAAAATCAAGAAGACATGTTCGCAACATACCATCCAGTACCAGTATAGTATATTCTGATTTCCCATCTATCTGTGGGTGAAAATATCTTCTGATTAAAACATGTGTACTAAGAACCTTCTGTAAGACCTTCCAAAAGCATGAACATAAAAATGATTCATGATCTAAAACATTAGTCCATGAAACCTCATGCTAATGGGTTATCTCCCAAACATATAAATCTCTCAACTACTCCACTGAGAACGTCTCTCATATATGAAATAAATTCACTAACTTATCAAATGGTTCACAATCACCCAAATAGTGTCATTATTCTAAGGATTCCTTAGGAGAACCATGACAAATTTCTTGGTCATGGTGCCCCACCTCCACTCCAAAATGGCTAATAGTAGTAGCAAACCTCCAGGTCCTTGATTCTCGGCGTTCACCTGCTAATATTTGTATCGTCGTATCATTGCCCCTGATATCTCCTTTTTCATTCATAGAAACCAAATTTTTTTTCAAAGGTACTGGTAGATTTTATTCACACATATATGTACCAAAAAATTCAGGGCATGAAATTCTCACATCAACTTCTCTCGTATGATTTTAAGAACAACAAATCAATTCTTGACATAGATAATTTTGTCCTCATCTATGCTCCAATCTGAGGGTGACTCCCACCTTCAAGGATTTCCCTCAAGGTCAAACACTCTAGATCCTCATGCTACATTTCTTAAATCCATCTCAAAAGTTTAGACTCCACTAAAACTGAGAATAGAGTAATCTTCTCTAGACTCTCTTGAACTACCACATGCATTTCAGGTAGAAAAGTCATCATCTTCCACGACTCCTGAACCGCTTGAGTATGATTTTTCCTACTCAATGTGTCAGCCACAATATTACCATTCCCAAATATATATGATCACTCAAAATAAAATGGATTCATATCCTCAACTTTTATCTACTTCTGGGGATTCAAATATTATTACAAATGGATATACTTCAAGGTCTTATGATCCGTAAACACAGTAAACTGATCAACCAATATATAATGTCACCAACAATTCAAAACATAGACCACTAAAACAGTACATTTTTTTTGTGTAGGGTAGTTCTATTCATGTGGCATCAACTTCACAAAACCATATGCCACAACTCGATCTCCCTCTATAATCACAACTCCGAGTCCGATCCCAAAAGCATCACAATACACTGTATACTCCTCACCTAGCTCAGGTAGGATCAAGATCAGTGTAGATTTCAAGTGATTATTTATCACATGGAAGGTATTCTAAGATGATTACGACCATTCCAACGTCATTACCTATTTGGTAAAGCCCGTAAGAGGCATTTCCATTCAGGAAAACTCCTGGATTAATCCTCGATAATATACGGAAAAATCCAAAAACCTACAGAAATCGAAAATTTTTTTAGGACTCTTAAAATAAAACTACCAAAATAACCTCTAGGTCTACAAAAAAACATTCCCCCTAAGATTATGTGACCTAATTTTTTAACCTAATCCATCCAAATATAACAAATAGATTTAATGGATATACCTCATTCTCTGTGAGTGTTCTCAAAACGATGTTATGTTTTTGGGAATGATCTTCAGGGGTCTTGGAGTTCCACAATATGAAAACTAAAAATACCATAACAAACTAATACAAAGTTGAAAAATTATATTCATCAAGGACATAAACACTTTAAGTGAATTTTTCAACCAAAATGGCATTAAAGAAAACTCATAAAGAATATACCTTATCCTGAAAGAAGTATGTGGTATATCAAAAGTTATAACTCTCTACTGATGATAACACTATATCATGTAGATCTGTGATAATCCCAATGATCCTCTCAACTAGTCAAATAAATGATCAATACATGGAAGATAATATTGGACCTTCAAATTCATCCGGGTCAACTACTAGTAATCAACACACAAGCATAGAGTCCCATCAACCTTCTTTACAAACAACACTGATGAACCCCAATGTGACATACTCGGGTGGATAAATCCCTTATACTCTAACTCCTCCAGTCGAGGCTTGAGATCTTGAAGCTCTCTATGTTCCATTAATTATAATTTAATTGAAATAGGTTCATCCCTCGGCATGAGATCCATTGTAAATTCCACATGTATCTCAAGTGGAAGCCCAAGGAAATCCTCTAGAAACACATCCTGAAACTGATCAACTACTCATGTAAATACATCATGCATTAAACCTTCATTATCCAATAATAGTCTTAGTACATGGGCTGTGGGCTCTCCAAGATGTGGAGTAATTATCCCATCTCAGAATTCCTGGATATACCACTCTCATTGATGAATATTATTGACACCCTTAAGAGATGTAAACATCAGTCTGCTCTGTGGGCTCAGTATGAATCTAGCCAGTACATTCCTAAAATCACGTCAAAGCCCAACATGTCAAGGATATAGTGATACCATAATAAAATATACTCCCCAATCTCGAGATAACATCTATTTCACAAGAATATGTCTCTATATCATACTCCCAACAGTGTATCTATCATTAACACCCCACATATGAACTCCAACACCAGGATAAAACCATTCATTGGTTGTGTTTAAATGAAGGAATGAGAGGAAATAATATCAAAAAAGGTACTAGATAATGTAGATGATATAAGAATAGTTCATGTTACTATTAAATTAATAGCATCTCTATTTATAAGTGTAGGCTACACCGTGTGCAACTATCCCTCCCCTCTCCACTATGATGTAGTCTAGCTCCCTTAAGCTACACCGACCCATTGATAAATGCACTCATTCTCTGAAGCACAAAGTCCTCTTCCAATACAACCATGACTAGTAGAACTCCAGCTTCTCGACTGATATGGTGTAGTACATCCCCTCCCCACACCTAAATTTTTTCTTGATTCTCTATCAATACCTTTCTATCAAAGGTTATTTTATAACCTCTATAGATGAACTACCTTAACAAAGGATCAGAACTCTACTAGTGGTTAGGGAAAATGTTTACAAAAGAGCCAAGTCCTACTGTACTGGTGAAAAATTAGATGGGTAAGATCCCATGTAACTGATACATTTCTTTGACCACTCTTTTTTCAACTACCCTGGATACAATTATCATAAATATTCTTAATTCTCCTAGAAGTCGTACCTTATAACTGTCTAATAGAAACCACCTTTCTACCACTGGAATGATTATTTAGGTTTCCGATAGAAATGAGATCACAATTCACCACATCTGAAAACTTATTCAACTTGATGATATTAACCTAGGACTTAATTTTACACATAAGTCTATCCTGAAAATATTTTAACTAAATTAGCCTCATCCACTACCAATGAAGGAGAAAAGCGATGAAAATATGTAAATTTTATTGTATAGTACATCACAAACATGCTCTACTATGTCAATATTATGAACCCAATAACTCTATCCTACCTTAGTGTCTTGGGATAAAAGTGACCACTGAACTCATCTAGAAAGAACTTATACTCCAAGGTATCTCACTCCCCTTCATGAGTCTTGATGTCCCACCATTTCTTCTCCTAAACATGTTACATATAGGAATGTATTTTGAATATCATCTCATGAGTTGTCTGCAAGTGGTCAAGTATTGTCTGGATAGGTTTAATATATAAAAACCAGGATTTTCCATGTGATTTTTTTTATTTATATGGGAATATTATGAGTCCACAAAAATTGACAGCACATGATTCTAAGGCCTGGTGTGCCCTGAATAAATTTCTGAACTTTTTTTATATACGTTTAGTAAGCATGTGAGTGGGTTTTTTTTAACTTTTGAACCGGTGCTTTGAATTGAAATCTGAGGACACTTTTGAACTCGCAACACTGATATTCACTTAAAGAGACCTTCACCTCAATCTCAGTAGGTCGAGGGTGAAAGTTAGATTTCGTGTTTCTTGTAGAAATAAAAATAAAATAAATAAAAACTTTTATTTTATTTTTATAACCACCCTTTTTAAATTATAGTGGTGGGGACCACCTGATCTTGAAAACCCCTAATTTAAATTTTTGGTTGTGGGGACCACTCGAACCCCTCTTAATGGGGGAAAACCTCTCAACTCTCTAATTAATAATTTGATCCAACTATAATTAATTAAACGTTTCAACTTTAATTAATTGTTAGAATTATTTTTAATAAGTTGGATCTTCATTTTTTGGTTGGGGTTGAAGGATTTCATTGGAAAAGGAGGTTGGGAGAATTGTGGAGAAACATTCTCTCCAACGAAGATCTTTTCCTCTCCAATGAAGAACAAGGAACTGACCCCGAGCCCAGATCCGAAGTGCTTTGCGGAAGCAACAAACACCGACATTCATCAAAAACTTCATCTTCTACCTCCTGACTCCTCTAACGAACGAAGAGGTATGGTTTTTTATTTTGAATACTCATTACCCATTATTGACATTCTACATGAATCAAGAACAAATAAACCGCTTGTTACCATTCTGACTCGGAGGATTCGGGCCAAATGAACATGACTCGACCTCTCTGCAACCTTTGTGGATTGTGGTGGTTTTAAATCAATGGAGACATCATGAGACGAGTTTGGAAGTCTACGGAATGAATAACGAGACACTGGGGTGCGCTCGGTGACCCGAGGAACGTCACTGACGACCCTTGCCGGTGATCGGAAATGATGGGGCTTGGGAGCGGCGGCTGAAACTCAAGCTGGATGCGAAGACGGAAACGATGCAACCGCGCCACCAGAGAAGGGCCACGACCTGTCGGCCGGCATACGGCCAGCCGCGTGAAGGTGGTGGCGGCGCGTGTCTGCGCCACCCGGAATGCAGGGGCTAAGGTGAAAGGACGTGGCGACGATGGAGGGGTGACCGACTCACTGTTGGACGCCAGTGATGGCATGGCGCGCGACAGCGCTGCACGGAGGAGGGCTGGTCGTCCGGCCTTCCGCGAGCCAAGAAGACCGTCCAACGGGCCGCCCCGGTGGGACGAGCCGGACCCTGCAAGCTGGTTCGACCCGAAATGGGTTCGGTTAGCCCATAACTAGTCGGGCCAGGTCGGTCCGACCATGCCAAACCGGACCCAGTCCATTTTTGACCCTTTTCGCTCTTTTGACCATATCTTCAGCTATGAGCATCCATTTGATAAACCGTCTATGGAACTAGAAACCATGGATCGAGTCAGTACTTTTGAAATACCCCACTTGAGTTTTGGATAATTTTGGGGTATGGCCGGGTTGGATCGAACACAAATCCAATCGGGGCCTCGGGACTATTAGGATAATAATTTACAGACGTGGTGCCCGATTGACGCACCGTCTGTTTCTTTGAGAACCCCATTATGTGGAGGTCATTTAGGTTACTTCTTTTGGGACATCATGGTTATTAGAGTATCAACATGTGGCTTGAGTAGTGGATCCTTCTGTAATCAATCAAGCTTAGTGCGGGAACCCTGTAGTTGGCTATAACATGAGAAAGGGATCCTATGTGGGTTAGTGTTTTGGGATCCTATGTGGGTTTGTGTTTCAGTATCTCTCTTGAATACGCTCTAGTAATCCACATGGGAATACTCTAGGATCCTATGTGGGTATAATTTATTGGGATCTTATGTGGGTCTGATGATCTATGATTCTACCTAGGTCTGATGATTTTCAATCCTACGTGGGTCTGCCTCTTAACAGAGTAAGATTATTCAGTAGTTACATCTAATCATCTTTACAACCGTACCAATGTTATACTTGGTGTGATATGATTCTTTACCTTTGTGGTAATATTTGGTGTGACGTACCATTGTGTTACCTTCATGGTGATACCTTTGTGGTATTCTTCTATGTGGCGTACCTTTGTGGAACTTACCTTCATGGTGATACCTTTGTGGTATTATTTTGTGTGGAATTACCTTTGTTGTTCTTACCATTGTGGTGTTACCTTCGTGGTATTATTTCGTTCATGTAAAAATTGTACTTTGGCTAAGGATATGGGCATTGGGTTTCCTCATGAATGAGATGGGTATACTTGATAACTTAGGTATATGTATGAGAATATACCTAAGAAAGGTTGTCAATTTTTTCATGCTTTTTGGTTTATCCTTTATGGATTTTGTGAGACCTTTGAGGGTCTTGGGGTCCCTAATGAGTATCGTTATACTCACCCATGCACGCCCTATGCCTGCACCTTATTGTGTTTGGTGGAGACGACAGACAGAGCTGACTGAGGAAGAGGGTACCCATACTAAAGGTGGCTCAGAGGTGGACCTTAGGCGAGACATACTGTAGAGACAACCGTTCAAGAGTTGTACCTACCCTTCATGTAGGATCCTTGGTGGGTGTTCACATGAGCTGTTCAGTTTACTTGTACTTTCTAGTTTTCTTGTACTTTCCAGTTGGGTTTGTATTCTAGCCCCTTTTACTTACTATACACACACTTTCTACTATAAGGTTTACTTGTGTTCATATCTTGTTGTGTGCTTAGTTGAGTATGTTTACAGGATATAAAGGCAATGTCTTCCCAATTTTAGGGAATATTCCTTTTGGAGCTAGTCACCATCCCCTGACCTATGGAAGGTGGGCATGGGGTAGTCACAACACGGGCCCCAGGGCACGGGTCGTGAAACAATATGTAACTTAGCATCCTCAGGTCCACCTTCCCTAGTAAATGTTAGATGGTGTTGCAACTAAAACTCCCTTATCAGATCAGACATACCTTTCAAAACTAACCCTTGGTCTCTTTCCATAAACAATATGATGCAAGAAATGTTATCTTAGAACTTCTCTCCGACATCCACACTTGAAAATATCATTCCTTTAGGTTCCACCATTAGAGGATCATCTTGAGCCATGTCCTCCTATTATCCCATCAATAAGCATTTTCATGGAGGCGTATCTCTAAAATTAAAAAAATCACCGTAAGATATAGTTCACAAAATTAACATATTTACAAAAGTTTTATACACAATAATAAATAACAATTCATTCCCCTAAAAATCAATACATTTTCAAAACTAAGGTTGTATCACTACCGTTAAACATCCTACACTTAGGTCACTATTAACATGGGTAAACACATTCACAGTAATCATGTTTCTCATTTTGACACCCAAAAATTCAAAATTTTCATCATTTTTATTACTTCCAATTTCATATTAGACACCATTTTCAAGTTGATTTCACTATCTCGAAAAATAGTTCGAGTTCAATAACATACTCAAAACCAATTTTCCTGTACATGCCAAAAATGATGCATATCACAAAATAATCTCGAGTGCCTAGAATGATCCATGAATATTTTACCATTATCCCTACTTGTTCCATGAGTCAATTGTCAAAAAATATATTAAACAATTATCACATCACAACACATGTGTGTCACCTAAGGTGAAATAATATTCAATTGTAACAACAAACATTGATAAAATTACTACCACCTTGGGTACTTGGGTTTTCCCTTATACATGGATTTTCCACTACCATGAAAGAGCTCATATACAAGTACTAACTCTCCCAAATATCTTATCTAACTTTTTTAAATAGTAATAAAAAAGGAAAGAAAATAAAAGCAATATCTGATACTACTTTGTATCATCATGACATATGTGCCACATGTTAGTGCCCTGAGTCGGAATGCCACATGGCCTCAGACGCACCTCTCCATACTCCAGTCACTACCAACAAGTAGCGAGGGTCTCATATAAATAATGTGGTGACTATGACCTCTTTTATTATATAAGTACACTTGTGGGAAATAAGAAACAATAAATGAATAACATATTACTAGAAACAGTATAGTACAAGGATAAAAAGATGACAAAAACTAGAGATACAACATCAAAACTAAGTTGTATATGTGCCATGATGAAGTATATGCCAAGTGTAAAAATGGAAACCCAGAAGTAAAGACACTAAAAACATCCAAGTGGGTCCCAAAACACATATGCTTCCCTCATCCATGCTCCTTCCCAAATCTTCCATCTAACAAAACGCCTTTTCCCTTATACAATCTTAAAAACATGAAATCTAATTAGGCTTCCTGAGTAGGGTGTTTGTAAAACATAGTAGGCCACCACCAATGAATTCTAAAAAAATATCTAGTTAACAACAGTGTATGTATTTTTTTTAAATAAATAAGTACAATGAATAAACAAACAATTATCAATTATCATTTATTCCTTATTTAACCACATAAACCACCAGGTTCCCAAGGACACATGAACCTCAATACTCACTTTGCAATGTTCCGGCTCTGAACCATGTCACATATTCAATTCACATTTCATTATAACACATGGGATTAAATTATACATTTTATTTTAATTCATTATTAATGCTACTTGAAACCATATTTCAATTCCAGGGTTTTGGGTGTATAATTCCATGTCTAGAATCTCATGAGTATTTGGATCATTAGTCCTTGTCTCACACTTCATATGTATTTAGAGCTTCAGTCCCTGTGATATAAAAATTAACATTATTTATTTGGGTGGATAATACCATGTATAGAACCCCATGGGTATTTGGAGCATCAATCCTTGTCTCACATCTAGTTTATCAATCATTCACAAATTTCGCAACATATCACATTATCACATGTATCTCAATATCACATCCTTTTACAATATCACATCAACCGAGATTAATCTACATTAATCTTATTATCATAATTAAACACAGAAATATTCCATTAACTAATTTATAAATTAAATAATCCATGTCCATTAATTAATTCAACAATAAATTAATCACTTCAATTTCCATTCATTAATTGAAAAATTAAATAAATACCTTTATCCCATTAATTAATTCCACAATTTTTTAATTCCCAAAATCCACAATTTATATATTCTGATAAATAATTCAAAAATTAATTATTCCAAATTCAAAATAACCATATCTTAATCAATTAATTATCCCAATTTTAAAATCTCAATAAATCAATAATTAATTTAGCAATTAATTACCCCTATTCAAAAATATCATCATTCAATCAAATCCCCAATCAATTAATTGGTTAAATGAAAACATTAGTTAATTCTATTTAGGAGTATCCAATTCATAAAAGAACCCTATAAATTCAACAACTACATAAATTTGATTGAAATCATGATTGTGGGATTTGAATAATAAACCAACTACATAGATTTTTTGATGAGAGATCGCCTATCGTACATCCTAAATTTTAGTAGAGAAACGACGTAGAAGGAGTTCCAGATCTAAAACCTAAATCAAGATAAAAAATAAAGATATCTTAAATATAGATATTTATTTAATACTAGATCTGTTTCCAAAAAAATAGGTATATATCTATATAAAATAGAGAATAAATTCCCTTAAATAAAGAGACAAGAATAAGAGAGGAATAGGAAAACAACTGGGAAGAGATCCTCTAATCGGCTGGGGTGAATGTATTCAATATGGTCTTTGAATCAACAAGATTAGAGGTCTGTAGGGATTTTAATCCATATGAGAGGCTCCAAAATTAATAAAGGATGTGAAGGGTTGAATCATGTTCTATTTGGTTTAGTTTAATGGTATTGGGTAATTTTAAAAATAGTTTCTATGTGAATTAAAATTTCACGCAAGGTCTCCCTTAACCATGTTTCTAAACCATGTGCCTATAATAAGGGGTGCACAATATCTCCTTTTAGAGAGCATAGTTTGAAAAATCATGTGTTTTACATGACCAAACTCTATGTCAAGGTTTGTATAGTTTACTGGGATAAGGTGCATGATTTGAGAAAACTATCCACCAACCGTGAAATACCCTATTTCCATAAAAAAATTATCAAATTTCCTAAAACATCACCCCATGATAAAAACCAAAAAAGGTATGCTAAATAAATATAAAAATAATATAAATCAAATCCAAGTCACCTCCAATTTTTTGCATCTTATAAATGGTTCTACATCAAACTCCCCCACACTTAAAACATTTCACTCCAAGGTAATTTTTTATTTAAAATAGTTCATTAACAAAGGATTTAGGGCCAATGGACTTTAAAAATCCTAGGTAAATGCTAAATCATCAATTTAAATTGATTTTAATTCCTCCATTGTGAGTCCATCACACTGCTGAATTTACATCAAAACTTATATCCCAGTTTCAGAATCAAGGTCCAGAGAGACTAAGGTGTAATTATAACTCTCCCCTAGGTTCATCATACCAAAACACCCCATTCCAATTTTTTAATTTAACTAAAAATATTTTCTTATAAATCAATTTTCTCCTTGTTCATCTGGGTTCAACATTCCCCTCACTTTTATGAGCTCATTTTTGATAAGGTAAAATAATTTTAATTTATCCCAACCATGAATTTGTGGAAGGAATTATGTGGAGGACTTATTGTGTTTGGATTCTATTATTTTATAGAGATGTACCCAACACCCTTGTCTCAAATACTCGCCGTGGGATCCAAAATTCCCATTTTACACTAGATTCAAAGGATTTATAATACTTTTATATTGGGCTGTCTCCCTAAGCTATTCAATGTGAACTTGGAGTAAGTAGATAACTACAAATTGAAGTTCAGTTTCCCTTAAATTATAAGTCCAATTTCATAAGAGACTCAAAAATCAACACCATGTCCCCAATACAAAGTCAATATTTTCATAAAAAAATAGACAATAACACTCATAAATCAATAAAATAACCCAAAATTATGATATAATGGAATCCCCATAAACCAATTAAAGAAAATTCCCAAGTCCGTACACGACCATAAAATAATAAAATTTATCCAAAATATAGGCATTTAAAAAAAACCATTCATGATAATGATGCAGCTGAATAGAATCATAACTAATGCACATGACAATAACCTCTCAGACACACTTAAATCCAATATTTTTCCCCAATTATGAATTCTATATTGGAGATCTATTAACATTAAAAGGTAATAGTTAGTTCATTTGTGTATAAATACTAAGAGGGGTTACAAGAGAGTTCATAATAACTCCACTGCAACACTTCCAATTTGGTTTTCAAAATAACTTTTTTAATGATAGTTCATTCTATGAATTGTATAAATAAATAAAATAATTTATCATGTAAATTAATATAAGGAATGATACAAAAACGTAGCATAAATTTTGGTTAAAAAATTATGGGAGACCCCCACACATAGCTCCTAGCTGCATATAGAAATAATAAAAATAATTAAAACATACACAACCTTGATATATGTCTTGAGTTTCAGGGATCAAGCAAGTGCATATATTTCTTCCATAGGGTAGAGTACATTATAGGTCATTTATATATCTCTAAAAACCATATAAGACAAAATACATCCAAATTTAGTAGAAAAACGGTGATGTAAATTATTTATAGACAATGAAAATGAAAAAGAACCATGGGATGACTCTAATGAAATACAAATTTTATGGTCACTGGTTGGACCAAAAAAATATATCATTCTTTAAGTGAAATGATTGTATCAAAATCCTATCGATACCCATCAAAATAACGCATTACTCACTAGCCACTGACCGAAAATGGATGGTTTTCTTGTCTAGTTAACATTACTTCTCTATTGACTAGTACTCTTAAAATTATGAAAGGGCTAGACAACATGGACTTTATATTTCTAGGAAATAATTTCAATATGTAATATAAGATAAATAACCTCTCACCAATATCAAATTTCCTATTATGAATGATGGAGTCATGAAAATCATTGGTTTTTCCTTTTAAATCCTATAATTTTCATATTCCTCACTCCTAGTTTCATCTAGTTCACTTAAATTGATCAACCATCCCCCTCAAGTATACTTAAAATTGAAATTCAGGGTATTCAAAACCTGTAAAGTCTTATGGTGAAGCTCTATAGAAAAATGAATGGTTTTTACGAAGTAAATTATATATGGGGACATCCTTAAAGGTGTCTTAAAAGCAGTTGTATTACCATAATGTCTCATCATGTTTTATATACCTGTATTACCTAGAACATGGAAAAGATTCTCTATTTTTTAAAATTCTATGTTGGATATTTCTTCTTGTCCACTTTATTGGGGGTGGTAAAAATTAGTTGTTTTTTGGAAGACCCATACTTTTACATTAAATATTTGAATTTTAAAATCTTAAAATGTTCCCCGTTGTCTATTATGAAAGCTTTTGGAACTCCAAACCATGAAAATATTTTCTTTTTAATGAATTTTATTACATTGGGGGATTGATTATTAGGAAGAGCATCTACCTCAAACCATTTGTAGACATATTCTACATCCACTATGATAAACTCATTCCCATGATAATATGTAAATGTACACATTTACTATAGTCCCCAAACATCAAAAATCTTAACCTCTAAAATTTTATTCTAAGGAATGTTATCCAATCATACAACATTTTCTACCCACCATCCCCTATCACAACCTAGAACAATACTCCTAAAATCATTAAACAATTTTGGCTAATAAAATCTAGCTTGAAGAAATTTTTAGGTTTTCCTATCATGTTTATGATAACATCCCTAATGGGCCAAGTGTAAAATCTCCAAAATTAGAAAACACTCCCATTCAGGCACACACCCCTGAAGGATTCCATCCACACACCTCTGAAAAAGAAAAGAGTCATCCAAAAAATAATGATTTATCTCAGAGATGAACTTATTCCTTTAATAATTAGAGGCTTCTTTAGGGATGATACTTTATTATACAAAAATGGTAAAATCTAAATACCAAGATTATTGCTTCACAGATGCTGCTAATAACTTCTCATTAGAGAAATATGTAATTATCTCTATGTGATTATTAGCTAAAGGTATTGTTTTGGGAAGTCTATACAGGGGGTATGCCACCACATTTAAAAAAAATGTTTTATCTATAATGACCAGATCAAATTTATGAAATAGATAATTCCACCTCATATGTCTTTGATTTGATTCCTTTTTAACTAAAATATATTTCAAATAGGAATCATCAGTGATTATTTTTACTTTTAAACCTATGAGTCAGTCTAAAAATATCCAATGAAATCATAAGATTAGTTAATTATTTCTCAGTGGTAAAATAATTTTCTTAGGAATCTTCGAGTAACCGAGTAGTACTGTAAATCATATCCAACCACTTCTATTTTCATTGACCTAATACTTCCCCTATCTCCCAATCACTTTCGTGACACATAACATAAAATAGAATTTTCCAGTCTGGTGCAATGATAATTTTATAGGTTGTTATTTTTTCCTTCAACAATGAAAATTATTCATGGTAATTATCCTTAAATGAAAAAGGTGTATCCTTGACTAATAATGATCAAATTGGATGAACAATTCTATAAAATTACATGATGAATCTCTGATAAAAACTGATACGTATTAAGAAATTTTTTATGGATATAAAATTTTCTAGAGGAGTAATATTTTGAATCACATTAATCTTGGTATTGTCTATATAAATTCCACTCTTTGAAACTCTATAGACTAAGAAAATTTCTTCTACAACCATGAATTAAAATTTATCCCAATTTAAAATTAGGTTTCTCTACTCACATCTCTATAATGTAATTCTTAAATTCTCCAAACAATGCTCAAAATTAGAACCAATGATAGAAAAACCATTGAATAACACATCAATGGTTCTATCATTCATGTACTAAAAAATATAATAATCATACACCTCTAGAATTTAGTTGGTGCACCAAACATGCCAATGGTAATCTACCTAAAAGGAAATGTATTGAAGGGACATGTAAAGGTGGTTTTCCCCCAATATTTTTGAGCTATGAGAATCTGATAATAATATGAATATCTATATGATAAATATAAATATTCATTTCCATCTAACCTATAAAGGATTTTTTGAGGAATGGAATCAAAAAATAGCCCTTCCTAGTGGTGAAGTTAAGATTTCGGTAATAAATACAAACCCTCCACTTGGTAGCCTACGTAAAATGAATTTATTCATTCTTTTCATTATTTAAGCCATAAAACTCCCCTTATGATGGAAATAATGAACCGGGATCACCTAAGGGATATTGGAGATAGGAAAAATTATTGCAGTATCTAATAGGGTGATGACTCCATCTATAATAACATCTTTCATGTTTGGATTTAATATTCTTTGTGCTTCCACTCTAGGATTATGGTCAGAAACTATTGTTAATTTTTGAATTAAAAAACATGGAAATATACCTTTGATATCTAAAATGAGACAACCAATATTAGATTCAAACTTCCTCTGTAGAGCCGCCAACATAGCCTTCTATCATTCCTTTATAACCAATGAAATAATGAAAGGAAAATTTAAATCTTCCAATATATAGGAATTATTCAATTATGATGGTAAAGGATTGAGTTCCAAATTTGGAGGGACCTGGATTGAATGTATAAATCTAGGACTAGGAGTGGACGTGAAACATGTTTTATCTTTAATGAATATATGTAAAAATCGTCTACTTTATCAGTGAAGATGTAAGAAAAAAACACTACAGATGAGGGTTCCTTCCATGAGGTCAAATTATTACCCTCATCAAATATACCCAAGTGACCTAGATACTCACCATCAAATTCATATCAGGGTTCCTCGTCTATGGCTTAACTAAATCCCATACAAGTTTTAGTGGGAAACATAGATATACTATTTACTTTTTCAATCATCCTTAAGAATTCATCTTATTCCTCATCTATAACGTCATAAAAATTCAGAAACATGTCACATTAAATAACATGGTTCATGGGTGGTTATTTTTCCTATGTAAAAACATTGAATTCATCTCTATGTTCAAAAAATTTGGAAATGAGTTTACCCCTTGAAAAATCACAGATAGGTCCCCCATTGGTAAAGAGGGGTCTCCTAAGAATAATATGAGAGGATTGGTCATATTCCATGTCCAAAATAATAAAACAATTAGGTAAAATGAGATTATCAACTCCCAATAGAAAGTCATCAACCCTTAAAAAGGGTGGGTAGTAGAACTCTTCACTAGCTATAAATAAACTATAGTGGGTTTTGGAACTCCAAGACTTAAATTTTGAAAGAACAACAAAGTAATAAGGTTGAAAAATTTTCCATGATCACATATGTAGTCATACTAAGAAACATTCCCACCAAAAGTGGAAGGAATAACTAAAATATTTGGGTCTTATATCTTTGTAGGTATCATATTTGAAAATATTTTACTACACTCTTCTGTGAGATAATAGGTAGAAAATGTTGGGCGGAGAGTGATGGCAAGAGGGGGGTGAATTGCCTTTTAAAAATTATTAACAATTTAAAATCAAAGTTAAAAGTTCAGCGGAAATAAAAGAGGCAAGACACAAAACTTGATAACGGAGTTCGACTTAAACCAAAGCCTACGTCTCCGCTCCCAACTCAACCGTTGAGAGATTTACTACCGCTTTCTTTTTAATGGTTTTAGCAAGAAACCCACTAGACTTTAAGGTAGTCTAGAACCTATTACAGCTTGCTTTTAATGGTTATACAAGAACCCACTTGCTTTTAATGGTTGAGCAAGAACCCACTAGCCTTCTTGCAGGTGAAGGCTTGCTCACCTATGACTCAAGCCTTTTAAAGGGAAGGCTTGACTAACCTCTTCACACCTTGAAGGTGGTGTGAAAACCCAAACAAGAGAAAGATGAGAGAAAGAGGGGTTTGTAGGCACAAACCCAAATTATGATCAAAAAGATAAAACATGAAAAACTGTAATGGGAGAAGTCTTGGGCGCCAATGGATTGATGAAGTTGATGAAGAGCGCTCCCAAGCTTCTTTGATGGTGATCCTTGGATGTGGAAATGAGTTGGAGCAAGTGGGGGTTCCTTGGAGAAATCCGCCGGAGGTTTTCCAAATGATGAAAAATGTTCCCGTGGGCTTCCGTGTGTTTCCGGGGCTTCCTAGTCCTTTATTTATAGAGGGGGAACCCTCAAATGGCCTTTGGGGGTCTTCGGAGCCGTTGGAGAGGCCTTCGGAGCCGTTGGGAGTCAAGTGGACAAGTCTTGTCAAAGCCCAACGGCTAGTTTGACTGGCTCCACCGGCTGACCGGTGCTTGGCCACCGGTTGGCCGGTGCTTGGAAAAAGGAGAGGCCTTCAGGCTCAGGCACCACCGGCTGGCCGGTGAGGAGGCCACCGGTTGGCCGGTGAGGAGGCAGTAGCTGTCCCTTCTGTCTGGGTTCCACCGGCTGGCCGGTGATGGGACACCGGTTGGCCGGTGGTCGGGACAGAAAGAATGCCTTCTGCCCAGGCACCATCGGCTGGCCGGTGGTCATCCACCGGTTGGCCGGTGGACTGAAAATCAGTCCACTTTCAGTCTTTCTTGGCCCAATTCCTTGGAAACATTTTGCCTATCAATAAAAACACTTTAAACAAGATTATATAAAAAAGAGAGTGATTGTGATCATGAAAATTAAATCACGAGGGGTACGAGAGGTACAACAATCTCCCCCTATTTTGATGATCACAATCACCAAAACAAGCAATGTAAAAGATTGAAATGAGAGGCATGCTTTAAAGGATAAATTGAAAAGTAAAGCAAAGCATGAGAGAAATATTTCTCCCCCAATCAACCAAGAATTTCTCCCCCTTTGTGATTATCAAAATAGCACGGGGCATAAAACTTGATTGAGGGAAAGGATTGAAAAACAAGATAGAGATTTTAAACCAATTGAAATTTTTGAAATTTGAATTGAAAGTTTTGAATTGAAAGTTTTGAATTAAAGGTTTTGAATTGAAAGTTTTGAATGAAAAACACAAAAAGGCTTAAACGATCCTAACTCCCCCTAAGTTAAAACAACAAATCACCAGTGAGTGGATTTTCGAACCGAGACAAATTTTGGTCCGGTGAGACTCGCTAAAAGGGATTTTTCAATCCATAATTGTCTAGTGGCGGGTCTTCTCCTATAAAATTCATCATTAAAGGAAATGGTTTTGGGCCTTCCATACCGGGCATTTTTGCAATTTCACTCATAAATTAAGTGCCCGGATTTTTTACAATAATTACAAAATTTATATTGGGAGCTCCCCCTTACAAAAATTGTTGGAGCATGGGAAGAGGAAGCTTGCTTGGAATAGCCAAGCCCTTGGGTGGTTCTAGATACGCATTGGGAAGCATGGAGCTTCGAAAGGTTATGTTCACCTTTGGTGAACTTATCTAGGGATTCCCTTAAATCCTTGATTGTTAATTCCATAGAATCAACATCGGGAAGGTTTTGGATCTTGAGGGACAACTCCTCCTTTTATTTGAGAAGTTGTTCCTTTTCGGAAGAAAGTTTTTTGAAATTCTTTTTTAAAGAAATAAATTTGGAAGAAAGTTCGTGAAAACCTTCTTCCAATTGATCTCTAGCATGTTGGAGATCCTCATAAGATAAATGATTGAAAGAATTTGAAGAACAAGAGGATGAGGAGTCGGAAGAGGATACCTCATGAAATGCCATTAGACATTTTTTACCGTTTTCACTTGAGGAGGAGGAGGAGGAGGACGTGGAGCTATCAATCCATATGGCCTTGAATGCCTTCTTCTTTTCCTTTTGCTTGGCCTTTTTCTTGTTGAGTGGACAATCGGGCTTGTAATGGCCTTTCTTGCCACACCCGTAACATGTTATCTCGGGCTCGGATTTTTCGTTGGGTTGAGCCATGCGGGATTTCTTCTTCTTGTGCTTCTTCATGAATTTGTGCATTTTGCGGGCAAGATTCTCCATTTCTGAATCTCCGCTTGAAGAGGAAGAAGATGAGGAGGAGGAGCTTTCTTCTTGTTGAACTTTGAAGGCGATGTTCTTTGGAACTTTGATCGGTTTGCCTTCCTTTTCAGCTTGCCTCCTCATGGTGATCTCGTAGGTCATGAGGGATCCGATGAGCTCTTCGACCGACATGTTCTTGATGTCTTTTGCTTCTTGAATTGCCGTGACTTTCGGTGCCCATGAGCTTGGTAGGATCTAAAGGATCTTCTTGACCATCGTCTCTGCAGAAACATCATCTCCAAGAGATTTTCTTCCATTGCAAACGTCAGTAAAACGAGTAAACATTTCAGTAATATTTTCAGATGGATGCATGGTAAAAGACTCAAAATCTTGACTGTACATATCCAATCGAGTATCCTTGACTTTGTTGGTCCCCTCATGGGTAACCTCCAATAGTTTCCAGATTTCATGTGATGAGGTGCATGTGGAAACTCGATTGAATTCATTACGATCAAGGCCGCAATGAAGAGCGTTCATGGCTTTTCCATCATGCTCGAAATTTTTAATATCGTCTTGAGTCCATTTGGATTCATCAGGAGAAGAAAGAGAATAACCATGCATGACAATTTTATAAATAGGATATCCTATACTTCTAAGAAAAGTGGTCATGCGGGTTTTCCAATAGGTATAGTCAGTTCCATCAAAGAATGGAGCACGACCCAATGAATAACCTTCGGGGGCGAAAGAAGATGAAGCCATCACAATGGATCTTGAATTTGAAACCGATTAGGGTATTACTCAAATTTTCCTCTGATACCAATTGTTGGGCGGAGAGTGATGGAAATAGGGGGGTGAATTGCCTTTTAAAAATTATTAACAATTTAAAATCAAAGTTAAAAGTGCAGCAGAAATAAAAGAGGCAAGACACAAAACTTGATAACGGAGTTTGGATTAAACCAAAGCCTACGTCTCCGCTCCCAACTCAACCGTTGAGAGATTTACTACCGCTTGCTTTTTAATGGTTTTAGCAAGAAACCCACTAGACTTTAAGGTAGTCTAGAACCTATTACAGCTTGATTTTAATGGTTATGCAAGAACCCACTTGCTTTTAATGGTTGAGAAAGAACCCACTAGCCTTCTTACAGGTGAAGGCTAGCTCACCTATGACTCAAGCCTTTTAAAGGGAAGGCTTGACTAACCTCTTCACACCTTGAAGGTGGTGTGAAAACCCAAACAAGAGAAAGATGATAGAAAGAGGGGTTTGTAGGCACAAACCCAAATTATGCTCAAAAAGATAAAACAAGAAAAACCGTAATGGGAGAAGTCTTGGGCGCCAATGGATTGATGAAGTTGATGAAGAGCGCTCCCAAGCTTCTTTGATGGTGCTCCTTGGATGTGGAAATGAGTTGGAGCAAGTGGGGGTTCCTTGGAGAAATCCGCCGGAGGTTTGCCAAATGATGAAAAATGTTCCCGTGGGATTCCGTGTGTTTCCGGGGCTTCCTAGTCCTTTATTTATAGAGGGGGAACCCTCAAATGGCCTTTGGGGGTCTTCGGAGCCGTTGGAGAGGCCTTCGGAGCCGTTGGGAGTCAAGTGGACAAGTCTGGTCAAAGCCCAACGGCTAGTTTGACTGGCTCCACCGGCTGACCGGTGCTTGGCCACCGGTTGGCTGGTGCTTGGAAAAAGGAGAGGCCTTAGGGCTCAGGCACCACCGGATGGCTGGTGAGAAGGCCACCGGTTGGCCAGTGAGGAGGCAGTAGCTGTCCCTTCTGTCTGGGTTCCATCGGCTGGCCGGTGATGGGACACCGGTTGGCCAGTGGTCTGGACAGAAAGAATGCCTTCTTCCCAGGCACCATCGGCTGGCCGGTGGTCATCCACCGGTTGGACGGTGGACTGAAAATCAGTCCACTTTCAGTCTTTCTTGGCCCAATTCCTTGGAAACCTTTTTCCTATCAATAAAAACACTTTAAACAAGATTAGATAAAAAAGAGAGTGATTGTGATCATGAAAATTAAATCACGAGGGGTACGAGAGGTACAACAGAAAATTCTTCCAATGTCTTCTTACATAAATAAATATTCTTAATAGATTTTATATAAGAAGTTATTTGAATAATATCATCAAGAAAAGGGATATCAACATTCATGTTATTGATAACCATTCGAAACATAAAAAATTCAGAATCCTGATTTGTTATTTTGATATATTGAGGGAAATAAATGGTTGGAGAAAATTCCTTATGACTTTATGCATCCCTTTAACTACCTATTCAATATTTTTATTCCCCTCACCTTCCATAATTTTCATGACAATTTCATTCTATTTTTTATTTGGAATCATAGGATTCATGGGGTTTTTGATGTTGCTGTAAAAATTCCCATATTCAACATTTTCAAGGCCTGGACTTCCTAACTCATCCAGGTTTTCTTTTTCAGCAGTTTCAGGTGTATTCCAAGTTTTTAGTGCATTTAGATACCACTTATGATGGTAAACATCATTACATTTTCTCATTGGTTTTCTTTAGAGGTTCTGATTTGGTTCCCTTTGTTTCTAGATCTTGAAATTTTAATTAGTTGCACAACTTATGGCTCTAGAATTTTGAACACAGATTCTTTTAATTCCGTCTCAAAATCCTTATTTTTCTATTTCACATCTAACCAACATAAAAGTTTCTAGAACATTCCCATGACCTCTTCATGTGAATATGATGCCTCAACCCTTGGTTGAGGATGGAATTGTTGTAATTCATGCATATTTTATTGAAAAGGAGGTGCACAAGAGGTTGTAGAACTCCCCATTCCCTAAATGATAAATTAGGATGGTTTTGGTAACTTTATTTGTAACTATTTCAGAATATAACATCACATTGATTCATTCTTGGTTCATACCCTTCAAAACTACTATTTTCAGAGACTTGTACATGAATTTCAGTGTTCGATAAACAATAATGTGAATGTAAAGATATTACCCATCAGATAAACCTATCGCTAAGTGTATGTTGAGAATTTTTATTGTAAGCACCTAAAACTTGTAATTCTTCTTTATAGGAGAATGAGACCTCCTTTTGAACAATAGACCTCCTTCTAGAGCATTTGTACAAGGAATTCTGTGTCATTTTGATGAAAATTTTCATAATCTCTTAAAATGTTTTGTCATAGTTATCACTAGTAGATGACTGGTCAAATAATGTTTGATGATATGGTGTAATTATATTATAAATGTTATCCAGAAGAAAATGGGGTGTGAAATGGTGATTTGGGAATTGATTAAGAATCCCTTTAAAAATTTCCCATGATTCATAGAAAAACTTACATCCCTCTTATAAAAATACAACGATCTTATGCCAATTTTATGAAATCATCATTTTGGGATAAAACTACATAATAAAGGCATAGTAAAGATAGTACCATATATAAAATATATATTCATATAGCTATTGGAACCAGACATTCACATTTATTTTCAAGAAGAATCTGAAAAACCATAACATTATTTCATGCTCACTCAGATCATTGAGTGTAAACTATTAGACTGTTCCATAAAAATCTCTAATGAAATCAAAGGAATTATCATTAGGAAAAACCATAATATGATGGTAACATAGAGAGGTTGGATTGAATGATCTCATAATTTATGTACTTCAAGGTCTTCTTAATACATGATGGATTGTTAGATACTATAAGAACCTAAAACTCCATGAGTCTTACTATATCAATAACTGCATTCCCAACTGGCCTTGGGTTGGAATTTTACACTAAGATTGGATTTTTTATTTGGTGGTTGATCATGTTATCCTCAGTTTTTTCCGCTATATATTATTTCTTAAGTATTAAAGCACTCAAATGTTTTTCAATTTTGGGATTAATTTCTCATATCGTCAGAGGATGACCAAGTTTTCATTCAAACCCTTTTAAAAAACAACAGAAAAAATTATCCATTTTTCTCTTTCATCACATGTGTTGTTGCCTAGAAACGGTTCCAAAATTTTACCTAGAGGTCATTGGAATCTAGGAAAATTAGAAATTTATAAAACCTACTAACTACTAGCATCAATGGTAATTAGGGATCAAAATCAAGATATAAAAAGATGTGTGACCAAAAATAAATAATATAAGCAACACAAAAAAAATTGGAGAGTGTAGTGGTGGTGAATAAAGTAGAAAAAAATGATTGGGAAAGGAAATAGGATTATGGATAGAGGGTTATAAATAAGGAAAATAATTGGAGAAACTCTAAAGAAAGAGACATGGGTAATTTGTTGGATGGAACAGTTATTTTGTTCATCGTTTCTTGTTATTTTGTTTTCCCCAACCATGTTCAGATTCTACAGGACTAGGAAATAGATCTAGCCAACACTATCAGGGTTTAGAATATAGGTGAAGAGAACCCTCATATTCCCAACTTAAGGATTGTTTTTCCCACCCATTAATGCACTATCATATCCACCCTTAAATAGTCTATCCATCTCTTGATTGGACACTAAAAATAGGCCATTAATGGTAACAAAATTTTAAATATATCTCCCTAAATTTAATAAGATTAGGTAATAAATAATCCAACAAAAGGGGGTGGAATCTTAAAATTCCTAGGAACCGAGAGGGGTTAAATTTGACTACCAAATAAACCATATCCAATATTACCCAGTTAGACATGAATATTAGAAAATATCATCTTTAAATTAATGAAATGTTTTTATATAAGGAGATAAGGAAAAAATTCCCCAAAAAACATTCCACGTAGGGGATTCAAAAATAAAACCAAAATGTGCTTCACCTCGTTCCTCCTAACTGCCATTGGTTATTGGATACTCCTTCATACTGCATGTCACTCTCTCTCAGTCTCCACCCATAGATCCCAATTGTGTCCCATATATCCTCACATTCTCCCTCTTTTTTATTTCTTATCTTTCCATCTTTATTCTCCTTCTTTCATCTGGCATAAACTTCCATCAAACATTCATTCAACAAAACCTACCTTCTATTGACTCTATAGGTGGAAGCCTCACATAAGATTGTATTAAGGCATCCCAGTTGACCAATAATAAGGATTTACCATGTATGGGTGATGTAACTGATTTTAGGTATAGAATGATGTAGGTATTTCTTGTCTATATAGCCTAATTTATTGACACATATGATTTCCAAAAAACCATTTCCCTTTCACCTATTTAGGCTATCGTTGCTGACTTTTCATATATGAAATTCTGAATAACATTGCTGAATGCACAGAAATTTCAGTTTATATATGTGGCCAGATGGACTATGAAAATAAACTATACATTTAAGTTATTTTCTATATATTCATTTCTCTTCAAGTAACCATGATTTATCACATAGGTGACTCCCTTTTACATTAATGTTTTTCCTATATAATCATTTCCACCATAGTTGTTTCCCTTGATATGGCCATTTAATAACAATATTCATTTCTATATGTAAGTGATTGAAGTTCATGTAGAAAAATCCTTCATGGGGACTTTTTTGACTTAGGTGTTATTCTCAATATACATATTTATCAATGTATTAGACTTCCAATATACTCGATGTGTCCAATCATCTCCATTTCTTCCACCAAAGTTGAATCATCTCACACTAGAGAACTATAGGCCGAGCTGGGTGAATTCTATATCAGATATACTTCAAAAAACATTGAAAAATTCACCCCTTATGATCATTCATTTTAAAGTAATTCTTTCTCCTCTTTCAGTAGTATCCATTGAAAATGATAGCCACCGCATCCTGCTACATAAGGGGTCACTGGCTCATTGTAGGATTAGTAAAAATTTTAGAATATTTCACTAAAGTACTAAGTGGGCCTCACATTGAAACTCAAATTATATGGGGGTATCAACAGAGGTAGAGGATTAATTCTCAAATTCATTGACCAACATTTCAAAATCATCATTGAAAACACATATCAGAAGGTCAGATCTGTCAAGGAACATCTGTGTCATCATCACTTAGGTGAAAATTCTTCTCTAGGGAGTTCTCCTTCATAATGTCACTAGGATATTTCAACTGCACATATGATCTTGATAACAAGTCTTTAAATAGAACATTCAACTCCTCTTTTTTAATTTTTAAAATCCCTGTATAAAAATTTTTAGCTTTTTTTTTTCTTTTATTCAAGAAATGATTTTTTTTCATTATATCCCTAGTCAAATTCCATTGTAGAAGCATCAAAATTAAAAAACCAAACCGAAAATAATCATAATAAAATGTCAATGAAAAGTGAATTATAATAATCTTCCTTATCACTTAATAATTATATATTGTAATACTAATTATGAAAATAAAAAACATTCATATAGTCAATATAGATGTGTAATAGAGTGAAGTAATAGTTCCACATCATACTGGTCTATGTTGATTAGTATTCCATGGTGTATAATACTTAGTTCCATGTAATTTTAATTTGATTTATTATTATGAATGAATAAAATGTTATTATTTCCATTACTTTCTTTTATGGTTTATTTCCTAATCCATTTCAATTCTTAGAACACACATATTTTTATTTTATAATTATAAACAGATTGATAATGTAAAGAATATACATATTTAAAACATGGGGAATTAAAAAAAATTGACCAAGTCGCTCCTCCAAATGGCTCTAAATCTACTCTTAATACATACGGTATTCTTGAGGATGATTAAAAGTTTTCAATTGGCCAAATTAAGGCATTGATTCTGATCTAGGGAAGATATAAAATCAGTTATGTCCCACACGTCATGGGTGAAAATTCCATGATTTTCATGATGTTAGTTATCTCTCCAATAGGGAATTTTGAAACCAAAGAGTATTTAAATGATCATAAGATTTATAATAACAAACCATACAAAGGAGAAAAGAATTTAATAATGGGACATATCCCAATCGATTAAAACATTCCTGATGATAATTCCCCCATGTTGTGCCATAAATATTCGAAGGCCAACTTGTGTTCCCACAATTAAAATGATAATGAACATGATATGTTCAATTTGGAAAATTTTATGTAATCAAAATAGGATATATTATACCAATATTCTGGAGAAGATTCCACTAATTTTTCATTATTGGATAGTTCATATATTTCCCATGTAAGCGAAAATTCCCTTGATAGTTTGGTTACAACATTTTTTCAAGATCTGAAGAGGTTCTCAATATTTTACCCCTACCAAGAATTCCTATTCATTTTCATTGGATATCAATCTCTATACACGTGATGATGAAATCAATTATATAATTCATACCCATTTTATTATTTATCTCGATGATTTATCAGCAGATGATGATGATGAGAATGATCATATGGATTCCCCTCCAACATTTGAGGAATATGTCTCAACAACAATAGATGATATTATATTGGTAAAACTCAATATAGATAAATATTGATGGATTAATTTGGTCATCATGAACATGAATCTCGAGGAAATAGATAAATATATATCCGTTATGAGACCTTGAGACTCATATTCAATCATCTAGAATTAATATTATTGAATACGCTTGTTGATTTTTCTACAAAGTACACCATTGTGGTTTCATTGGGTTCTTTGTTTTATGGGAATGTTGAAAAAGGATGAAAAAATAAACCTCTATGAATATTTGAATTTAGAATATATGATGAACCTGGTATAAAGAGTTAGGGGGGCCTATGCTTTCTGAATTATTATGATGTATAAATTTAAATTCTGGATATTTTTTTGTGACGTTTATATTTATATCAATAGAAACCATTCCACACTTGTAAATGGATTAATTACATAAATAATGTATTGAGACAGAAAAATTATGGAAAATAGTAATTATAATCTATGTTTATGAATTTTTTATGGTTAATAATGTGATTGTTATGTTAAATTTTCATCTATTTTTAGTAGATATTTAGAATTATTTAATTTGAGGTCATTTTTTTGCTAGGGTGTTTTTTAGTTTTATTTCCCTAATTTATTGATAAAATTATTTATGGGTTGAGGATAAAATGTGATTAGGGTTTAGAATATAATGGTTATGGGGTATAATTTTATAAAAAATATGTTATTAATTAAAATTATAATGGATTTAAATGAATAATGGTTCTATATTAAAAACCCTTTAATAATTGGTTGTTTTATTACTAATAATTTAAGTGATACAGGAGGGTTGAATGGGTTGAAATGGTAAATAAAATGATAAATGGGTTGAATGAATTTTTTATTATATTTTTGATCATAATGATTCATGTTTGTTATATTTTATGATGTTATGATTTTCTATAATATGTTTTTAATACAATATTGTTATGTTATTTTGAGGTTTTTATGGATGAATTTATGGGGGAGTGACGAGGAAATGTGGATATAATGATATGAAATTTATATGGGTAATAATGGATTGAGTTTAGTATATTTTTATAGGATAAAATTACATGAATTTATATGTGTTGTAAATGAAATATTATTCAATTACATGGAAATGATAGATATATGTGGTGGGGTTCATACATTCTTGGGGGATGGAATGAATTTGATTATCTATATATTCATGAAACCCTCCTATATATAATATGATTTTTTTGGTAGGGGATGTTCTGAAACAATGAGGTAAATATTTTTATTCACTTCATGTTTACATTGAACTATCGATTGATGGTTGGGAAGTATAGGAATATTGATCATTACAGTGATTTGTTGATAAATGATTAATGATGAGAATGTAGATAGGTGGAGACATGGTGATACGATTGTGTATTTATTTCATGATGGTTGATAATATATTATTCATTTTGTTTTATACTTGAATCCATGAAATTTTTAATGAGGTGATCATATCTTCTCGTTATCAGTTTGTATGCGAGAGAAACTATGTTGGAAGGTTAGATTAAAAATGAATTAATCTTAGTCTCATGCATGGTAGTAGTTTTTATGGAGGTTATGGTGTTGGTAACATTCATAGTGTATATTATGGTGAATTATGATTTGGTGGTATTTTAGGTTCGATGATGGTCATTCTTGTTCTTTCTCTTCTAATTTCTTCATGTATATGTTTTTTCTATTTTTCTTTCTTGGATAATTTCACTCTTGATTTTTCATTTATATTTATTTCTTATGTACATTGATCTAATTAAAGGTGTGGTAATACTAATTACTACAAATTTCTAACCACACCATACATTTCTAGTGCTTATAGGATAGACTAATAGAATTGGGTGATACTATTTGGATAAATGTAGTGGATCATGCCAGTTCAACATGCATTGTTTTGTATGTGTTTAATTTTAATCATAATGTTTCCTTTATGATTGAGAAATCATATAATTTTCATTTATTAAATGTATTTGAACTAGTAGATTTTATATTTTCATTCCTTGGTCTTGTAAGGGTAATTCCTCACATATTTGGGTTTTATACCCTTGGTTCTAGTCTCCATATTAGGGAATATTGGAGGTGATCCCTGGGGGTTACTCCAATATTGTCTATCATGGTAGGACGAGTTTCCATTATGGTCATTTCATAAAAGAGTGGTGTCAAAGGTGTTTGGTGAGAGATAGTGTGGACATTGAAGTTATAATAGGTGAGGGAATCATGGGAATGGCAAGAAAATTACTAACCTAAAGTCTAAAATGTGATGCGAAAAAAGGTGGCTTGATAGTAAAAAGATATGATATGATGTAAGGACTTTAAAAACATATGATTTTTTTGTGAATTTTTATCAATTTTTACTAGAAATTATAGGTAGGTACACACATCTCATTCATTGGTCTCATTAGAATTTATATCATAAAATTTTATATGTTTTCCTCTTACTATGATTATGATGTAGTTTATATTGAACTATTATTGTTTGTTTAATTTGTTATAAAATTTGAATGAAAATAGTAAACTAGTGACTAAGTTTCAAGAAGAGTTTGTTTGAAATTGTGTTGATACTTGTATGTGTCATTCCATTTCTAATTATAACATGATTCTCCATGCATTGAATTTTTTTTCCACTTTTAATATATATGGGAGGATAACCTATCTTCATATTGTTTATAATTCTCAATGAAGCATGATTAGTTAATTTTTTTATAATAGGAATTGAATTTTGAAAAAAATTGAAACATGTTACCGTGAGTACATTTCATTCTTCCATAATGAAAAGATTCTTTTGAAACATTAATTAGTAGTATCCCGGTTCCCATGAAAGTTGAAATGTAATTCATTGTTTTTATCCATGTTGTAATATAATAAATTTTTATGGACTTTTTGTAAATCATTGTTTTAGATACTTAAATAACATAATTCCTAAAAAATTACCATTATTATTATTGATAATTCATTTTATATTTTGAAAAATAGAAATAAATAACATTATTATTCCTTTTTGGAATGAATGTAGTTTTATAGTATTTATCTAATCATATTTTTTCTGAATGTTTTAGGAATTTATAGTAAGGATGGAAATTTCTATGTCATTTGTTTCTGCATTTCCGAGAAAGATAAACATACTCAGTGTTAATCATTAAAAATTTCATTGTTTCCAATAAATAAATCTATCTCATCTTCCAAGAATGATTATGGTCAATGTTTTGTTTGATTCTGTGTATATATATATACACATATATATAGAACATCCAAATTATAATTTCATTTTTCTTGTTTCCATTTTTATCATAATATGTAATGTGCATGGGTTACAAATTTATTATAAGTTCAGATTTTGATTGTTTATTATAAATTCATGGAAAATGATAATAATTATTTGTGGTAACATGTTGAAACATGAAAATTCCTAAATTATTGAACCTAATATTTTTAATACCAACATAGAAACTATAGAGAATAAAAAATTGTGCCTCATATATTAATCCATTATTAGTTTATTGTGGGGAGCATTTAAAATGCTGAATACATTTTTGTAGAATGTTAAACAATTTATAGTATATAAATAATGAGAATGAATCAAATTTAGTAGGTAGTAATTAAAATATGAAACAGTGTTATGCAATAATCAGGATGTATTTTAATATGGAAGTAAAATTGGGATTCTTTTATTGTGGTGCATAAGTATGCATTCCATATGAAGACATTTTTATAGGGTATTTAGTTAGAGAATATCAATCATTACCCATAGTGATATAACAAGTGAAGTTTTTTTGATCTAAAAGAATGTTTCATTTTGAAATATGAAATCATGTTGTTTGTGTGATATAATTTTTATGAAATTGATAATTTTAGAGTGGATAACATGATATAAGGGAGCAAAACATGTGATATTTTTGTTCTATTTGAAGTATGATTCCTTAATGATCAAATAGTTAGTTTATGTATAGAAATCCTAATTTTTAGTACAATTTCACATGAATTTTTTGTCATTAACTTGTATTCAAGTTAGAGTTCTTTAAATATATGGCATGATGATTCCCATAAAAATTACTTGGATAAGTTGAGCATTGTTTGTGATTGAATTATTTATCTATTTTTTCATTGAATTATTAATATTAAATATTAAAAACTTATTTTTTTAATTATAAAATGATAGTTTAAATACTATTTATGAATAATATTACACATAATAAATCCAAATTCCCGAATCATTATGTTTCATAACATGGGGAATGTATAATCATTGAGATTATTTTATGTTCTATAGTGATCATGTATCCCCAAAGTGATATTTTTTTTTCTATGGTTTTATTTATTGAATCATATACCTCCCCTAAAAGGTTATCTACTTAATTTTTGTAATGATAATGTTTTTTATAAAATAACAAAAAAATTTAAGAGGAACACATTTTCATAACCGAAAATGTTGAAATGAAATGATTGCTTATTTATATTATCGATGAGATTTTTTGTTGATTTATGATAGTTGAATGTGTTATGAATCGAAGAATATGAAATTTTGAAACCCATTTCCCATTAATATTCATTATATTTATGACACATTTTAAAATTTCATAAGAAATTCAAGCATTCCAAAATAGGACAATATCATTATGTGGTTGGTGGGTTCCATCAATTTTTTTTTGTTTTTGGGGTAGTGTTGTTTTATTTTTATGGTAGTTCATAGATTGGGATATATATATGATTAAATTGTGGTTTAATTAATTATATACAAAATGAGGTTGTTTTTCATTGAAGTGAGATGGTTTGGGTGTTGATAATTGTTGGCTATTGTGGGTAGTGTATTTATGTTTCTTGAGGTGATAAAGATGAATTGGTATATGGATGGACTGGTGCTATTCTCAATGGAGGATGGTTATATACCATTGGATTGATCTGTTTACTTCTTGTGTGGTGATATTACTTATGTTTTTATTAGTTTTATTGTGAAACTTATGCTAACTTTTTTTTGGTATTATTGTTTTTTCATCGAAAAGGGATTGATATTTTGGGAGTGGAAATGAGAAGAGACCTTGGAATAGAGCCTTACTGAAATTATATTGTCATGAAGTTCCAATTTCAGTCATTAATACCTGATTCTGAAGATTTTTTGGGTATTTTCGAGTTTTATTTTGGGTTGGGGATGACCTCAGATGGATTTCAAGATTCCTTAGTCATTGGTTTGTTTTGGAAGGTGGCTCAAAGGTGGTGGGAGATGATTTTCGGTGAACTAGGAGAGATGTATTGGTGTAACTATCTTGAATTATTAATTAGAATTTTCATCTTTAATTTCAATAATCATAATAATTTGAAAATTATTTAGGATCATCATCATTGGGGGTGAGATTGTGAATGGATTTTTGATCCACTTTATAGACCCGATTAGTCAATTTTCAGGTTCTCTTCCAATGTAGAGAGGAAATGCATTGATTTTTAAATACACATTTATAGAAGAGATTCATAAATAGGTTATGACTTTTGTGTTTTCATCTTAGGATATAGTGAGGGATTCAGTAGAGATCATAGATAAAGGGTTATTTGTATAGATGGGTTTTAGTGAAGATCCCTCCAAAATTATTTCTTATAGTGGAGCTGAATTCTATATTTTTTGTGCCTTTAATTCATAGAGGAAGAGAGTGAGGTGGTGTGTATATAGTGACCTAGTTTTAACATACATGGATATTTCATCATATTAGATAATTATTCATCACAATATAAAAATAGATGCTCATGGGCCATAATATTTTAGTGTCTTTGGAATCATGGAAACATAACCAATATTTTGGTGAAATAACCTCTATATATAACTTAAAGAACCTCCCCTTTAGTAAACCTACTTAAAACCATTTTTTATAACTTAAGGACTAGAAAAATAATAAATGGGTGAGCTTAGATTCTCAACAAGGGTAAATAAGGGATATATGTAAGCATAACATGTGCAAAAGGGCATGAGAACATTTCCATATCATTAGAGGATCATACCCCACATATCAAAGATCAAAAACATGAATCATGTAAAAAATATTGTCATATAATAAGACCAAAATCATAATAAAATTGATATAATATTACATTAAATCATAACATACGAATAAGACATTAGATTTTGTGGCACACACATAAGAATATAAAATCATTCCATACATGTTAAGCCTCTTTTCCAAAACTCATCAGGGAATTTCATGGGGGATGCACCTACTGGGCGGGACACAACCCCATACCCAGTTGTATCCCTTTCCATATAGTGGATCTAGTATATCAACATGTTCCCATCATTATATTATGAGATATAAATCATTACACAATGCATTAGAGAGCTATAACGGGCTTTCCAGACACTATCTAGACTGCATAATCTTATAATATATAACATGATTACCTAGTTATATCTGGAACACGCCATAATATAATCTATGATGGTCTTACCCACCTGTACCTGGTTCACCCCATCATATAATCTATAATGGTCTTACACAATTCACTCTATGCAACCAATCATATAAGCTGTAAAAGGCTAACTCAGTGCTATCTGGGCCACCCCATCATATAAGCTATAATGGGGTTACTTGGAACTATCTAGTCCACCAAATTATATAATATATGTCTACAAACCCCAAAACTTGTAAATCAAAAAAAGTTTTCATATCATCATAAAACTCATAAAAACAATTATTCATTCAAAACATGATTAACCAATGGAAAATAAATGTGTTTCATGTTAATCTCCTTGAAATGTGATTATCCTATCAAAAGGAAATGGGTTCCATAAACATAATTCCATAAAAAAATAAACCATTCATATAATGAATATGAATGGTATTCTTGGATAATATCCCTAATAATTCATAAACAATATCAAATGACATCAATGTATATGGAGAAGTATTTTGAAAGTTCACTTGAAACATTACAGTTCTTCTAGAAAACAACTTTTAAAATATGTAACATATTGAAAGTAATTTTCATTGAAGCCCATTTTGGAAGAATTTAAATGATTCATTAATTTTTATTTAATTTTTTTTTCGGAAAATATCCCTTCTTTTTTGTAAAATACTTTTTAAAATAGAAAACATTCTAAAATCCATTTCCTCTAAAAACGCATGAAAATATATAATGGGATATCTGAAAAACATTTAAATAATATTTAAAAAATTTAAAAAAATGATAATAATTTTCCATTATAATTAGATAAAATAGTCTTTTAAATTATTTATAGATAACATTTTTTTGAAAGAACACAGATTTCTGACGGAAAAGACAAATAATGTTGAATTTTTATAGGAACATTTTCTTAATTTTCATAACCACCAAGGGGTGGGAAATTATATTATTACATGTATATGAAATGAATAACCATACCAAAATAAAATTCATTATAATTCTTGAGATATGGATCATAATATTTCATCAATGGAAGCATAATCCTAAATAATATCGGCTAATGATGGGATTGTAGTAATAAACTTTTTACAACTTGGTAAATTTTAATCTTAATCCCATAAATTAATAACAATAAATGAAGCTTAAAATATCATTAAAATAATTTTATTCATGATATAATATGTCAAAGAATATTATATACACCTTTTAAAATAATATAGGTACATTACATAATATGTGTCTCCAAGATGGAAAATTGAGAAAAAATACTTGACCGATTTGGTAACATTTGAACTTAAACCCCATGAAAGAGAAATCATAAAATGGAGTTGTAAATACCAATTAATTTAAGGATAAAAATCACAAAAAACATTTATGGTTATTATATATACAACATAACAATAATAAGTTGTTAATATACCACATATCTCAAAAATCTGCAAGTGACACGAGAAAACCCTTACCTCAAGTTTTGACATTTTTTCAGACACGTTCAAACCTCAATTGTAATAAGTATAATTTTATTATACATTTAAAATAGAACCATATTCTTATATATCTTAACATATATTATTTTCTTATGACATTATATTAAATTTTTATTAATAATTTAATTTTAATGTTACGTTGCGGTTAATAATCATTATCTTTTTCATGTATGTTTTGACTGGTTATTCTTGATCCAATTACCTATATTAGGATTTAATTATTACCATAATTTATATAATGGTATAAATATAATTTATATTAATTATATATTTATTTATACTAATCTATAAATTATATAAATATTAAATGAAATACATCTTTTATGTAGATGGAAGGTCGTACGTATGCATGAACACTACTTTTATTTTTATAGTGCATTGAAAGAAAAAAATTAAATTAAATATATGTATATAAATATTATCATTATATTATAATTATTACATCATATATATATAATATAAGTTTTCTAATCATATCCTTGATACATTCTATTAAATTGTGAATGAATCACATTACTTTGAGGAGGTGGTTGTCTATATGTCCACAAACGAAGTTATCATATTTACACAATATAGAAATCAGGAAGGTATATCTTATATTTTTTAAGAAGAATTAATAAGCCCTGAATATCCTATATATCATATAGAAACATTAATTTTATCATTATTCCCTACCTGCAAAGGTGGAAATAGAAGAATGAACAACATCAGTTCGCCAAGTGGTAGTCCCCCATACACACAAATGATTATTTTGTATCCCATTTAATGGAAGTGTGTATGAGTGTATGTTATAACCTTAAAATAAAAACATATATGTATAATTATGATACTAATTTTATTATATATCCATGTAATATGATGAATATGTGGGGTGTAAGTACCCATCATCAAACATCACATAATCTTGAATTAAGTTAATAATTCACATTGAGGATCCTTTTAGGTTTAGAGATTTATAGAAATAGGCCATAAATTGTACATAATATCTTTATTATTAAAAAGTAGACACTTCTACTCACTATTAATTTTAACTCATAAAACAAAATCTTTTAAAAAAGAAAATTGTTTTTTTCATGCTTAAACAACGCAACTTTTCCATGATCCCATCCTTGAATATATTCACCATTAAATGTTGTGAAAAAAATTTCTAAACGTGGGATGATCATAAAAAGATCAGTAAGGGATACACAAATAAAGAAAACCATTAGTTTTTGAAAACTACATGTAAACCCCAAATACTTTATCATATGTAATACTTTTCATCTTTATGAAGTAGTAAAAAATTTAACTAAATAAAACCTCATTGATTACCCTTTTGTAACCAAAATATTATAATAAAACCCATAGAAAGAACACATATCATATAAAAGGTAAACTTGGGACACAAGCATACTGAAATGGAATAACCATATGGTCGACTTCCATAAATAATTCCTACAAATGCAATAGCCATACAATCAACTTTCATACCTAATGCATTGGAGGATATAATGTAACCACATGTCCTTGGTTTATCACAGAACCGCCCACCATTTGTTTTATCACATAACCACCTGTCATTGGTTTATCACGTAACCACCTGTCAAATTTCCAAGTACCATTATATAATCATAACATATAAAATATTGAAAATATCAACATTTCACTAATAACATTTCATTTGAAATCACAAGAAATAATTTCAAGATATTGAAATACTCAAACCATTTCAAAAACCATTTTCAATTCCAAAATACGTACAAGTGGTATAATGTATTTATTTTCCTTTCAAAAACATTACAGCTTGTTGGGGAAGCCAAATATCAAATAATGCTCGTGGTGGTGGAAAGGTTGTTGTCGCCGCATATGTTAAAAACATTCCTTTTGTCATTTAGAAAAATGATTCTTGAAAAAAAGAGTCTCTTTGAATGAATTTAAAAGTAGAATGGGTTTATTATACACTATGTAAAATAAAAAGGTGTATATTATCAAAACATGCCACAATGAAAGGAGATTGAGACGAAGTCCCTTACCTCGAGTCTGACATGTTTCATATGTTCCTTATTCTTCCTAAATAATAAATTTAAGTTTATTTCCAAATTCTTCAAAACCTTTTAAAATTTTATTATTCCATTTATATCACTTATCACCTTTATATGACAATTATTTAATTATTTGATTTCTTATCAGACATTTTTTCGATGTTCGGAGATTGAGTAAAAAATGAACTTGTAATAATTAAAAATTGTCCTTGTGGTAAAAATTACATTATTTATAGATTGATATACATGATTTATATATCATATATATATATATATCATATATATCAAGTATATATGTATTTTTAATAGTCCATAGAATTTGGATATAAGAAATGAAATGCACTGTTTTTGGAGATGGTAAGTCGTATGTACTCATGAACATTACTTTCATTACTTTTTCATATTTAAAGAATTAAAATAAAATTATACATAGGTATATTATAATTCTAGTATAATATATATGTTATATATGTTACATAAGTTAATTAATTACATCCCTTATACCTTCCATGTATAGCATGAACGAGTCATATCAATTTGAGGGGGTGGTAGTCCGCACTTCCTCAAATGAAATTATCATATTTATACGACATGAAAAGCGTAAGGGTATGTTATAAATGAGAATTACAGAAGTATAGAGATAAAATAAGTATCATAAATATCATATATAATTATTGTGACATCATAATGGACACCATAAGATGTGGTAGGAGAATATTGGACAATCATCGTTTCGTGAGGCAGTAGTTCTCCATGCAGAGAAACAATATGTTCTATACCCATTAGATTGAGGTTTTTGTAACTGTAGTATGAATAATTTTCATAACAAAAACCTAGTATATTTAAGATAATAGTTTTGTGATAAAAATTCTTAATAAAGTGAGTTTAGTGGGTTGGAGAAGGAATATAATTGAATGAATTTTGAGAGAAGAAATTACCTAAAATCTGTTAGGACCAAGCTGAATGGAGAAGTAAGTTTGAAGAATTAGCATTTGCAGAGTGTTGTATTTTGTTGTCAAATAAGATAAATCAATTCAGTTTTTGAAGGACTTAAAATCATACAATTCTTTGAGGATATGTATTTCAAAAATATCATAAGTTAAAAGAACTTGTGATGAAATACTTATGAAGGAAAGGGGGAGAAATGATGATGCCAGTCATATATAGTTTTGATTAGAAGGAATGATGCTACTAGAAGATAGGGAACTTTCAGTACTTAACATTGTGACTCTGATTATACTAAATCTTTTCTTATCAAAGAATATATATCACGATAGTGGAGTTCGTGATGAATGCTGAAGAATGGTTATGGGATGCAGGGAAGAGAGCAATGACAATGGAATAGATAATCTAGAGGCGGCACAAAATAATAGTTTAAGGTGGTGCCGTTTTCCAGTGTTTTCCAAATTTTTGAGGCCTTAAAATATGAAAATGAAGAGATGTGTTTTTTGGAAAAGGGAGGTGCGTGAAAAGGAAAAGTGGTGTGTGAAATATTTTTGTGGTGCACTAAATAGAGGAATGGTGTTTTTCGTGTAAGAGGTGTCTCAAGATCTGAAGATCGAAAATTGGAAAATGCATGAGGTGCGCGAAAAATTGGATCATTGCGTGAAATAGGATGATGCGTGAAAGAGTTTTTATGCGCATGGAGAGGGTTTTACGTGCGAATTCGTGTTTTTCGCACAGGGTTAAATAGTCCTATAAATTTGAGGTGAATCCCTATCATTTGTTAAGGCTCAAATCTTAGAGAAAATCTAGAGCCCTGAAGTGCATAAAATTATAGGCTAAGTGAGTTGCGTGAAAGGAAAGGAGTTTGTGATAAAAGAGGACAACTGCGCGAAAAAGTGAGAAGTTGCGCGAAAAGTGAGAAGATGTGCGAAAAGTGAGAAGTTGCGCGAAAAAATAGAAGTTGCACGAAAAGTGAAAAGTTGCGCAAAAAAGGGAAGTTACGTGAAAAAGCATTCCACTCCAAAAGGGAATTTTTATGCACAAGCCATTTGAATTGCACTCCAGGTACCATAAAGGTTGTGCAAAATATTTATGGTCTTCGTACGTATTTTCTTGTGCATGAGATAGTTCTTACCGCTTTCTGGGTAAGAAAGTGAAGATTTTTACTTTAGAGAATACATCTGTTCAATTGTAAAGAAGAACTAAAATAATGTAATTCCCTATTTGTGATAAGAGGGTGCACAAAAACATGCAAATTGTTTTCCATGTGCTACACGTGTGAAAGGGTATATCCGACTCATTGTATTCCACATCAAATTATTTTTTTCTAGTGGATTGTTTGGTACTAGATTGTTTCCGTACCATACTAAGGACATAGCTACTCTTGTTGAGTAGTGAACCTTGTAAATATTATGTTCTTGTGGTTATGTGTGTTTAGCAGGGAAGAAACTCTTTAATAGAAGGTGAATTTTGTTTCAAAAATAAGGAAACATAAAAATAAAGGGACATCACAGATTCACCCCCTCCCACTCTTAGTGATACTTGGATCCTGACTGGGAACTTCAAAATCGGGTAACCGCTTTGGATTAATAATAAAATGACTTGTTTAATTTCCTCTAACCAATATAAGGCTTCTTGGAGGAATATAGTGATGTTGGGAGCTTATTGGATCAGAGTTTGGAGGAGCCAATGAGATTTATAGGTGTGATTAAGGGGTTAGATGTTGTGTCCTTTTATAAGAGGGAGGAGGGACACTTTATGAAAGTTTGAAAGTATTATTTTATTATTAATTGATTTTAGAACTCTAAAAACAAAAAAGTGATATATTTATAATCTAATATGAGTAGGGATTGAAATACTCTTAGAAAATGTGTTTTAGACAAGTTTAGGTCATAAAATTATCCTTATATTTTATCTTTAACCCTTAGTAAACTTATTTAACTTTTTCCATTCTCCTAGAATATTCATACTATATGGTTAATATAGTTACAATAAAGTGACAATAGAACCTCAATTGGTTCATTAATGACATTGGTAACATCACAAATGTCCGTTAGATTATTCTTAGATTTTACGACAATTATTTCATTTAATAAAATATTAATTGATTTAAAAACTCATTTATGTCAATTTTTATAATTTTCATATAGTGACTTTTAAAAAATCCATAAAAACTTGATTATTTCCAAAAAACACAAATAATTCAAATAGAATAATTAATAATCTTCCATAAATTTTTTGTATGACATAAAAATTTTCAAAATCAATTTATTTTAATATTTATAACCTTGTTTATTTAAATCACTCATTAATAAGGTAATCACTACATCACCATTGCGTCATTAATAAATTTATTTATTTAATCTTTATATATTATAAATAAATTACCATGATTTATTAAATCCTTTTATATTTCTAATGAAATTTAATAGTCTAAAATATAACTTATATTACCCGATATTAAAATTGTTTTTCTAAAATATATTTCTTTATGTTATATTTTCCTTAACTTTAAATTAAAAGTAATTAAATGTCATTTTCACACACAAGTGGATCCATGGTGTCCTGAAATATACCCAAGGATTCCCATGGTTGTAAATATCTCATAAAATAGGATTATGACATGTTTTAGGGTAATTTAATATTATTATAATGGTATTTTTTATGCTTATTTACCAAATTTACCCATTAATCATGGTAAATAAAATATTTACTGAAGTTACAATTCATAATTTATAGAAATAAAAGTTAACTATATAAAAAATTTAGACCTCCTAACTATAAATATGCAATCCTTTTTTCCAAATTCATATCACCGAAGTTGCAGAAATTAATTTAAAATTAATTCCTGTTATCAAAACCAAGAAGCATATTTTTATGAAATAATAATTCTCATCTGTTTATGTTTAATTAAAAATTGAAATTACTTACAATTACCAAAATTGGATTAAATGGTAAACAAATAATCTAATTACACTTTAAATCCAATTAAAAAGTTAATATAACCATATAAATAAATCAAAATAAAAGACAATTTTAACTTAACATGCAGTATTTTTCACTATTCATTAACAAATTAACTTTATCATAAAAATACCACAAATTTACCCAAAGTAATTTTTGGTTTCCCGATTCTAAAGAAGAAGTTTATTTTGTAAAATATAACATATAAAATTGAAAAAAAACTATATTTAAAAGGGGTTATACATTAAAAGGTAGTAAATGTGCATTTTAAAAATATTAGAGTATTTATGCTTAAAATTGGATTGATTCTCATTTTAAGACTCTAAATTTTATTGGATAAATGTAAAAAAAATTAACAAAATTTTTTAATCATAACATGGTTAGTTATGTTTATTCACACTAATACAATGTCTAGGAATTAACTACCATTTAAAATAATAATAATATTATATTATTTTTCAGTATGACTCAGCGTTGTGTGCAACATGAGATTTCAGAGAAACCCATTGTTGTGTGTCAGGTACACCATCAAAAATTGCATACCATTTAAAGTAAAATTAATATATTATTCATAAGAATTAATATAATTTAAAATTATTATTTTATAATTACCATGGTCTTTACAACAATCCCCCAATTTGGAAATTGCGTCCTCGAAATTTTAAAATTGGGCATGGAAACTTCATTAACAACCCCACATCAGAAAAAGAGTGAATAAAACAATCACTTTAAAAGAAATAAAGAGAAGTATAAAGTCACCTGAGATAACCCATACTAGGATTCTATTTTGGAAAACATGGATATGGAAGAGATACTAAGTGTCAAATTCTGATGGAGAGTGATAGAAAACATGATAAGGAGAAAGTTAACCACTATAAATCACAAACTTGTGATAGGTTAAACGGTCTTCGATTCCTCAGTAGGAAAAGTAAATGGAAAACATTTTTTGTTTTAGGTTCACTTTCATAAAGTTGGATAATTTATTTATGAGATAAACTAAGAATATAAGGAAATATACTTACTGTTCAAGTAGAGTTTCACTATTTAATATGTTTCTACCAAAAAATCATCATTTCTATAAATGATGAGTATTCTAGATGACATTGTCACACTTGAATTGCTAGAATAAACTTCTATAGAATACCATGATCCAGAAAAGATGAACCATATATTTCCCATTTCTTTAGACATTAACCAAAACCAAAATGGTTAGTACAAGATCAGACTATCCCCAAAAAGGATAATATTTTATAAAAAGATATACTAATCTTAATCTCTAATGTTGAAAAAAAATACCCAAAGCTCAAAAAGACCATTCAATACACAATTTTCAATAAAATTATTCAAAATAATCCAAAATAATTTTGAAAAATAAAATTTAGAAGGATTTTACCACATAGTATTCCACAAAAATATTAACATTTATCTCCAAATAATATCATCTACTCCTAAACTCTATTACTAAAATGTAATTAAACTAATCACATACTCTCTATGATATGCTATTAATTTTCATAAGTATCAAAAATCATTATATGTCCACAATAAAAACATAGATTCTTCCAAAATAAAATTCCACCTTTACTCCCCAATTGAAATCCCATAGTATTCAATTTCCTTAGGCGTATAGTGTTCCCAAAATAGAAAAGTTATTCCAAAATAACCTTTATCACTTATTCACCAAATCATTTTCCTATAATAAGGATTTCCATTTGATAAAACAAATGATCCAAAATAAACTTATTATTGATCAATAACATCATTTAACTAAAAGGAATAATTCATACTAACCAGGTACTTCACGCAGTCTAGTGGTATGCGATAAATCCTAGTCACACTTTGGTTGTGGGTTCGATTCCAACAGCTTTTTACGATGGAATAGGTTCTCACACGGTTTGCATGTTGACCTTTTTCGAAAACTATATAATTTTATAACATTCAAAAAATGATATAAATTCCTTTAAAATAAACATAAACTATTTTAACCACAAATTTTGTCTCATACATCACATTTTCATCTAAAAAAGTAATAAACATTTATCACCTCAAAAACAAAAGATCATATAAATCCCTAATTTTATCCATTATGTCCACATAAGAAAAGATAATTATTTGTTGAATAAAATTTTCAGATATCAAACTTCAAGGTTACACATACTAGAAAATCTATTCCAAAGTAATCCCATCATCAAAAGAACCTTAATAATTTTAAGAATTTCATCATCCTAAAATCTACCATAACTCTTGAATCTCTTATATGTAGAACTATTACTAATTCAACATTCTTCATGATCCATTAACCATTATTTTACAACTTATTCTATAATACTTATTTCCTACAAACAAAATCATGAATAATATCCTAAGATTTAATAATGTCAAAACATTAGATAAGATATAATCCATACCTTTCATTGGTCATTGTCAGTTTCCTCATCCTCAATGGGAATGAAATTAGGAATTGGTAGACATATATTTGTACAGTCATGCTGATCCCATTCCCAAACTTTCTTCATAGGAAATCTATTTGTATAATGACCATGCACGCCACATTTAAAATAATCAATTGATCCCTCAGAATGAAATTATTTCCCTTTCCTAGAGTCAACTGGACACTTCCTTTTTCCATGGCAGTTTCTTCCATTATGACCTTCATTGCCACATCTATAGAATCTTCCCATCCCTTTAGAATAATTTTCTCAGGTGTTTCTTTCCACATCCTTGAAAAATTGGTTTTTTAACACACTTACCTTTATGATTATTACCTGAACTTCCACAGGTATTTGTTTCTTGCAAATACAATGCCTTATAAAAATCACCATGGTTCAAGTGGTCAATCGTGAATCTAGATAGTTTGTTGAGAATAAAAACAAGAGTTCTTGATGGAGCTCCCATTTCTTCCGGTTTCATATTCATAAAACTATCATATTTTTATTCATATCCATTGTTACATTGGTGCATGCTAGATCCATCGATTTACTAAAAACTAAAAGGTTAGTGTGAGTATATCAGTAAAATCATCATATAATATCTGATGTAGAGGGTAAATACTAATATATACATATTCTTGTTATCTTAAACTCATTAAATTTATCTAAAATAATTATGACTCATTCTAATATGCTAACCATTATATTTATGTGACTTATTCTTAAATAACACCCTAACCACTAAATTTATCTAATCCGACATATGATACCAATTGTGAGGACCCATCCTTAAACATTACATAATCTTGAATAAAGTTAATAATTCACATTTATGATGTTTTTAGGTTTATATATTTAGGTAATTAGGCCATAACTTATACATAACAACTTTATTATTACAAATTAGACACATCTACTCACTATCCATTTTCACTCATAAAACAAAAACTTTTAAAAAGGAACATGGTTTCGTTTCATGCTTAAACATCACAACTTTTCCATGATCCAATTCTTTACTCTATTCACCATTAAATCCTATGAAAAACATTTCGAAACTTGGGATGAGAATAAAAATCTCATTGAGGGACACACAATGAAGGAAAACAATTATTTTTTTAAAACAACATTTAAAACATGAATACTTTATCATAAGTAATAATTTTCACCTTTATGAAGTAGTAAATACATTTCACTGAATAAAATCTTATTTCATACCCTTTTGTAACCAAAATATTACCATAAAACCCATATAAAGCACACATAACATATAAAAGGTAAACTTCATAGATAATAATACTGAAATGGAATAACCATATGGTCGACTTCTACAAATAATTTATACAAACGGAATAGCCATACAAATGACTTTCATACCCAATGTATTGGAGGTTATAATGTAACCACCATTCCTTGGTTTATCATGGTACCACTCGTCATTTTTTATCACATAACCACCCATCATTGGTTTATCACGTAACCTCGAATCAAATGTCTAAGTACCATTATATAGTCACAACACATAAAATTTTTCAAATATCAAAATTTCACTAATAACATTTCATTTGAAATCACAAGAAATCATTTCATGATATTGAAATAATAAATCCATTTCAGAACCATTTTCAATAACAAAATACCCAAAAAGGGTATATGGTATTTATTTTCCTTTTAAAAACATTACATCTTGTTGATGAAGCCAATTATCAAATAATTCTCGTAGCGGTGGAAAGGTCGTTGTCAATACATACGTCAAAAACATTCCTTTTTTCATTTATTAAAGAACATTATAGAAAAAATATTCCCATTGAAGGAAATTAAAAGTAAAAGGGTATTATTATACACTTTGTAAAATAATGAGGTGTATATTATCAAGACATGCCTCAATGAAAGGAGATTGAGACGAAGTCCCCTACCTCGAGTCTAACTTGACTTGTATGTTCATTGTTATTACTGAATATTAAAAATAAGTTAATTTATACTTGATTTAGGACCAATTTCATGTTTAATATTCCTTTTATATCCCTTATTACCTTTCTATAACAATTAGTTAATTATTTTACTTCATATCGAACATTTTGTCGATGTTCGAAACTTGAGTCAAAAATGAACTTGTTATAATTAAGAATTGTCCATCTAGTTAAAAGTCCATTATCTCTAGATTGATATTAATGATTTATATATCATATATATCTATTATATCTATTATATATTTATTTATAATATTCCATAGAATTTGGATATAACAAATTAAATACATCGTTCATGGAGACGATAAGCCATACGTATGCATGAAAGCTACTTTCATTCATTTTTCAAATTTAAATAAATGAAAAATAAATGATACATAGGTATATTATAATTAAATTATAATATATATGTTATATATATTACATAATTTCATTAATTCCATCCTTTATACATTCCATTTATATAATGAATGAGTCATATCAATTTGAGGGGGCGGTAGTCCGCCCTTCCTCAAATGAAATTATCATATTTAAACAATATGAAAAGTATAAAGGTATGTTATAAATGAGAATTAAAGAAGAATGATGATAAAATATATATCATAAATATCATATATAATTACAGTGACATCATAATGGCCACCATAAGAGGTGGTAGGAGAAGATTGAACAATCATCGTTTCGTGAGGCAGTAGTTCACCGTCCACAGAAACAGTATGTTCAATACCTATTAGACAGAGGTGAGTGTAAGTTTACTTAGAATACTTCTCATAAAAAACCAAGTATATTTAAGATACTAGTTTTTTATAAAATAATTTAATAAACAGTGTTTAATGGGTTAGAGAAGGAATATAATTGAATGAATTTTGAGAGAAGACATTACCTCAAATCGGGTAAATCCTTTTGATTTAAGCTCAAATGAATAGTTTAATTGGATTCTAACCAATGTAAGGATTTTAGGAGTAATATAGGTATTTTGGGAGCTTATTAGAGTAGTGTTTGGATGATCCGATGAGATTTAGAGGTGTGAGTATGAGGTTAGAGTTGGTGTCCTTTTATACGAGGGAGGAGAGGCACTTTAGGAAAGCTTAAAAGAATTATTTTATTATTAATTGATTTTAGAATTATAATAATAAAAAAGTGACCTATTTAGAAGATCAGATGAGTATGTGTTGAAATAATCTCATAAAATTTGTTTTATAAAAGTTTAGGTCATAAAATTAACCTTATTTTTTAGCTTTAACCCTTAGTAAACTTATTTAACTTTTACCATGTCTTCTTGTATATTAATACTATATGGTAAATAAAGTTATTATAAAATTCTAATAGAAACTAAAGTGGTTTATTAATAAAATTTCTAATATCATATATATTATTTGGCTGAATATGAGATTTTTATGACTATTATATCATTTAATAAAATATTAATTGATATAAAAACTCATTTGTGTCATTTTTTATACTATTCATATCATTACTTTTTAAAAAAATTCAGAAAAACTTGATTCGTTTGAAAAAACATCATAATTTTAAATATTACAAGAAATAATCATCCATAAAATTCGTTTATGAGATAAAAAGTTTCAAAATAAATTTACTTTAATATTTATAATCTCAGTTATTTAAATCATTCATTAATAAGGTAATCACTACATTACCATTATGTCATAAATAAATTTATTTCTATAATCTTTAAAAAATGTGAATAAAATAAAATGATATAGGAAATATTTTTATCTTACTAATGAATTTTTATTATCTAAATTATAGATTATATAATCTCATATAATTTTTTACTGAAAGATATATGTTTATGTTATATTTTCCTTAAATTTAAATTTAAAGTAATTAAATGACATTTTCACACATCACTGGATCCATGAGGTCCTAAAATCGACCAAAGAATGCCCATGGTTGGAAATATCTTATACAATATGATAAGTATATATTTTAGTGTAGATTTAATATTATTATAATATTATTTTTTACCCTTATTTACCAGATTTACCCTTTAATCATGGTGAATAAAATATTTACTGAAATTACTATTCATAACGTTTAAAAATAAAATTTTACAATTTAAAGAATTTGGACCTAATAATTACAAATATGGAATCAATTTTTCCAAATTTAAAACACATAAGTTGCAAAAGTTAATTTCTAATTAATTCTTATTGTCAAAACCAAAAATCGTGTTTTTATGAATTAATAACTTTAATGTGTTTATGTCTAATTAAAAAGTAAAATTACTTCCAAAGAACAACATTAAATTAAATGGTAAAAACATAATCTAATTACACTTTAAAACTAATTAAAAATATAATCTAACCATATAAATAAATTGAATAAAAAGTCAATTTTGACTTAAAATGCAGTATATTTCACTATTCATTAAACAATGAACCTTCTCAAAAAATAATTTTTTTTACCCAAAGTAAATTTTGATGTCCCGCTTCTAAAAAAGGTTATTTTGTATAATTTAACATATAAAACTGGAAAAAACTAGATTTTAAATGGGTTCTCCATCAAAAGGCAGTAAAACTATTTTTTAAAAATATTAGAGTGTTTATGCTAAAAATTGGATTCATTCTTATTTTAAGCCTATAAATTTTATTGGATAGATGTAAAAACATTTTATATACTTTTTTAATCATAATATAGTTAGTTTTGTTTATTCCAACCAATACAACAACTAGGCATTAACTACTATTTAAAATAATTATAATATTATATTATTTTTCTGTATGATTTAGCCTTGTGTGCAAGATGAGATTTCAGAGAAACCCATTGTTACATGTCGGGTACGCCATCGAACCTGGAATCCCATTTAATGTAAAATTAATATTTTATTCATAAGTATTAATAGAAATCAAAAGTAGTATTCTATAAATACCTAGGTCATTAAATGGTGTGTATAAATAAATAAAAACATAGTGCTTGTTGAAAGGTGTTACCTCTTCATTGAGTAACTACTTTTGGTTTGCACAAATAGGATTTGTTTTTTGGAATTGTTCCCAAATGGAGCTTTCTTGGATGAAGGTAGGGATGTTAGGAGGATATTTGATAAGGATCTTGATGATCCAACTTTCTAGATAGGTGTGCATATTTGATGGTGTGCGATGTAAAGACCAGAAAATTTCAAGGAAATTTTTTTCATGAATTATTTTGAATATTACGAGTCCGCAGTTTCTGACGGAACCTGATTTTGAGGCCTGGTGTGCCCGGAATCAATTTATGAAGTTTTTTCTGGGTACGTTGAGTAAACGTATGTGCAGGTTTTTCTATCTTTTAAACCAATGCTCAGAATTGAAATATGAGGGCACTAATAAACTCCCAGCGCCAATATTCGCTTAATGAGACCTTTACTGTAGTTGCGTTTGGTCGAGAGTAGAAGTTATAATTTGAGATTCATTGAAAATTAAATAAAATTGTTGTATTACACAATTTAATTTTTAAGAGATGGTTATTACCTCCAAAGGGAAGTTGGGGTGGGGCCCACTCCCCACATAACCTCCCATGAGAGAATAATGTGTGGGGGTCCCACACAAGAACCTAACTCTTCACTTCCCCTTTAACTCCCATGAACCCTCTTTTTAACTTTTGAACTCCCACTTAATGGATGAGCCTCTCCACCTCCCTCCATTAATTGTGCCAACCCCATCAATTTAATTAATTAATCTCCCTTAATTAATTTTGAATTGATTTGAAATGCATGGCATTATTAAATTGGGAAGCCTTTTATTTTATTTTCATTGGAAAATATTCTCTTGGGGAGGATCTGGAGAATTATAAGAATAGTGTTCATCTCTCGACGAAGAACACTGTTCTTTAATGAAGGACATCTCTGAAGAAGAACGTGAAGAACTTCTCCAACGATGCTTCCTCTTCAGATGTACCCCGACGACAATGGAATCGACGTCCATATTCCATGACGCCCGACCTCCTTGATGCTCGACTTTTGCGGCTCATCGACGTGTAATGTTCTTGAAATCGAGGTAGGGGTTTTTGGTTAATTTTAATGGAATAAAATAAAACACTTGTTCTTTGATGTATGCCTTGGTTTGGCTTTGGACAAATGATACCAACTAATACAGAGGGCGCAGGTCAAACCAACACGGCCCGATGACCCTCCATTGGTTATTGTTGTTTTGGCGATGGGGGCTAACTCAAGGGGCGCGCGGTGCCATCGCACTGTACCGGAGGAGGACCACAGACGAAGGAGGCAGCGACATTGGCGACCAAGGGTAATGGCGGCCACGCACCGACACAGTGCGGAAGAACCGTGGCCCGCAACCATGGGCCTCTTGGCCAAAGAAGAACCGGTCGGTCTCATGACCGGGCGGGTGGGAAGAACCGAACATCTTTAGTTGGTCGGGCTAGAGAACCGCGATGCCTCTTGGTACCGTGCAACCGAGAACCGCGGCCCACTTCCGCGGGCCGCTTCGGCGGGCAAACTGTTCGACCGCCTTCTGGCCAGGTCAAAGGAGGTCGTGACACCTAAAGGAGCCACGTTGGAGAACAGTGGCCTGCCTGTGTGGGCTGCTCATGCCGGAGAAGACCGGCCGGCTTTTGCCGGCCGGGCAGGAGGGGCGGTGCCGCTCGACGCCTCCGTTTCAGAAACCCCCCCCCGCATTGCTCGACCCGTTGGCCGAGCTACGACCAGACGAGAGTCGGGCTGCCCTTGTGTGGGCCGGGCCACCTGCTGCTGGGCCGGGCCACGCCCCACTGGTCCGGGCCGACCCCCCAGCTGGGTCGGATCCACCGAGCCGTGTCGAGCCTACCTGCCAGCCCACTGGGCTTCATGGGTCGGGCCCGATTCACTTAAACATGAATAACATAAAGACCGCGCATCTGATCGACGCACCGTCTATGGAACTGGGAACCTCACGATGATGCGGTCCTTTTGTTATACTCAAAGTGAGTTTTTGACAACTTTGGAAGACGTCTGGGTTTGGAACGAGCGTAATTTCAACCGGGTCCCTAGAACGGAAAATCCAATAACTCTCAGACCGGGTGCCCGATTGACACGCCGTCAGTCACGTTGGGTTTCTATTGATGAGATGGAACATAGGGATACATCAAATTAGGACTTCTTTATATTTGATGTATTGACCGTTGACTCGAGGAGCAGACCCTCCCGGAATCGAGTGTGCTGTGTGCGGGAACCCTAGAGCTGGATGTGATGACTACTGTATTGGAATCCTCCATGGGTTCGACGATGATGGGTACTATACTGGAATACTCCATGGGTTCAACAACAATGAGAATGGATTGAATCCTCCATGGGTTCGATAGCAACGAGACTGGGTTGAATCCCTCGGGGGTTCGACAACAACGAGACTGGACTGAATCCTCTGTGGGTTCGACAACAACGAGACTGGACAGAATCCTCTATGGGTTCGACAGCTACGAGACTGGACTGAATCCTCCTTGGGTTCGACAGATACGAGACTCGACTGAATCTTCCGTGGGTTCGACAGTGAACGATAGTGTAGTGGCTACAACTAATCATCTCTTAATCTCTTTAAGTTGTGTATACCTGGTGTGAGCTGAGTCTTGACTTTCAATCATTATCATCGATGTGATTGACTTAATTTCCTGTGTGGACTGGGTTGTGCTTGGGGTCAAGAGTTGGATCCGAACTGTGATTGATAACATAGGTATATGTATGGGAATATACCTAAGTAGAGTTGGTTGATACTTTGTGATCATATATTTCTTTTGTGGTTTATCCTTCGTGGATTCTGGGATACCTTCAGGGGTCTTGGGGTCCCTACTGAGTATCGTATACTCACCCCTGCATGGGCTATTCCTGCACTACGTTGTGTTGGATGCAGACGATAGACAACACTGATCAAGGTAGAGACTTGTAGATCTGGACGGTACCCAGAGGTGGACCACTTGGCGAGACATACACGGAGTAGACGGACAGACCCAGGGTACTGAGGAGGCCATATGTACCCACCCTTCAGGTGGGATTCCCGGAGGACAACTCAGTAGTTACTGTTTTACTTTACTACAATTGTACTAGATTTTCAGTTGTACTGTACTTTACTGTTGGGCTTGTATTTCTAGCCTCTTCCCTTTCAACACTTTCATTTTTATATAGTATTACTTAGTGTTTACTTCCATTTGCGTACTCTATTGTATTTTTTTACTTATTAAAGGGAATTCCTTCCCTTTTATCAGGTTTTACTTCTTTGGTGCTAGTCGCCAGCCCTTGGTCTATGGAAGGCGGGCTTGGGGTAGTCACGACACGGTCCCTGAGGGCAGGTTGTGACAAATTGGTATCAGAGGAGTCAGTTCTTCCGCATAAATCAGGACTCTGATCATTATTTTCTGTGAAGAAATATTGTTAAGAGTATTGAGTGTGGTTTTCAGTCCAGGGAGTCCAGTTTTGGTATGGCAGATGACGTATCCATACACCAGGACCCTGACCTCTGATTTCCGACTCAGTGCACAAAAACACTGATCGCATGTGTGTTTCAAAAGTTTTTATTATGATTACTATGAGTTATCTCACTAGGTATACTGTTTTGAACATGGTGCACCTATTTATTTTCATGATGGCCCCACGAAGGCAGCTGGATATGTTTCTGAGTTACTTACGGGATAGTAGCCCACCGAGCGATGAGACCTCAATGTAGGGCCCCATCACAGCGGAGGCACCTGCGGTACCACTGCACTCTGGGCCACTGATACCACCAGCCCCAGCAGCAGAGAGTTCACGCCGCCTAAGTGCATTTCACGAGTTCCAGCGATAGAGGCCGCCCATGTTCCGCGGAGAGACGGGCCCACATGAAGCTAAGGATTGGCTGGAGGCTATCGTTAGAGTTTTTATATTGGTAGGGACACCAGCCGACCATATGGTGATCCTTGCCATGAGTCTCTAGCACGCAGAAGCAGGTTGATGGTGGATCCTGACGCTCTAGGTGCATGACGAGGCATCTTTACTTTGGACGGACATCGAGAGTCTCTTATGCTCGGAGTTTTTTCCAGCCACCATTCGTGTGGTGCGGATTCAGGAGTTACTTCATCTTTAGTAGGGCATCATGATAGTAGCTCAGTACTCAGCAAGGTTCACCGACCTCCCATCCTACTCCACAGATATGGTGTGGGACCCATTCTTCCGGTCCTGAACCATTGATCAATGACTCAAGTATGAGATCAGAGCTTCGATGATTCCCCTCAGCATCACAACACAGGTGTGGGTGTTGGAGAGAGCCCTTCTAGTGGAGAGTTTTCTCACTGAGTAGTCACCAACGGCGAGACCCACCACAAGATGACACGTAGAAGAGTATTTTTGCAGCTGGTAGTAGACAGTTGACACAGATGTCCAAGTGGACCAGGCCATCTGGTGGGAGACCTTAGAATATAGATTCGGTTGTGCGAGGCACATGAAACAGAGACAACTATATGAGTAGCAGGAAGTGCTATGCATCCGGCGGGCATGGTCACATGGCTCGAGACTGCCTGAACTGCCATGCAGATGAGCAGCATACAGTATAGGTACCTCCCAGGCAGAGGTAGAGGTTCGACTGTGGTGGTCTGCCGGGAGCAGGCAGTTGAGGCAAAGGAGCTAGATGAGAAGCTGGTGGTGGATGACGTCTCAAGGCTCTACCACCACCACCACCAGGAGGTCCACCCCGACCACAGGGAGATGGAGGACAGAGCCGAGCTCAGCTCCAGGTAGTCGAGTCCTACGACCATGGTGCACCTGAGATGATTCGAGTTACTATCTGTGTCTACTCCACCCTTGTTTCAGTACTTATAGATGCAAGTTCTAGTCATTCTTTTATTAACGTTGCCCTCGTTTGGAGCTCGGAGATTCCGACGGAGCCTTTGGCTCGATATTTACAGATAGAGACTCCTACGGGTGAAGATTCAATGATTAGGCACTATTGTCAGTAGTGTGAGCTTACTCTAGGAGGCAAGAACTCCGGCTGGGATCTTCTTGTACCGTCGTCAAGACCTTATGATGTAATCTTGGGTATGGACTGGTTATCTACCGTCCATGCTTTGATCGACTGGATTAGGCGCAAAGTGAGGTGTGTCCGCATGGATGGGACCAGGTTCACCTTCACTGGCAAGAATGGATCCTTTGCAGTGCAGGATGGACTTATGAAGATGAGAGGGCAGCTGATCACACGTCAGTTGTCTAGTCTCATCCTCGGATCGATTGATGTTTTGAGTTTGAGTTTTCCTGTTCTGGTGGATCAGTATGTGGATGTTTTTTCTAACGACGTTCTAGGACTACCTCCTCACAGAGATGTAGAATTATACATAGGCCTGTATCCCGAGACAACACCGATATGTTTTACAGCATATCGTATGGCTCCCACTGAGCTTCGTGAGTAGCGGGTACATCTGGAGGACTTACAGGGGAATGGATTTATCTGACCTAGTGTTTCACCCTGGGCATACCTGATTTTGTTCGCCAGGAAGGAAGATGGGAGCTTGCAACTGTGTGTCGACTACCGTCACCTGAATCAGGTGACCGTGAAGAACAAGTACCCACTACATAGGATTGAAGACCTGTTTGATTAGCTCAAGGGGGAACGATGGTTCTCAAATATAGACCTCAGGTCAGGCTATCACCAGCTCAGAGTTCGAGAAGAGGATGTGCAGAAGACGTCCTTCAGATGTCGGTACGACCAATATGAGTTCTTGGTTATTCCCTTCGGCGTAACCAACGCTCCAACAATGTTCATGAGTCTCATTAATAGGATCTTCCAGCCTTACCTCGATCAATTTGTCGCAGTCTTCATCGAAGACATACTAATTTACTCGACTACTGAGGAGGAGCACGCCTACCACTTGCGGGTTGTACTGGATACAATTCGATAGCACCAGCTTTATGGTAAGCTCTCAAAGTCCCAGTTCTGGATTCGAGAGGTTCACTTTATGGGACACATCCTCTCAGAGGCTGGAGTTTCAGTGGATCCAACGAAGATCGAGGCAGTACTTGCTTGGGAGCCACTCAGAAGCATGACGGAGGTGCGGAGTTTCTTGGGTCTGGCTGGGTACTATTAGAGGTTTGTTCTAGACTTCTCCAGAGTTGCAGCGCTACTTTTAGATTTGACAAAGAAAGGGAAACCCTTAATGTGTTCAGAGAGATGCCATCAGAGATTTCAGAAGATGAGGTAGAGACTGACTAGTGCGCCCATCTTGAGGCTACCAGAGGAGGGTCTAGGGTACGTAGTTTACTACGACGTATTAGGGACCAGACATCGGTGGGTCCTGATGTTGGAGTGAGCAGTGATCGTGTATGGTTCACGTCAGTTGAGACAACACGAGAAGAACTACACTACCCATGACCTGAAGATAGCAGCAGTGGTATTCGTCTTGAAGATGTTTCAGCACTATCTGATGGGAGAGCGTTTTACAGTCTACTCTGACCACCAGAGTCTCAGGTACATATTCTCATAGAAGGACCTGAACCTGGGATAGTAGAAATGTCTTGAGTTCCTCTAGGACTATGAATTAGAGATAGTCTATACTCTTGGGAAGGGGAACGTTGTAGCAGGTGATTGGGTATTCAGCTTCTAGGAGAGGCGACAGAGCAGCTAGCCGCGTTGCAGATATCCTTTGTGGATAGAGATGAAGCTTCCTTTCTACAGTCTCTCACAATCACTCCTCCACTCCTTCAGTGAGTCACAGAGTCACATCGTGGGGACGTTTACTATGAGATGCGACATGCTCATATATCCTAAGGGTAGGCACCTAATGGGTTTTCATAAGGTGGGGAACATGTCATCCTCTTCAGAGGACGTACCATGGTACTAGTTTCACTAAAAGAGGAGGTGTTGAGGGAGTTCAACACTTCCCCTCTAGTGGTACCTCTAGGAGTGGCTAAGATATATCAAGACCTCAGACGAAAGCACTGGTGGCCGGGTATGAAGAAGGTTGTAGGAGAGTTTGCCTCATGATGCCTCACTTGTCATCATGTGAAGGCGGAGCACCAGGTACTAGTAGGCTTAGTATAACCCTTAGAGGTCTCATAGTGGAATTGGTATGGGATATCCATGGATTTCATGATGGGAATTCCATGTAAATCCAGAGGAAATGACTCTATCTGGGTGATCGTAGACCAACTCACCAAGTCGGCGCACTTTCTACCAATCAGAGAGTAGGACTCAGTAGAGAGCTTGAGACTCTTCTACATTCATGAGATCATATGGATTCATTGTGTGCCATCGACTATATCTCTGATCGAGATGCTCATTTCACTTCCCGGCTATGGAAGGGGTTAAAGAGGCTTTTGGGATGCAGCTTCGCTTGATCACTGCCTTCTATCCTCAGACGGATGGTCAGACTAAGAGGATCATTCAGACTCTCGAGGACATGCTTCGTGCATGTGTCCTCGACTTTGGTCACAGCTGGGAGGATCACTTACCCTTGGTGGAGTTTTCGTACAACAACAGCTACCAATCCACCATCGGGATGGCCCCTTACGTGGCACTGTACAACCAAACTTGCAGATCAGCTCTGTGCTGAACTGACACAGGGGAGTCAGCACTTGTAAGACCAAATATGGTTCAGGCTACGACGGAGAAGGTGAAGATCATCCAGGAGTGGATGAAGACTGCATAGAGCATACAGAAGTCCTATGCTGATAGGAGACGGAGACCAATGGAGTTCGAGGATGGTGAGCACACTTTTCTATAGGTCTCACCTTGATGAGGTCTATGGAGACTTGGCCGGGGTGGTAAGTTATCTCCATGATTCATCGAACCTTTCCAAGTCCTCAGCAGAGTAGGTGAGGTGTCTTACTGCCTGGCCCTTCCACCTCAGTTTCACCGGGTGCACGATGTGTTCCACGTATCTCAGCTAATGAGATATGTGCACGACCCGTCCCACATCATCGAGCACGGGGAGATGGAAATCGATGATGGGGCGACATTCATGGAGGTCCCAATGGAGATCGAGGATCGATAGGAGTGTGTCCTACATGGACGGTCTATTCCTCTAGTGCGCATTCAATGGTAGCACGGGAACCTCCAGGAGAGAACATGGGAGCGGGAGGCTCAGATGCATGCTCAGTACCCCCTTTTGTTTCCCTAGTTTGTGTTGGAGCTTTACGTGGACGGAAATCCCTGATGTGGGGGTAATTTAAAGACTCATAAATTTTAAGGAAATTTTTTTTCTTAAATTCTTTGGAATATTACGAGTCCACAGTTTATGAAGGTGCCTGATTCTGAGGCCCGGTGTGCCCATAATCAATTTCTGATATTTTGTTTGGGTATGTTCAGTAAACGTACATGCGGGTGTTTCAATATTTTAAACTACTTCTCAGAATAAAAATATGAGGGCACCAATGAACTCGCATCGCTGGTATTCGCTTAAAGAGACCTTTACCGCAACTTCTTTTGGTTGAGAGTAGATGTTATAATTTGGGGATTCATAGAAAATTAAATAAAATTGTTGTATTACACAATTTTATTTTTAAGAGGTGGTTATTACCTCCAAAGGGAAGTTGGGGTGGGACCCATACCCCACATAACCTCCCATGAGAGGATAATGTGTGGTAGGGCCCACACGAGAACCTAACTCTTCACCTCCCCTTTAACTCCCATGAACCCCCTTTTTAACTTTTGAACTCCCACTTAATGGAGGAGCCTCTCCACCTCCCTCCATTAATTATGCCAACCCCATCAATTTAATTAATTAAGCTCCCGTAATTAATTGGTTATTTTGAATTGATTTGAAATGCATGGAATTATTAAATTGGGAAATATTATATTTTATTTTTCATGGAAAATATTCTATTGGGGAGGCTCTGGAGAATTAGAGGAATAATGTTCCTCTCTCGATGAAGAACACCATTCTTCAATGAAGGACATCTCTGACGAAGAACGCGAATAACTTCTCCAACGATGCTTCCTCTTTGGACGTACCCTAATGAAAACAGAATCGACATCCGTATTCTACGACACCCAACCTCCGCGATGCTCAACTTCCACGGCTCGTTGACGTGCAACGTTCTTGAAATTGAGGTAGGGGTTTTTGGTTAATTTTAATGGAATAAAATTAAACTCGTGTTCTTCAATGTATACCATGGTTTGACTTCGGCCAAATAATACCAACTAATACGGAGGGAGCGGGTCAAACCAACACGGCCCAATAAACCTCCCTTGGTTATTGTTGTTTTGGAAATAGAGACTAAGTCAAAGGGGGCGTGGTGCCGTCGCACCGTGCCGGAGGAGGACCACGAACGAAGAATGTGGAAGCATCAGCGACAGAAGGTAATCATGGCCGCCCACCTGCCGTGTGCAGAAGAACCACGACCCGAAACCACATGCCACTTGGCTAAAGAAGAAATGGATAGCCTCATGACCTCCCAGGCAGGAAGAACCTGTCGGATTGAGCTGGCTAGGCTGGAGAACCGCCATGCCTCTTGGCACCGAGCAGCGGAGAACCGCAGCCAGCTTCCGTGGGCCTCTTCCACGGGCAAACCAGCTGGCCGCCTGCTGACCTGGTTGAAGGAGGCCGCGACACCCGAAGGTGCCACGTGGGAGAACAACAGACCGCCTGTGTGGGCTGCTCGCACCAGAGAAGACCGGCCGGCTTCGGCCGACTGGGCAGGAGTGGCGGCGCCGCTCGGCGCCGCCGTTTCAGAAAAATGCCCCCCCCCCCCACACCTATCGGCCAGCTGGACGAGACACGACTAGCCGCGGGCCGAGCCTCCCTTGCGCGGGCCGGGCCGCGCCCCACCGGCCCGGGCCGACCCACCAGCCAACAGGGCTTGGCGGGTCGGGCCCGTTTCACTTAAACATGAATAACTTAAAGACCGCACGTACGATTGACGCGCCGTCTGCGACACTGGGACCCTTGAGATGAGGAAGTCCTTTTGCGATAATCTAAGTGAGTTTTTGAAAAATTTGGATAATGTCCGGGTTTTGAACGACCATAATTCCAACCAGGCCCCTCGAATGGAAAAGCCCATAACTCTCAGACCGGGCGTCCGATTGACGCGCCGTCTGTCACGTTGGGTTTATTCTGACGAGATGGAACTTTGGGATACATCAACTCAGAGCTTAGTGATAGTTGATGTATCGACCTTTGACTCGAGGAGTGGACCCTCCCGGAATCGAGCGTGCTGTGTGCGGGAACCCTAGAGATGGCTGCGACGACTACCGTACTGGAATCCTCTGTGGATTCGACGATGATGGATACTTTACTGGAATCCTCCGTGGGTTCGACAAAAATGAGACTGGAATAAATCCTATGTGGGTTCAACAACAACGAGACTAGACTGAGTCCTCCGTGGGTTCGACAGCAACGAGACTGGACTGAATCCTCTGTGGGTTTGACAGCAACGAGACTGGACTAACTCCTCTATGGGTTCGACAGTGAAATAAGGTTCAGTGGCTACAAATAATCATATCTTACTCTCTTTAAGTTCTGTATACCTGGTGTGAGCTGAGTCTTGACTTTCAATCATTATCATCGATGTGATTGACTTACTTTCCTGTGTGGACTGGGTTGTGCTTGGGATCGAGAGTTGGAGTCGAACTGTGATTGATAACTTAGGTATATGTATGGGAATATACCTAAGTAGAGTTGGTTGATATTTCATGATCATATATTTCTTATGTGGTTTATCCTTCGTTGATTCTGGGAGACCTTCAGGGGTCTCCGGGTCCCTACTAAGTATCGTATACTCACCCCTACATGGGCTATGCCCGCACTACGTTGTGTTACATGCAGACGACAGACATCACAGATCGATATAGAGACTTGTAGAACTAGATGGTACCCAGAGGTGGACCACTTGGAGAGATGTACACAGAGCAGACGGACATACCCGGGGTGCTGGGGATGCCATCCGTACCCACCCTTCAGGTGGGTTTCCTAGAGGACGACTCAATAGTGGCTGTTTTACTTTACTGCAGTTTTACTAGCTTTTTAGTTGTATTATACTTTACAGTTGGGCTTGTATTTCTGGCCCCTTCTCTTTCAGAACTTTCTTTTGTATACATTATTACTTAGTGTTTACTTCCATTGGCGTATTTGGTTGTCTTTGTTTACTTATTAAAGGAAATGCCTTCCCATTTATCGAGTTTTACGCATTTGGTGCTAGTCGCCAGCCCCTGGCCTATGGAAGGCGAGCTTGGGCTAGTCACAGAACGGGCCCCGAGGACGAGTTGTGACATGAGATCTCTTTTATAGTGGAGGAGAAATGGCATTCGAGTAAATATAAAATAGAAACCACTATTGATAGGTCTACCCTACATCATGTGCCTCCGATAATGGTCCATATTAGATACAAGTGAGTATATGGTTGATATATGACCATCCAAGGGCTTTGGGACAAGTTTATAGTTCATTTATCTATTAAATAGTAATTTTTAACCATTAAGTAAACACGTTTTTAATGTGATCATTATAATTAATTTTAATTACTTTCCCGAAATTTTTTGGCCAGAAATTTTTTGAAATTATTATAAATAATAAATTATTATTATTATAATTATGGAATCAATTTTTCAAATTTATAAATAGAAATGGTGAAAAAAATTAATTCAAAAATGATCCTGCATTAGTGTCGTGCAAGTGGGTTTTCAATGTGAAACAATCCAAAAGATTGAAATGTTTATATAACTGATTTCAATGTGAAATTACTTATAATTTCCTAAATTAGATTATTTTATTTAAAATTTATTAAATTAATCACTAAAATTAAATTATTAAATAATTTAACTATATAAAAATATTAGACAAAAACAAGGCTTTGAATTAAAATTCAGTATTTTCAAAATTCATCCAGAAAATGAAACTTCTGAAAAAATTACAAAAAATAAACCCAAATTATATTTTGCTGTTATGATTCAAAAAATGAAGTTTATTTTTTCATATAAAAATCATAACATTTTTAAAAATTATATTTAAAATTGGTTCACCATTAAAATGAGGTATAATTTCCATTTAGAAAAATACATCATTTTATTCATGTAACTGGATTTATACCTGTATTATGCCTATAAAATATATTAGATGAGTGTAAAACATATTTTATATATAATATGATAATTCTATTAAAAACAATCACCACAACTGATTTGTTCATTTATTAAGATAAAATTGTGTTTGTACATAATGATATAATATTCTAAGAAATGTAATTTATTTATTCTCAAAGTGTTCAAAATAAAATTTAAAACTAATTGATAACCAAATGAATAATTTTATATTAATGCTTAAATATTATTTTCCCACTTTAGTTAATATTATTTGCATCTTCCTTTCCAACAGCTAGTTGGTAACTATAATAATATTTTAATAACATTATTAATAGTATATTTTAGTTTTGTAATACATGGATTTCATGTAACAGAAGCTCTCAAAGGGACTCAAAATTATTTATAAAAAAAAATCCAAACATAGTGTTTCATGTACCGCATGCCAATCTATTTTTTCGTATAGTTCAAGCTTTACACGGTGTTCTCCATAACGTTTTCCAAACATAGTGCATTTGTATAAAATATCTAAATTCATTGTCTGTGAATATAAAAATATAAAAATGATTAAATTAATTCAAAAAATAATAATTCACAAAATCTATGGGCGTTACACTACAACATCCCATGATTTTAGAATGTATTTCCCTCTAAATAAATTTAATTTCATTAATGACTTCCTTTCCATAAAACACCATGTTAAAAATTACCAGAAAAACCTATTATAATATTGTTATAACTTTTTTGAATCAATCTTGTCAATGATATATTAGGTTTAAATTTTTTTAGTTTATAATAAATTATTGATTTTCAAGTGAATAGAAAAAAATACAGATATGTGTAAAACCACTATTAATATCAATTGAAAAGTAACTATAATTTAATTATTTTAATATTAAATTTAATTAATCCTACATTAGTAGTATTTCATATAATTAATTAAATTATAATAATCATTATACATTATTTTTGTATAATTTCATTTTTGGACATAAAAATGCATTTTTCTAAAAACCTATTTATCATTGTGTTTTACATTATTATTTTAAATTAGATTCTACAAAATTGATAAATTTAATTTGATAAAATTTTTACATATTTTAATTAGTATGTCCACATTTTATAAATTGGACATTTATAATTTTGGTCATTATTAACAATAAGTGTGGAAACATTTATCACCCATGTAAAGGGAAAATCGAGTAATTAAGGTTAATAATAAATGTGATGAGGATTAAAAATTTCTCAATAGATTTCCATTATCATACTATATAAGAGTATTTAGACCAATCAAATCCATTTATTCAAAATATTTCCTCTTGGTTCTATTTCTCTTTGATATTCAACTTTGTATTATTTTAAGAGAAGAATAGAAACAAAATGCCCCACTTTTGACTTTAAAATATTTTATATTTCTCCCCATGGATAAAAATATTTGATATTTGGTTTTAAATTTTCATTTGAAATATTAATTAATTTTATTTATAATTGTAATTAGTTTGACATGTTATTTATTGGATAATTACATTAAATGCTTACACAACACTAATATAGTATTAAACTTATTAATAGACAAACAAAATAAATGATTTAAATAATATTTAAAGTGATAAAAATTTGATTCTTTTTTATGATAAATTATTTTATAAATAAATATTACATGTTAGGTATGTTTTAAATTATTTTATTTTAATTCCATATTTATTTTGATGCATTGAAATCCAAATTATATTAATAGTATCAGAATTGACGTTAATTAGATTCTGTAAAAATAATATTTTATTAATTTATTTAAAAATATTAAAAATCATGAAAGAGAGTGAGATAGAAAATATATGGTCAATGTTTTCACCCCTTTCCCATTTATGAACCAAACTTCACCTTATAATTAAAATTATAACCCTTAATATTAAAGAATTCATAACCGTAGTTCAGTTTAAAAATGGTTAACCAAGGGGTTAATTTAAATGATAAAATTTATAATGAAAAATAGAACTATACTAATTTGATTATATTATTATATTAATACAATTTAATACATATATTTTATGAAATTACATTTTTAAAAACTTGAACCGATTTAGATGCATATTATAATATAATTTTTCATAAATTTCCTAAAGTGACCATCCCCTTACTTAGAAAAGGACACCCTTATATATTTTTATTACACTAATTTCATCAATATATCTTGAACCAAACCTAATAAATAATAATATAAAAATAATTATTCAATTTATATAGGTACTAGACTTCCCAAAAGGCTAACCATGGTTCAGTTTAATGGGGATCTAAAGTAGCTCTTTCAAAGAATATGCCATCATCTTCACTGAGAACATTAATTTTCTCTATTATTTTACCAATATAAATTATTTTTGAAATATTACTGTATAAAAACACCATTATATATCATATAATGAGATGTTTTTTTTGACATAATATTTTTCCATCTCCTTCTCTATCGAATGTGAAACAAAACCATCACTCATGTGTAAATCAGACTAACACCTCACGAATCATTGTAATTAGTTTTCCATTAAAACCTAACATGGCATATTATACAGGTTTATTTAATGAATATATATATGATATTTAAGACAATATAATTTTTTTCATTATTATATCATATATACCTTCCTACCATCCAAACCCTTCGAAAATGATAATGTTGCTTGTGCATATGTGTGGACTAAGGCCTCCATGAATTGATATGGTTATAGTTTTAATTATGATTTACATGGATGGTAATAAGGATATATTTAATGAATATATATGAGATATATTATAAATTAATTTTTTAAGTGGATATTTATTATTTTCCTTTCTTTTTCCATCCAATGATAAATGAAAACTGTGATTATTTTTACATATGACCTACTGTCTCCATGAATGGTGTAATTCAATTTTTATCTATCCTTTTAATGGATGGAATTATATATATATATATAATGAATATATATCATATTTATATCATTATCAACATATTGGGGATGATTGAACCATAATCAATGTATAAGTACAAGAACTACTGAATCAAAACAAACCTGAAAAAATAATGTAGTTGACACCTAAAATAATGATTTTAGAAAATATATTTTAAAAATATGTCATAAGATATTAAAAATTGATCATAAATGATTATATATATATATTCTTCCAGTATATAATTTTAATAATTCTGATTTTATTATATATGAGAATAAAATGACTTCAAAGATAATTTGAGCTTAGTATAACGTGTTTCTTAATCCATTTTCCATTCATTTTGTTATACTTGTACTTCATTGACTATGTTATTAAAATATTATATGTGAAATTAATTATTACATTAATATGTTTTATTTACATTTTTTTATTCTTTATTACAAATAATCAATTCGTTGATTAATTCTCACATCAATGATAAGTTTTTTTGGAATTTCGTCTCAATTTCTACTCCATTGAGATATATTTCGTATATTGCACCTATTTAATTTTATTTCTTATATATGAAACTCCATTGATTTATTTAACATGAATATCTATTTATACATGATGATTAATGTTTAAATTAATATTTACTCTTTTATGAGGTTACAACTTAAATGTTATCAAAGGGAAATGAATTTATTTTACAATATCATTTTTTGATTCCCATTATTATGATTGAAGTAGTCTTATTATCTATTCTACACAAACATAATAAATTTTATCAACCTCTATAGTTTTAAAGATTTTCCTTGTTTTATTCAAAATTTTCCTCTCCTTTTATCTTCATTCATTGAAGAATTATTTAACATAAATTTTGATTATATATTTCTTTTTAATGGGTATATTTTACTTCCATGTCCATTTTTTGGAAGATTGTTTAACAAAATTAATTTTTTTTACTCAATTGACATATTAATGAAATTTCATGTCATTCATTACTCTATAATTGGTTTTAAATAAATATTTCCTTTTTTTTCGAAAAACGATAATTTTAAACATTATTTATAAAAATTAAAAAAGGATTGTTTTATTTTTTACATATAAGGTGTTAGTAGAAATTCCAACCACAAAAACAATTTCATACTCTTTAGTTTCTTATATAATATTTAAATGATTTTACAATGAAAAATACTTATGAAAACTTATTTTATATTTTTATCTTCATTTTTAATATTTTTTAATAGACTTGTTTCTACTAAAAAATAAAATTTTATAATGGTTTTGTATCATCTATTTATAAATGTTTTTTTCATTAACTTCTTATTGAAACATTAAGTTTCTTATAATTATCAAGAAAAAAATTTCTACTAAATATCACTTTTCCTTGTATAATAAATATAATTACTTCCCAAAATGAATACCATTTCTACATAAAATTTTTCACTTCTAATGTTAATTGATTGACTGGGAAAATATTTATATTCTTTATTCTTTATTCATTATTCAGTAAAGTCATTTATTGATAAGGAATATTTTTTGAATTAATTTGATCATGCAATATATGAGAAATGCATTTGATCTGAAATGATGGGTGGGTCCTAGAATTATATAACCCATCAAAAAACCAATAGGTCTCATGAGACAAACTAGTTAGCCAAAAGTATTAAATATTTTTTTAGTGTATACCAAACCATAGTTTGAACCGTCTTGGAATACGTACTTTTTTATAATGATATCGTGATTTCTGAGATCATAACAACCAATATATTCAATTTTTTCATTGAGATTTCAACTATTATTCTTCGTTGATGTATTTCATGATTAATTTAATTATTAAATGAAATTTTTTATTAGTTATGTACCTTTTAATATTAATTGTTACTTTTTTTACTAAAGATGGATTCCATTGTAAATAAACCTGAATGAGAATTTGAGCCCACCCATATTTTTTCCTATTTCATGGGATATAATTAAGTATCTTTTGAATGATTTTATATATAAAATAATTATTTTCACTATGTTTTATATTTTATTTCGAATGTGGGATGGGAAGAATTTATGTATCCTTTTTACCAATACTAATAAACTATTCATTATGATATGATTTGAACTCTTATATCAATTGTTAAAGAAAAATAAATTAATACTCGGATCTAGTCTACTAGAGATATGGATTATAATGTATGTATCAATGAAATTATAATAAAAACCTTGAGAACATTATTCAGGATAACATATATTCGGTAGAATAACCTAATGAATTACATTGAACATAAGTCTAATTAGAGGATAACATAATTTTTTTTGTTACGGTAGAGATTATGTGTCTTTTTAGAAATTAATTTCTATATACATAATTCAAGTAGATATGGTTTTGGAAATAATTAATTTAGGAGTAATAGCATGAAATTTTTTTGGTGGGGTATATATTTACCATCATTATAGTGTATAGTGTCTGTTCCTTTAAGGTTCATAGTGTTAGGCACTCCTAAGGTATATTATTGATATAAATCACATATATTTATAAAACATTATGAAGGACTTAAATATATGGTGACAATGAACAACCTAGTTTAATATTAAGGATTGTTATATTAGAAAGATGGTGTAATGATTTAAACATCATAAAAATGATTTTAATGATTATGTGGTTCCCCACTATGATTATTGTTCATTACACTATTTTTTAGTCAATGTGAATACATTGAATATTATATAAAATGTGGTTATTATTGGAAAAAAAATTTGATTGTGATTAGGGTGAATGATATTGTGGTTATTACAAATAAATAATCATCATATATTATTATAAACCTTCACATTAAACAACTCTTAGACTCAATGATGAAGTTATGAAAAGAGTTTTATAAGAGCTTAAGAGGTGGAGATAATAGAGGAAATAAAACTAAATTTTAGTTATGTCAGAAATGTAGAAAAGACGCTTCATTTAATGTCTCGAAGTATTGGGAAAATTTTTTATGTTTAGAAACAGAGGTCATATATCAAAGACTTATATTTGAAACAATCAAGAGTTTGATTGAGGGATATGAATTTCATCCCTAGGTGAAATTCACAGATACATGACTTATGAGTAGAGAATATGGGAATCATAAAATCTAATTCCATAATCCAAATAATGAATCTTATACCAAGGAAGTACCTACGCAATTCTAATCACTGAATTGTAGTGATTGAGGTTTTTGTATTGAGATTTGAGAATTATATTGAGGAAGTACTATATCATTGAAATTATATATATAATAATCATGATACAGCAAAAGATCATTCCATAGTATAATGTCATTATAGATTTTAAACATATATTGAAATATACACAAAAACAAGAAAATTGATTTAGTTGTAATGTGAAAATGTTTAGTTGCGAGATATAGATGATTATCATTAATAAAGTAAACTATATAGTCGTGGTGACCCTGAAATTGGTTAGTGATTTCATGATAATGTGATTTGGTACATATTTGATGATGTTTATTTCATTTATGGATTTATGGAAATAGTATATGAATTTATATGAGGAATAAGGATTGTGTTATTTTTTGGAAGCAATTATGTTTTCACATGAGGATAACTTAAGAGTTATAGATACCATCATGGGTTTATGAGTTCATGGTTGATTATAAGTTCAGAAGAATAAATACTTTTTTGAGGTTTTAGGTGATGTGATTTTAAGGAGATTTGAGCCTTTTAAAGGCTTTTCGGAATAATATTGTATTGATGATTAATTATCCTTTTAAATTAGTATATTATTTGATGTTATCCTAATTATTGCATATTAAATAGTGAAATATAGATAATATTGAAGATTAAAAATTGATTCATTGAAATGATGACATATTTACAGATATTTATTCTCAAGCTAAAGATAACCTTTCATATAAGTATCTAAATATAATTCATGATATTTTGGTATAAATCTCAAAACATTATAAGATTATATAGTGATTTATCATGGTTTGTAATGAATTTTTTTTAGAGTCATCATTAGGTAGAGGTATATGTAACCTTTTGGTTGAACATACTACTTAACATGAATGATTATTTTGGAAGAATGTGATTAGAATTTTGGGCATGTAGAATAGTAGGTATTAGATAACCATTGAGATGAAATTATATATTAATCATTATGTTATTGAGTTTAATTATGATTTAGGGTTATTTATTTTAGAAATAATCTATGTTAAACCTTTTGTGTTATTGTAGAAATTTTGAAGTAAAATTTCTTCATAGGAATGTTTATACACTATGGATTTTATCTTATATTGTTGAAACTATTTCAGTTTTGGTTAATATTTAAATATATGAGGAATATATTTTCATCTATTTATGGATATTATAATACATTAAAATTTAATCTTATTTCTTCATGATTGATAAATACATCTTAAATATTCACTTCCTAGAGTAAGATGTGATGTAGAATTAATCAAAGAATAACTAATAGATTAAATTATACTTATATTTTTGAATGAAATCACAAAATTACATTTTCTCATGTTCTATATATTGACAATAAAATATTCCCTCAAATTTATGAAAATTATCATGAAGGGAATATTTTATTCTTCTACCATTATTTCTAATAAATCGATTGTATTTTAACCAATCCCAGATTTATTGTTTTTTGGCCATCAAATTTATCATGACCATATTCTCTATCACTCTCTATTAGTCCATGGACATTAGTTTTCTCTTCCATGTATGTTTTTTAAATTCCTTCTAATGAAATCTATATTTGGTAAACTAAACATGTGATATTTCATGTAACATGTTTGATTCACACTTCCCCCATTAAAACGAATTTTTTTATCCCTCTATATGATGTGGGTTTTCATAAAATGTTGATCATTTTATAACCAAGATAAAATTTTGAGGTCGTAATTAACTTAATGAGGTAGAACATAACATCCAATTATTTTAGAATATCTTTTTATTTAAATAAATTTAATTTCTTTGATAGATTTCTATGCACAAAGAACAACATTTAAATGAACCCTGAAAACATATTGAAATATTATTGTATAATTTTTTAATTCATCTTGTAAATATTATCTCAGGTTAAATGTTTTTTGATTTTTTGAAAAGATTGATTATTCAGTGGATATAGAAAATACCAATTTTCTAAAAAAGGCTTTCATATAAATATAAGAATCCCTATAATTATTTCAATTTTATCCTAATAACTTAAGCCTACTTTATTTATAATTAATATAATTAATTACATTTGAATCATCGTTATACTTAATTTTGGTAAAAGTTCATTTTTGAACATAAAAATTCATTTTTCTTTAAGAAAACTATATTCTGTTGGGTTTTATTTTGTTATCATAAATTAATTTTTGTCACTTTTTTGGATTAAATTTAATATAATCAATTCTTTATTTGTAATTAGGTGGTTCCAATTTGGTAAATAGTTTCCCCTTATTTTTGGTCATTATGGCTAACAACATTGGTAAAATTTATTACTATATTAAATGGAAAATTGGGTAATTATGGATAACAATTAATCTGATCAGGATTTAAAATTTCTATAAATCTTTAATTTATCTAATTTTATGGTAGGAGTTTTTTCACTTTATCCCATGTCTCAAAAATACATCCACTTTTCACCATTATTCATTGATATCAACCATTATATTATTTTATAAAAATAATAAAAACAAAATGTCACATTCTTGACTTTAATATTTCTAATATTTTTCAATAACTATAAAAAGTTGTTATTTTATGTTTTTAATGTTAATCTAAAATATGGGGAAAAAATTTATTATGAAAATTTATTTTTAATTTTATTTAATTTTATAAATACATTAAATGATTATGAAACGTAGACACAATATTTATTAAATGAATAGAAAAATAAATAAATAAATTTAAAAATGTCACATGTGTTGTGATTTGGATGAATTATTGTGTTCATAAATTTTATACATACATATAAAATTTTATCGATCTGTGATAGGATTATATTATAATTACATATTTTTTATTGTGTATTTAAAGTTGCATTAAATGAATAGTGCGAAAAATTACATAAATAATATTGTATGAAAATAATATTTTATAAATATATTTGAAAATCATAAAAAACATCAAAGAGAACAAGGGGGAAATTATATGGTAAAAAATTCGATCTATTATCCATTAATGAGAAAATTTTAACCTTATTTGTAAAATTTTTTCCATTGAATATTTAAAAATTCATTATTATAGTTAATGATGAAATTGGTTAACAAGTGGTTAATCCAAATGATAATTCTTAAAATGATATCTAAACTAGTCCAAAATTGATTGGATGGTTTTATTAACCACATATACTAATTATATTAAAAAAATACATTATGGAAACATTTAACTTGATTTAGACACATATTCTAAAAAAATATTTCACAAATTTCCAAAAGGGCCCCTCCACCCACTTATAAAAGGACACCCCTTATCTCTTTATTTACAGGACTTTGAGCCATATATATCTTCAAAACACTAATAATCTATAATAAAAATCCTTATTCATGTCATGGTGGTTATGTTTTTTCCAAAATACCAAGTTGGGTCTCATGAGAGTAGATCTAAATGAGCTCATTCAAAGAAATTGCAATCATCTTCACTGAGGACTTTCATTTTCCTTATACCTTCACCATATTAAATTATATCATAAAAAATCCAATACAGTAATACTATTTCCTCCCATAAAATAATATGTTATATTTGAATATAATTATTTTCTCCCATATCCATCTCCATTAATGTAACACCCTGAAATTATAAAGAAATAACATTGTATTCTATATCTTATACGACACACAACACCAATACTAGAAGAAAATATAACACCCTGAGAATCTAAATATAGTTATTTTTAAATAAATTGAATCTCATCAATTTATTTTTTCACACAAAACTACGTTAATATAGTGTTACATAAAACAAAGAGTTTCTTCTATTGCATGTGTTACATGTAGGACTGAGTTTTAGCAATCAATAATACACTATTATCAATATTATTTAATATATTATATATAAATTGAAGTAGAGGATATGGATAGGATTAACTAAAATCGGAAAATATATATTTTACATAAATTTATTGGTTCTCTATTTGTTATAAATAAAATAATAATAAATAAAAATAAAAATAATTGTTTGTTAAAAAATATATTTTTTCTAAAAGAATGTCTAATCACTCTTTCTGCATACAATTTAAAATTAAATTAAACCACTATTAGAAAAAAATTGAAAAATATTCTGCATTTTTTAAATTGTAATATAATAATTATCTTAATGTTATTTTTTTCTAATTTCTATAATATATCATTTTTTATGAATATTGAAAAATAATGATTTTTAATTGAAAACTAATTTTTCGTTTACATAGTTTATAAGGATAATTTTTTTTAAATTCGTTTCAAAGTAAAATTATTAAAATTATAAGTAAATTAATACAAGTTAGGTCATTTGAATCATTTTTATATTGAATTCTGATATAAAAACATTATAAACTTTTGATCATTTTCTCTTTAGAAACCCGCAATCTCATCACGTTTGTGGGATTAATTTAATATTAAATTTATTCCATTATATGAATGGAATTTTGAAAAATAGACTATATATTTTGAATCATAATAATTTATAACTTATAAAAATTTCAAATTAATTTTTAACAAAAATGTATTATCAATACAGAAAAATTAATTAACATCGTTAAGGTAAAAATTGGTTTATAGGGGGCTAAACTAAAAACATAAGGGTATAATTGACATTTAAAATTTTGTAAAAACCTTTTTCTAGAAATATTTCCAACATTAAAACTATAAGTTTCTATAATTGTCCATTTGGGACCCTTTATATTCATTCAAAATCATGGGAGCACTCAATTGTTTTCAAAAATACCATGTATGTCCTCTCCCCCACTTATAAAAGACCATCCCCACTCCTCGCTTCTTCACACATTCAAAACAACTTGTTTCAGATAATACCTTCCCAAATAACCTTCCATTTTCCCTAAAATCATCATATTATCCTTATATTTGGAATAAACCAACTCATAAAGGCTTTAGTGAAAACATAAGGAGGATACCTAAATAATAGGTAATGTTCTTCAATGAGCATTTTTTAAAATTATTCCTCCATCTGCATAAAATTTTATCAGAACATGATCATATAATGACCACAATATATTACATATATTGAGATATTTTATATATATGTTAGTTACCTTAAACCATCTCCACTTCCATCATATGGGTAATGAAATAATCATTTGTGTGTAAGATGGACTACCATCCCACGAACTAATGTCATACGTTCTTCCATTACTATCTATAACAATTGGGTATGATGATGGATCTAAATTATTTATATGATATTTATGAAATATTTATACCTATGTACTCATTATATATTTTAAATCTTTTCTTATATTCCATTCTATAAGAGATATTATAATGTCGCTCATGTGTAAGGGGAATTACCACCTCACAAATCGATGTGATTCTTCTTTCACTAACACTTCACAAGATGGTGGTAAGGATAAAATTAATTATTATTTATAATATAAATGTTATATTTATGATATTTGTGAATTATTTATCATTTTTAAAATTTATTAAACATATATATATATATATATCATTTTATTTCATACATTTTCACTAATTGATAAATGATAATGTCATTCAAGTATGTGTGGACTATTGCATTCAAAAAATAATTTGACTCTATTTTGGTCACCAAAGCACATATTATGGTATATATAATTATATTTAAGGAAATGACATAGTACCTAAGTTATAAATATCATTCTAGAATGAGAAAATTTTACATACCTCTTTCGATAATGATCACTGAAAAATTGAAATGTTACTAATGATTATGTACGTCCTACCATCTCCATTATCGTAACATAGTTCCTTTCTCATAAACATCTCTCTGGATTTGTATAAAAACTATAATTAATTTTTAAATATAATAATTATTTTGTTATTATTATTTTTTATATTTTATATCTATAAAATATGTGAAACAACCCGATCTCTCATTATGAAATACACATGAGAAGACACAATAATTGACACCCAAAACAATGAAAAAAATGAAATAATATTAATTAATGGGTGATTGTATTTTATAAAAGGATTATATATGATAGTATAAATATTAATATGGTTATTTTATATATTAATTATAACAACCCAATCATAATGTACATAAGAATTAAATCATTTTTATGGAATAATTAAATGATTACTTAGAAAAACACCCAATGATCACATTAGTTTAGTGCCTTTAGAATAATGGAAATGTAAATAATGATTTTTGAGTGAGTTAAATTGTCTCTCACTAGATTCTTCATGATAAAATACCTTCTTAGACACATCATATATAATACATTTTTTGATTTCATGGGGATAGAAACATAAAAATGGGTGATCCCAAACACTCAGTAAGGTTAAACAAAGATGATATATAGGTATAAACAGGATCATAAGGGTATGAGAACATCATCATTACATTATAATCTCATACTATTAACATAAAAATGGTAAACATGAATTATGTAATAATGATTGGCAGTTCATGAGACATGAATCATAAGGGAAATGAGAGCATAATCTATGAAAACAAAAAATTGGAATAGGACATAGACTTTTGGAATTAAAATAGACATGAAATATCATTTCCTATAGTCATGATATATTTCTAAGATGGAAACTTCATGGGGAATACACCTACTGGGTGGTACACAACATGATCCCTAGTCACAGTCCTTTCCTTGTAATAGATTATGTTTCCCCATATTCCCATAATTGATAGGGTTTCAACATATTACCATATTATATTGTGATTCCCCATATTCTATATTCATAGTGACTACACCTACTGGGTATGACACACCCTCACCCCTACTCACATTCCATTCCCTATAAGGTATTAGGTTTCCCCATATTCCAATATTGGATAAAGCTCATCTAATTGATTCCCATCATTATATAATGAGATATAAAATATTATCTAATGAAACATAGGGGTATATATGTCCCATCCATATCATAATAAAATCTTTCATTCATATTCCCCAGAAAATAAAACATTCCTTGTATCATGACCCATGAAATGAGATGGGTTTAAAAAGCTTCCTATCATAACCCATGAAATAAAACGGGTTTCCCAAACATGTAATCATATCATAACATGTTGAAAAAATCAGGTTTTAGAAACATTTCATTAAGGAATAACCATTTTAAATAAGTGTGTTTCAAAATCTTAAAACCCATTAAAGAAGAATGGGTTTCATAGACATATAACTTGAAATAAAGAAAAAAGTTTCATAAACATCATACCATCAAAACATAATCCACTCAGATAAGTAATTTTAATGGAACTATTATATAATTTCCTAACAATTAATGGTTAACACCAATGGATAACATCTTAGATGGAAAATAATTCATAAATATCCCTTTAGAAACAATTCTTGAGGAAAATATCATTTCTTATTTAAAAAAATTCTTCTAAAACATAAATCCTTTTAGAAATAATTTTTCTTGAAAATAAATTAATAAATACAAAAAAGGACTGAAATAATATTTAAACATTTTACCAAGATATCATACAAAGGAATATTGAAAAAAAATTGAAACCATTTTTCCTAAAAAAACTTATAAAATAAGCTTTGAATCATTTTGAATAACATTTTAAGCATAAAACATTTTTCTGAAAATCCCGGTTCTTGGAAAAACATTTTAAGATAAAAAAATTCTAAATATTAGGGGAAATTTTTTCCTTTTATAAAATTAACCTTATAAATATACAAAGGAATAATCAAGGAATTGGTGTTCATGATGTAATTTAAGTTTGTACATATAGAACAATGATTTTTCACCTTAGAAGTTTAGAAAAGTGAATTGATCGGAAAATGAAAGGAATGTTAGTTTTAAAAATAATTTTTAAAGGGTAATACATGGGTTAAAATTTCTATTAACCATAAAAGGGTAACTGTAAATCATTTTTGAAAACACTCTTTGAAAATGTGGTTTTTAAAGAACACATATTTCCAACTCAGTAGAGAAATAAATCAGAATTTTAATTAACCCCATTTCTCAATTATCTTAAGTAAAAAATAGTTGGAAAATGGTACCATTACATTGAAATAGGATGACTAAATAGACATTAAAAATTTTAATGATATATCTTGGGAGATAGATCATAATTGTTCATCAATATAGGGATAATCCTAAACAATTTCGAAAAACAGTGAGATTATAGTTATAAATCGTTACCACTTTGGTAACATTGAATCATAAGAAAATGTAAATAATAAAATTAAATAACACCTAAAATATCATGAAATTAAGAATATTCCTGATATAACATGTCAATGGTATTATAAACACCTCATAGAAAAATATAGGTTAATAACATGACATTTCTGTCAAAGATGGAAAATTAAGAGAAAATTACTTTACCGATTTGGTAGATTTTGAAACATAATCTCCATGAAAGGAATATCATAAATCAGATATTTAAATACCCAAAAATGTAATTATAATAACCATTTAATACATCAATGGATATTCTACACACCCCACAAAATAAATTAGTGGTGAATAATACATGTATCACATGGAAATAAAAAATGGGATGAAATTCCCTGACCATAAGTATTTAATTTCTTTTAAAACATTAAACACTCTAGTATAAAAAATATTAATATTTTATATCACTAAAAAATAACCATATTTTAATATCTAATACCATATATGATTCACTTTTGTCGTTATTTAACCCATTTATTATTAATTCCATGTTAATGTAATGTTTTGGGAATTAATAGCTTTATTTATCGTACTTCTTTTTGGCTTTTTATTATTGATCCTATTACGTCGATAACGATTTAATTATTTAAAAAATTAAGAAAATGATTTATTATTCATATATATTTATTATATAAATATTTATAATAATATCTAATGTACATAATACTTAAAATAAATACATCATTCATGAGACGGTAGGCCGCACGTATGCATAAACATTGCTTCCGTTTTTTTATCATTTTGAAAAGAAGAATATAAATGACACATATGTATATAAATATATAATTTCATTCTAGTATCATTATAATTTAATATAAAGAATATAATTTTACAAAACTATTCCTTAATAAATTCAATTTTAATGTGAATTAATCACATCTCTTTGAGGAGGTGGTATTCCAAACTTCCACAAACAAAGTTATCATTTTCACTCAAAATGGACAACAAGGAGGTAGGATTTTTATAATAACTATAGAATTACAAATAAATCATAAATATTATATATAACATATAAAAAATATATTTTCCATCCTAATTCCCATACATGAGAGGTGGTAAAGGTAAAACTAACAATATCAGTTCATGAGGTTGTAGTTCACCGTACAAAAGAACAGTACGTTCAATACCCATTAGATGGAAGGGTGGGTAAATGTAGGTCAAAAAAATAGAATAAATACCCATAATTATATTATGGATAATTGTTTTATTATATTATCCTGTGATAATAAAAATTTATTTGGTGGAGAAAGAAAAGAAAATAAATTATCTCGAGGAATGATATTTCCACTTATTCGGGTAACTCCTTTTGGTTTGCACCAAAGGGATACCATAAATGGTTTTATTCCCAAGGTTAGGATTCTAGGGTTAGGGGGAATATTATTAGGATCTATTTTGGAAGGTATTATTTGACCCAAAATTTTCTTGATATGTGTAAGGATGCAGGATAGATAAGTTCATTTTTATAGTGGAGGGAAAGCACACACTTCGTATTTTTTAAAATAAATATTTGTTCCTCAACTATTACTTTTTTCCCAAGAGTAAATTGGACCACTATAGAATCATAGACTTTTATTGGAAGAAAAATGTCCATGTAATATTTCTTTTACACGTTTATTGGTCATTATTCCATTTAAGATTAATGTTTAGTCCCTTATTAAGCTTAATTTTAACTTAATCGATATAATTATTTATAATTAAAATAACTAATATTTTTGTTCAAAAAGTAATTTGACCATATTATATGTCATATTTTTTATTATTTCATATTTTGAATCCATTTTTTAAAATCTGAATCATATAAGTGGATTAAATTAATTTATGTTTAATCCCACAGACAAGATGACAATGTGGGTTTTTAAAGTAAAGAGGTTCCAGAGTTTGCAATGTTTTTATATTAAAATTCAAAGTGAAGTTGATTACAATAATATAAATTGGATTAATTGGTAAAAAATAATCAAATTAATCTTTAATTGAATTTAGTCATATTATTTAACCATATTAATAAATTAGATGAAAAAGTAGTTTTGAATTAAAAATCATTAATTTTCACGATTAATTTAAAAATTAAATTTCACAGAAAAATACCAAAAACTAAACAGAACCTAATTTTTATTTTTATTTTTCAAAAATTAAGTTTATTTGTTTTCATATAAAATTTATAAAATTTCTAAATAATAGATTTTGAATAGATTTTCCGTTAAAAGTCGGTAAAACTGCTTTTATTAAAGTATTGGGTTTTATGTGTAATATTGGGTATGATCTCATCTTATGATTATAAAATCTAATGGATGAATATAAAAAAAAATTATTGATTAAATAAAATATAAATTAAATTAATATCCCTCAATAATGGTAATTAATTTAACTTATTATGATAAAATGACTTGGTTAGCACAAAAATTGTTTTTTATAAAAACATTCCCTTTATATTTAATTGGTTCTTATATTTATTTCTAATAAACTTGATTCCAATTAATTCAACCATATATTTTTGTAATATTATTCATCCAATTAAAACCCATAAATTTAACATTTTTTTAATTGTTATTATATTAAATTAAAATATTTTTAATAATATATTATTATTCTCTTAAACAAGGTCTTAAGTACTACACAAGCCATCGAAGAAAGTCAATATTATGTTTAATGCATCCTGACCTTAGTGTTCCATGTAGATAAATATATAAATTATTTTTCATTTCATGTAATATTAACTTGATATAGAATAAAAATAAATTTTTACATTATGTATCATGTAACACATGAAATCAGGAAAAAATAATTTATTAGAAAAAAAGTTCACAAAAATCAAGGGTATTACATTCCCCCCCCCCTTAAAATGAATATCTCTATTTCAATTAATATACTTTACTGATGTTTTAATAAATTAAAGTTCCTTTCATAAAACCCTAAAACATAAAAATAAACGATAAAACTACCTTTAAAAATGGATTTTTTGAAACATAATAGTTAACCAATGTGAAATATAACTAGGTTTCCACATAAGAGAACACAAATGTGAAGTGAAGACATGGACATGGAAGAAAAGACTGAATAATCATAGAGAATAAAAAATATCACTGATCTTAGGAACGTGGGTGATCCATCAAAAGTTACAATCACAAAATAATAAAGTGAAGAATCCATAAAATGTTTTATGATATCATAAAATATTTTATAAATAGGGAAACTTTTTATTTCAAAAACCTTTTCAAAATATTAGATAGTTTTTTCATAATAAGATTTACATAATTGATTTCATTCCCTTTATTAAGTAAAATATCACCCTTTGGTTATGACTAAACCTATTTCCACTTCACCCATTTCTCCAAAAAAATGTTAATTATTCATTCCTAAAGCATTAAAAAATCTTGAGATCCATAATAAGATATCCCTTAAATATTCAGTTACAATTAACATAATGTGGTTTGAATAGGTTATCCAATATGTATATATCCTGATGAGGTGATATAATACATTAATCTCACAAAAATCATATGAATTTTTACTTAAATAATTCCACAAATGGTTAACCTTATAACCCTTCTGAAATATGGAAGTCAAAATCATTAAAAATTGGGTCACTAAATTTTTAAAAGAAAGATTATAAATTTTCCATCATATCTCACAAAGTGTCTTTTTTTTGTCACATACCAATAAATTCAATACCTTGATCACTTATTTTCTTGAAACATGGTAGTAACCTAAATTACCACAAATTTTTATTGGAATAATGAATGTTTCTATATTGATTTACTTGTTGGATAAATTCCTTAAATTCAAGAAGTTGTATGCTTCATCCATAATAACATATAATACTTTTTCAACAAATCCTTTATCAGTTATGACACAATCGATGTTATCCTATTTAATTCTTCATATCCAACATATCTTTATATAAACACCATTATCTTAGTATTAGGAAAAAATTTAGGATTTCTTACCTTTATCAAAATACAACCATTACTTGAAATCACCATTCTACCTCACCAGAAAAATTCTATATATGCTTCAAAAAAATAAATGAGAAAATTATACTAAAAATATTTATATATTTCTTGGTTTGTATAATATAATATTTTAATTACATTAAAATAATACTTAAATCAACTAAATTTATTCCTAAATCATTACTCTTGATTTAATAACTTATTCATTAATACCTCTTTTTGAGAATATTAAATATGAATCATGTATTAACATTTATCAAACATGATTTAATCATGCTTATAAACAATACTACTAGAACAATACATACCTTTAATATTTCATTTTTGTTCTCTTCATCATCAGTATCAAAACCATTACTTGTACCACATTGTTGATTTCTTTTACGATCCTTCCACTTAGGACATCAATTTTCATAATTCCCATACATTCCACATTTAAAGCAGTCATAAACAGATAATAAATTATTCAAGCCATCATTTTCATCTATTTTTTCAAATCAACATTTAATTTTTCCCTTTTAATTTACTTTATTTGTTACATTCTTTACCATAGTTAGAACATATTCATATTCCTTGAAGACATTCACATGGGTGTTTCATCCCACATTCTTGACATGTAGGAAACAAAATTTTCATTCCATGATGGTCTTTATTTCCAAACCTCTTAGTGATCCCTTTCATTTTCTTCTTTGGGGAGTAAGAGAGTAGGTTAAGGTACCCATTGTTAATCATTTTTATGAAAAATAATCTAACATGATTACAACATCTTTCATTATAGTGATCATCCAATTTGACTTCTCCTTAGAATATTGTCTATCACATTTATCATTAACTATGTTCCTCCAGGATCTTTCCATCGACATAAATAAATAATCATAGATTATGGAATAGTTTTCTTAGTGAGGAACCACATAATCATGGAAACCATTTATTGAATGTCTAAATTGTGACACATTCATTAATCTTTGACAACTTTGGATTATAATTTTAAATCATTCATGATGGTACGTGGTGTTTTTTTGAATTATAAAATCATATACCATGGGAGTGTTAATATAGGTTCATAGTAAGTAACATTGTTCTGTAACGAGTTTTGCTTGATTGAGGCCCAATGCACATTTTTGGAGTAGTTACACCTAGGTACATGTTTTCTAGAATCACGCCCACTTATAGTACCTATAAATGGATTTCATTCTAGGAAACCACTTGCTCTTTCCTTAACCAAAACTCCAGGATATTTTCCTATACTTTTCTTTATCCTCAAACTTATCTTAAAACATATCCTTAGAGTTCTCAATACAGTTTTCCCTTCCTAGTTTTCAAATTTTTAATAAAACGTCAGTCTGATACAAACTAAAATAACCCAGTCTTAATATACATAAACATTAAATCATTTTTTCTAAATAATTAAAACATTACACAAAAAGACGCCAAAAGACTACATTAGTTCAGTACCTATGAAAACATGTAAATTTGAATGATGATACATGAGTGAGCTAAGTTATCTCACAATAGTCTCTTAATTACTATCACCCTTCTTAGAAACATCATACTTAATAAATTTCTTCACAACTTGGGAAAGAAAAATTAAAAAGGGGTGTGATTAGAATCATAGTAAGGGTAAACAAGGGAGATATCTAGGAATCAACATGAGTGTAAGGTTATGAGAACATGATTATGGAACTATAAGATCATACCCTCCACATTAAATATCCTAACCATGAATAATGGCATAAATATTGGTAGTTCAAATGACATTAATCATTAGTGAAATAAGATAACAACACATGAAATCATATCATAGGGATAAGACATGAAATTTTTGGATACACATAAACATGTAGTATCATTACCTATATTTCAAGATGAATTTTTATAACAAATCATGGAACATAATGTAGACTACATTTATTTGGTGGGAAAAATCACCATCCCCAATCGAAGTCCTTTCCAAGTTAGGTATTAGGTTTATCTGTCTTTCTATAGTATATCAGGTTTACCCATCATCCCATATTGAATAGAGTTTCCCCATATTCCCATGGAGTGTCGAGTTCGATCATATTCCATCTTCATGGTGACTACACCTACTGGGCTAGACACACCATCATCCCATGTCACAGACCATTCCTTATTAGGGATCAGGTTTCCCCATCATCCCCTTATGGATCATGCTCATCAACTTTTTTACCATCATTATCTCATCTAATATAAATCATTACCCAATGCATTTTATAGAGATATAGGTCCCACCCATCTCAAGATAAAATAATTCATACAACTTTCATAAGATAAAAAAAATCAATAGATCATGAACCATAAAAAATATGGGCTTTATAAACATCCTATAATAACCCATGAAATGAAATAGATGTCATAAACATGTAATCATATCTTAACAGGTGAAAATATTCATGTTTCATAATAATTTAATCAAATCATAACTCATGAAAAGAAGCTAGTTTCCTAATATTAAAACTTTTGTAAGAGGAATTGGTTTTATAAAAAAATAATCTATTAAATGGAAACAAGATTTATAAGGATAATGCGATAAAAACAAAAACCATTAATAAAAATAATATTAATTTAATATTTGGATTATTTTCTATAAAGACACGATTATCACCAAGGGATTCCATTTTTGATTAAAAATAATTTGGGAAGTTCATTTTAGAAATATCTCTTGTGAAAAATGTCATTTTTTCTTTAGAAAAAATCTATCATAAATCCCATTGATAATAATAATCCCTAAAAATAATTTGAAAACATATAATGAAGGCTTGAAATCATTTTTGAAACCTTTTCCCTTGTAAACATTTAAAATAATATTGAAAACATTTTTAAACTCTTTTTAATCATCAAACACATTTATGAAGACACTATTTCATTAAAACCCATTTTCAAATCACCAAATTTCAAAAATATTCAAAAAATTTACCTAAAAAAATTACCTTGTAAACATAAAAATTATGAATCAAGTAAATAATGATCCTGATAGTGCCTATGTTCGTTCATGTTTAACATTCCTTTTTAACTTAATGTTTAGGAATGGGCCTTGATTGGAAATAGACAATATGATTTCGTTTAAAGTCATTTTTTAAAATTGAAATAAATTCATAAATTTTCCCTTAAACATCATTGGATAATATTAAACCATTTTTTATAACATTTTTAGAAAATGTGGTTTTGAAATAACATAGAATTTTGATCGAGAGGATAAATAAAGTCTAATTTACATAAAAATATTTCCTTAATTATTAAAATATCCATAGAATGGGAAAATGGAAACATTACTTGGATATAAAATGAATAAATATATGTTAATAAAATTCATGACTAATATTGGGAGATAGATCATATGATTTCATCAATTGATGCATATTGATACCCAGTCTTGAAAAACGATGATATTGTATCTATAAACCGTTATCACTTCGGTAAATTTGAATCCTAATAAAATGTAAAGAATAAAATTTAATGATTCTTAAAATATCATGAAAATAATTATATCCATGTTATAACATGTAAAAGGTAGTATATACACCTCATAGAGAAATAGTGGTAAATAAAATGGTATGTGTCACAAAGAAGGAATGTTCAGACAAAATTAATTTATAGATATGTAAATTTTGAAACACAAACCCCAAGAAATAAATGTCATAAAATGGATATGTAAATAGCCATAAATTTATGTATAATAACTATAGAATACATCCATTTTTAGCATACACCCTACTTGAAAGAAATTATTGGTGAATATGATTTTTATCTCATGAAAAACATATGTGTGATGAAATTCCCATATCTTAAGTCCGGACATTATTTGTAAACATTCAAATATCATGTATAATAAATTTAAGTTTATTATAAATATAATAGAGAATCATATTCCTGTTTCTAATATCATATATTATTCACTTATGACTTTATATCCCATTTATTAACAATTCCATGTTAATATAATGTTTCGTGTAATAATAGATTTGTTTATCATATGTGTTTTGACTTGTTATTCTGGATACTCTTACTTAGACCAGGATATACATATTTAAATATTTAAAAACATATGTATATATCATATATATTCAAAATAAAAATATAAATAAAATCCTAAAAAATATATAAATATTAAACTAAATATACCGTTCATGGAGACAATAGGTTGTATGTACACAGGAATGATGCTTTCATTTTATTATCGTTTTGAAATAAAGTAAACAAAACTAATTTTTAATTCATTTAATGTAAATTGTGAATGAGTCACATCGCTTTGAGGAGGCAGTAGTCCACACTTCCACCCACGAAGTTGTCATATTCAAAAAAATTGAAAATAAAGAGGGTAGGATTTATATAATAAATATATAAGATTAAAATTATCATAAATATCTTATATATCATTTAAAAAAATACTTTCCATCCTAATCCCCAATCATGAGAGATGGTAACGGTAAAACAAAAAACATCATTTCGTGAGGTAGTAGATCAGTGTATATAAGAACAATAATTTTATTACCCATTAGATGGATGTGTGAGTGAGTGTAGGTAAAAATAGTATAATAAAAACATCTTAGTATATCAAGTAGACTATTGTTATTATATGATACTTGAATAAGAATAATTAAGATGTTGGATAATGAAAAAAACCAAAGTGGTTGAGGAAGGATGCCACCTCTTATTCAGGTAACTTCTTTTGGTTTTCACCAAAGGAATTCCTTGGATGGATTTTATGGCCATGTTGGGGCATCTAGGTATATTGGTGGGATTTTTAGGAGCTATTTGGATATATATTGGTTAATCCAATGTGTATTGAGAGGTTCAAGGATGTGGGATAGGTGAGTTCCTTTTATAATGAGGTGAAAGGACACAATTTCTATTTTTAAAAATAATTGTGTGTTCCCCAAGTATTACTTGTTACCCAAGTGTCCAAATTTACCATTCTATATTCTTATAGGTGGAGTTGAAAAATAGCTCCATAAAAATTGTTTATCATAAGTGTATTGGTAATTGTTTACATTAAGATTATGTTTTCCCTTGTTAAGAATAATTTTGAATTAATCGATGTAATTAATTTTAATTATATTCAGTAATATTTTTTTTGTCAAAATCAATTTTGAAATTATTTGAAAAAAAATTATTATTAGAACCATGATATCCAAATTTCCAAATTCCAATAAAATAAGGGGGAGAAATTAATTTAAATTTAATTCCGTATATGGGGTGATAATACAGGGTTTTAAAGTAAAAATGTTTAATATTTTCTGAGTATTTAAATTCAATTTCAAAGTGAAATTAATTACAATGACCTATATTAGATTATATTATAAAAAATTAATCAAAATAAACATCAAAACCATTTTAAATATAATTTAACTATACAAATAAATAATGCAACAAAAAAGTTTTGAATTAAAATTCGTTAATTTTCACTATTCACTAAAAAAAGAAACTTTACCAAAAAATATAAAAATTAACTGTAACTTAATTTTTATTTTTTTCATTAAAAAATTATTTTCATTATTTTTTAATGTTATAACATATTTAATGTATTGTTGACATTAAAAGAACGTACAACTACATTTATAAATGTATCAGTTTTAATGTATAATATTGTGTATGTTATCATCTTATTCTTATCAGATCTATTGGATGAATGTGAAAAATAATTGATCAAATATATCTAAATTATATTACGTTAATTTTTCTCATTAATTTAAATTCATTTAATTTATTAGGATAAAATGACTTTGTGGGCAGAATAATTTTTTATATAAAAACATTCCATTTATATATAATTTGTATTTATATTCATTTAAAATTAATTTTTAACTAATGAAATAAACCAAATATTTTCATAATCTAGATATTCATAATTCAAGAAGATTAATTTGAGGGATAGGTTTTATCTTATTATATTAAATAATAATATTTTTAATAATATATTATTTTTTCAGTAGAACTTTGTCTTAGATGTTAAGAATGCCATTGAGTAATGTTTGTAATGTGTGTACAGAAAGCTCAACATAGTGTTCCATGTAGATAATCATAGACTCTATATTTTTTTTAATGTAATCTTGTCATGGAATAATGTGTAAAGAAATTTTGAATTACTGTAGCGTGAAACCCACTACATCAAATAAGATAAATTTATTCAAAAGAAAAGATCACAAAAGCATGGATTGTTAAATTAATAACATGCTTAAAAAGACTATACTGATGTTTAAATAATATTCAAAAAATATATGTGTGAGGTACGGGATTTTGTCTAAATTTAAATTCATTGGGACATATTTTAAAGTTATTCCCCAAATTTATTTTTATGGTGTATATACTGCCCCTTTAAAATTTAATATCATGAATAAATAATTATTTTTTGAATTGTTTAATTTAAATTTGAATTATTTATTTTAGGGTAACTTTTCTAAAAAAAATCCATGTATTAAATAATTTCATAACTCAATTTTTTTAACTTTGGTTATATTACTTCATCATTGCCTTTGGTATTCTAAGATTATGTGTGTGTTGAATTTTAATCATATTATATTTTATATTAATTTTTTATGTGGATTTACATTTTATTCACATAATAGGTTCATTGGTTCATTATTACCTAAATATTAAGATATTTTTAAGGGTTTACTTCACAATAACATTTTAATTAGGATTATTTAAACATGAATTACATTGAAGGAAATTATTTTATCATTGTATAATAAACCATTTCATATTATTCTACAATTTTTATTCATGATATTTTTAATTAATATTTCTAATTTTCTTTTCTTTTATTCTTTAAATAGATTAAGAATTTGTTTTTGAGAAAATTTCATGTCATTTAACACTTTGGTCGGAAATTTGTTTTCTTCAAAAACCAAGGTTTTTTAAAAAGTTTTCAAAAATTATTTTAAACTATTAAAATTATTTATCACTATAATTTTTACTCATTTTAAATCTTTATAAAATGTTTTAAAATTACTCTTATGTTCTTTCAAAATATGGCCCTTTTAGATTTTACCGATAATGTGAATGGAATCTTCTTATCATTATCTGAAAGGAATATTCATAACATTTTTACACTGAAAAATGAAATTAATTTTCATATTTTTTTCATCATGTATGTAATTAACCTCCACCCTGAAAATAAATTCATTGATGCTTCGATTTTAAATTTATGAGGGGTTTTTTAAATATTTTTTTTGAAAAAATTGATATTCAAATAAAAGGATTTTCAATGTTTTCAAAATGTTAAGGTTAATTTCGTTAAAAATCATGAAATTTGTATGGTATTTCATTTTATAAAATAATATAACCAATTAATATTACTAAAATGTGTATTTTTTGTAATGATACCATTCATATTCATTCTATGGATGGTTTAGGATCATTTTGACCATGGAATGTATTGAAATTCATTTTATTGATTCATTTATATAGTAAATAACATTCCCTTTAATTATTTACATTATTGTGATCATTTGGAATTTAATTTCATCTACATATCCATATTATTTACCATGGATATTCTTATTTCATAAACCATATCTCATTTATATAAAAGGTGTTTTACATTGAATGTTATTTGTAAAACTGGAAAAATATTTAAAAATACTTATTCATTACTCAATACTATTAATGATGATAAGTGTATTTTATATGAATATAATATATTATTAAATATATGAGGAATGTTTTCTACATTCATGGAAATAAGTTGGGTATAGTTTATTGAAAGACCCATAATACATTTGTAGACTCATTGGATGAACAAGTTCTCTATCCTTAGTTGAATGGTTTCTCACCTAGTATTTTTTAAATAATCTTGTAAAAGGACTTGACGATAATTTAATCATGTTCCTAGGAAACATGAAATACGTTAGTTAAGAATTAACTTCATGTAGAATTTTATTATTAGTATCTATGATATTTTCATAATGATACAATCTATGGATAAATTTCATTCATGGTTATTGATTAAATGGATTGTGTTTTTAATTATTTACCTTTCCTTATTGATTATTTCCTATCTATTTATGTAGTCAATATATTTAAATGGAATCTATGTTCGGTTATTTACCCTTTCATATTGATTATGCTTATTGATTCTTGATATATTCTGATGTACTTAATCTTTACTGGTCATTTGAGTTAACTCTTATTTAGTTACCTTTCCACATTACTCCATAAATTTTAATATGAATGTTATGATGAGATATTCTATGAGGAATAAAGTTATTCAAGAAAAATAATAATGTTTAAATTTGTGCATTAAAATTTAAAATGGTATATATATATATGATTCTAGTTTACCAATACTATTAAACTGAAAGGCCATTTGAGATTTAACCAATCGTATATATTCCAATGTAATAAATTAAGAACTTTCTCTCAGTTACATGGGTCTAGGTCACTATAGTTGGAATAAAATTAAGTTTATTAGAAACTTGGGGATCTATATCAAAGAAAACATTTATTAGGGAACATAAATTTGTGATATAAATTTAGTATATGAAAATACTTTTATCCTAAAGTATCAGTAAGGGGTTGGTTATGTGGTTTTTTATAGAAATACATCCTTTTCTAGATACTAAAAGTGGAAAGGGTTATGGAACATATGCACCTAGGGGTAATAACTCTAAAAAGGCTTCATTGGTCTCGACCAGAATGGCACCTGGTATATGAAAATGTGACATACAGTGCCCCATGTTTGATAATCTTAGGGGATATTCAAAGGATAATTCACATTTTCATAATTAAGAAAATTTATATATTTGAATAGATGATGAGAATAAATAACCAAGGATAATACTAATGTGTTATAGATTAAAAATAATTTGTCATGATTTAGACATATTATTAATGGTTATATGGTTTTTCCTCTATGATATTTGTTTCTCACACTATTCCTTTTGGTTTTGGTCAATGGTTGGAACCCAAAGGAATCATTATAACATTTTAAAAAAAGGACGGTGTGGTTACCATGAGAAACCAAATAGGATTATTATGGTATTTAGAGATATCATGATTATGCCTAAAACTTTTTTGAAAAATATTATTAACAAAATATATCGTATCCAACTGTTAGACTAAAAAAAAGAAGAAAATATTAGAGTTCTCTAAGAACTCATGTGGTAGTAACCATTGATAATAGATGTCCTGATTTCCATTATGTTAGAAATATGGAAGGAGACAACTGGGAAGGTTTCTAAATGGATCAATAAAATTCTCTATATGAGAAAATTAAGGGAATAAAGAAAACTATTGTTTATAAAACATTAAGAGTGAGATAAAATGAAATAGATGTCATACTATTGAACCATTTATAGTTAATTGTATAAAATTTAGATATCTCAGGTATTAAAACTGTCCTATGTGATGTATTTATTAATATGTCATTGTTTTTTGTTGAAAAATTCAAAAAATAGATATTAATGATTAGCTAGGGGTAATGATTTTCATGTTTAATGATAGATTTAATATGTTGGACAACTTGTGATAAACATATTATTTTCAAAAAATATTTATAAAAAATAGAAACACCTATAACTGCATATGAGTTTTACGATCCATTAAAAATGAATTTTATTTCTTTATACATAAAATATTATTTTTTCGATATTAATTTCTTAGAGTAAGAAATGGATTTGAAAATTATCAAAGAAAAACCAAAGGATGAAATTGTGATTATGTAATTTAAGTATACCAATTATGTATATTTCATTAGATTCAAAGATAGTAAAATAATTCTGAAAAAATGGTAAAAGGATATTGAAATAAAATTTTGTCTTATTACAATCATTTCTGGAGTTATTAATAACCTTTTCCACACATATTTAATTTTTGTGTTGTGGTCTTTAATTTTACATTATTTATTCAACATTTTTTGTGATCATTCAACACATTAACTCTATATAAATATTTAAACTTCTTTTCCATGATCATATATTTACTTACCACTAATGTTTTCCTACATTAAAACCAAGTTATATGATATTTCATATGAATTTGGACATCCCATTTTCTCTTATTAAGGTGATATTTCACATTTACTTTTACGATGTATATTTTTTAACAATTTCATATCCAAAGGTCAAATTATTTGTTAACAATATTAATTTTAAAATGTGATGAAGAAATTTATTTAAAGTTGGTATATTGTAACACTCCACAATTCTAAAAGAAGAACATTGTATTGAATTGAGTAAATGACACATAAAACCATGATTAGAAGAAAGTACAAGACCCCAAGAAGTTAAGAAATATTTATTGTTAAATATATTATATCTCTTAAATAGATTTTGTTAAATTCAACACTGATTTTAACTTATATTAAATATAATAATGGGTTTCATCAAAATCTTTTGTTACACGTAAGACCAAGTTTTATTGAACAATAATATAGAATTAAAATTATTGTTTATTTTACCACATAGAAGTTGGAATAAAATAAATGAATATGATTAATAAACTTAATAAAATATATAATTTACAAATTTATTCTAGTTATACAATGATTTTAAATAAAATAATAATCATTTAAAACAAAAATAAATGTTTCTTAAAACAATATTTTTTCTACAAGATGGTTTAATCATGATTTGAACACATAATTCAGAAGTAATGTTTTCCATAAATATGAAATGTATTTTCAAAATTAAACATTTTTATTTAAATCACAAAATAAAAATTTTCTTAGCATGGATTTTAGGAATTTTTTTGAAATATTTCATTTTTGATTAATAGTGAAAATACTAAATTTTAATTGAAAAACGATTTATTGATTAAATAATTTATATGGTTACATTAAAAGGATATTTGGTTTTAAATTAAAATTAGTTCAACTAAAAATAATTTAATAAAATTCTGGTCATTGAAAACATTTTCATATTGTATTTGAAGATAAAAATATCACAAACTATTTAACATTTTCTCTTTAAAAACTCATTTTTGTCATGTCTCTGAGATTAATTTTAAAAACGATTTTTATAATTATTTGAATTGAAATTTGAAAAATATATTTAATATTTATAAACATAAAAATTTATAATTACTAATATGGTGAAACTAAATTTTTTCCATAATGAATAGGGAATTCAAAAAAACTAATTACAATAGTTAATGCCAAAATGTGTTTATCATGGGTTAAACCAAAAAGAAAAGGGTTACATTAACCTATAACCATTTTTAAATATAATTGTATGGACATATTAAGGCCATTAAGCTACTAAAATTCTATAATGGTCCCTTTTGGACACCTTGGACACTTGGAAAACCTAGTACCGCTTAATTTTTGAAAAAAAATTACAATTCTATCCTCTCCCCCACTTATAAAAGGCCACCCTCTCCACTCTTATTCACACCTTAAAAAATATTTGGTTCATACAAGACCTGCCAAAATCACATCCGAACATCCCTAACAGAACTATAGAATCATTATATTGGGAATACATCCATCTTAATAAGTATTTAGTGAAAACCAAAGGAGGATACCCAAAGATAAGTTAATGTTTTTCAATGATATTTTTTATTTTATTTCTTTATCCACCATGATTAATTCATATTTGAAAATTATGATATAATAATATCATTATATTACATTTAAATATATATTTTTTATAATTATTTAATGACATATAAAATTCTTCACTTTCATCAATTGGGTTACGAAATCATTGTTCATGTGTACGATGGACTACTGCCTCGTGAATCAATGTTATTCATTCTTCCATACACACCTTTCATGGTTGGGTTTTATGATGGATATAAAGAGTTTATATGTTATTTATAACATATTTACATGAAATTTTTAATTATGATATATATATTTTAACCTTCCATTCAATATGATATTCATTAATGTTGTTCGGGTGTATGGAGAACTACCACCTTGGGAAGCAACGCGATTTGACTTCCAGTAATGCTTCACATGGAAGGTGATAGAGGTAAAATTAACGATTATATGAGATATATACGAAATAATAATTATATTAATGACATATTTTACATTATGTAAAAACTATATATATATATATATATATCATTTTCTTTCTTACCTTTTCACATAATTAAAGATCATAACATCATTCTTGTATGTGTGGACTACCACCTTTAAGAACAAATGTGACACTATTTTCATCACCACACTACATAGATGGTATATATAAGTATAAATAATTAAATAATATGATATTTATGATAAAATTATCATTTTTTAATAACAAAATATCACTTACCTTCTTTATATAATGAACATTGAAAATTGAAATGTTACTCATGCATATGTCTGACTTACCATCTCCATGATCATGGAGTATTTAATTTATCATAACCATTTATTATGATTGGTTATAAAATTATAATTATTATATAAATAATATAATTATATCTTGATTATTATTCTGGAGATTATATAAATATATAATAAGTGCAGAAACCATATCTTCCATGACTAAACATGAATGAGAAAACAAGTCAATTAACACTCAAAAAATGAAAATAACGAAATATTATTAATGAATGGGTAATTATATGTTATCAAAAGAACATATATGAAAATATAAATATTAATATGGTTTTTTATAAGTTAATTTAAAACCATCAAACACAAGGATAAACCACATTCTCCCAAAAATAAGTGTAAGGTAAGGTATTTTGTCTCAATTTAATTTCATTGAGAAATTTTGAAATGTTATAAAATTAATTTATTCTATATGTCATATATAATTTTTATTTGACATAGAATAACCTGAATAATTCATTATTCATGGTATTTTTAGTATCAAATCGAATTATTTAATCTAAGGGAAATTGGATTAATGTCACCAAGTGGTAAATAATTTCATAATTCACTCTCTTTTCATAGGATTATATCGCTTCATCATTTACTTTGACATTCAATATTTATCTGTCTGTTTACATTTTAAAAAATTATATTTCTTTTTCACTTGTTTTATGTGGATTAAAATTTTATATATACAATTGAATCATTGTTAAATTATCACTTCATCATTATGATATATTCATGGGTTTACATCTAAATATCATTTTAATCGGGATTGTATACATATGGGTTTAAAATGAAGGAAATTATTTTAACATTGTTTAAAAATCCCTTTAATGTTCTTATCCATTATTTATTCATGATATTTTCATGTAATAGCTCTATTTTCTTATATTTGGTGCTTAAATTAATTGATAAATATTTTTTAAGAAAATCCAACATCATTTCTCTCTTCAGTGGGAAATTTATTTCAATCTGAAACCATATTTCTAAAAAAAATTCAAAAATGTTTTCTACATTTTCAAATCATTTATCAATTTAATATTCACATCTTTTAAACATTAAAAAATATTCAATGGAGTCTTATAAATTTTTCAAAAGACATCTCATTTTTCATTTACTGAAAACGTGAATGGAATCTTTTTATCATATTCAAAACAAGAAAAATTCCTATCATTTTAAATGTGAAATTGGAATGTTCATATTAACCTTTGAAGCATGTATGGAATTATCCTCCAAAATGGCCATTATTTCATTTAATCTTCCTTTTTATTTTTGTGAGGATCATTTTAAAGAAAGTTTTTTTAATGTAAAATTCACAGAATAGGATTTTCGAAATATTTTTCAAAATAAAATGTATATTTTAGCCAAGAATGTTTTTAAATAAATATTTTTAGTATTTCTATTCGTTAAAATAAATAACCCTTTAATTTTACTCAAATGGGCATGTGTTTTAATGATACTATAATTATTTTTTGTATGGATTGTTTATGATCATTTTGGCCAAGAAAAGTTCATAAATTCACTGTCCTACTTCATTTTTTATTCATTAACTTTACCTTCAAATATTCACCATCAAATGATCATTGTACATTAAATTTTAACTTAATTTCTATATTATTTACCATAGATATATATTATTAATAAAACAATATATGATTTTTATAAAAGGTTCTTTACATTGAGTGTTATTTGAAAAAATGGGGAATTACTGATAAACTCGTAATCTTTACTCAATATGGATACTTGATGATAAGAAACATTGTTTATAAATTAAATTCACTATTGGATATATGAGAAATTATTTGGACACCCACAACATGGGTGGGGAGATTTTATAGAAATACCCTCAATGCATCAGTAGTCTCAACGGATAAATCAGTTGAATATCTTTAGTTAAATAATTTTTGACCTAGTTAGTTTTAAATATTCATGCAAAATTTCACAACAGTAACGTTATCATGTTCCTAGGAAACATGACGTTTGATAATTATGCATTTCCTTCATTAAAAATTATTTTATTATTATCCATGATATTTTTTCCATGATACTATCTCGGTATTCATTTAATTATTAAATGAAATGATCTTTCTATTATTTACCATTCTATATTTATTATTCATTATCTATAAATGTAGTAAAGTTACTTAAATGGAATGCATGTTCAGTAATTTACCAAACTATATTGATTATTCATATATATTCATGGTAGCTTATATTGTAGTAAACCATTACTAATTTTTTCAGCTCACCCTTATTCAATTTCCTTTCCCTGGTATTCCATGAAATTTACTATGTTTGATATTTTTGGATATTATAGAGGGAATAGATTTATTCATTAGAAAAACATATGTTGTGATTTGTGTTTTCTAATGTAAAATGAGACATATGTATATATTTATGTTACAAAAACTAATAAACTGATTAGTCCATTACAATTTTACCCATTCTATTTATTTTAATGTAATAAATTAAGGCACTAGATCTGGCCTAATGAGGTTGAGGTCGCTATAGTAAAATGGGAAACGAAAGCATCGCTGATGGAAGACAACAATTATATGGACCGATATACTTTTTACATTACCACTACAAATGGATTTATTTAATGATATAAAAATTAATATATATATATATATATATATAATATTTATGACATAATTATTGATTTAGAATTATAATATCATATATACCTTCTTACCTTCCAGTCCATTAGAAACCGACAACATCGCTCTTGTGCACACGTAGACTGACACCACTAAAAAGCTATGTGAATCATTATTCCTTTCCTATTTAAATAGATGGTAATAAGGATATATTTATTGAATATGTAAGACATATATGATAAAATAATGATTGTAAAAATTTGATTTATTATTCATTTTTATTTCATTCCATCTATTGAAAAGTGAAATCTTTATTCATGTATTTGTACGATCTATCGTCTCCATGTATTGTGTACTTTATTTTTCTACCATTAATTTATATGTATGAATATTAATATATATATATATAAGTAATATATATTATATTAATATATTATTAAATATTATATAGATGATGGAAGCATAATCAAATTACAAGGATCAAAACTATCAAATCCAAACAAAAATGAAAAATAAAGTAGTTGACACTCAAAACAAAGATAATAATAAGATATTGTTAATAAATGGGTAGTAAGATGTTATAAATGGAAAATATATGATATTATAAATACATGGTTCTTTTACAAAATTATAATATACCTAAATCTAATATATATTCATTTTAAATAACTTATAAATAAATTAAATCTTGATGTAAGGGGTTTCTTAACATAATTTGCTTTCATTAGATTATACAATTTCATCAATGACTATGTTATTCCATGATTATGTTTGAATTAACCTATGAGTGTATTTTGTTTCATTTCAATATTTATTTGTGTATTTACATTTGACATATTTATTTCCTTCATCAATTTATTTTCACTTCAATGATATGTCCATTTTATCAGATTTCGTCTCAACTTCCACTCCATTACGACCAATTTAGTAACGATCCTAAATAAAAAAACCCAAAGACAGTGTCATAGTATATTACATTGGAATATGATTCATGTATTCGTATCCTGAAGGAAATAATAGTTTAGTAATCTTAGTAAACTTGATACATGCTTGAATTCCATATTAAATTTGAAAACACAAATTACTAATAATTTTTTTTTCAAGAATAACATTATCCCATATAGAATATCCTTTCATATGAATCATATAACAATACATGGATTCCTAGTAATTGAAAAAAGTAATATCTCACATACTTTTTAAGGGTTAAGTATAGTGGAAGTTATCACAAATCTATAAGAATTATAAACATGGAATGGTAATGATTGAACAAATATGACATTTAAATAACAAGAATAACATAATCAATATTGTAAGGTAAATAATTGAAAACACATACCATTTAATAATTATCATGACTATAATAATTAGAAATAGAAGAATCAATATGGTGAGTCAAATATCCGAAAACAAATTCAATTTAATCAACAAACAAAGAATGGAATTAATCCAAAGAAAACATCATTGGAAAAGTGTCATGGATAATAATAACTAAATTATTGATGAACAAAATTATTACTTATTGGATTTCATGTTCTTAGGAAACTCATACCTCTACCATCAGGACATTTCACAAGATGACCAAAAACTATTGGTTGAAAATAATTTAATACTAGTATACTTATTCACCTCATAAGAATACTGACTCATCGAGAGTTTATACAATTTTGGGCCCCAACCATCACTTCATGTCCAAAGAATTTTTCATATTTTGAATAATCAATTTAATTAATGAACAATGATTCTTATCATCAAAATTATGTATTGATTAAAAAAAAGTATTTATCAACATTTCTAATGAAAAAAACATTCAATGCAGAACAAATTATATAGAAATGATATATGGTTTAAGAAATAAACTTTTCTATGATTAATAATATGGATATTTATGTTTAATTTAATGATCAATGATATTCTGAAACTGAATATTCCAACATAAAGTTAATGAATAAAAAAATGAACCAAAAAAGTTATTTTCAATATATTAATTATTAAAAATGACCATAAAACATCAATATAAATTATCATTATTTTGTCAATATAACTTATTCCCAGTCTATTATAACTAAAATAAAAAGGTTATTTCCATTTAGGAATAGAAATATTGTAATAATATATTTAAAAATATTCTGGTGGAAAATATACTTTTCATTTGGAAAATAACTTTTTAAAACTAATTTTTCATAACAAATTAATATAACATTTTTCTTTTAAAATAATGTTTCAATATTATAATGTAAACTTCAAATATTTGAGTGGTCATGATGGAATGAAATTACGTACATATCATATACATTAAAAAATATTCCATTTACATTGTTAGTAAAATTAAAATGGGAGTTTTTTGGAAAAAGACATGAAGATTCCATTAAAAATATTTTGTAAAAATAATAAAACATGTGTACAAATTTATTTAATAATTAATTTTTATAAATGTTAAAACCTTTAACAAACATATTTTTATAAAAAAAAAAACGGTTTTGGAAGAAGAAGGATTTTCAACTGAAGAGTGAAATAAAGTATAATTTCACCAAAAACATTATAAATACTTTTAAGTACCAAAGGGAGGAATATGGACCAGATACATTGAAACTTCATGAATAACTACAATATTAAAAAATAAATAAGTTTATTAGATAATGATCAAATAATTTCTTTCAATGGAAACTCAAATTTAAACATTCTCGATTAAAATGAGGTTGTGAAATTTACCCTAACAAAGATCATAACATTGAATTGAGAATTAATAAATTAATCAATTATGTGTGTAAAATGAAAATAAAAAATTGAAATAGAACATAAGATAATAAAAAATAATTAGACACAAAATATGATAATATCAAATATAACAAAGACATAATAGAACCCAATAAGAAGTAATTGAGTTACGAAATTCATTACCAATTGGTGGTTTTGAAGTAAAATCTACTTGGATGAAATGATAAAAATTGAAAGATAAATTATAATGAATTAATAAGGATCCATGATATAACATGTGAAAAGGTTGGAACATACACCTTATAAAATAAATTAGGTTCATAACATTACAATATTCTTGAATAAAACAAAATTGAGACGAAGTCCCTTACCTTGAGTCCGACTAATCATGTACATTCCTTATCTTCCAAAAATATATACTTAAGTTAATTATTTACATTATCATGAACCTTTTTAATGTTTATTATTCCTTTTATTTCACATATTACCATGTTATATATAGTTATGTATTCATTTAAGATTACATTAGGCATTTCAATGATATTTTACTTATGTTTCAAAAATGAATTTGATAGATATAATATTAGTATAATCGAAAATTATTTAAACATATGAAAAATAATAATACAAAAAATTTTATAAAATTTATACATTCTTTATACATTAAATAAGAATTATGAATTATGGATTTGAAAAGGAACTACATTACGATCACGGAGATGGTATGTCATACGTATGCATGAGTAAAGTTTTAATTTTCAATGATCATAATGGAAAGGAGGTAGTTAATATTTTATCATTAAATAATTTTTATAATAACATAAATATGATATGTTTTCATTGAATATATTTATTAGGTGCTTAGGGGAACAATTACATTAAACACACACTACACACATAGGTCGGAAAGGCAGGCCATAACCCCCCCAAAGGATATCCCACCCATAAATCCTTATTTAGTCAATACATGGACCAAAGGAAAAGTGAGAATGAAGCCCATTAAATAGGCCAAAGGCCCTGTGTTTCTTTATTACTACATCATACAACCTGCACCACCAGGCCTACGTCATGCCCATGTCACCACCTGCCTCTGTCATGCATCATGCCTGCATGACTGCCTGGCTGTCAAAATTCACTCCCACCTAGATTCAACCCCGAGTCTAATGCAGGATTATGAGGAGCCTTTAACACTCATATAAGACCCCCAAATAATTTCATTTGATATACTTATATATATACATTTCATCCTTATTTATTGATGATGTAAATAGAGTAGCATCGCTTCATTAAGGCGGTAGTCCACACATACATGAATGATGATATAATATTCAAATAATTGAAAAGGTAATAAATAAAATTAAATATTATAATTTAAAAATGATAAATATGTAATTAATAGAATAATTATGTTTTTTTATATCAAATCTATTCATTATCATGACCCTTTTTACCTTCCAAATAAAGCATTACTGAAATACGAATCACATTGTTTTGTGAGGCTGTCGTACGCCATACACACGAGAAATGTTATCATATCCCATAAATAATGGAATGTAAAAAATGTATATATGATATACTAACTCTACAAGTACAATTATTCTCACATCCCATAATATAGAAATCTCTCACATGGCAAAAAAGAGTTGGTTACAAGACATAAAGAGAACCACCCTGTACACCAGAGTCTACCGACTAGCAGCGAGGATGTGAATAATATAGTTTAGAGACTATACCCCCTGGTATGAAGTGACAAATAAGAAGAAAAAATTCCTAATAATATGGAAATAATAAAAATAAAAACACTGTGGAATATAATAATAAAAACTGATAGAATAATCCAACAAATATTAAAGAATAATGTAATGACGTGCCAGAATGTAATTAAATGTCATTCTAGAACAATAAAAGAAAATACTAGTGGAATCAATTAAAATAGTCAAAGTCCTGGGTCCCAAGGCCCAAGACAGTCGCATCTCAAAACTCCATCCAAACAATAAACATCCAATCGACATCAATGTCCTTTTCCCTTGTACAAACCTGCATCCAAAAAATCTTCACGGGAGGAAAATGGAGGCCCAAATAGGGTGTCATTATAACACAGTAGGTCGACATCTCTCTATCTAAAAAATATCAGTAAGATAGTAAGACTATGAAATAAGTCCACAAACATGTGTGTTAATTGGTTCAACAATTAAATAAATATAACAATATGCATTGGATTTGTGTTGGAATGTCTCTAATACTGCCTTACAACCATGATAACCACAATCGTATATCTAAGGTAAACAACTTTCTTTTTCTCTGTGGTGGGATATATTTTAGAATTTATTAAAACCATTCTATCCAAAACTATATAGCCATAGAATAATCCTAAAAACCAATTTGATTCAAATCCCAATAAGTGTTACAACATTTCAAGGTCAAATCCCTTTAGGAATTATAACATTTCCTTGTCAAATCCCTATAAGAACAACATCATTTCTAGGACAAATACCTATAATAATTAAGTCATGGGACATAGATAAGGCCACTCTCTATAATAATTAAATCATATACCTGTGAAATTTTCTAGGCCTAGCCCATTATATAATCATTGCATCATGGACCCCAATCCCTATCATATATCAAAGATATCAAAATATCATGTCATATATCTCAATGGATAGTTATTAGAATTACAATTTTTATTTATTATGCCACTTTTAATTTCAATTCATTTTTATTAACAATTATATCAATATGAAATAAGCCAAAAATTTATTATTCTATAATAAGAAATCACCCTAGTTCAAATGTCATGTTAAACATACATTAATCCATTACATAATTTCAAATCAATTTGAAACGAAATATATTCATGGAATAATATTATTTAATTATTTAATGGTTTCACATCTACACAATGATGAGATAATCACATATTGAATAAAATTGGAAATTATGAAACCATAGGGACAATATTTAAACCCCATACCATTAACTGAAGATCCAACAATGCTTCCAATAACCAACACATATGAGGAAGAATGTGTAGATGATTGGAAAAAGGTTCCTTGATCAAGACTAATCGAGATCAAAAATAGAACTCAATTGACCAAAATATTTCTCCCCAATGGTTGGATTACCAAAGGGATGAAAAAATAATTATAACCAAAGGAAATTATTAGGAATTCAATACAAAAACATATCATTCATAAGGGTGGTTGGCACTCCAAAATATCTTAGAGAATTACCTATGGTTGAGAGAAGAAGTGATTTAACTGAAACATGTCATAATTCAACTGCATAGTATATTTAAAATATAATGTCAGACATTTACACATTGTGTATTGTGATTACATGTCATATAAATGTTTTTAATGGAATTATTAAAAAAAATTATCACCTCCAAATTAAAATATTAAATCCATTGAACAATTACATTATGTTTAATCCCTTTAAATGACATGTAAATGTTCTGGAGATGATTCTTCAACCCATTTTACTTTTAAGCAACCCAAACCCACATTAAATCTTCTCAACTTTCCTTGAACCCATGAAAACCTTAACCTATTCAAACCTAGACTCTATTAATTCAAAAAAATCATACATTCAGAAACATTACATCATTTTATCCAATGAAGGCTCTACAACTCTGAAAAAGATTTGACCACCATTTTTCAAATGAAAAACTCAAATAGTGACATACTTGAAAAAAGATATGATCTTTCAACCTCCCCACCTTATAACATCCTATCCCCAAGTGGCTGCAATATTCACTAAGAGGTATCAGTGAAAAAGACTGAACACTATATTTCCATTTCATAATCCCTCCCCAAGGACTCCTAATAGACTTTTAAATGCTTCCACTCAACTTAAACCAACAGTATAGTCTGACCCTAAAGATATTTCCACTAGGATCCACAACCCATATTTGATTCCCCTTAAGGGAAGAATCGTCATAGAGCTCAACATAAATTACATTAATCACATGTGAAGGGTATAGATGATATCTTCATAGTTATGAAACATGGAAAAAATAATGAAAGGTATTGTAGTGGTATATAAGGGATAGATGGTATGCCACTGGATTGACCCTTTTAACTATTCCAAACAGCCAGAAAAACAAAGTCAGTAGCTTTCCCTATTTCCTGATACAGTGTTTCCCCAATGTAGGAAACACTATAATAAAAACATGATGAAAAAAATGAATTAAAAGGGTCACATATAATGATCATCATATTATTTATGACTGCTTTTCATGGTCACCTATTTATTTCTAATCAGTTGAACTTTTTCACATTTCTCTTGTATAATACAAGGCCCAAAAAGTGTTGACTTGCCCTCATCTTTCTAACCAATGGGTGATAAACATGGAATTCCATAAAAAGCATCAAAATGTTCCATTTGGATCGATTCCAATAAGCTATCATTATATGTGAACTCCACAAGTACCATATTTTTCTCTCAAGAACCACCAATATCGAAAACATAGTCTCATAGATTATCCTCCAAAACATAAATAGTCCACATAGATTGATAATATGTTTATCGAAGATAAGAAATTCTTAAAAGAAATCATAATACCAAGCATTTTTGAAGACCCTTCTAGAAATGTGATGTGTAACGAGGTTCTATTTTTGAAACGATACTGATTAGAACACCATGCAACTGAACCACTTCATGCACATAAAGATTACCCATATTTTCAACTGTAATGGTTACCTTGATTGGAAATAAGTGGGGTAACATAGTAATTCATTCCAAAAAAATACATAAAACATCATTATATTTTGTCATCCAAGTTAATTCCATCGCAAAATCTATCATGACATCATCTCATTTCCACTATGATCTTGGTAGAGTTTTCTAAAGTCCAGCTAGCCTATGATTATTGTCTTTCACCTACAGACAAATGCAGCATAGATCCATAAATCTTTCCACCAAATTCTTCATTCCTAAACCCTAGCAATATCTACATAGATCGTGATATGTCATTATTAATCCAGAATTTAACTCCCATATAAAATAATGAAACTCCCTCATCAAATCCTCATGAAAGACCATAGGAACCCATACTCATCCATGCACATTAAGAGAATTTCCACTATTAAGAGTCCATCCTAATTGTGTCTCCACACCATATAATTTTCCACTCAGAAATAACACCTCTATATTGGATAACTTCTCGATCTTAATCCAGTCAGAAATCACAGGTATAACAAATGTTGATGTTAGATCTAATTTTCGTTAACATTCATGAACATCCACATGCATATCAGTAAAGAGGTATATTATACAACCCTCCTCAATAAAATCTCATACTGTATCTATATATTTCATTAATCTCAAATAATCATCAATGAAATTTCACTCACTTGGTTTATAATCCAATTCAATTTTGAAATACTACAGATACTTGACCCACATCCTATGCTGAAGGATTTGGTATTGCTTAGAAAATATGTAATTGTGGATATTGTGATATGTGTATACCAAAAACCACTCTCCCATGAGATAGTTACTAGAACATCTAAGCTAATATACCACTATTTCTAAATCTAGATCATGAGTAGTGAAGTTTCTCTCATGTGGTCTCAGTTGTCTAAATCCATAGGCAACCACATTGTGCTCCTACATTATAATTTCTCTAAGTCCAACTCTAGATGTGTCACAATACATGGTATATGTTTTATCTAGTATAGGTAAAGTAAGGATAGGTTATGAGGTTGGACTACCTTTCATCTATTTAAAATATCATTCACATGAATCAGACCAAAAAAACTTCAACCCTTTCTTGTTCAACATAGATATTGGTGCTTCAAAAAGAGATAATTCTTAGATAAAACACTGGTAATATCCTACTAAACCCATAAATAAAAGAAAGTAAAATAATTTCATGGGTTTTTTTCCAAGATATCATGGATGATACATTTTTTAGGCCCACTTACACTCTTTCCATTGATATGACATATCCCTTGAAGTTCACTTTATTTATCTAGAAACTGCATTCATTTAGATTGTTGTAAAGTCGATGCTCTGTCAATGTACTCAAAATGATGTCAATATGTTTTTCATGAACATTTGTTGACCCCGAGTACACTAATATATCATCAATGAGAAATACAAAAAACTGATCTAGAAAATGATGAAATATAATATTCATTAAGTCCATGAATACCATATGAACATTAATCAACCCAAACAGTATCACCACGAATTAATAAAATCCATACATGATATTAAAATTAATCTGATGCATGTCTGATAGTATCACCCTTAACTAATGATATAAATATCTCATGTAAAACATGGATCATATTTTAGAACCTATCAGCCGATCGAGAATATCATTAAAGTATGGAGGAGCATATCAATTCATTACCATCATCTGGTTCAACCTCTTATAATCCACATATAAGTGTAGTGATCCATCATCCTTTTTGGTGATTTGAATTAGAGAACTGAAAGGTGATATCTATGTACATATGAATCCTTTAGATACCATATCATCTAATAGAACCTTCAACTATTGATTATCTTCTAGTTTCATTTGGTAAAGAGGTATATAAACTGTCTTTGCTCTTGGTACCAACTTGATGAGGAACTCGATATCTCTCCCAGGAGGTAAGACATATAACTCATCAAGGAAAAATATCTAATAATGATATACCGCTGGAGTAAAATAATCTTATTTCATTCCACCATATCTAGAGTATGACCAGTGATTTGATCCATGAGAAAAACAAATCTGTACTAAATTGGACCTATACGGCCATCTTAACGACCCGAATCACCCAGGTGTGAATAGATGTTTCTTTATGGATATAAGAAAGTAACCATCCCACTATAATATTTGATATGAGCTTGGTATAGAACTAAATAGTCCATTAGAATAATCAAGTTGATACCTTTCTTTTCAAGTATGAATGGCTCCCAAAAGAAACAATAACCAAAAATATTTTGAGAATACACCTTCCAAAGTTTAGTATTTTCAGACCAAACTCCCAGTGGTGTGTCAATGGTTAAAACAACATCCAAGATTTCCACATCCTTTACCAAACCAATTTAAAAAATATCATATATTAATAAATATGATTCTCTTATATCGAACAAAAAAAATATAATGTGGATGATACAGGAATCGTACCTCTAACGATAGACGGCCATCCATCCATATTAGTTGGAGTGGTATACATAACGTGATACTCACATGTTCCATTCCTCTAGGAATCAGTCTTACCACCCTATGCTGTTTAACTTTCATGGTACAATTTCTCATGGACTATGGTATTGTGTCCCCTACCTCATCCTGACCATTTTGTGGAACTCTAACTACTAGTCGGTTGAGGTGTAGCTGATACCCTTATCGATTTTGGAGAATTTCCTGATCCTTTGTCATATGTCTGTTATGGATTGTTCACATAGAACCTCTGACGATGACCAAACCTACCAAAAATACAACATTTGATTGTGGTTCATGGGCACTATGTGATCTTATGACCAAATATAGAACACTAATAACACTGGAATGAAACATAATCTTGAGGTGGTTATCCACTTCACTGACTACTTTGCCCAATACTAATTTGGATAAAATTGTCATAAAGATGATTCATACCACTCAATGAATAACTCCCAGATCACCATATTTAAATAGCATGGTCATTGATTAGGGCCTCTATCAGATTACCTTCCACGGTGAGAACATAATTCCTTAGATATTCAATGCTGTTAAAATGATAAAATTTTACCTATGTCCTGATATCATAATGAAGACCATCCTAGAAATTTCTCAACTTGGAGATCTCATTTACTGCCAAATATTTTGAACATCACTACAAGTTGGTAAAATGACTAGAATAGTCAAGAACTAGCAAGAACTGTTGCATCAAAATCAGAAACTCATGATCTTTTTCATCCCTCAAGGTCTAGGGATATAAATGGATCAAGAAATTATTCTTGAAGGCATTCTAAGATAGCTCATCATTCTTCCAAAATTCTTCCATAATGTCCAAAAAAATCTTGGCTGATCCACAGAGAATGTATTACAGAATCTTTAACCTCTTATTTTTGGGTTTCTCAAGAATCATGAAGATTTTCTAGAATAACTAAATCAAGAACTCAACTGGTTGGGGACTCCCTTATTGAGTAATCATAGGTCTATGTGGAAGATGAAACTCTCTTATCAGCTCAAACATTGAAGTAAGGGTAAAAACTGTCTCCCTTTCCCTGAATCGCATGACACTTATGAAGCTATCACAAAGATAAACATACATATGATCTATAGAAACTATAAGAAGTTACTATTATTCTGTGTTAGGAGCATGCTGATTAACAATATCATGATTCTCAAGTAAAATATAGAGAGGAGGAATTTTCTCTACAAGAAAAATGCACAACATAAAGAATTTTTTAGCAACATGGTCCACATAACAGATGAAAACAACAAAAAACCACTAACTCTTGGTCTGTATATATATCATTTACATTTATTTTAGAATTACATAACAAATCAATTCATTTATCTTGTGAAACCAATATATCATATCATAGTTTAATAGGAAACTATATACCACATTCAAAAAATGATATTTCCCTATCATGAACAATTCATGTCAATATATCCCTATGTGCCTATTATGATGCATGTATTTTAATTTTGTTCCATAATATGACACAATTAAAAAGGTCAAGAAATAATAACATAAAAAACAATAACCACACCCAACATGTGAATCACCAAAGGTTAAATAAATTCAACTATGAAAAGAACACAAAAAAAACACCAATCCCATCCCTAGGTACACATATATTTCCCTATACATTGGTAATATACTCCCACACATAAGATCATTACTAATCCCTGACACATCCAACTCTCTTATATACATTTCCCCAAATAGTAAATCAAAAGAAAAGAAAACATGAATCTAATACCACTTTGTAACTTCCCATAATCTGCCTCTCTCTCACGTGTGTTGAAAGTGTTGGTTAGGAGACCTCAAGAGAACCTCTCTATATGCCAGAGGCTTCTGAATATATGCAAGGGTTTAAATAGTATATTAGGGAGACTATACCCCATGATATTAAGTGTAAAAGAAGTAGAAAAATTTCATAATAAAATGGAAATTATCAATGTAAAAAAAATTGGATGTCAACAATAAAAACCAACTAAATAATCCAATAAATAATAACAAATAATTTAATAATGTGTTGAAATGTAACTAAATGTCACCCTATAATAATATAAGAAATGACTAGTATACTAAATTAAAATAATTACAATCTTGGGTACAGATCCCCATGTTGATATTTTCTCCAAAATCCCACCCAAAATGAAACAATCAATCAACAACAAGGACCTTTTACCTTTTCCAAACCTACATACATGAAATTTTCTTGGGTTCCAAATAGTGCCTCGAATAGTTTGTGATTTTGACATAGTATGTCAGTACCACCATTCCTAAACAAAACCATTATGAGACGATGTTTATGATATAAGGTGACAAATGCGTGTATTAATTAATTGAAAAATTAAATAAAGAAACATACTTTGGATCTTTGCTAGAGTGTCTCTGAGTATATATAATAAAAATGCCAACAAAAATCAAATAATCAAGGTAAATAACATACTTTGGATATATTCTAGAAAATCTCTGAGTGTTTCATTCAACCATGTCAACCACAACCATATAACCATGTTATAATCAGAACAACCAATCTTGGTCAAATACCTATAAGTATTAAATCATTTACAGGTCAATGTCATATAATCATTACATCATTTTTTATTCAAATCATATAAGCTTATAACTTTTTTAGGTAAATTAAATATCAGAATTATATTATGAGACTAGGCCTAGCCATCTCTATATAAGAATTATAGAATATAGATGTGGAAGTGTCTGGGCCTTGCCCATTATATAGGTATATCAGCATGGAACACAATCATTTTCAAACAACATGGATATCATAATATCACATCATATATATATATATATCAATGGTTGATTATTCTAATTACCATTGTTCTTTCATATTACACTTTTTAATCAATTCACAATTGATTAACAATTATATAAATAAGAAATAAGCAGCTATTTAGGGATTCTATAATAAGAAATCAAATAAGGTCACCTATCATGATAACATACATTAATCTATTAGAAAATTACAAATACATTTGAAACCAAAGGCATTCAATGAATATTATCACTTAATTATTTAATTGTTTCATATACAATCAATGATGGTGTAAACATAATATTTCATTAAAATTTCATTTATCATGTTATAGGGGTTTGATTTAAACCCCATAAATTTAAACAAATATCCAATAATTCTTCCCATGGATAAAACATAAAATGATTATGGTGGGGATTATTTCAAAGAAGTTCCTAGATTAAGAATAATCAAGATCAAAACCAACAATTTAATCATCCAAATGATTTCACTGTAATTTGTTTGAAAACCAAAGGGAATAAATAAGTAACCTGACCAAACAAACATACCAAGGATTGAAGGCACAAACTAAACATTCAAAAGGGAGGCTGGCACACCAAAATTTCTTGGAGAATACCCAAGGGTCCGAATGAGAAGTGTTGTATCCAAATAATATCAGAATTCAGCCACCCAACATGTTTAAAAAAGAAGGTTGGTAATTTACTCCTCTTGTCACTTGATTACAAGTTGTGTAAATCATTTTAATGTAAATTTTAAAAAACTGCCACCTAGGATTTAATTTAATAAATCCATCAAATAATTACATCATGTTTAATCTATTAACACACGAGTAAAGGTTAGGAAATTTAATTTTAATCCCATTTTTCCTTTAAGAAACCCAACCCCCCTTTAAAGTTTCTCAACACCCCATAAACCCATGAAACAATTCACCCATTTAAACCTGGACTCCATTAATTCAAACAAACATACATCCCTAAACTTTGGATCATTTTCTATAACAAAGGCTCTCTGTGTTTGAACAATAATAGACCACTAAGGCTCAAACTAAATATTTAGAGAGAGACACACGTAGAAAAATTCAGGATCTTACAATTATTTTATCACTATCATATACATAGATAATATTCACCATCATTCCCAATCATGATATGTGTTGATGGAAAACATGTCACATCGGGTCGAGAGGAGGTAGTCCACCAAACACATGACCAGTATTATTGTTTACCATTTGAGGGAAATGAGATGGATATAGGTAATGAACAGAATATAATAAAATAATATTATATTGGAGATACATGCACTATTATATAAGCTTAAATAAATAATATTTTAAATATGTGGAAGAGTAAAAAAAACAAAATTGCATAGTTATTAATTTTACCTCTTCTTGGACCTCCTCTTTAGGATTATACCTAATGTATCCTAGAATGTATTTTTGACCAAGATAATCACTGAAGGGTGTGGGTATAGAATTTGGTAAATGATTTGGGAAGTTATTTTTGAACCAAAATAGTTTTAATGTGTTAATAAGAAAGGAAAGGAGGCAGCCTTTTATAAGTGATTTTAGTGGAATAAAATTAATATTTTAAAATATAATGGTTTACCCATGTTCTTCACCTAGATAAAGGGTCCAAAATGGATTATTCTAGATACTTATACATTAAAATTCCAAATTAATCCCATTCAATAGATTATATACAAATATTTAGGTCATTTCAGCCTTTTTTTATTTTAACACCCAGTAAACCCATTTTTACCTGAATTGTGGTAATTAATTTTAACTGTTTTCATTATTAATTATTGTCTAAAATTTAGTTTAAATTATTATAAAATATTTTTTTTGTTATTATATATATGTAATATATTTTAACAAAATAAATTAACAAAGGTTTCATAATTGAATTAAAAAAACCATGGACGTGATGAAAAAATGGTCTTTCAAGAAGAAAATTCTACTAAGAATTGAAGGTTTCATTATAAAAATTAAATATTAAATTAATTATAGTGAAAAAATATAAATTATTATAATAATTTTGAACTAATTTTACTTTTTATATTATTAAATTAAAATATAGTTTTCAATAAAAATATGTATTTTTTATTATTCAATTAATGACAAATCTTTCTGAAAAAAATCCCCAATATTATCCCCATGATAATTATGATAAAATGATTTTAAAACATTAGATGATTTTATAAATTATATTTTATAAAATTTCTTAAACAATTTTTTTTTTAAAATTTCTTAAACTATAAAATTTTAATATCTTAGTTATTTAATCTATCCAATATAATAGTTATGTTCTAATGATATACTATATTACGATTCATTTTTTCTTAGTGTTGCATTTTCCAAAATGTATTGAAAAAATTAAATTTAATGAAGTATATTTGTGGGTTGTTAATGGTCAGTATTTTGTGTTTCTTATGCTATATAACATAATGGTTTTATTTTAGAAATTTAGGGTGTCATATTCTTCCCACATAAAATGAATTACATCCTTTAAATTTGATCTTTCACTCAAAAATTTAGTGTTTGATATTTGAAAATTCCATTATTGAAAAACCATATCATAAAAATAGTTAATATAAAATAATAACAATGAGATACAATTGGATGTAAATTGGTCATACTGAATAACACATAACTAAGTTTCTATGTAGGATAACATTGGTGTCATGTAACGATATGGACCTGGAAGAAAAACATTAATAATTATAAAAAATGATAAAGTTAATTTATCACAAGTATATGATAAAAATATATAAAGGTAATGGACTAAAAACCATAAATATATGATGATTTAATAGATCATTTTATTCATTGGATATCAAGGTAATATGATGGATTGTTTTTCAAGATCAATTTCCTAAATATGAGGAATTATTTTACAATACAATAGTGTAAGGAAATATACTTAGTCCATATGTTTCAATTTCATAACCATGATTTCATCCATTGGTTGTGGGTTAAAACTAGTATGCCTTATTTGGATGTGACAGGTTATCACTAGGAATTTAGGTTTTCATTTCTTTAACACTATATTAATATAGTTTCTCTAACATTCCAAAATCATTACGACCTTCAATTACTAGAACATAAAAGGTTATATAAACATTAATTTTTACAAATAAATTGAAATTATGTCCAAAAAAAGTAAAGTTATTATACCTCAAATTAATCTACTATGTACTATAAAAATAGGTTGTATTCCCATAAATGTTTTCCATAAAAATATCCTACATCTCTTTAAAAACCAATCACATAAAATCTTATTTTTTTAATACTTTGAACTTATGATCAACCGTAAACTTATAAAACATGATGGTATCCATAAATCTTATGTAAATAAAGACAAATATGATTCTAAAATTTTAAAAAAATCCCTACATGATTGATAATTATTATAACTAATATAACCTTGAAAAAAACCATTAATTTAATTATGGAATCCCAATAAAAAAAATATTTTTTCCGTTTTATTTTAGTATAGGTTCATCCATTGACTAGTGGTTAACCTTTAGAAGAGAAATTTTACTTAGATAATTCCCAGGTTCCCGAAAAATAAGAAAAAAATCATATATGGATCCCTAGGATGATATTTATTTCCTTGTATTTTACACTTCATTTTTCCTCAGAATTTATATTATTTTGGCCCTTTTTTTCCACACATAAATCATTTTACCATTCCATTAAGAAGCATTACTTGGTGTCTCATTCCATATTTCTCACACGATAGAAATCAATCCTTCTTTCCTCTCTGTTCTCCACCACTTGAGCTCTTAGAAAACTCCATCCTTCTCTCTTGGAAAATTCCAGGAGTTGGATAAGGTATAGGTTGTTAATTATATTTTTTGGTAACTGATTAAGATTAATCCTGATATCATTAACCATTTACATCATCCAATTTTATTTCTCATAGTCACCAAATTTTCATTTATGTTCAATGTTAACACGATTCCTTCAATTTCAATCCATTTATTAAAAATAATATTCATTGTGTGAGAAATAATAATCATATTGGGAAAACTATACAATAATTTAAGGGATGATTAAATTATTACATTTTTTTAATATATGACACCTTAGGTTTAACAAAGGTCATTCTCTGTTAACATCTTTAAAATCCTTCATAATTTTTTTAATGAAATGTTAAATTTTCCAAACATTTTCCAAAGGAATGACAAACTAGGTAAGCATTAAGGCCCATTTTCTTGCACTAGGTGATGACTGGGTCAATACCAACACAACATTTTAGAGTTATTACTCCTAAGTACAACTGTTACAGAACCACATAAACTTTTTGAATAAAGAGATGTATTTATTTTTATTAAAATCACATAATTTTTTCTATATAGAAAAATTATAAAGTTCTTCTATACTTATCCTTAATATGTATATATCATAGGGTTTTGATCCATAATCCATGTTTTCCTAAATGTAATTCATAAGTTTTATACTAAAATTCCTATGATACAAACTTTATTAAAAGTAACTCCATAAACATAGTGTTCGTTTCTTGCATTATTGATTTTCCATAATATACAAGGAATCATATCTCGAATGACCGAATTGTATAGAGTCTCGTTAAAAAATATACATATAGATTCCCATATTACATTTGAAAACAAAAATTACAATATTTTTTCTAGAATAATTGTCTTCCCTCTAGAATATACTAGCATATCAATAATTGTACACTTGATATATTTCTTTGAAAGGAAACAATGTAAGGGTGAGCTCAAATTCTCATTAAGGGATATTTATAGCGGATAATGACATAAATAATTAAGAATAATTAATATAGAAAGGTAAATAACCAAAAACACATTTTATTTAAATAAAATGAATATTTTAAAAAATATGGAAAAGTAAATTACTTAATACACATAAAAATTAATCATTATCATGGCTATAATATCTAGGAAAGGAAAAATAAATATGGAGAGAAAGGTATCTAAAAATACATTCCTTTTAATCAACAAAATAGGAACAAAATTCATCTAGAGAAAATATAATTTTGAAAATATCTTGGATATTAATAACTGAATTCCTGATAAAGGAAATGCTTAATTATTAGATGTCATTTTCATTGTCACAAGATACCTCTACCATCAAGACCTTTCACAATACAGTTCAATACTATAGGTAGAAACCCTTTTAATACTAGATTACTAATTCACCTCATAAGAATATCGATGAATCAATAGGATATATTATTCTAAGACTCACCCATAACAATATGTACAAAACATTCCTCATACCTCAAATAATTGATTTTATTTCAGAACAATATTCCTTGTCATCCAATGTCTTAATTGAAAAAATGATACAGATTTAGTAATATTTCACCATATAAAAATATTACATTCAATTTTCAAAAAATTATGTATAAATTATACATGTTTTATAAAATAAAAATATCAATGATAAATAATATTGATATTTAGGGGATAAATAATGCCTAATGATAAAAGAAAATTGAATATTTCAAGGGAAGATTAATGACTACAAAAATGAATCAATAAAGTGAATTTCAATACTGTAATTTGAAAAATTTATCATTAAATATTCACATAATGAATAATTTTTGTATCAATAAATCATAATTCTAATATATTATATGTGAAATAAAGGGATGTTGACATTGTTTAATATTAATAACATAAAATATCTTTAATATTTTATTATGTAAAATAATATTTTCATCTTGAAAATCATGTTTTAAAACTAAGGATTCACAAAAACATTTTAAAACATGTTTCCTTGAAAATAAAATTTTCAACTTATAAAGGAATCGTAAAAAAAATTATTGGTCATGATGATAGGAAATTAAATGCATGGTATACTTGATAAAGCAATGATTCCTTTCACTTTTTCAGTAAAATAAAAATGGGAATTGTGTGGACAATATAATGAATATTCCTTTATTTTTTTTAAAACCAAACATGAGTATAATTTTTGTTAATAAACCATTTTTAATAATTTTTAAAAAATGAAAATATTTTTAGAAAACTTGTTTTTTGAAGGAAAAAGATTTTTGACCGAAGTGAGAAGTCAATTAGAATTTCACTAAAAACATTTTATCAATAATATTAAGTACCAAAGGGATGGAAAACAGTAAAATTACTTGAAATCATCATGAATAAATAAAGGATATCATAATTAAATGAGTTTATTATACATTTTCCGAATAATTTCATTCAATTGAAATTCAAGTATAAACAATCCAGATAAAAAAGGGATTTTGAAATTAACCCTTCTGAAGAACATAACATTGAAGTGAGAATTTATCATCTAATCAGTTAAGTGTGTAAAATTTATGTCCACAAAAAAATGGAAATAAAAATTAGTATAACAAAAAAATAATTACACACATAATATTTTAATATCATAGAAAACAATGAATTAATATAACATAATGAAAAAATTGAGTTATGAAATTCTTTTTCACTTGGTAATTTATGAGTCAAATCCATTAGATGAAATAAATAAAATTGAAAACTAAAATAATAGTTATTATGAATTAATCATAATATTATACACATAACTTTAGTGTAAACACCATATAAAGAAAATATGGTTCATAACTGTAAGGACCCGCCAATTCTCATTGTCTTGAGAGCTCAACGAGTCATTACTTGGCCTTAAGAGACATCCCCAAGATGCCAAAGGCTAGAAATAAATGCCGAAGGGTTTCAAATACAAGTTGGCGGATGATTTACCATTTCGGAAAATAAACCAAATAACCAACCAACCAAAGGATCCACTAATAATAACTAAATGATTCATGTCAATGAAACAACCAACTCATCTATTACCAAAAGAGAAACACACTATTCCACAATACAACCCAAAAACCAATACAACCAATGAAAATCAGAGTGCTATATGGAAGAATAAACAAAAGACCCAAAGTAAACCAAGACACACTCCACGACTCTACATCAAGCTCCATGCTCCAAGCACCACCACATCTCCCAAGCATCACCACGAACCACTAGCAGTAAGATGCCTTACCTTTACCTGTGTCTCAAAATACGACATCTGTAAAAGCACCAATGTTCCAAAGCAGGGGTGAGTATAAAACTCAGTATATTTTCCCCAATGACTTCCTTACTCACGCCACTAGGATAGAAGAATTAGCCACATTTATATAAATACAGTTCATATAAAACATTTTCTCAAAAGAAGTTTATAACTAAATTTAAACAAGTTTCCAAAACCATTCATAACCAAAGGAATTCCAAGAGAATTTGAAACCAATTTTCCAGCAAGTTTTTTTTCAAAAAAATTACCAAACAAGCTTTAGAACCATTTCACAATATCTCTTTTTGGAATACCCAACCATTCCATAACCCATGAAACCAACCATGCATGCTATGTTATGATAGTTCCATACTCATGAGCGGTTTCCTGTCAATCTAACAAGTCATCACAAGGTAATTGTTTCCTATGTTCCATAACACCTTTGGCACCGAGCACAAGGTCATATTTCATCCTAGCCTCATACATATAGTTACCATGTTCCATTAAATGATTGGCACCGAGAACAAGGTCCTATTTCAACCAAGCCCTATACATGCAATATCAACACACACCACATATTCCCATCAATCATGCCAGAACACCCATTCAATAAATATAACTTTTATTGAAAACCATTTCCATCAAAACCATTTCAATGACAAACCATTTCAATTCAAAAACATTTCAATAAAACTCCATTTTTATTGAAAACCAATTCCATCAAAGTCATTTCAATCTCAAACCATTTCAATAAAACACCATTTTTATTGAATACCCACTTTTCATCAAACCATATACAGTTTTAGAAAATCCATAATTTAAAATTAACATTTTAAATTCAACAGGCCAAATCACTTTGCACAACAATTCACCAAGATTTCACAATCTCATCAAAACCATAAATCATCAATAAAAAAGAATTATTCTATGCTTTTCACAATAAAATCCATTCAAATAAACCAATTTGAAACTCAGCCGAACGATTCTATCCAGGGGAGTCGAGAGAGATGTCTCCTACCTCAAAGGTTTTGACGAAAACCACAACAGTCGAAGAACGCACAAGAAACTCAGGTTGATTCTCCAAAAACCTGCCTTATATTTCTTTTCCAAGTAAGATCTAGACCAAATCTCATCATATTGGCATCCAAAAACTTATATCTACCCATAATGAGCGTAGATCTAAGAAACAGAGAGAATAGGAGAAGTAGATCTAAGTAGATCTATGAAACCGATCAAGAATGATCACATTCCTCAAGAATCCAGCTTCAATTCTCCAAGAAAATCCTTCTGATCGCCTCTAAAATGATGGGAGAACCCTTTTGACCTTAAGAGAAGAAAAATACAGAGTTAGGGCCACTTAGGAGGAAAAACAAGGCACTTAGAGGAAAAATTGTGTCAGATCCACAATTTAAGGATCTAATTTAAGTGCATGCATGGTAAGTTCCCACGGTTTGACAAACCATGCGCTAACCATATGTTATCCACTACCTCATCCACCCTTCTCGCATGGTTTTAATGCATGGTTAGAAAAACTGTGTGTCGCCCATACGGAAGCTACTGCCTCCAAGACCAACAACACATGGTTTGGCCGCACGGTTTAGACAAATCGTGCACCGCCCCGTGAGACTTCCCCTTTTTCCTCAAAACATCATTCCAAGTTCTCCCGACTCTCTAATTCATCACCCTTAACTTTATAACCATTAAAAGCATCAAGAAAAGGTTACATATCAGAAATTGGGGTTACTACATTCTCCCCACCATTGGTCTTTCCGTCCTCGGAAAGTAGAAAAACTTCAGCCAACTAAAAGAGTTCCGGCCACTGCTCTTTCATTTCCTTTTCACGTTCCTAAGTCTCTTCCTAAATCTGACGATGCTGCCATAAAACCTGCACTAGAACGATGCTTTTTACACGCAAGAATTTTTCTTGCCTATCCAAAATCTGTACCGAGATATGTATCAACGAAGCATCTGGATCTAGGTCAATGTGATCCCATCTGATCACATGGTCAGGATCAGGCTGATACTTTTTCAACTGAGAGACATGGAACACATTATGAACCAAAAAAAGTCATGGTGGTAAGGCCAACTGATATTCCACCTCTCCAACTCGTTCTAGTATCTCAAAAGGGCCAATTTATCTACGAGATAACTTTCCCTGCTTCACGAAATGACGATGTCCAAGCCTTGGAGAGATCCTCAAGAAGACATGATCGCCCACAACGAACGACAACGGTCATCGACGGTGATCTGCATAAGATTTCTGATGACTCTGAGCTGTCTCCATCCTCTTTCTAAACAACGGAATCTTCTCGGTTGTTTCTTGGACAAGGCTCGGCCCATCTAGTGAAGTTTCACTAGTTTCCACCCAGAATAGTGGAGAACGGCAAGGACGCCCAAACAATGTTTCGAACAGAGCCATGCGTATCAAGGCTAGATAACTATTATTGTATGAGAACTCCACTAAGGGTATATAATCCTTGCATGATCCACTAAAATCCATTACATAAGCCCAAAACATATCTTCCAATTTTTGTATCATCTACCTGGATTTCCCATATGTTTGAGGATGATATACCGTGCTCATAGTCAACTGAGTCCCAAGGGCTGCTGTAATGATTTACAGAAACGAGATGTGAACCTCATATCTCTAACAGAGACAATAGACACTGGTACACCATGCCTCTTTACCACTTCTCATATATAGATTTTTGAAAGATCTTCCACCATATGAGTTTCACGAATTGGGATGAAATGGGGTGACTTGGTTAGACGAGCCACTATCACACAAATGGAATCGTGTTTTCGGACCATTATTGGAAGACCTGTAACAAAATCCATTGCAATTTTATCCCATTTCCACATTGGGATAGTTAAAGACTGTAACATTCCATCTGGTCTCTGATGCTCTTCTTTAACCCGCTGAAAAGTCAAACACCGCGAGACGAACTCGACCACCTTTCTTTTCATGCCTCTCCACCAAAAATGCATCTTCAACGCCTTATACATTTTCTGTGAAGCCGGATTTACAACCCATTTCGAATGGTGGTAAGCATGAAGGCGTTGTTTCTGAAAAACCATGGGTACAACCATCCAATCTCTAAAACACAAAACTAAACCCCCATAAAGTTTCCAGCCATCAATAGTCTCCCCACCATTGAGTTTTGAACTTACAACAAGACATTCCGCATCATATGTTTGTGATTCTTTGATCATTTTACAAAATCAGGAACAAGTGTAGCTGAAAAAAAAAATAACAACATCACCTCAGTCTTCACATTCCACATGCATGTCGGCTAAGACTGACATCAACTACCATTCATCTAAAGCTTATTTTTCTAACTGAGCATATGAATTTCTACTCAATACATCCGCCACTGAATTTCCTTTTCTCAGTGTTTTCATCATGTCAAATTCAAACATTTAGAGATACTCCATCCATCCCCTTTGCCTCATATTCAAATCTCTCTATAAGAAAATGTGTTTCAAGCTTTTGAGATCCGTAAACATAGTAAATTTCTCACCAAAGAGATAATGTCTCCATGATTTCAAAGCATGGACGACAGTAGATAACTTTAAATCATGTGTTGGGTAATTCTTCTCATTCACCCTCAACTTCCTTGAACCATAAGCAACTAAATGTTCTCTTTTCATGAGAACACAACCCAAACCTGATCCTGAATCATCACAATACAACACATACCCCGGTCTTGATTTTGGCATGATCAAGATAGGTTCCGATGTAAGATGAACTTTCAGTTCCTGGAAAGACTTCTGAAATTCTTCTATTCATTGGAATGGATCATTCTTCTTTGTCATAGTTTTCATTAGTGAAGATAGTCATGAGAAATCACACACAAAGCATCGGTAGTACCAGCTAGACCAAAAAAACTTCGTATCTCGAACACATTCTTCAGTGGTTTCCAATAGATAATGGATTCTATCTTTTTAGGATCAACAAAAACACCTTTCTCATAAATGACATGGCCATGGAATCGTACTTCCCGTATCCAAAAAACACACTTTGATAATTTGGCATACAAATGACGATCTCTCAAGATTTGTAACACTCTTTCCAGGTGCACCTCATGATCAGCCCTTGTTTTTGAATAGACCAAAATATCATCCACAAACACCACAACAAAAGAATCCAGATATCACTAAAATATCGTATTCATCAAATCCATGAAGATTGATGGTGAATTCGTTAGTCTGAAATTCATGACTATATATTCGTAGTGGCCATATCTACTTATGAAAGATGTCTTTGGAATATCCTCCTTCAGAAATCGCAATTGGTGATATCCTGATCACAAGTCAATCTTGGAGAACCACTAATCTCCCCTTCATTGATAAAACAGATCATCAATGTGTGGAAGTGAATATCTATTCTTTATCATAACTTGGTTAAGCTTACGATAATCAACACACAGCTGAAGAGTTTCATCTGCCTTTTTCACAAACAACAGCAGTGCTACCCATGGAGAAGTACTTGGTCGAATGACACCCTTGCTTTCCAGCTCCTCTAACTGCTCCTTTAATTCTCGTAACTCTGTTGGTGCCATCTTATAATACGGAAGAGAAATAGGGCTGGTCCCCTGAAGGAGATCAATTGTAAACTCCGCTTCCATTAGAGGTGGGAACCCTGTGAAGTTATTTGGAAAGAAATCTGGAAATTGATCCAAAACAATTGGAAAAATATTTTCCTCAACCTCTTCCATTGATTCTAAAGTCAATGCTTCCAGTTGGTAAGAGATCGTTCCCACCATTAGTGCCAACAATCTCTTTGCACCTTTATTTAACATCCTCTCTCCTCTGAATAGATAGTTTTTTTCATCCTCATTCGTGAAACTAATCGTTCTCCTATAACAGTTGATGTGAGACATAAACATTGTCAACCAATCCATACCCAAGATTACGTCATAGACATCCATTTCCATCATCGAGAAGTCCCATTTCAACTCAGATCCATCAACATTTATAGCACATGCTTTACACACCAAGGCTTGAAATTCTCTTTCAGTAAGAGGAGATTTCAGTTTCAAAATAGAAGGCATAATTTCCAATTTTAAACATAGAAAATCAACAACACAAAAAGCAATGAAAGAATATGGTGCACCAGTATCGAAGTGAACTTGAAAAAGGGTAGAATTCAAAAGAATCATACCTCTAACCGTAGATGGTATAGTCTGATCATCGACCATCATCTACTCAGATCTATAAAATTGTTTCATCGCTGCACTGATATCCTTGTTGTCTTGTTAAAATTTCCCTAGTTGAGGAGTCATGTTATTTTGAGAATCACCATAGCTAGCTCCGTTATGCTTATGAGACTGAATCTGTTGTCCTCTTCCTGTCGAATCATATGATGCATGTAATGCCTGAGATGTGTCTCGAGTACCCGACCTAAGAGCACTACAACAATAGTTCTGAAGATGTCACATCTTGTTGCAATTATGACATGATCTAGGTTGCTTCGTACACTCTCATTTTATGTGGTCAGTCGAACCACATTGAAAGCAACCTTCTTTGCTCTGGGGTCGTGGAGGAAGGTTCACTAATCCCGCTGTCTGATTCTGATTTCCACTTGCACCGTGGAAATGGGTGTCTCTTTTCCTCTTGTTCCCAATATTTGAGTTCCCACCATTTCCCGTAGGTATCATCATTCCTACTCCTATCGATCTCGAGATATCACGTTCAACAACAGTCACTCTGTTCACCATCTCTATATAATCCATAATACATAGCACTGCAATCTTCGATCGAATCTCTTACCTTAGCCCCGATTTGAATATGTGTGCCTTCAACGACACACTTGCCGCAACCTCTGGTGAAAAATGGACTAAATTCAAGAATTTAGCCGCATACTCTATGACAGAGAGACTCACTTGTTTCAGGCTGAAGAATTCTATCGTTTTCTGGATCTTGGACGTGTGAGGATAGAATTGTTTGTTGAAAAATTATTCAAAATCATCCCATGTAAGGCCTTCATCCAACTTAGCCTACACCACTAAATCCCACCACTGACATGCAAGATCCTCAAGAATATAAGTTACTGACTTTATATTCAGATCTGATGGTGTGCTAATGAAATCGATGATATGATTCATCCTACATTGCCACACCTTTGCCTTTTCGGGTTCAGCATCACCCCGAATGTTTGGTGGATTCTGCTTCTTGAACTGGATGGTATGATCCACATGCCTTTGTTCATTCCACTAGTTCCCCGTATCCACAGAATGAAAATCCTATAAAATACTCTGAACCAGCTCTTGGTTCACCCGTGGTTCAGGTGCAACCACATTATCTGCAGCTTCTTTGGGTTGGTTCAAACGACACCTACTGGGTGCCATTTTCTAAACCATCAAAAAACTCCATCAATCTAACTCTCTAGAAACTAATGTCTTAGAATTTCAAATTCAATCACATCATCAATCACAATTTTTTTTCAAAACAACCTTTTTCCATGTTCAACCATTTCTGAAAACATTCAGCATTCATTTCAAAAAGCAATCCATTTTCAAAATACACCAAATACCCTGTTAACAAAATCTTTCACTTGAAAACAATTTATGCATTTTTTCAAAAATTCACACCTTTTACAAAATCCTTACTCATTCCTCACAATGAGATATGCAATCCTAGTGGGAATTCATTCCTCTACAATTCATTTTTTGCTCCTCTCATTGGCTAAACCCATGACAATGAGATTTCCAACATTCTAGAAGTGTATCCAAAACAATTATGTACCCAACACCCCGGTAACTTGAAGTTCAGCATAAATGAGTTAGATAAGTCCTTTTATGCTATACATTTCAAGATCCAACAATCCTACTCCTGTCTAAGATTTTGACCCAAGGAATAGACAAGAATGAATTTCAACTCCAACACCAAGAACATTGATGACCACTTGTTAGGCAAGGACCGAACAAGCTGATACCATTTGTAATGACCCACCAATTCCCATTTCCTTGAGAGCTCAACGAGTCATTAATAGGCCTTAAGAGACATCCCCAAGATGCCAAAGGCTGGCAATAAATGCTGAAGGGTTTCAAATACAAGTTCGGATACTATTTACCCTTTAGGAAAATAAACCAAATAATCAACCAACCAAAAGATCTACTAACAACAACTACATGATGCATGTCAACAAAACAACCAACTAATCCATTACCAATAGGGAAACACACTATTCCACAATACAACACATAAACCAATACAACCAACACAAAATCAGAGTGTTATGCGGAAGAATAAAAAAAATACCTAAATTAATCCAATACACACTCCATGAATCTACATCAAGCTCCATGCTCTAAGAACCACCACATCTCCCAAGCATCACCACAAACAACTAGCAGTAAGATGCCTTACCTTTACATGTGTCTCGGAATATGAAATCTGAAAAAGAACCAACGTGACAAAGTAGGGGTGAGTATAAAACACAGAAGGTTTTCCCCAATGACTTCCCTACTCACTCCACTAGGATATAAGAGTTTTCCAAATTTATATAAAAAATTTTATATAAAACATTTTATCAAAAGAAGTTTATAACTAAATATAAACAAGCTTCCAAAACCATTCATAACCAAAGGAATTCCAAGATAATTTGAAACCAATTTTCAAGCAAGTTATTTTTCTAGGAAAAAACCAAACAAGTTTTAGAACCATTTCATAATATCCCTTTTTGGCATACCCAACCATTCCACAACCCATGCAAACAACCATGCATGCTACATTATGACATTTCCATACTCATGAGTGGTTTTTCATTGATATACCAATTCCTAAAAAGCTAATTGTTTCCCATATTCCATTACACCTTTGGCACCGAGCACAAGGTCATATTTCAACCAAGCCTCGTACATATATTTACCATGTGACATTAAATGTTTGGAACCAAGCACAAGGACCTATTGCAACCAAGAACCATACATGAAATATGAAAACACACCACATATTCCCATCAATAATTCCAAAACACCCTTTCAATAAAAACTACTTTTTATTGAAAACAATTTCCATCAAAATCATTTCAGTGCCAAACCATTTCAATTCCAAACCATTTCAATAAAACTCCCTTTTTATTGAAAACCAATTCCATCAAAGTCATTTCAATCTCAAACCATTTCAATAAAATACCCTTTTTATTGAAAACCCACTTTTCATCAAACCATCTACAATTTCAGAAAATCAATAATTTAAAATCAAAATTTAAAATTCAACAAGCCAAATCACTTTGCACAACAATTCACCAAGATTTCACTATCTCATGAAATCCATAAATAATCACTAAAGAAGATTAATTCTATGATTTTAACAATCAAATCGATTCAAATAAACCGATTTGAAACTAAGAAAAACAATTATATCATGAATAGTCGAGAGAGAAGCCTCCTACCTCAAAGGTTTTGACGAAAACCGCAACTGTCAAAGAATGCTCAAGAAACCCGGGTCGATTCTCCAAAAACCCACTTTTGATCTATTCTTCTTGAAAGATCAAGAGAAAATATCATCATATTTTGCATCCACACACTTAAATCTACCCATAACAGGCATAGATCTAAGAAACCGAGAGGATAAGAGAAGTAGATCTGAGTAGATCTAAGAAACTGATCAAGAACGATCACATACCTTAAGAATCTGGATTCGCTTCGCCAAGAGAAGCCTTTGGATCACCTCCAAAATGATGGGAGAACCCTCTTTGACATTAGGAGAAGAAAAATCCCATGTTAGGGATATTTAGGATGAAAAACGAGGCACTTAGAGGCAAAAATGAGTGATATACACAATTTAAGGATCTCATTTAAGTGCCTGCACAGTTAGTTCGCATAGTTTGAAAAACCGTGTGCTAACCGTGCTTTAGCTACTGCCTCGACCACCCTTCTCGCACGGTTTTTCTGCACAGTTAGACAAACCGTGCACCACCCGTGTGGAAGCTACTACCTCCAAGACCAACAACACACGGTTTGGCCTCACAGTTTAGAAAAATCGTGTGCCGCCCATGCAAATTCCCCTTTTGCCTCAAAACTTCATTCCATGTTCTCCCAACTCTCTCATTCATCACCCTTAACTTTATAACCATTAAAAGCATCAAGAAAAGGTTATATACCAGAAACTAGGGGTATTATAATAACCCTGCAATATTCCTCAACAAAGAGAAATTCAGACATAGTCCCTTACCTTCAGTTTGACTCATCAGGTACGTTGTAACACCCCAAGCTTCCATGGTACTCTTCCCTTTTAATAATACAGTATCATGTGTTGTACGCAACTTTGAGTTCTAACACACCACAACCAATCAAACTTTCCATTATTAATAGTAATACCTGATTATTGAAATTTTATCCTTCAAAATGGAATTCATTTTTGGTTTCATAATATCAAAATTAGCTTAGGGTTAATTTTTGGTATTTTTCTAAAAACATTCAATTTTTGATGAAGAGTGAAAAACAATGAGTTATAATTTAAAACAGAATTTTTATTTAAATAATTATTTATTTTATTTAAATTTATTTTAGGTAAAAATAGATACATAATACCTATATAAGTTCAATGTAATTCATTGGAGTCAGTTTATAATAATTTTAGATATATAGAAATTTTATTTAACTTTTTACCGTATTTTACCCACCTCTTATGAGCATTTGAAAATTTACATAAAACATAATTTTACTACTTCTGTGAGTTGAATTTCAAAAACCCTAGAGACAAAGCTGATATCAGTAAGTAGAATGTGGTTCAATAAGATGAAAATAATTTTCGGTGAATAGTATCTTCTTACTTTTATTTACCACGGTTAAAAGTAAATATGGTAATTAAGGGTAAAAATGATATTATTATTACCCAAAAACATGACCTAATTATATTGGATAAGTATTATTCAACCCAAATAAAACCTTTGGAATAAAATATGAACCTATATGGTCCACTTGGATTAGATTAAAACATTTATTATTATTTAATTCAAAGAAGAGTTAAAAGTGTTAAATTCAATGTTTAATAACTAAACCATTTTTAATATAGAGTGAAACATAGGATAACTTCAACTATAAATATTCATTAGAAATATAAATATATTTCTTAAATAATAGTATTTTATTTATATTTTTTAGACATTAAATAATTTAATTTATGTATGACATAATGATGATGCAATCATTACCTAATTAATGAAATATTAAAATAATTGATATTATAAATATCCAAATAAATTTAATTTGAGACTTTTTATGAATGAAACAAATTTTATCGGTTGATATGACATCTTAGAGTTGTTTTGATATATTTTTTTGAAGTAATAATGCTGTTATGAATTTAGAAAAAACAAAATACCAAATAGTGTCAAAATTGACATAAAAGAGTTTTTAAAACAAATATTTTATTATTAATTGATATTGTATTCCTAAAAATCTAAGGTTCAGAAAAAGGTCTTAAATAATATTATATATGTCATTAATGAACCACTTGAGGTTCTCTTGTATGTTTATAGTAAGTTTATTAACCATATAATATAAAAATACAAAGAGACATGGTAAATGTCAAATTATTTAACTAAGAGTTGAATATAAAAGATAAGGATAATATAGTGACCCAAACCTGTTTAAAAACTATTGGTTGAGTTTTTTTCAACCCATCAACACCTTATCCTTTAAATAATTCATTTTTGAGCAATTAGAAACCGAAATTGTTTTTATTATAAAATAATATTTCTATCTTTTCCTAAGGTGACCCTCACCCCTCTTATAAAATGGATCTTCCCCTTCTCTATAATTCATACCTTCAAAGCCATTTTTCTTGGACAACCCCTTCCCAAATACCATCTCAACTGTCCTACCTTCATCTTAAAGGCCTTACTTTAGTTAAAAAGTCAACCTAAGGAGCTATTCTGATCAAATCAAAAGGAAGAACCCAAAGAAGAGGTAAATATTTCATCACCTCTTTCAAGTTCCTTTCTTCTTCCACTACCTCTTTCTTTGTTTTTTCCATTATAAAATAATAACACTAGTATCTTATATATACTATGATGTTATTCTAAATATGGTACAACCATATTCATTATTCTATCCATCCTTTGAATGACAGGTCACCATACGTGCGTACGTACGGTTTACCATCTCTATATCGTGGTGTAATTGTTATTCAATACATTTTTATTTGGATGGGTATAATAATGATGTGTAATTGATGTAAATAATAAATATAACATGATAATGATTCTGTATATATGATATAACATCCAATTATATATTATTTTAATATCAAAAAATGATATTGTCTCTCATGCGTACGTACGGATTACCGTCTCTACGAACACAATGAGATCCATTCCCGATCATATTCATTCAGGACTAATTTTCATTAGATGATTAAAAATAATGTTTAAATACTTAATATAATTATGAATATGAATAAGATACATTCTATCCATAACAAATAAAACTTACTTAACAAATTATATAAAGGAAAATGAATCAGTTAACACCCGAAACGACGATAATACTAAGATATTATCAACAAAGCAATGTAAAAAGATCATATGTGATATCATATTAATGTATATGACTATTGTATAATTTAATAACAATTATTTCACAATTATACAAGAGTTTAACCTACCATCGACCAACTAAAAGTACAAGGTATGGGTTATTTTCACAATCTATTCATTATCTGAGGTTGTTTATATGTAATTATCTACTAGGACCTCTTTATCATCCAAATCCATGTTTCTTAAAAATTTATTTCAAAACAATATTACTATTTTATATACTATGGGTTAAAGTAATTTATAACCTTTTTTTACTTTTATAAGATTTTTATAAAGGAATATTTCCATTATTTTCCAAACAAGGTACTTTATGACCTTTTCGAAAGAATTAAGGTAAGAATGTTTTTTTAACTTCTACGGCGTGTGCGGCTATTTTCCGTCATTATAACATCATCGAATATTCCCTTACAAGATTATTAGAATATTTTAAAATATAACTGATTTATTTTATAATTATGTGACTTTTAAATGATTTCAAAATAGAAAGATATATTTCTCTAAAAATGTTTTGACTTCATCTATTTCAACATCCTCTGATGGATTTTAAGTTTGTTTGAAGCTGATTTATGATGATACAAAACTTCCATATTTTATTGAAGGTTTTGTGATGTTTTTGAATATGGATGTGTTATTTCATACCATTCATGGTTTATGGATAAATTATTCACATTTCATATTCTAGTTTCGTACCAATGTTTATGTTATGTTTTAACCTCTTCATATGAGGAATGAATTAGACTTAGTAAGTGATGAGTGGAGCTCGCTATAGGTCCTCGATGCATTGGTAGGTCTTATTAGAAAAACTTGTGTCTTGGCACAAGGCCTTGAAAAAATTTTATTTGTAGTCTTGGCATAAGGCTATGACTATGTGGTTATAAAAGACTGGCATTATACATTCCATCATTATGAAAGTGGATATTGATATTTCATGTGATTATTCAACTAGTATAATATCCATGTGAGTAAGTAAATGGCATTAATTTGATTTATATTTTCCATATTATGATGAATTTAATGTTTAAAAGGATTTTGTTTTAGTTTTATACATTGCCTTAAATATTTATGCTTATTTATGAATTTTTCTGCTATATTTTTATCCTTAATGAGCATATGAGCTCACCCCTTTCTATTTTTAATTTTTCCGAAGATGTGAAGAAGTATATTATAACTGATCTGCAGGGATAGTCTATGGGATCTCAGTGTTGTCTATGGAAACAATGTTGTTGTAGTTTTTTATTTTATGATGTAATGTAAACCTTTTCAATGTATCTAGTAATTCTAAGGCTACTATACTAATCGGTCTTCCGAGACTTGATATTTTTTTTTATCATTCCAATGATACGTAATAATGCACTGACTCTGGGTTCTCGGGTCAGGTCGTTACATATGTTCTTTATCTTACTGAATAATAAAATTATGTTAATTATATAATTTATTAAGAACATTTAAAATGTTTATAATTCCACTTACTTCACTTACTACCTTATTATATACAATTACCGTCTAAATTAATTTTACATCGGTTGTTTCGACTATATTTGACTTGTGTCAAAAATGACATCGGAAAGTTGACTATTGGTCTAGGAGGTAATTATTTAAACAAAACTAGGACAAAAATAATGATATTATTATTTTAATTATACAGAATTATTATTCTAAATCCAATAATAAAATTAAATTTTGATTAATGAATTTTCTTATGATCATGGAGATGGTTGGTCGTACAAACGCGTAGGTGACATTTCCATTTTTAAACGATCATTATGGAAAGGAGGTAATTGATATTTTACCACTAAAATATAATAATAACATATTAAATAATATATTTTGTCTTTTAATATACTTATATATATCATCTTTGTGTTGTGGTGATGAAAATAGAGTTACAACGCTTCATGAAGGCGGTATTGCACACGTACAAGAATGATGTTATCATATCCAATGAGTGAAAGGGTAAGAAATAAAATGATATATTTTATTTTAATATTGATAAATACTTACATAATATCTTAATTATTTAATTTATTTCAAATATATTAAATTAATCTAAATTTATTACCTTCCCTAAAAGAGTTCATGAAAAATAAAGCACACAGTTTCGATAGGCAGTTGTCTGTTGTACAAATGAGAAATGTTATCACGTCCGCTATGTGATGGAAAGTAAAGAAAGATATATATGAAAGAATAAATAAAAATGAATAATTATGTTATAAATAAAATATATATACTTTATATCCATCATCATAGCCACCCACGATAGGTGTTGATGGAAAATGTGTTACATCGGTTCATGAGGAAATAGTCCACCATTCAGACAATCGACGTTATCATTTCCTATTTGAGGGGAGAGGTGATGTATATAGGTCATGACCATAAAATAATAATATCTATGTATATGGTTGATAATTAGGTTGTTTTATAGTTATAGATGAATAATATTTGATTTACGTAGATGAAGAAATAAACAAAAAATGCATAGTTGGTAATATTTCCACTCATGAGACCACTTATTTAGGATTGTACCAAACATTTTCATGGAATTTATGTTTAACCATACTGAGTATTATAGAGTTAGGGTATGGAATATGTGTTTTTATTTTTTTAGGTATTTTCTGATCAAAATGGGTTTTATGTTTGGAGGAATGCATGAGAACGATGGCCTTTTATAGGTGATTTGAGTGGCATACCTGTGGCTTTTGAATAGAAAAAGGTGTACATGAATATTTTTCATTCAAAAAGGATCCAAAATGGAGTATTATATAATATTAGACATTATAAAAAACAAATATGGGCATAAAATAAATTTTAGTAATTTTTAGGTAATTTTAACCCTTTTAATTTTAGTTTAACCCCCTCCCAGGTAAACCTTTTTTACCTTAAACATGGTAACTAATTACAACTATTCCCACTATTACTTATTATAAAATATTAATATAAAAATATTAGAAAATAAAAATTATGATTATTCCAAATATTGAATACATTTTACCAAATTATATTCATAAAATGGGATAAACTAAATTTATAACCAAACCCATAGATGCGATGAAAAAGATGGTTTTCAAAAAGATAATTATCAAAAGCATGAAAGGATTTAATATAAAATTTCAATATTAAATTGATTACAGTGACCAAAATAATATTTATTATAATATAATTGAAATAATTTTATATTAAAACCAATTTTAAATATAATATAACTTTTGGAAATTTTACAATGAAAAGGTTGTTTTCAATAAAATTCTGTATTTTAACCACTCATTGAAAAATTAAAATTTTATAGAAAAATAAAAACAAGACATAGTAATGTAATTTATATATAGTGATTTTAAAATTGAGGATAATTTTATCATATAAATTTTCTAAATGTGGTAAAAATAATTTAAAATTATGTGCACAGAGCATGACTTATCCATATTTTAGAAATAAATATTATTTTTCATGAAACATTTATTTTTATTTAACTTGATTATTATTTTATTTATATTCAACAAAATTACAAGGAACTAATTTTTACATGTGTAAAACATATAATTTTTATAATTTAGCTAGTATTATTCAAGCCCACTAATTTAATAGATAGGTTATAATAGTATACTATATTAAGATTCATTTAGGCTTAAGGTTGCTTCTTCTAAAAGATATCAAAGAGATTATGTTTAAAAAAATATTTTCTGTATTTTTTAAGTCTAGTTTTTCATGTCATATATTATATAAAATACAATCATATTAGTTTATAATTTTGGGATGTTACTTATCTAGTTTTTTTCCTAATTAAATTTAGGTGGTGTATAAACTGAACATTTTATATATTTAACAAGAATATCTATTTATAAATAATGATTAAAGTTTCAATTAATGTTTACTATTTTAAGAGGTTATAATTTAAAATTTACCATAGATTTATGAATTTAATTTAAAATCTCATTATGGGAATATCTTAATTTTCATTAAAGTAATCTTATAATATATTCTTCATAAACATCATCTATTTTCTTATCCTATAGATATTTTTGAATTTTTAATATTTTATTAAAAAATTTAATCTTTATATTAACTTTAATAATAACAAATAATTCTTAAACGTATAACAGATCTTATTTTTATTTTTTATTGGGTATATTTTTTCATCCATGTGAATATTTTTCAAAATTATTTTTTAGAAGTCCTTTTTATTTAATAAAATTATTTATTAAGGAAATTTTATTTTATCATTATATTTAAAAATTTTTGTGAAGGAATATTATTTATATTTTCCGACAAGGATCATTTTGAACTATCATTATAAAAATTCAGAAGGTGTGTTTTATTTTAACGTATATGACATTAACAAACATTCCCACCACCAAAACTATTTTACACTCTTTAATTTCCTCTAAATGATTTCAATGATTTTGAAAACAAAAACCTTTATGAAAAAATATTTTTATTGTTTTTATTTAATTTTATTTTATTTTTAAAAGACTTTACATTTATGAAAAATATAATTTTCTGATTGCTATCTCTCATCTCTTGATTAATTTTTTGGTTATTAAACTCTTCTTATAACATTAATATTCTTGTGATCATTGGATAATAAGTTTCTATTAAATACCCTTTTTGTTTTTATCATTGATTTTATTATTGAATAAACCATATACTATTTATATATATGGTATTCTACTTTTAATATTATTTGATTGACTAAAGAAAATTTGATATTGGGAATTATTTATTCAATATAGATATTTATTGATATGGAATTATTTTGTGAATTAAATAGATCATTTAATATATGAGTAACGAATTATATATGAATTTATGGGTGGGTTATACAGTAAAACCTAATATTTTTGAAAATATTTCTATTTAAATGCTTTTATTTCATCAATATCTTTTGATACACTCGACACTAAGTTTTAATGAACAATGATATATTATTAAAATTTTATTACGTAAATGTTACAATCTAGACTTCAAATTGGTGGGTAAGGAATCTATTAAATAATTTATGAAATATATCAAAAATATCCTAATAAATCTAAATTTATTTAAAAATTCTTATTAAATGAGCATTCACTTTTAGTCAATGTTATATTATGCTTAAAAATAGTTTTCTTCAAAATGATGTTTCTTGTTTTTGAAAAAATATTACATTTTTTAAAAAATTTGAGAGTTTTATATAATAAAAATAAATAAATTATTTCAATCATAATATAAAAACTAACATATGGTGACTTTTTTGGATTTCATTGAAAATATTAATTTTTTAGTGAATAACAAAAATATAGGGTTTTTATAGAAAACTATATTTTTATTTCAAGAATCTACGAAGTTTGATTTCATTTTAATTTTTTTCTACGTAAAATTCAATATCTTATATATTAAGTAATCTAATTATGTTCCTTATAATAAATTTTATTTTTTAATTTGGGGTAAAAAAATTTTTATACTTAAAAAATATTTTTTCTTGACAAATTGTTTTTATGTATACAATGCGTTTTTTTGTATTTTTAAATATAATAGATCATTTTTTGTGAATTATTTTATAAAAAATACTAAATTATATAATATATATATTTTTAATATTCATGCAATATTTTTATAGGAATCAGATTATAATAAATACAATTTTATGCTTAAATCTGTATTTTTTTCAGAAAATTGTTTTTCCAAATATTGTGTACAATTTTTTAAAAATTAATTACTGCAACTTATATGTATTTAATTTAATAAAATGTATTCAATATTTTTACTATGTATGGATAATTATTTTTTAAAATCATTCTTTTATTTTTTATCAATATGAATAATTACCCTGGTAAAATTAATCACCTTGATAAAGGTGAATATGGTTATTCCCGAATAAAACTATGTGATAAGGGAATATTTATTCTTCTAAATTATTATTTTATGAATATAATTTTATCCTTAACACATTAGGCTCATAATAGAGTTTTATAATGTAAACTTTCCCATTAAATAGACTTATTTATTTTTTAAATCAAAGAAAGATACAAAATTTCATTCTCTTAGTTTTAAATATCCATTATATTTTCACATAGGTAGGAAAAAAATTTACGGATCAATATTAATATTAATTTTTTACTAATGAATTAATATTCATGATTATAATTTATTTCTATTTTTTAGGTATTATATAATTTCTTTAAATTTATATACATTGCAAAACCATTATTTATTCAATTAATAAAATTATAAAATAAATTATTTTGAAAATATTAAAAGTGATCTAATTTTATTATGTCATAGTATCCCATTAATTTAAAATTTTGATATTACATATTATTATCATTTTAATGTATGATATTATAATTAAAAGATTGTCTTAATCACCTTTAAGTCAAATTAAATGAATAAGGTCAATAATGGAAATAATGAAATTTTATCAAAACAATATTTTATTAAATTAGTTAAGAATCATAAAAGTATTTAACTATGAAAAATTGGTTATTATATGTTCTAAAATTTCATAACGTGTACAATTATTTTCCAATGGTGATATTATAAGTAAAAAAATTGAAACCCTTTATTATTGAAAATGTTGTTTCTATTATTAAAATTATAATTTTCTAACTAAGTGTTTATCATAATTATATGTTTTTAAATGAAAAAAAATTATAAATTATATTTACTGATTTTATTACAACCACATAATACCTTATCTTCTAATACATTGTAATTTTTGGGATTTTTTCAGGAGAATGAATTTATTATAGTTTATTCCTCTATGAAATTATTAAAGTTCCAATCACCAAAATAATAGAACAGTGCCTCCTTACTCACCTATTTACACCACATTAAAGATTATAACATGAAAAAAATATGATAGTGGCTCTTCTCAGTTTCCTTATCCACCACCAAAAAGTTAGTTTTTTCTAAAAAGGCTAACCCTAGTGCCTTTAGAGGAGATTAGTGGTGTCGTTTCAAAGAAGTTGTAGTCACCTTTACCGATAAATTTCTTTTATACTATTATTTACCTACTACAAATATATTATATTTATCATAAAGTAACTCCTTTAGTATGCTATAAAAGTTTAAATTTTATTTTGATTATTAAAACACCACTATACACCCTATTTCCATCAGAATGATAAGTGATAGTATTTCTTATGTGCATGGACGATTGGTCATCTCCCCATAAGGATACATTTCATTTTTAATATTCATATTTTATGAATTCATTTTATTATGGGTTTAATAAATATTTAAAATATTTATGACACTATTAAAATACTGGAATTATAACATCACATCTACCTGCTTACCATTCAATCCTTTGGGAAATGATAATGTTGTTCATGTATTTGGGTGGACTACCACCTCTACGAAGCGATGTGATTCATTTATAATTTATATTTCACATATATTGTAACGAAGAAGAAGATTCTGAATATATATGATATATATGATATTATAATTAACCAAAATAGTTGAATTAATATTTACCTTTTTTCATTCCATTCGTTTAAAAATGAAAACACCATTCAAGCATACGTACGACCTACCACTTCAATGAACGGTGTAACTAATTTTTACAAATATACATTTATGAATGAATATAAAAATGTGGAAGATGAATATTCATAATATTTATAAAATTATTAAAATATTGGAGCATATGTAACCAAGATAAATAAAGTCTAAAACTACTAAACTGGAACATGCATGAAAAAGCTAGCCTATATCACCCAGAATAGTGATTGTAATAAAGAATTGTTAACAAATAGGAGATAAAAGGTTATAAATAAATGATATATTTTGTTATATATATATTTATGATTATGGTTCTTTTATAGATTTATTATAATCAATATTTTTTATAAAAGAGGATCCAATGAGCACAAATCAATTCAGATATAAGTAAAAGGATTCTCACCACACTTTTATTTTTGTGGGGAACATACCTTATACACAACTTTTTTATAATATACAGTGTATTTAATTCCCATGAAATTGTTATATAATGATTATTATTAATTTTATGTGTATAAACATTCCCATATAATTCTACTTCCTTTATTAGACTTATTATTCATATGTTTTCAATGTCGTAAGGGTTTTATATCAGAATCTCATTGTTTATCGAGATTGGTTATGACTATGCCTCTGAGGATACATTTTTATCATATATCTATCACGAAACATATGAATTTCATTCTAATATGATCATTTATTTAAAATTAATTTTTATTTTAATTTATATCATGTTATAAACTCATGAGATGGAAAATATATTTAAAGGAAAATTCACTTCATTTCTCTCTTCAGTAAAAAAATCATTTTCTTCAGTATCAACATTTTCTAAAAATATTTTAGAGAATGTTTTTACTATTATCATATTATATTATACATTCAATTTTACCCATGTTTGAATTTTAAAAAAATCCTGAAGGGATCTTCATGTTATTTTATAAATGATGTAATTTCCACTTGTTTAAAAAAATATAGAAGGAATGATTTTTTAACATATAAAGCACTAATTTTTTACCTCCATCATTAGTTCTATTTCATTTGAATCTAAATTTAAAATTTTATAATGTTATTTTCAAAAATAAATTTTTTCCTTCCAAATTTTTTAGTTTTATTAAAATATGTGATTTGAAAAATGGAATTTTTATTTCCCTCTAGAATGTTTTAATGATCATTTATTGTAATTTTTATTCCTCGTAGACAAAGACCCTTGATTTTAACTATGATTTAATTGGTATATTATCTATTTATACCATCCCTATTCATTCTCTTCATGGATAATTAATATGATGAGAAAATATTTGTGATACCCATTTCTTTTCCATGAGTCATTCTTTTATGAAGTGTTGAAATTTTTATGAAACCCATCTCTTTTACTTAGGTTGTGCTACGACGAATTTTTTTAAGACCCATTTATTTTCATGGGTTATAATATGATGAATTATTTATGATCTAATGGATCACATATCAGTGATTTTATATATGTAATTGGTGGGACCTATACCTCTCTCCAATGTGTTGGACAATAATTGATATCCCATGAGATAGATAGGATTACAATAGAGAGTGAACCCAACTCAGTAAGGGGAATTCTCTACTGCTATAGTCTTGGAAATGAACCTCCACTACTATAATGGTTTGGGAAGTGAACACATTCTACCATGATAAACTCAAAATTATCGTTCAAATTATTCTTGGCTAATAAGTGAATGATTTTCTAGGTTTATTCTTTTACAAAAAAACATATTTATTATGATAATGTTATTCTTTCATGGATCATGTTCCTTAATTATTTTATGATTAATATTTTATAAAAAACCAAGATTTATTCCATGACTCAATATTATGATTTTTTTTGAATGGTATGGTTTTAAAATCTAAATATCATGGTATCATACCATTTTTCTCATGTTATGAAAATATTATCATTAATATCTTCCTGGTTTACCCTTACAGAATATCTGAGCACACTTTTTTATAATTTTTCGATTTCCCATGTTATGTAGAAAGTTATTAAGTATAATATGTCCAATAATAGTTCTAGTTATCAATATCTATGTGGGTGACGATTTAGAACTTTTGTGGACATATTTTTTATATGTCTATGTCTCTAAATGCACTAAAAATATACGACTACGGCATATATCATTATTTAATGCATGAATTATCACCTATTAAGAGGTAATACCCATGTATAAACTGTATTTGTCACTATAGGATGTATCAGAGAATATTTTAGTTAACCATTACATAATATGATGAGAAAATATTATTTAAAACACTTGGGATAAGTCTATGTATTGAATAACATCCTAATGTTCTGTTAATGATCACAAATAACCCACATTAAACCTAAGGTGCCAAAAAGTTAAATGGATGTGTCATGATTTGGAAATCCTACAAATGATTTTTCATGATTCCTCACTATTACTATTGTTCATAACACTATTATTTTTTGTTTTATTTAATGGTAGGAACCATGGGTACTCATGTTAATGCACACATAACATGGATAGATTTTCTAAATAAGTGACCTAATGAAACATGATATTGAATGTGAAACTCTGTTATTATGCCTAATCACCTATCTCATTATTTTACTAAAAATATATAATTTGGTGGGTTTCCTAACGCACCTAATAATAGAAATATGGAATTTCATAAATTCCATGGAGGAAATACGTTTCAACATCCAACATGTCCAGAATGTTGGAAAATCACACAATATAATTTCTCATAGGAAAGAGAAGATATTTTGATTGGGGAAAGGAAGGGTAGAATGCATGTAAATTTTGAAGAAAAATAAAAACATAATATAATGAAATGGATGAGAATAATGGTCTCCCTATGGTATCCTTTATTGTTAAAGGTTTTATATGTATAGGAATGTGAATTATGAAAATATCATTTATATGACAAATTTTGAGAAACGAATCAGCAAGTTTGTACCAGCAATGCATTTATCGATAATGATGGAGAGATTACGAATAATGTATTAATGGTATGGGTTGTTTTAATAGTATTTAATATTATAAAATTAAGAATCATGATTAAATTAAGGTTATGGAATCTTATAGCATGATTCAAATTTCATATTGCAAGAAATAATTATTAGAGAATTATACGATAAATCAAAGTTAATGGTATGCAAAGGATATGGGATGATTGAAGTGTTTATGTATTTTTATTAAATAATGATGTTGCATAAGTGTTATGCAAATTAAATTCTAGTAATACAATCATGAAACATCTAATGATTATTTTGTACTAGTTTTTTGTTATGGATTAGAAAACATATTTTTGAATGGTACTAATAACCATGAAAATTGATTCCCTGGTATAGTTATATATGTTTTAGAAAACATGATTAAGGGAAAATATATGCCATAATATGTGTCTGATTTTCAATTAATAATGTTTATTTTGGTTAAATAGATTAAAAAAATGATAGTATTAGTAACCATGAAATTGGTCAGTTTTTTAATAAAAAGTGTTTTAGGTCATATTTGGGGTTGTTTAGTTCATTTTTTCTTTTATGGAATATATTAATTAGTTTAGGACATATTTTAGGAATAAATATTTTATTAAATTTCGAAGCATATAGGTTTTTCAATTTTTCCAAATAAAATTTTATAGATATTATCATAGGTTTATAAGTTTAAGGTTGATCATAAGTCTAGAAGAGTCAACACCCCATTTTAATGATTTAAGTGAAAAAATTTTGATACTCTGTTGTTGTCTAAGAACCCTTTAGTTCTGGTATATGATTTTATGATGTGTTAATTTTGGACTAATGGATTGTGGGAGATAGATAATCTTAATGGATTAAAGTGATTCATTAACAAGGTGATATTTTAAAATACATTTATGGTCATGTTAAATATTACATTTTAGGTTAGTATCTAAATTTTATTCATGGTATTTTGTGGAATTTCAATAAGTCACATGATTATATAGTAATTATTATTAATGTTTAATTATATTTTGGTGATGTTTCATTAGGTTGAGGTATATGTATCGTTTAGTTTTAAGATCTTTTTTGACATGAAAAAAACAATATCGAGGAATATAATTGAAATTTTGTAGATGTGATATGAAAGGTATGAGATAACCATTTAGGTATGATTAATATTTAATTTAAATTTGATTAATTTTATTTGAATTTTTTATTATTTATAAAAGTATAGAAGTGGAAAACTTGTTTTTGTTTTAGAAAATTTTGGAGTTAAATGTATTACATCAAGGATTATTCATTTTAGGAATTATTTTACCATGTTATAATAAATTTTCATTTTGGTTAATGAATATATATAAGAGGAATAACAAGTTATAGTTTATTGATACATTTGATTTTTATTTTAGTGCTTCGAGAATACAAACTATTCATCTTCAATCCTTATCGTTTAGAGAAACAGATTATATTATGGTGGAAACTAAATAAAAGAGGAAATGATAAATTTCACGTATTTATATTTTCTTCTATTCTTATTATATATAATAATTAAATGTATCAACTCATAAAAAATTATCTTATGAAAAAAATGACATATAACTTTTAATTCAGGTGAATTGATATCCTTTTAACCACTCATTAGTTCATTGTTTTTTTGATGTTAACATTATTATAATCATGTTATATATCACAAATTATTAGTCCTTGGGTATTATTTCTCTATTATGTGTCCATTTTTTACATTATAGTGATGCTATCCTTTTTGGAAATCATGTTTCTTGGGGATATTCATACACCCCTTTCCCTATTTTTAGGGAAGTTTTTTTAACTCCTTTTACGATGTGGATACTAAACAAATGAGTTTGAAAAAAATTAAAAATATGATTACTTGGACTAAGATAAATTTTTTTGGAATAATGTTATTGAAGGGGGGGGGGGAATGTAACACCCTGAGATTTTAGAAAATATTTATCTATAACTAATTATATTTCATTGATATCTTGTGTAACACGAAACACAATGTTTAAATGAATAATGATATATTATTAATATATTAAAATGTGACCCTTAAAACAAATAAATTAAATTGGAAGTTATGAATAAGATCAACTAATTTATGAAATATATAAAAATTTAATACTCAATATAAATTTATTGATTATTTTTAAGAAATATAAATTTAATTGTTTTGAAAAGTTATATTATTCTTAAAAAATAGTTGTCCTCCAAAATGACTTGTATTTCTTTTGGTGAGAATAAAATTAATCTAATTTTAACACCATTTAATAATTTATTTCATAAAACTAAATAATTCCTTTAAAAAACTTATCAAATTTAATTTAGGGTGAATTTCTGGGATTTTTCTAAAAAAATGATTTTCTATTGAATTATGAAAGATTCAAATTCTTATTGGAAATTGTATTTTTATTTCAAGAATGTAGAATTTAAAATTTATTGAAATGATTTCAAAGAGAAATTAGATGTATAATATTTCAAATAATCTAATTATGTTCATTGAAATCATTTTTATGTTTCAATTTTGTGTAAACACAATTTAATACATTAAAGGGAATTTTTCATTACAATTTTTTTAAGCGAGCAATATCTTTAATTAAAATTATTAAATTAAATTGATCATTATTGGTGTTAAATTTTAATGAAATATATATATATACTCAATAAATTTTTTTTAAAGTTCAACTAATATTTCAATAGGCATGTGATAAGAATAAATATGGTTTTATGCTTAAAACTGTATTTTTTTAAAAAGAGATTTTCACCACATTTTCTATAATTATTTATTTTCATGAGGTTCTAACTTGGTGAATATTACCATTTTATTGTTTTGACCATTATGAATATTATCCATTGTAAAATTTATCACCTGGGTAAAGGATAAGTCTTGTTAATCTAGGTTAAAACGATGTTATGGAGCCAAAATTTTCTTTAATAATTATTTTTATATGAATTAAATTCAACACATAATACCTTATACATGAAATTTAGTTTTTTAATGGACTCATTTCCCTAAAAATGACTTATATATTAATTAAATCAATGACAATTATAATATGTAACTCTCTTATTTGTAAATATAACTTATATGTTAACATAGGGAAAAAACTAGTTTTTAACGAATATTAATATTAATTTCATTCATAATAAAATTAAATTATTGAGTGTATTTTATTTATAATTTTTGGAAATATAAAATACCCTCAAACTCTTTCACAATGCCAAAAAAATATTTATTCAATTAATAGAAAAATAAAATAAATGATTTTTAAAATATTAAATGTGATAAAATTTGAATAATTTATCATGTTAAAAAAATATTATAGGTGTATATGGAATATTAGTGTCGTTTTAAAAGATAATATTTGAATTATAAAAATCATCATTTCTTTTAATTCATATTAAATTAATATTTCTAAATTTAACAGTAATGATATTTTACCAAAATGATACTTTATTCTATTATTTAAATGTCATAAAAAATGAAATAAGAAAATATATTAATTATATTTTTAAAAAAATTCATAATATTTCCATTTATGGTTCAATTTTTACCTTATATGTAAAATGTTACTACCCTTTATTATTGAAATAGTTGTTACCATAGTTGAAATTAAAATTGGTTAACTAACGATTAATCAAAATGATAAGGTTTAAAAAGATATATAAACTTATCTAAATTCTATTGGAAGATGTTATTTCATCCCTATACTATCTTACATTTGAATAACTGCTCATTCGACAGAATTATTATAGATAATGAACTTATTACAATTTATTCTTTTGTGAAATTTATAAAGTTCCCCTCAACTCAATTATAAAGGGAACCTCATCTATCACTTTTTTACACCACATTGATCCTTATAACTCAACCAAAATCTACCAATTTAACCAATAAACATAAAAATAAACCTTAAATCTATTATAATCATCCAAATATGTGGACCATAGATCCATTTAGAGGATATCTAAATGTTTTGTTTCAAAGAAGAGGTAGTCGTCTTAACCAATCACGTTATTTTCTACACTTCATTACCTCCTCAATATCTATGGTATTTATCACAAAATAATAAATTAATTAATATTTTTGTTATTATATATTATTATTATTATTATAAATCATTTTACACCCTCTATCCCATCAAACTACAAGTGAAAATAATGCTTTTGTATATGTATGACTTTCCATCTCCGTGTTGCGATACAATTAAGTTTTAAACAGCATATTTTATGGATGGATATTATTATGGGTTTAATATTTATATATGAAAATAGGAAGGTTTGGGTCTTATATTTAGTCACTATGGTTATAGGGAGGAGGAAGGGGAGGAAAATAGGGCGAGGATTTAAAATCCCATAATTTAAAAATAGTGATTTTCCAACTTTTAATGGTCTGCACTGTTTACTCTCATGGTTTTCCAAATTGTGCACAAGAAACTCTCTAGGGGGAGTTGGGTCACATGATTTCTTAGGAATATCTAAAAAGTTTCCTAACTGTGCTCCAATCATGTGGAAAGACTATATCCATGGGTGCATGGTTTTACTAGAGATAATTCCTGGTTTGATAAACTATGTTCCAAATGTGTGATATGCCACTATCCAATATTGCACAGTTTTCCTGGGAAGGCTGCATGGTTTACTTAACCATGCACAAACTATTCACCTTGTATAGTCTAGCTTGGTTTCCCTTCCATTCATTTTTTAACCCCCATAACACACCCAAGGCCCTCATACTCCTAGGAAACATTTCAGTATCCCAAAAAAATAGATTCAAACTAAAAATTAAACAAGTATATATGTTCATGATGTATGATATCTTACAACCTCCCACCTTAAAATATCTAATACTGGAGCCTTTCTCCTAAGAATTATTGATCTTTCAAAGATAACAGATCAGGCCAGTGGGTAAGAATATCTGATTTCTTCTCCCAAGGTTCTTTTAAAATTTACCATTTTTTCATGAAACTCAAACCATAAACATACTCTTGGGTCTCAATACAATCACACTACGATCCAGGATACACACTAGGTGCTCTTTAAAGGACTCCCCATCTTCAAGTTCTACATCCTCAATTTTTAAAACTTGAGATGTATTGGGGTGATACATTCAAAGCTTCAGAACATGAAAAACATCATGTCATCCATTATACCTCTATGGATGATCCAATTGGTAAGCCACCAGTCTGATCCTCTCCACAATATCAAATTTCCCCCACATACCTGGGAGAAAACATTCCTATTCTTGAATTTTAGAGTGACCCAACATTGGCATCACTCGAAGAAAAACAATGTCACCCACGATAATATCATGAGGTCTATAATTCCAATATACATATTACTTATGCCTAATTTGAGTCATTTTATTTCATTTCAGAATCAATTTCTCCTTTTCCAATGTCTCCAACACAAAAATCAGTACCAACATCTTAGACTCTCCTATTTTTTAACAAAGAAAATACAGATCTAAATAGTCTCCCATAGAGTTACTTAAACGGTTCCATTAGAATCATATCCTTAAAAAAGTTTTTTGTACGAAAAATCAACAAGCGACAAGTTTTTCCGCCAAAAAACAACTAAATCAAGGATGCAAGTGTAAGGCCCCAGCCTTAAACCTTACTTAATCTTGAGTTATTACAAGATTACACATTGAGGATCTTTTCAGGTTTAGAGTTTTAGAGAATTAGATCATGAAACTTGCATTACATTCCACATTTAAACAAAGTGGTTACATAAAAGACCGTATTCATTATTCCCATCAACGGAAACATATTGAAAATAAAACATGGATTCTATCTTAACACATCCTTGACTCTATCATCTTATCATGTACCTTTCCCTTGACCTGAAAAACATTTCAAAAACTTGGGATGAGCATAAAAAGCTCAGTAAGGGATATAAAAATATGGAAAGGAAACATGAGTTCATATATACATAAGAATGAAATCATAATTTACCCATAAAACATAGGCACTTTAACCTACCTCATCAAATCATGAATAAATCATAGAAATCATAAGACATAAAGGTAACTTGAGGCATTCATAACATTCTTACGTAGGGAGTAACCCTCTTGGTTACGTTTGGAATACCCATCACAGTATATTCCCTAAAATCTCTTCAGAGAAACCTTAACGTTTCACTCCTTCGCGTTACCCAATGCATTGGAGAGCTATATCGGGCTCACCCGCCCTTAGTTTATCACGGAACCACCCGTTCTTCATAACAATGCCCAAGAACCATAACATAATCGTATCACATAAAACATGAATAAAAGAAAACATAACATTTCCACATTTCAATCACAATATAACATTTTAGGATATTGAAATAATGAATCCATTAAAAACCATTTTCAAAACCATTTAAAACATTTAATAAGGAGAATTTTGAATCAAAGTGTCCCATACCACCTTGAAGCTTTTAACATTTTAAACCATTAATATCCATACAAATAAATCCTGAAAACCATTTTTAAAACATGGATATTAATAAGAACAAATCATTAAAACATTTGAAGCGATATTTTGGTCAAAAGGGTTTTTACCAAAATTAGAGACACTTGAATACAATAATTGAGGAATAACATTTAATAAGAACTTTATAATATCATGAGAATAAATGGATTCATGATATAATATTCCAAAGGACAGTATATACACCATATAAGAGTGAATTGGTGCATAACAACAATGAAGTCTCAATAAGGATGTAAAATGTGATGAAATCCCTTATAAAGAAGGTATCCTTAAATTAAGGATAAATCAATATCAAAATTATGTGTGAAAAATATAAATACACCCAATATAATTGGATATTAAGTGTAAAACAATAAAAGGTCATTCACACATATTCAAAGGATGATATATTCAATAACTACATGTTGAACCCAAAGAAATCAAAATTGGGTTAAGAAGTTCCCTTGACAGCCTAACGGCGTCACATCAAAATGAGTTGATGAGAGATAAAAAGAGTATCTCATCACTTGGACACAAAATTTACATCATTAAGGATATATGAGAACATATCCCAACATATCAATATGTAAATTAAAATACCCAATAAAAGAAGTATTTTAAAAAGAGGAGGGTGAAAGGTTCCCTTACCGACTTGGGTATCTTTCAAAACATACACCCCATGAAAGAAGGGCAATAGATCATTGATGTAAATACTCATAAACGAAACTATATTACACAAAGAGTAGAATAATGGGCAGTACATACACCACTCAAAGGAAATTGTGGCAAATGTAGCATAAATCTCACGGGGATAAAAGTGAGATGAAAAATCCCTTACGAAAACTCGGCAGCCTAACGGCGCCACATAAAACTTCCAAAAGGATTGATGATAGAGAATAGGGTCTCTCATCACATAAAAATAAAAATTACAGTAGGAGTAATATAAAATAACATCCCAATCATAAGAAAGATGAGCTTAAAAGAAATTACATAAAAGAGTGTACTTAAAAAGAAAGAGAGTTGTAGGATCCCTTCCCTCAGGTCCGACTTGACTCGGTCATTCTTTAATCTCCTGAATAATAAAATTGAGTTAATTTATACTTCCTTAAGAACGTTTTTCAAGTTCATTATTCCTTTTAGATCACTTATTTCAATGTTATAAACATTATTTAATCATTTATGTTAATAATGTTTGTTTTGTCGATATTTGGTTCTTAAGTCGAAAGTGGACTTCTTACAATTACATGTTGTTCGTGTGGCCAAATGTTTATTATATCAAGAATTGTATTCATGATGTATATATCATATATGTCATATATATCTATTAAATTCTTGCATTTATAACATTACATAATAATTTAGAGGTAAGAAATGAAATGCACCGTTCATGGAGACGGTAAGCCGTACGTACGCATGAATGCTACTTTCATTTCTATCTCATACTTTAATGGAAAGAAATAATAATGATATAGAGGTATATAATAATTCCAGTATAACATCATATATAATAACATTATATCCATCCTTTATACGTCCCAAGTAAGGCATTAACGAATCACATCACTTTGAGGGGGCGGTAGTCCGCACTTCCTAAAATGAAGATATCGCGTATACCCATAATGGAAGCCATAAAGGTAAGACACAAATGAAAAATAAAGAACCATAAGTAAAACATAAAAATATTATATATCATATATAAAAATAGTGACATCATAATGGCCACCTTTGAAGGTGTTAAATGAGTATTGAACAATCATCGTTTCGGGAGGCAGAATTTCGCCATCCACGGAAACCGTATGTTCTTCAACCATTCGATGTAGTTGTGTGATAGTGTAGCATGAATAAATCTTATAATAACATCCTAGTATATTGAATATACTGGTGTTGTTACAAGAGAAGTAAATAAAAAGATTTTAGGGGGTTGGAGAAGCAAAATAAAACAAATGAACATGAGAGAATGAATTACCTTTAAAAGTGTAACTCTTTTTGATTTGAGCCTAAAGGCATCCTTTGAAAAGATTCTGCCCAAAGTGAATCCTCTAGGATGCGGAAAGGGATGTGGAGAGAGTAAATGGGCAGAGGTTGGCCGAGCCAAAGGCTTGAGGAGTGTGTTAAATGAGGTAGAGGTGGGGGCCTTTTCTAAGAGGAGAGGAGTGGCACTTTTGGAAAGTAAAGAAATATTACTTTATTTGAAAATGTGTTTCGGTTTTAAAAGGTCCCACATTGATATAATTCGTGGATAAGGTTATAAGGGTTCGAAATCCACCCATCCAATAAGTTTTTTGACATGTTTAGCTCATAGATATTACATTATATTTCCATTTTATTTTAATCGTTAAATAATGATGTCATCACTGCATCATTATAATGTCATAAATAATTTAATTTATATAATGTCTAAAAATTATTAAACAATTACTATGATGTAGGAAATATTTTTAGCTTTCCAATTACTATTTATAATCAAAATTTGGACTTGTATAACCCCACTTAAAAATTGTTTTCGTAAAACATATTATGTTTGTGTCATTTTCACTTTAACATTAAATAAAAAGTAATTTATGTAATTTCCCAACAAAAGTGGATCCATGGGGTCCCCAAGTTGACCCATGGATTTTCATGGTCAGAAATAACACAACCAATGAGGTTGGGACATGTGTCTAGGTCATTTCATATTATTAAAGTATTATTTATACCTTAAACTACACTAATTACCACTAATCGCGATTAAAAACATAATAAGTTACTATTCACCAAAAAATTATTTTAATCTCATTGAACCACATTTTACATACTAAAGACAACCATGTATGTCGGATTTTCAAAATTCAATACACATTAGTGGTAAACTTTCATTTAACTGAAAAACCAGTTTGCCTGATTACCACTTAGTGGTTTCACTATTCATCAAAAATTGAAGTTTTTCAGAAAATTACCAAAAATTCACCCCAAGCTATATTTGATATTCCGAATTCAAATATAAAGTCCGTTTTAAAAAATTCAAAACATATTAGTGACATTAATTAATTTGATAATTAATTCCCGCTGTCAGAGCAAATAGCGTGTTTTTATAAAACAATAAGTATCAAAAGATTGACACTAGTTTAAGTCTGATTTCAAAGTGAAATTAATTCCAACGACCACTATTGGATTTAATGGTAAAAATATTTTCTAATTTCACTTTAAAACCAATTCAAAATATTATCTAATCATATAAATAAATTAGATTAAAAAGTGGTTTTGAATTAAAACACAACATTCTACACTATTCATTAAAAAATGAACTTTATCGGAAAGATACCAAAAATTTACACAAAGTAAATTTTGATGTCCCGATTCTTAGTAAGAGTTTTATTTTGTCCAAAAGAATGTATAAGAGTGATCAAAACTATATTTAATGACAGTTCTCCATTAAAAGGCGATGAGTGAACCTTTAGTGAAAACTAGGGCATATACACCTAAAATTGAATTCTTTCCGTATTTTAAGCCTTTATCCTTTATTGTATAAATGTAAAAACATTTAAGAACATATATAATCATATTTTAGTCATTTCTATCCATTCCCGCCATTACAATGGCTACATGTTAACTACCATTTGAATTAATATTATTTTATTATTAGAGTGCAACGTAAGAATCCCAAGAAACTCGTTGTTGCGTGTTGGGTACGCCATCAAGCATAGTGTCCCCTTTAAAGACATTTAATATTTTATTCACAAATATGGATAAATATAAAAATGTCATATTCTTTATTTACCTGGGGTGTTACATCCTTCCCCCCTTTTTGGAATTGCGTCCTCGCAATTTTTAAAATTGGGCTTGGAAACACCCTTGAAAGTCCCACATCGGAACAAGAGTTGGTAAAACAATCACTTTAAAATAAAGAAAGATAAGCACAGAGGTCACCCGAGTTAACCCATACTAGGATTCCAAGTATGAAAATATGGACATGGAGGAGAAAACATAGGGTCATGTTCTGATGGAGAGTGATAGAAAACATGTTTAGGAGAAAGTTAACAATGAGAAAATCACAAACTTGTGATGGGTTAAACGGTGTTGGGTTCCCCAGTAGGAAAAGTTAATAGACAACATTTTTGTTTTAGGTTACTTTTTATTGAGGAATTTATTCATAAGGAAGCATAATCACTTATCATGTTGACTTTCAACTTTTACTAGATTCCTTAGTCAAACTCATATTTTTTTCCAAAAGACGAGTATTTAGGGAGACTTGTTCGCATTAAGAATACTATAATCAACTTCTAGAGAATCACCTAATCCAAAAAAGAGAACTATATACTTCCCATATCTTTAGACCTTAACCATAACCAAAACCAAAAAGTTTAGTACAAGGTCAGATAATCCAGAAAAGGATAACCCTTTATAAAAAGAAAATCTATTCTTAATCTCCAAAATTTGTCCAACAAAACCCAAAGTTCAACGAGAACCATTCTATAATCAATTTGTCCATAAAATTCTTCAAATTAAACCAATCTAAGATTGAAACCCAAATATTTGAAGTATTTAGTCACATAGTCTTCCAAATTAAAGCATAACATTTATCTCCAAACAACATCAGTCTCTCCTAAAGTCTCGCATTGAAAAGTAATTAACCTAATCACATATCCTCCACGATAGGTTAATCATTTTCATAAATAACCCAAAATGAACTTTCTCTTAATTCATAAAATAATATAACTAAAAAGAATCAGTCAAACTAACCAGAGACTTCACGTAGTCCACTGGTAGGCGATAAATACCAGTCGCACTTTGGTTGTGGGTTCGATTCCCGCAGCTTTGTCTGACGCGACGGGTTGTCACAAGGTCTGCGTGTTGTCCTTTTTCCAAAACTATATAATTCTTAAAACATTCCCCAAAATGAGATAAAATCTTCAAGAATAATCCTAACATATTTTAACCTCAAGTTTATCTCATTCCTTTCATTTTCCATCATATCATAGAGTAACCCATAATTACCTAAAAACTAAGGATCATATAAACCCTAATGGTTACCTTAATAATTATTACCTGAATTTCCACATCGAGTTAGCCATCTCGTACATGATGCATTAGAGAACTCACCAAGTTTGAAGTGGTTGATCATGACTCCTTGATAGTTGGTTTAGAACAAACATGAGTTTCCTCATTGAATCCCCCATTTTATCTAGTATCTTAATCATAGAACCACCATAGTTTCCTTCAAACCTGTTGTCTCTTTGGTTCCTGCTAGATCCATCCATTCACTAAAAACAGAAAGGTCAGTGTGAGTATATCAACATAACCATCATGTAATAATGAGGAAGATAGACACTAAGATACACTTACTCATTCACTTTATCTAAAACTAGGGCTCTTTCTGAAATCCTAACCATTATGGTAATGTCACTTATGCTTAAAGAATACCCTAACCTCTAAAGTTATCTAAACCGACCTCTGATACCAACTGTAAGGCCCCAGCCTTAAACCTTACTTAATCTTGAGTTATTACAAGATTACACATTGAGGATCTTTTCAGGTTTAGAGTTTTAGAGAATTAGATCATGAAACTTGCATTACATTCCACATTTAAACAAAGTGGTTACATAAAAGACCGTATTCATTATTCCCATCAACGGAAACATATTGAAAATAAAACATGGATTCTATCTTAACACATCCTTGACTCTATCATCTTATCATGTACCTTTCCCTTGACCTGAAAAACATTTCAAAAACTTGGGATGAGCATAAAAAGCTCAGTAAGGGATATAAAAATATGGAAAGGAAACATGAGTTCATATATACATAAGAATGAAATCATAATTTACCCATAAAACATAGGCACTTTAACCTACCTCATCAAATCATGAATAAATCATAGAAATCATAAGACATAAAGGTAACTTGAGGCATTCATAACATTCTTACGTTGGGAGTAACCCTCTTGGTTACGTTTGGAATACCCATCACAGTATATTCCCTAAAATCTCTTCGGAGAAACCTTAACGTTTCACTCCTTCGCGTTACCCAATGCATTGGAGAGCTATATCGGGCTCACCTGCCCTTAGTTTATCACGGAACCACCCGTTCTTCATAACAATGCCCAAGAACCATAACATAATCATATCACATAAAACATGAATAAAGGAAACATAACATTTCCACATTTCAATCACAATATAACATTTTAGGATATTGAAATAATGAATCCATTAAAAACCATTTTCAAAACCATTTAAAACATTTAATAAGGAGAATTTTGAATCAAATTGTCCCATACCACCTTGAAGCTTTTAACATTTTAAACCATTAATATCCATACAAATAAATCCTTAAAACCATTTTTAAAACATGGATATTAATAAGAACAAATCATTAAAACATTTGAAGCGATATTTTGGTCAAAAGGGTTTTTACCAAAATTAGAGACACTTGAATACAATAATTGAGGAATAATATTTAATAAGAACTTTATAATATCATGAGAATAAATGGATTCATGATATAATATTCCAAAGGACAGTATATACACCATATAAGAGTGAATTGGTGCATAACAACAATGAAGTCTCAATAAGGATGTAAAATGTGATGAAATCCCTTATAAAGAAGGTATCCTTAAATTAAGGATAAATCAATATCAAAATTATGTGTGAAAAATATAAATACACCCAATATAATTGGATATTAAGTTTAAAACAATAAAAGGTCATTCACACATATTCAAAGGATGACATATTCAATAACTACATGTTGAACCCAAAGAAATCAAAATTGGGTTAAGAAGTTCCCTTGACAGCCTAACGGCGTCACATCAAAATGAGTTGATGAGAGATAAAAAGAGTATCTCATCACTTGGACACAAAATGTACATCATTAAGGATATATGAGAACATATCCCAACATAACAATATGTAAATTAAAATACCCAATAAAAGAAGTCTTTTAAAAAGAGGAGGGTGAAAGGTTCCCTTACCGACTTGGGTATCTTTCAAAACATACACCCCATGAAAGAAGGGAAATAGATCATTGATGTAAATACTCATAAACGAAACTATATTACACAAAGAGTAGAATAATGGGCAGTACATACACCACTCAAAGGAAATTGTGGCAAATGTAGCATAAATCTCACGGGGATAAAAGTGAGATGAAAAATCCCTTACGAAAACTCGGCAGCCTAACGGCGCCACATAAAACTTCCAAAAGGATTGATGAGAGAGAATAGGGTCTCTCATCACATGAAAAAAAAAATTACAGTAGGAGTAATATAAAATAACATCCCAATCATAAGAAAGATGAGCTTAAAAGAAATTACATAAAAGAGTGTACTTAAAAAGAAAGAGAGTTGTAGGATCCCTTCCCTCAGGTCCGACTTGACTCGGTCATTCTTTAATCTCCTGAATAATAAAATTGAGTTAATTTATACTTCCTTAAGAACCTTTTTCAAGTTCATTATTCCTTTTAGATCACTTATTTCAATGTTATAAACATTATTTAATCATTTATGTTAATAATGTTTGTTTTGTCGATATTTGGTTCTTAAGTCGAAAGTAGACTTCTTACAATTACATGTTGTTCGTGTGGCCAAATGTTTATTATATCAAGAATTGTATTCATGATTTAGATATCATATATGTCATATATATCTAGTACATTCTTGCATTTATAACATTACATAATAATTTAGAGGTAAGAAATGAAATGCACCGTTCATGGAGACGGTAAGCCGTACGTACGCATGAATGCTACTTTCATTTCTATCTCATACTTTAATGGAAAAAAATAATAATGATATAGAGGTATATAATAATTCCAGTATAACATCATATATAATAACATTAAATCCATCCTTTATACGTCCCAAGTAAGGCATTAACGAATCACATCACTTTGAGGGGGCGGTAGTCCGCACTTCCTAAAATGAAGATATCGCGTATACCCATAATGGAAGCCATAAAGGTAAGACAAAAATGAAAAATAAAGAAGCATAAGTAAAACATAAAAATATTATATATCATATATAAAAATATTGACATCATAATGGCCACCTTTGAAGGTGTTAAATGAGTATTGAACAATCATCGTTTCGGGAGGCAGAATTTCGCCATCCACGGAAACCGTATGTTCTTTAACCATTTTATGTAGTTGTGTGATAGTGTAGCATGAATAAATCTTATAACAACATCCTAGTATATTGAAGATACTGGTGTTGTTACAAGAGAAGTAAATAAAAAGAGTTTAGGGGGTTGGAGAAGCAAAATAAAACAAATGAACAAGAGAGAATGAATTACCTTTAAAAGTGTAACTCTTTTTGATTTGAGCCTAAAGGATTCCTTTGAAAGGATTCTGCCCAAAGGGAATCCTCTAGGATGCGGAAAGGTATGTGGAGAGAGTAAATGGGCAGAGGTTGGCCGAGCCAAAGGCTTGAGGAGTGTGTTAAATGAGGTAGAGGTGGGGGCCTTTTATAAGAGGAGAGGAGGGGCACTTTTGGAAAGTAAAGAAATATTACTTTATTTGAAAATGTGTTTCGGTTTTAAAAGGTCCCGCATTGATATAATTCGTGGATAAGGTTATAAGGGTTCTAAATCCACCCATAAAATAAGTTTTCGACATGTGTAGCTCATAGATATTACATTATATTTCCATTTTATTTTAATCGTTAAATAATGATGCCATCACTGCATCATTATAATGTCATAAATAATTTAATTTATTTAATGTCTAAAAATTATTAAAAAATTACTATGATGTAGGAAATCTTTTTAGATTTCCAATTACTATTTATAATCAAAATTTGGACTTGTATAAAACCACTTAAAAATTGTTTTCGTAAAACATATTATGTTTGTGTCATTTTCACTTTAACATTAAATAAAAAGTAATTTATGTCATTTCCCAACAAAAGTGGATCCATGAGGTCCCCAAGTTGACCCATGGCTTTTCATGGTCGGAAATAACACAACCAATGAGGTTGGGACATGTTTCTAGGTCATTTCATATTATTAAAGTATTATTTATACCTTAAACTACACTAATTACCACTAATCGCGATTAAAAACATAATAAGTTACTATTCACCAAAAAATTATTTTAATCTCATTGAACCACATTTTACATACTAAAGACAACCATGTATGTAGGATTTTCAAAATTCAATACACATTAGTGGTAAACTTTCATTTAACTGAAAAACCAGTTTGCTTGATTACCACTTAGTGGTTTCACTATTCATCAAAAATTGAAGTTTTTCAGAAAATTACCAAAAATTCACCCCAAGCTATATTTGATATTCCGAATTCAAATATAAAGTCCGTTTTAAAAATTTCAAAACATATTAGTCACATTAATTAATTTAATAATTAATTCCCGCTGTCAGAGCAAATAGCGTGTTTTTATAAAACAATAAGTATCAAAAGATTGACACTAGTTTAAGTCTGATTTCAAAGTGAAATTAATTCCAACGACCACTATTGGATTTAATGGTAAAAATATTTTCTAATTTCACTTTAAAACCAATTAAAAATATTATCTAATCATATAAATAAATTAGATTAAAAAGTGGTTTTGAATTAAAACACAACATTCTACACTATTCATTAAAAAAATGAACTTTATCGGAAAGATACCAAAAATTTACACAAAGTAAATTTTGATGTCCCGATTCTTAGTAAGAGTTTTATTTTGTCCAAAAGAATGTATAAGAGTGATCAAAACTATATTTAATGACAGTTCTCCATTAAAAGGCGATGAGTGAACCTTTAGTGAAAACTAGGGCATATACACCTAAAATTGAATTCTTTCCGTATTTTAAGCCTTTATCCTTTATTGTATAAATGTAAAAACATTTAAGAACATATATAATCATATTTTAGTCATTTCTATCCATTCCCGCCATTACAACGGCTACATGTTAACTACCATTTGAAATAATATTATTTTATTATTAGAGTGCAACGTAAGAATCCCAAGAAACTCGTTGCTGCGTGTTGGGTACGCCATCAAGCATAGCATCCCCTTTAAAGTCATTTAATATTTTATTCACAAATATGGATAAATATAAAAATGTCATATTCTTTATTTACCTGGGGTGTTACAGCAAGCCCATAACATGTCCTCTATAATATGAATCATACTCTCTAACTACTCATCTTCCTATGAGAGGAAAGTCATACTAGAAAAGAATTGGGTTACAAGAACCCTCTTTAATCCCTTCCAGAAGTGTTATGTGAAACATGAATCGTGATCTAAAACTATATAACATTGTATTCCATGAAACTACACCATCTCCTTAACATAAAACTCACCCAACATATCAATAGTTAAAGTCTCTTGGATTCTAATGAAATGAACCGCCTTAGTTAATAGATCCACAAACACCTAAATTGCATCGTTATTATTTTGTGTCCATAGAATACCCACTAAAAACACATTGTTACATTATCCTGCTACGATTTTGGAATGAGAAATGGTTATAACAACCCACATGGGCACTAATGCTCGGCCATAAACTGCTGACAAGTAAGGAATCACACCATAGAACCCGCAACCCCTTACTTTATTCCTAGCCGCCAATACTTCCAATGAAGATCATAATACATATTAGTTAAACGAGGATGAACTGAACACATTGATACATGAAGCTCACGTACAAAATCTTCACGCACACCTATTGGAACCACAACTCATCCACGGACATAAACAATTCCATCAGCACCAATATCCCATATATAAGTTGACTCCCCACCATTAAGACTTTCCTTATTGACAAACACTCTAGGTCCTCAAGTTTACTCTCCTTGACTCGGATAAAAAAGTGTGGAATCAAATGATATGATGAAAGGGCCATATTCTTGTTCCCATCTCGCACCTCTAGGTGTATCTCAGAGAACATGTCCATCATTACAAACTTGATGTTTTATTTTTGAACCACCTGATTCTAGTACTCTAACTCAGAGAATCCTTAACACTATTCCCCTTTCCAAGTGTATAATCCAACTAGAAATCAAAGGACTGAAACTACTTGACCCACCTTCTCTACTAATGATTCAGATCCTACTAAGAGAAGATGTACTTAATACTTTTATGGTCATTATACATGGTAAACTCACCTCCCAAAAAGTAATGCCTATAATAAATTAAGAAAAACCCCATAGAGGAAAACTCAAGATCATGGGCAGGGTAATTTCATTCATGATTCCTAAAATATAGCGATCCATACCAAACAACCCGATCATTCTGCATCAACACTGCTCCTAGTCTAACACTAGACAAATCACAGAACAAGGTATAATTCATACCCATCATAAGAAAGATTAGAAACATTGTGGTACTCAACCTATTCTTCATCTCTAGAAAATAATCCTCACATGTTTTAGGTCATTCAAACATAACTCCTTTTTGGGTTAATAGCAAAAGTTTCACTACAAAATGGTATAAATCCTTAATTAATATTAATTAATAATCAGTCTATCCCATTAAACTCTGAACATCAGAGAAATTCATGGGCTACTCCCAAGACACAACAACCTGCACTCCCTTCAGATCTCCTGGCACACCTACCTTATAAATAATGTGACATAAGACATTCAAATAATCAATCAAAAAATAAAATTTTGATATCTTGAAATAATTTTTGTGCACTGTTAGTGTAATCAGGACAATGTTAAGATGTTGGGAATGTCGGCTGTGAGTTCTAGAGTACACTAAGATGTTATTGATGAAGACAACTTGGAATAGATCGAGATATGGGTGAAATATTTGGTTTATTTGATCCATGAACACATCTAGTTCATTGTCCAACCTAAAGAGCCTCACCACAAACTCATACAACCTATACCTACTGTTGACTATAGTAGGAGGTATATCAGAATTCCTCACTCTAATCTGGTGATACCATGATCTCAAATAGGTCATATAATACACCAAATCACCTCTCAACTGGTCATGCATGTCATCAATTTGGGGAAGTGGGTATCTATTCATAACTTTCATCCAATTCAGTTTCCTATAATTGAAACATATTTTAAATGGTTATTCGTACTTCTTAGAAAACAACACGGGAGAACCCCATTGAGATATACTAGGATGGACGGACCCTTTATTATATAATTCCTTTAACTGATCTTTAAACTCCTGGAGTTTATTCGGTGTGATTTGATATGGTGGAATGGGAACTGGTTCTTCCCCCGGTAGTAAATCTATTGTAATGTCCAAATTTGTCTTGGGTGGTAGCCCTGATAAATCCTTAGGAAGAAAATCCTAAAATTGATCCACCACAAGAGGAAATAGATGATTTTACACTCCTATATTATCAAATATAAGGAACACCGCTTGGGTTGTGAGTTCTCCCAACTGCTAACAAGCTAGCCCGGCATGGTCTTCCCAGACATCCCACTCACCGTGAAGGATATAAGTGTCTCCCTCAAGAGACATAAATGTTACTCAGTGATGGTAATAGTCATTATGGTCCTGGTATAACACCATCATATCCATACCAAAAATTAGGTCAAAACATGAAGTCTAGAGGACAAAGTGTTTCCACAGAAAATGATATCCACTAGCCTCCAAAGAACAAGCCTTACACTCTCCGATATCCTTGGATCGCACACCCAACATAGTATCAATTGACAAAACCCCACACACATGTTCCTCTTCTAGGCCCAACACAACCAAAATATGAGTATAGATAAAACAGTGGGTGGAACTTTTGTCAAATAAAGGAATAGAAAGGGTAAAAGCTATAAGGATCATACCTAAAATAGTAGATCATCCTTCCTAACCATATATAGGTGTAAACTGAACTGCATGGATCTAACCTATCCCTCTACCCTTGGCTACTAATTGAGTACATGATGTTGTACTTACATACTGAAATGAAGATATTTTCCCATAGTACCATGTCTACCACCCTTACAAATATGGCCCATGGACATCCAAATTCCTACTTGATACAGGATTACCAAACCCCCTTCCTGTACTTTTCATCTACCTCTAGATTCCATATTTTCCCAAATTTTGAGGATTAATACAAAACCTCTACACATCCTCATCCTTCCACTCGATCGACACTCAACTGGTGGTTAGGAAAACTGACCCATCATGTGTCCTGGCTTACCAAATTGATAAAAAAACACCTTCTCACCACATTGAGAGGATGAAAATCTCTTCTGACCACCTTGTTCACTTTCACCCTGATGGAAACTCCCAATGATATGCCAACTTCCCTTTGAAGCTACACTAATCATCTGCCGGAATGGTGCCATAAGTACACTACATGAAGCACCCATCATGTAACCTTATGTGATAAGGTACTGATCCACTACCTCTATAATAATTTAAATGGAATACATTTACCTGAGACCAAATATGATACCTCAACCCATCCTGGAAACATTTCTCCAAAACTACCTCTTCTCCTGCCAACATCAGAACGATGCACACAAATTGCTAAAACAGATATCATAATCCATCATCGATATCTCCCCTTGGGACAAAAAATTAAAATCCAGAGCTTTATCTTACTCAAGGCCTCTAGAGAGAGATGATCTAGAAAATTCTCCTATAAATCCTTCTATAACACTCACTCAGCCTGCTCAATCAGCACCACGATGTCTCACCAATTCTTTGCATGACCTCTCAGCATATAGACCGCCAACATGACTCAATTCTCAGAAAGAGTCTCCAAATGATCGAGAATCATCTAGATAGACTCTATCTATAACATGTCTTCCTTTGGTCCACCCTTCCTTATAAATATTGTAGGGTTCTATAGTAGAAATTCCAAGGCCGCCTGAAACATGCTTGGCACAACATACCCTCGGTCTCATTCCCTCATATTCATGAAGTGAGCGAGATTCTGAAGGAACTTCTATTCTCTGTTATTCTGGACTACCACATTCTATTGCTCCACTACTAGAGGAGAATTATTAGGAATATCCTATTATCACCCAACCAGTACATATCTTCATGGCAGAATTTCTCTACAATTCCAAACACAAACTATAGAACACATAACACAGACCTTCCATAGTTCATATAAAATAAGGTTCTTATCTATCCATAAACAACTCATTCACATACACAATTCCAAAGGTCACCAAAAAAATCATAAACACCACCCATGACCATCCCTACCATGGGTCATGGTTAACAAAGGATAAACTGACTTAAAATTTTCATGTTTTATATTGGACATCATTTCCTCATATTTTGAGGAAGGTTAAATGCATTCTACCTCCCAAACCCACACACCCTTCCCAGGTGTTCCTATCATGATACATGTCACCTATATCCTAAGGTTCCTATAATAATTCATGAATACAAAACCTCATGCCATTCTAGCCACAAGAGAAGTATCATAAAATTTTCACACCACAAAACATGTGCATCACCTAATGGTGAGATATAATCATATGTAACAATGCATATCAAGAATAATAATTTCCACCCTAGGTGACTATTGTGTTCCCTCATAAATAGGATAGCTACTCCCAAGCACGAGATCATTGATAAGGCCTAACACATACCATTCTTATTTCTATAATCCCAAGTAGTAAGACTATAGAAAAGAACCACTCTAATACCCCATTGTAATGTCCCCATCCTAGAATTCACTAAATGGTGCCTCGGGCCAGTTGGTCACATGACCTCAAGTTCACCTCCCCTTATACCAATGGATGCTTTCTAGTAGTAGGGGTCTAATAATACACATGGAGAGATTATTCCCTCTATACTAGAGTAAGCCACAACAGATAAAAATGTAAAGATAGGAAAGATTTTCAATAACCAAAAACATGCATAAGAAACAACTCCAAAAATTGGGTTCAACCAAAAACAAAAATAAATATTCCATGTCATTCTAGTTGTGTCACAACTGTAAGAAACCAAAAATTAAGAAAATTGGAAAATCCCCCAAATGATCCTGACTTTTAGTCCAGAACCTTATCTATGTACATCCCAAGCCTGACTCAACTCCCAAGCATAGGGCCCTTTCCATTTTCTTGACCTGAAAGCATGAAATTTTCTCAGGTACCCAATGGCAGCCCAAGTAGGGTGTGAGTAAAACTCAGTTATCCACCACCAATGGTGTCTACAAATTATATTGTCCAAACAGATAGTGCATGAAAGGACTAAATAATTGAAAAGTAAATTGATGATAGTTTGTGTTCCACTAGTTAACAAGGATCAATAATTCATTCCTATAATTATTACCAGTTTTATTACTTTAACCATCTTAGTTACCTTATTAATTTCTGAACTCTATTTAATGAAATAGTCATAATCATGAATTTCAATGAAAAATTGAGCAAGCCAAGTTCCCTTCCCACAAGGGATAACCATATCATCACATATAAAACACACTCACCTTGAAGCCTCAGTTCAATGGATACCATCAAACGAAACCATTAGGGTAATAGAATTCGGTCCCCATGCCCAATCTATGCATTGTGGGGTGGATTTTAGAGCCTTGTTTATACTCGAGCTGTGGCCGTAATACCCCAGGTCAATACCCCACTCTATAAAGGCATGTTCACATGCTTATATATATATATCCAATATAAACACACATACCACATAATAACCAACCATAACCAATACCAATATCAATTTTACAATCCTGAACAACACTATGGGAACAATATCATTCCATAATCATTTAACACATTTAAAATTTATCTCACTTTTCCATTTAGCTGGATTTAAAATTCCTATACCTAAATCACAAAGAATAATAACCCGTCCTCTAAATTAACCCATTAACACCTCCTACCATTTTCCACATGTTAATTCACAGAACACATTTTCCATTTTCCATGTGTTTGTCCTCTTATGAACTTAATGTAGAAAACAAATTTCGATTAATGCAATCCCATTAATTCTATTTAACTTATTTTTCATGACAAGACAAATAACTCCTTATATATTTTAAACATCTAGAAAAAACTACCCATATTCTCTTATTAGCAATCATATTATCTAATTACATGATCACTATGGTCTCTATTTAATCACAAGTTAATTTCACACTTCATGTATCCATTAACTATGTTCACGAAGGTCAGCACAGCCCATGGGTGGCCCTTAATCCTTCAATTAATTCTCCATTCATCCCATGGGGATCATGATAAGATTGATTTTCATTTAGGAACCCATTTCACCAAATATCACTAACGGTACCAAGAACACAAAAACAATAACATAAGAAGACAATTTCCTATGCACATATCTATATAAAAACCGTGGTATATAACATGTATACCACCTACCTCAAATCCATTGATGAAAATGATCTTAATAGAAGCCTTAGATCCCAATAAAAACCCCATTTTAATCCAAAACTTAGATTTCATAGAAAAAAATAATTTTTAAGGGATTCATAAGATGATCACCCAACACACAGTCCCTAATCCAAAAATTTGAGAAATGAGATGATCAGAATCACCTGGATCTTCAATTCGCAACCAACGATGCGCAGAATATCATACAATCAAGAGATAACCAACCTTGGGAAGGTATATGGATTGTATTTCATCACTAGATTTATAAAATGGGGGAAGGGGAGGAAAATCGAGTGAGGATTTAGTATCCCATAATGGAAAACTGTAAATTTTCTAACATTTAGTGGGCCGCATGGTTTACTCGCACGATTTTTCAAACTGTGCCCAAACAATGTGAAGTCCTCTATCTAACGGGCGATTGCTTGCATAGTTACATGGGAATTTTTTCATTGTTTTATAACTGTATTCAAACCATTGAAAGGCCTCTATTTAGGGGTGCATGGTTTTCCTAGAGATGTTGCACGGTTTGACAAACTGTGAAAAAACCATGTGATATGCATTGTCCAAGGTTGCACACTTTTACTAGGAATACCACATGGTTTAATTAATCAAGTTCCAACTATTTTCCATTTATAGTTTGTCCCAAGTTCACTTTCATTCATGTTTTGAACACCAGGAACACCCTCGATGCCCCACATACACCTGGGATAATTTCATTAGCCCACAATAAGAGATTAAAACTAAAAAATAAACAATGACATACATTCATGAAGTATGAAAACTTACAGATAACTACTTTTGGATTTTCCCCTAACTAAGACCAACCTATGATCCAATAACTTAGGCATGATCAAAACCATTTACATGATATGTTCAAACTCATCAAGATCATGGCCCAAACCTTATACGTTGAACCACCCCATAAAGGTATCCCTATCAAAAACCATACTCGTAGAGTGTCTATTGGAATATTAAATGGGTATGTATTAGGAAACTAAAAATATTATTATTTAAACTATTTTCAGTAGTAAAAAGGTTTTATTTACTTATTATGATTGTTATATTATTAATGATTTTTATTTTGATACAATAAAACTTAAATAATATTTTTAGTTAACATTCAAAGTCAATTGAGGAATTTATTTTAAATAATTAATTGATTATTAAAATAAATAATATTTTAATAAGATACTAAAATATAAAAAAATTATTAAACATAAATGATCATATAATTTTTATGAAGTCAAATGTAATTTTTATAGGGGTTTGAAAACTGTTATTATCATAAAAACACAGCATTTCCCAATAAATGTAAATTATTATTTTATAAGTGAAAATTTTTATATTTATAAAATTATTTAGTTAAATAAATATTATTTATAGAATAAAAATTTTCAAATTATCTAGTGGTGAATGTTTCATAATTTTCTGAAATAGTCGTATTTTCGGGTAAAAATTAATAACCATATAAATATAAAATAGGTATTATAACATCATAATGAAGCAACAGTGTTGTAATAAACACTATAAATGGTACCCATGACCTAATATTTGTTTTACATTTAAAATAATGTTATTTTGTTTTTATTTAATTAATTTCATTAAGCCTTTATGAATCCTCCAGAACCATTAATATATTTTAATGTTTGAAAATCCTTACTTTAAGAGTATGACTCACTTGTAAATAATAAAGGGTATTATTTTACAAATTTTGGACCTTGGCCTTATTTAATAATTAAAAACACCCCCTATTTTGGAACAAACCAAGGGAAAAACCATGGTAATGTGTTCATTTTTATGGTAATTTTATTATATATAGTCCAAAACCTATGTTTGGGATATTATAATAAATACCCATTAATTTACTATATAAAACCACCCATGCTACCATTTTTACTCATTTTAAATCCTTTTAGAATATCCTTAATATTCCATCTACTCTCCAGAGTCCTTTTAAGGTTCCCAAAATCTCTTAAGAAGTTCTTCCTATGAATTTGGTGTCACACACTCTAGTATGGGATTCTAAAATTCTCTTCTTTATTCAAGTTCCTTTATTATCTTATGGATTCAATTTATAATTCCTAATATTGTTAAATGTATTTACATATTCCTATTTCTGTCCATTTCATTTCAAAATGATAAGATACCCCTTTCTCCCTCATCAACCAATTTTATGAATTTTTAAGTGACGATGTTATCCTGCCAAAATCTCACTACAATTTTCCCTTGCAAAACCATTGTGTAGTGAATACCATACCCATTTCATATCAATGATGTTAACCTTAAAGAAATTATTATTAAATGACTTGGGACTTAAATGTATGTATTTCACACTCTATGATTATGAAATAAAATATGTTGATGAATAAATCCATGCATTATGGTATATATGGAACATATAAGCATGAGAATAAAATTAAAGTGACAAGTGTGCCCAGAATTATATAGTGATCCAGAGCACTGGGTAATGTTTGTGTCATGAGACTTCAGGTTGTGATAGGGACTAAACCTTATTCCTTTGTGGTAATTTTTTAATCATGATTTCTTGGAAGTTAGCCTTAAACAATTTTATGATGCAGGGTTTTAAGTAGTTTCCACATATCACATGTTACCTTTATGATTGTCATGATATATCATGTCTCATTATTCATATTTATTATTTACACACATTTTATGCCCCATTGATATGACTATTGTATAAAATGTATTTTTCTCTTCATGTTATTCCATTTTTATTACCTTACTGGGCTTCATAGCTCAACCATTTATTATGTATATCCCCAGGTTATCCCATCTAGTTTTTAGTACATACATGTTAAGGAAGTTTTCAATAGAGATGATGTTTTTATAATTTTGAATTGTTATGTAATATACCTGATTCCCAAATAAACTTGACTTATTAATTATCTAGGTCATATTAAGTGTATCATTTTTTAATATATCATGTATTAATGTAAAATAAAAAGTAGGGTTGTTACAATGCCTAGTTGTATCACCTACCATTTCTCCTTCTAACTCACCCAACCACCTAACACCTATGTGACTCCATTATTATATCTTACCTAAATTTAGTTTCCATGATAAATTCCTTCTTCTCAACTATAAAAATTTATCAATCCCACCCAATCCATCATCCCACACAACCCTAAATTAATCGAATATGAATTTCAATTCCCTCTCCCACTCCTCCTAAGGAGTTCCTCAAGATCTAAGGAGTCCCCCCAATCTCTACTAAGATACATGTAAAATTAAGGGTGTCCAATCCCTTCCATTCCATTGAAATTGTAAATCTATTATTATAGTAACTTTTACACATAATTTCTTCATTTTATTTTCATTTTATATCAATTATTTAATATATTTTTTGTGAGAGACTACTTATCCACTATCATTCTTTCATTTTAACTATTTTTTATTATATTGACTCAAGGGTTCTCATTTCATCCTTTACATTTTTTAATTACATAAAATTATTTTAATTTTATAATGCTTATAATTATATGAAATGTTTAACAATTTGATATATCTATTAGTATATTTCCTCTCATTTAATCATTTTCTTATGTCAGAATAATTCCAAAAAATTGTAAAAATTTTTAATGTATAGAGTGTATGGTTTTTCTATAAATGGTATCAATATATAGATATATTCATGTGGATGCAATTTTGGCCTATATTGGACTCAGGGTAATCAAAACCAAATTATTTTTATGAAGAACTTACTCAACCACACCCCTAATGCAAGATGAATTCTCCTAAGACTTCACAGTAAGCTCAAAACTCCTAGGGTATGCTCATTTGAATATTTTCACACTTTTTAAACAATAATGAAGGTTTTTCCCACCATTTCCTTAGTCTCCTAACAATTCCAACTATTGAACTTGATTACTATCATCCACAAATAACCTACTACATAGAAATATCCCTTCACCAATATATTTCATTATTAAGGGTACTTCATGTTACATTGATAATACCTAGTAGAATATCGGATGATTAAGGGATGTTCTTTTAGACATGAAAATTATTCCATTGAAATGGAATTTTTTTTTGAAATTTTCATTATACTAATAGGCATTTATTTCATCTATAGATTCCATAGGTAATTGTATGAAATCTCATGCTAATACTTATTGTTAATGCATTAGACAAAATTATGTGATGGTTGGGACCCAAAATTATATAGCCCCTTGATTCATCAATAGGTCTCATGAGACAAAACTTATTGGGTTTCAGTGTATACCTCTCCCGATATCAATATATTGTCTTTACGGAATGCCTTGGAAACATGTTTTGAATTCAAAAATTATACATTACAACTGTATGAGATCAATGAATATTGTTATCCATTTTTTTAGTATATTTAATTGATATAAAATTCTGAAAATATAATTTTATTATGGATTCATGATATTTATTTATTCCTCACATATCCCTTGTTCTATATTTATGTTATGATAGATTTGATTTTATATTAATCATTACTGAGTATCCAAGCTCAACCATATTTTTTTTCTTTCCTAAGGAAACCTAGAGGGGAAATATATTCATTTTTCAAGGATAAGATGTAAGGGATAATAATTTTCTTACTATGTGTTGATACTATATCTTTTATTTTGAAATTTAATATATCCATGCACCAAGTTTTCAATGAATACTATGTCATTGGAATCTACAAGAACTCTTTTACTCAATAAAAATAGTTTAATTTAACCATTTTCTCTAGGTTTCTAGAGTTTGGGAAGTTGTAGTTAATGTAATAATATGTTTATTAGGAACCATTGGGACTATATTAATAGAATACAAGTTTGATGGTGAAATTTCTATTAAAAACACTATATATTTCCTCAAAACACTCTAGAAAACATAATAAGAATTTTAGGTTACAATTCAATATCATGTTTTTATTTTTTGGTTAAATTTTAAAGAGATGGAAGAAGACATTATGAATAGAAACTTTATCAGAACCCATTTAAAATGTAGCAGTGGTCCCCCAATGATTTTTAATGAAGCTTGTGATAAAGCTAATCTAATCAAAGAAATAATAAGGATTTTGAACCAGGATATTAAAACTAATCTCACCTTCATAGAGGGTCTTGATGATTCAAAAATGGTGTAAATATGTTGGACCACTTCATGTGATAATGACCTACAACATTTAGTGGAACTACTAATCCATTTGTAGCTGAAAAATTGATCAAGTCCGTGGTAGGATATTTATTGCCTTGGGAAGTAATGAAAAGGAAAAAAAATCATAGTGTAATATCATTTGTAGGGAGATGTGGTCTAATGATTCTTACTTTGTAAATACTAAAGAGGACGATGATATAAAGTGTATGGAATGTGGAAATTTTAAATAGATGGTCTACGAAAATTATATTACTTATGAGAAAATCACTGAAAGGGAAAGGAAATTACACAAAACAAGACAAAATAAGGAGGAAAATGTTGCTGAGTATGAGGATATATTTGCAATATTAATTTCAAATACTATGGACTATGTACATAGAAAAAAAATAGGATTGTTCATTTATTTTATGGATTAATGAAATTATTTAAAAGGGTATTAGTCTCTCATAAATTTTCATCATATGATAATATAGTATCAAGAACCATTAAGATAGAAAATTATATCTCTAAAATACATGTATTCATGGGAAATAAGGATATAGAGACTCTGGATAAGAATCATGAGAATAATAGTTTATAAAAGGGTAAGAATGTAAGGATGGGATTTACCAAATGTGATAACTATGAGATGAAACTAATTGGGGGTTCTACTAAGGGAACAAGAGTTTTTTACAAGTGTGAAGAAATCATTCATCAATCTCATGAATGAAAATCTAAGCAAGAAGTTGTTTATTTTCAACTTTTTAACTTTAATGAGAAGGGACATTATGTGAACCAATTCTCCCAATATCAAAGGAATTTTCCTCATCTTAGGGAAGGGAATAAATGCTATGCTTATGAAATTACCACAACTAATGTTGATGTTACTAATTATGTGTTTGAAGGTACTTTAATCTTAGACTCAAAGTTAGATAATTTTTTGATTAATTTATGATATTTTCAATCTTTTATATCTTCCTTGATTTCCAAAAACATCAAATATTTCTCTATAACCCATTTAAGGGAGTTATTAAATAATATATTAAGTGGAATTATTACTGAAATGAAGATATTTCATTAAGTTCCAATTATGATGCATTGATGTACCCTACTTGAAAAATTGGTTAATATACCCATTATTGACTTTGATATGATCATTCGTATGGATTTTATTTCAAATAATAATTCAAAAAATGATTTCTATGAGAATAATATTTTGAATTATGATAGTGAGGTGGAATATCCTATATTTAGAGGGAAGACTTTATCATCTAAATCATGTCTACATCCTCCCTCATTAAATATCCATAATTAAATTATATTAATAAAGGAAGATCAATCACAATCTATGGTGAATGAAGATATCCTATAAATATATAATTAAATTATGGGGAAAATATTCATGGAATATTTTCAAGAAGAATTACCTTGTCATCCACAAGTGCATGAATTTGAGTTCTCCATTATTCTAAATTCATAAAGATAGCTCTAGATCAAATTCATCCCACAGAATCACACTAGTGGAGTTTTTGGAGTTATAGGAGTAACTAATGGAGTTATGTTATAAGAAAATTAATATGCCTCAGTGTTTCACTGTGAGGAGCCCCTATTTTATTAATGAAAAATAAGGATGGTTCTATAAGATTTTTCATCAATTATAGGGATCTCAATAAAGGGCGTGATATTCTTCTGCAAAAAACTGAAGATACCCTCAGAAATATAAATTATATTGGAAATATAGTATGTGTTAATTTTAGATCAATAAAATTTCTTTTCATAACCGTATTACCTCCAAGGATGGAATATCTATTGATCCTTTAAAGTCAAATTTAGGCAATGAATATCCCACATCAATGAAAATAATTAAAATCTAAATCTCCATGGTTTTAGTATGTTACTATCGATGGTTCATTGAATATTTCTCCTAGTTAGACAACCCATTAACCATATTGACATATAAATGGGATAAATTAATGTGTTTAAGGGAATGTTAGGAATGTTTTGGAGATATGGGATGATATTGATTAGTGCATCAGTGTTAATATTACCATCAAGTATGGAAGGATTAGTAATATATAGTGATTCATAAAAGAAAGGGCATGGTATTTTCATTATATATAATAATAGGGTTGTTTCCAATGAATCAATTTAATTAAAACATTCATGAATACATCCATCCAACTCATAAAATTATGAATGAGTTCGTAATCCTTTATTTAAAAATATAGAGAAAATACCTCTATGGTAAAATATGTGATATATATATAACAATATTTTGAAGTATATCATCTTTCAGAAGGATCTCAACATGAGTAAAATAATATGGTAGGAACTCCATAAGGACTATAATTACTCGATACACTAACACTCTGGTGAGGAACACAAGGTTGATGGTGCAATGAGTATGAGGTACCATAGAATTATTACTATCATGAGAATTAACAAGGATCTTATAAAAAGAGATATAGTAATGATTTATATGGTTATTTTTAATAATGTGATTTATCATGCCTTTTTTATGAAATTTCTAAATCATCCTTATAAGAAATGATAGATAATTAGTGATGGAATGAAGAGGACATACAAATTAATATTAAAGAATTAAATAATGGTTAATTTATATAATTAATCTATAGAGATGTAGTGTTAATGTTTTGAAAGTGTTAATGTGTTCCATAATTATGAGAGTAGAAGAAAGAACTGTTAGATGAAGCACATAGATCAAATTTCTATAAAAACAATAGAAATATAAAGATGTATAGGTATTTAAGTGACCATTTTTTGTGGGATGGTATGAAGTGGGAAATTGCGATATATTTATCCGGATTCATAGTCTTCCATATATAAATTGTGAAAGACAAATAGATAATGGCGTCATTAAACCAAAAACTATTTATATATGGATGTGGGACAATGTTATAATGTAATTTTAAACATTCCTCTCCATGCCTCTAATCGTGACCCTCATTTAACATAAAAATTCTAGAAGTGTCTTTAATGGGATCTCATCAATGAGATAATTTCAAAAATCCCCAATAATCCCCAAAATTATGGGAAGACTAAGTCGGATATCTAGAAATTGAAAGATATAATGAGATAATTTTATCATGAATTCCATGGGAGAAAATATTAGTATTTACTTTAGACAAAAAATTCAATTAATAATAGCTTCCATTAAAGCATCTATAAAGATATATATAAATAATTATATGTAAAGAGTTTTCGTAATATATCATGTGGGAAATATGTTCTAGGATAAAATATGGTTGGAACAGATCTTATAGAGGAGAGATCATTTAAAATAAGGACTATTTAAGACCATATTAAAGCATCCCATAAAACTAAAAAGAGTTATGGTAATAATGAAAGAAAATACATTGAATTAAAAATTGGGGATAATATATTCCTGAAGCTTCCCACATTTAATGGAGTAATAAGATATAGTAAAAAGGGTAATCTAATCCCTTCATAAATTAGGCCTTTTGAAATAATTTAAATAATTTAATTTTTAGCTTATTTCTTGGTTATATCGCGCAACCTTTCTAAAGTACATGAGGACTCCCATTTTTCATTAGAGGGGAAATATATGATTGATCTAATTCATGTTCTCATGTTAGAGGGAATAGAGTTATAGACTGAATTTTATTAGTAAGGGTTATGAAGTAAGGAAAGAAAAAATCAATCCATCAATACATACAATCAATGAAATCGTACTTTTCAATCATAAAACACAAGATCTTTAACTACCTCAAGAAATCATAAGATTTATGAATAACACTTAGAAATCATAAATCATTAAAAAACTTATGGAATCCATAAAATACTTACGTTTTAGCTTCCACAGCTATGTAAGGAGTTACATTTTGAATACCCATAATAGTATGTTCCCTAAATCTCTTAGGAGAAACATTAATGTTTACCTTTGTCCCATTACCCAATTCATTGGAGAGCTATCTCAGGCTCACTCATCCTTAGTTTATCACAGAACAACCTATATACGTAAATAATTCTCAATAACCATAACATAATCATAACACATGAATAATAATAAATGAAATATAACATTTCCACATTGCATTCACAAGATATCAGTTCAAGATATTCACATAATCAATTCCTTTAAAACATTCAAAAAGTAGAGTTTTGAATCAAAGTGTCACATACCACTAAGAATCTTTTGAATGAAATTTAAACTTTAAAACACTCATGTCCATATTAATATATCCTTAAAATCATTTCTAAAACATGGACATGAAAGAGAAGTATTTAGAAGCTTAAACATTTATAACCTTTAAAACGATGTTTTACTTAAAGAATATTTTACCACTTGATAAACTCTTGAATAAAAATCATTAAATAATAACATCAATGAAAAATATAAATATCATAATAATATAGAAATTCATGATATAAAATGTCAAAATGGTTGTATATAAACCTTATAGGATAATAAAGGTGCACAATATCAAGATATGCCTCAATGAATGGAGATTGAGAGGTATTCCCTTACAAAGATTGTACCATTAGATTAAGGATAAATTAATGAAATAATTATGTGTGAAAAATATAAACACACCCAATATAAGTGGATAATAATTGTAAAATAAAAATATATCATTCACACATACTCAAAAAATGATATAATCAAGATGTATAAGTTTAACCCAATGAATTGAAATTGGGTTAAGAAGTTCCCTTACAAAGAATAGGCAGCCTAACGCCGTCACTTAAAAATTCATAAAATGAGTTAATGAGAAAGAAAAGGGTATCTCATCACATGGAAATAAAAAATAAAGAAATAAGGATTTATAATAACATATCCAAACATAAGAAAAAGTAAATTAAAATACATAACAAAAATAAGTCTTTTACTAAAAGTGGAGGGTGAAATGTTCCCTTTCCTTGTATCTGACTTGTCTCGTATGTTCCTTGTTCTTCTTGAATAATAAAATTAAGTTAATTTATAATTTTTCTGAAATTTTTTCAATTTTATTATTCCTTTTATATCACTTATTTTCTTTTTTTATGACAATTAGTTAATTATTTGAGTTCATCTCAGATGTTTTCTCGTTGTTCAGAACTTGAGTCAAAAATGAACTTGCTATAATTACAAATTGTCTATATGGTCAAATGTCCATTATCTCCAGAATGATATTCATGATTTATATATCATATATATCATATATATCTAGTATATATGTATTTATCATGGTCCATATAATTTGTTTATATGAAACTGAAATGCACTGTTCATGTAGACGGTAAGTCGTACGTACGCATGAACACTACTTTCATTTCATTTTTTTTCCTTTTTAATGGAATTAAAACCAAATGATACATAGGTATATTATTATTAAAGTATAATATAATATTTTATATGCATTACATAATTTAATTAAAACTATCCATTATACATTCCATGTATGGAACGAATGAGTCATATCACTTTCAGGGGGGTAGTTCGCATTTCTTCAAATGACATTATCGTATTTATAAAACATGAAAAACATAAAGGATTATTATAAATAAGTATTAAAGAATCATATAAATATCATATATATCATATATAATTATAGATACATAATAATGGTCCCCATGAGTGGTGGTAGGGGAATATCGAACAATCATCATTTCGTGGGGCAGTAGTTCGCTATACACAGAAACAGTATGTCTGTATCCATTAGATGGAGGTGTGTAAGTTTAGTTCAAATAATTCTCATAACAACAAAATATTATATTGAGTATACTTGTGTTGTTATATATTAAAATAATAATAAGATCATAGTTATTGGAGAAGGAAAATAATGGAAAGAAACTTGAGAGAAGACATTACCTCAAATTGGGTAACTTCTTTTGAGTTGAGCCAAAGGGCTATCTTGAATTTCCTTCGTCCTTGGTTAAGGATTCTAGGAGTAAGAGAGGGATGTTAGGAGATTATTTGGGCAGATTTTGGATGAGAAAATGGGCATGAGAGATGTGAGTATTGGGTTAGAGTTGGTGTCCTTTTATAAGAGGGAGGATGGGCTCTTTAGGAAAGTAAAAAAGTATTATTTTATTAAAAAATTATTTTCATGATCAAAAATTACAAAACTCATTAAAATTTAATATAATTTGAATATAAGTTTAAATAAAATCATCCAATAATAATTGGAAAGGTTTTGGGTATTTTTTTTATCATTATCGTTTTTATTTAACCTTTTTTAACTTATTTAACTTTTACCATGTCTTCTTGTATATTCATACAATATGGTTAATATATTAACTATAAAATTCTAATAGACCCAAAATGGATCATTAATGAAGGTTTTAACATCATATATGATATTTTTCCTAATATTATATTTTTAGGACTATTTTATCATATAATAAAATATTAATTTATTTAAAAACTCATTTATGTCACTTTTATACTATTCATATCATGACTTTATAAAAATCCATAACAACTAGATCAATTCAAAAAAACTTCTTTAATTCAAAGATAACAGGTCATAAAAATCCATAAAATTCGTGGATGACATTAAAAGTTTCAAAATAAATTTATTTTAATATTTATAACCTCATTTATTTAAAACATTCCATAATGTGGTAATCATTACATCATCATTATGTCATAAATAAATTCATTTATTTGATGTCTAAAAATTATAAATAAAATACCATGATGTATTAAATATTTTTATATTTATAATTAATATTTATATTTAAATATATCAATTATATTACCCTAAATTGAATTTGTTTTAGCAAAACAATACATGTTTACGATATTTTTATTTTTACTTTAAATAAAAAATTTATTAATGTAATTATCTTACCCAAGTGGCATCAGAAGGACAAAAGTTCTACCCAAGGATTTTATTGGTTGTCCATAACTTATCCAATAATTATAGGACAAGTGTTAAGGGAATTTTATATTATTATATTATTATTTTTACCTTGAATTGCCCTATTTACCTTTAACCGCGGTAAATAAAAACCAAAAGTTATTATTCACTAAAAATTATTTTCATCCTATTGAACCCAATTTTAAATACTAATGAAAGCCATGTATGTTGGATTTTTTAAAATTCAATGCACAAAAGTGGTAAAATTTCATTTAAATGAAAAAGTTGGTATTTTAACAATTATGCAGTGTTTTTCACTATTCATAGAAAATTTAACGTTTTCATAAAAATGCAAACAATTCACCCAAAAATAATTTTGACATTAAGAATTCAAAAATGATGTCTATTTTACCTAATTTAAAACATATAATTTTTGTTAATTAATTTAAAATTAATTTCTGTTGTTAAAACAAGAATGTGTGTTTTTAAGTAGTAAAAACTACAAAAATATTGACATGTGTTTATGTCTAATTCCAAAGTGAAACTACTTCCAATGACCAAAATTTGATTAAATGGTAAAAATATAATCTAATTAAACTGTAAAACCATTTAAAAATATAATCTAACCATATAAATAAATCATATGAAAAGACAATTTTGACTTAAAATGTTGTATTTTTCACTATTCATTAAAAATGATCTTTATTAGAAAAATACCAAAAATTTACCCAAGGTAAATTTTGATATCCTACTTTTAAATAAGAAGTTTATTTTTTCAAATGAAACATATAAAAATGAAAAAATAATATTTAAAAGTGGTTCTCCATCCAAAGGCGGTAAAACTACATTTTATAAATATTTATTCTTAAAATTGGATTCATTCTCATTTGAAGCCTCTAAATTTTATTGGATAAATGTAAAAACATTTAATGAAAATTTATAATCATATTTTAGTTAGTTCTGTTCATTCCGACCAATACAATGTCTAGGCCTCAACTACCAATTAAAATAATAATAATAATATATTATTTTTAGGTATAACTCAAAGTTGTGTGCAATGCAAGATTTCAAAGAAACTCGTTGTTGCATGTTGATTAATCTATCGAACATAGCATCCCATTCAAAGAAAAATTAATATTTAATTCAAAAATATTAATAAATATGGAAATTTCATATTATTTATCTACCTAGGATGTGGTATCCTTCCCCCCATTTGGGAATTGTGTCCTCGCAATTTTAAAATTGGGCACAGAAACATTATTTAAAGTACCACATCGGAAAAAGAGTCAATAAAACTATAACATTAAAAGAAAGAAAGAGAAGTACAAAGGTCACCTAAGATAACACATAATATGATTCCATGAAAACATAGAAATGGAGGATAAACTAAGTGTCAAGTTCTCATGGAGAGTGATATAAAATATGATTAGGAGAAAGTTAACAATCTGAAAACCATAAAATTTTGATGGGTTAAATGGTCTTTTATTTCAAAATTAGAAAATTAAATGGAAAATGTTTTTTTAAGTTCTCTTTCATAATGTTGGAGATTTTATTTATGATATTGACTAAGAACATAAGGAAATATACTTATAATTTGTGTAGTGTTTCATCCTTTAATAAGTTTCTACCAAAAACTCATCTTTTCTCCAAATGATGAGTATTCAAGATGACTTGGTCACACCTAAAGAGATAGAATCAACTTCTAGAGAATAACATGATCCAAAAAATATGAACCATATATTTTCCTTACCTATATACATCAACCAAAACCGAAATGATTAGTACATGATCAGAAAATTCCCAAAAAGGATAAACTTGTATATAAATAAATACTAATGTTAATCTCAAAAAGTGAACAAGTAATATCCAAAGATCAAAAAAGACTATTCAATACACAATTGTCCTTAAAATTATTCAAAATAATCCAAACTAAGTTTGAAACCCAAAATTTATAAGGATTTGATCTCATAGTCTTCCACAAAAATCATAACATTTATCTCCAAATAACATTGTCTACTCTTAAAGTCTCATACTAAAAAGTAATTAACATAATCTCATATTATTAAATAGGTTTATCATTTCCATAAGTAACTCAAATATCTATAATCCCACAATAAAATCATACATTCTTCCAAAATAAAATTCCACCATTATTCATCAAATGAAATACCATAGTACTCTATTTTTCTTAGGAATATTGTGTTCCCCAAAAAGAGAGAATGTCTTCAAAAATAGCCTTTATCACTTAATCACCAATTAATTTTTCTATACTAAGGATATCCATTTGATAAATCATAAGTTTCCAAAATTAACTTATTCTTGATCCATAAAATAATTTAACTAAAAATAATAATTAATGCTAATCAGGGACTTCATGTAGTCTAGTGGTAGGTGATAAATCCCAATTGCACTTTTTTTGTGGGTTTGATTCCCGCATCGTTGTCCGGCATGTTGGGTTGTCACACGGTCTGCATGTTTTCCTTTTTCGAAAATTATATAATTTTATAACATTTCCAAAAATGAGATAAATTACTCAAAAATAACCATAACATAATTTAACCACAAATGTTTTCTCATACTACTCATTTTCATTAAAAAAATTAATAACATGTAATTATCTCAAATTCAAGGATCATATAAAACCAAATGGTACTTTATAAGTATATCCACAAAATAAAAAAACAATTCTTCCTTGAATTTTCATATATCAAACTTTAGGTTTACCCATACTAGAAAAAGTATTCGAAAGTAATCTTATCATTAATACATTTAAACATATCATCATCTATAAATCCAACAAAACTCTTAAATTCCTAAAATGTAGACATATTATTTATCAAAGATTCTTCCTGATTGTTTATCCATGTTTTCCATCTTATTCTTTTATACTTATTTCCTACAAAAAAATCATGCATAATGTTATAAGATTTCAGTAATGTCAAAATATGAGCGATGAAATAATACATACCTTTCATATGTCATTTCCAGTGTGTTCATCCTCAATTGGAATGGCATTGGGCTTTGGTAAACATATATTTGTATGATCCTTCTGATCCCATTCCCTAACCTTTTTCGTAGGACATCAATTAATGTAATGACTATACACACCACATTTAAAACATTAAATTGATCCATAGGAATGAAATTCTTTCCCTTTCATAGAGTCAACCAGACTCTTCCTTTTTTCCATGGAAGGTTATTACTTTATGACCTTCATTACCACATCTATAGCATCTTCTCGTCCATTTGAAGCATTTTCCTTGATTTTTCTCTCCAAATCCTTGACACATAGGTTTTTTAATATACTTACCTTAATGATTATTACCTAAACTTATGTAGGGATTTATGTCTCTCATATATGATGCCTTATAAAAACCACCAAGGTTTATGTGGTCAATGATGACTCTATATAGTTGGTTGAAAATTATCACAAGATTCCTCATTATAGCTCCCATTTCATTCAGTTTCTTATTTAGAAAATTGTCACATTTTTATTCACATCCACATCTACTTCGGTGCCTACTAAATCCAGCCATATACTAAAACCAAAAATGTCAGTGTGATTATATCAGTAAAATCATCATATAATATCTTATAGGGAGGGTAAAAACAATGATATACTTATTCATGTTATCTTAAACTCATTCGATTTATCTAAAATAACTATGAATCTTTCTAATATTTTAACCATTATGGTTCTGTCGCTTATGATTAAATTGCACCCTGACCTCTAAAGTTATCTAAACCGACCTATGATACCAACTGTAAGGCCCCATCCTTAAAAAATTTCTTAACTTGATTTAAATCAATAATTAACATTGAGAATCTTTTGAGGTTTAGAGTTTTAGAGAACTAGGCCATAACTATTACATCACATCTCAAATATTACAAATTAGACACTTCTAATTAGTATATATTTAAAAAAAACTCTTAAAATAAAATAGGAATTCTTTTCTTGACATAAATCTTCTTGAATTATTCCTTTCTCTTACCCTTCCTTATACCCTTGGAGAAACATTTAAATAACATGGGATGATTTTATAAAGATCAGTAAGGGTTATAAAATAAGGAAAGAAAACATTATTCCATCAATACATATAATCAATGGAATCACACTTTTCAATCATAAAACATAATCTCTTTAACATACATCATGAAATCATAAGATTTATGAATAACACATAGAAATCATAAATCATAAAGGTAACTTGTGGAATTCATACCATACTTACTTTTTAGCTTTCACAGCTATGTAAAGAGTTACGTTTGGAATACTCGTCATAGTATATTCCCTAAATCTATTAGGAGAAACATTAACATTTACCTCTATTAGGTTACCCAATAAATTGGAGAGCTATCATGGGCTCACCCGCCCTAGGTTTATCATGAAACCACCCGTATACATAAACAATACCCAAGAACCATAATATAATCATAACACATGAATAATCATAATGTAAAGATAACATTTCCAAATTTCATTAACAAGATATCAGTTCAAGATATTGACATAATCAATTCATTTAAAACATTCAAAAATAAGAGTATTGAATCAAAGTGTCCCATACCACTCTGAAAATTTTGAAATAAATTTACAATTTAAAACACTCATGTCAATACAGAAAAATCCTTAAAATAATTTTGAAAACATGGACATAGAAGATAAGGATTTAGAAGATTAAATATTTAAAACATTTAAAATGATGTTTTAGTTAAAGAATCATTTACCACTTGAGAAACTCATGAATAAAAATCATTAAAGAATAATATAAAATAAAAATATATATATCATGAGAATATATAAATTCATGATATAAAATGTCAAAATGGTTTTATATTCACCTTATAGGATAATAAAGGTGCACAATATCAAGATATTTCTCATTGAAATGGGATTGACACATAGTCTCTTACAAAGATTGTACCATTAGAATAAGGATAAATAAATGACATAATTATGTGTGAAAAATATAAATACAACTAATATAATTGGATATTAAGTGTAAAATAATCATATATCATTCACACATATTAATAGAATGACATGATCAATAAGTAGAAGTTTAACCTAAATAGTTGAAATTGGGATAAGATGTTCCCTTACAAAAATTAGGCAGCCAAACGATTCACTTAAAAATTAAGAAAATGAATTGATGAGAGATAAAAGGGTATATAATCACATGAAAAAAATTTAGATCAATAGTGATATATAATAAAATATCCAAAAAAATAAAATGGAAATTAAAATACATAACATAAAGAAGTCATTGACTAAAAGTGGAGGGTGAAATGTTCCCTTACCTTGTGTCTGAATTGTCTCGTATGTTCCTTGTTATTCCTGGATAATAATAATAAGATAATTTATACTTTATTCAGAACCATTTTCAAGTTTATTATTCTTTTTATATCACTTATTAACTTTATATAAAAAATATTTAATTATTTGAGTTCATATCGGATAGTTTGTCATCGTTCGGAACATGAGTCAAAAATGAACTTGTTATAATTAAAAATTGTCCATATGGTCAAAATTTCATTATCTCCTGAATGATATTAATTATTTAGATATAATATATATCATATATATCAATAATATATGTATTTATAATAGTCCATAACATTAGGAAATATGAAACTGAAATGCACCGTTCATGGAGACGGTAAGCCGTACGTATGCATGAACGCTACATTCATTTCATTTTTCCCTTTTTAATAGAATGAAAACCAAATGATAAATAGGTATATTATTATTATATTATAATATCATATTTTTTATATGTTACATAAGTTCATTAACACCATCCTTTATAAGTTCCATGTATGGTATTAATTTTTCATATCACTTTGAGGGGGCGGTAGTCCGTACTGCCTCAAATGAAAGTATCATATTTATACAACATGAAAAGCATAAAGATATTTTCTAAATGATAATTAAATAAGCATAAAAATATAATAAATATATTATATTTAATTACAGTTACATCATAATGGACACCATGATAGGTGGTAGGAGAAAATCGAAAAATCATTGTTTCGTGAGGCAGCAGTTCACCGTACACTGAAACAGTATGTTCGTATCCATTAGATGGAGGTGTGTGTAAGTGTAGTTAAAACAATTCTCATAAAAACAACCTAGTATATTTTGGATATTGTTTTTTTATATAAAAAATAACAAGATTATCATAGGGAGTGGAGAAGGAAAAATAATGGAAAGAAACTTGAGATAATATGTTACCTCAAATCGGGTAACTTCTTTAGATTTGATCCAAAGGGATCTCTTGAATTTCCTTTTACAGAGGAGAAGGATTCTATGAGGAAGAGAGTGATGTTGGGAGATTATTTTTGTAGAGGTTGGATGGGAAAAGGGGATTTAGAGGTTTGAGTAATGGGTTATAGGTGGTGTCCTTTTATAAGAGGAAGAAGGGACTCTTTAGGAATGTTTGAAAGTATTATTTTATTATAAAATGATTTTCGTTTTAAGAAAGTCAAAAACTCATAAAATGAGAATATTAGTATAAATAAAATCATAAAATAATAATTTGATATGTTTTGGATATTTTTTTATCCTTGTCTTTTTTATTTAAATCTTTGTTAACTTATTTAACTTTTACCATGTCTTCTTGTATATTCATACTATATTGTTAATATATTTACTATAAAATTCCAAGAAACCCAAAATGGATCATTAATTACATTTTTAACAAAATATATTTCATTTTTCAAAATATTATATTTTTAGAACTATTTATCATTTAATAAAATATTAATTGATTTAAAACTCATTTATGTCAATTTTTATACTATTAATATCATGACTTTTTAAAAATCCATAAAAACTTGATAAATTAGAAAAAACTTCAATAATTAAAATATATCAAGTCATAATCATCCATAAAATTCGTGTATGGAATAAAAAGTTTCAAAATAAATTTATTTTAGTATTTATAATCTCATTTATTTAAAACATTAATTAAAGAGGTAATCATTATATCATCATTGTGTCATAAATAAATAAATTTATTTGTTTCCTAATAATTATAAACAAAATACCATGATGTATGAAATATTTTTATATTTATAATTAATAATTATAGTTAAATATATCAATTATATAACCCCACGTTAAAATTACTTTACCAAAATAATACATGTTTATGATATTTTTATTTTTACTTTAAATAAAAAGTTATTAATGTAATTATCTTACCCAAAGGGCTTCTAAAGGACATAAGTTAGACCCAATGATTTTATTGGTCATCCATGACTCATAAAATAATGATAGGATGATTTTTAAGTTAATTTTATATTATTATAATATTATTTTTACCTTGAATTACCCTATTTACCTTTAATTGCGTTAAATAAAAATCAAAAGTTACTATTCACCAAAAATTATTTTCATTATATTGAACCCCATTTTACATAATGATGACAACCATGTATGTTGGATTTTTTAAATTAAATTCACAGAAGTGGGAAATTTTCATTTAAATGAAAATGTTGGTTTTTTAATGATTTTGTAGTGTTTTTCACTATTTATCCAAAATTGAATGTTTTCAGAAAAATACCAAAAATTAACCCAAAGCTGATTTTGATATTCCAAATTAAAAATTTATTTTTGTTTTACCAAATTCAAAAAATAGAAGTTTAATTAATTAATTTAAAATTAATTTTCATTTTCAAAACTAGAAAGCGTCTTTTTAAGAAATAAAAACTACAAAACGATTGACATGTGTTTATGTCCAATTTCGAAGTAAAATTACTTAAAATGACTAAAATTTTATTAAATGGTAAAAATATAGTCCAATTAAACTTTAAAACCATTTAAAAAGGTAATATAACCATATAAATAAATCAGATGAAAAGACAGTTTTGACTTAAAATGCAGTATTTTTCATTATTCATTAAAAAATGAACTTTATCAGAAAAATAGAAAACAATTACCGAAAGTAAATTGTGATATCCCTCTTCTAGATAAGAAGTTTATTTTTTAAAATGAAACATAAAAAAGTGACAAAAACTTGATTTAAAAGTAGTTCACCATCAAACGGATGTAAAACTACCTTTTAAAAATATATATGCTTAAAATTTGATTCCTACTCATTTTAAGCCTCTAATTTTTAATGAATAAATGTAAAAACATTTGACAAAAATTTTTAATCATTTTTTTGTTAGTTCTATTCATCCCCTCGAATAAAATGGCTTGTTCTTAAGTACAATTTAAAATAATAATAATATTATATTATTTTTAGGTATAACACAAGGTTGTGTGCAACATAAGATTTCAAAGAAACTCATTGTTGTGTGTTGACTACGCTATCGTATATAGCATCCTCTTTAAAGTAAAATTAATATTTAATTCAAAAATATTAATAAATATTAAAATATCATATTCTTTACTTACTTGGGATGTTACATAGAACTTTTCATAAACATATTTTTTACAAATAATTTTTTTGTTTTTTAAAAATAGTTCATTTTTTAGGATTAGTGAAAAACTTAGTTATTACCAAATCAAATATTTATCTTCTGAATTTATCATCGTATAAAAAGGCCTAAATTATAATAAAACATTTTATATGGTTAGATTTGTGATTATAAAAGAAACTATATGTTTTTTAAATAATATTCATAATTTTATAAAACCTATGGTTAAAATATTATGAACATTAGTAATATTTTCCAATAAAAGAAAATTTTCATGGTATTTTATTTTAAATAATTATTATTCTGATAAAATAAGGTTTCTAATTAATTTGGAAGAAACATGAAATTTATTTTATTTATAATAAACTAATTTATAACATGAAAATAAAAAGAATGTATAATTTTATTCTAAATATAATTTTTTTTCTTAAAAATACATTTTTGTAAAAAAAAAGTGGTTTTATACATGGAAATATTAAAATTGATTTTCCTCGCACATATTAATTTCATTTGAAAAAATTAGTTTCATATTGGGAGGTAACAAGTCAAAAATATGTAACAAGTCAAACATTATTTCAATTTATTGAAAATAAATTTAGCAGATTAAAGAAAAAATTACATCAATAAAACTAAAGTAGTTGTTCCTCAAAATTAATTTTATAATATTCATATATATATCATCTACATAAATTAGGTTATTATTATTTATATTATAACAATAAAATTATTTTTAAACACACAAAAATATATACATATAATCTTTCAATAAATATTTAATTGGGAATAGTAATAAAATCACTTAACGTATTAAAAATCATTTTTCTATAAAAATTGATTGTCCTATATATTTTGTTTTAAATTAAAAGTTTATTTTATCACATTTAGATATTTATTTAGATTCATTTAAGTGAAAATTTATATTAAAAATCTAAAAATTTGATAATAGTGGTCACATTATATTTTTAGTAATATATTAGTTACCCTGGTTAATTTTTAATCGAGATTACCAAGGGTAAATATAAGTAAGTGAAGTATCTAAAATTTTAATAATTAAAATATCATATAATGCTTCTAGAATGTAATTTTAACTCTCAAATCCATACCCAGATGTCTCACCTAACATATCTTTAAATAACTCTCAAAACCCACCTAACAACCATGTGATTAAATTCTTACCTCTTACCTAACATTTGTTTCCCTAAAACCCCCCATTTTCACCTATAAAAGGATATCACTCCCATCCATTCTCTAACCCCACTCTGCAAAAAAAGAAGTTAAAATTAATTTCACTTCCATATTCATCTCTAAATCCATCACAAATACTTATTAAGGTTCTACGGAGTCCTCCAAAGCTTTCCAAAACTATATGGAAATGTAAGGTTTTCCACTCATTCTCTTTATATTTTAATTGATGTTATTTCACTATAATAACATTTACACAAATTTCAATGATTATAATTTCATTGTATTATAACCAATTTGATATTTGGAAAGTGAGATATAACGTATCTCTTCTCATTATAGCCTTTTTCATATATCCTTATTATTTTTACATAAGGGTTCTCAATCCACCACATTCATTTTCAATTACATACCATAATTTTAATGTCCTCATGATTATAATTTTATGTAATTATAACCCATTTTATATAGATAAAATTATATTTACACTCATAAAATCTTTTTCATGTGCTTTTATAATGGCTAAAAAATCTATATTTTTTGAATCAGAGGAGTGTGTGGTTTTCCTTGAAATGATATCCATGTTAGGAGACTATCAATTGAATGCGGTTGTGGAACAAATGAAACTAAGGGTAATCACCATGAAATGTTTTTTTTTGTTGCAATGACTAAACTATCAAAATTATGCAAAATTAGTGGGCCTAATACTAGACACATGGATAGACAACCTGAGGGGAAATTATTTGGAATATTCCCAAACACTTTATGAATCTTGATGAATGATTTTTCCTACCATTACCTTGGACTCCAAAAAATCTTAACTATTAAACCAGATTACTATCATCTATGGATAACCCAACAAATTAAAAGAATGATCACCTTTATATTTATTATTTATGGTTAATTCTTATTACATTGATGATACTCTAAATCATTAAGTTGATTAAAGTATATAATCCTAGACATCCAATCTATTCCATTGAATAGGAATCATTTTGTTTTCAATATTTTTCATTATACATATATACATGTTTTTAATCAGGTAGAAATTCCTTATATAATGGTCATAAATTCATTATTTAATCTTATGGTGAACCCAGAGGACTTGATTATGAGATTGGTGGGGCTAAGAATTTTGTATCCCATCGATGCATAGATATATCTCTTGAGAAATGATATATTGTGTTTTCATGAATATCTTTACCCAAATAAGTATAGTGTCTTGGAATAGGGCCTTGATAGCATGTTTTAATATCCATAATTATATATTCCATTAGTATGAGATCAATTATCATTTTTATCCGTGTTTTCTTTATTTTTCACGAATATATAATTACCTCATTTTTAGTTGATTATAGATCCATGTAATTTTTTTATTCCTACCATATCACTTTTTTCATGTTTATATTATGATATGTTTTTGTATCCTACTCCTTATAGAGAATATATTCACACACTTATTTGTTTTTCTTTCCTCAAAAACCCAATAGGATAACTATGTTCAATTTTTAGCGATATGAGGGAAGGGATAAAAATTTTCCTATGATGTTTTCATGTTGTATATTATGTTTTAAAGTGTCACGTATGAATGTATGTATTATTCCAAGACTACTAAGTTGTGGGATCCTTCTGGAACACTTGTATTTTTTACCAAAATTTTAATATAACATCCAGATCTAGGTTTCTAATGCTCAGGTTGTGAAAAAATAAATTAATTTCAAGATAATATGATTGTTTAAAATGGAAGAAAAGAAAGAAAACTTGTGACTAACTTGTAATAAGGGTGATACATAAGATCAAACAAATGATCATAGAAGGAAAACCATTTTAATATTTTAAAATAACATGGGTTATGATCCCATGACATAAAAGGGATGTGAAAACAACTTTTAGAAAATGATAGAAGGTAAATATAAAGGTCGCATGAAATAATACAATATTAATTTTCCAATTATAAAGGAGTATATTTGAGGTATGGGTTTAATATATACATGGAGTAGAAACCATCATTAGAGAGTATGTTAATTATAAATGAAAAAGGTATACTTTTTGAGAAGGATATTAGAGAAGATAAAATATTTGAATTTAAAATTACTTTTCATTTAGGGAGGAAGATAATGCACCATGAAATAAAATATTAGGGTGGAAGGAACTAAGCATCGAAGTAAGAATTTTAATAGGATCTCACACCATAATCATCACTCTATGATTCCCATGTTGGTTCTGATTATCGATTCTCTAGCCCCACTCCCTCATAGTGGGAGGGTGCGTATCCATTTGCATCACCTTCTTCCCTTCCTAGGGTTTATTCCCCATTAACTATCCAATAAAACATTCATATTTTTCTTGTACCTCACTAATTATGATGGTCCATGGATTGGATAATTTATTCTAGAAGCTATTAAACTCCTCCATAGAATTCACAGATGCACCTTTTGTTCAATGAAACTCCCTTGTTTTTCATTTTGGTGGTTGGAAGTTGTCAAACAAATCTTGACATAGATTAAGCAAGAATCTTAGGGGTTTTAAAGAACAATTTATAGTAAGAATTGTCAACATAAAATAATTTCTGATTCGGTTCTCTAACAATGATATACTCTCTCTTCTTTTTTCCAAATTTAAACATCTATTTGGTGTATTTTTGTTCTTTCTATTTCACCGGTAATCTGAATTAAATATGCTTCGACACCCTTCAATGAAATCTATAAAGGATTACTTACTTTATTTACCCATCACTAATCAAAACACATCCATTATTTATATTCATGGAAAACATTTTGGATGATTCTTAGACTTCATATTTAGCTTGAATGTAGTTTTTCATCTCATTCCTCCACTTATCTGTATTAGGGTATACATCTCCAACCCACTAATGATGTCTATGTGTATTGAGGTTTTAGTGGATTTTAGATACACTCAAGGATTTATCTATAGATCATGGTGTCATTTTTGTTCCTAATATAATATTTGGGTTCATCGCAATCAGGTATGTTATAAAGGTTTTTTAGACACCCCATTCTTTCTAAATCTCAAATTCCAACAACAAGTAGTGCTTGTTGTAGTGGTAATCCAAATCCTACGCAGAAATGACCAATTATATCTTTATAATCAACTGATTCTCAATTTTGAAACCCTCATACCTCTGGTCATGGAACTTGTATGAATACATTGTTGAATACTTTAGAACACCATGAATATTAATCAAGCCCATGTCATACAAGAACCAGATTTGTTCTAGATGGAATATGTAGATAGGACCATTTCTCAAAGGTAGATGTGGTGTTGGGTGGGATGATTATTCCCTAAATCCTTAACACTATAATAATTTGGAATCAGGTATCATATAAATCCATTGTAACACAATAATCAGCCTCTATAATGGTTTTGGAAACCAAGAGATGGAGTACTAGAGAGAATGATTATTTTAATGTCAGGGTATAAAATATGTAAGAAATCATAGGCAATGATTTTATGGTAATTGAGGGTGAGAATCATGATCCTATAACTTTAAAGGATGAAACTCAGGAGACAAAATAATTTACACTGGAAACATTATAAAGCGAACCATATATATAAGATTAAAAATTCTCCAGGTTATATTTTATGAATAAAAAAGGGTAGATTTGATTTTAGTGGATATCCATTCAAAAACTGTAAGAAAATTATGTCTAGGAAAGACAACTGTAATCTTACAAAACTAATTTCCAAAAGATCATCATGGAGATACCTTTTAATATAACAATTACATGTGGATGGAATAGGAATGAAGGAAGATTTCCCAACCAATTGAGGGGATACTGAAAACCCCAATATAAATTATGAAATGTTTGAGGCTAAGTTGATGTTGTATCCTTGGTGCAAGAACAAAAATATACATGTGGTAAAATTTATTGGGAGGACATTGATTATAAATTTAATGATTATGAAGATCGGGTTGATAAATCCAGAAAGCATGAGACATCCAAGGGCCATCTCACATTATATGTAGGTATAATTCCATCAAAAAATTAGATCTATTTATTTACTCTAAAGGAAATATAAATTATGATACATTTCCCATATAATTCAAAAATAAATATCTGAAGACAATTTCTGAAAGATATATACAAGTTTAAATGAATGGTGAATATGAAAAATGGATCAACTATCAAGACTACATTTTTCATCACGGTTTCAACAAGTGGAATATCAGTGTGGTAGAGTAAATCCGAACCTAGGGAAAATTACTGACTTGAATGAGACTATAATAGATGATGACCCAAACCAGATGGAAATGACCATGGAATGGGATTTACAGAGAGTTAATGGATCTATCACTTTAAAGTTCTTCTAGAATGATCTTTTTATTTCTTATAAGGATAAAACCTCTAAATTTATTTTGGAAGCTTGTGAGGATCACACATAACCTATAAAAGTTCCATTCCTAAAATAATAAAATATTATTTTCATGTATACAACATAAAACATTATAACTCAATAAAAAGGGGGTCTAAGTAAAAAAATCTTTATGATTGTAAAATTACTTGAATCAAAAGGACGTGGAATGAAAACATGATAAGGATTTTTAAATACTGTATATTTAAATAAAATTATGATATAAATACCTAAAAGTTAAACATTTACATCACAAGAAAGGCACATTTAGTAAATAAAAATCATATCTCAATTAATAAAAATTGAGATGTGGAAACTCTTACCATTTATCTTTTCATTCACCAATGCACTCTGACCACCAATATAATAAAAATAAATATCTTAATAAATAATTTTACAAACTTATCCATGCATTAAATACTATAATTTTCTTTTCTAGTCATTATTCACATGTATATTATTTATTTTTTACATATTTTCTCACTTCTGGGGTTCATAGTTTTGACTGTTTGTACTAACATCATAGGAGCAGTGTTGGTATTTGTACAACTTAAAATTTTCATTATTCCAGTATCATAAAAGTTAGTTTAATGAATCAATTATAATGATTTATAAATTTTGAATTTCCTTTCAGGAGTGATTCATTCTATATAATTGGGGATTATTTCGACAATAAGAACACTTTGTTGATTTACTTAACCAATGAATGGTTTTTTGTTAATTATCGAGTTTAATATTGATGTATTCTTTCCAGAACCCAACCAAAATAAAATTTAAAATATTAATATCATGTTATACCATTTATCATGTTTTTATAACCATTAATGATATAATTTTAAATATTTGTTCATGTAAGTGATCAAACCAACCCAAACAATGATATAACATGATTAATGGATGATAATGTGGTGATTTTGGTACAATATCATTATACCAGTAGAATCGTGATAAAATTTAGTATTTATTAGTGAGTAATTTCATAGTTATAAATAATTTTGAGAATATTTGATATATGTATAACAATTACATAGTATGAATATTTTTTCCCTTCTAAGATATCTTTTTAAGATAGTTAATATTATAAATAATGTTTATCATTCATATAAATAATAGTTTGTTAAATTTGTATTAATTTCTTTTCATATCAAAAAAATTAGATATATCCATTAAAACAATTTTTATATCCATCCATGAAATTTGGTAAGGGAAAACACAATACAATGATCCATAGAGGTTGTACTCTGCATTTACGCATGGATAATGCCATTATTTTCATATAATGAGAGATAAAAGAAATTATTTTATTATTTAATAGACTAAATATTATATTTATAAATTAAATACCCTTTTTAAAAATGTTTTATATGTGGTTAAGGACAATTAACATGTTACATCATGGAGGAGGTACTCCGCACGTACGTATGATTCGTGTTTTTATTTTTAATAATGGAAAAGGGAAAGATAGTTAATTCTTGTATCATTATTTTAACAACAAAAATAGTATAAAATTCATACTGATGATATAATTTTCTGATGTTTAAAAAAAAGAATAATAAGTGCACATTATGAAATAAAAATGAAGAAGGTAATGTTAGATATTTATACCTCACTTCATGGATTATCTCCTTTTCTAAGGGGTTAATACACTAATGTGTTATATTTTGAAGATAAAAAACCTATTAAAGGATTATAATAAAGTATATATGTGTCTTGGGTATAGTTTTTGACAATAGAAGTGGGTTTTTGTGTAAGGGAAAGTGATGATAGGAGTTCCCTTTTATAAGTTTAAATGGCTGAAATTTGCGTAAATAACTAAAACATTTTAGTAATGGGAAGTCACTCACAAGGATAGTGGATCCAAAATCAAGAAATAATAAAGTTTGTAAGATCTAAGGTATATGTATTCCTCAAAAACCCATTCTAACTCTTTTTTTAAACATTTTTTCAACTCATTACCATTAGATTTTATACTTTTACCATTTTTTCTTAAATATTGGTAACAATTTTTTACCTAAGGTAACTTTTCCTTTATACTGAAAGATAAAAAAAATTATTGCATAATATAGACCCGTTGATTCAAAATATTATACCCATTTATTTTTTTAAAATTTTCAAAATATTTAAATGTTAATTTTAAAATACTAAATATATAATGTATTAAAATCAATTTTTTTAAAAATAAATAATATGTTCTAAAATGTGAATCTAGGATTTTTAAATTGAAAACCGGATTTCAAAAAGTATAGTAACTTATAAAATACATATTTTATTTTAAAGAATGTTAATATAATTTTCAATTTTTACTTAAATAATAATAATACTAGAAAAATCATGTTATACTGAGAAACAATATTTTTCAATATTCACATGAAAACTAATTATTTATAAAAATACTAAAAAATTATATTTATATAATATATCGATGATAAATCCAAAATTTCTGTGAATTTTTTTGAACTCATATTTAAAAATTTAAAAATTTTATTTTTTAATTAAAACATAAAATATTGTAAAAAAGTTTTTTTTTGTTTTAAAAATCATTTAGTATATTAACTATTCACTTTTCAAATATATTACTAGTAAATCTTGTTTCAATTTATTATTCATAGAATTAATTTGTATGTTTTTTATTAAGTAATAATATCCTTAGGTAATTTAAATAAAATTTGACATTCTAGGGAATACATTTTAAGTATAAATTGAATTAAGAAAAAATATCTTTTGAAATTATAAAAATCCATGACATATTGGTACATCAAAATATTTTTTAAAATATTTATTTCATTTTAAATTCTACTTACCTAGATCTTATGATATTAATGCATGTTTTAAGAATTATATACGATCTTATTTCAGTTTTGGGTAGTAGTTCCGGAAGCATGGATCTTGTATTAATATCCATGTGCTTGAACTTCTCTCATATATGGGTTCTAAAACTATAATTAATTGAGTACGTATTAGTAATTGCATAAGTAAAAACCTAGAGAAACTACATCACATTCAAGATCATACAAATTATATTTATAAGGAATAAATCCTATAAAATATTTCATTCCTTCCAACATCATTTATTTATTTTTTAATATCGTTACTGAAATTTATATCAGTTACTTTAGAAAAAAAGGTTTTAAATGTCATATTTTCTACTCATAAAATATATAGGTTTATCATTTTAATTTAGTATAGTGAATAAAAATAATATTTAATATAATATTTATTCAAGGAGAATATATACAAAAATATCAAGGGGCATTAAAAAAAGAGACCCAACTCAACCTCCTACTGAAACTCCAATAAAATCTTTTAATCCACCACCAGAACTAACTCCATTAAGAACTATCATGTTACAAACTACCCCTACTAGTACTTCACATGATCCAAAAATATGACTGAGTGTAACCCTTATATATCACCTTCAATAATTCTTGAGTCAGTGAATATCACCAATTTTGTACCATCACACTTATAGGGAAAGAAATAAACTTTAAAAATAAACATCCAAAACAAAACAAAATTATTAATGAATTTCATAGAAATAATTATACGAATAATCTATCAAATAATTTAAATTCCATAAAATGGAAATATATATAGATAATTTGAATAATATTAATAATAATAATAATCTAAGAAATTATAAAAACAAAATTTTCCTCTAGTTAGCTAACATAAAATTCCCCTTCACTAATAAAAACTATCATTTTCAATGATATGGTTTCCAAAAACCAAAAAAAAAATATCTTTATATTATTTTAAAAATAGTATATATACTAGGTGTGTGGGGGTAAATATATATACTAAATTGGTTTCTTCTTGGAACTACCATGTGTATATGTTAATTGATGATATTAATATAATCATAAATAAAGTAAATAAAATAATATATTCTAATAAGCATCCCCAAAGTCAAAAAAACATCATTGGTGTTATGCCTCACACTTGACAGACCTACCATTGTATAATATCCCATAAGTTTTACTATAGTTACACTAACTATCCATAATATTGACAAATGGTCTATTAGTATTCACTTGTAGGGACCTCACTATAAATATATAATGGTTGGGAAACTATAAACCCACTGGGACTCTAATTATTATCATGGGTCCACCAACATTGTCTCTCCCCAAAATAACCAACCTATTCTATAAAATTACCTGTGTCATATAATGTTTGTGTAGTTATACATCAATAAGTACATTTAGTATTTATTAATTCATACCCACATGGACTCTATGCCATAACATCTAAATAACCGTCCATAAAGACTCCCTACATCAACCAAAATCATAAACACCACATATCTCAAAACACAATTGTATATCACAATCCAAAACCACATGACTAGACACATCATTAGTATCATATTCATTAAGATTCCTAAATGTTTTCAAAACCCCACCATCAATCATTTAACCTCGTCAATAACACCAATATAATAAATAAACATCACAAATGGATTTATAAACCCATAATCTAGTTTATCCCTCTCCTAGACCATCCAAATAAATAATTTTTATAGTGGATATAATCATATCAATTAGATATACAATTCTTCCACATAGGATGATCAAAAACTACATCCTTGGGAGATAATTAATATGCCTTTAACATTCTATATACACAAGGCATAGACATGTTCCATGACCACTTTACTAGTTATATATTATTAGAAATCCTCTATACATTGTCATTATTAATAATATAATTCTTCATAAACCGCTATCCAATAATATATGTTATATTAAAAATTTTAAATAGTTTCACGGACCCTATTATTATGTGTCGCAGACCCATTCTTGTGTGGAATTTTCCATGTAAAAACTGTAGGACCCCTATGTGCCTCATTGATAAAGTTCTCTCTACACTAATATTTATAATGAGACCATTATTAGGTTTCATAGACCCCTTATAAAACACTATAAATTCACCCCATGTTATAATTAAAATGTTAATATCATTTACCGAAATATGACATGATCCACATATAATAGTTTATAAATTACTAATTCTCATCACATGGCCTATTTTCCATAATATGTTAGAATTTTGGGCTTTAAATTCAATATGTAATCTTATTAAATAATGTACATGTTCTCATTAATGATTAACTATTACCCACTCCATTATAAAAATTTATGGATATGATATTATATTTAAATATTTTTATAACTCATTATAAACATCACTAATAATCTACTAAAATCATAACCAATCAATTCTATGTTCTTATAATGTATCATCTAGAATTTTTTTTCTAATAAATACATTATTAATCATACATAGTTTCAATTTGTTACCCTACTCATTATATTTTATTTTCATAAATTTTCTAACCATTATGAATAAAAAAATAATTGTATATTCATAAGAATTTAAAAAATATAAGAGTTTTCATCCATCTTACATAATTCCATAATGATTATCAATCCTCAATTGATGTGTATTATTCTCTCATTTTATTCAATTCATTCACCTCTATATCATTTTATTACACTCCATATATTTTTGGACAAAATTCTTGATAAAATATAAATAAATTAATGCAAATTCTCATGGTTAAAAAATATGAAAAAGTGAAACAATTCCCTATTTTCCCATCAAAACAATTTCATAATTCATATAAAATATTTCACTGATGAATTTGTCATTCAAATCCCATAATGTCATTGTAAACTAGTTTATAGGTAATATTATGATCATAATAAAATTTCTATATATTATTTCCTTCAATTTAACTATCTTAAAATAAATCAATCACTCATATAAATTATTAATAAAAATTAATCTAATTTAAATTGAATTACTTAAATAATTAATAAAATAATTAAACTCCAACAACAGCTTGTAATTATTTATAATTTCAACCACCACATAAAATTTTCAAATTGGTATCTATGTGTAAAAACCATCTCTTGAATCCAATGGATCACTAAAAATTTTATTCAAACTATAGTAAAATTAATATTTTACCCATAAAATTTTGAAATAAAAAAATGACCTCTTGAATTTCAGAAACTATAAAACATAAAATTTTTGGGTCTCCATACTACACACCCCTATAAAATATTTTAATAATGAAAATCACAAATTTTAATCATGAAAAGGAAATAATCCCAAAATAATTTTCATCCATCAATAATAATCATCAGAACACAGTTCTATATTGAAAAATAAATTAATAATAAAAATAATTATTGTCATTTTACTTGTATCTAGGATTCCTTTTCCAAAGTTATTTCCTTCACTAAACCATTTTTAAAAATAACCCATACTAATTTAATAACTCGAGATTATTTTATATTCTCTCTATGATCCTACTATTTTTCTATATAATCTAAAAATTTAATTTATTACTCAACATTAATATCACCCAAATAAATCATATGTGAAGTATCATGATAATACTTCTCAATATAGGATATATGAAGCATGTTAAGAATCCTCTCTAACTGTAAATGTTTTTATAATCAATTATTTACCTATAAAACTAACTTATATGCCTCTAAGTTGAATATATCTTTTAGATGAATCATTTTTATCTTACCAACCCACCATTCTCTAATAAATAATAAAGTAATAAAATATATAATCTATAATAAAAAAACACTAATAATTTTTTTATTTTTTTTATATAGCGTTTATTTATACTCTAAATAGTAATCAAGAAATCCTAAATAACATATTCATGTAATTTTATATCTTACACCGTCTCTGTCCTAACTATAGAAATCTCACTAAATATAATCATGAATATAATTTATAGAAGGTAAACCCATAAAATTCCCCATAATGGAACATACCAATTGAGGATTAAAATTTTATATTTAAAAAAATAATCAAATAGTAAATGATATTCCCATTATCCTAAGAAATCCAAGATTCATGATCTCAACATAACCTATAATATAGGAATAATTTTCATAGTTTGAACTTAAATTTGAATATGAGATATAGTGTAAATAAAAAAAATTAATATTTTATTAATAATAAATGATACAATTCACCCAAACTCAAATAATTATATTTATTTATGGGAAAAATTGGATCAGAGAATGTATTTTCAAATTTCAGTTTTTACCCCTTAATTTATACTCTAATATTTGTAAGAGAAATATATTTATTATCATTACATTGAATTGAAATTTCATGATATTATTCCTCAATCAATGTGATTTAATGTTTATTTGTACCAACCTTGAAATATCTCACCTTTGATAGAAGAAATAGGATTTAAAGTTAGATCTAGAATGGTCTCATCAACATAGACACTAAATCACCATATTTTCCATAATTTCATAACATTGAGTTATATTGGGAAAACAAATTCTACAGCTAATAGAGAATATCATTTGGAAAAAATAATTCCTATATATAGACACCTAGCTTATATGTTAAATGAATAACTATGATTAGAAGGTTTGAACAAGTTATTTTCTCGAATTTCTCTATTCGCACCTGTAACTGTAATGTCTTGGAAATTCTGTATAATTTTTTTAATTATATAGAATTATTTGGAGACCTCAAAATCTGGCGGTGCACGATTCCAAGGCTCAGAGTGCCCATAATGATCCGTCAAAGTTTTGTTAAGCGTTAATTAGCACGCATAAACAGTTTTCTTGAAAAAGTGGAATAACTCATAAATTGTTACTCAGATCAGAAAAATGAGGGCATCATGGCGCTCAGGATAGTGGGTTTACTCTAGGTGTGACTTAAGATTAGTCAGTGTGGGCCTCCTGTGGGAAAACCCGAAAATGGCATAATCGTAAATAAAATAATTAAATAAAGTTAATTTATTTTTCAAATGCTTATAACTCACCAATGGTAGCTCGGATTAAAAATATGATACCACCACTGAACTGTTGAGGGTATACTTTCTTTAGGAAGATACTAACATTGGCCGGTGTGGTCCACGAGTGATAGTTATTTTTTGGTCTTAAATAAAATAATTAAGTGACAATTATTTTATTATAAAATCCATAAATTTTAAACGGTAACTCAGATTGGAAATCTGAGAGTATCTTTGGGTTTGTTGGGCCGTGTTCCACTTATGCAGAGCCTAACCTCGACCAGCGTGGGTTGAGGGTAACTGTTAATTATTTTAAATACTTTTCTTCAGGTAAGTTTAGTAAACGCGAGAGAGGCGTTTTGTAACCTTTGAACTGATGCTCAGAATTGAAATTTGAAGACATCGTTGAACTCGCAGTGCCAATATTCGCTTAGAAAGACATTCAACTCAACCTTAGTAGGTCAAGGGTGAATATTAGTTTTTGAGTTTTTCATGGGAGCATTAAAAGAAATAATAAAATAAAACAAACATGTTTTTTTCATGGGAGCATTAAAAGAAATAATAAAACTAACATGTTCCAATTTATTGAACCAATTTAATGTGCCAACTTTGATGTGCCAACATTAATCCTTAACTCATTAAATTGGCACCTCACCTCTCACTGGAGAATGGTTGGAAAAGGAGGAGGGCTTTAGAGAGTTTGAAAGAACTTTCTCCAACAAAGGAGACCCTCCAACAAAGAATGACTTCCAGAATCGAAGAATGAGGAATGACCTTGGAGCGTCTTGTAGGTAACGAACACCAACATCAATCTTCAATGACTTCGTATTCCTCCTCATGCCACCTCCATAGGAAAATCGAGGTAGGGGTTTTATATATGATTGAATTTATTTTATTGATTCTTAATATCCTAAATTCATGATGATAATGGCAAAATGAACATGGCCGTCGTCCCGCACATAAACCTTGCTCCTTTTTCTTTTTATTATCTGTGCATTACTCTTCCATTCTTCAGTGCCAAATATTTCATGACACTGGAAACACATAGTTTTGTTGAGTACAATATATGGACGTGGAGCCCTTGAAACAAGGATTGCGAATACGCGATCATTTAATTTTTTTTGGGATTTGAATGAAGCCATAATGGCTCACTGAAGAAGTCGGCGGTCGGCACCCCATCAGCCGTGTGGAAGGTGGGTTGGCTTGCGTCCACGTTTCCAGTTGAGCAAGAGATTGTGGCCCATCGGCCGTGACAGAGCAGGGTGCTGGCCAAAATCTTGTCGGCCGCGTGGCGTTGCGGCGTCGTGCGTCCGCGCCGCTAATAGAGCTGGAGGTCGTGTCTTCTTGGCTGCGGTAGAGGCTGAAAGTGGCTGGCATACGGATGTTTGCAGTGGAGCAGCATCACGCTACTGCGCCACTGGGAGGAAGATCGACCGGCCTTCCGACCGACCGCACCACACCGGGCGGGACCCCTCTGGCTTGTCCCGTCTTCCAATAGCCAAACGGTCCACAGACCATTCGGGAAGACCGAGGGGGCACCTCCCCCTGGTGTCGGTCACAGCGGACCCTGCCTCAGTGGACCACTGGTCTAGTGGGTCGTATCACAACGGACCATGCCTAGTGGGCCACACCGCAGCGGGCCATGCCCCGTGGGCCGCCCCGCAATGGGCCGCACCCAGCGGGCCATCCCGCAACGGGACACGCCTAGCGGGACGCACTCCACAGGGCCAGGTCAGGCCGCCCCGTACATGGGCCGGGTTGGGCCCACCAAGGCCTAGGACATCCGGACCGAACCCATGTCGGGCCGAGTCGGCCTGAACCAGTTCAGGTCCGCCCGAACCCGGGCCAATCCAGACCCATTTTTGCCTTTATGGCCATATCTTGAGAACCAAACGAAAGTTTGAAAAACTCTCTATTTTGCTGGAATCCTTGGATTGATACTATCCCTTTGATATACTGCAGTTGAGTTTTGGATAAGGTTGGAGTACGGTCAGGTTAGATCGTACCCCGAATCCAACCAAGCCCTAGGAGCGGAAACCCTAATAACTTACAGTCTGGATGTTCGATTGATGTGTCGTCTGTTGCGTTGGGTCTTTATGAAGTGATGAACCTTTGGGATACTTATTTGTGGAACTTATGGGTGGTTGAGGAATGACCTATGTCTTGGGGAGCGGTTCCACAAAGTGCTCTACATACAAAACCCTACAACTGACTGAGACTTGACGACTGCTAACTATTTCGACTCAGAGTGACTCGATAGGCCCAGTGGGGAGAGCCTATGTGTGATGCGGTAGACCCACGGTGGTGATCACCTCTCTCTGATGTTGCATACCCACAATAATCGACAGGAGGAGTAACTTAGTATGCCATGAGGGGGAGTGCCTCTGTGTGACGTGGTAGACCCACGGTGGGGAGCACCTCTGTGTGATGTGCCAGACCCATGGTACTCGAAAGGTGGAGTACCTCAGTAGTTAAAGGTTAGTGGGAAGCACCTCTGTGTGATGTGGTATGCCCATTGTACTCGATAGAGGAGGAGTTCTCCAATAGCCGAGGTTTTCTACGATGTGACTGGAGATGTTACTTGTTACTACCAATAGAATATATCCTGGTATAATCTGTCTGTACATTGTGTTTGTGATTGAGGTTATGTTATGTAATACTTCACCTTTGTGGTGTTACCTTCATGGTATACTTCCTTCATGTATAAGATGAGTATATCTTGATAACTTAGGTATATGTATGGGAATATACCTAAGTAGAGTTGGGATCTTTCTTTCTGGTCTTTCCTTTGTGGAACTCTAGGAGACCTACGGGGTCTCAGGGTCCCTACCGAGTATCATTATACTCACCCCTACACGGGATTTTCCTGTACCATGTTGTGTCTTGTGCAGACGACGTATGACACTGATCGAGTCTGAGATATCCAGGACTAGATGATGCTCGGTGGTGAACCATTTTTTGTGATGTTACGCAGGGAATACTGATCGTGAGTTGTACCTACCCTTCAAGTAGGATCTAGGATGGACAGTTTGGGGTGACGCGACGTAGGGACTAATGATCATGAGTTATAACTACCCTTCAGGTAGGATCTATGGTGGACAATCCAGGAGCTGATTTTCACCTTTTTAGTTGTTTTGTACTTTTCATTTGTAGTTGTACCTTTATTGTTGGGCTTGTATTCCGACCCCTTTCACTTTCAGCACTCTTTTACTATAGCAGTTTACTTCGTAGTTGTTTCTTGTTGTATTCTTGGACCATGTGTTTGTACAGGATTAAAGGCAATGCCTTCCTGAATTAGGGATTATTCCTTTCGGTGCTAGTCTCCATCCCATGGCCTATGGAAGGCGGGCTTGGGGTAGTCATGGTACGGGCCCCAGGGGACGGGTCGCGATAAATTGGTACTAGAGGAGTTCAGTTCTACCAAATAAACATGACTCTAATATTTTCTGTGAGGAAATAGTGTTAAGTGTTATGTGTGTGGTTTTTAGTTTGGGGAGTCCAGGGTTTGTGCAGTGGCTGAAATATCCATACACTAGGATCCTAAATTCTGATCTCCAACTCAGTGCATGAAAACACAGATTGCTTGTGTTTTTGAGAAGTTTTTATTTTTATTTCCATGGAGTTATATCACCATGTATAACATAATTACCGCTCCACACCTGTTCCTTATTAGGATGCCGTCACTTAGATATCCACCCAGGTTTACTGAGAGAGTACACGATAATGGCCCACCGAGCGATGAGGCCTCAGTGAAGGTCCCTCTTACGGAGTTAGCACCTTCGGGTGGTGTACCAGCATCACCACTACCTGTTAGGAATCCATTACCACCAACTCCACCAGTAGAGGATGCACACCGACTGAGCGTGTTGCATGAGTTCCAATAGCAAAGGCCTCTGAGGTTTCAAGGTGGGACAAATTCTCATGTAGCTGAGGATTGTCTGGAGGTTATGGCTAGATTTTTTTACCTAGTTGAGACACCGGTAGAGCAGATGGTGATCCTAGATTCTAGTATTTTCTAATGAGTTACCATGTGGATGGTCCTTATAGTGATGAGGCTTTGGTACGTGGACTGTTTCCTAATATAGTACCTTTGGGTAGTTTGTCTACTATATCACTACCCCTTGGGTAGGAGTTACAACCTGTGGTACCAGTAGAGGATGTATTTAGGCTTTGTTCCTTACACGAGTTTCAACATCAGATACCCCTCAGGTTTTGAGGTGAGTGTGACTCATAGACAGGTGAGGACTGGCTTGAAGAGGTGGCTAAGAGTTCTCTGGAGCATTTAAAGCTTTGGCATGATTACATGTTGGTAGTTGAGTATTCATCAAGGTGTAATGACCATTCCCGGTACTCGATGAATATGATACGATCAGTGCTTTATGGATCTGACTTCTGAGCGAGGTGTCTTTAGGAATATCTGAGCCATCACTATTCCTCTATGAATTCCTAGCTATATTAGGGTTCTATAGAGAACTTCTGTGGTTGAATTTCCTTTGGATGAGAGGATATAACCAATGAATGTTAGTAGTGGGAAAGTGGGAAACAGGTTCCAGTCTTAGAGACTTGGGAGTGTAAAAATGTTTTGGGAGGAATAAGTGTTTGGGAAAGATGAATCTATAGGTCTATATATGTTGAATAAGATCTAGGAGAGTAGCATGAGGTGGTGTACTTTTCAACATGTTACAACCACCCCCCTTTTTCCCCACTAGGCTTAGGGAGCTGGAGGACTGGGGAAGGGAGTAGCTGCATATGGCCAAGGAGTGCGACCCAAGGGATCTAGGAATGATTCAATGAATGGTTTATGTATACTACTAGCTATTGTATAAATAAACATAGGTACCAGTCATTTATTCCTTCCATGAATCTTGTCCAATACCTAGAGTTTCCGTTTAAACCGTAGACTTGACCCTCACGTCTGGAGATACCTTTGGGAGGAGACTTGATAATCACACTTACATCGATGGTTTGATCTGACCCTTGAGGTGAGAGTTTGGTTGGAACCTCTTGGTGGAAGCATCGTGGAATTACGACGTTAGTTTGAGTATGGACTGGGCATCCACAGTTCATACACAGATTGACTATATTAGGCAAAAATGTTGTGGTTTATCTAAAACATTGGAATGAGGTTTTCCTTGGTCAGCAAAAAATGAAAACTAGGCAGCACATGATAAACTCTTGCATAGGAGGGTGCAAACGATAAATCTTGAGTTTTCCGGACTTACCCTCATGGCAATAAGAGTTTTCAGCTTTCAGTTCCAAATAGGAGTGGCAGAGCATGGGGACATCTTTTCAAAATAGGTTTCCAGGAAATACCTCCCTGAAGGGAGAGGGACGTATGTTTTGTCTAGGTACTACCGAAGATTTGTACCCGAATTCTCTAGGGTAGCGATACCCTTTTCATCTTTGATGAAAAAGGGGGATCCTTTCCTATGGACGGAGAAGTTTCAGCACAACTTTCAGGAGATGAGACAGATAATAACAAATAGAACTATGCTACCCATGACCGGGAGTTAGTAGCAGTGGTCTTTACACTAAATATGTGGCAGCACAACTTTATGGGAGAATGTTTTATAGTCTACTCTAATCATAATAGTCTCAGGTATATCTTCTCTGGAATGGACCAGAACCTGAGACAGTGGTGATGGCTAGTGTTTCTCTAGGACTATGACTTTGAGATAGTCTATACTCCTAGGAAAGGAAACGTGGTAGCATATGCACTTAGAAGGAGGTATGGTCTGTAGTTGTTGAGTGAAGCGACAGAGCAGCTATCCGCATTGTAGATATCCTTCGTGGATAGAGATGGAGTAGTATACCTCTGGTCTATGACAGTCACACCCCCACTCCTTTAGTAAGTCAGGGAGGCACAACTTGGGTACACTGACTGCGAGGCTCGACGTGCTCAGATATCCTCAGGGCATGCACCTGATGGATTTTTGAAGGTGGGGAGCACGTTATCCTCTTCAGATGATGTACCATGATATCAGTAGCTCTACAGAATGAGGTGTTGAGGGAGTTCCATACATCCCCTCTAGAATTACATCCAGGAGTGGGGAAGATGTACCAGAACCTTTGGCGTCAGCACTGGTGGCCGGGAATGAAAAATGTTGTAGCAGAGTTTGCCTCTCAGTGCCTCACTTGTCAGCAAGTGAAGGCAGAGCATCAGGTTCCTGTAGGATTAGTTCATCCATTAGGGGTTCTAGAGTGAAAGTTGTCTGGAATTTCCATGGACTTTGTTATGGGACTTCCACATACATTCAAGATTCGTGATTCTATATGGGTGATCATTTACCGACTCACCATGTCGGCCCACTTCCTACCTATCAGATGTAATGACCCAAATCTGGAGCCCCTCCACTGGTGCCCCATACCCAGTTCACCACATGACCTCAAGCGAGTTTCCCTGAACACCAGAGGCTGCTGACTTGCAGCGAGGACCTTGCTGAGTCGGTTGGGAAACTATGCCCTCATTTGGTAAGGTATACAGTGAAAAAACAACAGTCAACAATGGAGGCAGTAACAACATGCATAACAACAGGAACCAAACATCGGAAGAAATGAATATATATAGCAATGATGATAATGATGCAGCAGGTAAAAGTATCTAAGGAAAGTAGAAAACACAACAACGTGATGAAATACAACTGAAACCAAGTGCAAAGGAAAAACAAAGTAGACTCCACAAAATCGTGAGCCACAGCTCTGTCCCATGCTCCCCGGCTCCTGGTGAAATCAAGAACCTGAAGTATAAGGGCACTTTCCCTTATCTATACCTACAACAACATAGTCTGCTTGGGCCCAAAATCATGGCCCAAACAGGGTGTGTGATGCAATCCCAGTAGGAAATCACCCAAATATTTATGCCTAACAGTCAATGAATACATGGAAGTAATATAAACAAGAAGCAGCAAATAGGAAAGCACAAGCAGCTACAATCCATAGTTCTAGCAACAAAGTACACAAGTAAACAGCCAGCAACAAAAGAAGAAACATGTAACCCTCTGGGTAGCTCTCACAGCCTAACCCCTATGGTTCAACCTATAGTATTAGAAACCCTCTGGGAGGCACACACAATCTCACCCCTCTGGTTCAGCTACGTAATTAAGCAGAATCTCTGGGGAAGAACTCACCGTCAATTCCCCTTATAGTCTCGTATCTTACTAAAGGCTCTCTGGGGAAGCACTCGTCGTCAATTCCCCATGTGGCCCGCATCGAGGATCTACAGACTCTCTGGGGATGCACTTAATGTCAATTCCCCCTATAGTCTTGCATCGTAATTAAAAGACACTCTGGAGAAGCCCTTCCATCAATTCTCCCTTTGGTCTACTACTCTAGGTTCTCATAGTCCTGAGTATAACTAAACATGCTCAGAGTGCATAAATCGTCCCATGTAAACCTCAGAACTACTCGGCTATCAACTAAGGCTCAACAATAATAATAAAACAATAGTTCCACTATCCTACAACTAGGCATGGCAACTGGCAAACGTCCTACAGGAAAAACAAGCATGGAAAAGCAACCTGAGAACAAAATAAATTACTCTACTCAAAAGAAATGACCTCTAATAAAGCAAACAAGAAAATGCAGGAAAACAGAAGGGGAAAAACAGGAAACACGCAATACCCCGTTCAAGGGTATTGGTGGAATTTTCACATAATATTCATCAACTCTCTACGGAAAGGCACAAACCACATACCTCGATCCTAAGAGATCAGTATAAGTGAACCACGATGACATATTCTTCTTAGAACAATTTAGATCTAAGAAAACGCACAAAAGGTTCATCCCACGATAACTTGGAAACGAGGAGGAATAATGAAACAAGGCTAAAGGAGAAGGAAGAACTCACCACTGCAATTCCAACGCAATCGACCGTGCTCAAATCAGAGAATGGACGGTGAGGAGAGAACTCGGAGAAGATTCGGTCGTACAGTCACTCCCGGGCGGACAAAATATGGAGAAAAAGATGATTTTGGGGGTTAGGTGTGACCCCGGTCCGTTTAATGAAAAAAAGGAATGTACACGGTGTGTACTTCTTGAGTACATGGTGTGTACTTCAATTTTCTGTACTCTGAATTAACCGGCCTCCACCTCATCCTTACACACCGTGTGTGTGGGCCGGCATGGCCAACACACGGCTTCGAGCTGGGAAAAAGTACATGGTGTGTACTCAGAAATTACACGGTGTGTACATTGAAAATTTCCAGAAAATTCATTTTTCTCAAAAACTCTAGAAAAAGGGAAAACGTACCTGAAAAGAAGATCCGGGTTCTTACAAACTTCCCCCATTAAAGTAATTCATCCCTGAATTTCCCTAATGATGCGGAGAAGGAGAAACACCGAACGGCTCCGGCCACTGCGATCGTACATCGATCTCCCTCTCCCAGGTATCGTCTAGTACTCGCCCGTGCTACCATAACACTCGTACCAGAGGAACAGACCGCCTGCGGAGAACCTTCGTACTTCGATGGATAATCCAGATAGGATTATCCTTGAATGACACATCCGCTTCAAGCTCAACTTCCTCAGGCTGAAAGACATGAGACATGTCTGAAAAGTAACGTCAGAGCTGAGAGACGTGTAAGACGTCGTGCATGGCCCAATACCTCTGAGGTAGCTGCAACCGATAGGCGGCCGACCCCACTCTCTCCAATACCTCAAACGGCCCGATGTACCACGGTGAAAGCTTACCCTGTCTCCGAATACTTTTGTGTCCCAACCTCGGTGCGACACGTAGGAAAACCTGATCTCCGACCTCAAACTCCAGAGGTCTTCTCCGCTGATCAGCATAAGACTTCTGCCAAGACTGTGCGGTAGCCATCCTCTTCTGAATCAGCTCTATCTTCTCTGAAGTCTCCTATACAAGATGAGGTCCCAGCAAAGCTTCCTCTCCTGCCTCCACCCAGCATAAGGGTGATCGGCATGACCTACCGTACAAAGCCTCGTATGGTTCCATCTGAATGGTTGCCTAAAAACTATTGTTGTAGGCGAACTCCAACAGAGGAATATTCTTCTCCCAATAACCGCAAATGTCTAGAATTCAAGCTCAGAGCATATCCTCAAGCACCTGGATCGTTCGCTCGGACTAGCCATCAGTCTGGGGATGGTATGCTATACTCAAAAGTACCTGTGTACCCAAGGCCTTCTGAAGTCCCTTCCAGAACCTAGAGGTAAAGTGCGCATCTTTGTATGAAACAATAGAGCATGGAACTACATGCAGATGAATGATCTCTCAGATGTAAATTCATCCCAGATCATCGACACTGAAGGTCTTCTTGATCGGAAAGAAGTGAGCAACCTTCGTAAGCCTGTCGACGACAAGCCAAACAACATCGTTTCCCCGAGGTGATCTCGGAAACCCGGTCCCGAAGTCCATCGCAACATCATTCCACTTCCACTCCGGAATGGGTAACTATTGTAAAATCCCCACTGGTTGTTGATGCTCTGCTTTCACCTGCTGACAAGTAGAACATCTCATGACAAAACTAGCAACATACTTTTTCATACTCGGCCACCAGTACTGGCGATGAAGGTCCTGATACATCTTGGTGACGCCAGGATGAACTGCCCAAAAAGAGGAATGGAAATCCCACATCAGCTCCTCGCGTATGTCTGCTGGCACCCATACGCGTCCTTGGAAATGCAAGATCTCATCCTCTCCCACTGTCCATCTAGGAAGAGGGTCCTCTCCTGACACAATCTCCTGCAGTACTATGCCTTCTGAGTCTGACAGCTGCGTCATCCATACCCGATCAAGTAGCATGGAGGTAACAGCTACAGAAGACAGAAAAGTCTATCCCCGTCTGTTGTGCACCTCCAGATGCATCTCAGAGAATAGATCCATAAGTTTCAACTCACTACTAGCCTCCTGAACTGCCTGAATTCGAGTTATCCTGCTCAACGCATCTGTCACGGCGTTTCCCTTTCCCGGCATATAGGAAAGCTCGAAGTCAAAAGACTGTAGATACTCAACCCACCTGTGCTACCTCAGATTCAAATCACGCTGAGTGAAGATATACTTAAGACTCTTGTGGTCAGTGAAGACCACAAAGTGCTCTGACAGAAGATAGTGTCTCCAACAGCGCAAGACATGAACAATAACTGCTAACTCCAGATCGTGCGTAGGGTAGTTCCTCTCATGTGGCCTCAACTGCCGAGACCCGTACGCAATGACTCCCTCTCCCTGCATAAGAACAGCTCTTAGCCCAACACCTGAATCATATTAATAAACAGTGTAGCTCTTTCCTGGCTCTGGCAAGACTAGTATCGGGGCTGACATCAACCTCTCTTTCAACTCTTGAAAGGATGACTCACAAAAATCGGACCATAGGAAGTTCGACCCCTTCTTGGCCAGACTGTCAAGGGTGTTTCTAGACGAGAAAAGTCCCAAATAAAGCGTTTTTAGTATCCATCCAGCCCTAGGAAAATCCGTACCTCAAAGACGTTCTTCGGCTACTCCCAGGAAACTACAGATCTCACTTTCTCTGGGTCCACAGATAATCCTGCCTCTGAGATTACATGACCCAAGAAGTGAATCTGTTCCATCCCGAAGTGGCACTTCGAGAGTTTAGAATATGGTCGATGCTCTCTCAGTGTACTCAGAACGATCTCAAGATGGGTGGCATGGTCGTGTCGAGTGTGATAGTGCACCAAGATAGCATCCATGAAGACCATGATGAAGGAATCCAAGTAAGGATGGAACACTCGGTTCATCAGTGCCATGAAAACTGCAGGTGCATTCGTGAGTCCGAAAGGCATGACTTTATACTCGTAAAGACCGTACCTACTCCTGAAGGCTATCAGAGGTATATCTGATGGTCTAACGTGCAATTGATGATAACCAGACCTAAAATCGATCTTCAAGAACACCCGGGCTCCTCAAAGCTAATCGAAAAGGTCATCAATCCATGGAAATGGATACCGGTTCTTGACCGTTAACTAGTTCAGCTTCTGATAATCCACGTAAAGCCGAAGGGTACTATCTGCCTTCTTCACAAACAGGACTGGCGAACCCCAAGGAGAAGTACTGGGTCGGATGAAACCCTTAGCTTGTTACTCCTCCAACTGCTTCTTGAGCTCCTGAAACTCAGGTGTGGCTATCCTATAGGGAGGAATGGACACCGGTGCCGCTCCTAGAACGATCTCAATAGAGAAGTCTACCTCACGCTCCAGAGGAAAACCCGAAAAGTCTTCTGGAAAGATGTCCCTGAAGCGATCCACCACTGGAGGAAAGTCCAACTATGGAGTCCCCTGATCATCCAGGTAAAGAATAGCAATCTGGGCTGTCACCCCTCCTAGCCCAAGATGCTCAAGTCTTTCCTGACTCGCCCGAACATCCCATTCACCTCTATGAAGAAAAGATTCACCCTATGATGAGATGAAACTGACTCTACGGCGATAACAGTCAACGACTTCCTGGAAGGGAATCAACCAGTCCATACCGAGAATGAAATCATAGCCTGTCATCTCTAGGACATAAGGATCCCATAAGAAGTGATACCCTGCCACCTCGAGAGGGAACTCACTACACTGGAGTACACAAGATGTCCTCGTTCCCAAAGGTGTGTCTAGTGTCAATGAGTCAGCAGAATAAAAGATACAGAGTCCAAGGCTCTCCAAAACAGCAACAGAGATAAAGCTATGCGTATCACCAGTATCGAAAAGGGCTGAAGATAAAACTGAGGCTACTAAAATCGTACCTCGAACTGTAGAAGGGTCAAGATCCTGCTCATGATAAGTCTGCTCCACGGCAAAAGACTGGCCCATGCTGCATCCCTACGCCCCTGGCTGACCACTCTGAGTTGAACCTCCCTGCTGGTGCTGAGGAACTGGTGGCTAACTTCCATGGCCTCGACCTCCACCTCGGCCTGAACGGCCGGAGGAACTCCAGTTTCCCGACTGTTGTGAAAATGGTGGGGTTGCTCCTGAACGAGGAGTCATGGAAGAGCCCCGGTCACCAGCTGATGGTGAGAAAACCTGACAGAAACGCCGAAGGTGACCCATCTTTCCGCAAGACCGGCACTCCATGGGGTCTCTCTGGCAGTGCGGCCTCCTGTTCCCTATTCAGCCACACTGGTAGCACGTCACCTGGCTGCCTGATGATGCATCTTGCTTCCTCGAATCACCGCGTGTAGGCTCCCTACGACACTTATTGCTGTCATCTGGAGGAAAAATAGCTCTGGAAGTAGAATCTCCCTGACTCGCAGCTCCAGAGTATCTCAGATTGCGCTCTGCAATCAGTTCCTGGTTGACAATGGAAGTAATGGAAGTTAGCTGGAAGATGTTCACCTACGAGCGAATCTCCTACCTGAGTCCATCCTCAAAATTCCTCACCAATAACACCCCACTCCCATCCCAAAGGGGTGTAAAACACTACAACTCAGTGAAACGAGAGGAATACTCCATGACAGATAGATTACCCTGCTCTAAGCTCATGAACTCCTGGGTTCGATCGACCCTCAGGGTATCTGGGTAGAAGTAGTCATAGAACACGTGCTGGAACTCCTCCCAAGTCATAGCCTGCTGTTGAACCGCTTGTGAGTCCATGTCCCACCACCTCTTGGCGGAGCCTCGGACCATGTAGGTGGAAAGCTTGACCCACCTCTCTGGAGGCGTCTCCAGATGCTCGAATATAGTCATCATGGCTTCGAGCCATGACTCTACAGCCTGAGGTCCTCCCTCCCCCGAGAACGTGGGAGGATGCTGCTGCTGAAAGACCCATGTCAAGTCTCCCATAAATGAGTCAGGAGGTGGTGCTCCTGGGAAGGCCTACATCATCCTCATGAAACCTTCCCTGAACTATGCATCATCACCCGCAACTGGTACAACAATTGGTGTCATGGCTGGCTCGGCTGGGGGATCGACAGGAAGTACCTGATCAGCCATATCTAGTGTCTGATCACTGCCCGATGGCAGACGTACGACCAGAGGATGTCTCAGAGGCATAGCTTTGAAAGATCAAAAGAACACCTTAGATCAGGAAAACAGGGAAAAAGATCACAAGGGTACAAAATGGGAACAGGGGAAGAAAAACATAAAAGATTGAAAAACACGACTACACGGCGTGTATAAAAACTACACGGCGTGTCTTTTTAAGACACTGACATGGGCGTGTACTCCTGACCTACAAGTCATGTACACTTTAAACTACACAGTGTGTTGACTTCAACACACGGCATGTACTTGTAACTATTTCCCTGCCCGATTTCCTTACACGGATAACCCACACGGTCCGACTTAACCCGAGACTACACGGCGTGTTCGAAACAAACACGACGTGCAATAGATAAGGCTTCGAAGGTCCGTGTTGTTATGTACACATCCATATACATGGTTGGACCTTACACAGCGTGCTCCGAGAAAACATGGCGTGTATAGGCGAAGGCGAAACTGTCCCGTGTTGTTCGTGACATGGCCGGGTACCTGGGCAAGACTACACGGCGTGTTCCGAACAAACACGACGTGTGGAAAGGAGGTAACACCGACCCGTGTTGTTCATGACACAACCGAATACCTAGAAAGGACTACACAACGTGTTCCCTATGAACATGACGTGTTCTACCCATGCTCCCCCAACCCATGTTGTTTGTGACACAGCCAGGTACACGACTCCGAGCTTACACGGCGTGTAGCTACCGTACACGGCGTGTTTCCGAAGTTACTTCCATGACACTGTGTTCTGCTCACACAGTCAGTGACATGGCCTGAAACTACACGGCGTGTTCCCAAAAAGTACACACCATGTATTCTGGGTTTTTATGGGCAGTAGCTCAGAAACTGCACAGAATTCTAGAAACACTAAAAACAAGGCGAAAAAGTGCCAAATTCCGATCCGTGAGGGCCCATAACACCTAAAGAACCAAAATTTGGCATTCACTTTAAACAAGAAACAAACCACAGTTTTCTAACATAAAATTAGAGAATCTATCAAGAAACTATCACAACAACATGCATAATCTACACAAAGTCTATCACAACAGCATGAAATCGCTAATGCACCCTAGATGGCATGGAAAGAATGCATGACATGGGATTCCTACATGTGTCTATATGATTCATGAGACGACATACCCTCATATCATCGTGTTGCCACAGAAATGGAACCACAATATCAAAACAGTAATAGCACAAGCCATGTGAATCACTCTCGGTGAAATCAGATCAACTATAAAATCTCAAAACCAACAACTGCAATTAACGAGGTAGTATGGATTTTCCCTGTACACAGGTTAGATACTCCCGAGCACAAATTAATTCCAAGTACTGAATCCATCCTATCCCTGGATAAGGTCTCCAAATAGTAAATCAAGAAAAAAGAATGCCTTTAATACCACTTTGTAATGACCCGAATCCGGAGCCCCTCCACTGGTTCCCTTTACCTGGTTCGCCACATGACCTCAAGCGCATTTCCCTGAACTCCAGAGGCTGCAAACTAGCAGTGAGGGCCTTAGTGAGTCGGTGGGGAAACTATGCCCTCATTTGGTAAGGTATACAGTAGAAAAACAATAGTCAACAGCGGAGGCAGTAACAACATGCATAACGACATGAACCAAACAGCGGAAGCAATGAATATATATAGCAATGATGACAATGATGCAGCAGGTACAATTATCTAAGGAAAGCAGAAAACACAACAATGTGTTGAAATACAATTGAAACAAAGTGCAAATAAAAAACAAAGTAGACTCCTCAGCATCGCGAGCCACGGCTCGGTCCCATGCTCCCCAGCTCCTGGTGCAATCAAGAACCTGAAGTAGAAGGGTGCATTCCCTTATCTATACCATCAGCAAAATAGTCTTATTGGGCCCAAAAGCATGGCCCAAACAGGATGTGAGATACAATCCCAGTAGGTAATAACCCAAATATTTGTGCCTAACAGTCAATGAATACATGGAAGTAATATAAACAAGAAGCAGTAAACAGGAAAGCACAAGCAGCTACAATCCACAGTTCTCGCAACAAAGTACACAAGTAAACAGCCAGAAACAAAAGAAGAAACATTTAACCCTCTGGGTATCTCTCACAAACTAACCCCTATGGTTAAACCTATAGTACTAGCAACCCTCTGGGAGGCACACACAGTCTCACCCCTCTGGTTCAGCTACGTAATTAAGAAGCCTCTCTGGGGAAGCACTAACCTTCAATTCCCCCTATAGTCTTGTATCTTGCTAAAGGCTCTCTGGGGAAGCACTCAACGTCAATTCCCCCTATAGTCTCTCATCATAATTAAAAGAAACTCTGGAGAAGCCCTTCCGTCAATTCTCCCTTTGGTCTACTACTCTAGGTTCTCACAGTCCTGAGTATAACTAAACATACTCAGTGCGCGTATATCGTCCCAATTAAACCTCAAGAACTACTTGGCTATCAACTAAGGCTCAACAGTAATAATAAAACAATAGTTCCACTATCCTACAACTAGGCATGACAACGGGAAAACACCCTACAGGCAAAAGAAGCATGGGAAAGCAACCTGAGCAAAAAATAAATTACTCTACTCACAAGTAATAACCTCTAATAAAGAAAACAAGCAAAAGAAGGCAAACAGCAGTGGGAAAATAGGAAACACACAATACCCCATTCAAGGGTATTGGTGGAATTTGCACATAATATTCATCAACTCTCTACGAAAAGCCACAAACCACCTACCTCGATCCTAGGAGATCGATATAAGTGAACCACGCGGAAATATTCCTCTTAGAACAATGTAGATATGAGAAAACGCACAAAACATTCATCCCATGATAACTTGGAAATGAGGAGGAATAAAAAACAAGGCTAAAGCAGAAGGAAGAACTCGCCCCTGTGACTCCAACACAATCGACTGTGCTCAAATCAGAGAACAGACGGCGAGGCGGGAGCTCAGAGAAAATTCAGCCATACGGTCACTCCTGGGCAGACTAAATCTGGAGAAGAAGATGATTTTGGGGGTTAGGCGCGACACCGGTCCTTTTAATGAAAAGAAAGAAAGTACATGGTGTGTACTTCTTGAGTACACAGCGTGTACATCAATTTTCCGTAATCCGAATTAACCTGCCTCCACCTCATCCTTACACACCATGTGTGTGGCCTGGCATGGCCAGCACACGACTTTGATCCGGGAAAATGTACATGGTGTGTACTCAGAGAGTACACGACGTGTACTTCGAAAATTTCCAGAAAATTCATTTTTCTCAAAAACTCCAGAAAAAGGAAAAACGTACCTGGAAAGAAGATCTGAGTTCATACATTAGAGAGCAGGGATCATTAGAGAGCTTGGTATTCCACTACATTAAGGATATTCTATGGATTCATGGACTTCCATATACGATTTTCTCTGATCGTGATGCACGTTTTACTTCCCGACTATGGAAGGGGTTGTAGGAGGTGTTCGGGATACAGCTTCGGTTGAGCACCGCATTCCATCCTCAGTCAGATGGTAAGATGGAGCGGACCATTCAGACACTCAAGGACAAGCTACGTGCTTGTGTCATTGATTTTTTCTGCAACTGTGAGGATCACTTACCTTTGGTGGAGTTCGTGTACAGTAAAAACTATCACTCCACTATTTTTATGGAACCATTCAAGGCGTTATATGGGAAACCTTGCAGATCACCACTGTACTAGAATGATCTAGGGGAGTTAGCACTCGTGAGACAAGAGACGGTATGGGCTACCAAGGAGATGGTGCAGATCATCCAAGAGTGGATGAAGACTGAACTAAGAAGGAAGAAATCCTATGCTAATAGGAGACAAAGTCCTCTTGAGTTCGAGGATGGTGACCATGTATTTCTACAGGTCTCACCTCGATAAGGTTTGTAGATATTTGGACAAGGAAACAAGTTATCTCTGAGGTTCATCAGACACTTCTAGATTCTCAGCAGAGTGGGAGATGTGGTGTACCATCTATCTTTTCCCCCACATATGCACGGGGTTCATAACTTCTTCCACGTATCCCAGCTGAGGAGATATGTGAACGACTCATCTCATGACATTGACCATGTTGAGCTGGACTTAGACGATGGGAGACATTTACGGAGGTTCCAGTAGATATTGAGGACCGATAGGAGAAGGTCCTTCATGGGCGGTCGAAACCTTTGGTGCGTGTTCACTGGAATCATGGGAACCTCCAAGAGAGAACATGGGAGCGGGAGGAAAAAATTCATGTTTAGTAACCCATTTTTTTCCTTAGTCTATGTTGTGGCTTTTTTGGACGTAAATCCCTATGGTGGGGAGAATGTAATGTCCCAGAAATTCCATATAATTTTTTTAATTATATGGAATTATCTCAAGACCTCAAAATCTGACGGCGTGTGATTCCGAGGCCTGGAGTTCCCGGAATGATCTGTCAAAGTTTTGTTAAGCATTAATTAGAACGTGTAATTAGTTATCCTAAAAAAGTGGAATAACTCTTAAATAATTGCTCAAATAAGAAATTTGAGGTCCCCATTGTGCTCATGAAGGCGGGTTTACCCTAGGCGTGACTTAAGTTTAGTCGGCGTGAGCCTCCTGTGAGAAAACCTGAAAATGGCATAATGGTAAATAAAATAATTAAATAAAGTTATTTTATTTTTCAAATTCTTATAACTCATAAATGGTAACTGAGATTAAAAATCTGAGACCCCCGCTAAAATCGTGAGGGTATGAATTCTTTAGAAAGATACTAACATTGGCCAGCACGGGCTACCAGTGAATGTTAGTTTTTGTCCGTAAATAAAATAATTTTTTGAAAATTACTTTATTGCAAATTCCATAAAATTTAAATGGTAACTCTGATTGGAAATCCCAGAGTATTTTTGGGTTCATTTTGGCCTATTTCACTTATCCTGAGCCTAACCTCGACCGGAAAGGGTTGAGGGTGACTGTAAATAATTTTCTGAACTTTGTTTTAGGTACGTTCAATAAACGTGCAAGCATCATTTTGTAACTTTTGATACAGTGCTCAAAATTGAAATCCGAGGACATAGATGAACTCGCAGCGTCGATATTTGCTTAAGGAGACCTTCATCTCAACCGCAGTAGGTCGAGGGTGAAATTTAGTTTTTGTGTTTTTCATGGGGGAGATAAAATAAATAATAATATAAAACAATCAAATTTTATTTTATTTTAGTGAAACCTCCTTTTTGAATTCTGTTTGTGGGGACTACCCGAACCCTTCCTTAAAGTGGGGAAAACCCTTTAAATCCTTCCAATTTATTGTGCCATTTTATTTCTCTAGTTTAATGTGACAACTTTGATGTGCCAATATTAATCTTTAACTCATTAAATTGGGACCTCACCTCTCACGGGAGAATGGTTGGCAAAGGAGGAGAGATTTGGAGAGTTGGAAAGGACATTCTCCCACAAAGGATACCCTTCAACGAAGAACGACTTCTGAAATCAAATAATGAGTAACGACCTTGGAGTGTCTTGCAGGGTAAACGAATGCTGATGTCAATATTCAATGGCATTGTCTTCTTCCTCAATCCACCTCCATCGGAAAATAGAGGTAGCGGTTTTATATATGTTTGAATTTATTTTATTGATTCTACATATCCTAAATTCACGATGATGATGGCCAAATTAACATGGTCATCATCCCGCACATAAACCTTGCTCCTTTTTCGTTTTATCTCTGCTTGTTCTTCATGCGTTCTTCAATGATAAATATTTATTGACTCTAGAAACACAGAGTTTTGCTGAGCGTGATATATGGACGTGGAGCCCTCAACAAAAGGATTTCAAATATGTCATCGTTTAATTTTTTCGGGGTTGGAACAGAGTCGCAATGGTTTAAGGAAGAATTCGGTGGCCGACATCTGGTCGGCCGTGACAAAGGTGGGGAGGCGCACGTCTACGCCGCCGGTTGACCAAGAGGCTGGGGCCCATTGACCGTAGCAGAGTAGGGTAGCGGCCGACATTCGGCCGGCCACATGGAGGAGCGGCGGTACGCATCCGCACCACTGATGGTGTAGGAGGTCGCGACCGATTGGCCACAACGGAGGCCAAAAATGTCCGGCTTCCGGCCGACTGTGGTGGAGCAGCGGCGCGTAACCACACCGCTGGGAGGAAGGACAGTCGGCCTTCTGGCCGGCCGTGCCAAACTGGGTAGGACCCCTCCGGAAGGTTTGACATTCTAGCATATGAACGGTCCATGGACCATTCAGGAAGACCGGGGGGCCCTCCCTTAGGTGTCGGTCACGGCAGACCCCACCTCGGCGGACCACCAAATGAGTGGGTCATACCGAATCGGGCTGCGCCCTAGGAGGATGGGTCAAGCCACCACATACGTGGGCTGGTACGGACCCATGTTGGGCCAGGTCGGACCGAACCCAGGCCCATCCAGATCCATTTTTGCCTTTATGGCCATATCCTGAGAACTGGATGACCGTTTGACAAACCGTCTATGGAACCAGTATCCTTGGATCATGATGTTCTTTTTGGTATACTACACATGTGTTTTGGATAAGGTTGGAGTACGGTCGGGTTGGATCAGACCCCAAATCCAACAGGGCCCTTGGAGCAAAAATGCTAATAACTTACAGACCGATCATCTGATTGACGCGCCATCTATTGCATTGGGACCCTTATGAAGTGAAGAACCTTTGGAATTATTCTTCATGGAACTTCGGGGTGGTTGAGGTATGACTGATGGCTTGGGGAGTGGTTCTCCCAAGCGCGCTACATACGGAACCCTACGACTGGCTGAGACTTGAAGATTGCTGACCATTTAGACTCAGAGTGACTCGATAGGCCCAGTGGGGAGAACCACTGTGGGACACGGAAGACCCAAGGTGGGGAGCGCCTCTGTGTGACATGGTATACCCATGCTACTTGACATGAGAAGTATTTCAGCAGGCCACAAGGGGGAGTTCCTCTTTGTGACGCGGCAGACCCACGATGGGGAGTGACTCTGTGTGACATGACAGACCCACAATACACAACAAGAGGAGTACCTCAGTAGTTAAAGGTTAGTGGGAAGCACCTCTATGTCACGCTGTGGGCCCACTGTACTCAATAGAGGAGGATTTCTCTAGCATCTGAGGTGTTCGACGATGTGATTGGGGATGTTACTTGTTACTACCCATAGAATAAATCCTGGTGTGAGTTGTCTGTACTTTGTGCTTTTGGTTGAGGTTATTCTATGTAATTATTCACCTTCTTGGTGTTACCTTCGTGGTATAGTTCCCTCATGTGTGAGATGAGTATATCTTGATAACTTAGCTCTATGTATGGGCATATACCAAGGTGGAGTTGGGCTCTTTCTTTGTGGTCTGTCCTTTTTGTAACTCTAGGAGACCTATGGGGTCTCAGGGTCCCTACTGAGTATCATTATACTCACCCCATGCATGGTCCTAGCACACACCTTGTTGTGTCTTGTGCAGACGACGTAAAACACTGATCGAGGCTGAGGAAGGCAGCACTGGACGATGCTCGGAGGTGGGCCATTTGGTGTGACGTAGCACAGGGACTACTGATCATGAGCTATACATGCCCTTCAGGTAGGATCGGGGTGGACCGTTTGGTGGGACGCGATGCAGGGACTACTGGTCGTGGGCTTTACCTACCCTTTAGGTAGGATATGTGGTGGACGATCCAGGATTTTCTTTTCAGCTATTTTTTACTTTTCAGTTGAACTTATACCTTTACAATTGGGCTTGTATTCAAACCACTTTCACTTTCAGCAGTCTTTTACTACATCAGTTTAATACACAATTGTTTCTTGTTGTGTTCTGGGACCATGTGTTTGTACATGATTGAAGGAAATGCCTTTCCAAATTAGGGTTTTTGCCTTTTGGTGCTAGTTTCCATCCCATGTCCTATAGAAGGCAGGCTTAGGGTAGTCACGGTATGGGCCCCGGGGGATGGGTCGTGATAGTAACTATTTTTGAACCTATCTTCCATTAATCTTTATATATGTTTACTTTTTTCATTTCAAGATTATTTCATTAGATTATGACTTTAATAATAGAGGATATGTTTTTCTTCAATATTTATTTTAACTATTTTAAGAGTTCATCTTCATTGCATGAAACCATTCCAAGATTTTGTCTTCTTCTTTGGTATCATATCATGTTATAGAAATGAAATTTTTTTGTTTCAATTTTATTTAATAAATAAATATTATTTATAGAAATATCTATTTTAATTATTTAGTTAAATGTGATAAGAGTGGAAAAAAATTTAGTTTACCCATTTCAAACCATTTCATATAAAAAAACTCTATGATGATTCATTCCCCATGGAAGAGTAGTTTTATTAGTTTAATAAATATATATCATACCTCTATTAATTAATTATTTTGAATCTAGTGGATTCATCTTATTTAATTATATTTTATATTTTATTTTTGTTTTAATTTTTAAATTATCAAATTAATTGAACATTGAACGTGAGGAAGGGTTGCAGAGAATTGCAGGATCATAGTTTTAATCATCCAAAATAATCAAAATTTGTATGGTTTATAGAGTTCAAATCATGAAACTAAAGTAAAATAATTGATTTTTTTGAATGCAGATGCCACCCTTATTGAACACTAGGAAAAAGAAGAATTTTCAATGAAAATGAAAGTAAGGATACATGGTTATCATGACCTAAATGTATTTAACATTTTAATTGTATCTAATTTTAGAGTCATGCTAATATTTATTAGGTTTCCAGGATAAAAAAATAAAGGATAATAATGATATTAAAAAAAATTAATGTATAGTGTTAAAAAATAAATAGGAGTAGTGGTTTAGATAAATTTCATTTTATCCAAAAAATATTCAAAAACCCATATTTTTACTTTCTTTTTTTAATTGTCCAAAATATACTCAATCAACACCAAAAACTTTTTTTTAAATTTTCTTATTTCATTTGTTTCTTTAAATGTATATTTTTAGGGTAAATTTAATTTCGAGTCTTGAAAATAATCTAGGTAAGAAATTTCTAAATATTTAGTCAAAATATACACCATTTTATAGTTTATGTGACAATGATCGTCTAATTTGGAGATATTTTCATTAATTTTATTATTTTATGTAAACAAACTCTTATTATTCTTTATTTTATTCTTTCATTACCTTCATTTTAATTCCAATCATATCCCCATCTTGATTTTATTTTATTTTTATTCTTTTTTATCTCTTTTTTTCTTGATTAATAATTCAATCTTTTACATATAATATTGTGGTCAAAATTTTTCCATTAATTATTTTTTTTATTTTTATATTTGATTTATGAATTGGTATTATGCTTTATATCTAAATAATCTACCATTTTACCTCATATATAGTGATAATTCATTGATAGGTGGAAAATTAGTGAATTAACTCATTTTGTATGTTTGTACTTTAAAATTAAACTTCAAAACCTGTTAATGTATATTAAGAGGTCACTACATACATTATATAAACACTTAAAGACATTGTAAATATATATTTTTAAATTATTTTCTATATAAAATATATAGATACATTATTGGAATGATATGTTAAAACCCATGATCACACATTCCACTAGAATTACTAGGTGGATTACAAACAAGTATGGATAATCGTTGAACTCGTGATGGAAAATTTATCTTTGGATATGTGTAAATTACTACCATATAGAAAAAATAAAAAATTTGAATTATAATAACAATGGATTTATCAACTGAGCTACACTTCCATCATGTTTGTATTGTGAATCTTCATCTTATTATTCATTTTCTTCTTCTTTCTCTTCTACTTTAACAACATCAAGAACTCTTATATACTTACATTTTTCATTATTTCCCAATGTACATTAACTTATTGCATGAAAGAAACCATTTCAAATCATCTCACAAAAAATAATTCCTTATATTCATATTTATTTTAATTTAAATTTAAATTTCCAATTCATAACATCCTTCAGAAACTAATGACCCTCTCCTACATTATTTTGAGCCAATGGAATAGTCATGTCTTCATGTTCACTATTAATGTATTTTTAAAATTCATATATTTTGAATGAGTGTCTATTGAGTCTTATAATGGCACAAATAATTAAATAAACTAAAAATATAGAACACTTTAGTGTCCTTGGCATGATCATGGTCACCATAACATTTTTTATGTAATTTTATGTTCAAAAAATCTTATATTTTTTTTAACTACTATAAAAAAACCTAATGGAATGATGTGTTCATCCCTCACCATTTTCAATAAGCATTGTATTCTCACACCATTGCATGTTCTACGTAATATGACCCCATATTTTAAATGTATGACAACTTTTAATCCATTTTTATTCTTCGATTATGATCGTCCTAAAAATTTCAATGAATTTTATAAATGTCCACTATAGGTGTACCAAGATGTGGTCCCCCCATTTTGATCCCCAAAAAATAACTTTTCCATTTTTATTGTTTCTATCACTATCCATTATATTTATATCTAACACTTGATTAATCATACATAGATTAATCATAAATGGATACATATTAATCACATATAGGTCAATCATATACGAGCTACCATAAGTGAGCTACCGCATGCAAGCCCTCACGACATCAACCATAGTGTGTACAAGACTTTACATTTATGAAATGGGAATATCCTTACTAATATTACTTCTAAAATTCATATTTCAAATTTTACCTCCCCAATTAGGTGAATATGATATATTATTTACAACACTGTCACATCCTCGGGCATTCTTACTCAAACAAATACTAACCAAATTTATTTTTTTCTTGAACAGTCCAACCATTTCCACTCCCTAGACCATCCCCATGACTATTTTTTATTTTCCCATGATATAATGAGGTCACATTCACTTTAAAAATAATTCAAAAATGACTATTAAACATTCAAAATCCTTCCATGTTCTTAAAATCACTCCAAATATTATAATTAACATCACCTCAAATGAGAATCCATGAAACACTTATGTTTAAAAACTATTTATTTGAAGACAAAAAAGAGAAGAGAAGAATTGTATATACTTTATCTCTTCTCAAACTCTACTTATATACTTTCTATACTTGTAAAACTCTTCATCGGTAACTAAAATCAACCCATGTTCATTATAAAATCATATCTCAATATCTTCCACATTCTTAGTTAAACTAATCTCTACCTCAGAATTTTTTTGGAAACCAATTGAATATAAATCACAATTAAAACTCTATATACATAGAAATAAATAATATTTTAATATTTAAAATCTTATGTAAAAAAAGTGAGATATATAACAATCACAAGATTTTGAAGTATATTTTCTCATAGAAAGAAATCCACATGAGGAAAAGAGGATGGCTTAAACTACTCAAGGATTATGATTTCAATATACTCTACCACCTGGGGAAGGAAAATAAGGTGGAATATTCTTTGAGTAGAAAGGATCATGGAGTTTTTAACAAGATGAGAGTTAAAAGGGATCCTATGTTAATGGATAAAGTAAATATATATATATATAGCGAATAATCATGGAAGGTGAAACATCGATACTTTTTCAAATGATTTCCAAACCATATTTACTAGAAAGGATAAAAAGTTATTAGATTGATGATGAGGAGTTTCAAAAGAAAATTAATTTTGTGAATGATGGGAGATTGATTGACTTCATATATGAAGATGGAATTTTGAAATTTAAGAGGAGGCTTTGTGATCCCGATATACCTGATCTAAAAAAGGAATTTTTGGATGGTGCTCATAGCTCCAATTTTTCTATACACCCCAGTAGCACTAATATGTATAGGAATTCTAAGGAACAATTTTTGTGGGACAACATGAAGAAGGATATTATTGATTATGAGTCAAGATGTATGGTTTGTCAATAGGTTAAAGCTGGAACACAACATCCTGGAGGAGTCATGCAAACTCTTCCAATACTTGAGTGGAAATGAGATGATATTATGATGGGTTTTTTCATGGGGTGACCAAAGAATCCAAGAAGGAAGGATATAATATAGGTCATTTTTGATAGTCTTACCAATTCAGCACATTTTCTTGCTATAAGATAAGAATAACCACATGAATTTTTATCATGACTATATATTAATGAAGTTATAATACATCATGGTGTAACCCTATCGATTGTTTCTGATCGTGATCCTTATATTACATCAAGATTTTGGAGAAGTATTCAGAAAGACCTGGATACTGAACTTCATTTAAGCACTTCCTACCACCCTCAAACTGATGGACAATAAAAATAGACTATTCAAAACTTAGAAGACATGTTGAGATCATTCTCACTTTACTCTCAAGGTATGTGGGATCAATATTTACCTCTGGTATAATTTTCCTATAAAAATAGATTCCATTAAAGTATTCAGATGGAACCACATGAAGCGTTATATAGAAGGAGATGTCGCACACTAACATGTTTAGATGATGTTTGTGAAAGAAAACACATAGGACCATAACTTGTTGAAGAAATAATGGAAAAGGTGAAGATTATCCAAACCCACATTAAAGCAGCTCAAACTAGGCAAAAGATCTATGCTGATAACTGATGAAAGGATTTCGAATCTCAAGTAGAAGATTATGTTTTCTTGAAGGTATCTCAATGGAAGGGTGTTATACAATTCAGTAAGAAGGGAAAATTAAGTCGCAGGTACATCAGACCTTTCGAGATTCTAGAATGAATTGGAGTTGTATCTTAACATTTGGCAATGCCGCCAATTCTCTACAAAGATCATGATGTGTTCTACGTATCATTGTTGAGAAAATACATTCCCAACCCAACACATATACTCACTTATAAAGAATTATAATTGGAACCTGATCTATCTTATTGTGATGATCCTATAAATATTCTTGATACTAGAGAACAAGTGATGAGAAACCGGACGACTCGCCTTGTAAAATTTCTTTAGAGAAACCATAAAACGGAATAGGCAATGTGGGAACTAGAGGAACTTATGACGAAGAACCACCTGAATCTCCTTATGCAGTAATATTCTAGAAATTTTTAAGAAGAAATTATTTTAAATAGGGGATAATTTAACACTCCATGCTTCCATGGCATGCTTCTCTTTGAATAATACAATAGCTTGTGTTGTATGCAACTTCGAGTTCTAACACACCACGAAAAATCAAACTAGTCATTTTAAAAGCAGTTATGAATAATAATACCCACTTTTTGAAATTTTATGAATTTTATTTTTCAAAATGGAATTCATTTTATGATTTGAAATATCAAAATTATCTTAGGGTGAATTTTGGGTATTTTTCTGAAAACTTTCACTTTTTGATGATTAGTGAATAACACTATGTTATTATTTAAAACCAACTTTATTTAAAATAATTATTATTTTTATTTAAATTTATTTTAAAGTAAAAATAGATACATAATAACTATATTAGTTCAATTTAATTCATTGGTGTCATTTTATAATAAGATTATATATATATAATTTTATTTAACTATTTAAGACATTTTCACTCTTTCTAAGCACATTTGAAAATTTGCATAAAATATAATTTTATCTCTTATATGGATTGAATTTAAAAAGTCAGAAAGACATGGTTGACATCATTAAGTAAAATTTGGTTTAATAGGATGAAAATAATTTTTGGTGAATAGTAACTTTTGAATTTTATTTACCATGGTTAAAAGTAAATAGGGTAATTAAACTTAAAAATGATATTATAATTATGCCAACACATGTTTTAATTCTATTTTATAAGTCTATTTCGACCAAAATAAACCTTATAAATAAAATATGATCATTTTTATCCACTTCTATTAGATTAGGACATTTATTATTATTTTATTTAAATAAGAGTTAAAAGTGTTAAATTCAAATTTTAATAACTAAAACATTTTTAATATAGGGATAGACGTAAGATAATTTCAACTATAAATATTTATTATAAATCTAAAAAAATTTCCTACATCATAGTATTTTATATTCAATTTTTAGACATTAAATAATTAAATTTATTTATGACACAATGATGATGCAGTAAATACATTATTAATGAAAGATTAAAATAATTGATATTATAAATATTAAAACTAAATTAAATTTTGCCTTTTTATGAATTCCAAGAATTTTATAGGTTAATATTCTATGTTAGGGTTTATTAAATGAATTTTATTCTAAGTAATAAAGTTGTTACGACTTTCAAAAAAACCAAATATTAAATAGTATTAAAATTGACATAAATGAGTTTTTAAAACAAATACTATATTATTAAATGATATAATATTATTAAAAATATATGATTCGTCCAAGGGACTTAGAAAAGATTATAAATTTAATTAATGAACCACTTGAGGTTCTATTGGAATTGTATAGTATGTTTGTTATCCGTATAATATAAATATAAAAGGAGACATGGTAAGTGTTAAACTATTTAACCAAGAGTTAAATCTAAAATATATGTTTAATATTGTGACCTAAAATTTTCTAAAACCAATTGTTTGAGAGTATTTCAATTCATCCTCACCTTATCCTAGAAATAAATCCATTTGGAGCCATTATAAATAGAAAATTATTTTATTATAAAATAATATTTCAAGCTTTTTCTAAAGTGACCATCACCTCTCTTATAAAAGGGTACATCCCCCTCTCTTAATTCCACACCTACAAATTCATTTGTCTCAGCCAAACCCTAATCAAATATCCTCCCAAATACCCTCAATTAATCCAAGATTCCTTATTTTTATCATAAATCCAACCTAAGGAGCCCTTTTGTTAAATCAAAAGGAAACAGCCGAAGAAGTGGTAATTATTTCATCACCTCTTTCAAATTCTTTCCTTATTCCACTTCCTCTTTCTTTGTTGTTTCCAAACCAACATAATAACTCAAGTAACTTCTACATAATATAATTTATTTAAAAATATGGTATAATTATATTCATTATTCTATCCATACTAGGAATAACAAATTCACCATACGTGTGTACGTATAGAATACCATCTCCACGTCGTGGTGTAATTTTTTATTCCACATGTCATTATTTTGATGGGTATAATAATGAGTATAATTGATGTAATAATAAATATAACATGATAATTATTCTTTATATGTAATATACCATCCAATTACAATGTATTTCACCATCAAAATAATGATATTGTCTCTCCTGTGTACGTAATGATTACCGTCTCCACGAATGCGATGAGAGTCATTCCCCATCGTAACCATTCAAGAATTATTTTCATTTTATGATTAAAAATAATTTTTAAGAAATTAATATCATTTTGTATATGAATTAAATACATCATATCCATAATAAAAATGACTTATGTAACAAAACATATAATGTAAAATTAATTAGTTAACACCCGAAACAATGATACTACTGAAATATTATTAACAATGCAATATTAGAAGATCATATATGATATCATATTTATGTATCTGGTTATTGTGTAATTTAATAATAGTTATTTAACTATTATACATGAGGTTAACGTACCCTAGACTAAGTAAAATTACAGGGTAAGTGTTAATTTTACAATCTCTTTATTATATGAGGTTGTTTTAATGATAGTATCTTGGGGGAATTTTTTATCATCAAAATATGTGTTTCTTAAAAATGTATTTCAATTTTTTTTTACTATTTCGTAGAATATGGATTAAAGTCATTTATACCCTCTTTTTACATTTTATAAAAAATTTAAAGGAATATTTCCGTCGTTTTCCAAACAAGGTACATTATGACCTTTTCTTTTTTGAACTTATATGGTAGGTGCATCTATTTTCCACCATTATAACACCTTCAAATATTCCCTTACAAGATTATAATAATATTTTCAAAATAAAGTTTTTCTTTTATAATTATGTGAATTTTAAATTATTTCAAAATAGAAAGAGATATTTCTCTCAAATAGTTTTGATTTCATCTATGTCAACATCCTTTGATGGATTATACACTTGTTTGAAGTAGATTTATTATGATACAATCTTCCATATTGTATTGAAGGTTTTGTGATATGTTTGACTATGGATTTTTTATTTTTATACCATTCATGTTTTATGGTTAACTTATTAATATTTCGTATACTAGTTTTAATATGAATGTTTATGTTATGTTTCAACGTTTTCCTATGAGGAATGAATTGGACTTAGTAAGTGAAGGGTGGAGCCCACTATAGCTCATCTATGAATCGATAGGTATCATGAGACAAACTAGTGTCTTGGCATAAGGCTTTGAAAAAATCTTATTTTTAGTCTTGGCATGAGGCCTTGACTATTTGGTTATGATGTCGGGCATTATGAATTCCATCATTATAAAATTAGTTATTGATATTACATGTGATTATTCAACTAGTAGAATATCCATGTGAATAAGTAAATGGAATTATTTTATTTATCTTTAACATATTATGTGGAAGATTAAGTTTAAAATTCTTGTGTTTTAGTATTATATGATGCCTTTAATGTTTATGCTTATTTATTATAGTTTTTGCTATATTATTATCCTTACTGATCATCTGAGATCACCCCTTTCTTATGTTTTATTTTTCCTAGGATGTGAAGAAGTATATTATGATTAAACATCAGGGATAGGCCAAATGATATGAGTGTGTTCAAATGGGACACAATGTTGTTTTTCATATTTCATGATGTAATGTAAAACATATGTATGTATCTAGTACTTCCAAATCTACAAAACTAATCGTTATATCGAGATTTGATCTCTTGTGATCATTCTAATGTTATGTAATAATACACTAACTCTAGGTAACAAGGGTTGGAACATTATAGGTTACACAAACCTAAACTTTTTGGATGTAACCATTTGATATTCTTAAACAGATATTCTATAAATTGGATTGAAGACTTGGAAAAACAAAAGTTATTATAAATTGATCAAATATTAGGTATGTTTCATATTTCTTCCTTTTGTTCTTAGGGTTTTATTTTTTTAGTGTTTTATTAGATATTTTATTTATAATAACTATATTATATATGATCTATAATTTTTACTTTAAACCACATCTCTTGATCGTGCATGATCAATAGGATTTTACAGATAAGAAATTTTATTTTTTAGACTTTTTATTCAATTAAGTACAAGATACATGTACTTACTACCAATCTTGATAACCCAATATGGGATTTGGGAGAGATATAAATACTATAAATATTATATCAAAAAGTTCTTGGTGTGGAACTTGTACTTACCAATGGATTATGTAAACAAATTTCATTGTTGGGGCTTGTAAACCTTGGTTTGGGTTAACAAAACTTCTTCCGATTTAGAATATAATGACTACTTTCATTATTGGAATTTTTTGTTAATAAATATACTTTAAAAGAGTATTTGGATTTTAATCATATAATCTAATTTTTTTCTATTTTTATTTATGTTTTTATAGTTTTATATATTTTGGCTAAGCAGGATTAACCTCTTAGTGTTTATTTTTTATGTATACTTAGTTTTCCACTTTGAAAAAATATGATCTAGTAAGAAATTAAATCCTATGATCAATTTACATTCTTGAGGGAGAAAATTTTATTTTTAGTTTAAGACTTCAATTCTCACCCTCATGAAGTTGATATGTGTTTTTCAATCTTTTAGAAAACATGGTATCCTAGAATACTCTTTAATGTCAATTTTTTATATAATGGATATTGAGTTTCCTAAAAATAACTTATAGAAGAGAGTACATCTTTTTTTTGATATATTAGAAATGTTATCAGCTGGAATTTTATAATATATAAATCCATACTGTCATGAACCAACCTGATCCATCCCTCTATCAAATACCTAAACCTGTCTATATCACACCTGAGGCTTGTTCTTGATCAACTAATTCTAGTGATAAAAATGAATGGAATCACATAAGAACTCAAGGGAATAATTCTTAAAAGGAAATTAAATTAACATACAATTGAATTTATAAAAAAATAATGACATGCTCATAAGTTGGGCATTCATGTATTTTCAAATAAGTAGAGAAAATTAACCATATATCAAATAAAATAAATCAAAACAAAAACTCACCCTAACCTCTAACTCCTACCATATAAATAGACCCTAAGATACATCACTCAGTTTCAACATATATATAATTCACAACAGATTAAATAAATGAACTGAAAGAGTGGTTGTCGAATAATCCAAGACTTATATATAGAAAAAAATAAAAAAAATAAAACTAGATCAAGAACTCCCTAAAACCCTGGGTAAAACCCAAACCTGATAACTAAACCTCTCTATGAGTGACCACGAACTAAATTTGAATGTAAAAAATCAACTCAGTCTAAATACATAAAGTTGTGTAAGTATAGTTTGTGTAGAAATTACCCAGTTTGATATTACCTTTGTGTCCATGCATTCCCATTCCATAAAAATTACTTATATTCTAGTATGAAATAAATTATAAGAAAATAGAATTTAATTTTATAGGATAAAAAAACAAGTAAAATTATTTAACAATTTAGTAATTAATATTAATTGCATGATTTTATGATTTTATTATATATAAAAAATGAATAAAAACATAATTCAAACAATATGGAAATGAAATAAAGTAACATAAATTAACGAATATTCATTGAAAAACAACAAAATACATGAAAAAAATTATATAAACTATGTATCATTGATGTAACCAACATAAAAATAAACTATAGAAAAATTTGTTATCTATCTATCGATATAGGCTCCTAATACCCTCATATAGACTTATGATTTAGTGATCCAAAATATAATCCATTTGCTAACTACTAAAGAGAACATGACTTTAGCCAATTGTGTTTGTGTTACCCCTCCATGAAACCACATCAGTAAACCAATAAAGAGTATGTGTGTTAACCTATTAGTGTGGTAATACCCCACCATTGAACCATGAACTTTATGCATTTCGAGATGTTTGGTTTATTCATTGTAATCTAAATATATATTAAATTTAGTATTATACAATTAAATACCAAACCTCATATAGTATTTAACCATTTCGAAGAGGTCCCATTTTTTTAAATGGGCAATTTATCAACCCTTAACAAAAAATTCAATGAGTGCATCTTAAAACCATTATTCTCCTCATTCCAAGGAAAAAAATTAAGAATTCCCAAGTGTTATATAATAAGTCCCTAAATATACAATATCACGGATTTAGTTAACTAAAACACACTTTATAAAACATAATAAGAAATTTAAATAATCAAAACATGACCTTTATAATATATATTGTAATTTCACATAGAAACTTGTCTAAAACTGACAATGAGTATCCAATTTAAATTTTTGAAGTTTCCCTCTACCATCATACTCATATTAATTTCCATGTATAGATATATATTGAATAATTAATATATTCTCATATGAATTTATATACCCTTGTATAGTGTATAATCTCTAAATACATATGACATGATGTTTTAAAATAATTGTACTTGAAATAAATCCGATTCAAATAACCCCCTGTTTAAAATCATATTTCAACCAATAAAATCATATAAATTATGGAAACAATAGTAAAGAACTCAACTTGTATAAACAATCTACTATAAATGTTTTATAAGTAAGAAATAAAATTATTCTTTATGTGTATAAAATTAGGAGGGGAAAATTATAAAAACCCATTCGAAAATATTCTATTGTCACATGAAAAATGTGATTTTTGTACATATATACAACTATTTGAACCCAGAAATCATATTTAAATTTATGAAATGTAATTTTAAATACTCAATAATGTTTAGCATGTCATTAGAAAGAAAAGTCAAGGATTTTTCTACTTTGAATAACCGTAAATTATGTTAAATCATCAAGAATAGGGAAATGAAGACCCTAAGAGAATATATCACACTCTACAAACCCAAGATATAATAAATTATAATTTAATCCCACCTTGGATTCATTATAGGGAATGATTCAGTAATGGATAATTAATAAGAAAAAAATTAAAAAAAGGTTAAATTGAATAGAAAGTGTAGGAGAATCCTTTACCTAGATGATTTAACATTAAAACATGAGAAGAACACCTTAAGGTGTAGGAGAAGTGAAGGATGGGGGGATCCAATGGATCCTCAGTGATGAAGCATGAGTTGGAGAGGAACAAGAGGTATAAGACATGATATATGGTTAAAAACTTGTGAGGGAATTCTATAATTCTAAAAAAATTTATATCTGGGTACATCCCACAGTTTGACGACATTATTGGCCAAACCATGTGATATTTATGATCTCCCCACTAGACACTCCTAGCCACACACACATATAGCCTACATGTTTGGAAAATTAGTGGAAAATTATTCAAAAAGTCTTAAAAAATTTATAAACCCCTCTTTCATGGTTGTCACATGGTTATCACTAACTGTGCACTAACCATACTATTGGAAAATTTTATTAAAATGTAAAAATTGTCAAAAATAAAATATGTAGTAATTAAGAATAATTAAATAAATATATAAAATATAATAATTATTAAACATTTTTTGAGTGTGATAAAAGTCCCCACAATTACCCTTTAGTATAATAACTAAATCCATCAAGTATTCACCCATCTCCAAATCCTAACTTGCATCAGACTATATTAGGAAAGGGGATACAATGTAGGGACTTGTAGTGGATCTCCCAAACATTTTGGAACTCCTATAAAATATTGGATAAAAAAATAAAGGATGTAACCAATGGATTAAGATGAAACATGCCATATAACTCCAACTAATATGAGTTTAAGAATAACTCCCAACTAAAAAATTCATCCATAGTTTCCAAAATAACAAAATTAACCACATTAAAAAATACAAGGCATCAAAAATACAAAACATATAAGTAACAGATAAACAAAAACCAACCAAACATAGAAGGAAAATATTTATAGAAATTAAATGGAGGTAATATGGAACATATTAAATCATTTCCAAACTATCACTCAAAACAAGTTAAATATTGGTTTGCTAAAAAAATATCTAATTAAGGAGAAAACAACCACTCACTAATATTCATCTAACCAAGAATGAAAAGTGGAGGAGTAATTAACCAAAAATATTACATATTAAAATAGCATGGGTTCTAATCTCAGGACCTTCTAATTCCAAATATTAAATACACTTTTAAAAATTAGAAATAATGAATTTTGTGAAACTAATATAAAATTAATCCTATTGACGGAATGAAAAAAGAGGTTTTTAAAATGAAAATGTTCAAAAGATCGAAAAGATTTTATATCCACATTCAATGTGAAATTGATTCCAATAAAATAAATCATATAAAATCATAACTAATTGATCTAATTATAATTTAAAATTAATTAAAATTACAAATCAACATAATAAATTATTTAGATAAAAAATGATATTTTTAATTAAAATATAGTATTGTGTAACCATTCGTCAAAATATGAAATTTTTTATAAAAATTCCAAGAATTCTATCAATGTAAATTTTGATATTAAAATTTAAAATTTGAAGTTTATTTTTTCAATTATAAATTATAAATGTGTCCAAAACTATATTTATTATAAGATCACCATCAAAAGGCGATAAAACTGTCTTTAGGAAAATTCAGTCTTTTAATGTGTAAAATTGGATTCATTATTATCTTGTTCTTATAAAATTATTTAGATGAATATAAAAACATTTCTTTAAATATATAATATATAAATTTTATAATTTGGTTAATATAATTCAATCCCACCAATTTCACAGCTAGGTTATAATGGTTATGTTAAAATAATGACGTTTAATTGTATATCATTTTTCATTTAAGCTTGGTGTTTTTTGAAATGTATGTTGTCAATGAAATTAAATTGAAAAAGAGTCATACCATAAAATCATGCGGTGTCACTTTTTTTCTTGATGTATTTACAATCTTTCTTTACATCTCTATGGAAATTATGAATTCCAAACATCCTGGAATCCAGTTTCACATACTCCTCTTCCATAAGTGTTGAAAAAATATCATCCAAACATTTCTTAAAATCTATTTTTTATATAATTTACTTTGATGTTTGATCTCTAGAAGTAAAATATCTCGAATTTATTGTAAACACCATGAAATTATTTTCTCTCTCTTTATATGAATAATTCCATATTATGTTCCCATATTTCATATGACTATAAAATAAATCTTGGAAATTAATCTTTATGATAGTCTTAGTATAATCAATAAATATTCACTTTATCTCATATTAATTTGGAGTAATTTTGATTATCTTTAAAAAAAATTCATCTAAAATTACTCATTAAATAGGTGATTTATAAGTATTCAAAATATTAATTAATCTATTGTGTATTTACACAATGTTTTATCTTAGAATGAAATAATAATAGTGATAATATACTTGAATCATCACACTTTTTGTCTCTAAAACTTTTCTGTTTCCAAAATTTGAGACATTGATATTAAACCATACGACACATTCATTTATACAAGAATATAATGGACAATATTTTTTTATTGCATATAGAAATTCAATCCACACTATGAAATTTTGTTATAATTTATTTTTCTAATCATTAATGAATTTTGTAATTGGAGTATTAAGAATCTTGAAATTTATACTAAGCATGAGAAAATTTTCAATCCCATTATTATAACATATGTTTCCATATATTCATTCCAATACTTATAATTTAGGACATAAAATATAAGTGGATGGTTTGTATAACACCCTGATGTTTATTTAATAGTTATTTTATATATTTATTTATTTATTTTATTATTCTATGGTTTGAGAATTTTATTTTTGATTTTTTTTTAAAATTGAAATATTTTCTTGTTGAATGATTATCACACAATTAATAAATACCATCCAAGAACCATGAGGGAGTGGTTCGTAAATATATAGATCCATTTTTCATGTTTGTAGAATAATTTTTCCCACTTTTTGGAAAAACCATACTCGTCACCACGAGTATCCAATTGGTGGTGTACCTTTGGTGTATGGGTTAGAAAGTTGTATAGCTAGACTATGTGTTAAACTAAGGATTAAATTTTTTTAGAATTTAATAAAATTAGAACACCCCTTTTAACTTCTGAAGAGATTAACCGAATTCTGTCGAAGAAGAGGTAATCGTCTTTATTGTCTATTTAAAGTTTATTTCTTCTTTTAATTCCTATTATTGTGTAATTTAGAATCTAATGTAATTAATATGATATCATATATATGCTGAGATGTTATTGTGATTAATGAAAAGCCATATTCTACTATTTATCCATCCAATGAAATGTGAAACCACCACACATGCATCCGTATGAATTACCGTCTCCACGTCTCCACGTCATGGTGTCATTTGTTTTTCATCATAATTTTTCTTGGATGACTATAATGATGGAAATAATGGATATATATAATGGTATTTATGTTTGAAAAACTATTATACCATAGACCTTCTTATCCTTTTACTCATTAAGGGAATGATATTGTCACTTTTGTGTACGTATGGCTTACCGTCTCCACAACGTGATGCGATTCAATGTACATATCCAGTATTAAATAATGGATATAAAAATGAATTTAATGACAAATATGATATTTATAACATTAATATAGTTCAGTAGATTTTTCAAATATATCCTATTAAAAACAAATGGTAATTACAGAACAAATCATGCATAGGAAAATATAGAAGTTAACACATGATGCATGGACAATAATGAAATATTTTTAACAAAAGAGTAATAAAATTATATAAGAGGATCATATACTATATCATAAATATGAATATGTTTCTATTAGAAATTATTAATTTTATTTCAACCATTACATAGGAGGTAAATCATGTTCAACTAACTAAAAGTAAAATACAATAGATTTTTTTCTCACTTATATATGTGGTACATATGCCTTATACACAACTTATTTCACTTTTATTGTGTATATACTACCCATGAATTTATTTTATGAGTATTATTCTTAAAATTATAGTATTTTCATATCAATATAATGTTATTTCCTTCATAGGTAATATGATTCTTCTTATTATAAATGAGAAATTGTTTTTTCATCTCACTTTTATTTCATTGATATATGTATTCTTCACCACTTATTTATTTAATGTGGTACACTACCCCATCGATATATCATATCATCAATATATTTGTGTTAATGTTATTAAATGTTTAATTTTATAATTATTTACTTTTATGGGGTTTATAATTCAAATATTTCAAAGTGTTATGGGACACATTGATTTAACAAATATCTCTTTAAATAGATTATTTGATATATGAGGAATGATTTGGAATGGTATACATTGGTGTGGATTTGTTATAGATATTACCTCAATACATAGGTGGTATCATGGGATGAATCTATTGGAAACATAAGAGTACATTAAACTATATTGGAAATAGACCATGAATGTATAATGGTTCTTGTTTCAGATACACGATAGCCAATATTAAATCATTTCATTCAATCAGAATTGATTTTATTTATTATCTAGAGGATTTTCACTTAGAAAAAATCTATGGATGCAACAAATTTTTAGAGTATTGATTAAATGGAATGTGTTTAATTTATTTACCTTTACATGTTTTTTTATTATCATTCATTCATGATTTATTTCACTATAATTAAAACTTAATTATCATTTTAGCTCACCCCTTTCTTAATATTTATTTTCCCTAGGTTGCAAAGAATTTTATTATGAATTATATTCATGGTTAATATTTTAGAATAATGGTTTTCTCAAAGAAAATAATTTTTTTATTTATCATCTAAAATATAATTTGAACTTTAAATATGTATCTTATTTACCATGAGTACTAAACTATTTGGTCCTTTGGGACTTGATTTACTTATGTATATGCCAATTTAATTAATTATTTCACCTACTCCAGGCTTCTAGGGTCATGGAGTTATAGTTTTTTTAAAGGTGGGGGAAAAGAATCATTTTATTATTAAAGTAAAGAAAATACCTCTTTTTAACTGGGTAGAGGGAGACTCATTACATAGACTAAAGGCCCAGTGGGCATGTAGCCCATTGCATAGCCCGTTGGCCCAGTATGCATGTAGACCAATAAATGCATATATTGTGAATACTTAATGGTTTAAAAATCCTATATATTATTTTTCATGACTATTTCATTCTTATTAGTGTTTCTCGCATTATACTTTGGGTGTTGGTTGATGGTTAGAATCAAAAAAGTTATACAAGTAAAGGTTATACTAATGATGATAAAGTGACTACAAAAGAAAACATATAAGGGTATTAAGGAATAAAATGATAAAGCATGGCTAATGGTTTAAGAATGAATTATATTGATTAATGTTCTTTTGTTTCCAGATTCAAGAATTATTTTTTCAATGGTTCTATAGTTATAAGAATCCTGAGATATATAAGAGTTGTACTACAATACTTCTTATTTAAGGATTTGGAATCATGAATATTTTCATTAAGGTTTTTAGGGTGATTAAATATTTGTTATATGGCAATAAGATCTATAATACATTGTTTTGGGAATCTGGTGTTAATCTTTATTTTGGAAATTTAGAGACCTTTTTGGACATTGAATTTAGAAAAAAGTATTTCAGATGAATCTTAAGGTTGGAATATATAATGTTGATAATTGGATATTTTTGTTTGAGGTTAAAGTATGATTTATTAGATACCTTGTGCTGACCATTTTTGTTTTGATAAATATTTAAAGGTCAATTCAATAATGGATCATTTGATAATGTTTATTTAGGATAAAATACATCTTTAATATCCATCTCTTGGTCTAAGAAATGAAGTAAAAATTTATTTAAGCACAACCAATAGATGAGCATATGCCTATCAAATGGAAATAAATAAAGTATATTCATTATCTAAAGTGCTTATATAAATGTTAAAGTAGTACGCCAACTCAGGGAATTTTATTTATAAAGAAAAAAGTTATTCATTTACTTTTCTTTCTAAGAAAACAATAGTATTTTAACTAATCACAAATTTATTATTTTTATGGGTAATTTTGTAACAACCATTTTCTCTATCACTCTCCATCAAAACATGATAGTTATTATACTCTTAAATGTCTAGGTTTTTATATAAAACTAATTTTATACTATTATACTTCTTAATTTTAGGGCGACCTTTTCATTTCCAATTCCCTCTTATTAAGAATAGGTTTTATTAATCCTATTTACAATTTGGGTTTCACACAAAGGAATTTTTATGAATCATCATTTGATTTTTGAAGTGAAATTTCAAATTTTCCAGACTCAATATTTTGATGTATAGGAAAATATAACAAACCAAAATTTTATGGTATATCTAATTAAATTTAACTTCATTGACTGCTACATTTCAAACAACACCAATTTTAAAAAATATTTATATACTATTAAATATCATTATTTTAACATTACCGTTATAACCTAGTCATTAAATTTGATTGAATGAATAGTATTAACCAAAATAAAAAATTTATATATTATATATTTAATTATATTTTTTACATTCATTCAAATTATATTGTAATAATAACATAATAATAAATCTAATTTTATGCATTAAAATGCTCTATTTTCTAAAGGCGATTTTACTACCTTTTGATGGCACAATTTCTTTAAATATAGTATTTGAAACATTTATAAATTATATTTAAAAAAAACTTCTTATATGAAATGTTAATATAAAAAAATTACAATGATTTAATTTTGGGTATATCTCTGATAAGTTTCATATTTTGAGGAATACTGAAAAAATACCAAATCATAAATGAAAATATATTTTTTATCTAAACACTTTATAGTTAAAAATTAAATTTTTAATGGTTTTAAAGTATAATAATATAATTTTTATCATTTAATCTAAATTTATTCATTTTAATCAATATCACATTGAATTTGAATAAAAAAAATTTCAATCTTTTTAATGTGTTCACTTTAAAAATAAGTTTTCTCATTCTATGAATGGGATTAATATTAAATTAATCTTATCCAATTCAGCGATTTGAATTTTGGAAGATGGAATCTATATTTGGAATCAAAATTTACAAGTTTATTAAATAGTGTAGCATCCTATTTTTTTGAAAATGAATACTAATCTCGATAGTGTACATGATATGCACTGTCTTGCTTAAATGAAAAAAATATTGTTATTTAAATGTTACCATTATAACCTTCCTATTAGAATTTTGGGACTGATTAGTATTAAATGAATAATGAAAATATGGTTTTCATGCACACAAAAATATATATATATACATATTTAATTCTTTGACCAATTAAAAATAAAATAATTTAATCCAATTTTAAAATAAAAGGAAATGTTTTTTAAAAAACTATTTAAATGTGCACAAATATGTTTTATACCAATAAATAATATAATTTATCATGTTGTACTATATTAATGAAATATATATATATATATATATATTTAAATATAATTTTTAAAATTCATCTTATTTGTCTTGAAGACTTGATATAAGAACAAATCTGATTTCACGAATGAGAAAATATTTTTCTGAAAATGTAATTTTTTCACGTATTAACAGTGAACCTATTTGAAATAATGTTTTTGAAACATTTATAAATTTTATTTAATAAAACTTCTTCATTTAAAATTTACTAAAATTTACTTTCGTTTAAATTTTGGTATTTTTCAGATATGATTCATTTTTTGATGAATAGTGAAAAAAATACTGCATTTTAATTGAAAACTGCTTTTTCATCCAATTTATTTACAGTATAAAATTATATATTTGAGTAATTTTAAATTATAATTAGATCATGTTATAATAAATTAATCCAATTTATTTCATTGTAATCAATTTATCATTGAATTTTGATAGAAAAACATTTAAATCATTTAGATGTTTTTACTTTAAAACCCCATTTTCTAAATCCATCGATGAGAGTATTTTTTAATTATTCTCTAAAATATATGTGTTTAGATTTTTGAAATGTGAATTAAATATTTTTAATTATAATTTTCAAATTTATTAAATATTTACCTTTTATTTTTTAATATTATGAAAAGTAACTATAGAAATATTTTTTATTACCATGATTATGGGAAAATCGTGTACTTAATGGTAAAAATAGTATTATATCTCATATAAAATTACACTAAAACATGTATAATTTTTATTTGATGAGTTATTTTATACCCAAATCATCCTTGGGACGATTTTATGTCCACTTGGTCCTAGTAGGATAACGTTAACCCTTTTATTGTTTTTTATTCAATGAAAAATCAATTTTTCACACTTTTGTTTTTAATAAGTGAAATATTATTAATATGGGGTTATATAAGGGATTTATAAGACTATAAATATTATTTAGATGTAATACATATTTTAATAAATCATTGTTATTTGTTTATAATTATTAGAAAATAAATAATTAAATTTATTAATGAGACATTGGTGATGAAATAATTTTCATAATTAATCGAAGAATCAAATAATTTTTTTAAAAAATATTCAAATAAATATAATTTGATATAATTTATGTCATCTAATCAATTTTTATGTATTTTTAATTATAGCTATTAGTTAATGTAGTTTTTTTATAAGATATGAAGTTTTAATTATATTATTAAAAAGTCAAATAATGAATAGTGTAAAAATTGACATTATTCGTATTTTAAAATAAATAATATTTTTTCAAATGATTTAAAAAATAAAAGAATATAAAATTAATCCAAATTATTATTTCAAATCATAAAATTTAACAAATGACACATTTAGGAATATTTTGTCATTTTATTGTAATTATATTATCCCTCAAAGTATAAATTACATGATATCACGATAAGAGTTAAAAGGGTTAAATAATGGTTAAAACAAAATGATAGGGATTAAAATATAGTAAAAACATAACTAATTTTATTTAGATGAATGTTTTTAGACCCTAAATTATCATATATTCGAAATAAATCACTTTGGACAACTTTTTTAATATAATATTAATTTATATTAATTTAATATTTTGAAGAATTCAAGGAGTTTCCCTACCCTCTCTTATAAAAGGGACCTAATTATTATCTATTCCTTAAACCTAAAAACCAATTGGGTTCATCCATTATATACCCAAATCCATTACTATAATCCCAACCCATATTATAGATGCAATTTTCTAAGTAGAACAACATCCTTAGTGGTGTTAGAGTGTTATTTAAAAGTGATCATCTGAAGAAGAGGTATCATTTTTAATTAAGTGTTTTTGTTTTATTTATTCTTCCACATCCAAACAATATTCCCAAACCATGATGAAATAGTCACAAAAGTTTCCTAAATATAGTGAGGTATTATTATATTAATATCATCACTTAATTCCTCCTTCAATTTCATTAAAGGGGAAATGAATTAATCTTTCTTATGTACGACAAACTACTACCTCGTGAACCGATATAAATTTTTTTATCTCTCATGATTGATTAAAATGATGGATGCAATGTTTTTATAGGATATTAGTAACATATTTATCATTATTAAATAATATTATGTCATTTATGTTCTTACCTTTTCATTCACATAAAAATGATAATATTGTTCTTGAATACATGTGAACTATCACCTCCACAAAGAGATGTGATTCGTTTTCCATCACCACATCACATTAATAGTATATATAATATATTTAAATAATTAAAATTTATATTAGTGAAATTATTATCATTATTTAAAGAAAAAATAACACTTACCATTTCCATAATGATCATTGAAAAATGAAAATTTTTCTTAAGAGAACATATGGCTTACCATCTCCATGATTGTAACATTGTTAATTTTTGAAAACCATATTTAATGAATAGATATCAAAATAAGATTTATTTATAGTAATTATTATTATTTTAGGGATATTATTATATAGATTATGGACTAATGAACTATTTAGCCCTATTCAACTTACAGAAGGCATTTTGGACTCATGTACATAATATCGTCAAAAATAAAATGTGAAATTAAATAATCAAGTAATTTTTATAACTTGGTAATAAGTGATATAAGATAAATAAAAAATGAAAATAAGTTCCTCAGGAAATTTGAAATTATCCTATTTATATTATTCATGAATAATAAGAATGTATGTGATGATTAAGACTCACGATAAGTGACTCTTTAAGTAAAATATATTTTTAAATGTTTTAAAGATTTATGCTTATAAATAATTAACATTCATGTAAATTTTTCAAAATGGTTTCTATGAATAAATTTATATAGACCTGAATGTTTTAAAATTGTAATTTTTGAGTTTTTTCAAATTTTTCATAGTGGTGTGGGACACTTTGATTTAAAAATATATTTTTAAATGTTTTAAATGGGTTTGGAAAATTTATTGGTTATTCAATGACATCAAATTTTTTCATATAGGTAAAAATGAAATTTTATTAGTGACATGTTGAAAATTAAAATATTTTTTTGATTATATAATTGAACTTTGTCATTTGATAATTGGTTATTTGATAACCTAATAATGGGTGGTTCTGTGATAAATCAAGGATGTGTGGTTATTTTATAACCTCCAATTCAATGGGTATGGAAGTTTTCTGTATGGATATTCCATTTGAAAGAGTTACATATATGGAGGTCGACCACATGGTTATTCCATTTCAGTATAATTGTGTCCCACTTTACCTACTAAATTTTTTATATGCTTCATTATGAGTTATCATGTAAATTTTTTTTGATTTAAAAAATCTAAGATAATGATATTTTTGAAATAATTATTATTTTTTAGGGTAAAAAGGTCTATTCTTAGGGAACTATTTTATGATTTTTCACTAAACTAATGGTTTTATTTAGTTTATGTTCTTTACTTATCTATTTTTCTCATCTCAAGTTTTAAAATGGTTTTCAAAGTGTTTAAGATTAATATGGATAAGTAACATGTCATTATTATAGTATTAATGATGTGTCTTGAAAAAAATATTTTTTTTGAAATATTTTCCTTCTGTTAAAAAAATAGATATTGTGTATAAGTGTCCAATTGTAATGGTTGGGTTTACAATGTAAGATATTTATTATTTCTCTAAAACTCTAACCCTAAATGTTATTTTGGAAAATAATGTTATTTATAGTTTTAATATAACTATAATATTCAATGTTTATGTTCAGATCCATAAAAATAGGTCCCTTTTATTTTTTCACAATATAAATAGTATCTTTAGTAACATTTTAATTACCATGGTTAAGGGAAATCAGGTAATTAAGGGTAAAATTAATATTATAAATATTATAAAATAAACCTAATAGTTTCCCCAATTTTTTTGGATATGTATTTTTCATCCCTAAGAATTATAGGAGCGGTTATGTAACCATTTATGACCATTTTGATGAGAAAATATGCTTTATAATATTTTCTTCAAAGGAAAGTCAAATATGTCATACCCATGTTTTAAAAAAGAATTAAAATTTTTATATGGGTTTATTCAGAATATATATTATTATATAAAAAAAATTTGAAAGATAAAATTATTATCTTCATCATGATTATTTATTTTTAATTTTTATAGAATAAATAATTAAATTAAATGCTTCTGCAATGATGATGTAGTAATTGTATAATTAATTTAAATAGAAATTTAATGGTATTAAAAATATTAAAGTGTATATAATATTTTATAATTAATTTCAAAAATGAACCATATATTTGAAATAGATATATTAGGGATTTGTTGTGGGGTTTTTTTGAATTTATCTTATGTATTGATATTTCTTAAAAAGATGATAAACAATGTGTCATACTTGAATTTATCCATATTTTAAAATATATTGTATTTTATTAAAAGTTGTAAAATTCATGAAATTATAAACATCAACCAGATGATTGGGATATGGTTTAAAATTTCATCCATTACTCATTTATTATTCTTTTGGAATTTTATAGTAACTATTTTAACCATCAAAAAGTAAAAAACATATGTTGTCACGTTAAGAGTTAAATAGTTTAAATAAGGGTTAAAAACAAAAATATAGGGGTCTAAAAGTGACCTAAACATGTCCAAAAATTATTGGATGAAGAGGATTCAGCCATTATAAAATTATTATCAAATTTTGGGTTTTAATGTACTATTTTCCTTGAACATAACTTATATATAATATAAATCGAAGGTCGCTACAAAATGTAACTCTAATTATATTTAGTAACATTTATTTTCCCAAATAGTGAAAAAATATAGATATTAATGAAAATAAAAATCTATTTTTATCTTAATGAAATTATATTTATAAAATATTTTTTTTTAATTTTTATAAATTTTATAATGACCTTAAATGCTTCTGTAATGCTACTACATTTTTTATTTAAATGATATAAAAAATAATAATTTAATTTAAATATATTAGTTTTGATATATTTGGAATGATTTAATGTGTATAATTAATTTTATAAATCTATAGAATATATTATAAATGTGTTAAATCATTATATTCAAATTAACACTTTTTCTTCATGTATTTGAAGTCAAATTAAATGAATAGTATTGAATTTGATGATAATGATATTTTATTAAGTTATTTAAAGATCATAACTTTTTTAAAATAATTAAAAATGATATAATATATAGTCTAAAATGTCTTTTAGAGGAATTCTTTTTGCAAGAAGACATAGGTGGGGCCAGATTATAGATATCCCCATGATGAATCTTTTGTCTCATGGGATGAATTATTTTTTCAAATCAAATTATTTTAAACTATCATGACTATAGATCATGAAGTTATAGTGGTTTATATGCCAGATACATGACGTCCAACAGTAAATCACTGCCTTCATTATGAATTCATTTAAGTTAATATCCAGATGATTTTTACTTTGAAAAAATTTATGGATAATTTTATTTTCATTATATTGATTAAATGTAATGTGTTTAATTTATTTATCATTCCATGTTGATTTATCTCATTGATTCAAGATAGATTTTGTTTTAATTTACCCTTACTAAGTATTTTATCCCACCCCATTCTTTGTTTTATTTTCCCCATGTTGCAATGATATTTATTTTTACTTATACGAAGTGTTAATCTAGGAGAATAATGATGTTCTTGAATAAAATAGTTTTTTTTTTTTTTATTAAAATGTAATTTTAATTTCAAATATATATATAGTTTACAAATAATACAAAATTGTTCGGTCCTTTGGGATGGAATTTACACGTATCTATGACAATGTAAAAAAAAACACTACACCGACTCTGGGATTCTGGGTTCAAGGCATTACAAAAAATTATATTCATGAGAAATTTTATTTAATGGATCTAAGAATCTAGGTAACATTTTACCAATCTCTTTGTAGTTGATAAAGAATGATGGAGATTTGAGAAGTTCTAGTAACGTAAAAGGAATAATGTTTTGAATGTAATGGGTACCTAAAGCACTATTTAATCCTCACTAATTTATGATAGTTCATAAGGTGAAAGTGAAGATAGCTAAGAGATAAGAACAATTATAAAAATTCAATAATGAATGAAACATGTTTCATAATAAAGGTAAAGGGACAATCTATTACTAATTTGTATTTAGATTCTTCATGTACGTTTTCATCAGAAGATAAAGAGGATTATGATGAGTGTGAAGAACCCTAATATGATGAGTTTAGGAGATATATTTAAATATATAATGGAACATATTAAACACTCATTAATAGTAAGAAAATGCATACAAATGATGTTTATAAGAAAAAGTATCAACTAATTGAGTATATTAAGGATATTTCAGATAAATATTCATGTTTATTTTAAATGATTTTAAGATTTATAAATAAAATTATCAAATTTTTATACTTTCTTCTAAGTGGTAAGAAATGTCTACCATTATTTTTTTTAGGATGGGAAAAAAATTTAAGGTGAATTATGAAGTTGAGTGTTTAATAAAATTTCTTTCTAACATCACTTCTTGAAGTATGACCATCAAAAAAATAATTGATAAAACCAAAAGGAAATACTATCTAAATTAGACACACATATACCAGAAGATCTTATTTACATTTAAACTATTTTGTGATGAAGGGTTCTCCATTTTCCATAATATCTCAAAGAGGAATTTGGGTTAAAATTTGTTTAATGAAGAATGTTAATTAATTATAATCTCACAAAAATTCTATATCATTGAATATTTTAGTAATTGGATATAACATTGTTGCAAAAATATGATTATTGAACGTTATTTTTATTAATGATTCCAAAATGATGAAGTTTTTGATTCTAAGAACTTGATATCTGATGTGAGGAGGTATCTTCATACCAGTAGTTAAACTATGATATATGGTAATTAGTAACATTTACTTTTACACATTATTTATATTACATTTATGTTTTCATATTATATTTAATTTTATTCTTTAATGACTGATATAATTACTTTTAAATATAATTTTTATTAATATTACATAATTTTTTATACATTTGATGTTTTTATTTAAACTTCAACTCTTTAGTTGAGGGAGAGTTTTTTTTCCTATAAAATTAATACATATAGTTTTCAAACATATCATTAAATTAAATCAAACAGAGGGAACACATTATTATAAGTACCCATAGAACCATCTTTGAATAAAAAGGTCCATCTGATCATTTGAAGAAAACCTCCATGATATTTATTTATATTTATTCTTATTTTATAAAATCCTTAATTTCTGATAGATTTAACTATTTTGTTATGATTTTTAATTTTTAATAGGTAACTTACATAGTTTGTTAGAAATTTTAATTTAATTCATTTAACATATTTGGTTTAATTATTTTTGTTCTGAAGTATTTCAAACCATCAGATTAGGATTAGATCAATGGTTTGGAGTATCACCTATATAAATGGAAGTAGAGATATATTTTATTGTCTTTGTTTATTTTTATGCTCCTTGTGATTAAAATAATAATTTCTATATAACTATTTATATTTTCTGAAGATGAAATGGAATCTTCTAGAGAAATAATTTGGGAAAGAACTACTGATTTGGAGATGTACAAGAAGCATGGATTTATATTGAAGAGGTTTTTTTAGTTTCAAGGCTAACATAGTATCGTTTAAATATATAATTAATATCAACTATTTTAATCTAAATTTTATTTTTAGGCATTCAAAGAAGAGTTTCAATGGGTGGAGGAAGATAATCAATATAAATTTTCTTTATAAATTAAAATGTATCATGTTGTTCTCCCTATAGTGATCATTATAGATATTTTAAAAAAATATAGAACTCTATGAAAGAGTATCATATTATCAAAAATATAAATAAGGAAATGAAATATAATTCTAACAAGAGTTTAGAGGAATATTCCACTGAATTACCACCACCTTGGTTTTGGAAATAGAAAAAGAATCTAATATACTGAAAGAAGTGGATTCAATGATTCAAGATACCATGAGACTAGAATCTCATTGATAAGTTTCATTTCTATAATCCTTAAAAAAATCTTCATCATCTTCCACTTCCTCAGATTTGGAAAATTAATCAAAAGATGTTAACTAAAAGCCGTTGTCATCATCTTCTAATGAACAAAACTGTTGATGAAATCTTATATTCAATAATATTCTTATAAGGAGAAGTTGATTAATCATTTGGAAGCTGGTAATGAAAAATTTAAAAATATTTCAAGATATAATAGAGTTGATAATGAAAAATAGATAGTATATCAATCCACTTTCCATGTTTATATGTTTAAAATAATACATAAAAAAGAATACATCCATAAATTAAAATGAAAGCTAATTGAATTAGGGATAATAATAGAATTTCTTAAGAAGATACTTATTTGGAAGATATCTCCATGTAAAACATTATTGGAGAAGAAACAAACTACGATGGTGGAATAGTTAATGATGATATCTATCATCATATAAATTTTACATTATAAGGATTCTAGGATAAGGATTTTCCATAAAAGTAGTGTGGATGCTCAAATAATCCTAGGAAAATGTATATACTTGATCATGAAATTTAATTTAATTATCATTTATCTAATTTCAATGAATATTGAGAGATCTATTTTTAAAACACTTAGAGTATGGTGGAGTGTATTTATGAAGATAATACAAAAATATTGTATATTTTGGACCGGAATTATTCTTTCTAGAAGAAAATGGATAAATTCAAATGGAATTAGAAGGGGTTATAAAATTATCACAAGATCTACACTGCATTATGGAAGATCATAATAATGATTTGGCAGACTGAATTAGTTATATGTAACATATCATTATTTGATTTAAAAAATATATTAAATATTCTTCGAAAGATTATTTCCAAATCTCAAAATAAAGAATAAATTCTAAATTTCATTCTTTATTTTTGAGGTTTATCTATTTACAATGTTTTTGGATTAAGCTGAATGTTTAAAAAAATTATGAATTCTTTCAATATTCTTAAATGGAATCTTTTTTTACCATTTAATATTTTTCTTAATGTACAAATTTCAATGATCTTTTTTCCATTTTAAAAATAAGCAAATTTAAGAAATTGAAGAATGATCAGTTTTCCTTTTTAAAATTTATGTGGTTATAGTAATGAGTTTTTTGAGTTTTATAGAATTACCAAGAAGATATTTGGGATATTGAAAATTTTATTTCTACCAAATTTAAACTCATGGGTAGTTTCATAATAAGTTACAAGGAGTTATATTTTTAGTTTTTGTCAAACTTATGTTCCCATTTATTTTTTTATTATAAAAAAGATGTGATTATTGAGTCAAAAAAATACTTTCACATCTTTTAAAAAAAATAAAAATAGATTTATGTTCAATATGAGTTAAATGAAGTTTTTTTTATATTTTCTATGAATAGATTATAAGTTTTAAAATTTTAAATTGTGATGGACTGAATAATTCACTAAACATTTGGAATATATTAAAGCTTTATTTTACATAGATAAGTATGATAAATTACATTCATTAAAATGGGGTTATATGATTTTGATGTTTTTTATTTGAATTTAAACACTAAATATATCATCATTGGAATATATTAGACTAATCTTAAATAAATTGTATTAATGAAGTCTAGGAATAAAAGATATAAGAATGTGATAAAATGTGAATCTTCTGTCATCTCACTAGTTTGAGTTTCTATGATTGAATTAGGTTATCAATGTTTTATTATATAAACCAATGTGTGGAACTTTATTGTAAAATTTATATATTTTTTATTTATAATTTTTTCTTCTAATATTATGTGATCGATGAGTTTCTTGGGTTAGGATATTTGATCATCTCAAATTTTTTTTCACAATGTCTAAGGAACATTAGCTCACTAATGACCATATTTATCAAATTATATAATAGGAATAGATATTCCCTAAAAATAAATTCATTTAAATAAGTTAATAGTGCGTAATGTGAACCTATTAAAGAGTTAATTCAATGGTGTTCCTAGTTATATCCTATACACCTGGGTTCTTTTTACCCAACCTCCTGCCAGTTTGGTGATAAAGTGAATAATTTGGGGATTATAATATTTTGGTAATATACTGAAAATATATGTATTGGGATTTTTATAAAATACTTTTTATTTTTTTATTATGATATTTTCTAAAATTTTTTGTTTTATATATTTCTTTTACATTATTTTAACGTTTGATAGTGTATTTTCTAATGCATACTTCCTAGTTTACCTTTTCAAACATTGATCTGGAAGAAAATTATATCTTTTGATCAGTTTAAATTCTCAAGGTGGAAAATAATTTGTTTATTTTTTAATGTTAATTAACCCCCCTCTTGAACCTATTATACATTCTCTTATCTAGTACAATAGAATATACCCTCATGGATAGTTATAATTCACTATGTGATTAAGTGAATTAGTGAATTTACACTCTTTCTATATTAATCCTTTAAAATTATCAATAAAACCCTCTTTATATGGATAATTATATCTATGAATACATTTTATATACTATCCTAGTACTAAAAAAAGAGGTGGAATATATTTTTACAATGTTTACTATTCAAAATGAACAGGCACATCCTTCCAAATATCCTATAAAACTCATGATCATACATTCTACTAGAATCACCATGTGGATTACAAATGAGAAAGAATTATCCTTAAAATAATGACTCACAATGTGTCAACCAGATTTCTTAACATTATCTCATACAAAAAGATATAAATTTTTAATTCAAACTACACTAAACTCTTTAATTGAGTCCTAATTCCATCAAGTTATCATTGTGCTTCAACGTCTTGTTTATCTTCCACTTATACTTCCATAATAGAAAGGACTGTTCTTTAATTCTATTTTTTATATATTCCTCTATACATCCACTTAGTGAATGAACTAAACCTTACAACCTCTTAACACATAGTATAATTCCATATATTTAATTAAATTTTTCATCTGAATTCTAATGAAAATTTGAATTCATAACATTATTTAACTACATTGTAACTTCCACAACTTCCTTTTAAAAATTTCTATCACTCAAGAACACCTATTAACCATTGATATAGTTTTAGATTTTAAATATCAAGAATGAGTATCCATTTATACTTAAAATTATTCATATCATTAAATCCACAAAAATTTAGGAACACTCCATTGACCAATTCATGATTACAGTCACAACAGTGTGTTGTTCACCATTTTAAGTACAACTAATCTTTTTTTCATGAAAGATATTTTAAAACACCATGATCCATTTATTTTTATTCCCTTTAGATTTTTTATAGAGATTATATTCTCATGACACAACATGTTCCATTATATTATACTCTCCATTTTGAGACTCATACAACTACCAATCCTGTTCACTTACCTGGGTATAATCCTCCATGATTTTTGAAGGACTTCTCAATATGGGCACCATAGGTCGACCATGTTATTGCCCCACCAATTTGATTCCTAGAAAACAATATTTATATTTTCACTGGTTATTTCACCAAAAAATAAAGTTTTATATTCCTATTGATTAATCCCAATCAAATCAATCATATTTGACACTATATTAATCAGACAAGGGTAAATCGTACATGATCCACCATACACAAACTACCATGAATAGAACACCATGGATTCATCCATTTCATGTAATAGTCTCAAATTTTATCATGGGAATATTTATCAGTTTAATTGCCTTCTACACATCATGTTTCAATGATAATATCATTTTTTCTTAAAAATGATGTTCACTTCATGGTAATGTGTTGTATTTGGGCCTTATTCCTTAGACTATTGCTATCCAAATGATCATTTCATAAGTATCCATGTTGCTTCAACTTTCCAAACGAATTCCAATCATGTTTTGTTTATGACTATGGAATAGTAATCCCACATTAACTTTAAGTATCATCAATAAACACTTGTCAACATCAACACTTCATACATGTTCTTCCAATCACTCTAAAACATTGGAATAAACTTCACCTGAAACAAAAAACTATGTGAAAAATCATTTAAAATATGATTTATGTGTCATAAATAAAAGATAACAAAAAAACATATCCAATATATCTATGCCTTAAATATTAGTATTCATATTATAAGCTCTAAAAGTTAAACCTTTATCACAACAGTCCCCCCATGGTCACAAAAACTCTATATCTCATCATCTTCCGAATTCATTGTATTAACCGATCTATTTTATGAGATTAAACATAGCCTTAAGACTCAAATTTGAAAGTTTCAATCTATAGTAAGTGTCAAAATTCTTCCAATTAGAGTATTTCTCAATTTTTACAACATTCAAATTTGAAGAAAATATTAATAAATCATAAAATCGTATTTGATAAATGAAAATAATAAAAATTAATTGATAGAATAAAGAAATTATTAGATCAACCAAACATTAATTATAAATTAATTTTCATTTCATACCCAAATTTTGAATAAAATATTTTATTGAAATATTAACTGATACATCTTCTTCAAAAATTATATATACTCCCTGGAAAATACCTAAAAAACCCTAAAATAATTTATTTTGGTCTTCATAACTTTAAAACATAATAATTTCTCTGAAGACCAAATCAAACTAGGAAAATTCCCTTCATCACTTGACAGAGCTATGAAGGACTAGTTGTATTACATACAAGTTAAAGGTTAATATACTTTAATGAAATAAAAAATATTTTCTTGAATATTTTTTTTAAAGTATTTAGGTCTATATATATCCAAAAAGAGATCTTAGGGATGTGGAAAAGAAATTTTGAATCAATGTAAATGTTTATGGAGTGATTCAAGGAGTTGTTCCCCATTTTTCAACATCACCAAATTATTGAGAAAGTCCCCATCCAGTAATTATATGAGGGTCTCATACTAGTGGAGAGAAGAATTCTATATTCCAATATATAAGGATCATTATTTGAAAAAACATAATATGTAATAATTGAATTGATTTATGAAATGGTATAAAACATCTAGAAATTCAATGACAAAGGTACCTAAAATTGGAAGAAAGTACACCTATTGTGTCCTTTAAATTTTAAAAATAGTTTACTTGATAATACATATAATGAATTAATTAACATGGTGAGACCAATTTCCTTAGCTCAAAATATATCACAACCAACTCTTTAGATGAATAGGGGAATTTTCTCTATACTGAACCACCCAGCTTATTATTTCCCCCATCTTCCAGAGAGGGATGTGTGTTATAGTGTTTTTCCATGTAGACCATTTCAATTGAAATAATAAAAAATAACAAAAACATTATTATATATTAAAACTAATTTGTAATCTAGGTTGGAAGTGTCATTTGGGTCTCAAGAATGGTAAAATCCAGTAATAAAGCCCATATTTCTGTAAAATGTTCATCACCATTCTATTTACCAATAAGATTGTCCAAAACCTGAAAATGGATTTAATACCCATGAATTACCATCCTAAAAAAATTCAAACCAAATATCACTTATAATACAAACGAAAATTTGAAAAAATTTGTTCTTAATCAATATAATATGCTAATGAGTCATGGTTTAGGGTTGAGGGAGATGAAGGTATAAATGTAATATATTGAAACCTCCCTCTATAAAGTGTTATGTAAAATCTATAGACATATTCCCACTCAACCCAATCCAAATTAGTAGGTAAAATTTTGATCTATCACTTTGAGGATTTGAAATAAAAAAGATGAGACATCAATGCTTACCTATCTAAAATTTTTCACCCCTTCAACCTCAAATCCACACTTAAACCAAATTAATAGTTAGACAAGAAAGAAATATAAAGTTAAGGATAATATTTGTGATGTTCGTTCTTCTCCCATTATATTTTCAAATAATTCTATACAAACCCAGAAGATAACTAAAGAGGTGATGCAAAAAAGGGGGTTTTGGAACCATTCAAGAGAGTTTAGATCGACATATCTCTACTTGAGGTAATAAAAAAATTCCAAGGTGTAATAAATTATTAAAATAAATTCATATGATTGAAATAGGGATAAATGTAAATGAATGAATGGGACTTGGGAGTGTAATAACAACACTCATCACACTAGTCTTTTAAATTCCAATAAAGTACAAAAACCCTATGATTTTCACCATACCATGCACTATAGGGGAGTTGTATTTCTCAGATTATTTGTATTATTTTGGGTGATTATATTAATATTATTCCCTACACAGTTCTCTATTCATTAAATATTGGTGAGAAAAAATAATAAATGGTGCTGTTGTAGTTAGAAAATACATCCATAGAATACCCAGTGGGACCCTTGAGGATGTACTAGTTTGGGTAAGAGATGTGAACATTCTAATTGATTTTTATATGAATAACATAGAGGAGGATAATGTAAACTCCCATCATCCCATTGTTCATGAAAATTATTTCCTAAAATCATCCTATATTATAATAAATTTTCATGACTATATGTATTCTATGGATTTTAGAGGGATATTGGATTATTTGATATTTTAACTCCATAAACCACCCCTTAAAAGGCCATTCACTTTTTTTATCTCCCATATTCACACATATTGTAATTATTCTCTTGAAATTAATTTATAAAGTTATTCAAATGAGGAGGGTTCTATGATTATGTATATTTTGAGTAAGATTTATGGTTTGATGACTCATAACATTTCCATGCTTCTTTCACATAATAAAAACACTCATGGTTATCATTTGTTTATATATATTATTATTTGTATTTGGGATATACACTATATGAATATGACATTGTTGTTGATTAGGCCAACCAGTTTTATTTTTTTATTCTGATTTTGGTGATACACTATTTGAGAATGATGTTAATTTTTCCTATATACCATTTCCCATGAAAATTTCATGCATACATCACCCACCAAAATTGGAACAAAATTGATTTCACTAATATATAAAATACACATACATATTAAATTATTAATAATTACAAGTTATTATTGGTAAAACGTCTTCCTAAACATGAGAATAAAATTCTAGGTCTTTTAATGGAAGCATCATTAAAAATGGGTGTAGAGTAGTATTAATATCCAGTATTAGTCCCTCCATATATAAGAGTAATATTATTTTAAATGATGGGGTTAAACCTAATAGAAAACCAAAATGGTGACTTAACCAAACATTATTAGAATTTTTACAAAAATATGTTGAAAAAAATACCTGATCTAGGTATTATTTATGTTATCTTTAAGTCATGACTATTTGGATCTATCTATGATTTTTCTAAGAAAACCAGTTTCACATTTTAAATGAAATGAGTGGGGGAGTTATTTCTAATGAGGGTTAAAATGGTTGGAGAGTTTGCATAAATTATTGGAAGCTAAATCTACCAAATCTTAAGGACTATTTAACCTTTTTCATTAACTAAAAATGTGAGATACTCATAGGTATGAAATATTATTGTTTATGGATAAATAATCTAGATATTTTTATGTTTTTGTTATAATAAAGGGCTAGGAGAAGACATTATTCAATTTTGGGATCAGTATATTCACTTACTTAAAGATTCTATTTAGACTTTATATTTACATATGTTCCAAATACATAAATAATGTGAATATTCTATTATTTACTTTAAAAATGTATATATGTATTGATAAATGACTTTATAATATATAGATCCTCATTTGATTAGTCTATATCTCACATAAGAATGGTTTTTCATTATTTTATTTATAGAAACATAATTTTTAACATTGACAAATGTAATTTCATATTAGAGAAACTTATTATATTATGGCGTATAGTTTTTAAGAAAGGTATTTAGTTTGATTTATAAAATGTTAACATTATTTCCACATTATCATATGTTACATGTGTCTATGATGTTTGATATTTCCAAGTACATAAAAGTTTGTATTGATATTTCTTCTGGTACATCCATAAGATTGACATGCCAATATCATGATTTCTATAAAAGGATTCTTATTTTTTGTTTAATGACTGTTATACAGAATTATTGGATGATCTTAATAGGATCCTTATAACACCTCTGATCATACATACCTAGTGATTGGAGAATCTATTAGATATTATATATGAGTTTAAAATGTTATAGTTATAGTGATCATATCACATAAGGTGGAATTAAATTCACATATGGATTAGTATGCCTATAAAATAGTTGATTCGGCTGAAGTGAACAAAAAAATAGAAAAGAATCTTCTTATTTTTATATTTAAATTTTATAAATTATATTCATATTTTTTAGTCTCTAAAGTGATTTTTTCTACGACCATGAATCATTGAGGTACACCTCAGAGATGGTTTATACAAAACTATGTATTATTAATTGGATACTCCTTCTTCAAAAATTTGATATCATGAATAGAGACATTAAGGGTCTAATAAATATTTCTTAGATCACATTTCCAAGACCCCCTATGCTTATAGAAGGTACGTCATCAAGATAAATTTATCAATAATCATTTATATGTACTCTTAGATACACATCCCTTGAATAATAATTTAGTTACTTATCATTTCACATTTAGAATTTTTGAACGTATTAAAAAATAAAAAGTTCAAAAAATAAATATCGCGTCCATGTTCTATGTGGGGATAACCCATATATTTGGAACATTTATAGAGACCAATAAATTATGATATGCATACCTAGTTATGATTTTGAGTTTGTTTTTCATTTATTTCATATAATTATTTTAGGTGGAACCATTATATACCAAAGGATATCTGCAAAGGTATTATATTTAGTAATATATTTTATTAGTTTTTTTTATAATATCCACTGGTTTTTTGATATTTTTCACATTTCCATCATGTTGGAAATATTCCTAGTATACATGAGATGCCAAAAAAACATATTATTTTATAAATGTTTTAATATATGGGTATTGATTTTATGGTTATTTTTTCTATTCCATTTGGATTCATGTATATTTTGGTTCATGTGCATTATTTTAAAAAATGAGTGCAATTTCGGGCCACAAAGGTTAATGATTTTCATGTTGTGGTGGACATATTTCAGGACTCGTAATTTTTATAGGTTTAGAGTACTGAAGGAAACCATCTGTTAACAAGAGCAACACTTCTAAAAAATAATTTCCTTACCACCCGTAGATATATGGTCACGATAACGGTTAAAATTAGTATTTAAAGAAGATATTATAGAAAAATGTGTAGTTGAATTAGTAGGATTGGATATAGAACGTGGATGATGAAATTTTTCATGTAGTTTGGCATTCAAAACACTCTTCTCTATTTCCCCGTAAGATATTATTTTGGTAAATAAATTAATTTTCCCCTAGAGATACAGAATCCAGAATATTTGGCCCTAAAAATGTGATTTAAATTTATCCCAGATAAGGAAATAGGGAATGTTACAACTCTATGTGCTTCATGAGACTCGATTATTAGTATATGAGAACTTGTGGATCTATGAAAAACAATCAAAATCAAACCAAGATAAAATGATTAAGAAATAGTAAATTCATGTGGGAGATAAAGTTTTTCTCTATAGTTCAAAAAGAATATATTTCTTGGTATGTTACATTCTAAACAGTTAGTCTATTATACTGTATCATACACTTTTCCATATGGTGTTGTGGAAATACCAAAAGAGGCCATTATATGGAGCATTAAATTCAATTGATAGTGTCAGAAGATATACTTTGATGGATTCCTTGTGCATGAAGTTGATATCATCAACTTTATGGCCTCTTCATCACTTGGGGGATTCATGTTATCCCTTAAACTCTCACTTTCTCATTATTTTCCCTATTTTAGATCCTATATTTCATGTGTATATGTCATTTCATAAGATCGCATTGGCGAAAATGTAACATTTCTTTGTGGGGTAGGGGAATCTATAGTTTGGGTTATAAATATGATTTTCTTATTTTCTTATGTTATTTTATTTAAACTATTTTCAAAATATTTTTATGTGATTTTTTGTCAAAAAATATAATAAATGACCTTTAAAATATACCTAAAATCATTTTTTTATAGAATTATTTTTGTTAAATATTCAGATTTTTATTATAGGAATTTAAAATTATTGCATACATGTTTCTATTTTATTAATTTTAATTTTCAATCATCTATATAATATTTGGTAGATTATTGAAATCTATTCCCATGAGTTACTAAAAAAATTTATTTGTCTATTACTAAGAGGTATTTTATGATAACATTTTTTTATTTATTAATATTCTTATTTTATTCTGATAAATTTATAATTTAGAGGTAATGTAGAACTTCTTTAGAAAATATTTCACGACCATTATAAGAGCATGAGGTTTGTTTACTTGATTTAGGGATATTTTTTGAGATTTCAATAAACTTTGATACCTACCTTTTCATCTATCCTCCTTAAAACACCTCAAAATACATCAATGATCTTATAGGTTAAACCATATTTCAAATAAATCTTACCATCCAACCTTAATCTTAGTATAATTCATGTTTATACTTTTGAAAAATTATAGGGTGGAGGAGATTATTATATAGGGGTTATTAAGGATGTGTGTAATATATACAAGTAGAATGTTTTTTTATTCATATAATTTTATAAAATAAATAAATCTAAAATTATTTTATCATTTTATAACTATTTCTAGCTTATTCTCAAAAAAAATATCCTTATAAATTTTTTATATAAAATAAGTAAAAAAAGTGTTAAAAAATACATAATTGTGAATAAAAATGTTTTATTCATCATTGTATATACTTTTTAATTTCTTAATCAAATTAAAAGAGGAAGGTACTTGTGTTGGGCGATTAAACATAAAGGTTATTTAGTGAGGTATATTTCATTAAGTGATCTTAATCTTAATCATGCATTATATATGAGAGAAAACCTCATCATTGAATTTTTTTAATCTAATTACCTAATAACCCTTAAAGGTATGCATTTACCTTTAGAAATATCCCATGATTTTCACATTATACTGAAATGCTTAATGGAAAATTTTGAGTTCTTACAAGCTTATGATGACTATACATGTTTAAATATTGAGTATAACATGGCATAAGTTTTATCTTGAGTAAAGAGTGGTAAATTTTCTGAGTATATGTCTTACAAATGGGGTAAAAAAATTAAATAAAATGTTAAATCAGTTATATATGGGTGATAATATACGATGATAAATTTTGTCACATAGATAATCACATTAAAGCATTTCAATTTAAATTTTATAATATATTATTTCCCTTTATTATACTATTTGAGTTTTGTTAGGTTATATAATTTGTTTAAGAAATTCTGATCAAGAATATATATGGTATGTGTTGGGGAATTGATAAACTATTTTTTAACCAATATATTATTGATAATAAATGATATAATTTCCCCAAATTTTGATAAATATTTTTATTTATGAAATAACAATGATTGGAAATCTTATTTGAATGTTAAATGATAATTTCAAATTTAACCAATTAAAAGACAGTCAATTATTTTAAAAAATATATATTTTTATGGGACTAAATTTTGATTAATTTTTTATGAAATAATTCTGAGATAAATGTGCTTTAATGTTCATTTAGACCATCTTTGTTAGATAATAAATTTAAATACAGAAAATGGTCTATAACATCATCATAGTGGTTTAGATTGGGGTCATATTTTGAAAAAAAGTGATACTATTTCAAAAAAATCAATCTTCAAGAAGGACAGATTGTTTAAATGTGAAGGTTAATAAGTTAGATAAATTTAATGTAAATTATTCGATTATATTTCTCTATTCACAGTTATATCCACTTGTAACCCTATCCATCCTTACCCTATATAAATGTGTATTTTTCACATTTAAAGAGGGTGTAAATGGATTAGAAGATGTAGAATATATGAGAATTAGTGCTTCACCATTTCTATTAGGCATTGAGGGAAATACTTATTACAATGATCCCTCCCAATATGTTGTCTTATTATTCTTTTTTCATCACTGTAATGTGGTTTTATTGAAATTGAAATTAAAATTTATCTGATTATTTCATTTTAAAATTTTTATAGTTATCTATTTTAATTATTTATCTTTGGATAATGATATTGGAAATTGAATGAGTTTTACCCATTTCAAGCCACTTTTTATGCAAAATATTTCTTTGATAATTCATCTCCCTAATGAGTAGATGTTTAAATTATCTAATCAATCTATATCCCAGATCCACTGAAGGATTTTTTTAAATTTTTTAGTTTAAAATTCTTCAATAATTTATGATTTATGATTTCAGAATTAATTTCAAAATTATTAAAATTATTGTAACATAACACAAAACGATTGGTGGGTGTGAATCATGGGATCAAAAACATGATTATGAAAAAATAAACAACCTAGGAATGATTTATAGAGTTAAAAAAATAAAACTGAACTAAAATCATTCACATTTTTAATAAATCTATTCTTCTATAACTAAACACTAAACATAATATATATTCAAAATGAATATAAAAAAATATATTCATGATATTATCACCAAAAAATAGATTAATGTTTAATTATATTGGTTTTTAGGATCATGTAAATATTATTAGGGTTCAATTTATTTCACATTTTGAGATTATAAAGGTATTAAATATATAATTAATGGATAGAGAAGAAAAAAACTAATCAGAGTGCTGGGTTTTGTTGGTTTCATTTTGTGAAATAATGTTTCTGAAAAAATCATCTTTCTACTCAGTTATTTTCATGCAAAAAATTATTCAAACACTCCCACAACATTTTCTTTCATTCAATTATTTTATTTGGTTACTTTATCCTATAATTGGTATATTAAAGTACGTCCTCCTCAAGATAATTTTCTATATTTTCCATTGTACTTTATTAGGTTAAAATTCAGGTCATTTGGGAGTACATGTGAAAACACTCATTAGGTTCTATGGAATAAATAGTTTTAAAAATCATGTTGAAATACACTTCTTACTTCTGATATAAATTGATTATCATGACTAGATACTATCATTAATTAAGATTAATCAAGCTCCTCCACCACTATCACATAAATATTTAATAAAACATCTACTGATCTTGTTTCTTTAATCGATAATAAAAATATAACTTCATTAATCTATCCATGATAACCCAAAAAACATTAATATTGCTAAGATTATGGGGTAATCCCATAATAGAATCCATTTGAAATATCTTACCACTTCTACTATGGATTATTTCAAGAATGAAATAAACACACTAAAACCTGATGTTCTTCATTAACCTTATAGAAAAAAAATATCAAGATACCAATTTATCCATCTATTTTATCATCACATACCACAAATATAGATTTTTTAAAGAAGAATTCACCTTTACAACACCAATATATACCAATAATTACTAACTGTTAAATTCAGTCAAAATCACTTCCCACGTACTCGAAAGAATAAATAAATTCCCTTGAAATAATACTTGATATTCCTCATCCTTTGCTCATTCAGAAAAAGATTCACTGTGAACTAATATTTCCATCCACATATATACTTTATGGCCCTAAAAAGTGACCCATTCACCTACTGTACTCGAAAATCATTCACCATCATTGAATAAATAAAAAATCAATTCCCAATAACATTAAATTAAATATTATATGTTTTCAAAAACTCTATAAATTCCCATAATTTTATCATTTAACAAGACACATTATCTTAAAGATTCTGAATTAATACATCAACTAATAAATTACCCTTTTATTGTTATAAATGATTTCAAATAAAACATCTTGAGGAAATTATAGCCATCCTTTATGCTAAAAATTCAAATACTTTATAGAAATGATTTATCTAAAAATAATATGATTTATATAAACGATAAAACTTTAATCAGGTAAGTAATTACATCAAAACCTAATAATAAACATCATCTATGTAGGATCCAAATCATATGTAGCATGGTTAGATTTGTTTGATCATATCTATCCAGATCCATGAGAAATTATAACCTTCTCACATAATGACATATCTGAAACCTTGGTGAGATCTATGATAATTATCCATATACAGAATACCCTCATCAGGTAATTAGACAACGAGGTCTCTCATTAACACCTTATTACAAATTTAAAAAGTTCCATGACATTCTATAGATAAAAAACAATAAATTTATTAAAAAAGATGATAATGGGGTTTAAAACCAAGAAAATTTGTTTAAAAACTTCTTATAATAACTATCCAAGACAAAGAAACATCTCAATTTATAAAAATTATTTGGGGGAGTTCCATGAAACAACTGTACTAAACTTCACTCATCTAACTGTTATACCATGAACTGATGTTACATGTCCTAAGAAATACACACCCTGATTTCTAGAATTAATAATTAGATATATTCATATAAAATTGATATTTCTCAGGTAACTCTAATACTATCTTTAGATGTTTTCCATGGTTTTACTCTACCTTTTACTGAACTAAAATATATTTAGAAAATATTATAATAAAATCATCAATATAATGTTGGAATATCATATTTATAAGGCCTATAAACATGTTTATAGAACTTTTTAAATGAAATAGCATCACTAAAAACATGAAAAATTCAAATTGATTCTAAAAAACTACCTTGAGGATGTAAAAAAATCAACACTCATTTATTGATCCCATATCATAAATAATTTATATCAAACCAATTATTCCTTTCAACTATTCAAAAGAATCAGCTACCATATAAATAAGGTGGTGATTCTTCATTATCACTTGGTACAACTGCTAGAATCTATACGTAACCTCAATATTCTTCCCACAACTTTCCTAACAACATTGGAGCATCTAATAGTGATTTAATAGGCTAAATAAAATCTATCTATATTAATTCAACAATTTAAATACTAAAATATAAAATCTTAATAGTTTCTATATCATATACTATCATAGAAATAAGATTAACATCAAGTTATTCTTCTATACTAAATTATGTTACATTACCCCCAATTCTATATCCATTTGGTGGTTCCAAGACTAAAGAAGTCACTAATAGATCTCAATAATTCCTCCCAAAAAGGAATTCTTCTAACTAGGAGTGGGAGACTAGGATTTAACAGTAAGGGGACTATACCCCCTATATCAAAGTGTGAAATAATAAAAAATAACAAAATGTTATGCATGAAAAATAATCAAAGTACGTAGAAGAAATTATAACATTTAATTATATAAAAATTTATATATGTATTTGCATAGTCAAACACACTCATGGTCATTCTAGTACACATCAACAGACCACCTTCCTGGGCAATCAAAAATAAAAAAATGAAGTAAATAAAATCCATAAAGGCTTTAGTGGAATCCTTAGGTCATAACTCTATTTTAATATCCACTCCTCTCTAAGCTATACAACATGATCCTATTACTCCTAGACTCTTACCTACCTGAAAAAACAATTAGTATAGTCTTCTCAGGTACCCAAGTTTTATTCCCTCCAATGTATGGTGTGGGTAAAACTCATTAGATCTCTATCATTATGGTCCAATATATAACTAGTAAATCTAGTACATGTTCATCTTACAGGATAATATAAATAAATAAATAAAATATGGAAGAATGAATAATTAAACACCTTCATCTTCCAATTTTAACCTGATATACCAAATTTATGATAAATGATTCGACTAGAGTTGGAGTGTATATGATAATTTCAGATAATTATGACATCCATTATCAGGCCAAATGACTATATAATATCAATAAAAAGAACCGATTCATAGGATTGATCCTTGAAATCCTCAATTGTACAATATATACATCTGATTCCTAGGTGTGTCCATGGGAAATTTAATAGAAGTTTTAGAACTTCTAATTCCTAGGGGGTATGGCCTAGGAAAATACAGAAAATATTGGAATATAGTCATTCCCTAAGGGTATGTTCCTCATAAATCTATATAAGTGATGAATACTAGCCAAATCCCATAAATTTCATGCACGTCCCATATTAATTGGTCTCCACTATTAAATACATATGGTGTAGTCCTTGTAATTATAGAGTTTGTAGGAAAAATTTAAATCCAATGATTACATACATATAATTCTATATAAATATTTGTATATATGAATCAAGGGATCATATCCACTATATTACATATCAATATTCACATAATATGGATTCTAGGAATCCAAAGAATCCTATATAAGCATTTATATATGTATCTCATAGGGAAAATACCCTCCAATTATATCACAAGTCATATAAGATTCATTTTGTAATGTGACACCTATAATAGTCACTACCAATTCCAACATGCACCCTCCTAGGGGTCAATCAATCTCTAGGGAACTCACTTTAATCCCCTAGGTCATAATAAGCATGAACACACCACATGAGATCCATGGTCTTAGTCTTAATTTTCAGTTCATCACCCATAACTTATAGGGAATCACATTACATGGTTTATTCATAAACATCTCAATCCCTCACTGGCCTCATAGTATAAGCACTACTAGAATCATTCTAGTAATACGGTATAACTCCCATCTCAAATTCCAAGTCATCCTAGGTTAGTCCACTCACCCAACTTGTAAATATATATATATATATATATGGAATACTCACTCTAGTGATCACATACTAGTAGAGGATAAACATTCACCCCATGATCATCTCAATGAGTTTGAAGGTTGTAAATAATCTCATGGATCTATCCTAAAATACTCAGGAAACCCATTCCAACTAATCAGTCACACATACTTCCAAAGTCAAAGGGAAGAAATCTAGGTAAATTATGTTCGTGTTTTCTTTTAAGAGTCAACCCTCAGAGTCCATGTATCTCAAGGGTTAAATTTACTATCAAGGCCTTTAACATTAGTTGTTGAGGCATCAATCTACTGATCTAGGGTCCATTGTGGCCCTTGAAACTTGCATCCTCTAAAAAAATATTTTAAATAAAAATTAACTTAAATAAAATGTTTTTCTCCTCATTGGTGAGACCACATATCACATGCATATAATTAATTTATTCATTTTCCATAGAGTTATTATCAAGTAACCTCCTACATAAATTATGAAGTTAATCCATTTTTAAGAAGAACTGACTATCCATTTATGAGCCCAACCAACTACCGGATCAAACCCTCGGAACCTACCTCAATCTAAAACACTGAATAATTAAATACAAATAATTTATAATTTATTTAAAATTTAAATAAATTATGATTAATTCCAAATAACTCACCAATTCATATTGTCCCACTAAAACAACCAATAACCACCCAGGTGGGTCTATGGCACACCAATGACACCATTATTATAATAACCCCTTTAATTATCCACCAATTCAATAACCAATTTCTTCAATATAGAAGAATAAATTCTAGAAACATTTATACTATGATCTAACTCAAATAAAACATTGAGAGTAAAGGTAAATTCCTCACCACTAAATTTCCCTTAACTAAACTAATAAATTTCCCATCTTAAAGGGTCAATTAATTGATAATCTAAAAGAAAAATCATAATAACATAAACCAAAATTTCCTATATCAGAGGCTGACAAATGGATTGGAAAAAAGGTCGAATACATAATGGATATATCACCTATAAATGATGAATAATCACTATTAATAATTCCCTAAACCCAAAGGAAAATATATAGGATAAAGTGAGAGGAACCCTTCTGGGTTCATCCACACGCAAGAGAAAAATAGGTAAATGGGTATTAAAATAGATAGGGGAAAATGGGGTATTTCAACAAAGTTAAAACTATATAGTATCACACCATGGAATACACCCCAATATAGGGAACCTTTGAGCTTCCCTATAGGACCCATGACATTCCCCGACCCATAATGAGGACCTCTCCCCTCTATTCACTATTTCTTGTTGGGTATCCTCTCAAATACAACTAAATTCACTATTTATAGTGCTTTGAATGGTCCATTAAAACACCCACCGTGTTCTAGAAAAAGCCTATTGGGTTTGAGTATCTCCCATATATGAATCCCTTTAGCCAAAACACCCATGAGAACCCACCACACTCACCAAAAACAATGAGTGATTTTTCCTTCTCTACTCAACATAATTATTAGGACCATGACATGTCCTCCCTTGGAATTTCCTATAGGTAAACCCCTTGGTAATATCACCCACTGGTGAATTAATCCAAACTATTTATTGAAGGTCCTCTACTCTACAGTGTCATCCCAAAGGGAGACACTATATGGAAACCACCCTAGAGAGACCTCTATAGCATAGTCCCCTGACTCATGTCATTGAATATCATACATCAAAACACCGCATTATAGACATCAAGGATATGTTGTTGTGGCTACATGTAGCTAGAATTTATGTTTTAAGGATGCATGGGTTTTCTCCAGTTCTTACAAAAGAATCAAAACTCCCATACAATCCTCATTCTGTTTCCAAAAACATCTCTTTAAGATGTTTAAACACTAAAAATTCCAATCTGAATCCCAGTTCTCAAAATTAACACCTCACCGAAATAAAAAAATCACATTTCATTTTAAATTATTAAAGGGGATGATCTTTAGAACATTACTGATATGGAACTTCACATCCCTAAGAAGCCTTAATAGTCTTTAACCATAAATATCATCCTACATTGGTCTTCAATTTATTACTGACTCTTCAAGTACTACTATGAGATAAAATCTTAACTTCCATTCCATAAATCCAAACATGAGGCAAACTATTCCTCAAAAACCTGAGTCACCCCTCATAACTATCACCAAAACATTATAAACTTTATACACTATATGTACAAACATAGACAAAAAATGGTTTCATTAATCAATTCATCTATAGTCTTATGGTGTTCCCTAAAATAAGTCTCAACTCAAAATCTCCTATTCCAAGCCCTCGATTTACCCACCATGAGAGTCACCTATTATAAATTCACTCTCAATTGTCAAATGATATTCTCAGTTTTTTTTTATCTCATCACATGAAATTATATATGAAACCCACATTTAGTCATACTATGCATAATTATTCTCTAGAACACTTGACTATAATCATTGATGTGTGATCTCGTCACCTGAACATAGTCCTCTAATCCTCAAAAGAATCAAGGGATCATTCAAATTCCCACACTATTGTATGAACATGAATCTTGGTATAATTCCATGGTTTGATCTTAAAATAAAAAAAAATAGCTTCCATACTCTTACCCTGAGCACCGACACATGGTTTATCTAACACAACCGTGGATCTCAGAAATTTCCATCTTTATCAAGGGTAACGACCTCCAATAGTTAATGGTTTACTCCCCACCATATGAAGTTACTTATACCACTCCTTGTGAAGTACCTAAATAGGTTATATCATTGGATGTGTGTCACTATCCTAATCCAAACCACTATAGAACATCAATACCTAACACCATTTCATCCTCATTTTCATCATCATCATAGAGGAAACTTGTATCATAATAATAAAAACTTATGGTTTCCAATATCCCAATAGTTTCACAAATCTTTCAATCCTTATCCAGAAATCAAATGATTATGGATTTATAAATCAATGGTATCATTCATTACCAATTCATGAAGCCTAAATGAAATCAAAACCAGCAGGAATACGCACCCATACCACCTGACGACACAAACCAGCTCAAAATTTCATGAGTTACACATCATCGAACATAGCCTCACACACCAAAATTACTAAATATGGTCACCTTGAATTTCATTCACATCTAACCAAAACCACCTCAGTTCTTTTTTTAACTTGTTTACTCCCTCTCACTCTCTATGGCCAAACACATGATCACCCATCATACCAAGATTTTTTTTATAAGGTTAAAGTTTGGATGCACACTATATCCATCCTACATACACACATATATAACCATGATCTACTACCACATTGGAGATCCATATTCAAAAACATAAGGGTGATAAATCCTACTAATCCAAACGACAAAAACCCACCTTGATACAAAATGAACCTCAGCTGATTTATAATACAAATCCCAAAGCACCTCACATTTCTATACAACACAAAAGGAAAAACCACTCACACACAATTCTCATAACCCAAATCATATACCTACTTCCCATATCTAACGGTGTTCATGATCCCAGTCTAACTGTATATTAGGTTAACATTAAAAATCACAATCATCTCAACCATAATTCTCATCTCACCAATATCCTGATCCACGCCCCACCGGCATTAGGTTGTCCCACCTTGACCATAAATAACATCTATCGTAGATCATATCTAATATGGTGACAACTCTACTCATATCTCAAATACCACCTAGAAACTCATGATCCAACATATTCACTCTCTGTTCTCATATATATATATATATATATATATATATATATATATATATCCATCATCATATGAGGTGACTAATCGTCATCAAGAATCTGTATGTGGGACTACACCATTTATACCCATGATAACATCTCAATACACACATATATAATGACATCATACTATACTGATTGTTGTTGAGTATACCGTGGTAAAATGTCTTGGGTAAGTATAATACTAAAAGGAATCTATATTTAATAATTCTTTTTAGGTTCTTGATAAAAAATTAAGTAACCAAACCAATTTTACCTTCCAAAACCATTATCATAATCATCATAAAGGGGTTAATTATCAAGTAGGAATTGAAAATACACCAAAATTAGTAATTAGAGGCAGTTTTTTAGTGACGGTTTAAAAAACCCATTGCTAAAAAATTGTCCAAATATAGCGTCATTTTTATAAAATAACCAATAAAATTGGGTTTTTTTCAATAAAACTTCTCCCCCCTTATTCCTTCACTTGAACCCAACACCCCTCCCCACTCTTCACTATACCTTATGAAACCCTAGCCCCCTCCCATCAGCCCCCTTCACCCCCTCACCGCCAACATCTTTCAATATCACAGTGGTCCCCCTTCATGCCCTACTCCGTCACTTTCGGCCCCCGTCTCCATCGTCATTAGTCCCATTCATGTCCTACCAGATCCCAAGCCTGAGTTTTAGGCCCATATCTCCCCTAAACCATCACTCCCGCTACTTCGGGGGGATGGTCGGAATCAGATTCTTTTTCGTGGGAAGTTTTATGTCTTGGAGATGATGCACGAGAGAGTTCTTGATGAGCTACATAACTCACCCCTAATGGTACAACTAGGAGTTTCCAAGATGTGTCGAGGCTTGAGGGGTCGGTTTTGGCAGCCTGGGGGGAAGGAGGCAGTGGTAGAGTTTGTGGAAAAGTGCCTCATGTTTTGGATAACTGAACTGCAAAGCTGTTGATTTTTTCTTTTTCTGGTTAATGTTATTTCATATTAAATAATTTATTAATGTTGATAAAAAATAGAATTAATTTATTCTCTAATGATGACACCCTCCATGATTTAGTATAATTTTGAGTTTATAAAATGTGTTATGATCTAGCTTGTTTCATTCCTGGAATGCTCTAAATTGTAATAAAAGTTATAATTGTTGTATTATTTTATATTAGTTGAGTAGGAAGCCTGATATAGAGGGATATTATATGATTATAAAGAAAAGGTTTTTTAGGTACAACCATTATCGATGGGTAGGTTGATGTTATGTGATGGGATTGATATTCCTTGACACTTGTATAACCCTTCCCTTATTCCTAAATGGATGGGATACAAGATTGACCATACACTAATATATATGATTCATTTTCCAATAAATTTGAAAAGTGTTTCACATTAATTATTTTATATTGGTTATATCAAGTCCTAAGTTATTTCTAAAGTAGGTATATCAAGTATGGATCCTCTCGATATAGTGGGTTTGTCCTTATCATTGAAATCTGTGTAAAATGAATTTATTAAGGGATATTGTTTGTTATATTTATTATTAATCTCTATTTTTATTATTGTTTCATACACCTTAGATTATGAAAAGCTATTGTGGATGGCAAGGTGACCACCTAGTGAGTATCTTATGCTCTCACTTTATATGTGTCTCACATAGGATGCCAGTATAACTTCTTGTATATGGTCTAAGTAAAGGTAATGAATCAAATAAAAATATTTCATTCCATTTGGAGTCTTGAAAATTATTTGGATCTTTTGTACCATTTAATTGATGATTGGAGGAGACATGCAGAGGTTGTCCATACGTTTTCATTCAGAAGTTCCCACTCATTAAACCTTCATATTTAGAACATAGAATACGTTTGGTTTTCCAAAATTGTTTATAAGTTTTATTTTCCTAGATTATTTAACATTATATAATTTATAGATATTTTAGACTACGATCAGGCTTAATTTCATGTTCATATGGATATTTTCAATCATTATCATCTATGGGTCCCTATAATAACACATTTTTCTGATCCCATCCTTTGTAAAAATCTAATGTTGGTAGTGTTCTTAGTGGTGCTTCTTGGTCAAGAGTTTTCCAAAAAACAAGGTTCCACCAAACGGTTCCACCGAAACTGTGGCACCGTTACAGTGACACCGGTCATAGTGGAACCATCACGATCACACCATCATGATCGCACACTGAAACGGTGGTACCACTTATAGTGTCTCACCAAAATGGTGGCACTATTATGGTGGTACTCTTATGGTTTCTCCCACCCATTTTTTTTTTCATTTTCCTGAGTTTTTCTAGTTCATCCCCCATAACATATCTTTTGAAGTAAAAATGTTTTAATACCCTTTTCTAAGCAATTTAAGGGTATTAAATGATGATTTATACCCCTAAGAGTTAGCCGACTCTTCCTTACCCAAACGTGTGTCCTTTTTACTCAGTTTCACACCTTTCCCTATGCATTCCAGTTTTTCCCCTGTTAAGTTGTTTCACTCTATTTAAAAGATATCCATTAACTCACAACTATTAACTCCACCATCTTCGAAGATAATTTTTAAATAACAATTAATCCCAATGTGTGAAACTACCCAACCGCCTAGTCAAGACACAATTCAACTTCATGTACTTATAAATTGTCTCTCTAACTTTAGGATCTATCATTTTCTTAGGTCGAGATCCCCTATTCATAATTCATTTACATAGTACTCCCTAGAGAAATCCTCTAGAGACAAATCATCCACCTGTGATGGAGCCCTTCCTGCCTATCCTTGGAGCCCTAAGAGTTCTTTCTCTATAAGTGGTGCATCCCCAGTTCTTGGCACGAGGAGAAAACATCAATCATTGTTCATCCAAGTAGGTTTTTCCTCCGTCTCTCTTTATTGTGTATCATGTAGGGTGGGTAATACAATGTTTTCCTTAGGATATAGATGAAACCATACCTTAATGAAGATAATAAACATACTATAAATAATGAAGGGGTGTGATTGATGGTGATGTTTTTCTACTCTTTTATCTTCCCTTATATGTTGTGAATTATATGGCCTTATCTCCAATGGCCCGAAGGCCTTCATTTTTTATTGATTTTTTATAATCCACCTTTCAAGGGGTGAGGTGGAACCCTTACAAGGCCCGTAGGTGTAAGTATTACATGTCTCATAGGCCTTAGAGGAATTCATTGCCTGTAGGCTTTAAACATTACATACAACCCAGAAAAACTACTTGTGAATTATATGGCCTTATGCCTACTAAAAATAGTTGTAGTTGGTGGTCCTTTCTTACGCACTAATGAACCTCTATTTCTCTGTAAAAACTTGTGATTGAATGGTTGTAACATGGAAACTAGTTAATCTCATAAATTTGGTTGGTAAAATGGATGCTTAATGAATAAGAATCCTTATGTGATCTCCCTATTCAACCAAACTATAGGAAAGAACTTAATTAATGGTGTGTAAAAATCTAAAAACATCCTTGCTTTGTTCTACTAATAAGTGTGGTTTTTCTCATTAATTATTGAGGGTGATGTGGATAGGGATTGGATCTCCAATTGTTTAGTTTTTGGGTTGTGGATCTGTGCCCATATGTTGGGTCTTGTTTGGGTCCCATTACTTTTACGGATCTCACGGATCCCTTTTGTTGTTGTGAATTTACAAAAGTACTGGGTGTGAATGCTTAAATTTCTTCATGGATTTTTTACATAAGCTGTTGTCTTGGCTTGAGACTATGCCTATTAGTTTTCTGCTAGTGGATGAATAATTAAATGGAATCACTCAAATGTGACAACTAGAATTGGTAAAATGGGTGATTTTGTATCTATAAATATATTGTGGATGTTGTGTGTGTGCATGTAGAAATAGTAACAAGGGTGGTTGTTCTTATTAACCCTTAGGCTGGGATGAGTCTTTATTTACTTATATGTAAAATGTTTAGTTTTGTGTTTCTAAGACACACCCCACCCATGTTGAGCACTTCGTGCCGAACACGCCCATTTCACGGGGGTGGGTGTTTTTCCCAACATTCCTATGAGTGGATGGTTGTTAGATCATTTATTCTCCCTCAACCGGGAAGCCCAAGATTCTACGGGCAGACTATGTCATCCTGAGTTCCATTATATCCCAAGACTCCTCAAGAAGGGTATGTTGTGGTGGTTGGCCCAGGTGTGTACGAGTAGGTTTTTTTCTCAAGTGTCTTTGGGATGAGGCCCAGGTGTTTTCAATCATGGCAATAGTTGTTCTAGACCATGTGTCTAGATGTGTGGTTATGTATGGTTGTGGTGGCATAGGTTTCCATGGGAAGGATGCATGATTTTTGTGGCCCATGTGTCTACGGGCGTGATGTGTGGTTGTGGTGGACCATAAGGTTGTAGTTGGGGTGGCACTAGGACCACAGTGAAAATGTCTCGGGAGGTATGATGTGTAGGATGTCTTTAATAACTAGTGGGAAAGCGGTGCAGGGTACCCAAATATACAAGTTCTATTAATATTATTTTCCATGACTTGTGTTATTTGGGGAGTGTGCCTTGGTGAGCCTGGGTGGATATTTTCCTTCTAGGTGATTTAGTTAACTCTATTTCTCACGATATATTAGAATGCCTCCCCACTTGTGCATGACAGATTTTGGTTTTCCCTACTTAGTATACACATGTACTCACCCTATATATATATAACTACTTTTAGGTTTCCAGGACGACTTTGAGGACTGTGACAGTCCTCACTATTTTGGGCTTCGGGATAGTCCTCTTTGCAGATTTCCTTTCTTTTTGGTACTTCCCTTTGTAGTTTTCTTGTACTTTGTAGCACATAAATTTGAAAATTCATGTGGAAAAAGAGTTTTTGACTTCACTTTTACTTTTTGAATTTGGAGATGTTTGAGATTTACCATGTTATCTTCCGATCTTTTTTCTATAAAAATTTTAAGGCCTTCCATATTACGTGTGATTCTATACCCTTGGTTCTTGTCAAATCTCTAGGGCCTTCTAAAGGAGGTACTTTGGGCCATTACCTATCCTTCAACGTGATGAAGGAAGGTTCTGGTAGTTTTTTGTCCCTGTATTCATCTTGGTGAAGGCGGGTCATGATAGAATGGTATCAAAGTATGTTGGTTGAGATATAAGATGAATTTTTGGGTTAGGCAAAGTGAGGATTTCATGAGATGGTAGGGAAATAGTGTTATTCAATCTTGATGCGTGAAATAGGACAGGGATGACTGGCTAGGACACTGGATTTTAGGGCCCCCCATGATCCGATGCAAGGACTCTAGACCTACCAAATGACCAACTAAGGCTACACTGATTGTAGGGTAGAGACCTTAGGAAAGGTACATGCATCAAAATGACTTGTGTTCTTGTGTGTTTTGGGTGTTTTGGGAATTTAAAATGAATAACATGTTTAATAAAAATTTAAAATAAATATTCTACACTACTCGTGCTTAGGCATTCCTTATTTACCTTGAAGCTATGGCACCCGTATAACATCCACGAGAAGTGCGGGATATCGTAGACCAGGAGGAAGATTTGGCTGATTATCATAGGGCTTATCAAGAGGAGGACAACCAGTGGTAGAAGACACTTCATGGCATTCAGTGGTAGACCCTCGGGAAGTATGAGGGAGGCATCTCATAAATAGAGACAGAGAGCTAGCTTGAGGAGTTGGTGATATCTTTCAGCTTGATCTAGGATCCATCTAAGTAATGGATTCCTCTGGCTGTGATCCAGATGTAGGGAGTGGTGCATCAATGGTGGATTCTCTCCCTCAGGGAGAAGAGGGAAGCTGAGGTTTCATAGACTGACTTCGAGAAGGAGTTCCAGGAGGAATTCCATTCTTCCATGATGAAGGATGAAAGGAGACCAGAGTCAATATCCCTGCAGTAGGGGAGTATGTTAGTGAGGGATTTGGGGATCAATATGAATGATCTCCTTCATTTCTCTCTAGACCACTTCCCTGATGAGTATTCGTGGACAAGACGCTTAGAGGAGGTACTCTAACCTTCCCTTTAGTATGCTGTAACTCCCTTCACTCTACTGATGTACCTGGAGGATCAAAGGAAGGATGAAGTGGTGGAGAGGATGCACACGGTGGGAGGTGTGCCACATGAGGGGATCCAGTTGAGCTCTTCAAAGGAGAGGTTCATTAGTAGCAGGATTCCATCATCAAGGCCAACTAGGTTTTTTCTGGAGGGAAGCAGGCCTGAACAGTTCTGGTTTCGATCTCCCAGTCCTCTCGCTTTCTTTACGGGCCTAGTACTTAGTTTCTTTATCTATGGAAGTTGTGGGAACAATCTAAATTAGTGACCAGACCGAGTACAGTACAGTAAAGGTTGGTAGGTTCATCGCCCGCCTTAGTAGAAAAAGTTTCCAGTCAGAACTTTTCAGCACCAGCAATAGGGGCAGTGAGCTCCTGCTCCACCGAGAGCGGACAATACCGAAGGAGGCCGACCTTAGGGAGCTCCTCAGGGACCTCGACCAGGGTGTGGTTAGGGAGGCGATCAATAACCGAGAGGTAGATGAGTCGGGTGTGGGAAGTTCCATGCCATAGAGGCAGTAGTTACAACTGGGAAAGAGATCATTTTAGGTATGATCGGTTTGTTTTGAACTCTTTCTCATTCCTTATTTGATTCTAGAGCTTCGCATGCCTTTGTCATACCCATTCTATCCCAAGCTTGGTTATATACATAGAGAGACTCTATGTGACCCTAGTGATGATTATTTCAGTAGGAGATCAGACTATCCTATTTTATGTTTGTAGAGGATGTTAAATGAGGTTGGGGCTTCATCAGTCTAGTGGGGATCTCTTTTTGCTGCAAATGCAGCCATATGATATCATCCTGGGTGTTTATTGGATGTTTTCTATGAATGCTATTATTGAATTATTCCAGAGAAGGTTTGTGTTCGCATATGTGGGTGTCCAATGCGTAGATTTATTTGGAACGCGGGGTTTCCAGGAGGGCAGTCGGTGGGTGGAGCCTCTTCTCTCCTTCTTAGCTGAGATGTCAGTAGAGTCATCTGACTCAGAGATGGTGGAAGTTATAGGGATTTTTAGTGATCTCTTGGATGTCTTCCCTGAAGAGGTTGTGACTCTACCCCCTCGATGTTATGTTCAGTTCGGAATAGACTTACAACTCAATGCTCGTATGATTTTGATGGCTCCCTATCAGTTGGTACTTTTTGAGTTGCGGGATTTGTGGATCCATGTTAATGACCTTATGAAGAAAGGTTTTATTCAACCAAGCGCATCACCATGGGGTTCTCCAGTCTTGTTCACAATGAAGTTAGACAGTGGTATTATAATGTATATAGACTACCAGATACTGAATTAGGTGACGGTCAAGAACTGTTACCCCCTTTCATGGATCTACGAACTTTTTTATCAACTGAAGGGGGTAGGATGTTTCTCTAAGATTGACCTATGTTCATGATATAACCAGTTGACGGTAAAGGAGGGTGAAATCTCAAAGACTGCCTTCAGGTACAGATATGAGCACATTAAGTTTGTGGTCATTCCTTTTGGAATTACGAATGCACCACCCATGTTCATGGGGCTCATGAACTCCGTCTTCTACGAGTATCTGGACCGGTTCATAGTCATGTTTATTCACGACATCCTAATCTATTCAAGATCAGGGGGATCACGCCGACCATCTGAGGATAGTTTTGGATGTCCTCTAACACTACCATCTCTACAAAAAGTTATCCAAGTGAAATTTATGGATACGAGAAGTGAGCTTCCATTGACACATGGTGTCCCAGTAGGGAATAGTAGTGCACCAGTCAAAATTTTAAGCGATTGTTTCATGGGTGGAACCCAAGAACATGGTAGAGGCTCATAGTTTCCTGGGACAGGTAGGTTACTACTAGAAGTTTTTTCTCATCATCTCTCGAGTTTCAGCATCGTTGACTGCCTTGACCAGGAAAGACCAAGATTTCTTTTGGAGTGAGCAGTGTCCAAAAACCTTCAGTTGTCTAAGGGGGATGGTGGTTAGTGCCCCAGTGCTAAGGTTTCCAGAGGAATGGGTAACATTTAATGTGTTTTTTGATGCTTACATCCTAGGCTTGGGATGTGTATTGATGAAGTAGTGGGGAGTGATTTTTTATGGGTCTAGGTAGTTACGTTATCATGAATGTAAGTATGACACCCATGACCTAGAGTTTTTAGTGGTTGTTTTTGTGCTAAAGTTGTTGTGGCATTACCTCATCGGGGAACACTTCCTAGTCTTCACAGATAACAATATCTTGTGGTATGTCCTCTCCCAGCAGGACCTGAACTTGAAATAGTGGAGGTGGATGGAGTTTCTTCAGGACTATGACTTCGAGATCTCAGACACCTCAGGAAAGGGGATTATGGCAGCTGATGCCTTGAGAAAGAAGTTGCAGAAGTATGTAGTTCAGGAGTCAGCAGATTCTTACAAAGAAATATAGGATTTAGCTGCCTTTCACCTAGATGTAAGAATGGGGGATGGTAGGGGATTCCTGTTTCAGATAAAGGAGTAGTCTTCCTTGGTACAACAAGTGGAGGAGTCTCGGTGGGGGAACTTAGAGGTTAAAGTAATGCACGATCATGTTATCCAAGGAAATGGTCTCGGGGGATGGTTAGAATCAGATGCTTTTCCTTGGAAAGTTGTTTTTCCCAGAGATGATGCATGAGAGAGTTCTCAATAAGTTCCATAATTCACCCTCGATGGTACACCCATAAGTTTCCAAGATTTACCTAGGCTTGAGGGGTCTGTTTTGGTAGCCTAGGGTGAAGCATGAAGTGGCAGAGTTTGTGGAAAAGTGCCTCATGTTCCTGTAGGTGAAGGCTAAGCACTGTCTTCCAGGTGGTCTCTTGTAGCCTTTAGATCTCCTAGAGTGTAAGTGGGATGAAATCTCAATGTATTTTGTCACAAAAATACCCAGAGTTCAAGGAGGTTGTGATGCTATCTGGGTGTTGGTAGATTGGCTGAATAAATTAACTCACTTCCTAGAAATCAAAGAGTCAAGTGCTGTTGATTCCTTAGAATAGAGGTACATTCATAAAGTGGTGTAGTTTCATGGAGTTATGAGGTCCATATTTTCAGATCGGGATACACACTTTACTTCATGGTTATTGAAGGGATTACAACATGATTTTTTCACCTAGTTATGGATTAGCACTGCTTTCCACCCCCATATGGATGGGAAGATAGAGAGGACCATCCAGATGTTGGAAGATATGTTGTGAGCATGTGTTTTAGACTTCGGGGGATTGTGGGTATGACACTTTCCTCTGATAGAGTTTTCCCACAACAATAACTACCACTCTACCATAGGCATGGCTCTATTCGAAGCCTTGTATGGAAGGTTGTCTCTTTTTCCCATGTGTTAGAATGAGGTTGGGGAAGCAGGTGTTCTTGGACCATAGGTAGTGTAGAGCATGGAGGAGAAGGTTCTTCTTTTGTGTGAGAGGATGAAGGAAGCTCTGGACCAGCATAAATTTTATTCTGATCCTAGGATGAGACCCTTAGAGTTCAAGGTCGGGGACCATGTGTTCTTAAAGGTCTCCCCTCAGTGTGGGAAATGGAGGTTTGGAAGGGAGAGTAATCTTTCTCCTAGGTTCGTTGGACCATTCGAGGTGTTTCCATGAGTTAGAAAAGTGGCTTATTAGCTGGAGCTACCACTGCCACTACAAAGGGTCCATGACACTTTTCATGTCTCTCAACTCTTTCTATATCTACACGAAGATTCACATGTCTTTGCCTGGGGAAATATGGATATCAAGGATGATGCGACATTCATGGAGCGACCAGCATGAACCGAGGAACGTGAGGAGAAGGTGCTTTGTGGGAAGACCATTCCCTTTGTTATTTTGTTGTGGAGGCATGGTCACCTCGAGGAAAGTACCTAGGAACAGGAGGAATAAATTCATGCCCATTACCCATAGTTGTTTGTGGGTTTGGTTTTTTGTTTTCCTTCTGCCTTGTTGTGGTGTAATGCTTTACCATGTTTTCTATGAGATTGGTTGTTTTCCTAATTCTCTCAATGTGTGTAAATTCCTCTATGTGGGGATGGGAGGATGTAATCCCTATCCAAGATGCATTAAGGATGATGCAATTAAACTCATACATATGAGTCAGTGTCGCCCAAAGTGGAGAGTATCTTGAAATGGAGGAAGGGACTACTTAACCCATATGTATGGATGGTGAGAAATTTATATGTTTCTATGGTTGCTTGTGGGAGAGGGCTAGTATTTCTTATACAATTACTCGATGTGAGGGAGAGGTGTTCCTAGGATGTCGAGGAAGTGCCCTTGTGAAGACTCAATTTTTTCCCCAATTTATCAGGAGATATATATCAAGGAGGTTTACTCCTGAGAGGTATTTTAAGGATGGTTGTTCAGACATATTTTCTTTCAATCAGTTTTAAGTTCTCAAGGACGAGGATATTTTTAGAGGTATAGGATGTAATGACATGTTTCTTCAAGCCCTTCCTTTGTGAATATCTAGTGTTGGCTGTGTTCTTAGGGGTTCTTCTTGACCGGGAGTTATTTAAAATCTTGGTTCCACCAAATGGTTCCACCGGAACGGTGGCACCATTACAATGACACGGATCATGGTGGCCCCATCACAATGGCACCATCACGGTCTTACTTTCATGGTTGTACACTTAAACAGTGGCACTACTTATAGTTTCTCACCAAACCGGTGGCACCGTTTTGGTGGCACCATTACAATGTCTCTCACCCTTTATTTTTTTAGTTTTCCGAGTTTTTCTAGTTCTGCCCCCATAACATATCATTTGAAATATAAATGTTTTAATACCCTTTTCCAGGCCATTTAAGGCTAGTAAATGATATTTTAAACCCCTAAGAGTCTGGAGACTCTTCCTTACTAAAACATGTGGCCTTTTTACTTGGTGTCACACCTTTCCCCATGCTTCCTATTTTTTTCCCTATTATGTGGTTTCTCTCTGTTTAGAAGATATACATTAACCCACACCCATTAACTTCATAATATATGAAGAGAATTATTAAATAAAAATTAATCCCTACATGTGAAACTGCCTTATTGCATAGTCATGCCATGATCCAACTTCAAGTACTTCGAAATCATCTCCCTGATTTAAGGATCTGGTCTTTTCTTAAGCCTAGATCCTCTCTTCATATTCCTTTCCATAGTACACCATAGATAATTCCTCTGGAGATGAATCATGCACCCATGCAGGAGCCCTTCCCACCCAGCCTTAGAGCCCTTTGAGTTATTTCCCTACAAGCGGCACATCCCCAATTCTTGGTGCAAGGAGAAAACATCAATCGTTTATCTCCCAAGTTGGGTTTTCCATTGTCTCTATTTATTTTGTATCATGAGGGGCGGGTAAGATAATGTTTTCCAAGGGACATGGACGAAGCCAAACCTTAACAAATATAATAAACGTACTGTATCGAATGAAGGGGTTTGATTGATAGTGATTTTTCTATAATCTTTTATCTTCCCTTATATGTTGTGAATTAAATGGGCTTATGCCCACTGAAAATAGTGGGCATTGGTGGTCCTTCCTTTCACACTAATGAACCTCTGTTTATCTATATAAACATGTGATTGAATTGCTGTAAACTGGAAACTATTTAATCATGTAAATTTTGATGACAAAATGGATTCCCAATGAATAATAATCCTTGTGTGATTACACCAGTTAACCAAATTGCATGAAGGAACTTAATGAATGGTGTGGAAAAATCTGGAAACTACCTTATTCTGTTCTGGTAATATGTGTGCTTTATCTCCTTAATGATTGTGGGGTGATGTGGATGGGGATGGGGTCTCCTATTGATTAGTTGTTGGGTTGTGGATATGTTCCCATATGTTCGGTCTTGGTTTGGTTCCAGTACTTTGAGGGATCTCACGGATCTCTTTTGTTGTTGTGACTTTACAAGAGAACCTGGTGGGATTTCGTAAATTGCTTCTTGGTTGATTTCCTTTAGTTGTTGTCTTGTTTTGTGGATATATCTGTTAGTTTCCAAGTAGTGTAGGAATACTTAAATGGAATCACCTGAATGTGACAATGAGAATGGGTAAAATGGGGGATTTGTTTGCACAAATAGGTTGTGGTTGTTGTGTGTGTGTGCATATAGGAATAGTAACGAGGGTAGTTGTGCTTATGAACCCTTAGGTTGGGATGAGTGTTTGTTTACTTATATGTAAAATGTTTAGTTTTTTGTTTCCTATATTCACTCCCCCTCCCCACGTTGAGTACTCCGCGTCGAACACCCCTATTTCATGGGCGAGGGTGTTTTTTACAACATTCCTATGAGTGGATGGTTATTAGCTCCTTTATGCTCCCTCTCCTGGGTAGCCCAAGACTCTCTGGACAAGCTATGATGGAATGAGGTCCATTATAGAATAATACCTCTCCCAAAAGGTATGTTGTGGTGGTTCGCCCATGTGTTTGCGGGCATTATTATTTCCCAAGCGTCTTCCGGATAGGGCCCAGGTGTTTTGAGCATGGTAGTAGTTGTTCTGGGTCATGTGTATGTGGGTGTGGTTACATATGGTTGTGGTGGCCCACGTGTCCATGGGCGGGATGCGTGATTTTGGTGGATCAGGTGTCTGCAAGAGGGGTGCATGGTTGTGGTAGCCCATAAGGTTGTTGTTGGGGAGGTAGTGTAACTATAGGGAAAATGGAAGGGGAGGTCTGATGCATAAGATGTCTTTAATAACCAGTGGGAATGTGTTTTGGGGTGCCCAAATATTTATGTGCTATTAATATTATTTTAACAAAATTGTTTTATTTAGGGGGTGTGCCTTTCTGAGGCTAGGTGGATAGTTTCTTTCTAGGTGCTTTGGTTATCTCTATTTCTCATAGGACATTAGAATTCATCCCCACTTGTACACAAGAGATTTTGGTTTTCTCTACTGAGTATACCTGTGTACACACCCTACATATATAAAACTGATTTTAGGTTTCCAGGAGGACTTTGAGGACCGTGCTGGAGAATACTAGCTTGGGCATTAGTGTAACGTCCCTGACCCGGATGCCACTAAACTGGTGCTCTGAGCCGGGTGGTTACATGTCCTTAAGCATACCTCCTCGTACGCCAATGGTTTCCAACAAGAAGTGGGGGTCCAAATAGTCAATTGGGGTGACTATACCCCCTTTTTATCGGATAAATCCACAACAAAAGATAAACAAAATAGCACAATAATTACCAATAATAACAGAGTATGAATAAAAAACCATTCCCCAAATGGTGGACAACCATGACCAATAGTAAATATGCTATTCCATGCTACAAGTGAAAAAGAGAACAAAACCCAAAATGAAGACAAACTACAAAATCCCCAAAATGGTCCCGACACCATGTTTAGGTCCTCCTCCACGCATACTCATGCCAACCCAACTTTCTAGAAATGACCTTTTCTCTTCTCGTGACCTTAAAACATGAAGTCTTCTTGGGTACCCAACAGAGACCTGAGCAGGGTGTGAGTACAACTATGTAGGCCACTAGCAACGATGTCTAGAAAATATCTGGTATAAACAATTGTGCATGAAAAAGGGAAATGAATAATAAATGACAAGAAAATATTAAGTTCCCATAACCAGTTTAGGTCCATTACCAACATTTATTACCATTTAATTATCTTACCATTTCATCCCATTTCCCATTACGTACCATTTCCAAAACATTTACCATGGGTTCATCACAAACAACAAAATACATATCTTAAAGTAAACAATCATATACATGAGGGAAAACACACAGTTGTCCTATATCACTAGGAAAAACTTCCTCATGTTAACCATATCCTCACCTCGAACTCTTAATCCGAGGGGATTCAACCGATCAGGAAACAGAGAATCAATCCTCTTCCATAACCCATGCATTAAGGGTGGAGTTTAGATCCTAAGTCCAACACAACCCATGGGCGTAGAACCTCAGTCATTACCCCACACAACTAAGATATGGGCACATGATATACATATATGTGTCCATTAAACATTCACACAACATCACAACCATTTCCCAAGGAAATCATAAATCGTAACAATAACATAAGAGTTAATACCATGCATTAACCCATTAGCACATTTACCACATTTGACATCATTTATCCACTTACCTCGATTTCACTTTTATTATTCTTATCTCACTAAGCATTCAGTCATTTTTACTATCTCACTAGGCTTTGTTCGTTATGCCTAACTCACTATGCATCATTACCATGTTCGCAATCCATTCCATTATGCTCTTTAATCATTTCCACATATTTACCCAATATCCCTTAGGTTATTATCTATCCCAAGAGAATCACCTAGCTTTTATCCCAACATGATTAATCCCATCAACATGTTTATTAAGGACTCTACATGATTACACAACAATATCACTTGTTATTCACAAATCCCTAGGCTGGGGAGAGTTAGCACGCCCCATGGGTGGCCCTAGATTAGTGTCATTACCCTAGACTCATACCATGGGGATCCTAAGGATTCCAATTTACCTTATTAATAATGTTTTTACCTAAACATGTCGACGGTAATAAAAACATACCAAGAGACAACCGAGAACAAAACCACACATGCACAAATCCACAAATAAACAATGGGATATAACTTGTAGACTATCTACTTTGATTCCGTGGATGAACACACTCTTAATTGTTCCCTTATATTCCACATTAACCAACCCTTGAAGTTTCAACCTAGATCTCACCCAAAAAGTAGGGTTTTAGAGATTCGAAAGGAGAGGAGAAGAACATACAAAACCTAAAAAAAAAAGATATGAAAGCATGAGATTATCCTTACCATGAGCTTCGATCCGCAACCAACGACACCAAAAATTCCTTAGAAATGAAGGAGATTTTCCTCTTGGTGATCATGGGTGATTTTTTTCTTCCCTAGGGTGAAGAGTGGAAAATGGGGAGGAAATCCTGAGTTGGGGTTCAAAATCCCAGAGTGGAAAAATTGTAAATTTTTAAAAGTTTATGGGCTGTACGATTTACCCACACAGTTTTCCAAACCATGAACAAACTGTGTAGAAGCCACTATCCAAAATCCCACTCCTACATGATTTCTTGGGTTTTCTGCACGGTTAGTACTAACCATGTACAGGTTGTGCATCCTACCCTGAAAACCCTATTTTTCTCCATTTATCGTGTCGAAAACCCTCAGAACACCACTGAGCCTCCATAAGGAATTGGGTAAGCACTTAATTAACCAAAAAAAGGGATTCAATCCAAAAAAAACGAAAACATACCTTTACAATATCTAGGATCTTATAACCTCCCCACATTATAACGACTTGTCCTGGAGACGTGCCCCCAAGATTTATTCCACTTCCAAGGAAAAGAGATCGGGCCACTCAGCTCGTATATCTGATTCCCACTCCCAAGATTCTTCCTGAACATTCCCATGAATCCAAAGTACTCTCGCTAATGGAACAACCTTTCCCCACAAGACTTTCTCACTACAATCCATGACATGAACCGGATGCTCCTCAAAGAATTCATCTGCCTTAAGATCAACTTCCTTAACATCCACCCTGTGAGTTGGGTCAGGGTGATACCGTTGAAGCTGTGACACCAGAAAAACATCATACATCCCACTATACCATTTTGGAAGATCCAATAAGTATGCCACCAGCCCGATCCTCTCCAAAATCTCAAATGTCCCCACATACCTAGGCATCGACTTTCCTTGCTTCTAAATCCATCAGTGACCCAACCTTGGAAACACCCAAAGGAACACACTATCGGCTGCCTCAAACTCAAGGTGTCTACTTCTCTGATCCACATACGACTTCGTCCCCTTCTAAGCCATTTTCATCCATCTATAAATCAACTCAACTTTCTCTAAAGTATCATCCATGAGAATCAGTCCCAACAGCTCAGTTTCACCAGCCTCCAACCAACACAACAGAGATCTACACAACCTCCCATAGAGAGCCTTAAACGGTTCCATTTGAATTGTATCATGAATACTGTTTTTGTAGGAAAATTCAACAAGCGATAGGTACTTCTCCCAGGAACCACCAAAATCTAAGACACAAGCCCTCAACATGTCCTCCAACACATGGATTGTACACTCTGACTGCCTATATGTCTGCGGGTGGAAAGCCGTACTCAAAATCACCTGTGTACCCATCACCTTCTGCAACCATTTCTTGAAGCACAATGTAAAATGAGGATCACGATCTGAAACTATAGTCCATAGTACACCATGAAACCATTCTATTTTCTGAACATACAACTCACACAACTGATCAACTGTGTAAGTATCCGGAATTAGTAATAAATTATCCACTTTTTTTAGCCGATCCACAACCACCCAGATTGAATCATTCATCTGAGGTGTCCTAAAATGATAGACCACAAAATCCATCATCACATCATTCCACTTCCATTACTAAATGATTGATGGATGTAACAAACCACCTGGGAATTGATGCTCAACCTTCACCTGTTGAAAGGTAAGGCACTATGCCACAAAGCCTTAAACTTTACTTATCATTCCTGGACACCAAAAATGCTAGCAGAGATCATGGTAAATATTGGTCAAACCATGATGCACTATCCATTTTGATGCATGGAACTCATGCATAAACTCTTCCTGCTTGCATACTGGCACAACCACATGACCATGAAAAAAAAACCAATCCACTCCGACGGCCCAACTAGAAGGTAGCTCCACAACTTTAAGTATTCCCTTCATAGCCATACATTTATGATCGTCAAGATAACTTTCCATAACTCAACTCAAAAGTGTCGACTCAAGATTCATGGAAGTGAGAGTCACCTGACCATTTTCCTCCTACATCTCTAGGTGCATCTCTGCGACCAAAGCCATCACCTTCCACTAGGTGCTGGATTTAGGAACCACATGGTTCTGAGCCTTCCTACTCAAAGAATCAGCTACATTGTTCCCTTTTCTCGATGTATATACCATCTTAATGTCAAAATATTGGAGATACTCAACCCATATTTACTATTGAAGATTCTAATCCCACTACAAAAATATGTACTTTAGACTCTTCTGATCGGTATACACTATGAACCGTTCCCCCAATAAGTAGTGCCTCCATAATTTTAAGTCATACATTACTATAGCCAACTAAAGTTCATGAGTGGGATAATTCCTCTAATGGGGTCTCAATTTCCTTGACCCATAAGCCAAAACTAGCTTATCTTTCATCAACACTGCCCCATGCCCAATACCGGACACATCACAAAATAAGACATACTTCCTACCTATCTTGGGTAAGATCAAGATCGGTGCGGTTGTCAGTTCTTTTTCAACTCTTGAAAGGAATTATCACAAGCCTCAGACCACTCAAACATGATTCCCTTCTTGGTCAAGCCTTAAAGTGGTGCTACCAAGAAACATAAATCACGGATCAACCTCTGGTAATACCCAACCAAACCCAGAAAACATCAAACCTCTAAAACACTCTTGTGCTGCTCCCAAGACACGACAGCCTGCAAGTTCTAGGGACCCACCGACACACCTACTTCAAATATTATGTGACCTAGAAAATGCACTTATCCAATCTAGAACTATCACTTTGACAGCTTGACGTATAGCCGATTCTCTCTTAGTGCACTCAAAATGATCTCAAGATGTTGGGCATGATCATCGTGAGTTTTCGAGTACACCAAGATGTATTCAACAGAGACAACCACAAACTGATCTATATAAGGATGAAATATTCAGTTCATCAAAGCCATGAACACCACCAGTGCATTGGTAAATCCAAAAGGCATCACCACAAGCTGAGAAAAAATAAAGGAGTGTGTGGCACCAGTGTCAAAAAATTCACTAGAAAGAAAAGAATCTACAAGAATCGTACCTCAAAAAGTTGATGAACCAGCCTCGCCATCACCAGGTGCAGACTGGACCACATGAAGCTGACCTATCCCTCTATCATGGGCCCCAACCTATGTGCCCTACACTATACTACCTTACGGACGTGGGAGATCCTACCCCAAAATTCCATGTCCACCGCCCCTTCTCGTATGGCTTGTGGAGCTCCAACTGCCTGCCTGATATGGAGAAACTAATCCCTTAACTCCACTTGGCATTTTCCTGCCACCAACATTCATACTCTCCAACTGAGGGTTTCTGTAGAACCTCTACACATGTCCAAATCTTTTGCATGACTGACACTCAACTAGAGGTTGAAAACACTAGCCACACATGTGCCCCGACCTACCACACTGATATAAGAACACTCGATCACCAACCTAAGAGGATAACCCTCTCTTATGAAAACCTTACAAAATTCCACCCTATTGAAAACTCTCAAAATGATGCTTTCGACCATTAGAAGATACACCACATTTTTTCCCAGCTAGCATGACAAGAACATTACATGAAGTTCCTTTCAGGTTCCCTTCTGAGATCAGTGCTTCATCCACTACCTCTATACAACTCTTCAAGTGAATGATATTCACCTGAGTCATAATCTCGTGTCTCGTCCCATCCTTGAAATGCCTCGTAACTACTGCCTCATCCCCCACCAATGATGGAACACAGCATCAAAGGTCAGTGAAGCAACCAACATACTCCATCACTGACATTGATCCTGAGTCACGGTCATGAACATTGTAGCCCACTCTTGCCTCAAAGTCTCAGGATAAAAATGCTCCAGAAATATTTCCTAGAAATATTTCCACAACATCCCCTCAGCCTGCTTAGTTTGGGCCAAGATGTCCCCCCAATTCTTATCATGGCCCCACAATATTTAAGATTACAACTTGACTCACTTCCCAATAGGAGTTTCCAGATGATCAAGTATTATCTGGACTAACTCTATCCAGAACTCTACTACCTCGGGCCCACCCTCTCAAGTAAAGGTCAGAGGGTGCTGCAACTGAAACTCTCTAGTCAGCTCAAACATACTCGGTGCGACCTGCCCTGGGTCCCATTCCATTATCTTCATAAAATGAGCCAACTTCTCTTGGAACCACTCTTCCCCACATTCTTGGATCACCACATTCTCTTGCTCCTCTACTGAAGTAGTGTTCTCAGCAACATCCTCTTGTTTCCCAACTGGCACTCGACGTCATGGGATCATTTCTATACATTTTCAAACATGAGGCTTGTAACACATACCACAAAACCTTCACAACATCATAACAAGAAGTCTCTTCACCAGATGTAAGAACCCACCATACACGCACCATCCCAACAAACCATAACATTCTGAAAACAACACCCCGACCATCTCTACCGCAGGCGATGGTCCACAGGGGGTGAACAACCATACACCACCACAAGGCTCAAACAACATGTCACAAAAAACATTTTCAATTCATTAAAAGACTTTAATTACACATATTTAATTAATCATCACTTATCATTCTTTTATCTTCACCCACTTGAATTGTTTAATTTACAAAATTTTCCCTTTTTCAATTATCAAGATGCAAGGTGTATTCTATCTTTCATGCCTCACACACCCAACCCACTTGTGCCTACCTTGATGCATTTCACCCATCTCTCTAGGTTCCTACAATGATGCATGAAAGCAAAACCTCGTGCCATTAAGGGCACGGGCCAAATATCATAAACCATCACATCACAAAACATGGGCATCACCCATTGGTCAAATATGTACAATTGTAACATTACACAATCAAGAAAAACAACTCCCTCTTGGGGTGACTTGGGTTTTCCCTCGTACATGTGATAAATAATCCCAAGCATGATTTCATTACCAAGTCCTGACACATCCTAACTCTCGTCTACAATCCCAAATAACAAGATTCTAGAGAAGGAGAATAAATACCTCCTCTAATACCAATTTATATCATCCATGATCCAGAAGCCACTAAACTGGTGCTCTATGCCGGGTGGTTGCATGACCTTAAGCACGCATCCTTGTACTCCAAAGGTTGTCTACTAGTAGCGGTGGTCCAAATAGTCAATTGGGGAGACTATAACCCCTTTTTTCAAAGCAATCCACAATAGAAGATAAAGAAATAACAGAATAACAACCAATAATACAAGAGTACGCATAATCAATAATTCCCCAAATAGCTTACAACTATGTCCAATAGGAAATATGGAATACCATGCTACAAGTGAAAAAGTGAAAAAAACCCAAAAATGAAGACAAACAGTAAAATCACCAAAATGGTCCCAACACCAAGTCTGGGTCCCCCTCCACGCACACATGTGCCAACCCAACTACCTAGAAAGGCCTTTTTCCCTTCTCCTTACCTACTAACGTGAAGTTTCCTCAAGTACCCAACGATGGCCCAAGAAGGGTGCGAGTTCAACTCAGTAGGCCACCACCAAATGCATCTACAAAATATCTGATATAAACAATTGTTCATGAAAAAGTGAAATGAATAATAAATGACAAGAAATGATTAAGTTCCATTAAACTGTTTAGATCCATTACCAAAATTTATTACCATTTTTTTATCTTACCATTTCATCCCATTTCCCATTACATACAATTTAAAACTCATTTATCATGGGTCCATCACACACAACAAGATACACGACTTAAAGTAAAAAAATCATATACATGAGGAAAACACACTGTTGTCCTATCTCACTAGGACCAACTTTCTCATGTCAACCATATCCTCACCTCGAAGCCTTAGTCTGGGTGGATGCAACCGATAGGGAAACATAGCATTAATCCTCTTCCCTAACCAGTGCATTAGAGGTGGAGTTTAAAGCCTCAGTAAAACTCGACCTGTGGGCGTAGAACCACAGTCAATACCCCACACTACCAAGCTATGTGCACATTCAATACATATATGTATCCATTAACCATTCACACAACATCACAACCATTTCCCAAGGAAAACATAAATCATAACCACAACATAATAGTTAATTCCATGCCTTAACCCATTAACACATTTACTACATTTCACATCATTTAGACACTTAGCTAGATTTCCCTTTTATTATGCTTGCTTAACTAAACATTCATTCATTGTGCCTATCTCAGTAGGCTTTTTCTGTTATTCATAACTCACTAGGCTTCATTACCATGCTCACAATCCATTCCATTATGGTCTTTAATCATTTCCATATATTAACCTAATATCCCTTAGGTTATTATCAAGACTAGGTTCATCACCTAGATTCTATCTAAACATGATTAATCACATCAACATGTATATCAAGGTATCTACATGATTATAGAATAATCTCACATGTTCTTCACAAATCCTTAGGTCTGGGATAGTCAGCACACCACATGGGTGGCCCTAGATTAGTGTCATTACCCTTGACACATCCCATGGAGATCGTGAGAGTTCCCATTTACCTTATTAGTAACCATTTTACCTAAACATGACTACAATGATCAAAACATACCTAGATACACCCAAGAAAAATACCACACATGCCCAAATCCACAAATAAGCCATGAGATATAACTTGTAGACCACCTACCTTGATTCCTCGGATGAAAGAACTCTTAATCGTTCCCTTAGGTTCCACTTCAACAAACCCTTGAAGATTCAACCTAGATCTCAACCAAAGAGTAGAGTTGTAGAGATTCATAAGGAGAGGATAAGAACATACAAACCCTAAACACAAAAGAGAAGAAAGGATATGATTAGACTTACAGAGAGCTTAAATCTGCAACCAACCACACCAAAAACACCTTAAAATGAAGGATATTGATCTTTTGGATCTCTTGGGAGATTTGGTTCGTCCCTAGGGTGAAGAGTTGAGAATGGTGAGGAAATCCCGAGTTGGGTTTAAAAATCTTGGAGTAGAAAATTTGTAATTTTTTAAAATTTTCTGGCATGCATGGCTTACCCGCATGGTTTTCCAAACCGTATGCAAAACATGTGGAGGCCACTGTCCAAAAACCCACCTCCTACAAGGTTTCCTAGGATGTATGCACGGTTAGCACTAACCATGTGTATGTCGTGCATCCTACCCATAAAAACCTCCCTTTCTCCATTTTTCGTGTCCTGAACCCTTAGAACACACCCGAGCCTACATAAGGACTTGGGTAAGCACTTAATTAACCCAAAAAAGGATTCAAACCAAATTGTAAATGAGAATAATCCTTGGGATCTCACAACCTCCCCACCTTATAATGGATTGTCCTCGAGCCAAGCTCCCAAACATTATTGCACTTCCAAGGAAAAGAGATCGGGCCACTAAGCCAACATATCTGATTCCTACTCCCAAGTTTCTTCCTGAACATTCCCATGCTTCCAAAATACTCGCACTAATGGAATAACCTTTCCCCGAAAGACTTTCTCACTATGAACCATGACATGAAACGAATGATCCTCAAAGGATGAATCAACCTCATGCTCAACATCTTCAACATCCACCACGTGAGTTGGGTCCAGGTGATACAGCCGAAGTTGTGATGCCCAAAAAACTTCTTGCATCCCGCTATACCATTGTGGAAGAGATAATCAGTATGCCACTAGCCCAATCCTCTCTGTAATCTCAAATGGCCCCACATATATGGGTGTCAACTTTCCTTGATTATGAATCCATTGGTTCCCCAACCTTGGAGACACCTGGAGGAACACACTATAACACACCTCAATACTCAAGGGGTCTATGTATCTAATCATCATACGACTTCTTCCTACTCTGATCTGTTTCTATTTGTGTCCAAATCAACTCAAATTTCTTTGAATTCTCCTGTAAAAGACTTGGTCCCAATAGCTCTGTTTCACCGGCCTCCAACCAACATAGTGAAGATCTACATGGCCTCTCATAGAGAGACTCAAATGGTTCCATTTGAACTGTAGCATGAAAACTATTGTTGTAGGAAAATTCAATAAGCGACATGTACTTATACCATGAACCACCAAAATCCAAGACACAATCCCTCAATATGTCCTCCAACAATTGGATTGTATGCTCCGAATTCCCATCCGTCTGTGGGTGGAAAGCCTTACTCAAAATCACATGTGTACCAAATGCCTTCTGCAACACTTTCCAAAAGCATAATATGAAATGAGGATCACGATCCAAGACAATATTTCATGGTACACCATGATACTATTTTGTTTCCCGAACATACAACTCACTCAACTAATCAACTATGTAACTATCATGAATCGGTAAGAAATGAGACACTTTTGTTATCCAATCCACAACCACCCAAAATTATTCATTCTTCTGAGGCATCCACAGAAGTCCCACCAAAAAATCTATCATCACATCATCCCACTTCCATTCCAAAATTGGAAATGGATGTAACAAACTACATGGGCGTTGATGCTCGGCCTTCACCTGTTGGTAGGTAAGCCACCATGCCACAAATCCCACAACATCCCTTTTCATTCCTGGCCACCAAAACTGCATGATGAGATAATGGTACATCTTGGTCAAATCAAGATTCACTTCCCATTTTGATGCATGAAACTCAGGAATAAACTCTTCTCGCATGAATAATGGCACAACCACACGACCATGAACACAAACAACCTCATCCACTCTAACAACCCAACCAGAATGTAGCTCCCCAACTTTGAGTCTTTTCTTTATGGCCAGACATTCAGGATCATCGAGCTGAATTTCCCTAACTTGACTAAAAATCATCAATTCAACCACCACAAAAGCGAGAGTCGCCAGATTATTTTCCTCCGACACCTCTAGGTGTATCTCCGCGAACAAAGCCATCACCTTCGACTTGGTGTTGGATTCCTAAACCACTTGATTCTGAGTCTTCCTTTTAAAAGAATCAGCAACACTATTCCCTTTTCCAGGTGTATATACCATCTCAAAGTCAAAAAAAACAAGATATAATCAACCCATATTTTCTACCAAATATTCAAATCCCACTACAAAAATATGTACTTTAGACTCTTGTGATCAGTATACACCATGAACCGTTCCCCTAACAAGTAGTGCCTACAACATTTTAAGGAATAAACTGTTGCAGTCAACTCAAGATTATGAGTGGTATAAATCCTCTCATGGGGTCTCAATTTCCTTGAACCATAAGCCAACACCCGGCCATATTTCATCAACACATCCCCAAGCCCGATACCTGATGAATCACAAAATAGGACATACATACTACTTGGCTCGGGTAAAATCAAGTTCGGTGCGGTTATCAATTGCTTGTTCAACTCTTGAAAGGAATTCTCACAAGCCTTAGACCGCTCAAACCTGATTCCCTTCTTGGTCAAGCCCGATAGTCGTGATTCCATGAAGGAGAAATCTGGGATGAACCTCTACTAATACTCATCCAAACCCAGAAATCTCCAAACATCTAAAACACTTTTGGGATACACCCAAGACACAACATCTTGCACATTCTCTGTATCCACCGACACACCTACCTCAAAGATGATGTGACCCAGAAAATGAACTTTTCAAATCCAGAACTGACACTTTGACGGATTGGAGTATAGGCGATGCTCTCTTAGTGCACTCATAATGATTTCAAGATGTTAGGCATGATTGTCATGAGTTTTCGAGTACAAAAGATGTCGTCAAAAAAGAAAACCACTAACTAATCCATATAAGGATGAAAGATTTGGTTCATCAAAGCCATGAACATCACCGGTGCATTGGTCAAGCCAAAAGGCATCACCATAAGCTGAGTAGAAATAAAAGAGTGTGTGGAACCATTGTTAAATAGGACACTAGAAAGCATAGAATCTACAAGGATCTTACCTCGAATAGATGATGGCCCAGCATCGCCATCACCAGGTGAAATCTAAACTATAAGAAGCCGACCTACCCCTCTACCCTTGTCCCTAACCTGTATTCCCTGCACTACACTACCCTACTGATGTGGGTGATCATGACCCAGAGTTCCACATCCATCGCCCTGCCAGTATGGCCCCGGGAGCTCCAACATACAGCCTAATTTGTAGAAATTGATCCCTTTCCTCCACTTGGAATCTTCCTTTCACAATCATCCATACTCTCCTACTGAGGGTTCCTACAGAACCTTTTCATGTGTCCCATTCTGTCGTACGACTAACACTCTATTGGAGGACGATAACACTGGACACACATGTGCCTCGTCCAACCACACTGATAGCAGAACACTCGATCACCACCCTGAGTGGTTGACCCTCCCTTTTGACCACCTTGCACACTTCTGCCTTACTGAAAACTTCTTGAATGATGCTTCCAGACCTCAGAAGGTGTTCCACTTATCTGCCCAACTAGTATGACAATCCCACTACATGAAGCTCCTTTCAGGTTCCCTTATGAGATCAGCGCTTGGTCCACAACTTCTATAAACCTTTTCAATAAAAATAGATTCACCTGAGACCTAATCTCATGTATCAGCCCATCTTGGAAACACCTCGTAACTATTACCTCATCCACCACCAACACTAGAACAAAACATCATAGATTAGTGAAGCGGCCAACATACTCCATCACTGACATTGATCCATGAGTCAGGCTCATGAACTCTGTAGCCCATTCTTACCTTACATTCTCAGGATAAGAATTCTCCAGAAACTTTTCTTGGAAATATTTCCAAAATATCCCCTCAGCCTACTCAGTTTGAGCCAGGATGTCCCACCAATGCTTTTCCTGACCACGCAACATATAAGCTGCCAAATTGACTTGCTTCTCAACAGGAGTCTCCATATGATCATGTATCGTCTGGACAGACTCTATCCAAAACACTGCTACCTCTGGCCCACCCCATCCGGTAAATTTCGAAGGGTGATGCAGCTGAAACACTTTAGTTAACTCAAACATACTCGGTGTGACCTGCCCTGGATCCTGATCCATCATCTGTATAAAATGGGTCAAGTTCTCTCCAAACCAATCTTCCCCACCTTCTTGGATCACCAAATTATATTGTTCATCTACTGGAGGAGTGTTCTTAGAAACGTCCTCATGTTTCCCAACTGGTGCTCGACAACATTGTGGCATCTCTCTACTTTTACAAACATGAGGTTTAGAACAAATACCATAAAACATTCACAACTTCATAACCAGAAGTCTGTTAACCATAATAAACAAACAACCATACACACACCATCCCAAAAAACCTTAAAATTCAGAAAACAACACCCCAACCATCCCTACCGCAGGCCATGGACCACAAGGGGTAAACAACTATACACCACTTCAAGGCTCACACAACATGTCACAAACAACATTTTTAATTCATTACAATCTTTTAATTACACATATTTCATTAAGCATCACTTATCATTCTTTTATCTTCACCCACATTCATTTCTTTTTTATGACATTTTCCTTTTTTCAATTATCAAGATGCAAGGTGCATTCTATCTTTCATGAAACACACACACAACCCATTTGTGCCTACCATTATGCATGCCAACTATCTCTCTAGGTGCCTACAATGATGCATGAAATCACACCCTCATGCCATTGAGGCCACGAGGAGAATATCATAAACCATAAAATCACACCACATGTTCATCACCAAATGGTGAAATATCATCAACTATAACATCACACAATCAAGAACAATAATTCCCACCTTGGATGACTTGGGTTTTCCCCCATACATGGATTAGCTACTCCCAAGAACGAGCTCATTACCATGGCCCGACACATCCTAACTCTTGTATACAATCCCAAATAACATGATTCTAGAGAAGGATAAGAAATACCTCCTCTCATACCACTTTGTAACATCCCCCACCCAGAAGCCACTAAATTGGTGCTCCAAGATAGGTGTTTACATGAACTTAAGCACGCCTCCCCATATGCCAAAGGTTTTCGACTAGGAGTGGGGTTCAAAATAGTCAATTAGGGAGACTATACCCCCTTTTAATCAAATTAATCCACAACAAAAGATAAAAAATAGATAAATAACAACCAATAATACCATAGTATGCATAAACAACCATTCACCAAACGGGTTATAACCATGACCAATAGTAAATATTCCATACCATGCTATAAGTGAAAAAGTGAAAAAAACCCCAAAATGAAGACAAACTGTAAAATACCCAAAATGGTCCTGACACTAAGTCTGTGTCCTCTTCCATGCACATCTATGCTGACCCAACTTCCTAGAAAGGGCCTTTTCCCTTCTCTTGACTTGCAAACATGAAGTCTACTCGGGTACCCAATGCCAGCTTGAGCAGGGTGTGAGTAAAACTCAGTACTCCCACACCAACGGTGTCTACAAAATATTGAGTATAAACAATTGTGCATGAAAAGGGGAAATTAATAATAAATGACAAGAAAAGGTTAAGTTCCCTGAACCTGTTTAGTTCCATTACCAACATTTATTACAATTTCCTTATCTTACCATTTCATCCCATTTCTCATTACTTACCATTACCAATGCATTTACCATGGGTTCATCACACATAACTATATACACTTCTTAAAGTACACAATTATATACATGAGGAAAAACACACAGTTGTCTTCTCTCACCAGGACCAACTTCCTCATGTCAACCATATCCTCACCTCGAAGCCTCGGTCCGGGTGGATGCAACCGATAGGGAAACAGAGAATCAGTCCCCTTCCCGAAACAATGTGTTAGGGGTGGAGTTTAGAGCCTAATTCTATCTCGACCCATTGGCATAGAACCTCAGTCAGTACCCCAAACTACCATGCTATGTGAACTTTTTATACATATATGCATCCATTAACCATTCACACAACATAAAAATCATTTCCCAAGGTAAAAATAAATCATAATAACAACCTAATAGTTAATACCATGCCTTAACCCATTAACACATTTACCACATTTCAAATCATTTAGCCACTAAGGCCGATTTCCCATTTATTATTCTTATCTCACTAAGAATTCATTCATTGTGAATATCTTACTAGTCTTTATTCATTATGACTAACTCACTAGGCTTCATTATTATTCTCACAATCCATTCCATTATGGTCTTTAATCATTTCCACATTTAACCTAATATCCCATAGGTTATTATAAATCCTAGGTGTATCACCTAGCTTTTATCCCAACATGATTAATCACATCAACATGTTTATTAGGGGATCTATATGATTAGACAACAATCTCACTTGTTCTTAACAAATCCCTAGGTTTGGGAGAGTCAACACACCCCATGGTTGGCCCTAGATTAGTTTCATTACCCTCAACGCATCCTATGGGGATCCAAAGGGTTCCCATTTACCTTATTAATTACCATTTTACCTAAACATGCCAATGGTGATCAAAACATACCAAGAGACACCAAAGAACAAAACCAAACATGAAAAAATCCACAAATAAACCATGGGATATACCTTGTAGACCACCTACCTTGATTTTGTGGATGACTGCACTCTTAATCATGCCCTTAGATTCCATTTCAACAAACCCTTGAAGCTTCAACCTAGATCTCACCCAAAGAGTAGGGTTTTGAGATTCAGATGGGTTGGAGAAGAACATACAAACCCTGAACACAAATGAGAAGAAAGGATGAGATTATCCTTACCCGAAGCATTCATCTGCAACAAATGGCACCAAAAACGCCTTAGAAATAAGTGATATTGATCACTTGAGAGATCTCGGGAGATTTGGTTTGTCCCTAGGGTGAAGAGAGAAGAATGGAGAGGAAATTCTAAGTTGGGGTTAAAAATCCTAGAGTGGAGAATTTTTAATTTTTTAAAAGTTTCTAGACCACACGGTTTACCCACACGGTTTTCTAAACTGTTCACAAACCGTGTGGAGGCCACTGTCCAAAAACCCACCTCCTACACGATTTCCTCAATTTTCTGCACCGTTATCACTAACCAGGCGTAGGTCATGTGGCCTACCCATAAAACCCTCTTTTTCTCCATTTTTCATGTCTTGAACCCTCAGAACACCCTTGAGCCTCCTTGAGGACTTGTGTAAGCACATAACTAACCCAAAAAAGTTATTCAAACCAAAACTTAAACGATAACATACCTTTCCATGATTTGGGATCTTACAGTTGGGAGAGTCGTCATTACTGCTTTACGTTCTTTTTAGTACTTACCTTTGGATTTTTCTTGTAATATTTAGTACTGTAATTTGAACATGCTTGTGGAAAAAGGGTTTTTGGATTCACTTTTACTTTTTGTATTTGGTGTTGTTTAAGATTTACCATCTTATCTCCTTATCTTATTTTTCTATAAAAAGGGTAATGCCTTCCATATTACGTGGGATTTTATACCATTGGTGCTAGGCTCCACTATGAGGCCTACTCATGGAAGGACTCATGGGGTCATTATCTCTTCTTCAACTTGAAGAAGGAAGGGTCTGGCAGTTTTGTGTCCCTTTATTCATCTTGGTGAAGGTGGGACATGACAGTCCCCAATAGACATGTACCCTTTCCAACAGCTAGGTTATGTGTTTCAGTAATTACTACATCTGATAAGGTCATGATGACTTTTTTCATAATGATATATTATTTTAGTTAACAATAAAAATAGTGAAACACATCTCTTACATCTTTATTTCTCAATCCCTTATATTTATACCATCTGTTGGAAATCATAACTTACACCTAATATTTTATAGATTCATAGTCTAATTATTAGTCAGTTATTTAGTTCATGGTCATTATATTCTAGGGGTTGTAAAATAATTATAAGGAATGTATTTAACAAGATCACTTTAAAGTTTAAGTAGTGAATCCATAAAAGAAGAATCCACTCTAGTGAACGCGATTTTCATTGTATTAAACATATATTTGGAAAATTTACACAACTTTCCAAGAATTTATCCTTAATTAAAGAATATAATTTCTTTATTTTCTCTCAAAAAATCTATCATATTTTGTGCTTCATTAATAGAAAATTTTCTTGAAATTATCATTGGTGTATTGTTTCTCTCTATTAGAAACAAATATGTCAAATTAGTAGGTGAGGGTTTTATTTATAGATCTAGATGATGGACTAAAGATAAAAATATATTTGGGTTACTAAACTCAATGGTTAACACTTTCTATGAAAGAGATAAAGTATCAAACACTTTTTATATTGAATAAATAGTAAAATCCATCAAATAAATCAAAATGATTTTCATCTTTAGATGGTTGGATATAATATTTTTCTTTTCCAATTTGTTTTTGATTAAATTTTCAGATCATTATTTGTTTCCCAAATGAATAATTTATAATATCAAAAAACTTTCTTCACATGGATTATACTCATCATAATATGAAAATGTAAAAAAATTGAGTTCTCTAATTACAGGATCACGATGGAATCCCAAATATTAAAGTAGAATTTTTTTAACCAAAATCCCTTATTATAATTACTTCATCAACATTTATGATTGAATTTTATATTTCTATGAATGGTTTATCAGTGATTATAGGTGAATAAGCAGAGGTCATATTATCCTCTATGATTAAAATATAAAAATTAATATAGAAGATAATATTATTCACTCCAAATAAAACATCTTCAAATACTATTTCTTGGAATTTAGTGGATATGTTAGGTAATTTTAAAACCACTAAAGTTGTTTAGATATGTACCATCTATAATAATAAAATATAATGTAACAAACATAAATAGAATATATTATATCACCACTACCAATGCTAGTGAATACTTATGTGACACCCCCTCTAGCTAGAGATGTGTTATAACTCTAAATACACAACTATGGTTATAGAAAATTACTAGGTTCAACTAGACATAGTGACCGTAGGATGTTTCTCCCATCATTCCTATTTTGAATAAATGAATTTATAGTTTTATTTTTCTTTTATTTTATATAATACTATCCTTGATTGATATCTTTTTTTACTCTGACTTTTTTATTACTTATATGAATCTTCCTATAACTACTTAGGTTATGTTTTTTTTACTTCCATTTATCACTTTTCCTACTTATTACTACTTATATGTTTTAATTTTTTTTAATAACGTGAAGTCACAATGTGATATGGATAAAATTTAGATCACATTAATGAGGAACACAACATAGTATTCTAAGGGTTTGGATGAGTTTTTAGATTTTCCAATTTCAAATCGATATGTTAATGGGAGAATAAGATTTTCTTGTCCTAAATGTAAATTTAGAATTTGGTCAAAGAGAGATAAAGGTTATGAACATTTGATATTGAAGAAATTACATATTCAATATTTATGTTGGATTTAGCATGGATAATAGAATATTAATAAAAGTTTTAGCACTAATGTCAATCGATATAATGAACTCCCAACTTCACCAACAATGGAAGATTAAATGAAATACATTATAACCAATGCATCTGGTATTTCAAGACACCAACACCAACATCAAAATATATTAGAACCACTTGAGGGTGCTATAATAAACAACTTGACTGGTGATGTTTTTGAGACTATAGGACAAACAGATCAAGATTTTAACATATCATTGGATCCTCTTCTTGATTTTGTGGAGGCTAATGTAAGTGAAAACTTCACTGAGCAAAAAAAATGTGTTTCATGGTTTAGTTGATGATGGAAATAAACATTTGTTTAGTGTGTGTTTGAAATATTCAAAACATTATTTTCCACTAAAGTTATACCATATCAAATTCCTATTTTGAATTAAAAATAAGGGGATGTCCATGATATAAGAATTGTTTCATGATGCATTTCCTAATGAAAAGATCACTGAGTATTATTATGAAATGAAAAACGTTGTTAACAAGCTTGGTCTGAATTATATAAAAATGCATGTGTTCCCCAATGATTGTATTCTTTATTGGGGAGAGGATTCAAGAAAACAAGACTCGAAAATATTTATTTTTTTCAGATTATAATTAATGGGTGATTTTGGAAGTCTAAATCAATATAATACTATAAAGAAGAAGAAAAGGAACACACCTATAAAGGATTTTTGTTACATTCCTTTAAAGGAACAATTGAACATATTATTCTTATCATCGAAAATAGTTGAACACTTGAAGTGGAATTCTATATATAATAACAATAATGGATAAATTTTATATCTAATAGATTCAAAATCATGGATGAAATTTGATTCATGACAACTAGATTTTTCATATGATCCTCAAAATGTTTATTTAGGAATTTATGCCTATAGATTCAACCCATATGGGACTTTGATCCCCAGTTATAACATTTGTACAGTTGTTTTCATACCTTACAATATACCTTTGTGGATGCATATGCAACAAACTTCATTTATCATTTTGATGATTATTCATGAAAAAAAATTATTGGAAATGATATTGATGTATACTTGTATCCTTTAATTGAAGAATTACAGGAGTTATGGAGAAATGGTGTTGAGACCTATGATGAATCTTCTACAAGAATGTTCAAAATGAAAGATTCTATAATGTTGACCATTAGTGACCTCCTTATACTTTGGAATTTAGCTGGTTGTAACATTTACATTGGTTTGGATTGTCCTATTTGTAACTTTGATTTTGAACCCGAATGACTACCTCACAATAGAAAATGGTTCTTCTTATTTCATCAAATATTTCTCATTACATCTCATATATTTCAGTTGAAAAAGTCAAAATTCAATTGTTCAATTTATCATAGACCACCTACAAAGTTTTTAATAGGCTATGAAGTATTCGAACAACATGGAAATGTTGAAACAACATTTTTGAAGGTCCATCATTTGAATGATAGTGGGAAATGAGTTCTATGTTCATTGTTAAGTGAAATTAGAATGAAATAATGGATGAAAAAAATATATTCTTCGTACATACATATTGGGAATTTAATTTTTTTCAAATAATATTGTTGTGATGATTATTAAGAATAATGTTTGTGATAATTTGATCACCATATTTCTTAATGAGTATGGAAAATTAGAGGATCGTCTCAATTCATTGAAAAAATTTCCATAAATGAACATAAAGTGTGATCTATTACCAGATGATGATGGAAAGTATGATCTAGAAATTTTTTCAATGAAAAATAGGGATACAGATACATTCAATATAATTTTAAAACATGTGAAGGAATTTGATGGGTATTCATGTAACATCTCAAGGTGTGTTGACTTAAATAATCGTAGGTTACATGGATTGAAAAGTCATGATTCACATATTTTTGTATAGTATTTACTACCATTGGAATTGCATACATTATAACTGGAAAAGGTTACTACTATTTTAATCCAATTTTTTTAAAAAAATGACAACCATTTAAGGAAACCCTATAACTATTTGATCTTGAAAACCTTTAAGAGATATATTTATTGACACTTTTTAAAATGGATAATATCTTTCATCCATCATTTTTTAATGTCAGGATGCATTTAATTTTGTATTTGGTTGGGGAAGATAAATTGGGAGTCCCCATACATTATCGATGGATTTATCCAATTAGTAGGCACTTTATTTATATGTTTTTAATTTAATTAAAAAATTCTTGGAACTTCATTAAATAAAAAATTATGCTTTTTTTATTTTATTTCACTGATATCTTGGGAATTTGAAATCTTTTGTGAAAAATAAAGCTCAACCTGAAGGCTCTATTTCTAAAAGCTATTTCAAAGAGGAGTGACTTAAATTTTTTTTCTAGATACTTATATTATATTTATATGGGATTTAATTGAGTTTTCGGTGTTGATGAAACATCACTAAATATGAATTACATGGTAAATCAAAAATCTTTCCCATTATTGTCTGACTTATTGGGAGGAGTTCAAATGTTACATTGATAGAAATGGAATTATTACAGGCATATAGATATGTGCTGATAAATAGTGAAATTACAAATCCATTTATTTATGATTTTATGATACAAACAAATAGATGAATTATAGGTCAAAAAATAAATGAGAATGATATACTAAAATCTATTAATAAATTGCTTATAGATTGGTTTTCATGACGTGTAACTTCACAAATATTTAAATTAATAAAAATATTAGGTTTACATATATATTTTTGAAATATAATAATTTATATTAGTTTTTTAAGATGAATAATTCTAATACTAGAGCTGAGTTATCTGAATATTTGAAGTTTCATTCTCGATGTCCTCTAAAACAAGCTAGACATTTTGATTCTTATAATGTGAATGGATTTAAATTTTGTACATTCGACTGAGAAGAGGGTTTGAAAACATATAATAGTATAATATTTATATTTTCCAAAGTGGGATACTATTTAAATTTGGATGATATAATCGAATTAAACTACCATGGGAATTTTTCTGTTATTTTATTCAAATGAAATCATGTTAGTTGTATTAGGGGTGTTAAAAAATATTCCTTCCAATTTACTTCTGTAAACATTTCTTGCATGATGGATGTTGGTGACCATGATTTAAATGATATGTATATCTTATTATCATAATAGAAAATGTTATATTATGTAGAAGATGTCATGGATGGAGTTTGGAGTGTAGTTGAACATGTAAAACAAAGAGACTTGTATTATATGGGTGATTAAGTAGATAATTTGACCCTTGAAATTGAATCCCATCAACACTAAGAATTGAACTTATTTATCCATCATGAAATTAAAAATATTATTCTTTCAAGGGTGCATGATGTAGATGAAGTAATGACAGAGTAGGAAAATGATAGGATTGAAAGAGAAAATGATTGTATGTGTAGTCATCAATTCATTTATCAACCACTTATGTCATTTGTGTAGTCATTCATTATCATGGTTATGTATATGTTGTTTTCCAGTATTGTGCATCTATTAACATTTTTATTTTTATTTTTTCATTAATCTTGTAAAACATATGTTTTTAACACAATTTTACATGACTAAATAATAGGAATTCCAAGGAGGAAGCGTTATAATGCTTCTAGTTGACTCTCATTCCACGTTCTCTTGACCATAAAAATATATGATGACCCATCTGCCCCCCCCCCCACAGTATCTAAGACACCATCATCTTAGCCCCATACAAAATCTCTCATACTCCCATCAGTGTCCCATCAGTTTCTCAACTAAATCCACCCCATTCAGCAGCCTCAACTTTGAGGGAGTATCTCACCACTCTGGGTTCTTCATAGAGATATTGGAGGGTGAGTATTATAGGCAAAAATTTTAATATGAATAATGTTATTTCAATTTCTATAGTACTAATTTTTTATTCACAAAAGATGGAAACAATACTACTACGAAGAAAAATATGAAAAGTTCAGACGTCTGGAATCTGAACAGACTAATGATTGTTGTCCCATTTGACTACTACGGGATCCCTATAGATGACGTCGTGGGATTGTTTTCACATATTATAGGCTAGCTTATGGTGGAGTCAGTTACCATTCTGATTTCGTATGATGATTGGAGGAATATTCTTTAATCTTGAAAAAAATTAAGTTTTCGATTCGTATATAAAGGTGATTTCAATACATTATGGTGTGATCAGAAATGTCATTATGTTATTAAATTATAATATTTTCAAAATTAACCTCTTTGTACATATGTTTTCCATTTTATTATTGCTGATCTTATAGAATGAAAGTGGACATTGAAAATTTTGGGCAAGAAATAGAAAGATTGTAAATCATGATTGTGGAATGAAATCAATGATATATCATTGAGCACCTAGAAATGTATGATAAGGTGCCCAATGGTGTATCTAGAGAGAAATGGAACATTTTTATTAATAGTCATCATGATGAGAAGAACTTGGTATTTAAATATATATTATTATATTAAAATAAATTTACATTTATACATGATGATGACAAGGATATGACATTGAATTCATTACTATTAAATTACATTTTTTTATTTCAGGATGTTTCAAGGAAGAATGAATTGAGTTTGGTTTTGAAAATCATCCCTCACACTGCAGGGCCAAAGAGTTTTTCTATAAGTCGATTGAAAATGGTAATCCTTTAATTAGTTTAAATATTTATAAGAAAATATTATCTATTCTATATTTTTAATTTGTTGGTTTATCTTTTTTTAATATAATCAACGAATTTTGGGAACCAAACCTCCTAAACCGAACTATGGTAGAATGTTCATCAAAAATATAATGGGAGTTATGTTAATGAGCATGCCAAATAAGTTGGGGGTATGAATTTATTTTTCATTATAATTAATTATTATAATTTTTCACTATTTAAGTATATATTACTTCAAATATGACTGATATTTGATTTATAGTTAAAAATTAAAGAACTATGGGATGATAATTCCATGCAGTCCTACTCTATCTCTCAGAAAGACCTAGTTGGTAAAGTCCTTAGGAAGGAGTATCCTAGTTGAGTGCATGGGATGGGTTTGGGACCATTACCATGAGAGGTCTTTAGCAGGCCATCAGGGATTATAGATACATATACTCTTAGTTGTAGTCACTCCCTACCACGGGATGATCAGAGAGATTTTTTTCCATGAAAATAATAATTCAGGAATAGGGGGCTCAGATATCCGCTAGCCAGAAATCATTTTTTGATTTATATTATAAGAATACCAGATTTTTCCCCAGTGATATTTTATTAATGAATTTTGGTGAGCAGGTAAATCACAACACTTAAAAAATATTATTTTACAAACATTTATTATTTTTAGGTTTAAATATAAATATACAACATTGTTTAATTTTCAATATAATTGTATTACATGTGCTGGTAATAGTAAGTGGGGATGTAGATGCAGAGGGTGATGATAAGAGCTCATCATTAGATAATTATTAGTGGTCTTTTTGATTTCTTGGACTAATATGGAACGTGAGGTCTTGTTCATGTATCATTTTTGTCATAGAGTATTCACTAGAAAATTCCATAATTTCCCATGTTTGAAGAGTCTAAAACAATTTGTGGTTCATGTAAATTAATATACTTTTATATAAATGATTACTTTACTTTATTCATGTTTCATGGGACTGTGTAGATGAAAATGGCCTAAGAAAACTATAGAGAAATATGTAGGATTTTTTTGGTACACTTCATCTCATAATAAGTTCTCTTTATCAAAATATTTAATTATAATTAATGAGCTATTTGATTGTATTCAAGACTTTTTTTTATATCATGTGTGTGATTTTGTGTAATTATGATAAACAATACACCTTGTCTGTGCATTTTTTTTAGGGTAGTTCTAGGGAAATATAATCAACAGTTAGTTTTTTTCTAAATCAACATATAATGGTGTTTTAAACCACCACTAAATATGGCATATTTTTGAAGTTTTAGTTTAAACCCCGATTATATGATGATGTTATTTTATCGGTGATAGTTAAAATAGCCTCTAAAGCCTCATCATTGTTTCCGGAAAACTTCCACTATGATGAATAAAACCACCACTAAATATGATTTCTATGAAACATATAAGAAACCAATTATAAATGGAAGAAACTAGATTATATTTGATATCAACATCAACTTTAAAAGTAGTTTCTTGAAACCATGGAAGAACCATTTTCCAGCGGTTTAAACTGCTGCCAAATCAAAAAATAAATGCTGCTACACAAAAATTTTCTTATAGTTTTAATTCATAGACCAACAAAATAAGGGTAATTGTGAATCCATTATATATAGGGACTTTATTGTATTCATCATTTTTAATCCCTTCATGGAATATAAATTACTTTTCATCATAATAAAATATATTATGGTTCATTTGAGTCGAATTCCACCTACATGTTACATGGGAAAATTCCATTTATGTTTTTCTAACACTTCCAACAATTAAACCCCCCATAATCAATTATATCAATCATAAGTAATAAAATATATTTCATGTGAATCCTATATACCAAATATGATGCATGTACATATGATTATTTACTACATGGCATGATCCAAAATAATAAAAATTCATAAATCCAAAACTAAAGTGTTTCAAGATAAGTGAAATAATACAACCGTAAAAAAAAGACCAAGAATAACTATCCCATATCCTTATTATGTTGTAATTATAAATGGAAAATGGAGTTCTCAATGAACCAATATATGCTACATTGAAATATTCAACACATTACTAAATCAGATGTCTACCATCTTTCCAAATAGTAATACAAAACAAAATCTCAAATACCACTCAATAAAGACCTCCCCTAGTTCACAACCAATGAGTGGTGTCGAAATGGTAAAATCTGGATACTTTACCTTAAGTGTGCCTCCCATATTCTAAAGGACATTGTAGGGATTTAGGGTGTATCCATGAGAGACTATATCTCCATATAAAAGTGTGAAATTACAAATTAATAAACCAACCTAATTCATAAACAATAATTAAGGTATACTAAATGAAATGATACATAACATTATAATACAAAAGTATACAATCATACAATAATGGTCATTTAAACACACATAAATAATTTTCTCATATGTCCAATAACAAATAAAAATAAATGAAATAAATAAAATTCATAATGGATATACATTCATCCCTAAGATATACCTTGATCCAAAATAGTAATCCTAATAGAGTTATCCGATCAAGATAATTTGAGGCTCTTCCCCACTCAATCTTCTAGTCAGTGAAAAAATCATGGGTACCCATGTGTCATGGAGCCCAAGAAGGTTTGATTTAAATTCAGTAGGGAACAACCAACATAATCTTGTACATAACCAGCTAATTTGGTGTATTTGTTTTTGACATTGTTAGCTAAATATATTAATAAACAACATAAGAGTGAATAAATAACCACAGTTTATCTGTAGGTTCTAATTTAGAAACTAGGATTGATTATACCTACTTTAATATGTGTTAGGGTGTCTCTAAGAATGTCATGTAACCATACTGACCAATACAAGTCCCAACTTCCATTTAATAGTTTCTTCTAAAAATAATTCCTGGGAGTAATCCTACAAAGATTAAATCATATTATGAATATATCTAATTCCTAGGGAAATAACCCTAGGAAATCTAGTATAAGTAGAAAAATATCCAACTACGTGGAGGATAACCCTACAAAATCTATAAGAAGTGAGTATATAGCCTATTATTTGGGGCTTGACACTAATAAATCCATATAAATGACTCTTATTCATCATATCTTGGAACTTTTATAGAATACCATAGAAATATTTGAAGAATGGAAGAATCCATATGGGGTAATCCATGAAATTCTAAATGTAGTAGGATAATTTTGAACCAAAGGATCACATCCTAGGAATTCTATATCAATATGCATACAGAAGAATCCAAATATCATTTTTAAGTAATTCCATATCAACATACATATAATCCAAATCATATATAACCTATATATCCTGTAAAAGAATTTATATATATATATGAGGTAAATTCCCCTCTTTTGATATCTCATATCACGATCGATTTAGGTATTAATGTGACACTCATAAGCAGCTCTACCCATTCCTACACACTTTCTACCAGGGGTCAATGCATCTTTGAGTTACTCACCTAGGTCCCCTAAGTCAAAACAAGAATGAAGACCCCCACACAGGCTCATTGGTATTAGTCCTACCTCCTGATTCCTCACCTTTAAATAAGAATGTTTCCTATCCCTTAGAATAGTCATGAACATCTCAATGAATCATTGGCCTCATGGGATAATCCAAATTTGAACCACTCTAAGAAGATGGAATAATCCCTACCACACACACCAATTTATCCATGGTCAGTCCCCTCACCCAAAATATCACAAATTTACCCAATACATACCCCCATGGGTTCTAATATACTAGTGAGATAGAAGTACTTGACCCATGAGCATCTCAACCAACTTGCTAGAGATAATGAATGCCATGGTTCAATCATGTCCTACATATGACACTCATTCTAATTCATCACACATCCTAGCTAGTAGATCCTAAGGATACATCTTCATGTAAACAACATTCATTTATAAATTTAATTATCTCCCCTCAGGGTACATGTACCTCAATGATTATTTTTATAATCAAGGACTCATCCATAGGTTTACAAGGAATCAATTCAATGATCCATGGACCATGACACAATATACCATCCAAAATATTTTTATTATAAAAAATTCATTTAAATAAATATTTTATCACCTAAGTGGTGATACTACATATCACATGCATGTAAAAATTAATTTTCCACAAGTGTATTCATAAAGGACCACTAACCGAATTTACAATGTTCTTCCATTTTTATGAATGGATTGAAAACTCTCACCATTAATCATCCAAGTATTATATAATATCCCAAGAACCCGTATTAATCCATAACATAGTATAATTAATTTAAATAATTAATTATAATTATTTAATATAATTTAATTATAACAATATATAATGTGTGTTAAATTTATTTCAATTAGGCATAACACCTAATAACTCACTAAGTCTTCATGTCACAACATTAACACACACAAAAATCACATTTGATAGGTTTATGGAACACCCCCAAAAACATTATGAGAAAAATACCTATCATTATCAGCAGATTAAATAACCAATTTCATTAATTTAAGACAAAACCCCTATAAAAAATCAAAGGGTGAAGTTTCTGAAGAACAAAAATTGAGGGATAGTGTGACTTTTTTACCACGATATGTCCCCTTAATATGCTAACCAATGCCCCATCCTAAAAAGATGATTGCATCATGACCCAATAAAATCATCTCAAGACCAAAAATGAAATTCACCCAGGTTGGAGGATAGAAATGAGAAATGATAATGGATTAATAATTGAGGTATATCTCACCTATAAATGTCTAATAAGCACCATCATGAACAGCACACACCAATGGGAAATTAAGAGTAGTGAAGGAGATATGAATCACTTTAGTTTTATCCGCACGTGAGGGAGAATAATGTATATCAAAATAAAAAATATATAAGGCATAAAGTTGGTATTTCTCAAAATTTAAGACTATATAGGGATGAACCATGACTTCCACCATGACATCGTGTGCCTCTGGGCATCGCTTGAGGACCCCTAACATGCCCAGACCCTTGATGACACCCTATATATAATTCTTTATATTTTACATAGGGGATCCTCTATAATTCCAAAACACTCACTGTGATGTGGTTCTTCTCATGTTTCATAAAAATTCCCTTCAAGGATGAGTCATGGCCTATTGGGTCCAAGCTTTTATCATGGGGGAATCCCCTTGGTCAAAATACCCAAGTCCACTCATAACTTTCAACAAAAATCCCTTGTGTTTTATTCTTCTCCACTCACAAAAATTATCAAGGACATAGTGTGGTATCCCCTCACATTTACCCAAGGGGAACTCCTCAAATTCCATGCCCACTAGGGAAAATTTTCCAATGCCACACTGAATGGTCTCCCTTAGGTGTGGTGGAGCCTACGAGTTATGACTCAAGGGTACCACCCCCAGTGTCCCTCCATGGAATATCCCCAATTATCATTTTTCCCCTCTTGTCCACAAGCCATCATTCCACATCTCTCAAGGTCTTTCCAAGATGGATTCCTAAGCTAAAAATGTTTAGTAATTAGGCCACCTGGCCTAGCTCCACTTCTTACCCGAGAACCCAAATACCTATCTAGGCCCCATTATATGTCCAAAAATATCAACATAATATGTTCAATTACTTATAATTACAATTTAAATCATAATTATAAAAGAAAAACCATATCAAAAATGAAAATTTCAAATTTCCTATAGAATTAATAACCCAAATGGGTAAGGTCATTACAAATTCAATTTTTCCTCATAAATATAAACTCGTAATTTATTTTTGGAAAGAATCTGTATAATTACCCATAAAATTAGAAACTCAACCATATCCAGGTAAGATTCACCAATCATTTAATTTAACTAATAAGATATAATGATTCAAATAATATTCCAACTATAACCCAGAAAAATATATCATTCTCAATTGAACTCCACTTTATCTCAATTAAAGTTAGAGGAAGTCATTATCCATTAATAATAATGAATATAAGCTTATATAGAGTAAAAAAATATCAAATAAATAAAATAATATTTTTCCATTTGAAAGAATTCAAGGTTTCATCAAAAATAATCTTGTTCCAAAAGTATATCAAAATTCACCACATAATGCCATGTCCATCCTTCTATTGGATTGGTCAATTATAGTGGCCTCTAAAGGTTCTCAACAGAAGTTCTAACTCATAAACTAAGGAGGGTTTTTCAATTTAATAAAAACATTGATATTAATGAAAAAAATAGTGAAATAAATATGAATTATACCTAGAACCAACTATATTACCTCCACCTATTAAATCTCCACAACATAAGGTTTCCATCTACCAGCTCCACCTTTTCAACCCTTGTGTCATCCCCTCAACACCTTTATAATTTTCTTTCTCAACACTAGCCATTTTTTAATCCTAATGGTCATATGTATTATTATTATTATTAAAAATACTATTGGGGTGGATGTTAAAACTAACAATGTGGTCTATCATTAGTAACAATTTACATATTCATCCTATAAACACTCTGAAAATATAGGAATACAGACTACAGATGGCTTATACCACTAGGAGATAAATATTGTATTCATTAATCCCCAATAAAAATATGAATACTACCCTTTAATATAGAAAATATATTTTTCAATAATCTAATTCTCATTACTACATGAGAATTCAAATTTCATCAAACATCAAAAAAAATTTCCTAAAGATCTAATATACACACAACTCTGCTGTATTATTCATAGGAAATCTCCCATACTATCCAAAAAATTTTCTTCCATAGTTTCCTTCTCTAATATATCCTTATAAGAACATACAAAAAATACTACCAACAACTTATTGATATTTTTACTTGGATCATTGTAAAAATTATAGAATCTAATCTTGTCATCAGCCATGAAATTGAGATAATATCACAACAACTTCATAAACTACAAATTACACTTATAAATATACTAATCCCCTACTCAATCACTAACATCTCTTATAATCCCTTGTATTTAATAAATTTTTGATAATAAATCATTAATTTATAGATTATAAAAATCAATTCACCCTATTATATATGTATCACTATATCCATACCAAGGAATATAATAATGATGTATTAAAAATCTTAATGAACAAACCACAAAAGACACAACTCTCATATACTGCATAGAATAAATAGAAAGATATCATTTCCTCTTACCACCAATATTCAGTCTCATTATTACTGTTAAACCCCTAATATATTGGTAACTTCAACTGTTAGAATTCACTCAATATAATTTTTAAGCCTACACAGTCTCCATTTCTATCCTCTTACACAAAGACTCTAGTGCGTAATAATCCTCCTGATATTGATACTTATGATGCTATCACATAACAAAAATAAGTAAAAATAGATATAATATCCACATACCAATGATATGAATACAAAAGGCATATTAAAAAACATTATCACATCATTCATTCCCACATGATCCTTCACCCCATAAACTGAATAATATATCATTATAACTTGATGTTATATAATGCCCGAACAAACACTTATAATGATACCTTATAGTTAGAATTATATTCTTCAACTATTGGTCCATATATTATAGTTTCCACACTTATATAATAATTCCCTTTTATATCACTCTATTTTCTTTGGTCTACTTCACATAGTTGGTTCAATTGATATTACAAACTTACAACCCATGAAACTATAACCAATTTAGAAACTAAAATCCCCCCTAAGACACTCACCCTATTATTATTATATAATAACCTAAACATATTGATATGATAATTGATTTGAAAATAACATTGAGTGTGAACCCTAATATAGATTTCAATAGGTAATGAATTTGTGACCATCTCCAAGGTTATATCATCAAAAATATATGGAATTCATTTTATAAATAAATATCCATGACACCATGAATAATATAAATACATATAAAAATCACAAGTGAAATAATATTTGATATAAAATTAACATTATTTCATAATAAATCTATTATAATACTAGAAGAAAAACTCAAAACTACATAGAATTGTTATACCACTATAGTGGTATAATGAAATCCAACTCTAATAAAAAAACTATATTTTATAAAGTTATGTTCATTTTACACCTCTACAAAATCTATCCTAATGATATGGACTACAGTATAAGAAGTAGTAGTTAGTATATAAGTAAAATTTTTACATTCCACCATATAACTCCCATGTTCCAATGTTAATGAAGTATACTAATGAAACCATGAATGGTTTAAAGGAAACAAAATAATAAAAAAATTATAACTGAATCCTACTACAAAACCTCATCCATCTCATTTCTAAAAATAAAATAACCACATGTGGTATAACATCAAATAGATCCAAACATATAAATACAACTGATATGTAATTCTGACCATCTATGACTAATTATACACCTATATGGACCTCACTATAAATGTATAATGGTTAAGTAGTTGAACACCCTGGAGAGTCATTCCATATGTGGTTTCAAATGAAATATTATATGGAGTTGAAACATTAGAATTATGATAATGATGGAATTGATATTATTTGAATATAATAAATTTGGAGGTAGATTACTATGTGTGGTATTGAAAATCATTATGGGTCATTTTAGTCAGTTGAGAATTCAATAAAAGAGTTTCATAGGATGTTGGGTACTGACTTCTATGAGCATATTAGAATGATCACGGGATGATTCTCCAGATAAAGGAATCATGATCATGTAGTCTTGATGTGTTTTAATTGATAATTTTGAGCTTCAATGAGATAGGTTATCCATAAGAGGTGTGGCCAGTAGTTTTTATGTAATTAGATTTGGTATGTTGGATATAGGCCAAGGTGTGTCATTTCAGATATAATGGGTGTGTTTTGGGAGTTGTTTTGGGATTTTCAAAAAAATCAGCATGTTTATGTGGAAGGATTATGCTTCTTAAACACATTGAATTAATTTGAGATCTAAAATGAGGATATGGGGAAAGTGTTTAACTGCTGTTTTCATGTTAAATCGTCTTTGGTGTCTCAGGGACCATGTCAAATGGGTCGATAGACCACTCAAATTGTGTTTTGAGGATATAATGATGGTGTGGAGCACCATAGAGTATAATTTTTCATAATGATATGGGTATTATGGTGAGTAGAACAAATGGTCGAGTGATTGATCGATAATTAGTGTCAACTAACCGTGGGGTAGATTGGTTAGGGTAGTCACCATATTAGTGTTTGGTGATGGATTTGAGAGGTGGATAATGTTATTGTAAATAGAGATTCTTGGTTTTGGAGTTCATTTATAGAAGATCATTTAACATTTGGGTGCATGATAATATGATTTGGTCCTAAATTAACAACATGTTTAGGTTAGGAATGATGATAGAATGCTCTATGTGACTTCTCAAGGATGAGAAGTTCTAAGGTGGGAGATTATAATACCCCAAGTGTATGTGTGGGTTGGAAATTCCAGAAGAATTTCAAATTTTTAATTAGTCAATGAGATAAATTTTGAACTATTATTCATATAGAGACCCAAAATTTTCATACATCAACAATACCTCCTAATAGGTGAATATTCATTACCTAAAATCTTGATCCACACTAGAATCATTTAGGTTAAGTATCATTGGATACTTTGAAACATAATGAACTAGATCATAGATTAAATGCCCCGAACTATTAGGAATGAAATACCCCTTTAATTAAATGTCTTGTTGTTAAAGAAAACCCATCCACTTATTTTGTTTTATAATATCCAATTGGATTTAAATGTCCATTATGTATCATTGTATTTTATAATGTAGCTATTGAACAGTGATCATGTGACTAGTATAAAAGTAGGGTTTTAACAAATCCATTTGACATAGACAAAGAAAGTGATGGCCTCAACCAGTAGGATCATACCATATGAATCCCATTTATATATGCTTCCACGGGAGATATAATTTTTTGGATTTGACCTTGACCAATCCCAAGCTTAAATCAAACAACTTTATCAGGAGAAAACATGTTTATGAGGGAAGTTCAAGCTCATCAAGATCACGACCCAAACCATGTTCTTCGAATGGCCTAATGAAGGCCCCACCATCACACACCTTACTCTTAGAGAGAGTGATGTTTTATTAAAGTGATATGTATCAAGACCCTAACAATATGAATATGTAAATTATTTCATAAAAAATAAAAAATATATCCTAATCAAATTATTATTACATTGTAAATGATTTTAAAAGTATAAACTATATTTTTGGTTAATTTTCAATTAAATTAATTAATTTATGAATTAATTGATTCTTTGGAATTAATAATATTTTATTAGATTATTATTATTTATAAAATATTTATCAGATATAAATGGTCATAAAAATTTTATGATGTCAAATGAAATTTTTATTAAAGCCCAAAAACTATTATTGTCAAAAACCCACCATTTTCAATAAATGACATTAATTATATCAAAATTTTTTAAAAAAAATAGAAAAATATTTAGATAAAATGAATATTATTTTTGGAATTATTATGTTGAAATTATCTAATGGTGATATTTTCTTATTTTTCTAAGACAGTCGAATTATTGGGTAAAAATTAAATACCGTATAAATGTACTTTCTATTTTATGGCATCACAATGACCCAAAATTGAGACAATAAGTACTATAAATAGGGTACATGATAAAATATATGTTTTTGATTTAAAATATTCTTATTTTAAGTTTATTTATTTATTTTTTGAGGAATTTTGAATCTTCCAAAACATATAATATATTTATATATTTTAAAATCCTTTCTTCCAGAGTGTGACTCACCTCCACATCACCAAGGTTACTATTATAATAAGTTTGGACATTGGAATTATAAAATTATAAAAACCACTACCATTTGGTAGAAACCCTGGATAAAAACTGTGGGATTGTTTGGGGTTTTGGATATTGTATTATGTAGAATCCAAAACCAAAATAATAATGAAATTTCCCTATTTTCCAATATAAACCCACCTAATATCCAATTTATATTCACTAAAGCCCCTTTCAACAATTAAATATTCTTACCTACACACTCTAGAGTTCTCCAAAAGTTCCTCCAAACTCTCAAGAAGCCTCTCCCAGGCCTTTAGAGCCACACATTAATGTTAGGGTTCTTTCCTTTCTCCTCTTTCTTCAAGTTCCTTTATTATGTTACACATTATATTTACAATTATTTATGTAGGGAAATGTATTTAAATGTCCATATTACTATCCATTTATTTTATAAATGATTAGAGACACATTTCACTATCATCAACCCATTTTATGAATTTTTATGTCACATCCTTATACTGCCGAAATTGCACTGGGATTTTCCATTTGAAAAAAATGTATAGTCAATACCATTACCATTTTCTATAATGGTTATTCACCTTTAAACACATATACTAATATAATTGGGTACTTACATGTATGTTTTGTACACCCCATTATCAAGTAATAATTTATGATGATGAGTGAATTCATTGTGATTGATTTATTTGGAACGCATAAGCATCAGAAGGAAATGAAAGTGAAGGGTGTGCCCAGAATTATATAGTAGTCTAATGCCTTGAGTAATGGTTAATATAATGATACATCATGTTGGGACAAGTGTTTTACCTTATTCCTTTATGGCATGTTTTCTACCATTATGACTTGGTGGGTTTATCCTTGACCTATTTTTATGAAATGGTATTTTAAGTTGTTTCCACAATTATCATGTAATGTTTAATGTGTTATATCAAGCCTTGTTATTCATGTTCCTTTTCTTCCTCATTTATATGCCTATTTTATAACATATATCACTTATTACATGTTTATTCCATTACTGGGATTTATATCTCACCGTTTTCTTATGTATTTCCACGTGTTTTCCCATGTGGTTTTAAGTTCAAAGGAGTATTTTTAGCATGTTAAGAGAGTTTTCAATAAAGCATGTTATGGAAATTTTTAAATAATTTTGTTATCTCTCATTTTTAAGATTTTATGTTATTTATGTACTTCCAAAATACAGTATACATATCAATCTTATAGTTTTTATTAAATGTAATTTTATGTAATAAACCAAGTAGTAATTTTTACTAAAGAGAAGGGTCATTATAGTTGGTATTAGAGAAAGTGTATAATTATATTTTGTACTAGGATTAGAAAACTCTTGGGAAAGCCTTAGGGATAAGACTAAGTATAAGAAAATATCCCTTAATCTTGGTTAGTTTATAATGTAAATACATCCTTATCTTGAAATTACAAGTGGATGTTTTTCTGTAATAGATGTAACTAGGGGTAACAACTCCAAAAATATTTTCCAGGCCTGAATCAGGTTAATCTGGTATACAAAGACGAGCCATAAAGTTCAACTAGTTTAGCACTCCTTTTGGATATGATTTGGTAAATTCATTAGTTCATTATGAACTATTATTAATGGAAAAAAAATCCCACAAGAGAATATGTTAGGAAAATAATCGTGGATAACATAGATTGAATCCTAGAAACTCATATGTTAGGGAGATAAATTTAATTTATAAGTTATCCATTTAATGTCATTGGATTCTAGTTTATGTGTTTAATTTTCTAAAATACTCACCCCTAATCATATTTTTTCTAGCCAATGGAAAAAAATATGAGGAATCAGGTAGAAAACAAACATGAAGAGAAATTTGATGAGTACCCTAATGAGATGCCCAATTTGATTGGATCAAGAACCACGTTTTTTATCACAATACTCTCTCAGCTGACTCATGTACTAAATATAAACATACATTAAAATGAGTGACCAAACACATATAATAGATAACACACTACAATCAACATCTTAATGTGAAAAAGGCCTATTACTTTCAATGGATCATATAATTCCTTAATCGTGAATAATGGATCAACTCCATTGAGAAAATATTCTCCATCATTCAATGTTACAAAAAGAGGGGTTACTTATGGATGTTTATCATATAGAGGGGGATATGGATTAGCGGTGTAAATTGATCAATAATACAATGCATGATGAAGATATCTAAATAATGGATTGGATGGAATTATAGATAATGTTATTCAATGAATATTTTCCTCACACTCTCTGCCTTAAAATGGAATTGGATTTCCTTTCACTCCGGAAAAGAGATGATAAATATATTTGGGGGTAAAAGGAAAACCTCACAATACATGCATGATATGCCTCTAGTTTTTTCATTACCCAGGAATTCAATGATTATCTCTTCCTTGGTTGGATAAAACCTATTCTATAAAAAGCCCTTTCAATCTGTGACTTTTATAACTTTGATGAAATTATTTGATGTTCTCTCAAAGTAAAAATAGATATTGGAGAATTCGAAGGATATCATGGGGATACGAAGTGGAATGTGGATAAAAATTTTGGCATTCAGATACATATATCCAACGGTGACATGAAATTTCAGAATCCCACTTATTGAATGTGAGGAAAGAAGCAACCTGGACATTTCCTAAGGGGAACAAAGAAATTCTTGTGTTGTAGAAGAGAAGGGAACATAGCCAATAATTTATGATAGGATAAACCCATCTATGTGACAGAGGAAATGAATTCTTTGGTCAACCCTCAATGCTTTGTTCGTTTCTTCAACTACATGGAACTAGGGAACATTGTGAACTAGTTCACTAAGCCAAATGGTTTTTAGAGGCAACCAAAAACCCCCACTATAGTAAGGGTGAGCTATGTCTGTCACTATCACCAACTTGAATCCAAAAAATTATGTGATGATTATTATGGAGTTATTTATTAAATAATAAATAACATACTTTTTAATTCTTGTTCTACACATTCCTTCATATCATGAAATTTAAGTAGAGTTATTCAAACACCACCACAGATCATGGGAATAGAGATGTCAGTGAGAATGTTAAATGCATAAATTATTGCATCCCATGTATATAGCTCCTCCAATATCAAAATTTGTGTAATGAACATCCCATCACACCTTGGATTATTTCCTTTTTGGAATTTGATGCAATTATGGGCATGGATTGGATTTCCCTATATAGATCTAACATAAATTTCTGTGAGAAGGAAATCAATTTCTGTATTTCAAATTGACCCTGATTATCTGTAACTTAAAGGATGAGGATGAATATTATTTATCACCAAAATCTCAACCGTATATATTATTTCCCTTTGAGAAAGTTTATCTAGCTCAAATGATTGAGTCTAAGGAAGTAACTATCCTTGAATACATGCCTATTATAAGGGAATACATTGATGTGTTTCCCGAGGAATTTATTAGTCTCCCTCCTAACCAAGAGGTTAAATTCTCCATAGAATGTATATCTAGAGTGTTTCCAATATCCAAGACTCCATATAGGATAGATGTTGTGGAATTTTAGTAGCTTAAGAAAAAAACTATAGGATAATCTGGATAAAGGTTTCATATTCCCCTGTGATTTGCCATGGGGTTCACTAGTCCTCATTGTCCATAAGAAGGATGGGTCAATGAACCTTTTAAATGATTATCATGATCTCAATAAGATCATAATAAATAACAAGTATCATTTACATGGATTGGTGAATTTTTTGATCAACTATGTGCAGAAAAATTCTTCTCCAATGTGGACCTACGGTCGGGATATTACCAATTTAGGGTGAAGAAGTAGGATATACCCAATACCAATTTTCGTACAGGGAATGGGAAATACAATATTAGGGTGTTTCCATTCGAACACACTAATTCTCCATCAATCTTCATAGACATAATGAATAGAGTCCTTATAGAATAACTCAACAAATATGTGGTAGTATTTAAAGATGATATTATAATATACTCCAAAACCATTGAGGACCATGAGGATCATATGAAAATTGTGCTAAAGACCATTCAAAATGAGAATATCTATGAAAAGTATAGAAAGTGAGAGTTTTGGTTGAAGGAAGTTTCATTATTGGGGAATATCATTACAACAAAATTGGATATTTATGGATCCTTCAAAGAAATAACAATTCAATTATGACCAAGGACAACATATATGATAGATATCCATAGTTTCCATGGTTTATCTAGATATTATCTCTAATTGTTTTGAAATTTATCATGATTGTAAAAACCTATTACCAAGATATCTCAGAGGGATGTCAAATTTTCTTTGAATGAAGAATGTGAAGAAAGATTCATGGAGTTGAAAAAGTGTCTTATCAATTCCCTTGTTCTAACACTACCCATAAGTGGGGAATATTTAATAATTTTAAGAAATGGTTAGAAGAAGGGATGAGGCTATGTAGTGATGAATAATAACAAAATCATTTCCGACACCTCACGGTTGATAAAAATTCATAAGAAAAATTATCCCACACGTGATCTGGAGTTGGAATCTATGATATTTGTTTTGAAAATCTGATGGCATTATCTATATGGGGAGAAGTGATATATATATACTAATCACAGGACCCTCAAATATATATTCACATTGAAATATATTAACATGTTCCGGTGATGATGGTTAGAGCTCATCAAGGATTACGACTACTCAATCCACTGCCATTATAGTAAACCAAATAAGGTGGACGATTCTATAAGTAGAAATGACCAAGAAATTATATCATTGATGAGAATTGAGAAGGATCTGGTCCTATTGGATTTGAATTGGATGGACATCGGAATCATAAATAAATGAACATCATCTATCCTTTCACAAAAGATTTATTTACCACCTCTTTGGTAAAGGATAAAGGATCATCAAAAAGATGGTGTGGGAGAAGAAAGTGGAAACTATAAGGAAAGGTAAATCCTAAGAGTTCAATGTTGATGGATAAGGAATTGTGAGATTTGGATCAAGTCAATGTCTTCCATAAAATCCTAAGTCAAAGAAGGAACTACTAGATGATGCACATATTTAAGCTTTCTCGATTCACTCAAGAAACACATAGATGTAGTGAGATCTCCTAGAGAACTATTTGGGGAAAAAATGAAGTATGAGATCACTACATATACATAATAGTGTCTAGTATTTCAGTAAGTGAAGGTTGAAAGGAATAATTCAGAGGGGATGATGCAATAATTACCCATACCAATATGGAAATGGGAAAACATCACCATGGACATTGTCACTGGTCTTCCAAAGACATCCAAACGAAATAATTCTATCTAGGTTGTTATGGATCTTCTTATGAATAAATCACACTTTATCCCAATTAAATACGAATTATCATTAGAACAACATGATTGGATATAAATCAGATAAATGGTGAGGCTTTATGGAGTACCACTATCAATTGTGTTTGATCGAGATCCAAGATTCACCTATATGTTTTGGAAAAGTATCTAGCATGATCTAAACACCGAGTTGGACTTAAGTATCATTTATCTCCCACAAATAGTTGTCCAATCTTATAAGACTATCCAAAAACACGAACACATGTTATGGGAATTCTCAATTGAGTTCAAATGATGATGGGACTAACATCTTCCTCCAATTTATTTCTCTTACAACAATAGTTTCCACTAGAGCATCCAAATGGATCTCTACGAATCCCTTAATAGGAAGAGGTGTAGAACACTATCATGTTAAGATGAATTTTGGTGATGAAAAATAACAGGTCCTTAAATGTTTGAGGAAATGGTGGAGAAGGTTAAGACCATTCAATAGCACATTAACACTGCTCAGAGTTGAAAGAATATCTATGTTTACAATCATCAACAAGACCTAGAGTTTTACGTGGGATATATGGTATTCCTCCAGAAATCTATATGGAAGAAGGTGATGATATTTTGGAAGAATATAAATCTTATCCCAAGGTATATCGGCCCTTTTGAGATCCTTGATCACATCAGAGTTGTGTCAAATAGACTAGCACTTCCACCAAACCCATATCAATTACATGATGTATTACATGTATCCCTCTTGAGAATGTGCATACTAGACCCCTCAAATGAACACAATCTAGACTCATAACATTGGAGAATGATCCTTCCTTTGAAGATCAGTTGGTGATGTTATTATATTATAGAAAAAGAAGTTATAAAAAATAAGACAATCCCCTCCTCAAAGTATTGTAAATAAACCACATGTTTGAAGAACAAATGTGGGAACCAGAGGAAGAAATAAAGAAGAGTTACCCACATCTTTTTAAGTGTGGTAAAAGAAAATTTTCAAGGAATAAATATCTAATGGGGGGAAGATTGTAACAACCAGAACATTTCAGAATAGCATTACCCTTTAATTAAATGTCTCTTGGATATAGAAAACACATGTAATTATTTTGTTTTATTATATCTAATTTGATTTAAATGACAATTAATTATCATTACCATTGATGATATAATAGTTGAATAGTGATCACATGACTAGTATAAGTACAGGGTTTTAACAAATCTATTTGACATAGAAAAAGGAACTGATTGCCTCAACCAGTTGGTTCATACCCTATGATGCCCATTTATCAGACCATCCAAGGGAGATATCATTTTTGGTCTTTTTCCATGACCATTCCCAAGATGAGATCCAACTACTTCATCATGAGTGAAACTATTTATGGAATAATTTCAAGCTCATCAAGATCATGCACCAAACCATGTTCGTCGAACAACCTCATTGAATCCCCACCATCATACTCCTTACTCTTATGGTGTATACTGGTGAAATAAAGGGATATGTATCATGACCTTAGAAATAGAAATATGTATGTTATTTTGTATAAAATAATGAATATATCTTAATCATATTATTTCTACTTTGTAAATTATTTTTAAATCACAAATTGTGTTTTTGGATAATTTTAAAATTACAATAATGAATTTATGAATTAATGGATTTTTTTGAAATAAATAACATTTTAAAGGAATATTTTTATTTAAATAATATTTATAAAATATAAATTATCATATATTTTGTATGATGTCAAATGAAATTTATATTAAGGCTCAAAACTTTTATTGTCAAAAACCCATCATTTTCAATAAATTCCATTCACTATTTTAAAATTTAAAATTCACATATTTAGAAAATTATTTAGATAAAGTGAATATTATTTTTTTGAATCAAGATTTCGACGTTATCCAATGGTGTATTTTTCATATTTTTTTTACAATTTAATATTCGGTTACAAATTGAATACCATATAAATATACCTTGTGTTTTATGGAAACATAATGACCCACACATGATATAATATGTAATATAAATGGGATACACGAATAAATATATGGTTTCCCATTACAATAATGAGACTTTATGTTTATTTTATTTAATTTTCAGAGACATTATGAATCCTCCACAACTTCTAATATATTTTTTCATTTTAAAATAATTTCTTCTTGAGTGTGACTCTCCTCCACGTCACCAAGGGTAATGTTTTAATAAGTTCATCCCTTGGCCTTATAAAATAAAAAAACACTTTCCTTTTTTAAAAATCATAGGAAAAATCCATGGGATGGTTCCTCGTTTTGGATATTTTATTATGTACAAACAAAAACCTAAATAATAAATAAATCTCCCTCTTTTACAATATAAACCCATCCAAGATCCCATTTATCTTCAATAAACCCCACTAAATCATGTCATTATTATTCCCTCTACACTCTATCGTTCTTCCATGGTGACCTCAAACTCTCATGAAGCATCTCCAAAGCCTTTGGAGTCACACATTCAATTTAGGGTTCCTTCCTTTCTCCACTTTATTCAAGTTTCTTTGTTATGTTACACCTTTTATTTCCAATTACCTATGTCATGACCAATCTTTACATGTCCCTATTACTATACATTTCATGTATAAATTATGAGATACCCCTTTTAATCTCATCAATCCATTTTATGAATTTTTATGTGACACCATTATGCTTACAAAATTATACCACGATTTCCATTCCAATACAATTGTGCAGTGAATACCATGACCATTTTCTATCATGGGTATTCACCATAATGCACATATAATTATTTTATTGTGGAATTACATGTATGTATTCCACAGTCCATGATCCTGGAATAAGCTATTGTGATTAATGAATCCATGTTGATTGATCAATGTGGCACACGTAAGCATGATAATGAAATGAATGTGATTGGTGCACCCATAATTATATATCATGACAATGCATTGGATAATGGTTAGTATCATGATACATCATGATGGAAAAGTGGTTTTTTCTAGATTACTTTATGTGAGTTTTTCCACCATGATGTCTTGGTGGGTATATACTTGACATATATTTATGATGTTGTGTTTTAAGATGTTCCACATTTCCCATGTTATTATTATTTTTGAATATTAAGCCTTATTATTAATGTTACTATTATTATTCAATGATATGACTAATGGATAAAATTTATAATTAATTCCATGTTTATTTACTTATAGGGATTTATGTCTCATCTCTTTATTATGTATGTGCCTAGGTTATACCTTGTTTTTTTAAGTTCGAAGGTGTATTTTGAACATGTTAAAGATATTATCAATAATTAATTTTAAGGATGTTTTTTAATAATGTTGTTGTATTTCTTATTCATGATGTTATGTTATGTACCAAATTATCAAATATACTAGACTTATCAATCTTTTGGTTTTTATTAAGTGTAGTTTTATGTAGTAAATTATGTATTAATGTGTAATAAAGATAAGGGTTGTTATAGAAACATATCTATAACTTATCATAATTAATTCTTAATAATTAGAACCTTTATTAGATATATAATACTTAATATATTTCTTCATAAACATGGGATAGAAAACATAATAAGAGGGTGAACTCAAATGCCCAGTAAGGGTAAACAACTTAGATATAAATAATTATATAATAATAACATGATAATAAGGATATAAGAACATGATAATAATGTTTGAAAACCATACCGTTACTTTTAAATATCATAATATTAATTCATGGAATAAATCATGGTAGTTAAAGTTACACAAATCATATGGTAATAAGATAACATGGACAATGAAAGGTTTACATAGGCATGAGACCTAGAATTGTGTCATGGACATAATCATAGAAAATCATTTCCTTTGTAGTTATGGATAATTTAAAAGGACATGATTGTACAAGAGGCTCAGTCCCTAAACCATAATAGTATCCAAGGTTCAATCTTAAGACTATCATAGTGGAAAAAGTCCCTTAATAAACTAGGTTCTCTCCCCATTACATTCCTTTTTATCTCATGAGATATCAATATTTACCCACTGAATTGGAGGGAGATGTTGGCCCCTACCATAACAAAATGAAAATCATACATATTTGTGAAATAATATCATAAAACATTCATCATAATAGAATCCATGAATATAAATGGGTTTCATTAACATTTCAACATAGCATAACCCATGAAAAAGAAATGGGTTTCTTGGGAATTTCATATTTTCCGCATAAAAATAAACCATCCCTTGAAGAAATATATATTTTATCCTTATATCATATCATATAAAATTATAATTAACATTAAATAATGATTAATAACATGAAAAATTATTTCAAATGATCAATTGGAATAATTTTGGAGAAAAATAAACATTCATTTTTGAAATTATTTCTTTTTAAAAACATACACGATTAAAAAGAAAAACTTTTATTTGAAAATAAACTCGTAAACATTTAAAATAATATTAAAAAGAATTATTCTATATCTAATGAGAACTCATTATTTTTGTATATTTTAAAAAAACATTCCTTCCATACATTTGTTGGAATATTTACAAAGTGCCTTGTTTGGAAAATGACAAAAAGATTCCTTTCAGACTATTTTCTAAAATATAAAACATGGATAAAATGACTTAAAAAAATATAAGAGTATTAAAAACATAATTTAAATCATTTTTATAAAATATGGACACAAAAAAAATATTCCTCAACCCAGACATAGACTTAAAAATCTTGAATATTGATGAGATTTTGAATTAAAACTCTTACCATAGGTCCTACATCCATTATACGTGTTAGAAATATTTTTTAAATGAATTTAGGTTTATTATAAATATATTAAAAATAAATAATTATATATATAATACCATAAATTATTTACTCATATCATTTTATTACTTGTTTATTATCAATTATTTGTTAAAATCATGTTTCTGTTGATAACTACTTTGTTTTTCATGTATGATTTGATTTTGTATTTTTATTCCTTTAAAATTGATCATGATTAAAAAATATATCTATTTTTATCCATGATATAAATATCATATACATTTTTATTTATTATAATCTATTAAATTTAGAGATAGAAAATGAATTACTTTGTTCGTGGAGATGGTAAGTTGTATATATGCCAGAACACTATTTTTATTGGTCAACAAATGGAATGAGAGAAAAAAAAACTATTAATTAAAAATTATAAAATCATTATTATATTATATATATTATATATTCATAAAATTAGACCTCATTTCCATCCCATTAAAATATAAATGAAAAATGAATCACATCGCATTGTTGAGGTGCTAGTACATATATACGCACGAACGACGTTATCGTTTCCAAAAAGATTTGATGGTATTTAGAAATTCGTGATATTATAATTAAAAATTATAATTATTTAATAAATATAATATATAAACAAAAAACACATCATAATACCCATATATAAAAGTTGGTTATGAGAACTAATTTGTATCACTACGTAGAGACAGTAAGTTGTACGTACTTATTGGTGGTACTTTTATTTACCATTTTATAAAAAATATGGTTTATAATATTTTTTAAAAGTAATAAAAAAATTAATAATATTTAGGATATTTAATTTATTATTTTATTCTGAATACCATAGATTTTGAGGAGGTAAATAAGAGTAGAAAATATGATTGGTTAAGGTGATTATCTATTCTCTAAAACGATTCCATTAGATCTCATCTAATAAGCTTTGGGGTTGGTCTTTTGTAAAGAACAGAATCTATATATTCTGGATAGTGGAATTTATAAGGGAAAATATTATACTCTTTTTGAGCTATAAGTCTCAAATTGGTGTGATGAAGTGAGGAATGAGGTGACCTTTTATAATTTAGGTTAGGGGAAGTTTTTGAATTTCTCAAAATATTAAATTACAAAAAAATAATTTTCAGGTCATAGCCCCCAAAAGTGAAATGGGTTTGATGATAAGGTTATATGGGGTCTTAATACCATCAAATAATATAATTGATAATTTTTTTAATGTAATTTTTTACCGTACCATTTTGATTGACCATTAGTTAACCAATTTTAATTTTAACTATGGTAACAAATTATTCAATATTGAAGGGTTTTAAATTTTACTTGTATAGTTAAAAATGACCCATAAATGTCTTATTTGTTTACTTTGAAACATTATAATATATAACATTCTTTATTTCATGATTTTATGATTTATAAATATATTAAAAAAATATTACTTTTATAAAATATCATTATTGTCATTTTTATACTATTCATTTAATTTAACATTATGTACATAAAGAATATAGGTTAATTCAAATATAATTATTACATACCTATATAATAATTCCTATATATCGAAAAAATTTGGGATGCATTAACTCATTCAAATATATCACTGTTAATATTTTTTAAAATATTTATTATATATTTTTATTTTATGGAGAAATATTTCATCAGTGTTTCAGAAGAAATTAATGTAATTATATAATTACAAAAAAAATAAAAAACAAATAATAACATGAAAGTAATTTTATTAAACTTAAAATAAAAGTTTATATTCATTTATAACTTACTTTTTTCACATGTTGACACATAATTCATATTAAAAACAAAGAGAGTGACATTTTCTATCTTTTTTTATTTAAATAATATTTAAATCATTTTCATGTATAAGTGTCCATAAAACATGTAAATTACAAAAATAATATTCTAATGGTCATATTAACTTCATCACATAATAATTAGGATGAAATAAAATGGCCTTGACACTTATTTTTAATCTAGATTAACCTAATTTGCTATTTCCCGTTGTGATAAGTTTTACCAAGGTTACTATTAATACTGACCAAAATTAAAAGGGCCATAATTACCAAATTTGAATCTACATATTATTAATATTTATTTCATTTAATCTAATTCAATAAATTTAAATGGAAGAAATTAACTTTAAATTAAGTACCCATAATGTAACAAAAAATATCATTTTAAATAAATACATTTTGAAGCATATAAATTGGTTTATTCTTATCTTACACCTATAACAATATTTATTAATTGTTTAAAACATTTTATCAAGTAAATAATATATATATTTCATTAAAATAATTCACTAATATTTATTAATTAATAAAAAATACATTTCCCACATAAAACCATTTTTTCAAAAAAACATCACTTTTATTTCGAAGTAATTTTTGTTTTTAATTATAATAATTTGATGAGTGATGAATCTATTTAATAAATGTATATACCATATTATTTTATTAATTTATTTTTTACTATTCCTAAATCCCAATCCAATTCATAAGAAATAATGTATATATAATATTTTAATAATGTTATGTGATTCATCTAAACATGATGTTTTCTATAACACAAGATATCAATAAAATCATTTAAAGAGAAAAATATTCTAAAAAATTCATGGTGTTACATTTTACCCACTTATAATTTATTTTACAAAAAAATCACTATGGTATAAAAATATGGGGATAATTCTATCTAATAATATCCTTAATAACCCACAAAGCTTCGAAAAATTATTAGTTTCACCCCATAACATTGACTAGGTGAGTGATCTTGTTTCGATCATTTTCCCTCTATGGTCTAGATTCACTACAGATTATTCTTTCGATGAAATAAATTTCTAAAGATTTATTCCCTCTAATTTTTGTATATTTAAAGGATTTATAATGTACTTTCTTAAGAGAGATACATGGAACACATCCTGAACTTGAGTGATATTTGGTGGAAGTGTTGATCAATAAGAAACCATCCCAATATGATTGTGAATTTTAAAAGGATCGATATACTTGACGATTATCTCTATATTATTTTAAAATCTCATCACACTCTTCCTAGGAGATATTCAAAGGAATACCTTGTCACTAACATCAAACTCTTTGTATTTCTAATCATTCTTGTCATAACATTTTTGTCGAATCTGAGCTACACTTATGCGTTGTTGAATGGCTCTAAACTTCTGTTACACCTCCTTATCTTGATTAGGTACCATTATATTTATTTCTCGAACATCATTCTAGTATATTGGAGTTATACACTTCCTACCATAGAGGGAATTATAAGGAGATATATGAATGATGATGTTAAAGCTATTGTTGTATGAAAATTTCCCCAAAGGATGGTGTTAATCCCAATAACTGTTGAAATCCCTAAGGTAAGCTCTCATCATGTCTTCTAAACATTGAATTGTTCTCTCATACTGACCATCTTTCTGAGTATGATAAGTGTGGATAAAAAAACTCAATGTCCATAGTTTATAGAAAAATTCTCCAAAACTTTGAGGTAATCCTTGAATCCTGATTAGATACAATAGTGAGTATTATACCATAAAATATTACAACATCCTTAAGTTATAAGTGATTAAATTGATCAATAGAGAAATATTCACTATTGTTAATTAAGTGTGACAACTTTGTAAGTTCATTCACTACAACCAATATAAAATTATTCCCTTTTTTTGAGAATATGATGAAAAAAAACCATGGTGATGTTTTTTTATTTCCATTCGGGTATGGTTAATGGTTGTAACATCCCCTTAGACTCATGTATTTCTTCCTTAACGGGATAACATACCAAGCATCGAGAAACATACTCTATAATATCTCTCTTCATTCCATCCCGAATGAAATAATCATTCAAATCAAAATAAGTCTTCATACTTTTAGTATGAATAGGTTATAAAGAACTATGAGCTTCATCCCTTATCTCATTCTTCAAATCTAGTACTGAAGGGAAACATGCAACATTCATAAACCATATTATTCCACCAAAATAAAGGTTCAACTTGAAAACATTTCTCGACTCATTTTAGAAAGATAATATTCCTCACCATCCATCAATATTTCAATATCCATTCTTTAAAAGTTTATAAATATTCAATGTTTTGTGTTCCTCATCATAGATAAGCTAGGATCATCCTTTCAACTCAGGGAATCTACCACCCTATTAACTCTTCAAGGTGTTAATGTATTGAGAAGTCACAATTTTTTCTCAATTCAATCCATCTTCTCTAGAACATATTTATATCTTTTTATGTTATGTTATAATTCAAAATTTTATGATCCATATATATGTCATACTTTTCAACATAAATATAATGGATCCAAATCATTATTAAATAAAATACCATTGATAACTCCAAATAACGAGTTGGGTAATTTTTCTCACGAACCTTCAATTTTCAAGATATATAAACTATAATCATTTTGTTCTATATTATGACACAATGCAGTCCCTTATTTGATGAATCGCTATATATTAATATCCTTCCTCCACTGTAGGGTTGTGTAAGTACTGGTGTACTTATAGCATCCCGCCTTTTTATCACATAAACTTTCATTACATTATACAAAACCGATGATCTTTAAGGTTTAGTGTCTTGGAAACCGGGAACTCAAAACATGAAAACATAAAACATTCTTCTTAAACACTTGAAAGGATTCTCTTTATGTTAATCCTAGGTTCATAACTTCATCTCATAACCTGGGGACATACATCAAAAGAAATGGTGAGAAGAAGTCCCGGTAAGGGAAACAAGGGAAACATTTAACATGTGAACTTGAGATACATCAATAAAGTCATGAAAAAGAACTTTAAGGCATGAGAAAGAAATCATGAGGAATATCATAATAAAAATAACGTATTTCATAACTTGAAGATGTGGCTACAACATTTAACTTAGAAAATCAGGAACATATCCCCATGGTCCATCCCCAAGGTGTCATTTGAAAATTACCAAGGTTATTCGCCAAGGTATCGTTAAAATTGTAATCTATAGTGGTTACATCATTACCCAATGCATTGGAGCGCTATCCGGGCGCACCCTTAAATTTGGATTTATTCTCATGTGATACACAAATATCATCATCAAAAATTTCATAAATAACCCATATAGCATAAAAGAAATGGGTTTCCTTCCATAATCATAACGTTTTAAAAACTGCTTTAAAGACATGATCTTTATGTGACTTTAAACCCACGGAAAAGGAAAGCGGGTTTCATGTATGTAAATCCCAGAATTAAAATAAAACATTTTGAAATATATGTGAATACCCCTATATAATAAAGAGCTTTTAGTATTCAAAAAATAAAAGAAATTGAGATAAAGAGAGAGACATTTTGAGACGAAAATTCTGCAGTATAATGGCTATATTATAGGGGTTTAGAAAACATAGAAAAGAGGGGGGACATGGGTCACCCACTCATAAAAGATCCATAAAACAATATATGGACAGAATAAAATTTATATAAGAACATGGTAATGAAATTTGAAAGAAATAACATATGAAATGAAAGACATGGATGGAAGAAAAAATAATATTTCTCTTATGAAAATTCGGCAGCCTAACGGCATCACATAAACATCAAAAAAAAAGAATTGACAAGATCAAATAGGGTATCTAATAATATGAACATAAAATATCAGTATGATAGATATAGATATCATACCCCAGCATAATAAAAAGTAATGTGAAATACATGACATGAAAGTATAACTTTGAAAAGAAGAGAAGGGTGAAAGAATCCCTTAAAAATTCGACAGCCTAACGGCGTCACTTAAACTTCAAAAAAATGAATTTACGAGATCAAATAGGTTCTCTCATCATATGACTATAAAATATAAGTATGATAGATATAGAGATAATACCCCAACATAAAAAAAGGAACTTGAAAGACTTAAGAAGAAAATAGAACTTGAAAATGAGAAGGGTGAAAGAATCCGTTACAAAAATTTCAGCAGCCTAACGGCGCCACTTAAACATTCATAAAAAGAAATAATGAGAGTAAGAGGGGATCTCTCATCATATGAACATGAAAAGGGATTTAAGAGGAATATAAAAGAACATCCTCCAACATAATAACATGGAGCATAAAATATATGACTTAAAAGACAGTATTTGAAAAGAAAGAGAGAGGTTGGATCCCTTACCTTAAAACATAACTCTTAAAACTCGAAGGTTGGGACCTTGAGGGCTTGGGGGCACCTTGGGAGGACTCTTTGGGAGGTAATTAGACTAGAGATTCGTTGGGGGAGAGTTGGGAGTGAAAACTAAAGGAGGAAAGGGTAGGTATTTATAGGGAAAGTGAGGGGACAAGGCATTAATGGCCAAGGGACACCTCATTGGTGGTATTGGAAAAACCATGGGTTTGCCCATGGTATTTTCCCATGGTATTGTCCACTTGGAACACCTCATACCTTATATTAATATTCATAAGTTGACCATATTGATTACATACTTAATAAATCATTTAATGATGTCATTAAACACCTGTAACTTAAAAACTGTAATTTCACTATTCACCAAAAATTCAAATTTCTCAGAAAAATCCCAAAATTTCACCTTAACCAAATATCAATGCTCTGATTTCAAAAATGAACTCCATTTTACAAAAATAATTTTCTAAATATTTTTAATTTAAGTTTTAAATAAATACACTATTCACTGAAAATTCATTTTTTTCAGAAAAATCCCCAAAATTTACCTTAACATAATATCGATGCTTTAAGTTCAAAAATAAAGTCCATTTTATAAAAATAATTTTCTAAATAATTTTAATTTATTTTTTAATTAAAAATCACTATTCACCTGAAAAAACTAATACTTGACAAATAATTAATGAAATAGTTATTTACCTATTTTATTGAATCACACTACTTAATCAAGGTGCCTAAATTATATTAATACTTTCTTTAAATGAGATTAATAATCCATTTGGTCACATTACTAATCCTAAGCATAAAATCACTATTCATAATTTACTATTCATCAAAAATTAAGTCGATCTTATTAGACTCTAAATTTCTTACTGAACACATTTGCAGAGAACATTTTTTGAAAATCATTACATGTCATTAGTTATTTAAGGTTTACGTAAATATTTTAAAATATCATTTTTTTAAAAATACATCAAAAAAATACATCCTATATTTATTCGAGCATTTGAAAACTCACAAACTTCACCATAAGAAGAAAACACAATTTTATTTATAACAAAGGATTACACAACGTAGCTATGTTGTCCTTACATAGCCCCTTATAACCCCAGCATATAACCTAAGTGTAAGGTGTACTAAGGTAATAGAATATGAGGGCGGCTCGGCCAACATTGCATGAGTAGTAATTTCTATTAGTTTGAATTTCTCACGAAAGGGATTTCGTTCTAGCTTCACACGATGAAGTTCAGCTTGGGTTTGATCTAGAGAAAATCCCAGTGGTGCTACCTCCTTCCCAAGTTCTGTTAGATGGGCTTCGATTGGCCCGAGACTACTGGATGAGGCCATCGAATCTTCTTTCTATATTAATTAACCAAGATCACTTGTATTTAGAGACAATAGTCGCAACATTCAATTTTCAATGGTCATACTAACTAACGGTCATATAATAGTCAAAACCCAACAGTCTCATTTTAATTATACTCATGTTATCAAATGAAACAGTTTTTTTGAGTATGAAAAATAAAATAACACACAAAATTAAGAAAATAGATTTATTAAAAATTTCAGGTCGTTACATTCTTCCCCCTTTAAGAAATTGTGTCCTCGCAATTTTTAAAATTGGGCTTGGAAATTTCATTGAAAGTCCCACATCAGAAAAAGTGTCAGTAACACTATTACTTTAAAAGAAAGAAAAAGAAGTAAAAAGGTCACCTGAGTTAACCCATACTAGGATTCCATGTAGGAAAACATGGACATGGAAGAGAAAACAAAGGGTCACGTTCTGAGGGAGAGTGATAGAAAACATGATTAGGAGAAAGTTAACAACAAGAAAATGACAAACTTATGATGGGTTAAACAGTATTTGATTTCCCAGTAGGAAATGTTAACAAACAATGTTTTTGTTTTAAGTTCCTTTTCATTATTTTGAGGAATTCATTTACTACATAGAGTAAAAACATAAGGAAATATATTTACCTTTAAGTATAGTTTTATCCCTTAATAAGTTTCTACCAAAACTAAACTTTTCTCCAAATGATGAGGATTAAAAAAACACTTGGTCTCATCAAAATCACAAAAATCATCTTCTAGAGAATCACATAATCCACCAAAGATTAACTATCTATTTCTTCTCTCTTTAATCATTATCCCAAAAACAGGAAGGGTAAGACAAAACAACTCTTCAAAAAGAAATAACCCCATAGGAAGGGAAACAACTTTTAAATATTCAAAATTCCACGATACTACCCAAAGTTCATCATAGACCATTCCATAAATAATTGTCCTTAAAAATCCTCAAAATAAACCAAACAAATTTTGAAACCCATATAAAAAAAGGATTTGATAACATATTCTTCCAAGATAAACTTTATCGTTTGTCTCCAAACAATATCAACCAATCATAACATCTTATAACAAAAGTAACTAACCTAAATATATTTTCCCCAAGATAGGTTAATCATTTCCATAAGTAACCTAAATTACTATAAGTTCACCTTAAATTCATCGATTCTTCAAAATATAATCCAACATTTACTCCTCAAAGAAAACAACGTAGTAATATATTTACCTCGATCATATAGGGTTCCCAAAATAGTGAACGTCTTCCAAAATAATAATCATCTTTTAATCCCCTAATCACTTTTTTTAAGAATAACAGCTTTACTACATCAAAATGTGGTACATAACAATAGATTTTTTCCTTAATGATATAAAATCATCTTAGGTAGTGACTCGATGATCTTAGAAAACATAAAATATATGCTCATAGAGCACGAACTAAAATATAGTATGACATAGATAATTATTGCGAAGAAGTTACATGTACTTCAATCATCAGGATCCATCTCATCATAGGACTTGCATTGTTCCCTTGTCCTTGAATATTGTTGATTCTCATCATGCTTCTCATCCCTTCCAAGAGAGCATTTCCTTCATTAATTTACAACTTCTCAACATTTGCGATATTAAAAAGTATAAGGTGCATTAGATCGAACCTTATCTCTATTCATCACATTATCCATTTTTTTAAAGAAATTGGATACTTTATGCCCTATCTTCCCACACTTAAAACATCTCCTAGTTCCTTTGTGACATTCTCCTTGGTGACCCTTTCCACACTTTTTGCACAAAGGAAAATGGTTCTTCTTTCCCTTATCAACTTTATTAGATGAATATCCTTGAGACTTCGTCTTCTACTTCCTTGATGAATTTGGGCATTCAACTATGTACCAATTATTAATTGTGATTTTTGATAGTTGGTTTGGAATAATCACAATATTTTCAACTTGGTCTTTCATCATCTCTATCAAATTAATAGGTCAATCATCACATTTCCTATCACATTGGTTGTTGGGACATGTTCTTCCATTTCCCACCATTAACTGAGAAAAGAAAGTATAATTAGGGGGCTTAAATACTTAGCCAATAATCCTAAAAAGGAAACTTTAAGCATAGAAGTATAAACTTGTAGAAGACAAGTATATCCTAACTTGTGATCCCCTAGGTTTCAATCTAAGTTATCCATGATCATATATTCTTATGTGAATATTTATTTTATTTTATCTTTGTTCCTTTAATAATGGTTCATACTAAGCTTATAAATTTACCGAAGCAAATCCTCGGGGAGTGTCGTAACCAAGAGTGTATCAAGGCCCGTTGTTGTGTACCAGTTCCCGTTCGAGTCTAGCTCAAAGCGGTGTTTTCGGATTTTACCCCTATGTACATCTATGCCGGAGCCACCTCTACCTGCTCGTATCCAGATAGGGATGTATTTTCTTGGCAACCCTTTACTCAATACTCACTAAAAAACCAGGAAGATTTCCTAAAATTAAAAATTTTTATAGGGTTCTTTCTAAAGTTTTAATATCCTAATTTATACAAATAACTAAACCATCCTTTGATACCAACTATAGCATCCTGCGTTTTTATCACAAAAACTTTCATTACATTATACAAAACTGAGGATCTTTAAGGTTTAGTGTCTTGGAAACCAGGAACTCAAAACATGAAAACATAAAATGTTCTTCTTAAAGACTTTAAAGGCTTCTCCTTATGTTCATCCTAGGTTCATTACTGCATCTCATAACCTGGGGACATACATGAAACGAAAGGGTGAGCAGAAGGCCCAGTAAGGGAAACAAGGGAAACATTTAACATGTGAACTTGAGATACATCAATAAAGTCATGAAAAAGAACTTTAAGGCATAAGAAAGAAATCATGAGGAATATCATAATAAAAATAAAATATTTCATAAATTGAATATGTGGCTACAAAATTTATCTTATAAAATCATGAACATATCACCAAGGTCCATCCCCAAGGTGTCATTTGAAAATTACCAAGGTTATTCACCAAGGTATCGTTAAAATTGTAATCTCTAATGGTTACATCATTACCCAATGCCTTGGAGCGCTATTAGGGCACACCCTTAAATTTTCCTTTATTATAATGTTATCCACATATATCATCATCAAAAATTTCATAAATAACCCATATAGCATAAAATAAATGGGTTTCCTTTCATAATCATAACGTTTTAAAAACTGCTTAAAAGACATGATCTTTATGTCACTTTAAACCCACGGAAAAGGAAAGAGGGTTTCATGTATGTAAATACCAGAATTAAAATAGAAAATTTTGATATATATGTGAATACCCCTATAGAAGAAAAATCTTTGAGTATTCAAAAAATAAAATAATTTGAGATAAATAGAGATAAATTTTGAGACGAAAATTCTGCAGTATAACGGCTATGTTATAGGGTTTTAGAAAACATTGAAAAGAGAGGGGAAATGGGTCACCCACTCATAAAAGATCCTTAAAATAGTAGAGGGACATAATATAATGGATATAAGAACATGGTAATGAAATTGGAAAGAAATAACATATGAAATTAAATACATGGATGGAAGAAAAATAAATAAGATTTCTCTTATGAAACTTCGGCAGCCTAACGACGTCACTTAAACTTTAAAAAAAGAATTGACGAGATAAAATAGGGTATCTCATCATATGAACATGAAATATCAGTATGATATATATAGAGATCATACCCCAACATAATAAAAAGGAATGTGAAAGACTAGACATGAAAGTAGAACTTTGAAAAGAAGAGAAGGGTGAAAGAATCCCTTAAAAATTCGGCAGCCTAATGACATCACTTAAACTTCAAAAAAATTAATTGACAAGATCAAATAGGGTGTCTAATCATATGAACATAAAACATCAGTATGATAGATATAGATATAATACCCCAACATAATAAAATGTAACTTGAAAGAACTGACAAGAAAATAGAACTTGAAAATGAGAAGGGTGAAAGAATCTGTTACAAAAATTTTAGCAACCTAACGGCGCCACTTAACCATTCATAAAAAGAAATGATGAGAGTAAGAGGGGATCTCTCATCATATGAACATGAAAAGGGAAGTAAGAGGAATATAAAAGAACATCCTCCAACATAAGAACTTGGAGCATAAAAGAAATGACTTAAAAGAGAGTATTTGAAAAGAAAGAGAGAGGTTGGATCCCTTACCTTAAAACGTAATTCTTAAAACTCGAAGGATGAGACCTTGAGGGATTGGGGGAACCTTGGGAGGAATATTTGGGAGGTAATGAGACAACAGCTTCGTTTGGGGGGATATGGGAGTGAAAACAAAAGGAGAAAAGGGTGGGTATTTATAGGGAAAGTGAGGGGACAAGGCATTAATGGCCAAGGGACACCTCATTGGTGGTATTGGAAAAACCATGGGCTTGCCCATGGTATTTTCCCATGGTATTGGCCACTTGGGATGCCTCATACCTTATCTTACTATTCATTAGTATACCATATTGATTACATACTTAATACATCATTTAATGATGTCATTAAACACCCGTAACTTAAAAACCGCATTTTCACTATTCACCGAAAATTCAAATTTCTCAGAAAAATCCCAAAATTTAACCTTAACCAAATATCGATGCTCTGATTTCAAAATTGAAATCCATTTTATAAAAATAATTTTCTAAATATTTTTAATTTAATTTTTAAATAGATACACTATTCACTGAAAATTCATTTTTTTCAGAAAAATCCCCAAAAATTACCTTCACATAATATCGATGCTCTAAGTTCAAAAATAATGTCCATTTTATAAAAATAATTTTCTAAATATTTTAAATTTAATTTTTAATTAAAAAAACACTATTCACCTGAAAAAAACTAATACTTGACAAATAATTAATGAAATGGTTATTTACCTATTTTATTGAATCACACTACATAATCAAGGTGCCTAAATTATATTAATACTTTCTTTAAGTGAGATAACTAATAAATTTGGTCACATTACTAATCCTAAGCATAAAATCACTATTCATAATTTACTATTCATCAAAAATTAAGTCGATCTTATTAGACTCTAAATTTCTTACTGAACACATTTGTAGAAGATCATTTTTTTAAATCATTACACATCATTAATTATTTAAGGATTACATAAATATTTAAAAATATCATTTTTTCAAAATACATCAACAAAATACATCCTATATTTATTCGAACATTTGAAAACTCACAAACTTCACCATAATAAGAAAACACAATTTTATTTATAACAAAGGATTACACAACATAGATATGGTCTCCATACATAAACCCTTATAACCGCAGCATAGGACCTAAGTGTAAGGTGTGCTAAGGTGAGAGAATCAGAGGGCGGCTCAGCCAACATCGCACGAGTAGTAATTTCTATCAGTTTGAATTTCTCGCGAAGGTGATTCCGTTCTAGCTTCACACGATGAAGTTCAGCTTGGGTTTGATCCAGAGAAAATCCCAGTGGTGCTACCTCCTTCCCAAGCTCTATTAGATGGGTTTCGATTGGACCGAGACTACTGGATGAGGCCATCGAATCTTATTTCTATATTAATTAACCAAGATCACTTGTATTTAGAGACAATAGTCGCAACATTCAATTTCCAATGGTCATACTAACTAACGGTCATATAATAGTCAAAACCCAACAGTCTCATTTTAATTATACTCATGTTATCAAATGAAACAGTTTTGTTGAGTATGAAAAATAAAATAAGACACAAAATTAGAAAACAAGATTTATTCAAAATTTCGGGTCGTTACAGTACTAGCTAGATTTATTTAATGTTACTTAAAGAATTCATCACATTCATCCATACAAAATAAGATAGCTCCCTTATGAGTAAGGTTTGTGAGTGGATTTAACATCCATGAAAATTTATCCACAAATCACTAATAATATCCATCCAGATCAAGAAATCTGTGGGGATTAGTCGAAGTGGTTTTTCTTGACCAATGATCAATAACTTCTCTCTTTTAAGGGTCTATTGATATACAATCAAATGAGATTATATGACACATCATTGAAATATTTTGAATCCAAAATTCAATATTTGTAAATTTTTCATAAATTTTATCCTTCCTTATGGACTTTAGATCAATTCTCAAAGGATATCCATGCTCTTACATACTCAATTAAAAAATAAACATATCATCTATAAAAAATATAAAAAACTAATAAAGGTAATATATAAATATTCTATTCATTAAATCCATAAATATAGTGGGGTAATTAGTAATATGAAATGGAATAACTATAAATTCATAGTTCCCATACATTGTATGAAATTTTTCCTTGGGTATATCTCCTTTCATGATCTTGTATTCATGATATCCAGAATGAATATCAATATTGTAAAAGTATTTAGCAGCACACACTTGATCAATCAAGTTATCAATATGGGGTAAGGGATACTTTTTCTTGATATTTATATTTTTATGTTCTTGATAATATATTCAAAGTCACATTGATCCATAATTATTTTCAATAAACAAAATAGGTACACCCTAAGGTGATACACATGGCCTAATGAATCCCCTGTTAAGATTCTCTTAGATTTACATCATTAAATCCGGAAACTCAACCAATGATATTCTATATAGAGTCTTGGAAATATTAGTAGAACAAGGTATTAGTTCTGTTGGAAACTCAACATCATTATTTAGTGGAAGACTATTCAATTATTTTAGATATACATCAGTAAAATCTAATACAATTGGTATATTTCCAATTTGCATATTCTCCCCAACTATCTGAGTAAATGCGCATTTGAATAGGAATCATGACCCATATAATGGTTGAAATTTACATCATATGTTTTTTTCATCACATTGAAAGGTGATCAATGGTTGGATAGAAATATCAAATTATAATTCCATTACTCAGTAATTGTTCTGGTAATTATGTAAATAAAGGTATTCCAAGCCCAAGATTACATCAAATTCAACTAGTGGAAGAATTAAAAGATTTGAAGGAAAGAAATTCCCACAAACATAAACCAAAGAAGAATCACACACTTTATATTCGATCATATTCTATTAAAGGTTTTTACTACTAACTCATTATATAATTTTTTATGTGGTGTTGTGATACCCTTATAATAGTCATTAGATATAAAATAATGGGTAGATCCAAATTAAAATAATACATTGGACCTCAAAGAGTATGTGTTAAGTGTACCATTCACCACATCATTATCATACCCTTCATCATAAATAGTTATGGGATGATATTTCCCTTTTCCCTAGGCTTAAGAGGTTATTGACATTGATAATAAGTATTAACCTTTAGATGTGGGAACTAGTTAATTTATTCCCAAACACCTTTCATTTAAAACTCTAGATTGTTTGTAATTCTTTCTATAGAGCTTTATCTTTATTCACATGATTAGCTAACATTGTCCCATCACTTCATCATTTCATTTTCCAATGTCATTCCTTTATATAGTTAAATAATTTACCAGTTCCCTTAGGACAATTTCCCTAATGATTATTTCCACAATTCAATCATAAAGAAAGGATAATATTATCCAATATATTATTTTTATAATTATTTTTTAATTTTATTTTTATTTTCTTATCAAAACCATGATATTGATGTTTAACTTATATCTATGTATCTAACTAGAGAATGTGTCTAACAGTTTATTGGTTGTTATTGAGGCCCCTTATGGATAAATCCCTTAAGAGACATGGTTTCAATCCACCAAAGAATTGATTAATATTATATTTAGGTTGGATGATAATACCAGATTAATACCTTATAAGTATTGTGAAATTTTACTCATTAGTACCAACAGATTCATCATCCATCTACTTTAACTCAAGGGATTATTTATCCATTTTCATACTAAGAATTAAAGTAATGTACATAATAAAAAATAATATTTCAAATTCATCCAAATACATAGATTCAATTTCTTATTATTCTCTCATGTTATTGATACAAATCCCCCAATGATCTTATTTGACTTTCAAATGATATATAGCCAAAATAAATGATTCATGTTCAAACACTGGGGAACAAAAAATTATTTTTTCAATGGTATTGATCTATTATTCATAAACTAGTGTATCGAAAGAACCACTAAAATAAGGTGGGGTTTTTCTCAGAGTGGAATAAATATAATGTTGTTTTCTTTTCTTGCCATTTGTAAGTTCATCATGATTCCTATCTTAAGAAAATTGTGTGATCATAGATATGATATTTCTCATTTGAGATCCCAAAACATTTAAGTTTATTAGGCGTAGAATCAATGAATTTCCCATCATATACATCATTAACATGATTCTTTCAGGTTTCATCCATTGACAAATACCAAACATAATTGTGTGAGAATCAATATTCATAGTTGAAAACTAGAAAGTCTACTAGGACTGGTGAGGAGGTTGTACTGGGACATATTGAAATTGGTGGAGAAGATAGAGGCTGGGAACCTCTATCGTTACGGCTGGGCATGGAGGAATATCTCAGTAATGAGGTAGTGGACTGCGTTGTTGAGGCTGATATGGGTTCTGAAGAAGAGAAGAAATCCATGGCATATTAGCCCAATATGAAGGTATCTAATATGTTCAATTGACTAAGGTAGGATCTCGCGAGTCCTTACAAACTGAATAATCTCAAGAGAAGAGCTCAACATGGGAATGTATGAGGTGAAATTCAGAGGAATGGGAGAAATAGGGTCTTAGAACAGACAACGGGTGGTGAGAAGGTGTCTTGGTATAGATCTTTTATAGAGGAATTAGGACCGGGCAGTGTGGACATGTGTAAGGAGAAGAAGATACCTGCTACAGATGTGTCTATTTTAGATAGAGGTGGGGTTATTTTTGCTGGAGGTTCAGATTTTTTTTAATCAGACTCCGGTTCATCTGAGAAACAGGTTCAAAGGCATCTCATAGGATGAGTTGGGTTTGTATCCTTCTGTTCTAGGAGAGAAAGTTGGCAATGGGGTATCCGGGAATGAATCCAATGGGAGTGAACATGGGAATTTGATGGATGAAGCTTCAAGCCCGAGGAGAAAAAGAAGATCTATGAGGATGAAGGGGATAAAGTATTACTCCTCATTACGTCCTCCCCTAGTGACTCACTCTGCAAAAAAGTTAAAAGACAAGAAAACAACCATTGATACTTTGATACACCCGAGTCCATGGAACCATGATGAAAATTCCTTGGACTTTCTATTGAATTCAAATAAGGAAGTGACTGAGTAGGTATAGGTTCTCAATACAATTGAAAAGGTGGTTTCCAAGATGGTGGGGAGGACCCTTAGAGAGTCTCTGGATGAGGATCAATACACATGGATTCACAAAAAGGTTCTCATTCAAGTAGGGGAATTCAATAATGAGAAGATAAGCATGGAGGAGTACATACAATCATGGGACCAACTTACTTTTGAGGTTAAAAAGATGTTAATAGAGGGATCTAACACTCATGTTTCATATTTATCTTGTAATTTGTTTAGGAAATAATATTCTAGTAACCTTATGTTTCTCATTTATGACTTTGTTTAAATTGGATGTTACTCGGTTGGTTTGACTGGATTGATTTTCGAGATGTTTCTAGGTTAATTTCAACTCTATGTTTGGTTTCATTAACAATTCTGGTGTTTCTTCATCAACACACTACTTATATCTGCTCTAGATGGGAATCAGAGCATCAAGTCTTCACCGAAGAATGCCTTTTGTACTGGATGATAAGGGGGTGTGTCTTTTCCATCGGTTCTATGCTCATTCATTTCTGTACGGTACTGCTCACAAAAATTTTATGCTTGGATGAATCTTTTTGGTCATGGTGTAATCGTTGGGGAGGATTCGATCCTATAGTTTGTTTTGGGTTTTTGTTTTGGTTTCATGTGGTTGTTTTTGGACTTTATGATTTCTCTCTTTTCCTCAAATGTGTTTTTGAAAATAATAATAATAATTTTTAGTCATAGTTGAAAAGTACATAATCATTAAAATTCATTTATTATATCTCTAAATCATGACACATTCTTCAATCAAACTTTTTTTAACCTGATTCATTGGAGATCGTTACCAAAACATTAATACTTTCTTATATACATAGACTTATACCGAGGGTTCTTACTAAATATTTCTCATCATAATTCCATATGTTAAGTAAAACATTCTAAGATTCCAACTATAGTGGTCTGGAATTATTTTTTGGACTATAATTGATACCAATCAAAGACATTCATGGGTGACTACACCATATGGGTGGGAAAAACTACCATCCCCACTGGTAGACCTTTCCTCCTTTAGCCTTTGTGTAGAGTTCCATGCTTCATCCAATTCTCACTCATGAGAGTTCACAAGGATCATATTCCTTAATTTTCACAAATACCAACTATAGTGACCTAAAATTTTCATACATATATATTACATCTTAATTTATGAATATTCAGTACATAAAATTTTGAAACATACAAAGATTATTTTGTTCTAATATATTTGAAACATGAAAAAATATACAACTGGTTCATAAAATATCTATATCATCTCTAACTTATTTCATCCTAATTAGACCCCTTCTTAGATATATAATACTTAATAACTTTCCTCATAACTAGGGAAAGGAAAAATAAGAAAAGCATGATCTCAAATGCTCAATAGGGGTAAACAACTATGATATCCGTAATCACATAATCATAACATGAGTATAATGGTATAAAAACAAGATATTAATTTATGGAGACCATACCAAACTTATAAATGATTGTAATGTTAATTAATTTAACAAATCTTGTCATTTTGTAAGACATGAATCATAAGGGAATTAATGAGCTTCAACCATGAAAGGTTAACATAGACATAAGACAAAGAATTTTGAAATATATATAAGTATTGAAAATAACTTCCTTAACAGTCAAGGATCATTTCCATGGATATCATATTGGAATATTTTCACTTCATAAACCATCATAGTATCCATGGTTTCATCTGAATATTATCATAGTGGACAACATCTCTAATTAAACTAGGTTCACTCCCTATTCCAGCCTTATTTATCTTATGTGACATCAGCATTTACCCAATGCATTTGAGGGAGATATAGATACCACATAACACAAAATAAAAATTACACATATGTGTGACACAATATCATAAATAATTCATTATATTATAACCTATGAAAGGAAATTTATTTTATATACATTTCATCATAGCATAACCCAACAAAAATAAATGAGTTTTATGAAAATATCTTATTTTAAACGTAAACAAAAACCATATAGAGAAATAATAATGATGGTATTATTTGACCATATCCCAGAAAATAATACATAACATAAATTTATTTAAACTTATATGGAAAATGATTTTGAAATATCACTTGAATAATTCTTAAGGAAAATAACCTTTCTATTTTGAAATAATTTCATTTTAAAAAGTTGTAAAATTATAAAGGAAAGGATTTTATTTGAAAATAAAAATGTAAAAGTATAAAGTAATATTCAAATAAAAAATTATTCATGATGTTATGGAGATCCATTCATATTTTATATGTAGAAAAAAACATCCCTTCCATACTTCTGTTAAAAAATTCAAAAAGTTCCTCAATTGGAAAATGAAAAAATGTTTCCTTTCTAACCATTTTGTAAAAATTAAAACATTGGTAAAAATTAATTTAGAAATCATAGGATAATATTAATAACCTTCATTAAAACATTTTTATAAAGGATTTATGTGGACGAAAAATATTCCTTATTGGAGATTTATACCAAAACAATCTTAAATATTGATGAAATTGTGAATTAAAACACTTACCTAAGGTACGAATTCCATTATACATGTTCAAAAATCATGTATAATAAATATATAATTATTATGAATATATTATAGAATAATTATTATATATATAATACCATATATTATTTAATTATAGCCTTATTCACCCATTTATTAACAATTCATTGTTAAAATCATGTTTCAAATGATAATTGTTTTATTTTTTAAGTATGTTTTGATTTATTATTTTCACTCATTTTACATTGATCATGATTAAAAAACCAAAATAATTTTATGAATGATATTAATACAATATAAATTTAAATTTAAATCAATCCCCTATTGCTAGATATAGAAAATGAATCACACCGGTCCTTAAGACTGTAGGTCATACGCACGTATGAACACTGCTTTCATTTTTCAACGGATGGAATGAAAGAATGGAAAAAATTATTTAAAATTTATTAGATCAATATTATATGGTATATATAATATATTTTAATGAAATTCTCCCTCATTACCATCCATGTAAAATATAATTGAAAAATGAACCACATCACTTCGTGGAGATGATAGTTCACACATATGCACGAAAAATGTTATCAATTCCCAAAAGATTGGCGGTATATAGGTAGATTTCAAATTATAATTATAGAAGAATTGTTATTTCATAAATAAAATATATAAATATTAAATATATTATAAAACCTATATATAAAATATGGTTATTAAAATTATTTTTATTGGTACATGGGGATGGTAAGTCGTGCGTACACAAGAGTGATACTTCCATTTCTCATTTTATAAGAAAGATGGTGTAGAATGTTATTTTCTTAATCATAGTAAAATTTAAGAATATTTTTTCTACTGAATTTAATATTTTATGAAAAATATCATATATTTAGAGGAGGAAATTAATAGTAGAAAATAAATTGATGGGGTAGGGAAATTACCTCTTCTTTGAAATAGTTTCTTTAGATCTCCTCTAAAGGGCTCTAGGGGTGGTCTTTTGAGAAAAACATATCTTATTAAACTTATCAATGAATTTTTATAAGGTAAATTGGTAGAATTTTTCATGATATTTGACTAAAAGTGGTGTGAAAATGTGAGTGATGGGTGATTTTTTATAATTGAGGTGAGGGGAACTTTTTGAAATTTCAAACAAAAAATGTTACATTATAATAAATTTATTCTAATGAAAAATTCCTCCAAATGGAAATGGACTCAAATATAAGGAAAAGTGGTGTTTTAATCCCCTCAACCAATATAATTTATAAGTGTTTTGATGCAATTTTGTACCATATCATTTTGATTAGAAACTTGTTAACTAATTTTAATTTTAAACTTTGTAACAACATTTTCAATTTTAAAGGGTTTTATATTTTACATATAACGTGACAGTTGGCCCATAAATGCCCAATTTATGAAATTTTAGAACGTATTCTATACAAATTTTCTTATCTCAATGATTTTATGCTTTTTAAATAATTTTAAAAAATATTAGTTGGATTAAATATCATTATTCTCAATTTTGAAACTATTCTTTTAATTTAACATTAAATACATCATGATAATGGTGGTATTTTAATTTAATGATTTCAAAAACACCTAATTATTCCTATATTTCTATAATATCTATCTTTTATATTAACTCATTCAATTTATTTCTCGTTTAATATTTTTAAAATAATTTATTATATATTTTTATTAAATGATGAAATACGACGTTGGTGTTTCATAAGAAATTATAGACATTATATAATAAATAAAAATTAAAAATAAATTTCTATAATGAAAATGACTTTATTAATGTAAAAATTAACACTTATATTCATTCATAATATTATTTTTAACCAATTTGTAAATATAAGACATATTAAAAACAAAGAGAGTGGAATTTAGTAACTTTCATTGATTTAAATAATATACAAGTCAATTTCATGGAACAGTTTCTATTAAATACAAAATTTCTAAAATAAGTTGTTATGATTTTATTAAATTCATCCAATAACAATAATAATTAAAAATATGACCTTATCACTTATTTTTAACCCATATTTACATGATTTATCCATTATTGAGGTGGTAAATTTTACCACAGTAACTATTCATACTGACCAAAAATAAAAGGGATCTAATTACCAAATTTCAACATACTAATACTAAATATGTAATTAATAATATCTATATTAGTACCTATAAATTTATGAAATTGAATTTTCATTATGTATACAAAATGCAACAAAACTATTTTCTTTAGAAAAAATACATTTCTAAGCATAAAACTAGATTTATTTTTATATTATTACTAGAAAATTATTTTTTTGATTGTTTAAAAAATTAATAATTTAAATTATATATTTATATATTTAATTGAAATTATGCACCAATATTTATTAATTAATAAAAATATGTTACATTCATAAAAAATATTTTCTAGAAAAAGAGCACATTCAATTTCAAATAAATTATATTAAATTATAATAATTTGATAACTTGTGAATTCATTTTATAAATGTGTAAACTGTATATTTTTAATAATTTATTTATCAATATTAATACCTTTCAAATAAAATGGTTAAGAGATAATGGGAACATAATATTTCAATAATGTTACTTGATTCGTCTAAACTCATTGTTCCATGTAACGCTAGCTGTCGAATAAGTCAAGTTATTTATATAAAAAAACATCATAAAAATAACATTTTCTTGCAATTAATTATTGAATTTAAAAGGATTTAATACCTTCAATAAATTATTTTGATGATTAATGAGGTTTAGGAGGAATCTCAAGAGCTCGGGAGGGCCCAGGGAGGGGTCGGGTTGGCTGCAAGATCATTGGAAACGTCATGACACCATCCAACTTGTTGTTGCAGATAGTATCCATGTAGGATGTTGTAACCAACAACTAATTGGTTTCCTTAAATATAGGAAAAATGATTTTTTTTTCAGTGAATTTCATGAGGGGTAATTCCATACTATTTTTTTATATGTCCTCAAAAATAGGGGGTTAGAAACCCTTTTCCCCTATTGATTTCACTTTAAAAGAAGGGTGTTATTTAAGGATTTTTTGGTGATTCATGGTACGTATTCACATTCAATGATCTCCATTAGTTTCCTCCATCATTATTAATTAAATTTGAGTTTCTATACTAATTTTATGATTCAAATTTGATTGTATCATGGTGGAATAAGTTGTTAAGAATGGGTATTTGGTCGGCCTGTCTAGAGTGTGTCCTGAGATGATGTTTGATGATCTTTATCCAGCAATTTTACCAAGTTATATTGTCCAATGATTTTATTTATGATTTTGGTTTAAATAAAATTAAATCATAAGTATATTTAATGTTTCTATTGGGGATTTTTATTGGTATAGGGTTGGTTGTGTGTGACGTGTCCTTAGAGTTCCATTGGATACTGTTCTATAGTAGCGGTTGTAACATCCCATGTTTTGAACTAGAAGAAAAAGAATAGGAAATTAAATTTTTTCCATTACCTAGGAATGACGATTTTAAAATAGAACATCATAATATTTTTCTCCTCTCTTCCTCTCCTCCCTCTCCTTTTGTGTCGCCCATGTAGAACCCCCACCACTTGGTGGTGCGCCTCCTCCTCTCCTCTACTCTCCTCCTTCGAAAGCCCACTGCGACTCGATTTCTCATCCATTTTCTTTTTCTTCATCAATTGCATAGTAATTATGTCAGTAAGTATAAACTCACTCACCAAGAATCATATGATCTCTTTTTTAAATCTATCATGAAATCCTTCACAAAATGATTTTACCATAAATTGGAGTTTTTCTAAAATAGTTTGGTTTCTAACATTTTAAGTCAAATAAAAGATCATTGGGGAGCATAAGATCCTCTACTAGAATAAGATAGGGCTACTAATCTCTTTCCCATCATTTCATTGCATATTTTAAAATGTGTGTTGTGCCTCATGTCGGTGCCAACTGGAAAAGTTCAATCTAACTTATTATAATTTAATTAAATTGTTTGGCTTAGTTATTACACCCTTGTTTGAGATAATATAACCTATTAAAATTGTTGCAACATCATTGGATTCCCTTATAGGTGTGCTGATGTTCTTGTCTTATTTTACATTATCCCCAAATTAATTTAATTAATTGATTTTATATATAGTGTGAACCCTATTGTAGATATTTAATTAAAATAAATTATTTAGGATAATTATGAACCATGAATCTTGGGTCATGTTGGTTAAATTGTGCCTAATGATTACCTTCCTTATTAATTTATTATTATAATGTTCCATTATAAAAGTGATATGTATGTTTTTTCTGTATCCACAGATAATTTTTCTTGGTTGTAACTACTTGACTATAATGATCTTTAGTGGTTGGATTTGATTTGATCATATTATTTTGTTGTAATTATAAATGCATATCCTCTGATATACGTTTCCTTGGAAATGAATGAAATTCAGGGCGGTGAGAAAACTTGAGTTCTATATTAAAGACTACACAAGGAATCCTTGTTCCTAATTGGTTACACATTATGCGAGGGAGATAATGTCTTAGGCTTTACCAGACGAGTTTTTATTTGGGTTTATAAAATACTCATGAGTGATACTAGTTCCCAAAGGAAAATTCAGGGATGGACATGTTGAAAAAGTGGCTACGCATTCCTCAGGTGATACTTGAACCCTTATATGTGATACCGGGATAGACTCATTATAAAACCATGCCACGAGAAATACTTGTTATTTCAGAATATTTCCTTGTACGGGCTCAGTGGTATTGGATTAATTGAATGATGTGTTGTATCATTACCTTTGGGATGGTCTCAGAATCCAACTCTACAGCTTGATCATAATAATAATGATGATGAGTGAAAAGTGTTTATTTATGTAGCCTTCATTTCTATTGTGAATTGTGATACTTTTCTAGTTCTTAAAGAATGCTTTGTTAACACATAAACTAGACCCGAGGTTAAAGCACAATCATAGGGTATTGTTTCATTTTGTCTACCTTTTTATTTCTAGACTTTTATATATATACATCCTACTTATTATAGGTAATCATTTCAGATTCTCATATTAGTCCAGAGTAGGAGGTATGGAAAGGGTTTATGTTTAATAACCCGTACCAAGTTATTATTTTACATTTGTTATCACTCTCCATTTAATTTATATCGAGTACTCATTAATTTACATTGCATTTTCTAGACTGGGTTAGACACTGGTTATGCCGACCTACTGATATTTATATCTCACACCCTACTCAGGAAACCATTTAACTGGGGTACCTGAGTAGACCCTTCTTGTTAGTAGGACTACAAAACTTATTTATTGCATATGATGTTCTTTCTATATCTGGGAGTTTGGAGAAAGGGACTGAGCTGGATCTTGGGATGATCATGACGATCTCTCGTGGGGCTTTAGTGTCCTTCGTTTTTGTTTCTGTATGTTGTAAATAATTTTGTATAATTTACTGCATTGTACATCATATAATGACATAAATTTATATTTGGTTTTATTTATCATCATTCATACTTATTATGTATTTAGTTGGGATTATTTATTTCTTTCTACTACAGTTTTCTTATTAATATGCTTCCGCTATTTTTAAAAAAAAATATGTTTATTCTTATATGTGTTACCTTTTAACTATGAGGGCATAGTCTCCCTCAAAGACACGTTAAAAAGTCCCTCACTACTAGTCGGTAACCTCTGTAATTTGGGGAGATGCACTTGAGGTCATGTTACCCACTGGTCTGACCACCGTCTTAGAGGTGGTCCAGGTTAGGATGTTACAGCAGTAGTTCCCCGTGGGTTTTCATAAATAGTATTAATATTGAATAAATGGATTATTTAATTATATATTGTGGGAAATGGTTAATTTTTATTCCTTGGAGTGAGTTAGGTGCCCAAAATAATGGTCAATGTCCATTTTAGTATAGGAAGTATTGGGTGATGTTTTGTAGTGAGTTTCTGATAGTGTAAAAAATGGAAGAATCTTAAATTAGGTTAGGTGTCCCTTTGTTCACTCTGTATCTTATAATGCATATAATTTATGACATATTTGATAAGTAATCATTACACAGAGGTTCTTGAACCATTTATTTATATAATTTAGTTTTTAGATGTAAATAATTTTTTTAATTCTAATATTCATTCCTTGATGAACTTGAAATATTATCAAGGCTACTTAAGCCTTATCCATTGGCTTGTTAGCCTCATCCATAAATCGTTTTTATTGTGAATTAATTTTTTCTCCCTTTACTTTTTATCCACTCGATAATTATTCATAGTTTAAATAGATTCATACGATATGTATTTTACCTTTCCTTGGGGCCTCATAACACCTCCAATAGGGTGGGAAGGGATGACATAAGATGGAAAAATTAGCATATATGGGTGAGTACCCTTTAGTTTTTCTTAGAAAATGTGGTCTTAAAATAGGTATATTAGATATTGATTGGGTATAACAGCACATGACCCACACTCTCGGATCCTGTGCTTAAATCCATAACATTACATTCCCGAAAATGATGTTGATAATTGTGACCCATATTTTCCATAAAAACCATAAAACATCAAAATAAAAACATGGATCACAACCATTTTTTAGGACCTTTTAGATTTTGTTTTTTATGGAATTAGGATAACACCTAAATAACCACTACTAAATTCATCATATAAACATTTATCCAATTTTACCCACCTTTTCTTATTTCACAATAGGTAAACAACATCATCCTTGTTACATCTTTTACATACATAAATTACTCAACCACATTCTTTATAACTTGTGGAAAAGGAAACATAATAAGGATGAGATCAAATTCTCATTAAGGTTAAACATAAGAATTAATAATTGAATTTCATCGATAAGAATAAGAGTGCATAAGGGTATGATGACATAATCAAATTCCATGAGTGAATCATAAAGGAATTAATAACCATCAGTTCATGGATTATTAAATATGAAAACATGGAAAAGGAAATAATCATCAAAATCAATAATAATGAGCAATGTGATGTAAATATAGATTATGAGAAGATTTATAAACCCATATCCAGCATAAATAAAACATGTATATAACATGGGACATCATTTTCACTTCACCCTTATAGTCACTAATATAGATTAAATAATAATATAGTCAATTTCTGTACCAAATTCATTGGAGGGATATCATGGACCCACCCATCCTTAGTTTATCACTGAACCACCAATTATTGGTTTATCACAGATCCACCCATCATTGGTTCATAATGAAACCACATGTAAAATTTCTAAGTACTATTACATAATCATAACACATAAATTATATCATTTAATCATACAATAATTGGAAAAACTATTATCACTTTCACAACTTGATTTAACCATGAAAAATTAATGAGTTCTGTGACAATATCATTGAAATATGTTTAACTTGTGGAAAATAAACAGATTCCATAACAATTTCCTTGAAACCTGATTAACCCCTATAAAAAAAGGTTCCATAAAAATCATTTGAAATCATTTCATACATCCAGAAAATAATTAGGTTGGATTTAATAAAAAATATTCACAGTTTAGGATAAGTAACAACATGGGTTTTTGATTTTTATGTATATAAATACCATTAAAAGAAAATGAAAAAAATTCTTCATGAAAATATCATTTTCATTTTGAAAAACACTTTTGAAAACATAAAACATTTTGAAATTAGTTTTCATTGAAAATAACTTTGAAATTTTTTAAAAGAAACTCTGAAAATCATTTAAATTATTTCATGTGACAAATATCCTTTTGGATTACAAAAACACTTTTTAAAACATAAAAAGTTTGAAATCCAATTTCTTTGAAAATAACCATGAAATATTATAATGTATTATTATAAAAATAATTTATATAATTTATTTTAGAAAATACCATTTCATCATTAAAAAACACTATTTAAATAATTTTAAAAAAAATATAATACATGTTTTTTAAAGAATATAGATTTCTAACTGATGAGTGAAATGAAGTCTAATTTTCAGTAAGACACAATCTAAAACATTTTAGCTAACCAAGACTTAAAATATTAAAACAAAATACATGGAAAATAATTAATAACTAAAGGATTAGATATGTCATGATATGTTTAAGATTTCATCATTGGAGACTTAATCATACAAAACCCTAATAAATGATGAGATTGAAATATAACAACATTACCACTTTGGAAACATTGAAATGTAATTCACATGATAGAATTTAAAAGAAACATGAAATAACACATGAATAAATAAATTCATGAAATTTCATTTCAAATGGGATATATAAACACCTCGTAAATGAAGATATGTGAATAATACGATATAAGTATCAATAAAGGAAAATTATGACAATTATCCATTATCGCTTTGTTAACTCTAAAACTGTATACCCTGTGAAAGAGGTATTATCCCCAAAATACATTCGTGGTTAGTATATACACCAAAAATAATAATTTGTGAATATTTCATATATATCAAAAAAAAATAAAAGTGAGATGATAAAAACACTTACCTCAAGTCTGACATCCCACGTGTGTCCTTATCTTCCTGATTAATAAACATAAGTAAATTATTCAGATTATTTAAAACCTTATTCAATTTTATTATTATTTTTATATTATAAAAATGTTTTATACAATTAATTAATCCATTAATTTTACTTTTGATTTTTTGACCATATTCGACTTATGTGTCAAAAAAAATCAGATTGTTAACTATGCTCAAAGAGGCCATTATTTAATATTCTACTTAATAATAATGAAACAATTATAATATTTATTCATTAATTATAATTATATATATAATTTTTTTTATGTTCGGGTGAAAAAATAATAATCACATCACTCTATGGAGGCGATAGTCCAAACATCCACAAATGACATTATAACTTTTTTAGTGTGTGAAAAGGTAATAAATAAGGTGATATATATTTCTATAAAACTAATTATTTAATTAATATCATATATATATATATTTAATTTATATCACATATGTTTTTTAATATATTCATTAATAAATTCCATGTAAAGAGTGGGTAATATTGCGTTGTGCAGCTGGTAGTCCACCCGTCCATAAATGATATTATCGTATTCACACAAAATTGAAAACATGAAGGAATGTGTTATATAATAATTAAATGAGAATAAAGAAATCATATATATCATAAATATTATATAAAAACAATATTTACTCCATTATTACCAACCTTTATATTTGGTAATGGAATAACGAATGACATCAGTTCATGAGGCGATATTATGTCGTACATACGAACGATGATTGTATATCCCATTTGAAGGAAGTGTGTGAATTTTTTTGTCATACCCCTAACATAATAGATTATAAGTATATTAAAATACGTATTTTATCATATAATCATGATATAAAAAATAAATGGGTCTGAAAAATAAATAATACAAAACTGTTGTTTATGAACGTTACCTCTTCTTTGGGTAACTCCTTTTGGTTTTCACCAAAGGACTTACTTGGATTTATTTTTTCATAGTGTAAGGATTATATAATTACTAGAGGGAAGTTTTAAAGTGATTCAAATAGTTATTTTATGATCCAAAGTTATTCATATTTGTGAATAGAGGAAGGGTGGTGGTTATCATTTATAAGTGGGGGAAAAGACACACATTGGATGTTTTAAAAGAAGTTAGGTGAACCCACATTTTTACCAAAACTTAGGCTTCCATAACATGAAATATTTGATCTTAGAGGTTTAAAGGCAAAAATATAAACATATAATGAGATTTTCACATGTTTTTTTTCATTTTTACACCTTATATTCTACTTTTATTCAATAAGTAAACTTTTGTTTCTCTTAATCACTATAATTAATTTTAATTTCTTTCACTAATATTTTTGGTCCAAAACAAGGTCGAACATACAATAAATTATAAATTATAGTGATTCAAAATATGGATTCTATTTTTTCAAATTCAAATCATAGAACCAGAAAAAAAAAATTTAAAATTAGTCCAGGAAACTAGATGAGAAAGATGGTTTTTAAAGTGAAAATGTTCAAAAGATTGAAATGTTTATATATATATATATATATATATATATTCAATCTGAAATATATTCCAATTAATTAAATTGAATTAATAGATATATAATTTAACTATTTTTTCTCTAAAACAAATTAAAATTATAACTTTCCATTATAAATTATTTGATGAAAAAGAAAATTTAAATAAAATCTAGTGTTTTCACTATTCATCAAAAAATGAATCTTCTCAGAAAATTACAAATCATTATCCCTAATATAATTTTTAAATTATTATTTAAAATGAATTTTATTTTGTAATACAAAATTTATGAAATTTTCAAAATCTAGTTTTAAAACAATTATACCATTAAAAGGTTCAAAACTACCTTTAAAAAAATATAGTTTTTATGCGTAAAATTTTATTTTTCCATATCTTATGACTATAAAATATATAGGATGGATATAAAAATATTTGATATAATATATATATATATATCATTAATATAGTTAAAAAATATTAATTAATTTATTTTATTATGATAATACACCTTTGGTTCATAATTTTTTTTTTATAAAAACACTTCATTTATATTCAATTGGTTTTTATAATCATTTTTAATTAATTGGTAAATAATGAGTTAATTTTATAAACATGTGTAAACCGTAGTTGGAGAAAGTATTTAAACTTCTTCATTCCTTCCATTCCAATCTCTAGGTGATAACTATCATGTTAAATAATAGTATTAATAGAATATTTTTGTCCAGTAAGGCCCATCCTTGCATGTAACACAAGTTATCAAAGAAACCTGATCATATATGCAACACGATATAATCTTGGTGTTGTGTGTAACCCAAGATAAACTATAAATTTTGTGTATCACATGTTATCATATAATTTAATTTAATTTTAAAGATGATGTTTCATAAAATCTTGAGAAGTTACATCCTACCCCCCTTAAAATGTATATTCCCCTAGAAATTATTCATGGTTATCGTAGGATTAACATATTTTAGAATTATTATATTGAAACCCACGTCATCAAAATGAAATAAAAAAATCCTTTAAAAAATGAAATTAGGAAACATAAAGGTCACCTGAATTTACACATAACAATAATTACACAAAGGGAGAACATTGGTGGAAAATTTAAAGATGGATTTTGAAGGGAATATTAATTCAAATTGAATAATAAAGAGTGATAGAGTGTATGGTTAATAGGAAGTTATTGAAAATTACCACCATAAAAATACGTGTGAAAAGGTCATTAATATCCTAAAAATGATGGAAATAGGATAACATTTTATTTCAAGATCCTTTTTCTCAATTTGATGGATTATGTCACCATAAATACTGAAATGACAATGAAATTTATGTAGATAAAATGTAAAATATCATCATTTAACCAATATCCACAAAAATCTCAGATTTTTCTCCAAAGTACGATTTTTCAAGAAAACGTTTCTCACATTAATCAGTAAAATCAAATTTCAAAGACCGTATAACAATAAAAGTTATAATCAATCTATTTGATCTTTATTTAACTAAAATAAAAATGGCTAGCAAAATTTAACATAATTCCAAAAATGAATAAACATTCATACATTAATCTATAAAATTTTACCTTAAAACCGAAATTTCAATCCAAATCATTCCATAATTAACGTTCCTTAAAAATTTACAAACATATCCTAACTAAGTAAGAATCTAAAATATTAGAAGGGTCTGGACCTATATTATTTTTAGATAAGTCAATAGTTATTCTTAAAATAAAATCCCATATGTTTTCAAAATAATTTTAATCTTTACCTTTAAAATTTTTAAACTAACCCGGACATCATGTAGTCCCGTGGTTCTCACGAAACCCTTTTTATCTTTTGATCATGGCTTTAAGCCCCATTTACTATCTAGATGCGATGGGTTACCACCGAGTATACGAGTTTTTCATTTTTAATTTAAATTTGAAAACTAATTCACCCCTAAATAATAATTCTTGTTGATTGGAGAGGTTAAAGATACATCAACGCAAAAAAATTATCCAAAAATTTCATTTATAACGTCATGTTTTTTACTAATTAAATGCCAAAAATGGGGTTTTTATGACTGTGAAATCATGATATACATATGAAGGTATCAATAACTTTTAATATAACCTCACATAAATATATCCAAATCTATGAATTTATTTAAATCATTCCATTAACACCAACTATAATATCCTAGGACCTGGACTACTAGATCCTCTACTAAAATCCAAAAGTTTACATTCCTGACTATGATATTGATAACTATAACCCAATTTTTTCTATAAAACCCCTATGACATCAAAATAATAACATGTATCGCAAAGATTTAGAAGGACCTTTTAGTTTTGTACTTTTAGTGAGTTACGAAAACTCCTATATAAACAATAAACAAGTCATTAAATGAACATTTACCATATTTAACCCATATTTTCTTATGTAAAATTAGGTCACCGACATCAACTTTTGGAAATAATTTATAGACATAAATATTCCAACATAATTCTTTATAAACTTCAGAAAATTAAAAATAATAAGGGTGAGCTAAAATGCTCAGTAATAGTAAACACAAGAATTAATAATTTAATGTCATCAATGAGTTTTAGAGTGAATATGGGTCTAATGACATAATCAAAGTGAATGAGAGAGTCACAAAGTAACAAAGACCCATCATTACCTAGATAATCAAATATAAAATCATTTTAAAGGAAGGAATCGTCAAAATCAATAATCATGTTCTACATAATATCAAACTAGATCATGAGAAGGATTATAAACACATAGATAGTATAATGAACACTTGTGTGTAACATGGGAAAACATTTTCACTTCACTCTTACACCCACTCTCAAAAATGGAATAACCATACAGTCAACATCCATACTCAATTAATTGAAGGGATATCATAGACCTACTAGTCCTTAGTTTAATATGGAACCACTCTGATTTCACTTTTCATGAAACCACCCATTATTTATTTATAACGTAAACACCCATCAAATGTTCAAGTACCATTAAATACTTTTAACACATGAAATCCATAATTTCATAAAAATCATAGGAATAGACATTATCCACTTCATAACTTGATTAACATGTAAAAATTAAATTTGTTCGATAAAAATCTCTTTGAAACATGGTTATCCCTTGGAAAAGAAATAGGTTCCATAGCAATATCCTTGAAACCTAATTAACTCATTGAAAGGATATGGGTTCCATAAAAATATCTTTGAAAAAATTTATATCCCAATGAAAAAGAAATGAGATGGTATAAAAAAATATTATTAGTGGAGGATAAGTAACAAAAAATATTGTTGACATTGATGAATGGAAATACCATCAAAAGATCACAAAACAAATCTTCAAGATAATATCCTTTTCATGTTGCAAAAAACTTCTCGAAAAATATTTTTTCAGTCCTTTTATTTTAAAATATAATTTAATGATTGTAAATGAATCTTTTAAATATGATTTAAATAATTTATTGATGAAAATATCCTTTCACCTAAGAAACAAATTTTAAAAACATAAAAACATTTTGAAAATCATTTTCCTTGGAAATAACCTTAATAGATTATAAAGGAATATTTTAAAAATAATTTAAATAATTTGTAATGTAAACCTCGCTATCGTATTTGACAAAAAATCAACACATTTTTTAAAATAGTTTTAGAGAGCATTGTTTTTGAAAGAACATAGATTTCTGACCGAAGAGAGAAATGAAGTTAGATTTTATTAGAAACACATTCTAAAACATTTAAATACCCAATAGTAGAAACAATTGTACAATTACATGAAAATATTATGAATGGATAGAGTAGAGGTGATTTTATGAGAATTTTAAGATTTCAACATTGGAGACTTAATCGTACACAATCTAGATAAATGATGAGATTTCAACATAAAATCATAACTAATTTGGAAACATTGAAACTTAATCCCCATTAAGGAATAGAAATTAAAATTGAAATATCATGAGAATAAATAAATTCATGTTATTAAATTTCAAATTGGATGTATATACACCTCATAAAATAAGATAGGTTCATAACACTATATAAGTCTCAAATAAGGAAAATTGTGACAAAAATCCATTACTGCATTGGTAACATTGAAACTGTAAACCAAACGAAAGAGAGATCCTAAAATAAATATTTAAAACATCATAATTTTAAGTATAATAATAATAAAATTAATTCTTGGGTAGTATATACACCACATAATAAACAAATTGGTGAATATGTCATATATCTCATAGAAATAAAAGTGAGATGAGAAAACCCCTTACCTTGAGTTTGAATTACCACATCTATTTTTATATTCTGTAATAATAAAATTATATTAATAATTTAAATTAATGAGAACCTTTATAATGTTTATTATTACTTTTTTCACTAATTTCAATGCTTTATTCAATTACTCAATCAATTAATTTTACATTAGATGTTTTTTCCATATTTGGTTATTGTGTTAAAAAGACTTTAATGATTAATAGCAGTCCAAGAGGTAATTATTTAAATATCTCAAGAATAATAATCATAAAATAAATATAATATTAATTCTTTAACTGTTCTTATATAAACCATTATTTTTTATTTTTTAATGAAAAAAATAAGAATCACATCTCTTGGAGGATAAGGTAGTCCACACGTCCACAAATGACATTATATCTTTTTCAGTGTGTGAATAGGTAAGAAAGAAAGTGATATATATTTCCATAAAGTTTATTCTTTGATGAATATAATATATATTTCATTTATATAAAATATATTTATTAAAATAATCCTCAATACATTCCATGTAAACCATGATCTAAATACATCGCTTTGAGGAAGCGATAGTCCACATGTCCACAAAAGATGTTATCGTATTCCCAAAAAATGGAAAAAAAGAAGGTATGTGTAATGTATTAATTCCACAAGGATAAATAAATCATACATATCATACATATTATATAAAAATATTAGGTCTATCATTATTCCAAACCTTCAGAGGCGGTAATGGAAGAACGAATGGAATCAGTTCGTGAGGCGGTAGTCTTCCATACACATGACCGATGATTATGTATCACATTTAATGGATGTGTGTGAATTTGTAGGTCAGTCCAATAAAATAAAAACATATCGTTATATTGGATATAGTTATGATATTATGTAAGCATTATATAAAAATAAATTAAGTGTTTTGAGTGTAACGTCCCGACCTAGGGTCCACTTAAACGGTGTCTCGAGATGGTGGGTCACATGGCCTCAAGCGCACCTCCCTGTACGTTAGAGGATTATGAATATTAGTGAGGGAGTAAAGGTGGAATTGGGGGAGACTATACCATATTTTTATAGTGTCACATGTGGAACAACAACAAACATACAACAGTAGAGGCAACATATAATATAAATAGACAGAATAAATAAATAACGCTATACTCGTAAATAATTGACCAACTGATAAATATATCAAAAGACACTGAGGAAGTGTCATATACATGGATTCATGGAATTATTATTTGAAAAATAGAACATAGGAATAGGCATATAATCATTCAATGGAAAAGGTATAAAACTAAATAAAAAAATCTCCTCTACTATCATCTTGAGAAAATTTCTGGCCCTCTACTCCTAAGATCCAACTATACGAAGGATTGTTAATAACCAATAGAAATGTATTTTCCATTATAAATACCAACATATAGATAATATTCCTATGTGACAAAGTCATCTCGAGTAGTGTGATAGATAATAATCTCAATAGGCATCCACCAACAATATCTACATGTAATCCAAGCAGTGCTTGTAACTAAACAGTGTGTGGTTATAAATAGAATAGGAAAATAATGATGAAATAAATAACTATCATACTCAGGATCCTATAGGACACCTGGAGGGTCTACCTACATCATCTCATGGCTGAGAGGAAATTATGATCATGTTAAAATATTTATATAGTAATAATATATATATATATATAGTTCTATTTTCAATCCATATAAATGGACAAATTACTAGCCAATGTATGTGGCCATATTCCTATAATACAAGTGTCAGTTGGACTAAGGTATAACCTATACATCCATAAATATTTTAATGATCCTATAATACCAAGAAATAGGTTAAAATACTTTCATCCCAATAAGAGTCTGAGACGTCATACAGCACACTCAGTATGGTGAGTGATCCATCATGTCATCCCTCAAATAAGGGACGTGGCATGTAAATCCCAACACCCAACCAATTTCAGTGGTGCAAGACATCATGCTCAATACCCAGTCTAAGGAACCATGATACCACTATGCTCAACTGAACCCCTACGATTATATGAAAACCTATAACAACTTTTATCATATTTACAATATAAGGCATGAGGAATTACCCCTCATGATACTCAATAATAATGCTCAAAATCAAATAAGTATTTACAATTCAATTGAATAATATTGATTTAAAATGAATAGGTGTGGTTATACCAAACTTAAAATTCAATCCATTTAATTAAATCAATTTATTTTGAGAATGAAATCCATCCTTCATTATCCACTTAACTTAATTAATCCTTCAATTTAGTAGAATAAGGAAATTCATGTTATTAACCTCATTGGGTCACTTATGAGGTGACCAAGTAAAATGATGAAACTTCCCCCAGGTAAATTGTAGTTATAGGTTTATCCAAAAAACTAAGAGGTTCCTCGGGTTCCAAAACAATCATATAACAAGGTGAAACCATTTTAAATGCTAAGTCAAATTCTTAGGAGGCACTCTGGGAAATTGAACATTTAATTATAAAGGGGAATTTAAACTTGGAACACCCAAGGGGTGTCCATGAAAGAGTTAAAAAACCTAAAATTCACAAAATAAGAATCAATAGGAATTTATTAAGCTGCATTGATTGGTTTGGCATGAAGAACTCAACATAAAAGGGTTTCTGGGAAAAAGTCAACATATGACTTAATAGTGTTACTATAGAGCGTTGAAACTCCAATTGAAAACAATGTGACCACCCACCTCATGGTTAAAAATGATTACTTAATTGATATAGACATCCAATTTGGATTAGGTTTGAAGAGATCTAATAAACATTCTAATTTCCAAAAATGACGGAAAATGAGCCTTCACCTAAATAGCACAATGGATCCAGAAATAAACTCATATAGGAGTTAATAGACTAGAGGATCATACCGAGTTGGATCTAAATATTATGATAGATCGAGGATCAGACACTGAATAATGAAGTTACATGGATACCTAGATTAGGGAGCATGGGAGCTCAATGGTAGAGAAATAGGATGTCATTCCACTGGAGGAAAAAGGTAAAAGAACGAAATGGTTTAATAGTCAAATGAAGTGAAAAAATGTAATTTCAAATGAAATTTAGGGGGTGAGAAGTTTAGGAACACATTTAGATATAGATAAGTTTCACCCCACATGTTTAGGTGTATGGTTTGACTAACTTTGTGTTAACTACGAAAGAAATAGTCTTTCTAAAAATATAGTAGCACCGCACGACCGTGCGCCTGGGCTCACACAATTTCATTCAAATATTATATTCTATGGGTTCCCATTGTCTGTAACTACACCATTTCAGAAAAACTATGTGGGATAGGAGGCATAGTTTTTACAAACCATTTGGTTTAGTATTTTGATCCCATTTCGAGGCTCCAAGCTTCGAACAAGCACCGTACACACCCATGATCTTCTATAATTGATTAGGAATAACTAATTATAATGTTTAATGGAATTAAAATTGAAACACTAATGATCTATACATTTCTAAAAAATAGGTCATTACAACCTCCCCTCCTTAAATAAAATCTTCCTTGAGTTTCCCTTTTGAGGTGAAGATGAATCATCAACAAAAAGTTCCATATATTGGGTTTGTACATCAATTTCATGTTCCTAGGTCTCTTTATGTATCCCACCATGCTTCAATAGCTCTCATACTAAAAAAACTGACTACTCACTCTCCGATCAATAATATTAATAGGTTGCTCCTTGAAGGAAGCATCCATATCCAATTTAACCTCATTAGGACGAAATACATGTGTTGGATTTGGATATTATAGGGGAAGATGGGACACAAGAAAGAAATCCTCCATTGACTAGTATCTCTGAGGAAGTTATAACTAGTAAACCATTGGTCTGATCCATTTCACACCATTTAAGGGTCCAATGAACCTTCGTGAGAGCTTACCCTTCTTTTGAATATGTCTATAATCAAACATGGGTGATACTTGCAAGAAAACCCAGTCTATGATCTAAAACTCATGGGGTCACCAACATCTGTTGGCATAGGAATACTGTCTAGAATCAGTTTTTATCATGTGCTTCCTTATAATATTGAATTCATTTATATTCTCATACATGATATGTGGTCCAACAATAGCTACTTCCCCTACCTGAATCCAGCACATATGTGATGAGAAAAGACTAACATATAAGGATTCATTGGGATCCATCTAAATGGTATCCTAAAAGTTGTTTTTATAATTGAACTCGATGAGTGGAATGTGTTTCTACTAGGAACCCCTAAAGTAAAAGACACATGCACTGTGCATTTCCTCAATAACCTGGATAGTACGCTCCATCTTTCCATTGGTCTGTGGGTGACAGTCCATGCTCAGAAGAGCCTCTGTACCCAAATATTTTTTAAAAACCTTCTAGAACCATGACATCAAATGAGTCTCTCTGTCAGAAATTATAGAATGAGGATCTCTATAAAAATGTACAACCTCCTAGATGAACTTCCTTCCAAGATCTCATGACAAGAATGTCTTCTACATAGGTAAAAATTGTGAAACCTTCATCATACAATCAACAACCACCCACAATGTATAGTTTCCACAAGGTGATCTAGGTAGACCGGTCAAAAAATCCATCGAAACATCATTCCATTTCCACTCAAGAATGGACTAATATTGAAAAATATCTTCAATTTATTTATGTTCATCCTTCACCTACTGACGGGTTGAAAACTAAGTGATGAAACTAGAAATTCCATGTTTCATACTGAGCCACCAATACTGGCTATGTAGATCTTGATACATTTTTTTGACAATAGGGTGAACGATCTATACTGAGTCATTAAATTCATGTATCATGTCCTCTTTAATGTTGTTTGGGAACTATAAACGCCCATGGAACAACAAGGAGTCATCCCCATCCACTGTACAACATGAATATTTATCATTATCATCTGATACACTTTACCTTAGGACATATCCATCCAAATCAGAAAATTTCTTCATCTACATTCATTACATAAGAGTAGAAGTCACAACTAATTCTGAGAGGATAGTCTTACCATGGTTCTCTTGAACCTTAATTATCATTTTTTAGAATAAGTCCATAAACATCCATTCTCCACCAAATTCCTGAACAACATCTATTAGAATCTTTCAGCTCAGAGAATCAACCATAGAATTTCCATTACCTTGCATGTAGACAAGATCAAAATATAATGAAAATACGTACTCAAATAAACTATTCTACCTAAGATTCATATCGTACTATGTAAATACATACTTGATTCCTTTTTGATCTTTAAATACCACATTATGCTCTCCATGTAGATTGTATCTCCAACATTGTATGGAATGAAAAACTACAGTGGTCTTGAGGTCATGTGTGAGGTAATTCTGCTCATGAGGAATCCACTAATGAGACCCATACATGATGACTCTCTCTACCTACATCATAATAGATCTAATCCTGATACCTAAGGCATCACAATAAATGGTATATCCTCTATGTGGTTCTGGTAGAATCATTATTATCGGTGAAGTCAAATGGACCTTCAATTCCTAAAAGGCTACTTCACAAGCCTCTTCGCATATTAATTTCACACCTTTATTTCTTTAGACAATAAGCAGCACTAAAAGGAATGATTAATCATTTATGAAGAATCAATAATATATGTTTATCCCCAATAAAATCTATTTTTAAAAGACATTTTATGGCTACTCTCATGAAACTATGGCTCTCAGTTTCTTTGGGTCTACTGAAACTCATTACTCCAATATAATGTGACCCTAGATGTGGACTTTGTCAATCCAAAAGTTGTTTTTACAGATCCTAGCATAGAGCCAGTGCTCTATTAGTGTGTTCATCATGATTTGAATATTAGATTCATTATCATGTATGGAGCGTGAATGCACCATGATATAATCAGAAAATACAACCACAAAAAAATCTAGATATGGGTCAAAAACCAATTCATAATATCCATAAAGACTACAGTTGTGTTCGTGAGTCCAAACGGCATGACTAGGTACTCATAGAGACCATATATTCTTTTGAAAGTTGTGTGAGATATTTCCGATGTTTTGAAATGACCCTGATGATATCCCAACCTCAAATATATCTTTGAGAACACATTCAATCCTTAGGGAAGATCAAAGATGTTGTCTATTCTAGGCATTGGGTACTAATTCATTACTATGAGCTGGCTCAATCGACGAAAACCCACAAATAGCCTAAGGGTACCATATTCCTTAATGAAAAATAGAATTGGTGAACCCCAAGGAGATGTTTTGGGGTGTATAAATCATTTAGCCTATAGATCCTACCATTTATTATTGGGCTCTAGAATCTCTATAGGTTGCATCTTATAAGGAGGAATGGTCACTAGTGTTGCTCCTAGATCAAGATCAATGGAGAATTCTACCTATCTCACCAGATTTTGACCATATATTTCATCAGGAATGAAATCTCTAAAATGAACAATTGTGTGAGGAAAAATAGTGGCTCATAACCTCAGTTTTTTTAGGAAAAGACTCACGATCTGAGCTGTGACACTACCCAAGCTCTTCTTCTCAGGTCCTGATCATGTATCTTTCACATCCCATTCTCCCTTATGTGCATGTCTACTAGCCTCTGGTGATGAAAAATTCACCCTCTGATGATATTATTCAATGTGGGATCGATAAGAGAATAATTAGTCAATCTTGATGATTATGTCAAAGCCTGAAATTTCGATGATGTAAAGATTTCATACAAAAATGTAATTTCCATTATCAAGGGGTAGTGCCTATACGGGAAAACACCCTATTTATAGATATCTAATAAGTTTAATAAATTCATAACTTCATGAAGATGTTTGATATCAAGGCCTAAACTACACAATATGTTTTTAGTTATGAAATATTGAGATGTGCCTCTTTAAAATAAATCAACCACTAAAGTGCAGCGAACTTGAATAGTGCCACAAATTGTTGAAGGCCTATCACTCTACTTCTATAGTGTAGACTGGATTTCATGAAACTACATTATACCTCAGACCTAATTCACTACCTAACTTCCCAATGAAATCCTACTTTTCTTGTGCTTAGAATAATAATCCTGACTACCTTTGCCTCAATGGCCACCTCAGCCAGATTGGCTGGTGGTATTCTACCTGCCTACCTGTGATAACCCTTATGGCCCTGATCCTGAATAAGGAGTACGTGTATATCCCCAATCTCTAGGAACTAAATGGAATTTCTTCTAGAATCTCTGGATATGACCTATCCTATGGTATCCTCTACACTCCACTAGATCCCGTAAAATCTGATATTTTTTATGCCTGGGATTCCCGCACTAGTGATAGATAAGAATTATATCTATACGAGGATCCTCACTACTACTACCACTATGAGTATCCTAAAAATTCTTCTTTCTCTCAAATGAAGAACCATTGACATATCTAGGGGACTAATCACTCTAATTGGCACCTTCATCTTCGCTCATGTTCCACCCTGTAATAAGGGCCTAGTTGATGATTTCAGAAATTTTAGTTGACATAAACATGTTGAACTATTATCAAATAGTGTATAACAACCCTTCCTTGAGTATCATATTAATTATTATATCATCACTCTCTAGAGTTGAAGTGAATTTATGTAGCTCTATGAAATGGAAAGAGTATTCCATAACTGATAAGCTTACCTATTGTAGGTTTATGAATTCTCTACCTCTATCAGCCCTCAGAGTCTAGGGAAACAATAGTCATAAAATATCAATTGGATATCATCCTATGTAATACCAAGAGGCTGATCTTTCTAGATTATTATGTCCCAACACCTCTTGGTTTAATCAAATTTCTTATACACAACTAGTTTGACCATCCTATCAATAAGCATCTCCAGATTCCTGAATATAGAAATGATTTCTTTGATCCAAGTCTCTCTAGCATGACATCATCCATCCCCTAAAAAGATCGAAGGATTCTTCTACTTGAATTCATGAGTCAACTCTACCATACTCCGAGAAGGTCAAACAGCTCCTTTCATAGACTGTAGAATATATAAAAATCCTTGTCATAACTAGTCATCAATTCCCACATTTGGAACATGAATAGAGGCCACAAGTGGCTCTACTATAGGAGTCACTAGTGGTTCATAATCTTCCACCTTCGATACATGGTCATCACTACCTTCAGGGTGTCCAACTTGAGGACTTCATGGCAGTATAATGCTAAAATGTCAAACAAACACCTAAGAATATATTTAAGAGAGTATAGTGACTGTATATATAAAACTAGTACATGTATAAATCCATCATATAGAAACAATCACCCATCTCTGCCTACTCAAAATCCAATTCTAGTTAGAAGAAGAGACCGTAGTAGGTCTTAAGAACACAAGAGATACCCACTACCCACTACTAAGGCCAGTCTTGGGTCTACTTATCTATGTTATATCTATACAAGATTTCCATTACAATTAAGCATTCATAATTATTGTAATATTGTGCTTGTTAAAATAAAAAAACATATTATAATGGATAAATTTAGTGGATTACCATTTCTGATCAATAAGTTCCCATACACAATATAAACCAAAATATGTAGTCCACTTAACCCACACCATAACATGTTCCAACTCATCCAACCGATTGTCTATAGCTCAATATTACATAATTGAATGCTTAGGGTGTATTAATTAACCTATTCAAGAAAAAACTATTAGGTTAAGGTTGGCACATTAAGTATCAATTATGTTTTCCAATACCTAAAAGAAGTGTCATCATAATTAAATATCTATATATAAGTCACTGTAAATATGAAATAGGAAAATTCACACCCAAAATAAATATGACATGGAAAATATTCATGGAATATTGTCCTAATGGGCCTATTAATGATTCATGATCAAATTCAAAGCCTTTATTTTCTCGAGCCATCGGAAATATATCTTCATTTCAATCAAACCAATATCACTGACAACACAAGACATGTGTGGAACCCAATGGTTAAGTCGTAACAACCATAATAGGAAAAATAAATAATAAATAAGTTCCCATCCTAGGTAAATTGGGTTTCCCTTATACATGGGTTAGCTACATCTAGGAATAGGGTCAATACCGAATTTATTAAGTTATAGTATCCTTTCAAATTCCAAAATAGTAAGACAATGGAAAAAAACATCTCTGAAACCAGTTTGTAATGTCTTGACCCAAGGTCCACTTATATTATGCCCCAATTCAGTGGTTCACATGGCCTCAAGCCCACCTCCCATACACCAGAGGCTACCAACTAGCATCGAGGGTGTAAAGGTGGTATGATGGGGAGACTATACCATCTTATTAGATTATAATAATTGATACAATAACAATCATACAATAATAGCTGAAACATGTAATATAAACATATTGAATAAATAAATAGGTGTGAAAGTACAAGTAACTAAGAAACTGATAAATATATCAAAATACACTAAGGCATCTTCATATAAATTGATGTATGGCATGCTGATATACAAAAAGGGAATAGGTAAAGAGACATAGAGTCATGCTATAGAAAAAGTAGAAAAAGAAAAAAAGATGTTGCACTAGAATCTCAAGAAAATGCTCAGTCCTCTACTCCTAAGATCCAACTATCAGAATGCATATCAAAAACCTGTATCATGAAATTTTCCCTTATCAATACCTGTTGATAGATAATGTTCACGTGTACCAAAGGCATCTTGAGTATGGTGTGAGATAATATCTTATTTTTTACACCACCAATGGTGTCTATGTGTAATCCAAGAAGTTCTCATAAGAAAATAGTGTGTAGCTATAAAAAGAATAGAAAATAAATGCTAAAATAAATAACCAACCCACTCAGTTTCCTATAGGACACCTGGAGGGTCTACCTACTTCAGCCTATGTCCAAGAGGAAATTTTGATCATGGTAATATATATATATATATAATAATAAAATATATGTATATATATAGTACAATTCTCTATTTCATCCACCTATATGAACCAATTACATGCTAATGTTAGTGGCCATACACCTAGAATACTATTGATGGCTAGACCGAGGCATAACACAGAAATCCATGACCAATATAATGTGACTATAATCCCAATAAATACGGTAAATTCCTTACATCCCAATAAGAATGTGAGACGTCATGAATGACACTTAGGATAGTGAGTGCGCCATCATGTCACCACTCTAATAATGGATGTGGTGTGTAAATTGCAATTCCAAACTAGTTCTAGTTGTATAAGATGTCAGGATTAACCCTCGATGTAAGGGACCATGATAACGCTATGCTAAACAGAACCCTTGCCATCATATTAAAACCTATAACAACGTGTATCTTATTTATAATAAAATTCATGAGTCATTTCTGCTTATTCTACTCAATAATATTTCTCAACAGTAAATAAGGCTTTATAATTAAACTAATAAAATTTGATTTAAAAATAATAGGAATAGTATTACACCCATATAATTCATTCCATTTAATTAAATCAATTCATTTAGAGAATGGATAATATCATGCATTATCCACTTAACATAATCAATCCATTCAATTTAATATAAAAAGGAAATTCAAGTTACATATCTCATTGGGTCACTTATAAGGTAACATGATAAAATTAGGATATGTAATACTTGGAAAATTGAAATTAAAGGTTGATCCAAATGCATAAGTCATTCCTCGGGTTCCATGAACAATAATTTAACAAGTGAAATCCACATTAAAAGCTATGTTGAATGCTTAAGGGGAAATCTAGGAAATCTAATTTTTAATTATAAAGGTACATTTCCACTTGGAACACCCAAGGGGTGTCCGTAAAGGAGTTAAAAACATATAATACACTAAAAAAGATTCAAGAGGTGTCTATTAAGGTGGAAGGATTGATTAGACATGAAAATATCAATATGAAGGGTTTTCATAGAAAAAGTTGGCATGAGACACACTGGAATCACAATGGAGTAATGAATCTAAAAGGAAAAATAACATTACCACCAACCTCAAGGCCTTATATGACTCATCACTTGATATCAACCTCATATTTAGAGCTTGTTGGAAGAAAACTTAGATATGGTCCAATGCCCTGAAAATAGGGAAAATGACCCTACACCTAAATAGAACAACATATTCGAAAATAAAATTAGAGAGGAGGTAATAGAATATAAGATTTTACCAAGATAGATCCAAAGCTTTTGATAGATTAAGGATCAGACATTGGATGAAAAAGTTACATAGATGCCTATATTAGGGTGATTTGGCGCTCAACAGAGGAGAAACAGGAGGCTAGTCTGCCGAAGGATGAAAAACAAATAAAAAATTGTTTAAAAGTTAAATGAATGAAAATTTTTTAATTTCATATCAAATTATGGAGGCTCATGGTTTAGATGCATGGTATACCAATTGTGCACCAACCGTTCATGTCTTGTTGTAGAAAAGGTCTACCATGTGTAGTTAGGTGCATTGATTGACTAACTATGTGAAGACCATGCAAAAAGGATCTATCTAGAATGCTTTAAGTAGGACAGAACCATGTGTTTATCTCCCACAGTTTCAGAATAACCATTTGTCCAATAGGTTCCCACTTTCTATAACAACAAGGTTTCAGATAAATTGTGCAAGCTGGGAAGCACGGTTTTCCCAAATCGTGTGGCCCATTCAATTCTTCCCCATTCAGGGATCGGGGCTCTGAACAAGCCCCAGACGCACCAACGACCTCATTTAATTGAATAATAAATACGAATCTATCCATTTAGAGGAATTAAAATTTCAAAACTAGTGATTTGTACATTCATGAAAAGATGGGTCCTTATATTGATAAATAAAGAAAACAAAATTGTATGTTGATGAACATTACCTTTTCCTCTAGTAACTTCTATTGGTTTTCAGTAAAAAAACATCATTAGATGGTATTATTCCCAATTTAAGGATTATAATATGTGGTGGGGGTAATTTAGTAAGATATTTTAATAGGTATTTTCTGATCCAATGGTCTTGAGATGTTTGGATAGAGGAGGAGAGGTTGTGGCCTTTTATATGTGGGGTAAAGGACACACTTTTCAGTTTTTTTTAAAGTTAGTTAACCTAGTGTCTTTACCTAAAAATATAAATACACGAAATGCTAAATTATATCTTTGAGGATTAATAGTTTAAATATGTTCAACCAATTTTCTTATTAAAAGTTTTGGGTTTCTTTAGACATTATATTCTATGCTTAACCACTGAGTAAATTCTCTTTCTCTTAGTCGTTGTATTTAATTTAAATTTGATTGAATAATATTTTAGGTAAAAAACAGAGTCAAACTCACTAAAAACTATAATTTTTTTTGATTCCATATATGCAATCTATTTTTAAAAATTAAAATCTTAGAAGTTATAGAAATTAATTTTAAATACATGCCACATACGGAATGAGAAAATATGTTTTTAAAGTGAAAATGTTCAAAATATTGAATTTTTTTATCCAATTTCATTTTTAAACTATTCCCAATGAACTGGAATATACTAAAATATATATAATTGAACTATTAATACTTTATATTCAATTTAAAATATATTTAACAATATAAATTATTTAGTTGAAAAAAGGAGTTTAAAATTGAAATCCAGTATTTTTCACTATTCTTCAAAAAGTGAAACTTCTCAAAAAAATACCAAAAATTCAACCTAAGATAATTTTTACTTTAATATTTCAAAAATTAAGTTATTTTTATAACAAATGTTTTTTAAAAGTTTCAAAATTTAGTTTTAAAATAATTGATTCATTAAATGGAGGCAAAATTTCCATTAGTAAAATACATCTTTTTATGCATAAAAGTTAATTTTTTTCTTAACTTATTCTTATAAAATATATCAGATAAAACTCTTCGTACTTGATTTATTATATTATATTATATATATATATCATTAATATAATTCAATAATATTAATTAATTTTACTTATTAAGATAATACATATTTAGCGCATAAAATTGTTTTTGTAAACACTTTCTTTATATTAAATGGGTATTTATATTAATTTATAATTAATTGGTAACAAATGAATTTATTTTATAAACATGTTCAAACACATTTTTCTTAATTTAGTTAATATTATTCATTATCATGATTCCAATGGTCAGGTGATATCCATCATGTTAAATAATATCATTAATAGTGTATTGCTTTCTGGTAAGCCTCAGACTCATATATAACACAAGTTATCAAATAAACTAGATGTTATGTGCACCATAATATAAAATTAAGTTCATTTATAATTCAAGATAAATATACAGTTTTTTAACTCAATATAATGGAAAATATAAGTTAATTTTGAAGAAGATATCTCATAAAATCCTTGGATGTTACATCCAACCCCTTTCAAATGAATTTATCCCTCAAAATTCATCTTTGTTTTCAAAGTATTACCACTTTTATAACTCTTTTATTCAAACCCACATCATACAAATGAATTAAATAAAACATCCCAAAAAAGATGATTGTGGGAAACATAAAGGTCACCTAAATTTTTTCAAGACTAGGATTCCCCATAGGGAGAAAATTAGTGTAAAATTAAAAGATGGATTTTGAAGGGATAACTATTTACCATGTACTAATAGAGAGTGATAAAGAACATGGTACAGAGGATGTCAATTCTAACAAAATCCATAGCCAAATATCTATGGAAAAAATTATTTATATCATCAACCCGATGGAAATACGATAAAATTTTATTTCAACATCATTTTCCTAAATTTGAAGGATTCATTCACTATATAGACTAAAAATATAATGAAATTTACTTACTGTACAAGAAATATTTTGAACCTTTAACCAATTTCCACCAAAATCACATCTTTTTCTACAGAATATGACTATTAAAAATTATTTTTTTACAACTATAGCACTAAAATAAAATTTTAAAGGCTATATAACAATAAAAAAGATGATCAAGCAATTTCATCTTTCTTAAACAAAACCAAAATGGATATCATATGGTAAAATGATTCTAATAATGAATAAAACATCGTCCATTAATCTCAAAATTCCAACAGTAATACCCAAATTTCAAATGAAATCTTTAAATAAATAATTTTCCTTAAAATTCTTCAAACATTTCCTAACTAAGTTCGAAACCCAAATATTAGAATAATTTTATTGTATATTCTTTCAAGATAAATCAATAGTTATTCAACAAATAATATCCCATATTTTAAAAAATAAACATAATATTTACCTATAAAAATTTTATACTAACTAGTACATCATATAGGCCAATGGTTGGTTCAAGACCGTTATCATCCTCTGGTCATGGGTTCTAGATCCACCGACTTATCAGATGCAGTGGGTTGTCACTCAACATATGGGTTGTTTCACTTTTTTCTTTAAACATGAAAACTAATTCCACCTTAAATAAAACATCAGGTTGATCTAAGGGGTTCCAAAAACCTCATTCCAAAAATAAATGTCTAAAATTTCCATTATTTACTTCAAAAAAATACTACTAAAAACCATCAAATGAGGTGTCTAATACATTGAATTCACGATCGACCTAGGATGGTATCCATAACTGTTACGATAACCTCATATTAAAAAATCTTAAACTCTAATGTTTTTAAACCATTCCTTTGATACCAACTATAATATCCTATGACAGACAATCACAAATCTCATGATGAAATCAATAACATTAATTTTTTGATATGATGTTGATAATTATGACCCGATTTTTTTCCATCAAAACCTTACAACATCAAATAGTAAACTTGGATCACATTAATTATATTGGACATTTCAGGTTTATAGTTCATTGAATTAATAAAAAACATATATAAACAATACCAAAGTCATAAAATGAACATTTCATCCATTTATCTTAGTATTTCATATTTCACTTTAGGTTATCAACATCCTTGTAAAATCCTTTTGTGACATTAAAATTTTAAACTCATTCATTATAACCTGGGGAAGAGGAAAAATTAGATGGGTGATCTCAAATTCATAGTAAGAGTAAGCATAATTATTAACAATTAAATTTCATCAATGAGAATAATAGTGCATAAGTGTATGATGAAATAATCCAAATTCATGGGAAAATTATGAAGGACCACATGCCCATCAGTACATGGATCATAAAATATGAAAACATATAAATTGAAAGAATCATAAAAATTAATAATCATGAGCCATGTGATATCAATCTTGATCATGAGAAGCATTAAAAATCATAACAAGTATAAATAAAACAAGTATTTAACTTGGGAAATCATTTTCACATCACTCTTACAATCTCTATTAAAAATATAATAACCATAAAGTTAAATTATATAACCAATACATTAGAGGTCTATTGTAGAACCACCCATCCTTTGTTTATTTGGGAATTACTCATCATTGTTTTATCATGGAACCACCCATAATATTTTTATAATTTTGCTACCCATCAAATTTCCAATAACCATTACATAATAATAACAAATAAAATATTTAATTTCATCACAAATTAATGGTACCAACAATTTCCCCTTTCCTAACCTGATTAAACCAAAAAAATAAATGATCTCTATAAAAATCTCTTTGAAACATGGTTAACCCATGGAAAAGAAATGGGTTCCATAATAATATCTTTGAAACATGATTAACCAATGTAAAGGAAATTAGATCCATGAAAATCCCTTTGATAAATCCCAATACAATGAAAAAATAATGATGATGGTATCAATACAATATATCCCTAGGGAACGATAAGTAACCACAAGGGTTGTTGACTTTAATAAATGGAAATACCATTAAAATATTATAAAAAATAATGGGTAAAATGTCCTTTTCGATTTTAAGAATAATTTTAAATGGATAAAAATAATTAAAATCATTTTCTCTTAAAATAAAATTGAAATATTATAAAATAATAATTTAAATATCATTTAAATCATTATCTGAGGAGAATAACTTTTCAGACTTTTAAAAAACTTTTTAAAACATAAAAAATTTAAAATATCTTTTTCCTTGAAAATAACATTAAAATATTATAAAGGATAATTTTTAAATAAATTTAATTTATTTCTTTATTAAAATATAATTTCAGATTTGAAAAAAAAATTGAAAAAATATTGATAACATTTTTAGAAAACATGGATTTGAAAGAATATAGATTTCTGAAAAAAAAGATAGAAATGAAGTTGTATTTCCTTAAAAACATGTTTTCAATCATTTTAACTACCAAATAGTGGAGAATGGAAAACATTATTGAAAATACCATGAAAAATTAGACGATAAGATATTCCATCAGAATCATACTATTTCAACATTGGAGACTTAATTGTACACAATACTGATAAATGATAATATTTCCATATAAAATCTTTACCACATTGGTAACATTAAAATGTAATCCCCATGATAAATTTTCAATGAAACATATTATGTCCTTATAATAATTTAATTCTTCATATTAAATTTCAAAGGTGATGTATATACACCTCATAAAATAATATAGGTGCATAACACAACATATGTCTCAATAATGGAAAATTGTTACAAAAATCCATTACCACTTTGGTAAATTTGAAGCCTCAAACCCTAAGAAAGACATATCCTAAAAGTGATTTGTAAATCCACATAATTATAATTATAATAATCATAATATACATTAATTTTTAGTATATACACCACAAAATAATATTACATCTTGAATTTTTCATATATATCACAGAAATAGAAGTGAGATGGGAAAACCCATTACCTTGAGTCTGATTTGTCACATGTGAATTTATCTTCATGAATAAGAAAAATTTATTAATTATTTAATTTCATGATAACTATTTAAAATTTTGTTACTATTCTTACTTCACTAATTACAAATTTGAAAACAATTAGTTAATCAGTTAACTTTACATCATATGTTTTGACTATATTTGGATTATGTGGCAAAAAGGCTATGGTTGGTTAAAAAAGGTCAAATATGTCATTATTAAAACATCTAAAAAGTAATTAAAATTAAATAATAATCATATTTAATCCTTAATTATAAATATATTTACCATTATTTTTAATTTAATGATGAAAAAATATTAATCACATTGATTTTAAGAGGCATTAGTCTAAACATTCATAGATGATGTGGTCTCTTTTTCAGTGTGTAAAAAGGTAATAAAGAAAGTGATATATATTTAAATAAATATAATTATGTCCATAATATAATATATATTTTATTTTTATCACATATATTTCTTAAAACCATCTTTAATAAATTCCTTGTATGCCTTGAATGAATCACATCACTTTGAGGAGGTAGTAGTCCACGTGTCCAGAACCGATGTTATCATATTCCAGAAAATGGAAATAATGAAGTTATCCATTATATAATAATTATATAATCATAAAGAAATCCTAAATTTTATAAATATAATATAAAATAGTATTTCCATTATTATTCCCAGCCTTGAGAGATGGTAATGGAAGAACGAACGACATCGGTTCGCGAGATAGTAGTTCTCCGTAGACATGGACGTTGATTGTGTGTCCCATTTGATGGAATATCGTGATGTTTTAGATTTTACCCCTAACATAAAAACACCTTATTATATTGAATATAATGAAGTTTTTACTTAAAAATTATAAAAAAATTAAGGGATTTGATAATGAAAGAAAACAAAAGTGCTCGTTGATGAACGTGACCTCGTCTTCGGGTAACACTTGTTGGTTTGGAATGAAGGACTTCCTTGGATGTCTTCCTAACCAATGTAAGGCTTATTTGATGAGGGATTTAATTTGGTAATATATTTTTATAGTTATTTTATGATCAAAATGGACTGATAGTTGTTAATAGGGGAGAGGTGTTGGCCTTTTATAAGTGGGGGAAGGGAAACAGTTGGAATTTGTGAAAAAGATATGAGGTGAAATAATGTTTTTACCTGAAAAGAGGTTCCATAAAAAATGTGATTAAATACTATATGTTTAATTGACTAAATATGTCTTTCCAATGATATTTGTTCATTTTTTGGTTAATTTTTACACCTTATATTCTAATATTAACCACTAAGTAAACTCATTTTCTCTTAATCGATGTGATTAATTTTAATTGATTTCACAAATATTATTAGTAACTAAATAATTTACCCCTTAATATATATTATTATTTTTTCTCATTAAAATATTTAATCCATTTTTTAAAATTAATATCTTGTAATTGGTAGAATTTAATTTAAAATTAATCATGCAAATGGGATTAGAAAGAAAATTTTTAAGGTGAAAATGTTCAAAATCTTGAAATGATTTTGCATCCAATTGTAGTGTAAAATTGAATCCAATGAAACAAGTAGGATTTATAGATATATAATATAACTTTTTTACATTTAAAAACTAATTCAAATTATAAATTAACATTATAAAATTTTAATATGAAAAATTAATTTTCAATTAAAATCCATTATTTTTAACTATTAATCAAAAAAATAAAACTTCTCAAAAAAATAAAAAACATTAACCCTAAGTAAAATTTGAAATTAAAATATGAAAATCTATGTTTATTTTTTAAAATAAAATTTATTTAAAATTCAATATTTAGTTTTAAATAAAGTGCACAATTAAAAGGAGACCAAACTTCTTTTAGAAAAATACAATTTTTGTGCGTAAAAATTCGATATGTCCTTATCCTATGCCTATGAAATATATTGGATGAATTTAAAAATGTTTTATATAACATTATATATATATATATATATTATTAATAACATTTAATAATATAAATTAATTTAATTTAATATGATAATACACCTTTGGAGAATAAAAATAATTGTTTTATAAAAAAAATACTTTATATTTTCATTATTTATTTAATCATATTAATTATTTCAATTAAAATGGATATGTGATAACTATCAGGTTAAATAAATGTATAAATATTATACTATTTTCTAGTAAGACTCTACCTTGCATATAATACAAGTTATCAATGAATCTCGATGTTATATGAAATGAAATACAAACATGGTTTTGTGTATAGCATTAGCTAAACTGTGGATTTTCTGTAACTCAAGTTATCAAAGAGTTAAGTTAATTTTATAGAATATATTTCATAAAATCTTGGGATGTTATATTTGGTGAGTGGACCAACATAACTTAATATTGGACATAGAGACATTTCGTGAGCCATGTATTACTAGGTTGATGCGTATTTAGAATATCCCCGAGGCCTTTGGGTCTATACTTTTTTATGAAACTGAATAAATTCATGATAAACTATGAGTGATGGGAATTTATCGATGAAATTTATATTTTTAATGAGGACCACAAGAGGGATTCCTTGACCATGTAATGATCTTGGGGACACATGGGACGCCCATTGAAAGACAGACCCAATGATGGTTTATATTGTCGGGTAGTGATGATTTTGGGTGTCATCTTAAAACATGAACCAATGTGTAATCTCGATTTGGTTGAGATGATAGTGATTTTTGTAGGAATTATTCCAAATAGTGGAATTTTTTATTTTTTTTTATTTTTTATGAAATGTGATTACCATGAAAATTGGGAGTTGGAAGTTGGGCCTAAAATTGTTATGATTGCTTAAGATTCCTAAAAATCACTTAATAGAGATGGATGAGAAACTAGGATTCATGAAGTTCCTTGGATTTAGTCTCATAATGGATCCCTATCATCCACTGTTTAGGTTTGATACAGTTGGGGATTCTTTGAATTGGTACTTATGATCTAACATCAAATCACATGTGCTGGTGTGCATATATGAACTCTTGGGATTTTGGGGATCATATGACTTTGTGAGACTATTTTGAATGTTTGGGGATCTTGAAATTCAAATTATAATACAATTAGATAATATTTAATGCCTAATAATAAGAATATTTTAATAGTGGAATGAGGTTATGAGTGGAAATATAACCTCGATCGAAGATGTTGGACAATATAAGGGTGACTATTAGATAAACTCAGTCGATCCGTATGAAACACCTGGGATTGGGTTGATTCACCAGATATGGTATGACTAAGGATGTGAGTGTTATTAGGTACCCAGGAGATTGATCATAATAAATAGTAGGGTATTCAATTTTATTTTCTAGGTCACCCATGAATTGGTTATGTTAGGACATATTGGATTTCCTTGGAATTCCCCCTTTTAAGAATCAGACATCTGGGTAATAGTGATAAATGCCAAGGTACTACTGTGGGTTTTTTCTTGCGGTATTGATGATGTTGGATGTCTTATTACACGTTGGGGTCAGCTACTCATCTATGGAGGTGTGAGAATAGGATACCTTGTGTGTGGATAGAGGTTACCAAGAAGTGATGTTCATGCTCAAATATATTACAGAAATGTTTAAAGTATGTTTGGTTGATCATGTTCATAGGCCTAAGGGTCAAGGATAGTTGTTGGAAATGACCTTGGAAATATGTTTACTACCTAGTGGTGGTAATGATACCATGGTGGAGGCATGATCATCATGATGTGCTTAGATATATTCTGTAATTATGTTGAAGATAGTAATTTTGGTGATTTACTATTTTATTATATATTTTTACCTTTTCTAGTGATTATTTTTATGCATGTCACTTTTATATAACACTAAATTTTTAGTTATGTATGGTACTATTTGGTATCCCAAATAATTTATGTACCCACTCCCTGCTCTAGCTACCATTACACTTGGGTACTAGAATATAAATTCACTTGGTTATGGGTATTAGTTGGGATGACGTTTCTTATTTTTGATAGAGTTGGTATAGATCAAGTGGGACCTAAAACATGGAGGTAATTTTGGGTATTGTAAAATATAATCCAGTATAATTTACTTTCTTTTATTTATTTTGTATCTATATGAGATTTTCCCAATATGATATCCATATTGTATGTGCCTATGTTAGTATTTCTTTTTATGGTAGCATGTTAATTTTATTAATTATTTCAATGTAATCCAATATTGATGATGTTGAAATGTTATTTTATGATTTTTCCTCTAATATGGGGGTATATAATTCCCATGTTACATCCCTATACCCTCAATATGTGTTGGAAACCTATGGAATATAGAGATTAACCCCTAAGTTTATGTGGTGATATGGTCCAGTTACTGTTCAAATAAAGCTGGTTCATGGTGATAGGGGCCATGGTGTTATAGGAAATGGTGTTTTCAGATGTCTAACAAGGATAACTAGTCAAAAAATCAATAAAAAATGACAATGGAAAATAAATATTGGTTCTAAGTTCAATAATTGATGCTATAATGAATGATTCCAAACATATATAAAAGGTTGAGCATGTAACTAAATGGTTTTTAATCATACGGATCGATTAGTTGGAGAAGTCTAAATAAAAATAGCATGTTGAAAAAATAAGAGTGATCTATTTACACAAGTGAAGAAGGCATATTCAGATAAGAATAATCCTAAAAATAAATTAGAGTATATATTGGACAAGGTAGAAAAGATATGGAAAGTTAAAGATAAATGTAGATTGAAATAATCCAAACATTTCAAACCCTAAAATAATTGAGTTATTGGGCTGAGAAATATATCTTATCCCTAGTGATATAATTGAAGAAGAAACAGAATACCACCTAATTCCTTTTTTGGTATATGTGTTATTCTTTGAAGAGGGAAATGAAGGTGATGTATGCCAACAAATGCATCTCTCATTGAAGATATAACAGTTGTTATTTATTTCGAATTGGTTTCAAAAATCAACTAATATCAAGACTACTTTGAGCATGTTTTTAATTACCATGGTTAATATTTATAGAAATTGTAACGCCCCGACCGTAGAATCCCAGAGTCTGTGCATTATTACGTATCATTGGCATGATCCCAAAAGATCAAGTCTCGAAAGACCGATTAGTTTAGTAGCCTTGGAAGTACAAGATACATTTAAAGGGTTTACATTACATCATAAAATGAATAACTACAACAACATTGTTTCCATGGACAACACTGAGATCCCATAGACTATCCCTACAGGTCAATCGTAATATACTTCTCCACGTCCTGGGAAAAATAAACAACAGAAAGGGGTGAGCACAAATACTCAGTAAGGATAACAATATTGCAGAAACTTTCATAAATAAGCATAAAAATTTAAGGAAATTTATAAAACTAAAACAAAATCCTTTTTAACATAAAATTCATCATAATATGGAAAATTTAAATCAAAATAATTCTATTTAATTATTCACATTGATATTCTACTAGTCGAATAATCACATGCAATATCAATATCCACATTCATAATGATGGAATGCATAATGCTATACTTTCATGACCGTATAGTCTAGGCCTTGTTCCAAGACTACAAATAATATTTTTTTAAATCCTTGTTCCAAGACACTAGTTTGTCTTATGAGACCTACTGATGCATTAACGAGCTATATCGGGCTCCACTCATCACTTACTATGTCCAATGCATTCCTCATATGAAATGCTTTAAACATAACATAAACATTCATATTAAACCTGGCATAAAAAATTTCAATACGTTATTCGTAAACCATGAATGGTATGAAATAACACATCCACAGTCTAAAATATCACAAAACCTTCAATACAATATGGGAGTTTTGTATCATAGTAAATCAACTTCAAACAAACTTAAAATCCATCAAAGGATGTTGACATAGATGAAATCAAAACCTTTTTAGAGAAATAACTATTTCTATTTTGAAATCATTTAAAAGTCATGTAATTATAAAATAAAACATTTATATTTGAAAATATTCTTATATGATTATAAGTTAAGCTTCAATGATGTTATAACGGAGGAAAATATCCACACCCACCGTATAAGTTAAAAAACATTTCTACCTTAATTTTTTCAAAAATGACATAAAGTACCTTGTTTGGAAAACGACAGAAAAATTCCTTTATAAACATCTTATAAAAGTAAAACAAGGATATAAATGACTTTAAACCATAGTCTATAAAATATTAACAATGTTTTGAAATACATTTTTAAGAAACATGGATGTGGATGATAAAGAGGTCCCATTAGATACTTACGTAAAAACAACCTCGGATAATAAAGAGATTGTAAAATTAACCCTCCTTATAATTTTCCTTGGTCGAGGGTAGGTTAACCTCTTGTATAATGGTGAAACAATTTTTATTAAATTATACAAGAATAATATACATTAATATGATATCATATATGATCTTTTAACATTGCTTTTTTAATAATATCTTAGTATTATCGTCGTTTCGGGTGTTAACTGATCTGTTTTCCTTTAAATGATTTGTTATGTAAGTAATGTTTTTATGGATAGTATGTATCTTATTAATTTTAATAATGATATTAAGTCTTTAAATATTATTTTTAATCAGCTCATAAAAATTATTATTGAATGGATACAGTGGATAGTGAATCTCATCGCGTTCATGGAGACGGTTATTCGTACGTACGCACGAGCAACAATATCATTATTTTGATATTAAAATAATATATAATTGGATGCTATATCATATATACGGAATCATTATCATGTTATATTTATTATTTACATCAATTACACATCATTATTATACCCATCCAAATAATAATGGATTGAATAACAATTACACCATGACGTGGAGACGGTAAGCCATACATACGCATGTATGGTGACATGTCATTCAAAGGATGGATAAAATAATTAATATGGTTGTACCATATTTATAATAACATCACAGTATATAGAAGATATTGTAGATATTATTTTATAATGTAAACAACAAAGAAAGAGGATGTGGAAGAAGAAAGGAACTTGAAAGAGGTAATGAAATATTTACCTCTCCTTCAGGTTATTCCTTTTGATTTGATCAAAAGGGCTCCTTAGGTTGGATTTGTGACTAATTGAAGGCCTCTAGGATGAAGGTAGGACAGTTGAGACAGTATTTAGGTAGGTTTTGGCCGAGAAAAAAGGCTTTGATGGTGTGAATTAGAGAGAAGGGGAAGTTCCCTTTTATAAGAGGAGTGAGGGCCACCTTAGGAAAAGCTTGAAATATTATTTTATAATAAAATCCTTTTCGGTTTCTAATGTCTCAAAAATGAATTATTTAAATTCTAAGGTGGGGATGGGTATAAAACCACTCAACCAATATGTTTTAGATAGGTTTGGGACACTATATTAACCTTATCTTTTAGATTTAACTATTAGTTAAATAGTTTGACATTTACCATGTCTCTTTGTATTTTTATATTATATGGTTAATAAACTTAAAATAAACTTTCAAAAGAACCCCAAGTGGTTCATTTATGATAAAAATATCATTATATTAGTCTTTTGGACGATTATTAGATTTTTATGAATATTATATCAATTAATAATATAATATTTGTTTTAAAAACTCTTTTATGTCAATTTTGACACTATTTGGTATTTTGTTTTTTCTAAATTTATAACAGCATTATTACTTTGAAAACAATTCATCTAACCAACCCTAAAATGTCATATTAACATATAAAATTATTTTAATTAATAAAAAGTCTCAAATTACATTTATTTAGATATTTATAATATCAATTTATTTAATATTTCATTAATTAGGTAATTACTCCATCATGATTGTGTCATAAATAAATTTAATTATTTAATTTTTAAAATTATAAATAAAATACCATTATGTAATAAATCTTTTTAGCTTTCCGATTAATATTTATAGTTGAATTTGTCTTATGTTTAACCCTATGTTAAAAATGGTTTAGTATTTAAACTTTTAATTTAACACTTTTAACTCTTCTTTGAATTAAATAATAATAAATGTCCTAATCTAATCCATGTGGACCTAAAGGATCATATCTTATTACTAAGGTTATTTTTGGTCGAATTACACTTATATAATAGAATTAGGACATGTTTTAGGGTAATAATAATATCATTTTTACCCTTAATTACCCTATTTACTTTTAACCGTTGTAAATAAAAATAAAAAAAGTTACTATTCACAAAAAAATATTTTTGCCTTATTGAACCACATTTTACTTACTCAAATCAACCGTGTCTCCTGGATTTTTGAAATTCAACTCACATAAGTGGTAAAATTACGTTTTATGTAAATTTTCAAATGCCCCTAGGAGGTGGGTAAAAGACGGTAAAAAGTTCAATAAGATTTTATATATCTAAACTTATTATAAAATGACTTCAATGAATTATGTTGAACATATATGTGTATTATGTATCTATTTTGACCTAAAATAAATTTAAATAAAATAAATAAATATTTAATTAAAAATTCGGTTTTAAACAATAACGCAATGTTTTTCACTATTTATCAAAAATTGAATGTTTTCAGAAAAATACCAAAAATTCACCCTAAGCTATTTTTGATATTCCGAATCCAAAAATGAAGTCCATTTTGAAAGATAAAATTTATAAAATTTCAAAAAGTGGGTATTACTATTCCTATTAGCTAGTTTGATTGGTTGTGTTGTGTTATAACTCGAAGTTGCGTACAACACACGCTATTGTATTATTCAAAGAGAAGCATACCATGGAAGCTTGGGGTGTTACAATATCCCCTCCTTCAAATAATTTTGTCCTCGAAATTTCTAGAATATTACTACATAAAAATACACGGGTGGTTCTTCATCATAAGTTCCTCGGTTTCCCACATTTCCTCTTCCATCTTATGGTTTCTCCATAGAACTTTTACCATACGAGTCGTCCGGTTTCTCAACACTTGTTCTCTTGTTTCAAGAACCTTGACAGGCTCTTCAAAATATGACAGATCGGGTTCCATTTCTAATTCCTCATATGTTAGAACATGCGTTGGGTCAGGTATGTATTTTCTCAATAGTGATACGTGGAATACATCCGGAACTTTGGAGAGACTTGGCAACATTTCCAAACGGTAAGTTACAACCCCAATTTGATCTAGAATTTTGCAAGGTCTGATGTACATAGGACTCGATTTTCCCTTCTTATCAAAACGTATAACACCCTTACATAGAGATACCTTCAAGAAAACATGATCTCCTACCTGAAATTCCAAATCCTTCCTTCGGTTATCGACATAGCTTTTCTTCCTACATTGAGCTTCTTTGATGTGTGTTTGGATTACCTTCACCTTTTCCATCGTTTCCTCCACAAGTTATGGGCCTACAAGTTTTCTTTCACCAGAATCATCCCAAAAGGTTGGTGTGAGACATCTCTTTCTATATAACGCTTCATATGGTTCCATTTGAATACTTGAATGTAAGCTATTGTTATAGGAAAATTCTACCAAAGGTAAATATTGATCCCACATACCTTGAAAGTCTAGTGAGCATGATATCAATATGTCTTCTAAGGTTTGAATAGTCCATTCTGATTTTCCATCAGTTTGAGGGTGGTAGGCAGTGCTCAAATGAAGTTCAATATCTAGGTCTTTCTGAAGACGTTTTCAGAATCTTGATGTAAAATGGGGATCACGATTAGAAATAATCGCTAGTGGTACTCCATGAAGTCTTACAACTTCATTAATATATAGTCTTGCTAAACGTTCAAGTGTTAAATCTTCCCTTATATCAATAAAATGTGATGACTTGGTAAAAAGAACAACAATGACCCATATTTCATCATTCCTTATAGGATTCTTTGGTATCCCAGTGAAAAAGTCCATCATGATATCATCCCATTTTTACTCAGGTATGGGTAGAGGTTGCATGACTCCTCTAGGTTGTTTCCTTCCAGTTTTAAATTATTGACAAACCATACATCTGGACACAAAATCATCAATCTCCCTCTTCATGTTGTCCCACCAAAAATGTTCCTTCAAATCTCTATACATTTTGGTGCTCCCAGAGTGTATAGAGAAATTGGATCTATGAGCATCATCCAACAATTCTCTTTTTAGATCAGGTATATCGGGAACACAAAGTCTCTTCCCAAATTTCAAAATTCCATCTTCATACACAAAGTCACTCAATATCCCATCATTCATAGCTTTAATCATCGTTTGAAACTCTTCATCATCGGTCTGAGAACACTTTATCCTTTTTATTAAATATTTTTTGGAAACCATTTGAAAAATTATTAATGTTTCACCTTCCATGGTGATTCCCATATCCATCTTTACTAGATCCATGTATATAGGATCATTTTCAACTCTCATCTTGTTCAAAACTCCATGATCCTTTCTACTAAAAGCATTTTACACCTTATTTTCCTTCCCCTAGTGGTAGTGTATAGTGAAATCATAATCTTTGAGTAGTTCAAGCCATCGTCTTTTCCTCATGTTGAGTTCTTTCTATAAGAAAATATACTTCAAACTCTTGTGGTCAGTATATATATCAAATTTTTTACCCTAGAGTTAATGTATTCATATCTTCAAAGAAAATATTATAGCTGCTAACTCAAGATCATGAGTAGGATAGTTTTGCCCATGAATTTTTAGCTTTCGTGATGAATAGGAAATAAACCTATCATTCTGCATAAGGACACAACCAAATCCTTTCTCTAATGCATCACTATAAATATAAAACTTATCATTCCCCGATGGTAGAGTCAATATAGGAGCATCGACTAATCTTCTCTTAAGTTCATCAAAACATTATTTACACTTTTTTTTTCAAACAAATTTTACCCCTTTTCGTGTGAGCTTTGTTAATGGGTTAGCCAACCGGGCAAAATTCTGGATGAAATGTCGATGATAACTTACTAAACCAATAAAATTGTATACCTCAATTATACTCATAGATGCTGCCAATTCATGGATTGTCTTGGTCTTAGAAGGATTAACATAGATTCCATCCATAGAGACAGTATGTCCAATAAAAGAAATATCCTAAATCCAGAACTCACACTTGCTAAACTTCCCATATAATTCATGCCTTCTAAAAGTCTTCATGATAATGCACCAGTGATTTTAATGATCTTCATAGATTTTAGAGTATAACAAGATATCATAAACAAATAACACTAAAAATTCATCAAGATATTCCTTGAAAACTCTATTAATTAGATCCATAAAGACATAGGGTATATCAGTCAATCCAAATGGAATTACTGTAAACTCATAATGACCATACGTGGTTTGAAATTCTGTTTTCGGAATCTCTTCCTTCTTCACACAAAACTGATGATCTCTAGATCGAAGGTCAATCATTGAAAAGTATTGAACTCTGTGATGTTGGTAAAATAAATAATCAAGACGAGGTAGGGGATACTTGTTCTTTATTGTTATAGCATTTATCTCCCTGTAGTCAATGCACAACCTCATAGATCAATCTTTCTTCTTGACAAAAAGTATAGGGGATCCCCATGGAGAAACACTGGGGTGAATAAATCCCTTATTACTCAATTACTATAGTTGGTTCTTTAGTTCCACTAATTCCATAGTGGCCATTCTATAAGGGGCCTTCAATATGGGACTTGATCCAAGAATTAAATCAATGGAAAACACAATTTCATGTTCTGAAGGATGTCCAGGTAAATCTTCTGGAAACACATCAACATATTCTTTCACAATAGGTACATCCTCAATTTGAAAATTATTTTCCTCACCCATAGTTATTTCATTCTCTTCCTCCAAAATTATTGAATTTAGTTGAGCTACTGGGGGTGGATCTAGATAAGAATTAGGTGGTGATGTTTATGCTCTAAAGATAAGGTACTCTATATCATCATTAGAAATTTAAACCTCTTTCTTATTACAATAATGTTTCACATCATGGTCCAAAATCCAGTCCATACCAAGGATTATATCAAATTCAATCATGGTTATGACGACGAGATCAGTAGATAAAGAACATTTATATGCCTTAATGGGGAATGATTCACAAAACCTTGTTACAATGACACTTCCCCTAGGAGTTTTGACCGACAACTCCCTTGTTAAATCAAATTGGAAATATCTAATTTTCATAGAAAACTGGGAAGATATGAAACAATGTGATGTTATAGAATCAAATGAAACATTTTCTAAACTTGAGGAAACCATTAAATTACCTGCCACCACGTCTTTCGGAGCTTCAACCTCAGTAGTAATGATGTCATAAGAATGTCCTTGATCCCTTGGCCTTTTCTAAGGTAAGTTCTCCGGACGCTTAGGACATTCATTCAAATAATTCCCCCTTTATATAGAATTTTAGCATTCAACATCTACAGCCTCTTTCTTCCCCTTCCAATCACGAGCTTGGTGGCTTTTTTCACCACACTTGTAACAGACTCCCATTCCCTTTAAGAAATTACCAGGGTGTTTCTTCCCAAATTTACTACAGGATGGATATTAAACATTTCCCTTAATCACCTTATTTCCATTTCCAGAGTGTTTAGTAGATCTCTTCTTCTCTTTCTTTGCTTTAAATTTGTAAGACTTAGAGAATTATTTTTCTGTATTGATAGAACATGAGACAATATCTTCATACGACAAGAAGGATTATGAGACTAATGCTTGATAGAGAAATGGTTTTAACCCATCAATGAAATGATCAATATTAATTCTTGGGTTGTGTATATAATTTGCATCATACCTCTCTAACCTTGTAAAGTTAGCTTCATAATTTGCGACATTCTTATCCTCCTTTTTCCTCAGACTCAGAAATTATATTTCCATATCCACTCGATGGTCATGAGGAAATTATTTTTCTAAGAAAATTTCTTTAAACTCCCTCCATTCCATATTTTATACTTCCTCATCTTCCTTTGTGTTTTTAATCAATGACCACCATTGATCAGCATCTCCAGTGAGGCGGTAAACTGCAATGAAAACTTTTTCCCTTTCACTACTCCCCAAGGCGTGGAATATTTTCTCTAAGGAATTTATTCATTGCTCAGATACTAATGGATTTTTACTCCCATTGAATGTTGGTGGTTGTTTCCTCATGAAGCGATCTAAAATTTATCCCCCAGGCTGCAGATCAGGGTGCTCCATATGGGTAAGGTTATTATTCATAACCTGAGTGAGTTGTCCTAGTATGGTGATAAGATGATCAGTACCAGTTGTATCACCAGCTCAACTATAATTATCTTGAGTAGGTGGTAAATCCCTACATGGAGTTTTTGCATTGATACAGTTTCCAATCCTTCCACTAAGTGTCATTTCTAAATAATGGCATAAACTAGATTAGTTTATGAATCACAATACATAAATCCAAACATGTAAAAAAATTAACATAAATTGAAAAGTTTATGGATATAATCCATAATCTTAAAAATGTTTTCTTTGAGGAAGTATATACTCATAAAACCATCATAATGGTTTGTAATGAAAATAAGAATTATCATATGAAAATTCCTTGGGAGTGTCGTAACCAATAGTGCATCAAGGCCCATTGTCGTGCACCAATTCTTGTTCGAGTCTAGATCATAGTAGTATTTTCAGGTTTTACCCCTAGGTACATCTGTGCCAGAGCCACAACTACCTGCTCATATCCAGACAGGGATGTATTGCATGGAAAACTCACAAAATATCTGCAATAACAAAATTCTAGGAAGTTCTTCTGTACTAATCCTCAAAGTCTATCTTAGGGCTATGTGCTCTAATCCGAGTTTATCTAAATCTAGATTCCCAGGTTTGTACTAACCATCCTTTGATACCAAATTTAATGCCCTGACCCCAGAATCCTAGAGTCCGTGCATTATTACGTATCATTTTCATGATCACAAAAGATCAAGTCTCGAAAGACCGATTAGTTTAGTTGCCTTGGAAGTACTAGATACATTTCTAAGGGTCACATTACATCATAAAATGGAAAACAACAACAACATTGTTTCCATGGACAATACTGAGATCTCATGGACTATCCCTACAGGTCAGTCGTAATATACTTCTTCGCATCCTTGGAAAAATAAAACATAGAAAGGGGTGAGCTTAAACTTAAGAACCCAGACCCTATTTTCAGGTATGTTTTTCCTTTTCTGGTCATTTTTGGGAAAAAGAGGAGAATCTGGAAATTTTTAAAGTACACTCCGTGTACATTATGATTACACACCATGTACTTTGATGCCACTCGAGGCCGTGGTCTGGCCGTGTCATTGCCACACACACGGCTATGTAGGGGTGATTTGGAGGTCACCTTAAGTGGAGTACAGAAAAGCTTAGTACACATTGTGTACTTCAAAAGTACATGCCGTGTACATTATTTTTTTCATTAAATGGACTGGGGTCGCGTCTTAACCCCAAAAATGTCTTCTTCTCCAGCTTCTTCAACTGAGAGCGAGGGTATGGCTGCAGATCTTCTCTGATCCACTGATCCTCCACCAGTTATCTGAATCGAACGTCGTCGGTTGCAATAGAATCGTAGCGGTGAGTTCTTGGTTCCTATTTGGCCATGTTTCCTAATTCATTCTCTTTCGAGAGTTATCATAGGTTGAACGTTTAAGACACTTTTACAGATCTACTCTGTTCTAGGCTGATTCATGAGCCGAGGTTCAAGTATATCGATCTCCTAGGATCGAGGTAGGTGGTTTGTTGCCTTACGTTGAATGTCTTTGAGTTTTTGTGCAAAAGTGTCAGATTCCCATGTATTGGGTATCTCAGGTTAGGGTTTTGATCCTGAATTAATATCGTCCTTAGATTTCTTGTATGCTTGAGGTTATTAGATGAATAATTATTGCTTTTTAGCATGTCTGAGGATCGCCCCATGGGTGTTTCCCTTGTTTTGGCTGTTTACTGCCGTTTGGCTTAGGTTTCCTGTGAGGCATACCTTGTTGCATTGATTTCCTTCCTTGATATAATTGATTTCATGTATTTCCTGCTATTTATATGATTTTGATGCATTGTATATTTTATCCAAGTAGTTGTTGAACTTACTTAGGGCTGCTGACAGTTGATTACACACAACTAGACTGCTCAGGGCTGTGTGAACCTGGTGCAGTAGACTAAAGAAGGAATTGATGATTAAGGGATTCCCTAGAGAGTATGTAATAAATTAGTATCGTTAACATGAACTATAGGAATTTCACTTTGTTCTTCCACAGAGTGTCCTTAGTTACATATCGAGACTACAGGGTGAATTAGACGGAAGTGCTTCCTCAGATAGTCTATAACTATTGTTGCAAGACCGTAGGAGAATTTTGACGGTGAGAGCTTTCCATAGTGTTTGTGACTTTGTATGATTACTTGACTAGAGGGGTCTGCCAGTATGATCCACCCAGAGAGTCAGTGTGAATATTTTTTGGTTGATTGTGATGAGTCCACCAAGCCACATAACAAGCTTGGGTTTTGTACTGCTTGTTGTTTAGGTAGTCTGCTGAGTTACCTATTGTGTTACTTGATATGCCTTGGGAATATAGAGCTTTTTGCTGGATTTCTTGGTTGATAATTAAATTATTGAATTAAATTAATAAATAAATGTGAGTGGAGATTTGTAGGATTTTTTACCTTAGAGTACTCATTTTTTTCTTCTGCATTTATTTCCTTTACTTCTGCTATATTTCTCACTGACAATAGGGAACAGATCTTATGGTGATTGCCTACTGGGATTAGTCTCACACCCTGTTTGGGTCCTGATTTTTAGCCCAAACAGGTTATATGGTTTCAGGTGTGGATAGGGATTTTGGCCCTTCTACTTCAAGTACATGATTGCTGGTTGGAGCTGGAGAGCATAGGACCGAGCCTAGGTTTGCGATGCTGCTGGAGTTGATGTTTACTTTTAGTACTTTGTTCTCAGTTGTATTTCAGCACATTGTGGTGTTTTCTCTTTTCCTTAGATACTTGTACCTGTTGCATCATTCTCATAATTACTATATATTCATTGCTTTTTCTCTTAAGTTTCAGTTATTGTTTGTTGTTTACTGCTTCCTCTATTGACTGTTATTTCCTTTCCCTTGTATACTTTACCGAATGAGGTCATTGTTTCCCCAATGACTCACCAAGGCCCTCACTGCTAGTCAGCATCCTCTGGAATTTGGGGAAATTCTCTTGAGTACATGTGGCGAACCATGTACATGGCACCAGTTGAGTGGCTTCGTATTCGAGTCATTACAAAGTAGTATCAGAGTGAGGTTATTTTCTTTTCTATTGACTTATTGTTTAGCGACATAATACGGGGATAGGACGGAATATGTAAATGGTAAATATCTATGCTCAGGAGTTCAAGAACCTGTTTATAGGGAAAAATCTAGATTACCTTGAATATTGCAATTTTTGAGTTTTTCAAATGTTTCAGTTTAATTGATTTCATCATTGGGTGGTGCACTTGTGTTGTGATGTTACTATTTATATGATTGTGGTTTTATTTTGTTTAAACCCAATGAGATAAGGGTATGCCATCTCATGCATCATATAGGTACTTGTTAGGAAATCACATGTCATGCATTTTTCCATTCCATCTAGATTGCATTAGAAATTACATGCTGTTGTGATAGAATTTGTGATAGATGATGCATGTTGTTGTGATAGTTGATGTGATAGAATATCTGCTATGTTAATAGGGTATCATTTGTTTAGAGATTCTTTAACGTGGACACCAAACCTTGGTCTTAGAGGTTTTATGGTCCCTCAAGGATTGGAATTTTGTGGATCGTGAGTTTGTTATACTGTTTACTTTTTATATGCATTGTTATGATGCCAAGATTCGAGTAGCGGGGAGTATGGGCCCTCACAGATCGGAATTTGGCACCTTAAAGATTTTTTTTCAATGTTTTCTAGGCTCTGGTGCAATTCTGAGGCTACTGTCCGGAAAAATCCAGAATACACGGTGTGTACTTCATGAATACATGTCGTGTAGTTTTTAGCCATGTCACCGACTATGTGGGAAGGGACACAGGGTTGTGAAAGTTCTTGTAGGAACATGTCGTGTACTAGTTTACACGTTGTGTAGTATGACTTGGGTATCCGGCCTTGTCACGAACAACACAGGCTTGGTATTTCCTTCAAGTACACATTGTGTCCGTCTGGAACACGCTGTGTAGGGTCGGCTGTGTTTCAGGCCGTGTCGCTAACAACACGGGCTAGCTAAGGCATGTCTAGTACATGTCGTATCTTACTTGAACACGCCGTGTACTTTTGTCTTAGAGGAGTCATGTGACCACACCATGTATCTGAATACATGGGTTGGGAAATCCATAGGGAAACACGCCATATAGTAGTGGTCTGTGTACCGGTCCATTTGACTAACGATACGGACAGGGGAAAAATCTTAAGGACACGCCATGTAGTGTAAAAACACGCCGTGTAGTTTCCTGCTGGGGTAGTCCATGTTCCTAGCCATGTAGGAGTAATCGGTCAGGAAGAAAAAGGGTTAGTACAGACTATGTAGTTTGAGAACAGGTCATGTAGTCGGGTGGTTTACACAGCCATGTATGGACAAGGTACACACCCAGGGTAAAATTTTAGGAAACATGGCGTGTAGTGGTACTATACGCCATGTAGTCATGTTTTCCCAAATTTTAGAGTTTTTATCTCCTATTCCATTTTACTCTCTTAAGTTGAAACTGTGTTCATCTTTAATGAAGGTGTGCTTTTGACCTTCTAAATCTATGGCACCAAGACATCCTCCCGTTGCACGTTAGGAACCAAGCAGTGACTGTACGCCTGATACGGCAGATCAGGGACTTCTAGTAGTTCTGCATATCGTTCCAGATATGGAACCTACAGTGATTCTAGACACTGGTGCCGATGCTTAGTTCAGAGAGGGTTTCATGAGATTCATGCAGACCTTCCAGGGAGCTCGGCATCCTGCCCCGTCTATGGTAGAGTGGACGTGGGTTTTTCAGCAGTAGCATCCTCAAATGTTCACAGGGGATGGAGGACCACAGACTGTGGAGTCATGGCTAGAATCCATGTTATCCATATTTGAGCACCTGTAGATTCATCCATAGAGGAGAGTGAAGCTCGCGACTTATATGCTGCGAGATTTTTTGAAGAGATGGTGGGATGTGGTTTCTTAGGCAAGGCGCCAACAGGTTATGTCTTGGAACGAGTTTCAACATATGTTCTGTGAATAATTCTACTCGGCGACGCTGAGTGATGACAGAGCTAGAGAGTTCATGAACCTGTAGTAGGGTAATCTCACAGTTATGGAGTATTCCTCTTGCTTCACAGAGTTATGGTGTTTCACTCCAGTTTTGTGAAATGACGAGTTGTTTTTAGTGTGGAAGTTTGAGGAAGGCCTCAAACCGGACATCAGATCGCAGGTAAATATCTTCCAATTGACTTCTATTACTCTGATAGTCGACTAGGCGCTTACCATGGAGAGAAACCTGAGGGAGATTGGAGCCGTGTACCAGGGTGGTTCAGCTTCCAGAGCTGATTCTTTTCAGGTAGACAGCAGGAAGTGCCACCGAGAGTCTACATGAGGTGAACTGAGGAAGCGAGGTATTCCTTCGGGTAGACGAGATCTTCTTTCTGGAAACCAATTAGTGTGATATTAGTGTTGGAAAAATGGGAATAAGAAGACTCAATACTCGAGAGACCCAGTGGAGTGCTGATCAGGAGGAAAGATGGGTCATCTGCAGCATTTCTACAAGGTTATTCTTCTAGTGGCTAGTGAAGGTGGATCAATTTTGACTCCGTGCACAAGAGCAGGATTACTAGTTCCGCAGTAGATGGGGGCTGGAGTTCTTTAGGTATTTCAGGCTAGGGTAGAGGTCGTGGACGCAGTGTTCTGGCTCATGGTGGGTCATCTCAGGGATCTCAGGCTACTACACAGGGCCACAGTGCAGGCCAGACTTTTGCGGTAGAGCAAATTCATCAGGAGCAGGATCCTAGACCTTCTATAGTTCGAGGTACAATTTTAGTAGCCTCAGTTTTATCCTCTACACATTTTGATATAGGAGCTTCTAATAGATTTATTTCTTTGCATACTTTGGAAATCCTTAAACTTACTATTTATACTTCTGAGGATATGATGACACTAGATACTCCCTTGGGAATTAGAACTGCTAGCATGCGTCAGTGCTTAGACTGCCCCATTGAGGTTGGTGGGTGTCATTTTTCATGGAGTCTCTATGTTTTGGAGATGACAGGGTATTATTCCATTCTCGGGATGGACTGGTTAGTTCCCTTCCAGGCCTTTGTCAATTTCTATCACCGTAGGGTGAGTTTCAAATCACCAGAGGACGGATCTTTTCTTCACAAGGGCGAATAGGATGTCTAGGAAAGTAGAGCTGGACCAGATCATCATGGGTTGGGAGGTGTTACGGCCCAAATTTCTAGCTTATATCTAGATGACTAGGGGACTTCTCAGATATATTTTCCTCCAGTGGTTAACCGCTTTTCAGATGTCTTTCCAGAAGACTTTTCAGGTTTGCCTCCGGAGCGAGAGGTAGACTTCTCTATTGAGCTTGTGCTAGGAGCAGCACCGGTATCCATTCCTCCTTATATGATGGCTACACCTGAGTTTCAGGAGCTCAATAAGAAGTTGGAGGAGCTGTAGGCAAGGGGTTTCATCCGACCTAGTACTTCTCCTTGGGGTTCACCTGTCCTATTTGAGAAGAAGGCAGACGACACCTTTAGGCTTTGTGCGAGTTACTAGAAGCTGAACCAGTTGACGGTCAAGAACTGATATCCATTGACATGGATAAATGATCTCTTTGATTAGCTTCGAGGAGCTAGAGTGTTCTCGAAGATCGACTTGAGATCGGGCTACCATCAGTTGCGTGTCAGACCATTTGATATACCTCTTACAGCCTTCCAGAGCAGTTATGGTCTGTATGAGTATTCATTTATGCCGTTCGTTCTCACGAACACACCAAAAGTTTTCATGGAACCGATGAACAAAGATTTCCATCCTTACTTGGAGTCTTTCATGGTGGTTTTTGTGGACGACATCTTGGTGTACTCTCACACTCGACACGACCATGCTTCCCATCTTGAGATCTTTTTGAGTACACTGAGAGAGAATCAGTTATATGCTAATCTCTCAAAGTGACACTTTTAGATGGACAAGATTCACTTCCTGGGTCATTTCATCTCAGATATAGGAGTATCAGTAAACCTAGAGAAGGTGAGAGCAATAGTTTCTTGGGATTCGCCGAAGAATGTCTTCGAGGTACGAAGTTTCTTAGGGTTAGCTGGTTATTACAGGTAGTTTATATAGGACTTCTCATGCTTAGCAGTGCCATTGATGGGCTTGACTAAGAAGGGGGTGAATTATGTTTGGTTAGAAGCCTGTGATTTCGCCTTTCAGGAGCTGAAGGGGAGATTGACTTCAGCACCGATTCTAGTTCTTTCGGATCCGGGCAAGAGTTATATAGTTTGTAGTGATGCATCTGGCATCAGGCTTGGAGCAGTACTTATGCAGGAGGATCATGTTGTCACATACGGATCACGGTAGTTGAGGCCACGTGAGAGGAACTATCCTATGCATGACATGGAGTTGGATGTTGTTGTTTATGCTTTGCGTTGTTGGATACATTATCTTATGGGAGAGCATTTTGTGGTATATACTAACCACAAGAGCCTCAAGTATATCTTCACACGGTGTGACTTGAATCTGAGACAGCGGAGGTGGGTTGAGAACCTATAGTCTTTTGATTTTGAGCTTGATTATATGCCTGTGAAGGGTAACGCTGTGGAAGAAGCATTGAGCAGGAGGACACAAATACTGGCAGTTCAAGAGGCCAGCATCAAGTGGTAGCTTATGGCTCTATTCTCGAAAATTCATTTAGAGGTGCATGATAGAAATGGTTAAAACTTTATTTCTTCTGTATCTTTTACGTCTACCCTTCTTAACCAAGTTCGAATGAGGTAGCTATCAGATTATGAAGGCCTAGTCCTATAGGAAAGATTGTCAGGAGAAGACCCTCTTCCCGAATGGACTATAGGCGAGGATGAGATCTTACATTTCTAGGGACGTGTATGGGTTCCATCAGATATACGCAAGGAGCTGATGCGAGACATTCATTCCCCAGTTTGGGCAGTTCTTCCTGGCGTCACCAAGACGTATCGTGATCTACACCACTAGTATTGGTGGCCAGGTATGAAGAGAGATGTTGCGGGTTTTGTCATGAGATGTTCCACCTGTCAACAGGTGAAGGTGGAGCACCAGCGACCAGCAGGGATTTTACAGCATCTACCCATTCCCAAGTGGAAGTGGAATGATGTCTCGATGGACTTCGTAATAGGGTTACTAAGATCACCTCGATGGAATGACGTGGTATGGGTTGTCATTGACAGGATCACGAAGGTTGCTCACTTCTTTCCGATTAAGGAGACCTTTGGTGTTGATGAGCTTGGACGGTTGTACATCCATGAGATTTTACTCTTGCATGGGGTTCCGAGTACTATCATTTCAGATAGGGACACCCGCTTCATGTCACATTTCTAGCAATGTCTACAGAGGTCATTTGGTACACAGGTACTTTTGAGTACAACTTACCATCCCTAGACAGATGGCCAGTCAGAGTGCACGATTTAGGTGCTAGAGGACATGCTACGAGCATGCATCCTTGATTTTGGAGGTTCTTGGGAGAGACATATACCTCTATTGGAGTCTTCCTACATTAATAGTTTTCAAGAAACTATTCAGATGGAACCTTACGAGGCTTTGTACGGTAGGACATGCCGATCACCCTTGTGTTGGCTGGAGACAGAAGAGGCAGCTATGTTAGGTCCTCATCTTGTTCAGGAGACCACAAAACAGGTGGAGTTGATTCGAAAAATGATGCTACTGCAAAGTCTTGGTAGAAATCATATGTTGATCAGCGGAGATGACCTTTAGATTTTAAGGTCGGAGATCAGGTTTTTCTACGTGTTACCCTGAGGTTGGGACACAAGAGGATCAAAAGATATGGTAAGCTTTCACCAAGATATGTAGGGCCTTTTGAGATTCTGGAGAGAGTCGAGCTGGTTTCTTATGGGCTGTAGTTACCTCTGAGGTGCCAGGCTATGCATGATGTCTTCCATGTTTCTCAGCTTCGATGCTATTTCTCAGACTCGTCTCATGTTTTTCAACCCGAGGAAGTTGAGCTGGAGTAGGATGCATCATTCGAGAAGCATCGTATCAGGATTGTTTATCATAGTGCAAAGGTACTCCCTAGTCGATCTGTTCCTCTGGTATGGGTGTTATGGTAGCACGGCTATGTATAGGATGAAACTTGGGAGAGGGATGCCGATATGCAATCACAGTGGCCCGAGTTGTTCAAGGTTTCTTCATCACCACCTTGTTAGGGAAATTCGGGGAAGAATTTCATTAAGGGGGGAAGTTTGTAAGAACCCAAACCTTCTTTTTAGGTATGTTTTTCCTTTTTTGGTCATTTTTGGGAAAAAGAGGAGAATCTGGAAATTTTCAAAGTACACGCCATGTACTTTGATGTCGCTTGAGGCCGTGTGCTGGTCATGTCATGGCCACACTCACGGCCGCGTAAGGGTGATTTGGAGGCCGCCTTAAGTGGAGTATAGAAAATCTTAGTACACACCGTGTACTCCAAAAGTACACGTCATGTACTTTCTTTTTTTCATTAAACGGACCGGGGTCGCGTCTTAACCCCAAAACGTCTTCTTCTCCAGCTTCTTCAACTGAGAGCAAGGGTACGACTACAGATCTTCTCCGAGCCACCGATCCTCCATCAGTTATCCGAATCGAACGTCGTCGGTTGCAATAGAATCGAAGCGGTGAGTTATTGGTTCCACTTTGGCCACGTTTTCTGATTCTTTCAATTTTGAGAGTTATCGTAGGTTGAACGTTTAATAAGTTTTTGTAGATATACTCTATTCTAGGCCGATTCATGAGCCGAGGTTCAAGTATATCGATCTCCTAGGATCGAGGTAGGTGGTTTGTTAACTTACGTTGAATGTCATTCAGTTTTTGTGAAAAATTGTCAGATTCCCATGTATTGGGTATCTCGGGTTAGGGTTTTGATCCGGAATTATTATCTATTGTAGATTACTTGTATGCTTGAGTTTATTAAATGAATAATGAATGCTTTTTAGCATGTCTGTGGATCACCCCATGGGTGTTTCCCTTGTTTTGGTTGTTTACCGCCGTTTGTCTTAGGTTGTCTGTGAGGCATACCTTGATGCATTGATTTCCTACCTTGATAAAATTTATTACATGTATTGCCTACTGTTTATATGCTTTTGATGCATTGTATCTTTTAGCCAAGTACTTGTTGAACTTACTTGGGGCCGCTGATAGTAGATTATCCATGACTAGACTGCTCAGGACTGTGTGAACCTGGTGCAGTAGACTAAAGAGGGAATGGACAATTAAGGGATTCCCTAGAGAGTCTGTTATAAATTAGTATCATTCGCAGGACCTATAGTAATTGGAATTTGTGATTCCTTAGAGTTTCCTTAGTTACATATCGAGACTATAGGGGGAATTATACGTAAGTTCTTCCTCATAGAGTTTATAACTATCGTTGCAAGACCATAGAGGAATTGATGGTGAGAGATTCCCAGAGTGTATGTGCCTTTGTATGATTACTTGACTAGAGGGGTATTCCAGTATGATCCACCCAAAGAGTCAGTGTGAATATTTTTTGGTTGGTTGTGATGAGTTCACCAAGCCAAAGAATAAGCTTGGGTTTTGAACTGCTTATTGTTTAGGTAGTCTGCTGAGTTACCTGTTGTGTTACTTACTATGCCTTGGGAATATAGAGTTGTTTTATTGATTTCTTGGTTGATAATTAAATGATTGAATTGAATTAATAAATAAATGTGAATGGAGATTTGTAGGATTTTTTACTTTAGTGTACTCTTGTTTCTATACTGCATTTATTTTCTTTACAATTGTTATATTTCTCACTGACAGTAGGGCACAGATCTTGTGGTGGTTGCCTACTGGCATTAGTCTCACACCCTATTTTGGTCCTTCTTTTTGGCCCAAACAGTTCATATGGATGTATGTGTGGATAGGGAGTGTGTCCCTTCTACTTCAGGTACATGATTTCTGGTTGGAGATGGAGAGCATAGGACCGAGCCTAGGCTTGCGATGCTGCTAGAGTTACTGTTTACTTTTAGTACATTGTTCTCAATTGTATTTCAGCACGTTTTTGTGTTTGCTGATTTCCTTAGATACTTGTACCTGCTTCATAATTTTCATCATTACTATATATTCATTACTTCCGCTGTTTAGTTTCAGTTATTCTATTTTTTTTACTGCTTCCGCCATTGACTATTATTTCCTTTCCCTTGTATACTTTACCACATGAAGGCATAGTTTCCCCAATGACTCACTAAGGCCCTCGCTGCTAGTCGGCAGCCTCTGGCATTTGGGGAAATGCGCTTGAGGTCATGTGGCGAACTGGGTATGGGGCACCAGTTGAGTGGCTCTAGATTTGGTTCGTTACATCAAATGCTCAGTAAGGATGAAAATATAAAGGAAACTTTCATAAATAAGCATAAACATTTAAGGAAATGTATAAAACTAAAACAAAAGAATTTTCAAAATAAAATTCATCATAATATGGAAAAATATAAATCAAAATAATTCCATTTACTTACTCAAATGGATATTCTACTAGTCTAATAATCTCATGCAATATCAACAGCCACTTTCATAATGATGGAATGCATAATTTCAGAATTTCATAACCACATAGTCAAGGCCTTGTACCAAGACTAAAAATAAGATTTTTTTCATGGCCTTATGCCAAGACACTAGTTTGTCTCATTAGACCTACCGATGCATCGAGGAGCTATATCGGGCTCCAACCCGTCACTTACTAAGTCTAATGCATTTCTCATATGAAAAGGTTTAAACATAACATAAACATTCTTATTAAAACTGGCATACAAAATGTCAATAATTTATCCATAAACCATGAATGGTATGAAATAAAAAATCCTCAATCAAACATATCACAAAACCTTAAATACAATATAGAAGTTTTGTATCATAATAAATCAACTTCAAACAAACATAAAATCCATCAAAGGATGTTGACATAGATGAAATCAAAACCTTTTTAGAGAAATATCTCTTTCTATTTTTAAATCATTTAAAAGTCATGTAATTATAAAAGAAAACTTTTATATTTGAAAATATACTTATAAGATTGTAAGGTAATCTTTACTGATGTTATAAAGGGAGAAAATAGCCGCACCCTCCATATAAGTTAAAAAAATATTCTTACCTTAATTTTGTCGAACAGGTCATAAAGTTCCTTGTTTGTAAAACAATGGAAAGATTCCTTTATAAACATCTTATAAAATTCAAAAAATGGTATAAATGACTTTTTCCTATAGTATATAAAATAGTAAGAATGTTTTGAAATACATTTTTAAGAAACATGGATGTGGATGATAAAGAGGTCCCAGTAGATACTTACATAAAAACAACCTCAGATAATAAAGAGATTTTAAAATTAACCCTTACCTTGTACTTTTCCTTGGTAGAGGGTAGTTTAACCTCCTGTATAATGGTGAAATAATTGTTGTTAAATTATAAAAGAATCATATACATTAATATGATATCATATATGATCTTTTAACATTTCTTTGTTAGTAATATCATAGTATTATCGTCGTTTCGGGTGTTAACTGATTCATTTTCCTTTATATGCTTTGTTATGTAAGTAATGTTTGTTATGGATAGGATGTATCTTATTTATATTCAGAATTATATTAAGTATTTAAACATTATTTTTAATCATCCAATGAAAATTAGTCTTGAATGGATACGATGGGGAATGAATCTCATCGCTTTCATGGAGATGGTAATCCATATGTACGCACGAGTGACAATATCATTCTTTTGATATTAAAATAATATATAATTGGATGGTATATCATATATATACATAATGATTATCATGTTATATTTATCATTTACATCAATTAGACATCATTATTATACTCATCCAAATAATAATGTATTGAATAACAATTACACCACGATGTGGAGATGGTAAGTCGTACGTACGCACGTATGGTGACATGTCATTCAAATGATGAATAGAATAATTAATATGGTTATACCATATTTATAATAACATCACAGTATATAGAAGATACTGTAGTTATTTTTTTAGAATGGAAACAACAAAGAAAGAGGAAGTGGAAGAATAAAGGAACTTGAAAGAGGTGATGAAATATTTACCTCTTCTTTGAGTTCTTCTTTTTGATTTGAGGAAAAGGGATCCTTAGGCAGGCTTTATAAGTAAAGGAAGGCCTCTAGGATTAAGGTAGGATAGTTGAGAGGGAATTTGGGCAGGCTTTGGCCAATCCAAAAGGCTTTGAAGGTGTGAATTCGAGAGAAGGGTAAGTGCCATTTTATAAGAGGGGTGAGGGTCACCTTAGGAAAAGATAGAAATATTATTTTATAATAAAATAATTTACGGTTTCTAATGGATACAAAATAAATTATTTAATGGATAAGGTAGGGATGGGTCAAAAACCACTCGACCAATAGGTTTTAGATAGGTTTGGATCACTATAGTAACCTTATCTTTTATATTTAACTATTAGTTAAGTAGTTTGACATTTACCATGTCTATTTGTATTTTTATATTATATGGTTAATAAAATTACTATAAACTTCCAAGAGAACCCCAAGTGGTTAATTAATGATACACATATCATTATATAATTATTTTGGCTTAATATTACATTTTTAGGAATAGAATATCAATTGATAATATAATATTTGGTTTAAAAACTCTATTATGCCAATTTTGATACTATTTGGTATTTTGTTTTTGCTAAATTCTTAAAAGTATTATTACTTCGAACAAATTCATCTAAAAAACCCTAACATGTCATATTAACGTAAAAAATTAGTGGAATTCATAAAAAGTCTCAAATTACATTTATTTGGATATTTTTAATATCAATTATTTTAATATTTTATTAATTAGGTAATTACTACATCATCATTGAGTCATAAATAACTTTAATTATTTAATGTATAAAAATTATAAATAAAATACCATTATGTATGAAATTGGTTTATATTTCTAATGAATATTTATAGTCGAATTTATCTTATGTGTAACCCTATATTAAAAATGGTTTAGTTATTAAACCTTGAATTTAACACTTTTAACTCTTCTTTGAATTAAATAATAATAAATGTCATAATCTAATCCAAGTGGACCTAAAGAATCATATTTTATTCATAAGGTTGTTTTTGGTCGAATTAAACTTATCCAATAGAATTAGGACATGTGTTAGGGTAATAATAATATCATTTTTACCCTTAATTGCCCTATTTACTTTTAAACGTGGTAAATAAAAGTAAAAAAGTTACTATTCACCAAAAAATATTTTCATCTTATTTAACCAAATTTTACTTACTGATATCAATTGTGTCTCTCATAATTTTGAAATTCAACTCACAGAAGTGGTAAAATTATGTTTTATGTAAATTTGCAAATGCTCCTAGGAGGTGGGTAAAGGACAGTAAAAAGTTTGATAAAATTATATATATATAAACTTATTATAAAATGACTCCAAAGAATTATGTTGAAATTATATATATATTATGTACCTATTTTTACCTAAAATAAATTTAAATAAAATAAATAAATATTTAATTAAAAATTCAGTTTTAAACAATAATGCAGTGTTTTTCACTATTCATCAAAAATTGAAAGTTTTCAGAAAAATACCAAAAAAATCCCCCTAAGCTAATTTCAATATTCCAAATACAAAAATGAAGTCTATTTTGAAAGATAAAATTTATAAAATTTGAAAAAGGGAGTATTACTATTCCTAATGGCTAGTTTGATTTGTTGTGGTGTATTAGAACTCAAGGTTGTGTACAACACAAACTATTGTATTTTTCAAAGAGAAGCATACCGTTGAAGCTTGGGGTGTTACAGAAATCATACTTTAAGGGGGGTATATTTAAGGCAATTAATTTTCTAAATATTTATAGTCATTTTTTATTCAAAAAATGGGATATCAACATCAAATATTTGATGCTTGAGGTATGATGATCACATTCGAATTTTTATTATTAATTTAAAAAATCTGGTTAAAAAGGTTAGTGAATCATAAACATATGTGAGAGAATATAATTTCACATGGATATTTTTTATGTTTTTTTGTGAATTTTATAGTAGATTAATCCACATTCTTTAAAATATTTCTAAAAATACCCAAAGAAATGAAATTCATTATTTGTTCCATATTGGTAAATGTATATGGATAGCTTTGATGCTTTGTTAAAATCATGCTCATTTTCTACATCACTTTATCCCATGTACACATAGATTTTACATACCTAAGGATCTTCTTTAAGTGATTCAATGGTTCCATCCATATCTCATGGATGTAATTGAGTACAATATAAATAGAAGAAATAAAGGAGAGAATAAGGGTATTTGATTAAGATGAGTAAGGAAGAGAGAAATAAATTCCCTTAGAAGACCTCCCATTGCATTTATTATATGAATGAGTGGGAGAGAAACCCACATTTCCACAATTTTATTTATTCTCAGTAAGGTAGAGAGAAAAATGGAACTTCAGATGTTATATTGACATTCATATCTAGTATTTTAGAGATCAAATTATATAAAATAAATCTAGAGGAGGATATTAAAGGTCACATTATTATTTATTTTAATTTACTGTTAATGACCATGTAAATATGGTTCTTAGATAACTTATGTGATGGAATGAGTATTTACTCACTAATGTAAAGCTAAAAGTACATCCTAATGTATTGTTGTTAAAATAGAATAGAAGGATGTCATTGAAGTTTCAAAATACATTTCATATATTTTTAATGGAGTTTGAAATATTTGGATACAAATTATAAATCCGAAAATATCAGAATATTGTTTGTGATGGTCTTTATAGAAAAAATAAGGGAGAACTACTATAAAGCATTGGATCAAATATTGACAGATCTAGTTTCTCTATATTTATTTAAGAGATATTATTATTATAGTTTAAAGGTAGATAATTATGGGAAATATACTACTCAAGGTTTTGGAGAAACCATTGAAGAGATATTATACAAGGAGGCTTCCAAATATCGTGATTACTATCCTATAGATTATGGTTTTTAACATTGATTATGAAGGTTGATCTTGTGAAGTGTAGTGAGCTTCATTTAAGATGTAAAATTGGAATAAATATGTCACAAGTGTCCATATGAATATTTTTTAAGCATTAAAGATGATTTCATATATTCTATAAGGTGTTTTTAATTTATTGAGATATATCAATGTTAATCTGTAGTATGTTGGAGGAAATTTAAAAATTGGAAAACTATGGAATATCAATAAGGGTGGTACAATAGTAAGGATGAAAATTATTCATAAGGTTTATCACTATAAGGATTATTCTTCATGTCGTAAGGTTGATTTTTGTGTCTTGTAAGGGTAAATATTAGATCAAATAAGATAGAACTATCATGTAAGAATCAATGAACCCATAAGGATCATCCATCCATAAACATGAGGGGCATTATAAGAATTTTAGTCTTGTAATCATGAAGGGTTATAAGGGTCATAGTTGTATGGATGATTATTCCATAAAAATAATCTTAGAAACACATTCATGAACCCACATCTACATAAACATCATGCTTCAATGTCAATATGAACTTGTGTCCATGTAAACATCATTTGAGTTGCGCAAAAGTATCATATGAACTCTACATAAGAATCATCTATCTCACTTCATAATAATTAATTATATACATGTAATCATAATCTAAAATATGTAAGAATGATATTTATATGTATAAAAAATTTATCTATGTTTGAGAATCATGTAGTTCTGTGTACACATCATCACTTATCTAATACACGAGTTCAGTGGGATAAAAAATGATATTTCCATGTTTATTATCTGATGAGGAAAATGATTGGGATGATTCTTTAACCAATTTTCATGGATGAAAATATAAAAAAATGTGATAAAAATATAAATTTTAGTGGATATGGTATTCAAATTGATAAATTATTAGGTCAAAATAAGAGATATTTTGTGATACTTTTCATGTTTAGAGACATTGAGTTTCCATAATTGTTTAATTCTAAAGAAAATCAAATCAGATAGTGTATTAGATTTAGTTAAATGATATAAATATCAATAACAAAATTGATTCAATATGTTTGGAATATAATTAATGTTGAAGTGACTTATTGAGAAAAGAAAGAATGTAAAAAAGAAGTGATTCTAGATTTTCAAATATAGAAAAGAAATATGAGGACATTCGAGATAATATAAAATATGATTACTATCATAGAAATATGTGACTCAAGTTAAAAAGTATATAAATTTAGTGTCATGTTCTAAAAATATTTATTCAAGCTGGAATATGTGGTATTTTCATATTTTTGTACTTAAAAATAAAGATCAATCCATGTCACAAGCTGGAATGTAGTGTGATTTTAACACATCTATGGTGTTTGTTTGTGTTTTTCATTTCAGTGAAGATATTCTGAGAAGAATAGTGTAACAAGTGACATCTATTAGAATAACATGGATAATCTATTAGTAGATACAAATGAGTAAGAAGAGTAAAAAAAGGTTATTCTTATAATGTTATAGGAGATAACTGTTTAGGATGAAAAGGGAATATAGATATCATAAAGACACCCACATATGCAAATGGAGAGAAAAGGGAAATGAAGATCCTAGGTACCAAATATGATGCGATTTTTTGTATACTATAAAATATTGAAAATATTTTTTGGTGACCTATGTATAATAATAAAAATGATATAGAGAGATAATAGTGTTTAAAAACCCAGAGAATGTTCATAGAGTAGAAGAAGAACATGATATTCATGGAGAATTAGAAAAAAATAGGATATTATAATAAACTAAAGGGAATATCTCATCGATATCAAATTTGAAGGAAGAAGATGAATTATATCAGATCGAGTGTGTTAATGATATGAGAAGAATGAAGTAGAGATTAAGGAGAGGCCAACATGTTCTGCAAGATTTTGTTCTTGGAATTGATCTTATTAGAGTTTGAGGAGGTACTGGATTTGATAAGATCATAGGATCTCAATTGAGTTAGAATCCTAGTGATCAAATTTTATTCAAGATCCCTGAAGTTGAGCTAAAATATAGACTGATCCAAAATTACGTATTCTTGGAGAACATTTTTAATTCAAATACCTTATGATAAGAAGAAGAATATCAAACAATATTACTATAATTTTATCATCCTAAAGATACTAACCTTATATTTGGAATTGAGGGTGAAATGACCTCATGTGCCACTCCATATCTGAAAAAGGTTTTCAACTAGGAGTGAGGTTCTATGAGGATACTATGGGGAAATAATACCCCCTCATCTGACTATAAATTGACGAAAAAAAGCCCAACCACATATAACCAACCCATATAAACACCATAAGAAATAAAAGGAATGTTGCAATAAATAATCACAACCTAATATTCAATAACAAAATAGATTGTTCCATACAAGTCAAGGGATCCCCTATGGTCGTATCATACACAAAAATACAAATGGAAAAAGATAACCTAAACCAAAGAAGAATCCCCCAAACTAGTTCTGAGTCCATCCTGGTCTTGTATTTTATACTTTATCCTAGAAAGATAAATAATCCCTCAAGCATTGGGCCCTTTCCTTTATCATTTCCTATAACTAAATAGTTTTCTTGGGTACCCAAGGTATCCCGATTTGGTTGTGAGTATAACTTAGTAATCCACCACCAATTACATCCATAAATATAACCAATCTGAACAAAAATTCATGTGGAAGTACTAAAATTAAAAAAAATAATTAATTATGTAAGTGAGTTAAATAATAACAACACTAATTACTAGGATTCATGGTAAAACTCATGGTACATCATACCTAGTTCAGCCATTATAAAATTTCTTTGATCACATAGTGAGATCCTTCTAACCATAAGTAACAGGGATCAAGAGTGGGCTCATTATTTATACAACTTTATCGTATCAAAAATACTCTACATTAATTTAAAAGACTACTCCAAGAGAATTTACCTGACTTCTCCAATAGTGTTGACAATTTGACTCCACAAGTGTTTATAATTTCATTGTATACAAACCACTTCAATATAATTTATAGGAATACTATAAGATAATTAACATGACCACTTAAAGATAATTTTTTATTTCATCTATCCATTACTATTTACAACATAAACATTCTTTACCACTTTTCATAACTTTACCATTTCATTATTTTTCAATCCCATCACACATCATTAGTTCCCACATCAATTTATAAGGTCCATTTTAGTTCAAGGTTATAAAATCACAACATAATATTCATCTACCATTTTTTAAATGATTTTTTACCAAATTAAAATTATCAAAAACATCTTGACGACTCACATTAGAATTCCCATTCTATATTACCATTCCATATTGGAAATTTTATGTTCCAATTCAACTATGGTATCCCCTTGAGTTCACTCATATTGTATGTTATTTAATCGCATGGAACAATTCATTTGTTCAATGAAATATCCTAATTATTGAATTTAATTAAATTCAATGTTAATGTATTGTAGGTCAACATTACCGTAGAATGCACTCTATTTAAAAAAATTCATTACCATGGGAAAGTCTAGTGAGAACCACAATTATCCTTATATAAGCTCATTCATCCATAAAACAACCTTTGATTCAATCTAGATCTATAGAAATTTGAGAAGCCTGTAAAAGGAAATAAAATAGGGTATATTAGAAATAAATGGTGGGTGATCTCTTAACATTGAGATAAAGGAGGAATAACGGAATATGGAGTCATAATTTTACCTCTATATTTCCATCACATAAAATGAAAGATGAAACATCCGAGTGATAAAGGAAATTCATAAAAACATTAGGGAGATAATAAAGGGATGTAGGGGACTCGTACTAACTAAAATGGGGATAAAATATGATCTCAAAACCTAAAGGATTGACACTAAGTGAAATTTTGAGGCATTACCTACATAAAAAATGCATAAGAATCCACCAACTAGTCATTGGACCTCCAACGGTTTAATATTCTATAGGCCCATTCCTCCTTAATAATTCATCGCACTGAGCCCCCAAAACACCCATAAAATATGTATTATTCTCATTAACATAGGTAAGAAAATGTAATCCACAACATTAATCAAATAGTTAAAAGTAAAATTACTTCTAAGGAAGGTATGAATCTTACAAACTCTCCAATATAAAACAACTCGTCCGCATGTTGTACTCTAGAACATCACTGATCCACTTCCGTAAATAGATTTGGACATTGCACATTCACTTCAGACTCTTATTCCCTTGACTCCCCTTGAACATGATCATGCTACCATGACATCTATACAAGGGTAACCTTATTTAAAATAAGGTTCTTCTCACTCTGAATCAAGATTTTAATTGGATTCTCTTCATGCAATGAATCAGCCTCTAGCTCAACATCAACAACATAGATGGCATGAGACAGGTCCATATGATATCATAGATGTTGAGAAACAAATCATTCATAGAAGTATGTATTTGGGAAGATCCAATTAGTATGTAATAATATTGACCATCTTTGTCACCTAAAACTATCCTACAAGCCTTAGTGTTAACTTCCCCTATCTCTAAATTTGGTGTTCCCCAAGCCTCAATGACACTCATAAGAAATATTTTCTCCACTATCAATATATAAGGAATGATATATGTAATCATTATATGATATATGCCTTCTTTGAGTGGTCTCTATCAATTTATTAATCAAATACATCTACTATACGGTCTCCTATACAAGAATTGTTCCATGCATATCCAACTCATTATCTTACAACCAACAGAGAGGAAATTAAAACGACCTTCCATTAAAATCCTCAAAAGCTTCCAACTGAGTTGAATCGTGGTATCTATTTTCCCCAAAAAAACTCCACCATCACTAGATGACTCTCCCAATAACCCCAAAAATAATTTCCACATTTATAGATTATTTTTTTTATCACATGAATCATAAGATAATAATGCCTATCTATTTTTGGGTGATAAGTTGTACTCATGTGTATCTATGTACCAAAATTCTTATGTAACCCTTTTTAGAATCTTATTAGAAAACGTTCATACTTATCTAATATAATCATCCATGAAACGCCATGTAGGAACACCACCTCATGCATGTACAACCAAATTAGCTCATCATTAGAAGAAGCATCTTTCATTTGTAAGAAATGTGCTACATTATTTTTTCCATCCATGACAGATCAAAATGCATCGAGACCTTGGGGAATCCTTAGTAACCCTATCAAAAAATCTATCCCCACATCATCCCACTTTTATTTGACAATGTCTAATTGCTATAAAAGATCTACTGGTCATTGATTCTCAACCTTCAATTACTAACATTTTAATCATCATGTAGCAAAACATTTTATTTCTTTCAACCAAAGACGCAAATACGGCTAGTGAATATCATCATACATCATGGTCAAACCCAGATATACATACCATTTCAAGTAATGTAAGTACCTTATTAGCCCATATGTCATTATTATGGTAACTACCACATTTCATTGAACATTAATAACTTCATAATCATCATGTGTCTTACCTAGAAGTGAATCCCCATCATATATATTATTCCTCAACACCATGAAATCTGGGTTTGAATGATAACTTTCCTCCATGATATCGATATGTGAAGAAGAAACTGGAAACGAATATATAGTTTCATGGCCTTGATAATCCTAAACAGCCTGAAAAAAATATGTAAAAAGGGCCATCATCTTCCACCCAATGCTTATTTTCTAAACTACCTTTGTCTGACTCTTCTTACTCAAGAAATCTATAACAGTGTTCCCCTTCCCAATACTATACACCATTTCAAAATTAAAATATTATAGGTACTCAACCCTTCTCCTCTTCTGATGGTTTAGATCAATCTAATATAAATTCTATCTTATTATTTTATGATCTATATACACCTTGAACCATTATCCTAGAAGAGAGTGTCACCAACACCTAGAATATTGAAACACCGCAACTAATTAAAAATCATGAGTGGGATAGTTATTCTTATAAATCGGTAGATTCTTGTACCCACAAGTAAAAACTAGACTATCATGCATCAACACTACTCATAAATTAACACTCAATGACTTATAATATAGAGTATAGTCCTTACCTGGATTGTTTAAGGTCAAGATCAGTGTGGTGGTCAATGTCTCCTTCAGATCCATGAAATCATTCTCAAGAGAATCATAAAATTAAAATTATACACCCTTCCTGGTCAATACCATCAACAGAACTGCCATGTTAGGGAATTATTCAATGAACCTTAGATAATATCCACCTTGTCCCACAAATCTAAAAAACAAGAATTCATTCTCCAAAAACTCCCAAGAAACCTTGAACTCAACCTTCTCTAGATCCACTGATACTCTTAACTTGGATAACATGTTCCATAAAAAGCTAACCCATTCACGAAAAACTAAAACTCATAAATGATTTCCATACAAATTATCCCTTCAAAGCATGCTAAAAACTACCTCTAAATGTTTAACATTATATTCCATCAATTTACAGTACACAAAAATATTATCGATGAGCACAAAAACAAATTAATTAAAATTAGGATGAAAAAATCAATTCATCAAATCCGTAAAACAACACTTTATTATTTGTTAGCCTGAATGGAATCACTTGGTACTCATAAAGACCATACCTTATCATGAAAATTGTATAAGGAATTTCATAAGGTCACACTCTCAAATGATTATACCCTAAATGGAAAATCAATCTTATAGAAAACTCATGTTCCCTTAAGATGATTGAACATATCAAAAATATGTGGAAGCATATATCAGTTCTTAACCATTTCCTAGTTTAGATTTAGATATTTCATGCATAGCCTCATAGAATCACCCCCCACCCATTTTAGTGAACAATACTGGAGAACCTCAAGGGGACATACTCGGATAGATAAACCCCTTTCCCTTCAAGTCCTGTAGTTTAACCCTCAACTCATGAAGTTCTATATGAAATATTTTGTAAATATTAATAGAAATATGATATATAAGAAGAATAAGAACAATCATAAACTCAATAACACACTCAAATGGTAATACCAAAAAACACTCTGGGAATACATCTTAAAACAAATCGATGATAGGAGTAAATATCACATATCAAATCCCCTAATTGTAAAAATTATTAAAAAAACCTAGGATATGACCCTTCCCAGTTACTGATGATTTGATCTTACAAAAACAATATACACGTCCCATTAACTTACATAGTCAAAAGTATCACCCTCTGGAGATAGAAACAATACTCATCAATGATATAAATCAATATAATCTCGATAAAAAAAGAAGAAATCCACCACAAGGATCATTTTGAAACCACTCATATTTATCATGATGAAATCATGGAGGTAATGATAACTTCCATTAAAAAATTCCCAATCCACGCATCTATGAATCACCTTTTATTGATTACCTAAGTGAGTTTCAATTGATATCACTTCATAAAGATAATCTATATTCAAACCCAAACAACCAAAAAACTATGAAAATATAAAATAATATAAGTCCCAAGTATCAAATAAAGAATCCACAAACCTATTATAATTATACATTGAACTATACATGGTCACGAATCTAAATTGATCAGAGTGGGATTAATAGCATTGAACTATATAAAACTATGGCCTGACACCCCCAACTAAACTCCATTGAGTTATATCACCCTATTTCTTCTATTTTCCATACACTTGGGATCTACATACTCTACCATAAACTTAATGGAATGTAAATATCCATCAACAATCCTATTGAGGCACATCGTATCAAACACTATAACTATAAATTGATCCAAATCCCTACCAAAATAACCTTGTGGAGAACTCCTGTAAAAATGATGTAGATTCCCCACTTCCCTAGGAAAATGTCACTCCCTCAGAGGTTGAGTACTCTATGGATTAGTATGACCTTATCCACCACACTAATAAAACATAGAAAAACTACCCTCACATAGAGGTGGGGGAAATCAAAACTTCTTCCTAGATTCAATTCCATTTCCCTGGTGTGTCTCATATGAAAGTCACTTCATTCAACTATATGAATCACCATAGCCACCTCCCACTAATGAATTATTTGTAGAACCACAACATTATCTATGATTCGTCTCTATGATAAGGTAATGATTCAAAATATTGAAAAAACACATCAGGTAGAATATATTCACCTTCACATGGATCTTATAACACAATCAATATTCCAAATTTCACTCCTATTAGCTTCATAACTAGCTATAGTAGGAGAAAAAATGTAAAAATTGAAAATGAGAAGCTTAATCCATTACATACATCCCATTCTACGTCATATTCATAAATTCCTAGGCCTATCAGATCTCAAAGTCTCAAGGATGAAATTCCAAAAGAATTAGGTCTTGAAATCCTTCTATGACAGCCTGATATGTTCTTGATCCTAAAAAAGAACATCACATCAATGTTGTATTGGTACTCATAACCCATAGATATCCATTTTCACTCTAATATCCTATGGAGTCTCTAAATGATCATGAATGGTCTAGAAAGTCCCCATTCATAGATCAGATTTCTGTGGACCACCCTCACTCAGGAATAATGGTGGGTGATACATCTGTAACTCATGAGAAAGTTCAGACATAGGAAATATCACACAAAAATTATATATACCCATTTATTATACCAATAATATTAGTATTTCATGAAGAATAGTATCCAGAGTCGGACCTAGTACTATATGAGGTTATTTCCAAAAAACTAATCAATTATACTCACCCTCTCCCTCTGAGCATGCAACTGGGGGGTCTCTATGCCAGAATGTCTCTAGAAAAACAAAAATGGACATCTTAGAACAATATAATAAAGAAACAATCATGGTTCAGTAAGGTAAAACAGGTATAAAATACCAGTAACTTTCTTTCTTAATCCCTTAAGATATCTTAACCATCCACTCCCCCAATACCCGTTCATTACTCAAGGTCAAACATCATCCTTTTTTAGGATTCACAATTTAATATTTCAATTAATAATTATGATATCACATTCCAAGTCTTAGTTAAATAAAATTTAATTCAAATGTTATAAAAGAAAACATCATATAATTTCTTTACTGAAACATTAATTAACCATGACCATCATTTAAAAATTAATTTATATTATCATGATTAACAAAAAAAATCTTTAATAGTTGTTAAATTAAGACTCCACCATATATATATATATATATTAATATTCTATATAGATTATTTTTGTCACATTAAATAACCTACCCCTTATCTACAAGTAAATGTATACATCTACTAACTGAAAAAATAAAAATTCCATATGAATCGTATGTTCCTATAATGATTCATGAACAAAAACCGTCTTTTAATATTGTCTAGGAGAAAAAAAATACCATAAATAATAATCAACATAATATTCCTTACTCTAGGTGATATTAGATCATCTATCAATACTGAAAAACCAAAACAACAATCCAACCCTCGTGACATGGTCCTCCCTCATACCGGGGCTAGCTACTCTCTATAAAAAAGTCCATACCAAGTTTGGATGACATCCTATCTCATGTCTACCTTGTCCAAATAGTAAGACAAAACAAAAGAAGGATCTAATGTAGCATTGTCATGTACCTAGCCTAGATATACTAAACTAGTTCTTGGACTAATGGTTGATATGGCCTCAAATGAACCTCCTCGAATGCCAGAGGCCTCTTGCTAGAAGTGAGTGTTTATGAGGATTCCATGGAAAGAAAAGGGAATCTCATAAAATTAATAATAGAATCAGAAATAAATTTAATCACTTATATAAAAAAAAGATAAACCACACAAACAAGACAGTGCGTGTGACAATAAATTATCACAACATTATATATTATAACAAAATAGAGTATTCCATAATTTAAGGAATACCCCATGGGTGGATCATTTTAAAATGTTAAAAAATGAAAAAATTAACCAAACCCAAAAGTGAAATCCCCTAAACTAGTTTATAGACAAACCAACTCCCACCATCCATAATCTATCCCAGCTATCCAAATTGAACATAAAGTATCTATACCTTCCCCTCATAATATCATGTAACCAAATAGAATTATTTAGTAACCATGGAATATCAATAATTGTGTGAGTAAAATTCCGTAATCCACCACCAAATTCATCCCCACATATAAATAGTTTGAATAAAACTGATTTATAAAGTTATATAATTAATCAATTTAATTACATACAGAGAATAATTAATAACAACACTGATTCTTGGGGTCTATGGTGGCACCCGATGTCAGACATACCTATATCAACCAATGTCGGATATCTATTAGTATATAATAGGATCATAAACAAATATGTAACCCCACTCAAGATCATATCACTACTATTTACTAATTAATTATATCGAAATACCTCCAAGTGAATTTACAATACCTATCTGTGAACATTTATATTTTCATCAGATAAAAAACACTCCAAAATAATTTATAATATAGCTCCCATAGACTTGACACAACCACTCCAAGATAATTTTCAATTTCATTATGCCATTACCATTTACCACATTAACATTTATTATCACTTATATCTACTTTACTATCTCATGATTTATTAATCCAATCACACATTATTGGTTTACACATTAATTTACCAGATCTAATTTAGTTCATAAGTATCATATCAAATCACAATTACATCTATCATTTATAAGTAATTGATTACCAATTTAACATTAGTAAAAGTATATTAAGGTCAAACATTATATTTCAAATAATTTTATTCTAGTCTACCCATCTATATCAGAAATATCATGTTATAATTAAACTGTGGAATCCTCTTTAGTTCACTCATCCTGTGGGTTATTTAATCGTGAGGAACATTGAATTTTCTCAAGGAAACATCATGATTAAAGAATTTAATTAAATTCATGGTTTTTTATGGTAGGTCTCTATGACATCATAACACACACACTTAGAAAGAAACGTGACATCATGGGAATTTCTAGGTACCACCTACCTTAGACTTATAGTAGCTTAATCTCCCAAACCCAACCATTTGTTCAAGATAGTTCTGTAGAAATAAAAGAATGTAAAAAAATTCCTAAAAATGGGTAAATTTACATAAAACAAGTTACTAGCTCCCTTGATGGTGAGATAAAATAAGAATAAAGTATGATGGAGTCATAAATTTACATCTAGCTTTCCAATTCATCAAACAGAATACAAAATACCCATAGGATGAAGGAGTTCAACCAAAAACTCAAGGATATAAGGAAGGGATATAAGAGCATGCTACTGAAAAAATGGGGAGAAATATCCCATGTTAGGATATAAAGGGGTCACTATTAGAATATAAAATATTTACGATGGGTTCCCATCACAAATGACCAATGGATGAAAAGCGTGCTGGAAAACCCATTTTTTGGGTTGAGCCATCACAAAAAAAATTGATGGGGGACCCACCAGTTACAAAAAGATTTTACTACTTATATATATGTCAGTATTTTCAATGAGATTGATATCCCATTAAAAATAAGTATTTGTGATGGTAGATCAATCCGTTTGAAAATAATATAAAAAAATACGCAAAGAAAAAATAAACAATAAAAACATCACAACAATATAAAAATGGAATAAATAAATCTATAAATATTTGAATCATTCAAAATTTTATCATAATTAATTTATTAAAAAACTCAAAAAATCACTGAGGAGTGGGTCATATAGTTGAGGTGATGAAGGTAACTTTATACCTATACCCTATTCCAAGTGTCTCATGTACTTCATCATATGTTGTTGCTACTACACATCTGCTCAATGATGCTCATCTGGATACTACTCATGATATTGAAGAAACTCTTCATTCTCTCTGTGTAGGATATCTATAAACTCATTTTAATCTTGTAGCTTCTTCTCAAACTCTACAACTAATGATGATGATTCTCTATGAGCTCCCATAAATTTGTATGATGAAAATTTAGTAGTACCGTAATAACTTCGAGGCATCAATTGAGAATTGATACCAACAACATGACCTTTCTTAAATGCATACAGATTCGCATGTCTCCATTTTTCGTTATCCACTCCCACTTCACTAGTGCCAATAACCTTTGTCTTGGTATGACCCTCATCATTTTTTTGAGAATTCATGGCCTTATATGATTCCTTAAAATAAAATTTGCAATTAAAATATTTAAAATATTATTTTCAATTAATTTTAATACTAAAAAAAGATTATACTAAACACAATATGACATTGTCAACAACCATTAATATCTCATATGATAGGATTAGCATACACACTCTTATAAATGTCATACTCTGTAATATATGGTTTATCTAGTGCTTATATTAATAATAAAATAAAACCTTTTCATTTTTAGTTATAAAAATTATTAAATAAAATTACATACTAGATGATGTCAATGAATACTGAATATATGACTATTAGCTCTATACAGGACCTCCTACATCCCCAGTTCCACCATCTTAATGATTATATCCCTTACTATAACCAATATTTAATTTTTTTTCATTATTAATATTCATCCACATTTTCATAAATGACGATGTAAATATATTCATCTTCTTCCTTAGTATCATCAATTTCTGTATGAGTTGCAGCTTTATAATCTCTTGTTAATTAAAATGAGTTTGTTACATCATCAACACCATCATCACCATAAACCCATAAAAGTAGGTTTTCATCATTGATATTTGTGTCTCTTCATTGAAAATATGTATTTGGATTTGTATGATGAAAAATATAAATTGATTTTACTTCAACGGATCCAAATTCACATTTCATAAATTGATTTTCATGGAATTTAATTTTTATAACTCTCCACCAAAAAGTTAACTCTCATGAAGCTCTAAAATAATTTCAATAATATTTTTAATATGCTTGATGAGCCAATAAAAATTGTTCATTTACTATAATAAGTATTTTATATTTAATATTGATAATTCTAGGGTGCAGATGAACATACAATCATCTATCAATATGAAACTAGTGGAATTTAAAAATAATTATATATTTTTTTTCTTAGATAAAACAGTTCATTTATTTCATCCATCATGCCATAAAATTCAACATCACTTCCTCGATGATGATATCTTCTTAATAAAACACCAATATTCATTGTTTATTTATTCACCATATATATATGTATGGAATCAAAATGCATTCACCACATATTCATTATAAGATTTAATCATTTTTTATGGTGAGTTACTCAATACACAAAATATATTATCAACTTTATTGGAATTTGTTTATACATAAAAGAAATTAAAAATAAAAAATAAATATAAAAAATAATAAATTTATTTCATATGTTAAACAATAAATATTTTACCTTACAATTCTGTGAAACCAATATTAAAAATTATGTTGCTGACATTTTCAAGGGCTTCTTGTCTAATTTTTGGAATCTAAATCCTGATATGATCATCATATAATCTATAATTAAGATTTTATTTATTTAATTTAAATAAATTTGATGAATAGATAACAGGATAACTCATCACAAAAATCATGTCATTTTTTCATATTTGAATGGAAAATATTTTTGAGCCATGTGATGTTCGTCATCTAAAATCCATCATTTATGAAATAAACCAAATCCAAGTTCAATATGATTAAAAAAATATAATTTAATGTTCAATGTGACATCAAAATTTCTTTAATTGCATCACATTTGTTTATATTTTGAATTATATTCCTGTTATAAAGAATGGGTGAATAAAAAAATCAATTTCCTCCTGTAAATAATCTTTTTAAATTGAACCTTGAAATGATGTTGGGATATATAAACCTTTATTCAATTTCTTCATGCATATATCATATGGTTATTTCCATCAGAATTATACCAGCCCTCCACATTTTTCTTCATATGAAAACTGTAATATCAAATATTCTATTGTATCAAAGAAATCTAATGAGAAAAAAACAATGTTTACAAAAAACATTATAAAAATCATCCTATAGTATACTAAATGCATCATAGTCTATTTTCTCAACACAATTGTCTTTGAAAAAATATGATATTTTATTAAGTGTATTATAATCAAATAATTCAACAAACATCTAAATCCAATCATTTGAATTGTTTCTAATATAACATGATAATCATGAATTTCTAATCCAGTAATAGGAATATTTCTGGAAAATCTAGCCATAATGGAAACATAACAATATTATATCCTCAAATATGATATCCACTGACAAAATAATAAACAATTTTCCTTGTAAATTGTATAAGAATATTTTGGATTCATTAACATTTTTGATCTGTCATTTTCTAGAAAAATAAAGTTCTGGTCACTTAAAATTTTCAAAAGATCTAATGTTTACTTTAAATTATCATTATTCTTATTAGGAGATTCCAAAACCGTATAAAATATATTATCAGAATAGATCTTATCAATATGAATAACATCTAACATGTGACCAACCAAAAAATCAGACCAATACGGAGATCCCAAAAAATAATTCATTTAGTCCAACTATAATCTTTCCCAAATCAATCTATTTTTTATTTTTTAAAAGTTATTACAAAGTTAATGGGAGGTAATTAAGAGAAAATAGGTTTTAAATCAACACCTGAGATCATTACTGGAGGTCCATCTCTTTTAATTGTACCTTTTCTAAAATGATTTTTGTTCCTATGAAAAGGATGATCAATAGAACCAATTCTGCGATGAGATTTGAAAAAATAATGTTTTCCCATTAATGATCGTTAAGTATTTTATATCATTCATACAGTATGAACATGATTTTGGACCATGTGTACTACAACAATATTACAATCCATATGTTTGGAAGTCACTAATTCTCAACATTAATACAATTGTCATTTGGATATTATGTTTCACAAAAATACCATATGTACAGACACCATTACTGCATAATAAATCTAACACATCAATCAATAGGTTCAAATAAACATCAATACTATTTTTTGGATTTCCTGGAATTAATAATTAAGAAAATATATATTGTTCATTTGTCAACATCTAATGACGTAAGTTTTACAGAGTTATAATGAATGAAAAACAAGAATATTCACTGTCGTACGAACCAAATAGATAGAAACCATTAGTATTAAGATTCAATCACGCATTACGAGGTCCTAAAGTAAAATAAGTATGTTCATGGTAAAAAAAATCCATGAATCACAATAAAAATTATGATTTAAGCTTTTATAGGTTGAAATATTGGATTTTTACCAGGACATCAATGATATTGTGTTATGAAACATAAATAAACACTAAAATCTCGGTGTAATAAGGAAATACCTCAACTATTTAATAAGAAAAAATATAGAATTACCTTGTTGATCCTTAATGTAACTTGATTGTATTCATGCAGTAAAACTTTCTAATGACTCACTGTAACCATAATAAAAGATGAAATCATTTGAACATGTATCAAACTTTTGATAACCAATACCCAAATTATATATCAACCTCTTAAACTCATAAAAAATAATAGGAAAAACAATTCCTTCAGGTAATAGTCATTTAACCAAATAGAACAACTGATCAAAATAGCTATTTGAGATTCCGTTATTTTATTTAATAGCGATAATTTTTTTAACCTATTCAAATTTTCTTATCCTACAACTAGGATATATGTAATATCTAACAAACATTATAAACTCATAAAATTTATATGGTTCTAACTCAAGAGTTAAATAAAAATGATTTCAGGTTTCTATTTATTTAAAAGGTAGACCACTAACGATATGTATATATATTTGAAACTATGATGGATTTGGATGAAAATTATTTATATCTTCTCCGGCACTAAGTTCACCATTTTGATACAAAAAATATAATCTTTTTGAAAAACTAAATGAAATAAATAAAACTTAATGTTGAAAAATTTATCAAATCTCTTCAAAGTACATTTTTTACATAGTCATATAATTTTCCATTCTGAAACCAATTCTACTTTAGATGATGAAAATGAAAAAAAACAACAACACCCTCAATATATACTTTATATATACCAAAATCATTTGGATTTCTGTGATGATTTATCCAATTATGATCTTGTAATAAATATTATTGTATAATACCTTATTCCATATTTTGAAAATAAAATTACAACTAAAAATATTTCATATGATTAATCCCATATAAGGAAGGGACTATCCCAAAAAAATATAAAATCACAAAAATTCAAATTACATATAAATATTATAAATTATTTATTATTACTACTAAATTTTTCTAATTTCATAAATTACAGATAAATGTTTCTCATTTATTGTAATATTTTATAAATATCGTTAATTACCATTAAGGGAAATATAAGGTTGACTTAGGTGAGTGAGGGAAGCATGGGATGGAGGGGATAAAGGTGATGGTGGTGTCAAAGAATTTCAATGCTTGTGTATTGAGACCATTTAGAGGTGAGCCAGTCATGGGTAAACATGCGAGTTTACCCATGACTGCCTCTCATCTAAATGTTCTGAAAGTAGGGACACCAGAATTATTTCACACCCTCATATCCTTCATCCTCTCCAATCGATGCTTCCTTATATGGAATTAGGTAGCAGAGTTGATGGAGGTTATAGGAGAGGGAAATAATTTCATCACTTCTATGTTCAAATAGATTAGGGTAGATACATGAAATGATAAACCTATGAGTAATGTAAGGTGAAAACAATGATGGAGATAATAATGAAATTCATAGTGATTTTTCTTCTACTTTTTCAATTAAATCTACCATCGTCAGAAAAAAAAATATTTTATTGATAATCTAGCATTTACATTACGATTATCAATAAAACATTATTTTATCACAAAAAAGAGACTGAACCCAAAAGAATAAAAAATAATTAATCATTTCATTGATATCTACCACATATATTTTATCTTCCATCACTCACTGTTTACACATGATAGCCTCTCCACCAAATGGTATGAACTCAGGGGAACTGTAATTCTTTCACTCTACCTTCCCCATCATCCACTCTACTCCATACCTCCTCCACACCACTTGGACAGCCTTAGATTACATATTGTGGTTAATTTGTGTTAATTGTTGTTAATTATGGAAAATTATGGTTAATTGTGGTTAATTATTGTAATTCTCACTCATTAATGCTAATTTTTACTAATTATTGCTAATTACCAATATTTTTTACTAATTCCCTCTCATTACCTATAATGTTTTCTAATTACTGCTCATTACTAGAAATTTTTACTAATTACACCTCATTACTGGTAATATTTACTAATTAACGCTCATTAATGGTAATTTTTACTAATTACCACTCATTATCATTTATTTTTACTATTTACTACTAATTATTGGTAGTTTTTAGTAATTACCACTCATTACAACTAATTTTTACTAATTACAAATCATTACTACTTTTTTTATTATTTATGACACATTGCCACTATTTTTCTAATTAGCGTTCATTGCCGGTATTTTTTACTAATTAATAATCATTACTATAATTTTTTACTAATTTCCACGCATTATTGTTATTTTTTACTAATTTGTGCTCATTACTGCTTTATTAACTACTTTCCACTCAATGTAAATATTTTTTAATAATTACCCCTCATTACCATCTTCTTTTACTAATTACCAGTCATTACTGATATTTTTTCTAATTACTTCTCATTTTTTGGTATTTTTTACTAATTATCATTCATTACTGGTAAATTTTACTAATTATAGATCATTACCTCTATGTTTTACTAATTACTGCTCATTACTGGTAATTCTTACTTAGTTTTACAATTTACCACTCATTACTAGTATTTTTTACTAATTATAGGTAATTTAAAGCATTATTGGTCATTTCCACTAATTTATACTAATTACAGCTCATTATCACTATTTTTTGCAAGTTACCCCTAATTATTGGTAATTTTTATTAATTGCCACTCAATACTGATATTTTTACCCAATTTTTACTAATTATCAAACATTATTGTTAATATTTACCATTTATATCTCATCGCCACTAATATTTACTAATTACAACTCATTACCTATATTTTTTCCTAATTTCTACTAATCAACAGTATTTTTCACTAATTGCGACTCATTTTCGATATTTTTAACTAATTACCACTCATTTCAGTTAATGTTTACTAATTACCACTCATTTTTACTAATTACCACTAATTTCAACTAATTTTTACTAATTACTACTCATTACAAAAAAAATTACTAATTATTTCTCATTACAGCTACTTTTTCATAATTGTCATTCATTGCTGTTAATGTTTTCTAATTACCACTCATTGATGATAATTTTTCTAATTTTTAATAATTATATCTCATTTCTATTAACTTTTACCAATTATCGCTCGTTTCCTATAATATTTAATAATAACTATTAATTACCAGTAAGTTTTATTAATTTCCACTCATTTCTAGTAATGTTTACTAATTACCACTCATTTCTACTAATACTTTCTAATTACCACTCATTTTTAATACTTTTTTCTAATTACCACTCATTACTACTAATTTTTACAAATTACCACTCATTACTACTACTTTTTTTAATTAACGCTCATTTTTTCTATTTTTTACTAATTAACACTCATTTATGCTAATTGTTAGTAATTAAGGCTCATTTCCACAAATTTTTACTTATTGCCTCTGATTTCCACTAATTTTGACTAATTCTTGCTCATTACTTCTCATTTATACTAATTACTATTATTTTCTACTAAATGCTGATAATTTCTAATAATTACCACTAATTTATAATAATTTCTTCTAACTTTAACTAATTACCACTAATTTGAACTGATTATCACAAAATTTTACTAATTTTTTATAAATTATTTATATTTAATACTAATTAATATAGATATTCGTTAATTAAAATTAATAATTAATTACTATTCATTATTAAATATTACTATAAATTGATATTTCTTATTACTAAGATCTATCAATTATTACTATGTTCTGTTAAATAGACTTATTTATCTGTCAATTATAAGTAGTTACTACTAATTAAAGCTACTCATTGGTAAGTAAAATGAATTTTTTCTAATTAAAACTAATTAATTATAATTAAAAATAAATAGTGATAATTAAAAATAAATATTTAAAATTAAAAATCCTTACTCTAACTTAAAACTAATTACTGATAATTAAAACTAATTATTAGAAAATAAACCTAATTATTTTAATTAAAAATAATAACTTGTAATTAAAAATAATAAATACTAATTAAAAATAATAACTACTAATAAAAACTAATTATTTTTAATTAAAACTAATTATATCTAATTCAAACTAATTACTAAAAATTAATAATAATAATTTCTAATATAAGTTAAAATAAATTATTAAATAAAATTATTAAACAAATACCTCAAAATGAATCTTTTATCGAATGAAAATATGAATGTTTTCTTCCCTCTAAAAATTAAAACTTTTAATGGATGAAATTAAAAGGAGGAGAGGATAACAAAAGAGATGAGAAAACAGGAGATGTCAGAAGAAGAATCAGATATTGAAATTCAGATGGGGCATATATATAGATTAAATTAGTAGTGAGAGGACTACTTGCGAGGGGTATTTTGTCACAAATAGTAATAATTGAAACAGGCCTCATCACAAATAGTACCCACCATAGATAATGTTGATTGTGAAAAATAATTTATTTGTGATTGGTCTTGTCACAAATAATCTTCTACCAACACATTATTTCTGAAAGGTTATAAATTCACATCCAAGAAAACCATAATGAAAAATTGTATTTGTTATGTGAGTAAATACCTATTGAAAATAATAGTTCTGGTGGGTTGGAACATAAGCACACTAAAGTTATATGCAATGATAAAGGTTTCTCACTGCAAATAGTTTTTTAATTCTGAGTTATTTGTGAGGGGAAGTGAATCCTATTGCACATAGTCTCATCTTATGAACTATTTATGATGGGAAATGAGACCATCACAAATATCCCATTGCAAGAATATGTTTATCCTGTAGTGGGTGACCTCAGATGAAATTTTAGGGTTGGCCCACTTAAAAACAATATAGGAGGCCACCCTCTGGCCGATAGCCTCAACTGGCTAGTCACTAGCCCACTGTTTTCTTGGATGCACTAAGTATCCACTAGTGTCGCTTGCCAGCCCACCGGCTAGGAATCGGCTCCTCACCAGCTAGTTGATGGAACTCCTATAGCATAATATATTACAATCTTAGTGCTCTCCATAATTTGCAGCACCAAACCAGTAAAAAACCCCCTAAAACCTCTATTATTATCATAAATGTATATATGAGAGATTGATATGAAAGGTTATCCCAAAACATAAATGGAAACATACCGTAATTAAATAATGTAATCTTACAATGATTTTGAATTATCCTAATAAAATGTGTTGATTTACTTCAAAAAGGAGCTTGTTAGACAACACAATTGTGTGCACTGTGGGAATCTGTTGAACCTATGAGACTCATGGTATGCAAGGACATCATAATGTTAATATTTTATTTTAGTGTGAAGCTATGATTTTTGAAGTACTATGATAATTATTTAATTTTAAGCTTGGTTAGTTGTTTTATAGTTGTGATAAACACCTACCATTATATTCAATGATTGATTATAATGGAGAATCCTTGAATGAGGAAAATAACCAATCAATGAATGGTGCTTTCCTTAGATCTGAAGCATGAAAAAATGATACATTCTCTATTAATATGATTTACTTACACTATATTTGGTACAATTTCTTAGTTAGATATAAAATTTATCCCATTATCTTAACCAATGATAGAGGTTCATAACAAAATGGGCTTAAAGATTCAAAAAAGATATTGTAATTGGTACAGATTACTTAAAACTTGATTCATCCCCCTAGGTGTCTACACTCATCATAAAATGAATTTTAACTAAAAATTTACAAATTAATGATTTTTCCCTTAATTAAGAGAGTTGAGGAGATCACATATAAAGATCCAATAAAAACTCTATACCCTCATACATTATTTCATAGAGGGTATCTGTTATTATAAGAACAAATAATCTCAAAAAATTGAGAAATTGAAAGTTAATTCTTCAGACTCCATGGAGACTACCCCTCCTAAATCCTAGGTGGATATTAAAGATTTAAAAGATACTAGATGATTAAAAAGGCTACATGTATTTAAAAAGAGTAAAAGGAGACAGCTACAAGTCTTCTAAAAAATTATATAAATTGTGTTTATACTCTTTATATTTTGTAATTCACTAATAAATTTTCCATGCATTCTATGCAAGAATCTCTTGAGGATTATAGAACACTGAGGACCTTTATACATGAGAATATGAAGGGTATATTGGAAACTAAATCAAATAATTCATAACACCTAGGTCATGTACACCGATATGAGGTGTGTCTAACTATTAAAAAATTTATTGGTTCTCCTACAACTTATTTTATAAAGGGTTTATATAAAGGAAAATAAATACTTTAGAAGATAATGTTCTTGATATGGGTAAGACAATAAAAGATATTATTATATCATCCATATAGTTAATGTTTTTCTACATAAAAAAGATATTTTTAGGTTATATATACCACTCCACCTACATATACATATCTCAGCCCTCCACCTCTGCCTTTATATCCCACACCTCCACCTCCTCCTTTAAGGTTTATTATCGATTTTGCATTATATATTTAGTATCTCTAGTATCATATTGAAGAATATGGTATTATACATTATATTAAGACACCCAACATAATCATTATATGGAGATAGATCATATTAGCATAATGCTATAGGATATTATAGATTCATTATTTGAGTATTATTCCCTATTTATGAGGTTTCTATAGTTGGAGAAAGTATCCCACATATTTTACATTGGATATCTTGAATTTTTTAACAAATTACCCATGAGTAATGAACGGATTATAGCTTTTATTTTATTTTAGTGTTAAATTAGTTTAAATATTTTTATAAAAAATATTTTGTTTTTGAATTTTTTTTTTTAATATTTTAATAAATACATGTTATACCTAAAGAAAAAAATGTCGAGGACAAATCAAGTTTACAAAATACATTTTTGGACATACATTACAAATTATCACCATATGAATTTTTATTTTTGGGTGTTAATGAGATTCCAAATAGTTTTTATGTTTGTGTTCATGATTATATGGTGATGATTTGTAAGAGATATATCCTTGAGCTTTTAATTATGGATATATTGGTTCTTGCAGTGATGTGAGGCTTTTCCCTCTATGTTGATTATCATATTTTTTTAATTATATCAATTCGGTCTAACTTAATACCTTTTTCTATTTTTTGTTATGTATCTTTATACACTTTTTATTCATAATTAATGAAATTAGTTTATTTATTAATTTATAATAAATTACTCTATTTAATAATGAAAACATTGATGGATAAAGAATGAATAAATTATATTTATGAATGATTTTATAATTACACAATTAATTGTTAGATTATTTATTATCTTGATGGTTATGCAACATATATTTCATAAAGTCTTATATCTCTTAATTAAATAACCACTCACATTATATTTTTTATGTAATTGAACATTTTGTGCCCTTTGTTTTTAACCACAAGAAACTATACCTTAATGGTTATATGCCATATATGGTGACCTGAAATAAAAATATAAAGAATTATTAGAGATTTAAGTTTGATTATTTTAATACTTATATATTACAATAAATTTTTATTTTATTTCATTTTTATCTTTTTCAAACATGGAATGTAATCACTTTATCCAGTCAATAAGAAAGAGGATAAAAATGATCAATTATGTGTGTGAAAAGGTGACATCATTTTTAAGTACTATCATTTAACATATACATACAATGTTATTTTACATTAATAATTTTTTTGAAATAAAAAATCCATCATCAAATAGTAATCAAACTTTCTTATTATGTTTTGATACTTATGTATAAAATAATTACAACTGGGAAGGTTATAAATTTTGACAAGGTTATGTTTTATTATCAATTTACATTTAATTATCATTCAATTATATTTAAAATAAATTTTGATTACATACTTTTTTAATTTATTTACTTTTTATGATAATCAACCTTATATTGGAAATGAGCTAAATAAATTTCATGGAACATGGGATGAATATTTTAAAATTTTGATTAACGTTTATTTTTTCTTTCTAAATCGTTAATTTAGATTTTAAAATTTAAATTTGAAAATATAAATTTTTATTTAATTTTCAAAAAAAAAAATATAGAAACCTATTTTATTTATCAACTATGTGTTTTTTCTTACTATTGTTAAAAAAATTGTTCTATTACATTTTTTGGGTAGTGAATTTTTTTAAATAATTAACAAATCACTTTTACATCAGTAATTTTAATAACCAATGTAAAAAAATTGTGTCAATTATATAAAATAATTCACATAAAAATCATATTCAAAATTTATTATTTTATTAATGATGAGGAAATTCCATCATAATATAAATTTTTTAACGTTTTTCCATATCAGATATAGAATAAACAATGTGGAATATTCTTTTTGTATTGGTTAATTTATATAACTATTATTACAAATCAACTTACATGTCTATTATCAAATACCTGACATGGAATTTCCCTCATGTTTTCATTTTTTAGAGTATTTTCAACTTCATTTATTATTTTATCCAATGTGGAATGTTTTTTACATTGGTTAAAATAATATATGTTAAATACTTATTTACATCATAACTAATAATATGTCACTTATTAACCAATGTAACATATAAAAAATGAACTATAAAACCTTTTTCATTACATGTGTGTCTTCCATCTTGATATGTTGATTTTATAAATTCATTTATGGATCTCCATGTTATCCTTAATTACTTTAGTAACTTATGTATATTCTTTTATGAATCCCCACATACAAATTCCTTTTTATATCTTGTTATTTCACTTTTCACTCCATATATATTTATCTTCCATGATCACCTTATTTCTATGTAATTAATGGTTGAAAACCAAAAAAACTTTTATTAATAGTATGCTTGACTAGTAGTTGACAATAATTAACCAATGGTTAATAAAAAATATAACTCAAGCTATAAACTTTGGTTGTAATAATCATAGTTGGTCATTAATTATTTAGTCTAAATATAATTTTTCCACATTTCATATTATATAAATAGTTTTTTTTTTCATGTTTGGCATAGTTTAGAGTTGGATTATTTTATTATTAATAAAATAAAAAATATGATTCACTTATTTCATTGTTACCCCAAAAATTACTATTATGGCCTTGTTGAGGGAGCTTTTTTAGATCAATAAATTTTTATACTGTAAAGGAACCCTCCAAAATGGATTTTTCAATGGGGGTTTATTGGTGTGAAAATCCTTATGATATTATTTAAGGACTTTAGTGTTGTATTTTGTTTTCATAACATCAATTTTTCTGTGAATAAAATTTAATATTATTTAATACATATTGATCCAGGTGATATTTCGTTTATTCTAAGGTTTTACATTTCTTTTAATTGATAGGAATAATTTTAGAGGTGATTTTAATGAAGAGTGAAGTGATGGTGGCCTCACCACACCATGGGAAAATCCAAAACCTATGTGACACTATATCAGGATAAAAAATAACTTATATACTCAAAAAATGAGAATTTCAGCATGTTATATTTTTTTGAAGAATATTTCATGAATATTATATGGTATCATCAAGAACACAATATTTTGGAGAAAAATCAAGAGTTCCTCTAGGAAATGGGTGTTTTAGTGGGAATTTATCTTTCAAAAATTCCCTATATGATATGGGATTAGATTAGTATTTCATTTAAAATAGTCATAATATGAGGTAATAAATGGTGAGGAAAATATAATCAGTGATAAAAAACAAGTGTACTCTCAAGTTGAATATATGGTAACCGAAATGAAATCGACAACACCATGGTAGAACTTTTTTGGTCATTTTGACAAGAGTCAAAACATCAATAGGTCTATACATAGGGAATTTGAATTAATTTTTTGGATTATTGGTTCTCATCATGAGATTTAAATGTGGGAGACTATTTATTGTTACATGTCATTATGTGTATAAAAACCCTTGGCTAAAATGATGAAGGGAGCCTATGTTTTGGAACCAGGCATATCACACTAGATCATGAACTGAAATTGAATTCATACATGTCATAGTGAAATAAAATATGGAATTTGGAAAGTTATTTCAAATATTTTCATTATTTTTGAACAAAATATTTCTCACAAAACATCATGTTGACCCCAGCATATCGTCATGATGAAGAATATCCAAAATTCGAGTTGTTTTCTAATGTGACCCAATTAGTGCTTCAAGGGAAACTCTAAATCAACATTTTAGTGCACTAAATTATATATAAGGGTTATTAAAATACCTATAATGATCCAAAGGATTAAAATTAATTTTTAATGGTTGAATATGAAGTTACTTGTTTGATCATAAATTAGAAATTCAAATTTAAATTAAGGTAGTTAGTATTTAAATAATTATATGAAATAGATCGATAAAGGATGGGGTAAATTAAAGGGTGTGTGTAGTTTATATGAAAAAATAAAATAGAATAATACCAAAAATAGAAATAAGAACATTGATTAAATTATGGATATCTATGTTTATAAAATATTATCATGTTGCTTATATTTTATAGTATCAGATATTTTTTATGTGGGAGAACACCACACATGTCTGGAGAGTCAATGTGTATCACAAGATTAAGAATAACCCATGATTGTTTGGAATGCATGAAAATTATAAGAATATGTGATCATGAGTTTTACAAGATCATACGAAGGATATAATTTCTTGATTTGAGTAGTGAAACTTTTAAAACACTATTGCTCATGTTTTTTATTTCCTTAGAGTTTTTTTTATTTTTATATAATGATATTTTCATTATCATTAATAAATATTTAATTTTTTTTAAAGAGAAGAATAAAATAATGTGAATTCATTAATTCACCCTTATAAATTCTCACTAATCTTGTGGGGACTTTTTATGTGCTGTCAAAGAGATTAGGTTTTCTTAGTAGACATTTGTAGTTGTTTTTATTTTTGTGAAAATAGGTACCACTATTTTTCTTGAAGTTTCAAGTTATGGATTAGTATATTGGATATAGATCAATTTAATTTAGTGAACGGAAATGGATTCCCACTATAGATGTGAAAATTTATAATATTTGGAAATATAAAATTATGTTATATCTTTTCAATCAATTTTGGTATATTTGAGGTTTATAAATATGGTTTTACACCTTGTGGAAAAGGTTATACTATGAAAATATTTTATAGAAATAATTTATTAAATGATGGTTCTTCTCAAAATTCCATCTTATTATCTCTTTTAGAAAATTTTTTTCTCAAATTTTATTGTATTTAAAAAGAAAATAGAATTTGGAATAAATAAAATCATATTTATGAAGGTAATATGAACATCTCAAAAGAAAATATCCTGGTTTGTATATTGGAATATGAAGATCTCAATATTAATAATGGTGAAATTACGAATGAATTGTTCATTAGATTAAATAAAGTTGTGAGAATAAATTAAATATTTATGGAGTAGCTGACTGATTCTACTGTTGTAGAAAATATTCAAAAAAATATTAAAAATTTTAATGTAATAGTTTTAGTAAAAGAATTATATGATATAGGTAAAACTATATTTTAATATTCTCATATTTTTTTGGTTGTTTATGAAATGATGAAAGGATGATTTTCAATCATAAGATTAAAGATAATAAGTAAATATCCTTTAAATAATTGAAACCAAAAAATATATGGAGAGGAGTTATTAAATATGAAAAATATTTTAGTTATTAAAATATTCTAATGAAACATTAAAAAAAATTGTTATTCAATTCAAGATGTTTGAGGAGGATAAAATAAAACTATTTAGGGAAACCATTATACAAATATTTCAGGAATGTTTTTATTTGAAATTTTATAGAAACTTATTCAAAGATTGAATAATAATAAGATAATTTGGATGAGGATTGGAATATGTGAATTTGCTTAAGTAAAAAATATTTAAAATCTAAAAATTTAATTTTCTCTTTGGTTATATAAAATCTCTCCTTTATGGGGTATCCATTGGTTTATGTGATGTTCCTGACTCTTATGTGATATTCTAATAAAACTGATGGCATGATAGTTTCACTAATAGAAAATCTTAAAAAAGAAGAGATATTCATAATCATTGGAGTATTCATCTATTTTATAATCAAGGAGTGAAGAAATTTATTTAATGGGTATATCAACCTTTATATAGAATTTGGGGATATCTTAATAATCACATGAAATAACTCATTTGTTTCAGAACATATGAGTTATTCATGTAGTTATATAAAATTTTGTAACCTCTTTGTATGAGAATGAATTCATAATATGAAGGAAATTTTATCTTCATAGTTTATAAGTATTAATTATGTTGAGACAAATATATGCTTTTATAGATTCTGATACATTTAACAGATTGTTGAGTATTAAATAGAAGTTTTTAAGATCTTGTATTGATGAATTTTCCCATTTTATTGAGGTATTTGTATAGGGGGTAGTTTGGATAAGATTTGGATTTCATATGTTTATTGTGTTGGATTTATTTATAATATATAAATCATATTATAACTCATTAAAAATAATGTCTATTATGTAAGTTAAAGGTTATTTTAGATTTTTTAAATTGTATGAAATAGGTCTAAAGAAGTTCAAGAATGATTTGAGGAGGTTCTAAGAATTTTTTTTAAGTTATGGATTTACTATTTGAGAATATAATTCGATAAAGTGTTTCTTCATTAGTGAATTTAGTACCCCATGTTCCCCACTAAAATATTGTGTTTATGAATGGATGAAACATATCTTAATGTAAATGGATCTCACCATGGTGGTAGAGCATGATACTCACATATTTTCATTGATATAAAATATTGTTACAGTGGTTTATAATTTAATCTATTATTTCTGTCAACATGATTTAGATATGACACCATATGAGGTTTATTACATGACCTCTCTGATATTTAAATACTTAAGGGTATTTGAAAACCCTTTATTATCATGGTGAAATGTGAAAACGTTGGGAATATTTAGAAAATATGAGTTTAAGGAATATTTCTTTTTTATCCACAAAATTTAAGAGGATATCATTACAATAACCAAAAATAGAGAATAATATGGATAGTGTTAATGTTAAATTACCGTAATACTTAATGAATTATTTCATACAATATGATTTTAAGTTCTCTATATAATTATGATAAAGAACAACTTTTTAATAAATATTAAAATGTTTCCTAAAAAAAATTAGAAGAAACACTTGTTATAGATAATGACCTATCCATTTATAATGATAATGAAAAACTTTTTCACCTCAAAAAATGAGAATAAAGTATTTTTATGTCTACAATATCATTTCAGGTCACATATAATCAATTAAAACAAGGAAAAAAATGAGTATAGTAACGCATACCTCATTATTTTATTATTTTGTTCCAAGAAATTTGAAATAATATTTATAGAATAAATAGTGGAGCTACTCTGGGAATAATGAATTGGATAAGATCAAGAAATATGGTACATTGGATTTGTTACCCAATCTTGCTAACATCAACATTACTTTAATGAAGACTATATTCCATAACAAGATGAATGAAAATGAAGAGGTGATGATGAACAAGGAAAAAGTTGTTTGAAAAGTAATCTCTTTGGTATAGGGAATTATTTTTTGTAATACTTTCATACTGGTTGCTAGGATTGGAAAAAATTGATTTTTTTCATGATATCACTACATAATGATAATAAATGGTTTTTTAAATAAATTTAGTATCATATCTCTTCAATGAAGTGATTTAAAGGGAATTTTACATAAAGAATCCTGATTTATTCTTTCTTGGAAAATATGATTGATATGTTTTCAAGTTAAGGAAGGATATATATAGGTTAAAATAATCCCCTAGATCATAGTATTCCATGTTAGATACTTGCATGAAGTCACTGAAATTCAATAAGAGAATAGTGGAAAGAAACATCTACATAAAAAAGATAAAGTGGTATAATTTATTATAATTTTCCTTATATATGATATAACATTTTATGGAATTTAAAAATGTGTTTGTGATGAGTTTCATTTATAGATTAAGAAGATATTTGACATGTTCATACTTAGAGAGATTAGGTTTTGGGTATTTAAATTTCTCATAAGAAAGTTTGTATTTTAAATTCTTAATAAACATATTCCTAATAACTGCATGAGAAGTTTGGAATGAAGGATTAAAATCATGTTTTTACCCCAATTTTAATGGGAACCAAGATATTACAGGATGAATGTGGAAAGGTTTTTGATTTTAGAGAGTTTGGAAAATTTATTGAGAGTTCACTCTACTTGATTTATTTATGACTATGTTTAGTGTATGTTGTTACATTATATGCCAAATTCCATAGTAAAACAAAACAATTGTGTCTTTTGGGTTTAAATAGGATCCTTAGATACATCAATTTAATGGTGTATTATGGATTGAAATATTATAGAATTGGTATTATTGATCTATTTGGATATGACGGTGCAGGTTGGGATGGAAATGTGGATGATTGAAGGTCAATATCTAGTGCAGTTTTCTTTCTTGGAGAGATGTGTGTGGTATAGTACATTGAAAATAAGAATTTGGTGAACTTGAGTATTTATAAGGCGTAATATTCTTCTATAATAGTAGATAATCTGATTACTATGGATGAAAACTCAATTATTTGACATCAAGGTGGATATGGAGTCATCATTTCTCATGGGATGTAATAATTAAGGTGTCAATAATTTAATGAGATCAATATGGCTTTGAATTCTTCATTGGATCACATTGATAATAAGTGCCTCTTTTTCAAGGAGTTGGTGTAGTAAGAATTGTTGAATTTGGAGTTTTATCCAACCAAGGAGAAAATAGAGTATGTGTTAACTAAGTCTCTAATAAGAGAAACCTTTTATAAAATAAGGTTAATGATTGGTGTTCAACCACAATCCATTGAAAGATCGTGTATGGTGAGTCCATCCCCTCAATTTTTATCTTTAGATTTTTTTCGATGGTGTAGTTGAATAACATTAATTAAAATAATTTTGTTTCCTGGAGAGGAAAATGTATTTAGGAGTTTTAAAACATGGAAATTTTGAATTCATAATGATCGTGTGTGTATGTGTTGGTGAAGTGTGTAAACTACTCTAATATTATTTTCAGAATGTGTATAGGAATTTTTTGGGAACATATAAGAATAGTTTTAAAGAATTTTGAAGAATATGAAGTGAAAGATGTGTAAGAAGTGATTATAAAAAGTGATTGTAAGTTACCCTAATTGATTTTTTTTATTTATAACTCTAGTTTTAAACATTAATATTTCCCATGTTGTATAATAATCATTTAATGAGGATTTATTTATATGTTGAAAGGATGATTTATATTCAATTTGAAATAAAAAAATCATGGCTCTGGTTTATTCAAATTTGATGGTGGATAATAGAATACAATTGGGGTATTTTTAAGAACAAGTCTAGATAGTTTATTGTGACCTGTAAATATTTAGATTGTAAAGTAACCCTGATAAGTAATTGATTATAAATTGGGTTTTATGAAGTGATGATCAGGTTTCAATTGTTATTTACTTTTGTATTCTATTTTTTTTCAAAATATTATTTTTTATCAAAATAATATTGAATATCAATTGATTTATATTATTATGGAATATATGAAGTTAAGTTTGAGGTTTGGAATTGATTTGAAGTGATGAGGATAAATTTGGAAGTGATTTTGATGAATAATTAAGTGTATACCATGGAAAACCCCAAAATAATAATGGTGTTGGTCTGGGATGAAAAAATTATTTTCTACCCAAAAGAGGAGGGTTTTGAAATGTCATGTTTTGAAGAATAAAAATTATAGACTATATAACTATTTAGAGGAAAACACAAATTTATAGGGAATATCTGGGATTTCATCTAGGAAATATATTTTTTAGATGGAATTTATATTTTAAAAATTCCATATATGAAATGAGTATAGCTCACTATGACATGTGACTCATGACTCTCTAACTATGCTTCATGAGGCTCAATATTATTTGTTTAACCTATTCATTTACTTTATTTTTTCCATTTATCATCACTACTAGAACTATCAACCTTTTTCTTTTCTTATATGCATCCCATAGATCTTTGTTCCATTTATTTCATTTTTGATTCATAAATTTTGTCTTTTAATTTCATTTATTAGGTGAATTATTTCATTTATTATAATATAAGTTATTATGATCATCATTTTTTGTTCTTTTTTTCATGGATTATAATTATGAATATCTATATTTTGTAATTTAAATGTATACTTTTTATTTTTAAAATAATTAGAAATTATTTTTCATTATTTAATTTCATTAAATGATATATATATTTATATTTGTCAATTATATGTTTTTTTGTTAGAATTTTTCAGAGACTATAATTTATTTGTATTTATAAATTTTTTTATTATGATATAATTTGATTGTGATTGGAATTATTGGTATTTATAACTATTTAAATTTATAATTATTTTGGTAATAATATGTTTTTAATTAATCTTATATATACTTAAACAAAGTATGATTGATATCATGAGATTAAGTTGGGTTTTTTGACAATAGGGTTTGGTTGATAATATTGATAACTAAGTTCATTTTTTATCAATATTTTGACATTCAAATAGTCATCTATGGTATGTTTATCTAAAAATTTATTATTATAATTTATGATATTTCTTGTTTAATTTAAATAATATTTTATAGATAATGAAATTATTTTAAATTATTTTATCTATTTTATATTTCTTTTTTCACTCACAAACCATTGATTAATATCTGATCATGAATTTACACTGAGTGTGATTTTTATAACTATTTTTTGGAAAGTGTAATTTTTTTTAAAAGAAATTTTATTGTGAGATTTATTATTTCAAAATAAAACAATTGAGTGATTTTTAATAAAAAAAATTCTGACTATGTTTTAGATATATATATATATATCATTTTAATATAAATAATCTTTTGGAGTATTTAGGGGTTTTCTATAGAGTATATTTACTCACACATAATGTGTATATGATGGTTGAATTAAAATGTTATATGTCATTGTAATGGTATATTCCTTATTAATGGACCATTTTTAGTTCGGTAGAGATATTTAGGAGTTTATGGAGGATGGTGGATGTTTCATGTTTTGTTTTATTTGGTACTTTTATGATTATGCCTTCATATTTTTTTATATCAGATGATGGAAAGATTTTTTATGTTGTTTCTAATTTAATTTTTTTATCCCAAAACAAAATATATATTTCATATAGTAAATTAACATATTTAACTAAAAATGATTAAACCTATTTTTTTATTATACTATTTATTATTTTCATAATTTTTGGTTTGTATTAAATAGTTATCAATAAATAGTTCATTGATTATTTTGGTTATATGTTAATATGTCTTAAGTTCATCAATATATATATATAATGTTTATATATTGTTATATTTTAATATATTCACTAATTTTAGTTTGATCTTAGTTAATTAGTGGATCATTTTTGGATAAATATATGAATAAGCAGTGAGGAATATGAAAAAAGAGGTTACAATTTCTTGGAATTTTCAAAATGAAATCTTGAAAACCAATATCTAATTTTTTATCCATGAGTGAAGCAGTTCATTATAAAAAATTTATGTTATATATAAGTCCAAGATCATGTGATTATCTATTGTTTTAATTATAATTATTCACTCTGGTTCCATCAAGGTAGAGTAATAAAAAAGTCAAAATCTAGTGTTGTTGAAGACATTAAGCATGAGAAAGAGGATTTTCCTGACAAACAAATTGATGATGTAGGTGTGGAATCCATTGAAAAAATAGAAACTATGGAAAATTGTTTAAAGATATTCATAAATCACTATTATATGGTTACAATAAATTTATAGTGTTATCAATAGTATTGATATTATTTATCATGAAATCAATAAATGGGTGGAGTGATAAAAACATCACTGAATTTCTTGAACTTTAAAAAGAGATACTTCTAAAAAAAAACAAGAATCCATAATCCAACTATTATTAAAAGAAAATTTTGTGGCTAATGGGATGAGGTTATAAAAATATACACAATTTACCCAATAATTTTATGTCATTTAGGAAGGAATGTGAAAATTTATCCCAATTTTCCAAATATGGGACATCATGATATAAAATGGATTACAAATTCAAATCTGACTTATTCTCAAGAATAGGTACCAATTCTATCACTAAAGAAATTTTGTATCATCAAATAATTACTCTTCTAAAGAATCTATTTCAAAATTAAATGTATTCAAATAGTTTAAGTTGTTATACAGAATAGCACATATCTAATTAAAACATATATCATCATAATTATTTACCACAGTGGATGAGATTTGATAAATAAATTCCTAATTTTTAAAGTTAAGATAGACTTCACATAATGGAATTGTACATAGATATAATGAATCCATATTGGAGCCTTATTAGCCCATATAGTTTATTTCCTATTTTGTTGGTAGCTTAAAACGTATCCTTGTATATATGTATGAATAAAATATATGTTATGATTAAATTGATGATTTATGGCCCAAAACCACTTGGAAATTTTAATAATGTTTATCCATAATTATTGATTGATGATTTTAAAATTTCAATAATGAAAGGTGTTACCATATTTTACATTGAATAAAGAATATTTTCATTTCTGTGTTATGATATTGTTCACTATAAATGATTTTCCTACATATGGAAACTTATCTGGATATAGTGTTAAGGGACATAATGATCCTCTACTTTTTGAGGAACCAATATCTTACTATCAATTTTATAATTGAAGAAAGATAGTGTATATGGGACATCGAATATTCTTTTGAATGGATCATCCATATAGACGATTGAAAAATGAATTCAATGGTATACAAGAATATTATCTATCTTACAACCATTTCCATACGAAAAATATTATAAAAGGTGAAAATGATGATTTAAAATTTAGAAATAAAGGATTCTCCAGTCCTCAAAAAAATATATAGAATAAATGGATCATCATATATAAGCTTCATTTTGGGGTTTCTTAGAGGTAAAAAAACATTGGTGTTATGCATGTTCATTAAAACCTATGTGGCAGTTTGATTGGAACATTTTTAAGAATGAAACGAAAGAAAAAAATATGAATTCCATTCATTATTGGACCTAATATCCATGGTAATATGTTAGGAGTTATCTCCTACTATGAAATGAAACATAACGTATTTTCCTATGTATTTTCACACATTAAGAAATAGTGAGAAGATTAATTTTTATCAATGTCATCATGATATTAATGTTCCTATGGGGTATTCATTAAAGGTGAAAAATCTCACTTATAAGGATTTGAATTTAAAAGGTATTAAAAATGTTTACTTTCATGTATTGTTAAAACAACTGCTATAGTTTTCACTAGGTGGGATGTATAATACATATCATAAATTCTATCATAAGGTTATTAAAAAATTCCTATTCCATTTTTAGAATTTTTTTGGATCCAAATTTTTTATATGTTTTAAGAATTAATCTTCCCTCAAAATTTTTCAACTATAAATGTATTTTCTACCATCATTTATTGATATAGTGGTTTATCTAGAGATTCATTTCAGTTGGGATATAAGAATATGTGTATATTTTTACTTACATTGGATGTATCATTTTGAAATATGTATTATATTTTTGAAGAGATTCATTAAAAATCTACATATATTATAAGTCTCTGTTATTCAAAAATATATATCAGAATAGGTTATTGAGTTATGTAATTATTATTTGTATAAAGTGGAACAATATGGTCTCCCCATATCATAACATTTGATAGTTTCTATGATGGAAATATGATTTTTGGCTTATAGGTAATGTTAATTCCATGCGATGAATTGATGTAGTCAGATTTATATATTATGAAATGAAATGAAAAGTGGTTGATGAATAAACCTAAAAATGATTATTTTTTCATGGTTTGAGGAGAAATTCCACACCAATTTATCTGTATCAAAAATATTGAAATTGTTAGAATGGGTACCATGTGTTAATGTGATCACATGGTCTAGTTTCAATATTTATGGTTATACATTTTATACCAAAAATTGGGAATGCAATAGTACCTTTCAAAATAGTGGAGTAGTCGCCATTTTTGAATCACTTCATTTTTTAATTTAAAAAGAAAAAACCTAATTTACACATAAATGGAATATTTTGGAGTTTTTTAACTTATATGGTAAATTTATAATAGTAAATTTAGATTGGTTTTGTTTAAGTGTAATTAGGTAGATAATAACATTTTTTTAAAGAATTATGATTATGGATTTACACTAAAATATTTGAAATGATTTAGTTTCTAGGTGAAACCATTTAACATGGAAACCCATAAGAATTAGATATTTTATGTCACTATCCCATCAAATGATCAATGGTCTGTCATTTTTCATGAGAAGATAATTCAATTAGGTGTTGAGTATGATGAAGATATTTTGGAATTATGTGAGGTTTCTTAATCAATTATGTGATTACTATATGATAAAAATGACAACAATGTAGACATATTCAATGCTATATGAAACGATCACATTGAAGGTATATGGGAAAATACTCTTTTACCCACCTAATTATTCTAGTAAATATCTATTTTCTATTATTTTTAAGATTCTTACACTTTTAAAAATACATTTTTAAAAAATATATATTTATTTAAATCTATAAATTTTGATCATTTCCTTAATTTTATGATTAAAATTTTATATCCATTAGTTTTAGTTAAACATTTTTGTTGGTCAAAGTGAGTATCTCAAGAAGGGGGTGAATTGAGTACCCAATAAAACTTTTATTTCAAATGGATTATAATTAAATAAAATAAATATTTAAATACAGTCTAGTTTATCAAAATATGTAGTATGATACATATCTTAATAATTATAAAGTTCTCTTTAAAGATGTATTAGGTCTCAGACGAATAATATAAAATATTATTAGATCATTTGAAATCAATTTACTTGAACAAAATAGGATATGAACAAAAATTAAGATAAACTATCAAAGTATGTATTTTTTATAATTAAAACAATTTTTTTCTTTAAAGGGGAAGTAAAATAAAAGAAAATTAAAGTACACAATGGAATGTTTGAATACAATAGGTTCAGTCTCAAGTAGATACATATTCCTCTATAATTGGAGATCACCTTCCACCAAGCTATTTATATAAAATAAGAAATCGGATCCATAATGTGGATCGAGTTTTAAAATAATTTACAAACTGTCTAGGTCATACACAACCTCTTCCATAGTTATACAGGTGAGAAAAAATAAGTGGGCCACACCAGGGACACTAAAACTCTTATATGTGGGAGAAAAAAATATAAGAAGTGTTTTGAGAAGATATCGACTATCTTACAGTTCAGCATAAGAGACAATGTGTGTGTGTTTGATAAAATAGTGTATTCACACACACTGCTCAAAATTTATTAAAGATAAAAATAAGAGAAAAATAAAAAAGTGTAGAGTTTAGAAATACTCAGTCTATTGTAATACAGCTTGTAAATATTGATTTTATTCTACAATGAATCTTCAGCCAGGTTCTCTTGAAAACTTCTTTAAAATAGAGTATCACCGACTCTTGTTATTTAATAGGAGGAAATTACTGGATGTGATATGGTAGTTTGGATTCTAGTAAAGTGTTAAGAATATGCATCAATTAAACTCTTAAACTCTATGTCTGTTCAATGAGTATGGTATCTTACCTTTTTCTAATCATTTGCTTCACATTCTATGCATATAGGATGCAACTACTCCACTTGGTCAATATATTCTGCTATGTATTTTATCAGCAGTAGCAGGAAAATCAGATACTCTTTTTTTCTTCCTCATACTACATGTCTGACATCCTTCTTTAATTCATTCTATCAGATGTTCATGAAACATTCATTAGAATAATATATGGTGTCGAAATAAATAAATTTAGTCATTATTAAAGATAAAATAAGTAAAGAAAAACAGTGGTGGTGGATTATTTTGTCCGTGTCTTGAAGTAAGGTGGTATGTTGTTCTACCAGCATGATAGTAGAAGTGTCTTAGTATTAGACATATTTCCACTACATCAGTAAAATCTCAACTAGTTGTGTCTGTTCTGATGGTGTGTAGTCTAACAATGTCTTAGACTTCACCAAAATTTTATGTTGGAGGTGTGACACTAGCAGTGGCTCATCTGAAGGTAGGTTAGTTTGGTAGTGTATCATAAATAGCCGAAATTCATGCTTTGGTGGAATGACATCATGATGATGTGTCGACAAACATTTTTTTCGACATTGTTAAATTTTCAATCCAACGGTATGACATCCTAGTGGTGTGATATCCTAGTGGTGTCTTATCCTCAATAGTGACTCATACTTAGATATTTTTTTCACATGGATGAAAATAAATATTATATATAATGAAACTTAAAATTCATTAATATCATTAAAATCAAGATTTTGTGATCATTAAAACTAAGAGGTCAATAATGTCCCCCTTTTTTATTATCATAAATCATGGTATCAAAGGTATTACGAATTTTTAAACATGATATCCAAGGTATCATGAAAATATAAACTCAAAATATAAACCAATACATATCATTAACAGTATGTGTAGATGGTGTCAAGGAACAAATAGTAAGAATCAAAGGTAAGTAACAAAGTAATAAAGATTAAAATTTTATAGTATCAAATATAACATAAAAACATCACTCTAATATATCATAAATTTCCTAAGGTTTTCCAATATTCCATAATAATTATCTCCCTTTTGGGATTATCAAAAAGGTAAATATTATTAGAATAAGTATAGAAAAAGGAATAAAAACAAAGAGAAAGAATAGAATAATTGTGATAAAAAATGATTTCAAACTGATTATCAAAAATGTATTACAAAATAGGTCAAATCCAAGATATTTAGTATAATCAAAAAAAGAAAGGCTCTATATTTATAAGATGGTTCCATTAGTCCTTTTCCTTTATCATTGGATTTATCCTTATCTGAGGGAGCAGGATCAGCCTAAGGGATAGTAGAGGGAGCACTAGAAAAATGAATATTGAGATACTGATGTAGACAATATTCAAAAACAATAACAAGTATATGATAATGCAAATCCTACACAGGATCCATAGGGAAAACCTGAAAACTAGCCAAAATAGGTACAAGGAAACCACCAGTAACTCCAGGTATGAAAGATAACTGAGGAGTAATTGGAATGGATGAATGAGCCACAACTACTTGACCTTGAACATGAAAAAAAGGATTCTTGAGATTTATAAAATCCACTTTGATTTGGCCACCTCTTTTCATTTCACTAAAGAAATAATCATTCTCTCCCATAAATCAGTATAACACTAGATTCATCTCCTTGATCTGTCTTACTTGTTCTTTGAAAGCCTGAGTCAGAGAGGCATCCTCAAATTTTCATCCAAGAATATTATATTCAATTATATGACATTATTGGTATAAATGCCAAATAGATATGATTTAATGGCTTGGTTATATTTTCCCTATCATCTTTTAAGTCATGGTCATAGTTAGTAATCAACTTAAGAACATGATCATAATTATATCTAATCCTCTTCAAGATCTCTTAGTGCTATCAGTGATACATCCAAAATCATAGACTAAATCAGCTCACATCTCATCTCTAACAACTATTCTTAACTGATAAACATCCATGTAGGGAGTAGTATGTAAAGACCAAGAAATTCCAAATAATTTTTTTTAATTATATAGAATTTTTAGGAGACCGTGAAATCTGACAGCACGTGATTCTAAGTCTCGGATTTCGCATAATGATCTGTTGAAAAAGTGTTGAGCATAAAATAGAGTGTGTGAGTAGTTTTCCTAAAAAAAGTTGAATAAATCATAAATGGGTTCCCAAATTAGAAATATAAGGGCACTATTGTGTTTAGGATGGCGGGTTTACCTTATATGCGGCTTAAGTTTAGTTGGCACAGACCTCTAGTAAGGAAACCCAAAAATGGCATAACCATAAATAAAATAATTAAGTAATAATTATTTTATTGTAAAATTCTATAACTCCTAAATGGTCACTCGGATTGGAAATCTGAAAGTACCATTGAGCTCGTGATGGTTTATTTTCTTTAAGCAGATCTGAACCTTGACCGGCGTGGGTCAAGGGTGACTAAAAATAATTTTCTAAACTTTTTTTAAGGTACATTTAGTAAACGCGCATGTGGAATTTTCTATCATTTGAATCAGTGCTCAGATTAAAAATCCAAGAACCATTGAATCTGTAGAACCAGGATTCACTTATGGGAAGCTTCACTTCAACCATAGTAAGTCGGGGAAAAATTTAAATTTTTGACTTTACCAAGAAATAATAAAATAACTTAACAAGTTATATTATTTCTTTTTTTCCAACGGATGAGTGTAGGTGGTGGGGACCGGTGACTTTTCAAGCCAATTAATGGCTCGACTCTCCTTCATTTGTAACTGCACTGTTGGGAAATTAAGAGGTTCATTCATTAATTGGACCTCATTAATTCCTCGTTGTGTTAATCACCTTTTCCCCCTCTATTTAACTGAGGCTTAGGGTGTATTTTTTACACGACTTCACCAAGCAAGGAACCTCTGGTGAAGTAACGCGATGTCATCCACCGATGGACGACAGAAGCTTGGGCAGCGATGATTCGGGATCAACAAATTCCAATGACCTCACTCCGATGAGGACTCTCCTCCCGCTAACAACCGTGATACCTCCAACAAATCATGAGGTAGGGGGTTTACATTCTTTGATGTTCCCCCTCTCTCCATTCTTGAAAAATATAATGAACGCGGACCAACCGACTAATGCATTGATCCATGTCTCTTCAAATCATGTTGGTGGTTGTTCTGGGGTCTTAAATTCAAGGATTATTCTTCCTTTTGATTATTATTCTTTCTCATGTTTAAAACGCAAACGTGGAGGGCATGGACTGAAACCAAAAAGGCTCGGACCCTCCACTAAACTTGTCTGTGGTTCGTTATTTGTGGCAGAACAATGAACATGATAGAAATGCGTATTTTATGGCCGAAAAACAATGATGACATCCTGAGAGGACCATAGGAACATCTGGAAGGAAGAACGGACCACCGAATCTCACCTGGTGGCCTGCGTAAGAAGCATTGGCGCAGCACCGGTGCGGAGGAGCCGATGACTGGTGCCAACAGACGAGGGAGGTGATTGTAAAATGCCAGTTGTGGTGGAAGAGCGGCACTATGGTGTTTGGTTGAGCAGCCCACAGTAGCAGACCGTGGAGGTGGAGTCGGTGCGCAGTGTTGAAGGAAGTTGTGGATTCAAAGCCGCGGTGAGCTACAAGGGACATGCTCCATACGGGTCCTGTGGATGGAAAGGCGACTGCACCTGGTGCCGCCAATAAAGGTGCTAAACAGCTCTTTTGAGCAATTAGGGTGCAGCAGACCGCACAACCCATGCGGGTCATGCCAGCTAGCGGGTCGGGCCGGTCTGTGGCCTAGGCCGGTTTAGGTCAGGACGGGTCAAACCTAGACTGGGTCAGGTCGGACCAGACCCAGACCCCTCTCGGGCCCAAATACGCATAAGTGACTATATCTTGTGAACCAGATGCCCGTTTGAAGAAAAATATGTGGAACTGGTATACTTGGAGTGAGAAAGTACTTCTGAGATACTCCACCAGGGTTTTGAAAAAATATGGAGTACGGCTGGGTTGAATCGACTCTGAATCCAACCGGGCCCTCGACACTAAAATGCACATAACTTATAGAATGGGATTCTGGTTGACCCGTCATCTGTTTTGTTGGAATCCTTATGACGTGATGGATCATCAGGTTACTTCTTTTTGGGACTTCATACCGGTTGAAATATGACCAATGGCTTGAGGAGCAATTCTCCCAGAATCAAGCGTACTATGAGCGGGGACCCAGTGAATGCCAGTGAGGCGGAGGTTGGAGATAGATCATATAGAGGTTAGTACCGAGTGATCCAGTATGGGTCATCACCTATAAATCCTGTGTGGGTCAGATCTTCTGTGGGTCAGCACTTAGTGATCTTATGTGGGTCAGCGCATACCGATCCTATATGGGTCAAATCCTGTGTGGGTCAGTGGGGGTTATTACCTATCGACTCTGGGCAGGTCGGATCCTTTGTGGGTCTTGAAGGGGTTAGTAAATATCGATCTTGTGTGGGTCAGACTCTAGATGATCAGTAGTAGTGCCTCTCAACCGAATAAGATGATCTAGCTTCTCGAATTATCATTTGTACTTATGTGCTTTACTTATACATGGTTTGAGCTATGTATTTTTCTTTGTGCTTCATTATTGAGATCATGATTTTGATTTTCCTTTGTGGAGTTCTCAAAGACCTTTGAGGGTCTTGGGGTCCCTAGTGGGTATTGTTATACTCACCCATTAATGAACTTCACCCACACCTTTTTGTGTCTTGTATAGATGACGAGCATCCTTGACTGAGACACAGGGATCTGGGACCTGACAGTGGATGGCAGTGATGATTGACGTGGAGAGATGTGGAGACTAGTTGTACCTACACTTCATATAGGATCCCTGGTGGACGATCTCAGGAGCTATTTTCTGCTTTTAGTTTAGTTGTATCTTTTCAGTTGATCTTGTATTATGGCCCCTTACTTTCAATACACACTTTTACTGCAGTAGTTTTACTTCGTGGATTCATCTTGTTGTGTTCTTGAGTTGTTTGTTTGTACAGGTTTAAAGTAAATGACATCCCGTTTTAGGGATATGCCTTTATGGTGCTATTCACCAACCCCTGTCCTATGCAAGGTGGACTTGGGGTAGTCACAGCATGGGCCTTTGGGGACGGTTCGTGACATAGTGGTATCAGAGGAGTCGGTTCAATAGAATAACTAGGACTCTTATCTTTTTAATGGAGTAATAGCGTTGAGTGTTTTGAGTATGGTTTTCAATTTGGGGAGTCTAGTGTTGGTACGACCACTGAAATATCCATACACCAGGACCCTGAATTCTGATTTCTGACTCGGTGCATGAAAACACTGATTTCGTGTGTTTTGAAAATTTTTTTTCCTTGATCTCTTGGATTCATATCACTCAATATAACTCATTTATCGTGGTTCATCTAGATTCTCTTTCAAGATGCCTCCATGCAGATAGCCAGCCAGGATTCTAATGACTGACCATGAGGATAGTCCACAGTGTGATGAGGCCTCAGTATAAGGACTATTTCTTGAGATAGTACCTTCAGGCAGTGTCCCAATGATACCAATTCCTATTGGTCAGCGGTTACTACTGATGATACCGGTATAGGACACATATAGTATCAGTGCCTTACACAAGTTTCAGTGACAGATACCCCTCAGGTTCTGAGGCGAGCTTGACTCACAAGCTGCTAAGGACTTGCTTGAGGTGGTGACAGTGTTTCCATCTAGCCAGGGCACCATTGGATTAGATGGTGGTGCTGGCAGTGCGCATTATGCATGGCTTATCAGGGAGATGGAAGGGTTTATATTACCCCTATCTTATGATGAGGTGACTTTTCCATGGACAGATCTTGACAACCTTCCTCGGATAATGGGGTCTCTTTCCATAAAAATCTAAGGGGTATGTGTTCCCAAGAGCTTCTACATCTTCGACAGGATGACATGTCAGTAGCTAAGTATTTCACGAGGCATACCGACCATTCCAGGTACTCAATGAATATGATACGACCAATGCTTCAGGGCTCGGATCTCTGAGAGAGATGTGTTAAGGGACATCCGAGCCAACACTATTCCTTGGAGAATTCCTACTTATCCTAGGATACTATAGAGAACCTTAGTGGTTGAAAGTTCTTTGGATGAGCAGATACGGCCATTGAATGTTAGCAGTGGGAAATCAGGAAACCGACATTAGTCTCAGAGACTTGGATGTGTAAAAATGTTTTGGGAAGAGGAAGTGATAGGGACAGATGAATTTGTAGAGCATAAGATGTGGATGAGGAGCTAGGAGAGTAGCGTGAGGTGGTATACATTTCGACATGTTATAACCACCACCCAGTGGTCCCCACCAGGCTCAGGGAGCTAGAGGATAGGGGAAGGGAGTAGTGGAATGCGGTCAAGTAGTGTGATCTAAGGTCTTCAGAAATGATTAGAAGTATGATATGTGTCTTATACTAGCTGTCGTATTAATAGACATAGGTACTAATAATTTCTTCTTGTCACAAATCTTGTTCAAGACCTAGAGTTTCCAGTTAAAACATTGACTTGACCCTTACATCTAGATATACATATGGGGGGATACTCGATAATCACACTTATGATGACGGTGTGATCTGACCCTTGAGGTGAGAGTTTCGGTTAGAACCTCTGGGTGGCAGTGTCGAGGCATTACGATATTAGTTTGGGTATGGAATGGTTCATGCTTAGATTTACTATTTTATGAAAAAAGGTTGTGGTGTATCTAGAGCGTTGTAGCGGGGTTTTTCCTTGGTCGGAGAAAAAGGAAACCCATGCAGCTTGGGATAAACTCATGCATAGGAGGGTGCAGTCGATAACTCTTGAATTAGCCAACCTTACCCTCATGGAAGAAGGTGTTTTGAGTTTTCAGTTCCCAATAGTAGTGGCAAAGTGCGGGAACGTCCTCTCAAAATATGTTTCAGGATTACCTCCCCATAGGTAGAGGGACTACTGCTTTGACTTGTACCCAATGATGGCACCAATATCTACAACTGCATATCGGATCGCTTTCACAGAGCTCCAGAAGGTGAGAGTATAGTTGGGAGAATGGTTTACTATTTACTCAAATCATAAGAGTCTCAATAATATCTTCTCATAGAAGGACCTGAACCTAAAATGGTGGTGATGGCTGGAGTTCCTCGAGTACTATAACTTTGAGATAGTCTACACTCCTAGGAAGGGGAACTTGGTGACAGACACACTCAGCATGTGTTCGGGGTTATATTTGCGGAATGAGGAGATAGAGCAGCTAGTCACGTTGTAGTTATCCACCATAGAAAGTGATGAAGAAGCTTATCTCTAGTCTATGACAGTTACTCCCCCAATACTTCAACGTGATCAGGAGGCAGAGTTTGGGGCCATAGACTGTGAGGCCCGACGTGCTCAGATATCCTTAGGATAGGATCCTGATATATTTTTTGAATGTGGGAATTACGTCATTGTAAAGACCCCGAAATTCCGTGGAAATTGTTTTTCTTAAATACATGGGAATTTTACGAGTCCGTGAAAACTGACGACGTGTTAGTTCGAGGCCCGGTGTACCCAGAATCAATTTCTGAAGTTTTTTTCAGGTACATTCAGTAAATGTACAAGCGGGTTTTTATAACTTTTGAACCAGTGCTCGGAATTGAAATATGAGGACACCGTTGAACTTGCAGTGCCGGTATTCTCTTAAGAAGACTATCACCTCGACGGCAGTGGGACTATATTAAAAGATAATTTTTTGGGTATTTAGAGAATGAATTAAATAATAATAAATTGTGTGGGTTAATTTTTATTTGTTGGTTAAAACCTCCTCATGGAAGTTGGAGGTGGGAACACCAAACCTTAACTGCCCATGAGAGGTTATGGTGGTGGGGCCCACCCAAACCTAACCTCTCGCGAGAGGTTACGGCGTGGGGATCACATGGAACTAAACCCCCTATTAATGGTGGTAATGAGGGAGCGTCTCTCAAGACTCCCCCCCCCCCCTTTATTAGTGCCAACTCCCCTAATTTAATGGTGCCAAATCCTCCAAATTAATTTAGGGGGAGCCAAGTTAATTAATTCACCATTTTGAATTTTGTACCAACAAATAAAATAATAGATTAACACAATCTATTTTTATTTTGGTTGGCATTGTTCATTTTGGTGGAAGCTTTGAGAGGAGGATTATTTGGAGAATGCTCCCTACAAAGAACGCCGAAGAAGAGCGACTTTGACTTCCTTCCTCAGATCCTATTGACGTGGAGCGTCTTCCACAACTGACGTGCAAGCTCGGGATTGGAAGTATGTGGCGGACGCGATGAATGACGATCTCCTCCATATTCTTCCCCGTGACTCCGTCGACGACCAACGATCAATGTAGGGGTTTACTTTGAGTAATGTTATATTCCTTATTATCTTCTTAGGTTGGAAAGGAACCGTTGTGGAGATTCTGAAACAATTGAGTTCATCTTTCCTACTTCTTGATGATCCAAATGTTACCACCCTAAACACAGAGGGTGCGGGAAAAACTAACATGGCCCGACCCCTCCATCATTCTTGTTTGTGATGATCTACGGCATGGAGATGAGGTGACGGAATGATGAAGGCAACGGTCGTGCTACCCATAGCCTCCGGGAACCGTGCTACCCTCGCGGCACTCCGACCAAACCGGCCCTGCCACCTCAGGCTGAACCGCACCGCCGCCAGCTCCTGAGCCGTCGCCCGACTCTCAGCCGCCGCCAGCCTCCCACGCACCCTGGCCGAACCCCGTCGGCCCGCGTCGGGCCGAGCCACGTTGAACCATGTCCTCCCGACCTCCCGGCCACCTCCCAGCCATCGGGTTGCCCACTAGCCAGCCTTCCCAACCGTCCCAGCTTCCTCCTGGCCTCTCGGCTCCTGAGCCGCCTCTCGGCTCCTGGCCTCCCAGCCTCCCAAGCCGCGACGGCCACACGGTCGAACCAGCTCCCTGGTCACGTCGGCCTCCCGATCCGGCCTATGGTCCCCCTCGCGGTTCCCTAGCTGAATCGGCCCGGCCGCACCCTCCAAGCTGAGTCGTGTTGGGACGTACCCTCGCGGAGCTCTGGGACAAACCGCCAACGCGGCCTGCTGGGCTGGGCCCAGTGGGTCGGGCTGAACCTAACAGGCTAGCCCGCCCAATGGATTGGGCTAGACCCAACAGGTTAGACTGGGTCGACCTAGACCGAGTAGGCCCAGACTAGGTGGGACCGGGTCGGACCAGACCCGGGTCCACTACCGACCCTTCACTTGATTTAGCCATATCTTTGGAACCAGATGGCCGTTTGATGAACCGTTAGTAGTGTCGGTATTCTTAGAGCGTGACGATCATTTTGTGTATACCCCACTGTAGTTTTGGGCATAGTTGACATATAGTCATGTTGGATCGTGAACGAATCCAACCGGGCCCTCGGGACTAAAATGCTAATAACTCACAGACCGGGCATCCGATTGACACGTCGTCTATTGCGTTGAGACCTCTATGATGTGGAGGACCTTTGAGATACTTATTCATGGAACCTCGTGACAGTTGGAGTATTGAATAGAAGCTCATGGAGCGGATCCTCCCAGAGACGAAGCATGCGTAGTACGGAGACCTAGTAGCTGGCTGAGACCTGATGACTGCTGACCGTTTTGACTCGGAGTGACTCTACTAGCCCAGTGGGGAGTGCCATGGTGTCGCGGAAGACCCTTAGTGGGGAGTGCCTAGGTGTCGTGGCAGACCCATGGTACTCGATAGGAAGAGTACCTCAGCAGGCTATGAGGGGGAGCGCCTTGGTGACGCGGCAGACCCACGGTGGGGAGCACCTTCGTGATGCAGCAGACCCACGGTACTCGATAGGAGGAGTACCTCAATAGTCCAAGGTTAGTGGGAAGCACCATAGTGACGCGGCAGGCCCACTGTACTCGATAGCGGAGGAGTTCTCCAGTATCCGAGGTTTCAATAGTGTGATTGGGGATGTTACTTGATACTACCCCTAAAATAAAATCCTGGTTTGAGCTGAGTCAGTAACTTTTGTGTTTACCTCATGATTGAGATGGATTACTTGATAACTTAGGTATATGTATGGGCATATACATAAGTGGGTTATCTGTTGAATTCATACTTAATGGCTTATCCTTGTGGGATTTTGTGAGACCTTGAGGGTCTCATGGTCCTTACCAAGTATCATTATACTCACCCCTACACGGGCTATGCCCACACCTCATTGTGTTGGATGCAGACGACGGGCATCGCTGACTAAGCCTGAGTGTACCAGAACAGGACAGTGCCCAGAGGTGGACCACATGGTGTGACGGTACATGGAGGAGACGGACGGACGTGGAGTGCTGTGGAGGCTATCTGTACCTACCCTTCAGGTAGGAATCCCGTAGGACGACCCAGTAGTTGTTTTACCTTTCTTCTGGTGTATTTTTCTTTCAGTTTCCTTGTACATTACAGTTGGTCTTGTATTTGTGGCCCCCTTTTACTTTTCAGCACTCCTTTTGTATACAGTTTTACATAGTGTTTTGTTTCCATCTCATACTCTGTTGTGTTCTTTTTCAAGTTATAAAGGAAATGCCTTCCCAGTTTAGAGATTTACACCTTTGGTTCTAGTCACTAGCCCCTAGCCTATTGAAGTCAGGCTTGGGTTAGTCACGGCACGAGCCCCGGGGGATGGGTCGTGACAAATTGGTATCAAAAGAGTTAGTTCTACCGAATAACTTAGGACTTTGTTATTTTCTATGAATCAATAGTGTTAAGTTTAATGAGTGTGGTTTCCATTTCATGGAGTCCAGTGTTGGTGCGGTGGCCGACGTATCCATACACCATGACCCTGACTAGTGATCTCTGACTCAGTGCACGAAAACACTGAATGTGTGTGTGTTTTTAAAAAAATTCTTTAATTCAGCTCAACTCGGTCATCTCACCAGGTATAATCTTTGACCATGTTTCATCTGTTTCTTTCAGGATGCCTCCCCACAGATGACCAGCTAGAGACCCAAGAGTTGTACGGGCAGATAGCCCACTGAGCGACGAGGCCTCGGTGTAGGGCCCTTTTCCAGTAGAGTCACCAGCGGTACCACTCCCTGTTGGGCCACCGATGCCACCAGCCCCAGCAGCAAATGATGCATGCTACTTGAGCATGTTGCAAGAGTTCTAATGACATAGGCCACCCAGGTTCAGGGGAGAGACGGGCCCGTAGGTAGCTGAGGATTGGCTGGAGGCTATGGTGAGAGTCTTCAGACCGGTAGGGACACCAGCAGACTTCATGGTGATTCTTGTTGCCATCCTTCTACAGATAGAAGTAGGCATATGGTGGAGCCTAATGCTCTAGGTCCATAACGAGATGAAGCTTCTCTAGGAAGACTTCAAGAGACTGTTTCAGGAAGAGTTTTTCTAGCGACTCTCTGCGCAGTACGTATTCAAGAGTAACTTCATCTTCAGCAAGGTAGCATGACTGTACCTCCGTACTCAGCGAGGTTCACAGACCTCTCACACTACTCCACTGATATGGTACAAGACCCATTCTTTAAGGCCAGGAACTTCGAGCAGGGAATCAGGTGAGAGATCAGAGCTTCAATGATCTCCCTCAGCATTCTGACGCAGGTAGTGGTGTTGGAGAGAGCCCTCTTAGTGGAGAGTTTCTTTGCTGAGAAGTCTCCAGTAGTAAGACCCACCACTAATCGACATGCAGCAGAGCCTTCTGCAGCTGGCAGTAGACAGATGTCACAAAGGTCCAAGAGGACTAGACCCACGAGTGGATGACCGCATGACTTAGGATCATTTGTGCGGGGCACTGGAGACAGAGCCATACATTCCATGAGTGGGAAGTGTTACTCATGTGGCGGGCAGGGTCACATGGATCGTGACTGTCTGACCTGCCGTTCGGATGATCAGCAGATGGTCGACATACGTCCCAGGTAGAGACAGAGATTCAATTGAGGTGGTCCACAGTGTGCAGGAGGACGTGGCGGAGGATCTGGTCAAGCAGCTAGCAGTGGGAGACGTTTTGAGGTGTTACCACCACCACCACTAGGAGGTCCACCCCGACTATAGGGAGTAGGTGGACAGGTGAGAGCTCAGCTCCAGGTAGCTGAGGCTTATGATCATGGAACTCCAGAGATGATACAAGGTATGGTTTGTGTCTACCCCACCTTAGATTCAGTTCTTATAGACATAGGTACAGTCACTCTTTCATTTCCATTTCCCTTGTTTGGATCTTGGAGGTTCCGACTAAGTCGTTGGCTCGATCCTTACGGCTAGAGACTCCTACAGGAGCAGACTCGATGATTACTCACTGGTTCCGACAGTGTGAGCTTACTCTAGGTGGTGAGAGATTCGGCTGGGATCTCCTCGTAGCGACATCGAGGCCTTACGATGTCATCTTGGGTATGGACTGGTTATCTACAGTCCATGCTCAGATTGACTGTATTAGGTGCAAAGTGTGGTGTGTCCGCACGAATGGGACCAGGTTCACCTTCACCGGTGAGAAGGTATCCTCTGCAGCGCATGACGGACTTACTCGAATGAGGGTGTAGCCGATCACTCATCAGTCGGCCTACCATACCCTCGGAGCAGTTGATGTGGAGAGTCTGAGCAATCCTGTAGTGGTGGACTAGTACGTGGATGTTTTCCCAGATGATGTCCCAGGTCTACCTCCTCACAGAGAGGTGGAATTCTATATTTACTTGTACCCCAAAACGGCACTGATATCTACACCAGCATATCGGATGGATCCCACGGAGCTTTGTGAGCTTCGGGTATAGTTAGAGGACTTGCAGGGGAAGGGATTCATCTGGACCAATGTTTCTCCCTGGGCATCCTCGATTCTATTCTCCTAGAAGGTGTATGGGAGCTTGAGGATTTGTGTCGACTACCATCGCCTGAATCAGGTGACCGTGAATAACAAGTACCCACTCCCGAGGATTGATGACCTCTTTGATTAGCTAAATAGGGAATTGTGGTTCTCGAAGATAGACCTCAGATTGGGCTATCACCTACTCAAAGTTCAAGATGAGGATGTGAAAAAGATGAATTTCAGATGTCAGTATGTCCACTAAGAGTTCTTGGTTATGCCTTTCGGCGTAACCAATGCTCCAGTAGTGTTCAAGGGACTCATGAACAGTATTTTCCAGCCTTTCCTTGATCGCTTAGTCATAGTATTTATTGACGATATTCTAATCTACTCGACTATTGAGGAGGATCTTGCCTGCCATTTACAGATAGTACTGGACACACTCTGAGAGAACTAGCTTTATGGTAAGATCTCGAAGTTCCAGTTCTAGATCCGAGAGGTTCACTTTTTGGGAAACGTCATCTCAGAGGCTGGAGTTGCAGTGGATCTAGTGAATATTGAGGCGGTACTTGCTTGGGAGCCACCCAGGAGTGTGACAGATGTATGAAGTTTCCTGGGTTTGGACGATTACTACCGAAGATTCGTTCTATACTTCTCTATAGTTTCATCACCACTATCATCCTTGAATAAGAAGGGTCAACCCTTCGTGTGGTCAGAGAGATGCTAGAAGATCTTTTAGGTGCTGAGGTAGAGGCTGACTAGTGCCCCCATCTTGAGGCTTCTAGAGGAAGGCGTAGGGTACATACTCTACTACGACGCATCAGGGACTAGACTTGGGTGTGTCCTGATGCAGGAGCAAGAAGTGATCGCGTATGGTTCTCGGAAGCTGAGACAGCATGAGCATAACTATGATACCCATGACCTTGAGTTAGCAGCAGTGGAATTTGCCTAGAAGATGCGGCGAAACTATCTGATGGGTGAGCATTTTACCATGTACTCTAATCAAAATATTCTCAAGTATATCTTCTCTCAGAAGAACCCAAACCAGAGATAGTGGTGATGGCTTGAGTTCCTCCAGGACTATGAATTCCAGATAGTCTATACTCCTAGAAAGGGGAATGTTGTAGTAGATGCACTCAGTAGGAGATCTGTTATACAGCTTCTAGGTGAGGCGACGGAGTAGTTAGCTGCTTTGCAGATATCCTTTGTGGATAGTGATGGAGCATATTTCCTTCAGTCCCTTACAGTCACTCCCCCTCTTCTACAGCAATTCAGGGAGGCACAACATGGGGATGCTGACTATGAGACACGACGTACTCGGATATCCACAGGGTAGGCACCTGATGGATTTTCTGAAGTTGGGGAGCACGTCATCCTCTTCAGAGGATGTACTGTGGTACCAGTGTCACTTCAGGAGTAAGTTTTGAGGGAGTTCCACACATCCCCTTTAGCGGTACATCCAAGAGTGGCAAAGATGTACCAGGACCTTCGACAACAGCACTGATGCCTAGGTATGAAGATGGTTGTAGAGGAGTTTGTCTCTTGATCCCTCACTTGTCAGCAAGTGAAGGTGGAGCACCAGGTACCAGAAGGCTTGGTTTAGCCTTTAGAGGTCCCAGAGTGGAAGTGGTATGGGATATCCATGGACTTCATGACAGTACATCCACATACATCTTGGGGTCATGACTCGATTTGGGTGATCATTGATCGACTCACCAAGTCGACCCACTTCCTACCGATCAGAGAGAAGGGTTCAGTAGAGATCTTGGGACGCCTCTATGTGCAGGAGATTGTGCGACTATATGGAGAAACTTCATCTATTGTCTCTGATCATGACGCACGGTTTACTTCCTGGATATGGAAGGGGTTGGAGGAGGCTTTCGGGACGCAACTTCATCTGAGCACCTCCTTCCATCCTCAGATGGATGGTCAGACTGAGCGGACCATTTAGACCCTCAAGGACATGCTGCGTACTTTTTTCCTTGACTTCGGTCGTAGCTGGGAGGATCAATTAACTTTGGTGGAGTTTTCATACAATAACAGTTATCTCTCCACCATAGGGATGGCACCTTTTGAGGCGTTATACAGATGACCTTGTAGATCACCTTTGTGCTGGACTGATCCTAGGGAGTCAGCCCTAGTGGGACTAGAGATGGTACGGGATACCACAGAGAAGGTGTAGATCATCCAGGAGCGGATTAATACTACACAAAACAGGAAGAATATTTATGCTAATAGGGGATGGAGACCTCTATATTTTGAGGATGGAGACCACGTCTTTCTACGGGTCTCACCTCGATGAGGTTTACAGATATTTGGATGAGGTGGCAAGTTGTCTCCGAGATTCATCAGATCTTTCTAGGTCCTCGGTAGAGTAGAAGAGGTGGTTTACCACCTAGCTCTTCCACCTCAGTTGCACCAGTTGCACGACATCTTCCACGTATCTCATTTTAGGAGATACGTGCACGACCCTTCTCACATCATCGATCATGCAGAGTTGGACGTCAATGATGGGGAAACATTCATGGAGGTTCTAGGGGAGATTGAGGATCGATAGGAGTGGGTCCTACGTGGATGGTTGATACCTATGGTTCATATTCGCTGGCAGCACGGGAACCTCCAGGAGAGCACATGGGAGAAGGAGGCTCAGATGCGTGCTCACTACCCCCACTTGTTCCCATAGTTTGAGTTATAGCTTATGGGGATGTAAATCCCTGAGGTGGGGAGAATGTAAAGACTAGTAAATTCCATGGAACTTTTTTTTCTAAAATACATGGGAATTTTACGAGTCCTCGAAAACTGACGGCACAAGATTCCGAGGCCCGGTGTGCCCGGAATCAATTTCTGAAGTTTTGTTCGAGTACGTTCAGTAAATGTATGAGAGGGTTTTTATAAATTTTGAACCGGTGCTCGGAATTGAAATCTGAGGACACCGTTGAACTCGCAGTGCCGATTTTCGCTTAACAAGACTATCACCTTGACGGTAGTGAGTGGATATTAAAAGATAGTTTTTTGGGTTTTTAGAGAATAAATTAAATAAAGATAAAGTGTGTGGCTTAATTTTTATTTTTTTGGTTAAAACCTCCTCATGGAAGATGGAGGTGGGACCACCACACCTTAACCTCCCATGAGAGGTTATGGTGGTAGGGCCCACCCAAACCTAACCTCCCGTAAGAGGTTACGACGTGGGGACCACACGGGACTAAACCCCCTATTAATGGTGGGAGAGGAAAACCTCTCAACTCCCCTCATTAATGAGGGAGAGTCTCTCCACACCCCCCTCCTTTATTGGTGCCATCTCCCCTAATTAAATGATGTCAAATCCTCTACATTAATTAAGGGGGAACTAAGTTAATTAATTCACCATTTTGAATTTTTTTCCAACAAATAAAATAATAGATTAACACAATATATTATTATTTTGGTTGGCATTGTTCATTTGGTGGTAGCTTTGATAGGAGTATTATTGGGAGAAATATCCCTATGAAGAACTCTGGTGAAGAGAGACTTCGACTTCCTTCCTAGGATCCTACCGATGTTGAGCATCTTCCACAACTGATGTGTGAGCTCATGATTGGAAGTGTGTGGCGGACGCGACGAATGACGATCTCCTCTACAATCTTCCCCAAGACTCTGTCGATGACCAATGATCAAGGTAGGGGTTAATTTTGAGTAATATTACCTTCCTTATTCTCTTCTTTGGTTGGAAAGGAATTGTTGCGGGGACAGTGAAATAATTGAGTTCATATTTCCAACTTATTGATGAGCCAAATGTTACCACCCTAAATGCGGAGGGTGTGGGGCAAACCAACATGGCCCGACCCCTCCGCCGTTCTTGTTTGTGATGATCTACAACATGGCGATGAGGCGATGGAACGACGAAGGCAACGGTCGTGCTACCCATGGCCTCTGCGAACTGCGGTGCTCCAACTGAACCGGTTCTGCCCCCTCGGGATGAACTGCACCATCGCCGACTCCTAAGCTTCCGCTCGGCTCTAGGTCATCGCCGGCCTCCCAAGCGCCCTGGCCGAACCCAACCGGCCCGCACCGGCCCGAGCCACGCTGAGCCGCACCGGCCTGACCTCTCGGCCGCCTCCCAGCCGCCCGGCTGCCCACTGGCCCACCTTCCCTGCCTACTGGGCCGCCTCCCGGCCTCCCAGCTCTCGAGCTGCCTCTCTACTCCCGACCTCCTGATTCGCGCTGGACACACGGACGAACCAGCGCCCTGGACGCACTAGTCTCTTGAGCCAGCCTGCGGCCCCCCTCGCGGCGCCCTCACCGAATCAGCCCAGTCGCGCCCTCCAGGCCGAGCCGCATCGGGTCACACCCTCGCGGCGCTCTCGGCCGAACCGGCCAAGTGCCCAGGCCAAACCACCCATACACCCTGCAGGTATGGTCCCAGCGGACCTGGCCGAACCTAACGGGTTGGCCCGCCCAATGGGTCGGGCTAGACCCAACAGGTCCAACTGGGTCGACCCAGATTGGGTCGGCCCAGACTGGGTCATACCAGGTCGGTCCAACCGGGTCGGACCAGACCTAGGTCCACTACCGACCATTTATTTTCTTTGGCCATATCTTTGGCACTGGATGACCGTTTGATGAACCGTCAGTGGCGCGAGTATTCGTGGAGCATGACGGTCCCTTTATGTATACCCCACTGGAGTTTTGGGGATAGTTGAGATATGGTCATGTTGGATCGTGCACGAATCCAACCGGGCCCCCGGGACTAAAAGTCTAATAACTCAGAGACCGGGCGTCCAATTGACGCGTCGTCTATTGCGTTAAGACCTCTATGACATGGAAGACATTTGAGATACTACTTCTTGGTACATTGTGACAATTTTAGTATCGACCAGTAACTCATGGAGCAGATCCCCCCGGAGACAAGCGTGCATAGTGCGGAGACCTTATAGCTGGCTGAGACCTGACGACTGTTGACTGTTTTGACTCGGAGTGACTCTACTAGCCCAGTAGGAGGCGCCATGGTGTCGCGGAAGACCCACATTGGGGAGCGCCTTGGTGTCCCGGGAGACCCACGATACTCGGCAGGAGGAGTGCCTCAGTATGCTACGAGGGGGAGCGCCTTAGTGATGCGGTAGACCCACGGTGGGGAGCGCCTTGGGGACGCAGCAGACCCATGGTACTCGACAGGAGGAGTACCTCAGCAGTCCAAGGTTAGTGAGAAGCACCTTGGTGACGTGGCAGACCTACTGTACTTGATAGAGGTGGAGTTATCCAGTAGTCATGGTTTCGATAGTGTGACTGGGGATGTTACTTGATACTACCCCTAGAATAAAATCCTAGTTTGAGTTGATTGAGTAACTTTTGTGTTTAACTCATGATTTAGATGGATTACTTGTTAACTTAGGTATATATATGGGAATATACCTAAGTGGGTTTATCTGCTGAATTCATACTTTTTGATTTATCCTTGTTGGATTTTGTGAGACCTTGAGGGTCTCGGGGTCCCTACTGAGTATCATTATACTCACCCCTACACAGGCAATGCCCGCACCTCGTTGTGTTGGATGTAGATGACGGACAGTGCTGACCGAGGCTGAGTGTACTAGGACTGGACGGTGTCTGGAGGTGGACCACACAGCGTGACGGTACATGGAAGAGATGGACGAATGCGGAGTGTTGTGGAGGCTATCTGTACCTACCCTTCAGGTAGGAATCCCGAAGGACGACCCATCAGTTGTTTTACCTTTCTTATGGTGTACTTTTCTTTCAATTTCCTTGTACTTTACAGTTGTTCTTGTATGTCCGGCCCCTTTTACTTTTTAGCACTCCTTTTGTAGACAGTTTTACTTAGTGTTTTGTTTCCAGCTCATACTCTGTTGTGTGTATTTTCAAGTTAAAAAGCCAATGTCTTCCCAATTTAGAGATTTATGCCTTTGGTGCTAGTCACCAGCCCCTGGCCTATGGAAGGTAGGCTTGGGGTAGTCACAGCACAAGCCCTGGGGGACGGGTCGTGACAGTCATCCTATTTAGAGGACGCACCATGGTACCAGTGACACTACGAGAGGAGGGGTTGAGAGAGTTCCATGCACCCCCTTTTGCGGTACATCTGGGTGTGGAAAAGATGTACCAAGACCACCAGCATCATTACTTGTGGTCGGGGATGAGGAAATCCTTGGTAGGGTTCGTATCACAATGCCTCCCTTATCAGCATGTGAAGTTCAAGCATCAAGTACCAGTAGGATTAGCTCCGACACTCAAGGACATACTCCGCGCTTGTGTATTTGATTTTGGCCTTAGTTGGGAGGACAACCTTACACTATTGGAGTTCGCATAAAATAATAGTTATCACTCCACCATCGTCATGGCTCTATTTTAGGCCTTGTACAAGCGACCTTGAAGATAACCTCTATGTTGGACAGACCCAGGGGAGTTAGCACTTATGGGTCCTGAGTTGGTAAAAGCTACCACACAGAAGGAACATATCATGCAGGAGTAGATGAAGACTGCACAGAGCTGGAAAAAGTCTTATGCCGACAATAGATAGATACCCTTGGAGTTTGAGGATAGAGACCATTTATTCATTCGGGTCTCACCCCGACAAGGATTACATGGGTTTTTCTATAACGAAAAGTTATATCACTGGTTCATTAGACCTTTACAGATCCTTGGTAGAGTATGTGAGGTGGAATACTATCTAGCTCTTGTCCCACAGATGCACCGAGTGCATAATGTATTCCACGTGTCATAGCTGAGGAGGTGCATGCATGATCCATCGCACATTATCGACTAGAGAAAGATGGACATTGATGATGGGGAGAGGTTTGTGGAGTTCCCGATGGAGATAGAGGGTTGATAGGATTATGTACTTTATGGGTAGTCGATTCCACTGGTGCGAGTTAGTTGGCATCATGGGAATCTCTAGGAGAGAACATGGGAGTGGGAGGCTCAAATATGTGCTCGGTACCTCGACTTATTTAATTTTCCTTTATTTTGGATTTCGGGGACATAAATCACTATGGTGGGGAGAATGTAAAGACCTAGAAATTACGTATACTTTTTAAAAAAATTATATAGAATTTTTACAAGACCGTTAAATCTGACGGCACATGATTCCGAGGCCCGAAGTGCCTAGAGTGATCTGTCGAAAAAATGTTAAACTTAAAATAGCGTGTGTGAGTAGTTTTCTTGAAAAAGTGGAATAACTCATAAACGGGTTCCCGGATCAGAAATCTGTGGGCACCCTTGCGTTCATGATGGTGTTTTTACCTTAGACGCAACTTAAGTTTAGTCGTCTCATGACTCTAGTGAAGAAACCCAAAAAATGGCATAAACGTAAATAAAATAATTAAATTGCAATTATTTTATTTTTAAATTCTATAACTCCTAAATGGTAACTCGAAGTTGAAATTTAAGAGTACGGTTGAGCTCATGAGGGCGTGTTTTCCTTAGGAAAAGCCTAAACTTTACCGTTGTAGGTCGAGGGTGACTGTTAATAATTTTCTAAACTTTTATTAAGGTACATTCAATAAACGCATGGAAAGCATTTTATATCTTTTAAATCGGTGCTCGGATTAAAAATTTGAGGGCACCATTGAATCTACAACACCAAGATTCACTTAAGGGAAGATTCACTTCAACCATAGTAGGTCAAGAGAAAAAGTTAAGTTTATGACTTTACAGAAAAATAATAAAATAAATTAACAAGTTGTTTTACTTCTTTTTCTCCAGTGGATGAGTGGAGGTGGTGGGGACTGGTGACTTGTTAAGACAATCAATGTATTGACTCCCCTTTATTTGTAACCACGCCATTTGGGAATTAAGAGGTTCATTCATTAAATGAACCTCATTAATTACCCGGTGTGATACTCACCTTTTCCTCCTCTATTTAAGTGAGGTCTGTGGTGGAGTTTTGACATGGATTCACCAAGAAAGGAACCTATGGCAAAGTAATGAAAAATCTTCCACTGACGGAGGATGGAAGCTAGGGAGGCGGCGATCCGAGATCGAAAAATGATGACGAACTCACTCTAATGAGACTCTCCTCCCGCCAAGGACAGTGATACCTCTAATGAATCACGAGTTAGGGGGTTTATCTACTTTGATGTTACCTCTCTCTCCATTCTTGAAAAATATAACAAACACGAACCAACCGACTAACGCGTTGATCCGCGTCTCATCTAATCATGCAGGTGGTTGTTGCGGGGTCTTAAATTTGGTTATTATTCTTCTTTTTTATTATTATTCTTCCTCATGTTTAAGACGCTAATGCAGAGGGAGTGAGTCGAAACTAACAAGGCCCAGACCTTCTACTAAACTTTTCCATGGTGCGTTCTTCGTGGTGGAACAATGAACACCATGGCAAGGAATATTTGAGGGTCACACAACAATGGAGGCATCCCGTGAAGACCACAGGCATGTCTGGAAGGAATAACGGACCGCCAATGCTCACCTAGTGTCCTATAGAAGAAGCGGCGTCGCAGCACCAGCGTGGCGGCGCCGACGACCAGGGCCAGCGGACGAGGGTGACAGCCGGCAACCACCGGAAATGGTGGTCGGTCTGGCACCCAGAAGTGGACGGTCATGGAGGTAGAGGCGGCGCACTGCATTGAAGTAAGCTGCGGAAAGCTACAAGGGACCCACTCCCTGCGGGTCCCATGGGTAATGATGCGGCACCACCTCGCACAGCCAATAAAGTAGTTGAATGACTCCATTGAGCCATTCGGGGGGCATCAAACCACACACCTTGTGTGTGTCACACCATCCAGTGGGTTAGGCTAGTCCGCAGCCTAGCAGGCCGAGCCCACCACGGCCTAGCCCAAGCGGTTCGGGTCGGGCTGGGTTAGACACGGATAGGGTTGGGTCAGTCTGACAAGGTCGGACCAGACCTGGACCCCTCTCGGGCCCAAATATGCACAAGTGACAGTGTCTTGCAAACCAGATGTCCATTTGATGAACCGTCTCTAGCACTGGGGTCCTTGGAGTGAGACAGTCCTTTCAATATACTCCAAGAGAGTTTTGGAGAATGTAGGAGTATAGATGGGTTCTATCAACTGTAAATCCAACTGGGCCCTCGGCACTAAAATTCCATTAACTTACAGATCAGGTGTCCAGTTGATGTGTCATCTATTTCCTTGGAAACCATATGACATCACGGATCATCAGGTTACTTCTTCATGGTACATTATTTCAGTTGAAATACGAATGATGTCTTGAGGAGTAGTTCTCCTATAATTAATCGTACTATGAATAGGAATCTAGTGGATGGTTTTGAGGTGGAGGTTGGAGACCGATCATATGGAGGTTATTACCGAGCAATCATGTGTGGGTCAGCACCTATCTATCCTGTGTGGGTTAGCACTCATTGATCCTATGTGGTTCAATGCAACTGATCCTGTGTGGGTCAGATCTTGTGTGGGTCAGTGGGTGTAATTACTTATCGAATCTGGGCGGATCGGATCCTAGTGGATCAGACTCTGTATGATCAACAATAGTGCCTCTGAATAGAATAAGATGATCCATCTTCTCAACAAATCATATGTAGTTTTGTGCTTTACTTATACCTGGTTTGATTTGGGTCTTTTACTTTGTTATTTTTGATTGAGATCATGCTTATGGTTTTCCTTTGTGGGATTTTGGGAGGCCTTCATGGGTCTGGGGTTCCCTACTAGGTATTGTTACTCACCCATGCATGGGCTTCACCCATACCTTGTTGTGTCTTGTGTAGATGACGGGAATCCTTGACTAAGACTTGGGGATCTAGGACTTGATGGTGGACGATGGTGATAGTTGATGTGGAGACAAGGTGTACCTACCCTTCAGGTAGGATCCCCGATTGATGATCTCAGGAGCTATTTTATGGTTTCAGTTGTAGTTTTATCTTTTCAGTTAGGCTTGTATTCTGAACCCTTACTTTTAGTACACACTTTTACTATATAAGTTTTACATTGTGGTTGCACCTTGATGTGTTCTTGAGTTGTGTGTTTGTATAGGTTTAAAGGAAATCCATTCCCATTTTAGGGATATGCCTTTCCGATGCGAGTCACCAATCTCTGGCCTATGGAAGACAGGCTTGGGGTAGTCACGGAATGGGCCTCAAGGGACGGGTCGTGACATAGTAGGAATAAAAGTATCTAAATATGTATCCTCAAGAATTTTAAGGATACCTTCCATAGACACTTTAAAAATAGATTTCATTTCCTAAATAAAAGTATTTAGAGATAGAAATTCACCACTAATTATTCTATTTTCATGCTTTATTTCATTGTTATGATGCATCATTTTAAGTTGAATTATTCTAACAACCAACTCAAAGATATACCTAGGATAAATATCACAAATGAAATTCTCTTGAGGATTATGATTCCTTTATTTTACATCAAACACATACAATATCGTTTTACCAAAAGCATCCAAGTCACTTTTAGTAACCATATCAACTGGAATAGAAAAAGGTACTGGAGAAAGTTATCATGTAGGGGTTCTAACAAAAGCTAACCTTTCTAATATCCCATCAAAATCTACTTGAGATATCAAGGATTTCAAAGTATCTCCATTAATTTGAACCTATGTTCCTCCATTCCTTGGTGGACTCTTTGAAATGATGGATTACTTTCCACATTCTTCTTCCATGGGATTAACTCATCGATATATAAGGAAAACTATGACAGATCTAGTTGTAGGAGTTACCACACTAGCAGGAAAAACTAACGCTTCATGATTCCTTAGACCAATTGAACTTTGTACCTCCAAGGTGTATTAAAGACTAGAAATATTATATTAAATATTTTTATAAATAAGAGGTTCCACTAAATGTTTAGAATCATCCTTTTTTCCATCAACCATAGATTATACGTCCATATGGATTTCAACTAGGGACTTATCATCATCCTAGATAGCAATCTGAACATCTTTTCCTTGCTAAAAAGGAGGAATCTTCATTTTCTCTTCCTCAGCCACATGTCGTTCTATAAAAGCAATCACAACTAACTGTTCCATCACAGTAGAATTAGAAAATGTTTGAACAGAGCTTTCCTCAACTTCATCAATAGCTAGAGCTTTATGAAATATTTCCATATATGGGGATTACACCCCCTTGGCAACTGAATCCTTAATCTCTGAAGGTATTTCCATATCTTTTCGTTTGATTCATCTACTCACATCATTAGGGTGAGACTCATCATCATCATCACTTCCATTATCTGTAACCCTTTCAATTCCATTTATATATACAATCCCATATTATTCTTCCTTTTCTTTATCCTCATTATCATCATCATCATCTTCATTTGGTTTCGAACTCTTATGTTGCACCTCTTCAGAAACATCATTCTCTTCTTTCTCACTTTTTTCTAATATTTCTTTTTTTTTTGCTGTCTACTAGGTTGGCTAGGATCCCCATATGAAATTGGAGATTATTTTGGATACATATTAGGATCACTCACCTCATCAAAAGATGGTTCCTTTTCATATTCTTTAGAAACTACTTCTTCCTTATCCTCGTGAGAATATTCAACAATTTCATTAGGCTCGAAGCCTCTATCAACATCATCACTTGGTATGGTTAGATAATCAACTGGATTATACCCTGCATAGAATTTATTAGAATATTTAACCCTCTAATTCGTATAAGGGTCCCAGCTGATCTTCATCCTTGAATAAGTGGCACCTATAAGGATGAAACCACCATACTCAGTAATAGAATATTCATCCTCAGTTACTATACCCATGGCCTTTAATATAGAAGAAATGCACTTGGGGTAGATCAAGGAGTTGGATATGGAGGATGGTTTGATCATCTCACACATATGAACTATGAGATATCTACATAGATTGATCTTATGAACATATATCATAAGATATAGAGGATAAACATCATGGTACCTTAGAGTTGGGAAATTTCCCTGTCTTGGCCATAACATGCTCTGAAAAAAACATAAAGAGAAACCTACATTCCTCATCCATCACTGAGACAATAGGCCTTCTGGTTGTTCCATATCATATCATCACAATAATAGAATCCTTATAAAAAACAATTGATTGGATTCTATAATGCTACTTTGGTATTAATCATAAATTATATAATGAGGCACACCAAAAAATTTAGCCAATTTCTTTGATGAAAAACCAAATACATATCCCTTTACATGACTTCTTTCCCAATCAGCACCATCATGATCTAAGGAAAAATAAACATTATTATTGAATTCATAATCCAACCTATGTTAGAAGGGTATATTTTAGGATGAAATCCACTCTAATTGTATTTAGTTTTGGAGCACTTTGAGTACCAGATAATTATTTGACAATATCCACTTCAATCCAAATTCATTTTCCGGTACAATAATTATATCAGCAAGCTCAGGATTAACATGTGAAACTGGAGTAGTTATACTTGGTTTCATCTTCTTCTTCTTTGAATATATCAACATATAAGGATAAGATGAAAAATTGCACTTCAATATTAGTGTGTATACTGGACCCGATCATGGGTAAAGAGAATATTTGAAAACCGAGAGGCGAAGGGTTGTACTAGGCTTGAGAGAGAAAGATATAGGAGTATCATGTGGGGATAAATGTATGTTGGGAAAAGACATAACTCCATTTTAATATCCATTGGGATATTAGGTATTCTAAAATTGAATTAATACTCCAAATTTATATCGAAAACCTATGAAAAACATGTATCGGGTTACAAAAAATTACATAACCCATGAAATAAACCAGTGGTTCAAAATATCGAGAAACAAAAAAGAAAAATTGTGAAGTCATGAAATAAATGGCATGAAAAGACAATGGTATGACAATTCAGCAGCATTACAAGAAAATGGAATAAGATTCCAATGGTGTATTACCATAATGACATGTTATATCAATGGTATATCAACCACAATGGTATATCACTAAAAATTAAACATAACAAAAAATAATCATTTCTAATTCATGTTTGATATATTTCATTCACTCATAATTCAAATTCTTGGTAAATATATCAGTTAACTAATGTTCTATACTAATAAATTAAAAAGTGGTATCTCCTTTTTTGAAAATGGTCTCTCAAAAAGTGATGTCTTATATCAATGTTCTTTGTTCTATAATGTGAAACTTGATTCATGGAAATGTTAATAGCACTTTTGTTTTCACAATTTATGGGGGCATTTCAGATTTGTATCCATAGTCTCATAGAGTGTGCTTCATCCACAAAAAAATGTGCAGAGAAACTTTAGCAGTGGGCAATGCGACATAATATTTGTTATTATTACACCAATATACTAGATACTTTTCTAAAAAGTGACATGTTCCACAGGTTCTTCTTCTATCTAACATTCATCCACCAAAATAAGTATTTGAATAACTAACTAAATGAAATTCTTATCCTCCAGGGTAAAACAATACTACATTAGTAGTATAATTGGGGTATTTGAAAATTCTTTTAACAAAAACTAAATATTACTCTTTTGGGTTTTCTGGAAAACAAGCACACATATACACACAAAAGATATTATCTTGTTAGTTACTAGTCACGTAGAGAAGAAATCCAATCATACCTCTATAACTGGTTTAATCAACTATTTTTCTAGCTTTATCAAGATCTAATTTATCGGTGGTACTCATAAGAGTATCACTACTTTTATTGCTATCCATTTTAAAATGTTTTATAATATCTTTTTAATATTGAATTTGATTTAAAATAATTCCTTCTTTGTTTTAAGAAATCTAGAATCCAAGAAATAATTTTATTTACCCCATTAAACTCATTTCAAATTCATTTTTTATCATTTTCGAAAAATTAGTACAATGAGGGTTTTTCAAAGATCCAAAAATATTATCATCAACATATATATATATATATATTAGAAATAAATATTTTGAAATTATCTTTATGAAAAGAGTTGAATTAGCTTTTCCTCTTGAAAATCCTTTTAAAGTCAAAAAATTGTTGAGCCTATAATACCAAGCTCTATGATATTTTTTTAAACCATATAGATCATTGGTTAATTTAAAAACTTTATTTGGAAAATGTGGATTTTGAAAACCAAGTGGTTTTCACCCAAAACATCCTCAATTATAAAACCATTAAAGATTTCACCCTTAAAATCCATTTGAAAAAGATGGAAATATGAATGTGATACATAAGTAAACATGATTCTTTTTTATTTGAGTCTGGATATAAGTGAAGAGTTTTTTTCATAGTCTATCCATTCTTCCTGATTATAATCTTTTGAAACAAGACTGGCCATGTTTCTTACTATAGCTCCTGACTAATAATCTTTATTCCAGAACACCCATTTTGTGGAAAAATTCAAGGTGTACTTGGGTCTATCAATAAGTTCCTACACATTTTTATTTAAAATTTATTTAAATCTTATTACATTGATATTTCCTAGAATTAATCATGAATAGATTCATTTATGTTCTTAGGTTCAATATGAGACATGAAAGTTTGATTTTCAACCTGATTTTTAATAAAAGCTCTAGTTTTTGTTCCCCTATTAAGATCACAAACAACCACATCTAAATGATGGTACATAATGGTTCTAATATCTCTAGTGAAATTAGGAATGGTCACTTCTATATATTCAGGTTCATGTTCTAGAAGTTCTAAAAATTATTCAGAATTGAGTGAATTTATGCTTGTTTTATAGAAGAGTCTAAAGGTTGGTAATTTAAATTCAGAGAAGATAAATCGTACTCAAGATTTTCTAAATAGGTATTAGGATCATGTGTATCAGTTTCATATAATTTTACATTGAATTACTCTCCCATAGTTTTGGTCTTCTTGTTAAATACTCTATAGTATTTCCTAGATATTCAATAACCAATAAAAATTTCTTCATCACTTGTGGAAGAATTGGTTTACAAATTATCCTTATTGTTATGGATAATGACTTTCATCCAAAAACACCATTTTAATAAACCTTATGTTTGATGTTGTTCAATAGCTCATGAGGGGTCTTCTTAAGGATATGTCTGATCAAAAATCTATTGATGATATACCAAGATGTATTTACATCTTATTCCCAAAAATAGATAGGTAGTCCATACTCATTTAGCAATGTTTGGTCTATCTAAAGTAAGGTTCTATTTTCCATTTCAAAAACACCATTATTATAGGGAGTCTTATGAGAAGAGAAGTTATGAGTGTATCCATTTTTTATCAAAATGATCCAAAATCCTGATTTTGAAACTCACATCCATGATCACTCCTTAAGGTTTTAATCCTAATTCCACTAATATTTTATACATACATAGCATACTTGGTAGTTTAGGAACAAGCATAACATTTTTGAGGTAGAAAATATACCCAAGTATACCTATAGAAGTCATCCACAATAACATAAAAAATTTCTTACAATTTAAACTAGCGACTCTAGAAGGTATAAACAAATCAATGTGACCTAACTCGATTGGTTCAGAAGGTGACACTTCTTTCTTTAATTTTAAAGAAAATTTATGTCATTTCACATTATTACATTGGTTAGAGACTTTATATTTTGGAAACTCAAGCTTAGGTAGATATATAACTAACCCTATCCTAGTTATCTTCATAAGTGAGTGAATATTACAATGGCCTAGTATCATATTCCAAAGACAAGATTCCTTGTGAAAGTCACTTAAGTATGAAACATATTAAGAAAAAAAATAATTTAAACCTATAGCATAAACATTTTCATTTCACAAAGTAGTAAAAATTAATGTATTTTTAGAATAATAAACATTATAAGAATAATTATAAAATTTAACATAAAAAACATCATCAAACAACTCAGAAATGATAATAATATTATAGTGTAAACTATCAACATGTAAAAATCAAGAAATTAAAGCTGAATTTTTGTTACCAATTAGGCATAGACCGATGATTTTTCCATTCAAATTATCACAAAATGTGACATGTACACCATCAACCCTTATAAGGATATTGAAGAATAATCACTTTTCATATGTATTTAATAGTCACTTTACACATACCATAGACTTATACAATAGGTCCTCGATCATTTTTCCTACAAAACATGTTTTAAACAAAAAATTGTTTTGCTACCCAAATCTATTTGGGTCTAGAAATTTTAGTTATCAATGATTTGGGAACCCATAATTGTATCATGAGATTTCTATGCACATATTTTAAACATATTGAAATAAATAACATGTTAATTCCTTTTAAAAAATAATTAGTTATAGAGATTTCCGGTTTGGATTTAGAAACAAAATAACTCTTAGATATTCTTCTTTTCTGGCCTCATATCCTATCCCATTAACATATTTTTATCTAAAATTATTTCGTAAAACAATTTTGAGTGTTTGTGTACCATTTTTAAATTTTTCTTAATATTTCTTCAATTACACATTTGACAGTTTAAGTTTAGTGTTTTGTTTGAGTAGTTGAGCATTTTTCTCTTTTTCAATGGACAGTTCAGATTTCCTATTTTCATTTAGAACATCTTGACTGCTAAGAATTTTATAATTATATTTTAACTAATTGAAGTTATACCCTATCATATTTTAGTATTAAAATAATTATTTATTTGAAATATTATCATCATAATGTTTATTTTCCGAATCATCAGAGTTATGCACATGCAGAATATTATAAATAGTATGTAAAATAGATACCTCGCTGACTTTAGTGATGAAACTCATGTTTTCTCCATATGGCTTATCTTAATGTTAATAATATGAATAACTAGATATATCTTCATAATAACTCCATGTATCCTTTATATATTTTTTTATATATTTTCTATATCCTCATATTTCTTTTTTTACTTAAGCTTTGTATATTCAGATTTTATGCGACCTTTTCTTTTACACTCATAGAAAACAACTTCTTTTGAATCACTATCCTTCTTCTATTTTTCTTCCACCTTACTCTCTTGTCATACTTTCCTTTATAGTTTGGTTTTCTGAATAACTTTTTATTTCTATAGAAATTCTTAAATATTCTAGCTTGATGAGCTATCTCCTCATCACTGTCAAAAGTAGATTCACTATAACTTGAATCTACAGTTTGGACTTTCACATTTTCATTTTCATTTAGTTATCAAGGGGTAGTAGTCATGAAAGCTAAAAACATTATTTTATGCTTCTTATATTCTTCAGGGTTTACCTTTAATTCCTCTTCATACATCATAATCCTTCTAATAAACTCTTTCATAGGAAATTTACTTATACTGCTTGATTCTATGATTGAAAATGATGTGTATCGCCATCTTTCTAGTAGGCATCTTAGTAGTCTCATAATAATATCCTTGTAAAATAATGGATTTACAAGGGATTTTATTGTGTTGAAAATATCATTAAACCTAAGATACATGTCAGAAATGGGTTCTTTAAGATTCACCTTAAAATTTTCATACTTATGAGTATAAGTATTAAGCCTTATCTCATTAATGTTTTAAGTTCCTTCTTGGAAAACAGGCAAAGTGGACCAAATTTCAAATGTTTTTTACATAAAGAAACTATATTACATTCCTTATCTCATTAATAATAGTAAAGATAATTCATAATAATATAATTATTATTGTAAGATATTTTTGTGGCACCATCCCAATATTTCCTAATAGTAGTAAGTATAATATATTCATTATATATTGGAGACAAAATATCAAAACCCGTACTTTTAATATGAATTATCATTTTAATCTTCTATTGAGTATAATTTTTTTCATTTAAAATGGGAGTTCTATTGGTAGCAGAGCCTTCTTTTAGATTATCCATTATAATGAACTAAATTTAGAAATGAAATAAATTTGATATCATTGAATTACAACTAAAAGCATAGTTAAAATGATTTGAAAAAAAATAAATACCAAATAAGAAACACCATTGTTACCAAATTTTTCTTGGGGTGAGTATCTCAAGAGGGGGGGTGAATTGAGTACTCAATAAAGTTTCTATTAAAAATGGATTATTTTTAAATACCCTTTATATTAAAATACAACCCATTTTATCAAAATATAGTTTATGGTATAGATCTTAATCATTCTAATGATTTCTCTAGATATTAATTATGTCTATGATGAATACTATACCATATTATTAGTTCCTTTGAAATCTATTTACTTGAATAAAATACTATATGAATAGAAATTAAGATAAACTATCAATGTATATATTTGGTTTACAGTCAAACAAATATAGTTTTAAAGAGGAAGTAAATTAAAATAAAATTTAAGCACATAGCAAAAAGTTTGAATACCATAGGTTCAGCCTCTAGTCAAGACATAGCCCTATCCCCTTGGTGATCATATTCCACTAATGAATTTATATAAAATGAAAAATCTAATCCAAAACTAGTATCATATTTGAAAAAGGTTTATAAATTTTCTAGGTCACACACAACCACTTCCATAGTTATAAGTGGGAGGAAAGATAAATATGCCACACAAGGGTCTATATCACTATTATCTATGGGAGAACCAAATATGAGAAGAGTTTGAGAAGAAGTTGAGTATCATCTAGTTTAGTATAGGAGAAATTTTGTGTGTGATAAAATAGAGTACGCACACACACTGCTGAAAATGTAATAAATATAAATAGAACATCTCAATATAAAATTTTATAGTTTAGAAATATCGATCTATTGAAATTTATATTTTGAAAATTGATTTTATTCTGAAGTGAAGATTGATTTGGGTTCCCCAAAAAAATTTAGGAAAATAGTGTGTCGTAGACTCTTATTCTTTGACTGTAGGAAAGCACTAGATGTGAGGGTGTAGTTTGGCTTCCAATTGAGTGTTCAAAGGATGAAACAACTCAGATATTCATCTCTAGTTGTGTTTAATGAGTATGAGATCTTATATTTTTGTAATCATTTGTTACACATTTCATGTATGTACACAAAAACAACTCCACTCGCACATGAGAGTCTACGATGTCTTTTATTAGCAATAGTAGTATAAAAATATGACCCTCTATTTTTACTTCCTCATACTACAAATCATACATCCTTCTTTAATGTGTTATGTTGGACTTTCAAGAAACAATAACTAGAACAATGAATGGTATTAAATTATATTAGTATAATTTGTAGTAAATAATTAAAAAAAATTGAAGAGAAATAGTGTTTGTAGCTTAGTTCGGTGTTGTCTCAATGTCTTCTAGTATGTTATTTTGGCGGCATGGTACTACCAGTGTCTTAGACCTAGCCAAATTTTCCCTACGACAGAGGCTTCTACTAGAAATGTCTGGTATAGAATATTGTTATTTGACGGTGTATTAGAATTAGAAAAAATACTTTTTGTGATATGACACTAGTGGTGGCTCATCTGGTAGTAGGTCATTTGGATGTGTGTCATACTTAGCATAAATTTTTCTCTGGTGGAATGACATCCTGATAGTGTGTCAAATGACGGTGTCTCATAATTTGTCAATTTTTCAGTCCAATGGTATGATATTATGGTGGTTTGATATCTTGTAGGTGTATCATAATCAATAGTGACTCATATATAGAATATGTTTTCACCAAACTCAGAATATAGATTACTTATATAGAAACCTGAAATTCATTAATATCATTAGAACCCTGATTTTGTAACATTAAAACTATAAGGCCAACAATTTTCTATTAAATATATTTACATTGTTTTTTTGATAATTTTACAAATATAAAAAATATTTTTTTAACTAGGATGTTAAAATATATAAACTTTTATCATTTCTTCCATTTTTGACATATAATTTTTGTTTTTTTAGTTATGGGTATTTTTTTAAGAAACCTGATGTGATTGGTTTGTTATGAAACATACACATAATGATCATTTTTTTACTTAGATATTTTTTGATTCCTTGATTAATGATATTTTCATTTCATCAACGATAATAGTTAACATAATAGATATAATTTTCTTTCAATTATTAAAAAGTAATTTTTTAATTATAAGAATAATTTATTTCTAATAATATGTAGGTACAACAAATATCATTTTATTCATCTATTTAAATAACAAACACATAAGTAGATGAATATTTACCATGGTATCTATATGTTTTTAAGATTAATAAAACCTTAATAACTTAATTATTTAATGAATGTAAAATTTTATTTTTAAAAATAATTTTCAGCAGTATTAGTGATCCTATGAAAACATGATAATGAAATTGCACCATTAGAATTCCCTAATAGTAAAATAGTTTTAATGGATTATTTTTTTTCAATTATTCTAATATTATAAATTTCATCTGAAAAATATTTAATATATTTAATTATATATGAAATTTTACTTTCAATACACAAAAGAATTTATGAAAAAGTGTTAGTATTTTGTGGTGGTTAGATGGATAGATTTTAAAAAATATTAAAAAACATTATGTTTTTCTTTTTGGAATTTATAGGATGAAATATCATTCCTAAAATATGAGTATTTAAATTATTAGATATGGACTAAATTTATCATCAACTCACATGATGAAGAATTTTGGGTATGATAATTATTATGTATAAGTTAAATATGAAGTTTTTTTATTATCGGATGACTTATTCCATTATTTTTAAGTGAATGGCCTCTAAGATACCAAACCAAGAGATCCATTTGTAGAATTTATATACTGATACTTTATCATTTTGAGGGTATCATTTTATAGAGGAGTATATGATTTCATAAAATTTCAATGCATTAAGAGATTAGTCCAATAGTGTCTTAGAACAGGTCTAGTTCAGGCCTCCATCTTCCCCCACATTCCACAAAAAATTGAAAAGGTTAGGTTTGAAAAAAAATGAAATTTTCTTATGGATCAATCTAAATAAGTCTCCAAAAAATTATAAGAAAATATTTTTTTTCATGAATATTATTTTTTTATTTATTTACACTAATATAAAATTTTAGTGTATCATTTCAAGATAGTCATTAATAGAAATAGATTCAGGGTACTTTTTTTCCTAGGGGTAGGATGGAAATTCTGGAAACTACTATTGGAATTCAAGAATACCATGTCCATGTAAGAGGATATAATGCGGGTGTCAATATTATGAATGTTTTTAGTCATCTTATTATGACTTTGAAGGATGCGGAAATGAATTCCTTGATGTTTGATATGCAATACATGTGACTATAAATGGGTGATCAAATTAAAATATTTATGCATGTTATATTTTAATAAATAATTAAATAGTCACAACCTATATAGTGTGTCTTCCCAGATCCTCTGACACATCATTTGGAGTTGACCATGTAGTATGAGTTGAATTTCAGAGATCCCCATGTATAGATTATAATGTATAGAATGGAACATATTTTAGGGTAATGTGTACATAATCATCCTATAACTCTTGGTAAAGTAAGAGTAATGATATATGATATTATTAATCCAAATAAACATGTGTTTTTCCTACAGAGGTGTATTCTTGAGTTAGAGAGTGTGTGGATAATTTTATAAACTCGACTGTTAACATTCTTTATCACATTCCATAAGTGATATGTTATTTTAAATTTTTATTTAATTTTAATTTATGATTAATTGTAATTTTTTCATATACTTAATTTATATAAGAGTGTCTCAAATCAAAAGTGATATTGTAAAAGAAATAAAATTTTCAGGATCTAACACCATTGTGTGCATCTGAGGCTCCTCATGAACTAAAAATATTTTCCTAGAATTCACCTTTATTAGAACTCCATTAATTGTTTTCAATTTATTATAATATATTTGGGAGAGGAGATTATTTCAGAATATTTAAAAATTATATAACTAATCTTGTTATTTTTTATCAACTCATTGTAATTTTGTTTTAATTGTTTTCCATGTAACTAAATTTCAATATTTCATTCCTTTTATTTAAATAGATATGAGTTATAGTGACTTTTTTTAATACTTATCTCATTAGGTATCTCAAAACCTTTTTCATTACGAATTATATAACTATATTTTATATCTTTATTGATCCATAATACATTTTAATGGATGTTATATATCTGAATACTAAATCCAAAGTTAATTAACATATGTGTATGATTAGAAAATATGGATATCTAGTATGAGATTATTCCATTCCTTTATGGTTTATTAGACTAGAATAAATATGATCTAATATTTATTATAATTTCAATATTATTTAAATTTATATATTTTCATGGTTATTTGATTTTAGGAAAAAAATTCCCACATGAATGAACGTTATATTGAGTTTTCTCTTTTCTAAGTGGAGTTCATAATCATTTTAGTAAATTGTTAAAAATATGTTTTACTATATTTTATATTTTTATCAATATTAAATTTTAGTTTTTTATATTTTTTAGTAATATATGAATATATAAATCATTAAGGGAGTTTAATGATGCTCGTTTTTTGAAAAACTATCCTAAAAAATTAAATTGTTTGAATGTAGTGGTAAAAAAATTATTTGATTATAATTGTTTTTTCATACATAAATACTAGTTGTTTCATTCAAGTAATTCTTTAATAACTATAGTTTAATCATCAAAAATAAATTTTGGAATGAGGCTATTATGTTTTGATATTCATGGTTGATATTATCCCACATGTTACTACAATAGATTTGCTAAAGGTTAGTTCCATTATAATTTTTTAGTTTTAAATTAAATTTTTATTTTTTAAAATTTTATAACATTAATTATTTTTATAGATATTCAACAATGTTGAATATTATATATATAAATACATTAAAAAACTTTGAAATTTATTCAGAAACTATTTTATAGGTATGGTTAATTTGTAGATATGTTCCCTTTAAGTTTTTTTCTTTTGGTTAAAGTTTAATCATTGATTATTTCTTGGGGGTTTTTGTTGCTTCTAATTTATTTTATTTTTCTACTCAAAATCATGAAATTGGTCATAGGGAATGAATTTATAACACTTTTTATAAATTCATACTTTAACATAATTTTTCCTTAATACCGACTTTGACAGAAAATAATAAAATTTTTATGTCAATGTTTTCAAAAAACTGACATCTAAAGTTTTATGTGTTTTACTTTCAAGGCCATTTTCTGTAGAACTAAGGATTAAAGTCAATTTTTTTACTTCCATCATCGGTTATTATAGAAAAATAATGTTCAAATTCTAATAAATGTTTTTAGTAGACTTTATATATTGGTTTGGACCAAAATTAGATGCTAAAATTTTGTTTAAATTTTAGTTTTATATAACATATGCCAAAAATTTTATTTTTTTCATTTTCTGTATTGATAAAATATTTAAAATTATATTAAAAAAAATAAAGTTAAAAGGTTTTTTACTAGTAAGGAGGCTTACTATTGTGAAAGTATAGATATAGGGAAAAGAGGATGAATAGGAGAATTTTTTTAATGATAAAAGGTTTTTTTCTAGTAATTAGGCTTATTTAAATTATTATTTGATAAGAAATAATTTTAAGAATACTTAAAAACATCTTTTTCTTCAAAATGATCAATTTTCTCTTATATATCTTATTTTATTTTAAAATAAAATTTATAATTTTAAATTTATAAAATGAACTAAATTATTTAATTTATTAATTAATGATTATAATTTGGTTGAATTTTGGAAAAAAAATCTCTAAAGGATAAATTTTTTGTGAATAGTGAAAAATATCAATTTTAGAAATACAATCAATTTTATGGCATGATCATAATACAAAAATGAAGTGGAAATTTATGAAAACATTTCTATAAAATAGTTATTTATAAATTAAAATAATTCATTTTGAAATTAAAATTTTAATTTATAAAACTCATGTTTAACATTTTAAAATTTCATTAATAATTATGTTAATAAAAACTATTTTTGGTGTGTTTATTTTAATTAAGTATACACAAAGAGGAATTATATTTTTTATTAACTTTAGAGATGCATAACTCTTATTTATATGATAAAAAATAAATTAGTATCATATAAATCAACAAAATTGATATTTTTATCTTAATCATACTTTTTAAGCATAAAAATATATTATTTCTCAAAACGGTTTTTATGATTATGTGTGCTAATATTAAAATAATTTTTTATCACCCTTACAAATATTATTTTTAAAAAAAAAATTCACATCTGGAATCATTGGGTTAAAATTATTTAATAATGACCCTTTTATTTGTATGCATTAAATTTGAATTACTTATGTAAAAAATATTTTCCACTGTAAAACCCAAAAATTGTAAAAGTGATAAATTCTATTGTAAAATTCGTGAAAATAAGTTAAAAAAGTGCTTGAAAATGTATTCTTGTGGATCTATCAACCACAAACCTTCCCTTAATTTATTATTTTCCATTATTAGGTCCATATGACCTTTAAATAGTGACTTTACCGTTTATATTATTATGAAAATTCCACTCCTCACCATTATAAAAGAAGTCATCACCACCACACTTCTCATCACATTCCAAACCTATTATATTTTACAAAAATATTCACAAATAACTCCCCCCACCCAAAATAATAGATATTTCACATAGGTAATTTTCTTCTTAAAAGGCCGCCTCTCAGATCCCTAAACCAATTTTCAAAGGATCTCCTCCATGGAGTGAGGTGAACTTCTCAATTACTCATTTTTCATTTATTTCTCATTATTTATTTTTCTAAATCCAATAAATATAATCATAAATTGTATAAATAAATAAATTAGCAACCTAATAATACTGAAATTTTATTATTTTTAGTGGATAACTATTTTCAACCTTCCTTCTATATATTAAAAAACAAAAAACATGCTTATGTTACCTATGGACTACCGCCGACATTAATGATTTGATCGTTTTCTAATATTCTCCTTCCACGGATGGTTGAAATTTTGTATTTAATGTATAAGTATGATATTTAAAATATTATTACGTTTTTTAACATATAAACCATTTCCTCCCTTTTATCTGTTCTATGAAAAATGATAAAATCGCACTTCTGTATTTGTATATTATCCCCTCTATAGAGAAATGTAATTTTTTAATCTTTAAATTTATTATTTATTAAAATATCTAAAAATATGATTCATCACCTTAAAAATAGATAAATTATATTATTATACTAATTTAATAACTATATTATTTTGAATGAATTTTTTTTAACTATACTCACACATAGATTATAGTATCTTTTTATTTGGTTCGGTTTAACCATCAATAATAAAAATATTAAAAATGTGTATCACTGATGACCATTGAAAACAAAATACTGGTATTATTAGAAATAAATACTCAAATAATATTTTGTTTATGGTTTTGTAAATTTTATATTAATATTTAATGAATTATTGGCATACCAACTTTTTTTCATTAAAAATATAACGAAACAATCTCATCATCAATTTGGTCCTCCTAAATAATGACTAAAATTATAATGGAATGAAATTAAAGATCTATAAATAATTATAAAAAATTATTAGAGTTCTTTAAATAATCTTTTATTTATGAACTTTGTAATAATAAATGTGGATTGACATCAACATTACAAATCATGTGAAAAATAATTAAAAATAAAAACATCTAATGATAAATATAAACTGTAACTAACAAGTAAATAATTAATAAATAATTATAATATAAGATTAAAAAAAGTAATAATTAATAATAGGGATATTGAATAAGTTATTAAGAGATTTACTATTTTTTCTACATGAAGTTAGAGTGTTTTTAACTAAACGGGAATAAAAGGTAAGGTTGTTTCATCTCAATTTTCTTTCCTTAATACATGTTTTTTTATACACAATATTTCATATAAATGGTTTTTATAGTTACCATTGAATATATTATATCATTAATTATATTTTACTCATGGTATTTTATTTTCTATTTGAATATATCTCTATTTATTGGTTTTGAGTTAAAATGTTTTTTAAGTCATAAGGGATTTTCACCTCAATTTGCATTATTTCGGACTTAGGCCAAATCAAGAACATAAATAATTTTGGGTGGTGTATAAACTTACCATGGATTTATTATTATCACATTATTCTTGAAACTAGTTTGATTTATAAATTCTTCTCATGTTCTATATTCTAGGGGTTTTCAATTCAAATGATAATAATTATTTAAGTAATTTTGGTAACACAAATCCCCTTTAAGTTATATTGTTTCATAGTAAACTTATTTAATATTTGATTTGTTTCCATAAACTGAAATATTTATATTAAACTTTCTCTTTCACTAAAGGATAAATTATATTTTTCATTATAATATTTCTTCTTGATTAATTTATTTCACATAAAATTATGAAATTGTTAAGAATAATTCATGTTGTCTTTAATGATGATTTCTCCTCCATATCCATATATTATATTCTCATAAATGTTATCCTATTTTGGAAACCTAATTATGAATTATTTCAATTTACTTTATAATGATTTTTTCTCTCTTTTTAAATTTAATTTTTATCAACCTTTTTAAAATATGGGTTTTTCTATATATGTTTTTTCAATTAATGAAAGGGGTTTTCCTTTCATAATTCTATGTTTTCCCTTTCACTACACATTTCCATCAAAACACATAATGTATTTTACATGGATCTATTATTAATGATTCTTCCTAAATATTAATGTTTTGAATATATTTTACTTCACCTTTTAGAAATTGGATTTTCAATGTTACATGGGGCTGTCTATTTTAAGACTACAGAAAAAATATTTTATATAAAATATGTTGTGGTACATTTCCCTCTTATGACCATTATTCATTATAAAGATTCGTATCCATGTTTTTAAAAAATTAAAATTATTTTTAGTCTTAATGACACATAAAGGAAAAAAATATTTTTATTTTTTTCAAAAGTGATATATTGATTTTTTTTAAACATACATGATTTTGAGAAAAAAAATATTTTAACTTTGTTTTTTAATAATTAATAATACAATTTTTTTCAAAATATTTTCAAATAATGTTTTTTAAATAATAATTATTTTATAAAAAAAATTATCGGAAAAAATAAAACTTCTTTAAATGGTAAAATTTCAAATGTTTTATCATGTTCAATGTATTTTATTTAAAAGAAAATATTTTTAATGGGAATTTAATAATTTCAAGATAGGGATATTTCATATAATTTTTCAAAGTAATTTATCTAATAATTATAAAAAATTATTCTAAATATATTTTAATTTCATTTTAAATTAATTATAATAAACATGGAATATATTGTTATGATATCATCCACCTTGTTTCTATGGATTGATTATGAAAGGTTCTATGAATTCCATCATGAAACCTATCTCTTTTACATAGGTTAATTTAGTGATATGAGTTTTTAAATGTTCTTCTGGAATGTATATGTATAGATATTTATTACATGATTGGTGGGTCATATATAACTCTCTAATGCATTAAATAAATTTTTATATCTCATGAGTTTATTATGGGAATCAGGTACTGGTTATCTCTTTAATATCGATATCTAGAGGTGATTCCTACTACACTATGTTTATGGGAATCAGGTACAAATGTCTCGTCTACTACATTTATTAAAATCATGTATTGATATTTAATCTTCTATGTTTATTGGAATGTGATATTTATTTAATATCCACTGTGTTTTCTAGAATCAAGTTTTGAGGCCTACTCTACTATGGGAATCTAGTATTGATTCCTAGTCCACTATGTTTATTGGAATCATATTGTGATTCATACTTCAATTTGATTATTGGAATTAGGTAATGATGACTAATCCAAAATGGGAATTAGGTAGTGATTCCTACTCCACCATCTTAGTGGGGAAATGGTAGTCATTACTTTGACACTATTTTATGATTTCTACACCTATGTAAGTTCAATTATTTATTATTATGCTATATTTTCATTCCATAACATATCTTTATCCCAATGATTATGTTCTATGGATCATGTTTATTATTTCATGTTTTCAGACTTTGATGTCATGATATAGTTTTATTATTCTGATATTACATATTTTAGTATAATACCTTATTGAAAACTCTTAATGTTCCAAGTTATTTTTAACAAAAAATTTATCTCATGCTAATTATTTCAAATATGGTTATGATATAACCCTTGATGAAATATTATTGAGTTATTTTCCCTTATTTATTGTTTCAACTCACCCCTTTCTTTTTTTTTCATTCCCCATGTTATAAATATTAGGATAACTTATGATAAGTCTAGAATGTTCTCTAGTGTGGTTCAAATATGAAAAAATGTTCACAAGGGTCATAAAATAATTTAATTATATAGTTGATCCTCAAAGACACTAAACCTTTCATTATTGTGATTGTCTATTTGTTACATGATGTAATTTTTTGCCTATAAGAATGATGTAAAATAGGGATATGTCTATCTTGGTTCACCTAAGGTTGTATGAGAGTTGGGTTTAATTATTTCTGGGATTATTTTAGCTATTTTTAGGAATTAAGATGAGATAACTTTAGTGAAAACCCTAGGGATAAATCTAGTAATATGATTATATCCTAAAATTTTGGTAAAGTACAGATTTTGTGGTTTCTTAGTAATGATATCCATTTCTTGGTACAAAAAATTGGATACATGATCTGAAAAAGATGTACCTAGTGGTAATAATCATAAATTGTATGGTTGGGTATTACCTTGATCTTCACCTAGTGAATGACAAAGAGGCCTAACTATATAATTAGTTCTACACTTCAGAGAAATATGATTTCGTGATTCACATACTATATAAAAACCATTATGAATAATTTAAATAGAATAAGTTTAAGTATTATATAACTACATATATTAGAGAACTTAATAGTAATATGACTATAAACATATGATAAAATATATTAGTTATAGGTCAATCCAATATTATATCATATATTAAATGAAAGTATCACTGGTTTAAATGAATGTTTCATTAGATAATATATATTAGTTTTGATTTTTCATAATGACAATATCATTTAATCCAATTTTAGGGGATATTATCAAAACCATTTTAGTTTTAATATGTGGTTGGAAATAGGATCATAAAAATGAATTTGTAAAATCTATATCCCTAGAAACTCGTATAACCAGAAAAGGAAGTATATTTTTAGATCATATAAGGTATATAAATTAAAATACAAGATATATTAAATTGTATATTGAAATATAATAAAATTTAAACAATATAAAATATGTAATCAATCTATAATATGAAATATTTTTATACCCACCAAAAATCAATGTAATAATAAAAAAATTAAAATGATCAGAGCTTTATAACATCTGGTGAAATTAATATAAACAGTGTAAAAAACTATTAGTATTTTATATCTACATTTGAAATAATAAAAAAAGTGTAATTTAACAAAAAATGAATATTTATTTATAAAACAAATAAACCTTAAAATATATTATAAACTCTTTTACCCAAAGAATAAGGGGAATCCAAAACCTATTTCAAGGTATCCTTGACTGTAGACCTATGAAACAATATTTTTATATTTATGCATAAGTCATATATCTATATCCATTACCCTATATGTCCTTAATAATTTATATTATTATCTACCTACTTCAAAATACTTTAAGACCAAAAAATATTCTACTACAACTGAAATCTTAGTATACACACTAATATAACTGGTATTTCAGCTCTATCTTCCCTGATTAGGAATCCCTTTATCAATATGATTGTTAGCAAAAAAAATGAAATAATAAATCACAATATATTTTACAATGAATAAAATCAATTATAATCTCTTAGAAAATAATCAGAAAGAAAATAATCAAAAGCACTCTAAGTCAACAAGATGGGGAAGACATTAATTTATTTCGTCCATTAGAGAGTTATTTTAAATGTAATCTCTTATCATCTTATAATCTGTGAGGATTGGGATATATTTAAATATTATCCTCAAATAATTATATATCATACATATTGGATTCAACTTCAATGTAATTTGATGTATTTTTCATCTTATGAGGGAATTAACATCATGTCGCATCTACCGATGAGGTTATTTATGTTATAAAAATTTCATTAAACCTTAAACCACTGGTATTTTTAAATTCCTAAAGTCTATTTATTTTCATAAATTCTCACCCCATTAATATTTAAAAAAACATTGGAATGGTGTTAATTCACTTAATGGTTTTATATTTCTTTTTCTTCAAATAAAAAATAACAAAAATCAACTTAAATCAAATATTGAAAAAAGTGTTCCTTAGTTTTAAAAAAAATAGTAAAGTGGGTATATGAATCAATAATCTTCCCCTTTTTCAAAATCATAAAAACATAATGAAAAATAAAATATATATATATATTAAAATAGATAATCCATATAGCTTCCATATCCTCTAACAAAAAATATTTCTAACCTCCATGAATTTTTAAATTTTACATCTCCCCCTCTACAAATTAGTTATAAAGATATATTTTCGATTTCCTTTAAAATTTTATCCCCCTTTATAAAAAAAATTATTCATTTTTAAATTTTGAAATATTTCTACCCGTTTTTTATTTTCAATAAGAAATAAAAATAAAAACAAATTTCCATCTTGATATAGTTTTGAAAAAATTTCGTAAAGGATATGGTTTTACATTTTACAAATGAGGATAAATACTAATAAAAGTAAAAAAATAAATCAAATGGTAATTAGAAAACATCCATCTAGAAAAATTCATTCAAATAAAGCTACGTAATTGAAAGATATATAAACAACTATACATAGTCTAGATTACAAAAAAAATATAGAAAACAGAAATTTTTAAATCAATATTTCATGGCTAATTTCTTGATCATCTATTTTCATTTCAAATCCATCATCTAATCCTAAAATTTTGACTTATAATAAAATTCAGCTAGTATATTAGATAATATTTCTTCATGTTCCTTAAAATGTTGATCTGTCTCTACTATCTTCTCTTCAAAATTCTAATTCTAATAAAAAATCTACCTATTTATGGAAACAACGCAATTTTTAGCAATAACTAAAATATTAAAATCATCATTATATCTATAAATATCATCAAATTTAACTCTAAAATCCTTGTAAAAAGTATATAGATAAATAATTATTTTTTAAATTGAATTAAAATAATGATAATGTAAAATTGACTTCTCATCAATATAATTGTGGTTCTTATCATAGGATTTTATGAAATTGATAAAATTCCTCAACATTCATTCATTTAATCATTGAATTATTTAACTATATTTAGATGTCTCTTAACATTAGTAATATAATATATTAGTTAGTTATTCTATTTATAATCTTGAAAAATATATACATAACCATGGATTAGACTCACTTTTTCAATAATCCTCTGAATCATATTAATAATATTATTCACTTTATTTTGAAAGTAAAAAAATAAAATCAAGATTTTAATGAAGAGATTGTGCTAAAATAAAATTTTGAGAGCTAAATTAACTATCGATATTTTATTTTATCTTCTATTTATTATTCATTTTTAGAGATAGAAGGTTTAATAACTAATGCTTCAACATTTTAAGGAGATAATTCCTTAATGCCTATAGGATATTAACTAAGAATATTTTAATAAGTTATAGTCTTCTTAGATGATTCTGTTGAATAAGAAATATGGATTTCTTTTAATGAAAATTTTTTTTGATATGGTTTCATTGATTAATATGATGTGATATAAGTAGAAGTGTGAATAAAATATTATATCATTGATATATCTTAAACAGTATACCTTTTATCTGGAACATTATTAACCTTTTCTATAGATTTTCAATAAATAACATCCTTTGATATGACTTCCATTAGTGTAACCAAAATGTCAATAGTATTTTCAGGAATAAATTATAAATAAATTTAATTATGTAATTATTATGATTTATCCTATAGTGAAATCACTTTTAAATAAGTATTTGTAGAAACATTAATGGAGTCATGAACCACTCTATGTGGTGAAGAATCAGATGATGATTTTTCTTGAACTTTTAGTGAAACTTTCTTTCCATTTCCATCAAAATCAATATTTCCCTTAATGGATTTTCCTTCAAAATAGTTCTTTTTGTTTGTAATCTCATTGAATATGTTTTTAGAAACTTTATAAGCATTGATATTATAAGGATATATTTTCTTATCATTTAATATAGTCATGTTTTGTTCAAAATCTTACCTAAGAGATATTTCTTTATCTTTATCATGACCAAAAAATAGGTTTTAATAGATTTATCTTCATTCATATTTGATTTTATTCTAATTTGTATTTCAAAATCCCAATATAGGTCTCTAGGAACCCTTGAAATTCTGTTTACTATTACATTTCTCAAAGAATTTATTCATTAGAATATACTTATTCTAGTCATCAATTTCATCAATTTTATAAATATTATTCCTAAAAATGATTCTATGAAAATATGATGATTTTTTTTCTTTTTGAAATTATTAAAACGTTTTTAGTCACTTATCCTTATAATTATTTCTAAAATTAAATAGAAACAACTACTAAATATATTTCAACTAATTTTTCACTTTGAATGCATACATCAAAATGATTCTAAAAATAGTTTTTGTATTTTTTAGGTATTAATTTTTTTTCTTCTAGTATCATCTTTATTTTCAATATTATCTTCATCTAATATTTTTACGAGGAATTTTTTGACAATCTATCCATATATTATAATTTTCATCATTACTGGACCATTTTAGAATGATTTCATATAAGACCATATTGCTTTTTTTGTTTGGCTCCCATAAATTTTTTAAAAAATCCAAAAAATATATTTCTTGAATCTTAATCATATATTTCTCACCTTTTCTTTTAAGACTATAAGATACGATCAATTGAAACACAAAAAAAAATTTGTTGATAAATTACGTGTTTTGTGATATTTTAAATTTACCAAAAAAATACGTCTCTAGATCAACTTTAAGAAAATCACCAAGTACTTTGGGAAGTTTTTTTAAATAAACATGGATTATATCTCAGAAAGAACTTCTAGTGGTTCAAAAAACTTTTCTAAAGCCAATGTGATCTTACAAATGAAAAGGAAAAAGGTTACCTTTTTTACTTCACTTTGTTTAGAAAATTACACCAAAACTATAGAACTCTCTGATCAGTAGAGGATAGTATATTTCATAAACATCAGTTATAGAAATAATCTTTCTCCACTATTGAAGTTATATTATATCTTTTATTAAAAACAATGTACCTTCATTCAAGATCTTCAAATGATACCACAGTCAGAATGGTATATGAAAAATTTCACCTAAAAACCATAAGAGATTCATTGTACAATTATAATAGATTCATCTAATTAAATTTGTTTCCACCTTCTTATAAAGGTGTCAAGGACTATGGAAGATCACCATAGATTTTAAATAACTAATAGCTCAAATTGAATCATATAAAAAAATTACATGATGTCAAAATTAAATTTAAAATAATAATTGATTTTAAAAATTTATAATTCATAAAGGAATTTTTAAATTATGATAATTTAAAATTAATTATAAATAAAATGAAATAAAATAAATATAAAAAAAATTATTTTTTATTTTTATAATAATATTTTGAACTTATTCTTTAAAATATGGTTATAAAAATATTTGAACATGAATTTTATAAGTTCCGTAAAATTTTAAAAGTAATTTGATAAAAACTTATCCTAAAATAATCAACAAATAAACCCCCTAAATACAGAATAATTACTATATATTAAATAAATAATAATGTTTTGAAAATATTAGGATGATGAAAAACATTCAAGATACATTTCTGATAATCTTATAAGAAAATATTCATGGCACTGATGGTTGGTGTTAAGCTGCCTGTGCATAGCATTTTAAATATTTTGGATTATTTATTTAGAAAATATACCTACTTCTATCTTCATGTATTTGAAACTAATATTTTACGAACCCAAAATTTAGTAACTTTCTGATTCCCATGAGCAGTATGTTTTTGTGTGACAGTAGCTTGAGATCTTCTAAAATATTGTAAATTTTTTATGGAAAAATTTTCTTCAAATGTCTTCCATATTGACACTTTTTGAAAAATGGTTCTTGATTTTTTATAATATAGTTCAAATTATAAATTAAATTTTTAATAGATTTACTACTAAATCTAGACTTTAAATTTTTATTTTGTCTCAATAGCCTATATATCTTTTCAGAATCCATCCTTTTTGTAGTAAAGTTGTTTTTCACCTTCCTTAGGCTCTCAATTTGATAAATTTTCTAAATAGCCTCTTTTTTATCTTGAAAAAAAGTAACATTATTATACACCTATATCTTGTAACTTTTATTTTTCAATTAATATATCTTAAGATGAATTTATAGTGTATTAATTTTATGTTTCCCTTTCTAATCAGTAATAAGTTTTGTGGTATTTTCCTTTGAAATATTTGGCCCAGAAAATATCTTTTCACTTTATTTTCTAATGTATTTTATTTTATCCTCAAATTTCCCAAAATTTCCCTCTTTATCCAGTGTTTCCTCCATAAGTTTATTTTACTTATTATTCAACATCTAGTTTATATTTTCACATTCTATAATATAAGCACTCCCTTATTTTATAATTTCATGATCCATCTCATAACCATCAGCACAAGATGAATTTTCATTATCTTTGTCGTTTTCATAAACAAAGAACCATTTTTATTTTATTTCAACATTAATAAGGTCCCCAACAGTTAATTTTAAAATATTAAATTTTTATCCATTTTTATAAAATTCAATGACGTTTCTACTACTATCAACATCAACTAAAAAACTATATGAACAATTAAAACATTCTCTCTCAGTCCACATATACATATCTCTTAGGCATTTCATAATTTTATTATTTGAATACATTCTAGAACGTATTCTTTCTATATTTTTTAATTTTTTAAACTTATATTGAATATGTCCTTTCTTTTTATATTCATAACAAAATGAGTTCAATGATATAATTTTTATATTTTATTTCTATTGAATAATTTATTTAAAAAATAATCATTTTGAACACCCTTATTTCCATGCTTAAAATTTAAACATTTATTTGTTCACATTCCCTATCATTAGAAATATAGTCTAAAATTTATCATATATGATTTCAATTTACAAGTTCTGGTATTTAAATTTTGATTTCTATAAAATAAATTCGATTTTTATTTTTCAATTTGTTTACATCCATAATTATTTTACTCTTATACAATATAAATATTGTGATTAAATCATCAAAACTTATCTTTTTAGTATGTTTGGTGTCATCAATAGTAGTTTATTTAGATTCTCACACCTATGGAAGAATATTAAAAAAAATCCATAAGTTGATCATCAAAAAATAACTTTTCACTAAGTGATTATAAGTTATTGAAAATATTCATTACACTTTGATGAATTTGGGTAACACTTTCACCAACATTAAAATTAAAAGTATGATAGTCTTCTCTTACAATAGCACACTTAGTCACAAAGATTTTTTATGTTCTAAAATATGTATCTTCTACTTTTTTCATATTTTATAAGTAGTTATTAAAGGTGAAACATGAATATAAATATTTCATGGAATTGAACAAAGAAGTGTATTTGAAAATATGATATTTTTTGAAATTAATTCTTATCTTATATAAAAAATGTAGAAACTAATTTCTCTAAGACAATATAACAACCAGTAAGCATAAGATAATTTTAAACACTAGTGATAATAATAAATGTTTCCATTATATATCTCTAATATTCATAATCACTTCCATAAAAATTTGGGGGTATATCAAATAATTATTTTTAATGGTACCAACAAGAATACTTTCCATTCTTAAAAACAATATATACACATTTTTTGGTGAAAGGAAACTAAAATATAAAATCATATAAAGTATCTCAAAATAATGAATCAATAATATCATGTTGAGTCTCAGATATTGAAACATTTTTATAGAAAGATTCAGATAGTTTATGGTGTGGAAAAGACACTAAAAAAATAGGGTGAATTTTATATTGAAAGATGATCAAAAATTTAGTCCACCAACCATATTAAATCCATCAATAATATTTAGTATCAACATACCCAGAAAAAAACTAGAGTAATAAAAATAGAAAAAATGTTAAGTGTTTTATAAATACAGATGAAGGTAATATACGTATAAGAAAAATAAATCTGTTCATATTTTGTATATATAAATTAAATAAAAACATAAATTTTTTATTTTCAAAACAAATAATTTTAAAAAATATTAGAATAACTAATTTTACCCAAAGAAAAAATGGAATCCTAAACCAGACACATTGTATCATTGACTATAAAATTATCTAAAGGTATCCACTTTTTAAATACATAATCTTGGATCTATCTTTCTTACCATAGATGGCCTCAATCAGTGAGTTTTGTCGGTACCCACTACAATAAACCTAAACCTCAGTAAATACATTACTGTAACTAGTAGATTATTATGCCTACAACTAAAACTAGTAACTCATCTCTATTATCCTAACACTAGATTCCCTCAGTCAACCATATTGGTAGTACAAATATTAAATCATGGAATTTTAAGAAATTATATAATAAATCCCCTCAATTAGAATCCCAAATAAAACTCTCCTAAAGAAAATAACTAAAATCTCTCTATGTTAAGAACATATTGAGTACATCATGAAATTACATATTTTAGAGACTTATCATAACTTTTAACTCTTTTTATCTTTTGATCTATGAGGTGTGAGATTTATTTATAGATAATTATTTAATGGTCTGATTTCATACATCTCAAATTGAATTGTAAAGGAATTGGTATAAATTTACGATCAATCTTTTAATGAACTCAATTTCTCTCCAAATATATTGATGAATTAATTCAAAACAACCAAAGTTCCCTTTGAATTTCATTAAACCACAAACCATCAATATTTTTAAATTCCTAATGTCCTAAGATTCCCAGGAATACACATACCATCAATATTTCATAAATATTTAGACATTTAATAATTCATTTAATGGGTTTAAATATTGTATTAATCAAAGAAAAAAATATCAAATTCAAGTTAAATCAAATACTGGACATAGTTCTTTTTGGTTTTCAAAAATAATTAGAGTAATGTTATTTGATTACTCAAAACAGATTTTCTATAATTTATTATGATAAAAAATCTCAATATGAACATATTATGCGGTAAATAATGAGTCTTCTAGTATCTAAGATTGTGAGGTTGATATATTAGTAGATTATTTATCTTGTGATTTTTATAGATCCCTTAAATTCTTTCATTAGTGAAAAATAATTAAAATTTTCAGTATTTAATTTATTAGGAGGTTAATTGTTACACCCCAATATTTTAGTATATATTTTCATTTCATTAAATATTATTTGGAGTAGATTCCTCGACATGCATGATTGAACTAAAAAAAGTCGTGACATATTAGATGAATATTATTAAAAAGTTAAAATAATAATAATAAAAACCTCTACTAAAGTATAATATATTAATCAACTAATATTTCTTACATTTAGAGGACAAATAATTCATATGATCTAATTTTGATTAAGAATGTTTTCTATCAAATAATTGTTTTTTAAAGTGTTTTGTATTTTAACATAATAAATTAAATTGAACAATTTTAAAATATTATTATATATTATATAATAAATTAACATAATATAAATTATACATTTATACAAAATAATATTAATAACACTTAAAAACTTCATTTTCATCAATAAAGGAATTTTTTATATTTTTAATTTTCATTTAAAAAAAATTATTTTACTTTTTTAATTTGAATTATAAAAATTTAACTTCAATATTTAATTTAAAATGTAAAAAATATCATAGGATTAATTTTTTATATTTTTTTAAAAGTTGAATTTTTTGTGAATATTGAAAAATACCGATTTTGAACATACTATCACTATTATGACATTGTTATAATACATGAATAATTTTAATGTTTATTAAATTGTTTCCCTATAAAAAAAATTATTATAAAATTAAGAAAAATCATTTAAAAATGTAATTTTCAATTTGGAAAACTCATTTTTAACATTTTAAAACATAATTAATATTTACTTTAATAAAAATTATTTTCGGTTTTACCCCTTTAATTATATCTCCAGAAGATGGAGTTATATTTTGGAATAATTTACAATCAACCTAACTATTATTTTTTTAATAAAAAAAATTATTTTCATACAAATATAAAACATTGTTAATTTATCATAATCATAATTTTTAAGCATAAAAATACATTATTTATAAAAATTAATTTTACATATTTTATGTGCTAATATTAAAATTATTTTTTATCACCCTTACAATTTTTTTTTGAAATAATATATTTAATATTTGGAATCATTAGTTTCAAATTATTTAATAATTCCCTTTCTGTACAATAAAATTAAATTAATTAGGTAAAAAAAAATTCCCACAATAAAAACAAAAAATTATAAAAGTGAAAAATCTAAATGTGAAAGAATTAATAATATGTTTGAGAATGTATGGTTAAGGCTTGATAAAACAAACCCCTTAACTGACTTCATTATTGTTCATTATTGGATCCACATTATGGTTTAATAGTAACATTTCCTTTTATATTATCATGAAAATATCACTCATCTCCCTTATAAAAGAATCCATCACCACCCCACTTCCACTCACACACCAAGCCTCTTATTTTGAAAACACTCTCCAAAAATAACCCCCCCCCCCCTAAATAATACTCAAGTTCTAATGTTTCTATTTTTCTCAAAATACCACCTCTCAATGCCTCAATCCAATTTGAAAAGGATCCTTTTCTAGGATTTAGGTAAATTTCACAATTATTATTTTTCATTTCATTTATTTTAATTTTTCTTATACCAAATTTCAATATAATATACCCATATTAAAATAATTACAATAATATCATAAGTATAATTAAATTTTATTTTCTTAATGGAAAAATACTTTTCCGCATTCCTCTCAACCATTTGAAAAATAAAAATTTCATTTTTGTTACGTTCAAACTAACGCATCTCTAAGAGACATGATCCATTTTTAATAATTTATTATCATGGATTTTTAAAAGGGTAAATTTAATGAAAAAATATAATATTTAAATAATTATTAATTTTTTTAAAATATAAATTGATTCCTTAATTTTTCTATTCTATATAAAATGAGAATATCGCCTTTATACACATGTAGACTGCCACCTCTATGAAGAAATGTATTTACGTTTGTTTATAGAATTTTATTATTTATAAAACTATATTAATATATTATTCATCACCTCAAAAATATTTAAATCATATAATTATACTTCTTTAATAATGATATTATGAAAAATTAATCGCTTTCTTAACTATACTCACCCATTGATTACAACATATTCTTCTTTAGGTCGGTTTAACAACCTACATGAAAATGAAATAAAATTATATCATGGATTAAAAATGTAACTTAAGAAATTTTATAATTATAAATAAATTAGAAAATAATTTTTTGTTTAAGGTTTCATAAATTTTATATTAATATTTCATCCATTATTAACTTGCCAATTTTTTTCATAAAAAATTACCACTTGTCATTGATTTTGTCTTCTCAAATTGTGATTAAAATTATTATGGAATGAAATTAAATCTTTATAAATAACTATAAATAATTTTTAAAATACATTAAATAATCTATTAATTAATAACTAGTTATCAAAGAATGGGTATTGACATTGATACTAGAATGCATGTGCAAAATAATGAAAATTTTAAAAAAAATCATGATGAAAATAAATAATAAATAACAAGTAAATTTATAAAAAAATAATTAAAATTTAGTAGTATAAACTGTAATAGATATAAATAAGTTTATAAAATAATTTATTAATCATGTTTTTTGGTAATGTTTGAAGTTAGATCATGTTCGACTAAGAGGGAATAAAAGGTAAGGGTGTTTAGTCTCAATCTTATTTTCTTGAGACATCTTTTGTTTTATGCACATAATTTATTTTAAATAATGTGGATATTACTTATTATATATATAATATCATTAACTATCTTATTTTCATTTTATTTTAATTTCAATTTTAATATATCTCTTTCAATGAGTTTCTATTAAAATGTTTATTAGTCTGTAATGTATTTTCATCTAAATTTTTATTTTTTGATAATTTTTCCGAATTCACAACTTTTTTAATTTTGGTTATCGTATACACTAACCATTAATGTATTATTACCATATTTTTTATTAAATTAAATATATTATAAACTAATCTCATTTTCTACCTTTCAGTGGTTTTCAATTTTAAATTTAACAATGTTGTAAAATTTTGTTAATTCAAACCCCCTTTCATTGAGTTATAATGTTTAATCTTGAACTTATTTCATCTATGATTAGTTTCTTCCCCCCCACCAAATATTATATAAATAATTTTATATTTTTATGAAGTAAAAAAATAATTTTTATCCAAATATTCCTCGTTAATTAATTTCATCCCCATAAAAGTATGACATTGTAAAGAATAATTCTTTCCCTCTTTAATGACGATTTATTCTCTGTATACATATTTTAAATTCATATAAATATTATACTTATTTAGAAACCTAATTGTGACTAATTTCATTTGAAATTTATATTTCCATTTATACCTTTTTAAAATAAATTTCTATAGTCATTTTTATGATGAGGGTTTTCGAAAATGTATTTTCAATTATTGAAAAGGTATTTCCTTTCATAATTGTGTGTTTTATCTTAGACTATACATTTTCTTCAAAAAACTATTATGTATTTTCCAATTATTCATTTGGAAATACAATTTTAAAAGTAAAATTTTTAGAAAAAATTCACTTTACTTGTTTGAAAATTACTTTTTAATGTGAACTGTTACTTTTTCTTTTATGAATATGGTAGAAACATTATCTAAAAACACTTACAGTTTCTTTCACTATTATGAGAATTATTATTTGTGATGTTTTATTTCCTTATTATAAAAAAAATCCAAATTCATTTGATTATTATATATTTTTAATATAAAATGAAATATTTCTATTTTTTCCAATTCTTAAATTTTTAATTACAACAAATATTGATTTTAAAAAGTAATATCTTAAAGGATTCTCTTTTTTAGGAAATAATTTTCACTATTTTTTGTATTTTGAAAGAGAATATTTATAAAAATATTTATTTTCGGATATTTTTTATGAAAACACTTTTAGTTTTTAAAGGTAATTTTTTAAAAAAAATAATCAATATTATAATATTTCATTTTGTATAAAACATTTTTAAAAATAGTTTATGCATTTCTTAAGTGGGGTATTTCTTCTCATTTTTCAATGTGATTTTTCGAATAATATTAAAAGGATATTATATATATATGTCAGAATCCCTTAAAATTCCTTATTATATACTTAGGTTGTTTTATTATGATATCTTCCACCCTCTATCTCTAGATGTCTTATGAAATGTTCAATGAATGTTTTCATAAAACCCATCAATTTTCCATGGGTTAATTAAGTGATATGAATGTTTTAATGTTATCTTATAAAAGATATGTATGGTTTATTATAATGTGATGGTAAGGTCCTATATAACCCTCCAATGAATTGAGTGATGATATACATATCTTGAGATAATTATGGGATTTGAGTATTGAGGATTGTTCCACTGTAAAAATCCAGAAGTGATGCCTGCACCACTATGGTTATGGGAATAAGTTTATGATGCATGTTCCACTACATTTATGGGAACCGAGTAGTCATGACTACTCCACTGTGTTTATAATAATCATGTAATAATGTATAATCTATAATTAATATTAGAATTTGGTTTTGATACCAACCCCACTATAAGAATTATGTAGTAATTCATGATCCACTATGTTTATGGGAATTAGGTAGTGATACCTCCTCCAATATGTTTATGGGATTTGGGTAGTGATTCCTACTCAATTATGGGAATTTGATAGTGATTCATGCTCCACATTGTTATGTGAATTGTGTAGTCCTTTTGTTCTGCTATTTTTTATTTCTATGGCTTTGTTAGTGGGAATTTTTATTGTTATGCTACACTTTAATTCAATGCAATATATTTATGTATTTGATTATTCTCTATAGAAAATTTTTATTATCTTGTGTTTCCACAATCTGAAGCAATGTTATATTTTTTATCTTTTTAAATTACATGTTTTTCTACCATGTCTTATAGGTAATTATTATTTTTATATATTATTTTGAAAAATATATTTCTCCCATGATCATTATTTATAATATGCATGTTATCTACAATTTTTTTAAAATATTGTTAATTCTTTCCCTTACTTGGAATTTGAGATCAACCCTTTCTCATTTTTATGTTACACAAGTTATGAATATGTGTATAACTTTTGGGAAGTCTAAAAGGGCATCTAGTGTTATTGTATTATGGATAAATGTTTACTGGTGTCATAAAATAAGTTTCATATATAATGGATACTCAAATATATTAAACCTTATATTATTGGTATTGTGTGTTAATAATATTATTTAATTTTAACCCTATGGAAATGTTATAAAATGTATATTTTTTTATCTTGGGTAAAATAATTTTTTATCATAGAAATGTTTAACTATTTTAGAGAATTTTTTTAGTTATTTTTGGGAATTATGATGAGAGAACTTTAATAAAAACCATAGAGATAAGTCTAAGTATTAGATTACATATTGAAATTTTGAGAAATTATATAGTATATAGTTTCCAACCAATGAAATTTCTATCTTGATAAAAACAAGTGTATTGAAGCTCTGACATGGATTTACCTACGTATAATAACCCTAAAATGGATGGTAGAGTATTAATTAGATCTTTACACGGTTCATGAAAAAAGAGGTCTAACCATACACCTAGTTTGAAACTCATAGAGGATATTCCTTAGTGATTCATATTATATTTATAAATAATTATAAAAAAATTAAATAGAAGTTGATGATGTTATATATAACTAGTTATATTAGAGAACCTGGTAGGAATACCACTATAGACAACCAAGGTTAAACTGAAAGAGTTATAGGCTTATCCAATATTATATCATTGTTGAACTAAAAGTGTCATATATCTTATGATTTAGTTTTCCTATTCACTTGATCATTTCATCTAATTATATAATATATTATAAACTATAATTTTACTGAAAGAACAAGGGGGATCCTAAAACTGATTGAAGGTATCCTTGATTATAGACCTATAGAGTGGTATCTTCTTCAATAATCTTAAACATTGTATTTTTCTTCTATACCATAGAATCCATTAATCTTATATATTGGTATATTCCAACTTTTAAAAACCTGAATCTCGGTAAACATACTACTACAATAAATACCATGGAATACCTGCCACTATAACTGTTAGCTCAACTCTATCTTTTATACAATGAAATACCTCAATCAAGTAGACTGGTAGAAAAAAATTATATTAATAAATGATAAAATCATTTACAATTAATCATATCAACTAAAAACCCTTAGAAATTGTTCGTGAAAAATAATAGTAGGCACCATAAGTATAACATCTCAAGTCTTTTTAAATATCTCTCCTTAAATAAAATTATTTGAAAACATGATTTTCATGAAACACCATGTTTAAAAAACCCAAAAATACATATTAAAATATTGTTATATAATTTTTGGATTTATGGTTTCAATATTATGTTAGGTTGAAATTATGGGATAGATTAGAAAAGATTGACCTTCTGTGAATAGTGAGGAATATTGGTATTGAAAAAAAATTATTTTATTTTAATTGTAAAATGAGCCATAATAATTTAAATTTAAATACAAAATTAAAATAATCCAAATTTTGTGAGAAATAATCTAAATAATTACTTTTTAATCGTCATTTTTCCTAATTTTGGTATAAGTTAATATTTAGACTTAAAATGCACTTTCTTAAAAAAACATGTGTTTTAAATTTTTTATGTTAAATTAATTTTTGAAACTTCTTTGAATTGAAAATGATATGATGAATTGTAAATCTGAAATCATCTGGTTCAAATTTGTTAAATAGGTCCCCTTTATTTTTTTTACAAATAGTAATAGTGGTAAAATTATCACCATGGTAAGGGGTAAATTTGGTAATTATTGTTAAAAATTAATGTGGAAAGGCTTCAAAAATTAATTGACTGTCACAAACCAACACACTAGGGCCTTAATAGCTAGTATTAAACCATGTGATACACCCCAAGGATGAAATAAATATGTTAAGGGTCGGAAAAAAGTACTTTGTAGGCATAATACTGAAATGGGATACATTAGCCTAAAGTAATTATACTCAAAGACACACAACCAACTCCATAAAATAGTGTAGAGGTATGATAAAATTCTACACATATAGAGTGAAGAAGATACATGAAAAACAAGTAGTAAATACATATCAGTGTAAAAAAATAATAAAATTGATATAAAGGGTAATAATATCTGCCCAACTAGAAATATTGGTGGAACCCAAATTAAAAACAACTATAAAGAGTACAACGGGGGAGAGATGAGCTCTTGATCATAGAGTACAACCACTAAACATATCCAATTAAACCATATACTTCTATTATCTACTAAACAAGGTCCACTATGGTTAATTCTAGTCTATATAATGACTACATAAGACACAACACATACGGGAAAATCCCATGTAGGGGTGAGTATAAACATACCTAGTAGGGTTACCTGAAATCATCAAACACATAGTATTAAGGGAGAGTAGTTAGATCATCACCACCAAGGAATATCAATCAAAATATGTTACATAAACCATTTCAATAATTACCTAGATATGATCAATATAAATTACAAATGAATATAGAAGGAGGATCTCCATCTCCATAACCAACATAGAATGATCAATCATCCTATAGCTCTAAAGGTTTTCCATAGATGACTAACACCAAATGTAACCACTCAAGAAAAATGTTTAGAGGACTAGCATCATAACGGTTTTCTCCACAACCCAAGGGGGGAATATTTCCAATAGAGTACCCACACCCTGGTGCGATAGTGGGGTGAAAATTAATAGATAAATGACATACACACTAGTGTGTCAGGGGGGTTCCAATTAGTAGATATAGGACCTATTTCATGTTACCCCTGGGTGGTTACCAACTCTAATTATATAATATGTATGGGAAGCCCACACCCTAGTGTGATATTGTGGTTTCCAATCTAAATAACACACCAACGATCCCACTTGATCACTACTGCCAGTTAATCAATGCAAAGGGAAGCATATTTCGAGTATTAACTCGCATCGTATCTATGATAATGAAATAAATATCACAATCATATTATTTTTGGAAAATACTAAAATTTTACTAGTCAAATGTAAAAATATAAATCTCATAATATCTCAACAAACACACATGAGGCTCATCATTGGTCATATGGGATAGAACATAAATTTTCCAAACTACCACCGAAAACGATGATGAATGGCCAAATGGATCATGTCATCATGATATAAAAGTAAAAACACTTAGGATATGCTATTTATTTTATAAAAATATAAATTCATTGAAAAATAAAATTTTTTCATATTTTGGATGAAAGTCACTTCATGGGCCTGAGCTATGAGTCATAATTAAATAACCAGCATTGTTCTTCAATTGTTCGTCTAGATGTTAGGGGCCATATTTCGTAGATGGTTCATCAATATAACATCTTATGAAAAAAAATTCATAACATAGATTCCACAAAAATAATAATATTATTATCATTTTATATTATTATTATTATAAAATTTATTCATGTGATTGAAATGGGGAGAAAAACCCACACATTGAGTCCCTCTTTCCATACATGTGGTAAACCCCTTCCTCTGTCCAAGGATTTAATTATAATTTATGAATTAACCTTACCAATTATTCTTATAATTATTTTATGATTGACATATGATATTCCTTCCTATTTCCCACACTTTCAGGTCCCATAAGCACCCCCCATATTCACACGACCGCACCTACTTCCCCTTATATGTGGTCCATGAGATGATCATTAATTATAAATTTATGATCATATTTGTAAAATATAAATTCATATTAATTGGAGGAGTATTTTCATGCCAATTTCATGGAAATGAAACCCCATCTAGTTAAATGGATGGTTGTTCGCCTTTGAAGAGGCCTCTAATGAGCTATATGCCTAATTCAAGCCATCCTCCTCCAAACAATCTATTGTTATCAATTATCCAAGATCACACCCTCAATTAAGAACCCAAACCCATAGTAGTGATGTATTTTTCCAAATAATGGTTGTGAAATGATCTTTCACTGGGTATTTGTTGAACCATCAGCCAAAGGAAATACCAATGATGAATGTGCAAATAATTAGGGAATAAATGCACAAAACATGTCAAGAGGAACGAACCTCGTACTTTTTTCGTGTCAGAATCATTATTTTTCCATTGTAAAAATTAATAAATAATTATAATCAGATAATTAAATTTCCAAAATCCAGGAAGATAAATCCTAAACATAAGAATAATACACCCACAAATGAATATGCTAATGTAATTGACTCGTGACTATCATGAGATAAATAAATATAGAATTATACTGAAAAAATAATTCCTTACCTTGATGATGGATAAATAATTTTTGAATACTGTTTTCACTATTGAAGAAGAATAATATATCATTGTGTTCATTTTCTTCCTCATAATCCCTTATTCCTTTTCATTGATCCACACTCCCAGTTTCCAATGGAGATCTCCTTCTATCACTCTATAATCTCCAAGGGTTATGTGGATAATCCTATGGATTTTACATAACATTGTATTCTTAGAGAGGGTTTTAGGTATTTTAATTTAAAATAAATTAAATTAATTTTTTATTTATTTTACTAAACATATTTCTAATGGATACCTTCCACGAAACGTTTGATGCTGATTTAACATTATGACATGCCTAGGGTAAACCCATCATTTAGTAATCAACCGTGGTTTCAAATTTTTCATCTAAGGTACCATTCAATGGGAAAAATATTTATACCAATAATATCCATGTGTTTTCATTAATGTATTTAATATTTTAAATATATCCATAATAAGCCTCTTTGGGCCTTAGAATCTCGTATTTACTCAATTTCTGGCTCTGAAAATATTATTCAAGATATTCCAGATGCTTACATGAAAAAACAATGTCGTTACACTGAAACTTGACTTTAACATGTTGGCTGAGTGTATTTATAGCATTATCATCCAATTATTGAAAATATAACCATTTTTTTAATTTCTATTGACATTAACCTATATATTATATTAGGAAAATAATTGAAAAAATTAACTCTCTTGAATTTAATATCTATAAGATTTTTCTATAAGGATAAAAATATTTTTTACCTTTACATTTTCAACTGAAAGTTAAATTAATTTTTTTTTAATTATAATTTTTTTAATTTTAATTGATTTAATAATTACCTTAAATGCTTACGCAACTCCAACACAGTATTTAGTAAACTAATTGGACAAAAAAATAAATAAAATTAATTATATTAAAAGTTGCACAATTTGAATGAATTATTGTGTTAAAAACATTTATAGATAGATATAACATATTAGTGATATGTTAAAGTCTTATAATATAATTATAACTTTTTATTGATGTTTCTAAAGACACATTAATTGAAAATTTTATAAAAATGGCATTAATGATATTTTATTAAAATAATATTTTATTAAATTAATTAAAAAACATAAAAATATTGAAAGAGTACAATGGGGTGATATATAGTCTAAAATATCACCCCTTTTCCATTTATTTTCTAATTTTTACCTTATTAGTAAAATTATAAACCTTTAATATTTAAAATTCCATTATCGTGGTTAATGTTAATATAGGTTAATCAAGGGGTTAATACAAATGATAAGGTTTAAAATGATATTTTATCCTATATAGATTTGATTGGTTGATTATATTAATACCATAACCACCTTATATTCAAATATATTTCATTCTGGATCCATTTTACTAGTGTTTAACACACATTATATTATAATATTTAATAAAATTCCAAAATTTCCCCTCCCATGACTTATAAAAGGAAACCTGTTTTATCTTTTATTTACACCACTTAGAGCCATATAACTTGATCAAAAAATTCATAATAATATTTTAAACATACATATACATGTTATAAATTTTATTTTATTCCCAAAATTCCAATCGTAGGTCCATTAAGAAGAGATCTAAAGGTGCTCTTTCAAAGAAGTGGTAATCATCTTCATCGAGAAATTTCATTTTTATTACTATTTTACCCCAATAAATTATTTCCTAACCATTAAAATATAAAAACACCAATATCCATCATATACTAAGATTTTATTATATTTATTTCATAATATTTATCCTTCTCCTTCTACATCAAATCGGAAACAAAATCATCACTTGTGTGTACGGCATAATGCCGCCTACCGAACCGATGTAATTTGTTTTCCATTACCGTCTCACATGTATTTTTATGAGTATGAAACTAATTAATATATTTGATATTTATGATATAATTTTTATTATCTAATTATTATATCATATATACCTTATTACCTTCCAATCCATAGGAAAATATAATGTTGCTCATGTGAACGTGTAGACTTCTGCTTGCACAAAGCGATGTGATTCTTTTATCATTATTGGTTTACATGGATGGTAATAAGGAAGGATTTAATGAATATAAATGATATAAATGATAAAATAATGATTATGGATAGGTGATTTATTATTTTCCTTTCTTTTTTTCTATCCATTCAAAATTGAAAACTACATTAATGCGTACATACGGCCTATCATCCCCATGAACAATGTAATTAATTTTTTCTATCTGATTTTTAGGGATAAATATAAATATATTTTTAATGGTTATATAAGATATTTATATATTAAATAAAATGATAGATTTTATGGAATGAAAATAAATGTACAAGTAATGGAACTACTGAATCAAAACTTACATGAAAAAACATCTTACACTCGAAACAATGATAACAATAAAATATTGTTAACACCTAGACAATAAGATGTTATTAATTGATCATATATCATATTGTATAGAGATATATATATATGGTTCTTTTATGTAATTATAATAAATATAAATTTATCAAACATGAGGTTAAAATCACTTATGAGGAAAGTCGAACTCGGGGTAAGGGGTTTTGTATCAGTTTCCACTCTATTGAGATGTATTTGGTATTATGAACCAATTTTTTATATTCTATATATACTTCCAATTTTATGTATATAAAATTAATATCAAATTATTAATTATTATTAATCTTATAAGAAATGTTTTTATTTCAGGGGGTTACATTTTAAAATATACCAAATAGGTAAGAATTTATTTTACAATCTCATTTTATTTGGAATGATCTTATTTTCATTAATGGAATATTATAATCTATCCTTTATAAACTCCATATATTTTACAATAATTTTGAAATTTAATTAGTTTCTATTTTTTATTCCAAAATTTCCCCCCTTTTTAACATGAACCAAGTAGATAAATATTTAATAGAAAATCTGATCTTATTTCTTCTTTTGATCGATTATATTTCACTTCTATAACTATATTTAAAAAATTGTTTTACAAAATTTATTTTTATTTACTCAAATGATTTATTAATGATATTTTTTCATATATATTAATTTTTAAATGGTTTAAAAGTAATCATTATAAAGTTTATCTAAAGGGACATTTTTTATATTCTTTACAAAAAGTCAGAAGGAATGTTTTTTAATATATATGGATTTAAAGGATTTTACCACTCCATAACCATATTCTGATATTAATATTATTCTACAAGTTTTAAATAGATTTATAAAGTAAAATCTTAAATGAATTCATATGATAATTTTTTACTTCCATTTTCATTTATTATCGAGAGGATATGATTTTATTTCAAACCATGAATTTTTTATAAATTCAATGTGATTTTTACCTCTTTTTATTTTATCATCCTTTGATTTCTCTTGAAATATTAAATTTATTTATGATAAAATTAAATTTCTCCAAACATTTCACTTAAATATCCTAATTCATTGTATGATTTAAATGATTATATCCTAAACTGTATACCATTTGTTTATACACTATTTTACTTGGAATTTTATTTTATTGATTAGAGAAATATTGATATTCTATATTCTTTACTCAATACAGACATTTTTCAATAAATACATAATTTAAAAATTAAATTTATTATTAAATATATAAGTAATGCATTCAATATTTAGTTATGTGTGGGATATAGTTACAGATGTCCCATCAATGCATCGATAGGTATTATGAGGAAAATCAATTGGATATAATTATTTAAATGGGACTTTGGTATAAATCTATCCATCGATTAAAGTATCTTGGAATAAGTTATTGATAGTAAATATATCATGATTTTTTAGATCATGGTTTCCAATATCATGTGTTTCCTTTAATGATAATTTTTTAATTATTATCCATGACATTATAGTATTGATATTATCCAATGATGCATTTTTTTCTAAAGTTATTGATTAATTGTATTGTTTTTTCTATTATTTACCTTTTCATATTCATTATTTATTGTTTACTTATGATATATTTTGTTATACATAACTTTTACTTAGAATATGATCTCACCCATTATTTGTTTCCTTTCCTTAGAATATGGATAAGAATATTATGAATAATATCAAGGATGCAAGAGTATTTCTTTAACTATTTAATTTACATTTCTAATATAATTCAGGAATCATGTATGGTTTTTGTTCTTTGAGACTGCTAAAATGATCATTTTTGGGATTATATCCTTAGGATACTATACCAATGCAAGAGTATTTCTTTATATCTAGGTTATTGGATCTGGGGTTTTTATTGTTGATATCAGTAGAAGTTTATTAAAATTCACAAGAACTTGATTTTAAAAGAATATAACTAACAATGAGAAAAATAATAATCCCTTACAATATTTTAGAACTTATACTGTTAAAGGTATTTTTTTAAGAGTCAATATTAATTATGATTATGAATTAACTAAGTGTATTCCATTATTTAGTAATAACACCAAAACGAGGAAAGGTAATTAATACCTATAGTCAATTTAGGGATTGAACTACTGAGAAATACAATAAGTATGGTGATGGGAATGAGTATATTATAGCCATATTATGGTATCTCACTTAGTTTATGATGAATAACCTTTCCCAAAGGTATAAATCTATTATTCCATAGTGTGATTTTCCTATTTTGAATCACATCATGCAATAAAAGCATCCATATTTTAATGAAACTATTAATCAATTGTTAGCTTAAAATGGGATGAGTCTCTAGAAATATATTCCTAGAATTGGGATATAGTTAAAATGAAATGGTTATTCTAGAAGTTTATTTTTTGAAATGAGATTCCAATCAATGGAGGTCATTTATCTAGAACACTATAGAGGATGAAGAAATTTAAATCATTAAAGGGATAACATTTAAAGTGATATTATTCATGTAATAACTCCCCTAAGAATAGTAAGATGAATTGGAGAGGACATTCCAAACTTTAAAGAAGAAGGAACAATAATGTGTGGTTGTGTATGAAGAAAACATTACAATATTAACCAAGAATGATTTCTAATGCAATTATAGTCTAGAAATCAAGATTGACTATTTCATAATGGTTTTAAGTTGAGTCTCTGAATGGAACTAGTTTTTAAAAGATATTAATCATATGATAATATAGTATCAAGTGACATTAATATGGAGAATTAATTTTCTATACATTATATATTCAAGGGAAATATAGATAATAATAGGTTTTCTAGTCACTAAGAAAAATGAAATGCATCAATGAATAAGAAGGGAATGAAGAAATTTTCATCGTAAAAATTGTGGAAATAAACATCCTATAAAATTATTGAAGGGCATGGGAGTTTGATACTATTTTGGGGAAAAGGTTCATATGGATAATGACTATAAGACAAAGAAATAAACCATTTCTATCTAGTGCATCAACTGTAAATAAATGTGGAATTATTCAAACTAGTTCCCCTAGAATCAATGAAACATAATTTAGAATAATATAATGGGAGAGGGACAATCATATAAAATTACTACAACCAAAGTGGAATTTCCAAGAGATATTATGAAAGGTGCAATTATTATTAACTCTTGAAGTGAAAATTTTTTATTTGATTCATGCTATTACCACTATTTTATATTTTAAGAATTTTATAAGGGAATAAAATCCCCACCTCAATGATTAGATGTTAAGTTGGTAATGAAAACTCCCAATGGTAAAATTATTACATCTAAAGTTTATAGATCCTCTCTGATAAAATTTTTTAAGGAATTTTCTTAATTTAAATCATGTCATTCATTCAATAGTTGAATTTGATAGAATCTTGGGAATGGATTGGATCTCATAGGGTATATCTCATATCAATTCTTAAGGGAGATAAGTTATATTTGATATTCTGAATCAAAATGTCATAATCAATGGATGCGAGGATAAACCTAAACTCTTAATTGAGGCTAATTCCAAAATTTGGTTTTTATTAACTATTCATGAGGTATATTTATCTCATATGGTCGGGGAAAATGAAACATTGAATATATGACTATTGTGTGGGTGTTTTTTGATGTCTTTCAAGAACAATTTTCCTAGTCTTCCCCGGAATTATGAAGTTAATTTTTCAATATAACTCATATATGGTGCTACAAATATTTCAATAAATGAATATATAATGAAAATGATTCAATTGAAGTAATTTAAAAAGAAACTCTAGAAGAATGTAGAAAAGGGATTCATTCAGTCTCATGTATCGGCATGGGGTGTACATCTAATTCTTTTTAAGAATGAATATAGGTTAATGCATCTATTCATTTATTATTAGGAACATAAAAAAACACTCTTAAGAAAAATTATTCCTTACCCTATTTAAATAATCTATTTGATCATTTACACAGTGGTCAAGACTTTTTCAATATTGATCTTTTATTTGGATATTATCATTGAAGGTTCATGAAGAATGATATTCCCAAGATAGCCTTTTATATGATGTATGGAAATTATGAATTTATAGTAATTATATTTAGACTTACCAATTCTCATATTGTCTTCATGGATTTAATGAATAGAGTCTTTAGATATTACCTTGATCATTTTTTGGTGGTCTTTATAGAAAATGTTATTTTTTATTCAATGTAAAACGAATAGCATAATGAGCATTTTAAAATTATACTAACTACCTTGAGAAAGAGATTTTATTTTCCAAATTGACCAAGAATGAATTCCAACTATAAAATGTCTCATTCTTGGGTAACATAATTTTAGCTGAAGGTGTATTATTAGATCCTTCAAAGATGGATGTTATTTAGAAATGGCATATAGCAACCACAGTAACTATGATCCACAATTTCCATTGGTTGTTTGGATACTATTAATTATTTTTGAGATATTTCTCACAAATATATAATCTGGGAACCAACTTGACATAGAATGTGGTTAAGTTATTGTGGATAGATGGGTGTGTGGATAATTTCAATGAACTGAATAGAAGGTTGGTTAGTTCCATGTGCTTTCACTACCCTATAGTAGAGAAGGGTTTTTGATCTATAGTGATGCCTCCGTGAATGTATTGGTATGCATACTCCTCTAGAATGATATGGTTATAACTTATTCCTCATTACAATTGAAAAATCATAAGAATAATTACCCAACTCATGATTTGGAAATAGTAGTGGTATTATTTTCATTTTTGATATATAGGAATTATTTGTATAGTTAATGGTGCAATATATATACATATCATAAAATACTAAAGTATATATTTACATATAAATAGTTAATTATATGCCAAACAATATGGTTATATTTGATCAAGCATTATGAATTCTTAATATATTTAAACCTTGGGAAGGTGAAAATTGTGTATGATGCTCTTGGTTAGGATGATCATGATAATTTATCTCTGATGAGGATTGAAAGAGATCCAAAATTTATGAATTTTCAAAAGTAGGAACTCAAAATCCTCAGGAAAGAAAATAGATATTATCTTTCCCATATAATTTTTCAAATATCCATTCATGATATGATTAAGAAGGCATAGATGTATGATGTGGAAATATAGTAGAATATAAGGAATGTTCTTATGTCCAAAAATCATCATGTATGAATGATATGTTTCAAAAGACAATTATTTGTCCCATCAATAGCAGAGTCGAACAAGGAGTTATTAGATAAAGATCATAGTTCATCATTGCCTATTTGTCTAAGAAGTAAAAAATATGAATAGATCTAAGAAAAAATATTTCTTGTGGGATAAAATGTAAACTAATGTTTTAATGTATATATTTTGATGTTTGGTGTGTCGGTAAGATAAGGTTGAGAGATAAAATTCTAAGGGGGTGTAACAACCATTACCCATACAAAAATGTAAATGGAACACATTACCATGGATTCCATCATTATAACCCCCAAATATATCTAGATAGAATAATGATTTTTTGGTTCTAGTTGATCTCCAATTGAAATCATCACATTTTATCTCGATTAGAGAAGATTTAAATCTTGAACATCTTACTTGTTCATACATTAAGGATGTTGTGAGATTTCATAGAATACCACTCTCAATGATATCTGATTGGAATCCAAGTTTTACATCGATGTTTTGGATAATCCTATAGTATGATCTAGAAAAGAAATTTATTTTTGGTATATATTATAATCCATAGATAGATGGTCAGACTGATCGGACCATTCAATCTCTAGGATACATGCTAAGAGAATTTTCTATGTATTTCAAAGGTTGTTGGTATCAACACCATCATTTAGTGGAATCTTATTACAATAATTTCTTTCACTCTGTCATTTAGATGGATCCTTATGATTTTCTCAATGGAAGGAAGTACAAAACTCCAAAATTTTGGGATAATGTTGGAGAATGAATGTTATTTGGATCTGATCTAGCCAAGAAAATGGTAGAGAAGTTTACATCCATTCGACCACACATCAGGGAAACTCAAGGTAAAAAAAAATATATGCTAACAATAATTAGTGAGATATAGAGTTTGAATTTGGTGAAAAGGTATTCCAGTGAATATATACATAGAATATGGTTGTGATACTTGGGAATAAGGTAAATTTGAGCCCTAGATACATTAGTCCCTTTAAAATTCTTGATTATATCAAGATGGTAGCTTATCACTTGGCACTTACATCTTGTAAAAAAATGGGCTTAAACCATTATATAATCTTGATTTTAATCCAGAATTTTCAATATTAATTTTTTAGGATATTTATTTATTTATTATCATGTTATATTTAGTTTCTTAATCATTTAATTTCATGTCAGATAGTTCGATGATATCCATCTCATATGTACAAATTGAATTTGGTAGGATGACTATGGTCAATGAGGCCATTAATCCATAATATCCAAAATAAGAGTAATGAAATATTTTTTATTTTTTAAAATAAAATAATCATTTAAAATCAATCATGAAATATGTTTAGTAAAATCGAACTATGTTACAATCATTCAGACGGTTGTCCATACGTACGCATGAGTAATGTTTCTATTTTTCAATGATCATGATATAAAGAAGGTATGTATTATTATATCTTTGAAAAATGATCATTATATCAAAAATACCATATAATTTCTTTAAATATACTTATATATATCATCCATGTGATTTTGTGATGAAAAATGTATCGCATCGCTTCGTGGAGGTTGTAGTCCACATGTACAAACGAATGAAATTATCGATTTTCAATGAATGGAAAGGTAAAAAAACAAAGGATATAATAATTTTTAAGAATTATAATTATTTCATGAACATCATAAATATACATTAAATTAATCATTATTACCATCCATGAGAGACAATGATGGAAAATGAATTGCATCGGTTCGTGAGTTGGTAGTCCACCGTACACATGAGTAACGGTTCTATTTCTCATTTGATGGAAGAGAAGATGGATATAGGTTATGAATTTAACATAATAACATTCCATTATATAGAAGATAGTATTTTTATTATTTCTTAATGATATAATAATATTTTAATGAGGATTAATGAGAAATAAATTTAAAGAATTTAGTTAATATTTATACCTCTTCTTAGGACAACCTCTTTTTCTTTACACCTTATTCCCAATAAGGGTGGTATTTTGATCAAAATAAGACATATATAATGTGAGGGATGTTAATAATTTATTTTTTTAGGTATTTTCTAAACCAAATGGCTCTTGAAATGTGTATAGGATAGGATATGGGGTTCCCTTTTATAAATGATGTGAGGGGAATTCTTGGAATATCTTTAAGTACTAACTTAATATTAATTAATTTTTATGGATAAATGGTCCCAAAATGATATAATTAAAATAGATAAGGAGGATGGTTCTAAATAATCTCATGAAATAATATTTGGATAAATTTACATTATTTTGTTACACTAACATTCTTTAACCTGTGTCAACCCTTTTTTATTATTAGTGTGATAAAAATGTTTTTTACAATTTAGTGGTTAGGATAGTTTCTATAAAAGGAAAATTATCCCATAAATAGATAACAGTTGATATTTTAAACCAAATTCAAATCACTTGAATAAATGTATCATTTTTAATAATTTCAAACTATTTAATAAGATATTATTTATTATAAAATATCAATTTTTTCATTTTTAAAAATACATAAAATATTATAATATATTATAATGATAACAAATATAAAATGGTTCCAAAACCACATTAATTATAAAATGAGGAGGATATGGTATTAATATAATTTTCTAATAAATTGTTTATAGGTTTTGAAATCATTTTAATCCAAACCATTTTGGTTTAATTCCTTGGTTAACTAATTTCAAACTTAACTTTGGTAATGAATTTTCAATATTAAAGGGTAATAATTTTACATCTGAGGTGACAATTGGCTAAAAAAAGGAAACTTTATGACATTTTATATGATATATGAACCTAATTTTCTTATTTATATATTTTTATGACTTTCAAATAATTTAATAAAATATAATTTCACATAAAATATCATTAATTTCATTATTGACATAATTCATTTAATTTGACATTGAAAAGAAAAAATAAAAAACGTTAATTCCAATATAAACCATTAAAAATATATCATATGTTATATTTATCCTAGAAATTCATGGAACACATTAATTTACTCAAAAAATATTACTTTTCATGTTTTTAAAGTCATATAAATTATTTTTCTAATTCTTGTACGAGCATTGTGTTAGTGTTGTGTAAGCATTTAAGGTAATTATTTCCTCACTGAAAATTAGAAATAAATTACCATCACAAAAAAATAATTTATATTTCAAATATTGATTCATAACCAAAAAAAAGTTTTTTTTATCACTATCACAAAATATTATATATAATAAAATAGAGATAGTGTAATTTTTTACTTTATCATTTGCAAAAATATTATAAAGGTCAAAATAAAAGAAATATGACACCATGTTGCCATATTTTTTAAACATGGCCATAAATGGAAAAAATCTACTCATCCAATAGGATAAACTCAAGTGTTAATTTCAGTTTTTTAGTCCTTATCATATTATTTGAAACTTTAGTTACCATATTTACCCATAACATGGTGTGAATTATTTTATATGGTTACGATTCATAATGAACAAAATAAAAAAGACTTATTTACCAAATTAAGAACATGTGATTCCCAATATATGTAGAGGAAATTAATTTAGGATTTAAGTGAAAAATTAAATGAAAAACTCCTTCTAATTATATAAATGTTTTTATAACAAATTAAACCATAAAATTGATTCAAATTAAGATAATTGGATTACTAATAATATAAGTGAACTAATTTTACTATTAATCCATTTAAAAAAGTTCAACATTACAAATTCATGAATGAAAAAGATAGTTTTCAATAAAAAGGAATATTTTTCGCTATTCATTGGATGATTATTATTTTTAGAAAATTAAAAAAATAACTAAACTAATCTTCAAATTCTGATTTAAAAAATGGTATAATTTTTATAAATCACAATTTCCAAAATTGGTTGAAATAAATTATATTATTCACTTAAAAAACAATAAAATTCATTTCTGAAGAAAACATATTTTTAAAGCATAAAACCACTTTACTAAAAATTGAGTGCTTATTTTAAAAGAATTAATCAATTAATTTTTATTAAGTAGGATCTTTATCTATTTTATAATTTTTCTAATACAATTCATACTAACTAATTTAATGTATAGATTATATCTATAACATTTTAATAGTAATATCCATGGTTTGTGTATGCATATTGTTGTGTGTTGTATACATTATTGAACATAGTGTTATTTTAAAGTAGTAGGATGTCACATCATACCCCCTTTAATAAATTCCATTCTAAAAATTTTATCTTATTCAAGGTAATAAATGTTTTGAAATTTGAAAATATCATTGTTGTAATCGCACATTGTAAAAAGGGCTGATAAAACTTCTTCTTGAAAAGAGGTAAAATAAATACAAAGGTCATCTTGAATAACACAAAAAAAATTCCATATAGGATAAAATTAGTTGGATATGAAAATATCGAAATGAAAAAATATAATGACTAAATAATTATATAGAGTGTCATAGAACATTGATCACAAAAATGTAAATTATTGGGAGAAAGTTGATGAATAGATAACCATAAATCAAAGAGGTGTGAAAAAGACCATAAATTTATCAGAAATGAATGTAATAAGATAACATTTTTTCAATATCTTTTTATAAGAGTATAATAATTTCATTACCAAATATACCAAAAACATATTAAAATATACTTACATAAAGAGTATAATTTATCCTTTAATTAATTTCCACTATAATCTCAGCATTTTTTTCACACGATGAGTATTATGATTATTTTTTCATTCTTAAAGCACTAAAAGTAAATTCAAGAAAATAAAAAAATCAAAAAAAGGATAATAATCTATTCCCCCTAACTTTACACATTAACCAAAAACAAAATGGTTAGAATAAGGTAATATAATTCCAAAAAATGAATAACAATTCATATGATGAAATACAACATCAATATCTATGACCTCAATAATAACACCAAGATTTCAACTTAGATCATTTGATAAATAAATAAACTAAAAATTCATAAAAATATTCCCAACTAAGTTTGAAACCCAAAAATCAGAACTTGATCATTTATTCTTCTAAGATAAATTTTACATTTATCTTAAATTATCATTAGACACTCATAAAGTCATCTGCCCAAAAATATATATTCCCCAATCATATAATCTCCAAAATATGATAATTATTTCCATAAATAACATGAATCACCATACATCTACAATAAATTCATACATGATTCCAAAAGATAATTCAACCTTTAATCAAATAGGTTTCGGATTCAAATAATCCCATTCCTAAAAAAGAATTAAAAAAAGTGAAATTGGAAGCACAATATGACTTATAAATATGAGAATTAAAAACACCATGTGCATCCGAGTATACAAGCTATGAACAAAAATTAGGAGAAAAAAGACCAACTCAAACTAGTCACCATAATTTCTTTTTAAGATCGGGAATCCACATTATTCTTGGCCACCTTATAATCATGAGTGACATCCACCAGAAGATTCTCACAAAGTTTATAGAATTCAATGAAATCAAGAATTATTCTCCATAGAATATTCCTGGACCCAGTGTTCAATGAATGCATAGTAGTAGAAGAGTTAGATTCTACCCACAAGTTTCTCTATCCATAATGGATAGTATACATACTTTCTTTATTCATTTACCACAATTCATATTCAATTTCCAATACATTAAAAATATTATAAAAAACCATTAAATAATCCCAGGTGGGTTAAAAATATACCACTACATCCTGAGGGTCCTAGATCACCTGAAGCCACCCCATCCACATTCACATTAAAAAATAATATATTCATTTTAATCCATCTAACAGACTTTAAAACCATGGTATTATTTTCTATTCTATAGACACCAAAATTTCTTAAAATAACAAGATCAGAGAACTCATTTTTCATGGAACTTGTTTGTATCTTGGAATAATCCATGACTTCTTGATATAAAGAGATTATTCCTACTTGTAATGAGGGTACCTTTTTCTCTATATAAAGTCAATTTCAATCCTTACAAATATATTCATTGATTTATTCCTCATCCGTGATAAACATTACTTGAATCTGCTCACTCTATCCACATTTTTGTGATATATGTTATTAGGTGCTAAATGATGTCCATCTTGAGATTAATTAAAAACACGGTTTGAATGTGCTCCCAGAATCATGATCACAACCTGATGTGAACATACATGTGATTGATTGACTCATCATCCACCAATAAGATCAAGCACATAGGGTAAATTTGAAGCCTTGTTTTCTATAACAGATTCTGAATAGTCAGTCTATCCTTCCATATTTTCTAGAGAAAGAGAATATGCGATGGTAAGATAATAGTATTTCTAAAATCTTGTAGCTAATATTGTACTATACTGCTAGATTCACATTTTTTTCATATATGAATCTTGGGTGATGAAAATATCCATGGAAATTGGAGTCTATATTAGTAAATCAGTATCAATATAATGGTAACATTGAATACTTAGCAAGATATTGGAAGGAAGAGACCTCTTCAAATCACCATTACATAGAAAATCATCAGTAGTATAATGTTTCATTGATGGGGGAATCATTTTAGCACTTGTGGGAATATACATCCAAGTTGTAATCCATATAATGAGTGTGAAATAATTCAACAAAGTATCATAATATTTTATATACATTAATCAAATAAGGTTACAAAAAATAGTGAACTTATTCCAAAATAACATCAGCCCCTTGATCTTTAAATCATAGTTAAATTCCATGGTTATGAATAAAATATATGTTCTAAAATTTTAATTACACATAACTACCTTGACATCTATGATAATATAAACCCTAAATGTATTCAATTCCTTTAAACTTTTGTTCAAAAATTTTGCAGTTTTTTCCTCAAATATAACTTTAAAATTAAACCACATAATAATACAAAAGTATATAATTAAAACAATTTATCCAAAAATAATCTTAATCTTCTTATTCATACAATACTTAAAACCTAAAAATGGGATTGTAAGACTTTTATATTTTGAGAAACATTAAACTTATAGATCATGGATAGTATCCATGACTCTTAAGTTAACCACACATGAAAACATCCTAATCTTTAAAGTTATATAAAAAATTACTTTTATAACAACTATAATAACCTAGCCTTAAACCATTACATAATCTATAGTTTTATTCAAGAATTTACCTTCTTACATTTCAGGTATTTTATGTTTTATATTTTTAGAGAATTTGGTAATAACTCATATATAACAAGCTCAAACATTAAAAGTGGAAACTTCAAATCAATATCCATTTTTTCCATAATATAAAAAAATTTAAAAGAAACACTTTTTTCATGATATATCTTTATAATTTTCATATTAACCTCATCTTTTTCCCTAATAATCCTAAAACCCTATGAAAAATATTTGAAAATATGGGATAATCACAAAAATATTAGTAAGAGACATAAATTAAGGAAATCTATTAGTCCATTGTAAAATGTTAAAACCCATAAAATGTTTACATAGATTAAATATTATTTGATCATATGAAATAAATCATATCTATATGAAAGAAACACACCTCATGCTTAAGTAAAACTATTTAAACTCCTAGAAATAAAATAGGAACCTATTTTAGTTGATATAGTGCATCATATTCACAACCTGTGTCAAAAATAACTAGATCCGAATTAAATAATAAAGATAAAAAACCTTTTTTAACTCCCTAATTATTACCTTTTAAGATAATTAACATTACTCAATTTATTGGATATCTAAAATAGGGCCCACCCATTGTATTAGATGCATCTAGCTCACCCATTCGTATAATCTATAGTAGACTCGCCAATTTAAATAAGTTGTACCAGGATCACCATCTCTCCATATATAATTATCAAGTACCATTTCAAAAACAAAAAAGATTATTCTTTCACATTTCATCATAATCCCTTAAAAACACTTTTAAACCCAAATAAAAAAATCTTTTGGATATTGAAATGTCCTTTCCTTTCAAAAATCCATTTTCAAAACTAAAATACCAAAAAAAAATGGAAAGAGTGTTTTTCTTTGAAAACAACATAAAATATTATAAATTAATCCTCATAAAAAATAACATTTGTGTTGGTGGTAAACAACATTCATGATTTATATTTTAAAATAGAAAATTTATTTTTCCTTTTGTAAATAAAGTCAAAATATTCCATATAAAATATGTAAACCGATTACATTTGAGAAATTTTAAATAAAGTAAAATGTGATATATAATTATTTTTATAATTATTTTTATTTCCATATAAATATATCCATAAAATAATTTTAATAATATGTATATGGAAAACAATGACTTAGAAAATAAATATTTAAAACATTTAAAATAATTTTTTATGTTAAAGTGTCTATTACCTTAATTTCAAATCATCATGTGAATTATTTATCATCATAGATAATAAAATTATGTTAATTATTTACTTTCTTAAGATCTATTTTATAGTTTATTATTCCTTTTATTTTATATACTATAATGTTATATTCAATTAATTAATCATTTAAGTTCATGTGGGATGTTTTGATTATATTTGAATCATATGTATAAAATGAATTTGGTTGGTTCAATATAGTCTAAGAGTTCATCATTATATCATATATAGAATAATAATAACAAAATTATTATTATTTTTTATATTTAAACTATAATTTTAAAATAAATCATGAAAATGTTTATGAAGAATGAACTATTTTACAATTATAGAAATGGTAGTTCGTACGTACGCATGAGTCATGTTTTCATTTTTCAATGATCATGGTGTAAAAAAGTAAGTTTTATTTTATATTTTCATAATTTTAATTATATTATAAATACTATAGTATTTATTTCAATATACTTATATATCATCCATTTCATGTGGTGATGAAAAATGATTCACAGTGCTTCATGGATGTGGTAGTCCACATGTACGCACGAATGATGTTATAATTTACAAATGAATGGAAATGTAAGAAAATAAATGATATATTTACTTTCATAATTATAATTATTTAATTAAAATCATATAAAAACATTAAATCTATCAATATAACCATCCATTAGAGGTGGTTATGGAAAATTAATTTCACCGATTCATGAGGCGGTATTCCGCTGTATGTACAAATGATGGTTTGGTTTCCCATTTTATAGAATAGGAGATAAATATATGTTACTCTATTAACATAATAATATACTAGTATATGGAATATAATTTTTCTATAATTTCATCATTTTGGAAGAGTATTTGGTTGAAGATGAAGAAATAAAACAAAACATTTGATTAATAGTTAAACCTCTTCTTTAGACAACCTCCTTTTATTTACACCTTAATCCCTCTAAGGATTGTATTATGCTCAAAATAAGACCTCTATAATGTGGGGAAAACATTATTAATTGATTTTTTTAGGACACTTGAAATGTGTAGAGGTTATTATAGGGGTGACCTTTATAAAAGAGGATATGGGAATTCATGGAATCTCTTAATGTATTAAATTAATAAAAATTAATTTTCAAGGAAGAATGGTTCAAAAAATGAAAAAATTAGAAGATAGAATGATGATGGGTTGAAATAATATCATCAAATAAAATTTAGGAAATTTTAGATTATGGATTGTCATGAACCAACCCAGGTCGACCCTGAACCGGTCATATGAGTCGATCTGTAGCAAGGCCCGAGAGGTGTTCCTGATCCTCTTGGGAAGGTGACAAGAGATAGGGAATCAACAAAGAATGTGGGAACAGTTTCTCCAAATGAAAATAAATAGAAGAAGAGGAAATAATAAAGAGAAGCGCAGAATAAATAAACCAAACACACAACTAAACAAAAACTGAATAAGATAACACTAACCGAACTCGACAACCGAACTATCTCTATGTTACCCCAAGGGTCACGCTCTGACTCAATGATCAAGCATCTTCCAAGGTGAGTGCACCCAAAATGGAGCCTGCACAAACACTAAAAACAAAAAAGAATTATTGGTGTGAGTATTAAAACTCAGTAGGGTAGCCCAATATCTATTCCCAATGTACTGTCTATAAAATGAAAGAAACAACAGTTCATGTTTGAAATACAATTTATAAAAGTAAGTTCTTCGACAAATTTTACTTAAAAACAAATTAATAACCATTTCCCTTAACCAATTTCAAATCTAGGTTCTTTTCATTAGTGTTGATGAAATTTTTAAAGGGAAAGTGATGTTTACATTTTCATATTTGTATAAAGAGGATAAAACATTTTCATTTGACAACCAGTTCTAGAAACCTAACCAAAACCAGCTCATCGTATTCCAAGAAAAAAAATATAGGAAGGCACAATAGAAATCACATAGTAAGGGAAATTTGTGTATACATATAAGCATCAAAATCGCTACTACAAGAAATAAAATCCGAATAGACATGGGTGAACCTAGGAGATCAAGAATAATCTAGAGGACACCAATACATGACACCTCATCCTTGTTGACATGTCACACATGATGAAATCAAAATGCCCAAATGCTAGGCTATCCTTTCTCAGGAAGGTCGAGGCCAAATCCCATAGAAATAAACCCAAACACATCTGCCAACTATGGGCCACTCATCAGTACCATAACCTACTAGTGTGGAAATCATTCTTAGAATATTCTCTCAAAAATAGAGGTTCCCATGTCTCAAGTATTTAAAAAGGGGGTGATCCAACTGATGCCATCCGAGCATCCAATCAAAGTATATATAATAATAATGCACAACAGGTCTCGCCCCAAGTCTCCCCTAGGACCATTCTCATGCCTTAAGATAAAACAATTATAATGGGTTCCAACCAAATAACCCTAACAATGGACTCCGAGAATCTCATAATAGGGACCTACCACCAATTTTATACAACTAAGGCATGAGGAACATCCAACAGGGGTTTTCATAATCAAAACCTTTCACAAATTTCATGAAATGGAAAAATGGGCCCTTACACATTCACAAAAAAAAACTTATCTCAAAATTCAAACACTTTGTCAAAAGTGGTGTCACGCACACCATTTACACTAAAAAACATTCAAAACTATTCTTCAAAACATTTTCCAACAAACTGATTTAAAATACACAACTTCTTCTTTTAATTTAAAATCATCTATAACATTTTTCACAAAACCCACATTTATCAACACACACAAAAACTTTTCACAAAGAGGTGCAAGCTCCTCAAAACACTTGAAAACTGAAACTCATTCCTTTAAAAATCCCACACCATTCCAAAAACCATTTAAGGGGCCAAAAACCTCATTTCGTATGTTGACACCACATTTATAAATTCAAGGCAAATCAATTTCTATTTAATAAAAAATAAATCATAACCACCTAGTATCCAAAACTCAACAAAACACACCATTTCAAAACATTCACAAAAACTTCCCAAAACATTTTTCATTATACTATGAAGAAAAAAATTTCACCAAAATTCCAAACAGGCCATTTATCAGTGGCACATGCAACAAGTTCTAAAACAACTTCTAATTTACACTCAAAAAATATAAAAACACAAATTTCCTGCTTTAAATTAATTTAAAGTTCTAAACCACATTTTAATCGTCATAAACTATGTGTGAATTCCAAAGAAAATTTTTTTTTCGAAACACTAGATGTGCACATTTACGATAAAATAACTATGATATCACAAGACAATGAATAAATCACCATTGGATACTAAGAAACTCATCTAAGGACCATATGACAAATATTTAGAATATAAATAAGGTGTGAAAAACATGAAATCTAAATTTCATAAATTATAAAGGTGAGTTCAAGGGATACCTACCTCAAATTCATAGCGCGACGAAATCAATGCACATTCGAAACCCCGTGGTAAGGTCCAACGTACTGAAAAATAAATATCAAGGACTTAAGAACATACAAACAAAAAAAATTGAGTATGTGAAACCAAGTGGCAGGGAGAAACACTCACCTCAAATCCAAAGCGTGATGACAACACCCACATAGAATAACCCTGTGTGGTTCTAAACTGTTAACTCTACCAAAATAATCCTATAAATAATTAGAACCCTCATTGAAAACAAGGAAAATAAATGGATATGGTTCTAACGAAGGTGCGAAAGAGGTGTTGTCTAGTGGAAAGTCTCACCGGAGGGAGTCCTCGTGGTCCGACAGAGGAAGGGATTACTAGCTAGACACTGAGGAGGGGAAGGGATCTCCAGGAGTTGTTGTGCGCACTAGTAAGGGGTTGTTGTGGTGGTGGATGAGACCGGAGGAGTGGGACGACATCAAGGAGGGTTGGCCAGTCAAGGAAAAGGTGTCAGACCAGCGGAGGGGGTATGAGTGGCTGTAGTGGGGTGGAGAAGGCTGGTTAGGGGATTGCGGGATGCAAGAGGGAATGTCGGAGATGGGTTGGCCAAGGGGGTGCGTAGCTGGGAACAGGAGGTCCGAGAAGGCTGGTTGGGAGGCTGGTGGCATGGTGCGAGGGAAAGGGGGAGTCGGAGATGCTTATACGAGTATAGGGGAGGAAACAGGAGAGGTCGGGTGCAGCTCTACGGGGAGGAGGAGGTGCGTCTGGGCCTGCCGCTCGTTGAGAGGGAAGGCGACGGGGAAGGCGGGGTCGCGACCGGCAGAGGGTGGGGGCGCGTTGACTGAGCGCTCAGCAGGGTTGATCCGTCCGGGAGTTGCAGAGGCTGGGGAGCCTGGGGCACACGCTGAGGCGGGGGGAGGCTGAAGGTCGAGCGGTGCTACAGGGGGAGGAGGCAGATGGGTTGCACCTCACTCAAGGAGAATGGGGATAATTTGAGAGAGAAAGGGTAAGTTCGGGCTTCCTTATTATTATTATTATTTTCTTTAATTATAATGTAATAATAATAGTAATAATAATATAAGGAATAATATTAATTATTATTATAATACACATAGTAACATCAATAATAATAATAATAATAACAACAACAACAAAAGGAATAGTAATAATAATAATAATAACAAAATTGAAAATAAAACTTAAAATAAAAATTTTTCTACACACAACTAATAATAAAAATTCTAAAATTAATAATAATAGTAATAATAATAATAATAATAATAATAACAAGAATCATAATAAAGAAAATCAGAGTAATAAAAATGTTCATATTATTTCAATAGTAATAAAATTATTAACATGATAAAACAAATTAAACAACACAACAATTAATGCACATTTTAAATATAAAATCTTTTTATTTAAATTTTCTGAAGTCAATGGGGATGCACAATTACCCGGGCGGAGTCATGTAGGGTTTGAAAAATGCACTCCGCTCATGCACCCAATGACATCGAACCTAATACGTTCACTTTTTAACACAACTCAAAAAAATTGTACCTGAACCCCAAAAAAATTTAAAGGTAGAAAATATTTAAAATAAAATAATATCATAGGTCAGGGTGTGACAATTCTCCCCACCATAACACTTTAGGCCCTCAGAAAGCCACCACATTATCTAGATGATCAATCAACCCCTAAGTATTCCACACAAACATGATCCAACCTCTCAAGGACATTCCATTGACCACCAACGGGACTTAACCATATTGCCTGGAACAGATCACCGGCATAGGGGAGTCTTGAGAAAACTCTCCACCATAAGAACTCAACTAGCATCTAATAATGACTTGAGATAAAACCCAAAGAGATGGTGGGAATCCCCACTATAAGGAACCAACCTATACTAGTCCAAACAGAAATCCAACTTAGACCTACACTGGGCATTACTCAAGCTACAAAGAGTACAACAAGAACATTTAAACCACTCACTCCCATCCGAAAAGGATAAGATCTGAACTGAAAATTCTACACGAACCAAAAACCCTTACACCCACGGGAAGGGAGGGTGGGCCCAAGGATTTGATCAATGAAACTATAATGGACAACTACTCCCGACTCATCACTTCAGGATGAACACAAACCAAAGTCGCAACTGATTCACATGGGTGGTCCATGAAAGGACACTGATCGACAACTTGGATCCAAACTACACAATTACCGACATTGCATTATGGATAATTCTATCGTGCTTTTTGAGATAAGAGGATAATTACAATGTCATAGAAACCACAATAGAAATGCTAAAACTATCTCACAGAAATGATAGAGGCACAACCTTATCTAGGATCCTTAAAATTCTTCAGGGTTACTCACTATGCGTCGTCTTCAATCCAAGGCCTTTTGGCTAGAGCTCTGATGGATGAAGCATCTCCTTCCTCGCATTCAGGTTCTGATAATCCCAGTAAGAAAAATACATCTTTAGATTTTAAAAAATAAGGGACAATATTTCACAATGAAAGCCACTCTGGCTTTGAAAACCGGAGTTCATCAAAAGACCCACGACATTCCCATACATTTCAAAACCCAAAACACCATCAGTATACTACAAAAATAAGATATTACTTAAACTAAAATGAAAAATACACATGAAACATTAAACAAAAACCCAAAAACACATCACTTCTGTGAACTTCCTTTGTGACGCTTTCTAGCACAGCCCTGACAGAATCATTGTAAGTTACTAAAATGTCCACAAGTATGACATGGATTAGGATTAATTGGGTAGGACAGCTTCTTATAACCCAACATTCCACACTAATAACACACGAATATGTCTCTCTCTGAAGAGGTTGATAAAATATCCCGAGGCCTTTTGATTCCACGAATTGCTTCATCCACTTCTAATTTCTTCCTCATCTCCTTTCCAGGACCTTCACCACAGCTCATGGGGATTGAAGGAGGGAGGACTACTTTGATCACTCCCACCATCATGGCCTCGATATGAAAATATTGTCTCTCCACATTGACAAAAGAAGTTAGGTTGGACTCTGACACCTTCGACTTCAGATTGGGATGGAGACCTGCCTCGAAACGTTGACCCTCCATGGAGTCATCTGTGGCATACCCTATATCATAAGGGAATAGCTTCACAAATAGCTGGAAATATTCCAACATGGATTTTTCACCCTGATAAAAATAACACATCTCCGTCCCCTTTCTCACACATTCTTCCTCAGATAAATATTGACAAATGAACAAAGCCTTGAAAAACTCCAAAGTAAGTTCTTGATGGGGCTTGCCCCGAGACACTAACTTCCACCACATCCACAGTAAACCTTCAAGCATGAAGGTTGCAAACTTGACCTTCAACAACTCGGGAAACTCAATGAGGTTAAATTCCCTTTAAATCTTCTGTATCCACTCCTCTTCTACGGAAGGTTCTTCTTGACCATAAAAGAGAGGTGGATCTATCTTTTGAAACTCAAGCATAAAATCCTTAGATTGATCAACCACACTACAATCACCGATAGAAGCTTCAAGGGGATAACCGCTGGACAAGAAAAGTAAAGAACCCAGTCAATCCCAACTCAATAAATAAAAAACCTCAAAATCAAACACCACATAGGGGACAATATCTAAAAAAAAGAAAAACAAGTTATCATAATATCAAAACTTTTCTCTTTGAAAATATCTTTAATTTAAAATAAGTTTAATGGGTTAAACCCTCTCCATTGGTATTATTTGGAGTTCACCCATATTCATGTATCAGTGCCACCCCAGAATCTATCCACTATACCAGAAATCCGTTCATATTCCCACATACCACTATGCATGTGAGCACGCCTAGGAATAATAAGGACAAAACAAAGCAACTTTATTTTTCAAAAAAAACAAATCATTCATCCCATTACCTTTAAACAATCCTCAAATTAAACATATCATTCCAAACAACCATTTTTTCACAACCAATTTTTCTGATACAAACAACTTCAAGAAGTCAGAAGAGGGCCCAAACAAATCAAACAGAGAACTAGTGTCGGTGGGTGACTTGACCATATGGTTGGCGTCCATATGCCAAACATGTCCCCAATACTGAGAGCCTTTTTAGAACATTCCCCTAGCTCCACATGGCTTTATAGGCTATGCGGGCTCATGAGGACTATTATCCCCACTCCCTTTGTCGTTTCCCAATCACAAAACATTCTATAGAAACCCAAAGAAACAAATTAAACTGAACTTTACATTAAAACCTGAGGATCAGAGCGAGCAAGAGTTTGCGATGCTCTTCCCACACCTACCCCTCGAGTCCCGAAAATCCTACTCCATTTACCTTGATATCCCGAATAATAAAGGGTTCACTGAAAAGTAAGGTCCACTAATATCTGACCTCCTTTGATACCATTTTGTCACAAACCAACCCAGTTCGACCCTGAACCAGTCACCCAAGTCGATCCGCGGCAAGGCCCAAGAGGTGTTCCCAATCCTCTCAGGCTGGCGACAAGCGCCAGGGAATCAAAAGACACTGTTAGAATGGTTTCTCCTAATACAAATAAATAAAAGCAGAGAAAATAATAAAGAGCAGTGTAGAATAAATAAACCAAACACACAACTAAAAAATAACTGAATAAGATAACACTAACCAAACTCGACGACCGAACACTCTCCCTGTAACCCAAAAGGTCACTCTCCCACTCAATGATCAAGCATCTCCCAAGGCGAGCGCACCCAATTGGGAGCCTTCAGAAACACTAAAAATAGAAAAGAACTATATTCGTGAGTATTAAAACTCATTAGGCTAGCCCGATATCTATTCCCAATGCACTACCATTAAAATAAATGAAGCATCATTTCAAGTTTGAACTAAAATTTATAAAAGTAAGTTTTTTGACATATTTTACATAAAAACAATGTATGAACCATTTCCCTTAACCATTTTCAAATATAGGTTCTTTTTATTATTTTCAATGACATTTTCAAAGGGAAAGTGATGTTTACATTTTCATATTTTTATAAAGAGGATAAAACATTTTCATTTGAAAACTTGTTCTAGAAACCCAACCAAAACCATCTCACCACCTTCCAAGAAAACAAATACATGAAGGCACAATAGAAATCACACAGCAAGGGATATACATGTATATATATAAGCATCATAATCACTAATACAAGCAAAAAAATCCGAATATACATGGGTGAACCTAAGAGATCAAGAATAATCTGGAAGACACCAATTCATGAGACCTCATCCTCGTTAACATGTCACACACGATGAAATCAAAACAGCCAAATTCTCGACCATCCTTTCTCAGGAAAGCCAAGGGAAAATCCCATAGCAATGAACCCAAACACATATGCCTACTATGGGCCACTATTCAATACCATAATCTACCAGTGCGTCAATAATTCTCAGAATATTCTCTTAATATGCCAATTTCCCATGTCTCAAGTATTTAAAAAGGGTGTGAGACAACTGATGCCAGCCGAGCATCCAATCAAAGTATATATAATAATAATGCACAATAGGTCTCACCCTCAGTCTCCCCTAAGACCATTATCATGCCTTAAGATAAAACAATTATAACGGGTTCCAACCAAAGAACCCTAACAATGGACTCTAAGAATCCCCTAATAGGGACCTACCACCCATTGCAAACAACTAAGGCATGAGGAACATCCAACGAGGGTTTTCATAATAAACACTTTTCATAAATTTCATGAAATGGCCAAATGGGACCTTATACATTCACAAAAAAATCCTATCTCAAAATGAAATCACTTTGTCAAAAGTAGTGTCAAACACACAATTTACACTCAAAAACATTCATAAACATTCTTCAAAACATTTTCCATCAAACCGATTTAAATTCCAAAACTAATCCTTTTAATTTAAAATCATCTAAAACATTTTTCACAAAACCTGCATTTACCAACACACACAAATACTTTTCACAAATAGGTTAAAGCTCACCAAAACACTCAAAAAACAAAAATAATTCCTTTAAAAATACCAAACCATTCCAGAAACCATTTAAGGAACCCAAAACTTCATTTATCATGTTTCCTCCACATTTATAAATTCAAGGAAAATCAATTTCTATTTAATAAAAAACAAATAATAACCACCCAGTATCCACAACTCAACAAAACACACCATTTCAAACTATTCACAAACACTCCCCAAAACATTTTTCATTACACTGTGAAGAAAAATGTTTCACAAAAATTCCAAAAGGGTCATTTATCAATGGTACATGCAACAAGTTCTAAAACAATTTCTAATTTATGCTCAAAAATGTGAAAAACACAAATTTCATTCTTTAAATTGATTTAAAGTGCTAAACCTCATTTTAATCATCATAAAATATGTGGGAATTCTAATGAATTTTTCTTTTCGAAACACTAGATGTGCACATTTATGATTAAATGACACTGATATCACAAGTCAATGAATAAATCACCATTGGATACTAAGAAACTCATCCAAGGACCATAAGACACATATTTAGAATATAACTGAGTGAAAAACATGAAATCAAAATTTCTTAAATTATAAAGGTGAGTGCAAGGGAGACCTACCTTGAATTCATAAGGCGATGAAAACAAAGAGCATTTGGATCCCCACGTTAAGGTCCAACGTACTGAAAAATAAATATCGAGGACTTAAGAACATATAAAAAAAACTAAATAGCGTATGCGAAACCAAGTGGTTGGGAGAAACCCTAACCTAAAATCCAAATCCCAATGACAACGCCCACTCAGAATCTCCCTGTTCGGTTCTAAAATGTTAAATCTACCAAAATAATCCTTTAAATAATTATAACCCTCATCTCAAACAAGGAAAATAAATGGATAAGGTACTACCGAAGGTGCGAAACTGGAGAAAAGTCATGTCGAAGGGAGTCTACATGGTCGGATAGAAAAAGGGCTTGTCGGCAACATGATGAGGAGGGTAAGGGGTCACCGGGAGTTTCTATGCGCACTGGTAAGGGGTTGTCGTAGTGGTGGATGAGAGCAGAGTGGGATAGCATCGGGGAAGGCTGGCCGGTCAGGGAAAAGGTGATGGACCAGTATAGGGGGTCTGAACAGCTGTAGCGGGGTGTAGGAGTCCATTTGGGAGATTGGGGGCTATAGGAGGGCAGGTCGGAGATGGGTCGGCTGAGGGGGTGTGTCTCTAGGAATAGGAGGTCTGAGGAGGATGGTCGGGAGGTCGGTGGCATGGTGCGAGGGGAAAGGGTAGTCGGTGGTGCTTCTACGAGTAGAGGGTAGGAAATGGAAGAAAATGTGTGTGGCTCTACAGGGAGGAGGAGGTACGTCGGGGGCTACCGCTCGCTAAGAGGGAACGTGATAGGGAAGGCGGGGTCACGACCGACAGAGGGTGTGGGGCACACTGGCTGAGCGCTGATCAGGGAAGATCTGTCCAGGAGTTGAGGAGGTAGAGGAGGTCGGGGAGTGTACTGAGGCAGAGGGAGGATGAAGGCTGAGCGGCACTATAGGGGGAGGAGGAGGCTGGGTCGCGCTTCACACAAGGATAATGGGGCTAATTTGAGATAGAAAGGGTGGGTTATGGTTTCCTTATTATTATTATTTTTTATTTAATTATAATTTAATAAGAGCATTAATAATAATAATATAAGGAATGATAATAATTATTATTATAATACAAATAGTAATAACAATAATATAAATAAAAATGAAAATAATTATAACAAAAGGAATAGTAATAATAATAATAATAATGATAATAATAATAACAAAATTGAAAATAAAACTTAAAATAAAAATTTTTCTACACAAAACTAATAATAAAAATTCTAAAAATAATAATAGTAATAATAAGAAGAAGAATAATAAAAATAATAGTAATAAGAATAATAAGAATCATAATAAATAAAATGATAATAATAAAAATTTTCATATTATTTCAATAGTAATAAAGTTTTTAACACAATAAAAAATTTTAAACGACACAACAATTAACGCGTGTTTTAAATATAAAATCTATTTATTTAAATTTTCTGATGTTAAAGGGGATGCACAGTTACCCGTGTGGAATCGTTCAGGGTTTCCAAGATGCACTCCACTCATGTACCCAATGACATTGAACCTAAAACGTGCACTTTTTAACACAAATCAAAAAAAATCATACCCGAACCCCAATAAAAAAAATTTAAAGGCAGAAAATAAATAAATAAAATAATATCATAGGTCGGGGTGTGACATGGTTGTACCCTTATATATTTTTTAACCCATGTTAACCCTTTCTATGATTACCATGATAAAAGAGTTTCAAACTCTTTAGGGGTCATTATAGTTCCCATAAAAGGAAAGTTAGCCCAGAAATTGACCATGGTTTGTGTTTTAAACCATATCCTGATCAATATCTAGAATATAGGATTTTTTTATTTTAAGTCATTTAATAAATTATAATCTATTATAAAATATAATTATTTTCATTTTTTGATATGATGATTTATAAAATAATATCCTTTTCGTAAAATACCATTTCAAAACATTGTGAAAATTAATTATATATTCCCCTCACAAAGATCAATAAAAAACATTTTTGAAGAAAAAGTATTTTTTAGGAATTAAATTACTATGATACAAATTGAGTGTTTATTTACTAATTATTAATTAATAAATTTTTATTGAGTAATAAATTTATATATATTTCATAATTTTGTTAGTAATATTCATACTCCCTAATTTAATGGCTAGGCTATAAGTATAAAATTTAAATAATAATATTTCAAGGTTTATTTAAACTCATGGTTTAATGTTGAATATGCTTTCGAAAATAGAGTTCTTTTAAAAACTCATGATATTAAAAACCTAATCACTCTAAAATTCATGATTTGTTCTATATATCTATTTTAATAAATTTCATACCTAATAATTCACATATAATAAACTCAAGAACCATATCACTGGAGTAATATTTTTTCTTATGAGGAACAACCAATGGAAATTATGGATCGTATAGAGAGAGTGCTACCAAACAAGACCACTCATATGGTTAATGTTTTGGGGATAAATCATAAAATTTAGGATAATGAATGGAAACCTGAGGATGTTATGAGGTAGAAGTATCCTCAATTTTTTTATTTAGGGGATGGAATATTGAAGGAAATTCTTATAAGGTGGGTAGAATGTGATAACCCCAAATTTTATGGCATATTTCTCTTTAAATAAATTTCTTTAACATCTTGTATTTTATAGAAAACAAAATTTAAATGAACTGTAAAAACTATTAAAATATTATTATACCATTTTTTAATTCATCCTGTTAATATTATCATCGATTGAAATTTTTGGATTTTTTTTAAAGATTGATTTTTCAGTTAATAGTGAATAATATCAAATTTTGTGAAATAATCAATTATTTTAATTGAAAAATTCATATAATTATTTGACATTAATCCTAAATTAACAAACTCTACCATTATTAAATAATTATATAATTAATTATATTTTAATCATCATTATGCATGTTTTTTTATAAGTTAATTTTTTGACTTAAAAATGAAGTTTTCTAAATAACTATTTTTCATTACATTTTATTTTTTAACCATAATTAATTTATGCCACTTATGTGAATTGAATATTATCTATCCATCTCCTTCCCTATAAAATGGAGTTTAGAGTCACTTAAGAGGCATTTCTATATTGTGATAAGGGATTTCATCTCAATTTGCACTCCATTGAGACATATTTGGTATTATGATCCAATTTATTTTTATATAGTGTATATAAGTCAACATTTATGTATTTTAAATTAATATAGATTTATTCATTATGATAAAATTTTGAATTTTTGTTTATTATTTCAAGGGGTTATAATTTAAAAGAAGTCAAAGAGGTAAGAATTTATTTTATAATCTCCTTTTTTGTCTCTATTATTTTCATTAATGGAATATTATAATATAACCTTCCTAAAATCCAAAGATTTTATAATACTATAGATATTTGAAGATTTTACATGTTATATTCCTAATTTTCCATTCTTTTTAACTTGAATCATGAAAATAAAATTTTAAAATAAAATTTGACCTTATTTCTCTTTTTGATCATGTATATTTTTCTTCAATGCCCATTTTTTCAAAAAAAATAAAAAATCCATTTTATTTTACTCAAATTATTTATTAATGAAATTTTATATTATACATGACTTTTTAAAACTTTTTTATGGAATATTTATAAATTTTTACACATTTTTCATTTATGACATCCTTTACAAAAAAGTCAAATGGAATGTTCTTTAACGTATATTGCATTAATGGGTTTTCCCCATGCCATAACTGTTTTATACTATTTATCTTCTTCTATAATTTTTCAATTTTTTATAAAGAAAAATATTTAGTATAAGCTTTTTATAACATTTTTATCCCATTTTAATTTATTCTACAAAGGACATCATCTTATTTCAAAACCTATAATTTTAATGAATTAATGGTCATTCTTTATCCCTTATTAATTTTTTGTTTTTTAAAATTCTCTTGAAACATTCAATTTTTGTTATAATTTGAAATTGGTCATTACATTTATATTAAATATTCATATTCATTGTATCATTGATATGATTATTTCCTAAACCATATACCATTTTTACATATAGTGTTTTACTTTTAATGTTATTTGATTGACTAGGGAAATATTGATATTTTGTATTCTTTAATAAATATGAATTTTTTTTTGATAAGGCATTTTATTTATGAATAAAATTGATCATTTAATACATGAGTAACACATTAGACATGAAGTGATGGGTGGGGATCGATTATAGATAGCCCCTTAATGAATTGACATATCTCATGATAAAAATCATTTATGTAGCCTTCTTAAAATGAGTTTTTTTATATACCTAACCATCAATTAATCTATAATGGCGCAACAATTTGATAGTAAAGATATCATGATGTCTGATATCATCACATAAAATATTAATAATTTTCTTAATTTTGAAGTTAGATATTCTTATCCATGAAATTACTGTATTGATATTATCAATGGATTCCTTTTTGTCCCCATTTTATAGATTAATTGGCACGTGTTTTCAATTATTTACCTTATCGTATTGATTATGACATATTTATCCATGACAAATTTTGTTGTGCATAAATATTACTGAGAATATGATCAAATCCTCTATTTGTTTCCTTTCCCCAAGATATAAAGAAGGATATTATGAATAATATAAAGCATTCCATATTGTTTATTATACTATGTATTTTACATTTCTAATGTAATATGGGAATCATGTATTTATCTAGTTCTATGAGAATACTAAACTGATTGGTCATTCATGATTAAATAACTTATATCTTTTACCAATGTAATAAATTAGACACTATCTCTAATTTACTAGATTTGGGAGTTTTACACAAAGTCAACAAGCTATTGAAGACTTCAAGTTACTTTAGATTTTAGAGAGATCTCGTAACTATCTTGTCTTATTATATTCTGATCCATGAGGTGTAGGATCTATTTATAGAAAATCTCCCAAATTCCCAGATTTTATACATATCAAATTCATGTAAAATAGAATCATTAACAATTTATTTTTCATCTTGTGATAGAGTCATTGTCTTGTAACAACTACCAATAAAGATATTTAGAACCACAAAAATGCTCTCATTATTTCAATAAACCTTAAACAATCAGTATTTTGAAATTCCAAAATTTATCATATTTCATGAATCATCGAATCATAGATATTTCATAAAACCGTAGATTTTTTTAAATTCATTTATCATTTTTATATTCTACATTCATAAAATATAAAAGAAAAAAACACAAGTTAAGTAAAAACGGAATAAAGTGTTTTATTTTTTTCAAAATAAGTTGTGTAAAGTTAGTTCATGACCCAAAAATCTACCCATTTTTGAAAATAATTAATACATTTGAAAAACCAAAATGACTAAAATTTTAAAATAAATACTCAATGTAGCTTCCATATCATCTCACCTAAATCTCTTAAAACATCAATTTCGAATTAATAATCTGCATATCTTGAGAAACAACTAAAAGATTAAAATCATCGAGAGATATAAATATCTCATCAACTTTATCTCCAAGATCTATAAAAAAGATTCTATAATGAAAAATATTTTTTTAAAGAGTATCAAAATTAAAATTAATAAATATATTTTTATCATCAAATTAATTTTTGTCCTTATCTTTGGATTTTAGGTAATTGTTTAAATTACTCAACTTCCATTAATTTAAATAATTTACATCTTTAAATATATTCAAATATCTCTTAACTTACACCATAGAATCTAGAAGTTGATTCTACAATTCAAAATCTTGAGAAATAGATAAATAACCCTAGATAAACCTCACTTCTTCACTAATCTCCAAAATCATGTCAATGATATTGTTAATTTTCCTCTACAACTCAAAAATTGAATCAAGATTCCAATCAAAAGATCATGCTGAATTATATTTTTTATATATTTATGAACTATCAAACTTTACTTTTCTCTTATTTTTCTTACTTTTTTGGTAAAAAGTTCAAACAATTAGTACTTCAATTTTTTTGGGATGTAATTCCTCAATATCAGCAGAATATTCTATAAGAGTATTTTGATCATCTATAGTCTTCTAAGAATATTCTCAAGATTAAGATTTGGATATTTTTTTAGATGAACCTAGTTTTTGAGATGATTTCCTCAATATAGATAAAGTAACAGTTGTAGAGGCATGAACATAAGATTCTTATATAGATAGATCTTCAATAGTATACCTTTTAACTGGTAAATTATCAACATTTTCAGTAGATTTTTCATCACTAACTTCCATTTAGAAAATTTCTAATTCTGAAACCACAAAATCAGCAGGATTTTAGTGAATAACATCCCAAGAATATTCATGTCTTTATTATAATTATTTATCTTTGGTGAAATCCCATTTTCAAAAGTGATGATATGATGAATGTTAATATGATCTTTTGGCACACATATGTATAGTTTTCATTATGTGATTGGTTGCAATGGAATTATATTTCCATTTAATTCATTGGTAAAGTATTATATCTCATGATATAATCATGGTAAACAAGTTGATTCGCTTCATCCACCATTAGAAACAAGTCGATGTTCTTGATGAGTTTGGAAACCAAGTTGATATTCTTGATCCTCTATGGGAACCAAGTTGATGTGTTTGATCTATTATGGGAAACAAGTCGATGTGCTTGGTCCACTATGGGAAATAGATTTTGATTCTAGATTTTTTTATGATTTGATACTCACATTAGTTAACCATGACATATGAAATGGTTTCTATACGTATTATGGATCCGCATTTTTAAGGCATTAACTCATTATTATTGATTGATTTATGATGCTTTCTCACTATTAATATTTATTTATTTTGAAATTATAAAGCTTTATGTCATTACCCATTTTTATGATCTTTAATAGATTGTATATGAACATTGTAGGTTATCTTACGATTTCATGTAATCCTTGATTGATATCTTCTATGTTTACCCTTACTGAGCATCTGATCTCACCCTTTCTTATGATTCATTTCCCAAAGTTATGAAGAAATAATTTATGTATTTTCTGTTACTAAATTTAAATATATTTGTGTGATATATTAAAGATATTTTACAAGAAAATAATATATTATATCTAGTCTCTAAAGACACTAAACCTTTATGATCCTCAAGTGTATGTTTGAAACATGTATTAAATATTCATCAAAAAATATTTAATATTAATCTATGAAAATCCTGAGCATTTAAAATTATTGTTACTAGATATAGTAAATGTTTCATTTCACATTGAAATAATTTTTTCTTATATCATACATGACACAAGAATTCATGTACTTGGCTTATAATGTTAAATAGTGTATTTTATCATATTTCACTATTCACCAAAAATTAAACTATTTTAGAAAATTAAGAAAAATTCACCCTATAATTTTTCAACTTTTAGATTCAAAAAATAAAATCCATTTTACAAAAATATTTTTATTAATAAGTGAAATTTTAATTTTATATAAAATCCTCATTTATTCAAAAAAAAACTTAATTTTAAAATTATGATCGATTATATAGCCCATTGAAAATTTAATAATGGTCTAATAAAATTATCTTAGAATTATAATAAAACATAATATTAATTAATTAATAAATTTAATGAAAAATAACTTTCTTTTAAATCATTTTATTTATTATAAATATTAAATTAAAACATTATGACTTGTAAAAATACAATCACTTAATTTATCATTTTTTGAACATTTATTTACTTGTACCATGGTGTAAATATATCATTATTTCTTTTTATAAGATACCTAAATATTATATATCACATACATAGGTTAATATACAATTCTAAAAAATATATTACTATTTATAATGGTTTTATTAGTATTCTAATGGTCAAGTGGATGTTCTAATGGTCAGATGACTATTCCAACAGTCATATTTTTAATGATCATATAGGATCTATACTTCGTATAAATACCTCATATTTCATTCATTATTCATTCAATTCCATTTTCTCTAAATGTTATATATATTTTTATTTTCATAATGCATATTACATTACTAAAATTCTTCTTCATTTCTATAGTGTTGTTTATGAGTGTGAAAATTTTAGGGGATCGAGCATATCCAAATTTTTCTATTATTATTATTATCTTCTTTTATATTTTTTCCACTATAATACATTCAATTATTAGTTCACTATTTATTTTATAAACATACTATTTTAATTATTATAATAAAATATTTTTGGTTATATCATGTGGTTCTTGTGCATTATATAATATTATATTACTAAACATGACGCAATTATATATTCTGAAGGGAAATCCCATTAATAAAATTATGGATCGTTACATTAACCATAGTAAATATTTTATTATTAAAAATATGAAATGCCCCCTAATTACAAAATTTAAATTAGGAATTTGAATTTGGACTCCATTTAATCAAATTCAATTTATAAATGTGAGAAAATCAACATTAAAATTAAAATGTAAGATATAGGAAAAACTTTTTATATTGAAAACATTATTTTTCTATGTTAAGTTCCTTTTATTCATGTTTCCTATTAACTATTAATTTAATGATTTTTTATCTATTTTTTATATATTTTTAAACATCATAGTAGAGTCATAATTTAAAACTGATTAATCCATTTTATTTAGGAAAAATTTTAAAAAAAATTATTATAAAATTTTTTCATTGAAAATAACCTTTTTACTTTTACCATGGTAATTAATCATTAATCAAAGCAATTTTTTTCAAAGCCTAAAAATAATATTGTAATCATAATATAATTTTTTCAAACTAATTATAAATATAAAGTCTATTTTATCAAATAAAATTAACATGTGTAGGAAAACTAAATTCTAACACTAGCTTGTATAAAACCAGTTTTTTAGAAAAAGTGTATTTTTAGGAATGAAATTTATATTTAGGATAAATTTCATAAGGATTTTGATTTTAAAAAAATAAATTATTTTATTAGAAAATTTATTTTTTTTTCCAAAGAAATCCAAAATAAAAAATTATCAAAATAATATTTCTTTTTAAAAAAAGAAAAAACATTTTCTTTTTTTGGAAAATATTACTTTAGTTCATAAAATTTTGATCATTGGTTTTATAAATTTTGGATAGTGTTTAAAAAAATATTTTTACTCCTTAAACACATTTTTGATAAATTACATGTTTTTATAAACATCTAGGTCTTTATTATATAATTATAAAGTCATAAATGTTACAGTTTTAGTAAAAACTGTTTTTTTCACTATTCACTTACAAATCAACTAATTCAAGAAAATCCAAATAAAATCTTGATCTATTATTTAAATTAAAAATCCAAACAATAAATCTGATTTGGGAAAATTAAAATTAAATTTTTTTTTTAAATAAATTCATGAATTAAGGATCTTTAGAGAGTGTATTATATAATAGTTTTGGGATGCAGTGTTTACCAGCTATAGTAGCCTGTCGGTTATTACATGAATGATAAATAAAATTTTTAGGATGAAGTTATTTTAATAGTTGATAATTTAAAAACCCAATAATTTAGTATATATTTTCCTTTAATTAAATATAATATAAAATTACTTTCTCTATATGAAACATCATTCTAAAATGATTTATGTAATATTAGATGAATATTATTAGAAAATAATAAGAATAATCAAACCTATAGTAAATAATAATATATTATTAAAATAAAATTTTTAACATTTAGAAGATATATAATTAATATCTTTTAATATTAAAAAGGAATGTTCCTTCTCAAATAACTATTTTTTTAAAGTGTTGTATTTTTTAACCTAATAAATTTAATTGATAAATTTTAAAATATTATTATATGTGAAAATATATTTTAAATTTTTAAAATTAAAAATTGATAAAAAAATATAATTTAAAAAACTTAAAAAATTTAGTTTCTCAGAAAGAAGCAGTTTTTCTTCGTATTTTTCTATTTCCATTGAAAATTAAATTTCATAATTGTATAATTTTAATTTTTTAAATGAAATTAATTTTTGGATTCATAATGAAAATATTATCATTAAATTAATTTTTTTTATTTTTTTAAAAGGTTTAATTTTGGGTGTATAATGGAAAATATCAATTTTTCAAATTGTTTCACTTTTATGACATTATCATAATACAAGAATGGTTTAAAAGTTTAGGAAAAGTTTTTTTATGAAAATATTCCTTTAAAATTATAAAAAACATTTCTTATCACAATTTTTAATTTATAAAACTCATGTTTATCATTTTTAAACATAAGTAAAATTTACTTTAAAAACTTTTTTTGGTATTATCATTTTAATTATGTATACACAAGGTCGAATTCCATTTTGGAATACATTTAAACACATATTATAGTTATTTAGTTAATAATAAACCAATTAATATCGTAGAAATAGAAAATATAGATAATTTTATCTTAATCGTAATTTTTAAGAATAAAAATACCCAATTTCTAAAAAACAATTGTAAGCGTTATGTGTGATAATGATAAAATTATTTCTTATCACCCTTAAAATTTTATTTTAGAAAAATTTATTTTTTAGAGTCATTAGGTATTACTTTTAAAATTATTCCAATTTTATGTTTAGGAATTAAATGTAATCTACTTAGGTCAAAATTACTTAATATGGTAAAAATATAAAATAGTAAAAGTGAGAAATCTAAAAGTAAAATAATTAAAAACATGTTTAAAACATATGTAGACATGTATGGTTGAGTAATTACTAAACATAACTCTCCCCCCCCCCTCAATTATTGTCTATTATTGGATCTAATTAACCTTTGAATGGTTACTTTACCATTAATATTATTATGAAAGTAACACTCCTCTTTATTATAAAAATAACCACAACCAAACAACTTATACTCACAACCCAAGACTCTCAGATTCAATAAAAATATCCCATAACAACACCCCAACACTATTATACATTCACTATAGTTTTTATTATCCCCAAAATACCACCCCGTAATACCTCAATCCAAGTTCAAAAGGATCTATTTCATGGATTAAGGGTAGTTCGTCTCAATATCCTTTCTCTAAGACATGGTTTGTTTTATTCACCTAATTTAATTTAAATAGTTTGTATACTACCTATTGGATATATAATATCATGAATTATCTTTTATTCATGGAATTTGAAACTCAATTACAATCTCTCTTGTTTACCGGTTTATATTAATAGATTTATTAAGCTACAAAGGATTCCCATATCAATTTTTATTCTTTGAGACTTATTCCAAATTAACCACTTATTTAAATTTGGGTGGTGTATTCACTAACCAGGGATATATATTTTTCATATTATTTATGAAATTAATGGTATTTACCAATTCATCTCAAGTTTTACCTTCTATGGTTTTTTTATTTCATTGATAACAAATTTGTAATGGATTTTGTTAATTCTAAGCCCCTTTATTTGAGTTATGTTATTTCAACATGAACATATTAACTATTTTTTTTTCTTCCACTATATTATTTTGTATTAAACTTTATCTTCCTCTCTTTGGAAAATGATGTTTTATATTCAAATTTTCTTCCTTGATTAATTTATTCTCAACAATAATATGATATTTTGAAGAATAATTCTCATTCTATTTAATGATGATTTCTAATCAATATCTATATTTTCTCTTTCTATAAATTATCTTGTTCTTTTGAAACATAATTGTGAATTTTTTCATGTGACGTTCAAATTTTTCATTATCCCTTTTTAAAATTAATTTAGGTCATCATTTTTATAATGTGGTTTCTCAATAAATTTATTTACAATTTTTGAAAAAAAAAATTCCTTTAATAATTTTATGTTTTATTATCCACTAAAAATTTCCCCTAGAAAAACATTCTATATTTTCCAATATCCATTATCAAATATTATTTTTAAAATTAATTTTTTCAAAAAAATCACTTCAACTTAAATAAAATTTTATTTGAATGAAACCTGAAACTCTTTCCTTTATTACTATAGTAAAGAAATTTATAAAAACCCTTTTACGATTTCTTTCACTTTTATGACCAATATTATTTATGAATATTAATTTTGATGTTTTAAAAATGGTTTTCCAAATCATTTTTTTTATTAATTATTTTAATGTTAAAAGGAAATACTTATATATTTTTAAAATTAAATGTTTAATTTAAAAAATATTTATTTTATAAATATATTTTTATGGAATTTGTTTCATTAAAAAACAAGGCTTCAGTGTTATTTTTTATTTCTTCTTAAATAATGTTTTTAAAGGAATTTTTCTTTTATAAACCATTTTTTATAAAATACCATTTCATTTAAAAGGGTAACATTCCGAAAATTTTACCATGATTAAAGTATTTCATTTTGAAGAAAACAATTAATGATCTTTCAAGAATATTAAATAATGGAAATTTCATTTAATTATTTAAATTGATATATCCAATAATATTATAATATTGTTCTATATTTATATAAAAATATTTGAAATTATTTATGATACACTTTAGATATGTTCCTATGATTCCATACAACTTCTTTAGGTTTATGAATTATAAAATGTTCTATGAATGTCTTCATGAAACCCCTATCTTTTTCATAGTCTAATTATGTTATATGAATTTTTTTAATGTTCTATAGGTATACATGTGTATATATGTATTTTATATGGTGATTGGGTCCCATATAAACCTCTAATGTGGTTGGTAAATCATTAGATCTCATGAGGTAATTATGGGAATTTAGTATTAATGCTCTCTCGACTATGGAAATCCGGAAGTGATTTCTGATTCATTATGTTTAGGGGAATCCAATAGTGATGCATGATCCACTATTATTATGAGATTCATGTAGTGATGATTACTCTATATGTTTATAGGAATCTGGTATTGATACCTACTCTAGTATGGGAATCTAGTAGTGATTCTCGTTCCATTATGTTTACGAGAATTGGGTAGTGATTTCTCCTCTACAATGATTATGGTATTTGGGTAGTGATTCCTGATACACTATAAGAATTAGGTAGTGATGTCTGCTCCACTATGTTATAAGAAACAAGTAGTGATTCTTGAACCAATATTTATGGATTTATACACATATGATAGTTCAATTGTATATTGTTATGCTATACTTCCATGTCATATAATATTTTTATGTGTATGATTATTATCAATGGATCGTTTTTATTGTCTCCTGTTATCACACTTTGAAATCATGGTATATGTTTTATCTTTTGATTTTACATGTTTTTATATCATGGTTTATGGAAAAATCTCATTATTCTATATTATTATTAATAATATGTTTCTCCCATGCTCATGATTTCTCAAATTCTTATCATATAACCCTTGATGAACTTTTTTGAGTTTTTTCCTTACTGATCATTTGATATCACACCATTATTATGTTTCCATTCCCTGTGTTATGAGGTATAGTATAACTTATAGTAAGTCTAGAAGTGTATAAGGATCTAAGTTTTTTTAAAATATTCTACCTTAAAAAAATACAATGTACGATGGTTTCTTTCACACAAAATATTGTACAAAAAAATATACAGCATTATAAGGTAGATGTAGAATTTGATGGTATAAACAGTGGTAGTTGAATTAGGAAATATATTTCAATATTATAAAAATAAAAGCTAAAAAAATAAATTTTACTTTAAATATTGACTCAATAAGTAAAGATTTGCAGCTAATGAAATATATTTCCTATAATGTACTAATTTTCAAGTATAATCTATTTTTATATAAATAAAATATTAAAAATATATTAATTAGTAAATTATTGGAAAAGTAATAGTTAAAATACAAAAAATCATTTTCATTTAAAAATAGTTTTTTTCCCTATTTTATTTTTTAATTAAAAATAAAATTTATAAATTTTGGGATGTAAGTTTTAAAAAATTAAAATAATTTTTGTACTTATCATGGAAATATTATACTAATATGATTTCTTATTTTTCTAAAAATATTAATTTTTAAGTGAATGTGTATAAAACAAATTTACAAATAACATGAATTTTATGACATTAGTAGTATATAAGTATGAATTAGAAATTAATTAAACATTTATTGAAGAAAAAATATGTATTTTATTAGAGAATTTGAAATATTAAAAAAAAAATATGAACCCATATTTGAAATTTTAGAAAATAAATTATATTTTTTCCAAAAAAATGAATACATTATAGATTTATTATATAAAAATTAATTTTTTATCACTTTTAGAAATTTAATATTATTAAATATATTTAAAATTTATAATGATTCATAACAAATTATGTAAAAATTTCCATTTTATTATTTACTCATAAAAGATAAAACACTTCAGTAAAAACTAGTTACCATGGTAAACGCTAAAATAGTATATATAAAAGTTTGAGAGTAAATAACATCAAACATGTTTAACTAATGTATGGTAATTTGTGTTTGAGGAATTCATTGACTTTATCACTTATATTATCCATTATGTTTCAATTTTTTAGTTACTTTTCTTGAATTTGAAATCCCATTATTGAAAAAGTTTGGGTATTTATAAGAATTCCGTTGTTTTTTACTTAAAAAGGAGAAACTCTTATCTTCACTTCCCATCACACTAAAAAAACTTATGTTCATCATAAACTCTATATAAAACTCTCATAAACCATACTATACGTATTAGGTTTTGGTCTTCTCAAAATACCATCCATCAATGGTTTTACCCCCTTCACAAAGAAGATAACCCAAGTATAGAGGTATAAATTTCTAACTGCTCCTACCAGTTTTTTATTTCTTTATGTGTAATCCTTATTCCTAAAATTCATTTAAAAAATATTATAATGATAAAATAAATAACACCGGTATACTAATATGATATTATAATTAATGAATAATCATTAACAACCCTTTTCATTTCCATTAATAAAAATGGAAGTGTTAAGCTTTCTTGTCTACAGACTATTACCTCTATGAAGAAACATGTTTTTCCTTAAGTAACTAAAAAAGATGGAATAAGTGTGTAATTAACTAAATATTTATGATATGTATAATATTTAGTATATTTTAATGGAAAAACATGTTTCTTATTTCTTCCTCCCATTGAAAAATGAAATCATCATCAATGTGTATGTGTGGCCTATCGCTTTCATGGAACGATATATTCTATTTTTCACTATAACCATCATGGATGATTTTAGTTTATATTTGATGAATATATAATATATATATATATAATAAATATATACCATAAATATGTTTCCTTATGGATAAAATAAAAATAATTACAATTATAAAGTAATCCATTGATATCGTTAAATAACATAAAACTAGTTCATAATCGATTTTGACTTTATAAAACACAAATAAAAGTCTAATGTTCTGGAATTATAACATTATATGTATTTATTAAAAAATAATTTATAGTGCCTTTAATTTTTCTGTAATTAATAACTTTATAATAATAATTAATACTAACACCTCTCCTATGAAACTAGTAAAACTATATGCGCCTGATTTGGAAAAATATGTAAAAATTAACTAATTTACCAGTAGATAATGACTAAAAATGAAAATTATAGATATTTTTATGTATGAATATGGTTATTAAATTAGTTATCAATATATTTATTTTTTTATATAGGATTTTTAGTAACTTCATTGGGAATAAACAATAAATCTAAGGGTTTCAATAACACAATTTTCGTATCATTGGGTTCGTCTTACTTACTTGAATATAATCATCAAGTTATCTTTGATCCAACCATTCAATTATTTTATAATGTATTTCATCTTTTTATATGTGTAATTGTCATCTCATCACCAATAAGCACTTTTTTATAATAAAAAATCAAAATTAAAAGTATCGTGTTGGTAATAATAAATCACATTCATAACAATGATTCTTTTATTTTATAACCATTTTTTCCTTTCAAAATTATTTTCTTTAATGAAATAAAAATATGTGTTTTTATTCATATTACACATACTATAATCTATCTATTTTATGAATTTAATGTATTTAAACGTTTCTTCGAAGCATGTTTTTCTCTAAAATGACCTAAAATCTTAATGAAGGTTTTTCTTTTAAGTATTTACTAATTTTGATTTATTAGATTTATTTTTGTCTTTTTGAGGATCCATTATTTGGAACTCTTAATAATATTATTATTTAGAGTCTTATTATTTCATTCTCAAAGTAATTTACACTTCATATTTTATAATAATTTTTAAAATATTATGTAAAAGCTTTTGTATTTTCACTTCTATTTTTCTTCCACGTTTTATCCCTCATGAAGTGATGTTTTTATAATACTCTATATCATAATACAATATGATTTATTTTTAAATATGATATTTTTGATATCGTTTAAATTACTAAGTTCACATTATGTGTTTTTCTAGTTTAAAAAAATCATTTTTTCCATGGGTTCTTTAAGGTATGATTGTGGTAGATTTTAGGCGACATACATATTATGGATAATGATGGGTGGGGTCCCATATCTATCCCAAAATGTATTAAATTATGTTTATATATCATGATATAGTTATGAATGTACAAAATTATTCTTACCACACAATAATGGGCATGATGAAGTTTCTCACATTTTTAGGATTATACATAATTAGTTAGTTCACATATACATGGGAATAGTGAGTTTTATAATAAATGTTTTCACATGAATATGGTTGTTCCAAATTTACTATTTATTTATAATGTTATGCCACATAACCATGTTTTTTTCAATTTATGTTTCATTAATAATTTTTTTACCAATTTATGCCACATTTCCGTGTTATTTATCACGTTATCCTACATCTAAATGTTTTTTATTTTTTTGTCCAATATTTACATGTTTTTCATCAAGTTATATCGCATATCCAATATGGTTTTAATTTTCATTTTATGTCAAATTTTCATGATTACCCCTTATTTTTTATGTATTCTAAACACTTATACCATGAACACATGTTTTATCATTGTTGATAGTTATTTTGAGCTATGTAATAAATTTTAATCTTAGTTATCAATCATGTTATGATATTATGTTTTTCTATCATGTTTTATGATTATAATTTATTGTGTTATGATTTTTTATTAATTAATTGATATCTTCCCAGTGTTCTCCTTCATTTTTATGATCTAACACATTATGATATATTTTCCCTTACTGAGCATCTGATCACACATACGTGATATTATTTTGTTAATTCGCATTCTCTTTATGAAATATTCTAAAGGATTTGAATATATAAAACTAGTTCAGTTAGAAAACCAACTATTTATAACCTATATTGAAACCTATAGATTCATATGTCAACATATGCACTTTATTTATCAAATCCTCCTTCTATGTTTATAGTTTACTTATATGTACATTCATTAATTTAATTATACTTGTTACCAATTTTCATTTTGATAAGATAAAGTATGTAACCCAAAAACCCCAAGTTAACAATTGGTGTAGTGAGAACTTTTGGGATTATCCCAATAAGAAAACTAATGGGATTGGTGTTGGAATGAAAACCCTCAATAAAATTCTCATCTAACTATCTCAAGAAATAGGAAATAGCCTAAATCATGTCAAGATATTGAACACACCATTGAAGGAGAAACTCTCTATCAATTCATTTATGAGACAACATCCACCCTCATTTTATGGGACTTTTAATCCACTGTTTCTTGAGAAGTAGGTCAATTCAATAGAAAATATATTTTTTATTCTTGAGTTCCCAGACCATGAGATATTCATTTTTTATATATATCATATTGAATGTGATATTGACCATTAGTGGAGTCTTATTAATAATATAATAGAAAAGGAGGAATTAGAGTTTATGGTTTGGTAAGTGTTCAAAGATATATTTTTTACTAAGTATTTTCCTCTAACTCTTCACACAAAAATGGAGCAGGAATTTTTTGAATTGAAGAAAAAATAGGGTAAATATATTAGATCATATGAAAAAAATTACACATAGTCATGAGGAATTAATTTTGTTTCATCTATAATATTGATAGAAAAATCAATATCTTCTTTACTGGATTAAAGCCTATTATTCTAAGGGTGTTACCCATAAGAGGATTTAGAAGCTACAAAGAGATTTTTCAATTTTATCTTAAGGTAAAGATAGATACTGGAACCTCTCAATATTCCAAGGAAAAGAAAATAAATTTTGGTATCATGGAAGAATCAAATATAAAATACACGGTGGGAAGAAATTCAAATTTTTTATATACTATAAATGTGGGGGAAATTACTATGGTGACTTTCTTAGGGGATTGGGGATTTTTTTTGAGTGTAGTAAAGTAGGAAACAGATATTATAAATATTAAAATATGGATAAGAGGTTGATTAATGGAATATAAGAGAAGAAGGTCCCAATAAATGATCCGCCCATAATAAAATTATTCAAGTTCAAGGAGCTCATTCATTATGTGAATCAATGTGCTAACCTAATGGCCAATAAAGAAAATATGCCCCAAAAGCATCCCAAACCAAGGGAATAAGGAAGGCAATTCAAAATTATAGTTACCCAAGATAAACATAGAAAAATATTTCATTATTTTTCATGAATAATAATTAAATCTCAAAAATAGCCACACAAACTGGATAATCAAAGGTTTAGTGTCTTTGGGGTCTAACTATATAAGAAACATAGGTGAACATTTCTCAATAATCAAACCACACATGACTCTTTTAGATACTTATCATAAGTTATAACCATCTTGATAACCAGGGGAAGGAAAGAATAAGTAATTGGTGAGCTTAAATGATCAATAATAGAAAACTTATCAACATGTCATAAAGGGTTATATCATAAGCATATGGGGAAACATGATCGTGGGAGAAATATATTATTAAAAGAGCGTGGAAAAATAATAATTTTATATAAGTCATAATAGAAGGACATTTAATCACAAAAAAACAAATATATACCACAGAAAACGTGCATCCAATCATTAGACAGTAAACATGAGTCATAAAGCGTAATCATAGGTCTACTATTATGACGTAGAAGTGTAACATCTAGGTTTTTTAAAAGGAAACACAATGTTCGATATTGTACATGATACGCCACATTGAGCTTAAATGAACAACTAAATATTATTATTTAATATAGTAGTTATCACCTAGCTGTTATATTAGAGGGAATGTGTAGTTTTAACTGAATTATGAAATTATGGTTTAACATTCTTATATAATGATTCATTTTAACTTCAAATGAAACTAAAAACCAATTGAATATAAAGGATGTATTTTAATGATAACCTATTTAATGTGAATAATTGTGTTTATAAAATAATCAAATAACTCTTTTTGGATTTTATTAATGAAATATAAATTCAAAATATTGTTAAAAATTCATCCTAAGTATTTTCTAGACATGATATAAGAATAAATTCAATTTTACGGATAAAAAGAGTATTTTTCAAAAAAATGCATTTTCACCACTTTTTCATGGAGAAACCTTTTAAATATAGTTTTTGACAATTTTATAAGTCCTATTTTACTAAATAAATTTATTATTTTGAACTAGGACATCAAAATTTACATTTGTTGAATTTTGGTATTTTTCTGATAAAAATCATTTTTGATGAATAGTGAAAAATTCTACATTTTAATTCAAAAATGATTCTTTTCATAATATTTAATTATATAGTTAAATTTAAATTTCAATTGATTTTAAAGTTTAATTATATTAATTATATATTATTTAATCCAATAGAGTTCATTATAATCAATTTCATATTTAAATTGAATATAAAAACTATGTGAACTTTTCAATGTTTTACTTAAAAACCCTGTTTTCTCATTCTGAAAACGGGATTAATTTTAAATTTAATTTATCCACTTATGTGATTTGAATTTTCAAAAACTAACATATATATTTTTAATAAGTATTAAAAATTTGATCTAATAGGATCAAAATAATTTTTTGTGAACAAAAAATTTATTGTTTTATTTACCACAGTTAAAGGGTAAATCAAGTAAATAAAGGTTAAAAAATTATAATAAAAAAACTACCCTAACGCTTGTCCTACCCATATTGAATGAGTTATAGAAGACAATGAAAATCCTTGGGTCGAAATTTTGGCATTTTGAATCCATTTGGGTGTGATTAAGACATTTATAACATTTAATTTAAAGGAAATGAAAATAGATCATTAACATGTATCTCATTACTAAAACAATTTTAATATGGGGTTACATAATTGATATCTTTGACTATAAATAGTTTTTATAAAAATAAAAATATTAACAACATCATGGTATTTTATTTATAATTTTTATAGATTAAATAATTAAATTTAATTATAACACAATAATGATGTAGTGATTACTTTATTAAATAAATAATCAAATAAGTAATCTTATAAATATTAAAATCAATGTTATTTGACAAAATTTATCTGATACACTACTTTTATAAGTGACTATGAGATGTTATAATTCTATTTAATGGTTTTTTTAGAATTTATATCTCTCTTTGGACTTTATTAAAATTCAATGAATTGAATATTATAAAAATTGACATAATTGATATTTTATAAAAATAATAATTTACTAAATTATTTAAAAAACCAAAAAATATTTTAAAATTAAAAAGTTTCTATGATAAGGTATAAAAGTTAATTTAGTTTCCAATTATGGTTAATTGACTCCATATAAGTAAAATTTATAGCCTCTTAATATTTAAAATGTTGTTACCAAAATTAAAATTAAATGAGAAAAAATAAGGGTAGACCGAAAAGATAAGGTTTAAAATAAAATCAATACATGTCTTAAAATTATTTAATGAGAAGATTTAGAACTATCCTAATCTTATATTATATATAACTCATATTTGAGTCATTTTTAAAAAAAATATATATATTAATTTAATATTTTATGAATTTCCAAGGGTGCCCCTCCCCTCTCCTATAAAAAGGTACTCACTATTGTCTAATACTCACATTTCAAAAACCATTTGGTTCATATAGGAACTACCCAAATATCTTCCAAGAATCCCTATCCACATTTTTTAGGCCTTAATTTATGCATAACATCCTTCTTAGATGTGTTAAAGTGTTCTTCAAAGGTGATCAACTGGAGAAGATGTATCGTGTTGTTTAAGTGTTTCAAATTTATTTATTCTTACACTTCCTTTAAATCTACTTCATCCATGATGAACTAAATAATAAATTATCCTAAATATATTGAGATGTTATTATTTTAATATTATCACCTAAATCCATTTCCAATTTCATTAAATAGGAAATGAATATTTCGTTCATGTGTACGGCGGACTACCGCCTCGCGAACTGATATAGTTCGTTTTTCATTACCGTCTATCAAGATTGGTAATAATTTTTGAATAAATTTGTATATATGATATTAATTACATATTACTCATTTTAAAATAATAATATTTATATTATGTTCATACTTTCTTTATACATAAAATAGATAATGTTGTTTGTGTGTACGTGTGAACTATCACCTCTACAAAGCGATATGTATCGTTTTTATTCACTGTATCACTTGTATGATATATATAACTATATTTAAATGATTATTATGATTTTAATAATATTATTATAATTATTTAATGATAAAATAATAATTAATTTATTTCCATAATGATTAATGAAAAATGGAAATTGTTACTCATGCGTATGTACGGCCTGCCGTCTCCATGATTATAATGTTGTTAATTTTTCATAATCATAATTAGTGGTTTGATTTAAAAAGTATGATTAATTTATAAAAAAAATTTGTCATTAATACTATTCTATATATTATGGAATTATGAAAACATGGAAAATTTATAACATAACATGTTCATTTTCAACTCATGTACCGAATATATACAAAATGTCTAATGTGAACTTAAATAATTATGTAATTTTTATACCATGCTAATAATTGATATAAAATTTTTAACAAACTTGAAATAGGTTCTCATGAAAATATATATTAACCTGAATTTATTATTCTGGAATATAAAGATTGTACATGGTGAGTCTGATTCAAGGTAAGGGACTTCATCTCAATGTCCTTTCATTGAGTCGTTTCCTGATAATACACGTCTTTATTATTTTATAAGGTGTATAATCAAACCCTTTTAATTTTAACACATTAAAAGGTATTTAAAAGGAATTATTTTTTATATGAAGATTTTTAATAAATTAAAAAAGAATATTTTTATCATATGTGGTGACAAAAACTTCTTTATCATCGTAACTGTTATTTGATATTCTACTTCCTCTATAAGCCATATTGTTTTTAAAAAGAAAAAGAAAAATACCTTATTCCCTTTTTGGTTATTCTGGTATTGAAAATGGTTTTTAAATTATATTGACTATTTCAGTATCTCGAAATGATTTATTTTTATTGAAAATTAAATTTTATTAGTGACTTGTTGATAAGTGCAATCTTTTATGTGTTATGATTATATAATAGTACATAGACATTTGACTGGTGGTTATGTGATAAACCAAAGATAGATGGTTACATGATAAACTAGAGATATCTGGTTTTTTGATAAACCAAGGAAGGTTGGTTACATTATAACCTCCAATGCATTGGGTATGTAAGTCATCTATATGGCTATTCCACTTAGTGATAAGTGTGGAAGTCGACCATATGGTTATTCCATTTAATTATGATTATGTATCAAGTTTCATTTATATGTTATATGTGATTTATATGGGTTTTATGGTAATATTTTGATTACAAAAACATTAATCAATAATCTTAAATTTAGTGAAGTGTATTTCCTAATTCTTATAGGTGAAATGTATTACTTTATGAAAAAAGTATTCATGGTTTACATGTTTTTTCAAGACTAATAGTTTTCCTTCTTGTGTATATCCCTTACTAAGATTTTCTTACTCCTATAAAGTTTTGAAAAAAAATTCACATTATATAAAGGAGAATAGAGTCAATGATGGGATCAAGGAAAATGTATGATGTTTAAATGTGAAACTAAACATTTATTTTTAAAATATTTTGTTCTATGAATAAAAAATGGATATTGAGTAGAAGTGTCTACTTTGTAATATTTAAGTTATTATGTATTATTTATGGTCTAATTATCTAAATCTATAAAATTTAAAAGATCATTAATGTAAAATAAATTCAATTTATTGAATTAACTCAAGATTACATAATGTTTAAGGTTAAGGGCCTATAGTTAGTATCAGAGGGTGGTTTTGATAACTTTAGAGGTTAGGGTGATATTTAATCACAGGATACAAGTTATATATAAACACAATGGTTATAATAATAGAAAGATTCATATTTATTTTAGATAAATTTAATGAATTTTAGATAACATGAATAAGTATATCTTAGTTTTTATCTTCCTTATGTGATTATTTTATTGATATACTCACACTAACCTATTTGGTTTTAGTAAATGGATTGATCTAGGAGGAACCAAAGAAACAATGGATGTGAAGGAATGCGTGGTGATTATATGAATAAGAAACCAAATGAAATGGGAGGTGAAATGAGAAATACATTACTAATTATAAACTAACTATCAGGTGTAATGATTAACCACATAAACTATAGTGATTTTTCTGATGCATCATATATGAGATAAATGAATCCCTATGCAAGTTCAGGTAATAATGATCATAAAGGTAAGCATGTTAACCAACATATTTGTCAATGATGTGGAAAGAAACACCTATAATAATTTTTTAAAGTTATAGGAAGGTGTTATGGATGTGGTAATGAAGGTTATAAAGCAATAACCTATCAAAGAAAAATGAAGCTTTCAGTTGGCTCTAGGAAAGGGAAAGAAGTTATTTCTGAGTAATGAGTTGAATGTTTTAAATTTAGGGTGTATAGTCATTATGAAAATAGATGTCCAATGAAAAAGGTTTAGGAATGGGATCAGTAAGACTATATTAATATGTCTTTAGTAATACCTAATTTCATCTAATTAAAGATGATGAAAATGAAAATGACATATGAAAGTTATGGATTATTTTCTTGTCTCTTGTTTTGAAATTATTGAATATAAGTAAATGATTCATGGTTTTTTTTATAGTAAAAAAGTTTTAAAGAATAATATAAAAAATTGTGGTTAAGGGGGCATGAATAGTATAGAATGATTAAGAATTATGCATTTCAAGGATTCAAGAGTTATGTTAGATCTATGGATGATGAAATGTTTAGAAGAATTATTTCTCTTTTTCTGATAGGATTACTTTAAAATAATTTTTATAGTATGTGTAACACTGAATTTTGTTATGTGAAAATTTTATTTGAGTAAGAATTATCTTTTCTTATGTGTTCATAATTATAAAGGTATGAATAACCATTAGGGTTTATATGATCTTTTATTTTGAGTTAATTATGGGTTATTACATTTTGGATTTAAAAATGAAAGGTATGAACTAAACATTGGAGATAAAACATGTTATAATTATTTATTAGGATTTTATATCATTTGGGAATGTTATAAAATTATATAATTTTGGGAAAAGGACAACCAAAAGGAAAGGTGACAACCCATCATGTCGTAAAAAGCTATGGAAATCAAACCCACAACCGAATTGCGACATGGATTTATCGCCTTCCACTGGCCTATATGATGTCCCAGGTTAGTATGACTTTTCTTTTTAGGTAGAAGATTTTATATAATAAGAATAATATGATTTTGGGAACTTGTGTTTTATTAATTGGATATCCTTAGTATTGGAAAATGATTTGGGAAATAATTGATAAATTTTATTTTGGAAGACATTAAAAGTATTTGGAACTTTATATGATTATGGTAAATAGAATACTATGTTATTTCAATTGAGGAGTAGTGGTTTATTTTTATTTTGGAAGAATCTATGATTTTTATTGTGGACTTATGGATATGTGGGTTATTTATGGAAATGATTAACCTATCTTGGAGAATATGTTAATAGGTTAATTACTATTTGGTATAAGACAATATGATTGGTTGACGTTATTTGCAGATAAATGTTTAAATTTATCCTGGAATACTATGTGATCGAATCCTTCTGAATTTTGGGCTTCAATCTTAGTTTGCATTGTTTTAAGGAATTTTAAGGATATTTATTTTTTGAATGGTCTATGTTGAACATAAGGTATTACTATTGAATTTTAGAGATTAATATATTTTTTATCATATAAAGTTTTATACATTTTGGATAATTATCTTAACTTTTACTATCCATTTTGGTTTTGGTTAATGTTTCAAGACTGGATAAATGGATAGTTATTCTTTTTTAGATTATGTGATTCTATAGAAGTGGATTCATCTTAAATAATCATCATTTGGGGAAAAAGATGAGTTTGTGGTGGAATTAGATTAGTTAATTAAATTCTACTTTTCAAGTAATTATATTTACTTGTGATATTAGTATAAGTAGTAAATTAATTCCGCAACTGTATGAAAAGGATCTTAAAATAAAAATGTTTTTTGTTTACTTTTCCTACTTTGATATCAAATATTGTTTAACTCATCAAAAGTTTGTGGTTTTATGATTGTTAACTTTATCCTGATCATGTTTTCTATAACTCTCTATAAGAATATTATGGTTATTTTTTCTTCCATATGTATGTTATTCTACATGGAATCCTAGTACATGTTATCTTATGTGACCTTCAAACAATCATTTCTTTCTTTTAAAGTGGAAGTTTTATTAATCTTTTTTCTAATGTGGGGTTTCAATAAAGGTATTTTGAAAATTTATACCAATGTTACCAACCCAAAATTCAAATTTCAAGGACATAATTTCCAAAATGTGGGAGAATGTAACATCTGGATTTTTTTAAAGGAAACACAATGTTTGATAGCATACATGATACGCCACATCGAACTTAAATAAAAAAACTAAATATTATTATTTAATATAGTAGTTATTACCTAGCAGTTAAAATTGAGGGAATGAATGGTGTTAAATAAATTATGAAAATATGTTTTACACATGTTTATATAATGATTCATTTTAACTTTAAATGAAACTAAAAACCAATTGAATATAATGAATGTATTTTTATGAAAACCTATTTAAATATGAATAATTGTTTTTATAAAATAATAAAATCATCATTTTTGTGTTTTATTAATGAAATATAAATTCAAAATAATGTTTAAAATTCACCCTATTTATTTTATATACATGATATATGAACAAATTCAATTTTACAGATAAAATGAGTATTTTTGTAAAAATGCAGTTTTACCTCCTTTTGATGGGGAACCATTTTTAAATATATTTTTTGACACTTTTATAAGTTCTATTTGAAAACTTAAAATTATTATTTTTAATTGGGACATAAAAATTTACTTTGTTTGAATTTTGGTGTTTTTATAAAAAAATTCATTTTTTAATGAATAGTAAAAAAACTCCATTTTAATTCAAAACTGGTTTTTCATTTAATTTATTAATTTAGTTATATTTACCTTTTAATTTGTTTTAAAGTGTAATTATATTATGATTTTATTATTTAACTCAATGGAGTTCATTATAAGAAATTTTATTTTTAAATTGAATCGAAAAACTTTATGAACTTTTGAATATTTTACATAAAAAATTGTTTTCTCGTTTCAACAACAGGATTAATTTCAAATTTAATATTTTCACTTATGTGATTTTAATTTTCAAAAAATAACATACATTGTTGTAATAATTATGAAAAATATTATCTAATAGGATCAAAATAATTTTTTATGAATAGTAATTTTATTATTTTATTTACCACAGTTAGAGTAAATCATGTAAATAAGGGTTGAAATAATATTATATTAATACAAAACAACCCTAAAACTTCTAATAACATTATTGGATGAGTTATGTACTATCAATAAAATCATTGTTATAAAATTTTGTCCATTGGAATCCACTTTTCTATGATTAAGGCATTTATAACATTTAATTTAATGTAAAGGCAAAAAGATCATAAACATGTCTCTTTTTACTAAAGAAATTTTAATCTGGGGTTATATAAGTGATATATTCAACTATAAATAGTATATATAAAGATATAAAATATTATCTATGTAATATTATTTTATTTATAATTTTTATACATTAAAAATTAAGTTTAATTATGACACAATAATGATGTAGTGACTTCTTTATTAATGAAAGAATCAAATAAGTGATATTATAAATATTAAGTTAAATATTATTTGACATAATTTATATCATACACAAATTTTTTAGGTGACTATGACATTTTATAAGTCTATTAAATTATTTTTTAGAAGTTATATCTCTTTATGGATTTTATTTAAATTCAATGAAATGAATAGTGTAAAATTGACAAAATTGATATTTTATAAAAATAATAATTTATTAAATTATTTAAAAATACTAAAAATATTTTAAAATTAAAAAGTGGATATGAAAATATATAAAAATTAATTAAGTGTCCAATTATGGGTAATTTATCCCATAAAAGTAAAATTTATAGCCACTTAATATTAAAACATTTGTTACCACAATTAAAATTAAAAGAGAAAAATTAAGTGTAAAATGAAAAGATAAGGTTTTAAAAAAAATCAATACATCTCTATAAATTATTGGATGATATGATTTATAACTATACCCATATTATATTATAAATAACTCATTTTGGATTCATTAGGATTAAATAATTAATTTATATTAATTTAATATTTTATGAGTTTCTAAGGGCGCCTCTCCCCTCTCCTATAAAATTGTATCCACTATTATCTAATAATCACACATCAAGAACCATTTTTTCTGAAAAATACCTACCCAAACCTATTCCTATAATCCCTATCCACATTCTTGAGTTATTATTTTAGTCATAACACCCTTCTAAAAGGTGTTAATTTTTTCTTCAAATGTGATCGACCGAAGAAGAGGTCTCGTTTTTAAGTGTTTATAATTTATTTCTTCATAGAATTAATTTAAATCACCTTCAACCATGATGAACTAATAAATATAGTATCCTAAATATAATTATATTGTATAATGTTAATATCATCACCTAAATTCATCTTTAATTTCATCAAATTCGAAATGAACATTTTGTTCGTGTGTACGGCAAAATACCGCCTTGCGAACCGATATAGTTCTTTTTTCATTACCATCTATCAATACTAGTTATAATGATGAATTAAATGTTTATATATGATATTCATGACATATTTTTCACTTTAAAATAATATTATTTTAATTATGTTCTTACTTTCCAGACACGTAAAAATGAGAACGTCGTTCATGTGTACGTGTGAACTATCACCTCAAAGAAGCGATGTGATTCTTTTTTATTCACCACATCACTTGTATCATATATATAATTATATTTAAATTATTAATATTATGTAAATCATATTATTATTCTTATGTAAATATAAAATAATATTTACATTATTGTCATAATGATCAATGAAAAATGGAAAATGTTACTCTTGCGTACGTACGGCCTACCGTCTCAATGATTATAACTTTTTTCATTTTTCATAAACATAATTATTTATTTGATTTAAAAATTATGACTAATATATAAAAGATTTTATTATTTAGTGAATATTTTTCCATAAATTATGGAATTATAACCACATGGACAATTTTCATCATAACAAGTTTATTTTTTACCCATGTACTGAATATCGACAAAACATATGATGTGAACTTAAATAATTATATAATTTTTATAACACGGTAATAATTGATATAAAAGGAATAATAAAATTGAAAAATTTTATCATGAAAGTAGATATTAACCTAAATTTGTTATTCTAAAATATAAAAAATTTACTTGAGGAGTCGAATTCAAGGTAAGGGACTTCATCTCAATCTCCTTTCATTAAGGAATTTCTTGAAAATACATATATTTATTCTTTTATAAGGTGTATAATCAAACCCTTTGACTTTTAACTCATTAAAATATATTCAAAATGAATCTTTTTCTATGAACTATTTTACTAAATGAAAAAAGTAATGTTTTTAACATATACGGTGACAACAACTTCTCCCCCACTGTAACCATTATTTAATATTTGGCTTCCTCTATAAGACTTAATGTTTTTAAAAAGGAAAAGAAAATCCATTATTCCCTTATTGGTTATTTTTTTATTGAAAATGTTTTTGAAATTGGATTGACTGTTTCAATATATTGATATTATTTATTTTGATTGCAAATGAAATTTTATGAGTAAATTATTGATAATTGAAATCTTTTTTGTGTTATGATTATATAATGGTACTTAGACATTTGATAGGTGGTTACATGATAAACCAAATATGGGAGGTTATGTGATGAAGCAAATATGGGTGGTTCTATGATAAACCAAGGATAGGTGGTTATGTTATAAACTCCAATTCATTGGGTATGGAAGTCTGTTGTATGGCTATTCCATTTAGTGATATATGTAAAAGTCTACTGTATACTTATTCCAATTAAGTATGATTATGTAACAAGTCACCTTTATATGTTATATGTGATATTTATGGGTTTACGGACATATTTAGATTAAAAAAAAGGTATGAAATGATCTTATATTTATGTAAGTGTATTTTATACTTATTAGAGGTGAAAATTATTGATTTATGATAAAGTATTCATGGTTTAAATGTTTTCTCAAGACTAATAGTTTTTCTCATTATGTATATCTCTCACTGAACCTTTTATAATCATCCCAAATTTTGAAATTTTTTTGTAGGATATAAAGGTGAATAGATTCAATGATGGAATCAAGTAAAAGTCATGATTATTAAACCTGAAAATAAACCATGTTTCTTTTTAAAAGTTTTTGTTTTATTAAAATAATACACAATGAGTAAAAGTTTATATTTTGTAATATTTAAGTTGTTATGTATGAGTTATGGCCTAATTTTCTAAATCTCAAAACTTGAAAATATCCTCACTGTAAAATAAATTCAAATTATTAAACTAACTCAATATTACGTAATGTTTAAGGATGAAGCCTTATAAAGACTGTGGTATAAACATAATCATATAAATAATATGTCAAGGATACCCACCAAGAAATTCATAACATTGTAGTATTAGGTTATCACCCTTGTACCTAATTGGGCTTGTGATAATCCTTTTGGGTACCCATGGTCTTCGGATAAAACATCTTATATACACCTCTCACATGGGATAAATCCTCTAGTATACACTTTGTCTTGGGATAAAACCTCATATATACACTTTTTCTTAGGATAAATCCTATTTTATACACTTTTTCTTGGTATAAATCCCCTAATATACTCTTAAAATTTGAATAAATCCTCCAGTTTACCCATTTTCTAGGGATAAGTACTCATGTTTACCCTATATCTTCGATTAAATCCTTCTTTGTACCCTTTTTCGTGGGATAAATCCTATTTTCTACCATTTTGTTTGGGATAAATTATACTATATACTCTTTTGAGATCATGAGATATGAGCTTTACCAATTAATTAAAGGTATATATTGTACCCCACCCTTAAATCATCCATACATAGGGTTCTACTTGAAAAAAAAATCATTAAACACATCATAAAGAACCAATGGAAAGAATCATGGGCTTCATAAATTTTCTAGATGGTATCACAAAAAATGGCCTTGAGAATGTAAATAGATGATTCACAAAATTCAATCACACAAAATGAGTATTTCATAAGAAAAATAAATTTTTGGTTTATGAAAAACAACTTCATAGGAAAATAACATTAAATATAAAGAGGAAAGTAGCAGTGTGACTATTAAAGAATTTTTATAAGATATTCTTATCATTATCGTAAAAGATGAAGTTGCATCTCATATTAAAAATTCATTTCAAAAAGTAGAAGTAAAAAAAATTTAAAACCAATTACTTTTAAATGGAATATTAAATAGTGAAACCATTAAAATGACATAAAGATTTCAAAAAATGTTGTGAAAACGTTTTATAAACATTTACTTTTAAAAATTAAATCATAAAAAGATCCTTGAAAAAGGCAGATGTGTTTCCAAAAGGTAAAGGAAAATATCTGGAAGAACCCTAATTTTGAAAAAGATATATCAATAGTATAGACTTTAAATGAAATAAAAATTAAAAAAAAATAAATGTGTACTGGAAGATAAAACATCTTATTTTGAAAGTATGGGAGAAATTTTTAATATTTTGAAATACCTTTATTGAAAATTCACATCATAAAATAAGTTCATAAAAATAGGTTAGAAAATATGATAAAGTCATGATAATGGTGATAATATATAGAACATAATTATGTTTCTAAATATGAATAACTTTTAAGGGAAGGTAAAACATGGACATGGATGAGAAATTATCATTAAAGATGGTGAGAATTATTCTTAATGATGATATAATTTTTGAGAAAGAAATTCAACATGGTAAAATATTATCAGTTTAAAATCGACATTTTAGTTAAAAAAAATGACACTCACTAAAAACCAATCAAAATAACTCATATTTTCTTGATAATTTAGTAAATTGATTAATATTTAATTTTTTGATGTGTATGAATCAATATCATGTCAAACCGATACATGATGTGATAAATATGAGTCATAGTGTGTGTTTCTAGTTTAAAATGACATTTTTGTAGAAAAGAAAAGTAAAGAACTAAAAACTAAGAAAATTAAATCATATGGTGTTTTATAATTTCATTAAATTATCCCTAAGCCATTTCATATGTTTATGAATCAACCTCACCTCATTCTGATACATGGTGTGACCGGTATGACTCCAAGTGTGTCTTTTTATTTAAAATTGAAATCAATTTTAATAAAAAGGATAACTAACCTACTCAAAAATAATAAAAAGCATTTGGAATATTTTAATACTTTATTAAAACAATCCATATATCATTTGGGATGTGTATTAATCAGTTTTACCTCAATATTATGCAGGATGTGACTAGTATGACTAAAAGTGTTCGTTATGAGTTTAAAAATAACATTTTAGTTCAAAAAGTGTCACTAATTAAAAACTACGAAACCCCACAAAAATTTTATTAATAAATTTGGAAATTGATTCGTAAATAATTTTTGATTTCCAAGAATTGGTCTCATTTAAAACTAATAAATGATGTGATCAGCGTGAGTCAAAGTGCGTGTTTCTAGTATAAAATAATATTTTAGTAAAATGGACAAGTGGCATACTCAAAACCGATCAAATGCATTCGAATTGTTTTGATACTTTATTAAAGGTATCTATATGTCATTTGGGATGTTTAGAAATCATCCATACCTCAATTTTACACATAGTGTAATTGGTATGACTCCAAGTGCATATTTTTATTTAAAATTTACATCAATTTTACTAAAAAGGTCAACTGGCCTACTCAAAACTGAGAAAAAGCATTCAAATTGTTTTGATACTTTAGTAAAACAATAAATAAGTCATTTTGGGATGTGTAAGAACTAGCCTCACCTCAATCTGATTTGCAGTGTGACTGATATGAATCAATGTGTTCGTTGTCAGTTTAAAATTGATATTTTCATTCAAAAAGTGTCACTCATGGAAAACGTAGAAAAAAACTCAGATTATCTTCATAATTTAAGTCATTTATTCATAATCTATTAATGAAATGTAGGAATTTATCTCATGTAAAACCTAAAAACAGTGATATTGATATGAGTAAAAGTGTGTGTTTCTAGTTTAAAATGACATTTTAGTAAAAAAGGAAAGTGACGTACTCAAAACCAAGAAAACAAATTCATATTATTTTTATAATTTTAGAAAACAATAAAAAAGTAATTTGAGATGTGTAGGAACCATCCTGACCTAAATCCAATTCATGGCATAACTGGTATGACTCCAAGTGCATATTTTCAATATATATTTTTCATTTTATTTTAAAATGCTCAATACATCACCAAAACTGAGAAAATGATCCTATATTGGTGTCTCATCATTCTATATGTTATTACTTAATTAATTTCTTGTCATTTTTATATTATATTTATTTAGTTAATTTTCCTATAGAAAATTCTTGAATATGAATAAGAAATTGTGTGATGTATAAGAATCAACTAAAACTCAATTTTATACATAGTATTCCTAGTATGAATCAATTTTTAATTAAGAATTAACACTTTATATTAATTTATTTTTTAAAATAATTTCTAACAAAAAATTGTTTCTTATATAAGTTTTCATATTGCTCGAACAAGGATTTGGATCAAAAGAAAAAGGAACAGTATTATTTTTTGAATGTATGTAATAATTTGTACATTTTTAATTGTATAAGACAATGTTTTAAATTTCTATAATATATTTTTTTCTTGAATTTGGGTTTTAAATTTTATTTCATTTAAATTCTGTATTGGTAGTTGATTTTGTTGATTCTATGGTGTTTTTGGTATTGTGGTGTGCTGTTACAACACACTACACTCGTGCTATAGTATGATGTTGAAGTACACGATAGCATTCCGCTTTATCAGTACTTTTAGAAGCACTAATAAAGGTAACCATTATCAGATCTTTTAGAATCATTGATAAAGGTATACTTTTTTATGCTTCAAAAAGTGCTAATAAAGTTTACCTTTATCGGTGCTTTTAAAATCACTGATAAAGGACCCTTTTATTAGAGATTTTTGTAGTGATTATAAAGGATCCCTTTATCAGTAGTTTTTTAGAACTAATAAAAGACTAGGGCTTTTAATCTCACTCTCGTAGTTAGCATTTATCTAGTGGTGATAAATGCCATTTTTAGTGCTATTAAAGAAATATTTTGTACGAGTGTTTGTCGTATACACAAAAGAATTTATCATATTTTAAAGGGAATAGAATGTAAGAAGGTATAGATGATATTAAAATTCAATAATTTTAATAATATAATAAATATTATATATATATATACATTAAAAACATCATTATATACAGTTGTGAGAGGTATTGATGGAAATAAGTCGCATCAGTTCGTGAGGTACCATACACGCAATAGATGATTTTCTTTCCCATTTTATAGAATAGGTGATGGATATATGTTATTCCATTAACCTAATAGCATATAATTATATGGGATATACTGGTTTTATTATATTTCAAATGTTAATACATAATTGAATGTTGTAAAATATGAGTGAAAAAGAAAGATGTTTGTTAAGAATATTATCTTCTCTTAAAGAATCCTCCATTGGATCTCTTCTTAAAGACCCTAGGGTTGATATTTTGGGAATACCAAAACCTGTAGAATCTGGATAATAATTTTTTTGAGAGATTCTAGAAGGGTTTCATTAATCCAAATTAATTCAAAGGTGTGAAGAAGTGGGGGGAGGGAGTTACCTTTTAGAATTGAGGAAGAGTGGTATTTTTTAATATAATAAAAACTATTCAATAATGAGAAGTCACTCTCACCCCATGTTCCTCCAAAATTTAAAATTAAATGAGTGGGGGATAGTATAGTCCATAAACATCTTGAAAAAATAGAAAAAAAAAATTAAACATGTTTTTCTATAACATCTAAGTTTCCATACTTTATCATTTTTGTTTTCACTATGATAACTAATATTTTTACCTGGAAACGTTTTCATTAAAGATTAGAAATTAATGAGCCAAATTAAATAATTTTTACCACTATTAATAAATATTAAATCTAATTTATGAAATAAAAATAATATATGTGTTGATAATAAATTCTAGCACAAGTGACATAAAGCTTGAAAACCTCATTTTAATTTTAACCGTAGTAACAAAGACTTTACCCCTTAGGGGTCAATATATTGAATATAAAAGATAAATTGGACCATGAATGGATAATAGTTGATATTTTCGATAAAAAAAATTAAAATAACTTAGTAGAATATGATATTTTTAGGAATTTTAAATCATTTGATAAAACATTATTTATTATAAAATAACATTAATTTCAATTTTGATACTATTCATTTAATTTGACTTTTAAAATATCAAGAAAATGATGGAATTTAAAACTATTACTTTAACACCTTTATAATATGATATATTTATCTAAAAAATTTATCGAACAAAGTAACTCATTCAATTTATATTAATTTTATTATTTTATTATCATTTATTTTATTTTTATATTAATAAAATAATTATTGTGTTAGTGTTTCTTAAGCATTTAAAGTTATTATATAATTGATAAAAATTAAAAATAAATTATCTTCATGAAATTGATTTCATTATGCTAAAAATGGCCATAAATATTCCTTCACAACTTTCTTTTCTCCCTATGTGAACACATAATTTAAATTTAAAATCAAGATGGTGACATTTTGTCTTCTTCATTTCATAAATTACTACATTGGTTAATTTAATGGAAAATGTCCCAAAAGCACAGAATAATCGATCATAATGTGATAATGGTAAAAATATGACTATATAATATTAATTATAAAAGTTTTTTGTCATCATTAATCTTTATAAGTTTATTTTAACCCCATTGGAAACTTGTTTTAACCTTAATTGTGTTAACTAATTTTTACTCTTTTTACAATTTATTGAGACCAAAAAATTAGTTAACCTTACTATATAATTTTATTTATTCTGATTCCAAATATGGAATCTATTTCTTCAATTCCATTCATATAATAAACAAAATTTAATTTAAAATTAAACCTGTAGACGAGATAAAAAAGGGGATTTCTAAAGAGAAAATACTCATAAGTACAAAAAAAAATTAATGTCAAAACTCAATATTAAATTAAATACAATGAGATAAATTGTGATTTTTATAATATATTTTAACTAATTTTATTTTAAAAACAATTTTAAATTAAAATTTAACATTTAAATGCATTAAATGAAAATCCAATTTTCTATAAAAATAGTATTTTTCATTATTCATTAAAAAATTCATATTTTAAAAAAAATATAAAAAATTCACTCTAAGATAATTCTGAAATTATGTATTCAAAAATAAAGTTCATTTTTTATAAAATAAAGTTTCTAAAAATGGTAAAAATAATAATTTTAATTTATCTACACAAAGCATTATGAATCCTCCTTTTAGGAAAATATAGTTTTAAAGAAAACATTTCTTTTTATTTCAAATGATAATTATTTTATTTATAATCAATAGAAAACCGTTGAATTTATTTTATACGTGTTTAAATCATATAATTTTCATAATTTTTTTATTCATATTTAGGACCAATAGTTTTAAAATTAGGTTATAATGGTATACTATATTAAGGTCTATTTAATCTTACGGTTGTATGTTATATATTTTATCAAACAAAATGTTCTTCTTCTTAAAATTATAGGGTGTTACATTCTCTACACTTTAACTAAATTTCATCCTTAAAATTTTATCATGTTCTTATAAATCAACGGTCTAACATTTGAAAATACCTTTTTTGGGAACCCACATCATAAAAATGGATAACAAAACTTCCTCTTAGAAGAGAGAAAGTGTATTATGAAGGTCATATGGAATAATACATAAATATGTTTACATGTAGCAAAACATTAGTTGGAAGTAAAAAATATTTATTTTTTAAATAAGATTTATCTATGAGATAAAATTATACACTTTTTTGTGACATAATAGACCACATATTTATTTAAAATGAGAAAAAAATCAAGATCATTTTACTAAATTTAAGGGTTTCATTTACCATCTAGAACAGAAATATAATGAAATATAATTACTAGAAAAATATAATTTCATCTATATATAAATTTACACCACAATATATTATTTTACCCTAAACAATTATTATTCAAGATGAATTTTTATTTCAGATGCAATAAAATCAAATTCTAACAGATCAAATGATTCCACAAAATAAGATAATATTAATTGACTTAACATAAACTATCATATTAACCCTAAAGTTTATCAATTCCTTTTAACTTATTTCCAAAAAAATATAAAGGCATTATTTCTTGAATAAATTTTAACTAAAACCCATACTAATTCCAATCATTTTTGTACCATATATGTAATCCAAAATACTCTTAATAATCTTTGAATCCCATTATTTAAAATCTAAAAGGAGTTTTTATGCCTTTAAACATATGATTACTTTTACACATATCATCCCAAGATACTTTAGATTTATCCCATATCACTATGGAATATAAAAGGTTTCTATTGGTCTTTATCTTTAATTTATCTTAATAGTTTATAGAGAAAATGTGAATTAACCAATGTATATCCTCTGAGGGTGTCAAACTCAGTGTATAGTAAGGGAACACTCATTATAAACCAGGATGATGGTTGAGATATAATTGACCAATACTCTTTGGGGTTATTACCACTAGATGAATTTCTTCCAAAACCACATCCAATTATATTATCCATATATGGATGTATTTCTTGGAAAACCACATTACCTCTACCTTACCAAAACTTTAGGACTATCCTATACATTAACATATCCTCAAAGTCAGTCATAGGATATGTTCTATAGTCTATTTTTTCTAAAATATAGTTCTCAGTGATACTAATAAACTTTATATGATACCACTATAAATACCTCATACCTAGTAGCCCAAATCCATTATATACTTTACTATATTTGTGAAATATTTTATCCCAAAGGATTGAATAGTTTATTTGTCTTGGTAAACGATATACATACATGATTTCCATATTATATTTGAATACATAAATTAAAACAAAAATTTTTTTAGAATACTATAATCACCTCTATAATTTCCTTGTATATCATTCATTTTACCTTACCCATATTCTTTGAAAAGGAATAAAAATATGGGTGAGATCAAATTCTCAGTAATGGTTATTTATAGTGGAAGATATCATGAGTAAATAAATCATAATCAATATGGAAGTGAAAATAACTAAAAATAAATTCCATTTAATTAATAACTCGAGTATGAAATATGACATAATCAATATGGTGTGGAAAATAATTCAATACACATTCCATTTAATAAATAAATTGAATTTTATAATTAGATAAGTCATACTAAATATGACAGGGTAAATAACGGAACACGCATGCTATTTAATAAATAACTTGGTCATAAAATGAATCCATAGATAGTTTCAATTAAATAATCTCATGGATAATAATAAATGAATTATTAATCAAATAAATGATTAATATTGGAAATCATGATCTCATGCATCTTGATATATTTACCATTAAGACCTTATTCCATGATAGATTAATTGATGGGTAGGTATAAAGAAGAAACCCTTATAAATAAGTCTACCTAACTGAATAACCTTGTGATACTACCAATGTTTTATGGGTATATCTATAATTAGGCCCCACCTATATCTTCATGTCCAACGCATTCCTCATATATCTAATGATTTCTTTTATTCATGAACAATATAACTTATCAACAAATTTTCATATCGAATAAGGACTAAAAATTAAAAATAATTTCCCCAATAAATTATATAACTTTAAATGTAAAATTACATATATATAAATGTTATATAGTTTAAATAATAATCATATCTATGAAACATTATATGGATATTTTGGGGGAATGTAATGTCCAATGATCACAAGAAAGTGAAAATTTTAAGGGAAAGTTAATAGCTACAAAAAAATAATCAAGAAAGGGAATTCCAATAATTTCCATGGTCAAATTGGTCATAAAACATCCATATAAAAAATGAGGATGATTTTAATATAACATATACCTAGTGGATTAAAAAAATGGGTTTTTTCATTGATGAATAAAATTACTATGAAAATATCATTAAAAAATTTTGAAGAAAATATAATATTCAAATTGAAAGTATCTTTTAAAAATATGAATTTACAAAATATTAGGAAGAAAATTTAAATTTGAAAAGTAACATATAAAATTGTAATGAAATATTCATATAAATGAGTGGTCATGAAGGATGAAATGTTATGTTCATGCTGAGTACATTAAAAACAAATATTCCTTTCACATTTTTGAAAGAAAATTCAAAAGTACATTGTTTGGAAAATGATAGCAAGATAAATTTCATAAGAAAAATTAAATATATAATTAATATAAAATTTTATTTTAATAAATAATTGTAAAAATAATTGAATTTTTTTTAAAACATGTATTTGGAAGAAAATATGTTTTCAACCGAAGAGAGAAATTATGTTGAATTTTATTAAAAACATCTTATCAATAATTTTAAGTGTGAAAGGGATTAAAATGGAACTATTAATTAAAATATCATGAATAACCATCGTATAATAAAACTAATTGTTTAATTACATAATGATAAAATAATTTTTTTAATGAAAATTTAAAGTATAAAAAATCCCAATTAAAATGAGACTGAAACATAAATCTCTTACCACATTGGTAACATTTAAACCGTAAGACCCATGAAAAGAATAAAATAAAATGAAAAAATAGATACTAAGAATATAATTATATTAATGAAATAACATATCAAAGGGGTAGTAGATACACCACATAAAATAAGACAGGTTTATAACAAGATATATGTCCCAAAGAAGACAATTTGGGATGACCAACCCTTACAATGATCTTAACATTGAAGTGAGAATTAATAAATGAATCATTTAAGTGAATCAAATTTCAATATGAATAAAAAAGGTGGAAATAAAATATAATATTATCAAAATTAATTACACACATAATCTAATAATATCAAATAAATCTAAGAAGTAATATAACCCAATGAAAAGAAATTGAGTTATGCAATTATTTACCACATGGTAATTTTCAATACAAATCCCCTTGGGTGAAATAATTAAAATTGAAACATAAAATAACATTAATTTTGAAGTATTCATGATATTACATGTAAAATTAATATTATATACACCATATAAAATAAATTAGGTGAAAAATAATACCATATTCCCCAATCAAAGGAAATTGAGACAAAATACCTTAACTTTTGATTACTTTTAGTTCATCACAATTTAACCTACTATATTTTGATTCTAAACATGTTATTAAATTATTAAAGGACTATATTAATATTTATAATTTCATATATTATCCTTTTCTGACATATTATAACTCATTTGTTAATAGTATTTCATAAGTACTGTTGTTTTGTGTGTTAACTGCCCTGTTTTCTCATGCATGTTTTAATGTGAAAGATATAGTTCTTGAGAATTTTATATAGTTACATAATATCCAAAATGATATTAATTTTATAAATATATTATTTTAATTATATATATTTTTATAATCATTATTGAAATTTTATCATGGATAATAGATCACATCACTTCGTGGATATGGTAAGTCGTACGAACACCCGAGCGACGTTATTATTTCCCTAACATGTGAAAGCGTAAGGAAGTGGATGATATATTAATTTTAAAAAAATAATATCATGTCATATATATCCCATATACTAATTAAATTTATCTGTATTACCTTCCAGGTAAACCTTAAGTGAAAAATTAATCACATCACTTCATGAGGCTGTGGTTTGTCGTAAACACGAGCAAAGTCAAAATATTTCAAACAGAATTGAAAGTAAGAAGATATATGTGATATGAAAATTAAATAAAGTATAATTATATCATAAATATTATATATATATATATATACACACATTAAATCCATCATTATATTCAACTATGAGAGGTGCTGATGGAAAATGTGTCACAATGGTTTGTGAGGTTATAGTCTGACATACACACGATCGATGATTTTGTTTCCCATTTGATTGAATAGGATATGGATATAGGTTATTGCATTAAATTAATAATATATTATTATATGGGAGATATTATTTTTATTATATTTTAGTTTTTAATACATGTTTTTTGGTTGTAAAATAATAATGAAAAAGAAAGATCTTTTTAAAGATGATTGTCTTCTCTTAGAGAGACCTCCTTTGTATCTCCTCTTAAGGAGCCTAGGGTTTGTCTTTTTGGGATAAAAAACATATATAATGTGTTTAAGGATGTTAAGTAGATATTTTTTATTTTTTTATCTATAAAAAATATTAGAGAGGTGTGGAGAAGAGAGGGTAGGGAATGCCCTTTTATAATTGAGAAGGAGCAGTGTTTTTTTAAATACCTGAATCTATTTAATGATGGGAATTCACTCTCACCCCAAGTAGCTTAGAAATTAATAATTAAATAATTGATTAGATTATATGTTCTAAAATCACCTCCAAAACTTAAAAACATGTTTTAAACATATTGTTCTTTAACATATAAGTTTCCATACTTTACCATTTTTATTTCACTCTAGAAACTAATATATTTACCAAGGTGATTTATCTTTTAAGCATAGAAATGAATAATCCATATTAGATAATTTTTTCCCACTGGATATAAATATTAAATTTATTTTATCAAATAAAAATCCTATATTTTTTTAGGATTATTTTTAACACAAGTGCATGTAACGTACAAAAATATCCTTTTAACCTTGATCGTTGTAACAAAGTTTTTAATATTTAGGGATCAATATAGCCACTATAAAAGAAAAATTAGAGCAAGAACTTAGAATAGTTGATATTTTAATACATTTATAAATAAATTTGAAGAATATATTATTTTTAATAATTTTTAATCATTTAATAAAATATTACTTGTTATAAAATAACATTATTGTCAATTTTGACAATTTTCATTTAATTTGACTTTAAAAAAATCCAGAAAATGATGAAATTTGAATCTATTCTTATCACAAATTTACAACGTGATATATTTATATAAAAATTTCATGGAATAAAATAATTAATTCAATTTATAATAATTTTATTATTCTTAGTTTCATTTATTTTATTTTTCGATTAATTAAATAATTATTATTTTGGAGTTTCTTAAGCATTTAAAGAAATTATAAAATTAATAAAATTTAAAAACAAAATACCCTAACTAAACTAATTTCATTATTCTAGAAATTATCATCAACATTCATTCACATGTTTCTTTTTTCCCTATGTGAACACATAATTGAAATTTAAAAACAAGAGGGTCCCATTTTGTCTTATTATTTACTTAAATTATTATATTGGTTAATATCATATAATAGTGTCCCTAAAGCATATAAATATTTATAATATGGTGATAATGATCTAAATAATTATAGTAAATAGAAATTATATAAGTTTTAGTTCATTTTTAACCCTTATCATTTTAGTTTAACCCCAAAGTAAACTCGATTTAACCTTTACCATAGTAATTAATTTTTATTTTTTTTACTATTCATTGAAACAAAAAAAATATTTTTACCTTATTATTTCATATTAATTTTAATTCATCCAAATATTTAATCCATATTTCCTCATTAAATTAAAATAAGTGTTGAGATTTAATTTAAAATTAAACTCACAGAATTGACAAAAAAGTGATTTTTCAAAGGGAAAATTCTCATAAGTATAAAAAGTTTTAATATCAAAATTAAATATATAATTGATTTAAATGACCTAAATTTAATTTATTATAATTAAATTTACATAATTTTATTTTAAAATAAATTTTAAATAATAATTTAACCTTTAAATTTCATAAATGAAATGCTAGCTTTAAATAAAAATCAGTATCTTTCATTATTCATCAAAAAATTAATCATTTTAGATAATTTTCCAAATTTAACATTAAGATAATTTTGTGATGATAATTTAAAAAAATTAGTTCATTTTTTATGTAACTTTTATAGAATTGGTAAAAAAAACTATTTTTAAATTATGTGTGTAAATCACATAGAAATCACCTTTTAGAAAAATGTGATTTTTTTGAAAATATTAATTTTTCAATAAAATGATTCTTATTTTATTTATAATCAATATATAACCATTAAATTTATTTTATACATGTTTTAACAGTATAATTTTGAAAATTTATTTAGTCTCATCCATACCCACCAATTTAATGGCTAGGATGCAATGATATACTATATTATAGCTTATTTTGGCTCATTGTTTCATTTTTTATTTTCTATCAAACATAATGATATTATTTTTAAAATATCATAGATTTATACTTGTAGTGTATCTGGAAGTAAAAAGATATGAATATTCACCTAATAATATGTTTGGATCTAATTAAACATTATTACTACTCAATACATTGCCACCTTGGGAAGGTGAACATGGAGGATGATTCTCTAAGTCAAAAGGGCCATGCTAGTTTTTCGATGATGCGGATAGAAATAGATCTAATAATTATAGATTTATAGAAGATATAACTTGAAATCTTAAAGAAAGTGGATATATCCTACCATTATTATAATAATGTTCAATTATCCATCCATGTGAAGATTAATGAGGCATCGAAGGAAGACACAGAACTATATAAAAAGTGAGGAATGTTCCTGAGTTAATCCATGATTGTGATGGATTAACAAGGTTCGGGAATAGATTATGTGTATCATTAGTACCAAAATTAATTAAGTATCTATTATATGATGTCCTTAGTTCATCATTCTCTATTCATTATAAAATTATAAAGATGTATAGATATTTTAAATAATATTTTTTGTGTCATAAAATGAAAAGGTTTATTCCAGAGTATGTATCCCAATACCTTATATTTTATCAATTTAAGGTTGAGATATATAATTATAAGGGGATGTTACAGCCAGTACCCGTACCTGAATGGATATTGGAAACCATCCCTATGGATTTTATAACAAGACTCCCCAAGACATGTAAAGGGAAAAACTCTAATTGGGTTATAATAAATCACATTATGAATTCATAAAATTTCTTTAAAAATAGAGAATATTTATCTCTTAATCAACATACTTGCTAATAAAATGATTAATTGGTAACATTACATGGAGTACCACTCTCAATCATATTTAATAATGATCTGAGGATTACCTTACTGTTCTGGAGGAGTCTTCAGCAAGATCTGGATACAGAGTTGAGTTTCAGTATTTCATATTATCCTTAGATGTATGGTAAATTTTAGAGGAACATTCAAACAATATAATACATTTTGAGAGCTTGTTATATGGATTTAAAATGTAGTTGACATCGACACCTTCCTTTGGTTGAATTTTCATACAATGATAGCTTTCACTCAAGTATTCTTATAGATCCTTTGGAATCCCAATATGGTAGGAAGTTTAGAACTATAATCTGATGGGATGAAGTTGGAGAATGAAATATATTGGGACTTAAGGAAATGGAAAACAAGTTTAGATACATTAACACCACATCTGGGAAGCTCAGAGTCGACAAAAAATATATGCTGACAATCATAAGTGAGATTTAGAGTTCAAATTTGGTGACATGTTATTCTAAAAAAGATATAATTTGAAAAGTTTTATGATATTTGGAAAGAAGGGTAATATAATCCCCAGATATATCACTCCATTCTAAATTCTTGATCAAATCAGTATCTTAGCTTATCATTTGATGTTTCCACTGAATATCTCTCAAGTTCACAATGTGTTCCACGTATCTCATTTGAAGAAGTAAATAGCTAAAATTTAACATATAATAAACTCATAATTTATACCACTAGAGAATGATCTCTCTAATGGGGAATAACCAATTGATATTATGAATCAAATAATGAATGTGTTGTGGAATAAGACCTCTCACCTCGTTATAGTTTTGTGGAGAAACAATAAATTTGATGAATCTATGTGGTGACTTTAGTATGTGATGAGATAAAAGTATCCTTATTTTTTTATATAATAATAATATAAATTAGAGGAAAAATTTATTATAAGTGGGGTATAATATAACACCTTGGGATTTTATGATATATTTCTCCTTAAATAAAATTAATAGCGTGTTATACACGCAACACTAAGTTTAAACGGACCCTGATATACTATTAAAATACTATTATTTAATGTGGTAGTTATTTCCAATAAATTGGAATTTTTTGGTATGAATAGGACTAAATAAATTATAAAAAAATTATTTTTTACACATGTATAGAATGAATTCATTGGTTATCAAATCATAAAATCATCTAAAAGTATTTATGTTTTTCTAAAAAACTATTTTTAGGCGTGCAATGTGTTTCTATCTTCATAAATTAAATTAATAAATATTAGTGAATTATTTTAAGTAATTTTATAGATTATATATTTAATCAAATATTTTAACATTTATCTACTAGTTTTTATTAGGCATGGGATAAGAATAAATCCAACTTTATAAATAAAAACACATTTTTATAAAAATGTTTTTCATTGAATTTTGTTAACTTATATTAAAATGGATTTATTAAACTAATATAAATTTAATATTAAAAATTGGATTCAATATTTCATAATCCATAATCCCAAATTTTTAAAATAGCAACCTTTTATTTTTGGAAATTATAAATAGTAACCATGAAATTATTTTTCACCTCGTTAGGGGTAAAACAGGGTTAAGACTATGAGATAAGAAATAAAAATATCGATATAACTTAAATTTATCCTATTTTAAAAGTTTTTTTTGGAAAAATCCATCATATATACAAAAATATGGAAATTTTTTCTGCATTACATTGATTATAACTTTTATGTTGTTTAAAGAAAAAGATAAATACAAAATTTCACTCTTAATTTTAATTTCTCATATATGTTTTCATAGGGATAAAAATAATTTATTAATGAATATAAAATTTTATTTTGAACATAAGTGAACTATTTTTATGGTAGTAATTTATTTTTCATTTTTTTATCGTATAATTATCTTAAACGCTTACGCAACGCTAATGCGGTTCTTTTACAAGTAGTAGAAAATCAAGGTAAATGGTTTTAAAAGCAACAAGATTAATATTTTTTCGATTAATAGTGGTATGCAACTAATATAATTAGTTATTATAAACTATAAATTTTTTTAAATGTATTTATATTCAAATTTCATTTCATTATTAGATTATTTATATTCAAATTAAATGAATAGTCTAAGAATATCTAATGATATTTTATGTTAACTAATATTTAATTAAATGATTTAAAAATATAAAAAAACTTTAAAGATGATATTTGTGATGATAAATTATCTAAAATTTCATAAAATGACCATTCTGTATCTATGTTTCACCTTAAAACTAAAATTATGGCCTTTAAATGCTAAAAATTGTGTTACCATGGTTAAGGTTAAAAAGGTTTTGTAATGGGGTTAAACTGAAAGATAAGGTTGAAAATGAAAATTATACATGTGTAAATTTTATTATATGTAGGTATTTAGACCTTTTAATTCCTTTCCTTCAAAATTATTTCCATTTGGTTCAACTTTATGTGACTATAATATATATTATAATTAAATATTTTAAATAATTCCTCGTATGTCATTTTCTTTTCATATAAAAGGGATCCTCAACTTCTCCCCTATTCACAAAGTTTTAGCATTCTATGTTAAAAATACCTACCCTAATACCATTATATATTCCTTTCCTACATCCTATAGATTCTTTTAACTCAAAAATACCATCTGTTAAAGGCTTAAGGTGTAATCCAAAGGAGGTTTCTCAACGAAGTGACATAACTCTTAACCAAGTACTTTTGATTTTATTTCTTCTTCTACCTAATCAAGATATATGGTATTAATTATAAAACAATGAATTATATATCTTAAATATACTAAATATTTATTATGATGATGTAATAATCATTATACACCTCTTTTTTGTCTTATGGGAAAATAAAACATCTCTCATACGTACGTGTGGACTACAACCTCCACAAAGTGATACGTTTTTTTCATCATTGATTCACATTAATATTAATAATTATGGGTTTAAATAATAATAATGATATTTATGATATTATTATATTTCAATAAAGTTTAATTATTACTTAATTTTCTCTAATTACATCCCTAAAAAAATGTAAACATCACTCATGTTTACATATAGACTACCGTCTCCATGAAGTGATGTAATTAATTTTACCTCATCACTTTATATGAATAGTTATGAAATTTTATAATGATGTAATATGATAGTATTAAAATGATAAGAAATATTTATATTATGTATCCATGATCAAATAATAAGTATCATGACTATTGAACAATAACATGTATGTAAAACAACACAATTATCACCTGGAACAATGATTTTAAAAATGAATTTTCAATAAATCAGTGATAAGATGTTATAAGTAAATCAAATATGTTATGAAATTTATTATTATAGTTCGGGGATATATTTATAAAAAATCTAAATTTATTATATATGAGTTTTTAATTTGTATAAATCATAAAAATACCTGATGTGAGCATTTATATTATAATCACATTTCTTTTCAGAATTGTCTATGATAAATTTCCATTGAGAGAAAGTTTATGGATATTGTTCTTTAAACCCAACATATTTCCTTTTCCTCTTTTTATTCATTGGATTTTCAAGTATTAATACAATTTTTCTCTCTTTGGTACATAAAATTATTGAGAAAAATGTTTCTAAATAAAATTCAACCTTATTTCTTATTTGGATGGTGAAATTTTTCTTCCATGTCCTTGATCTACAAAATTTTTTTCCAAAAGTTATTACATGTACTTAAAATATTTGAAAATTTACATTTTCACTACCTTTGACTATATTTTAAACATTTTAAAAACAGTCTTTCTAAAATTTTCCAAACAAGTTATTTTTGACTTTTATATAAAAGTGTTAAAAGAATATTCTCTTTTAACATATACTGTATGAATGGATTTTCTCGACATCATATCAGTTCTTTGATTTGAATATTTATTTAAAAGTTTCCATTTTTCTTTTTAAATAAATTTTTTCCCTGATTTTTTGAAAATTTTATATTTTAACTAATTAATTTTAAATTTAAACGTTTATTTTCCTCAAGAAATATTTCAACATTATTTTAAAGGAATCTTTCATCTCTAATAAAATCCTTTGATATTACTTATGATTATGAATTTTGGTGTATAATTTTCAATTGATAATTACATATTCCCATACCCTTATGCTCATGATATGCTTACATATGATCGTTGATTGATATATCTCATTTTTACCAAAACTAAGGATCTGAGATCACCGATTATTATATTTTAATTTTTTCCAAGGTTATAAAGAAGGTTACTAAGTATGATGAGTACTAAATGGTTCCTCATTTAAATAAATATGTTTGACATTAACAACATTGTACTTAAATAAGATGTTTATGTATCTAATATCAAAGTACACTAGAGCTTTACGGTTCCCAGTAATGTTTATTTGTGTGATACATTTAATATTCATAAAAAGATGAAATATATATTTATTTTATGCTTGTTTAATTATGCACAAATTCCAGCAAAAGTTTTAAACATTTTTAGTTATTTTAATCTTAGATGTTGACTTTTATCATTTTAGTTTCTATCATGATAACTATTTTTTACCTAAGTAACATATCGTTATGCTTGAAAATATATTGGTCATTATTATATTATTTTGACCTAATTATTCTAAATTTAAATTCCATTTTATTATATTAATTTTCTAGCAATGAGAAAAATTAAATCTAGTTTAATAAATGTATAACGCATTAAAAAATTAAAAGAATGTGACTTATGTTCTAAAATGTAAAATATGTGTTTTTAAATTAGAAAAATAATTAAAATTATAAATTTACTTAAAAAAGACACATTTTGTCTTAGAAAAAGTTTTTATTAATTTCTGATTCATACTTATATATTAATAGTGTCATAAATGTCTTTTTATTTGTAAAAAGAGTATTTTCACTGTTCACCTAAAAATGTATCTTTTTAGAAAAATCCCAAATACTTATCTTAATTTTTCATTAATATGTGTAATTAAAAAATGAAGTCTATTTTTAACAAAAATCATAAAAATAATAAATTTTATTTTAAATAAAATATAATGAAAACTACTTTTATTGAAAATGGCCTTTTAAACATTAAGTTTTTATAGTACTATCTCATAGAAATTCCTATCATGAAATGTTATATAATATCAATATAATATTTTAAAAGTAATCTACTTTAATTTATTAATATATTAAAAGTTTATTTTATAATGGACTATCCTTTTATATGTTAAATCATATTAATTATATATCCTCTAAATATAATCATTTTTAATTGGTTAATATCTTTTTTATTTACTTGAGGTTTTATTATTATTAAATTTTCTTAATAATAAATACATTTTTACTCTTTTTAGTTTAGTGTTTGATTTAAAAAATCTATTGAACAATGTTTTTATTAAAATAAATATAGTCTAAAATATTGAGGTGTTATAGTGATCATTTCTGTTGTGGTAGATTACAATAATGAAGTAATGTGAGGTGCACTTAATCTCTCTTCATGATCTAGTAATATCTTATTTGATTCAAGTTAATCACATTATTTTATATCACATAATTTTTTTATGAATATGTAATCACCACACCAATCAGTGGATATAGAACTATTAGTAAAAAAACACTAGTAGAATAATGATTACATCTAGGATTTATAAATCTGATCCAATTGAGATTTGGGGGAGGGTACTTATTTTATATCTAAGTATTATTCCTTTGGTTTAATTTTACATAATATTGGGTATGTATTATCTTTCCCCATATAAATCACAAATCAATTGTTAGGATAAAAAAAATTCATTTCATATCCCAGGTCATCCTATTATCAAGTATCAATGCAAGGATAATTATGAACTCCCTTTTAAGTAAATTATTTAATATGGGTTATGATACCCAACATTGAGGGACTCTTGAATCAAATGATCATGGTGGAATTAAACATTTATGACATTCTTATTGTATGAGAATATACTCATGTATTTATATATGGACCACCAAGTCTTCCCCTAGTGTTTGATATTAATTTTTTAATCAAAATCTTACTAAGATCCATTCTTATCACAAAGAGTCTTTATATAATAGATCCGATTTAATTAGACGAGTTAAATAAGAAACTATAAGAGAATTTAGACAAGGGTTTTATACTCTCTAGTGCTTTACTATGGGATGAACCGGTCCTCTTTTTCTAAAATAAGGATGGATCAATGAATCTTTGAATTTATTATCATGAGATTAGTAAAATCATGATCAGGAACAAGTATCCTCTGACCAAATCAATGATATGTTTGATCAACTTGTATGATCTTTATATTTATTGGAGATTAACCTCTGATCTAGATATCGTCATTTAATGGTTAAAAGGGAGGATATTTCTAATAAACTTTCTATCCGAGGTATAGACACTATGATTTTATAGTGATTCCATTTGGAATTGTGAATGCTCTAACTATCTTTATGGATATAATTAATAGAGACTTTAGAGACTTCCTTGATCAATTTTTGGTTGTCTTTATAGATGATATTGTTATATATCCAAAGATAAAAAAAGATTATGAAGATCATTGGTGGATAGTGTTAAGGACTTGAGAAAGGATAAACAATATTCCAAATTTACCAATTGTGAATTATGGATATAAAAATTATCATTCTTGGATCGCGTAATCATAATAAAGAACATGTTATTAGATCCATAAAAGATATAAGTTATCGAGAAATATCCCAAACATACCACTATAACCAAGATCCATATTATTCTTGGGTTACCAAGATATTTTCTATGATTTATGATTAATTTATCATGGTTATCAAATCCACTAACAAAGTTAACATAGAAGAGAGTGAAGACACTCTAGATAGAGGAATGTGAAATTGTTATATAGAACTGAAAAAATAGGTTGGGAACTAATCATGTACATATATTACCCTACATTTAGGAAGTTGTTTTAATATTCCATGACTCTTTGAAGAAGGGATTGGGATATATCCACATGAAAAATGGAAAGTTAATTACTTATTCCGTATTCTAAATAAATAATCATGAAAAAATCACTTGACTCGTGATTTAGAGATAAAAATAGTGATATTTTCATAAAACATTTTTTGAAATTATCTCTATAGAGAAATGTGTTATATATATATATATATATATATATATATATTTGTTACAAGATATTGGAATATATATTCACACCGAAGGAATTCAATATGCACTAAAGTAGATAGTTAGGATTGAAAAAATATTATGAATTCTCAATACATTACCACCCAGGGATGGAAAATAATGTGGTTGATGCTCTAAGAAAGAAAGATCATTCTACTCTATTGATGATGAGGATTGAAAATGACCCAATACTCATGGATTTGTAGAGGACGAATGTTGACGTCATAATGGGAGGAGATAAATATTATTCTTTTAACTTGATTTTTTATTTTATATTTATTTAAAGATCAAAAAATCCCATGAAGATGATGTAGAGATATAGAAAAATATAGGGAATTTTATATATTTCTACTTAGATAAATATGTTTCTATAATTTTTTTAACATAGATATATATCCTATAAAAAGTGAAATTGAAGAAGGAAATTTTGGATGATGTACGTAGCTTATCCTTTTTTATTAATCCAGGAAGTACAAATATGTATGGAGATCTAAAAAACTTTTGGTGGCATAGCATTAAGTGAGAAATTGTAGAATATGTTTCTCAATTCGGGGTTTACTATAATGTTAAGGTTGAATGAAAAATAAATATAAGGGTATCTTTCAACCATTACCCAAACCACTATGGAAATGGGAAAACATTAACAAGGACTTTGTTGTAGGATGCCCTAAAATGTATAATGTCCATAATGCTATTTGGGTTATAGTAGATCTCCTTATGAATTTAGTGTGTTCTATTTCCATCAAATAAGATTGATCCCTGCACCAAATCTCCATAGTCTACATAAGGGAAGTTGTGAGGCTTTATGGAGTACCAATATCCATTATATCGGATCAATATATGAGGTTCACCTCAATGTTCTAGAGAAGTCTTTAGAAATCATTAGAGAGATAGAGATGAGTTTTAACACTACTTATCATCCCCTGATAGATGGTCAGTCCAAGAGGAAAAATTAAACTCCATAGGATATGATGAGATCTTGTTCATTGTATGTTCAATGATGTTGGGATTAACACATCCCCTTGGTAGAGTTTTCATATAAAAACTGTTTTCATTCTAGCATTTAGATGGTACCATATGAGGATATTTGTGAGAATAAATGTATGAATCCAACATACTAGGATGAATTTTGAGAGAGGAAGTTGATAGGTATTGAATTTGTCCATGAAATTATAGAGAATGTCTAAACCATCTAGTGACATGTTAATCAAGAACAAATTCAAAAAAAATCTTCAGATAATCCTCGATAAGATCTAAAGTTTGATGTTGGTGACAAGTTTTCCCTTTGATTATCTTCATGGAAGCAAGTTACGATATTTGGGAAGAAATGGAAGTTGGGCCCTAAATTCATCAGTCCATTTGAGATCCTCAATTATGTTGAGGACATACCTATTGTTTAACACCCTCTATACACCTCTCTTTAATTCATGATGTGTCTCGTGTATCACTATTGAAGAAGTACATAACAAATCCATAACATGTACTAATCTTATAAGTTTTAAACCTGGACATGACCTTTCATATGAAGAACAACCTATGGAGATTATGGATTGAAGAAACAAGTTTTTGAGAAATAAGACCACCCATGTAGTCAATGTTTTGTGGTGAAATCATATGTTTAAGGATGCTATATGAGAACCTAAGGATGTAATGAGAGAAAATTACACTCATTTTTTCCACTATGTAATAATATTTCATGACCAGATTATTTTAATTATGGTAGAATGTAGTGAACAATGTTTTAGTAAAATATTCCTCTTTAAATAAAATCCATGTTTGATAGTTTTATCTACATGAAACACTAACATCAAAAAAAAATAGACCATGATAAGGCATTTTTAGACTTGGATGGAATAAATAGTGGTAATTGGATTATGAAGTTTATATAAATATATAAAAAATTAAAAAACAAAATAATGTTCACTTTAAATTTTTAATCAGATAGTATAAAAAAAGTGACTAATAAAATATTTTTTATATAATTTAATTCTTATTTATTTTAATATATTTTTATATGAATAAAGGATTAACATTAGATTAATATGAAATTTATAAAAAATAGTTAAAATACCAAAAGATATTTTCCTATCAAAACAGTATTCTCCTATAATTTATGTTTTTAATTAACAATAAAATTTATAAAATTCAAGATGTTAACTTTCAAATTTTAACAACATTTTTTTATTTATCCTGGAAATATTAGCTTAAGATGATTTTTTTTATTTTACAAAAAGATTTATTATTAGGTGAATAGTGTACAAAACCATTTTTACTAAAAACCTCAATTTTTTAAAATTATTAATACAAAATTATGAGTTTTAACTTCATTAAAACTTTTTATAAGACCATATATGTATTTTATAAGTTAATTAAAACTATTAAAAATGTTTTTTTACTTTATAAACCCATATTTTACATTTTAGAGTATAGTTTATATTTTTTTCAAAAACAATATTTGAACACACTATACATTTATTATTTCAAAAATTAATTTTATCATGTTTATTAATTTAATATTGTTAAATGGATTTAAAATTTGGATTCATTAGGTATAAATAATTTAAAAATAACCATTTTATTTTTAGTCATAAAAGATAAATTTTCTAGGTAAAAACTACTAAGCATGGTAAAATCTAAAATGGTAAAAGTAAAAAATCTAAGTTTAAATGACCTAAACAAGTTTAAAACATGAGTCGAGATATTTTTTTAGGATATTATTGAACTTATCACCTCTAGACTCCATTATTTCTCAATTTTTGTTCCACTTTATTTGATATTTACTTACTATTATTGAAAAAGTTTGGGTATTTAAAAAGATCTCATCCCTTTTCACATATAAAAGGGGGAATCCTCTCCTCACTTACCCTCATGAAAAAACCTCCAAATTATGATAAAAAAACTTATAGAACATCTTTTGAACCATCCTAAACACCTCAAATAGGTTTTTTTCTTCTCAAAGGACCATCCCTAAAAGGTATAACCCCTCCAAAAATGAAATAATCCATGTATTGAGATATAAATTTCTAACTGCTCTTCCCTCTTCTCCATTTATTTATATACTCTTATTCTTTCAAAAATTACATTATACCATATAATATTGATGAAATAAGTATCACTATAATACTAATATATAATTATAATAATGTAGAAAATCATTAAACACCCTTCCCTTTCTTATTAATAAAAACGAATGTGTGAATCATGTGTGTGTACGGACTACCCCCTCTATGAATAAATGTGTTTCATTTTCTTTCACTACCAAACCTGGATGGCCAAAAATGGTAATTAACTAAAAATATTTTACATAGAAATCACATTTTATTTCCTAAAAATATAATACATGTTACTGTTTCTTCTTCCCTTAAAAAATATAATCAGCATCCATGTGCACGTGCGGACTACAACCACTAGGGAACAATGCATTCAGTTTTTCACTACCACCATCATGAATGGTTTTAGTTTATATTTGTTGATTATATATGATATATATAATTAATATATATATTGAATATGGTTCTTTATGGATAACATAAAATGCAATGATCATCACAGGGTAATCTATTGGTTTAGGTAAATAACCTGAAACTAGTTCATCTATAAAGTCATCTTACCGAAACACAAATACAACTCCCATGTGATGTAATTATAACAATATAGGAATTTAAAAAACATAAATTCTTGTAACTTTAATGGTTTTTTAATCATTAACTTTAGAATAAGAAAAAATACTCACACCTCTCCTACCAAACTAGTAAAAATATAAGCATATGATGTGGTAAAATATGTAAAAGCTAACTAATATACATGTAGATAGAAATTATATATAAAAATTATAAATAATTTGAGGTGTGGATATTTTTCTAAAATTGGTTTTTAAGATAGAAATTTTTTTAACTATAGTTTGAACCACTTCCTTGGGAATCAAGAGTAAAGGTAAGGCTTTAAATGAATTAATTTCCAACTCATTGGTCTATATTATTTATTACTTGAATATAATATTAAATATTTATTTGATCCTAACAATTCCAAAATTTATATGGTATTTCCTAATTTTATCTAATAAAATTACTTCACATCATCAATAAATACTTCTTTGATAAAAAAATTTCTAAATTAAATGTATAGTGTCAGTAAGAATCACTCTCATTCTTACTAACGAAACCCAAATATTTTGTGTCCTCTATATTCCTCATTATTTTCTTCATCACTTTTATGAAATTAATGTCTTTTAATGTTTATTTTATGTTTTTTCTTTAAACGGCCTAAAAATATAAATAAAGGAATTTCTTTTCATTATTTAACATTTTTTTATTAGATTTATTTTTTTCAAGGATCCTTTATTTAGAACTCTTTATAATAATATTTCTTATATTATTTTATTTTCCTTCTCAAAATATTTTTTAAAGTAATTTTTACTTCATATTTATAACAATTTTTAAAATGATTTGTGAAAAAAAAATTATTTTCAATTTTATTTTTCTTCCAAGTTTTACATCTCATGAAGTGGTATTTTGGTCATCCATTATATTTTATTATGATATGACTATTTTTAAAAGATGAGATTTTTGATAACCTATGACTTATTAAGTTCATTTTATGAGTTTTTTTAATTTTAAAAACCCCCTTATTTTCCATATGTTATTTAATATATTATTAAGTTTTATTTTAGGTGTCATGCATATGTGTGGATGATGATGTGTGGGGTCTTATATAACCCCCAAATGCATTGGTTTAAATTTATATATTATGAAATTCATTCATGGATATAGTGAGTCTGTTAACACAAGAAAGGGAATGATTTTATTGCTCACATTCTCAAACATGTATGTACTGATTTTGTTTACATAGGAGTGGGAATACTGAATTTTCTTATAAAGTTTTTTCTATTTTTATGGTTGTGTGACTTTTCTATTACATATTTCCAATTTTTTTATCATTGTATGCCACATTTACATGTTTCTAATAAATTAATGCCACATTTCCATGTATTTTATCAAGATGTGCCATAATTCTAGGTTGTTTATCAAGTTATTCCACATTTTTAATATACTTTTCATTTTCATGATATGTCATGTTCTCAATATTATTCATTATTTTTATAGTATTTCACACTTTTATATCATTCTCATATGTTTTATTATTATAAATATATATTTTTATGCATTTCATGAATTTTATGCTTCCTTAACAACCTTGTTATGATATAATGTTGTTCTACTATGTTTATAATTATCAACTATGGTCTTAAGATCTTTTATTAAGATATGGATGTTTTCATCTTGTCCACCTTCATGTTTATGATCTGACACATTATGATATTTTTTCCTTATTGAGCATCTCATATCACCCATTTCTTTCCATCCCTAGGTTTATGAATATGATTATATCATGTGATATGTCTAAAAATCCCTCAACGATCATGATTATGGAGTGGATATTCTAAGTGTAATAAAATAATTTGTTTATATGGAAAATCTACAATACACAAAACCTTTTGTCCTTGGGTTATGTGAATATTTTTGAGTTTTATTATTTAAAAAATGAAATTAAAGTATTATTTAAGTAATGTTTAGATTGGTTCTCTTTAAAGGGAGTCTAATGCAGTTTGATTATAGATAAATGTTCACATTTATAATATAAAAAGTTTCTTATGTAGTTAATCCTCAAGGACACAAAACCTTTCATTCTTGGGTTGTGTGTTTATTAGTTCATGTTATGTTTAATAAATGGAAATGACATAAAATTATGATATGTTTTTCTTGGGTCACATATGGTTGTATCATAGAAGGGTTTAATTATTTTTTGGGATTAGTTAGTATTTTAGGGAATTAGTATGAGAAAAATTTACTGAAAACCATAGTGATAAGTCTAATTAAAGGATTATATCCTAAAATTTTGATAAATTTTGATGTTTTTGGTTTCCTAGAAATGAAACCCATTTCTGAATGTGAGAAATTGGATGCAATATCTAGAATAGATTCACCTAGTTTAATGAGCCTAAAAATGTGGGTTTAGTATTAACTCAATTTTCACCAAGTTCATAAAAATTATGCCTAACCTCATACCTAGTTTCACTCTCTTTGGGGATATGATTTTTTGATTTAAATTCTCTTTATTAAACATTATAAAGTATTTAAATGAAATTTTATGTAATATATAACTAGTTATGTTATAGAAACTAATAGAAATATGTATATGGATAACTTCGGTTAAAGTAAAGGATTTATATTTTTATCTAGTATTATATCAAAGTGGAGTTGAAAGTATCATAGTTTGAAATTACGGTTACATTGGAGAATACATATTAGTATTGAGTTTTCAAATTCATTTGATCATTTAATTTGATTTTATGGAAAATTTCCATAACCATTTTGGTTTTGGAATTTGGTTGGAAATAGGATTATAGAAATGATGTTATGAAAGGTATGTCCTAATAAACTCTAATAACCAATAAAGGAATCATATTTTCAGATTATATAGGGTATTGAAAACACATTAAAAGAGGGCGTAAATTATAGAGTGAAACACAATCAAAAATTTAATTCACCTCAAATATTAAATCTATTGATAATGAAAAATATTGATATACCCACAACAAATCAGATTAATAATAATAGAATTAAAATGGTCATGGTTTTATAACTATTGATGTAATTATTATATACATCCAAAAAACTATCTTTATTTTATATTTATAGATAAAATAATAAAAATAGTGGGATTTAACAGACCATAGAGTATTAATTTACAAAAAAATACTCCTTAAATGATATTATAAACTATACTTTTACCTAAAGAAAAAAGGGAATACTAAACCAGATTCAAGGTATCCTCAACCATAGACCTATTAAAAGGTATCTACTTCTTTGAGATTGAATCTTGTCTCTATATTCCTTACCTTGGAATCCCTCGATTAGCTAGGTTGGTAGGTACCCTCTTTAATAAACCTAAATCTCAATAAATCTACTACTATAATTGGTAGCTTGGTATACCCTCTACTATAACTAGTAGCTCAACTCTATATTCCATAAAATATATGACCTTAATTAATGACATAATTAGAAAAACAATTACAGTCATAAATTATAAGATCTTTTAGTTTTAATCCTCTTAATTGGAATCTCTTAAAAATCCTTAAAAAAATTGGAAGAACTATATGTCAAAAATATATGGAATAATTCAAGAGATTTTGGATTTTATTGATTTATCATAGATATCATATCTTATTGTCTTTTTAACTATGTGATGACAGATCTATTTATAGATGATCCTCTAATGGTCAAATTTAATATATCATGAAGTAAGTTGAAATGGCATTGATAGAAATTTACTATTTAACATCTATAGACTCAAGGTCTTTCCACAAATACTGATGAAGTTATTAAGCTCCACCCTAGGGCTCTTGATATTTTATTAATCCTTAAACCATTGGTATATAAATATTCCAAATTTCATAATATTTTCATGAATCCTCAAATCATCAGTGTTTCATAAAACCTTAGATTATCAGTAATTCATTTAATGGTTTTATATTCTTCATTCATCAAAGATAAAAGAAACAAACTTAAGTTAAATAAAATATTGAATTTTGTTCAAAACAAGTAGAGTTAAGTGAGTCTATGTCTCAACACATAATTGGTATAAATTATTGAGATAAAGGAAAATCTCAATACATAACTATTATATAAGAAATGATGAGTCTCCTGGTATATAGGATTATGAGGTTGATATATCAATAGAAAATATATCTTCAATTTCTCATGGATCCCTTGACCTCATTAATTAGTGAACGATAATTAAAATTGTGAGGATGTAATTTATTTAAGAGGTGAGAATATAACACCCAAAAATTTAGTATATATTTTCCTTTATTTAAATACTATTTGGAATGGATTCCTCCACATGTAACACTGAACTAAAATGAGTCGCAAAAAATTAGAAGAATATCATTATAAGAATAATAAAACCTCTTGTAAATAACAAGATATTAATCAACTAAAATTACTTACATGTATATGTTAAATAATTAATATGACTTAATATTAACAATGATTGTTCTTTCTAAAATAATTATTTATATATTTTTTATGTTTTATACTCATAAATTAAATTTACCAATATTAAAATATTATTGTATATTATAAATTATATTATCATAATTTAAATAATAAATTGATATTAAATAATATTATGAACACTTAAAAACATCATTTTCATCCAAAAAAATTGGTGTTTATTTATATTCTGAATTCTCATTTAAAAATTATATTTTATAATTTCAAAATTTTGATTTAATTAAATGAAATTCATTTTTAATTCCTAATTTTAAATGTATCTTAGTATAAATTTTTTATATTTTTTCCTAAAAGGTTACACTTTGGGTGAATAGTAAAAAATACTGATTTTGTAAATACTGTATCTTTTATGACATTGCCACAAAATAAGCTGGATTTCAATGTTTTTGGAACCTTTTTTATATAAAATATATGTATTTTTAAATTAAAATAAATAATTTAAAAATAAAATTTTGAAATTATAAAACCCAGTTTTAATATTTGGAAACTTAAGTAAAATTTACATTAATTAAAATTATTTTTGTTCTTTTACTTTTAAATAAGTAACCACAAGGTGAAATTCCATTTTCAAATAATTTGAAAGCCACATAAAACTTATTTTCTTAATAATAAAGAAATTAATTTTATAGAAATCAATAAAATTGATAATTTTAACTTAATCAAAAATTTTATGAATAAAAATACATTATTCCAAAAAATGGTTATTACACATTATGTATGCTAATATTAAAATTAATTTTTATCACCCTTATAAATCTTATTTTAAAATATGGAATTAATATTTTTAATCATAAATGTATAAATTATTGAGTAAGTCTCATTTCATTTTTGGGCATTAAAATTAAATTACATATTTAAAAATCAGTTATCATATTAAAAACCAAAAATGGTAAGAGTGATAAATCTAAGAGTAAAAAAATTAAAAATTGGTAAAAATTTGTGTGAAAGTATAATTTTGAGCCTTATAAACCTTACCACTTCCCCCAATCCTTTATTTTCCATTATTGGATCCACTAGACATTTTAATAGTGACTTCACATTTAATATTATTACAAAAATTTCACTCTTATCCCATATAAGAGGAGAGAGCACTACCCCAGTTCTAATCACTCCCAAAGACTCTAATATTAAACAAAAATAGTCCCAAATAACCTACCAACACTACTAGAAATTTCCTAGATGTTTGATTCTTCTCAAAATACCACCTCTTGAAGCCTCAATCTAAATTGCAAATGAGCTCTTCCAAGGAGTAAGGTAAAATTATCAATTACACCTTTTTCATTTATTTTCCACTATTTATTCTTCAAAAACATCTAAATATAATATTAACATATTTAGATTCTTATATTAGTATAATAATTATACTTAAATGTTATTATTTTTATGAGTAAATCATTTTATTCCATCCTCTCGGCCATCAGAAAATTGAAAATGTTGTTTGTGTTACATGTGAACCACCACCTCCATAATCAATGAGATCTTTTTTTCATAAATACTTTGAATGGATGGTCAAAATTGTTTATTTAATGAATAAATATGATATTTAAAAAATTATTAATATTATGAAAATATAAATTAATTTATGCCTTGTTTGTTTCTATGAAAAACAAGAGTGTTTCCCATGTGTATGTGCAGACTACCATTTTCGTGAAGCAGTGTATTTAATTTTTCAAATAGAATGATATTAATTATGAAAATATCCTAAAATATTGTTATCTACCTAAAAAAATATAAATAGTATCATTATACTTATGTAATAATGATATTATTCTAATGTGATCAGTTTCATAACCATACTCACCCATAGATTATAGCATATTCTTGTTGAGGTCATTATAATAACCTATATGATAAATTATATAAGTTTATATTATAGATAAATATGGAAAATTAATTAATATTTTTATTATAAATAAATTAGAAAATAATATTTGGTTTAATTCTCTATAAATTTTTTATTAATGTTTAATGAATTAATGACATTCCATCTTTGTTCATCAAGAATTTACTAATTCAAGCTCTTCAGTGATTATGTCTTCACAAATCATGAATAAACTTATCATTGAATGAAATTAAGGATTTATAAATTATTATAATAATATGGTATAGTATCTTAAATAATATAGGAATTATAAACTTGATGTCAAATAATAGGGATCGATGTTGATATTACAGAGCACATGAAAAACAATTAAAATTATCAACATTCGATGATAGAAATAAACTATAACTAAATAGTAAATTTTTTATATATAATTATAATTTAAGAGTATAAAATATAATAGATATTAATAAATTTCTTCAAAAAAGTTATTAATATATTCATGTTTTTTACACAAGAATTTAGATCATGTTCAACTAAGTGGGAATAAAAGTTAAGAGTGTTTCTTCTAAATTTCCTTTCTTTGAGAAAAATTTTATTTTAGATACATAATTTCATTTAAATGGTGTTTATATATCATATTGGATATATAATATCATGAAAGATATTTTCTTTATGTTATTTGAAGTTCCATTTTAATCTCTCTCTTTTATGGGGTTTTTATTAAAACTTTTTATAAGTTATAGTGGATTCTCATCTCAATTTTATTCCTTTAATACTTATTCTAAATTAAATTTTTGTTTAATTTTTTGAGGTGTTTACACAGCCTGTCAATGTATTATTATCATATTATTCATGAAAGTAATGGGATTTACAAATTCATTTCATTTTCTTTATTCCATGGGCTTTCAGTTCAAAAGATAAAAAAAATTAATGGATTTTGTAAACTCAAACCCCATTTCCCTGAGTTATAATGTTTCATCTTGAAATTATTAACTCTATAATTGGTTACTTCCAAAATAATATTTAACATTGAACATTATCATTCTCTATAGGTAAAATGACATTTTTTATTAAAATATTCCTCCTTGATTAATTTCTTCCCAATAAAAGTTTGATATAAAATATAACATTGTAACATTTTCCCTTACAAATATAGTATAAAATGTAACCAATAATAGAGTTAATTAGGAATAAATTAATATTGTCCTTTTTGACTATAGTAAAAATGTTTTGTAACAACACTTTTAGGGTTTGCTTCACTACCATGAGCATTATTATTTATGAAGCTTCCTTTATCTGTTTTAAAAATTGTTTTACAAAAGATTTTTATTCTTAATTATTTTAAAAATAAAATAAAATGTTGTTATATTTTTCGAAAGTAAAATTTTGGTTTTAAAAAAATCTGGATTTTAAATAAATATTTTAAAGGATTTTTTTTAAGAATTTAGTTATCAGTGTTTTATTTATGCCTTATTAAATAAATTTCTTGAAAGAATATTTCTTTTATAAATTTTTTTTCTTGAAGTCACTTTTTGGTTTTAGAGAGTAATTTTTCAAATTTTTTCTCAAGATCAAAGTATTTCAATTTAAATAAAAAAAATAAGGAGCTTTCAAGAATTTAAAATATGGGATACTTAATCTATTTTTTAAATTGATTTATCCAATAATAATAAAAGGGTATTTAACATCTATTTATTTTCTTTATGATTAAATTTTTATATGTTCTTATAATACCATTCACATTATTTATTTGAATGGAATATGAAAAAAAAATTAATGCCTTTATAAAACCCATCTCTTTTCCAAAGGTTGGTTAAAGGATATGAATATTTTAATGTTCTCTTGGAAAATATAGGTATGGATGATTATTTTATAATGGGTGTGTCCTATATAACCCTCCATTGAATTGGGTAAATATTTTCAACTCATGATATAATTATGGGAATCAATTATTTATGCTCTCTCTACTATGGAAATCAAGAAGCAATGCCTACTATACTATGTTTATATGAATTAGGTAGTTATGCCCAATGCACTATGTTTATGGAAATCAGATATTGATTCTTATACCACTATTTTTATAGGAATCAAGTACCAATGTGTTCTCAACTATGTTTATGGGAATCATATAGTGATTCCTGATCCACTATGACACTTAGGTAGTTATTCCTTCTCCACTATTATATGGGGAATAGGTAGTGATTGTTTCATCTCTATTTTATGATTTCTATACCAATATTAGTGCCATTTGTATTACTATTCTATGATTCCATGTTATTTCATATCTGTATGAATATGATTATTCTGCAGGGAACATGTTTATTATCTCATGTTTCCACACTACGATTCCGTGGTATATTTTTTCTCTTTTTAGATTACATGTTTTTATTATTACTTATGGATAACTCTTATTGTTCCATGTTATTTTTTAAAAGATATTTCTCCAATGCTCATGATTTCTGATATTCTAATTTTAACTAATAATTTATTAAATGAATTAAAAATAAAAAACTATTATAGAGGGAAATTGTGATGAAACATGGTCTAGTATGTATTTAAAGGACCATTTTTATCCATGTTTTACCTTAGAAATATATTTATGCTCCTTAAATTCTAAAAATTGTGTTTCCATAGTTAAGGTTAAAAAGTTTTAGGGAGGGGGTTAAACCAAAAGATAAGGTTTAAAATGAAACTTATACATGTATAAATTTTATTAGCTTGGGGTATTTAGACCTTATCATTCATTTTCCATAAAAATTATGTTAATTTGGTTCCACTTTACTTGACTATGATATATATTATAATTATATATTTTAAATAATTCCAAGCATGTAATTTCCCTCACATATAAAAGGAATCTTCCTCCTCTCCCATATTCACAAAGGTGTATCCTTCAATATTGACCAATAACTACCCTAATACCAATTTATATTCCTTACCCACATTCTATAGATTTTATTATTTCCAAAGCACCATCCATTAAAGGATTAAGGTGTAATTCAAAGGAGGTTTCTCAACGAAGAGATATTACTCTTAACCAACTACTTTTAATTTTATTTCTTCTTCTACCTAATATAGATATATGGTGTTCATTATAAAATAATCACTTGTATATCATAAATATAATGATTTTTTATTTTTATGACATATCAATCATTATCATCCTCTTTTTTATTATTGGAATATTAAACATCTCTCATGCGTATGTGTGGACTACCACCTCTACAAAGTGATGTGTTTCTCCATCACCACCTCACATTGATGGTAAAAATTATGGGTTTACTGAATAAGTATTATATTTATGATGTTATTATAGTTCAATAAATTTTAATTATTATTTACATTTCTTTCATTTCATCCATAAAAAATTAGAAACATCACTCATGTGTATGTACAGACTACCATCTGCATGATGTGATGTAATTTATTTTTCATCATCACTTTATATAAATAGTAATAAAAGTGTCTAATGATGTAATATGATAATAGTGAAATATTTGAAAATATTTAGATTATGTAACCATTATAAAATCATAAGGATTGGGGATATTGAACAAAAACATGCATGGAAAATGATGAAGTTAACACCTAGAACAATGATTTTAATAAATAATTGTTAATAAATAATCATAATATGTTATAAGTAAATAATATATAGAATGATATTTATAATTATGGTTCTGGAATAGATTAATAATAAATCTATATTTATTATATAGGAGGTTCTAATGTGCATGAATCATCAAAAGACTTCATGTGAGGTTTTATATTACAATCTCATCTCTCTCCAGATTGTCTATGATAAATTTTCATTAAGGGATATTTTATGGATATTTTTATTTTAAGTCAATATATTTTCTTTTAATATGTTTATTCATGGAATTTTAAAGTATTAGTACCATTTTTTATATTTGGTACTTAAAATGATCCTAGAATTGTTTTTAAAGAAAATATGACCTTATTTCTTCTTTAGCTGATGAACTTTTTATTCAATTTCCATTCTCTACTAAATTGTTTTATAAAAGTTATTACATGTACTTAAAATATTTTTAAAAGGTCAGTCTCAGTACCTTTTACTTTATTTACAACTTTTTAAAAATAATATTTCTAAAAGTTTTCTAAAGAAGTCATTTTTCGGTTTTTTATAAAAGTGTGAAAAAAATGTTCTATTTTAACATATACTGTATAAATTGATTTTCTCGTTTTCATGTCAGTTATATGATTTTAATATTTCTTTAAAATTTTCCATTGTTATTTTCAAATAATTTTTTTCCCTGATATTTTGGAAATAATATATTTTAAATAATTAATTTCAAAATGAAAAGTGTATTTTCCTCAAGAAATACTCTAATGTTATTTTAAATAAATTTTTTATCAATGATAACATCCTTTGATATTACATGTGATTATGAATTTTTTGGTATGATTTTTTATTTATAATTACATGTTCCCACATACTTATTCTCATGATATGCTCACATAAGATCATTTATTGACAGCACTCATTTTTACCCAAATAAACTATCTGATCTTATCCATTATTATATTTTAATTTTTTTTTAGGATATAAGGAAGGTTAGTAAGTTTGATGAGACTTAAATGGTACCTTGTGTAAAGAAATATGGTTGACATAATGAATATTTGACATAAATAAGATGTTTATATATCTAGTATCCAAGTACACTAGACCTTTACAGTTCTCAGGAATGTTTATTTGGGAGATATATTGAATATTCATTTAAAAGATGAAATATGTATGTATTTTATGCTTGGTTAACTATAAACACATTCCCAAACATGTTTTAAACATTTTTAGGACTTTCACTCTTAGATGTTTTCTTTTATCTTTTTAGTTTTTACCATGATAAATAGTTTTTACCTAAGTAACTTATCATTATACTTGTAAATATATTGGCCATTATTATATAATTTGGACAAAATGATTCCAAATTTTAAATCCATTTTATTATATTAAATTTCCAGCAGTGAGAAAATTTGATTTTAAAATAATAAATTTTTAATCTATTAAAAAATTGAAATAAAATAAAATATTTTCTAAAATGTAAAATATGTTTTGTAAATTAATAAAATTTAAAATTATAAATTCAATTTTGAAATACACATTTTTTTCTTAGAAAAATGTTTAATGAATTGATGATTCTTACTTATATACTAATGATATCATAAAAGTCTTGTTATTTTTAAAAATAGTATATTTCACTATTCACCTAAAAATATATCTTTTTAGAAAAATCAAAAATATTTATCTTAAATTAATATTGATATGGGGTATTCAAAAATAAAGTCCATTATTTTAAAACAACTAATAAAATTTATAAAGTTATGTTTTAAAAAATATATAATGAAAAGTACTTTTATTTAAAAATGGAATTTTTAACATTAAGTATTCATAGTACTATCTAATGCCAATTACTAGCTTAATGATATTAATATATTAGTAAATATACTAAAATTTTATATGTGGTCAAAATAATCTTTTCAAAGTGATTTATTGTAATTTATTAATAAATTTAAAATTCATTTGATAATGAGAAATACTTATATATTTTAAATCATATTAATTATATATCCTCTAACTATAAAAATTTTTAATTAGTTAATATATTTTTATTTACTGAAATTTTTATTATTCTTAAATTTTCTTTATAATTAATATTTTTTTACTATTTTTAGTTCATTATTTCATTTAGACGATGCTATTGAACAAAGTATTTATTTAAATAAATATATTATAAAATATCGAGGTGTCACGATGATCATTTACATTGTGGTATATTACAATAATGATGTAATGTGAGGTACACTTAATATCTTTTCAAGATCTTATAATAGCTTATTTGATTAAGGTTCATCACATTTTTTATATCACATAATAATTATAAAAATGTGTAATCACCACCTTGAAAATTTGATATCGAACTGCTAGTAAAAACCAATGCTGGGATAATGATTGTGGATAAGATTTATAAATCAGATCCGATTGAGATTTGGGGGAAGGTAATTCTTTTATATCTAATTCTAATTAATTTGGTTGAATTTCATATAATATTGTTCATGGATTAAATTTCTATACATAAAACACATATCAACTATCGGGATAAGGAAATCTCATTTCATATCCAAAGTTATCCTATTATCAAGTATCATTATAAGGATGATTATTAACTCCCTACTAGAGAAAATTTATTAATATAGGTTATGATATCCAACAGTGATGTACTCTTGAATCAAATGATTGGGGTGGAAGTAAACATTTATGACATTGCTAGGGTGTGAGAATATACTAATGTATTTTTGTATGAACTTCCAAGTCTCCCCCAAGAGAGTGAGATTATTTTTTTAATAAAAAGCATACCTAGATCCATTTCTATCAAAAATAGTCCATATAGAATTCATCGCATTGAATTATAGGATTAAAAGGGGAAACTATAAGATAATTTAGACAAGGGTTTTATATACCCTAGTGATTCACTATGGGGTGAACGAGTCCTCCTTTTCATAAATAAGGATGGATCTATGCATCTCTTCATTGATTATCATGAGAATAATAAAATCATAATCAATAACAAGTATCCACTACCCCATGTCAATGATATATTTTATCAACTTAGATGATCTTTATTTTTCTTGAAGATTGAGCTATGATCTAGATATCACTAGTTAAAGGTTAAAATAAGGGTACTTTCAAAGAACTTTCTGTATGAGATGCAGACACTATGAGTTTATATTTATTACCTTTTAACTTATAAATTCTCTCACTATATTCATTGATATAATTAATAGAGACTTTAGGTATAACCTTCATCAATTTTTTGTTGTTATTATAGGGGTTATTATTATATATCCAAAGAGAAAGGAATATAATGAAGACTATTGGGGGATTGTGCTAAACACCTTCAAAAAGGAGAAACTATATTCCAAATTTACCAAGTGTTAATTATGGATACATAAAGTATCATTCTAGGGTCATGTTATCACAATTAAGGGAATATTAATCGATCCATAAAATATAGAAGCTATCTATAAATATAAAATACTTACCACTATAACCAAAATCTGTATTCTTCTTGGGTTAGTAGGATATTAATGATTCATTGTGAGAAATTTATCATGGCTATAAAATACACTAATAGAGTTATCATACAAGTATTTAAAGTTCATCTCGATAGAGGAATGTAAAAAAAATTCCATAGAACTAAAAAAGAGGTTTGTAACTACTCATGTTCTTACATTACCCTGCATTGAGGAAGTGTTTTTAATATATTGTGATTCTTTGAAGAAGGGCTTGGGATATTTCCACATGAAAACTGAACAGTTAACTTCTTATTCCTTATTTCAATTAAATAATCATGAGAAAAATTACCAAACTCCTAATTTAGATATTAAAATAGTGATATTTTCATTAAAAATATAGTGAAATTATCTCTATATAGAAAATTTATATATATATAGTGATTATAAGAGATTGAAATATATATTCCCACTAAAGGAATTGAATATACAACAAATTATATGGTTATAATTGATAAAATATTTTGACTACTCAATACATTACAACCTAGGGAAGGAAAATAATATGGTTGGTGATCTGAAGAGGAAATATCATGATACTCTATCCATTATGAGGATTGAAAAGTACACAATACTCATGGATTTATAGAGGATAAATCTTGAAGTCATAATTAGAGTAGTTAAATATTATATTTCCAACAGGATATTTAACTATACATTTATGTAAATATCAAAGAATCCAATAATGATGATTTAGAACTATAGAAAAAGGATGAGAATATTTAAAAGTTAAACTTAGATAGATATGTATTTATAAGGTGTGTAACCAAGATATGTATCCCATAAAAATTGTAATTGAATAAGGAACTTTTGTATGATACACATAGCTTGTCATTTTTTATTCATCCATGAAGTACAAATATGTATGGATATCTAAAACAAAACTACAGGTGGGATAGCATAAAGTGAGAAATTTTATAATGCATTTCCCAATGCTTAGTATACTATAAATTTAATGTTGAATACAAAAAATATAATTGTATGTTCCAATAATTACCTATACCAATATGGAAATGGGAAAATATCACCATGTACGTTTTTATAGGATGCCCTAAAATGTCTAATTCCCATAACTATATTTGGGTTGTTATATATCATCTTACGAAGTTTGTGTATTTTATTTCTGTCAAACAATATTTTTCCCTTGATGAAATATCCAAGATATACATAAGGGAAGTGGTAAGGATATATGGAGTACCACTATCCATTGTATATGATCAATATTTGAGTTTCACATCAAGGTTATAGAGAAGTCTTTAGAAATCATTATAGATTGAGATGAGTTTAACACTACTTATCATCCTCTATTAGATGGTCAGTCTGAGAGAAAAATTAAAACTCTAGTGGACATGATGACATCTTATTTAATGGATTTTCAAGGATGTTGGGATCAATACCTCCCCCTGGTAGAGTTATCATATAAAAACTATTTCCATTCTAGAATTCAGATGGTACCATATTAGGCTCTTTATGGGAATAAATGTATGTCTCCAATATGATGGGATAAAGTTAGAGATAAGAAGATGATATTTCCTTACCATTTCCATGAAATGATAGAGAAATTCTGAACCATATAGTGACATATGAATGTGGAACAAATTCAAAAAAAAAGTTTTATTTAGAAAATAATTGATAAGATATGGATTTTGATGTTGCTGAAAAAACTTTCCTTTGAATATATTCCGGGAATAAAGTTATTATATTAGGAATAAAGGTAATTTGGGCCCTAAATACATCAGTCCCTTCTAAATCCTTGATTTTTTTTAGGTTGTATCCTATCTCTTACCCCTCCCCCACACACACACACACCTCTCTAATGTTCATGATGTGTTCTATGTATCAATTTTGAATAATTACATACCAAATATATAACATGTACTACATCCAAAACATGACATTTAATATTAAGAAAAACCTATGGATATCATGGATTTAAGAAAAAGGTTTTAAGAAACAGAACCACCCATGTAGTCAATGGTTTGTAGTGAAATCAGAAACTTGATGATACTACATGACAACCTGAGGATGTGATGAGAGAAAATTACAATCACTTTTTCCCTCTATGTAATAATATTTCGATGATAGAATTATTTTAAGTGGGGTATAATGTACTAACCTAAGATTTATTAAAATAATCCCCTTTAAGTAAATGAAAAGTTTGATAGTTTTATCTACCTGAAAAACTAACACCAAACAAATATAGACCATTATAAGGTATATTTAGACTTGTTAGGTATAAACAGTGCTAATGTAATTATGAAGTGTCTATAAATATATAAAAAAGAACAAAACAAATTAATGTTCACTTTAAATGTATACTCAAAAAGTACAACAAAGTGACTAATAAAATATTTTTCAAATAATTTACTTCTTCTAGAATATAATATATTTTTATATTATTAAGGGATTAAAAGTGGATTAATAATTAATTTATAAAAAATAGTTAAAATAACAAAAGTCATTATCCTATAAAAATAGTTTTCACAATACATTATATTTTTAATCAAAAGTGAAAGTTATAAAATTTAGGGTGTTAATTTGAAAAATTAAAATTCATTTTTGGATTTATCATGTAAATATTATCTTATTATGAATTTCTTGTATTTTTCTAAAAATATTTATTTTTATGTGAGTATTTCATAAAGTCACTTTTACAAATAACATGACTTTTATGAAACTATTAGTATATAAGTATAAATTTTAAATTCATGAAAATTTTTTATAAGACCATATATGTATTTTACAAGTGAATTTTAAATATTAAAAAAAATTAATATTTATAAACCCATATTTGAAATTTTAGACCATGGGTTATATTTTATCAAAAAAGAATGTGTACACATTATATATTTATTATTTTAAAATAAATTTCATCACTTTTAAAATTTTAACCATATTAAATGGACATAAAATTTGGATTCATTACTTATAAATTATTTAAAAATAATAATTTTATTTTTTTGTGTAAAATATAAATTTCCTAGGTAAAAACTAGTAACCATGGTAAAACCTAAAATGGTAAAAGTAAAAAATAAAATTTTAAATGACCTAAACAAGTTTAAAACATGTTTGGAAATGTTTTTTAATTTTTAGGCCTATGTTGAACTTATCACCTCTAACCTCCATTATTTCAAAAAAATTTATCCACTTGGTTTGAGAGTGAAATCCCATTTTTTAAAAAGTTTGGGTATTTACAAAAATGTCATATCTTTTTATATATAAAATGGGGACTCCTATCCTCACTTCCCCTTATGAAAAAACTCCCAATGTTTGGCCCAAAATTTTTCTAAACCTCTTTTTAAACTTCTTAAACACATTAAATAAGTTTTTTTCTTTTAAAAGGACCATCCCTCAAATGTCTAACCCCATCACAATGGAAATAATCCAAGTATTGAGGTAAAAATTTCTAACTACTCCTCCCTCTTTTCCAATTATGTATATACTCTTCTTCTTACTCAAATTATGTTATACCATATTATATTGATGAAATAAGTATCTCTATCACACTGATATGATATTATAAAAATTGAAAAATCTTAAACACCCTTCCATTTCCCATTAAGAAAAATGAATTTGTGAATCGTGTGTGTGTTTGGACTATAACCTCCATAAAGAAATGTGTTTCATTTTAGTGTCAAACCAAGATGGCTCAAAAGGATAAATAACTACATTTTTTGGATATATTAATGAAATTTTAGTACCTAAAAATATAATACATATTGCTATTTCTTATTCCCTTCGAAAAATATAATCAATATCCATATGTCTGTGCGGACTACCACCTCCAGGGAACAAGGCATTCAATTTTTCACTTCCACTATCAGGAATGATTTTATTTTATATTTTATGATTATATATGATATATATAATTAATATATATCATGAATATGGTTATTTATGTAGAACATAAAATTTAATGATCATCATAAGGTAATCCATTTATATCGGTAAATAACATGAAACCAATTCATCACTAATGTATTCTTCCAGAAACACAACTAAAACTCCCATGTGATGAAATTATAACAATATAGTAATTTATAAAACATAAAGTCTTGTAAAATTAATGTTTTTTTACTAACTATATTTTGAATAAGAAAAAATACAGACACCTCTCCAACAAAACTAGTAAAACTATAAACATCTAATGTGAGAAAATATATAATAACTAACTAATATACATATAGGTAATGTTTATAAATAAAATTTATAAATAGTTTGATTTCTAAATATGGTTCTTTTTTTAAGATATTCATGTTCATTAAAGATTATTTTGAATCATATCCTTGGGAATCAAGAGTAAAGTTAAGGGTTTTAATGACTCAATTTCCAATTCATTAGGCCATAGTATTTATTAATTGAATATAATATTAAAGATTTATTGGATCCTACCAATACCCTAATTTATATGTTTGATCATCATGTTATTTGGGGAAATTACTTAACATCATCAATAATCACTTTGATAAAAAAATCTTAATTGAAGGTATATTGTTGGTATGAATCACTCTCATTCTTACCAATGAATCTTTTATTCCATGATTATAGTTTTCCTATCAAACTTTTTTATTTAATGAAACCCAAATTTTTTGTTTCATTTTCACTCCTCATACTTTGCTTCATCTCTTTTATGAAAATAATGTCTTTCAATATTAATTTGATTTTTTTTTCAAATAGACTAAAAAGGCTATATAAAGGAATTTATTTTCATTATTTTTCATTTTGATTGACTAGATTTGTTTTTCAAGGATTTTTTATTTGTAAGTATTTATAATAATTTTTTTAGATTAATCAAATTTTCTTCTCAAAATATTTTTAAAAGTAATTTGTACTTCATTTTTATAAATAAATTAAAAGGATTTATGAAAACGTTTTTATTTTAACTTATATTTTTCCTCCAAGGATTATCTCTTTGGAATTGGGGTTTTATTCATCCCCAATGTTTTATTATGATATTATTTTTTTATAAGATGAGATTTTTTATATCATATGACTTATTAAGTTCATTTAATGTGATGTTTTTGAAAAGTTTAAAAACCCCATTATTTTCTATGGGTTATTTAAGATATAATTGAGGTTGATTTTAGGTGGCATACATATGTCTGGATGGTGTTGGGTGGGGTCTTATATCACCCCCAAATGCATTGGTTTAAACTTATATATCATGAAATATTCATGCATGGATATAATGAGTCTATTTTCACAAGCATGGTCATGATGGATTTTCTCACATTCTAAAACATGGATATAATTATTTTGTTCACATAGGCAATGGAATAATGATTTTTCTCAAAATTGTTTCCTATGTATATGGTTATACCACTTTTCCATGTTAGTTATTCCACATTTCCAATTTTTTATCAATTTATGCCATATTTACATGTTTCTTATCAATTTATTCCACATTTACAAGTTATTTATGAACATGTGAAACATTTCTAGGTTGTTTATCAAGTTATTCCACACTTTTAAGATGCTTTTAATTCTCATGATATGTCATGCTTTCAGGATTATGATTTATTTTTAAAGTATTCCACACTTTTATATAATTCTCACATGTTTTGTGATTATTGATTTATATTTTAATACATGTCATAACTTTTATTATTTCTTAACATCCTTTTTATGATATTGTCTCATTATACTCAATTTAAAATTATCATATATGGTATTAGTAGCTTTTATTAAGATATTGATATTTTCCACTTATTCACCTTCATGTTTATGACCTAACACATTATGATATGTTTTCTTTATTAGGAAACTCATATGAACCATTTCTTTTCATCTCTTAGGTTATGAAGATGATTATATCATGTGAGATGTATAAAAGGGAATATAAGAGCATGATTACAGAGTGGAGCTTTTAAGTGTTGTTAAATAATTTGTTTATATATTTAATAATTAATACACAAACCCTTTTCTTCCTTTGGTTATGTGAATATTTTTTAGATGTATTATCTAAAACCTAAATTTAATGTGTTATTTAATTTCTTTTTAACTTGGTTCTCTTTTAATGGATTATAATGTGTTTGGATTATAGAAAAATGTTCACAGATATAATATAATAAGTTTCTTACACAGCGGATCCTTATAGGTACTAAACCTTTTAGTCTTGGGTTGTGTGTTTATTATGTGATGTAATGTTTAACCAATAGAAATGATGTAAAATAATGATATGTTTATCTTGGGCCACCAATGGTTGTATCAAAGAAGGTTTTAATTATTTTTTGGGATTATTTTAGTTATTTTTTGGAATTAGGATGAGAGAAATCTAGTGAAAACCTAGGTATAAGTTTAAGTATAGTACTATATCCTAAAATTTTGGTAAATTAAGGAGTTTTTGGCTTCCTAGAAATGATTCCCATTTTTTTATATAAACAAGTGGATGTATTAAATAGAATATATGCTTCTAGGGTAAATGACCCTAAAAAGGATGGTTTAGTATTATCTCAATATTCACCAACTGCATGAAAAAGAGGCTTAAATGTACACCTGGTTTGACTCTCCTGGGAGATATGAATTCGTGATTTATATTCACTTAATTAAATATTATAAATTATTTAAATGGAATTTGATGTAATATAAAACTAGTTGGATTAGAGAAACTATTAGAAATATGTCTATGGATAACTTATGTTAAATTGAAGGAGTTATATTTTGATCCAATATTATATCATAGTTGAGTTAGGATTATCATAAGTTTAAATGAAGGTTACATAAGAGAAGACATATTAGGATTGAGTTTTCATATTCATATGATCATTTAATATTATTTTATGGGAAATTTTCAAAACAATTTTGGTTTTGGAATTAAGTTGGAAATATGATTATGGAAAAGAAGCTATGAAAGGTATTTCATAATAAAATATAATAACCAATAACGGAAGCATATTTTCATATTGTATAGGTTATGGAAAACATACTACAAGAGATGGTGAATTATATATTGAAATATAATCACAAATTTAATCCTCATAAAATATTAAATCTGTTAATAATTCGGAATACCGATATACCTACAACAAATCAAAGTAATAATAATATAATTAAAATTGTTAGGGTTTTATAACTATTGATAAAATTATTACATACATCAAAAAAACATATCTGTATTTTATATCTATAGATTAAATAATAAACATAATGGAATTTAACAAAACATGGAGTATTAATTTACAAAAAAATACTCATTAAAGGATATTATAAACTATACTTTTTCCAAAAGAAAAAGGGTAATCATAAACCTGATTCAAGGTATCATCAACCATAGACCTATTAAAAGGTATCTTCTTCTTTAAGCTTAAATCATTTCTCTATCTTCCTTACCATAGAATCCCTTAATTATCTAGGTCGATAGGTACCCACATTAATAAACTTAAAGCTCGGTAAATTAACTATTACAATCTATATATTGGTATACCCTCCACTTTAACTAGTAGCTTGGCTCTATATTCCTTAAAATATAATCCCTTAATCAAATAGATCATTAGAAAAAAAATTACATCAAGAAATCCTAATATCTTTTAGTGTTAATCCTCTCAATTGGAATCTCTTGGAAAATACTTAGAAAAAAATTTGAACCACTCTAAGTCAAAAATATGTTGAATAATTCAAGATATTTCAGATTTTATAGATTTAACATATCTATAATCTCTTATTATCTTTTGATCCATGTGATGAAGTATCTTTTTATATATGATCCTTCAAAGGTCGGATTTCATATATCTCAACGAAAGTTGAAATGACATTGATAGAAATTTATATTTTATCTTCTTATAGACTCAGGGTCTTTCCACATCTACTGATCAATATATTCAGCACCACCTAAGTTCTCTAGATATTTTACTAATCCTTAACCCATTGTTATTTAGAAATTCCTAAAGTAATCATATTTTCATGAATCATCATACCATCAGTATTTAATAAGACCATAGATTGTCAGTAATTCATTTAATGGTTTTATATTCTTCATTCATCAAAGATAAATGGAACAAACTTAGGTTAAATCAAATATTGAATAGAGTGGCTTCTAGTTTTCAAGACATGCATAGTAAATTGATTCTATGGATCAACACATATTTTTTAGAAATTATTGAGAAAAAGTAAAATCTCAATACATGTCTATTATATGGTAAATGATGAATCTCCAAGTATATAAGATTGTGAGGTTGATATTTTAATAGAAAATAAATTTTAAATTTCTTATGCATTCCTTATCTTCTTTCATTCATGAATGATAATTAAAATTTTGGGGATGTGATTTATTTAATATGTGAGAATATAACACCCCAAAAGTTTAGTATATATTTTCCTTTAATTAAATACTATTTGTAATTACTTACTCCACACACAACATTGAACCAAAATGTGAAAAAAAAATAATATATGAATGTCATTATAAAAATTATAAGAATAATAAAACCTCTAAGAAATAACAAGATATTAATCAAATCAAAGTTTTTACATTTCTAGGAAAAATAATTAATATGATTTAATATTAAAAAGGATTGTTCTTTCTCAAATAACTATTTTTTATGTTTTTTATATTTTATCCTAATAAATTAAATTTTCCAATTTTAAAATATTATTATATATTATAAAATATATTAAAATAATTTAAATTATAAGTTTATATTAAATAATATTATTAACACTTAAAAACATCATTTTCTTTAATAAAAGTAGGTTTAATTTATATTATTTATTCTCATTTAAAAAATAAATTTCAGAATTTCAGAATTTAAATTTTATTAAATTAACTTTATTTTTAATTTTTAATGTCAAAATTATCTTAGGATTAATTTTTTATATTTTGTCTCTAAAGGATTCATGTTGGGTGAATAATGAAAAAAAATTAATTTTGTAAATACTGTATCTTTTATGACATTATCATAAAACAAGAATGATTTCAAACTTTATAGAACCTTTTTAATATAAAAAATATGTATTTATAAATTAAAATAAATAATACAAAAATAGAATTTTGAATATATAAAACCCATGTTTAATATTTTGAAACATAAGTAAATTTTACATTAATTAAAACTATTTTAGGTCTATTCCTTTTAAATAAGTAACCACAAGGTGAAATTATGTTTTGGAATAATTTTAAAGATACATAACACTAATTTTTTTATATTAAACAAATTAATTTAATAAAAATAAAAATAAAACATTGTAACTTAATGTTAATCATAATTTTTATGAATAAAAATAAACTATTCCTAAAAATGGTTCTTACACATTATGTATGCTAATATTAAAATTAATTTTCACCACCCTTATAAAGTTTATTTTAAAATATGGATTTAATATTTGGAATCATAAAGGTCCAAATTATATAATAGGTCTCATTTCTTTTTTGGGCTCCAAAAGTAAATTACTTAGGTAAAAATTAGTTACCATAGTAAAAACAAAAATGGTAAGAGTGACAAATCTAAGAGTAAATGACTTAAAAAATGGTAAAAATATGTGTGAAAATATATTTTTGAGCCTTATAAACCATACCAGTTCCCTGAATCCATTATTTTCTATTATTGGATCCACATTAAATTTGAATAGTGACTTCACCTTTTATATTATTACAAAACATCCACTCTTCTCCTATATAAAAGGTGATAGTGTAACATCCTGAGTTTTTAAAAAGGAAATATTTTGTTCGATAGCATACATGATACGCCACATCAAACTTAAATGAACAAATTAAAATTATTATTTAAATTTTGCCATTAAACTAGCTGTTAGAATGGTGGTAATGGACAGTATTAACTCAATTATGAAAATATGGTTTACACAGGTATATATATAGTTTATTCTTTGGTGAGAAATTAATTATAAAATAAAAAATTTCCATAATTATTAATAATTATGAATTAGATATTAATTTTACCTTATAGGGGAAGCTATGTTAAATAGTTTACCCAACATGGAACAATGATTTTATCTGAAATCATATGTTACAAGCAAGAATTTTTTATACCATAAAAATAATATAATGCTATAATCATTATTTTAAGTGGAATTTATCACCTAGATATTGTATATGTGAGAATGGATTGAACTATATATATCAATTTTACACATTTTTATTAAAAAAATTAAATTCATCCAATTAATTTTGTCGGATTGGAATAATAATAAATCCATTTTAAGCATAAAAAGCTCTAATATGTTTAAAGTTATTTTTATGACCTTTTGATGGATAAACCATTTTTAATATATTTTTTGGGAAATTTATAATTTATATATGATAAATTAAACTTGATATTTGAAATGATAATTTTAAGAATTTACTTTCATCAAATTTTTGGTATTTTTCTGAGAACTTTCTTATTTTTATGAATAATGAATAATACAAAATATTAGTTCAAAACTGTTTTTCCATCCAATTTATTTATATAGATAAATTATATTTTAAATTTGATTTTATGTATAATTATTTCAATAATAAATCAAGAAAACAAATTTAGGTTATTTGAATCAATTTCACAATGAAATTAGATATAAAAACATTACAAAATTTTGAGATTTTCACTTTTAAAAACTTGCTTTTTTATTATGTCTATGGGATTAATTTTAAATATAATTTTTTCAATTATATGAACTTAATTAGGTAAAATGGATTCCATTTTTGTAATAAAAATTTATAAATTAGTTTTTATTGTCAATTTTAATTTTTGGTATAGAAAATTTACCATGGTAAAAAACCTATTTACTACAGTATAGGTAAAAATCAGACATGTTAAAAATAAAAAGGGTAAAGTCTTAAAATACATAAATATACAAAATTTAAATGTTTTTAGAGGTGTGAATCGACCCTAAACAACTTATAAAATATTAATTTCCCTCCAAAGTTATTTAATTTAATACCACCTAAAAAGGTTAGTTTTAAATATAAAATATTCATTATTTAATCACTTAAACCCACCTCCCCTCAAGTATAAATACCCTCCTCACCACCCCATTTCGACACACAAATCCTTGTAGCTCCTAAAATATCTACCCATACCTCTCCTTCTCACTCACCACATCCTAGTGATTCTTGTATCACCAGAAGACCAAATCTAATGTCCTCAAGGGTCTCTAAAGGATGTGACATTCAAGAGGTAAATTTACCCAAAGTACCTCTCTTAATTTATTTTATTTTTCTACTTTATCCACACATCCTTCATAAATTAATGCATTTTAACTCCATAATAATTTATATAATATTTTTTTATGTTTCTAATGGAATATATCATATCCATTTATTTTCCCATCTCCCCTTATTTAAATAAATGGAATTATCATCCAAGTTATGCCGATTAATCACCTCCGTGAATAATGTTTTTGTTCTTTTTTCTTTACCTCCTTCATGGATAGTCTTGAAACTATTTTTATGGTTAAATAATATTTTAATATTTATATAATAACCTATTTCATATTATTTAAATGTTATATTAAACATACCTTTATCATTTCCATATTGTGGATATATTATAACTTCGTTTGTGGACGTGTGGATTATCGTCTCCTCGATGAAATGTGATTATTTCACACTTCACATGGAATGTATTAAGGATTGTTTTAGTAAAAATATAGGATATTGATGAAATATTAATTCTACTTTAATTATATTATATATATATATAGATTTCATTTACTTTCATTATTTCAATATGACAAGAAAATGAAAACAGTGCTCATTTGTATGTACGACCTACTATCTCCATGAATGTTTTTTTCATTTATCTTTAAAGATTATTATAAATACATATATATTTAATATATAGGATATATATCATGTTTTATATTCTGGAAATAATTAAATCTTGATAATTAAGAATAAAAAGTGAAAACACGTATGATTAACAAATAAAATATCACATGAAACATAACTTAAACATGGATTTAATAATAAAGAGTAATATAATATCTTAAATAAATAATATATGGTATTATAGATATGAATATGGTTTTATTTAGATTAATAATAAAATTATACTTATTATACAAAAGTTTTTAACATGTTTTAAGGAAGTCGAACATGAGGTAAGGGAATTTCGTAACCCAATTTCCATTCTTTGGGTTAAACTTCTACTTCTTGACTATGTGTACTAAGATTATGAAATGACTTTTGGATATATTATCTATTATTTATATTTTATTTATGTGTATTTATATTCAATACACATAATTAATCTATTTTATAGACAAGATGATCTTTTTAAGGGATTTCATTTCAATCACCTTTCATTGAGGAATTTTTTAGGATATGTACCTTTATTATTTTATAAGATGTATATAGCCCCTTCGACATTATATCTCTATATTTTATCTATTATAATGTTATTTAAATTTTTTTTTAATTTTCTTCATTCATTTTTATTATGTTTTAAATGTTCAAAGAGGTATGGGACGCTTTGAATATTTAATGATTTAATTGTCAAATTATTTTCTCCAGGTCAATTTTTTTACATATTTATTATATGGATATAAAATTATTTTAAATTAAATCTTATCTATATTTTAAATTCATTCAAAGGTTTTAAAAAGGAGTCATTTTATGTATTCTATACATAACATTTTGATAAATGAAAAAATGAATGTTCTTTTTTAACATATACAGCAGTAAAAAATTCTCCGCCACCATGACTATTATTTGATATTTGGATTCCTATAAAAGCCTTAGTGTTTTCAAAAGAAAAATAAATCTATTATTCCCTTCTTTGGTAATTTTTTTATTGAAAATGGTTTTCACAATGGATTGATTATTTAAATACCTTTAAATGATCTCTTGTTATTTCAAATGAAATTATATGAGTGAAATATTGAAAATTGAAAGATTTTATGTGTTATGATTATTTAATAGTAATTAGACATTTGACAGGTGGTTACGTGATAAACCAAGGAATGGTGATTCCATGATAAACCAAGTCATGTGGCTATGTTATAACCTACAATTCATAGGATATATAATTTTGGGGTATGGTTATTTTATTTGTAAGAGTGAAATGTATGGAATTCAACCGTATTTTTATTCCATTTATAAGAGTTATATGTATAAAAGTAGACTATATGGTTATTCTATTTAAGTATAATTTTTTCCTAAGTTAACTTTGTGTATTTTATATTCTTGAAATGGGTTCTATGGTAATCTTGTGATTATAAAAAATTATGAAATGATTTTATTTTCAAAAGAAATTATTTATTACTTATTAAAGGTAAAAAGTTTTACTTTATGAAAATGTTTTCATGGGTTTTTAGGTTTATTAATGCACTAAGAGTTTCCTTCTTTTTATACCCCTTACTGAGATTTTTTTTCTCATACCAAGTTTTGAACTATTTTTCACAGGTTATAAGGATGGGTAAGAGAAAGGAGTAAGTCAAGATAAATGTTATGAAGATTTTTTATAAATAAGAAATTTTGTTTTCTTTTAAATGATTTGTATTTTGAAATAATTGATAATGTTTGGAAGTATCCACTTTGTATTTCATGGTTTTGTTATGTATAAATGATGGACTAATTCTCTATAACTCTAAACCTCAAAAGATACTCAATGTAAAATTAAATAAAATTCTTGAATTAACTCAAGATTTTGTAATGTTTAAGTCTAGGGCCTTATAGTTTGTATAAAAGGAAAGGTTTAGACAACTTTAGGTATTAGGAATTTCGGTTAAACATAAGTTAAGTTTCTATGTATATTATTTTAACTAAATCCTTATTCTATAACATTTTCAAATTGAGAAACTTTAATTACAAAAAGAAGTAGGAGGATCTAAAACAGCATTTTTATCCCTTCCTCATGTCTTGATTGAAAAAAAAATTATTACAAAGTGATTTCTTGATGATTCTAAAACATTTTCCAAAATAAAAATCTCTTGCAAATAGTTTTATAAGATATCAAAAACCTCCTACATAGCTCTATACCATCATGTATCATAGTTTGTTTTTAATAAAAATAAATTTTATCAATATTCTCATATTTTCAAAAAAAATGTTAAATATTATCAAGTCATTTTCAAATATTTTACCTTATGACAAGATTTTGAAGCATATTATGATTTTCATAAATCTACTGAAGAGGGAGACCTTTGTGTATCCAATTTATATTTTATTTTAACTTATAGTATTTAACCACATAATTATGGTATTTTAAAAAGAACTTTAATTGAAATTTTCAAATCAAAATTGGACTGAATATTTTATATAAATAAAGTTTTATCTGATGTTTTAAAATTATATGTTATACAAGATTATTTTCCAAAAATATTTCTCTACGAACAACCATATGACCCAATTTGTACAAGGTGTATTTGTATAAAGTAAGAAAGTGATTTTTAAGAAACTCTAAATAATTGTTGTAATGGATGGACCCTCTATATATGTGAAAAAAATAATGATGAAACTAGGGGGACACTATGACCAAGCTATGACATTCTTTCTTTTTGGGATAGTTTTATTAAATCATAGAGAGATGAAATGAAAATTTAAATATATAAAATAAATAATAGATTAATTTGTTTAGGTAATTATTGGTTGAGATACAAATTAGAGGTATAAGATAACCATTAAAGTTAAATAATTATATTAAAGGATGAAACTCAACCTTTCAGGTAAGTATATTTCCTTATGATCTTAGTCTATGTAGTAAAATAATTCATCAACTTTATAAAAAGGATATTACAATAAAAAGTATATCTATTTAATTTTATTACTAAGAAATAAATGAACTTTTAACCAATCATATATTTATGGGTTTGTGATTGTTAACTTTCTTTTGACCATGTTTTCTATCGCTCTCCATCATAAGATGATGGTTAGTTTTCTCTTCAATATCCATGATTTCTTACACGTAAATATAGTATGTATTATCTCTAATAAAAATAATATTTCCATTTCCTTCTTTTAAAGTGGAAGTTTTATTAATATTTTTCTGATGTGTGATTTAAATAAGGGTATTTTGAAAATTAAAACCCCTAGTTTTGATTCCGAGTTCAAATTGAGAGGATGAAATTTATTAATGGGGGGAGACTATAACATCCCAAGTTTTTTAAAAGGAAATAATATATTAAATATCATACATGATATGCCACAAAAAACATAAACTAAAAAATAAAAATTATTGTTTAAATGATACCATTAAACTAGAAATTATAATTGAGGGAATAAAAAGTATTAACTCAATTATGAAAATATGGTTTACAAATTGATATATAGTTAACTCTTTGCTGACCAATTAGTTATAAAATAATACTTTTTAATAATTATTAATAATTATTAATTAGATATTAATTTTACCTTAATGTGGGTGCTAAGTTTTATAGGGTACCTGATATGAAATAATTATTTTCTCATAAATCATATGTTTTATGAAATACTTTATTATACCAAAAAATAATATAATGTTAATATTATTATATTGAGTGGTAGTGATCACCCAGTCATTGTATTAGTGATAATGTATAGAACTATATATATTATGTTTACATGTGTTTATTAAATTTTATTACATTCATCCAATAAATTTTATAGGATTAAAATAAGAATAAATCCATTTTTAAGCATAAAAATCTCTAATATTTTTAAAAGGTAAGTTTACCCCCTTTTGATGGAAAAAAAATTTTAAATATAATTTTTGACACAGTTATAATTTATATATGATAAATTGAACTTAATATTTTAAATATAATTTTCAAAATTTACTTTGGTTGAATGCTTTGTATTTTATTTAGAACTTTCATATTTTAATGAATTGTGAATAATACAAAATATTAGTTCAAAACTGATTTTTTGTTAAAATTTATTTATATTTTCAATTTTTTAAAAGTATAATTATTTCAATAATAAATAATTAAAACCAATTTATGTCATTGGAATCAATTTTATATTGAAATTGGATATAATAACAATAAAACCTTTTGAGCTTTTCAGTTTTGAAAACCCGCTTTTTCATTATGTCTGCGGGAATAATTTGAACTATAATTTTTAAAATTATTTGAATTTAATTAGGTAAAATGGATTAAATTTTTGGAATCACAATGTCCAAATTATGTTCTATGGTTATTTTTTTATTATAAAAAATTTCCATGGTAAAAAAAATCATTTACCATTGTTTTGGTAAAAAATGAAACATGATAAAGTTAAAAAGGGTAAAGGCTTAAAATACCTAAAAACTAAAAAGTTTAAAGGTTTTTTGAGGTTCTTATTGAACCTATATAGCCTCAAAATTTTTAATTTCCCAAAAAAATAATTGAATTTAATTGCACCTCAAAATGGTTGGCTTTAAATATAAAATATTCATTACTTAATCACTTAAACTGACCTCTCATGAAGTATAAATACCACCTCTCACCACACCATTTCGACCCAAAAATAATTTTAGCACCTAAAATCTTAGACCAAAACTCTAATACCCACTATATTAATGTCCAAGTTCTTATGGTCTCACAAAAATACCAAATCCAATGTCCTCAAGTGTCTCTCAAGGAGGTGATATTTAAAAGGTAATTTCCCCAGAGTATCTCTTTTAATTTCATTTATTTTTCTAATTTCTCCTCAATTCCTTCATCCATAAATTCATGATAACTCTAGAATAATGTATATAATAAATTTTTATGTTTATAATGTAATATCTCATATAAATTCTGTTTCTAATCTCCTCTTATTTAAAGAAATTATATTATTGTCTACGTTATGCTAGTTAATCGCCTCTCTAAATAATGTTTTTGTTCTTTTTTTACTGCCTTCATGGCTAGTATTAAATCTATTTTTATGTTTAAATAATATTATAACATATTTTATATTATTGAAATTTTATATTAAACATACATTCATTCTTTCCATATTATTGACATACGATAACTTCATTTGTGGATGTGTGGACTACTGCCTCCTTAAAGCGATGTAATTCATTATCACTTCACATAGAATGTATTAAGGATTGTTTTAGTAAAAATATATGACAGTAATGAAAAATTAATGCTAATTTAATGGTATTATATATATATATATATATTTACATACATGTTATTTACTTTTCTTCTTTAAATACAACAAAAAAATCAAAATAGTGTTCATACATACGTACGGCCTACTATCTCTATGCACAGTGTTTTTTATTTATCATTAAAGATTATTATAAATACTTATATATTGAATATATAGGATATTTATATCATTTTTTATATTCTATAAATTATTATATCTTGAGAATCAAGAATAACAAGTCAAAACAGATATGATTAACAATGAAAATTTCTTTTGAAATGTAACTGAAACATGGAGTTAATAATAAATGAGTAATATAATGTCTTGAGTAAATCATATATGGTATTAAAAATATGAATATGGTTATATAATAGATGAATAATAAACATATACTTATTATATATGACATTTTAACACATTTGAAGGAAGTCAAACATGAGGTAAGGTAATTTCTTAACCCAATTTTCATTATTTGTGTTATACTTATACTTCTAGATTATGTCATGCTAAGATTAAATGAGAAATTAATTTTTGATATCCTATATTTTATTTATATCTTTTTTATATGGATTTATAGTTAATAAATATAATATGTCTATTTGATTAAAAAATTATCTTTGTAAGGGATTTCATCTCAATCACCATTCATTGAGGCATTTCTTGACGATATGCACCTTTATTATTTTATAATGTATATATAAATCCTTTTAAATTTAATCTAAATATTTTATATATTCTCATGTTATTTAATGTTTTTTTAAAAGTTTTTATTTCATGTGGATTATTATTTAAATTATCTAATTGGTATGAGAAGATTTGAATATTTAGTGATTTAGTTGTCAAATTATTTTTCTCCATATCAATACTTTTTTATGTATTTTTATATTCATATAAAATTATTTTGATTAAAATTTTATCTAAATTTTTAATTTAATTAAAAATTTAAAAAAAATAAACATTTTATGTGTTTTAGACATAATTTTTTGACAAAAGACAAAAGGAATGTTCTTTTTTAACATATACGACGACAAAACATTCTCTACTGCTATGACCATTATTTAATATTTGGCTTCCTATACAAGACTTAATGTTTTTAAAAGAAAAATCAATCCCTTAATCACTTTTCTATTTATTTTGTTATTAAAAATTGTTTTTAAAATGGATTAATTATTTAAATTCATTTAAATGATTTATGTAATTGAAAATGAAATTTTATGAGTGAAATACTGACAATTTCAAGATTTTATGTGTTATAATTATTTAATGGTACTTAAACATTTGACAAGTTGTTACGTGATAAAATAGGTATGGTTGGTTCCATGATAAATCAAGGACTAGTGGTTATGTTATAACTTCCAATTCATTAGGTATAGAAGTCGGACGTATGGATATTCCATTTTTAATAGTGACTTGTATGGAAGTTTCCCATATCGTTATTCCATTTTTAAGAGTGACATGTATAAAAGTTATCTTTATGATCATTCCATTTAAGTATAATTATATCTCAAGTTACCCTAATATATTTTACATGCTTGATATGGGTTTATGGTAATATTTTGATTACAAAAAAGTTATGAAATATTTTTATTTTCAAAAGAAAGTATTTATTAATTATTATGGGTGAAAATATTACTTTATGACAATGTTTTCATGGGTTTTGATATTTATTAATTTACTAATGGTTTCCTTATTTTTATATCGCTTACTGGGATTTTTGTTCTCATCCCATTTTTTGAAAATTTTTCCACTAGGTATAAGGATGTATAATAAAAAAGTGGAAGTCAAGATGAATGTTATGAATATTTTTCATGAATAAGAAATAATATTTTCTTTTAAAAATTTTATATTTTGAAAAAAAATGGATACTATTTGGAAGTGTCCACTTTATATTTTATGGTTTTTTATGTATGATTTATGGCCTAATTCTCTAAAAATATAAACCATAAAATCTACTCAATGTAAAATAAAGTAAAATTATTAACTTAACTCAAGATTATAAAATGTTTAAGGTTGGGGCCTTAAAGGTTTTATCAAATGAAAGGTTTAGACAACTTTAGGGATTAGGAATTTTGGTTAAAATAGGTTAAGTTTCTATGTATGTTATTTTAGTTAAATCCTTATTTGATAAATTTATTTTATAGAGTAAATTTAGTTGCAAATAGAAGGAGTATCTCAAACAATAGTTATATCCCTTCTTGATTACTTTATTGCAATAATTATTGCAATGTCATGTCCTAATGATTCTGAAACTTTTTCTAATATACAACTCTCTTGAAAATAGTTGTATGAGTTATAAAAAACTTCCTATATACCTAGATACCATCATATATCAGGGTTTTTTTAATAAAATCACATTTTATTAATATTCTTATATTTTCAAAAAATGAAATTATTATCGAAGCTTTTTAATATATTTGACGTTATCAAAATATTTTGAAGCATATTATGATTTTGATAAAGTTTTCAAATAAGGAGGCCCTTTCATAGCCTATTTATATTTTTTATTAACTTAAATTATTTGACCACATACTTACAGTGTTTTAAAAGTGCATTTGATTTAAAGTTTCAAATCAAATATTTTCTATAAGTTTTATAAAAATCAAGTTTTATCAGATGTTTTGAAATTATTTTTCATACATGATTATTTTCCAAAACTATTTATCTATGAACAACCATACGACCCAAGTTCTACAAGGTGTATTTGTATAAATGAAGAAATTTATTTTGATTAAACTATAAATATTTTTTACAATGCATGGACCTTCTATCTACCTGAACAGAATGATGACGAAACTAGGTGGACACCATGATCAAGGTATGACACTGTTTCTTTTTGGGATATTTTAATTAAATCCTGGGGAGATGAAATGAAAAATATTAATATATCAAATAATTCATGGATTAAGTTGTTGAGGTAATTCTGGGTTGAGATACAAATGATAGGTATAAGATAACCATTGAAATTAATGCATTCTATTAAATAATGAAACTCTACCTTTCATATAAGTATGTTTCCTTATAATCTTAGTCCAAGTAGTAAAATAATTCTTTTACTTTATGAAAATGATATTTTAAAAAACTTATGCATTTACTTTTATCAATAAGAAATAAATGACCTTTTAATTAATCATATAATTATGGTTTTTTGATTTTTAACTTTCCCTTGATCGTGTTTTCTATCACCTTCCATCAGAATGTGATGGTTAGTTTTCTCTTCCATATCCATGATTTCTTACATGGAAACCTAGTATTTGTAATATCATGTGCCCATAATATTTACATTTATTTATTTTAAATTTGAAATTTTATTAATCCTTTTTCTAATGTGTGATTTCAATAAGGTTATTTTGAAAAGTAAAACCCTTAGTTTTTGTTTTTGAATGAAAAATTGTGAGGATGCAATTTATTAATGGGAGGGAGAATGTACCATCCTGAGTTTTTAAAAAGCAAAACTATGTCAGATAGTGTACATGATATTCCATATAAAATAGAGAAAACATATATAAATTATTATTTAAATATTAACATTAAACTAGTCATTAGAATGGTGGGAATATATAGTATTAACACAATTATGATAATATTGTTTACATGTGTATATATAGTTAAGTCTTTGGTGAACAATTAATAATTAATCAAGACTTTTTAATTATTATTAATAATTATTAATTATATATTAATTATAACTTAAATGTTATTCTATGTTTGATAGGTTTACCGACATAAAATAATCAGTTTCTCTGAAATCATACATTCCCTGAAGGAATTTTTCATGCCAAAAACATTATATAATGTTAATATTATTATTTTATGTGGAAGTTATCACCTAGATTTTGTATCATATAGAATGTATAAAACTATATATATTATTTTCACACATGTTTATTAAATATTTTACATTCATACAATAAATTTTATAGGTTAAAAAATTAATAAATTCATTTTTAAGAATAAAAAAGCTCTAATATTTTTAAAATGTAGTTTTACTGCCTTTTGATGGAGAACAAATTTTAAATATAATTTTGGAAAAAATTATAATTTATATATGATATATTAAACTTAATCTTTGAAATATAAGTTTCAAAATTTACTTTGTGTTATTTTGTGGTATTTTCTGAGAACATTCATATTTTGATGAATAGTGAATAATATAAAATCTTAGTTCAAAACTGCTTTTTCTTAAAATTTATTTATATAGATAAATTATATTTTAAATTGGTTTTAAATTATAATTATTTAAATAATAAATCAATCTAAAAATTGGTCATTTTAATAAATTTTTCATTTAAATTAGATATAAAATCATTAAAAACTTTTGAGCTTTTCATTTTTAAAAACCTGTTTTTTCATTGTGTTAGCAGGATTAATTTTAAATGTATTTTTTTCAATTATTTGAATTGAATTAGGTAAAATAAATACCATTTATTTATTAAAAAGGTCCAAATTATGTTATATATACAATTTTAATTTTATTTATAAAAACATTTCTATGGTAAAAAAATTATTTACAGCAATATAGGTAAAAATGAAACATGTTATAATTATAAATGATAATGGATTAAAACACTTAAAAAATACAAAATTTAAATGTTATTTATGGGTTTTATAGACCCTATAAAGCCTAAAAAATATTAATTTTCCTTTAAAGTCATTGAATTTAATTCCACCTCAAAATGGTTGGCTTTAAATATAAAATATTCATTATTTAATTACTTAAACCCACCTCTCCTTGAGTATAAATATCACCCTATTTTGTCCCAAAAAGCCTTTTATCTCCTCAAATATCTCCCAAAACCTCTCCTCCTAACTATCCCCATGTCTAATTCCTTATGGTATCACCAAAATATAGAATACAAGTTCCTAAAGGGTCTCTCAAGGAGGGGAAATTCAATGGGTATTTTCCCCAAAGTACCTCACTTAATTTATTTTATTTTTATACTTTATCCACACCTAATTCATCCATCAATGAATGATAAACCCATAATCATATATATAATTTATTTTTATGTTTCTAATGGAATATATCATATGCATTTCTTTTCTCATATCCTCTTATTCAAAAAAATGATGTTATCATCCATGTTATGCCGGTTAATCGCCTCTATGAATAATGTTTTTGTTCTTTTTCCATTACCACCTTCATGGCCGTTATTAAAACTATTTTTATGGTTAAATAATATTTTAATATGTATATTATAACCTATTTAATATTCTATAAATTTTATATTAAATATAACTTCATGCTTTCCATATTGTGGATATACGATAACTCCATTTGTGGACGTCTGGACTACCGCCTCCTCAATGCGATATGATTCATTCACACTTCACATGGAATGAATTAAGTATTGTTTAACAAAAACATATGATATTAATGAAATATTAATGTCACTATAATGATATTATATATATATATATATATTTATATACATTTTATTTACTTTCATTCCTTCAATATGACAAGAAAATGAAAATATGGTTCATGTGTACGTACGCCCTATTGTCTCCATGAATGGAGTTTTTTTATTTTATCTTTAAAGATTATTATAAATAATTATATATTAAATATATAGGATATTTATATCATGTTTTATATTTTTTAAATAATTAAATCTTGAGAATCAAGAATAACAAGTCAAAACACATATGATTAACAAAGAAAATGTCACCTAGAGTGTAACATAAACATGGAGTCAAAAATAAATGAGTACTATAATGACTTGATTAAATCATATATAGAATTATAAATATGAATATGTTTCTTTTATTTATTAATAATAAACTTATACTTATTATACAAGAGGTTTAAAAATGTTTGGAGGAATTCGAAGGTGAGGTGAGGGAATTTCCTAATCCAATTTCCATTCTTTGTGTTAAACTTATACTTCTTGATTATGTCAAGCTAATATTATGTGAGAAAATACTTTTGGATATATTTTATTTTATTTATAATAGTTCTATTTGGATCTATATTGAATACACATTATAAAACTATCTCATTAATAAGATGATCTTTTTAAGGGATTTCATCTCAATCACGTTTCAATGAGGCATTTCTTGATGATATGCACCTTTATTATTTTATAAGCTATATAGATACCCTTTTACATTTAATCTAAATATTTTATCTATCCTTTTGTTATTTAATATTTTGTTAAATTTTCTTCTTTTGTGGGGATTATGATTGATATTTTTAAAGTTGTATGGGACACTTTGAATATTTAATGATTTAATTGTCAAATATTTTTCTCCATATCAATATTTTTGATGAATTTATTATATCGTTGTAAACTGATTTTGAAGGAAATTTTATCTATATTTTTAATTTCATTAAAAGGTTTTAAAAATGAATATTTTTAAATTTTATATATGTAAATTTTTGAAAGGATAAAAATAATGTTCTTTTTTAACTTATACGGTGACAACAACTTCTCTATTGTCGTGACATTTAATTTATATTTATCTTCCTATATAAACCTTAATGTTTTTAAAAAGAAAAATGAATCCCTCATTCCCTTTCCTATTTATTTTAGTATTAAAAATTATTTTGAAAATGAATTGATTATTTCAATACCTTGAAATGAATTCTTGGGATTTTAAATGAAATTTTATGAGTGAAATGTTGACTATTTCAAGATTTTATGTGTTATGATTATTTAATGGTACTTCAACATTTTATAGGTGGTTATATGATAAACCAAGGATGTATGGTTCTATGATAAATCAAGGATGGGTTTTTATGTTATAACCTCCAATGAATTGGGTATGTAAGTCATTCATATGGATATTTCATTTGTAAGAGTGAAATGTATGGAAGTTGACTGTATGGTTATTCCATTTGTAACAATGACATTTATGGAATTCAGCCGCATGGTTATTCCATTTAAATATAATTATGTACCAAGTTACCTTTATGTATTTTATGTTCTTTATATAGGATTTTTGGTAATCTTGTGAATAAAAAAAATTATAAAATGAGTTTATCTTCAAAAGAAAGTATTTATTACTTATTAAGGGTGAAAATTATTACTATATGAGAATATTTTAATGGGTTTTGATGTTTATTAATGTAATAATGGTTTTATTCATTTTATATCCCTTACTTTTCTTTTTACACTCATCCCAAGTTTTTAAAATATTTTCACAGGGTATAAGGATGGGTAAGATAAAGGAGGATGTCAAGATTAATGTTATGAAGATTTTTCATGAATAATAAATCATGTTTTCTTTTAAAAGTTTTATATTTTGAAAAAAATGATACTTTTTAGAATTGACTACTTTGTATTTTATGGTTTTTTTATACACGATTTATGCCCTAATTCTATAAAACTCTAAACCTGAAAAGATTTTCAATGTGAAATAAAGAAAAATTATTGACTTAACTCAAGATTATGTAATGTTTAAGGTCAAAGCCTTATACTCAGTACTACCCCAATTATAATCACTCCTAATGTAATGCCCCGACGCCTCTAGACTAGAGCCGGTGAAATACTTATTATATTGGCATGGTTAGAAGGAATTAAAATCCTGAAGGAATGATCAGTTTAGTAGTCTTGAAGAAACTATATACATATATGTAACTCACAAATACTTTATAAAAGGTTACAAAATACATTACATAATAAAAACTAAAAACTACATCCATAGGAACTCAATAAATGTTCTCTTCTTCATCACCTGTTGAAAGTAAACAATGAAAGGGGTGAGCTAAAATGCATAGTAAGGGTTAAAAATATCCAAATCATTAATCAATAATAGTTGAATTGTAAACAATTTGACATAATAAAAATGGCATGGCGAATAAATGAAAAACTCACGCCATTAATAAACTAAGAATGAAACTACATCCATAGATTTTTTCATAGTGAAAACCTTATGGAGAGTAATAATTGATAATGAATAAATAGAATTCTTATTAATTGTATTTCATGTTTCTGTCACATTAAACCATAATACCGTTAAAACGGTTTAGTTCTATGGGTAGAAACCTGTTTGATTTTTGGAAACAAACTCAAAGGGTTTGTCGCCAAACTGATTTGTCTCATGAGACCTACTGATGCATCGAAGGGCTATAGTAGGCCCCACCCAGCTCTACATCCAAATCATTCTTTATACATAGATTAAACAGAAGAGAAATATGACTTTACATTATCCGTATAGAATAGAGGATACAAATTCATCAATATTTTCACAGTCAAAACAACATTCAAAACAAATACTGTATATAAAGTGGTATACGGCTTAGACAATAATCATATCCATGATATGAGAATATGTAAATTTAAATGGAATATAATTTCAATTTAAATGTGATCTAAAATTGGTAGTAGGTACACCACATAAGAAAGAGTAGGTGCACAATACTAAGTAAGTTACAATAGAGTGAAATTTGAGGCAATGCTCATTACCACGTTGTAACCAATTGAGTCGTAACCACCAAATGAATCAAATAATACCATGAATATAAAGATAATAATGATAATATATATCAAATGGCATTACACCTATACCATATATAATAAATAAGTGGCGAAAAATGGAAATCCCACAGAATTGAAAGTGAGATGAGAAAAAAACCCTTACAAACATTTCGGCATGGTAACGAGTGTTCTTGCAAGGTCTTAATGAGAGGTAAAAGGGTATCCAATTATTTATATATCATAAGGGAAGTATGGGGGAGGTTAAAAAACATACCCCATCATTAGGTATTAAAAATAAAAGAACACAACATAAGGGAGATTCTTGAACAAAAGTGAGAGAGAGGATCCCTTACCAAGAACGTATCATTATATTGAGGAAAAGTCAATGACATAATTATGTGTGACAAACATAAACTCACACAATAAAAGTGTATATATAGAATAAAACAATCAGAGGTCATTCAAACATATTCTTGGAAAAATGTAACCAATGAAATTGACGTTTAATTCAAAGAATAAAAATTGAGTTAAGTAATCCCATACCTTATGCTTGAAGGTGTTATTGACTTGTTATTAAAGACCTGAATAAAAAAATTAGGCTTATTAACTCATAAGTAGAGAACCTCTTATATATGTAAATGATTTATTATAACCCTTTTTAGTTCATTCAAGGCCTTTTTGATTAGTTATAAGGTTCAATTTCATTTTTCGGGCTCGTTTGTTTACTTGGTTTTTAAAAGATCGGTTCACTTATATTCAAGTTCGGATAAATATGAAAGATGGAAGTGGTTGTTCATAAATGAATTTATATTCTATTAGTGAACATACAGGAGATTACAAGGTTTTAAATTAATTTGGTTACCTAGATTGAAGTCAAACTATTATATAAAACCATAGTGACAGCTATTTTTGTTAATCGGTGGGTTTGATTACAAAGAACATGTGGTTGCACCCAAATTTACCCAAGTTGTATGGTGTAAGCGGTCATTTTAGTATGGCTTGGGTTATCGATCCTCAGAGACCTAAGAAGAAACCTAAGAAACATGCTTTTTAAGAAGGTGATTTGATGGTGTTGATTTGGCTATGAAGTGGCCAAATTTGGGTTGAATTGATTGGATTATTTGATATTTTAAAGACTTAATTTAATTCAATTTAAAAGAATGAGTTGATCCTTGGTTATCGCTTGAGGTGTATTGGATGAATTTCTTTTTAAATTATTTCAATGTCTTAAATTCAAGTGTTTCCTTTAACAAAATACAACCATCCCAAATCACTCACCAATTTTGAGTTTTCACTATCCTAAGTCTAATAACTTATACACTTGGAGGATCATATTGACGAGCACTCCAAGGTAGAGGATTGTTTTAGCACTCAAGATGTGTATCCTTGAAATTGGTGAGTTTAAAGGATAACGTAAATCATTGAATTAAAATCTCAAAAATAGAATTGATTAAGAATTATTAAATTATGAAAAAACATCCAATTAACCCCTTGATACTCCATTGGATCAACCCATTATATGATTATACCTCCATTGATTCTATTTTATCAATAAAATCGGGTATTATACTTATGATAGTAGAATTGGAGAAGAAGAAAAAAACAACCACTCCACCGTTTTGTGAAGAGTTTCACAAAAGATAATGTGAATAACCTCACTCCCTAAGGCAACAGTATCAAAATGATATGGAAAAATAAATAATAAATTAAGAATAAGATTATGAGGATGATATTTTATTAATTAAATGAAGGTGAATGAAAAAATTACTTGGGAGAAATTGACAAGCAATTACAAAATGAAAGCATGACAATACAATTGAAAGAAAATAAAAACATCCATTCCAAACAAAAATATTTGATCCCCATTCCCTTAAGCATAAGCTCATTATATAGGCATATTTAGAGACTTAGATACACCCCCCAAAAATAAACTGCATCTCTATTAATTGGGAGAGTTAAAAGGAGAGTGAAAAAATCAAGGGAATTTGTCGTTTCAAAGTTGACTCGAAAATTCATCCAGATTCATCCACAGTTTTGACGTGTGAATATTTTGATAGAGGCCGAATCTGGAGGGGTCATAGAAGAAAGATATGCGCGTCCATCTTTCCTATATTATCTTTAAAAATTTTAGGAAATTTGGCATTGCCGTTTGGAATTTATGGTCGACATTGTGGGATGACTTTATGTGCATTTATGTCGAGCCCACCATTTAAATCTCAACGTCAGATCCCTTTTTCATCATGAAAATTTCATAATTAGCTCTGGAAATAGTTGAATAAAATAATCCACATATTTTTATCTTTATAATGTAAAACTTTTAGTTTCATTAGGCTTGGTTTGTGGGCCTCACATTTGTTTGATGGGCCTTAGGCCCACTAAGCTATCTCCGGTAAATTTTTGCATTCAGGCGCAAAAATCTCCATCTTCCCTTGGGATTCATCCATCAGACCTAAAAGATAAAATGTTAAAAATAATGTGATGAATCACATACCAAAATATCAAATTAAATTGATGAAAAATGTATTTTTCGCAATAAATTTATTGAGTGGACCCAAATTTACACTTTAAGCATTAATTGAACAATGATGGGAAATGAAGTTCAATTTCTGAATTGGACTAAAATTGATGTTTATGCACTTTTAAACACATTAATATTAAGATATTAACAACGAATATTAGCCACTTTTAGTGACTAATAAACATGTTTTTCTTTATAACTTAATATCATTTGTACAAAAGGATTAAAGAACTAAAAATAGGATATATTAAATATATAATAATCTGTTTCAACCATAACACAAATGGTTTTATGACCAGAATTAAATATTATAATAGAAATTGATAAACCGTTCTCCTTGAATGTGCTAAATTATCACATATCAAATGGTGCTTTCATTTCTTTCAAATAAAGAGTGGGAAAAAGAGAGAAGATAATTAAATATACCATTAGAATAAAAACATTCTGGTACATGTATGTTACTGGATTTATCATACTTTTTGGGTGAAGAGAGGTGAGGAAAGAAACAAAAAGAAAATAACATAAAAGAAATGAAGGAATTGGAAAGAGTAATTTACCTCTTGAGACTTCCTCCTTTGAGAACATCTTAAGAGGAGAGGTTTTGGTATTTTGAAGAGGCTATGAGCTTTTAGACATGGGGGGGGATCTTGAGGAGAGATTTGGGCAGAATATTGGCAAGGAAAAAGGCTTGAGATGAGTGAAAAGAAGAGGGAGTAAAGGGGGGTTTTTATAGTGGATGAGAGAGTAGATTTCTCAATATAAAATTCATAAATAATAGTGAGTCTTCCTTGACCAAGAATAGTAATTTTATCTTTTGATCCCGAACCAATTGGCCTTACATCAGTAGAACATCATGCATGACTCTATAATTAGCTTATTTATCTTATTTTGTAAATTATGGTATTTCACTATTCATCAAAAATTCAACTATTTCAGAAAAATCCCAAAAATTCACCTTAACCATTTTTCAACTTGTAGAATCCAAAACTGAAGTCCATTTTTCAAAAATAATTTTCTAAATATGATTAATTAAATATTTAATTAAAATCATTATTTAATCGAAAAACATAAACACTTAAAATATTCATCTTTATTTTTAAGGTGCCTAAATTCATTTATACACTCAGAGGTATGGATAACATTCATAAGAGTCATATTACTATTCATAAGGGTAAGTTACGACTTATAAGGGCAGGTTACTATTCATAAGGGTAGGTTACTATTCACTGAAAATTAAGTTAATTCCATTAGACTTTAAATATCATCCTGAACACAACCATGTATGTCAGATTTTCAAAATTCAAATTACTGTTCATAAGGGTAAGTTACTATTCATAAGGGTAGGTTACTATTCACCTAAAATTAATTTAATTCTATCATACTCTAAATATCATCCTGAACACAATGGTGTATGTCAGATTTTCAAAATTCAAATCACAGAGCTGGAAAATTTAAGTTTAATGGATAGGTTATAAAAAAGGTGTGTTTTATAGAGACTCAATGTTTCAAGCATTCTATATTAAATTTATTTGTAAATTCTTGGGGTGTTACGTTATCTCCACCTTCAGGAAATTGCGTCCTCGCAATTTTATTTACTTATTAAAAAAGTGAGGGTACCTTGATCATGGTGTCCATCTGGTTTCATCATCATCTTGCTCATGTAAATACAAGGTTCATGCATTGCAACAATGATTTATAGATCCTTCAAAATCATTTGATTCCTTCATCCAGATACACCTTGTACAACTTGGGTCATATGGGTGTTCACAAAAAAAATAGTTTCAGAAAATAATTATGTATGACATATAATTTCAAAAAATATGATAAAACTTGATTTTTATAAAACATTCAAACCGAATTTGAGTTGAAACTTTCAATAAATGGTCCTTTTAAAATTCCATAAGTATGTGCTGAAAGATTATATTTCAAAATCAAATATAAATAAGTTTCACAATGGTCTCCTTCTTCATCACCTTTTTCAAAATCATAATATGCTTCAAAATCTTGTGATAAGGTAAAATATTTGAAAATGCCTTGATAATATTCACCTTTATTGAAAATATGATAATATTGAGAAAATAGGATTTGATTAAATAAAACCCCTGATCCACGATGGTATCGAGGTATAGTGGAGGTGTTTGATATCTCAAACAATTTATTGCAAGTGAGTTGTATGTCAGAAAATGTTTCAGAATTGTCGGTACATGACTTTGCAATAATTATTTCAAGAAACTCATCGAGAAGGGATAGAAATTCCATTTGAGATCCTACTCCTTCCATTTTTAACTGACTTTCCTTGATCTGAAAAGTTATAAAACAAGGATTTAACTTAAAGAATGGACATAAATACTAACCATATGTTTAATGAAAACTCATAATCTCTAAAGTTTTCTATGAGTATTGATTCCCCTTCTTTCATTCGATGCCATTTATAAATAATGTCACACACTAGATTAGGGTATGAATCATAATGTATAATCTTAACTTAACAAAATACTTAGCATATATTGAGATCCTACGCATGGCTAATCCCAAAATCAGAAAAATGGTTTCTTTGAGGAATAATTTACATTCCAATCCTTCATAATGGCTTGTAAAGAAAATATGAATTATCCTAATCATATCCCATGGGAGTTTCATAACCAAGAGTGCATCAAGGCCCATTTTCGTGTACTAGGATACCCTGTGTCAAGCTTGAAACTCCTTGTCGGAGCTTTCACTCCTATGTACATCTGTGCCAGAGCCACCTCTACCTACTCGTATCCAGAGAAGGATGTATTTTCTAGAAAGGTTCACATAATCTATTCATTACCAAAATAACTAGAAGTTCTTTTATGTTCATCCTCAAATATTTCCTTAGGGATTTGTTCCCTAACTACATTTTCTAATCTAGTTTCCATGTTTCCTACAAAACCTCCCTTGAATACCAACTGTAACGCCCCGACCCCTCTAGACTAGAGTTGTTGCATTACTTGTTATATTGGAATGGTTAGAATGAATGAAAATCTAGAAGGAACGATCAATTTATTAGTCTTTAAGAAACTAGATACATAGATTTAACTCACAAATACATTAGAAAAGGTTACAAAATACAATACATAATAACAACTAAAAACTGCATCCACAGGAACTTAATAAATGTTCTCTTCTTCATCACCTTTTGAAAGTAAACAATTAAAGGGGTGAGATAAAATTCTCAGTAAGGGTTACAAATAGTAGAAGCATGAATCAATAATAGCTGAATTATAAAAAAAATTACATAATCAAAATGGCATGGTGAATAAATGAAAAACCCACGCCATTAACAAACTAAGAATGAAACTGCATCCATAGATTTTGTCATAGTGAAAACCTCATGGATAGTAATAACTGATAATGAATAAAGAGAATTCTTATTAATTTGATGTTATGTATCTGGAACATGAAACCATAATACCGTTAAAACGGTTTAGTTCTATGGGTAGAAACTCGTCTAATTTTTGGAAACAAACTCAAAGGGTTTGTCACCAAACTGATTTGTCTCATGAGACCTACCGATGCATAGAGGGGCTATAGTGGGCCCCACCAGCCTCTGAATCCAAATCATTCTTTATAATAGATTCATTATAAGATCAATATTACTTTACATTATCCGTATAGAATAAAGTATATGAATTCATCAATATTTCCACATTCAAAACAACATTCAAAACAAATACCAAATGTAAAGTGGTATACGGCTTAGACAATAATCATATCCATGATATGAGAATATGGAAATTTAAATGGAATATAATTTCAACTGAAAAGTTATCTAAAATGGGCAGTAGGTACACCACATAAGAAATAGTAGGTGCACAATACTAAGTAATTCACAATGGAGTGAGATTTGAGACAAAGCTCGTTACCACGTTGTAACCAATTGAGTTGTATGAAAAAAAGTTAATAACCACCAAATTAATCTCAAAATACCATGAATATAAAGAGAATCATGATAATATATATCAAATGTAATTACACCTATACCCCGTATAAGAAATAAGAGGAGAATAATGGAAATCCCATAGAATTGAAAGTGAGATGAGAAAAACCCCTTACAAACATTTTGGCATGGTAATGAGTGTTCTTGTGAGGGATTAATGAGAGGTAAAAGGGTATCCCATTATTTATATATCATAAGTGACGTATGGGGGAGGTTTGAAAACATATCACATCATTAGGTATTAAAATTAAAAGAGCACAACATAGGGGAGATTCTTGAACAAAAGTGAGAGAGAGGATCCCTTACCAAGAATGTATCATTAGATTGAGGAAAAATAAATGACATAATTATGTGTGACAAACATAAACCCAAACAATAAAAGTGTATATACATAATAAAATAATTATAGGTCATTCACACATATTCTTGGAAAAATTTAACCAATGAAATTGACGTTTAACTCAAAGAATGAAAATTGAGTTAAGCAATCCCTTGCCTTATGCTTGAAGGTGTTCTTGACTTGTTATTAAAGACATGAATAAAAAAATTAGGCTTATTAAATCATAATTCCATAACCTCTTCTATATATAAATGATTTATTATAACCCTTTTTAGTTCATTCAAGGCCTTTTTGATTAGTTATAAGGTTCAATTTCATTGTTCGGGCTCGTTTGTTTACTTGGTTTTTAAATGATCGGTTCACTTATATTCAAGTTAGGATAAATATGAAAAATGGAAGTGGTTGTCCAGAAATGAATTTATATGCTATTAGTTAACATACATGAGATTAAATGGTTTTAAATTTAATTTGGTCACTTATATTTAAGTCAAACTATTATATAAAATCATAGTGACAACGGTTTTTGTTAATCGGTGGGTTTGATTACAAAGAACATGTTTTTCTTTATAACTTAATACCATTTGTACAAAAGGATTATAGAACTAAAAATAAGATATATTACATATATAATAATCTAGTTCAACCATAACACAAATGGTTTCATGACCAGAATTAAATATTATAATATAAATTGATAAATCGTTTTCCTTGAATGTGAGAAAGTAGCACATCTCAAACGGTGCTTTCATTTCTTTCAAATAAAGGGTGGGGAATGAAGAGAAGATAATGAAATATCCCATTAGCATAAAAAAAATCCATTACATGTATTTTACTGGAGTTATTATACTATTTGTGTGAAGGGAGGTGAGGAAAGAAACAAAAAGAAAAGAACATAAAAGAAACGAAGGAATTAGAAAGAGGAATTTACCTCTTGAGACTTCCTCCTTTGAGAACCTCTTAAGGGGAGAGGTTTTGGTATTTTTAAAGGGCTAGGATATTTTAGATGTGTAGGAGGATCTTGGGGAGATATTTGGGCAGAATATTGGCAAGGTAAAAGGCTTGAGATTAGTGAAAAGAAGAGGGAGTGAAGGGGGGTTTTTATAGTGGAGGAGAGAGTAGATTTCTCAATATAAAATTCATTAGTTTATTATTTACCCACAAGACAAGGAATAGTGAGTCATCCTTGACCAATAATAGTAATTTTATCTTTTGATCCCGAACCAATTGGCCTTACATAAGTAGAACATCATGCATGACTCTATAATTAGCTTATTTATCTTATTTTGTAAATTATGGTATTTCACTATTCATCAAAAATTCAACTATTTCAGAAAAATCCCAAAAATTCACCCTAACCATTTTTCAACTTGTAGAATCCAAAACTGAAGTCCATTTTTCAAAAATAATTTTCTAAATATGATTAATTAAATATTTAATTAAAATCATTATTTAATCAAAAAATATACACTTAAAATATTCATCTTTATTTTTAAGGTGCCTAAATTCATTTATACACTCAGAGGTATGGATACCATTCATAAGATTCATATTACTATTCATAAGGGTAAGTTACGACTCGTAAGGGCGGGTTACTATTCATAAGGGTAGGTTACTGTTCACTGAAAATTAAGTTAATTCCATTAGAATTTAAATATTATTTTGAACACAACCATGTATGTCAGATTTTCAAAATTCAAATTACTGCTCATAAGGGTAAGTTACTATTCATAAGGTTAGGTTACTATTCATTTGGGTAGGTTACTATTCACATAAAATTAAGTTAATTCTATCATAATCTAAATATCATCCTGAACACAACCGTGTATGTCATATTTTCAAAATTCAAATCACAAAGCTGGAAAATTTAAGTTTAATGGCTAGGTTATAACAAAGTGGTTTTCTATAAAGACTCAATGTTTCAAGCATTCTATATTAAATTTATTTGTAAATTCTTCGGGTGTTACACCCAATGACTCTAATAATCAACCAAATTCTTCCCAAATAACACACCAACACTACTATAAATTTCCTAAATGTTCTATTCTTCACAAAAGACAACCTCTCAAATCCTCAATCCAAATTGAAAATAAGATCTTCTAAGGAGTAAGGTAAAATTCTCAATTACTGCATTTTCATTTCATTTCCATTATTTCTTCTTCTATAGCCTATAAATATAATATTATAATACTGAAATGATTGCATAATTATCACAATTATACTAAAATATTATAATGTTTATGGGTTAATCATTTTCTTCATTCCTCCTATCCATTTGAAAAAATGAAAATCTGCTTGTGTTACATGTGGGTCGACGCCTCCATAATCGATGTCATCTATTTTTATAACTACACTGAATGGATGGTTAAAAGGGGTATTAAATGAATATTTATGATATTTAAAACATTATTAATATTCTAAAAATATAAATCAATTCATTCGTTGATTGTTTCTACATAAAAAAATTGTTTCTCATGTGTATGTGCAGAGTACTATTTCCCTAAAGCAATGTATTTCATTTTTTATATATAGTTATATTGTTTATAAAAATATTCTAAAATATGGTTATCCACATGAATAAAATAAGATAGTACTTTCCCTTTTATAAGTGAGGGGATGGGTACTCTTGGAATGATATAAAATATTAAATTAATATAAATTAATTTTCATGGAAAAAAGGCTCCAAACTAATATAATTAAAATATATAAAGAGTGTGGTTAGAAATAATCTCATCCGATAAAATTTAAAAATGTTTAGACTATTTTTTACCATTATATTTTTTTTTAACCCTTGTTAACCTTGATCACAAATTTGTTTACTCTTTAGGGGTTAAGATAGTTTCTATAAATGAAAAATTGGTCCGTAAATGGAAAATAGTTTATGATTTTAAACATATACCAATAAATTATCTAAATATAGTATTTTTGTAAAATTTAAATCATTTAATAAATTATTATTTATTATAAAATAACATTAATGTCATTTTTAGGACTATTAATTTAATTTGACATAGAAAACAACATGTTAACAACGGAATTAGAATATTGTAAGAGTTGGTGTCCTAGAACCAACTGGTTTTACTTTGATTACATGGATATTTAATGTATTGTTACATATTGTTAAATGTTCTGTATGACTATGATGTAATAATGTCCTAGAGTATTTGTTGCATTGAAAAGGTTATGGCAGTTTCCCGCTATGATGAGAACCTTGAAATGATATAACAATATTCTTAAATATAGTTCTGTGATTGGATGAAATGCTATGATGGGACACATAGCATGCAGACCATTAGGTGAAAGTACTCATAAGCAGATGAGACTTTCTCTCATGAAGTTCACACTTGGTAATCTCCAATATAGGAGATTATGAGAACAGACCCGCTAGTAGGAATTCCGCATGTTTTAGTGTCATCGGATATTTATATCTTCGAGTGTGTGTAATGATCCTTAGACTTTAAGATTATAATTAATATGTGTCATGACTTACACACTTTGATTTACTGATGAAAACCATCATGCAGACAGTTGGCGGGAAGTAGGGTATGTTGGGTGCGTCATGAGTGGCAAGTTATTAATGGATAAGTTTAGTAAGGATTTGTCCCTTCCATTTATGGAATTTGATATCTCGGCCCTTTGATTGAAATAGAATCGTCGTGTGAAATTCCATGTCCATGGTGTAACGATGATTTTATTTTAGGTAGTCAAAGAATGACGTATCAAGCATAAAAGTTGATGACACAATCATGAAACCTGATTGATGAGATATTGAGACAAAGGGATTATATTACACAGTGAGCCTTCTTATGTGGATGGTGTTGTTGCGACTTTATGTTCTTTATCTTATGCGCCTTGACCCATTACTAGATAGTACTCTTGGAATTTAGGAAAGCCTGCCTAATGCCAATAAGAAAGAATCCTAGAGGGTCACACACTAAGTGTTTACGGTGGCCTCAGTTAAATTCTATTTGAATTTAATTAATGAAATAAATATTATTCTAAAGACCGTGGAATAATTTTATTCAAGTTAGAATGATTGCATAAATTAAATAAAATTTATTTATTTATTTTATTGAACATTTAATAAATATTTATTTACTAGTTTTTAAATAAAATATTTATTTAATAGAATAAATTATTTATTTATTCGGGTGTTCAATAAATGGAAGTGGAGTTCGAGTGGACCAAGGTCAGTCCGGTAGTAAAATAATTATTTGCAAGATGGTAAATAATTATTTAACTAGTTGGCACAAATTAAAATAATGCTGCTATTATTTTATGACGCATAATTTTATTTATAATTCTTTTTTGTGCAAGTTGGCACACCATAAATAATGACGCGGTATTATTATTAAATGCATGGATTTTCTATAAGTTCATGAATTTATTTAATTGTTTCTATACAATTAAATATTGTAACTGAAATTCCATGTATATAAATAGTAAATTATGCCTATTGTTCTAGACACCACAACACATGCCCGGTGAATTGAGAATTATTTATCCAAAAAATTTCTCACTCGAATCCTCTTCTCTCCCCTCTCAAGAACGAGAGATGTTCTTCAAGGCCGAAGAACAAGCGATCAAGAACGACCGACACAAGACACTCACTTCGTTGCACTAACACCCGGAGAACGAGCATTATTGATCAAGGCCATCAGAGCATGTGTATATCACCACTAGATGGATTCTATTTTGGATCCTTATAAGCGCAATGAGATAATCTAGAAGGGTCATTTCGGACGATCAATATCATCAACGAAGAAAAATACAAAAGATACATGTATTATTTTTCTTTATGAAATTAATTAAATTAATTATAAACATGATGTGCAAGATCCTCTCTAAAGTTTTTGGGCCTCTTATTTATTTATCTAAATCTTTGAATATATTCGGTGGAGATTGGCGTTCATCGTCGTATTGATCCCAGAATAATCATTGATCGTCGTAAAAATCAAAGTTGGGTACCGACTCAACCACGCTTCCACTGCGCCCAGAACCTTCAAATATAATCCATTAAAACCTATCTAATATTTTATAATTATATAAAATATTATGGTACTAAATAATTCATAAAAATTATATAACTTCTAAAAATTTTCAAATCATTTAATTTATTTTTTTATTAGTTGAATAATCTTTAAATCGGTTCTTCGTAAGCATTTAAGGTAATTATTTCATTTCCAAAATTTGAAAATAAATTCCATGATAAAAAAATCATTCATATTTCAAATAAATATTTTATATACAAAAATATCCTATTTCTATCTCTATGTCATAAATTTAGAGATAATAAAACAAAGAGAATGATATTTTTTACTTTTCTTTATATAAAATAATATAAAGGTCAAAATCAAAGATATATGGCACCAAGTTTCCATATTACTAAAATTTATATTGTAATGGAAGAAATAAACTCATATAATAGTATAAAAGAAATTTTCATGGTCATTTTTTGTCCTTATCATATTACTTTGAACATTAATTACCTGATTTACCCTTACCATAATGAAAATTATTTATTATGGTTAATATTCATATTGACTATATATAAAAGGTTCCAATTTAAATAATTTGGACCACATTATCCTAGATATGGAATCCATTTTTAAAGATTAAATTTCTCTATGTTTCAAAAATTAATTTAAGATTAAAATTTAGAATGTAATGATTTTTTTTTCATAAAAAGGTCTTCTTATGTATAAAAAAATTTTATACCAAATTCGAATATAAAAATCATTCAAATGACTATAATTATATTATTTTTAATAAAGATAAGATAATAAAATTTTAAAACTTATCTAAAATAAAATTTTACTTTTCTAAACACTTTAAAATAAAATAAAATTTTAAATAAAAATCATAATTTATCACTATCCGTTGAAAAATCCAATTTTTTAGAAAAATATAAAAATTTAACCAGAAGATAATTTTTGAATTCTAATTTCAATAATGATATATTTTTATCCAATAAAATTTATAAAATTAATATAAATTAATAATAATATTTTCTCAGAAAAATAATTAAAAACCAATTTTTAAGAAAATATATTTTTTAGGAACAAAATGATGTTACTAAATACTAAGTTATTATATAATAATAAGGTATCAATATTGAATTATAAATTTCTATATATTTCATTAATAAATTAATCATATTCATACCAACCAATTCAATGGCTAGGTCACAATGGTCATATTTAAATAATAATAGTACATTTTTCATTTAGGCTCGGTGTTGCTAGTCATATACGCTATCAAAAATTGTTTTATTTTTAAAATATCAAGGTGTTACATCCCCCCCCCCCCGCCTCACTTTAAAAAAAAATTTATAAAAATTTTCACTTGATCTTGATGTGGTTTTATATATAAAAACATCTTTTTTGAAATCTCACATTGTAATGAGGGTTTATAAAACTTCCTCTTGAAAAGAGGGAAAAGAAAATATAAAGTTAATCTGGTTTAACACAAAACTATTTTTAAAAATAGGAAAATATTTAATGGGAAGTAAAGATAATAACATGAAATAAAAGCATAATGTAAAAATAAATATGGAGAGTAAAATAGATCATTGATCACAATAAATTGAACGATCATGAGAAAATTAAAGAACACAAATCAATAAACCCAAGAGGTGTAAAAAACACTAAATTCATTGGAAATAATGTTAATAGGATAGAATTTTTGTATCAATCTCAATTTTATAGAGTTGAGGAATTACTTTTCCATCTTGAGTAAGAACATAAGAAAATATACTTACTTGAAATATATAGCTTCATACTTTAATCAATTTATACCACAATCTCATCATTTTATCCAAATGATAAGTATTCAAGATGAATTTTTTTATTCTTGAAGCACGAAAATCAACTTCTAACAGATCACATAATCCATAAAAGAGTGACAAGCTATTCCCCTTATCTTTAGAAACAAACCAAAAGTAAAATGGTTGGTACAATATAAGATAATTCCTCAAAAGATAAAATCTTCAAATGAATAAATATAATATTAATCTTCAAAGCCTCAACAATAACACCCAAAGTTCAACAGAGATCATTTGATAGATAATTATCCTCAAAATTGTTCAAAATATCCCTAACTAAGTTAGAAACCCAAAAAAAGAAGAATTTGGTCATATATTATTCTCAGATTAATTTAACACTTATCTTCAATCAAAATTAGTCACTCATGAAGTAATATACACAAAAAATCATATTCCATAATCATATAATCTCAAATATATGTTAATAACTTCCATAAATAATCTATATTACTATAAAGACACATTAAAATAATATATTCTTCCAAAGGATAATTCAACCTTTATTCCTCAAATTAAATATCATAATATTTTGTTTTCCTTAATCATATAAGTTTGAAATAACAGTAAACTTCTTCTGAAATACCATTAATCACTTAACTGATAAATCTATTTTCAAACCCATGGTTATCTATATAATAAAACAGATGTTCCCAAAATAAAATTAATTTTTATCTATAAAATCATTTAAGTAAAAAAACAATGTCATATTAACCAAGAAATCACATAGGTTAGTGATAGGTATTTTACCCTATTCTCCCTTCAGGTGTGGGATCAAGCCCTATAGCCTTGATGGATATGATGGGTTGTCACTCATCCTATAGATTTTAGGTTTTAAGAAAATAAAATTAATATAATTCCTATAAAAGTCTCAAAAAATTATGAAAATCCACAAAAACTCAATAGAATTCTTATGAAATAAAATTTCATGTAAACCCTAAGGGTTACATATACATCAAAATAATAAAGCATCTCCCAAAAATACCATTAGTCACCTTAAAATCTCATTACATAAAAACTAAAAAGGGGTTTCAAGCATTTGAACTTATAATAAACCATAAATTTATAAACTCTTGATGGTATCTATAACTTATAAGTTAATATCGCATGAAATCATCATAATCTCTAAGGTTATCTAAACCATTCCTCTGATACCAACTATAAAGACTCGACCTTGATCAATTTGAAAATTGAATCACTAGAGGATAATTCACTTTATTTTATTTTGAGGATCTTTTCAGATTTAAGTTTTAGATAATTATTTTTCACCCTTACCTAAATAAATATTACATCAAAAAGTGTAAACTTTCACTTAGTATCCATTTTACCCATAAAACAAAAAAATTATGATATAATAAGTTTTATTTTCATGAGATATATTCACAATTTTAATCTTAACCTCATCCTTTTAACTATTAATCCTTAAAAACTTGTGAAAAACATTATAAAATGTGGTATGAACAAAAAAAATATCAGTAAGAGACATAAAAAATAAATAAATAAATAACTCATTAGTTCCCCAATAATTATAAAAAAACTTCTTTTTCAATAAAAAACATTGTGGAAAAAATAAATATTTTATTACCACGTAAATCAAATTTTTCAAAAATAATGTCATAAAACATTTTATAAATAATCTTAAAGGAGAAGTGAAACTCATAAATGTTCCTTTGAAATCATGAAAAACTTATAAAAACTTTTTCAAAAAAATTTGTACATTTCGCCATTATGAAACAGCATATACTTTCCTTTAAATATAAGATCATGAGTAATTACAGGGGAGAAAAAAATAAAGAAAAAGGTATCATTAGATCATGGATACATATTAAATGTAATATAAAAAAATAGTAAATTGGAATATGACATGGCTAAATACCAAGACAACATCACATGGTGAACATTGTCCCATCCTGGATTAGTTTTAATTCCTAATCCCATACATAATGTCTCATGAGAAAATAATTTACCCTATACATTGGATTGTTATCTAGGTGGACCCATAATAAAAATTTCATGATTATGTTTAGTATAAGAGTAAATCAATCATAAATCATTATCATATTAATTACCCATGGAAATAAATGGGTTTCATAGTCTTTCGTTATACCATACTCAAAAGAAATTTTGTAAATATTCTAAATAGAAGAAGGAATTAAATATGATGGATGTTCATATCTGAGTACATAATCATAGGTCTCAAAATAAGTTATTAATTTGGGAATAAAAATTAAATTAGTGTTATGTAAATGGGTTAATTAATATAAAATTTCCCCTTAATCAGGTTTGATTTTAAAGAAATAATTTGAGAAATGAATTTATGGCATGCATTTCCCCATCAATGGAAGGAAGAATAATCTAGGTATATATTTAAGAGATATATATACATTATTTTTTAGAAATAAATAATACTAAATGGGGTGATGAATTATTTTAGAGATAGAATTGTCATAACCTAAAGAAAAGGGGAAATATGGTTTTTTTAAACCATATTCAATTTAAAATATAAATTGAAAACATTTCCAGATATCAAAATATAAATTCAGTTTAATTTTTTTTGAAAATACATATAATAAGGGGAAATATAGTTTTTTATTTAATAAATCATGTAATCTTATACAGGAAGTCAAAAATCAATTAATGATTATGACGATGGGAAAAAATATTGATGTTATATATTATAAAATAGAATATTATTTTTGTATTTTGGTCAAAAAAATTCATATAAAACATGTCAAAATATTCCTTTTGAAATCCTTTAAAAGAAATTAAAAAGTGAAATAAAATTTCCTTTATAATTCATTTATTTCCATATATATAAATCTATAAAATAATTTTAAAAATATATACATGAAATAAAAATATTGTGAAAATAATTCTTTAAAACATTTAAAATGAGGTTTTAAAAGTAAAGTGTCCTTTACCTCAAGTATTAATCTTAAAGTATGTTCGTTATCTTAATAAATAATAAAATTATGTTAATTTTTTAATTTATTAATAAAAAATTTTCATTTTATTATTCTTTTTATCTTATTACCATTTATATTCAATTAGTTAATCTTTTAAGTTCATGTCAGGCGTTTTGATTATATTTAGCTCATATGTCAAAATGACATTAGTAGGTTGACTATGGTCAATGATGTCATTATTACACAATAGAATGAACAATAATCATGATATAATTATCATTTTTATACATAAATTATTATTTTAAAACCAACAATAAAGATAGTTATGGAAATTAAATGTGTTATAATCATGGAGACGGTAGACCATACGTATGCCTGAGTAACGTTCCCATTTTTCAATGATCGTGGTGGAAGTAATGTAAGTATTATTTTATAATTAAATAATTATAATTATATCATATATGTAGTTTTATTTCTCTAAATATACTTATATATTCCATCCATGTGATGTCATAATGAAAAATGAATTACATTGTTATGTGGAGGAGGTAATCCACAAGTACGTACGAATGACGTTAGCATTTTTCAATGAATGGAAAGAAAAGAAAATATATGATATATTACTTAACTATAATGATAAATATTTCATTAATATCATATATATACCTCAAATACATCATAATAAATATTCATGAGAGGTGATGATGGAAAATGAATTACATCGTATCGTGAGGCAGTAGTCTGTCGTACACACGAATGATGGTTTTGTTTCCCATTTTATGGAATATGAGATAGATTTAGGCTATTCCATTAACATAATAACATATAATTATATGGGATATACTTATTTTATTATATCATCATGGTTGAATAATATTTTAAGGAGGTGGAATTATAAATAAAACTAAAACATTCGATTAATGACTATAACTCTTCTTCGGACAATCACTTTTTTCTTACACATTAACCCCAATAAAGTTGGTATTTTGACCAAAAAAATCCCTCTAGAACAAAGGTATTTATGTTAGTAATATAATTAGGTTGTTATTTTCTAAACTAAATTTCTTCTTAATTGTGAATAAAAGAGGATAGGAGGTTCCCTTTTATAAGTGAGGGGAGGGGCACTCTTAGAATTATCCAAAATATTATATTAATATAAATTATTTTTCCTTGAAAAAAGACACCAAACTTATATAATTTTATGATAGGATTATTTTGGTTCAAAATAATCTCATAAAATAAAATTTGGACATGATTTTACAACATTTCAACCCTTATCATTTTTTAACCCCCCATTAACCTTTTTGATAATTAGGACGATAAAAAATATTTTTTACCCTTTAGGGGTTACGATAGTTTATATAAAAGGAAATTCAGTACATAAATGAAAAAATTTGATATTTTAAATATATACCAATAACTTGGCCAAATATATGATATTTATGAATTTTAAATCAGTTAATCAGACATTTTTTATTATAAAATAACATTAATGTCATTTTTTACACTATTCATTTAATTTGACTTTGAAAACAACATGAAAGAAATGGAATTATAATATAATTCATTCACACCTATATAATACGTTATTTATATCTAAAAAATCTTGGTAAAAAATAATTAATTCAAATTATATTAATTTTAACATTTTCTAAATCATTTTTTTTATTTTTCTATTAATGGAAAAATGTTATTTTGGCATTGCATAAGCATTTAAAGTAATTATTTACTTCAAAAAAACTCCCATGATAAAAAAACAATTTATATTTTAAATAATGTTTTAATAATAAAACATATTATTTAATTATCCTTATGTCAAAAATTTAAAGAAAATAAAACAAAGAGAATGAAATTGTTTACTTTTCTTTACCTAAAATAATATAAAGTTCAAAATCAAATAAATAAGGAAAAAAATTCCATATTTTAAAAACATGGATGGAAATTGCTTAAATCCACTCATAAAATAGGATAAATTAAAGATTTATAGTAACTTTTTAGTCATTAACATATTATTTTTAACTTTAATTACCTGATTTACCCTTATGTGGGGACAATTATATACTATGGTTATTATTCGTAACGACCAAATATAAAAGGATCCTATTTACCAAATTATATCCTCCTAATTAAAAAATTAAATAAATTTATCATTATTAAATTTATCGAAGTGACATAAATTAATTTAAGATTAAAAAGAAAAAGATAAAGAAAACAAGTTTTTCAGAAAAATGACTTTTAAGAATAAAAATGTTTTTATACAAAATTATAGTATTAAATTCATTAAAAAGACTATAATTGTATATTTTTAATAAAATTAACTAATAAATTACAAAACTAATCTAAAATATAATTTTACATTGTAAATAATTTAATATCAAATATAGTTTTCAATGAAAATTAGTATTGTTCACTATTCATTGAAAAATCAAACTCTATAGAAAAAACTAAAATTTTCACCATAAGATAATTTTGATAATATGATTTAAAAAATGATACATTTTTTATCAAATAAAATTTCTAATATTTCAAAAATTAATTATAATATTTCTCATAAAATGGTAAAAAAATTGAAGAAAACTTATTTTTAAGAAATTGTCAATATTTAGTTGAGAATTTATATCTATTTAATAAATTACTTAATCATATTCATACCTTCCAATTTAACAACTAGTTTTTAATGTCCATATTTAAATAATATTATTTCATAGTTCATTTAGGCTATTTGTTTTGTGTCTTAAACGCTATCGAACATAGTTTTCTTTTTAAAACTTCATGGTGTGACATTAATCCACCTTTCCTTAGTTGGAAATGTTTCTTGGGAATAGGAATTAGTCTATGGGATTATTCCATAACTAGTGCATCTAATGTATTGTTCAAACCACTAAGGTCCCAATCAGATTATTATTTTTGTGAATTGGGGTGAAGACTTTTTTTGGAAAAGATGGATTTTGTTCCTATGTTTGAAATAAATAAGTAATTATATCATACCAACCCACCAGTAACATCATACAAGTAATTTAAATATATCATTAATCATAAATATTTTAATTGTCTCACCCAAAAGGGATACGTCCTAAGAGAATATAATAATGATGTGTATATGTTCTTCCAAACCCTATTTTTTTATATTCAAAATAGGAATTAATTTGGGGCGTTGACTGGGAACTGATACAAAAAAGAAAGTTAAATACAAATACACATTTTTAGGATAACCTAAAATCAATTCTTGATGCAAAAATTAAAATAACCATGCCCCTGAACACCAACCAAAAAATAGAAATCACAAAACAGTGTTCAAAGGCTATACATCTAGGACAAAGTCCCAAAACCAAATCAGTGGTTGAAACCCTATGGATATAGTCACTAAGGATTCCATAAATAACAATTAATATATTAAATGTTGTCTCTGTCCACTAGGGACATTTTCCTCACATCTAGATAAATCCAAAGCACTACTTCCAAGTAAACCCCACAAGAATCATTACATCACTAACACTAGAAACAATCATATCAAATCAAAATGCCTAAAAAACCACCACATATCGCTAAATATTAGAAAACTTCATTGCATCCTAAGACACCCCTATAAACACACCTACCAACACCAATAATAACATTTCGTACACCATCTAATAAAGACACCAACTTCCACCGAAGGTATGGGAATATTTCATGAAGGATAATGAAAGGAACCACTAGGATTGGCCTCTATAAAAACAAAAAAAGAGGATTATCTATTAAGGGGCTAGAATCCACACCAAAAAAGATCCAAATAATATATAACCTTGGGAACTCAATATTATATGAAAAATACTCAGAAAATGAACCTGAAACAGAATGGGAAACTACAACAAAGAAAAAAACATAACACCAATAGAGAGCGGGATACTGAACAACCAAGAGGGGAAAAAGGGATCAAATCCAAGGAATTATTGAAAGTGTGAACCATAGATCCATTTTATATATGCACATTGATTACCATTACATGTGTCCAATTTTATATATACATGTGTTTATCTTACCAGAACAATGTTTATTCCTCTATATATACTATATTAATGGTAATTTACTTATATTACATATTGTATCAAAGGGTTATAGATGTTCTCAAGCTATAATGAGAACCTATAGATATTATGACAGTAATATTAAAGTTATGTATTATGGTCTAGATACATCATACTAATATGTCATAAAATATCTACAACCATTAGGTGTTGGGCGGCTTATAATCATTGAAACTTCTTCTCATGAGGTTCGCACGTGGTGATATCAAGTATATGAGATTATGAGGAAAAATCCACCAATAGTAACACCACATGTTTTGGGTGTCATTGTTTATTTCTGACTATAGAAATTTGTATTGGTCTCCTAACTTAATATCATTGTCAATGTGTGTCATTTGAACATGTACATTGATGCAATGAAAAAAACATGACATGTAATTCTTGTCGAGGTCAAATTTTTTGGGTGTGACATTGGTGGTATAGCATTAGTTGAATGATCAATATAGAATTTGTCACTTCTGAGTTGATCAATATGGTAGTACCTTCATAGATCTATGGCTATGGTAGTCAAATGTATGTCCATCTAGTTAGATCAAAAAATAAATAAATGATGATGACATAAGTATGCATACACCTTTATGAGATATAATGATATTAAGAGATAATATTATATAGTGTGTGTTCGTAGAAAAGGTTGTTGTTTATATGAATATTACTTATCATTTTAGAGTTCTTGATGGGTTTCTAGACTCTATTCGTGGTATGTGATTACTATTCACTTATTTTGATATAAGTTCATGTTGGTTAATACATAATAGCATATTCATGAATCTACCTTGTTCTGGTGAATATCTATATAGGACATGGTGATCCCTACCATAGTGTTCAAGAATTGTCCATGTTTTTATAGATCACCAAAAAATAAATAAATTCATTATTATTTGAGTATAGAATAATTGGGTTGAATTTATTTATTAAAATTATTTACAATTGTTTAATTAAATAAATGAGATAATATTATATGAACAAATATTATTTTAATATTGAACATTCATTTAATATTAACAGGAATTGAAAGTAAATTTAATGACTCCGATTTATTGCGTAATATATTTAATATATATTACAAGTAGGAGATAAAATATAAATAATATTAATAGTTAAATTAGTTCATCATAATTATTAATTTATTACTTAATCATTAGAAATTAAATATATGGGGGTTGAGGAACCCTAACCAGTTATTTTGGACATCCACTATATAAACATAGGAGAAGCTCATTCTATGTACTATTCAACAGTCGAAGTTGAGAGATTCTCTATCCTCTTGAATCCTAGAGAGAGAAACACTCTAACTGATCGAACAATCCAAGAACACCATCACATATCAAAGGTACAGGATCGAGGTGATCATCGTGATATTAATGAAATTATTGGATCTCTACACTAGCACCTGGAATTAAAAGAATGTTTTAGGAATAGATTCGTAAATCATGTGTGGATAATGTATAGGGGTTTAGCCTTATATCCTTTGATAAATGGTTGTCGGTGATGTGTGAATAATGAGTGAATTTTTATTTGAATGAAGGACTAGTTTTATTTTAATTTTTGTTCTTTGATAATTCATGTGAGATCCTCATACCATATAAGGTCTCAGATCATTAAAGACAAAAAAATCATCACTCTAATGATGAAACATTTTAAATCTCCAGTCCCTCTACCTTTGATATGTGCCCGAGTACCATAAATTGGTATCAAAGTTATTGTGTGTATTTTATAAGACAATAAAAATTATTTTCCTATAAATTTAAGTAGATAGATTTAATTCTATCCCAACAAAAAAACTTCATGTTGATCCGATATCATATAGCTAAGATATAGTCATCTGAAATTTTTAATACAATTTGAAATTGGCTTTTCAAGGTATTAAAATTGAATAATCTATATTTAATATATATTTTTTTTTTTTTGAAAAATGGTGTAATGTAGAATCACAAGGAAAAATAATTTCAAGAAACCTAAATAAGTCCAACCAAAAACTATTTAGAATTCAGTTGCCAGAACTCATCTAGCCAGTGACCAAAAATTACACACTATCTGTGGAATTTATGGGAAAAAAATAAATTTGGGTGGGTATTCTAATTCCAAAAAAACAAAAAAAAATGGTAGAAGACCTAAAGAAAAGGTGGTGGTGTGGTTAGTGGAAAAAGGTGGAAAACACAAAAGTTTAATAATTAAAAAAATTATTAAAAAAAGGGGTTGTGGTTCATCTTCCTATAGCGTTAGCAAGCCCCATGTCTCTTCCAATTTTTCACCCTACCTAGTCACTAACTCCCCATGGCTCGCATATTGCATCCAGCACACCCCCTCTCAAACAAGGTGCCTCCCCTCATCAGTTGTTATCGATGATAACTACCTCACCCTCCACACGAGTCATTTTTATCCCATTCGGTGAGCCGACCTCTACCCGTAGCAGATCCTCATCCACCGCTATCCTATTTTTCAATTCGACTTCCTCCATCCTATTCAATGAGCCAATATCCACAGCCTCATCACCTACAGTGATTTAGACCACCTTTACCAGCCTCAAACCACGATACTCGTCCGACCTCCATCTCGAATCACCCCAGCTACTACACCATCTCTCTCGAACCATGACAACCATCCTAATCAGAATACCCCATTTTCATCATCTACTACACCCCTTTGTACGAACCGAATGTCACACCAATTCCCTAACAAAGAGTTGACCCCACTACCCCGATTCTTGTGGCCTCTCTTGCATTCTGTTGGACCCGATCTGCCCCGCAATGGGCCTAGGTAGGACTTTCTGGCCCAAAACAGATTATTGTGGGTCCACCTAACCCATAACAGCCTTGCATGAGGTTTTTTGGACCCTAAAAGGACCTTTAGAATTATAGTCTAACGCGTTATTAGTGTGGTCAGGGTTTCAAGGAATGAGAAAGTCTTATATAATAAAAAATCAATTTATATAATTTTTGGTTTAAAAATACTAATATTTTAATATTCTAAGATATTAATTTAATTTAATTATTAAATTAAATTAATTAATTAATTTTGTTTTTCAATATAAAATGAGATTAATTAATGTATCGAATAAGAATAAATTATTGAAATTTAATTGATTCATTTAATTTATAAAAATTTATTCATACTTTAAATTTATAGTAATTTAATTTTACCTCGCTTTTATTTTACTTGATGACTAGTTTTGAACATTTACTGAACCTGTGTATGTATAGATTAATTAATTTAATTATTTATTATCTTTGTGCGGTGTTTATAACAAATTGTTACTTTTATGATGGCTTAGACATCATCTTATATTCATTAAATATGTATAATGGCATGTAGATTCCATTTAGATATATAAATTTTGTGCTTCCCAATACCCCCCATACCTACATGAAAGTATTTATATACTATTTAAAATGAAATTGTAATGCATAGACCCCATAAAGACGATGTATTACACCAGATGAGAAATGAAAACTTTTAACTGGGGGTGAGTTGTGATACAAGTCAGGACTCGAGTCAGGTATGATACCCCTAGGTCATGGTTGATACATTAAGTTTAGAATATATCAACCAAAATTAAAATCTCCAGAGTAGTATATTAAATTATTTCCTTTATTCATTGTTTATTATTTTATTCATGTGAATGTTTACTGTAAACATACATCAAATTATAAACAAACTAAATGCATAAAGTAGTAATGAATGTTTTTTCTATTAATGCTTGTTCAGTTGTGAGTGTGACAACATAGTTTAAAAATATTTAATACAAATTGATAACATTTTTTAAGAAATATCATATACCCCTGAAATATATATTAAGTTGTGCAGCCTTCCATTATGCATGTTTGAACAAAATCAGGTGAATAGGGTTCCCTTCAGCCATAATTGCGGGTATCTCCTACTACCTAGGAGTTATTATGAGATAATGGGTTAACATAACTAAAGTTAGTAGAAAAGTAGTATCCATATCTATATTTCCATTAATTTATAGGAAAAGTAATGAGGGGTTCAAGGATATGATTCTTATAAGCTGGGAATTTACTCAATAGATCAAAGAACTATGAGTTAATGTGGTTGGTCACCTAGTTCATACCTTATAACTCTTTGAGTATCCATAGTTTGTATTCTATGAGGGAATTTTTTTAGGATCTTTTCCAATAGAATACTCAATAAATAGATCATTCCAAATATAATAGTGAGGTCTATTAAGGTTTGATAAAATATTGGGAGATGTTTAATGATTTAATAATTAATTAATCAATAATTTCTAAATCGATAATCAAGATAAAGTACTTACTAATAAATTTATTTTTTGTAGATAGAAATGGAAATCACAGACACTACTGTATCATTATCATTATGATCAATACTAGATAAATAAAATATCCTAACCTTCCATAACTTCCAGGATTCGTATGGGAACTTGCACATAGTACAACACCAAGAGAGGAAGATTTATGTTCTAGAGTCCTTAGTTCATGTCGATCCTCCTCATGGAGAAAGAAAGGCAGATAAATACAAGTATAAAAATCATGTATATGATGAAATATATTTATAGTGTATCATGTTTTCATCTATGTCCATTTAACAATAGAAAATGAATGAGGATGAATATTCCTACAAGATGATAACTCGTCTCCAAGAATTATATCATGAGAGAGCTAGGAAAGAAAGGTATGAGATATCTAGTTCACTCTACAGGTTTAGACTAACAAAATGGAGTCAAGCAGTACTTCATGTACTCAAGATGATGGGGTACATGGAGAGACTTGAGGCCCTTGGGTTCAAATTGAACCAAAAACAAGTGAAAGATTTCGTATGTGCCACTTTACCATTATGCTTCTCAAATTCCATTGTTAACATTAATATGAATAACATAAAAAAGTTTCTTTTGAGTCATTTGGATTTAGTTCTCTAAGAAAATAAGAATATAAATAGTAACAATTATTCAGTCCTTATAATGAACAAGAGAAGGAAGAAAAGGCTACAGGGAATAAGGCTAAGTCCAAGACGAAGACACCAATGCACCATCCTTCCAAAAATCAAAATATACAGAAGGAGGGAAATGAGAAAGAGGTTGTCTATTTTTCATGTGTCAAGAAAGGTAATCAAAAGAAGGACTACAAAGATGGGAAGAACAAGCAAGGTGATGATTCTACTTTAGGTATTTTTTTCATTAAATGCAGTTTTTCATTATCTGTAAGTTGGGTATTGGATACAGAATGTGGATCATAATTTTTTATTCATATATAGGAACCAAGTAGATTTAAGAATATTTTAAAGGGTGAATTGGATATCTGAGATGAAAATGGTGTGAGTCTTGAAACCTTGGAAGTGGGAGATTATCATTTGATTTGTTTTAGTGTTTTGGTACTTATATTGAACAATTATTATTATATACCTTCAGTAACCAGAAACATGATCTTAGTGTCAAGTCTGGACACTAGGGTATTTGGTTTCATGTTTGGAATTAAATATTTTCTCTTTTATAAGGATAACATGTGTTATGGTATGGAGAATATTAATAATGGTATATATATAAATGAACTTGCAAAGCTATGTCATGACCCGTCCCCCAGGGCTCGTTCCGTGACTACCCCAATCCTACCTTCAATAGGCTAGGGGCTGGTGACTAGCACCGAAAGGCATATTACCTAAAACCAGGAAGGCATTTCCTTTATAACTTGTAAACACATGCAACCAAGCACACAGAAATATACGAACACAAGTAAGTTGTATAGTAAATAGAGTGAGTATAGTAAGTAAAAAGGGGCCAGAATACAAGCTCAACTGGAAAGTACAAGAAAACTGGAAAGTACAAGTAAACTGAAAAGTACAAGTAAGTTGGAACAGCTCCTGTGAACACCAGCCAAGGATCCTACCTGAAGGGTAGGTACAACTCTTGAACGGTCTTCTCTGCGGTACGCCTCATCTAAGGTCCACCTCTGAGCTACCTCCAGTCCTGGTACCCTCGTCCACAGTCAGCGTTGTCCTCCATCTGCACCAAACACAAAAAGTTGTGGGCATATCCCAGGAAGGGGTGAGTATAACAATACTCAGTAGGGATCTCGAGACCCTCAAGGTCTCACAAAATCCACAAAGGATAAACCACACATCATGAAATCAACTGACAACCCTACTTAGGTATATGTCCACACATATACCTAAGTTATCAAGTATACCCATCTCAATCATGAGGAAACACAGAGTCCAACTCAAAATCTCAAAGCTCAACTGTCTCACAAAGGAAGAAATACCACGAAGGTAAGTACCACACAGGTATGCCACACAGAAGAATACCACAAAGGTACTGACTCAGCTCGTACCAAGTATATCTTAGGTATAGTAGTAGAGATGATTATATATAACTACTGAATCATCATACAATGTTAAGGGCAGACCCACGTAGGATCCTAAATCATCATCAGACCCATATAGGATCGTAGTACATCGTCATTACATCATCAGTATGTCGTCAGACCCATACAGGATCCAAGTACATCGTCAGTACATTGTCAGACCCACATAGGATCCTAGTACATCATTAGTACATTGTCAGTCCCACACAGGATCCTAGTACATCATCAGTACGTTGTCAGACCCACACAAGATCCTATTACATCGTTAGTACGTCGTCAGACCCACACATGATCCTAGAACATCGTCAGTATGTCGTCAGACCCACACAGGATCCTAGTACATCGTCAGTACGTCTTCAGACCCACACAGGATCCTAGTACATCATTAGTACATCGTCAGACCCACATAAGATCCTATTACATCGTCAGTACATCATCAGAACCATACAGGATCCTAGTACATCATCACAGACAACTACAGGGTTCCAGCACTAAGCTCGCTTGTCTCCGGGAGGGTCCGCTCCTCAATCCACTAGTCGATACTCCAAATGTCAAGAATTCCCATGAAGAATTATCCCAAAGGACTGCCACATCATATGGGTCACAACACAACATACGGTGCGTCAATCGGATGCTCTGTCTGTAAGTTATTAGCCTTTTAGTCCTAAGGGCTCGGTTGGATTCGTGCTCGATCCAACCCGAATATACCCCAACTTTATCCAAATCTCCAGTGGGGTATACCAAATGAACTATCTCGCTCCAAGGTTTCCATCACCGAAGACGATTCACCAAGAGGACGCCTGGTGCTAAAGTTATGGTCGAAAGAGCGTATAGGGTCAAAACTGGTCTGGGTCCGGTCCAACCCGGTCGGACCGACCTAGGCTGACCAGGCCTGGGTTGACCTGGTTCGGATTGACCCAGCCCAGACCACGGTGCGACCAGGCCCGTGGTGCCGCCCAGCCTGCCAGGCCAGGCCGCCCAGCACTGGGCTGTCACAACCCGTCCCCCGAGGCCCATGTCGTGACTACCCCAAGCTCACCTTCTATAGTCTAGGGGCTGGAAACTAGCACTGAAAGGCATATTCCCAAAAACCAAGAAGGCATTTCCTTTATAACCTGTAAACACATGCAACCAAGCACACAACAAGATACGAACACAAGTAAACTTTATAGTAAATAGAGTGAGTACAGTAAGTAAAAAGGGGCCAAAATACAAGCCCAACTGGAAAGTACAAGTAAACTAAAAAGTACAAGTAAACTGAAATAGATCCTGTGAACACCCACCAAGGATCCTACCTGAAGGGTAGGTGCTGCTCTTAAACATCCGTCTCTACGGTATGCCTCATCTAAGGTCCACCTATGAGCTACCTCCATTCCTGATACCCTCATCCACAGTCAGCGTTGTTTGTCGTCTGCACCAAACACAACAAGGTGCGGGCATAGCCCGTGCAGGGGTGAGTATAACGATACTCAATAGGGACCCTGAGTCCCTCAAGGTCTCACAAAATCCAAAAAGGATAAACCACATGGCATGAAATCTACTTAAAACCCTACTTATGTATATACCCAAACATATACCTAAGTTATCAAGTAAACCCATCTCAATCACAAGGAAACACAGAGTCCAACTCAAAACCCCAAAGCTCAACTGTCCAACAAAAGAAGAAATACCATGAAGGTAAGTACCACACAAGTACGCCACACAGAAGAATACCACAAAGGTACTGAATCAGCTCACACCAAGTATATCTTAGGTATAGTAGTAGAGATGATTAGATGTAACTATTGAATCATCTTACTCTGTTAAGAGGTAGACACACGTAGGATCCTAAATCATCATCAGACCCATAGAGGATCGCAGTACATCATCGGTACATCGTTGGTAAGTCATCAGACCTACATAGGATCCTAGTACATCATCAGTACATTATCAGACCCACACGGGATCCTAGTACGTCGTCAGTACGTCGTTAGACCCAAACAGGATCCCAGTACATCGTCATTACATCGTCAGACCCACATAGGATCCTAGTACATCGTCAGTACATCGTCAGACCCACACGGGATCCTAGTACATCGGCAGTACATCGTAAGACCCACACAAGATCCTAGTACCTTGTCAGTACATCCTAAAACCCCCACAGGATCCTAGTACATCGTCAGTACATCGTTAGACACACACAGGATCCTAGTACATAATCACAACCAGCTACAGGGTTCCTGCACTAAGCTCTCTTGTATCTAGGAGGCTTCGCTCCTCAATCCATTGGTCAATACTTCAACTATCACGAATTCCCACTAAGAAGTATCCCAAAGGGCCGCCATGTCTTAAAGGTCTCAATGCAATAGATGGTGTGTCAATCGGATGCCCAGTCTGTAAGTTATTAGCCTTTTAGTCCAGATGGCCTGGTTGGATTCGTGCTCGATCCAACCCGACCATACCCCAACTTTATCCAAATCTCCAATGGGGTATACCAACGGGACTATATCGCTCCAAGTTTTTCAGCGCCATAGACAGTTCGTTAAACGGATTTCCAGTGCCAAAGTTATGGCCAAAAGAGCGTATATGGTCGAAATCGGTCTGGGTCCGGTCCGGCCCGGTCGGACCGACCCAGTCCGACCCGCTCTGGGCCGAACCGGTTCGGGTCGACCTAGCATACATTGGGTAGGCCGCGGTGCGGGGTGGCCGTTGGGCAGTGGGGCGGCGGGGCGGCGGCGCGCGGCGGGGTGCCCGAGGTGCGGCGGGGCACCGGCGGTGCGGCTGTCTGTCATGGCTAGCTGGATGGCCATCCATCCTCTCTGTATGACATGGTCGCATGCCACACCTTCACCGGTGGTTGGCGGTAAGTCGGCCATCCTTCCCTCGCCGTTGCGACATAAGGCTGCGGTTCTCTTCTGTCAGGCAGTGCGGTCGCTCCATCGCCTTCGTTGCGGCTGGCCGTGGTGCCGGCCTCCATTCCCATGCCCCACCAATGTCAGTTTTTATCCTCCTCCATTTCAAAGAACACAACAAATAATCACATGAATTGCGGAGAGGTTGGGCCATGTTTGTTTTGATCCCACTCTCCATGTTAGAGCGGTAACAAGTGGCCATAATTTCTTCTTGAATTACAAAGAGTCGTCAAGAACGGGAAAGAGGGAAAATCAAAACAACAATCCCTACCTTGTCGTTTGTTGGTGGAGGTTGCAAGGAAGGAGACAAATTCTTTGGGATGGTGGCATCGGCGTTCGTCACTTCTGCAGGATGCCTCTGATCTGGGCTCAAGCGTCATCCTCATTAATTGTTGGATATGGCGTGTTCTTCGTTGGAGATGAGTTCCTTCAAATTTTCTCACAATTCCTCCCTTTTTCCCATGATTTATCCCCCACAAATGTGGTTCCAACCCAAATAAATTGTGTTTTTCAATTTAATTGTTGGAAAAATTAATTGAAAAAATTAATTAATGGAAGGTGGCGCCATTAAAATGGGAGGATACCAAAGATTATCTCCCATTAAAGGGGAGTTCAAGAGTCGTGTGTTCCCCACCCTTTGAATTCAAATTGGGGTTTTTTCTAGCTCGGGTGGTCCCTACCACCGAGCTTTCAATTGGGAGGATAAAAATAAAATAAAAGTTTATTTTATTTTTATTTCCATGAAAAAGAACAAAACTGACTTTCACCCTTGACCAAATTCTATCAAGCTGAAAGTCTCCTTAAGAAAATATCAGCATTGCGAGTTCAACGGAGCCCTCAGATTTCAATTCCGAGCACCAGTTCAAAAGTTACAAAAACTCGCTCGCACGTTTACTTAATGTACCTAAAAAGGTTCAGAAATTTATTCCGGGCACACTGGGCCTCAGAATCATGCACCGTCAATTTTTACAGACTCGTAAAATTCCCTTATAATTAGAAAAATTACATGGAAAATTCTGGGTCTTTACATTCTCCCCACCTCAAGGCTTTGCATCCCCGAAAGCCACATCACAAAGACTAGGAAAACAAGTGGGGGTTCTGAGCACGTATCTGATCCTCCCACTGCCATGTGCTCTACTGGAGGTTCCTATACTGCTAGTGAACAGGCACCATAGGTATCGAATGCCCATGAAGGACCCACTCCTGTCGATCCTCAATCTCTACTGGAACCTCTGTAAACGTCTCCCCATCGTCGATGTCCATCTCGATGTGGTCAATGACATGGGTAGGATCATGCACATATCTCCTCAACTGAGATATGTGGAACACGTGGTGCACCCAGTAAAAATTAGGGGGAAGTGCTAAGCGGTAAGCCACCTCACCAACTCTACTAAGAACAAGAAAAGGTCTCATGAACCTCAGACATAACTTTCCACCCCATCCAAATCTCCAAAAACCTCATCAAGGTGAGACCCGTAGAAAAACCTGGTCGTCATCCTCAAACTCCAAAGGTCTTTGTCTCCTATCTACATAAGAATTATGCCTGCTTTTTTCAGTCTTCATCCACTCCTAGATGATCTACATCTTCTCTGTGGTAGCCCATACCATCTCTGGTCCCACTAGTGCTGACTCCCATAGGTCAGTCCAGCACAAAGGCGATCTGCAAGGTCAGTCGTGCAATGCCTCGAAAGGTTCCATCCCAATGGTGGAGTGGTAGATGTTGTTGTATAAAAACTCCACTAAAGGCAAATGATCCTCCCAAATGTGACCAAAGTTGAGGATGCAAGCACGTATCATATCCTCGAGGGTCTGAATAGTCCACTCAGTCCAGCCATCTTTCTGAGGATGGAAGGCAGTGCTCAAACGAAGCTGCATCCCAAAATCCTCCTTCAACCCCTTCCATAGACAGGAATTGAAATGTGTATCAAAATCAGAGACAATAATCGAGGGTACTCCATGTAGCCGCACAATCTCCTGTACATATAGGCGTCCCAAGCTCTCTACTGAACCCTACTCTCTAATCGGTAAGAAGTTGTCCAACTTGGTGAGTCGATCGACGATCACCTAGATAGAATCATGACCTATAGATGTACATGGAAGTCCTATCACGAAATCTAGGGATATCTCATCCCACTTCCACTTTGGGACCTCTAAATGCTGAACTAATCCTTTTGGTACCTGATGCTCTGCCTTCACTTGCTAGCAAGTGAGGCATTGAGAGACAAACTATGCTACGGCTTTCTTCATTTTTGGACACCAGTGCTGTCATCGGAGGTTATGGTACATATTCACCACTCTTGGATATACCGCTAGAGGGGATGTGTGGAAATCCCTCAACACTTCCTCCAAAAGTTAAACGGGTACCATAGTACGTCCTCTGAAGAGGATGACGTGCTCCCCACCTTTAGAAGATTCATCAGGTGTCTATCCTGTGGATATATGAGCACGTCAAGCCTCGCAGTCAATGTCCCCTTGTTGTGCCTCTCTGACTCGTAGAAGAAGTGGGATAGTGACTGTAAGAGACTGAAGGAAAGATGCTTCATCTCGTTCCACAAAGGATATCTGCAAAGCGGCCAGCTGCTCTGTCACCTCACCTAACAGCTATATACCAGATCTCCTGCTGAGTGCATCTGCTACAATGTTCTCCTTCCCAGTAGTATAGACTATCTCGAAGTCATAGTCCTAGAGGAACTCAAGCCAACGTCGTTGTCTTAGGTTTAGGTCCTTTTGAGAGAAGATATACCTAAGACTCTTGTGATCAAAGTAGACTGTAAAACGTTCCCCCATCAAGTAATACTGCCACATATTCAAGGCGAAAACCACTTCTGCTAACTCCAGATCCTGGGTAGCGTAGTTCTGCTCATGTTGTATCAGCTTTTTAGAACCATATGTGATCACTGCTCACTCCTACATCAGGACACATCTGAGCCTGTTCCCTGATGCATCATAGTAGACTACGTACCCTACTCCCTCCTCTGGTAGCCTCAAGATGGGGGAACTAGTCATCCTCTGTCTCAGCTCCTGAAAACTCCACTAGCATCTATCTGACCACACGAAGGGTTTTCCCTTCTTAATCAATGCTGATAAAGGTGTTGCAACTCTAGATAAATCTAGCACAAATCTCTGGTAGTATCCAGCCAAACCCAGGAAAATTCGTACCTCTGTCACGCTCCTGGGTGGCTCCCAAGAACGTACCGCCTCAATCTTCACTGCATCCACCGCAACTCCATCCTCTAATATAATGTGTCCTAGAAAGTGAACCTCTTAGATCCAAAACTTGAACTTTGAGAGCTTACCATAAATCCGGTGCTCTCAGAGTGTGTCCAGTACTACCTATAAATGATAGGAATGCTCATCCTTAGTAGTCGAGTAGATCATAATGTCATCAATGAAGACCACCACAAAGCGATCAAGGTATGGCTAGAAGATCATGTTAATGAGTCCAATGAACACTTCCGAAGTGTTGGTCACACTGGATGGAATAACCAATAACTCGTAGTGGTCATACTGACATCGGAAATCTATCTTCTGCACATCCTTGACTCATACTCAAATCTGGTGATAACCTGACCTGAGGTCTATCTTCGAGAACCATTGTTCTCTCTTCAGCTGATCAAATAGGTCGTCAATCCTCAAGAGTGGGTACATGTTCTTCACGGTCACCTGGTTCAGGATCTGATAGTCAACACAGAGCCTCAAGATCCCATCCACCTTCTTGGTGAACAAAATCAGGGTTTCCCAAGGAGAAACACTAGGCCAGATGAACCCTTTCCCTTGTAAGTCCTCCAGCTGTACCCGTAGCTCATGAAGCTTCAAGGGAGCCATCCGATACTCTGGTGTAGATATCGGTGTCGTCCCAGGGTATAATTCAATGTAAAAGTCCACCTCTCTGCAAGGAGGTAGACCCGGAACATCATCAGGGAAGACATCCACATACTGGTCCATCACTACAGGATAGCTCGGACTCTCCACATCAACCGCTCTGAGGGTAAGGATAGCCAACTAATGTGTAATTAGCTTCACCCTCCTCCGGGTAAGTCCATCTTGTGCTGAAAAGTCTCCCTTCTCGGCGGTGAAGGTAAACCTGGTCCCATCCATGCAAAAACACCACACTTTGCACCTAATACAGTCTATCTGAGCATGGACTCTAGATAACTAGTCCATACCCAAGATGACATCATAAGGCCTCGACACCGTTACTAGGAGATCCCAGCCAAAGCTCTCACCTCCTAGAGTAAGCTCACACTACCGGCACTAGTGTGTAATCATTGAATTTTCTCCCGTAGGAGTCTCTAGCCATAAGGATTGAGCCAAAGGTTCCATCGGAATCTCTGAGCTCTGAAAGAGGGTAGTGGAAATAAAATAATGACCGGAACCTATGTCTATAAGTACTGTAGCTAAGGTGGAATAGACATAGATCATACCTTGTATCATCTATGGAGCGCCATGGTCATAGGCCTCAGCTACCGGGAGCTGAGCTCACCCCTATCCACCTACTCCCTGCGGTTGGGGTGGACCACCTAGTAGTGGTGGCGGTAACATCTCAAATCATCACCCATTGCTAGTTGCACGGCCAACTCCTCTGCCATGTCCACATACTCCCTGCGGACCTCCTCAGTCGAACCTCTATATTTTCCTGTGCGGTCCCTTGATCGTCTAATGATCATTCGTACGACAGTTCAGACAATCACGATTCATGTGACCCTGCCCACTACATGTGAAACACTGCATGTTCCTCGCATGACTGGCTTTGTCTCCAGTACCCTGCACAACTGATCCTGAGTCATGCAGTCATCCACCTATAAGTCTAGTCCTCTTGGACCTATGTGTCATCTGTCTGATGCCAGCTACAGAAGACTCCACTACATGGATCCTGGTGGTGGGTCTCACTGTTGGTGACTACTTAGAGAGGAAATTATCTACTAAGAGGGCTCACTCTAACACCACTTCCTGCGTCAGGATGCTAAGAGAAATCATCGAAGCCCTGATCTCCCACCTGAGTCCCTACTCGAAGGTCTGGGCCCTAAAGAGTGGGTCTCACACCATATCAGTGGAGTAGCGTGATAGGTTAGTGAACCTCACTGAGTACTGATCCACATTCATACTGCCCTGCTGCAGATAAAGAAGCTCCTATATGAGAACTGCGCGAAGAGTCGCTGGAACAAACTCTACCTGAAACAGGATCTCGATGTCTACCCAGAGAAGAGTCACCATGTTGTGAACCTGGAGCATCAATCTCCACCATCTACCTGCTTCTTCTTGTAGTAGACTAGCGAAAAGGATCACCATGAGATCAGCTGGTGTCCCTACTAGTTGTAAAACTCTCACCACGACCTCCAGCCAATCCTCAACCACCTGTGGGTCCATCTCTCCCCTGAACCTGGGTGGACTCTGGCATTGGAACTCGTGAAACGCGCTCAAGAAGCATGCACCCTCTGCTACTGGGGCTGGTGGCATCAGTGGCCCAATGGGTAATGGTACTGTTGGTGCCTCCGCTGGTGCCTCTACTGGAAAAGGGCCCTGCGTCGAGGCCTCTTTGCTCGGTGGACTATCAGTGTGAACTATACTCAGAACCCTAGCTGGCTGTCTGTGTGCAGGAATCCTGAAAAGAAACAGGTGTTCCATGGTCAACAAGTTATACCTGGTGAGCTGACTAAAAGATATCACAAAGAAAACTCTAGAAAACACACACACAATCAGTTTTTTCGTGCACTGGGTCAGAAATCAGAATTCAGGGTCCTAGTGTATGGATACGTCAGTCGTCGCACCAACACTAGTTTCCCTAAACTGATAACCACACTCACTACACTTAACATTATTTCTGTTAAAAAGATCAGAGTCCTATGTTCTATGGTAGAACTGACTCCTCTGATACTAATTTGTCATGACCTGTCCCCCGGGGCCCATGCCATGACTACCCCAAGCCTTCCTTCTATAGGATAGGGGCTGGTGACTAGCACCAAAAGGCGTATTCCCTAAAACCAGGAAGGCATTGCCTTTATAACCTGTAAACACATGAAACCAATAACACAGCAAGATACAAACACAAGTAAACTATATAGTAAATCGAGTGAATATAGTAAGTAAAATGGGGCCAGAATACAAGCCCAACTGGAAAGTACAAGAAAAATGGAAAGTAAAAGTAAACTGAAAAGTACAAGTAAACTAGAACAAATCCTATGAACAGTCGCAAAGGATCCTACCTGAAGGGTAGGTACAGCTCTCAAACGGGCATCTCTACAGTACGCCTCATCTAAGGTCCACCTCCAAGCTACCTTCATTCTTGGTACCCTCATCCATAGTCAGCACTGTCAGTCGTCTGCACCAAACACAATAAGGTTTGGGCATAGCCCATGCAGGGGTGAGTATAACGATACTCAGTAGGGACCCCGAGACCCTTAAGGTCTCACAAAATCCACAAATTATAAACCACACAACATGAAATCAACTGACAACCCTACTTAGGTATATGTCCATACATATACCTAATTTATCAAGTATACCCATATCAATCATGAGGAAACATAGAGTCCAACTCAAAACCCAAAGCTCAACTGTCCCACAAATGAAGAAATACCATGAAGTTAAGTACCACAAAGGTATGCCACATAGAATAATACCACAAAGGTACTAACTCAGCTCACACTAGGTATATCTTAGGTACAGTAGTAGAGATTATTAGATGTAACTACTGAATTATCTTACTCAGTTAAGAGGCAGTCCCATGTAGGATCCTAAATCATCATCAGACCCATAGAGGATCATAGTACATCATCAGTACATCGTTGGTACATCATCAAACCCACACAGGATCCTAGTATATCGTCAGTATGTCATCACACCCACACAGGATCCTAGTACATTGTTAGTACGTCTTCAAACCCACAAAGGATCCTAGTACATCGTCAGTACATCGTCAGACCCACACAGGATCCTAGTACATCATCAGTACATCGTCAGACCCACAAAGGATCCTATTACATCGTCAGTATGTCTTAAGACCCACAAAATATCCTATTACATCATCAGTACGTCGTTAGACCCACACAGGATCCTAGTAAATCGTCACAGCCAGCTACAGTGTTCCCGCACTAAGCTCTCTTGTCTCCGGGAGGGTCTTCTACTCAATCCACTATTTGATACTCCAACTATCATTAAATCAGGTGAATAAGTATCCCAAAGTACTTCCATATAATAGGGGTCTCAATGCAACAGACTGTGCATCAATCAGACGCCTGGTCTGTAAGTTATTAGCCTTTTAGTCCCGAGGGTCTGGTTCGATTCGTGATCGATCCAAACTAACACTACCCCAACATTATCCAAATCTTCAGTGGGGTATACCAAAGGTACCGTCTCACACCAAGGTTTCCAGCGCCATATACGGTTCATCAAACGGACGCCTGGTGCCAAAGTTATGGTGGAAAGAGCGTACAGGGTCGAAACTGGTCTGGGTCTGGTCCAACCCAGTCGGACCGACCCAGCCTGCGCTGGGCGGTCCAGCCTGGTGACCTGGCCTGGGTGGCCCATGGTGTGGGGTGGCCATGGTGTGCTGTGGCCGTGGTGCAGTGGGGCAGCCACGATGCAGCGGGGCGGCCACAGTGTTGCGGGGTGCCCGTGGTGCGGTGGTCCGCCACCGATGGCCGGATGGCCAACCGTCCTCTCCATGTTGCGTGGTCGTGTGTCGTGCCTTCACCCGTGGCCTACAGCAAGCCAGACGCCATTACCTTTCCATCATGTCACAAAGCTGCGGTTCTCTTCTGTCGGGAAACATGGTCGCGTCGTCACCTTCGTCGCGGCCGACTGTGGTGCTGGCCACCGTTCTCGTGCCCCACCGGTGTCGGTTTCCATCCTCCTCCATCGCGAAGAATAAAAAAAATCACAAGAATTGCTGAGATTTCTTACCATGTTCATTTGTCCCTCACTCTTCGCGTTAGAGCAGTAGCAAGCGGCTATAATTTCTTCTCGAATTATGAAGAGTCGTCAAGAACGGGAAAGGGGTAAAATCAAAACAAAAATCCCTATCTTGTCATTCGTTGGAGGAGGTCGCGAAGAAGGACACGAAGTCGTTGGGGATGGTGGAATCAGTGTTTGTTGCTTCGGTAACATGCCTCTGATCTAGGCTCAAGCGTCATCCTCATTCTTCGTTGGAGATGGTGTGTTCTTTGTTGGAGATGATTTCCTCCAAAGTTCTCACAATTCCTCCCTTTCGCCAATGATTTCTCCCCCACCCAAAATGAGGAGCCAACCCAAATAAATTAAGTTTATCAATTTAATTGTTGGCACAATTAATTGACAAAATTAATTAGTGGAATGTGTCACCATTAAAGTGGGAGGATACCAAAGGTTATCTCCCATTAAAGGAGAGTTCAAGAGTCGGGTGGTCCCCACCCTTTGAATTCAAAATTGGGAGTTTTATAGCTCAGGTGGTCCCCACCACTGAGCTTTCAATTGGGAGGATAAAAATAAAATAAAAGTTTATTTTATTTTTATTTCCACAAAAAATCACAAAACTAACTTTCACCCTCGACCAACTGTCGTTGAGCTGAAAGTCTCCTTAAGAAAATATTGGTGTTGCGAGTTCAACGGTGCCCTCAAATTTCAATTCTGAGCACCGATTCAAAATTTTAAAAAAAAAACTCACTTGCACATTTACTAAACGTACCTAAAAAAATTTAGAAATTCATTTTGGACACACAGGGCCTCAGAATCACGTGTCGTCAATTTTCACAGACTCGTAAAATTCCTATATAATTAAAAAAATTACATAGAAAATTTCAGGTCTTTACTACCTATTAATGACAATAAATGATAATACCAGCAATCATGGGCTATATAACACCCATATATGAAAATTTAATATTGGTCATGTAAATGAGAATCGATTATAGAATTTCCATCAAGAATGGTATTTAGACTCAATTCGGTTAAAACTCCTGGATATAAGTCAAACTTTTTTACAAGGGAAAAAGACCAAAGCATCATTTTTTTTGAATGGATTAAGAGCCATTGAATTACTATAATTAATTCATTATGGTGTATGTGGTCCATTTCCTATAGAATCAAGGGGTGGGTTTCCATACTTCATTAATTTTACCATTTTTTATAGTAGATATGGTTATATCTAATTAAGGTTTTATAAGTTAGATTCCTTTCATATGTTTAAGGAATACCACCATGAAGTAGAAAACCAAGTTGGTAAGATGATTTAGGCACCTCGCTCAGACTAAGGTGCAGAATATCTTAATGAAGTTTTCATTGATCACTTAAAGGAGTGTTGGATAATATCCTAGATCACTCCTTTTTACACACCATGGTAGAATGATGTTAATGGATGAATGATACCATTTTAGACATGGTCAGATCAATGATGAGTCCTAAAACTCTACAATTATCCTTTTGAGGATACACCTTGTAGACAATGTAATATACCCTTAACTGATTACCAAATAAAGATAAATAAGGGATCCGATATGAGTTATGGTATGTAAAGAAACCGAGTCTATAACATATACATGTATGGGTATGAAATTATTTTATTAGGAATATACCAAGTGATATATTAGCATCCCAAAGCACAAAGTGCATTTTTATAGGTTATTCAAAAGAAACCAAAGTATATTACCTATATAAAACTTCAAATAGAAAAGTGATTATGGTAAGACAAGACACATTTCTATTATGGGGACACATTTCCAATTGAAAGAGTGGGAGGAATATTGAATTAGATGAATTTCATGCTCTAGATGCATAATAGTCGATGCGAGAACAATCTCCATAATAGATAGTGGGAGATAAAGATGTTCCCAACATACAACTAATGAGTAGGTCGACTTGAGAGGCTTGAGAACCAGTGAATTATGGTTTTCATGTCATTGCATTAGGTGAAACATTACTCCTTGATAATGATGAATCTCTAACCTACAAGGAAGAATTATAAGGTAAGGATGCTGCTAACTGGATAGATTCCATGCATTTTGAGAATGATTCAATATACCAAAATCAAGTTTGAATTTAGGTAGACCCACTAGCTGATGTAAAACCCAATCTATGAAAATGGATATTCAAGAAAAATCCTGACATGAATGGTAAATTCAATGCATATAAGGTGTGATTGGTAGTGAATAGTTTTAGGCGATGTCAAGGAATCAACTATGATGAAACCTTCTCACCAGTAGTGATGCTTAATTCCATGAGAATATTACTTGTAAAAGCAGCCTTCTATGATTATGAGATTTGGAAAATGGATGTAAAAACTAATTTTTTCATTGGGAATTTGGTTAAAGACGTATATATGACTCAACATAAAGGGTTTATAAATTCAAATAACGCCAAAAAAATGTTCAAACTATAGAGATCTATTTATGGGTTGAAACGAGCATCACTGTAAGAACCTGGACCTTTATTTCAGGTATGGATATTTTTTTGGGTTTTTTATGAGGAAAAGGAAGAAATGGGAATTTTCTAAGTACATTCCATGTACTTATGAGAACACGTCGTGTACCCGGGTACTGCGTACAGCCGTGTACTGGCTATGTAATGGCCAAGTACATGGCCATGTGATGACATGGAAAACCGCTTAAGGTAGAGGCTGGTTAATGCTACTACATGGCGTGTACCTTTAATGAACACACCATGTAGTTTTATTTTTATTTGATAAATTTTATTGGGATCGCATCTCATCTTAAGAAACACCTTCTTGTCCCCTTGGTTCATATAGGAGAGTGACAGAATGACTGAATAACTTCAAACCCCTCCCGATTCTCTCTCCAAGATCTGATGGAGATGTCTCCAGGTGTATTGGAATCCCTCCGGTGAGTTCTAAATTACACTAGAGTCCTTATTCCTAATTCTTCCTCTCTCATTAGTTATTCAAGGTTGGGTGTTTTTACCTTTTTGTAGATCTATGTTGATCTAGGTCGATTCAAGGGCTGACGTTCAAAGACGTCGATCGTGTGACATCGAGGTGGGTGGTTTGTGCCTTTCGTTGATTTTCATTAGATTATATAAGCTAAAAGTGACCATACCCATGATTGGGGTATTGTGTGTTTTGGAATTAAACCCTACTTATTACCTATTATGGTTTGGTTGATTAAAAATGGGTTATTTCTTAGGTGTAAGGTTAGGTACCTTGTTTTCCATGCCTTGATTGATTAGGATGGAGTTTTTTTATTTTATGAAATTCATGTGAGATGATTTATGAATGTTTAGTCATGTAGTAGTTATAGATTACATAGGATATTTTGATATTACGTGCACACTATTTTTCCAATGGACCATGAGAGCCTCGGACTAGGAAGATGGTGGGGGATTTCACATTATTTACATAGGACCTTGAGAGCCTTGGTGTAGATGTTGAACCAGGGGGTATTTACCATGAGAGATAACCAGGAGGTCATTTATAATTATTGAATATATGTTGACCAAGGGGTATTGACCATGAGAGCTACCCAGGAGGTTGTTTGTAATTGATTTAGTATTATGTGGGACCAAAGGGGTTAGACCAAGAGATCTTCCCAGACGGTCATTATTTAATGAATTGGTGCTATGTTAAACCAAGAGGTTAGATTGTGAGAGATTTCCCAAAGGGTTTTTATTGATTTATTCCATGATTGTGACGAGTCTGCCAAGCCAAAGCACAAGCTTAGACTCAGTTTTACTTGATTTTTTAGATGGTCTTCTGAGACATTTGTTTGTTACTATTATATAAGGGGATATAGATCTTAGGATAGATACCAATATTTTAGGACTTAAATGATTTAATGACAAATGTAAATTAATGTAATTGAAAACTATAGGATTTTTTACTTTTTAGTACTTCCTAGTTTATTACTTCATTTCTACATATTACCTCCAATATATATTCACTGATATTTAGGCACAGATATTTTGGTGGTTACCTACTGGGATTTGTCTCACACCCTATTTGGGTCATGATTTTAGACCCAAACAGATTATTTGATTGTAGGTATAGATAAGGGTAAATTGCCTTCTTCATCAGGTACTTTATTGTTGTTGGAGCTGGAGAGCATGGGACCAGGCTGAGGCTAGTGATGCTACTGAAGTTTACTTTTTTTCTGTAATGTGGTTTCTGTATTATATTTCTAGCATTGTGATTTTTTTGGATGCTTTCCTAGACACATGTGACATTCATCATTTATATATGCTCCAGTTGTTTTATTACTATCATTCTTCCATTGTTTACTTTTGTTGTATGATATTATTGTTTCATCTATTATTTAATATTTGTTTTCCGCTATGTATACTCTACCAATGGGGGCATAGTTTCCCCATTATCACACTGTGGCCCTCTTTGGTAGTCAGAAGCCTCTGGAGTTTGGGTAAATATGATTGAGGTTATGTGAACAACTAGGTTTGGGGCACTTTTGGGTGCACTGCAGGAAAATCGCTGTATAGCAGCGGTTTTCTTGGATATAGAGGTGGTTTAAACCGCCACCATATGCTTCTACGGTAGTTTCCAAAAATTGCTTCTAAATTGTGTGTCAGAATACAATGTGCAACAATTTTTTAAATTTGGTGGTGGTTTCTAGTAACTATCATAGAGATCAAATTTCACAGCGGTTGGTCGTGGGTTTAGTGGTGATTTTTCCAGAAAAAATGTTTTTTTTTTGTAGCGATTTAAAACATCACAAAAAAAACCTTTTTTTCGGGAAAACCTGTTACTAAATCCACGATGAACCACCATGAAATGGTAATGGAAAATTAAAACTAACTTGCGTCGGTTTTAATCACCGTTAAATTATTGTATGTAGTGGTGGTTTTAACCACCACTGGTAGTAAGATACCAAATTATAGCAATAGTTTAAACCTCCTCTAAAAATCATCAATTTACTTAGTGGCAGTTTAAACCGCTGCTAAAGGTAGAATTATAAAAATAAATGAAACTGATTCTACATCCCCAGTACCAATGCCCTAAAAAAACATGCCAATTTCACATGCACATAAATCCTAAATCCAAAAGAATACAAGGAAACCAACATTTTCATAAGAAAAATCACTTTCAAATCCACACACTTATTCAATTTTTAAACACATAATAGAGATAAATAATATGGTGGGGTGAATAAATATGATTTTATAGGATATCACATTGTGTTCTAAATATTTCACTATAATAGTTCTAAAAGAAGAAGCTCATTCCATGGAGGGAGTTACCAATCCATTTCAATTATAAATTCATAAGGTTCATGTACTAATCAATCCATAACTCATACCATTTCTTCCTATGGGATATTTACCAATTTTTTGGGATCCTTATTCAATGTGTGATATATGATGAGTTCCTCCCTATAGATAATGTGTGGGAGGACTAGGAGAAAATTCCAACTCTTTTGTTGCCATTTCCATGTTTGGTGAAAGGGACCAATGCAACAATCTATGATTAAAGGACATCCCATTAAATAAGTAGTTAAACTACTTCTTGAATGAGCCAGTTGAAAATCTATTAGGATGGTAGAACATATTCCCTTGTGTATTCAAATGGGGAAGCAGAAAATGTACACAAATATTCTATTTTAGAGATAGTGGATGTTGTGGGGATATAAAATAATGTCTAATTCTCCAATGTTCAACCTTACGGGGTTAATTTTCATGTTGATCTATAGTTGGATTATTCTTGTGAGGGATGCACACATGGGGTTGTTGTCAAGGACCATCATTAAGGTGGTGATGTTTGATATGGGGTATCCCATCAATCTAGATGTTCCTATATTGGAGGAATTATATAATGTGCTATATTAGATCATCCAAGGGAAGACTCTACTCCATGTATGAAGTCCCTTTCACTTATTATATTGTTATGTAGTATCATGCATGGGGGGATATGATTATTGATACCACATCTCTCCACCCTGCACTAATTTAAATCCAACAGTTCGGAACATCGCCTGAAGCTTCCCGCCCATCTCAGGCCCTATGGATGTGCTTAAAATGGTCAGGTTAAGAGAATGAATCATGTTCCACCCATTCCCCCTCCCAACATGGAATGTGACTAATGATATTATGGGGACCATCAAGAAACATTCATACCTCATGGCCTTACAAGGTGGGGTACAAGTGGTGAGGGATGATTTCTAGCTGAGATGTGATCCATACAATTAACATCAGTTTGAAAAGATAGTTCAAGTGCATGTTTTGACTAACTCCAAATGTGTACAGTGGTGTGTGTGAAAAATTCCAACCTTCAATCCTGAGGATAATCTGGAACATATTTATGCATAAGGATGGGAAAAGGGAGACAAGATCTCCCACCACCAACTTCTGCCTACATGTTTATCAATGAGTACACATAGTGTCAGGAGAGCATGTTTATTAGGATATATGCTGAAGTGACAGACTACAAAGGCTGAGGAAGGAGTGTCCCCACAACTACACGATCAAGGGAGAGTATCAAGTGGTGCTCATCAAGGATACAGAGTCATCCCAGTGGGTTATTATGTATTGGTTGTATAGGAAATCCGTGACACTAAACAAGTGGGATCTGTAGGGAGAGTAGCATATAAAGGATAGATTCTCCTAGGAATGTGATAGTATGATAAAGGAGATCCCTATTTATTAGTCTATGAGTACATTTTTCAATGGTTTAGGAAAGTTGTTTCACCATGTGGATATCCTTAGAGATGTCATTTTCGCCGAATCCTAGGATAACAGGTTCATCCATAGAATGTTGACTAATCTCTGTGGGATATAGAAACAAGTCAATATATATTGAATTCATATCATTGGGCTAGTCCATTCAATGTTAGGCTTTCACATTCACCATGATTAGGCGGTCTGGTATGTAATGGATCATGTGAATCTGATCAATTCATGGGTAACCGAAATCCACCTTATTGTCCAAGTGAAGGTTCTTATGGACATGACCACCCCTCCAAATATCTACCAGGTAAATATTCAGATCTTAAACATCAAATATATAACTATTATTTAATAATTTCTTCCTATATCCTTTTTCACTTTTTCAGGAATCAGGAATAGAGAAGGGAGAGGTTCGTGATGTGTTTGATATGGAGGTAGAGGGATAGCATGAATGGTGTTATTACAGCCATTTATGACCACTTACCTGCCACCAAAAATGGTAATCCATGTATTTTTAAATTTTAAGGGAATCATTCCTGACCTCTTGGTACTCTCCCGAAGATCAACAATAAGAGGGCTATGATCTGAGATGAACTTTGGAAGAGTAAACCTAGATATTTCAGTGGGGAAACTACTATGATTTGTCTAAAAGAAACATCTATCAAGGTTACTTTCCTATCTTCCATTTATAGTGAACCTTTCCTGTGTAAATTTAGTTCTAGAAATAGTAACTTCAGTTAGGTTACATTGATCTAAGCAGCAAGAGAAATCATCTACAATAGTTTGAGAAAAATGTGGTCCAATATTTTCATCTGGTCTCAGGACAGTATTGAAATCTCCAATAACTATCCAGTTTTGATCCATATATGATTCATAAATATAAATATTCATTAATACAACATTAGGATCAATAATTCCTAGTGTCTTTGGAAGACTGGGTTCATAATACTTAAAATGAAACATGAGAAATCAAGAAAATGTTAGGTCATGAAAATGTTAAGTGACAACTCTGTTCCACACATGATACAAACACAAACTGACTGTTACAATATTTTTTTGATGTATCAACAATACCACTAATCATTATTTGATGATGAACACAGCTCATCACCCTCTCCACCTCCATTTCTACTTCCTGCAACCACCTATAAGAACATTATATTGGAAATTAAATATTGTTGTATATTTATATTTAAACATAAAACCAAGAAATATTTTCAAACTAAATGATTTTGAATTTTTTTTTATTTACCTACTCACCACCAGTCGATTCAACACAACCAGAGGTAGATCCGGTCATCTTCTAATATAAATCAATCGCCAATTTTTGAAAAGCAGATATATGAGTCCCATGTTCCTGAACTGTGTTTTGTAGAGAAACAATCTCTCTCTGAGTATCTCAGGGTATGGACTGACTATAAATAGGAGTAGATTCATATGCAATCCCCAATTTCCTGCCAAAGACCTCAAATGGCACAGGTCCCAAACCCATCCCATGCACTTGACTAGGATTCTCCTTCCCAAGAACTTTAGCAACTGGGTCATCTTGGGAGACTGAGTAGGACTGCACATGATTGAAATACCATAGTTATTTAATTTTTACCTATAAATCAAATACCATTAATATTATAATCAATATATATTAACATGGTGACAACTGATAATAATTTATTATAATGTAAAATGAGTTCATACCCCAACTTATTTGGCAGGCTCATTAACAAAACTTCTATCAAATTTTTTGTGAACATTCAACCACACTTCTATTCGAGATGTTGGGTGTCATAATCTCTATGACTACATTAAACAAAGATAAATCAAAAATTTAATATATTAAATAGATAATATTTTCTTATAAATATTTAAACTAATGAAAATATTACCAGAGCCGATCAGCTTCTATAAAAACTCTTTGACCCCACAGTGTGAGGGGTGACTTGCTTAGCCCAGATTGATGCATTCTTCCTTGAAAGATCCTGAAATAAATAAAATGTAATTTAATAGTAATTTATTCAATGTCATTTCTTCTTAATATACTTGTATAAATTTAAAATTAGATTAATATAATAATATATATTTAAATACCATCTTCTTCTCATCACGATGTCTATCAACAAAAACATTCCATTGATCTTTGGGTACCCCATCGGGTAGCTTGTCATACATCATTTGGGTGGTCAATGAAGTATCATTGACATCTATCCACAATCTCCATTTAAAGTCTTTTCATTTATTGCCCATATTTTTCAATGTCCACTTTCGTGCTAGCACATCAGCAACCGTAAAGTGGAAAAACATCTGTACACAAAAATTCATTTTGAAAATATTATAATTTAAAAACATAATGACAATAAATTATACCATAATTTATTAAAATTACCGTTATTTGGAAATCAAAAACCTCATTTTTTCAAGTTGAAGTCATATTCCTCCAATCATCATATGAAATAGTAAGGGAAACTGACTCCACGGCCAACTGGCCAAGAATCTGGCCAAGTAATCCTATAGTGTCATCCGTAGGGACCCCATATGAATCAAATGGGATAATAATATTCTCTTTGGTCAGATTCCATACATCTGAACTTTTTATATTTCTCTCCATAGTTGCATTGTTTCCATATTTAATGAATAAACAGTTAGAATAAAAAAAGTGAAATAAATTTATTCATATTAAAATTTGTACCTATGAAAGTCACCCTCCAGTATCCCCGTGAAGAACTAGAAGTGGTGCGATACTCCCTCACTATTGAGGCTCCTGAAGGGGGGGAGATGACTGAGATGTTTAAGGGATTCTAACAGAGGGTGTAAGAGATAGTGCAGGGGGAGATGGTGCAGAGGGGCAAGCGGATGGTGACTCAGATGTTGTAATAAGGGAGATAGATGGGTTGTAATTTATTGGTGTTGTCGGTGAAATAGTATGATGCTTCCTCCTAGGAATTCCTATCATTTAATCAAATAAGTATATGGTAAACATGAGCGTCGAATAAATAACTTATTAAAAATTTCATGGAATCATGAGAGTTGATCACATGTCATGATATAAGGACATGTAATCTCAAATGACCAAACATATACCATAGTGTAATATTATAGAAACATAATATAATAAGCATTAAAGAGTGTGACATAAAATTGTTACATATAAATAATCATAGTAAATCATAACATAGCAGATCAGATATCACTACATGTTTCTCCTCATATAGTGAAGTATGCATTAACATTTGATTCTCATAACATAGTGGAGAAGACATCATTACCTAACATCATGATATAACCCAATATCATTTATTCAATAATCAATAATACAACTATAATTAATCATATTTACACAATTCATGGAACAAATTTATAAAGCATAAAAAATAAGGTACACATGAAACCTAACCAATTTCATTTTCAAAATCATCTTTCAACCCATACACACCTCAAAACCCTTTGAAAACATATTACGCTCCATTCAAAAAATTCATAAAACACAATTAAGAAGCACATAAAACATAATAAATTCATTTAAGAATGTTAAATTATTCAATAACATGCCACAAGCTTGGAAACTTCCAGAATCTTTTGGAAAACCACAACCGCACCACAAAGGGAACTTATAAATGCAAGATCAAACCACATCCATAAATATTGAAAATAAAGAATGAACATCATCTCCAACCCATGCCATTTTAGCATAAAATGCTAAAATGGTGAAGTGATTCTCCTCCAACCAGGTGCCATTTCTAGCACTATTTTGAAGTGAAACCACAGTAACATGCTATATTTGATTCACCCTTATTCATGCGCTATCTGTTTTTCAACATTTTTCGCAAAATATGGCAGTGCTTGGAGCTCCTTCCAATTTATGTGCTATTTTATAGTAATGGATACTACAATTTAACATTTCACATTGGAATTTCTCAAATATTCAACCAAACCAACCTAAAATCATACCACAACCGCACCACAAAGGTATACATACCTACGCAGAGGGGCGGCGAAGGTACTGACTGACAGTGATGGGCGGCGAGGCGTGGTGAGAGGCGGCGAGACGCGTCGAGGGCTTAGGGGGGGTCACTAGGGTAGTCGAGGTCACAAGGGTCACCGAGGTCACGGGTGTCGCTGGGGTCGAGGACTCCTAGGGCTTATGGGGGTTGCAGGGATTGCGATTGGGTCATGGGGTCATCAGGGTCACATGGGTCATCAGGGGTTTCCAGGGTCACGGGGGTCTCCAGGGTCTCACCTAGGGTTTTGGGGGGTCGTAGGGATCAGGGGGGTCGAGGGTGTCAGGGGAGTCGGGGGAGGCGGGGGGATAAGGGTCGTGCTTTTAAAAAAATAAGTTTAGAGGTGGTTTAATAAACCACCGCTAAAGGCTAATAATGTTGTAGTGGTGGAACCCAGATCCGGGACATTACAAAGTGGTATTAGATGTACCTTATTTTCTACTTTGCCTTACTATTTGGAGTCTATAGATAAGGATAGGAAGTAATATGTTGTTGGTAATAAGTTGTGCCCTAGATTAGCTAACCCATGTATAGGGAAAATTCAAGTTACCTCGAATATTGCAATTTTTCTGGTTTTTCAATTGTTACATTTGATTTTATTTCACCATTGGGTGATTCACTTGATTTTTGTAGTTATGATTGATATCATTGTGGTTCTATTTCTGTTTCAACCTAATGAGATGATGGTATGACATCTCATGCATCATATAGGCACTTGTTAGAAATCACATTCCATGCATTATTTCCATTCCATTTAGGGTGTATTACTAATTTCATGTTGTTGTGATAGATATTGTTCTAGATATGCAAGTTGTTATGATAGATGTTGTGATAGAGTACCTTCTATTTTGAGAGGTTATTGGTATATGTAAAGTTTTATTTGGATAGACACCAAGACTTGGTCCCTAAGGTGTCATGGGCCCTCTTGGATCATAATTTGGTGGATCATGTTTGAACTTTAATTGAATTTTGTTATGATATGACATGAATAAGGATTCCAAAATTTGATTTGCGATGAGTATGGGCTCTCACAGATCAGAACTTGTCATGCCTTGGAAAAATTTTAAGTTTTTATGGGTTCCAGAGAAGTTTCAGAGGCTTACTATCCAGAAACCCAGACAACACGGCATGCGATGTTATGAACGCATGCCATGTGTTCTTCTGTTCAGGAAGAAACAACTTTTCTTAAGTGCACACTATGTACCATATATTCACGTAGTGTATTTATTTACCGTGTGACTGGTTGTGTGAGTAGAGACACGGGGTCAATAAAAATTTGGTAGAACAGGTCGTGTACTAGGAGTATACATCGTTTTGTAAAAGACCATGTATCCAGTTGGGTGACTAACGACGTGGGTGGATGAAACTTGGGTTGTACACATCGTGTCTAGCTTATACATGTCGTGTATTAATTGACCGTGTACCTGGATATGTGACTAAAAACACTGGTGGATGGAACTTAAGTGGTATATTTCATGTCTAGGGTGAACACACCATGTTGTGTTACACCAATAGAACCATATAGTTTTATCCATGTATGGGAGGGAAAATTCAAGTACACATCATGTCGCAGGATGAACATGTTGTGTGTATGGGGTGTTACATGAATATGTTGGTAGGAGTACACACCAACGTTAAGGCTTAAGGGAACACACCATGTATTAGTTCTACATGTCGTGTAACCCTCTTTTGAAAAACTTCAATGCTTATTCTCATGTTCCTTTCTTGAAATACTAAGTTTTTGTCCTTGATAATCTTGAGCTGAGGTGTCAACTTGACCTTTCAGAGTTATGCCACAAAGATTTCCTCCAGTTGTACACCAGATATAGGGAAATGATCAGAAATCAGAAATGGTAGATCAAGGACTACCGGCAGATCCTCTCACTGTGCCCGTCATAGCACCAGCTATTATACCGAATGCAGGGGCTGATGCACAGTTATGTGTGGGATTTTTAAGGATGATTCATACTTTTTAGGGATCACCACATCCTACCCCAACTATGGCAGAGTTGATGTGGGTGTTCCAGTAGTAGCATCCCCCCACATTCTCATGGGATGGAGGACCACAGGCTACAGAGTCATGCTTAGAGGCCATGCTTTCTATCTTCAAGCATTTGGAGACACCTCCTAATAGGAGGGTGAAGCTCGTGATGTACATTCTATGTGATTCTACCGAGAGATGGTGGGATGTTATCTCATAGGTGGGACATCATCAAGATATGTCTTTGAAAGAGTTTCAGAGGACCTTCTATGATTACTTCTACCCCAAGACGTTGAGGACCGACCGAGCCTGGGGGTTCATTCATTTAGAGAAGGGTTCTCTTTCAGTGTGGGATTACTCTTCTCATTTTACAGAGCTTAAGTGTTTTTCACTTGTTTTTGGAGGTGACAAGTTATCACTAGCTAGAAAATTTGAGGATGGTCTCAGGTATGACATCCGATTGCAGGTGAATGTTTTTAGGTTGACTTTGGTGACCGCTATAGTAAACCATGTGATTATTACCAATCAAAATATGAGGGAGTTGGGAGCTGCGATCCAGGGTGGTTCGGCATCTAGGGCTCATACTCCTTCACTTGATAACAGGAAGCGTCGTAGGGAGCTTTCACGCGATGTTTCTTCAGGTATCCAAGTGAAGTTCTACCAGTGCGGGAAGAGTGGGCACACAAGACCTCAGTGCCTGAGAGACCTAGTGGAGTTCTGATCTTATAGCAATATGGGTCATCTTCAACATTTTTGCAGGATTTCCTCACCAGCAGCAAGTGAGAGGGAATCTGTTATGACTCCACATTCAGAAAGAGGGCCACCAATTTCTCATCAGTTAGGGAACTGGAGTTTGTCAGGTCATTCAAGCTGAGGAGGGGGTCGTGCACTACAAAAAAATATTACATTAGATGGGGTTATGAAAAAACCCCTATAAATTCATTTTCTGTATAATTAGAGGGGTACTACCACAAATAGGGATTTTAATAGTGCTAAAACCCACCTTTAACAATGCTAGAAAAGCATTGTTAATCATGGAGACGATAACGGGGGGTCCCCTTTATTATCAGTCAAAATAGCACTAATAAAGGGTCACCTTTATCCATGCTAAAAAAGAACTGATAAAGGTCCCCCTTTATCTGCGCTTGTTTAGCTATGATAAAGGGTCATCTTTATCAGCGCTATTTTGAGCACTGATAAATGGATAATATATCAGCACTCAAAATAGCGCTAATAAACACCTTTTATCAGCACTATTTTTAGCATTGATATAATACAAATTTATCAGTGCTTAATTAGTGATGATAAAGGCCAAGTTTCTTTATCAAACCCAGCACCTACACACCTAAGACAGCACCTGCACACAAATCACAAACAACACTGACACACAAACAAAGCATAGAAGAACAAAACAGCACGCACAACAGTTTCCAAAAAAATTATATATAAATTTACTTGAAAACATAAATACCAAAAAACACACTACTATGTACATTTCAAAAAATGTTTAACATGGTTACAATTAAAATTATCTAACAAATAGTTAAAAACATTAATGTTTCATCCTTTTTTCATCCTTGATCCGCTCTCAAAAAATTTTGTCCATGGTATTAGTTGCCGAACAAAGAATTCAAACTCAGGAAAAAAATTACCTATATAAGAAAACATATATTATGTTATTAATACAACAATGAAATAAATTAAACATTAATATGAAATAATACATTGATAAAATGTCAATTGTTACCTATTACAACCTTTACATGTCCATATTTCCTTAGATTGAATTAATATTTTAGACAAGGCTCAAAATTATTCATTGACTTATAAATATTGTTTTTTAAGATTACATGGATGAGAAAAGAAGAGGAAGAAATTTCAAAAACAACATGGAATCCAAAAGGTTTCATTTATTGACAATAAAAAAAAGGAGTAATCTCCACAGGTTATACAATATGACACAAACATTATGGTGTATTCAATTTCATAGTAGTATTCAATTTTAGAATAAATTATAACATTTTCCTAGTGATACAACCATCCTATATAGGTTATAAACCTAATAGTTACATATATTAGGAGCCTCTAAGAGTGCACTCTCCCATTCCAGGTCAAAGGGAATGAGTGATAGTGCATCATCATTAGACATTAGGTCCAACCCTGCTTGGACCCTGACCACTTATGCCTCTACAAGGACCCCATACAATATCTAAGGTATGGAAGGAATGTATTTCTTACTTTTAGAGCGTGAATGATGAGAAACTACATAAATATATAGGTCATGGTCATACCGGTTCACTTTTCTCTTGATCTCCTAGTTCTTTAGTGTGATTAGCCAGACCCCCCCCCCCCTCCCTACCCTTGGACAGCCCCCCCCCCCACCACCACCACTCCACCTTCATCCCCCCTCCCTCCTCCTAGACAACCCCACCTGCTGCCCCCCTCCCTTTCCCTAGACACCCCCCCCCCCCACACACACACACACACACCACCACCACTCCACCTGCAGCTCCCCTCCCTCCTCCTAGACAACCCCCCCCCCCTGCAGCCCCCTCCCTTTCCCTAGACAGCCCCCTTCCCACCCCTTGGACATCCCCCTTCCCACCCCCTGGATATCCCCCCCCCCACTCATGGACACCCCCCCCCCCACTCCTGGACACCCCCTCCCTCCTGGACACCCCTCCTTTCTGGACACCCCCCACCCACCCTCCCACCTGGACACCCCTCCCTCCTGAACACCCCCTCCCTCCTAGTTCTTTAGTGTGATTATCCAGACCCCCCCCCCCCTCCCCTCCCCGAGACATCCCCCTACCTACCCCTGGATAGCACCCCCCACCACCACCACCATCACTCCACCTGCAGCCCCCTCCCTCCCTCTAGATAACCCCCCCTGTAGCCCCCCTCCCTTTCCTTGGATAGCCCCCCCACCACCACCACTCCCCCTTATCCCCCCTCACTTTCCCTGGACAACCCCCCTCTCCCTCCCACTCCCCTGGAAATAATGTATCATACAATTAAAATTAAGTATCAGACAATCCTAAAATGATGTTAGTATGAAGGGAATGAATCCATTGTATACCCATTAATAACCTTCTTTATCTAACTATATTTTCATCATCTATTTGATAATGGAATAAATATTATTCATATACCATCATTCACTAATATGAATTATAAAATCATATATAATTTTATAAATATCCTAAGTGTACTAAATTTCAAATCCTACATGATTTTGAAAATTGATCAGCCCATAATCATTGACAAATAATCAAACTCCGCCCAACTCCATCATCTTTTTTTCATGTACCTAACTTCCTTCATCGCATTGAGCATAATGAGATCTAGAAAAAGGGGTATATAATGTATTTTCTAAGGTTATAAAGAGACATGAAGATCATTATATAAATTTATTGGTCTCCAAACCAAACATGAATAAAATTTTCTACCTCCTATCAATTGAATAAGATATTAAAAATTAGAAAAAGTGATTGGAGTACTTAGTTTCCTCCCCTTTGAATTCATGAACTTGGATTAGTACTCTAATTTCATGATTTTTGAAGAAATACAGTTCAACAAATCAAGGAAAAACACCAATCAAATAATATATTGGGGGAATAGGAACGAAATTTCACATAACATTAACAAAAATATAATTTAAAAATACATAAAGTAGAAACATAGAGATCCTATGACACAACTAGTAGATACCAATCCTATGGAAAGTGGGAGAAGGGATATATATAAGTAGCAGGGATATATCTTCTGGAATTCAGTTTCTAGTAAAAAACATCTCATTCTGTAAATTTTATCCACATGTCAGGATTGAGGGTCAAAATTGATTTTTTTGAGAGTGCCCTCACAACTCGTCTAGATCATAAATTATTCCTTCCCTCAAACTCATATATCATCGGTAATTTTTCCATCATATGTATTCTGCTACAACGTTGGTGTATAGAAAAATTTTGTTTCTTAGAAATCTAATGTGAGAAAGGTAAATGATGCATATGTTGGATCTTTATGACATTAAATAAGATATATTGGGCCTCAAATTGGGCTGGAATATAATTATTGGGCCTTTACATGGGCTTGGAATTGGTTTGGTTGGTTGGAACTTTTGATGCCTCACTACGGACCCACTTTAGGCTACTCTAAAAGTGATCTACCCATTTTATGTTATCAGTATTGAATGGAATTTAATGGATCTCTACCTGGACACCCCCTCCCTCCTGGACACCCCCTTCCTTTTGGACACACCCCCTCCCTCCCTCCTAGAAACCCCACTCATGGACACCCCCTCCCCTTTGGACACCCCCCACCCACCCACCCACCTGGAGACCCCCCTCCCTTCTGGACACCTCCTCCCTCTTGGACACCTCCCTCCCCTCTTGGACACCCCCCACTCCTGGACACCCCCCACCCACCCTCACACCCGGACACCCCCTCCCTCCTGGACACCCCCTCCCTTCTGGACACACCCCCTCCCTCCCCTCCCGGACACCCCACTCATGGACACCTCCCTCGACACCCCCTCCCTTTTGGACCCCCCCCCCCCACTCCCTCCTGGACACCCCCCACCCACCCTCCCACCTGGAGACCCCCCCCCCCTCCCTCCTAGACACCCCCTCCCTCTTGGACACCTCCCTCCCCTCCTGGACACCCCCCCCCCACCCCCACTCCTGGACACCCCCACCCTCCTGGACACCCCCCACCCACATATAAGGGAAACTAATTAGAAAATTAAAAAAACCAAGATATTGGTTCCCATAAAGCTTTTAAGATGCTCATGAGTGGACTGAATGACTATGCATTGGTCGACTTCCACACTATCAACCATTGTATTTGAATGAACTATAGCCTCCTTAACTTCAATTCTTGAATTCATTTGTATCATAAGAAAGATAAAATTTTGATTAATTATGAAAATAGAGGATTTTGGGTTAAAAATGGACTTGAGTAAGAAAGGGGAACATGACTAATTAGAAATATCATATTAAGTGCATGACTTGTTCAAAATCATGTGATCACATGACCATAATAGGATCACGTTATCAAATGAACCTAGGAGATTTATATGATTACACGGCCCTTGATTCTTTATGTGATCATGTAAATAAGACAAGAATACATGAATCATGGTTTAAGTTAATTAACTTAATTGATTATCTGATTTTCTTATGTGATTTGATCATGTGATGATATCACACGATCAGTTCACATGAAGCTTTCATACAAAGGAGCTTATGTGACATGATCACATAAAGAGGCTTATGTGAAGTAGAGAAAAAACCTAAGAGTTCTCGTAGAGCTATGAAATATTTAGTCATTAGTGAAATAAATTTCCCATTACCTTTGTGATTGATAAGACACAGTGTCATTGCTCTTCCTACAAAGGCATGTCACATGGACAGAAATCTTCTAAAATAAAATAACCCTGCAAGGAATAATAAAAATCAATTCAATGTTTCATTATATAATTTTTTGTTAGAATAGACATATTATATCGTAACATTACCTTTACATCTTTCCAAATGGTTTCTTTAGTCCAGATATAAGCTAATAAAAAAACTAATGATTCTTTGTGCACTTTACTACTATTGGTTAACTACCGCTTACCATAGCATCTGATCTGAACTTCTGATCCCGTATCCCCATGATTCTCTCATCCCACACCATCTCTATGATATCATCATTTAGCATTCACTTTTCCTTCTCTTCCTACACCCATTTAAATGGGTGAAGGAATAGAAGGAAAAGTGAAAGTTGAATGATGATATCATAGAGATGGTGTCAGATGAGAGCATCACGGGGATGTCGGATCAGAAGTTCAGATCAGATGTTATGTTAAGCGGTAGTTAACCAAAAGTAGTGAAGAATCCTTAGTTTTGTTAATAAATTTGTGAGCTCTACACAACAAATATTCTTCCAACACACTAAAATAGTGGAAAAAGATGCATAAATGACCAAAATACAGAATATAAATGATCCATGCCATAATAGTTTAGGTCTTGTGATTTTGGAAACATGGAAACATAAAGAACTAGTTTATAAGAGTATCTCATTCAGTTATGCCTTACTAGAAAGGAAAATCATTTCTAAAACCATTCTTCATAACCTAAAGATATAAAACATAATAAAGGGTGATTATATATGCTCAATAAGTATAAAAAAGGGAGATATCAATGATCATATAAGGATAAAATAAGTATTAGGAAATCACCTTTATCCTATTTGTGTACAATCTTCCATTAGGTATGTTGCCCATTTATTTCTAAAAACATCTATATCATCTTGTGAATATGATTTTTTGTGACAATCATGGTAGTACTGAAAAAATATAAATACACAAATGATTAATAAATATTTTAAATGAACTTGCAATTATTTTTTAAAATACCTCTTCAGGGATTCTATTTTTTTGAAGAAATACAATCTCTTTTATAAATTTACAAACATAATAACCACAGTCCTTTCCATTTATTTGTTTTGGACACTGAAAAAACATCAAGAAAAATAATTAATTTGTTTTGATATGTGTTTTAATAGTGCAATGTTATTATATATACCAATATAATTTTCCAGATGTAGATCTTGTAGGCGTTCTTGTCCTTAGGCCCTAGATTCATTCCATGAAGTAGACGATATTGATACACTACCCTATCATAACAGAATCCTCATTAAAAGATAATATAAATTATATAACTAGATGTTTAGTTCTAAAATGTTGGATCTAGTGTATCAAAACTTAACAAGCACCATCATGCATGGTTGGTTTGTTTCATATCCATGCATTGAATCCAGAAAATAAATCTTTGGAGTATCCAAATTGACTGCAGTCAGCATCCAATGCTGCCTAAAAACATAAAAAGGAATAAGTAATGAAATAAATGAAAATATAGTTGATATGATTAAATTGTAGAGTTTTACCTCTGTATCGTTGATATTAAAAAGATTATGTCATCTTTAATTTTTTTTCAAACGATTTGAGTAGGGATGACATTATTACATCCTCTTTTTCAAAATATATTTCTTCTTTTGAATAGGTGATGTGAGGACTAAAGAGTCCAAAAAAAATTCATGGGGAAATCCCTTCAATTGTTTTTCATATATACACCTGCGAAAAATATGAAATGTATTTAGTCATAATTATCATTGTATATTAGCTTTTGTAAAATCAAATCATGAAAACATACCTCATGTATACATTTATAACTGAGGTGCCTAGCCATTCATACTTGAGGATTTCATTTACATTTTCATCACTAATGAAATCCAATTTTTCCTCTTCATACATGTTTTTCTAAAAATCAAATATGTGTGTATTTCCTTCTATAAACTTTGTATCCAGGTGATTCTGCAATGATATTAACTGTGGATATAGAACGGGCTAGGTGAAGGTGCTCTCAGTAGACCGTTTTAATCAGTTGGTTGATCCTTGAGATAGTTTTGAGCTAATATTTCATTTCACCCCCTTCTTTTTGTCATTCTATAATAACATTCATCGATTCATACCTTTTTTCATTAAATGTTAAAGGTCCATCTTGAAAAATAAATTGGAAATGGATACATCCTTGTCGACATGTTTTTTTACAAGAATTGATGGCCATGCGATGAATGTTCCAATAGCTTGTTCAATCGTATGAAAGTCATCATCATCATTTGGAACAGGTAGCTCGGCACTCAGCTCATTAGCTACGTTAATTGACACTATGACATGATCTGTTGGAAGTTCTCCATTGTTTATCATGTTGTTCTTCATATTGAACATCATAGCCCTCGCTACAAGGCGATAGGTGGGAGTTGATAGATATAAATCATAGTCATTTTCACCCTGTAGAATATTAGTACAAGAAAGGTATCAGTGTCTATGTGATTCTCATTTCATAGAAACAATTATTAGAACATTGATTACCTCATCTAAGTCAGGTTTTTTAGGAGAATGGATCACCTCAAAGCTGCTGGGGGTGGGGAGGGATCTTCATGCATGGGTTTTTGTTGAGTTGTTTCTTCTCTTTGCCTATTTCTCATAAAACTTGCTATCATCTCTCTCTCTTATTGTAATTCATCTTGAAAAATAGCTATTTTTTCTTGCATCTTTTTCATTTCCTCAGTTTGATCATCCGTTTGTTTTTGTTTCTGAAAATATGTTCGGGGTGTCACCCCAAAACCCACACCTCCGACGTAGCCATACTGTTTTGGCTACTTCAAGGCCGCTGAAAGTGTGTTTGTATCTGGTGTAGTTGTTGTTGATTCTTGTGACTATGTCAGATATAAAATATAGAAAAATAATTATTCATTGTTATGTAATAGCTATTTAAATCAAAAAATATATATATTATGTCATACTTACACATGTTTCCCACACTTTTTTTTGTTTTTATCTATCAGTATCCCCTCTTTATTTACACAAGCCTCCTTCCAAAGCACATAGCATGGGAGGGATATGGATTTCAATTTAGATTCATTAATCTAAATATAAACAGATAAACATGGTTATGGTGTTGTTTTATTTCACATAAAAGTATTACGGTAGATTTAAAAGATGTGCCAACTTTTTCTCAAGTGAAGCATACCCCATCCTTGCTTTACAATAAGGGTACGCTGGTTTTGTTTCACATTCTTTATTTTCAGCACTCAATTTCTATTTCATAAATAAAAAACTATCAATCAAAGTGATGAATGCAAGAAACATCAAACAACATATTACCACACACAATGTACTTGAAAAGTCTGCTCCGCATGACGGTTTCTAAACGCATCCCACGCTCCTTGGGATATTAAGTGTGCATAAAGAGGAGTTGGGTGTAGATTGATTTTCCCTTCAATGTCTTTAATATGATATTTTTTTTAAATTGTGTGGAAGCCTCTATGAATCCTCCTAAAACTCTTAATAAATATTTATTGTGTGAGGAATATACTATAAATTTACTCTGCAATGGATGATGAAGAGTAGGTCAATGTTTTAGTATTTTATTTTATTTTAATAAATTAAAAAAATGATATCATAATGTTACCATAATATCTTCCCACATTAGTGTATTAAGCCCAGTGACAACATGGTGCCACGACTGTACATCAATCGACACGTGTTTCCGAGTGATGATTCCAATGTAGCTACTAAAGATGGCTTTGTTGGGGTTAACATGTTGGCCTCTCTTATTCCATCCCACCTCAAATTTTATGACTTTTTCTTCTGCCTTAAGGATTTTGGCTAACACTATAAAACTATAGTGGTCTTGTTTTTTTTTACATCCTCAGGGTTTCATTTCCTAATATTTCCTCATAAGCATCATCATTATGTTCCTCTTAAGTGCTAGCATCGTCACTGGGACCAGTAGCAACAGGTTGAGAAACCTATTGTACCTCAGCACTGGGAACAGCAGCAACAGGTTGAGAAAATTGTTGTTGCTCTACACTCGGACCAGTAGAAAGAGGTTGAGAAACCTATTGTTGATCTGCATTGGGACTAGCAGTAGCAGATTGAGAGACCTATTGTGCCTCGGGATTGGGTGCATCAGTAGGTGCAGAATTCATTATCTACAGAAGTGGTTTAACATTTAATTTAGATTACATAAAAGTAGCCGCGAAAATATAATAACATAATTTAACACAATGTATATTACAATAAACAAATAACCTGATTATTGAACTATTTTTTTTAAGTATGAATATATTTGAACCCTCTATAGACTATGTAAATCCCTTCATTGTGGTCTCATCTAACATACAAAACGTCTTCTACATTGGGACCATTGCGAAATGATTATGAATTCTCTATGAAAGGTTCATCCTATATTGAAATTTCATCTGACCCTTTAGTTTTTTTGGTCGATAACAGAACAATTGACCAGTTTCGGTTTGTGGGGTCTGGAAAAAAAATACTTGTACTGCCTGTAATGCCATTATAAATGGTTTGTCTTTCACCCCTTCCTTACTAAAATCAAAATTCATGAATCCCAATTCATCTATTTTAATAGCACTCATGTTATCAACCCACTTGCATTGAAAAATAGGCACTTGGAATTTCATATAATCCAACTCCCATATTTGTTTGGTGATGCCAAAGTATGAAATATTTGCATAAATTGGATTTCTGTCCTTAGCACCAGAAACATTCATCGCTTCAGCCACAAGTGTAACCCCACTATTCTGTGTGGTATTGTCTTCATCATTTTCATTAGTATATAATGTATAACCATTAACTGCATAAGCATTGTAAGATAATACATACACACTTGCTTCTCTGGCTAGCCATTGAAGTTGTTCTGAAACTGATTTTGGATTTTCATCTAACTTCTTAAAAATATGGTCTCTAAACCATCCTATAAATTGTCTATTATGTGTATCTTATATCCATTTTTCATCCCTAGATGGATTCAAATGCCTAAGAATTTATTTTTGGGTTTGAAAATATGGTTCAACATCGAAACTGTTATGAAAAACATAAATGTGGGCCTGCTCTTGATCTATAATATTGATTGTGAAAACCTCTCTTATAGAAATTCTTTCACCCTCAAGCCACCCAGTGTGATGAGATTTAGGTAGGCCAATGTTTTCCACACCAGAAAGGTATTCAGTATAGAATTCAACGGATTTCTTCAATAGTATATTTCTCCATAATACAACCCTCTAGCCGACTTTGATTTTTGATATACTCTTTCAAAATCTTCATATATTGTTCAATGGGGTACATCCATTTATAATGTACAGGACCACATAGTTGAATCTCTATCAACAAATGAACCATCATATTGAAGAATTTCAGCAGGAATAACATTTCCAATTAACATAATATAACTGTAATTTCTCTTTCCATAGTTGGAAATTTTGTTGGGTCTATAACATTGATGCATATAGATTTGAAGAAGAAACAGATCTTTGTTAATGTATGGTGTAAATTCTTCAAATAAATGCAACGTAAAGATATAGTAATTAGATATTGCATCAAAACATGGCAGTTATGTGATTTCAGACCCTTTAATTTTAAATTTCTCATTGACATGATGTTCTTAGTATTTGATGAATACCCCTATGGAACCTTTACATCATTCAAGAAGTTGAAAAATCAATATCTCTCCTGCTTGGAAAGAGTGTATGCAGGAGGAGGAAGAAATGTTCATTTTTCACCCTTCATTGGTGACAACTCTTCTTGTATTCCCATCTCAACCATGTCCAATATAGCCTTAATTATATCCTTTATTTTTTTGGGTGCATTTAGAAACGTGACGATGACACTATCACATACATTTTTTTCAACATGCATAACATCAATAAAATGTCCAAAATACAGAAAATTTCAATATGGTAATTCAAAAAAACTGATCACTTTTTACAATCGGTTTTTGTAAGGTTTTTCAAAAATTGTTTACCAAAATTAGTGTCCACATATATTACTTTCTCAAACAATTTATCACCTGTTAGTAGAGACAGTGTTGTATGTTCTTATAAACTTCCGTCGAATGATGTCGTCTAAGATCAGTACTTATGCCGTCAGGGTAGAAATCTGTGATGTCCTAGAAACACGGTTTTCGATGAATGTTTCAACATAATTGATTGTGTACCTTGTTCGCAAATGGGACACCATTGAGTTCCTTTAATGTTATATCCTAACAAATTTCCATAAGAAGTAAAGTCATTTATCGTCCTGTACAACATGGCTTTCAAAGTGAAATCTTCATTTTTGTAAGAATCATACAACATAACACCTAAATCCCACAATAATTTCAAATCCTAGATCAATGGAGCCAAATAAACATCAATATCATTACCCAGTTGTTTTGGTCCTGATATAAGCATGGATAACATGATATATTTTCATTTCAGGCATAACCACAGTGGTAAGTTATAATTTACCAACATAATCGGCCATCTATTGTGACTACTGCTTTGAAAACCAAAAGGATTCACCCCATCTATATATAATGCAAGACAAAGGTTTCTTGGCTCGTTTCCAAATTCAGGATAATCATGATCAATTCTATTTCACTAAGGAGAGTCTGCCAGGTGATGTAGTTTCCCATATTTAATTCTTTTATCTTCATGCCATGTCAATTGTCCTGCAGTCTCCTCACTTCCATATAGGCACCTAAACCTTGGAATGATTGGAAAGTACCATAAAAATTTCGTAGGGCTGGAATCATATTTCTTATATCGAGAAGTACCACACTTTGGGAATTATTTAAGTAATTTTTGGTACTTGAGAAACAGTATACAGTCATTCATACAGGCATGTATTCTTTCATAGATCATACCCATTGAGCATAGCATTCGTTTGGCATCGTATGTTTGGCTTGGGAGCTCATTATCTTCTGGGAGCATGTAATTTAGGAGAGCAAGTAGTTCTGTAAAACTGACGTCACTCCACCCATTGCCTACTTTCAAATTATATTGATTTAGTACGGCTGACAATGATGTATATTTAGTGAAACCATCATATAATGGTGTTTTTTCACAACTCTTTAACTTCTCAAACAATTTTGGACAATCACAAAGGTCATCTTCAATTGTCCTTTTCATTTTCTCAATATGATCTTCATTATCATTCACATCTGTAATCACATCCTCCATATGATCGTCTTTATTGTTCACGCTTGTAATCATATTAGATGGTCCATAAAACGTCGTGTTATTAGAGCCACTACCTACATTCATCTGTTCTCTGTGTTTATTCCAACATGTATAAATTCGATCTATTTCGTGACAGATCAGGTGTTCTTCTAACTCCTCTGGACTAATTTGTCTTGAATAACAACATCATAAACATGTAAAAAGGATTTGAGAAGGTTCACATACATGATCTTTTGCAAACTTGATAAACTCTTTCATGCCATCTTCATACTCTTTTGTCAACCGATTGGCATTCATCCATTCTTTATTCATATTCATCTTATTTGATACAGTAATATTAATATTTAACAAAATAATTACACAAAAGATGTTCAATAAGATATGATAATCCCTTCCACTAAAATGTTTTAGTATCCCACATGTGATCTATATGCATTATTATAAACTGGGTTTTTAGTGTTTCTATAGAAACATAATATCTCTAGTTAAGAACTATAGTACTAAACTAATAGATGGTATGATTTTTAATAGAGTTCTTGTGGGTGGACGGATTCATTACATGTTTTTTTATGGTTATTTGACTAGGGTGTCCATAAAGTGTCTCATAGAGTCCTCTAGTGAAGTGGTTTTCTAGGATTCAATGGAAATGCTAAAGTAACAAAGTGGTGGTTCCATTGAAATGAGTAAAGTTTGGATTGATATTTAATAGTGGAAGAACTACAACATGTAAAATAAATGGCATACCAATAATTCCAACAACCGCAACACCATACAAACACACAATCATGCTCACAATCGCAACATCATACAAACCAAACAATCACAATTTCATATTTTACAAAGCATACCTTATTCAATTCCGTTTGTTAATTCATGGGTTATCACAGAAGTTTTATCATCCTGTGGAGTTCATTCATTAGTCATGTATACATAAATTACCAATTTTTATATTCAAATGTTCAAAAAGAACCAACCAACATGCAATTAATTTAGTGTGCAAACAAGGACCACCAACGGTCACGATTTTCTGTGGGGTATTTAGCTAGTAAATTTCACATTATAACCATCAATATCAAAAATTAATAACATGTAAACAAGAGGAAACCAATTAGTAAGAGGAGAAAACTCACCGCGAAGGTTTCGTTCAGCGCGTGGCAGAGGTGTGTACGCAGTAGAGGAGAGGCATGTGGCATAGGAGATTTCCAACTGAAAAGAAAACATAAAATGAGAACTCATATGTTATACTTATCCAAAATAGGTCCAATGAGATTTAAGAATGGGGCATGTCTGGTTAAACAATTTTATTTTTCATTTTTCATCTATGATATATGCTTCATGTTTGTTTATTTTTTGTGTATCTACTATTTTCCTAGATGTTCAACTTATGAATGGGACATGTCTGCTTTTTAGGAGAAAGATCATTTTAAATTTACTCTAATTTAGGGGTAAAATATTCCACATTAATTTTATCTTTTTTTAGTGGATCATTGTTATCCTGTAGGGATCATGAACACCTCTTAGGTTAGTGGAAAGTTGGGTCAGTTTTTGGTTATGATACCAGCCTGGGTCGTATCATTACATTTCCAATTGTAATTGACCCATGTCCATTTAAATATTGGATTTGGGGGGGAGACACTAATATATAAAAGTATTAAGAGAGGTAAAAATTATCTTAGGCTCTCCAATACAAGTGATGAAAGATGAAACATACACCAGGTGAGGGAGAACCACCCAAGAGGAGAGGAAGGGGAGGGTGGTGTAGCGCGGAGAGGTTCTCGATGAGAAAAGGGTAAAAATACAGTAAAACATAAAAGGTTCAAAGGGTAATGGGGTGGCCTATACGGGGGGTAGGGGGGATTCAATGGTGTGGGGGAGGGGGGTGTGGGTGTGGGTTGTCCAGGGAGAGGGTGGGCTGCCCAGGTGTAATGGGGTGGGGGGTACAGGGGTGTGGGGGTACAGGGGTGTGGGGGAGGGAGTGTGGATTGTCCGGGGGTGGATTTTCCACTATGAAATGACCATTAGGTATCCTAAAGAGTGAATTATGAGAGGGGATAATTATGGGAAATAGGGGTTTGGGTGATGGGGTTGAGTGGAAAATGAGGAATAGTGGAACCTCATTAAAAAGACTAAAAAATATCTTTTCATTTCAAGAATAGGGTACATGATGGTGTAGCCTAAGAGTCTATTGCATAGTGCACCCTATGATGTCACATTATTGAATTACCACAAGGTATACACTGCAACACTCATCCCCCAGGCAGAACCATTAAATCTTGATCATGAATTTTGATGTGACTATATGCCTCATGGAAAAACATCCACCCCCAAAAAAATAGTATGGAGGACATAACATATCCAACCCCCCACATGATCTAAAACATTAACATAAGGCGGGTCCCATGGATAAACTCACATACATAAAGGAGGAACTAAAGAGGAATAACCAATCTAACCTTCAACACAATCTGAACCACTAAAATAATTTATGTCTTGTGGAAAACTGCATATACCCCATGATGTATAGCCAAACATAAACTTTAAAAAATTTGAAAGAATGTTCACCTTATTTGAGTATCTCTAAATTTCAATCCCAAGGTCTCTAGGCCTCAACATCATCATAGATATATAATAATGATTAAGATATAATAAACAAGGATGAAAGATAATCCTCATCCTAGATCTTAGCTAGCCAATGATTAATACCTAGCATCGAGCAAGAGGCTAATACATAAGAAGCTCATACATGACACATCCTAAGCAGCCTCAATAAACATATCCATCATTAGCATATCCTATAGTTAAAAAATATATCATGATGATCCCAATACCTATAGATAAAAATATATCAACAATAAATCTCTTCATTCATATTTAGTTACCAACCTAAACCACCCCATGTGTGGATTTCCCTACCCTTAAGGTTATAAGGAATTCACATTATCATTTCCACTAACATTATAATCAACCACACTCCATGTACTATACCTATAAGGGTTCTAAGGGAGATGTCACAATTTCATATAGCCATGATAAATATTTTCTATGGGATAATCAATATAAACTATGTACTCAACATGATATAAGATTTAAAATAATCATTGATATATCTCACACAACAACCTACCCACTGGTTATTCCATCACTAGTACCCACCAAGGCATCACCCCAATTGATTGGTAGAGGGATAAATATCTTAGGAGAACACAAATACCATGGGATATAAGATCCTATCTCCTTACCTTCCATGATCTAATGATCACTCTCTAATCTATTATCTCACTCGGTCTAGTGGGCCACCCTCTAAATATTATAGACATCCTATACAATGGTTTAAACATATTAAGATCAATACCTAGTCTCCTAATATTCCTAACACATCAAACAAGGTGGTTATAAATCAATAAATTCAATGCATCAAGAATCATCCAAATTGAATACATTTATAAATAAATGATCACCCAATCTCAAATTCCCTAAAAATAAACATCACCTTTCTCTATCACAAGAACACCACATGTATAGATAACCACCCATTAGTTAGAAAAAAACAAAAATGGGAATAATTTGATCATAAGGATTTTATAAAAAAAATTATAATGTCCCAAATGAACAAAAATGAATTTTAAGGGTGTGAATCCAAATAAAATGATTTAAAATATCTTCCAAATCAACTATTAAAACCAATATTATGAATATAATTTTATAAAACCACATGGGATCCAAAAATCCAAAATAATAACATTTTTAATAGTGAAAGTATATCACAATGTTTACAATATAACTCATATGGGTTAGCACACCCTTATAAAATCTAACAACCCCTTTAGGGCACTTCAATAACATTACACACCCCAAACACATTATTTGGAAATCAATAGGTGTAAAACTCCCATTTAAAAACCTTTATATAGTACTTAATTAGAATTTTTAAAATATTTTCATGCTTTTAAGGCCACTTGGGAATTTTTCTATAGAATTGGTACTTAACCTATTCCATAATAAGGCTTAAAAACCTCCTAGAAATCAACATTATTCTATCATATGACACATACATATAAACAAGATAGATGATTATTACTTTAATGAAAACTAGTAAACCATGCCACAATATGTCCTTATAAACCATTAAGGGTTACCAAGTAGGAGGGATCACAGCGGAGGAGGGATCACGGCGGAGGCAGAGGTGGTGGAGGCAGCGGCGGCAGAGGAGGAGGAGGACGGTTGCGGTGGAGGAGGAAAAGGTGGCAGTGGAGGAGGTGGATAGGGGGTCGTGGTGGAGGAGGGGTCGAGTTCAGCTTCCATGAAGGCTTGAATGGGTGTGAGAGAGGAGGGTCCTGTTAGGGTTCTTTCATAAAAAATGCTGGAACCTTTATCAGTGCTAGCTAAAAACGCTGATAAAGGTATGTTTTATCAGCACTAAAATAAAAGCGCTGATAAAACATACCTTTATCAGTGCTAAAAAAGTGTTGATAAAGTACCTATTTATCAGCGCTAAAATTATAGCGCTGATATATAGGTGTTTTATCAGCTCTTTTTTAGCGCTGATAAAGGTCTCTCTTTATCAACGCTAAAAAAGCGCTAATAAAACAGCTATTTATCAGCGCTATAATTATAGCACTGATAAATACATATTTTATAAAAGTATAATTTTAATAATTTATTTATATTCTTATATATTTATTTAAAATGATATATAAGATAAATATATATTTATTTATTAATAAATATAACTATAAATAGTATATATTTATAAATATATTTATTATTTAATTTAATTTATTATAATATTATCATTATTTAATTATATGTATATATTTAATTATAATCATAGAAATACTTTTTCAATTAAAACATTATATATATATATATATATATATTTGAATTATTAAAAAATATATATTAAATATAAACAATTTTTTTATTTAATGTATACAAATAAACATTATTTTTTAATATAAATATAATAATTTTATATAAATTAATAATAAAAACCTTTATCAGCGCTAATAATAGCGCTGATAAATGTACCCTTTATCAGTGCAAAAAAAAGTGTCGATAAAGGGTACACCTTTATCAGCGCTTCCCTTGCCCTATTTTGTGGCAGTGGGGTTCTGCATTACCCCCTCTAACATTGAATTTATAGGGGGTTATGAACCCCCTCTAAATTCATTTTCAATAAAAATTAGAGGAGGTTATGTACAACCCTCTCTAATCATTGAATTTGGAGGGTGTTATGAAACCCCTCTAATTTCTTAAATTGGAGGTGGTTTTGAACCCCCTCTAAATTTTTTAACATTATTTTTTTAATATCCAGTTGGATTTTAGAGGGGGTTCAAAACCCCCCTCTAATGTCTTAAATTAGAGGGGTCCCCCCCCCCCTCTAATGTTTTTAAATTAGAGGGGGTTCAAAAACCTCTATAATGTCTTAAAATAGAGGGGTTAAAACCATCCCCCTCTAATTTTTTAAATTATAGGGTGTTGAAAACCCCCTCTAATGTCTATAAATTAGAGGGGGTTCAAAACCCCCTCTGATGTCATAAATCATAGGGGGTTCAAAACCCCCTCTAATTTCTTAAATTATAGGGGTTGAAAACCCCCTATAATGTCTTTAAATTAGAGGGGGTTCAAAACCACCTCTAAAGTCATAAATTAGAGGGGGTTCAACCCCCCCCCCCCCTCTAATTTCGTAAATTAGAGGGGGTTCAAAACCCCTTCTAATGTCTTTAAATTATAGGGGGTTCAAAACCCCCTCTAATATATTAAAATTAAAGGGGGTTCAAAAACCCTGCTAATTTAATAGATTATAGGGGTTGTGAACCCCCACTATTTTTTTAAAATGAAACTTCCATAATATATATATATATAATTAAAACACAATATATAAATGTATTCAAATACATTATATGAACATGTTATATAAAATATTTATATAATTGCATTTAATTGTATTTATATATATACATAAATATAATTGTATAATATTATGTACATTAGTATATATTTATTTATATAAATTGTATTTCATATAATATTAATTATTTATAATATAAAATCCTAAACATATTATATAAATATATATAAAAATATAATTTATTTAAAATATATATCATATGAAAACCCAGTATTGTAGTTTTTATATTTTATATTATAATAATAAAATATATATTTTTAAATAATATGTTTTTGATTTTAAATTATATATAATTAATATTATATGAAATAGAATTTATATAAATAAATATATATTAATTTAAAAATAGTATACAACTATATTTATTGAAATACATATATATTAATGTACGTGATAATAAATATATGTATTGAAATACATTATATAAATTTTATTATAAATTTTATTTCATATATTATTAAGTATATATTTGTTTAAATTTTATTTCATATAATATTGATTATATATAATATACATATTATATATAATATAAAATTTTATTTCAAATAAAATTATATAAATATTTATATAAATCGTATTTGTATAAATTTTATTTCATAGGGTAATATAATTATATATTAATTATATATAATATTCTACTATTTATAAAAATAAATATATATTAATATAAAGAATTTATAAAACCAACATATAATTTTTATAGTTTAAAAACCAGGTGTAATAATAATAATAATTAAATAAATATATGTTATGATTATATTATATCTATAAATATTATATAAATATATAAATAGAGGGACACAAATATAAATGTATTTATAAATATATATTTATATATCTAAATATAATTATTTATATATATTATATAAATAAACATGTATATAATATATAAATATGTTTTTATGTATATAAATAATTTATATGAATATATTTATAAATATATAATCATATGAGTATATACATATAAATATATAGTTTATATAAATATAAATATATATATAGTATATATATTTAAATGAATTTAAATATATAATCTAAATAAATGTATTATAATAGACAATAAAATATATATAAATATATTGATACCTATAAAAAACAAGAAAAACAAGTTCTTATAGTGGTAGGGGTTTTTGAAATTCGAGCGTAGGGGGTCGATTGGTCGGGGATCGGATCCTTGCAGCAGTAAATTTTACGCCTTGGGATAGAGAGAGGGTGGGGAATTGCAGTGTGGGTTGAGGGTTTGTGGGAGAGAGAGGGTGGGCTAGGGTGAGGACTTGCAACGCAGGGCGTGAGAGTGGGAACTAGGGGCGAGGGGTGGGGAACCGGAGGGGGATGAGGGGGAAAGGGAACTGAAGGGGGGATGAGGGGGAAAGGTAACTAGAGGGGGATGAGGGTAAGGGAATCGGAGGGGTGAGGATGATGGGGAAAGGGAACTGGAGGAGTAGTGGGTGAGGCGGGTTGTGCGGCGGGGTATATAGTTTAAAAAAACTTGGCTTATGGGTGTTTCTCAAAACTGCCCCTAAGTCCTCTCCATTAGAGGTGGTTGTGGCTAAAAGAGACTCTAATGGAGCGGTTTTTGGGAAATTTATGTCAACATTAGAGGGGGTTTAAACCCCCTCTAATGTAACCGCCACTAAAGTTAGACTGATTTTACCATCTATTCATCAAAACTGCCTCTACTAATAGTGGGCAGGCACATTAGCAATGGATCCCCATAACCGTCGTTAATATCTTTATAAGGGGTTAAAACCACCTCTAAAGTCAATAATAACCCCCTCAAAACTCATCATTTTTTTTTAGTCATGGTCGTGGTAGCCAGACAACAAGTTTTCAGTGACAGTAGGGTTGATCGGCTCAGGGTAGTTAGGCAGGGTCATAGGGCCATGGTACAGGTCAAACTTTTGCAGTGGAGCAGACCCAGTAGGAGAAGGATCCCAAAAACTCTATGGTTAGAGGTACAATTCTAGTTGACTCGGTTTTAGATTCTTCTCTTTTTAATATAGGGGCTTCCCGTAGTTTTATTTCTTTTTCCATTATGGAGAGACTTGGGCTTTGTATCTTTAATTCTGATGAAGTTATGATTATAGACACTCCATTGGGGATTAGGATGGCTAGTGTACATCAATACAAAGAGTTCCCTCTTGAGGTTGGTGGGTGTCAATTATTTTGGGACCTCTATGTCTTAGAGATATCAGGCTTCAATTTCATTCTCAGAATGGGCTGGTTGGTCTCCTTTTAGGCCTTTGTAAACTACTGTCCTCATAGGGTGAGTTTCATGTCACCAGAGGGTGGATCTTTTCTGCACAAGGAAGAATGGGATGTCAATGTGAGTAGATCTAGACTAAAGCATCAAAGGTTGGGAGGAATTATAGCCCAGATTTCTAGTTTATATTTGGATGACCAAGGGACTTTAGAGATGGACTTTCCTCCAGTGGTGGATTATTTCAGGGATGTATTTCCAGACGTCTTTTCAGGTTTACCTCCAGAGCGTGAGCAAGATTTCTCTATTGAGCTTGTGCCAGGAGTATCACCGGTGCCCATTCCTCCTTATAGGATGGATACACTAGAATTACAAGATATCAAGAAATATTTAGAGGAGTTGTAGTAAAATAGTTTCATATGACTCAGTACTTCTCCTTGGGGTTCGCCTATCCTTTTTGTGAAGAAGATGGATGGTGACCTCAGACTCTGTGTGGACTATCGGAAGCTAAACTAGTTGATGGTCAAGAACCAATATCCCTTTCTAAGAATGGATGATCTCTTTGATCAACTTCGATGAGCCTGGGTGTTCTCAAAGATTGACTTGAGATCCTGTTATCATCAGTTGTGTGTTAGAACATCAGATATACCTCTTATATCCTTTTGGAGAAGGTATGGTCTATAAAAGTAATTTTTTATGATATTTGGTCTCACGAACGCGTCGACGGTTGTCATGGAACTGATGAACCAATTGTTCCATCCTTACTTGGATTCTTTTGTTGTAGTCTTCGTGAATGATATCTTGGTATACTCTCACACTCGACATGACCATGCCATCCATCTTGAGATCATATTGAGTACACTGAGAGAGCATTCATTATATGATAAGATCTAAAATTTACACTTTTGGATGGATCATATTCACTTATTGGGTCATGACATCTCAGAGATAGGAGTATCAGTAGACCTAGAGAAATTAAGAACTATAGTTTCCTGGAATCGGTCAAAGAACATCTTTGAGGTATAGAGTTTTCTAGGGATGGTTGGTTACTACGGACATTTTATTCAAGACTTTTAACGCTTATCAGCACCACTGATAGTCCTGGCTAAGAAGGGTGTGAAGTACTTATCGACAAATACCTGTGATTCAACCTTTCAGGATCTAAAAGGGAGATTGACTTCAGCACCAATACTGATTTTTCCAGAGCTGGGAAAGAGTTACACTATTTACTGCGACATATCAGGTATCAGGCCCAGAGTAGTGATTTTAAAGGGGGGAGGATTCATTACATACAGGTCTCGGCATTGGAGGCCACATGAGAGGAATTACCCGACGCACGATCTTAAATTAGTTGCAGTTGTGCATGCTTTACTCTATTGGAGAAATTATATTTTGTGAGATAATTTTATGGTTTACACTAACCACAAAAGTCTCAAGTATATCTTTACTCAATGAGATCTTAATTTGATATAGTGAAGGTGGGTTGAGTACCTTCAATCTTTTGACTTTGAGCTTTCCTATACGCCTTGGAAAGGAGACATAGTGGCTAATGCATTGAGAAAGAGGACTCAAATACATGCAGTTCAGGAGGCCAACAGTGAGTGGCAGCTTATGGATCTGTTCTCTGAGATGAATTTGGAGGTGTATTACAGATAGGGGAATACATTTCTTTCTTCTATATCTATTACCTCTAATCTTCTGGATCAAGTGTGAATGAGGATGCTATTAGATTTTGAAGTCCTAGTCCAATGGGAGAGTGTGTCAGGTGAGGACCTTACTCCCAGGTGGACCATAGGTGACGATGAGGTCTTGTGTTTTCATGGAAGCATATGGGTTTCAGCAGACATACGTGAGGAGTTGATGTGAGATTTTCATTCCTCATTTTGGGTCGTTCATCCTGGTGTCACCAAGATTTATCGAGATCTACATTGTCAGTATTGGTGGCCAGGTATAAAGATGGATATAGCTGGTTTTGTAATGAGATTTTCCACCTGTTAGTAGATAAAGGCAGAGCATCAACAACCGGAAGGGATTTTACAGTAGTTACCCATTATTGAGTGGAATTGGAATGATGTCGCGATAGATTTCATGATGGGTTTACCAAGGTCTCCCAGAGGAAATGACGTTGTATGGGTTGTTGTTGATAGATGCACAAAGGTTGCAAATTTCCTACCGATCAAGGAAACCTCCAATGTTTATGAGATTAGAAAGTTGTACATATGAGAGATTGTACATTCTCATGGGGTTCCACACTCTATCATTTTAGATAGGGATTCCTAGTTTACTTCTCATTTCTAGAAGGTACTACATAGGGATTTGGGTACATATGTACTTCTGAGTATAGCTTACCATCCCCAGAAAGATGGTAAGTCTGAACGCACAATTTAGGTTTTGGAGGACATGCTACAATCATGCATCCTAGACTTCAGGGGATCTTGGGAGAGACACATACCCCAAGTGGGGTTTTCCTAAAATATGGTTTTCAGGCGACCATTCAAATGGCACCATATGAGGCTTTTTACGGTAGGCCATGTCGATCACCCCTATGTTGGTTAGAGGCAGGAGAAGTAGCTATGTTGGGACCACATCTTGTCTAGGAGACCACTGAATAGGTGGATTTTATTCGGAAGAGGACGGTTATTGCACAGTCTCACCATAAATCTTATGTTGATCAATGGAGACAACCTCTGGATTTTGAGGTCAGAGATCAAGTTTTCCTATGTGTCACACTAAGGTTGGGACACAAGAGAATTAGAAGATAGGGGAAGCTTTCATCGAGATACGTCAGGCCATTTGAGGTTTTGGAGATAGTCAGGCCAGTTGCATATCGGTTGTAGTTACCTCAGAGGTATCGGACTATGCACGACGTCTTTCATGTTTATTAGCTATGGTGTCACTTTTCAAACTCATCTCATGTTTCTTAACCTGAGTAGGTTGAGTTAGAGGTGGATGCATCCTTTTAGGAACACCCTATTTTGATTGTGGATCACAACAAGAAGGTTCTCTATGGTGGGTATGTTCCTCTGGTATGGGTGTTATGGCAGCACCGGCGAGTACAGGACAAGACTTGGGAGAGGGAGGTCGATGTACGATCACAGTGGATAAATTTGTTTAAATTTTCTTCTTCACCATCCTTGGAATGGAAATTCGGGGATGAATTTATCTAAGGGGGAATTTTGTAAGAACCCGGACCTTCATTTTAGGTATAGATCTTGTTTTTGGGTTTTTTTTAGGAAAAGGAAGAAAATGGAATTTTCTAAGTACACACCATGTACTTATGAGTACACATTGTTTACCCAGGTACCACATACAGCCGCGTACTAGCCATGTAACGGCCAAGTACATGGTCATGTGGTGACCTAGTAGACCGCTTAAGGTGGGGGCCAGATAAGGCTGCTACATGGCATGTAACTTTAATGAATATGTTGTGCAGTTTTATTTTTATTTGATAAATCAGAGTGGGGTTATGTCGCATCGTTATAAACACCTTCTTCTCCCCTTGGTTCGTAAAGGAGAGTGACGGAATGACCAAAGAACTTCGAACCCCTCCATATTCTCCATCTGAGCTCCGATTGTGATGTTACTGGGTTTTTTGGAATCCCACCGATGATTTATCAATTCCCCTAGATCCCTTCTTCCTGATTCTTCCTCTCTCATGATTTATTCTAGGTTGGGAGTTTTTTACCTTTTTTATATCTGCGTCGATCTAGGATGATTCAAGGGCCAACGTTCAAGGATATCGATTGTGTGACATCGAGGTAGGTGGTTTGTGCCTTTCATTGATTTTCTTTAGATTATATATGATAAAAGTTCCCATACCCATGATTGGGGTATTTTGTGTTTTGGAATTAAACCCTTATTATTACCTATTATGGTTTGGCTGATTAAAAAGGGGTTGTTGCTTATGCGTAAGGTTAAGTACCATGTTTTCCATGCCATGATTGATTAGGATGGAGTTTTTTTTATTATATGAAATGGATGTGATATGATTTATGAATGTTTATCTATGTAGTAGTTATAGATTTCATGGGCTGTTTTGATATTATGTGCACACTATTTTTTCAATGGACTGTGAGAGCCTTGGACCAAGAAGACTGTGGGGACTTCCACATTATTTATGAAGGATCGTGAGAGCCTTGGTGTATATGTTGAACCAGTGGGTATTGACCATGAGAGATACCCGTAGGTCTTTTATAATTATTGATGTTATGTTGACCAAGGGGTATTAACCGTGAGAGATACCCAAGAGGTTGTTTGTAATTGATTTAGTGTTATGTGGGACCGAATGTGTTAGACTGAGAGAGCTTCCCATAGGGTCATTATTTAATGAATTGGTGATATGTTAAACCAAGGGGTTAGACCATGAGAGAATTCCCAAAGGGTTGTTATTGATTGATTTCATGATTTTGACGATTCTTCCAAGCCAAAGCACAAGCTTGGACTTGGTTTTACTTGATTATTTAGATGGTGTTATAAGACATCTGTTTGTTACTATTACACAGAAGGATATAGATATTAGGATAGATACTAAGATTTCAGGATTTAAATGATTGAATAATAAATTTAAATGAAAATAATTAAAAACTTTAGGATTGTTTACTTTTGAGTAATTCCTAGTTTATTACTTCATTTCTATATATTACCTGGTATATATATTCACTGACAGTTAGGCGCATATCTTTTGGTGGTTTCCTACTAGGATTCATCTCACACCCTATTTGGTTCATAATTTTAGACCCAAATAGATTATATGATTTCAGGTAGATAAGTGAAAGCACCCTTCTTCATAAGGTACTTGATTTTTGTTGGATTTGGAGATCATGGGACCAAGCTGAGGCTTGCGATGCTGTTGGAGTTTACTTTTTTTTCTATACTTTGGTTTCTTTATTGTATTTCCAACATTGTGACGTGTTTGGATGCTTTCCTAGACACATGTGACATGCATTGTTTATATATTCTCCAGTTGTTTTATTACTATCAGTCTTTCGTTGTTTACTTCTATTTTATGGTATTACTACTTTCACTATTGTTTATCATTTGTTTTCTGTTGTGTATACTCTGACAATGAGGGCATAGTTTCCCAACTATCACACGGTGACCCTCGCTTCTAGTCGATAGCCTCTATATTTGGGGAAATTCACTTGAGGTTATGTGACCAACTGGGTTTGGGGCACTTTTGGGTGGAACCCAAATCTGGGACATTACAATCATGATCATAGAATGTTTGTTTTTATGAGGCTATAATAGAATTTTTTTCATTTAGAATGAAATTGATCCATGTTTCTATAATAAGGTAATGTGAATTCTGTCAATTTTCTATTATTATATGTTGATGATATATTAATTAAGATAATCAAAGTAAAAGTCTCATATTAATTTAAGAATTGGTTAAATGAATGCTTCTCCTTGAAAGACATAGGTGAAGTAGCCTACATTCTAGGGATCAAGATCTTTCTAGATAGATCTCAAAGTATACTTGGACTAATTCAAAGTATATATATTGAAAATGCACTTAAAAGGTACAGTATTGAACAATATAATAGTGGGTTGTTTCCCATTTCACATAGTATTAATATCTCTAAGAAATCGTGTCCCAAAACATAGGCGAAGATTGAAAAAATGAGTAGAATCCCTTATTCCTCAATAGTGGGATCTATCATGTATTCCATGCTATGTAATATGATAGATGTCTCCTTTTATTTAATAATGGTTGGAATATATCATGCTAATATTGGAGAGCTACATTGGGAACATTTCAAAATGATCTTTAAGTACTTGAGGTGTACAAGGGATATGATCTTATTGTATGGAGGAGATAAGGAACTAACAGTGAGAGGTTACAATGATTCTAGTTTCCGAAAAAATTGTGATGATTTCAAATTTTGTTCAAGATACATATTTTGGATGAATGGTGGTGTAGTGAGATGGAGAAGCTTGAAGTAACCCATGGTCATAGATTCCACAGTAGAATTCATCTATATAGTGACTTCTAATGTAGCTAAAAAATTCAGTTTGGATACATAACTTTATCTCAGACATTGGTGTTTTCCTAGTACTACAAACACTATTCCAATTTATTGTGATAATACTGCAGTATTTGTGATTTCCAAGGATCTCAAGTCAAACCATAGGACAAATCATATACATTGAAAGTTTCCTCTATTTAGGTATTTTAATCAATGAGGTGAGGTCGTAGTTAAAAGTGTTTCTATATATGATAACATGGAAGTCCCCTTGACTAAATCTATATCTCATCAAAAGAAAGATTATTATGTTACATCTAGCAGATTGAGACTTCTTAGCAGTTGGATCAAGTCCAAGTGGGAGTTTTTAAAGTGGGCTACCTAGACCCAACTTATGTATATACTTTGATTACCATTACATGTATATTGTTTGATATATACATGTCTTTATCTTACAAAAATAGTGTCTATTCTTCTGTATCCATAATATTTAATGTAATTTACATAGATTACATGTCATATCAAAGGGTTATAGAAGTTCCTAGGATATAATGAGAACCTAAAGATGTTATGATGGTAATCTTAAAGATATTTCATATGGTCCAGATACAACATACTAATGGGACACATATGATGTGTGACCATCAGGTTCTAAGGGTACATAAACATTGAGACTTATTCTCATGAAGTTTTCACTTGGTGATCTCATGTAGATGAGATTATGAGGAAAAACCCTCTAATAAGAACACCACATGTTTTGAGTGTCATTGGTTGTTCCTATCTACAGACATGTGTACTGATATCATGACTTGAGATCATTATCAATGTGTGCCATTTGATCATGTACTTTAATGCAAGTAAAAAAATCATGATATTTAATTCATAGTGAGGTAGCTTGTGTTGGGTGATTCATTGGTGGTATTTCATTGGTTGAATGATCAAGATATAATTTTCCTCTTCCGAGTTGAGGAGGTGATATCTTAGGCCTAGTTGATCTGGATGGTAGTGCCTTTATAAATCCATGGCCATGCTAGTCAAAGGTAATTATATCTAGTTAGATCAACAAATAATAAATCAATAAAATACAATGAAAAAAGTGTGTGTCTTTCTTTATGAGATATTGCAAGACAAATAGATAATATTACATAGTGTGTGTTTGTAATAAAGTTTGTCATTACTCTAACTATTACTTATCTCTTTAGGGGAATTAATGGGTTGCTAGACTCTACTCTTGGTCTATGAATATCATTCACTATTATCAAGATAATGTCCTAGAGGATCACACACAATAGCGTATTCATGAATCTACCCTATTTTGGTGAATAGGTATATTGGACATGGGGGGCCCACCATAGGGTCTGATAGTTATCTATGTTTTTATCAATCATTGAAAAATAAATAAATTCATTATTATTCGATTATAGAATAATGGAGTGGAATTTATTTATTAAAATTATTTAAAAGTTTTTAAGTAAACACATGTGATTATATTATATGAATAAATTTTATTTTAACATTCAAGGTTCATTTAATATTAGCGAGAATTATGAGTTTGGATAATGACTCGAGTTTATCATGTAATATATTTAATATATATTAAAATTAGGTTATAAAATAAAAGTAATATTTATGATATATCTTGTTCATAATAATTATTTATTTATTACTTATTTAGTGGATGTTAAATATACAGGGTTTGGGGAACCCTAATCAGGTATTTTGAACATCCGCTATATAATAAGAGGAGAATATCATTCCATGTACTATTCATTAGTTAGAATTGAGAGATTATCTATCTTCCTAAATCCAAGAGATAGAAATACTCTAACTTGTCAAATTATCCAAGAACACCTTTTTAGATCGAAGGCATGGGGTCAAGGTGAACGTTGTGACATTGAAGAAATTTTCAAAGCTCTGAGCTAGCACTAGAAATTATATAAACAACATATGAGTGGATTCTAGAAGTGTCTGTGGATGATCTACAGGGGTTAGGCCTTCAATCCTTTGAGTAATAGTTTTCGATGATGTGGGATGGATGATTACACTCTGAATCGAATGTGTTAATCATTCTATTTTAATTTTTTTTTCTTTCATAATTCAAATTATATCCTCAGACTATACCGAGGCTTGTATCACCAGAGATGATGAATTTTAGTCTCTCTATTGATGAAATAGAGATATTCATAAAAATAAGAAAGAGTTTTTCATGAATGGACAAGGTGAGAGAGGGATTAAATATGAGTTTCATCACTTAGAAGCAATTTCATAGCTTCCATAATTGATTTTAAGAGGAAACATTAGAGACTTGAGAGCTAAGAGAAATTGTGTCGGGGGCCATAGATCCATATCAGTGGTCAATGTACATACGTTCCAAAATATACTGACATATTTTTATGTAAATAAAATTCTTAATAATCAGTAATGTTACACATGCAAGACCAATACACCCTAATAGGGGTGAATTATAGTGAACAATTATTCTTTTCTTCTTTCTAGATCTTGTACCAATGCTAAAAAGAATAAAAAGAACATGTTAGTATTCAAAAAAATGGTATTCATAAGTTTAAAATAAATTCAATACACATAGGTTTTACTTGGTTCACCGTAAAGGTAATTTATAAGAAGAATATACTGATAGTATGTTGATGTACCATGGATTAACACTACAAACTATGAGTGTAACAATTGTTTTAAAAAGTAACACTACAGATATAGGGTAACTCCCTCTTATTTTCTCTTTGTGTATTTATTTTAGATAAGGAATAAAAATATGTGATATATAAATCACTTAAAAATAATCTAAAATAAATATAAAACACATATCCTATGAGGGTATCATTGATGTACTTCCTTCACATCACGGTCTTCAACGGGGTCTTTTTTCCTTTCTATCTTCTCCAAATTTTTAATATTGTTCCTCTCTCTACTTTTTGTTTTTATATCAATTCCTCTTTAAAATTAGGTAATTGTTTACTTAAAAATATGTTCCATTAATTTTCCACATGTATCCTACTTAATGTATCTTTAAAGCATCTATCAACTACCCATTAATTCATCCAACTCCCATGATTTTTGTAATAAATTTTTACAGCTGGATCTTTCTAAGTCAACTATCTTCAAGATGAAATATCATTACTTGTGATGTAATCCTCCCTAAAAATCTTATATTTCAACATAGTTTCCTTCACCAAATATTATTATCCTTCATTTATTCATATTTATAATTTTTTTTTGACTCCCTCCTTTCACTCTTAGAGAGTTGTGGTGCAATCATCTATATATTTTCATAAAAACTTATCTTTTTGCGGCATAGTACACATAACATAGTGTGGACTTCCCAAAACTTCTAAAATCACCAAAAAATTCCTAAATACATTTTTTTAATTTATAAATATTAATAAAACATAAACTTATCTATCTTTTTAGCCTCCAGATATATTGGAATGCACAAACCCATCCAGGGTGTGAGAGTCATTAAAATACAAGTTCTACAAAAAATTACTTTAACATTTTTATGGACTAATCTCAATATTTTAGAGTATTATTTCTTAATAATATTTTATGATTGAATACATTGTGTCATATAGTGTTATATATAGTTCAAGTACCTCCAAAACTCTAGTGTATTTAAAATTATACTCAACTTTTATTGTAGTGTATCACCCATGTTGCAACGTGTAACCCATAAACTCCAAATATAGAAAAATATGGAACCTTATGCATGAATATTAATGGTGTGGTATCTTCCCTTACACCATGATATTTACTCCTACTCCTTCTTGAACTCTTCCATTCACATTGACTCTTGATTATTTCTATAAACAATATCTTTCACATAACATCCAATAAACTCATAATTGATAAAAAAAACCAAATTTACAACCTAATAGTTATAATAATATCCCTTTTTAGATTTTTTTTGTCAATAGTCATTGTAATCCCCACTTATACATAATTTAACTCCATATAGAAATATGAATTTTTATCCCCCTATATGTTAATTGACTCTCTATGAAGGTTAGGTGACATATAATTTATCCCCCTTTGATAATAAAATTCAAAGGATTCATTAACTCTGTTTAATATAATTTTATTTATCTATAATGCTTCCACTATTCCAAATCTAACTAAAGAATGTTTAAATAGTTCTATAATCATACACTAGTCAAAGATCATTGTAGAAAATAATAGAAATGGTTAAGTGTTATAATGCTTGTCTATTCCTCCAATGGCCCGAAGGCCTTCATTTTTTATTGATTTTTGATAATCCACCTTTCAAGGGGTGAGGTGGAACCCTTACAAGGCCCGTAGGTGTAAGTATTACATGGCACGTAGGCCTTAGAGGAATTCATTGCCCGTAGGCTTCAAACATTACATACAACCCAGACTAACTACATGGAACTTCTCCTCCCCAGCATCTTCATTGTGAAATCAACTCTCCACCTTCGTATGGTTGTTCGGATAGGCATTCCCGTTCATTCACAGGCTTATCCCGATGGTAGGTTACATACCCTCTCATTCTTGCAATCCGTTTAGCTTCTGCTGTGGCGAAATATCCTTGCTCATCCTCCTTGTAGATCTTGTTCCTTGTAGGTTTTCTGGTTTGCATCTGCACTTAAGGGGGCCCGAAGGCCTTGAGGTGGCCCAAAGGCCTTACTAACCTGAAGGCCTGGATAATGGTTTTCAAGATAATGAATTACATACAATGAGAAGAGGGGATAATATGAACCTCCTTAATTTGAGTTATGTGGTTGAACTCTATGGTTTAATAGAATTATTTCAAACACTAGTGTGGATAATGGTTTTTTGAATATATCTACCACATGCACCAGTTTGATCATGCCTTGATTGACCTTATTCTTAATAAAATGGTACAGGATCTCAATATTCTATGTTCAAGAATGTTGTACTAGCCTCTTTGTCAGTTATATCACACTTTGGTTTTCATAGTGGACTACCATGAGCAACATCACCTCCTAACCAAGATCCTCCAATAATTGTTTCATCAATACCAATTGAGTTCAAGCCTTCATCACTAAAATTTATTCTTCTTCTGATATACTAATAGGTTTGTTTCTTTTACTCATGATAATCCACCTAATACACTTACTTCTTATGAATATGGATCTTCCACTTATGGTTTTTCTATCCATGATATCTTCAGCCCAGTCCATATCTAAGTAGGCATATAACTCTTTTTCATTCCATAAAAAATAAATGAAACTATAATAAAGTGTTCCCTAAATGTTCCACATGATTCTATTTACAACCAAAATATAATCCTCTTCTGTGGAACATTGGTAGTGAGAAGCCCATCATATTGAGAAAAATATAACCGGTCTAGTTTTTTTAAGATACAAAAAAAATCTAATCATCCTTCAGCTATGAGTTTGGTAATCATATTTCTCTTCCTCATGTTTTCTCGGCAACCATTATTGGTGTTGAAACCATATTTTTATCATGAATCTCAAACTTATTCAACAACACGTTTTCATATCTATCCTGAGAAACAAAGATATAACTCCACTTTGGTAAAACATGCAACCTAAAGAAAATGTTATCTCTCTTATCCTAGAAATTTAAAACACCAAGATCATTATTTTAAAAAAAATCCAGTTAATTCTTCTAGTTTCCTCTAAAAATTATGTCATCAATATAGATGAGCACCATGAACTATTATTCCTTGGTAAATTTCACATAGATATTATGATCAAATCCACATCTTCTGAATTCTAACTTTCTTGAGAGAGTATCCAACCAATTATACCAAGACCAGGGGGGCATGTTTCATTCCATACAGAACCTTATTCAATATACATACCTTTTATTCATAATTACGTATTTAAAAACCCTTCAGTTGATCAATTTAAACATCTTATTTGATAATTACATTTTAGAACTCTGTCTTGACATCCATTTGGTAGATTCTATACTTTCTTTGAACTGTCATGGTAAAGAAAAGTATTTTCAGTACAATTATTTCCATTGATTAAAAGGTTTCCTCCATATCAATTCCTTCCACTTACACATACCCTTTAAACACCAATCTTACCATGTTTTGGTTCAACCATACTTACTCGTCATTTTTACCCCCAAAGACTCATTTTTATATGACATTGTGATCCATTGCCTTATCCACACTCACTCAAGTATAAATTTTCTCAATTTGATCTAAATCCTAATTTGTGGACTTTACCAAAGACTCAACCTTTTCTATTTATTAAAATGGAGTTAGATTCACTTGATAAAATAGTGTATTGTGATCCATAGTTGTCATTATTTGATTTTCTACTGGTATGGTTTTATCACGGGTGATATTTGACTCATAAACCATAGATCATTTTCTTCTTGATAGATTCATCAGTTGGATCCTTTCATTGGATTATTCATCTATATATTCATTTTATGAATCCTCCTAATAATTTTTATTGTGATCACCATTCTAATTTGTATCAATTTCTTCTTCTTCTTCATTGACAATCATCAAATCTGAAATTCTTGATCTATTTAAATATTTTTTCTTCGATAATTTTAAAATATCTAGTTTTGAAGATATTTTTCAACAATTTTTTTAGAAATTTATAAGCCTTAAACTTGAAATAGTATCCCTGAAAAATACCATCTTCTCTTGTATCTCTCTATTTTCATTGATTTCCTTATTTGTTCTAAATGTAACAGCAACTTCCAAACACTTAAAAGTAGTTCAATGTTGTCTTTCTTCCATGAAACATATTTTATAAGGTCATATTATCTCCGAGTCTTATAAAATCCATGTTCTTTGTGTATAAAACAACTTGAATAGCTTCCTTCCATTAGTGATCAGAGATGTTACTTTCAATGGGTAATTTTTTTCCCATAGTGTTCAATATTTGATTTCCCCTTCCTAAAACATCATTTTGTTACAGTGTTATTACTAATAAAACATCATGTTTTATCCTATATTTCTCCAAGTATTTTTTTCACTTAATTATATTTAAATATATTCCATTATCGGGTCAAAGGACCTTGATGTTTCTCTTAGTTTCATTCACATCTCTCATATGAAATCACTTAATGAATTCAATCACCTCTTTCTTGACCTTCATAAACATGAAGTGCCTCATTATACTATAATAATCAATAAAATGGATGAATTACTTATCACTAAATAAGTAACACCCCAATATTTTATGAATTTCTCTCTCCTTAAATAAATTTTATTTCATTCATATCCTTTTTTACACACAACATTTAATTTAAACGAACGGTGATATACTATTGAAATATTATTATTTAATGTGATATTTATTGCTTAGTATTTGTATTAGAGGGTATGAATAGGACCAAAAAATTATGAAAATTTATTTTTTACACATGTATAAACTGAATTCATCGGTTATCAATTTATTAAAAATGAAAATAAAGGTATTTGAAAGTAAAAGTTGTGTTTTTTAAACAAATTGTTTTTATGTGCGCAGTTTTTTTTTTAATAATAAATTAAATTAATATCTATTTATGAATGATTTTTATAAAATTTATAGATTATATACGAAAAAAATGTTTTATCATTAATCTAATGGTTTTTACTAGGCATGGAATAATAATAAATCCATTTTTAGGATCAAATGTGCATTTTTCTAAAAACGATTTTATTGTGTTATGATAACTTATTATAAAATGAATTTATGACAATTTTATAAATTATATTTGAAACAATGGATATGATTTTTGGATTAATCATCTCAAATTTATCTTAAAGTGAATTTTTTTATTTTTCTAAAATAATTAATTTTTGGGTTAATAATGAAAATGCTAATTTTACAAATACTATTACTTTTATGACAATATTATGATAAAATAATGAATTAATAAATTGTGATAACATTTAGTTTGACCAAATATATGTTAAATGAGTTAAATAATTTATTTTAAAACATTATTTTGAATTTTATTTCCCAATCCTGACTTTTGTGAACATAAGTTATATTTTATTCAAATTAAAAACTATTTTTTGGTCTTCACATTTAATGGAATGGTTGGAAAATTACAATTAGATTTATCTTGATACAAAATTATATAAATATTCATTTTTTATTATTTGACTAAAAATTCATTTAAACCAATTTATTAATTAATTTCAAGGTGAAAATATTTTTAGGCTTGATTCATGTATTTTCCAAAATAAAAAATTTCATATATTTTATGTTATTATATTAAAAGTAATTTATGCCACCTATATAAATCGAATCTAATAAAATGGAATCCAAATATGAAATTATAATATCCAAATTTTTTATAATTCCCCTTTTATTTTTTCTCATATACTTATATTATTATGGTTAAAAGTTAAGTTATCATGGTTGAGGTTAAAGTAGTTTTAAAGTTGTTTAACAAGAAGGTAAGTATTAAAATGTTTCTAAAACTTGTCCAAATTTGATTGGTTGAGTTTATTTTGACCCTATCACATAATATATTCTAATTTTTTTTTACTTGGTTCCAATTGAAATGATAATTATATGTATATATATTATTTAATATTTTACTCCAATTGTGTCAATTTCGTCACTTATAAAATAACATCTCATCTTCTACATTATTTGAAAAAATTGATCCTTATATCTTGGATAATCCCTACTTTATTTTCATCCTATATTCCTTCCATAAATCCTATATCTTATGGTATTACCAAAAGACCATACATTCATGGCTTAAGGTGTAAGACAAAAGTTGTTTCTCAACAAAGAGTTGTGACTCTTAACCAAGTACTTTCCATTTTTTCCTTCTTATACCCTATATAAATATATGGTATCCATTAAAAAATAATTAATTAAGTATATTAAATATAATATTTTTTTATGATGAAGCAACCATTATCTTCCTCCTTTCAATCCTATGGGAAAATCAAACATCACTCCTGTGTACATATAGATAACCACTAGTGATGTGTTTCATTTTTCATCACCAATTCATATTCATGGTTATAATGATGTATTTACTAAATATATATAATATTTATGATATTATTATACTTCTGGAAAGTTGAATTATAATTTTATCTTCTTTCATTCCATCCATCAAAAAAATGAAAACATCACTCATGTGTACGTACGGTGATTTTAATAATGAATTGTTAAAAAATGATGATAAGATGTTATAAGTAAATTATATATGGTATGATATATAAGAATATTTTTATACAATATATTTATAATAAATATATATTTATTATAAAATAGGTTCAAATTTTTATAATGAAAAATGTGACTTAAGGTAAGGGTTTATGTTACAATATCATTTCCTTTTGGGATTGTCTATGCTAAATTTCAATTGATGGAAATTTTATGGATCTTATTATTTAAAAAATAATTCCTCTCATATAGTTATTCATGAAATTTAAAATTATTAGTAACATTTTTATGAATTTTTTGATTAAAATGATCGACAATATGATTTTAAATAAAATCTGACCATATTTCAGCTTTAGTAAATGAAATTTTTCTTCCACGTCCATACTATTAAAAATTATTCTACAAAAATTATTAATTATAATTGTAATGTACTAAAAAGGTCATTTTGACTACATTTTATTTTATTTATAAAGTTTTAAAAAGTAGTCCTTCCAAAAAGTTTTTGAAAAATTTATTTTTAACTTTTTATAAGTTTGAAAAGAATATTTTCTTTGAACATATATGTGATGAACAGATCTTTACTCTATCATGACCATTATTTACTATAAAGCTTACTTTAAAAGATTTCACGGTTATTTTAAAATAAAATTATTTTCTTAATATTCTCGGATTTTTTTTAATTTCATCAAAATAAAAGGATATTTTCCCATGATGTTCTCTTAAATTTATTTTTATTTTATGTCATAATCCTTTGAAGAATATTATGTTTCATTGTGGAAATGATCTTATGATTCCATACACCTTTTTGGATGATTTATGATGATGATGATTCTATAAAACCTATTTATTTTCCTTAGGTTAATTAAGTTACTATTATATCTTTATGAAACCCATTTCTTGTCCATGTGTTATGATATATTGAAATGATGAATGGTTTAGGATTTTGTGGCACACATATGTATGTTTTTCATTATGTGATTGGTGAGTTTTATACAACCCTCAAATAAATTCAGTAAATCCTTATACATCATGAGATAATTATAGGAAATGGTTTAATTTATTTGATATACTATGGGATAAAAGTAAGGATTCTTGATCCAATATGATATAGTAAATGTGTGGTGATCCATTATCCATTATGGTATGGTAAACATGTGGTAATGTATGATCCACAGTGATATAGTAAATAGGTTTCAATGCATGATCCAATATGATATGATGTTCTGGGTAGTCAACCTTGACATATGATATAGTTCCTATTAATATGATAGTGCCACACACTTTTAGAATGTTTTATATAATGTATTGAATATTCATCTGAAATGATGTAATATTTATGTATGAAATTCTTTAGTCACATCAATATATTCTAGAGACATTTATGTGACCACACACATTAGTTTGGATTATATTAATCGGATTTTATTCCATATTATTCTATATTCAATAGGTATTTCATACCAATGTCCCTCCTGGGAAAGCATCATAGGTTTTCTTCTAATATCAGTCCAAATTTATACTAATATTTTTAACCTTAAATTTGGATAGATTCTCCATGATTTGTTGATTGATGTACCAAATACATTCATACCAAATACTATTCTATTAAGCTAAAATAAAAAAGATAATTGTTGTCTTCCTTACAGTAAACATGATAAAGATTTTACTTGGTTATTTATCCCTTTAAAAGAGGTTTTATGGTTCTAAATTTTGTAGAGAAGACCTTCCGATGGAAGGTGAAATCAATTTTTAAATTATAAATCTCACTCACACTAAGATGATTATTGAGAAGAACATGACCCTAGTATCCTAGAGCCAGTGGTTAATTTGTTAAATAGGTACTAGATACAAGTGATAGAAACATAAAGTATAGAATAGTTTAGTGGTCCTAGAATACAAGATACATACTTAATTCATACATTACAGTTGAAAACATAAATACAACATAGTATTTTATTTTATAACATCTTTATTACCACTAGAATATCCTTGTATATCAATTATAATACACTTCTTGGAATCCTGGGGAAAGGAAACGTAAGAAATTGGTGATATCATATTATTATTAAGGGTATGCGTACAATATATTCTAACATGGGTCATGAAAAATATGGTAGGAATAAATGATGATCAGATAATGGCATATAAATAATCACATGAGCTTGAAACTTATCTATGGAAGTTATAACTATTAAAATAATCACATGTAAAATAATAACTAATTTCATAATTATAGAATAAATAATTTTGGACATATTAAAATTACTATTGTGGCCTCATTCAATGACATCTATGTAAATGGGTAAGTCCATGGTGAAATACCCAACATGTTTTTTCTGACCAAGTAGAAAAACAAAGTCGATCTTCATTAAAAACATTATTTAGGTATCTTGAGTACTTAAAGATAGGAAAATGAAATTATAACTTTTAATTTATATAACTAACCATAAAAGAAGAAAATATATGTATGTTTTAGGAAATAAAGATCAAATAATTCTACCAAGAGAGACTTAAATAGAAACAATCCTAAATAGTGGTGAAATTATGAAATAAACCCTTACTTCAAGTCTGAGTTCCTTCATACGAGTTCGAATCTCATGTATAATAAATAAAATTTATTATAAATATATTATATAACCATAATCATACATATCATAGAATATATGATTTATTTATAACCTTTTATAACCCTTTTATTAACAAATATTTATTAAAATCATTGTTCCGTATGACAACAACTTCATTTTTCATGTATGTTTTGGTTTGGTAATTTTGATCCTTGTACATTGATCATGGTTAAAAAATTCAGAATTTTATTTATGTTATAAATATCATATATATTAAATATATAAATATTTATGATCATTCATAAAATATATATAGATAGAAATATAAAATACACCATTCATGGAGATGGTAGGCCATACGTAAGCATGAACAATGTTTTCACATTTCAAAAGATGGAACAAAAGAACGTTAAATTATAATTCACCTCCCTAAAATATTTATTATATCATATATATAATATATTTATTAAATCTATCCTTATTAACATCCATGTAAGTTTTAAATTAAAAACGGATCACATCTCTTCGTGGAGGTGGTAGTTCACACATACGAATGATCGATGCTCTCATTTTCCAATGGATTGAATGGTAAGAAGGTATATATGATATTATAATTACATAAAAAAATTATCTTATAAATATATTATTAATTAATTGGATACATTTCCAAAATTATTCTTGAAATATGGATAAGGAAAATGAATCACATCGCTTCATGGAGATGGTAGGTCTTACAAATACACAAGCGATACTTTCACATACCATTTGAAGGAATAAATGGTTAGTAATGGTGGTTCCATAATAAAAATAAAATTTTATTATATTTAGGATATTTAATATATTACTTTATTATGAATACCCAAAATTTATAGGAGGTAAAATAAGAGGTAAAAAATAAAGTGTCCAGTTAAGGTGATTACCTCTTCTTCTATAGAATTCCTTAATATCTCCTATTAAGGACCTTAGGGATGGTATGTTGGTATTACCAAAACCTATATTACATGGATAAGTATGTTGGGGAGGTATTTAGGAATGGTTTTCTCAAGATAAATAGATCAAAATCTGTGAATAACTTATAGGAGTAGGTTTCCTTTTATAATTGATGTGAGTGGCACACTTGTAGTTTTTGAAAGTTTTAAAATATCATTACGTAAATATCTTGGAAAAATAGATCCAAAATGACTCATATTAAAATTTCATAATATAAAGGTAAAAATAAAACAAAACAATGGGTTTTTAAAGTTATTTAGTTAATTTTAACCCTTATCTTTTTAATTAATCCCCCCCCCCCCGATAAACCAGTTTTAACCATAACTATGTTGACAAATTTTTACTATTTTTACTATTCATTATGAAAAAAATGAAAGTATCCTAATTAAAAAAAATTAAATTATTATTCTACATATTTAATCAATTTTATCAAATTCAATTCACAGAAGTGTAAAATTTTAGTTTAAAATTAAACTCGCAAAATGCTATGAAGAGTAGTTTTTTCCCGAAATTATTTTTCATAAGTATAAAAAGTTTTTATACCAAACTTAAACATAAAATTAAGTCTAATAAACCTGATTGGATTATTAATAATATTAATTAACTATTTTTACTTTAAAATAATTTTTTAAAACAAAATTATCCTTTTAAATTTTTTATATGAAAATATTATTTTCAATAAAAATAGTATTTTTCACTATTCATCAAAAAATCAATCCTTTCAGAAAATTCACAAAAAAATAGATTTATGATAATTTTTACATAATTATTTAAAAAATTAAGTTAATTTCATATAATACATTTATAAAATTATAATTAATTAATTATATTATTTTCTTACAAAAATAAATAAAATCTTTTTGAGGAAAAATATATTTTTAAACCATATAATGACTTTAAAACAATTGAGTACTTTCTTATCAATATATTTTCATTATATAAAATCCTTATAATTTTTTTTAAATGGAGTTAATTCTATTAATACCACAAATTTATCAACTATGATATAATTATATACTATATTACGGTTACGGTTTATTTAGACTAAGGGTTCCTTGTATCATAAGCTACCAAAGAAATTAAATTTATTTAAAGAGAAATATATCGTAAATAATAGGGTATTACAATATACCCCACCCCCCAAATATTTTTTCCCTAAAAATTAAATTAATCTAATAAAAAAAATAAGGATACTTTTTTTCATCACATCATCATGTTCCCATGTAGCTTCCACAAATTTATCATTTTGACACAAAACATTGACCAGGTGAGTGGTCTTGTTTCATAGAACTTTCTCTATATGATCCAACATATCTGCTGGTTTTTCCTCATCAGAGAGATATTTCCCCAATTATGTGACCTATTATTTTAGTAAAAGTGAAGTATATGGTATATACTTCCTCATGAGAGATACATGGAACACATCATGAACTTGAGATTGATTTGGTGGAAGCACCAAGAAATAATATATCATCATAATACGATCAAGAATATAGAAGGGTACAATATACCTAGGGATTATATTTCCCTTATTTCTGAATATCATTTCCTTATTATATAGATAAATTCATATAAATACCTTCAGAGAAACTTCAAACTCTAAATCTCATTGATGACTATCAGTAAAATATTTTTTCGGCTCTAAGATCCCCTTATGTGTTGTTGAATGGATATAACCATCTCTGACATTTACCCATATATATTAGGTACCAATAGCTTTATTTCTATAAATTAATTATATCATGTTGGAGTTATATAATTCTTTCTATATAGGGATTCATAAAGAGCCTTCTAAATACTAGATTGAAAGATATTATTGTAAAAAAATTTCACCAAAGGAATGTGTTGATCCCAAAAACCTTTGAAATACATAGAGAAAGATCTAAACATATCTTCTATAGTTTAAATGGTCTTATAAGACTAACCATCTATCTGAGGATGATAAGAAGTGAATAAACTCAAATTTGTATATAGTTATTGTTGAAGACTTTTCTATAACTATGATGTAAACCTCAGATCTCGGTCAGATACAACAGAATTTGGTACTCCATGAAACATTACCACTTATTTAATTTATATTTTGGAAATATGATCAAGAGAGAAAGATTATTTGATAGAAATGAAGTTTCTATAATTTTTAAGGTGATTGATTGCAACCCAAATAGCATTATGTCCTTTTGATGTTTTGGGGAGTCTAATGACAAAATTCATGGTGATATTTTTCCATTTCAATTCTAGTGTGGGTAATGGTTGTAATATCCCCATAGAATATAGTCTCTAAACCTTAACTTATTGAAATACCAGGAACCAATATGTATACAATGAAATATCCATTTTCATATTATCCTATAACAAATACTCTTTCATATCTATTTATATATTCGTACTTCCAATATGAATAGAGAATAATGAAAAATGAGATTCATCCAACAATTCCTTCTTCATTTCTAGTATTGATGTGACACATACTCGGTTCCTAAACATTATAATTCTAGCATGATCTTGGTTTAACTCACGAACATTCCTAAATTTTTTCTATAATTCCATATCTTCCTTATGCACCTTCTTAATACTCTCATGTATGGATTGTTGAACATACATATGAGAAAAATAATATATTTCCCCTTTCCTCAAGATTTTGAGATTTATCTTTTATAAATCCATAAATATTGTATCTCTTTTAGTGATCATCATGGAAAAATTAACATGGTCTTTCTGACTCAGAGCATCAACCACTTTGTTTTCCTTCCCAGAATGGTAATGTATTGATCAATCAAAATCTTTGATCAACTGCAGCCACAATATTTTGTTCATATTCAACTCATTTAGTGTAAATATGTACTTAAAGATTTTAAGATAAATATATATATATCACACCTTTCACCATACATAAAATTCCTTCTTATCATTAATATAAAAATTTCCACTACCAAACCCAAATCATCTGTCGGGTAATTTTGTTAATTAATTTTTAAATGGTGAGAATCATATGTTATCACCATGTTATTATGCATGAGGACACATCCCAGTTCGTTTTTTGATACATCACTATAGATCCCAAACCCATATCCACTATAGGGTAATTTAATTATAGGCATTGTAACCAACCTTCTCTTCAGTTCTTTGAAATTTAACACACATTAATCAATCCATAATAACTTAAACCCCTTCTGATTCAACTTTGTGATTGGATTAGATAGTCATGATAAATCTCTCACAAAGTATCCCTATTATCTAGATAACTCAAAAAAATATGGATTTAGATTACCATGGGGGTCCAGGATACTAATAAATAAATTCTATCTTTTAAAGATCCACTAATATCCCTTACTTAAGATTATATAACCCAAGATTGAAACATTAAGAATCCAAAATTCAGACTTGGTAAATTTAGCATTCAAATTATCCTTCCTTATGGTCTTCATCACAATTATAAAATGTTATTCATTCTATTCCTTCCTATTTTAATTTATAAGAATATTATCTATAAATAATACCACAATCTTGTCACGGCCCGTCCCCCGGGGCCCGTGCCATGACTACCCCAAGCTCGCCTTCCATAGTCCAGGGACTAGAGACTAGCACCAAAAGACGTATTCCCTAAAACCGAAGAAATTTCATTTATAGCCTATAAAATCACGCAACCAAGCACATAGAAAGGTACGAACATGAGTAAACTAAATAGTAAAAAAGTGTGTACAGTAAGTAAAAGGGGCCAGAATACAAGCCCAATTGGAAAGTACGAGTAAACTGAACAGCTCCTATGAACACCCACCAAGGATCCTACCTGAAGGGTAGGTACATCTCTCGAATGGTCATCTCTCTGGTATTCCTCATCTAAGGTCCACCTATGAGCTACCTCTAATCTTGGTACCCTCGTCCTCAGTCAACGTTGTCTGTCGTCTCCACCAAACACAACAAGGTGCGGGCGTAGCCCGTGCAGGGGTGAGTATAACGATACTCAGTAGGGACCCTGAGACCCTCAAAGGTCTCTAAAAATCCACAAAGGATAAACCAAAAAGTATGAAATCAACTGACAACCATACTTAGGTATATTCCCATAGATATACCTAAGTTATCAAGTATACTCATCTCATTCATGAGGAAACACAAGGCCCAACACATTATCCCAAAAGCTCAATTGTTCCATGAAGGAAGGAATACCACGAAGGTAACACCAAAAAGGTAAGTACCACAACGTTAATGCCACACATAATAATACCACAAAGGTATCACCATGAAGGTATGTACCACAAAGGTATGCCAGATTGAATATTACCACAAAGGTATCACCATGAAGGTAAGTACCACAAAGGCACGACACACAGAAGATTACCACAAAGGTAAAGACTCAGCTCACACCAGGTATAACTTATGTATAGTAGTAAAGATGACTATATGTAACTACTAAATCATCTTACTCTGTTAAGAGGCAGACCCATGAAGGATCCCAAATCATCAGACCCACACAGGATCCTAATTCATCTGACCCACATAGGATCCTAGTACAGTAGACCCACGTAGTATCCTTGAGTAGTCCCACGTCGATTCCTAGAGCAGATCCAAGAGGGATACTGGAACACAGACCCATGTAGGATCCCAAAACACAAACCCATATAGGATCCCAAAGCACAGACCCACATAGGATCCCTTTCTCATGTTACAGCCAGCTACAGGGTTCTCGCACTAAGCTTGCTTGATTACTGGAGGTTCTGCTCCTCAAGTCATAGGTAGATACTCCAACTGCCACGAAGTCCCACAAAGAAGTATCCCAAAGGTCCGTCAAGTTAAAATGGACCCAACGCAACTGACAGTGCATTAATCGGATGCCTGGTCTGTAAGTTATTAGCATTTCCGTTCCGAGGGCCCGGTTGGATTCGGGGTTCAATCCAACCTGGTCATACTCCAACTTTATCCAAAACATAAGTGGATTATATCAAAATGAACATCTCGATCCAAGGTTCCTGGAATCGTAGATGGTTTCTCAAACATATTCATGTAGCTCAAGATATGGCTGAAAGAACGAAAAGATTCGAGGTTGGTCCGGTTTCGGTCCGACCCAGTTGGACCGACCCAGCCCGAACCGGCTTGGGCCGACCCGAGTCTGGCCCTAGGTCTGACCCAGCCCGCTGGGTTTGGCCCGACCCGCTAGGTCCGGCCCGGCCCGCCAGCCCGGCCCGCGCTGGGCGGCCCGCGGTGCGGTGGCCCATGGTGCGGTGGCTCGCGGTGCGGCGGCCCACGATGCGATGACTGCGGAGTGGTCCGCTCGGCTCCCCGGCTGGCCGGATGGCCAGCCCCCTCCAAGTGGCGCAGTCACGCGCCGCACCATCTCTAGCGGCCGACAGTGAGCCGGCCACCCTTCCCTCGCCGCTGTGGCACAAGGTCACGACTCTTCTCTGCCAGGCGGCGCAGAAGCGCGCCGCCACCCCTTCCCGCGGCCGGTCGCCGCCCTTACTCTTCCACGGCTGACGGGTCGTGGATCTTCTCCGGCGGTGCGGTTGCGCCACCACCATCTTCGTAGCCATTTGTGGTGTCGTCCGCCGCTCCTGAGTCCCACTGGTACCAATCGCCGACACCAGTTATCGTCCTCCTCCATCGCGAAGAACGCAACAAAAACCACAAAGATCGCGGAGTGGTTGGGGCTTGTTTGTTTGGCCCGCACCCTCCGCGTTAGAGTGGTATCAAGCGGCATATATGTTCTTAATTCAAGAAGGATGTCAAGAACGAGGTAAAGGTATTCAAAATAACATTCCCTACCTTGTCGTTTGTTGGAGGTGTCGAGAGATAGAAGATGAAGTCATTGAAGAATGTCGGCGTTTGTTGCCTCCACAAGGTGCTTCTGATCCGGGCTCAGGGTTAGTTCCCCGTTCTTCATTGGATAAAGTTCTTTGTTGGATAGAAATTCTTTGTTGGGAGGGAATGATCCTCCAAAATCTCTCCTATTTTCTAACACTTTCTTCTAATTCCACCAAAAATGAATATCCAACATATTAAATTATGTTTTATTAATTTAAAATAGAGTAGGACATTAATTATGATGGTGTTGGAATAATTAATTTAGAGGAAACCAAAGGTCACGTCCCCCATTAAAGAGAGAGTTCAAGAGTCGAGTGGTTCTCACCATTAAACATTCAAAATGGGGGATTTCAAGTTTGGGTGGTCCCCAACACTAAACATTCAATTGGGAGGTTAAAAATAAAATAAAAATCTGTTCTTTATTTTATTTTTATTTCCATGAAAAACACAAAAAACTAACTTGCACCCTCGACCGACTACGGTCGAGGTGAAATTCTCCTTAAGCGAATGTCGGTGCTGCGATTTCAACAGTGTCCTTATATTTCAATTCTGAGCATCGGTTCAAAAGTTACAAAAACCAACTCACACGTTTACTAAACGTACCTGAAGAAAAAGTTCAGAAATTCATTACGGGCACATCCGACCTTGGAATCACGCATCGTAAATTTTCACGGACTCATAAAATTCACATATAATTAAAAAAATACATGTAATTTCCAGGTCTTTACATTCTCTCCACCTCAGGGATTTGTGTCCCTGAAAGCCACATTACACAAAAACTAGGAAAACAAGTGGGGGTACTGAGCATGAATATGAGCCTCCTACTCCCATGTGCTCTCCTGGAGGTTCTCGTGCTACCAACACACGCGCACCAAAGGTATCGACCAACCATGAAGGACTTACTCCTTTCAATCCTCAATCTCCATTGGAACCTTCGTAAACGTCGCCCCATCTTCGATGTCCAGCTCGCCATGGTCGATGACATGAGATGGGTTGTGCACGTATCTCTTTAGCTGGGATACGTGGAAGACATTGTGCACCCGGTGTAACTGAGGTGGAAGTTCTAAGTGGTAAGCCACCTCACCAACTCTGCTAAGGACCTAAAAGGGTTCAATGAACCTCAGAGATAACTTTCCACCCTAGCCAAATCTTCGAAAACCTCATCGGGGTGAGACTGGTAGGAAGATGTGGTTGCCATCCTCGAACTCCAGCGGTCTCCGTCTCCTGTCGGCATAAGACTTCTTCCAGCTCTGTGCAGTCTTCATCCGCTCATGGATGATCTGTACCTTCTCTGTGGTAGCTCGTACCATCTATGTTCCCATGAGTGCTGACTCCCCTGGGTCAGTCCAACACAAAGGCGGTCTGCAAGTTCGGAAGTATAGAGCCTCGAATGGTGTCATTCCAATGGTGGAGTGATAGCTGTTGTTTTATTAAAACTCCACCAAGGGCAAGTGATCCTCCCAGCTACGTCTAAAGTCAAGGATGTAAGCATGCAGCATGTCCTCGAGGGTCTGAATGGTCCGCTCAGTCTGGCCATCCGTCTGAGTATGGAAGGCAGTTCTTAAATGAAGTTGTGTCCCGAAAGCCTCATGCAACCCCTTCCATAGTTGGGAAGTGAAACGTGCATCGTAATAAGAGACCATCATTGAGGTTACTCCATGTATCCGTACAATCTTCTGCACATAGAGGCATCCCAATCTCTCTATTTAACCCTGCTCTCTGATCGGTAGGAAGTGGGCCGACTTGGTGAGTCGGTCGACGATCACCCAAATAGAATAATGTCCCTTGGATGTACATGTAATTCCTATCATGAAGTCCATGGATATCCCATCCCACTTTCACTCTAGAGCCTCTAAAGGCTGAACTAAGACTGCTGGTACCTGATTCTCTGCCTTCACTTGCTAATAAGTGAGGCATTGAGAGACAAACTATGTTATTGTTTTCTTCATTCTCAGCCACTAATGTTGTCATCGGAGGTCCTGGTACATCTTCGCCACTCCTGGATGTACCGCTAGAGGTGATGTGTGGAACTCCCTCAACACTTCCTCCTAAAGCGACACTGGTACCATGGTACATCCTCTGAAGAGGATGACGTGCTCCCTACCTTTAGAAAATCCATCAGGTGCCTATTCTGAGGATATCTGAACATGTCAAGCCTCGAAGTCAGTGTCCCCACATTGAACCTCCCTGACTCGCTGAAGAAGTGGGGGAGTGACTATAAGAGACTGAAGAAAAACTACTCCATCTCAATCCACTAAGGATATCTGAAAAGCGGTCAGCTGCTCCGTCGCCACACCTAGAAGTTGTATACCAGATCTCCTGCTGAGTGCATCTGCTACAATGTTCCCCTTCCTAGGAGTATAGACTATCTAGAATTCATATTCCTGGAGGAACTCAAGCCAACGTTGTTGTCTCTAGTTCAGGTCCTTCTGGGAGAATATATACCTGAGACTCTTGTGATCAGAGTAGATTGTAAAATGTTCACCCATCAAGTAATGTCTCCATATCTTCAAGGTGAAGACCACTACTGGTAACTCCAGGTCATGGGTAGCATAGTTCTTCTCATGTTGTCTCAGTTGTCGAGAACCATATGATATAACCTCTCTCTCCTACATCAGGACACATATGAGCTCGGTCCTTGATGCGTTGCAGTAAACTACATACCCAATGCCCTCCTTCGGAAGCCTCAAGATGGGGGCACTAGTCAGCTTCTACCTCAAATCCTAAAAACTATGCTATCATTTCTCTTACCACAAGAAGGGTTTCCCTTTCTTTGTCAACACTGATAAAGGTGCTGCAACTCTGGAGAAATTTGGAACAAACCTTTGGTAGTATCCGACCAAACCCAGGAAACTTTGTACCTCTGTCACACTCCTGGGCGGTTCCCAAGCAAGTATCGCCTCAATCTTTGCTGGATCCACCGCAACTCCAGCTTCTGAGATGACATTTCCTAGAAATGGAACCTCTCGGATCTAGAACTATCACTTCGAGAGATTACCATAAAGTCAGTGCTCTTAGAGTGTGTCCAGAACTATCTGTAAATGATAGGCATTCTTCTCCTCGGTAGCTGAGTAGATCAGAATGTCATAGATGAAGACTACTACAAAGTGATCAAGGTATGGCTAGAATATCATGTTCATGAGTCCCATGAACACTGATGGAGCATTGGACATGCCGAATGGCATGAAAAAGAACTCATAATGGTCATACCGACATCTGAAAGTTGTCTTCTACACATCCTCTTCCCGTACTCTGAGATGGTGATAGCCTGATCTAAGGTATATCTTCGAGAATCATCGTGCTCCCTTCATATGATCAAAGAGGTCGTCAATCCTCCAAAGTGGGTACTTGTTCTTCATGGTCACCTGATTCAGGTGTCGATAGTCAATACAAAGTCTCAAGCTCCCATCCACCTTCTTAGAGAACAAAATCAGGGCTGCCCAAGGAGAAACACTGGGCCGGATGAACCCCTTCCCATGTAAGTCCTCCATCTATACCCGTACCTCACAAAGCTCCGTGGGAGCCATCCAATATGCTAGTGTAGATATCGGTACCATACTGGGGTAGAATTAAATGTAAAATTCCACCTCTATGTGAGGAGGTAGACCTGAAACATCATCAAGGAATACATTCGTGTACTGGTCCACCACTACAGGATAGCTCGAACTCTCCACATCAACCACCCAGAGGGTAAGGCTATCCAACTGATGAGTGATTGGCTGCACTCTCCTTCGGGTAAGTCCATCCTAGGCTTCAAAGGATCCCTTCTCACCGGTGAAGGTAAACCTAGTCCCATCCGTGCAGACACACCTCACTTTGTTCCTAATACAGTCAATCTGAGTACGAAATTTATATAACCAATCCATACCCAAGATGAAGTCGTAAGGCCTCGAGGCTGCTACTAGGAGATCCCAGCCGAAGCTCCCTCCTTTTATAGTAAGATCACACTGCCGGCACTAGTGTGTAATCATCGAATATTCTCCCGTAGTAGTCTCTAGCTGTAAGGATCGAGCCAACGGCTCTGTCAGAATCTTTGAGCTCCGAACCAGGGTCCTGGAAATAAAAGAATGACTGGAACCTGTGTCTATAAGTACTGTATATAAGGTGGAGTAGACACAGATCATACCTCGTATCATCTCCAGAGCGCCATGGTTTTAGGCCTCAGATTCCTGGAGCTGAGATCGCCCCTATCCACCTACTCCCTGTGGTCAGGGTGGACCACCTAGTAGTGGTGGTAGTAACATCTCGAATTGTCGCCCACTGCCAACTGCATGGCTAGATCCTCTACCATGTCTTCCTTCTCCCTACGGACCACCTAAATTGAACCTCTGTCTCTGCCTGGGTGGTCCTTTAACTGTATACTGATCATCCGTACGGCGGGTCGGATAGTCACGAGCTATGTGACCCTGCCCGCCGCATGTGTAACATAGCCCACTCCTCGCATGACTGGCTCTGTCTCCGGTGCCCCGCACAACTTACCCCGAATCCTGCGGTTGTCCACCTCTAGGTCTGGTCCTCTTGGACCTCTATGAAATTTTTCTGCTGCCAGCCATAGAAGAAACTGTTACGTGATGCCTGGTGGTGGGTCTCACTGCTGGTGACTGCTTAGCAAGAAAACTCTCAACTAAGAGGGCTCACTCTAACACCCCCACCTGCGTCAGGATGCTGAGAGAAATCATCAAAGCCCTGATATCCCACCTAAGTCCTTGCTCAAAGGTCCGAGACCTAAAGAATGGGTCCCACACCATATCATTGGAGTAGCATGAGAGGTCGGTGAACCTCGCTGAGTACTGAGGCACAGTCATGCTGCCCTGCTGCAGATGAAGTAGCTCCTGGATGCACAATGTGCGAAGGGTTGTTGGGAAAAACTCTTCCCAAAATAGGCTTTCAAAGTCTGCCCAAAGAAGTGTCACCTCATTGTGAACCTAGAGCATCAAGCTCCACCATCTGCCTGCTGCTTCCTATAGAAGATCGATGGAAAGGATCACCATGAGATCAGCTGGTGTCCCTACCAGTCGGAAGACTCTCACCACAGCCTCCAACCAATCCTCAATTGCCTTTGGGTTCGTCTCTCCCCTGATCCTTGGTGGCCTCTGGAACTAGAATTCGTGCAATGCACTCAAGCGGCATGTGCCCTCTACTGTTGGGGTTGATGGAATCAGTGGCCCAACAGGTAAGGGTACCGCGGGTGCCTCCACTGGTGCCCCTACTGAAAGAGGGACTTGCATCGAGTCCTCATCGCTCGGTGGGATATCCTCGCATACTATACCTGGAACCCTAGCTAGATGTCTGTGTGGAGGAATTCTGAAAAGAAACAGGTGTTCCACATTCATTAATTTATATCTGGTGAGCTGACTCAAAGAGTTCACAAAGAAAACTTTTCGAAACACACACGCAATCAGTGTTTTCATGCACTAAGTCAGAAATCAGAAGTCAGGGTCCTGGTGTTTGGATACATCGGCCACCACACCAACACCAGATTCCCTAAACTGATAACAACACTCATAACACTTTACCCTATTGTTTTTAAAAGATAAAAGTCCAATGTTCTACGGTAGAACTAACTCCTCTTATACCAATTTTTCACGACCCATCCCCTGGGGCCTATGTCGTGACTACCTCAAGCCCGCCTTCTATAGGCCAGGGGCTGGTGACTAGTACCGAAAGGTGTATTCCCTAAAACCGTGAATTCGTTGCCTTTATAAAATGTAAAATCATGCAAAAAAAACACAGGAAGATACAAACATGAGTAAACTAAATAGATAAAGAGTGTGTATAGTGAGTAAAAGGGGATAGAATACAAGCCCAACTGAAAAGTACAAGAAAACTGGAAAGTACAAGTAAACTGAACAGATCCTGTGAAAACCTACCAAGGATCCTACCTAAAGGGTAGGTATAGATCTCGAATAGTCATCTCTCTAGTAAGCCTCATCTAAGGTCCACCTTTGAGCTACCTCTAGTCCTGGTACCCTCGTCCTCAGTCAGCACTGTCCGTCATCTACACCAAACACAACAAGGTGCGGGTGTAGCCTGTGTAGGGGTGAGTATAACGATACTCAGTAGGGACCCTAAGACCCTTAAAGGTATCTCAAAATCCACAAAGGATAAACCACAAATTATAAAATAAACTAACAACCCTGCTTAGTTATATGCCCATACATATACCTAAGTTATCAAGTATACTCATCTCATTCATGAGGAAACACAAGGCCCAACACATTAGCCCCAAAGCTCAACTGTTCCATGAAGGAAGGAATACCACGAAGGTAACACCACAAAGGTAAGTACCAAAATGGTAATTCCACACAGAATAATATCACAAATGTATCACCACGAAGGTAAGTACCACAAAGGTATTCCACAAAGAAGATTACCACAAAGGTATCACCACGAAGGTAAGTACCACAAAGGGATGCCACACAGAAGATTACCACAAAGGTAAAGACTCAACTCAGACCAGGTATAACTTAGGTACGATAGTAAAAATGATTATATGTAACTACTGAATCATCTTAATCTATTAAGAGGTAGACCCATGAAGGATCCTAAATCATTAGACCCACGTAGGATCCTAATTCATTAGGCCCACATAGGATCCTAGTATAGAAGACCCACGTAAGAACCTAGAGTAGTCCCTCGTGGATTCCTAGAGCAGATCCAAGAGGGATACTGGAACACAGACCCGTGTAGGATCCCAAAACACAGACCCACAAAGGATCCCAAAGCAAAGACCCACATAGGATCCCTTTCTCATGTTACATCTAGCTACAGGGTTCCTGTACTAAGCTCGCTTGATTCTAGGAGGGTCCGCTCCTCAAGCCATAGTTCGATACTTCAAATTCCACTAAGTCCCACGAAGAAGTATCCCAAAGGTTCTCCACATCAAAAGGGACCCAACACAACTGACGGCGTGTCAATCGGATGTCTAGTCTGTAAGTTATTAGTGTTTCCACTCTGAGGGCCCGGTTGGATTCGGGTTTCGATCCAAACCAGTCGTACTCCAACTTTAATCAAAAATCAATTGGAGTATACCAAAAGGACAGTATTGATCCAAGGTTTTTGGCACCGCATACGATTCTTCAAACGGACGCTCGTAGCTCAAGATATGGCCGGAAGAATGAAAAGGGTTGAGGTTGGTCTGGTTCTGGTCTGACCCAATCGGACAGACCTAGCCCGACCCGGCTTGGGCCGACTCGAGTCCGTCCCTGGGTCCGACCTGGACCTCTAGGTCCGACCTGGCCCACTGTGTCCAGCCCGACCCGCCGATGCAGCCCACACTGGGCAGCCCGCGGTGCGGCGGCCCATAGTACGGTGGCCCGCGGTGGTGACCAGCGGTGGGATGGACCGCGCTGCGGCGGCCCGCACTACGGCGGCCCGTGTTGCGGCATCCCGCACTGCGGTGGTCCATGCTGCGGTGGCTCACGGGGACGGCCCGCAGTGGCGGCCCACGGGGGCGGCCCGCAATGGAGGCCCACGGGGGCGGCCCGCCGTGGCGGCCCGCAGTGTGGCGGTCCGCAGTGCGGAGGCCCTTGGTGTGGCGTCCCACGGTACGGAGGCCCGTGGTGTGGTGTCCCATGGTATGGCGGTTGTGGGGAGGTCTGCTTGGCTCCCCAACTAGCCAGATGGCCAGCCCCCTCTGCACGGCGTGGTTGCGCGCCGCGCCATCTCTGGCGGCCGGCAGTGAGTCAGCCGCCCTTCCCTCACCACCGCAACAAAAGGTCGCAGCTCTTCTCCGCTAGGCGGCGTGGACGCACAGCACCACCCCTTCGTGCGGCCGGCCGCCGCCCTTATTTCACCACGGTCGACGGGTCACGGCTCTTCTCTGGCGACACGGTTGCGCCACCGCCATCTTCACGGCCGGCTGTGGTGTCAGTTGCCACTCCCGAGTCCCACCGATGCCAATCGTCGGCACTGGTCGTCGTCCTCCTCCATCGCTAAGAATGCAACAAAATCCACAAAGATTACGGAGTGGTCGGGCCATGTTCTTTTGGCCCGCACCCTTCACGTTAGAGCGGTAGCAAGTGGCATAGAAGTTCTTAATTCAAGAAGGATTTCATGAATAGGGTAAAGGTATTCAAAATAACATTCCTTACCTTGTCGTTCATTTTAGGTTTCAAGAGATAGAAGATGAAGTTGTTGAAGAATGCCGGTGTTCGTTGCCTCCGTAAGGTGCTTCCGATCCGGGCTCAGGGTCGGTTTCTCACTCTTCGTTGGAGTAAGTTCTTCGTTGGAGAGGCCTTCTTCATTGGGAGGGAATAATCCTCCAAAATATCTCCTCTTTTCCAACACTTTCCCCCAATTCCACCAAAAATTAATATCCAACATATTAAATTATGTTTTTTTAATTTAAAATAGGGTATTCCATTAATTATGATGGTGTTGGCATAATTAATTTATAGGAAACCAAAGGTAACCTCCCTCATTAAAGAGGGAGATCAAGAGTCAGGTGGTCCCCACTATTAAACATTCAAAATGGGGGTTTTCTAGTTCAGGTGGTCCCCACCACTAAACATTCAATTGGGAAGTTAAAAATAAAAAAAATTGTTCTTTATTTTATTTTTATTTCCACAAAAAACACAAAAAACTAACTTTCACCCTCGACCGACTGCGGTCGAGTTGAAAGTATCCTTAAACGAATACCGGAACTATGATTTCAACGATGTCCTCGGATTTCAATTCCGAGAACCGATTCAAAAGTTACAAAAACCTACTCACATGTTTACTGAATGTACCTGAAGAAAAATTTCAGAAATTCATTTTGGGCACACCGGGCCTCGGAATCAGGCACCGTCAATTTTCGCAGACTCGTAAAATTCCTATATAATTAAAAAAAATACATGGAATTTCTGGGTCTTTACTAATCTAATCAATTTAATCTCTAATGAATATACTCATTAAATCCATAATGATAGTAGGATCATTGGTAAGTCCAAATGGTATTAATAAAAATTGATAATGACCATACCCTATTTGAAAGTTTGTCTTGGGTATATCCTCTTTCTTGATCCTTAACAGATGATATACAAATCAAAGATCGATCTTAGAAAAATATATATCTCCATATAATTGATCATATAGATCATCGATACAGGTAGAGGATACTTATTCTCAATAGTGATATTGTTAAGTTCCCAATAATCAATACAAAGACACATTGATCCATATTTCTTCTTAATATAACTAACAAGTTCAACCCATGGAAATGCACTAGGATGAATGAATCCCTTATCTATATTATTTAATATTTGATTCTATAATTCCAAAAACTAAATTAGGTCCATTCTATATGTATTATTTAAAATATGTGTAGCACCAGTTATGAGTTCTAATGAAAAATCAAATTCATGTTTCAAGGAAATGATAGGAAATACTTCAGGAAATACATCATTATATTCCTGAACAATAGGCACATTTTCAATGTTTAGTTTCTCATCAAACATTTGAAATAAATATCCCTCATGAATATGTAGAAAAACCCATATCATAGAAGTAATTTCCATTAGGTTTTTAAGTTCATCCTCACACTAATATATCATAAAAGGATGATTCAGAATATTGAATGTAACTTCCCTTCCTCAACAATTGATATGGGGTCTTTACTAAGAGATCTAATCCATCCCCAAAATTACATCCAATTCAACTAGAGGAAGAATAAAATGATTTATAGAAATAAAATTCCAACAAACTTCTATCTAAAATAAGTTATAGTCCTCTGATGTGTTCATCCTAGCATTAGAATTTCTCACTAATAAATCAATATATATTTATGGAGGTGGTGATTTGATCCCATTAGAAGATTATTCAGATATAAATGAGTGGGTATAACCATAATAAAATAAAACATTTTCAATCATGGAGTGGATGATAAATTTATTTTTCACTATGCCATAAGGAACATCCACTTTAGCTATAGTAATTTCATAATCTTTGACTTCTCCCATTTTTTTATTTTTTGGTAAATTCCCTTGATATTTAGGGAATTTTTTGGAATAGTACCACATTTTCCTTATAGTTAAATCTCTATACTTTTATAGATTCTCCCTTACCCTTGAATTCATTACCATGATGGTATTTTTATCTATACATGAAGCAAACTCTTTTTTCATTTTAGGGATGTACCAAGGTATTTCCTTCCATAAGTATCACATATTGGAAAATTCCCCTTTCTCTACTTCCCCATACCCATTTTTTCTCTATAATATTCTTATTATTTTATTTACTTTGAATCCATGGTGTTGGAGAACCATTTATATATCTTCATGGAACATGATTTTATATCCTCATTTTATGAGAATGTTTTGGTGACTAGTGTCGATTGAATGATTGGATTAAGTCCATCAAAAAAATAGTAATTCTTTCTCTTTAGATTACATACATTTTCTACAGTATGACTTTCTAACCTTATAAAGTTAGATTCATACTTAGAACCATTTTCCTCTTCCTTTTGGTTTAGACTTAGTAATTTTATCTCTATATTCTCTCATTGTTCACAAGTAAAATATTTTTGAAAAAATTTACCTTAAAATCCTTCCACTTTATGCTTCATATTTCCTCCTCATCCTTTATTTTTCAAATTAATAACCACCATTAATCTGCATCCCCTTTGATATTATAAACTATCATGGAAACCTACTCCCTTTCATTACTTCCGAAAGTGAGAAATATTTTTTCTAATTAACCTATCCATTGATCGGCTATAAATGAATTTTTGGTTCCATTGAATTATGGTGGTTTTTGTCACATAAAATTGTATAATATTGTTACAAAAAAATATGAATCAGTAGGTTTCTCCAGATAAAAAATTTTATTGGTTATAACCTATGTCATTTACCCCAATATAGTTTTTTAGTTCCATATCCAACTTCATTATCTTTCTAAGGAGGGAAATCCCTTCATAGATTACATGAATTTATATGGTTTCAATTACTTATACTATGAACCATTTCTAAATAATGTAATACACTAGATTATAAAATAACATTATGAATCATAATATATAATTTTAAAACTCGTGAAACATGTAACATAATTTGAAAATTTATGTATAACTAACCTCAGAATCATAAACTTGGTTTCTTTGGAAATATTCTAAAATAATAAAAATATTTTTTAATATTTTAAAATGATTAGTAAAGAAAATTTGAATTAACCAAACCATATCCACTAGGAGTGTTAAACTAGGTGTGTAGTGAGGAAACACTCATTATTCACCAGATTGATGGATGATATATAATCGACCAACTCTTTTGGGGGTTATTACCCATATATGAATTTGTTTCAAAACAACATCAACTTATAGTATCAATACTGGGTATTATTTCTATGAAAACCACATAATCTCTACCTTACAAAAACTTTAGGATGTTATTATATACTTATAATTATCCTCAAATTTAGTCATATGGTTATTTTCCCTAATCTATATTCTCCTAAATATAGTTATAAAAGTATCTACTAGACTTACTATGGTACGAGATATAAATACTATGACCCTAGTAGCCTATATCCAGTGGTTACTTTATTACATCAGTACTAGATATAAGTGATCGTATCCCAAAAGACTAAATAGTTTTGTACTCATGGAAAACTAGATACATACTTAAATATTAAATTAAATTTAAAAATCATAAAATCCAATATATTATTTTCTTTTAGAACTGCATTATTGGCTCTATCATATCTATTCATATCAATCATAATATACTTCCTAGAATCCTAGGGAAAGGGATCATAATAAAGGGGTGGTCTTAGAAGCTCAGTAAGGGTATGTGTATGATGAAATCTAACATGGAATAAATAAGGCATTAATAATATGGTAGGAATAAATGATGATAAAATAATACCATATAAATAATCATATCAGCTTGAAACTTATACATGGATATCATAACTATTCAAATAATCACTTGGAAATCAATAACTGAATTTATAATGATGGAATGTATAATTTTGTACAATCTAAACTTACCACTGAGGGATCATGCTAAGAAATCTACATAAATGGGTAACACCTCAACCAAATACCCAACCAGTTTATATCATGAGACCTGCCAATACATTGAGGGGTATGTAATTTTATTCCCCACCTATCACTTAATAATTCCAATTCATTCATCATATGAATAAATAATATAAATTAAACAATATGACTTAAAATCAATAATGTTCCATATTTAAATAACTATCATATGGAATTTCTATGCTTTCCCCTATCAAACTGATCATAAACCATCCAAATAAATATATTTTATTGTTCCATTAGAATATATCCTTATTAAATAATAATATTCAAAAAATTATGTTTACATATATGAAAATACTTTAAAAAGATCACTGGAAATTTTCTTGAGGAAAATACCTTTTTCACTTTGAAATCACATATTTAAAATCAAAAAAATCCCAATTATCAAGGAAAACTTTTCTTTGAAAAGAACCATTGAAATTTTTCAATTAATATTAAGATAATTTAGAGTTAATTATGATATAAAATTCCATTCATTTCATGTACGTTAAAATAAATATTCCTTTCACATTTTTAACAAAAATACAAAAGTACCTCGTTCAGAAAATGGAAAGAAGATATGTTTTAAACTATTTTTTAAAAAGTAAAAAATGGGTAAAATTTTATTTAATATATAATTTTGTAATATTAAAAACATTATTTCAAACATTTTAAGTAAAATCTAGACATGTAATAAAAATATTCCCTATAGAGTAGGAAAACAAAGTCGGACTTCCTTAAAAACATTATTTTGGTATCATGAGCACCTAAAGAGAGGAAAATGATATGAAAAAAATTAATTTATAAAAATAAAAAGTGAAAAAGGAAAATATATTTTTTTAACATATAAAGATCAAATAATTCCCTTAGTGAAGACTTAAACATAAACAATCTCTAATAATGATGAGATTGTGAAATAGACCCTTACCTCAGGTCCAACTTCCTGCATACGAGTTTGAACCACCTTTATAATATATATACATTTATTATACATATATTACATAACCATTTTCATATATATAATTCTATATATTATTAAATTCTAACTTTTTATCATACATTTATTAATAATTCATTATTAAAATAATTATTCCAAGTGATGACTGCTTTATTTTTCATGTATGTTTTGGTTCAGTAATTTTTATCCCTATACTTTGATCATGGTTTACTAATTATAAGAATTTATTTATGATATAAATATCATATATATTCATATATATTAATTATATAAATATTTAGGATCATCCATAAAAGATAGATATTGAAAAATGAATTATACTATTCATGGAGACAGTAGGTCATATGTACGCATGAACGTTGTTTTCACTTTTTAATGGATGAAAATAAAGAAGGTAAATTATAATTAAAATTTACATAATAATTATTAAATCATATATATTTTATATATTTACAAAATATATCCCTATTACAAAATATATCCCTATTAAATCATATATATTTTATGGAGGTGGTAGTCTACATGTACACACAAGCAACGTTATCATTTTCCAACTGATTGGAAGGAAAGAAGGTAAATATGGTATTATAATTAGAAAAGTATAATTATATTACAAATATTATTTTATTAATTAGATACATTTTTATTGTCATTCTTTAAAGGTGGTTATGGAAAATGAATCGCATCACTTTGTAGAGACGATAGATCATACATACACACGAGTGATTCTTTCACATCCCATTTAAATAAATTAAGGGTGAATAATGGTAGTTTCATAATCATAATAAAAATTAAGTTTATTTATTATACTAAATTTATTATTTTATAATTAATACCACATATTTATATGAGGTAAAATAATATGTAAAAAAAGAAAGTAATCGGTTAAGCCGATCACCTCTTCTTTGAAATAACTCTTTTAGATCTCCTCTTAAGGAACATAGGGTTGGTATTTTGGTAATAGAACACCCCTAGAAAATATATCAGGATTTTGGGAAGATATTTTGTTATTTTTTTGTCAATATAAATGGCTCAAAATGTGTGAATAAGTTAGGGGAGGAGGTTCCCTTTTTTAATTGAGGTGAGTGTCACACTTATAATTTTTCAAAGTTTTCAAATATTGTTAAGTCACTAACTTAGAAAAATGGATAAAAATGACTCATATTAGAATATTATAATTTTTTTCTAAAAATAAAACCAATAAATCGGGTTAAGAAATTTTTTATGTCATTTTAACCCTTATCTTTTTTATTACCCCCCCCCCCTGATAAACCTATTTTGACCTTAGTCGCAGTGAAAAATTTTAACTTTTTTACTATTAATTGTGAAAAAAATAAATTTAACCCCATTAATAAATTTATACATGATGAATCCAAATATATAATCCATTTTATCATATTCAATTCATAGAAGTGGTGGAAATTAATTTATAATTAAACCCGCAAAAAGTGATGAAAAGTGGTTTTCTCATGAATTTTTTTTCTTAAGTATAAAACGTATTTATACCAAAATCAAATATAAAATGAATTATAATGACTATAATTGTATTATTAATAATATAAATAAACTAAATTTAAATTTAAAACACTTTTAAAACATAATTTAATCTTGTAAAAATTTTAAATTAAAATGCAGTTTTCAAAAAAATCATTATTTTTTCACTATTCATGAAAGTATCAAACATTTCATAGAATTAAAAAAACACTCCAAGATAATTTTGACATGATGAATTAAAAAATTAAGTTAATTTTTTAAAATAATTTTTCTCAAATTTATATAAATTAATTATATTATTTTCTCATAAGAATTAATAAAAATCATTTTGAGGAAAAATGTATTCATAAATCATATAATAACTTTTAAAAAATTGATTACTTGTTTATAAATATATTTTAATTATATAAAACCAATATACTTTTTTAAAAAATGTGTTTATTCCTATCTATATCATCAATTCAATAGTTTTGATATAATGGTATTCTATATTATGGTTTATTTGGACTTGGGGTTGCATATATCACAAGATATCTAAGAAATTAAATTTGTTTGAAGAGAAATATATCATAAAATCTCAGGGTGTTACAATTATGTCAAATTTTATCCATAAAAATAACATATATATTCTCTATTTCATTAATATCTAGACTTATGTTTTGTATTCCCTTGGTTTTAAATTCTCCATCATTTCCAATTCTAACTATTTCATCAACATAGATCTTCACATTATTCTGTAGTTTTACAATTCTAATCATATGGGATGATCACAAACTATAAAGGATCAAAGCATTAATTTTTTGTTACTTTGAGAGTAATCTTTTCCATGATATCTATAATGACCCAAACTTTTATCAATGAAAATTCCTCTTGATCAAAATAAACATCTTATTATGTAAAATGTTTATATAACATATGCACTTATTTGGTTTTATGATTTTGGATTTTTAAAATACCGTTAAGAATTGTGAATTTTTCTAATATATCCATTGAATAGTGATCACATGATTAGTATAAATATAGGGCTTTAACAAATCCAATTTACTCAAACAAAGGAAGTGATAGCCTCATCCAGTAGACTTTACCCATACGAAGCCCATTTATTGGAGCTCGGAAAGGAGGTGGCATCATTGGGATTCTCTCTTGACCAATCCCAAGTTGAGCTTCAACATGTTAAGCTCGAATGGAACTTCCTACGGGAGAAGTGGAAGTTGATAGATATTACCACCTGAGTGATGTTATCTGAGCCACCCCAAGAGTCTGTCACCATCACACACCTTACCCTTAGGTCTTATACGGGTGTTATAAGGTTTTATGTAACAAGGCATTAGCACTATGATAATGTACATTATTTTTTTATATAATAAAGAATATACACTCATTTTATTATTGTTACGTTTTAAATAGTTTTTAAAGAAAAAAATAGTATTTTTAGTTAATATTCAACTAAGATGTAACGCCCCGACCCCAGCTACCTAGAGTCGGTGCATTACTTCGTAACATTGGCATGATCACAAAAGATCAAGTCTCGAAAGACCGATTAGTTTAGTAGCCTTGGAAACACTAGATACATTCATAAATGTTACATTACATCATAAAGTGGAAAACTAATAACAAAGTCTTCATAGTCCGCACTCATATCCTCTTCTGACTATCCCTGCAGGTCATTCATAAAATACTTCTTCACATCCTGGAAAATATTAAAACATTGAAAGGGGTGAGCTCAGATGCTCAGTAAGGATAACAATAATGCGGAAGCTTTCATAAATAAACATTAACATTTAAGGCAATGTATAACTAAAACAAAAGCCTTTTAAACATGAACTTCAACATAATATGGCAAAAGTAAAATGAGATAATGCCATTTACTTTTTCACATGGATATTCTACTGGTCGAATAATCAAATGCAATATCAATAACCACTTTCATAATGAGGGAATGTATAATTCCAGACATTCTGCAACATTTTGTCAAGGCCTCGGCCAAGACGTCTAAAATGATTAAGGCCTTGGCCAAAACCATAAATCAAATTGGGAAAGGGCCTCGGCCAAATCCACGTCTAGTTGTCCCATGATACCTACCGATGCATCGAGGAGCTATAGCGGGCTCCACCCGTCACTTATTAAGTCCAATACATTCCTCATATGAGTAGGTTTAAACATATCATAAACCATAACATAATCGTATCACATAAAACATGCGTAAAGGAAACATAACATTTCTACATTTCAATCACAAAATATCAATACAACACATTGATATAATAAAAATGCTTTCAAAACCATTTTCAATACCAAAATAAAAGAAAGTTTAAACTTTGAATTTATTTTTCATTAAAAAAAATGATGGCTTGTAGGGGAAGCCGAAACTCAAATAATGGTCACAGCGGCGGAGAAGTCGTTGTCGCCGCATAAGTACGGAAATAAAAACATTCCCTTTTGTCGTTTAGCAAAACGCTTTGTATAAAAAGATTCCTTTTGAATAACCGTAAAAGTCAAAGGGGTTTATACACCGTATAAAAGAAAATTGTGTATAAAACCAAATATGCCTCAATGAAAGGAGATTGAGACGAAGTCCTTAAAAATATAAATTTTAAAATAAAATAGATCTATTATGTGTATTCACTATAGGTACACATAAATAACATAAAAATACAAAATAGGACATAATAATATCATGACATAATTTGAAAGTAGGAGATTAACCCAAAGAATGGAAATTGGGTTAAGAAGTTCCCTTACCTTGTGTCCGACTTGACTCAACCGTTCTTTAACCTCCAGAATAATAAACTAGAGTTAATATCTACCTTATTAAGAACCATTTTCAATTTCATTATCCTTTTTATATCACTTATTACAATGTTATGAACATTATGTAATTATTTAAGTTAATAACGGTCGTTTTGTCGATCTTTGGTACTTGAGTCAACAATAAACTTCTTATAATTACAAGTTGTTTATGTGGTATAATATCCATTATCTCCAGAATTATATTCATGATTTAGATGTCATATATATCTTATATATCCAGTATATACATTCATTTATAATATCACGTAACATTTAGAGGTAAGAAATGAAATGCACCGTTCATGGAGACGGTAAGCCGTACGTACGCATGAACGCTACTTTCATTTCAATTTCATATTTAATGGATTGAAATCATAATGATATAAATGTATAATATAATTCCAGTATAATATAGTGTATAATACCATTTACTCCATCCTTTATACATCCCACATATGGCATTAACGATTCAAATTACTTTGAGGGGGCGGTAGTCCGCACTTCCTAAAATGAAATTATCGCGTTTTACCCATAATGGAAATCATAAAGTATTCCATAAATGAGAAATACAGAAGCATAAGGAAAACATAAACATAATATATATATCATATATGAAAATAGTGTCATCAAAATGGCCACCATTATAGGTGTTAAAAGAATTTGAACAATCATCGTTTCGGGAGGCAGAATTTCGCCATCCACGGAAACCGTATGTTCTTTAACCATTAGATGTAGGTGTGTGTAAGTGTAGCTCGAATCCTTCTTATAACAACATCCTAGTATATTGAGTATACTGTTGTTGTTACAAAATAAATGAATAAAAAGAGTTTAGGGGGTTGGAGAAACAAAATAAAACAAATGAACATGAGAGAATGAATTACCTTTAAAAGTGCAACTCTTTTTGGTTTGAGCCTAAAGGCTTCCTTTGAAAGGATTATTCCCAAAGGTAATCCTCTAGGATGAGGAGAGGGATGTGGAGAGAGTAAATGGTCAGGGTTTGGCCGAGCCAATGGCTTTAGAAGTGTGTGAAATGAGGTAGAGGTGGGGGCTTTTTATAAGAGGAGAGGAGGGGCACTTTTGGAAAGTAAAGAAACATTACTTTATTTGAAAATGTGTTTCGGTTTTAAAAAGTACCACATTCATATAATTCGTGTATAAGGTGATAAGTCTTCGAAATCCACTCATCCAATTGGTTTTGGCCATGTGTAAGTTTTAGATTTTGCATTATCATTCCATTTTATTTAAATCGTCAAATAATGATGTCATCGCTGCATCATTATTATGTCATAAATACTTTAATTTATTTAATGTCTAAAAATTATACAAAAAATACTATGATGTAGGAAATATTTTTAGCTTTCCAATGACTATTTATAATCAAAATTTGGACTTGTATAATCCCACTTAAAAATTGTTTTAGTAAAACAATTTATGTTAGTGTCATTTTCACTTTAACATTAAATAAAAACTAATTTATGTCATTTCCCAACAAAAGTGGATCCATGGGGTCCCCAAGTTGACCCATGGTTTTTCATGGTCGGCCATGACACAACCAATGAGGTTGGGACATGTGTCTAGGTCATTTAATATTATTAAAGTATTATTTATACCTTAAACTACCCTAATTACCACTAATCGCGATTAAGAACTTAATAAGTTACTATTCACCAAAAAATTATTATAATCTCATTGAACCACATTTTACATACTAATGAAAACCATGTATGTCGGATTTTCAAAATTCAATACACATTAGTGGTAAACTTTCATTTAACTGAAGAATCAGTTTGCTTGATTACCACTTAGTGGTTTCACTATTCATCAAAAATTGAAGTTTTTCAGAATAAGGCCAAAATTTCACCCTAAGCTATAATTGATATTCCAAATTCAAAAATGATGTCTATTTTACAAAATTCTAAAAATATAAGTTTCATTAATTAATTTTATAATTAATTCCCGTTGTCACAACAAATAGCGTGTTTTTAAGAAACAATTTATATCAAAAGATTGGCAATTGTTTATGTCCAATTTCAATGTTAAATTAATTCTAATGACCACCATTGGATAAAACGGTAAAAATATATTCTAATTATACTTTAAAACCACTAAATATTATAATTTATCACTATAAATTATTTTGATTAAAAAAGTTGTTTTTAAGTATTTTTCACTATTCATAAAAAATTGGAAGTTCTCAGGAAATTACAAAAAATTCAAATTTGGATAATTTCGATATTACGAATACAAAAATGAAGTCCATTTTGAAATATAAAATTTCTATAATTTTAAAAAGTGGTTATTACTATTCATAACGGCTACTTTGATTAGTCGCGGTGTTTTAGAACTCGAAGTTGCGTACAATGCAAGCTATTGCATTATTGAATGAGAAGCGTATCATGGAAGCTCGGGGTGTTACATTCTCACCTCCTTCAATAAATTGCGTCCTCGCAATTTGAAAATTTTCTTTGAAAATAAAAGGTTGAAAAGAGAAAATACCTTTGAGGAAAACCCACATCGGAAATAAGGTTAATAAATATATAACATTAAAAGAAAGCAGGATAAGTACAAAGGTCACCCGATATAGCCCATTCTAGGATTATATGAAAATATGGATATGGAGGAGAAACAAACCATCAAGGTCTGATGGAGAGTTATAGAAAACAGGATTAGGAGAAAGTTTAACCACAAGAAAATCACAAACTTGTGATTGGTTAAACGGTCATTGAATCCCCAGTTGGAAAAGTTAACCGACAACATTTTTGTTTTAAGTTACCTTTTATAATGTTGAGGAATTTATTTAGGAGATTTACTAAGAACGTAAGGGAATATACATACTTGTTATGTATACTTTCATTCGTTAATAAATTTTTACCACAAACCCAACTTTTACTCCAAATGGTAACGGAACTCAAAAATATTCTATTTATCCTAATTGTATAAGGTACAAAATGTTAACACATACCATTTAGATTAGTAAAACTATTTTGTAATAACCAGGGACTTCATGTAGGCTAGTGGTAGGAAATAAAGGCTTGTCGCACTATGGTTGTGGGTTCGATTCCTGCAGCTTTGTCCGACGCGACGGGTTATTCCCCACCCTGCAGGTTGTCCTTTTTCCTAAAACTATAGTATTATAATATTCCAAAAATAATCTTCAGAAATGCTTTAACCTTAAACAATATTATCCATGGTTCAACTTAATCCATTCCAACCTTAATAGTTATCCAAAATACCTCCGTCCAGACTTTCTCTAAAGGGTCGTTAAATTCCAAAATCAATTGTAACCTCAGATTCCCCAAACAAAGTAAAGTTTCTCTTATTGTCACATACTAAAAATATGATTACCTTCATCATATTAAATCCTTAATGAAAACAACATGTACTTCAGTACAATCCTTATATATCACATTATTCTTATAACCATAATCTAGTTCTTGAGTCCAAAAACACAAATACAATAATTATTCCGCTTCAATTGTAGTCACAGCATAAGATTGGCCTTGATCCCTTGGCCTTTTCTGAGGTAAGTTTCCTTGACGCTTAGGACATTCATTTGCATAATGACCCATTTCTCTACAATTGTAGCATTCAACTTTGACAGCCTCTTTCTTTCCCTTGCAATCACGAGCCTGGTGACCCTTTTCTCCACATTTATAACAAACTCTCATTCCTTTTAGGCAAGTACCAGGGTGATTCTTACCACAATTATCACATAATGGAAAATCCTTCTTTCCCTTTTTCCCTTTATCTGTCTCTTGTTCCACCGTTCTCTTCTTCTCTTGCTTTACTTTGTTGTCATAAGACTTAGAGAATTCCTTTTCTGTCTTGATAGCACACGAGACAATATCTTCGTATGATGAGAAGAATTGTGATACTAAAGCTCGACGGAGAAATGGTTTTAACCCATCAAAGAAACAATCAATCTTACTCCTTGGGTTACGTATATAATCGGCAGCATGCCTCGCTAACCTTGTAAAGTTAGCCTCATACTTTGCGACATTCTCATCCTCCTTCTGCCTCAAACTCAGAAATTGCCTTTCCATATCTGCTCGATGGTCACGAGGAAAATATTTTTCTAAGAAAAGCTCTTTGAACTCCCTCCATTCCATATTCGATACGTTATCATCTTCCTTTGTGTTTTGAATCAGCGACCACCACTGATCGGCATCTCCAGTGAGGCGGTAAACTGCCATGACAACCTTCTCCCTTTCACTACTCCCCAAGGCATGGAATATTTTCTCTAAGGAGTTTATCCATTGCTCAGCTACTGTAGGATTTGTACTCCCATTGAAGGTTGGTGGTTGTTGCCTCATGAAACGGTCTAACATTGATCCTCCACGTTGCGGATCAGGGTGCTCCATACGAGTAAGGTTATTATTCATAACCTGCGTGAGTTGTCCCAGTACGGTGAGAAGCTGATCAGCACCAGTTGTATCTCCAGATCCACAATAATTATCTTGAGCAGGAGGTCAATCCCTACACGGAGTTCGTGCATTGATACGGTTTCCATTCCTTCCACTAGGCGCCATTTCTAAACAATGGCATAAACTAGATTAGTTTATGAATCAAAACACATAATTCCATACTTGTTAAACACTTTACATAAATTGAACTATTTATGGATATAATCCATAATCATAAAAAGAAATGTTTTCTTTAAGGAAGTATATACTCCTAACCCTTCATAGTGGTTTGTATATAAAATGAGAATTATCCTAAGCATATCCCCCGGGAGTGTCATAACCAAGAGTGCAGCAAGGCCCGTTGTCGTGCACCAGTTCCCGTTCGAGTCTAGCTCAAAGTAGTGTTTTCGTGTTTTACCCCTAGGTACATCTGTGCCAGAGCCGCCTCTACCTGCTCGTATCCAGACAGGGATGTATTGCTCGGAAAACTCATAACATCTCTATAATACCAAAATTCTAGGAAGTTCTTCTATACTAATCCTCAAAGTCTATCTTTGGGCTATGTGCTCTAATCAGAGTTTATCTAAATCTAGCTTCCAAGGTTAGTACTAAACTGCCTCTGATACCAACTGTAACGCCCCGACCCCAGCTACCTAGAGTCGGTGCATTACTTCGTAACATTGGCATGATCACAAAAGATCAAGTCTCGAAAGACCGATTAGTTTAGTAGCCTTGGAAACACTAGATACATTCATAAATGTTACATTACATCATAAAGTGGAAAACTAATAACAAAGTCTTCATAGTCCACACTCATATCCTCTTCTGACTATCCCTGCAGGTCATTCATAAAATACTTCTTCACATCCTGGAAAATATTAAAACATTGAAAGGGGTGAGCTCAGATGCTCAGTAAGGATAACAATAATGCGGAAGCTTTCATAAATAAACATTAACATTTAAGACAATGTATAACTAAAACAAAAGCCTTTTAAACATGAACTTCAACATAATATGGCAAAAGTAAAATGAGATAATGCCATTTACTTCTTCACATGGATATTCTACTGGTCGAATAATCACATGCAATATCAATAACCACTTTCATAATGAGGGAATGTATAATGCCAGACATTCTGCAACATTTTGTCAAGGCCTCGGCCAAGACGTCTAAAATGATTAAGGCCTCGGCCAAAACCATAAATCAAATTGGGAAAGGGCCTCGGCAAAATCCACGTCTAGTTGTCTCATGAGACCTACCGATGCATCGAGGAGCTATAGCGGGCTCCACCCGTCACTTATTAAGTCCAATACATTCCTCATATGAGTAGGTTTAAACATATCATAAACCATAACATAATCGTATCACATAAAACATGCGTAAAGGAAACATAACATTTCTACATTTCAATCACAAAATATCAATACAACACATTGATATAATAAAAATGCTTTCAAAACCATTTTCAATACCAAAATAAAAGAAAGTTTAAACTTTGAATTTATTTTTCATTAAAAAAAATGATGGCTTGTAGGGGAAGCCGAAACTCAAATAATGGTCACGGCGGCGGAGAAGTCGTTGTCGCCGCATAAGTACGGAAATAAAAACATTCCCTTTTGTTGTTTAGCAAAACGCTTTGTATAAAAAGATTCCTTTTGAATAACTGTAAAAGTCAAAGGGGTTTATACACCGTATAAAAGAAAATTGTGTATAAAACCAAATATGCCTCAATGAAAGGAGATTGAGGCGAAGTCCTTAAAAATATAAATTTTAAAATAAAATAGATATATTATGTGTATTCACTATAGGTACACATAAATAACATAAAAATACAAAATAGGACATAATAATATCATGACATAATTTGAAAGTAGGAGATTAACCCAAAGAATGGAAATTGGGTTAAGAAGTTCCCTTACCTTGTGTCCGACTTGACTCAACCGTTCTTTAACCTCCTGAATAATAAACTAGAGTTAATATCTACCTTATTAAGAACCATTTTCAATTTCATTATCTTTTTTATATCACTTATTACAATGTTATGAACATTATGTAATTATTTAAGTTAATAACAGTCGTTTTGTCGATCTTTGGTACTTGAGTCAACAATAAACTTCTTATAATTACAAGTTGTTTATGTGGTATAATATCCATTATCTCCAGAATTATATTCATGATTTATATGTCATATATATCTTATATATCCAGTATATACATTCATTTATAATATCACGTAAAATTTAGAGGTAAGAAATGAAAATGCACCGTTCATGGAGACGGTAAGCCGTACGTACGCATGAATGCTACTTTCATTTCAATTTCATATTTAATGGATTGAAATAATAATGATATAAATTTATAATATAATTCCAGTATAATATAGTGTATAATACCATTTACTCCATCCTTTATACATCCCACATATGGCATTAACGATTCAAATCACTTTGAGGGGGCGGTAGTCCGCACTTCCTAAAATGAAATTATCGCGTTTTACCCATAATGGAAATCATAAAGTATGCCATAAATGAGAAATACAGAAGCATAAGGAAAACATAAACATAATATATATATCATATATGAAAATAGTGTCATCAAAATGGCCACCATTATAGGTGTTAAAAGAATTTGAACAATCATCGTTTCGGGAGGCAGAATTTCGCCATCCACGGAAACCGTATGTTCTTTAACCATTAAATGTAGGTGTGTATAAGTGTAGCTCTAATCCTTCTTATAACAACATCCTAGTATATTGAGGATACTGGTGTTGTTACAAAAGAAATTAATAAAAAGAGTTTAGGGGGTTGGAGAAACAAAATAAAACAAATGAACATGAGAGAATGAATTACCTTTAAAAGTGAAACTCTTTTTGGTTTGAGCCTAAAGGCTTCCTTTGAAAGGATTATGCCCAAAGGTAATCCTCTAGGATGAGGAGAGGGATGTGGAGAGAGTAAATGGTCAGGGTTTGGCCGAGACAATGGCTTTAGAAGTGTGTGAAATGAGGTAGAGGTGGGGGCCTTTTATAAGAGGAGAGGAGGGGCACTTTTGGAAAGTAAAGAAACATTACTTTATTTGAAAATGTGTTTCGGTTTTAAAAGGTCCCACATTCATATAATTCATGTATAAGGTGATAAGGCTTCGAAATACACTCATCCAATTGGTTTTGGCCATGTGTAAGTTTTAGATTTTTCATTATCATTCCATTTTATTTAAATCGTCAAATAATGATGTCATCGCTGCATCATTATTATGTCATAAATACTTTAATATATTTAATGTATAAAAATTATACAAAAAATACTATGATGTAGGAAATCTTTTTAGCTTTCCAATTACTATTTATAATCAAAATTTGGACTTGTATAACCCCACTTAAAAAAAGTTTTAGTAAAACAATTTATGTTAGTGTCATTTTCACTTTAACATTAAATAAAAACTAATTTATGTCATTTCCCAACAAAAGTGGATCCATGGGGTCCCCAAGTTGACCCATGGTTTGTCATGGTCGGCCATGACACAACCAATGAGGTTGGGACATGTTTCTAGGTCATTTAATATTATTAAAGTATTATTTATACCTTAAACTACCCTAATTACCACTAATCGCGATTAAGAACTTAATAAGTTACTATTCACCAAAAAATTATTATAATCTCATTGAACCACATTTTACATACTAATGACAACCATGTATGTCGGATTTTCAAAATTCAATACACATTAGTGGTAAACTTTCATTTAACTGAAGAATCAGTTTGCTTGATTACCACTTAGTGGTTTCACTATTCATCAAAAATTGAAGTTTTTCAGAATAAGGCCAAAATTTCACCCTAAGCTATAATTGATATTCCGAATTCAAAAATGATGCCTATTTTACAAACTTCTAAACATATAAGTTTCATTAATTAATTTTATAATTAATTCCCGCTGTCACAACAAATAGCGTGTTTTTAAGAAACAATTTATATCAAAAGATTGGCAATTGTTTATGTCCAATTTCAATGTTAAATTAATTCTAATGACCACCATTGGATAAAACGGTAAAAATATATTCTAATTATACTTTAAAACCACTAAATATTATAATTTATCACTATAAATTATTTTGATTAAAAAAGTTGTTTTTAAGTATTTTTCACTATTCATAAAAAATTGGAAGTTCTCAGGAAATTACAAAAAATTCAACTTTGGATAATTTCGATATTACGAATACAAAAATGAAGTCCATTTTGAAATATAAAATTTCTATAATTTTAAAAAGTGGTTATTACTATTCATAACGGCTACTTTGATTAGTCGCGGTGTTTTAGAACTCGAAGTTGCGTACAATGCAAGCTATTGCATTATTGAATGAGAAGCGTATCATGGAAGCTCGGGGTGTTACATAAGAAATATATTTTGATAAATTAATGTATTTTTTAATTAAACAATATTTTAATAAAATATTATTATTATTGAATTACTTTTTATTAAGTATAAATGATCATATAATTTTTATGAATATAATTGTAATTTTTATTAAGGTTTGAAAGCTGTTTTTGTCAAACCCCTAGAATTTTAAATAAATGTTGGTTTTTATTTTAAAAGTGAAAATTCGAATATTTAGAAAATTATTTAGATAAAATTAATATTATTTTTGGAATCATGACATCAAAATTATCCAATGGTGAATTTTTCATAATTTTCTAAGACAGTCGAATTTTTGGGTAAAAATTAAATATCGTTTAAATATATAATGTGTTTTATGACATCATAATGACCCAATAGTGATGTAATAAAATACTATAAACATTATTTTCGGCCAATATTTGTTTTACCATTAAAATAATGTGATTTTAGGTTTTTTTGATTTATTTTAAAAAGCCTTAGTGGACCCTCTAAGACTTATAAAACTTTTTAGTTTTTAAATTGATTTCATTAAGAGTGTGAATCACATCCACATAAGCAACCCTATTATTTTAAGAAGTTATGATATTGGCCTTATAAAATATATTTTACCAATCCCATTTGGAAAAAAACATGGGCAAAATCCATGGGGTGGTTTTTGGTTTTGATTAGTTTAATGTGTGGTGTCCCAAACCTAAATAATAAAATATTCCCTCTCCTTTCCTATATAAACCCACCCAAGATCCCACTTCCTCTTCACTCAAAGCCTTTGGAGTTCATCCAACCTATTCCCTACTCTCTCTAGAATCTTCCCAAGGTTCCCCAATCTCCCCAGAAGCCTCTCTCAAGCCCCTACCAAGCCTTTGGGATCACATTTCCAAGTAAGGGATTTCTTTCTTTCTTATTTATATCTGAGTTTCTTAATATTTTTATGCCCTTTTATTTTCAATTATAAATGTGGGGTATGATTTCACACCTAACCTATACTGTACTATTTATGTTTTAATTATTAGATACCCATTTCTCTCTCATCAATTCCTTCCATGTATACTTGTTACCATGCTGATATTCCGTAAGGGATTCCTTCATTTCTCATTGTATCCAAGTTTCTTAATATTGTTATATCATTTTATTTTAAATTATAAATGTTGGGGTATGATTTCACACCTCCCCCATAATTCCCTATTTATGTTTGAATGATGATATACCACTTTATCTCTCATTAATTCCTCCCATATACACCCATTACCATGCCAAAATTCCGTAAGGAGTTTCTTTCTCCTCATTTACATTCAAGCAATTATTTTGTATTATGAATCTAAAATTACATTACTTATGTTGGGAGATGTATATATATGACTCTCTTACTTTCCATTTCATGTACATATTATGAGACACCCATTTCTCTCTCATAAACCATTTTTATGAATTATTATGTCACAAATTTATGCTGCCAAAATTGCACCGTGATTTTCTAGGTCAAAGTCATTATGTCGTGAATACCATTCCCATTTCTCTATCAAGGGTATTCACCTTTATGCATGTTTAATTTTTGATTATAGAGTTTCATGTATTAATTACACATTCCTTTATCATTTAATAAATGATGACCTTTAATTATTTCATGTTGTATGATCCATGTGGCACACTTATGCATGAAATAAAATGTTTTAAGAAGGGTGTGCCCTGATAGTGCTCCAATGCATTGGGTAAAGATTAGTATAATGATACGTCAAGTGAAATGAGGATTTACTCATGATAATTCAAGTTCAATGAGTATTTAATCGTGTTAATTCAAGTGCAATGAGGGTTTACTCATGCTCCATGTGAAATGATCCTTGGCTCATGTTAATTCCATGTTAAGTGTTGTTGCCACATTTCCATGTTATGATAATCATGATATATCATGAATTTATGTTCATGTTTCTTTTATTCTCCATTGATATGTCTATTTCCTAACATGTATTTTATTCTTCATGTTATTCCTTGTTTACTCCCTTACTGGGATTTATAGCTCACCTTTTTCACATGTATGTCCTCAGGTTATCCCATGAAATGTTAAGTACAAGGGAATTTTGTGGTTATGTAAAGGAATTTTTCAATAAATATATTGTGTGTTTTATGTTTTAAGTTGTTATGTAATGTTCCTAAGTTCCAAAGACACTATACCTCTTGATCTTCCATGTTGTATCAAGTGAATATTTTATGTAACAAATCATGTTTAGGTATGTAATAAAAGCAGGGTTGTTATAGTTGGTATCAGAGGATAGGTTTAGTTATTTTTGGGATTAGGATTAGAAAACCCTAGTGAAAGCCTTAGGGATAAGACTAAGTATAATAAAAACATCCCTAAGTTTTATTGAGTATTGAGTAAGTGGTATATCAAGAAAATACATCCTTTTCTGGATACAAGAAGGTAGAGGTGGCTCTAGCACAGATGTACCTAGGAGTGAAAATTCTGACAAGGAGTTTCGGTCTTGACCCAAAGTAACCTAGTACATGACAATGGTCCTTGCTGCACTCTTGGTTATGACACTATTGGGGGATATGATTTAGTAAATTCACAAGCTTATTATGAACCATTATTAAGGGAATTAAAAAAATCCCCTAAGAATATATGTTAGAAATTAGATAATGGATAACATAGATTGAAATATATAGATTCATAAGTTAAGAAAATAAATGTTATTTATAACTCATCTGTTTTGTCATTGTATTACCCTTTATGTGTTACCCCTAACATTCCTTTTATTCCATCCAATGTCCGGTAATATGAGGACTCAGGCTAACAACCGATGCGAAGACCAATGTGATGGTTGTTCTAATGAGATGCCCAATCTAATGGGGGCAGGAATCGCGAACTTTGTCACAATGCTCTCTCAGTTAACTCAAGACTTGAATAAAAACATGGGTCAAGAGGAACATTCAACCCCCCCCCCAAAGAAATAAAAATTGCTATCAATAGCTTCATGAGACAAAGGCCTCCTACTTTTAATGGATCATCTGATCCCTCAATTGTTGAACAATGGATCAACTCCATTGAAAATATCTTATCCATACTTCAATTTTCTGAACAATAGAAGATTTTTTTGGCTGCTTATCGTATGGAGGTTGAATCCAATCAATGGTAGACATTGATCAAAAATGTGAATCCTAAGGAGGAGATCAAGGTGTTGGAATGGAAGGATTTTTGGAAAATGTTTTTTGATAAATATTTTCCTCACACCCTCTGGCTTAAGATGGAAAGGGAATTTCTTGACCTCAATAAAAAAGATGGTTAATCCATCAGAGTGTACAAGGAAAACTTCACAAGGCTTGCACGATACACCTTAGTCTTTTTCATTACCCCCGAATGAAAGGTTTACTGCTTCTTTGGTTGGCTAAAACCTAGCCTACGAAAAGCCCTGGTGATCCGTGACTTCGATAGCTATGAGGAAATTGTCCGATGTGCCCTCAAGTTCGAAATAGATATTGTAAAATCTCAGGGATATCAAGGGGATAATAAGTGTAAGGTGGACTTCAATTCTGGTGGTCCAATTGATAAATCAAATGGTGCTAAGAAAATCCAGCACCCCACTTTCCAAAGGTGCGGAAAGAAGCACCCTGGAAATTTCCTGAAGTGGATGAGGAAATGCTTTAGGTGTGGAAGATAAGGGAACCTAGTTGTTAACTTCCAACAAGAAAAACTTGCGGCAGCGACAGAGGAGAGGAATGATTCATTAAACTCTCAACGCATTGTTCATTACTTCAACTGCAAAGAACCATAGCACCTTGCAAATTAGTTCCCTAAGCCAAGGGTTTTCTAAGGCAACCAACAACCTCCAAGGCATCAAGGGAAACCTTTTTCCATCACTACCACCTAAGTGAACCCCAACAATGAATTAGTGATAGTTATGCAAGTTATTCATTCAATAATAGAAAACATACTTTTTGATTCTAGTTATACGCATTATTTTGTATCCTGAAAGTTTAGTATAAAAATACCAATACCACCACAAATCATGGAATTAAAGATGTTGGTGAGTATGGAAAATGGGGTAATAATTTCATCCAATGAATATAACTCCTCCCCTATCATAATTTTTGGATTGAACTTCCCGGATAACCTCATCATACTCCCTCTGGTGGAATTTTATGCAATTATCGGCATGGATTGGCTTTCCTTATATAAAGCCAACATAAATTTCCGTGATAGGTAAATCACTCTCCATATAGAGAATAGACCCTTGATTATATACAAGTGCAAGGAGGAAGATGAATCTTATTTAGCACCATCATCTCAATCATGGATATTTATGACCTATGAGAATGTGTATCTGGCTCATATGATTGAGTCTAAGGAGAAAACCATCCTTGAAGACATGCCTATTGTGAGGGAATTCATTGAAGTGTTTCCTGAGGAATTTCCTGGTCTTCTGCCCAGAATAGATGTTGAATTATCAATTGACCTTATACCTAGGGTTTTTCCAATATCCAAGACTCTATATAGAATGGTTGTTGTGGAGCTTGAGGAGTTAAAGAAACAACTATAGGAGAATTTAGATAAAGGGTTTATACACCCAAGTGCTTCACCATGGGGTGCACCAGTTCTCTTCGTCAAGAATAAGGATGGGTCAATGCACCTTTTCATCGATTATTGTGAGCTTAAAAAATCACGATAAATAACGAGTATCCTATGCCACGAATTGATGACTTGTTCGATCAGCTACATGGAGCATAATACTTCTCCAAAGTAGATTTGTGGTCGGGATATTATCAAGTAAGGGTGAAGAAAGAATATATCCCCAAGACTGATTTTTGTACAAGATACGGGCACTATGAATTCATAATAATGACTTTCGGTCTCACTAATTCTATAGAAATATTCATGGAATTGATGAATAGAGTCTTTTGAGATTACCTCAAAAAATTTGAGGTAGTCTTTATATATGATATTCTAATATACTCCAAAACCAAGGACGATCATGAGGAGCATATAAGAACTATACTAGATACCTTGTGAAAGGAGAATCTCTATGCAAAGTACAACAATTGTGAGTTATGGTTGAAGGAGGTCTCATTCTTGGGTCATATCATCACAAGAAATGGGAAATATGTGTATCCCTCTAAGACAAATGCAATTGAGGGATGTTAGAGGCCAACATCAGTAACTGATATCTGTAGATTCTTGGGGTTATCTAGATATTATCGCCGATTTATGAGAAATTTCTAACAATTGTCCAAACCTCTTACCAAGCTAACTCAAAAGGGAGTAAGGTTTTCTTGGAGTGATGAATGTTAAGAGAACTTCAAGGAATTAAAAAGGAGGCTTATCACTGCGCCCGTGCTCACATTACCCATGAGTGGAGAACTTTTTATGGTATTCAGTGATTCTTAAAAGAAGGGAATGGGTTGTGTGTTGATGTAGAATGATAAATTGATAGCCTATGCCCCAAGGTAGGTGAAAATCTATGAGAAAAACTATCCCACACATGATCTAAAGTTGGCAGTTGTGATCTTCATGTTGAATATCTGGCGGCATTATCTCTATGGGGAGAAGTGTGAGATATATACTGATCACAAGAGCCGCAAATATATATTCACACAAAAATAGCTTAATATGCACCAATGAAGATGGATAAAACTCATAAAGTATTATGATTGCTCGATCCACTACCATCCTGGTAAGGCAAACAAGGTGGAAGATGCTCTAAGTAGAAAGGATCCTGCATCTTTATCAATTATGAGAATTTAAAAGTGTCCAATCTTCTTATACTTGTAGAGGATGGACATGGGAATCATTAAGGGAGGAACATCATAAATCCTTTCTCAAATTATTGCTCAACCATCCCTCATGGAGAAAATAAATGATGCTCAAAGAAAGGATGTGGAAATTATAAAAAAGGTGGAAGCTATCAGAAATGGGAAACCCTCAGAGTTTGTGGTTGAAAAGGATAGAATTGCAAGATTTGGGTCATGATTATATGTACCATCCGATCTAGAGATAAATAAGGAGATTTTGAATGATGCACATAGCTCAACCTTCTCTATTCATTCGGGGAGAAAAAATATGTATCGAGATCCCCAAGAAAACTTTTGGTATGACAATATGAAAAGGGATATTGCTGAATATACATCAAAGTACCTGGTATGTCAGAAAGTGAAGGCTGAAAGGAAAAAGTATAAGGGGATGATGCAACCACTACCCATACAAACTTTTAAGTAGGACAACATTACCATGGACTTTTTCACTAGACTTATAAGGACATCTAGAGGAAAGAATGTTATATGGGTCATTGTGGATCGTCTTATGAAGACATATCACTTTATTGTGATTCGAGAGTACTTCTCATTGGATCAACTTGCATGGATTTACATCAAAGAAGTGGTAAGGATGCATGGAGTAACACTATCTATTGCATCTGATTGTGATCCTAGATTCACCTCAAAGTTTTGGAAAAGTCTCCAACATGCTCTAAGAACTGAATTGATCTTCAGTATGTCCTATCATCCTCAAACTAATGTCCAATATGAGAAGACTATTTAGAAACTAGAAGATATGTTAAGATCATATTCTATGGAATTAAAAGGAGTATGGGACCAATATCACTGGTTGAATTCTCCTATAATAACAGTTTCCACTCGAGCATCTGAATGGTACCATATGAATCCCTTTATGAGAAAAGGTGCAGAACATCGGCATGTTGGGATGAAGTTGGTGAGCGTAAGCTGCTAGGACCTGAAATGGTTGAAGAAATGGTGGAGAAGGTGAAAACCATTCAGCAGCATATCAAGGCTTCCCAAAGTCGAAAAAAGAGTTATGCAGATAACCTTCGATGAGACCTTGAGTTCAAAGTTGGATACAGGGTATTTCTATGAATATATCCATGGAAGAAGGTTGTGAGGTTTGGAAATAAAGGTAAGTTAAGTCCTAGGTACATCGGCCCCTTCGAGATTCTTGATCATGTCGGGGTTGTGGACTATCGACTAGCACTTCCACCTACCATGGCCAAAGTACATGATGTATTTCATGTATCCCTCTTAAGGAAGTACATATCATAACCTTCACATGTAATATCTTTTGAGGTAGTATAGTTAGAGGATTATCTTTCTTACGAGGAATAACCAGTGAAGATCTTAGATCATATAGAAAAAGTTCTACGAAATAAGACAATACCCCTCGTCAAGGTGTTGTGGTGAAACCACAAGTTTGAAGAAGAAACTTGGGAATTGGAGGATGTGATGAAGCAGAGTTACCCACATTTGTTTTAGTGTGGGAAAAGGAAATTTTGAGGGAGAAATTTCTTAAGGGGGAAAGATTGTAACGACCCAAACTTTTATCAATGAAAATTCCCCTTGATCTAATTAAACATCTTATTATGTAAAATGGTTATATAACATATAAACTTATTTGGTTTTATGATTTTGTATTTTTAAAATAACATTAAGAATTTTTACCATTGCTAATATAGACATTGAATAGTGATCACATGATTAGTATAAATATAGGGCTTTAACAAATCCAATTTACTCAGACAAAGGAAGTGATGGCCTCATCCAATAGACTTGCCTCGTACGAATCCCATTTTTCAGAGCTTGGAAAGAAGGTGAAGTCATTGGGATTTTATCTTGACCAATCCCAAGCCAAGATTCAACATGTTAATCTCGAATGGAACTACCTACGGGAGAAGTGGAAATTGATAGAGATTACCACCCGAGCAATGTTATCTGAGCCACCCCAAGAGTCTGTCACCATCGCACACCTTACCTTTCGGTCTTATGCAGGTGTTATAAGGGGTTATATAACAAGACCTTAGCACTATTATTATGTGCATTATTTTTGTATATAATAAATAATATACATTCATTTTATTATTATTACATTGTAAATAGTTTTTAAATCACAAATAGTATTTTTAGTTAATATTCAACTAAGAAATCTATTTTGATAAATTAATGGATTTTTAAATTAAATAATATTTTAATAAAATATTATTATTATTAAATTAATTTTTATTAAGTATAAATGATCGTATAATTTTTATGAATACAATTTTAATTTTTATTAAGGTTTGAATACTGTTTTTGCCAAAACCCATGAATTTTTTATAAATGTCATTTTTTATTTTAAAAGTAAAAATTCACATATTTAAAAAATATTTGGATAAAATTAATATTATTTTTGGAATCAGGATGTCAAAATTATCCAACGGTGAATTTTTCATAATTTTCTGAGATAGTCGAATTTTTGGGTAGAAATTAAATACCGTTTAAATATATAATGTGTTTTATGACATCATAATGACCCAATAGTGATTTAATAAAATACTATAACCATTATGTTCGTACAATATATGTTTTAAAATTAAAATAATTTGATTTTAGGTTTGTTTTATTTATTTTACAAAGCCTTAGTGGACCCTCTAAGACTTATAAAACATTTTAGCTTTTTAAATTGATTTCCTTGAGAGTGTGACTCACCTCCACATAAGCAACCATATTATTTTAAGAAGTTCTCACATTGGCCTTATAAAATATTGTTTTCCAATCCCCTTTTCCAAAAACCATGTTCAAAAACCATGGGTTGGTTTGTGGTTTTGATTAGTTTAATGTGTGGTGTCCAAAACCTAAATAATAAAGAATTCCCTCTCATTTCCTATATAAACCCACCCAATATCTCACTTCCTCCTCACTCAAAGAATTTTTAATTCATCCAAACTCTACCATAATCTCTCTATAATCCTAAAAAGTATCCCTAAACTCCCAATAATCCTCTCTCAAGCCTCTCCCAATCCTTTGGGATCACACTTCCAAGTAAGGGATTTATTTCTTCCTTATTTATGTCCAAGTTTCTTAATATTGTTATGCCCTTTTATTTTCAATTATAAATTTAGTGTATGATTTATCACCTCCCATATAATTTCCTCTTTATTTTTGAATAATGATATACCCATTTCTATCTCATCAATTCCTTCTATGTATACCCGTTACCATGCCGAAATTCCGTAAGGGATTCCTTCATTTCTCATTGTATCCAAGTTTCTTAATATTCTTATATCCTTTTATTTTCAATTATAAATGTTGAGGTATGATTTTTAACCTCACCCATACTTACCTATTTATTTTTTAATGATGAGATACCCATTTATCTCTAATTAATGCCTCCCATTTACACCCGTTACCATACCGAAATTCCATAAGGAGTTTCTCTCTCCTCATTTACATTCAAGCAATTTTTTGGTATTATAAATCTAAAATTCCATTACTTATGTTAGGACATGTATCTATATGACCCATTTACTATAAATTTCATGTACATATTATGAGACACCCCTTTCTCTCCCATCAACCATTTTTATGAATTCTTATGTCACGTCGTTATGCTGCCAAAATTGCACCACGATTTTCCAAACCAAAGTCATTGTGTCGTGAATACCATGACCATTTCTCTATCAAGGGTATTCACATTTATGAATATTTACTTATTGATTATAGAGTTTCATGTATGAATTCCACATTCATTTATCATGGAATAAATTATGATCTTTAATGATTCCATGTTGTATGATCCATGTGGCACACTTATGCATGAAATGAAATGTTTTAAGAAGGGTGTGCCCTGATAGCGCTCCAATGTATTGGGTAAAGATTAGTATCATGATACGTCAAGTAAAATGAGGATTTACTCATTATAATTCAAGTTCAATGATTATTTACTCATTCTAATTAAATTTCAATGAGATTTTACTCATGCTCCATGTGCAATGAGTTTTGGATCATGTTAATTCTATGTTAAGTGTTGTTGTCACATTTCCATGTTATGATAATCATGTTATATCATGACTTTATGTTCATGTTTATTTTATTCTCCATTGATATGTCTATTTCCTAACATGTGTTGTATTATTCATTTTATGCCTTGTTTACTTCCTTACTGGGCTTTATATCTCACCCTTTTCACATGTATGTCCTCAGGTTATCCCATACAATGTGTAACACCCCGAGCTTCCACGATACGCTTCTCATTCAATAATGCAATAGCTTGCATTGTACGCAACATCGAGTTCTAAAACACCGTGACTAATCAAAGTAGCCGTTATGAATAGTAATAACCACTTTTTAAAATTATAGAAATTTTATATTTCAAAATGGACTTCATTTTTGTATTCGTAATATCGAAATTATCCTAAGTTGAATTTTTTGTAACTTTCTGAGAACTTCCAATTTTTTATGAATAGTGAAAATTACTTAAAAGCAACTTTTTTAATAAAAATAATTTATAGTGATAAATTATACTATTTATTGGTTTTAAATTATAATTAGAATATATTTTTACCATTTTATCCAATGTTGGTCATTAGAATTAATTTAACATTGAAATTGGACATAAACAATTGTCAATCTTTTGATATAAATTGTTTCTTAAAAACACGCTATTTGTTGTGACAGCAGGAATTAATTATAAAATTAATTAATGCAACTTATATGTTTGGAATTTTTTAAAATAGACATCATTTTTGAATTCGGAATATCAATTATATCTTAGGGTGAAATTTTGGCATTGTTCTGAAAAACTTCAATTTTTGATGAATAGTGAAACCACTAAGTGGTAGTTAAATAACTGATTTTTTGTTTAAATGAAATATTACCACTTCTGTGATTTGATTTTCAAAAATCCAACATACATGGTTTTCATTAAGAAGTAAAATGTGGTTCAATGAGATTAAAATAATTTTTTGGTGAATAGTAACTTTTAAGTTCTTAATCGCGATTAGAGGTAATTAGTGTAGTTTAAGGTACAAATAATGTTTTAATAATATGATATGAGCTTGACACTTGTCCTAATCCTATTGGATGATTCATGGCCGACCAAGACAACCCATGGGTCAACTTGGGGACCCCATGGAGCCACTTTGGTTGGAAAATGACATTAATATATATTTATTTAATGTTAAAATTAAATTGACACAAACATGAGTTGTTTTACTAAAACAGTTTTTAAGTGGGGTTACACAAGTACAAATTTTGATTATAAATATTCATTAGAAAGATAAACCGATTTCCTACATCATAGTATTTTTTTTATAATTTTTAGACATTAAATAAATTAAATTATTTATAACATCATTATGATGCAGCGATGACCTCATTATTTAACGATTTTAATAAAATGAAAAGATATTGTAAAATCCAAGGCTTACACTTGTCCAAAGACTATTGGATGGGTAGATTTCGAACCCTTATCACCTTAGCCACGAATTATATAATTGTGGGACCTTTAGAATCCGAAAATCATTGTATAATAATGTAACATTTCAATCTTTCCAAGAGTGCCCCACCTCTCCACTTATAAAAGGCCCCCACCTCTCCCACCTTATTCACACCTTCAAGCCATTTTTCTCAGCAAAACTCTGCCCAAATACTATCCCAACTTCCCCCTCTTACTCCTAGAAGCCTCACTTTGGGCAGAAATCTTCCCAAGGAAGCCTTTGGCTCAAATCAAAAAGAGTTACCCGATTTTGAGGTAATGTCTTCTCTAATGTTGTTTTGTTTTATTTTTCTTCTCCAACCCCCTAAACTCTTTTTATTCATTTCTTTTGTAACAACACCAGTATCCTCAATATACTAGGATGTTGTTATAAGAATTATTCAAGCTACACTTACAAACACCTACATCTAATGGTTAAAGAACATACGGTTTCTGTGGATGGCGAATTTCTGCCTCACGAAACGATGATTGTTCAACACTCATATAACACCTTAAAAGGTGGCCATTAATATGTCACTATATTTATATATGATATAAAATATGTTTATGTTTTACTTATGCTTCTGTATTTCTCATTTATGGCATACTTTATGATTTCCATTATGGGTAAAATGTGATAATTTCATTTTAGGAAGTGCGGACTACCGCCCCCTCAAAGTGATTTGAATCGTTAATGCCATATGTGGGATGTATAAAGGATGGATTAAATGGTATTATACACTATATTATACTGTAATTATATTATAAATTTATATCATTATGATTTAATTCCATTAAATACGAAATAGAAATGAAAGTAGCGTTCATGCGTACGTACGGCTTACCGTCTCCATGAACGGTGCATTTCATTTCTTACCTCTAAATATTACGTGACATTATGAATGAATGTATATACTGTATATATATGATATATATGATATCTACATCATGAATATAATTCTGGATATAATGGATATTTCACCACATGAACAACTTTTAATTATAATAAGTTTATTTTTGACTCAAGTACCAAAGATCGACAAAACGATCGTTATTAACTTAAATAATTAAATAATGTTCATAACATGGTAATAAGGGATATAAAAGGAATAATGAACATGAAAAAGGTTATTAAGTAAATATAAATTAACTCTATTTTATTATTCAGGAGGTTAAAGAACGGTCGAGTCAGGACAGGACGCAAGGTAAGGGAATTTCTTAACCCAACTTCCATTCTTTGGGTTAATCTCCTACTTTCAAATTATGTCATGATATTATTATGTCCTATTTTGTATTTTTACTTTCTTTATGTGTACCTATAGTGAACACACATAATAGATCTATTTTATTTTAAAAATGATCTTTTTAGAGACTTCGTCTCAATCTCCTTTCATTGAGGCATATTTGGTTTTATACACAACTTTCTTTTATACGGTGTATAAACCACTTTGACTTTTACGTTTATTCAAAAGGAATCTTTTTTATACGAAGCATTTTACTAAACGACAAAAAGGGAATGTTTTTCTTTCCGTACATATGCGGCTACAACGACTTCTCCGCCGCCGTGACCATTATTTGAGTTTCGGCTTCCTCTACAAGCCATCACTTTTTTTTAATTAAAAATAAATACAAAGTTTTAACTTGCTTTTATTTTGGTATTGAAAATGGTTTTGAAAGCGTTTTTATTATATCAATGTGTTTTATTGACATATTGTGATTGAAATATGGAAGTGTTATGTTTCCTTTATGCATGTTTTATGTGATACGATTATGTTATGGTTTATGATATGTTTAAACCTATTCATGTAAGGAATGCATTGGACTTAATAAGTGACGGGTGGAGCCCGCTATAGCTCCTCGATGCATCGGTAGGTCTCATGAGAAAACTAGAAGTGGAATTGGTCGTGGCCCTTTCCCAATTTGATTTATGGTTTTGGCCGAGGCCTTAATCATTTTAGACGTCTTGGCCGAGGCCTTGACAAAATGTTTCAGAATGTCTGGAATTATACATTCCCTCATTATGAAAGTGGTTATTGATATTTCAAGTGATTATTCGACTAGTAGAATATACATGTGAGTAAGTAAATGGCATTATTTAATTTTATTTTTACCATATTATGCTGAAGTTCAAGTTTAAAAAGGCTTTTGTTTTAGTTATACATTACCTTAAATGTTAATGTTTATTTATGAAAGCTTCCGCAATATTGTTATCCTTACTGAGAATTTGAGCTCACCCCTTTCAATGTTTTAATATTTTCCAGGATGTGAAGAAGTATTTTAGCAATGACCTGCAGGGATAGTCAGAAGAGGATATGAGTGTGAACTATGAAGACTTTGTTATTAGTTTTTCACTTTATGATGTAATGTAACATTTATGAATGTATCTAGTGTTTCCAAGGCTACTAAACTAATCGGTCTTTCGAGACTTGATCTTTTGTGATCATGCCAATGTTACGAAGTAATGCACCGACTCTGGGTAGCTGGGGTCGGGGCATTACAGTTGGTATCAGAGGCAGTTTAGTACTAACCTTGGAAGCTAGATTTAGATAAACTCTGATTAGAGCACATAGCCCGAAGATAGACTTTGAGGATTAGTATAGAAGAACTTCCTAAAATTTTGGTATTATAGAGATTTTGTGAGTTTTCCGAGCAATAAATCCCTGTATGGATACGAGCAGGTAGAGGCGGCTCTGGCACAGATGTACCTAGGGGTAAAACCCGAAAACACTGCTTTGAGCTAGACTCGAACGGGAATTGGTGCACGACAACGGGCCTTACTGCACTCTTGGTTACGACACTCCCGGGGGATATGCTTAGGATAACTCTCATTTTCTTTACAAATCATTATGAATGGTTTATGAGTATATACTTCCTCAAAGAAAACATTTTATGGATTATATCCATAAATAGTTCAATTTATGTTAAGTGTTTTATAAGTATGGGATTATGTATTTTGATTCATAAACTGATCTAGTTTATGAAATTGTTTAGAAATGGCGCCTAGTGGAAGAAATGGAAACCGTATCAATGCACGAACTCCGTGTAGGGATTGCCGTCCTGCTCAAGATAATTATTGTGGATCTGGAGATAAAACTGGTGCTGATCAACTTAATACCATACTGGGACAACTCACTCAGGTTATGAATAATAACCTTACTCGTATGGAGCACCCTGATCCACAACGTGGAGGATCAATGTTAGATCGATTCATGAGGCAACAACCACCAACGTTCAATGGGAGTACAAATCCCTTAGTAGCCGAGAAATGGATAAATTCCCTAGAGAAAATATTTCAGGCTTTGGGGAGCAGTGAAAGGGAAAAAGTTATCATGGCAGTTTACCGCCTCACTGGAGATGCTGATCAATGGTGGTCATTGATTCAAAACATGAAGAAAGATGATGAAGTATCAAATATGGAATGGAGGGAGTTCAAAGATATGTTTTTAGAAAAATACTTTCCTCGTGACCATTGAGCAGATATGGAAAGGCAATTTCTGAGTTTGAGGCAGAAGGAGGATGAGAATGTCGCAAAGTATGAGGCTAACTTTACAAGGTTAGCGAGGCATGCTTCTGATTATATACGTAACCCAAGGAGTAAGATTGATTGTTTCTTTGATGGGTTAAAACCATTTCTCCGTCGAGTTTTAGTATCACAATCCTTCTCATCATACGAAGATATTGTCTCGTGTGCTATCAAGACAGAAAAGGAATTCTCTAAGTCTTATGACAACAAATTAAAGCAAGAGAAGAAGAGAACGGGGGAACAAGAGACAGATAAAGGGAAAAAGGGAAAGAAGGATTTTCCATTATGTGATAATTGTGGGAAGAATCACCCTGGTACGTGCCTAAAAGGAATGGGAGTTTGTTATAAATGTGGAGAAAAGGGTCACCAGGATCGTGATTGCAAGGGAAAGAAAGAGGCTGTCAAAGTTGAATGCTACAATTGTAGGGAAATGGGGCATTATGCAAATGAATTTCCTAAGCGTCAAGGAAACTTACCTCAGAAAAGGCCAAGGGATCAAGGCCAATCTTATGCTGTGACTACAGTTGAAGCGGAATAATTAATGTATTGGTGCTTTTGGACTCAAGGATTATATTCTGGTTATAAGAATAATGTGATATATATAAAGATTGTACTGCAGTACTTTTTGATTTCAGTAAGGTTTTAATATGATTAAGGTAATCATATTTTTAGTATGTGACAATAAGAGAAACTTTTCTTTTTGGGGGGAATCTGATGTTACAATTGATTTTGGAATTTAGAGACCTTTTAGAGAAAGTCTGGACGGAGGTATTTTGGATAACTATTAAGGTTGGAATGGATTAAGTTGAATCATGGATAGTATTGTTTAAGGTTAAAGCATTTATGAAGATTATTTTTGGAATATTATGATACTATAGTTTTAGGAAAAGGACAACCTGCAGGGTGGGGAATAACCCGTCGCGTCGGACAAAGCTGCAGGAATCGAACCCACAACCATAGTGCGACAAGCCTTTATTTCCTACCACTAGCCTACAGGAAGTCCCTGGTTATTACAAAATAGTTTTACTAATCTAAATGGTATGTGTTAATATTTGGAACCTTGTACAATTAGGATAAAAAGAATATTTTTGAGTTCCGTTACCATTTGGAGTAAAAGATGGGTTTGTGGTAAAAATTTATTAACGAATGAAAGTATACATAACAAGTATTTATATTCCCTTACGTTCTTAGTAAATCTCCTAAATAAATTCCTCAACATTATAAAAGGTAACTTAAAACAAAAATGTTGTCGGTCAACTTTTCCAACTGGGGATTCAATGACCGTTTAACCAATCACAAGTTTGTGATTTTCTTGTAGTTAAACTTTCTCCTAATCCTGTTTTCTATAACTCTCCATCAGACCTTGATGGTTTTTTTCTCCTCCATATCCATATTTTCATAGAATCCTAGAATGGGCTATATCGGGTGACCTTTGTACTTATCTTGCTTTCTTTTAATGTTATATATTTATTAACCTTATTTCCGATGTGGGTTTTCCTCAAAGGTATTTTCTCTTTTCAACCTTTTATTTTCAAAGAAAAATTTCAAATTGCGAGGACGCAATTTATTGAAGGAGGGGAGAATGTAACACCCCGAGCTTCCACGATACGCTTCTCATTCAATAATTCAATAGCTTGCATTGTACGCAACATCGAGTTCTAAAACACCGCGACTAATCAAAGTAGCCGTTATGAATAGTAATAACCACTTTTTAAAATTATAGAAATTTTATATTTAAAAATGGAATTCATTTTTGTATTCGTAATATCGAAATTATCCTAAGTTGAATTTTTTGTAACTTTCTGAGAACTTCCAATTTTTTTATGAATAGTGAAAATTACTTAAAAACAACTTTTTTAATAAAAATAATTTATAGTGATAAATTATACTATTTATTGGTTTTAAAGTATAATTAGAATATATTTTTACCATTTTATCTAATGGTGGTCATTATAATTAATTTAACATTGAAATTGGACATAAACAATTGCCAATCTTTTGATATAAATTGTTTCTTAAAAACACGCTATTTGTTGTGACAGCGGGAATTAATTATAAAATTAATTAATGCAACTTATATGTTTGGAATTTTGTAAAATAGACATCATTTTTTAATTCATAATATCAATTATATATTAGGGTGAAATTTTGGCATTGTTCTGAAAAACTTCAATTTTTGATGAATAGTGAAACCACTAAGTGGTAGTTAAATAACTGATTTTTTGTTTAAATGAAATATTACCACTTCTGTGATTTGATTTTCAAAAATCCGACATACATGCTTGTCATTAAGAAGTAAAATGTGGTTCAATGAGATTAAAATAATTTTTTGGTGAATAGTAACTTTTAAGTTCTTAATCGCGATTAGAGGTAATTAGTGTAGTTTAAGGTACAAATAATGTTTTAATAATATGATATGAGCTTGACACTTGTCCTACTCCTATTGGATGATTCATGGCCGACCAATACAACCCATGGGTCAACTTGGGGACCCCATGGAGCCACATTGGTTGGAAAATGACATTAATATATATTTATTTAATGTTAAAATTAAATTGACACAAACATGAGTTGTTTTACTAAAACAGTTTTTAAGTGGGGTTACACAAGTCCAAATTTTGATTATAAATATTCATTAGAAATCTAAAAATATTTCCTATATCATAGTATTTTGTTTATAATTTTTATACATTAAATAAATTAAATTATTTATAACATCATTATGATGCAGCGATGACCTCATTATTTAACGATTTTAATAAAATGAAAAAATATTGTAAAATCCAAGGCTTACACTTGTCCAAAGACAATTTTATGGGTAGATTTCGAACCCTTATCACCTTAGACACGAATTATATAAGTTTTGGACCTTTAGAATCCGAAAATCATTGTATAATAATGTAACATTTCAATCTTTCCAAGAGTGCCCCTCCTCTCCACTTATAAAAGGCCCCCACCTCTCCCACCTTATTCACACCTTCAAGCCATTTGGCTCGGCCAACCTCTGCCCAAATACTCTCCCAACTTATCCCTATTACTCCTAGAAGCCTCACTTTGGGCAGAACTCTTCCCAAGGAAGCCTTTGACTCAAATCAAAAAGAGTTACCCGATTTTGAGGTAATGTCTCCTCTAATGTTGTTTTGTTTTATTTTTCTTCTCCAACCCCCTAAACTCTTTTTATTCATTTCTTTTGTAACAACACCAGTATCCTAAATATACTAGGATGTTGTTATAAGAATTATTCTAGCTACACTTACACACACCTACATCTAATGTTTAAAGAACATACGGTTTCTGTGGATGGCGAATTTCTGCCTCACGAAACGATGATTGTTCAACACTCATATAACACCTTCAAATGTGGCCATTAAGATGTCACTATATTTATATATGATATAAAATATGTTTATGTTTTACTTATGCTTCTTTATTTCTCATTTATGGCATAATTTATGATTTCCATTATGGGTAAAATGCGATAATTTCATTTTAGGAAGTGCGGACTACCGCCCCATCAAAGTGATTTGAATCGTTAATGCCATATGTGGGATGTATAAAGGATGGATTAAATGGTATTATACACTATATTATACTGTAATTATATTATAAATTTATATCATTATGATTTCATTCCATTAAATACGAAATAGAAATGAAAGTAGCGTTCATGCGTACGTACGGCTTACCGTCTCCATGAACGGTGCATTTCATTTCTTACCTCTAAATGTTACGTGACATTATGAATGAATGTATATACTGTATATATATGATATATATGATATCTACATCATGAATATAATTCTGGATATAATGGATATTTCACCACATGAACAACTTGTAATTATAATAAGTTTATTTTTGACTCAAGTACCAAAGATCGACAAAACGACCGTTATTAACTTAAATAATTAAATAATGTTCATAACATGGTAATAAGGGATATAAAAGGAATAATGAACATGAAAAAGGTTATTAAGTAAATATAAATTAACTCTAGTTTATTATTCAGGAGGTTAAAGAACGGTCGAGTCAGGACAGGACGCAAGGTAAGGGAATTTCTTAACCCAACTTCCATTCTTTGGGTTAATCTCCTACTTTCAAATTATGTCATGATATTATTATGTCCTATTTTGTATTTTTACTTTCTTTATGTGTACCTATAGTTAATACACATAATAGATCTATTTTATTTTAAAAATGATCTTTTTAGAGACTTCATCTCAATCTCCTTTCATTGAGCCATATTTGGTTTTATACACAACTTTCTTTTATACGGTGTATAAACCCCTTTGACTTTTACGTTTATTCAAAAGGAATATTTTTTATACGAAGCGTTTTACTAAATGAAAAAAAGGGAATGTTTTTCTTTCCGTACATATTCTGCTACAACGACTTCTCCGCCGCCGTGACCATTATTTGAGTTCCGGCTTCCTCTACAAGCCATCACTTTTTTTTAATGAAAAATAAATACAAAGTTTTAACTTGCTTTTATTTTGGTATTGAAAATGGTTTTGAAAGCGTTTTTATTATATCAATGTGTTTTATTGACATCTTTTGATTGAAATATGGAAGTGTTATGTTTCCTTTATGCATGTTTTATGTGATACGATTATGTTATGGTTTATGATATGTTCAAACCTATTCATATGAGGAATGCATTGGACTTAATAAGTGACGGGTGGAGCCCGCTATAGCTCCTCGATGCATCGGTAGGTCTCATGAGACAATTAGAAGTGGAATTGGCCGTGGCCCTTTCCCAATTTGATTTATGGTTTTGGCCGAGGCCTTAATCATTTTAGACGTCTTGGCCGAGGCCTTGACAAAATGTTTCAGAATGTCTGGAATTATACATTCCCTCATTATGAAAGTGGTTATTGATATTTCATGTGATTATTCGACTAGTAGAATATACATGTGAGTAAGTAAATGGCATTATTTAATTTTATTTTTTCCATATTATGCTGAAGTTCAAGTTTAAAAAGGCTTTTGTTTTAGTTATACATTGCCTTAAATGTTAATGTTTATTTATGAAAGCTTCCGCAATATTGTTATCCTTACTGAGCATTTGAGCTCACCCCTTTCAATGTTTTAATATTTTCCAGGATGTGAAGAAGTATTTTAGGAATGACCTGCAGGGATAGTCAGAAGAGGATATGAGTGTGAACTATGAAGACTTTGTTATTAGTTTTTCACTTTATGATGTAATGTAACATTTATGAATGTATCTAGTGTTTCCAAGGCTACTAAACTAATTGGTCTTTCGAGACTTGATCTTTTGTGATCATGCCAATGTTACGAAGTAATGCACCAACTCTGGGTAGCTGGGGTCGGGGCGTTACACAATGCTAAGTATGAGGGAATGTCGTTGTTGTGTAAAGGAATTTTTCAATAAAGATATTGTGTGTTTTATGTTTTAAGTTGTTATGTAATGTTACTAAGCCCCAAAGACACTAGACTTATCTATATTCCATGTTGAATATTGTTAAGAGTTTATATAATAAATCATGTTTAATTGTGTAATAAAAGCAGGGTTGTTATAATATCCTTCCAATTTTTCTTATTCTCCTTTCAGGATATTCCCAGTTGAGCTAAGACACAAAGTATCCTCTACTCATTTTCTTCATTATATGATGTAATATCATAATACTCTTACTATAATGGATATAAGTTATTTTCAAATGGAATATCATATGATTTTTCAGATACCATTATCATTTGGCTCCCATTGAAGTGATTTTGAATCCATTGTTTCTAATAAATTCATCAAAATTTGACTAAAATCAGAATATTTATATCAATAACCATAAAAATAATTTTTTATTTGGGATATAGGAAATTTTATCATCCTTTATTGATAAATCCCCATAGATTCACCTCTAAAATATATTTCTACTTCCTGGAACTATGTCATTGTATGTGCAAGAAATCTATTTAATTTTAATTTCATCAAGGAAAGTATTTTTTTCATCACTTCTTCTCTACATATTTCTAACCTTGAAGATATTTATTGATTGCTAAAGTATCCTTGGTTTTTGAGATATTTCACTACTTTTCTACATTCATTTATTCTTTATATTCACTTCACTGATGCTATATGTTTCAACTTCACATTTAATCCATGTATTGACCATGGTCATTATCCTATCTTCACTTATGATCTTTTTAATAGTCCTTATACCTCTTATTTCTATTTTAATCATCACTTTGTCATATAAATTCATAAATTGTAACATTTTTTTCATCAACCACATTTTCATTATATATAATATTCCTTATTTGAGTTAAAACATCTTTGATAGGTATTTTATTCACTTTATTATTTCTTCCAACTGTGTATCTAGATCATCAGTTATTTTTTCTTTCTCTTTAATTTCTATGTTGAAAACAGACCCTTCTTTATATGAGTTTTTTATTTCCATGATTTATTACACTACATTATCCTACTGTGTAATTTTAGTTTCAAGCTAATCAACATATACTATTGACTCTTTTATAAAACCACTTATTTATTAGTTTTTATTTCATTGGATGTCAAATTCCTCAATAGATACTTCATGTTCAACATTCAATATGATGACTCATTCAGGTTCATCGTCTTTTTCATTATCAAAAAAAATATTCTATATTTTTCATCATAACATCTTCCACATCTAAAATAAACCCAACTTCACTAAATTCAATAAAAATTTCTTCTTCCTATTCTTATTTACTCAACATATTTCTCCATTAAAAACTATTTCCTGTTGAACTTAAAAATTTATGGTTTCTTTTCGAAGGAATATTTTTTTTGTCAATGTCACATATTCTTCAGCTCCATTATCTTCCTTCCTAGGGAATATTATTGCAAAATTTCCAACCATTCCATAATTGAGAAAAGTAAGTGGTGGTTTACCTTTATACCTTCCTTTTCCTCACTTGAATAACATTTATATCAATGATAGAAATTCATCATTAATATCTTCCTTATTTCACCCAACTTTATGTATATCCATATTACCAATGGATTTACCGTCAATTTCTTTTGATGATTTGCTGGATGTGATTTATGATTTTAGCAAAATTTTATAATCCGCAAGCTTACTATGAATATCATTAAGGGAAATATTTGTGATATCCTTTTCTTCAATATACAATACCATGGAATTTTACATTGGTGTAAACATTCATAGAATATTTTTCATAATATCAATGTCTTTTATCTAATCACCAATCTATACCACAACTTCTATGATTCTATTGAAGAAGGAATCAATGTTATTATTTTTGATCATCTTCTAATCATCAAACTTATTATGCGGAACTTACAACTTATCCTCTTTTACCTTGTTTTACAAGTAATAAACTAACATGTATAACCTACTAAATCAGTATCTAAATCAATCATGACATTGACTAAAGGGGGTTCATAATCCTTGTGGGATGGTAAATAGTTCCTATGCATCAAGAATGATCAATGGGGAATGATTTTTCCATAAATAATACCCCAAAATTGAAAATAGTGGACAAAAATCCTATAATAGTTGGTATTCCAATACAGTCAACAAGAGTTAACTAAAACAAGGTAGATAATTAAGAAACCTATAATGGAGGAAAAAACCTAAAACATCACATGAATCAAGATCTCCTCATAACATATGGATCACATGCTCCTCCTATAACATCCAACTCCCAAGTTATTACTATAAATAACACCCACCGACTCCTAGTGTGATTTTCCTTTTCCTAGACCTGGTAAAATAAATTCAACAAATTCCAAAAGGGAAAAGTAGGGTGTGAATAACACTAGATAGTAGAATCTCACAAAATCATTCCATGCGTAATCCATATCAAATAAACCAAATATGATCCTTTTCTAACAGAACATGTCATGGTAAATCTTTTCACAATTCATTATAAAACATGTTTTCCAAATCATCTTAATTGAATGTATAAAATAAGAATGAATAAGAATTTATATCAAATAGGTATGAATAAATCATTTCATAAACACTAGAATGTATAAATAAATTTCAATCATTTTCAATAAAAGCACTATGGTTACAATCCTCAGGGTTAATTAAATCAAGGATCATGGATCCTCACACATCTTAGTGAAATATGGATCTAAGTTTATGAACTTACCTAGATCTCAAGCCTAAATGGAATAGGATTCCACCTCAATGAATAAACACAATGACCTCATAAATTTTAGTATTGTTTTAATTTTTAATCCATGGCTAAGAAGAGATAATTAATTCCTAAAGTATGTGTCCTAGAATACCCACTAAACTATCGAGGCTCCCTATGATTTAGGTAAATCAATCAAGGGGAAAATCATTCATATAAAATTATTTCCATTAATTGTTATTTAAGTATCCCCAAATCAAGTTTTCAAATATACCATTTCTTTTCAAAAACCAAGATAATATGGTTTTAATCAAAATCCATTCATTTCAAATCTATAAACCATTGCATGCCTTCATCATCAAATTCATTCTTCAAGTCATTCCTTTCAATTCAAAACTATTTTTTTAAAATCAATAATTTATTTTAAAATCCACAATTAAAAAAGGTTGGAGACATACCATGCTATTAAAAAACATTTATCAAAGATCTTAGTTCATGTTATAGAAACCAATTAGAAACTCATTTCATTTCAAGAAAGAAATAGTGGATTCAATTGATATAGATTGTATTATGAAATCACCTACCTCAATTATGATATTATCAAACACCCAACAAGAGATCCAAAACCTAGGAGAAATTGGGACCCTATAAAAGTAAGAGTAGTTCCACAATGATTCCAACACAATGATCAAGTAAATCCAACCATATATCCATTAAAATGATCCACATAAAGTAAGAATAATAACTAAGTCAAGGGGAAACAAATAACCTTATATTTAAGCTATAATTCCCAAAATACCCTCATAAGAACATGCTAAGTCTAAAATCTAATCCAAAGGAAAGAGTTTAGATAGTTTAATATAGTGGAATGAGTTTAAGGATGCATTAAAACCCTCCATTAAGGTTTTACGTAGCTAGAGTGACTGCCTCGAAAGATCAAGCAATTGTTTGGTAATTTTAAATTCTAAAACCCCCATCACCACACCTAGTGTTTACCACCATGGAATGGTGGATTCACCCAGGAGACTTACCATGGGGTCCCACTATGATCCGGTGTTAAGATCTAGGCCTTTTTGGCCCACTATTCCCTCCACCACATCATGGTGGTGGCCATATGAGTCATGGTACATAGCGGGACTCCCCATACACCATGTCAAATTCTACACCCAAAACCATGTGTGGTTGCTCTAGTTGTATCGCATAGGATTCTCTACAGTACACTACGACCTCCACCATGACCATGGGCTACCCTTTTTCACAATGAAAACCAAAAAAAAGTTTAAAGCCTTGAGTCACCTACAACACTATATAAAGAAAAAAACCATCCTAAGGATTAAGGGAAGGAAAGAGAACCAAAAATATTACCTAAAAGAATGAGTCATGATTTTATAATTCTCCCCATCATAAAACTTTATATCCCTAGAAAGGATCATCGAGAATACTGATCCATAAAGAAATGTGTCCACTTCTCTCTTATCATCATCTCATACTCCTAAGACTCCTGAGAATCAAAACCACATTTCCATATAACTTGAATTAAAGGGATATAATTTCCATAGATAACCTTGAATTTAGAATCAAAAATAAAAATTGTATTCTCAATCATGGTTGTATTAAGTTCCAAATCTTGGGCCTCTCGATTCATAACATGAGACGGATCTAAAATATTTTTCATGTACTATGAAATTTGAAATGAGTTATGGATTGAATTAATCATAGTGGAAATTCCAAATGGTGTTCCACCTTTCCAATCCTCTCAACAACCACAAATAGTCCCAAATATCTTAGTGCTAACTTCCCCCATGTTATAATTCATCGATGACCCATTCAAGGTGAGACTCTCAAGAACACATGGTCTCCAACCATGAATTCAAAAATAAATCAATTAAAATTCATATAATATTTATACCATATTTTCATTATCACATAACTCTGAAGAAAAATATGGATCTCCAACTTCATCGCTTGGAACAAACTAGGTCCCATAAGGGAAGCTTCACCAACCTATCAGAGTGTATATTTACATGGTTGTCCATATAAGGACTCAAAGGGTTCCATTTTAATGGATGATTGGTATCTATTTTTATAGGAAAACTCAACCAACCCCAAATGGAAATCACATGCTCTTCCAATGTCATATTCAAGCATAAAGCATGTCATATAGAATCTATATATATCATTCCATCTAACTATATATCTGAGGATGGTATTTCATGATCAAATTAACCTTGGATCACATCACCTCATGGAGGACTCTTCAAAATTGAGATATAAACTAAAAATCCCTATTGGAAAAAATGGAATAAAGAAATACATGTAACCTAACAACCTCCTTCACATATAGATTTCCAAAATCCTCAACTTTGGTGGTATCCGTAATATGAATAAAGTGATCCAATTTGGTAAATCATTCAATCAACACCTAGATCACATTCTTTCCTTATGGGTATGTGGAAACACAAACATGAAATCCATAGATATCTCATCCCAATTAAAATTTTTCATAAGAAGGTACTAAATTATACATGAATTATTATGATGCTTGTACTTGTTTTGTTGATAGGTATAAAAATGGGAAACGAAATTATCAATGACTCATTTCATACAAAGCTTCCAGAATTGATGTGTTATATCATAAAACGTATTAGTCATTCCTGGGTGAACTACCCACTAGGAATAATGTAAATACCCATCACAATATTTTTCATAGGAAATATAATGACATAATGTTTCCTAGATAAAAGGATGGCCTCTATAAATAGAGATCATTCGCTAATGGTCTCCCCACCATATAAAGATTTCATGATATTTTAGAAATCATCATAAAGCTACTTCTCCTAGAGGTTTTCCTCAATAATAGAGGATTTAAATTGAGCACTTACTAGAACAAACCAAGTTTCATCCTCACAGACTCCCAAATTTATGAAAGCATAGATATCCATGAGATTCAACTCCTATGAAAATTCCATCATGGCATGAGATTCTAGATTCCTTCTCAAAGAATCAATAACAACATTATTCTTTCTAGGAGTGTAGGGAATATCAAAGTAAAAAATATTACACATATTCCTATCATTTCCTTGTATGTGTATCCAAATATTTTTATGAGAAGATATAACTCAATCTCCAGTTATCAGAGTAAACATTAGACCTTTCCCCAAAAAGTTAGTGTCACAAGATCTTAAGAACATGCATCAAAACTGTAAGTTATTAATCAAGTTTCGGAGAGTTATTCTCAAGACGCTAAATCTAAAAAGAACCAAAATCCACAACATGATCACTTTATATGAAAATACAGCCCAAACCTCAACCTGAAGCATCAAAAAATACAACATATCCCCACCCAGCCTTAGGAAAAGTAAACACAAGAGATAAAGTCAAATGGTGTTTCAACTCATCTAAGTAAGACTAAAATTTTAAATCCAAAATGAACTTAACACCATTATGAGTAAGAGAAGTCAATGGAGAAGCCAACTTAGATAAATCTTTCATGAACTAGCAATAATATCTTTTTAATCCCAAGAAGTTCTGAGCCTCAAAGATATTCTACAACTCCTCCAATGATATAATATCATTCACCATCTCAATATCAACTATGATACCATGGTTAAAGACTATTTTCCCCAATAACTTAACTTCTCAAATCTATAATTATAACTTTTACAATTTATCTTAAATTTGGTGATGTTTCAATATATCCAAAACATATCTCAAGTAAAGTACATGATCCTCCTATATTTTTTGAAAAACCATGATTTCGTCCATGAATACCAAAAAAATCAAGATATTGGTAGAAAATAATGTTCATTGGTGAAATAAACATAGTAGGAGCATTGGTCAAGATGATGGTCATAATAAGATACTCAAAGTGGAAATAACGCCTCCTAAAAGTAATATTTGGGATATTAGACTTTGTGATCCTAAGACAACAGTAACAAGGCCATTGGTCAATCTTAGAGAACAACTTCTCCCATTTAATTTGATCAAAATAATCATCAATATGTGGAAATAGATACTTTTTCTGGACCCTAACCCAAATTATATTCCAATAATCAACACACAAGAAGAGGGCTCCATCAGCCTTCTTGGTGAAAAGTATTGGTGTTGCCCAAGGTGACACATTAGGTCAAAAGAAAGCCTTTGAACATTAAGTAATCTAATTGGTTCTGTTGTTCCTTAAATTCATTTATTTCCATATGTTAGGAAGGAATATATATTGGATGAGTACTTGGTACTAATTCAATATATAACTCCACCACCTCCTCTAGTGGAAGGCTTGAAAAGTATACAGAAACACTTATGGAGACTCAGCAGCTACTGAAAGAAGTTCCCCACAAGATGATTACTCCTCTAATTTAATAGAAAACATGGATATAATCCTTCCCAACTCTATAAGAGGTGGTAATTCATGGATAGACATAAGTTCCCATTCTCCCTAAAAAAACATGACACTCCCATCAGGGGAAGTAAAGAAGACCCACAAATGATAATAGTCAATCCAAGCTTTGTGGGAAACCAAACATTTAATCTTGATAATAAATTCAATAGGTTTCATTTAAAGAACAAAAAATTACCATATATGATTGATTTTTGATAAAGATAATACACAATAGGGGAATAGAATTCCCTACTCTCTCTTTTTCCTAAGAGGTGTTGAAATTTAGACCACATCAATCATGATATCTGTTGGAAGATTAAATAGATCCATTGTGCGGTTTGATATGAAATAATGAGAGAAACTAGTATCAAATAAATGATTCATTGTAGAAAAAAAAGAAATAATAATGGTACCTCTCACTACTATAGGCCCCGCATAATCTCCCACTAGAGACTCATCCACTGTGTGAAGTTTATTTGTTCTTGATGCCTATGGATGAAACCCCATTATTCTGAAAGCATCTAACTACACCATATATCCTCTTGGTACTTATGAACCCATGCCACTATACAGGGTGCTAAAAACATGTAAAACCACTTTAAGTGTCCTAAATAGCCACATGAGATATAAATTTCTAGTGCCTTTGTGAAATCATACTTCAGGTTCCTAATGTTTCCATATTGGAAATGAGTTAGTGGGTCTTTACTAGACACTATAGTAGATCTATAAGATGTATACTATCAAGGAATAACACTATAGTTTCCACCATGAGACTCATTATTCTTTCTCAAGGAACCACAAAATCTTTCACTAGGAGTATTAGTAACACCTATCAACCTTAAATTACCATATAGGTCTATTTCCACTAATAAATCCACATATAGAACATCATCATAAGTGGTAAGCTTCAGCATGAATTCTTAAGATCAGGTATCTAATCTAAGACCATATAAAACCTCTAGTCCTTTATCTTCTTGTTCAATACCCCCTTAATTGATAACTGAAAGAATTCAAAAAAAATTAGCGTACAATTCATTTTCCATTCAACATAGTGAAGGTTGAGACACTTCATGTACTTAGACAACACCATCAACTCTTTATAGAAAATATCTATGAAAAGGGTCATTGATTATTTCAAATATAATCCTTCACTATACTTATCCAAGACTATAGAATCCAACAATATCCTATTAAGGCCCTTAATCATGAAAATGGTACACTTCACCTTAATAGAGTTTGGTGTATCCAAGAACTTGAGGAGTCACTCAATATTTCCCAACCAATCCCTTGACTCTTGAGGGTCATTCATTCCATGGAAAGATGGTGGTAAATGATAAAGAAACTCTTGGGATCAATCTGTACAATCATCCCTTAGAGGTTCCACCTTCGAATACTAAATGGGATCAGGTGTGGATCTTTGGCCCAAATCGTGGACTCTGCACAAAACTACTATAATGAGGTTCTAGTCAACTAGAGGGTTCACTAGCTAAGGTTAATTAGTATCACCCCCATGAAGCCTGGTCAAATGTCTTCACAAAGGCATGGTACTCCACAACATCAACAAATAATAAGGAAACATAAAACAAGATACATAAGAAAATTAATTTTATCAGTCATAACTCAACTAAGGAACACAAATCTTGGATCAAAATTTGGGAAAATCCTAGAATCAAATCAAACAACTCCTTAAAGACACTTTTTCTCAACTTCCCAATGTATCTTAAAGCTTACTGCAGTGAGAGATATCTAAGAAATTTCATGTAACATACCCCTTAATTCCCAAAAAATCCTATATTATATCTATCAAGAAATCCAAAATACATAATCAATATCCAAGAAGATAAAAAACATCCATTTGATACCAATTTGTCATAAACCAGCCTGGATAACCTACTAAACCGATATCCAAATTAATCCTAACATGTCCCAAAGGGTGTTACTAAAACCAAATAGGTTGGATACTAGTTCTTGGGCATCAAGAATGATCTAGGTGCGATAATTTCTTAATAAATATAGCTAAAAAACTAAAAAACAATGGATAAGAATCCAAAAATAGATGGTATCGAAAAACAATCAGTAAGAGTAAATTACCACAAGTTAAACAAGTACTAATCCCAAAAAAGAACAACAAATCCAAAACATCACATGAATCAAGATAAACACATAATAGATGGATCATATGATTTACCTATCACATCTAACTTCAAAGGTATTTCACTCAAGAACACCCACCACCTCCTAGTGGTGCTTTTCTTTTTCCTAGTCCTGGTAAAAGATTGTCTAAAAATTACCAGATGAAAAGGTAGGATGTGATCAGAAATAGCATGGTAGGATCCCACCAAAGCATTCTATAAGAAGCCCATATCAAATAATATAAATATTTAATTTAAAATATTTTCACAATTTATAATAAAACATGTTTTTTAAATAATTTCAATGAAAAGTATAAAATAGTTATAAATAAAAATTTCTATCAAAAAAGACTGAATAAATAATTTCATAAACACTAGAATATATAAATAACTGACAATCATTTTCAATCATAGAACCTTCATTATAAGCCTTGGGGTTACTTATGTTGTAAAGATTATATTGTTCCAATATATCTCTGCTTTGTGTGTTTTGATGATTCACAAAATCCACACTTTTATTAGAATGAATTTTCCTTAAGTGTTTTAGATTATATTTATCTTATGATTTGTGTTCGAATATTTATCTTACGATATGAAACCATCTTTTCTTATAATAATTAAAGAATATCTTCAGTTACACAGAAATAGAAACATAATACTTTATCTTATGAAGTTTAACTAAGATTCTCAAGATAGAAATTCGGTGGGAGTGAAAATATGAAAGGACTTTATTATCTAAAAATGTCTTTTCCATAGTAAAATGAAGTGAAGAAGTTTTTCATTACATCATAGTAACTTTTTATCTTATGTTGTAGAATTATCTTACACCCCACAGAATATATCTTATCTTATAAGGAAGAACTGATTTATCTTATTAGAATTTATCTTACTATGAACAGTTCTTTCAGTTCATGTTTTCTAAATATTTAGTATTTAATAACATCATGATTACTTTTCTAATATTTAGATAAGTCAATTCTTTTCTTTAAATCCCATAAAATGAGTTTATCTATTTAAGTTAATAACGGTATTTAAAATATTTTCCATTAATAGTAAAATATTAATATCAAGAAGATCTATGCCATCACTATCATAAAATAAATTTCTAAACTTGAAAATTTTGGCTACATATCCTTAATAACTTGTCTCATCAAGCTCACTCGACCATTATAGTTATATGGTGCTCATTTTGAAACAACATAACTATTCAATATACATATAGAGATATAGATACAAAGAAGAATAATTATAGTGGATTTCTTATTGAACATCTCAAAAAGAAAAATGTTGAAGCCCTGTACATAGAACGACTCAAATCATTTTGTGTTGTACTTATCAAGTTCTATCAATTTCACTAAAGATCATCCCAAGCTAATTTGAAGTCTATCATCTTCTCAGGACAAATCTTCATCTATTTTTAGTTTCTAATTATAATTGTGTACTACAAATGTCCCCCAAAGTTTATATTTATTTCATTTTTTTCATTCAGTGTAAGAGTGTGGTTAAGACCGTGGATATTCCTTATAAAGGGAGAGCTTGGTTGAAATCTCTTGGACCTTTTTACTAAGTGACAGCTTCTTTTACTCAGTTGGGAGCCCTCAGTAAAAGGGATATTTTTTTGAAAATAATCAAACTCGTGGAGTAGAGCATTGTTGGAGTGGACTAGGGGATTCCTATTCCCCAAACCACTATAAACCTTTATGTTCAATTTCCTTTCTTCATATTTTTTATTTCCTCTACATATACTCTTAAAGAAATAATTGAATGTTCTTACTTCAAAGTTGGTGGTCTAATATTCAATAAACTTTTAAGATCTCAATTCACCCCCACCCCCCTATTGAGTTATTCAGTCATTCATTATCTAGGACAACAAGTTAGATCAAGGCTCAAATATCCTCACACAACTTGGTGAAATTTGGGTCTATGTGTGCACACTTCGTCAGATCTCAGGCCTAAGGGGGATAGGAGTTCACCCCTAATGAATTAATTCCCTAACCTCATCAATTTTAATATCATTTTCATCATTAATTCATCACTAGGAATAGATAATAAAATCCTAGTGTGTTTGTCTTAGACAACCCACCTACCTAATCAGGCTCCCATGTGCTTCAAGTAAATCAATCAAGGGGTAGATTATTCATTTAAAATCATTTTATTCAATTATTATTCAAGTATCATTAAATCATGTTTTAAAACATCATATTTATTTTCAAAAACTAATATAAAATGTTTTTCATCAAAATCATTCCTTTAAAAAATCATTTCAAATCCATAAAATATTTCATACCTTCATCATCAAATTCATTATTTAAGTTATTACCTACAATTCAAAACATTTTACCAGAAATCAACACTTTATTTGAAAATCCATAATCAAAGTGGTTCAACACAAACCATTATATTTGAAAACATTTATCAAATATCTTATTTCATTATATAGAAACCAATTAGAAATTAATTTCAAATCAAGCAATAAACAATGGTTTCAATTGATATAAATTGCTTTATGAAAACACCTACATCAATCATGATATCATCAAAAACCCAACAATGGATCCAAAACCTATAAGAAAGAGGGATTATTATATATCAAGAAGAGGTCCATGGAATCTAGAACAATGATAAAGGAAATCCATACCTATCTACCATAAACTAATCTCCCAGCAAGGAAGAATAAGAATTGAGCTAAGGGGAACCGAATTGCCTTTTACAGAAGCTGGAATTCCAAAAAACACCTTTTAAGAACATGATCAATATGAAACCCAATCTAAAGGATGGATATCAACCAGTTTAATAGAGGTTAAATGAGTTTAAGGATGCATTAAAACCCTCCATTGATTTTTTATGTGAATGTAGTAAATTCCATGGAATATCAAGCAGTCATTTGACCATTTAAAATTCTTAAACCCCCATCACCACACCCTGTTGTTTCCCACCACAACATGGTATCTTCACCCATGATACCAACCATAGGTTCATAAAAATCCTAGTGAAAATATCTAATCTTTTTGTCTCACCACACCCTCCACCATGGTGTGTTGGTGGCCATATTAGACATGGTTCATAGCATGTCTCCCTTTGAACCACCCTGAAGGCCATGCCTAACACTAATATTGGTGTCTTTGGATATTTCACATAGGAGGCTCCAAGGGACACCACTGCTATAGTGCTACCCATTTTCACCAAATAGTCTAAAACCCGGTTTTTAAGCCTCTATGAATCTCCAACACTTTTAAAACCAAAAAAACATAAGGATCAAAGGAAATAAAATAAAAACAAATATTTTATCAAAAATAAATAATCAATATGTTACAGTACCATCCATAGATATTGTCCATCTTATCCCATATTTCTTTTTTGATGTGAAATCCATCACTTTTATATTGGTCTGGTCTTATAGGGATTTGGATTAGGTATTTTTTATTTTTTACATTAGCATCAAAGATTTTTTTGTTGACTTCAGTCATTATCATTCTTGTAGGATTACTGAAATGTATTCCATGTAATGAAATAGTGAAAACGTCAAGTCTAAGAGATCATAAGTTATATATCATGTGGTTATTTTATATTTTTAAATTATATTTGTAAAACAAATAAAACCCTTTTTCATTATCTGTATTCTTCATATTATCAACCTTTTAATAGAGATATTCATTATGAAATAACCCTGGGGCTCTAATTCCACTTGTTTCACCCAAATACCCAATACACTATAATAAGTTGGGTGAATTAGGGTGATCAATTCTTCTTTTATTCCTATTAGTTCTTGTTTTTTGAATTATCAGTAAAAATATGAACCTATTTGTATTCACACACAAACAATATTCAGATATAGAAAATAAATAAAGGATATGGATGTTTTGCATTGTTCACCATGAAGGGCTAGTCTAATGATCATACATTGATGGTGTGTCTATTTTCTAGGGATTAACAATGTGCACAGTGAGTGTTACAACTATTTAATAATGGTTCATTGTCGATCCAAGGTTGCTCCCTCTTCTTATCTCTCTCTCTACTGATTTAATATTAGGAATATAAAGGTGTAATATAGAAATCTCTTACAAATATTCTTCAATAATGATAAAACACATTCATATAATGGTGTTTTCATTATACTTTAATTTATTATTTAAAACCTAATCTCTAAGGTAGATCCTTTTTTCTTTTTATCGTCACCATATTTTCAATGGTTTTTCTCTCCCACCTTTTTGTTTTTCTGTCAATTTCTATTTTAAATTATGGAATCATTTTCCTCAAAATGCGTTACATTTATTTTCACCTATATCCCACTTAATATATCATTAAAATCTCCCTTAACTAACTATTAATTAAAATAACTCCCATGAATTTTGAAATAAATTTGAACAATTGGATTTTTTTGGGTCAACTATCTTCATGGAATAGTGTCCTTCCTTATGGTGTGGTCCTTTCTAAAACTCTTAGATTTTGGAATAGTTTCCTTCACCATGGTGTTGTATTTTTTATTCAATAAAATCCAAAAAAATAGTTAAGTCCCTTATTTAGGTACCAAGGATTCATGGTGAAATAATCTCTATATTTTTACAAACCCCTGTATTTAGATGTGGTGCAGTCTACTTACCATGGCATGGACATCCCAAAGCTTTTAATTTCATATAAAATCACATGTTATTCTTTATAGAATGGACATATTCTCACGGTGTATAATTATATGTATTATTAACCACTAGATATATTTTAGTGTTGAAACCCATCCATGGTGTGGGGATATTTAAAATACCAGTTCCATTGAAAATCACGTTAACTTTCCTTGCAGTTCAATTTCTGTCTTCGAGCATGGTCCTTCTTAATATTATTATTGATTGAATCTATTGTTGTGTGGGATGTTCTCCATGAACCAGGTACCTATAAAAATCTAGTTCCGCTAAAAATTTCCCTAACTTTTTTTATGGTGTGGAATCTATATTGCAGCATGTGACCCATCAACTCCAAATATGGAAAAGTATTGAAACTTATGTATAACTCTTTATGGAATGGTATCTTACCTTGAATTATGATGTTTTTTCTTGTTTCTTCTAGAAGTATTCCATTTATCTTGACTCCTAATAATCTCCATTAACATACACTTTCACGTTACTTCCAATAAACTCCTACTTGATAACAAATACAACATTGCAACCCAATAGTTGAAATAATTAACTAACAAGTCCATGCATCACCGCCTCTTATTATCTCTCTACACACTATTTTAAGATAAAGAAAAAATATAAAATCATATACTGTTACAATGAAATTAACCAAGTAAATAAATACACAAAACTAACATAGGTGTTTCCCTTTAGCTCTATCTATAATTTTTGCTTCAAATATTCAGTAAAGCATACATTATTCAGCTCAATAACATAAAATATCTCAAAATCTTGGATATTTAATAGATTTTTCTCTACTTGTTTTGAATTTCATGTTTTATTTTATGCTCTCCTATCTATTCAATATTTATTCTCTAAAAAATTATCAATTTTTATATAATGTGTCACCTAGTAATAGGTCTTTAAAAATATCCATAATGACCAAGTTAAATCTTCCATTAATTATACATTTATTCCCATGTTTTAAAAATACTTAAATAGATAAAACATAAAAAATTATCTAATAACATGGTGTGTTAGTATATACCATGATGTATTCCACTTAAAATACAAGATCTTCCAAAAACCATGTAATATGAAATATCTTATCCCAAAAAACATGATGTATATAAATATTTGAAACAATATCTAAAAAAATCATGGAATGTTGAATACTAATAGGGCATAGTTTTTTATATTATAAAAACCATTAATTTTGGTCACATAATTTTCACCTTTCTCATATCAATCATCCAAAAAATTATACTAGAAAACTACTCTTACAAAACCAAAAAAATGAAACATGTCATGTTTTTATCCAGTTTGAAATAGCCCTATGTTTTCCTTTTATAAGGAACCTTCTTTAAAATCATAACTTAGTTATACATCATGTTATCTTCACCATGTTATAAAATAGAATCATCTTAATTTATCTTCTTTATTCTAGTTATTTCTATAAAACCTAAAAAATAAACACAATATGTTTTATATAACATGATGTTGTTTTTGAACACTTTACCACTTTAGTTTCCATATATATTAAAACATCTTTAAATGTACTCTAAACATTAATATATCCATATTTTATCCATTTATAACAATTGAAAACAAACACAAAATATTTTAATTGTGTTCCATCATTCTATTCGTTTAATTGGAATGGGTTTTAGCACCACCCCCCCACCCACCCACCCATCCATTAAATTTGTTTCCAATTCCTAATTTTCTTAGTCTCCAAAATGCATTGTTGGTTTTCCTCACAATCTTCACCGAATCTATAAAGAAATAGTAAATCTCATCTATTATTATAATGTACATGTGATTTATTCTTGATGTAGAAAATACGAGTTTTAAAATGATTCATAAGTTTTTATCTTCATACATTTTGATTTCACATCATTTTCTATGAAAACACTTTACTCCCCTTGACTGAAACATATAGTATACTCATTAAATAAATTACTAAAGGATCATATCATGCCTTTTACTTGTGTATATTGTGAAAAAATAATCCCCCTTTTAAATATTATTTACATGATTAATGTTAGAGTATACACTTAAATCATTTTATAATATTTCCCTACATTTGATAATTATTTCAATTCCTAGTTGATTCTTTGATCCAACCAAAAATAAATAGCTAGGTTTAAAAATAAAACATATGGGGAGGTGATTTCTCAAACCTTATTAAGTCAATCAAGGTGTTTGAACACCAATATTCAATTAATACTTCTCAAAAAATATAGGATCAATGATTATTTAATATTCATTATTTCTAAGTTTAGTTACAATGGTGATTGAAGTTAAAATCAGTCTATAACTTTTCATATAGAAATAAATGCATACTCCCATCCTTTATTCACTTCCATACAATTTAAATAAGTGATTTCTTTGATAATTTAGATTTCAAACTCTGATCTCATCAAATTTTCAAACTCCTTAATTAATTATTCCTTACTTCCACCAAATATGATAAATTCAATACACATAAGTTCCATGAATTATTCTTCTATTGAGATTATTGTATATATTTTTTATTAAAAATGTCACCATTGATATCCAACAGTTTCAAGTATGTGTCTAAATAATCATACCAAGTTCGTTTTACTTTATTAAAACCATATCACTCCCTTCTAAAATGAAATGCCTTTATTTCATCATTTCCAAGTTGAAAACCCACCAATTTTTCAAAGTAAAACTTTTTTTAATCACTCCATTTAAAAATTTCATCTTTATATCAATTTGATAGATCTTGAATCCTATTTAAATCACCACCTTTAAGAATATTTAAATTAATTCAAGTCTTACCATCATTAAAAAATTCTACTAAACATAAATCCCATGAATTTGAGTAAAAAATTTACAAACTAACATTTACTTTTTTTAGAATTATGTCTCTTTCTCTCTATTCTTATTCTTTAACACCCATTTCATTCCAATGACATTGTAATCATTAGGACTCTTCACAAGATCCCAGTATTTTTATTTTCAATATGGTCAAATTATTTATTCATATATTTAAGTCATTATTCACCATGTTCTAGTTATTTATAAGATTATGGATTCACTTATGATAAAATAATAGTTCACTTGATATTATTTATCCACCGAGTTTATGTTACATTAATTTTTTCACCAATGATGCATAATTAGTTATTTCAATGATTTTTTTCTTCTTTGAGTTGGTGATTCACACACTTTAACTTTTTATTCCTCTTTATATTCAACTTCATAGTCTTCCTCATGTGATATATATTATGTTTCTCAAAAAAATGAATCATGGTCATCTTATTATCCTTGAATTCCCTCCATATTTAAGTTTATATATTTATTTATTGATTTGAATTTAATAAATTTCATATCACTAATCTCAACTATCTTATTGAGTATCCATTAAAACATAAGTATTATTTATTTTTGGTTTAATAACTAAGTATTATCCCCTTATTTTTTGCATATTTTTATTTTTCTCATGTGCTCTCTTTATTAAGTAACACTTTCTTTCAAATACTATAAAATTATTTAGTGTTTTTCCTTTAATGTCACATGTTTTATGGTGTCACATTCTCTCTAAAGCATAGAAAATTCCTATTTTGAGTTTATACCAAAACTTTTATTAATTACTTATAATAATTTATTGATATAACACCCTTTATGAGTTGTTTTTTCTTATATTATTCACCATGAAGTTCCTTATTTTGAATAATATATTTTATTTTGAAGTTATAATTGATAATACTTTGTGTTTTATTCCATTATTATCCAAATAATAATTCACTTTAATAGATGTTAATTTTTTCCCATTTTCCAGTCACAAATTATTGACAATACTTTCACTTTTATATTAATCACTCCTATGATGTATTATAATACAATTCAATACATACTTTTTTATTATATAAACATAACTCTGACTATCCTATTATAGTCATGAATAAAAATACTTCTTTTCTCTTTTTGTAAATTTATGTTTTATATTTCCACATACATCCTTATAAATCAAATAAGAAAAGTGTAAATCCCTTTTATTCTTTGGTTTCTAGGTATTTTGATCCATTTTCCCTCTCACGCATGCATCATAAGTATTTTCTCTTGATTTTCATATTAGGAATATCAATACATTATTTGTTCTTTAAAATATTTTTTATTCTTTGTTGGTTTATATTTTTTAATAATTTATTCCATAAGTTTTTTTCCTCTTACATAATTTTTACTTACTACCTACTTGATAAATATTTTTGTTGGCTCTACTTACTTGCAATAGTTCATCACTATCTTTTCTTGTGATAAATCAGGCCATTTTATTGAATGTAACTTAAAGTCCCAAATCAAAAAGCTCACTCAAACTCAATAGATTATGTTATAGTCTATCCAAAAATAGTATTTCCATAATTTTTAACTCTTTTATAGATGAACTTTCCTTTATATCTCCCTTTATCTTCAAATTTCCATCATTTCATTTCTAAACCATCCATCCCCATGATTATTCATATTCTTAAGTAATATCTCATTACCCATAATTTAGGATAAACAACCAATATCAAGAATCCATATATTGTTTTTATTGAAAGTTTTAATTATAATTTAATCCAATACTTCCTTTTATTTCTTATTCCTTTTATTCCAATAAATTCCTAATTAATTTAAGACATAAGTGGGAATCTCATCATTTTCCACTATATAAATAGTAAAGAATTTTTCTTCCTCTTCATGTGAAGATAATTATTCTCCAATGTGATGATGTTCGTGACTTTACTTTTAAATAATTTAGAGGATCACATAGATATCATTTTAACTCTCATTTTCATATAATAATATTTTTTGGATAAGTTTTGAATAATTAAAACAATACATATGGGAAAAAATGCTTCTTTGTTATATAGGGTATGTTATTACCATTTATTTCTAACTCTCGGGTTTCTCACCTAATGAGTATATTCTTTCCACATCATAATAGGTCATGTTGTAGCCTATGTTATTAAAAAATTAACACTTAATAAATCATAATAGGCTATGAATCCTCTTCTCTATAGAATCCCAATAGCTTTTAAATTATAGGAATGATCTCAATGATTTAGATTTTCTTATAACCTTTTTTTACTTCATTATTGAGCCTATTATAAATAATATTATTATTGAATATTTTAATATCTATCCTCCATATCCAACTCTAATACTACCCACAGAAAATGTCATTTTATCATTCAAACACACCTCAAACTTTCTTATTCCTCAATATACACTTTCATTAATAATATCATTGGTAAATATTATAAAATATATATTTTTGTTAAAATTTATAGATATAAATTCATCTTACATTTTCTTATTCAAGGTGATCAATTCTTATTCAAGAGATTCAATCATGTTTCTATATTCCTCAATTAAATAGTTAATTTTATCAATTAACTTATTTTTTTCTTCAATATTAATCTTGAAATATACTGCTTCTTTTAGTTTTTATTACTAAATAGTTTGTTTCTCTACTAATTCTCTAGTTGAGTGATATTAGTTTTTATTAGATCTATATACTCTGAATATTATTTGAGAATCCCACTAATATTTTTATTTTTCATCCTCTAAATATCCATCTATTTATGTTATTTTTCAAGTTCCACTTTGAGATCAACTAATACTTCTAGTTGATTGTCATATTTATTTTTACTTTTAACTTTTTAACTATTTTCATATTTCAAATAATTTTTAAACACAATTAATCCTTATTCAAGAAAAGTTTTAGTGTCTGCTTCCTCCTTACTCACATATCTCTTCTAGGTTTAAGGATCACAGCCTCTTTTCATCCCTCTACTCAATACATCAAGACAATGATAAAAAATATCAACTCACAGTTCATTATAATGAAATCAAAAAATTAAATCAATACACCAAAATGATATAGGTGTTTCTCTTCAAATCTATTACCATGTAGTTCTATAAATCTTCAATAAACCATATGTTTTTAAGATATGTCACTATAGATCTCACAAAATCTTAAATATTCAATAGTTTGATATTTACTTGGTATGAATACCAAGTTTTTATTTTATGTTAACAAATTTATTCAAAATGTATCCACTAAAAAATATATTCGTTATTATTCCATTTGTGGTTTTCAGAACTCTCTATACAGGTCAATTTAGATATCCCATTATTCATCCATGTCATCTCGTATTTTAAAAAAATATATGAAAAACATGAAAAAATATCAATCATTATGGTATATTGGTGAATAAGAGGATGTGTCAAAATTCAAATACTATATATTCTAGATACCACTACATATAAAATTTCATATCATAAAAAACATGGTGTAGACACCTAAAAAAGTAAATGTCACTGTAGAGACCTGAGGTTTTCCTAAATGCAACATAGATAAATTTTGAGTTTCAGAGTCTTGGGATCTTTTTGGAGTTAAAGTAGTAAATTTACCTTACCAAAATACCTTAGAAAAAAATTATTGTTATTTTGATCTCAGGATTTTATGTTTACCCTAAAATTATTTTTGGTGAATTTCGGACTATGTCGAGTTTTATATGTTTTTTAAAATTTTGTTACTTAGATAAATATTATTCTTGGTGCTCATATGGTGGATAAAGACCCTGGATTTTGGTTTTCAAACATTAAAATATTTTTAAGTTGTATTTTAGATGTCATATTGATACAACAAGAAAATGCAGGCAAGGCGGGGCCTTGAAAATAATACTTTAATTATAAAATAATATTACATTTAGACCATGTGTGGAGATTCATGAGCATTATTATTTCCCCTCTAAACAGAGCCTCATATTGGGAATCTAAGACTGTGGTTTCTTCTAGAATGGGAATTTTACCCAAGGAATAGTGTAAGTTTAGTTTTCATCTGGGGCCCCTAGGATGGACTATCGCAATTGTTGATTATTTAATTAATTTTAATTTCCTATGAATTTTCATGGTTTCAACCATATTTTTGGACTATAAAACCATAATTATGGAATATATCTAGGGTTATCCACTATTTTCATTGATATAACCCTATAAGGAGGGATATATGGGATATAGAGACCAAATTGTGGTAGAATCAATGTTATATTGAAGGAATGGGACAAAATCTACAACGAATTTGATGATTGTATTGGGTGGTGATGATGAGAAGAACCATGGAATGGAGAATTGATTAAAATTATAGTCATTTTTCTATGAGGTGGGAATTATTATTTCCATGATTCCCTATTCTTTTTGATTTTTTTCATTGATCTTCAATTGTGGATCTACTTTCCCTATTTCATATACCTATAAGCTTACCCATTGTTATTTTTGGCATGAGATCTATTATTTCCTCACTATTATCCCTGGTTTTAGGATTTTTGTGTCAATGTTTGGTGGTTGGTATTTTAAATGGAAACTATTCATCTCCCATTAGGGTTTTCCTTGGTTTTTCATTATCTGTTATTTATGCATTCATCGATGGCCTTCTCCAATGATGAAAATTTGATAAATATCAATCTAGATCATATTATGTTTGAAATATGGGACCAAAAGTGATTTATTTGGGTTCATAAGTAGATAATAAAGTCATATGGATGGTTCATTGGGTGATTATATATCATAAGTGGTGCATTGGTGTGGATACCATTCAGGTAGCAATGATAAAGAAAGAGAGGGTTCTTATGAGGTGATTGTGAACCCCATTTTTTATGATTTATAAATGGAAACTTTATTTTGTGTGTAGTTTGGATACACTCAAAGTGTGGACAACACGAAACAACATGGATAGTAGTATACACCCAAGGGAATTTCAAGGACCACACACCATGTGAGAGGAAAGTCACATCATTTAGTTAGGGACTGCATGAATCGGGAAGCTGGTGATGCATTCTGAGTGATCTGTAATAGTTCGCATATCATGTACCTTAGGTTACATACTGTTTAGAAGGACATGGTCATGCTGCATAATGAAGCAGCACACAACCAGACAATCCCTAAGGTAAAATATGATGTGTACCCCTAAATTACATGTCATGTAATTTTCCAACCTTGTTGACATTATGGTCTACTTTTCTCAATTTCTATGATTTATTACATGATCCCATCCTAAGGATATCCTTAATCTACACCCCAAGATTTAATGAAGCCTTAGGGATCAAATTAGAAAATCTCGGTCTACAGGGAGTGTCTAAATTTACCCAAATGGTGAATTCCTCTAGTATAAGAACACTGAAATTGGAAACACTTATGTATAAAACCTAAAATAATAAACAATAGATGAAAATAATGTCAACTAACTTAATATAACCATTCGATAATTGGTTGTACCCTACATTAACTATAAACCAAATTTTATTGCATAGCCAGTTCTCGAATCGAACTTTGAACTAAAATCTGGGTTAATTATCCTATTTCCAAAATTTCATGGATTATCTAGTAAGAATCCAAAAAAAACATTTTAATTAATTTAATGTGTTTTTATCAACCATTAAACCAAGAAATTTCTCTCAAGATCAAATAAAACTAAGAGCATTCCCATTCTCACTTGATGGAACTGTAAAATACTGGGTGTATTATTTATAACCTGAAGATGTAACTTATTTGAATGATTTGAAATATCTTTTATTGAAGAGATTTTTTCTAGAATCAAGGACCAATTATATTCAAAAATACATATCAGTAATCAAGAAAGACCAAGGGAAGTCAATGTATGCGTACTGGGAGCGATTCAAGAAGTTATGTGCAAGCTTTCCACATCACCAAATTAGTGATCAACTCCTCATCCAGTACTTCTATGAAGGAATCACACCTTTGGAGAGAATCATGGTGGATGTTGTGGATGGAGGACCATTTTTGGACCAAACACCAGTATCCGCATGTTCATTGATCAAAAATATGGCACAAAAACTCCCAATAATTTTGAAATCGAGGTACACCACATGTTAGAGGAGTACATCAGGTAAGTTTATCTTCTCTTGAAATTAATTTAATTGATACCAAGTTGGAATAATTGAAAACTATGGTAAGACAAATTTCTTTGGATCAAAAGACATCACAACCCTCTCCTATAAGGACTTGTGGCATTTTCCTTGAAATAGACCACCCAAATCACTATTACTCCCAACTACAAGAGACATAAGATTGTGCAGTAGTATTCCCTAGGAGACCATATCAGCAGAAGAAACAACCACATCCCCATAAGAAGTATTATTAATTTTCTCCAACATATAACCAATGGTTTAATGATCAACTAGACATGAGTTATGGCTCTGTATAACAACAAAGGCACCCTTTTCAATAAAATTTCCAATAGCCTCTGCATTACCAACAAGGTTTCCAATAACCCCAAAAGAGATTTGAAGCTCAAACATCAACAAGATAGCAACAATGGAATCCCCAAAAAAAGGTATATTATAACACTGATTACCTTTTGAAACAAATTGTTCTTAATAAAAAAATGAGATGAAGATTCAAGGTTTGGAGTTGAGGGAGTTGAAGACACAAATGATCCAAATTTCTACTACCCTCTATGGACTAGTAAGTAAGAACTCCAGAAATATTCCTTCCCAACCTCCTCCAAATCCCAAAGGAAATGTGATGTGAACCATGCAGAAGGCACCGAGTTGATTGCTCGGGTGGAGGAATTGGATTTGCAAGGCCCAATGACGTGAGGAAGATTAAAGAGGTTGAATGCTTCAATGGGCTCTCATCTTTCATCATTAAAGGCCCAATGGGTATTACCTTGCATGGATGGAGAAAATGGGCCTATTATCTCACTTATTCACACCCAATCATGATGTTTAATGGTTGGCCCACATGGTTGCACGAATTTGGAAGCCTTATCCACATGGAGGATTCTAGAAATGGAATCTTTGGGCACCAAAGTCAAATCTGGTGGGCTATGCACTCAAAGTCAATTCCGGTGGGCTATAGTTGGAAATTTGTGTGCTACTTTTCCAAAAAGTCTTTGATAGACTTTACCTTTTTGACTTTAATGGGACAAGGTAGGAATAGGCTTTATGACTTTATGATATTAGGCCCTTGACCTTTTATGTCACCCCTTGGCTATAAATAGACACCCCATGGCATTGTAATCTCATTCAAGATTTTAATTGAGAGCTTATGATTTGTTTCTCTCCATTGTGTGAGGATTGTTCCAAATTTCCCTTGATCTTGTGCATTCTTTCCTTGTCAATATACAAGTTAGATTGGTGATCTAAGATCACAAAGCCCCCAATTCTATGCCTCAACCCAAGTGTGTTGTTGTGTGGATTGTCCATCACACCCCCCCTTTGAGTGCGTTGTCTAAGTAGTAGGTCACGCTCCATATAGCATTGGTTGACTACTTGCTTCCACTATCCATACCCTTCACCCGTCACTTAGCCCCAAACCGCATCTGTCATCCGCCGCCCTACGCTGTGAAGATCGGGTCACCCCGTGCGTCTTGCATCAGTTGGTATCAGAGCTTCGGTTGACATGGTAGGAACCTATCCCTTCTTTTACATTTGTCTTACCCATTCCTCTCATTATCCTTCCATATCATCCACCCATTTAAAAAAACCCATTTCTTGAAAACCTCCAGAATTGGCCTACATTGTGCAAGTTTGAAATATTATTGCATTGAGCCAATTATTCATCAATCTTCTTTTCTCATTACGTGATTTGTATCCAGCAAAAAAAATCAAATTATCTCAACTCATCATTTTGTACTTTTCAATATTAAGCACATCCTTTCTTTGAGAGATTTAAAAAACGTCTTACTCTCCATTCATCATCTTGTGCTTTAAAACTCCAAGCACAACACTTTTTGGGGATAATTGACAAAAAAAAGTGAAAAAAAAGTGGATACAATTACTCCATCTTCGTTCTTTTCAATATTAACACTTTCCATTTCAATATTGGCTCGTATTGTTATTAATTTTTCTCATCTTGCACAATCGGCCAAAATCCACACACCACACCTTTCCACCCATTTTCTACCATTTACCCTTATTTCAACCCCCTTTTCCACCCTTTACCATTTTGTTAGATTTTACCACTCAAACGGGTTGTGTGAAACCATCCTCCGATGCAATCTTGGTTTGAGAAGGATTGGTGGCACGTGATCACTCCAAATAAGGTATTATATTTCATAAGAGTTTGGGATTTTAATTGAGTGTTGAGTGGAGAGAAATTAAAAAAATAGTATTGTGTGTGTGAGTGTGTACATTTCATTGTGTGTGTGTGTGTGTAAATCTCGTGTGTGTGTGTGTCATTGTAAGTGTGTGTGTGTGTGAGTAACTCTTGTGTGCGTGAGTGTGTACAACTTGTGTGTGTGCGTATGTGTACATATTCGCATGTGTGAGTTTGTGTGTGTTTCTCCCCGTGTGTGTGTGTGTTTGTGTTTGTGTTACACATCATGGTAGAAGACCGTGGGAAGAAAATTGCTCATGTTAGCGATGAAGGAAGTCAAAGTAGATCTCCCGCACCCGAAGCTACACAACTCCAAATTCAAGCTTTGGTGAGCCACTTCGAGAGGCTTCTTAATCGAAAGTTGGAAGTGCTACATGAGAGGATTGACAACCTGGAGAATCAACCAAGCCCAAGGATGATCCATGACAACCAGCAGCGAGCTCAGGCACCACGTCTCCCCCACATCATGGAGGAGGAGATAGAAAACTTTGATGGTGATTTAGAGGATTTCTTACAAAGGAGGAGGTTGTACCAAAAACCAAGAGGAGGCCAAATAAGACCACATGATGATGAACTACTTGGCGGGATCAAGGTGAAGATCCCTTCATTTCAAGGGAAAAGAGATCCAAAAGCATACTTGGAGTGGGAGATGCGGATCGATCTGGTGTTTTCATGCCATGCATATTCCGAGGAAAAAAGGTCAAACTTTCTTCCCTTGAATTTTCTGATTATGCTTTAATTTGGTGGGATCAAATGCAAAAGGAAAGGTCAAGATATGGTGGACGCCCTATCAACACTTGGGAGGACATGAATTTTTCCATGCGGAAACGGTTTGTTCCCACACATTACCATAGAGATATCCACAACAAACTTCAACGCCTCACCCAAGGGAGTAGGAGTGTAGAAGACTACTACAAGGAGATGCAAATTGCCATGATTCGAGTAAACATCGAGGAGGATCCGGAGGCAACCATGGCACGGTTTTTACATGGGCTCAATCGGGAGATTGCGGATCAAGTGGAGATGTACCACCATGTGGAGATACAAGACATGATCCACCAAGCCACCAAGGTAGAACAACAAATCAAAAGAAGGAGAAACGCGAGGAAGCACACTACTCCATTCACACCCTGGAGAAATCCGATGAAGGACATTGGAGAATTGTCAAAGCCAAAAGAGGTGGTTGATCGTAAAAATGAAAAGGTAATTCTTCCACCTAAGAAACCTACTTTTGAGGCTAACCAAGCAAGGAATCGGGATATACGTTGTTTCAAATGTCAAGGAAGGGGTCACATTGCTAGTGAATGCCCAAATCGTCGCACCATGATCATCAATAAGTATGGAGAATGGGAGACCGATGGAGAGAGCTCCGAAGAGGAGGAAGATGAATCTCCAGAAATTGAAAATGGAGAATTTGCGGAAGATGGCGAGATTCTTGTCACTAGAATAGTTTTAAGTGCACAAATGACCGTTGGAGAAAAGGAGCAGCAAGAGAACCTTTTTCCATACACGATGCAAGATCAATGGGAAGGTATGTAGTGTTATTGTTTATGGTGGAAGTTGTAGCAATGTGGCGAGCACCGAGTTGGTGGAGAAGTTGGGACTCCCGACTTTAAGGCATCCAAATCCATACCGACTTCAGTGGTTGAATGATTGTGGGGAGATGAAGGTCACCAAGAAAGTGAAGGTATTGTTCACCATCATTAAGTACAAAGATGAGATTTTGTGTGATATTGTTCCTATGAAAGCCTGTCATTTGTTGTTGGGACGACCATGGCAGTACGATCGACATGTTACTCATGACGGTTTCTCAAATCGTCACTCTTTTGTACTCCTAGGGGAACCTATAACCCTCAACCCCATGTCACCCAAGAAAATTTTGGAAGATCACATTTTGATAGAAAAGAAAAAAATGAGTGATAAAGAAAAAAAAGAGTGAAAATGAAAAAGGTGAGAATGAGGGAATGAGAGAAAATGAGAGAGGAAAAGAAATTGAGAGCAAAGAAAAATCAAGAGGGAAAAAGAATTTTAGTGAAGAGAGAAGTGTGATGTTGGCAAAAAGAGCGAGGTTAAGGAAGTTTTGTTTTCATAGAAAACCCTCATAGTACTCATGTACAAAGAGGTATTTCTAAATACTAACGACTTATCCCCTTTGCCAAATGTTGTTGAGTCCTTGTTGTAGGAGTATGATGATATCTTTCCAGAAGAGGTGCCACCAGGTTTTCCACCCATTAGAGTTATTGAGCATCAAATTGACCTCATACTCGGAGCATCACTACCAAACTGCCCTGCATATCGCACCAACCCAGAGGAGACAAAAGAAATTCAAAGGAAAGTTCAAGAGCTATTGGATGTGGGATATGTCAGAGAGAGCCTTAGTCCTTGTGTCATACCGGTGCTTTTAGTACCAAAGACGGATGGAACATGGAGAATGTGTATTTATTGCAGAGCCATCAATAACATCACGGTCAGGTATCATCATCCTATCCATAGGTTATATGACATGCTAGATGAGTTAAATGGCTCTACAATTTTCTCTAAAATTGATTTAAGAAGTGGCTACCATCAAATTAGGATGAAAGAAGGAGATGAGTGGAAAACAGCATTTAAGACAAAACATGGACTTTATGAATGGATAGTCATGCCCTTTGGTCTCACCAATGCACCTAGCACATTTATGAGGTTAATGAATCATGTCTTACGTTCCTATATTGGGAAATTTGTGGTAGTTTACTTTGATGATATTATGGTATATAGTAGGACGTTTCATGAACATGTAGATCACTTAAGAAGAGTCCTAGAGGTGTTAAGGAAAGAAAAATTGTTTGGAAACATTAATAAGTGTGAATTTTGCCTCGATAAGATTGTTTTCCTTGGATTTATTGTGATCGGCAATGGAGTAGAATTTGACACCAAGAAGATCAAAGCAATTCAGGAATGGCCAACTCCAACCGCCGCTGGGCAGGTAAGAAGTTTTCATGGGATTTCTAGTTTTTACAGGAGATTTGTGAAGGACTTCAGCACACTAGCAGCGCCATTGAATGAGTTGACCAAGAAGAATGTTCCTTTTAAATGGGGAACAACTCAAGAGAAGGCCTTTCATGCTCTTAAGGAGAGACTCACCCACGCCCCTCTACTTTCACTTCCGGACTTCGGTAAGACCATTGAAATTGAATGTGATGCAAGTGGAATTGGCATAGGAGGAGTACTCATGCAAGAAGGTAAACCTATTGCTTTCTTTAGTGAGAAGTTAAATGGCCCAACTCTAAACTATGCTACATATGATAAAGAGTTGTATGCATTGTTTAGAGTTCTAGAAACATGGCAACATTATCTTTGGACTAAAGAATTTTTGATCCATTCTGATCATGAGGCTCTTAAATACCTTAGGAGCCAACATAAACTAAATAGGAGACATGCTAGATGGTTGTAATTCATTGAATCATTTCCATATGTCATCAAGCATAAAAAGTGTAAAGAAAATATTGTGGACGATTCAATTTCATGTAGATATTCTCTTTTATCCTTGTTGGATTCAAAACTACTTGGTTTTGAATACATTAAGGATTTATATGCCACCAATAGTGATTTTAGTGATCCTTATGAACATTGTAAACCTGGAGTTAGTTGGGAAAAGTTCTATTTACATGACGGGTTCTTATTTTGGATGGATAAGCTTTGCATTCCCAATTTCTCTATTCGTTTACTTTTACTAAAGGAGTCACATTCTGGTGGGTTAATGGGACATTTTGGTGTTGCAAAAACTTTAAGCATTCTTAGTGAACATTTTTATTGGCCTAGGATATCTAGAGATGTTGAAAAATTTGTGGGAAAGTGCATTGTTTTGCATAAATCCAAATCAAAACTGAACCCACATGGACTATATCTTCCTCTCCCAATCCCCAACACCCCTTGGGAGGACATATCAATGGACTTTATTGTGGGGTTACCACGGACTAAGAGGGGGAGAGATTCCATTTTTGTTGTGGTGGTTCGGTTTTCTAAAATGGAACATTTTATTCCCTGTCACAAAATAGATGATGCCACTAACATTGCACAAATTTTCTTTCAGGAATTAGTCAAACTCCATGGGATTCCAAGGACGATTGTGTCGGATCATGACACAAAATTCCTCAGTTACTTTTGGAATACCTTGTGGAGAAAACTGGGCACGAAGTTACTATTTTCCACTACTTGTCATCCGCAAACCGATGGGAAAACGGAGTTGGTGAATCGGACACTATCATCCCTTTTGAGAAGAATTGTCAAGAAGAATCTTAAGAATTAGGAGGAGTGTCTACCCCATGTGGAATTTGCATATAACAGGGCCAATCATTCCACTACTCAATATTCTCCATTTGAAATTGTTTACAGCTTTAACCCCCTTGCCCCTATTGATCTAGTGTCATTTCCTTTACAGGAAGCAACTAATATGGATGCGAAAGGGCATGCAGAATTCATAAAGAAACTCCATGAAAAGGCAAGGAAAAATATTGAGCGGATGACCCAGAAATATGTTGATCGTGCAAACAAGGGTCACAAGCAAGTGCTGTTTGAACCTGGTGACTTAGTCTGGATTCATATGCGTAAAGAAAGATTCCCCAACAAGTGGAAATCAAAACTCATGCCTTGAGGAGACGGACCTTTCCGAGTGCTTGAAAATATTAACAAAAATGCTTACAAGATATCTCTCCCAGGTGAGTATGGTGTAAGTGACACTTTCAATGTTTCTGATCTTTCTCCTTTTTTGGGTGTAGAGGATGAAGAGTCGAGGATGACTCCTTTTCAAGAGGGGGAGGATTATGCGAACCATGCGGAAGGCACCGAGTCGATTGCTCGGGTGGAGGAATTGGATTTTCAAGGCCCAATGATGCGAGGAAGATTAAAGAGGTTGAATGCTTCAATGGGCGCTCATCTTGCTTCATTAAAGGCCCAATGGGTATTACCTTGCATGGATGGAGAAAATGGGCCTATTATCTAACTTATTCAAGCCCAAGCATGATGTTTAATGGTTGGCCCACATGGTTGCACGAATTTGGAAGCCTTATCCACATGGAGGATTCTAGAAATGGCATCTTTGGGCACCAAAGTCAAATTCGGTGGGCTATGCACTCAAAGTCAATTCCGGTGGGCTATAGTTGGAAAGTTGTGTGCTAATTTTCAAAAAAGTCTTTGATAGACTTTACCTTTTTTAATTTAAGGGGACAAGGTAGGAATAGGCTTTATAACTTTATGATATTAGGCCCTTGACCTTTTATGTCACCCCTTGGCTATAAATATCCACCCCATGGCATTTTAATCTCATTCAAGATTTTAATTGAGAGCTTATGCTTTGTTTATCTCCGTTGTCTGAGGATTGTTCCAAATTTCCCTTGCTCTTGTGCATTCTTGCCTTGTCAATCTACAAGTTGGATTGGTGATCCAAGATCACAAAGCCCCCAATTCCGTGCCTCAACCCAAGTGCGTTGTTGTGTGGATTGGTCATCACCCCCCCCCCCTTTGAGTGCATTGTCTAAGTAGTAGGTCACGCTCCATATAGAGTTGGTTGACTACTTGCTTCCACTATCCATACCCTTCACCCGTCACTTAGCCCCAAACTGCATCCGTCATCCGCCGCCCTACGCTGTGAAGATCGGGCCACTCCGTGCGTCTCGCATCAAAATGTCAGTGTCATCACATTGATAAGTGGGAAGAAAACAACTGATACATATGCACCTATCATTCCACCAAGATTCACCTCAATCCTAGAGAATACCCATTCTATACCAACTGATGAGAAACCCAAGGAGAAAGATAAAGGTAAGAAAAAGATTGATGATGTTCCTCCTAAACCTCTTCCTTTTCCAAACAGAGTTATACAAACCAATAATATGGCTAAGGAGGCAATGAAAAAAGAGGTTTTTCACACATTCAAGCATGTGGAGATAAGAATACCCCTTATTGAATCCATTAAGAAAATACTAAGGTATTCCAAATTCTTAAAAGAACTTTGTAAAAATCAAAGAGGGGTCAAGGGAAATGAAAGTATCAATCATGGAAGGAATGTGTCAGCACTCATTATACCAAATATTGAAATGCTAATAAAGTTCAAGGATCCATGTAAATTCATAATCCCATTCACCGTAGAGGATTTTCACTTTTCTAATTCTCTTTTTGATTTAAAATATTCCATAAATGTAATGCCCCACTCTGTATTCTCTTCTTTACTAGTTGGTGAGTTGAAGACGAAGAGAGTAGTGGTGTGTTTGGTGAATATATCTATATCATATCTAGTGGGAGTCCTTAAGGATGTATTTATTCAGGTAAAAGACATGATCTATCTAGTATATTTCTATGTGATTAACATGGAGGATTGTTAGGTAAGTTCTCATGATCCCATTATCTTAGGTAGGCCCTTCCTCAGAACTGAAAAAAAAAACAATCATAAATGTCCATGAGGGTACACTCTCAATGGATTTTGGAGATGAAGTTGTAATATTAAATGTAATGGACTCCATGAAGTACCCCTTATAGGACCATTATTATTTTGTTATCTCCCATTTTGAACCACCAAGTAAAAACCTCATGGATTTTGATTGTCCTATTCTTAGAGATATTATAAGTATTGGTTCTAGTTTGATGTCTAAGAGCACTTCCACACCTATTTCTAATGAACAAACCTCTCTTAGATTTGATTTTGAAATGGATTCATATTTTGATCATGTTCACTCTGATTATGACTTGGCTATTTAGTATGCTGATGGATTTGATGTATTATTCTCTGATTTTGATGATTTTTATTTTGGTACTGATGTTTATTGTGCACATATTTCAGTTCCATCAATGTATCCATCCATACATCACCCCCCCCCCCCACACTGAAACTCAATCCATTTCCACAAAATATAAAATAATCATACTTTTGAGAAATTACCTATTATCATTGCTAATAATATCTCTTTTGAACATGAAGAAAAACTTTTGAAACTTTTGAGGGAGAACATAATGGAAATAAAGTAGACCTTAGATGACATATTAGGTATTATCCCCTTTATTTTCATGCATAGGATTCTTCTGGAGGATGGGGATAAATCAGTTAGGCATCCACAAAGTAGACTGAATCCAAATCTTTTGGAAGTTGTGAAAAAAGAAGTTGAAAATTTTATCAAGGCAGGTATAATTTATCCCATTTCAGATTCCCAGTGGGTGAGTCCTATTCAGTTTGTGCCTAAGAATAGTGGTTTTACTATTGTTAAAAATTATAAAGAGGAGTTAGTTCCAATGAGGGTGAAAAAAAGTTGGTGTGTGTGTGTATTGATTATAGGAAACTAAATCAGTCCACTTGTAAGGACCATTTCCCCTCCCATTTATTGATCAAATTCTTAAGAAACTAGCTGGGAAGACACATTATTATTTCTTGGATGGATTTTATAGATATTTTCAGGTTCCTATAGCTCTATAAGATCAGTAGAAGACAGTATTAACTTGTCCATTCAGTACATTTGTCTACCGAATGATTCCATTTGGACTTTGCAATGCCCTAGGTACCTTCCTGAGATGCATGGTGAGTATTTTTTTGATTTTCTTAAGACCTACATGGTGGTATTTATGGATGATTTTATAGTTTATGGGTCTTCATTTGATGATTGTATCTCTAGTTTGGGAAAGGTGTTGAATCATTGTATTGAGAAGAATCTAGTCTTGAACTTTGAAAAGTGTCATTTCATGGTAGAGAATGGGATTTCCTTAGGGCATGTAGTGTCAAAATAGGGGATAGAGGTTGATAGATCTAAGGTAGATATTATTTCATCCTTACCCTATACTTCATGTGTGTGTGATGTTAGATCTTTCCTAGGGCATGCAGGATTTTATTGGTGCTTCATCAAATATTTTAGTAAGATTGCTCTTCCAATATCGTGATTACTTAAAAAGGATTCTAATTTTGTGTTTGATGGTTCTTGTAGGACTTTCTTTGATGATATAAAATATTTTATGACTCCTCCATGTATCATACATCCCCCACGGTGGGACATTCCATTTGATCTGATGTGTGATTCTTCAAACTTCACAGTTGGATCAGCCTTATCATAGAGGTTGGAAAGACGTTCACATGTTATTATCTATGCTTTGAGGAAATTGGATTTAGCCTAATCAAACTACAAAACCATGAAAAAATAGTTTCTTTTTATCATATTTTCTTTAGATAAATTCCTTTCATATTTATTAGTCTCTAAAGTTGTTGTTTTTTCTGACCATGCTTCTCTAAGGTACCTCTTGAAGAAGCCAGATGCAAAACCCAGACTTATCCGATGGATGTTGCTTCTTCAATAATTCGATATTGAAATAAAGTATAAGAAGGGTTCATAAAACTTGGTGGTGGACCACATGTGTAGGATTACTCACACATTAGAGGCTAACACCTTAGATTATGTACCACTTCAGGACACTTTCCCCGATGAGAATCTTTATTCAATCTCAAGTACACATCATTGGTATGATGATTTAGTTAACTACCTTGTTACCTCTGAAATTACTACAAATTTAAAGAAACATAAATTCCAAAATCTAAAAAGTACATCAAGATTTTATGTTTGGGGTGATCCCTACCTCTGGCGCATGTGTAGTGATCAATTTATTAGGAGGTGTATTTCTGATCATGAGTTTGAGTATGTTCTACATTTCTTCCATACACTTTCATGTGGAGGACACTTTGGACCCCAACTAATAGCTAGGGAAGTCTTAGAATCTGGATTATATATTTCTATCTTATTCCATGACACTCATGTGTTTTATAAGTCATTATCACATTGCCAACACACTGGGAACATTTCTAGTAGACATGAGATTCCCTAACAACCCATATTATTCTGTAGATTTTTTATGTATGGGGAATTAATTTTATGGGTCACTTTTCTAGTTCATTTGGTTTTTTGTATATTTTGGTTTCTGTTGATTATGTGAGTAAATGGGTGGAGGCTAAGGCCACTAGGACTGATGATTCTCATGTTGTAGTAGACTTTGTCAAGAAATAGATTTTTTGTAGGTTTGGAGTACCAAAGGCCATCATCAGTGACCAAGGGACACACTTTTGTAATCATAATTTTTCTTCCCTACTTCAGAAGTATGGCGTGACACAAAAAACATCAACACTATACCACCCCCAAAAAAATTTCCAGGATAAGGTTTCAGATTGGGAGTTGAAAGAAATTTTTGAGAAAACCATGCATCCAAATAGAAAATATTGGAGAAAGCGCTTGGATGATGCGTTGTGGGATTATAGGACAGCATACAAGACCCCCATCAGTATTTACCCATTTTATATTGTTTTTGTTAAGTCTTTTAATCTCCCTGTGGAAGTTGAGCATCGTTCATATTGGGAAATACAGAAATACAACATGGATTTGGCCCAAGATGGAATTCAACAGACGCTTAAAATTCAAGAGATTGAGGATATTTTATTGTTATCATATGAGAACTCAAGGCTCTATAAGTAAAGATCAAAAACAGCTCATGACATAATGATATAACAAAGGTAGTTCCATGTAGGAGATAAAGTTCTACTCTACAATTCACAACTGAAGCTGATATCTGGTAAGTTTCATACCAGATGGTCAGGTCCATATGTTGTGTCTAATGTTTTTCCTTATGGTGTAGTGGATATCATGAAAGAGGACACAGGAAGGATCTTTACAGTCAATGGGAAACATTTTAATAAATACATTGAGGTACTTCCTACTGATGTAGTTGATTTCATCACACTTCATGACCCCATCATTACTTGAAAATTTCAGGTTGTTCCTAACCCTTTCACTTTTATATAACTTTTTTGATTTAAAATTATACATTTCATGTGTACATATCATATCATAGGTTCATATTGAGGAAAATTCAATATTTTAAGTGTGGGGGAGGGGACAAAATTTTGGGGTAGATATTTAGGATTTTCATTTGTGTGTTTTTTTCTATTAATTTTTCAGTTAATTTTTTCAAAAAAAAGTGTTTTTTTGTGTTTTCTTTTAATTTTTCAGTTAAATTTTTAAAAAAAACCAAAAAAAACATATCATGTAACATACTCATTTAGATATGGAATATATGTAAAATGCATGTTTTCAAAATTTATCAGTGGAGTGATAATAATGAGAAATGTTTCTTCATAAAAGGGTTGATTTTTATAAAAATTGAAGTCTTCAATGATATGATTGGTTGTGTAATTATAAAACCTTTTATATTTGGCACCAATCTTTGTGATATTTGTTAATGGTAAATTATTTCATTGATTTCTCCACACAACTTTTCACTCAACCATGACTTGTGAAATTTTTCCTACTCAATTGAAGGTATAGTCATGTTAAGTAAAAAAAATCATTAGCTGATCCATACGTTCATTTCTCTTCTAACCAGTTTCATTACTATATTGAATTAACCTATGTGTGTGTACCTGTTATCTGACTGTTGCATGCCCTTAAAAAATATGGGTTGTGTCTTGGGTAGGTCAAAAACCAATCATCCTCAACCTATGATCTTGTTATAACTATTACAATTAGTGTTGTGAGGATATCAAAAAAGGGTTGATAGATGAGTGTAAGATTTGTTCCAAGTGAAACTTTTGAAAAAAAACATAAATAACACATGATGGGAGTGATTAAATGTACAACACGTGAGGATATCTAGATCAAGATCTTAAGGTTTGACTTTTGGGAATGCTTAAGTGAGTGGGTCTTGAAATCTGATTGCAAAGGAATGTAGAACAGGTTCAATGAATTAAACTAGGTAAGAAGAATTGTTTTACTTGATCTGAATATACTAAATAAAGGGTGGTGATATGAGCTTGAAATGGTTGGAACACATACACATGGGGAATTAATTTCATGGTGGACCCATAACTTGTTTCTCTATGATTAGTGTTATTAATATCACTGAATTTTATTTTGATATAATTTATGAGACAATTTCTTTCAAATTTTTTGATATTTACTCTTGATGGAATTCTTACTTTTCCTATATTTCCATTGTGGATTGAGGAATATGAGCATGCATATCTTGTCACAATTTTTTGGAATACATGATATGAGGTTTTTCTTAGGAGTGAAAAAGGGTAAGTGTGGGGGATTTGAAAAAACACAATTTTATTGAATATTTTATTGATAATAAATGATAAAATTTCCTCACATTCTTCTAAATATGTTTATTTATATAATATTTGAGATTAAATCATTAATTTGAAAATTTTGATGAAAATTCTAGTTTTACCCTTTAAAATTCACTGTAGTATTTTTAACAAAATATTTTTATTTGAAATATTTAAACTTAAAATTTTGTAAATGTGTTCCTGAATTAATTTGATACTTTTTCATTCAGGACATGTGATCTAAATAGTGCATTTTGTTGGACTAAATGGTCCATGAAATCAAATATGGACTGGACTCGCCAGATTGGACACCACTTCAGTATTTGGGACATAACTTCTTCATCTGTGCTTATAATGAACCAAAATTTGGAGAGGATCTCTATAAAAAAATTACAATTTATCCTTCTATAAAGATAATTTATTCACGTGTTTTTGTATCCAAGAAGGTGGGGAAGGTTGGATTAAAATATTTGGCCAAATTTCCTCATTCACACTTGAAACCACTTGAAACATATCGTCCCCTCCACTCTATAAATATGTATTTTTCTCATTTTTAAGGGTTGTAAAGTGCATTGGGAGATTTAATGAATATGATAATTGTTTTAAATCCATTTATTAAGGCATTTAAATAGGGATATCTCTTGAATCTAAGATCCCTTCATCGAAGCCTTGTTCTTCTTCTTGTTGTTAATGTTTTTGTTCTAATAATAAAACTCTTAATTCCTATTCTATTTCTTTAGTTTCTTATGTTTTCCTAAATTTTATTCTTCATTAATATTACTATTGTTTATGTATTTCAATATTAGAAATGGTATTGGGTTATACCCTTTCTAAACCTTTGCGAATGAAAAATGTTTCTATGATGACTACACTGCCCATGGAAGAGTAGTTCTTTTTAGTAATCAGTCTACCTATTACCTTATTCATTAATTTATTTTGAATCAATGAGATCCTTTAATTCACTTAAAATTATCTATGAATTGAGTTTTAAATTTAATAGAAACTAAGAAATCAATTGAATGAGTCATTCAAAAATACATGAGGTTGAGTAATGTGTGAATTGTGAGAACACGACCTTAACCGGTGAAACAAAAGAACACGGGATAAATTTTTAGAGTTAAAATATAATCTCTAAAAACAATTCATCCTCATTTTCTAGAATTTAGATGTTCCCTAATTTACCACTAACCATAATCTATACTTAGAATATCAATCAAAGCAGGGTGCTAGTATTGCATGTTCTGAAGCTAGCCTAAGGTTTAATTCACTTCATCTTTGTGGTAAATTTATTTCTCATAGGGTTCAGGAATTAACAAATTAGGGGATCATACCTAAGTTAATATTAATTTAAATTATAATGATTGATAAGTAAGTGAATATGTAGAGTTATATCGATTACATATTTTAAAAGATTTTCTAAAAAACAACTTCTTGTTTTATCTTTTTAATCAAATTTTATTTCAAAAATAAAAACAAAAAAATGAAATCTTCTTCCAGCATACTTCTTATTCTTTTATAAATGGAACCCCCCATATCCTTTTAAATATTTTGTTTCTTACCTTTTATTTTATTTTCAAAATACCTTAAATAAGTTTTTAAATTACTTCCTCCTTTGAGAGATGATCTTGGTCAGCCACTCTGCTATACCTAAGTATCCAAAATCACACTTTATTTTAGAGCACCCATGACAGCGCCTTTTATTTACCATTCATCATTTATACAATTGAATGAACATGTTACCATTATTTAATTCATACTAGAATACCCATGTTACCATTCATGATTTATATAATAGAATGACCATGTTACCATTCTTAACACACAATTGAATGACCATGTTACCATTCTTAACACACAATTGAATGACCATGTTATCATCCTTAATGAACTATTGAATGACCATGTTACCATTCATCAACATATAATTAATTCTACAATTAATTATCCACATAAATTCCATTAATAATTCAATAACTAGTTAAACACAATAATTCCATTAGTTAATTAAAAAATTAACTAATCACCTCAATAAAATTAATTAATTAAAAAATTAATTAATCTCATCAATTCCTCTAGTTAATTCAATAATTAACTAATCACATAAATAATATTAATTAATTTTACAATTAATTAATCACATCGAATACATTAATTAATTCAACAATTAATTAAACACTTCAATTCTATTAGTAAATTCATCAATTAACTAGTCGCACTAATTCCATTACTAATTAAACAATTAGTTTATCACATAAATACCCTTAATTAATTCCCCAATTAATTAGGTGTGTCAATCCCATTAATTAATTCATTAATTAATTAATCAATTTCCACAAACTCAAAATCCCATAATTAATTCCACAATTAATTTTCTCATTCACAATCTCAATACTTCATAATCAGTTCCACAATTAATTATCTCAATTCTAAAATCTCAATATCGCATAATTAATTCATTAATTAACTGTCTCAATCAACAATCTCCATATATCATAATTAATTATACAATTAATTATCTCAACCAATAATCTAAATATATAATAAGTAACCCTACAATTAATTATCTCAATCTATAATTCCCAAAATCCCAAATTTCACATCTCCTTAATTAATTAATTTACCAAATTAGTTAATTAAATAAATAACTCAATTGATAAACATAAAATAGAAGTTCTAAAATTAAATACACATAATTTCAATCAAGACTATGGGATTTTAATTATATATCACCTACCTCAATTTGTTGATGAATGGTCACCCAATGTAAATCCCCAAAATTTGAGTAGCACGACATAGAATGAGACTTGAATCTATAACCCTAAATCAAGATCGAATAAATCTAGATATAGATCTAAAATCCTAGATTTAAATACACAAAACTAGGTATATATATAATAAAATTAGGAAGAAAAAACCGTTTATATAATGGTAAAATAAAGGAAAAGTAATGGGAAACCAAGTGGGATGAGATCCTCTTACCAGGAGGGGTGTAGATCTTCGATCTGGGCTTTGAATCACCAAGAAAGGAGGTCGGGAGGGATTTTAATTCATCCAGGAGGCTCAAAAATCATGAAATAACATCAAGGGTTGAATGGGGTTTGATTTTGGTGAGTTTGGGGGGTTTGGGTAATTTAAAAACTAATTTTTAGGTGACTTAAAAAATCATGCATTGTTTGCTGGGCAGGGGTGCACGGTTTCCCCTAATTGTGGCCTCTATTACACGGGTTCACGGTTACTCCCAAGAGGTTGCATGGTTTTATAAACCGTGAGTTAACCATTCAATTCCCCTTTGTCCATGGTTTCATAGTTTACTAGTATGGGGTGCATGGTTAGGGAAAACCATGTGTTAAACGTGCACTGCCCTTCTCCCTTCCAAATTTCTCAAATTTTCACCCAAACATACCCCAAAGTAAAACCCAAATAAAAAGTACTCTATAAAAGGAAAAAGATTACTTGTAAACAAGACCAATACATCTCTAGAAAATATGGGGGTTTACATTCATCAAGGAATTATCCTATATAGCATCAATTATGATCGTACATACCAAGAAGTTGGTAAAGTTTGAGTGGATAGGCCATTATGAGGATTCCTTCCTAGAGCTAAAGAAAAGTTTAACATCTACTCCATTTCTAATTCTACTGGAACCTGAGATTGGTTATGAGGTTTGTTTTGATGCTTCAAGTGTTATCTTGGGTGGTATATTAATCTATAGAGACTGGGTAGTTTCCTATGGGTCTTTTCAGCTATGCCCCCACAAGCAAAACTACCCTACCTGTGATCTAGAGTTAGTTGAAGTGGTTCATGCCCTGAAATGTAGGTGATACTATCTTTTCAGTGAGATATTTATCGTTTATGCATACCATGAGATCTTACAATATATCTTCACTCAGTTATACTTGAACCTTCAGTGGAGGTGTTGGGTTGAGTATTTATCGATGTTTGACTTCGATATGATTTATGCTCATGTGAAAGGGAATGTTCTTGAAGATGATCTTAGTAGTAATACATAGGATCTTAGAGAGAGTTCATTATAAGAAGAGTGGAAATTTATGATCTTGTTAGTGGATTGGTTGATGGGTGCATCTGAGGATCAAGTGGTGATAACCTGTTCTCTCTTAGTCACCACTTATTCTTTAGTGTACAAAGTGAAATCCATCCAAGGATCTAATCTAGAGTATTTAGTAATATGGGAATGGATTTTGGGGAATGAATCAGTTCCAAGATGGTCCTTGGATGTGGATGATATAATATACATTCATGATGGGGTAGTGGTTCCTACTTCTTTGAGATATGATATGATGAGAGACTCTCATGTGTCACAATGGATAGTTCACCCAGGATAAACTAATATGTATCATGATATCAAACTATATTTATGGTGGCCCGGTATGAAGAGGGACATTGCAGTTTTTCTCTCTATTGTCTCACATTTCAAAGGATTAAGGTTGAGCATCAGTGACCAGGTGGATTACTTCAGCCTCTTCCAATGTCGGTATAGAATTAGGATGAAGTGATTATGGATTTTGTTATGGGGTTACCTAGGACTTCAAGAGGTTATGATTTGATATGGGTTTTGGTTGATCATATGATGATTCTTGTTTATTTGAGAGATCCATTCAATGGATAAGTTAGGAAATCTCTACATATGAGTGATAGTACGGCTACATGGAGTGCCTTCAAGTATAGTATCTAACTAAGATTCTGATTTCACATAGTGATTTTGGAAAGTCTTACAAAAGGAAATGGGGACTTAGTTGAAGTTGGGTACGTCATATCATACACAGACTAACAAACAGTAAGAAAGAAGGATCAACATTTTAAAGGATATGATCAGAGTATGTATTTGGTATTTTGGTGGAACATGGGATGATCATCTAACCTTGGTAGAGTTTTCATATAATAATAGTTTCTAGTCTTTGATCTAGATGGCTCTTTTCAAGGCTCTTTATGTTCAACCTTATCATTCAGTGTTGTGATGACATGAGCTAGGTGATCCAACTATTATAGGGTTGGGTTTAGTACAAGATACCTCTAAGCATGTGAAATTAATTCAAAAGTAGTTGGTGACTGCTCAGAGTAGGAAATGTTTGTATGCTGACTAGATAAAATTACCTTTGGAGTTTATTTTGGGCGATTGGGTTTTCATGCGGGTTTTACCTTGGTTGGGAAATTGATGATTTTAGAAATAAGGAAAATTCGCATCATGTTTTGTGGGGCCGTTCAAGATCATCTAACATGTCATTCCCTTGTTTGAATTTTTCCTTGGTTCCATCTCGGGTTGGGATTTGGGTGAACCTGTGTTTAAAATTTTGAGTTTTGTTAAGGAAAATGTGTGTTTTTGGTTTGGCGGTGTCTGCACACGGGCAGGGCACAGTTCGGAGACTGTACAGCCAGCCTGGTGTTCAAAATAAATTAAAAATTTAAAACAATAATGAAACAAAGTTTAAATGAGTGTAATAAAAAAATAAAAATAAATAAATCGAGCGTTAGACATATAATAATAAAATTATTATTGTTGCAAATAATAGTTCTGTTATTATTAAATTTGTTTTTTTATTAATCTTTATTACGATTATTGAAATTGTTATTAAAATTATTGCTATTAAAAATGAAATGATTATTATTGTTATTATTAAAAATCTCATTAAAATTAGCATAATTATTAAAAAAATGTTTTTAATATTATTATTATTAAGAATGTAACAAGTGTTAAAAATATTTTTTTTACATTTTTTTGTTGTTGTTGTTGTTGTTATTAAAGAAATTGTTATTATTAAAAGAATTATTTTATCATTATTATATTTTTATTAAAGTTATTATTATTATTATCATGTGTATTATTATTATCATCATTAAGAAGTATATTTACTATTATTATTAATGTAATAACTAAAACTATTATGATTGTTAATTATTTTAATAATTATGGTAATGTTAATGTAATTTTTAAAAATAAAAATAATCATCATTTAATTTTTAATAGAAATAATTTTAATAACAATTTCAATCATCATAATAAATATTAATTACAAAAAAATCTCTTGTGCATCAACCTGCTCGTCGTCATCACCTGTTGCACCTCCACCGTCCATCTTTGGTGCCTCAATCCACCGGTGAGCTACTCGACGTATCCCCATGATCCAACCGGAGACCAGCTCGGATCCACAGGATCCCTCTCCCCTGTACCTGGTTCGGTGTAATTATTTCCCCCAGCCAGTGCCAGCCTCTCCTTTGGTCGACCCTCTACTTTCACTCCCCATCACCTTTGGCTATCCCACTCTTCCCGTGCGCACCACCTCTCTGACAGCCTCCCCTTTTGGTAAATTTTTCCTCCTCCTTTCGATGTAAGGTTATTATTTCGTTAGGGTTTAAATTTTGTGATCAAATCCTTAAATGTTGTTACCAATTTTGGTGTGTTGGTCATATTCAGCTTCAAGCGGGTGCGATTGTGGTGTGATCAGGGTTTCTCACCGGGTTCTGGGTTTTCTTTGACGGTTAAGGTAGGTTCCCTTTGCACTGCCCCTTTAAATTTAGAAACATGTTTCTTGATTTCATTTTTCACCTTCATTGGTATTAATTAATTATTTTTTATTTCTAGAATAATTTTTTTGGGGGAAATTATGATATGTTTTGTAGAAAAACATTTTTTGGATAATTATTTTACCTGCTTAATTGATTTGGCATGTTTTGCGATTAATTAGCTTGGTGAAAAGTTTAGTTTTTAAAAGAACTTAGTTTTCATTTTATATTTTGTAGCACCCTCATGTGAATTAAGGTGTTTTTTTTATGAAAACCAATCCTAAGTTGTTTAATCGCTTTTTATAAATTGTGCAATTAGTTTATTTAATTTTGCAAGTGGTGCGTGTTCTATTTTAGTAGGTTTTGGGTGTGCGTTTGATCAAAAATGTGTTCTTTGAATGAGTTTTTTTTTATGTAAAGCTGTGGTTACTCTTTAAAAAAAATTATAAATTTTTAAATTATTTATTAAATAATTTGAATAGTGAGAATAAAGATTAATAACAAAACAAATTTAATAATAACAGAACTATTATTCGCAATAATAATAATTTTATTTTCTTTATTTATTTTATTTTATTTTTATTTTTTTGCTTTAACATGGTCGTTGGGTCCTAGCCCACCAGGTACCACCAGTTGTTATTTTTGGTATCAGAGGGAGGTTCTCATCCTTAAGTGTGATGCACTACCTAGGTTGAGATGTAGGGTCCACAATGAGGACTTTCTGCTCTAAAGGGGGGTGAATGTAACACCATAGAATGATAAAGGTTTAAATAACTAAATGATATGACTCATGTCAAGAAGGTGCACCTTCCTTTTTAGGAGCTTGTCTGATAAGAACTCCAAAGTTAAGCGTGCTTGACTTAGAGTAGTGATCAGGATGGGTGACCTTCTAGAAAGTTTCTCAGGGTGTGTGTGAGTGAGGACAAAGCACACTAGAAAGGAAATGTGTTGACCTGTGGGGATAGTCATTAGTCAGATGACCCATTCGGGCACGTGGGTGGGCCCCAGGATGGGGACCACGTGTCTGTGGGGAAACTGGTGGTACCTGGTGGGCCAGGACCCAATGGTAATGTTAAGGCGGGGTTTCTGCACTGTCATTGGGGCCCAATTGTTACATTTGGTATCAGAGGGAGGTTCCCAGCATTAAGTACAGTGCACTACCTAGGTTGAGATGTAGGGCCCACAAATAGGACGCTGTGATCTAAAGGGGGGTGATTATAACACCCCATAATGATAAAGGGTTAAATGACTAAATGATATGGCTCATGTAAACAAGGTGTACCTTCCTTTCTGGGAGTCTGTCTTATTAGAACTTCACATTTAAGTGTGTTTGTCCTAGAGTAGTGATCAAGATGGGTGACCTTTTGGGAAGTTTTACAAGGTGTGTGTGAGTGAGGACAAAGCACACTGTAAAGGAGCATCGGTTCTTTTTTTGGGGTTTGGCCTTCGGATGGATTTCTGAGGGCAGAAAGTGTTATGGTGGGGAGAATTGTCACGCCTGGGTTTGAATTTTCCCTTGGTTTTGGTTCGGGTTGGGATTTGGGAGAACCCATGTTAAAAATTTTGAGTTTTGTTGAGAAAAAAACGTGTTTTTGGTTTGGCAGCGTCTGCACACGGGCGGGGCACGGTTCACAGACCGTACAGCATGCCCGGTGTTCAAACTAAATTAACTATTTAAAATAATAATTAAAGGAAGTTTAAATGAGTAACAAAAAAAATATAAAATAAAACAATCGAGCGTTTGACGCATAATAATAAAATTATTATTATTGAAAATAATAGTTATGTTATTATTAAATTTTTTTTGTTATTAATATTTATTACGATTATTGAAATTTTTATTAAAATGATTGTTATTGAAAATGAAATTATTTTTATTTTTATTATTAAAAATCTCATTAACATTACCATAATTATTAAAAAAATATTTTTAGTTTTTAAAATAATTTTTTAATAATTATGGTAATGTTAATGAAATTTTTAATAATAATAATTATAATCATTTCATTTTTAATAGTAATAATTTTAATAACAATTTCAATAATCGTAATAAATATTAATAACAAAACAAATTTAATAATAACAAAACTCTTATTTGTAACAATAATAATTTTATTTTTATGTGTCAAACACTCGATTTCTTTATTTAATATTTTTTTTGTTACACTCATTTAAACTTCATTTCATTGTTCTTTTAAATTGTTAATTTATTTTGAACACCGGGTAGGATGCACGGTCTCCAAATTGTGCCATTCCCGTGCGCAGACGCCGCCAAACCAAAAACATGCTTTTTTCTCAACAAACTCAAAATTTTAAACATGGGTTTTCCCAAATCCCAACCCAAGCCAGAACCAAGGAAAAATTCAAACCCGGGCGTGACAATTTAGAAAAATGTGTGTTTTTGGTTTGGCGGCATCTGCATGCGGGCAGGGCATAGTTCAGAGACCATGCAGCCTGCCTGGTATTCTAAATAAATTAACAATTTAAAAGAATAATGAAATAGAGTTTAAATGAGTGTAACAAAAAAATATAAAATAAATCAATCGACCGTTTGACGCATAATAATAAAATTATTATTTTTATGAATAATAGTTCTTTTATTATTAAATTTATTTTGTTATTAATCTTTATTATGATTATTGAAATTGTTATTAAAATTATTGTAATTAAAAATGAAATTATTATTATTGTTATTATTAAAAATTTCATTAACATTACCATAATTATTAAAAAATGTTTTTAATATTATTACTATTAATAAAGAAACAAGTGTTAAAAATATTTTTTTAAAACATTTTGTTTTTATTGTTGTTATTATTATTATTGTTATTAAAAATATTGTTGTTAAAAAAATTATTTTATAATTATTATATTTTTATTAAAGTTATTATTATTATTATCATGTGTTATATTATTATCATCATTAAGAAGGATATTTACTATTATTAATGTAATAACTACAATCATTATGATTGTTAATTATTTTAATAATTAAGGTAATGTTAATGAAATTTTTAATAATAACAATAATAATCATTTCATTTTTAATAGAAATTATTTTAATAGAAAAGTTAAATATTCGTAATAAATATTAATAACAAAACAATCTCTTGCACACCATCCTACTCGTTGACCTCACCTGTTGCACCTCCACCCTCCAGCTTCAGCGCCTCCTTCCATCGGTGAGTTGCTCGACATTGCCCCATGTCCCAGTTGGAGACTAGCTCAGATCTACAGGATCCTTCTCCCCTGTTCCTGGTTCGGCGTAATTATTTACCCTGGCCAACGTCAACCTCTCCTTCGGTTGGACCTCTACTTGCATGCCCCATCACCTCTGGTCATCCTGCTCTTCCCGTGCACACCACTTCTCCAGTAGCCTCCCCATTTGGTAAATTTTTCCTCCTCCTTTCGGTGTAAGGTTATTTCGTGGTTAGGGTTTAAATTTTGTGCTCAAATCCTAAAATGTCGCTACCAATTTTGATGGGTTGGGTCAGATTCATCTTCCTGCAGGTGCGATTGTGTTGTGATTGGTGTTTTGCACTGGGTTCTGGGTTTTCTTCGACGGTTAAGGTAGGATCCCTTTGCATTGACCATTTAAATTTAGAAACACTTTGATTGCTTGAATTTTTCACCCTCATTGGTATTAATTAATTATTTTTTATTTTTTGGGGGGGAATTATTATTTTTTTGTAGAAAAACATTGTTTGGATAATTATTTTACCTGCTTAATTAATTTAGAATGTTTTTCGATTAATTAGTTTGGTAAAAAGTTTAGTTTTTTAATGAACTTAGTTTGTGTTTTATATTTTATAGGATGCTCGTGTGAATTAAGGTGTGTTTTTTATGAAAACTAATCCTGATCTGTTTAATTTATTTTTATAAATTGTGCAATTAGTTTATTTAACTGTGCAAGTGGTGCGTATTCAATTTTAGTAGGTTGTGGGTGTGTGTTTGATCAAAAGTATGTTTTTGAATGAGTTTTGTTTATGTAAATCTGTGGTTACTCTTTAAAAAAATTTATAAAATTTTAAAAGGTTTATTAAATAATTTGAATAGTGTGAATAAAGATTAATAACAAAACAAATTTAATAATAACAGAACTATTATTTGCAACAATAATAATTTTATTTTATTTTATTTTTTTGCCTCAAGATGGTCGTCGATTACTAGACCACAATGTACCACCGGTTGTTACATTTGGTATCAAAGGGAGGTTCTTATCCTTAAGTGTGATGCACTACCTGGGTTGAGATGTAGGGTCCACAAAGGGGACATTGTGCTCTATAGGGGGGTGAATGTAACACCCCAGAATGATAAAGGTTTAAATGACTAAATGATATGACTCATGTCAACAAGGTGCACCTTCATTTTCGGGAGCCTGTCTGATTAGAAATCCACAGTTAAGCGTGTTTGGCTTGGAGTAGTGATCACGATGGGTAACCTTCTAGAAAGTTTCCTAGGGTGTGTATGAGTGTGAAAAAAGCACACTGGAAAGGACATGTGTTGACCTGTGGGGATATTCATTATTTAGATGACCCATTCGGGCATGTGGTTGGGCCCCAGGATGGGGACCACATGCCTGTGGGGTAACTGGTGGTACCTGGCGGGCCAAGACCCGATGGCCATGTTAAGGCGGGGTGTCTGTGCTGTCACCGGGGCCCACTTATTACATTTGGTATCAAAGCGAGGTTTCCAACCTTAAGTGTGGTGCACTGCCTGGGTTGAGATATAAGGCCACAAAGAGTACGTTGTGTAATAAATGTGGTGATTTTAACACCTGAGAATGATAAAGGGTTAAATGACTAAATGATGTGACTCATGTAAACAAGGTGTACCTTCCTTTTCAGGAGCCTATCTAATTAAAACTCCACAGTTAATCGTTCTTGGTCTTGAGTAGTGATCAGGATGGGTATCCTTTTGGGAAGTTTCACAGGGTGTATGTGAGTGAGTACAAAGCACACTGTAAAGGAGCATGAGTTTTTGTTTTGGGTTTTGGCCTTGTGATGGATTTTTGGGGGAGGAAACCGTTATGGTGGGGAGAATTTTCATGCTCGAGGTTGGAATTTTTCTTTGGTTCTGGCTCGGGTTGGGATTTGGGTGAACCCATGTTTAAAATTTTGAGTTTTGTTGAGAAAAATATGTGTTTTTGGTTTGGAAGCGTCTGCGCACGGGCAGGGCACAGTTCGGAGACAGTGCAGCCTGCCCAGTGTTCAAAATAAATGAACAATTTAAAAGAATAATGAAACAAAGTTTAAATAAGTGTAACAAAAATATATATATATAAGCAATCAATCGATTTTTTGACGCATAATAAAAAAATTATTATTTTGGTGAATAATAGTTCTATTATTATTAAATTTGTTTTATCATTAATCTTTATTACGATTACTGAAATTTTTATTAAAATTATTGCTATTAAAAATAAAATGATTATTGTTGTTATTATTAAAATTTTCATTAACATTAACATAATTATTAAGAAAATACTTTTAGTTTTAAAAACAATTTTTTAATAATTATTGTAATGTTAATGAAAATTTTAATAATAACAATAATAATCATTTCATTTTTAATAGTAATAATTTTAATATCAATTTCAATAATCGTAATAAAGATTAATAACAAAGCAAATTTAATAATAACATAACTATTATTCTCAAAAATAATAATTTTATTATTATGCATCAAACGCTCGATTGCTTTATTTTATATTTTTTTGTTTACACTAATTTAAACTTTTTTTTGTTATTCTTTTAAATTGTTAATTTATTTTGAACATCGAGCAGGTTGTATGGTCTCTGAATTGTGCCATGCCCACGCGCAGACGCTACCAAACCAAAAACACTCATTTTTCTCAACAAAACTAAAAATTTTAAACATGGGTTCACCCAAATCCCAACCCAAGCCAGAACTAAGGAAAAATTCAAATATGGGTATGAAAATTTAGAAAAATGTTTGTTTTTGGTTTAGTAACGTCTGCGCATGAGCAGGCCACAGTTCGGAGACCGTGCAGCCGGCCCGGTGTTCAAAATAAATTAAAAATTTAAAAGAATAATGAAATGAAGTTTAAATGAGTGTAACAAAAAAAATATAAAATAAAGAAATCGAGCATTTGACGCATAATAATAAAATTATTATTGTTACGAATAACAGTTCTGTTATTTTTAAACTTGTTTTGTTATTAATATTTATTAAGATTATTAAAATTTTTGTTAAAATTATTGCTATTAAAAATGAAATGATTATTATTGTTATTATTGAAAATTTCATTAACATTACCATAATTATTAAAAAAATGTTTTTAATATTATTATTACTAAGAATGAAAAAAGGGTTAAAAATATTTTTTTTAACATTTTGTTGTTGTTGTTGTTATTATTATTAAAGAAATTTTTATTGTTAAAATAATTATTTCATCATTAATATATTTTAATTAAAGTTTTTATTATTATTATTATTATCATTTGTATTATTATTATCATCAATAAGAAGGATATTTATTATTATTATTAATGTAATAATTACAACCATTATGATTGTTAACTATTTTAATAATTATGGTAATGTTAATGAAATTTTTAATAATAAAAATAATAATCATTTCATTTTTAATAGAAATAATTTTAATAACAATTTCAATAATAATAATGAAGATTAATAACAAAACAAGTCCTTGCACACCAGCTAGCTCGCCGAACTCACCTACTAGGCCTTCACCCTCCAGCTTCGGCGCCTCCTTTCGCCGGCGAGCTGCTCGACGTCGCCCCTTGTCCCAGCCGGAGACCAGCTCGGATCCGCGGGATCCTTCTCTCCTGCACCTAGTTCGGCACAATTCTTTCCCTCAGCCAGCATTGGCCTCTCCTTCGATCGGCCCTCTACCTGAGTTCCCCATCACCTCTGGCCAGCCCGCTCTTCCCGCGTGCACCACCTCTCTGACAGCCTCCCCTTTTGGTAAATTTTTCCTCCTTTCGATGTAAGGTTATTCCATGGTTAGGGTTTAAATTTTGTGCTCAAATCCTTAAATTTCATTACCAATTTTGGTGTGTTGGGTAATATTCAGCTTCCTGCGGGTGCGATTGTAGTGCAATCAGTGTTTTGCACCGAGTTCTGGGTTTTCTATGACGGTTAACATAGGATCCCTTTGCATTGCCCCTTTAAATTTATAAACACTTTGATTGCTTTAATTTTTCACCTTCATTGGTATTAATTAATTTTTATTTATTTCTAGAATAATTGTTTTGGTGGAAATTATTTATTTTTTTTGTAGAAAAACATTGTTTGGATAATTATTTTACCTACTTAGTTGATTTGGAATGTTTTACGATTAATTATTCTGGTGAAAAGTTTAGTTTTTAAATGAACTTAGTTTGAGTTTTATATTTTGAAGCATGCTCATGTGAATTAGGGTGTGTTTTTTATGAAAACCAATCCTGAGTTGTTTAATCGCTTTTTATAAATTGTGCAATTAGTTATTTAACTGTGCAAGTGGTGCGTATTCTGTTTTAGTAGGTTGTCGGTGTGCGTTTGATCGAAAATGGGTTCTTTGAATGAGCTTTGTTTATGAAAAGGTGTGGTTACTCTTTAAAAAAAATTATAAAGTTTTAAATGGTTTATTAAATAATTTGAATAGTGTGAATAAAGATTAATAAAAAAATTTAATAATAACAAAACTATTATTCGAAATAATAATAATTTTATTTTTTTCCTTTATTTTAATAAAAAAAATTCCTTAACATGGTTGTCGGGTCCTGGTCCACCAGATACCACTAGTTATTACATTTCGTATCAGAGGAGGTTCTCAGCCTTAAGTGTGATGCACTACCTGGGTTGAGATGTAGGGTCCACAACAAGGATGTTTTGCTCTAAAGGGGGGCTGAATGTAACACCCCAGAATGATAAAGGGTTAAATGACTAAATGATATGACTCATGTCAACAAGGTTTACCTTCCTCTTCAGAAGCCTGTCTAATTAAACTCTGTAGTTAAGCGTTCTTGGCTTGGAGTAGTGATCAGGATGGGTGACCTTTTGGAAAGTTTTCCAGGGTATGTGTGAGTGGGGACAAAGCAAACTGGAAAGGATATGTGTTGACCTGTGGGGACAGTCATTAGTCAGATGACCCGTTCAGGCAAGTGGGTGGGCCCCAGGGTGGGGACCACGTGACTGCGAGGCAACTGGTGGTACCTGGTGGTCCAGGACCCAATGGCCATTTTAAGGTGGGGTGTCTGTGTTCTCACCAGGGCCTAGTTGTTACATTTGGTATCAGAGGGAGGTTCCTAGCCTTAAGTATGGTGCACTGCCTGAGTTGAGATATAGGGCCCACAAATAGAACATTGTGTTCTAAAGGGGGTGATTGTAACACCTCAGAATGATAAAGGGTTAAATAAAAAAATGATATGACTCTTGTAAACAAGGTTCACCTTCCTTTTCAGGAGCCTATCTGATTAAAACTCCACAGTTAAGTGTGCTTGTCCTGGAGTAATGATCAGTATGGGTGACCTTTTGGGAATTTTCATAGGGTGTGTGTGAGTGAAGACAAATCACACTGTAAAGGATCATCGGTTCCTATTTTGGGGTTTGGCCATATGATGGATTTCTCGGGGAGGAAAGCATTATGGGGGAGATAATTGTCACACCCAGGTTTGAATTTTTCCTTAGTTCCGACTCAGGTTGGGATTTGGGTGAAACCATGTTTAAAATTTTGTGTTTTGTTGAGAAAAACACGTGTTTTTTGTTCAGTGGTGTCTGCACATAGGCAGGGCACAGTTCAAAGACTGTGTAGCCTGCTTAGTGTTCAAAATAAATTAAAAATTTAAAATAATAATGAAACGAAGTTTAAATGAGTGTAAAAAATATAAAATAAAGCAATCCATTGTTTGACGCATAATAATAAAATTATTGTTATTGCGAATAATAGTTCTGTTATTATTAAATTTGTTTTGTTATTAATCTTTATTATGATTATTGAAATTGTTATTAAAATTATTGCTATTAAAATGAAATGATTATTATTTTTATTATTAAAAATATCATTAACATTACCATAATTATTAAAAAAATATTATTATTATTATTAAAAATGAAAAAAGTGTTAAAAATATTTTTTTAACATTTTGTAGTTGTTATTATTAGTATTATTATTAAAGAAATTTTTATTATTAAAAGAATTATTTTATCATTATTATATTTTTATTAAATTTTTTATTATTATTATTATTGTCATGTGTATTATTATTATCATCATTAAGAAGGTTATTTGTTATTATTATTATTAATGTAATAACTACAACCTTTATGATTGTTAATTATTTTAATTATTATGAGTTAATGGGATTGTTTTAAGGTTTAGATAAAAAGAAAAAATTAATCAAACCCTAGTTCTCCCACCCCCAATTCCCTTAGCACCTTTTATCCCCTCATGCGCATAACCCTCCCCCTGCTCTAATGCGCAAGACCCACCCCATCCCTTGTGCACCATCCTACTCACCAACCTCACTTGTTACGCCTCCACCCTTCAGTTCTAGCACCTCCTTACACCGGCAAGCTGCTCGATGTCACCCTTGTCCCAGCCGGAGACCAGCTCGGATCCGTAGGATCCTTCTCCCATGCGCCTGGTTTAGCGCAATTATTTCCCCCATCCAATGTCGACCTCTCCTTCAGTCAACCGTCTACTTGCGCGCCCCATCATCTCAGGCCAGCCTTATCTTCATGTGTGCACCACCTCTCTGGCAGCCTCTCATTTTGGTAAATTTTTCCTCCTCCTTTCGGTGTAAGGTTATTCTGTGGTTCAGGTTTAAATTTTGTGCTCAGATCATTAAATTTCATTACCAATTTTGGTGCATTGGGTCAGATTCACCTTCCTGCGGGTGCGATTGTAGTGTGATTGGTGTTTTGCACTAGGTTTCGGGTTTTCTTCGATGGTTAAGATAGGATCCCTTTGCATTGCCCCTTTAAATTTTGAAACACTTTGATTGATTTCATTTTTCACCTTAATTGGTATTAATTGATTTTTTTTTATTTCTAGAATAATTATTTTGGGAGAAATTATTATTATTATTATTGGTATAAAAACATTGTTTGGATAATTATTTTACCTCCTTAATTGATTTGGCATATTTTTCGATTAATTAGTTTAGTGTGAAGATTAGTTTTTAAATGAACCTAGTTTGCGTTTTATATTTTATAGCATGCTCAGGTAAATTAAGGTTTGTTTTTTATGAAAACCAATCCTGATTTGTTTAATCACTTTTTATAAATTGTTCAATTAGTTTATTTAACTCTGTAAGTGGTGTGTATTCTTTTTTAGTAGGTTTTGGGTGTGCGTTTGATCAAAAATGTGTTCTTTGAATGAGTTTTGTTTATGTAAAGTTGTGGTTACTCTTTAAAAAAATTATAAAATTTTAAATGGTTTATTAAATAATTTGAATAGTGTGAATCATGTTTTGGAAACGTTTTGAAGTGCACATAATTTTAAATGTATATTTTAACGTGTGGTGCGTTTTTTTCAAGTCGTGTGTACCAAGTGTTTACTAAATGCTCGATTGGCCCTTATGAATTTATTCTGAATTTAAAATGGTGGTTGGTTTTCCTTAAATGGATTTACAAGTAGACTTTTTGACTATAGTTGTTAAAGTGGTGTGCGTATGGTTTCAAAATGGATTTTGATGTGTGGTGTGTTTTTATTGAGTTGTGCATACCATGTATTAGTTAAACCACCCAGTTGGATTTCCTAAATAATTTTTGATTTCTAAAGACATTGCATGGTTTTGTAAATGACAGTGTGACATTTTAAAAGGATGGTTGGTATTTCTAAAAATGGAATCTATGTTGTATGGTTTGAAAAAAGGTTTGTGCATCATTAATTATAGAATGTTTTGTTTTGTGAAAATGTTCTAAAGTCCATTTAGTATTTTGAAATGGTCTTTTAGAAAACCCTTCTTGGGTTGGTATCCTTTCCTAGATTTGACCCACGAGATGGGGAAGTCCTCGGTATGGGACCTCCCTTGTGTAATGAACATCTGATGGAAAGGGACAACACTTGAGGAGGATGGGGTGGTTCCGATTGGGTGAGGTGTATATGTATATATGTGAATTATTGTTTGAATTGAATGAAACTCCCTCTTGTGAAATGTGCATGGGAACCTAGCATAACAAGGAGGTTTATTTAGAACGATTTTTGCACTAGTTTAGATTATGCACTGACTAGTGGCCCATAGAAGGGAGATATTTTTTTATTATTGCTATAGGATTGGGCCCCTCGACTAGGCCAAGTAGGGAGATGGCCAGGAGTTAGGGTGTTATGGTTTCATTGAGTAGAAAATTCCTTCAGGATGAGTCACATGTATTAGTATGTTATATTTATCCTCTGATTTCCTAGGATTTCCTTTGTTATTCTTGTTATAAGTACTATTAGATTTGTTTCCCTCGTTGTGTAGTACCTTATTCCTTGTACTTGGTTTCGTTTTTTGTTTGGAAAAATTGTGAAGGTGTAATTGGTTTAAAAATAATTTCTAAGTAAATGTTTTGAAAGAGAAATCTAAACTCCCTTTTTTCCCTATTGTACCCTGTTTTAGAATTTGAGGGCAATAGATTATGTATGTTTGTTTAAAAATGAAAAGTGTGGTAAACCATATATTTATATTTTTAGTTCAAATATGTTAATCAAAGTTTTATTTATTTAAAGGTTGTGTATTGGTAATAGATTAGTCAAGCCTACCTACTGATTTTTAATACTCATGTCTATAGTGTTTTCTTGTTTTTAGTTCCTGCTGCAGGTTTCAGCTTGGTTTATATCACCTTGGAAAATGTTTGGTTTCAGTGCCAGAGAGTAACCCATGGGTTTATGTGGGGTCTTAGTCGTTGACAGGTTATTTGTGTTGTTGATCGTCCTTTATTTTTTCATGTCATTTATTTATTTTGTGATGTTCTATTTGCTTCTACCGATTAGTTTGTTTTCATTGGGAAAAATCATTCCCATTTGGTACTCTTTCAATGCCCCGGTGATTGTTGCCAACCTGAGAGGATCGGTAATGCCTCTCGGGCCTTACCATGGATCGGCTCGGGTGACCGGTTTAGGGTCGACCTGGGTTGGTTCATGATAGAACGCATCATGGTAGTGGGTTACCTATTAAACCTTCCTCCACAATAATAAGTCATGCTTAATATGTTCTATGTGTCTCAACTTCAGAAGTACAAGCCTGGTCTTACACATGTGATTTATAGAGAGGATGTTGAGTTGGATCCTAATACATCATTCATGGAACATCTGGTCTAGATCATGGATCAGAGTGAGAATGTGTTATGAGGAAAGACAGTACCCCTTGTTTGGGTTTTGTGGTAGTGCGACAGATCTAAGAGGAGAATTTGGAGTAGGAATCGTATGTTTAGTCTTAGTGTCCTAAGTTATTCAAGCAAGAAATATAGATATATTTTCAAGGACAAGAATTATTTAGAGGGGGGGATTTGTAACATCCTCAAATTTCAAGAATGAATGTATGGGATCTCTCTTGGTGAACTTAACTTCATTCGCCTCTCTCTTTCACTATTGGAACACCCGTTTGATCCATAAAATCCTATTTGTATCAGATATCATATCTATTGTGGATTATTTTCTCTCTCTAGATCAAATCAAGATCCATTGGTGGTAGTAATTCTCATTATGGATCATTGGTGTACATGCTTGATCCAGGTTATAATTCTTGGCTTTGGGAATTAATTCTCTTGAGGTATGAATTCCTTACCATTTGTGGCATTTTTATAAAAATTTAATGTTATAATTTGCATATGGTGGTGTGTGTGTGTGTCCCATGATACCTTTATTGATACATCATGTTGTGCCTTTATATGTTTTTCCTTGTGTATGGATGTGTGCAATGCCTATAAAAAATATGCTTTTGATATCTGGTAACAAGTGACAAGCGGACCCTTCGTGACTCGGTTGATCCCTTAGAGAGGTATTGTGTGTGATGTGATATGTAATGATTATGGTGGGTTTTAAAGTTAAATATGCTAGGGCATGATGTAATTGAGTCCAAAACTAAGATTGGGTAGTGGGGCATAACAACCCTGAGGCCTAACCCAAGATAGTTGGTGGGGCATGAAGGCCTTGTGGCCTGACCTGAGGCATGATGTTCTTGTGACCTACAGCTTATTATGAGATTCATGTAATCAAACATAACTTCTCTTCTGGAATGGATCCAAAGAAAGTAGATCTGGGGATCATGGCATCTTGGTTAGAACATGATGAGTCGACGCATGATTGATTACTTATGAATTTTCTTTATTTTCATGGAATTCACTTTTTAATATTATTATACTTATGTTAAGTATGCATTATTGGTGTCCAACTGGGTTATAATCACACCCTAAATAGGAATCTCAGTGTTTGTGTAGATTTTATGGTTAGGGATCCAATGAAGGGCAAGGGCCCTATGTCAGGCAGCTGGGAAAGTGGAGATAAGATGATGGAGTTGATGCTGAGATGGGATCTAGATTATTTCCATTATTTTTCATTTATTTTTCTTATATTCATGTACTGGATTGGTCTACCACATTGGGGAACCATTGGGTTATCTTATATGACATCTTGTATACTATATTGACACAACATGGTTTATTCTTTTCTATTTCTGTTGTATGTATTTTTTATTTATTAATTGTTTCCTTATATTGTGTGATGGTTAGAAATCTATACTCGGGGCATAGTCTCTCCATTTTCCGATTTTGGCCCTCCCTGCTAGTCAGTGGCCTATTTCATGCGAGGAGGCACGTATGAGGTCATGTGGAATTCTGGACCAAACCTAGTGATTCAAGTCGGGGCATAACACCCAGCATTTAAGAATACATAATATTCTCATTTCATAAACAATTTATAATCATCAATATTCAAAAATATTATATAAATAAACCTTTTATTTATTTTCTAAACATGATACATTAATTTATGAACAACTCATAAATTAACAAGTATAAACACTTTATAATTCATTATAGACATTCTATAATTATATAAATACAAATAATTTATATTTATTCTCAATGATAACTCCTTCATATTATTCATTATATAACATTTAATTTAAATATATGATATTTCATGAAATATAAACATTTTACATTTCAAAACATGTTATGTAAAAAAATTATATAATATGAATATCACATATTAAAACTATTTAAACCCTCAATCAAATAATTTATCAGAACTCTTTTGATATTTAAAAAAATTATAAATATGGGCATTTTAATTTGAAAAATTCAAATTAAACATTATGAATAATTCATAATTTAATATATAAACACTTTATACTTTTCCATATTTTTGTAATTTATAAACCCTTTCTAAATTACTCTTATACTTTCCATATAAACATTTTATATTTAAATTATAAGACGAGCCATATAATTTCTGAAAAAGGTCTTTTAATATTAAAAATTTTTTATAAAGTATTATTTGAACCCTCTTTTTATTATTAAACTGAAGTCCTCATTTTTATTGGGTAAAGTAACCCATAACATGACCTAGTAGGGCCCAAAGGCAAATGCCTCAAAGAAACCTAACATGTAGGCCCAATGTAAAAAGGCCCAACAATTAGCCTGAAGGGCCAATGGTTGTGTCCAGCCTGGTCCATCTCATGGCCCTGTCCTTTCACATTAGATATCGTGTGTCTTCTTCCTTTCATCAAGCCCTACCGGCATCTGACGATGATGTCAATATCCTCCCCTACTGCTCCTAGTATCACTAGCATCATCTGCACACCTGTGGCCACAATTGTGGTCTGCCATCATCACCCTTCATCGTACCATCGTGTACTGTACTAGCATCTTGCCGCTGCAGTGAAGTTTTAGGCCTTCATCATCACCTTGTCCTACTTTCGGAGACCTAACAGCCATAATTGTAGTCTAATCACCGCCCTTCCATGTGCCGTCATGAACTGTCCTAGCGTCTTATCGTTGTTGCAAAGGCTGATGCTACCTACCATCACCCCAGACCACTCTCGCACACATTTTTGCGGGAGGGGGGGGACTATCACCCCCCACAAAGTGGGGGAATAAATTTTAATATTAACACTTAATATTATGGAATATTTAATAATAAATTTCTCATAAACATTTAATTAAATAACTATAAACACTTTATAATTAATTAATTTATAAACACCTTTATAAATTATTAAATATCTTGAAATACCTGTTATTGTGAATTATAAACAATTTATAAATTATATAATTCAATTCATGATTGAAAATTAATAAAAAAATTCTCAACTAATCATATTTTATAATATAAGGGGAGTCGTAGAATACGGTTGATAAGGCTTCTGCACTTAAATAGTTTAAATAATTTTAGTTGTATTTTACAACTGATATTCTTATCATCAAATATGATTATCATCATACATAAAGGTTTAACCTTATGTATTATGTCTTATTCTAAAATTTATAGAGATTTCATAAAAGAGATATGGGGGGTTTTTTTTGAAACCCATAGAAAATCGTTATCATACAATAATATTATCTGATGTTATATCCTATGAATAATACAAAATCAAGTGGTTTGTATAGAGTCATAGGTTATGATATCCCATATCTTAATCCATGACTCAATCGGGAAGAAAAAAATTTGAATCATATTTTATGGCAGGGATTATGATAGGTAAAATTATTTCAAAAAATCATTTTCCAAATGATTTCATGAATCAAAATGCTTGGAAAAGCTCTAATACCACATACCACTGATAGGTTTCTAAGTAATGATTAACCATTAATCAAATAAGTAAAAGTAAATAGAATCTATGAAACCCAAGAACACCATTCCATCAAAATTGAAATCATACTATACTAGAAATTAAGTGCATGTACCTTACACCATAAAATGTTTATGTCATCACATTAAAATAGTTTTTTGGTGAAGAAAACTAAGGAATAACTTAAAGGTTATTCCCTTAAAGGTGTATCCACATAATACACTGAATCACCCCAACACTTTGGGAAGGATCCTTCAACCTTCACAATATTCTAGTATCTCAAAATAAAATAAGGAAGAAGGTAGAGAGCTTTGGGAGGGAGATAGTATCGGCTAGAGGATTTCCATGAGGATAATTCAAACCTATAATCATAGTCTATCCTCCTTTATATAGACTATGGGGATGCTCCTCAAGCCATTAATTTACTCATACATTTTATAAACATGTGAGTAAAGCCTTCAGTTATATACCATGTAACTATGAGTCATCAAAACTCTCTCATTCGTTACATTTAATTAATGGTAGCTAGTGAGTAAAATATATTCAAATGGATGAATGAGTCATGAAAGTTACAAATGAATCAAACCATTTTATTCATTACAACTTTACCATATCACATAATAAAACATGTCCATGCAGTCAGCATATGATATCTTCATATCATAAGATATGATATTCTATAAAGATTATATTTAAGCCTCATTTTTTCATATAGTGTATCGTACTCTAGAAAAAACAATATATTACTATACAATACATGGATTTAGGTCAAATTCTTTTCACTAAACACTCTACTAATTGTACTTTAGACGTGACTTTTAATTATTTTTGGCTCCATATCCAAACTTCATTAAGTGATTTCCTAATTTTCAATACTTAATTCATTAACGAACTTTGATATTTATAATTCTCAATCACCATAAATTAAATGATTATCAAAAATTCTAGAAAAAACTTTAAAAAAATCACCATTTATTCTTTATTTAGAATAATAAAATAAAATTATAATTAAATCAAAAATTTGAGGGTGTTATAATGTTGGAGTTAGTGCCCTAAAACCAACTTCCAAGTACTTGATGATTACATGTATTCATTATTTTGAATATTAATAATGTTTCTTATCACATCATGAGACTACAAGTATGTATCCAAGTGGTAAAGGCTTTTTCTTGGCATTCAAAAGACCCAAGATCAAATCCAGGTGGGGGTGGATTTTCCAAGTTACTATAGTAGTACGATAGTAGTTACTATAGCATTACTGTAGAAATTATAATGGTGGGAACTATAGTAGTTACTATATCAGAAAAACTATTCACCTAAATTAGGCCTATAGGCCACATATTTGGGCCTTCGGGCCTTTGGGCCTTTAGGCCACAAGGCCTTTGGGGAACCTCAAGCCTCCGGTCCATGGGATTTCAGGCCACAATGACCAAGAATCAATCTAGATAGGCCACACAGGAGAAGGCCCTAGATGAGGATTCATATCAAGTAGCAGCCACCTAAGTAGTGCTAACCGGATCGGAAGAACGATAGGGTATAGTAGTCACCATCGGTACTAGGAACCCTACATGGAGAAATGATATCAAATCAGCCATAAGAGGTGGGGATCCATGCACCTTCAATGATGAAGATGTTGGGGAGGGGTAGTTCTAGTTTAGTTGGCTCTTAGGCCTTTAGGTCATGTAATGGTCCTTATGCCTCTAGGCCTTCGGGTCTTGTACTGTGCCTTGTAACTCTGGGCCTACAGGTCATGTAAGGGTTCTATCTCAAACCATTTAAAAAGGGGACTATCCAAAATAAATAAAAAATCCAAGGTCTTCGGTCCATTCAAAAAAATATCATGATTGTTCATCTGCATGACATAGTATTTGATAATGTGCTAAGAATATATATCGCATTAAAAGGTCATAAAATTTCCCTGCTATGATGAGAACCTAGAGGTTCCATGATAGTATTTTTGAATAAATTTTCTATAGAAAGATGATATTTTCTAATGGGACACAAACGATATAGGCTATATGGGGTAGGAGGTTCATAAGACATTGAGGAACCTTCTCATGGTGTTTTCCCTTAGTGATCTCTAAGAATGGAGGTTATAAGAATGGACCCTCCAATAAGATATCCACATTTTTGTGTCATTGAATATTCTAATATGTGGATGTGTGTATTGATACTTAAACTTTAATACTATCATTAATAAATACCATAATCCATGTAATTTTATGTATTTATGAAAACTATGATGGAATACGTTTTTGGTCAAGTAGGATACATTGGGAGCATCACGAGTGATATTGCATTAATAGTTAATATGAGAAAATATTTATCCCTTATGTTTATTAACAGAATTAGGTATCTAAGTCTCTTTGATGGAAATGAAATTTCCTGGATAAATATACAGCCATGGTTTTCTATGGGAAATTCAATTTCCATAAGGTTAAAAAAAGATACATCAAGCACATAGTTTGATGACAATAGTATGCAACCTACTTAATTAGATATATCATGGTAAATGGGTTATATTACATAGTAAGTATTCATAAGAGGTTTATGTCATTGAAATATTAACTTATTTCTCTATGGGTGCCTTGGATTATTGTTAAGCACTAACCCTGTACTTTAAGTGGTTCTTCCTAATTTCACTGAGAAGGAGGACTAGAGGGTCATACACTAAGTGTATTTGTAATCTCAGTTAAATTCAATAATGAATTTAATAATTTAGAATAAATATTATTCCTACTTTATGGTTTAATAATTATGTGGGTTTGGTTGTTCGCTAAGATTTAATCAAAATTTATTCAAAAGAATAAGTGGGTTAAATAACAATAATAAATATTTATTTTTAAGTTTTTTTGAATATAATATTTATTATATTTATCAATGAATAATGTGGTGATATTTATTTATTAAATACATTTTAATTATTTATGGTTTGGTAAATGCTAAGGACGATAAGCGAACCGAGTTTAATGGTATTATTAGAAATAATATAAATGATATTTATTTATTCTTAAGTGATGCACATGTCAAGTGAATAATAATTATATTATTATTATTAATACATGGGGTTCACTAAGAATTAAGTAATAAGGAAGGGTCTTGTGTTCCAGTTTTCATCCCTAAACCTACCATAATATATATCTAATTATATCACTTTCCATAGACACACTTGTTTTGAACAACATATGAAGATAATCTGTAACATCCCAAGTTTTTTAAAATAAACACTATGTTTGATAGCATATATGATACTCCACATCGAGCTTAAATGAACTAAATATTATTATTTAAATTTAGCATTATAACATAGTCATTTGAATGGAAGGAGTGAATAATATTAATTAAATTATGAAAATATGGTTTACACATGTATATATAATTAATTTGGTGACCAATTAATTATAAATTAATGTAAAAACCTTTTTAAAATAAAATGAAAATTTTTTCTGAAAAACTATTTAAATGTGCAGAAGTCTATTTTATACCAATAATTATTAAAATATCTCTTTTTGGATTATATTAATGATATATATATATAATATATTCAATGTAATATTTAAAATTCATGTTCAGTTTTTTCTAGACTTAATATAAGAACAATTGCAATTTTAGGCATAAAAAAAGAATTTAAAAAAAGACAGTTTTACCGCCTTTTGATGGAGAACCCATTTTAAATCTAATTTTTGTCACTTTTATAAATTATATTTGATAAAATAAACTTCTTCCTTAGAATAGGAGTATCAAAATTTATTTTGGATGAATTTATGGTATTTTTCTGAGAACTTTCATATTTTGATGAATAGTGAATAATACAAAATATTAGTTAAAAACTGCTTTTTCATCCAATTTATTTATATAGTTAAATTATGTTTTTAATTGGTTTTAAAGTATAATTAAATATTTTTTTATCATTTTATTAAATTTAGGTCATTTTAATTAATTTCATATTTAAATTGGATATAAAAACTTTGTGAACTTTTGAATGTTTTTACATTAAAAACTCGTTTTCTCGATCTGTTGACGGTATTAATTTTAAATTAATTTTAGCCACTGATGTATTTTGAATTTTGAAAAATTTAAATACATGGTTGTAATAAGTATTATATTTATGATCTAATAGGATCAACTTAATTTTTGGAAAATATGAATAGTAACTTTAGTAATTATTTTTATTACCACGGTTAAGAGTAAATCAGGTAATTAAGGGTAAAAATAATATTATAAATTACCCTAAAATTTTTACTAACTTCATTGGATGAGTTTTTTTAGATATAAAATCATATTTTGGCTTAAATATAAACTTTTTAATCCACTTTTATGACTTTAATACATTTATAATATTATATTCTAAGAAAAGACAATTTTGTCACACTCTTGTTTTTAACAAGTAAAATATTTTTAATATGGGGTTATATAAAAGATATGTTAGACTATAAATAGTATTTAGAAAGATAAAATGTTTACCTAAATCATGGTAATTTATTTATAATTTTTAGGAAATAAATAATTCAATTAAATGGTGACACAATGATGATGCAATAATTTCTTCATTAATGGAAGATCAAATAAATGATATTAAAAATATTCAAATAAATATAATTATATATAATTTATGTCATCCACGAATTTTATTTATGAATTTTATGTGTTATATATTATTTAATAGATTTTTTTTGAATATATAAAGTTTTTATGGTATTTTTAAAAAGTCAAGTAATGAATAGTGTCAAAATTGACATAATTGATATCTTAAAATAAATAATATTTTAATAAATAATATAAAATTTATAAAAATAAAATATTTGGACAAATAATTGGTATAAATACTAAAATTTCATAAATGACTCATTTATTGGTTTTTTTTATGCTATAGTAATTTTATTAACACTCAAAGTGTAAATTACATGTTGTCGTGGTAAGAATTAATGAGGGTTAAAACCAAAAGGTAAGGATTATGAAAATAGTAAAACATGTATAATTTTAATTTTATGAATTTATTTAAACCTTTTATCATACTATATTATAAATAAATCATTTTTTGACCACTTGGAATAGAAAATTAATTTATATTAATTTAATATTTTGAAGATTTCCAAAAGTGCCCCTCCCCTCTCCTATAAAAGGGAACTCATTATTCTCTATTAGTCACACATAAAACCTATTTTTTCATCTAATATATACCCAAATTAATTACTATAATCCCTCCCCACATTCTAGAGGCCTTAGTTTATGTAGAACACCCTTCTTTGAGGTGTTAAGGTGTTAATCAATGGTGGTCGTCCGAATAAGAGGTGTCATTTTTAATTAAGTGTTTCTATTTTATTTCTTCTTCCACTTCCTTAAAATATTCTTCCACCATGATGAAATAATAAATTTAGTATAATAAATATACTATTATGTTATTATGTTAATATCATCACATAAATCCATCTCCACTTCCATAAAATGGGAAAAGAATTAGTCATTCATGCGTACGTGTGAATTATTACCTCCATGAACTGATATAATTCGTTTTCCATTACCATCTCTCAAGACTGGTTATAATGATGTAATTAATGTTTATATATGATATTAATTACATATTTATTATTATAATATAATAATATATCAATTATTTTCTTACTTTCCATGCACATGAAAATGATAATGTTGTTCGTGCGTACGTGTGAACTATCACCTCCACGAAGTGATGTGATTCAGTTTTCATCACCACATCACATGGATGATATATATAAGTATATTTAAATTATTAATATGATATTAATTATATTATTATAATTATTTAAATATAAAATAGTACTTACCTTCTTTCTATAATGATCGTTGAAAAATGAAAATGTTACTCATGCGTACGTACGGCCTGTCGTCTTCATGATTATAATGTTGTTAATTTTTCATAAAATTACATAAATTGTTTGATTTAAAAGTATAATTGATGTATAAAATTGATTATTATTTCATGAATATTATTCTGGATATTATGTAATAATGACTACTTTGACAATAGAATTCATACCACAGTCATTTTGGACTCAAGTATCGAATATCGTCAAAATGTCTAACATGAACTTAAACAATTAAGTAATTGTTATAACATGGTAATAAGTTATATAAAAGGAATAATTATAAATAAAGTAAATAATTAACATAATTTTATTATTCAGGAAGAAAAATAATGTATGTAACGAATCAAACTTAAGGTAAGGGACTTTGTTTCAATCTCCTTTCATTGAGACATATCTTGATGTTATGAACTTTATTCCATTATAAGGTGTAGATACAGTCCCTTTGAAATTATATGTCCATAATTTATCTATTATCATGTTATTTAATGTTTTTTAAATGGTAATATTTCATTGTGATTATGATTTAAATGTTCAAAGTGGTATGAGACACTTTGAACATTTAAAGATTTAATTTAAAAATATTTTCTCCATGTCAATATTCTTGATATTATGTTACATATTTATTTATATGGATATAGAAGTGTTATAAATGAAATTTTATGTCATTTTTTATTTTCATTTAATGGTTTTCAAATGTAATATTTTTATGTGTTTTATACGAAACGTTTTCAAAAATGACAAAAAAGAATGTTCTATTTTTAATGTACATGACGACAATGACTTTTTTGCCGCCATGACCATTATTTTATTTTTGTATTCCTTTTCAAGACTCAATATTTCATTAAATGAAAAAACCTCTATCTTTTGGGTATTTTGGTATTAAAAATGGGTTTTCAAAATAAATGTGTATTTTGTGTATAAAATTAGCTTTTGAAAGATAATGGTATCTGAAATTGATTTGCATACAAGTTTAAAAGAGTTTTTAAAATGATGAATTGTTTTATTACATGTGGTGGTTCTTGGATATTATAAATTATGGGTGCACCCAGATAGCATCGGGTGATCCTATTATAGCTTTAACTATGGGTTCACCTAGATAGCACTCAAATTCATTGGGTACTCCAGAGATGGAAGTTGTCCATATAGTTATTCCATTTGTAAGAACTACTATGAAATAAGTCTAACAATGGTTTTATAAATCGTTGTTGTGTGAGGCATGGGGATAGTCCTATACGAATGGTTCTAATGAAACCTTTGGGATAGGCTGCCTGGATTTTCAAAATACCAAAAGTTTAGTTTTAACCGTTGTAAATTGTCTCTACCAAAATTTTTGAACCATTGGAATAGAACTGGTTTTCAAATTTCCCAATGGTTATCTAACCATTGGTATACACCTATGGAAACGGTTCAATTTGAATAATTGGGATAGACTCCTGGTTTTTAAATTTTCTAATGGTTATCAACCCGTTGGTATACACCTATTGCAACAGTTCAGTTTAAATTGTTGGGATAGGGTCTGGTATTCACCATATTTCCCAACAGTTATCAAACCATTGGTAAATACCCCCTCCCCACTACAGCATAAACCAGTAGCCTTCCCACTGCATACAAAACACAGAACCTACAAAAACAAGAATCAGCATGCCCAATGTAGATAAAACCTCCAACAAACAATAGACAGAATTCACACACCAAAAGATAATCATGTTATTGCATATATTTTTCAACAAATATATCCTAAGAAATTAGATTCACATGGTGAATCTAATGGTAGTTTAATGGTAACCAAAAAAAAGATAACATAGATAATTTGACTCACGTTTTCCTCTTTCTCTTGCTTCAATATTATAGTAGTTTAATAGTAACCACAACAAAGATAACATGGAAATACTCAGATTCATCTCCATAATTTTGAATGGATTGTAAACAGATATGTTTTTATGATAAGATATTTCTTTTTTGTGGGAGACACTATTGATAATTGATTAGCATACCATTGTGAGATTAATCCATGATTTTGTGTGTGTAGAAGTTGTGGTTTGGTATTGTTCCTCATGTGAGGCTAAACGACATGTATCAGTATGAATTCATGACCCTTGATTGGGATATTGGGAAACATTATAAACAAAAATAATGGATCATTGGATATAGTTAATTACATTCTGGTTATTATAGGTTTGTATAGTGATTAGTGTTTTGCTTGACAATTGGGTATAAATAGATGGTCACACTTAGTCATTTCATTCATATATGGACTAGTTGGGGTTAAGAATACTTATAGAATCACTAAAAGGATAAAATAAGGATAATTATATGGTGGGATACATTAATATGGTCATAATTTAATGACCCTCTTGTGGGAAGGGTCATGGTACTATGTAAGACTACCCATTGAATGGTCGTGGTGACTCTAAAAGATCAATGTGTAAAAGACCTAAGATTATATAGTTTCATAATGAATTACTATTATTTTATTTAGATGTGGAAATGGGTAGATAATAGATATTTGTTTTATACTTAGGGTGAAATCAGTTCATACTAAGAAGGATTCATATCATTGGTGAATTAGCACAAGGTTCAAAGCCTTGCAGATGGTATAAGTGTTTTGTGAACCAACTAGAGAAATTTCATTGATATAAGTTCAGAATTTAGTAAGGTTGTTTGATCAATTTAATGATACCTATGAGGATGAAGGAATAATTATTGGTAGATTCATGGAGTGTTGGTTTTTGGGGCTAGTCACCTTTGTAGAAAGATGGATAGAAAAGTATTGACTATTGTTTTCCATGTGAACATGAATGCGATGGGAAGGAACCGTATCGATCTCATCGTATCAAGTATGAAAGAGAAATTTAATAATTTATTGTGGAATTTATATAAATTTTGTAATTTTAAGGTAGTAGTAGTCCAGGATTACTTTTTAGTTTGACTCAGAACAAATAATGAGGTTTGGGTATTGACTTATAAGCCGTGATTTGTGTGATCAAGCGTGATAGAACTGAACTACACCAAGCATGTATTTTGACTATCAGAATCCTATTATGTATGGAAATTCATATGTAGGGGAGAACCTTTATGCTTTGGGATAAAGTGGTTGAGGAAACTATGGAGTTTTAAAGTAAAAAAAGATGTTGTGATCATGGTCTTGATGTTAGAGAATAGTGATCTTTTGGCTCATCTTCTTGTGTTTTGTGCTTAAAGTAATTTAGTGGGAGTGTGCTGGGCCTTTCAGAGTGATCATAGCCTGGAGGTGATGTATTTGTGTTCAAGGAAAAAATACATAGAAATATATGTGTAAAAATATTGAGGTGGATCATAATGAATGATTCATATGATACCACAACTTCTCGAGGATTAGAAGTAATATGGTGAAGATATTGTAATGACCTGCATCATTATGGGTTGTGAATTTCAAAGGGAACCTAAAATTTTCATCTAGTTGATGGATCATATAGATAATCAAGGATGGAAATAAGATTTTTCTTGTTTGAACATATTAAATAAGATTTTATAGACTTTAATGAAGGCCTATAAGGGGCTTAATGATCGAGTTTTAAGTGGAGGAGGCCCAGAGCATCCATGGATACTTCTAAATCCATGACCTAGCCAATAGAGTGGTAAGAAGACTTGCTACCCAATAAATATCATTGTCTAACCAATGGGTTAGGAAGAATTCCTGCTACCAAGAAGGACTCACCATCCAATCAATGGACCCCAACTGGTTAGCAAGTGAGGTGTGTTGGGTAGTAGTTTATTGAGGGTGTTTTTGGTCTTTTGGCCAATGATCCACCCTACACCCCCCCCCCCCCTCCCACTACACCCCCCCCCCCCCACATCCCCCTCCCACTACAAAACCCCCCTACATCCCCCCTCCCACTACACCCCCCCCCCACAGCCACCCCCACCATCTTGCACACCCCCTCCCACTCCACAGCCCCCCTCCCACAACACCCCCCCCCCTCTACAGCCCCCCCTACAGCCAACCCCCCTCCCATTTTATAGCCCCACCCTCCCACTGCACACCACCCACCCCCGGGAAAGCCCCCCCCCCCTCCACCCCTATATATCCCCCCACCCCCTGCAGACCCCCACCCCCCTAGACAGCCCCCCCCCCCCAACCACCTCCCCTTGGACAGCCCCCCTATAGACCCCACACCCCCTGCACACCCCCACCCATGGACACCCCCCCCCCACTGGACAACCCCCCCCCCTCCACACCCCACCCCCTGGACAGGCCCCCCACCCCCTGGACAGGCCCCCACCCCCCTGCACACCCCCACCCCACCTGGACAGCCCACACCCCCACCTCTCCCTAGACAGCCCACCCCCCTCCCAACTTGTCCCCCCCCTCCCCAACTACACAACCCACACCCCCCTCCCAACCTGTACCCTCCCCCCCCCCCCACCCTCCCCACCTTCACAACCCACATCCCCCCCTCCCCCCCCCCCAACCCCCACCCCGGACACCCCCCTGTAAACCCCCCCCCCCCCCACCCCCTATAGACCCCCCCCCCCCGACTCGGGTCATACAGTGGATCAATTTCAAGGTATATAGCCTAATTTAAGTATTTTGGAAAGTCCAAATCCTATGGGAAATGGGTAGACCACTATTAATCCTCTCTGACATGATGGTTTGACTCATTCAAAACATGGATTGGTATCATAACTCACCCATGGAAGTGAGATATAAAATTATGTTGTTATGAAATCTTCTAGGATGGATGGTGCTAATGAGGATGGATCTGTGAGTATCATGTAGATCCCTTATTGTCATATGAATATAGACAGTGGTATATAGACTACTGAGATTATTGTCTCTAGTGATACAATGAATCATTCAAGACTTGGTTTGGTCTTTATTCCTACTCATGATAGGGAATTAAATCCTACTATTGTTAAACTAATCACCCCAAGGATGAATAGTGCTGAAAGGGATAGAGATCCAATTAGTGATATGCAGATTCCATCCTCTCAAACCATTAGTGATTCAAATTTTCTATAGGGATCTATTTTGGTGGTACTTCCCACCTAGTGCGGGAATAAAATTTTTGTTTCTTCATTTCCCTTAGCCTCAGTATTATATAGTGTTAAAGGGACTAGGGATACAATTTTGGACTATCTTGGAAAGGAAAATGATGGTGTAAAATATGGTTTTAACAGGGTTTATCCTGGGGATTCACATTTGGAGAATTCCAAGAAGGGGCCAAAGATAGACTTTTCCACTATGGGATTCGATATTATTTAACCTATGGTGTAAAATATGGTTTTAAAAGGGTTTATCCTACACCACCACCACCACCACCACCACCACCCCACACACACATGCACAACCCAAACCCCCATCCCCCACCCCCCACCCCCCACCTGCACCCCCACCCCCCCGGACAGCCCCCCCTACAAACCCCCACCCCCTGGACAACCCCCACCCCCTACAGACCCACACCCCCTGGATAACCCCCACCTCCCCCTAGATAGCCCCCCTACAGACCCCCCCCCCCCCCCCCCCACCCCCCTGGATAGCCCACTCCCCCCACTGGACAGCCCCCCACCCCACTAGACAGACCCCCACCCCCCACCCCCTCCACACCCCACCCCCCTGGACAAGCCCCCACCCACCCTGTACACCCCCCACCCCACCTGGATAGCCCACACCCCCCCCCCCCTCTCCCTGGACAGCATACCCCCCTCCCCACCTGCACACCCCCCTCACCACCTGCACAACCCACACCCCCTCCATCAAAAATGAAATCAAATAATTTGATAGTTTTCACTCCATCAAAAATTAAATCAAATCAAAATATATCACACACCATTAAATCCATTTCAAAGGGTCTCAATGGTATTTAATAAATTCTTGCAGACAAATATATTCAATTTCAAACATTAAAACGTGAATTTCAAAAGAGAAACCCTTTCTTATAATCTCAAAACACATTTAAATATGTATCTATCTACATGATTGAACCCTCTACATGGGAACCATGTGGTTACTCCTAACTATGTGGGTAAACCATTAAACTCCCAAAAAACTCCAAAGATATAATATTCCAATCCAAATATCACTAGTTCTTAGAATGACCCGACATATGATAAAATAAAACAAGATAATAACTCAAATGATGCTAACCAAAGGAGAGACTTTAAGCAAATGAGATAATTTAATCAAGATTGTAGCGAAACCGAATGAAAAAATCCAAAATAAATGGAGGAAAAATATGTAATGGATATTCAGTCACAACAAATCATCAAACATCAAATATCAGTAATATCAGTCAAAAATATAACAAATCAATCTGTCCCTAATCACCATCACTATCATCACCATCATCTTCATCCTCATCCTCATCCTCTTCCTCATCTTTTTCCCCATCATCATCCCTACCCTCATCCCCACCCTCATCCCCGTCCTCATCCCCATCCTCATCCTTGTCCTCATCCTCGGCCTCCTCCTCGCCCACCTCCTCACCCTCGACCTCTTCCTCTCCATCACCATCACCATCGACAGGAACCAAATTGTCTCGACCACCAAAATAAATACCACCTAGTGCACTATATAATTAATGGATCAACAATATATATGCATCACAATCTACATTGGACTCTGGTGGAAGTGATGGAAATAAAACTTGCATCAATTTCATGAATTCGGTGTTTGCCCTTTCAGTTTGTTCTTCCACCTATTTGGTCCTTTTTTCTGCCTATTTTTCTTATGCCTTAACCTTTTCCAACTAGGTGGAAATACAATTGGTACCTGAAGAGGGCCAATATCTCATCAGTACTATACACTTCCCGGGTCGGCAGCGTACTCTTCTAGAGTTCTCATCTCCCAACACCTAATGTAAATGATCATTTGACCCAAAATTGTCAGTTTTCTGGGAATCAAGAGCCTCTAAAGTATTCTATTACAAATTTAAATAGATTATTAAGTAAAAAAATAGATATTAAAATTTTAAATCATCAAATTAAAACTTACAATATGCTATTGTGTCTCTTCATTAACAGAACTTCCATCTTTTTTCTTTCTACTTGAGAAAAACAGTTTTGCTCGAGGCACACGTCCTTCAATATTCAATTCTTGCCTCTACAATGACATTGAATGTAGGAAACCATAATTTAAAATAAGTTAAAAATAATTAATTTCATAACTAAATTTATATCAAAACTGTATAAATCGAATAAATTATGGATGAATCAATAGAAAGTGTAAGTAATAAAAAAAATTATAAATCGTCGTACCTGCTTCCTCTACTGATCTGATATCATAGTACTCCCCAAGGTGTGAAGGTATTTTTTAGCATCAATGTTTTGTTTATTTTTTTCCATATGATTCCTAAATAAAATTCAATAATACAAAATATAGTATTAATGTAAATCATGAAAATTTTCATTTAAAAATCTCAAATGTGATTAATACCTTAAACTTGGTAGTCATCCAATGAGTAATCATTTGACAATACTATTCTATCGGGCAGTAATCCATGAAATGTACCACCTCTAACTCTGGTCCAACTCTAGAATGCCATCCAATATGCAACTCATGTTTGTATCCTCTCCAAATTTCACCTAATTCCTATAGACGTGCTGACCGTGCACCCTCACCATTGGGGAAATTAAACCGAAGATGACACAAAAATATTAATTTATATAAATACAAAAAAAATATTACAATAAATCTAAAATATTTTTTTACCCATATCTATACCAAATAATTATCCTTGACTTCATTTGGAAACTATCTCCATGAGAGTAGGCTAATGGGAATGATGTCGGAGTATTTTTTAAGCATCTCCAAAAAACTCTGACATTGTTGCCCTATTTTTTCTACCATTTGATTATCTTCATTATAGTCCACCATCAACTACATGCGGCAGTTCCACACCTCGCGCATGTGTGTATTCCCCTGCCCATGTCTCTTATCAGTATATGTATCTGTTATGAAAGAAAAACAAAAATTATATCAATAATTTCTATAATGAAAATAAATTATGATATAAAATTTTTTTAGGGTTCAATAAATATACCTGTAGTAGTCTGATCAGTGGGTGTCACTGGATCTGTAGAAACTAAAGGAACACCTTGTACAGGTGGAGTGGGTCCCAGTTTATGCTTCGTAGGCACATAATGTGGCTAATCAGGAGTCAAAAAATATGGAATATAGAAGCTCGAAGAGAAGGAAGTATAATTAAAATAAGAAGGCACGGATGGCTGGCCAAATGCCTGATATGGATGGGGAGTGGGAATCATCATTGGACATGGTAAAGATAGGTGAAGAGGCTCAGATGAAATGGGTGGTGAAAACATGGGAGGCCTAAATATCCCATGTGTCCCTAATGACACACTGGGATTAGAATGTGGGATAGATGGTACATTAGTGGGAGGGTCAGGGTCTAATCGGGTACGCTGACTAGATCATCTATCTCTCGTACCACCCTTGCACGTACCACCTGCCTAAGAATTGAAACCACTACTAGGATACTCGTAAAATAATTGTTGCTTGAGTGGTGGATCCTGCACAAATTTTTAAAACAAAATTAATCACATGACGTTATATGTTATTAAAATATATATATTTGAAATAAAATACTCACAATAGGCACTAGTGGAGGAATTCCCATCTCATCCATGCGACGGTTGTTGTCCGTCATCTTTCTTCGTCGTATCTCTTCAATCGGTTTCATTTCCTACATTTGAAAACAAATATGGAAGTGATTAGAAAATGATAACTAATGTGTAACCTAAAAAATATATATAAGAGAGGGGATAAGGGGATTTATGGGTTCTAAGTTCAAGCATCCATGGTCAATAAAACATTGAAATGTTCACCAAGTTAGAAATGTTGGTTTCGTAGGTTTGAATACAGTTCAATTCCAAATTACAAAATGCAATTCAAATAAAACTGCAACCAAATATTGAAAATTCACATTAAGGTCAAGTTGGATACAACATATTTGTAATCAATATTAAATTAATTTTAATAATACCAACCTTAACAACCGAAGTCGAGCTAAACCAAAAGAATTGATAATATGGATGGATGATTCTATATATTTCCCACCACAACTTCAGGTTCACAATCAACTCTGAAAATTGAGCTATTAGAGTCATCAAAAGTAATAAATGGGTCAGTTCCAATGGTAGTAGGAATGGTGTCAATTCCATCATCACAATCATCAAAAATATGTCTTGGAATTACTTCAATAATGACACCAAATTTAGGTCAAAGATGGTCTTTGACATAAAAAATTTGTTTCTCCATTGATTCCAATACATATGGTTCATAGGTAGCAAGATTGTAACTCATATCAATTATTCAAAATACACAATCATCAATAAATATTCCCTGCCTCATCATCAAATCAAACCACTCCATTTCATCATAGTGACTTGTCCATGAGAGTAATAATCCAATATTATTATTATTTCAATGACTCTATAATAACCTACATTTTCAAATCGAGATCTAATATATAATGCACTAGAATAACAATCTGTTATGGCAGTAACCATAACACTATCATGTTGTGTTCTCATATTCTTTTCTTGTTCAGTGATAATAAATTTATACCCATTGATAACAATTTATTTACATTCACGAACCACAATATTATGACCAAAAGACAAAGATCTTATTTATTAAGAGACAGATTCAGCAGGAAAACTCAATACTTGAAATATAAATGAATATTAAACTAAATTAAATATTGATTTAATTATTTTAAATAGTAATATTTTTACCTTCAATTTTAACCAAGCAGAAAACTCTTTGTTATGAAAAGTCTCTCTCCTTCTCAAAGATAAAGAATGATTCTTTCTATTTATCATTACTTTATGTTCCCTATAGATAAAAATATGAATATTTTAATAGATATGTAAGATATACCTATTCAATTTACTTAACTAATATAGTCATTAAACAAATCATAGTTGAACAAAAATGTGCGATGTGCTATCTCTCACTCTTCAAGGATTAATGTCGTCAATGTATATGATCCAGGAATTCCTCCTATTTGAGGAAGTGATGGAAAACTGGGTTCAATTTTATCATGCTATTCTTCTTCATTTCTCATTGGTCTATTCATTTTTTTAGTCAGATCAGACAAATACATAGAGTCGAAATCCATACATTCTTGATCCAAGTAATCATTCAAGATAGAACCTTTAGGATGATTCCTATTTCGGACATAAGACCTTAATGTGTACATATTTCTTTCAGTTGGATACATCCAATGAAAAGAAATAGGTCCTCTGAGAAGTATTTCAATTGGAATATGGACATTCAAATGCAGCATTCATGTGAAAAATGATGTAGGAAATATTTTCTCTAACTCACACAAAATTAATGGGGTATCTTCCAATATTTTTTGCAAGAAATACTTGGAATACTTCATAGAACAAAGATCTCTAAACAAATGGCACAACTGAATAACATCCACCCTTCCATTATTGGACAAAAGATGATGGATTTCTATTGGAATCAAATCATGTAGAATGACGTGATAATCATGAGTCTTCAATGATTTTAGATTCAACTCTCTTCTATTGACCCGTTTAGATATGTTTCTTGAATAGCCATCAGGAACTTTAATAGTCTCTAGTACTTCCAGAAATTGATTTTTTTCTGTAGGTGTCATCACATAAGAATCACATGGAACTTGCCATTTATTTTCACTGATATGTACAGGATGCAATTCTGGTATTATTCCCCAATCTACCAAGTCACACTGAGATCGTAAATCATCTTTTGTCTTTCCCTTAATATTTAGAAGAATCGAAAGCAACATTTCACATATATTATTTTCAATGTGCATTAATTCTAAGCAATAACATAACAAATTGGTTGGCCAATAAGGAAAATAAAAGAAGATACTCCTCTTCTTCCAATTGTTACAGCTTTTAGTGGGAACATTCTTTGTCTTTCCAAATTTCATTTGACACTTCCTGAATGAAAAACTGAAATATTTCAATTCATTAAGCACATAAATTCCATACATACGCTAAGGTCGATCATCGGTCTCTTTGGTATTGTCAAATCTTCGACGATTATTTCTATATGGATGGTCTATTTGTAAGAATCGTCGATGTCCCATAAAACTGAAACTAAAGAAATTTTTCAGTATTCTAGATCATGTATTCTTCATAAAAACAGGACATGATAGTTTTCCCTTCGTTCTCCGTCCAGAAATCATTTCATAAGAAAGAAAATCATTGATCGTCCACATAAGCGTAGTACACATCTGAAATATGTCTTTTGAACATGCATCATATGTGCACACACCCACATCCCAAATAAGTTTCAACTCTTTTATTAAAGGTTGCATGTATACTTCTATATCATTGTCAGGATCAAAAGGGCTATATATGAGTATACTCATGAAATTGAAAGGTTTTTTCATACAAAACCATGGGGGAAGGTTATAAATGTGTATTAAAATATGTGTTGTGTGAAGTAATCATCTTCCCAAATGGATTAAAACCATCACATGAAAGACCTAGCCTCACATTATGCACATCAGCTAAAAAATCAGGATATTGAGCATCAAATTTTTTCCATGAAAATCCATCTTTAGGGTGAACCAACTCATCATTATTCTTCTTTCTCTCGGTATCATTCCATCTCATTTTTATTGATATTTCATCAGACATAAAAATATTTTGGTGTTTGGGGATTAATAAAAAGTACCACATTAATTTCTATGGCACATGGGATGGTGTTCCATCAGCTTTTGTCTTCCAGAAGGATGTTTCACATTTTATACAATTATTTCATTCAGCAGTTTCCTCCCAGTATAAACTACAATCTTTTGGGAGAGCATGAATTTTGTTTCTTGAAAATCCAAGTTCCTCAACTAACTTCCATGACATACAGTGGTTTGAGGTAATATATGCATCATCTGGAATTATGTCCTTAAAGAAGGTAATAATTTAATCAATGGAAGTATTAGAAATCCCATACATTGTTTTCCCATGAAACAATCAGATTAAAAATTCTAGCTTTTTCATTTTACTGCATTGTCGGCATACTGGAGTCGTGACAGCATCATTTAATTTTTTCACACTAAAAACATCATAATTTTAATTAGACACATCATGTGTACTCATACCGAAGTATTCTTGGGTTGAAATCCTTTCTTTTTCATGATGAAGAATAAACAGAAACCAATCATATAAAAAATTCTTCAATCCAGACCTCTCATTTGGATCATCAACATTTTGAGATTTCATTTTCTCCCCATTGTGATACTACACATAGTAGTTTTATTGAAACCCATATTTGGTTATGTGGTAGTTGACTTCTTCATGGATCAACCAAGGTATTCCAACATAATTGTAACATGGGCGGTGTATGTGACCACTATCTAAAGCATTATGAAATGAAAAATCTAAAAAGATCTCTAAATTGTTTTGAAAATCGCTTGATATCTGATTGGTTTCATACATCCAACATCTATCCATTCTGTAAAAACAATTATTATAAGTCATTTAGTCAAAATAAATTCAATAATATTGAAGTTTAATCGAAAATATATTTAAGTAAATGATAATTTTTTACTTAATATGAAGCCATAACTGACACACTACTCTATATGAGAATCATAATATAAAAGACAAAAAAAATACTATATTTATAAAAAAATACTATAAATTAATATAAATCCATGATATTGACTTCAATTATAAATATAATACCATGAAAATTGTGCATATTGAGAGAACATATATAATCTATGGGAGAATTTTGAGAGTCTTGTACATCTTGTGTCAAAGAGAAGGAGATATTTCAAATCCATAAGCCTTCAAAGGAGAAGAACCCCATTATTCTCAAGTATTCAGTGAACTAAGTAATAACTTGATCACTTGAGATATGGAGAGTATTTTGAGACCCAAAAAAATGTTCAAGTAAGGTTTTGAATATCTTTGAAGAACTATACATGAGTGTACAAGATCATGTACACTAGTGGAGGAGAATTATTAAGGATTTGAGTAAATTTTAGATCGAATAAGTTTTATATTTTAGTATATTATTTGAGTGATATTCATAATATCTATTCTAAATAAATAGGAAATATAATCTGAAAATGATGTTAAAAAGTTCCTCAGGGATTGAAACATCATGGTCATATATGTGGATCATGATCCAAGAAAGATTAAATGGAACTAAGAGGAGTTTGATGTCATAAAATAAAGGTTCTACAGGGAAAAGAAGCATGATTCCATGTGCATGGAGATTTTTAATGAGTTTAAAGAAGGGTATTTTTTAAGATTAAAATAAGTAAACACCTAATTATTTGGGTGAATTTAATGACAATACAAAACCATGATTCAAGAATAAATCAAGAATATTTTTTGAAGATTTAAAATAGAAAATATTACATGCTACTGAAGACCATAGAGAATCCATATTTTGACTATGGAATATTTTACTCAAATGATATTTTGTGTCAATTTATTATGCAAGTTTAAAAAGATAAAAGTAGTGGATTTTGAAAGAACTTGCATAAACTGTGTCAGAATTCTGAGAGATCAATACATCATATATCAAAGAAAGAGATATATTTTAAAGTTGGGAGACATTGAAGGATAAGAAGCATGTTGTTCTTGAGTATTCATAGATTTGAGGAAGAACTATACCACTTGAGATATTTTATGTATAGTTTATTCAATTCAAAATTCAATAGATACAGAATTGAATTCTATATAACACATACATAATTGAATTCAAAATTTATAAGGTAATTAGATGTGAATATTAAATAATACTCTTCCTATGATTATGGGATCTATCTCCTCCATCCATATCCTCTATATGATGTCTATACATGGGAAGTGAACTAATTACTATTTTGTATAAACCTAAATTATGTATGTTGTAACTGCATCGATCTCAACCTATCAAGTATGACTAAGTTGTGTAATAATAATCTAGTTCCTTTCAAGGAAGTTAATCTTATTCGAGTTTCATTTGTTGGTAGTGAGTCATTATTTTGGCTCAAAACTAGGAATGAGGTTTGGTTATTGAAAATTCACCTATGTCTTTCATTGATAATGTGTGATGGAACTGAATAGCACTGGGAGTTCCATTGGAGTTATAGAATCTTGTCCCATATAATGATTCCTATGGTGGGTAGCTCCATGATTATTTAGGAGGAATTAGTTTAGGACACTATGGTGTGTTCATTTGGACAATTGCAGTATCGAATTTGGGTGATAGTGAGATTTTGGCTCATCTTATGGTGTTTATGCTTGGAGTCATACTAGAAAGTGCGATGGGGGTATAGGGGTGGGGGGTTGTCCAGGGGGTGGGGTCTGAAGGGGGTGAGGGGGTTATCCAGAGGGGTGGGGTGTTTAGGGGGTGGGGCTGTCCAGGGGTGGGGGATATCCTGGGGGGTGGGGGTCTGCAGGGGGTGGGGGGCTGTTTGGGGGGGTGGGGGCCTGTTCGGGGGGGTCTGCATGGGGGGTGGGGGTCCGCAGGGGGTGGGGGTTGTCTAGGGGTGGGGGTTGTCTAGGGGGGTGGGTCTATATGGGGCTGTCTAGGGGAGGTGGGGACTGTCTAGGGGGGTGGGGGCCTGCAGGGGGTGTGGGGGATGTCAAGGGGGTGGGGGTCTACAGGGGGGTTTTCCAGGGGGATATCCAGGGTTTTGGGGGATGTATGGGGGGTGAGGGGCTATCCAGGGGGTGGGGATGTCTAGGGGTGGGGGTGTCCAGGGGTGGAATCATTTACTCACTGATGGTTCTCATGTATTAACCTTACACTCAAAGAATATCAACACCCTTATTAAAGGTACATGGAAACATGATCGATGCTCACTCATAAGATTTGTATACATGGATGTTTCATGTGTTATTTATAAATAATCTTTTTGTTCAAAAGTAAACTTTTAATCTCTTCTTATGGTAGCTTTATCTCATATAGTCTGTCATACTGATTTTTTGCATTCGAATAAAATGAATGTGGCGTCAATTAAAATCATAACATGTATAGTAGATGATATATGATATTACAATCAGTATGTATTTGAATATATAAGTATAGAAAATGTATAATGAGGATTAGAATTATGGTACAAACTTAAAAATTCCATTTCATGCAACTTGTATCAAAAAAACATTATATAGTGTTACACTGTCCAATTTTTCCTCATCCCACATCAGATTAGAAATTCACTCCAGACTTTTGTATCAATATCTGAATCTATGTGGACTCTCAATTGTAATTATTTTGGTCTATGTTGGATACCTTTAACACCTCACACAACAATCTCATGATACATGCCTCAGCATGCTACCCCACTGCAACCCTATGTATGAATATTCATGAAATCTATTATCTATGTGTTTGGGTGATATCCAATAGGAAACTCCTTGGCCATTCTATCAGGTTCATGAATGACTTATAGTGAGGGTATCATTATCTAAAAGTTAGAGTGTGATGTTTCAAAGACAACATTTAGGGGTGGATTCATAATGCAAGAGTATCTTGTCATTCCTCTAAGGACAAAAAATTATATAGTTGTATTTATGTCTAACCAACCAAATCATGTCAATAAACCATAAATTTAAAATAAACCAAGGATAAAATAATTCATGATCATATTGACCTCTTCAATATCAACAAAAATTATTCTATAAAGATAAATCAGAATAAAACCACAACCTAAAATGATATATTGTTTGTGTTCGTAAGGATATCATAATACACAGTGGTTAAAACAAAGAAGATTGTAGCGAAATCAATTGGAAAAAATAAAATAAATGGAGGAAGTTACAACATACCTATTTTAAGTAGAAGAACCAAAATTATGTGAATCAAAGATAGATCGTGAGTTGGGAAGTAGGGTTGGCAGGCTATATAGATCGGTTCTGGAGTAAGTGTGATTGGGAAGAAGGGTTTCCACTTGGTAAGTACTCTTCACGGGAGGGAGAGCTCGGGAAGAAGGGTTGTTGCTTGGGAAGTACTCTTTTCAGGAGGGAGAGATCTCTTTAGGGAAAAAATGATTGACTATATGGAGGAAGGGCGTTGTATCAACTGAATTTGGGGGTTTTCTATCCCAATGGTTTGAAAAAACCGTTGGGATATAAGGTATATCCCAATGGTTTAAAGAAATCGTTGGGATATCTGTAGACCAAACTGTCTTTCCCAACGGTTCTCTCAAACTATTGAGAAAGTCCACATTGTTTAGGCCTATACCAATGGTTACAGGAAAATGTTGGTATAAGATACTTATCCCAATGGTTTTTTCAAACCATTGGGAAAGAAGCGTTGTTATGTGTCCAATTTCCACCAGTGAAGGGTTTTATAAGGGTTTTGTAAGGGTTCTATGTGATGATGTCCCAAGGTACCTACATGAATTTTCTATGATTTTAAATGAGCTTTTATGGGAATCATTTATTTTAAAAAGGTAAAATAAATTATCTTTCTAAAGTAATGATATTTACCTTGATGGGTAAAATGTTATGTTTTCAAGGAAAGTGTTTTTTAAGGGTTTTCATGTTTTTACTGAACTAATGGTTTCCTTTATTTTTATATCTCTTACTGAGCTTTTGTGTTCATCCCATGTTTCAAAATGTTTTTCACATGGTTTAAGTAAGAGTGGGGAAAAGGTTTAGGACATGAAGAAAAGTGTGAATATGTGTCATGAAAAGAAAACATGTTTTATTTTAAAAGGGATTTATTTGGTGAAAAAATTGGATACTGAGTATAGGTGATCACTTGTAATGTATGGGTTTACTATGTAAGAGTTTGTCCTAATTCTCTAAAACTCTAAACCTCAACAGATATTTGGGGAAAAAAATTTATTTCTTGTTTTAAAATAACTAGAATAAGTTATGTTTTTGGTTGGGTAGTTACAGAAGGTCTTGCAAGCCCTGGAGAGCGTTATAGATATATATAGTGTGCTCTCTCATTCTATTCTCTCAAACCATAGAGAGGTCATCAAGAGTTATTCATCCTTTAGAATAATTATGTTACGATCGATCATGAATGATGCAAGCGATCGGGATCGAATTTGCTAGCACCTGATGATTCAATGATGATGTTTATATATTATAGTGCACATTTGGATCACCACTAGAGGGATTCTACACTTGGATACTACAGCACAATGATGGTATGATGTGATTGATTTAGCCATATCATTAACGAAGAAATAATTACAAGTTTAGGTAATTCTAGTTCTTATCATAAATTAAATATAAATTACATGTGAAGATCTTCTTCTTCTAGTTCTAGTGTTTAATCGAGTCAAGTAGTCTAAAAATTATATTGGCCATGATTTCATTCATTATATATAATAATGATTATTCATAAATTAAGGCTAAACGGTTGATTTGGTCATGCCAAACAGGTTCTTATGTTATGAATGGACCTACAAGTGGTATTAGAGCGGGTCACATGGCTAATTTATAATTATTTATTAAACGTTGAGTGTAAAATATGTGTTTGTAGCTTCTTTTACTTTAGATCTATTCATTCTTGAAAATCGAACAGTTTTTCTATTCCCTTTCTTCATTCTCACTCACATAACTGATAAGCGGGTTAAGTTAAAATGAAGATACATTTTAAAACACTAACTGGAGATGTCAAAGGTTCTTTTTAGAAAACAAAAGAGAATACAACATGTACCCCAATCTACACGTTGTTTTCCCACGTATCTTGTGTGTATCTCATGATAATATCAGATCATAACTATAAAACCAGATCAGTTATCTGACAAAATCATATCAATGCATATATCTAGATAGGTTGGCATATGGTTTAAAGAAACACACATCGTGTAACATGTATACACAACATGCAGTCTTTGTGTCTTCATGATGGAGAACATGGGGGGTATAATCATGACATGTATTTTCTACAAAATATGAGGATTGAGAAATCATGCAACTTCAAGACCACACATCATGTAAAATGATTACACATTATATACCTCATACACATCTATGGCAGACAGCATGTCCAATCCCTAAGCATGTGTTGCGGACATAGGAAGAAGATATTACACATCGTGTAAACCCATACACATCATGTAGTCTACTACAAATAATGTGATTAATTTAACATAGTGATAATAATTAATTATATAATTAAACCTTTTCACATGTGTTTTATGTGTCATTTATTTGACAATACACACCATGTCATAGGATTGTTGATTATATATTAAATTAATTTTCATGATAAATTATAAAACTAAAATTTGTGTATAGTTTTTCTTATAGTGCACTCCACACGCATCAAGAGCATCACATGTAATTCACATTTGTTCCATGTTCCATTATTTGAAAGTACATGCCATGTTACCTATCACACAATGTGTGTTGGATGCCAAAGGAGTAAATAAGCACAAGGATCATGTTAGGTAGTTTGGATGAGTACATATTGTTTCCTCCAAGTACAATTGTGTACTCCATTAATTTTCAATAAAATTAAATTATTTTATTTGTTTAAAATTATGAATGATGTAATTTTAAGGATGCTCGGGTGGTATTAAGATAAATTGAATTAATTGGATTAATTCATGGTGCTTTATATTAATTAAAGAATGAATTGAAGTAATTTGTAGATAAATTGAAAATGTATGTTTGTTGAATTCTATGTGGATGATCATGAGATTAGATCAGACCTGTGTATGTGATTGGTTTTATTTTAATTTATTATTATTAAATTAAAATGATGGTCTGCAGGTCATCCCCTCTTCCTTATTATGTGGGGGTTTGTGTGCCCATAGTTTATTTTATATAAAATCCCTTTATCCAATCTATCGGATCCCCTCACCTACATGTTAGTAAAAGCTTATGTAATGATGGATCTCTATATCGATAGGAGGCGGTCCAAGTCTCGTCTCTTAAGTGAAACCAATCGAAGCGATATGTAGAAGTCAATGTGTAATGATACAACACGAACTAAGCTATGATTCAAGGTGTTTTCCCCTATGTTCAAGGGTTAGTTTATCATCAACTAGATAAACTAGCCATTAGAGAATATCATGATCATGCCACTTATATTTTATTTATTTTTCAATTTCATGGTTGATTATCTATGTTTATGGATGCTTCACAGTCATGTAATAAATGAATTAACAAGCATGCAAGATGGAATAAAATAAAATCAAATTATACATAAATTTTATCAAACATAATAAATTAATTAAGTAAAATCCACTTAATATTAACAAGGCATGTGATGTGATAAAACTGGATTTTTTTATGTATAAGTATAAAATCCCTCAATTAAAATATTAAGTTGGTATACCTTCCATTACTTGAGTTAGAGTCAAACTCATAGTTCAATGTTCTTAACCATCCCAAATTGGGGTACTTTCAATTATTAGGAAACTTTTAACTTGAAGTTTTGGGTTGACATAACTTAGTTCACATCAAGGGTTGACTGGCAAAATAGGACTTAGTGTAACTAAGGGGAAAGGGTTGATGAAATATTTGTCAAGAAATTCTATATTGGGGAGTCCACTCAATAATTCAAGGAACTATGAGTTAATGCAGTTAGCAAGTTACACCTACCTAAAACCCTTAAAATAATTTTTAGTCCCATGAATGGTATAGGATCTTACACATTATACTACACTATGAATGAAAATTATACGTTCTAGAAACCTGACTTATTGAGTCACTTGTAAAAGAGGCTAGTGAGTAAGAAGTATCTCTCTACCTGAAACATATGGATGACGCAATTGATGTTCAATGTTTCATGTTATCCTCCATGTCCAATGAGCTACTAAAAAAATATGGGGATATGGATTCATATAGAATCATTTCTCTCCATCATGATCGTTATCAGGAGAAGGAGATAAAATAGAGATATGAGATCTCCAATTCATTGTGCATGTGTAATCTTGGAGAGTCAGTGTCATCTAGGCCTCATGTAGTCAGGATGATTGGCTATATATAATTCTTAGACATCTTGGTGTTTAAGATCCCTCATGAGTTTTGCACAGATCTCATTATGTCCTCAATACCAAAAACATTCTCCAATTTTATTATGAATTATAATATGAGTAATAGTAATAAGACTCTTTCAAAACTTCTTACTCGCATTTTCCAAGTTAATAAAGACATGGGGTGTGAAAAACTCGCGTTCTTTAAGGTGAATAAGAAAAAAAATAAGGGAAAGGTTTTGAAGAATCATTCCATGTCTCAGGATCCATAGCACTATCCTTTAAAGAAGAATAAGATCCAATAATAATAAAAGGAGTATAATGTGGTGTGTTTTTCATGTGTTAAACAAGGCCACTGGAAGAGGAACTGGACCCAGCCAAAAAACAAGGGGAAGCTTTAGGTGAGTTCATTACCAAATGAAATATTTCTATATTTATAATTTGGGTATTAGATATTTCATGTGGTGCTAACATTTGTATCCAAATATAGGAACCAAGTAGATTAGGTAAGGTTTTCATAGGTAAGGTGGGTCTACGGGATGCCAATGGAGTATGGTTAGCTACTCTAGCTATTAGAGACTATCACCTCACATTTCCAATAGGAACATTTTTTGTTTTAAATAACTATTATTATGTTCTTGGTGTTACCAAGATCATGATTTCCATTTCTTTTTTAGACATGGATGGATTTATTTTCAGATTTAGAAATAAGAGTTGTTACTTTTATAAATATACCATATGTTATGGTATGGAACATCTGAATGATGATATTTATGTATTAAATTAAAAAAACCAAATATTGGTGATTGATAATGAATAAAATTCATAAGACTCAATTCACACCCCGATGTGGAATCACTACCTTGGTCACATAATCGAGAATCATTTGATGAATCTCTATCAAGATGGTTACTTAGACTCTTTTGAGATTAAACTACTTGAAAGATATCACTATTTTTTACAAGGAAAATGACCAATCCACCATTTGGTGGTCAAGGTGAAAGGGACATGAAGTTTTTAGAATTGGTACACACTGATGTGTGCATGCCTTTTCAACTAGAATATAGAGGTGGATTATCATACTTTATTAGTTTTATCAACAACTTGAGTAGGTATGGTTGTATATACTTGATGAGGTATAAGTCCGAATCCTTTAAGAAGTTCAAGGAGTTAAAGAATGAAGTTAAGAACCATCTTGGTATAAGATAAAGAAACTTTGATCATATTGAGGCGTTGAATATCTTATCTAAGAATTTATTGACTTTCTATGGGAGTATGGGATTTTATCTCAGCACACTCTACCTTATACACTACAGTGGAATGGTGTTAGTGAAAGTAAGAATCATGTCTTGCTAGACATGGTAAGGTTAATGATGAGTCACAAAAACCTTTCATTATCCTTTTAGGGATATGCATTACAGATGAAAACATACATACTAAATTGGGTACCAACCAAAGTGGAAAATGGTATTCCCTTTGAGTTATGAAGTGGAAAGAAACATTTTTTTCCACATACTCATGAATGGGGATGTGAGGTATTTGTTAAGTCTAGTTCAAGCAACAAAGTGTCACCATGGGGCATAAAGTGTATCTTTATAGGTTATGCTAAGGATACGAGGGGATACTACCTATATGATACCTCAAATAAAAAGGTTATAGTTCCTAGTAAAGTTGTATTCCTTAAGAGGTAAAATATCCTCAAGGAAGATAGTGAGATCAAGATTGACTTTGATGAAATTGATGATCAAAATACACAAGAGTTGGTATATGAACAAATTCCATAAGGCTCCATGGGAAAATCTATTCTTAGGACACAAGTACTGTGTAGGATCACCAGAGAGGTTATTGAACCAAAAAGATATGGTTTTCTAGTCATAGAATATGGTGAATTGTTATTGGTTGAAAATTATAATCCTTTATCCCACAAGGAGGTAGTAGAGAGCTCAAAAGCTGCAAAATGGAAATAATCCATGAATTTCGAGATGGATTCCATGTATCAAAACAAAGTTTTGGTTCTGATCGATCGCCAAAAAATGTAAAGATCATTGGGTGAAAATGGGTATTCAAGATAAATGTGGACATAGAAGGTCGATTTAATACCTATAAATCATGGAAAGTGGATAAAGGGTTTAAACAGTGTCAATTCATTGACTAAGATGAAACATTTTCTCCAGTTTCCATATTTAAATCCATTATAATTCAACTTGTCATATCATTTTTTTCATGATTATGAGATTTAGCATATGGATGTCAAAATTGTTTTCCTTAACAGGAACCTTTAGGAAGTTGTGTATATAACAAAACTAGAAGGGTTTGTGACTCTAGGAAATGAAAAAAAGGTATGCATGTAGAGATCCATTAATGGATTAAAGCATACATCTAGGTCATGGAACATTTGGTTCAATGAAGCTATAAAAGAATTCAGTTTCATTAAGAATGAATGTGATTCACATGTTTACAAGAAGTTTAGTGGGAGTATGGTCATTTTCATCATAGTATATGCTGATGACATATAACTAATTGGAAATGAGATATCAGTCTTATAAGAGATTAAGGCATGATTGAGAAAGTGTTTCTCCATGAAGGACTTAGGTGAAGTAACCTACATTCTGGGGATTAAGATCACACATTATAGATCAAAGAGGATATTTGACTAATTCAAAGTACATACATTAACCAGATACTGAAGTGGTTCGGTATGGAACAATCCAAGAGGAGATCAGTTCTGACATCACATGGTATACATCTTTCCAAGAAGATATGTCCTCAGACACAATAAGAAAGAGATATAATGAGTAAGGTATCATATTATTTTTCGATAGGATCGATCATGTATGTCGTGTTATGTATGAGGCTTGATTTTTCATATGCTTTGAGTGTGGTAGGAAGATATCAAGCTAATTCAGGTGAAGAGCATTGGACTACTATTAAGGTTATCCTTAAATATCTGAGGCGATGTAAGGATGTGTTTCTAGTGTATGGAGTAGATGAAGAGCTATTTATCAAAGGTTATATAGATGTTATCTTTAAAACAGATCAAAATGATCTAAATTCATAGTCATGATATGACTCTTGTCTTAATGGAGGAGTTTTGAGTTGGAATAGTTCAAAACAACCAGTTTTTTCCAATTCTACAATGGATTTAAAGTATATTGTGACTTATGATGTAGCCAAGGAAGTAGTTTGGATTCGTAACTTTGTCTAATAGATTGATGTGGTTCCTAGCAGTTAAGACCCTATCACAGTTTACTATGATAACACTACAGTGGTGGCTCATTTCAAAGAGTCAAGGTCACATCAAAGGAAAAATCATATACTTCAGAAGTTTTATCTCTTGAGGGATTTTTTTCAATAAGGTGAAGTTATAGTTAGTATATTAGGCTACCTATATTATATTGAGGATACATGAAGTATCTCTCAGTATAATCTATCCAGTTACTCTTCATGGTGGACCCCTTGATGAAGGCTCTACCTTAGTAGAGGTATGAGTATCATGTGAGAGTTAGTGGACTGAAGGTTGTTAACAATTGGATCTAGTGCAAGTGGGAGTTTGTTGGAGTTGGTGCCCTAAAACCATCTTATAAGTACTTGATAATTAAATGTATTCATTGTTTTGAATATTAATAAAGTTTCTTATCACATCATTATTGTTCCTCTACATGACATAGTATATGATAATGTCCTAAGAATATATGTCGCACTGAAAGTTCATAGTAGTTCTTCGATATGATGAGAACATGGAGGTTTCATGATAGTATTCTTGAATAAATGTTCTATAGTCAGATGATGTTGTCTGAAGAGACATAGAAAATACATGTTATCAGAGGTGGGGGGCTCATAAGACATTGAGACACCTTCTCATGGTGTTCTCCCTTGATAATCTCCAAGAGGAAGCTTATAAGAAAAAACCCATCGGTAGGGAATCCACATTTTATGTGTCATTGGATATTTTTATATATGGATTTTTGCGTTGATCCTTAAACTTTAAGATTATCATTAATGAACATCATAAGTCACATACTTTGATGTATTGATGAAAACCGTGAAGACATCTATTTGTGGATAAGTAGGATACATTGAGTGTGTCATAAGTGATATTGCATTAATGGATAATGCAAGAAAAGATTTATCCCTCTTGTTATTAATTGAAGTTGATATCTAAGACCCTTTGATGGAAATTAAACTACATGCATAAATCCATGGTCATAGGATTCTATAGACAAGTTCATTTCCAGAAGGTCAAAGAAAGAGGCATCGAACACATATATTAATGACACCAATATGCAACCTATTTGATTAAAGATATTGCAGTAAAGAGATTATATTACACGACAAGCGTTCTTAGGAGGTTGTATATCGTTACGACATTAACTTATTTCTCTATGAGTGTCTTGGCATGTTTTTAGTGTTAGAGTTGGTGTCCTATAACCAACTGCTTGTACTTTGATTACATGAATATTTAATGTATTTAAATATTAAACATCTTATTATATATTGTTCATTATTCCACATGACTATGATGTAATAATGTCCTAGAGTATTTGTTTCATTGAAAAGGTCATGGCAGTTCCCTACTATGACAAGAACCATTAAATGCTACAACAATATTCTTAAATATAGTTCTGTGGTTGGATGACATACTATGATAGAACACATAGTATACAGACCGTCAGGTGAGAGTACTCATAAACAGATGAGACTTCCTCTCATGAATTTTGCACTTGGTAATCTCCAAGATGGGAGACTATAAGAACAGACCTGCCAGTAAGAATTATGCATGTTTTGGTATCATCGGATATTCTTATCTGTGAGCATGTGTAATGGTACTTAGACTCTAATATTATTATTAATACATGTCACGACTCACGTACTTTGATTTACTGACAAAAAATGCCACGCCATATGTTAGCGGGAAGTAGGGTACATTGAGTGCATCATGCATGACATGTTATTAATGGATAATTCAAGGAAGGATTTGTACCTTCCATTTATGGAAGTTGATATCGCAGCACTTTGATTGAAATAAAACTATCACCCTAAATTCCATTGTCATGGTGTATCAATGAGTTTATTTCAGGTAGTCAAAGAATGACGTATCAAGCATATAGGTTGATGACACCATCATTCAACCTGCTGGATGAGATATTGAGACAAAAGGATTATATTGAACAATTAGCATTTGTATGTGGATGTCGTCGTTGAGACTTTAATTTCTTTCTCTTGGGTGCCTTTACCCATTGCTAGATAATAATCTTGGACTTTAGGCAAGCACGCTTAATGCCAATGAGAAAGAATTCTAGAGGGTCACACACTAAGTGTTTCTGATGGTCTCGATTAAATTCTATTTGAATTTAACTAATGGAATAAATATTATTTTCAAGACCGAGGAATAATTTTATTCAAATTAAAATGATTTCATAAATTAAAATAAATATTTCTTCACTGAATCATGAATAGAATATATTTATTTATTTTATTGAACATTTAATAAATATTTATTTGTAAATGAAAATATTTATTTAAGATAATAAAATATTTATTTGGGTGTTAAATAAGTGGAAGAGGAGTTCGAACGGACCAAGACTGTGTTCGGTGATAAATTAATTATTTACAAGTTGGTAAATATTGTTTATCCAGTTGGCATAAGAAATAATAATAATAGTGTTATCATTATATGGCGCGGGATTTTATTTATGGTTCTATTTTGCGTTAGTGCACCACAAATAATGATATTGTTATTTTTATTAAATGGAATGGGTTTTCTCTAATGTTTATAATTGAATTTAATCACTATTACGCAATTAAATATTATAACTGAAACCCCAGCTTGATTAATAGATGGGTGTGTCTATTGTGGAAACAGTTGGTGAATTCTATCCCAACTTCTCTCTGCTCTCTCCCTCTCAAGAATGAGAGAAGTTCTTTGAGACCGAAGAACGAGTAATCAAGAATGATCGATGCAAGACATTTGCTTCACCACGCTAGCACCTGGAGAATGAGTGGTGTTGATCGAAGAACATTAGAGCACATGTGGATCACCTCTAAAGGGATTCTACTTTGGATCCTCATGAGCGCAATGAAGATAGTCTAGAAGGGTCATTCCGGATGATCAATGATCATCAATGAATAAAGAACCAAAGACCAAGGTATTTAATTTCTTCAGAAATTAATTAAATTAATTATAAACATGATGTGAAAGATCCTCTCTCAAGCTTCCGATGTTTTTCTTTATTTGTCTAAATCTTTGATTTAAATTCGTGGATACTGGCGTTCATTGTCCTATAGATCCTGTATTAGTCAACAATTACAACAAAAGCAAAGTTGGGCCCCATCCAGTGTCACGCTTCCACTGCTTCCGGATCCTACAAGTGGTATCAGAGGGGTCACATCATCGTTTATAATTATTTAAATAATTTTTTGATGATTTACGCTTTAATAATTTAGTTTTTCAATTCAAGTTTAATTTTTCTCGTAATCTGAATTTTGATATCTATTCTTCCTCTATCATTTCTCGCAGATCTATCAGAAAAGAATAATTTTTTGATTAAAATTAAATTGAGGATCTCATCAGGAGGCACCGATGATTCTGTCCAGGTAACATGATAGTACACGACGTGTATTTAGAGTTTCATGCCATGTAATCTTCCATACACGCCATTTAATTTGGATTACACACTGTGTAGTTATGTTTAGCGCATCGAGTGTAGTTCGGAAATTACTCAAGTTGTGTGCATTTATTACATGCGTTGTAGTTAATTCTTACACCACGTGTTGACCAGGACAGATAGGCACATAGTTACTGGATTACACATTGTGTGGCCCGCTGGACACGGCATGTAGTCCCTTTCGGGTTAGGGTGAAATAGTTTATCTCATACACGGCTCAGCAGATCGGTGACCATGTAACCTGAAGAGAACATGGCGTATGGCTCACTGGACACGCCATGTATTCTGAGATTTCTGAAGTACACCACACACACCAAGTCCCTAGGCAGTACTTCAGATAGACAGTAGTACACGCCATGTAGTCAGAAATACACGCTGTGTACTTTACCAAATTATACAGAATTAAAACTTTCATATCTGCATAATGTTCAATCTGCATATCATGTATAAATCGTATTACAGGTTGTTACTCTATGCATTGAAGCATAACACATGGCTGAAAAAATCATGTGATTCGTGTAATCATCTGTGAAGTACATGTTGTGATAGTAGGTATTAAATTGTGTATGTCATATGTCATGAGAGTAAAACAGTATACAAATATAATACATGTTGGGTAGAGTCAGACGAGTATTCACTGTGTTACCTCTAAGGTAATGGATGAGAATCTCAAGGAAATTCAGAAAAGGATTAAGATAAAAGTATTGATTAATTAAAAATAATAATTAATTGATTCGAGTGTGATTTATCTTAATAAGAATGATTAAAGAAATGAATGCTAGTTTTATTAAATTCGTAATTCGTTGCATGCATGTGGATGATCAGGATCTAGACCAGACCTTTGTATGTGATTGGTTTTCTTTTAATTTATTTATTAAATTAAATTGTTGGTTTGTGTGTCATCTCTCCTCATTAATATGTAGGGTATGCGTGCATATGGTTTCTTTTATGTAAACCCCCTTTTACCCCTCACCTGCATGTGAGTAAAAGCATATGTAATAGATGGAGCTCTCAAGATGGTGGAGGCGGTTCAAGTCAGGAGCCGAGGTGAAACCAATCCAAGGAGATACAAAAGTGAATAGGTGGAAAGCTGTAAACACAAACCTTAAAAAGGTTAAAGGTGTTTATCTCATAGGTCAGCAGTTAGTTTATTAACCGCTAAATAAACTATCCATTAGAAAAGTTCATGATCATGCCCTTTGCTTTATTTTATTTTTTTCAGTTGCATGGTTTTTCATTATGGATATATTGTCACTACTACATAATTAATGAATTAACAAGAATGCAAAATGGAACTAAAATAAATTTGGCATATGCGTAAATTATTATCAAGACATGTTTAATCACTTAAGTAAATTTCACTTAATATTAACAAGCATGTGATAAAGATAATAAGCAATTTATGCATAAGAGATAAAAATCCTTCAATAAAATATTAAGGCAGACTAAGCCTTTCGTTACTTGATTAAGTACAAGACTCAATAAAACTATGTATTTGACCAACCCTTATTGGGACACTTACTTTTATACGGGGAGATCTTATGAAAGTTTTGGGTTGACTTAACCATTTTATATTAAGAGGAGTAGCCCTTGCTAGAATTGGTGTAAATTTGGAGACAAGTGTTGAGGAAATTCAGGTCAGGATTTTAGGATTGAGGAATCCACTCAATGGATCAAGGAGTTGCACGCCCGCAGTTGGAAAAGACCTTCCTACCTAAATACCTTCAAATAGCTTGATCAACCCCTGTTGGGGTTATGCGAAGGGGAATATGGATCCTTGCCACTAGAATTTCCAAGCAATTAGACATTCTGAGCTCAATGGTGAGGGTCATTGGGACTTGATAAAATAGTGGGAGACTTAATTAATTTATTATTTTTCACAAAATTATAATCAAGAAAGGACTAATAATCCACTCTTTCAATTGAAGAACAAAAATGAAAAGCTTGTCAACCACACTATCTCTGCGATCAATACTGGATAAAGACAACATACTCACCGGTAGTAACTTCCAGTAATGGTTTAGACGTCTTCAGGTTATTCTACGCCATGAACGGAAATCTTACATGTTAGAGTCCTCATTACCTAATTCAATTTCCCAAGAGGCGAGTGATGAAGAGTTCTTATTCTATGAGAAACATATGAACGACGCGGTCAATGTTCAATGTTTGATGTTATCATCAATGTCTAGTGAACTCATGAAGTCTCACGAAAACATGGATTCCTATAGCATGCTTGAGAACCTCCATGGTCTTTACCAGGAGAGAGCTAGATAGAAAAGGTTTGAGATCTCCAAGGAACTCTTTTAGAGTAAGCTTGGAGAGGGTGTCCCAGATGGGCCTCAGATAGTCAAACTCATTGGATACATTGAGTGCCTAAAGGTTATAGGGTTTAAACTCTCCAAAGAACTAGGCACCGATCTCATTCTCGCATCACTCCCTCAGAGATTCTCTAGCTTTGTTGTAAATTTTAATATGAACAACATTGAGAAGTCTCTGTCAGATCTTTTTATCCTCCTTCACCAAGTGGATAAAGACCTAAAGTGTGAAAAATATTTTGTCATTATGGTGAATAATAGGAAAGGTAAGGCAAAGATCTTTAAGCCCAAAGCTTCTTCACACTCTTCCAAGAAAAGAAAGATCAAAGGGGAGGCAAGGAAACAGGAAGTTGTTTGTTTCGCATGTGGCAAGAAGGGCCACTAGAAGAAAAATTGCACATATCCAAATAAGCAAGGGGGAAGCTTCATGTGTGTTTGTTATCAAGTGAAATTTATCTATTTCTACAAATTGGGTATTAGATACAGCTTTTGGTGCTCACATATATATCCAAATACATGAACCAAGTATATTCAAGAAAATAGACCGAGGGGAGGTAGATCTACAAGCAGTAAATGGAGCTAGACTTGCTATTGTAGCTATCGAGGACCACCACCTCACGTTGCTGACTGAAATGATCTTGGTGTTGAAGGGTTGTTATTATGTGCCTTCTGTAACCAAAAACATTTTTTCTATATCCAGACTAGATACAGATAGATTTATTTTCAAGTTTGTAAATGAATATTGTTTCTTTTATAAAGATAGCATATGTTTTGGTAAGGCGCATTTATATAACGGTCTTTATATATTGGATTACACAAACCAAGTAATGACAATTGATAACAAAATTACTTCACATGACTCATACCACACCCAACTTTGACATCACTCGCTAGGTCATGTAAATGAGAAACGCGTGAAAAAATTACATCAAGATTGATATTTAGATTCTTTTGAACTAAAATCACTTGGTGTATGTCACGTGTGTTTACAAGGCAAAATGACTAAAGCCTCATTTAGTAGGAAAGGTGAAAGGGCTAAAGAGCTTCTTGAATTGGTTCATACTGATGTGTGTAGACCATTTTTAGTTGAAGCAAGGGGTGGATACTCATACTTCATAACTTTTACTGATGATTTTAGTAGATATGGATATATTTACTTAATGAAGAATAAGTCAGATTATTTTAATAAGTTCAAAGAATACAAGAATGAAGTTGAGAACCAGTTTGGTAAGAAGATTAAGAAACTTCACTCAGAACGAGGTGGAAAATATCTTAATCAAGACTTCGTTGATTACTTACGGGAGTTCGGGATCCTATCCCAACTCACTCCTCCTTACACACCTCAGTGGAATGGAGTAAGCGAAAGGAGGAACCGCACCTTGTTGTTGTCAAGTGGCAAGAATCCATAAATTCTGAAATGGATTCCATGTACCAAAACCAAGTCAGGATTTTGATAGATCCTCTAGTAGATGTAAAGCCTGTTGGTTGCAAATGGGTATTCAAGAAAAAACCGGACATGGAAGGACAAGTCAGTACCTATAAGGTGCGACTAGTTGCAAAAGGGTTTAAACAGCGTCAAGTTATTGACTACGACGAAACCTTTTAACCAGTTGCAATGTTAAAATCCATTAGAATTCTACTGGTCATTGATGCTTATCATGACTATGAGATTTGGCAAATGGATGTCAAAATAGTCTTCCTTAACGGGAACCTTCAGGAAGATGTCTATATGACACAACCTGAAGGGTTTTTGACTCCAAAAGATGCCCATAAGATATGCAAGTTGCAAAAAAACCATTTATGGATTAAAGCAAGCATCCAGGTCATGGAACATTCATTTTGATGAATCCATAATAGAATTTGGTTTTATAAAGAATGAATGTGATCCTTGTGTTTACAAACGGTTTAGGGGGAGTGCAGTCATTTTCCTAATAGTATATGTTGATGACATATTTCTTATTAGAAATGAAATATCAGTCTTACAGTCTGTTAAGGCATGGTTGAATAAATGTTTCTCCATGAAGGACTTGGGCAGGCAACATATATTATTGAGATCAAGATCCATCGTGATAAATCCAAGAGATTGCTAGGCCTAAGTCAAAGTACATACATTGACAAGATACTGAAAAGATTCAGTATGGAGCAATCCAAGAGAGGATTGTTGTCAACGTCACATGGCATTCATCTTTCCAAGAAAATGTGTGCTCAGACACATGAGAAAAGAAAGAGAATGGAAAGGACTCCATATGCATTAGTAATTGGGTCAGTCATGTATGTCATGCTATGTACTAGGCTAGATGTCGTCTACGCATTAAGTGTGGTAGGTAGATATCAAGTTGATTCAGGTGACCGTCATTGGATGGCAGTCAAGACTATCCTTAAGTATCTGAGGCATACTAAGGATATGTTCCTGGTTTATAAAGGAGATAGGGAACTACTCATCAGAGGATATGTAGATACTAGTTTTCAGACTGATCAAGATGACATGAAGATGCAAACGGGATACATATTCACTTTGAATGGAGGTGTTGTGAGCTGGAAGAGCTCAAAGCAGGGTGTGGTCGCAGATTCTACAACAGAATCCGAGTATATCGCAGCTTCTGAGGCAACTAAAGAAGCAGTTTGGATGCGAAACTCCATTCAAGAGTTGGATGTGGTACCTAGCAGTAAATATTTCATCACGCTCTATTGTGATAATACTACAGTGGTGGCTCTTGCAAAAGAGTCAAGGTCACATTGGCGGACAAGACACATACTTCGGAAGTATCATCTCTTGAGGGCTTTTTCTCTGAGAGATGAAGTTGCAGTGAGCAGCATTTCCATGGAAGACAATGTGGCAGACCCCTTGACTAAAGCCTCAGCAGAAACATGATCATCGTTTGAGATCTAGCAGACTGAAATTCGTAGGCAGTTGGATTTAGTCCAAGTGGGAGTTTGTTAGAGTTGGTGTCCTAGAATCAATTGTTTGTACTTTGATTACATGAATATTTAATGTATTTAAATTTTAAACATCTTATTACATATTGTTCATTATTCTGCATGACTATGATATAATAATGTATTATAGTATTTATTGCATTGATAAGGTCATGACAGTTCTCCCCTATGATGAGAACCTTTAAATGCTACAACAATATTCTTAAATATAGTTTTGTGGTTTGATGATATACTATGATGAGACACATAGTATACAGACCGTTAGGTGCGAGTACTCATAAGCAGATGAGACTTCCTCTCATGAATTTCGTACTTGGTAATCTCCAAGATGAGAGATTATGAGAACAGACCCGCCAGTAGGAATTTTGCATATTTTGGTATCATCGGATATTCCTATCTGCGATCGTGTGTAATGGTCCTTAGACTCTAAGATTATCATTAATACATGTCACGACTCGCGTACTTTGATTTACTGACGAAAATTGTCACGTCATATGTTGACGAGAAGTAGGGTACGTTGGGTGTGTCACGAATGACATGTTATTAATGGATAAGTCGAGAAAAGATTTGTCTCTTCCATTTATGAAAGTTGATATCTCGACCCTTTGATTGAAATAGAACTGTCGCCCTAAATTTCATGGTCGTGGTGTATCGATGAGTTTATTTCAAGTAGTCAAAGAATGATGTATCAAGCATATAGGTTGATGACACCATCATGCAACCTGCTAGATGAGATATTGAGACAAAAGGATTATATTACACATTGAGCGTTCGTATGTGGATGTCGTTGTTGTGACTTTATATTCTTTCTCTTGGATGTCTTGACCTGTTGCTAGACAATAATCATAAACTTTAGGCAAGCACGCCTATTGTCAACGAGAAAGAATCCTAAAAGGCCACACACTACGTATTTCTGGTGGTCTTGGTTAAATTCTATTTGAATTTAATTAATGGAATAAATATTATTCTCAAGACCGAAGAATAATTTTATTCAAGTTAAAGTGATTGCATAAATTAAAATAAATATTTCTTCACTGAATCATGAATAGAATATATTTATTTATTTTATTGAATATTTAATAAATATTTATTTGTAAATAAAAATATTTATTTAAGAGAATAAAATATTTATTCAGGTGTTCAATAAATGAAAGAGGAGTTCGAACGGACCAAGACTGTGCCCGTTGATAAATTAATTATTTACAAGTCGATAAATATTATTTATCCAATTGGCGCAAAAAATAATAATAAGTGTTATCATTATGTGGCGCGGAATTTGATTTATGGCTCCGTTTTGCGTAAGTTGACGCACCACAAATAATGATGTTGTTATTGTTATTAAATGGCATGGGTTTTCTCTAATGGATATAATTGCATTTAATCGCGGTTACGCAATCAATGGTCGGTGAATTCTTTCTCGACTTCTTTTCGCTCTCTTCCTCTCAAGAATGAGAGAAGTTCTTTTAGACCGAAGAATGAGCGATCAAGAACGATCGACGCAAGATATTCGCATCGCCACGCTAACACTCAGATAACGAGTGACATTAATCGGAGACCATTAGAGCATGTGTGAATCACTGCTAGAGAGATTCTACATTGGATCCTCACAAGCGCAACGAAGACAATCCGAAAAGGTCATTCCGGACGATCAATAATCGTCAACGAAAAAAGTATCAAAGACTCAGGTATTTAATTTCTTCAAAAATTAATTAGATTAATTATAAACATAATGTGCAAGATCCTCTCTCAAGGTTCTGGTGTTTTTCTTTCTTTGTCTAAATCTTTGATTTAAATCTGTAAATATTGGCATTTATCGTCGTACTGATCCCAGATTGGTCATCGATTATGGCAAAAACAAAGTTAGGCTTCATCTAACGTCACGCTTCTGCTGCGCCCGGATCTTTCAGTTAGATGTTAATCTTGGACTTTAGATGGTTTTGCCTAATGCCACTAAAAAATAGGACTATAGAGTCACACACTAAGTGTATCCGCAATCTCGGTTAAATTCAATGATGAATTTAACAAGTTAAAATAAATGTTATTCATACTTTGTGGTTAAATAATTATTCAGGTTTGGTTGATTGCTAAGATTTAATCACAAATTATCGAAAAGAATAAGTGAGTTAAATAGTAATAAAAAAATATTTTTTTTTCAAAATTTGAGAAATATAATATTATTATATTTATCGATGAATAATGCAATGATATTTATTTATTAAATAAATAGTTATTATTCAAGGTTCGATAAATATCGATGAGGATACGTTGACCAAATTTAATGGTCTAATTGAAAATAATATAAATGATATTTATTTATTTTTAAGTTATGCACATGTCAAGTAAATAATAATTATATTATTTTTAAGACATGAGATTCACTAAAAATTAAATAATTGGAAAGGGGTATATGTGCAAGTCGTGAACCCTAAACCTGTCATAATAAATATCTAATTATATTGTTTTTCATAAACATGCTTGTTGTGCCCAACAAATAGAGAGAAGCTCTCTCAAGTTCTATAGAGAGTTCTAGAGATCTATAGTGTGTTCTCTCCTCTTCATTGAGAGATCAAGAGTTCTTCATCCTAAAAATTTTGTTGTGATAAACCATAAACGATGCAAATGATCGAGATCGAACGACGTTAAAAAATTGTGGTGCACGTGTGGATCACCACTAAAAGGATTCTACACTTAAATCCTACAACACAACAACAAACGACAATATGACGAGTTCAAGTCAACCAGATCATTAATAAAGAAAGAATTATAACTTCAGATAATTCAAGATCTGCTCATAAATTAATTATAAATTACATGTAGAGATTTTTCCCTTCTGATTTCGACGTTTAATCAAATCAAGAAATCTATAAAATTCGTTAGTTATAGCATCATTCGCCATATACATCAATGATTACTCATAAATTAAGATTAAAAAACCGTATTGGTCATGTCAAACAGATGGTTCTGCTGCACCCAAAACCTAAATATAATATATATATTTCTTAAGGGCCAACCTCAACAACACTTTTCTTAGGTTGAATAGTTATTTTTCACTCTTACGTTCCACAAGATCGTACCTTTAATCCATTCCCTTTTATTTATCAATGAAATTAAATTGTAGGTCGTTGATCTCCCTATTGAGGCCTTGTAAAAACCATGAAATGGCCGCTTTCAAGTTCTCTCTTTTTACAAACGATCCCACCAAATGATAGCATAACATAATCAAAATTTCAAGGGTAGAAACTCTCACCTCTCAAAATATATATGGCAGAACACATCTCTCATCCAAAGTATTATCCAATATCATTTTTTAATTGAAATGAATGGACATTTACCTTGATCTCATCGAGGGCATCATCAGCATGTTCTTTTTTGCTTCAGGTTGTTGAACAACATTCTTCATTGTGAAATATCTTCCAGATCATCTTTGTTGCATTCATCTGCCTCCATGGTGTAGGGACGAATGTGCCACTGGAACATGTCGGGAGTTACCACAGAGCTGCACCTGAAATAGATCTACCATGGAATTACATTGCTCCCAAAGTAGATCTACCATGGATTTATCATTGAAATGGACGTTGTTTCGTCCTTAATTTTGAGGACTCTGAAATAGATCTACCATGGAATTACATTGCTCCCAAAGTAGATCTACCATGGATTTATCATTGAAATGGACGTTGTTTCGTCCTTAATTTTGAGGACTCGTGATGGGGATTAGGCTTTAGAATTCATCCTACCACATGCCTTAAATTTTATAAGTTGCATTTCGCCTCCATCAAAGGGGCACGAACCGCCCAAGGGAACTCATCAAATATCCCCTCATCACAAAAACCCAAAAGACAGCACAGAAGGCTCCCACAATGGACAACAGCAGGAACCCCAAACCCCTCCCACCTCCATCCCCATGATTATTAACATTACCAGCAGCATTGCTTGGGCTTGGCCTCAACCTGCTAAAACTGGACATTCGCCCTAGAGCTCGATTCATGAAAGCATTCTCAGAGGCTGAGGCAGGGGGGGATGGAATAGAGTCAACAAAGTTCCAGAGACGAGAAGTGAACCACCCATCTGCATCGCCCTGATTTTGGTCGGCTGCGCATAAAAAAAACCCACCAGGCCTTGAGGACTGATTCAGAACATTGCAAAACAAGCATGATTGATAAAATGAAAGTCTCGGAGGAGGCAGTAGCTCAAACCAGAAAGACCAGATGTACCGATGCTTGGTAATGGAGGATCCTGCAGAAAAGTTCCTTCACACGGCAGACCATTAGCTTCACCTTCATCATTCATTCGAGGCAGCAGACAGTCCAGTTGGTTGGCCATGGGATCCAATTCTTGAAAAAACCAAGCAGCGTCAAGGCAGCGGTCAAACTCACTCATTCCGTCTTCAAATGAATGAATGTCAACTGGCATTGGAACTGCAGGATGGGGCCCATCAAGATCATCCATTTCAAGGAAGTCTCCCCCAATCGAGCCAGGCTCGAAACCGGAAATGTTGGGAGCAGAAGTGACTTCAGGCTCCAACATGGTACTCCGGGTTTCCTCATTACCACCATCCTGTAAACCGACTTCAATTGAATTCAGAAGCATAGAAAAATTATACACAACTACAAATGGATGGATAAAATACTGAAGGAAACCTGAGGCGTGGTATGAGCCCGGTCATTGATTTGTATTTGGCCCAATGAATCATCTGCAACATAACTAACAACCCCCTCAATAGCATTCAGTGGTGACAGGGGGGGCTGAGTACCAACTCCCAGGTCATCTTCATCGGAAGTAGCAGTCTTTGTCATTATCAAAGGTTTATGTGCTTCAGCATGCTTATTAACATCCAAACAAGCATCATCAGCCCATTCATCCTCTTTAAATGGGGCCCCATACTGCTCTCCAATTTTAGGACCAGGTCCACTCTTTTTGAAAACTTTATAGAGTGCATAATAGTCCTGAAACGGGGAATGAACAGTCGGACCCAAAAAAACAAGGTTAACAGTTACTGCCAAAAACAGTAAAACAGATTAACCACACAACCATGGTGTGGGATTGCACTCGATGAGTTTTAAGATAACCAAGATAATGAATTTAGTAAGATTAGAATCCAAAAATTATGTTTTGAGAAACAAACCAGCTCAGTCCGGCAACTCTTAAGCACTTCTTCATCAACAGTGTACTCATGCATAACCCAATCAGTCCGCTGACCACTGGGTGCACGGCCTCTGTAGAAAACCAGGGTCTTCTTTGTGCCAACAGCACTCGAACTCGAGAAGACACTGCGGTCTTTACCGGTAACTTTCCAGTACCCATGTCTGGTTGCTCTATTTGACCTTTCCCCGGAAGGATATCTTCGGCTTCTTGGGCTAAAAAAGAACCACTGCCTATCACCAGTCTTCAGTATTGATTGCTCTGGACAGAACAAACGCAGAAACCAAAATGATCAGAACACAGGTTTTTGTCCAGACAAAAAAACATATAAAAATGACTCGGGAGAATTGAAGCCGTCACTTGAACTTGGACCCTGACTGTTTTGTATGAATTAATATATTGAGGGGCATAAAATCAGTAAAGATGGATAGAACGAGACACACGCGTCTAAATTAGAGAGGGTGTTTTGATCGGTTATAAGAAAGAAAATAGATATTTTAATCCTATCACACCATCTGGAAGAATTAAAAAGAAAAAAGAAAAATAAAATGGTGACATCAGCATTCCCTGGTAATAATCACTTCAAAATGTAACAATATAGCTGGTTCTTTCTCATTTCCATACCACTTCATTCCTCCATTCTCACAATCCAATTAGGTCCTTACTCCTGCACCAGCACCTGTATTTTGTATATAAGCAGGTCTTCAACATGCAATAAAGCAATTTTTGTAGCAGAGTAACAACTTGATCTGTAAAGAAAAAAATAGCCAAACTTTTATGTTGAAACAAAAGCAATCACATTCTGAAACCAAGGCACCTTTTGCACAGAAGTTTTCAAAAGAATCAAACCTAATAGAACACGCAAAAATGTTTCCCCGAGCCAAAAGTTCAAACACAAGCCTAATTAATCACTCTGAAAGGACAGAGATCATGAGAAACATGGGTCAAAGATTATCTGAGAAGGGGATGAATTCCAATGTGCCCGGCTAGGAGAAAGATGGTTATGTGTTTACCTAAAAGAAAATTTACAGCCATTCACTCTAGACTATTAAAGAAATACTAAGGGCACATTTGCTTTTGAAAAACATTTACAGCTTTCATTTTTTAAAAATGTATTAAAAAATAAATTAGAAAAAATTTTGAAAACTGCAGGAAAAACAAAAAAATTATAAAAGTTAAGAGTTCATTTCTTGAAAACATAAAAACAAGCTTTTTTTTAGTCTTCCAAAAAACCAACCATTTTTATTTTCATTTCCAGTTTCTAAAAAATATTTTTCAATTACATTATCCATCACACTTTCTAATTCATTTTTAAAAAACAAAATGATTTTCAAAACCCAAAAAAAAAACCCTATGAATCATTCTTAAACATCCAATTTGGACAAACACATCTTTAAACTTCCAATCATACCGCGTGTCCTCCATCTAAACTGAACTGAATCCAAAAAATTTGGATGAATTCATTAAAATACAGAGCTCCCCCTAAAAAACTACTTCATCTTTCTTGTCCACGCATTTTTCAGTCCTAACTACCATTACACATCATGAAAGGGAAACTAATCATAATTAAGGTATTTTCACTAAGTCGGAGAATGATACCCAGGAAGTCACATATTAATATCGATTCCTAAAAGCACAGCGCAGTCCTGCCATGCTTTATCTTGTCTTGGCAGGGTGGTATAAGAGATCTTACTTGCAGATGATATAGCCCCCACAGCCCACAGATCCTATCTAATACTGAAGAATCATGTGATAGCCACTAACAGCTGTGAATGAATCATTTCAGTGTATTTACAGATCTCATTCTATGAATGTATTGATGATGCACATTCAAAATCAGTGCCGACCAGCAAATGATTCTTTGGTACAGGAGAGGATCTTGATTGTGTGCTAATGCTTTTATATATATTTCTCTTGCATCATTTTAATTTACTTTTTTCCACTTGCAAAAAACTAGATTGAGCCCAGTCACATTAGTAAAGTTGTTGCTGACTGTGAATTCATACACTGGCAGCTAAAATATTCAACTTTATGCCTTCCAAAAGACCATGCATTATTAGAGTGAGTTTGACTACTAGACACAAATGGATCCTACGACAGGAAGCATGGAGAAGCTTACATCTGACCATGACTACATGTCCATAAAAATATTAGACATAGCAGTTTGTTTAAGCCGTGCAGATTCCTCTACCTTCTACCATAAATTGCCTGGGAAGTTTTATTACCTTAGTCTGAAGACAGGAAAACATGATCAAAATGCAGTTAAAATAACAAATCCAATCCTAGTAAAGAAGAGAATTAAATTTTTTTTTCATTTGGGTGAAAACAGAGGCTTAGATTTAATATTTTCTGTGTGGAACATTTGTATTAGAGTGCTGGAACTTTCACAAGCACAAAGACATGTTCTGACAGAATAATTTTCCACTAACAGGGCATTCCAGAATAATTGTTGATATAGTTATTTCAGCAGATAAAATGGATGAAGGTGTACCCCTAAATAACATTGAGGACGATGAATATCAGCACAATGATGTTGAAGTATTAAAGAAGCCCCTGACGAACAGTACAGTCTCAAACCTCAATGCATTTTCTGAACATTTTGAACATGAAGCAAGCTCGAAATATGAACCACTATAAGTTTTCAGTTAGATGACTTAGATGATAATGTTGAGGTAAGGGCTTGATATAAAGTAACTCATCATTCAAAGTAAAAACTATAAACTTGTTTTTTTTTTAAATATTATAAATGATTTAGCATAACACCAGTGCAATTGCAAAAGCTTTCTTATTTTTTTTAAATATTTCTTAACATATATAAATATATTTAACAAAAATTAAACAGTGTTTTTTAGTCAACTATAAACTTACATTATTATAAATTTATTTTTCATAATTATATAGAAGTATATATATTTAATGAATAATTGTTAAATAAAATTATACAATAAATGATCGAATTTAAAAGGTGATATATTGCATTACTAATTAATGAGAAGGATGGGAAGTGGGAAATTTTGCTATTAAAAATTGAAGGGATGGTGGAAAGAGGAAAAAAACATGGAAGTTTGAATGTGCAGAGGTGGCATTGTTTTAGTAAAAATTAATAAATATTGAGTTTGAAAAATTTAGAAAATATGCAATAAAAAATAAGCATGAAATTTCCTTTTTATATAAATAATCTAGATAAAAAGGGATTTAGTCACATGATGGCCTTTGGAAGCACCAAAATGCACGGAGATGAGATATCACTACATTTCATTCTGGTGTAATACAAATACACAGGAGCAATCAAAACAAATAGCAATAAAAACCTGGAGACCCAGAGTGATGCCAAGCAAAGCCAACAACTTGGATTAGACCAACAAAGATCAATGAAAGCTTTGTCGGAGAATATCTAAAAAGGGGTTTACAGCACTTATCACTTAGGTATAAGATTTAAAAAAAGTAAGCGGTGTTCACTAGAAATTTGAAAATACTCCATAGTTAAGCAAAACTGACTATAAAAGTGATGTCAACTTTTTGATGAGTGATATGGAAACACTAAACATTGATTATAAATGACAAGCATTAGAAACACAAGTTGTTAAGTAACATTACATGGAATCAAAGCCATTGTTGAACAGGTGCAGCAATCATAGGCTAGGAATGCTTCAAAGAGTTGGAATATCCAAGATGGGTTGATAATTACAAAAAATACATCATCGCTATTCATGACTTGAACCATTGGGGGAGCTAATAAGAAAGGTTAAAAAATAAAGTAGGTGCATGTTTTCCAAAAGAAGAATTTGTTTTGGACTTACATGGTTTAAATATAACATTAGGACTGCATTCATTTATAATTTCGCACTACTCCATTTTTATTAGATAAATTTCATGTTATTGGGACTGCTTTTGTGCGTAAAGATAGCAAATGGTCGTTCACATGTAACATTGACAGATGTTGATCTGAAGAAACATATTTAGAGTTTGGTCTAGAAGCGCTTAAAAATATTGAGTATCACAACAAAGGTGGGAAGACAGCATTTTGGGGCAGTAAAACTGAAAGCCTTTAACCTCCCTAGCATTTTGTGGGTTCAAGGTGTTTTCTTCGTTTGTGGGTTCAGATCTTTCATATTCGTATTGCATGATCAGACCCTTGCTGGTCTGGTCGATGGGTCACAGAACAAGGTTCTATGGTCAAAAAAACAAGGTTTGAAGACGTCAACAGTGTATGAATGTATGTATGGGCATGTATGCATATCACACAAAATAAAGAAGGTACCAGGCAGGTCTTCAGCATCCCATTTGTAGACATCAATCTCGGCGATGATATCAAGCTTGATCCTCCGACGGCAGATCTTCCGTTTCAAATAGTACAGAACAAGCTCTTCGTCAGTCGGGTGGAATCTGAAACCCGGAGGCCACCATTTATCGTCTCCGAAGAAGTCAGACGCAGCAGAGGAATCAGTAAACTTCATCACCCCCAAAATCCCCAACCAAACCTGCTCAAAATCAAGTAAACAAACGACTCACCACTCGGAGCATAAAAAAAAAAGATTAAAACAATAATAAAATATAATGAAGGGAAAAATATGAGGAAATTGATCAAATAAAAAATAAAAACAGGGGGAAATGATCAGGACCAGAACTGAACGAAACGATTACTCACCAAAAGCCTGGTAGGGAGCGAAGTGAAGACGAAGGGAAGGAGACCCGAGAATCAGCAGAGGAAACAGCCTTGGAAATGAAACCCGAGCCAAGGAAGCGAGCACGAACCTTCCTTCCACTGAAGCTCCCCTGGGGCGTTAATCGTCAAGGCAGACGGCGTCCGTCACACGTTTGACGAATGGTATTGGAATAAAGGCGACTAACATTAAATAATTAAAAAAAACTGCAATTTTAATGATGATTCTTTAATTAAATTATAATGTGTTCATTACTTTTACAGAATTCTTAAAATTTCAACAGAATGGATCGCGCGTACAAATCGCTAGTGATGGTATTAGCAAATGATCTGTGGAAGGGTGGGTCAATTTATAATGATCATATCATGTGTGATGCTTGAATATAAAACCAATCACATCACTTAAAAACGAATCATATGCGCTGTTGAAAGGGCAAATCACGGTGATTTTTAGAGGGCATGTCATTGGTAATGTTAATGTCAAATAATTCAAAGCACTTGAAGCAAAACATGCATTGAGTATTTAAACATGGGTTATGCATTTTAACGTCTCGATTCGGGAGTCATTGAAACTGTGTTATGAGCCAATCAATTACAGTCTCAAATGTGTCTTTCTATATGTCAGAGCATACCGACTAATAGTGATGGTCCAATGATGATACGGTGGAAAGACTATACCCTCACAGTCAAAGTAGTGCAGTGATGTACACAATAAAACAACAGCGGAAGCAGATGGAAAACAGTAGGGCGACGAAAGATAATAATGACAGACAGTAAATAATTAATTAATAAATTGGCCAACACCAAATAATACAACCATGCATGTCCATGTGTGATGGTGCAATGTACAATCAAAAGACATACAACAGGTGATACAATACGCAATACACAGGGTAAAGAACAAAATCGCAAATGCTATCTCCATGAGCATCTTGACCTTTGGTTCGGTCTTGTACTCCTATGCTCTCATGTACAAGTGTAACAGCACAATCATAAATTCATGATCCCAAACATGCAATCATGAGGCATGTTCGGGTACCCTAATGCAACGACGACCTGAACAGGGTATGAGATATACTTAGTAGGTCACCACCAACGGTGTCTAATGTTATCCAGTCAATGAATCTAAAATACAACAATGTGTAGATATAATAAATAAAGCAATAAATAAATAGATGTAAATAAGTCGGCTCGGGTTCCTCAATGACACCCGGCTGACCATACCCGTTTCGCCCTAAGCTGGAATATCTCTACATGTCAGTATGTATATATATATATGTATGTATGTATGTATGTATGTATATATGCAGAGATATACATGAACCAACGAGGATCCTGGGTGCAAGACTAAGACATCCACATGGTAGTAAGGTGATGACAATAGCGTAGACCTAGGACGATGGCTATAAGCCCAAGCATCCGTGAATGAGTGTCTCCAAACCACGAAGCAATTCCGGATAGTCACAAGTATCTAAACATAAGACCATTAGTTGGTCAAGGACCCAAGGTACATAAGCGTCATAGTATTATAATCATCATAAATGTCACGACCCGTCCTCGGGGCCCGTGCCGTGACTACCCCAAGCCCGCCTTCCATAGGCCAGGGGCTGGCGACTAGCACCAAAGGCGTAAAATCCCGATGACTGGGAAGGCATTGCCTTTATAAAAGAAAACAAGCACCACAGAGTACAAGCGGAAGTAAAACACTAAGTACAAATAGGAGAGCTGAAAAGTAAAAGGGGCCGGAAATACAAGCCCAACTGTAAAGTACAACTCGAAAAGGAAAACAGCGACTGAAAAGTAAAGCTGCTACGCTGAGATGTCCACTGGAAATCCCACCTGAAGGGTGGGTACAGATAGCTCCTCTGCTCCTCGGGTCCCGCCATCCGCTCCGAGTATGTTCCGCCCAGTGGTCCTCCTCCGGGTACCGCCTCGTCGTATAGTCCACCTCCAGGTACCGTCCAGACCTCGAACCTTCGGCTTCTGTCAGCACTGTCCGTCGTCTGCAACCAACACAACGTGGTGCGGGCATAGCCCGTGCAGGGGTGAGTATAACGATACTCAGTAGGGACCCCGAGACCCTCAAGGTCTCACTAAAACCAACAAGGATAAACACAAGAAGATCTCAACAGATAAACCCTACTTAGGTATATGCCCATACATATACCTAAGTTATCAAGTGACCCATCTCAATCATGAGGAAACACAAGGATTGTGAAACGACGGATAACCACTACCCAGGTATATGCCCATACATATACCAAAGTTAGCAAGTGACCCATCTCAATCATGAAGTAATCACAAGGTCAAAAGTCTCAGCTCAAACCAGGATTTTCATTATCGAAACCGTAACTGCTGAAGAGCTCCGTCTCTGGAGTGTGCAGTGGTCCTGTCACGACTCCGAGGTACTGCTCACTAACCTAAGACTGCTGAAGTACTCCTCCTGTCGAGTACTGCGGGCCAGCCACCCAAACACAGTAGTGCTTCCCGCCGAGGTATGTCACCCAAACTCCGAAGTGCACACCCCCTAGTAGCCTGCTGAGGTACTCTCCGGACGAGCACCGCGGGTCTGCACTGTCACACAGGTAGTGCTCCGTCCGCCATGGGTCTGCACCTCAGAAAGTAGTGCTCCGTCCACTGGGCTAGTCGACTCACTCCAAGTCGAGTCGGTCAAGCAGTCGTCAGGTCTCAGCCAGCTACACGGTCTCCGTACTTCGCACGCTCGTCACTGGGAGGGTCCGCTCCACAAGCTACTGGTCGATACTCCAAGTATCTCAAAGTCCCACGAAGAAGTGTCTCACAGAACCGTCTCGTCACAGGGGTCTCAACGCAACAGACGGCGCGTCGATCGGACGCCCGGTCTGTGAGTTATTAGCCTTTTCGTCCCAGGGGCCCGGTTGGTTTCGTGAGCGAAACCAATCCCGGCTGTATCTCAACTGCACCCCGAACTCCCATAGGGTATACCCAAAGGGACCGTTACTCAACGTAACCACCAACGCTGCTGACGGCTCGTCAAGCGGACGTCTTGTCTGAAAGATATCAGCTTTTCTGCTCCAGGGGCCCGGTTGGATTTCGGGTACAATCCAACCCGGCCATACTCCGACTGTATCCAAAACTCGGGCGGAGTATGTCAAAAGTTCCGTCTCATCAAGAGGAAGTCAACGAAACAGACGGCGCGTCAATCGGACGCCCGGTCTGTGAGTTATTGGCTTTTTCGTCTCCGGGGCCCGGTTGGTTTTTAAAGCAAAACCAACCCGACCGTACTCCACCTGCGTCCAAACCTCGGGCGGAGTATGCCAAAAGATCTGTCTTATTAAGAGGAACGCAACGCGACTGACGGCGCGTCAATCGGACGTCCGTAGCTCAAGATATGAGCGTTTCCGCTCCGAAGGCCCGGTTGGTTTCGTGAAGGAACCAACCCGGCCGAACTCAAAGTAATCCGAAACCTTGAGTGCGATATACCGAAACGACCGTCTCGATCCAAGGATCGCGTTGCCGCAGACGGTTCGTCGTTCGGAGGTCCGATGCTCAAGTTATGAGCCAAAAACCAAATCAGGTTCGAAACGGGGGGGTCCGGGTCCGGGCCGACCCGGCCCGACCCCCCCCTGGGCGGCGCGGTGGCCGGCGGCGGCGGACGGCGGCAGCGGGCGGGGGCGCGGCGGCGGGCCGCGGTGGCGGCGGCGGCGGGCCGCGGTGGCGGCGGCGGCGGCGGGCCGCGGTGGCGGCGGCGGCGGGCCGCGGCGGCGCACGTGGTGGTCACGCGGGGGGCTTGATTGCCCCCGCTGTTTTGAAGCGGCGCGGCACAAAGGCCGCGCCTTTGCAACAGATGGCCCCCCCACGTGGGGGCCGGTTTTTAAATTGACCGGGGGGCTGCTGCCCCCCCCCCCTTCCATGGAACCCCCCCTCATTATGAGGGGGGTTTTTAAGAACCGGCCAGGGAATTAAATTCCCCGGTTTTCAGTCATCCGGTCGGCCAGCTGGCCGGCCGGTTTTTACCAACGGGACCGGAAATTCCGGTCCCGCCTTTGACTTCCGACGCCGGCGGCCCGGCCGCCGGTCTCCTCTTCCGCCGCGGCCCAGAACCGGCCGCGGTCTTCTCGTCCCGCCGCGGCCCGGAACCGGCCGCGGTGTTCGTCGTCCGGCGCGGTGCGACGGCACCGCGCCCCTTTCGCCGTGCCATGAATCCTTCCAACGCGGCGCGACGGCGTCGCGTTCTTGAAGACTCTCCTCGGCGAAGCGCGACGGCGTTGCGTAAAATATTTGCACGTTCATCCGCGTGGTGCGACGGCACCACGCCACTTGCTTCCACCCGCAAGAATAAGCAAGTACGATGGAGGGGGGTTCGGTCGTGTTCGTGCGGTCCGGCCCCCCTCACGTTAAAATAATAATGCAACTTAAATAAATCAGGCCACACGTTAATCTTGCTAAAAATCACGATCAAGAATAAAATGAGGAATCCAAAAGAAAAATCGACAACCCCTACCTCGGGTATAAGTTCGAGGATTCGACTATGTCCGCGGAAGTCGACGTCGCGGAGATCGGGCGTCGCGGAAGTCGTTCGTCAAATTCGACGACGAAGAGGCGCGTCCGAAGAAGCACGTCGTTGGCGAAATCCTCTTATGTCGACGAAGGTTGTCCGAGGAAGGTGCGGTGTTCTCTCTCGTTGACACCGAAGACGAAGAAGATCGGGGCGGCGTTCTTCGTCGGAACTTGAGCGTTCTACGTCAAGTCTTGAGGAAAGTCAAATAAAAAGGAAACAACAAACTCTAGAACCCCTACCTCGATAGTCGCACGTGACGGAGTCGTGGAATATCGGTGTCGATTCCTTTGACGTCGGAGGAAGAGTCGTTGTCGAAGGCGTTCGTCGCGGAAAACCGTCGCGGAAGGGATGACGCGGAAGAAGAACGTCGCGTCGCGGATGGATCGTGTTCTTCGGCGGAGAAGTTCTTCGTTGAAGAACGACGTTCTTCGCGTTCTTCGTTGAGGTTGAAGAAGAAACAAAAGCTCTCAACCACTTCAAGATGGCTAAGAGTTCTAACCAAACAAAATAAGACAAAGTCTTATTTTTTTCTCAAAAAGAATTTCAAAGGTTTGAAATTCAAAATGGCTAACTCCAAAAATTAACTCACTTATTTAATATACATGAGTTGTATAATTAAAAAGAAGTTAAGTTATCAAGCCATTAAGAGGGAGAGTGGGGAGTTGAAAAGGTGGGGGTTCGTGTGGGCCCCACCACTCTTAATCCTCCCAAGGGAGGTTAAGTGGGTGTGGGTCCCACTTCCAACCTCTTTTGAGAGGTTTTAAGAAGTTATAATAAAATTTGTTCTACACAAATTTTATTTAACTCAACTAAAACACTCAAAAATTAACTTTCAACCCGCAACAAACGCAACTCCCGAAAAGGTCTCTTAAAGCGAATATCGGCGCTGCGAGTTCATCGGTGCCCTCGGATTTCAATTCCGAGCACCGGATCAAAAGTTAGGAATTCCCGCTCGTTCGTTCACTGAACGTACCCGAGCCAAACTTCGGAAATTAATTCCGGGCACTCCGGGCCTCGGAATCAGGTGCCGTCTGAAACCGCGTTCTTGTAAAATTCTAAAGAAAATTAAGAAAAAATTTTCCTTGAATTTTACGGGTCTTTACATTACTCCCACCTCAGGGCTTTACGTCCCCGTAAAGCTACATCAAAAACTAGGGAAACAAAAGAGGGTACTGAGCACGCATCTGAGCCTCCCGCTCCCATGTGCTCTCCTGGAGATTCCCGTGCCGCCATCTGTTGCGCACAAGAGGAATCGATCGCCCATGTAGGACCCGCTCCTGTCGATCCTCTATCTCCACCGGGATCTCCGTAAAAGTCACTCCATCGTCAAGGATGTGCGTCGGGTCGTGCACGTATCTCCTCAGCTGAGACACGTGGAAGACGTCGTGCACCCGGTGCAACTGAGGTGGTAGAGCCAGGCGATAAGCCACCTCACCAACCCTGTTGAGGACCTGGAAGGGTCCGTTGAAGCGCGGAGATAACTTGCCGCCTCGACCAAATCTCCGAATACCACGTCGAGGTGAGACCCGCAAGAAGACGTGGTCACCATCCTCGAACTCTAGTGGCCTCCGCCTCCTGTCAGCGAAAAACTTCTGCCGGCTCTGTGCTGTCCTCATCCGCTCCTGGATGACATGGACCTCTTCTGACGTGGCCCGGACCATCTCTGGTCCCACATGAGCTGCAAGATTTCTTCTTTGCCGATAAGAGAAACCTGGTCTCATCCCCTGGATGAACCACATTCTTTGCCTAAAACAGTCAATCCTAACATGGATGATATTAATCCATACCAAGGATGACGTCGTAAGGCCTCGACGCTACTACTAAGAGATCCAACCGTTACTCTCGCCTCCAAGGGTTGAGTCACACTGTCGGCATCAGTGTGTGGTAACTGGTCTCCTCCAGTAGATGTCTCACAAGTGAGGGTCAAGTCAACAGTCAACTGGAACCTCTTAGTAATATCACAAAAGAGGACAGGAAAGAAAACATCACAAAAGTATGTGTCTTTTATTATTGCAGCTCATAATACAAGATGCTACACAAATGCAACAAGGAACCAGAAGTACATAGGATGTATCCACTAGTTCCTCCCCTGTCCACCTGCTCCCAGAGCTCCAGCATTTGTCGCTGCCTCAACCTCGGTGGCTCCTCAAAAGCCTATGGATCAACTGTACGAGGAGTCGGACAGTCACGTGCCAGGTGCCCCTTTCCACCGCACGAGTAACATTGTCCGTTTCTGGCACGCCTGGCTCTGACCCCACCTCGGGTGCCCCGCACCACCGGTCCTAAAACCCGAGATCGCCCAACTGCTCGTCTGGTCCTCCTGGACCTCTGCATCATCTGTCTACTGCCCACAGATGACTCGGCTTCTGATCGAAAAACACGCGGCAAAGGCAGAATCTCCTGTACACGCTCGGGGTGTAGAGATACTGGCACAAACTCCACCCTGAAGAAGGTCTCGAAGTCTTCCCATGCGAAGTTCATCTCATCGCAAAACTGAAACAAGTGGCTCCACCACCTACCTGCTGCTGCCTGAAGGAGGCTGGTAGCAAAGATCACCATGAAGTCTGCCGGCGTCCCCACTAGCCTGAAGACTCTCACCACAGCCTCCAGCCAAACCTCAGCCGCCTGCGGGTCCGTCTCTCCCCGGAACCTGGGTGGCCTCTGGCGCTGGAACTCGTGCAGCGCGCTCAAGCGTCGTGCATCGCCTACTGCTGGGGCTGGTGGCATCGGTGGCCCAACGTATGGTAGTACCGCTGGTGCCTCCGCTGGTGCCTCAACTGCAAGAGGGCCTTGTACCGAAGCCTCGTCGCTCGACAGACTGTCAGCACGCTCATCCCTCCGGGCTCTAGCTGGTCGTCTGAGAAAAGACATCCTGAAAGAAACAACGTAACACGATCAAACGATTATACCTGGTGAGCTGACCTGGTTTGAGCTGTTTTAAGGGGGAAAACCTTTGAAAACACACACGCAATCAGTGTTTTCGTGCACAAAGTCGGAAATCAGTTGTCAGGGTCCTGGTGTATGGATACGTCGGCCGCCCGCACCAACACTGGACTCCCTGGACTGAAAACCACACTCGGTACCCTTAACACTATTGCTTCACAGAAAGAAAGATCAGAGTTATAAGTTCTGCGGTAGAACCGAACTCCTTTGATACCAATTTGTCACGACCCGTCCTCGGGGCCCGTGCCGTGACTACCCCAAGCCCGCCTTCCATAGGCCAGGGGCTGGCGACTAGCACCAAAGGCGTAAAATCCCGATGACTGGGAAGGCATTGCCTTTATAAAAGAAAACAAGCACCACAGAGTACAAGCGGAAGTAAAACACTAAGTACAAATAGGAGAGCTGAAAAGTAAAAGGGGCCGGAAATACAAGCCCAACTGTAAAGTACAACTCGAAAAGGAAAACAACGACTGAAAAGTAAAGCTGCTACGCTGAGATGTCCACTGGAAATCCCACCTGAAGGGTGGGTACAGATAGCTCCTCTGCTCCTCGGGTCCCGCCATCCGCTCCGAGTATGTTCCGCCCAGTGGTCCTCCTCCGGGTACCGCCTCATCGTATAGTCCACCTCCAGGTACCGTCCAGACCTCGAACCTTCGGCTTCTGTCAGCACTGTCCGTCGTCTGCAACCAACACAACGTGGTGCGGGCATAGCCCGTGCAGGGGTGAGTATAACGATACTCAGTAGGGACCCCGAGACCCTCAAGGTCTCACTAAAACCAACAAGGATAAACACAAGAAGATCTCAACAGATAAACCCTACTTAGGTATATGCCCATACATATACCTAAGTTATCAAGTAACCCATCTCAATCATGAGGAAACACAAGGATTGTGAAACGACGGATAACCACTACCCAGGTATATGCCCATACATATACCAAAGTTAGCAAGTGACCCATCTCAATCATGAAGTAATCACAAGGTCAAAAGTCTCAGCTCAAACCAGGATTTTCATTATCGAAACCGTAACTGCTGAAGAGCTCCGTCTCTGGAGTGTGCAGTGGTCCTGTCACGACTCCGAGGTACTGCTCACTAACCTAAGACTGCTGAAGTACTCCTCCTGTCGAGTACTGTGGGCCAGCCACCCAAACACAGTAGTGCTTCCCGCCGAGGTATGTCACCCAAACTCCGAAGTGCACACCCCCTAGTAGCCTGCTGAGGTACTCTCCGGACGAGCACCGCGGGTCTGCACTGTCACACAGGTAGTGCTCCGTCCGCCATGGGTCTGCACCTCAGAAAGTAGTGCTCCGTCCACTGGGCTAGTCGACTCACTCCAAGTCGAGTCGGTCAAGCAGTCGTCAGGTCTCAGCCAGCTACACGGTCTCCGTACTTCGCACGCTCGTCACTGGGAGGGTCCGCTCCACGAGCTACTGGTCGATACTCCAAGTATCTCAAAGTCCCACGAAGAAGTGTCTCACAGAACCGTCTCGTCACAGGGGTCTCAACGCAACAGACGGCGCGTCGATCGGACGCCCGGTCTGTGAGTTATTAGCCTTTTCGTCCCAGGGGTCCGGTTGGTTTCGTGAGCGAAACCAATCCCGGCTGTATCTCAACTGCACCCCGAACTCCCATAGGGTATACCCAAAGGGACCGTTACTCAACGTAACCACCAACGCTGCTGACGGCTCGTCAAGCGGACGTCCTGTCTGAAAGATATCAGCTTTTCCGCTCCAGGGGCCCGGTTGGATTTCGGGTACAATCCAACCCGGCCATACTCCGACTGTATCCAAAACTCGGGCGGAGTATGTCAAAAGTTCCGTCTCATCAAGAGGAAGTCAACGAAACAGACGGCGCGTCAATCGGACGCCCGGTCTGTGAGTTATTGGCTTTTTCGTCTCCGGGGCCCGGTTGGTTTTTAAAGCAAAACCAACCCGACCGTACTCCACCTGCGTCCAAACCTCGGGCGGAGTATGCCAAAAGATCCGTCTTATTAAGAGGAACGCAACGCGACTGACGGCGCGTCAATCGGACGTCCGTAGCTCAAGATATGAGCGTTTCCGCTCCGAAGGCCCGGTTGGTTTCGTGAAGGAACCAACCCGGCCGAACTCAAAGTAATACGAAACCTTGAGTGCGATATACCGAAACGACCGTCTCGATCCAAGGATCGCGTTGCCGCAGACGGTTCGTCGTTCGGAGGTCCGATGCTCAAGTTATGAGCCAAAAACCAAATCAGGTTCGAAACGGGGGGTCCGGGTCCGGGCCGACCCGGCCCGACCCCCCCCTGGGCGGCGCGGTAGCCGGCGGCGGCGGCGGACGGCGGCAGCGGGCGGCGGCGCGGCGGCGCGGCGGCGGGCCGCGGTGGCGGCGACGGCGGGCCGCGGTGGCGGCGGCGGCGGGCCGCGGCGGCGGCGGCGGGCCGCGGCGGCGGCGCCTGGCGCCGCACGTGGTGGTCACGCGGGGGGCTTGATTGCCCCCGCTGTTTTGAAGCGGCGCGGCACAAAGGCCGCGCCTTTGCAACAGATGGCCCCCCCACGTGGGGGCCGGTTTTTAAATTGACCGGGGGGCTGCTGCCCCCCCCTTCCATGGAACCGCCCCCCCCCTCATTATGAGGGGGGTTTTTAAGAACCGGCCGGGGAATTAAATTCCCCGGTTTTCAGTCATCCGGCCGGCCAGCTGGCCGGCCGGTTTTTACCAACGGGACCGGAAATTCCGGTCCCGCCTTTGACTTCCGACGCCGGCGGCCCGGCCGCCGGTCTCCTCTTCCGCCGCGGCCCGGAACCGGCCGCGGTCTTCTCGTCCCGCCGCGGCCCGGAACCGGCCGTGGTCTTCTCGTCCCGCCGCGACCCGGAACCGGCCGCGGTGTTCGTCGTCCGACGCGGTGCGACGGCACCGCGCCCCTTTCGCCGTGCCATGAATCCTTCCAACGCGGCGCGACGGCGTCGCGTTATTGAAGACTCTCCTCGGCGAAGCGCAACGGCGTTGCGTAAAATATTTGCACGTTCATCCGCGTGGTGCGACGGCACCACGCCACTTGCTTCCACCCTCAAGAATAAGCAAGTACGATGGAGGGGGGTTCGGTCGTGTTCGTGCGGTCCGGCCCCCCTCACGTTAAAATAATAATGCAACTTAAATAAATCAGGCCACACGTTAATCTTGCTAAAAATCACGATCAAGAATAAAATGAGGAATCCAAAAGAAAAATCGACAACCCCTACCTCGGGTATAAGTTCGAGGATTCGACTATGTCCGCGGAAGTCGACGTCGCGGAGATCGGGCGTCGCGGAAGTCGTTCGTCAAATTCGACGACGAAGAGGCGCGTCCGAAGAAGCACGTCGTTGGCGAAATCCTCTTATGTCGATGAAGGTTGTCCGAGGAAGGTGCGGTGTTCTCTCTCGTTGACACCGAAGACGAAGAAGATCGGGGCGGCGTTCTTCATCGGAACTTGAGCGTTCTACGTCAAGTCTTGAGGAAAGTCAAATAAAAAGGAAACAACAAACTCTAGAACCCCTACCTCGATAGTCGCACGTGACGGAGTCGTGGAATATCGGTGTCGATTCCTTTGACGTCGGAGGAAGAGTCGTTGTCGAAGGCGTTCGTCGCGGAAAACCGTCGCGGAAGGGATGACGCGGAAGAAGAACGTCGCGTCGCGGATGGATCGTGTTCTTCGGCGGAGAAGTTCTTCGTTGAAGAACGACGTTCTTCGCGTTCTTCGTTGAGGTTGAAGAAGAAAGAAAAGCTCTCAACCACTTCAAGATGGCTAAGAGTTCTAACCAAACAAAATAAGACAAAGTCTTATTTTATTCACAAAAAGAATTTCAAAGGTTTGAAATTCAAAATGGCTAACTCCAAAAATTAACTCACTTATTTAATATACATGAGTTGTATAATTAAAAAGAAGTTAAGTTATCAATCCATTAAGAGGGAGAGTGGGGAGTTGAAAAGGTGGGGGTTCGTGTGGGCCCCACCACTCTTAATCCTCCCAAGGGAGGTTAAGTGGGTGTGGGTCCCACTTCCAACCTCTTTTGAGAGGTTTTAAGAAGTTATAATAAAATTTGTTCTACACAAATTTTATTTAACTCAACTAAAACCCTCAAAAATTAACTTTCAACCCGCAACAAACGCAACTCCCGAAAAGGTCTCTTAAAGCGAATATCGGCGCTGCGAGTTCATCGGTGCCCTCGGATTTCAATTCCGAGCACCGGATCAAAAGTTAGGAATTCCCGCTCGTTCGTTCACTGAACGTACCCGAGCCAAACTTCGGAAATTAATTCCGGGCACTCCGGGCCTCGGAATCAGGTGCCGTCTGAAACCGCGTTCTTGTAAAATTCTAAAGAAAATTAAGAAAAAATTTTCCTTGAATTTTACGGGTCTTTACAATAAAGAGATACCACTTGTCATATGTTATCGTAAACAAGCATGATATAATTCGTTTGTTCTATGAGCTTGTCCAAGGCGTTTCGTAATGAGGAACCCATGTATCACCCAATGAATAACATAATCGTGTTTATTCTATGAGTTCGTCCATGGCGTTTCGTAATGAGGAGACTCAAGTATCGCTCGTAACTTCCAATTGCCCTATGAGCCTATCCAAGACATTTCATAAAAAGGAAACCCAAGTATCGCTCAAAGCGTAAGAAAAATCATCTAGCCTATGAGTCCATCCAAGTCATTCCATAAAAGGAAACCCAAATATCGCTCAAGGCGTAACATGATTCAAGTAACCTATAAGTCCATCCATGGTATTTCGTAATAAGGAAACTGGTATCGTTCACGGTACATATAATTTCAAACCTCCCATGAGCCCATCCATGATATTCCACAATGAAGAAACCGATATTGCTCAAGGCGTAGTATAATTCCCTTTTACATGTTGCATATTAGTATCTAATCATCGTCGATCGACCATGGGCTTCATCCATGCCATGTATCATAAACTCATTTCATTCCCTCTTTTGAAATTTCATCTGTAAAAGATAATCTAAGCATAATTTAATTAAGAATTCCATGTACATAAGCATGCCATTTATCACAAATCAAGTATAAATAAAGGGAGCCATGCCCATAAGCATGTCAACTGCCATCCAAATGTCTTTATTTCAATGCCCCTTTCATTAGAGAAGACGTTGCACCCCTTATGTGGTTTTATTACAAAACAGGGCATGGTTGAAATACCAACTCATTTAATATAATTTAAACAACTCTTATGTGAGGGTTATTTCAACACGCCTCAAAGGCGATTAAAGCTTAGACAGAGCATTGTAAATCAAGCATTTAGAATAACACCCATAAAGGGTGATTAAATTGCCTAAGCAAGCATAGGTCACAACATAAAAGTGACACACCCAAAAAGGGGGTGGTTCAAGTTGAAGTGGATAACCTCTAATGGTTCAATTTAAAAGCTTAATGATAATATATATTTAGGCATAAGCATTTACATTATTATTTTCACATTTTAAGGGTGATACTCGGGAATTCCAGCGCGCAACATAACGACGTAGTTTATAAACATGCTGGAATTTAAGGGAAAATCGCAAGACCACCTACCTCATGCATAGGACGCTTTACTCGGCTAATATCAGGCTTTGATTCGATCCAAAACGAGAGAAATTAAAGAAATCAAAAAACGCCATGAAAATAGGGTATAAGAGCTCGCATTGAAATAACATTCAATACAACAAGAGAATCCGAGAAAGGAAGGATAAGGAGTTGTAGACTCACCGATACGCTTCCAACCCATCTGATAACACTCGATTTGAACATCAGATGAAGTAGATCCACCATGGGAAGTGGAGGAAGAAAGGTGCTCATGCGGGGGACTCCCTGGACGAGTGAGGGAGGAAAAGGGGTGAAAGGGTCAGAGGGGAAAATTGGTCATTTTTCCCATTTAATGAGGCGTGCAGTTAGTCCGTATAGTTTGGATAACTACCCACCATGCAGTTCACACTGCCCGTGAGCCACACACTGCATGGTTAGGGCTAACTGTGCGCCAACCGTGCGGTGCTACTGGTTAAGTGGCACTAACCATGCAGACTAGGCACGTGATTTCCCAAACCGTGCGCAGCCTGTGCGGATCACCTATGAAATTTCCTACAGATGTCTTGCACGACCGTGTTGCCTTGAGTGCATAGTTTTTAAAACCGCATTCTACCCCCTTTAGGGCTGCACGATTTCACTGGGAGGGCTACACGATTTGCAACAAACCGTGCACCCCTGCCTGCTTCTCACGAAAAATAGTTTTTGGAGCCTGATGCTCCCGAAACTCAACTGAACACCTGAGACACTTCTTATGATTTAAAAACCATCTAAACAAAACACTTTTAAGTGTTACAAAGCTCATATTTACATTTTGAAGCTGAGTTTAGAAAATGATCCGTCCACCAAACATAAATTCCAAATTCCTTTAGAAAATTTATATGGTTAAAAAACATGGGACGTTGCAACCTCCCCACCTTAGAACTTCTTATCCCCGATAAGCTTTGGGGAAACAAAAAAATATCATCTGACCTACCCAGGTCATGAAAATCCACTGAAGCAGTCACATTATGTTTTAAACGCCCAACGTGCCTGCTAGTGCTACTTTAACCACATAGTGCTTAAGTCGGTAAAACTCGATCCAACACTTGTATTCCAAAATTGAAATACTGAGACAAAATTTTCATGAGCTTGTATAACCAAATACATGATCACGTCGTCATCTCTTTAATCAAACAACCCATGGTGCTCCCCACTATGGGTTCCCATATTTAATCCCTAATTCTGAGTGACAGTACCTCCACTGTTGGAATTGATTACACAAGCATGCCCTTAGAATTCTAACGATGCTCCAAGAATTTTTCTTAACACAACGTTCCTAATTACGGGTGAGGACACTACTATTGGTCCTTATTCGATCAAAACAGTCAAATTCTAACTAACCTAGTTCAAACAAGTCACGCCAAATTTTGTTTGAAAAGCCTCGACCAACCTTCACATTACGCCCGTCTCAAACCAATGACGTGATGGACATGGTTCCTCACTGACCACATTCAACAAAAGAGATAGATCTCAAGTCAATATACCTTTGTTCGACTATATTCAAAAAATGGTTGGCTTAGATGGATGATGCATTTTAAAAAGATAGATCTCAATGCCTTTAAAACAAGGCACCTCAAGATTTTCTATGAGCACACTCACTGAAGCCTGTAATCATATTCCAGTGAAATATTTAGAAAAAACTTCATCTATGTTTTCATGACACAACACAAACATAGTTTTATACCTGATTTGGTACCCTTGGATCGACACCCTTTAATTCAAACAACTGATCCCAACTGCAAGTATAGGGTAACCTCAAAATCATCTACTGGACTCCAAGGATCTCATCCAAGGTAGTCTATACTCCATTGTTTACAATTGAGATATTGATACATAGCCGAAACTTCCATGTATCAAAACACTAACTGAGTCCCAAGTAGTATTTTCCTGGCGGTCGAGTCAATGAACTGGCTGGTGTCCATGAGTCTATCCAAAGCCTTCCTACTCGAGAATCCCAATATCACTCAGGACGGTCCACGCCTCTAAGATTTTCCATGCTTCCAGAGCACAATCCTTAAGGAGTCAATTTATCATGCCAATAAGGTGTTTAATTTATCTCTTTATCTCGACATATAACTGACACATTCTTAGTGCACCCAGGACAATGTCAAGATAGGGGACATGATCATCTCTGAACTAGGAGTATACTAAGAGGATATAAATGATTAGCAATAAGGGTTGTAACACTCCCATCACATCCAAGACGAAATGACCGACATGGTTTACAACCAACTACATCCAATTACTAACAAGAAGAACATTCGAACCTTCCTCGACTGACTTCCATGAAGAGATCAGCTACACTTGCCGACGTGTCATCATTAACCGACCACGATTCCCTCACTACCGAGGCATTATATGACCATTCAATCATAACCAGGGAAGTCCAACCTGACTAATAGTGTCTTTAAAGGTTGCGTACACAACAAAATATTTAATCGTCTTGCTGCCTTGCAAGAATTGACATGCCTCATAAGAATTAAATTCCCAGGTCGCTCACGCACCTCGAGTCTGAATCTAACATCTAGACTTGATCCAAAACCATGATCATTTTTTATCTTCAACATCATCTTAAGGAATAGATAACTGAACTTCTAGATTCATGGGCTTTCAGAAGAAAAGGTGAATACTCCCAAATGTATTTTATGGTTGTACTCCCTTTAATTTGAAGGACACACTTTTCCATAATTGATCTGATGCTCCCAACCATAGGAGTGTCCTAGTTATCATTTACCGAGGAAAAGAAATCACCCCACAACACACACTCCATCAACCATTGACCATGGTTCAAGACATATCCAACATGATTTTACCAAGTACCAATTACAAGAAGAGTGAACAACTAGCCAAGAATATTGGGTCATATTCACTTGAGATATACACATGACGCTTCTCCGAGCCACGCTCACACACGTCACTAGCATAAGGTATAAAAGCCAAAACCAAACTGATCAGCATGCCACAACACCCAATATTTTTACAACATCATCCCAAGCATCATGATGAGTCAAATTTCCTTCAATTCCCATGACACTCTACCTTGGAGATGATCTGTGATAAAAAAGTAACAGCTCAAGGATTAAACGATTTCCACCGAACACGTGGGGTTCTTTATAACATTTTATCAATTTGATGGGTATTATGTGTATCAACGCATATGACCCCAAGGTTTTATTTTCAAAAAAAAATACCATTTAATAGTATCCATAGGCATATCTTCCCTATTCATACCAATATATAATGGCCCATACAAAATATTTAAGTCCAGATTCATATTACCCCATATGACTGTTAACTTGGATGACGACTTACCCAGTCATCCATCATTGGAGAAGAAGAAGAAGGGTCACACGACCTAATAAGTGGCCGACCATGCCCTAGGCATGTATAACCCATTGAACTCAATCATTACATGATGCTCCCATCCTTAACAAGGGTCAATTTATCGAATGGCCACTCGTTCCACCTAGGTGTCATTTTGGAAACTAGGAGTCCTATTTGGGACAACGGTGCCCGAATGACACCTAATGTCTAAAAATAATTACAACATTTAGCAATGATTTAAGTTCTGTGGGTGCTACCATAATCGAGCTAACCCTTTCCTTTTCAACACACAACGTCGATCCTAAAACTAGAGTCACACTAAAAGCGATCATTAGGCTCCACTGCCTATCATTTAGGTTTAAGTGATAGAAGAATAAGTCTACGGGCAATTCTCATGTTCCCATCCAAGGAAAAACCTAGGGAAGGATTTAAATTACCCTTACATGAGGGTCAAGCTATGAACACCATTAAGGGTTCATTTAAGCTAGTACATTAATCCACATTTGAGAACATCAAGTACCAATCATAAGGAAAAAGTTATTGGTACTTTATTTAGCTAAAGCCCAAGGCACAAAGGTAAGTTATTTAAAAACTTCCTTTCAAGAATTATTATTTAGTTTACATCCTATCATAATTAGGTAATTTATATTATAAATTTCATTTTTTCTATTTTATTTTTCCATAACGATCTCACAATTGGGATTAGTTAAATAAAATGTCAATTCCAAGCTATAGAGGAAAACACCATTTAGGTTGTAATTGAAATTTTAATTAACTAATGCCCATATAAGTACAAACAAAAAGAATATAATAGGAATTTATCAAGTTAGGGGGGATGGTCAGGTAAGATTCCAACATACATTTATATGTAACACCATATAAGTGGCTTTTGACACTTTAAATATCCATCCCTAGGTAGCATGAGTATACCCACATGGGGTCAAGCACTAAGGCATAAAAGATAAAGGTGACCTATGAGTGTCCTATCATACCATCTTGAGTATATTTAAATGAAAACCAACAATAATTGATTTATTAAAGATTCAATACACCCTTAGTGGGTTAATATGATAAGAATAAAGCATTATTACTGACCTACTTGGGTCAAGTCATGTCTATATTGTAACTATAATTGTAAGAACCCAGATCTTCTTTTCAGGTACGTTTTTCTTTTTTCTGGAATTTTTGAGAAAAATGAATTTTCTGGAAATTTTTGAAGTACACGCCATGTACTTTCTGAGTACACACCGTGTACTCCCTTTTTCGCTCGAAGCTGTGTGCTGGCCGTGTCCGGGTCACACACATGGTGTGTAAGGGTGAGGTGGAGGTCGGTTAATTCGTAGTACAGAAAACTGAAGTACACGCCGTGTACTCAAGAAGTACTTGCCGTGTAATTTCTTTTTTTTCATTAAATAGACCGGGGTCGCGCCTCATCGTGATATTTGCCTTCTTCTAGGTCTGGTTCATCCGAGAGTGACCCGTACGACCGAATCTTCAACAAACTCCCACCTATCCGTCCGTTCTTCGATTCGAGCACGGTTAGTTGTGTTGGAATCGCAGCGGTGAGTTCTTCCTTCTACTTGAATCTTGTTTCCTGTTTCCGCCTCGTTCCCAAGTTATCGTGGGATGAACGTTTTGTGTGTTTTCTCAGATCTACATCGTTCTAAGGGGAATCTGTCGCCGAGGTTCAAGTATATCGATCTCCGAGGATCGAGGTAGGTGGTTTGTTTCCCTACGTTGAAGTTCTTTGAGTTTTGGTTGCAAAAGTGCCGGATACCCATGTATCGGGTATCCCGGGTTTAGGATTTTGATCCTATTGTTTATCTACCTAGATTTCTTGTTAGCTTATGATGAATTGCTGCTAATTTATGCTTGGTTGCATGTTTGAGGATCACCCCACGGGTGTTTTCCCCTGTTTTGGCTATTGATTGGCATTTGACACGGTTTGCCTACGAGGCAACCCTTTTTGCACATTGCTAGTATGCCTGTTGACTTGATTGCATGTATTGTTTGCTGTTTATATGCTTTTGGATGCATTTTTAGCTATTATACAAGTAGTTTTTTAACTTACTTAGGGCTTCTAATAGTCGATTACGCACGACTGGACTGCTCAGGGCTGTGAGAACCTGGTGCGGGAGATCAAAGAGGGAATAGACGATTAAGTGCTTCCCTAGAGGGTCTGTTGGTTTTAGTTTCGTACGCAAGAACTATGAGAATAAGACTTTGTGCTTCCCAAGAGTGTTCTTAGTTTACCCACGCATCGAGACCACAGGAAGAATTAGACATAAGTGCTTCCTCAGAGAGTTTGTAGCTATCATTGCAAGACCATAGGGGAATTGACGTAAGAGCTTCCCAGAGTGTCTGTGCCTTGTTTGATTACTGGACTATAGGGGTCTGCTAGTTTAAGCCACCCCGAGAGTCAGTGTGAATTTTGATGGTTGGTTGTGACGAGTCCACCAAGCCAAAGAACAAGCTTGGGTTTTGTACTACTTGTGTTAGGTAGTCTTTTTAGATACATGTTGTGTTACTTGCTTATCTTGGAATAGAAAACTTTTCTGGTTTTCCCTGGTTGTGCAATTAAATGAATGTGGATGGTAATTGGTAGAATTGTTTACTGCATTTATTTACCTTTACTTTTTCTATATCACTCACTGACAGTAGTGCACAAATCTTGTGGTGGCTGCCTACTGGGATTAGTCTCACACCCTGTTTGGGTCCTACTTTTTGGCCCAAACAGATTATATGGTTGCAGGTATAGGTAGGGATTGTGGCCCTTCTACCTCGGGTACTTGACTGCAAGTCGGAGCTGGAGAGCATGGGACCATGCCTTGGCCCGCGATGCTGCTGGAGTTGCTGTTTACATTTAGTACTTTGGTTTCTGTTGTATTTCAGCACATTTTTTTGCTTACTGCTTTTCATAGATACATGTACCTTTCTGCATCATTATTATATCAGGCGTTTCTTTTTCTTTCAATGAAGTTGTTGCATGTTATTTACTACTTCTGCTATTGTTTATGCTTATTCTTCCACTGCATACTTTACCAAATGAGGGCATAGTTTCCCCACTGACTCACCAAGACCCTCGCTTCTAGTCGGAAGCCTCTGGAATTTGGGGAAACGCGCTTGAGGTCATGTGGCGAAACGGGTATGGGGCACCAGTGGAAGGGCTCCAGATTCGGGTCGTTATAAAGTGGTATCAGAGGAGTTTTCTTTCTTTACTATTGCTTACTGTTTTGTGACAATAGCCAGGGATAGGAAGAAATGGGTAGTTAGTACTTAACTGTGTCCGGGAGTAATTAACCCGTGTATAGGGAAAAGCTATATTACCTAGTAATTGCAATTTTTAGTTTTTTCAAGTGTTACAGTTTATTATATTTCACCGTTGGGTGATGCACATGTTTTGTGTTGTTACAGTTTATATGATTATGGTTCTATTTGGTTGCAAACCAATGAGATGAGGGTGTGCCATCTCATGCATCATATAGGCACTGGGTAGGAAATCACTTGTCATGAATTTTACCATTCCATCTAGGGTGCATTAGAATTGCATGCTGTTGTGATAGATGTCATGATAGATTATGCATGCCGTTGTGGTAGTTGCTGTGATAGAAATACTTGTTGTGCTAATAGAGTATTACTTCTTTTACAGCCTGTTTAGCATGGGATCCAAGGTCTGGTCTTGGAGGTATTATGGGCCCTCGAGGATCGTAATTTGGCGTATCATTGTTTGTTATGTTGTTTACTTGTTGTATGCATTGTTATGATGCCAAGATTTGATTCGCGGGGAGTATGGGCCCCCACGAATCGGAATTTGGCACATAGATGGTTGTTTTTTTTTCTATGTTTTTGGCGTTCGGTGCAGTTTCAGAGCTACTGCTTGGAAAAACCCAGAATACACGGCGTATACTTTATTCATACACGCTGTGTAGTTTTTTTTTAAAACCGTGTTACTATCTGTGTAAACAAAAACATGGGGTGTTGGAAAAATCTTCGGGGACACACCGTGTACCATAAGTACACACCGTTTAGTAGTCAACCGTGTACCCGGCCATGTCACTAACAACACGGGTCAGGGAAACTCGTGTAGTACACGCTGTGTGTTATAAGAATGCACCGTGTAGGTCTCTTCTAGGTACCCGGCTGTGTCACAAACAACACGGGTCGGTGTTATCCATCCTTATACACGTCGTGTTTGTTCGGAACACGCTGTGTAGGGGTCAGCCATGTAGCCGGCCGTGTAACCTGCTACACGGTTCACCTAGCCTGTCTAGAACACGTCGTGTGTTATAAGAACACACCGTGTAGTTTCTTCTAGGTACCCGACTGTGTCATGAACAACACGGGTCGATGTTATCTTCTCCGATACACACCGTGTTTGTTCGGAACACGCTGTGTAAGGGGTTAGCTGTGTGTCCGACCATGTAACCTAATACACAGGCCACTGAATCCTGGCTTGTGCATGCCGTGTCCTTGGTGCACACGCCATGTAGTCTAGAATTTGGAGGACCGTGTAGGTTAGATGTGCAAAGAGACTCGGGCAGGGGAGTGGAGTCCAAGTACACGTCGTGTTTTGGGAAAACACGCCGTGTAGTCTGGAACGTTACATGACCAATGGTGGAGGAATTTCACGCCATGTAATGGTTTTAACAAACATGTCGTGTAGTTTAAATACACGCCATGTAGTTTAGTTTTTCAAATTTAAGTGTTTCTCTCTCATGTTCCCGTTTTGTACTCTTGTGTTTCCTGTCCTTGTTAATCCTAAATCTGGAGTGTGATTTTGACCTTTCATGGTAATGGCACCAAGACGTCCTCCCGTTGCACGTCAAGAACCAGACAGTGACCGTACGCCTGATACGGCAGACCAGGGACTACCAGTAGTTCCGCCGATTGTTCCGAATATGGCACCTGCAGTGATTCCGGACACTGGTGCAGACACTCATTTTAGAGAGGGTTTCATGAGGTTCATGCAGACCTTCCAGGGAGCTTAGCATCCTGCCCCATCCATGGCAGAGCTCACATGAGTCTTCCAGTAGCAGCATCCTCCCACTTTCACAGGGGATGGAGGACCTCAGGTTGCAGAGTCATGGCTAGAAACCATGCTTTCCATCTTTGAGCATCTAGGGACACCCCCAGACAGATGGGTGAAGCTCGCAACTTACATGCTGTGAGATTCTGCCAAGAGATGGTGGGATGTAGTCTCACAGGCAGGGCACCAGGGACTATGGCTTGGGTCGAATTCCAGCATACGTTCTACGACTACTTCTATCCAGCGACACTGAGGGCCGACAGGGCCAGGGAGTTCATGAACCTGCAGCAGGGTACTCTTTCGGTTATGGAGTATTCCTCCTGCTTCACTGATTTACAGCGTTTCTCTCCCGTTCTGGGAAATGATGAGCTGTTTTTGGCGAGGAAGTTTGAGGAAGGCCTCAAACCAGAGATCAGATCACAGGTGAACGTTTTCCAGTTGACTTATATTACTATGATAGTCAACCGGGCACTGATCACCAAAAGAAATCTGAGGAAGACTGGATCTGTTGACCAGGGCAGTTCAGTATCCAAGGCTGAGTCATTTCATACTGACAGCAGGAAGCGCCACCGAGAGTCTACTCGAGGTGACTCAAGGAAGCGTGGTATGTCTTCTGGAAGACGAGATCTTCCTTCTGGCAACCAGGTGGTGTGCTATCAGTGCGGAAAGAGCGGGAATAAGAAGCCTCACTACCCGAGAGATCCAGTGGAGTGCCGATCTTGCGGCAAGATGGGTCACCTGCAACGTTTTTGCAGGGTTCTTCTTCCATCGGCTAGTGAAGGAGGATCTATTTATACCCCTCGTTCAGGAGCAGGATTACCAATCCCGTAGCAGACTGGGGGCTGGAGTTCTTCAGTTCGTTCAGGCCAGGGTAAAGGTTGTAGATGCGGTGGTCAGGCTCAAGGCGGATCAGCTCAGGGATATCAAGCTACTACACAGGGCCGCAGTACTGGCCAGACGTTTGCAGTAGAGCAAATTCATCGGGAGCAGGATCCTGGACCTTCCACAGTTCGAGGTACGATCCTAGTATCCTCAGTTTTATCTTCTGCACTTTTCGATACCGGAGCTTCTCATAGCTTTATTTCTATGCACACTGTGGAGAGCCTTAGACTCACTATCCTTACTTCTGAGGAAACCCTGGCACTAGACACTCCTTTGGGACATAGAAATTCTAATGTACGTCAGTGCAAGGAGTGCCCCCTTGAGGTTGGTGGGTGTCACTTCGTGTGGGATCTTTATGTCCTAGAGATGATAGGTTATGATGTCATTCTCAGAATGGACTGGCTAGTTCCTTTTCAGGTCTTTGTCAACTGTTATCGCCGCAGGGTGAGTTTCACGTCACCATAGGGAAGGTCTTTTCTTCACAAGGGCGAATGGGATGTCCAGACAAGAAGAGCTGGACCAGATCATCATGGGTTGGGAAGAGTTACAACCCATATTTCTAGTTTATATCTGGATGATCGGGGGACCTCTCAGATGGATTTTCCTCCAGTGGTTGATCGCTTTACAGATGTCTTTCCAGAAGACTTCTCAAGTTTTCCTCTGGAGCGTGAGGTAGAGTTCTCGATTGAGCTCGTGCCAGGAGCAACGACGGTGTCCATTCCTCCTTATAGGATGGCTACACCTGAGTTTCAGGAGCTCAAGAAGCAGTTGGAGGAATTGCAGGCAAAGGGTTTCATCCGACCCAGTACTTCCCCTTGGGGTTCACCTGTGTTGTTTGCGAAGAAGGTGGATGGTACCTTACGACTTTGCGTGGATTATCGGAAGTTGAACCAGTTGAAGGTCAATAACCGATATCCATTGCTGAGGATTGATGATCTTTTTGATCAGCTTCGAGGAGCCAGGGTGTTCTCGAAGATCGACTTGAGATCCAGCTATCATCAGCTACGCGTTAGGCCTTCAGATATACCTCTGACAGCCTTCAGGAGCAGGTATGGCCTCTATGAGTATACGGTTATGCCGTTCAGCCTTATGAACATTCCATCAGTTTTCATGGCACTGATGAACCGAGTGTTCCATCCTTACTTGGATTATTTCATCGTGGTCTTTGTGGACGATATCTTGGTGTACTCTCACACTCGATACGACCATGCAACCCATCTTGATATCGTTTTGAGTACACTGAGGGAGCATCGTCTTTATACTAAACTCTCAAAGTGCCACTTTTGGATGGATGAGATTCACTTCCTGGGTCATGTCATCTCAGAGACAGGAGTATCAGTAGACCTAGAGAAGGTGAGAATAGTGGTCACCTGGGAGCAGCCGAAGAATGTCTTCGAGGTACGCAGTTTCTTGGGGCTGGTTGGTTACTACAGGCGGTTTATATAGGACTTCTCACGCCTAGAAGCACCGTTGATGGGCTTGACTAAGAAGGGGGTGAAGTTTTTTTGGTCAGAATCCTGTGACTCAGCCTTCCAGGAGCTGAAGGGGAGATTGAATTTAGCACCGATTCTAGTTCTGCCAGAGTCGGGAAAGAGTTATACAGTTTTCTGTGATGCATCTGGCATTGGTCTTGGAGCAGTGCTTATGTAGGAAGATCGTGTTGTCACATACGGATCTCGGCAGTTGAGGCCACATGAGAAGAACTATCCTACGCATGACCTGGAGTTGGCTGCTGTTGTTCATGCTTTGCGTTTTTGGAGGCACTATCTCATGGGAGAGCATTTAGTGGTATATACTGACCACAAAAGCCTAAAGTATTTATTTATGAAGATTGACTTGAATCTGAGACAACGGAGGTGGGTTGAGTATCTACAGTCTTTCGACTTCGAGCTTGCTTATATGCCTGGGAAAGGCAATGCTGTGGCAGACGCACTGAGCAGGAGGACTCAGTTGCAGGCAGTTCAGGATGCCAACAGTGAGTGGTAGCTCATGGCTCTATTCTCTGAGATGCATTTGGAGGTGCACGATAAACTGGGTCAAACAGTCCTTTCTTCTATAGCTTTTACCTCTACCCTTTTGATCAAGTTCGAATGAGGCAGCTATCAGAACCTGAAGGCCTAGTCCTACGGGAGGGTGTGTTAGATGGAGACCCTACTCCGGGGTGGACAATGGGCGATGACGAGGTGCTACATTTTCATGGCCGCGTATGGGTTCCAGCGGACATACATGAGGAGCTGATGTGGGAGTTTCATGCTTTAGCTTGGGCAGTTCATCCTGGTATCAACAAGATGTACCGAGACTTGCACCGCCAGTATTGGTGTCCAGGTATGAAGAAGGATGTGGCTGGTTTTGTTATGCGGTGTTCCACCTGTCAGCAGGTGAAGGCAGAGCATCAGCAACCAGCAGGGCTTTTGCAGCAGTTACCCATTTCTGAGTGGAAATGGAATGATGTCGCGATGAACTTCGTGACAGTTTTACCGAGATCGCCTCGAGGAAATGATACGGTCTGGGTTGTAGTGGACAGGCTCACGAAGGTTTCACACTTCTTGCCGATCAAGGAGACCTTCAGTATTGATGAGATGGGACGGTTGTACATCCGAGAGATTTTACGTCTGCATGGAGTTCCACACTCCATTGTTTCAGACAGGGATGTGTGTTTTACTTCGCACTTTGGGTAGGGGCTACAGAGGGCATTGGGTACACAGGTACTTTTAAGTACATCATACCATCCCCAGCCTGATGGCCAGTCCGAGCGTACGATCCAAGTGCTTGAGGATATGCTCTGAGCTTTCATTCTAGACTTTGGCGGTTCTTGGGAGAATCATATTCCTTTGGTGGAGTTCACCTACAATAACAGTTTTCAGGTGACTATTCAGATGACACCTTATGAGGCCTTGTATGGTAGGCCATGCCGATCACCTTTATGCTGGCTAGAGGCAGGAGAGGCAGCTTTGCTGGGACCTCATCTTGTTCAGGAGACTTCAGAGCAGATAGAGCTGATTCGAAAGAGGATGGATATAGTGCAGTCTCGACAGAAGTCTTATGCTGATCAGAGGAGATGAACTCTTGAGTTCGAGGTCGGTGATTAGGTTTTCTTGCGTGTCGCACCAAGGTTGGGACACAAGAGGATTCGGAGACAGGGTAAGCTTTCACCACGGTACATCGGATTGTTTGAAGTCTTGGAGAGAGTTGGGCCGGTCGCCTATCGGTTGCAGCTACCTCAGCGGTATTGGGCCATGCACGACGTCTTCCACATCTCTCAGCTTCGACGTTACTTTTCAGACCCGTCTTATGTCTTTCAGCCTGAGGAATTTGAGCTTGAAGTAGATGCATCAATCGAGGAGCATCCTATCCAGATTGTCGATCATAGTACGAAGGTTCTCTGTGGGCGGTCTGTTCCTCTGGTACGGGTGCTATGGCAGCACAGACAAGTATAGGACGAGACCTGGGAGAGGGAAACCGATGTACGATTGAAGTGGCCAGAGCTTTTCAGGGTTTCTTCTTCTCCGCCTCGTTAGGGAAATTCAGGGATGAATTTCTTTAGGGGGGGGAGTTTGTAAGAACCTAGATCTTCTTTTCAGGTATGTTTTTCTTTTTTCTGTAATTTTTTAGAAAAATGAATTTTCTGGAAATTTTTGAAGTACACGCCGTGTACTTTCTGAGTACACTCCGTGTACTCCCTTTTTTGCTCGAAGCCGTGTGCTGGTCGTGTCCGGGCCACACACATGGTGTGTAAGGGTGAGGTGGAGGACAGTTAATTCGAAGTACGGAAAACTGAAGTACATGCTGTGTACTCAATAAGTACACGCTGTGTGCTTTTTTTTCATTAAATGGACCGGGGTCGCGCCTCATCGTGATATTTGCCTTCTTCTAGGTCTGGTTCGTCTGAGAGAGACCCGTACAGCCGAATCTTTGATGAAATCCCGCCTTGCCGTCCGTTCTCCGATTCGAGCACGGTCAGTTGCGTTGGAATTGCAGTGGTGAGTTCTTCCTTCTGCTTGAGTCTTGTTTCCTGTTTCTGCCTCGTTCTCAAGTTATCGTGGGATGAACGTTTTGTGCATTTTCTTAGATCTACGTCTTTCTAAGGGGAATCTGTCACCGAGGTTCAAGTATATCGATCTCTGAGGATCAAGGTAGGTGGTTTGTTTCCCTACATTGAAGTTCTTTGAGTTTTGGTTGCAAAAGTGCCAGATACCCATGTATCGGGTATCCCGGGTTTAGGATTTTGATCCTATTGTTTATCTTCCTATATTTATTGTTATCTTATGATGAATTGATGCTAATTTATGCTTGGTTGCATGTTTGAGGATCACCCCACGGGTGTTTTCCCCTATTTTGGCTGTTGATTTCCGTTTGGCACGGTTTGCCTACGAGGCAACCCTTTTTGCACATTGCTAGTATGCCTGTTGACTTGATTGCATGTATTGCCTCCTGTTTATATGCTTTTGGATGCATTTTTAGCTATTAGGCAAGTAGTTTTTTAACTTACTTAGGGCTTCTAACAGTCGATTACGCATGACTGGACTGCTCAGGGCTGTGAGAACCTGGTGCGGGAGATCAAAGAGGGAATAGATGATTAAGTGCTTTCCTAGAGGGTCTGTTGGTTTTAGTTTCGTATGCATGACCTATGGGAATAAGACTTTGTGCTTCCCAAGAGTGTTCTTAGTTTACCCACGCATCGAGACCACAGGAGGAATTAGACGTAAGTGCTTCCTCAGAGAGTCTGTAGCTATCGTTGCAAGACCATAGGGGAATTGACGTAAGAGCTTCCCAGAGTGTCTGTTCCTTGTTTGATTACTGGACTATAGGGGTCTGCTAGTTTAAGCCACCCAGAGAGTCAGTGTGAATTTTTATGGTTGGTTGTGACGAGTCCACCAATCCAAAGAACAAGCTTGGGTTTTGTACTGCTTGTGTTAGGTAGTCTTTTTAGATACCTGTTGTGTTACTTTCTTATCTTGGAATAGAAAACTTTGTTGGTTTTCCCTGGTTGTGCAATTAAATGAATGTGGATGGTAATTGGTAGAATTTTTTACTTCATTTATTTACCTTTACTTTTTCTATATCACTCACTGATAGTAGGGCATAAATCTTATGGTGGTTGCCTACTGGGATTAGTCTCACACCCTGTTTGGGTCCTGCTTTTCGGCCCAAACAGATTATATGGTTGTAGGTATAGGTATGGATTGTGGCCCTTCTACCTCGGGTACTTGATTTCTAGTCGGAGATGGAGAGCATGGGACCAAGCCTTGGCCCACGATGCTGCTGGAGTTGCTGTTTACATTTAGTACTTTGGTTTCAGTTGTATTTCAGCACGTTGTTTTGCTTACTGCTTTTCATAGATACATGTACCTTTCTGCATCATTATTATATCAGGTGATGCTTTTGCTTTCAGTTCAATTGTTGCATGCTATTTACTGCTTCCGCTATTGTTTATGCTTATTCTTCCGCTGCATACTTTACCAAATGAGGGCATAGTTTACCCACTGACTCACTAAGGCCCTCGCTGCTAGTCGACAGCCTATGGAGTTTGGGGAAATGCGCTTGAGGTCATGTGGCGAAACGGGTACGGGGCACCAGTAGAAGGGCTCCAGATTCGGGTCGTTACAATAATAGGTCAAGAATGGACGGCTTGGGTTGAATTAGGCATACAACCTATAAGAAATTGAATCATTTATAGGTCAGATTTTAACAGCTTTTATATTTATTTAATACTCTAGTTAGATTAATCACCATTCCCAAATTATAAAGGTACATGCCTTTATAATATACAATTGGCATTCATGTAACTGTAACCCATCATTTATAATGGTCCAATTATACAGATTTCCACTCCCAATTTATAAAGAACCCATACACTTTATAAATTGAAAAAAATTGATACCCATTTAATTGTAACCATTCACATTTCAGTCCATGTGACCAATGATCCATGACTCAAACATGTCATAATCGGCTAGTCAAATAGAATGCCACCGTCAATATATATGGGAAACACCATTTAGGTTGATCCAGAAATTTTATTTAACCAACCATATACCATAACTATCTCAAGGCATGGTATCTCATAACAATAATCATATGTAAACATGGAAATTTATCACACATTGTGGTATAAAAACAATCATGTTAAATAATCACCTAAACATGGTATACTGATAAGCATTCTAAATAATCACATGATCATGTTATACACTCAAGTAACATATCATAATATCATGAATCCTAAGAATGAAACCTACATGACATGGTATATGAATGGCATGTGAATATCTATGTTCCTATAATGATGCATGTAATGCTACTTCCTTGCCTTATGGACAAGGGAAAAATACCATAATCTCATAAATTAGTAAGCAGAAGAAGGAATACCAATCACTCAAGGTAAAATAATAATCAACTGTAATAATGAACAATACGAACAATAGTTCTATCCCTAAACACTTGGTCATTTCCCCATGAAAGGGTTGATCACTCCTTGACATGACTATTTACCAAGAACCAACACATTCTTAGTCTCCTATCTACTATCCCAAAATAATAAGACAAAGATAAAATAGGCTTTGATACCACTGTAACATTCTGACCTAAGAGCCACTAAAATGGTGTCATGAGCTAGTTAATCACATGGCCTTAATCATGCCTCCCCATACTTTAGAGGTTACCGAATAACAGTGAGGGTCCAATGATGGTTCGGTGGGGGGAATATACCCTCACGATTAGAGTAGTACAACGGCGTACATAATAAAACAATAGTAGAAGCAGATGAAAAACAATAGAGCAACGAAAGATAATAATGACAGATAATAAATAAATAATTAATAAACTGGATAGCACCAAATAATAAAACCATGCATATACATGTGATGCTATAATATATAAGAAAAATATATACATCAGGTGATACAATAATCAATACACAAGGCATAGAACAAAATCCCAAAGTCCATCTCCATGAGTATCATGAGCTCCGACTCAGTCTTGTGCTCCTATGCTTGTAACGACCCAAAGTTTTCAATGGAAATTTCCTTCTTATAATTATGTCATATAATCACATGAAATCGCAACATAATGAACTAATAAGTTATATGTGACCTTTAAACATAATTTTTTCACTTCTGTGATTTGAATTTCGAAAATCTGACATACACAGTTGCGATAAGTAAGTTATTTGGAGTCTAATATAACCAACTTAATTTTTGGTGAATAGTAACATACCCTTATGAATAGTAATGTTACCATTATGAATAGTGAAACACCCTAATGAATAGAAACCTTACTTATGATAGTATATAAATAACATTCAAGTGAAAGTATGATGTACCTATATTTTGAAATAAGTAAATAAATGTTTTAAAACTGGTTTTTTAATAAATTATGATTTTAATTAAAAATTAAATTAATCATATTTAGAAAATTATTTTTAAAAAATGGAGTTTATTTTTGTATTATACATGTTGAAAAATGGTTAGGGTTAATTTTTGGGATTTTTATGAAATACTTGAATTTTTGGTGAATTGTAAAATACATTAATTTACCGTATAAATACATTATAATTTAAATACACTATTCCTGATATCACAAGTGATGTAAGTACCCAAATATCTAACTCACATGAAATTATGACTATTCTTGGTTAAGGAATCATCACTATTTCTTGTCTTATTGAAAAATAATAAACTAATGATTATAATATTATGAAAACTCTCCTCCCCTTCACTATAAATACCACCCATCCTTACGTCTTCTCTTCACTCCTCTCAAGCCTTGTGCCTTGCCAATATTTTCCCCAAATATCTCCTCAATCTCATTCCCCATGTCAAAAATCCCCCAGTCTCTTCAAAATACCAAATCCTCTCCCCTTAAGAAGGCTCTCAAGGAAGTTTGATTTAAGAGGTAAATTCCTCTTTTCTTTTCTTTCTTTTTATTTTCAAGTTCATTTGTTTTCTTTTCTATCCTTACCTATACTCATCCAAATGTTATGAAAACTCCAATACCTTACATGTACTGGAATGTTGGTATGATAATGGAATAGTTTATTATTATCTCTCCTTTACTCTTCTTTTATTTTAATAGTGAAGATACCCTCCGAGATGTGTTAGTTTACCACATTCAAGGATGATGGGTATTCAATTTCCATTACCATATTCAATTCTGGTAATAAAACCATTATCATGGTTGAACCAAACCATAATATATGTATTATTCCTCATCTTTGGTTATTTAATCCTTTTGTACACATGGTTTTGGGTTTATAAAACAAAACATGTTCTTTGTGGTAAAAAACTACCAATTAACCCAAAAGGTTGTCACTAAAGTTTTATATAATGATTAAACTTAAATCCAAGTAACAAAATTAAATTTTCAACCATGTAAACTTATGTATGTTAAATAATAAAATATAATTTCAATTCTGGAAGAATACCATCATCATACATGTTTATCCGAACATGAACCGATCATTAAAACCAAGGAAGCAAACAAACCCAGACAATGAAATTGAACCTTATAACCAATAAAAAAGGTCTTGAATGAACTTAAAAAGGTTATAATAAATCAATTACTTATAGAAGAGGTTCTAGAATTATTAATTAATAAACCTAATTTTTTTATCCAGGTCATTAATAACAAGTGGAGAACACCATCAGATTTAAGGTAAGGGATCCTCTCCATTTCACTTTTGTTCAAGAATGCCCTCTATGCTATGCCATTTTATGTGTAATACCTAATAATGGGGTACGATTTATCACCTCCAACATAGTTACCTCATGATGTATAAGTGATTAGAAACCCCATTATCTCTCATGAATCCCACTTAAGTACACCTGATACCATGCCGATAATCTGTAAGGAATTCTACCCAAACTGCCTTTATTCCTTCAGGTTGCTCTATCTTTCTTTTTACCCAAATGAAGTTGTTTTTATTTTTATGTAAAACTTATACATGTTGTTTATATGCTCTAAACTATGTTTTAAGATCCATACCTAATTCTATTTTGGGGATATACATGATTTTAAGTGAATCCCTCCTCGACACTTCCCAATAAGAAAACTCGTTTTAAGGGAGCTTCCCAAATTTTTACCCAATTTCAAGTGCACTCTATCCTATGTTTTAAGACACAATTGTCTTTATAAAATAATTATTTTTATTATTAAAACCTTCTTGGTTTACTTCTGGTTTTATATAAAATATTGTTCCCTTTACTATTTTGAAATCTCTATAGTATTTTCCTTAAAACCACACAAAAATGTTTTAAATGCTAAAATTTCTGAAATAAATTTCTTACATGTTGTCACATATGTTTGAAATCACTTAACATGATATATTACTATTTTACCTTATGAACATCCATGTATGTTCTAATTCCTTTCTCTCATGGACACTTTCATGATACACCCATTGGTTATGCTTTATGTCATGATTGTGGTACCAAATTCTTTCCATGGATAACCCTTATGTTTAAGTAAGATTGATTATGTATGATTATTTATGTGGCGAACATATTCATGAAATGTAAGATGGGTTCATCCAGATAGGGCTCCAATGCATTGGGTAAAGTTGAGTCTCATGAGATGTTATGTGCGATGGTCTTGGCAGTTAGCATTGGCTTGTGCTACTATGTGCAACGGTCTTGGCGGTTAGTATTGAATTGTGCTACTATGGGAAACGGTCTTGGCGGTTAGCCTTGAATTGTACTAAATTCACGTTTTATGTTTCTTCCACATTTCTATGATTCCATGTTTAAACTATACCTTGTTTATATGTTATGATTCCATATGTTACATTCCCTTTTATATCATCATGTCATGCCTTCTATCCCATGTGCTAATGCTTTGTTCTTATGGTTATTCCATTACTGGGTGTTTATCTCATCCCTTTGTTCATGTTATCCCCAGGTTATCCTATATAGATGTATGTGCACAATGTAAGATAAGAGTTCATTATGTATTTTAAATAAAAATTTGTTTTTATAATGTTTGTTTATGTACTTAGTCTTCCAATACACTGAAATTTTTGATCCTTAGCTTGTAATCTGATGTATAATTATGCTTAAAATCGTGTAATGTTATATGTGAAAAGGATAGGGTCTCTATAGTTGGTATCGGAGGATGGTCTAGTTATTTTTGGGGATTAGGAATAGAGAACCTTAGTGAGAACCTTAAGGATGGGACTAAGTATAAGAAAACAACCCTAAATTTTGGTAAGTATAGAGTAAGTGGTTTATTAAGAAAATATATCCCTGTTTGGATACGAACAGGTAGAGGTGGCTCTGGTATAGATGTAACTAGGAGTGAAAACTCCGACAAGGAGTTTCGAGCATGACTTGGGGAATCCTGGTACACGACAATGGGCCTTGCTGCACTCTTGGTTTGACACTCCCGGGGGATATGCTTTGGTAAATTCATGAGCTTAGTACAAACTATTATCAAGGGAATAAAAAAAATCCCATAAGAATATAAGTTAAGAAATATATCGAGGATAACCTAGATTTAAACCTAAGGAATCACAAGTTAGGATATTCTTCTCCTTTATAAGTTTATCTTTTTATGTTCAAATTTTCTTTTTTATGCTCAATAGATAAGTATTCAAGCCCTATAATTGTACGTTCTTTTTATTAGTTAATGGTGGGAAATAGAAGAACACGTTCTAACAATTAATGTGATAGGAAATGTGAAGATTTCCCTAATTAAATTCTTGATATGACGGGAACGGGTGCTCAAAACTTCATGACAGTACTTTCTTAGCTGGTTCAAGTTATGAATAATAACTTGAATCATATGGAATGACCTCATACTCCAAGGAAAGAGAAATTTTCCATATAATACTTCATGTGGTAAAGGCCTCCCATGTTTAGAGGATCATCTGATCCCCTACTCACAGAACAGTGGATTAACTCCATTGAAAAGATATTCTCCATCCTCTAGTGCTCGAAAGAAGAGAAATTTGCACTGGCGGTCTATTGTTTTGATGGAGAAGCTGATCAGTGGTGGACACCGATCAAGAACACAAAGTCCCAAGAGGAAATTGATTCCGTGTATTGGGAGGAATTCAAGAGGATGTTTTCAATAAATATTTTCTTCAAACCCTCCATCTCAAGATGGAAAGAGAGTTCCTCAAACTCAAGAAGAAGGAAGATGAGTCCATCGGTTCATATGAAACAAACTTTACAAGTATTTAAAGGTACGCCTCTAGCTTTGTCATGAACATCAAAAGAAAGGTGGATCGATTCTTTAGCAGGATAAAGCTGAGTCTACGGAAGGTGTTGGAGATACAATACTTCGACAATTATAAGTAGATTGTCCGTTGTGCCCTCAAGGTTAAAATAGAGATTGGAGACTCTCAGTGGTCTCATGGGCACGGTGACAAGAAGCGGAAAATGGAGAACAACATGGGTGGTTCAACAAAAAAATCCCATGATGGAAAGAAGCCTGAATATCCCACTTTTAAAATTTGTGGTAAGAAGCATCCCGAGAAATATCTAAAGGGAAACATAAATTGCTTTAAATATGGAAAGCTGGGACATCTGGCCAAGAACTGCCGAAGAGATATGAAAAATCCCACTAATGTGGAAGAAGAAAGGGAGGTTCAGATCAACGCTCAGTCAATGGTGTAGTGTTACAACTATAAGGAGCATGAGAATTATGTAAACAATTTCCATAAGCCAAGGGTTGTAAGAGGAAATCAACAACCTCCTCCAAGGAAACAAGGAAGGGATTATGATATCACTACTGCTAAGGTGGATCCGGACAATGATGTGGTGACAGGTACACTAGTTATTCATTAAAGAATAGTGAACATACTATTTGATTCTGGTTCTATGAATTCTTTCATATCTTGCAAGTTTAGTAGAACTATTCAAACACCACCTAAAAATTTGGAGGAAAAGTTATCTTTGAGAACAATGAATGAGGCAATCATTGCATCCATGGGGTATAAATCTTCCCCGGTTAACATTTGTGGATTGAACCTCCATCACAATTCCTTTAGTGGAGTTCAATGCTATATTGGGCATGGATTTACTATCTTTATACAAATCCAACATCAACTGTTGGGAAAGGGAGATCACTCTTTTCATCCCGAAGCATCCTCTAATTCTTTACAAGTGTAAGGAGGAAGTTGAATCTCCTTTAGAATCATTGTCTCAAGTGTGGATATTAATTCCTTATGAGAAAGAATATCTAGCCCAAATTATTGAGACAAAGGAGATAATCATGCTTGAAGGCATTCCCATCGTGAGAGATTACACTGATGTATTCCCTAAAGAGTTGACTGGTCTTCCTCCTGACTAAGAGGTTGAGTTATCAATTGAACTTATTCCTGGATCTCTACCTATATCAAATACACCTTATAGAATTGACACCGTAGAGCTGGAAGAGCTGAAGAAGTAGTTACATGAGAATTTGAAGAAGGGTTTTATACACCCGAGTGCTTCATTATGGGGTGCGCCAATTCTCTTCGTCAAGAAGAAGGATGGATCAATGCGCCTCTGCATTAATTATCGTGAGCTCAATAAAATAATGATAAAGAACATGTATCCCCTACCATAGATGGATGAATTGTTTGATCAGTTTCGTGGGGCCAGTTATTTCTCTAAGGTGGACCTTTGGTCGGGATATCACCAATTAAAGGTGAGGAAAGAATATATTCCCAAGACTGCCTTTAGAACAAGGTATGGACACTATGAGTTCATAGTGATTCCCTTCAGACTCACTAATTCTCCATAAATTTTCATGGATTTAATGAATAGAGTCTCTAGATATTACCTATACAAATTTGTGGTATTCTTTATCAATGATATTTTGATATACTCCAAGAGCAAGGAGGAACATGAGGAGCATTTGAATACCGTGTTAAAGACTCTGTGAAGGGATAAGCTATATGAAAAGTACATTAAATGTGAGTTATGGATGGAGGAAGTATCATTATTGGGGCATGTTATCACCAGCGAAGGGATATTTGTGGACCCTTCCAAGACAAAGTCAATAGAAGAGTGGTCCAGGCCAACATCTGTAATGGAGATCCGCAGTTTTTTGGTTCTAGCTGGATATTATCAATGATTTGTGAATAACTTTTCACAATTTTCAAACCCAATGACCAAGATGACATGGAAAGGAGTAAAGTTTTTCCAAACTTAGGAATGTGAAGACTATTTTAAGGAGTTGAAAAGGGGATAATCACCGCGCTAGTACTCACACTCCCAACAAGTGGAGAACTCTTTGTGGTGTATAGTGATGCTTCAAAGAGGGTCTTAGGCTGTGTGTTAATTCAAAATGATAAAGTGAAAGCCTATTCCTCAAGGTAGCTAAAAATCTGCGAGCAAAACCATCCCACGCATGATCTGGAATTAGCGGCTATGATCTTTGCGTTGAAAATCTGGTAGCATTATCTCTATGGGGAGAAGTGTGAGATATATACCAACTACAATAGTCTCAAATATATATTCACACAAAAAGATATTAATATGCGCCAGTGAAGATGGATAGAGATAACCAAGGATTATGATTTCTCAATCCACTACCATCCTGGTAAGGCAAATAAGGTGGCAGATGCTCTAAGTAGAAAAGATCCTGCATCTTTATCAATGATGAGAATTGAAAAGGATATGATCTTCTTAGATTTGCAGAGGATGAACATGAGAATCATTAAGGGAGGAACATCATCAATCCTTTCTCAAATGATTGATCAACCATTCCTCATAGATAAAATAAAGGATGCTCAAAGAAAAGATGCGGAACTTCAGAAAAGGGTGGAAGCTATGAGAAATGGGAAATCCTTCGATTTCAAAATTGACAAGGAAGGAGTTGTAAGATTTGGGTCACGATTATGTGTACCATCCGATCTAGAGATAAAGAAGGATCTTTTGAATGATGCACATAGCTCGGCCTTCTCTATTTACCCAGGGAGCACAAAGATGTATCGAGATCTCTGAGAAAACTTTTGGTGGGACAATATGAAAAGGGAGATTGATGAATATAAATCAAAGTGTCTGGTATGTCAACAAGTGAAGGATGATAGGAAAAAGTCTAAGGGGATGATGCAACCACTACCCATAACAACATGGAAGTGGGAAAACATTATCACAGACTTTGTCACTAGACTTCCAAGGACATCCAAAGGAAATAACGCTATATGGGTCATTGTGGATCTTCTTACGAAGACAAATCACTTTATCGCAATTTAAGAGGACTTCTCATTGGATCAACTTGCATGGATTTACATCAAAGAATTGGTAAGGATTCATGGAGTACCACTATCTATTATATCCGATCGTGATCCGAGATTCACCTTGAAGTTTTGGAAAAGTATCCAACATGATCTAAGCACTGAACTGAAATTTAGTACGGCCTATCATCCTCAAACTGATGGCCAATCTGAATGAAATATTCAGACACTAGAAGATATGTTGAGAGCATGTTCTATGGACTTCAAAGGAGGATGGGACCAATATCTCCCACTAGTTGAATTCTCATACAACAAAAGTTTCCACTCGAGCATTCGAATGACACCATATGAAGCCCTTTATGGGAAAAGGTGCAGAACACCGGTGTGTTGCGATGAAGTCGGTGAACGTAAGATGCTAGGACCTGAAATGATCGAAGAAATGGTGGAGAAGTTGAAAACCATTTGACATCATATTAAGGCAGCTCAAAGTAGACAGAAGAGTTATGCAGAAAATTATCGATGAGACCTTGAGTTCAAATTTGGAGACATGGTATTTCTCCACATATCTCTGTGGAAGAAGTTCATGAGGTTTGAGAGGAAAGGGAAGCTAAGTCCCAGGTACATCGTCCCCTTTGAGATTCTTGATCGAATCAGGGTTGTGGCCTATCAACTAGCACTTCCACCTACCATGTACAAAGTACACGATTTCTTTCATGTATCCCTATTAACGAAGTATATACCAGATACTTCACATGTATTCTCTTCAGAGGTGGTACCGTTGGAGGATGATCTTTCTTACGAGGAGAAGCCAGTGGAGATCTTGGATCGTAGAGATAAAGTCCTGTGTAACAAGACTACTCACCTAGTTAAAGTACTGTGGTGGAACCACAAGTACGAAGAGGCAACATGGGAACTAGAGGAGGTAATGAAGGAAAAGTACCCACACCTATTTATGGCTTAGAATGTAAAATGAAATTTTGAGGGTGAAATTTCTTAAGGGGGGAAGAATTTAACAACCCAAAGTTTTCAATGGAAATTTCCTTCTTATAATTATGTCATATAATCACATGAAATTAAAAAATAATGAACTACTAAGTGCTATGTGACCTTTAAACATAAGTTTGTCACTTCTGTGATTTGAATTTCAAAAATCTGACATACACGGTTACGATCAGTAAGTTATTTGGAGTCTAATATGACCAACTTAATTTTTGGTGAATAGTAACATACCCTTATAAATAGTAATGTTACCCTTATGAATAGTGAAATACCCTAATAAATATTAACCTTACTTTGGATAGTATATAAATAAGATTCAAGTGAAAGTATGATATACCTATATTTTGAAATAAGTAAATAAATGTTTTAAAACTGGTTTTTTTAATAAATTATGATTTTAATTAAAAATTAAATTAATCATATTTAGAAAATTATTTTAGAAAAATGGAGTTTATTTTTTGATTCTACACATCAAAAAATGGTTAGGGTTAATTTTTGGGATTTTTCTGAAATACTTAAATTTTTGGTGAATAGTAAAATACATTAATTTACTGTATAAATACATTATAATTTAAATACACTATTCCTGACATCACAAGTGATGTAATAAACCAAATATCAAACTCACATGAACTTATGACTATTCTTGGTCAAGGAATAATCACTATTTCTTGTCTTATGGAAAAATAATAAACTAATGATTATAATATTATGAAAACCCTCCTCCCCTCCACTATAAATACCACCCATCCTTACCTCTTCCCTTCACTCTTCTCAAGCCTTGAGACTTGCCAATATTCTGCCCAAATATCTCCTCAAGATCTTCCCCCACTTTCAAAATCCCCTAGTCTCTTCAAAATACCAAATCCTCTCTCCTTAAGAAGGATCTCAAGGAAGTTTGATTCAAGAGGTAAATTCCTCTTTTCTTTTCTTTCTTTTTCTTTTCAAGTTCATTTGTTTTATTTTCTATCCTTATCTCTCATAATCCAAATTTTATGAAAATTCTAGTACCTTACATGTACTATAATGTTTTTATGATAATAGAATAATTTATTATCATCTCTACTTTACTCTTCTTTTATTTTAATAGTGAAGACACCCTCAGAGATGTGTTAGTTTACCACATTCAAGGACGCCGAGTATTCAATTTTTGTTATCGTCTTCAATTCTGGTCATTAAACCATTTTCATGGTTGAACCAGACCATAATATATGTATTATTACTCATCTTTGGTTATTTAATCCTTTTGTACACATGATTTTGGGTTTATAAAACAAAACATATTCTTTGTGTTCAAAAACCACCAATTAACCCAAAAGGTTGTCACTAAAGTTTTATATAATGATTTAACTTCACTCAAAGTAACCAAATTAAATTTTCAACCATGTAACCTTATAGATTTTCAATAATAAAATATAACTTCAATTCTGTATGAACACCTTCATCATACATGTTTATCCTAACATGAACCGATCATTATAACCAAGGAAGCAAATAGTCCCAAACAATGAAATTAAACCTTATAACCAATCAAAAAGGTATTGAATGAACTTAAAAAGGTTATAATAAATAAATTACTTATAGAATAGGTTTTGGAATTATTAATTAATAAACCTAATTTTTTTATTCAGTTCATTAATAACAAGTGGATAACACCATCAAATTTAAGGTAAGGGATCCTCCCCATTTCACTTTTATTCAAGATTGTCCTCTATGCTATACCATTTTATGTGTAATCCATAATGATGGGGTATGTTTTTTAACATCCCCCATACTTCCCTAATTATTTATAAGTGATTATAAACCCCATTATCTCTCATGAATCCCTCTTAAGTACACCCGATACCATGCCGATAATCTGTAAGGAATTCTACCCGAACTGCCTTTATTCCTTTAGGTTGCTCTATCTTTATTTTTACCCAAATGAATTTATCTTTTCTTTTTATGTAAAAATTATAAATACTGTTTATAGATCTAAACTCATGTTTTAATAAACATCCCTCATTCTCTTTCGGGTATATACATGCTTTTAAGTGAATCCCTCCTCGATACTCCCAATAAGCAAACTCGTTTTAAGGGAGCTTCCCAAAATTTCACCCAATTTCAAGTTCACTATATCCTTTGTTTTAATAAACCATTTTATTTATAAAATAAATATTTTTTATTATGAAAACATTCTTGGTTCACTTCTAGTTTTATATAAAATATTGTTCCCTTTTCTATTTTGAAAGCTTTATAGTATTTTACTTAAAACCGCACAAAAATGTTTTAAATGCTAAAATTTCTCAAATACATTTCTTACATGTTTTCACATTTGTTTGAAATAACTTACCATGATATATTCTTATTTTAACTTATGAACATCCATGTATGTTCTAATTCATTTCTCTCATGCTCACTTTCATGATACGCCCATTGGTTATGCTTTATGTCATGATTGTGGTACCCAATTCTTTCCATGGATAACCCTTATGTTTAAGTAAGATTGATTATGTATGATTATTTATGTGTTGAAAATATTCATGAAATGTAAGATGGGTGCACCCAGATATCTCTCCAATTCATTGGGTAAATTTGAGTCTCATGAGATGTTATGTGCGACAGTCTTGGCGGTTAGACTTGGTTTGTGCTACTATGTGAAACGGTCTTAGTGGTTAGACTTGGATTGTGATACTATGGGAAATGGTTTTGTAGGTTAGAATTTACTCATAAAAAATTCATGTTTTATGTTTCTTCCACATTTCTATGATTCCATGTTTAAATGATCTCTTGTTTATATGTTATGATTCCATATGTTACATGACTTTTTATATCATCATGTCACGCCTTCTATACCATGTGATAATTCTTTGTTCTTATGGTTATTACCTTACTGGGATTTTATCTCATACCTTTGTTCATGTTATCCCTAGGTTATCCTATGTAGATGTATGAGCACAATGGAATATAGGAGCTCATTATGGATTTTAAATAAAAAGTTTTTGTTTTTACAATATTTGATTATGTACCTAGTCTTCCAAGACACTGGACTTTGCAATCCTTGGATTGTACTATGATGTATAATTATGCTTAAAATCATGTAATGTTATATGTGAAAAGGATATGGTCTCTATAATTCTCCCATGTACAAGTGTAATGACACAATCATAATTCCATGATCTTAAACTTGCAACCATGAGGTATGCGCAGACACCCAAGTGCAACGACGGACCGAACAAGGTGTGAGATATACTCAGTATGCCACCACCGATAGTGTCTAATGTTATCCAGTAAGTGAATATAAAATACAACAATGTGTAGTTATAATAAATAAAGTAAAAGTAAATAGATGTAAATAAGTTGGCTTGGGTTCCTCAAGGACACTCGACTGACCATACCTACTTCGGCCTAAGCTAGAATATCTCTAACATGAAATCATGTATATATCTATATTTATATATGAATATATATATATATATATATGTAGAGATATACATTCACCGATGAGTATCCAAGACGTAATACCAAAACATACACATAGTAGTAATGGTGGTGGTAATAACGTAGACCTAGGATCCATGGCTACAAGCTCATGCATCCATGAATGAGTGTCTCTATACCATGGAGAAATTTCAGGTAGTCACAAGTATCTGAACATAATACCATTATTTGGTCAAGGAGATGAGGTACATATCCAAGGCGTCCTAATGTTATAATCATTATAAGGAGATACCACTAGTCATATGTAATAGTAAAAAATCATGATATAATTGGTTTTTATTATGAGACTGTCCAAGGTGTTCCATAAAAAGGCACTGATTTTATTCATTTATTCATAACTTTTTTCTACCCCCTTTATTAATTTTCATGTAAAAGTGCATAATTAGCATGAAATATCCATGTTTTACTACTAAATATAATTTTTGAGCATTATTTGAATTAATCAAATCAAGTCAACTTACTATTTTAATTACAACTCTCAACCTAATTATCCAAATTGTATGATTCTTGTGTTTTATGGTTCCTTATTCAATTTAAAACATATCATTATAAGTAATATTTGGCCAATTAATCCATTTAAAGGGTCATATGGGCCACATAATAAGGCCCAAACAATCTGTAAAGAAACCAAGCTAGCCATGAAGATAGAATTTATGGGATCAATATAGAAGTCCAAATTATTTAATTATTCACAAAAAGTCTAGGAACAATACAATTCATCTTGGATAAAAATTTCAAGGCCCAAATCCACCAAAAAGGGTCCCAAATGATTCTTTGAAGTTCATACCAACATTTTGTCTGAGAATTAAAATCATCACACAATACTTGATTTTTCTCAAAATATAGACATAAAATTGATCTGAGATTTTTCAGTGTGAAATAAAAGATATAGGAAGATGAATTTTTAGAATAAATGGTTGATATTTTATGGCATATTCTTATTCAAAAACCCATTCACATTTCAGCCTGTGAAAAAGTGTTGATAAAAATGGATAGCTGAACATTGTTTAGTAAAATAGCCATAACTTTGAATAAAAAAAATCCAATGGCCTAAATTTTTTCATAATATACATAAAAAATCCATATATACAACTTTTAATAATAATATATGTCAAGATTATGCTACCTGGATGGTCCAATATTCAAGCCAAGTGGAGGGGAAGATTTGGAATGCAAACAATCCAACTCCTTGGGCTATAAATACACCCCTCCTATCCTTGCAAGGAGTTGGAATTTCAAAAAAAATGAGGGTAGTTTTTCATGACCAAGGATCTGCCAAAGTCTTGGGAGGATATTCCATACTCAAGTTTCTACTTGGGATACCATTCCTCTATGCTTCTTTTGATTTACTTTTGCATTTTTCTTTGTTTGTAATCTCGTAAGTATTTGTGTTTGTAATTATATTTTAATGCATGTTTATTATTCATTATATCACATCCTCATTAAAATTATATTGTGTAATGTTAATTTTCTTAAAATAGTTTAAATCAAGTAGAAAACCCCTTCCCTTTTCTCACTTCCTCATTCAATCGAAAGTCTGTTTTTAATTTTCTCCAATGTTCATGTGTGTGTTTGGCGCACTACTATTTTATTATCCTATTATTTTCATTTTATTTTAACTCATAACCACAAACATATCAAACCAGATTAATACTATCTCAATGTATGAGTTAATATACCATTGGTATGAGTTGTAATTTGGGGATATTAAGTGATTGATGGCTTTTTCTCGTTGAGTATTCTTTAGGTTAATATTATGTATGTTGAACTTAAACTGTCATGGAATAATGACATGTTTTGTTCAACATGTGGATTTAATGGATTATTTGAACAAAAAATAAACTACCATAAAAAAGTACTGATTATGATTAGAATCCTAATTTTAGTTAAGGCTTGGATTAAAGCCTCAACACTTGGGAATTCCGATCAAAGTCATCTTATGAAGTGAGTGTTAATTTAATGCAATATAAAGCAAATCTCAAGGATATCATAAGCTTAAATACCAATAATGAACTCAAACAAATATTTATCAAATTTTTTAATCAATATACATAAATCAATCATTTCATTTTAGCTCTACAAACAAACCCCCCATTAAAAAGACAAATCAAAAAAACAATCGACTATAAAAAAAGTACCATCGCCAAAGATTCAACTTGAGTGCCACTATACACATCAGCAGAGCACCATAACCTTGAATGGTCGATAGGTGAAAATAAAACATGATTCAAATGTTAACGTTTCCGAGGATGCTGCATTAAGTAGTTGATAATTTTTGGTTTTTGTAAAAAAAGTAAAAAAAATTAAACTAATAAAAAACTAAAAAAAAACTAAAAAAATATAAAAACAAAGAGTCATAATTACTCCCATAAACTTTTGAAAATTTTTCCAACTATTTTTGGGATTCAAAAGTCATATTTTTATCTCAGAAGTTTTGTATTTTCATCATAAATTTGGATAATAATCTTGTGTTAAGAATAATAAATTTTGAATTCTCAGTTTTAGATTTGGAAAATGATTCTTCCCCAACCATGAGGAACAACATTAGATTTCATGCCACAGTCACCTATGAACATATTTTCAAAATGTTTTTTTTCACCCCTAATTGTGAGTCTTGAGTTTGTGGAACTTAGAGTTGAATTTCCTACTTTGGTGTGCTTTAATATGATAAAGGCATTTTCTGAACCACATGAGAATCACAAATAGCAAAATAGTCTCACAGTAACCTTACATTAATCCTCCTTTTGAAACCCCCTTAAATCCTATTAAAACCTTTTCTTTGATAGCCACATTACAAGGCCAATACCTTGTCCCATCGAACATCTACATGGAATTACATTGCATAATTTATTGAAATTTATGTGTGGGGGGAATGGATTTCATTTTGGGTATTTGTTTCTTGATTTTCAACAAGTTATCATATTCTTGAGGGAAATAATCTATTTTAGTGCAGGGGAGATGTTTTCATTCAGTGAGTTTGGGGAATGTATTTTCATTTTTGTAATTTTGTAAATGTTATTGAAAAGTGTTCAAAAAAACATTGAAAAAAATCAAAAACAAAATGTGTTGTGTCTTGGACATGTCAAAAATCACTCTTCCTCAACCTTTTATCTTGTTATAACTATTACAATTAGTGTCATTAAGAGATCAAACATGGGTTGGGAGATGAGTGTGAGATCTATTTTAAGTTCAACTTTTGAAAAATTCAAAAAAAGAAAAAAAAAGAAAAAAAAGAATACTTATGTCATTGGGATAAGTTTTGTGTTTTGTAAATATTTCATATTCTCATCCCCTTAAATTTTTTTCCTCATTTGTGTCTTTCTTCACACAATCTTTCCCTTGTAAATATGTGTTTCCATTTCCTTCCATGTTTCTTTTCAAAAGAAATTGTGCATTATTTTACCCATATTGGTGTTTTACCCCTCTTTTCCACTCTTTTGGACATTAAATTCCCATCGTCCCATAGCCATATAAAACCCCCTAAAAAGTCCTCTTGATTATTTTACACTTTAGGATAGGGAATAGAAGCTGATATATCTTTTTAAATCTAATATTTTCACGTTTATTTGGTAAATGAGTGAACCTCCATAAATAAATTTTTATCATCTTGAGAGGAGTGAGTTCTGAGTACGCACATTTTCAATTTCTAAATTTGTGCATGAAAAATAAATTGTTTTTGGAATATCTTTTCTGTAACAATTTGTGTTATAATTCAATACGAATGATTGAAATGGTCTAAACCTCCCCTAATTGGGTAAAACAAAATTTTAATATTTGTTGGTGACTGAGAATGATTTTGTTATGTTTTTATATTTGTTTCACATGAGGACATGCACAATACTAAGTGTGTGTGTGTATGGGGGGGGGGGGGTGTATTGATGTTATTAATTTATTCATAATTTTTTTCTACTCCCTTTAGTAATTTTCATGTAAAAGTGAATAATTAGTGTGAAATACCCATGTTAGACTACTAAATATAATTTTTGAGCATTACTTGAATTAATCCAATCAAGTCAGTTTATTATTTTAATTATAACTCTCCACCTACTTATATAAATTGTATGATTATTGTTTTTTAGGGTTCCATATTCAATTTCCAACATATCATTAGAAGGAAGCTTTGGCTAATTCGTCCATTTGAAGGGTTATATGGGCCACATAAGAAGGCCCAAAGAATCTGTAAAGAAATTGGACTAGCCAAGAAGATATAATTTCTGGGTTCAATCCAGAAGTCCAAATTCTTTAATTCTACATGAAAAGTATGGGGACAATACAATTCATCTTGTATAAAAATTTCAAGGCCCAAAGCCACCAAAAGGGTCCCAAATGATGCTTTGAAGTCCAACCCAACATTTTGTATGGGAATTAAAATTAGCACACAATACTTGACTTTTCTCCTGATATAGACATCCAATTTATCTAATATTTTTTAGTGTGAAATTCAAGATATAGGTGGAATACTTTTTAGAATAAATGGTTTGGATTTTATGGAATCTTCCTATTCAAAAACCCATTCACATTTCAACCTGTAAAAAAGTGTTGATAAAAATGGAAAACTGCACATTATTTATTAAAATAGCCATAAAATTGGATAAAAAAATATAATGGCCTCAAAAGTTTTAGAGTATATAACACACATAAATATATACAACTTTTAAGAATAATATATCTCAATATTCTACTATATGGATGGTCCAATCTTCGAGCCAAGTGGAGGGGCAGATTTGGAATGCAAATAGTCCAACTCCTTGGGATATAAATAAATCCCCTCCTCTCCTTGCAAGGATTTGGAATTTAAGAGAAAAAGAGGATATTTTGGAACGACCAAGGATATTCCAAATTCTTGGGATGATCTTCTATACTCAAGTTTATACATGATATACCATTCCTCCATGCTTCTTTTGATTTACTTTTTCATTTTTATTCGTTTGTAATCCCGTAAGTGTTTGTGTTTGTAATTCTGTTTTAATGTAGGTTTATTATTCATTATATATCATACTCATCCAAATTATATTGTGTAATGTTAATTTTCTGAAAATAGTTTAAATCAATTAGAAAACCACTTCACTTTTCTTACTTCCTCATTCAATCGAAATCCCGTTTTTAATTTTCTTCACTGTTCATGTGTGTGTTCAGTGCACTACTATTTTCTGATCCTATTATTTTCATTTTCTTTTAACTCATAACCACAAATATATTAAACCAAATTAATACCATCTCAATTTATGAGTGAATCTACCATTTAGATGAGTCATAATTTGGGTATATTAAGTGATTGGGGGCTTTTACTCATTGAGTATTCCATAGGTTAACATTGTGTATGTTGAAGTTAATGTCATAGAATAATGATATGTTTTATTAAAAATTTGGATTATATGGATTATTGGAACAAAAAATACACTACCATAAACAATTATTGATTATGATTATAACCTTAAGTTTAGTTAAGTCTTGGATTAAAGACTTGGGAATTATGATCAAAGTCATCTTGTGAAGTGGGTGTTACTTTAATGAAATATAAAACAAAGCTCAAGGATATCATAAACTTAAATACCCAATAATGAATTCATAACAATATTTATAAAATTGTTAAATCAATATACATCAATAAATCATTTCATTTTAGCTCTATAAACAAACCCCCCATTAAAAAGACAAATCACAAAAACAATCAACTATAAAAAAAGTACCATCATCGAGGATTCAACCCGAGTGCTAATATACACATTAACAGAGCACAAGACCCTTGAACGGTCGATAGGAGACAATTGAAAACACTTAAAATGTTTTTTTTGTTGTGGATGGTGCATTAAGTTTACGTTTTAGTTTTTGGTTTTTGTAAAAAAAACAAAAAATAAAGTACAAAGAAATTAAACTAATAAAAAACTAAAAAAAACTAAAAAAAAAATAAAAAAAGATTCATAATTAATCCTATCCACTTTTTAAATTTTTTCCAACCATTTTGGGGAGTCAAAAGACATGTTTTTATCTCAAAAATTTTGTACTTACATCATAAATTTGGATAAAGAAATTTGTGTTAAGAATAATAAATTTTGAATGCTCAGTTTTAGATTTGGAAAATGATTCATCCCCAACCGCGAGGAAAATTAGATTTCATGCCATGTTAACCTATGATAATCATTTCAAAATGTGTGTTTTTCAACCCCGATTGTGAGTCTTGATTTTTTGGACCTTTGAGTTTAATTTCCTACTTTGGTGTGCTTTAATATGATGGAGGCATTTTCTGAACCACATGAGAATAAAAATAGCCAAATAACCTCCCATTACCCTTACATTAATCCTCTTTTTGAAATCCCCTTCAAGCATTTGAATACCTTTTATTTTATAGCCACATTACAAGCCCAATACCTTTTCCCACCCAACATCTACATGGAATTACATTGCACAATTTATTGAAATTTAAGTGTGGGGGGAATGGATTTAATTTTTGGTATCTGTTTCTTTATTTTCAACATGTTATCATATAATTGAGGGAAAAAATCTATTTTAGTATGGGGGATATGTTGTCATTTGGTGAGTTTGGGGAATGAATTTTCATTTATGTAATTTTTTAAATGTTATTGAAAAGTGTTCCAAAAAAAACCTTGAAAAAAATCAATAATAAAATGGGTTGTGTCTTGGGAAGGTCAAAAACTACTCTTCCTCAACCTTTGATCTTGTTATAACTATTAAAATTAGTGTCATGAGAAGATCAAACATGGGTTGGGAGATGAGTGTGGGATTTTTTTAAGTTAAACTTTTGAAAAAATTAAAGAAAAGAAAAGAAAAAAATAAAACTTATGCTATTGGGATAAGTTTCGTGTTTTGTAAATATTTCATCTTATCATACCATTAAATTTTTCTTCCTCCTTTGTGTCTTTATTCACAAAATCATGACCTTGTAAATATGTGTTTCCATTTCCTTCCATGTTTCTTTTCAAAAGAAATTGTGCATTGTTTTACCCATGTTAGTGTTTTACCCTTCTTTTCCACTATTTTGGACATTAAATTCCTTCCATCCCATAGCCACAAAAACCCACTAAAAAAAGACCTCTTTATTATTGTGCACTTTAGGATAGGGAAAAAATGCGAGATCTATTTCAAACTCTAATATTTTCACTTTTGGTTGGTGAATGGGTGAACCTCCATAAATAATTTTTTATCATCTTGAGAGGAGTGAGTTATCAGTACCCACATTTTCCATTTCTAAATTTGAGCATGAAAAATAAATTGTTTTTGGAATATTGTTTCTATAACAATTTGTGGTATAATTCATTATGGATGAGTGAAATGGTCTAAATCTCCCCTGATTGGGGAAAACAAAATTTTAATATTTGCTGGTGAGTGAGAATGATTTTGTTATGTTTTTATATTTGTTTCACATGAGTATATGAACAATAATAAGTGTGGGGAATTTATGTTATTAATTTATTCATAACTTTTTATCTACTCCCTTTATTAATTTTCATGTAAAAGTGCATAATTAGTGTTAAATACCCATGTTTTACTACTAAATATAAATTTTGAGCATTATTTGATTTAATCCAATTAATTCAGTTTATTATTTTAATTATAACTCTCACCCTACTTATACAAATTGTATTATTATTGTTTTTTAGGGTTCCTTATTAAATTTCAAACATATCATTATAAGGAATATTTTTCCAATTCAACCACTTAAAGGGTCATATAGGCCACATAAGAGGGCTCGAAGAATCTTTAAGGAAACTGGACAAGCCATGAAGAGATAATTTCTGGGATCAATCCAAAAGCCAAAATTATTTCATTCTATACCAAAATTCTGGGGACAATATAATGCATCTTGGATAAAAATTTAAAGTCCCAAATCCACCAAAAGGTGCCCAAATGATGCTTTGAAGTCTAGCCCAATATTCTTTCCTGGAATTAAAATCATCACACAATACTTGAATTTTCTCCTGATATAGAAATCCAATCAATCTGATATTTTTCATTGAGAAATAAAAGATATATTAGACCGACTTTTTATAATAATTTTTTTGAATTTTATGGAATCTTCTTATTCAAAAACCCATTCACATTTTGGCCTATGAAAAAGTGTTGATAAAAATGGACAGCTAGACATTGTTTAGTAAAATAGCCATAACTTTGGCTAAAAAAATCCAATAGCCTCCAAATTTTCAGATTATACATCAAACATAAATATCTAAAACTTTTAATAAGAAGATATATCAATATTATATTGTCTTGATGGTCCAATATTTGAGCCAAGTGGAGGGGAAGATTTGGGATGCAAACAGTCCAACTACTTGGGCTATAAATACATCCCCTCCTGTCCTTGAAATGAGTTGGCATTTCAGAGAAAAAGGATGATAGTTTGGTATGAACAAGGCTCTTAAAAATTATTTGGAGGATCTTCCATACTCAAGTTTCTACTTGAGATACCATTACTTCATGCTTCTTTTGATTTTCTTTTGCATTTTTCTTCATTTGTAATCTCGTAAGTGTTTGTGTTTGCAATTATATTTTAATGCATGTTTCTTCTTCATTATATATTATCCTCATCCAAATTTTGTTTTTTAATGTTAATTTTATAAAAATATTTTAAATCATGTAGAAAACCCCTTCCCTTTTCTCACTTCCTCATTCAATCTAAAGTCAATTTTTAATTTTCTTCACTATTTGTGTGTGTGTTCGGTGCACTACTATTTTCTTATCCTGTTCTTTTCATTTTCTTTTAACTTGTAAACACAAAAATGTTAAACCATATTAATAACATTTCAATGGCTAAGTGAATATACTATTGGGGTGAGTCATAATTTGGGTATATTAAGTGATTGATGTCTTTTTCTTGTTGAGTATTCTTTAGGTTAACATTGTGTATGTTGAACTTAAACTGTCATGGAATAATGACATGTTTTGTTCAATATGTAGATTTCATGTATTATTAGAACCAAAAATAAACTACCATAAAAAGTACTGGTTATTATTATAACCCTAAGTTTAGTTAAGGCTTGGATTAAATCCTTAACACTTGGGAATTCTGATCAAATTCATCTTGTGAAGTGGGTGTTAATTTAATTCAATATAAAGAAAAGCTCAATGATATCATAAGATTAAATCCCCAATAAGGAACTCCCCCCAATCTTTATCAAATTTTTAAATCAATCTACATCAACAAATAATTTCATTTTATCTCTAGAAATAAACCCCCCATTAAAAATACAAATCACAAAAACAATCGACTATAAAAAAGTACCATCGCTGAGGATTCGACCCGAGTGCCGCTATACACATTAGCAGAGCACCAGATCCTTGAACGGTCAATAAGCGACAATCATCCGTGATTCAGGAACCCAAGTACCACTCAAGGAGTAATATAATCCTATTTATTCTATGAGCCCATCCACAATGTTCCATAATGAGGAAACCTAAGTATTTCTCATAACTTCCAATTACCATATGATCCCATCCAAGGAATTATATAAAAAGGAAACCCAATTATCACTCAAAGCATGAAGAAAATCATCTAGCCTATGATCCCATCCAAGGAATTCCATAAAAGGAAACCCAAGTATCACTCAAGGCATAACATGATTCAAGTACCTATGATCCTGTCCATGGTATTCTGTAATGAGAAAACCAGTATCGCTCATGGTACATATAATCTCAAACAGCCCATGATCCCGTCATAGGCATCCCTTAATAAGAAACCCAAGTATTGCTCAATACATAATGTAACTCAAGCAACCCATGAACCCATCCATGGTATTCTTCAATGAGGAAACTGGTATCACTCAAGGTGTATTGTAATATCCTTTTACATGTTGCATATTTGTATCTAATCATCAGGCATGGGATTAATCCATGCCAATTTGAAGTATCATAACTCATTTCATTTCTTATTTTATAATTTCATTTGTAAAAGACAACCCAAGCATAATTTAATTAAGAAGTCCATGTATATAAGCATTCCATTTATTAAAAATCAAGTATAAATAAAGAGAACCATGCCCATAAGCATGTCACCTACCATCCAAATATCACCATTCAAATGACCCTTTTTGTTAGAGAAGACATCGCACCTCTTAGGTGGGTTTATTAAAAAATGGGGCATGGTGGAAATAACAACTCATTTAATATAATTTTAAAAAATCTTATATAAGAGTTAATTCAACACACCTAAAAGGTGATTAAAACTTAGGCATCAAGCATTTAGAATAACACCCATAAAGGGTGATTAAATTGCCTAAGAAAGCACAGGTCACATCATACAAGTGACACACCCAAAAAGGGGGTGGTTCAAGTTGAGGTGGATAACCTCTAATGGTTTGATTTAAAATCATAATGATAATATAGATTTTGGAATAAGTATTTACATTATTAATTTCACAATTTAAGGGAAACACTAGGGAATTCCAACACACAACACAACAACATAGTTTTTAAACATGCTAGACTTTAAGGGAAAAGTAGGAGACCACCTACCTCATGATCAAGATGCTTCACTCATATAATATCGGGCTTTGATTTGATCTAGAATGAGAAAAATCAAATAAATTTTAAAACAACCAGAAAATAGGTCATAAGATCTCGCATTTAAATAACATTAAATATAGAAAGAGAAACTAAGAAAGGATGAATGAGGAGTCGTAGACTCACTGATATGCTTTCAATGAATTTGATGGTACCCGATTCAAACACCAAATAAAGGAGATCTTCCATGGGAAGAGGAGGAAGGGAGGTGCGTGTGCAGGGGGCTCCTCAGGTGAGTGAGGGAGGAAAAAGGGTGAAAACCCTTTAAGGGTCAGAGCGGAAAATCAGTCATTTCCTCCTTTTAATGAGGTACATGGTTAGTTCACACAGTTTGACTAATCGTGTTACAATCATGCAACTCACACTAACAAATATCTACAACCCTCATGGTTTGGTCACATGGTTAGGGCTAACTGCGTGCCAACCATGCGATGCTATAGGTTAAGTGACACTAACCATTCAGGCCAGGCACATGGTTTTTCAAACCACATGCAGCCTGTGTGGATCACCTTTTCCTTTTTCTTCATATTTATTGCACATCCATGCGACTTTGGGTGCATGATTTGTCAAACCATGTGCCACCCCCTTCAGGGTCACACATTTTCACCTAGAGGACCACGCCATTTTCAATAAACCGTATGCCCCTGCCTGCTTCTCCTAAATTTTTTTTAGAGCCCGATGATCCTGAAACTCAACAAAACACTCGAGACGCCTCTTGGTCCTTTAAAACCATCTAAAAACAACACTTTTATGTGTTCCAAATCTTTCATTTACATTCTAAAACTGAGTTTAGAAACATCCCATCCACCAAACAAAAATTCCAAATTCCTTTGGAAAATTTCCATAGTTTGAAAACACAGGATGTTACATATATAACATTAAGTTAAATCACCTATGAAGACATAAATCATATTTAATATGACAATATTTGTGATGGGTTTCTAAGGATCAAATAATAGTTATTAAAGTAGTGGAGGACAATAAAATACCAAAAAAATAAAGGTCTTCATGCTATGAAATCAAAACAATGCGTAATATGAAATAAAGAACATATGTGTACCTTGCGTCGAAGATGACCAAAATTTTTTTCATCAACAAAAAATTTTATGAATATCCCTAAGAAGTATCCAAATGTCTCATTCCTCTATGATTCATCCAAAAGATGGCATGAATCACCCAATTTTTTGGTGATATTCTCCTTCCAACAACGATATGCAAGTATCTTGGGTGGAAAATGATGAAGGTGAAAGATAGATTTAAGAGAATCTAGTGGAAGATAATGATATCTTAATGGCTTAGTTTTGTTTATATAGGCATTGGGGAAACTCCCTAAGCCTTCCATACATTTACTCGAATGTTATGAAATGTCAGAGTAAATTTCTTAGGTTAGAATGCTTGTAATTTTTAGTTGTATGTATGCATTCATCACATAAATTCATTTGATTCAATCATATTATTAATTCTATAAAATGAAAAATTATTAATCAATGATAGTATTATGTGGAATATTCCTGAACATTAACACTTAATGTTTAAATTACATACTTAATCATTGAATTCCATGTGAATTTCACATTATGATCAGTACATATTACAATATTATGGTTTGATCATATCTGATACTATGGTAGGCTATGGGAGTAACGTGGAATCATTAAACCACACCATGTGATATCCCCATTTCAATGACATGAACTTTATAAATGAAATTAACTCTTTTTGAATAAATAAATTCATTATTAAGTAATAAAGTTATAAAAAACTCATGCACTACTTTGGTTATTTTGGAACATTATATCTTATCATATTTAAAAGACCTATAAGAATTATAACGGTTGATAATATAGCCATTGAACAATGATCATATAAATAGTATATATAAAGGTTTGTGATAAAGACCAATTGATACATATGGAAGAAACGATAGCCTTAACTAGTATGATCATACCCTATGAAGCCCATTTATCAGAGCTTATGAGGGAGATAACATCATTGTAATTTGACCTTAACCAAGACCGAGATGAGATTCAACAACTGAATCATGAGTGAAACCATTTACATGAGAATTTGAAACTCTCTGAGATTATGGCTCAAACCATGTTTACTAAACCACCCCATGAAATCTCACGAGCACATGCCTTACCTTTATGACATTTTCTGGTGTAATAAAGGACTATGTATCTAGATCCTAACAATATGAATTTGTATATTTTTATTTTTAATAAAATAATTATTATATTTATAATTTATTATTATTATTATTATTACTTTTTAAATGATTAGATAATGAGTTTGATAAAAATTAGATTTTGATATGATGAAACATAAATTATATTTTTTGGAAAATGTATAGTTTCAATCAAGACACTCTATTTTAATGAATTCAAGAATTTTTGAAATAAATTATATTTTAATAAAATATTATTATTAAATAATGTTTATTAAATATAAATGATAATATAATTTTACAAAGTCAAAAATAAATTTTATAAGGGTCACAAAACTGTTATTGTAAAAAACCATTTTTTTTCAATAAATGTGAATTTTGATTTAAAAGTGTAAATTGTCATACTTAGAGAATTAATTGGATAAAATAAATATTATTTTTGAAATAATCACATCTAAATGATCTAACAATGACTTTTTCATAATTTTCGAAGACAATCAATTTTTTGGTCAACATTAAATACGGTATAAATATACGGTGTGTATTATGACACCATAATGACCCAAAGGTGATGTAATATATTCCATAAAAGGTATCCACGACTAAATATTTATTTCCCCTTTAAAATAATTAATTTTTTAGGTTATTTAATTATTTTTATAAACCCTTAATGAATCCTCCAAAACATATATTATATTTTATGGTTCTAAAATCAATCCTTTGTAAACATGACTCACTTCCACATCACCAAGGGTATTATTTTAATGATATTAGTTATTAAAATTTTAAAATAATGAAAACCAATTCAATTTGGATGAAACCATGGGCAAAAAATATGGTAAGGTTTTTTATTTTGATTACTTTATCATATAGAGTCCAAAAGCTAAGTTTGGAAATCAATAAAGATTTCTCCTCTATTTTTATATATAAACACACCCAAACTCCCATTAATATTCAATAAAAACCCTTGTATAATAAAATCACTCTTCCATTACCTATATAGAGTCCTCTTAAGGTGACCCCTATCTCTTAATAAGCTCCTTCCAATCTTTTAGAAGTGCTCCCTCAAGGTAAGCGATCCTCTCCTACTCGTTAATTTAATCACCTTATCTATACTATGACTTTAATTTTCAATTTTTCATGTTGGTTTGTGTTCTTACATATAATTATTACCATACTTATTATTTCCAAGTGATTATAATTCCCTTAACTCTCATTAATCCCTTATATGAACCTTTATGTACCACCATTATGCTGCCGGAATCATCTTGCAATTTTCTGTTCCAAACAATTGTGTAGCGATACACATCCCAATTTATACTAAAGGGTATTAGACTATATGTACCTATACATTATTTATTGGTCACTTCCATTTATGTGTCCCAAAATCCTTAATCTTGGTATTAAATGTGATGAAATATGATCCTATGTTGAATGATCTATGTGGCACACATATTCATGTACATGTTATGATGGGTGCACCCATATAGCGTTCCAATGCATTGAGAAATGTTTTAATCTCATGAGATTCCATGTATGGTGAACAGGAGGTTATACTAATCACACTATGTTATTTTGTCTTGGTGGTTATCCTTTTATTATGTTTACGATTCCAGTTTTAAGTTGTTTCCACATTCTTATGTTGTCGTTATGTTATCATGTTATATCATGCTTCATTATTCAAGATTATGATTCTCACCCCTCTTATGTTACCTCGATATGCCCCTTATCTAACATGACCTTATTTACATTATTCTATGATTTGTTTTTTCCCTTACCAGGCTTTATATCTCACCCCTTTCTTATGTACATTCCCAGGTTTTCCCATGCAGTTTTAGAAGAATGATGGAATTTTAGGAGAATTTTAAGGAAGTTTTCAATAATATCATTATATTCCCATTGCAAGTTGTTATGAAATGTAAATAATTTGTCAAATACACTTGTATTAATGGTATTTTAGGATTTTATTATGTATAACTTTATGTAATAAATCATGAATTAAAGTGTATTAAAATATGGATTGTCATAGTTGGTATGAGAGTGAAGTCTAGTTATTTTTGGGATTAGGATTAGAAAACTATAGTAAAAACATTAGGGATAATACTAAACATAGTAAAAAATACCTAAATTTTGGTAAAGTATATATTAAGTGGTTTTTAAGAAAATACACCCCTTTCTGGATACTATAAGTGGATGTGGCTCCGACACAGATATACACAGGGGTAATAACCCTAAAAAGGGCACATTGAGCTGGACTCGATCATTACCAAATGAATAAAAATGGGCCTTTATGTACACTTGTTTTGACACTCCTAGAGGATATGATTTGGTAAATTCACAAACACCTTATGAACCATTATTAAGGGAACAAAAAACACCCAAAATATTTTATGTTAGGATATAGATCATGGAAAACATAGATTGAAACCTATAAATTCATTGGTAAAATAATATATATCATTAAAGAGTTATCCATTTAATGTTCATAGTTTCCCATTTATGTATTTAATAGTTTAAAAATAATCATCCCTAATTTTCCCTTTATTTTAGTCATGGCCAGAAATCGGAGGAACCAATTCAACAACCAATGTGAAGAATAACACAATGACTTCCCAAATGAAATTATGAACCCAATGGGAGAAGGAATCATGAAATTCATGAAAATACATTCTCATTTAACTAAATTTTTGAACCAAAACTTGAATTAGGAGGAATTCCCAAATCCCCCTAAGAAGGATAAATTTGAAATTAAGAACTTTATGTGATAAAGGCCTCTAACTTTAAATCGATCTTTCATCCCTTAATCATGGAGAAATGGAAAAAATACATTGAAAAGATATTCTCCATCCTTCAATGCTCCAAGAAAGAGAAGACCATGATGTATGTTTGTTGTATGTAGGGAGAATCTGATTAACGATGGACATTGGTCAAAAATACGAATCCTGAGGAGAAGATCGATGTGATAGAGTAGAAGGAATATCAAAAAAATTGTTTCTGACAAATATTTTCCTCGCACTATCTGACTAAAAATGGATAGGGATTTCCTTAACCTCAATAAAAATAATAAAAAATACATCAATGAATATGAGGAAAAATTCAAAAGACTTGCATGATACACCTTTGACTTTTTCATTTACCCTAAAATTAAATTTAACCGCTTCTTTAGTGGGCTAAATCTGAGTGTAAAAAAATCTTTGACAATTCGAGACTTCCACATCTATGAGAAAAATTTATAATCTTCCCTCAAAGTCGATATGGAGATCAATGAATCTTAAGGGTCTCATATGTCTAGATACAATAAGTAAAGAGTGGATTTTAATTCTGATAGTACAAAGGAAAAAACTCACGGGGGTAATAAAGTCCATCACCCCACTTGTAAAAAGTATGGGAAAAAGCATCCTAGAAATTTCCTGAAGGGGATAAGGAAATGCTTTAGGTGTCATAAGGAAGGGCACCTATCTAGTGATTGTATATGGGAGAAACCCACCAATGTGATGGAATAAAGGAATGATCTAATCAACCCTTAACCTATTTTTCATTATTTCAACTACAAGGAATAAGGAAACTATGTGAATCAATTCCCTAATCCAAGATTTATTGATTAAAAATGACAAAAATAATCTCCATGAACCAGAGAGAAAGGTAGAGCTTATGTAATCACAATTATTGAGGTGGATACCGACAATGAACTATTAATAGGTATGCTAGTTATTCATTCAAGAATAGTTAATGTACTATTTGATTCTAGTTCTATGCATTCTTTAATATCATGCAAGTTTAATATAACTATTTAAACACCACCTCAAAACATGGAAGTCAAGTTATCGATGAATATGGAAAATAGAGGAATTATTATATTCTAAATATATAACTCCTCCCCTATCCATATATGTGGGATGAACTTCCCAGAAAACCTTGTGATTCTCCTTTTAGTGGAATTTGATGCAATTCTCGGTATGGGTTGGATTTTATTTTATAGATCCAACATAAATTTCTGAGAGAAGGAAATCAACCCTCTGTATTGAGAATCACCCTTCGATTATATAAAAGTGAAAGGTATAGGATGAATCTTATTTGGTACCAAAATATCAAGCATAGATATTATTGGATTAAAATAAATATTATCTATCTCAAATAATTTAGACTAAAGAAAAGACCATCCTTGATAACATGCCCATTGTAAAGAAATTCACTGATGTGTTTCCTAAAGAAGTGCCTAGTATCCCCCTTGGTTGTGAAGTTAATTTCTCAATCAATATCGTACCTAGATATTTTCCAATATCCAATACTACATATATAATAAACATTGTTGAACTTGAGGAACTGAAGAAACAATTACAGAATAATCCTGATAAATGGTTTATATGACCAAGTGCTTCACCATGGGGTGCACCAGCACTCTTCGTCAAGAAGAAGGATGAGTCAATGAACATCTAAATTGATTATATAGAGTTCAATAATATCATGATAAAGAACAAGTATCCTATACCAAAAATTTATGAATTGTTCTATTAACTATGTTGAGACCAATATTTCTCTAAGGTTGATCTTTAGTCGGGATATTATCAAGTAAGGGTGAAGAAGGAGGATATCCCCAAGAATGCTTTTCATACAAGGTATGGGCACTACAAGTTCATAGTTATACCATTTAGACTCACTAATTCTCCAACAATCTTAATTGACTTAATGAATAGAGTCTTTGGAGATTACCTTGAAAAAATTGTGGTAGTCTTTATAGATGATTTTCTTATCTACTCTAAAATCAAGGAGGAACATAAGGAGAATTTGAATTTTGTAATAAAGACCTTGTTAAAGGAAAATTTATTTGAAAATTATAGTAAATGTGAGTTTTTCTCAGAGAAAGTAACTTTCTTGTGTCATGTTATCATCATCAAAGGGATATATGTGGATCCTTAAAAAATTGAGGCAATTGAAGAATGTTCAAGTCCAATATCTGTGATAAAAATCTGAAGTTTCCTTGAATTATATAGGTATTATCATCAATTTTTGAGAAACTTATCATGATTTTCAATCCTACTAAACAATATTAATCATAAGGGAGTTAATGTTGTCTAAAATGATGAATGTGAATAAATTTTTAAAGAGCTAAATAAGAGGCTAATCACTGCACCTATGCTCACATTACCCACTAGTGGGGAAGGATTTGTGATATACAATGATGCATCCAAAAAGGTATTGGGTTGTGTACTCATGCAAGATGAAAAATTGACAACCTATTCCTCTCGTAAATTAATGTTCCATGAGAAAAACTACCCAACACATTATCTAGAATTGGTAGGAATGATCTTCGCATTGAGTATTTTTTGAAATTATCTCTATGGGGAGAAGTGTTATATATATGAATCATAAAATCCTAAAGTATATAATCACAAAAAATGAGAGTAATATTCACCAATGAAGGTGTTTATATATTATCAAGTATTATTATTATTTAATCCATTTCCATCCTGGGAAGGCAAACAAATTGGTAGATAATCTAAGTATACAGGATCCCACAACCCTATATATGATGAGGATTACAAGGGATCCAATCTTCATGGAAATGAAAAGGATGGACATGGGAATAATAAGGATATTTATCTTACCTTTCTCAAATAACTTCTCAACCATCTATTCTTGATAGGATCAAGGAGGTCCAGAAAGATGATGAGTTTCTATAGAATAAGGGAGTGAATATTCCGAAGTTCAACTTTGCTGAAGATGGAGTTATAAGGTATTGAATCTAGATATGTGTCCCATAAAAACCAAAAATTGAAGAGAGTACTTTTGGATGATGTGTATAGACCATCCTTATCTATTAATCTAGGAATCACTAAGATTTATATATATTTTAAGAAAAACTTTTGGTGGGATAACATGAAATGGAGATTGTGGAGTTTGTATCCTGATGTTTGGTATTTTGATAATTCATGATGGAATGATGGAAGTCTAAGGGTATGATGAAACCATTTACCATATCAATATGTAAATGGGAAAATATAAACATGGATTTCATCGTAGGACTCCCCAAGACACTTAAAGAAAATAACATCATCTGGGTAGTAGTCGGTCACCTTATAAAGTCAGAACATTTCATTACTATCAAGGAAGATTTATCTCTTAACCAACGCACAAATATATACATATGAGAAGTTTTAAGACTTTATAGAGTTCCAATAACTATCGTATTTGATCTATATCCAAGGTTTACCTCTAGGTTTTTGAGAAGCCTTCAACAAGAATTGGATACATAACTGAGCTTCAACACTACTTATCACCCTCAGATGAATGGTTAGACTGAAAGGACCATTCAAACTCTAGAGGATATGCTGAGATCATGTTCAATGGATTTCCAAGGATGTTGGCACCATCACCTTCCCCTAGTGGAGTTCTCATATAATACCAGTTTCCATTCTAGCATTCAAATGACACCTTACGAGGCACTGTATGGGAATAAGTATCATAATTTGACATGATAGGATGAAGTTGGAGAGTGTAAGATGATGAGAAATGATCTTATCTAAGAAATTATAGAGAAGTTTCAAACCATTCAACATTATATGAAATACACACAAAGTTGATAGAGAAGTTATACAAACAATTATTGACATGATCTAGAGTTTGAGGTTTGAGATAAAGTGTTTCTTCATATATCGCCATACAAGAAAGTCATGAGGTTTTTAAAGAAGAAAAATCTTAGTCCACTACACCAAAATTAGTGTTTAGCGATGGTTTATTAAACCACCGCTAAATCTTTCATTTTTTTTCAAAAACCTGAAACTTCTCCTCCCCCGAACCCCAAACCCCCCCACTCCCCCACCCTCGTGACTCCCTGACCCCAACCCCCCTGTAGCCCTACCCTCACCACACCTTTCCACCGTGCCTCACTGTCGGTCCCGAGCATTGCCTCCCCTCACCGCGCCTCTTCGCCCCTCACCGCACCTCTTCATCAGTCCCGAGCCTCGCTGCCCCTCGCCACTTCTCTCCGTCGGTCCTGATCCTCGCTGCTCCTCTGTTGTGGCTTCTAAACTCTTGGATCATCAAAAAACATATACCCATTAATCAAGGTAACTTCTTCTGCCCATTTTCTCTATTATTTTTATTATGTATTTTGTGTTATACCAATCTATGTGTTATCATGTTATTTTTAATTGTTATTGAAGATTGTGTCATCCTTACCTAAATAATTTATTAATTTTATCATTCTAGAATTATGTAATTGTTATTAAACATGAGAAATTATTTTATCTATTTCTTTCTATATAACATGAAATATTTCCATGTAGGGTTTTAATTTAGTGATAAGCTACTAATGACAAGAATACATGCTTTAAATAATTGAAAAAATTTCAATTTGTTATGTTATATTAAACTATAATTAAGTTATTGATGTTTATGATTACATTCTTGGGATTATTAAAAAAATTTCTACATGGTTATGTTATATAAATAGGGGATTTGATTTGTTATGCTATGTTGTTACTTGGATAAAGTATAAAGCATTTTTTATTATTTTGGTTTTAGGTTAGGAAAGGAAGTTAAGATGTTTCATTTATGCTATTACATCATTAATAAATTATGTAAGCATGAATTTGAGTTTTAATAAAAATAGTAACAATATTTATATTAGTTTTATTTACTTTGAAAAAGCGTTGAGTATAAAATTGGGTTTTGAACAAAAATTCAATTTTATAAACACTAGTTGTATTTATTTTGGAAATTTATTGTGTATTATTTTCTTGAACCCAAACATTAAATTGAATAAACACTCTTTTCACTCTATTTATAAAATTGTTCAGGTATGGGTTAGTTCATGAACTACACTTTAATTATATAAGATATTCTATGTTGAAAACATTTCCTTTTGGATTTTTTATTATTTTTTATAATTCAATGACATTTATCAATTTTTAACCATACTTGATTCATTTGGTATGTCTTAAGATGTAAAAATATTTTGTATAAATGGAAAACTTATTATATTAAAAGGGTTCAATGTGTAAAAACCTTTTTCCCTTGGATACTACCTATTTTTCTAAATAGTTTTTTCCCAAAATTATGTTTTAAAACATTGAAAACTTATTTGGATGAAGAACATATATTTTTTCTTTTAGAATGTATTTATTTCAACTTAATACAAGACATGTTCTTTGATTAGCATGTTACTAGTATATATTAGTTGTTTCTTATTCCATGTCTTATACTTTGTTTGAGTCACTACTAGTATGATTCAATTATATCATTATCTATCTCTTATGGTTTATTTGGATAGATACTATCATGATTTGATTAATTTCAAATTAAAATAGGTATTTAGATTATCTCATTGGATTTATTCTTTAGATATGTAATATTTATCATTTCATGCTGATATTATAAATTCTTTCCCTAATAAAAACATTTTTATAAAAGATAATATTTTTCATGTAGTTTGGAAAAATGTTCTTCTTTAATAAATGTTTTCTATGACCAAAACATATGTATTTAGTTTTTGAATTATTTTTTTATCCTAATATTTATTCAAAATATTCATTTTTTCATGATTGTTTTGATTATAATCTATAATTTTTATTTTTAAAAAATATTTTTTATCAGAATAGAGATAATATAGATGTATGATACTGATTGAATCTCAAATGAGTTTCGAATTAAGTCTTTTTTTTAATTTTGTATTTAATAATGCTTTAAATGGATGACTTATACACTTCCCTTGTTATAGTTTCATTGGAATACCTTGGTTAATTCTTAATAAAGCGAGTTACCATATAAAAAAAATTTGTTTTCTAGATAAAGAATTATGTTTGGTATTAAAATTGAGAGAAATATGTCTCATTATATTCATGATTAAAATGAAAGGAGTGGAATGAAGAAGTCAATATTTGACTAGTTTCTATTTATCCATCCTCACGAGAAAGAAAATGTAACATAGAAAGAATACAATGGGATGATTATACATGATACAACTGATGAAAATAATGATGCCGAGAGAGTAAAAAAATGATGGATGATGCAAGGAATATTGTATATCAAGCATGTGGTAAAATAAATTAGATGGAAATTTTAATGTGACTGTATCATAGGAAAAACATGTATGCAATTTCTAGTATTGGAATAAATTATATTCTTACCTTTACACAAGTGATTCTTACCTTTACACAAGCATTTCTTACCTTTACACAAGTGTTTCTTACCTCTATGCAAGTGCTAAGATGCCCTTAAGAGGCATGAATAAATATAAGTTACCCTTGTGTAGTGAACTAGAAAATTTAAATAGTGTATGGAATTTATTTTTTTCCTTTACACATGCTTTAGAAAATGCTTACTACCCTTATGTAACTTCTGAGTGCCTTTATAAAACTTTTCTAGTTACCTTTACATGACCAATTTAAGTAAAATATTACCATTACACAACTTTAATAGTTACCCATATGCAATGCTTATAATTTGTTCTTACCCTTACATAGCATTATAATTTACCTATATATATCATGTGTAAAAGGAATCTTATCTTTATGTGAGCTGTATATTTTAAAGGTTACCTTTACACAAATTATAAAAATTATGAGGTACCCTTATGCATCCTATACAAAAATTATTTTACCCTTACATGAGCTATATAGGTATAATATTTCCCCATTATATTTAAGTAGTAGAGTATCTCATCTATTTTAATGGTAGAAAGCCTCTGTCATTGAAAAACGATAGCAGGACTGAAATACATTGAGTATTTTTGAATTTTAGCATGATAATTTAAAAAATAATATGTTTCTATTTTAATTTATAACTTTTGGGTTTTAAATGTATGATGAAGAATTAGGAAAAACCCATGTGTAGAAGATTTAATGGATTTATAAAGAATGTTATCCATTTGTGTATTATCTATAAATAGAATCTAAGGAAAGAAGTGGATAAAGAATAAGAAAGACATTTAGAACTTCATGGATTCATTATACTAATTTTTTGAGGCATTTCTAATTTCCCTATATTTCCTTATTCTGTATCAATTAAAGAAGGGCCGAAGTTCACTACTCTACACCAGTTTCTTCATCGACATATTCTAATAGTCCAAATAGTTTTATTATTTTTCAGAAGTGTTTGTAATTCTTATTTCAAATATGGTTATACATACATTTAAAAGTTAGTGTATGGTTATTTAACATATTCATATATTTTTTCAACTAGTATATATGAATTTCTTTTCCTATTTAGTAATAGTTATGTGTTTTAATTTTTTTTCATAATGTGTAGGCACATTGTGATATATATGGATAAAATCTGGATCACATTACCAAGGAACACACCTCAATATGCTAAGGGTTTAGAATATTTTTTATATTTTACAATTTCCAATCGATCTGTTGATGGGAGAATAATATATCCATGTCTAAAATATAAATTTTGAATATGGTTGAAGAGAGATGAAGTTTATGAACACTTGATATTGAAGAAATTACCTACTCATTATTTGTGTTGGATTTGGCATGGAGAATCAAACGTTATGGAAAGGTTGAGCACTGATGTCAATCCATAGAATGAGATCCCAACTTCATCGAAAATGGAAAATGAAATGAAAAACCTTATAAATGATGCATTCGGCATTGTAAGACACCAAAACAAAAATCAAAACATATCAGAACAACCAGTTGAGGGTGCTACAAATATCAATGTAACAAGTGATGTTTTTGAGACTGTAGGAAAACTAGATCAAGATTATAACATATAATTGGATCCTTCTCTTTATTCTGTGGAGACTAATGTAAGAGAAAACTTCACTGAGTAGATAGATGTGTTTCATGGTTTATTTGATGATAGAAATCAAGAGTTGTATAGTGGATGTTTGAAATATTCAAAACTTTTTTTTTCTGTTGAAGTTATACCATATCAAATGCCTATGTGGAATTACAAATAAGGAAATATCCATGATATTGGAATTGTTGCGTGATAAATTTCTTGAAGAAAAGATCCCTGAGTCTTTTTATGAAATGAAAAAAGTTTTTAACAAGATTGATCTAAATTATACAAAAATTCATGCGTGTCCCAATGATTGTATGATTTATTAGGGATAGGATTCAAGAAAATAGGATTGAAAGAAATATTATTCCTCTAGATAGAAGTATATGGGTGATGTTGGAAGTCTAAATCAACATACTTCCATGAAGAAGAAGAAAATGTTTTGCATTACTTTCCTTTAAATCCTTGATTGTAAAGATTACTCATGTCATCAAAAACCATCGAACACATGAAGTGACATTCTATAGATAATAAAAATGATGGGTTAATGTGACATCCAAGAGATTCAAAATCATGGAAGAAATTTGATTCATTACATCTAGATTTATCATTTGATCCTAAGAATATTCGATCGGTATTGGATGTTGATGGATTCAACCCATTTGGGACTTTGAGTACCAGTTATAGCATTTGGCCAATTGTTTTGATCCCTTAAAATATGCCTTTGTGTATGTGTATACAAAAAACATATTTTATCATTTTGATGATTATTCCTGGAAAACAAATTCTTGGAAATGATATTGATGTATACTTGCCACCTTTAATTGAAGAATTATAGGAGTTATAGAGCAACAGTATTGAGACATATGATGCATCTTCTAGAACAATGTTCAAAATGAAAATTGCTCTAATGTGGACCATTAGTGACCTCCCTGGACTTGGAAATTTATCTGGTTGGAACACTTACATGGGTTTGTATTTTCCTTTTTGTAACTTTCATTTTGAGCCCGAGAAGCTACCTCACAGTAGAAAATGGTGCTTATTATGTCATCGAATATTTCTCGATGCATCTCATATATTTTGGCTGAACAAGTCAAAATTTAATGGTTTCATTGATCTTAGACCACCTCCAAAGTTTTTAACAGGTTTTGAAATATTGACACAACTTGGAAAGGTTGAAAAAGATTTGGGGAAGGTGAATCATTTGAATGATAGTGGGAAATGAGTTTGAAGTGCATCGTCAAGTGAAATCAGAATGAAATAATGGAAGAAAAAAAGTATATTCTTCAAACTTCCATATTAGGAACTTAATTTTTTGTGGAATAATCTTGATGTGATGCATATTGAGAAGAATGTTTGTGAAAATTTTATCTTCACATTGCTCAATGATCATGGAATGTCGAAGGATCATCTCAATGCTTAGAAAGACTTACAAGTAATGAACATAAAGCGTGATCTCTGGACAGATGAGAATGGAAAGTATGCTCTAGAAATTTTTTCAATGAAAAATAGGGATAAAGATACATTTATTAAAATTTTAAAACATGTTAAGGTATCTAATGGGTATTCAAGTAACATATCAAGGTATTTTGAATTAAATAATCATAGGTTACATGGATTGAAAATCCATGATTCACATATATTGTTACAGTAGTTACTTCTATTGGCATTGCGTACATTATTACCTAAAAAAGTTACTACTATTTTACTCCAATTATGCACATTTTTCAGACAACTATGTGAGAAAACTCTACATCCATTTCAGCTTGACAACCTTTAGGAGAGATTTGTATTGACACTTTGTGCAATGGAGATGATCTTTCCTTCGTCATTTTTTATAGTCATGATGCATTTAACTATGCATTTGGTTGAGGAAGCTAAATTAGGAGGCCCCGTACATTATCTATGGATGTATCCAATTGAGAGGTACTTTATTTATATGTTTTCCACTTTATTAAACAAATTTTGGCACTTTATTAAATGAATAATTATGTTTTTTTATTTTATTTCACAGATATCTTGGGCATTTGAATCATACGTGAAAAATAAAGCTCAACCTGAAGGCTCTATTTTTGAAGGATATTTGGAATAGGAGTGTCTTACCTTTTTTTTCTAGACACTTGGATTATATTGATACAATATTAAATCAAGATGGACGTGTTAACGACACATTTAATCAATCTAAAATACATGGGAAATCAAAAATCTTTCCTGTTATTGGCTGATTAGTTGGGAGGATCTCAAATGTTACACTAACAGAAATGGAATTATTTTAGGCACATAGATATGTTATGCTAAAAAGTGAAATTTCAGATCCATTTATTGAAGAGTTGAGGATACAAACAAAGATATGAATAAGAGGATGAACATTAAATGAGAAAGATATAATAAAATCTATTAATAAAGATATTGTAGAATGGTTTGCATGATGTGTAAGTTCATAAATATTGCAATCAATATGAATATTAGTTTGATACATATATTTTTTAAATATAATAATGTATATTAATTTTTTAGATCATGAATAATGATACTTAAGTAGAGTTTTCATAAAATTTGAAGTTTCTTGCTCAAGGTCATCTAAAACAAGCTATAAAGTTTGACACTTACAACGTGAATGGATTTAGATTCTGTATAGTTAATCAGGAAAAGGGTTTGAAAAAACAAAATAGTAACATATTTACATTTTCTGAAGTGGAATACTACGGAAAATTGACTGATATTATCTAATTAAACTACCATGAACATTTTTTAGTTGTTTTATTAAAATGAAATTGGGTGGATATTATCAGGGGTGTTAAAATATATTCCTTGCAATTTACTTCTATGAACTTCTCTTGCTTGATGGATGTTGGTCACTGTGAACTACATGATCCATATATCTTATCATTGTAATAAAAAATGGCATATTATGTGAAAGATGTCATGGATGAAGGGTGGAGTGTAGTTTATCATGTAAAACAAAGAGAATTATATGATATGGGTGATGAAGTGGAAGATTTGACCTCTAACATTGAATCCCATCAACAGTAAGAATCAGACTTATTTGTCCATTATGATATTAAAAATATTAGTATTTCAAGAGTGGATGAAGGAGATGAAGTAATGATGGAGTAGGAAACTGACATTATTGAAGGAGAAAATGATTTTATGTGCAATTATACATTCATTTATCAACCACTTATGTCATTTGTGCAGTCAGTCATTATCATTGTTATGTATATTTTTTTGTTAGTATTGTGCATATGTTATCATTTTTTTTCTGCATTAATTTTTCAAAATATATGTTATGAACTTAATTTTATTTGATTAAATGACAGGAATGCTGATGAAGCATTATAATCACACTGTGGGGTCAAAGAGTTTTTCTATAAGCTGATTGACTCTAGTAATCTTTTCATTAGTTTAAATATTTATTATACAATGTTATCTATTTAATATATTAAATTTTTGATTTATATTTGTTTAATGCAGTCACCTAGTTTAGGCCACCAAGAATCCTGAATAGAAGTGTGGTTGAATGTTCATAAAAAACATGATGGGATTTTTGTTAATAAGATTTCCAAAGAAGTTGGGGTATGAATTAATTTTCCATTATAATAACTTATTATCAGTTTTCACTATGTTAATATATATTGCTTATAATATGAATGATATTTGATTTATAGGTAAAAATTAAATAACTATGGGATGTCAATCCCACACAGTTCTACTCAGTCTCCCAGGATGACCCAGTTGGTAAAGTCCTTGGGAAGGAGCATCCTGGTCGAGTGAGCGGATGGGTTTGGGACTATCACCATTTGAGGTCTTTGGTAGACAAATGAGGATTGAAAGTGATGATGGGTGGTGAGAAGGTAAATCACACAACTTCAAAATCATTTAATTAACAAAATTTTATTTATTTTAAGTTTAAATATAAATATACAACATTGTTTAATTTTCAATATAATTGTCTTACAGGTGCTGGTAGCAGGAAGTAAATATGGAGATGGAGAGGGTGATGAGCAGATTTTATCATTGGTCAATGATTAGTGGAGAGTGTTTGTTCATGTATCAGTACATCCAATGTGGGTATTTTTTATCCTTTTCTTATATTTTAGATGGGATTAGGACAACGAGTGCCCTATGTATGTGTTGTATAACCATGTGTCTATATGTTGTGTTTTAACTGGCTATGGAGATTAAAATATCTATATGATCATATATGATGTTTAGTTTCTTCTCTCTCTTTTACACATATGTTGATTCTTTTAATGTGTTGTGTTGTGTTTGATTCTTTCAATGTATTAAGAAATGTATTATTTCTTTCAATGTGTTGTTTTCCTTGGTCAATGTGTCGATTATTTATGTTTTGGAGTGAATAAAAATACATAGATTCTTTAGTTTTAACATGTGGTTTTCCTTATAGGTTGATGATATATTTGATGATCAGGTAAAATTTTTAGTGTCACTATTTTGTTGTTATGGCTGTAGGTTTTGGGGCTGCAGAACCTGCAACCTATTTTTTTTAATTCATGATATAGTGGTGGTTTAAACCACTGCTAGAGATAGATTTTTTCCGCATCGGTTTAAATCGCTGCTATATTATGGTATTTTTTTTAGGGGCGGTGGTTAAAACCGCCGCTAAATATGACAAAAGTTTACTTAGAGGCAGCTTTATCCATATTAGTGGATTTTTTGTTTTCAGTAAAAAGGGCCATACTTTAGCAGCAGTTTTCAACCGTCGCTAGATCCTAGTTTTTTTTAAGCTAAAACCACCACTAAAACAAAGAAAACCACCAAAAAATACGTCTTCTATGACACTTTATAGTAACCGCCACTAAATGGAAGAAACTACCACATGTTTATTGCTGACACCAATTTTAGCGATGGTTTTTTAAAACCGTTGCATAACCATATAATGATAGTTTAAACCACCGCTAGATAAAAAAACCACCACTATATGGTTAGTTTGTTGTAGTGGTCCTAGATACATCAACCCCATTGAGACTATTGATCACATTAGAGTAGTATCCTATTGACTAGCACTCCCACCTAACCTATCTCAAGTACATGATGTGTTTTATGTATACCTCTTGAGAAAGTACATACCAGACCCCTTACATGTACTAAATCCTGAGGTAGTACCATTGTAGAATGATCCTTCATATAAAGAGCAGCAGATGAAGATCTTAGATCATAGAGACAAGGTTATATGAAATAATACAACTCACCTAGTCAAAGTGTCATGGAAGAATCACAAGTTTAAGTAAGTGACATGGGAACTGGAAGAGGCAATTAAACATAAGTTCCCTCATCCATTTTAGTGTATGAAATGAAAATTTCAAGGTTGAAATTTATGAAGGGGGTAATAATTTAATGACCCAAACCTTTATAAATGAAATTACCTCTTTTTGAATAAATAAATGCATTATTAAGTAATAAAGTTATAGAAAACACATGCACTAATTTGGTTATTTTGGAATGTTATATCATGTAAAATTTAAAAGACCATTAAGAAACATAACCATTGATAATATAACCATTGAATAGTGATCATATTACTAGTATATATAATTGGTTGTGATAAATTCAAATTGGTATGGATAGAAGAAGTGATAACCCTAAATAGTAGGATCATACCCTATTAAGCCCATTTATCAGATCTTCTAAGGGAGAAAGCATCACTAATATTTTCTCTTGAAAAATCCCAATTTGAGATTCAACAACTAAAGCATGATTAGAACTATTTATGGGATAAATTCAAACTCATATAGATCACAAACCATACCATGTCTACCGAACCACCCCATGAAAATCTCACCATTGTGCACCTTACCCTTAGGGAATTTATTAGTGTAATAAAGGGATATGTATCTAGACCCTAATAGTATGAATTCTTATATTTTTATTTTTTAAAAAATAATGATTATAATTATCCATTACTTTTATTATTATTTTTTAAATTATTATATAATGAGTTTGATAAAAATTAGATTTTGATATAATGAAACACAAATTGTATTTTTGGGAAATGTATAGTTTCAATAAAGATACTATATTTTAATGAATTCAAGAATTTTTGAAATATATTATATTTTAATAAAATATTATTATTAAATATAAATGATAATATAATTTTACAAAGTCAAAAATATTTTTATAAGGGTCAACAAACTGTTATTGTAAAAAAACCTAGTATTTTTCAATAAATATGGATTTTGATTTAAAAGTGTAAATTATAATACTTAGATAATTATTTGTATAAAATAAATATTATTTTTGAAATCAACATGTTGAAATTATCCAATGGTGATTTTTTATAATTTTTGAAGACAATCGATTTTTTGGGTCAAAATTAAATACGCTATAAATATATAGTGTGTATTATGACATCATAATGACCAAAAAGTGATGTAATATATAACATAAAAGATATAAAAGACCAAATAAATATTTCTAATTTATAATAATGTGTTTTTTTGGTTATTTGATTAATTTTATAAACCCTTAACGAATCCCCCAAAACCTATATTATATTTTAAGGTTTTAAAATAAATTCTTTGTAAACATGACTCACTTCCACATCATCAGGAGAATTATTTTATTGATCTCGGTTCTTAAACTTGTAAAATAATGAAAACCAATTCACTTTGCTAGAAAAAATGGAAAAAACTAGGGTAATTTTTGTGGTTTTGATTACTTTATCATATAGAGACCAAAACCTAAGTTTGGAAATTAATAAAGAATTCTCCTCTCTTTTGCTACATAAACTTGTCCAAACTCCCATTTCTCTTCAATAAAAACCCTTGGAGCATGAAATTAATATTATATTACCTATCTATATTCCTCATAATGTTCCCCAAATCTCTTAATAACCTCCTCCCAATCTTTTATAAGTTCCCTCTCAAGGTAATGGATCCTTTTCTACTCCTCTTAATTCAAGCACCTTATTTGTACTATGCCTTTAATTTCAAATTGTTCATGTTGTTTTATGTTCTTAAATATCCCTATTACTATCCTTATTATGTAAAAATTATTATATATCCCTTTAAATATCATTAATAACTTCTATGAACCTTTATGTACCGTCGTTATGCTGTTGTAATCATCCTACAATTTTTCATGCCAAACAATTGTGTAGTGAATACCCATCCCCATTTCCAGTCAAGGGTATTCACCTAGATTTACCTATTCATTATTGATGGGGAAATTCCATTTATGTGTCTCAAAATCCTTAATCATGATATTAAATGTGATTAAATATGATCCCATGTTTAATGATCCATGCAACACACATATGCATATATATGTTATGATGGGTGCACCCATATAGAGCTCCAATACACCGAGTAATGTTTTAATCTCATGATATTCCTTGTATAGTGCATTTTATTTTATCCTAATCACACTATGTTATGTTTTCTTTGTGTTTAACCTTTAATTATGTTTATTATACTATATTTTAAGTTGTTTCCACATTCCTATGTTGCCTTTATGTTAACAAGTTATATCACACCTCATTGTTAAAGATTATGATTCTCACCCCTCTTATATTACCTTGATATGACCCTTGGATCACATGTACTACTTTACCTTAGGCTATTATTTTTTTATTATATTACTAGTCTTTATAGATCACCTATTTCTTATGTACACCCCTAGGTTTTTTATGTAGTTTTAGAAGAATGATGGAATTTTAGGATCATGTTAAGGAAGTTTTCAATAATTTCATTACATTCCTTTTGAAAGTTGTTATGATATGAACCTAATTTACCAAATAAAATAGGATTCATGATATTGTGAGATTACATTATGTGTTCCTTTATGTAATAAATCATGAATTAAAGTGTATTAAAATATGGGTTTTCATACCCATCCAAGGCATATGATATGCCTCGGTTCCCCACTTGCACTAAAACCTCATAAAATTTTGTGTCATTTCACCTTATATAACACCATATAAAATAACTTGTGAAATCATATCCAAAACCCCTTATGTGAAGCTATAATAAAATCCACCTTGTATCCCATCATATGAAATACCTTATGAATATTCATTCAAAACTCATTTTGAATAAACCCTGACACACTTTTAGAGAAGCTCTATGAATTTTGTAAAACTCAATCCTCACTTAGTCAAACACAAAGTGTGACCCACATGATACATTTTAGTGTTTAAAACATATGTGAATTCTTTGATTCATAAATTAAAGTAAATAGTGGCCTATAGTAAATCATTAGTGCTACTGAAGCTATAAAATGATTTGGTGGGATCTTTATCAAACACATGTATATTTATACATGTGTTCACCAGTTTTATCATTTACAAGAATACATTTTCATATGATCCCTTTTTCTAATACATCAAGAAACTTCAAGACATAGAGTATGTCAATCTCATATATCTACTCATACTTTCTTGATTCATTGAGTATAGACTAACTATATGGATAAACACATCATATTCCATTCACTTAAGCATGTGAGAACATCACATGCCCCTCATTAAGATATATAAGAACGTCATATGTACCTTATCTTGGTATGACCATGCACTTCCACAATTTATCTCATTTTAGGGTCCAAATTTTATACTCATCATATGATAGGACAAATCTTATCTTGGTTAAACCTCAACTGATGACATAATCAAAAATATACCCAACCACCCCTTGATTAGATCATCCTTAAGGTCAGTGTAAGAAAGGTATAAAAGTATAAAGGTTATCATGCTAGGTATATTTTTAACCTTATGCATAGGGATTAAATATGAAACATACACCCCTAACATATGAAATACATAATGTATAACACTCTATTCAATGTACTTAGCAGGTAATCTAGTACGTAAAACCCATTTTGTGACTAGTGATCATATTCCATATCTCTATATCAAATAATGACCATGATAACCATGAAATTTCATCATAACCTATACTAATCAATGATGAAAATCAGTTAGGGATAACTTAAAGTCATACTTAGAGAGCTCAATTATCATTATAATCCATGCAATACATGCAACCAACATGAAAGAATAATAAAGTGGAGACTGCATTTTGTATAACATGATAAATTTCATATACTTAAACTCCATTTAGAATACTAACACAACCATACATAATCACCCATATAATCATATCTTATATAATAGACAACCAAGAGGCCTTATATTTGTTGCATTTTTAAATTTTTTCTAAACATGTTACAACTATATGTAATTCTTATCACACCTCCATGTGACTATTTGATAAAAAACTCCCACTAAACTAATTTAGTGAGTAACATATATGAAGAAAGTTTTTTTTGAATAATGACAATAATTAGGAATCATATTACTAATTTCAACACTTTGAAAAAAGTATTCAAACTTCCTTACTTCACAACATCAAATGTCATGATGTTAATAAATCATGTTGTCTACTTAGAACTCATTCTAAGTTCATCAACATCATCATGTAATATTTTCATTCAATATTTTCCTTTGAGATCATCTTTGTAGATAAATGTAACTCTTTATATTATTACTTTTTACCAACATACCCTAAACCCTTTTAGGATATCAAGTGACATTCACTTTGAATTTTTATTGGTACAATCCTTTATTTTCTAACCATTGAATTTCTCTAAGTCCAAACAAACTCCCACTATCCTCTTAGAAAAAACATTCTCTACATAATATCATGCTAAGGTATATAAAATTATTTGTGTTCAAGAAACAACGCTTATTTCCTTTAGTGGAAATGTTTAACAAATAAAATATCTTATATGGTATTTTATGTGATTGGAGAATTATTATGAAAACAATAATTTACTATTTAAAATATTCCATTGATATTTGGTAGAACTCATTCCCTCATATTTTGAAAAATATTTTGGATAATTTTTTTTATCCCCATATCCTTTTAAAATATGGTATATACTCTGATAAAATATAACAATGTGTATCACAAACATTATATCCTTTATTGTTAACATACATTTTTTACAATAACACATATTACCAAATAAGAGTAAAAAAAGGTGGAAATGCACAATCTTTATTATGATCTAGGAGATATTTAAACCAATGAATCCAACTCCTTGATGTAGTAACCACTTTCTCCATCACTTGAATTCATACATTACACTCTAAAAAACAATCCTCTATAAATTATGAACTCTTATGAAAATTCACAACAAATTTTTAATGTATAATTAATACCATATACACTTTAACATCCAAGAACTGTTTCTATAACATAAATACCTATCATGGGATATCCAAGTAATTTCCTAAAACCCTTTGGGTATTCTAGATAATTTATCATCCAATGTATATTTTTATCATAGAAAAGACACTTCCCTTACTTAGAATCTCTATTCTTTGGTTTAGAATGTGGTGAATACTCTCCATGACCTCTCTTCTTCTCCTTATATCCAATTTTTTATCCTTTCCTATTTGTACCATCATAATAACACTCAAGATTAGAACTCCCCATCCTACTCATAAATCCTCACATATTGAGGAGATCAGGTAATATTTTGTTGAAGTAATTCATGTTATAATTCACAATAAGCTTCCAGAACCTTTCTAGCAGTGATTGCAATATGAAGTCTATGGCCAGATCAAGCCTTAATGGTGACCCTAGTCTCTCTAAGTCATTTACATACCCAATTAGATCAAGTATATAAGTTGAAATGAAAGTACCCTCATCCATATTACACTAAAAGAGTTATTTTGAAACTCCATATCTCTTATAATATTTGATGATGATGATTCAATTATATTTGTAATTGAAGCTTTTATCATATGAGTATCATGTTTTATGATCATTTAATATGGGATTTTATTAAATATTATTTCACAAAAATGATGAACCATTTTGAATTTAATCATACCCATTAGTAGGCCAAGATTAATATTTTACTAATTAATGAGTCTAATTTGGAATTCCTCTCACCACTTAGTTATTTAGGCAGGACATCATTCCAATCATATCATATACAACTCTGGGATAGTTGAGTAGATATTTCTCTATCTTAATTTATCATATGGATTCAATAAACATTATTCCTCTAGCATTCCAATCTTATTAAGGTTTACTAACTAAGTGTGACCCAAAGATCATTCCAGATATGGGAATCTAGTCTTATTAAGGTCACCCATAAGGTATATGAAACCATTCATGAAAAGGTTTAGAATCACATGAAATTAACATTCTCTTTCAGAGTAATCATGGAGTGATAGATAGCCAACCCCCAGACAAAGCCTATGCCCCCATGCTAGTGAGAAGTATGGCCCAAAGTCCCTATACCCACAGTTATTTACTCAAGAGAGACCTCAATTCCATTATAATTATAACACCTGATATGTATAAAATATAGTTAACTTCTTAATTCAAGATCATAACCTAGTAAATGGAAACTTCAATGTAAAATAAAACTAAATCAATTATCATACCTAGTATGTAACTCCTTAAATTCATGTATAATGATTCATATAAGTAGTTTAACACTCTAAACTATAACATACATCCATTCATAGTATAACATGTATATATATGAATAAAGTATGGAATGATACTAAATAAATGAACAATTCATAAATTTAGACATGTAATAAATATTTATGAATAATTCATAAATAAATAAATTATAAACACTTTATAAATCATCCATGCATTATGGAAATCCCTGATTCCATAAATATAAACACTTTATATTTATTTCTAATATAAACTCCTTCATATTAAGATTTCATATGATGTTTACTTAAATATATGATATTAAATGAAATATAAATACTTTACATTTCAAATCTAATATGTGAAAAATTTATAGAATCAAAATATCACATATTTAATATTATTTAAACCTTGATCATATTAACTTATAAAAATTCATTTTGACATGGTTTAAATGATTTCCTTAAACAAGGTATTTTAATTTGAACATTTCAAATTAAATATTATGAACAATTCATAATTTTAAATATAAACTCTTTTACATTTATTTTTATTTTTTATAATTTACAGACACTTTATAAATTACCTTATAATTTTTATATAGAAACTTTATATCTAAATTATAATTCATTCCATATAAATCAAAGGAACATTAATATTAACAATTAATATTATGGATGTTTATTTATTAAATTCTTAATAAACATTTCATAATTATTTATAAACTATTTTTAATTAATTAATCTATAATCATTTTATAAATTAAATAAATATCACAAAATACTTTTTTTATAATTTATAAACACCTTATAAATTATATAATTCAATTAATAATTGAAAAATTAGAAAAATCATAATTTTCAGTATGCCATATTTAAAGATATACTATATATTATAAGATATGACTCAGTTATAAATTGAAAATGTGCCTTATAATTGGCACATTATGGACTAAGATAGAAAATACAAAATTATTAGTCATATTTTATGATATCTATATATTATAAACCATGATATAATTTAAAAGGATATCATATTTTATGATAGGCCTTATATCACTCCTATGATATAATTCTCTATTTTTTAGCTTGTAAACAATGCATTCAGTGCCATCGCAAGCTATGATTCCTCATGCCGTATGTTAAGACATTACAAAAACTAAAGGAATACACTATGTCGCTTATTATGATATCCCATATCACACAAGGATATATTATCATAGCTTATAATATCCTATATCATAAAACTAGGCACAATTCAAAATCTATGTGATTTTTAATGATGGAAAATATGATATGTAAAATGATATCCATTTTTTTAATTTTAAAACACGATTTATTGAATATTTTGAGGCATGGAAAACTCTTACACCATTTATGAGTTTCAAAGTATCAAGTAATAGTTATTCAACCAATGGAAGGAAGTAATAAACACCAAAACCCAATATTTCCATGCGATAAAATCAGAACCATGCATAATATAAAATGAATAACTTATGTATACCATACACCAAAGATAAAAATAACTAATATATTAAATCATATGTTTGATGAAGATCTATGAGAAGTACCCAAAGGAATCCTTCCTTTATGGGGTATCCACAGGCTGACATGAATAACCCAATGTTTGGGTAGGATTCTCCTTCCAACCATTATATGCTAGTATATCGAGTGTAAAAGGATGAAGAAGAAATAGAGATTCAAGATAATAATATGGAATGACACACCAACCCAATAGGTATGACCTATTTATATAGGCCTCAAGGAAACTTTCTGATCCTTAAATGAATTTACTCAAACATTATGAAACATTCAAGTAAATTTCTTTGGTTACAACATTTGTAACATTGGACCATTTTCATGGATTCATCACATAATTTAATTTTATTCATTCCCCCACATGTTTCATTATATTAAACATTAATTATCAATAATAATCTTATGTGGAATATTCCTAAATGTTAACACTTAATGTTCAAATTCCATACTCAATCATTGAATTCCATGTGAATCATATATTACAATTATCACATATCACGACATTATTATTTGGCCATGTCATACACTATGATAGGCTATGGAAGTGGTTCAGTATCACCATACCACACCTTTTGGCATCCCCATCCAAGATATATTATATGCCTCGATTTCACATATTTTGTATCATACAATATATAGATATTTTATGTTGTGATATAATCCAAAAAATCATATTTTTATAGGCTTTAGGGAATATATCCATCAATATATAGATATACAAATAATTCATAGCACTTAACATTTCATTCAAAGTCATTTATAACTTCAAAATCCTATGTTATTTATATAACAAATCATTTATGGAAATAAAACCGATCATTGAATAAAAATTGTTATCTAAATATAAACAAAATTAATAAAATCTCAGTTCAATCATTTATGGTCATTAGAAAACTATGGGTGGTTATAAAACTTGGGTAAGGGTTTTGGGATGGATTGGGATAAATTTTATTTATAGTGCCTCTTACAAGTTCAACTAGATCGATTTGGGTCTTAATTCACACACACACACACAAACACATGAATAATAGGGAAAATGGTTATAAAATGAATAAGATTTAAATTTTTAAATGTTAAAATATTTATAGAATTATAATAACTATGATAAAAATAACAAAAAAATACATTTAAATTAATAATTAGTAAATTGTAAGAATAATAGTAAAAAAGTAATAAGTATTTAAAATTAATTGATTAGTTTAAAAATATTTATTGGTTTATATAACATGAAATCCTAATATAACTATTAAATTTTAATGATTGTTCATCTAATATTGAAAAAATTATTTGAAAATCCATTTATATTTTATGATTTTCATATCTAATTATTTATTTTTGTGATTATGAAATTGGATCCTTTATGATCATTTATGTCTCTAAAATCAATTATGTTGATCTTGATTATTAAGGCTCTATGATATGACAATCTATAATAAAGGTAGAGTCAGGTACTATTATTGAAACTTGTTTGATGTTGATTTTTTGGGTTATTTCACTACTAAAAATATGACCCATGCCAATATTTTAAGAAAAAATGTTGGTATAAGTTTAGTTTTTGGCTATTGATACCAATGGTTTGACCAAAACATTAGTATGGGTATGTCTTACAACCACCAATACTAATAGTTTGGTCAAACTGCTGGTATAGGTCACCTATACCAGTGGTTTGACCAAACTTTTGGTATAAGAGAAACTATATTTTTGTGTAATAATAATAATAATAATTTAAAAATTAATAATTATTTTTATACATAAATATATACATTTTTGTATATATGATCATCAAATTTGTTGTATCATAGTGGTAAAGTCTTTAGAAAATAATCAGGAGGTCTTAGGATCAAAACTCATTGTTGGAATTTTATTTCAATAGAAGACCCATACCAACAATTTGAGAATAATTAGTATAGACCACCCATACCAACGGCTTGGTCAAACTATTGGTATCGGTCTTTATTAATATAAAATCACCTAATGGTTCATCAAACCATTGGTATAGGCTGTACCAATGGTTTGAAAGACTATACCAATGGTTTCAAACCATTGGTATAACCTTTTTCTAGTAGTGTTTATGAAATCATGGTCTAAAAAGTATTTTTTGTGTTTCTATAAATCTAAAATATCAAAATTATTTTTATCATAATATATTTAAATTATATATAAATCTAAAAAACTTTGTGACTCATTATGATTTGATCTTTCACCATGATACATCCTCATATTTTTAATTCATTCCATATATTATAGCATGTCAATGATGAATATGAAGTAATTAAAGTATAAATGTTTTTTTGAGCTTATATGGGTGTATTTTATTTACATTAATCTTATAAATCTATTATATTATGAATAATTCAAATATACCATGTATCATCTACAAAATAAATAAATATAATTTTTTTTGTGTTAGTCTTACAAGGGAAATACCCTAAGAGGGGGGGGATTAAGATATTTGAATTTAAAATTTTCTCCACTTTATTCCCTTTTAGATCCATTTAATTTTGTTTATTAAAACATTTGGATCCCTCTTAAACTCTCATTTAACATGCATGAAATTAAAGTACACAAATAATTATTAAATTACTTGGTTCACCTTCAATGTATAGGATAATCTAAGAAGTAAGATTGGCTTATTGTCATATTTCTTAAAACAATAGAATCAAAATTTTATTACACAATATTTTGAGTAGACTCATTATATATTAGTGACCATTTTCCTCAGAATGATTTGGATAATTTATATTACAATATATCACTCAATACACATAGTAAAATTACATCTTTGATTATGAAGGTGTACCCATATACTCCATTTTATTTAGCCCCTAATATTGTTAATGTAATGACTTGTGACCTAATTAAGGTGTAATTAAGCATTATGGGATTTAAAATTTAAATGGAAAACCCAAAATTGTACGAATTTTTAGAATTTGATCAGAATAATGATCATTTACAGTGTTTATGATGTTTAGAATTTGGGTTTGGGAGCAGTGTCATAAGTGTAAATCAAGGAGTTGGAATTTGAGGCTTTAGTAGAGAAAAAATTCCAAAGAGGTGGTTATTGGTGACCACCAAGTGCCAAATTCTTTTTATCTAGGTAATTAGTGATCAATATAGTGGGGTTATTCCCATTGGTATCACCATGTGAATAGTGGGATTCCTTTGGGTACCTGATGGAGTCCAATTGATTTTTATAAAGAGTGGGTAGAATTGTATTTTTACCTTTAATATTTTTACCCCTTTGAGATCCCCTTCAGCTTTATTTTCTCTAAGACATTAAAATGAATAGGGAGCCGCTACTTCAAATTTATTCTAAGTCCCTAATTATCCTCTTGATCAATTATTTTTGAGATGGATTGGGTTTACCAAATCAAGGAATCTCCTTCTCCCTTCTCATCTTCTTACTTTTTTTCCTTTTCTCATTTAATTTATTTTGGTTTAGTTAGAGATTTATGATGGATTTCATTATAGAATGGTGAAATCCATCCAAGATGATAGGGTTTTCACATGTCCTAGTTAGAGGAGGATAATGAACACCGTTTTTACTACGTTAACCATTGTTTTGATACTGGTATGTTTTTTATGGGCTTCCCTATATATGTATATATTTGATTTTAGTTTAAATAAGAGATTTTATAGGTTATGAAAATTTTGGATTTTGTGTTTAGGGGTGTTGAAAGTCTATTGAGGGTTTCTTGTAGAAGGTATAAATTAGTAATTTATTACTTTTATTTATAAATATTTATTATTTGGGTTTTATTATTTAAGTAACATGATTTATTTATTTTATGAAACCGATTTAGTAGCCACAATATTAGGATAATCTTGTTAGTGGATTGTTTTTGTAGGTGGTATTATCCCTTATTTCCTTTTTATCTATTTATTCCTAGGAAATTTCTATCGATTGATTTATAAACTTTAAAAAACATAATTTCTTATTTTGAAAATATGAATGCGTGTGTTTATGCATATTTTGTTATCTCAAATTAAGTTTTTTTCCATGTAAATGTTCCTTGAATTTATAAGTTAATATTTATTTTTATATTCCTTGATTACCTAGTAATATATTTCCATGTGGATTATAGATATTGGTAAAGCCTTGGTTACTCTTGGTTTATTTCTGAATTATTAGACAAATTATCTTTTTGGTTGGTTAATTCTTGATTTATAGAAATGTATTGAGCAATTATAATTGTTACATTTTTCACCTTTTATAAAATTTCATTATTTTGATGTGAATATTTCATTTATTTATGATATTAAATTAACATGATTGGTTAATTAATTAATTAATAAAATTTATATCTAATTATGTGAAATAAAAAGGGAAGCTGATTAAGTATGTTTGTGATTATATTATCATTCATACCTTTATTTATCTAAGTTATTCATCACATGAGCATGAATTGGTTCTTAAAACAAACTTTAATATATAAATTGTTCATTATCAATCATTCTTTCTCTAGTTATTTATTATTATTTATAGATTAAATCATTTTTACCACTAAGAGCATGAATTAATTATAGGTTAACAAACAACATGTAACCTTCAGTTAAGAGGTTGAATTGGTGATGATGTAACGACTAGTTTCAATAGAGTGGGAAGGGGTGGTTATATTATTTATCCTCGATGATGCATTCATAAATAAATTACTTCTCAAATTTAAGTGGTTCAATAGATAAAACCCTCTTCCTTTGGATATAGGTAACCTGAGTGACATCTTAAGTAAGCATGAGTGGGTTAGGATGTTATCTTACTATGAAACTTTGAATAACTAATTAGTTATATATTGGTTGGGGTTTACTAAGGATGATATATTTTAATTTATTTTCTCCAAATTTATATATTTTCTCTAATGTCCTTAGAACTTTTAATAGTTATTATGGGCTGCCTTTGGGTTGGATGATTTTTTGTATTTGGGACTTTCTTGTCCCTTTACTTGGAGTCTTCCTTTTGTTTAGTTGAACCCTTAAGGGTATTATTGAAGTGATATATATAAGTATATGCATGTATGAGAATACTTATAGATAGGTGATGAGGTTAAGTACCTAAATAAGTTTAGAAAATGTGTGGTGTTGTGGTGGTAGTGAGACCAAGATAATTACTTGGTTAAGTTATATATTGGTGGGTCGTGTGTATTCTTGGTTGAGGTTGTATAACTCTTCCTTTTTATCTCATTTACAATTTTTTTATCTTGTGGTTAAAGATAACATGAGATAAAACTAGAAGTGAATTTTATTATAAATAATTTCCTTAAAACCTTTCTTTCTATCAAATATTTTATTAAGAAATTTCTAGTTCCTTAGTCAAAATTGGAGTCTTACTTTGATATACTTAATGAGTTTGAGATGTTGATTTTTTAATCATTCTATGTGAGAGCTGGTTTTATGGTAAATTGTTGATATTTTGACCATGATATGAGTGGTCACACTCTATATGATTGGTATATTGTTGATTTTTTTCTTCAAAATCCCATTTTCATATACCAAAAATCATTAAAGATAATACCTACACCTTATATAATCATACCTATTGGTTATTGTTATATTATTATGTATATATTATGGGTTTTTTAAAAGGTATTATATAGATAGTTCTTTAATGGACTGGTCCTTGATAATGGGACACCAAGATGGAATAAATATACCAATTATCCATGGGTATGTGTACACTGATTACACATGGTTATATTGAGATTCCAGGATAGGTACCAAGCACCTTGATATTGTTTATTTGGGATGAGATTTGTGGTTACTTTATTTTTTTTAAAAAGAAAAATTCTATCCCCTTTCCCTATTTGGAAGTTCCTAGGGCACTTATTTTATGAAATGTTATTCCCTTGTCAGGTATGGAGGTGACTTGGGAACTTGTTTTATGAAACCATATTCCATTTCCCTAATATGGAGTTTCCTTAGGAACTTGTTTTTATTATTATTATAGGTTTCCCATATAAGACATACACCCATTAGCATATTTTTTACGTGAACACTCCTATCGCATGGTGTGGAAAAAGAAAATTTATTTTACTAATGCAGCACAAAGGCTGACTAAGGTCATCACACTTGAGAAGCTTCTCATTTTGTTTACCAACTTAATCTAATTCACATAAACTAATTATTTTTGTTGTTTTTATTTATTTTATGAAATCATTTTAATTTCAGAAGATATATAAAATGCTAAAATTTATAATAACATGAAATGAAAAATGTGATTATAAAAGAAAGAACATGACCTTTGTGGTTTGGTTTATTGGTTCCAACATTCTACTTATTCATGTTTAAATTTAGTTTTATAATTCAATTATATGATCTCATGCATGAATTAAAATTATTTCATTTAGTTTTGTGAAATATATAATGACTTTAGCAATCTAAATCTTACATCCTCTTATAATTAAGGTTGACGGCACACCTCAATTGAGAGTATAACATCTTCCAGGACCTAGCTCCATCGTATGTCATTTCATCCACTCAATAGATAAACTCCATCATATTAAGATCTTATATCAAGTAAAAGGGAGGAAAAAATATTTAATAAATGTATATAAACATGTTTGAGTTCAGTGTCATGGGGGGAAATCTCCACACTTGTGCACTTCACTCTTGGTCACTACAAACATAATAAAACTTATGAATTTAAGTGCGGAATGAATGAAAAACACCACTTATCTCCCGTATTCTAAGCCTCGGGTTAGTCACTCATTTTTGAGGGTAAGAGGTTACTTTGGAAAGAAAGAAGAGAATAATAAAAGAAGATAATCAAATAAAAAGAACAAGGAAGAGATATAGATAGAATAATAAGAGAATAAAATAAAATAGAAAATAAGAATAAGAAGAGAATAAGAAAATTAAACACATAAAATAATAATATAATAATAAAAGAATAATAAAATATATAGAGAATAATAAAATATAAGCAATAAATAAAATATAATTAAAAAAACATATTAAAACACATAAGAAGAATAAAATAAAAAGAAGAAGAAGAAGAAGAAGAGGGAGAAGATTGAAATGGGTAGAAGAAACACAATTATCCAAAAATTCTTGAATTATTATTTAAGAAATTAAATTACATGAGAATAAAATTAAAAAAATAAATAAATAAAATAAAATAAGAAAAAAAAGTGTTGCATTAGTAGCCTAGCCATCAGTGGTATCTCCCTTTATAGTCTCAAACTCTCCCTCAGCAGTGGATGAGGTTAATATTTTATAAGAAAGTCAAGGAGCCTCCTTGGTCTTCTCAAATTAGTGGGGATCTCAATGTAAATTTTGAAATATATAAATATTAAACTCTGCCACAAGATTCGGTGGTGATGAACATGGAAACACCTAAGGTTTTTGGGTGTTCAAAATTTTAAGGGCACGAGCTTGTGCTGAGGAATTGCATGGCTCTATGGACATGTGACAATAGTGGTGTATGGTAGGAGGGATGTGGTAGTGGTGTATTTCTCCACCCAATATCTTGGTGATGTTGTTAATGGTGTATTACAATGAGTGGTGGTAGCGGACAATGACTTAGAGTGGTAGAGGACAGTGGAGAGTGGTTACAGAGTCTATTCGAGGGAGAGCGTGCATTAGGTGGTGCGAAGTAGTGTTGTATTTTTAAAAAATGATCAGTTCCACTTATATTGTTATCCCACATAGATTTGGAGGAAGGGAGGTGTGCTAGTATATCATATAAGGTTTGTGGTTATCATCTCAAAATCTTGCATTTGGGTGGGCTCCCAGAAACACTCACACATACATACATGGGTCAAGCCTCACTAATCAACCTACAGAGGCCTTTAAACCCACTATACTCCCACGGTTTCTCGCGAGCTCACACACCCACCTGCATCTTGGGCGGGCTTTCCTAGTGGATCACTTGGATGGATGACCTCTTTATGAGGATAACCATGTTTCTTGTGGGGTTCCTAGTTTAGGGATACCCCTTAGCCTATTTTTTTTTTGTTAAACTTCTGAAAAATATAATAAAATTTCAAACAAAAATTCAAATAATAATCTCTTAATTTCAAATGAAAATTCTAAATCCAAAAATCATCACCATTCTATTAATTTAAATCAACTTTAATTATTTATTTATAAATCCACAATTTTTAATAAAACAATTAAATACATGGTTATTTAGACAAAAAATCTATTTAAAATCACTGAAAACTCTTTAAAAATATGCATGAAATTTGTGTGTGTCAAATACCCCCACACTTAAACTATGCTTGTCCTCAATCATAAAATCTCAATATTGTAAATCAAAGGGAACCAATTTTACCAATATTTAAATTTCAAAGTGATAAAAAAATGATTATCAATGTCAAATCAAACTTTCAAATTCAATATAAAATATAAATTCAATTTCTCAATTTTCAAAGAAACAATCAACTAAAGTATTTTACTTTTTCACATTTGAAAATGATGGAACTTATTCTTTCAAATATTTAAGATCCTTAATTCATTATTATTAAGCATTTCAAATCATGATCTACCTCTATTGAATATTTTCACTCATTACTCATGATATAATTCAAGTATATTTATTTTCATATCATGAGAACATGTTACTTATCCATAGGATTATAAATAAAATCTTTTATACACTTTATAAAGACAAAAGGCACAAAAAATCCTAAAGAATATCAATAAAGGTTCAAATGAATCTGAGGCTTTAAGGTTGATAGAAATTTATGTTTAAAAATTAATCCTCAAGGAGGAGGGTTCTATCTTAAAGTATAAAACATGATATTAGTAGTGAAAGTGTTATGGAATTCTCCCCTTCAAAGTAGAAACCCCACTTCCCCCAAAACTCAAAGTAAATGCTATGATCAAAATAAAGTGTAATGAATGATTTATGACCCTTCTTAAATTTTCACTCCTTTTATACATTTTTTTCAAAAGTTTTTTTTTCATTTTTTTCTTTTTTGAAAGTTATACATAGAATGAATCTCACATCCCCCACATAACCATATATTATAAAAATCATTGGTCCAGTGATGGTGTTTTTTTATTCTTCTAAGTCACAACCCATTCCAATTTTTTTCATTTTAATACCCACTAATAAAACCCCCATAATTTTTCCTTACAATGCATTTCATCCCTTCATTCACGAATCCCTTCACCCTCACACTTTAACTTTAAAATATCATGCAAATACTAAGTGTAGGGTAGGAATGGGAAAAATGGATTGAAGTGTGGATCATCCCTATAAAGGTCATTCATGGTTTATATGGGCTAAACAAAGATTAATGTAAAATAGGTTTTAAAGGATAAGGGTTTTTTAAAAGAATCATCAATTATTTTAAAAATGGTTTTACACATTCATAGCTTTTAAAAGTTCAAATGAAAGTTCTAGTAGGTGGCATATCCCAAGATCACTCAAGAAATATGTTCAAGATAAAATAGGACATAATTGGTCTAGAAATCCTCTCAGGAATGAGACATAGGATCTTGTAAAATCACTCAATTCATGAATAATAATAAAAAATCAATTCACAAGAATTTTAGAAATTCAAAGTGTGAAAAATATTAGGAAAATTTCATTTACATGAATCAACTAATTCCCTCAAATCACGAGTCCTCATTTTAATATATATGATTCACTTTAATTATCCAATTCCCCATTTTACTCCTTCAATATCATTATTATTTAAATATAAAACATGAAATCATAGGATAACTAATAAACTCATGTCTCCTAGATAACAATAATTCAAGCATGGGCATGGAATTTTCAATTTTAAAGCTCAAACCAGTAATCTTAGGAAAATGAAGGGAGTTTAAAAATAGTAAATAAAATAATGAACTCCCTATCCCATTTAGTCATTTTTCTCCACCATCAAGGGCTGTCTTCTTCCATCATAAACCTATAAAAGAAAATTACTCAATTAAAACACAAGGATCATGACTTTTAAGCTCAAAAATAATAGATGGACTGGGTTTCATGCTAGACTAATTCCTAAGACTAAAATTGAAAATACTAGAAAGAAAGTAAAGGGATAAGTATTGGTATGATCCCCCAAGTGGGCCCTTGATTTTTACTACCTTTGGATGAGAAGCACTAGGTGTTATCCATAATATAATGGTGGGTGGATTTTCTTGGATTTGAACCACCACATGTTGTTCCATCACATGTTGTTCTTCCTATTTTACATTTATTTGTTCTTATTGAGAATAATTCCATGAGTAGAGTACAGTAGATACACCCCATTTACAATGAGGTATAACTTGCGTGGAGGGGGTAAGATGAAGTATTAAACCTCCTCATCCTTTTTTGCTACTTGTGTAATGTCTTCTTCAATGTTCAATGATTGATTAAAGTGTTCTTCATAAAAAGAATAATCAAAGGGAGATTCAAAATTTAAATTTTAATAATTTAATGTCGACAATGTGTATCTATTGTTCTTTCAGTAGAGCCATTGAGATATCTTCTTATACCACCTCTAGTAAATGTTCAATGTCTTTAGGGAGATCCAAGTGTTCTTTAACAAATGAATTTTTATTTTCATCATCTTCCTCTAGAGAATAATATGAGTTTTCTGAATTTGAAAATTCAAAACAATTAAAAGTGATACTCAAATTATTTTTAATAAAATTAAAAGATTTTGAGGTCAGGAATGTGTCACCTCCTTGATTTGGTTCAGCTTTAATATTTTCTTTGGTGGAAAGCACCTCTTGGAGTTGATCTTCACTAGATGGAGACAGGTAGTCAGGATCCTACATTATTTCTTCAAATTACACCATATTTATGGTCTCTTCATATTCCATGGATAGAAATATGTAGTAAGGCATTGATTATTCAATATTATAGATGGGAAGATCTCATTGCATCTCATCTTCTACCCAGTTACTCCAAAATCAATCTGAATATTTTCCCATGTTCCTATCAGCATGTGAGTCTTATTATTAACTCTCTATATCTTCATGGTATTATTGAATCTAGATATCAAGATAGTTGGGTTGTGAATAGTTTTCAAGTTTGTCCTCAACCCCTTGGATGTCTTCAGAAAAATTGGGAAAATCCAGTGCTGTCTTCTCTAGTTCTGGATCAGGTTGCTCAAGGGGTATATTGAAATATGCGATTATCCAATCCATTTTTCTCCCCAAATCATCTAGTGTATCACTCATCTTTTTCACCAGATCATTTATATTATTGTTATCAACTTCTTTTTGTTGATATTGCACTTGTGAGTAGTTACTCCATATAGAATAATATCAATTTTGGAAACATTATGATTTTTTAGAATTTTTTTATTTAGAAAAAAATGAAAACTATCTACAATGTGAAAATAGAAAAATTAAATAAACAATAACTTATCTTCATAGAAACGACACCGGTTTTGACTCACGCCTATTGTAGGGCATGGAAAAATCAAATTTATTTTCCTAATGTAACACAGAGGCTGACCAAGGTTGTCTCACTTGAGGATTTTCTCAGTTTTTCACCTACTTAATCTAATTAACCTAAATTAATTATTTTTTGGTTTTTTTTATTTATTTTATGAAAGCAATTGAATTTGAGAAGATAAATGAAATAATAAAATTTATACTAACATGAAATGACAGAATCTGATTAGAAAATAAAGAACCTGGCCTTTGTGGTTTGGTTTATGGGTTCCATCATTCTCCTTGATAGTGTTTAAATTTAGTTTGATAATTAAATTATGAGATATCATGCATGAATTAATATTGTTTTATTTAGTGGTGTGAAATCTCAAATGAATTTTTCAATCTAAATTCCACATCCTCCTGTAATCAAGGTTGATGGCACACCTCAATCGAGAGTGTGACATCTTCCAGGACTTGAATCCATCGTATGTCATTTCATCCATTGGATGGATTAACTCCATCATGAGAAGATATTATATCCAGTATAAGGGAGGTAAAATATTTATTAAAATTATAGAAATGAAATTGAGTTTAGTTTCATGGTGGGAAATTTCCACACTCATGTACTTCACTCTTACTCACCACAAAATTAATAAAACTTATGAATTTAAGATCAAAATGAATGAAAAACCCCACTTACCTCCCTTAGGAAAATCCTCAAGTTAGCCCCTCATTTTGAGGGTAATAGGTAATTATGGAAATAAAGAATATAAGAATAAAATAAGAGAATAAAATAAAAATAATAAGGAAGAGATAGAAAGAGATATGAAGAAGAGAATAAGATAAAATAAAAAACTATAATATGAGAAAAATAAGAAAAATAAAGACATAAAATAATGGAATAATAATAAAATAAGAATAAAAGAGATAGATAATAATAAATTATAAGAATAGAAATAAAATATAATTAAAATACCTAATGTTTAAACACATAAGAAGAAGAAAATAAGAACAAGAAGAAGAAAAAGAAGAAGAGGAAGATGATTAAAATGGGTGGAAGAAACACAATTATCCAAAAATGCATGAATTTTTATTTAAATAAAAAAATTACATGATTATAAAATTAAAAAGAATAAAAATAAAATAAAATAAAATAAAATAAGAAAACAAAAAAACGAGTTATAGAAGTATCCCAACCTTCGACAGCCTCTCCATCCATAGTCTCGAACTCTCCCTTGGCAGTAGCCATGGGTCATCTTTTATAAGAAAGGTTTGGATCCTCCTTGGTCTTATAAAATAATAAAGAATCTCCATTTAAAGTTTGAAATATCTAAATATTAAACTCATCCATGAGATCCAGCGGTGAAGAACATGGAAACTCCTGAGGTTTTTGGGTGTTCAAATTTTTAAGGGAGTAGGCTCATACTGAGGTGTTTCATGGATGCATGGACACATAGAAGTAGTGGTTCATGGAAGAAGGAACATGTAAGTGGTGGATGTCTTGATCCCAAGCTATCAATGGAATAAAAAATGGTGTATTCTGATGAGTGGTGGTAGTCGGTGATTTTGAGTGGTGGAGGATAGCAGAGAGTGGAGGTGGAGTCTGTCCGAGGGAGAGACAACACAAGGTGGTGTGAAGAAGCACCATATTTGTAAAAAATGAACAGTTCCACTTATATTGTTGTCCCACATAGATTTGGAGGAGGGGAGGTGTGCTGGTATATCATACAAGGTGCACGGTTCTCAACTTAGAATCCTACATCGGGGTGGGCTCCTAGAAACACTCACAAACACATACATGGGCTAAGCCCACCACTTAACCCACATGGGGCTTCAGGACCACTATGCTCTTGTAGCTTTATGCGAGCTCATATGACCACCTACTCCTTGGGTGGGATCTTCTAGTGTCTCACTTGGTTTGATAACCTCTTCATGAGGTTGGCCATGTGGATTGTGGGATGCCTGGTTGAGGGTTAGACCTTAACCTATTTTTTTTGTTAAACTCCTAAAAAATATAAGAACATCTCAAACAAAAATTCAAATAATAATCCAAATGAAAATTCAAAATCCAGAATCCATAGCCATTTTATTAATCTAAATTAACTTTAATTATTTATTTTTAAATTCCAAATTTTGAATAAAACAATTAAATACATGGATATTTAGATAAAAAATCTATTTAAAACCATTGAAAAATATTTAAAAATATACATGAGATTTGTGTGCGTCATTACACTATTATGAATTTCTATAATGTATAAAATAAGGTATAGATCCTCCGAATGACATGGGAGTTATCCATTATCATCATCATCAATGTTCTATGATTTACCTTTTTGTTAATTATGGTATGCCTTATTGTTTGTTTTTGAAATGAATAAATTAATATATATGTAAATATTGTAGTCACATTCACATTTCTATACCTGACTATTACATGTGGGTGTTATAGTATTTTTGGTGGTACCTAATGAGTATTTATACTCACAATATACATGTGCACCTTGATAGACATGTAGTTTCACTATTGGTATTTTGGGTATAAGCAGGTGCATAGATAATTATTTGGATTCTTTATGGACTAGTTGAGTATTGGTGTTACATTAAAAGGTTATGTATCCATCAGGTGATGGATCATGTGAGGTCAACATTGGTAGGTGGCATCTTTAGAATATCCCTATTTCTGTTATTTTCTTATTTAGGACATGGTTATTATATTATCATTATGTTAGGATTATTATATGGTCATATATATGAACTGTTGTGTTATGTTTTGGTTTTCATACACATAAATGTAGTTGTTAATATATTATTATACATGCATAACATGTACTCTTTGAAATACATGAATTTACTTTATTTTAGAAATGTCTAATATATAGATGGTTCATGTTATATTTTCATCACAATTAAACATTGACCTTGTTATTGCTAGTCAAACCCTTAGTGATTAACTTAGACCCTCAATTCCAGTTTCTATCCCATAAAAATTAGGGAACATGCTTGGGGCATGTGGTAGTATAGTTTGGGTTGAATAAAGATTCATTTTGGGTCACAATAAGCAAACTCATTTACATTTTCATGTAATGAATTTTACCCAAGGAAAAATCTTTACACAACAGCCTCTTCTCCCTTTGAAGAAACTCTCTTTCTATTATTATTCTTATTTTTGTCTCTATCCTTAATATGTTTAATATATCTATTAATAAATATATCTAATATTTATGTTAATCTCCCCTTAATTTTCTCATCTTATTTCCATATTAAAAATTCAAGTGGAAACATCCTATTAAATCTATAAACTTTCTATATATAAATGAGACATGGAACCAAATTTATATTAAGGTTAGGGAAAACCATGACATGATTTTATTCACCATGATCACTTTTCTTTTGATCAAAGGTATTCTCTAAAAACCAAAACTCTCAGCTACAGTGTCCTTGGTTTTCACCTATTTCCTTATTTTGAAATCAATTTAGATAAATTCACCATGAATGTTTCACGAGCACCATGATTTGGTCTTCTTACTCTAGTAAAACAACCACTCAACGACATGAGCCCTTACCCTTAAATATTTCATACAGGAGAACTCTAGTTGATCTTATTCATCATGGAAGACACACTAATAAAAATTCAAGATACTTCCATGTTTGTTTTATCATAGTTTATAAAAACCATGGAAATATAAACCATATTACCATGATTCTAGGAACCATGGAAATAAGGGTAACCTAATGGCCCATATTTTCATGGTTTTAGTAAACCGTGGCAATATGGGAACATATTTCCACCATTTTAGGAACCATGAAAATAGATATCCCATATTTTTTAATTTATATAAATGTTTAATAATAGAAATAATGTTTTTAATACCTAATATTTAATATTTAATAATAAGTAAATAAAAATACTATTAATAAAAGAATGTGCCTTTTTTTAGTACTTTGTCTGCTTTTATACTTCATTTACATATGGGGTTCAAAACCCCTTAGACTATTTTTTTGAATTATTACCCATTTTAATAGTTTTAAAAACATGGAAATAGCTACCTATGGCCATAGTTTTTAAACCATGGAAATAATGGAGTAAAAATATACCCCCAAATTGCTACAATTTCTATAGAACTATGGTAATAGTCCTCCTACACAAGAAGCTACCAACATGATCCCTAAAACCATGGTAATAACCTATTTCCATGATTTTGAATAATGAAAATAAGATATTTTTCTATTACTTACACAACAACAAGGTTATCTTCTCTAATTCATGGCCTAAAGAGATATTGTAAAAGAATTTCTTCAAAGTGCCTTGAACCAAAACGTGTTCGATCCTTTTAAGACATGGTGTACAGAGTGAGCCACATAGTTTTTTCTTATGGAACTATCAGTCCATGATCATTTTTTAAGCCCCACAATTTCATTTTGTTCCCTTTCACCAAACTCCATCTAAAAACCTCAAAAACCCATTACAATTATCCAAATATTACATAACCATATTTGTGTCATTTATTTACAATTACTAAAAGAAAATACAACCCAAATTATGAACTCAATTTTGGATGTAATAATATCCCCATTTGGGTTTATTGGAAACACCACCTTTACACTTCACAAGAAATTTTGTCATAGTGATTTTTATGAAACATATTAATAATAAATCACATTAATTCACTATAAGAATACACGAGTAAAAGATCAATATGATAAAAAAGAGTAAAAAAAGTATTTTAATGGTAACCTTAACAATTTCACTTTTCACCCCATCTATTGATGCTCATGATAGTTGTGAAAACCATTCATATAAACAACCTTTTTTTACTTTATACCAATTTATCCCCATCTTAATCAATTATTCCACCCTCTCAGTTGATTTATTACCTTATTTCCCCCTTATCATATCCTCATTATTTCTAGTTTTATCCCCCTTTGACAATGAGCCTAAAGGATGCATATTCAACATCATGCATGATGCTAACTCAACTAGATCATGTAAAAAGTTATTGGTGAAAACAAATAACCCAAGGAGAGGGTGTTTTTATTAATTATTTCAAGTGTAAAGAGAGGGAGGAACTCAAAGGTTTATGATATACTTCTCAAACATATCTCTTGGGTGTGCCTTTATCTCACATCCAAAACTTGATCTATTATGGGTAAGTATTCCAACTTCAAAACACCTTGATATAAATTTTATTTAATTTAATGATACTTAATCTTAATTTTCTTCTTTATTTAGCATTGAACTGTATTTTTGTTAAGATCAATAATTTTTTTTTCACATGTTTTTTTGATACTTTCACTATCAGGGCCATGCATCGGGGTGTGGTGGTGTGCTTCTTACCTTCCTTGCCTCTCCTAAAGTGATTTGATTCCATGGACTAATTGATCCTCATCCAATATATTTGGTTGGTTTTATTGCATTACTGCTTTACAAAGGCGGGCATCCTTCACCACCATGGTCGGTGGTGTTGGCTCCTTGATCAAAATGGGATGGTGGGATGTCAATTCCTCCTTCCATGGATTCCTCCTTGGATCTCATTTCCCAGTCCAAACATCCCTCATAGATTTGAGTCATATTCATGAAACTCATTCTCAGTTCCATATTAAGGTGGATGTGAGTTAATTATGATGATTCCATATTGACATGGTAACAACGTGTGGTCAGAGATGATGGCAACATTGGGAATGTCTAGAAATCAGTGGATGTTGGGTGTGTTGGGAACCTATAAAGTATTCCTCTTTCAATGTCAAGGGAATATCATGTATGAGGCATCTTGGGTATGAGAACTAAGTCATCCCATGTCCGTTATAGGTTAATTTTCTCTAGGGGAGTTAGGCTTCCGAGTATTTTTACATTAGACATCCCAAATTCATTGCATGAGGTAAAGATTCTGATTATCTGAAAGATGAACCAATTTAGGGTCTTATGGGGACATGGTCACATGTTTAATGTCTTGTGGGGATATGTTGGTCACATGTTTAACATATTATGGGGACAAGTTGGTAATAGGTTTAACATGTTGTGGGGATGGGTTGATCACACATTTAACATCTTGTGGGGAAATGTTGGTCATAGGTTTAACACCCTGTGCAGATAGGTTGGTCACATGTTTAATGTATTATGGGGATAGGTTGGTCACAAGTTTAATTTATTGTGGGGAAATGTTAGTCATGGGTTAATTACTTGTGGATATAGGTTGTTCATAGGTTTTATGTCTTGTGGGGACATGCTGGTCACAAGTTTAATGTCTTGCAGGGATAGGTTGGTCATAGGTTGAGTGTGTCTCAGGGGGGAGATGATCACACTTCGTAGTTTCCACCTCCTAGGGGAATACATACAGACTTAGTGGTGGTGTTGGGATTGAAACTCAGTGAGGTATCCTAGGTGTGTCAAGATTGGACCCTAGGGAGGCATCCTACATACCTTGTTAGGATACAAGGATCAAAACCCATGCAGTTCAAGCACATAGTCTAAGGTCATGTGATAAGACCAATCCATGTAATTTATAATCATGTGGAAAGGATTATCACATAATGAAAGGAGCGATATGAAGGGATAGTGTGGGGAACATGTTTAGAACTTCCCTGTTGTTTGGGGGTTTTATCCCATGAAGCTATGGGGCTTATGCATATGGGATTCCTTAGTGTTGGGGTTTTATTCTTGGTGTGGGGGTTTCATCCCATAGAGGTAGAGGATGGTGTGGGGATTACACATGTAAGCTTCCAGACATAGGAGGATCATCCCATGGAGGGGAAGAAGGTTTCATCCCATGATGATCATAAATGGGACATCCTATGTTTATATCACATGGTAGAGGTGGGGGTCCATCTTATGTTAGTCATACATGGGAAATCTTACGTTCAATGCACATGGTAAGGATATAGTTTAATATAATGTGATGAGGATATTGTTGTGCAGTTTAACATCATATAACTAGGATATTAGGCTAAGAAGTTTTACATCATAAAGACCAGACATGGGATGGGCCTGTACCCAGGTATACCATTTCCAGATAGGAGAAGTGGATACAACATTAGGCCTCTATACTAGGAAAGGTGGGTAGTTTCCCTCAATGATGCCACCTTCAGGGTTTATGTGTCTATGACACCGATGAATTTGGGTGGATCATGACATAATCACTACCATGAAGAAGTAGAAAATAGGGATCCCAATGTTAGGGTTCATATTCTTATAAGTAATATGAATTGTATTGCATATTATTAGGATCAAGAGGTGATACAACCTCCCAATTCATGCTTGTAGAAAAAAGGCCGAGCATGAGGGTAGATGATGCAGGTCACATGAGTTATCGAGGAATGAGTAGACCTAGAGGTTATTTCATGAAAATCTATAGGTGAACGTGAAAATAGGGTTCTTTGAACCATAATCTCTAGCACAAGAACATTCAATGGATAACGGGGGCATAGGTGCACACAACTTTTGGATTCACAAAAATCTTGGGGTTGCGTGAAGGGAATTTATATTGCATTCACCAACCTAGACTCTAGGTGAATTTGTGTGAGGATGTATCAAACATGATCCAAGGCACATTGGGACCATGCGAGATATATCACATAAATTCACTACCTTTTATAATCCATGGATTTTTGGAGTTGTGAAGGTCATTAAATGTGGGGTTTCACAAGAATGAGATGATGTTTTGAATTCCAGAGTTCCATCCCCCAATGGGGGGGGGGTTATTCTCAATTTATAGCCAAAATGAGTGGATTTAGGCATGAAAACCTCTTTGTGTCATGCAAGTTGGTTATGTTCTCTCCATGCCTTTGACATCGGGGTAGGGTTACATAAGGTAATGGTTCAATGACGTCTTTATCACAAAAATATTTTTCACACCAAACATTAGTGTTTCATGCATGGATATAAAGTTGCACACCATCAATTTTTTCAATATTTGGTACCTTTTATAATTCCTATGAAACTTGGTTTCTTCAACATCACCTTTTTTCATGAAAACTGGTTACGTGTGGAGATAGATAGTTGCACACAATTCCCTTCATTTGCACATGTTTTCTCCCTTGGGCGAGGTTGCATATTTTTTTTAGAGAAAACTATCCTTCCAGGAGTTTAGAAACATTTTTGGCACCTAAAAATCCCCCCCTATGAGAATTGAAGCTAATAGGGAATTAGAAGGTCAATTTCTAAAGAAAACTCCAAAGATTAGGGCCATATCTCATGCATAGAACTCAAAACCTTTACATGAACTCCCAATATTTATCCATGAAATTTACGCAAGTATTCTTTACATGATAAGATTTGTGAACATAAGTTTTACGTTTTCATGAAACAACCTTTAGTTTCATGAAATTGAACCATTTGTGTGAGACATGATCTATTTTCATGATCCAAGCTTTGTAAATCCTCAAAAAAACTCAGAAATGGCTGATTAGGCTGATCAATATACTACTATTTTTGGGAGGGTATAAATGGATAGAAATCCTAAAATTATTCAAAATATGATTCATTTATGAGAAAATGGAGTTATTATACCTGTTAATAGATTCCCATAGGGGATATCCACTAAGAAATAGACTACCACTATACAATTTTGGGCTATTGAATGATGTGACTATTCAAGCCATGGAGACGAACATGCCAAGGTTTTGGTCTGATTGTCATGATGAGCTTAACTATTGGAATATGACTACTTCTGGTCACCTGGTTAGAGAGAATGAAACTATTACTATTTATACCTTGAGTGAAAAGAAAAGGAAAATAATGGGAGAGTGGCCAGAAGATGAAGCTTTCCCCACCCAATATATGTTCATTATTCAGGCCAGCATCTGAAACAACTGTATGGGTATGAATAATAGGATATGAAAGTCAATGGATATTTCATCGATGAGTGGGTTTGGTCACACTGGGTATACTTCACATGAAAAGAATATGCTTTTGAGATATGACATATTTGTTTATATGAAGCAGTGTGGACATCCTAGTTCCATATTTACTGTCAATAGGAGCTGCTGCCAGAGCTCTCCAGTAGGTGGTCACCAGATAAAAATACCTTCCACCTTAATAATGGGGAGGTGGGAATTAAATCATGGGACCTACATCATATTATTAGGATCCCTTTGAAGGGGTTTTAATACGACGAATTCCTTCCAACTATCAACGTTTGGGGGACCCAAAGAGCAAACACTAACTGCAACGACAACCCTCTTGGACCAACCAATATCATTGTTGGATCATCAACACACTTTCCATAAGCAAATACCATTTAAGAAATGATTGGGAATGTTCTTGAATGTTTTGAAAGAGAAAATACCAGGGAGACCAAATTAGTGTATGTGAGAACAACACAAGAGGAGGTCAGGATCTTATTGGTTGATACTAGAGAAATGACACTATCAAGAGTGGGGATACAGTGGCTTCTAGAGGTTAGATACATGGTGTTCCTATCCAACTTCATCATGGGTGGTTGGCTGATACCAATCAGGGATGCACATATGGGCCTATCATGAACCAACCTAGGACACCCACATAGACTAGCACCAAACTCGATTTGTCACATACCTGAAGGGTATTCTCGATCCCCGTGAGATGATGAATAACACCCTAGAATAAAAAAACCATAGGGAATGATTTATCATAACCTAAAATACATGGAATGAAATATATATATATATATATACATATAATAAAGAAATGGTGGAAGAAAAAATAGAAAAAATATATATTCCATAATCGAAATAATACATCAAAAGTGATACAAATAAAATCAGTTAGAACAAAACCAAAGTATAAGTCCAACAACCAAAGGAAAAAAACAAAAATAAGAAACAAATACTCAATGTGATAAGTAAAAAATATCCACTATATCACAACCATTTACCCAAGACCAATTGACCAAAACCTCATTATCATACTACGACATCTTGCCTTACCCTGCATCAAAATACATGACTAGGTCTATGCATCGCCGAAGGGGTGTGCATGGTGTTATCTAAATAGGCTCAGTATGATCCCACCTAGGTGTTCTATATCAAGTCACTATAAAAAAATCATAATATTATCATTTTAAATAAAACATTGCATTATAAATGACAAAGTAGTTTATATCAAAATAATGGTAAATATTTCCCTTTTTTCCATTGTTCCAAAAAATTCAATAAAACTGTTTCAAAGAATAATTTCCATAAAAATTTATCAAAGTAAAATAAGTTATATCAAACCTAGAACAATACAAATCCAAAGCATAAGTAATTCATGACAAGGATCACAATAGATCAGGCTAGCAGACTACTCATACCACAATCCATGACTAGTGCACTCAAGTCCTTTAAAAAATAGGCCTAAGGAGCATAGGAACACCTCATGGGTTAACCAACCAATAATGTCAAAACAATTCCCTAGAAAAACAGGACTAGGGACCATAGGAACACCCCATGAGTGAACCCCCAACAATAAAATGGATAATTACTGTAACATCCCGCCCCTCCTCATTGACTTTAGAAGGTAGTGGAATGTAACTTGACATTAAGCGACATCCCCATGACACCAAAGGCTGAAAATAAATGCCAAGGGATTTATTAAAAATCAGGGGATAATTTTCCCTTTGAAAATAAAACAACCAACCAAACATGCCATAACCAAATTAATCACTACATGGTGCATGATAAAAATGAAAGACAACTCAAGTATGACATTTATACCAAAACTAACTCCAAAGAGTACGACAGAGGAAGACTACAAAACAACCAAGTAAACAACAAAAAAATAAAAAATCAACAAAACTCAAAGAACACCAGAACTCCAAGCTCCAACCTCATCCATTCTTCACTCCACAAAACATCCTAAGTATCAATAAGAATCACTAGATAAGTGTGATACTTTACCTTTTCCTTTGTCTTGATAAATAATATATGAAAAATCACCAAAGTTCCAAAGAAGGGGTGAGTTATGAAACTTAGTAGGCTTTTCCCCAAATGACTTCCTTACTCACACCACTAGGATAAAACATGTTAGCACATTTATATAAAACAATTTATATAAAACAAATTCTAAAATAGTTTATATCAGAATATAAACAAGTTCCATAGTAAAATAATTTTCTCAAAACGAAACCAAATCTCAAGTAAAGAAAATAAACAAGTATTTAAAAACCATTTCTCAAATCCATTTGGCATAACCCATTCCAATCCACATATCCACACATCCACACACCCACACATGCATGCCTAGGTGATAGTTCCATACTCATGAGCAATCTCTCGTCGATCTACCAACTCCTCACAAGGTAACTAATATCCCATGTTCCATTACACCTTGTCACTAAAAATAAGGTCATATTTCAACCAGGACTCATATGAAATATGAACACACACCACCAAGTATTCCCAAAAACCATTACAATACAATCATGCCAAAACCATTTCAACTATATTAATAAAACCATTCCTTTATTGAAAACCTTTCCAAAAAACCATTTTAATAAAACCAAACTTTTATTGAAAACAATTTTCCATGCATCAAAACCAAAAAACTATTTTAAAACTATCATTTTAAAACCATGTTACCAAATTCACTTTCCACCAAAACACCCAATTTTCAAAATTTCATAAACCATCAACAAAGAGGGTTTCCATCAAGAATTTCACAAAAAATTTACAATAAATTTCAAGATAAAAAATAAATTTGAAATTAATCCTTCAAGTTTTAAATAGAGGAGTTAAGAGTGAAGCCACTTACCTTGGAAAACTTGGAGAAAATAAAAAACAACATGGAAACATCCACAAACCGGGTTAAATATCCAAAAAACCCACCTTATATCACTTCCCCTAACATAAAAAATCCAAATATAATCATATTTAGCATAAAAAACCTTATATATATCCACAACAGAAGTAGATCTAAGAAACCAAGAGATAGAGGTAAGTAGATCTAATGAAAACCAAGAAAAACTACCAAGAATGATGGCTTATCGCAAGAATCCAGCTTTAATGCACCAAGAGAAGCCTTTGGATTTCCTTAAGATTGATGGGAGAACCCTCTATAGACTTTGGTAGAACAAAATCTAGAGTTGGGGTTAGTTTGGGGAAAAAGGGTTAAAAGCTAATCCCAACCTAGATCCATTTTTTGCGGATCTAGTTTTTAACCCATGCATAGTTAGCTGCATAGTAAGGAAAACCATACGCTAACCATGTGACAACCACTTCCTCAAGGGGGGACCTTATAGGGTTGGATCACATGGTTAGACAAACCATGTACCAACCATGAAAAATCCCAATGTCCCATGTTTCATGGTTTATCCAAGGTGGCCACACACTTTGGACAAACCGTGCACCTGACCGCGTGCCTTTTCCTTAGCCCCTATCTCATTATGCATGGTTTTTTATAGGTGTTTCATAGTTTCCAAAAATCATGCACCAAACATGAACTCTTATAAAATACCATAAAACAATCCAAACATCTTCCAAAACCTCCCAAACTTCACCCAAACACTTTATGTATTTAAAATGAATAAAAGAAGGGTTACTTACTTGAAACCGAGGGTGCTACATCCTACCCAAAATTGGACTTTACATCGCAAAAAAGTAGAAAACCATTGTCCCAAAAGAGTTCAATCCATTTCTCTATCATCTCCTTATCATGTTCCCAAGTCTCTTCCTGAATCAGACCATGTTTCTACAAAGCTCGCACTAGACCCATGCTTTTTCCATGCATGAATTTCTCTTGCCTATCCCCAATTCGCACTGGCATGTGAATAAATGAATCATTTATATCTTGGTCAATGTGATCCCATAAAATCACATGGCTAGGATCAAGCTGATACTTTTAAAAATGAGATACATAAAACACATTATGCACAACATTGAACTGTGGTGGAAATTCCAATTGATATTCCACCTCACCAACCCATTCAAGTATCTCAAAATGGCTTATGTATCGAGGATATAACTTTCCCTACTTCCAAAAACAATGATTTACAAGCCTCATATAGGTCCTCAAGAACACATGATCATGCACCTTGAATGTCAACGATCGTCGATGATGATCCGAATATGATTTTTGATGACTCTAAGTCATCTCCATCCATTTTCTGATCAACTAATTTTTCTCTATTGTTTCTTGGACAGGGCTTGGCCCAACTAGTAAAGTCTTAAATTTTTTTACGAAAAAAGTGGATAATGATAAGGATGACTATACAATGCTTCAAAAGGATCCATATGCATCAATTTCTGATAACTATTGTTATATGATAACTCCACCAACAGTACATACTCTTCCCATAAGCCACCAAAATCCATTACAAAAGCTCACAACACGTCTTCTAATGTTTTTATAATCCTTTTGGATTTCCCATTCATCTGAGGATGCTATACCCTACTCATTTTCAACCGAGTCCCAAGGGATTTTTGAAAGGATTTACATAAATGATATGTAGACCTCAAATCTCTATCTGATATGATTGAAACTGGTATGCCATGCCTCTTTTCCACTTCTCAGATATAGATTTTTGACAAGTCCTCCATCATATGAGATTCATTAATAGGGATAAAATGATCTGACTTTGTGAGCCGATCCACTATCACCCATATGGAATCATGTTTTTGAACCATTATTGGGAGACCTATTACAAAATACATAGTTATTTACTCCCAGTTCCATACTAGAATAGGTAAATATTGTAACATACCTTCTATTTGCTGATGCTCTGCCTTAACTTTCTAAAAAGTTAATCATCTCGAAAAAAACTCTATCATCTTCATTTTCATACCAATCCACCAAAACTGTAACGACCCGGACCCGGCCAGCCACCCGAACAGTGCCGAACGGGTTGGGTGTTATGACCTTAGGTGCACCTCCCCTGAATGCCAAAGGCTTCCAACTAGCAGCGAGGGTCTGATTAGGTATAGTGGGGAGGCTATACCCTCTCATAGGAATAAAAAAAATGGTACTGGTCTGAGTACTAGACTAAAGTATGCAGTAGAAATAAATGACTCACCAGACTCGAACCAGATCCGCAGAGCGGAAGCATATCAAATATCAATAAACCAGTGGAAGCAATATAGAAACAATAGCAGCAGAAAGTAAACAGAACAACATACTGAGAATACAAGAAACTACTACTGTAAACAAACATGGCATGCATCAAAAACAAGTCATACAACTCAATATATATATAATGGCGCCAATGGCTAACCAGTAGTAGCTACAATATAAAGTAAACATGCTGATGCAAGAAAAATAATACTAAACAAGTAACTCCAGTACGACACAACCTCAAATTCCATTCCAGTATCCATGTCAACAGCACTAAAGTCCAGCTCTTGAGGCTGACCCTCTACTTGCACGCAATTTCATAAAGTCTACACACGTCCCAAAGGGCCCGTGTAGGGTGTGAGACAAGTCTCAGTAGGATACCACCCAAGGGTGAGTACCTAATATAAGTGTTTAGGCAGACATGATTATATAAGAAAAACAGTAAATAGTATAATGCCCAAAAGTAAACACAAACTCCACTGGTTCTAAACAGCCACCAGGAAGTGTCACCTACTTCAGCCAGTGTCAGAATCCCTAGTCAGTATCTCGGCACCTCGTTCCACCTGACACCATGTGTCTCAAGTAACGACGTCCCAAAGGCATTCCCAACCATCATAACCCAGCTCGGAAGCTCCACCTGCCCATGGCACAACATCTGGAGGAACAACCATACCTTTCCTCAAAAGATAACCTAAGGGACAACGATGTCTGCCCTCAAATCATGGCGAGCCTCTGGCCCCAACCTGACCGCCTCAAAGCTGTCTTCTGAAGGCTCCTCACCTTCCACGTGGCATCCTATGGCAAGCACCCCCAAACCAACAATACCTAACCGCAACTATCGGGGGCCTCTACCCAGCGAGTGGCCGTACCACCTCATCTCAGAGTCTATCTATGTGCACACTACTCAAAAGTTCCTAGTGAGCGGTAATCACCTCATTATGTCCCAAGACACAACACCTCTAACACCTCGTGTCCCTGTGAACCTGTCTCTCAAGTCTGATGCCCTCGCCATCCAAGTAACCCGGGCCAAGCCCCAACCTGTGATCCTTATCACTCAACAAATAGCCGGTCCACACCCAACACAATGATTAGTTCAACATAGATAATATCACACATTGCATAACTATACTCAAGCATTACTTGAAATAGGTAATTACTAAACAATTCATTGCACTAACTTACGTCAATCCATACCAGTACCTAAGGTCTTAAATTCCTTAAAAAATTACTAGCATGCTTATAACAAATCAAACTCAGCAGTTTAATCCAATAGCAACAAAATCAGTCTAAATCAGTAGTTTAAATACTGGTCCAAAACATACGCATTTCGGCACCCCCGACCGAATAGCCCCAGACGAGCCATGACCTCTCACTCAGCCTTGCTCTAGCACAACAAGGGTCATAGAATACCTAGAGGCATACCATAATGTAGATAATTAATTAACAACAAATAAACAGGGTTTCGCTCAACACCCGATGTCACGCCCGGAGGTCGCAACCCCAATTTGTGTACGAAAACACAAAAGAAGGTATGTACCACCCACCTCATACTCGTAAGATGACACTCCTTTGATTTCAGCCTCTGAATTAGACTGAATCATGGTAGATCTGCATTTCTGCCAAATCTGGAAATTCCATTCGGATGGAATCTGTGAAGGAACAAGTGAGGGATCAAATACAAAGAAGGGTGCGCGGGGTTAGCCTTTATGATGCGGTCCCGCTGCCATTGACGAATCGAAGAACGGAGGTCGTACGAAGATTCTGGGGGGGGGGGGTGAGTGTTTTGGGGTTTCTCGGATGAACTGTTCGTCCAAAGGGGAATAAGAAGGGACTTCTGGGAATGAGAAGCGACAGCGTCTTGATCGCTCAAATAAATATAAAAATACATGGCGTTTATTTCCAAAGTACATGCCGTGTAGATGTGTTTCTGTACTCCGACTTAAGCAGAGTCCAACACATGGCCTGGACCGTGTACACGGTCAACACACGGCCAGGGTCTCGGCCGCTACACGGGACAAAGGTACACGGCGTTTCAAGGAAGACTACACGCCGTGTAGATAGAAATTCACTCCTGGCACCACACGACATGTTCTTGGCCTCACACGGGTAAGGGATACACGGCGTGTCTATAAATACACGCCATGTAGTAAGAAACTTATACACAATCTTCACATGGCATGTACTCGACAAGCACACAGCCGGTCACTCGGGTAACTCATACACGACGTGTACTTAAAGTACACGGTGTGTAGTCTGGACATTTCCAAAAACTTCCCAGATTTTCCAGACTTCTCAAAAACCAGTCAAAAAGTTTAAACAGGGTTGGGATTTGAACTGTTTCTAAAAACCCAGGTTCTTACAAACTCCGCACCTTAACGTAGCTCGTCGCCGAGCTACCGAACGAAACCAGGAGATGGTACCGAACACGCCCATCCCGGTCAAACAACTCGGACTACCCCAGTCTCAAGGTTCTGGCTAAATTCCTAAAAGGGCTCCCCACCTTAGGAATTTCCTACTTAGTCTCAAACTGAACAAGCTCAAAGAAAATCAAATAAACAAGAAAGTCCCAACAACCTATTTCCCAGACCCATGGTCCTCCCATGACGTATCATCACCCATGCACCTCCTTGGTGCTCACGTGTCGCTTCCGACACCCAATGGAACCCTCACAGCATCAATTTCTGCCTCCCTGATCTAATAGATGCTCAAATAAAACCTAGTGCCATGCACCTCAAGTAAACCGCATCCACGATGCCCCGATGCCCACGACACCCCAAGTAACCTGCATCCTTGATGCTCCTGATTTCACGCATCTCAAATATATAATAAACTATATAACGCATCTGATATGATGCCAATCCCACTAACTAGTCTCTAGTCAGTCCACAAGTAACCTATGAAACTTGTGCACTCAACCAGACACAGCTCAAGAGGATATGCCAAAAGAAATCAAAGATACTCATGGCCACACCTACGGTGCACCTGCCACCATTGTCGACTCTCCAGCCTGCTCAATCCTTGGTAGCTCCACAGCATGCACCTGGCCTAAAGCCCGACTGCCTGATGCCTGACCTCCCTGCGGTGCTGCTCCAGTCTCTAGCCATGAACCCCTCAGCTGGGTCCTACTATCTCTGTCACATCCCCCGCGTGTAGCTGAACCTCGGCTACCCTCTCCTGGTACCAAACCGGAACCAACTCTTGATGACACAGTCTGTCTTGGTCCCTGCCTGCCGGCTGTCTGAGAAGGATGCCTGCAAAACCTCTCCAGATGCCTAACCTATCCACACGCCTGACACTCCTTCAGGGGCCTATCGCACTGATCCCGAACATGTCCTGGCTGTCCACACTGAAAGAAAACCACCGCTGAACTGCCACAAGGTGGTCTAGCTGAGTCCTTGGCCTTCCCGCCCTGCTGGAACTCGTCTCTACCTCGCTTCCTGCTGTTCGAACCATCACCTGGGGTTGTCACCCTACCAAAGAGAGACTTCTCTCTCTCGTTGCCCTATGCTATAAGTTCCTGGTTCACTGCCTCAGAGAAGGAGCCTGGTCTGAAAATGTTCACCTGAACTCGAATGGCGTGTCGCAAGCCATCCTCAAAGAGCCTCACCCTAGCTGTGTCATCGCTCACCATACCAGGTGAAAAACGGGAAAACTCTGTGAATGTATCTGCGTAGTCCATGATGGAAATATATCCCTGCTGAAGACTGAAGAACTCTCGAGCTCTCTCCGCCCTCAAAGTCTCCGGATAAAAGTGCTCTAAGAACCTATCCTCGAAGTCCTTCCATGCCAGTCCCTCGTGCCTACAAGCCTGAACCTGTACGTCCCACCAATGCTTCTCTGGTCCTCTCAGCATGTACGTCGCCAGCTTGACCCTCCGCCCTGGAGGTGTCTCGATCTACTTGAAGATCATGTGCATACTTTCTTTCCAGTTCTCTGCCGCCTGCAGACCACCCTCACACTGAAAAAGCGGCGGGTGCTGCGACTGGAACTCCCACGTTAGATATTCCATAGAAGGCTCTGCACCCTGTGCACCTCTGTCAATCCCTTTCAAGACACGTACCAGGCTAGCTCGGAGCTGCTCGTCAGGCCACGGTCCGAATGCTTCCAAACCCGGCTGCTGCCTTGCCTGCACTAGATCCTGAACCTGATTCTGTCCCTAAGCCTGTACCTGTGGCTCATGCTCTACCTGCACCGAATTCTGAACCTGATCCTACGGCACTGCATCCTCTCCTACTTGACGGTCCATCGTGTTGTGAAGGAGTAACCCAATGAATACCATAATGGTCAGACAACCCATATATATATATAACAATATATTCTATACAGATAAGGAAAACAATAAAAGGAAATGCATACAACTACCCTTACTCTCCCCTATTGCAACCCATGCCTTCAACATCCGGACCTCACGACTTCCTTAACCGCCCTCAACAGAGCCAAGTATCAATAGTACCTCAGGCCATGCCCGTCTTGACAATCAATATTGCCTCAATTCCGAAGACCAAGTCACCCAATCCTGATAGTTACACTGCCTCAACCGTAGTACCTACCTGCTCTCATAAGAGCCAGACCCAAATATCCTGCACATGCAATTCTACAAAATACAAAGCATGGCATACACATTGCAATAAAAAAGAAATTCTATCAGGAATTTCACCTATTCACATTTCAGAGCATACATAGAATGGAAATTGATTTTATTCACATGGTATTATCACTTCACAAAGCATACGTGCAGTTATAAAATTGAAATACCCTAAAATGTGCCTATCAAAAGCCAAGAAAGCAACCCTTTCCATACCGGACAAGGTTTACATATCATAATCAATAACATCGCACAAAAAGTGAGCCACCGAGGTGGAAATAATATCAACTGTAATTTGAGAAAAAATCAAACAGCAATTACCACCCCTGGCAACTCAATGCATCCCTCGTACCTGGGGTTACAGGCACCGAAGCACAAGTTCAAAAATCAAGTTCCAACAACATCCTATCTCCAGTCTACCATACCCCAAATAGTAAAAGTAGCATAAATAAAAAGAGAAGTCTCAAACTCATTAGTAGACAACAAAGTAATGCTACTAAATCCTTGTCAAGAACTCCTCTGATACCACTTTGTAACGACCCGAACCCACCCAGCTACCCGAACAATGCCAAATGGGTCAGGTGTTACGACCTTAGGTGCACCTCCCCTAAATTCCAAAAGCTACCGACTAGTAGTGAGGGTCTGATTAGGTATAGTGGGGAGGATATACCCTCTCAGAGGAATAAAAAAATGGCACTGGTCCAAGTACTAGACTAAAGTATGCAGCATAAATAAATGACTCAGCAGACTCGAACTAGACCCGCAGAGCGGAAGCATATCAAATATCAATAATCCAACAGAATCAATATAGAAACAACAACAGTGGAAAGTAAACAGAACAACATACTAAGAATACAAGCAACTACTATTATAAACAAACAAGGCATGCATTGAAAACAAGTCATACAGCTCAATATATATATAATGGCGCCAATGGCTAACCAGAAGTAGCTACAATATAAAATAAACATGCTGATGCAAGAAAAAAATACTAAACAAGTAACTCTAGTATGACACAACCTCAAGGTCCATTCCAATATCCATGTCAACAACACTAAAGTCCAGCTCCTGAGGATGACCCTCTACCTGCACACAATTTCATAAAGTCTACACGCATCCCGAAGGGCCCGTGTAGGGTGTGAGACAAGTCTCAACAGGATACCACCCAAGGGTGCGTACCTAATATAAGTGTTTAGACAGACATGATTATATATGAAAAACAGTAAACAATATAATGCCCAAAAGTAAACACAAACTCCACTGGTGCTCAACAGCCACCAGGAAGTGTCACCTGCTTCGGCCAGCGCCAGAATCCTTGGTCAATAGCTCGAAACCTCGTGCCACCTGACACCATGTGTCTCAAGTACCGACGTCCCTAAGGAACGTCCAACCATCGTAACCTAGCTCAGAAGCTCCACCTTCCCATGGCACAATATTCGGAGGAACAACAATACCTGTCCTCAAAAGATAACCGGAGGGACAACGATGTTTTCCCTCAAATCACGGCGAGCCTCTGCCCCCAACCTGACCGCCTCAAAGTTGTCTCCCGAAGGCTCCTCACCTTCCACATGGCTTCCTATGGAAAGCACCCCCAAACCAACAATACCTAACCGCAACTATCGAGGGCCTCTACCCAGCGAGTGGCCGTACCACCTCATCTCAGAGTCTATCTGTGTGCACACTACTCAAAAGTGCCTGGTGAGCGGTAATCACCTCATTATATCCCAATCCACAACACCTCTGACACCTCGTGTCCCTGCGAACCTGTCGCTCAAGTCTGATGGCCTCTCCATCCAAGTAACCCGGGCCAAGCCCCAACCTATGATCCTCATCACTCAAAAAATATCCGGGCCACACCCAACACAACGAGCAGTTCAACACAGATAATATCACACATTGCATAACTATACTCAAGCATTACTTGAAATAGTCAATTACTAAACAATTAATTGCACTAACTTACGCCAATCCATACCAATACCTAAGGTTTTAAATGCCTTAAACAATTACTAGCATGCTTATAAAAAATAAAACTCAACAGTTTAATCCAATAGCAACAAAAGCAGTCTAAATCAGTATTTTAAATACTGGTCCAAAACAGACGCATTTCAGCACCCCCGGTCGAATTGCCCCAGATGAGCCATGACCTCTCACCTGGCCTTGCTCTAGCACAACAAGGGTAAGGGAATACCCAGAGGCATCCCACAATGCAGATAATTAATTAACAAAAAATAAATAGGGTTTTTCTCAACACCCGACGTCGCGCCCGGAGCTTGCAACCCCAATTTGTCTACGAAAACATGAAAGAAGGTATGCACCACCCACCTCGTACTCGTACGATGACACTCCTTTGATTTCAGCCTCTGAATCGGAATGAATCGCGGTAGATCTACATTTCCACCAAATTCGGCAATTCTGTTAGGATGGGATCTGCGGAGGAATAAGTGAGGGATCAAAGACGAAGAAGGGTGTGTGGGGTTAACCTTTCCGATGCGGTCCCGCTGCCACTGACGGATCGAAGAACGGAGGTCGTACGGAGATTCTAGGGGGGGGGGTTTGAGTTTTTTAGGGTTTCTTGGATGAACAGTTCGTCCAAAGGGGAAGAAGAAGGGACTTCTGGGAATGAGACGCGACGGCGTCTCAATCGCTCAAATAAAAATAAAATACACAACGTTTATTTCCAAAGTACACGCCGTGTAGATGTGTTTTTATACTCCAACTTAAGCGGAGTCCAGCACACGCCCTGGACCGTGTACATGGTCAACACACGACCAGGGTCTCAGCCGCTACATGGGACAAAGGTACATGGTGTGTCAAGGAAGACTACATGCTGTGTAGATGAAAATTTACACCTGGCACCACACGACATATACTTGGCCTTACACAGGTAAGGGATACATGAAGTTTCTATAAATACACGCCGTGTAGTAAGAAAATTCTACATGGTCTTCACATGGCATGTACTCGACGAGAACACGGCCGGTCACTTGGGTAACTCATACACGATGTGTACTTAAAGTACATGGCATGTAGTCTGGAAATTTCCAGAAACTGCCCAGATTTTCCTGACTTCTCAAAAACCAGTCAAAAATTTTAAATAGGGTTGGGATTTGACCCGTTTCTAAAAACCTGGGTTCTTACAAAAACCATTCTTTCAAATCCTTATACATATTCTGTATCCTAGGATGAATAACCCATATTGAATGGTTGTAAGCATAAAGAAGTTGTTCCTGAAAATCTATAGGTACAAAAATCCGATTTCTAATCCACAACATCGACCACTCATCCAGTTTCCATCCCTCAATGATCTCCCCACCATTGATTTTTGATGTCATAGACACACATTCTCCATCGTATGTTTTTGCCTCTTTAACCATCTTCACCAAATCAAGAAAAAAAAACTAGAAAGAAGGTTTCTAATCTACCTCAGTCTCCACATTCCAAGTGCATGTTGGCTAGGACCAACAACAACTGCCACTCATTTAAAGCTTCTTTTTCCAACCGAGCATATGAATTTATAATTAATGCATCTACCACTAAATTTACTTTTCCCAGGGTATACATCATGTTAAATTTAAACATTTGGAGGTACTCTATCCATATTATTTGTATCAGGTTCAAATATCTTTTTGAGAAAATACGTTTTAAGCTCTTATGATCTGTAAACATAGTAAATTTCTCACCAAAGAGGTAATGATGCCAAGTATTCAAAGCATGGACTATAGAAGCTAACTCCAAATCATGTGTTGGGTAGTTATTCTCATGAAACCATAACTACCTTGAGCCATAAGAACCAACATGATTTACCTACATGAGAACACATCCTAAACCTGTTCTCAAATCATTACAATACACCACATACCCTTGTCCTGATTTTGGAAAAATCAGGATTGGTGTTGATGTAAGGTAAACTTTAAGCTCTTGCAAATACTTCTAGCATTCCTCATTCCATCGGAATGGAATATTATTCTTTTTTAAAGCCATCATAGGAAAATCTAGTTATGAGAATTCAAAAATAAAGTATTGGTAATAACTAGCTAGACCAAGGAAACTCCATATCTCAAAGAAATTCTTTGGAAGTTTCCAAGAGATAACAACTTCTATCTTTTCTGGATCTACAAAAACACCTTTTTTAGAGATTACATGGCTAAGTAAATGTACCTCTTGTATCCAAAAATCATACTTTGATAGTTTTACATACAGATGAGGATCCATCAAGATTCCCAACACTGTCACCAAGTGTTTCTCATGCTCATCCCTTGTCCATGAATACACCAATATGTCATCCACAAACACCACCATAAAAGAATCCAGATATCTATAAAATATATGATTCATAAATTCCATAAATATCACTGGTTCATTCGTAAGACCAAAATGAATTACCACATACTATTAATGTCTATATCCACTTTTAAAAGATGTCTTTGGAATATCCTCCTTCTGAACTCACAATTGGTGATATCCTAATCACAAGTCAATTTTGAAGAACCAATTAGCTCCCCTAAATTTATCTAATAGATCATCAATGTTTGAAAGTGGATACCTATTCTTTATCATAACTTGATTAATCTTATGATAATCTACACATAGATGAAGAGTTCTATACACCTTTTTGACAAACAAGACTAGTGCTACCCATAGAGATGTGTTTGGTCGAATGAACCCTTTAATTTCCAGATCCTCCAACTACACTTTCAAATCCATTAATTCAGTTGGTTCCATCTAGTATTATAGAAGGGAAATAGGTCTGGTCCTTAGAATGAGATTAATCATAAACTCCAATTCTCTTATAGGTGGAAACCCTAATAATTTTTTAGTAAAAACATCTAGAAACTAATCAAATAGTGCTGAAAAACTAGTATTCTCAATATCTTCCATCGATGCCAAAGAAAATGGTTCTAACTAGTATGAAGTCATTCCAAATTTTGGTGCCAACAAGCCCATTGCACCTACCTTTACATTCCCATATCCTTGAAAGATATGCTCGACGCCATCATTAATTGTAAAACTGACCATTTTGGTATAATAGTCGATGCAATCCTTATACTTTGTCAATCAATCCATACCTAGGATTATATAAAAAACATATATCTCAAGCACAGAGAAATCCCATTTCAACTAGCCTCCATCAATAGTTATATAACATTCTCTACACACAAAGGCTCGACATTCTCTTTGGCCAGGAGGAGTTTGAAGTTTTATCATAGAAGGAGTCATATCAACTTTTAAACTCAGAAAATCAACAACATAAGAAGAAATAAAGGAATGGGATGCACTCGTATCAAACAAAGCTTGCATAAGGGTAGAATTCAAAACAATTTCACTTCATATCATAGATAGTCTATATTGATCATCTACAATAACTTACTTAACTCCATATTATTGCTTTCACGACACACTTTGTTCTCTATTTCCCTATTGACATTGCACTACCTGAGGATTCATGGTATTCCTAGAGTCACCATGGCTTGCTTTGTTATACTGATGATATTTATTCTACTTCCCTCATCCCGTTAAAGAATACAATGCTTGAGACACCTGAGAAGTGTCCTTAACACCTAACCCCGAAGCACTGCAACAATAGAGTTGAAGATTCCCCATATGATTTTAGTTGTGGAATTATCTAGGTGGTTCTATATACTCTCACTTCATGTGATTCAGTGAAACACACTGAAAATATCCTAACTTAATTTTGGGTTGAAGAGGAAGATTCACCGATCCATCTGTTAGATTCGGAGTCCTTGAAATACCTCATAAATACGTGTCCCTATTCCTCTTGTGCCCAACATTAGAGTTATCATTGTTTCCTAAGGTATCAATATGATTCCTCCAAAAATGTATACATAATTAAATTCTTGGATAAAAATCTGAACTAGCTGCTAGTTCACCTGTGGCTCAAGTGAAACCACATCCTTAGAAGCCTCTACCAGTTGGTTCGTACAATTCCTACCGAGTTCCATTTCTATACACAAAAAAAACACCATAAGTCTCACTCTATAAATACTTAAGGATTCAGATTTCAATTCTTTCCAAAATCAACCTTTTCCACATTCAACCATTATTGAAAAATCTTACGTTCTTTTGAAAATAAATCCATTTTTTAAATACCACAACCATTCTCTTTTCAAAATATTTCATTTTAAAACAACTTTAACATTTTTCAATAATCAAAAAATTGCACAGAATCATAAATCATTAATCAAAATGAAGTATGAACTCCTAGTGGGAAGTCATTTCTATAGTGCATGTCATGATCATCTCATTGGCTAAACCCATGACAATGAGATTCCAATTCCTATAAGTGTATCCAAAAAAATTATGTACCCAACTCCATGGTAACTTGAAGTTCATCATAAAAATGTTAGATATGTCTTTTTTATGATCTACATTTCAAGTTCTGATAATACTACTTCTTTCTACCAACCCGGCACAAGGAATAGACCAGAATGAATTTCAACTCCAAGATTGATAGAATTGAAGACCACTTATTTTAAAAAGATATTTTGAAGGACCAAGAATGATACCACTTAATCCAAAAATATAATTGGAGGGACCAAGACTAATACAAATTGTTACATCCCACCCCTCATAATTGGATTGAGAAGGTAGTGGAACATCACTTGGCCTTAAGTGACATCCCCAAGATGCCAAAGGCTGTAAATAAATGTCAAGGACTTCATTAAAAATTGGGGGATGATTTTCCCTTTTAAAATAAAACAACCAACCAAACATTTCATAACCAAATTAATCACTAAATGATGCATGATAAAAAATAAAAGACAACTCAAGAATTCCATTTATACCAAAACCAAATCCAAAGGGTACCATAGTGGAAGACTAAAAAACAACCAAGTACACAAAATAAGACTACAAAACAAAAAAAACTCAAAGATAACTAGAACTCCAAGATCCAGCCTACTCCATGATTCACTCAAAAAAATAGACCAAGTATCACTAGGAACCACTAGAGAAGTGTGATACTTTACCTTTTCCTATGTTCTGATAAACAATATTTGAAAAAAAAACTAAAGTTCCAAAGCAGGGGTGAGTAATGAAAATCAGTAGGCTTTCCCCAAATGACTTACGTACTCACACCACTAGGATAAAACATGTTAACTCATCTATATAAAATAGTTTATATAAAACAATTTCTAAAATATTTTATGTCAGAATATAAACAAGTTCCATATTAAAACATTTTTCTCAAAACAACACCAAATTCCAAGGAAAGAAACCAAACAAGTATTTCAAAACCATTTCTCAAATCCATTATGCATAAACCATTCCAATCCACATATAACCACATCCACACACACACATATGCATGCCTAGGTAACAGTTCCATACTCATGAGAGGTCTCTCATCAATCTACCAAGTCTTCACAAGGTAACCAATATACCATATGCCATTACACCTTTGGAACCGAGCACAAGGCCATATTTCAACCAGGACTCATATGCAATATGAACACACACCACCAATTATTCCAAAAAACCATGCCATTACAATCATGCCAAACCCATTTCAAATCAACCATTTAAACCATTTTAATAAAACTATTCCTTTATTGAAAACTTTTCCAACAAACTATTTCAATAAAACCAAACTTTTTTTGAAAACACTTTTCCATGCATCAAAACCAAACAGCCATTTTAAAACTATCATTCTAAAATAATGTAACCAAATTCACTTTCCACCAAAACAAACATTTTTTACAATTTCATTAACTATCACTAAAGAGGGTTTCCATCATGTATTTCACAACAATTTCACAATCAATTTCAAGGAAAAAAATAAATTTGAAATTAAGAATTGAAGTTTTAAATAGAGGAGTTTATAGTAAATCCACCTACCTCGGAAAACTCAGCAAAAACAAAAAATGGCAGGAAAACATCCACAAATCAGGTTAAATCTCCAAAAACCCACATTAGATCTATTCCCTAACATAAAAAAAGAAAAATATAATCATATTTCGAATAAAAAAACTTAGATCTATCCACAACAGATGTAGATTTAAGAAAATGAGAGAGAGAGAAGTAGATCTAAGGAAAACCAAGAAAAAATACCAAGAAAAATGAAATAACTTGAGAATACATCTTTAACGCACCAATAAAAGACTTTGGATTACCTCCAGATCAATGGGAGAAGCCTCTACAACATTTGGGAGGAAAAAATCCCATTTTAGGGTCAGTTTGGGGAAAAAATGGTTAAAGGATAATCCTGACCTAGATCCACTTTTTATGGATCTAGTTTTTAACCCATACATAGTTTGCCACACGTTTAGGAAAATCGTGCACTAACCGTGCACCTACCACTACCTTAAGTGTTGAACTTGCATGATTGGATCACACGGTTAGACAAACGGTGTGCCAACTATGCAAAATACCATTGTCCCATATTTCCCGGTTTCTTCTAGGCATCTACACGATTTGGAAAAATAGTACTCCTACCTGTGCACCTTCTCCTTATCCCCTCTCTCATTGTAAACGGTTTTATGTAGGTGTTTCACGATTTCCCCAAACCATGAACCCTTAGAAAATCCCCCAAAACAATCCAAACCACTTCCAAATCCTCCTAAACTTCACCCCAACACTTTATGTATTTAAAAGGCATAAAAGAAGGGTTACTTACTTGAAAATGGGGTTTCTACAATTACTCTTAGATAAACCTTACACCTAAGTACCCAAGGCTTCCCATATTTTGTATTTTTCCAAAAGTTTTCAAAAGCGATTTTCACAATAAAAGATAATCCTTTTCTTTTATCAAAATTTCTTAAAAAAACATATTTTTCAATGCTTTTAAAACACCCATTTTTCTTTACCAAAACCAAGGGAAACCCCATATTTTATTTCAAATCCATTTACACACACAAAAAATCATGGAAATTTATTTATAAATCAATTTATAAATCAAGAGCAATTATGGTTCACTCAAAAAAGGCTAGAGACGAAACCACATGCCTCAAACTCAGGTCGCACACACCCGTAATGGGATCCACCAACACTGTAAGGAACAAAAATACAACAATGTAGGGCCTATAATTGATTCCCATATATTAGAATCACATTCTAAAAACAAAATAGATGATGAAGAGGATAAATCACAATATACCCCAAAGAACTCACACCCACTGCACCGCAACCAACAAAGGAATTTCCCCTAGAAGATGATCATACAATGGATCTTGAAGTAATAAACAAGAATCATCAACATGTGATAAACACCACATGATTTTAGATATGAAAATGAAGCCAGTGGGGAGACCATGACCAATGGAAACAAATAAGCAGAAAGGTCACTTATCGAGAGATATGAAAGACAACCTCCACGGATATCACCGAATGAAGTGATCTGGAAAGAGAAAAGACACCCAAATCACCAGGAAGATCCTAGTGTTTGAGGAAAGTAATATCAATAGATAATGAATTAGTATTCAGGATTTAAGTTCAAAAAAACTATAGGTTGCAGACGATTCATGACGTGAATCTATGATTCATGGCGTGAATCCTATGAAATTCATTGTTGGTCGGAGTGGATACTCAAGAGGGGGGGTGAATTGAGTTCCAATTAAAATTTCTGTTTTAAAATCATTTACCAAATTCCCCCAATTTAAAATACTAATTTAATTGTAGTGAATTTGAATTAAAGAAAACTTTTAATTGGGTTCTCAAGGGATTGATTAATTCCAAGTTAATCTAATAAGAATATCAGATTAGCTTTTGAAACTAACCTAATGATTTACAAATAATGAAAACACTTTCTAATTCAATTATCAGATTAACTTTGAAAAACAGTTTAAGTTTTAAATCACTTAGCAGCGGAATAAAAGGTTTTAGATAAAACTAAATAAAGCACAGCAGATATGACCAAGAGGTTCAGTCTCAAGAAGAGACTTAGTCCTCTCAACAATTTATAAGAATTGGATCCACACCCTAGATCGGGGTTCACAACAGTTTACAACTGTCCAGGTTAATGACCTCTACCACAGTTCTACGTGGGAAACAAAACAATAGAAAATCCAGCTGTCCAGGTCACACACGACCTCTACCACTATCCATAGTGGGAAATAAAAGATGTAAAGAGTTGGATGAGGATTTACAGATCCTCCAGTTAAAGTACAGGAGACAGTGTGTGTGTAAAATATAGAAGATGACACACACTGCTCAAAATGTAAATAATAAATTACTGAGCAAGATATAGAGTTTAGAATGGCTCTAGTGATTGCAGTGTAGCTCTGGACTTCTTCCAATTTGATCAGAAATGGTTTTGAGTCCTCTTCTGGTTTTTTTCTGAAAAACAGAGTGTCGTTCACTTGACATCCAGGTTCAGAGACAGTGAAACTGTATTCGATGAAGTTCTTGTGTTGATGTTATCTTTTTCATTCTTGGCTCTTCACAGGTATTCAAGAATGTATGTATGTATACTGGTGTGTCCAGTCGTCTCTTTCCATGCACACATTTCATCACCTTCTTATTTTTTGTCACGCTCTTATTTGTTTTTCCAACCTCTCCTTTCAGCAACAGGAGCATCTCTTATTTAAATCACGAGCTCCAACAACAGAAATGATTTACTTTTTGCAGGTACGAGGTACGGTTCCCTGACATCCAACAACACACATTAAATAAATATCAGTGTATTAAAATATACCTAATATGACCGTTGGTTAGATTAAATAAAGATAAAGAAATTAAAGCAGTGTCGGGTTCTGTCTCTAGAACGGTAGCTTTGGATATCGGTAGCGGTAGGCTTGATGTACCGGTGATCTTCCGTGTAACGGTATCATTCATGTACCGGTAGGCTTGATGTATCGGTAACCTTGTATAACATTATACTTGTTATAACGGTGACCTTCACGTATCAGTAGGCTTGTTGTAACGGTGACCTTCACGCATCGGTAGACTTGATGTAACGGTGACCACTTTCCTGTTTAAGCATTCTATTGGCAGAATGGGTTAAGTTAGAATATACATCCTTCCAGTAACCAAATTCTCTGAAGATCATGTAAATATTATAATATATGAATATGTGCATGGGGTACAGAAATACTGAAATAAGTAATTAACCATTAATCAATATAGGGATTATCAAACTATACTTGAACATAATTGAGATTATCAAAATATAATTGAGCATAGTTAAAATATGATTGAGCATAGTTGGGATTATCAAAATATAAGTTCAACTAATTATCCCAGAGGGATCAACAATCTCCCCCTTTTTGATAATCACAACTTATTCCAAAGTATTAAGAAACTTAAAAAAATGTCAGAGGAAAAATTTCCTAAGAAAAACTTTAAAACAAAGGTCTCATTTTGCTCCCCCTTTCAATTGCAATCCCAGTTCTCATTTGTTGAATTTTCTCCCCCTTTGTGATTAACAAAAATAAGGGTAGAATCAGAGAAATGTAGAGACAAAAGGAACAGATTGCAAGGAAACATAAACACAGTAATGTGGAGAATGTAAGAGTAAGTTTCCATTAAGGTACAAAAGGTACAAACTGAGAAAGTCAGGATTACAAAAAAAAAGTGAATCCTATCAAAAACATCCAGAAACACTCAATCATCCTCTTGAACATGAGTCTTTCCCTTAGGATCATAAGAGGGTGTAGGGTCAGATTGAGTAGATGGCTTGGGAATAGCTGAAAGAACAACCAGAGGTTCAGCCACTGAAACTGTTTCAGATCTAAAATCTGTTCTCTTCTATGGGATCATAGGTGTCAAGCTGCGAATAGCCTGAACTGGAGTCAACTGAGGTGTACTCCCAGAGGTAGAGGCAGGAAGAGCAGGAGGTAAAATCACAGGTCTGGCATCCACATGGAAGAAGGGTAGCAACAGGTTCCTGAAATCCATAATAATACTCCCTCCTCTCTCCATTGTAGACACAAAATCATCTCGATTTTCAATGAATTTATCCAAGGCAGGAGTAATCTCCCTGAGCTTACTAACCTGTTCTCTGAAAGCCTGAGTCACTGGAGGAAACTTCATATTTTCCAGTAAGAGCTTGAAATGGTTGGTCATTTGATGCTTGGTATAGACCTTCTCAAAATAAGAATCCAATTTATTTTTAATTTCCTCTTGAGAAGCAGTAGCTTCCCGTAGGTGATCACGAACAAAACTACTAACTTCCCTAGTGGTAGGAAGGATCTGAGTACCCGAGGAGCCACTAGTACTAGCCTTAGCCAACTCTTCCTGGATAACAGTTCTGATCTGGTCAAGGTTCACAGTGGAGCTGGATGAGGGAAGGGGTTTAACTGAGAAAGCTACTGTCTCCTTGAAAGATTGTGTCAGATTACTAACCACCTTCTGGACAAGTTCATCTTGACTGTTCAAGTGTTCTTTGACTTATTTCTTAAAAGCCTAAAAAACTTCCACAAATTGATTGACTACTTCTTTGATATATCTGATATCAGTGTGCACTTGGGTTTGAGAACTGTTCAAAGCAGTCAATGAAGCAATCGATTGTCTTAGAGGCACTACAACTCCTGTCCAACTCTCAATTTGAGTATGGAATACTTTAACTTCATCCATCATTCCTTTCACTAGACTAGCAACAACACATCCCAGAGATAGCTCCAGGGATTTCTCCACACTTCTCATTTCATAAACTAGGCTTTTCTTCAAATCTTCCATTGCTTCTCTCAGTGTCTCTTTCATTTCAGCCTTTAAGGACTCAAGGTCCTCCTTGGTTGCCACATTTTTAGCCACTGTAGGTGGGGTAACATATTCCTTTTGGGGCTGGTCTTCCTCATCCTAATATCTATAGGAAAGTCCAAGAACCATATATCCTGGATCTGATGACCAACCTTCAATGTCATAAAGAATAGATACTGAACCAAGATGCTCCCCCTCACTTAGAACATTCTCCTGAGGAATCTCCTCCAACTGTTCTGCTTGATGTAATTCTATAATTTCCTCTACAACTGCAGTAGATTCAATATCCATTTGCTCTGATGGCTCAAGGACTCTCTCATCAACAAATACTACTTCTGCTTCCTGATCAGGCACTATCTTGACTGTACTGTCTATCAGAGGGCTCAAACTGAGCTCTTCTTCTTCATTTTCCTCATCATCTGCTTCACCAGCAACCTCCTTTTCTCCATTAATAACATGATCAGATTCGGTTGCCTCACCCTCTTCAGAGGTGTCCTTAACAACATAATGACATGCTTCTTATTCTTCTTCCTCAATCTCAGTATCATTGTCCTTCAAAATAGTTTCTCTCCTTGGTAGTTCTTTTGGAGGGCTATCTGCTCCATAGGAAATGTTTTGAGGCATAGGACTAGGAGGTAAATCTGGGTCTCCTCTATCCTCAACTGATGTCTCTTCCTCCTCAGCTTCATCATCACTGTAGATTGGTTCTGGCTCATCTAGTCCAAGACCAGGATCCCTCACATCCTTTGGTCTAGAAGGATGATCCACTGGAGTATACTTGTCATATATTTTTCCATCATCATTAACCCATGATTTCTTCCAAGGGTTCCAGCTGACTTTCATAAACTTACAGGCAGTCCTGGTGAGGCAAAAATTATCCTTAACTACAACAGTTTCATCTTGAGGTCCAGCTACCTCCTTTTCCTTCAAAATAATAGAAATCAATTTAGAAAAGAAAAGTGCATTGTACTTAGACTTTGTTCTAGTAATATCCTCAATCTGAATCATTAATAGTCTGCATAAATTCACCTTTACTCCATGCTTTAACAGATACAACAAATAAATATCTTGAAATTTGAGGGTAGAAAAATCTCCTCTCCTTGGACTAATCACATGCTGAATAAACTTGAAAAGTAGTTTATCCTACCCTGCCATCTCTGCAGCAATGACCTTTCTAGGAGTTCCATCTCCTGTCAATTCTAGCAAGGCATCCTCATATTCGAAAAATTCACTAGCAGTAGGTATGGATTTTGAATAAAATCCATAGTCACCACTATGAGGAACCTTAAGGTTCTCATCCCACTCAATTGATGAAAATGAAAACGTTTGACTATTCACAAAGGAAATCATCCTATTCTCCTCTTCTGATGTCTCAAAACAGAAAAACTCATAAAACTCTTTTACTAGTGCTGGATAATACGATCCATTATTGTTCATGAAGCATTCGAGCCATCCTTGTTCTTGTAAAACCTTCAGAATCAAGGACTTGCTTTCGAGCAGCCATGCCGCACATAATTCCATTTCCACCACAATTGATCGCTTCGATAAGTGTGGATTCACGATATTTCTTCGAACAACATCTATACTGCTTCCACTGGCACCATCATTGGTTACTTTCTGCTTCTTAGCTTGTGGTGCATCACTCCCTTCATCCACTGAGGGTCGCTTCACATGGGCCATTTCAGATTCTGAGGCTTAGGGTTTTGCAAGCTTGAGAGGTTTAGGTAGGAGGGATTTGAACAAATAGGTTTGTGGTGATTGAGTGATGTCTAGAGATGGGTTTAATATCATTTAGGATTCACATATAAAATAAATCTTATATTAGAAAGAAATTCAAAGTCTCGGCCTTAATACGAAAATTTAAAACAGCACGAGAGATATACCGGTGAGGTGTCCTTAAATGGTGAGGTCCATCCTAACGGTGAGGTTCATCCAACGGTGAGGTTTATCTAACGGTGAGGTTTATATAACAGAGAGGTTCATATAAATGGTGAGGTTTCTCCTAATGGTGAGGTTTATCTAACAGTGAGGTTTCTCCTAACAGTGAGGTTTCTCCAACGGTGAGGTTTCTCCAACGGTGAGGTTTCTCCTAACGGTGAGGTTTCTCCTAACGGTGAGGTTTCTCCAATGGTGAGGTTTCTCTAATGGTGAGGTTTATCCTAACGGTTTTTAAGAGTAAGTTATCATTCCTAATTCATGTATAATGAAACTTAATCTTTCTGAATTTAAAGGCTTAGTGAAAATATCAGCTAATTGGAGTTCAGTGCCTATAAATTCAAGAGTTATATCACCTCTTTGATAATGATCTCTTAGAAAGTGGTTCCTAACATCAATGTGTTTGGTTCTAGAGTGAGACACAGGGTTCTTTGAGATGTTGATCGCACTAGTGTTGTCACAGTTAATTGAAACATGTTTAAACTCAAATCCATAGTCCAATAAAGTGTGTTTCATCCACAGAATCTGTGCACAACAACTACCAGCAGCTATATACTTTGCTTCAGTAGTAGATAATGAAACTGAGTTCTGTTTCTTACTACATCATGATACTAGGGACTTTCCAAGTAAATGACATGTTCCAGATGTGCTCTTTCTATCTAACTTGCATCTAGCAAAGTTATCATCTGAATAACTTATTAAATCAAATGATTGTTCTTTTGGGTAAAACAGTCCCAAATTGGCAGTGTATTTAAGATATTTGAAAATCCTTTTAACAGCAAGTAAGTGTGACTATTTAGGGTTAGCTTGAAATCTACCACACATACATACACTAAACATAATATCAGGTTGACTAGAAGTAAGATAAAGTAAACTCCCAGTAATACCTCTATAATTAGTTTGATCTACTGGTTTACCAGTTTCATCACTATCCAATTTACAGGTGGTACTCATAGGTGTATCACTTCCCTTAATACTATCCAAACCAAAAAGTTTTAATAAATCCTTAGTATATTTACTCTGATTCAAAATAATACCATCTTTAGTTTGAAAGATTTGAAATCCAAGAAAGTACTTAAGCTCTCCCATTAAGCTCATTTCAAACTCATTTTTCATAACCTTTGAAAAATCAGTACATAAAGAATTTTTTGAAGATCCAAAAATAATATCATCAACATAGATTTGTACTATTAAAACATCTTTTGAAATTCTTTTTATAAAAAGAGTGGGATCAACAATTCCTTTTGTAAATACTTTTGAAATAAGAAAATTTGTAAGTCTTTAATACCAAGCTCTTGGAGCTTGTTTTAAACCATATAAAGCTTTAGAAAGTTTAAAAACATGATTTTGAAAGTGAGGATTTGAAAAACCAGGTGTTTATTCTACAAAAAAATCTTCAACAATAAAACCATTTAGAAAAGAACTTTTCACGTCCATTTGATATAACTTGAAATTCAGATGTGATGCAAAGGAAAGTAAGATCCTAATTGCCTCTAATCTAGCTACAGGTGAAAAGGTTTCCTCATAGTCAATTCCTTCTTCTTGATTGTAACCTTGTGCAACTAGTATAGCTTTGTTTCTAATGATATTTCCAGATTCATCAACTTTGTTTCTAAACACCCACTTTGTGCCTATGGTCAAAGTGTCTTTAGGTCTTTCTACTAATTCACAGACTTTATTTCTTTCAAATTGATTTAGTTCTTCTTGCATAGCTATTACCCAAAATTCATCATTGATAGCATCATTGATATTTTTAGGTTCTAACTGTGAAAGAAAAGCTTGATGTTCAACCTGATTTCTTAGAGAAGCTCTATTCTGTGTTCCTCTATCCAGATTACCTACAACAACATCTAGGGTATGGTTCTTCAGAATCCTAGTTGGTCTAAAAAAGGTGGGGCTAGAGATTTCAGGTTCGTCAACAGGTTGGGAGTCAATAGAAGCCGGTTCTGGAAAATTTCCAGAACTGGATGTTTTAACTATAGGTCCACTGTCTTTATCATTAAAGTTCAAAACAGAGAGATCATCTTCAAGATTTTCAAGAGAGGTCTTAGGTTCATGTGGATCAGTTTCATCAAATTTGATGTGAACAGATTCCTCCACACATTTGGTTCTTTTATTGAAAACTCTATAGGCTTTACTAGAAATAGAGTAACCTAGGAAAATTCCTTCATCACTCTTGGATGCAAACTTATCAAGATTATCTTTAGTATTAAGAATAAAGACTTTGTAACCAAAAACTCTGAAGTAGTTAACCTTGGGTTTCCTATGGTTCCACAACTCATAAGGGGTCTTCTTAAGAACAGGTCTGATCAAGACTCTATTGATAATATAACAGGCTATATTGACAGCTTCAGCCCAAAAATAAATAGGTAGGTCATACTCATTGAGCATGGTTCTGGAAATTTCCTAAAGGGTTCTATTCCTTCTTTCTACTACACCATTTTGCTGAGGTGTCCTAGGGGCAGATAAATTGTGACTATAGCCATTGTGTGAGAAGTAGGATTCAAACTCATGATTTTCAAACTCACGACCATGATCACTTCTCAATGTTTTAATCTTAAGTCCACTAAGGTTCTCTATAGACTTGGAATATTTAACAAAGTAAGAACAAGCTTCACTTTTGTGAGCAAGAAAATATACCCAAGTATACCTAGAATAACCATCTACTAGAACATAGACATAGTGCTTCCCATTTAAACTAGAAACTCTAGAAGGTCCAAACAAATCCATGTGAACCAACTCGAGAGGTTGAGAAGTTGACACTTCTTTCTTTGATTTGAAAGAAACTTTATGTTGCTTTCCCTTTTGACAGGGATTACAAACTTTATCTGCTGGGAATTGAAGTTTTGGTAGGTCTCTAACTAAGTTCTTCCTAGAAAGTTTTCTGAGTGAATGTACATTGTAGTGTCCTAATTTTCTGTGCCAAAGCCAAGACTCTTTATGAAAATCATTTAAACAAGTAATATTTTTCATAGCTAAAGAATTTAAATCAACAACATAAACATTTTCATTTCGCAAGGTAGAAAATACTAAATTATTTTTAGAAAAAACATTACAAGAATCATTTTCAAATTTAACATTGAAACCATCATCAAATAACTGAGAAATACTTAGTAAATTATATTTAAGTCCATTAAAAAATAGAACTTTAGAAATTAATACTGAATTAGTGTTACCAATCTGGCCTAAGCTGATGATTTTACCTTTAGAATTATCACCAAAAGTGACAAAACCTCCATCAACTCTGACTAAGCCTTTGAAGCATGAGAAGTCTCCTGAAATATGTCTTGAACATCCATTATACAAGTACTAGGTCTTTCTACAAGAGCTCTTTAAGCAGGTTACCTACAAAACAGATTTAGATAGGAAATGATTTTGGTATCCAAATTTTCTTGGGTCCAGACAGGTTAGCCAATAAAACTTTAGGTACCCAAATTTTTCTTATGGGTCTCATAAAATTTTTAGAATCAACAGATTTTGAAAGATAAACTTTATTAGATCCATAACTATTAATATAACTGGTTGAAGAATATGAACTTCTAGAATTATAACTATCTACATTCTATCCAAATTTAGGAATAAATTTAGTTTTGGTAATTTTTATTTGTCCAGGTTGGTATCCTATGACAGTAGTATATCTAGGTGCAAACTGCTTACCTAGAATTTTAGTAAGAGTATCTTTTCCATTTGTGAATTTTTCTAAATCCTTCCTAAGTTGCTCATTTGACAATTTCAGTTCAGTGTTTTCTTTAAGTAATCGAGCATTCTTTTCCATTTCTATGTCAAGATCAGATTTATGATTAACAGTTAAAGCATACTGTTTCCTTAAACCTTTGTATTTGTCTTTCAGATCATTACAGGTTTCGTCCAACATATCACAATATTCAAATAATTCAGATTTTGACATATTTTCAGAATCATAATCATCTCCAGAATAATAAGAATTTAAAGCAGGAGTTTCAGATGTTACCTCAGAGGTGTTTTTCATAAAACACATGTTTTCCTTATTTCTGATTTCAGTTTCAGAAGCTTCAGATTCACTGGATCTATCCTCAGAAGCACTCCAAGTAGCCTTCATGGATTTCTTATACTTATTATCCTTATACTCATATTTCTTCTTGTATTTTAGTTTTGGAAAATCTACTTTTATATGTATTTTTCTCTTGCAATCATAGCAGACAACTTCATCAGATTTGTCAGATTTATTCCAGTCCTTTTTCCAGTGTCCCTTGTTGTCATACTTACCTTTGTAATTTGATTTTCTGAAAAACTTCTTTTTCCTATAAAACTTCTTAAATCTTCTGGCTATGTGAGCCATTTCTGCATCACTGTCATATGCACTTTAACTTTCTTCACAGCTTGAGCTATCACTTATAGCTTGGAGTTTCTCCTTATCCTTGTTCTTTGAAGTAGAAGTCTTGAAGGCAACTGACTTCCTTTTTGGTTCATCTTCTTCTTCTTTTTTTACTTTAAGCTCTTCTTCATACATCATCAACTTACCAATAAGTTCCTTAACTGGCAGTTCACCAATATCACAAGATTCTCTAATTGAAACAGAAGTGCCCCTCCATCTTTCAGGTAGGAATCTCCAAATTCTCATGATCTTCTCCTTTGATGGAACATCCTTTCCCAGTGAGATCATTGTGTTGACAATTTCGTTAAACCTGAGATACATATCAGAAATGGGTTCATCAGGCTTCATCTTAAAATTATCATATTTAATAGTATAGGTGTTCAATCTCATTTCCTTAACGTTAGTTGTTCCTTCATGAGAAACACTTAAGGTATCCCAAATTTCATGTGCAGTCTTACAAGCAGATATTCTATTAAATTCCTTATCTCTTAAAGCGCAATACAGAGCATTCATAGCTTTGCAATTATTATTGTAGGCTGTCTTAGTAGTTTCATTCCAAGTAGATCTAACAGTAGTAGGAATTTTATATTTTGATTCTATGGCAGTCCAAATATCAAAACCCATTCTTTCTAAATGAATTTTCATCTTAATCTTCCACTGATCATAGTTTTTTCCATTGAAAAATGGTGGTCTATTAGTAGCAACACCTTCAAGTCTGTTATCCATGATAACTAGGTTAAAATAAAAATTTTAAAGAGATAAAAATTTAGAAATAACAGAAATTTTAAGAACTTTAAAATACAACTAAAATCACAGTTGAAAAATAGAGTACTTCAGAAAATATTTTAATTCCTCTGATACCAAATGTTGGTCGGAGTGGATACTCAAGAGGGGGGGTGAATTGAGTTACAATTAAAATTTCAGTTTTAAAATCATTTACCAAATTCCCCCAATTTAAAATACTAATTGAATTTTAGTGAATTTGAATTAAATCAAACTTTCAATTAGGTTCTCAAGGGATTGATTAATTCCCAGTTAATCTAATCAGAAGATCAGATTAGCTTTTGAAACTAACCTAATGATTTACAAATAATGAAAACACTTTCTAATTCAATTATCAGAGTAACTTTGAAAAACAATTTAAGTTTTAAAGCACTTAGCAGCGGAATAAAAGGTTTTTAGATAAAACTAAATAAAGCACAACAGATATGACCAAGAGGTTCAGTCTCAAGCATAGACTTAGTACTCTCAACAATTTATAAAAATTGGATCCACACCCTGGATCGGGGTTCACAACAGTTTACAACTGTCCAGGTCAATTACCTCTACCATAGTTCTACATGGGAAACAAAACAACAGCAAATCCAGCTGTCCAGGTCACACACGACCTCTACCAATATCCACAGTGGGAAATAAAAGATGTAAAGAGTTGGATGAGGATTTACAGATCCTCCAATTAAAGTACAGAAGACAGTGTGTGTAAAATACAACAGATGACACACACTGCTCAAAATGTAAATAATAAATCACTGAGCAAGATATAGACTTTAGAATGGCTCTAGTGATTTCAGTGTAGCTCTGGACTTCTTCCAATTTGATCAGAACTGGTTCTGAGTCCTATTCAGGTTTTTGTCTGAAAAACAGTGTCGTTCGCTTGACATCCAGGTTCAGAGACAGTGAAACTGTAGTCGATGAAGTTCTTGTGTTGATGTTCTCTTTTTCGTTCTTGGATCTTCACAGGTATGCAAGAATGTATGTATGTATACTGGTGTGTCCAGTCACCTCTTTTCATGCACATGTTTCAACACCTTCTTATTTTTTTGTCACGCTCTTATTTGTTTTTCCAACCTCTCCTTTCAGCAGAAGGAGCATCTCTTATTTAAAGCACGAGCTCCGACAACAGAAATGATTTCCTTTTTGCAGGTACGAGGTACGGTTCCCTGACATCCAACAAAATACATTAAATAAATGTCAGTGTATTAAAATATACCTGATATGACCGTTGGTTAGATTACATAAAGATAAAGAAATTAAAGCAGCGTCGGGTTCTGTCTCTGGAACGGTAGCTTTGGATATCGGTAGCGGTAGGCTTGATGTACCGGTGATCTTCCGTGTAACGGTAGCCTTCATATATCGGTAGTCTTGATGTATCGGTAACCTTGTATAACGGTAGACTTGTTATAACGATGACCTTCACGTATCGGTAGGCTTGTTTTAACGGTGACCTTCACGTATCGATAGACTTGATGTAACGGTGACCACTTTCCTGTTTAAGCATTCTATTGGCAGAATGGGTTAAGTTAGAATATATATCCTTCCAGTAACCGAATTCTCTGAAGATCATGTAAATATTATAATATATGAATATGTTCATGGTGTACAGAAATACTGAAATAATTAATTAACCATTAATCAATATAGGTATTATCAAACTATACTTGAACTTAATTGAGATTATCAAAATATAATTGAGCATAGTTAAAATATGATTGATCATAGTTGGGATTATCAAAATATAAGTTCAACTAATTGTCCGAGAGGGCTCAACATTCATGTATGCCAAAAAAGGAATCAACTAAGGTTAAAAAAAATCATGATAAAATAATTCATTAAATGAACATGTTTCATGGCTTGAAATATTTTTATACTCTAAAAAAATTCATGGAATCTTCTTAGTGACATATCCACATCATGAACAACTTTCACAATATGAATTTTCCCTATAGGAAACGCCTAGTCCAGGTTTTATAGAAACCACATAGAACCCCTGAAAGTCTTTCAAACCTAAAAAAATAATTTTAAACATTAAAGGAAATTCACCTTTAACAAGGATGTTACAATATAGCCACCATAATACTTTCCATTTTGGGGAAGTCATGTAGAATAAGGGTGATTTGAAAAGAGATGAGGACACCACTTCATCACTAATGTTTTTTACTCCCAATTATCAGGAAAAATATAATCTATGTCACTATAAAAATCTGACCAATGTGATAGGATTACCATGAAATACTTTCACTTGAGAATAAATGATCTCCACTAGTTTCTATATAACTAAAACATTTGGCTCCAATTCGATCACTTCCTGACTCAAAACATGAGAAGGATTAAGATGGCACTTCCTAAGACGAGATATGTAAAAAACATTACGAATACCTCTCAAATGAATCATAAATACCAATCAATACACAACATGCCCAATTTGATTAGTGACCTGAAATGGTCTAACATATCTCAGATCCAACCTCCACTATTTCCCAAGCCGACAGTGACCCAACCGTGGATAAACTTTCAAGAAAACTCGGTCACCTATAGTTTAATTCAAAGAATGACATCAATTATCCATTTATGATTTCTACTAACTCTATGATGTAACTAGATACTGATTTATATCCTGAATCCCTGATTATGTCTCCTGAATGAGACTCAATCCCATAAGAGAGGCCTCACTCACCTTTTCCCAACAAAGGGGTGATTTTAATGGGTGACCATACAAAACCTCAAAGGGAGATATTCCGATAAACCACTGATAATTTCCATTATAGGAAAACTTAACCAGTACCCAAATAGTTATCCCATGATCCACTAAAATCCAAGACATGTGCATAGAATATATCCTTCAGGATCTGAATAACATGATCTGTATGAACATCTTTCTATGGATGGTAATATATACTCAACCTAACCCAAGTCCCCACCTCTTGGAAACTCTTCCAAAACCAAGAGGTAAACCTGAGATCCATATTTGGGACAATAGCATAGGGAACCCCATGTAACCTCACAATATTTTTCACATACATCTTACCTCAATACTAAACTTTAGTGGTGTCCCTCATTAGAATAAAATGATTTGATTTCATAAACAAATAAACCACCACCCATATAACATTCTTCCCTCAGGTATTTTGTAGTAATATAACAAAAAATTCCATAGACACCTCCTCCCACTTCAAAACTAGTACCAAAAGAGTTTGGAGAAAACCAAAAGGTTGCAGATGATTTTCCTTTATCTGTTGGTAGGTTTAATAATGGGACATATAATCAGAAATGACTTGCTTCTTACCCAACCACCAAAATCTAAATCTCATTTCATAATTCATATTCATAGTTCTTGGATGAATTACCCATAAAGAACTATGACATTCAAACAAAACTTAACACCTTAGATATTCTAGGATGAAAAATTGATCCCCAAAATAGAGAATATCATCAGAAGGGAGAGACCAACCAGAAATGGTATCCCCACTATAAGGTGTTTCTCTGATTCCTCTGGACTCATCATCATACTATTAACTTTGCATAATAGACTCAAGAAGAGATGATGACCACTGAACATCAGTGAAAACCATACTTGACACATCCTCCTAAGCATGTAGATACAACTGAGTGAATATCCCCATCAGGTTCCACTCTTCATTTGATTCTAAGACAACATGTGATGGTAATTTCTTGATAAAATGTAATTATCTTTCCCTAAGGTGTAGGCGATGTCAAAATAGAATATCTAGAGATACTATACCCAATGACTCTATCTTATATTCAATTACTTATGAGAAAATATATAACTCAGGATATTATGGTAAAAAAATATTGTGAATTTATCCCCAAAAAGACAATTCTTCTAACACTTAAGTGCATGCATAACTGCGGAAAACTCCAAATAATGAGTAGGGTAATTTTTCTCATGAGACTGAAGCTATGAGATCCATAGGCTAGAACATGATCATCCTATATAATAATTCCACCCAGAATAGCACTAAAAGCATCACAATACACCACATACCCCTTACTGGGACCATGTAAGATCAAAATGTGTACCAATGTCAAAATTCCTTTCAACTCATTAAAAGAATAATGACATTTAACATCTTATGTTTTTTAGAAGAAAGTGGTGCCTTGGAAAAAAGACAAAATAACAAATTATTATACAAAAAAGAGATTACATGAGTTTAAAATATGGGATTAAATTACAATCTTTCTCATAAAGGGGGAGTAAATTGTCAGTAATATCATCCATCCATGTAATATCCAGACTTAATCCTCTATTGGCGAGGCCATCTGCAACCATATTCACTTCACGATAGATATGATTGGTAATATGGTTGATGTCTCAGAGAAAAAAAAAGACAATCTATCCAACGTGTAGTAATCGACCATGCCAGATGAATCACACCATTCAAGGGTGACGCCAAATTCAAAAAATCCTTGAAGAAATGCCAATAGTATCCACCAATAATAAGGAAGATATAAATCTAAAATACACTCCATGTATCTTCCCATGATAAGAAAACCTTCACCTTCTCAGGATCAACTAATCATCCACATGTAGAAATCACGAACCCTATGAACTTCACTTCCTGTAATCAGAAATTGTATTTAAAAAGATTTCCATAAATATGGAGATTATTCAAGGTTTCAAAAAATAGATTCATATGGTTCTCATGATCATGCTCAGATCTTGAGTAAACCTGAATATCATCCACAAACATGATGAAAAAGGTGTTGATATACTGATGGAATATTCAGTTCATCAAAGACATAAAAACTATAGGAGAATTAGTTAGACCGAAAGAAATTATAAGATATTCATAATGACTATACCTTCTCCTAAAAACCATCTTTGATATATCAGACTCTTGAACCCTGAGATGATGAAAACTCAACCAAATATCAATCTTCAAAAACCACTTTGACCCTTCAAATGATCAAAAAAATCATCAATGTGGGGAAAAGATACTTATTATTAATTGTTAAAAAATCCAACTTTTGATAGTGCATGCACAATAAAAGTGAACCATCTACCTTTTTAAAAAAGAGCACTGGGGATGCCCAAGGTGAAACACCAGGATTAACACAATATTTCACTATAAGACCACCTAATATAATCTTGAGATATTTCAGCTCCACTTTTACCACATGATATGAGGGTATCAAGATTAGTTTCATACTCAACACTAGATCAATCATAAACTCTACCTCCCTATATGGTGAAAGACCATAGAATTCATCTATGAAAATGTTAGGGAATTCCCCACAAAATGTGGGAAGATCAATAAGATAAGAAACAACATCGGGATTAAATGCAATAGTAGACAACAAACCCCTGAGATCTGGGCAGGAAGGTCCTGCATGACCAAACCTTGGATTCCACTTTCCCTGAAACTCCTGAGATCTCCCAATGGTAGAAAGGAATGTGACATGTTGATGATAATAATCAACCTCACCATGATGAGTGATAAACCAATCTATCTCAATAATGATGTTAAAAAAATCCAGATCAAGACCGAGTAAATCCCAGACTAACTCAATGTTAGCTATCGATAGATAACAAGAAGGACATCAAAACCCCTACTTCAGATTGTTTTTAAGAGGTTTCACTAACTACAAAACAAAGTACATGAGATATGTTGGAAGTTTTAACACATAAACATTATGGGAAGATATAAATGAGTAGGAGGCACCTATATCAAATAAATCATTCACTATAGAAGATACAACAAAGATGATACCTCTCATTATTGCTTGACCCATGATAACCTCTGTTGGAGACTCATCCACCATGTGAAAGTGCTTCATTCTCAAGGCCTATGGCTAGATCCATATGGAATTTTAAGCTTCTAAATGTGCCATATTGGCCTTTGGATCCAATTATCCTTGACCATGACAAGGAATAGACATATCTTGATAGAATCACTATAGATGGTCATAGCAGCCATAACCTTGCATATCTTCATATGCTTGGAATAATAATTTTGGGTGTGGCCAACCTTGCCACACTAATAGAAAGTAAGGGAACACTAATGGATATAAATAATGGTGTAGAGGGGGTCCACTATTGAGAACCACATCCACTATTCCTACGATGCTCAAGACACTTTCTCTTCTTTCTCTATGTTCCATTGAATCTATAACTGGGTAGAAGAGAATGGGAAGAATAACTAATATTTTCTATTGTGTCCATTTATACCATCATAGACCTATCTTCCATCTCCTCATAGGTAGAAAAATTTAGCATAAATATATGATATCTGATATCTGGTTACAAACCCTATAGGTACTTATGATCCTTCAACTGATCATTCTACACTACCTTTGGATCAAAAAAAACTAGCTCCATGAACCGATTGGTGTACAATAACACCAAAAAATCTCCTTGATGAAAATAGAGGAACTTAAGATACTATTCCATCATCAAAGACTATGGAAAAAACTAATGGAATAAGAGGGTCTTGAAACTATTCCATTATAGTCCCACATTCCTATCTACCTGTACCATGGAATCACACCATCACTTGTTGGGACCCTCGAGTATGAATTATACACACTTCAACTTGATGGTATTAGGTGTATCTAAGAAGTTAAAGGTATGATTGAAATTTTATATTCAGTCCTCCACCTAATGGGTATTATTATTACCATTAAAGGATGCATGATTCTTGCATAAGAACTCATAATATCGATCCCTTTCTCCTCTAGCTCTTGGATATACCTCAACAACTACGTTATGGACTTGTAGTAAATTTTGGTCCAAAAAACATACTACTATTATGATATCCACAATAAGATCATGATCCAAAGGCATATTACCTTAAGGAGTATCTATTTCACTCTCCTATGGAACCCATGGAAGATGTCTCATAGGAATATCACTATACATCGAAAATAGAAGAAACGATCAAACAACTAGATAATCTCAGTTCAAACTAGAAAATCATAAGAAAAAATTAAGATTAAGATCAAGAAATCAACATAGGAAAAACAAATCCCAATATCCCATGGTAACTTGAGTCTTTTGACAACAAGAGTTGGCTGAGAACCCACCACAACCTATCACTCAAGTCTCAACAATCCTATCTTCAGTCTACCAAATGTCCCAAGATAAGGACTCTTGAGGATAAATAGCTGTGATACCGATTTTTCATGAACCAACCTAGGATACCCTCATAAACTAGAACATGACCCAATCCATCACATACCCAAAGTGTATTCCCAATCCCCATGGACTGGAGACTAGAACCTGAGAATCAACTAATATTGGACCCATAGGGGACTTTAGTGAGAGACTCCTTAAGAGGGGGAATGGTGAATTAGGGCATGAAACTCTTATTTGTTTCCCCATATACCCATGAAACTCTCAGTATCCTAAACAATATTTACCTCACCTATTAGTAAGGTCACTCTTGTTTTCACCTCTTAAGAGATGATCTAATTAACTAGTGTTCTTATATTATCCTTATTCTGATAAAATCGATGATCACTCAATCCACATGCACTGATTGTTGTCTTGCAAAATATAAGACAAGAAAGCACACAATACATATGAATTTTACTTGGTTCACCCGCACTGGTCTATATCCAAGGAGCACACACCAATGCTGTGTTTATATGAAAAAATACACTAATCTTCACTAGTATTATCGATATAATGATTTTGATATGGTCACTCCATGCCGGACTCAATATCTTTACAAGATTTAGGGTCTGGATCACTACCACCCAAGGGTCACTCACTTTTTCCTCTATCTTTTCTCACTGATTCAAGAGGGAATTCTTTTTGTCTCATAGTCCAATACATGACTTCACTTTATGATAGTTTATGCACTAATTTGTTTCCATTAATCTTCACTCCACGCTTTTAAAAATTAGTTGTGAACACCACCAATGCAGAAAATTCTTCTTCCCTATTGAATTAGTCTTCATTGAATACCAAATTACTTTGGAAAAGTCTTCAAGAAGTTCAAATAACATTATGTGTTGTGAAACATAACACTTTCATAGAACCTTTTCACTAATTTTGTGAAACATTCCTCCTATTTTCAAAAATTAATACTTTCATGAAACTCAGTCTTTCATGAAACTTTCAAACTTTTATGGATATTTATAAACCTCTATGAAACCCATTGGTCAGATTGACACAATCCTTTCTTTTTGGAACATATTTTTATATGAATCCTTCTCACAAGAAAAACCTTTGAAAAAATCTTTCATGAATTCAAAGCCTTTGGATATTAAATATGTTTGGCTTGTTCAAATGAGACAGGTATTCACCTATTTATAGATGTTGCCTCCCCTTTAGGAAACTTTCAATATATCTAACACCTTTTTGTTTAAATCTTCATTCATGTATGAAAAACTACCTTTCTTTGAAGAACATCAGGGAAATATTCTGTTTGTGAAAATTTTCATAATAATGAAAGTTACTGGATTTTACTTAGTGCCTCAACCATCTTTCGCAAAAAATTATTTTGTGAATATCCAAACCTTCATGAAATCAAACTTTCATTAATTCCATGAATTTTCCATATTTCCATGAGGCCTAGATAGAAATAAATTATTTGTGAAACTCTTCCCTTTTTAGAAACTTTTACCATACTCTAAATCTTGGACCCCAAAAATTTAGAAAACACTTATAAACGATGCCACCTTATACACTCAAATTTATGCACAAATTATCAATCTCCCATACCTTTTACTTGAATATTTGTTAATATACCTAGTCAAAAATAATTTTGGAACTCTACAACTAACCTTTTCATAATGCATCCCTGTATGGATGCTCCTATTTATTCGATAGCTCCAACCTATCTCTTAGTATTATCATGATCGATATTTCTATCTCACACATTGATTCATGCACTACACGAAATTATCCTTATCAGGAATATCACCATATCATTTAGATTTTTAAATGGTGAACAAAAAATCCAAAATACTTCACTACACTATTTCAATGGAAACACTATATCCAACATATCAACTCACCAGGGTTGATAGTGATAGGGTTGACAATGAATCCAATACATAACACATAGAAACACCAATTGTCATTGGTGTCCAACAATAACAAAACCCCGAGGGGGGGATGATTTTTACCAATATAAAGAAGACGAGATGACATATATATATATATATATATATATAGAAGAAATAAATAGTGCAAGAAACATTAGAAGAAATATATATGCCATTACTGAAAAAAGATAGTAGAAGCGATACAACTCAAAATAGTCAAAACAAACCCAAAGTAAAAGTCCAACAACCAAAGGAAAAAACCCAAAATGAGAAATAGATATTCTATACAATAAGTAGGTAATATCCACTATCTCACCACCATTATCCAAGACTAGCTGACCAAAACCTCACAACCTCACTGCAGTGCCTTTCCTTTCCCTACATCAAAATACAAGACCAGTTCCACAAACTGTCGAAGGGGTGTGCAGGGAGTGATCTAAATAGGATCAATAGAATTCCACCCATATTTTCCATATCAATTATCTATACAAAAAATCTCAATATTCTCATTTTAAAGAATACATGGAATGTTAAATTATAAAGAATTTTATATCAAAATCATGGTAAATATTTCCCCATTTTCCACTATTCTAAAAACAAGTTAGGTAAAATAGTTTCAAATAGTAATTTCAATAAGAATTTATCAATGTCAAAGTAGGAATATAAAATCCCAAACAATACAAATCCAAAAATCATGTAAGTCATGATAAGGATCACAATAGGTCATGCTAACAAACTACTCGTATCACAATCAATGACTAGTGCACTTAAGTCCTTAGAACACATGCCTAAGGAGTGAGAAACACCCCATGGGTGAACCCCCCAACAATTTCAAACCAAGTCCCTGGAAAAACAGGACTAAGGAGAATAGGGAACACCATGAGTAAACCCCCCAATAATAAAATGGAAGATGGACCCTAGATATACCTTCCACCTAAGTACCCAATATTTTCCAAGTGCTGTATTTTCCCAAAACATTTAAAAAGGGCCTTTAATAAAAAAAAATCCTTTTATTTTATTAAAACCACTTAAAAAAAACCATTTTGTAATGATTTAGAAACACCCATTTTCCTTTACCAAAAACAAGGGGGAAACCATCTTTTATTTCAAATCCATTTATTCATACAAAAAAACCATTCCAATTTATTTATAAATCAATTTATAAATTAGGGGTAATTATGGTTCATTCAAAAAAGGATAGAGAAAAAACAAACTACCTAAAACTCAGGTTGTACACACTTGTAACGAGATCTACCAACATTAGAAGGAATGAAAAGACAAAAACAGATGCCCTATAATTGATTCCAACATCTTAGAATCACATTATACAAAAAAAACAAATTGTAAAGAGGATGAATCACAACATACCCCAAAGAAATCACACCTACCGTATCATAACACATAAAGGACCACCACCAAAAGATTATTTCACAACACATATAGAAGTAAAAAGAAATAATTGTCAAACATATGATGAAAACCATATGATTTAATATTCACAAACATATCCAATTGGGTTTTCACGACCAATAGAAACAAAGAAGAAAAAATATTTCTTACTAAGAGAGATACAGTGAAACCACCACAAAGATCAAGCATGGAACAAAGTGACTTGAAGGAGCGTAGACACCCAAAATCTTCTGGAAGAGCCTAGGGTTAGAGGAAAGGAAGATCATGATATAATGAATTAGGATTCAGGATTTCATAAAACAAAACCTATAGGTCATGAATAATTCATGATGTAAATCTAGGATTCATAGCATGAATCCCAAAAATGTCATGTAAGTAGAAAAAGTAATAGCCTTGGGTTAATTTTTTTTGACCAAATAATTCAAAATGGGAACATGTTTCATGGCCTAAACCATTTTAATGATCTGAATGGAATTAAAGACATATTCTTAATGGAATATTCACATTGTGAACAACTTTCACAATATGATTTTACCCTATAAGAAGCACCCGGTCCAGGTTCTATATAAAACTCCCAGAAACCTTCAAAGTCCTCCAAACCTGAAAAATAGCCTTTTAAACATCAAAGGAAATTTACCTTTAACTATTATTTTACATGGAATATAACTGAGGATGTTGGTAATGGAAGCATTCTTAGTAGCGGGGAACCAATTCAACCTTGGTGTCTCTGTATTGGACAGACTCTATAACTAGTTAGGGTACATAGCGAGGTGGGAAATTCCTAAAAACATATGTGGCTCATTTCAATTTCTCCATGGATGGGTCATCACACATTTTTTGGGGGGTATGAGTTCCCAAAATCCATCACCCCTTTAATATTGGTATTCGATCGTCCCTCCTCAATATCGTTGGGGTTAGGCCATTGACTCTTAGCAAAGTCGAAGTGGTGAATAACATAAAAAACAATAGTAATTTAAAATTCACCCCCTTTAAACCCGAACTGGTGATATAGTTCATGATATATGGGGGAATTTAGAGGATAGGGAGAATCTTCAATATTTTTGGGGTGGGGAGTTGGTCACGTGAATTTTTGACAACACCTACTGCAAACCATACACCCTATCCTAGCTTTATTAGTAATTCAGGTGCATTCAACAACTATAAAAGAAGGTGTAATTAAGGTTTGGTGAGGAGATTTATAACTATATCCTTCATCAGTTGTGGTGGATACTCATAGTTGAGGTTGTTGGGGAGCTCATTAGAATAATGAAAAATAATCTTGATGCTGGCCTCATGAAGAATTATATTGGCCACTGGGTGGCAGCGTACCTGGGTGTGATCTTGTGCTAGTGGTTAATGAAGGTTGCACCATCAACTGATTCATATGAGAAAAATGGTAGTGGGTAGGATACTATTTGAGGTGAAAACCACACATCCAGGGATTAATATGGAGAATCATAGGTGGAACCTTGGGTTCTTGCCATGCCTCCACCTTCTAGAAGAGTAGGGATCCCTCATAAGTGACCATGGTGGAAAGAAGAGACTTCTCGTACATGGGTGACCTAGTCTGGGGAGACAATGGGGAAGAATCTATGCTATCTGGTGCAACCAACCAATGATGTATTCTTCCTAAAACTTTGGAAGGAATGGGGGACATTTCAACTATCCCAGAAACAAGATAAGCTATGGAAAAGGATTACCCAAGAGGGGATTGAGATTTCATAGGTTTAACTTATGTAGATCACAACCTGATTGAGATTTTGAGAGAGGTTTGACTATATGGAGGACATGAATTCCTTCACAAAATTTATAAGGAGGGTGAACCCACTATCCCTAAGTAAAGGTGATGTTTAGTGTGATACCAAAGGATATGATCTATACTAATATTCCAACCCATGATTCACCAGTCCTCAGTGATAACACATAAGGCTCCATTTATGAGGAGTCCTAGGGCTCCAACATTGACTGGGAAAGCTCCCAGAAGAGTGGGGAAGTCACCCCTAAGGAAGATGATTTGATTGAGGGCCTATTTGGTGAGGCAATTTTCTGTAACTATGCATTTCATATTTCTTTTTATTTAACACCTAAACTCTAAAATATTGACTCATGTAGGAATCAACTAAGGCAAGGAAAGGGGCCCCTGTCTAGGGTGAAGAGAGTTCCTCAACGAGCCCTGGGGAGACCAACTTGGAGTCTTCCCCTGAGGACCTAGTGGGAGAAGCATCCATAGTGGGTACCAGAGAGGAGGACTCTCCATAGTGGGGGGGGGGGGGGTCCTCACCCTAGAATTACAATTGTAATTCCCCATATTGTTGGGGGAGGCCTCTCGGGATGGTTGATTATCGATATCCCCATGCCTTCCCAAGGTTACTCTCTAAATCCCATCTACCCTAGTTCTCCAAAAGCTTCAATAATTGCTCAAATATTACATATTGAACTTTTTCCTCCTCATACATCTTTTAGGTAGATGGAATTGAGGGATCCTAGGGTATTTTTTTAGGTTCCAACTAGCGCCGAAGTGCCTCTAGTAGTGGAATTCCCGTTTGAGGCCTCAGACATGGATATCACTCAAGCCCTTTCCTTGTCAAATCTTTTATTTTTTGGAACAAGCCATGTATACCTTTTTTGTCACTATAAGTTGAAATAATTTTGTTTCCTTTGTCTAAAATAGTGCTTGAGGTAATGCATCCTCAGTAATCAGGTGTGGCTGAGGGAGCCATGGTACATGCTCCAACAACTGAGCTAATACTCGGGGAGCCAACCATTTTGGGTGAGCCAATACCAATCCTCGAAAAACATCCCATTTTATATGTGAATAAAGTAGTGGGGGAGGTAAATAATGCGGCTGGTGGAGATAATTTCATCAGTGAAGAGTCATATGAAGACGACCCTCCACTCAATGTAGAGCCCAGCCCATCTGAGAGGCTCTCTAAGGAGGACCCTACTGCCGCAATTCTCATGAATTCCCCTGAGAATGATCCCGCACTGCCTGAGGAACTAGAAGACTCTTGATTTTATGTCACTAAATTGAACTACGTTGTCTGATGTAGGGCATGAAGAAGCATGCAGACTTTCATTACTTGCATCTTAAATGTAACACCCCAAGACTTTACAATATTTTCATTTCTGAATAAAATTAATTTTATTTCTTGATTTATTTTTATGAAACACCATGTTAAGATTATTTTATACACAATAATGAGTTGTCTTGCGTTATACGCAAGACCCAGTTTTACTGAACAATAATATATTAATAAAATATTATCATTTAATATGATATAAAACTGTCACGAACCAGGCCGGGTCGCCATCCGACCCGGCGCCCGACCCGGTCCGCGGCAAGGCCCGAAGGGCGTTCCCGATCCCCACGGACTGGCACAAGTGCCCGGGTATCAAAACTGACACATGGGAACGATTTTACCCAAAATAGTAAAGACAAAACAACTGATAAGATAAAGAAACTGAAACTGAAAATAGACAACCAAACAAGGCCTTAAACTTAAAACAAATTCAGGGGTTTACAAATTGAACCCATAACCAAAATAAACAACCAGAAAAGAAATAAAAACTCAAACTCAAACCTCCATGAAATCAGAGGGGCGCAACATACACACGCCACAACACCAACCTGCACCAGAAGGCCATCAACAACCAGAACCACCATCGTTGAGCTCAACGCTTCAACCTGAAATATAAAAGAAACAGAATCTACATACACCCAAAGGTGTATGTAGGGTGTGAGCCAAAAGGCCCAGTAGGACGTCACCGAATAAAAAGGTTCCACGTAAAAATTATTAAAAGACAAATACATTTGCAATCTTAAATCAAAGCGAGGAAGTAAATGCTGGAACAGTTTTAACAAAAATAAAGGGTTTAAGGGAAACAGTTTCACATAGAACTACATAAATTAAAACGCACACACCTTTAAAAACAAATATCCAAAGTGTCACACCGACGAGCATAAAGTAACCAATGAGCACTAACATGGGAGAGGCCGCATGGGTGATTGCTAGCTTGGGTCCCTAGATCTACGTGTCTCGGTGAAACGTGGCTTAGAAGGCCACGACCCTCAGAAAATGTGGCTTATAAGGCCACGACCCTCAGAAAACGTGGATTAGAAGGCCAAGACCCTCAGAAAAGCATATGTTTAGTTAGTGTTGCAATCGTCAGTCCTGCCAGTGAAACCGGGTCGAGTCACCTCCGGAACACTAGGCCACTAGTCTAGTCTACCCTCCTAGCTACCCGGGCTTCCCGGTTTGTGCTCAAACAAGTTTCAAGTTCCTGTCAACTGTCACAATAACTCATAAAAGCCAAACAGGGTACTTACACATGCAAAAACACAATTTCCATACTCAACCCTGATTTTAAAACCACACGCACACCAAAAATCCTTTTTTTTAAAACTTAATCTACACTGCTTACACATTAAATTAAACTACATGCATAATTTAACAAAACACTTTGATGATTAATAAAACCCCTAAAAGTGTTTAGTAAAGAGTTTTCAAACATGTCGCAAAACTCAAAAAGGGGAAAAAAACATTTAGAACCCCTTTTTAAAATAAAACATATTCTGACACATGCCAAAACATAAACCACGTCATTCTCACTCCCTAACTCACACACTGCACAAATTACAAAAACAATAATAAACAATACGAAAGTAAAATCTTATAAAACATATTACAATAAATAACTTGAAGTTACCCACTAAACCCACGCCAACCCCTCTTTTACGACTTACACACCCGACATCATGACACAAATACAATTTGCATCACTTGCAGAACTTAACAAGATAACTGCACAATTCAAAATCACTAACAGAGTTCTTAGAAGAAAAACACACTCCTAATATAACCAACCTACTAAGTAATTTCCAATGCAAATCAAACATCAAATAAATCCAACTTCGCACAACAAAAATTAATTGAATAATATGTCAAAGAAATTAAGCATTGCAAATTAATTCGTCAAATAATAAATTGGACGTGGAACCACCTACCTCGGTGTGGTAGACTTCACAAATATGGTGCGCAAAGATCATCGCACACCAACCGCAACTCAAACAAACCAAAATTGACCCTAAAACAATAATTCAAACCCCAAATAAATCAATTTCAAACCCAAAAACAACAGAATATCTACGGTAAAATCCTATCAGAGAGGAGATAATAACCTTGAGGGTAGCCATCGATGCTTTTCCGGAAGGAAGGAAGAGATTTCGGCAACAAGGGAAGGGGCCTCGGCTGAGCTGCGGCCCGAGGCGCTGTGCGAGGCAGGGAGGACAGCGAATGGCGGTCACCAGACATAAGAGATGGAGGGAAGCAGGGAAATGGCGTCGGGGTTTTCTTTCGGAATAGGCACAAGCAGGCCTGGCAGGGGGGGCTCGGGAGTAGAACCGATTGATGCTGAGGGTTCCAAGGGAGGAGTGATGTCGTGACATGAAGGGAGGAGGGCAGCGAGGTGCATCACGTAGGGGGGTGCTGGGGTTCAGCGGAGCCACTTGACGAGGGGAGGAGGACGCAACCGAGAAGAGGGAACTGGACGACGACGGACCCGGGAGCACGACAGGAATAGGGGGCGACGCCGGATTGGAGAGTCACTAGGATGGCTGGACATGGGAGCGGCGCACGCGGACAGTCGAGCAGCGCGGATGAGCGGCGGGCTAAGAGGGGCGACAATGCGAGTGAGGAAGGGGAGAGTCGGCAGCCATGGGAGAGGGGTGCAGGGTCGCTCTTCAATCGGGCTGAGAGGGGGAGGCCACTGCACAGTAGTGCTCCAAGAGGAGAGGGAGCAGGGCGAAGCGGTGGTGGTATGGTGTGGGAGAGGGCTTGGCGCGACGGCGTGACGGGGAGCAGGGGTGCACTCCGGTGAGGTGGTGATGCTGGAGCAGGCTGAACTCGGGAGGAATTTGAGGGAGATGAGGTGCGGCGGAGGGTGCGATGAAGAACGGTGAACCAGGGGTGCGGCGCAACAGAAGAGAAAGAGAAAGGGAAAAGAAAAAAAGGGGGAAAGGGGGGCGACGGGTTGGCAACCCTAGCAAAAAAACAACTAAAAAAAAACAAAAAAAAAACAATGAAAAGAGTACTAAAACTAATAATATTAAAAATAATAAATAATATAAATGATGATAAATATATTAATGAAAATATCTTCACATAATAATAATTATAATAATATTTTCGTTATCATCATTAAAATGAGATTTATTAAATTTTTAACCCATTTTTTTTTTCATTTGATTTTATTTCTATTTTACCATTTATTTAATTATATTACATTATAATTAATTCATTTAATTTAATTATTTAAACAAAGGGCGGGTCACACGGCGGCCACAGCGAAGTCGCACGGCTTCGAAATTATGCTTCGCCCGTGCGCCGCATGATATCAAGTGCCGAAAAACTTGGTTATCGACAAAAAAACAGAATCAACCCGGACATAGCCCGTGCCTTGAAGAAAAATTTTAAAACCAAATAAGATAAAAATATCATCATAGTAAATTAATTTGGTGCTAACAATAATATCAAATCTTATAATATTAATATCTTAATAAAATTTACATTCTTGAAATTAACAATTACGATAATAATATTCTCAGACAAAGTTGTTATCATCCTCATTAAAATAGTCCCTTGAATCCAATTACACTTCTTATTTTTATTTTATTCCCATTTTATTATTCATTACATTTTATTCATTTTCCTTGAATATCAGGTAGGTCGTGTGGTGAGCCAGACGAGGTCGCGCAGCTTCGACCGCGGTGTGCTGAACGATGTCAAGACCAAAACATGCATTTCTTGAAATAAGAACTCAATAATTAAGTCGGGCCTTAACCCAGACTACCCGATGCCCAAAAATTAATAAAATAAGTAATTTAAAAATGATGGGTGTGACAATTCTCCCCACCATAATGCTTTCCGTCCCCGGAAAGCCACAACTAGAACAAAACACCAAAGCAGAAAACTACACTCCCTTTAGATTCAAGGGGATCCCCACAAACATCATGCAAAGAGAGGCAAAAACATCGTGCTCAGAGAGAGTGACTCAATGACGACTTCAAGAAATGCGTAAAAGACATTCTCCTATGTGTCGTCCATCCTAAAGGGCTAAAACGCCTTCAGTTGATTGTTTAAGAAGATGAGCCCTCACACCCACAAAAATCAACTTTCAAGCCGAAGTTTTCCTCAAGCACTCTCAGACAAAAACAACACCATTTGGCTAGAAAGAACAACAAGGTCATACCACGGCCACGAAACATTCTTATCACTTATTAACAACCTATCTTTAGAAACAGAACCAAAAATTTTAACGTGGGGAAGCCCGAGGGGCTCCCCACCATTAAGAACCTACTAACGCCCAAGACGGAACTGGAAAACCGATACGAGGAGGTTCGAGTGGACTCCCTGCCACTAAAGAAAGGTCCAGCACCGATTCATTCCAGAGACATTCGTGCGAGACCCAATGTGGGCCTCCCCACCATTATGAACATACTAACACCCAAGACGAGACAAGAAAACCAACATGGGGAGGTCCAGGCGGACTCCCCACCATTAAGGAAAGGCCAACACTGATTTATTCCAGAGACCTTTGTGTGATACCTATTGTGGATCTCGCTGCCATTAGAAGGAACAGAGGATACAAAACTTTGAAAAAAAAAAATTCTTGATGGTGACCAAACACCCCACCACAAGGCGCGGGGAGGGAGGGGCCCGACCACCAGGCGTCAAAACCACGACCGGCCACAAACCAACATCTCAAAATTTCCTGGATGAACACCATTCAAATCTGAGACTGAGTTACCCAACAGACTCTCATAAGGACCACTAAAGCGATTGCATCCAGTGGAACGCAATCCCCAAGACTTTAAGGCAACGAGACGAACACGCGTCCACATGGTCACGAAAACCTTATGCAACACGACGGCTCGTTCGAAGTGGAAAAACCTTGGAGAAAATTTAAACTGCCTCTACTTTTAACATTGGTGACAGGAATAAAGTTGGGGTCCCATACACTCCCGGGGTTCCTGACCACACGCCAGCTTCACTCTGAGGCCTATGGCTGGAGCCTTGATATTTCAAGCATCTCCTGCCTCGCAGTCAGGTATTGAGGACTCCCGTGCGAAGGTTCTCTTTTTGGTGTCACACGCAACCTCACTGCAACTGAGACAACACCAGAAACACAACACATTACAACATCTCACTGATCATACATGGAACATTTACCATCACAAGGGCTGAAATGGTGCATGCGCATCACCCTTTTTCACACTGAATGAGAACATGACACCACAAATCGTCACCTGAACATGACCATTGTTGTTGAGAGGAACATTATATGGAGAGGGACTTCAAACTGAGTCTTAATCAACACGTGACTCCTGAAATTTATCGTAGCATCCCCATGTGACTAGGTCTGCCACACTAGTGGTGTAACGTAGACCCTTTCTTAAACGAAACTAACAAATGACCAAAGGTCATTTAGAATAGTGGCCCGCACTGACCACTCTAGGCTGCTTCCACCTCTCCCCACTGGAATCTCCTTCTCCATTTCCAAACATAACATTAAAATTAAAGAGGTCAAACTTCACCCTTGACTATCAAAGAGAACTCACACTGCAAGGCGTCACCAAACATGACCCTTGAACCTGATGAAATTACCACAAATCCCTTCAAGACATTGGTCAACACTAATAATTCTGAACCGTTTTCACCCTTCCCTGCTGGATTTCCTTTCGCCGTTTCCAGGGGAAACCTTCAAATGCAACAACGTCAAATTTCATACCCGACGACTCAGACAACCCAAGGAAACCAAAACTCTGTTCAACTCCCCTTGCATGTCATCCTGCTGCGTGAGGATCCACTTAGTTGTAAAAAGGAGAGGTGGGTTCAATTCTAGAATTCAAAAAGAGAGTCCTTCAATCAACTGGAGTGTCGGCCAACGGCGAATTACCCGTAGCCGTACTTCAATCACATGTCAACACTTTATGGGGGGCATACACTAGTCAAGAAGGAAAACCATGGACCCAACCAAACTGGTCTGATGGTCATGACATACCACAAGCGAACACCAAGCGTGCAGGGGAAACCACTGCAAGGGCTCCCCGATGTACTTTTTCAAAAGAGACCATTAACCATATGCTTTCACACCAACTGACCAACAAAAATTCAAACTCAAGACACAAACTAGCCAGAAGGGATCCTTGGCTCAAAATGCCTCACCACCGACATTTCCAAAAACACAAGGACATGCCACACAAACACCATTTACTAAAACAACAAACTTTTCCTTTAACAAAACATTTTAAAAATAAGCAAAGTCAATGGGTTGCACAAACACCAATGGTGTCCCATGGGCCTCGCACATGCATGTTCTCGTGTCGCACTGGAACCCACCTCATATCCATCCAATCACTCATCCGCTCGTGCCATTAACCATTTTTTTTCAAAACCAAAACATCCAACCCACACCTTTCAAACCTCATACATCATTTTCTTTTTAAAGCGCTTCATTTAAAAATCATTTTTTTTCAAGTCTAAAACATTTTTACTTAAAAACCAAATTCTCACGAACCCAAACCTAAAGAGATGAGAAATGACGCAAGAGAAAACTTGTGTCAGAGGGTGACTGGAACGTATGGTTGGCAGCCATACGCCAGTCATGCCACTACCACGGAGGGTATTCTAGGATAGCGTCCCCAGCCCCACATGGCTTGCCAGACCCTGCGAGCTCACTAGGACACTGACCTTACCCTTTTTTTTCATTTCTCATGGACAAGATTAACCGCAATGACCAAAAACACAGACAAACCTCAACACACTTTGGTAACTTGAGTCCCGCCACGAGGTGTGCTGGCCAGGCACCTTACTCGCAGCCAGAACATCGAGTCCCGACAACCTTAACTCAAGTATACCGTGACTCTATCCTGAAAGAAAACGATCCAAGAGAGCAAACCTTTCCCTCTGATACCATTTTGTCACGAACCAGGCCGGGTCGCCATCCGACCCGGCGCCCGACCCGGTCCGCGGCAAGGCCCGAAGGGCGTTCCCGATCCCCACGGACTGGCACAAGTGCCCGGGTATCAAAACTGACACATGGGAACGATTTTACCCAAAATAGTAAAGACAAAACAACTGATAAGATAAAGAAACTGAAACTGAAAATAGACAACCAAACAAGGCCTTAAACTTAAAACAAATTCAGGGGTTTACAAATTGAACCCATAACCAAAATAAACAACCACAAAAGAAATAAAAACTCAAACTCAAACCTCCAAGAAATCAGAGGGGCGCAGCATCCACATGCCACAACACCAACCTGCACCAGAAGGCCATCAATGACCAGAACCACCATCGTTGAGCTCAACGCTTCGACCTGAAATATAAAAGAAACAGAATCTACATACACCCAAAGGTGTATGTAGGGTGTGAGCCAAAAGGCCCAGTAGGATGTCACTGAATAAAAAGGTTCCACACAAAAATTATTAAAAGACAAATACATTTGCAATCTTAAATCAAAGCGAGGAAGTAAATGCTGGAACAATTTTAACAAAAATAAAGGGTTTAAGGGAAACAGTTTCACATAGAACTACATAAATTAAAACGCACACACCTTACTTTAAAAAAAAATATCCAAAGTGTCACATCGACGAACATAAAGTAACCAATGAGCACTAACATGGGAGAGGCCGCATGGGTGATTGCTAGCTTGGGTCCCTAGATCCTCGTGTCTCGGTGAAACGTGGCTTAGAAGGCCACGACCCTCAGAAAACGTGGCTTAGAAGGCCACGACCCTCAGAAAACGTGGCTTAGAAGTCCACGACCCTCAGAAAAGCATATGTTTAGTTAGTGTTGCAATCGTCAGTCTTTCCAGTGAAACCGGGTCGAGTCACCTCCAGAACACTAGGCCACTAGTCTAGTCTACCCTCCTAGCTACCCGGGCTTCCCGGTTTGTGCTCAAACAAGTTTCAAGTTCCTGTCAACTGTCACAATAACTCATAAAAGCCAAACAGGGTACTTACACATGCAAAAACACAATTTCCATACTCAACCCTGATTTTAAAACCACACGCACACCAAAAATCCTTTTTTTAAAACTTAATCTGCACTGCTTACACATTAAATTAAACTAGATGCATAATTTAACAAAACACTTTGATGATTAAGAAAACCCCTAAAAGTGTTTAGTAAAGAGTTTTCAAACATGTCACAAAACTATTAAAGGGAAAAAAACATTTAGAACCCCTTTTTAAAATAAAACATATTCTGACACATGCCAAAACATAAACCACGTCATTCTCACTCCCTAACTCACACACTGCACAAATTACAAAAACAATAATAAAAAATCCGAAAGTAAAATCTTATAAAACATATTACAATAAATAACTTGAAGTTACCCACTAAACCCACGCCAACCCCTCTTTTACGACTTACACACCCGACATCATGACACAAATACAATTTGCATCACTTGCATAACTTAACAAGATAACTGCACAATTCAAAATCACTAACAGAGTTCTTAGAAGAAAAACACACTCCTAATATAACCAACCTACTAAGTAATTTCCAATGAAAATCAAACATCAAATAAATCCAACTTCGCACAACAAAAATTAATTGAATAATATGTCAAAGAAATTAAGCATTGCAAATTAATTCGTCAAATAATAAATTGGACGTGGAACCACCTACCTCGGTGTGGTAGACTTCACAAATATGGTGCGCAAAGATCATCGCACACCAACCGCAACTCAAACAAACCAAAATTGACCCTAAAACAATAATTCAAACCCCAAATAAATCAATTTCAAACCCAAAAACAACAGAATATCTACGGTAAAATCCTATCAGAGAGGAGATAATAACCTTGAGGGTAGCCATCGATGCTTTTCCGGAAGGAAGGAAGAGATTTCGGCAACAAGGGAAGGGGCCTCGGCTGAACTGCGGCCCGAGGCGCCGTGCGAGGCAGGGAGGACCGCGAATGGCGGTCACCAGACATAAGAGCTGGAGGGAAGCAGGGAAATGGCGTCGGGGTTTTCTTTCGGAATAGGAACAAGAAGGCCTGGCAGGGGGGGCTCGGGAGTAGAACCGATTGATGCTGAGGGTTCCAAGGGAGGAGTGATGTCGCGACATGAAGGGAGGAGGGCAGTGAGGTGCATCACGTAGGGGGGTGCTGGGGTTCAGCGGAGCCGCTTGACGAGGGGAGGAGGACGCAACCGAGAAGAGGGAACTGGACGACGACGGACCAGGGAGCGCGACGGGAATAGGGGGCGACGCCGGATTGGAGAGTCACTAGGATGGCTGAACATGGGAGCGGCGCACGCAGACAGTCAAGCAACGCGGATGAGCGGCTGGCTAAGAGGGGCGACAATGCGAGTGAGGAAGGGGAGAGTCGGCAGCCATGGGAGAGGGGTGCGGGGTCGCTCTTCAATCGGGCTGAGAGGGGGAGGCCACCGCACAGTAGTTCTCCAAGAGGAGAGAGAGCAGGGCGAAGCGGTGGTGGTCTGGTGTGGGAGAGGTCTTGGCGCGACGGCGTGACGGGGAGCAGGGGTGCGCTCCGGTGAGGTGGTGATGCTGGAGCAGGCTGAACTCGGGAGGAAGTTGAGGGAGATGAGGTGCGGCGGAGGGTGCGATGAAGAACGGTGAACCAGGGGTGCGACACAACATAAGAGAAAGAGAAAGGGAAAATAAAAAAAGGGGGAAAGGGGGGCGACGGGTTGGCAACCCTAGCAAAAAAACAACTAAAAAAAACAAAAAAAAAAAACAATGAAAAGAGTACTAAAACTAATAATATTAAAAATAATAAATAATAATAATGATGATAAATATATTAATGACAATATCTTCACATAATAATAATTATAATAATATTTTCGTTATCATCATTAAAATGAGATTTATTAAATTTTTAACCCATTTTTTTTTCATTTGATTTTATTTCTATTTTACCATTTATTTAATTATATTACATTATAATTAATTCATTTCATTTAATTATTTAAACAAAGGGCGGGTCACACGGCGGCCACAGCGAAGTCGCACGGCTTCGAAATTATGCTTCGCCCGTGCGCCGCATGATATCAAGTGCCGAAAAACTTGTTTATCGAAAAAAACAACAAAATCAACCCGGACATAGCCCGTGCCTTGAAGAAAAATTTTAAAACCAAATAAGATAAAAATATCATCATAGTAAATTAATTTGGTGCTAACAATAATATCAAATCTTATAATATTAATATCTTAATAAAATTTAAATTCTTGAAATTAACAATTACGATAATAATATTCTCAGACAAAGTTGTTATCATCCTCATTAAAATAGTCCCTTGAATCCAATTACACTTCTTATTTTTATTTTATTCCCATTTTATTATTCATTACATTTTATTCATTTTCCTTGAATATCAGGTAGGTCGTGTGGTGAGCCGGGCGAGGTCGCGCAGCTTCGACCGCGGTGTGCTGAATGATGTCAAGACCAAAACATGCATTTCTTGAAATAAGAACTCAATAATTAAGTCGGGCCTTAACCCAGACTACCCGATGCCCAAAAATTAATAAAATAAGTAATTTAAAAATGACGGGTGTGACAAAAACCTAGATATTAAATTAGAGTTTATGAATAGTATTAACCTCATTTTGAATTTTATATATTAAACACATTTTTAACATTCATCTTATGTGTTTCTTTGACACAATATAATAACAAATTCAATTTTTCGGATAAAAGAAGTATTTTTCAAAAAAATGCAGTTTTGCCGCCTTTTGATGGTGCACCCATTTTAAATCCAATATTTGACACTTTTATATATTAAATTTGACAAAATAAATTTATTCTTTGGAATCAGGTCATCAAAATTTAGTTTGGATAAATTTTTGGTGTTTTTCTGATAACTTTCATATTTTGATGAATAGTGAAAAATACTAAATTTTAATTGAAAACAAATTTTTTAATCAAAATAATTTATAGTCTTAAATTATACATTTGAATATTTTTAAATTATAATTAGATTATATTTTTATAATTTAATATAATGTAGTTCATTGTAATTATTTTCACATTAAAATTAGATATAAACACATGTCAATATTTTGATGGTTTTTACTTTTGACAATCCTGTTTTCTCATTTTGTCAATAGGGATTAATTTTAAATTAATTAATGCAACTTATATGTTTCAAATTTTGAAAAATGGATTCCATATTTGGAATCAATGAGTCCAAATTATGTTAATAGGTTTCTTTTTTTTGGATATTATGAATAGTAACTTTAATAATTTTTTATATTACCACGTTTAAGTGTAAATTGGGTAATTAATGGTAAATATAATATTATAAAATTACATTCACACATGTAAAAATCCTATTGGATGACTAAATTAGACCCTTATAACCTATGGTTTGAAATGTAGTCACTTAATGGCCACTTTACCATGAATATGACATTAATATTATTAAAATCAATGAATGTGCCAAAATGTCACACTCTCATTTTATATAAGTATATTAATTTTAATATAGGGATAACCAGGAGATAAAATTGACTATATGTAGTATATGGAAATATAATAGAATTACCTACATCATATAAATTTATTTATAATTTTTATAGATTAAATAATTACCATTAAGGATGACACAATAGTGACACAAAAATTATTTTATTAATAGAATTATTAAATAAATGATTTTAAAAATATTAAAAGAAATATAATTTGAATTAATTAAGTTTCTATACGAATTTTATAGGTGACTATGACATGTTATTATTATATTTAATGTTTTTTAGAAGTTAAATTATATTTTTATTTTATTTAAAATCAAAGAAATGAATAATTTCAAAATTGACACTATTGATATTTAATAAAAATAACATTTTATTAAATTATTTAAAAATCATAAAAATATTTAAAAATTAAATTGTGATAATTATAAGGTCTAAAATGTCATAAAATATCCATTTATTCTAAATTGACACCATATAGTTAAATATTTATAACTATTTAATATTTAGAATGTTATTACCATAATTAAAATTAAATAGATTAAATAAGGATAAATCAAAATGATAAGGTTTAAAATAAAATCAAAACATGTCTAAATTTTATTGTTTGAGATTATTTCGACCCATAATCATATTATATCATAAATTATCCACTTTGGAGCGATTTTTATTTAAAAATTAATTTATATTAATTTAATAGTTTTGGTATTTCCAAAGGTGCCCTCCCCCCTCTTATAAAATGAAACCTCTCCTTCCCTTTTAATCACACATCTAAAGCCTTTTGGTTCAGCCAAACTATACCCATTTACTCTCCAAACTTCAATCAATAAATACTAGAGGACATATATTGCGAATAAATCCATCCTAAGGATTCATTTTGTACAAATCAATAGGAGACACCCAGAAAAGAGGTAATTGCTTTATCACCTCTTTCAAAGTTATTTTCTTCTTATACTTACTCTTTCTATGTTGTTTACATATAAAAATAATAACTCCAGTATCATATATATACTTATATGTTATTATAATTATGGGAAAACCTTATACCTCCTTTTATACATCCTATGTATAACAATATCACCATGCGTGCGTACGTACGACTTACCGTCTCCACGTCATGGTGAATTTTTTTATTCAATAATACTTTATTTGAATGGGTATAATGATGAGTATAATGTATGTAAATAATAAATATAACATGATAATTATTCTTTATAGTTAATATACCATCCAATTCCATACCATTTAACCATCAAGTGAATGATACCGTCGCTTGTGCGTACGTATGACCTACCGTCTCCACGACGTCCAAGTTAACCATTCAAGAATGATTATAAAATTTATATGATGAGTAAAAATAATAATTATTAACTTAATATCATTCTATATATAACTAAAATACATCCTATTAATAACAAACATGACTTATAGGACAAAACAAGAATGGGAAAATAAAGCAGTTAACACCCGAAACAACGGTACGTAATACAGAAACATTATTAACAAAATGATAAAAGTGGGTCATATATGATATCATAAATATGTATATGGTTCTGGTATAATTTAATATCATAATTTAACCATTATACATGAGGTTAATACACCCTCGACTAACAGAAAGTACAAGGTAAGAGTTAATTTCACAATCTCTTTATTATCCAAGATTGCTTATACGTAAGTATCTAATGGGATATCCTTATCATCTATGTCCATGTTTATTAAAATGTATTTCAAAATATTATAATTTTTTTTTAAAGTCATTTTTACCCATGTTTTAATTTTTACAAAACATTTTTAAAGGAATCTTTCCATCGTTTTCCAAACGAGGTACTTTATAACCTTTTCAAAAAATTAAGGAAAGAATGTTTTTTTAACTTATACAGTGCAAGTGGCTATTTTCTTCAGTTATGATGCCTTAACACTTTGAATCTTTCCCTACAATATTATAAGTTTATTTTTAAAATAAATATTTTCTTTTATAATTATGAGGCTTCTAAATTATTTCAAAGTAAAAAGGGAAATTTTCCTAAAAGTTTTTTAATGAATTTATTAAATTATTTTCATCTATGTCAACATCATTTATTGGATATGTAGGTTCTGGGCACAGTGAAAGCACGTTGGTGGGTGTACCCAACTTTAATTTTAGCGTTAACAACAATCAATCTGAGATCCGTCACGATAATAAAACTCCAGATCTTCGGAATAGAACGAAGAATGAAAAAGAAAGAGGGGAGTCCTAGAACCATAGATAGGATCATCATATGTTGGTTATAATTAATTTAATTAATTGACAAGAATTACCTTGATGGAATTATTTATTAGTTGATGTTTCTGGTCATGATCTGACGTGATCCGTCGTTATGTCATAGAATCCAAGTGTAGAATTCCTCTAGCGGTGATCCACACGTGCTCCACGTATCTCTGGACGTCGGCGAAGGGATCTTTGGGTGCTAGCGCGGAAGAGCCTTCACTTGTGATATACACCTTTGATTAGCTTGATCCGGTGGAGGTGGATCTCTCTCTCATAGCTTGAGAGCATTCTTGGTGGAAAAAGAATTCTCTCTTGGCTTGAGAGCTTTTTCAAATCTGTTGTGCACACCCACCAGAAAAATGGCTTGGATAATGAGAAATATATAATTGGTATTTTTAATTACATAGAATAATAAAATGAATTAATTACCTGAAAGTATTTATTCATTTCATTTAATTCTTAGTAATACCCCATGTATAATAATAAAAGTTGACTATTATTATTACCTCACATGAATCCAGCGAATTACACCTAATATTATTTAATTAAATAAATAATATTATTTCTCATAAATTCCAAGAAAAAAATACACGGCGTGTATATTTAATATACACGACTTGTACTTTTGTTTTTTCCATTTTTATTTATTTCCTCCACCACATTTATTTAACCTTGAATAATGGATATTTATTTCTCAAATAAATTTCACTACATTACTCGCTTATAAATATATATTATTTCACCCACAATATAATCTCTCGAATAACTAGTATCAAAATAAATGCGATTAGGCATCCTTGAATAATTATGAAACCACAATCGAGAATAATCATTATTCAACTTGTTAAATTAATATTTAACTGAGATACTTGGACACACTTAGTGTGTGACCCTCTAGGCCTCTTTCTCAGTGGCATTAGGCGGCGCCTACCTAAAGTCCAAGGTTAGCATATAGCAACACGCCAAGGCACCCATAGAGAAAGAAGTTAACGCTGCAATGACGTGTCACCTCCTACGAATGCTTACCGTGTAATGTAATCCCTTTGTATCGATATCTCGAATCAAGCGGGATGCATGCTAGTGCCATAAACCCATGTGCTCGATTATTCTTTCTTTGACTTCCTAGAATTGAACTCTCCCATTCCTTACCATGGCCATGGATTTATTTAGTCTATATCAATTCCATCAAAGGGCCTGAGATATCTACTTCTATTATGGAACAAAAGGGATAAATCCTTTCTCGCATTATCTATTAATGCAGTATTACTCGTGACACACCCAACATATCCTACGTTGATGCAAACAGTGTGTCGTCACACTTTTTGTCAATACATCTAAGTGTGTGAGTTGTAATACCCATTAATAATAATCTTAAAGTCTAAGGACCAATACACATGTCCGCAGATAGGAACATCCAATGACACTATGAAATGTGGATTTCCTACTGGTGGGTCTCGTTCTCATAATATCCTCCTGGATATTACCAAGGGCACACACCATGAGAAGGTACCTCAAAGTTTTATGAGTCCTTACCCCTAATGGCCTGTATTATTTGTGTCCCTCAAATAATATCATCCGACCATAGAACATATATTTAAGAACAGTGTTATGACATTTCTGAGTTCTCATCATAGCAGGGATCCACTATGAACCTTTAATGAAACAACTATCCTTAGGACATTATCAAATGCATTGTCACAAAGAAGAACAATCAATATGTGATAAGGTATTTATTAATGAATAAAGTACAAAGTAGTTGGTTCTAGGCCACCAACTCCAAGAGAATCCCACTTGGAATAGAGCCAACTACTAACAACCTTTAACCCGCTAGCGCTCACATGATATTCATGCTTCTGCTGAGATAGAACTTTAGTCATGGGGTCTGCCACGTTCTCTTCTGTGGACACTCTGCTCACTGCAACTTCACCCCTTTCATAGAAATTCCTCAAGAGGTGATACTTCTAGAGTATGTGCTTTGTCTGTTGATGTGACCTTGGTTCTTTTGCAAGATCCACCGCTATAGTATTATCACAATATAATGTGATATGATCTTTACTTCTAGGAATTACATCAAGCTATTGGACAAAGTTTTGAATCCAAACAGCTTCCTTGGCTACATGAGAAGCCGCTATATATTTAGACTCCACTATAGAATCGGCAATAACTGGTTTCTTTGAACTCTTCCAGCTCACAGCTCCTCCATTGAGACATAAAACATATCCAGATTGCAACTTCAGATCATTTTGATCTGTATGAAATCCAGTATTAACATACCCTCTGATGATAAGCTCCTCATATCCTCCATACACTAGGAACACATCCTTAGTTCTTCTCAGATACTTAAGGATTGTCTTAACAGTAGTCCAATGCTATTCTCCTGGATCTGCTTGATATCTACCTACCATGCTCAGTGCATAAGCAACATCAAGCTTGGTACATAACATGACATACATTATAGATCCTACAGCCAAAGCGTATGGGATATTACTCATTATATCTTTCTCCTATTGTGTCTGAGGACACATTTTCTTAGAAAGATGTAGGCCATGTGCCACTAGAACCAATCCCCTCTTGGATTGTTCCATACTAAATCTCTTAAGTATCTGGTCAATGTATATACCCTAACTTAGTCCAAGTAGCCTCTTGTATCTATCATGAATGATATTGATCCCTAGAATGTATGCTGATTCACCCAAGTCCTTCATGGAGAAACACTTGTTCAACCAGTCCTTAACTGACTATAAGACCGGTGCATCGTTTCCAATAAGCACTATGTCGTCAACATATAATACTAAGATAACGACTGCATTCCCATTAAAATTCTTATAAACACATGGATCACATTCGTTCTTAATGAAACCAAATTACTTTATGGATTCATCAAATCGAATGTTCCATGATCTGGATTCTTTCTTTAATCCATAAATGGATTTCTGCAACTTACAAACCCATTTGGCTTCACCTGGTGTCACAAAACATTCTGGTTGTGTCATATAGACATCTTCCTAAAGGTTCCCGTTAAGGAATGATTTTTTGACATCCATTTTCCAAATCTCGTAGTCATGGTAAGCTGCTATGGAAAGTATGATTCTTATGGATTTAAACATGGAAACTAGAAAAAAGGTTTCATCATAGTAAATTCCTTGACGCTATCTGAATCCTTTAGCCACTTGGCTTGCTTTATAGGTGATAACTAGACCTTCCATGTCCAGTTTTCTCTTGAATACCCATTTTCATCCAATAGGCTTTACATTAACTGGCTCATCGACCAAAACCCAGACTTGGTTCTGATACATGGAATCCATCTCATAATTCATAGCTTCTAGCCATCTTGCAGCTTCTGATATTTCTACTTCTTCCTTGTAGGAGAGAGATTCATCATTGTCCAATAATAATGATTCATCATCCTCGGTGACTAGGAAACCAAATCTCTCTAGTTCCCTTAACTCTCTTGAGCTCCTACGCAGTACTTGTGTTTCTGGAACCTCTTCCATGGGGACCTGTGGAACTTGTTCCCGTACCAACTCCTGTGTATCTTGAGAATCAACTTCATTGAAGTAAATTTTTCTCCCACTATCTCTTTTGATGATGTGATCCCTCTCAAGAAAGACAGCTTGTCTGGCGATAGTCACTTTCTTGTCTGAAGGGCTATATAGGTAATATCCTTTCATTTCTTTAGGATATCTTATAAAGATACAAATCGTGCCCCGGGGTGCTAGTTTGTTGCCTGAGAAGGCCTTAACAAATTCCTATCATCCCCATAAATGTGTGTGCAGAAAAATGGGTTTCTTTCCATTCCATAACTTGGAGGGAATTCCATTTTCCTCCTTAGTTGGTACTCAGTTTAATGTGTATGCTGCAGTTTGTAATGCATACCCCCAAAAGGATAATGGAAGATTTGCACGACTCATCATCGACCTCACCATGTCCAACAAGGTGCAGTTCCTCCTTTCACTAACACCATTCCACTGTGGTGTATAAGGATGAGTGAGCTGAGATAGAATCCCAGACTCCCGTAGAAGATTGATAAACTCTTGGATAAAATATTCTCCACCTTGATCCAATCGAAGCTTCTTTATCTTCTTACCAAGCTTATTCTCTACTTCATTCTTGAATTCCTTAAATTTTTCTAAGGATTATGACTTATAACTCATTAAGTATACATGGACATATCTAATCAAATAATTAGTAAAAGTAATGAATTAAGAATATCCACCTCTAACTTCTACTAAGAATGGTCCCCACACATTCGTGTGCACCAATCCTAGAAGCTCTGTGGCCCTTTCACCCTGTCCACCGAAAGGTGGCTTGGTCATTTTACCTTGTAAAAAAGCATGAAATCTATCAAGTGGTTTTATCTCTGTAGAGTCTAAATAGCCATATTGGTAGAGCTTTTTCAAACGCTTCTCGTTTACATGACTGAGATGGTAATGCCACAACTGGGTGATGTATGATTCATGTGAGTTTGTTTCATTATCGATTTCCAACACTTGCTTTTCATAATTTAATACATACAAACCGTTATTTAAATGTTCCATACAATAACATATGTTGTTCTTATAAAATAAACAACCCTTATTTAAAAATTTGAAAATAAATCCATCCATATCCAAACAAGATACATAAATTATGTTCTTGGTAACACTAGGCACATAATAACAGTTATGTAAAATCAAAATCATCCTAGTTGGAAATGAGATATGGTAATCACCAATGGCCAACACAGATAGCCTTGTGCCATTGACATATTGAAGATCCACCTCTCCTCTAGTAATATTTCTAAATCTACTTGGTTCCTACATTTGAATACAGATGTGAGCCCCACAAGCTGTATCTAATACCCAATGTGTAGAAATGGAAATATTACACTCGATAATGAACACACCTTTAGCTTCCCCACACTTTCGGGAGTAATTCCTCTTCCAGTGGACTTGATTTCATCATGAAAAACATACTGCCTCCAATTCCTTGCCCTGTCTCTAGATCTTCCCCTTCTTGGAGGGATGCCACTTAGGGGCTTCATACCGTTTATAACTCTTTGGCCCCTTTTCCATGTCCTTCCTTTTCTTATTCACCATAAGGACTACGGGTTTGTCATGCCCCATGTCCTTATCTACCTGGAGAATTAAGGTTAGAAGTTCCAATAGACTCTTCTCATTATTTATCATGTTATAATTGATAATAAAGCTAGAGAAGGTCTTGGGCAGTGATGATAAGATGAGATCTGTATGCAACTCATCCAAGAACTTAATCCCTAAGATGTCCAGGCATTCATTGTAGCTAATAAGATTGACTACATGAGGCCTAGCTGGCACAGGATCTCCAATATTAGTTGTAAACAAAGCGTTGGAGATCTCATATCTCTCCTGTCTCGCCTTCTCTTGGTAGAGATCCTTAAGGTGAGACATCATGTTATACGCGTCCATGTTTTCATGTTGCTTCAAGAGCTCTTTAGACATGGACGATAGCATTAAACATTGGACATATGTGGTATCATCCATATGTTTCATATAGAGAGATAATTCCTCATCACTGGCCTCTTTTCTAGGTGAAACTAGAATAGGCTCCTCCAGCATGTATAATTTCCTCTCATGGAGAAGGATGATGCGTAAACGCCTCTGCCATTCTTGGAAATTGGTGCTGGTGAGAAGGTTTTCCTTCTAAATTATGGTTCACAATGATATGTTTAATGTAATTTTTCTTTCCATTTCTACAAATTAAGATGATAAAAGGTTTATTACTTTATGATGATAAAAATAAGATAAATAAATAAATTAATACTTTTTAGTCTCCCACTATTTTATCAAAATCCAATAGCCCTCACCATTGACTTTAGAATATTCTGTTGCCTAAATATTCTAGTGTCAAGGATCCATATTACCCTTCGCATTACCCAAACTAGGGTTGATCAAGCAACTTGAAAGATTTTAGGTAGGCATTCCAAATGCCAACTGCATTAACTCACAGCTCCTTGATTTGTTGAGTGGACTCCCCAATCCTAAAACCCTTTTATTTTTGGATTTCCTCAACCTTTGCCTCTTGGTCACACCAAGTCCTACTGTGGAAGTAAACCCTTTATGTAAACCAAGTCAAGTAAACCAAAAACCTTGAATTATAATTCCCTGATAATTGAAAGCACAACAACTAGGGTTGGTCAAGCACTTTGAACTATGGTTTGATTCTAACCAAGATTGTGGAAGGCTATACCGACTTAATATTTCTTTGAGGGATTTTATCCTTATATATAAATTTACAATTTTTTATCTTTGATTACATGCTTGTTAATATTAAGTGGGATATTCTTAAGTGATTAACCATGTCTAAGATAATATTTACACATAAGACGGTCTTATTTTAGTTCCATCTTGCATGCTTGTTTAATTCATTAATTGTGTGATTGTGAAAACGCACCCACAATAAATAAACCATGCAACTAACAAAAATAAAATAAATTGAATGATCATGAGCTTGTTCTATTGGTTAGTTTATCTAGCGGTTGATAAACTAACCCAATACCTAGGGAAGAAACACCTTGAACCTTTCGGGTTTGTGTTTACAGCTTTCCACTTGTCCACCTTTCTATCTCCTTGGATTGGTTTTACCTTGGCTTCTGACTTGAGCCACCACCACTAGCTTGGGAGCTCCATCCATTACATATGCATTTATCTCACATGCAGGTGAGGGGTAAAATGGGTTTTTACATAAAAGAAACTTTGGGCGCGTACACCCTACATATTGATGAGGAGAAGGCTCGTAGGCCAACAAATTTAATTTAAATAAATAAATTAAAAGAAACCATTCACATACAAAGGTCTTGCTCTAGCTCATGATCATCTATACATGCAACGATATTTATGCATAAATAAAACTAGCATTCAATTCTTTAATGGTTATTGTTTAAGATAAATCACGCTCGAATCAATTAATTATCTTTAATTAATCAATCCATTTATCTTAAAACCTTTTCTGAATTTCCTTGAGATTCTCATCCATGATAATTTTAAACAAATAAATTCATTTAAAATTATCTTTGTACATAACTTGTACATTGAAGGAAACATAGTGAATTCCCATTCATAACTACCTAATGAGTAGAAATGAACATTACACACATGATAAATTAAAAACATATATATAAAACACCTATCACATATTTTTCCTCATCTTTACACCTGTGATATGGTACACGTCTCAAGGGTTTGTATAATATAATACTAAATTTTAATAAATCTGCGTAATTTGGATGAGTACACGTTGTGTATTTCAGACTACACGACATGTACTTATGTTCACCGTCCATCTGAAGTACACACCTGGGGACATGGAGTGTAGATGTACTTTGGAAATATTCTGAGTACACGACGTGTTCAATGGGACACATGCCATGTAGTATCCGCATTACACGGTTTCCAGCTGGGCAATCCATGTACAGGGTACACAGTCCAACCCTAACCCGAAGGGACTACACGCCGTGTTCCATGGGCCACACGGCGTGTAATCCGGAAACCGTGTGCCACCTATTCTTGGTCTACACACAGAGTCTTAAATACTCATATAGGATCCATTTACATGGCCTGATTTGGCGGACCAGTCCAATGCATTAACCTAGACTACACGACGTGTACTGCCGAATACACACCATGTATTCTAGTTTTGTACATCCAGGAACGTTTGGCACCTCTAGATGAGATCTTCTATTTTATTTTTAATCAAAATTAAAAGAAAAATTTGTTTCTCTAAGGTGAATGAGAAACGAGAGAGGATGAATAGATCTCAAGATTCAGATTTAAAGAACGATTAACTTGAATTGAAATAACTAAATTATTAAATGCGTAAATCATCAACGAAAAAACTAAATAATTATAATCAACGATATGACCCCTTTGATACCACTTGTAGGTTCTGGGCATAGTGGAAGCGTGTTGGTGGGTGTACCAAACTTTAATTTTAGCGTAAACAACGATCAATCTGAGATTTGTCACGATAATAAAATGCCGAATCTTCAGAATAGAACGAAGAACAAAAAATAAAGATGGGAGTCCTAGAACCATATATAGGATACTCATATTTTGGTAATAATTAATTTAATTAATTGACAATAATTACCTTGATGAAATTATTTCTTCATTGATGCTTCCGGTAACGATCTGATGTGATCCGTCATTGTGTCTTAGAATCCATGTGTAGGATTAATCTAGCGGTGATCCAAACATCCTCCACGTATCTCTAGACATCTTTGAAGGGATCTTCGGGTTCTAGAATGGAAGATCCTTCACTTGTGATGTCCGTATTCAATCATCTTGATCCGATGGAGGTGGATCTCTCTCTCGTAGCTTGAGAGCATTCTTGGTGGAAAAAAGAATTCTCTCTTGGCTTGAGAGATTTTCCAAATTTGTTGTGCACACCCACAAAAAAAATGGCTAAGCTAATGAGAAATATATAATTGGGATTTTTAATTATATATAATAATAAAATTAATTAATTACCCGAAAGCATTTATTCATTTCATTTAATTCTTAGTAATGCTCCATGTCTAATAATAACAGTTGACTATTATTATTACCTAACATGTGCCCAACGAATTACAACTAATATTATTTAATTAAATAAATAATATTATTTCTCATAAATTCCCAAAAAAAAACACACGGTGTGTATATTTAATATACACGGTGTGTAATTTTGTTTTCCCATTTTTCTTTATTTCCTCCACCACATTTATTAGACCTTGAATAATGGCTATTTATTTCTAAAATAAATGTCACTGCATTACTCGCTAATAAATATATATTATTTCGCCCACTATATATTCTCTCAAATAACTAGTGTCGAAATAAATGCGATCAGGAATCCTTGAATAATTATTAATCCACAATCAGGAATAATCTTTATTCAACTTGTTAAATTAATATTTAACTGAGATACTTGGACACACTTAGTGTGTGACCCTCTAGGCCTCTTTCTCAATGGCATTAGGTGGAGCCTACCTAAAGTCCAAGGTTAGCATCTATCAACATGCCAAGGCACCCATAGTGAAATAAGTTAACTCCGCAATGACATGTCACCTCCTACGAATGCTTACCGTGTAATGTAATCCCTTTGTCTCAATATCTCGAATCAAGTGGGTTGCATGCTAGTGCCATAAACCCACGTGCTTGATTATTCTTTCTTTTAATTCTTGGAATTGAACTCTCCCATTCCTTACCATGGACATGGATTTATTTAGGCTATATCAATTCCATCAAAGGGCCTGAGATATCTACTTCTGTTATGGAACAGAAGGGACAAATCCTTTCTCACATTATCTATTAATGTAGTATTACTCGTGACACACCCAACATATCCTACCTCACTGCGAACAATGTGTTGTCACAGTTTTCATCAATATATCTAAGTGCGGGAGTTGTAATACCCATTAATAATAATATTAAAGTATAAGGACTAATACACATGTCTGAAGATAGGAACATCCAATGACACTATGAAATCTGGATTTCCTACTGGCATGTCTCGTTCTCATAATATCCTCCTGAATATTACCAAGGAAGCACACCATGAGAAGGTGCCTCAAAGTTTTATGAGTCCTCACCCCTAATGTCCTGTATTATTTGTGTCCCTCAAATAACATCATCCGAACATAGAACATATATTTAAGAACAATGTTATGGCATTTCTGGGTTCTCATCATAGCAGGGATCCGCTACGACCCTTTAATGCAACAGTTATCCTTAGGACATTATCACAAGAATTTTCATGCAAAAGAACAATCAAGATGTGATAAGATATTTATTAATGAATAAAGTACAAAGTATTTGGTTCTAGGCCACCAAATCCAATAGGATTTTATGATTATTTTAGGTTGACTTATTATGATACAATATTCCATATTATATTGAAGGGTTTATGAAATATTTGACTGTGGATGTTCTATGTTTATACCATTCATGGTTTATGGTTAAAGTATTAACATTTTTTATGCTAGTTTTAATACAAATATTTATTTTATGTTTCACCCTTTTCATAAGAGGAATGCATTGGACTTAGTAAGTGATGGGCGGGGCAAACTATAGCCCCTTGATGCATCGATAGGTCTTATGAGACAAACTAGTGTATTATAATAAGGCCTTGACGATATGGTAATGGTATTGGCATGAGGCCTTGATGGTATGGTTATGATGTTAGACATTATGCATTTCCTCATTATGATATTAGTTATTGATATTTCATGTTATTATTAGACTAGTAGAATATCCATATGAAAGTTTAAATGGAATTATTTGATTTATTCTTACCATATTATGATGAATATTATGTTTCAAAGGATTTTGTTTCAGTTTTATACCTTTCCTTAAAAGTTTATGATTATTTTTGATAGATTCCACTATATTGTTTATCCTTACTGAGCATCTAAGCTCACCCCTTTCTTATGTTTCATTTTTCCCCAGGATGTGAAGAAGTATATTATGATTGACATGCAGTGATAGTCTAAGGGATATGAGTGTTTTCAAAGGGGATAATTTGTTGATTTTTATTTCAAGATGTAATGTAAAACTTATGTTTGTATCTAGTATTTCCAAGGCTACTAAACCGATCGGTCCTTTGTGATTTGATTTTCTTGTGATCATGTCAATGTAATAAAATAATGCACAGACTTTGGGAAACTGGGGTTGGTGTGTTAAATTAAATGTGTACTTAGTGGTCTATATGAGGCCCCTCCTCTAATGGTTTTTTAACCTAGGAACTATAGGGGTGGATGCTTGTGCCCTCCATGCACTGGCCCATGAATATCTTGTCGAGTGGGTGTGCACAAAACATTTGAAGTTCAATGCTGCCTGGTATAAATAGAAATATGAAGGTACTAAATCACTCCAAGAAGATGAACAAGAACTTTATCAACTGTAGGATTAGGAAAAAAGTATAAAGTTGTCATCAAATCTCAAGAGAATATCATCATCCAACTAAGGGTGAAGTTGGTGGTGGCTGAGGATGAGGCAGTAGGGGTGGAATATATGGTGGCTGAGTACCGGGTTGAGTAGGATTGGGTGTGGATCTGAGCCAATGATGTCCACCCGATTTCTAAGTAGGAAGTAGAAGAGCTCACTAAGTGGTGTAAGATCCTTGAGGATACTCCAAAAAGGTTGGATAATCTATAATTCTTGATTGTTGAGGCTGAGACTTAGTGATAATTTACCCTTTCCCCTTTTCCTTTATACTGCAATAAAGGAGAGACTCTGATATATGGATGAATATTCTCACAATTACCCATTTTTTAGACAATAAATGCATCAATTACCATTATTTTTCCTATAAAACTTCATCATATTAACAAGAAAATAAACTATAATTCTCTAAAACCATGTGAGTCATGCTCAGTGTGAGAAAAAGAGGCAATCAGAAGACTGAGAATTTACATGAGAGTGTTATATAGGGAATAAAGGGTAGGGATTGGAATGATTCATCAACCACCAAGAATACCTTGATAAGTAAATCCTTGGTTGTATAGAGAAACCTCACACAATCGACTTGGTTTCCCACCATACGTAGGCACATGAGTGAGGTAACGCCAGGGGCATTGGATGCTACTTGAACAAAGGGGAAGATGAAAGATGTGAATTGAGATATCCAAGACTTGGAATACAAGGAATAATGACATGAAAATAGAGGATGATTGTTGACTATGTTTAAAATGTATATTCCACTATCGTATTCAAAAGGATGGGAAAAAAATAAGGGTCGACCCCTGAATATGTTCGAAACATGAGACCTATCAAAATGTCATCGAAAGTCCTTAAAGGAATGTTCCTAGGATAGGAGATGAGCCAGAGTGGCCAAGTTCCATTGTCATTAGGGGGACCGTTTAGATGTAGAGGGTGATGAGGATCTAGATAAAGGAAGATGTGAAGCATATAAGTGAATCAAGTAAATGTTCGGATAGAGTTCAACACTCCCAAGATTATGCCACTATGGTTCTTAGCACAATGGGTGGGTATGTCGGTCTAAGAAAATGATAGTATCACCTTATTAATGAAGAAAAGGTTATCTTAGGTAAGGGATTAAGACACTTTGTAGTTTTACATTGTGCAAGGTGGGCGGGAAGTATGCAGTTTAACATCTTGCAGTAAGGACGTTGAACACATAGCTTACTATTATATAATAAGGAAATTTGATTACTGTAGTTTATGGTTACACAGATTTAACCGTGATTCAATATAATTTAATGTCATATGGCAAGATTTATGTTTAATATTTTAGTGTCTTGTGACTAGGATGTGAAAATAAACATGAATGAAGGGAGGATTTAAGGTTGGGCCCTAAATTTTTCCTGAACCAGTGGGACCAATGAGTGAAACCAGGATTTTTACAAGGATTTTTGATGATTCATGTTGTATTTATACCTCTTTTTATTATACCATCATTTTTTCCCAAGCCGTGAGGGCATCTTGGTGGGTGAAAGTCCGACTTTTTCTCAAATTTCCCCTATGGGATTTCAACTTGATAGAAATTTGTGCCTCTTTACTAGGGAAGTATATGGTAATTATAGTTGGACAAAAAATTACAAATTCATAGGAATATTTACAGGTGGCTACATATAGTTTAAAGTCATGTTACTTAGACCAAGACTCCTAGTTTAAGGTCATAGAGTTTGGACTATATGGGGGCCAGTCCTCTCAAATGAGGATGTATCAAAAGGAAGGGTGTTAGCTTTCCTATCTACTTGAGGTGATAAAATCATGATGAATATAAGGGGATATATGGGGATTGTTTCATATAGTTCAAGTTTATAATTCTTGGACCATGGTTGCTACCATTTTAAGGTTATAGATCTTAGACCATATGAGAGAGAATGTGTTCTGGGGGTGTTCGTGTGACATAGGAGGGAGGAAACCTGATGTAAAAAAGGGATAAAGATATCTAGAGTCTCATGAGACATCATTGAGAAAATTTTTACATGTTTTAAGTTCATTATTACTATACCATGGTTGCTAATAGTTTATGTTCATAGAGTTTAGAACATGTGGGGGGTGGAATTCAATTTGAGAGAATGCATGTGTTCCTCGATCGTGCTCGGGGAAGACTCAACCATAAATCCTAAGCTAACTTAATCCATGCTCAGTGTGAGAAACAAGGAGTGGTAGAGAGTTCCCCATATTATAAGGCAAGACACCAGAAGAGGTGAAATAATCCAACTTAAGAAAACTCAAATGACGCTGTCTTTATTAGTCATCATTCTTGAGCACATAGGGAAATAACACTAGGGGTGTTGAAGCTCCACTAGAAAAAAGGAAGGTGGAAAAGAGGGAAATCATGAATTTTGATATTTGGATCTTGGAAAGGAGTGAGATATGGGGAGGGAACAACCATTTATCATGTTCAAAACATCGGTTCCACAACCACGCTAGTTAAGGATGGTGAAAAAAATGTGGAATCAATCATTAACCATGTTTAAAACATGGGAACCATCATCTATTATTGGGGATCCTCTAAGGTGTGTTCTCAGGATGGTAGGTGAGATGGTGTGGACAAGCACCGATTCCATTTTAAGGGCCTGTTTAGATGAGTATGGTGATGATGATCTAAATTGAAGAAGGCATGAAGTGTAGAAATGGAAATTTTGGGGTTCTTAGGGGGAAGTTAAAAACTTCTAGAGCTATTCCACCCTATGCTCGAGCATGCTGGATGATCATATCATCAGACAAGTATTGAACTTGTTTCTAAGGGAGAAGTATCTATAATAGGTTGGTGGTCAGGTTTGGCTAAAGATATGAGATCCGGACATTGCTATGTATCCCATGATACTGGGAATTAATACACACATAGTTCTTGAACATGGTGCAATAGATGACCGACACCAGAAGGAAAAACACCCTCTCAAGTGGGGGAATAAGTTATCATGAAGGCCTAGGTGTTGTACGAGAATAAATGGTGAATGTATCATCTCGCCATAAAAGGAATCCTGTTCTCATTATATAGGGAATTCTATGTTTATTTCATGGGGTAAATTCATATTTTAACATCATGTGTTGTGGATGTAGAGGGCATGGGACTTGTTTCGTTGGGATTTCCATCTCATTCCTACACCCTAGGGGATGTTTCAAGATTAATGGGAACATAAGTGGTATTAATCACTAGGTATGCCCATTGTTTCCCCCTAATGTTAGGTTATAAGTAAATATAGACCCATAGATAGTCTAGGGGAGTATGATTGGGTCTTATACCTTAGGAGGATTCCCATGGGATCACTTGGGATATATATGGGGGCATCTTAAACTGCTGATGGGACAAGGAATATTATTGATGCTATTTGGAGGATGTCTCATGATGTCTATATGAGGAATCTTATGCTTGATGCATAAGACATCTCGTTTTTGTCATAGGAGGAATCTTATTCTTTCCACATAGGGTATACTATAGTTTAACATTATCGAGCTAGAATGATGTCTTCTAATTTTTCATCATGGAAGACTTTTGGTGATGGTGAATCATACTCACTCATTATAAGTCATGGACTTGACATGATCATAGGTCGCAAGTATTAATGTTAGTAAAGGTGACCCCGTTATAGGGGGTGAATTTGTGGATATGATTGAAGGAAAAGAGTCTAAGAGTCGCTACATATCTCATGGAAATAGGAATAAAGATGCACATAGTTCTTGAAAATTGAGTGGTAGGAGACCAACATGGGAAGGAAAGACTCCCTCTCAAGTGGGGGCTCAAAGTACTTCTCCATTTTTTGATAATATAATATTTTTTCATTCAAGGAATCCCATTTTTATCACATGGGTAAGGCTATAATTTAATTTCATGTACTAAGGATGTTGGTTTTTGATCATCTCATATTTTTTATATGAGGCATACCATGTTCATCACATGGGGAAAGGACACAATTTAACATCATGTGCTGAGGATGTTGGTTTTTGATCATCTCATATTTGTTATATAAGGCATCACATGTTTATCACATTGGTTAAGGATACAGTTAAATGTCATGTGCTAAGGAAATTATTTTTTTATCATCTCATATTTTTCATATGAGGCATCCCATGTTTATCACATGGGGTAAGGCTGCAATATAGTTTTACATCATGTGCTAAGGATGTTTTTTTTGACAATATCATATTTTTCATATGAGGAATCCTATGTTTATCACATTAAGTAAGACTATAGTTTAATTTCATGTAATGATGATGTTGGTATTTTCAGTTTAAATTAATCTAGCTTAGACTAGGTACATTCATGTGTAATACAAATTGAGGAACCTGGAATTGGTGGGAGGTGCAATGCACTCCCCATCCATGGTGATCAATGAGTGTACACCATTATAATATAATTTATGAATAATATAAGGTCCTTCCCATTTGGGTTCTAGTTTTAGAATCTTCTTCCCTGGTATCATGGGTGTATGTAGAGCCAATACCATGTCACCTTAAAGAAAGGAACAAAGACAAAACTTTTTTATTTAATGGTCTCTCCATCCAGTTCTGATGTCTTTCTAGGTTATGTGACACTTGGATATTATTTTCTTATAGGGATTCCAACTCTTCCAAAAGGTCCTGCACTCTATTTTCTGGAATTTTTTGATCATAAAAGGAAATTTTGAGTGATAGAATCTAAACCTCTATATACAAAACTACTTCCATCCCATACACCAAGAAGTATGGGGTCGCTTGGGTGGAATTTTGAGTTTTTGTACAATACACCTAGAGGGTGTTTGGGAGATTATCAGGAAAAATATTCTTATTCTATCACACAATCTTTTGAAATATGTTATAGATGGTTTTGTTGAACAACTCAATCTTCCCATTATCAAATACGTGGTATTGAAAAGTGTGGTTGGACCTGATGTTGTACTTGGTGAAAAAATTATTTAGCCCAGTGACTTGAAAGTTGGTGAAACTATCTATGAGAATGGTGTGGGGAATCCAAAATCAATGGATGATGTGGGACTTCACAAACTCAAACATTGATCAGGTCTTGACCACCTTGATGGGGATGAACTCCACCCACTTCAAAAAGAAGTCTATGGTGTTCATGATGAATCTGAATTGTTGAGACGTTGTCGGTTGGTAAAGACCCAAAAAATAAAGTTACCATACAAAAAATGGATGAATACTTGGTGGTATAGAGAAGATCTGGTGTTTTATACAATAAGTTGGTATGTATCTAGAATTCATGAGAACTCTTGGTGAAATCGATGCAATCATGGACTATGGTGGGCCAAAAGTATCCCAATCTCAAAATCTAGTGGGAAAGATTCAATCCTTATTTATAGGACCTACATGACCCAACATGGAATTATTTCATGACTTGGAGAATCACTTTCCCTTGGAAAAAATATAGGATAATTCCATTAAACCCACACTTGTAGAGGGTATGCTAAAGGTTGGGTCCATCCAAGAGGATAAACTGCACTGCACATCAATAGATTCACTCCCTCTCAACTCAGTATGGTGGAAGAGTTCTATGTTGTAGATAATAAACACACGAAGTAACCTAATCAGGTACTTATTTGATCACTGGGGTAATTGAGATCCCTTCCATAGAAGTGCCAGCTGCCAAATGATTTACCTTCCAATATTCATAATCAAAAGTGATGGGGGGTGATAACCCTTTGATCTGCCACATGAATGACTAATCCATCATGGTTGGGCTCTACAAGCGATGCGGACATGCCTTCCAAGTCATCAGTTCAGTCATTCTATGATCAGGTAACATGAGTCACCTCCAACCAGGTAGGGAACTGGTCCATCAACTCAGAATTATACTCCAGTAAGGGGATGAGTTCCTATTTCCTAACATGGTAATCTCTATTGATCTTCTTGATGACTAGTTCTGATTCTACCCTCATATACAAGCATGGAAAATAAATCTCTAGGGCCAACTCGAGACCAGTTATAAGAGCCTGATACTCAACTTTCTTTTTGGTACAACCCCTGGAAAATAGGATTGAGTATGTACATATAGCTTTTGTGGGAGTTATGAAGATAATCCCAAGGCCCACCTTATTTAGTTTAGAGTTTTGAGCCTTATTCCCATTGGGATATAGTAAACATCATAAAAATGAAACTAATAGCATGAAACAACCAGATCCAGAGAGAGGATGGATTCATCGGGGAAGTCAACATGCAGAGGTGATTACTAAAAAGTAAGGTGAGTAGCTAGGAAGTCCATCAATGCTTGACCTTTCATATCCTTTCTGGGGGATAAACCTTATATCGAACTACGTAGGACTACTACCCATCATGGTAGTCACCTTGTAAGTATGGAGTGAAAGTGGATGTACTTCAATGGTTCAACATGGGAAACTAGATTTATTTCATGGTATTGCAGGTAATATTGAAACTTATGAACTGTAATGACCAAGGTGACACAAATTTTTTTGATGGGAAAACATCAGGTCTCTATATCGAGGAACATTTGATTGAGGTAATACATGTTTTTTTACTTATCCTTGTTATTCCTATGAGCTAGAAGGGAACTAAGGGAATGTTACAAGGTGGTCACATAAAGGACTAGAGTATTCCCAAGGATGGGTGGAATCAAAACTAGATGATGCAACAAATAATGATTGATTTCCTTGAATGCGGACCGATAGCCTTCTTCCCACTAGTAGACAATGATTTTCTTCTTGAGCCTTGATAAGGGATTACACTTTCCAGATATATTCATAATGAATCAGTGGATATAGGAAAAGTGTCCTTAAAGGATGTACAACTACTAAGGGTTATGCATAGGAGGCATATTACCGATAGCCTTGATCTTATCTAGATCGATCTCAATGCATCTGTATCTAAAAATGAAGATAAGGAACTTTTCAGAGGTAACCCTGAATGAGAAATTCAAGGGGTTCATATTTATGTGGTGGGAATGGATGATGTTGAACACTTTCTCAAGATCCTTGAGATGGCTCTACCACTGGTGGTATTTAACTACTGAATTATCCATGCAACACTCTACTAACATTCTGAGGATCGGTTTGAAGATACAATGTATAGAATACTGGTAGGTTACTCCAGCATTATTCAAACTGGATGGAATTACTTTTTATAAAAATATTCCCTAGGGTGATCTGAAAGAAGTTTCTTCCTCATCCTCAGGGGCTATACAGATCTGGTTATACCTGGAATATCCAACCATGAAAAAGGGAGCTTGGAGACTAGCTAACACATCAATTAGACTCCCTGTTACCAGAAAGGTAAAATCATCCTTCGAGAAATAGTGATTTAGGTCCTAGAAGTTGATGAAGACTCTAATATGCCCATTCTTCTTCCTAAACAAGACAATTTTGGACATCCAATTTTGGTACTAAACATCCCCGATGAAGTTTTCCTTAATCATCTTATCAACTTCATCCTTGACCATGGAACCATGGGAAGGGTACATTTTATTGGGAGGTTGTTTAAAACCATGTTTGATCACTAGAAGACCAAGGCAATGAATGAACACTTGGGGATTGATCCTTGATATCTCCTTATAGATTTAGGAAAGCACATCGCTTTTCTATTTTAGGAAAATCACATACTGTTGTCATTCCTCTAGAGACACGACCATACTAATCAATGTTGGCCTTGGGTATTCCTCTATGCTGAGATTTACCTGGGTCAACTCATTGACCATGTCAGAGACATTTTATTAAAATTATAGAGGGGTTTCATCCAAACTCTCTTTATTATTTAATACATGATAGTTGGGAGGGGGAGGTGAATTTGTGGGAGCTATAGATCAGACAGTGGTACTATCATCTACTCTGGTAGAAGTGGAATCCTCAAAGAGTAGTTTTGGTCCTATGGAGACCATGGTGATGAAAGCTTCTAAGCTAATATCATATGGTTTCTAACCATCAGACCTACATTTGATATCAAAACAATGGTGTTGAGTATACTTACACCAAGTCAACCATTCCTTATGGAACATACGGTGGTGTCATAGATCAGTTTCCATGGGGAGGATCCCACAATAGTTGAGCCTTATGATAATATTCAAGAATTTATCATGTAGGAGTTTGAGGTAATATTTTAGCACTCCTTGGAGATGATGAAGTAGATTCCCAGGTCTGGGGTTTTTGGTTTCATTCAGTGGATCTGTAAAATGAAGCTATTTTTCAAATATACCTAATAATCCGATGAAGTGGATATCTGATTGTTTTGAGTGTTGATACACTCAACCCCATTCATTAGGATATGGTTTCCCTCCCTTTCTAGTACCCAACATCTAGATAACTAGTTTCATAGGAGTTTAAGGGAGAAGAATCACCCTAGAGTACCCCACCTCAACCATCAAGGGAGTATTTAAGGAAACAATTGTATGAAGATGAGACCACTACATGTAGGTGGATAAAGGGACCTCCCAATAGGGGATTGTAGGTGGTTTCCTACAAAAAACCATGAAATTGGTGCTTTTTACCATAACACCAAATTGTGAATTCACCCTAATATTTCAACATAGTTCCTGATCACTCTTATCATACCCCTAAATTATCAGTTTGGAGGGAGTCAAATCAGTTTTTGTGATCCATAACTTATGGAACATTCGGGTCAGAATGAGGTTGATCTTGGATCTAGTATCCACAAGGTAGCTACATATTTCAATGCTATTAAACTATTCTATGATATACAATTGGAAAATCTTCCCATAAACCATATCACCCTCACCCATTTCATAAAATTAAATGATGAATTGGTATTCTTCCTACTTGGATTAATTTGTGTGGTAGGCCTCAACATTATCTACCTTAGTCATAAATTAGTGAGGGATATTTATATCCTCGATAAGGGCTTCACTCATCTCTCTTGATAGGAATAGAATGTAGATTATTGAGAGCCTCACTGGAATGTTGGAGAGCACATCATACATCTGGGTAAGAGGTATGATTCTACTTTCCGAGGGTCTCTCTTTAACATGGGGCACAATAGGTGCTATTGGATGCTTTTTTAGGGATTGAATCATACTGGACACATTCAACTGCTTACTGGATTACTGTGACTAATCACTAGATGGATGAAGTTGGGTTCTTGGTATTCGTGGCTAATCATAATGTCCTTGTGATTGAGTTGCACGATCAACCAACACAACTAGATGTAGAGGCATCCCTGACAGAGCATCTTGAGAGGGTTTTACCTACTGGTCTCTTCATGAGGATTGATGTCTAGTCTTAGTGGCATGAATAGTCTCTTCTAGAGTACTAACTCAAAAATCCCTCTTATTAGTATAGTATCTACCTCTACTCCGATGACATTGTACTAAGGAACCTGAGGGAAGAAAATGACATTCCTTATCACTAAGTACCATGAAACTATCTACCAGCCTGAAGAAATTCATGGAATTATACACCGGTTATTCATCAGGGGAATATTCCAAGATTGGATGAATCTTGGTGGTCTCTACCAACTTGGGAGGCATAAATTCACTAAGAGTAAAGGATGGTTTCATTTCTAGTGGGGGAATTTTCTTATTGTCTTTAATGCCTATTTTTTGAGACTTTTAAGGTTTTGATACAAATGAGGTGGTCAGAGTGGACTTGATGACCATGAGGGGTTTCTGTTTTCTCAAACAGGAAGAGATAATACTATGGGAATGAGAGACCATCTTATGAGACAACTATTCATTTTAATTTTGTATACCCCAACCTGGATCTTGTTTCCATTCACCAAAGTCCTCATTATTGCTATTAGGGTCTAGAGATACATACACCACCTGTGCTGGTACATTTCCCAATGTGACCATTCTATGATTCACTTGGTCTTGAATCCAATCTTTGAAGATAAAACACTCCTTAATGGTGTTCCTAAAGACCTTATGGTATGAACATAAATTAGTATGATCAGTGAGTTTATCCTCCTTAGGCCTTACGTATTCTAGTAGATTCAAGATGTTCTTATCCAAGGAAAAGATGAAATACCCTAGGACTTGTGTGTTCTTAAAGGAGTAGGTCTTTTTTTTCTATTCTACAAATGGGATCCTGGGTTTCTAACCCTGATGGGGAGCTTGAGTAGCATTTTTATAGAGATGTTGTAGTTGGTGAGGAATTTTTGGTTGGTGGGGCCTGTCTGGATGACGAGGCTTCTCTAACAGAGGTTTATGAAGGTGGATTAGGTTCAACTTGGTCAATAATGGCTATTTCTTCCTTTAAAGGATTTAACGTGAGAGTTAGAATATGTAATGAGTGTGATCATTGTTTGGTCTATTGTAAGGATTCTTAAAGATACTAATATTTTTCGATGAACTCTTGAAACATTCATGGATACTTGATATAGATGAGTATAAAGACCAAATCATCTTTTACATTTACATGCACATCATCAAAAACTATTCTTATTAGAGTTGCATATCTAGGGAGTACGTGAGTCCCTTCTACTAGGCAATGAAGTTGGAAACTCTTTCATCAGGCCTCTGTTTACATTTAGAGAGGTAAGTTATGACGGTATTGTGCATGGTGAAGCAAAATGGGTAGAGGAACTACTTGAAAAGATCTTTCTAGCTAGTGATAGACCCTAAGGGTAGCTAACTATACTAGATAAACATATGTCTTTCTAAAGTTTTAATGAAGAAGGAAATATTTCTATATTCCTATTACTATGGATTCTAAAGCATTGGTTCAGACCTTATGGTGAAATGGGATAGGTGGTATAATGGATCACCCATACCATTGAACAAAGTGAATCTCATATTACATAATTCTAGAAGTGGGTGAATTTACTCTACCCATGTTGGATATGACTTCCATTTTGGAAAGATTGTATCTTTCTATGTTTCCAAAGATTCGATAAGGGTAGTGATAGTGGCTATTATGTCATCCTAGTGAGGGTTAGTGGAAACCAATACTATAATCATTTTTCTAGATCATGAGGCATAACAGTCATAGCCCCAAGTAGGGAAGTCATGTTGTTCCAACGAGGTAAGCGGGTCATATCTTGATCACTTTACCATGCCACCAACCTTTACCTAGATCATATGTGAAGGACCAATTACCTAAATTCCGAGAACTTGATCTAGGAGAACTAGATACTCAACAGGAGGAGCATGGTCCCATTTGAAATTATCTCACCCTGGTTTCTACTCGACGATGAGCTCAATAGTGAGCTTATTGTAGCCCTAAAGTTCATAGATAAAGGTATCCAATATATCATTTTAATTGGTTTCTAGTGAGTCTTAATATTGGTTAGAATGCTCAACGATTATTTTTTCCTTTATTGATATGTCAGCGAACAGGTGGAAATACCTCATTAGGGGGCTCCCTACGCCTATCGTCTTCCTTTTCTGACAAGTTTGGGCACCCACCAGAGGATATGATTGATACTATGCCTAACATTGGGGTAGGTTTTCTCCATTGAATCCCATTTTATTAGTCTAGTTTCTCTGATCATCCATGGAATTAACTGTGAAAAAATTTATGGTAGCAATGTTTAGAGGTAAATTTTTTACATTTATAGGATAGCTATCATGATGATCACATAGTTTCCTTAGAAATGGAATGAAGTAAAGGAAATTGTACTACCAAAAAACCTTAATTTTCATCTAGGGACATTCCTCATGAATGATTCATCAGAGCATAGTGAGGCTCCTAACATTGGTTTGCTAAAATTTCTAGTGGTATCTATAGGAATCAGGGTGATGATCCATCAGGAGAGATGCAATGTCAACCCTTTGACACTACTGATGGATGACCTTGATATTCTCAATTATACCTTTGTATACCATTTGGTGATCTCAGAGTCAGTATAGTGTCGACCAAATATTCTAGGGGAGACATGAGGCTTGGCCCTCAGTGGTATATTTTGGGATGGAGAAGAGTAAGGTTTTAGGTGGCCAGAACATGACTAGTAGTTGGTTGGTGGCCAATATTTCCCATAGTTCTCCCCTTTTTTCTCCATCTAGGGGGAATCCGATTCATAATCAACTGATGATCTAATCAATGTTTTCTAGGCAACTAGGGGTGGTAGTAACTAAGACCTACTCTGTTGATAACTTTATGGCAGAGGAAATCCTACATGATCCAACCTCCCCTAGAACATTGGAGTATCTTTTGAAGGCGAGGCCAAATTCATAACGATTTCAATGTAGGATGTAATTTTTATAGACTCTTGATGGTTTGTAGAAACAACACCCATCTGTGTATTATTTGATCACTCACCATCATTTGAAGGCACCAACCCTGATCCCAACATTTGTCCCACTTTTAGAGTAGAGGTAGAGAGGAAAGAAGCTTTTGGTGGTGGGGATGACTGCACCATGAGTACCTAGAAGGATTCTAGAACATCTTCCATGTAAATGTACTTACATAGGTATTTGGGGACCATATGGACCTCAACTTTGGAGATGGTCAACCTCAGTTGATGGGCTTATGCCCCCAGTTCTAGTGGTGGGGCAGAGGTGTCTATATCAATCCGTCGATCACCTAAGAGTTTGAGAAGTCAATGGTGACAAAATTTTTCCATCACTCCTGTATTAGGTGTCATGATATTTTTTCAAGTTAAAGCCTATGAGGGTCATGGGGGTCTCCTCCAGGTTTCCCATGACCAACACCGCAGGCATGACCCCCTAAAAGTTGTTTATCATCCTATATTGAAACACATATTTGAGGTAGGGAAAGTATATGGTGTGGGTAGGACCTTTTTTTTGGTTGGTGGTGTCTTCGGTAGGACCTCTGTGATAGGGTTATTTGTCATGGGGTGTCCCATGATGGCTTTCAGTGGTGACCATGATGGGGAGAGTCAACCTAAACTTCTTAGAGGGAAGTTGGGGTATCTATCCCAATCAAGTGAAAATGATCCCCTATATGGTGGTTGAGGGGGGGGGGGATGAGGTGCATCGGTAGTGTCAGGGTCCACTATATTTGATGGATAAAACTATTTTGGGAAGGGTTTGTGGATTTTCCTTGACATCGGTACTAAGAGTTATGGACTGGGGTCAGAAGAGAAGGGATGTGGTTGACCTGTTTGGTTGCCTATGGGACCGGTCATCACTATCATTGTGGATGGGTGGGAGCCCTCCTAGGAAGATCTTGGGTGGTAGTATCCATAGGAACCACCTGCATGTCCACTACCTCCTTGGTATAGGGTAATGAGATGTCAAAAATTTTTGGGGAGAGGCTAACGAAACAAATTGTCATGGTAACTCGGGGGGGGGGGGTTGCCCCTACACGATCCTTGGGGGTGTCAATGTTAATGAGGTTTTAATGATTCCAGATCTTTTCATTCCATATCCCTATTTGGGATTTCCCCCTCCTGTTCATACCATCAGATAAGGGATTTTATAACCCTCTATTTTGGAAGGAGATACGGGGTGAGGACACCCAATAGATATGGAAGTGGTGGCCACCATGTTAGGAGCATAGTTCTATAGGATTTATGTACCACCACTTCTTCTACCCTTACGCCTCCTGGATGTGGGTCAATTAACATCTTCAGCAGCTTGAGTCCCGTACTGCACATGAATCCAATCATCAATATAGGTTTGATGAAAGTGATTCATAACATGCCCAACATTTTCCAATCTTTCCAAATGATTCTAAGATGGATAAAGTATCCATATTGATGTTTCTTATATCAAATATGTCTAATGTCACTCATTTTCACACAGTTACAAGAGAAAAATGTTATATTGACCCCACTATGTTGGTTTAGTGAGGCCCAATGCTAAATTCCTAAACTCACTGACATTCAAATCTAGTGGTGTCCAACATTACTTATCTACTCATGGTTGAAGGAGAAGAGTTTCACTTCAGGTTTACCATTTTTTTGATGCTTTCATTATTGGGGTTTCACATTGGGGTATGGAGGTGCACTTATTGACTTTATTTCCTCTCCTAAAGTGATTTTATTCTGTATACTAGTCGCTCCTCCTCTAGGATGGTTGGTTGGTTGCCCCACATTTTCTCTTTCCAAAGGTGGGTGACCTTTACCACCATGGTCGGTGGTGTCAGCTTCTTAATCAAAATAGGATTATGGGATGTCGATTTATCCTTCTATAGATTCATCCTTGGAGCTCATTTCCTAGTACAGGTCTCCCTCATAGATTTGATTCATGTTCATGAAACTCATTCTTGATTCCATATTAGGGTGGATGGAGATTAATTACACTGCTTCTATCCTAAAAGGGCAGCAACCCATGGTTGGAGTTGATGGAAATATTGGAAACATTTAGACATCACTGGATATTGGGTGTGTTGGGAACCTGTAAAGTATTCCTATTTCGAAGTTGAGGACATATCATGTATGAGGCATCTTGGGTATGAGACCCAAGGCATACCATGTCTGTCATGGGGTAATTTTCACCAGATACGTAAGACTTATGAGGTTTTTTACCTTGGGCATCCCATGTTCACTACATGAGGTAAATATTCTAATCATCTAGTGGATGTACAAATTTAGGGTCATATGGGGAAATGATCACATTTTTAATGTCTTGTGGGGAAAGGTTGGTCACAAGTTTAATGTATTTTAAGGACAAGTTATTCATAGGCTTAAAATATTATGGGTATAGGTTGGTCACATGTTTAGCATCTTGTGGGGACAAGTTAGTCACATGTTCAATGTCTTGTGGGGATAGGTTTGTCATAGGTTTAACATCTTTTAGGGACATGTTGGTCACATCTTTAATTTCTTATGGGGACAGGTTGGTCACATGTTTAATTTCTTATAGGGAATGGTTAGTCACATGTTTAATTTATTATGGGGATAGGTTGGTCTTGGTTTTAATGTATTACGAGGATAGGTTGGTCACAAGTTGAGTGTTTCTTAGGGGGGAGATAATCACACTTCGAAGTTTCTACCTCCCAGGGGGAGGCATGGAGATTTAATGGTGGCATTGGGATTGAACCTCAGGGAGGTAACCTGGGTGTGTCAGTATTAGACCTTATGGAGGCCTCCTACATACCCCATTAGGGGATAGGGATAAAAACCCACATATTTATTGTACACATTTTAAATTCATGTGATAGGACCGATCCATGCAGTTTATCGTCATGTGGTAAAGACACTCATGTCACAAAAGGAGAGACAACAAGGGATAGTGTGGGGTCTTATGTGTAGAAACACCATGTTGTTTGGGGATTTTATCCCATGAAGTTATGGGGATGATGGATTTGGGATGACTTGGTGTTGGGGTTTCATCCTCGGTGTTGGGGTTTCATCCCATGGATGTGGAGGACAGTTTGGGGCTTACACATGTGAGCTTCCCGTCATAGGAGGATTATCCCATGGAGGGGAAGGAGGTATCATCCCATGACGATCATACATGGGGTATACTATATTTATAGTATAGGGTGGGATGTGGGGGGTCATCCCATGTAATTCATACACGAGCCATCCTTTTTCAATGAAAAAGGTAGTGCTATAGTTCCATGTCATTTTTTGATAATGTTTTCATGAAGTTTAATATAATACAACTAGTATGCGAGGATAAAAAGTTTTATTCCATGAAACTCAGACATGGTATGAGTCTACACCTAGGGAGACCATTTCTAGGTAGGATAGGAGGATACAAAATCAGGCCTCAATACCAAGAAAGGTGCGCAGTTTCCCTCGATGATGCCACCTTCGAGGTTTACATGTATACTAAACAAGTGCCTATGGTTGGCGCATAACATAAACACTACCATGGTGTAGTAAAAAATGGGTATCCGAATGTTATGGTTCTTTTTATTAGGATAAAGAAGCATTAGGGTGCCTATTCATAAGAGCAAGAGGTGATACAACTTCCCAATCTGTGCTTGTAGAAAAATGGTTGAGCTAGAGGGTAGATGATACAGGTCACATGAGAGATCGAGGCATGGGTGGACTCGTAGGTTATTTAATGAAACTATATATTTGTGTGAAAAAATAAGGTTTTACGAAGCATAGACTCTAGAAAAATACATGTAGTGGATAATAGGGGAATAGGTGCACACAATTTCTAGAGTTGTGTGAAGTTTGGGGTTGTGTGAAGGGAACTCATCTTGTGCGCGCCAACTGAGACTTTATGTGAAGTTACATGACGATGTCTCAAACACAATCAAAGGAATGTTGAGGCCCATGTTAGGTCAATCACAAAATTTCACTACCTTTGGGAATCCATGGATGTCTGGAGTTGTGTGAGGTCATGAAAGGTGGGGTTATGCAATCGAGATTCAACATTTCGACTTCTAGAGGCCTGTACCCAAATGGGGGGGGGGTGATATATTTATAGCTGAAATGGGAGGATTTGAGAGCTAAAATCTATTTGTGTCACACAAATTGGATGCATGATCCCCATGCATTTGTTGTCGGGGTATGGATACGTAAGGTAGTGGTTCAACGACGCCTTTCTCATGCAAATATTTTATACACCAAACTTTAGTGTTGCAATCATGTCTCTATATTTTTGTGTCACCACCTTTCTCTTTATTTGGTATCATCTAGAATTAATATGAAAATTTGTTTCTTTGATGCCACCTTTTTTGTGCAAACTAGTTGCGTGCAGAGACAGAGAGTTGCACACAATTCCCTATAGTTGTGTATGTTTTCTCCCTTGGATCTAAAGTGGTCCCTTGGGTTGGGTTGTGTATTTATTTTGGATAAAAACCTATTTATATTAGTTAAGACACGTTTTAGAACCTAAAACATGTAATTGATATATATGAGTAAAATTATTCTCCAACATCCTCTAATTGTTGTTTTATTCAAATCAATTAGGAGAATTATCGAGTTTCTATAATACGCCCTACTTCCTCGGTACTTAAAAAAATATTTTTTATTTTTTATAATTCATGATAGAAATTTACTTCCAAGATTAAAGAAAACTCTATTTGTAGATTTCCAATCATACATCAAACCAATCCAATCATCATCAATAAAACCCTAAAATTATTACTTTTTCTGAACATATCATAGATATATTATACCTTTGATGTGGTAGAATATTCATTTAATCATTAACACGTGATGTTATTTGTGGTTACTTTGATACCTTATCACATGATATGTGGTAAAAAATATTAGTTATATCAATGTCAAGTAGAGTATAATTATAATTATATATTAATGCTCTGTGACATTGACATACTTTCCATCTTTATCCTTGGATAACTTTACCCCTGTTGAAATAGGTGCTGACATGGATTTTCTATTCTCCATGAGAAATTTTTTAACACCTCATTTACATATTTTGATTGAGGAATCAGTGTTCTAGAAGGTATTTGATTAATATATAAGGTAGTGAAAAAGGTAAGTTCACTAGTAATAGACATTTAAAAATCAATTTTCATTAGTACAATGAACTCCTTGTAACTTTCATACTTTGATTCACCAAATATGGTATTTTCAACATAGAACAAAACTATAAGTCAATAATTGGTGGTATATTTTACATATAAATTATGATCAAATTCTCCTAATGTGAATCCCATATTCTTGAAGAAATGATAGATCCTTGAGTACCATGCCCTTGGTGCTTGTTTTTAATTTGCACAATGCCTCATTTAGATTTTATACCTTTTTCTCATTATTATTGAGCACAAAACCATCTGATTTCTCAATATAAACTTGTTTTCCCACTAAACCATTGATAAATGATTGTTTTACATCCATTTATATTTTTTTTAATTTTATTTGAATAATGATATCTAGGAAAACCCTCATTGATTCCTACTAGTCTATCCAGGAAAATGTTTGATCAATATTAATAATTTCAATTTGGAAATACCTCTTGCACATAAGTCTTACTTTTTTCCTTGTAGGCTTTCTATCTGTATTCACGTTGTTTCAAAAAATCAATTTGGATGTAATAATATTTTTGTTTATTAGTCTTAGAACAAGTTCTCATGTTTTTTTCTTCTTGATTTGGTCAAGTTTTTTATTTATTTCTTTGGATTAACTCTTTTATTTTGATAATTATTCAGAATTCTAGGACAACAAGTGATATCATCAATATTTATTGTATGCTCTTAATTATTATTATTTTAACTAGTACTAACTTATCACTAACAATATTACCTTTGTTTTTAGTGATTTAGGAACTAAAACTCTATGTAATTTATTATCCTCCTTAAAATTAATATCCGAATCATCATCCTTAATTGATGGAATTTTTGGACAATATATCTCATGAGTATCTCCATCATGATTTTATTTTTAGTTTGAATAAATTGTGAAATAATCTCTAATTACAACCACATCACAACTTTATATCATCTTTATCAATCATTTATTGAAGAATTTATATGTCTTACACTTGAATAAGAAACTGAGAAAAATGTATTCATCACCTTTACTCCCAAACTTTCACCGCTTACCTTATTTTTTCAAAATATTTCATCTAATTATAAAGGTGAGAAAATATTTTACATTTGTTTTGTCATGACCTATCCCTACTAGAACCCCTCTTGGGATAACAAAGAAGTTGAGTACGACCCAAAAATTCAACCTCTAACAGGCCACAGGTTGGCGACTAGCATCAGGGGTATGAAACACATGTAATGGGATGCATCATACTCATAAATCCCAATAGATATATAAAACAACCACCGACCAGCTTCATATAATATAAACTAAAACTAAAATCCCATAATTCATGTAATGTCATGCAAGAAAAAAAAACAATATCTCCAAAAAAATACTGAAAGGGTAAGACTCCTACACCAGCGATTCCAACTCTAAACAACCTCAGTACCACAAGCTAGTAATGTCCAGACCGATCACTAGAACCATAATGAAAATATGTAAAAATAGTATATAGAAGTAGGGGTGAGCATATAAGTTTACTATTTAGGTTCCTCCCTAGACTTTCTCGTGAAAATATAAAAGTATAAACTATAAGAAAAATGCATCTAGCGATGGTTTTCAAAACCCCCTCAAAATGATTCATTTTTATTTTTTTAGCGACGGTTTATTAAAAACCATAGTTGAATCTGAAAATTTATTTTTAAATTTGTTTATTTAATCTTAACAGTTTATTTTTTTGCTAAATCTGATTTTTTTATTTTTTTATTTAATCTTAACAGTAGTTTTTAAAAGTAGTCATGAAATAAATAATAATAAATAATAAATTATTAATTATTATCTAAAAAAATTATTAATTATTTAAAATTTTAATTAATTATTAATTATTTATAATTATTAGTTATTAAATATTTAAAAACTAAATAAATTATAAATTATAAATTATTAATCATTTAGTAATCATTAATTATTTTTTGATTCTTAATTATTAATTGGTAATTATTTATATATGAATATATCTACATATAAACACATAAATACACACACACACACATATATATATATTTATACATTTATTTATAATTATATATATTTATAGACATTTATATGTATTTATATACATTTATATATATTTATAAACATTTCTATGTATTTATATATATATATAAATTTATTTAATTATACATATAGTTGTATTCATATATATTTATTTATAATTCATGTATATTTATGTATATTTATTTATAATTTACAGACATTTATAAGTATTTATGTATATTTATATATATATTAATATATATTGATATATATATATTTATACATGTATATACATTTATAATTTATAGATATATATTTATATATATTTATGTATATTTATATGTACTTATATTTATATATATATTTATATGTATATTTATTTATAATTCATATATATTTATGTATATTTATTTATAATTTAAAGATATTTATAAGTATTTTTGTATATTAATGTATATTTTTATATATTTATACATATTGATATATATATTGATATATATTTATAAATATTTATATATCCCTCCCTAAAAGGGTGTGTGCATGTTTTGTTGTAATCTCATTGGTCTAATATATATTATATATATACATATATATATATACACATATTTATATGTATTTATATGCATATTCATTTAGAATTATATATTTATATATATTTATATTTATTTATATATATTTATATATATTTACAAATATCTATATGTATATATATACATATATGTACACACACACACAGGTGTGTGTGTGAATATATATATTTATGTATATTTATATTTGTTTATATATATATTTATATGTTTATATATATATATATTATTATATATATTTAAATACATTTACATATACTTACATATATTTATATATATTTATGAATATTTATATGTGTTTTTATATACACACACACATATATTTATATGTATTTATATACATTTATTAAATTAATTCCTATTTATTGATATTTATATTGATTTATGTATATTTATATACATTTATATATATATCATGTTGGTATATATGTATTTATATAATTGTATTTAATTATATATATACATGTTTATATGTATTTATATTCATTTATGTAAATATATATATATATATATAATATATTTATATATTTATATAAATTTATATATAATTATATTTTTATATGCATGTATTTATAAATTACGAATATAGACACACACACACACAAGCGCACAACCACACAAACAGAGATATATATATATATATATGTATGTATGTATGTATGTATGTATGTATGTATGTATTTTCATGTATTCATTTATATATATATATATATATCGAATCAAGTAGAGGATAGAGTCCATATGCACTTGTCCATTTATTAAAAAGAAGAAAAAGTGTAACACCCCGACCCAAACCACTAGTTCTGATCTGAAGAGCCACAAGACCTCATGCGTGCCTCCCCATACGCAAGAGGCTATCAGCTAGTAGTGAAGGTTCGAACACTGTCAATGAGGAGACTATACCCTCGATATCATATCCATATAATAAAAATATAAATAAAATATAAACAACTCAGAGTAATCAAGGAGGAAAATAAAACACCATAATGTAATAACAAATGGCACACATTTCATACAAATAAATAATCCGGTCTTCTAGTGTGGAAAGCCAAACTAGAGTATAAAAGTGCATGAAAAAAATAAAAACAAAAACATTGCAGTCATCCTCCAGAGTCTGTCCTTCTACCGCTACTAACTCCATGCTCCACTACTCAGCTGTCTTCCACGAGCCCCTTTACCTTACTTAGATCCCTATACATTAATTCTGCACATGCATCGAGTGTGCAAGGTGTGAGTAATAAAATCTAGTAGGCCACCATCAATGCATCCTTACCATATGTTCATAAGTATAACATGTTTATTCCATGATAACAATAAAAGAAAAAGAAAGAATAAAAAATCATATTCCAAGAATTCATGTGCTAATCAATACACCAGATCCCCAACTATACTTGCTCAGGATAAATGCTATAAGGATAATGAAAAGACACTAGAAGTTATCAAGAACTATCCACAAGGCTGGTGAACATGTTACTCAACATCCACAAGACATCGAGTTTTGGGTTGGGCCACAAGGCCATCTGTGAACGTGTTACTCAAGATCCTCAAGGAATTGAGTGAACATGTTTCTATCATTGGTCGGTCCACAATTCCTTCATTCCCCTACCCTGTATATATATGGGTCTATATTTTTCATCGTCGCATGTCCTGTGCACTCCTACTATAAGGGATAACCATACCATGGAAGTCCACTAGTTATAAGTACCAAATTTAATACCTATAAAGGCATGATAAATACACACAGCATGAAAAATCATAATAAGGTAGAGCATAACATATCATCATGATATTTTAATAGAAATAATAAACAACATGTGATCAACATCAAGCACGATAACAAGATATACTAGAAATACTCATGGAATCAAACATCACATATGGGTCTCACATGCTACACATGCACATAGATGTGATCACTATTAATCATAGAAAAATAATCTATGCCAACATAAGAATAATATCAAGGAAACAAGAGTATATAAGGGCCTCAAAAGGTAAGGAACTTCCTACATGAATCTTATTGCTGAAGTACTCCAATGTTCATCAAAGGATCAAATACCATATCACGTTGCACACCTAGAGGAAACTAGTTCACATGTCAAAGATTCCCATATTGGGTTCCAGTTCATCGAAAAAGAAATTTTGAAAAGATACCCAAGGATATTCCATGTCAAGAAGGTAAATTCTAGAACCAATATTTTGTATAGAAACTCTGACGGCTTTCACTCCTGCACTCGTTTTGAGTTAATGTATACCCACTTTACAATGGTAGGTGATCACTTGTAATTTTCTAGTGACATATTAGAAAACATATTTTTCTAGAGGATGGAAGTTCAGGATCATCACACACTTTTATGGAGAATTACTACCTACTTTAGGACTATCTTATATATTTAAGATGTATTCATGAATTCTTCCCAAATCCTAATGTAGGATTGGTTACCCCTATTCCAATGATCTAATCAAGACCACATGTATAAAATAAAACTATATAGGTTCCCCAATATCCTCTTATTAATTTCATGATGCTTTGGTTTAAAGCCGGCTAGTTGGGATCTCTGGAGTTTATTGTCATCCAAGGGGATAATTGGTGTTTTTGAGTTGGGATTGAACATCAAAGATGCATCCTACATATCCTTTGAAAATAGGAATCAAAACCCATGTAGTTTGATGAAATGGGTTAAGGGGAAATGACATTGGGTTTAGACCTCAAAGAGGCATCATAAAAATCCTGATATAAATAGGAATCAAAGACCACATAGTTCAAGGAAATGTTTGGTTGGGGCTTACAACTAGGAGGATTCCCATACTTATAGAACCATGAGGAGAATCTAAACTCATGGTGGTTAGGGTTTTTTTGGGATTACAATTAGGAGGATTCCCAAAATGGAGGCACTTTATCCATTCTAATGGGATGATCATCACAGATATCTAAGCCCATGTGATTCATGATCAGTGTGAGAAAAAAGAGACACATGAATATCTACCACATTGCATGAGATCATACCATTATATTTAAAAGGAGGGTTTATGCATTGGGGATAACCTGAGGATATTTCTGTGTTAAGAAATGGGTGATAATAGGAAACAAGGCAGGACTTACACTTGAGCTTCCTTGAGATACCTGACCTAGCATATGGATTAGGTAAGGATGTGTTTTGGTTCTTACACCTAGTAGGATTCCCAAATTTTTGAAAATATGAGGAGTATCTCAAGTCATGGAGAATTAAAGATTTAACCATGAGGAGTATCATGAATCAATAATAATTTATGATTTTGACGAGGCTTATACCTAGGAGGATGCCCATATTTTTGGAACCATGAGGAGTATCTCAACTCCTGGTGGATTGAAGATTTAACCATGAGTAGTATCTCTACTAAAGGGTTATTTAAGATTTTTATGGGGATTATACCTAGCAGGATGCTCAAATTTCTAAAAAAACGAGTAGTATCTAGACTTATGGTTGATTGAAGATTTAACCATTTAAGATTTTGGTAAGTCTTATACCTAGGAGGACGCCCATATTTTTGAAACCATGAAGAGTATCTCAACTCATGGTTGATTGAAGATTTAACCACGAGGAGTATCTCAAATCAATGGTTATTTAATATTTTTTGGGGATTATAATTAGGAGGATGCCTATATTTCTAGGACCATGAGGATTATCTCAACTCATGGTTGATTGAAGATTTAACCATGAAGAGTATCTCGAATCAATGGTTTTTTAAGATTTTGATGGGGTTATACCTAGGAGGATGCCTGTATTTCTGGAATCATGAGGAGTATCTCAACTCATGGTGGATTGATGATTTAACCATGAGGAGTATCTTGAATCAATGGTTATTTACTATTTTGATTGAGGTTATACCTAGGAGGATGCTTGTATTTCTGGAACAATGAGGAATATCTCAACTTATGGTTTATTAGATATTTAACCATTTAATATTTTAATGGGAATTATACATAGTAGGACACCCATATTTATAGAACCATGAGGAGTATCTCAACTCATAGTTGATTGAAGATTTAACAATTAGGAGTATCTTAACTCAATGGTTATTTAAGATTTTGATAGGGCTTATACCTTGGAGGATGCCCATATTTCTGGAACCATGAGGAGTATCTCGACTTATGGTTGATTTAAGATTTAACCATGAAGAATATCTGAACTCAATGGATATTTAATATTTTAATGGGGATTATACCCAGGAGGACTCCCATATTTATGGAACCATGAAGAGTATCTTAACTCATGGTTGATTAGGGTTTGGTTGGGGCTTACACTTAGGATTATGTTTATAATAGAAGTTTGCGAAGGATTTCATACTAGCATAGAAGTATCCACATAGTTCTTCATGTATGGGGTTTAGATAGGGCTTAGTAAATGAGAATCCAAAAAGTGAGATCCACATAGAATTTAAAATAACATGACGTGAAGAGAGATCTCCTTATATAGTGATTTCCTTGAGGATGGATTCCCATATATAGGGACTTCCATGTAATTACATCACAAAGACACTCCCATTCTGAAACTCAAGAATTTTACCTGAAAGATTATGGGAGAGGGAGTCCAGTATGAGCCACATCATCTCTTTCTGTGATCCTTATTTCTATAATCATCCATCCTCCTTCCTCCTTAAATGGGTGCTGGTGTTTATAGATATTGGTAAATAATTTTTTTTCAAAACGTTTAGAAATTTATCAATGGTAGGTTTCATGTAATTTTTCATAGTTGGGTGGTCTCTTAGGAGCTTTGTATAGTAGGCTTGGAAAGGGATTAAAGAACTAATTACTTTTCTATACAGGGTTCATAAAAAATAATGCCTCAGACCACAAATGAATTTTGTTTTTAGAAGGATAAAATGTGTCACCTTGGACTAAAAATGACATTGCCTCCACATACTGAATCACCAGTATAGGATTATCTATCTAGATGTGAAGAATTAATCCCCCAAAACATTTTATCTCCATATAAAACTATACTTATCTTCATGTATTCTCAAATGATGTATGCATGTATTCATCACATACTTAAACTTTTCCATAAATCCATCTTCTGCATAACATACTGCATCCACATACTCAATTTAAAAACCATTATCGAATATGTCTTCATTTGTGAACTGATGTTTTATTCCACAAAGCACTCAATCCAAAAAAAACTTCACAAATCATTCTAACAATTTACGGATATCCTTACTTCTCTGAATTAAATTGTTTTTTTGAAGCTTGGATGACTTGCATGGCAGTTGAGCTCATCCATGTTTTCACGACATGAAAACCCTATATCCACATATCACTCAGTCCATAAACCAACTTCATAAAATATTTTAACAGTTCACGGGAAACCATACTTAGATGATTTTTATAATTCTACCAAGATTTTTCAGCTCGATTTCATTCATGTAGGAGCTTCACCGCATATTGGTAATTTATTTTGCATACTGCGACTCATGTAGGTCATCTCAACATGGTATTCCATGAACTGATCTTCTACCATGAAACAACTTTTCAAAGCATTTTAATGATTTTTAGAAGTTTGTACTTAGTCAATTTTTACATTTCAATTGACCTTAGGTTGATCTCGCATGGAAGTCGATCTCGCATGCAGTTACTACATGAATATCCTTTGTCCACAGAAAGATTCATATACAAGAGGTTTAAGATAACTGAGATCTTGATCAGATGGATCACGTCTAATAGATCAAACGAGTGATGTTATTTGCATAACATTTTACTAGGTGAATAGTAACTCACAAAGGAACTTGTCCCACATCAAAATCGTGTGTAGGTTCCCTCTTCTTTATATGTAAAGTTGTGTCCATTGTTTTTTCAATATAGCTATGGGGTTCGACACCTATTACACTTGCACATCATGGGCCTCATGCAGCTACACCCATCTGTGCATGCCCAATGACCCATGTGAGTACGCTATACACCCACTTTATCCTTTTAGGGCCTATACACGGTTCTCCCATTTATAGTCACACTCCTGTACACACCCACCTCTACCACCTATGATAGTCGACCAACCGACTCCCTAGGCATGGTTGAGGTGAATTCCATATGACCATGTGTTGAGCTGGATTGCTGGTTAGCATTGGCTAGCCAAATTTTTGGCTAGAGGATAATCTAAACTACTTATAATACAAATCTAAGTAAAATAGATAAAACCAGGGCCAATATACATTCCCTTATAAAATGAACCATAAGAATTTTATTTTTTTAAGAATTTCTCCTCACTATTCATGAAAATTATTTTACTATTTCCTACATGGGATTCCCACTACTCAACTCCTTGGAGATAAAGTTCCTGGTACAAACTTATGGGTGACAACAAAATGTCCCCCCCTTAGAATTGTATTCATTCATAATTAAATGAATTTTCTTCTAAGGTAAACATTTGATCAATTTTCCATGAACTCTTGTATCTGATGGGATCTAATAATGATACCTATGAGAGAATTTTCCAAAAGGGAGTGTGTTTAATAGGGAATATTTTTCTCTACAAATAGGAGAAGACCAAATTAAGGTGTTTGGGTTTCCAAGATAGATAACCTTTTTAATTTCCATGATAAATAATCATTTCAAGACATTTAGTTTCTCATAGAAATGATCTTGGACCAGGGTGTGGATGACCTAAAATTGGAACATACATAAATTCCAGGATGGAAAGGGGATTGGGTGGAAAGGAATTTATGGCTGGGTCCAAGATAAGGGATCTAGATGTCACTATGTATCCCATGGTATGAGAATAAATCCTTATGTAGTTATAATATGGAATAATCCTATGCAGTTCAAGCTCATGCATAGGATATATATGAGCAAGGATGAATATATCTATGATAAAATATCCTACATATATTTAACTCATATGTATGAAATGGGGTGTCATCATTTTATGATAGAATCATAGGTAATGACCCATGTTTCAGTGGGGGCATTGCATATATCTAGCTATCATGCCACATTCTAGGCCACATAGAGTGATCCACTCTAAGTTGTTTAAGTTCCTATAAGATTGACCCAGTGTCATATAGTTTAAAGTCATGATGAGACTAGGTACCCTTAGACGGATCCTAAAAATAGATATGTGATCTGATTTTTCCTAGGAAATTGGACCTAGTGATCATAACTCGATTTTTTCTAGGGCCAAATGATGGTTCCTACGAGCTTTGTAACTTTTTATTTTCACTCAAAATTTTTCCTAATACATTAATGGGAATATCTAGAAGGTAGGAAATTGGATTTTTCTTAGGCCACCCTTTGTGGGTTTTCAGCCTGACAAATTTTATGATTTTTCCTTTTATTTCAAATGATCATGTTTTTCCTAGGCTATGCAGGGTGCATGCCTAGTGATAATAAACTCAAATTTTGACAAGGTAACCTTTGTTGGTTTTCAACTTGGTGAGTAATATGTCTCTTTCCATTGGTAGTTTAAGGTCATGCAAGCCGGACCAATGTAGCTGGTGTTTTAGGTCGAAAAACTTTGACTACAAAAGGTGAGTGAGGCAGACTATATAGAAAGGGCAGGGAGAAAATCCATGTGAATAGGGAGTCTAATGCTAGTATAGATGATCTCATGGGTAAGTAAACTTAGTTTAATGTTATAGTTCTCAGACTAGGGACCATGTAGTTTAATTTCATATGGTATAGACATGGGTGATATGTAGTTTATAGTGTCATTTCATGGACTAGAAGTATGCAATTTAAAATCATGAAACTTATACTATATTCCCCATAATTTAATAAAACATGAATCTCAATTGCAATAGTCAAATTGACTCTTTAGTTCCTCTAAGATCACATGAGTCATGATCAATGTGATAAAAAAATGACAACTTGGAAAATCATTTGAACCACACGAGAGTTCATGATAGGGAAATAGTGGGGGAATTTCATTTTAATGAAAGAAAGAATATCTACAATGTTTTTTATCTCATGGAGGGGCATGGATGAAAGTGATGAAAGTTTTTGGATGATCCTAAAATAGAATATTCAAGGCATCACTACATTTTCCAAGGTATAGGAATCAAACCACACATAGTCTTTTTTAAAGTTTCCTTACAAATATCTAACTCATATGAAAGGAAATGGGATAATACAAGTTATACTTTGGATAGACCATGGAATTTTTTTAGGCTGTATATCCATAAAAAATGAATCCTTGAGAAAGGATGAGACCCCTATATAGATCTGGCTCTTAAATAAGGTAGGGGTATTTTTTTATTTTGTCCTGTTATGGGATTGGAATAATATGAGTGTCCAAAGCTAGTACCCAAGATAAACGACCTGAGTTTCCTTAGAAATGGAGTATTAAAACCTACTTTTAATTTTCAGATAGAGATTATATACCAGGAACCTTTACATAGATCTAGGTCTCATGTAGGCAATGGGTCACATATAAAGGACCATGTGTCATGCTATAAGGACTCAAATGTTTTACAATTTAGGGTCATGTGATGTGGACCTTGCCCATTCATTTCAGTGTCTTGTTGTAGGTACATATGATTACTATAGTTTAAGGTCATTTATCCTTGAATAATTTTTGTTTCTTTTAATTTATTTCATCCAGGACCATTAGGGTTGTATGGATAAGACCCCAAGGTGTTGGAATTTATGGTCAAATAGATTGGACCATTAAGAGATTAGATTGCTGGCCAAGGACAACCAAAACTGATATGAATATAGGAACCCAAGTGGATCTAAATTCCTCAAAAGAAACCCAATAAATGGGGGAGTAGTTCATAAATGATCCTGATTTAGTAATAGTAGTTTCAGAGTATGATGGCATAAAACATAAAAAAATTATTGATCATTTTAAACATTGGAAAATGGATAAAGTAAATCATGTCCTCAAATGTCTAAATTAGGACATAAGACTGGTGGGAATAGAATAACCATTAGAAATGGTGGAAAACTAATTCAACATATAGCCGATGGAGATTGGTGGAAGTTGGATATCCATTAAAACACTCAATCTGGTTAAATCACATGAGTTTTAGGTAGAATTTTCCTCTCATACCAAAATATCCACTAGGGGTTACTTCACAGGATCAGTGGTAATCTGTTCTATTTACCATTATTTCCTAGTGGGGATTATTTGGATCAATAAATCCTTGTTACCAAAATTTCCATGTGAGAGAGAACTAATAGGACTAATTAACTCAAGTAACCTAATGATTCATCCATAAAAAGGTATGAATTAAGTTGGGTGGATGAAGGGGTGTTCAAAATGTTTTTGAAAATTACACGGTTAAACCATAAAGTTCTAAACATGCTACTTGGGTAGGAGGAAAAAAACATGGATGAAAGGAAGGTTCATTTAAACCACAAAAATAGTGGATATAGATCTCAAGATGTATGGGGAAATCATGGTTATTTATTAAGATCATTTTTGATTGAACACCTTGAGAATTTTATGGTCATACAGGCTAGACCATGCACCACACAGTTTAAAGGTAATGTGTCTAGGACCAAATGTCATGCATTTTAAAGTTATGTGACATGGAAGAATGGTCACTACATTTTAGGGATTCATAGCTTTGATTGATGGTGAGGGTGTGACATATTCTCCATACAGTTATAAAAAAAATCTACGTGAATAGGGGCCTCATGGGCCAAATTCTAGAGAATACAATCTCATCTATATGGAATAATTTTTATGAATTTGACTAAGATATAAGGCATATGAATCACTATGAATCCCATGAAATCAGGAATCAAGTTGTATGTAGTGTTAAAAAGGGGCATGGTTAAGGATCGATGCTAGAGGTAGGTCCCCTCAGGCAAGGTAAAAAGCATCACACAATTTTGAGTCATGTGATAGGGATGTGGAACGTGCAGTTTAATGTATTATGGAAAGGACATGTAGAGATTCAATTTAAGGTCATTTATATTTGACCGAAATATTAGTGATTTTCTATTTCATGATGATCTGACCAAGAATGTTCCATCATTTTTCAGGAATGAAGAGGGAAAGTTGTACATCGATATATAAGGGCCTCCAGATTCGAAGAGTGACATAGGATAATCATGTAAGGAATGGATACAGAAGAGGTACATAAAGTTGTTTCATACTACAATGATGTCAAGGAACAAAATGATAGAAGAGGCTTCTACTAAGGACAAAGGTGCCTCTGGTGGACATGCCTTTTGGGAGATACTTATGTGAATCTAGACTGGGGCATATCAATGAATAGTTAAAATAAAGGTGTCATATGGTATTATAAATTGTATTATTGATAGATAGGGAAATATTATGGAGATCAAAATTTCGAAAGACTTGGATTTTGATTTGTGTAAGGAAGGAACTTGAGTATGAAAGGAACATTTCATGCTGAAATCAACCCAGAATGGGGAAAATGTTACCTATTCAGTTTTGACCCGCACATTATGAGGAGAAACATTTTTTTCTTTGTAAATTGTGGTTTGTACAAGACATAAGATCTGAGTATTTATACATATCTCATTAATGAGAGAATTAATCCATACACAATTCTAGGATAAATTACCCACACTAATTGATCTAGTGTGTGGAGGAGGCATTTTTTCACATTGTGGCTAGTTTAGGATATAGAATCCAAATGTCACTACATATCCCAATATGATAAGAATAAAGCCACATATAGTTATGATAATGAACATTCCCTACATGGGTCTAACCCACATGTAGATAGGGGGTATTTTTTTGAATACTGATTCATGAATGGGGTGAAAACCCAAATTAGACTCTCCCATAAAGATTTCCCTCATACACAGGAGAACATGAACATTTTTATATTTGGGATAGACCAAGATGTAGGATATAAACATCACTATGTATCTCATTAGAATGAGAATCAAGCCACATTTAGTTCTTCGGATGGAGGTGTGGTGGGAGAAAAACACCCTGGATAGTAGTCCTCTTCGGTGAGGGCCATAGAAATACACAATTTTACATCATGCAAGATACATCAATCATGAATTTTTGATGTCATGTCATAAATATGTTTAGTATAACTTTTAAGGTCTTGTATATAGGACCATGATATCCCTGAAATGAACTAATACACCTCGATCATGTGGGGATCCCTTACCAAAATTCCTAACCTCATGTGAGTTATGCTCAATATGAGAAACAAGGAACAAAAAATGTTCCTTTCACCTTATATATGAAATCAAAAGAAAGGGTATGGGTGTTTTTTTGGTGGCTGGACTAGGATATAGGATCCGGACATTGCTATGTATCTCATAGGAGTGAGAATCAATCCATGCATTGTTCTAAGATAAACTTAACATCGAATGAGATGGACATTAACTATGTAGTTTAGCATCATGTGGCAAGGATGAATAGTGTCTAGCATTTTTAGGTCATACGAATAGGACCATAAATATGGAAATTATGAGAAAAATAGGTATTACCAAGATAAGGATGTCCTGAAACACTTTGAACATGAAAAAGGAAATTGTAAACCATGATCTTGGGGGTTCTCAGATCAGGAGAAGTGATATGTGACAAGTATTTAGGGAATGACCATAGAGAAAGTTTGAAAAGTGGTTTCTAGCATGATGTTGTTAGGGATTATAGATATAGTAGAGGTTTCTACTAAGGATGAAAGTGCTTCTAGTCGATAGGCCTTTTAGGGGTGACTTATGCAAATCTAGAATGGGGCATATCAATTCATAGACAAAATAAAGTTGTCCTTTGGTATCATACATTGTATTACTAATAGCCGATGAAAGCTTGTGAAGATTTGAATTTTCCTAAGACAAGGAGTATGATGTGTGGAAGGGATGTGTTTGAGTACAAAGTAGGAATTTTGTATAGCATTTTCTGTAGAGTGTGAAGTTACCTGTATAGATATGGATCACATATAAGGAAGGGGACATTTCCCATACTTTGTGGATGGACCCAGGACATAAGGTTTGGGTGTCACTATGTTTCCCATTGAGATGAGAATAAATCCACACATAGTTATAGAATGGGGGTGTGGTGGGAGACCATAACCATGTATTATGATCCTGTCAAGCCCAAACTAGAATGTTATGTAGTTTTACATCATGCAACAAGGATGTGAACCATGCAGTTTTATGTCATGCGGTGAGGATGTTGTCATACAGTTTTATGTTTTATGACTTGGACATTAGGATATGTAGTTTATATCCTTATATATTGGACTATAATGTCTTATAATTTTAGGTCGTATGACTATAACCATATGTCATCCCTTTTAAGGTCATGCTATGAAGACCATTATGCAGCTTATAGTAATACAGAAAGAACTATAGTGTCTTGTAGTTTAGGGTCCTATGGCTAGGACCATGGTGCCTTATAGTGTATGGTCTTATGACTAGGTACATGGTGCCTTTTATTTTAACTTATTATGACTAAGACCATGGTTCCTTAAAATTTAAGGTCATATGACTAGAATTATATTGATATAATTCATCAAGCATGATGACCTTATGATGGAGTGAGAATAACTTATATGCATGTAGCATGAGTCTTAAGATTCTATAACTCTATTAGGACTTATTATAATTTCTTCTGAAGTCAATAATTGAATATGAATCATTCTTCAATTACATTTCCCAAAACTTGGTGGTAGGGACAATAATTGGGATGATCTTTCATGACTTCCTCTATAGGTATTATGATCCTTGGAAGCTCCAGAAGGTTTTTCTACAATTATTATGTGAATTATGTATCCATATCCTCATATTTAAAGGAATAGACCATTATTTGTATATATATAAGGTATGGGTGGCCAAAATTCTTTGATACACATTGTGTGTTCTACTCAGGATTTCCATATGAATGATGCTAAGATTCAGGTATCAGTTGATTCAATATCCCCCATCTATTTTTATCTCAATACAATACTTGAAGTCAAAGATACCCTCAATTTTATATCCTAATAGTTGATTATAAGGTTAGTATTTTGGATATTATCTAAAATATGACTCTTTAGGTCTCTTAATTTGTGAGATCTCAATCAAATAATTTTCCATGGCATAGGAAAACTACTTGGGGAAACATTCCAGTTGTATGGAGTAAAATTTCCTTTATCTTTCATCAAGTGATAAATGATTACACTGCTTTCCCATTCTATTACATATACCTCCATTGGTATGGAAACATAGATGAATTTAGGATCTATGATGCAATGCCATGATCTTGATCATTTTCATAGAAGAATGTGAAGCATTATACACCCCATATATTGATGATGTCTCCTATATATTGGGAAACTCTAACTCTCTTAGAGACTTTGTGGAAACTATTGAGGTCGAACAATGTCTAGAATGTACTTGATGACTAGGTGGAAAATATGGAAAAGTCCCCATCCCTATGGGATAGGGGACATTAAAATATGAAAATAAACCTAGAACTGTGGGATAGGATGAGGTAGAACGTGGTATATAATTCAACCAATGAGGGGGTGAAAACTTTGAAAATACCTTCAGCCTTATGGGATATGGTACTTCACTGTAAGGAGGACCTATGTAAGAGGATGCTAGTATAACATTGGGAAAATATCCATGAATAATCTTCATAATTACTTCACAGAGATCCTCATTTTCATGTTTCAACTGAGTGATATATTCTTCAACAAATATGGCCCTTCCATCCTCAAGGGGATGACATGTAGAATAATTATCGAAACCCTTTCATTTTTTAGTGGTAGAATGGGTGGATGATGATGAGAGTCTCAATATAGACCCTAGAGATATGATATACTATTTACATTTGGAATATGACCCATAAAACCTACCCTCTAAGGCCTAAATAAGGTAAATAATTCCTTTTGTAGAGGAAGGAAGGGTATCATTGAGCCCTTTTCACCAATTATTTGAGTAGAGTATGAGACAACTCATTGAGGCTCAGAGGATTGTAGAAATGTGAAATCCTCATTAAGAGTGTACTCATTAGAACTAGGTGGTAAGTCATTAGAACTGGTTGATACAATGTTGATGGATATATAGGTGAGCTGATGCTCCTATTCGGGGGGTATGTACCATTTGAATGGATGATGCCCAATTGCTCGTTTGGTGGGTCAACACCCATTTTCCCATTTAGTGGGTCAATGCCGATTCAATCATTTGGTGGGATGGTTCCCATTAACTCATTTTGTGGCTGGTGCCCGTTCTCTTATTTGGTTGGTGGGAACCCATTCACTCATTTGGTGGTTCAATACCCATTGTCTCATTTGGTGGGTCAATACCCATTCTCTTGTTTCGTGGGTCGATACCCATGGCCATTATTTTATTTCTTTAGGTAAGACAGTTGAAACACATTCCAAATGTGAATTGTGGTAATCCAATTATAGATTATCATAATAAATAATCCTATATAGTATATATTTGATGATGAAGCATCCTTGGACTCTGTGACCCAACATAAAATGATAAGGGTAGTAATTTGGATGGTTATCCTACCTTGATTCATCTACCTTCTTGATTTACAGAAGAATGATCAAGTTGTCTTCCAGATAAATGGTAAAGTACCCAAGTACCTGATAATTATGTAATGAAAATATTTTATTCTTCACACATCCAAGGTCACATCACCTCATCCTTTTTCATTTGAGGTCAAAAAAAGTTTTTTCAACTTTCCCTAGATTCCATATATGTGTTGGTGTTTCTTGATAAGATCTTTCCTTGGTTCTGTGAATAAAATCCTCTATATTTTGTTCTATAGTCACAAACTCTTGTAAACCCCCAAGGTACTTCATAGGAATAAGCATAGTTGAAAACTTATCCTATAGTTTTTCCATACAGATATCATGTAACTATTCCTTTGGATTTTTTGTTTATATAGAATATGTATGACCCTTCCATATTGCAATGAAATCCATGAATATATCATTTTCCTACCACTTTCAATTATAGAGGCCAAGGATTGTCATTTTCCTTAGTGTAGAGATTAATTGGTAGACAAATTTCTAATGGAGATCTTCCCAGCTTGAGATAGAATCACCTGTAAGGTTACTATACCAAGAAAAGGTAGGTCCTTCCAAGGCCCACACAAAGAATATGAGATTGGTAACCTCTTATTGTTTTGGTATTCCCAACATAAGGCTAAAAATTTAAGATAAGTGGGTGATATGTAGTTCTATATCACCCACTCCATAAAATGTATATAAATTTGGTTTATTAACATTGGGATGGGGAGGAGTCAAATCCACCCACTCAGGATACAACTTCCTCTATGGTTTTACCAGTGCATGTAGACCTTAAAGAGAATCCATATGCACCATATGGGAATCCAGTAATTCCTTATGCATCGATCAGAGTTAATTTCAGATGTGTTTTCTGAACTGTTAGCTGATATATTTTTAGTGGCCAGAACACTTGGTGATCAATCAACACTAGGGTAGAATGGGATGATCTAAATTCTATAGGGTGGTTCAATTTTTACATTATGGATCAATCAACCTTATTTAATTAAAGAGTTTTAGTTTAAGGATACATGTAATCTTCAATCTGATGACTATTCTCAAAGGATTTTCTTCCTTGGATAAACTCAGTATTGATCTGCTAAAGCTCTACTACTCTTTCTTTGAGATGAGTAACTTTCTCTTCTATTGAGATGGCTCCACCATATTCGTATGATGGGTGGGTAGTGAATTTTTCCATATAGATATCCTTTCAATAGTTTCATGGTTTTCATCATTAGTTAGTCCAGTATTAATGAAATTTATTAATTAAAAACACATAATAAGAAATATGGATTCCCTCAGAGGAGAATTTGGAACGATTGTTCATTATTTCTCTCTTGAATACACTAGAGGTTATTATAGGGTTAAAAATGATTTAAATTTCCCTAGTCCAAGGGACTGATGTTTTATATGGGAATTTTCTATCATGAAGGATATCTATGTATATGTTTGAAGCTTCTAGCTAGAAATACCATGTAATTACCCCGATCTTCTATCAGGATGCACCAATGGGCCTCAGAGGTGTTTGTGGTAGTAGTGACCTAAACCAACACAAGAGTTACAATGAATAACTACCACCAATGGGCCTCAGAGGTGTTTGCGGTAGTAGTGACCTAAACCTACACAAGAGTTACAATGAATAACTACCACCAATGGGATCTCCTTTTGAATTATTGAATCTGGATGGCCAGGATAGGAACTAGTTCTTCTATAGTATTCTGCAAAATTAAGGTCGCATTTTTGTGATGATTACCACAGTGGGTATGGACCTTACTAGGTGGCTCCTGAGTAGTTTCCTTGATGTGGTGCACAATACCCTCCACATCCCCAAGATAAGGAAGGAATGGTTTTATAATCTCTATGGATAGGATCCCAAAACTATTGTATGTGGCGATGGGCACCACTTTCTTCCTTGTATCTCGTCATTGATCATATGACCTGTGAGGCTTCATCATCTGGAGATATTCCTGATATGCTTCCACTACAAAAAAGGGCCAGCAGTTGTGGTTTTTGTGCGAACTAGAAGTGGTTTAAACCTTCTCTTAATAGTTTAGTGGTAGTTATTAAAAATGATGCATATTTCACAGTTTCTAGTGATTTAACAATGATTTTTTTAATTTAGTATCGGTTTTGTTAAGTGTTGTTTTTGGAGAAATTAGCAGTGGTTAATTGTTTATTTAGTGGAGTTTTTATTAAAAAGATAAAATTTTCAGGTAAAATATAAATAAAATAAAAAACCACCATAGAACATATTAGCAGCGGTTAAGCATTACCATTGCTAAACATATTATATAAAATTTATTTAGCAGCGGATACTTAAAACCATCGCAAAATCAGATTTTTTAAATTTAATAAAAAACTATAAATATAAAAAAAATGACATATAATAAAATAAATCATAAATATATGATAAACCCATCATACATATATCATACATCAACAGTCATATACAAACATCCAGTCATCATAACCTCAATCTAAGTCAACCCATACATATGTAAATATACATATACAATATGTCCAATAACAACCCATGCCTAATATACATCCATTTCATGACCTACAATGTATCTATTTGCCTCCAAATCATGTCATCAACTGAGACTGACCATGTCATCTCACCAACTATAACAAAAAAGAAAATAAAAATTAAAACTACACATAATAAATCAGAATTACAATTGAATAATTGATAAAATTTTAACAAAGCATGGAAACTAAGAACCATCATGAATATCTTATGAAGAATTTCGTAGATCAAAATGGTCAACCTTCTACCTACTACCGAAATCTGTCACTTACAATGAAAACTAGAACATTTAGGAAAATAAATGAAAAAGAGAAATGACATAGAATATATTCAGAATACTTCACATAAAATTGGTTATTTTGTTAATAAAACAGATGTAATTTTAACATAAAACATATAATATATAATTCAAAACACTTTTAAAACATAAAGATACCTATTTAAGATAATATTCAATAGTTTAAGCAGAAAAGGGATGAGTAAATATTCTAATTTACTTTTAAAGCGACGTGCGGTGTGCTTGAAATTTACTTAATATATTTTTTAAATATTTTGATATCACAACATGTCCTATATCCTAGAAATAACTCATTGGTGATTGTAGCATGATTTCACATCAATATGTGGTCATTTTCTATGATTTCGACCGTTCCACGCACATTTTAGTGTTTTAAAACACTAAAAACACGTTTATGGCCATAATAGGAAAATCATAATTCAAAATGATGTAAAATCAGTTTATACATTTAAAAATTAAATATATGGTTGTTTTACCTTGATTTTAGTGAAATACGATGTCAATTTCCTAATTTTGACCCCTCAACACTTGTTATAAAAGACTTTTGTACCTTTTAGAAGTGTATATCGAGTTATTCCGACCACACCACACATTGGATTAACATTTTCTATATAAGTACACATCAAAAACATCTCAATGGTATTTTTACCATGATTTCACATCAATTTTAGGGCATTTTTGGTGGGTTTGGTTATTCTATGCACATTTTAGTGTTTTAAAAGACATAAAACACATTTACAGTCATAACGAGAAAACCGTATTTCAGAATGACGTGTCATTGGTTTTTAAATTTCAAAATTATATATATATATATATATTTACATGATTTTAGGGAAATAGGACATTTTTTTCTTGGTTTTGATCCCCTGACATTTGTTTTTAAAGGAATTTGTACCTTTTAGATGTTTATATCGAGTAATTCCGACCACAACGCATGTCGGATTGACATTTTTTCTATGAGTACATGTAAAAAAACAAATCATAAGTGGTTTTACCATGATTTTAAATCAATATGAGTTTTTTTTCTATGGTTTCGACCATTCTATGCATGTTTTAGTGTTTTAAAACACTAAAAACATGTTTACGACCGTAACAGGAAAAACATAATTCAGAATGATATGCTGTTAGTTCCTATATTTCAAAATTAAATCTATAGTTATTGTTCCATGATTTTAGGGTAGGATGATACCGTTTTCTTGGTTTTGACCCCCCTGAAACTTGTTTTTAAAGGCTTTTTCACCTTTCAAATGTGTATACTGTGTAATTTTGACCGCACCGCACGTCATGTTGATGTGTTTTCTATGCTTAAACATCAAAAACAAATAAATTATAGTTTTCACCTGATTTTAAATCAATATGAGTTTTTTATGGTTTTGACCATTCCACACAGATTTTAGTGTTTTAAAACACTAATAACGCATTTATATCCATAATGGGAAAACTGTAATTCAAAATGATGTTACATTAGTTCCTACATTTAAAAATTAAATATACAGCTATTTTTCTATGATTTTAGGGAAATCCAACATCGTTTTCCTGGTTTTGACCCCCCGACACTTGTTTTTAAAGGCTTTTGTACTTTTGAGAAGTGTATACCAAGTATTTTCGACCACATTGCATGTCAGATTGACGTGTTATCTATGAATACACATAAAAAACAACTCAGGGGTGGTTTTACCATGATTGTACATCAATATGAAGTCATTTGTAGTGTTTTTAAACATTCCACACACATTTTAGTGTTTTAAAACACTAAAAACACATTTACGACCATAATGGGAAAACTGTAATTTTAAATATTGTGTCGTTGGTTCCTACATTTCACAATTAAATCTATGGTCATTGTCTCATGATTTGAAAGCAATCCAATGTTGTTTCTCTAATTTTGACCCCCTGAAACTTGTTTTTAAAGGTTTTTGTACCTTTCAAAAGTGTTTACCAAGTCAAAACTGATAAAACAAGCTTGAATTATTTTCAAACTTTTGGATAACGATCTATAATTAATTTTTTATGTGTAGTTATCAACCAAACTTCAATCTAGAATAGAATGTGGTCAGTATGACTTAAGATGTGAGTTTTTTATATAAAAGATTTAGTTTTGTTTTATTTATGGATGTTGTATGTGTTCTTTGAAAATGTGTGAATTATCTATGGAATTTAGAATTTACCTCGATGGGATGAGCTATAAGGCTAAAAATTTCCCTGTGTATAATAGAATCACTAGGATCCACAGAAGATGATGGTAATGGTGGCATGCACCGAGATGCTGATCAGATCTGAGCCTGTTTTTTTAGCATTCCTAAATTTTAAATGGTTGAGGTATATTAAATATATAAAAATTGAAAAACTAAAATCTTTTTATAAAAAATAAAATAAAAACCAGAAGAATGTATATATGTAAAAAAACTTATCAATGATAAATTGTAATATATTTTCATTACCAATTTATACATTCAATTATATTATTCTTCATTATCTTCATTTTTATCAAAATCCATTATGACGAGTCCTTAATTTTCACCCTCTCTTGTAAGTTCTACTATTTCAATATATTTAGGAAAAAAACTATTCAATGTTTTGTGGTGGATGAGGTTTACTACCACAAAGCACTAATTGATATTCCTCACCCATATCATAAAAGTCTCTCTGATTTAAGTGTACAAAATCACTCCAACCTTCATTTATTTCATCATCCACATAATAAACCATCTTCGATTGTGAATCCTTATGATAAAAGAATCATGTTCTACAAGCTCACCAATATACATCAAGCAAGATAAGTTTATAGAAGTAAAATGTAATGAATATTTCATCATACCCCTATCAACGTTGACCCACTTTCATTTTAATAAGACAACTAAAAACTAGCCATGATAGTTTAATTCAATTATATAATTCATCTTCCCACATCATACCACCTCTATAAATGTAAATACACCACTATTCTAAGTTTTCATGTCATCTTCATGATAAATTTTATGAAACCTAATGACACGAATATTGTAGGCATCGACTCTCTTAGCCTTCCTTAGAGGACCTCGATCCAAAAACATAAAATCATTCGATATTTCAGATCGATTGTTAATATTAATTATCTAGACAAAAAGATAAAATATATTAATTTTAACATAGAAAAAATAAATATGAGTCAATAATACGAATATGAGTATATACTTACACGATGTTTGAACCATTCGACAAGCTCCTTATTAACATCATTTTTTAATTCTAGATCATTTCAAGATTGACCCCTCAGTCGCCTCTTTGTTTACAGTTACAATTCTTCAATAAATGGATCTGAAATAACACTATTTAGTAGCACATATCTATGGTCTTGTAGAAAATCTAATTCATTCAGTGTAAAATTTTACCCCATTCCAATTGGTCTTCCAATAATTGGAAATATTGATGACTGGTTTTTAGAATGAGAACTAGTGGAGATTCCATCAGCACATCTAGCATGATCAAATATAGTCTCAATCCCATCCAAATACCTAGAACATAAGGTCAAGAAATCTTTGACTATGTAACCTTTAGTAATAGAGCCTTTTGGTTGAGATTTATTCCTCAAATATGATTTGAAATGACCTAAGTACCTGATGAAAAAAAATGAAAAATATTAAAAAAATTTATGTAATGATTTGATAAAATAAAATTCACCAATTAAAATAAAAAAATATCAACATAACTCTCAATTGGATACATCCATCTATAGTGTACTGGTCCACCAAGTTTAGCTTCTACAACAAAATGAACAGTCAAATAAATCATGAATATGAATAATCAAGGGGGAAATAAGATCTCCAAATAACATAGTGTCAAAAAAATTGTTTCATGAATTTTATCAAGCTTGGTTGGATTTATATTTTTTCCAAAAAGCTCTATGAAAAAGGTAAAAAATAAGTTTTAACCACATTTAATTTTTCAGGTAAAGTATTATGAAAATCCAACAACAAAAAATACTCCATCAAAATATGTGAGTCATGACTTTTCAATCCATGTAACTTTTGATGTTTTAAGTGAACACACCTTGATATGTTACTTAAATATACATATAGAACTTTTACACTCTTTAAAGTTCAAAGGAATATGTCTTTCTCATGATTTTTCATTGTAAAAATAGTCAAAGGATAATTTTCATTCTAATTTCCCACAAACCATGATTTATATTCATTGACTCCAAATCCTTACAATCATTAAGGTGATCCTTTGATTTACCCTAATCACTACGCACAATAAAAATCACATTGTCAAAAATGTTATTCTCAATATGCATTACATAAATATTGTGACATATCAAATTAAACTCCCAATAAAGAAGTTTGAAAAATATTCTCTTTTTATTCCATTTTTGTGTTTCATATTCTTTGGATACTGTACCTCATACCCTTTTCCCCCTTCTTTAAACTGATGAAATTATCCAAATTCTTCAGTGACATTCATTAACTGTCTCAAGATTTCTGAACCAGATAACACCTTTAGTTACTTTATCATTTCAATGTCACCATTGAATCGTATCTTGTTAAACCTAAATTTACGAGAAGCATCAAGAAATCAGAGATGACACATGAAACATCATTTTATTCTATGAGGTAATCATTAAGGATCAAAATCAAAATTACAAACTAGACAATACCAACCAGTATGAGTGATCTAACCAGATAAATTTCCTAGTTTAGGAAAGTCACTAATTATCTACATTAAAGCATCATGAATTATGAATAGTTGTCACATTGAAGCATTATATATTTCTATGCCATCATCCCATAATTCTCACAAATCTTTGATTAGAGGTTGAAGGTATACATCAACGTCATTTCCATGCATTTTCTTTCCAAGAATAATAATCAAATATATAATGAAAGAATTCTTATTCCTACAGAACCATGGAGTTAGATTATAGGGGATCAAAATAACCGACCAAATGCTATAATTAGTACTTAAAGTAACAAAAGGGTTAAAACCATTAGAATACAATCCCAAATGTACATTCCTAGGACCCAAACAAAAATATGGATATATCTAATCAAACATATTCCATGATGTTGAATCTTTTGGATGTCTCATAAATCCATCATTACTATCCTGATCATGCCACTTCATGTCATATGATGTCTTAGATGACATGAATAACATTTGTAAGCATGGTTTCAGAAGAAAGTAATGCAATACCTTTACAGGAGCTTTATTCTTTTGTTTCTTCCTAGGGTTCCATTGATTTACACTATCATTTTTGTTCATTGACTTTTATCTTCTTCTATGAAATCTTGTACATTATTCTTTATTAGAATCTTCTCCTCAGTAAAGCATACAATCATCAGGGCAACATGTATCTTTGTATAATCAATTTCAAGTTTTTTGATGACTCTCTTCATCCCATAGAATGATTCAGGGATATTAGCTTCACTAGATGAATTATGAAGCAACTCTAAAATCATGGACATTACTTTTTTAGTAATTCCATAGAGATAGTTGATATGATATAACTTAATTAGAAAAGACAAATTTGAATACTTGACACACCCTTCATACAAATCTTGTTGTCCATCTTCAACTAATTCATAAAAAACATTTTTTGGTCACCGAATTTATGAGAAAGATTAACCTGGTTAGGATCAACTAAAGGTTCTTTTGATCTATTAAAATCTTGGACACTGTATTCTGCAAAACCAAATGCATAATTTAACAAATTCTGAACTGAATTCTCCTCTACTAAGTCACTTTGTATTTCATTGACAATATTTTCATTATTTTTAATTTCTAAAACATTTGATTAACCATTCCAAATACAACATACATATCAAGAAGAAAAATTTTTCAATATAAAATTCTCATATACTTCATTTCTATTCAACAATCACTTGAATTTACAATATGGACATGAAAATTTTATTATCCCATCCAATGACTAGTTTTTAATTGCATAATCTAATAATTATTCCTAACCCTTGGCATATCAATGTGTGTTTCGAGTTAAATTAATCTAACTTTTATCCATAGGTATTGGATTGTATTCTTCCTATATATTTTGATATAAATATTTAAATTTTTAATCAAATAGGTATAATCAAAATTAAATATCACCCAACTTCGCCATTGAATCTTTCACAACAACTATAAAGGAGAATCAAATAATGAAAATTTTCTTACTAAACTTCTAATATAAAATCATGAATCAAATAAATTATTATTTCTCACCAACATATATGAATAATGACATAAATTAGATGAGCAACACATTTTTTCATAAAGGAAACCCATGATCATTCTAAAATATATCAAATATGTCTTCTTAAATTGAGAGTTGGAAGATGACGTGTCATTCTTGGTAAAGATAAAATTAATTTTTTTAGGATAAAGAAGGATATATATGGGTTAGGATAAGGCTCAAGAGAATAGTATTTAAAGTTAGATACATGATTTAAATAATTAATATTTAATTAAGGAAGTTTGGAAAACATCCTCTATGTTAAAGATGATAGAGATATATCAATTTTTGATATTTTATATGTAGATGATATTATTTTTATGGGAGAAAAAGATAATGGTGTTTCTACCCTAGTGTTTTAACCAAGGAGGGTTCATTCCATTGAAGAATTAGCTACAATTACCAATTTCTAAACCATTTCCCATGATTTGACTAAGACCAAGAGCAACCATTTAAAAATATTAATGAAAGTTATACTTTATTTGGATACCATGATATGTCATGCATGCCCAAAATATTCAAATCTATATGTCTATATTCTATTGAACTATTTTAGTGTGACTTCATATTGTTCCATGAATTATATAAATAAACTCTGTTCACATTACATCAAATCATATGTTCCTTCAATTTGAGACAAACATAAAAAACATGATTTTAAAATAAATTTGAATAATGTGTATTTTTATTTTCAAATAAAATGATAAAAAATTAGTCATTTGACTCAAAAAAACAAACAAACTAAACACAATAATTAGTTCTCTTAAAAATAATGTTAGTTAAAAGAAAAACAATGAAACTATGTTGGAGATTCCATTTAACCAATAATTAATTATAATGCATGTAAAACTTAACCCTAACTACTCTATCATTATTCGATATATTTTATTAAAATAAATGATCCCTTATATATGCATAAAACATGAAGTATTCTGATAAATTTTAAAAGGTTCTAATATCTCATTTTCAAGGCCTTTATCCTTAGAGACCTTTCTATGGTTGGTGATGAAACCATGTGTGACCCCAAACCCTACCACCAATTGGTCATGAGTTAGAAAATAGTCTCAATTGTGTATATGTAAAACATTGGAGGTGTTAATATATATAAAAAAAGTGGAATTCATTAATATCAAATAAAAACCATGAAATTATGGATGATCTAGATTCCATAACCAAATTTTATCATAAATGATTTTTTTAATTTAATACAACATGACCAAAATTAATTATTATTATAAATCCAAATAAGTAACTTCAAAATACAAATACCACATTATGAACCAAAATTACATATGTACATTACTGTTAAATGAATGGAAAAAAACTATATACACTTTTTATCACCATGATTGTCCATATAATTCAATTCAATAATAGATTTAGGGTGAGGATGATGCATCCTTTAAGGGGGGTCTGCATTACCACTGAGGAGGGGATCTGATCTGGGGAGGGGGAGGTCAGAGGGGGGAGGGGACCGTGTCGCCGCCAAGGAGGAGAACCGATCTGGGGAGAGGGAGGTCATGGGGGGGGGCACATCACCGGTGAGGAGGAGAACTCACGAGTTGGGGAGAGGGAGGTTGGGGGGGGGGGTGCATCACCGCTGAGGAGGGGAAACGAGCTGGGGAGAGGTAGGTCGGAGGGGGGGGGGGTTCCACATCGCTGATGAGGAGGGGAACCGTGATCCGGGAGAGGGAGGTTGGGGGGGGGGGTCATGGGGGTCAGGGTTAGAGTGGGGTGTCACATGGGCCTGGTACTCTGGTGAGAAGGGAGGAGGTAGGTCGGAGGGGTGGGGGGAATGAGGGTCACGGGGTCGGGGTCACCGCCAGGAAAGGGAGAGGAGGAGGTTGAGGGTGGAAAGGGGTTGGGGTCACAAGGGAGCAGGGGAGAGGGAGGAATTGGGGTTTTTTAAATGTTTAGCTGTGGTTTAATTAAAACCACTACTAAATGTTAAAATAATAAAAATACAGTAGTGGTTTGATCAAACTATCGCTATATTATTATTATAACCAGATTTAACTCACGACTGTTACTAAAACCACTGATAATAAACCATCACTAAGAATATGTTTTTTTAGTGTTCTGGTATTTGGATGGAGCCATTTTAATGATACCACTGCACCGGGGCATTCACCATTTGGCGCTGGAGATTCTGTGTTGATGACAATGTACATAGAAGCCATGAGGCCATGATATCCATGATAGTCAAGGAATAATTGTGGCATGTCAGCGAGTTATGCATACTGGATTGATGTTTCCCATTAGTATTACCAACCTTTTCTAATGATTTATGAATTCTTTAGCACATTTTGGTGATTCCATTAGAATTTTAAGAAATATTTAATGTCCTAAATGGTAAAAAAAATAAGAAACCTATTAGTGTAGCATAAAAAATAAGAGTGCATGGTCAATCTATAACATTCAAAATTAAAGGATGGAAACTTATTCCTTTTTGATATGTGAGAGGCCTGGAACCATTAAAGGATTCACGTTAGGTTAACCATTTTTTTCTGGATGGAAAATCTGATGGATTTCACGACTTTACTCATTTTGAGTCAATGTAGACTTGTTTTCCAAAGGTAGGAAATCAGTAGGACATTTCCAGTGACATCTTAGAAAACACTTTGTTTGAGAGGAAGTGAGGTCAATATCATCACACCCTTTTGGGGGTAATTATTTCCTACTATGGGACTATCTTATAGATTTAATATATTTTCATGAATCCTTACCAAATCCTAGTATAATATTGGTTACCCCTGTTCCAATGATCTGATCAAGACCATGTGTCTGATAAAAACCTCTAGAGGTTCCCCATCATTCTCTTATTAATTTTATGATGCTTTAATTTAAAGTTGGATAACTGGGTTATAATGGTTGATTGAAGATTTAACCATGAATAGTATCTCAACTCAATGGTTATTTATGATTTTTATGGGGCTTATACCTAGGAGTACGCCTGTATTTCTGGAACCATGAGGAGTATTTTAACTCATGGTTGATTAAAGATTTAACCATGAGCAATATCTTGACTAAATGATTGTTTAAGATTTTTATGGGGTTTATACCTAGGAGGAATCCCATATTTTTGCAACCATTAGGAGTATCTCAACTTATGGTTGATTAAAAATTTAACCATTTAAGATTTTGATGGAGCTTATACCTAGGAGGACACCCGTATTTCTGGAACCATGAGGAGTATCTCAAATCATATTTGATTAAGGATTTAACCATGAGGATTATATCAACTCAATGGATATTTAATATTTGGATGGTTCTTATACCTAGGAGGATGCCCATATTTATGGAACCATGAGGAGTATCTTGACTTATGTTTGATTGAATATTGAACCATAAAGAGTATCTCAAATCAATGGTTATTTAATATTTTTATTGGGATTATTCCAAATAGGGAACACATATTTAGGTAACCATGAGAAGTATCTTGAATCATGGTTTATTAGGGTTTGGTTGGGGCTTACACCTAGGAGGATTCTCGTAATTGAATTTTTTGGATGATTTCTTACTTACATAGGAGTGTCCACGTAGTGGTTCATGGGTGGGGTTCACATAGGGGATTAGAAAAGGGGAACCCACATTGAGAGTGATACATATCATTTCAAATAACATGAATTACAGAGATATCTCCTTGAAGAGTGACTGCTTTGAGGAGGAATTCCCATACATAATGAATTCCATGGAATTACATCTCAAAGGCACTCACAACCCAAAACTTAGGAATTTTACCTGAATGATTCCGGGAGAGGGAGTCTAGTCTAAGACAAATCCTCTCAATTTTTGATCCTTATTTATGTAATAATACATCCTCCTTCCCCCTTAAATGGGTGCTTGTATTTATCAACAATGGTAAATAACCTCTTTTTCAAAATTTCTGGGCATGTACCAATAGGCGGTTGCATGGCATTTCACATAGGAGGGTGATCGTGTAGGAGCTACGCATAGCAGGATCAAAAAGGGATTTATTACGTAATTTATTTTCTATGTGGGGGTCATAAAAATGATGCCTTAGACCTAAAATTATTTTCATTTGTATGAGGTTGAAATGTATTGCCTTAGACCATAAATGAGACAGCCTCCATATACTGAATCACCCACATAGGGTTATCTATCTAGCTGCGAATCATTCATCCCCGCAAACCATTTTCTCTACATAGAAAATGAACACTCATCTTCATGTATCTTCACATTATACATGAATTCAAGCAACATATACTCAAAATTTTCTAGAAATACATCTTCCACATAGGTAATTTCATCCATATACTCAATTTTTAAATCATTAGAGCATAATAACTTTATATCTGAAATTATTCTTTCTTTTGCAATGAACTTAGTTTTCAAACCAACTTTGAAAACTATTCTTATAGTTTTTGGATATCCTTACTTATCCAAATTACAATGTTCCTTATAATCTTGGATGACTCGCATATTGGTTGAGCTCGTACATGGTTGATCGATAGGAAAACCTTCCATCTGCATAACACTCAGTCCACAAACCAAATTTGCAAACTATTTTAACAGTTTTGGGGAAATCATACTTAGTTGATTTCGAGAATTATACCAAGATTTAGTGGATCGATTTCATTATCATATGATATTCACCATGTATCGGTAATTCCTTCCACATGCTATGAACTGGGTAGAAAATTTCATCATGGAAGTCCATAAACTACTTTTCTACCATGAAAAAAATTTGCAACGATTTTTTTTAGAATTTTGTACTTATTTGATTTTCACATTTTGATTGACCTTAGGTTGATCTCTCTTTTCAATTAAACCTGTAAATGGTTGTTGCATGAAAATCCTCAGTCTGTGGAAAGCTTTGTATGTAGGAGGTTAAAGACAATCAGTATCTTGATCAGATGGATCACATCAAACAAATCTGATAAGTGATGTTATTTGAGTAACATTTTAATGAGTGAATAGTAACCTGCAAAGGAACTCGTTTCACATAAAAATCTCATATGGGTTACCTCTTCTTTAAAACTGAAGCTGTGTTAACTATTCAATCGATCTGTCTATGAGGTTCGGCATCTATTACACTTTCACATTGGCCTCACACGACTGTTCCCACTAGCGCATGCTCATAGGCCCTTGTGGGAATTCTATTCACCCACTTTCTCATATGCGGACCTATACATGGACTGCCCCATGCATGATAATGCTCCTGTACATACCCACCTCTTCCTCTTATGCTATCCAGCTGGTTGGATCCCTAGGCATGGTTGGGGTGAATCCTATTTGTGCCCGGGTTGAAATGGATTACTAGTTAGCATTGGTTGGCCAATTTTTTGGCTGGGGGATAATTTAAAATAATTATAATAAAAATCTAAGTAAAATAGATAAAACAAGGTCCAAAATAGGATCCCTTGTAAAATGAAGCACAATCCTTTTATTTTTTTTAATAATTTCACCCCATTTTTCATGCAAATTATATTAGTATTTCCTTAATGATATTCACTCCACTCAACTAATTGGAAAAGTTCCTGGTACACACTTATGGGTTCCAAAGACACATACCTCATGGAGTACATCAACAAAATTAGTTTCAAGATATGTCAAATAAGAGGATTCCAAAACACTGGATCCATTATCGATCAAAGAACAGATCAGGAGTTCCTTATCAATTCTTGAAGAGAACCTCGGGTCTAGTCAACAAACATTGATCCACAATTAATTCATCATTAGAATAGAGATCCAATATGAGATTAAAGAATAATAAGGTCTGAAGATGATATTTCTATGATAAATTACCTAGAAACATCCACCATTCATGAGATATCTAACCCTAGTCAAGGTAAAGACATCAACACACCAAACCCACCCCTAATATATCAACGATCGATGAATTAATCATTAAACATAATCAGAATACATATATAAGGAAATAGAAGGTTGGATCTATGATTCATTTCAAGGAAAAATAGGTATATCTAGAAGGACCCAAAAGAACATAGGTTTTTAGACCACATACCTCAATTATTGGTCAATAATGATCTTGGATTTACTGGAATCAAGATTGGGAGGGAGGGAAACATTGAGGAAGGCCAAATGATTCTCAAGGTTTGAGAGGGATTCCTATAGAAATAAGAACATGTAAAAATGGATCATAAATGGCTGTTAAAATGGATTTCTAGAAAATGAATTTACATGCACAATATTTGGTGAAATAGTTTGAACAATGGCACACCAACCACATGAGGCATTCTGCCTCACCTGGGCACCGACACGATTTGGGTGCATAATTTTTCAAACCGTGCAACAACCATGCTATTGGAAAATGGTGGGTGTTGCACTATTTTTTTGTAGGGCCACATGATTTTTAAAACCATTCTTCTTAACCATGACCCCCCTTAGGTTTCATATAGATTTTTAGGAAAGGTCGCATGGTTTTTCAAATAGTGCACCTTAACCACACACCTCCCATTGAGCTACCACCACAAGGAAAACAATTTTCTAGAGAATAAGTATGGTTTGGAATAAACATGACCAAACTATTTACCTACAAAAAGGATTTTAAAACACTTTGAAACATACTAGAAACCATTTAAAAATAGCCTAATCAATTCATAGTTCAAAAACAAACAATTAAAGGATAAAATTATCTCATAAAACACATGAAAAATCTGAGGTTGTTACAATCTCCCACTCAAAATACTTATCATCATCAAGAAGCATCTATAAGAATCCTTCTCGAACAACTCAAGCCACTGATTATGAACATCTATCTCTTACTCCTAAATATCCTCTAATATCTATCCATGATTCCAATGAATATGAATAAGTGGAAATATCTCCCCTTACATGACTTTATTGCTCTAGCCTATAATCCACAATGGGCATTCCACATATGATACATCAGTATCTAGCTCAACATCCTCATAGTATATAACATGCATAGGATCAGGCTTTTACCTCTAGATATGTGACACAAGAAACACTTCATACACACCTTGGTAGAAAGTATAAATATCCAGATGACATTCCACTATTCCAATCCACTCAGTAACCTCAAATGGTCCAACATATATTAGAGCTAGATTTCCTTATTGAAATGTCAATTCCCTGACTGTGGAGTCACCCATAAGAAAATTTTATCACCAATAGTGAACTCCAAAGGTTGTCTCCTCTAGTCATTGCATGATCTATTCTTACTCTGAGCTATGATCAATATCTTCTAAATTATCTGTGCACTCTCAGAGGTCTCCTGTACCATATTGGTCCCCATAACTACTACCTCACCAACCTCATACCAACAACACAATGAATGAAATGAACTACTATAAAGATTATCATAAGGTTCCATCTGAATAAAATCCTAGAAAAAGTTGTTGTATGTGAACTTGACCAAGGTTAGGTGATTATCGAAAGCTCCTACAAAATACAAAATGCATTCTTGAGTCATATCTTCTAATATATGAATCTTCCTTTTTGATTGTCTATTTTTCTAAGGGTGGTAAACTATGCTCAATCTCAACCAAGACCCAAAGGCCTTATGTAAGTCCTACTAAAACCTAAATGTAAAACATGCATCTTTATCAGATATAATTTTCAAGGGAACTATGTAAAAGAATAATAAATCATGAACATACAACTTTACCTGGTCATCTATTGAGTGAGTCTCACAGATCTATAAGAAATGACCAAATTTTGTTATCCAATTGAAAATCACCTAAATAATGTTAAGAATTCTCAGGTTCCTAGGTATCCCCATAAAAAATTCCATCATGACATCCTCCCACTTCCACATGTTCATAAGAAGTGTATTAAATAACCATCAGGATGCTGGTACTTGACCTTTATCCTTTGGTAGGTAAGGCATAAACCCCCCCTGAAATTTCCTTCTTCATCCCTTGCCACCAGAACTTCTACATAAGGTCACGACACATATTTTTTTCTCTATAATGAACCACCCACTTAGAGGTATATAAGTACTTAATTAGATCTTCTCTATCGAAATTAGGGACCATAACTCTCCCATGCACAAGGATCACATCATCACCATCCAACAACCACCTAGGTATCAAGTCACTACCTCGAAGATGTTCCCATATCACAACACACTTTGGGCTAGATTTATAAACATTATTCACCTGATATACTAAAGATGATTTGATAACTAATGGGGAAAATTTCATTATTCCATAGTCCTCCAAAGAATCCATCTTCCAGTTGGCCAATAAGCTCATCAGGTGCCACTGTTCCTCCAAAGGATTTTCACCAAGATATTGTTCTACCCACATATTATGGATAAGAGAATCTACAAAGTGTGATATTTACCTAGTGTATATTTCTCCTCAAAATTGAACATCTTTAGGTACTTTACCCAGTTCCACTGCCCCAAATTTAGATCCCACTATGATAAGATATAACATAGTCTCTTGTGTTCTGTGTAGAAAATAAACCTATCATCAAAGAGATAGTATCGCCAAAAATTCAAATCATGGGACACATTTTCCAGCTCTAATTCATGAGTAGTATAGTTCTACTCTTGGGGTCATAGCTTACATGAACCATAAGCTATCAAACACTCACTCTATATCATCATTTCCCCCAGACCAACTGCTGATGCATCACAATATATGACATATCTAATCCTAGGCCTATGAAGAAACAATAAAGGAGCTACAGTAAAACTCCTCTTTAGCTCAATAAAAAACTATTCACACTGGTTTGACCACTTAAACTTCACCCATTTCTTCATAAATCTAGTCATTGGTGATAATAAGTAGAGAAATCATAGATAAAATGCCAATAGTACCTCACTAAACCCAAAAATATCCTAATATCAAACACATTCTGGGGGTATGTATAGGAAATCACCACCTATAATTTCTTTGGGTATAATGATATACCAATCTTAAAAACTAAATAACCCAATAATTTCACCTTATTAATTGAAAAGTGACACATATACATCTTGGTATAAAGTTGATGTGCTAGAAGTGTACTCAAGACTATCTCTATATGTTTAATATGCTGCTATGGGGTTGATGATTAAATAAGGATATCATCAATGAACACCACGATGAAGGAGTAAAGGTATGGGTGGAATATATTTTTCATGAGATCTATGAACACTGATAGTGTATTCATTAGTCCAAATAGTATCACGAAGTACTTTTATAGACTATACCTTGTCCTAAACTCCGTCTTCAGGATGTCCTAATCTATAACTCTCAACTGGTGATAACCTAATTGGAGATCAATCTTAGAGAACCAGAGATATCCCTATAATTGATCAAAGATATCATTTATCCTAGGAAAATGACACCTATTATTCATGGTCACCTGATTTAGATTCTGGTATTATACAAAAAGTCAAATACTATCCCCCACTTATTTGTGAAAAAGAAGGTTTACCCCATGGTGATGTACATGGCCTAATAAAACCCTTCTGCTCTAAGTCCCAAAGATTTACTTTGAGATCCTTTAACTCAACTAACACTATACGATAATGGGGAATTGAAATGGGATACATAATTGAAATGAGTTTTATATTTAAGTCAACTCCTCTATTAGGGCAAGACCGGTGAATTCACCTAGAAAGAAATCTTGATAGAGATCCATAATTGGAGAAAAAGATGAGGGGTATACCACTAATCATAATAAAATATTCAAGCCTATAATTTTAACTATAATCATCCCTAGATGGATCAAGTCCAGACCAACCCTACCTACTCTCAACTCCCACTCACCAACCGTCATGAAATTATCTCCCTTGGGTGTTGTAAACAATACTTATCTCCAATAGAAATCAATGTGATCTCTAAAGATATTCATCTATTCTATTCAAATATTCACATTTAATCTCATCATCTCTAGAATCATGAATTCCCATAGATGTATATAACTGACAATGACTATTGGACACTTTAGGAATCATTGAAGATAATCCACCTTCATGAACAATGGAGAATTAATGGAAAGAAACTCTGAAGGTAACTTGACTGGTAAGTCAAGTCCAATAATAACTTATGTAAATATAAATAAATAAGAAGAATCAATATCAAAAAAAGTAGTATACAATGTATAATTGATAAAGTATGTACCTTGAATAGTAGATGGTCCCTCACCACCATCCACTATAGTTTAATCCACTACATATTCTTAGCCTTACTCAGCTCCATGACCTTGACTTTAAGATTCTTGAATCATCTAATTCATCAATGTATGATCCCATTTTTGAGGACCCCATCTGAATCCCTAGGTCATATATCAAACCTATGTAATACCCATGTAAAAAATAAGCCTCAAAGCTCTAGATTAGAACTACTAGAGATGCCCCATCTTTCCACACTATCGATATATTCTTTGAGGTTCTGTAAAAAACTTGCGATAATGTCCAATCTTCCCATAGTTGAAGAACTATGGAACTCCTCCTAAGGGGGTTGGAGAAGATATAATATTATTAACCCACTTATAACTAATCTACTTCACATCCTCGGTCTTCCTCTTCTTACTACCATAAGTGGAACTCATCACAATTGTAGGAGGTCTACCCACATGAGTATTAAAGGTTGGAAGAAAACCAATTGCTCGATACTCCTCTAGGACCTTCTCATTATCCAAGTCCTTGTGAAGAACCTATGGGTATGTCATTATGTCAAAGATCAGAACATACTAGACGATATTAGGATGAACACTAATCTAAAACATCTTAGCCTTCTATGCCTCATTTCTATCCAAGATACGAGAAGAATAAAGTAGCTCAATGAAATGAGTGGAGTATGAAGTAGCTCAATGAAATGAGTAGAGTATGAAGATACTTTCATGGATCTGTACTGAAGATCCATGAATTTATATTCATATTCAAACTTCAACCTATTAGGAAATAACTCCCCAAATAATATGATATTTAAGGAATTCCAAGAAATACACTCATGTTTTATAGCTTGTCCCATGACACCCCACCACCGCCTAATGTGTTGCGGAAGCAAAAATGCTACTAGCTTGACCTGTCGGTCCCCCGATGTCTTGACCAAGTTGAATATAACCTCAATAATTTATAACCAATACTTGAAATATTATGTCCCCAATGCCTTGAAATTATGGAAGATACTGGAGTTGTAAGTCATGAGTTTAGTAAACTATGGTATTTTACACTCCTCCTCCATGGGTAGGAACAATACAAAAAACTTAGGGATGGAGTGGCTCCAATTCCTGAACTACATGAGAATGTGTGAGAGAATGCTCAGGTGCATCATCCTGCAAATACTATGGTGGAAATGGTCCATCATCCCTAGTGGGAGAATTCAAGTGTCTCCAATGTGAAAATTTTATGAAATTATAAATTAACATTTTATCACCTCAAGATGTTATGATAGATCATAAATAGTCTATTGGATCACACAAAGGTTCTCCTAGAAGGCTACCTATAACCCTAGGTATATCCCCTAACACTACCCATGGTTCTCCATACCTGTATGTTAGTCACAAACTTATATATATATATAAAACATAACAGCATGATCAAGTTCAAATAATTAATTCCAAATAAGATATATAAAATCAGAAGAGAAAATAAATATGTCACCCAACAAAGAATATAGGTCTATCTTGAAAATAGTGAACAAATCAAAGCATTATATTAAAGAACTACTATGTAGCACAAAAAAAATGTATATATGACATGTGATCATATGTCCCTAATCATGATGCATGAATGGAACCAATACCATACAATTGTAATAGAAATCCCATCAATGGTAACTCAGAGTTCTGTTAAACATGAGATTACTAGGCACATGGAAACTACCCTACCCAAGTTATAAATAGCCTGTATCCTTTACACTATGTCCTATAATAACTAATAAAAAAAGAAGAAAATGATACTATGATACCATTTTATAACACCCCAAACCAAACCACCAGGTTCCAGCTAGTGATCCACAAGACCTCATACGCACCTCCCTATACACAAGTGGCTACCGACTAATAGTAAAGGTCCAAATAACATTAATGGGGGACTATACCCTTAGTATCATAACTATACACTAAAAATATAAATAAAATATAAAAAAATCAGAGCAATCAAGGTGGAAAATAAATCACCATAATGTAATAACATATGACAAACATGTAATACAAATAAATAATTTGGGCTCCCAATGTGTTAAGCCAAACGAGAGTATAGAAATGTATGAAAATAAATAAAAAGAAAAAAATTGTGTTCATCATTCATATTCCATTCTTGTATCGCTAATAACTCTATGCTCAACTATTTAGTTGTCTTCTATTGGCCCCTTTCCCTTACCTAGAATCATATACATGAAGTTTTCATGCGTATTGAGATTACCATGTAGGGTGTGAGTAATAAAACCCAGAAGGACACCACCAATGTGTCCTTAACATACATTCATAATTATAAAAAATGTATTCCATGATAATAATAAAAGTGAAAGAAAGCATAAAAAATAATATTCTGAGAGTTCACATGCTAACCAAGACACCATGAGCCCCGACCATACCTACTTCAGCTGTATGTTATAAGGATAATCAAAATATGTTGGAAGTGATCATGAACTATCCACAAGGATAGTGAACATGTTACTAAACATACAAAAGGAATTGAGTTTTGTGTCGGTTTATAAGGCCGAATGTGAATATGTTACTTGGAATCCTCAAGACATCGAGTGAACATATCACTATCATGGGTTGATCCACAAGGACATTATGCCCCTACCTTATGCATGGGTCCATCATCGTCATCACTGCATGTCCTGTGCACTCCCCCTCTAAGGGATAACCATACAACGATGATCCACCCATTCCGAGTAACCAAATAAAATACCTCCAAAGGAATAGTAAATACACATAATAGGGAATAACATAATAAGAAAGAGCATAACACATCATCATGAGTTTTTTTAGCAATAATAAACAATATATGATCAACATAAAGTATGGTAATAAGATACACTAGAAATACTCCTAGAATCAAACATCACATATGGGTCCCACAGTCCACACACACACATGTGATCTCTATAAAGCATGGGAAAACAAGCTATGACAACATAATAATCATATCAAGTCAATAATAGTATTCAAGGTACTCAAAAGTTAAGGAACTTTATACCCTAATTTTTTTGACAAAGTTCTCCAATGTTCATCAAAGGATCAAAGAAAATATCACATCGCATACCCATGTGAAACTATTTCGCATGTCAAGGATGCCTATCTCTAGTTTGATTTCATCGAAGGAGATATTTAGAAAATATACTCAAGGAGATTCCATGAAAAGAAGGTAAATTTTAGAACCTCATACTTCATAGAGTCTCTCAAAAAAACTATTTCTAATATATATATATATATATAATAAGAGGATTCCAAGACACCAAATTTATTGTTGATCAAAGAACGAATCATTAATTACTCATCAATTATAGAAAATAACCTCATGTCTAGTCAATGAACATTGATCCACCATCAACTATTCAATATAATAGATATCCAAGATGATATTTGAGAAGAATAATCTCTCAGGATGATTACTCTATGATAAATTTTCTAGAAAATTCCACTATTCACAAAATATCAAGCCTTGATTAAGGGAAAGTCATTGACACATAGAAAATCACCTCTATTCTATCAACGATAGATAAATTCATCATTATATGGAATCAAAATCCATATATTTGAAAAAAATATTCTAGATATGTGATTTGATTCAAGGGAAAATAGGTAGATTAAGAAATAACTTGAAGAATAGAGGTTTTAGACCACTTTCCTTAATTACTGACCAACACAGCTCTTGGATTCACTAGAATCAAGCTTGAGAGGATAGGTAAAAATTTAGGAAGGATAGAGGAGTCTTAAGGATTGAGTGTTATTCCTATAAAAATAAAAACATGTCTAAACTGATAATAAATGACTGTTAAAAGGTATTTCTAGAAAATAAATTCATGTGCACACAATTTGGAAAACCGTGGGAAAACCATTTGAGGAATTCTATCTCGCCTAGGCACCCACACAGTTTGGGTGCACAGTTCATCAAACCATGTGCCAAACATTCCATTGGAAACTAAGGGACATCACATGGTTTGTTTGGAGGTCCAAATAGTTTTTCAAACCACATTACTTAACCATGTGCCTCCCCTTTGGTGTTACACGACTTTTCATGAAAGGTCACATGGTTTTTTAAACCAAATTTCTTAACCATGAACTGCCCCTTGTGCTACTTACAAAAGGAACAAGGTTTCCTAGAGAATCATAATGTTTTGGAAAAACCATGCTCAAATTTTGAACCATCAAAAATTATTATAAAACACTCCAAAACCCACTTGAAACCTCTAGAAACCTACTTAATCAATTCAAAGTTCAAAAAAAAAGATTAATGGTTGGAATTATCTCAAAAAACACATTGAAAATATGAGGATATTACAAAAAGTACAAGAGAGGAGATGAGGTCAAACATAGGGAAAACAATGGGTACCCTTTAATTGGGAACCCAACACTACCCGACCAAACTAAATAGAGTTAGGGTAGTTCTTAAATGAGTATTTACAGAGATAGGGTTGTATATTGAAAACCTGATTAATAAATGTATAGGGATAGGGTGGTATATTTAGGGTACCATAAACCAAAACCTGATTATGCAAATTATTTTTAATTATTCCATGATATATTTTTAAATGAATCTAATTTTTTAAATTTTTTAATTTATTTGGAATATGTTACATATTATATTTATAAATAAATTTAAAATTTTATATTTTTTTAAATTAATCATTATTAGTCTAATAAATATATTTTATTAAATAAAGACAATTTTTTTTGTAATGTCCAAGATTTTTTCGTGTATTATTTTGTAAATATTATATGTAAGTAATTCTAGACCAGGCGTTGAGACTATATGTGATTCTAAGGCCCAGGGTGCTCGAAATAAATGTTTGAAATATATTAAAGTATTAAATAGCACATGTGCACAATTTTCATGAAACTTAATACCGATGGCTCCTGCCTCTTGGGAACCATTCATGGAGGTGGGGTTGTTCGAGACTCCAAAGGTGCCATCATTATGGCCTTCTCAGATTTTTTGGGCAGTGGGTCTTCTCTCCAGGCAAAATCCAAGGCTGCCCTTACTGGCCTCACCCTTTGCCAGCAAGCCAATACCCATCTCTCTGAGCTGGAAACTGATTTGCTGATTTTGCATAATTCCCTTATGGGTGTTGGGTCCATCCCATGGTCGATAACCTACACCATTAGAAAGTGTCTGGGCATGCTTCCCGATAGCAACATCAAAGTGCTTCACACGTGGCGTGAAGGGAATAAAGTGACAGATCACCTTGCCTCCTTGGCCGAGCACACCTCCAACATCTGCTGCATCTCGAATGTGAACCTCTTGAAACCGGAATGTGTGGACCTCATAAAGGGAGATGCCCCTGGGTTACATTATATCATACCTCCTTAGGATTGTGCCTGTTTTTCCTGGATGGGTTGGTTTTTCTCTCCTTTACCCTTTTTATAAACAAATAAATGATGATTATGGAATAACTTCTAAATGGGTACCCAAATCAGAAATCTCAGGGCACCATTGCATTCAGAGCAGTGAGTTTACCTTAGGTGCGACCTAACATCGGCCGACGCGGGTCACCTGTGAAAAGTAATTTTTGGCATTTTAATAAATAAAATAAAATAAGAATTTATTTTATTTTAACATTTTGTAGAGATGGAACAATGTTTCTTTTAAATTAGCCTTTTAAGTAGAGATTCAGTGTTAGGATCATAACCCTGAAATTTTCTGGAGGATCTAGAGAGAACCTTGGAGAACTCTCTCAACGACAAACGACAATAGAGATTAGATCGGAGATCGACAGATACTATTTTTGATAGATCTATCCAATGGTAGTGACGCGATGATTGATCCTCTTTAGAGAATTATCTAACCTCAAGATAGGGCATTATTATTTGTAATTCTTTCCCCGTTTTTGGAATCAATGATGAACATGGATCATCCAATGAACAGGTTGACCTGCAGATTGATCATTCTTATGGGATGAGTTTTATTTGTGGGATTTATGGGGTTGACTTATTGTTTGATTATTTTATCATTCTTATGGGAATAGATCAAGACCGAAATGAACAACGGTCATGATAGGTTCCTCGATTTTTTTCCTTGTGTGTATTTTTTTTCACCTATGTGTTCTACACATTCTTCTTGGATTATGAATGATTGATCATTGCACTTTCATTTCTCATCACAATGATTCAAAATTGACGATATGACCTCATGAAGACCTATAGGAGGTGATAAGATGATGGAGATGAATGAATTGAATTGATTTGGGAGATATCATTATTCAGGCGATTTACGTGTGGGTGATCAGAATCGGATTTCAGAGTTGATTGAAGGCTCAAAACCCACCGATTCAGTGTTGTAATAGAGAGATGACTTTGGATGTCCAGTTTTGAGGTGAAAAAATAATTGGATCAAACATAGGAGGATTGACTAAGATGCATGGAGGAAGAATGGTGGTTCTGGAAATTCCTGACGAACACGGGATGTAGTCCGAGCTACATGGTGTGTAGCCTCCATCGAGTGGAGGATAGGGTTCCAGGAGGTAGTTAAGTGTCACACGATGTGTTACCTCTGTCACACAGCTTGTGGGACCTTCCTTGAGACTCAGAATGTATCTCGGGAGATACATAGACATGGGGATGAGTACACAGGTGGCCAACACAGCATATACTCCCCCACACAACATTTTTTAACTAGTTACATGGATAACCCCATGTACTAGTACATAGGTAGAGGCACTTGGGTTGAATTTGTGTACTAGAACATGCCCAGTATACACAGGTGGACCTCGGATATACGGACATGGTGTGTGAGCCTTTCTACACACCGTGTACTCCTTTTCTACATGACATGTTCTATTGACACAAGCCATTGTACATGGGCAGCACCCGAGGTCAAGGGGCACAACATGTGACCCTAATACATGATGTGTACCCACTTTATAAATGGATTGATTTTCTTTTCCACTGTATCTTGGAAAAGTTTTGTTAGAGTTTGTGCCCTTGATCATTTCCTTTAAGGTTAGTGGGTATCATTTACTACTCATAGTAGTATGATCCCTTCAGCAGGACTTATAGGATAGAGTTGTTGGAATACCTATAGAGGCCCGGAGCAGATCATCTATTCCTTCTTCATACCCTTGGTAGAGTCTTTGGTATTGAAATGACCGACTTCACCGAGTGTTGATCCTCTACTTAGTGGGTTAATCCAGATGGAGTTTTTGGTATCACCCCATGGCCCTGGCTATGATCCTCATATGATGTATCATATTTCTCTTTAGATCAATTAGAATATCTCTCTCATGAAGGTTTTATATGAACAATACTTCTCAGATGGATTTTATCAGTGCTATCTGACTTAGGAGTGTGTTCTCCCAGATGAGTGCTTCATGGAATCTTTGAACTGAATCCCTAGTATGGGTATGCGGTAGTTGTGACTTACCTCTAGACTGTGTGTCTTTTCTTGAGTATAACTGAATATCCTTGTTATATGTGTTGTATAAATATACTATGTAGAGTTGACTTCATCTTTACTTTGTTTATTTCTTTATATTTTCAGGTTTTCCTACTGAGTATTTTTATACTCACCCCTACACGGGCTTTTACCACACGTGTCTTGTCTTTTGCAGATGAGAGACCTTTTGATAGACTAGGATCAGACAGAGCTTTGTGATTTCAGGCGGGATGGGGTGTTCCAATGGATTCAAGCAACAGTCTCAACACCTATTTTTGTTTAAAGGTTGTAATTTTTAGTTTATAGACTCTTTCATTTGGTGGGATTTTATTCTAGCCCTATTTACTTTACTGCACTTTACTTACTATCATACTCTGTTGGTTAAGCTAGCGGTATGCATGTATTTTTTTCTTAGTGGTTTTTACATTTCAGTATTTGTGGTATTGAAGATGTGTGCATGCATATAGGTACATAATAAATTCCTCCCATGTTAGTGATATGTCTACTCGATGTTAGTCACCAGCCCCTGGACTATTAGATGCGGGATTTTGGAGTTGCGGCACGGTCCCCACTAGGATGGGTCGTGACAACGTGGCATCAGAGGTAGTCAGTTCTACCTTAGGACCAAGAGTCTGTGATATTGGTTTGGGGAAACAATGTTAAGTGTTTTTAATTTGGATTTTATGATAGGGACTCCAATGTTGGTGCAGGCGGCCTACATATCCATACACTAGGACTCTGATAACCTTATTTTAGACTCAATACATGAGAACACTGGTTGCAGGGAAAATAATGGTATATGCATCATATAGGAATGGGTTGTTATTCCATGTAATTTTTGAGTCAGCACTCCAGATATACACATTGACCATGGTACATCATGTTTTCTTACAAGATTACCTTAAAATATATACCAGCTAGGGTTCAGTAGATCGATCACAAGGATGAACCCCTCAACGATGGAGCTTTGATATAAGGACCAGTTCCCTAGATGTCACCTGTAGGTGGTGCACTAGCCATACCACCACCTATGGAGTAGTACGTGGTACCTGATGTATCAAACAATGAGGAGCATAGACTAAGTATGATCCATGAGATTTAGAGATAGAGACCCCTCAGGTTTCAAGGTGAGCCCGACCCTTAGGCGGTTGAGGAATAGCTTGAGGCTATGAATAGAGTTTTCCATCTAGTCAGGACACCAGCGGATCAAATGGTGATTATAGTAGCGATCCTTCTTCATAACTCGGTAGCGAGATGGTGGAGTTTGGCCATGAAAGCTCACGACGAGGAGACTCTTTCAGGGATGGAGTTAGATCATCTATTTAGAGAGGAGTTCTAAACAGTTACGCTGAGAGATGTGCATATATAGGAGCTTCTTCAGCTCTAGTTGGATAGCTTGATGGTGTATGACTATTCATCTAGGTTCACCAAACCTTCCAGGCACTCTATGGATATGGTCATAGATCAGTACTTTAGGGATTCGACCTTTGAGAAAGGTTTTCATAGAGACATCTGATCCAAAGTTATACCTATATGAATTCTAACTTATTCTGGGGTTCTTGAGCAAGATTTAGTGGTTGAAAGAATCTTGGATGATCAGATACATCCAGTGATAGTCAGGAGCAGGCAATCAGGTGTAGAGACCTTGAAAGTAGGGATCCAACATCAGTCTCAGGGATCCAAATGTGTGAGACATTTTAGGAGGAGATCCAAGGATAGAAGATGTGCAGTTCAGGGCTCATAGGGTGGGTCCAGTCAGTCTTGGGAGAGGTAGTGCTATTCGTTAAACGGCAGGGGACATCTCATTTGAGATTATCCAACCTTCCATACTACTGATAGGGAAAAAATGGATGGACCATCGAGGTAGAGGCAACTATAGGAGTAGGTAGATCCGTAGGGAGGAGGACGTGACAAAGGAGCTAGGAGAGCAGTAGGAGGTGGTCGATGTTTCCACTGTTATACCACCACCCCCATGAGGTCCATGCTAGGCTTAGGGAGCTAGAGGATAGGGGTGGGGATAACTACATGTGGTTGAGGTATATGACCCAAGAGCTCCGAGAATGATTCAAGATACAATTTGTGTCTTTTCTACTTTAGATGTAGTAAAAATAGACCCAGGTGATAGTAATTCTTTTCTCACCACATTTCTTGTTAGAGACCTAGAGATTCTAGTTGAACTATTGACTTGACCCTTATTCTTAGAGACACTGACTGGAGAATACTTAGTGATCAAAAAAATATTCTGACAGTGTGACCTGACCCTTGGAGGTGAGAGTTTTGGTTGAAACCTCTTGGTGGAAGCATTGAGGTCTTATGATGCCATTCTTGGTACGAACTGGTTATCCACCGTCCATTCCTAGATTGACTTTTTTAGGTGAAGGGTGTGGTGTGTCCACAATGATGGAATGAGGTTTTCCTTCGTCAGAGAAAAGGAGACCCAGCTAGCATAGGATGGACTCATGCATAGGAAGGTGTAGACGATTACCCATGAGTTGGCCAGCCTAACCCTCAAAGTAGAAAATGTTATGGGTTTTCAGTTCCCAATAGTAGTGGTGGAGTATGGGGACGTCTTTCCAGAAGATGTTCTAGGTTTACCTCCCTTCCAGGAGATAGACTTCTGCATCAACTTATATCCTAGGATGGCCCTGATATTAACACCATCATATTAGATTTATCCTGCAGTGCTTCATGAGATGAGTGTGAAGTTTGAGGACTTGCATAAGAAGGGCTTCGTGAGACCCAGTGTTTTACCCTAGGAAACCCCAGTTTTTTCCCAAAATGGCAGACGAGAGCTTGAGGTTGTGTGTGGACTACCATCACTTTAACTTGGTGATTTTGAAGAACAAGTATCCACTACCGAGGATCGATGAACTATTCAATCAGTTGATAGGGGAATGATGGTTCTCGAAGGTTTACATTCAATCAGGCAATCACCAGTTGCGAGTACGAGATGAGGATATGCCTAAGAAAACTTTTAGGTGTTTCTATGATCACTATGCGTACTTGGTGATTCCCTTTAGCATGATGAACTCCCCTATAGTGTTCATGGGACTCATGAACTAGATATTTCATCCCTACATAGACTGGTTCGTCGTAGTCTTCATCGACGATATCCTTATGTACTCAACATCCAAGGAGGAGAATGTGAGACATTAAGGATGATTCTGGATGTACTTCGAGAGCAAAAAATTTATGGGAAAATCTCAAAGTTCCAGTTCTGGATCTAGGAAGTACAAGTTTTGGGACATGTTATCTCAGAATATGGCATGGATATAGACCTGGCCAAGGTGGAGGTAATGTTAGCATGATATCCACCTAGGATTATGACAGAGGTGTGAAGATTCCTTAGGATAACAAGCTATTACTGGAGATTCATACCTGATTTCTATAGGGTATTAGCACCTATGAAAATTTTTACTTGAAAGGGGCAGGATTTTGTGTAGATAGAGAAGTTCCAGTAGGCTTTTCAGTAGTTGAGGCAGAGTTTGACAGGCACTCCGATCTTGAGATTTCTGGAGAAGGGTGTCGAGTACGTAGTGTTCTATGATGCATTAGGGACCAGAATTAGTTGTTTCCTAATGAAGAGGAAAGAAGTGATTGCCTATGGTTCACGCTAGTTGAGGCCACATGAGTAGAACTATTCAAACCACGATATTGAGTTGTATGTGGTAGTGTTCATATTGAAGATATGGCGACACTACCTGATGGGAGAACAATTTATCTTCTACTTCTATCACAAGAGTCTCAAGGATATCTTCTCTCATAAGGTTTTGAACTTGAGATAGAGGTGATGACTAGAGTTCCTCCAGGACTATGAATTTTATATTATCTATACTCCTAGGAAGGGGAACATGGTGACAGATTCTCTCAATAGAATATCTAGTTCACAGTTGCTGAATGTGGTGTTAGAGTAGTTGGCCTTGTTACATTTATCCTTTGTGGATGGAGATAGAGTAGCTTAACTCCAGTTGATGGCTATCATCCATATACTCTTACAGAAAGATAGGGAGGTATAGCTTAGGGATATCAACTGTGAGACCTTACGTGCTCATATGCCTGTAGGACATGCACCTTATGGATATTCAAAAGGTGGGGAGCATGTCTTCCTTTTTAGAGGACACACAGTTGTACCAGTGGCATTGTGGGAGGAGGTTCTATGGGAGTTTCAAAAATCCCCTTTAGTGGTAAATGCCAGAGTGGAAAAGATTTACTAGGAACTTTGATGTCAGTTTTGGTGGACATGGATGAAGAAGACAATGACATAGTTTATTTCTCGATGCCTTATGTGCCAAAAGGTGAAGGCTGAGCACCAGGTTCTAGTAGGTTTAGCTCAACCCTTGAGGTGCCAAAATAGAAGTGGGATGGGATATTGATGGACTTCAAGAAAGTTTTACCACATACATATAGGGGACACGATTCTATCTGGGTGATCATTTACTGAATCACCAATTCAGACCACTTCCTAGCTATCAGAGAGAAGAGTTAAGTAGAGAGATTAGGACACCTATACGTTTAGGAGTTCATTCGACTCTATAGAGTCCAATTGATGATAGTTTCTGGCTAGGATGCTCATTTTACATCCTAGTTATGGAAGGAATTTTAGGAGGAATTTGGGGATTAGTTATGCTTGAGAATGGCGTTTCACCCCCAAATAGAGGACTGGATAGAGTAGACCATTCAGGTCATGGAGGACATGCTGTGAGCTTGCATGTTGGAATTCGAATGTAGTTGGGAGGATCACCTACCACTGGTGGAGTTCACATACAAAAACATGTACCATTCCACCATTGTTATGAAACCATTCAAGGGTTTTTATGGGTGAACCTATAGGTCACCATTGTGCTGGACTGACCTAGGAGAGTTAGTAATTATGGGCCTAGAGTTAGTGTGAGCTACTACTAAGAAGGTACATATCATCCAGGAGTGGATGAAAACTATAAAGATACATAGGAAATCTTATGGTGATAGGTGGTGTAGTCCTTTGGATTTTGAGGAAGGAGACCACGTGTTCCTTTGAGTTTTACCTTGACAGGGATTAGAGAGATTTGATCGAGGTGACAAGTTATCTCTGAGGTTTATCAGCACTTTTCAGTTACTGCATAGAGTTGGCGAGGCGGCATACCGCTTAGCTCTACCCTCATAGTTTGAACAGGCACACAATGTCTTCCATGTGTCACAGCCGAGGAGGTACATTCATAATCCATCGCACATCATCGACTGGGGAGATCTAGACATTGATTATGGAGTGACTATTGCTGAGTACCTAAAGGAGATCGAGGATCAGCAGGAGAGGATCATACATGGGTGTTCGATTCCCTTGGTGCATGTCCAATGGTATAATGAGAATATACAAGAGAGAATATGGGAGTGGGAGGCTTAGATTCATGCACAATGCCCACATCTTTTTGTATAGCCTTTGTTTTTGGCTTTTTGGGGACGTAAATCCCCAAGGTGGGGAGAATGTAATGCCGTGGATTTTTTCATGTATTATTTTTAAATATTATATGTAATTAATTTGATACCAGGAGCTAAGACGACATGAAATTATGAGGCCTAGGGTGACCGAAATAAATGTTTAAAATATATTAAAATATTAAATTGAACACATGTGCAGTTTTACTAAAAAAGTGTAATAACTTCTAAACAGGTGCCCAGATTAGAAATCCGAGGGAACCATTGCGTTCAGAGCAGTGAGTTTACCCTATGCGTGACCTAACATCGGCTAGCACAGGTCATCAATGAAAATTAGTTTTTGGCATTTTAATAAATAAAATAAAATAAGAATTTATTTTATTTTAACTTTTCACACTGATGCAGTGAAGTTTATTTTAAATTAGACTTTTAAGTAGGGATCCAGGGTTAGGTTCATAACCCTAAAATTTCTTGGAGGCTCTAGAGATAACCCTAGAGAACTCTCTCAAAGGAAAATGATGACTGAGCTTGGATCAGAGATTAGAAGACACTGTTTTTGAAGGATCTTTCCAACAACGACGATGTGATGATAAAACCTATTCATCAAAAAATCCAACACTTATTTAGGGTGTTGTTATTTGGAATTATTTCCCCATTTTTAGAATCAACGATGAACGCAGATCAACCAACAAATAGGTTGAACTGCAGATCGATTTTTCTTACAGGATGGGTTTTATTTGCAGGATTTATGGGGTTGATTCATTGTTTGATTTTTTAATCATTATTACAATAATGGATCAAGACCGAAACAAACAATGATCAAGGTAAGTTCCTTAGGTTTGTTTCCTTGTGCATATTTCTTCTCCCCCATGTGTTCTACGCGTTCTTCATGGATTATGAATGAATGATCATTGCGCCTTTGTTTCTCGATGCAACGATCCAAAATTGAATATTCGACCTCATGATGACCTAACGGAGGTCCAATGGCGATGGAAGTGGATGAATCGAAGTGATTTGGGAGAAATCATTCTTCAAGCGATTTATGTGCGGGTGATCAGAGTCAGATTTAAGAGCCGATTAAAGGCCTGAAACCCACCGATTTTGTGTTGCAATAGTGATACAACCTTGGATATCCAGTTTTGAGGTGAGTGGAGAATTAGATCAAATATAGAAGGATTGGCCAAGGTGTGTGGAAAAAGAACAATGATTCTATAAATTTCCGATGAACACGATGTGTAGTCCGAGCTACACGGCATGTGGCCCCCACCGAGTGACGGCTAGGGTTTCAGGAGGTATTCAAGTGTCACACAATGTGTGACCTCTATCACACGATGTGTAGGCCCTTCCTTGAAACTCGGCTTGTATCTTGGGAGATACACAGACATAGGGTAGAGTACTTGGGTTGCCAACATGGCGTGTACTCCCCCACACAGCTTTGATGAACCAGTTACGTGGATAACCCTGTGTACTGGTACATGGGTAGAGGTACATGGTTTGAATCCATTTATTGTCACATGTCCAGCATACACTAGTGGATTCCATATATAAGGACACGACGTTTGACCCTTTATACACATTGTGTACTCCTTTTCAACATGACATGTTCTATTGGCACAAGTCGTTGTACACAAGCAGTACCTAAGGTCATCTGACATGACGTGTGACCCTACTACACACAATATACCCCTTTCTACATGTATTGATTTTATTATCCATTGTATCTTGGAAAAGTTTCATCAGGGTTCGTGCCCTTGATCGTTTCCCTAAAGGCTGGTGGGTATCATTTCCTACTCATAAGAGTACGATCCCTTCAGCAGGAATTCCAGGATAGAGTTATTGGAATCCCTCGAGAGGCTTGGATCACATCCTCTATTCCTTATTCATGACCTGGGTAAATTCTTCTGTATTGACATGACCAACTTCACTGGGCATAGATCCTCTACTTAATGGGTCAATCCAGATGGTTTTTTTGGTATCACCCCATGTCCCTGGCTGTGATCCTCATCTGATGTCTTGTATCTCTCTTCAGATCTATTAGCATATCTATCTTATGACAGTTTTCAATGAATAGTACTTCTCGGAAGGATGTCATCAGTTCTATTAGACTCAGGAGTGTGTCCTACCAGATGAGTACTTTGTGGAATCTTTGAACTGAATCCCTATTATGGGTATGTAGTAGTTGTGAATTACATCTAGACTGCGTGTCTTGGTTCGAGTATATCTGGTTATCCATGTTATATGTGTTGTAGACATATACTATGTAGATTTGACTGCATCTTTCCTTTGTGAATTTCTTTGTGGTTTTGGTGTGTCCTACTGAGTATTTTTATACTCACCCCTATGCGGTCTTTTCCCACACGTGTCGTATCTTGTGTAGACAAGAGACCTTTTGACAGACCAGGACCAAACAAAGCTTTGTGAGTTCAAGCAATCAAAGGTGTTCCTATGGATTAAAGCAATAGTCTTAGTACCTATTTTTGTTTACAGGTTGGACTTTTTAGTTTACATACTCTTCTTTTGATGGGTTTGTATTCTGGCCCAATTTATTTTACTGCACTTTACTTCCTGTCATATTCTATTGGTTGGGATAGTGGTATGCATGCATTTTTTTCTTAGTGTTTTTTACATTTCATCATTTTTGGTCTTGGAGATGTGTGCATGTGTATAGGTACATAGGAAATGCCTCCCATGTTAGTTATATTCCTACTCAATGCTAGTCACCAGCCCTTGTCCTATTGGAGGCGGACTTGGGGAGCCGCGACATGGGCCCCACTGGGATGCATCATGACATATTTACTTAATTTTTTCATACTTACTCTAGATTTATAAATAAAATTTTAATATTTAAATTTATAATTAGGTTTTTAAAAGGGTTAGTGTAGTTATATATTAGTTAAAAATATAATAAGGTGGGGTTAGGGTAATGAATTTAAAAAATAAATGGGTTAGGTTTAGAGATAAATTTTTGTAAAACTAAATGGGTTAGAGTTTATGTATCCCAAATTCCATGGGAACCCGACCCATTTCCTTCCCTAAACATGAAAAAACAACCCTCATTTTGAAAACTGAAAAAATAATCACAATGATAATGGTAAAGAGGTAGATCAAGATTCTCAATGTACTTATCCTGAGAGTAAAGACTCAAATTATGATGGGTCCCTCAACCTCCCAGACTACAAGGCTGATATCCACTTCTCCATTTAGGAGTCATGAAAAGGTTATCTTCATATTCCAATGTTGTAGTCACAATATCCATAAACTCACAAATGAATCTAGATTGAGAAGTAGGAGCATGATTTACCCCACTACTGCTACAAACTTCTTTGATGGTAACTACATCAGTTATAAGATTCTGAGTATAAACAAAAATTGTATAATTCGACTTATCATCTATATTTACACCCCCTTGATGAGAAAAAAGTGTAAGTTACTCCTTCCCCTATATACCCAAAATTAGGGAGTTATTCTGAGTGAACTATGTGAATTTTTCCTGAGTGAAATCCTTTCTAGGCCTAGCCTTTTTTTGAAGGACAATTTGAAACCCCTCATCACCCACTTGAGGATTCTTCCATCTATTTAGAAGAACTTTTTTTTGTTCTTATTTATATAAATTGAAAGTTGACAACTATGCTCTTACTGAATCTATTTAGGTGAAGCTAGAACCACCAAGGATCTCTACACACACTAAACAGAATCACAATCATATTGCATCCCATGTTGAGAGGAACCGCCAACATGAGTTTGAGATTGTATATGTGAGAGTTTCACATATTCCCCAATATTTAAAACCAACACCTACCCTGATTAAAAACTCTAAACAACATATTCCTTGTGTTTGACACCCTAAATCTAGGCTTGCACGTGCCCATCCTACTCCACCAACATGCCCCCTGCCCTTGTCCTAAAACCTCTTCATACCCAATATTCCGAGTTGGAAGAGTACATGAAAAAACACCTTCACTTTCACCTATACATGTAATATAGCCTAGAAAATTCACATTCATATGAAAGTTTACCTAAATAATTTCAGAAAATGATTTGTGACACCCCATTTCAGGGATGTTTAAATCACTTCTAAATGAAAATTTTAGCATAGTGATACTAAAACCTCAGTGAATCAATAAAAAAACTAACTTGTCACCCATGTTGGGTCAACTAATATCCTAACCTTACCATGGCCCACTCACTAAATTCACATACAAGTATAATAATATAATAATCAAATGATTATATATATGGAAAGGTACCCACACCAACTTCCATATTGAACTAATCTCCCTCATTCCCTAACAACATATGTACTAACACTTCCATACCTTTCATATCCTTATAACTATAGTCTCATAATAAATATACATACCAAAACCACATACCACAACCACATATCTCATACCAAAAATACATACCAAATACCACTTAGATATATAATAAAGGTTTTAAACCTCATTCCCTCCTTATAATCATCTCAACCACATATCCACATCACAAAATCTTACCATACCACTGCCTCTTCATTGCAACAACACCACATCGACACCTATCATATCCTCAGGCTGTCATAGCCTATACCATGTTTGGTACATTGGTATAATATAGCACATAATACCCAACTAAGGGTCTATAACCTATCAACCTCCACTACATAATCCCATCATCTCACCATTTCCACTACATATTAACAACCACCATCACTACTCAATATAACTCATAAAAACTTCATAAACACACAAAAATCACACAATATCTACATAGACCCTACTCATTTCACATACATTTACCAATAATATTACTTTAATTTTCCATATTAAATTCCATCAACTACAATTTTATATAACCACCTCCATTTTAATATTTATATTTCATTTACCACATATCATCTATCCACCTCTTCATTTATTATTTCCATACATTTATTTCTATATTCACAATCCATTATCATTATTCATCCAATTTTATAATTTCAGTATTAGTCCATATCCTTGAGCATATACCACACAATCTACCCCAACATCACTATACCCCAACAACAAGAACCACATAAAAATATCCTTTTCAATCACATCTTGTCAACTACAATAAGGCCACCACCATTAATATGTTTTTTTTCAAAAAAATTAAAATAATACATCAATAACCATGAAATATATAAAATAAAAATCCTATTTTCCAATCTCCTCCTTAATGTGTCGAAACAACATAACAATTCAGGCAACAACTGGTCCATATTTTCATTCCTTCCTCTTATTATTGACTTTTAGCTATTTAACCAATTTAATCACAATTAAACATGTAAACAACGACAAAAAATCATAGAATAAAACTTTATAATAATATAAAATAATTACATTTTATGAATAATCATAAACACCCAATAAATCCTACTATAAACATCATTGAATCAAACATAGTACCTTTATCTTCATAAAAATTTTGGTAAATAGGACTAAAAACATCCATAAATACCATCTCCAACATGAATTTTTATTTTTTCCTTATACTTGTATGAATTCATGATATTTTTTCCTTTTTTAAAAGATTTATAAGTATACTCTCAATCCATTTTAATTATTATAACATATCATTCATTAATACACTTGGTCAATTATTCCCATGGGAATTGGTTTATTTGGATATGAAATTAATTCTATAATTTGACTTTATCCTCCTTTGAGTGAAAGTAAGAGCCATATAAATTATTAATTTGATATGAATTACCTTTTATTCTTATCACCTTTATTATAATAACTACATATATTCATTTTATTATTAAATAATTCTGATTGAAATTAAATCCATGAACAGAATCCCAAAGTTGACTTACAATTAGAAAATTATTCCTTAAGATATAAAGAACATAAATATAACTAAGATCCTTATTTCCACTCTTTTCTTCATTGGTTAATTTTGTTTGATGTAACAAATCAGAGTTGAATCACATATTTGTGATTTAAGTTTTTAGTGATTTCTTATTTCTTATTTCTTATTATGTGTGTAAAAGATCCATTATTGGGGATCCATACCCCATCTCAACTCTTTCTTTGAGATAGAATTCAACTAAGTTAGATTTATCAATATTACTTCTTTTTACACAAGTTCTTTGATTAATGATTAGAGAAGTATTTAATTTAACTTCTCCATTATAATATAGGATATCATCTTATTTAAGTAGAGAAAATCAATTCTATAATAACAAACCATGATTTTAAACTTCTTTGTTAAACTCTCTTGGGAGAATGATTTATCCTCTTAATTTACGTACTCATTGTACTTTTGATTAAAGATTCATGAATTTTTATCCATGAACTATACAAAAATATCAATAACCATTGAAAATAAAATTCACTTGATGATGAAAATAATTAAACTTCCTTTTTTGTGCTTATTCAATTTCATACACCTTGATACTTTTTATAATAAAACACACTTATATTGAGTGTATAAACTTTAAAAAATAAATATATTTGATTTATGGTGTAATTTTTTGTTTTTTTTGATATTACCACCTTTTGGGATTATAACAAATCAAACATCTTTTTTGGTTCATTATCTTGCTTGTTTAGTCTTATATTCATCTTTCTTTAAGTTGTATAATAACCCTAAACCAAATTTCCCATGGTCATTTTTAATTAAGGAGATTAACTAACACCCTTGACAGTTCCATAGATATTTTTCTTCTTCTTATTTTGGTTGATTTATCAAAAAAAAATAAGGCATAATATTTGTAGTCTCTAACTTCTATAATTCAAGAGTCATCAAAATATTCTTATCATCTATAGATAAATGTTCTTTTTAAGACTTACCTAGGAAAAGTATATTTTATTATCTTTATTTTTAAATTTTTCTTGGATATTTCTCTTCCTCTTATTACCCTTGGAACTTAATTATACACTTAACAACAAGATTCCAAACTTTTTCACATCAAAATCATGAAAGTGGAGGTTTTACTTTGAATTTTCTTTTCCATTTTTTGATTTTACAGGAGAGGAATTCCATCTCTTCATTGACTTCTTTATCTTTGATATTATCTACCATAATGGGAATTATCATGACTATATATTACACCTCATTCATCATTTATCCACCATTGTATTTTCTCCATCCATCCATTCTCATATTTTGTAATTATACTATGAAGATCATCTATGGATACTATTTTGAGATTCCTTTCACTATTAATCAACACTTTTGAATTAATGTAAGTGGGTAATATTTATAGAATTTGTTTTACAATGCTCTCATATTCAATGACTTCACCAAGTCCAAGTATATATCCTAATTTTTAAATCACTTGATTAAATAATATATCAATAGAAATTATCAATATCGTCTTTAAATTTTCAAAAAAATTTCATAGATAAAGGATTTCTTCTTTTTTAACTTTTGGATTACCTTAATTAATGTTCAATAGCTTTTACCTTATCAATTTTAAATATTTTAATAACATAAAATTCATATACATGGTATTGAACAATGATTACCCTATGGTATTAAAAATTTTAGTCACCACATCTAACTCCTTGAGATATTTGTAAGTGAGATCTGTACCGTTCATATTTTAAACATTGATTTCATGCATCATAATAAAGTAAATATTAATGATAAGTAATTAAAAATGGAATTTAATCCGATTCTTTGATATTTGAATTTTTTTTACATTAAAGATAAAAAATATTTATGATTCATGAGGGTCATCATGATCTAAAATTTTAAAGAAAATACACTACCAATAAATACCCAAAGCTCTAATACTAGTTGTTAGTCCAAAGGGAAATACCCTGGGGGGATTAGGGTCATTTGAATTTAACCTTTTCTTTAATTTGTTCCATTTTATATTTTTTAACACTATTAGTTATAATATATGGATCTTTATTAAACCATCATTTCATAGGAATTTAATTAAGTATAAAAAATAATAAAAAACTACTTGGATAACCTTTAATATAAAGGTTAATATAAGGAGTAATATTTACTCACTGTTGTCTTAATTGAAATACTAGAATAAATACCTGATTATAATTTTTTTGGTGGACGCATTGTCCCTTAGATATCAATTTGATAACCATGGCACAGATCAATTCCATTACAATATTTCTATCAACACACATTGAAAGATTACACATTTGATATAAAGGTGCATCATTGTATCCTATATTTTTTATCCCATGAGACTCAATAACTTATTTCCATATTCATGATGTGAATTTCTATCATAGGTTAACCTCAAAAAATAACCTCTTGTACCTTTGGAGAATAACTCTCATAGTTATTTTTTTCTATCTCTCCCCTTCATTCGTTAAAGTATCACTATTAATAGAGACCTATAGTCTTCCTACTAGTCACCCCTTGATTTTATTATCTTATTTAAATATTAAAATGTATTCAAATACCCTTAAATTTAATCAATAAAAACCAAGTTGAAATATACCATTAAATATTAAATTTTTTTATATCTAAATAAATAAATAAATATATTTTTATATGGGTTAAGGATGTGGTTTTATTCACTATGATTTATTTTATTTTATTAAAATATCTCCTTTTATAACTACAATCTTGAATTATGACCTACTTATTTTAAAATTCATCCAGATTAATTCACAATCACTTGTTTAAGAGCACCATAATGTTGTAATGATATGATTCAGATCACAACGCTTGACTTGAATTACCTAGAGACCTTGGGCATGCTTCCCAATCTCCCAAGGATAGTAAAAGTGCCAAGGGATAAAAATAAACACATGGGGATCCATTTACTCTCATCCTGATGTACCAATAAATAAACAAACAACACATTTAAATAATTAAATGAACTTATATGAAACATATATACAATAATTATAAAGAGATCCCCCATCACATGAAGTTATATAATAATAAAATATATGTAAGTCATGATAAAATAAAAACTACCATAAGACTCAAGATATATAGAAGAAATTAAAACTACTCCTGCTCATCTCCATAGGTGATGAATCAACTATAGCTCTTAATACTCTAAATCCATCTATATCCAAACACCCACCAACCATAAAACACTAAAAAACTTCCCTAAATTGAAACACTAATAATAAAGTATACACATACCCCAAGGGATACATGTATGGTGTGAAAACATCATACCCAATTAGAGCTCCCCACTCATATCCAACAACACTATCACAAAAATAAATATATATATAATTAGAAAAAGATGGGTGAAAAATAATAAAATAATATCAGTTCTTAATTCTCATACCAATACCAAAATAAACAAAAATAAATATATTTACCATGGGTGTTGGTTTCCCATGTGTTAATCACAATACCTTTGTAACTAACCATACCAGCATTGATCCTCAATTAGAATCACATTGAAATAAACTATAGATCCTAAATGGAAGTTCTATGAGGGAAATAAGAAACTATATATCCTCAATATAAGGGAAAATGGTAAAATAAACACCCTTATAAAGAGGGAAAATAATCATATGAACATACTCTATAAGAAAGAAAACTACCAAGGAAACTATAAACCTCAAAACATAGTGAATAATACCAATATTAAATGTATACAAAATATCATCATTAACCATAACCCATTTATAATTCCAAAAACCCAAAATAATGAGTTCCAAATTTACCATCCATATACCCACACATATAAGAAGTCACCATCCATCATTTATGTGAAACCTACAATAATTTATAATATAAATCCACTCAAATAGTGAAAAAATAGTAGGTCATGATTCATAAAATAATTAAGATAATAATTTAATTATTTGATATCAATAATAATAATTAAAAATATTTTTTTTATAAATAAAATTCATTTCCATATTTAAATTACATAATCCTAGACAAATAATATCAAAAACATTAAAATTATGAGAGACAAGAGAGTTTACCTATAATATAATATGAAAAATCTTATCTTAAAGGTGTAAAAGAATGGATCACCATTGATTAAATAAAAATCCAGTGAACGAAAAAATTAACAAAGATTGAGGATTTTTATTAGGATCAAAATAGGGTAGAAATCATATGAAACTAGCATCATAACATAGCCTCACCAAGAAGAAATTCCTTTAATAGTTAATCAACATATCAAATTCAAGTTCCCTTGGATCTAAGTAGGATCAGTAAAAGGGAGAGGGGGTGAATCAGTGATCACTTTTTCTTTTATATAAAAGTTTCTTAATTCCATAAGGAAACTTTTCCTAACCTTTTAAAACTTGTTAGAGTTATGATACACTCAAATATAATTATCAACTTCATCTTTCATATAAAAAAAATAAATAGTGTTCATTAAATGATATTTATAAGGTTTGGTGTAAGGACCCACTCCTTTCCATGTCAATTATTACAACCAACACAAATTATTTTACTATATTATTTAAATAATATAAAGGCATAGGAAAAAAAATATTTCTACACCCCATTAATCATTCCTCCTGCTATCCCTGATTCTAACCCTAGCAGTCAGATCCTTTTCCACAGTTGGTTATACCCCAAAACTATCCAAACCATATCCTCTTTCTTTATAGTTATTTATACCCTCAACCAAATAGACTTTTCAGTAGATGTTTATACCCCCTATATACAAGTTATTTCTTTCTTTTCTAACCCATTATATAAATAAATTATCTTCCTTCATAAGAAATTTGGATCACCTTAACCTATATACAATCTTCAAGATCTTCACCAACTCTCTTAAGAGTCTGTTGGACTTGAAACTTTCCCCTGATCTTTTAAAGATCTGGATGTACTGAATCTAAACTTTTCTAAAAATTCATCCAAAAAAATCCTTTAGAAAATTTTCATCTGATTAACTTCATCCAGTAACCATGTATCTAATGGATCTCCATTTGGTTGGTCTCTGTCCATTTCTTCTCACTACATAGTGCTTTTTTCTGGTGATATATTTTCAACAGATCCATCTAATGACTCCATCTGATGCTACTTTGTCTGATAAAGCAAGTTTAGTCCAATGTACTTCCTCCTCCTTCAATTGAGTAAGAACTCAATTGACTGATCTCATTTTGATTCCTCTTATTCTAGTGATTCTTGGTATGCTACAAGTTTTTCTTTGTCTTATGAAACTCAGTCCAGTGAAACTCTTCTTCAACAAGGTATGAACCTGATTGGAAACCCATGAAACAAATATTTCATAAATTTTCCTTATACACACATGAATAGTGTAGTATACTCCATAATTTTTTATACCCACATTATATAAGTGTACTTAAAGAGGTTTTTGTGGGAACTCAAATTCATTTTACCACTCATTGAAACATTGTATATTGAAGCCTCTTCTCAATTGAATTTTGTGGGATGCTTCATAACTCTTTTGGAACATTCTTGAATACTCTTGAATTTTATTGAGAGCTCTCAATTTCTTAAAACTTTCTCAATATCAATGTTAAATAACTTCTAAAAAATTCATTAACCTCATTAATATTACAAACAAATCATGTTAATGACTTTACATATTTTATGTAAATATCCATGGAACTTCTCTTTCCAATTAATGTGTGTCATTTTACTTCATTACGACTTATCTTTCTGATAGTACACTGTCAACATTATCTATCCGATTTATCTCACAAGCTTCAATTTTCCTATGGACCTTCATTTGGTTTACCTTTTTCAAGAATCCTCTACCTAATAACCTTGTCTCATCTCAAACTTTATACCTCATACTCTGCTTGGAGTGCCTTCATATTTCTCTATCTGATGACATTGGAGGCCTCCATTCATTGAATCTTTTGATTATATTTCTGTTGAAAATATGACCACTTCAATGTCATTGATATATCTATACAATTATTTAATTTTTATTTCCACCTCCTGATACCTTTGATAATCTATTATTTATACACAAAACCTTTGGTACCTTTTTGTAGGTAGTTTAAGGATTGATTTACCTTTACATAACTTTCTACACATAGTCATAGCTTCCACATTCATAACTCAGACCTTTTCCCAATAAGAGATTGTACCCCTTTGTATTTATTTTATTAAACTCTACACTCTATTATTCTAGATATCCAATAAATATTCATTCGATAACATTATGTATTTTTTTTTCTGATATTACTATGAAATAGTAACCTTAGACATCTGCTGAATCTCTATCCAATCACATCTATCTGGTAACCATAATCTCTATAAGTCCAAAAATTCATAGATAATTTTATATACATCCACAAATCAAACTTTTTAACTTTTTTCTCCATCCAATAATATGATTCTAGTTCGTCTATTCACATTATATAACTTTGTAAAAATAGTATGTTTGATAACTCCAACTTAAACATTGTATTCTCTCTTGATCTTATACTTATATCACTTTTTAATTCACCCCCTTAGTACTTTCATCACTTTATACATTATTATAAAAACAAATTCATGGATCATGATATAAATTTTATGTTTTTAGTAACAAAAAATAACAACTTAGCACTGTTTGACTTTGTAAGAAAAGTTTCCTAACATAGTTAGGTAATATTTCTTACACTTCTTAAGTAATTTTATTAAACTTAATAAGGAAACATTCTTAACTTCATTAATGAAATTTTCCTCTATAACTATAACAATATATTCTCCTAACTTTCTCTATAAATACAAATTAACATATTGAAAAAATGAAACCAAACACACTTTGACACAAACCCCCCCTTTTTGTTTGTTATCAATACCCACATAAAACTTCAAATATATTCAAGGTCAATATGTGTGATCATTAATTTATTATTTATGTTTAATTCTCCCCCTATATTATTCCACACCCCCTTATTGACAATCAAAATTAAAGGGTGACATAAGTATCATCTCATATCATCTTCCTTCATCCCAGGAAAGTAGCATCACATGAGTTTCTTAACAAATATCCTTTAACTAAAGATATCTAAGTCTACATGGGAAAACCCAGTGTATAAAACAAGAGTGTATAACTAAAGTGATCAATGCTTTCCATAATAAAAATTTCATGTAATAATTTCATCAGTATTCTTCCAACATCATTATATTAGGGGTAATCTAAAAAAGTTTTTTAAAGAAAAAACTACATCCATCTTAACAAATATATCATAAATTTTAGGTGTATAAAAAAAATACCTCAACAACTCAACTTTCTTAACATTATAAACCTTCTAAGGAACGTGTGGTACTCATACCTCATCTTATCCCCCCTCAAGGGTAACATGATGTTCTTCATCATGGTTTTAACAATATTCCATGATGGATTTCTCAAACTTTTTGTAAAACTTTTACAAAACTCATATAACTTATTTACTTATTTTCATTTAATTCCAAAAAATTTAGAACAAATAATCATGTATATTTGGAAAAAGGAGGAACCTCAATGTTTCTTATAAGTAACATTCACACTGTGAATATTATCCCAGTCTCAACTTCTTTATCCTATTCATAGATTTTTTATTGGATATGATTTCTTTCTTGTGATTATCATCCCCCTTTCTTCATACCTATTTTCTGGTAAAGAAATTTTTTACCAACATAAGTATGATATGTTCCAATAAACTCCACAACACTAGTAGTGACATATTAATCTTTATATTTCTAACTGATAGTATAATTTCTTTGATTTTTTTTGTTTTCCTTTTATAAACAGTGGGTAACTTTATTTAGGGAGATAATTTCTTAATTAATTATACTCTTTCTTAGTGGAAGAATATTTCTAAAAAATATTCAATTTTTAATCTTCATTGTTAGTATAATTAGATTTACATTTTTATTTTTTTGGGAATAGAAGAAACCTGATTTTATGAACCATTATTTTCACAAGCTTATGAATATTCACCAATAACATCAACCTATTTGGTAATGTCTTCTATCATATTTTAAAAAGAAATTATATTGTAAGAGACATTTATTGTGTTTATGAAAAATATTCTTCTTTATTATCTAAAATATATTTCATAACATTTAAAATCTTCTTAAAATCATCTAACTTCAAAATATTCTTCTTAATTTCCTGATAAAGTGTAGTTTCTATCATATTGATATTCTCTTTGCCGATCGATCTTTTTAATAAATTTCCAGTTTTATATCACACTCAAAAAATTTCAGTTTTTGAGAATCACATTGAGCTTTATATCCTCCTTTTTTATTCACTTAAAAATCTCAAAAACTATTTCCTTAAATTATTTCTTCAACTCATTCCTTTTCTTCTTGAGTTGTGTATTTTTCTCAAGTCCTGCTTCCAAATTTTCTTTTAGAATCCACTCAAGTTTTGTTATCTCTTTACCATCATCATCACTATTTGATGAAGTATTTAACTTTATTACATGATCTAAGAAGTTTATGTAAAAATTTTATTCATTTCCAGATGAAGAATAATCATTCTTTCTTATGCTCAATTTTTTATTATTGTGAGGAAATATTTTCTTATGTTTCTTCCACTTCTGTTTCCACAACTTCTTATCTTATTCTTTTGATTCAGATTGTTCATATTTTTTCTTAGGATATTTTTTTTCAAAATGATCTTTATCATTAAAATTTCACCATTTAATATAAATATTACCTTTCCTTTTTCCCTTATTGTATCTCTTAGAAAGAAGAGTGATGATTGTGTTGAATCCCTCTTCGTTTCCCTTTTCCTCTGAATCATTTGATTCTTTTAAAACTTATTTATCTCTAAGATTTCCTTTTAGAAAATATTCAAAAGTATTTTTTTCCTTATCATTATTCTGAAATAAATTTTTTTACTCATATCATATGCCATAAGAATGTCCTAAAATTCATCCAGAGATTAATCTTCTTGATATTATAAAGTCGAAACTTTGGTATAAAATCTATTTAGAAAATTTCTCATCAATTTATTAATGATAGTTTAATATTTTATATTCTCACCATAACCTTATATATTACTGAAAATATCAGTAACTCTTGTAAAGTATTCATCAATACTTTCTTAATTAGTCATTCCAACTTCTTCAAATATGCTTCTTCAGATTTATATCTTAGCTTCTTTAAACTTATCATTTACTTCATAGATTTTTTTGAAATTATCCCACATTTGTTTAGATATTGGAAACTATATGATATTTGTATAAAAATTATCTATGAGAGCCATCAACATGAAATTTGTAGCTTTTCCACCAACTTCCAAATTTATTTTATTATAAGATGTCATAACAACTTAATTAATGGGAGGAAATCCCATGGTTATAGAATATCTAACTTTAAGGTTAATAGATATAATATAGGAAAAAATTCTATTATTAAAACTTTAATAGTTTTCTATTGAATAATGGAACACTCATACTATTCAAATAATTAAAATTATCCATTCTCAGAGTTGGCTCTTTCAGAGATCTAATACCAATTAAAGTTCCCTTGGATCAATGTAAGATCTGCAATAAGGGGAGGTGGTGAATTAGTGATCACTTTTTTTTATTTTATAGGAAAGTTTTTTGAATTCATAAGGAAACTCTTCCTAACCATTATAAACTTAATAGATTTATGATCCAATCAAATATAAATATCTAAACCCCACCTTTCCTATGAAACAAATATAAAGATATATCAATGTTATTTATAAGGTTCAGTACAAATTCCCACTCCTTGTAATTTTTTTTATTCCCCCCAACATGGATTCTTTTAATATATTATTTTAGGATTAAAAAGCTACATGAAAAAAATATTTCTACACCCTAGTAATCATTCCTATAGATAACCCTAATTCTACCACCAATAATCAGATCTTCTACCACAATTGGTTATACCCCAAAACTATCCTAACTATATCATATTTCATCATAGATGGTTATACCCCTAGATAATAAGCCTTTTTAGTAACTTGTTATACTACCTGGATAAAATCTCTTTAATTATTCTTTTTTGATCTACTTTAGAAAGATCTTATCTTCCTATACGATAAAGTTTCAAAACCTTCATTTGTGTACAATATTCAAGATCTTCAACAACTCTCTTAAGAGTCTCTTGGAGTTGAAACTTTATCCTGATATTTATAAAACATAGATATAATAAATCGAAAATTTCCCAGAACTTTATATAGAAAATTATGTTAGAAAATTTTTATCTGATAAAATCCATCTAGGAATACTCTATCCAATGGATCTCTCTATTTATTTGGTCTTCTTATAATGATTCTACCTACACCACGCTTCTATCTGATGAGCTCTGTTCAATAACCATGTATGATGACTCCATCTGATTCTCCTCTATTTGATGAAGTGATTTCAATTTGGTGTGCCTCCTCATCCATCGACTAAGTAAGAACTCAACTGGATTCTCTCACAATTATTACTTTTTATCTAGTAATTCTCAGTCCATTGCAATTTCTACTCCATCTGATAAAACGCAGTCTGATGGAACTCTTCTTCAATAAGGTAAGAACCTGATTGGAAACTCATGACATAAATATTTTATCACTTTCATGAATCCTCACATGAATAGTGTTTTACACTTTGTAATTCCCCCTTTATATAGGTTTACTTCCAGAGGTTTGGGTGAAATCTCAAATTCATTTTCATGCTCACTGAAAATTTGTATCTCGAAGATTCTGCTCAATTGAATTTCACCGGATGCTTCTCAACTCTTCTAGAAAATTAATGAATACTCCTGAAGTTTCATGAAATATCTCCCTTTATTCTAACTTCCCAAATATAAGTGTTAAATAAATTCTAAAAACTTTCTTAAATTTAGTAAGATTACAAACATTTAATATAATTTCAACATCATCATGTTAAGGAATTTACATAGTTTATGAAAAAATCCTTGTAACTTATCTATTTGGTGTATGTTTGTCTATTTCTTTCACTAAGACTTCTCTATCTGATATCACACCTTCAAAATTATCTATTCGATGGATCTCACAAGCTTCCATGAACCAATGGACATTTATTCAGTTTTCCTTTGTTAAAAACCTATGTTAAATAACCTCATATCATCTCAAACATTATACCACATTCTTTTCTTTGAGTGCCTTCACATTTCTCTATATGATTACATCGAACACCTCTTTATATTAGATATATTGAGTGTTTTTTGATAGAAATTTTACCTTTAAAATTTCATTTACATCTCCATCTGTACTATACTTCTGATTTCCTCTATCCAATAGATTTGGTAAGCTATACTTTGTATGCAACACCTTTGGTTCGTTTACACAGGTAGTGTAAGGATTGAGTTACCTTTACATAACTCTCTCCACACAGTCACAAATTCCATATTAAAAACCTAGAACTATGTTCGATAATATATTATACACCCTTTGTATTTATTTTAACAAACCTTGCATGCTGTTACCCTATATATCCAACAAAGATTTGTTCAGTAAAAATATGTATGTTTCACCCGATATCATTGTGCAACAGAAACCTTAGGCATATACTAAATCTCTATCTGATCAGATCTGTCTAGTAAACAAAATATCTCAAAGGACATAACTTCATAGATAATTTTACATACAACTATAACTCAAAAATTTTAAATCGGGTCTCCATATGATAACATAAGTCTAGTCTTTTTGATCACATTATGCAGTGTTTTACAAATAGTCTATCCAATAACTCCAACTTAAACTTTGTACTCTCTCTTGATATTATATATATCTTGATTTTTTTACTTTACCCCCTTATTACGTTCATCACTTTTTACAAATATATATAAACAAATTCTTGTATTATGATATAAACTTCATGATGTTAGAAACTTTTAAGAATGTATTAGCATCATCTGAATTTGTAAGAAAAATTTCCTAACATAGTTAAGTAAACATCCCTAAACTTCTTAAGGAAAATATTTAAACTTAATAATGAAACTTCCTCAAATTATTTAAGGAAATTTTCCTCTATGAATCTAGAAAAATATTATCCCAACTTTCTCTTCAAACACATATTGACATATTAACAACAAATGCAACCAAATACCCATTGTCACAAGACAAATCAATGATGGAAGGGGATCAAGCTCAGTAGAGAAGGGTAATGAGGAAATATTGAATAATATTTTTCTATGGGGTGAAGAATAAATAAATCATAAAGAAACCCCTATTTATAATTTTTTAGAATCATAAAAATCACCATTTCCCCAAAATTTTAGAAAATGTAAGGTTAATCTCTACTGAGGATCTGGTAAGGAACCACCAAACACCCAATGAACACTTTATACTTGGTACTAGATCACTGAACACCCCTTATGGGTGGATGTAGCCTCTAATACTCACTAATATACTACTATGTACACAATACCTGCCCACCACATACATGATACTCCCCCAACAATAATTCTACTTTATTTCCATTACAAATTTTACTGGAAAATCCACCAATCTTTTGTAAACCTATAATTACAAATTTAATAAGTTTAATAATAAAAATTTAAATTAATTTAAAATAAACAATTATGTGGGTTGGTAAAATATCCCCACCATTGGGTTTCTCATCCCTAAGAATCACCTTACAGTGCTTATAATAACATACACCAACAATTAGGAACATTATTTCAAAATATTTCCCCCCCAAAATTATCATTCTAAAATAGAAAACACAATGAATGACTCCCCACAATCAGAGATTTATTGAAGTTTAGGTATCAGGTAAATATATACTTATTATCTACATGAGAACGACCAATAAGATAGTGGTATGAACAACCACTTATTAGAATAAAATCAACCTAAACTATAAAGAATTAATAAATTAAATCATTTAGTAAAATAGACAGAGGTATCAGTACAAAGTGTATCTACCACACCACTATGACCATATAAACTATCCATAAAATAACCATTAATGTAAATTTTAACTAAAGGTTAAATGTTATTTAGTGGTTTATAAGTCATTTAGGATATATATAAAAATAAAAATTTATAGAAAAACAATGAACCCAAACAGTATATGATCAATTCAATTCAACAATAGAATTAATAAAAATATTCTAAATCAATTACCTTAGGAAACTGGTAAATTGGAATAATTAAAACAAGCTAATTAATATAGTTCATCACTGATAAATTCATGTTGAACCCACTTAAAACATGACAAAACGAATCAATGTATTTTTATATCTTATGATTTTAAAATATCAAAACATAAACATATAATGATGTTATTAAGATAATAACTAACATATAACATTTATTCATTCATTCATGGAATGGACATTATAAAATAAGAAACTATAATATAAATCACCCAGTAAAAAAATTAAACATCCATTTCATTATCTCATTTATAGCCAAAACCAATTATTTATTTAAAAGTATCACATCTTAACACTTATATTTTCATTATGTCATTATCCTTTTATTCAAAAATTAGAAATAGAAAAGCATAAAGCCCAGATAAAAATTTATAATCCACTTGTTTACTCAAAAGTTTAATGTAAGTATTTTCCAGTAATTTTAACAAATGAAAATATCTGCATAATTTGAAGATACTTCCATATAATTATGTACAAGCATGAGAATGTAAATATTTCTCTTGTCTTCAAACATCCTATCCCAAGCATGCTCTATATTAAAAATTTATATTTCAACTAAAAATATATCATCATTGAAATAATAACTAACATGAACTTAATTCAATATATTATAAAATAACACTTAATTAAAATATAATATATTACCAAAGAACCAACTAAAATGACCGATTCTTAATGAAACTACTTATTTCATGACTATTATTAACATGCATTATCACTTAATAATTGAATTTTTTATAATATACTTTATTTACTTATCTAACCCATAGTATTTAGAAGAATCAAATAAAAAACACTACAAAATCACACTAATTTTTTTGTATCATGTCATATACTAATGTCAATCAAATAAACTAACCCTTCCTTGTTATAAAACAAATAAGTTCATACTTATCATGTGATATTTACTTTTCAAGTTTCAAAACCAATATTGAACTAAATTAAAGAAAAATTAAATGAACACATCAGTCAATTCATATTATATAAGTAAAACTTAAATCAATAATTATTCTTATTCCAAAAAACTATCATCTATTTAAATATACCATTTATAAAATCATTTAACTAAACATAATAAATATAAAATCAATTTAAAAAATAATAATAATTATTTTACTTTAAATTAAACATAATTTCAAAATAAATTATCATAAATTCTATAACAAAGCAAAGATTTTCTGAAAATAAGCATTTCTATTACAAATATGAATATAAATATAAGTAGGTCCTAATATCTCAAATGTTTTTTCCAAACCATTTTATATTACATAATTTAAAACATACAGAGAAATACAAAACTAAAAGTTTATTTTTAAAAAACTAACTAATATCCCACAAATCTAAATGATTATATAACTATTTTTTTAACAAACAATCCATAAAATAAAATTGAAATTGAATATAAGAAGTGTAAATGTTTGAGACTTCATGAAAAAATCCATTTGATAACACTCTATCACCTATAAAAAAACATAATTCCTTAAAATAATCCAAACACTACACAATAATAAATAAATAAATTCTTTTCAAAATAAACTCTTAATATCCAAAAACATACTGAAAACCATATCAAGTTAAAAATATCTTTCATTAAAAATTTTTATACAAATTTTAATACATTTAAATAATTTATTATGGGTATAAAACTTCATTTCCCATAAAATCCAAGTTTAAAAATTACCAAATAAGGTATATTTTTTCTAAAAACTACTTTTCACCTTTTATTTTTTTTAGAAACTCCGCCAAAGTTATATTAAAATTCACTTCCTTGAAAAAATATAAGATAAGTCAACTAAAAAAATTTACCAAATTATTTTAAAATTACTTTGTAACCTAAAATAGGACATTTAAAAACATTTTAAATGAAAACAAAAAGATTAAAAATCTACAACAATATCCCAACCAAGCACCTATCAAACTATTTTGAAGTATAAAAAGTGACTCAAACAACAAAAAAATTTGAGAAGAACCAACCAATCATGACCCATAGCAGGTTAGGGTAAGATGAGTATTCCAACATAATACCATATCCAATAAGATAAGGCTAGTGAATAGAACTAAGTATGAAAACCACATATGATGTGAAGCTTTAACCTAATGCACCTGTACACAGTGCACACATCCACATAGGATATAATAATAAAAAATATATAAACAAAACTAACTAAAATATATATGATACATGATACAAAACTAATATCTATAAAGTTAAACAAGTACATAATTCAAAATGAAAAGGGGAAATATATAATACCAACAATACAAAAGAAAATAAATAACCTAAATAGTTGGGGTGAAGAAATCTTGCAATGAAATCAATCTAGAAATGAATTCCTCCCACTCCCGTAATCTCTTGACACCAATAAGATCTAAAAACGCTATTTTGACTAAATTATCCACAAAATTGTCAGTAATATATATAATACAAGACACATGTGGGTGAAGATTCCCAAACAAGGGTCAGTATGTATATACATAGTAGGATGCCTTGAAAATCGCATAGAAATAAGATAAGAAGATGAGTAATCTCAAACCAAAAAGTCAGGAAGGAAGGAATAACCTATGATAAAGATAAAAAAGATGTTATTTAAAGGAGATAACCCAGTACATATGAAAAATACTATCTATTTATAGTCTATATATAAAAGGAAATAACACACAACCCCAATAATTTAAACCACCCAATTAGTAGCACCATCACCTCTTTGGAATAGTAATGATGGACCCATACCACATTGAGTATCACACACCAAATGAGAGTATCACATAATATATGAGGTTAGAACATATCAAGTGAGGGTATAACACAACAAATGAGAGTAGAACATAGAGAGATAGGGTCTAACTCCATTAGTAATATGGGGGACCTGCGCCTCACCAAGTAGAACACAATATACAGGGGTATGTACTAAACTATATCAGCAATACAAGGGACTCACACCTTTACAAGTATAAAATAATATATGAGGGGGTACTAAAACCCATGAATTTTTTGATCATCATGTACAATCCCTATCACTAACCCCACAAATCCAAGTAAACTAAACTGATCATATCATCTCACATCTCACTTTTGATGTGAAACTTAATATCAAGTTATATGTGAAAAAATTACCAGGATGGACTACCCAAAATACCAAATCTATGTTTTATATATGAATATATGAAATGATACTATGGATGGAATAGCACAAGACATGTTCCATGGGGGTAAATATTGTTTAGCCCGTCAAAGTTCATCTGGCCATGTACTGTCACCCACATGGAATGCATGGGTCTACATACATAGTGTATATGATAGATGACATGGTGTGTGGGACCAGTGGGGTACTCGGTGTGTACCAAAAAAACCAATTGCATGTAAAGGAAAAAATATTTGTTGTGTCCCAAAGGGTACATGATGTGTTGACTCAATCAGTACACTCAGTGTGTACTATCAGGGAGGCTGAGTTATGTAAGGCCAAGGGTAAACGACACGAGGTCCTAAAATATATGGTTTTTGTGGATAAATAGCCACCTGGGCATGTACTAACTTTAAACACCATGTCAGTAGACTTAGGGGAATATGATGTGTATATACCAAGGTCACATTCCATGTGTTCCATAAAACCTTTGAAACACTATCCATTGTAACCAGGGAGTTACATGACATGTGTTCTTCTAAACTACATTTCATATAGTCATGTTATTGGACTAGCACTTAAAATGCTCCGAACTTCATTTACATAACTATAACCTCTACCAATTTATCCCAAATATCCTTTAAATGTCTCATCCAAGTATTTCATGACAATAAAAGTTGATTTTCAACCATCCTTCACTGAAAATGAGGTCCACAACCACTTCCCATTAAGACACAATGCCTAGTTCATCATTTATATTTAGGAGATCTCACCATCACACCTCCAATGGTCCTATGTCACTTCATAGTAATTCCAAATGACTCAATATTCACCATCAAACCCAAATCAATAGCTTACAATCCCATTTTTGGATAATGTGTTAATCTGAACCAATATTTGTAAAACTTCCAACTAGGGCGGAGGTTGGCGATGAACCCGTAAAGAACGAGAAGGGAAATCATTTTAATATCCTAGATAAAAATAGATAGTGGTAATTTTAAAGCTTGAACACCAATCATTGGGTGTGAAATCCATATAAAAAGGATAAAATCAGTGCATAATCATAACTTATAAGCTAAAAATAAAAGCAGATAACACACATGGCTATGAAATTGAAAACTCTATTAAAGAATAATTAATCCATGTTCAAAATCATTAATAATGAATAAATATAGAAATAAAAAATCACTCCCTCACCAATAGATCAATCACTGATTAGGAACACAATTGCATCGAGCATCATTGGCAATTTTTTATAAAGTGTCTTTATTAGATCTCCTATCTCTCCCAACAATCCCCTAACCTTTCTATGCCTTTATCTATATAGCTAGGGTTTTTGGTGACTAAACCTAGTGATATAGGTTAATAATGAATATAGGGTTGGGGGTGGAGGTTAGGTCTAGCATTGACGATTAACTAATTAATTAATTTAATTTAATTAATTAAATTTATTAACCAATTCCACCTGCGACGACCCGAACCTAGGGAACCTGATACGAACTAAAATTACACCAATTATAGGGTAAAACACATATCATAGACACAAAAAAAATCACATATTCCCCATACAAGGATTTCATTTTATGGAAAAATATTATTTTGATGAATTCATGCGCTGACTAAAAATAAAATATTATTTATAAAGCTCCATGATACCAAAATCAAAGAACTAGATCTGCAAATAACCTTAAAAATATTATTTAAAATATTATAAAGGTTTAGAATATAAAATCTAGGGTCTCTACATCCTCCCCACCTTTAATTATTTTCACCCTAAAAAACACAACCTACTAAAAAAGGTGAGGGTACTGAGCCCGCATTTGGTTTTCACACACCCATGAGATATTTTGAAGGTTCTCATGCTACCAAAGGATACAAACTAGTAGAAAAGGCCCCCATGAAGAGTAATATCCTATTGGTCCTTGATCACCACTAGATACTCTGAGTAGGTGGAACCATATTTAATGTCCTACTTACCCTAACTAATGATGTGCAACAGGTCATGCACATATTTGATTAGCTACGAAACTTGAAATATTTCATACAACTGATCCAACTATGAGGGAGAATAAAGGTTGTAAGAAACCTCATCCAACCAATAAAGGATCTAGAACAGACTGATGAATCTTAGAAAAAAATTTGTCTCCCTGAATAAAGCTCCACAAACCATGCCATGGAGAGACTTTTGGGAACACACAATCTCCCTCCTTGAACTCTAAAATCCTCTGTTGTTAGTCTGTATAAAACTTTTGATGGATCTTAGTGATCCTTATATGCTCTTGGATAACTTAGAACTTCCCCATCATCATCTATACTAACTCTAGCCCCATTGGTGATGACTCTCCTATCCTTTCAATACATTGGTAACCTACGAGGTCTCCCATATAGAGCCTCGATAGGTTCCATTCCAATGTAGGAGTGTCCTCTATTATTGTATGAAAATTACACTAAATAATATTGATCCTACCTACTCTGGTTGAAATACAACATAAAATCTTGTAACATATCCTTAATAACCTAAATGGTTTTCTCAATACGAACATCAGTCTAAGGGTAGAATGATGTACTCATTGGGTTCTGAATTACTCCTTTAAGATCCTCCAAAAATGTGATATAAATTGAGAATATCAGTAAAAAATGATCATCGAGGGTATCCCATGCAGTTGAAAGATATCACCTACATACAATCATCCCAATCTCTCAATCGATATATTCTCCCAAATAGAGAGGAAGTGGACCAACTTGGTTAATTTTTTTATGATAATTTTGATAGAATCAAGAACTCTCACTAATTATTGGATTTTTATTATGAAATCCACTGAAATTCCATCCCAATTCGACTCTAGAACCTCAAGGGGTTGGGTGAAACCTGTTGGGACTTGGTGCTCCACCTTCACTTGCTGATAGGTGATACATCATAAGATAAATTCAACAACATTTCATTTCATACCTACCCACCAAAAATGACACTTGAGGTCTGGTTACATCTTCTTCACTATATGATATACTACTAAAGGTGGATTATGAAACTCCCTTGGTACCTCCCCATTCAACATGACTAACACCATTTTCCATCCCTAGAAAAGGATGACATGAGACCTCACTTTGGAATATCCACATGATGCATCGTGTGAGGATATCTAGTTGTGAAAAACATCAAAATCAATGTCTCCTAGATAGGAATCCATCACACAATGAAGAAGTAGAGGGTACACCACTATCAGATAAAGATATTATACTTCACCCTTATCCACTGAGGATGATTGCAATGAGGCTGACTGCTTAAACACCTCTCTTAATAATTGAGAATGGGATGACCTACCAAGGGCATTAACCAACACATTTACCTTTCCCAGAGTCTAAAAATTCTCAATGTTGTAGTCCAAAAATAACTCTAACCAATGTATTTGAGTTAGGTTAATATCGCTCTAAGTAAATATGTGCCTAGGACTCTTATGGTCCATATATACTACGAACATCTTCCCAAGAAGGTAGTGCCTCGATTTTTTCAAGGAAAACACTACCACTACCAACTACATATTGTGGGTCGCATAGTTCTTACCATGGGGTCTCAACTACGTAGACCCATAATCAATCATCATATACCAGTATATCAGCACACAACTAAGCCCATTTCTAGAGTAATTACAAAACACCACGTATTTGACTCACTCCTTTGTAAACCATAATACAAGAGAGCTCAACAACCTCTCCTCCATCTCTATGAAATATCTCTAGCATCAATCAATCCAAATGAATGGTTTTCCCCCTTGGGTAAGGGAAGTCACAAGACTCACAATACCAAATAAATCAAGCATGAATCTCTTATAGTACCCCACTAACCTAATAAAACTCCACACCTTGAACATGCACTTGGGTGTCTCCCAATCCATCACTACCTTGACCTTCATCGAGTCTATGGATACTCCACCCTATGAGATGGAATTCCCCTGGAAGTGGACCTATCTAATCTAGAATTGAAACTTATAAATCTTTCTATATATTTGGTTCTCCCAAATTAATTCTATGAAAATCCTTTTATTATTAACATGATCATTCACCAATTATGAATGGATGGGGATTTCATGGATGAACAAAACCAAGAACTATTCTAATAATTCTTAAAATATCTAATTTATAAGGCCCATGAACACCATTGAAAAATTCATCATGCTAAAGGGAAACACTAAGAAATCTTAATGGACATAAAATCCTCAAAATTACATCATTAAAATATCCTCCCAGTGAACTCAAATCTGGTGAAGTTAGACCTAAGATCGATATTTGACAATCAATTAAATATATTTAGATAATTTAATACATCTTAGATCCGAAAAATAGAGTATTAAATATTTTAATCCCTTAATTCAGTAAGTTATAGTCCATACAAAGCCTTAAGTTCCCATCCCCCTTCTTAGTGAACAACACCGGAGCTACCTACTAGAACACATCAGTTCTAATGAAACCTTTCTCCATAAGGTCCCCTAACAACAACTTTATCTCTCTGAGCTCAACTATGGGAATCTAATAAACTTATAAATACATCAAAGTGATTTTGGGTCATGTATTAATGAATAATATAACCTTCCAATGAGGGTAAACCCTGGTAAATCCTTGAGAAAAACATCCATAAAATCTTCCACTACCATAGGAAACTGATCATCCATAGAATTTTATGAAAATAGAGGAAATCTCATGAATTTATGGGTGATATAACACAACTTCATATGCATAGTACCTACTCATCTCAACTGACAGTTTCACTCAACCATGAAGAAAAATCTTGATCCATCAGCTCATAAGAACATAAATATTTGATGGTAGTAGTCAATATAGACACAAACTGAAAATAAATAGTCTATAAAAATGGTGATTTATTATGATTTCACCACATCCACTATAAGGTCCCATAAAAAACTATTCCCACTAAGTTAAATCTCATGACCTTAGTAAACATGGGTGAGTGTGTGATTACTTTCAGTAGGATTCCTTATCTGCATGGGTTAGGTTGGAGGCTCCACCAAAATCTCTATCTCTCAAAATAAATGATGAAAAAAATGAGTATCTCATGTTGATGTCTATGAGCATGATTTATAGTAAAGATTAGATAAATATCATACCTCATATAATGTTTTGTGTTGCATGGTTGTAACCCTCTATTGCTTATAGCTGGTCATGTCTCAAAATGCTATCCCTCTGAGCTTGGTGTGGACCACCTAGAGTGTAGAAGTGGTGGAATAATATCATAGAATCCTGATCCTCTATATCATCTTATTGGAACATATATAGATCCTCTTCTGAGTCCACCACCCTAAGGACCACCTTGACCACCTATGGGTGGTGCCTAGTCACACTGATGCCTTTGATATGAAGGTCCATCCATTGCTTGAATATCCTTTGTTGCATAATTGGCTGGGTAGTAATAAGACAAACAACCCCACACTCTACAAGAATAATAAATCATATCCCTAGGATTATTGGATCCTATACATGAATCTGGAGCTACAAATACTCAGTACTAGGATCACACAAGCATATTCCTCTAGTGTTGTGACCCAGACTCATGTCCTTGGCTGGTCAAAACCAATGACTCTACTTCCTAATGATCACCAAAAACACTCTCTACACCCTATAAAAGGCTATATTATAGTACTACCATTTGTTTGGTAGGTGATAAAACAAGGTGTAATACTTGAACCACCATCTCAAGATAGTACTTAGATGCCTGAGGGTCAGGATCACCTTGAAACCTAAACAGTCTTGGTCACTGGAACTCATGTAGTGCACTCAGTCCATGAATGCACTAGTACTATACCATGGGAATAATAGGCTATACAGTAGGTGGATTAATGTTTACTTACCCCATGATAAATAATTTTTATCACTACAAAGTGGGCATAGGTAGTCCTCCCTACATCCGTGATGGAAACACAACATGATATAGTCTCTGGATGGAAGCCTTATTGATCAGCTAGTCATCATCAGAAGGATCAATTTCTAGAAAAGTCATGTCATGAACCTACCTCAGGACCCTAAATGTCTATTTTTGTGGTGACATATTTCAATTTAATAAGTTATACTATAGGTAAAAAATAATATCTAGGGAGATAACTCAAGAAGGACTAGGAAATTAATGGACTATTCCTTTATGATTCATGTATTGTTTATTTATTCCCTACAACTAGTTCCTTGTACCAAATCAATAAGAAGGTTATTAGATTCCTGGTGAAAGGATACATCATCTAATAAATCGGTATTGTGTTCCATGTCCTAGAATACAAACTTGAGACCCCTTAACACCATTACCCAAAATTCCCAAACCAATCCTCCCCAAATATCTAACTCTAGACTTCATCTCTAAGATAGAACTACTCTGATACAACTTTGATAAGAACAAAACCACTGGGGCCCCTCCTGGATGGCATTAATCCAAGTGTGCCACCCTAATACCACCTCTAATAGTTTAGGGGCTGGTTAATAACACTAAGTAGGAAAATCATAGTGGGTGGCTTTATACTAATTCACCAATACACAACGCACACCTCTACATAAGATATAATAATACATAATAGATTTATTAAACTATCTATAATGTATATAATGCATGTAAAAATGATATGATATAAAAAGGTAAACTAACACATAATTTATATTGTAAAAGGGGAAAGATAAATTCTCAATAATCCAAAGTAAAATAACCATCCTAGATAGATGGGGTGAAGAAATCCCTAAACTGAACTAGCTCCAGACATGAATGTCACATACTATTATCACCTCCTAGTTCCACTAAGCTCTTCCAAATCTGTGTCCACCAAATTCACCACCAAAATTTCCATAGGCTTCATAAGACATGAAACTTTTAGGAAAATCTTCCCTTAGAGAGGTTAATATATACATATCGAGTAGGACGACCCAAAAACAAAAAAGGAACAAGATAAGAAGATCATTATGATCAAACCATAAAGGTAGGAAAGAAGGAATAGACCATGAGAAATATATAAACCATATATGATTTAAAGGACATAACCTAGTAAATAAGAGATATCCCCACTCTTTATATCCCATATGTAGGTGGAAACAAAACGCAACACAAAGAATTCAAACCACCCAACTAGTATCCCCATCACCTCTCTAGAATCTCAATGGAGGACCTGCACCTCATTGAGTAACACGAAATAGATGAGAATAACACATAGAAGATGAGAGTATCACAAAATAAATGAGGGAAACACACAATATATGAGAGTAACACACCACAAACAAGGATGGTAAACAAAATATGAGAGATTATCTAACTTCATTAATAATAAGGGGGACCCATGACTCTCCAAGAACCATATAATAGGTGGGTGGGTGGGGGGGTATCAAACTATATCAGTAATAATTGGGATCCAAACCTTATTGAGTAACAGAAAATATATGAGGGGGAAACTGAATATGTGAATGTTCTGATCACCAAAACCACATCATTAGTCCCACATATCTGAGAAGACCAAACAACTCATATTACCTCAAGTGTCACCTTTAATATCAAAGAGAATCATAATATTTAATAATATGTGAAAATCTTCTTAGGACTAACTACTAACATGTAACACCCTGAGGTTTTGTGAAATATATTTTTTCAAATTAATTAAATCTTTTTTATATTTTTCATTTCACACAACATTGAATATAGTTTTTTATATAAAAGAAATAAGGTTGTCTTGTGTTATAAACAACCCCAAGTTAATCTTTCACGATGAGAAATATTTAGATTAGCTTTTGGTACATGAAAAACTATATTTGCATTGTAGCACACACAATACCTAGTCCCTTTTATATCTTGCGTTACACTCAAGGATGAGTTTTTACTAAACTACAATATTCTATTAATACGATTATAAAAATATTTTTATAGCTACCACCTAGACATTGAAATAGAAGTTATAAATAAGGTTAATTAAATTATTAAAATATGTTTTACACGTGTATATAAAATTAATCCTTTTGTTATCAATTAATAAAAGTGAATGAAAGAACTATTTGAAAATAGATAAATTACTTTTCTAAGAAAACAATTTTTCTATGTACTAACAAAATTTTGTCATAATAAATTAAAAAAAACCTTTTGATTAATTTTTCCAATAAAATGTATATATTATATATTAAATAAATATTTTTATACTAATAAAATAGATTTTATAGGTATAAAATAAGAATAAATCCAATTTTATGAATAAAAAGATGTATTTTTCTAAAAGATAATTTTATCACCTTTTAATGGAAAACCCATTTTAAATATGATTTTTTAAACTTTTATAGTTTTTTTTTGAAAAAATAAACTTCATTTTTGAAATTTTAATATCAAAATTTACTTTGGGTGAATTTTTTGTATTTTTCTGAGAAGTTTCATTTTTTGATGAATAGTGAAAAACACTAAATTTTAATTCAATTTTTTTTTCATCTAATTTATTTATATAGTTTAATTATGTTTTAATTTGGTTTTAATGTATAATTAGATCAATTATAAATAAAATAATCCAATTTAGTTTATTTTAACTAATTTCACAATGAAATTGGATATGAAAACATTTCAAACTTTTGGACCTTTTCTCTTTAAAAACCCGCATTGTCGTCCCGTGTCCATGATTAATTTTATATTAATTTCTAAAACTTATGTAATTTAAAATTTTAAAAATGGATTAAATATTTTTAATCATCATAATTTATAACATCTAATAATATTAACTTTGTTTTTGACCAAAAATATTAGTGAAAGTTATTAAAATTATTTATAGTGGTTAAGAGAAAAATTAGCTTAACAAAGGAATAAGACTTAAAATTAAGGTCCAAAATGACCTAGAAACTTGTCCAAAATCCATTTTATGTTCATATATCGACCCTATAATCCCTTTTATATAATTTGGACCCTTATTGGATCAAATTGACATAGGAAAAATGTGGGTGGAGTTCCCTTTTCAAAAATTTACAAGAATGCCACTCCCCCCACTATAGAAAGGAACTCACCCCTCCCACTTAATCACACCTCTCAAGACCTTTTTTTGACCAAACACTTCTCAAATAATATCCTATAATCCATAAATTAATCCTAGAATCCTACCTTGGGGAATAATTCCAATCAAGTAAACCCTTTGGTGTAAACTAAAAGGAGTTACCCTAAGAAAAGGCAACATCCTTCCTAAATATCTTTCATTTTATTTTCATTCTACACCACTAAAATCATCTTATTTTTAATTATGCGACCCCAGAATCCTGTATCTAGTGCATTATTTATTACATTTTCATGTTTACAAGGAAATAAATCCTGAAGGACCAAATAGTTTAGCAGTTTAGGAAAACCAGATTATATACACGATACCCATAATAGAGTTGGAAAATAAAATAAAGCATAACATATGTAAAAGATCAAAATCATTGAAACTTATTCAAGGTATTACTCTTCATAACTTGGAGTAAGGATAAATAATAACAGTGAGCTAAAATTCTCATTAACGGTAATTACAATAGAATAAATAATGAATTAATGGGAATAAATATATATGGAAAGGAAAATAAATGAGAATGCAAGCCATTTAAATAAATGGATAAGAAATAATAAATAAAACAAGAATTAAATGAACTGATATATTTTATAATATGAAATACTAATAGATAATAATAATGATAATTGAAATATGTATTAAGGAAATGCTTAATTATTGGACGCCATGTCTAAGGCACATGAAAACCTATACCCTAAAGACCTTTCACAAGACAATTTAAAATCATAGGTAGAAAACTGTTCAATTTGACAACTTATTTGTCTCATGAGAACCCGTCAATTCATCGAGGGTCTATATAAAGTCTCGACACCATCCGTCATTACGAGTCCAAATCATTCCTTAAATTGAGTTATTGATTTAATTAATATTTAATATACCTTATCAAATATTTGTATTGAATAAATAATATGGAATTTATAAATAATTCCCTAGTTAAGGATAAGTAGCAGAAAGGTTTGTTTAATTTGATGAATGTAAATACTATTGAAATATCAGTAAAATATTCTAAAGGAAAATAATCTTTAAACATTCCAAAGTTTCCCATACCACTTTGAGACATTTGAATCATAATTCCCATGAAGGAATAACATTAAATGAAATTTATAATATAATTAAAATAAGGATATTTATGATATAACATGTCAGAGGTTAGTATATACACCATATAAAAGAAAATAGGTGCATAAAATTACAATATGCCTCAATGAAATGAAATTGAGATGAAATCCTTTACCTTACAATTTAGTCGAATATGTTTTATCCTCATGTATAATGGTTTAAATAATATTATTAAATTATAATATAACAATACCCATATTTATGATATCATATATTATCTTCTTATATCATTTTGTTAATAATATTTTGTTATTACCCTTATTTTAGGTGTTAACTACTTCATTTTCCTATGCATGTTTTTTCGTAAATGTCTCGATTATTTTGAATAGTATATAGATACAACATCTCCAAAATGATATTATTTTTTAAATATCATATTTAATAATTAAATATATTTTTTTATCATTCTTTAATGTTTAACATGTGAAATTAATCACATCGTGTCATGGAGAAGGTAGGCCGTACGTATGCATGTGCAATAGTATCATTCCCTTAATGGTGAAAGAGTAAGGAAGTGGATGGTATATTAATTTTTAAAAAATAAATATTATGTTATAATTATCATATATATCAATTATTTCCATAATTATACCCATCCAAGTAATGTGGTGATGAAAAAAAGATTACACCACGGCGTGGAGATGGTAATCCTTACGTACACACACGTGGTGTTTTCATTTTTTGTAGGATGGATAAATCATGGAATATGGTAGTAAAATAATCATAATAACATCTAAAAATATATATGATACTAGATTTATTAAATCATCATGAAAAAAACTCATGAATAGAAAGTAGAAGAAGAAATGAACTTGAATGAGTTAGTAAAAATGATTACCTCTTATTCAGTGGACTTCCTTTAGATATCTTCTTAAAGGATCTATGTTAGGTATTTTGGGAGAAAAAAACATCTAGAACTTGGATAAGGATTTTTGGAGGATAAATGGTCAGTACATAGTTGATCATGATGGATCAATGTGGTGTGAGTAAGTGAGAGAGAAAGTTCCCTTTTATATTTGAGGTGAAGTTCAATTTTGGAAACTCTCAAAAAAATAAATAAATTTCTAATTTAAAATGACTCCAAAGTGAGTTATTTATAAGATAAGATGAGGATGTTTTGAAATCCTCTCAAAATATAATTTTTAGACATGTTTAGGCCACATTATTACACTTATTTGGGTTATAAATCCACGATCCTTCCAACTTAATGCATATGCTACCTTATTTACTTTACCTCGGTGGTAGTGTATTGAGAAATCATATTACTTGAGTATATCAAGCCACCATATTTGTCTCATTTTGAGATATTTCTATGTGAAGATGTATTTTAGACTTTTATAATTTGTGCATGTCTCATATCTTTCACCATAGAGATAATGTCTCCATATTTTCAAGGTGAAGATTAAATCTGCTAGCTTAAGATCATGGGTTGGATAGTTCTATTCATGAGTCTTTAATTGCCTTGATGCACATGTGATAACTTTATAATTTTTCATTAGGAAACAAAAAATTCCCTTCTTTGATGCATCACTATTTATGACAAAACCATCACCTCCAAATGGTAGAGTCAAAATTGGATCATTAACTAACTTATCTTTAGTTCATCAAAAAATTCTTCACATTCACTTGTCCAAACAAAATTAACCCCTTTACATGTAGGATTTGTTAACGGGTTATCAAATCGGGAAAAGTTTGAACAAACGATCGATAATAACTAGCCAAAACAATGAAACTACATACCTCAGTTATATTTGTTAGTGTATTCCATTCTATGACTTCCTTTGTCTTTGTAGGATCAACTGATATTCCATCCTTAGAGAAAATATAGCCAATAAAAGGAACTTCTTGAAGCCATAAATCTCACTTATAAATTTTCCATGTAACTCATCCCTTTTAAGAGACTTAAGAATAATCCTCAAGTGATTCTCATGATCCCCATAGCTTTTAAAATACACCAAAATATCATGAATTAATACCACAATAAAATCAGCAAGATATTATTTGAATAATTTTTTCATTAGGTCCATAAAAATAGAGGGTTCATTATTCAATCTAAATGGAATTACTGTAAACTCATAATGTCGATACCTCATCCAAAAAACTTTCTTCAAAATGACTTCCTTCTTTAATCTCAATTGGTGATTCCTAGAATGAATATAAATCTTTAAAAAGTATTGGGATTCATTAAGTTGATCAAAAAATCCATCAATGCGAGGTAGAGTATACTTATTATTTATTATTATAGAATTGATTTCCCTATAATCAATGCACAACCTCATGGATCCATATTTCTTTTTAACGAAGAGAACATGGGATCCCCATGGTGAAACACTAGGGAAAATAAATCCCTTATTACCCAAATACTCTAGTTGTTTCTTCAACTCCACTAATTCCATAGTGGAAATTCTATACAGAGTCTTTGATATTAGCCTTTAATCAGGGATTAAATCGATATAAAATTCAACTTCACACTCTCAGGGATGTCCAGGTAATTCCCTAGAAAATACATCTATGTATTCCCATAAAATATGTACATAGTCAATTTTAAAATAACATTTTCCATCACTTGATGTTGTTTTTTCTTCTTCCCCCATAATTTAATTCAGTAGTGCTATTGGTGGTGGATCTAGATAAGAATCAGGTGAGGAATCTCCCGCTCTAAAGTTAAGGAATTCTGCATCTTCCTCACAAATTGTAATTTCCTTCCTCTTGAAATAAATTTTTTCATCATATTTTTTGAGATCCAATCCCTACCAATGATTATATAAAATTAAAACATAGGTATGATAACAATTTCAGCAAGTAAATCATGTTTATTTGTCATAATGGGGACCACAAGACACATTTTTATTGCAATGATACTTACCTTAGGAGTTTTGACTGACAAATACCTTATTAAATCAAAATGGAAATTCCAAATTTTCTTAGTAGATTGTAATGATCTAGAATCAAATAAGGCATTGGATAAATTTTAATATAAGATTAATGTACCCACCACCACCTCATTTGGTACTTCTACCTCTGCTGTAGTGATCACATAATCTTGGACACCCCTTTGGCCTCTTCTATGGTATATTCCCTTGAAAATTAGAGAATTAGTATGCATAGTGTCTCATATATTTACAATTTTAACACTCAAAATCATTGATTTGTTTATTTACCTTACATTCATGAGCCTGGTGACCCCTATCTCTACACTTATAACAAACTCCCAGTCCCTTCAAACATTTACCAGGGTTCTTTTTTCCATAGTTTCCACAAGGCAGAAAATTTTCAAACTTATTGTTATTATTTGATGCATTACCTATTCCATGGTGCTCAGATGACCTATTCTTGTCTTGGTTCCCATGAATATATTTATTCTAGAAAATTACTTCTCTGTCTTGATAGCACATAAAACTATTTCATCATATGATGAAAAATTTAGAGAAACCAATTCCCTTTGTAGATTTTACTTAAGACCTTCAAAGAAGTGATCAATATTCCACTCCATGTTGCATATACAATCTGTAGTATACCTGGATAACCTTGTAAAGTTATCTTCATAATATGAAACAATCTCTTCTTCCTTTTTCTTTAATCTAGGGAACTTTATCTTCATCTCAATTTGTTGATCATGAGGGAAGTATTTATAAAATAATATCTCCTTAAAAGTTATATATTCCATGAGTTCTATTTATTATTCCTCTATGGTATTCTAGATCAAGGTCTTCCATTGATCAACATCACCTTTGCGATAATACACCACAAGTGTAACATTTTCCATTTAACTGCACCCCAAGTCTATAAATATCTTCTCTAGAGACTAAATCCATTTCTCAACTACAATTGTATTAGAAGTACCACTAAATTATGGGGGATTATATCACATAAATAGATCCAATATAAGATATTCTCTTTATGGAAAAGGTTTCTCCCTTTAGGAAAGGTTAATTTTCATAACCTGATTAAGTTTCCCAAGTATCACCATAATTTTCTCCATTCCAATTCCAGTTGTATTGGTTTCCTCAGTAGGGAAACCTCTGTAATTTCCATGAGTATTGATACAATTCATCCTTCAAAGGTCCATTTCTAAATAATTACATATATTGGATTATCTCATAAAATCATGAATTTCAGATATGGTATAACACTCAACAAAAATTAAAAAATTATGCATTATAAATCATAAAATTTGGTTACTTTGGGGAAATATTTAATTTTAAACCCTTCATAATGGTAGTTAAAGAGAATTTGAATTATCCTAAGCATATCCCATAGGAGTGTCAAACCAGATGCACAATATGACTCATTGTTGTGTACCAAGTTATGCTCGAGTCTAGCCCGACACACCTTTTCATGGTTGTTACCCCTAGGTACATATTTTCCAGAAACATGTCCACTTGTAGTATCTAGATGCGAATGTATTTCTATGAATACCCACATAATCTCTACTTTACAAAAATTCTAGTATGTTGTTTTATACTCATCCTCAAATTCTATCTTATGGTTATGTTCAATAATATATGTTTTCTAAATTCAGTTTCTAAGGTTTCTTCTAAACTTCCTTTGATACCATCTGTAATGCTCCAACCCCAAAAGCCCGAATCTAGTGCATTATTTATTACATTGGAATGTTTGCAAGGAAAAAAATCCGGTAGGACCAAACAATTTAGAAATTTAGAAAAACTATATTATATACATGATACCTATAATACTTTTTAAAAATAAAATAAAGCATAAAATTGTTGGAACCAAGGATTCTTGTTGCTAATAATGGAGGTTGGTTTGTGTTTATTGTCAATATGCACATGGATGACTAGGTATTTTTCCAAGAATATGGTCATATGTTTGACGCTGAAAGCAGTATTGAAGGTGGCACAGTTTCCCAGTGTTTTCCAAATTTTTGGTCCTAAAAAATTGGGAGTCTGGCAACGGTTGGAAAGAACGGTATGCAGTGAAGGTGCGCGGTATGAGGTGAAGGCATGCGGTATGCGGCGAAGGCGTGCGATATGCGGAACAGTGAGTAGAACCAAAAATAGTTCGCAACAATGGTACACAGTGAAGGCATGCCGTATGCGGAATGCTGCCGAAAACAGTTCACAGTGACGGTACGCGGTGAAGGTGTACGATACACGAAATGTTGACGGTTGGAAGGATTATCATGGTTGGAGAAATAGGAATGGTATGTGATGGAGGCTAATCGTACGCGATGGATTTCAGTATACACTGAATATTGTCCCACATTGAACATTTGGGTAAATCGGATTAGCAAATTTTGTGGAGTTATCTACCAATTTAGGGAACATTAATCCCCTTTTTTAAGCGATGAGATTGGAGAATAAAATTTCCAGAATAATTTCAGCAAATTCCGAAGTGGTACGCAAAGGAGAAGACAGTACACAAAGATAATCATCCGTGTAAAGAAAAAATTCACGGAAGATAGTGCAGTTCGCATAGGAAGCTCTCTCAGTACACGGAGGAGCAAGGCAGAACTCGAAGAAGGATGGTACACAGAGGAGTGGAGAAGTATGCGGAGTAGGGAAGTATGCCGAGAAGGGAAGTTCATGTAGGATCTAGATGGTATGCGGAGGATCTGGATAGTACACAAAAACAACAGTGGTATGCAGAAACAACAACAGTATACGGAACACCCAAGGAAGCCTGAAAATTGGCCAAATCAGTTTGTGAAATTAATTTTCATAACATATCAGTGTATGGGAAAATAAATTACATTTGTGGTTTATTATGGGACTTCAAAATAGCATCCATTTATAGTTGAGTATGCATGAATTAATGTCAAAACATTGAAGCAAACATCAAGTCATTAAATTGAGTGAAGATTCTTCCAACGCAGTGAGCAAGGGGGAGTTAGTGGAAGTGATCCGAGGGATTCAGTGTGCTATCCCTAAAACCTTGTAAAGGTAGTACACCTAACACAGAGTGGCTGTGATAAACCTTATGTAATCCAAAACTTGTAAATATTATTGGTTTTTGGTATGATCGAAACACTATCGGTGTATTCTCCTTGTACGTATCCCTTAGTGGTGAACCAAGTAAAATTGTTGTGTCATTGCTTTGCATGTGATTTTTTATTTTCTACAATTCTTATTTAGACATGTTTAATAGGTTCCTACCAACGTGGTAACAAGAACAATTAGTTTAAAATAAAAGGTTGACACTCTGATTCACCCCTCCCCTCTCAGGGTGTTCTGGGGTCCTTCAAGTGGTATCAGAGCGTAAAGGTTGCTGGTGTTGAATCTTTCTGTCATAGATAATCCAGTCAAAAATAGGTGAGTTACCCTATTTTTTGGAAGTAATTTTCAATTATGAAAAAAATAGGATGAGATCTCACCTAAGATATCTTGTAATGGAAGTCTTATTTTCTACTCCACAGGGAATACAAGTCACTGATCCTACAGAACTATCAATGACAGATAGAGACATGAAATTTCTTGATGCTAATGCAAAAGCACATAATGCTCTCACTGCATCCATTTCTGATTAGATTTATATAAAGGTAATGAGTTTCACATATTCCAAGTCAATGTGGAATAAACTAGAGAATATTTATAAATGATATAGAAAAGCGAAGAAGGAAAAAATTCAAGTACTACACAATAGGTTTGATGATATGAAGATGCATATTGATGAGAATGCCGACTCCTTTTTCAATAAAATTAATGAATTTGTAGGAGCAATCTGAGGTTTGGGAGAAAAAATCAAAGACATTGACATAGTGAAGAAAATCTTGAGAAGACTTCCACCCCTTTACAATGCAAAAGTGTCAGAACTTGAGGAAATATATCTATCCAAAATCACAGTGGATGATCTTCTGATCAATCTATCAGCTTATGAAATGAGAATCAAACCAGAAGAAGCTACGAATCATGTGAGTAAGGAAATGGCCTTCAAATCCATGGACAAACTAAAAGTTTTAGGAGATAGCAGTGATGAAGATGATGAGGGAAAAAAACTATTTCTCTCATTTCCAAGAATCTCAAGTAGAGAACAGGGAAATTTGATGGCAAGCTACCTCTGGCTTGTTTTTTCTGTGGAAGAGTTGGGAATATTGTCTCTCGGTGATCAAGAAAATTTGATGATGAAGAGAGATAAGTTGAAAACATAGAGAATATTTGGAAAAGATTCTTCAAAAAGGTAAACTTCAGATTTTAAAAGAAAGTACAGAAGAAGAGTTTTGTCTGTGAGGAGAAAGATGATGATAATGAATTCTGTGAGGAAGAAGAACCCGAATTTAATATTGGAAACCATGCCTCCATGATGGATACCATTGAAAAGTTAGAACCATTAATAGACAAAGCTGGAGATAATTAGTTGACTACTAATTCTGATCAAAATTTGAAACTCAAAAATTATTTTGGTAAGATTGAGATTAAATGTAAGAGATGCAATAAGTGGAAAGCAATGGTGGAGGAATCATCAGAATATATTGATCAACTGGAAGCGGAAATTTAATGACTGGAAGAACTGGAGAAAGTTCAATTATCAATCCTTGAAAGCACTGATGATGTTGTGGAACTAAAACTCAGAATTTAAGAACAAGAAAAGGTCATCAATGACCTTACCTCGAGACTGAAGGAGAAGTACATGACTATTGAGGGACTTGAAGAAGTAGTTGTTACTTTGAGAAGTAAACTCGAAAGTGAATCAATTTCAAAAGAAGAAAAGAAGAAAATACAATTTGGAAGGTTCTTAGATTTTGAGCTTCTAGAGAGAGAAAAATGTGGTTCTGATGGAGTTGAAAATATATTGAGTGATCAAAGATCCACATGGATGGGAAATAGTGGAATTGGTTGTGATGCTGAAACGTCAAATGCTATAAATAAAGTTAGCCAGAATAAAGGCAAGATGATAGTTGATCATGTTGAAAAGCCACCAGAAGTGCTGAAAAAGAAACCCTTAAATAAAACTGAAATGAGAACTAAAAATTATCATTGAGTTTCTAGAAATGATAGGCAGTAAAACTATTTTCTAGAGGAAGAAGGCATGAGGATAAATATAAGTTAGAAGACATTTCCTTTCATGAAGTGTTAGTTTTGTGGCTATCTGGGCCATACCATGTCATACTATGAAGAGTAAAGGAGATATATGAATGGGGAAGAGTTAGGAGTTCAAAAAAGGATAAAATATTCATATACTACTTCTTATAGAAGAAATAATTTCTATGGATATTGTTTTCACTGTTCTAACTTTGGACATAAAGCTATGTATTGCATGAAGAGGCATGATAGGAGAAATTACTTCAATGCTCAGAGACAAGTCAATACTCTTCAACCAGAAAGTGTTGCTATTTCAAACAGGTTTTCTCCTCTGGAAGAAGAATTTGAATATGAAGAACCCATGTACATAGAATAGAGAATTGAAATATCATCAGTGACCTATGCTCAATCAAATATCTCATGGAAAGAAAAAGGGAAAATTTAAAAGTCCAATTTTTCAGAAGTATCCCTCAAAGCTACAAAGAACAACAACACCTGGATTCTTGATTGTGGATATTCATCCCACCTGAAAAGTAATGCATACCTACTAACAAATTTCAAGAAAAAGGTCAATGAAACATTGAGGTTCGTTAACGATGGTGCTTTGAAGATAAAAGATAGTGGAAGTACTAAGCTATCTAATAGAGAGCTGAATAAAACTGATGTCCTGTATGTGGATGGTATGCATCACAATATTCTTAGTGTGAGTCAATTCTGTGACTCAGATCTTATTGTGACATTCAATTAGAATGATTGTACTATAAGAGGAAGGTCTGGGAATTCTCCCATGAAAGGCTGTAGAATAGAAGGAAACTTATATTAGGTTGATAGCAAAGAGAACATTTTCTACCTAACAGTTGGAGAGGAAAACAACTCATGGAATCAGAGATTGGGGCACATCAATCAACAAGACATGGAAAAGATATCTAAGATAAATATAGTCATGGATATTCCTAATCTAAAGCGTGAATGAGAAAAGACCTATGATTCTTGCATGCGAGGGAAGCTAGTCTACAGCTCCTAGCAGCCAAAGAAGAAAAGCGCATCAAATCTACTTGACCTCATCTATAAAGATGTATGTGTCCCGATTAATGTTACTGGAATACATGGAGAGAGAGGTACTTTTTTCTTTTCATAGACGATCAAAGTAGAATGGCTTGTGTGATAATTATACACAGGAAGCGAAAAGTTCTTGATTTCATGAAAACCTATCAAAAAATCACTGAGAATGAGATTGGATGAAAGATCAAAGTCATACGGTCTGAAAATGGAGTGGAATACACATCCATTGAATTTGAAAATTACCTAGAGAAGCACGAGATACAACATGATGTGGTAGTTTTGAGAACTACACAACAAAATGGAGTTTTTGAGCATATGAATCGATAGGTAAACCACATGGACAAAACTATGTTGATTGAGAGTTGTATTCCTCGACATTACTGGAAAGAGGCAGTACGAGCTGCAATGTATATTCAAAATCGAACAGGTCTATATATGGGTGAAACAAAGACACCATATGAATTGTGTCATGAAAGGAATCCCTATTTTAAATATTTTCATGTTTTTGGAAGCAAATGTTTTATATGAAATAAAGAAGAAAATCAAGGAAAGTATGGAGACAATGCAGACGAGGGAATATTTCTTGAATACTCAATGAACAGAAAATCCTACAAGTGTTTTAATTAGAGCTTGGGAAGAATTGTGGAAAGTAGTTATGTGAAGATCATTGAAGAGAAAAACCCAAATGATTCAATAAATTCTTATTCTGATGTGATAGAAGATGAGGAAGAATGTGAACATGGAAAAAATATAATATATATGTAGAGGAAGGTCTGAAAAACTCTCAGGAGTCACATCATGATGTTGACTCTAAAGAAGAATCATAAGAGGAAGCCACAACTGGAGAGAATTTAGTCAAAACCCAAATGAAAAATCTATGAGTATAGATTGATCAGTCCAACATTATTGGGGATTAGAATGCACCTACATAGACAAGGAGAGTGAGGAATAATTCACAATCTGTATTTCTATTAGTTGTGGAACCATACTAATTTGAAGAGGCTGCAAAGGATGAGTCATGGGTGAAAGCAATGAATGAAGAGTTAGATCATATTGAAAAAAATCAGATATGAGATCTTGTTAAAAGACCAGAACACCATAATGTGATTGGTACAAAGTGGATTTTAAAAACTTTTTTGGAAAAAAAATGAAAATGTGATTAGAAATAAGGTGCGCTTGGTTTGTAAAGGATATTCACAAATCGAAGGTGTTGATGTTCAGGAGAAATTTTCTCCCGTAGAGATATTGGAGTCAATTAGACTATTTCTTTCCATGGAAATACAAAGAGGTTATAAAGTGTATCTAATGGATGTCAAGATAGCATTATTAAATGGAGTATTGGAAGAAGAAGTCTACATTGAACAACTCATAGGGTTCTTGATCGGAAATCATGAACTGAAGGTGTGAAAATTAATGAAATCTCTTTATGGCTTGAAACAGGAACCACATGCATGGTACTCTCAGTTGGACTCTTATCTAAGAAAGCTTGAGTTTAAAATAGGAGGAGTGGATCAAAATATGTATGTGAAGAACTCTCAATTGGATTAGTTCATGGTATTTGTATGCGTGGATGATATTATTTTTGGTGGAAGCAGACATGGATCGGTGGATGAATTTGAAAATCACATGAAATTAGAGTTTGAAATGTCCATGATTGGTGAAATCACATACTTTTTAGGGTTATAGGTACTTCATAAAAGTATTACACTTTAATTTATCAAGAAAACTATGCAAGAGAGATACTAAATAAATTCAATATGCATGATTCCAAACCAATGTCGACTCTGATTTCAGTCAGGTCAAAGCCTAGAAAGAACGAGGAAGGGAATTTTGTGGATCCCACCACGTACAGAAGAATCATTGGGATCCTACTATACCTGACAACGATATGGCTAGATATTGTCTTTGTAACTTTCCTAGTGGCCCATTTTCAGAGTAATCTGAAGGAAGAACATATGGTGACAGTGGAAAGAATCATGAGATACATTCAAGGTACACAAAATTATGGACTATACTTTGTTGTAGGAAGAGATAGTGAACTATAAACATTTTTTGATGCCGAATGGGATGGAGATGTAGTGGACATAAATTATACCAGTGGTGAAGCATTCTATATTGGGATGAAATGTGTGGGATGGTTAAGAAAAAACAGGAAAGTACTTAACTTAGTACTGCTGAAGCTGAATATATATCTGCTACCAAGGCGTGCACTCAGTTACTTTGGATGAAGCAGCAACTGAGTGACATAGGTGATAAGGTGAAACAACCAGTGGTGATTTACTGTGACAATAAGAGCACAATTGATCATACAAAGAATCCTGTCCAGCATTCTTGTATGAAATATATTGAGATCAGATATCACTTCATCAAGGAAAAATTTGAACAAGGAATGATCAAAATGGACCATGTGGGAACTGATGAAAAAGCGGCTGGCATTATGACCAATCCATTTTTAGTGACTATGTTTGAGAAACATCGGTTGAACCTCGGTGTTCAGAAACCTCCCAGTGCATAATGAGGTTATGATATTCCCCTATCCCCATTTGTTTTAACTGTGTTAATCTATTTTGTAGAAGTGTTGCATGTTTATGGGGGAGATACGATCCTGGGGGAGTATGTTTTGAGCTCTACAATGTTTAAATACCAGTTTTCGAGTTTATTTACAATGGGGGAGAATGGATAAATTCAATGGGAAAGTGATATGTTTTTTCTAGATATAGGAAAAATCCAAAACTACAATAATGAAGGTGGAGAAAAGAAAATAATGAGAACTCAATTAATGGATAAAAGAAAATAATGTGAACTCAATTCATGCCCTCTCTCTTGTTTTCTACACCGAGCATTTCTCACATAGACTTAGAGTGATGAATGAGTTGTTTCATCAAGGTTCATGTTTTGATTGTGGCTATCAGTAAATTTATCTGGAGATTGTCAATAAACCCAAAGGGGGAGATTTTTGGAACCAAGGCTGATCATTGCTAATAATGGAGGTTGGTTTGTGTCTGTTGTCAATCTGAAAATGGATGACTAGAGAGTTTTCAAAGAATATAGTCATATGTTTGAGGCTAAAAGCAGTATTGAAGGTAGTGTAGTTTCCCAGTGTTTTCCAATTTTTTGGTCCTAAAAAATAAGGAGTTTGGCAACGGTTGGCAACAACGATATGCGGTGAAGGTGCATGGTACATGGTGAAGGTGCGTGGTATGTAGCAAAGGAATGAGGTACAAGGAACAGTGCGTGGAACCGAAAATAGTTCATAGCAATGGTACACAATGAAGGAAACCGTACCTGGAATGCTACTGAAAATGGTTCGCAGTTAAAGTACACGGTGAAGGCATGCAGTACGCAAAATGCTGAAGGTTGGACGGATTACTGCAGTTCTTGAAATAGGATTGGTACATGGTGGAGGCTAATTGTACGTGGTGGAGTTCAGTATAAAGTGATGATTGTCCCACATTGAACATTTGGGTAAATCAGATTAGAAAATTTTGCGGAGTTACGTGCCTATTTAAGGAACAATAACCCCCTTTGTTAAGCGAGAAGATTGGAGATTAAAATTTTGGGAATAAATTCAGTGAAGTCCAAAGTGGTATGCGAAGTAGAAGATGATATGTGGAGAGAATCATCCGTGTAAGGAAACAGTTTGTGGAAGAGAGTGCGGTTCGCATAGGAAGCTCTCGCAATATGCAGTGGAGTAAGGCAGTACGCGGAGCAGGACGATACACAGAGGAGTGGAGAAGTACGTGGAGTAGGGAAGTACATCGAGAAGGGAAGTTCTTGGAGGAGTGGTGTAACACCCGAAACTTTTATGAGAAATATTTTGTTTTTATAAATCATCAAAGGAGTCTTTCACTACACACAACACTTTCTTGGCTTGCTTTACACACAATCGCGACCTTCCTCGATAGCTTGCGTCGTACGCAATACCGAGTTTCACTAAACAACGATATGCTATTAAAATATTATTAAAACTAGCTATTATGAATAGTAATAACCAATTTTATAAATTTTGTAAATTTCATTTTTCAAAATGGACTTTATTTTTGGATTCAGAATATCAAAATTATATTAGGGTGAAATTTTGGTATTTTTATGAAAACTTTCATTTTTTGATGAATAGTGAAAACACTAGGTTACTATTTAAAAACCGACTTTTTATTTAAATAATTATTTCTTTTATTTAAATTTATTTTAGGTCAAAATTGATACACAATACCTATATAAGTTCAATTAAATTCATTGGATTCATTTTATAATTATTATAGATATATAAAAATTTTATCGAACTTTTCACCGTATTTTACCCACCTCCTAGGAGAATTTGAAAATTTACATAAAACTTAATTTTACCGCTTTTGTGAATGGAATTTCAAAAAATTTGAGAGACACGGTTGATTTCAGTAAGTAAAATGTGGTTCAATGAGATGAAAATAATTTTTGGTGAATAGTAACTTTTTATTTTTTTTACCACGGTTAAAAGTAAATAGGGTAATTAAGGGTAAACATGATATTATTATTACCCTAAAACATGTCCTAATTCTATTGGATAAGTTTAATTAGACCAAAAACAACCTTAGGAATAAAATATGACCATTTAGGCCCACTTGGATTAGATTAGGACATTTATTATTAATTTATTTAAAGAAGGGTTAAAATAGCTAAAATCAAAGTTTAGTAACTAAATCATTTTTAATATATGGTTATACATAAGATAAATTAGACTATAAATATTCATTAGAAATATAAAAATATTTCCTACATAATTGCATTTTATTTGTAATTTTTAGACATTAAATAATTTAATATATTTATGACACAATGATGATGGAGTAATTATCTTATTAATGAAATATTGACATAATTGATGTTATAAATACCCAAATAAATGTAATTTGAGACTTTTTATGAATTACAATAATTTTATAGGTTAATATTACATATTATTACTTATTTAATTAACTTTTTTGGAACTAATATTTCTGTTATAATTTTCAAAAAAATCAATGACCAAATAGTGTCAAAATTGACATAAATTTTTTTTTAAAACAAATATTATATTATTAATTGTTATTTTATTCCTAAAAATATAAGGTTCAGCCAAATGACTTAGATGCAGTTTTATATATTAATAATAAACAACTTGGGGTTCGGTTTTCTTGTTATAGTAAGTTTATTAACCTTATAGTGTAAGAAAACAAGAAGACACGGTAAAAGTAAAATTATTTAACTTAAAGTTAAATCTAAACGATAAGGTTAAAATAGATACCTAAACTTGTCTAAATTATATTTTATGGGAGGATTTATACCCATAACCACCTTATATTCAAAATAAATCAGTTTGGAGCTATTAAATACTGAATATGACTTTATAATATAATAATATTTTAATTTTTCCAAAGGTGCCCCTCTCATCCCTTATAAAAGGGCACCTCCCCCCTCTCTTCCTCACACCACTTTGAGCCTTCAAGCTAGGCCAACCCCTGCCAATTTATTTTCTCCACTTACCTAGAAATACCCTAGAGGTCCTTGTCTTCTTCAAAGACCAATTTTAGTGCCCTAAGAGGAGGTCTCAAAGAGGCGCTTTAAAGAAGAGATAATGTCCGTTACCGATTCTTTCAAATTTATTTATTCTTCCACTTCTTATTATTTAGTTGTTTCATTATGAAGTAATAACACCAGTATCACTCATATACTGGTATATTATTATAAGTATGAAACACCCCTATTTCACCATCTATCCATCCTACGGAAAAAGAAATCACCGCGCGTGCGTATGTACGGAATACCGTCTCCACGCCGTGGTGTAATCTATTTTCCACCACCACATTACTTGGATGGGTATAATGGTGTAAATAATAACTATATATGATTATTGTAAAGTGGTATTGATTCTTAAATAGTATACATACACTCCAATACAATTCCACGATCATGGGAACGATATCATCGCTCGTGCGTACGTACGGAATACCGTCTCCACGATGTGATGCGACTCGTTCTACATGATATTCATTGAATAATGATTATATAAATGAATTGAATGAATAAATATGATATATATTACACTAATACCATTCTTGAAATGAGGTATCTATAACCTAAAGAGAAGAATAAGAATTTATTCGACAAAACACGCATAAGAACAAAAAGTAATAAACACCCGAATAACATGTTGCAATGAAATATTACTAATAAGAAGCTAAGAATATGACCATATATGATATCATAAAAATGAGTATGATTCTGGAATAAGTCAATGACATTATTTAAATCATTATACAGGAGGTTCAGACACTTAAGAAGCAAATCAGACCTAAGGTAAGGGAAAATATCACAATCTCATTTTTATCCGAGATTGTTTATACTTCAGAATTTAGTGGGGAATATTTATCATCCACATCCATATTTCCTCAATATGTAATATTTATATCCTTCTACAATTTTTTATATCCAATTTTAACCTCCGGTGAGTTTTTAGTAAAAGATATGAAAGGAATCTTTTGTCATTTTTCGTACGAGGTACTTTTTGACTTTTCCGATAAAAGTACGAGAAGAATGTCTTTTTTTAACTTATACGACATGAATGGATTTTTAGAACATTATTTCCATGAATATTCCTTTAAAAGTTTTCAAGTTTATTTTTAATCAACTTCTTTTAGTTCAAAATTATATGACATGTTAAGAAAGGAAAATGTTTTTGAAGTAGAAAGGATATTTTCCTCAAGAATGGAATTCAAGTGTTTTATCAAAATTATTTTCCATCTAAGATAATATAGGGTTATGTTTCTATCCCTATTATTACATTGATTTGATTATGTTGTGATGGAATTATTTTTATGAATTCCTTTATCTTATATGAATTTTTTTATGATGTCACGATGTTTAAGAATCCCATTTTTATTACATGGGTTATGCTATGATGTATGGTTTATGATTTTGTGGCACAAATAAGAATGGTATCATTATGAGATGGGTGGGACCTATATCTCCCTCCAATGCATTGGGTAAATATTTATATCTCCTGAGATAGACATGGCTGGAACGGCAGGTTAAACCAGTTCAGTGAAACAGGACTGAAACGAGGAGTGAACTCGGTTCAGAAATGGACTTTTTCTGCTAAGATAGTATTGGATATGAGTCTTGACTACTAAGAAATGATTCTCTATGATTATGTGTGTATGACACAAAGTTTCATGTTTTAAGTTATGATTATTGGGATTACATTTCACTGCTATGATTTATCCCATGTTATGAAATTATGATCTCTTTTGCAAGTTAATATTTTAAAAATGTTATGTTCTTATAAATATGATGTGATTGATATTTATTTTGTTTAACCTTACTGAGCATTTGAGCTCACTCTTTTGTATGTTTTCTTTCCCCAGGCCAGGAAGAAGGTTATTAAGTAGGATATGCTAAAAGGGACTCTAGATATGATGAAAGAAATGGGAGACAATGTAGATGCTTTATGAACCAGTTGTTTATGTTTCCGAGTTTCTAAAGACACTATACCTATACGGTCCTTTAATGGTTTTGTTATATGTTGTAATAAGTGTGCTTAAATTTTGAAGTATTAACAATGTATGTAAAGTATGGATCGTTATAGTTTCTTTTGTTTACCCTTACTGAGCATTTGAGCTCACCCTTTAGTATGTTTTCTTTCCCCAGGTCAGGAAGAAGGTTATTAAGTAGGATATGCCAAAAGGGACTCTAGATATGATGAAATAAATGGGAGACAATGTAGATGCTTTATGAACCAATTGTTTATGTTTCCCATTTTCTAAAGACACTATACCTATACGGTCCTTTCCTGGTTTTGTTATATGTTGTAATAAGTGTGCTTCAATTTTGAAGTATTAACAATGTATGTAAAGTATGGGTCGTTATAGTTGGTATCAAAGGAAAGGTATAGTCAACCTTTGGAAACTAGGATGTGAAAGACTTAGTAAGAAACCTAAGGATATGTCTAAGCATAGAACATAATCTTAGTGTTTTAGAAATGGACATGAACCACCTATGATAAGACCTTAAGTGTAAAATTTTATTCTTGATTATGTGTTTTTCCTATTATAATCAGTGTTTCTCACACTATTCTTCTTGGTTTTAGTCAATGGATCGAACCCGAAGGAACCGTGTTAATGCGGAATGCGACAGGCAATGCAATGATTGTCCCCCTGAGCAACCAAACGTTATGGGAGATGGAATGAAAAATCTTGTATCCATGCTCACACAACTTTCTCAAGCTATGAATCATGAAAGACTTCCAAATGAGCAAAGGAACAAGAAAAATTCTGTTGAATCCTTCATGAGGCAGCGTCCACCTTCATTAAGTGGGTATTCTGATCCATTAGTGGCTGAACAATGGATCAGTACCACTAAAAAGATATTTTTAGTTATTTAATGTTCTGAACATGATAAAGTCATATTAGCAGTTTATCGTTTGGAAGGTGATGCTGATCAATGGTGGAATCTTATTAAGAATACGAGGCAAAGGGATGAAATTGAGTCCATGGAATGGGACGAGTTCAAGAACTTATTTTTCAATAAGTACTTCCCTCGTATTCTCCGAAAAAGTATGGAGAAGTAGTTTCTTGAACTAAAGCAAAATGATGATGAATATGTTGGTGCCTATGAAGAAAATTTTACAAGACTTGCAAGGTACGCTTCTGGTATTATTATCCAACCTGAGAGTAAGATCGATCGATTCTTTAGTGGCTTAAAACCAAGTCTTCGAAGGGCGTTAGCCATAAGGGACTTCAATGGCTACGAGGAAATCGTTCAATGTGATCTCAAAGTTGAGTTGGAGATTGGAGTAACTCATCAATCATATGGGTTTGATAAGAAGAGGAAAATGGAATTCAAAGGAAAATCTAAAGAGCACACTGAAAAGAAGATGAGTTTTCCCTTATGCTCAAAGTGTGGAAAGAAACAAGGAGGAAATTTTCTTAAGGGGACAAGCAAATGTTATAAGTGTGGAAAAGAAGGTCATCAGGTGATTGAATGTCGAAATAATGGGAAGAAAATGTCTAATGATGAAAACAAAGGAAGTGATACACAGAATGAACCTACTACACTTTAATGTTTCAAGTGTAAGGAGATGGGGCATTATGCCAATCAATGACCAAATCCAAGGGTTTATGATGATGATCGACGTCAACAAACTCTTAAGGCCAAAGACTAAGGAAAGTCACATGCAATTTCTATAGGCGATGTGGAGTACGACAATGAAGTGGTGAGAGGTACACTTACCATCCACTATAAAGTAGAAAATGTTTCATTTGATTATGGGAAAGGGCTTCCTGCAAATCTTGTGATCCTTCCTATAGTGGAATTTAATGCGATTCTTGGAATGTATTGGATTTATTTATATAGAGCTCATATCAATTGCCAAAGAAGGGAAGTCACATTTCATATTCCAGATCAATCTATGGCCATCTATCAATGCAAGGATGAACATAACCTTCCAGTGGAAATTTATTCCATCTTATGGGTTTTGATTCCACTAAATGAAGGTTATTTATCTCGAATGGTTGGTGAGAAACTCAAAATTAAGAATATTCCCATTGTACGGGAGTTTGATGATGTCTTTCCAGAGGAATTTCTGGGTCTTCCACCAAATCGTGAAGTAGAGTTTTCAATAGAATTCGTACCGGGTGCTTTTCCTATTTCAAAGACACCTTATAGAATGGCCCCAATTGAGTTGCAGGAATTGAAGAAGAAACTCCAAGAGAATCTTGATAAGGGATTAATATGCCCTAGTGCGTCACCTTGGGGAGCACCTGTTCTGTTTGTTAAGAAGAAAGATGGATCAATGAGACTCTGCATTGATTTTAGAGAACATAACAAGATCACTATCAAGAAAACATATCCTCTCCCGTGTATTGATGAATTATTTGACCAACTATGTGGAGCTCAATACTTTTCCAAGATTGATCTTCGTTCAGGTTATCATCAATTAAGGTTCAAAAGGGAGGATATACCAAAGAAGGCTTTCCGTACAAGGTATGGACATTATGAATTTATAGTGATGCCATTTGGTCTTACTAATGGCCCTGCTATCTTCATGGATCTAATGAATAGAGTCTTTAGAGACTATCTTGATCAGTTTGTGGTAGTCTTTATAGATGATATTCTTGTCTATTCAAAGAGCAAGTAATAACATGAAGATCATTTGAGAATTATATTGAAGACCCCGAGAAAGGAGAATCATTATGAAAAATTTACCAAGTGTGAATTATGGATTCAAAAAGTTGCATTTTTGGGTCACATAATCTCAAAAGAGGGGATATCTGTGGATCTAGTAAAAACAGAGGTTATCGAAAGATGGTCGAGACCAACAACAGTAACTGAGATCCGAAGTTTTCTTGGTTTGGTTGGATATTATCGACGTTTGGTGAAATATTTTTCATGATTATCTAATCCACTCACCAGGTTGAATCGAAAAGGAGTTAAGTTCGTGTGGATGGAGGAATGTGAAGAGAATTTCAAGGAGTTGAAAAGAAGATTATCCAGTGCACCTGTATTCACACTTCCTTATAGTGGAGAAAAGTTTGTGATCTGCAATGATGCATCCAAGAAGGGGATGGGGTGTGTTCTTATGAAAAATGATATGGTGATAGCTTATGCCTCACGACAGTTGAAAATCCATGAGCAAAATTACCCAACTCATGATTTGGAGTTAGATGCGGTAATCTTTGCATTAAAGATTTGGAGGCATTATATTTATGGAGAAAGGTGTGATATTTATACTGATCATAAAAGTTTAAAGTATATTTTCACACAAAAGGAGATGAATATGCGCCAAAGAAGATGGTTGGAGCTGATTAAGGATTACGACTGCTCAATTCATTACCACCCTAGGAAAGCAAACAAGGTGGTAGATTCATTAAGTCGACAAGACCATGCTAGCTTATCCATGATAAGGATCACAAAAGATCCAATATTTATGGATTTACAAAGGATGGATCTTGGAATTATAATGAAAGGGGAAAAATCGTATCTTTCTCAATTGAATGTTCAACCATATATATATGTGAAGATTAAAGAGGCACAGAAAGAAGATGTAGAGTTACAAAATAAGGTGAGAAATATTCCTGAATTCAACCTTGATTGTGATGGGATAATAAAGTTCAGGAATCAGGTTTGTGTTCCTCCCATCCCAGAATTAAAGAAGGAGCTACTGGATGAGGCTCATAGTTCTTCATTCTCTATTCATCCTGGAAGCACGAAGATGTATAAGGACCTGAAAGAGTACTTCTGGTGGGATGGCATGAAAAGAGATGTTGCTGAATATGTCTCTCGATGCTTGGTTTGTCAGCAAGTTAAAGTTGAGATACAGAAGTCTAAGGGGATGTTACAACCATTACCCATACCCGAATGGAAATGGGAAAACATCATAGTGTAATTTGTCACCAGACTTCCTAAAACATCCAAAGGTAATAATGCTATCTGGGTCATAGTTGATCGTCTTACAAAGTCTGCACACTTCATTGCTATTAGAGACGATTTCTCTCTGTATCAGCTTGCCAAGATATATGTAAAGGAAGTGGTAAGATTGCATGGAGTACCACTTTCCATTATATCTAATCGGGATCTGAGGTTTACCTCGAAGTTTTGGTGAAGTCTTCAGTATACTCTGGATACAGAGTTGAGTTTCAGCACTGCTTATCATCCTCAGATAGACGATCAGTCTGAGAGAACAATTCAAACTCTAGAAGATATGTTGAGAGCTTGCTCTATGGATTTCAAAGGTGGTTGGGATCAACACCTACCTTTGGTGGAATTTTCTTATAATAATATCTTTCACTCTAGTATTCAGATGGCTCCTTATGAATCTCTCTATGGAAAGAAATACAGGACTCTAACTTGCTGGGATGAAGTTGGGGAAAGAAAGTTATTAGGACCTGATCTTGTTGATGAGATGGCAGAAAAGGTCATATCTATTCAACAACACATTAGAGCAGCTCAGAGTCGACAAAAAAATTATGCCGACAACTGAAGAAAAGACCTAGAGTTTGAAGTGGGTGATAAAGTGTTCTTATGAATATCTCCTTGGAAGAGAGTAATGAGATTTGGAAAGGGAAAGATGAGCCCTAGGTATATCGATCCTTTAGAAATACTAGATCATGTTGGGAAGGTAGCTTACCAATTGATGCTTCCAATGAATCTCTCCCAAGTTCACGATGTGTTCCATGTATCTCTCCTGAGAAAGTACATACCTGATCCTTCACATGTACTCAGCTCAGAAGTTGTACCGCTGGAACAAGATCTTTCTTATGAAGAACAGCTGATAGAGATTCTGGATCGTAGCAAAAAAGTCCTACGGAACAAGACCACTCGCTTGGTGAAAGTTTTATGGAGGAACCACTAATTAGAAGAAGCTACATGGGAGCTTGAGGATATTATGAGGGAGAGGTATCCTCATCTGTTTGTTACAAAGTAACGAATTTTGAGGGCGAAATTCATTTTAAGGGGGGTAGAATGTAACACCTGAGACTTTTATGAGAAATATTTTGTTTTTATAAATCATTAAAGGAATATTTCACTACACACAACACTAGCTTGGCTTTCTTTACACGCAATCACGACCTTCCTCGATAGCTTGCGTCGTACGCAATACCGAGTTTCACTAAACAATGATATGCTATTAAAATATTATTAAAACTAGCCGTTATGAATATTAATAACCAATTTTTGAAATTTTGTAAATTTTATTTTTCAAAATGGACTTCATTTTTGGATTCGAAATATCGAAATTATCCTAGGGTGAAATTTTGGTATTTTTCTGAAAACTTTCAATTTTTGATGAATAGTGAAAACACTGGGTTACTATTTAAAAACCGAATTTTTATTTAAATAATTATTTATTTTATTTAAATTTATTTTAGGTAAAAATTGATACATAATACCTATATAAGTTCAATGCAATTCATTGGAGTCATTTTATAATAATTTTATATATATAAAAATTTTATTGAACTTTTCACTGTCTTTTACCCACCTCTTAGGAGAATTTGAAAATTTACATAAAACTTAATTTTACCACTTTTGTGAATGTAATTTAAAAAATCAAAGATACACAGTTGATGTCAGTAAGTAAAATGTGGTTCAATGAGATGAAAATAATTTTTGGTGAATAGTAACTTTTTACTTTTTTTACCACGGTTAAATGTAAATAGGGTAATTAAGGGTAAAAATGATATTATTATTACCCTAAAACATGTCCTAATTATATTGGATAAGTGTAATTCGACCAAAAAAAACCTTAGGAATGTAATATGACCATTTAGGCCCACTTGGATTAGATTAGGACATTTATTATTAATTTATTTAAAGAAGGGTTAAAATAGTTAAAATCAAAGTTTAGTAACTAAATCATTTTTAATATAGGTTTATACATAAGATAAATTCGACTGTAAATATTAATTAGAAATCTAAAAATATTTCCTACATAATGGTATTTTATTTGTAATTTTTAGACATTAAATAATTTAATTTATTTATGACACAATGATGATGCACTAATTATCTTATTAATGAAATATTGACATAATTGATGTTATAAATACCCAAATAAATGTAATTTGAGACTTTTTATGAATTAAAATAATTTTCTAGGTTAATATTACATATTATTACTTATTTAATTAACTTTTTTCGAACTAATCTTTCTGTTATGATTTTCACAAAAATAAATTACCAAATAGTGTCAAAATTGACATAAAATTGTTTTTTTAAAAAATATTATATTATTAATTGTTATTTTATTCCAAAAAATCTAAGGTTCGGCCAAATGACTTATATAAGGTTTTATATATTAATAATAAACAACTTGGGGTTTGTTTGTCTTGTTATAGTAAGTTTATTAACCTTATAGTGTAAGAAAACAAGAAGACACGGTAAAAGTAAAATTATTTAACTTAAAGTTAATTATAAATGATAAGGTTAAAATAGATACCTAAACTTGTCTAAATTCTATTGGATTAGAGTATTTCGACCCATACTCACCTTAGATTCGAAATAAATTAGTTTGGAGCTATTAAAAACCGAATATGACTTTATAATAAAATAATATTTTTAGTTTTTCCAAATGTGCCCCTCTCCTCCCTTATAAAAGGGCACCTCCTCCCTCTCTTCCTCACACCACTTTGAGCCTTCAAGATCGGCCAAACCCTACCAATTTCTCTTCTCCACTTCCCTAGAAACATCCTATAGGTCCTGGTCTTATTCAAAGACCAATTTTAGTGCCCTAAGAGGAGGTCTCAAAGAGGCGCTTCAAAGAAGTGGTAATGTCCGTTACCGATTCTTTCAACTTTATTTATTCTTCCACTTCTTCTTATTTTGTTGTTTCATTATGAAGTAACAACATCCGTATCACTCATATACTGGTATGTTATTATAAGTATGAAACAACCCTATTTCACCATCTATCCATCCTATGGAAAATGAAATCACCGCGCGTGCGAACATACAGAATACCGTCTGCACACCGTGGTGTAATCTATTTTCCACCACCACCTTACTTGGATGGGTATAATGGTGTAAATAATAACTATATATGATTATTGTAAAGTGGTATTTATTCTGAAATAGTATACATAAACTCCAATAAAATTCCACGATCATGGGAACGATATCATCGCTCGTGCGTACGTACGGAATACCGTCTCCATGATGTGATGCGACTCGTTCTACATGATCTTCATTGCATAATGATTATATAAATTAATTTAATGAATAAATATGATATATAGTACACTAATACCGTTCTGGAAATTAGGTATCTATAACCTAAAGATAATAATAATAATTTATTTGACAAAACACACATAAAAACAAAAAGTAATAAACACCCGAATAACATGTAGCAATGAAATATTACTAATAAGAAGATAAGAATATGACCATATATGATATCATAACAATGAGTATGATTATGGTATAAGTAAATGAAATTATTTAAATCATTATATAGGAGGTTCGGACACTTACGAAGAAAATAGGACCTAAGGTAAGGGAAAATCTCGCAATCTCATTTTTATCCGAGATTGTTTATACTTCAGAATTTGCTGGGGAATATTTATCATCCACATCCATGTTTCCTCAATATGAAATATTTATATCCTTATACAATTGTTTATATCAAATTTTACCCTTCGGTGAGTTTTTAGTAAAAGATATGAAATGAATATTTTGTCGTTTTTCGTACGAGGTACTTTTTGACTTTTCTGACAAAAGTACGAGAAGAATGTCTTTTTTTTAACTTATACGACATGAATCGATTTTTAGAACATTATTTACATGAATCTTCCTTTACAAGTTTTCAAGTATATTTTTAATCAACTTCTTTTAGTTCAAAATTATATGACATGTTAAGAAAGGAAAATGTTTTTGAAGTAGAAAGGATATTTTCCTCAAGAATGGAATTCAAGTGTTTTATCAAAATTATTTTCCATCTAAGATAATATAGGGTTCTATTTCTATACCTATTATTAAATTGATTTGATTATGTTGTGATGGAATTATTTTTATGAATTCATTTATCTTATATGAATTGTTTTATGATGTCACGATGTTTAAGAATCCCATTTTTATTACATGGGTTATGCTATGATGTGTGGTTTATGATTTTGTGGCACACATAATAATGGTATCATTATGAGATGGGTGGGACCTATATCTCCCTCCAATGCATTGGGTAAAGATTTATATCTCATGAGATAGACATGGCTGGAATGGTAGGTTAAACTGGTTCAGTGAAACAGGACTGAAACGAGGAGTGAACTCGGTTCAGAAATGGACTTTGTCCGCTAAGATAGTCTTGGCTGTGAGTCTTGACTACTAAGGAATGATTCTCTATGATTATGTGTGTATGCCAAAAAGTTTCATGTTTTAAGTTATGATTATTCGGATTACATTTCACTATTATGATTTATCCCATGTTATGAAATTATGATCTCTTTTGCAGGTTAAGATTTTAAAAATGTTATGTTCTTATGAATATGATGTGATTGATATTTCTTTTGTTTACCCTTAATGAGCATTTGAGCCCACCCTTTTGTATGTTTTCTTTCCCCAGGACAGGAAGAAGGTTATTAAGTAGGATATTCCAAAAGGGACTCTAGATATGATGAAATAAATGGGAGACAATGTAGATGCTTTATGAACCAGTTTTTTATGTTTCCCAGTTTCTAAAGACACTATACCTATACTTTCCTTTACTAGTTTTGTTATATGTTGTAATAAGTGTGCTTCAATTTTGAAGTATTAAAAATGTATGTAAAGTATGGGTCGTTATAAGTGGTATGGTATGCAAAAAAGATATACAGTATGCGAAAACAACAGTGGTATATAAAAACAACAAAAATACACGGAACACCCAAGGAAGCCTGAAAATTGGACAAATCAGTTTGCAAAATTAATTTTCATAACATATAAGTGTACGGGAAAATAAATTACATCGCTGAGTGATTATGGTTCTTAAAAAGATCATCCATTTATAATTTAGGATGCATGAATTAATGTAAAACCATTAAAGCGACCTTCAAGTCTTTAAACTGAGCGAAGATTCTTCCAACATAGTGAGCAAGAGGGAGTTAGTGGAAGTGATCTGAGGGACATAGTGTGCTATCTATAAAACCTTGTAAAGGTAGTGTTCCTAGCATAGAGTGATTTTGATAAGCTCTTGTAATCCAAAACTTGAGAAGATTATTGGTTTTTGGTACGACCGACGTACTATCTACATATGCTCCTTGGACGTATCCCTTAGTGGCGAACCAAGTAAAATTGATGTGTCATTACTTTGCATGTGATTGTTTATTTTATGAACTTATTCTTCAGACAAGTTTAACAGGTTCCTACCAATGTGGGAACAAGATCAATTAGTTTAACATAAAAATTTGACACCCTAATTCACCCCTCCCCTCTCAGGGTGTTCTGGGGTCCTTAAAAAAAAGTAAAAGCTCGACATCCTTGAAACTCATTCAAAGGATTCCTCTTCATAACTTGAGTAAAGGAAACATAATAAGGTTAAGCTCAAATTATTAGTAAGGTTAAGTATAGAGTAATTAATAATTAATCAATGAGAATAAATCTATATGGAAAGTTAAATAACTAATAACATATTCCATTTAAATAAATGTATATGTTATAATCAATAAACTGAGAATGAAATTCATCCATGGATTTTATCATATGAAAGCCTCATGGATAATAGATTTATTTAATAATTAATATGCCTTATTAAATATCTGTATTGAATAAATAATATAGAATTTATCAATAATTCCCCAGTATAGAATATGTACCAATAAGGGTTGTTGAAGTTGATGAATGTAAATACTATTTAAATATCATTAAAATATTCTTAAGGAAAATAATTTTAAAAATTCCAAAGTGTCCCATACCACATTGAAACATTTGAATCATTATTATCATGAAGGAATAAATTTAGATGAAATTTAGAATACCATTAAAATAAATAGATTCATGATATAACATTTTCAAGGTTGGTATATACACTATATAAAAGAAAATATGTGCATAACATTACAATAAGCCTCAATGAAATGAAATTGAGAGGAAATCCCTTAACTTATGCTTCCTTTAGTCAAATGTGTTTTAAACTAATGTATATTGGTTTAAAGCATGTTATTAAATTGTACCAGAACCATATATATATATTTATGATATCATATATGATCTTCTTATATTTTTTTGTTAACAATATTTCGTTATTACCCTTGTTTCCAGTGTTAACTACTTCATTTTCCTATGTATGTTTTTTTGTGTAAATGTCTCAGTTCTTTTGCATAAGATATGGATACAACATATCCAGAATTATATTAATTTTACAAATATCATATTTTATCATTAAATATATTTTTATTATCATTCTTGAATGTTTAACATGGTAAATGAATCACATAACGTCGTGGAGACGGTATGCCATATGTACGCACAAGCGACAATATCATTCCAGTAATGGTGAAAGAGTAAGGAAGTGGATGATGTATTAATTTTTAAAAAATAAATATTATGTTATATTTATCATATATATCCTTATTTACATCATTATACCCAAACCAAGTAAATTGCTGATGAAAAACAGATTACACCACAACGTGGAGATGGTAAGCCCTACGTACACGCGCACGGTGTTTTAATTTTTCGTAGGATGGATAAATCATGGAATATGGTTGTAACATAATAATAATAACTTATATACATATATATGATACTATATTTATAACATTATCCTAGAAACAACTCAAGAAGAGGAAGTAGAAGAAGAAATGAACTTGAATGAGTTCGTAAAAACGACTACCTATTCTTCGTTGGACTTCCTTTAGATATATTTTAAGGGATCTTTGGTAGCTATTTTGGGAGAACCAAAACCTCTATAACTTGTATAAGTATTTTTTTAGGAGAAATTTTTGGGATTTAGTCAATCTATAAGGCTCAATATGGCATGAGTAAGTGAGGGAGTAGGTTCCCTTTTGTAATTAAGGTGAAAGTATTAAATTAATATAAATTAATTTACAATTTCAAATGGCTCAAAAGTGAGTTATTTCGAAGATAAGATGAGTATGTGTTGAAATATTCTCAACCAATAATTTTTATACATGTTTACATCACATTCTTACCCTTATCTTTCATCTTTAACCCTTAGTTAACCATTTAACTCTTACCGTGACATCATGTAATTTACATTTTGAGGGTTAATATAATTAATATATAATGAAAAATGGACAATAAATGAGTCATTGATGAAATTTTAAGACTAATAAAAACCATTTTTATAAAATTTAGATTTCTTGAAATTTAATATCATTTAATGAAATATTATTTATTTTAAAATATCAATAATGTCAATTTTGACACTATTCATTACTTGACTTTTTAAAAATATCATAAAAACAAGATAAATTAAAATAAATACTTATAAAAAACCACTAAAATGTAAAATTAATCTAAAAATTTCATTTATGATATTAATAATCTTAAATTATATTTATTTTATTATTTTTAATATCATTTATTTTATATTTCATTTAATTAAACAATTACTGTATCATCATTGTGAAAGCCTATAATTTAATTATTTATTCTCTAAAAATTACAAATAAAATTTCATGATAAAGATAAAAATTTTAGATTTCTAAATACTATTTATAGTCAAACATATCTCCTATATAACCCCATATTAGAAATATTTCACTTGTTAAAAACAAAAGTGTGACAAAATTATCTCTTCTTTGAACATAATATTTTAAATGTCATACTATCATCCAAGTGGATTAAAAAGGTTATAATTTAATCCCAAGGATTATTTTCGTCAAATAAAATTCATCCAATGAAATTGGGACTTGTTTTATGGTAAATGTATAGTCTTTATAATATTTTTTTACTCATAATTACCTGATTTACCCTTAACCGTGGTAATTAAAATATTACTAAATTTAATATTCATTTGCCCAAAAATAAAATAAAACTATTTAAATAATTTGGACCCAATGATTCTAAATATGGAATATATTTTTCAAAATTCAAAACATATAAGTTGCAGTAATTAATTTAAAATTAATCCCATTAACAGAATGAGAAAACAATTTATTAAAATGAAGATGTACAAAAGATTTAATGTTTTATATTAAGATTCAATACAATATCGATTACAATGACCTAAATTATATTAAATTATATAAAATAAATCTAATTATACATTAAAATGAATTTCAAATATATTTTAACACTCAAAATTATTTAGACAAAAAGCTATTTTCAATTAAAATGAAATATTTTTTCACTATTTATCAAAACATAAAACTTAACTGAAAAGTACAAAAAATTCAACCAAAGTAAAATTTTATATTTTATTTTAAAAGAATAATTTTATTATATCAAATAAAATATATTAATGTTTCAAAAATTATATTTAAAATAGGTACTCCATTAAAAGGTGGTTAAACCAATTTTATAAAAATATATATTTTTATGTGCAATATTGAGTTTGTTCTTATCTTATTTCTATAAAACATGTTGAAAGAATGTCAAAATATTTTATTGGATATATAACATATAAATTCACAATATAAATTATACATAAGTGTTATAATTTAATTGATTGTTCAGAATGTGACTAAATAGTGTTTTGTTTAAACCTAGTGTTACGTTCATTATAAGTTATCAACAAAAATAAATTTATTCTAAAAGGAAGATATGGTAAAGTCTTAGGTTGGTAAATTATTACATTATTATATAATAAACTCATTATCCTAAATATACTAATATATTTTTATTCTAAGGGTTCTACCTATACTTACACACACTTCTATCTAATGGGTAACAAACTTACCATTATTATGTATGGAGAACTACTGCCTCATGAAACGATGCTGTTTGTTTTTCCTTAAACACCTATCATGGTTGGGAATTATGATGTACACGCTATTTTTGTTTTATATAAATTATATTTATGATTTATTTATTCTTATGGAATTATTATATAACAAATACCTTCATTATTTCCATTTTGTGTAAATATGATAACTTTGTTAGTGGATATACGGTCAACCACCTCCTGAAAGTGATGTGATTCATTCACACATTACATGGAATGTATTAATAATGAATTTAGTGAACTTATATGATATATATATGGAATAATAATTCTACTATAAGGATATATATATATATGTACATATATTTCATTTATTTTATTTCTTTCAAAACAATAATAAAATGGAAACATCAGTCACGCGTATGTACGACCTTCCGTCTCCATGAACGCTGTATTCAATTTCATATTTATATATTTTATAGATCATTATAAGTACATATATAATGAATATATATGATATTTATATCATTTTTTAAATTCTATAAATAATTAAATCCTGATCTAATTATGGGGATCAATAATAACAAGACAAAACATATATGAAAAACAAAGTGGATATTACCCGAAACGTAAAATTAACATAGAGTTGTTAATAATCGGGTAATATAAAGTCATAACCAATTCATATATGGTAAAATATATAAATATCATTTTTTATAGATTTATAATAAACTTATATTTATTATATAGGAGGTTTGAATGTGTATGAAGAAATTCAAGACTTAAGGTAAGAGTTTTCTCATCTCACTTTTTATACCCATGAGATACATGCCTTATTCTCCACTCATTTATTTTATGTGATGTATATACTGACCATGAATGTATTTTATTATTAATATAAATAAATTTATGGGTATTTATGTATCCATTTTATGATCTTTATTCCATGGTGTTTATGGTTCAAAAGCTACTAAATTAGTAAAGTATGTTTGTCTCAAGTTTCTTTTTTTGAGAACATTCCATGTTATGCACCTATATTTTTATATGGGGTGTATATAATTCCCATTTTACATGTTATATCACAAATATCATTATTTCATGAAATTTTAATCTTTATGTAATGTTATTTTATCTTTTATATAATGATTCAAGGTTACTAAAGTGGTAATATTTTATTGCTACAATCTCATCATTTATCAGGATTGTTTACGATTATAGTTCCATTGATGAAATATTATGATCCATATATCAAGAACACTCATGAATTTTCTTCTCATCTTTTTATCCATGATATATTCATGTATTAGTACCATTTTCCCACTCTTTAGTACTTAATAAAATTAATAAAATGTTTTTATAAAAATAAAACTTTTTTTATTTCAGTCAGAAATATGTGTTATTTGAAAACCATGTTTTCTAAAAAGGGGTTTAAAAAATGTTTTATGTTTAAAAAATGTTTTAAAAATTTTCAATCCCCTTTTATATGTTTTAAAGGAAAAAGGTTTTAATTTTTTTTTCAAGATTTATTTATAAGTTTTCAAAGTATTTTCAAAGTAAAAGGAAGTTTAAATGATTTAAATATTACATTATAAGTTTTAAAATCTATTTTCAAAGAAAAAGGGTTTCAAAATGATTTATGTTTTGAAGAGAATTTTTCAAATTAGAAAAGTTATTTTCCTCAATAAATCTTTTAAATTATTTTAAAAAATACTTTATATTTTTAAATGTTTTTTTTATTAAGAAAAGGATTTTGAATATGTTCTATGTTTTAGAAAGTAAATTCCAAGAAAGGTTATTTTCCTTAAGAAATACTCCAAGTGATATTTCAAAATCATTCTCCATATAAGATGAAATACTCTTTCAAAATCATTCTCCATATAAGATGAAATACTTTGATATAGTATAATATTTATTGGGGACATGATCCAATAATACCATTCATATTATTTCTTGAATGGTTTATGTTTTGATGATATGATGTTTACGACACCCGTTTCTCTTCCAGGGGTTATATGATTTTGGAACCTGCTTCTTTTTATGGGTTATACATGAATGAAATGATTAGAAAACCTATCTATTTTCTGGTTATAATGTTATGAAATGTTAATGATACCCATTTCATTTCATGTATTATTATTTTATGTTTATAAAACTCATCTCTTTTCATGGATCATGATATAATTAATGTTTTGTTATCTTGTGGCACACACATGTATGATTTCATTATGTGATTGGTGAGACCTATATCTACCTCTAATGTATTATGTAAGGATAAATGTTTTCTGAGATAAATAGGGTACATGGGAGGCATCCCAAGCCTGAAACAAGAGGGCATATTATGTCCGAAACAAGAGGGTACGTGGGAGGGAATCCTAATCCCAAATCAAGAAGGTACATGGGAGGGGATCCTAAGCCCGAATCAAGAGCATACATGGGAGAGAATCCTAAGCCTGAAATAAGAGGGTACATGGGAGGGCATCCCAAGCCCAAAACAAAAGGGTACACGGGAGGGAATCCCAAGCCTGAAGTAGGTACATAGATTATTATCCCAATCCTAACATGTTATGAAGGTCTTGGTAGGTAGCCTTTACATTGGATTTTCTATTCTTATGTGTATGCCAAAAATTCAATGTCTTATTTCTGTATTATTCTTCCATGGATTATGCTCCTAATACCCTTATGATTCATATCTTATGATCTTATAATATTTATTCCATGATTCATGTTTATGATCTTTGATATAAAGGTTATTATCTTCAAATGTTATGATCATGTTCTCATACCCTTATTCTCATATTTATCTCCCTTGTTTACCCTTACTGATCATATGAGCTCACCCCTTTCTTATGTTTCCTTTCCCTAGGTTATGGATAAAGTTTTTAAGTAGAAGTACTACATGGGAAGATCTTTGTAGAAAAAATTTAAAATCGTTCACCAAGTTAGAATATTTTTTTCCAAGTTACCAAAGACACTAAACTATTATGGTCCTCTAGCATGTACTTTTGTAATGTGCTGAATATTCATAAAAAATGATGTAATATCCATGTATGTTAATACTGGGTCTCTATAGGTTGTATCAAAGGAAAGGTTTATTAAACCTTTGTAAAATAGGATGATAAAACATTAGTGATATCCCTATGTATATTTATAAGGATATATCTAGGGATGCATCTAATGATAAGTATAAGGATGAGTTAATTTTTATGAAAATGTCCTAGAATTTTGGTAAAGGATAGAGTGAGTGGTTTCCTAGAAATACATACCTATCTAGATACTACAAGTGGATGTGGATTTGGAATAGATGTACATTGAGGTAACTTTAAAACACTGTATTGTGCATGACTCGATCGGGAACTGGTGCATTAAAATAGGCCTTACTGCACTTCTGGTTTAAAACACTCAAGGGATATGATTTGGAAATTCACAAACTCTTTACGAACTATCATAAAGGATTTAAAAAAAATATAACAATTAATAACCTAGGATAAACCTAATTTGTCATCTATTAAAAGTAGGTGTCATGATTTAGGTATCATATAAGTAATTTTTCATGATTTTGTGTCTTTTCTCTATGATATGTGTTGCTCACCCTATGATTTTTGGTTTTAGTCAATGTATGGAACCTGAAGGAACCATGTTAATGATTAATGAAATGGAAAATGAAATGATTATCCTCCTAAGAAACCGAATGTTATGGGATATGGAATAAAAAACCTCATTTCTATTCTCACAAAAAATTTATGAATCTATGAATCATGGTGAACATCTAAACAAGAAGAGGATGGAACTATGATATATTGAGTCCTTAATGAGGAAACACCCACCTTATTTCAGTGGTTCTAATGACCCATTTGTTTCTGAGAAATGGATAAGTACCACTGAAAAGTATTTTATTCATTCTCTAGTTTTCATATCATGAAAAATTCACTATGGTGGTCTACCATCTGTAAGGTGAGGCAGATCAATAGTGGAATCTTATTAAGAATATAAGGTGACAAGAAGAAATTAAATCCATAGATTGGGATGAGTTCAAGAATCTATTTTTCAAAAATTAATTTCCTTTAATTCTTCATATGAAGATGGAAAATAAATTCCTAGAGCTTAAGGATAAGGATGATGAATTGGTTGGTACCTATGAAGAAAATCTTACAAGGATTGCGAGGTAATATTTGAGTATTATTATAAGGCCCCAGCCTCAAACATTACATAATATTGAATTAAGTTAATAATTCACATTGAGGATATTTTCAGGTTTAGAGCTTTAGAGAATTAGGTCATAACATAAACATAACAATTTGAATATTACATGTAGACACTTCAACTCAGTATCCATTTTTTTCATAAAATATAAAATATTAAAAGAAAAGAAAAATGTTTAGTTCCATGTTTTAATCATCATAACTTTTCCTTGATCCCATCCTTGACCCTATTCAACTTTATTTCCTGTGAATAACATTTCAAAAACTTGGGATGATCATAAAAAGCTAAGTAAGGGATACACAAATAAGGAAAACTGTTAGTTTTTCAAGATAATAAATAAACCATGAATACTTTATCATAAGTAATAATTTTAACCTTTATGAAGTAGTAAATACTCTTCACTGGATAAAATCTCATTGCTTAACCTTTTTTTAACCAAAAGATTACCATAAAACCCATAGAAATCACACATAACATATAAAGGTAACTTGGGACATAAACATACTTAAATATAATAACCATACGATTGACTTCCACACATATCACTAAATGGAATAGTTATACGACCAACTTCCATACCCAATGCATTGGAGGTTATAATGTAACCACCCATCCTCGGTTTATCATGGAACCATCCGTCATCTAGTTTATCAAGTAACCACCCGTCAAATATCCAAGTACCATTATACAATCATAACACATAAAATATTGAAAATATCCACATTTCACTAATAACATTTCATTTGCAATAACAAGAAATCATTGAAATAATAAATCCATTTCAAAAACCATTTTCAACACCAAAACACCCAAAAAGGGAATATGGGATTTCATTTCCTTTTAAAAACATTAAGGCTTGTATAGGAAGCCAAATAACGATTATGATGACGAAGAGGTCATTGTTTCTGCATATATTAAAAAAACATTCCTTTTATCATTTAGTAAAATGATACGTAGAAAAAATATTCCCTTTGAATGAAAATAAATTTCAAAGGGGTTTATTATACACCATATAAAAGGAGTTTTATGTTATGAAAACATGCCTCAATGAAAGGAGATTGAGACAAAGTCCCTTACCTTGTGTCTGACTTGACTCGTTCGTTCTTTAATTTCCTGAATAATAAAATTAAGTTAATTTATACTTGATTAAGAACATTTTTGAAGTTCATTATTAATTTTATGTCACTTATTACCTTTATATAACAATTAGTTAATTATTTGAGTTCATAACAGACATTTTGTCGATGTTCGGAACTTGAGTCGAAAATGAACTTGTTATAATTACAAATTGTCAATGTGGTCAAAATTCCATTATATCCAGAATTATATTCATGATTTAGATATCGTATATATCATATATATCCAGTGTATATGTATTTATAATATTCCATATCATTTGGAGTTAATAAATGAAACACACCGTTCATGGAGACGCTAAGCCGTACGTACGCTTGAACACTACTTTCATTTCTATTTTATATTTAAAGGAATAAAAACTTAATAATAAATAGGTATATTATAATTCCAGTATAATATCTATGTAATATATGTTACATAAGTTCATTAATTCCATCCTTTATATGTTCCATTTATGGTATGAACGAGTCATATCACTTTGAGGGGGCGGTAGTGCACACTTCCTCAAATGAAATTATCATATATATATAACATGTAAAGCATAAAGGTATGTTATAAAAGAGAATTAAATAAGAATATAGATAAAATAAATATCATAAATATCATATATAATTACAGTTTCATCATAATTTCCTTCATGATAGGTGGTGGGGTAAAATCGAACAATCATCATTTTGTGAGGCAACAGTTCGCCGCACACAGAAACAATATGTTCGTATCCATTAGATGGCGGTGTGTGTATGTGTAGTTAATATACTTATCATAGAAAAACTAGTATATTTAGGATACTAGTGATATTATGTAATAAAATAATAAGAATATAATAGGTAGTGGAGAAGGAAAATAAAAGAAAAGAACTTGAGAGGAGACGCTACCTTTAAATCAGGTAACTTCCTTTGGTTTGAACCAAAAGGTTATCTTGAATTGCCTTCTACCTAGCGAAAGGCTTATAGGAGGAAGATAGGGATATTGGAACATTATTTGGGTAGAGTTTGGATGAGCCAAGAGTCTTGAGATGTTTGATTAATGGGTTAGAGGTGATGGCTTTTTATAAGGGGAGGAGGGGTTCTTTAAGAAAGTTTAAACATATTATTTTGTTATAAACTGAATTTCGATTTCAAAAGGTCCCAAAATCAAAAAATTCAAATATAAGATGACTATTATTTTAAATAATCTCAAGTAATAGGTTTTAGACAATTTTTGTTCTCAAAATTTACCTTATCATTTAGCTTTAACCCTTAGTTAACTAATTTGACTCTTACCATGTCTTCTTGTGTATTCACTCCATATGGTTAATATCGTTACCATAAAATGTCAATAGAACCTCAAGTAGTTCATAAATAACATTTGAAACATAATTTATGTTATTTGGACGAATATTATATTTTTAGGACTATTTTATCAATTAATAAAATATTAATTGATTTAAAAACTCATTTATGTCAATTTTTATACTATTCAAATCACGACTTTTAAAAAAATCCAAAAAAACATGATTATTTTAAAAAAACTTAATTAATTAAAAGATAACAAGTTATAATCATCTATAAAATTCTTTTATGGCCAAGAAAGTTTCAAAATAAATTTATTTTAGTATTTATAATCTCATTTATTTAAAACATTCATTAATGAGGTAATCATTGCATCATTATTGTGTCATAATAAATTTATTTATTTGAAGTCTAGAAATTATAAATAAAATACGATGATGTAGGAAATAAATTTATATTTCTAATGAATAATTATAGTCAAAGATATAAATTATATAACCCCACATTAAATTTGTTTTAGCAAAATAATACATGTTTATGATATTTTTATTTTTTACTTTGAATAAAGAGTTATTAATGTCATTATCTTACCCAAATGGATTTAAAAGGAAAAAAGCCTCACCCAAGGATTGTATTGGTCCACCATGACTCATAAAATAAGGTTAAGACATGTGTTAAGGTAATCTTATATTATTATAATATTATTTTTTCCCTAAATTACCCTATTTACCTTTAACCGTGGTAAATAAAAATCAAAAGTTACTATTCACCAAAAGTTATTTTCATCATATTGAACCAAATTTTAATTACTGATGACAGCCATGTATGTAGGATTCTTGAAATTCAATTCACAAAAGTGGTAAAATTTCATTTAAATGAAAAAGTCAGTTTTTCAACTAATATGCAATGTTTTTTACTATTCATCAAAAATTGAATGTTTTCAAAAAAGTAAAAAAAATACAACCAAAAAAAATTTCGTTATTCTGTTTCAAAAATGATGTCTATTTTACCAAATTCAAAACATAGAAATTTCATTAATTAATTTAAAATTAATTCCCATTGTCAAAACCAAAAAGCATGTTTTTAAGAAGTAAAAACTACCAAAATATTGACATGTATTTATGTCCAATTTGAAAGTGAAATTTATTCCAATGACCAAAATTAGATTAAATGGTAAAAATATAATCCAATTACACTTTAAAACCATTTAAAAAGATAATATAACCATATAAATAAGTCAGATGAAAAAACAGTTTTACATAAAATGCAGTATTTTTCACTATTCATTAAAAATGAACTTTATGAGAAAAATAACAAAATTTCATCCAAAGTAAATTTTGATGTCCTGATTCTAAAGAAGAATTTTATTTTTTCAAATAGAACATACAAAAGTGACATAAAATAGATTTAAAAAGGGTTCACCATCAAAAGGAGGTAAATCAACCTTTTAAAGAATATTAGAGTATTCATGATTAAAATTGGATTCATTCTCATTTTAAGCCTCTAACGTTTATTGGATAACTGTAAAAACATTTAACAAATATGTTTAATCATAATAAGATTAGTTCTATTCATTCCACCCAATAAAACGGCTAGGCATTAATTACCATTTAAAATAATATTATTTTATTATTTTTCAATATGACTCAGCATTGTGTGCAACATAAGACTTTGGAGGAACCCATTGTTGCATGTCAGGTACGCCACCAAACATAGCATCCATTTTAAAGTAAAACTAATACTTAATTCAAAAATATTAATAAATATGAAAATGCCATATTCTTTATTTACCTAGGATGTTACATCCTTCCCCCCTTTTGGAAATTGCATCCTCACAATTTTATTCACTTATCAAATAAGTGGGGGTATTTATCCCTCATAGACACTGCTAAAAATCCTACTTTTCCCAATGGTTTCAAATCGTTGGGATAGATTATCCCAAAGGTTTCACAAACCGTTGGCACTTGGGCCATTTGGATAGCCATATACCAACGATTCACATTGAACCGTTATTATAGAACAATTTGGATCTCAATATGCCAATGGTTTATGATGAACCGTTGGGATAAATTGTTCCAATGGTTCATCTATAACTGTTGGCATTAATCTCTCTGGGAATTATGATTTCCCAATGGTTCAACTTGAACCGTTGGGATAAATCTATATAAGAATTATACAGAGGTATGCCAACGGTTTTGAAAATGTTGGAATATCCCCCACACATTTTAATAGACATCACCTATAATCAAATGTAGGTATTCGACCTGCAACCTAAAATCTACAATCACGAAGGAAAACACACAAAAAACAACCTGAAACCTACAAACATAGAAAACACACACCAAAACAGGCAACCTGCAATCACACTAACACGCACTGAAAACACAGAAAACACACATAAAACTAGAAATCACAAAGAAAACACACAAAAACTCAATGCAAATACTCAGAAAACTCACTGAAAACCCAAAAAACTCACAAAAACTCACTGAAATAAACTACAATCACACAAAAAACACACAAAAACTCACTACAATAAAACACAAAAACTCACTACAATCATACAAAGAAAATCCTAGGATGCAGGGATTGAACCTTATTCCTGAATACATATATGTTCCTTGACTAGGCATAGGATAAGGTTCAGAGTACCCTACATTTGAATAAAAAAATTAGGTGGAAAGTGTGGGGAGAGATATAAATAATGATCTTAGAGGGGCCCTTTAAAGAGCTCATGGACCATTTGGACCAATTATGGTACATGTTCATAACCCTTAGCTCTAGTGGGTTTTTATATCAGGTACTACATGCTAGGGTGAAGGAGGTGGTCACCATTAGGGAGGAGAATAGAGACTTTGAATTGAACCTATTAGTAGTGGATGTTTCATGTTTGGCTATAAAACATCAAAATAATTCCCTAGAAAAATTTTCTCAGCATGAAATACAATTAGTGACTCAAAAAAATTCATTCAATATTGTGAGTTTTGAAATTGATAGGATTAAATAGATGTTTTACCACCTATTCTACATGTTTAATATTTAAAATAAGTCAGTAGGAGAAAAATATAGGCTCTATGATGTGGTAGATAAGGCCAGACATGATGTTGCTATCAAGGTAGAGGCGCTATGATAGGATGTAGAGGTGGGGAATGCATCAATTGATTAATTACTCCAATATGTATATTCTCTTTGGTAAAATATAAAAGATCTCATGGAGTCTTATGAGAACATACTATCGTTATTTTGTATTCATAATAAACCACTTTTATCTAGGAAATCATGGGAAATATTCCAAGATATGTAGATTCCTCCCTTATTTTGAATTATCAATGTAGAAAACATTTGAATTACATGTGTATAAAGAATGTATTAAGAGCCTCTATAGACACTTAAACACTAACATGATTATTCGGTCATAGATTTCCAAGGGATTGATTATAACTATCTTCCATGGGAGTCATGGACTCTAAGGAAGGTAAATGAAAGGAAATAGATTAACATAGTAGACATAGATATGGTGTTCACAAGCCGCCTTGGTTTAGAGAAGTTTCTTTAGTGATTTTATGGAAATGAAATCACCCGATCACTAGGTATCCAAGTGGATAAGATATCGATTGGGATATGAGTGGTCTAACATATGTATTATAATTGGGATGATATGTGTATGGACTAGATTAGGGTTTAGATCAAGTAAAATATTCCTAAGAGGATTTGGCCTTGTAGTGATAGGTGTGGAAATTGTACATCTTTCATTTGATGAGGAAATACTTATAAGGATGGATTGGAATCTTGGTGGGTTCTTAGAGTGGGATGATCCTTCTGAGTCTATAAAATGTATCATGAAAGGTTTTACTCTATTTAATGATTAAAGAGTTCAACTAAGGAGATGAATGATGAGATGCTAGTGTGGGTATTGGGCATTGTCGGACAGATTGGCATTATAATTCCATGAGGATTGGTGTGATTTAGCTTAGGAAGGAACCTGGTTAGTGGGGTTGGGTTATAATACATGATTTTGATGAGGTTATTGACCATATTATTGAGAATATAATTAAAGAATGTTCAACATGCTGAGAAAATACTATAGTGTGTGGGATGAGGATTATGGGCAGTGAGTAAAGACTAGGAAGGGTTTGAGTGACCCTAGAGGATTACCATGTGGATGAGATAAAAATGTAGATGGGTTCGATATGGCGTGTTTTTTGACTAGGAAAATCATGAGCTGAATAATCCTATTTGTCTAGTTGGATGATGATATGTGCATCGAGACATGGGATAATCCTTGAGAGATGAGTCTAGACTATGTGAGTGATAGGATATACTAGGATATGAATATTCAAAAGAGGAGGCACTAAATCATATGAATTGGTGGTGGTAAGATGAAGCTTATGGTGGGGAGCATCATAAGCCTGATAGGTGTTAAAAAATGACACCATCAGTGTTTTTAGATACACAGGCTTAGGAAAACACCCAAAGGGGTGGCCAAGAGGCCAGGAAAACACCCCAAATAGGTTTCTCCATAAGATAAGGTCACAATGGACATAATAGAACAAATCAACTATTTAATATGTTATAACAAGGGATCGTCAGAAGGTTGTAGTGAGCGGAACAATTACGCAACATCTAATGGGAATCAAAATGACGGAAAAGAATCATACACCCTACACAAACCTTTTAAAAATTCATTCACTTCACATAAACATGAAAATTTCATTTATAACATTCAAAGGGTGAAAAGGAAAGTGTCATGGTCAAGACATATGCCTACTCAGGCAATGCCATTTGATCTAAACAAGTATGATAAGCCAATTTATATTATTCAAAAAAAAAACAAAAACTAACTAGACACAAAACAAACACCAACAAGAGACATATGGAAAACTCAAACCAAATCTAAACATGATACAAATAACCATCACTACTCTTTGATTTAGAAGACAGCGCACCTCCGTTGGAGGAGTTTTATTATAAAATCATGGAATGGATTTATCACACAATTGATTTAATTATATTTATCATTTATTCTAAAACTCATTTAGCACAAATAAAATGCAATAAGTTAAGAAAATAGATCAACATAACTATCACTGTGAGTGGTCGCAGACAACACACCTCCATTGGAGGGGTTTTATTATAAAAACATGAATTTATTTATGAAATGAAACAATTATATTAAAGAACTGTTATTCAAGATATGAAATTCAATATAATTAAGCAGAATTAAGAAAGAATCTAAATTCAGTTTAAATCATTCTTGAATTAAAGAGCTAGGAGAGGGACCATACCTCAAGGTGGAACCAAGCCGTCCACTTTGGCTCTTGGAGCTTTCTTACTAAAATCTACTGCTCTCCCACTAGTTATACACACCTTCACACACATGCAAGGACACCTAGGCCCTATGAACACACCATCATGGCCATGAGCATGTGCAAGGGGATCCTTGCACATATGCTTATATGCACATACCAGTCTCCACTCACCTGCGTATGAATATATATATAAATATATATATATATATATATATACATGGGCACACCTAGCCCCATACATTCATAATAACTACCATGGATGACTATACATGTAACAGGGGAACCCACATACATATACTTACTTACCTATGCACATGCAAGTGAGTCGACTTTGACTTGGTGACATGAAACCAACGAGAAGGGATAAACACACTACACAAAGGATATTAGGAACCTTAAAACACATAAACGATGCTAAATAACTAGTGAGAAACCAACCAATGACATTAAAGACTTACCTTGATTGGAAGCAGAAAACCAAATCCACCCTAACTAACACGAAACGATCCAACTCCCTACCGAAAAGATAATATGGAGTAAAAAACACCGAAATCCCAAAATAAAAGAGGTGTGAGACAAGTAGTAACCATAGAATCTTACCTCGGATCAAAGATGGTGGACTGAATCAATATGAACCCCTTCATAGAATATAACTACCCTCTTTCCATAGAAAGTAGTAAAAGACCTATGTGGACAATGCGATAAAGAAAATAAAATAAAAACTAAACTAAAAAATACCTGTCTCCTGTGACTATACACATCACCTCCCAACATATAAGAACCACAACGCCCCATGGGTCAAATCATGTTCCTGTAAGAAAGGGGGAAACATATCCATGTTTCAAAATGATACTATCAAATAGTAAATTCCTATTAATTAACAATTACTCTTCCTATTAATGGTATATAATCAGTTTGGATCGAGTTTGAGCTTAGTTTGGTTTTGTTCGATACAAGTTTGTTTGGGACATTTCCATTAGATTTAGTTTGTCTTGTTTTTTTATATTATCTTGGACAATTTCATTCATTTGGGTTATAGTTGATCATGAAATTAATAATAATCAGTCAATCCATATTAATAATTATATCCATTAATTCCATATCTGGAGTAAAGAATACCTAGAAATTAATGATATCATATAAGTAAAATCATAATAGGGGAAAGATGTAAAGTAGTATTATTCATGCAATTCATACCTAATATAGATTTCTCATGGACACATAAATCACCAAAATCCCCAAATTAAATTGGGCCAAACAAAGAGGGCTGAATAAACCAACCTCAAATGGCGGCAGATGAACCAAGATGATCCAAACTTCTTTACCTTCAGCAGCGGATGCCAAATCACATCTGAGGTGGACCCGAAAGAACCATGATACTACCTAGAAACAAGGATCAAAGTTAGATAAGGGGAAATTATATAAATAAAGATCTATAATGTTTATGATAGAAAATTTGAACTGAAAATGGAAACCATCCAAGAAATAGATAGTAGAATTAGATTAGTAGTTGACATTTCTGAAGAATATCCTAAGATATTTCCTAAGGAAAATCAAAAGCAGTTGAAGAAGTTTTTTGAAGGTGTAATTATGTTGGTCATGGAGCTATCATATGTATGAATTTTATTCCTAGTCAAAAGAATTTGATTATTGGTAAGGGAAAAGATCCAATGTTATCATGTTCTAAATCAGTTGCTACAAATGGATCCACATCTATGAAGAAGGCTGAACATGATAAGAAAGAATGTTTGACTATATAGTATGATGAGTTATAATAAGATAAACCAAAAAAATAGAAAAAATTGAGAGTTATCTAATTGATCAAGTGAATAAGAAATTTTTAAACAATAATAAACATGTGAAAGAATAGAAGACCATGTTTCCTCAATATAAAAATGTTTAGAATGTGAGAAATAAGAAATCAAAAAGAAAATATTTTTTTTGAGCTACAAAGAAAAGTGATCCAGTGTTGAGAAGAAACCCTCAATCAATGTTATAACTTAGAAGTTGATAAACACACCTTACCATACTTGTTGATATAAAACAACACTCGAGTGGAAATGTCACATAAGATGGACTTCACACACACACATATTTTTTTCAAGGAAAATAATTTTGCAAAATGAATCCTTCATATAGTGTTGTTATTCCATTGAAAAAATCAACATAGAGAAAAGAATAAAATACATTATTGTTAATTGCATCTCTAAAAAAGTTTCAACACCTTTACCATGAGTTAATTCCATATTTATAGGGAACTTTTCATCTAGATAACACTTTATAATTTACAAAAATATGGTTACCCATTCAACTGTATGTGAATCTAAAAGAACAACACATTTATCTATAAACCAATTTCCCTTCACATGCATCGTGTACATATTAAAATAGTATGCATTAGATAACATTTTCATTTTCAAATTATAACACTCCATTTGCATGACAACTACATCCAAAAAGAATCAATGGTAAGAATAATTCTACACATAAACTATTCTTAACATTTTTATGAGCTAAAATGATTTCACATAGAATATGATATTCTTTATGAAACTAGAAACACATCATATATTGTTCGCCTAAATCGCAAAAAAATAATGTTCTCGTGGTATCTTCTATCTGAACTTACAATGATTTATATATACAAAAACTACAATGATAACTATTTTTATGTTTTGAGAAAACCTAAATCAATCATATATCACAGATAAATGAAACAATAAGAAATGATACAAATTGTATCAACAAAACTCAAACTAAAGAATGAATCAATTAACCATACCCGAAGAAGATTTGAGACTCACTAAAAAAGAATACCAGAAGAATGGGATGCTCTAATAGAGGGGATCCTTGACCTAGGTGGGATGACTGACCAGAGGGGATGTTCAACCTAGGGGGATTCATGTTGGGTGAGGGAAAGATCGACCTAGGGGGGATTCACATCAGGCGAGGGAAAGATCGACCTAGGGGGGATGTGCGACCTCGGAGGGGATGCTCGATTAGAGGAGGATGAGAAGGTGGATGCGTCAGTGATGGGGAGTGGGGATGGGTGAGTGAGGAGTGGCAAGCAGTGAGCGGGGAGCGGTGAGCAGGGATTGGGGAGTAGGGAGCGAAGAGTGGGGAGCGGGGAGCATGGAGCGGTGAGGGGGATGAGAGCGGTAGCAAGGGGTACTCAGGATGGGAGTGGTGGAGAGGGGGAGTCGGGATGGAGAGGAGAGGTGTTGTAGGGATGAATAAGTGGGGTGCGACGCGAGGGGAAGTGAGTATAGAAGGAGGGTCGTGAGCGAAGGCATTTTAGGTAGGTATATCCCAAAGGTTCTTATGAACCGTTGGGTATTGAAGAGGGTTTTTCCAACGGTTCCTGATAAAATTTTGGGAAAACCAACATATATTAAGCTATACCAACGGTTTCATAGAATCATTGGTATAGGTTCTTTATTCCAATGGTTTTCTCAAACCTTTGGGAAAGAACTATTGGTATAGGTGGAATTTCCACCAGTGAGAATTTTCAGATCCCCATGTTTTTTCTTCAACCATATGGTTTTACAAAAAACCTTTCCCTAATGAATTACCTTATTCCACAACACTTTATATCTTTGTTCAAGAATATGGATTGGTTTTTCCTCATAAGAAATATTTTCTTCCCATTGAACTACCTCTGGACTCAAAACATGAGATGGATCCTGCATATACTTCCTCAATATTGAAACATGAAAAACATTATGTACGTGGGATAAACTTGGGGGTAAATCCACTCTATAGGAAATTGATCCAACTTTCTCTAGGATTTCATAGGGTCCGATGAACCTTGGACTTAGCTTTCCCTTCTTACCAAAATGCATCACACTTTTCTGTGGAGAAACTTTGAGAAAGATGTGATCACCTACCTCGAAAGAAATATCCTTCCTCCAGTTATCCCCATAACTTTTCTACCTGCTCTGAGCTATTTTCATGTGCTTCTGAATAAACTAAAATTTTTATCCTATCTCTTCTACCAATTCCGGTCCCATCATTTTCCTTTCACCTACTTAATCCCAAAAAGCTGGAGTTCGACACCACTTCCTATATAATGCCTCAAATGGAGCCGTCTTTATACTGGAATGAAAACTGTTATTATAAGAAAACTCAACCAAAGAAAGATGTTAGTCCCAACTTCCCTGGTAATCCATTGAACAAGCACATAGCATATCCTCCAAGGTCTGAATTGTTCATTCTAACTGCCCATCTGATTGAGGATGAAAATATGTACTAAAATTTAATTCAGTACCCAATGAATTTTGAAGGCCTTTCCAAAAGTTAGAAGTAAACCTGGGATCACAATTATAAACAATGGAGAGGGGAAATCCATTCAACCAGAATATCTCTTTAACATACAACCGAGAAATTTGATCTAGAGACAAAGTATCTCGAATTGGAAGGAAATGAGAAGATTTAGTCAATCGATCAACAATAACCCATATTGCATTGTTAGCTCAAGATATATTTGGTAATCCCACAAAGAAATCCATGGACACATTTTCCCATTTCCACTCTCGCACCAGTATATTCTGAAGAATCCTTTTCGATAACTTCCACTCTGCTTTAACCTATTGACAAGTCCAACACTTCACAGTAAAGTTAGTAATATCTCTTGTAATTCCATACCACCAGTAATACTCTCGAAGATCTCTGTACATCTTAGTACTTCTAGGATGAACTGAAAATAGAGAACTATGAGCTTCAAATAACAACTCTTTCTTCAAATGTGAATCACAAGGCACACATATTCTCTTTCCAAACCTCAAAACACATTCTCTATAAATATTAAACTCTAGTAACATACCCTTATAAACCAATTCTACCTTTTTTTGCAACTCATTATCATCTTTTTGCACTTTATTTAATCTATCTGCTAGGGATTATTGTACCGAAACCTGAAACAAAACAAATGAATTTCCTACACCAATAAATTCCAATCCCAAATTCATAAAATCAAAAACCAAAGGATCTCGTTCCAATGGTTAAGGTAACATTACTCTTTTATCTAAAAGCGTCAACCACTTTATTTTCCATTCCTGGATGGTAATGGATCATGCAATTATAATCCTTGATTAATTCTATCCATCTCCCCCATCTCATGTTTAATTCCTTCTAAGTGAATATATACTTCAAACTTTTGTGATCAGTATATATTTCATACTTTATTACATACAAATGATACCTTCAAATTTTTAATGCAAAAACAATAGTGGCTAATTCCAAATCATGTATAGGGTAATTTAACCCATGAGGTTTCATCTGATGTGAAGCATAAGAAATTAACTGATCATTATGCATAAGAACACAACCAATTTCTTTCAATGAAGCATCACTGTAGATAAAAAACTCACCATTTCTGGAAGGCAGTTCCAAAACTGGAGCATTCACCAATCTTGTTTTCAATTCCTAAAAACAATCATCACATTCTTTTATCCAGATGAACATAACACCTTTTTGAGTTAACTTAGTCAGTGGGCTAGATAACAGTGAAAAATTCTCAAAAAAAAATTCTATAATGGCCTTCCAAACCAAGAAAAATACGAATCTCTGTGATATTGGTAGGTCTTGGACACTCTTCAACATTTTTTATTTTATCAGGATCAATAGTTATGCCATTTTTTGAAACAATGTGACCAAGGAATGAAATTTACTGTAACCAAAACTCAAACTTTCTGAATTTCCCATAAAGTTTCTTTTCTTTTAAAGTTTGAAATACAACCCTTAAAAGAATTTCATGTTCCTATTTACTTTTAGAATATAACAAAATATCATCTATAAACACAACCACCATTTATCACCTAAGTCAACTGAGGCATCACTGCAATAAACTATTCAATTATGATTCCAACCATCTCAGGATGCTGATTTGGAAGGTTATTCTCCTCTACATTCCTTCCCAACATAGCTACCATGTTTCCTCTACATAAAACCATTCTGAACACAGAAATATGTTAGGCGAAGTAACATGGTAATCTTTAAATGCTATATCATTTCAATATTAACATAAATTAATTTATGTATATTAATTTAACAGTACCATAACTCCTAAAGTTGTCTAAACAGACCTCTGATACCAACTATAAGGCCACAAACTTAAACATTATATAATATTGAATTAAGATAATAATTAAAATTGAGGATATTTTTAGGTTTAGATCTTTAGAGAATTAGGTCATAACATATACATAACAATTTGAATATTACTTGTTGGCAGTTCTACTCAGTATCCATTTTTTTCATAAAATATAAACTCTTAAAAGAAAAGAAACATGTTTAGTTCCATGTTTTAATCATCATGACTTTTTCTTGATCCCATCCTTGACCCTATTCCACTTTAATTCCAATGAAAATCATTTCAAAAACTTGGGATCAGCATAAAAAGCTCAGTAAGGGATACAAAAAAAAGGAAAACTGTAAGTTTTTCAAGACAAAAAATAAATCAGAAATACTTTATCATAAGTAATACTTTTCACCTTTATGAAGTAGTAAATACTATTCACTGAATAAAATCTCATTGCTTACCCTTTTTGTAACCAAAGTATTACTATAAAATCCATATAAAGAACACATTATATATAAAGGTAACTTGGGACATAAACATACTTAAATGGAATAACCATACGATTGACTTCCACACATATCACTAAATTGAATAACCATACTGCCGAATTCCAGACCCAATGCATTGGAGGTTATAATGTAACCACCCATCCTTGGTTTATCATGGAACCACCCATTATCTAGTTTATAACATAACCACCCTTCAAATGTCCAAGTACCATTATCTAATCATAACACATAAAATATTGAAAATATCAGAATTTCATTAATAACATTTGATTTGAAATAATAAGAAATCATTGAAATAATAAACCCATTTCAAAAAACATTTTCAATACCAAAACACCCAAAAAGGGAATAAGGTATTTCATTTCCTTTTAAAAACTTTAAGTCTTATAGAGGAATCCAAATAATGATTACGGTGGCGGAGATGTCATTTTCGTCACATACGTTAAAAAAACATTTCTTTTGTCATTTAGTAAAATTATACGTAGAAAAAAGATTTCCTTTGAGTGAAAATAAATTTCAAAGGGGTTTATTATACACCATATAAAAGAAGGAGTTTTATTTTATCAAAACATGCCTCAATGAAAGGAGATTGAGATAATGTCCCTTACCCCATGTTCGACTTGACTCATTCATTCTTTAATTTCCTGAATAATAAACTTAAGTTAATTTATAATTTCTTAAGAAACTTTTTCAAGTTCATTATTCATTTTATGTCACTTATTACCTTGCTATAACAATTAGTTAATTTTTTGAGTTCATAACAGACATTTTGTTTATGTTCGAAACTTGAATAAAAAATGAACTTGTTATAATTAAAAATTGTCCATGTGGTCAAAATTACATTATCTCCAGAATGATATTCATGATTTAGATGTCATATATATCATATATATCCATTGTATATGTATTTATAACATTCTATATCATTTGGAGTTAATAAATGAAATGCACCGTTCATGGAGATGGTAAGCCATACGTACACATCAACACTACGTTCATTTCTATTTTATATTTAAAGGAATGAGAACTTAATAATAAATAGGTATATTATAATTCTATTATAATATATATGTTATATATGTTACATAATTTCATCAATTACATCCTTTATATGTTCCATGTATGGTATGAACGAGTCATATCACTTTGAGGGGGCGGTAGTCTGCACTTCCTCAAATGAAATTATCTTATATATTCAACATGAAAAGCATAAAGGTATGTTATAAGAGAGAATTAAAGAAGCATAGAGATAAAATAAATATCATAAATATCATATACAATTACAATTCCATCATAATGGCCACCATGAGAGGTGGTAGGGGAAAATCGAACAATCATCGTTTCGTGAGGTAGTAGTTCGCCGTACACAGAAACAATATGTTTGTATTAATTAGATGGAGGTGTGTTAGTGTGGTTAAAATACTTATCATAAAAACAAACTAGTAAATTGAGGATACTGGTGTTGTTATGTAATCAGAGAATAAGAATATAATTGGTAGTGGAGAAGGAAAATAAAAGAAAAGAATTTTAGAGGAGACGTTACCTTTAAATCGGGTAACTCCCTTTGGTTTGAACCAAAAGGTTTTCTTGAATTTCCCCCTATCTAGGGGAAGGATTCTAGGAGGAAGAGAGGGATCTTGGGAGATTATTTTGGCAGAGTTTGGATGAGACAAGGGGCTTGATAGGTTTCAGTAATGTGTTAGTGGCGATGGCTTTTTATAAGGGGGAAGAGGGGTTCTTTAAGAAAGTTTAAAAATATTAATTTATTATCAACTAAATTTCGATTTCAAAAGGTAAAAAAATCAATATATTAGAAGATAATATGAATAATATTATAAATCCTCTCAACCAATAGGTTTTAGATAAGTTATGGTTTCAAATTTAACCTTATCATTTAGATTTAACCCTTATTTAACTAATTTGACTCTTAGCATGTCTTCTTTTGTATTCACTCTATATGGTTAATATAGTTACCATAAAATGACAATAGAACCTCAAGTGGTTAATAAATTACATTTTTAACATAATATATGTTATTTTGACGAATCTTATATTTTTAGGACTAATTTATCATATAATAAAATATTAATTGATTTAAAAACTCATTGATGTCAATTTTTAGACTATTCATATAATGAATTTTTAAATAAATTCAAAACAACTTGATTATTTCAAAAAACCATCATTAATTCAAATAAAACAATTCATAATCATCTATAAATTTTTTTTATGGCATAAAATGCTTCAAAATAAATTTATTTTAATATTTATAATCTCATTTATTTAAAACATTAATTAATTGGGTAATCATTACATCATTATTGTGTCATAATAAATTTATTTATTTGAATTCTAAAAATCATAAATAAAATACCATGATGTGGGAAATATTTTTAGATTTATAATGACTATTTATATTCGAATATATAAATTATATAACCCCACATTAAAATTGTTTTAGCAAAATAATACATGTTTATGATATTTTCATTTTTACTTTGAATAAAGAGTTATTAATGTCATTATCTTACCCGAATGGATTTCAAAGGCCAAAAGTCTCACCCAAGGATTTCATTAGTTGTCCATGACTCATCCAATAAGGTTAAAAGAAGTGTTAAGGTAATTTTATATTATTATAATATTATTTTTACCTTGAATTACCCTATTTACCTTTAACCGTGGTAAATAAAATTTAAAAGTTACTGTTTACCAAAAATTATTTTCATCATATTGAACCAAATTTTACTTAATTATGACAACCATGTATATCATATTTTTTAAATACAATTCATAAAAGTGGTAAAATTTCATTTAAATGAAAAAGTTGGGTTTTTAACTACTATGTATTGTTTTTCACTATTTATAAAAAATTGAAGGTTTTCAGAAAAATACCAAAACTTCACCCAATGAAAATTTTGATATTCCAAATTTAGAAATGATTTCTATTTTACCAAAATCAAAACATATAAATTTCATTAATTAATTTTAAATTAATTCCCATTGTCAAAACGAGAAAGCGTGTTTTTAAGAAGTAAAAACTACCAAAAGATTGACATGTATTTATGTGTAATTTAAAAGTGAAATTGATTCCAATGACAAAAATTAGATTAAATGGTAAAAATATAATCCAATTACAATTTAAAAACATTTAAAAAGATAATCTAACCAAATAAATAAATCGTATGAAAAGACAGTTTTGACATAAAATGAAGTATTTTTCACTATTCATTAAAAATGAAATTTATCAGAAAAATACAAAAATTTCATCCAAAGTGAATTTTGATGTCCCGATTCTAAATAAGAATTTTATTTTTCCAAATAGAACATACAAAAGTTACATAAACTATATTTAAAAAGGGTTCGCCATCAAAAGGCGGTAAATTGACCTTTTAAAGAATATTAGAGTATTCATGCTTAAAATTGGATTCATTCTTATTTTAAGCCTCTAAATTTTATTGAATAACTGTAAAAACATTTAACAAACATGTTTAATCATAATATGGTCAGTTTTGTTCATTCTCACCAATAAAACGGCTAGGCGATAACTTCTATTTAAAATAATATTATATTATTATTTTTCAGTATGACTCAACATTGTGTGCAACATAAGACTTCGGAGGAACCCATTGTTGCTTGTCGGGTACGCCACCAAACATAGAATCCCATTTAAATTAAAATTAATACTTAATTCAAAAATATTAATAAATTTGAAAATGTCATATTCTTTATTTACCTGGGATGTTACATCCTTCCCCCCTTTTGGAAATTGCATCCTCACATTTTTATTCACTTATCAAATAAGTTGGGGTATTTATCCCTCATAGCATTTTCAGATTCCCATGTTGCTTCTTCAACCATATGGTTTTTCCAAAAAACCTTTACCTGATGAATTACCTTATTCCGCAACACTTTCTCTCTTCACTCAAGAATCTGGACTCATTGTTCCCCATAAGAAAGATTGTTTTCCAACTGAACTACCTCTAGACTCAAAACATGAGATGGATCTGGTATATACTTCCTCAACATTGAAACATGAAAAACATTGTGTACAAGGGATAAACTTGTGGTTAAAGCCACTCTGTAGTAAACTGATCTGACTTTCTCCTGGATTTCATTGGGTCCAATGAACCTCAAACTCAGCTTTCCATTCTTACCAAAACACATCACACTTTTCCATGGAGAAACTTTGAGAAAGACATGATCACCTACCTCGAAAGAAATATCCTTCCTCCAGTTATCCACATAACTTTTCTTCCTTCTTAGAGCAGTTTTCATGTGCTTCTGAATCAACTAAACTTTTTCTACCATGTCTTCTACCAATTTCGATCCCATCAGTTTCCTTTCACCTACTTAATCCCAAAAAGCTGGATTTCGACACCTCTTCACATATAACGCCTCAAATGGATCCATATTTATACTGGAATGAAAACTGTTATTATAAGAAAAATCAACCAAAGAAATATGTTGGTCCCAACTTCCCTGGTAATCCATTGAAAAAGCATGTAACATATCCTCCAAGGTCTGAATTGTTTGTTCTGACTGCCCATATGATTTCCAATGAAAAGTTGTATTAAAACTTAATTCAGTACCCAATGACATTTAATGTCCTTTCCAAAAGTTAGAAGTAAACCTGGGATCACAATCAGAAAAATGGAGAGGGGAACTCCATACAACCTGACTATCTCTTTAACATATAACCGATAAAGTTGGTATAGATACAATGTATCTCGAATAGGAAGGAAATGAGAATATTTAGTCAATCAATCAACAATAACCCATATTTCATTGTTACCTCAAGATTTTTTTGGTAATCCCACAACAAAATCCATGGATACATTTTCCCATTTCCACTTTGGCTCTGGTAAAGACTGAATCACCCCTTTGGGTAACTACCACTCTACTTTAACCTGTTGACAAGTCAAACACTTCACAGAAAAGTCATCAATATCTCTTTTCATTCCATCCCACCAGTAATACTCCCAAATATCTCTGTACATATTAGTACTGCCAGGATGAACTGAAAATGGAGAACTATGAGATTCACATAACAACTCTTTCTTTAACTGTGAATCATAAGGCATACATAATCTATTTAAAAACCTCAAAACACATTCTCTATCAATATTAAACTCTGGTAACTTACCTTTCTGAACCAATTATACAATATTTTGCAACTCACTATCATCTTTCTGCGTTTTATTTATTCTGTTTGCTAGGGATGATTGTACTGAAACCTGAAACAAAATAGAGTAATTCCCTACACCAAAAACTTCCAATCCAAAATTCATCAAATAAAAAACCAAAGGATGTCGTTCTAAACATATCATGGTTAAGGTAACATTACTCTTTCGGGTCAAAGAGTCAGCCACTTTATTTTCCTTTCCTGGATGGTAATGGATCGTTCAATCGTAATCCTTGTTTAATTATATCCATCTCCTCAGTATCATGTTAAATTCCTTCTAAGTGAATATATACTTCAAACTTTTGTGATCAGTATATATATCACACTTTACACCATACAAATTATGCTTCCAAATTTTTAATTAAAAAACAACAATAGCTAATTCCAAAACATGTGTAGGGTAATTTTACTAATGAGGTTTCATCTGACGTGAAGCATAAGCAATCACCTGATCATTCTGCATAAGGACACAACCAAGTCCTTTCAACGAAGCATCACTATAGATAACAAACTCACCATTTCTAGAAGGTAGTTCCAAAACTAGAGCATTAACCAATCTTCTTTTCAATTCCTGAAATCAATCATCACATTATTTTATCCAGATGAAAACAACACCTTTTTGAGTTAACTTAGTCAGCGGACTAGATAACCGTGCAAAATTCTCACCAAACCTTTTGTAATATCCTTCCAAACCAAGAAAACTATGAATCTCTGTGATATTGGTAGGTCTTGGTCACTATTCAACAGCTTTTTTTTTTATCAGGATCAATAGTTATGCCATTTTTTGAAACAATGTGACCAAGGAATGAAATTGTTTGTAACCAAAACTCACACTTTCTGAATTTTACATACAATTTATCGTCTTTTAAAGTTTGAAAGACAACCCTTAAACAAATTTCATGTTCCTCTTTACTTTTGGAATATACAAAAATATCATCTATAAACACAAACACCTTTTATCACCTAAGTCAACTAAGACATCACTATAATAAACTGTTGAATTCTGATTTTGACCATCTCAAGATGCTGATTTGGAAAGTTATTCTCCTCTGTATGCCTTCCCAACATAGCTGCGCTGTTTCCTCTATGGAAAACTATTCTGAACACAAAAATATCTTAGGAAAAGAAAAATGGTAATAATTTAATGCTATATCATTTCAATATTAACATAAATTAATTTATGGATATTAATTTAACAATACCATAACTCCTAAAGTTGTCTAAACAGACCTCTAATACCAACTATAAGGCCCCGAACATAAAAAATACATAATCTTGAATTAAGTCAATAATTCATATTGAGGATCTTTTCAGGTTTAGATCTTTAGATAATTAGGTCATAACATATAAATAACAATTTTAATATAACATGTATCCACTTCTACTTAGTATCAATTTTTTTTTCTAAAATATAAACTCTTAAAAGAAAAGAAACATGTTTAGTTCCAGGTTTTAATCATTATGACTTTTCCTTGACCCCATCATTGACCGTATTCCACTTTATGTCCTGTGATTTTTTTTTCAAAAACTTGGGATGAAAATACAATGCTTAGCAAGGGATACAGAAAGAAGAAAAAATGTTAGTTTTTCAAGAAAACAAACAAACCATGAATACTTTATCATAAGTAATACTTTTCACCTTAATTAAGTAGTAAATACTCTTCACTGAATAAAATCTCATTGCTTACCCTTTTTTTAACCAAAATATTACCATAAAACCCATATAAATCACACATAACATATAAAGGTAACTTGGGACATAAACATACTTAAATGGAATAACCATACGGTTGAATTCCATGCATATCAATAAATGGAATAGCCATACAACCAAATTCTGTAACCAATTCATTGGAGGTTATAATGTAACCACTCATCCTTGGTTTATCATAGAACCACCCATCATCTGGTTTATCACGTAACCACCCGTCAAATATCCAAGTACCATTATATAATCATAACACATAAAATATTGAAAATATCAAAATTTACCTAATAACATTTCATTTGAAATAACAAGAAATCATTGAAATTGTCAACCCATTTGAAAAACCATTTTCAATACAAAAACACCCAAAAGGGAAAAAGGTATTTCATTTCCTTTTAAAAACATTAAGGCTTATAGAGGAAGCCAGGTAATGATTACAGTGGCGGAGAGGTCATTGTCGCCGTATACGTTAAAAAGCATTCCTTTTTTCGTTTAGTAGAATGATACGTAGAAAAAAGATTACCTTTGAATGAAAATAAATGTCAAAGGGTTTTATTATACACCGTATAAAATAAGTAGTTGTATATTATCAAAACATGCCTCAGTTAAAGGAGATTGAGACAAACTCCCTTACCTCGTGTCTGACTTGACTCGTTCGTTATTTAATTTCATGAATAATAAACTTAAGTTAATTTCTACTTTCTTAAGAAACTTTATAAAGTTCATTATTCTTTTTATGTAACTTATTACCTTGATATAACAATTAGTTAATTATTTGAGTTCATAACGGACATTTTGTCGATGTTCGGAATTTCAGTAAAAAATGAACTTGTTATAATTATAAATTGTCCATGTTGTCAAAATTTTATTATCTCTAGAATGATATTCAAGATTTAAATATAATATATATCATATATATCTAGTGCATATGTATTTATAACATTCCATATCATTTAGAGTTAAGAAATGAAACGCACCATTTATGGAGACGGCAAGCCGTACATACGCATGAACGCTACCTTAATTTCTATTTTATATTTAAAGAAATGAAAACTTAATAATAAATAGGTATATTATAATTCTAGTATAATATCTAGGTTATATATGTTACATAAGTTAATTAATTCCATCCTTTATATGTTTCATGTATGGTATGAACGAGTCATATAACTTTGAGGGGGCGGTAGTCCACACTTCCTCAAATGAAATTATCGTATATATACAACATGAAAAGCATAAAGGTATGTTATAAAATAGAATTATAGAAGAATAAAGATAAAATAAATATCATAAATATCATATTTAATTACAGTTCCATCATAATGGCCACAATGAGAGGTGGTAGGGGAAAATCGAACAATGATCGTTTCGTGAGGCAGTAGTTCGCCGGACACAGAAATAGTATGTTCGTATCCATTAGATAGAGGTACGTGTAAGTGTAGTTATAATCCTTTTCATAACAAAAAACTAGTATATTGAGGATACTGGTGTTGTTATGTAATCGAATAATAATAATATAATAGATAGTGGAGAAGGAAAATAAAAGAAAAGAACTTGAGAGGAAACATTACCTTTAAATCGAGTAACTCCCTTTGGTTTGAACCAAAAGGTTTTTTTGAATTGCCTTATTCATAGGGGAAGGATTCTAAGAGGAAGATAGGGATCTTGGGAGCTTATTTGGGTAGAGTTTGGATGAGCCAAGGGGCTTGAGAGGTGTGATTAATGGGTTAGAGGTGATGGCTTTTTATAAGGGGGAGGAGGGATTCTTTAGGAAAGTTTAGAAATATTATTTCATTATAAACTGAATTTAGTTTTCAAGAGGTCCATAACTCAATAAATTATTAGATAATATGACTATTATTCTAAATCCTCTCAACCAATAGGTTTTAGACAAGTTTTTGCATCAACTTTAACCTTATTATTTAGCTTTAACCCTTAGTTAACTAATTTGTCTCTTACCATGTCTTATTGTGTATTCACTCTATATGGTTAATATAGTTACCATAAAATTACAATAAAACCTCAAGTGGTTCATAAATGAAAATTTTAACATAATATATGTTATTTGGCATAATCCTATATTTTTAGGAATATTTTATCTTTTAATAAAATATTAATTGATTTAAAAACTCATTTATGTTAATTTTTAGACTATTCATATCATGAATTTTTAAAAAAATCCAAAAAAACATAATTCTTTCAAAAAACCTTCATTAATTAAAATATAAAAAGTCATAATCATCTCTAAAATTCGTGGATGGAAAAAAAAGTTTCAAAATAAATTTATTGTAATATTTATAATCTCATTTATTTAAAACATTCATTAATGGGGTAATCATTGCATCATTATTGTGTCATAATAAATTTATTTATTTGAAGTCTAAAAATTATAAATAAAATACCATGATGTAGTAAATCTTTTTATATTTCTAATTAATATTTATAGTCTAAGATATCAATTATATAACCCCACATTAATTTTTTTTGCAAAACAATACATGTTTATGATATTTTTATTTTTACTTTGAATAAAGAGTTATTAATGTCATTATCTTACCCAAATGGCTTTCAAAGGACAAAAGTCTCACCCAAGGATTGTATTGGTCAGACATGACTCATACAATAAAGTTAAGACATGTGTAAAGGTAATTTTATATTATTATAATATTATTTTTACCTTGAATTACCCTATTTATCTTTAACCGCGGTATATAAAAATCAAAATTTACTATTCACCAAAAATTATTTTCATCCTATTGAACCACATTTTACTTACTGATGACAACCATGTATGAATTATTTTTTAAATTCAATTCACAGAAGCGGTAAAATTTCATTTAAATAAAAAGTTTGTTTTTTAACTACTATGGAGTGTTTTTCACTATTCATAAAAAATTGATGGTTTTCAGAAAAATACAAAAAATTCACCCAAAGAAGATTTTGATATTAAAAATTAAAAAATGATGTCCATTTTACAAAATTAAAAATATAGATATTTCATTAATTAATTTAAAATTAATTCTTTTTGTCAAAACCAGAAAGCGTGTTTTTAGGAAGTAAAAACTACCAAAATATTGACATGTATTTATGACCAATTGAAAAGTGAAATTGATTACAATGACCAATATTATATTAAATGGTAAAAATATAATCCAATTACACTTTAAAACCATTTAAAAATATATTCTAACTATATAAATAAATCAAATGAAAGGATAGTTTTGACATAAAATGAAGTATTTTTCACCATTCATTAAAAATGAACATTATGAGAAAAATACCAAAATTTAATCCAAAGTAAATTTTGATGTCCCAATTATAAAGAAGAATTTTATTTTTTCAAATAGAACATACAGAAATGACAGAAACTAGATTTAAAATGAGTTCACCATCAAAAGGCAGTAAATCAACCTTTTAACGAATATTAGAGTATTCGTGCTTAAAATTGGATTCATTCCCATTTGAACCCTCTAAATTTTATCGGATAACTTTAAATTTTTTTTAAAAAAGTGTTTAACCATAATATAGTTAATTTTTTTCATTCCCACCAATAAAATGACTAGGCTTTAACTACCATTTAAAATAATATTATATTATTATTTTCCAGTATGACTCAGCATTGTGTGCAACATAAGACTTCGGAAGAACCCATTGTTACGTGTCAGGTACCCCACTAAACATAGCATCCTATTTAAATTAAAATTAATACTTAATTCATAAATATTAATAAATATGAAAATGTCATATTCTTTATTTACCTGGGATGTTACAATTATCATCCAACCTGAAAACAAAATTGACCAATTCTTTCGTTGTTTGAAACCTAGTCTAAGAAAGGCCTTGGTTATAAGAGACTCTATTAGATATAGAGGATTTGTTCAATGAAATATCAAGTTAGGAATGGAGGTAGGAATTTTATATCAATATCATGGTTTTCACAAGAAAAGGAAGATTAATTTTGAAGGAAAATCTAACAACCATGGAGAAAAGAAAATGATCCTTCCATTATGCACAAAGTGTGGGAAGAAACATGGAGGGAATTGTGTTGAGGGGACTACTAAATGTTTTATGTGTGGAAGGGAAGTCCATCGAGTATCTGAATTTCCATGTAATGGGAATAAGTTAGCTAATGATGTGAATAATGAGAAATCCTCATAGAATTAACCTCCTACACTTCAGTGTTTCAATTGCATGAAGTTTGGAAATTATGATAAATATTTCCCCAACCCAAGGACTAATGTGGATGATAAGCCACTACAACCTCTAAGGACAAAGGAAAAAGGGAAATCTTATAAAATAACAATGGATAAATGGATCGTGATAATTAGATCACACTTATACTCAAATCCTTAGTTTAGAGTTTCATTTTTTATTTTGTATGATTAATCCCTATAAAAATATTATTGTTAATATTTTAGTGAAGTTTCATATGATTATATCCCTCTACATGGATGTTGGAATAATAAAATCACATTTTATATTCTATTAGTATAAGGATGGACCCAAGTTTCCAAGGAAAATGTTTTATTACATGATAATATATTCTTTAAGGAATAAAGGATGAGTTATATTTTGGAAGGGTTACAAGATTAACCATTTATGGAATGGTTTAAGTTAAAATTCTGGTAGGGAATTAGAGATTAAAGTATTATCTCAACATATGAGGATTTATACATATTGGAAAACCTGTGCTAACCATTATTATGTGTTAATAAATAAATATATATGGAATGACCTATGATTATACTTATGGATCTTATGATCCATTAGTGTTTTAGGCATAAAAAATTTACCTTCATTTTTTGGAATAAGTGGTGAAGTTGAAATTGATCAAGGCATAAAAAAGGGTGAGATTGTCCTGAAATCAAGTTAGTATATCTTCTCATGAAAATTATTCAACTTTAGGAATTGGTCTTGAAATAAAATGTGGTCTCATTATCATCATTTCAGTGATATAAATGACCTTTTTCAATCCTCTTTGGGTTATGTCTTTGTGATTGTTAACTTTATATTAACCATACTATCTATCAATCTCCATCAGAATATAAAAGTTATATTTCTCTTCCATGTCCATTTTTTAACTTTCCACCTTTGTTATCCCATGTGGAAACCTATTTATGACTTACTTTTGGTAACCATCATGTTTCCAACATTCCTTTTTTAAAGGAAGTTTTAGTATTCATTTTTACGATGTGGGTTTCTGTGAAAGGAAATTTCAATTATTAAAACTTTAATAAACTAGTTGAATTTCAAGATAGAAATTAATTTTAAGGGGGGTAATAATGTAACACCATGATATTTTTTGAAATATATATTTTTGAATTAATTTAAACTTTTTGATATTTTTCATTTAACACAACACTGGATATTGTTTTTTATAGAAAATCAATAAGATTTCCCTGCATTATATGCAAGACCAAGTTAATATTGTACTAAAAGAAACACCTATATTAGCTTAAGGTACACACAACACTATTTTTGGCTTGTATTACACACAATATCAATCTCCTTATATAGATTGTGTTACATGCAAGACTATGTTTTTACCAAACTACAATACACTATTAATATGATTATTAAAATATTTTTATAGCTACCACCTAGCCGTTGAAATTGAAGTTACAAATAAGGTTAATTAAATATTGAAAATATTATTTACACATGTATATAAAATGTATCCTTTGGTTATCGATAAGTATAAGTGAATGAAATAACTATTTGAAAATAAATAAATTACTTTTCTATGAATTTTGTTTCTATGTACAAACATGATATTATCATAATAAATTAAACAAACCAAATTTTGATTGATTTTTTCAATTAAATATATATATCATATATTCAATAAACATTTTTTATACTCATCCAATATATTTGATAATAATAAGATAAGAATAAATTCAATTTTATGAATAAAAAGATGTATTTTCCTAAAAGGTAATTTTTCTATATTTTAATGGAGAACCCATTTTGAATCTAATTTTAAAGATTTCAGAATTTTTATTTGAAAAAAGAAAATACATTTTTTAAATTTTAATATCATAATTTACTTTGGGTTAATTTTTGGTATTTTTCTAGGAAGTTTCACTTTTTGGTGAATATTAATAAAATATTGAATCTTAATTCAAAATTGATTTTTCATCTAATTTATTTATATATTTAAATTTTTGTTTAAATTTAGTTTTAAAGTATAATTATATCAATTATGAACCACATAATCCAATTTATGTAATTAGAACCAATTTTACAATGAAATTGGATATGAAAACATTTCAAACTTTTGGACCTTTTCTCTTTTAAAACCGACATTATCATCCCATATGTGGGATTAATTTTAAATTAATTTCTTCCACTTAGGTGATTTTAATTTTTAAAAATGTATTAAATATTTTTAATAAGAATAATTTCTAATTTATAAAAAGGTCATCTTAGTTTTTGACCAAAAATATTAGTAAAAGTGATTAAAAATAATTACAATGATTAAGAGAAGAATAGCTTAACAAAGGACTGAGCCTTAAACTTAAGGAACAAAATGACATAGAAACTTGTGAAAAATATATTTTATATTAATATATAGAACATATACTACCTTTTATATAATTTTAACTATTATTTGATCCACTTTACTTGGGAAAAACGTGGTTGAAATTCCTTTTTCAAAAATTTAAAAGAATGCCACTCCTCCTCCACTATAAAAAGGCACTCAACCCTCCCACTTATTCACACATATAAATACCTTTGTATCACAAAAAATATGCTCAAATAAGATAATAAAATCCGTAAATTAATCATATAATCCTACCTTTGGGAAAAAATCCAACAAAGGAATCCCTTTCATGCAAACCAAAAGGAGTTACCCAAAGAAAATGTAGCATCCTTCCTCAAGATCTTTTTTTTTATTTTCATTATACAACTCCTAAAATCTTATTAGCACATGATTATATAATAAAATAAGTATCATAAATATACTATTTTATTTTAAATATAAGTTTTTTACCTAGACTTACACACACTTCCATCTAATGGGTAACAAACTTACCGTTCTTTTGTATGGTGAACCACCACCTCTCAAAACAATGTTGTTCATTTTTACTTTACCACCTCTCATGGTTGGGAATTATGATGGATAATATGTTTATATATATATATATATTATATTTATGATTTATTTATTATTATGGAATTATTATATAATAGTTACCTTCATGCTTTCCATTTTGTGTAATTACGATAACTTTGTTTGTGGACGTTTGGACTACCACCTCCTCAAAGCGATCTGATTCATTCACACTTTACATGGAATGTATTAAGAATAAATTTATTGAAATTATATGATATATATGACATAATAATTCTAATTTAATGATATTATATATATAAATATTTTTCATTTAATCCCTTTATTTCAAAACGATAATAAAACAGAAACAACATTAATGCGTATGTATGACCTACCATCTCCATGAACAGTGTATTCTATTTCATATTTATATATTTTATACATTATTATAAATAAATATATACTGAATATATATAATATTTATATCATGTTTTAAAATTTTAAAATAATTAAATCCTGATCTAAGTATAAGGATCAAGAATAATAACCCAAAACATATATGAAAGACAAAGAGAATATTACTGAAAACGTAACATTAACACAGAGTTTTTAATAAAAGGGTAATATAAATTTATGAAAAAATTAATATATTGTATTAGATAAAATAATATGGTTCTTTTGTAGATTTATAATAAATTTATATTTATTATACATGAGGTTTGAACATGTATGAAGAAAGTCAAGACTTAAGGTAAGAGTTTTCTCATCTCACTTTTTTTGTCCATGAGATAGATGCCATATTCCCCACTCATTTATTTTGTGTGGTGTATATACTTCCCATGAATGTATTTATTACTATTAGAATTAAGTTTATAGATATTTAAATATTTATTTTATCATCTTTCTTTCATGGGGTTTATGGTTTAAAATCTACCAAATTGTTAAAGTAATTTTGTCTCAAGTTGCCTTCTTTGAGATACATACCATGTTAGGAACCTATATTTTTCTATGAGGTGTATATAATATCCCTTTTATGTGTTATATCATAAATATAATTATTTAATGATATTTTAATATTCATTTAATGATATTATCTCATGTATATAATGACTCAAAGTTACCAAAGTGGTAATCATTTACTGCTATAATCTCATCATTTATCAGGATTGTTTATGATTATGCTTCCATTGATGAAATATTATGATCCATATCTCAAGAGCACTCATGAATTTTCTAATCCTCTGGTTATACATGATATAATAATGTATTAGTACCATTTTTACACTCTTTTTTTCTAAATATAATTAAGAAAATATTTTTATAAAATATGACATTATTTTTTTCAGTAAAAAATCTGTGGTATTTCAAAACCATTTTTTCTAAAAAGGGTTTTCAGAAATGTTTTATGTTTAAAAAATGTTTTAAATGTTTTCAAGCCCCTTTTATATGTTTTCAAGGAAAAAGGTTTTCAAAATTATTTAATGTTTTCTTTATATGTTTTCAAAGTATTTTCAAAGTAAAAGGAATTTTAAATATTTTTTAGATTCCTTTATAAATTTTAAAAGATAGTTTCAATGATTTTTTTTTCAAAATAATTTATTTTTAAAGAGAAATTTTCAATGTGGGAAAAATATTTTCCTAAAAAAATGTTTTAAATTATTTTAAATGTTAAATTATATGTTTTCAAAGTGTTTTTTAAGAAAATGATTTTGAATATATTTCATGTTTTAAAAAGTGTATTTCAAAGAAAGGTTATTCTCCTTAAGAAATGCTCCAAGTGATATTTAAAAATACTTATCCAAATAAGATGGTATACTTTGATATAGTTTAATATTTATTGGGTTAATGATCCAAGAATACCATTAATATTATTTCTTAAATGGTTTATATTTTTATGGCATGATGTTTACAACACCCATTTTTCTTCCAAGAATTATATGATTTTGGAACCCACTTCTTTTGATGTGTTATGATTTAATGAAATGATTAGGAAACATATCTATTTTCCGTAGGTTATGATGTGGTGAAATGTTAATGATACCCATTTATTTTCATGGGTTATGATTTTATATTTTTAAAACCCATTAATTTTTGTGGGTAATTATATGATGGATGTTTTGTTATCTTGTGGCATATGTATGTTTGATTTAATTATGTAATGGGTGGGACCTGTATCTCCTTATAATGAATTAGGTTATGATAAATGTTTTATGAGCTCAATACGGTACATAGGAAGGAATATTCCGCCCAAAACAAGAGGGAATATTTATCCCAAAACAAGAGGGTTCATGGGAGGTCATCCCAAGCCTGAATCAAGAGGGTACATAAGAGGGAATACCAAGCTCGAATCAAGAGGTTACACGAGAGGGAATTCCAAGACCTAAACAAGAGGGTACATGGGATGGAATCACAAGCCTAAAATGAGAGGTTACATGGGAGAGCATCCCAAGACCAAATCTGGTACACATGCTATTATCCCATGCCTAACATGTTATGAAGGTCTTGGTAAGTATCCTTAACATAATATTTTATATTCTTATGTGTATGCCAAAAATTATATGTCTTATTCATATTTTATTATTTCATGAATTATTATTCTAATACCCTTATGATTATTGTCTTATGAACTTATAATATTTATTCTATGATTCATGTTTATGATATTTGATATGCAAGGTATGATCTTCTAATGTTATAATCACGTTCTCATACCCTTATGCTCATGTTTAACCCCTTGTTTACCCTTACCGAGCATCTAATATCACCCATTTCTTATATTTACTTTCCCTAAGTTATGAATAAAGGTTGTAAGTATAAGTACTAAAGGGGACGATATTTTTAGGAAACATTGAATATCTTTTACCAAGTTAGAATATTTTGATCCAAGTTTCCAAATAAACTAAACTATTATGGTCCTCAGGCATGTACTTTTGTAATTTATTTTATATTCATCTAAAATGATGTAATATCAATGTATGTTAATCCTGAGTTTCTATATTACATACCCAAATCCAAATACTAAGAAAGGTGATTTCAAATGCCACTAAATTTAGAAAAGTAAACGACATTTTCCATGGGGGTACATGACATGTAGCCCCTCATGGGTCATTTAGCCATATCTTTTCACTCACATGGAATGCATGGGTCTACCTACATGGAATGTATGATAGATTAGATAATGTGTGGGACCAATAGGGTACTCATTATATACCACCATAGCTTCTTTCTTATAATGGAAAAAATGCATGACTTGTACTAGAGGGTTCACAGTGTTTAGACTTAGCCGGATCACTTAGCATGTATTTTCAGGGAGGTAGAGTCATGTAATCCCAAGGGTACACAAGTTTTATCCTTAAACCACATGGTTTGTGTGGCCAACTAACCATATGGGCATTTAATAATTATAAATTTCATACCATTCAGATTAGGGAAATACAGTGTGTGTGTACCAAAGTTATAGGCCATGTGATCCTTAACTGCTTTGAAACCCTAGCTATCATAGCTAGTGAGGTAAATGAAATGTGTTCTTTTGAACTACACACCATGTAGTCATGTCCTTCTCCCGATTTTTTATAACACTTATAATCTCATCATCGCTTCCATTCTCACCCCCGACCGAGTCTGAAGATTCACTAAATGCATATTCTAAGGATTTAATGACTCAAACAGTTGTTTTACATCCATACATCACTGCAAAAAGGGTCCAAAACCACTTTTCATAAATCCCCAATGCTTAGTTCATCATTCCTATTTGGGATCCCACACAATCACACTTCCTACGGTCGACCTTCTCCTGATGGAATCCTCATATACCTCAATTTTCATTGTTAAATCCAAATCAATCCCTCACAGTCCTAAATTTCAATCATGTGTTGCTATGGACCAAGAGTTGTTGAACCTCCATCCATGGTGAAGGCTGGTGATGAACATATGATAAATGGGAAGGGAAATCATAAGAAAATCATATATACAAATCTATAGTGGACTTTTCAAAGACTTAACACTAATCATTGGGTGAAAAATCCATATAAAAAGGATAAAAATAGTGTATAATCTTAGATTCCATGCCAAAAACAAAAGTAGATAATAATAAAGGCCTTTAAATTGAGAAATAAATTCAAGAAGTTATTTATAAATGATCAAAATACCAAATAATGGATAAATATAGAAATAATTAAGACCTACCCTACAAAAGGACCACTAATCGATGAAGAACTTGTTCTTATTGGGCGTCATTGGTGATTCCTTATTGAGCACATTTGTCAGATCATCCATCTCTCCCAACAACCTCCCCCTCTTTATCTTACATATCTCCCTAGCTTGTGTTTTTTGGTGACTATCACTAGAAAGAGAGGTCATTGATGAATATAAAGGGGGAGAGGATTTAGGTCTAGTATCTACAATTAATTAACTAATTCATTTTAATCAATTAACTTAAATAATTAATTAGACCCATGACAACCTAAACATGGCGACCTTGATGCAAAATTAAGTTACATTGCTTTTAGGGTAAAATCCCTATTAGGGAACAAATAAAGGCTCATATTCCCCATATGATACTTTTATTTAAAGTAAAATAATTATTCCCATAAATCCATGCACAAGGACTAAAAGCAATAAATTTGTTAAGAAGCCAGTACAGGAAAAACACCTATTAACATAATTTTTTTAGAAAAGGTGTTGGTTTAAACTACCTCCCTTTAATAAGTGGTGGTTTTTAAAACTATAATGTTTTTCTAATTTTATGATTAATTCACAATGGTTTTCTTGGAAGTGTGGTGGTTCTATATAATTGCAACACATTCATATTTGGTGGTGATTTTTAAACCTCCATGAAAACATATGAAATTGTTATTTTTTGAGATTAATATTACAGTTTTTTACAGTGGTTAAAACCATTTATAAATATTTAGTAGAAAATTAGCATCATTTAGTGTTGATTTTACACTACTAGTGGCATTTTAAATCATCATGAAATAATTACCAATGGTTTTTAAATTTCAAAATGGTTTAAACAGATGCTAATAAAAAATAGATAAATCATTAACCCCTAAAATAAAATACCACCTTCAATATTAAAATAATCATATATCTACAACATACAAAGTTCAATTATTTCAATGGTCAAACCAAACATACAAAATATAACATCTACATATATACATATATCATATAAACATAAAACATGCAAGTCAGATACTACACCAGCAACATATATAAGTTTTAATTTCAAATAAAAACCATATAAACATGAATCCAATATCATCACTACTCTCTTATTTCATGATGACTACCTTTAAATGATACATGCTCCTAATTATTTTTATCAGTTTGAATCTTCCGCTATATATGGTTCCTATATAAAATAAAATTTATAATCTAAATTATTTTTAATTACATGATAAATAAAAAAATAGTTAAAATAATTATTATAATAATATAAACATATTAAAATACATTTAATAGATTTAGTTTCACTATAATGTATCGTATCAGGGTTGTAATGCCTATAGGAATTCCGCCAGTCAAGAAAGTATCATTGAACTCATGCCATAACCAAGACTTGAAGTCATTCCACATTCCCCCAAAAATTTTATACATCCACTGATGACAAACCATTACATGCACATCAAAATGGAAAAGTATCTACATATTAGATATGAAAAGATAATTAAATTTACATTTTATATGAATGGTGGATAAAAAACTATAAATATGAATTTTAACTTACTTTAAAATATTTATCAAAAATATCATTCTTCCAACTAGTGGTAATATGTCTCCAATCATGATATGTGATGGGAAGGGACACCACCTCATATACTAACTAACCTAAGATCTTCCCCTATAATCCTCTAACATCATATGATGACACTCTAAACATGTGAAATAGTACAAATACTTTTAAATCTACTAGATTCCAAACATCCAATGTATTCATGTCCATTTCTTTCTTATTATCATTTGAATTCATCAATAAATGTATTTAAAAATTAGTATATAGATGTAATAAATTATATTTTCACATTAATAGTTACATACCAATAATTGTAAATTTCCAGTACCCTCATTATTGTAAGGAGATTGAACTAGAAATAAGAAGTATACGTGATACAGGAGAGAGCATATCAGAAGGGTAATCTAACACTATAGGAGCTGTGTATTATTGGATCATATATTTAAAATTTTTGTTCCCAGCATTACAATATCAAAAAATAATATAATACAATTTAGAACATGATATATAAAACAAAATAAGAAAATTATTTGAAAAATTAGTACATAGATTAATTAAATTCATGTATTCTAAATATATAAATAAATTAAAGATACGTTAATGAAAAGTAACTACAATCAATTAATCCATCATTAGAAATATTATTTTCAACATCCACTATTAACATGATTTTATCACCTTTACCCTACCTTTTAAGAAAAATGGTTTCAATATCATCATGGATAGATAGATCAATCTCTTGTTGTTTATGAGTTTTGATTTCATAAAAATATTCATCATCTTTATCCACCATAAATAAAGTCCCTTGGTTTGATATGGATTATAGCACTCAGACCTTAATTAACTATTTCATCCACATAATATACCATTTTATCTTATGAATCCAAAATATATGGATCATGTTATTTATGCTCACCAGTATCAATCAACCGAGATAAATTAATATAAGTAATTTATAACTAATCTTTCTTTATGACCTTATAAATATCGACCCACTTTTATTTTAATAACACAATTGAAAATTTTCCAGGATAATTTAATTTGATAATTTCTATCAATTTCCCATAGTATCGCAAGTTTGTGAATTTTGTGAAGATGCCACTATTTTTTGACTTCATACCTCCTTTGTGAAAAAGTGTGTGAAACATAAATCCATAATATTATAATCATCGAATATCCTACACTTATTAAAAGGTCCTCTAGAAAAATACTTCAAATCATTAAGAACTCCATATCAATTATCAATATTCATGATCTAGATGTATAAATATCATTAGTTATAAAATACAATTACATAAAAAATTTACAGATTTGAAATTGATTATGATTGTACACGATGTGAAAACCATTCAATAATGTATTTGTTCATGGATTTTTTTATAATTTTATCATTTTTTCCTTGACTCCAAATTCATCTATTTTTTAATCTTAAATTCTTCAATAAAAGGATATGTAATATCACTATTTAGCAGAACATATCAATTTTCTTGTATGAACTCTCATTGTGTTAATACAACTGAAGATATTTTCTCAAAAGGATGGACTAACACTGGAAAGTTTTCTAAATTAATGTTGGATTGAAATTTATTTTCATCATCATCAACACATATAAATCTATTGAATAACATCTATATTACCTAAATACCTTGAACAAAAGGTGAGACACTCTTCCACCATAAAACCTTTAGCAATAGAGTCTTCTTTTTGATCTTTGTTTAAAAAAAATACTTAAATTGACATAGATACCTAATGAAATAATGTAACATATTAGAATTAACCAAAAATGTAAGGATATTGAAAATTTTAGTGTATTATTCTCAAAAAAATAATATGATAATACCTCTTTATAGGATACATCCATCGATAATGTACGGGTCATCCTACTTTTACTTACCCAACTGAGTGAGCAGTTAGATGAATCATCATGGTGAAAAACGATGTGGGAAATATCATATCCAAATGAAAAAGTGTGAATATAATTATTTCTTAAAGTTTTTTCAAGATCAATGGGGCTTAATTTTTTCTAAAAAATATGTCTGAAGAATATGAAAAACTTAATTAAAACTACTTTTTTTTATTAGGCAACAATTTACATAATTCTAAAGGTCGTAATTGTTCTATCAAAACATCTGAGTCTTGGATTTTAACTCATATAACTTATGATGTCTCAACTAAATAAATCTTGAAATACTACTTAAATATATATCCGGTAATTTCATATTTTTTACTCTTTGAAGGAAAAAATATTTTTCTTATTTTTTCAATGTAAAAACCACCATAGGATTATTTCCATTATCATTTCCCTATAAATCATGATTTATATTCATTAATTCCATGTCCTTATGATTATTAAGATGATCTTTTAATTTTTACTTCTCATTTAATATTGTAAAAATAAAATCATCACATACATTTTTTCTCAATGTGAATAACATTAAGATTACGACGTAACAACTGAAATTCACAATAAGGAAATTTTAAAAAATAATTTCTTATATTTTTGGGTACCAACTGTATCCAATGAGCTATGAACATTTTTACCAAAACATTTAACTGATACTCTTTCTAAATTTTGTATCAAAAATTGATAATTTAGATATTATTTATGAACCTGATAAATTTTTTTATGGTGACCTCAACTCATTTTTTCCATCAAATACTAACTTTTTAGACCGATATCTATGAGATGAATCCATGAATATATGATGACACATAAAACACCACATCCTACTGTATGGTAATCTTCTTTTCTCAAAGTAAAATTTGAAAAATGGAAATTATTGACCAGTGTTAGTGTTTCAACCAGACAAGTTTCTTAATCCATGAAAACCACTATGGTTATAAATTAGAGCAATATACACTTTGAAAAATTTGGTTGTCAATTAATCATATGTATCTACACCATTTTCCCATAACTCTTAAAATTCTTTTTTAATGGGTTGAATATATACATCAAATCATTTATTGGAATTTTATTTCCTAGAATGATCATCAAAATAATCAAAGCAGTTTTTTGAATACACATCCATGGAGGTTGATTCCATGGGATCAAAATAATTATAAATATGCTATAAGTTGTACTTAGAGTCCTGAATGGATTAGATACATCATTATCTAATCCCAATCACACATTAATAGGATCTTAATAGAAATTTTTATATATATAAATAAAGTATTTCCATGCTTTTGAATATCTAGAATGATGTATAAACCCATCATTGTTGTTTTCCCTAGAATACCACTTCATTTTCTTGGTCCTTTTATAAGACATGAATAATCTTTTCAATATTGGTTTTAATGGAAAGTGACATAAAACCTTCACATAATTATTATTTTTCTTCTTCTTCATGGTTAATTCATTTATAATTTCACCATGATTCACTAATTTCCATCTAGAAGTATAACATATTTTATACTATTCTCTATCTGAATATTCTCCCTAATACAACATGTAGTCATTGAGACATGCATGTATATTTGTATAATTTAGAGAGACTTTCTTAAAAACATTATTTATCTCATAAAATTATTTAGGGATATTATCTTGAAAAATGCATCATGTTGTAAATCTAATATCATCAACATCTTTTTCGACAGTTCCACATAAGCACTTGATATGGTACAACTTTAGTAAGAAAGATTTTTTTAATATTTGATACATCCTTCATAAAACTCTTCATTTCTATCTTCTAGTAATTCATAAAACTCATTTGATTTCTTAGTTACCTTCTATATTATATTAATATATGGAAAATCAAAAAGTGGACCCACTGGTATGTTACAATCTTCTTCAGTTTGTGTAATGTGGAAAACATCATAAATCAAGTTCTAAATATCATTATCCACTATTGGGGTAGTAGTTTGTTCATTTTGATGATGTTCAGATGGTTAAATTTCTAAAATTTCCAATTATTCATGAAAAATCCATCTCACATACCCGACAAGAAATTGTTTCAATATCAAGTACTCATAAAATTCATGTCTTTTCAATCACCATCTAAAATTACAACCAGGACATTGATGTTTTATTATTCATTCTATGAATCGATTTGAAATTGTAAAATCTAAAAACACCTCCAACCCCTTAATATATTGATATGTATTTCTATGTGAATTAATCCAAATTTTAACCATTTGTATGATATTAATAAATATATATATAAAAAACATAACATTAATTAATTAAATAATATCATGTTAAGAAGAGTAAAAAATATTTATGGAACCATAAAATATTAATATCAAAAAATATTATCATTTTAAAATTTGGTTGATAAAAAATAATCATATACAATTATGATATAAAATAAGTATCATTAATTGAAGAAATATTTAACACTTAAATAGTTTTTTATACAAAATAACAACCATAATGTTTTTTTGAGGAAAGTAACTTGAACGTTAAATATAATTTAATATTTATAAGATCACTTGATGTGAAATAAGTCATTAAATAATATTCAACTAATATTTTTACATGTTAATAGAAAATAGGGTATGTTTATTTATATGGTCTCCTACACATGACTGAGGATAGATGAAACATTTCCATCCACACACAAACATAACCATAGTAGGCACTAGTATGGAGTGAGTTTGATAAAAAATTAAAGGTTAAGTCACCACATAGATGGATAAATTCTAAAAGTGAATCGATCAATTTTATTAAACATGTTTTATCTCACATGTCTCTGATTGATAACATATGGATAGTTGTGTAAAAATAATGGGTAATGAAAAAAATTCTCATGCATATTTGAGAGATTCAATGATAGGTTAATTTAATAATATAATGGGAATGATATCTTCAGAGAAACTATATAAAATTTTAATGGTAAACAAAATATTATCTTGGACTCTAGGAAAGGATAATACACAAAAATCAAGAAATTTTTCTATAATAGATAAAGTGCTAAGTGATTAGTGTTTGAATAAAAAATAGTACTTTTAAATAAATACTGATATCGAGAGAGGATTTATTTTTGGAATTTTAATCAAAATGGGATGACATTGAGGAGGGGAGGATGCACCAGAGTCTTGATGTGGTTGAGGAGGAGATGTAGATAGGATATTTACCATTGAGGACTCATCACCATGAGTAAAAGGTTCGGTCACTGGGTGATAGTGGAGGAAGAAAGGGGGTCCGTACTGTGATATGTGTTAGTGTTTAGAGGCAGTTCATTAATTAACCACTAATAAAAAATAATTAATGGTTGTAAAGAAACACCATAATTAAAAATGATTGATATTTATATTTCTCTTATTAGCATCGGTTACATGAAAATTCCAATAATAAAGTACAAATATTTAGTGATTTCATATTGTGAGACTCATGAAAAAAAATTTGAATAACTAGATGAATGGCCAAACTAAAAAATATTATTTAAAATATTTTAAAGGTTCAAATAGAAAAAACTAGGGTAGCTACAAAATTAGACCAATGTTCTTATGTAAAAATTGAAATGGAAATAAAGAAAACCTATAAAATTTCAATGTTTTTAAAAATTCAACATGTTTATATCAAAACCATCCATACAACTTAACTGAATTTTTAAGTAGTTTTGGGAACTATTGAAGTTATATTTATAAAATCAAAACCACGGAAAAAACTTATAAATCATCTTCAAAACATAAAAGTGAATTCAAATAACATAGGAATTATATATACATTTCTGAAATAACAATTTTATTGATATATATGGGAAATTTTTAAATCAAATATATTAGTTCAAAAGTATACACTTATAGTCAAAGCATTTACATATCCAAAATTTCAAAACCATATAATTATGAACCATTATTCAACTAAAACATTAATTAATAATAATCACATACATCATAACCCTCTATTTACTTTCAAAACACATAAGAACCATTTTTCAAATCATATGATTAATCAAAAACCAAGATATTAATAAAGCAACTGGCAATGAAAATATTACTAATATACATGAAACTTATAATCAATTTGTATCAATCCATTTAGAAACATTATAAAATAAACAATCAAACATATCTTAATATGATTCAGAAAAATAGAAGTACATTCAAAGAATTTATATAAGCATCCAAATAATTCTATAACTGTAATACAAAAGAATATATATTCTAATTCATTTTATTTAAAACTAATTACCTTAATAAATATTTCATAAAACATAATCTTAATTATTTAAAACATAATGTTGAAAATTTATATAAAATTAATTTGATTTTAAAATAAGTTTTAAAATAAATTTAATAATTCCAAATTATCCTCAAAATTATTCAAAATATTTACTTGAAAATCAATTTTTATGATCGTTTATTTAATTTCAAAATGTTAAGTTTATATTTAATTGCACACCCTTAAGTCTTTAATTAATTATATATCCCCAAATAACTATTCAAGAAAACATTGAAAATTTATTTAGTGTTTTATAATTAACTAAACTACTCCTTAACAAAGAGAAGTTAAAAAATTATTTCTTAACTTATATGTCATTTTGCAAAGTGCCTCATTGAAAAACAAAAGAAAATAATATAAAAAATCTATTCATGGGTTGGTTGTCTTTATAAGAACCTGAAATACCATAGAAAATTAATATCCTTCCATAATTATTATTTCTTACTTCTTGAGTCCCAAAACTCCCTTCTCTTATATACTACCAATCTTACTACCCAATAAGGTTTTGATACCATTTTAATGACACATTCCATATCAAAATGTCTGACCTGAATCGACATGAGATGGTAGGTTTACTTTATCGATTAATTTAGACTAGTATAAGTGTTAAGGGATAAAAACATTTTGGAAGAGATTTACTATCATCATGATATACCAATAAATAACTAAACACATTTAAATACTTAAATGAATATCCATGAAATATATATCCAATAATTTCAAAGATATCCCTCATCACATAAAGTTACATACAAAGAAAATATATGTAAGACATGACTATAATATAAGATGAACCCGGACTTAAGATATATAAAAGAATAAAAAAATCATCTAGATAATGTCTATAGGCGATGGATCAACTATAACTACCAAGCCTTCAACTCCATCCATATCCAAGCACTTAAAAACCATCAAACACTGAACACTATCCTTAACCTAAAATAGAAATAACAAAGTCTACATGTACCCTATAGGATACATGTAGGGTGTTTATACATCATACCTAGTAGATAGTACCCACTCACCACAAACACACTATTATAAGTGTAAGTATATAAAAAAGTAAGGTAAGATGGGAGGAAAATAATAAAATAATACCAATTGTTTATTTACATACCAATACCAGAATAAATAAAAATAAATGCATTTTCCTTATGTCCCAATGTCACTTTTTCTAATTATTTTATTTATTTTTGGTTATTCATGAAATTTGAGATGTTTAGGTTTGAAAATTTTAAAATTCTAGGAAATTTGTGTGTTTCATGATCATTGCACAGTTAATGCATGGTTAGTATAAATTTTGTGGTTTAATCTTACATGAGAGTTTTTCAGTTCAGTGATGGTACACAATTAGTGCTTAGTAAGGAGTAATTGTGAGACTTAATATTACATAGGGTTCCATCCCTGTGGCTACTGCATGGTTTGTGCATGGTTAAGAGTAACTATTTAGTGTAATTGATTTGGATGCACAATAAGAATCTAGTGATTATTGTTTGGTTAGTGTATGATTTCCCAAATCATGTGGCCAAACCATGTAAGCCACCCAATTTTAATAATATGAATTTAGATTTATTTCTCTATTCATATTAAACCCCTTATAGTTTATTTTGTTTATCCATTTTATTTTTCTAGAACCTTATTCATCTTCCTCTAGTAATTCTTCCCATTTATCTTTCACTATGGATTTCTTCCTCCTTTGGTGATGATTGTTCAAGGAAAACACCTTTAAATATCCTCCTCTCCTCTTATTTTCCATTTTCCTCTTTGTTTATTTCCCTAAGATTCCCATGGTGAAATAGTTTTTGGTGTTACTTATATTTATTTTCAGTTTTTATGTTAGGTTTTGTAATGGTATTCTAAAGGTATTTCTTACCTATTTTTGGATGAATAACACCATTGATTATATAATCGTTGAATTGAGGTAGGTTACTCCTTCCATTTAATTTTCACTTAAAACCATGAGTGTTTTCTTATTTTCAACCCATGTTTTGAATGTTATAAAGATATTATTAATTATAACTATCGATTATTTATCAAATTAATTTAGTTCATCTCTTAATTTTCATTTTTAATAAAAGTTATTTCTCATATTTCAATGCTTAAAACTTGTTTTCATGAAAACAACACCCATAGTGTGTTTGATGAAATTACTACCTTAGTTTTCACTTAAAAAATTGAAATGATTTTCATGGATTGTTGAATTATTAATAATAATGATTTAATATAATGTTTCATTGAGTTTTTAAAAAAGTGTTAGGCCATGTTTTTCATCTTTAAATGGTTATATCCCTTGGTGAGTTACAATTGATTTTTTTTTAATTTTCAAATAGAGATAAGTGTTTTGGATGGGTTATATGGAATTTTATAAATTTAATTATATTAATTTAGGATTTTTTTATGGATATACATTGAAATTATTTTATAGTTTTATATCCTTTAATTTATACCCTTGATATTGCTTATATAAAGGTTATAAGTAACATTTGTATTGTGATAAATTGATAGATTTATCATGGATAGAGGGTATTGTTATAAGGTTATTCTTTATAAAGGGGTTTCTTTTATGAAGAGTGATTAGAGGTGATAGTGTGTTATGATCACTTTTTATTATATATATTGATATATAGTAAATTTTGATTTCTCATCTCCATTTTGTGACATGAGAATCCTTGATTATATAAGTGGGAAATCTAGGTATGATTACTACACTAGTTTATGATTTCACTCTAGATAGTTTTACTAAGTTTGAACTATGATCTACTTAGGATATTTTACCTCTTTGACATGATAGGTAGGGTAAAAGTGAGTGTTTAGGTAGTTGAATCACATGAGACACCAATTAGATTGATTCCATTTTGTTTCTATCCTAGATTGTCTCTAAGGATCCTAAGTGTTCATATGATAGTTGTGATTTCATTATACCATGATAAAATATTCATGATAGTAAATTATCAATATTTATATATTTATTATATTGATTATTATTCTTACCATTGTTTCCTTTTTCTTTTATAGTAATTATTCTATAATAATTTTCATAAAGTCTAATCAAGATCTTTATTATCTTTATAAAAAGAAAAATGGTTTTTTCTAAAGTGAGGGTGGTAATTTCAGAAATAAAATTAATCTTTCATTATTTAACTTACATTAATGGAATGTTTTTTTTTCATCCTAAAGGTTTAAATAAATCTAAAACTTATTTTATTTATTTAAAATGAATGGTATATTAAATTTGGGATGTTTTCATTACACCTTAATCTTGGGTATTTCTAAAGGAATGTTTTAAAATGTTTTCTTTAAATATAATGTCACTTTTAATTAAAAAGTTATAAATTAGGTTTTATATGAAAATGTGTAATATTTATATCTTACAAGGAATAGTTTTATATAATAACAAAAATCTTACTTTCATAGTTGTATTTTAAACTAGCATGAAAGGGATTTACTTTTAAAGGTTTTGCATGGTTCATAGAGAGGATACCTAATAGGAACTTTATAGTCATGCCTATAATATACTACATGTTTATTATAAGTTTATCTTAGACATAGAGAGAGGTATATTTCTTATAGTACAGGTATTTTGGAGGTAGTAAGTGAATATTATATACTTGGTGCATGGAGATGGGTGGTTGGGGCGTAATCTTAGATCCTATCAAGTTATGTGTTTTTAGTTTATCTTATATATCAAGCCAGTATGGATTTATTAATCTTATTTATTTTATATCTTATATTAGATTTTTAATTAAAGCTTAACCTTAATGATATTGGGATGTATTAGTTATGTTCATTGGTTTTACTTATTTTTGATGGGTTATGCTTTTATTATTATGACTTGTTTGGTTTAATTATATTTTAAGACTTCTTATTTCCATGTTCATGATCTCTCGGACTTATAGAGTGATCATGATGAAATTATGGGAAGAATCACATTTTTAGTTATAGTTTCATCAGGTGAAATCAATCCTAGTGGCGTGTGACTTGATTCCCCAATTCTAGTTTCCAGCCCATGGAAATCAATAATGCGCTTCAGGCTTTATCATGGTCCATCTCAGGTGACATCTCAGTTTGAATCGGGTTGGTTGATGAAAAAATAATATCAGAGCCCATCATTTATTTGGGAAGTTTTGGTATATAAAATATATAATCATAATAAAATAAGATACAAGAATGAGTAAGTGTTTGAAAAACACTTTTCGTGTTGAATATTGACTTACCAGGAGTAGTTGGGATGTGTACGTCACAAATTCAAGATTATTTCTTGATTATTTTTGATATTTTTAGTTTTTTTGAGTATTTTTGTTTGATATCGAAGATTTATGAGTTAATTTTGATAAAATCCATGATTTATATTGGAAAATAGAAAGCATATAAGGGTTTCATAGTTATTGTGCCTAGTTTGTAAACTCATATGATATTCATAAATGAAACTTCTAGTTGGATTAATTTGATTTTCATGTAGGTTTATAGACCTTTTGGTCAAACATTTCACAGTTTTAAATTCTTGAAAATTTTAAAATTTTATTATTTGTGATTCTAAATTATTCCTATTCCTTTACATTGTTGACTTAAGATAAACTGAGGTGGTTTTTATGGATTATTGATGTTATAGAAAATGGATGAATTTTGGTTTTCATGAGTAATTTTTTTGTATTTTTCTTTTAATGGATTTAATTTCATAGTTTAAGAGGTAATTAAAGTTTTTTTAATTTTAATTTAGGATTTATTTATAAATATTATGTATTGATGTGGAAAAAAGGGGTGTGTAAAATGTTTTGGGGATTTTATCATGGGGTTTTATAAAATTATTTTTGAGACTTATTAAAGTTATTGATAGGTGAATGATTTGGATGTTAAAAATAGATTTACAATGTGTTATAAAGTATGATCAAAAGGTTATTATGATGATTTAGTAAGGAGAATTTGATGGTTTTATTATGTTTTTATATTAATTGATTTATTCATATTTTGTTTTATATTGTATGGAATATGGAGTCATATTTTTATTCTGTTTTTATTTTCTTATTATTCTAGAATAAACCCCCACCAAGTACTTTTAGAACTTTAAGAGGGATCCATGATTAAGTATTTTCAAGTGAACCCTCTGGATGATCAAAGTTTACGTGAATTTATTTCCCCATATACTTTAATTATGGAGGATACTGTTCTTCATTTCCTATATCAACCTAAAGATTAAATTCAAGTGTTTTATAATTGGAATAATTCTATATTCCATTGGTAGCCAAATTCCAATAAAGTGGAAGATTATTTAGAGAATACTCAGGAGATATTCAACCTTCTCAAACTCTTAGAGTCTCTAAAGCTCAAGTTTTTCATGTTTATGTTTGAGGGTACTATATATAAGTGGTGGAAGTCCATCAATTAGACTAAACCACATGAGGTCCATTCATGGGATGGTTTTAAGTTTTTATTTAAAAAAAAAGTTTCTTTGAAACCATGAATGTGTTTAAGTATATGGAGTTCTATTGTCTCAAGCTAAATAAATCATAATTTTTGGAGTATTCTAGTTGTTTCCTTGAACTAGTGTCATTCTTACATGAACTTGTTTATGATGATTAGCTAAAATATTAGTGTTTTTAGATTTTTTATTTTTTCATATCTTCAACGAAATATGTCCTTGTTTGGCCTAATTTTTTATATTGAGGTGGCTAAATAGGCTATTAGAGTTGAGGTGGTCATGGATGGGATTCCTAAAGTGATTTATATTTTCTCTATTCCCAGGAGTAGTGACAGTAACTACAATAGTGTAAATGGGAAGTTGATATAGTCTTTTTCGGTGGGTTGTAGTATTAAGAGGCCACCCCATTTCTTTTAATTAGATTTATCCAGGAGTAAGTCCCTAGAATTTCATCAGCATAATAATATTTTTCATATGCAACCTTCTTGTCAAGAATCTCCAAAAATCTTCTATAGCTTTAGCTGGTTAGGTCATCTATGAATGTTCTATAGAGGAGAATCATGTAAAAGTGCTAAATCCAATTCTATTCATTTATAAGATCCTTAGGTTCAACCTAATGAATATTATACTGATGTGATGACTTCTTAAGGTACTTATTATTATATTTTTTCCTGTCATATATGGTTTATCCAAGTTATCTTTTACTTGAGATGATATCACTTCTGGACATCTAATTATAGAAAAATGTTTTGGGCCTATTGTTGGTAGTTATTTGTTATAATTATTCTAAATTATTAATAAAAAATGTCTAGGAATTATCTATGTTTTTTTGGTTTCATCAATGTATTGTTGACGGTTCCTCACTCATGTGATGAATTGATATGGTTAACGTAACATAGTTTAGTGCTTTATTTTCTATAAAATATTTTTGAATAATTAAATAATTTTGAGAATTAGTTTATTTAAGGAATCTAAAATATGATGGGGAGATCACCAAAATTGATCTTTTTATTATAATTGAGGTATGTATTTGTGAATTTATTATTTTCCTTAGAGATTGTAATTGGGTTAGTATCATATTATGTATCTTGGTGAGTATCATTGACTCCCTTTATTTTCTAAGTGATTCCTTTAATGAGGAAGTTAAATATCTTCCTTTATACTAAGAATTATAGGGGAATAAAGTGATATAATGGGGATAATTATCACACCCTAGTGTCTTCTTTTTCTTTTCATTTTATTAATTTATTGTTTTTATGAAATTTGAGAAGTATGGGTTCAAAATTTTCAAAATTATGGGAAATTTATGTGTCACATGATCATCACTTGGTTAGTAAATGATTAGTATAAATAATTACTATAATCTTATGTGTGATTCTTCTATTTCAGCGATGTTATATGATTAGTTCCTGGTTAGGAGAAATAGCGTGTCTTAGTCTTATAAAGGGTTTTATCCCAGTGGCTACTACATAGTTTTTTCATAGTTTTAAGAAACCATGTAGTATAACTATGTGGGGGTGCATAGCTTGAATCCTGTGGCTGGTGCACAGTTTCCCAAACCATGAATCCAAAGGAAGTGAGCTTCTTAGTTTAAAAAATACTGATTTCCTGTTATTTTTCTCCTAGAATTAAACCTATTGGGGTCATCTTTCCCTCCCCATTTTATTTTTCCAGACCCCTAGGTGATATCCTCATTATTTTTTTCTCCCAATTTGTCTTTATCCATAGATTTTCCTCCTTTAATTATGATTCATCAATGTTAACACTTCTAAGTCTCCTCATATCATATTCTTTTTTTCCTTTTCCTCTCTATTTTTTCTATAATATGGTGATAAATATCTTGCATTTTTTTGTTTCTTGATTTTATTTGGGGGGTTTTCTATGTTATTGTTTTAATGGTATTCTGAATATTTCTCTTTCCACCATGTTGGAATAATTATGTTTCTTGAAGAATTGATGATTTGAGGTAGACTGCTCCATTCATTTCCTTTAAAATTAAAACCATAAGTGATTTGTTGTTTTCAAACTATGTTATAAATATTTAAAGATTATGGTAAGTATACCTATATATTATTTGTAAAAATAACTTAATTATATCTATATTTTCATTTCAAATAAAATGGATTTCTCATATTTCAATACTTAAAACTAGTTTTCATGAAAACAACACCTATAAGATGTTTGGTGGATTATCACTCTTATTTTTTATTAATAACTTGAAATGATTTCTATAGATTTATGGATCATGAATAATAATAATTTAATAAATTTTTTAGTATTGTTTTAAGGAGGTGTATGGAAATATTTTCCCTCTCTAAATGGTTATCTCCCTTAGTTAGTTAAACTTGATTTGTTTTTGTTTTCAAAAGGTGATAATAGTTTTGGATGGGTTATAAATATTTGTAATAGAATGATTTTAATTATATTTCCTAAGGATTGTTTTTCATGGATTTAACTTTGAATTATTTGATAGTTGTATACCATTGAAGTGAGGCCCTTATTGTATATGTAAAGGTTAAAAGTAACATTTATATTGTGATAAATTAATGGATTTATTGTGGATCAATGATACTATTATTATATTATTTTTATTGATAAAAGGGATTATTTTATGAAGGGTGATTATAGGTGATGGTGTATTATGATTTTTGTTTAATATGTATATTGATATATGTTAAATTTTGATTTATAACCTCTAGTTTATGTCATGGGAAGCCTTAGGAAGCTATGTAAGAAATTTAGCTATGAGTACTTCACTAGCTTATGATTCTACTTTGGATAGTGGCCCCATGTTTAGAATATGATTTGGTTAAAATATTTTGACACTTTATTAGTCTAAGTAGGGTAAAATAGTGTGTTTAGGTAGTTGAATCACATCGGTTTCTAACTAGAAGTATTCCATTTTGGTGTTTCACTAGATTATCTCCATGAGTTTTAAGTGTTCTGATGATAGTTTTTCTTTGTTTATCCCATTATATATTATTAATAATAGTTATTTATCACTATTTTTTATTTTTATTATGTTTATTATTACTCTTAACAATGTTTTCCTTTTCTTTTTTTGCAATTATTCTAGAATATTTTTCATAACATAATTGATCATTTTATTCTCTTTATAAAAATAAAAATGGTTTGTTCAAATGTGGGGTATAAATTTTAGTAATAAACTTATTCCTTCATTTATTATATTACATTAATGAAATGTGTTTTCATTCTAAGGTTTATCTACATATTACATTTGTTTTCTTTATAAAAATTGGGGTGTTTCCCTTAAACCTTAGGCATGGGTATTTATAAACAAATGCTTTAAAATGTGTTATTTACTTATAATATAATATTTCCTTAAAAAATATTATGTTATGTTTTATGTTAAAATGTGTAACATTTATATCTTGGAGGGAATTTATTTATATTATGGAAGTATATTACTTGATTTAAACTTAAAAGGAAATATTAATTTCATAGTTATATTTCAAACTCGCATAAAATGAATTTATTTTTAAATTTTATGCATGGTGGGTATGGAGGATACTAAATGATAATTTTATGTTCACATCTAATATATATTATAGGTTCAATATTGGTTTTTCTTGGATATTAGCTAGTGGTCTACAACTTCTAATATGTGTATTTTGGAGGCCGTTAGTAAATATTATTCATACTGAGTATGGATTTGGGTGTTTGAGGATTACTTTTAGATCATTTGTTATTATATATTTTTAGTTTATCTTGTGCATCAAGCCACTTTATATTTCTTACTATTGTTTATTTTCTATATTATGTTGGTTTTTGTAATTAAAATCTAGCCTTTTTGATATTAGGATGTTTTGATAATTTTTATTGGTTCTACTTATTATTTTATGGGTTAAATTTTATTCCCATGACTTATATTATTTAATTATATTTTAAAAATATGTATTTACATGTTCATGATTTCATAGACTTACAAAGTGGTTATTCCAAACTTAAGGGTGGAAGTATTATTTTATTTATCATTTTAGTGAGTGAAATCACTCCCAATGGGGTGTGACTTGATGTCCTGACACTAGTTTCAATCCCATGGTGAACGAGAACATGGTTCTATCCTTTTCATGGTCCAACTTGGGTGATGTGACGGGTTGAACTAGGTTGGTTTGTGACACATTGGGTTTTGGTTTCCCATGATCTAACTAGGTTACTATGAAATCTATTAATATATATATCAATCCTTACTTGTAATCAAATTGAAATAATATGGACATCCCCACTTGAAGTACCATTTTGAAAATAAAAAACTAGACATCCTCAATATAAAGGAAAATAAGAAACTAAAAATCCTTGAAAGAAAGGAAATGAACATATTGACATCCTATATAAGAGGTAAAATAACCAAGATAGTCCTAAAATTTTAAAAAAAATGAACCATACCAATATCTAATGTATAAAAATATATTTATTAATTATATCCTATTCTTACTTAAAAAAACTATTATAATGAGTTACAAATTCAATATCCTTATACCCACATTTATGGAAATATATAATTCCTTATTTAATTGAAACCTACAATAATAAAAATAATCCACTAAAATAGTAACAAAGAGTAGGCCATGCTTTTGTTAGAAATGCAAATTCTGTTCAAGTTCTGTTTCAAAAAATAAAAGGAGAAGCTCTGAGAGTTATCTCAGACTTGATGTTTTAGATATTGGAAGATGAAATATATAGTGTAGGTACTTATTTGAATTATATTTTTTAATTAATCTTACAAAGGTCATTTCCATAAGTTTTGTGTACTGGTTAGTGGTCTAGTGGACAATTTTTTTTTATGAAAATGTTCTTCCTCATGGTTTAGTAGTAATTGTTGGAACTGTTAAGTGTATTTCACTAATCACTAGAAGTTATAGGTTATATCTATACTTGATATAGAAAATCAACAATCACCATGCTCAAATTAGGGACTTCCATGAAAGTCAAAAATCTGTGCAACTAAATGACTGGGTGGGATTAGTTATAAGTGAGTGTGAAAAATTTTACACATGTACTATGACTTAGATTGTAACGATAGTATAATATATGGTGTAATTATTGATTGTGATCATGATTTCTTAAATTTTTTGATTATAATAGAAATGAAGTAGTGTTCTTCTATAGATGTGGGATATATTTTTTAAACCACATAAATTTTATCTTCTTTAAATTGATGTTTTCACTTGAATGTTTGTGTGTGAGTCATGAAAGAGTGTTTACGCGAGTTTTGACTTAGTGTAGTGAGTAGGGTGAAATTTTATTCCTATATTCTAGAACACTGAACATCAAGGGGGTAACCTTTGATCATGTTATTTCTAGTTCTTTATTTCACTATGACTGGAAAATCATGTGGTGTATCTGTTGGTGGATCAATTGTGCACACCCCAATAAGTGGTATCAAATATTGTGGTTATAGATTCAAAAACACACTTGATATATTTAGGTAACATTCACTTTCCTTGATTTTTTTTTGCTTTTAGTGGATGTTTACTATTATCATATGGTATGTAATTTAAAGAGGGTAAGGTCTAGATAAAAAATTTCTATGACACAAATTTTGTTTTATAGAGAATAAATATGGAGGAATATCTCATTATAAAATATTTTAAAGTTCAACTAGATTGAGTTATAATGGAGAATATGGAAAAATAATATTGGGAATTAATTTATATAAAAGTTCTTGGAATGGTCAGGATTTCATTGGATTAGAATGTATCTTTTAATATCTTGGAGTATGAGACCATAAAAGAGAAGATGAAAGCTTTTCCAGACATGTATTAGAATCCAACTTTATTGAAAAAAGTGTTCATGATGTAGAGGTTGTTCAACATGATATTTTCAGAAGGTATACCTATGGATGATCATTTAAATGAATTTATCATGATTTTAGGGCTGTTAGAATTTGTTAATGTGATGTTTTTGGATGATGTATGGGAACTTTAGTTTCTATATTCATTAAAAAAAGTTGGGATGTGATGGTAACTACCTTAAGAAAATATTTTGGGGAAAAAAGACTTGGTGTTTTAAGAAGTGATAAATATAATATTGAAGAAATAACTTAGATAAATTGAAGAATAAGAACCTTCTATAACTATGATAAATGCCAAAGGAATAGGAAAATCACCTCAATGGATATATCAGATGATAAATTACGATAAAGGATTCAAGGTAAATATGATGGTCCTAGACCTACATGTTGTGAGTATAGGAAGAGAGGACATATCATAAAGGGATAAATAAGTCACAAGGAAACTTTTTTAAGGTTAGTTTTCCTAATTTTAATCTTAATTAATTTAGTTTAGGGGAATCATGACTTATTTATAAGTGTTAACACTTTGGCAGGATCATTGGTGATTGATTTTGGTGCATCATTCCCCTCAAATACAGAGCATGGATTCATGGTAAATTATGTATCTGTAATATTTAGAAAATTTCATTTAGTGAATGATGAGTCTCTTGAATTCATTGGGATAAAAGATATCCACATCTAGATTAAAAATAGCTGCTTCTTAAAAATCAAATAAGTGATACATATACCATATATGGATCAAAATTTAATAGGATAGATTGATGAGGTATGTTTTAGTACAAACTTTACTAATATATTTTTGAATATCACTCGATGATCCATGGTAGTGGCAAGTGGATTAAAGGATAAGACCCTATATATGAATGAAAGATCAAATATGGAGATAATTACTGATGTAACAACTTCCAAAATTTTGGAGTTGTATAATTATCTACATGAACATCTCAATGATAAGAATATGAAGGTTTTAATGGAAAAAGGAATGTTGAATCTCAATCAAATAATGCTCAAAACTTTTGAGAGTTGTGTTCTTGGGAAATAGAAGAGGGTTTAATTTAACATAAATGGTAAGAAGCCTAGATCTTGGAAATTAGAGATTCTTTAGTCATATTTTTAGTGATCAAACCCAGTCTAAACACATGGAGGGTCACTTTACACTTTTTACTTTCATTGATGATGAAAAAAGGAAAGTATGGGTTTAATTTTTTGTAACATAATCCCCATGAATTTGAAGTGTTTATTCAATAGATGACCATAGAAAAGGGGGAACTAAAAAATGTCAAAGTGAATAATATCTAACAACGATGGTGAGTATAATGGAAGTGAAATATAGAACTTCTATAGAAATAAGGAGATCAAGATGGAGAAGTCTGTTCTTAGTACACCTCAACAGAATGGTGTGTTAGAGTGAATGAATCAGACGTAAATAGAGAGGGCACATAGCATAAGGTTTCACTCATGAATACCCATAGAAATTTGGGTGGAAGTAGTGAACATGACTGTGTACTTGGTTAAGAAATACTATATACTCCATTAGGATAGGAATATCTAGAGAAAATATGGTATGGTAAACCTATGGATGTTATACACCTCAAAACTTTAGGAAGTATTTCCTAGTTAATATTGATTCCAAGTATAGAGAAAACCCCAAGGCTAAGTCTCATACATATTTATTTGTGGGTTATAGTGATGAAAACTTTGGTTTTTGACTTTGGGATATTGAAAAGTGACAAGTCATTACAATTTTAAATGTTATCTTCAATGAGAATGTCTTTTGGAATGAATGGAACTTGGTTGAGAAAGAGGTTGAGAATAAAGAATCAAATGACTAATTCTATTTTGATATAAGTGGGAGTACTAGAAGAAATCTAGTTTTGAAAAAATTTTATGGTAGTACTGAAGGTCCAATAGATATTTTAGTGGAATATTTTACTAAATTCTTTGGGACTACTAAATATGAAGGAAGGTATTTGGAAAATATATCATTGGAAGTTTCAGTACCGGATGGCGATGATCCACATATCAAATTAAAGATATCTACTAGAGTTAAAAGTCCAATACAAAGGTTTTGAAATGACATTAACTTCTTACTTATAATGTATGGAGGAGAACCTAAAATACTTATAGAGGAAACCACTCTCAGTGACTCCAAAAAGTGGGAGCTAGATATGAAATAAGAAATGTATTTTTTGGATTATAACAAAACATGGGAGCTGACTGAGCTACCACATGGGAAGAGTGAAATGGAGATTAAGTGAGAGTTTCCTTTGAAGGAGGAGGCAGATGGTAGAAGGAGGTATAAGAAACAACTAGTGATGATGAGATTTCAACAAAAATAAGGAATCTAATTCTCAAAAATATTCTCATTGATAGTTAAACATGATACTATCTGGATAATGATAAGAATTGTTTCTAATAATAACATGAACTTAGATCAGATTCATGTAAAAATGGACTTTATTTATAATAATTTATATGAATATATTTACATTAATCAACCTATGGGTTTTGAGGATTATCAAATCACAGAATTGGTGTGTAAGATGAAATTGAACATCAATGGTTTGAAGTAGAATCCAAAGTAGTTGAATAATAAATTTGTTTTTTCATGGATGAAGATGGTTTCAATCTAGGGAACAAAAATCATTTTTACTATTGGAAGGTACGAAATTATTATAGTTTCATCATAATTATTTTGGACGTGGATGACATGATACCGGCTAGTCCATAAATTAAGAGGGTTTAATAATTGAAGAATGATTAGTCTGAAATATTCGAGATAAAAGATATCAACCAGGATAAGAAAATATTAGGGATGAATATTTAGAGTGATAGGAAATATAGAACTTTAGTTATATCTCAAAGGGACTATATCTGAAATATTTTTCAGAATTTTGGAATGTCCAGATATAAACTGTTCTATACTCCATTGGCTATAAACTTTAAATTCTATAAAGAGAAAGTGATAAAAATGGAAGAAGAGGTCAAATACATTGCAAAGGTTCCATTTTATTCAATGGTAGACAGTTTTATGTACTCCTTGATATGTACTACAATGAACATTTCATTTGTAGTGGTATTTTTGAGTCATTTTATGTAAAATCTAGGGAAAGAACACTATGAGGTTTTGAAGTGGATTATATGATATTTGAAAGGATCATAAGGTATAAATATTCACTTTGGAAAAAATGATCCATTATGAGTCTACATTGATTATAATTTTTTTTGAGCACCTTAGGTTTTGTGTTCACCTATAGAGTAACGATAGTTATCTGAATATCATTGATGAAACCATTTAATACTCTTTCCACAATTTAATCTGAGTACATGGAAAAAACAGAAGGTGAGAAAGAATTGATATAGTTGAAGATTCTATTAGAGGAGGTCAAAAGGATCCAAGAGGGTGTATTTCTATACTATGAAAATTATAGTGAAATTCATTTGGTGAAGAATCTAGTGTTTCATTCATGGATGAAATACATCACCCTAAAATATCACTTAATTCAAAACATGATTGAGGAAAGAGTATTGGTGATGTAAAAGATATCCAGAAAACAGAATCTATTGGACATTTTCACCATGGTGTTATTCACAAATTTTTTAGGAAACATTGTACCTCAATGGGATTTGGTTCAATAGAAGGATATCGAGACACTGCATGTTATAGAAGTGAGGGATTAATTTTATTCCTATTTATTGGAGAGTTTCCATTGATTACTTATTTCAGTTGTCAAGTGGGATATTGTTAGGAATGTAAAGTTTGTTCAAGTTTCATTTCAATGACTGGAAGGTGAAACATTGAAGGATATTTTTAGTGTTGATATTCTGAAATTGGTAAAAAATATTTCCAATGGAGGTGGAAGTCTAGATGATATGTTCCAAAACCAATCTTTTCAAAGTCATGTCTTGGAAGTGGTGTATAATGGTTATTGGTATAGTGTATTTAATGGAATGCCTAAAAGTTTTCTTCCTCATGGTTCAATAACAAAGGTTAGAAAAATTGAGTGACTTTCACTATTTACCAAAAGCCGGGGGCTGTAACTAGATTTTTTGTAGTCAATCGGCATTCATCAATCTCAATAGAGGGATTTTCTTGAATATTAGAATTTGGTGAAACTAGATGAATGGATGTGACCCACTATAAGTGGTTGGGACTACATGTACAGATGCATTACGACTCAGACCATAAAGGTTTCCAAATATTAGTGGTAATTAGCAATTGTAATTATAATTCCTTGAAACTTCTGATTAAAATGGAAATAAATCATTGTTCTATTATGGATATAAAACTTATTTTCAAACCCATGTAAACATGTTACATTCCTTTCTTTATTTTTTTTACTTGAATGTTTGTATATGAGTCATAAAATAAGGTGTATGTGATGTTAAACTCAGTGCATTAAGGAGGGTGAATTTTTATTTCTTTCTTCCAGTACCCTAAACACTGAGGTGGTAAATTTTGGTCAAGAAAGTTTTGATTCTTTTTCCACTACACATGAAGAATCAGACAATGTATCTTCTGGTGGATCAGTCATGCACACTCCTAATAGATTCAAGGAATACTTTTGATATTAATTATTCTATTTTTTATAAAATTTAATAGTTGAAAATATATATTTTAGGAAGAAATATGATTTCCAAATTTATGTAATATCATCCCAGTCTTCTATTATCAAACACTTTAAAGGCATGAGATTCATGAGAGGTATCTTATCAAATAATAGTAAGAAGACTGTCTCAAAGGTGTAGAAGAAAGGTTCACCACCAATTATCAGAAAACCAATGAACCCTAATGCTAAAAAAATATAAAAGGATTTACTAAGACTGAAAAAAAGTTAGAAATTAGAAGAAACCACCACCATAAAGAAAGTCCAATAGTATCTAGGTGTAAGATCATATAGAATTTGGAAGGGAATCTATTTTAGTGTAAGAGTCGAATGAAGAAGTTCTAAAGGAGATAACTTTATAGAGTGATAACCAATGAAATCATGAAGGCCCCTTATTTATAGATTTTGGTAATCACTAAAATTTCCATTTTCCCCAAAATTTAATGAAAAAATACTATAATATACTTTGTACCTAGTGGCCATCAATCACCTGGTACTAAACCACTGACCACCTGATAAGGGTGTTTGTATCTTTTGATACAAACTTGGAGGCCACTAGGTACCCAAAACCGGACCACCAGGTACCTGATGATCCTCCATCATGAAGTCCATTTTCTTTCTCTTAAAAACTTAATATAAACCTTCTATGACCCCCTTTATACCTAAAATTAGAAGTATAATCAATTAAACAATTAATATTTTATTTAATTTAAAACTGAAATAATATGGGTGATTATATACATGTTCTTCTTACTCCATTTGAATGACTACCAAACCAGCATGTGCTCCCTTATGCTAGATGTTTCATATATGAGATCCTTAGTTAATATTATTCACTATAAAAAATATTAATACCATTTTTAATGGAGTTATAAATTCTATAAAAATATAATGGTGTTCATGTATATAAGTGAAATGAATTAAACTTAAGTACATTGTCTTTAGAATGTTGTTTTTTGTTATCAACTCATGAAAAATATTGATCAAATTGTGAAAATATGTGATTAAGGTAGGTCAAAGTCATACAATAAGTTTCATGGAGAGAATTTCGGTATATGGAAGGTTTTTGGAACATATAAGGGTTTTTTAGAAGTCTCAAAAAAGGATTTAGAAATTGAAAACCACTAACTACCCAGTGGTACTCACTAAGAATATGATGGCTCAATGACGTCCTGTCATGAATCAGTGTCTAACCTAAGGTAGTTATTGAAAGTTGTTTTACTAGTGATTATACCCAATATGTTCTTGGTGGTTCCTAGCTGCTACCTATTGGGGTTGTAATTGCAAACTCTATTTTTAGGGTTTTGATGACATAGGTTAGGTTTTACCACATGGGAAACATTATACACGACCCAATACATCCTTAACACCTATATATGGTATTTTAAAGGATGCTAAAAGTTGAAGGTGTCAAATTTAAATTTGGGTCAAATTTGGGTGATGGAAGTTAGAATAAATTTGAATTTGAATTTGAATTTTTAATAAATGGAAATGTGTTGATGGGTTGTGTCTGAAGAGGCATGACACAAGGCTTAGTAGAATAGTTAAGAGAAGATAAAGTCACCCAAAAGAATTGATAATTCATGAATAAAATTCATTGAATCATTTAATTAATTTTTATTACTTGGAATTGAATATTTAACTCCTATATTTAATAAAATTAAGATAATCATGGGTAAATAAATGAGTATTTGAGTTGATTATTGTTGTTTTAAGGTAAAATATTTGTCCCCATATAAAAATATATCTGATCTTGAAGGAAGAATATATTGAGTTTTCAAATGAAGTGAATAATCACTAATTTTTTATTTTCTAGTGATTGAACAAGTGGTGGGAGTTTGAATTTATGAGTAATAAGAAGATTAATAAGTGTTAATGATTCATCTACAATGATTGTAGATTAAAAAATAAGTAGAGAAGATATTAATTTTCATTTAACATCAATATTATCATTGTATTTGTGCAAGGTCACCCATCAAGTTGGGAGTATTCACTTATAAAAAGTGAAACAATATACCATTATCATTGTATTCACTAGATAGTACTAGTGGATTGTATAGAAATTGATTATTATATCTCATGATAAGGATACAATCCTTCATATTGAGTTGTGGACATTGTAAATAAATATGACTTTTTTTTAATTTTTTTTTATTTTCTAATCAAAATGAAAAGAAAAAATATAAATATCATTAATCTAATTGATAACTTTATTTACACCCTTTTAATGAATCATTTAAGGGAAAATCTAAAAAATTCGCCATAACATGGTTTTATTCCCCAAAGTGTATCATATAGATATATTACAAAAGATTTTATTTAAAATTACTATAACCATGAAGTGTTTCACTCTTCCTAGGTATGGTGTATAAATCAAGGCACATTTTTTTCTCCTTTTTCACACTAATATATGATATTTTTCCCAAATACCATTGATTTTTTAGCCTCCTTCACAAAAATTCATCCATCAACCTCTAAACTCCATCACAATTTCCTAATCCTTAAACATAATATGAGTCATTTATTTAACATTATTATTATGCTATTATTTTAATAAAAAATTTCAAATCCTTAGTTTGGATCCATAACAACACACATTCATACTTTACTAATTTTTTTTACTTGGACAGTTTTCAATGAATTTTCCAAAGTATAAAATAAATCAAGTTTTCCATACCTATAATATTTCATGACTCTGTATCTATAAAAATAAATACTTCTAAAATTTTATAAATAAGAACAATCCATTTATATTATTTGACATTATTGAAGATTGTGCAATACATGGAAAATAAGGAAGTCGATTGAAGGCTCACTATAAGGATTAAAATTTGGATTTAAAAATAAATAATACTTGAAAATGGATGATAAAAATAATGAAGTATATTTTTACTAAAGACTCATTCCAAATTGATATTCATATAAAATTATTTAATATCTCATTGATTATATTTGATAAAAAATAGGTGGAAGATTTATAATGTGCTATGATAATATTATAATATTATAATATTTGATTATATAGAATATTGGATAAAAAACATCAAAGGGTTATATTTTAGATTTTTATAAATAGATATGAGATATTGATATCCAAGGTTATTAGTTCATGAATTGAATGGTGAAAAAATATCTTAATCTATCATGATTAAATAATAATGTTTTTATTTGAAAATTTATTTTAACTTTATCTTTTCAATCATCTTCCTTGCCTTTTATTTTTTGTATACCTAAAAAACAACATAACATTTACTTTTTTGTATTCTATTTTCACTTATGTCAATATTTTGATAAAATAATATATTATTAAAATAATTTATCTAATGACCCAAGCTTTATATATATGGATATTACATTTGTTTTTCAGAATACTTAATACATTACAAAAATATATGCCCAAAGACCATATTAGTTTAGTGTCTTTGAAAACTTGGAACGTAATCCTCTAACTTGGGGAATGATCTTCAATATCTCCCATAAAGATCTTACCCTTTTGTTTTCTTACCTAAAACCTTTCTTTATATCACAGGGAAAAGAAAACATAAAAAGGGTGAGCTCAAATGCTCAGTAAGGGTAAACACAGAGAATATAAAACAAACCATAAACATTTGAACATAAAAACACGAACATACAGTTTAAACATCAAAATCTTGAGTCATGAAATAAATCTTCGTAGTACGTAAAGAATAGATCATAAAGGAACATTAACCATGATAGAATAGAATTGTAATAAAACATATAATTATGTAAAACTAATAAGCACATAATATTATTTCCATAGTAGTCAGGGAATTGCTACCAAGACCATCATAGTGGACAAAGTCCATTACTGAACTGGGTTTACTTGTCATTCTAGCCATGTATTACTGAACCAGATTTACTTTCCATTCTAGTCATGTATATCTCATTAGATATAAATATTTACCCAATTAATTGGATGGAGGTATAGGTCTCAGCCATCTCAGAATGAAATCATTCTTACATGTGCCACAAAAACATAAATCATTCATCATAGCATAACCCATGAAATAAAATAAGTTTCTTAAAAATAATTCTATCATAATCCATATAAAATAAATGGATTTAATAAAAATAATTCTATCATAAACACAATGAAATCAAAGTAATAATATAGATATAAAAATAACCCTATTTAAATGGAATCATCTTAGATGGAAAATAACTTTTATAAAAAACTTGAATTTAATTTGAGAGGAAAATACACTTTCTTCTTCAAAAAAGTTTTCTTTTCTAAAAATGTCATGAAGTTTTAAAAGAAAATAATTTAGTTGAAAATAAAATTGAAAATTTTTACAGGATTATTCATGTAAATAAGGCGTTATGAATATGTAAATATTCGTTCATGCTGTATCAGTTAAAAAAGCATTCTTCTCATACTTTTTCCTAAAAAGTCAAAACGTACATCGTATGGTAAACAAAAGAAAATTTCATTATATACCATCTAGTAAAAGTAAAAAATGGGTAAAAATGAATTTAAAAATACATATAAGAATAGTAAACATTTTATGAAATCATTTTTAGAAAACATGGACATGAATGATAAATATATCCCCAGTAAATACTTATGTATAAACAATCTCGGATAAAAATGAGATTGAAAAATTATACCTTAACTTAGGTCCGATATGATTCATATGTATCTAATCCTATATAATTATTTAAATAATGTCACTTATTTATTCCAGAATCATTATCATTTTTATGATAACATTTATGTTCATATTTTCATCCGTTTGTTTGTAACATTTCATTGTTACTCGTTATTTGGGTATTAACTGCTTTATGTTCTTATTCATGTTTTCCCGGATAATTGAATTTTAATCTTTTTAGGTTATAGTTATATAATTTATAAATCTATATTATTACAATATATATCATATTTATTCATCCAATTCATTTATATAATCATGCTTTAATGAAGATTATGTAGAATGAATCACATCGCACCGTGGAGATGGTAAGCCGCACACACACGAGTGATGATATCGTTTCCATAATTGATGAATCGTATTGAAGAGGATAGTGTATAGTATCTCAGAATAAATATAATTTTATATTAATTATATATATATTTATTAATTCCATCATTATACCCATCCATTTAAGGTGGTGGTGAAAAACGGATTACACCACGGCGTGGAGACGGTAATCCATACGTACGCACGCGTGGTGATTTCATTTTTTATAGGATGGGTAGAAGGTGTAATATGGTTGTTTCATAATCATAATAACCTATTATTATATAATTAATACTATAATTATTAATTTATAATGAAACAACTCATGAGGTGGAAGTATAAGAAGAAAGAAGTTTGAATGAATCGGTAAATGATATTACCTCTTCTTCGATATGCCTCCTATAAATATCCTCTTAGATCACTAGAGTTGGTCTTTGAAGAAGACCAGGAGCACTATAATGTTTATAGAGAAGTTGAGAATGTAAATGGGTAGGTTATGGTCGATCTTGAATTCTCAAAATGAAGTGAATATTTGAGGGATGAAGTGCCCTTTTATAATTGAGGTGAGGAACACTTTTGGAAACCTCAAAAATATTAATTTATAATAAAATAAAACCCCAGTTAAAAACCTCAAAAATGTACCAATTTTGAAGATGAGATGATATAGGGTTATAATATCATCAACCAATAAAGTTCATACATGTTTTGATTTTATTTTAAACCTTATCATTTTGATTTATTCTTATTTAATCTATTTAATTTTATTTCTGTTAATAATATTATAAATATTAAATGGTTATAAATATTTACTTAGGTGTTTTAAATTTTCTATAATTAGATACTTAATTAAATTTTAGACTATATAAGTTTCAATTTTTAATTTTGTAAATATTTTTTTAATTTTTTAATAATTTAATAATATGGTATTTTTATTAAATATCAATAGTGTCAATTTTGACACAATTCATTTATTTGTCTTTAAATAAAATCAATAAAGAATATAAATTCGAACCAAAATATTTAATACAATGATAACATGTAATAATCACCTATAAAATTCTTTGAACACGTTAATTAGTTCATATGATATTTATTTTAATATTTTTAAAACCATTTTTTCGATATTTATATCAATAAAATAATTTCTACATCACTATTGTGTCATCGTTAATGGTAATTATTTAATCTCTAAAAATTATAAATAAATTCACATGATGTAGATAATTTCATTATATTTTTGGAAAATATTTATTTTATATGTTTTATCATGTTTATAACTATATTAAAATTATTATACTTACAAGATATATGATAGTGACTTGTTGTCACCTTCTTTTGTTTTAATTATAATTACATTACTTTCATGGAAACAATCCATTAAATGAATCAATTATATCCCCTAGGTGATATTGTTAAACTTTAATTCATCCAATAGTATTTTGGTAGGTGTTAGGATAATTTTATTATCTTTATCATATTACTTGTTACCCTAATTTACCTGATTTATTTTTAACTGTGGTAAATAAAAATTACCGTAGTTACTATTCATAATATCCTAAAATAAAAGTAAAATTTTAACATAATTTGGACCCACTTATTACAAATATTGAATCCATTTTTCTTAATTCAAAATACCTAATTAGAACAAATTAATTTAAAATTAATTCCCGTTCAAAAACAAAAAGCGAGGTTTTAAGAAGTAAAAACTTATCAAAAGATTGTCATTTGTTTATGTCCAATTTAAAGGTAAAATTACTTCCAATGACAAAAATTGGATTAAATAATAAAAAAAATATCAAATTAAATTTTAAATCCAATTCAAAATATAATCTAACTATATAAATAAATTAGACCAAAAGACATTTTTGAATTAAAATGCAGTATTTTTCACTATTCATCAAAATATGAATTTCATCTGAAAAATACCAAAATTTCAACCAAGTTAAATATTGATGTACCTATTTTAAATAATAAATTTGTTTCATGAAATATAATATATAAAAGTGTTAAAAACTACATATAAACTTGGTGACCCATCAAAAGGCGGAAAAACAATATTTTTTGAAAAATACTTCTTTTATCTGAAAAATTGAATTTTTTCTTAGATAATGTTATAGAAAATACATAAGATTAATGTTACTATTATATAAAATTCAAAATGTGGTTAATACTATTCATAAGGGCTAGTTTATATCCCATTAAATAATAATATTTTAATAATATATCGTTGTTTAGTGAAACTCAGTATTGTGTAAATGTAAGCTATCGAGGAAGGTTGCTCTTTCATGTAATGAAACCCAAGTCAGTGTTATGTTTAGTGCAATATTCCTTTGTTTTTTCATATAACACAATCCAAATATAGTTCTTTTATATATTGAAAAAATCAATACTCAGTGTTGCGTGAAATGAATTCTATCAAAAGAACTTGAAATTGTGTGTAACTGTAACGCCCCGACCCCAGTTACCCAGAGTCGGTGCATTATTACGTATCATTAGCATGATCACAAAAGATCAACTCTCGAAAGATCGACCAGTTTAGTAGCCTTGTAAACACTAGATATATTCATAAGTCTTACATTACATCATAAAGTGAAAAAAAAACTACAGCAACATCTTGTCTTCATATCCCCTCATACAATCCCTGCAGGTCATTCATAAAATACATCTTCACATCCTAGGAAAAATGAAACATTGAAAGGGGTGAGCTAAAATGCTCAGTAAGGATAACAATATAGTGGAAACTTTTATAAATAAACATAAACATTTAAGGCAATGTATAACTAAAATAAAAGCCTTTTAAACTTGAACTTTAGCATAATATGGAAAAAATAAAATGAAATAATACAATTTACTTATTCACATGGATATTCTACTAGTTGAATAATCATAGGCAATATCAATAACCACTTTCATAATAATGGAATGCATAATGTCGGACTATCATAACCACATAGTCAAGGCCTTATGCCAAGACTACAAATAATATTTTTTCAAGTCCTTGTTCCAAGAGACTAGTTTGTCTCATGATACCTACCGATGTATCGAGGAGCTATAGTGGGCTCCACCCGTTACTTACTAAGTCCAATGCGTTCCTCATATGAAAAGGTTTAAACATAACATAAATATTCGTATTGAAACTAGCATATGAAATGTAAACAATTAATCCATAAACCATGAATGGTATAAAAATAACACATCCACAGTCAACATATCAAAAAACATTCAATACAATATGGAAGTTTTGAATCATAATAAATCAACTTTAAATAATCTTAAAATCCACCAAAGGATGTTGACATAGATGAAATCAAAACTATTTGAGAGAAATTTCTCCTTTTTGAAATCTTTTAAAAGTCACATAATTGTAAAATAAAACCTTTATTTTGAAAATACTCTTATAAGCTTGTAAGGGAAGCTTCTACGATTTTATAACGGCGTAAAATAGACGCACCCACCGTATAAGTTAAAAAAAACATTCTTACCTTATATTTTCGAAAAGGTCAAAAGTACCTTGTTTGGAAAACGACGGAAAGATTACTTTCAAAAAATTATAAGGTCAAATAAGGGTATAAATGACTTTAAACCACTGTCTATTAAATAATAAAAATGTTTTGAAATACATTTTTAAGAAACATGGATGTAGATGATAAAGAGGTCCCAGTAGATACTTACGTAAAAACAACCTCGAATAATAAAGAGATTGTGAAATTAACCCTTACCTTGTACATTTCCTTGGTTGAGGGTAGGTAAAACTCCTATATAATGGTGAAATAATTGTTATTAAATTATAAAATAACCATACACATTAATATGATATCATATATGATCTTCTAATATTGTTTTGTTAAAGATATTTTAGTATTATCGTCATTTTGGCTGTTAACTGATTCGTTCTTCTTTAAATGATTGGTTACGTAAGACATGTTTTTTATGAATAGGTTGTATATTATTCATATCCAGAATTATATCAAGTCCTTAAATATTATTTTTAATCATCAAATGAAAATTATTCTTGAATGGATACGATGGGGAATGAATCTCATCGCGTTTGTGGATACGATATTCCGTACGTACGCACGAGCGACAATATCATTATTTTGATATTAAAATAGTATATAATAGGATGGAATATTATATATACAGAATCATTATCATGTTATATTTATTATTTAGATAAGTTATACATATTATTATACCCATCCAAATAATAATGTATTGAATAACAATTACACCACGACGTGGAGACGGTAATCTGTATGTACGCACGTATGGTGACACGTCATTCAAAGGATGGATAGAATACTGAATATGGTTGTACCATATTTATAATAACATCACAGTATACAGAAGATACTAGAGTTATTATTTTAGAATGGAAATAACAAAGAAAGAAGAAGTGGAAGAAGAATGGAACTTGAAAGAGGGTGGTGAAAACATTACCTCTTCTTCGGGTTCTTCCTTTTGATCCGATTGAAAGGGATTTTTAGGTTGGCTTTCTGATCAAACTAAGGCCTCTAGGTTGAATTTATTGAAGATAAGAGGATATTTGGGTAGGGTTTGGCCGATCCAAATGGCTTTGAAGGTGTGAAATTGAGAGAAGGGGGAGGGCCCTTTTATAAGAGGGGTGAGGGGCACCTTAGAAAAAACAAGAAATATTATTTTATAATAAATTCATATTTGGTTTATAATGGCTCCAAAGTGACTTATTTCGAGGATAAGGTGGGGATGGGTCGAAAAACACCCAAACAATAGGTTTTAGATAGGTTTTGGTCACTATATTATCCTTATATTTTAGTTTTAACTCTTAGTTAATTAGTTTCACATTTACCATGTCTCTTTGCATTTTTATATTATATGGTTAATAAACTTACTATAAACTTCCAATAGAATCCCAAGTGGTTCATTAATGATAAAACTATCATTATATAATTTTATTGGATGAATATTAGATTTTTAGGAATATAATATCAATTAATAATATAATATTTGTTTTAAAAACTCTTTTATGTCAAGTTTGACACTATTTGGTATTTTGTTTTTGCTAAATTTATAACATTATTACTTAGAAAATAATTCATTTAATCAACCATAACATGTAATATTAGCCTATAAAATTTGTGGAATTCATTAAAAGTCTCAAATTATATTTATTTGGGTATTTATAATATCAATTATTTTAATATTTCATTAATAATGTAATTACTACATAATCATTGTGTCATAAATAAATTAAATTATTTAATGTCTAAAAATTATAAATAAAATACCATTATATAGGAAATATTTTTATATTTATAATGAATATTTATAATCGAATTTATCTTATGTATAACCCTATAATAAAAATGTTTTAGTTATTAAAATTTGATTTTAACTCTTTCAACTCTTCTTTGAATTAAATAATAATAAATGTCTTAATCTAGACCAAGTGGACCAAATAGGTTCATATTTTATTCCTAAGGTTGTTTTTGGTCGAATTATACTTATCCAATAGAATTAGGACATGTGTTAGGGTAATATTAATATCATTTTTACCCTCAATTATCTTATTTACTTTTAACCATGGTAAATAAAAGTAAAAAGTTACTATTCACCAAAAATTATTTTCATCTCATTGAACCCAATTTTACTTAATGATATCAACCATGTCTCTTGGATTTTTGAAATTCCACTCACAGAAGCGGTAAAATTAAGTTATATGAAAATTTGAAAATTCTCCTAGGAGGTGGGTAAAAGACGGTAAAAAGTTCAATAAAATTTTTATATATCTAAAATTAATATAAATTGACTCCAATGAATTACTTTGAACTTATGTAGGTATTATGTATCTATTTTTACCTAAAATAAATTTAAATAAAGTAAATAATTATTTAAATAAAAAATTGGTTTTAACTAATAACTCAGTGTTTTTCACTATTCATCAAAAATTGAATGTTTTCAGAAAGATACCAAAAATTCACCCTCGACTAATTTCAATATTCTGAATCCAAAAATGAAGTCCATTTTGAAAAATAAAATTTATAAAATTTCAAAAAGTGGTATTACTATTCATAATGGCTAGTTTGATTGGTTGTGGTGTGTTAGAACTTGAATTTGCGTACAACACATGCTATTGTATTATTCAAAGAGAGGCGTACCGTGGAAGCTTGGGGTGTCACATTCTCCCCTCCTTCAAATAATTTCTTCCTCAAAATTTTTAGAGTATTACTGCATAAAAAGACACAGGTGGTTCTTCATCATAAGTTCCTCAGGTTCTCATGTTGCCTCTTCCATCTTATGGTTTCTCCGTAGAACTTTTACCAGACGAGTCGTCCGGTTTCTCAACACTTGTTCTCGGGTATCAAGAATCCTGACAGGCTCTTCGCAATAATACAGATCGAGTTCCAGTTATAATTCCTCATAGGTGAGTACATGCATTGGGTCAGACATGCATTTTCTCAACAGTCATTCGTTGAACACATCGTGAACTTTGGAGAGGCTTGGCGGCATTGCCAAATGGTAATCTATATCCCCAATTCGTTCTTGAATTTCAAAAGGTCCGATGTACCTAGGACTCAATTTACCTTTATTACCAAAACGTATAACTCCCTTCCATGGATATACCTTCAAGAAAAAATGATCACTGAATTGAAATTCCAAATCCTTCCTTCGATTATCGGCATAACTCTTCTGCCTACTTTGAGTTTCTTTGATGTGGGTTTGGATCACCTTCAACTTTTCTATTGTTTCCTCCACAAGTTTTGGGCCTACGAGTTTTCTTTCACCAACATCATCCCAACAGGTTGGTGTACGACATCTCTTTCTATATAATGCTTCATATAGTGCCATCTGAATACTTGAATAGAAGCTATTTTTATAGGAAAATTATACCAAAGGTAAATATTGATCCCACATACCTTGAAAATCAAGTGAGCAGGATCTCAACATGTATTCTAAGGTTTGAATAGTTCGTTATGATTGTCCATCTGTTTGAGGGTGATAGGCAGTGCTCAAATGAAGTTTAGTATCCAAGGATTTCTGAAGACTTTTCCCAAATATTGATGTAAAATGGGGATCACGATCAGAAACAATCGATAGGGGTACTCCATTAAGTCTTACAACTTCATTAATATACAGTCTTTCTAGACGTTCAAGTGTTAGATCTTCTCTTATATCAAGAAAATGTGCTGACATGGTAAGACGATCAACAATGACCCATATTTCATCGTTACTTCTAGGAGTCTTTGGTAGTCCCATGACAAAGTCCATTGTAATATTATCCCATTTCCACTCAGGTATGGGGAGAGGTTTCATGACTCCTCCAGGATATTGCCTTAAAACTTTCACTTGTTGACAAACAATACATCTTGACACAAAATCAGTAATCTCCCTCTTCATGTTGTCCCACCAAAAATGTTCCTTCAAATCTCTATACATCTTGCTGCTCCCAGGGTGTATAGAGAAATTGTAATTATGAGCATCATCCAACAATTCCTTTTTTAGATCAGGTATGTCGGGGACACAAAGTCTCTTCCAAAATTTCAAAATTCCATCTTCATACACAAAGTCACTCAATCTCCCATCATTCACAGCTTTAATCTTATTTTGTAACTCTTCATCATCAGTCTGAGAATTATCTATCCTTTCTAGTAAATATGGTTTGGCAACCATTTGAAATAGTATTGATGTTTCACCTTCCATGGTTATTCCCATATCCATCTTTACTAGATCCATGAAAATAGGATCCCTTTCAACTTTCATCTTGTTCAAAACTCCATGATCCTTTATGCTCAAAGCATCCGCTTCCTTATTTGCCTTCCCCGGGTGGTAGTGTATAGTGCAATCGTAATTATTGAGTAATTCAATCAATATTCTTTTCCTCATGTTTAGTTCTTTCTGTGATAAAATATACTTCAAACTCTTATGATCGGTATATATCTCACATTTTTCACCATAGAGATAATGTATCCATATCTTCAAAGAAAATATTACAGCTGCTAACTCAAGATCATGAGTAGGATAGTTTTTCTCATGAATTTTTAGCTGTCGTGATGCATAGGCAATAATCCAATCATTTTGTATAAGGACACAACCAAGTGCTTTCTTTGGTGTATCACTATAAATAAAAAACCCATCATTCCCCGATGGTAGAGTCAAGATAGGATTATTGACTAATATTCTATTCAGTTCTTCAAAACATTCTTCACACTCTTTTTTACAAACAAATTTAACCCCTTTACGTGTGAGCTTGGTTAATGGGTTAGCCAATCAGGTAAAATTCTAGACGAAATGCCGATAATAACCTACTAAACCAATAAAACTACATACCCCGGTTATACTCGTTGGTATTGGCCATTCTTGGATTGCTCTTGTCTTAGAAGGATCAATAGATATTCCATCCTTAGAGACAATATGGCCAATAAAAGAAATCCACTGAAGCCATAATTCACACTTGATAAACTTCCCGTATAATTCATTTCTTCCGAGGGTTTTCATAATGGTGCGTAAGTGATTTTCATGATCTTCATAGCTTTTAGAGTATACCAAGATATAATTAATAAATACCACTACAAATTCATCAAGATATTCCTTGAAAACTCTGTTCATTAGATCCATGAAAAAAGAGGGTGCATTAGTCAGCCCAAAAGGCATTACCGTAAACTCGTAATGCCCGTACCTGGTTCGAAATTCTGTTTTCGGAATGTCTTCCTTCTTCACACATAACTGATGATATCCAGAACGAAGGACAATCTTTGAAAAGTATTGATCTCCATGAAGTTGGTCAAATAAATTATCAATGCGAGGTAGGGGATACTTGTTCCTTATTGTTATAACATTGATTTCTCTGTAGTCAATGCACAGCCTCATAGATCCACCTTTCTTCTTAAAAAAAAGAACAAGGGCTCCCCATGGAGAAACACTAGGGTGAATAAATACCTTATTACTTAATTCCTCTAGTTATTTCTTCAGTTCCACTAATTCCATAGTGGCCATTCTATAAGGGGTCTTCGATATGGGCCTTGAACCAGAAATTAGGTCAATAGAAAACTCAATTTCTCGTTCTAGAGGATGTCCAGGTAAATCCTCTAAAAAAACATCAACATATTCTTTCATAATAGGTACATCCTCAATTCGAACATTCTTTTCCTCATCCACAGTAATTTCATTCTCTTCCTCCCCAATAATCAAATTTAGTTGAGCTACTGGGGGTGGATCTAGATAAGAATTAAGTGGTGACGTTTCTGCTCTAAAGATAAGGTACTCCTTATCATCATAAAAAATTGTTACCTCCTTCTTCTTATAATAAATTTTCGCATCATGGTCTGAAAGAAAATCCATACTGAGGATTATATCAAATTCAATCATGGGTATAATGATGAGATTAGCAGATAAAGAACATTTATATGCTCTGATGGGAACTGATTCACAAAAATTTGTTGCAACGATACTTTCCTTAAGAGTTTTGACTGAAAACTCCCATGTTAAATCAAATTTTAAATATCTAATTTTCTTAGCGAAATGGGAAGATATGAAATAATGCGATGATCTAGAATCAAATAAAATATTGGCTAAACATGAGGAAACCATTAAATTACCTTCCACCACGTCTTTAGGAGCTTCAACCTTAGCAGTAGTGAAAGCATAAGCTTGGCCTTGATCCCTTGGCCTTTTCTGAGGTAAGTTTCCCTGACGCTTAGGACATTAATTTGCATAATGTCCCATCTACCTACAATTTTATCACTAAAAATCGGTAGCTTCTTTCTTCCCCTTGCAATCATGAGCTTGGTGGACTTTTTCACCACACTTGTAACAGACTCCCATTCCCTTCAAGAAAGTACCGAGGTGTTTCTTACCACATTTAATGTAGGATGGATATTCAAGTTTTTTCTTTCTTCCCTTTATTTCTATTTCCAGAGTGATCAACAGATCTCTTCTTCTCATGCTTTGATTTAAAGTTTTAAGACTTAGTGAATTACTTTTCCGTCATGATAGCACATGAGACAATGTCTTCGTACATTGAGAAAGATTGTGATACTATTGCTCGACGGAGAAATGGGTTTAACCCGTCAAAGAAACGATCAATCTTACTCCTCGGGTTATGTATATAATCTGCAACATGCCTTTCTAACCTTGTAAAGTTAGCTTCATACTTTGCAAAATTCTCATCCCCCTTTTGAATCAGACTTAGAAATTGCCTTTCCATATCTGCTCGATGGTCATGAGGAAAGTATTTTTATAAGAAAATTTCTTTAAACTCCCTCCATTCCATACTTGATACTTCATCATCTTCCTTTGTGTTTTGAATCAATGACCACCAATGATCAGCATCTCCAGTGAGGTGGTAAACTTCCATGACAACTTTTTCCCTTTCACTACTCCCCAAGGCATGGAAAATTTTCTCTAAGGAATTGAACCATTGATCAGTTAATAGTGGATTTTTACCCCCATTAAATGTTGGTGGTTTTTGCCTCATGAAGCATTCTAACATTGATCCTCCACGCTGTGGATCAGGGTGCTCCATATGGGTAAGGTTATTATTCATAACCTGAGTGAGTTGTCCCAGTATAGTGATAAGATGATCAGCACCAGTTGTATCACCACCTACACTATAATTATCTTGAGTAGGAGGGAAATCCCTATATGGAGTGCGTGCATTGATACGGTTTCCATTCCTTCCAATAGGCGCCATTTCTAAAAAATTTCATAAACTGGATTAGTTTATGAATCGAAATACATATTTCCATACTTGTAAAACACTTAACATAAATTGAACAATTTATGGATATAATCCATAATCATAAAAATGTTTTCTTTGAAGAATTATATACTCATAAACCCTTCATAATGGTTTGTAAAGAAAATGAGAATTATCCTAAGCATATCCCCCGGGAGTGTCGTAACCAAGAGTGCAGCAAGGCCCGTTTTCGTGCACCAGTTCCCATTAGAGTCTAGCTCAAAGTGGTGTTTTCGGGTTTTACCCCTAGGTACATCTGTGCCAGAGCCACCTCTAACTACTCATATCCAGACAGAGATTTATTGCTCGGAAAACTCACAAAATCTCTACAACACCAAAATTATAGGAAGTTCTTCTATACTAATCCCTAAAGTCTTTCTTAGGGCTACGTGCTCTAATCAGAGTTTATCTAAATCTAGCCTTCAAGGTTTATTACTAAACTTTCTCTGATACCAACTGTAACACCCCGACCCCAGTTACCCAGAGTTGGTGCATTATTACATATCATTGGCATGATCACAAAAGATCAAGTCTCGAAAGATCAATCAGTTTAGTAGCCTTGGAAACACTAGATATATTCATAAGTCTTACATTACATCATAAAGTGAAAAAAACTACAACAAAATCTTGTCTTCATATCCCCTCATACTATCCCTATAGGACATTCATAAAATACTTATTCACATCCTAGGAAAAATAAAACATTGAAAGGGGTGAGCTCAGATGCTCAGTAAGGATAACAATATAGCGGAAACTTTTATAAATAAACATAAACATTTAAGGCAATGTATAACTAAAAAAAATCCTTTTAAACTTGAACTTCATCATAATATGGAAAAGATAAAATGAAATAATTCCATTTACTTATTCACATGGATATTCTAATAGTCGAATAATTACATGCAATATCAATAACCACTTCTATAATAATGGAATGCATAATGCCAGACTATCATAACCACATAGTCAAGGCCTTGTTCCAAGACTATAAATAATATTTTGTCAAGGCCTTATTCCAAGACACTAGTTTGTCTCATGAGACCTACCGATGCATTGAGGATCTATAGCTGGCTCCACCCGTCACTTAATAAGTCAAATGCATTCCTCATATGAAATGGTTTAAACATAACATAAACATTCGTATTGAAACTAGCATACGAAATGTCAACAATTTATCCATAAACCATGAATGGTATAAAAATAACACATCCATAGTGAACATATCACAAAACCTTCAATATAATATGGATGTTTTGTATAATGATAAATCAACTTTAAATAAGCTTAAAATCCATTAAAGGATGTTGACATAGATGAAATCAAAACTATTTGAGAGAAATATGTCCTTTTTGGAATCATTTAAAAGTCAAATAATTATAAAATAAAACCTTTATTTTGGAAATAATCTTATAATATTGTAAGGGAAGCTTCTATGATTTTATAACGGTGGAAAATAGCCGCACTCACTGTATAAGTTAAAAAAACATTCTTACCTTAAATTTGTCGAAAAGGTCAAAAGTACCTTGTTTGGAAAACGACGGAAAGATTCCTTTAAAAAACGTATAAGTTCAAATAAGGGTATAAATGACTTTAACCCACTATCTATTAAATAGTAATTTTTTTAAAGACATTTGTAAGAAACATGGATGTGGATGATAAAGAGGTCCCAGTAGATACTTATGTAAAAACTACCTCGAATAATAAAGAGATTGTGAAATTAACCCTTACCTTGTAGTTTTCCTTGGTCGAGGGTTGGTTAAACTCATCTATAATGGTGAAATAATTGTTATTAAATTATACAATAACCATATACATTAATATGATATCATATATGATCTTCTAATATTGCTTTGTTAAATATATTTTAGTATTATCATCGTTTTGGGTGTTAACTGATTCGTTCTCCTTTATATTTTTGGTTACATAAGCCATGTTTGTTATGAATAGGTATTATATTATTCATATACAGAATGATATCAAGTCATTAAACATTATTTTTAATCATAAAATTAAAATTATTCTTGAATGGATATGATGGGGAATGAATCTCATCGCGTTTGTGGAGACGATATTCCGTACGTACGCACGAGCGGAAATATCATTATTCTGATATTAAAATAGTATATAATTGGATGGTATATCATATATACAGAATTATTATCATGTTATATTTACTATTTAGATAAGTTATACTCATTATTATACACATCCAAATAATAATGTATTGAATAACAATTACACCACGACGTAGAGACGGTAAGTCATACGTACGCACATATGATGACATGTCATTCAAAGGATGGATAGAATACTGAATATGGTTGTACCATATTTATAATAATATAAAAGTATATAGAATATACTAGATTTATTATTTTATAATGGAAATAACAAAGAAATAAGAATTGGAAGAAGAAAGGAACTTGAAAGAGGGTGGTGAAAACATTACCCCTTCTTCGGGTTCTTCCATTTGATTTGATCAAAAGGGCTCCTTAGGTTGGCTTTATGATCAAACTAAGGACTCTAGGTTGAAGTGAGGGAAGATCAAAGGATATATGGGAAGAGGTTTTCTGAGTCAAATGGCTTTGAAGGTGTGAAATTGAGAGAAGGGGGAGTGCCCTTTTATAAGAGGGGTGAGGGGTACCTTAGGAAAAGCTAGAAATATTATTTTATAATAAATTACAATTCGGTTTCTAATGTCTCCAAAGTGACTTATTTCGAGTCTAAGGTGGGAATGGGTTGAAAACCACCCAAAAAATAGGTTTTAGATAGGTTTGGGTCATTATATTAATCTTATCTTTTAGTTTTAACTCTTAGTTAATTAGTTTCACATTTACCATGTCTCTTTGTATTTTTATGTTATATGGTTAATAAACATACTATAAACTTACAATAGAACCCCAAGTGGTTCATTAATTATACAACTATCATTATATAAGTATCTTGGATGAACCTTAGTTTTTTAGGAATGGAATATCAATTAATAATATATTTTTTTTTAAAAACGCTTTTATGTCAATTTTGACACTATTTGGTATTTTGTTTTTTCTAAATTTATAACAGCATTATTACTTCGAACCTAATTCATTTAATCAACCATAACATGTCATATTAACCTATAATTTTTTTTAATTCATTAAAAGTCTCAAATTATATTTATTTGGGTATTTATAATATAAATTATTTTAATTTTTCATTAATAAGGTAATTACTGCATCATCATTGGGTCATAAATAAATTAAATTATTTAATGTATAAAAATTATAAATAAAATACCATTATGTAGGAAATATTCTAACTTTCTAATGAATATTTAAAATCTAATTTATCTTATTTATAACCCTATAATAAAAATGTTTTAATTATTAAACATTGATTTTAACTCTTTTAACTATTATTTGAATTAAATAATAATAAATGTCCTAATCTAATCCAAGTGGACCAAAGAGGTTCATATTTTATTCCTAAGGTTGTTTTTGGTATAATTATACTTGTACAATATAATTAAGACATGTGTTAGGGTAATATTAATATCATTTTACCCTTAATTATCCTATTTACTTTTAACTGTGGTAAATAAAAGTAAAAAGTTACTATTCACCAAAAATTATTTTCATCTCATTGAACCACATTTTACTTATTGATATCAACCATGTCTCTCAGATTTTTGAAATTCTACTCACAGAAGTAGTAAAATTATGTTTTATGAAAATTTGCAAATTCTCCTAGGAGGTGGGTAAAAGACGGTAAAAAGTTCAATAAAATTTTTGTATATCTAAAATTAATATAAATTGACTTCAATGAATTAAATTGAACTTATATAGGTATTATGTATCTATTTTTACCTAAAAAAAATTAAATAAAATAAATAAAAATTTAAATAAAAAGTTGGTTTTAACTAATAACTAAGTGTTTTTCACTATTCATCAAAAATTGAAAGTTTTCAGAAAAATACGAAAAATTCACCCAAGGATAATTTTGATATTCCGAATCCAAAAATGAAGTCCATTTTGAAAAATAAACTTTATAAAATTTCAAAAAGGGGGTATTACTATTCATAACGGCTAGTTCGATTGGTTGTGGTGTGTTAGAACTCGAACTTGCGTACAACGCACGCTATTGTATTATTCAAAGAGATATGTACCGTGGAAGCTTGGGGTGTCACAGTAACAAAATCCAAGAAAAGTATTGCGTATACTGAAAGATAATAAGGTTTTTCATATATCAAAAGCTAATCTTTGTGTAGCATACAACATAATAAACCAAAGAAATTAAAAGAATATATCTCATAAAATCTTTGGGTGTTACAATTTATTCATAAATAATTATTATTTTAACTTAGTTATGAACTATTCAGATCTCTCTATATGATCCTCCTATCACTTTGAGTAAAAATAAAATAATTTATAGTAATAGTAACTTAGTATATCTAATAAATTGATAAATATAGGATCATGGATTTTTTATCCAAAACCTTATTAAAAGTTTCTGTGTTTTAAAATTTTACATTACTTCTACCAATTTACTTTATAAGCTCCACCTTTTATATTTTATTATAAACTGATTTATAAAAGTATTTATTATGTTCAATTGTTAACTCTTACCATTTTCACCATAATTATTTTATCATATAATTTTTTTGATCCATCTGAAATTTTTGAAAATTTAATTCAAAAATATGTTTTTATTTTTATTTTTAAGGTATTTTAAATTAAAATATTTTAAATCATTAATTAAAATAAACTTAGATTTACTTTATTTGGGATAAAAGTTTGTATAGGATTTAGTCTCTATAATTTTCTTGATAATAATACACTCTAGATAAAATATTCTATCGTGGCTCACATATAGGTTGGTACTCAAGAAATAGAAAATTAGAATTATTTTTTATTCTTTGGAAAAATTAATTATAAATATTAGAAGGAAAACATAGATTCTTCCATTATCAATACTAGAATAAATTTTTTCTTTATACTGAATAATTAATAAAAAATTCTTAAGAAACCTTTTGTGATATTTATCATGGAAGAAATAGTTAAGTTTGTATTAAATCATAAAGTTCTAAGCACTTTCCTACATTCAATTTTTAGAAATATTTATTTCAATAACCCAATTAATCATAGAAATAAATTAATATAATTATTTATAAACATTAATTATATTTATTTATATTGATAATAGTTTTATAAATAATTTTATAAAAGTTTTCTGTCGAAAAAGAATATTTTTATTTAACTAAATTATTTTCCATGAATTACATGGTTTTATTTAAAAGATAAATTTAATGATTTTATAAATCATAATTAATAAAATTAATTTCATTTTATTAATTAACATATCAAATATATATTTGGATTAATTTTTATAATTTTTCTTAAAAGATTGATTTTTTGAATGAATAGTGAAAATGATTATTTTTGAAAAACTATTATTTATTTTCATTAAATAAAGTAATTTAAGATTCAAATTAAATTTTTGATTTGGTTTTAAATTAAAATAAGAAAAAAATTATTAAATATAATATATATATTTCCATATTAATCAACATTATGTTTTATTTTGTTATAATTTCATTTTTATGATTAAAAACACAATTTTCTAAAAATTGTTTTCATTTTGTTTTGCGCACTTATATTAAAAGTAATTTCTTCCAATTATACAAATTTAATCTTTAAAAATGGATACCATATTCTTAATCAAGTGGGTCAAATTTATTAATGAGTTCAGTTACATTTTTGGTTATAATGAATAATAATAATGGTAAAAATGCGTCACCATGATAAAGGGTAAAACAGGTTAATAAAGATAAAAACTATGTGATAAATATTTGAAATATTATCTTAATTATTATTTAATTATTTTATTTAAAAAATTTTCACATTATATTAAAATTTGGAGAGTTTTTTTGGAGAATTTCCTATGATTAAGACTTAAAAATAATTAAAACTTTAGAAAAAACTACAAGTGTACCACTCCCCTCACTTATAAAAGGTAAACTCCTCTCCCCCTTCCTTAAGAATTTTGAATAATATAATTCATCCAATACCTAAAAAAAATCCCCCCAAAATCCCTAAAAAATATCAGAGGCCCGGTTCTTCTCAAAATACCAATCCTAGAAGGCTTAAGGTGTAAGCCAAAGGGAGATATCTGAGGAGAAGTGATAATTCATAACCAACCTATTTAAATTTTATTTCTTCTTCTAAATACTTAAATATTATTCCAGAATTATGAAAAAATAAAATTAGTATATTAAATATAATTAAATGGAATTATGACTATTTCAGAACCCTTTTTCATCTCCTTTTCCAAATTATGGGAAATGAAAACATCGCTCGTGTGTAGGTGTAGAATACCACATCCATGAAGTGATGTGTTTTGTTTTTCATCACTAAATCTTATGGATGGTTAAAATGATGAAACATATGAATATATATGATGTGTATGACATAATTATGATTCTATAAAATTAATATATTAGTTACCTTCTAATGCATTCCATTCTTTGTAAATTAATAACTTCACTTGTTTGTACGTGTTGAATACCACCTCCATGAAGCAATGCGATTCCTTTTTTGTTTTCAACTTCTAAATATGGTAATAAAGATGTAAATAAAGAATAAATATGAAAAATATACCATATTTATGATTATAAAAAATTAAAATATTATCTACTTTATTTCTTTTCCACTTGTTAGATGAAATGAAAATGTCGTTCATACATACATATATACTTCTGTCTTCGTGAAACGATGGGGTTTATTTTTCATTACCATGTTACATGGATTGTTTTAAAAGTACAAATAATGTAAAAATATGATAAATATAATTTTTTTAATATTATATAGATAATGGAACCATAACCTCTTTGACCACAGTGAACACACTGATGTGGTTTTGAGGTTATAAACTGAATAACCCCAAAATGTACAACATGAACTTAACCATTTTAGTAACTAAATAAAACATTGTAGTAAATGAAATAAAAGGAATAATAATAATATTAATTAAATTAACATGAAAATTTTTATTAATAAAGTATAAAACTTATATAATTTTGTTATTCAGGATTTAGAGGATGTACGAATCTAGAGGATACTTAAGGTAGACGATTTTATTTTAAAACACTGTTTAAAAAGTTTTAAAATTTTCTCCTCAATATCCATATACTTTTAAATGTTTCATGAATGTTATTTTTTATACATTAAAGTCTATTAAATTTCATTTTAAAATAATTTTGAATTTATTTATAAAGGTTTGAAAATTAATATTTGTAACATTTATTATACGGGTCACTTTTGACTATTTTTACCAAAGTACAAAAAGAATGTTTTTTAACGTAAACAAAATGAGTTTAATTTCCCTATATAATATAATTTATTTGTTATAAATATTACTCTTCATGTTTTCATAGTTTTAAAAAAAATTCTATTCTCATTGTCTTGGGGAATTTCTCATTTTAAATAGTTTTTAAAACTAAATGGAAATTAATTTTTGTTTTTATGAGAAAATGGAAAGTGTTTTTCTTATGGTTTCATATGAGTTTTTAAATAAGTTTATGATGAATAAGTGAAATATTAAATTTTTTTGATCATTATAGGGCTATTTATAATTATAGATGAAGAAAGGTGACCCCAATATAGCTCATGATGTTGGGTGAAAATGATGTATTGGGTGATGATTTGGTATTCAAAGCTGAAAATGAGGGAGATTTTCATGACCCGACCTATGTCGGGGCTAGAGCCACAACTCCCCCAAAGCCCACCTCAATGCAATAGTGCAGAGATATAAAAAGTTGAAACTGAAATGCATGCATACATCTATCCCAAACTAGAGTACAACCAATGTACTGAAGTAAAAAAGGGGAAACAATCACCCAACAAAAGAAAACTGTAAAAGTGTATAAAATACTTAGAAGGAGGGGGATCTATATCAAAAGTAACTGCTGAAAACTCCTCAGCCCAGCGCTGGTAAACACCTCAGTTGATGTAGCTCACTATTCTATGCTTGCCTTAGGTCATCCGTAGACTTCATAAAAATGTTTTTGGTCTGAAAAAGACACAAAACATGTATGGTAAAAGACCGTGTAGAGGTGAGTATAAAAATACTTAGTAGGAAACCCAAAAAACCAAAAAAATAGGGAAGAACTAAAAGGCAATAGTCCACTCGACATAGCCAGAGGGAACCCTATGGAGAGAGAAAATCCATCTCATCCTTAGATGTATATGAATAGTCAGATAAGTCCAAGAATAATCCCAAATAATAGATTAATAAAAAGTCTTTTTCCCACAGATTGACCCAAAAAGAGAGTGAATATAAACTAGTCCAAACACATGGAGCTCAAACAGGGAGAAGATGAAGTTCTCATTGAGTCTTTTCTACCTACAGTAGGAGAGTGGGCTCATCCAACCAGGAGAAGCTAAACATGGAAAGAATGTGGAATACCCCATGCGTCTTCACCTCCCGTGGAAGGAGAGTAACCAATAGTAAGGTATCATCAAATAATTGGTAAGTATACTCAGTCCCCAAGGGGTGTCAACACAAAATGTAAGAACACCATAAGGGCTCCCAAACAGCACCTAAATATACTCCTATCAGACTCGAAGTCTCATGATGTTCTAACCTCATATAAAAAAACATGATTACATTTAAGGATCTAAAGTTAGACACAAAAAACTAAGACAACACACTCCAAAAGCTCTACCATCCTAGATAACACTCATCCGAGGGATATAGTCCATCGGGAAGAAATCTACCATACTGAATGGTACGTACATACGTGAGAACGTGCTCCATAAGAAAAAAAAACTATATGGTCAAGCTATGGTTCACATCACCATAGGTTCTACCATCACTAGCCCATGCCCTGTACAAGGTTAAATAAACCAAGTAGAGAGACCTGATCCTCACCACTGCCCTGCAGTTGTGGGAGCACTACTCCAGGATATGCACCGCAAGCATCTTGAAGGGACCCACACCTCACCACTTCCCAATAGTATAGGAAGTACTAGCTCCTAAATAAAATGCGAAACCTCTATCACTCCTATATGGAGTGTCCCACACCTCAGTCCATCGAGGGAGCACTGAATCCTAATCAGGCATCATGCATATCAAGTGAAGGGGCCTACTCCTCTGATCTATACCCAAAGTTAGAGGGAGCTCCAACTCCAATGGAGGAACCACTCCTTGCAACAAATCAGAGATGGGAGAGTTCTACTCTATAGATGAGGATCCACACCCGATAATTATAGGGGAGTACTACTTAGAGAGAAGAGGACCCACACCCTATTTCAACCGGGGAGTACAACTTTGTAGATCAAGGACCCGTACCCTAACCTCGTAGGGGGTATCATTCTGTGGATAGAGGACCCACAACCTCGTATGACAGGGGAGTTTCGACTCTACCAGCTAGTTTAAAATGGGGGACCCGCACCCTAGCATGACAAGGAAGTATCAACCCTAGGGTAGAGGACCCACTCCCTAACACAGTAGGAAAATACAGACTCTTCCAACTCATTTACTATGGGGGACCCACACCCTGGTATGACATGGGTGTAGAGACCCCTAGCTAGAGAATCTTCTACCAGACATGATAGGGGAGTAACAACTCTACCGGAAGATTGTGTATGGAGGAACCACACCTTGGAACGTCAAGGGAGTTCCAAATCCAATGATAGATCACCCACACCCTATCACAGTATGAGAGTACCCACTCTACCTATATGTCACATATGGAGGACCCATGCCATGGTACCCCAAGGGAGTACCAACTCCATGGATGGAGGACCTTCAACCTAGTCCAATATGGGAGTTCCTACTCTATCTGGAAAACAAGCATGGGGGGACCATGCCCTGGAATGATAGGGGAGCACTGTCGAACTTTACAAACAATATGGGGAACCCACAGCCTAAACCATTAAGGGAGCACCAATTGTTCTGAAAGTCCATCGATAATGCCCAACATCTCACATGTCTACCTTGAACCCCAAGTATAAGGATCTCAATCACCTCACCTTGATATTATCCACTTTTCTCATCACTGACTCTCCCGCACGGTTGTAGGTTGCATAACAAGGATGCATCTTGGTGGGGAAATAATTCCTCTTCCTCATGAGTCCAAGGATATGTCAAACCATGTCTCACCAAAAAGAAATACCCAAAGGTAAAATAACCTACACACATGACTTGGGGGGTCCCATATCTACTAAAACAAATAGGTAAGGGAACCCCTCTCACTGATGCCACAAGGAAGTGCCAGTCCCAACATCTCTCTTCAAGAACCAGACAGATCTTTAGCATTGGTCAAGTGTTGCTAAGAGGAGCATCATTATTATTATACTTTGTGTAGTAACACCACTGTGGGTAGGGGAACCATGACCTATTATAGCAAGGAGAACCACCTTACTGGTCTAAATAGTCTAAGGGACCCACATCCTAAAGTTGAAGGGAAGGGTACCGACCCCGATGTCAACTTAGTGATTCTCCCTGATCACTGCCCAATATTTTCACCATTTCACAAGATTCTTGATCAAAATGTTCCAAATCATACCTCTTAGTCAAAAAATGAGGCCACCATTGCATTATATGTGAAAAAATTCTCAGTATAGGCTACTCACAAGCCTGAATCTAGGTCCCATAGAAGGAGATACAGAAGGCATAAAATATCAAGGAGATCTATTAGGAGTACATGACATGAACTGGGGCACACACGACATGTGAGCCCACCTGAACACCTAGTCGTGTATCCAATCAACATAGTTTCCACCCCTTTTAGGGGTACACAGTGTGTAGAGGAGGTACACAACATATTATACTTCACCCAGACCCTACCCGTGTAGTTTAACCTATGTCAGCGTACCAGACCCCATATATATGTACTTTTAATGTGTGTTAGTACATGGACATGTTTTATTACATGACTAACCATATCCATGTCCCATGGTCACACGGTTTGGGTTACTACACATCATATAACCTCGATACATGACATGTAGTCCCCAAAATTCATCTTCCCTGAATAGGAAGGGCTATATGGTTTGTGTAACTGAACTACACATTGTGTAGATGGTAATTCTAGTTGGGAATCTCCTTCCAAAACACATGACTTTCCCCAATTCAACCCAAAACCCATAAATCTAACAATAAGGGATCATAAATAATTGAAATTGGGCTCTAGAACTTTAGAATAATGCAAAATTAATGGGATTCAGAATAAAAATAAAAACCACCTACCTCTATGGAGAAATGCCAAAGGTTTAGATGAAGAATGATACCTGAATCATTTTTCTTCTCGATCTGATGATGATCTACTTTAGAAATAGAGATTAGCAGTACCTCATTACGTTGATTTTCCATCATTTCATCATATACAAAGGGTGAAGATGAGGGGAAACTGTCCTCTTTGGATGTACGCACCCAACATGAGGGAGGGGAGGGTTTTAGGTTAGTTTTATGTTAATTAATTAATTAATTAAACCTTCATTTAATTAATTATTCCACCATAAAACGACTTTCCAACTCTCATATGACAAAAAATCATAGTGCTGAAAAATTTATGAAATGCCTAGGGTAAACAAAATGTTTTGGAATCAACCATGATCTTAGTAATCTCATCCGAGACTCCACACAGAAGTTATTCAACTTTTCAAGTGAAATTGTGTGTGCATGAAAAAATATATTTAATATTTTTCAAATCACCCTGTCGAGGCTCTCTGGTCCTCAGATTCTTATGCCGACTTGACACCCAATTTTTTAAATATTCATCGAAATATTCCAAAGTCTTACAAGCCAAAACCTGGGTCTCTACATCACTACCACCATCAAATATTTTTGTCCTATAAAAGAAAAATTCTTGGCACATAGAAAAGAAATTGATCTCTACACTGGAACTTCCATGCCAACAAGCTCAGTAAGGGTTCACGTGCTTCTTAAAAGAATGCACTTAGGGGAAACAATATGGTCAAACCACTTTTACATCCAACTTATACCTGGAAAACATTATACATAAAATGGGAACATGTCTCCTTAGCTGCGATAGGTGAGAAATCACTAATCACCATGATCCATCTATAATCAAGGGGTCTAGAAGTACACCACCTCGCTAACCTGATGAAGATACTGATGAACCCCATAGTTTACATTAACCCATGGATGAACGGTCTTATGACCTCCTTAAGCATCTCTCGTTCAAGGTTGATGTTGAGTGTTCATGGGTACCAATGAATAAGAGAGGAGGGTAAACTCATCAACCTTGAGAATCTAGACATGGAAAGAACATGGAGTACCCCACATGGATTTTCCCCTATTATAAGGAGAGTAACCAGAACTAGAAAACACCTACACACCCTATAGAATCATACAACAATGTACAGATGGTAGAAAACTAATATATATTATGGAAACATCATATGGTCTAACTCTGCCACTATGGAATGATTATAAGAAAAGATCTTCACTGATCAACCTCACCCTGAACACACAAGTCAAAGGGACTCATCCTCTACACCTCGATACTATCCACATTGGGTGGAACTAACCCACCCTCATGATTCTAGCCATGTCATAGAAACATTCTTTGGTGGGGGAATAACCTCTCTTTCTCATGAATTTGAATCCACATCGAGCAATAACAACACAAGGTTCTACCAACACCCCTTGTCACCCTGGTCTAAAAATCGAGAAATAAGTGGGGAGAAAAGAGTACCCACAATAATGACTAATAATTGCTACTACAGAAAGTAGAAAGGACACAATTCATACCTCTATTCATCCTTATAGCTTCTGATTTGATGGCCTCTATGGACTATAGCTATCCTCACCCATGTCCTCAAGATCCCAGATCCTGGTGTGGAACACCTCTTACTGCAATCCCATCTCCTCTACCTCATATGCCATCTCACAAAACCCCCTGATCCAAGAACCACCTCTGCCAGGGTGGCCCATCTTCTGTCCCCCTCTGAGAAGCATGATGGGTTAAACAATCTCTAACAAGACGTCCCCAACCATTGAAATCATAACACTGCCTCTCCTATAGTTGACCTGATCCTCGATGCTTCTCCTACACTACAAACCCACATGCCTGATTCGAGGTATGGGTATGCCTCTTATGTCGTGATCCTATCTCCTCTATTATACCAGCTATTGCAGACACCATAGACTTGTGACTACCACCTTGGGTCACATCCACCTATTCCTTTGATAGGAATCTCCCTACTACCAGAGCTCGCTCCAGCACTCCATCATTGGTGGGAATGTAGAATTGAATTATGAATTCCATCATCTCTCAATGAAAACCCTGCTCGAAGGTCCATGCTGTGAAAAACCAGATCCCAAACCATATCTAGGGAGTATCACGACAGGTCTGTGAACCTCTCCAAAAACTCTGCCACAATCATGTTGCCCTTTCGAAGCTCCAAAATCTCCTGAATATGTATTGATCTAATTGTGTATGGGTATAAATATTCCTTGAAGAGTCGCTCGAACTCTACCGAAGAGAGAGTCACCTCATCATGGGACTGTATCACTAAAATCCACCATCACGAGGTTGAACCATGTAGAAGGCTCACCGCTAGGACCACCATCTAATCGAGAGGTGTCCTCACAAAATGGAAAAATCACGTGACTACCTCAAGATAGTCATATTATGCCTCGGGGTTTGGATCACCATAGAACCTCAAAGGTCACTACCTCTAGAACTTGTGCAATGCACTCAGCCTGTGTGCATCCTCAGCTTGAACTGCTAGCACAACCAACTACTCAATGGGTGGGGGAACTACTAACAAACCACCCAGAGGTAATGCCTTAGAATCAATACCCTACACTAAAGCCTCATCTTGGGGAGGATTGTTATCATGATCATACCACTGAATCCTATTTGGTTATTTTCATAGAGGCATCCTAAACATAAATCAATATGAACCATGGTTAAAGAGTATATTTAGGGAGTTGACTCAAGAAGGAAACTGAAATAAAATATAAAACCCATTCCTATATTATGCATGTACCATTATTTAGCATGAGAGAAGTACTCCAATGTACCGAGTCAGAAAGAAGTTTTTCAGTATCCTAGTAAATGAATACGTCATCCACCACACCAAAACTGGAAATTTTGGATTGAGAGATGAATTCGAAACATCCTAACACTATCGCTATGCAACCCAACTAAATCCTTTTAAGGGGAAAAGTTTGAACAACTTCCCAAGGAATGAACTTTCTCTGATACCACTCTATCATGACCCAACCCATGCCGGGGAACAATCCAAAATTCCCCCAAGCCTGTGTCTGTAGGCTAGGGGTTGGAGATAATCTCTAAAGGCATAAATAAACTCGGGGAGGCCCTTGTATAAAGTACCTATACTCACACACCCAAAAACACCTCAATGAAAATGTGTAGAGATATTTAAATATGAAACTGAAATCCATGCATACATCTATTCCAAACTATAGTATAACAAAAGTATTAAAGTAAAAATGAAAAAAAAGAATCTACCAAAAGAAACTGTAAATGTTTTTGACCTGCTTAGAAGGAGGGGATCTATGTCAAAAGTAACTACTGGAAAGCTCCTTGTCCTAGATCTGGTAAATACCTTGCTTGATCTAGCTCGCTAAGATCCACCAACCTCGGGTCCTCTATGGTCTTTGTTGAAAGGTATGTGGTCTTCACAAGACACAAAACATGTGCAGGAAAATACCCTATAGGGGTGAGTATAAGAATACCCAGTAGGCACCCCCAAAACCCAAAAATATAGGGAGGAACTGAATGGTGAAAATCCACTCAACCTAGCTAGAGGGAACCCCATTGAGAGAGTAACTCCATCTCGAATCATATTTAGATATATATGACTAGTTAGAAAAGTTAAAGAAGAATCCCTGATAAGATAATAAGAAAAATAATTTGTCCCATATCTCAACCAAATAAGAGAGTGAAAGTAAACTCATCCTAAAAAAAGGAGATCAACATGGTGAGAAGTTTAACTTCTCATTGAGCCTTTTCTTCCTATATAAGTAGAGTGGAATTATCCAACCACAAGAAGCTAAACATGAAAAGTACATGGCATACCCCATGTGTCTTCACCTCCCATAGAAGGAGAGTAATCAAAAGTAAGGTATGCACACAGAAGTGGTAAGTATATTTAGTCTGCAAGGGGTGTCAACCTAGAACGTGAAAAAACTGCAAGGCCGCCTAGAAATCACCTAGATATACTCATATTAGACTACAAGTCTCATGAGGTTATGACCTCATAGCCAGCAACAGGATTACATTCAAGGATCTAATGGTAAAAAAACAAAACCATGAGAACAAAATCCATGAGATCTTCCATCCCAGATGGAACCCGTGTAAGAGATACACTACATCAGGAACATATCTACCATACCTAATGGTAGGTACATTCGCAAGAATGTGATCCATCAGGAACAACCTATAAGGTCCATCTATGGTTCCTAGCACCAGAGGTTCTTCCATCGCTAACCTATACCCTGTACAAGGCTAGACAAACCAAGTGGAGAACCCCTCTCCTTACCACTAACATACAATTAAGGGAGGACTACTTCAAGATATGCATCACATGCATCTCGAAGGGACATACACCTCACCACTTCCTAGTAGTTGAGGGAGTTCTAGATTTTAACTAACCCACAAAACCTTGATCGCTCCTATATGGAGGGGACCACACCTCAGTCCATCGAGGGAGAACTGACTCCTAACCATGCATTAAACATATAAAGTGTAGGGGCCCGCTCCTTGGATCTATAACCAAAGGGAGAGGGAGCTACAACTCAAATGGAGGACCCACTCCCCAATGCAACTCAATGACAGGGTAGTGCTACTCCATAGATGAGGAGTTGCACCCTAGAACAGAAGGGGAGTAATAATAAGATAAAAGAGGACCCACACCCTGGTATGATAGAGGAGTAAAACTATTTAGATCAAGGACCCACACCATAACCTATTAGGGGAGTACCATTCTGTTTCTAGAGGAACCACAACCTGGTACGACAGGGGAGTACTAACTCTACCAGCCAGTTTACAATGGGGGACCTGCACCCTGGCACAACATGGGAGTAGTGATTTCAGGCTAGAGGACCCACTCCCTAGAATGGAATGGGAGTACCAACTCTGATGTCTCATTTAATATGGGGGACCTACAACCTAGTACGATAGTGGAGTACCACCCCTTCGCTAGAGGACCCACTCCCTGACATGACAGGTGAGTACCGACTCTGGTGAAACATATGGTATAGAGGACCCGCAACCTAGTGTATTAGGGTAGTACCTACTCCATGGATAGAGGAACTGAACCCTATTCCAATAGGGAAGTTCCTACTCTTTTTGTTCAATAATTATGGAGGGACCACACCCTAGTATGATAGGGGAGAACAGTCCAAATTTATGAATGATATAGGGAACCCATGCCCTAAACCATAAGGGGAGCACCAACAATTCCAAAATTTTATTGACGATTCATAACACCTCAAGTGTCTACCCTAAACCCATAAGTATAAGGAAATAAATAACCACACATTTATACAATCTTCTTTGGTTGGAACTAACTCACCTGCATGGTTTTAGGTCGCGCCACAAGGATGCATATGAGTGGGGAAAGTGTTCCTCTTCCTTGTGAGTCCAAGGCTATGTAAAACCATGTCTCATACCAAAGAACTACAAAAAGGTAAAAGAACCCACACCCACAATGTGGGGAGTCCCTTCTATATTAAAATAAAGAGGTAATGGAAACCCACGCCCTGATGCCATAAGGGAGTTCCAGTCGTAACATCTCTCTTCAAGAACCACAATGATCTCCAACATCGGTCAAGCACCACTAAGAGAAGCATCACACATATTATAATTTTTATAGTAACACCACCATGATTAGGGGAAATATTCCCTATTCTAGTAGGTGATCACCACCTTATTGGTCTAAAGAGTCCAAGGGACCCACATCATAAAGTTGAAGGGAAGGGTACCAACCTCTATGTTAACCAAGTGATTCAGCCTGATCACTGCACAAGATTTTCTACATTACACAGGATTATTGATCTAAATGTGCCACCTCATACCTTGTAGGCTAAAACTAAGGTCACCATCACATTCTACATAGAAAAAAACTCAGGATAGGATACTCACAAGCCTTAATTTGAGTCCAAAAGAAGGATATACAGAAGGAAAAAAATATCAAGGAGATCCCCTAGGAGTACACATCATGCACTAGGGAACACACAATGTGTGAGCCTACCCAAGAACCTATCCACGCATTTGGTCAACATTTTTCCACCATATATAGGGGTACATGGCCTGTACAGGAGGTAAATGGAAAGTTCCACTTCACCCAACCCCTGGCTATGTAGTTTAACCCATGTCCGTGTACTTTGGACATGTGTTAGTACATGACCATGTGTTCTTACATGGATATCCCAATCCATGTACGATGGTCACATGGTTTGGGGCACTACATGATGTGTAACCTCAGAACACAGTGTGTAGTCCCGAAAGTTTATCTTCCCTAAATAGAAAGAGATACACGGTGTGTGTCACTAAACTACACGCCATGTAGTCGGTAATTCCAGCTAAGAATCACCTGAAAAAACACCCAATTCATCCTAATTCAACCCAAAACCCATCGATCTACCTAATAGGGATCATAAACAATTGAAATAGGTCTCTAGAACTTTAGAATAACAAAAAACAAATGGGATTGAGACTAAAAATCAAAACCAACTACCTAAATGGAAAAACACCGAATATTTGGATGATAAATGACTCTCGAATCATTCCACTTATCGATATAATGATTATGTGATTCATAAATAGAGATCAGAGACACCTCATTGCTTCGATTTGGTGTCAGTTCATCGTAGCCAAATGGAGAAGAGGAGGGGAAGATCTCCTCTTTGGTTATGCGCACCCAACATGAGGGAGGGGAGAGTTTTAGGTTAATTAATTAATTAAACTTTCATTTAATTAATTATTCCACCATAAAACAACCCGCTAACTCACCTTCATCCAAAAATCCTAGTGAATACAACTTTATGTCTCACCTAGGGTAAATACGATATTTTGGACTCAACTGCGGCCTCATAAATCTAATCCAAGACTCCACACAATATTTATTTCTCTTTTCAAAAGAAACTATTTTCACATGAAAAAATATATTTAATATTTTAAAAAGCACCACACCGAGGCTCTCTGGGTCTCGGATTCCCTTTCTGACTCAGTGCTTGGCTTCATAAATATTCCTCAAAATATTCCAAAGTCTTACAGGTTAAAACCTGGGTCTCTACAGAGATAACCTGGTAGGTTAGTCATACGTAATTAAATGGTCTTTAGTTATTCTAATACAAGTTAAAAATGAATGAACAAGGGTTATTAATATGATGTTATAAGATACCTATATTATGATTTTAAAAAGTAGTTTTTATGGAAATATTTTGATTTCATGAGGTAAGAAAGGAATAAAGGTGAAAAGTTTATTTTACAAAGTAATTTTCTCATGTGTTCCCATGTGCCACATGATGCCTTCATAGTTTTTACTATTCTTTATAATTGTTTTCAAGTATTTTATTTGGGTGAATAATTATTTTCACTTATGTAAATGTATTATTTATTTTCTCAAAGTTTTATTGTGAAAAGGGTAAATGTAGTCATGGTTTCCATTTTTTCACTATAATAACTAGATCACTTTATTTTTATATCCCTTACTAATATATTTTTTGTTTATAACACGTTTTAAAATTCATATTTTAGGATTCAAGGATGAGTATACATTTTAGAAAGTTCAATATTTTCACTATGGTTTCTCATCTTAAATAGAGCAAACATGTCTTAAATAAAACAAGGGTCTAAACTTAAAGCTCAATTTTTGTGTAAAAAATTTATATTGTGTGAAAGTTTACACTTTATTATGTAAAACTTTCACCAAATTATGTAAAACTTTAAACCTAAATGATCCTATAAATGTAAAAAAGTGAAACATTTGTTATAAATCATGTAATTATGGGTTGTTAAAGTTATAAGGTGTTATTGTTGGTATAAAAGAAAATGTTAAAATACCTTTAGAAGTTAGGATAATTTTAATAGAAACTTTAAATATACTCTAATTTATGGTCATATCATCATGATATAGATTTTGAATATTTTAATATTACTTCATATAATCCATGTTTTTTCAGAATGATTTTCCATAGTGGAAATAAGGAATATGAAGTAAGAAGGCATCAAGAGGAAAATAAAATTCAAAATCAATAACATGGAAATGTTGGAATTGAGTAGTTTTTGGAAGAGTTGACTTAGTTGACACTGTCTATTAATGGTGGAACCCATGAATAGAGTGACTGAATTATATACAAAGGAACATGTCTATAGTAGAGAATTTCATGAAACAGGAAATTCTGGAATTTAGGGGATCTTTAGACCTAGTAAAATATAAAGGATTAATAAATTATTTAAAAATGATATTTGAAGTTGTGGTGTGTATATAACACCAAAAGGTAACTCTTACTATTTATCATTTTGAGGGAAAAGTTGATATATGGTGGTCTCTGATTATGAATACTATAGAAAAATGATGATATTGATTCCATTAAGTGGATGAAATTTAAAGATATTTTTTTTGAGAAGTATTTTCCAAATGTTATTTAGATTATAATGGAAAGAAAATTTCTAGAGTAGATGGAAAAGAAAGAAGACTTAGTGGATCCTTAAGAGTAAAATTTTACTAGACTTTCCTGATATGCATCAAATTTTGTTATAGATCATGAGAGTAAAATTGATAGATTTTACATCGGTCTAAAGCCAAGTTTATGAAGAGAACTAGACCCTCATGAATTTAAAAATTATGAGGAATTTTTTCATTGTATTGAGAAAGTTGATATGGAGTTTTCCGATACTTATGTACTTAGTAATGACAAAAGTAAGAAGTGGTCAAGGTGGAAAGAAATGTAGAAGTATAAAAATGATAAATATAGAGTTAATCCCCCCAAATATTGAAAATATGGAAAAAGAAATTTTAAATAATGTTTGGTAGGATCAGTAAAGTGTTACCGATGTGGTGATCTTGTCCATTTGGATCATGACTACAAGTAAAATAGTTATAATTAGACTAAAATAGGAAAACAGATCGTCAAATAGCTATGATATGTTTTAGTTGAAACGAGTTGGGTCATTATAATAATTTTTGTCCAAATTTAGTTACTCAACATGGGAATCATCAATACCAAAAGCATAAAGGTGTGGGAAAGTCTTTTTATACTACTATGATAGATTTTGGACAATAAAATAATGTGGTGTTAGGTATATTACTTTTTTATTTAGATTATTCCATTTTCTATTTTGACTAGTGACCCAAGCATTATTTTATTTGTAAGGAATTTATAATTAAAATTTAAATAACATCTCAAGGAATGGAGTCATAAATTTTGATAAAGACTCTTGAGGGTAGTATAAAGGAAATAAAAATTTATATAAATCTTTTTGTTATCATATGTAGAATGATATTTCCTAATTTTTATCATCCTATTTTAGATTTTTATGTTATTTTGGGTATGGTTTGGATTTTAGTTTATCAAGATGAGATATAATTTTGAGATAAAAAATCCATATTCAATTTTTATAGTGAATTTAAATTGGTATATAATAATGAGTTCATACCTTTGATAACTTATCCGAGATGCTGATAAATTGGTAAAAGAAAAAAGTGAAAGTTATCATGAAAAAATCGTAAAAACAAAAGTAACTCTTAAAATTAGTGATGTGCTAGTGGTAAATTTATACATGGATGTATTACCTAATGATTTTATTAGTGTTATTACTAATCAGGAGTTTGAATTTACTGTTGAACTAATTCTTTATGGTAAGCTAATTTTAAAACCCCCTTATCGAATGACTTAAATTGAGTTTTTATAACTAAAAAATTTGTTACATGATTTTCTTGATAAGAGTTTTATCTGTAACGCCCCGACCCCAGCTACCCAGAGTCGGTGCATTACTTCGTAACATTGTCATGATCACAAAAGATCAAGTCTCGAAAGACCGATTAGTTTAGTAGCCTTGGAAACACTAGATACATTCGTAAACGTTACATTACATCATAAAGTGAAAAACTACAATAACATAGTCTCCATAGTCCACACTTCTATCCTCTTCGGACTATCCCTGTAGGTCATTCCTAAAATACTTCTTCACATCCTGGAAAATATTAAAACATTGAAAGGGGTGAGCTCAGATGCTCAGTAAGGTTAACAATATAGCGGAAGCTTTCATAAATAAAAATTAACATTTAAGGCAATGAATAACTAAAACAAAAGCCTTTTAAACTTGAAATTCAACATAATATGGCAAAAGTAAAATGAGATAATGCCATTTAATTCTTCACATGGATATTCTACTGGTCGAATAATCACATGCAATATCAATAACCACTTTCATAATGATGGAATGCATAATGCCAGACTATCATAACCACGTAGTCAAGGCCTCGTGCCAAGACCACAAATAAGATTTTGTCAAGGCCTCGTGCCAAGACACTAGTTTGTCTCATGAGACCTGCCGATGCATCGAGGAGCTATAGCGAGCTCCACCCGTCACTTATTTAGTCCAATGCATTCCTCATATGAATAGGTTTAAACATTTCATAAACCATAACATAATCGTATCACATAAAACATTCATAAAGGAAACATAACATTTCCAAATTTCAATCACAAGATAACAATACAACACATTGATATAATAAAAATTCTTTCAAAACCATTTTCAATACCAAAATAAAAGAAAGTTAAAACATTGTATTTATTTTTCATTAAGAAAAAGTGATGGCTTGTAGAGGAAGCCGAAACTCAAATAATGGTCACGGCGGCGGAGAAGTCGTTGTCACCACATAAGTACGGAAAGAAAAACATTCCCTTTTTGTCGTTTAGTAAAACGCTTCGTATAAAAAGATTCCTTTTGAATAAACATAAAAGTCAAAGGGGTTTATACACCGTATAAAAGAAAGTTATGTATAAAGCCAAATATACCTCAATGAAAGGAGATTGAGACAAAGTCCTTAAAAAGATCATTTTTAAAATAAAATAGATCTATTATGTGTATTCACTATATGTACACATAAAGAATGCAAAATAAGACATAATAATATTATGACATAATTTGAAAGTAGGAGATTAACCCAAAGAATGGAAGTTGGGTTAAGAAATTCCCTTACCTCATGTCCGACTTGACTCAACCGTTCTTTAACCTCCTGAATAATAAACTAGAGTTAATATATACCTTATTAAGAACCATTTTTAATTTCATTATCCTTTTTATATCACTTATTACAATGTTATGAACATTATGTAATTATTTAAATTAATAACGGTCGTTTTGTCGATCTTTGTTACTTGAGTCAACAATAAATTTCTTATAATTACAAGTTGTTTATGTGGTGGAATATCCATTATCTCCAGAATTATATTCATGATTTAGATGTCATATATATCATATATATCCAGTATATACATTCATTTATAATATTACGTAACATTTAGAGGTAAGAAATGAAATGCACCGTTCATGGAGACGGTAAGCCGTACGTACGCATGAACGCTACTTTCATTTAAATTTCATATTTAATGGAACTAAATCATAATGATATAAATGTATAATATAATTCCAGTATAATATAGTGTATAATACCATTTACTCCATCCTTTATACATCCCACATATGGCATTAACGATTCAAATCACTTTGAGGGGGCGGTAGTCCGCACTTCCTAAAATGAAATTATCGCGTTTTACCCATAATGGAAATCATAAAGTATGCCATAAATGACAAATACAGAAGCATAAGTAAAAAATAAACATATTATATATCATATATAAAAATAGTGACATCTTAATGGCCACCTTTTAAGGTGTTATATGAGTGTTGAACAATCATCGTTTCGTGAGGCAGAAATTCGCCATCCACAGAAACCGTATGTTCTTTAACCATTAGATGTAGGTGTGTGTAAGTGTAGCTCGAATAATTCTTATAACAACATCCTATTATATTGAGGATACTGGTGTTGTTACAAAAGAAATGAATAAAAATAGTTTAGGGGGTTGGAGAAGAAAAATAAAACAAAACAACATTAGAGAAGACATTACCTCAAAATCGGGTAACTCTTTTTGATTTGAGCCAAAGGCTTCCTTGGGAAGCGTTCTGCCCAAAGTGAGGCTTCTAGGAGTAAGAGGGGGAAGTTGGGAGAGTATTTGGGCAGAGGTTGGCCAAGCCAAATGGCTTGATGGTGTGAATAATGTGGGAGAGGTGGGGGCCTTTTATAAGTGGAGAGGAGGGGCACTTTTGGAAAGATTGAAATGTTACATTATTTCACAATGCTTTTCGGATTCTAAAGGTCCCACACTTATATAATTCGAGTATAAGGTGATAAGGTTTCGAAATCTCATCATCCAATAGGCTTTGGACAAGTGTAAGCCTTGGATTTTGCATTATCTTCTCATTTTATTTAAATCGTTAAATAATGAGGTCATCACTGCATCATAATGATGTCATAAATAATTTAATTTATTTAATGTCTAAAAATTATAAATAAAATAATATGATGTAGGAAATCTTTTTAGATTTCTAATGAATATTTATAGTCAAAATTTGGACTTGTGTAACCCCACTTAAAAACTGTTTTAGTAAAATAACTCATGTTTGTGTCAATTTAATTTTAACATTAAATAAATATATATTAATGTCATTTTCCAACCAAAGTGTCTCCATGGGGTCCCCAAGTTGACCCATGAGTTGTCTTGGTCGGCCATGACTCATCCAATAGGAGTAGGAGAAGTGTCAAGCTCATATCATATTATTAAAATATTATTTTTACCTTAAACTACACTAATTACCTCTAATCGCGATTAAGAACTTAAAAGTTACTATTCACCAAAAAATTATTTTAATCTCATTGAACCACATTTTACTTCTTAATGACAACCATGTATGTCGGATTTTTGAAAATCTAATCACAGAAGTGGTAATATTTCATTTAAACGAAACATCAGTTATTTAACTACCACTTAGTGGTTTCACTATTCATCAAAAATTGAAGTTTTTCAGAACAATTCCAAAATTTCACCCTAAGCTATAATTGATATTCCGAATTAAAAAATGATGTCTATTTTACAAAATTACAAACATATAAGTTGCATTAATTAATTTTATAATTAATTCCCGCTGTCACAACAAATAGCGTGTTTTAAGAAACAATTTATATCAAAAGATTGGCAATTGTTTATATCCAATTTCAATGTTAAATTAATTGTAATGACCACCATTGGATAAAATGGTAAAAATAAATTATAATTATACTTTAAAACCACTCAATAGTATAACTTATCATTACAAATTATTTTGATTAAAAAAGTTGTTTTAAGTGATTTTCACTATTCATAAAAAATTAGAAGTTCTCAGAAAAATACCAAAAATTCAACATAGGCTAATTTCGATATTCCGAATCCAAAAATGAAGTCCATTTTGAAATATAAAATTTCAATAATTTTAAAAAGTGGTTATTACTATTCATAACGGCTACTTTGATTAGTCGCAGTGTTTTAGAACTCGAAGTTGCGTACAATGCAAGCTATTACATTATTGAATTAGAAGCGTATCATGGAGGCTCGGGGTGTTACATTATCTACCCTAAAACTTCTCCTTATGGTGAACTTATTATATTTTTTAAAAAGGATGGTTCCATGATACTTTTCATTCACTATTGAGCACTCAATAAAATCATTGTTAAGAATCAGTATCAGTTTCTTCAAATTGATGATTTATTTGATCACCTCTAGGGAGATTAGTTTTTTAAAAGGTTAATCTCAGGTCTAGTTATCATCAGATGAAGGTGAAGGAGGAAGATATTCCAAAGGCGTCTTTTCATATTATGTATGATCATTACAATGAAGAAAATCTGTATTTATGGATCTAATAAATAGATTGTTCCATGAGTATTTGGATAAATTTTATCAATTATATTCTTGTATACTCTAATAGCTATGAATTTATTGAGAAAAAACTAAACATTATTTTTCAAAATTTTAAAAGAAAAATTTTCATGGAAAATTAAGTAAATGTTAATTTTGACTACAACATATTTATTTTCTTTGATATATTATTTCTAAATATTCTATAACTATCTATATTACTAAAAATAAAGGGGTTTAAGAGTGTTATAGGTCTAAAAATGTCACTAGGATTTAGAGTTTTCTTCGATTAGTGGGTTACTACCAATGGTTTGTTGATAACTTTACTCAGATATATTGACCACTAACTAAGATAACTCAAAAAGTACACAGATTAATTTTGACTAAGGAATGATATGAATTCTATTAGGAAATGAAATGAATATTGTTTAATTTTATATTTTAATATTTTACAACAAGAAATGGTGAATTTATTATTTACACTAATGATTATTTGAAGGGAATTGGTTGTATCTTAATTCTGAATGATTGAGTTATCACGTATGGTTCTCTTATATTGAAACCAAATGAGGATAATTATCATATACATTAATTTGATCTAGTTATAATAGTTTTTAATTAAAAAATATGGAGGAATCATTTATATGGGGATAAATTTGAAATATATACAGATCATAAAATTTTAAATTATATATTCACTCAAAAAAATTGAACACAAGGCATAGAAGATGGATAAAACTGATTAAAAAGAAAATACGTAAGATAATGACATGATTTGAAAAGATAATGCATGATTAACTATTTTATGATTGAAAAATGATCCTTTAGTTAATTATTTAATGAATATTAGTTTTGAAACTATGTATACAGAAACTTATTCTATTTAGGCTCATCTATCAGTGAAATATTCTTTGTTAGAAATAATTAAGGATGCTCACAAGGAAGATATTTTTTACAATAAAGAGTGAAATTAATCAAGAAGGGTAATTTTCTTAAGCTTAATGTTGATAAATAATGTGTTGTAATATTTTTAAAGAGGTTGTGTGTGCCAAATGATTCCCAGTTGAATAAGGAATTGTATAGTGAAGATCACACTTCTCTATTTTTCATTAATCATTGAAGTGATAATATGTACAAAGATACATGGAAATATTATTGGTGGTAATAGATGAAGAAAGATACTACAGATTTTACTATGAAATGTTTAGATTTTCAACTATTTAATGTTGAGATATAACTACTAAAGGTGATGATTTATCCTTTTCTAGTTTTTGAATGGAAATGGGATAATATATCCATGGATTTCATGGTGGGATTAACAAATAAATATTGAGGTAATAATGAAATTTTGGTTATTATTTATCATTGAACTAAATCTGTGCATCTTATTCTTATTCGAGATACTATGTGTTTGGATTAAATTTCTAGAATTTATATTTAATGGGTTATCATATTACATGGATTACTTCAGTCTATTATATCTAATAATGATCCCAGATTCACTTCAAAATTTTTTAAATGACTTAAAAAATCATTGGGTACTGAATTAAATTTTAGAATAATATTTTATCCTCAATCTAATGGATAGTCATAATGAAAAATTTAGAATTGGGAAGACATTCTTTAGGATTTCTATTTGGATTATTAGGTAAGTTGGGATTAGAATATTTCATTGATGGAAATTTCTTACAATAATAGTTTTTATTCTAGTATATAGATGACACCTTTTGAGGCATTATATGGAAAGCAATGTTGAACTCCATAATGTTGGGATGAAGTTAGTGAAATGAATTTTTTGGGATCAGAACTGGTAGAATAAATGGCGGAGAATGTAAAGATGATTTAGTAGAACATTATTATAGATTAGAGTAGGTAAAAGTGTTATGGATATTGAAGGAGTAAAGATCTCTCATTTGAGGTAGGTGATCATGTTTTTCTTAAAGTATCTTCATGGAAAATTGTTATGCATTTTGATAGAAAGGTAAAGTTAGGTCTATGGTTTATTGGTACATATGAAATTATGAACTAATGTTGGATTAGTTACTTACATAATAGCTTTACATATGAGTTTATCTCTCATACATTATGTGTTTCATGTTTCTTTTATAAAAAATCATGTACCTGATGCATCACATGTTTTGATCCCTAAAGTAGTGCAGTTAGAGGAGGATATCTCTTATGAAGAAAATATGGTTTAGATTTTGGATAAAAGATATGTGGTACTAAAAAATAAGGCGATTCACCAGGAAAAGGTTTTATGGAATAATAAAATTATTTAGTAAGTAACATGGTAATCATAAAAATGTTACAAGGGAAAAGTAGCCTCACTTATTTAAGTAATGAATAAAACTGGGTGGACATAAATTCCTAAGGGGGATGAATTTGAAAACCTTGATAATCCTAGAAATAAATCAATATTGTGATTTATAATCATTAATTTTATGGATTTATAATCATAAAAGTTTTATAAATAATTTTATAAAAGTTTTTGGTTGAAAAAAGGAATAGTTTTATTTGACTAAATTGTTTTTCCTAGAATTAAATGGTTTTATTTAAAATAGAAATTCATTTATTTTTATAAATTGAATTCGATAAAATGGAATTCATTTTTGGAATCAATATATCAAATATATTTTTTCATAAATTTTTGGAATATTTCTGAAATTATAGATTTTTGAGTGAATAGTGAAAAATGATGATTTTTGAAAACTTTTCATTTTATTAAACATAATATAAATAATTTCTTATGAATCAATATTATATTTTATTTTGGTATAAATTCATTTTTATACTTAAAATCACAATTTTCTAAAACTCATTTTTTATTGAATTTTGCACACTTATATTAAAAGTAATTTTTACCACTTATACAAATTGAATCTTAAAAAATGGATTCCATTTTTTGGGATTAGGGAGTTCAAATTTAGTAATGATTTAAATTTCATTTTTGGTCATCATGAATAGTAATCATGGTAAAAATGTGTTACAATAGTAAAGGTTAAATCAGGTTAATTATGTTAAAAACTAAGTGATAAGGAAAAAATATTATCTTAATTATTATTATGTGATTTTATTTACACAATTATCACCTTATATTATAATCTGTATAGTTTTGAATCCACTTTCCCATGATGAAGACTTTAAAATATTTAAATGTTTATAAATAATTACAAGTGCACTACTCCCCTCACTTATAAATGGGAACCTCCTCTCCTCACTTAATCAGAGATTTTGAGAACTATAGTTTAGAAAACACCTAAAAAAATTTCCCAAAAATACCTCCCCACATTCTATAGTTCTTGGTCTTCTAAAAATATCAATCCTAGAAGGCTTACTATGTAAGCCAAAGGGAGAAATCTAAGGGGATGGTATAAGTCATAACTGACCTATTTCACATTCATTTCTTCTTCTAAATACATAAAATATCATTAAACCTTGGTGAAATAATAACATCAGTATCTTTAATATGTTTAAATGTTATTATGATGATGGTACAACCCTTTTTCATATCCTTTACCATCTTATGGGAAATTAAAATATCACCCATGCGTACGTGTGGAATACAACCTGTACAAAGCACCGTGATTCATTTTTCATCACCAGATCATATGGATAGCTAAAATGATGAAATAAAATAAAATAAAATATATTTATGACATAATTATTATTCTATAAAATTAACAAATTACTTACCTTATTACCCTTTCCATTCTTTTAGAAATTGATAACGTCGCTCATGAATATGTGTGTAATACCACCTCCATGAAGTAATGTGATTAATTTTTCATTTTCACCTTATAAGGATGGTCATAAGGTTTAAAATAATAATAAAATATTAAATTTAAAACATATTTATGATTTTTGAAAATTAAAATATTTTCTACATTATTTATTTTCCACCCATTAAAAAATGAAAATGTCCTTTATGCATACGTATGGACTACCATCTCCATGAATCTATGTGGTTTTTTTAATGACTACCCTAAATGGTTGGTTTGAAAAGTGTGTATAATTTATATGCATGATAAAGATAAATTTTTTAATATTTTTGAGGTAATGTAACCATAACTCCTTTGACCATAGTTGTAAGGACCCGTGTTTTTCCGGACTGTAATTTTGTGTAAAAATTTTAATGTTTTATTTTGGACGCTTGTAAAGGGGGTAAAACTGTCTTTTTACACTATAATATGATCTTGGATAATTTTTATGACCACTCTATTTGTCCCAGAATTGGGTGTTTCCCATAGGACAGAAGTTTGGTGGAAATCTGAGCCATTCGAATTTTAGCAGAATAATTAATATTTTATATTTAATAAATTAAATATTCAATTGTTTGCACTGGTTTTTTCAGCCATAAATTTTGAATATAGAATTATATTGTGATTATATATCTACTGTTGATTATGGAATAAGGAGTTTATCCTAGGTGAGGCATAAAATTGATTTGGGCACTAGGGATGGCCCAAGCCCCTTTTTCTTTTATTTTCTTTTTCATTTCTATCCTTTCCTCATCCTTCTCGAACATGCCTCTCATTCTGCTCCACCTTCACACGACCTAGGAGAGAAATAGGGAGAGGTATAAATAGATATAGAGGTAACGAAAAATATTTTCCTCCGTGAAGCCTTCGATGCACTTGATTTTTGTGCAACAATTGTGGACTACCGATTTGAGTGAAGCTTTTGATGTTTCCACCCAAAGGTAAGTCCGTTTATGTTTTCTCCATAGACACTCTTAGAATTTACATTTTATAAATTCAAATCCCTATAATTCTTGTATATGGTCCATAGTGGTCTGGTCATTTTATTTGGGGGCGAAAATGGGGGTTTCAGGCGATCTGAGGGGTTTTTGTTCAGGAAAACTAGGCTACACAACATGTAGTTCAGGGGAACCTACCATGTGTTATTCTTATTTGGGGAAAATGATGTTCAAGGAGTACACGCCGTATACAGAGGTGTAGAAACCATGTACTAGTACTTGTCCATGTAGCTGAGTATTTTCCCCTATCTACTCATGTAGGGGTACATGGCCTTGTAGAGTAAACAACCAGACCCCGTGTGGGTAGCACGTTGTGTACAAGTACATGACCTAGCCAACTATATGACCATACCGGTTGAGGGACACAACTATGTACCCTATGTTGGGTACATTTCATGTACCCATTTCACATGCCATGTACCTAGAGCATTTACATGCCCAGGATAGTGGAAGTACACACCTATGTGGGCTGTCGAGAGTATACGGCTTTTACTGAGGTTGACACATTGTGTACTGCCCTTGTTCAACCATTTGAGGGAATTATTTGTACCTTATGGCCCCATAGTTAGAATTGGATTTTAGAGTAGTCCATTTTTAGTAGTTCTCCATGTAGATCATGATGGTGAAACCCATGGAGTGTTCTGAGGACTCTTAATGGGCATTTTGGGGCTTCTACCTAAATAGAGAGGTTCTTCCTCTAATAATTGAATTCAGTTGTCTCCTAAGAGAGAGACTTGAACATGAATGACCAGTTAGGTTTTCAGAACAACCTATTTGAGATCATGAACTGAGATGATCTATGATCTATATCTTGTGAACTATAATTTTGAGTACATCCCCCTTTTGAGATGTGTCCTTCGGGCCTATGAGTCTATGAGACTAGTTGCTTCCAAGGATCCCTTGAGGAATTCCTTTGTTTATGAACTATACATGGGATTCCCTTGTTTGATCACTCACTTTTATATCATTTAGAGGATCCATATTGCAGGATTCCGATATTTTTTACCATTCAAATATCCCGTATAGGATTCCTCCTTTTCCTTTTTAGCTAAGGATACCAAGTAGGATGCCTTCACTCATGTTTGACTGGAGGATCTCGAGTATGATGCCTCTTAGTGTTTGACTTGAGGGACCCAACGGTTTCCCATTTTTTAATCAACCCTGAGCTATTATATTGTGTTTGAGTATAGATGGTGTTCAAGTGTCACCTTATAACCCATGCCAAATTGGTAAGCCCATGGGACTATTGCTGGAGTGTTGGGTTGGGCATTCAGTCCACCCTCACTCATTTGTTTATATCTTTGACATGGTTATTCTTGATGTAGTGATGTTTACCAGAGGTTATTCCTAGTTGGTGGTTTTCAATCTTGATTCGAGGCATATTTCATTCTATTGGGATGCTTGTATGTTATTTATGGGATCTTTATTTCTTATTTGGATGCCCAGACGTGATTTCTTGGGATCTAACTTCTAAACCATGTTATTTTTGATATTTTATTGGTATACCCAGAGGTAATACCTCAGACTTTTATGTTGATCTTGGATGTATATATATTGTTATATATACACACATCGTTAGGATGTCTAGAGGTGTTTCCTAAAATCAGGATATTAAGCCTTACATGATGTATATAGAATGCCTTAGACATTTCTAGATCTTTGGATCTAGATGACTGGTAATGCTTGAGTGATACTTGGATTCCCATTGTTGAATTCATTGGATAAACTCATAGGCTAGATTCTTTCTATGGGTATGATTATTCTCTCCTCATATTTGTTATATTATGAGGATGATTCTTCTATCATCAACTTGTGGTCTATAAAGGATGATTATGCTCTCCTCAACTATTGAATTGTACACCTTGAGGGATACTTGGATTCTGTATTGTGAAAATGCCTTGGACGAACTGATATTTTGGCTGTTTATATAGATTCCTTGGATGTTGTTCCTTGGATATTGACATGGTAGTGGATTCCTTGGATTGAGTATGCTCCTTGGGTCTTTATTTCTTAGGGTTCTTTGGGCCTTTATACCCCTTGGATCTAACTTTCTTGGACTCCCATATGAAGTTTTATATTGACATTCTCCTAGGACTCCAATCTCTACCTTTACCATGTTCCCAATGAGACACTCCTGGGACTCGACAAGGATTTCTTGGATGAGTTCTTTAGATTCATCACTTCGTGGTTCGACACATGGTTATACGACATTGTAACGCCCCGACCCCAGCTACCTAGAGTCGGTGCATTACTTCGTAACATTGGCATGATCACAAAAGATCAAGTCTCGAAAGACCGATTAGTTTAGTATCCTTGGAAACACTAGATACATTCATAAATGTTACATTACATCATAAAGTGGAAAACTAATAACAAAGTCTTCATAGTCCACACTCATATCCTCTTCTGACTATCCCTGCAGGTCATTCATAAAATACTTCTTCACATCCTGGAAAATATTAAAACATTGAAAGGGGTGAGCTCAGATGCTCAGTAAGGATAACAATAATGCGGAAGCTTTCATAAATAAACATTAACATTTAAGGCAATGTATAACTAAAACAAAAGCCTTTTAAACATGAACTTCAACATAATATGGCAAAAGTAAAATGAGATAATTCCATTTACTTCTTCACATGGATATTCTACTGGTCGAATAATCACATGAAATATCAATAACCACTTTCATAATGAGGGAATGTATAATGCCAGACATTCTGCAACATTTTGTCAAGGCCTCGGCCAAGACGTCTAAAATGATTAAGGCCTCGGCCAAAACCATAAATCAAATTGGGAAAGGGCCTCGGCCAAATCCACGTCTAGTTGTCTCATGAGACCTACCGATGCATCTAGGAGCTATAGCGGGCTCCACCCATCACTTATTATGTCCAATACATTCCTCATATGAATAGGTTTAAACATATCATAAACCATAACATAATCGTATCACATAAAACATGCATAAAGGAAACATAACATTTCCACATTTCAATCACAAGATATCAATACAACACATTGATATAATAAAAACTCTTTAAAAACCATTTTCAATACCAAAATAAAAGAAAGTTAAAACTTTGTATTTATTTTTCATTAAAAAAAAGATGGCTTGTAGAGGAAGCCGAAACTCAAATAATGGCCATGGCGGCGGAGAAGTCATTGTCGCCGCATATGTACGGAAAGAAAAACATTCCCTTTTTGTCATTTAGTAAAATGCTTCGTATAGAAAAGATTCCTTTTCAATAAACGTAAAAGTCAAAGGGGTTTATACACTGTATAAAAGAAAGTTGTGTATAAAACCAAATATGACTCAATGAAAGGAGATTGAGACGAAGTCCTTAAAAAGATCATTTTTAAAATAAAATAGATCTATTATGTGTATTCACTATAGGTACACATAAAGAAAGTAAAAATACAAAATAATACATAATAATATCATGACATAATTGGAAATTAGGAGATTAACCCAAAGAATGGAAGTTGGGTTAAGAAGTTCCCTTACCTTGTGTCCGACTTGACTCAACCGTTCTTTAACCTCCTGAATAATAAACTAGAGTTAATATCTACCTTATTAAGAACCATTTTCAATTTCATTATCCTTTTTATATCACTTATTACAATGTTATGAACATTATGTAATTATTTAAGTTAATAACGGTCGTTTTGTCGATCTTTGGTACTTGAGTCAACAATAAACTTCTTATAATTACAAGTTGTTTATGTGGTATAATATCCATTATCTCCAGAATTATATTCATGATTTAGATGTCATATATATCTTATATATCCAGTATATACATTCATTTATAATATCACGTAACATTTAGAGGTAAGAAATGAAATGCACCGTTCATGGAGACGGTAAGCCGTACGTACGCATGAACGCTACTTTCATTTCAATTTCATATTTAATGGATTGAAATCATAATGATATAAATGTATAATATAATTCCAGTATAATATAGTGTATAATACCATTTACTCCATCCTTTATACATCCCACATATGGCATTAACGATTCAAATCACTTTGAGGGGGCGGTAGTCCGCACTTCCTAAAATGAAATTATCGCGTTTTACCCATATTGGAAATCATAAAGTATGCCATAAATGAGAAATACAGAAGCATAAGGAAAACATAAACATAATATATATATCATATATGAAAATAGTGTCATCAAAATGGCCACCATTATAGGTGTTAAAAGAATTTGAACAATCATCGTTTCGGGAGGCAGAATTTCGCCATCCACGGAAACCGTATGTTCTTTAACCATTAGATGTAGGTGTGTGTAAGTGTAGCTCTAATCCTTCTTATAAAAACATCATAGTATATTGAGGATACTGGTGTTGTTACAAAAGAAATGAATAAAAAGAGTTTAGGCTGTTGGAGAAACAAAATAAAACAAATTAACATGAGAGAATGAATTACCTTTAAAAGTGCAACTCTTTTTGGTTTGAGCCTAAAGGCTTCCTTTGAAAGGATTATGCCCAAAGGGAATCCTCTAGGATGAGGAGAGGGATGTGGAGAGAGTAAATGGTCAGGGTTTGGCCGAGCCAATGGCTTTAGAAGTGTGTGAAATGAGGTAGAGGTGGGGGCCTTTTATAAGAGGAGAGGAGGGGCACTTTTGGAAAGTAAAGAAACATTACTTTATTTGAAAATGTGTTTCGGTTTTAAAAGGTCCCACATTCATATAATTCGTGGATAAGGTGATAAGGCTTCGAAATCCACTCATCCAATTGGTTTTGGCCATGTGTAAGTTTTAGATTTTTCATTATCATTCCATTTTATTTAAATCGTCAAATAATGATGTCAACGCTGCATCATTATTATGTCATAAATACTTTATATATTTAATGTCTAAAAATTATACAAAAAATACTATGATGTAGGAAATCGTTTTAGCTTTCCAATGACTATTTATAATCAAATTTTGGACTTGTATAACCCCACTTAAAAATTGTTTTAGTAAAACAATATATGTTAGTGTCATTTTCACTTTAACATTAAATAAAAACTAATTTATGTCATTTCCCAACAAAAGTGGATCCATGGGGTCCCCAAGTTGACCCATGGTTTTTCATGGTCGGCCATGACACAACCAATGAGGTTGGGACATGTGTCTAGGTCATTTAATATTATTAAAGTATTATTTATACCTTAAACTACCCTAATTACCACTAATCGCGATTAAGAACTTAATAAGTTACTATTCACCAAAAAATTATTATAATCTCATTGAACCACATTTTACATACTAATGACAACCATGTATGTCTGATTTTCAAAATTCAATACACATTAGTGGTAAACTTTCATTTAACTGAAGAATCAGTTTGCTTGATTACCACTTAGTGGTTTCACTATTCATCAAAAATTGAAGTTTTTCAGAATAAGGCCAAAATTTCACCCTAAGCTATAATTGATATTCCGAATTAAAAAATGATGTATATTTTACAAAATTCTAAACATATAAGTTTCATTAATTAATTTTATAATTAATTCCCGCTGTCACAACAAATAACGTGTTTTTAAGAAACAATTTATATCAAAAGATTGGCAATTGTTTATGTCCAATTTCAATGTTAAATTAATTCTAATGACCACCATTGGATAAAACGGTAAAAATATATTCTAATTATACTTTAAAACCACTAAATATTATAATTTATCACTATAAATTATTTTGATTAAAAAAATTGTTTTTAAGTATTTTTCACTATTCATAAAAAATTGGAAGTTCTCAGGAAATTACAAAAAATTCAAATTTGGATAATTTCGATATTACGAATACAAAAATGAAGTCCATTTTGAAATATAAAATTTCTATAATTTTAAAAAGTGGTTATTACTATTCATAACAGCTACTTTGATTAGTCGCGGTGTTTTAGAACTCGAAGTTGCGTACAATGCAAGCTATTGCATTATTGAATGAGAAGCGTATCATGGAAGCTCGGGGTGTTACATTCTCCCCTCCTTCAATAAATTGCGTCCTCACAATTTGAAAATTTTCTTTGAAAATAAAAGGTTGAAAAGAGAAAATACCTTTGAGGAAAACCCACATCGGAAATAAGGTTAATAAATATATAACATTAAAAGAAAGCAGGATAAGTACAAAGGTCACCCGATATAGCCCATTCTAGGATTATATGAAAATATGGATATGGAGGAGAAAAAAACCATCAAGGTCTGATGGAGAGTTATAGAAAACAGGATTAGGAGAAAGTTTAACCACAAGAAAATCACAAACTTGTGATTGGTTAAACGGTCATTGAATCCCCAGTTGGAAAAGTTAACCGACAACATTTTTGTTTTAAGTTACCTTTTATAATGTTGAGGAATTTATTTAGGAGATTTATTAAGAACGTAAGGGAATATACATACTTGTTATGTATACTTTCATTCGTTAATAAATTTTTACCACAAACCCAACTTTTACTCCAAATGGTAACAGAACTCAAAAATATTCTATTTATCCTAATTGTATAAGGTTCAAAATGTTAACACATACCATTTAGATTAGTAAAACTATTTTGTAATAACCATGTACTTCCTGTAGGCTAGTGGTAGGAAATAAAGGTTTGTCGCACTATGGTTGTGGGTTCGATTCCTGCAGCTTTGTCCGACGTGACGGGTTATTCCCCACCCTGCAGGTTGTCCTTTTTCCTAAAACTGTAGTATTATAATATTCCAAAAATAATCTTCAGAAATGCTTTAACCTTAAACAATATTATCCATGGTTCAACTTAATCCATTCCAACCTTAATAGTTATCCAAAATACCTCCGTCCAGACTTTCTCTAAAGGGTCGTTAAATTCCAAAATCAATTGTAACCTCAGATTCCCCAAACAAAGTAAAGTTTCTCTTATTGTCACATACTAAAAATATGATTACCTTCATCATATTAAATCCTTAATGAAAACAACATGTACTGCAGTACAATCCTTATATATCACATTATTCTTATAACCATAATCTAGTTCTTGAGTCCACAAATACAATAATTATTCCGCTTCAATTGTAGTCACAGCATAAGATTGGCCTTGATCCCTTGGCCTTTTCTGAGGTAAGTTTCATTGACGCTTAGGACATTCATTTTCATAATGACCCATTTCTCTACAATTGTAGCATTCAACTTTGACAGCCTCTTTCTTTCCCTTGCAATCACGAGCCTGGTGACCCTTTTCTCCACATTTATAACAAACTCCCATTCCTTTTAGGCAAGTACCAGGGTGATTCTTCCCACAATTATCACATAATGGAAAATCCTTCTTTCCCTTTTTCCCTTTATCCGTCTCTTGTTCCACCGTTCTCTTCTTCTCTTGCTTTACTTTGTTGTCATAAGACTTAGAGAATTCCTTTTCTGTCTTGATAGCACACGAGACAATATCTTCGTATGATGAGAAGGATTGTGATACTAAAGCTCGACGGAGAAATGGTTTTAACCCATCAAAGAAACGATCAATCTTACTCCTTGGGTTACGTATATAATCGGCAGCATGCCTCGCTAACCTTGTAAAGTTAGACTCATACTTTGCGACATTCTCATCCTCCTTCTGCCTCAAACTCAGAAATTGCCTTTCCATATATGCTCGATGGTCACGAGGAAAATATTTTTCTAAGAAAAGATCTTTGAACTCCATCCATTCCATATTCGATACGTCATCATCTTCCTTTGTGTTTTGAATCAGCGACCACCACTGATCGGCATCTCCAGTGAGGCGGTAAACTGCCATGACAACCTTCTCCCTTTCACTACTCCCCAAGGCATGGAATATTTTCTCTAAGGAGTTTATCCATTGCTCAGCTACTGTAGGATTTGTACTCCCATTGAAGGTTGGTGGTTGTTGCCTCATGAAACGGTCTAGCATTGATCCTCCACGTTGTGGATCAGGGTGCTCCATACGAGTAAGGTTATTATTCATAACCTGCGTGAGTTGTCCCAGTACGGTGAGAAGCTGATCAGCACCAGTTGTATCTCCAGATCCACAATAATTATCTTGAGCAGGAGGGCAATCCCTACACGGAGTTTGTGCATTGATACGGTTTCCATTCCTTCCACTAGGCGCCATTTCTAAACAATGGCATAAACTAGATTAGTTTATGAATCAAAATACATAATTCCATACTTGTTAAACACTTTACATAAATTGAACTATTTATGGATATAATCCATAATCATAAAAAGAAATGTTTTCTTTAAGGAAGTATATACTCCTAACCCGTCATAGTGGTTTGTATATAAAATGAGAATTATCCTTAGCATATCCCCCGGGAGTGTCGTAACCAAGAGTGCAGCAAGGCTCGTTGTCGTGCACCAGTTCCCATTCGAGTCTAGCTCAAAGCAGTGTTTTCGGGTTTTACCCCTAGGTACATCTGTGCCAGAGCCGCCTCTACCTGCTCGTATCCAGACAGGGATGTATTGCTCGGAAAACTCATAACATCTCTATAATACCAAAATTCTAGGAAGTTCTTCTATACTAATCCTCAAAGTCTATCTTTGGGCTATGTGCTCTAATCAGAGTTTATCTAAATCTAGCTTCCAAGGTTAGTACTAAACTGCCTCTGATACCAACTGTAACGCCCCGACCCCAGCTACCTAGAGTCGGTGCATTACTTCGTAACATTGGCATGATCACAAAAGATCAAGTCTCGAAAGACCGATTAGTTTAGTAGCCTTGGAAACACTAGATACATTCATAAATGTTACATTACATCATAAAGTGGAAAACTAATAACAAAGTCTTCATAGTCCACACTCATATCCTCTTCTGAATATCCCTGCAGGTCATTCATAAAATACTTCTTCACATCCTGGAAAATATTAAAACATTGAAAGGGGTGAGCTCAGATGCTCAGTAAGGATAACAATAATGCGGAACCTTTCATAAATAAACATTAACATTTAAGGCAATGTATAACTAAAACAAAAGCCTTTTAAACATGAACTTCAACATAATATGGCAAAAGTAAAATGAGATAATGCCATTTACTTCTTCACATGGATATTCTACTGGTCGAATAATCACATGCAATATCAATAACCACTTTCATAATGAGGGAATGTATAATGCCAGACATTCTGCAACATTTTGTCAAGGCCTCGGCCAAGACGTCTAAAATGATTAAGGCCTCGGCCAAAACCATAAATCAAATTGGGAAAGGGCCTCGGCCAAATCCACGTCTAGTTGTCTCATGAGACCTACCGATGCATCGAGGAGCTATAGCGGGCTCCACCCGTCACTTATTATGTCCAATACATTCCTCATATGAATAGGTTTAAACATATCATAAACCATAACATAATCGTATCACATAAAACATGCATAAAGGAAACATAACATTTCCACATTTCAATCACAAGATATCAATACAACACATTGATATAATAAAAACTCTTTAAAAACCATTTTCAATACCAAAATAAATGAAAGTTAAAACTTTGTATTTATTTTTCATTAAAAAAAAGATGGCTTGTAGAGGAAGCCGAAACTCAAATAATGGCCATGGCGGCGGAGAAGTCATTGTCGCCGCATATGTACGGAAAGAAAAACATTCCCTTTTTGTCGTTTAGTAAAACGCTTCGTATAGAAAAGATTCCTTTTGAATAAACGTAAAAGTCAAAGGGGTTTATACACCGTATAAAAGAAAGTTGTGTATAAAACCAAATATGACTCAATGAAAGGAGATTGAGACGAAGTCCTTAAAAAGATCATTTTTAAAATAAAATAGATCTATTATGTGTATTCACTATAGGTACACATAAAGAAAGTAAAAATATAAAATAATACATAATAATATCATGACATAATTGGAAATTAGGAGATTAACCCAAAGAATGGAAGTTGGGTTAAGAAGTTCCCTTACCTTGTGTCCGACTTGACTCAACCGTTCTTTAACCTCCTGAATAATAAACTAGAGTTAATATCTACCTTATTAATAACCATTTTCAATTTCATTATCCTTTTTATATCACTTATTACAATGTTATGAACATTATGTAATTATTTAAGTTAATAACGGTCGTTTTGTCGATCTTTGGTACTTGAGTCAACAATAAACTTCTTATAATTACAAGTTGTTTATGTGGTATAATATCCATTATCTCCAGAATTATATTCATTATTTAGATGTCATATATATCTTATATATCCAGTATATACATTCATTTATAATATCACGTAACATTTAGAGGTAAGAAATGAAATGCACCGTTCATGGAGACGGTAAGCCGTACGTACGCATGAATGCTACTTTCATTTCAATTTCATATTTAATGGATTGAAATCATAATGATATAAATGTATAATATAATTCCAGTATAATATAGTGTATAATACCATTTACTCCATCCTTTATACATCCCACATATGGCATTAACGATTCAAATCACTTTGAGGGGGCGGTAGTCCGCACTTCCTAAAATGAAATTATCGCGTTTTACCCATAATGGAAACCATAAAGTATTCCATAAATGAGAAATACAGAAGCATAAGGAAAACATAAACATAATATATATATCATATATGAAAATAGTGTCATCAAAATGGCCACCATTATAGGTGTTAAAAGAATTTGAACAATCATCGTTTCGGGAGGCAGAATTTCGCCATCCACGGAAACCGTATGTTCTTTAACCATTAGATATAGGTGTGTGTAAGTGTAGCTCGAATCCTTCTTATAACAACATACTAGTATATTGAGGATACTGGTGTTGTTACAAAAGAAATGAATAAAAAGAGTTTAGGGGGTTGGAGAAACAAAATAAAACAAATGAACATGAGAGAATGAATTACCTTTAAAAGTGCAACTCTTTTTGTTTTGAGCCTAAAGGCTTCCTTTGAAAGGATTATGCCCAAAGGGAATCCTCTAGGATGAGGAGAGGGATGTGGAGAGAGTAAATGGGCAGGGTTTGGCCGAGCCAATGGCTTTAGAAGTGTGTGAAATGAGGTAGAGGTGGGGGCCTTTTATAAGAGGAGAGGAGGGGCACTTTTGGAAAGTAAAGAAACATTACTTTATTTGAAAATGTGTTTCGGTTTTAAAAGGTCCCACATTCATATAATTCGTGGATAAGGTGATAAGGCTTCGAAATCCACTCATCCAATTGGTTTTGGCCATGTGTAAGTTTTAGATTTTTCATTATCATTCCATTTTATTTAAATCGTCAAATAATGATGTCATCACTGCATCATTATTATGTCATAAATACTTTAATTTATTTAATGTCGAAAAATTATACAAAAAATACTATGATGTAGGAAATATTTTTATCTTTCCAATGACTATTTATAATCAAAATTTGGACTTGTATAACCCCACTTAAAAATTGTTTTAGTAAAACAATTTATGTTAGTGTCATTTTCACTTTAACATTAAATAAAAACTAATTTATGTCATTTCCCAACAAAAGTGGATCCATGGGGTCCCCAAGTTGACCCATGGTTTGTCATGGTCGGCCATGACACAACCAATGAGGTTGGGACATGTGTCTAGGTCATTTAATATTATTAAAGTATTATTTATACCTTAAACTACCCTAATTACCACTAATCACGATTAAGAACTTAATAAGTTACTATTCACCAAAAAATTATTATAATCTCATTGAACCACATTTTACATACTAATGAAAACCATGTATGTCGGATTTTCAAAATTCAATACACATTAGTGGTAAACTTTCATTTAACTGAAGAATCAGTTTGCTTGATTACCACTTAGTGGTTTCACTATTCATCAAAAATTGAAGTTTTTCAGAATAAGGCCACAATTTCACCCTAAGCTATAATTGATATTCCGAATTCAAAAATGATGTCTATTTTAAAAAATTCTAAAAATATAAGTTGCATTAATTAATTTTATAATTAATTCCCGCTGTCACAACAAATAGCGTGTTTTTAAGAAACAATTTATATCAAAAGATTGACAATTGTTTATGTCCAATTTCAATGTTAAATTAATTCTAATGACCACCATTGGATAAAACGGTAAAAATATATTCTAATTATACTTTAAAACCACTAAATATTATAATTTATCACTATAAATTATTTTGATTAAAAAAGTTGTTTTTAAGTATTTTTCACTATTCATAAAAAATTGGAAGTTCTCAGGAAATTACAAAAAATTCAACTTTGGATAATTTCGATATTACGAATACAAAAATGAAGTCGATTTTGAAATATAAAATTTCTATAATTTTAAAAAGTGGTTATTACTATTCATAACGGCTACTTTGATTAGTCGCGGTGTTTTAGAACTCGAAGTTGCGTACAATGCAAGCTATTGCATTATTGAATGAGAAGCGTATCATGGAAGCTCGGGGTGATACAGACATGACCATGATTGATGTTATAGTTGTGATTACAATGTGTAGTCTAATGTCGATGCATTGATCATTATACCTTGGATCCGAAACTTGGGGCCTGGAACGTGTTCACTCAGCATAGGCCAAAGTTGGTTTCAAATAACTTTATCATATTTAATATTGGTATTTAGTAACCTTATTTATAGTGATTTGAGGTGAGTATAGGTGAACCCAGGTGTATGATGAGTTTTCCCCTCTGGTGACGTAGCTTGCTCAGAGATGTTTTTGACGTTGGCTGAAGCAGGTATATGTTGATTGATATTACAGACGTAGAGATTGACTTGATGATGCACATCTTGAGTGGCACGATGTCCAGCTCAATTCCCATGCACATGATGTATAAGCGATTAGGATTATAGACCCAAGGATCGACTACTGTTTGTTTTTATATGATTTCTTTCACTTACTCATGAATTTCATATTTATGTATGTATGTATAGGTATGGGAATATACATATGTATGTATATAGATATGGACATCCATGGTGGAACTTTCCCAGTTATCTGGGATTACGGACCCGAGGTTTGACTATGGTTTCATGTTTTGGTCTTTCTTAACTTTTTAGTAGTGTCTCGGCTAGGCTGAGCACTTTTCTTTTACATACACTTATAGCATCACATTTATTGGTTTCTTGTTGTGGTGAACTACTGAGATTATTTTTCACCCATGTACATTCAAATCAGTGTAAGTTTAGACCTTATTTATACTTTTTTAGGTTTACCAAGAGTTTCATGGTGGATAGGGCTAAGGCCCTGTGTTTCATGATCGAGTGGAGCTACTCGTGTGGTTTCTAATCGGGCTACTGCAATTCGACTATGTCTGGAGACTGGGTATGTGGTCTAGATCAAAGTTAGTAGTAAATATATGTACTTTTAATTTCTGTTTATTTTGTAATTTTTTACCTGTATGGTCATCTCAAAGGGTGAAAAATGTTTTATTGTATGACATAACTATTTAGGCTTTTACAAAATTTCATTTATTATTACAGCATGTTCTATTTCAGTTTATTTACTGCTTCCACACTCTATTTACTTTCTTCTATGTATGATAAATATCTATTTACACTATTTATTACACTTATATGAGAGAATATTCTCCCCACTATCACACCCAAGGACCTCCCTACTATTCGAAAGCTTCTGGTATATAGGGAGGCATGCTTGAGTCCTGGTAACCCACTAGCTTAGAGTACCATTTCAGTGGAATCCGGGTCGAGACATTACAAAGTGGTATCAAAGATGTTCTTTTTTTGGTCTTTAGTATTTGGGATATAGTATATAGGAGTGTTAGGAATAGTCCAGATCCTATGATGGATATCAGACTGGTGCATCGAGAACACTTGTTCTGGTAGGAAGTTCTAGTTTCCAGGGGTATGTGATTTTGGTTCTGATATATGATGCTATAGTTGTACCTAAAATTATCTTTGATAGAGGAACATATTGTGTGTATGTGATGATTTATTGTAGATATCTATCTCTTGTCCATTGGAAGGAGTTTGGAGATAGTTTTTGACTGTTGTTCGATAAAGTAAAGAGGTGTCTGATGCATCATATTTGGCACATAGGATTCACATCATATAATCCTACAAGTGTGTTAATTTTAATAAAACATAAGGCCTATTCACTTGGTCCTAACTATATATATACTTAACTCTAATGAAAAAAATATGTGTATCTATGTTGATGCATTGTGTTGTGAGGCTGATGACTCAGTCCTCGTGCATAGGAGGTGCAGTGACCTAGTAGGCCGATATGAAATGTGATGAATTTAAGTTGAACCCCATTTAGGGTGTTGTTTATTAGATAATGGTAATCTAGTTGGATAAATGAGTATAATTCTAATGGATAATGGGACTTTTCTTGTGAACTGTATCTCCAGGGGGTATTGTCATATACGTATGCATGAAGTGTGTCAGTTCATTTTCTCTTATGCGTTGGTTTCATGACCTCTAGGGAGTAGTTCCTTCCAAGGATTATTGAAAAGGATCAGGGACATTTTAGGCCATGTTTTCATCTTTTAACCCCATAGGTCATTGTGATATTTGCATAATTTTGAGAGGTTATGATATTTTGGGCTAGGTGGGAGACCTAGAGGCCCTCAGTTTTGATTCAGAACCTTGCGGGTCATCATTCATTTTATTCAAGGAAAACCTATATGAGAGGCTAGCCCATGTTTTCAGATGTATTTTAGGTAGTGAGCCTAGTTTTATTCTCTTTTGAGATCAATTCATGGTAGGTGATCTAGTTTTTCATTATATGCATGTTGATGCCTTCAACTTTTGACAAGCACCTTGGGTGCTTGTGTTTTTTGAGACTTGATTTGATGGATAGGACTGTTTGGGTGCCTCAACTCATCGAACGGTGTTTTTTCTATAAATAATGTAGCCAGATTGTGGGTAGATTCTCATGACTAGAATGATTCTGTGTGAAAGGTGTTCATGGAAAAAATCACGGCACATGTGAAGTGCTTTATTTTGAAGAGGAGTTACAAGGTAACTTCAAGATTAATGAAACTGATGTGCTGTGTATCATGGTCAGCTTATCCTTATGTTGGATGAATCATTGGAGTATGAGTCGAGTGATAAAGATTCACACTGGTTATTTGTGGTATCGGTTGAATCTTAATCAATGAGTGGTCAGGTGCGAGATGAGGACCGATGTTTTAAAATATTCCTTGGGTTTGGATCATGGAAGTTGTGTTGTAATGTACCTCTATTATAGAGGTGATATCATGAAATGATGTGTTACCATGAGACGGTTGACCCATGGTTGAATCCTGGTCATGTTTTGATCGGATTTGAGTGTGTATCAAAGGGAGCTGTACATGAACTTTTGTAGAATCTTAGTGTACTTTTGTTAGAGACGATCATGCTCTATCTTGATTCGTCTTGAGTATGCTGAGAGAGAATTGGCCCTATGCCAAGTTCCTTTTCTTTTTAAATGTTATTCCCTATTTGGGAAAGGAAACCTATTGAGGTTGTTCTTGAGGAGTGGTGTAAGGTAAGACTTATGGTGGGGATTTCACAATTTCCCATTTGAAGGTGGTTATCCTCATTTTTAGTTGAACTTTTTTGTGTTCTAGGGGACATTGGGGTCAGAGGTTTCTTATGAGGTGATGATGATGGTATTCCTATGGTGGGGAGTAACAGATCGGTCATAGTTAAACATATTCCATATAGGATATGGTTATTGATGATATGGGGCTAGTCATTGGACATTCCAGATATCTTGGTTGTATAAATTCTCTGGTTGATATCATGGATTCTAGTATTTTCACCAGGCTTCTTGGGGACGAGAAGGATTATAATGTGGAGTTTTTAAGGACACTTGTTTTTCTGAACTATAATTTTGGGAAAAAATTTGAATTTTTTGTTTTGGATGCTTGTATAGGGGGTAAAATGGTTTTATTACCCTAATATATGATCTCAGATAATTTTTCTGACCACTTTGTTGGTCCTAGAATAGGTTTTTTACCTTGGGATAAGAGTTCGGTGGAAATCTATGCTACTCAAATTTTAATGAAATAATTAATAATTAATATTTAATAAATTAAATATTAAATTATTCATACAAGTTTTTTTATCCATAAATTTTTAATGGAGCATAATATTGATATTATATCTCCTTCTTTGAGTTTAAAACGAAGATTTTATCCTAGGCAAGGCAAAAACTTGAGTTGGGAGTTGGGCCCAGCACGAGCCCCTTTTTCTTTTCTTATATTTTTTATTCTATCTCTTTTACTCCTAATTATCATGCATGAATATCCTGTGGAACCTCTTTCATGATACCTAATATAGATAGATAGAGATAGAGAAAGAGAGAGATAGGGAAGGGAAGAGAGGTGCCTCTACGAACCCTTCAACGTGATGGATCACCGCGTGACAACCGTGGACTGCGTATTTGAGCGAAGCTTTAGCAGTTTCCTCTAAAAGGTAGTACCTTTATGTTTTCACCATATATACCCTTAGAGTTTCCATTTTCTAAATTTAAATCCCTATTATTCTTGTATGTGGCCTCTAGTGTCCTGATATTTTGATTAGGGGGTGAAAACGGGGGGTTTGGGTGATCCGAGGGATTTTTGTTTGGGAAAACCAGGGTACATGGTCTGTAGTTTAGGGGAACATGCCATGTGTTCTTTTTTATTTGGGGAAGATTGTGTTCAAGGATTACATGCTGTGTATAGGGGTGTACACGCCGTGTACTGGTACTCGACCATGCATCCGAATACTCGTCCAGGTCTACCCGTGTAGTGGTACATGGTATTTTAGAGTACACAGCCAGACCCCATGTGGGTAGCACGTCATGTACAAGAAAAAATCTTGGAAAAGTATATGGACAAGATGGTTGAGGGACATAGGCATATACCCCATTTTGGGTACACACCTTGTACCCGTTTCACATGCTGTATACCTGGAGCATTTACATGCCCAGGCAGGAGAAAGTACACTACTATGTGGGATGTCGGGAGTACACATCATGTACCGAGGGTGACACACCATGTACTTCCCCTTTTCAACCCTTTGAGGTGTTTTTTGTTCCTTCTAGACCAAAAGTTATAATTAGACTCTAGAGTAGTCCATTATGATTAGTTCTCTATGTAGATCGAGAAGGTGAAATGCATGGAGCATTCTAAAGAATCCTAATGGGTATTTTTGGGATTCTACCTAAATGGATAGGTCATTCATCCAGAAATAGAATTTATTTGTCTACTAAGAGAGAGACTTGAATGTGAATGATTGGTTTGGTTTTCTAACCAACCTAGTTGACATATCGATATGATATGAGCTATGAGCTATCTCCTAAGACCAATTATTTTTAGGACATCCCTCTTATGAGATGTTCCCTTCGACCCTATGATGTTGTGAGTCTAGTTGATTCTAAGGATCCACTGAGGGATGCCTTTGTTTATAATCTGTACAAGGGAGCCCTTGTAAGATCCCTCACCTGTATATTATTTAGAGGATCCCTATTGTATGATTCCTCTATTTTTTTTACTATTTTAGTATCCCATGTAGGATTTCTTATTTTCCATTTTAGCTAAGGATTCTATGTAGGATGCCTTCACTCATGTTTACCTAGAGGATCCAATGTAGGATGCCTCTCAGTGTTTGAATTGAGGGATTCAACGAGTGCCTGTTGTTTGAATGACCCTAAGAAATTACGTTGGGGTTGGGTAGAAATGGTGTTTGGGTGTCACCATATAACTCATGTCGAACTATTAGGACTGTGGGGTTGTGGATGGAGTGTTGGGTTGGGCGTTCAGGCCACCCTTAGGATTTTATTTATATCTTTGACATGGATATTCCTGATACAGTGATGTTGACCAGAGGTTCTTCCTGGTTGGTGGCTATTAAGCCTGATACGAGATGTCATTATTTCTATTGGGATGCTCGATCTTTCTTTCTGGGATCCATATTTCTTATTGGGATTCCCATATGTGCATTCCTATGATTTTGCTTCTAATCCATGTTATTTTTGATATTTTATTGGTATATTTAAAGGTACTAACTAGGAATTGTCTGTTGATACTAGATGTATATATATTTTGATATATATACATATTGTTGGGATGTCCAGAGGTGTTTCCTAGAATCTAGATGCTGAGATGTACATGGTGTATATAGGATTCCTTATAAATTTCTAGCTCCATGGATCCAGATGACTTGTATTCCTTGATTGATACTTGGATTACCATTATAGTAAATCATTGGACAGAATCATAGGATAGATGTTTTAATTGTGTATGATTATGCTATCCTTAGCCTTTTTATGTGATGAGGATGATTCTTCTTTCCTCAACTTGTGGTATTTAGAGTATGATTAATCTCTCCTCGACTGATGGCTTGTATGCCTTGAGTGATACTTGGATTCCCTGTTGTAGTAATTCCTTGGACAGACTCATTGGATGGTTGTTTTTATAAATTCTTCAGATATTGTTCCTTAGATCTTGATGCAGTTGTGGATGCCTTGGATTGAGTATTCTCCTCAGGTCTTAATTCTATGGGATTCCTTGGGCCTTGCTACTACATGGATCAAACTTTATTGGACTCACATAGGACATGTTCTGTTGACATGCACCTATGACTCCAACCAATTCCTTTATCGAGTTTCTAGAAAGACTATCCTAGGACTCGGCGAGGATTCCTTGGATGATTTCCTTGGATTCATCCCTTTTTGGTCTAACACTTAGTTATGCAGTGTGACCGTGATGGATGTTATACTTTTGGTTACATAGTGTAGGAAGATGTAGATGCCTTGGTCATTATACCTTGGATTTGACCCTTGGGGTTTGACACATGTTTACTCAGCATAGGTCAGAGTTGGTTGCAGAGATCTTTACAGGATTGAACATTAATATACAATATCCTTCTTTATAGTTATTGGAGGCGATTACAGGTGAACCTAGGTATGGGATGAGTATCCCCCATTGACGACATATTTTGATTATAGGTATTTATGGGGTTGGCCAAACCAAGTATTTGTATATTGGGATTATGGACCCAAATATCGACTTGATGATACATATATTTAGGGGAACAACATTCAGCTCAATTCCCTTGCACAGGATGTCCATGTGATCAGGATTACAGACCTAAGGATCGGCTGTTGTTGGTTTTAAAGTGATTTATTTCACATACTCGTGAATTTCATATTTATATATGTATGTATAGGTAAGATACATTACATAGGTACATATAGTGATATGGGCATACAAGGTGGCACTTTCCCAGTTGATTGGGATTACGAACCTGGGGTTTGACTATGGTTTCATGTTTTATTTTTTTTACCTTTTCAGTAGTGTCTTGGCTAGGATGATAAATTTTCTTTTTTGCATGCAATTACAGCAACAAATTTGTAGGTTGCTTGTCAGGGTGACCTATTGAGATTATATCTCACCCCTACATGTGAACCTCAGTGTATGTGTAGACATTATGTATTCTTTTGAGGTTGAGCATGAGTTTTATGGTGGATAGGGATGAGGTACAAGGTTGCATGATCAAGAAAATCTTATCATGTGGTTCCTGATTGGGTTGGTTCCATTTGATAGTTTCTAGAGACTGGGTACATGGTTTGTTTTGGAGATAGTAATAGAGCCCTGTACTTTTACATTCAGTTTCTTTTGTACTTTTGTACCAGTATGGTCATCCTAGTGGGTGACCAGTGTTGTATTGCATAACATAGCTGGTCAAGATTTAAAATAATTTTATTTATTATTACAATATGTTCTATTTCGGTTTATTTACTGCTTCCACACTCGGTTTACTTTATACTGTGTATGATACTTAGCTATTAACACAATTCATTACTACGATATGAGGGTATAATCTCCACACTATCACACCGTATGCCCTCAATACTAGTCGAAAACCTCTATCATATAGAGAGGCATGCTTTAGGCATAGTAACCCACCATATCGAGGCACTGTTTTAGTGGAATCCTGGTCTAGACGTTACAATAGTGAACACACCAAAACGGTTTTGAGGTTGTAAACTGAACAAACCCAAAATGTCAAAAGTGAACTTAACCATTTTAGTAACTAAATAAAACATGATAATAAATAAAATAAATGGATAATAATAATTAAATGAACTTGAAAAATGATATTAATAAAATATAAAACTAATATAATATCATTATTCAGGAGTGGGAGGATGTACTCATCTATATGAGACTTAAGGTAAGATATTTTATTTTAAAACGTTGTTTAAAATGTTTTAAAATATTTCTCCTCCATATCTATGTTCATTTTAAAGTTTCAAGAATTTTAATATTTATAATTTTTTTTAAATTTCATTTTCAACTAATTTTCAATTTCTTTCTAAATTTTTAAAAAAGGAGTGTTTTTAAAATTTTCTATACGACTCACTTTTCACTCCTTTTACCAAAGTGTAAGAAGAATGTTTTTAATATAAATTAAATGAGAAAATTTTTACACCTTCATGTAATTTCATCATTATGAAGCTTACACTTCATATTTTCATGGTTTTAAAAATAATTTTATATTCCCATCATATTAGTTAATTTTTTTATTTTAAATAGTTTTCAAAGAAAAGGAATATTTTTATGCATTTTTGTATGAAAATGGAAACTGCTTTGCTTATGGGTTCAAATGATTTTTAAGGGTTTTATGATGAAAAAGTGAAACACTAATTTTTTTCTGTTCATCATATGGTACTTTAGAATTATACATTATGAAATATGAGCCCGATAAGTCTCATGACGATGGGTAAGCCATATATAGATCTACAATTCATTGGGTAATGATTTTGTCTTCAAAGGTGAAATATGACAGAGATAACCAAGGAGGTTACTCATATGGAATTAATTAGACTTTATTTATTCTAACATGGTTTAAAAATTAGTGAACACTAGTTATGAATATGATTCTTGAAGATACCTATATTATGATTTAAAAAAAAGGTTTTTATGGAAATATTTTGATTTCCTGAGGTAATAAAAGCTTAAAGGGGAAATATTTTTTAAAGTAATGTTTTCATGAGTTCCCACATGCCGTATGAAACATTCATGGGTTTTACTATGATTTCTATTGGGTTTAAATGGTTTTCCTTGAGTGATGATTGATTTTTTAATATGTAAATGTTTTATTTATTTTCTCAAAGTTTTATTGTGAAAAAGGTAAACATCCTCATGGATATTCATGTTTTTCACTAGACTAATGATATTAATTTATTTTTATATCCCCTATTAAGATTTTTTTCTCATCAAATATTTTTAAATGTTTTTATAGGATATAAAGATGTTTAGAAATTTTAGCAGGGTTAATATTTCTACAATGGTGACTCCTCTTAAAGGATGAAAAATAATCTTAAATGAAATAGTGGTGTAAAATTATATATATATTTATGTGAAAAAATGTATACTATGTGAAAGTGTCAAATTTATTATGCAATGTTTTTTCGTAATCATCTAAAACTCTAAACCAAAAATATAATAGAAATGTAAAAAGGTGAAAAACTTATTAAAATTCATGTAATTATGGGTTTTTAAAGTTATGAGGTGTTATATTTATAGTTAAATATTATCTTATAAAACTAAAAACATAATATAAAAGAAAATAGTGAATACACATTTTAGTATATACAAAGTTTTATAAACCAAAATAGCCTTAATCTAGGAGGATTACCAATATTTTGACAGTGAGGGATTCTTGTAAATATATGTTAAATTTTTATGATTATAGTTAGTATATTTTAAACCCCAAGATAGACTAACATTACATACAGGAATATGGTTGAAAAAATTATAGAAATTCTTCCTAGAGAATTCGAGTTAAAGAGAAAAAAACATATAAATCCTATTAATATAGTGGATCTAAATGATAAAGAACTTATCAAAATTTTTTACATAGTATGTATTTTGTGTTAAAATATATGATTATAAATAACAACACAAGAATAAAATAATAACTTTAAAAACAACTACATCTAAAACTCTTTTTTTCAAAAGTGACATTTTGATAAGCGATGATGAGTCCACTAAAATTTCCAAATGGATAAGTAGAATATTTATAAAAGAGGACCATGGAATATAATAAATTAAAAGTGTGACCAATATAAAAAACAAGTAATAAGTATTTTATAATATAATTAATTAAAGTAATCAATTACGAATCTAAAACATTGATAGAATAATCCAAATATTATTCGTAATAAGAAAAAGAAGAATGACATTAGGAAACTAAATATGTGAAAAGGGAAGAGGGTCATCCGAGAATCAGATACCTAGAGTGAAATTGATGATTCAACCATTTATATTGGATCAAAAAAATAATTATAATAGTAATATCATTATATTTTTTTATAATAATATCACCGCTAATTGAAAATTACTGTATATAAAAAGTTAATGAATACCTAACCAAAATGTCATTACTTATCTTCCTAATAAATATTTTAGGGATACTCTATCCTTAGATAATTTTAATGATTATATTAGTTGTATATAAGACACTTACAAACAATTATACATGAATTATTAGTAAAATAAAATATACTTTTCCATAACTAATGAATATGTATGTTTACATTTTTCTAATTTGACTGTCATACCTACTATTTTCATACCTTCTATTGATCACACATATGTGATTCAACTTATATTTAAGAATGAATATTTAATGATATATTCATATAATTTTGTATAATGTGGACATAAATTTAATAATATTCTAACAATTCTAAGATAATTTAAGTCCAAATATAGACTTGGATATTCTATATTTATTGGATTAAAATGTTATAGAATTCACTCTATTCAAGAAAGACGGAAGATGAAATCTTTACCAAGAACTATTTTTTAATTTTCATTATACCATAAGGAATTAATAAAATTAATTTCATCTAAATTAATCTCAATATTTAGGTATAACTGATACCTTTATAATAAAGGACTTGTTTTCTCTCTATCATAATAGTCCTAAGATAATTTGGGAACCTAATGTTTTACTTGCTGATATTTTTGAACCCTAGAAAACTTTAGTACCAATAACTTTAGTAATATAATTTTTTTTATAAAATTACAAGTACAAATTAAAAGTGTACATTCAGATGGATAGTGGTTTATCCCTATATGTGATTAATAAAAATTAAAATTATAAAACTTGATCAAAGTAAAAGGAGGATACATAGTATTCAAAGAAAATGCATAAGGTTAGATAGAGAGACTAAGAGATGTATCCATATAAGAAAATAATTTAATTTCAAATGTTATTTATATTTTATTCTTGAATAACAATATCATTATCATAATCAAATTATATAATGACGGATTCTCTATTAACTCAAGGAATAATTAATAAGATGTTTCTAATTAAAAAGGAGATCTAATATTATTCTAAAAATTTAATTGATAATGTTTATACTGTAGACTTAAATGACCTATAATGTAATTATATTTGATTTATTATCATTGTGTAATATAATTTATGACATTATCATAGATGGTTTGGACACTACAACCTCTGAAATTTGACTTTGAAAATAAAAAAAACCATGTAAAAGACAACTAAAACTTAAGTTCAATTTTTTTAAAAGTATGTAAACATTATCAATATAAAAGGTAACATATGGTTAAATTTATAATGTTAAATGATGTATTAATATCTATACCAATATTAGTTCACATTAATCTTTTTGAACTTAGTCAAACTGTAAATATTGGATGAATACACCATGCACATGTCCTCATTGAAAATCACACCCATTACACCTGGTTTTTAATTTATTTTTAAAATTTATAATACTTATTTTTTTTAAAATATTACATATTTAATTTAACATGAAAAAATATTATTGATAATAAATATCTATAGTAATCATCATGGTGATATTTAAATCCAAGATTTTGAAAAAAAAATTATAGTGAAAAGTGCATTAAATAAATATTTATGACTTTGAGAACTCCATAAAAAATCAGTTAGTTGAAAAAAATAATATAACACTTCAATAGATTTCTCAAATGTTGTTCTGTAAATATTGAGTTGAAAAATAATTTTTGGCCTAGACTATAAATACTAGCTATTATACTATAAATTCTGTTTTAATCTATTTAACTTTAAAGAAAACTACTGATATATGATGAAATAGAAGGAAGGAACTGATTGAAAATACCAAAGTTAATTTTCAAAATTTTGATCCAAAATATAATTAAGGGATATTTATTAGTTACCCCATAATAAGTAAGGTTTTCCATGTAACACTAATATTTTTAATATGATTTAATAATCTAGATAATGACTTAAGTTTATTTTATGAAGTGTTATTGACATGGTATTGTAATTAAGTTTTCATAGTTTAATTATTTAATATTAATTTTGTGACATGGGATTGTTGACAATTAATGAAATTTATTTTTCTAAATTAATTATGAGTTTTATGTTAATACAATGACTCAAATTTTATTATGATAGTTAATTGTGATTTAATTTGGATATATGAGAGAGTGGGTTGCCTTGGTGGATTTAAATTGGTCCACTATGGGATTATCATGGTGGTCCACCATAGGTTTTATTTCAAAGGAATTGAACATTTAAATGAGATTGAAATAAAGAATTATCTATGGATTAATTAAAGAGTGTGGTAGGAATTATTATGGGAATTATAGAATAAAGGGGATTGATATGGGATATTATTATAGTCAATATTATAATTATAAGAATTTAGTTTTGACTACTTAAATGGGAATTCCATGGTAAATTTATGGTTGAATTAGATGAAGCGGTTTATAAATATAGTAGTGGATTTTCACATTTTTCCTTTTAAGATCTTTCCTTATTTTTAATTGGATACAATGAAATTTTGGATGAAGGATTAGAAATAAGGTGATCAAATCCTAGATATTTTTTAGGAAATTGAGGTATATATAATAATTTATTCTATATAATTTATTTGAATTATTTTAGTGTGTTTGGTGATGTGAAAATGCCTTAAAACACTATTTTTAATGTTATCAATTGATGTGTAAAAATGGAGTTTTTCAACATTTATCATGAACCATGAATTTTTTTGAAAGTGTTCCTATCAAACTATTAATCTTCTATTCCAATGAGTTACATAGGGGTCGTACCAAATTTCATCAATGACATGAAAATTAAAGAAGTTCATGCACTCTTATATTGAGTTTCTTATGGATGTGCCATAGTTTCATGAGACCATGAAAAATATAAAAAAGTAATGTCAAATTTCATTATTTATAGGGTAATTATATTTGGGTCATAAATTGATATTTTTGATGGATTTTATTATTTGGACTTGGTGGTTTACCTTGAAAGGATCTTTGATTTAAAAATTCATGGAAAAATCATGAAAGAAAGTCTAGGTAGGTGGGTTCAATACATTCAATGAGATTTGATATACCTTTTATTCACTACTGGTTTATTATGATCTTGAAATTATTTGATTATCTAGATTTAATGATAAATAATGATTTCATTTAAAATATAGAACCATGATAAACTAAATTTGTGAAATACCTTTGGAAAAGTGAAAAATCTCAGATTTTCTGGGTATTAATTTTAGATATTATATAGATTATTTTCGAGACCAGGCACTGAGACATCTGTGATTCTGAGGCCTAGTGTTCCCATAATAAATGTTTAAAATATATTAAATATATTAAATAACACACATGAAAAAATTTACTAAAAATTGGAATAACTTCTAAGTGGGTGACTGGATCAGAAATACAAGGGCACCACTAAGTTCAAAATGTGATATTTACCCTAGGAACGACTTAACCTTATTTAAAGCAGGTCGTTTGTAGAAAAGTCATTACAGGAGAAAAAACAAAAGAAATAATTAATTAAATTATTTTATTTCAATTTCAAAGAAATATTTATTGAAGTGTATTTAAATAGAATTTTATGGGGATACCCCAAGGTTAGCTACATAACTATGGAATAATTGGAGAGCCACTGGAGAGAACATTAGAGGAATTATCTTTGGAAAATGGCAACCAGATCATGGATCGACGATCGATGCACCACAGATTTGAAGGTTCTCTCCAATGACAATGGCACCACATCATTATTTTTAGTGATTAATCCAAATCATGGTAGGGAGGTTTTTTGAATTGTTTCCTTTACCCATTCTTGATTCCTACAACAAACACAAATCAATTGACCAACAAATTGGTCTGTGGATCATACATATTTGTGGGAAGGGTTTATTGCGGGGTGATTTTGGGAGAATTACTTTATATTATTTATTTATTCATTGTTATTTCCACAGAAACGAATCAATATCAACATGAACATCAATTGAGATCCATTAATATCATTTGTTTTGGTGCTTTTCTCCCCCAGTTCTTTGTTCCCTGTGGGCATTCTTCATTTGGCATGAGGTTTGACATATCCTAAACAATCGATCGTTACACACCCGTTTCTTAGTGAAACAAGTAAATATCATAGATCTAGGATCAATATGGCCTGAAGGTTGTGCGTAGATGGAAGCAGAGGTGAATCAGATGGTTTTGGATACCCGATTTTTCATTCTTCGATGTTCTTCAGTATGTAATGATGAGTGGCGTATAGATATATTTTTCAAGCATATTCATGCCTAGTTTTCCATAGATTAGTGTTGGTAAGGTTTGGATGAACCTTGAATAGTAGGTTATGGAAAGTGAGGAGGATTTGGTGAGGCATGGGATGATGCAGAACAAATATGGGAAATCATGAGGAACATAGGAGGTAATTTTCAATTACATCCTGTATTCCCCCTGGCTGTAGTTCTAGGGTTTCGGCCAAAATTAAGGATCACATGACATGTGACCCCTATAACATGGTGTGTGTCCCTCCACGATTGACTCGGTGTGTAACTCACTGGGTACACAAACATAGATTGGAGTACACAACCATATAGCACACAGTGTACTCCCACAAGGACAGAGCTTGGTCGGGTGTACAAGGGCTTACCCATGTATCGGTACACAAGTAGAGTATATGGGCATCCACACACTGTGTACTACTCCATGGAAACAACCACATGGACACAAAAAAAACCAAGTGACATGGAAAAGATACTATGTGTCTATAAACACATTGTACTACTTATTCGTGCAATTTATTTGAAGACTACATGCCGTCTGAGGATCTTCCAAACTGGCATACATGGGGATAACTGGACATTCCATGTACCCCTAGGTACATGCCATGTACCCCTTTAAGAGTTATTGTGTCCCTTCATTTCCTTATTTTGGATTAGTATAAGTTGAGTACATTCCTTTGTCCTTTTTCCTCAAGCGTACAGTGTGGAAATACATTCATATCACTGGATTGTGATCCCATCTAGAGGCTGAGTCTCAGATAGAGTTCTGGTGTCCCTATAAAATATTGGAGTGCGATCCTCTATTATCCTTTATTCCATAATTTGAGTTTGTGGAATCGGCTTGACCACCCCGAGTAGGGAATCAATCCTCCATCTAGAAGTCCATATTAATAGGGTTTGTGGTATTGTTGGCATATGATCCTTTATGTAGCGGGTTGATCTAGATTATGTTTGTGGTGTCCCCCATCAGTTATGGGAATGACCCCCTATTTTTGTATGAAGGTCTTCTTAGACCAATGAAAATTCTTGGGTGGAGTCCAATGAGCTTGACCTCTTCATCGAGTGTCTTCGATGATATCATGGCTCATGGAATGGGTTCTCTCGGAATAAGAATTAGTTTGAGTAGAATCCTATGGATACCAGTTGGTTATGACCATCTAGTAGTGTGGTTTCTTTCTTGAGTTTATCTAGTATTTTCTATTATAAATTTATTTTTATATCAGGTATTGAGCTGAATATACCTGGTGCTTCATGTTTAGTGTTTTTGGGGTCTCCTTATAATTATTTTTATAGTAACCCTTACATGGGATTTGACCGCACATGTCACGTATTATGAAGATGATGTCCCTTTTAATGATGTCCAGGGAGGATAGGGAGCAAGTGGAGCATATATGGAGCTTTTAGACTGAGTTTTTTAATGGGATCTTGATTTTGACTTTAGTCCTTACCTTTTGGAGTAGGTTTTACTCTTTACAGCTCTTGTTTAGGCCAATATTTGGCCCCTTTTCTGTTTTCAGTACTTTTACTGTCATACTCTGTTGTGGAATCTTAGATGTATGAATTCATTATTTTATTTGTTTAACATTTCAAAATTATGTCAGATTGGAGATGTGTGTGTGTGTAAAGTTACTTTAGGCTAATTCCTCCCATTTGTTGGATATTCCTACTCAACATTGTTCACTATCCCTTATCCTATTGGTGTTGTGCTTGGGGTAGCTGTGGGCTGGACCTTGGAGGTTCGGGTCGTGATAGAATGGTATCCGGGGTAGGTTCTACCATAGGAATAGAGTTGATTAGTTTGGTTTGGGGAAATAATTTTTAGTTATTTTAGTTTTGCTTTCAGGCCAATGACTCTAGTGTTTGTGTGGCGGCTAACATATCCATATATCAAGACTCTGATTACCTTCCTTTCGACTAGCTACATATAGACATTGGTTTTAGGAAATTTTTTTGGTGCACGCATCATATAGGAAGGGTTGTATTTTTCATGTGAATCTTGATTCAACTCCCCAGATATACTCTTTTGACCATGGTACATCTTTTTTTAATTTCAAGATTCCTCCACGCAGACACATCTGGTCAGGATTCCATTCTGTGATCATGAGGATGATCCACCTAGTGACAAGGTATCGGTATAGGGGCCTATACTAGAGTTAGCACAACCGGTTAGTTTACAAGATATACCACCACTCATTGAGAAACAGCTAGATTTAGTAGTACTTGATGGGAAAAAACACAAGTTGAGTATGTTTCATGAGTTTTAGAGGCAATGACCTCCTAGGTTTCAGGGTGAGCCAGACCCTTAGGTGACTGAGGACTGGTTAGAGGGAGTCACTCACATTTTCCACCTTGTGAGGATGCTAGCTGACTAAATGGTAATCCTCATGGTGAGTATTCATTAGGTTTATTCTAAGAGATTGTGGATCTTGGTGACCTATTCACATGAAAAGATATATCTATCATTGATATACTTTGAGCATCTCTTTAGAGAGGAGTTATATCCAGCCACCTTGTGGTTGGTACACATACATGAGATTCTGCATCTGCAATATGGCATCATGACTATGGAATAGTAATCATTGAGATTTATTGACATCTCACGTTACTCCTTGGATATGGTGTGAGACCAGTTATTAAGATCTCTAAATTTTGAAGAGGGATTTCCTGGGACATCAGGGCATTGGTGGTATCTCTTTTCATTTCCACCTATTCTAGAGTGCTTGAGCGAACATTTTTTGTTGAGAGCTTTTTGGTAGAGCAGACACTGGTAGTAGGATCTATCAATGGGAACTCAGTAGATGTGACCTCTAGAGCAGGTGGTCGATGAGAGTTACAGGGATCTAAGTGTGTCAGACACTACAGGAGGTGATCCATGGACTTTAGAGCAGTGGTGAAAGGTTCTCAGGGTGGCTTGAATCTTCTGGGGGACATGTGGTGTTTCTCCTACAATGGTTAGGGATATCTGGCTCTAGATTTCTCTAATCATCATACAACTAATTGTGAGATGACCAATGGATCATTGAGGAAGTGATAAAGGTAGGAGAAGGGTGGTTCGTAGGGTGGGAGATGTGGAATAGGGACTGGAAGGGTAGTAGTATGTGGCAAGAGGTGTGAACTATTACCACCACCACCCCTAGGAGGTCCATGCCAGGCTTAGGAAGCTAGTGGGTAAGGATGAGAATAACTACATGCTATGGAGGGCTATGAACCTGAGGATCCCAGGATGATTCAAGGTATGATATATGTATTTTCTACTTTAACTATAGTATTGATAGACATAGGTGCTATCCATTACTTCCTTTCTACTTCTCTAGTTCAAAACATAGAGATTCAAGTTGAGCCTTTGGCTCAGCCCTTGCAGTTGGAGACTACAACAGGTGGTGACTCAGTGATTGTGAACTTGTGCCGATAGTGAAATCTTACGCTTAGAGGGAATATTTTGTATGAGATCTCTTTGTTTCAATAACGAGGCCTTATGATGTCATCCTATGTATAGAATGACTATCTATAATTCATGACTAAATTGAATATTTTTGGAAAAGGATAGAGTGTATCCAAAAAAATGGAATGAAGTTTTCCTTTATGGGTGAAAAGGAGACCTTATTATATCATGATGAGCTCAGACATAGGAGGGTGCAATAGATTACTCAGCAGTTGGATAGCATGACTCTTGGAGAAATATATTCTTTGGGGTATTAGTTTCCTATAATGATGATGGATTATAAGGACCTATTCCCTAAGGATGTACCCGGTTTACCTCCCCAGCAAGAGGTGGACTTATTTATCAACTTTCATCCCAAGAAGACACTGATATCTTCACAAGTATTTCAAATGGATCCCACAGAGCTTCAAGATATGAGGGTGTATTTGGAGGAATTTTAGGAGAAGGGATTTATGAGACACAATGTTTCTCCCTGGGCAGCCCTAGTGTTGTTTACCAAGAAGGTAGATAGAAGATTGAGGTTATGTGTGGATTATTAGTGCTTGAACTAGGTGAATTTGAAGAATAAGTATCTAATACCACGAATTTATTACCCCTTTGATTAGTTTAGAGGGGCACAATAGATCTCAAATATTGACCTCAGATTAGGCTATCACTAGCTATGAGTACGGGATGAGGATATACCAAATATGGAATTCAGATTTTTTTTATGCTCACAATGAGTACTTGGGGATTTTTTTCTTCATAATGAATTACCCAATAGTGTTCATGGTAATCATGAACCAGATCTTTCATCCTTTCTTAGACTATATGGTGTTCTTAATTGATGAAATCCTAGTGTATTTTGAGTTTTAGAAGGAGAATGTGAGACACTAGAGGATGGTAATGGACACATCCCAAGAGCACCAAATTCAAGGGAAGCTCTCAAAGTGTTTGTTTTGGATTTGAGAGTTACAATTTATAGGAAAATTCATATAAGAGGCTGTATTTTCAGTGGATCTAGTAAATTTTTAGGTGGTTCTTTCTAGGGTGACACCCTGGAGTGTTACTGAGGTATGGAGTTTCCATGGGTTGGCAGGGTACTATCGAAGGTTTGTAACTGAATTTTCTAGAGTTGCAGCACCCTTCAAGGATTTTAATTATAAGGGTAGGCCTTTCATGTGGATGGAAAGGTTCCATTAGTGCTTTTAGAAGATGAGATGAAGGTTGACGATCACTCACATCTTGAGATTTTCTGAGGAGGGTGTCAAGTACATAGTGTTCTATGTTGCATCTGGGACCAGACATGGATGTGTGATTATACATAGGCAAGTGGTTATTGCCTATAGTTCATGCTATTTGAGAACACATGAGAATAACTACGTGACCCATAGTCTTGATTTAGCGTAGGTAGTATTCTCTTTGAAAATGTGGTGACACAACATGATGGGAGAGCAGTTTATCATTTACTCTGACCACAGGAGTCTCAAGTATATCTTATTTAAGAAGGACCTTAACTTGAGACATAGGTGATAAATAGATATCCTCTAGGACTATGACTTATAGATTATCTATACTCTTGGGAAGGGGAACATGGTGGTATATTCTCTTAGTTGAAGATATTGTTCTTAGCTGTTGGCCTAGGAGTTAGAGCAGTTAGCCTTATTGCAGTCTTCCTTAATGAACATGGATAGTGATTCATATCTTCAATCAATGAATGTTAACCCACAAGTTTTACAGCATGTCAGGGATGTTCAGCATGGGGATACTAACTTTGAGACCTTATGTACTCAGATATCCTCTGGACATGCTCCTAAAGGATATTATGAAGGTGGGGAGCATGCTATCATTTTCAGAGGATGGATGATGGTACCTATGATGTTGTGGGAGGAGGTGTTGCAGGAATTTCATACATCCCCTTTGGAAGTAAATTCAAGTGAGGTGAAGATATAACAAGAACTATGACATTATTTTTGGTGGCCACATATAAATAGTGGAGTTTTTGAGTTTATCTCTTGATTCCTTACTTGTCATCAAGTGAAGGTTGAGCAATAAGTTCCATCGAGTTTTGCTCAACCCCTCGAAGTTATAAAATGTAAGTGGGATGGGATATACATGGAATTTGTGACAAGATTACCATGTACATATAGGGGATGTGATTCCATCTAGGTGATCATAAACTTACTCAACAAGTCAGCCCACTTCATAGATATATGAGAATAGAGTTCAATAAATAGATTGACACACGTCTATGTGCATGAGATAGTCTGAATTCATGGAGTTCCTTATAAGATTATATCTGAACATGATGATTTATTCACATCCTGGTTATGGAGAGGATTATAGAAAGCCTTTGGGACTCAATTGAACTTCAGAACAATGTTTCATCCCCAGACTAACAACCAAAAATAGTGGACAATTCTGGTGTTGGAGGACATGCTGTGGGATTTCATGCTGGACTTTGGACATTTCTGGGAGGATCAAATACCCTTGGCGGTTTTTCATAAAATAACAACTACCATTCCACTATTGATATGGAACCATTCGAGGATTTGTGCAAGCAACCATACAGGTCACCACTTTGTTGAACTGATCTCAGAGATTTAGCACTCATGGGACCGAAGTTGGTGTGAGATACTACAAAGATGGTGCAGATCATCCAAGAGTGGATGAAGACTGCATAGTTCCCTGATAAGTCTTATGTGTACTGATGATGATGACCTCTTGAGTTCGAGAAAGGAAACCATGTGTTCCTGAGAGTCTCACCTTGACATGGATTGATGATATTTGTCTACGACATCAAGTTATATCAGATATTCATTGGTCCCTTCTAGATACTGTGTAGATTTGGTGAGGTAGAGTACCACTTAGCTCTACCAACATAGTTGGACCAGATACATGATGTCTTCCACATGTCACAGCTGAGGAGGTACGTTCATGAACCATCACACGTTATCTATTAGGGTGAATTGGACATAGAGGATGGAGCTACCTTTGTAGAGTACCTACTAGAGATTAGGGATCAGTATAAGAGGATCCTTCATGGGAGATCGATTCCCCTCATGCGTGTTTGGTGGTATCATGAGAATATTCGGGAGATAAGATTGGTGTAGGAGTCTTAGATTCCTGCTCAATACCCAACTCACTTTGTATATCCTTTATTTTATCTTTTTGGGGTGTAAATTCTTAGGTGGGGAGAATGTAACCTCTTAGATTTTATATGTATTATTTTTGGATATTATATGGATTGTTTTCAAGACTAAGCATTGAGACAACGTGCGATTCTAAGGCTTGGTGTTCCCAGAATAAATGTTTGAAATATATTAAATATATTAAATTGCACGCATGCATAATTTTCCTAAAAAGGATTAATAACTTCTAAGAAGGTTCTAGGATTGGAAATATGATGGAATCATTTAGTTCAGAAAATATGATTTACCCTAGGTGTGATTTAACCTTATTCGGCATGGGTTATTTGTGAAAAAGTCATCATGGGTGCATAAATGTATAAAATAATTAATTATTTTATATTATTTTGATTTCACCAAATCAGCGATTGATGTGTATTTAAATAGACTATTATGGAGAAACCCCGGGGTTACTTGGATAACCCTGGAATTGTTGGAGAGCTTCTGGAGTGAATGGTTGAGGAATTATCTCAGGTGAATGGTAACCAGATCATGGATCGATGATCGATATACCACAGATTCAAAGGATCTCACCAACAATAATGATGTCACATCATTCTGCATAATCGATTTATCAAAATCAAGGTAGTGTGGTTGTTTTAAATGTTTCCTTTCCCCTTTCGTAATTTTTATGAGAGACACATATCAATTGACCAAAGTATTGATCCATGGATTGTGCGTATTTGCATGTGGAGTTTATTATAAGTGTAAAGACCAGGAATTTCCTTGTATTTTTTTTAAATATATGGGAATTTTACGAGTCTTTGAAAATTGACGGTGTGTGATTTCGAGGCCCGGAGTGACCAGAATGAATTTCTAAACAATATTTTGGGTACGTTCAGTAAACGTGTGAGCGGGTTTTTCTAACTTTTGAACCGGTGCTCGGAATTGAAATCTTAGGACACCGTTGAACTCTCAGTGTCAGTATTCTCTTAAGGAGACCTTCACCTCGACCATTGTAAGTCAAGGTTGAAAGATAGAATTTGGGTTTTCCTGAAAGAAATAAAATTAAATTGTATAATATTTTATTTTATTTGGAACTCCCATGTGGATGTTGAGAGGTGGGGACCACCTGAACTAAACCTCCCATGAGAGGTTATGGATGTGGGGACCACTAAGCCTAACCTCCCAAGATAGGTTATGGTGGTGGGGACCACCCGAGGCAAAACCCCCTTGAAGTCCCTCATAAGTGTGGGGAAGAATCTTAAACTTCCCCCACTAAAATTATTCCACCCCCTTTAGTTTATTATTCCAACCTATGTAATTAATTAATTCAATTTGAAATTGTGCCAATAATTAAAATTGGGGGAACATGTCATAAGTTGGCTACATTGAAATTTGGTGGATTTTGGGAGAGGAGAAATATTTGGAGAAATATTCTCTCCAACAAAGAATGCTCCACCGACGAAGAATGCCGACTTCGACTTCTTCCTCGGAACACCCTCCATGGAGGAACATCTTCGACTACGACAAACCGACGCACGAGCCTGAGATTGGAGGTGTGTGGTGGATGAGATGAATGTCAAAAACTTCACCTTGTTCCCTCCTCGTCGACATCAACGAACAATCCTAGGTAGGGGTTTAGTTCCCATGTTCTTCCCTTCTAAAACAAAGAACGTGGATCAACACTCATAAACTAGTTGATCCGTGGATGTATTCTTTTGCGGGATTGGGAATAGTGATTGATGAAGGTTGTGGGGATTTATGTTCTTAAATATCTTACATACATTTTCTTGATTCAAAAATTGTGAACCACTTTCTACCACTCTAACGCGGAGAGTGCGGTCCAAAAAAACATGATCCAACCTCTCTGCAAATCTTGTGTTTACTTGATGAATCTTGCGATGGAGGAAGAAGACAACCAGAGTGGATTTTTGGGCACCAATGAGGCATGAGAACAATGGCTAGAAACAACACTGGCTGTGATGAAGGTGACGGTGCACGATGCCACCCCGCGGCCCTGCCGTGCCGCCCGCGGCCGAGCCACCCCACGGCTGAGCCGCCCCGTGCCGAGCCGCCCCACGGCCGAGCTGCCCCGCGGCCGAGCCGCCCCACGGCCGAGCCGCCCCGGGGCCCCTTGCGGCCCTCTCGGCCTGCCGGACCGCCCAGTGGTCTGGGCCGAACCCAATGGGTTGGGTCGACCCAGACCGGGTCGGCCATGGATGGGTCAGGCCGGGTCGGTCCGACCGGGTCGGAGCGGACCCATACCCACTTCGACCCATTTAAACTCTTTTGGCTATAACTTTGGCATCGCGCGTCCGTTTGACGAACCGTCAGCAGATCTTGAATCCTTGGAGAGAGGAGGACCCTTTGAGTATATCCCACTAGAGTTTTGGATTAATATGGGGTGCAGTATGGTTGGATCAAGCACGAATCGAACTGGGCCCCCTAGACTAAAAGACTAATAACTCAGAGACCGGGCGTCTGATTGACGCCTCGTCTGTTGTGTTGAGACCCATATGATGTGGAGGTCCTTTGAGATACTTCTATATGAGACTTCTTGATAGTTGGAGTATCGACCAGTGGCTTGTGGAGCAGATCCTCTCGGAGACAAGCAAGTATAGTGCAGGAACCCCAGTAGCTGGCTGTGAATAGAAGAATGATTGCAATCCTGTGTGGGTCAGCACCAAGAGATCATGTGTGGGTCAACACTGAGCGATCCTGTGTGGGTCAGCACCGAGCGATCCTGTGTGGGTTAGCACCTAGCGATCCTATGTGGGTCAGCTCCGAGTGATCCTGTGTGGGTCAGCACCGAGCGATCCTGTGTGGGTCAGCACCTAGTGATCCTGTGTGGGTCTGGTTCTTAACAGAGTAAGATGATTCAATGGTTATAACTAATCATCTCTACTACTGTACCTAAGTTATACCTAGTGTGAGATGAGTCTGTATTTGTGTGGAACTTTCCTTCGTGGTAATACCTTGGTGGTATTCTTCGGTGTGACGTACCTGTGTGGTAGTTGCCTTTGTGGTATTTCTTCCTTTGTGGAATAGTTGAGCTAGGGGATTTGGAGTTGGACTCTGTGTTTTCCTGATGAATAAGATGGTTTTACTTGATAACTTAGGTATATGTATGGGAATGTACCCATGTAGGGTTGACAGTTGTTTCCTTGCTGTATGGTTTATCCTTGGTGAATTTTGTGAGACCTTGAGGGTCTCGGGGTCCCTATTGAGTATCGTTATACTCACCCCTGCACGGGCTATGCCGTCACCTCGTTGTGTTTGGTGTAGAAAATGGACAACAACGATTATGGATGATAGTACCCGGACTGGAGGTAACTCGGAGGTGGACCTAGACGAGGCGTACTGTAGAGACGACCATTTGATAGCTATACCTACCCTTCAGGTAGGATCCTTGGGGGTGATCACAGGAAACTGTTCTAGTTACTTGTAATTTTAGTTTCTTGTACTTTCCAGTTGGGATTTTATTCTGGCCCCTTTTTTCTTACTGTACTTACTCTTTTACAATTCAGTTTACTTGAGTTCGTATCTTGCTGTGTGCTTGGCTGTGTTTGTTATAGGTTATAAAGACAATGCCTTCACAGTTTTAGAGAATATGCCTTCGGTGCTAGTTTCCAGCCCCTGGCCTATGGAAGGTGGGCTTGGGGTAGTCATGACACGGGCCCCGGGGGACGGGTCATGAAAAATTGGTATCAGAGGAGTCGGTTCTACCATATAACATAGGACTCTGATCTTTTTAACGGAAATAGTGTGAAGTGTAGTGAGTGTGGTTATCAGTTTAGGGAATCCAGTGTTGGTGTGGTTCCTGACATATCCATACACCAAGACCTTGACTAATGATTTCTGACTCAGTGCATGAAAACACTGATTGCGTGTGTGTTTCCAAGAGTTTTCTTTGTAATATATTGAGTCATCTCACCAGGTATAACTTATTGATCATGGTGCACCTGTTTCTTTTCAGGATTCCTCCATGAAGAAAACTAGCTAGGGTTCCGAGAGCAGTACACACTGATAGCCCACCGAGCGACAAGGCCTCGGTGCAGGGCCCTTTTCTAGTAGAGGCACCAGTGGAGGCACCAGCGGTACCATTACTCTTTGGGCCACTGATGCCACTAGCCCTAGAAGAATAAGGTTCACATCTCTTGAGTGCGTTGCACGAGTTCCAGTGCCATAGCCCACCTAGATTTAGGGGAGAGACGGACCCACATGTGGCTGAGGATTGGATGGAGGTCGTGGTGAGAGTTTTTCAACTGGTAGGGACACCCACTGATCTCATGGCGATCCTTGCCGCCAGCCTTCTACAAGAAGCAGCAGGTAGATGGTGGAGCTTGATGCTCCAAGTTCACGACGAGGTGACGCTTCTCTGGGCAGACTTCAAGAGCCTATTTCGAGCAGAGTTTGTCCCAGCGACTCTTCACATAGTGCTCATACAGGATCTTCTTCTTCTGCAGTAGGGAAGCATGACTATAGCTCAGTACTTAGAGAGGTTCACTGACCTCTCACGTTACTCCACTGATATGGTGCAAGAGCCATTATTCAAGGCATGTACCATTTTTCAGGGAGTCAGGTGAGAGATCAAGGCTTCAATGATTTCTCTTAGCATCTTGACGTTGGAAGGGGTGTTAGAGAGAGCCCTCTTAGTGGAGAGTTTCCTTGATAAACAGTCACCAGTAGTGAGACCCCCCACCAGTCATAATGTAGAGGAGTCTTCTACAGCTGACTGTAGACAGATATCACAGAGTTTCAAGAGGACCATACCTATGGGTGGACGACTGTAGGATTCAGATTCAGTTGTGTGGGGCACCCGAGGTAGAGGCAGTCATGCCAAGAGAGGGCAGTGTTACACATGCAGTGGGCAGGATCACATGGATCGTGACTGTCCGACCCATCGTACAAATGAATAGCAGACGGTCGAAGGACTGACCAGGCAGAGACAGAGGTTCGATCAAGGCGGTCCACATGGAGCAGGCTTATGTGGAATAGGAGTAGGCCATGCAGCTGGCGGTGGGTGACGATTCGAGATGTTACCACCACCACCACTAGGAGGTCCACCTCGGCCACAGGGAGCAGGTGGAAAGGGGTGACCTCCGCTCCAAACGGCTAAGGCCTACGATCACGATGCTCTAGAGATGATACGAGGTACGATATGTGTCTATTCCACCTTAGCTTCAGTAATTACAGACACAGGTGCCAGTCATTATTTTATTTCCACTGCCCTCGTTCGGAGTTCGGAGATTCCGATTGATACATTGGCTCGATCCTTATGGCTAGAGACTCCTATAGGAGAAGATTCGACGATTACGCACTGGTGCCGGTAGTTTAAGCTTAATCTAGGAGGCGAGGGATTTGGTTGGGATCTTATAGTAGCAGCGTCGAGGCCCAACGATGTCATCTTGGGTATAGACTAGTTATCTACAGTTCATGCTCAGATAGACTGTATTAGGCACAAAGTGTGATGTGTCCACACAGATGGGACTAGTTTTACCTTCACCGGCGAGAAGGGAGACTTGGTAGCCAAGGATGGGCTTACCTGGAGGAGGGTGCAACCGATCCCTCATCAGTTGGCTAGCCTTACCCTCGAAGCGGTTGATGTGGAGAGTTTGGGTTATCCTGTAGTGGTGGATCAATACATGAATGTTTTCTATGATGATGTTCAGAGTCTACCTCCTCCTAGAGAGGTGGAATTTTACATGGACCTGTACCCCGAGACGACACCGATATCCACACCAACATATCAAATGGCTCCCACAGAGCTTCCTCAGCTATGGGTACAGCTAGAGGACTTTCAAGGAAAGGGATTCATCTGGCCTAGTGTTTCACCTTGGGGAGCCCCGATTTTGTTCTCCAAGAAGGCGGATGGGAGCTTGATGCTTTGTGTTGACTATCGGCGCCTGATTTAGGTGACCATGAAGAACAAGTACCCACTCCCTAGTATTGAAGACTTCATTGACCAGCTAAAGGGAGCATGATGGTTCTCAAAGATAGACCTCAGATCAGGCTATCACCAGCTCAGAGTACGAGACGAGGATGTGCAGAAGATGGATTTCAGATGTCGGTATGGCCATTACGAGTGTTTTGGTTATTCCATTCGGCTTGACCAATGCTCCAGAAATGTTCATGGGACTCATGAACATGATCTTTTAGCCATATCTTGATCGCTTTGTAGTAGTCTTCATCGATGACATTCTGATCTACATGACTACTGAGGTGGAGCATTCCTACCATTTGCAGGTAGTACTGGACACACTCTGAGAGCACCAGCTTTATGGTGAGCTCTATAAGTGCCAGTTCTGGATCTGAGAGGTTCACTTTCTGGGACATGTCATATTGGAGGCAGGAGTTGCAGTGGATCCAGCAAAGATTGAGGTGGTACTATCTTGGGAACCACCCAGGAGTGTGACAGAAGTATGGAGTTTCCTAGGTTTGGCTGGATACTACTGGAGATTTATGCCAGATTTTTTCATATTTGCAGCACCACTCTTAGCATTGACGAAGAAGGGGAAACCCTTCGTGTGGTCAGAGAGATGCCAGTAGAGTTTTCAAGAGCTGAGGCAGAGGCTGACCAGTGTCCTCACGTTGAGGCTTCTAGAGGAGGGTGTAGGGTACATAGTCTACTGTGACACATCAGGGACCAAGCTCAGATGTGTCCTAATGTAGGAGTGAGAAGTGATCGCATATGGTTCTCATTAGTTGAGATAGCATGAGAAGAACTATGCTACCCATGACCTAGAGTTAGCAGCATTGGTCTTCGCCTTGAATATGTGGTGACATTACTTAATGGGATAGCATTTTATAGTCTACTCAGATCATAAGATTCTTAGGTATATCTTCTCTCAAAAGGACCTGAACATGAGACAAAAATGTTTTCTGGAGTTCTTCCAGGACTATGACTTCGAGATAGTCTATACTCCTCGGAAATGGAACATTGTAATAGATGCACTCAGCTGGAGGTCTGGTATACAACTGCTAGGAGAGGCGACGGAGGAGCTGGACGCTTTGGAGATATCCTTTGTGGACCAAGATGGAGCAGGTTTTCATCAGTCTCTTACAGTCACTCCCCAACTTCTTTAGCGAGTTAGGGAGGCGCAACATGGGGACACTGACTGCGAGGCTCAACGTGCTCATATATCCACAATCCAGGCACCTGATGGATTTTCTGAAGGTGGGGAGCATGTCATCCTCTTCAGAGGACGTACCATGGTACCAGTGTCACTTCAAGAGTAAGTGTTCAGGGAGATCCACACATCCCCTCTAGTGGTACATCCAGGAGTAGCAAAGATGTACCAGGATCTTCGATGATAGCACTGGTGGCTGGGAATGAAAAAATCAGTTGCAGAGTTTGTCTCTCGGTACCTCACTTTTCAGCAAGTGAAGGCGGAGCATCATGTACCATCAGGATTGGTTCAGCCTTTAGAGGTCCCAGAGTGGAAGTGGGATGGGATATCCATGGACTTCATGATGGGTCTTCCACGCACGTCTAGGGGACATGACTGTATTTGGGTGATCATCGACTGCCTCACCAAGTCAGCCCACTTCCTACCAATCAGAGATCATGGTTTAGTAGAGAGCTTGGGATGCCTCTATGTGCAAGAGATTGTGTAGCTACATGGAGTACACTCGACGATTGTCTCCGATCATGATGCAAATTTTACTTCCCAGCTATGGAAGGGGCGGTAGGAGGCTTTCAGGACACAACTTTGTTTGAGCACTACCTTCCATCCTCAGACGGATGACCGGATTAAGCAGACCATTTAGAACCTCGATGACATGATGCGTGCTTGTGTCCTCGACTTCGGTCATAGCTGGGAGGATCACTTGCCCTTGGTGGAGTTTTCATACAAAAACAACTATCACTCCACCATTATAATGGAACCTTTTGAAGTGTTGTATGGGAGACCTTTCCGATCACCCTTGTGTTGGACTGACCTAGGGGAATCAACACTCGTGGGACCAGAGATGGTTCGGGCTACCACAGAGAAGGTGAAGATCATCTAGGAGTGGATGAAGACTGCACAGAGCAGGCAAAAGTCGTATTCCAACAGGAGACGAAGACATCTGGAGTTTGAGTATGGAGACCACGTCTTTCTATGGGTCTCACCTCGACGAGGTTTGCGGAGATTTGGAAAAGGTGGCAAGTTAACTCCGAGGTTCATTGGACCCTTCCAGGTTATCAGCAGAGTTGGTGAGGTGGATTACCACTTAGCTATTCTACCTCAGTTGCACTGGGTTCACGAGGTATTCCACATATCCCAGCTAAAGAGATATGTGCACAACCCTTCCCACATCATCGACCACGAAGAGCTGGGTGTTGATGATGGGGAGACTTTTACGGAGGTTGCAGTTGAGATTGAGGATCGACAAGAGCGAGTCCTTCATGGGTGGTCGATACCTCTGGTGAACGTTCATTGGTAGCACATGAACCTCCAAAAGAGCACATGGGAGCGGGAGGCTCAGATGCGTGCTCAGTACCCCCACTTTTTTTTCCTTGTTTTGAGTTGTGGCTTATGGGGATGTAGAGTCCTGAGGTGGGGAGAATGTAAAGACCCAAAATTTCCATGTATTTTTTTTAAATATATGGGAATTTTAAGAGTTTTTGAAAATTGAAGGTGCGTGATTCCGAGGACCGAAGTGCCTGGAATGAATTTCTAAACTTTATTTCAGGTATGTCCAGCAAATGTGCAAGAGGGTTTTTCTAACTTTTGAACCGGTGCTCGGAATTGAAATCTGAGGACACCATTGAACTCGCAGCACCGATATTCTCTTAAGGAGACCTTCATCTCAACCTTAGTAAGTCGAGGGTGAAAGATAGAATTTGGGTTTTTGTGAAAGAAATAAAATAAAATTGTATAATATTTTATTTTATTTGGAACTCCCATGTGGATGTTGAGAGGTGGGGACCACCTGAACTAAACCTCCCATGAGAGGTTATGGAGGTGGGGACCACCGAGCCTAAACTTCCAAGAGAGGTTATGGTGGTGGGGACCACCAAAGGCAAAACCCCCTTAAACTCCCTCATAAGTGTGGGGAAGCCTCTTAAACTTCCCCCATTTAAATTATGCCACCCCCTTTAATTTATTATGCCAACCTATGTAATTAATTAATTCAATTTGAAATTGTGACAACAATTAAAATTGGGGAAACATTTCATAAGTTGGCTACTTTTCAATTTGGTGGATTTGGGGAGAGGATAAATATTTGGAGAATTATTCTCTCCAAAGAAGAATGCTCCACTGACGAAGAACACTGACTTCAAATTCTTCCTTGGAACACCCTCCAAGTAGGAACGTCTTCAACTACGACGAACTGACGCATGAGCCTAAGATTGGAGGTGTGTGGAAGAAGAGACGAATGTCGACAACTTCACCTTCTTCCCTCCTCGTTGATGTCAATGAACAATCCTAGGTAGGGGTTTAGTTCCCATGTTCTTCCCTTCTAAAACAAAGAACGCCAATCAACACTCATAAACTAGTTGATCCGCAGGTGTATTCTTTTGCAGGATTGGGAATAGTGATTGACGAAGGTTGTGGGGATTGATGTTCTTAAATATCTTCCATACACGTTATTGATTCAAAAATTGTGAACCAATTTCTACTGCACTAATGCAGAGAGTGCGGGCCAAACAAACATGGTCTGACCTCTCTGAAAATCTTGTGTTTACTTGATGAATCTTGTGACGAAGGAAGATGGCAACCAAAGCGGGTTTTGGGAACCAATGAGGCACGAGAATGGAAGCCGAAACCACCGTCGGCTGTGATGAAGACGACGGCACACGGCGCTGCCCCACGGCCCCACAGTGCTGCCTTCGGCCACCACCGCCCAATGGCCCTGCCGCGCCACCTGTGGCCCCGCCTCACTGAGACGCGGACTACTGTGTCACCCCATGGACTTGCCGTTCCGAGGCCTTCCGAGACACCCCGCAGCCTCACACCATCCACAAACGAGCCACCCCGCGGCTGAGGCACCCCGCGGCCCTCCACGACCCATAGACGAGCTGCCCCACGGCCCTCCACGGACCCTCGCATCCCTCGCGGCCAGCCGGACTGCCCAAAAGGCCGGGTCGGTCCGACCAGGTCGAACCAGACCCATACCCACATCAACCCATTTACACTCTTTTTTCCATAACTTTGGCACCGCATGTCCATTTGATGAACCTTCAGCGTTGCTGGAAACCATGGAGCAAGATGGTCCATTTGAGTATACCCCACTAGATTTTTGGATTAAGATGGGGTACGGTTAGGTTGGATCGAGCACGAATCTAACCGGGCCCCCGGGACTAAAAGACTAATAACTCACAGACCAGGCGTCCGATTGATGCATCGTCTGTTGCGTTGAGACCCCTATGATGTGGCGATACTTTGAGATACTTCTACATGAGTCTTCCTGGCAGTTGGAGTATCGAACAATGGCTTTTGGATCAAATCCTCCCAGAGACAAGCAAGTATAGTGCAGGAACCCCAGTAGCTGGCTGTGATGAGAAGAATGATTGCGATCATGTGTGGGTCAGCACCTAGCGATTCTATGTGGGTCAGAACCGAGAAATTCTGTGTAGGTCAGCACCGAGTGATCCTGTGTGGGTCAGAACCTAGCAATCCTATGTGGGTTATCACTGAGTGATCCTGTGTGGGTCAGCACCGAGCGATCCTGTGTGGGTTAGCACCTAGCGATCCTGTGTGGGTCTGCTTCTTAACAAAGTCAGATGATTCAGTAGTTATAACTAGTCATCTCTACTACTGTACCTAAGTTATACCTGGTGTGAGCTGTTTCTGTACCTATGTGGTACTTTCCTTCATGGTAATACCTTGGTGGTATTCTTCGGCGTGGCGTACCAGTGTGGTACTTGCCTTTGTGGTATTTATTCCTTTGTGGAACAGTTGATCTTAGGGATTTGGAGTTGGACTCTGTGTTTTCCTCATTAATGTGATGGTTTTACTTGATAACTTAGGTATATGTATGGGCATATACCTAATTAGGGTTGATAGTTGTTTACTTGATTTATGGTTTATCCTTGGTGGATTTTGTGAGACCTTGAGGGTCTCGGGGTACCTACTGGGTATCGTTATACTCACCCCTACACGGGCTATGCCAACACCTCATTGTGTTTGGTGCAGATGAGGGATAGTGCCGACTGTGGATGACAGTAACAGGACTGGAGGTAGCTCGGAGGTGGACCTAGATGAGGTGTACTTCTGAGACGACCGTTCGAGATCTGTACCTACCCTTCAGGTAGGATCCTTGCCGGGTGATCACAAGAGCTATTCCAGTTACCTGTACTTTCAGTTTTTTGTACTTTCCAGTTGGGCTTGTATTATTTCCCCTTTTTGCTTAGTGTACTTACTCTTTTACTATTCAGTTTACTTGAGCTCATATCTTGTTGTGTGCTTGGATGTGTGTGTTACAAGTTATAAAGACAACGACTTCCTAGTTTTAGGGAATATGCCTTCGGTTCTAGTCTCCAGCCCCTGGCCTATGGAAGGTGGGCTTGGGGCAGTCACGACATGGGCCCTAGGGGACGGGTCATGACAATAAGGTGATTTTGGGATAATTACTTTAGAATATTTATTTTTTCATTCTTATTTTCATGGAAACGAATTGATATCAACATGAACATTGATTAAGGTCTATTCATATTGTTTTTTTCGTGCTTCCCCCCCCCCAGTTTTTCATTCACCATGGACATTCTTCATTTGGACCGAGGTTCAACATATCTCGATCAGTCAATCACTGCACACCCATTTCTTAGTGAAACGATCCAATATCATAGATTTGGGACCAGAAAGACAAAACAGTGGCGTGATGATAGAAATGGAAGAAAATTGGACAGTTTTGGATACTCAATTTTTCATTCTTCAACATTATTCAGTGCAAAATGATGAATAAAGTGTAGATCCACTTTCTGATAAGATTCAAACCCATTTGTTTCATAGATTAGTGTTGGAAAGGTTAGAATGAACCCCAATTTGTAGGTTATAGTAAGGGAATAGGCTTTGTCGAAGTGCAGGATGACACATAGAAAATCTTAGAAATTGAAAGAAACACAACATGTAATCTGGCATTACATGTCATGTGGACCCCCTGGATACAACACTAGGGTTATGACTAAAATTAAGGATCACATGACATGTGACCCATGTCACATTGCATGTGGACCTCTTTGGTTGACTCGGTGTGTACCTCTGTGGGTACATAGACACAGGTTGGAGTACACAGCCATATGGAAAACCATGTACTCCCACATGGACACGACTTGACTAATTGTACACGGGCTTACCCATGTAGTGGTACATGGGTAGAGTACACGGGTAGACTACATTCCGTGTGAGGATATTCCACATGGGAAGACATTATGATAATTGGAAACAACATGTAACCCTTGGTACACACTGCGTACCCCCTTTAAGAGTGCTTGTGGATCTTCATTTTCTTAGTTAGGACCAATATAGGTTGAGTACATTCCCTAAGTCCTTTTCCTTAAGGGTATAGTACGGAATTACATCCATATCACAATATTGTGATCCCCTCTAGAGGATGAGTCTCAGATAAAGTTGTGGTGTCTTTCAATGAGAGTGAAGTGTGAGCCTATATCATCATTTTCCCTAGTTAGATTTTGTGGAATTAGTGTGACTTCCTTGAGCAGGGAGTTGATCCTCTCTCTAGCAGGCCATATCGGTATGGTCTGTGGTATCTTGAATACGACCCCCTATGTAGTGGGTTGATCTAGATTGAGTTTATGGTGTCCCCCAATGGTTCTAGGAGTGACCCCATATCTATGTATAAGGGTCTTATTAGACCTGTGAGATCTCTTGGGTAGTTTATAATGAGCTAGAACTCTTTATTGAGTGTCTTTGATGATAGAATGGATCCTAGAGTGGGTTCTCCCAGAATAAGTGTTTCTTTGAGCAGAATCCTATGGCTGGTAGTTGGTTATGACCTCCTAGCAGTGTGGGGTATATCCTGAGTATATTTGGGTGTTTATATTATACATTTATTTTTATATATTGTATTGATTTTACTATACATGGTGATTCATGTTTAGTGCTTTTGGGGTGTCCTACTAAGTATTGTTATACTCACCCCTGCATGGGATTTTCCTACACGTGTCGTGTATTATGCAGATGAATATAGTTTTGAAGGCATCCTAGGAGGACAGGGAGTGGGTAGAGCATAACTAAAACTATCAGACGAAGGTGTTTTACCAAGAGATTTCTTTTGACTTTAGTCCTTTCCCTTAGAGAAGGTTGTACTCTTTATAGTTTTTGGTTGGTCCTGTATATATCCCCTTTTCCATTTTCAATAATTTTACTGTCATACTCTATTGTGGGATCTTAGATGTATGCATTCATTCTTTCCATTGTTTTACATTTCAACATTGTGTGGGATTGGAGATGTTTGAGTGTGTACAGGTACTTTAGGTTAATGACTCCCATTTGTGGGATATATCTACTCGGCACTAGTCTCCAACCCTTGTCCTTTTGGAGGTGTCTTGGGGTAGTCACGGGTCGGTTCACAACATGTCATGTCATGAAAAAAAGGTTGGAATTAGATAAATTATTTAAATTTGGGTTATTGGATATTATCTTATGATGTGTGTGTATATGAAAAATAGAGTTTAGTGAGATTTTTTTTAAAACCTATAATATTATTTCATTATAATGTAGGTAATTAGAGATAAAACATTAAGGTGAGAAAATATTTGGGTGACTGGGGAAAAAAGTTGGCACCTTACTCCAAATTATGTTAAAGAGGATAGTTTAGGGTTATTGTGTGAATGATGGATAACATGGTTTACATAAAATCATTAAGATAATGAAGATTAAATTCTAATGAGGTAAGTAAAGATGTATATCCTAGTAATAGATATCTAGCATTGGATTTGTTTAATTGGATTATGATTTAAATTACTCCTAGATAAGTGAATTTTCGAAAATGAAGTGTTTTGGGTGGAACTTGGGTAAATTATGAGTTTCTAGTGATTTTGGGGAAATATGTATTTTTATTAGAATTTGTGAATCATGGTGTTTTCTAGAAGGGTGTTCTAAATAAATAACATAGTTTTGAATTTGGGTTTAGTTTTATGTAGTTTTTACAAAAATGCAGTTCTTAAAACAAATGGATATACTTGGATTCAATATAATAGTTTTCAAAGGATTCCCATAAATTAATGTTTTTGGATAAAATATTTTGATTTATTGTTTTTTTTCATCACTACACTTATTAAATATTCTAATTCATGTATATTTATTGAAGTCATTATGGGAAATCCTATAGAGTTTATAATCACCCCTATATATATACATCATTGGGAATGGAGACATGATTTGTTATGATGTAAGAAAATGGAATGTTTCATAACTCATCATTGGTGAGTCGTAAATATGTATTAGAGATATGGTGGGTGGAGTTGATGGAAAGGGTTTGGGATATAATTTTTTTTGTTTTATCTTGTTATCATGTTCCTTGATGTTGGATTTTGTATAACCTAACTTGTTTCTGTTGTAATTTTCATGGATTTTTAAAAACCTGTTTTTACATTCACATTCATTATTATCCTTTTTATTTTTTTTATTTTGAGGGAAAATAATTCCACAATGGTTTTTTAATCCCTTGACACTAGTTTCTAACCCCTGGCAATCAGGGGAGCATAATTTAGGTTATGCAACAATCTGGTTCGGTTCTCAGGGTAAAACTCCTTGGGACAAGGTGTTAAAAAAGGTATTAAAGCATGATTTTTAATTTGAATATTAAGAATTCTGGTTGTAATGGAGAATATGATGGTTGAAATTTAAAATATACTAATAAAAATTAAATCTAACGCCTTTTTGGTGGACCTTTATTTAACAAGAAATATAGGTAAATTAAAGCTTGATGATGACCTTTTAGAATAATTTTATTTGTGCTCTCATCACCTAAAATGGGTAAAAAATAGTAATATTTCATGCATTATGATATACAAGATAACTAATTACATCACATGGCCATGGATTTAAATAAATGGTTTTATTTAAGGAAAAATAATTTTTAATGATGCAATTTTTTTTGGCCTTCAAAATATAATTTTGAAAAGATAGCGCTAAAAAATTTCTTGAATTATTATGATAAAGTGTTAGGAAATGAATTTGTCTAAAATAAATGTATAGGAATCCCTCAAGAAATAGTGTAAAGTATAATTTTAGTGATGTTGATCATTAATTTTTAGTGCAATTGAAGTTTGAAAATGATTGAGAATTTTTGGAGTTTGATTAAGGGAATATGACTATGCTAAATTATATAAGAAATTTTGTTCAGTTTTTGTGATATTCCCTTGATTTAGTAAAAAAATGAAAACCTCAATGAAAAAAGTTTTGAGATGTAGTTGTGACCAAAGATACAAATGTGAATCATCTTATTGAGGCTATCTACTAATATCAAGGTGGTTTGTAGGGTCATTTTGATGGAGTTAAGAGAATTGGAGGTACAAATTTATGTACTCAAGTATAACACCCCAAGTTCAATAACCTAGATCCATTGGTTAATTTATCACATTGGTATAAGATACAAGGGATCTAACCACATATTATTGATCAGTTTAGCAGTCCTGGAAAAGTAGGTGCATACATGATTACTATATTACATTGTAAATATAAAAACACAGTATAAGAAACATTCTTGGATCCTTGAAATCATTTATAATATCGTTCTTCATATCCTAGGGAAAGGAAAATAAATAAAGTGTGAAATCAGATGCTCAAGAAGGTTTACATACAAAATAATCTATCATGAAAAAAATAAGGTATAATCAATATGTAATTGTGGATAATAAAAACAAATTCCATTCAATAAAAAAATTGAGTTCAATAAATATCCACGTCTAATATCAATATATAAATTACATGGATAATGGAAACTAAATTCTTAATAAAGGAAATTCATAATTTGGACATTCATGATTAAGGTATCTAAACCAAGAAATCATGAATATTACTATCAAGGCCTCTAAACTAAGACAATTTTCATTCCATCAAAGCCTCTCAACGAAGAGATTATCATTCAATCAAGGCCTCTAAACCAAGACATTATCATTTTATGGGCTAGAATACACCAAGTACCCAACTATTATGACATGATTTACATCCCTAACCGATAAATCATGCAAAATTGTTTTGAATCATGAGAATTATCAATGTATCTAGAGTCTATATATAACTGGGACCCACCTTTCACTTTCATGTCCTGTGCATTACTTATATTTTGAATTATAAATTCAATTCATTATCAACATGACTTATAAGTCAACAACTATCCATATTTAATCAATAATACGGAAAATAAATATTTCCTTAGTAAATTAAATAACTTATTTAATAAGGCTATTTCAATTGATACCATATATAGAAATGTTATACAATTGAAACATCATCAAAGTAACAGAAATGAATCTGAATTCCATCCCTAAATGAGATAAAATAATTTCCAATGAATAATGGAGAGTGATAGAGAACATGATCAGAATAAATTGAATGATCTCAAAATAAGTTATAATCAATTTTCAGTAAAGGATGATAGAAGACCATTGATTCATTAGAAATGAAGGTTTTTTAATAAATCCCATCATTTTGAAAATAAATTAGAAGAAAAACATTAAAAACAACTTCCATTTAACTTTAAGTAATATCAAAATTATAAATAACATTTCAAAATTCTTTTCATTCCTTTAATAAAACAATAACACTTTATTTTGATATAATTTTAAATAAAAATTCACAAAATATTAAGGAAAAAATTTCTTTGAAAATAACTAGGAAAAATTCTAAACTATGTTTGATAATAAATAATTACTATAATGGTGTGAAAAATTTATCAAGCTGTGTACATTAAAAAAATTCTTTTTTTCACTTTGGTAAAAAACTTTAAAATTACCCATATGGTAAATGTTTAAAAGTTTCATTTTAAAAACTATATAAATAAAGTTAAAATAATTTGAAATTTTTTTTAATAACATTATATGTATAAATAAGAAAATTATTTAATCATTTAAATGTATATAAACATGGTGGATAAAGAGTTTAAAACATTTTAAATAATGTATTAAAAGAAAGCACCTTACAAGTAACTTACTTGTTAACTATTTATCCAATATGAGAATAAATGTAAAATAAACATATAAACACCAACATAACAAGATGAGAAAAAAAGGTTTAAAATATTTGGATCATATAATTTTCCCAATGGAAATATGAACATAACCAACCTGGAAATAAAATGATATTATAATAGAAATCCCTTACTGCTTTAATAACTTTTGAAAAAAAAACCCAAAAATGGAAGGATTGTATAAAAAAATTGAAAATTTTGATTAAATATGGATTCATTATATATAGTTTCAAAGGTTTAGTATATACACCATGTAAAATAAATTAGGTTCATAATGCAAAACATGTCTCATTAGTGTAGAAATGAGATGAAATCACCCTTACCTCATGTATGATTTTATTTGTAAGTTCTTTTAACCCATTGTCTTAAAAATTTAAATTTATTACACTTATTTAAATTTACCATAATCATACTTATAATATCATATATGTTCCTCTTATAACATTTCAACACCATTTATTGATAATTGATTATTAAAATAATCATTTTTGAGTATTAATTGTTTAATTTTTCATATAAGTTTCAGTTTGGTAGTTTCAATCCTTGCATATTTATCATGGATAAATTGTAAGAACCCGAATCTTCATTTCACGCATGGATATTTTTGAGAAAAGGGTATAATTTGGAAATTTTCTAAGTACACACCATGTACTTCTGAGTACACACTGTATACCCAGTAATCGCATACAACCGCGTCTTGGGAATGTAATGGTCGAGACATGGCCGTGTGGGGTGACATGGTAGACCTCTAATGCAGGGGACTGGTTGAGTAAAATACACAACATGTACATTAAATGAACATGTCATGTACTTTTATTTTTATTTGATTAATCAGACTGGGGTCACGTCTAATCTCTAGATTCATCTTCTTATGGCCTTGGTTCATCCAGGAGTGACCGAGAGTGACAAATATTCTCTGATCCATCATTTTTTCATCCAAGGTCCAATTAGAACTCTAGAAGGAGCGTTGGAATCCCACCGGTGAGTCCTTCCTTCTTCTTGAATCTCTCTACCTTATTCCTCCTCTCTCATGAGTTATCCAAGGTTGATTGTTTTTTGACCTTTTTGTAGATCTACGACATTATAGGTCGATTCAAGGGCCGACGTTCAAGAGTGTTCTTCATACAACATTGAGGTAGGTGGTTTGTTGCCTTTTGTTGTTTGTATTTGAGTTTTATATGCAAAAGTATCGGTTACCCATGTTTTGGGTATTTCTGGTTAAGGAAATTGAACCCTGGTTTATCTACATTAGATTGATTGTTGGATTAAGGGTTGTTTTTGTGGTATTATGTGAAATTTAATGTTTAATAAACAACCCTGAGTTTGTTTCCTTGTTTGAATGTTTATGGCCAATTGGACCAGGTTTCCTATAAGGCAGATCTTGTTTCCTTTCCTTGTTTTATAGGATGGAACTGATTGCCTTTTTTTCTTGTTAAATGCTTGAGATATTCACTAGAATTGTTATCTATGTAGTGGTTGAGATTACTTTGGGCTGCTTGATATCATATATGGATGATTGAATTACACATGGCTATGAGAACCTGGTGTATTTAGACCACATGGGGAATTGACATTGAGTACTTCCTCAGAGTGTGTTATATGTCACGCTATGAGGCCATAGGGGGGATTGATGGTGAGTGCTCCCTCAGAGTGTCTGTTGTTTATGCTTCTAGACCATAGAGGGAATTGATGTTGAGTGCTTACCTAGAGAGTTTGTAGTTATTGCATTACATGGACAGAGGGGTTAGACTGTATGAGGAACCCAAAGGGTTAACATAAATATTGAATATTTGTGATGAGTATACCAATCCAAAGAACAAGCTTGGATTCGGTCCTTTTAGTTACTCTTATGAGATACCTTTTGTGATACTTACTTGATTAAATGATGAACATTAAATGCTAATGAATGTGAATGGAAACTGTAGGATTGTTTACTTTTGTATACTCATAGTTCTTTTCTTCATTTCTATTATTACTTTCTATATATACTCACTGATAGTTAGGCAAAAATATTATGGTGGTTACCTACTAGGATTCATCTCACACCCTGTTTGGGTCATGTTTTTGAACCCAAAAGGGTTATATGGTTGCAGGTGTAGATAAGGGAAAGCATCCTTCTTCCTCAGGTACATGATTGGCTGGTTGGAGATAGAGAGCATAGAACCAAGCTTAGGCTTGCGATACTGTTGGAGTTTTCCTATTTTATTTGTAATTTGGTTTAGTTTTATTTCCATCATATTGTCTTGTTTGGATTCTTTCCTAGAAATATTTGACATACATCATTTATATATGTGCTCTGGTTGTTATTTACTTTCAGTCTTCTGTTGTTTACTTGTTTTATAGTATTTTTCTTCCACTATTATTGTGTTATTTGTTATTCCTCTATGCATGATCTGCCAATGAGAGAATAGTTTCCCCAATATCACACCCAAGGCCCTCACTTCTAGTAGGTAGCCTCTGGCATTAGAGGAAATGTTCTTGAGGGCATGTGACCAACCGGGTACGGGGTACCTTTGGGAAGCACCCGGAACTGAGACGTTACAAAGAGTTATAAGAGGAGGTTCTTTTCTTCTTTGTATTACTATTTAGAGCCTATAGACATGAATAGGAAGGAATAGGTTGTTAGTAATAATCTTTTCTCGAGAGTAGCTAACCCATGTACAGGGAAAATCCAATTTACCTCGATTATTTCCATTTTTCAAATTTTTCAATTGTTAATGTTGATTTGATTTCCCTGTTGGGTGATTCACATGATTTTTGTTGTTATGATTTATATAATTGAGGTTCTATTTCTATTACAACCTGATGAGATGAGGGTATTCCATCTCATGCATCATATAGGCACTTGATAGGGATCACATGTCATGCATTCTTGTCAGGCCATTTAGGCTGAATTAATGATTTCATGCTGTTGTGATAGATGTTGTGCTAGATATGCAAGCTATTGTGATAGATTCTGTGATAAAATACCTGCCATTTTGATAGGGTATTGTAATATTTAAAGTTTCATTTGAATGGGTGACAAACTTTGGTCCCTAAGGTGTTATGGGACCTCTTGGATCAGCATTTGGTGGATCATATTGAACTTTAACTGAATTATTCTATGATATGACATGAATATGATGCAAAGATTTGATTTGTGGTGAGTATGCACCCCCACTGACTAGAATTTGGAACTGTAATGCTTGTTTCAATGTTTTTATGGGGTTCCGAAGTAGTTTTTGAGGATTACTATACGAAAAAAACAGAATACACGGTGTGTAATGATGAACACACACACCATGTGTTCTTCTGTTTTGGAAGAAAGAACTTTTCTTAAGTACATGTAGTGTACTTTGAATACATGTCGTGTAGTAATTAATCATGTGAATAGAGGAACATGGTTGATAAATGTTTTGTGGAACATTCCATATACTAGGAGTACACGCCGTGTTGTAAGGACCATGTATCCAGCCGTGTGACCAACGACACAGGTGGATGAAACTTAAGTAATACATGTTGTGTTTATAGTGAACATGCTGTGTAGTGTTACCCAAGATAGAACCATGTGGTTTATCCATGTATAAGAACTTGGGAAGGAGAGAAAAATTCAAGTACATGCCACTTTATGAGGAGGAACACGCCGTGTGTAGTGGTGTTACACGAACAATTTTGGATGAGGTACATTCCATGTTAAAAGCTTAAGGGGACACGCTATGTAGGGTTCATACACACTGTGTATCCATGTTTTGAAAAACTTGAATGTTTTCTTTCTCCTATTCCTTCTTGAACATCTAAGTTTTAGTCCTTGATAGTCTTAAACTGAGGTGTTCACTTGACCTTGCAGAGTCATGCCACTGAGACATCCTTTGATTGTACGCCAGACACAAGACAATGATCAGACACCAAAAATGGTAAATCAGGGACTAAAAAGAGATCCTCTTGTTGGTCCTTTCTTGGAACTAGCTTTTACACTAGACACAGGTGCTGAGGCACAGTTCTGTGAAGGATTTATGAGGAATATGTAGAACTTATAGGGAACATCGCATCCTGCCTTGTCTATGGTAGAGTTGAGACGAGTTTTTCAGCAGCAACATCCTCCCACTTAGGGAATGGAGAACCTCCTTCTACAGAGTCATGGTTAGAATCCATTCTATCTATCTTCGTGCATCTTGAGATGCCTCCAGAGGAGAGGGTGAATCTCAATACATACATGCTTCAGTATTCTTCCAAGAGATGGTGGGATGTGATATCACAGGTGGGACTCCAGTGGGTTATGGCTTGGGATGAGTTCTAGCAGACCTTCTATGACTACTTCTACTTGGATACCTTGAGTGATGACTGAGCCCAAGAGTTCATGAGTTTGGAGTAGGGTAGTCTCTTAGTCATAGAGTATTCTTCTCGCTTCATAGAGCTGCAATGCTTCACACCCATTCTGGGTGGTGATGAGTTATTTATAGTGAGAAAGTTTGAGGATGGTATCAGGCATGAAATCCTATCTCAAGTGAACATCTTCAGGTTGAATTCCATATCTTCTATATTCAACCAACCACTAATCACGGATCACAACCTGAGGTATTCTGGAGATGTGGTCCAAGGAAGTTCAGTATCCATAGTTGGTATCCTTCTGAATGATAGTAGGAAGCACCGTAGAGAGTCTACGCATGGACATTTGAGTAGGCATGATTTTCCTTCAGGTAGCCAGGTGGCATGCTACCAGTGCAGGAAGGGTGAACATAAGAAACCTCAGTGCCTGAGAGACCCATTTGTGTGCTGATCCTGCGGCGAGATGGGACATCTTTATCATTTCTGGAACAACCTCCTTATAATATCTAGTGAGGGAGGATCTGTTTCAACTCCTCATACCAGAGCAGGACCACCAGTCCCACATTAGACTGGGGGCTAGAGTTCTTCAGGCCATTCAAGATGAGGAGGTGGTCATAGCTGCAATGGTAAGCCACGGGGTTTTCGACATCTTCAGGGTGGATCAACTCAAGGATCTTAGACAGCTTCACAGGGCTGCGGTGCAGGAAAGGCTTTTGCGCAGGAGAAAATCCAACAGAAGTAGGATCATGACCCCTCTACATTTAGAGGTACGATTTTGGTTTCCTTAGTTTTAGATTATGCTCTTTTTGATATAATGGATCCCCATAGCTTTATATCTGCACTTGTTGTGGAGAGAATTGGGCTCTGTATCTTTACTTCTGATGATATCATGACACTGGACACTCCGTTGGGGACTAGAAAATCTACTGTATGTCAGTTCAAGGAGTTCCCTCTTTAGGTTGGTGGGTGTCACTTTTTATGGGACCTTTATGTCTTAGAGATTATGGGCTATGAAATCATTATCAGAATGGATTGGATAGTTCCCTTCCAGGCTGTTGTTTATTGATATCATCTTAGGGTGATTTTCACATCACCACAGGGTGGATTTTTTCTACATAAGGGTCAATGGGATGTCCAGGAGAGCAGAGCTAGACCCGGGCATCATGGGTCGAGTGGTGTTACAACCCAGATTGCTAGTTTGTGTCTGGATGACCAGGGAACTTCACAGATGTACTTTCCTCTAGTGATGGATCATTTCATATATATCTTTATAGATGAATTTTAGGTTTACCTATGGAGAGATAGGTGGATTTCTCTATTGAGATAGTGCCAGGATCGGCACCAGCGTCCATTCTTCCTTATAGGATGGATACATAAGAGTTTCATGAGCTCAAGAAGCAGTTGTATGAATTACATGAAATGGGTATCATCTGACCCAGTAATTCTCCTTGGGGTTCGATTTTCCTATTTGCAAAGAAGGAATATGATACCCTCAGACTTTGTGTGGATTATCAAAAGTTGAACCAGTTGAATATTAAGAACTGATATCCCCTATAGGGGATTAATGAACTCTTTGATCAGCTTCGAGGATCCTGAGTGTTCTCAAAGATTGAATTGAGATTTAGTTATAACCAATTGCATGTTATACCATCAGATATACCTCTTACAACCTTTTGGAGAAGGTATGATCTATATGAGTATGTGGTTATGCTGTTCAGTATCACGAACACGCCTACTGTTTTTATGGAAATAATGAATCGAGTTTTTCATCCATATGTGGAATCATTTGTGGTGGTTTTCATGGATGATATCTTGGTGTACTCTCACACTTGAGACGACCATGATATCCATATTGAGATCATTTTGAGTACACTGAGAGAGCATCAGTTATATGCTAAGCTCTCAAAATGTCACTTTTTGATGGACCATATTCACTTCTTAGGTCATGTTATCTCAGAGACATGAGTATTATTAGACCCAAATAAAGTGGGAGCAATATTTTCCTGGGAGCAGCTGAAGAATTTCTTTGAGGTATGTATTTTTATGGGACTGGCTGGTTACTACAGACGTTTTATAAAGGGTTTTGATGCATAGAAGCACCACTAATGAGACTGACTAAGAAGGGTGAGAAGTACTTGTGGTCGGATTCTTATGAGTCACCCTTTTAGAAGCTAAAGGTAATGTGTACTTCAGCACTGATACATGTTTTTATAGATATGGGAAATAGTTACTCCATTTATTGGGATTAATCAGGTATCGGGTTGGGAGCAGTGCTTATGTAGGGGGAAGGAGTTGTTGCATATGGGTATCGGTAGTTTAGGCCACATGAAAGGAATTACCTAATGCATGATCTCGAGTTGGCTATAGTTGTTCATACCTTTCACTGTTTAAGACATTACCTTCTGGGAGAGGATTTTTTGGTGTACACTAACCACAAAATTCTCAAGTATATATTTACTCAGGGTGATCTGAATTTGAGACAGTGCAGGTGGGTTGAGTACCTTCAATCTTTTGAATTTGAGCTTGACTATACGCTAGGAGAAGGAAACATAGTGGCTGATGTGTTGAGCATGATGACTCAAATAAAATCATTATAGTATGACAACAATGTGTGGTAGCTTATAAATTTATTCTCTGAGATGAATTTGGAGGTGCAAGATAGACAGGGGAAGACATTTATTTCTTCTGTATCTATTACCTCTACTCTACTAGATTAGGTGAGAACGATCCAACTATTAGATTCCAGAGGGCTAGTCCTATGGGAGAGTGTGTTAGGAGAGGACCCTACTCCTGGGTGAACCGTAGTTGAGGATGAGATCTTGCGCTTTAATGGACGTGCATGGGTGTATGAAGACGTATGCAAGGAGCTGATGTGGGATTTACATTCCTCAGCATAACCAGTTCATCCTAGTGTCACCAAGATGTATTGTGATTTACACCATTAGTATTGGTGTCCAGGTATGAAGAGAGATATTGCTGGTTTTGTGATGAGATGTACCACCTGTCAGCAGGCGAAGGCGGAGCATCAGCGACCAGCAGGACTGTTATAGTAGTTACCTATTCGTGAGTGGGAGTGGAATTCTATCGCGATGGATTTTGTGATGGGGTTACCGAGGTCACCTAGAAGGAATGATGAAGTATGGGTTATCATTGAAAGACTCATGAAGGTTGCACAATTTTTATCAATCAAGGAGACCTTCAGTTTTTATGAGTTTGGAATGCTGTACATCTGAGAGATTGTGAATTTTCATGGGGTTCCGCACTCAACAGTTTCAGACAGGGACCCCCGCTTTATTTCACATTTCTTGAAAGGTCTACAGAAGGCTTTGGGTACAAAAGTAATTCTGAGTACAACTTAACATCCCCAGATAGATGTCCAGTCAGAGCGAACGATTTAGGTGCTAGAGGACATACTTTGAGAATACGTTTTATATTTTTGAGGTTCTTTGGAGAAGCACATACCTTTGGTGGAGTTTTCTTACAATAATAGTTTTCAGGAAACTATTCAGATGAAAACTTATGAGGCTTTGTATGGTAGGTCATGTCGATCACCCCTATGTTGGCTGGAGGTTGGAGAGGCAGGTATGCTAGGACCTCATCTTTTCCAGGAGACCACAGAGCAAGTGGAGTTGATTCAAAAAAGGATGGATACTGTACAGTCATGACAGAATACTTATGCTGATTGAAAGATATGACCTCCAGAGTTTGAGGTCGGAGATACGGTTTTTCTACGTGTCACAACGAGGTTGGGACATAGGAGAATTAGGATAAAAGGAAAGATTTCACCAAGATATGTTGGTCCATTTGAGTTTTTGGAGAGAGTCGGGCCGATTGTCTATCGGTTGTAGTTACCTCATAGGTACCGGTCTATGCATGACGTCTTCCAGGTTTCTCATCTACAATGTTACTTCTCAGACACATCTCATGTTATTCAGCCCAATGAGGTTGAGTTGGAGGTGGACGCATCATTCGAGGAGAATCCTATCTGGATTATTGATCGTAGTGCGAAGGTTCTCTGTGGATGGTCTATTCCTCTGGTATGGGTATTGTGGCAGTACAGTGTTGTGCAGGATGAGACTTAGGAGAGGGAGACCGATGTGTGATCGTAGTGGCCGGAGCTATTCGAGGATCCTTCTTCACCACCATGTTAGGGAAATTCAGGGAAACATTTATTTAAGGATGGAAGTTTGTAAGAACCTGGATCTTCATTTCGGGTATGGATATTGATTTCGGGTGTTTTTGAGAAAGAGGAGAGAATTTGGAAATTTTCTAAGTACACGTCGTGTACTTCTGAGTACACGTCGTGTACCCAGTTACCGTGTACAACCGCGTCTTGGGCATGTAACGACTGAGACATGGACATGTTGGGTGACATGGAAGAACACTAATGTTGGGATATAGTTGAGGAAGATACATGACATTAACAGTAAATGAAAATGCTGTGTACTTTTCTTTTTATTTGATTAATCGGACCGGGGTCACTTCTAATCTCCAGATTCATCTTCTTCTGGTCTTAGTTCACCCAGGAGTGACCGAGAGTGATAAATATTCTTTGATCCACCATTTATTTTTCTAAGGTCAGATTCCAACTCCGAAGGGTGCGTTGGAATCCCACTAGTGAGTCCTTCCTTCATCTTGAATCTCTATTCCTGATTTATCCTCTCTCATGAGTTATCCAATGTTGAGAGTTTTTGAACTTTTTATAGATCTACGACGTTCTAGACCGATTAAAGGGACTATGTTTGAGAGTGTTATTTGTATAATGACAAGGTAGGTGGTTTTTTGCCTTTTGTTTTTTTTCTTTGAGTTTTATATGCCAAAGTACCAATTACCCATGTTTTGGGTTTTCCAGGTTAAGGAAATTGAACCCTGTTTTATCTGCCTTAGATTGATTGTTGGATTAAGGGTTGTTGTTATGGTATTATGTGAAATTGAATGTTTAAGGAGAACACAATGGTTTTGTTTCCTTGTTTGAATGTTTATGTCCGTTTGTTCTGGGTTTCCTATGAGTTAGACCTTGTTTCCATACCTTGATTAATAGGATGGAATAGATTTCCTTTTGCTGCTTGTTAAATGATTTTGATATGCATTGGAATTATTATCCATGTAGTGGTTTAGATTACTTTGGTATTTTTGATATCATATATGCACAATTTAATTGCATAGGGATATGAGAACCTGTTTTAGTTAGAGCACAGGGGAAATTGATGTTAAGTGCTTCCTCAGAGTGTCTTTTATATTTCACGCTATAAGACCACAAGGGGGATTGACAGGGAGTGCTCCCTTAAAGTGTCTATAGTTTAAATTATGAGACCACATAGGGAATTGATGTTGACCGATTCCCTAGAGAGATTGAAGTTATTGTGGAAATACCATATGGGGAATTGACGGTGAGTGCTTCCTCAGTGTTTCATTTCTATTTTATTGCATTACTTGTCCAGAGGGGTTAGACTATTTGAGCTACCCAGAGGGTTAACATAAATATTGAATGTTTGTGATGCGTCTGCCAATCCAAATCACAAGATTGGATTTGGTCCTTTTAGGTAGTCTTCTGAGATACCTATTTTGATACTTACTTGATTAAATGATGAACATTAAATGCTAATGAATGTAAATGGAAATTGTAGGATTGACTACTTTTGTGTACTCCTAGTTCTTTGCTGCATTTCCATTATTACCATATATATATACTCACTGACAGTTAGGAACATATATTGTGGTGGTTTACTACTAGGAATCATCTCACACCCTATTTGGGTCATGTTTTTGGATGCAAACTGATTATATGGTTTCAGGTGTAGATAAGGTAAAGCACCCTTCTTCCTCATGTACATGATTGGCTGGTTGGAGCTGGAGATAATAGAACCAAGAATATGATTGAGATGCTACTGGAGTATTCCTATTTTATTTGTACTTTGGTTCAGTTGTATTTCCATCATATTTTCTTGTTTGTCTACTTTCCTATAGATATGTGACATGCATTATTTATATATGTGCTCTAGTTATTATTTACTTTCAGTCTTCCGCTGTTTACTTGTTGTATGGTATTTTGCTTCCACTATTGTCGTATTATTTGTTATTCCTCTATGAATGCTCTCCCAATGATGGAATAATTTATCTACTATCACATCCAAGACCCTCACTACTATTCGGAAGACTCTGGTGTTTAGGGAAATGCGCTTGAGGCTATGTGACCAACCAGATATGTGGCACCTTCGGGCAACACCCAGAACAAGGACGTTCCATAAATCACATTTGTAATTTTATTATGGATATCAATATCGTATATATTAATTATATACATATATTAAATCATTATTGAAATGTGTACATGTAAAGTGATTCATATCGCTTCGTGGTGGTGGTTGTTCACACACATGCGGGAGTGACATTATCATTTCTAATGGGTGGAAGGGTAAGAAGATAAATGATGTATTATATTTCAAGAATAATAATTATGTTAATATCATATATAAATATTATATCCATCTTAATAACTATCCATGAATAGTAGTAATGAAAAACAAAATGCATCGCTTTGCGAGGTGGTAATCTACACGTTTGCATGAACCATGATTTCATTTTCCATTTGATAGAGAAATAAAGGAATATAGGTTTCACCATAGAAATAATAACATATAATTATATGGTATATAAGTATTTTATTATATCATTATGGTTATCATATACTTGAATGAGTTATAAGAATAATTAAAATGAAAATACTTGGTTAAGAGCTCAACCTCTTCTTTCGAAAACCTCATTTGGCTTACACATTAAGACTTATATGGTTGGTATCTTGATCAAAAAAGGACCTCGAGATCATGGTGAGATATGTTAGTATGTTTTTTAGGAATGAACTAGCTAATATAGAAGGCTCATGAAGTGTGAGTAAGATAAGAGAGGTTGTGTCCTTTTATATGGGAGGGAGAGGACACACTTTGAATTTTTCAAAAGATTAAAATATATTAATGTCATACTGAAGCCATGTGGCTCCAACTTAGACTATTTTCTAAGGGAGTAATATATAGGATCTAAATATAGTTTTTAAATAGGATTTATAATTTTTTTATGTAATTTCAACCCCTATATATTTATTTAACCCCCCATTAACCAATTTTAACCTTTACCATAATATTGGACTTTTAAATTGGTTACTATTCATAATGATAAAAAATGAAAGAAGGCTCATCACAAAATTTGTACATGATTAATAAAATTATGGATTAAATTTTATGAAATTTAATTTATATAAATTTAATATTTCAATTTATAAACAAACCTATAAAATGTGATGAAATTGTTTTATTAGAAAAATTAATTTTTAAACCAAAAAATGAATTTATTCCAAAATCAAGTATAATTATAATTCCTATCTAATTTATTATATTATTAACAATTAAGTTAGACTTATGTTACTTTATTATAAAATTAAAAACATAGTCATACTTTTAAATTATTTTATTTGAAGACAAAATTACAATTTTACAAAAAATAGTATTTTTCACTATTTATTAAAAAAAATTAGAAAAATATCCAAAAACCACTGTAAGATAATATTTAAATGATTATTTTAAAAATAAAATTAATTCCCTCATTTTTTTTGAAATGGTATAAATTAATTATAATGTCTTCGCACAAAATTTAATAAAAACCATTTTTGAAGAAAACATATTTTTGAAGCATGAAACAACTTTAATGAAAATTTAGTAGATATTTATTATGCATTAATAAATATATTTTCATTATATACAAGATTTATAAATATTTCTCATAATGTGTTTATTTCTATTCATACTAAAAATTTAACAGTTTGATGTTAATGGATACATTTAAATAATATTTTTTATAGTATATCACAGTTTGCTTGAAGCTCAATGTTCCATGTCTATAAATCTTTCAAGAATAATATGATTTTAAGATAAATTTTTGGGGTTTTAAATTCTCTCCCCTTTAATAAATTGAATCAAAATAATTTCTATCTTGGTAATGAGGGGTTCTATATTTTAAAATACCTTTTATGAAAACCAACATGGTACAAAGGGACAATAAAACATCCTTTAAAAAGAGGAAGTGAGATGAATAAAGGTTACCTAAAATAAAACCTAATTAGGTTCCCAGATGATTAAAACATTATAAATAAAGAAAATATAAAAATTTTGGAGAAAAAAATCCTATGAATTATAAATAATTCTAGAGAACTCAATCATGATAATGTTATTGGCCATAAAACTATAAATTAGTAATGGGTGAAAACCCACTAATTTCATAGAAATGATTATAAGAAGAAAAAAATTTCAATTTCTATATCCTATTCCTAGATATGATAATTATTTTCCCATGGAATATGAGAAAATATACTTATATTATTTTATCAAATCAATAAATGTCATTTCATCTATTGTTTGTGTGTTTTAATTAGTTTCCACTTCTTTTCATCCCATATTCCAATAATGAAAGAAAAATATGAATTTTCCATGCCTGAAGCACTAAAATAATCTTTTAATAGATCATAAGATCAATAAAAGGATTACAATATATTACTCTTATCTCTATTTAGTTACTAAAACATTAAATGTTCAGTACATGATAAGATAACTAATATTAATAAACTATCATTTGAAATATTAATCTCAAATAGTTCAATAATAATACCCAAATATCTACTTAATTGTTTTTATAAATACCTAAATTACAAAACTCCTCAAATCATGCTTAACCAGTATTCAAAATCCCAAATTTTAGATAAAGTTAACATAATTGGAAAAATATACTTAATTTTAATCCCCCAAAAATATAAAAAAACTCTTAATGTCACATACCAAATATGTGAATACCTTGATTAAAACCTAAGAATAACCTGAATCCCCATAAAACCTAAATGAAAACATAAATTATTCCAAAAATTAACTCTATCCATATTCCTTAAATAAAATCATAGACTGTCAAATAAATTCTATAAATCCAAAAAATGCAATAATCTTCATCAAAGAAAACATAAACCAATTTTTCATCAAGTAACTAATCAATTTCAAGGTCACCAATACTATCCAATTTACTTTATCAATATCAATAATCTTTTTATCCAAAATAATGTTATTATCTCAAAATGAGGCACATATTAAGGGTTATATATCACACTATAATTTGTTTTCTAGAAACATCACCTTACCACTAAATAACTTTTCTAGGTTATAAGTACCATTCAATATATGCTTGATAATATTTAATGAGAAACTAATGTAGTATAATACTTAGATGTTTCATGATTCTTATAACAAGAATATCATGGATAAAACACTTCTAAAACATAATTCCTAAAATACCAATACAAAAACACTTCAATCATTCCACTTCAACAATTAGGACAACATATAACCTTCCTTGGTCTTGGTGTTAGCCATGGATTAGGGAATTAACTCGAATAATAACAAATTTCCCCACTTATAAGAGATTTAAATATAAATAGAAGATTAATATGTTATTTATTTCCATCCATTGAACTCTTTATTTATCCACAAAAATTACTTACTCTATATTATTCTTTTCTACACCCAAAAAATTTTCCCATTCATTTGAGACATTTCCCTGGGTTCTTCTTCCAACATTCTCTACATGTAGGAAGCTAAAACTTATTTTCTCCATGGTCTCCATGAAACTTCATTTTTATGCCATTTGGTTCATTCATAAACTCACATATGTTTAGGTTGTTAATCATATATAGATATATATGGTTAGGAATAATCATAATCTTTCTCATTCCATATCCCATTTAATTTGGTTTCTCATGAGGATAATCATTTCATATCCCATCAAACTAATTATTAACATAATTCCTCTAGGTTCCATCCATTGACTAATACCAAAATCCTAGTGTGAGAAATAATAATCATAGTTATTAAATATATAATCTATATAAATCATTTGTAGGATGTATAAATAATGAAAAATTCTTTTCAATATATGACACCTTAGGTTTAACCTACGTCATCCTTGTTCATAATCTATTTAAATCCTTCCTAACGGTTCATAAAGAAAATGTGAATCAACCCAAGAATATCTCCCAGGTGTGTAGTATTAGTCCCACTCATCATTAACTAGTGATGATCGAGTTAACACCTACTCTCCCCCTTTCAGAATTACTACCCTTAGGTGAATCTATACCATAGCCATATCCACTTTCCAGTATCCCGAAATGGATGTATTTTCTAAAAAACTACAATTATCTAACTTAATAAAACATTTAGATATTATACTATACATAGACTTATACATATATTACATCATTAGATTTTGTTTTATTATATATGTTTTCCTAAATCTAGTTCCCAATGTTTATAATAAACTTTCTCTAATTCCAAACAAGCACCCAAACTCTAGTAAACCAATGCTGATGGTTACTTTATTACATTAGTAAAAATACTAGGGATCTCACCACACATGATCACCCAGTTTATTAGTCTTAGAAAACTAGATAAGTACATGATTCATATACTACATTAGAAATATAAAAACACACTACAAGAAAAAATCTTGTACCCTTTAACTCATTCATAATATTATTTTTTATATCGTAGTGAAAGGAAAAAAATAAAGGGTGAGTTTAGATGCTCAGTAAGGGTTACGTAAAATTGAAGTTAACATGAATAAATATAGAATAATTAATATGGACAAGTGGATGATAAAATAACAGGCTATTTAATCAAATAATTAAGTTCAATGAAAATCCTTGGATAATATCAACCAAGAAACCATAGCAACGACTAAGGTTTCACTGTGTCTTTGATTTGCTAGGTTTTTAGTTTTAATCTGTGTATTTCTTGACTTTTGTTTCTATGGGTGTTTGCATCTGGCTTCGAGCTTGTAACGGGCTACCCTATCCCATTTAAAGAGGGATATTTTCTTTTCTTTTAATAAATAGGACTCTACCCTAATCTTTCTGGTAAGTTTCTAATAATGTAAATTAATAATTATGGACATTCATGATTAAGGTCTATCAACTAAGAAATCATGAATCTTATCATCTAGTCCTCTTAACAAATAAAATTTTCATGCTCTCAAGGCCTCTCAACCAAGACATTATCATTCCATCAAGGCCTCTCAACCAATACATTATCATTATATGGGAAGATATACACCAAATACCCAACTATTATGATATGATCATATAACCTCAACCTATACATTATTACAACTTTTATTATCTCATAATACCCATGAATGCATCAAGGGACTATATATAACCAGGAACCACCCATCACTTTCATGTCCCATGAATTATTCATATTTTGAGTGATCAATACAATTCATGCTCAAAATGCATTTTAAGTAAAAAATTATCCACAATAATTCAGGAATACAAAACATTAATATTTACCTAGTAAATTAAATAACTTACTAAATAATATTTATTTGAATGATAACATATATAAAAATGGTATATAGTTTAAACATCATCAAATTAATATAAATGATTCTAAATTTCATCCATGATGGAGAAAAATAATGTCCAATAAATAATGCTAAGTAATAGAGAACAAGATCATAAGGAAGTGAATGATATCAAAATAAATTATAATCCATTATTATTAAAGAATGATATAAGACCCTTGATTCATAAAAAATAAGGTTTTTAGTAAAAAAATCCTTTATAAAATAAATTAGAAGTAAAGCATTATAAATAACTTCATTATAACATCATCTAATAATGGAGTTATAAATCATTGAAATTAATTTTATTTCTTCAATAAATTAATACCCTTTTCTTTTTATATAATTTCAAATAAAAATTCATAAAATATTGAGAAAAAAGTTTTATTTTAAAATAACCATGTACAATTTTAGAGTAATATTGATAATGAATAATGGTTACGATAGTGGGAAACTGTGGTCAAGCCGTGTATGTTAAAAAATATTTTGTAAACTTTGGTAAAAAACATCAAAATAACACATATGGTAAATGTTTTAAATGATTACATTTAAAAACATTAAAAATGTAGTAAAAATTAGTATAAAATTAATTTTAACAATATTTTATGTATAAAAAATAACATTCACGAGACATTTGATAAAACATAAACATGGAGGATAATGAGTTTAAAACATTTTAAACAATGTTTTAAAAGAAAATACCTTACATGTTACCTACTTATTGATTCTTGATCCAAAAATACAATAAAGTAAAAATAAGAATGTAAATACTTACATAATCGTAGGATAAGAAAAACTTTGGGGTTTAAAATATTATAATAATATAATTTCTCTAAAGTAAATATGAACATAAACAACCATGAAATAAAATTATATTTTAACATAAATCCCTTACTCATTTGATAAATTTTGAAAAAAATACCTTAAAGAAAAAAATTTAATAAAAAACATTTAATACCATTAATAAAAATGTATATATGATATAATGTCTCAAAGGGGTATTATATAAACCATGTAAAATAAATTGTGTGCATAATGTAAAACATGTATCATTGAAGTGGAAATGTGACAAAATTATCCTTACCTCAAGTTTGACTTTCTTCGTAACTGATTTTAAGAACCTATATAATAAATTTAAATTTATTATAATTATATCCCAAAATAATATATATATATATATATATATATATAATATCATATATGATCAACTTATAACATTTTAACACACATTTATTAATAATTACTTATTAAAATCATCATTTTCGAGTGTTAATTATTTTGTTTTTCTTGTAAGTTCTAGTTTGATAGTTTTGGTCCTTGTATATTAGTTATAGTTACATAATATTAAAAATATTAATCATGATATAAATACAATATATATTCATCATATAAATATTTATAATCCTTCTTGAAATGTGGATATGAAAAATGTATCACATCATTTTGTGGAGGTGGTAGTCCTCACGTACACATGAGTGACATTATCATTTGTAATGGAAGAGAGGGTAAGAAGGTAAATGATATATTCTATTTAAATAAAAATAATTATTTCATTAATATCATATATAAAAATTATATCTATCATAATAACCATCCCTGAATTATGGTGATGAGAAATGAAATACATCGCTTCGTGATGTGGTAGTCCGTACTTACGCATGAAGGATGATTTCGTATTCTATTTGATGGAGAAGGATATTGATAAATGTTTTTTAATCAAGATAATAAAATATAATTATATGGTATATTAATATTTTTTATATCATCATGTTTATCATATAATTTAATGAGTTATAAGAATAAATAAAATGAAAACAGTCGGTTAAGTGGTCTTCCTCTTATTTACACAACCTCATTTGGCTTGCACCTTAAGCCTTATAAGGTTGGTATTTTGATCAAAAAAATGAAATATATATCTTGGGAAGGTATTTATGGAGGGTATTTAAGTATTTATTTTCTGATATATAAGGTTCATGAAATTTTTGGACGAGAGTATAGTTGGTGTCCTTTTATAAGGGAGGGAGATGAAACACTTGAAATTTTTCAAAAGATTAAAATATATTAATGTCTTACTAAAGCCATGTGGCTAAAAATTAGACTATGTTTAAGTTAGGAACATATATTATCTAAACATAGACATATAATAGTATTTATACTTGTTTTTAAGTAATTTTAACCCTTAAATTTTTAGTTAACGACTATTAACCCATTTCAACCTTTATCGTAGAATTGAATTTTCACCTTGGTTACTATTCATAATTAAAAAAAAGAATGTTAAATAAATAAAAAATTTAAAATGATTATTAAAATTATTGATTCAATTTTATAAAATTAAATTTCTATAAGTGGAATATTTAAATTTATAAACAAACCCCCAAAACACAATGAAAAATAGTTTTTTAGAAAAATGTGTTTTCAAACCCTAAAATTAATTTATACCAAAATAAATTTTAATTATTATTAATATATAATTAATTAGATTATTTATAGTTAAAGTATATTTATTTTACTTTATGATAAAATTTAAAATGTAATGATACTTTTAAATTACTTTATTTAATGAAAAAATGAGAGTTGTGCAAAAAATTGGTATTTTCACTATTCACTAAAAAAATTAATATTTTTAAAAAAATATAAAAAATTAACCCTAAGGTAATATTGAAATGATGAATTCAAAAAATAAATTCATTCCCTAAAATATTTTTTTTAAAATTGGTAGAAATTATTTATAATTTCCACCCACAAAATACAATAAATCAATTTTTGAAAAAAATATATTTTTGAAGCATAAATTGAATTTACAAAAAATTGAGTACATAATTATTATGAATTAATAAATATATTTGAGTTGTATAAAACCATTATAATTTCTTTTCATAGTGTGTTAATTCCTATTTATACCACCAATTTAATGGCTATGCTGTAATAGTCACATTTAAATAATATTTTTATTATATATCACAGTTCACTTAAAGCTTACAGTTGTTTGTTAAGAAATCTATAAAGAATAATATTCTTTTAAACTATTTTTTTGGTGTTACATTGAGAATAATGGATTAATTTGAATGATTATATATTCTTCAGAAAAATAAATTTTATTTTTCTTAAAAGTCAATAATAGCTTGCATTTACGCATTAACAATCAAAAATTGAACCAAGTGATGATAAAGAATAAATATCATTTACCAAAAATTGAAGATACATTTGACCATATGAAGGGAATCAATTAGTTTTCCAAGATCGATATTCACCCTAGATATTATCATTAAAGGTTAAAGTAAACAGATATTCTAAAAACAACATTTTGATGTATATATGGCCATTATGAGTTCTTGTTCATGCCTTAAAGAGTTACCAATGAACCTGAAATGTTCATGGAATTAATGAACTATATATTATATAATATTTTTGATACATTTTTAGAGTTGTGTTTGAATCTTTAAATTTTTATAAATTATTTTCTATGTTCTCAAAATACCAATTTTTGTTATATAAAGTGAAATTTTAGGACACACTGTTTCTGAAAAAGTAATAATTGTTGATCTTGAGAAGGTAAGATAAATGATTTAATGGGAAATTATTAAAAATGTGTTGGAAATATTATCATGTTTTAATGAATAAAATTTTCCCATTTAGACTCCTTGCTTATTTATATGTATTATTATGTGTTTTTTCTTCAGAGTTTGAGTGAAATTACAGGTGTCGTAGGGCCCATGAATTGATATACTAAAAATATCAAATATATTAAACCATACATGCACATTTTTTTGGAAATAATGATTTTCTTCTTGAACAGAGTATTATATTGGGAAACTGAGACCTCTGTTGAATCCGAAACAAGTGTCTTACCATAGGTGCAACATAAGGTTCATTCACATCGAACCCCGGGTCAAGGTGTTGTTAAGGGTGGATATTAAAGAATTAAGTTAAATATTTAATTAAATTATTAATTAATTACTTAAAATATAACACTATATATTAAATCTCCTTTATATCCATTCTTGAAGGTGAAATTTATAATCTTAGAAGTGAGATAGAAGGATAGATTCTATTGAAAGAATCTTTGATGAGTAATTATGTCACGACCCATCCCCCGGGGCCCATGTCATAACTACCCCAAGCCCACCTTCCATAGTCCAGGGCTGGAGACTAGCACAAAAGGAGTAAATACCTAAAATTGGGAAGGAATTACCTTTATAATAGTAAAGAAACACAACAGAGTACAATCCGGAAGCAGAACACTAAGAAAAACTGTATAACAAGTGTACTGAAAGTAAAGGGGGCCCATAATACAAGCCCAACAAAAAAGAAAAAGTAAAAATGGAAAACAAGTACAACTGAAGGAAGGTAAAACAGCTGCTGGATTGTTCTTTGGAATCTCTACCTGAAGGGTAGGTACAGATAGCCTCCTCAGTACTCCACATCAGTCAGTCTCCTCCGTGTACCGACTCGTCGTAAGGTCCACCTCTGGGTACCATCCAGTCCTGCTACTCTCAGCCTCATTCAGCACTGTCCATCTTCTGCATCCAACACAACGAGGTGCGGGCATAGCCCGTGCATGGGTGATTATAACGATACTTAGTAGGGACCTCGAGACCCTCAAGGTCTCACGAAATCCAAAAAGGATAAACCACAAAGTATGAATTCAACGGATAATCTTTTACTTAGGTATATACCCATACATATACCTAAGTTATTAAGTAACCCATCTCAATCATGAGGAAAACACAAAAGTCATTGACTCAGCTCAAACCGAGATTTTATTATCGAAACCTCAGCTGCTGGAGAACTCCTCCTCTATCGAGTATAGTGGGCCTACCGCCAACTACCAGGCGCTTCCCACTAAACTTGGACTGCTGAGGTACTCCTCCTGTCGAGTATTGTGGGTCTGCTACGTCACACAGAGGCGGTCCCCACCTATGGGTCTGCCGCCAAATACCAGGCGCTCCCCCTAATAGCCTACAGTGATACTCCTCCTGTTGAGTACCACGAGTCTGCTGCCAACTACCAGGAGATCCTCCGCCATGGGTGTGCCGCCAACTACCAGGCGCTCCCCACTGGGCCAGTCAAATCACTTCGAGTCAAATGGTCAGCAGTTGTTAGGTCTTAGCTAGCTAATAGGTCTCAGTACTCTGTCTGCTCGTCACCGGAAGGATCCACTCCATGAGCTACGGGTAAATACCCCAAAACTCGCGAAGTACCAAGAAGAAGTATCTCAAAGGACCGCCATGTCATAGGGGTATCAACGCAACTGACGACGCATCAATCAGATGCCTGGTTTGTGAGTTATTATCCTTTTAGTCTCGAGGGCCTGATTGGATTCGTGTACGATCCAACCTAACCATAACTCAACAAAACCACAAACTGTAGCGGGGTATACTCAAAGGGATGAATACGCTCCAAGAAAACTAGCTCCACTGACGGATCGTCAAACGGTCGTCCGGTGCCAAAGATATGGCCAAAGTAAACAAAGGGTCAGTAGTGGCCCCGGGTCCTGTCCGACCTGATCGGACCGAATCGGCCCAACCCAGTTTGGGTCAATCCTGTCTGGGTTGACCCGGACAGACTCGTTGGGTCTGACCCGGCCCATTGGGTGGGTCAAACCGTTGAGTTCGGCCCGGTCCGTTGGGCCCGACCCAACAGACTGTGAGGGTGGTTCGACCCAGGCTCGGGGCCAGTTCGGCCCGGAGCATCGTGAGAGCGCGGGTAGGCCTCATGGTGCGCGGGAAGGCCATGCGGGGCACCGGGTAGGGCGTCGGGCAGTCTTCGGGGGTGCCAGGCAGGGTGCGGCTGGGGCTGGGCAGGCCACAGGGGCGCCGGGCAGGGCGTCGGGTAGGGCGCAGGCGCCGGGCAGGGCGCGATAGGGCGCTGGGAGCCTGCGGGCAGGCGGGCCGGAGGCCGGGCTGGCTGGTTCAGCATGGCTTGGGAGGGCGCGAACCAGCGGTGTTCGGCCGAGAGCATCGGGGCACCGTGGGGGCAGCGCAGTTCGCGGTGGCCGCGGGTAGCGCGACCTTTGTCGTTGCCGCCTTTGTCGCCTTGTTGCCGCTTCGAAGAACACCACAAGGAATAAAATCGATGGAGGATGTCGGGCCCTGTTAGGTTGGCCCGCATCCTCCTCGTTTAAGGTGGTATCATTTGGTTCATCAGGAAAAGAAGATGAAAAACAATTAATTACATCAGTTTGCATCGATTCTTTTCATTCAATGATGAGAGGAAGAAAAGAAAAGCATCAACATACAATAACTCCTACCTATTGTTCGTCGTTCATTGACAGAGTCGCAGAAAGAAGATGATGAAGACCATCATTTGTCACGTCCGCCGCACATCTTCATTCCCGAGCTGCGTCGGCTCATTGATGACGTTGCAGAGGGTAGGTCGGTAGGTGTCTGGGGAAGAAGTCCAAGGAAGATCATCACCATCTTTCTTCGTTGGAAGAACGCGTTCTTCATTCTTCGTTGGGAGAACGGTTCTTCGTTGGGAGCTTTCTTCCAACGATCCTCTAATCCTCATTTTCCAACAAAAAGTGATATGATTTCCCCAATTGAATTGTTGGCACCATATTTAAATTGGGGAAATTAATTACGCAGGATGGCGTAATAAAGATAGTGCTTTGGCAACATAAAACTAGAGGATTCAAGAGGCTCTCCCTCATTAATGAGGGATATTTGAGGGGTTTTCCTCTCCACTCATAAATAGGGAGTTTTTCTCTATGTGGTCCCCACGTTATAACCTGTCGTAGGAGGTTATGTTCAGGTGGGCCCCACCACCATAACCTCTCACGGGAGGTTATGTTCGGGTGGACCCCACCGCCATAACCTCTCATGGGAAGTTACGGTGTGGTGGCCCCACCTCCAACCTCCATGAGGAGGTTCCAACCGCCCAACATACATGCAGCGGCTCAAATAAAATAAAGTGTAGCTACACTTTATTTTATTATTTTTTCAAGAAAACCCAAAACTATTTTTCAATATCGACACACTGCCGTTAAAGTGAAAGTATTCTTAAGCGAATACCAGTGCTGCGAGTTCAATGGTTCCCTCATATTTCGATTCTGGGCACCGATTCAAAAGTTATAAAAAATCACTCATACATTAACTGAACGTACCTGAACAAAACTTCAGAAATTTATTTCGGGATCACCGGGCCTCGGAATCAAGTTCCGTCAATTTTCATGGACTCATAAAATTCCCATGTATTTAAGAAAAAAAATTCCACAGAAATTTTGGGTCTTTACATTCTCCCCACCTCAGGTCTTTAGGTCCCCATAAGCTACAACTCGAACTAAGGGAACAAATGGAGGTACTGAGCATGCATCTGAGCCTCCCACTCCCATGATCTCTCCAAGAGGTTCCCCTGATACCAGAAAATGCGCACCAGAGGTATCGACCATCTACGTAGGACCCGCTCCTTTTGATCCTCAATCTCCACTGGAACCTCCGTAAAAGTCGCCCAATCATCGATGTCCATCTCCCTATGGTCAATGATGTGAGATGGGTCATGCACGTATCTCCTCAGCTAAGATAAATGGAAGATGTCATGCACCTGGTGTAACTGTGGTGGAAGAGCCAAGTGGTAATCCACCTCGCCTACTCTAATGAGGACCCGGAAAGGTCTGATGAACCTCGGAGATAACTTGCCACCTCAGCCAAATCTCGGTATACCTCTTCGAGGTGAAACCCGTAGGAAGACGTTGTCGCTATCCTCAAAATCCATAAGTCTACGTCTCCTATCAGCATATGACTTATGTCTTCTCTGTGCAGTCTTCATCCATTCCTGGATAATCTGCACCTTCTCCATGGTAGCTCTTACCATCTCTGGTCCCACTAGTGCTGACTCCCCAAGGTCTGTCCCACACAAGGGTGATCTGCAAGGTTGCCCGTATAATTCCTCGAAAGGTGCCATCCCAATGGTGGAGTGATAACTGTTGTTGTATGAAAACTCCAACATGGGTAAGTGATCCTCCCAGCTGCGACCGAAGTCGAGTACACAAGCACGAAGCATGTCCTCGAGGGTCTGAATGGTCCGCTCAGTCTGACCATCCGTCTAAGGATGGAAGGCGGTTCTCAAGAGAAACTGTGTCCCGAAAGCTTCCTGTAACCTCTTCCATAGCTGGGAAGTAAATCGTGTATCATGATCAAAGAAAATTTTCAAGGGTATACCATGTAAACGCACAATCTCTTACATATAGAGGCGTCCCAAGATCTCTACTAAACCCTACACTTTGATCGGTAGGAAGTGGGACGACTTGGTGAGTTGGTCAAAGATCACCCCTATCGAATCATGAATCATGGATATACATGGAAGCACTGTAATGAAATCCATGGATATCCCATCCCACTTCCAATCTAGGACCTCTAAAGGCTGAACCATGAAATCTGGTACTTGGTGCTCCGCCTACACTTGCTGACAAGTGAGGCATCGAGAAACAAACTCTGCTACTTATTTCTTCATACCTGGCCACCACTGCTGTCATCTGAGGTCCTGATACATCTTCGCCACTCCTGGATGTACCACTAGTGGGAAAGTGTGGAACTCTCTCAATACTTCCTCTTGAAGTGACACTGGAACCATAGTACATCGTCTGAAGAGGATAACATGCTCCCCACCTTAAGAAAATCCATTCGGTGCCTTCCCTGTGGATATCTGAGCACGTCGTGTCTCGCAATCAGCGTCTCCACATTGCACCTCCCTGAATCACTGAAGAAGTGGAGGAGTGACTGTAAGAGACTGAAGGAAAGTTTCTCCATCTCTATCCACAAAGGATATATGTAAAGCAGCCAGCTGCTCTGTCACCTCTCCTAGTAGCTATATACCATATATCCAGCTGAGTGCATCTGCAACAACATCCCCCTTCCCAGGAGTATAGACTATCTCGAAGTCATAGTCTTGGAGGAACTCAAGCCATAGTCGCTGTCTCAGGTTCAGTTCCTTCTGAGGGAAGATATACCTGAGACTCTTGTGATCAGAGTATATGGTAAAACATTATCTCATCAGATAGTGTCGCCACATATTCAGGGTGAAGACCACTGCTGCTAACTCCAGGTCGTGGGTAGCATAGTTCTGCTAATGTTGTCTCAGCTGCCGAGAAATGTATGTGATCACTAATTGTTCCTGCATCAGGACACACCCGAGTCCAGTCCCTGATGCATTTCAGTGGAATACGTACCCTACGCCTTCCTCTAGAAGCCTCAATATGGGGGCACTAGTCAGCCTCTTCCCCAGATCCAGAAATCTCTACTGACATCTATCCGACCACACAAAGGGTTTCCCCTTCTTCATCAAGGATGATAGTGGTGCTGTAACTCTGGAGAAGTCTGGAACGAACCTCTGATAGTAACCAGCAAAACCCAGGAAACTCCATACCTCTGTCACACTCCTGGGTGGCTCCCAAGAAAGTACCGCTTCAATCTTTACTTGATCTAATGGAACTCCAGACTCTGAGATGACATGTCCTAAGAAGTGAACCTCTCAGATCCATAACTGGTACTTAGAGAGATTACCACAAAGATGGTGCTCTCAGAGTGTGTCCAGTACTACCCTCAAGTGGTAGGTGTTCTCCTCCTCAGTAGTCAAGTAGATCAAAATGTCGTCGATGAAGACTACGACAAAGCGATCGAAGTATGGTTGGAAGATCATGTTCATGTGTCCCATGAACACCGATAGAGAGTTGGTTACTCCAAATGGAATAACTAAGAGCTTGTAGTGGCCATACTGACATATGAAGGCTGTCTTTTTCACATCCTCATATCGAACTCTGAGCTGGTGATATCCTAACCTGAGGTCTATCTTCGAGAACCACCAAGCTCTCTTTAGATGATCAAAGAGGTCTTCAATCCTCGGGAGTGGGTACTTCTTCTTTATAGTCACCTATTTTAGGCAACGGTAGTCGTCACAAAGCCTCAAGCTCCCATCCTCCTTCTAGGTGAACAGAATCGGGGCTGCACAGGGAGAAACACTAGGTCAGATGAATCCCTTTCCCTTCAAGTCCTCCAGCTGTCCCCGCAGCTCACGAAGCTCAGTGGGAGCCATCCAATATGCTAGAGTAGATACGGTTTCGTCTCGGGGTACAGGTCAATGTAGAATTCCACCTCTCTATAAGGAGGTAGACCTGGGACATCATCAGGGAAAACATCCACGTACTTGTCCACCACTACAGGATAAGTCAGACTCTCCACATCAACTGCTCTGAGGGTAAGTCAAGCCAACTGATGATTGATTGGCTGCACCCTCCTCCGAATATGTCTGTCCTATACTGAAAAGGCTCCCTTCTCACCAGTGAACGTAAACCTAGTCCCATATGTGCGGACACACCACACTTTCTCCTAATACAGTCTATCTGAGCATGGACTGTAGATAACCAGTCCATACCCAAGACGACATAGTAAGGCCTAGACGCCGCTACTAGGAGATCCCAACCAAAGGTCTCGCCTCATAGAGCAAGCTCGCACTGCCGAAACCAGTGCGTAATCATCGAATCAGATCCTGTAGGAGTCTCTAGCCGTAAGGATCGAACTAACGGATCCTTCGGAATCTCCGAGCTCCGAACGAGGGAAGTGGAAATGAAAGAGTGACTGGAACCTGTTTCTATAAGAACTACAGTTAAGGTGGAATAGACACAGATCGTACCTCATATCATCTCCAGAGCACCATGATCATAGGCCTCAGCTTCCTGAATCTAAGCTCTCCCCTATAAACCCGCTCCCTGCAGTCGGGGTGGACCTCCTGGTGGTGGTGGCGGTAACACCTCGAAACGTCATCCACTGCCAGCTACATGACCAGCTCCTCTGCCACGTCCGCCTGCTCCCTACGGACCACCTCGATCGAATCTCTATGTATACCTGGGTAGTCCTTTGACCGTCTGTTGATCATCCGTACGACGGGTTAGATAGTCACGAGCCATGTGACCATGACCAATGCATGAGTAATACTATATTCTCCTAGCATGACAGGCTCTGTCTCCACTCTGGGTGCCCCACACAACCAATTCTGAGTCGTGTGGTCATCCACCTATAGGTATGGTCCTCTACGATACCTGTCTGCTACCAACTATAGAAGACTCCACTGCATGTCAACTAGTGATGGGTCTCGATGCTGGTGACAGCTCAATAAGGAAAATCTCCACTACGAGGGCTCTCTCTAACACCCTCGCCTACGTCAGGATACTGAGGGAAATCATTGGAGCTCTGATCTCTCGCCTGAGCCCCTGCTCGAAGGTCCGAACCCTGAAGAAAGGGTCCTGAATCATATCTGTGGAGTAGTGTGAGAGGTTGGTGAACCTCACTGAGTACTGTGCTATTGTCATGCTGCCCTGTTGAAGATGAAGTAGCTCCTGTATTCACATCGCACGTAGGGTGGATGGGACAAACTCCACCCGAAACAGGATCTCGAAGTCTGCCTAGAGTATTGTCACCTCGTCATGCACCTTAAGCATCAGACTCCACCATCCACCTACTGCTGCCTGTAGAAGGATCACAACAAGGATAACCATGAATTCAGCTGGTGTCCCTACCAGTCTGAAGACTCTCAACATAGCCTCCAACAAATCCTCAGCCGCCTGTAGGTCCATCTCTCCCCTGAACCTGGGTGGCCTCTGTCCCAGGAACTAGTGAAACGTGCTCAAGTGGTGTGCATCGTCTGATTCTGGGATAGTGGCATCGGTGGCCCAATGGGAAGTAGTACCGATGGTGCCTCTGCTGGTAAAGGGCCATGCACCGAGGCCTCATCGCTCAGTGAGCTATCTGCGTGTACAACTCTCGAGAATCTCGTTGGTCATCCGTGGGGAGGCATCCTGAAAGAAAAAGATGTGACATGGTCAAACACTATACCTATTGAGATGACCTGGTTGAGATGACTTAAAGAAAACTTTTGAAAACACACACGTAATCAGTGTTTTTGTGGACTAAGTCAGAAATCATAAGTTTCGGTCCTGGTGTATGGATGCATCGGCCGCAACACTAACATTGGGCTCCCTGAATTGAAAACCACAATCAGTACCCTTAACACTATCATTTCACAGAAAAGAAATATCAGAGTCCTAAGTTTTGTGGTAGAACCAACTCCTCTGATACAAATTTGTCATGAACCACCCCCCGGAGCCCGTATCGTAACTACCCCAAGCCCGCCTTCTATAGGCTAGGGGTTGGCGACTGGCACCAAAGGCGTAAATCCCTAAAATTGGGAAGGAATTGCCTTTATAATAGCAAAAAAACACAACAGAGTACAATATGGAGGCAAAACACTAAGTAAAACTGTATGACAAGTGTACTGAAAGTAAAGGGGGGCCAGAATACAAGCCCAACAGTAAAGTAAAGGTACAAATGGAAAACACGTACAACTGAAGGAAGGTAAAATAGCTGTTGGATCGTCCTTTAGAATCCCTACCTGAAGGGTAGGTACAGATAGCCTCCTCATTACTCCAAGTCAGTCAGTCTCCTCTGTGTACCAACTCGTCGTAAGGTCCACCTTCGGGTACCATCCAGTCCTGCTACTCTTGGCCTCAGTCAGCGCTGTCTGTTGTCTGCATCCAACACAATAAGGTGCAGGTATAGCCTATGTAAGGGTGAGTATAACGATACTCAGTAGGGACCCTGAGACCCTCAAGGTCTCACTAAATCCAACAAGGATAAACCACAAAGTATGAAGTCAACGGATAACCTTTTACTTAGGTATATTCCCAGACATATACCTAAGTTATCAAGTAACCCATATCAATCATAAGGAAAACAAAAAAGTCATTGACTCAACTCAAAATAGGATTTTATTATCGAAACCTCGACTACTGGAGAACTCCGCCTCTGTCAAGTACAGTGGGCCTACCTCCAACTACCAGGCACTTCCCACTAACCTTGGACTGCTGAGGTACTCCTCCTGTCGAGTACTATGGGTCTGTTGCGTCACACAAAGGCGCTCCCCACCTATGTGTATGCCACCAACTATCAGGCGCTCCCCCTAATATCCTGCAGAGGTACTCCTCCTGTCGAGTACCACGGGTCTGCCGCCAACTACTAGGCACTCCTCTGCCATGGGTCTGCTGCCAACTATGAGTCGCTCCCCACTGGGCTATTCGAATCAATCTGAGTCAAACAGTCAGCAGTCGTCAGGTCTCAGCCGGCTACTAGGTCTCTGTACTCTGTCTGCTAGTCACCAGAAGGATCCGATCCATGAGCTACTGGGCAATACTCCAACTTTCGTGAAGTACCACGAAGAAGTATCTCAAAGGACTGCCACATCATAGGGGTCTCAACACAACTGACGGTATGTCAATCAGACGCCCGATCTGTGAGTTATTATCCTTTTAGTCCCAAGGGTTCTGTTGGATTTGTGTACTATCCAACCTGACTATAACTGAATTAAACCCCAAAATACAGTAGGTTATACTCAAAGGGATAGCTACGCTCTAAGAAAACTAGCGCCACTGACAGATCATCAAACGGTCATCCGGTGCCAAAGATATGGCCAAAGTAACCAAAGGGTCAGTAGTGGGCCCAGGTCCAGTCCGACCCGGTCGGACCAACTCGACCCAACCCAGTCTAGGCTGACCCGATCTTGGTCGACCCGGTCAGACTCACTGGGACTGACCCGACCTGTTGGGCGGGTCAGCCCATTGAGTTCGGCCCGGTCTGCTCAGCCCGTCCCAGTGGACTATGAGGGCGATTCGGCCTGGGCTCGGGGCCAGTTCAGCCCGTAACATCGCGAGGGCGCGGGAAGGCCGTGCGGAATGCTGGGTAGGGTGCGGCAGGGTGCTGGGTAGGCCGCGGGGGCACCGGGTCGGGCGCGGGGGCGCCGGGTAGGCCGCAGTAGGGTCCGAGCAGGCCACGGAGGCGCCGATATGCTGAGGGCGCCGGGAGGCCGTGGGTAGGCGGGCCCGCGGCCGGGCAAGCCGGTTCGGCGTGGCTCGGGCTGGCGCAGACTAGCGGTGTTTGGCCGGGATCATTGAGGTGCCGCGTGGGCGGTGCGGTTCGCGGAGGCCACGGGTAGCGCGTCCTTTGTCGTTGCTGCCTTTGTCACTTTGTTGCTGCTTTGAAGAACACCACAAGGAAGAAAATCGACAGACGATGTCGGTTCATGTTAGGTTGGCCCGCATCCTCCACGTTTAAGGTGGTATCAATTGGTTCATCAGTAAAAGAAGATGAAAAACAATTAATTACATCACTTTTCATCGATTCTTTTCATTTGATGATGAGAGGAAGAAAATAAAAGAATCAACATGAAATAACCCCTACCTTTTGTTCGTTGTTCATCTTTCGTTGATGGAGTCGCGGAAAGAAGACGATGAAGACCGTAATTCGTCGCATCCTCCGCACATCTTCAATCCTGAGCTGCGTCGGCTCATTGATGACGTTGCATAGGGCAGGTCGATAGGTGTCTAGGGAAGAAGTCCAAGGAATATCATCACTGGAGTTCTTTGTTGGAAGAATGCATTCTTCATTCTTCGTTGGGAGAACGGTTCTTCGTTTGGAGATTTATTCCAATGATCCTCTAATCCTTCTTTGCCAACAAAAAGTGATATGATTTCCCCAATTTAATAGTTGGCACAATATTCAAATTGGGGAAATTAATTACGCAGGTTGGCATAATAAAGATGGTGTGTTGGCAACATTAAAGCTAGAGGAGTCAAGAGGCTCTCCCTCACTAATGAGGGAGAGTTGAGGGGTTTTCCTCTCCACTCATAAATAGGGAGTTTTGCCCCGTTTGGTCCCCACGTTATAACCTATCACGGGAGGTTATGTTTGTGTGGGCCCCACCACCATAACCTCTCAAGGGAGGTTATGTTCAGGTGGACCCCACCACCATAACCTCTCATGGGAGGTTAAGGTCTGGTGACCCCACCTCCAACCTCAATGAGGAGGTTCCAACCGTCCAACACACATGAAGTGACTCAAATAAAAAAAAGTGTAGCTACACTTTATTTTATTATTTTTTCAAGAAAACCCAAAACTATCTTTAAATCTCAACCCACTGCCATTGAAGTGAAAGTACTTTTAAGCGAATAATGGCGCTGTGAGTTCAACGGTGCCCTCAGATTTTGATTCCGAGCACCGGTTTAAAAGTTATAAAAACTCGCTCGTACATTTACTAAACTTACCTAAACAAAACATCAGAAAATGATTCTGGGCACACTGGGCCTCAATATCAAGCGCCTTCAATTTTCTCAGACTCATAAAATTCCCATGTATTTAAGAAAAAAAAATTTCCACAAAAATTCTGGGTCTTTACAAATTAAGTGGGAAATCATGGGTCAATGATCACATTCATCCGAAATTATCATCAAAATCAACAAAAATCCATTCTTTATTAGTGATCTATCTGAATATAAGGTCAGGATTTGTTATTTGTGAATTATTTATACATTATTTGAGAATTAAAGAGTGAATTATTTAATTTCTATGGAATTCTACTTCAACCCTACTAAAGAATATCACTTTCAATTTAATCTTTTCATTAATCCATGATTTAACCTGTTGAGCTGTATTTTTCTGATTCTAAATCCTTTAATATGATTTTGATTAGTGTAAGAGATCCAAATTACCATCAATGAACGTACCTTGTTGATTTTTCCTCTCTCCCCTCATTATTTTCATTTTCATTATTAGCCTATGGTAGGTCTGTGATTTGACTATCGGTCCAGTTCGACAATTGACCAAAGCCATATTTACATTGTTTTATATAATCAATAGTAGAGATGGTGATTTTCAGAGGAAATTAGGATCTATATTAGATATCATATGGAACATGAAGATTCAAATCTCAGAAGATGATGGGAGGTGTGATCGAATTCACATGGGTTGACAAGAATCTAAATTTTTCGGCTACTAAAAGGTGGAGATCGATGACCCAAGGAGTACCTCTCAATTTTAGAACCACTGATGAACATTTAAGTGAGATTTTTAGTGGGATATATATATGAAGAAATATCCAGGGAGAAGATGATATTTATATGAAATTCATTACCACACACTATGTGTTTAGGAAGAACACACACCATTTCACCCATTTTATGCAATGACTAGTGTTTTAAGATGAGTTAAATGTCACACGATCATATAGTGGGACCACATGTTGTGTGACCCTACCAAAATATCAAATAAAGTTATAGGTAGTTCACTCATGGGACCCTAGGTAGTCTCACATACAATTTTCCTCAGGCCACATTCTATGTACATGGTTTCCACAAGTTGAGTGGAGCAGTAGGACATGAGTAGGCTTGGACTTGGGAGTACACCCCATTTACTACTATAAGAATGTTAAATCTCTAATATTTCCTTATTTGGAACTCATAATTGGACCCATGTGTAGTTCGTATTGAGTATATTTCCATATAGGATGTTATGGTGTCCTTTTTTTCGACACCAGAGATACAACATAAGGTGGTGCAATCAAATTGATCTTTCTAGAATTGTTGGATGAAATTCAGACTTTATTGTGATCTCCAGAGTGAAATAGAGGGTTTAAAACGCCCAAATGACACAGATATGTTAGGGAATAGGTCCCCCACATCCTTGTTAGAGATAGGTTGAGTACCCTATATACCCACTTAGGTCATGGATCTCCTATCTACGGAGTTGGTACCATATCATATATGATCCGATGATGCGTGGGTCCTCTACTTGGGTTAGTACCCCCTTAATTATAAGATGTATTTAGTGATTCATGGGTCCCCTAATACTTATTTGGTCCCTATATACCCACTTAGGTCATGGATCTCCTATCTACGGAGTTGGTACCATATCATATATGATCCGATGATGCGTGGGTCCTCTACTTGGGTTAGTACCCCCTTAATTATAAGATGTATTTAGTGATTCATGGGTCCCCTAATACATATTTGGTGAGGTTTAAGTTACCCAAGAAAAACACTACTTAAATAATAAAATAATCTCATATTAAAAAAAATTCATTTCACATTAGTTTCACAAACCAAGGACCAAAAGGTTTAGTTTCTTAGAAAATTTGCTACATAAACATCTTATTTTACTAAAATTGTGAAAATTCCTGGATAATAATTCTAATCTAGACCCTTTAAAACATATCTCACATGATATATTCATCCTTATAACCTGGGTAATGGAAATATAATAAATGGGTGAGCTCATACGATTAGTAAGGGAAAAATAAATCATAAATTTTTAGATCATAAACATGAATGAACATATGAGTAAGACTTAAATATATGAAAATTAGATCATATGACCATATATGATACTCATAAAACATGATAAATCAATATAAGATCATAACTATAAATTTATGGATGTATAAAATATATTACATGGCTCAAAATACATATCAAAAACAAAAAATATGTGAACATGACATAAAAGTATAGAATATGTTAAAAATATGATGTAATCATGAAAATACCGAATAAATTGCTAAAAAACTTGAAAATGTAGAACAATAATATACATAAGATTTCTTATCATTGTGAGACTGGATACTCACCAACCTATTCACTCATAAAATTGTGAGTCTCCATCACACTCACCCTTTGTGAACCTATCTACTTGCTAATCCATTCACATAACATTTTTATCTCATGAGATATAATACTTTACCAAATGCATTGGGGGTAGAGATATAGATCACATGTCTCATAATCCATACACTGGTTTACCACTTGGAAAAAATCATCACATCATAAAATAACTGTCACAACCCTTCCCAGTGGGGCCCGCATCGTGACTCTCCAAGCCCGCCTCCAATAGGCCAGGGGCTGGTGACTAGCACCGAATATGCATATTACTAACATGGGAGGCATTGCCTATGTACTTGTACACACACACACATCTCCAAGCCCACAAATGCTAAAATGTAAAAAAGCACTAAGGAACAAAAATGCATGCATACAACTAAACCCATCCAATAGAGTACGACAAAGGGTAGAGTACTGAAAACTGCAAAGTCCAACCTATAAACACAAAAGGTACTGTGACTTCCGCTCGTAGCTATAGGAACGCCTCGTCCTGTAGGGATCTCAGAAATCTTGGTCCTGTCCTGGTCTTCCCTAGACTCTGTCAAAAGGATGCTCGTCTGCACAGGACACCAGACGTGCAGGCAAGGCCCGTGCAGGGGTGAGTATAACAATACTCAGTAGAGGACCCCAAAAACCACAAAGAAATACACAAAGTAAAGGTACAGTAATCTATGAAAAATATATGTCTAAAGAACATATAGAACAAACCATATATACTCAAAACCCAGACCCATAGTCTGAGGACAAGTCACACAACCGCATACCCCCGTTAGGGATTCTCTTGAAGATTCCTTGATGCACTTGTTCCGGGAGAACACACTCCACGAGTCTTATAGCTCCGATGACATCCGTTCGAGAAGTGCAGTTCGTTGGGAACCATCACGAGAGGTAGCTAAAATCATTACGGGAGATACACTCTTGAGTGGGAAGGTTATGGTAGATATAAATTCACTCAATGTTGGAGACACACTCTTGAGTGGGAAAGATCACTATACACAGATGAGGATCACTTCCGGGGCCATGGTGGATACCGTGACTCATCCGGATTCACCAGTTAGGTGATACACCATCTAGGTAGAGGATAAACGCCCAGTAGAGTTGGTCACATCGATGACTGACTCTACCTAGGGTCAGGAATGGATAAAGGATCTCAATTCGGGCCTCTTGGATGGATGCTTGACTCTATCACAGAAAGTCCTACTGAAGGGATCATACTCCTATGTGAGGAAATGATGCCTGACCTTCAGGAGAATAAGAAAAAGGGGCACTAACCCAAATGAAATATTTCCAAGATATGGTGAACAAGAAGACCATTACATTTTCCAAAAATTACACAACATGTAAAAAAGATACACGCCGTGTTGTCTGAACCCGGGTACTGCCCGTGTACAACAGCCCGTGTCATAGGCTGGTCGTGTAGAAAAACTGAGTACACGGCATGTAGTAAGATGTACAAGACATGTCTGAGTGATAGGGGTTGGCCCCGTGTACGCTGACCATGTGCCCATACACTGTTATCAACCCTTTTACTCTAACCCGTGTCCATGTATCCCCGAGATAGACGCCGAGTCCTGCGTAGCCGCTCCTGTCATGCTGTACACACCGTGTACTCAAGCCGTGTAGATCATCCTGTGTCCGTGTACTTCCCAAAATACACACCGAGCTTCGGGGAAAGTCTAACACGTTGTGTGACCAGGGTCACACATTGTGTGATTCATCTCTAACCCTGAAACCCTAGCCACCGCCAGTACTACATGACATGTTCTTCGGAAGTACACGCCGTGTATTCTGGAAATTTCCAGAAACACGGACTTCTGCTTTCGCGCCTCCAGTGATGATCCATTCATTGATCCGACCATCTGATCACTGCGAAACTTATAGTTTTTGGTTTCCCTAACACCATGAAGCTGCTCCCAATGTTTTCAGACCTTCGATCAGCTTCGAAAACATGATTTGATCTTCCCGTGCGAAGAACTCCTTAAGAAAACCCTTTTTCAATCCGGTCTGATTTGTCATCCGCCATTGTTGTCGCACCTCTTCAAGGTCGTTGCAGTGTTGAAACATCGATTTAGGATTGTTGCGTCATGGAACGGATGCGCAATGATCCATTGTTCATCTCCCCGCGAAGAGCACGAAGAACGTGTGAGAAAAGAAAGGGGAAAAAATCTAATAAAAAAGTGAGGAACGAAACCCCGCCATCATTCATCACGGTGTTGATCCGCTCCCATTAGAAGGCTTAAATGGAGCAGGAATCAACAATAACAAAACAACATGGATCAATTCCGTGAATCATGCCGATAAAATCCTCCCTCAAGAATGAATGAATTCGCAGGTCAACTTGTTCGTGGTTGATCCGCATTCCTCATTTAAAATCAAGAACGGGGAAAGAGGAAATTAAATAAAAAACCCCTAACTTTAGAAAGGATCGATCATTGACGAAGGTGTCAGGCTTCAGTCATCATTGATATCCTTGAATTTCATTGGCACTGCGATTGTCAACTTCAATCCGTCATTGTTCGTCGTTGAGAGTTTTTTCTCCAACGCCCCGCAGATTTCTGCAGAGGTTCCTCTCAATCATCGCCAACGATCAATATTTGATTGTCCCAATAAAAAGGGAAATGGGTTTGGAATTTATTTACGCGGTGGTATTAATGAGTCCTACTTTCCATTTCTTTGTCATTATGACACGTCATTAATTTAGGAAACTGTTGTGCCGTTGCCACGCTGCAGCTGATGTTTCCTTAAAGGAAATAAAATAAACTTGTGGATTTATTTTATTTTATTTTACTTAAAACGTCCGAAAATTAACTTTTTCCCTCAACCTGTGCCAGTCGAGGTTAGACTCGTTCTTAGGTAAAGTTTTCGTCTTGGATGCAGCAGTGCCCTTAGATTTTTAATCCGAGCATCCATTTGGAAACTTCCACAACTGCGCACAAGCGCCGACACACATAACTTAAAAAAAGTTCAAACCACCATTCAAGGCTCATTGGACCTCGGAATGATGTTCCGTCTTCATGCTTGGTCTCGAAATAATTCAATATAATATTTAAAAATAATAAATGGAAAATCCAAGACATTAAATTCTCCCCACCTTGGGGCTTTACGTCCCCGAAAATCCAAAACAAAGGCTACTCAAAAAGATGTGGGTACTGGGCATGAATTTGGGCCTCCCGCTCCCACGTGCTCTCCTGAAGAGTCCCATGCTGCCACCGGACGTGCACCAAGGGAATCGATCTCCCACGAAGGATCCTCTCCTGCCGATCCTCGATCTCCACCAGGTACTCAGCAAAGTTCCCTCCATCCTCAATGTAAAGCTCTCCCTAGTCGATGACGTGTGACGGGTCGTGCACGTACCTCATCAGCTGCGACACATGGAAGACATCATGTACTCGATGCAACTGTGGAAGTAGAGCTAGGTGGTACACCACCTCGCCAACTCTGCATAGTATCTGGAAGGGTCCGATGAACCTCAGAGATAGATTTCCGCCTCGACCAAATCTCTGTAACCCTCGTCGAGGTGAGACTCAAAGAAATATGTGGTCTCCCTCTTCGAGCTCTAGAGGCCTCCATCATCGGTCAGCATAGGACTTCTTCCGGCTCTGTGCAGTCTTCATCCACTCTCGGATGATCTGCACCTTTTCTGTGGTAGCTCACACTAACTCTGGACCCATGAGAGCTGACTCTCCGGGGCGGTCCAGCAAAGCGGTGACTGGAAGGGTCTCCCATACAGGCCCTTGAATGGTTCCATACCAATGGTGGAGTGGTAACTGTTGTTGTATGAAAACTCCACCAGTGGTAGGTGGTCCTCCCAGCTACAACCAAAGTCCAAAATACAAGATCGCAACATATCCTCCAGAACCTGAATGGTCCTCTCAATTTGAACATCAGTCTAGGGATAGAACATTGTGTTCAAGAGTAGATGAGTCCCAAAATCCTCCTGCAATCCCTTCCACAACTGGGATGTGAAGAAGGCATCTCGATCTGAGTCTATAGTCAAGGGGACGCCATGAAGCCGAACTATCTCCAGCACGTAGAGGCATCCCAAGATCTCTACGGAACTCTGCTCCCTGATAGCTAGGAAGTGGGCTGACTTGGTGAGTTGGTCAACGATCACCCAGATGGAATCATGACCCTTGGACGTCCGTGGTAAGCCTATCACGAAGTCCATCAATATTCCATCCCACTTACACTCTGGAACTTCCATGGGGTGAGCTAATACCACTGGAACCTGGTGCTCAACCTTCACCTGCTGGCATGTGAGGCATCGAGAAATGAAATCTGCTACTTCCTTCTTCATGACTGACCACTAGAACTGTTGTCGGAGATCCTGGTACATCTTTTCCACCCCAGGATGTACCGAAAAAGGGGATGTATGAAACTCCCTCTGGACCTCCTCCTGTAATGCCACTGGTACAACAGTGTGTCCTCTGAAAATAAGTACGTGCTCCCCACATTGTGAATATCCATCAGGAGCATGTCCTGTGGATAACTGAGCACATAAATCCACATAGTCGACATCCCCAAGATGTGCCTCTCTAACTCTCTGTAAGAGTGTAGGGGTGACAACCATCGACTGTAGGTAAGCTATATCATCTCCATCCATGAAGGATAACTATAACGCGGATAACTGCTGTGTCGCCTCACTCAACTGCTATGAGATTAACCTTTTTCTAAGAGCATCCACCACCTTTTTCCCCTTTCCAGAAGTATAGATGATCTAGAAATCATAGTCTTGGAGGAACTCTACCCATATTCTCTGCCACAGATTCAGATCTTTTTGCAAAAAGATGTACTTGAGGCTCTTGTGGTCAGAGTAGACAATAAATCGCTCGCCCATAAGGTAGTGTCGCCACATCTTCAATGAGAAGACTACCACTTCCAACTCAAGATCATGGGTTGCATAGTTCTTCTCATGTGGCCTAAGTTGGTGCGAACCATAAGAAATCACTGCATTCCACTGCATCATGACACAACCAAGCCTAGTCCCTAATGCGTCGCAGAAAACTACATACTCGACACCCTCCTCTGGCAATATCAAGACTAGGGTGCTCATAAAAATCTGTCTCAACCACTCAAAAGCCTATTGGAACATCTCTTTCCACACGAAGGGTTTCCCCTTCCTGGTCAAGGCCATCATCGGTGCTAATATCCGGGAGAAATCAGGAATGAATCTCTGGTAATATCCTACCAACCCAAGGAAGCTCTGCACCTCTGTCACGCTCCGAGGTGGCTCCCATGCTAACACAACCTCCACCTAGGCTGGATCTACAACTACTGCATCTGTTGAGATGACATGTCCCAGAAAGTGGACCTCCTGAATCCATAACTGGCACTTCGAGAGCTTCCCATAAAGCTGGTGCTCTCGGAGTACATCCAGAACCATCAGTAGGTGTCTCACGTGCTCCTCCTCTGACGCCGAGTACATGAGGATGTCGTCAATGAAGGCCACCACAAACCGGTCCAAGTACGACTGGAAGATCCGGTTCATCATCTCCATGAACATTTCGGGGGCGTTTGTCAAGCCAAAAGTCATCACCAAGTACTCATAGTGACCGTAGAGGCATCTGAAATCCATCTTCGGTATATCCTCGTCCCGCACTCGTAGCTGGTGATAGCCTGATCGAAGGTCAACCTTCGAGAACCACCGTGCCCCTCTAAGCTGATTGAAGAGGTCATCAATTCTCGGAAGTGGATACTTTTTCTTCACCGTCACCTGGTTCAAGTGCCGGTAATCCATGCACAACCTTAGAATCCCATCTGCCTTCTTGGAAAACAAGACTAGGGCCGCCCAGGGTGAGACGCTGGGTCTCACGAAACCCTTTCTCTGAAAATCCTCCAACTTCACCCTCAGATTGTGAAGCTCTGCGGGATCCATCCGATATACCGATGAGAAAATCAATGTCATCCTGGGGTGTAAGTCGATGCAGAAGTCAATTTCCCGGCGGGGAGGTAATCCTAGAGCATCTTCGGGAAAGACATCCTCATACTCTGCCACCACTAATGGTAACTGAAAGCTCACAACATCTACTACTGTAAGGGTAAGGCTAGCCAACTCATGAGTGATAGGCTGTACCCTCCTATGCATGAGCCCATTTTGTGTTTCCTGGGTTTCCTTTTCTCCGACAAAGGAAAACCTCATTCCATCACGGCGGACACACCGCACTCTTCACCTAAAACATTCAATCTAGGCGTGGACCGAAGATAACCAATCCATACCGAGAATGACGTCATAAGGCCTCGACGCTACCACAAAGAGGTTCCAACCGAAACACTCACCTCCAAGGGTAAGATAAAACTGTCTGCAATTGTGCATGATCGTCGAGTCTCCTCTCGTAGGTGTCTCCAAGAGCAAGGATCGAGTCAACGGTTCTACCAGAATCTCGAGGTTTTGTACAAGACATGTGGCTATAAGGGAATGACTGGAACCTATGTCTATGAGTACGGAATCTAAGGTAGAAAAGACACAGATCATACCTCGAATCATCCCTAGAGCCCCTGGGTCGTATGCCTCGACCACATGCAGCTATCCCCGCCCCTGTCCCCCAGCTCCCTGAGCCTGGTGTGGACCTCCTGGGGGTGGTGGTGGAATTAAGTTGAAGCGTCTACCACCACCTGCAGCTCTCCCTGCTCCTCTACCACGTCTGCCGCTTGGAGGGTTTGCCTGTTCCGTCCTCTACCTCTGCCTCAGTGGTCCGTCCACCACTTCCCTGTCAGCAGCTCGATGGGTCGGGCAATCTCTAGCGAGATGTCCCCTACCATCGCATGCGTAGCATCGCTTCTCCCTAGGCTAACTGGATCTAGCCTGAGAACGCTGGACTGTCGATCCCCTATCCTGGGTCCTCCTATGACGTTTCCCATATCCAGGTCCCTATGGCTAACGTCAGCTCCCTACTGCCAGGGTCTCTGCACCTATCTGCCTGCTGTTGACTACCGGAAACTGTCTCTACTCCGCCAAGAAACTCTCAATCACCAAGGCCCGCTCGAGCACTCTGACAAAAGTCGATATTCATAGAGGCATGACACTAGCTCTGATACCACTCTTTTATGACCCATCCCAGTGGGGCCTGCATCGTGACTCCCCAAGATCGCCTCCAATCGGCCAGGGGATGGTGACTAGCACCGAATAGGTATATTACTAACATGGGAGGCATTTCCTATGTACTTGTACACATGAACACATCTACAAGCCCAGAAATGTTGAAATGAAAAAAAAAACACTATGGAAAAAAACGCATGCATACAACTAAACCCAACCAATAGAGTACGACGAAAGGTAGAGTACTGAAAACTGCAAAGTCCAAACTGTAAACCCAAAAGGTACTGGGACTACCACTCGAAGCCGTAGGAATGCCTTGGCCGGTAGGGATCTCAGAAAGCACGGTCCTGTACTAGTTTGTCCTGGACTCTATCAAAATTCTACTCGTCTGCATAAGACACCAGACGTGCAGGCAAGGCCCGTTCAGGGGTGAGTATAACAATACTCAGTAGAGGACCCTGAAAACCACAAAGAAATACACAAATTAAAGGTACAATCAGCTATGAACAATATATTTCTACAGAACATATAGAAAAAACCAGATATACTCAAAACCTAGACCCGTAGTCTAAGGATAAGTCAAACAACTGCATACCCCCGTTAGGGATTCTATCGAATATTCTGTGATGTACTAGTTCCGGGAGAACACACTCCATGAGTCTTATAGCACTGATGATGTCCATCCAAGAAGTGATGTTCAATGAGAACCATCATGAGAGGTATCTACACTCATTACAAGAGACACACTCCTGAGTGGGAAGGTTACGGTAGATAGAAATTCACTCATTACGGGAGATACACTCCTGAGTGGGAAGAATCACGATACACAGATGAGGATCACTGCCAGGGCCATGGAAGATACCGCGACTCATCCAGATTCACCAGTTAGGTGATACACTAGCTAGGTAGAGGATCAACGCCTGGTAGAGTAGGTCACATCGATGCCTGACTCTACCTAGGGTCAGGAATGGATAGAGGATCTCGATCCGAGCCTCTCTGATGGATTCTTGACTCTATCACAGAAAGTCCTGCTGAAGGGATCATACTCATGTGTGAGGAAATGATGTCTGACCATCAGGGGATTGAGAAGAAGGGGCACTAACCCAAAATAAATATGTCCAAGATACGGTGAACAAGAGGACCATGCCATTTTCCAAAAAGTACACAACATGTAAAAAAGATACACTCTGTGCTGTCTGACCCCTGGTACTGCCTGTGTAAAACGACCCGTGTCATAGGCTGGTCGTGTAGAAAAAATGAGTGCAAGACATGTAGTATGATTTAAATGCTGTGTCTGAGTTACTGGGGTTATCCCAGTGTACGCTGGCCATGTGCCCGTACATGGTTATCAACCCGTGTACTCTAAACCGTGTCTGTGTATCCCCGGGATACACGCCGTGTCCCGCATAGCCACTCCTGTCATGCTGTACACGTCGTGTTCTAAAGCTGTGTAGATCATCCCATGTCCGTGTACTTCGAAAAATACACACCGAGCTTTGGGGAAAGTCCAACATGCCATGCGACCAAGGTCACACATCATGTGATTCCTCTCTAACCCCAAAACCCTAGTCGCCGCTAGTACTACACAGTGTGTTCTTCAGAAGTACACGCCGTGTATTATGGAAATTTCCAGAAACACAGACTTCCACCATCGCGCCTCCTGTGATGATCCGTTCGTCGATCCGGCCATTCGATCGCCACAAAAAATCCAGGTTTTGGTTTTCCCAACACCACAAAGCTGCTTCCGATGTTTTCAGACCTCCGATCGGCTCCGAAAACATGATTTTATCTTCCTGCACGAAGAACGCCCTTTTATGATCCGGTTCTATTTCTCATCCTCCATCTTTACCGCACCTCTGCAAGTTCGTTGTGGTGTCGAACCTTCGATTTGGGATCATTGCATCTTGGAAGGTATGCACAACGATCTGTTGTTCATCGCCCTGTGAAGAAAACGAAGAACGAGCGAGAAATGAAAGGGGGAAAAATCCAATAAACAAAGTGAGGAACGAACCCCCATCGTCGTTCGTCATGACGTTGATCGTCCCTCGTTAGCAGGCTTAAACGGATCATGAATCAACAATAACATAACAACATGGATCAATTCCATGAATCATCCAGATAAAACCCTCCCGCAAGAACGAACGAATCCACAGATCAACTTGTTCTTGGTTGATCCGCATTCGTCGTTTAAAATCAAGAACGGGGAAAGAGGAAATTAAATAACAAACCACTAGATTTAGAAAGGATCCATCATTGACGAAGGCATCGTGCTGCCATCATCGTAGAGATCCTTTAATTTTGTTGGCGCTGTGATTCTAAACTTCGATCCATCGTCGTTCGTCGCCGAGAGTTTTTGCTCCAACGCCCCGTGGATTTCTGCAGAGGTTCCTCTCAATCGTCACCAACGATCAACATTTGATTATCCCAATATAAAGGGAAACAGGTTTGGAATTTAATTACATGGTGGTATTAATGAGTCCTACTTTCCATTTTTGTGTCATTATGACGCGTCATTAATATAGGAAACTGATGCGCCATTACTGCGCTACAACGAATGTTTCCTTAAAGGAAATAAAATAAACCCATGGATTTATTTTATTTTATTTTACTTAAAACGTCCGAAAATTAACTTTTTCCCTCGACCCGCGCCAGTCGAGGTTAGACACATTCTTAGGTAAAGTCATCATCCCAGATGCAACGGTGCCCTCAGATTTTTAATTCGGGCATCCGTGTGGAAATTGTCACAACCACACACAAGCACCGACACATATAAATTAAAAAAAGTTCAAACCACCATTCCGGGCTCACTGGACCTCAGAATGGTTTGCCGTCTTTGCGCCCGGTCTCAAAATAATTCCATATAATATTTAAAAATAATAAACGGAAAATCCGAGACATTAAAATGACCCATATAAGGAGATTGGGTTTTCGGACATTTCAAAATATTTATATAAATATCCCATCAAAATAAAATGGGTTTCCTAGAATATCCAAAATGAAATCATTCAATTTTCATAAGAAACCCATGAAATAATATGACTTTCATAAAACATCCAAATAACCTCATAAATTTAATTGTTTGACACTAAAAATTTGATCACCCAAAATAATCCCATAATAAAAGAAAAGCATAGAGTGAAACATGAAATATAACACCATTGGTGGTACATATTTTTTTAAAGATAATGAATAAAAAAATCATGAAAAGAGCTTATTGGAAACATTTTGTATTCATAATTGCAAGAGTCATAGTTATGAGTCTCTTTTCATAAAGTATCATTTTTAATAAAAATGAAAAACCTTTAATTTAATTAGTTTAAAAACACTTCTTTCCCCATATGTAAAAAAGAAAACATCATCTAAATGGGAAAGTCTTGGAAATTCAATGTTTAAATAAAAATGGTATAACTTGAAGAAAGGGGTTTGGGTTAACAAGTCCCTTATTACCAAATTTTGATGAGTTAAATCTAAATTTAGGATCCATTTATCCTAATTAAATTTCTAAATAGAATAAAATTAATATTTAAATCAAAACATATAATGTGTTGAAAAACAGTATTTTCAGAGAAATTTCATTTTAGTTATTAAGGGTTCTTACTATTATTAGAAATTTATTACCCATTAAATAGGTATTAATTAATTTATATATTTATATATATATATATTTTTAAACATCATATAAAATTTTTAATTTAAATTTGATCCATTTAATTTAAAAGATACACGGTATTTAGAAAAGTATCATTCTTTTAAAAATAATCATTTTACCAGGGTAAATAATATTTACCCAAGGTAAATTAATCTTTATAAAGAAAAATAAAGTATACCTTATTAGATAATTTGGATTCACTAATTTTAAATTTAAAATCTATTTCATTTGATTCAATTTAAAATACTAATGTATAATGCATTTAAAATATATTTTGAGAAAATATTACTTAAGTTATAAAATATCAATTATTGGTTTATAATTCAAAAATGATATTTTAAAATATATAATTCTAATTTAGAGACATATATTTGGTCATGAAAAGGTTTCATATGTTTTATTTTATGCTTATATCCAAGTGATGTTATAAAATACACAGTCTTTTCAAAAACTGACATTTTTTACTTTTCTCCAAAAAATCAATTATTCGGAAACATTCTAAAAATCAAACTTAATATAATATGACCGTGATAAATAAAAAAATGATGCTATTTTTCCAAATTAACATCATAAAATTAATAAATTTAACTTTAGAATAAAATCATAAAATATTATAAAAACTAGTTTTTAAAGGGAATCATTTTTTTGGCATATTAAATATTATTATAAAATTAGTTCTAATAATAAATATATCAAACCTGAAATAATATCCATTTTATAAAGTAAATATTAAGAATAAAATATGTTTTATTAGTTTCATAGAATTACTAATTGAGTTCTATGTTTAAGGTGACTTTTATTTTATTTTATTCTTATATATATATATTTCATAATTTTATTACCACTATTTTTACCTTATAATTATACTTGTACCTTATGATAGTCTATATTGGATTGGTTTCCATTTTTTTAGAGAAAACCATAGAACATAATATTTATTTAAAGATTCAAACTTGGGTCATTACATTCTATCCCCCATGAATAAATTGCATCCTCACAATTTAATTATCTTTTACTTATAGGATTATATAAAGGTATAAAAAATAGTAAAATTCCCCATGATATTATATATAATGAGATATGATCCTCAATATCATAGGGAATATTAGAAAATACTTATTTCTTGCTAACAATTTCAAGGAAATGTATCTCATAACTAGTTATTAAGGCCCATGTAAAGGATTTGGTTTTATTCATAGATAATTCATACTTGGAATATCACTAATATATGGTAAAAATTGATTTATAATGTGTTTTTTATATTTTAGAAATTAATATTGATTCAAAATTATGATTTACATTCTATTTAGAAATCTTTAATAATTTTTTAGAGGATGATATTATTATTTAAAAAAAATTTATTTCCAAACACTTTATAATTATACCACTAAATTTTTTCCTTAAAGTAAAAATCATTGAGGGTGGTGAATTTATTTTCTTAGAAAACATCATAGATACAATATGGTTGATAGAACTAGAATACATCCACTAATTTAGGTTATATGGTAAATGAAACCTAATTACCTCTATCCTCTTCATCAATAATCTTTTCATAGGTTTTCCCTTACTCTTTGGGTATAGGATGTTGTGGATTCTTACTATCATCAACAATCCTTGTATATTGGAATTCAATTGGATAATTATTGTGTTCTCCATAGATAATACATTGAATTTATAGGGCTTCCCTTGGATGAGTTATACCTTCTTTCCACATTTTAACTGAACTATTCATTTTCCTATGATAGTTTGATACCCAATGACCTCTTTTACCACAAGTAAATCTTATTCTAACCACCTTAAGGAAATTACCTTGATATTTATTTTCACATTATTTATATATAATAAATTGAACATTTTTTTGATCATCAACTTCATTAGTTGATATTTTATGAGACTCAGTCTTTATTTTCTTCATTGAACTCAGGATTCCAACTACGTTTACATTTTTAATCATGTTTTTTGATAGTTGGTATGGAATAATAACTAAATTTTTAAGTCTATATCCCATTTAAATGGGTTTGTTATTGAGTTAATCATCTCATTGTCCATCAGAACCAAGGCTAACTTGGTTCCTTCTGGTTTCAATTATCACTAAAACCAAAAAGCGTTAACATGTGTGACAAAACATTAACAGTACAAGGTAATTATAATAATAATAAAAAGTAATTGACCTTAAGAAGTATTCTTATTTTAAATTATCACATCAGACTATAAAACCTTTAGTTCGACCAATATCTATCTCAGTTTTACCTAAGTTACTTTAATTTGAGTTATCTTACATTTATCGACATAATCCCTCAAACTAATTGGGAAATTAATCATTCATAGTGGTTCATAATGATAACAAAATCAACTAAATAATATATATCAAGATTATCAAAACATGGTTGATTTCTTAGGTCCACTCACCGAGCATCATGGTGATGATTGATTCAATTCCCAACCAACCATTTTTAGGGTGATTACATCTAGGTGCATCTATTCCAAAAATGAAACCAATTATAGTATCTAGAGAGAGATGTATTGATTGGGAAAACTATCTACTAAAAACTTTACCAATATTTCATGATATCATCTTATACTTAGGCTCATCAATTTGGTTTTCACTATTGTTCTCTAAACCTAATAAAAAGTTAACTAAACTAATATCTAAAAAAACTTAACTATTTTCTAAAATAAATAAACTAATCTCCAAAATAACTAAACCATTCTATGATAGAAACTGAAGTAACCCAAGATAAACATGACTTAAATAATAAAATATTCTCATGTTTTAAATAATACATCTCACAATAGTCGAACAAAATAAGGACCAAAATGTTTTGTGTCATGGAAATTAGCTACATAAACATATTATTTTACTACACTCGTTAAAATTTCTCTATAATCATGATTTTTTAAACCTTTTCCTATAGATGTCACACAATATATTCATCTTCATAACCTGGGGGAATGAGATCATAGGAAAGGGGTGAGATGAGATGCTCAGTAAGCGAAAAATATATCATAAAGTGTTAGATCATAATCATTAAGGAGTATATAAGGAAGACTTAAATATCGTAATAATAGATCATATGATAGTAAATTATGCTCATAAAACATTATAAATAAACATAAGATCATAACTAGAATGTTAAGGATTTATAAAAGTTGATTCTTCCTCATGTACTCACAATCATACTCACTATTTGTGATCCTAGCTAATTTCTAACCTATTCAAGTAAAATTTCCATCCCATGAGAAATATTTATTTACCCAATTCATTGGATGGAGATATATGTCTCAACCATCTCATAATCTATACACTAATGTTCCACATGAAATTAATCATCACATAAAAAAATGACCCATAGAAAGAAAATAGGATTTATAAAATTTTAAAATCCTCATATAAAGAACCCAAGGAGAAAAAATGGGTTTCTTAGAAAATCCAAAAAGAGATCATGCAATTTTTATAAGGAACAGAGGAAATAACACAGGTTTGATAAAACATCCAAATAAAGTCATAAATTAAATCTATTGACACTGAAAACTTTATCACCCAAAATAATCACATAATAAAATAAAAACATAGGGTCAATTAGGAAATATAAATCCATTGTATTTAGAACATTTTTTGAAGATAATGAAAAAAAATCATGAAAAGTGATTATTGAAAAAAAATTATATCCATAATTGTAAAAGTCCTAAATATGAGTCTCTTTTAAAAATGTATCCTTTCTTTTAAGAAGAATGAAAAGAAAACATTTCATGGAATTGGTTCAAAAACACTATTCCCATAGAAGTAGAAAATATTACATCATTTAAATGGGAAATTATTTTAAATAAAAAGTTAAAATAAAAAATTTAATTAATAAAAGAAGTTGGTTTGAGTTCCCATTTCTTTTATTACCAAATTTTTACATTCTAAATCATAATTTCAGCTCCATTTATTATAATTCAATTTTTAAAAAGGATAAAATTAACTTTTAATTCAAAAATTATAATGTGTTAACAAACAATTGTTTCTGAATTTGTTTAATCATCAAGGGTTATTAGTATTATTTATCATTAATTACCAATTAAATAAGTGTAAATTCATTTTTATATATATTTAAACATTATATTAGATTTATAATTTAATCTTTATTCATTTAATTTGGAAAATACATATTATTATATAAGTATCAATCCTTAAAAAATAATCATTTTATGCGGGTAACTAATATTTACCCAAGGTAACTTAATATTTATGAAAATAACAATGTGGTCATTATTAGATAACTTGAATCAACTAATTTTATATTTAAAATCCATTTAATTTAATTCATTTCATAAAATATATTTTTCAAATACTAATATAAAATGGGTAAAACAGGGTTAAAACATTGGGATAAGGTTTTAATTTTCTTTTAACACTTTCCTTTATCATATTTTATGAGTGCAGTTAGGCCATATCTATACATTTTTCAAAAATATGGTCACTTGGTCTCATTTTTCTTTGATAATTGCCTTTATAATATTTTAATAAAAGAATAAATACAAAATTCAACTATCTTGACTTTAATATATCTAATTGTTTACATAAACCTAGATAGAGGATAAGTTCAGTTCTAAATGTTTATTTTAAAAATGAATTAATTTTTTTATCATTGTAATTTATTTTAAATTTTTAGTGATCTAATAATTACCTTAAGTTCTTAGACAACATTGAAACAATATTTATTCAATTAATAGGAAAATAAAATAAATTATTTTAACAATATTGAAAGTAATATAATTTGGGTTATTTTTTGTGTTAAATTTTTTTTACATAAATATAAAATATTAGGTATGTTTTAAAGGTTTATATTATAATTATATAACTATATTGATTACATTAATGTCAAAGTAAACAAATAGTTCCAAAAAATGTCATTAATGATATTTTATAATAAAAAATATTTTATTAAATGATTTAATATTCATAAAAATACTATATTCATCCAGGTGAGCGAGATATGTTTTAAAATATAAAACATGGTCCATTTATTGGTCAGTTTTCCTTTTATGGTAACATTTTTTAACCTTAAAGAGTAAAAAAAACGTTGATATTGTGGTAATTGTCAAAAGGGGTAATGTGGGGGGGGGGGGGGGGTTAAAAGTGATAAGGGTTAAAACCTCATTTAAACTTACCCAAATTTTATTGGATGATATTATTTTAAATTATAATCACCACATATTATAAATATATAAAGTTGGATCCACTTGAACCTAAAAATTTATTATATTGATTTAATAATTTAATTAATTCCAAGAGTGAAAATCTCCTCACTTATAAAAGGGAACCTCTTCTTCTCTCTTTCTCAAATACTTTGATCCATCTAGCTCAAAAAAACTCTACTAAATCATCTTATAAACTTCCCTATACATGAAGAATATGTGTTTTTATCCTTAAAAAAGCATTCCAACATTCCTTAAGAAAAGATGTAAAGGTGGCATGTCGAAGAAGATATAATCATCTTACCCGACCTCTTTCAATTTATTTCTTCCTCTAAACCCTCGAAATCTATTGTATTAATCATAAAATAATAAATTCAGCATCCTAAATATTTTTAAATTCTATTATTATTATAAAAAAACCAATTTACACTCTTTATTCCATCAAATGGGAAGTGAAAGTATCACTTGTGCGTACATGTGGACTACTGCGTTAACATAGTGATGCAATCCATTTTCCATCACCATCTTTCATAGATGGTTATTATAATGGGTAAATTTGATATAAATTATATTTATACAATAATTATACTTATTGTATTATAATATAATATCAACATTCTTATCTTCTGAAATGATATTATTATTATAAAACCACCAATATCCACCCTCTATTCCATTAAATGGGAAGTGAAAGTTTCACTCATTCGTACGTGCGGACTACCAACTCCACAAAATGATGTGATTTGTTTTTTGATTCTGATTTATATAGATGGTAAAAAGGATATATTTAATGAATATATATATATATGAAACAATAATGAATTTTTAAAGGTGAATTATTATTTACCTTTATCTCTTTCCATCCTTTATAAAGTGAAAATAACATTCATGTGTACATTTGACTTACCATCTCCATGAATGATGTGATTAATTTTTCTATATCCTCCTTTTATGAATGAATATAAATATATATATAATTAAATTATATGATATTTATATCATTAATAATATTATTTAAATGATTTAACCATGATCAAAGTACAATGATATGAACTACCAAACATAAATTCTCATGAAAAAACAAATAGTTAACACCTAGAAATGATGATTTTAGTAAGGAATTATTAATAAATGGGTGTTTAAATGATATAAGTGGATAATATTTTATATTATGTAAAAATGGTTCTCTTATATAATTATAATAAATATAAATTTATTGTACATAAGGTTAGGGTTCTTATGAAGTAAGTTGAACTTGAGGTAAGGTGATTTCTCATCTCACTTTTATTTCCATGAGACACATGCCATATTCACCACTTGTTTATTTTATGTGGTGAATATATTTCCCATGAATCTATTTTATTATTGTTTTCATGAAATTTATGGGTATTTATATATCTATATAAGGTTATCTCTTCCATTAGTTTCTGATTCAAATGTTTCCAAAGTGGTAAGGGTTTTATACTACAATATCATTGCTTACCAAAATTGTTTCTGATTAAGATTCTGATGATGATATTTCATGATATACCTATTTATAATCTCATGAATTTTCTTATCGTATGGTTATTCATGCAATTTACAAGTAATAACCCCATTTTCCTCTCTTTGGTAATTAAAAATATTGAGGAAATGTTTTTTAATAAAACCCAACATTATTTCTCCTCTTTTGGTAAGAAAACATTCTTCTTCCATGTCCACATTTTCTATAAAATATTTTTGATAATATTTTTACTATTTTACTATGACATTTTAAATAATTTTTTACCTATATTTTAATTTCAATAAAAATTATTCATAGTAACATTCTTCTCATTTTCTAAATGAGACACATTTTACTTTTTATCGTAAATCTTAAAGGAATCTTTGATTTACTGTAAACTACATGAATAGAATTTCCTAATACCATGAATTCTCAATGTTTTGAATCTTATATTTCATGTTTCCATGGTTTTTTTAAAATAAAAATTTCCCCATAAAATTATATATATTTTTTGATTTTAAATAAGTGATTTTAAAATAAAAGTGTATTTTCCTGAAGAAACATCCTAATGATATTCTGTAGAATTTTTTCATATATGATAACATCATTTGATGTTAATTATGCTTTATTGGGGATGTGATCCAATAATACCATACATATTATTTCTTTTGATGGTTTATGACTATGATGGCAAGATGATTATGAAATTCATCTATTTTATGAGTTATGTTCTGATAAAATGAGGGATGTTTATGAAAAATCTTTCCTTCCCATGGGTCATGATATGTCGATATTATGAATGTTATATAATATTACAACCCATATATGAATGCATTATTATTATGTGAAGGGTGGGAAAATTATTATATATCCCTCTAATATATTGGGTAATGCGATATAGATATATAATGAGACGATGATGATAAGTGTGTATATGTTTGAAAATAGATTTGCTCACATTTTTATGTGTGAGAATTATTTCTCTACAGGTATTCTCATAAGATTATTTGTGTCTATGATTTCTAATAGTTTTTTTCACATTTTGATTCATAGGTATGATTTATTTCTATATTTTATCTTAATATTATGCATGGAAATGATTGGGATTAGCTATTTTCACAAGAATAAAATTTTATATGCTTATGATGCCACATGCCTATGTTATGAGTCTTGAATGTTGATTTATTCTTTGAGACCACTATTGTTCATGGTTTTGGATATGAATATATTTTAAAGTTTTTGATATTATATTTTTTTGGTATGAATATTTATGTTGAGAACATTAACTTGATTATGTTAGTTTTTTATGCATTCGTAGTTGGGGCATGAATTATCAAATAAATGTGTATTTCTTTCGCCACATTCGCACTTTCCAAATGCGAACAACCTCTTTAATTGTGGTTGGTGATGTTGGATACTTGTTGAAATGATATGATGGGATGTCAGTTCCTCCTTCTATGGATTCCTTCTTAGATATCATCACAGAGTTCGGTTCTCCCTCATAAATTTGAGTCATGTTCATGAAACTTGTTCCCAGTTCCATATAACGTTGGATTCCAATTAGTTACATTGAATTTGTATCAACTAGGAAGAAACCCTTGGTCAGAGTGGATGGTAACATTTGGAATGTATGATTATTTATTATCATTGGGCATATTGGGAACCTATAAAGCCTTCTCCATTTGAAGTTGGAGGCATATCATATGAGGTGTATTAGGCTTGAAATCTAAGGCATCCCGTGTTAACCATGGGGTAGTTGACACCAACAACATAATTCTTTCAAGGATTTTTTCCTAAGGGATCCCATGTTATTTTATGGGATAATGTTTTTTGATTATTTCATAAGTTTAACATATTATGGGGATAGATGAGTCATAGTTTTGACATCTTGCATGGATGGATGGATGGTTAACTATTTACCTAGGGAGGAAAATGATTACACATGCAGGGTTTAGTTAAGTGTTTCCATAAGGGGAATATTTCACACTTGGGATTTAATGGAGTGTTTCACCATAAGGGAATATTTCACTCTTAGTATTTGGTTATGTGTGTCCCAAGGGAGGAAGATATCACACTTAGTATTTGGTGGAGTGAGCACTTAGAGGGGAAGATTTCACACTCAGAATTTTGTGGATTATATCCTCAAAGGGAAAGATATCACACTCAAAATTTGGTTAAGTGTGTCTACAAGGGGGAATATTTCACACTTTGTATCTAGTGGAGTTTTTCCCCATAGGGGAATATTTCACACTTAGGATTTGGTTAAGAATGTCCATAGGGGGGAAGATTTACCACTTGGGATTTGGTTAAGTATGACCCCATAAGGGAAGACTTCAAACTTATGATTTTGTGGTGATGAGAGAAAGTATCCTCCATGTGGGGATATGACCACACATATGTATTTGATGGTGATTTCAGGGTGTCACGATTAAACCTCATGGAGGTGTCTTATGTACCTTGTTTAAGAGACAACGATCAAAACCCATGTAGTTTGATTCCACGATTTAAGTTCACATAACAAGAATGGTCCATGTAGTTTAACATTGTGTGGTAAGGATTATCATGTCAATGAAAGGTCATCAATGAGGGATGGTGTGGGGATTATTCATATGGGATTCGCATCTTCTGTAATGGGGAAGTGATGGTATGAATAGGGATTATGCACGAGAGCTTCCTAGGTAATTCTAGGAGCAATGATGATGTGTTTAGGGCCTTCACATGGGAGAAACCCTAGTGATGGGGCATTGTCTCATGTATATCACATGAGGCATCTCATTCTTCTCACACAAGGAATCCTACCCTTATCACATAGGGAATCCAATGTTCGTTTCATAGGGTAAGGTAACCGTTTAATTTCACTTGAAAGGACATGGTGTGCCTAGCTTATGAATTTAGATAATAATTCTATGTTACTCATATTGGGTCAAGAGGGAATCCCATGTTCATGGAATGGGGTAAGGTTATAGTTTAATTTCATGTGAGAGGACGTGGTGCATGGGGCTTATGCATTGAGTTGCCCATCCTTTCTTCCTCATGTTTGCTCAAAAGGGAATCTTGACCCGCTGGTGGGTTAAGGAATATGATTGGGACTTACACCTAATGAGGAGGCCCATGGGGCAATTTAGTGCCTATCTCATGATAATTAAATGAAGAATCATATTCTTTACACATAATGTATCTCATCCTTTTCATAGGAGGCATCCTATCTCATCATATAGGGTATACTAAAATTTAAAGACATTTAGTGAGGAATAAGGGGGTTATCTCATGATCATGGAAAGAGGAATCTTATTCTAGATACATAAGGAATATTAGGTTTACAACATGAGTAATATTATACTTTCCATATATGGTATACTATATTTTAACGTCATGCAGTGAGGAATACAAGGCGGACGATTCCTGACAATGGATAGTGTGGGACTAATGTAAGAGTGGCCCTTTCTAATTGGATCTGGAATGGGAGTTAGGTGATTGGGTTTCAAGAGTTTCTTGAGGAGTGTTTCTTCTCAAGGGATTCAGGGAATCAAAGAGGAGATTCTCAACATGTGACACGAGAAATGGACTAAGAGAATCATTACATAGCTCAATGTATCTTCTTTCTAAATGATGACTTGATTGGGGGTTTTTATAGGATCAAAAGAGGGTAGGGCAACAATTTTAGGAAATATGGAGGAATCCATATAATATTATGATCTTATTGATAGGATGAGGTTTTGGGAATTAGTATTACGCTACGTGGAGGATACCACCTCATGCTTTGCGCCTTCAGGGACTTCTGTGAATTGGAGTTACGTTGCGTAGAGTTTACCACCTCAAGCTTCACACGACTGAGGACTTCCAAAAACAAAAGTTGTGTTATGTGGAGGTTATCAAATTTATTAGAATTTCGAATTTTTATGGAATACTGATCTTTATGAAAGTTCAGACTTTATGGAATTAATGAGTTCAATTAAATTTTTTTACTTTGTTCCTAAATCACATTTATTGGCCATTTTTAGTAGTCTGACTTCAAATGAAAATAACTTATGATCTGTATGTTTTTTCAGGATCGAAAACCAGAAAAATTGAATCTTATAAAAGAACTATGCTTCTATACTAGGTTCCTCAACATGTTTTCTATGCTTGGATGAATTTATTTAGACCCAACAATGTTATTATACCCTTATGACCATATAATTATTTCTTATAATTGATATCTCTAATGTTTAGCATTACCAAACATTTGAGATCCCCCTTTATTATGTTTTCCTTCCCTAGATTATAAAGAAAGGTTTTTAAGTATGCTATTCCTAAGAAGGTTACTAGATGTGATGGTCATATTGGGAGATGATGCATATTTTTATGAATTAGTTGTTAATGTATCCATGTTTACAAATTCATTAAACCATTATGGTTCTAGTGTGCATCATGATGTTATGTATTGAATATTGATCTAATAAGATGTAACAAGGTTCTGTTTTTTCTATTAGGAATGAGTTATTGGTTTTTTCAGTTTAACCCCCTTGTTTTATCTATATGGGAATTGCTAATGGGGTCATAGAGGTTTCAAGAGGGTTTGGGCTCAGCTTGGGGCCCAAAGTTTATGTTTTTTAAGAAATATTGTGAGGAACATGGTTAATAGTTTCTGTGTGGCTCAACTATGTGACCCAAAAATATAGGTTCATGGTTAGTTTAATCATTAAAGGGAGGTCTCATGACCATGAAAAACCTACTATTAATTATAGGTGTAAGTCACACGATGTGCGTACATTTTGTTTAAATGTAAACCCCTTTAAAAATAGTGAAATGAACATTTTCACTCCACCTTTTTAACATGTCAACCCTCTTTATTCTACCTAAAACACAAAAAAACCTATCTTGTGAGTTTCTCCATTCTACTCTCCACCTAGGCATTAAAAGATCTTCTTTGTCCAGTGCCCAATTTGATTGTCTTTCACCTCATTGGATCCCCCTTGGATAGGCTATCAATAATCTGTCTTCCTTTATTTTTTTTCTTCTCCATATTATATGATATTTCCATGAGAGATAACATGACCTATTTTTTATAGATTTTTTCGATTTTTTTCAATTTTCTCTTATTCCATCTCGAATCAGATGCTGATACTAGATGAGTTGTGCCACATTCCAAACTTTCCTCATGTCACTCCTAAAATATGAAATTCCATAAATTGATCACATAGACCTAGTTTTGACTTTCTATGACACATTTAATCATGTTTGGAGGTTGTAACCCACAACCCAAACTAGTTCCCTTGGGTAGGTTTAATCATATTCCTTGATGAGTCATTTAACCTTATGATGAAAATACCACTACAGTGTGTTTTGATTGACCTTGTCCAGTGAAATGTTATAAATTCTATTAATGAAATGTTATTTGGAATTGATATAACCATGGAAAACTTGATCACTTATAAATAAATTAATTAAAATGTAAATGGTAATACCATTCCAGTTGGACCTTGTTAAATCATAAAGTATGCTCTTAACTATATTTTCAATGGATTGAAATGATAAATGTCATGGATTATGATCCTATGACTTTAATATTGATTGGAAATTCATATTTTATTATCATTGATATTTATATATATAACTTGGAGAAATTTATAGGCATGGAATTCCTTGATTGATACATGGATTTCCGATGTAGGAATGCCTTGGTTGGGCTCAAAGGACACCAACTGGTTCATTGATGTGACCAAAAAGTGAGTCACTAAACTTGTCCCTGATCAATGTCTTAGATTTTGAATGAACTGGTTTGGTACCAATGATTCACCTATAATTTATAGAAGTTATATTTCCTTGGATTATCTCCTTGTATTCATCTTGATGTTATGGATTTCCTTGGATTATCTCCTCAGGCTCTAATAAAGTCTAACACTAAGGCTACCTAGGACACATTCCTAGGACTTGGGTAGATCCCATCTGAATATCATTATATATAAAAAAATTGGTTTTATACCTTGGATCGTAGAGCTATATATATATTATGAAAATCCCAGATACATTCTAGTTTATTACAAAACTGGTAGGATAAAACATGTGTCCTTTTAGAATCTGAGCTGAAATGGTTTTAATTTATTTTACCGCCCTTATTAATGATCATACTTACACACTATTTAATTTTATATTCGCAAATTGTATTATTTACGAACACTTTTATTGGTGTCTTATTGAGTTTTACTCACACCCTTTTTGTGCCACCATTTAGTACCCATATAGATTTCATAGATATTGGTAGGGATAAAGGGAAGCACCCAACTATGGATGCATGATCACTTTTTATGGGATATTAGGATCATATGATTGATCTAGTGCTCAGGATGCTAATGGAGATAGTCATTTTTATTCATTTTGTTCTTTTTTATACAATTATTTCATGTATTCCTACTTCCATGTATGCCTGATCATTTGGAAATACATGAAATTACCTGTATATGACACTATTTATGTAATATAATTTTATTATTATTTGGATGCTATATTATTTACACTTATTATATATTTTTAACCACTTTAATCCACTCTAATAAAGAGGGTATAGTCACCCCACAATACTACCAGAGACCCCCACTGCTAGTCAGTACCCTATAGTGTATAAGGAGGCATGATCAAGGAGTATGATAAGCTTTATTTCATCCAGTGGTGAAATGATTCATAGATGCTATTATTAATGAATTTTTTGTACTAACACCTGAGAGATATGTAGATTTCAATATATATCTTGTTCAAAGACTGGAACCAGTATCCATTGTTTGGAATAGGATGGATTCTATTGAGATTTATGAACTCAAGAGGAATTTATAGGACCTTGAAGACAATGGGTTTATATGTCCCAATACTTATCATTGGGGTTTACCTATTATTTTAACCAATAATGAGGATGGAATCATAAGGCTATGTGTGGATTACTATTGGTTGAATCAGCCAACGGTTAAGAACCAGTACCCACTAGCTCATATAAATAATCTCTTTGAATAGATTTGAGGATCCAAGGTCTTTTTGAAAATTGATTTGAGATCATTTTATCACCAGGTAAGCTTTATACCCTCAGATATACCGTGTACATATTTTCAAGGAAGATATGGAATTTATGAGTATTTGGTGATGCTATTAGGTCTCATGAACATTACAACAGTCTTTATGGACTTGATGAATCAGGTTTTCCAGTAGTACCTGTATTATTTTGTACTAGTTTTCTAGAATGATATCTTAGTGTACAATTATAGTCAACACAATCATGCTAAACAACTTGAAATCGTATTGAGTACACTAGTGGATTATAGGTTATATGATAAGATAAGAAAATTTCATTTTTTGGATTGATAAATTTCACTTTTTGGGTCACATTATATTAGAATAAGGGATATATATGGATCCAGAGAAGGTGAGAGACATGGTTTCCTTGGAGTATCCATTTTTTTATTTAGATTTTATTGTGGATAGTTGGTTATTAGAGGCATTTCATCCTAGATTTTCACACCTTGAAGAACCTATTACATGACTGACCAATAAATTTGTTAAGTTTACATGATTTGAATCTTGTGATAAATACTTTCAAGAGTTTAAATGGAGGTTAACCTCAATGCTGATACTTATCTTTCTAGATCATGGTAGAGGTTATACAGTTTATTGCGACACATAATGTGCTAGGAAGGAAGCTAGTTTGATACAAGGGGAAGGATTCATAGTGTATGGGTCTCACCATTTGAGGAATCATAAACATAATTACTTGATACTTTATCTCAAGATAGATGCAGTTGTTGGTGATTTATGTTACGAGAGACGTTATTTATTATGGTAATGGTTCATTGTATACATAGATCTTAAAAGAATAAAATAGATATTCACTCAATGTGAATTAAACCTATGGTAGGGGAGATGTGTTAAATAACTTCAGTCTTTTGATTTTGAGATTTCTTATATTCCTAGGAAGGGAAATTCATTTATTGATTAACTGATCTAAAAAACTTAGACAGAAGCTATTCAAGAAGCTAGTCGTAAATTCCAGTTGATGGCCTTGTTTTATGTGATTCATCTAAATGTTAAGAAGTTTCATGGGAATACTATTTGTGTGGTTTTATTGGTGAATTATTCAATTATGGATCAAGTTAACATGATGAAACTATCAGATTTTGAAGGTTTAGTATTAAGGGGATGTGTTTTAAGTGAGGAACCACTACCTGATTGGGTCATGGTTGATGATGAGAGACTAGGTATTCATGGGAATTTCGAGGTTCCCATAAAAAGGTGAGAGGTGTTTCTACATGTTTCTTATCCCTCAAAATGGGTAGTATATCCTGGACATAACAAGATGTACCATGATTTATGCCACCAATATTGGTGGTCTGTGATGAAAATTCAGATTGATTGTTTTTTTACTCAGTGTTCTACCTATCAACATGTGAAGGTAGAAGATTAGAATCCTACTGGTCACTTGTATCCTCTACCCATTTTCAAGTTGAAATGTGATGAAGTCACTATGGATTCTATTATAGGGTTTCTGAAATCACCATGGGGTAGTGATGTGGCATGGGTGATTTTGGATAGGTTGGAAGAGGTCACTCATTTGTGTCCTATCTGGGAGACCATTTCAGTGGATAAACATGGAAGAATCTATGCCTGATACACTATACACCATCATGGGGTTCTACATACTATCATATCAAGCAGTTATTATTGGTTCACTTCTCAATTATGGAAGGGGTTATAGATGGATATTGGTTTATAGGTGTTTCTGAGTACAAATTATCACCCTCAAATCAATGGAGAGTTCAAGAATACTATGAAAGTGTTATAGTACATGATTAGGGAATGTGTCCTTTATTTTGGATCTTCTTGGGAGAAACACTTTCCACTAACTGAGTTTTCTTATGATAATAGTTTCCATGTGAGACTACTGATGCCTCCATATGAGGCTGTATATAGTAGGCCATGCCGATTACCTTTGTATTTAGTGTAAGAAAGGGAGAAATCACTACTAGGACAACCTCTTATCTAAGAGAAATCATAGAAAGTATAGCTTATTAGGAAATGTGTGGCTATAGATTGTTCTAGGAATAAGTATTATGCTGATCATTATGGTAGACCTCTACAGTTAGAGGTGGGTGATGAGGTCTTATTACGTGTTCTTCCAAGATTGGGTCATTGATGGATTCAGAGACAAGGGAAGCTGACACCTAGGTTTGTTGGAGCATTTGAGATCCTAGAGAGAGCTAGGCCAATAGCCTATTGGATAACTCTTCCTTAGAGGTACTAATCAATTATGATTTATTCTATCACTACTGGAATTCTTGGTATTTGCGACGGGATCTCATCGCAAATAAGCTTTAGCAACGGGGCCCCGTCACAAATATCCCATTGCAGAAAAAGATGTCACAAATAGAATTATTGGCGACATGCCCATTGTAAATAATGGTATTTTCCACGAGAAACATCACCGTTGCAAATAAGTCTCTGATTATATGAATTATATATATATAAAATTTTTCGTGATGGGCCCGTCATAAATAGTTTTTGCGACAGACCCGTCATCCCGTCTCAAATATATATATATATATATAACGTTTTGTGATGGGCCCATCACAACAAAGTATTTGCGACGGGCAAGTAGTCTCGTCGCAAATACTTTTAAAAAAAATATTTATTTAGACTATTTGTGACGGGGTCCCATCGCAAAAGGTCCCATCACAAAAGGTCCCATCAAAAATAATAAATTAATTTAAAAAAAATAAATTTAATAAAATTACGATTAATGAAAAAATAATATTACTATTATTAAAAAAATAAAAAATTTAAAAATTCTCAATATTCACAAAAAAAATCATAAAATATTATTATTATTATTATTATTAGTAAATAAACAAAAATTAAAAAATATAATACTAAAATTATATATTTAATAAAATAATATTAATATTATTAAAATAAAAAAAAAATATTTAAATTCTCAATATTCACAAAAAAATATAAAAAAAATAAAAAAATATTAAAAATTAAATTATGTAATATTTGCATCGACATTAAAGATAGAAAATGTTAATAATTCATATTACAATGTTAAATTCAAATGTTTTTAACATAAAAAATCACTGGGGGTCATCTTATGGAGGAGGTGGAGGAGCTGAAGGAGATGGTGGAGGAAACTCCATCCCTAAACTACAAGTCAGACAGTGCATGTACTCCATCTGCTCGTGATGTTGCTGCTGCCATCGATGCATCTCCTCCTCATGTTGATGCTGCCATCGATGCATTTGATCCTCGTGATGCTACTCTTGCTGCTACTACCGCTGACACATCTCTTCTTGTTGTTTCTGCAAAGTCTCTATAAGCTCAGTCTGAGCTCACAACTACTCCTGATACTGTGAGCCAGAAGATGATGCCTCTCCAAGAGCTCCTCTCGAGCTGGACGCCGACATCAAAACAATACCATAATAAGTACTAGGAGTCAAATTAGAGCCGATACCAACTAATATTCCCTTCTCAAAGCCATACTGAGTCGCCTACATCTATGCCTCCTCATCGAAATGGTGAGCACTGGTATGCTCAGTCGTCTCGTCCTGACCCTCAGCCTGTGTCTGAGAGGTCGCAGCCTCATATGACTCCTTAAATTACAATTTAAAATTAAAATTGTGAAAATATTATATGCAAATTTCAAACTGAAAAAATAATACTAACCACAATGTGACGCTGGCGATCACCTCTAATCTCTCTAGTGGCTGGATCACTATACATCCTCTGATAAATGTCGTACTCTGTAATATCAGGATGCTCGACTGCCTACATAAATATAAAATAAACTATTTATATTTAATGTTATATAAAATATTTAAAAAATATACTTACCAGATGCTCTCTATGTGAACTAAATGTACAAATACCAACTCGATGCGTCACCTCCTGTCTCTCCCAGTTCTGCCATCCCACTGAAGATCTCCTCTGAAATCCACCACCCAACCAGTGTAAACATAATCCATCCCAAACGTGAGATGAAATGTACTCTGGTCGGTGGGCTCTACATGACTCATCAAATTCTGTCACTCCTGCTTTCTTAATGGTTGTCCTTCTCTAATTGTGCAAAAACTGATTGAAACGACCACGCATAGAAACCCGCCATGCTGCGTGGATAGCATCACACATGCTATCATTGATAGGATACCATAAACCCAACAAATAATTTATAATATTAAGTTATTAATAAAATAAATTTCAAAATAAATATTATTTATTTACGTACCAACCAATGATGGAATATGTCGCGTCGCACATCAACGGGGATCTGTTCCCATGTGATCCATAGTTGAGAAAAATAATTGTGCAATATAACGCTCCCCTATCCAACAGCTACATGATCAAAACTATGAAAAATGAATAAATAATAAAACAATTAGTATATAAATAAATTATTTAATGAAAGCCAACTAAAATTTACAAGTTACCATACCTTTGTGTGCGTGGATCGAAGCCTGGACGTGGACGTCGCTCGGGTATAGGGTCAGGAATCATTAGTCGTGCAAGATTGCGCCCCCTCTGCGTACCTCCTGAACCACCAGTAGGCTGAGGGTCAGGTGATCCCACACCCCCCTCATCCAAAGGTAGCTCATCCTCCTCTAACTCACGCAATAGATCAGAGTCCATCTGAAACACAAAATGATTTTTGTTAGCAGATATTAGAAAATAACTATGATATATAGATATATATTAGTTATGATTATAACCAGCATTTAATTGTGTCAATGCTCATCTTTATCCTCTTCTCCATAACTGTCAATGTCAATGTCTTCATTTTCCTCCTCAGCATCATCAATATCCATATGAGTTTCAGTTTCAACATCTCTTGTCATTTCAAATTCATTTGTAACATCATTAACATCTTCATCACCATCGATCCTTAATTATGGGGTGTCATCATCGATATTCACGTCTCTTTATGAATCAGATGGATTTTGAGTAGTCTCTTGAAAAAATTCAATTCATTCCACTTCAGCGGAACCACATTCAGTTTGAGTAAACTGATTTTTCTGAGATTTAATTTTTATTATACTCCACCAATCACTCAAGTCTCTTGAAGTAGCACAGTACTTTGCATAATAAATTTTATGTTCCTGTTGATCCAGTAAAAATGGTTCTTTTACTTCAAGAAGAATTTTAAATTTAATATCGACGATTCTATGAGTCGGATGAACATGGAAGCCTCTCTCAGTATCCAACTCTCGATATTTAAACATTTTTATGTAATTCTGTCCTAGATAACACAGCTCAATAATTTCATCCAAAATGCCATAAAATTCAACTTTAGTTTCCTTGTGATGTGATCCTCTAAAGAAAACTCCACTGTTCATTGTTTTTTTATTCCCCGTAAGCATGTGTATGAAATAGAAAACCATTCACCACATATGAATTATAAGATTTAACCATTTTGGATGGTGGGTTACTCAATATACACAATCTCTTATCAATTTTCTCAGCATATTGAGACACCTGAAAATTTGTAAAACAATTATCAATATAATAAATAATAAACAGAATTGATATTAAACCATAAATAATTTATCTATGTTACCTTTTTTTGAAACCATTGAGAAATTTTTTTTTGTCTGCGTTCTTCAAGAGCAGCTGCTGTAATTTGTGGAAGTTGTTTCTTGATATGATTATCATATAACCTACAAATAAAATAAGTTTAAATACTGTAACATAAATTATAGAATAAGTGATAGAAGCACTCACAAGACAAATGATGTCATTTCTTCACAGTTTAGCAGAACATATGTATGAGCTCTGTGATGTTCATCATTTGAAAGCTATCATTCATGAACTCCACCGAAACCAAGATTTGGATGATTAAAAACTGTTAATTGATTGTCTATTTCGTCATTAACATTCACCCCATTTCATCCCATATGATTGTGTTTTGAGGGATTTTGAGATTCAAAATAATGAGAGCAGAAAAAAGAAATTTCCTCTTGCAAATAAGCTTCAAAAATTGAGTCTTCAACTGATGCTTTGTTACGTACTTTTTTCTTCAATTTCTGCATGCATCTATCGAATGGGTACATCCATCAAAACTGTACTGGACCTCCACATTTAGATTCATGTGGGAAATGTAATATCAAATGTTCCATTGAGTCAAAGAAATCCAGCGAAAAGATTTTTTCTAGTTTACATATAATTACAACAACATATTTTTCCATTTTTCTTAGCGCATCATAGTCTGTTGTCACTGCACAAATGTCTCAAAAAAATATGATATGTCAGTTACTGAATCCCAAATCATAGAATTCAACAAACCTCTGAATGCAATCGGAATAAGTATTTCCATTATAACATGACAATCATGACTTTTTAATCCAGTAATATAACCATCGTTAATAGATCTTACCAAATTGGAAGCATAGCAATATGAAAGTCTCAAATATGAAATCCACTGACAAAATAATATCCGACTCTCTTTGGACAGTGTATAAGCTACTTTTGGATTCATTAACCTCTGTGATCTGACATTTTCAAATAGTTCAATTTCTGGTCACTTGCAAATTTGGGCAAGATCTAATCATGCCTTTAAAGTATCTTTGGTCTTACCTGGTCTATCCAAAACAATATGAAATAAATTATCAAAAAAGTTCTTCTCAATATGCTTAACATCCAACATGTGGCAGAACAAAAAATCAGACCAATATGGAAGATCCCAAAAAATGATCCGTTTTATCCAATTATGTTCTTTCCCAAATCCAGTAATTTTCTGTTGGTTTACTGTTGTTCCAAATTCGATGGGAGGTAATAAAAATACAATTGATTTTAACTCTGTACCTGAGATCATCTTGGGAGGTTCCTCCCTTTCAATTTTACCATTTCTGAAATGAGATTTGTTCCTCCGAAAAGGATGATCGGTTAGAAGAAATAAACAGTGACAATCAAAATAGCAAGGTTTGTTTCCATTGATGAGCATAAAGGCTTTGTTGTCTTTCATACAGTAAGGACATGATTTCGGACCATGTGTACTCCAACCAGATAACATGCCATATGCCGGAAAGTCACTAATCATCCACATCAATACATCTTTTAATATGAAATTTTGTTTCACATCAACATCATATGTATTAACACCATCACTCCACAATGCATTTAACTCATCAATCAATGGTTTCAAATAAACATCAACATTCTTTTTCGGATGTCCTGGGATTAATAGGGTCAAAAAGATATAAGGATACTTCATCAACATACATGGAGGAAAATTGTACGGAGTTATAAAGACAGGCCAACATGAATACTGACTACTATAAGAACCAAATGGACAGAAAGTGTCAGTCGGAAGACCCAATCGCACGTTTCGGGCTTCTATAGAAAACGACGGATGAAAATGGTCAAAATGTTTCCATGAATCACAATCAGATGGATGATTCAAGATTTTATCAGTTGAAATCTTGGTTTTGTTCCATGACATCATTGACAATGTGTTTGGGGACATAAATAAACACTACAACTTGGGTGTTAGGGGGAAATATATCAACTGTTTTACTGGAATCGATCTAGACTTCACTGGTTGAGCTTCTTTATACCTTGAATGTCCACATGTGGGACAACTATCCAATGAATCATTTTCACTAGAATATAAGATGGAATCATTTGGACATGCATAAATCTTCCGATAACTAAGGCCCAGATTACAAACCAGCCTCCTGCTCTCATAGTAATTTGCAAGAAACACATTTTATTCAGGTAATAGTGTTTTTTCCAAAGAAAATATTTGATCAAAATAGTTGTTTGACATTGCATTATCAGATTTAATAGCCATAAAATTTTCAACCACTTATAATTTTCTTATCTTGAAGCCAGGATATAATGCATCCTCAGCAGACCTCAACAGCTCATAAAATTCAGATGGTGCCAACTCATGAGTTAAATCAATATCATCATGAGTTTCAGTTTGTTTCACAGATGGACTTGCAACATCATGTACTAAATTTTGAAATCGTGATGCATATGGAATCAAGTTATTAGGATCTTCTCTGGAACTGTATTCTCTATGTTGATACAAAAAAACATAATCTGGCTGAAAACCAAACTGCAAGAGATGCCTCCCAACCTTGTCAAATGTGTCAAACATTCTCAGAGAACATTTTTTACAAGGACACTTAATTGTGCCTTCTGAAACATATTCTATTTTTGATGATGAAAATGCTAAGAAAGCTTCAACACCCTCAATATATATTGGATTTAAACCAGAACCATTTGGATTTCTGCTGTAAAGACCCATAAATTTCAAGGAAATTTTTTTCTTAATTTCTATGGAATTTTACGAGTCTCTAGCTTCTGAAAGCACTTGATTCTGAGGCCCGGTGTGCCCGAAATCAATTTCCAAAGTTTTATTTGAGTACGTTTAGTAAACGTACGTGTGAGTTTTTCTATCTTCTGAACCGGTGCTCGGAATTTAAATACGAGAACACCGATGAACTCACAGCGCCGATAATTACTTAAGGGGAACTTTACCGCAATTGTGACTTATGCGGGTTGGGAGTTAATTTTTGGGGAAATTGGAAATAAGTTAAATAAAATTGTTAGAACAATTTTATTTTTCTATGGAAGTTATTTCCTTTCATGGGAAGTTGTTGGTGGGTCCCACATCCACCAAACTTCCCATGTGTGGATATTTGAGAGGTGGGGCCCACACGAGCCCCAACCTTTCATCTCCCATAAATTTCTTCAAACCCCCCTTTAACCCCTTGAATATTTGAGATTCCATTTAATGTGCCAACTCCCCATTAATCTCCTCTTTCATTAAGTTTGTTAACCCCCCCACCCTCCATAAATGAGAGCTCTCACCTCCCTCTCTCACTATTCAATTATGCCAACACATTTCAATCAATTAATTTGAAGAGTTTGAATTAATTTGATTTGCATGGCACTTCTTAAAAATGGGAGATCCATTTTATTATTTTTTTTGGAAATTATTCTATAGAGAAGCTTTGGTGGATTAGAAGAAAATTCTTCTTCCCATGAAGAACGCAACCTTACTCTCGGTGAAGGGCACCTCCTTCAACCGGGGCAAGACCATGAGGTGATGCCATGAGGAGCACCGTCATTTTTCATCATCCTCCGCGTCAAGGGAGAAAGACTCTGCCCGCAATGAACACAAGGGATTTCTCGAATGATGCTTCCACTTCGGACGCACCTCGACGTCAACGTAATTGACATCCGTCTTCTGCAACACCATCTTCAGCGACGCCGCATTCCGCGACTACGGCAAACGAACCTTGAATTCGAGGTAGGGTGGATTGCTTCAGTTTTATTTGAATAAAATTTTTATTCATTCTACGTGAAACCATGTTTATCTTTGGACAATTGATAACACCTAACACGGAGGGGAATGGCTAACGAACAAGCCGGACCCTCCACTGGTTGTTCGTTTGTGCGTGGGATGATGGGAGACAATTAAACAGGGCCGAAACGGCAATTTGAAGCCGTCGTAGTGAAGAGCGGGTCCCGGGAGATCCGCAGGCGCAGATGGTGGGCGAAATGGACTACCGGAGCACGTACGGTGGTCTGTGGAAGACGCGCCATTGGAATAGTCCGTCGTGGCTGAGCCGCAGCGGCGGAAGAAACTGGAATGGAAAAGTTGTTCCGGGAAAGGAGGGGCACGACTTAATGCTGTGCCAGCTGGGGGAGGTCGCGCCCTCCCTGCTCGGCCATCTGGCCGAGCCAACCTTCCCTCAGCTAGGCCGGGGCAGGCCATGCAGGCTGGGCCGCACCCTACCAGGCCCGACCCGGACCCAGGTCGGGTCGACCTGGGGCGGGGCGGGTCGGGCCCCGACCGCCCTTTTTCAGACCAGATTCATTTAAATGATCATAACCTGAGCTACGTAACTACGATCTATGTAATGTCAGTTGAGTAGAAATCCTTCGATCGAGACGGTCGTTTCAGTATATTAAACTCAAGGTTTCGGTGAATTTTGGTTACGGCTGGGTTGGTTCGAACCCGAAACCAACCGGGCCCTCGGAGCAGAAACACATATAACATAAGGACCGGACGTCCAATTGACGTTCCGTCAACTACATGGGATTACTATTGATGGTATGTTTCTTTTGGAATACTCCACTTGAGTTTTGGATGCAGTTGGAGTACAATTGGGTTGGTTTTAGCATGAAAACCAACCGGGCCCCTGAAATGGAAAAGCTAATAACTCTCAGACCAGACGTCCGTTTAACGAACCCTCAGCGACATTGGTAATCTCGTTGAGAAACAGTTCCATTGAGTATACCCCATGGGAGTTCGGCTTATAGTTGAGATATGACCGGGTTGGTTCGTACACGAAACCAACCGGGCCCCCATGACAAAAAGGCTAATAACTCACAGACTGGGCGTCTGATTGACGCACTGTCTGTTGTGTTGAGATCCCTATGACGTGACAGATCTTTGTGATACTTCCTCGTGGGACTTCGTGACACTTGGAGTGTTGACCAGTAGCTCGTGGAGTGGATCCTTCTAGAGACGAGCATACAGAGTACATTGACCTTGTAGCTGGCTGAGACCTGATGACTGCTTGTCCGATTCGATTTGGAGTGACATGACTAGCCCAGTGGGGATCGCTACGGTGTTGGGGAAATAGACCCATGGCAGAGGAGCGCTACTGTTTTGGGGCGGCAGACCCACGGTACTCGATAGGAGGAGTACCTCTGTAGGCTATTAGGGGGAGCACTACTGTGTTGGGCCGACAGACCCATGGTGGGGAGCACTACTGTGTTAGGGTGGCAGACCTGTGGTACTCGGCAGGAGGAGTACCTCAGCAGTCTAAGGTTAGTGAGTAGCGCCTCAGAGTCATGACAGGACTACTTTATTCCATAGAGGAGGAGTTCTCCAGCAGTCGTGGTTTCGACATCGTGAATAAAAATGCTGGTTTGAGCTGAGTTAATGACCTTTGTGTTTTCCGCATGATTGAGATGGGTTACTTGATAACTTAGGTATATGTATGGGCATATACCTAATTAAAGGTTATCTATTGAGATCTTTCTTTGTGGTTTATCCTTGTTGGAATTTGTGAGACCTTGAGGGTCTTGGGGTCCGTACTGAGTATCGTTATACTCACCCCTACACGGGATATACCCGCACCTCGTTGTGTTGGATGCAGACGACGGACAGCGCTGACTGAGGTAGAGTGTACGAGGACTGGACTATACCCGGAGGTGGTCCCTTGGCGTGACGACACACAGAGAAAACCGATAGATGCAGAGTGCTGAGGAGGACATATGTACCTACCCTTCAGGTAGGAACCCGAAGGATGATCTAGTAACTACTTCACCATTTAGCTGTTTGTCTTTTCAGTTGTACTTTCTTTTAGTTGTAGTTGTACCTTTCTATTGGTCTTGTATTTCCGGCCCCTTTGTACTTTTAGTATGCTTTTTATACTATTTTACTTGGTTTTTTCTTCCGTTTCTTCTCTGGTTTTGTGTGTTTATGTTTCATAAAGGCAATGCCTTCCCAGTTCTAGGGAATTATGTCTTTGGTGCGAGTTGCCAGCTCCTGACCTATGGAAGGAGGGCTTGTGTTAGTCACGTTGTGGGCCCCAGGGGATGGGTCCTAAAAAATTGGTATAAGAGGAGTCGGTTCTACCACATAACTTAGGACTCTGATATTTCCTTTCTGTGAAGCAACAATGTTAAGGGTACCAAGTGTGGTTTTCAGTTCAGGGAGTCTAGTGTTGGTGTGGCGACCAACGTATCCACACACCAGGACCCTGACTACTCTTTCCCTACTTGGTGATTGAAAACACTGATTGCATGTGTGTATAAAAAGTTTTCCTTAAAGTTAACTCAAACCATGTCAGCTCACGAGGTATAATCTTTTGATCCTGGAGCACCTGTTTCTATTTCAGGATTTCTTCACCTAGTCAGATAGTGCGGGTTCCCAGTGGAGAGTGTGATGGTAGCCGACCGAGCAGTGAGGCTCTGGTGTCGGGCCCTCTTACTATGTTGTCACCTTCGGGTGGTGTACCAACAGAAGCACCACCCGTTGGGCAGCAGATGCCACCATTCATACTAGCGGACGATGCACAATGACAGAGCGCATTGAACGAGTTCCACCAGTAGAGGCATCTGAGTTTACGAGGCGAGATAGATTCCCAGGTAGCAATGGACTGGTTGGAGGTGATTTCTATAGTTCTACACCTAGTTTAGACACTAGTAGAGCAGATCGTGATCTTAGCTACTAGTGTTTCCAAGTGAGTGACCATGAGATTGGTCCGCATAGTGATGAGGCTTCAGTACATGGAACGATGCTTGAGATAATACCTTCTGGTAGTGTGTCAGCTATATCACTACCAGTTGGTTATCACAACTGGTGGTACCGGTAGATGACACATGTAAGCTTAGAGCCTTACACGTGTTTCAGCATCAGATACCCCTCATGTTCCGAGGCGAGCCCGACTCACAAGGCGGCTGAGGACTGGCTTGAGGAGGTGGCTGAGAGTTTTCTAGAGCTTATACATCTTTGGCAGGATGCCATGTCGGTATCTGAGAATTTATCGAGGCCTACCAATCATTCTTGGTACTTGATGACAACGATACGATCAGTACTTTAGAGATCAGGAGGTGTGTTTAAAGGACAATTGAGCCAACAGTTTTCCTCTATGCATTCCTACTTAAGTTAGGGTGCTAGAAAGAACCATTGTGGTTGAATGTTCTCTGGCTGAGTGGATATAACCAGTGAAGGTTACCAGTGGGAAATCAGGAAACTGGAACCAGTCTCAGAGACTTGGTAATGTAAAATGTTTCAAGAAGAGGAAGTGTTAAGGACATATGAATCTGCAAAGCAGCAGACGTGTAAGAAGATCTAGGAGAGCAGCATGAGGTGGTGTACATTTCGACATGTTACAACCACCCGACTTTGTTGTCCCCGATAGGATCAGGGAGCTAGAGGTAAGGGGAATAGAGTAGCTACATGCGGTCAAGGAGTGTGACCCAAGGGCTCTATGAATGATTCGAGGTACGTTCTGTGTCTACTGCTAGCTGCCATAACAACAAACATTGTTACGAATCATTCCTTCCTTCCACAAATCTTGTCCCAGACGTAGAGTTTATAGTTAATCCGTTGACTTGACCCTCACGTCTGAAGATACATTTGGGAGGAGACTCGATAATCACACTTACGCCGATGGTGTGATCTAACCCTTGAGGCGAGAGTTTCGGTTGAAACCTCTTGGTGGCAGCGTCGAGGCCGTACGCCGTTAGTTTGGATAGGGACTGGGCAACCACAGTTCATACACATATTGACTATATTAGTAAAAATGGGTGTGGTTTATCTTCAATGTTGGGATGGGGTTTTTCCTTGGTCGGTGAAAAGGGAAACCCAGGCAGCAGGATAAACTCATACTTAGGAGAGTGCAGCCGATCACTCTTGAGTTGGCCAACCATACCCTCGTGGTAGCAAGAGTTTTGAGTATTCAGTTCCTCCAGGAATATGAATTCAAGATAGTATATAATCATGGGAAGGGGAAAATTATTGTGGATGCACTCAGTAGAAGGACAGGAATTCAGCTGCTAGGAGAGGTGACAGAGCAGCTGGCCGCGTTGCTGATATCCTTTGTGGACAGGAGCGGAACCAGTTCCAGGCATGGAGGCCTTTATTCTTGGTGCTTCTAGTTTCCATGTTTTTTTGTTTGTGGTTGTTATGTGTCTTTTTACTATGAGTGGTAGTAATAAAATAAACTTATCTTTGTGATGTTTACTTCCCTGTCCATTTTGTATGGTTGATACTGAGAGGTTCTGGTTAAAACTGTTGACTTGAACCTAACTTTTGAGATTCCTAATGGAGGAGACCCAGTGACCACACACTAATGCCGACAGTGTGACTCAACCCTTGGAGGTGAGAGTGATGGTTAGATCTCTTGGTAGTGGCGTCGAGGCCTTACGAAGTCATCCAAGACATGAATTGTACTGTTCATGTCTGGATTGACTGTATTAGGCAAAGAACACGGTTCATCCAGGGGATGAGACTAGATTTCTCTTTTCGGCAAAGGAGAAATTTTAGCATCTGTTGTAGGAACAGAGACAGTACAGGCTATGACAGATAAGGTGCATATCATCCTGGGCCGGAAGAAGACTGCACAGAAGAGACTGAAGTCCTATGCTGATAGGAGACGGAGACCACTGGAGTTCGAGGATGGCGACCACATTTTCTTACGGGTCTCACCTCGATGAGGTCTGCAGAGATTTGGTCAGGGTGGCAAGTTGTCTCCACGTTTCATTAGACCCTTCCAGGTCCTCAGTATAGTAGGCGTGGTGGATTACCGCCTGTCCCTTCCACCTCAACTGCACCGGGTAAACGACGTCTTTCACATATCTCAGCTGAGAAGATACATGCACGAACTGACCCACATCATCGATCACAGGGAGCTGGACATTGATGATGGGGAAACGTTTGCAGAGGTCCCATTGGAGATCAAGGATTGACAGGAGTAGGTCCTATGAGGATGGTCGATTCCTCTGGTGCGCATTCGATAGCTGCACGAGAACCTCCATAAAAGCACATGGGAGAGGGAGGGTCAGATTCGTGCTCAATACCTCTTTTGTTTTCCCTAGTGTGTGTTGAAGCTTTATAGGGACATAAAGCCCAGAGGTGGGAGTCATTTAAAGACCCAAAAATTTCAAGATTTTTTTTTTCTTAATTTCTTTGGAATTTGATGAGTCTGTAGCTTCTGACAACACTTGATTCCGAGGCCTGATGTGCCTAGAATCAATTTCTGAAAATTTATTTGGGTATGTTCAGTAAATGTACAGGCATGATTTTATATCTTTTGAACCGGTGCTCGGAATTGAAATCCGAGGACACCGATGAACTCGCAGTGCCGATAATTGCTTAAGAGGACCTTTACCGCAATTGTGACTTATGCGGGTTGAGAGTTAATTTTTGGTGAAATTGGAAATAAGTTAATTAAAATTGTTAGAACAATTTTATTTATCTATGGAAGTTATTTCCTCCCATGGGAAGTTTTTTGTGGGGCTCACATCCACCCAACTTCCCATGTGTAGATATTTGAGAGGTGGGGCCCACACAATCCCCAACCTTTCATCTCGCATAACTCTCTTCAAACCCCCTTTAACCCTTTGAATATTTGAGCTTCCATTTAATGTGCCAACTCCCCATTAATATCCTCTTTCATTAAGTTTGTTACCCCCCCCCCATAAATGAGACCTCTCACCTCCCTCTCTCCCTATTCAATTATGCCAACACATTTCAATAAATTAATTTGAAGAGTTTGAATTAATTTGATTTTCATGGCACTTCTTAAAAATTGGAGATCCATTTTATTATTTTGTTTGGAAATTATTCTGTGGAGAATATTTGGAGGATTAGAAGAAAAGACTTCTTCCCATGAAGAACGCAACCTTCCTCTTGGCGAAGGGCACCTCCTTCATCCAGGGCAAGAACGTGAGGTGACACCACGAGGAGCACTGCCATTCTTCTTCATCCTCCACGTCAAGGGAGAAAGACTCTGCCCGTGAATAATGCGAGGGATTTCTCTAACAATGCTTCCACTTCAGACGCACCCCGATGTCAATGGAATTGACGTCCGTCTTCCACAAAACCATCTTTCGTGACGCCACATTCCGCGACTACGACGAAGCCGTTCCGGGAAAGGAGGGGTGCGGTTTAATGTCGCGCCAGTTGGGGGAGGTCGCGCCCTCCCCACTCGGCCAGCTTGTCGAGCCAGCCTTCCCCTGGTCGGGCTGGACCGCACCGGCTGGGCTGGGCCGCTCCAACCGGGCCGGGCCATGCCCAACCGGGCCAAACCCGGACCCGGGTTGGGTCGCCCCGGTTCGGGCCGACCCAGGGCGGGTTGGGCCGGGTCGGACCGGGCCCATACCCCCTTTTTTGGACCAGATTCTTTTAACTGCTCATAACTTGAGATAAGGACCTCCGATCGATGCATCGTCAGTTGCCTAGGAATCCTTGGATCGAGACGGTTGTTTCGGTATGTTATAATGAAGGTTTTGGTGAAGTTTGGGTATGGCCGGGTAGGTTCGAACCCGAAACCAATAGGGCCCTCGGAGCAGAAACGCTTATAACATAAGGACTAGATATCTGATTGCCGTGCTGTCAATTACGTCAGATTACTCTTGATAGGACGGTTCTTTTGCATACTCCACTTGAGGTTTGGACACAGTTGGAGTACGGTCGGGTTGGTTTTAGCTTTAAAACCAACCGGGCCCCTGGAACGGAAAAGCCAATAACTCTCAGACCGGATGTCCGTTTGACAAACCATCAGCGATGATGGTAATCTCATTGAGAAACGGTTCCTTTGAGTATACCCCATGTGAGTTCGGGGTACAATTGAGATACGGTCGGGTTGGTTCGTACACGAAACCAACTGGGCCCCCGTGACAAAAAGGTTAATAACTCATAGATCGGGCTTCCTATTGATGCGTCGTCTGTTGCGTTGAGATCCCTATGACATGAGGGATATTTCTGAAACTTCTTCGTGCGACTTCGTGACATTTGGAGTGTCGACCGATAGCTCATGGAGCAAATCCTCCTGGAGACGAGCATACAGAGTACGGTGACCTTATAGCTGGCTGAGAGCTGATGACTGCTTGTCCGATTCGATTCGGAGTGACTTGACTAGCCCAGTGGGGATCACTACTATGTTGGGGAGATAGACCCATGGTGGAGGAGCGCTACTGTGTTGGGGCGGCAGACCCACGGTACTCGACAGGAGGAGTACCTCTGTAGGATATTAGGGGGAGCGCTACTGTGTTGGGGTGGCGTACCCATGGCGGAGAGCACTACTATATTGGGGTGGAAGACCCGCGGTACTCGAAAGGAGGAGTACCTCAACAGTCTAAGATTAGTGAGTAGCGCCTCAGAGTCGCAATAGGACTACTACACTCGATAGTGGAGGAGTTATATAGCAGCCATGGTTTCGACATCCTGAATATAAATCCTGGTTTGAGCTGAGTCAATTACCTTTGTGTTTTACTCTTGATTTAGATGGGTTACTTGATAACTTAGGTATATGTATGGGCATATACCTAAGTAAAGGTTATCTGTTGAGATATTTATTTGTGGTTTATCCTTGTTGGAATTTGTGAGACCTTGAGGGTCTCGGTGTCCCTACTGAGTATCGTTATACTCACCCCTGCACGGGCTATTCCCGCACCTCGTTGTGTTGGATGCAGACGACGAAGAACGCTGACCGAGGTAGAGTGTACGAGGAATGGACAGTACCCGGAGGTGGTCACTTGGTGTGACGGCACACGGAGCAGACCGATAGACGTTGAGTGCTGAGGAGGACATCTGTACCTACCCTTCAGGTAGGAACCCGGAGGACGATCCAGGAGCTGCTTCACCATTCAGCTGTTTGTCTTTTCAGTTGTACTTTCATTTGGTTATAGTTTTACCTTTCTGTTGGGCTTGTATTTCTGGCCCCTTTGTACTTTCAACATGCTTGTTATACTGTTTTACTTGGTTTTTGCTTCATCTTGTTCTCTGGTTGTGTGTGTTTAAGTTTTATAAAGTCAATGCCTTCCCAGTTCTAGGGAATTATGCCTTTGGTGCTAGTCACCAGCCCCTGGCCTATGGAAGGAAGGCTAGGGGTAGTCACGATGCGGACCCCAGGGGACGGGTCGTGACATTTGAGCTGATTTATCAAAGAACGATCATCTAATAATTACTGATGTCGACTTCCTTGTTCCATATTTTTCTACATAAAATAAAAAACCATCACTATTTTTGAATAATTTGAATTTTTAAAAACACTATCTGAAAAAAGAAGATAGATAATTACAACTACTTCTTAATAATTACCATTAATTATGGGTGACACAATTTCTAGTGGATTGACGGCTACCCTTTTGTTCGACGACTAATTATTACAATTTATTGCTAATTATTACAATTTGTTACTAATTATTACAATTTATTACTAATTATTAAAATTTATTACTAATTTAGCAATACTTAGCAATACTTAGAAAAATGAAACCTGCTTGAATAATGAAAGGAAATTTGGTAATCATCGTTGTGGAGATGATTACAAATTTTCCCTTCATTGTCCAAGCAGTTTTTGTTTACTAACTATTACTAAATATTGCAATTTGTCCTTGCATGGTTGATCACTTCACAAGTAGTGTTGCAATAGGATGACCAAAGTAATGTCTTTCTCGTCTCTAAGAATCATCTCACTCCCTTTACATATATCATTCTTCCTTAAAATTTGAGGGGGAATCAATATCTTTCCCTTCAATTTTCAAGGAATAATGGTCTATGTAAAGGGTCATTTGAGATAATTCTTATAGATGAGAAGAACATGACTTGGGTTATCCTATTACAACGCTACTTGCAAGGTGATCAACCAAGCAAGGACAATTATATCTAATTACATATAATTATATCTAACTATAGCTAATTATAGCTAATTATAGCTAATTATATCTAATTATATCTAATTATAGCTAATTATATCTAATTATATCTAATTATAGCTAATTATATCTAATTATAGCTAATTATAGCTAATTATAGCTAATTATAGCTAATTATAGCTAATTATAGCTAATTATAGCTAATTATAGCTAATTATAGCTAATTATAGCTAATTATAGCTAATTATAGCTAATTATAGCTAATTATAGCTAATTATAGCTAATTATAGCTAATTATAGCTAATTATAGCTAATTATAGGTAATTATAGCTAATTATAGGTAATTACAACTAATTATAGCTAATTATAACTTATTATAGCTAATTATAGCTAATTATAGCTAATTATAGCTAATTATAGCTAATTATAGCTAATTATAGCTATATATCTAATTATATTTAATTATATTTAATTATATTTAATTATATCTAATTATATCTAATTATATCTAATTATTACTAATTATATCTAATTATTACTAATTATATCTAATTATTTCTAATTTTATCTAATTATTACTAATTATTACTAATTATTACTAATTATTACTAATTATTACTAATTATTACTAATTATTACTGTTTATTACTATTTATTACTAATTATTACTAATTATTACTAATTATTACTAATTATTACTAATTATTACTAATTATTACTAATTATTACGAATTATTATGAATTATTACTAATTATTACTAATTATTACTAATTATTACTAATTATTACTAATTATTTCTAATTATTACTAATTATTACTTATTATTACTAATTATTACAATTTATTACTAATTATTAATAATTATTACTAATTATATCTAATTATATCTAATTATATCTAATTATATCAAATTATATCTAATTATATCTAATTATATCTAATTATATCTAATTATAACTAATTATAACTAATTATATCTTATTGTAACTAATTATAACTAATTATAACTAATTATACCTAATTATACCTAATTATACCTAATTATACCTAATTATACCTAATTATACCTAATTATGCCTAATTATACCTAATTATACCTAATTATACCTAATTATTACTAATTATTACTAATTATTACTAATTATATCTAATTATTACTAATTATTACTAATTATTACTAATTATAAATAATTATTACTAATTATTACGAATTATTACTAATTATTACTAATTATTAAAAATTATTACTAATTATTAATAATTATTACTAATTATATCTAATAATATCTAATTATTAATAATAATTACTAATTATATCTAATTATTACTAATTATTAATAATTATTACTAATTATTACTAATTATTACTAATTATTACTAATTATATCTAATTATATGTAATTTTTACTAATTATATCTAATTATAACTAATTATTACTATACTAATTATTACTAATTATTACTAATTATTACTAATTATATCTAATTATTACTAATTATGTCTAATTATATCTAATTATATCTAATTATTACTAATTATATCTTATTATTACTAACTATACCTAATTATTACTAATTATATCTAACTATTACTAATTATTACTAATTATTACTAATTATTACTAATTATGACTAATTATTACTAATTATATCAAATTATTACTAATTATTACAAATTATATCTAATTATTACTAATTATATCTAATTATTACCAATTATATCTAATTATTACTAATTATATCTAATTATTACTAATTATATCTAATTATTACTTATTATATCTAACTATTACTAATTATTACTAATTATATCAAATTATTACTAATTATTACTAATTATATCTAATTATTACTAATTATATCTAATTATTACTAATTATATCTAATTATTACTAATTATATCTAATTATTACTTATTATATCTAATTATTTATAATTATCACTAACAATATCAATTTCTTACTAAAAATAAATATAAATAAAAATCAATTTAAATCTAATTTAATTAAAACTAATACACAACAAATAAAAGTAATATAAAAAAATAAAATAAATAAAAAAAAAATAAAATATAAATACCTTGAACTTTGATATTCGGAAGGTATTAGCACCTTCCAATTGCTCTGGTATAAAATTTTTTAAGTAAATGAAATATTTTAGTTAAAACTGGAGAATGAAGAGAGAAAGAGAGGAAGATCTGAGTGATTTGAAAAAAAAAAACAGGTGGGGGTATATATAGGTTAGATTAGTTGCGACGAGGTTATTTGCGATGAGCGCCGTCACAAATACCCTTGCCCGCATTAATTACAGTTGGCGGTTAAAAGGTTATTTGCGATGGGTCCCATCACAAATAGTTCCTGTCGACACTCTTTTTGCGACGGGACGACATCCCATCGCAAAAAGCTATTAACCGCTGCTGGTTATTTGCGACTGGACGACATCCCATCGCAAAAAGCTATTAACTGCCGCTGGTTATTTGCGATGGGACCCGTCGCAAATAGATTGGCGCGGTTGGGCGCGCAAGTCGCGTGGTTTGGCGCGCAAGTCACGCCAAACTATTTGCGGCGGGTGACAGAAACCCGTCGTAAATAACCATTTATTTGCGACGGGGAAATACCCCCGTCGCAAATAACCTCCTGGACGGGTTATTTACGACATGAATAAATCCCGTCACAAATAGTGATTTTTCCCGTAGTGTATGTTTCTAATCTTTTCTCTTATTATTCAAACCTGTCCCATTATTTTGAATATGAGGAATTTGATTTATAGGTTGATTATTTTTTAGGAGTATCCAGTTCTAGTCATTGATTATAGCCCAAAGGCTCTTCATGGAAGGTCAATTCCATTAGTTTGGGTGCTATTGTAGTACAACCACGTATAAGAAGAGACCATTGAGTGAGAGTCTGATATATGTGCTTAGTGGCTAGAGTTATTGTTGGATTATACTCAACCACCCTATGAAGGGAAACTCAGGGATGGGTTTTTATACGGAGGAGATGTTGTAAGATCATGATTCTTCTATATGTTATGGATATTTGTTTTTCAGTTTAAAAACATTTTTTATCTATATGGGAATTCCTAATGAGGTAAAAAAGGTTTCAAGAATGTTAGGGCTTAGATGAGGTCCTAGAGTTTATGTTTTTTGGAGAAATAGTGTGTGGCACATAGTTGGCGCACAATTGGTAGAAACTATGCGGCTCAACCATACAACCCAAAAATTTATTTGTATAGTTAGTTTAACCATGCAAGGGAGGATGTGTGCCCATGAAAAACCTATAATAAATTATAGGTGCAAGTCACATGGTGTGTGCATGTTTTTTCTAACTATGCTCCCAAGCCCTATAGGCTGCAGAATTAGAGATAGTGCTAAACACATGGTTTGTTCATGGATTATCAAACGATTTGAAAGAACCATGCAAGGGGTTGGTGGTTAGGTAGTTTCCCATGCATAGTTGGAGCATGGTTTGGAAAACCGTGTGATCAAACCATTTCCCCTTTAAAAAGGGTCAAATGAATGTTTTTCCATCCACCTCTTTAGCCTTTCAACCTTCCTTATTCTCCCTCAAACACACATTGATTCTTCTTTGGATTTCTTCATTATCCTCTCCACCTAGGGTGTGATCGATATTCTCAAACCAATACTGAATTTGACCATAGTTTTCTCCATTGGATCCCCTAGGTAAGACTATTAATCCTATTTCTTCCTTTCACTATTTACTTCAACTTATTGGTATCTATTTCCATGTGAGATCATATTCACTATTTTTTAGGGTGTTTGTTTGGTTTTTCCATTTTCTCTCATTCCATTCTAAATAAAAGGATAATATTGGAAAAGACTTCATCTACCATGTTAAATTTTTGGTATATACTTTTTTTAAATAAAATTTTAGGTTTTCATTTTTTTCCCTTTGTGCCGCATGCTCGACTTTCCTTAAATCACTCCTAAAATATGAAATACCATAAATTGATCACATAGACCTAGTTTTGACAAGATATGACACCCATAAACATGGTTTTAGGTTGGATACCTCAACCCAAATCACTCCCATATGATGGGTTTGATCATATTCCTTAATGTCTCATTTTCCCTTATGACCAAAACATCACTAAGGTGTGTTTTGGATTGACCATGGCTAGTTACATGTAATAAATTTTTATTAATGAAATTTTATGAATAATGGATATACTAATTGACCACTTGATCACTTATAAATAAACTAAATTAAATGTGAATGGTATGACCATGTCACTTGGACCTTATTAAATTTTGATATATTCTCCTAACTATATTTTCTTTGGATTTAAATTATAAATGTCATGGATTATGATCATTGGGATTAAATTATGATTGAAAAAGGATATTATATTATCATGATTTTTTCTAAACTGGACCTGGATCACTTTATAGGAATGGAATTCCTTATGCGATACTTGGATTCCGGGTATAGGAACGCCTTGGACAGGCTCACAAGATGCCAACTGATTCATTGACATGACTTCCAGTGAGACACCACACTTAGGATCAATCAATTTATTATATTGTGAATACCACGACTTATTACTGATGATTCACCGACATTTTTTTTGGAAATTTGATTGTGTTGAATCATCTCCTTGGATGTGACTTAATGTTATGAAATGCCTTGGATTATTGCCCCGAGCTCTAATCAAGTCTTTCACCAAGGCTACCTAGGGAACATTACCAAGTCTTGGGTAGAACCAACATGATTTTCATTATACATGGATTCCTTGGTTTTATACCTTGGGTCCCAAATCTATATATATATTTTTATATAATGTGAAATTATAGATACATTATACTTTAGAAAAAAGAAGGTAAGATCAGATAGGTTTCTTTGTGGAATCTGAGCCGACATGGTTTAGTTTATTTTATTGATTTCATTCATTATCATAACCACATAGTGATATATTTTTTATTCACATACTATATTATTCATAGAATCCATTGGTGGTGACCTACTGATTTTTAATCACACCCTATTTGGGATTCTGTTTGGTATTTATATAGATTTTGTAGATACAATAGGGATAAAGGGAAGCTGCCAACTATAGATGCTTGATTACCTTTGCATGGGAGCTTAGGTGCATAAGATTAAGACAACTCTTAATATTATTATAAATATAATCAATTTTTGGAATTTTTATTCTTTTATTGTACATGTATCATATGTATGCCTACTTCCATGCATGCCTGGTCATTTGGATAGACATGGCATCACTTGTATATAAAACTATTTATGTTATATCAATTTATTATTATTTGGATGGTATATTATTTATAATTATTATCGATTACATACCACAATAATCCACTCCGATAAAAAGGTTTTAGTCTCCCCACCATACCACAATCGACCCTTGCTTCTAGTTGGAAGCCTTTGGAATACGAGGAGGCACACTTGAGGCCATATGGCCAACCAGGTTCAATTACTTTGCAGTGAACCGGGTCTGAGACATCACATAAATTATCTTAAAGTTTTATTAAGTTAGATATTAAGTGGTTTTCATAGAAATTCAACCCTATATATATATATATATATATTACAAGTGAATATGGTTTTAGCAGAAATGATTCTAAGTATAATACCCCCAAAAAGATTTGGTCGAGTATCTCTCTACCATTATTATGGTTCATGGTGAGTGTGCCCTTATTGAAAACCTAGTTTAACACTCCCAAGGGATATTTTTTTTAATTTACATTTTCTTTGTAAACCATTATAAAGGACTTGAATAGATGATTACCAAGGACAACCTAGTATAATATTAAGGTATCATAGATTGAAAAAAATGTGTCAAGATTTAGACATCCAATGAAATATATTTCATTATTTCTCACTATGGATAATTTTTGGAAAACTATGTTTTTTGGGTTTAGTCAATGGCTGAAACCAAGATGAATTTTGTTAGTTCTAAATTTAAAATATAATGGAATGATTTTAATCATGAGAAACCAAGTTAATTGAGAGTTATAATGAAAAAACTTATGATTATGACTAATTATATATCTTATTATATGATCAATAATATCAACTTGAGTGAGATTATAGAAACACATAATAAGAGTAAAATGTAATTTTATGGAAGTTCAGGTGGTAATGATCATGGTGGAAAGAAAGTTCAATTTTCTTCATGTCAAGAAAGTGGGAATAATCACCCAAGTGAATGTCTCAAAGGAAGGGGAAGATGATTTATATATAGAAATGAAGGTTATAGAGAAATATTTTTACAAGGAATTCAATGTATTATATGTAGAGAACTTGGTATTTATCTGAGAAAATTTCCAATATAAGAGATAACTACTATGCCAAGGAAGGTCATATGTTATTTCATTAATTAAAGTGGAAATATTGAGGTGTTTATGTATTGGGATTTGATAATTATCATATAAAAGTTTTTTATCAATGAAATTATAGTTATAAGAATCACCAAACATCTATGTATTATTCCACAAAAGTTTTTCTTTATGGATTTGAATGTATATGTTGAATGATACCGATAACCATGAAAATAAATATAGTGGTAAGGTGATAATTTCAGAGAACACATGATTAAGGAAAATATAAAACTTAATATGTTCTTGATGTTGTGATAATAATTTTTAGTTTGGATAAAGAGATGACTGATTATGATAATGTAAATAGGATAGTATTGGAATCCTTGAAATGTTTAAATTATTTGATGACAAAGTGATTTATGTCATATTTGATGAAGTTTAATGAAATTTCATATTGAATGAGTGTATTGGATAGAGTTAATTTCTTGAATAATATATGTTTTTATTAGGGTTTATATGGTAATTTAGGTTATTATCATGTTTTAGGAGAATATATGATCAAGGTATTGAAATTTTTGGTATGTGAAATTGAGAGTATATCATATTGTATGGAGATTAATATTAAAATTGATCTAAAAAATGTGATCAAATATTTTAGAATTTTGGGTGTTGATTTTAGTCAGATATATTTTGGAGGATTATTAAGATTAACTATTTATGGAATTTTTTAGGTTGAAATTTGGAGGTTACTGTTGAGTTTTTATAGATTAATTTTTTATATTTATCCACATTGGATAACTTGTGCTAAAAATTTGGGTTTTTTTGAATATTTAGAGAAAGAAGGAATGAATTGTTTTTTATTTATAGACCTAATAATCTATTAAAAGTTAATTTTAGTTATTAAATCATGAAATATTTATCTTGAACATTCATTTCTTGGAATAAGAGATGAAGTGGGAATCGATTGAAACACAACTAAAGGATGAAGTTGTTCATATGAAATGGAAAGAAATCAAGTAAGTAAATTTTATCATTTTCTCTATCTTGAAAGTAAAGTAATTACTCAAATTTAGGAAAATTATATTGAAACAATTTTTTTCCTTTTACCTTGATTTTCTATGAATATAGAACCATTTCACCACTTAATTCTTTATGGTTTTGTGGTTGTTAAATTTCTCATGACCCTATTATCTATCACTCTCTATTAATAATTATATGGTAGTTTTATCTTCCATGAATATATTTTAAATTTATATGATTTTTATCCTTATCTGGAAAAGTTATTATGCATTATTTTAGGTAAAAATTATTCTTCCGACTTACCTTTTTTAAAATATGTTTTATTATCACTCTATACAATTTGGGTTTTCAATAAAGGTATTTTAAAATATTGAATATTTTATATCCAAGATAAAATTTTTAAGCCATGATTTATTTAAGGGGGTCGGTATAGGGGTGGGGGAGAAAGTAACACCCTGAAAATTTATCATAAAATAATAATAATCTCGACATCTTACTTAATATGCATCACTGAGCTTTAAATGAATTGAGGTGTATTATGGAAATATTATTATTTAAATGTGATGTATATATTGAATTGGAATGTATGAATATGAGAAAACACATTATGAAAAATATTTATAGTATCCCTACTCAATATAAATTTATTGATTAATTCTTAGGAAATAAGCACTCAATTTTTAATGAAGTCATTTTATGCTTCAAAAATGCATTTTATTCAAAATTGATTTTTTTCATTTTGTGTATGGAAATTAAAATTAATTTATACCACTTTAATAAATTTAGTTTTACAAAATTTAATTAATTTTTAAAATTATAATGTTAAAATTATCTTAGATTTATTTTTTGATAACTATCTGAAAAGATTAATTTTTCAATTAATAGTAAAAATAATATTTTTTTGTTGAAAAATGTCTTTTCATTTAAAGAATTTAAAATTTTTTATTTTTTAAATTGATTTTAAAATTATAATTAGTTCATTTATATTATTAATAATTTAATTAAGTTCATTGGAAATAATTTTATGTTTAATTTTGATATTAAAACTTTTTATACTTCGGGAAACATTGTTTTGGAAACTACTTTTCATTGTGTTTTACGAGTTTAATTTTAAATTAAAATTTTCCAATTCTATGAATTGAATCAAGAAAAATGGATTCCATTTTTTAATCACGATTATCAAATTTGATAAATAGTTTCCTTTTTATTTTTGGTCGTTATAAATAGTAACCTTGGTAAATATTTGTCATCGTGGTAAGGTTAAAATGGGTAAAATAGAGTTAAAACTTTGGGATAAGGATCTAAAATTTTCATAATACTTGCATTTATCGTATTGGATTATTATAATTTTTTCATAACCATCCATGTTTTTAAAATATTGATAATTGGTTCCATTTTTCTTTGATTGATACCTTTATATTATTTTAAGAATATAATAATTACAAAGTGTCACTCTCATGACATTAATATATCTAATTTGGTTTACATAAGAATAAAATGAGGATAACTATTCTTATAATTTTTTTTTGAAAAACAAATTAATTTTTTAAATAAATTAATTTATTTTCAATTTTTATTGATCGAATAATTAACTTAAATTCTTACGCAACCCCAACATAATATTTATTTGTAAGGACTTGGCCCCAGTTGCCTCAATACGGTGCATTGTTTTATTACATTGACATGATTAGAAGAAAATTATATCCCAAAGGAACAAATAGTTTAGTAGTTCTAGAAAACAAGATACAAACATAAGTTCAACATTAGAACTTGAATGTACAATTAATATAGAAATTCCATTGGAATCATCCATAACTCCTAGGTTATCCCTTCAAGTCATTCATAAGATTCATTTTGAATACTGGGGGAAAATAAAATATATGAAAGGGGTGAACTAAAATTCTCATTAAGGGTAAGTAAATAAGCGTAAGTTATCATAAACATCAATACTATGCAAGGTGAATTACTATGAACACAAGACATTAAAAAAACCCTTGAACATAATTTGGTTGGAATGAAAGCTGATTAAATATAGCCATATAAATGATCATAGAAAAAAGAAACATAATCATTGATATTATACTAGTTGAATAGTCACATGGTTTATCAATTAATAATATCATAATGAGGGAATTCATAATGTCAGACATCTGAAACATATTTTATAGGCCATAACCAAGATGTCTGAAAATACTAGGGTAAGGCCTCATCCAAAACCCAATTTTGTTTTATCTCATGAGACCTACCGATGCATAGAGGGGATATAGAGGGCCCCAAATATCACTGTTTAAGTCCAATTAATTTCTAATATAAAAGGTGATAAACATAAACTACAAGAACATATGAAATAACTTTACCCAATCTGTACACATAAACACTAACCCTTCTGAGAAATATGATGAATGTTATCAAGATATCACATCCATAGTAAAACTAATCACAAAACATTTAATACAATATGTTAGATGATAAACATAATATATTAACCTCAATAAGACATAAAATTCAACAAAGGTTTTGAAATATAGGAGAAGAGGGGGTGGGGAGTGGGTTTTATAGTTGAAAAGAGGGGTGATTTTTGAATATCTTATTCATTATTTTATTATTTTGATCAAGACAAGAACTAGTGTTGATTCTTGTGAACAAAAACAATAAAAAGTTCATGTGGATTATAAGAAAGTGTTCTTACATAAATAATGACTAAATTTATATTATATTTAGCTTCTAATGTATTTATACCGTAAATTACCATATTTTACTATTCACCAAAAATTCAAGTATTTTTAAAAAATACCAAAAATTCACCATAACTATTTTCGACATATAGAATTCAAAAATGGACTCCATGTTATCAAAATAATTTTCTAAATATGAAAATTTTAATTTTTAAATAAAATCATTATTTACTTGAAAAATACAGATTTTAAATTTAAAATTGATTTTAAAATATTTTAAAATATTTACTGAGGTCTCATAAAATTATCCTAAAATCATAGGACAAAAAAATATTTATTTAGGAATAAATTTTATGAAATATAATTTTATTTTAAATAAATTTACTAATTTAAAATTTTACTTAAATATTTATCACTCACAAAAAATACCAACACTTAAATATTAATTTTTAAAATATTCACTCTCATTTATAAGGTGACTAAATTTTATTTGTAGTTACATGGGTTAATTTACTATTCATAAGGGTTATTTTAATATTTGTAAGGGTACATTACTATTCATAATGGTTATGTTACTATTAAAAAAATGTAAGTTGATCATATTAGACTCTAAATATCTTACTGATCGTAATAGTGTATGTCTATTTTTCAAAATTCAAAACACGAAGGAGGAAAAATTATTTTTAACGCCTAGGTTATAATAAAGAAGCGTTTTATCACAAAGACTCAGTGTCTCATGCATTACAATCTATATTAAATTTATTTTTAAAACCTTAGGGTGTTACATTCTTCCCCCTTTACAAAAATTTCATCCTAAAATTTTCCAAAATGTTACCTCATAAAAATATTTTGGTAGGTCTTCTCATAAGCTCCTAAAACTCCCATATTGTTTCTTCAATTTTATGATTTTTCAAAAGTACCTTTACCAACCAAGTAATACGATTCCTCAAAACTTGTTCTTTAATGTCCATAATCCGGATAGGCTCTTCACAGTAAGATAAGTCATGTTCCAATTCAGTACCTTTAGAGGTGAGTACATGTGTTGGGTATGACATGTACTTCCATAAAAAAAGAGATATAGAACCCATTGTGTACCTTAGAGAGGATAGGAATAATTTCCAAATGATAACCCAAATCTCCAATTCTCTCAAGAATTTTAAAAGGACCAATGTACCTGGGGCTTAGTTTCCCTTTCTTCCTAAATCTTATAACATCCTTCTATAGAGATGCTTTTAAGAAAACATGATCTCCCATATAAAATTCCAAATCCTTCATTCGATTATCAACATAGCACTTTTTTCTTCTTTGAGATGCTTTGAAGTGGGTTTTAATATAATTTACCTTCACTGTTATTTCCTCTACATGCTCTGGGCCTATAAGCTTCATTTCACCATCTTCATCGCAACATGTTGGTGTGAAACATCTCTTTATGTATAATAATTCATATATTGTGATTTGAATACTTGAATGGAAACTATTATTTTAGGAAAACTCTACCAAAGGCAAATACTGATCCCACATACCTTGAAAATCAAGGGAGCATGATCTCAACATGTCTTATAATGTTTGGATCATCCTTTCTAACTGCCTGTCAGTTTGAGGATGATAGGAAGTAATCAAATGAAGCTCATTATCCAAATAGTTTTGGATACTTTTCAAAAAATTTATGTAAATAATGGATCATGATTAGACACAATTGAGAGAGGTTCTCTATGAATTCTTACAACTTCATTGATATAGAGCTGTACAAGTCACTCTAGTTGAAAATCCTCCCTTATTGCGAGGAAATGTGCAGATTAGGAATGTCCATAAACAATTACCCACATTGAATCTTTAATTCTTTGAGTTTTTTGTAATCCATTGAAAAAATACATGGTGATGTCACACCATTTCCATGTAGTAATATTTAGAGGTTTCATGACTCCTCTAGGATGTTGTCATTCATCTTTCACGTATTAACAAACTAAACATATTTATACATAATCATCAATTTCACACTTCATGTTGTCCCACCAAAAATGTTCTACCAAATATATTTACATCTTAGTGCTACTAGAGTTTATAGAGAAACTATAACTATGGGCATCATCCAATAACTCCCTTTTTAGCTCAAGTGTAGAGGTAACACATACCCTTCTATCAAATTTCAGAATTCCATCCTCACACACAAAATTCGGCAACTTACCATAATTCACATGTTTAGTTTTATTTTGAATATTCTCATCATAATATTAATAAATTTTAATTCATTCCAATAAATATGGTTGGGAAACCAATTAAAAAAGTAATGATGCTCCACCTTCTTTTTCAATTTCCATATCCAACCTCACTAGATACATGTAGATAGGATCGTTATCAATCCTAATTTTGTTTAGAACTCTATGATCCTTCATACTTAATGCATCTTCCACCTTATTTTACTACCTTGGATGGTATTTTATGGAAGAATAATAATCATTGAGTAGCTCGAGATATTGCCTTTGCCTTATGTTGAGTTCTTTCTGTGAGAATATATATTTCAAGCTCTTCTGATCAGTATATATCTCACATATTTCACCATATAGATAATGTATCCATATCTTTATAGAAAATATTACATATTCTAACTCAAGATCATGAGTTGGATAGTTCTGTTCATGAATTTTTAACTTCCTTGATGCATAGGAAATAACTCTATCATTCTGCAAAAGGACACAACCAAGTCCTTTATTTGATGCATCACTATAAATAAAAAATCCACCATTTCCCGATGGTATAGTCAAGATTGGAACACTCACTAACCTATTATTAAATTATTCAAAACATTATTCACATTATTTTGTCCATAATAACTTAAACCCTTTGCGAGTAAGCTTAGTTAACGGGTTAGCTAATCGGGTGAAGTTCTGAACGAAACACTGATAATAACCACCTAAACTAATAAAACAACATACCTCAGTTATATTAATTGGTGTATCCCATTCCTAAACCACCTTTATCTTTATAGGATCCACTAATATTAAATCATTGGAGATAATATGTCCAATAAAATAAAATATTTGAATCTAGAATTCACAATTTCTAAACTTACCATATAACCCATTTTTTCCTAGAGTATTCAGAATAATGCGCAAGTGATTCTCACATTCTTTGTAGATTTTGGATTACACCAAGATATAATCAATAAATACCACAAAAAATTAATCATGATATTCCTTGAAAACTCTATTCATTAGATCCATAAAGACAAATGGTTCATTAGTCAGTCCAAAAGGCATTACTGTAAACTCGTAATGCCCATACCTGGTTTGAAATGTTGTCTTTGGAATATCTTCCTTCCTCACATAAAAATGAAGATATCTAGATCAAAGTTCAATCTTTGAAAAATATTGGGCTCCATAAAGTTGATAAAATAAATCATCAGTGCGAGGAAGATGATACTTGTTCTTTATCGTAATATCATTGATCTCCCTATATTCAATGCACAACATCATAGATCTATCTTTCTTCTTAATGAAAAGAACAAGAAATCCCCATAGAGAAATACTAGGGTGGATAAATCACTTATCACTCAATTCCTCTATTTGTTTCTTTAGCTGTACTAATTCCACTATGGTCATTCTATAATGGGTATTTGATATAGGCCTTGCACTAGTAATTAAATCAATAGAAAACATGATTTTCTACTCTAGAGGATGTCCAGGTAAATCCTCTAGGAATGCATCAACATATTCCTGCACAATAGGTACATCCTGAATTTGAAAATTTCTTTCCTAACCCATAGATATTTTCTTATCTTCCACCATAAGAATTTCATTCAGTAGAGCTACTGGGGGTGGATCTAGATAAGAATCAAATGATGAGGTTTCTTCTCTAAAGATGAGGGATTCTACATCATTATAAAAAATTATAACTTCCTTCTTCTCACAATAGATTTTCACATCAAAACTTGAAATCCAATTCATACTAAGAATTATATCAAATTAAATCATCGATATGATTATATGGTCTGCAACTAAAGAATGTTTATCTATCATAAAGGTAACTGGTCAACACATCTTTGTTGCAATGATACCTCCCATAGTATTTTTGACTGAAAAACACTCTATTAAATAAAATTTTAAATGTAAAATTTTCTTGGAATACTGGGGAGATATAAAAGAATGTGACGATACAGAATCAAATAAAGAAGTGGCTAAGTTTTAGTAAATGATTAAATTACCTTCCACCACATCATTAGGAACTTCAAACTCAGTAGTTGTGATTGCATAAGCTTGGAATTTCTCACTCGGCCTTCTTCAGGTAATGTTTCCTTGATTATTATGAAAATCATTAGTATAATGTCCCATATCTTTACAATTTTAGCATTGAACATTGGAAGATTATTTAGTTTCCTTGTAATCACGATTATGGTGGCCCATTTCTCCACATTTGTAACACACTCCTTTTCCTTTCAAGCAGTCTCTAAGGTGTTTCTTTCCAAAAGTATCACATGTTTCAAAACTCCCCTTTTTTATTCTTCCATTTATCCAATATTTCCTCTTCTATCCTATTATTATCTTTATTTTCCTTAATGTTATATAACTTGGAGAATTATTTCTCTGTCTTGATAGCATATGAGACTATATTTTCATGTGATGAGAATGTTTGGGAGACCAGTTACCTTAATAGGAATGGTTTTAAAACATCAAAGAATTGATAAATATTGATCCTTGGATTACGTATGCAGTCCAAGATTTTCCTTTATATCCTTGTAAAATTGTCTTGATACTTCGCAACGTTTTCATCTTAATTTTGTTTCAGACTCATGAATTGCCTCTCCATACCTGCTCAATTTTATTGAGGAAAATATATTTCTAAGAATACTTCCTTAAAGTACCTCCATTCCATTACATCTATTTCTTACTCCTCCTTTGTGTTTTTAATTAATGACCACCACTAATCCGAATATCCTAAGAGATGATAATATTCCATGAAAACCTTATCCATTTAATTTCATCCCATAGAGATAAATATCTCCTCTAATGAACTTATCCACTACTCCGCTATAAATGGGTTTGTAGTCCCATTGAATGATAGAGGCTATTGTCACATAAAGTGATATAACATTTCTCCTCCATGTTGCGGAACATGATACTCCATATGGGTGAAGTTATTATTCATAACTTGAACCAGCTGTCCCAGTATAGTTATACGTTTCTTATAACCAGTCGCAGCTCCAGAACCAACATCCTTATCTGGCATAAGTGGGAAATCACTACATGGGATAAGCGTGTTCATGCAGTTTCCATTATTTACACTACGATCCATTTCTAAATAATGGAATACACTAAATAAGGTTATGAATCATAATTTATAATTTCAAAATAAAAAACACATAACATAAATTGAAATTTCATGCATGTCTAATCTCAAAATCATAAGCATGGTTACTTTGAGGAAATATTTAAATTTAAATCATTCATAATAGTATATAAAGAAAATGTGAATTATCTATGCATATCCCTCGAGAGTGTCAAAATGGGTGGGCAGTAAGGTTCTTTTTCATGTACCAGGTTACCCCGTGTCAAGCGTGGAACACCTTGTCAGAGTTGTTACTCCAAGGTACATCTATGCTAGAACCACATCCACTAGTAGTATCCATACATTGATGTCTTTTCTATAAATATACATATAATATATACCTTAAAAAAATTATAGAATGGTATTGTATACTTATGCTTAAAGTCTATCTTAGGGTGTTGTTCCATAATCTATGTTTTCTAAATCTAGCTTCCAAGTTTTCTAGTAAACTTAATCTGATACCAACTGTTTTAACCCGAACCCAGTTTCCTAGAGCCGATGCATTATTTTATTACATTGGAATGATTATAATAAATTTTTATCCCAATGTACTAAATAGTTTAGTAGTTTTTGAAAACAAGATAAAAACATAAGTTCAACATTACAACTTGAAAGGAAAATCAATATAGCAGTTCCATTGGAATTATCCATAACTCCTAGGTTATCCCTATAATCCATTCATAATATTAATATTTGAATCCTAGGAAAAAATAAAACATAATAATATGGTGATATCAGATTCTCATTAAGGATATGTAATGAAGCAGAAGTTATCATAAATATAAACACTAGGCAAGGTGAACAACTATAAACACATGCCATTAAAAAAACACTTGAACAAAATATGGAAGGAATGAATGATGATTAAATAAATCCATATAAATTATCATGGGAAAATGAAACATAAAAATTGATATTATACTAGTACAATAATAACATGGTTTATAAATTAATAATATCATAATGAGGGAATACATAATTCCAGACATCTGAAACGTATTGTCCATGCCTCGACTAAGACATCTGAAAATACTTGCGTAAGGCCTCAGCCAAAACTCAATTCTATTTTGTATCATGATACCAACCAATGGATCAAGGGTCTATAGAGGGAACACCCATAAATTTTTAATTCCAATCCATTCCTCATATAAATGGGGCTAAACATAAACAACATGAACATATGAAATAACATTCCCCAATCTATACACATAAACACTAACCATTCTAAGTAGTATAGTGAATGGTATCAAGATAGCACATCCATAGTCAAACTGTTAAAAAAAAATTTAATATAATATTTTAGAAGATAAAAACAATATATTAACCTCAATAATACATAAAATTCAATAGAGGTGTTGAAGTAGATACAAATACTCTATCAAAATTATCGAGGAAGTTTTGAGAGAAATAAAATTTTACCTTGAAAAGAAGAGTTCTTTTTGAAAAATATTTGCATAAAACTAGAAATAAAAATGTATTTTTTACATGATTAAATTAGTGGTTTTATAAAAATAATTGTGGCTTAAAAAATAGTATATAGTGTACTTGAAAATAGGTAATAATTCAAGAAGTTCCCTTGAACCGGGCTTGTTTATCGGGAAGAATTGAGAAAGATATTTATAAAACATTTAACTCCCCATAAAATAAATAAGAATTATTATTGATAAATATCTATAGAAAATTAAAATATAATTTATGAAAATTAAATTATAATAATTTAGAATTTAATTGTGATTAAGAGAGTCAAAGAGTAACCCGAAAGAAAATGGAGATTCCGTTAGAAAACCCTTACCTTATGTTCGAATGAGTTCTTCACTTGACCATAAAATCTGAGATAATAAAATTAAATACATTAATTAATTATTTCAGAACGTTATATACATTTATTTTTTTTATTATAATTTTATTAAGTATATTTATGGTATTTTTAATGAGTTATAAGATAAAATGTTATTTCTTGGGAGCATTCGTTTCGTTGGTTTTAACGACCGGTACACTAGTATATGAGTTTGGAACTTCATATGGAAAGGATAAAATTATAAAAAATTGAATTTATCGGATATTAATGAACCTAAATAATTTTAAATGGTTATATATGTCATTTATTTTAATGGAATGAGGATGAATCATTAGACAATACATTTAGTGATAATCAATTGCATTATTACGGTGATTTTTTGATCATAACAAACACATTTTTCTTTATAAATTAGTATTATATATATACTGGTTTAAGAAAATTAACTAGGTTATAATAAATATATTCAATTCTGGTTTAACTATAAAAATGGTATCATTACTATCTTTGAATAAGAAATTGAAGAACGAAAGTTCGTCGTCCACGAAGGTTGTAAATTGTCACCTCCCGGATGATGCTTTCATTTTGAAAATAAAAGAGATATAATAAAGAGATTGATTATGGTTATTAAATTGAAATGATATAATTCTAGTTTTTAGATAATACTGGAGTTGGCATGATCATTTGGATAGAGGAGGTGAGGAGATAATTATAAAAGAAAGAACTTGAAAATAAACCAAAAGGAAGAGAATTTTACCCCTTGAATAATCCTCCTTGAGAACCGCCTTAAGGGATTGGATTTTCGTATTTTGGCAAGAAAAAGAGCTCAAGGTTGTGGGGAGAGACTAATTAAGAAGATTTGGATAGAACTTTGACAATATTCAAGGCTTAGATGAGTGAAGAAAAGAGGGGGTGAGGGTGAGTTTTATTGTAGAGGAGAGGGGGGATTTTTTGAATATCTTATTCATTATTTTATTATTTTTATCAAGAAAATAAATATTATTTATTATTGTGACCAAAAATAGTAATAACTTCTTATGAATTTGAACCAAGTTTTCTTACATCAGAGATGACTCAAGGAATAGTGTATTTTTCTTCTAATATATTTATACCATAAATTACCATATTTCACTATTCACCAAAAATTCACCATAACCATTTTTTGACGTGTAGAATTAAAAAATGGACTCAATTTTATAAATTTTTTTCTAAATATGTGAAATTTAATTTTTAAATAAAATCATTATTTACTTCAAAAATACAGATTTTAAATTCAAAATTGATTTTATAAAACTTTCAAAAATTAATAGAGGTCTCATAAAATTATCCTAAAATCATAGTAAAACAAAAACTTTATTTAGGAATAAATTTTATTAAAATAAATTTTATTTTAAATAAATATTTTAATTTAAAATAATACTTAAATATTTATTACTCACAAAAATACCAACACTTAATTATTAATTTTTAAAATATTCACTCTCATTTATAATGTGCCTAAACTTTATTTATACTTAAATGGGTGAGGTTAATATTCATAAGCGTCATATTAATATTCATAAGGGTTAATTGAAATTTATAAGGTTTAAGTTACTGTTCACCAAAAATGTAACTTGATCCTATCAGTCTCTAAATATCTTATTGATCGCAACCGTGTATGTCTATTTTTCGAAATTCAAAACATGAAGGTGGAAAAATTATTTCTAAAAAATAGGTTATAATTACAAAGTGTTCTTCTTCAGAGACTTAGTGTTGCATTCATTACATTAAATATTAAATTTATTTGTAAAACCTTAGGTTGTTACATTATTCAATTAATAAAAAAGTAAAATAAATGATTTTGAAAATATTAAAAGTAATAAAATTTTGGGAAATTATTGTGTTCCAAGAAGGTTTTAGAAAAATAAAACATATTAAGGTTGTTTTAAAGTTTTATATTATAATTATATGACTATATTGTTGACTATAAAGTCAATGTAAATAAATAGTTCAAAAAATGACATTAATTATATTTTATAGTAAAAAATATTTTATTAAAAGATTTAAAATTATTAAAAATCTGATATTATGAAAATTGAATGTGATATTGTTGAAAATACTAATCAAGGTCCATTTATGGGTCATTTTTCTTTTTATGGAATCATTCTTGACCCTTAAATAGTAAAAAAATCGATATCATGATAATTTTCAAAAGGGGTAATGGGGGGTTAACACAAAGGGATACGAGTGAAAACGTCACCTAAACTTGTAAAAATATTATTTTATGACATTATTTTGGCTCATAATCACCATATATTATAAATATAACAATTTGGATCCACTTTAACATGAAAATTTATTTATATTAATTTAATAATTTAAGTAATTCCAAGAGTTCCCCTCTCCTCATTTATAATGGGTCACTTCTTCTACTCTCTTCCTCACAACCATTGATCCATATATATCACAAAAAACCTTCCATATTCTCTTATAAACTTACATATATTCTAATTATAGGTTTTGGTATCCTATAAATATCATTCCAAGTGTTATGAATAAAGGGTCTAAAGGAGGCATACCAAAGAAGAGTTATTCCTCTTACCTGACCTCTTTAAAATCATTTTTTCTCCTACCTCATATAAATAAATGGTATTAATAATTAAATAATAAGTTAAGTATAATAAATATACTTAATGTTTACTGTGATTATGGAATCCCCAATATCCACCCTATATTCTATGAAATAATAACTGAAAGTATTGCTCATGCATACGTGTGGATTACCGCCTGCACATAGAGATATAATCATTTTCGATCACCATTATTCATGGATGGTTATTAATATGGAGTTAATTTTTTTCAACTATATTTATGAAATAAATATACTTATATAATTATAATATCATATCTACATTCTTACCTTCTGATCTATTGGAAAATGACTATGTCGCTCTTGTGTTCACGTGGACTACCACCTCCGCAAATTGATGTGATTAAATTTTCAATTCCTATTACATGGATGATAAAAAAGGATATACTTAATGAATTTATGTGATATAATAATGAATTTTTAAATTTAAATTATTATTTTTACTTTATTTCATTTAGTTTTTCGAAATGTTAAAACAACGTTCATGCGTACGTACAACCTACCAACTCTATGGACAATGCAATTCATTTTTATATATGTTACTTTTATGGATGACTATATATATAATGAATAAATATGACATTTATATCATTATTAATATTCTATTGAGGATGGAACTGTGATAAAATTACAAGTACCAGAACTACCATACCGAACTTCTCATAAAAATGAAACAGATAACACCCAAAAACGATGATTTTAATAAGTAATTATAAATAAATGGGTTTTGAATTGTTATAAGTGAATAAGATATTATATTATAAGTATTTAAATTTTTTTATTATATAATTATAATAAATACTAATTTATTTTATAGGAGTTTAGAGTTCTAATGAATCAAGTCATACTTAAGGGTTGGGGATTTCTCGTCTTACTTTTATTTCTATGAGATACACACAATATTCACCACTTGTTTCTTTTATTTGGTGTATATTATACCCATAAATATATTTCATGATTATTCTCATAAAATTATAGGGATTTAAATATACATATAATTTCTCAATTTCATGAGGTTCTGATTCTAATCTTTCCAAAGTGGAAAGGGTTTTATCTTACAATTTAATTATATACTAGGTTTTTTATATTGAAGTTTACAATGATGATATTTATTGAAATAACTCTCAATAATCCCATGAATTTTATTATAATAAATTTATTCATCTAATTTTAAAGTAATAATAACATCTTACTATCTCTAGTACTTAAAATTATTGTTAAAATGTTTTTAATAAAACCTAACATCCTTTCTTCTCATTTGGTCAAAAAACATTTTTATTCCATGTTCATTTTTTGTTTGAAATTTTTTAAAGAATGTTTTTAATATTATTCTAATTTTTTTAAAGTTATTTCTACCTATGTTTGTATTTATATAATAATGTTTCAAGGAACCTTATTCTCATTTTCCAAATGATTTACTTTTGAATTTTTACAAAAAATTATGAAAGGGTATTTGTTTTACCGTACACGACATGAAAATATTTTCCTGGAAGCATGACCACTCAATGCTTTTAGGATTACCTTTCATTTTTTATGGTTATTTTCAAATATTTTTTTCCATGTTATTTTTGAACTATTTTTAGTTAAAATAAGTGATTTCAAAATGAATAGGGTATTTTCCTCAAGAAATATTCCAATGATATTTGGAATTAATTATTAATATATGACAACATCCATGGATATTAATTATGATTTACTGGAGATATGATCCTAAAATACCGTCATTATTATTTCTTTGGATAGTTTATAACTATTATGATGAGATGATTATGAACCCCATTTATTTTCCATGGGTTATACTATGATGAAAGGATAAATGTTTATGAAACCCATTTCCATCCAAAGAGTAATGATATGTTGATATGATAAATATTTTATGATCTTGGGGAACACATATGAATGGATTATGATCATGTGATGGGTGGGCCTAGAAATATATATCCCTCCAATGCATTGGGTAATGTGATATTAACATCTCATTTGATGGTGATGATAAATTTGGACATAATTGAAAATAGATTTATTTACATTTTGATAGTTAATATGATCTCTCTCTAGTTATTCTCACAAGATTATGTGTGAACATGTTTGTGAATACCTTTTTTCACATTTTAATGCATGAGTGTGATTTGTTTTCTTGATTTTATCAAAATATTATGAATGGAAATTTTTGAGATTATCTATGTTCAAAAGATTATGATTTGATATTATTAGTTTTCCACATGACTATGTTATGAATCTTGAATAATGGTTTATTTTTTTAAACACTTATTGATCATTCTTCTAGATATGACTTCATTTTGTAGTTTATGGTCTACCATTTTCTGGGAATGAATTTTTTTTGTCGAGAACATGCACTTGATTATGTTATTAAACCCTTATGATCAATTTTTTCCATATTATGATTAATATCTCCCATTTTTACCATTAATTAGGATATGAGATCAACCTTTATTATGTTGTACTTCCCCAGGTTATGAAGAATGTTTTTTAAGTATGTTATTCCAAATAAGGGTAGTATATTTTATTAATTTAGTGGGAGATGATATATATTTTTAGGAACCAATTGTTTATGTATCCATGTTTTCAAAGATACTTAACCATTATAGTTCCAGTGTTAATAAAGATTTTATGTATTGAATACTCATATAATAAGATTTAATATCTATGTATGAAAATCATGGGTATCTATATTGCATATGGAGAAAAATATATATAATAATATTTATTTTAGGAGAAAAACTCATGTTCTTAAAGAGGTTATGTTGGGAAACTAGTATTATGAAACGAATAATTCTTGGGTTTGTAGACAAAATTTTTATCCTTATCCTGATATTAATATCAAGATATTTTTTTATTTTTTTATTATGTTTCTTCTTTGAATATATCTATTGGTGGGTTCCTTTCCCTATAATTATCTTCTTGGTGGGTGGTTTTTACTTTTGTTAGACCACCATAGTTTAAGCTATATATTTTCCCATAGATACCTCAACCCAAGATAGAGATGTTGGCTGGAGATCTTTTAGAACTACAAATTCATGATTGTATATACTATAGGGAATTAAAACATGTTGGAAGTTTTACTTATCAGAAAACACCATTCTCATTTTTTGGAAGAGGAAATAGAGCATTTGGGACCTTTACAGCTGATCTTGGATGAGGAGATAAGGGAATATTATCTCTATTCTATGGTTATGACTCCACTAATTCTTATGCTTGTGCGAGAGGATTAGTTGGGAGACATTTGTTGTGATGTTTTTTGTGACCAAATATCTTCCGAAGATACACCAGCTGTATTTTATGAAGGTGGAGATCATGTTATACCATTCATAAGATGAAAAATAGTTCTGACCAAGTTGTGTGAAGAGGTTCTGATTGAGTTTCATTCCTCCCACTGTGTGGTATATCCTGGAGTGAAAAGGTACACCATGATCTTTAAAATTAGTTTTTGTGGGTAGGCATGGGGTGGATTTTTGATGAGTTTTTTTATATATGCATCACCAGTCTGTAGTTGATGGTAGATTATCAGGTTCCAATAGGTTTGACACAAATTTTTCAGATCCTTGAGTTGAAGTGGGATAAAATATAAATGGATTTTATAATGGGTATTACATGGAAATAGAGATTCCATGACAATATTTGGGTAATTATTTACCAACTTACAATGTTGGCTCACTTTTCTTACATTTGGGAGTAGAGTTTAGTGGAGAGTATCGAAAGCTTGTATGTACAGAATATCATCTGACTTCATAGGGTACCCACAAAAATTGTCTCTGACCACGATTCTTGGTTCATTTCACAATTGTGGAAAGGTATTTAGGAGTATTTTAGGGCCTAGTAATTAATTAAAATGATGTTATATCCCATAAAAAAGGGATATAATGGATAGAATATCTAGGTTTTAGGGGAAATTCTAAGAGCCTATGTGTTAGTATTTAGTATGAGTTGGGTGGATCACCTACATTTATTATATTTCTGATACAATAATAGTTATCACCCCATTATTGGTTTGACGCCATTCTATGCTTAGAATGGGAGACCCTTTTGGTAACCCTTGTGTTGGATAGAGATAGGTGAGTTGTCGGTCATGGGACTAAAGCTAGTGCATGTGAAAATATAGAAGGTTCAAGTTATTCATTAATGAATCAAGAAAACTTAGAGTTTAAAAAAATCTTATATAAATGTTTTAGAATTGGTCATGCCACAAAGCATTGTAAAAATGATAGACCTCCCCCCCATCCACTACCCCATTACAAATCTATTTGGGTTGAGAAGGTTACTCCAGAGGTGATTAATTCCAGTCAGACTGATATTCCTAAGGATAACAATAATTCCTCTACCTCCAAGGATGATTCAAATACTCATTTGGACATCCCATGTGCCAGGATAGAAGTTTCCATACCTGAGGGTCATGAGACAAATGAACTTGTCCAGGTGGTATCTGAGGAACCTTTACAAGATGATGTTGAAAATTTCCCGTTGGAAAAGGATTATCATTTTAAAGATCTAAAAGGGAAAAAAGTTTTGATTGATTCTGATGGCTTTATCACTCTGAATCCCAAAAAAACGCGAAAACGTAGGGATAATTCTAATACTGAGAGGACTATTGTCACACGTTCACTTGCTACCAAGATTACTGATATTGAAGTCCCTCCATAGCCTGTCCCCACTGAACCCTTTCCTAAATCCTCAGACTCTTATGATCACTCTGAATCAGAAGATTCCTCTAGTGAAGATGATGAAAATGATCCTACTTATTGGGATTCCTACCAGTATGAAGAGAAATTAGATTTCTCAGAGGATCTTGACTCCTGGCTAGTTGAAAATGACACAACTTCCTTTAGAAAATATAAAAATGGTGATATGACTACTAATGATTATCTTGATATTAGAAAAAGAATGTATATTAGAGTAGCTGAGGAATTCAAGAAAGATCCAAGATTTAATATCAAGGACATCCCTCGGCAATGACTCCGGGAATATAGCTACCTCTGAGATTTCTCCTGATGTTGAAGACTTATCTGATATTTCTTTTGGACTATTTTGAAGATGATAATTTTTGGTTTGGCTTTTATTGCTTCCTTTTGAGCTGTTTTATTTTCGCTTTTCTAATGACTTCATGAGTCTTGGAGGATCCTGCCTTTATCTCTCAATCTGTCTGTTCTTGTTTGGATGGAGCTGTTTACCAATATGTGGTTTACCTTCCACTGATCAGTTCTGGTTCATTTCTATTATCATGCTTCTTATCATTCATTTCCACTTGCCTCATGACTCTGGATCCCCTGGGAATCATGCCTAGAAAGCTGAGATTGGTGATCTTGGGGTCTTCATTGGCTTGGATAGGAAGTGTTTGCACATGCAGATTTTAGCAGTTTGTTTTCTCTAAAGAATGGTTTTTTATCATACTCAGAATTTCATACATCTGGTCTACTTATGCGCCCTTGGTGTTATCCTAGATTTTTCTACCCTATTTAATTGGACTCCTGCGGTTCTTTTTGGATGGTTTCTTTCTTATGGTGTGTTCAACTAAGGGAATTGGACCAACATTTTTAATTGGATGATGGGTTTTCTGATCTGAGTATCATTGCAGCATACTGAATTTCCTTGATCTATTACTTTGAAGGACTCCTTAAATGGTTTTTTAGTTTTAAAGAAAGTGTAATCCCGGAATGGGGGACCATATGGGTACCCTTCCTGGTGAAGCTTGGGGAATTATGTCATGCTACCTATCCAGACTTCCTTGATTTTAAATTCCATGGATAGTGCATGACTCTCACTTCTGTTTTGATTTTGTTTTGATTTTTTGTGGTGTTTTTAGTTCAAAATCTTGTTCTAGGTTTGTCATTTGTACCCCCTCTAATCCCCTGTTGGTGTAAGCAGTTTACACCTTGTGATTTTACTGTACTTTTTTTGTTTTAAAAAATTCATTTGGGGTCCTGAAGGTCTCTCAATGATGAGGCCTTTAAAGGTTTGGTCAGAGTTTCAAGATATCTCCAAGGTTTATCGGGTCATTCCAAAATTTTTTAGGGTTGGTAAGTTCACTTAACACTTGAATTTACATTAAAAGTTAGAACAATTTCATGATTTATTATATGTGTCATAACTGAAGAGATATATACATGAACCATCAGATGTTATTGACTGGGGAAAGTTGGATTTTGAGAAAAAAGATAGCTTTTTTCAGCACTTGATGAAGATAAAGAATTGGTAAAAAGGTTCCTTTGTGGGTGAAAAATTATATTGGTGTTAGTTCATTAAAATCATGAGAACCTCTAAGAGATATCATGGGAGTGTGAGATCCAGATGCGGGCTCAGTACCCTAATCTTTTCAAGTTGGTTTTGATTTTTGGAGTGTTAATCTTTGAAAGAAAAGAGAGTGTTATGATTATAATTTTCTCATTTAGAATCTCTGGATATTTCTATATATAATTATATGTTTTTCTTTGAGTTTAGTGAAATTTTATGGGCATCACATGGCCCCATAATCGATTTATAAAAATATTAAATGTATTAAACTGTGTGCATGCATCTTTTATTTAATAATGGGCTTTCTCATAATGGAGTAATTGATTGGGAAACTGAGATTACTGTTGAATCGATAATTTAGGTTTTATCCTAGGTATGACATAAGGTTTTTTGGAATCATACCTCGCGTCGAGGCGTTATCATGGAAAGATATTAAATAATTATGTAAAATAATTAATTAAATGATTAATTAATTATTTTACTCAGCCCATGGCCTTTTTAATATCCTTTATAGCCAATATATAGGGTGAGATACATAATCCTAAGAGTGATAAAGAAAGAGATATATCTCTAGAACAATATATAATGGGGAATCAAGATGTTATCATGGATTAATGAATAGATTCATCAGAAATCGTCATCAGTATCAATGCAGAACCATTCATGAGTGATCGATCTAATAACGTGGAAGGGATTTGTTATTTTCAAATTCCTTTCCTATTTTTTGATATTTTGAGAATGAATTTTTTATATTCTATATAATTATACTTATATTATATTAAATCATAGCCCTATCAATCTAATATTTTCTTTAACCCCAAATTTATCCCATTACCCTAGATTTTTCCAATTTTATTTTTTTCCATTATTGCGATTGATGGACGAGATTCAAATGAACATAAACGAACTTACCTTTTTGATTTTGAATTACTCCCATTTTTTCATCATTAGGATACTATAAGACTATTAATCAAATATCATCCTAGTTTGTGATATGATGGAACCCAAATTCACAATGTTTTGTGAGATCGATGATGGTGATTGAGATTTGCAGATACAAAGAGCATCCGTGGAAGATTATAGATTGAACATGAATATCCGGACCTCAAACATTGATGGGAGGCATGAAATACTTCACCCAGGTCAATGAGAATCTATATTTCCAGCTACTTATGGTTGTAGATCGATGGATGGATGAGTTTACTACCATTTCAAGACAATATATAATGCTTTTGATGAAATTTTAAGTGTGATAAATGGATGAAACATTTTTTAGGTAAAAGATGAATATTCTATGAAATTCTTAACTGCACGTTATTTGTTCTAGAATAACACACACCATGTAGTCCATTTTTTGTGGTGGATTGGGTTTTAGGATGATTTAAATACCACACAACCTTATGGAAGGCTAATACACTATGTGACACGACCTACTAGAAAAACAATTTACATGTATTACATGTCGGGTGTTGGATTTGTTGGTCTAGAACCAACTACTTTGTACTTTATTCATTAAATAAAAGCCTTATCACATATTGATTGTTCTTCTATGTGACATTTCATGTGATAATGTCCTAAGGATAGCTGTTGCATTAAAGGGTCGTAGCGGATCCCTGTTATGATGAGAACCCGGAAGTGACATAACACTGTTCTTGAATGTATGTACTAGGGCCGGATGATTTTATTTGAGGGAGACAAATAATACAGGTCATTAGGGGTGAGGACTCATAAAACTTTGAGGCACCTTATCAGGGTGTGAGCCCTTGGTAATATCCAGGAGGATATTATGAGAACGAGACCCGCCAGTAGGAAATCCACATTTCATAGTGTCATTGGATGTTCCTATCTACGGACGTGTGTATTGGTCCTTAGACTTTAAGATTATTATTAATGGGTATTACAACTCGCGTACTTAGATGTATTGACGAAAATAGTGATGACACACTGTTCGCAGCGAGTTAGGATACGTTGGGTGCGTCACGAGTAATACCGCATTAATAGATAATGCGAGAAAGGATTTGTCCCTTCCGTTCCATAACAGAAGTAGATATCTAATCCCCTTTGATGGAATTGATATAGCCTAAATAAATCCATGGCCATGGTAAGGTATGGGCAAGTTCAATTCTGGGAAGTCAAAGAAAGAATAATCAAGAACATGGGTTGATGGCACTAGCATGAAACCCGGTTGATTGGAGATATCGAGACAAAGGGATTATATTACACGGTAAGCGTTCGTAGGAGGTGGACCGTCATTATGGCATTAACTTCTTTCTCTATGGGTGCCTTGGCATGTTGCTAGATGCTAACCTTGGACTTTAGGTAGGCTCAGCCTAATGCCACTGAGGAAGAGGCCTAGAGGGTCACACACTAAGTGTGTCCATGTATCTCAGTTAAATATTAATTTAACAAGTTAAATAAATATTATTCCCGACTGTGGTTTAATAATTATTTAAGGATGTCTGATCACATTTATTTTGACACTAGTTATTCGAGAGAATATATTGTGGACAAAATAATATATTTATTATCAAGTAATGTAGTTACATTTATTTAAGAAATAAATAGTCATTACTCGAGGTCTAATAAATGTGGTGGATAAAAATGGAAAATAAAAGTACACGTTGTGTATATTAAATATACACGCCATGTAGTTTTATGGAAAACAAGTACACGCCGTGTATTAATTATTACACGCCGTGTAGTTTTTCCATTTGGGATTTTGAGGATTTAATATTTTGTTAATAAATGATATTTATTATAATCAACATGGGCGCATGTCAAGGAATTAATAATTCGACATGGGGGTTTTCAATAAGAGTTATTGAAATAAATAAAATGCGTAACACGTTTATTTATTGTCATAACTCTATTAACCTCAAACCCGATTATAAATATCATTGCAAACCCAACATTTTGAAGAGCCATGGTTGTGCACAATGGATTGGAAATACTCTCAAGCCAAGAGAGAATTCCCTTTCCACCAAGAACGCTTTCAAGTTACGAAAGCAAGATCCTCCACCAGATCAAGGCGATCTAAGATGGACATCGCAAGTGAAGGATCTTCCACGCTAGCACCCGGAGTTCCCTTCGGCGACATCCGAAGATACGTGGAGCACATGTGTATCACCGCTAGAGGAATCCTGCACTTGGATTCTATGACGCAACAACAGATCACAGGATCGTGACCGGAGGCATCAAAGAAGAAAGAATTACATCGAGGTAGTTCTTATGAATTAATTAAATTAATTATAATCAACATATGATGATCCTACTCAAGGGTTCCAGGACTCTTCTTTTCTTTTCATTCTTCGTTCTATTCCGAAGATCCGGCATTTTATATCATGATGGATCTCGGATTGAATGTCGTTTAATGCCTAAATTAATGTTGGAAAACCCACCAACGCGCTTCCGCTATGCCTGGACCCTACAATTGGTATCAGAGGGAGTCATATCATTGATTATAATTATTTAGTTTTTCATTGGTAATTTACACATTTAATAATTTAGTTATTTCAATTCAAGTTTAATCATTCTGGAAATCTGAATATCGAGATCTGTTCCTCCTCCCTCGTTTCTCATTCACCTCATAGAAATGAATTTTTATTTTTATTTTGATTAAAATAAAATAGTGGAACTCATCCAGAGGAGCCAAATTTTTCTGGCCGTATAACACCAGAATACACGGCGTGTATTCGGAAGTACACACCATGTAGTCTAGGTTCAATGCATTGCCTGATCTACCAAATCAGGCTGTGTATTGGATTCTTTCTAAGAATTTAAGACACCATGTGTTGACCAGAAACTGGTGGCACACAGCTTCCGGAATACACGCCGTGTGGTCCAATGAACAGGGCGTGTAGTCCCTTCGGGTTAGGGTTGGGTCGAGTACTCCGTACACGGCCTGCCCAGCTGGAAACCGTGTAACGCAGAAACTACACGGTGTGTATCCCACTGTACACGCCATGTACTCCGAAAATTTCCAAAGTACATTAACATGCCCTGTCCCCGAGAGTGTACTTCAGATGGACGGTGAAGAAAATTACACGCTGTGTAGTCGGAACTACACGCCGTGTACTCACCCAAATTACGCAGATTTATTAAAATTTATTATTATATTATACAAACCCTTGAGACGTGTACCATGGTGAAGGCATAAAGCTGAGGCACAACACATGATAGGTGTTTTATATATATATGTGTTTAATTTAACATCTGCGTAATAAATGGGAATTCAATGGGTTGCCTCCAAGGAACAAGTTACGTACAAGGATAATTTTAAATGAATTTATTTGTTTAAAATTATGATGGGTGAGAATCTCAAGGAAATTTAGAAAAGGGATTTAAGATAAAAGTATTTATTAATTAAAGATAATTAATTGATTCGTGCGTGATTTATCTTAAACAAGAACAATTAAAGAATTTAATGCTAGTTTTATTTATACGTAAATATCGTTGCATGTATGGATGATCATGAGCTAGATTGAGACCTTTGTATGTGAATGGTTTCTTTTAATTTATTTATTGAAATTAAATTTGTTGTCCTGCGAGCCATCTCCTCATTAATATGTAGGGCCTACGCACCCAAGGATTATTTTATGTAAAAACTCCTTTTACCCCTCACCTACATGTGAGATAAATGCATATGTAATGGATGGAGCTCCCAATCTAGTGGAGGCGGCTCAAGTCAGGAGGTAAGGTGAAACCAATCCAAGGAGATACAAAGGTGGACCGGTGGAAAGCTGTAAACACAAACCTGAAAGGTTCAAGTTGTTTCTCCCCTAGGTCTTGGGTTATTTTATCAACTGCTAGATAAACTAACCAATAGAAAAGCTCTTGATCATACCATTTATTTTATTTCTGTCAGTTGCATGGTTTATTTATTGTGGGTGTGTTGTCACGATCACACAATTAATTAATTAAACGAGCATGCAAGATGGAACTAAAATAAAACCAGCTTATACATAAATATTATCTTAGACATGGTTAATCACTTAAGTATATCCCACTTAATATTAACAAGCATGTAATAAAAAATAATAAAATGGCGATTTATGTATAAAGATAAAATCCCTCAAAATAAATATTAAGTTGGAATAACCTTCCATAATCTTGGTTAGGATTGAACCATAGTTCAAATTGGTTGACCAACCCTAGTTGGGGTGCTTTAAATTATCAGGGAATTATAATTAATGGTTTTGGGTTGAATTGACTTGGTTTGCATCAAGGGTTGACTTCCACAGCAGGACTTGGTGTGACCAAGAGGCAAAGTATGAGGAAATCCAAAAAGGATTTCAGGATTGGGGAGTCCACTCAGCGGATCAAGGAGCTGCGAGTTAATGCAGTTGGCATTTGGAATGCCTACCTAAAACCCTTAAAGTTTCTTGACCAACCCTAGTTGGGGTAATGCGAATGGAAATATGGATCCTTGCCACTGGAATATTCATGCAACAGAATATTCTGAAGTCAATGGTGAGGGCTATTGGATTTTGATAAAATAGTGGGAGACTAATAAGTATTAATTTATTTATTTGTCTCAATTTTTGTAATAAAGTACTAAACCTTTGCTCATCTTAATTTGTAGAAACGATAAGAAAATGACTTCAAACAGATCATTGCACACCATACTCGAAAAAGAAAACCTTCTCACCAGCACCAATTTCCAAGAGTGGCAGAGGCGTTTACGTGTCGTCCTTTTCCACAAAAGGAAATTATATGTGCTGGAAGAGCCTATTCCAGTTGCACCTGGGAAAGAGGCTAGTGATGATGAATTATTTCTCTAAATGAAACACATGGATGATTCCACAGTTGTCTAGTGTTTCATGCTATCAACTATGTCTAATGAGCTCTTGAAGCAACATGAAAACATGGACGCATATAACATGATGTCTCACCTTAAAGATCTCTACCAAGAGAAGGCGAGACATGAGAGGTATGAAATCTCCAATGCTTTGTTTACCATGAAGCTTGGAGAGTCTGCGCAAGCTGGGCCTAATGTAGTCAAGCTTATTGGCTACATTGAATTCCTGGACATCTTAGGGATTAAATTCCCAGATGAGTTACGTACAGATCTCATCCTATCATCACTGCCCATGACCTTCTCTAGCTTCATTGTCAACTATAACATGAGCGGCAATGAGAAGAGTCTATCGGAGCTTCTGACCTTGATTCGCTATGTAGATAAGGACATGGGGCATGACAAACTTGCGGTCATTATGGTGAACAAGAAAAGGAAGGACAATGCAAAGGGTCCAAAGACTTATAAACGGTCTGAAGCCCCCGAGCACTGTCCCTCCAAAAAGGGGAAGATCCAGAGGTAGGGCAGGGAACGGGAGGCAGTGTGTTTTTCATGTGGCAAGCAGGGCCACTGGAAGAGGAACTGAACCCAGAAGCATGGGGATGCTAAAGGTGTGTTTGTTATCGAGTGAAATCTTTTTATATCTACACATTGGGTATTAGATACAGCTTTTGCGGCTCACATATGTATTCAAATGCAGGAACCATGTAGATTTAGAAAGATCGCCAGAGGAGAGGTGGATCTTCAAGCTACCAATGGCGCAAGGCTGGCTGCGTTGGCTATTGGTGACCACCACCTCTCATTGCCGATTGGGATGATTTTGGTTTTACATAACTGTTATTATGTTCCTAGTGTTACCAAGAACATAATTTATGTATCTTGTTTGGATATGGATGGATTTGTTTTAAAATTTGGAAATAAGGGTTGTCTCTTTTATAAGAATAACATATGTTATGGTATGGCACATTTAAATAATGGTTTGTATGTATTGAATTATGAAAACAAAGTGTTGGAAATAGATAATGAAACAAACTCACATGACTCATACATCACACAGTTGTGGCATCACCACCTTGGTCATGTAAACGAGAAGTGCTAGAAAAAGCTCTGTCGAGATGGCTATTTAGACTCTACTGAGCTAAAGCCGCTTGATAGATGCCACACTTGTTTACAAGGTAAAATGACAAAGACACCTTTTGGTGGATAGGGTGAAAGGGCCACAGAGCTTCTAGGATTGGTACACACAGATGTATGTGGACCATTTCCAGTAGAAGCTAGAGGTGGATATTCTTACTTCATTACTTTTACTGATGATTTGAGTAGATATAAATTTGTTTACTTAATGAGGTATAAGTCAGAATCCTTAGAGAAATTTAAGGAATTAAATAATGAAGTAGAGAATCAGCTTGGTAAGAATATAAAGAAGCTTCGATCGGATCGAGGTGGAGAATATCTGAACCAGGAGTTCATCGATATTCTACGGGAGTCTGGGATTCTATTTCAGCTCACTCCTCCTTATACACCATAGTGGAATGGTGTTAGTGAAAGGAGGAACCACAACTTGTTAGACATGGTGAGGTCGATGATGAGTCATGCAGATCTTCCATTATCCTTTTGGGGATATGCATTACAAACTGCATCATACACATTAAACCGAGTACCAACTAAGGCGGAAAATGGAATTCTCTCCAAGTTATGGAATGGAAATAAACCCATTTTGTCGCATACACATGTATGGGGATGTGAGGCATTTGTTAAGGCCTTCTCAAGAAACAAACTAGCACCTCGGGGTATGAAGTGTATCTTTATAGGATATCCTAAGGAAATGAAAGAATATTACCTATATAACACTTAAGACAAGAAAGTGATTGTCGTCAGAAAAGTCGTCTTTATTGAGAGGGAGAACATCCTCAAGAAGGATAGTGGGAGCAAGATTGAATTCAACGAAGTTGATGCTCAAGATACACAGGAGTTGGTACAGGAACAAGTTCCACAGGTCCCCGTGGAAGAGGTTCCAGAAACACAAGTATTGCGTAGGATCTCAAGAGAGGTAAGGGAACCAGAGAGATTTGGTTTCCTAGTCACCGAGGATGGTGAATCATTATTGTTGGACAATGATGAAACTATCTACTAAAAGGAAGCAGTAGAAAGCCCAGAAGCTGCAAATGACTTTAATCTATGAATTCTGATATGGATTCCATGTATCAGAACCAAGTTTGGGTTTTAGTCGATGATCCAGTTGATGTAAATCCTGTTAGATGCAAATGGGTATTCAAGAGAAAGCTGGACATGGAAGGTCAAGTTAGAACCTATAAAGTAAGGATAGTGGCTAAAGGATAGTGGCTATAAAGTTAGAACATGGTTCAACCATATAAATGGTTTCATGACCAGACTTGAAATAATTAATGGAAATTGAAAATACATCGTCCACGATATCGGTAATTCGACACAAATGGACAATGTTTTTTGATTCTTTAAATAAGTGAGAGAGGAGAGGAATAATGATTTGTAATTTTCCATAAACATGAAAACATCCAGAATATACATGATTCTAGAGATTTCATTCCTCTTGGATAAGAGGGGGTGAAGAAAGAAGAGGAAGGAATCATGAAATGAAGAAAATATGTGGAATTTCTTATGAAAACTTGGTAGCCTAACGGCGTCTCTTAAAATTTCATAAAAACAAGATTGATGAGAGGAATGGAATATCTCATCAATAATACAAAATTTGGACAGTAAGGGGAAATATTTAATGAAATATCCCAACAAAATACAAAGGAAAAGGAAGAGAATAACATAAAATGGAAGAAAAGAATGAAAATGAAAGAGGATGTTTACCTCTTGATCTCTTCTCCTTGAGATCCTTCTTAAGGGCTTTGATTTTGGTCTTTTGGTGAGACCAGAAGCTCTAGGACGTGGGAAAGAAGATTGGGGAGGGAATTTGGGAGAAATTAGACAATTCTCAAGGCTTGAGAGGTGTGGGAGGAAGAGGGGATTGAGGGTGGTATTTATAGTGGAGGAGGGGAGGTATTTTAGATTATTTTAATTATTATTATAATATTTTTATCAAGACTATGAATAATCTCAAATCAAGTGGCCCTAAATAGTGATAATATCATGTGATTTCGAAGAAAGTGGCCTTGTATCACTTATGATGTCATAAATAGTGCATTTTGACTGATAAATTGATTATACGGTATTTTACCGTATTTCACTATTCACCGAAAATTCAAGAGTTTCAGAAAAATACCAAAAATTTACCCCAACCATTTTTCGATGTGTAGAATTCAAAAATGAACTCCATTTTTCAAAAATAATTTTCTAAATATAATTAATTTAATTTTTAAATAAGGTCACAGTTAATTCGAAAAATAACAATATTGAAGTGCAATTAGTTTTATGTGACATTGGAAAATTAATTAAGATCCCATTATCCTATTGCCATGGGAAAATAAAATAATATTATTATTTACTATTCATGAGGTCATATTACTATTCATAAGGACATGTTACTATTCACCAAAAAAAACAAGTTTGTTCCATCAGACTCTAAATAACATACTGAACACAATTGTAGATGACAGTTTCTTGAAATTCAAAACATAGAAGAAATAAAATTATGTTTAAAGGATACTTATAAATATATAACTTAAACTAAATTTCAAGCATTTTCAATTTATTTTTAGAAAACCTTGGGATGTTACACGAGGAGCTTGTCATCAGAGGGTATGATGATGCTGGTTTTCAAATAGATTAGAATGATCTGAAGTCTCAATTTGGATATGTTTTCTGTCTCAATGGAGGAGATGTGAGCTGGAAGAGTTCAAAGAAGACAGTTTTCACCGATTCTACAGCGGATTCCGAGTATATAGCGGCTTCTGATACATCCAAGGAAGCCGTCTAGATCCAGAACTTTTTCCAGGAGCTTGATGTGGTGCCTAGCAGTAAAGATCCCATTACATTGTATTGTGATAATACTGTAGGAGTGGCTCTTGCAAAAGACCCAAGGTCACATCAACGGACCAAGAACATACTCTGGAAGTATCACCTCTTGAGGGATTTCTATCAAAGGGGTGAAGTTGTAGTGAGAAGAGTGTCCACGGAAGAGCATGTGGCGGACCCCATGACTAAAGGCCTATCTCAGCAGAAGCATGAATTTCATGTGAGAGCTAGCGAGTTAAAGGTTGTTAGCAGTTGGCTCTAGTCCAAGTGGGAGTCTGTTGGAGTTGGTGGTCTAGAACCAACTACTTTGTACTTTATTCATTAAATAAAAGCCTTATCACATCTTGATTGTTCTTCTACGTGACATGTCATGTGATTATGTGCCAAGGACAGCTGTTGCATTAAAGGGTCGTAGTGGATCCCTGCTATGATGAGAACCCGGAAGTGCCATAACACTATTCTTGAATGTATGTACTATGGACGGATTATATTATTTGAGGGACACAAATAATATAGGTCATTAGGGGTGAGGACTCATAAAACTTTGAGGCACCTTCTCATGGTGTGCGCCCTTGGTAATATCCAGGAGGATATTATGAGAACGAGACCCACCAGTAGGAAATCCACATTTCATAGTGTCATTGGATGTTCCTATCTGCGGACGTGTGTATTGGTCCTTAGAATTTATGATTATTATTAATGGGTATTAAAATTCGCGCACTTAGATGTATTGAAAAAAACTCTGACGACACACTGTTCGCAGCGAGGTAGGATACGTTGGGTGCGTCACGAGTAATACCGCATTAATAAATAATGCGAGAAAGGATTTGTCCCTTCCATTCCATAACGAAAGTAGATATCTCAGTCCCATTAATGGAATTGATATAGCCTAAATAAATCCATTCCCATGGTAAGGTATGGGAAAGTTCAATTCCGAGAAGTCAAAGAAAGAATAATCAAGCACATGGATTGATGGCACTAGCATGCAACCCGCTTGATTGGAGATATCGAGACAAAGGGATTATATTACACGGTAAGCGTTCGTAGGAGGTGACATGTCATTGTGGCGTTAACTTCTTTCTCTATGGGTTCCTTGGCATGTTTCAGACACTAAACTTGGACTTTAGGTAGGCTCAGCCTAATGCCACTAAGAAAGAGGCCTAGAGGGGCACACACTACGTGTGTCCATGTATCTCAGTTAAATATTAATTTAACAAGTTAAATAAATATTATTCTCGACTGTGGTTTAATAATTATTTAAGGATGTCTGATCGCATTTATTTTGACACTAGTTATTCGAGAGAATATATTGTGGACGAAATAATATATTTATTAGCGAGTAATGCAATTACATTTATTTAAGAAATAAATAGTCATTACTCAAGGTCCAATAAATGTGGTGGAGAAAAATGGAAAATAAAAGTACACGCCATTTATATTAAATATACACGCCGTGTAGTTTTATGAAAGACAAGTACATGTCATGTATTAATTATTACACGCCGTGTAGTTTTTCCAGTTGGGATTTTGAGGATTTAATATTGTTTTAATAAATGATATTTATTATAATCAGCATGGGCGCATGTCAAGGAATTAATAATTCGACATGGGGGTTTTCAATAAGAGTTAATGAAATAAATAAAACGCATAACACGTTTATTTATTGTCATAACTCTATTAACCTCAAACCCGATTATAAATATACTTGCAACCCCAAAATTTTGAAGATCCATGGTTGTGAACAACGGATTTGAAATACTCTCAATCCAAGAGAGAATTCCCTTTCCACCAAGAATACTTTCATGTTATGAAAGAAAGATCCTCCACCGGATCAAAGCGATTGAAGACGGACATCACAAGCGAAGGATATTCCACGTTAGCAACCGGACTTCCCTTCAGAAACGTCCGAAGATATGTGGAGCACGTGTGGATCACCGCTAGAGGAATCCTGCACTTGGATTCTATGATGCAATGATGGATCACAGGATCGTGACCGGAGGCATCAACGAAGAAAGAATTCCATCGAGGTAATTCTTATGAATTAATTAAATTAATTATAATAAACTTATGATGATCCTCCTCAAGGGTTCCGATACTCTTCTTTTATTTTCATTCTTTATTCTATTCTGAATATCCAGCGTTTTATATCGTGACGGATCTCGGATTGAATGTCCTTTAACGCTAAAATTAAAGTTGGGAAAACCCACCAACACGCTTCCGCTGTGCCCGGAACCTACATCGTGGACCTCATGTAGACCCACATGTCATGTGCATCAGGCCACATTCCATGTACATGGTTTCAATATCCCGAGTAGATAATCAGGAAAAGACCAGGCATGGAACATGGATTATACCCAGTGTACCCCAAGAGACACACCATGTACTACTCTCAGAAAGTTATACCTCTTGAATATCCATATTCATAACTCAAAATTGGATCCATGAGTAGTTATTCTTGTGTTAATTTTCATATTGGATGCAATGGTGACCATTTTTTTGATATCAAAGATATGATGTGAGGTGGAGCTATCATATTACTCCTTCCTGCATGATTGGATGATGTTGAGACTTTAGTGTGATCTTCAAAGAGACATACGGTTTTGAATCCCCCCTAATAAAATGTATATGTTAGGGTGTGGGTCCACCATGTCCTTGCTAGAGATAGGTTCGGCACCCCCACATACCCACTTATGGTGTGGGTCTCCTATCTACGAATTCAGTACTGCCTTATCCAAGATCTGATGTGGAATGGGTCCTCCACTTGGGTCAGTACCCTCTTGAACATAATGTGAATTCAGTAGGGTGTGGGTGACCTACTATAGATTGGGTGAGGTTACATTGGGATAATAGCATCGAGACAACACTAACTATTGGTGCTACAAATAGACACATTATCCTTAGTTGGCTGTGAAGATCAAGAAATTCTTATCTCCCATCATTTAGTTTGATCATAAAGAATATTTTTTTTGGGTTTTCTTTACCCCAATTTATACTGTGGGTTGATCCAAATATTTATTTATGTTTCTTCCCTCTTTGGTTTTTAGTGTGTTTTACCAGTTATTTATATACTCACCCCTTCATGGGTTTTACCACATGTGCTGTGTATTATGTAGTTGGAAGGTAGTTAGATGGTGACTTTGGTCTGTCTAGTATTAGTGAAGCTTAGAAATACTCGGTGATGATTTTCATAGGGGTTGTTGGTGTGGGTTTTTGAGAGTAGGTTTCTACCTCATCATCAGTTGTTATGTTGTGAATCCCATTATTTTCTACCTGGGAATGTATTTTACCCCTTCATACTTTGGGTATATTTATATTTCTTCACCCTCATTATTCTAGAGGTTATTACATACATTTGATTCTACTTGGGACAATATAGGTTTATTATATGACATGGGTATTATGTACTTGAAGGTGTGTGTTTTTATAGAAGTTCATTAGTATAAGGCCTCCCAAATGTGTGATACGCCTACTCATCACTATTCTATAGTCCCTGGCCTATTGGAGGAAAGATTAAGGTGTTACTCTTAGCTACCGATGATCAAGGTGGGGACCTAGTGGTTTGGGAGAAGAATTTTTTTAGCATTAGATGGATATTACTTTGGATTAATTTAGGAATTTTCAAAGTTATCTTCTCCTATGAGAGACTTTACTTGACAAAGATTGAAGTTTGATTCGAATGTGAACTGCCATAAATAATTTATGAAATTAAATAATTGGTTTACTATGAAATATTTGGATTGGTCTTAAAATGTGTTTTTATGAAAGGAATAATGGTTTTGGAATACTGGTATTGGTTATTGAGACCCCCTGATAAGAGTTACCCTACACATGATTTTAATTAAATACTGAAATTTATACTTTGAATACTTAGATACATGACCTTTTTTGTGATAAATGTATTATATAAATAGATCTTAAAAGTTTAAATCATATCTTCTCCCATATTGATCTAAATTTGAGATATTTCAGGTGGGTAGAGTATCTTTCAACATTTGATTTTTAGATTATGTATACAATAGGGAAAATAAATGTGGTGGTAGATTATTTTATTAGGAAAGCTCCAACTAAAGTAGTGAAGGATGAAGGGGAATGGGGACCATTGATGGAATTATTAGAATCCTTTCACATAGAGGTAGAATAAATGGGGAATGATATGATTCTTTCTAGTGTTAATGAAATAACCATATTAATGGATGATTTGAAAGAGAAGTAGATATTCAATGATAAATGTAAAAGGAAAAGTAAAATATTATATTTTAGGGAGACCACCAATGGATGGACCATTACATAAAATTTAGCACTTTATTTTAATAGAAAAATGACAGTTCTTGTGGCGTTAAAGAATGAAATTTTGAAAAACATTCACTATTTGAATTAGGTTGCGCATCACAGAGTTACAAAAATATCTCATGATGTAAGAAACTAATTTTGGAGGTTGGGAATAAATAAGTACACTACCAAATTTTTCTATTGATATTTAGTGTATTAATAGGAAAATGAAAAACACCAGTGAATAGAAGGGTTTTTGTATCCATTTCCCATTACAACATGAGCATAGGGAAATATCTCTATGTATTTCTTGATTAGGATATCGAAATCACTATATAAGAATGATAATATTTCAGTAGTAGTGGATTAACTTATGATATAAGTGTATTTTGGGCCTATTTAATAAATGATTTAATTTATAACATCAATAATATTTATATATAGGAATTTATTATACTTTACAAAGTTTCTAATTCCATTTTCTCAAATATATATTCTTAGTTTGTTTCTAGATACTAGAATTGAATCCAAAATTCTATGAAAAAGAAGTTGAGGGTGAGTGTGAATTATCACCCTCAAACAGATGAAAAAAGTTAATTAGTTATTCACATTTAATAATATATACTTCAGTCATGCATTCTTAGATTTATAAAATATTAATTAGATCATTTATTATTACTGGATCTTGTTTATAACAACATTATTAATCTTTAGTCTATATGAAACCATTTAAAAATTATATGATCAACCACATTGGTCATTATTATGTTGGATTGAGACAGGTGAAATGGATCTTGTAAGACATATTTTGGTCAAAGAGATGGTGAAATATGTTAAAATAATTTTTAATCACATGGTTTCAGTTCATAGTCAATAAAATTATTACATTTATCATTGATGATGACCCTTAAAGGTTGATCTTATGGAGCATTTATTTTTGAATGTATCTCTACGACTGGGACATTAAATGTTAGGAAAACGAGGGAAGTTAATTTCCTGAAATGATAGTCTTTTTGAGATCATGGAATAGATTAGTTAAGTGTTATATCAGTTGGTGGTGCCACAACATTGTACATCATTTCTTAAAATCTTTTACATTTTTTAATTAAATAAGTATTTATATGATGATATTCATGATGGATATGCAGTAAAAATTGGACAATCATATTTTACAATAAATCTATATCTTATTCCTAAATATTCATGTGATTCATATAATAGCATATGATTTACTGATATCATATAAGGCATTCAATTTCCTTTATCATAGTGCACAATGAAATTATGATATGGGTGCATGAATACTTCCTCATATTCTTCTAGGTTTCATTTATTTATATATCATTAGAAATATTCATTTATGGAATCACAAACATTTAATAATTATTTTAAATATTCAAATGATTATAACCTAATGGGAACATGTTATGGGTAATTCATGTTGGATTCCAAGCATTGGTAGCCGATGACTAACTTACTTCATTAAATGATGGTAGCTTATATAAAGGATGGGGATCCGTCTATTGGTGGTGTACAATATTTTTTAGCCATATCTGAAACTCTCTTCCATCATGATTCTCCATTTTTATTCACTGGAGAAGGTTCTAACACACCTTTGATGTTTTTAAGGTCCTCATATAGTATAAACAAATTCTAGCGGCGAACGTACATACCTGTAGAAGTGATATTTTATCAGTTTCCACGTAGTGATTTCTATAAAGTGTACTCCAACATGATTACTAGAGATGGATCAAATTATGATGAATTTATTCCTATTTATTTTTCATTCTATTCATTTCATGATGATTCAATGAATTTAAATTAATCATTAAAATGGTTTTCTTCCACTATATTAATCTTGAGATGATCCTAAAAAATCCATTAGTGCTATCAAAGCCACCTTAATCTCCAAATCAATATATTTTCTACTAATTTTATTAATTAAATTCATATCGTAAGGTGTTTTAGGTGATATTATAATGTATGATATGAAATAGAAAAAACTTTAACCCTCAGATCACATTTCATGGATATATGATACATGATATCGTAAGGTGTAATGCACTATTTTTCTTATTCATAGGGTATTACTGTTTGAGTTATAGTGTACAATTCATTGAATCCCACCATTTTAATTTTTATCATAGGATATCTTAAGAGTTATCATAGGCCAGGGTGGATAGTTCAGGATGCAAAAATAGGAGGTTGTATCATAAAGATGATTTTTCTATATAGCATAGTTTATGGTTGGTGTGACCTTACATAAGAAATATTTTTCAATACTGCTAACCTAGTCACCGGAAACGTCTGGGTTCCATAAGATATGAAAATTGGAGAAATGAAGGATACCTGTACAAGATTAATTAGGCTCCTCCCATGATAAGAACTAATAGTTATCATCGATTCCAATAATTACATATGGATGATAAGGGCCTCCATCTATCATAAATTTTGATATAATCTAAAAATAAAGAATAATAAAAATATTTTTTCTATAATACTTTTGGTTTATAAAATATTTATAAAAGATAAGTGTTAGGAATTGTAAATGGAATATTTATATAGCTAAATTAAATATGAAATGTTCATTTTAGTATCTCATGTTAATTAAATAATTATATTTTTATTTATTTATTTATTAATTTTTTAATGTTCATGTTTATAAAATATAATTTTTATATATGCTTAAATTTATGTGAAAATTTTATTCTTATAGAATTTATATGTCCTTTTAGGAACAATAACATAATATTTAGTTTTAACCTACCTTATTTTTGTTTTTTTTATAAATTTTTTAGCTTAGATTTAGTGGTTGAATATAGTTTATACATATTATGTGATAGAGTTATAATGAAATTGAAATATGTATTGAGTAAAGTATCCTTGGGAAGAGGGACTTTGGTTTAGACTTCTAACTAGACTATAAGCCTACACCTTATCTAGAAAAGTTGATTTAGATATATATGTTTCCAAGATTACTCATGTGGGGATCATTAATTTCATATAATTTAAATCTTTAACAAGGAAAGAGTATCATGTACTTTATGCGTGGGATGATGTTTGATATGTGTAAATATGTTTGGATTCTATTTTTTGGTGACTCACACAAACTCTGAGTTTTATAAATACTTACAAATTAATATGGTTATACATATTAATTTTGTGTGAATAAGAGGGATTCTAAAACTAAATCATTAGGATCATGCCTACATAAAGGAATAGAACATTTGATCGTTGATTCAGAAGTTTTACTTCATAATTTTACATTCCTTTAGTTTTGGAAATCACAAAAAATTTCATAAATCTTGTTTACAAAATTTTTATGTCCCAATAATTTCATTATATTTTTATAGAAAATATTATCTTTTAACATACATAGAAAAAGTTTTAAATGTATTACAGATATAAACATACTATTATTCATTATGGTAATCGAAATGAATATGTGTTAGATTAACCAGACTCATGTTTAATCATACCAAAAGTTAGAATTTAGCCATGTCTCTTGTACTGAGAAAAATCATGACCATCAGACTAATTTTGGTATTGATAAAATCGGACCAGACCTCATAATGTTTAACATACTAAAAATTGATAAGGATGTACATTAGACTATCATAGTTTTATAACAAAATTACATAAATTTATTTCTATCATAAGGGATATATTTTAAAACTGTAATGGTGTTTATCAGTATGATGTTGGACATTCAGTTACATGAGATCATTATGAGCTGTCAGGCACCAGCTATCCAAGGTCATTGCAACAAACTTAGAAATATTAAAATCAGGATATTTCCCTTAAATACCAAGTCATTTGAAGTGTTTGGAGATGATAAATTATCATTCTCAAGTATTTTTAAAATTTCTTAGTGTGAACTACTCATCATTAGTCTTTTTAATTTCTTTAAATTGTTCTGTAAGGAATCCTTGTCAGGGTTGTTTCCTTATGAACATTTGAATATTTATTTGTGCCCAATCATTGCTACGATTGACAAATTATGGGAATCAGAAGATGGAGAATCCTATCCATCAGATCAAGGGATTATAGGGATAGGAAGACAGAGTAAACCCAATCACCACATTAAGGGATTTTAGGAATATAAATAAAGAGCAATTCTGATCATCGTATCGAGGTATTTATTGATAAGGAAAGCCAGACATTACAGCGAGTATAAAATAGTGGATACCATTAGTCATGGTTATTGACTACCTTAATATCATGGTTAAAAGAGTTAATTTTTTTAATATATCTTGTAAGTCAATATTACTTTTCTTAGCTATTGTATTTCATGTTTATATAAGTTTCAATACTGCTGTGCAAATAATAGAAAGTGAGTCATCATATTCAAACATTTTATAATGTTTTCTTTATCAGTATCACTCTAATTTTGATAGATTTAATTTTATATGAATTTGATCCACTATGATTATGATATTTTAGTTTGATTAATTGGACTATTTATATTTCTGATTCTATTACTCTCATAATTAGACTGATTCTAAGACCCATAATTTGAAATTAAGAGGATTTCATGTTAATTAGTTTAAATCTTTTAAAATATGTTTTTAAAATACAATTAATCCCATATTGTAAGTAGATCCATCTAAGATAATTATTAAAATCAGAAAATTGGTACTAGAGAAGGTTTATAAAACTTATAGACTTGCTGAGTTTTTACCTACTTTACTTATTGCAATTTGTTTGTAATGTTTTATATAATATTCCAATTTATAATCATTACTACACTGATGTGTATTTTTAGAAAATAATTTCTTATGTTTTAAAGATTATAGGAATGAATTTTGGTTCTCTTGGAAATTTTAATCCTAGTCAACCACCAATTTTTTATGGTAATGACTATAAATATTGAAGAGATAGAATGATGACCTTTATGATCAACAATAGAGTTGAAAATTATCTTATGATTACTAGAAAGTAAAAGATACCTGATAAGTAGGTTTCATCTTTCAAAAACGTTGAGAAGAAAAAATATCAGTTTAATTATAGAGTGAGGAGTACTTTGTTATGTTATATGACAAGGAATATTTATATAAAGATATCTTCTTGTGAAGAAACTAATAGTATCTGGAGTAAATTGGAAGTTACTCATTTTAGAACATCAAAATGTATGGAGACTAGAATAGTTATGTTAAGAGATTATTACCAAGACATTTATTTACTTCCTAGAGTATATAGAAAAGATGCACTAGAGGTTCATGAAAATTATATATAGTTTAAAATATCTTGGATAAAAAGGACTTGATGATTAGATTCTTATAGAAAAGATAATTCATATTATTCTCAATGAGTGGGAATGAAAATAAATCTAGTTGATGATACAAAGAAGTTAAATAATCTTACTCTTGATGATTTGATTGGTACCCTAATTTAGTATGAGGGTAGACTTTAAAGAGATGATGAGAAAGAAAAAAATAAAAATGTCGGTGTTTCCTTTACTACAACTTATACTGTACCTTAAAAAGTTCAATCAATTGAGAAAGCTTCAAAATATTCACGAATGAAAAAAAAATCAATTCGATTCTAGTACTTTTGAAAATTCTGAAAAATATAGCTATTATAGAAAGAAATATGAACTAGATAGTCTACAATAAATACTTTAAATACTGATATAATAATGTTCATAAGGATAAAAGTAACAAGAAAGATTCTGATGACACTTTCTATGAGTGCAAGAAATCTAGACATATCTGACCTGATTTTCCAAAGATGAAGAGTAAATATATATAGAAAAATAATTGATAAATAAATTCCAAAAATAAATATAATCTATTGGAAATAAATTATTAAAAGATTATAACACATGTTTTTCTAGTTGTGGTTATTATTCTAGAAGTTCTTGAGATAATTAATGTTTTGGTCAGAGGAACATAAGTCTTTTTTCTAAAGTACCCATGGTAAATCCATGTCTCATGGAAAAAGTCCACCCAATTGAATCTTTTAGAAATATTTCTTTAAATAATTATTATCATAATAAAAAAATTATACATCCTCTGATGCATAATCTTCCTTATAAAAATATAATTCTTTAACAAGTTATGATGAGGGTTCCCTATTTTCAATGTTACTTGAAAATAAGAATGGAAATATTTATAAAAAACTAAATATATCTAAATTTAAAATTGATAAGAATGATTCAAAGATAAATATTTTAAAAAATGAAATATTATATGTTTCAATACATATTTATGAAATTATTTTTGAAAAAGAAACTATTTCAAAAGATTTTGAAAATGTCGTTTCTGAGAAAAATGTCATGGAAACAAAAATTAGTTCAAAAACTAATATTAATAAAGATAAATATTTAGATGTAAAAATAAAATATGAAATTTATAGTTTAAAAAAACTTGAATCAATTTTTACTATTTGTGATAAATTTTTTGAGGCAATGTATAAACCAATAAAAATTCATGGTAATAGTTCTAGAATGGGGTTTACAACTAAAATACATATTTTAAAAATAGTTATTTTGATCCTAAAGTGAACATTTTTTCACTAAGTGCCAAAGTGGTGGAAATAGGTAGAAACATTATTCCTCACACAGTGTAAAATTATTAGGATTTCATAAAACTTATTTTTCCAAGGAAATGACATTTTATGAAAACCTAAATTGAAAAATGAGACCGCCCATTTTCTTTTTCTAAAAATACCTGACACAAGAAGGTTTAGGTTCTAAAAAACAAATCTTTTTTTAGGATAGTAAAGAAAGTAAGAACAATAAAAACATTTGGTCAATGGATAGTGGTTGTTACATGCACTTGACTAAAAATAAATATTAGTTCAAGAATATAACCAAGATGGAAGGTGGAAAATTAACATTCAGAGATAATGATCTAGGAGAGATTATCTGAATAGTTAACATTGTTCTTCTTGGAAAAGTCTTTATTTCAAATGTTTTGTTTGTTATAGGTACTATGTATAACCTTAAATGAATTGGTCAATTATTGGATGAGGGTAACCTTTTGAGATATAGGAATGACAAATGTTTTTTATATAGTTCCAAGTATGAATTTATTTTTATTAAAATCTGTATGAGAAGGTTTACACACTTAACTTAGAAGACCATAATAGCCAATACACACCTTGTCTTAGTGAAATGGAATATCATTCTTGGTTATAGAATAGAATTTTAGGACACTATAACCTTAGAAACATATCTATCTTGACTAATAATGTACTTTTTAAGGATCTACCAGAACTTAGGTTTGATAGTTCAAATTTTTGAGACCCTTTTCAATATGGTAAGTAACATAGGTCATTTTTTTAATATTATTAGTGATGTTTCAACTTCTGATTCTTTATAGTTAGTGAACATAGACTTATTTGGTCCTAAAAAAACTGGAATTATTGTTTTACGTTACTATTTATATGTATTATTTGATAATTACACCATATTTACATGGGTTTATTTTATCATAAAGAAATAAAAAGCATTTAGTCATTTTAAAAATTTTGTAACTAGAGTTAAAAATGAGAAAAACCTATCATTGATAACTAATCTTAGTGATCATGGTGGATAATTTGAAAATTATAATTTTGATACTTTTTTAGTAAGAAATGTATAGAACATAACTTTTCAGTGCCTAGAACCCCCTATAAAAATGGTGTAGTTGAAATAAGAAATAAAATTCTTTAAGAAATTACTAGAACCATGCTGAGTGAATACTCAGTTGATAAATTGTTTTGGTCTAAAGAGGTTATCACTACTTAATTTACTATAAATTGAGTTTTAATTAGACATTTTATTATCAAAACTCTTCATGAGTTGTGTATATGAAGGAAATAAAAAGTTTTTTTCTTCAACTTTTTTGGTTGAAAAGTATCCATCCTGATTACTAAAGATAATTAACATAAATTTTCACAAAAATATGATAAAGGAATATTTTTAAGTTATTCCACTAATTCAAAGACTTATATAGTTTTTAATAAAAATTCTTTCATTGTTGAGGAAACAATACATGTTAAGTTTCATGAAACTGATCCTTTTTTTCAAATAACCCCAACCAACATCCTCATATGTTATTTCTAAAACTGATTTTCAACCTTTGTTAGAAAGTTCTTCTCATAAGGAAATAAATCAAGATATGTTTATGAAGTTATTACTCCATAATATTTACTACCTATTGTTAAAGAACATACTTTTGAAAAACCAAGAATATAACTATTTCTTAGGAATCATCATAGATAAAGTAACATTGGTTATGTAGATCAACAACTTAATACAAGAAGTTCATTAAGAAATGAAATTAGAAATAATGATTTTTTGTCCCAATTTGAGCCCAATAATCTTGATGAGGCTTTAGGTGATAAGGACTGGATTATGTCAATGTAAGATGAAATCAATGAGTTTGAATGGATAAAAGACTACAAATTAGTTTAAATACCTACAGAAACTTTTATAATTGGGGTAAAATGGGTTTCTTAGAATAAATTTGAGGAAAATGGAATAATTTTTAAAAATAAATCTAAACTTGTGGCTAAGGGTTATAGTCAACATGAGGGAATATATTATGAAGAAACACATGCATCGTAAGCAGGAATTGAACCTATTCAAATACTTATAGCCTTTGCAGCATTCTTTAATTTCAAACTATTTCAAATGGATGTGATGTGTTCTTTTCTTAATAGATATATTTAGGAGAAATTTTATGTTAGAAAAACCTAGTTTTGAAAATAAAAAACATATAGAATATGTTTTTAAACTTACCAAATTTTTATATGGACTTAAGCATGAAACAAAAAATTGGAATGATAGATTAACTGGATTTTTATTACACGATAATTATGTTAAGGGAGTTGTGGATCCAACATTTTTTATAAAATAAGTTAATAAAAACATTATGATTGTATAAATTTATATTTATGACATTATATTTAATTCATATAATTTTTTTGATAGATTCATTTTTGGATCTTATGAAATTTGATTTTGAAATGAGTATGATGGGTGAGTTAACATATTTTCTTAGTTTCCAAATTTCCAAAAAAAAAACAAAAGTAACCTTATATCTCAAAATAATTATATAAAAGATCTTATTAAGAAATTTATATATTAAAATACTAAAATTATTAGTACTCTTATTACTACCACCAATACTTTAGATCTTGATGAAGATGGGAAACCAGTTGATCAGACAACTTTTAGAGTTATAATATGAAGTTTACATAACATCTAGTCATTTAGATTTAATGTTGTCTATATTATTATGTGTAAGATATCAAGACCATCCAATATAATCCCATAGAAAAACTTTAAAATGAATTTTTAATTATCTTAAAGGAATTATGGATATATTCCTTTTCTATTATTCTGGATTATTTTTGAAATAAAGAGAATTTCATATGAAGACTTTGGTGGATGTAGAATGGATAGAAAAAGTATATCAATAAATTGTAATTTATTAGGAGATTATTTAGTTTCTTGGTTATGTATGAAACAAATCTCAATATAAATTTCCACTATTGAAGCTGAATATGTGGCAGCTAGAAGTTGTTGTGATCAAGAGTTTTCGTTGCAACACACACTCATTGACTATGACTTGAGTTTCACTAAAACATAAATACTTCTTGATAATAAAAGTTCCATTTATTTAAGTAAAACCCCAAAACATCACTCAAATTCTAAGAACATAGATATAATACACCATTTCCTTTCTGATAAAACACTTAAAGAAGGTATAATTTTATAATTAATCAGAACGCAAGATCAACTTGCTGATATTTTTACAAAACCCCTTACTTATGATATATTTTAATACATAAAATAGAATATTAGAATGATTAATGTTATGTGATAAGTCATATCTACTTCCTGTTGACCTATATCATTACATTAAGTTACTCCTTTTTATTGGGGTAGTACATATGTTTTATGTTTTGAAACAATATTGTAGTTTTTTCTTGAATTTTTATCATTCTAAAATTGATTTTTTTTAAAACAACTTTTATCATAATAGGTTTTCTAGACTCAATTTTTTTATTAAAATTTCAGAGTCATAATTATCAAAAGGTTTTCTCGAAACAAATTTTTAAATAAAATATATGGAATCAAATTTTGTTACAACTTTTTCAAATCCAAATTTTTCATAATCAGTATTCTGAATAAAAAAAATCGAAATAAATTTCCTATTGTAAACTTATCATATTAAATTTGTATTTCAAAACTATCATAATCTATTTACAAAAACCAAAAAGTAAAAGATAATCATACTAATTTATATTTCTACTCAGAAAGGTACTCTTCTATTATTTTATGTTTTTTCACATATTCGTTACTTTAGTTTACAATTTCTATTGTTCTTATTCATTATGTTTTAATAAAACATTATTCAATTTTTATCAATTTTTGAAATGTTTTCCTTAATAGGAAGGATACTCAATCCAATAAAAGTATTAAAAATTAATGATTTAAAAAATAAATTTAAAACGTTATTCGTATGAATCATGGAAGTCATATTAGTTTGGGTTATCATTTAAATAGTTGATCATCTTTTAGAATATGAAAGGACACCCCCAACACCTATATAATGTTGGGTACCCATTTCCCCACATCGGTTCTCCAGATTTTTCCACCCCGACTTACTGTACACCTCAAAAAATCTAGTAAGAATGATTTTATTTTTGTCTGTTATCTAGTTTCAATTCCATATCCGATGGAGACCATGGGTGATTATTCTAAATGGTTTATATTCATGGGGAGTTTGATTGAATGGTATTGGTTATATAAATATGATTCAACTCTTTAAATGATAATTTCATTCCATGGTTGGGAGTCTCTTTTCATGGAAAAGATGGAAAAGGATTTTTATCTTCAATATCAAGAAGTAGTTCATGAATTTTATCTATCAATTTAGTTTATAAGGGAACATGGTAAAGAAAACATTTCTTTTATGATTAATGGGAAGAGATATAATTTTTCTTATAAGAAACATTCTAACTTGGTTGCAACTCCATCATAAATGGAAGCATATTGTCCTTCTCATAAGCTGAACACAATTATTGGAATATTTATCAAAAATAAAGCTATGGAGACATTGTTTTCAGAATAGAAAAATTTTAGGAAAGTATCCCATCAGATTCTATATAATTGTGTAGTTTCTTTTTGGATGTAGGGATATCTCACTCCAATAAAAGTAGATAGAGATTCTTTGAAAGTATCTGATGTTATCGTACGCTATTTTTTGGTGAATATGATGAAGATAATCTTATTTATGTTAATACTTCTCACTATGGAGAATATTGAAACAGATTCAATCAAATCCAAGATTATTATGTTTCCAACTTTCATCAGTAAAATGGTTGTAAATTTCATGTAAAGTTTTAGAGTTGGAAAAAAATCACATCCAATGATGGAAAATATTTTCTTTATCAGTAACCATACGATGACTAGAATGAGATTTGTATTTGATAATAATTCAAAGAAGTTTTCAGATAAAGTTAATGGTGATACATCAGAGTCCAATCCATCATGGAAATCAGAGAAGGTTGAAAATAAAAAGAAGATAAAATCATTGATTTCTCCTCTGGAGAAGAGACAGAAAAAATCATGATGATGTTTTTGAAATGATGATGAAACGTAAAGATGCGAAGAATATAGGGGATCTGAAAAAAGTAATCGATCCTATAAAGGCTAATTAATTTAAAATAAAAGCTTTATAAAATTTAGAAGAAGGATAAAAGAGGAAAAAATAAAAGAAAAGGTTACAAGAAGTTCATCTTTGTGATTTTTTAAAGGAGTTGAAAGGGATTAAAATAATATATTCATTTAGGTATCTCACAATGATCAAATTAATCTAAAATATGAATTAAATTTTGAAGAAACTTTAGTGGTTCATGTGGATATTACTTCTATTTTAGATAAGGGAAATGAAATTTTTGTTGTTGAATAATCAGTACATATGAAACAATGGAACCGAGACTAGATGGTAAGGGTGGTTTGAGAACTATAAGATAGATTCATGAAGAGATAGATATAGAAATTGGTAAATATGTTGATGGAAAATAAGGATAATAAGTAGGAAATTAAGAAAAATATGATAATGAAAAAAAATATGAATAAATAGAATATGAAATTGAATTGGAAGTTGAGGATCAAGAAAATAATGAAGGGGATGATAGTAAAAAAACCCAATCTGAAAAAGAACAATAAGAATCATCCTCATCCTCTTCTAGTTTACCCTAAAAGACTGTAAAAGAAGAAAAATATATAAGTTTACATGAGGAAGAATCTTCTTTATAACATGATGTTCAATGATCATCAAAGAATCAAGAAGAAAATAAAAATTCAAAAGCAAAATTTGATAAAAATACTGAGACTGATAAAGATATCAAAATACATGATCTATAAGATGCTAAGAATGTTTTGAGGAACGATGAAAGGGAATTTTAAAATCAAGATAAAAATAAAGAAGAATAATAAGAAGTTAAAACTGGAATAACAAAACCTCCTCAACTGGATCCAGAACAATTAGATTCTACTGGAATGATAGCTCAAAAATTATTTGACTATATTTCCATGCTTTGAGAAGATTATAAGGAACTATTCATTACTTTCCTAAGATTGAATCAATGAGTCAGAAAATTCAAGATAGTCTTAGTTATAAATTAGATTCAATAAAAAATTTAACAGAGTTAGTGATTTGGATTGAAGCTGAGTTAAATATTTTTCAATAAAATTCCCAGACTCAAAAAAGATCTTTTCATTAGATGGTGAAGTGGTATGACCATGTAGATTCTGATATTAGAATATATGATGAGAAATTTGATGAAATAAATAATTTTATTCTAGATTCAGCTGCATATTTTAACACATTATCTTTAGACATGATAGATTGAGTAAAGTTCATTGAAGAGTTTTGTGATACCACTGATGAACGTATTGAAGATGTTAATGTTTTGAAATAGAAGATTTGAGATATGGAGATCAAGATGACTGGACTACAATCATGTGAAAATTAGTTGATTGTAATGAGGGATTAGAAAAAATAGTTAATTAAGGATGTTAAGAGGTTGAAGACTCAATATTGGATTCAAGAAGAAATAATTCTAAATCTAGAAAAGTACCGCCATATGTTTAAGAATATGAAATATTTTTTAAAGAATATTATGAAGAATGAATGATTTTTTTGAACTCTTGATGTTTTTTATTGAATTTTTTTGAATAATTTTTAATAAATGAGTTTTATTTTCATCCAAATATGATTTGTTTAAAGGGGTTTTAATTACAATTTGATATATGTTCTTTTATATTTTTGTGGATGATTAGTTAGTTCAATTACTTATTTTGTGTGTTATATATTCTAAATTTTCAGGAAACATCAAATCCTCCTCCATTCCTTTATGAGAATAAAAAAGGTGGATAATATTTTAAAAAGTAGTATAATTCTATATCAAGGGTTAGAACACTATATTAATAGAGATTTTGTTTTATCTAAAGGGGTGAATATTTTATTAAGGGGGAGAATATGATCCATAGGGGGATAAATATTCCTAAGGGGGAGAAGTTCTTTTATGGAAGATCTATTCTAATACACTTATCATATTCAAGATCATACTCACCATATTACAAACTTAGGGAAGTTGTGTTTTAATAAATAAATCTAAATACAATGTTATTAAAAAAACAAAGGTCTGTAAGTTTTTCATGTTTTTTTACATTTTTGTTTTGGGGTTTGTATTACCTAAAAAGGTGGAGATTGTTGAGTTAGAGGTTTTAATTCTTACTTTTATATTGCTTTAGTTTTATAAATAACAAACAATTAATTAAAAAAATTTACTAAATTTTTAGGTCCCATGGATTTATTAGGTTTTTTTAGAAAACATTATCTTTCACCATATATAGAAAAAGCTCTAAATGTATTACAGATAAAAACTTATTGTTCTTCAATAGGGTAATCCGAATGAGTATGTGTCTGATTAATCATACTCACCTTTAATCAGACCATAAGATAGACTTTAGTCATGTCTATTTTAGGGACAAAAGTCATGACCATAGAACTGATTATGGTGTCGATAAAATCGGGCTGACCCTCATAAGGATTAACATTCTGAAAATTTATAAGGAATTCCATCGAACTATCCTATGTTTGAAATTGAAATACTTAAAATTATTTCTTTCATGAGGAATATCTTTTAACACTAAAATGGTCTTAATCAATATAATTTCAGACATTTAGTTACACCAGATCGTTATGAGCTTTCAAGCAACAACTGTCTGAGGCTATTGCAACTAACTTGTAAATATGATAATTGGGATATTTCCTATAAATAATGAGACATTTGAATAGTTTGGAGATGATAAATTTTTTCTCTCAATTTTTCTGAATATTAATTAGTATGAACTTATCATTCTTATTCTTTGTAATTTCATTAGAGAGTTTTTGTTCTAAGGAATCCTTTCCAAGGTTGCTTTCTTATGGAAATTTGAATTTGTATTCATGTATGGTCATTTTTAGGATTGAGGGATTTCAGGGATAGGAAGATAGTGAATATGATCCAACAGATCGGGGGCATTTAGGGATAAGAATATAGTGAAAATCCAATCATTATATCGAGGGTTTCTAGGGATAGGAAGATATAGAAATTATGATCATCATATCGAGAAATTTTCCTAGAAAGGGAAGACAAATTTTACTATAAGTATAAAATTTTGGATACCTTTTTTCAAGGTTATTGACTAACTTACTCTTAAGGTTAAAAGAGGTAAATATTTTTAATATAGCTTGTAAGTCATTCTTACATTTTTTATCTACTGTATTAATTATTTATACAAGTTTGACATCCGTTATGGATATAATAGAAAGTGAGTCATCATATTAAAAATTTCTATATTGTTTGTTTTATCAGTATCACTCTAATTACAATAAACCTACTTTGATCTAAATTGGATCCATTGTGATTATGATATTTCAATTTCATATAATTAGACAATTTCTAGTTTTGATTCTGTTACTATGATAATCGGACAATGTGCAAGTCTAATAATTTTACATTAATAGTATTGTGTGTTAATTGGTTTAAATATTTTAAACTATTTTTTTAAACTACAATTCACACCCCTCGTACAAGTATAGTCATATAATAAAATCCTTATGATCTTATAGTGATAATAAATATTTCATGGGATACTGTAATTATAGATTTAATATATATATTATGTATATTAAATAGAGATACCTTAAAAGAAATATCACCCAAATACTAAGTATGAGATTCATACCAAATTAAACACATGTCAATATCCTGATTATATAACTGGTTCAGTTCTTTCCAAAGTAGGGTTCCCATGAATTCTCTTTGGTAATTCATGGTGGATGTGGATTACCCTAAGATTTAGATAAACAAATTTTGTTGTGATATTTTGGTTACACTTAGCTGGGAAACCCTAAGATATTCGATACTAAAGGAATAAATTTGAGTATTATCTATATGATGTATATGAGAAATTATTTTTCGATGAAAATATTCAAGATTCATGTGTGATATTATTGTAAAAATGGCCTACATAAATAGATAAAGTGATAAGGTTCATGCCAAAGAAGGATCATTTCTTACTGAAATATAGATCTTTGACCACTAAACATATTGATGTATGTTTTCATCATTTTAAAAGGAATACATTCATGGAAATTCATTGATAAAAATATATAAAACATGATACTCACTAATAGATATGCCTTTTTTATAGATTATGGAATGAATCATGAATATAATTTTTAGGTCTCTTATAGGTAAGGACTATGAAATAACTCTAGATTGGTATATAATGTTGAGAAGCATTATAAAAGGGAATCATTTAGAGAATTTGATTGAAAATTTTTATAAATAAATTTCTCTAACTCCGACTCATGGGTATTATATACATGTTGTGTATCACACATTTTTAGTGATAAAAAAAGACTCAGATATATATGATAATTGAAGAAAGGTGAAATATATCTATATATTATAAATTAAGTAAGAGTTACCACATTAGAAGTTGTCAATTATGGTCCAAGTCTACATAATGTATTGGTTCTAAAATTAGATGACCATTTTATTATTCTTTCTATAAGAAGAAATTTGATTTCCATATATTATTTATAAAAATGGAATTTTCATTCATTTTTAAGAACAATATATTTTCTATATATATGGATGATATGTTTTATAGCATTGGGAAAATTTTGAATGATTTATACATTATATATATATGAATAATCCTATCGATAAAATTCACAATAAGAAGGTAAAGGTATATTCTAACCCCACTTATCTTTAGAATTGTCACCATGTACATACAAATGAGAATCAAACTCAAAGAATCTATAGAGATGGATTGTTGAATTCATTTGATTATAAATAATTTTACACATGAGAATCTTGTTTATTAGGAAAGATAACCAAAGAACCTTTTAGTGGAAAAGGTGAAAGATCTAGTGTACTATTTGATCTTATACATAGTGATGTTTGTTGGACAAAAAGTACTCATGAAAGTGTTGGTTTTCGGTTCCTTGTAACCTTTACCAATTAATTTAGTTAATATGGTTATGTGTTTATAATGATATCAATTATTGAAACTTTTTAAATGTTTGAAGAGTTTTAGAATGAAATATATAATAATCTAAGAAAAATTATTAAGATTCTCCAACCAGTTCAGGTTAGTGAATACTTATTCTAGGAATTCATTGTTCACTTAAAAGATTATGGAATTTTTTCACAACTCACTCCTTCTGAAACACCATAATGGAATAATGTGTTTAAGGGGAGGAATAATATCTTGTTAGACATGGTTTGATTAATGATGAGTTAGGGTGACCTTCCTATTTCATTTTGGGATATTATCTTGAAACTAATATATTTTTATTAAACTGTTTTCTATATAAATCATTAATAAATAAACCATATGGTATATGAACTAAGAAATATCCCAGTATTTCATTTATTAAAATTTTGTGTTTTAAAACATATTTAAGATTTCAGGTTCAATATTCTGTTTTTATTGAGTGGGATCAAATGAATTATGTATTTTTAAAAAGAAATTCAAACATAGAGATGTTAAATAACAATAAATAAAGTGTTCTAGATATGGAATTTAAAATTGTTCCACAATAAATTGTGGAAGAAGAACCGAATCAAGTTACCCCAGAAACTCAAAGGTCTAGTAAGATTCAGTAGACTCCTGAGATATATGGATTTATCATAGAAAATAATGATGTAGTAATGTTAATTGATGAAGAAACTACTACTTAGAGAGTGCCCATTGAGACTTTTGATTTTGAGAAATGGAGACATTCCATGAAATATTTGATGGAGTCTATGCACACTAACCAGGTATAGAAAATTATGAAGGAACCTAAAGGGGTGAGACCCATAGGCTGAAAGTGGGTTTCTTTTAAATAAAACTGACATGGATGGTAGATTGTTTACATATAAATCTATCATCGTGGAAAATAGTTACAAAAAAATTCACGGCATTGAATAGGAAGAAACAATTTTACTAATTGAAATGATAAAGTCAATTTAGATACTACTAGACATAACAACTCATTATAATTATGAGATTTAAAAAATGGATTTCAAAACAAATTTCCCTAATGTAAATTTAGTTAAGGATGTGTATATGATAAAAACATAATGTTTTGAAGTTCCATTTGAGTCTGATAAGGTTTTGAAATTACAAAGGTCTATTTATGAAATGAAACAATATTCTCAGAGTTAGAAAACCTAGTTTTATGATACAATGCAAGAGTTTGGTTTCCTCAGGAACATAAAATATTCATGAGTATAAAAGTGAATCAATGGGAGAATTATGGTGTTTTTGATACTATATATAGATTCCATACTTATTATTATAAGTGATTTCCCAAAATTACATTTTGTAAAGTTTTGGTTGGATGAATTCTTCTCAGTGAAAGACACAGGTGATCTACTTAAATTCTGGGTATTATAATCTATGGAGATAAATCAAAGAGGATACTTAGATTAATTCCAAAACACACACACACATATATATTGGTAAATTAATAAACTATTTTATCATGGAGAATTATGATAAGGGGTATTTTATAGTTTTTCACGACATCAATCTTATAAAGATTAAAAATATTTCTAAAGAGTTAAAAAGGAGGGATAAGATTCCTTATACATTAATCATAGTATCTATCATATATTCTGTGTTATTTACTCAATATTATGTCACTTATTATTTCAGCATAATAGGAAGATACCTATCTGATCTTGAGGAGATTCACTAGATTATTTTCAAAAATATCATTAATGACTTAAGGAGCATGGATATTTTCTTGGTCTTTAGAGAAGAGGAAAAACAATTGTATGGGGTTACATCGATTATAGTTTACAATATGAAAAAAAGATAATATGGTATATCAATATAGTTTTTTATTTTTCCTAAATAGTGGAGCTAGTAGCTGGAATATTTTAAAACAGTCCACTATGGTGGACTCAACAATTGAGGTAGAGTACATCATTGCATCAGATACTGGTAAGGAAGCTATTTGGATCAAGAAGTTCATTTTACAAATTAGGATGGTTGTAATGTCTCAGATTTTTATGTTTATTATTTTAAATATTATATGGAATTATTTCGAGACCAGGAGTGAAGATGGTACATTGTTTCGTGGTCCAGTGAGCTCAGAATGGTGGTTTGAACTATTTTTTAGTTAAGTGAGTCGACACTTGTGCGTGGCTGTGGATGTTTTTAAAACGGATGCCCGGATTAAAAATATGAGTGCACCGTTGCGTCCAGGATGATGAATTTACCTAAGAATGAGACCAACCTTGACCGGAACGGGTTGAGGAAAAAAGTTAATTTTCAGATGTTTTAACTAAAATAAAAATAAAATAAATTAACAAGTTTACTTTATTTTCATTGAAGGAAACATCCGATGCAGCGCGACAACGACGCAACGGTTTCCTAAATTAATGACGCATCATAAGAACTTAAAAATGGTGACTCAACATCATTAATGCTGCCACATAATTAAATGACAAAATGTTTCCCTTTTTAATGGGTTAAGCATTGTTGATCGTTGGCAACAACTGAGAGGAACCTCTGCTGAATCCGCGAGGCGTTGGAGGAAATTCTCGGCGACGAACGACGACGGATCGAAGTCGATAATCGCTACGCCAACAATGTTGAAGGATCACGACAACAATAGAAGTGCGACACCTTCATCAACGATCGATCCTTTCAAAAGTTAGGGGTTGTTATTTCGATTTCTTTTCCCCGTATTTAAGTTTGAATGACGAATGCGGATCAACCACGAACAAGTTGATCCGTGGACTCGTACATTTTTGCAGGAGGGATTTTCTTTGGGATGATTATGGGGAATTTATCCATGCTTATGTTGTTGTTGATTCTTTCTCTGCTTAAGCCTATTAACGGGAGTGGATCAATGCCATGACAAACGATAGCGGAGGTTCCTTCCTCAATTTGTTTATTTGGATTTTTCTTCCTTCTTTTTCCCTCGTGCTTTCTTCGCGTTCTTCATGGGGCGACGAACATCGGATCATTGAACATCCGTTATATGATGCAACAATCCGAAAATGAAGGTTCGACACTGGAACGACCTTGTGGAGGTGTAGCGACGATGGCGGACGACGAATCAGACCAGATCAGAAAGTGAATTCTTCGAGCGTTCTTCGTGCGGGAAGATCAAAACGCATTTTCAGAGCCGATCGAAGGTCCGAAAACACCGGAATCGGCTTCATGGTGTTGGGGTGACCACAACCTAAAGGTTTCGTGGCGATCAGACGGCTGGATTAACGTTCAAAGCGGCATGGTGGCGGGCCGGCGAAGAGAACTATTTCTGGAAATTTCTAGAATACACGACGTGTACTTCCGAAGAACAAGATGTGTAGTACTGGCGGTGGCATCTAGGGTTTCAGGGTCAGAGAAGAATCACACGGCGTTTGACCCTGGTCACACAGTGTGTTGGACCTTCCCCGAAGCTCGGTGTGTACTTTGGGTAGTACACTTACACGGGTCGGAGTACACGGGTTGGTGACTGTGTACGGGCACCTGGCCGGAGTACATGGAGCCAACTCTAGTTACCCAGACACGGCGTGTACTCCGTACTACATGCCATGTAATATGTTTTTCTACACGACCAGCCTCACGACACGGGCCGTTGCACACGGGTAGTACCCGGGGTCGGACAACACGGCGTGTATCATTTCTATACGCCGTGTACATTTTGGAAAATAGCTTGGTCCTTTTGCTGACCGTGCCTTGAACATCTTTTGGTTGGGTTAGTGCCCCTTCTTCTTCTTTCCTTGAGGGTCAGGCATCTTTCCCTCATGCATAAATTTGATTCCTTCAGCAGGACTTTCTGTGATAGAGTCAGGCATCCATCCGAGAGGCCCAGATCAAGATCCTCTATCCATTCCAGACCCTAGGTAGAGTCAGGAATCGACGTGACCAACTCTACCGGGCGTTGATCCTCTACCTAGAAGGTGAATTCCAGATGAGTCACGGTATCCTCCATGGCCCTGGCAGTGATCCTCATCTGTGTATCAAGATCTTCCCACTCAGGAGTGTGTCTCCCGTAACGAGTGCTTCTATCTACCGTAACCTTTCCACTCAAGAGTGTGTCTCCCGTAATGAGTGTAGCCATCTCTCGTGACGGTTCCCGATGAACAAAACTTCCTGGACGGATGTCACCAGAGCTATAAGACTCATGGAGTGTGTTCTCTCGGAATGAGTGCATCAAAAACTCTTCAAACAGAATCCCTTGTGGGGGTATGCTGTTGCGTGACTTGTCTCTAGACCATGGGTCTGGGTTTTGAGTATATCTGGTTTGTTTTATATGTTCTGTAAATATATACTGTGCATAGATGACTGTACCCTTACTTTGTATTGATTTGTGGTTTTCGGGGTCCTCTAATGAGTATTGTTATACTCACTCCGACATAGGCTTTTCCCGCACGTCTGGTGTCTTGTGCAGAAGAGCAGCCTTTTGACAGAGTCCAGGGCGGACCAGGACAAGACTGAGCTTTCTGAGTTCCCTACAGGCCGAGGCATTCCTACGGCCACGATCGGCAGTCCCATTACCTTTTGATCTTACAGGTTGGACTTTGCAGTTTCAGACTCTTTTTTGTTTTCTTTTTAGTGGGCTTTTATTTTTTGGCCCAGTTTACTTTTATAGTACTCTAACTTTCGTCGTACTCTAATGGTTGGTCTTAGTTGTATGCATATTTTTTGTTCCTTAGTGTTTTACATTTCGGCATTTGTGGGCTTGGAGATGTGTGTGTGTGTACATGTACTTAGGTAATGCCTCCCATGTTTGTGATATGCCTACTCAGTTCTAGTCACTGACCCCTGGCCTATTAGAGGCGGGCTTGGGGAGTCACGGCGTGGGCCCCACTAGGACGGGTCGTGACAAAGTGGTATCAGAGGTGGTCAGTTCTACCTTAGGACCAAGAGTCTGTGAGTTTGGTTTGGGGAAATATTGTTAAGTGTTTCGGGTTCGACTTTCAGGAAAGAGACCCTAGTGTTGGTGCGGAGGCCGACGTATCCATACACCAGGACTCTGATAACCTGCTTTTCGACTCGGTGCACAAAAACACTGGTTGCGGGGAAATAAAAGGTACATGCATCATATAAGAATGGGTTGTGTTTTCCATGTCCATGGTGTCAGTTATCCAGATATTCTCATTGATCGTGACACATATTGTTTCTTTACAGGATTCCTCCACGATGCATACCCACTAGGATTCAGTAGCACGATCCCGAGGGTGACCCCCTCAGTGATGAGGGTTCAATACAGGGACCAGTTCCCTAGGCGTGGCCACTAGGTGGTGCACATGCTATACCACCACTAGTGGAGTAGCCAGTGGTACCTGCAGTACCGACCGACGAGGAGAGTAGGCTTAGCGCACTCCATGTGATCCAGAGACAGAGACCCCTCAGGTTCCGATGCAAGCTCGACCCTCAGGCGGCTGAGGACTGGCTTGAGGTGGTGAGCAGAGTTTTTCGTCTAGTGAGGACACCGGTAGACCAGATGGTGATCCTAGGAGAGAGCCTTCTTTAGGGTTAGGCGGGGCGATGGTGGAGTCTGACCACGTAGACTCATGATGAGGATACTCCTTCATGGACGAAGTTTGAGCGACTCTTCCGAGAGGAGTTCTCTCCGGTTACGCTGAGAGCTGTGCGCATCCAGGAGCTTCTTTAACTCCAGCAGGGCAGTATGACGGTGGCTGACTATTCATCGAGGTTCACCAACCTCGCCAGGTACTCGATGTATATGGTTAGAGATCAGTACTTCAGAGCTTGGACCTTCGAGCAAGGTCTACTGAGAGACATATGAGCTAGTGTCGTGCCTCTATGCATATCGACTTATTCTCGAGTGCTCGAGTAGGCCTTGGTGATCGAGAGATTCTTGGCAGAGTAGAGACAGCCGTCGGCAGTCAACAGCAGGCAAATAGGTGCGGAGACACTGACAGTAGGGATCTGACATCAGACACAGGGATCAGGATGTGGGAGACGTCATTGGAGGACCCAGGACAGGGGATCGACAGTCCAGGGCTCTCAGGCTAGATCCAGTCAGCCTAGGGAGAAGCGATTCTATGAATGCGACGGTAGGGGGCATCTCGCTAGAGATTTCCCAACATGTCGAGATGCTGATAGGGAAGTGGTGGATGGACCACCGAGGCAGAGGCAAAGAACAGAGCAGGCAGATCCTTCAGGCGGTGTACGTGGAAGAGGAGCAGGGAGAGCTGCAGGTGGTGGAAGACGCTGCGACTTACTTCCACCACCACCCCCAGGAGGTCTGCACCAGGCTCATGGTGCTGGGGGACAAGGACGGGGACAGCTGCATGCGGTCGAGGCGTACGACCCAGAGGATCCAGGGATGATTCGAGGTACGATCTGTGTCTTTTATACCTTAGCTGCCGTACTCATAGACATAGGTGCCAGCCATTCCCTTATAGCCACATGTCTTGTACAAAACCTCGAGATTTCACTAGAACTGTTGACTCGATCCTTACGCTTGGAGACACCTACGGGAGGAGACTCAACGATCACACACCTTTGCAGACAGTGTGATATTACCCTTGGAGGTGAGAGTTTCGGTTGGAACCTCTTGGTGGTAGCGTCGAGGCCTTACGATGTCATTCTTGGTATGGATTGGTTATCTTCGGTCCATGCCCAGATTGACTGTTTTAGGTGAAGGGTGTGGTGTGTCCGCCGTGATGGAACGAGGTTTTCCTTTGTCAGAGAAAAGGAAACCAGGCTGCACAAAATGGGTTCATGCATAGGAGGGTGCAACCGATCACTCATGAGTTGGATAGACTTACCCTCAGAGTAGTAGATATTGTGAGCTCTCATTTCCCAGCAGTGGTGACAGAGTATGAGGACGTCTTTCCCGAAGATGTTCCAGGGTTACCTCCCCGTAGAGAAATTTACTTCTGCATTGACTTAAACCCTGGTACGACACCGATTTCCCCATAGGCTTATCAGATGGCTCTCGTAGAGATTCACGAGATGAGGGTGCAGTTAGAGGATTTTCAGAGTAAGGGTTTCATGAGACCCACCGTCTCCCCCTAGGCGGCTCCAGTCTTGTTTGCCAAGAAGGCAGATGGGAGTCTGAGGTTGTGCGTGGATTATTGGCGCCTGAACTAGGTGACAGTGAAGAAAAATTATCCACTACTGAGAATTGATGACCTCTTTGATCAGCTAAGAGGGGCACAATAGTTCTCAAAGGTTGACCTCCGATCAGGCTATCACCAGCTACGAGTGCGGAATGAGGATGTACTGAAGACGGCTTTCAGATGTCACTAAGGTCACTAGGAGTACTTGGTGATTCCCTTTGGTGTGATGAACACCCCCGCAATGTTCATGGGGTTGTTGAATCGAATCTTCTAGCCATACTTGGACCGGTTCGTAGTGGTCTTCATTGACTACATACTTGTGTACTCGGCGTCGGAGGAGGAGCACGTGAGACACCTACAGATGGTTCTGGACGTACTTCAGGAGCACCATCTTTATGGGAAACTCTAAAAGTGTCAGTTCTAGATTCGGGAGGTCCACTTTCTAGGAAATGTCATCTCAGCAGATGGAGTAGCTGTGGACCCAGCCAAGGTGGAGGCTGTGTTAGCAAGGGAGCCACCTCGAAGCGTGACAGAGGTGCGGAGCTTCCTTGGGTTGGATGGATATTACTGGAGATTCATTCCGGACTTCTTATGGATACTAGCATAGATGACAGCCTTGAACATGAAGGGGCAACCCTTCATGGGGACAGAAAAGTGCCAGCAGGCTTTTGAGAAGTTGAGACAGAGTTTGATGAGCGACTCAGTCTTGAGATTTCCAGAGGAGGGTTTCAGGTCCTTAGTTTTCTGCGACGCATCAGGGACCGGGCTCGGCTATGTCCTGATGCAGCGGTATGCCGTGATTGCTTATGGTTCATGCCATCTTAGGCCACATGAGCAGAACTGTGCGACCCATGATCTCGAGTTAGCAGTGGTAGTCTTCGCATTGAAGATGTGGCAACACTACCTTATGGTAGAGCGGTTCATTGTCTACTCTGACCACAAGAGACTCAAGTACATCTTCTTACAGAAGGATCTAAATCTGAGGTAGAGTCATTGGCTAGAGTTCCTCCAGGACTATGATTTTGAGATTATCTATACTCTTGGAAAGGGAAACAAGGTGGAAGATGCCCTCAACAGAAGGTCGAGCTCACAGCTGTTGAGTGAGGTGACACATCAGTTAGCCGAGTTACAGTTATCCTTCATGGATGGAGATGATACAACATATCTACAATCGATGGTTGTCGCCCCTCCACTCTTACAACGAGTTAGGGAGGCATAGCTTGGGGATGTCGACTATGTGGCTTTACGTGCTCAATTATCCACAGGACATGCTCCTAATTGATATTCACAATGTGGGGAGTACATAATTCTTTTCAGAGGATGCACTGTTGTACCAATGGAATTGCAGGAGGTGGTCCTGAGGGAGTTTCATATATCCCCTTTGGCAGTACATCCCGAAGTGGTAAAGATGTACCAGGATCTCCGACGACAGTTCTGGTGGCCAGGCATGAAGAAGTCAGTAGCAGAGTTCGTTTCTCGATGCCTCACATGCCAGTGGGTGAAGGCTAAGCACTAGGTTTTAGCGGGATTAACTCACCCCTGGAAGTCCCAGAGTGGAAGTGGGATGGAATACCGATGGACTTTGTGACGGGCTTACCAAAAACGTCCAAAGGTCATGATTCCATCTGGGTGATCATTTACCGACTCACCAAGTCGGCCCACTTCCTAACTATCAGGGAGCAGAGTTCCGTAGAGAGCTTGGGGCGCCTCTACTTGCAAGAGATATTTCGACTTCATGGCGTCCCCTAGACTATAGTCTCAGACCGAGATGCCCGCTTCACATCCTGGATATAGAAGGGATTGCAAGAGGTTTTTGAGACTCATCTATGCTTGAGTACATCATTTCATCCCCAGACGGATGGTCAGACGAAGAGGACCATTCAGGTTCCGGAGGACATGTTTTGAGCCTGTATCTTGGACCTTGGTCATAGTTATGAGTACCATCTACCACTGGTGGAGTTTGTGTACAACAAAAGCTACCACTCCACCATTGGCATGGCACCGTTCGAGGCTTTATATGGGAGACCATGTTGGTCACCTCTTTGCTGGACCGACCCCGGAGAGTCAGCACTCATGGGTCCAGAATTAGTGCGAGCTACCACAGAGATGGTGCAGGTCATCCGAGAGCAGATGAAGACTGCATAGAGCTGGCAGAAGTCTTATACTGACAGACGAAAGAGACCTCTGGAGTTCGAGGAGGGAGACCACATCTTTCTTCAGGTCTCACCTCGACGAGGGTTGCAGAGATTTGGCCAAGGCGGCAAGCTATGTCCGAGGTTCATCAGACCTTTCCTGATTCTGTGCATAGTTGGCAAGGTGGTGTACCACCTAGCTCTACTGCCACAATTGCATCGGGTACAGGATGTCTTCCACGTGTCGCAGCTAAGGAGGTATGTGCGTGACCCATCGCACGTCATCGACTGGGGCGAGCTGGACATCGAGGATGGAGTGACCTTTGCTGAGTACCCGGTGGAGATGGAGGATCGGCAGGAGAGGATCCTTCATGGGCGATCGATTCCCTTGGTGCACGTACGGTGACATCACGGGAATCTTTAGGAGAGTACGTGGGAGCGGGAGGTTCAGATCCGTGCCCAGTACCCTCATCTTTTTGAGTAGCCCTCATTTTAGCTTTTCGGGGATGTAAATCCCCAAGGTGGGGAGAATGTAATGTCTTGGATTTTTCCGTTTATTATTTTAAATATTATATGGAATTATTTCGAGACCAGGCGTGAAGACGGAACATTATTCCATGGTCCAGTGAGCCCGGAATGGTGGTTTGAACTTTTTTTTAGTTAAGTGAGTTAGAACTTGTGCACGGTAGTGGATGTTTTCAAAATAGATGCCCAGATTAAAAATCTGAGCGCACCGTTGCGTCCAGGATGATGACTTTACCTATGAATGAGGCCAACCTTGACCAGCGCGGGTTGAGGAAAAAAGTTAATTTTCGGATGTTTTAACTAAAATAAAAATAAAATAAATTAACAAGTTTATATTATTTTCATTTAAGGAAACATCTGCTGCAGTGCGGTAATGGCGCAACTATTTCCTAAATTAATGACGCATCATAATAACTTCAAAATGGCGAGTCAATGTCATTAATTATTCCACGTAATTAAATGACAACATGTTTCTCTTTTTATTGGGTTAAGCATTGTTGATCGTTGGCAACGACTGAGAGGAACCTCTACCGAATCCACAGGCGTTGGAGGAAATTCTCGGCGACGAACGATGACGGATCGAAGTCGAGAATCACTATGTGAACAATGTTGAAGGATCCCGACGACAACAGCAGTGCGACGCCATCATAAATGATCGATCCTTTCGAAAGGTAGGGGTTGTTATTTCGATTTCTTTTCCTCGTATTTAAGTTTGAATGACGAACGTGGATCAACCACGAACAAGTTGATCCGCAGATTCGTACGATCTTGAGGGAGGGATTTTCTTCAGGAAGATTATGGGGAATTGATCCATGCTTATGTTGTTGTTGATTGTTGCTCCGTTTAAGCCTATTAATGGGAGAAAGTCAATTCCGTGACAAACGATGGTGGAGGTTCGTTCCTCAATTTGTTTATTTGGGATTCTCTTCCTTCTTTTTCCCCCGCGCGTTCTTCGCGAGGCGACGAACACCAGATCGTTGCGCATCCGTTCTGCAACGTAACGATCCCAAAATGAAGTTTCGACACCGCAACGACCCTGTGGAGGTGCATCGTCGATGGAGGACGACGAATCTGACCGGATCAGAAAGAGCGTTCTTCGAGAGTTCTTCATGCGGGAAGATCAAAATGTGGTTTCAGAGTCGATTGAAGGTCTGAAGACACTGGAAGCGGCATTGTGGCATTGGGGTGACTAGAACCTAAATGTTTTGTGGCGATCAGACGGCTGGATTAACGTTCGTAGCGGCACGGGAGTCGCGCCGACGAAGAGTGCTATTTCTGGAAATTTCTAGAATACACGGCGTGTAATTCCGAAAAACATGCCGTGTAGGACTGGCAGTGGCGGGTAGGGTTTCAGGGTCAGAGAAGAATAACAGGGAGTGTGACCCCAGTCACACGGTGTGTTGGACCTTCCCCGAAGCTCGGCATGTACTTTGGGTAGTACATGAACACATGATGATCTACACGGCTTCAAGCGGCATGACGTGTACAGCTTGGCAGAGGCAGCTATGTGGAGCATGGCGTGTATCCCAAGGATACCCAGACACAGGATGGAGTAGACGACCGTATACTCCATCACACGGCCAGGCTAGGCCAGCAGCGCGGGTCACCCTGTGTGCAGATTACACGGGTCGGAGTACACGGGTTGGTGACCATGTACGGGCACCTGGCCAAAGTACACGGAGCCAACCTCGGTTACCCAGACACGACGTGTACTCCGTACTACACACAGTGTACTATGTTTTTCTACACGACCAGCCTCATGACACGTGACGTTGCACATGGGCAGTACCCGGGGTCGGACAACACGGCGTGTATCATTTCTACACGCCATGTACATTTTGGAAAATGGCTTGGTCCTTTTGTTCATCGTCCCTTAAACATATTTTGGTTGGGTTAGTGCCCCTTCTTCTTGTTTTTCTGAGGGTCAGGCATCTTTCTCTCATGCAGGAATTTGATCCATTCAACAGTAATTTCTGTGATAGAGTCAGGCATCCATCCGAGAGGCCCAGATCGGGATCCTCTATCCATTCCAGACCCTAGGTAGAGTCAGGCATCGACGTGACCAACTCTACCGGGCATTGGTCCTCTACTTATAAGGTGAATTCCGGATGAGTCGGGGTATCCGCCATGGCCATAGCAGTGATCCCCATCTTTGTATCGAGATCTTCCCACTCAGGAGTGTGTCTCCCATAATGAGTGATTCTATCTACCATAACCTTTCCACTTAGGAGTGTGTCTCCCGTAATGAGTGTATCCATCTCTCGTGATGGTTCCCGACGAACAACACTTCCTGGATGTACATAATCAGAGCTATAATACTCGTGGAGTGTGTTCTCCCGGAACGAGCGCATCACGGAATCTTTGAACGGAATCCCTTGCGGGGGTATGCGGTTACATGATTTTTCTCTAGACCACGGGTCTTGGTTTTGAGTATATCTGGTTTTTTTATCTGTTATGAAAAAATATACTATGCATAGCTGACTGTACCATTACTTTGTATTTATTTGTGGTTTTCAGGGTCCTCTACTGAGTATTGTTATACACACCCCTGCACGGGCTTTGCCCGCACGTCTGGTGTCTTGTGCAGACGAGTAGCCTTTTGACAGAGTCCAGAGCGGACCAAGACAGGACCGAGCTTTCTGAGTTCCCTATAGGCCGAGGCGTTCCTACGTCCATGAGCGACAGTCCCAGTACCTTTTGAGCTTACAGGTTGGACTTTGCAGTTTCAGACTCTTGTTTGTTTTCTTTTTAGTGGGCTTGTATTTTTGGCCCAGTTTACTTTTACAGTACTCCACCTTTCGTCGTACTATGATGGTTGGGCTTAGTTGTATGCATGCTTTTTGTTCCTTAGTGTTTTACATTTCAGCATTTGTGGGCTTGGAGATGTGTGCGTGTGTACAGGTACTTAGGCAATGCCTCCCATGTTAGTGATATGCCTACTCGGTGCTAGTCACCAACCCCTAGCCTATTGGAGGTGGGCTTGGGGAGTCACGACGTGGGCCCCACTGGGACGGTTCATGACAATGGTTCCTAAAATTGAGAGATAAAATTAGATTTAATATGAAAACAATGAGGCTATTTCTTATTCCAAGGAACCCCAGCCTTACCAAATGACTAAACAAATACTTTAAAAATTCTATCTTATTTGAGATATTTTTGAGTGGGGAAAAGTAAAGATCTTTTTGGTGGCTACAAATGAAAATTTTGAAAATACGTCAATAAATCTATTAGTGTAGAAAACCCATGAGTGTAATGTTGAATCTATTAGTATTAGATACCTGGGAGATTGGATGTAATGGTCCTAAATGTATCACGGTTTTATAATAAAGGAAATATACATTTTTCATTCATTAATGTGTGCAATATTTATATTAAATCAATAGTTGAATGCTAATATCTCCACGAATAATGACTTTGAGTTATCACTAATCGATAATCAATATAAATTATTATGGTCTATGATGATATGTTAATATTAGAATGATTATAATCTTGTATATGATATAAATAGTTTTATGTGATATATGAGGAATAAACTAATGATATAATATATCAAGACTTATTATTTAAAATAAATTTCCATAGTATATGACATCGAATTTCATTTGGTCATTGATATATTTAGGGGTGTATGATTATTATGAGGCCCTATTACATATGGTTGGTTAGATACCTAGAATGAGAACCTTTATACTTTGAAACCATTCTTATTTAAGCCTTGTGGATTAGCTAATTAGGGGTTTTTGGGTATGTTTGTGATCAACTCATCAGTCAAATCTCAACGAAGATGATATTTTTCCACTTATATAGAAAGGAAATATATTTGGGACCTTTATTTAATTAAATATAGAAAATTAATAACCGTGATGAGTTGAGTTACATTTTCTGTTCTTGACTATTTGAATGAATGAAATGTTTTTTATTCATTCAAACTGGTCCATCTATTTTAGATAATCATAAATGTATGAGTTTTCTTATATTATATTAACTTATTCAATATCTAGTGGTCACTCAATTTTATGGAAAAAGTAATTATACATGTATAAATGATATATCTTGTAGTGTAATTGTTCATATAGATAAATGAGTATATTTTATGAGATCACATCATACCCCCTTATATATTGAGTAACACTGATATATTAATATACACCATTATTTTCTAATATTTATGAAATCATAAGTTCATATTGGTTTTCAATGCTACAAGGCCTATAGGGTCAAAAAATTAGACCATAGAATAAGTATTAACGTTTTTACAAAGTGTTTTCTCTAAAATAAATATATGTTACTAAATAAAATCCAAAAGTGTTTTGACGGATTAACAAAAGGTTGTGGATTTTTTCATAAATTCCTTTTGGGGTTTTAGTGAAATTGGGAGATTTGTGGATATTTAATAAAAATAGGTCAATAAAATTTTAAAAATTATCTATATCATATGATGAGATATGAATGTGGTGCATATCATGGGATATGATTTACTAATATTGTATAAACATGGATTTCCCTTTATCATAGAGCATGACAGGATTATGATATGAGTGCATGGATACTGCCTAATCTTCTTCTTGGTTTCCTTCAGTTTTGTATCATTAGGATGATTTATTTATGGATTTATAAATATTTAATAATCATTTGAAATGTTCAAAAAATTATACTCCAATGATCATGCATTACAACTGCCAAGAAATAAAGCTGGTGATTTACTTCGTTTATTAAATTAAATAAGGATATATATAGGATAGGGATCATCTTGTTGGGGGTGTAAAAAAATATTTATAAACATAAAAATATCTCTTTTATCATGTTTCTCCATTTATCTTCATTTATAAAGGTACTATCACACCTTTGGAGTTTATAGAGTTCTCACATAGCATACGAGGATTTTAGCAATCATTGTACATACATGTGGAGGCGAGAGCTTGTCAAATATCCCTTGTTTATTAATATCAAACATAATCCTTCAAGATCAATAAATACGGAGTATAATACTATTGAGGTAAACCTTTTTATGTTTCATTTTCTTAATTTTATATTGATTTAGTGATGATAGACTGAGCATTCAAATAGGTTTATTCCACTACGTTGATAATGAGATGATCTTACAAAACCCATCAATTCATATTTTTAATTAATAAGTGCTAATTTAGAATATAAATTATCTTTTGTGGAAATACCAATTCAGATTTTGAATTCAAGATAAAAGGTTCTCAAAGGACAGAGTATTCATTTACTTAGAGTTTTATGGAAACATGGACCAATTAAATAGGAAGATTGGGAAAAATAATCTTTCATTTAGTAAGGGTGGACATATATTTTCAATAAATTAGTTATTATATGGATTATTAAGGATAAAAATTAATATGGGTGTGGATAATTTTAACACTTGTTCTTATGAGATAATTACTTAAATTTATTAATTAAAGTTTCATAAACATGGTAATGTGATTAATTTTGTATTATTTAAATGAGAGTTACTACTTTTATGACATGGGATTTTTGAGAATTGATGAAATTTATTTGTGTGAATCAATTAGGAGTTTTAAGTTGACATGGTAACTGAGATTTTATTATTATGGAAAACTAAGATTTAATTAAAATTTTGAGGAGAGAGGGTTTCCATTGTGAATTTAAATTGTTCAAATAAAAAATTATGGTGGTGGTAGACTATAGGTTTTATTTTGAAGGAGGCCAAAATTTTAATGAGATTTAAATGAAGAATTATATATGTATTTTTTTAGGATAGAGGAAGAAATTATTATGGTAATTTTAGAATAAAGGGGGTTGACATGAGATATTGTTATAGTTAGACGAATAATTATAGGAATCAAATTTTTAGTCATTAAAATTAAATTCTATGGTGGATTTATGGTGTAATTTAATGGATTGATCTATAAATAGATTTATATCTTGAAACATTTTCTTCTTTAAGATCATTCTATATTTTTTTTGGTGACACTGGAATAATTTTTTATATATACACACACACATATGTATATATATATATATATTATTAATCATTTTAACATGTTTAGTGATCTTTTATTTCATAAAAAACTATTATGATTTCTTCATGATAAAGGCATCAAAATGAAGTTTTGAGACATTATTAATGGGCTGTACTAAAAAAATGGGGGTCACATAACTTTCTAGAAATGTTCCCCTATTAATAATCTTCTTATATAACTTATAAATATTGAGTTACATAAGAGACATTCCAAATATTATGGGGCCCATAAAACTTATTGGATCCCACACACTCTTATAGTGAGTTGTACATGTATGTAATATAATTTCATTTTAGTGACCCATGTTGTTAATTTTTAATTTTTCAGTTTAAGAGTGTAAAATTTAAAGGTTAAAAATGTGCATAAGTAATTTTTTTGAATATTTTCAATTCTCATATTGAAAATATTTTTTTCGATGTTATAATAACTATGATTTTATTATTAGTTAAGATAATTGATTCTTGTGTTTGTGTTTTAATTAATAAATAAATATATGGGAATATATATATATTTGATAACTTTTTAAAGAGAAAAATTAATTTTAATTTTAATACTAAAAATATATGTGTATGTGTAGAAGTGATCCATTTGTTCCTAGGATGAAGGAGGTTTCAAGCCTGATTGTCGTCATTTTAGAATAATACTTTACATTTATAGGCCACACAATGAGGAATGGAGTATAGTAGTAGGGTTGGTCTACCTGACTTTCATTTTAGTTGTGGTTGGGTGAGAAGAGGGATAGAAACCCACTGATCATGAATGGAAGAAACTAATGTGGGATGAGGGAGATTGGGAGATGTGTGAGGGTAATAGAGGAAGAAGTTCACCAGATTCAAGGGGAGAAAAATGTGTATCCAATAAAATTTTATGGGGATAGGGATCGGATTTAAAATAAATATTTTTTTAAATCAGTGGGAATTGAATTTCATAAATAAAGGTGTGTTCATTGAGTTGAATTGTAGTATGAGGGTGGAATTTTTCTCTCTCTTTATATCTCTCTTATATTATATCCTCTATTTATATTACTAAAAATCTCACACTTTCTATAAACATATTTATTTTGACACAAATGAAAATCTATTTATGGTTTTTTATTCGTATCGATGAGTAGAATTTATGACTTCTGTTTGTTTTTAAAGGAATCCATGTATTTTTTATAGAATTAATTAAAAATGATTTTCATGTTTTAATTGTTGTAAATATAGAATCATATTATTATATCTCCAATTAACTATATTTCTTATTATAGAGTCACCACTTGATATCTAGTAGGTTTCTTATATCATTTCTTGGCATAAATTTCTATTTTATGTAATGTGTGTAATGATTAAAATGATTTAATGTTTAGTATGAATTATTTAATTTATAAAAATTAGTTCCAATGTAGTAAAATAATTTTCTATGAGATAACTCAAAGTGTTAAGTGTAATAACCAGTTTCATTACAGGTTATAAAATTTATGGGAAATTTTTATTTTTTGGTCCTAAAGTTGGGGATGTTTTTTGAATTTGGACTCGGATTTGGATTTTAAGGGTCTGAGAATATCAAGGTGAATTTTTTAGGAATTCTAGAGACCTAGAAAGTGATTTTAGTGCTCTAGTTATCTTTAGGGAAGGGTTAACATGACTTTTCTGTAGAATTATCCTATAGGTGATAGACCATATCACAACCTAAAGGTGTTTTAGTGTGGTGTGTGTCGCATGTCAAATTTTCACAAGGTAAAAATCCTTACATATAGAGAAACCATGCCATAGTGAGGGTGGTTTCACTATGGTGGGTTCCTATTTGAGGATATTTTACAATGGAAAATCCCTTACATATTACTTTTATTGAATCTTACACATGGATTATGGACACATAAAAATAAGAGTGGCTACATTGTGGTGGGTTCATTCATGAGGATATTTTACAGAGGAAAACCTTAAATATTTACTTCATGGTATTTTTCATAAGGAAGGATACTATCCATAGTGAGGCTGATGTGAGATGGTGGGTTCCAACTTTTGGATATTTTGTAAAGACAAAAACCTTACATATTCTATTTATAATATTGTTTTCCTAAGGTAGGAGGCCAAACCATAGTGAGGGTGACTATGTATTAATGCGTGCCTATATGAAGATATTTGGAAAAGGTAAAAACCTTAAATATTTCCTTTGTAGGACATTGTGTAATGAAGGAAACCATTCCACTGAAAGGGTGGCCACATTGTGGTGGGTTCTTATGTTAGGATATTTTTTAATGTAAAAACCTCACATACTTCCTTGGTATGTTTTTCCTTGAGGAAGGGAGTCCATGATGAAGCATGTGAGGAAATTCCATAAGGGTTTCCTAGGAGAAGGATTCAAGTTATGGAGAAAAAGTTCCACACCATGAAGTGAGAGGCTTGTTCCATGGTGAGAGGGTTCCACCTTGAGGGTTACTTAGGGGTGAAGTGTTGCACTACAGTGGGGAGGGGGATGAATAGTAGGGGGTCCTTAAGAGGAATAGGTGTCGGTAATGACTAGGATTATTATTTCACCATGGAGCCTAAAACTTCACCACAATAGGTTCTGAAGTGTTTTACTTTGCACTACAACCTAATAGGTTACACAAAAATGAAATTTAAGGTGACGTGCTTTTTTCTATGGTCCTATGGGCCACGTCGAAAAGTCTATTCTACCCTATTTTATTAAATAGGGACATAACTATCATTTTATGGTTGGACCCTTCAGTTTTAGGTTGAGATTTATGTATGGAAATTCCATTTTCATCCAATACCCACTTCATTTATATCCTTAAATTCTCCTTGGAGTGGGGTGTTCTTGGTTTCTCATTGTGGTAAATTTTAGGTGATTTATTCCTATTTCTCATTACGTTATTATTCACCCTTATTATCCACTTACAAAGGTATTTCATGAGAGGGTTTTAAAACCAATTCCATTATATAATTGTGGAATTAGGCCGATATGATGGGACCTTTTCATGACTCGAACAGAGGATGTCCCATGAGGATGAACAAATTTTGTTGCTCATCATTTGGTTGGTGGTATGCTGCCATTTGAATTTTATTAGGTCCCATTATTAAATTGTAGGGAATTAATGATTGATCAGGTGTTTTTTGATAGATATTTTTCTTATGAACAAACAAAGTGCATGCCACTGTGCATTGGCATACCGTAACTTGAGGTTTCAGTTAGTGGAAATTACTCGGTGAGTTTTTAGGCTACTATTATTTTTTGAATTAAATTTAAAAATAAATAATAAATTATTATAATTAATTATTTGGATTTCATATCTTAAGATTGGTCACCATGATGATGGGTGATGACTGGTTGGACTTGGACAAGCATTGGTAGTGGCCAATCATGATTAAAGGGAATGATTTTGAATGAGTTAGGTGGTCCTTGAACATATCCCTATGGTTTGTGAATTTGGTTATGTGCATGTGATATGCAGTCTTTCCTCGTGTGTGTAATCAAATTTAAATTGAAAATGGAATTCTTCCTTTAAACTTACACAAGTAGAATGAATTTTTTTTGGGGAAAAAATTGACCCTTGAACACTAACATGATTCCTCAAAAAATGATGTCCAAGGGATTTTTCATAAACACGTCCTATAGGATATAAGATCCCTAGAAGGTAAAAAAATAAATGAATAAGACCTTGTATACCTTGATATTGGTTCCCATTGTACCCTTTATGTGGGGTAGTGTGATGGTCTTGGAATGGTTTTCCTATGGATATGCTATATGAAACCTTAGGTTTCCTTATAGCCTTTGGGTTGGTTAATATGAGTGTTAGGTGGGTGTTCTTCCCATACTAGCAAATGTGTACCCAGGTGGGTGTAACATGTGAAGGATTTAAGTGTACGTGTGGTGAGAGGGATGATATAGTTTATCTTGGGTAGTGAGGTGAATGTTATTCCACCCTCTTATGGTTGGTTATGTGGGATTTACTATATAGATGATTAGACTATGATGTGAGAATGATCCTATTAGGATACATTATTTCCTAAGTTATGGGATTTTATCTTAGTGTTGGGAAAGAGATAAAATGTACCCCATGGGCTTTCTGGACCGAGATGTGATTTAGTGGAGCACAGTGGGTTCCCCAGTCTCATGTTGACCCTATAGAGGACCAGTTTAAGGAGGATAGTATGATGGAATACTATTATGGATGTAGGAATGTGGTTATGTTGAGAGCTTGAGAGGACACCCTAGGGAATGCATTTCATGTTTGGATGTGTGTCCAAACCATAAGGTATTATACATGAGGTTACATGGAGAGGATATAACCATAGGTATATATGATATATATATATATGCAAGGTTTTAGGGTGCTGTGTGACCCCTCAGTTGTATGTGATATATATAAATAAAATAAATAACCAAACACACACACATGAGGTTTTTAAAAGATACAAAACCCCCAATGTTTGTGTTATCAGGTGATAGGGAGGGATGTGGCCCCTTGGGTAATGATTGAATGATAATTATTGAAATGTGTGATGCAAACCCCTAGGTTATATTCTATATGAGGTTTTGGTGTGCCATGGAACCCCTTAGGTGGATGATATATGATGTTTTTGTGTAGGGGATGAACCCCCCCCCCCCGAGTGAATGATATTTGTTGGTTTGGGGTATAAGATACAACCCCATCAGTGGATGATATATGATTGTTTCAATAAGGGGTTGTGACCCCCTGATGGATGATATATACAGGTTCTAGGTTGGGGTTATGACCCACTGGGTGTATAAATAGATATATGTTTCCAGAGAGGGGTGCTATTTTCCCTAGATATGATATGATTATAGAGTGGGCTCTTAGCCCCCTGATAACTATATATATATTTTGTTTATAGTTTCTATGGTAGGAAATGGTTCCCCTGATGGTTTTGTGACATGCTCAGAGACATCAGACATTGGCCGAAGCAGGTATGGTCAATATTAGTTGTCACCACAACACCCGAGGATCGATGATGGTAATATAATTACACTAATAAACATTTTTATTATTACGAACATATTACATGTGTATACACTACTTTACTGGTTATGTTATAGGCACTATTTGTGTTGGACTAATAATTTTTACTTGCACTCTGGTCAGGCATCCTTAACACTTTGGTGCCTGAGAAGACCTCATATTCACAGGCCCAGGTAGTCAAGAGGCCCAATGTTTCATGGTTAGTAAGATAGATTTGATGGAGTTCAAATATGAGGATCAAGTATAGTATTATATACTACTTTTATTTTTATTATTTTATTTTATTTTTTATATGTGATTATCTTAGTGGGTGACTAGTGGGAATGAATGATTATATGAAAACATTTCATTTGATATAGAATGTATTTTATTTTATTTATTATGTGTCATATGATTATAGTTATGGAAAATGAATGGTTATTTATGAAATTATATCACTCCAATGTGATCTTATAGTCTCCCCATAGTAATACCTCAAACCCTCACTACCAGTTAGTAGCCTCTGGAATATTGGGAGGTGTGCTTGATGTCACGTGACACTTTGGTTGAGAAACTGGTGAGTGGCATTAGAAAAAGGAATCACAACATAGTATCAGAGCCTTTTTTATTTTATTTTACAATTTGGGAAATGGTAGATAGGGAATAATAATTCATCAGATTTTGTGAAAAACCTCATACTCACGAGTCATGATACCTTTCCATTGGGAAATCCAGGATACCTAGATTATACGAATATTATTATTAGGTTTCAATTTTATAGTTGATTTACTTATTCAAATATGGTGTTTGTATTTGATATTGTTATTTATAGGTTTTATATTATCCCCATAGTGTAAAGAGGCATGCATATATGCATAATATTTGGATCGTAGGATTTACATGACATACATGTGCTTGTATATTATTAATTTCACTAATGATAAAGGATCCAGTTGTTTAATGTTCCCTAACAACAAATATAGTGTTTTTATATAAAATTTTGGGTGGAATTATACTCACTTGTACATTAGTATTTCCTTCTAGTGATAGGTTATGTGGATCCAATCATGGGATGTTCTTCGATTATGGATATATATTCCCTCCATTTATTAGAAGTATAGTGACCCTTAGTGGGTTGACACCAGGATTGGGTTCCTTTTTTATGGAACCTTTATCGGTGATTATGACATTGGTTTTGAAAAAAATGGGGTTTGGTTACTTAAATTTCCAATAAAAACCAATATGTTGTTTTAGTATATAGATTCTTGGTTGAATAATACTTCACCAAACTATATGATTGTGGTTTTACTCAATACGATTCATCACAGGGTATCATTTTTATATTGATGGTTCTGATACTGTTCCTTGAGGGGGTAGTATGGAATAAATTTACTTGGTGAGGATGGATTATTGAGGGTTGGTGGTTGACTCATCATGTTAACCCTAACATGTATATATAATAACCTTAGAATGGGTGTGTTATCCCATGATTTATATTGATTATGTTTATACCGTAACCATGATACTGTGAGTTACATTAGGTTTTGAGTGTAGTATCAATTCAATACTACAAGATTCCTTCAGTTTAAGAGGGTAGGATCGGTTGGGTACCTAGACCTATTGGTTTCATGTGTGGTTCTTTATGAGATTATTGATTGTGATCCGAGATGGTTAGATATAGGATGTATAGAGCATGGGTGTATGCTTATGATTTTGAGATGATGATTGAGATTTTTGTGATAATGAAAAAGGCCTTGGCATGGGTGATATGATTTTAATTTCATGTTAAGGAAGAACTAAGGTGCTTCTGGATAGATTAGATTTTTATTCAGGTGGGAATGGTCATTTTTTAGATGAAGGATATTATTTTTGATGATGTTAAACTCATGGGATCTTCAGTCATGTTTTTTGATGATGTAGTATGAGATTGTACACTTTTCTATTTAGTGAAGATTGAGATGGATAGTGGAAAACAACCTTTGAGGGTTCTTAGAGGTTTTATCTGCATGAGAATAATAGAGTGATTATTATCATGGATTTTTTGGAAACGATTCATTGTGTGAAGGAAAGTGAATCTAGGGATATGCACAGTTCTTATTTGGGATGTGGATAGGTGAGGGGGATATGCATGGTATATTGAGAATTATCTAGGTTTTATGAAGTTGATGGGACCAGTGATGATAATGTGGTTCTAATAACCCATATTTCTCGATTTCATAGAGGAGATTAATTTGATCTTAGTGGGTTTTGGTATATGAACATACTTGGGGTGAGACTAGGGATGAGGTTTTTCCCAGTGATAGTTGATGATATTTGAAATGGATCATATTATCATCTTAAAATTGATCTGAGATTGATCTTTGATAATGTTTTTCAGGATGGATGAGAGTGTCTTAGATGGAATGACATGAATGTGATATTAGAACTTGTTGGGCATTGCACTCAAGGAGTGGTGTATGAGATTCCATTTGGTGGGGAGAACACTATTGGCTATTGTATTTTGTGACCACATTACAGATGAATTTTTTTGGATGCCGATGATGATGTTATAGTTCCATCAAGAATGGGAAGGGAAAAATATTTCATATCAACACTTGGGTATGATTAGGATGACCATGACCAGTCATTATATAGAGTCTTGGATATAGAGTGGGATATGGATATTAGGTATTTCAATTTAGTAGGGTGATGATAAGGATACTCCTTTGGTGGATATCATCTTATTAGTCATGTATGAATGAACCTCATGTTGGTAGGTCCTAGGATGTGGTGAGAGAAATTGGCGGATGCTCATGATTTCACTAAGATTCTAGTGGGAAGGTAGATCCAATTTTACCTGGTTCATTGGTAGTTACCAGATTTGGGATTTAAATGTGTCATTAGATGGAGTCTATGTGTTGGAATCCTTCTCAAGATGGAATTGGGTGTGATATAAGAGTGAGTTAGATTATAGGTGTTCTAATATTAGTAATGTGGTTATGATTGATGGAGTGAGTGGTAGAGAACCCAACCATGGAATTACAAAGAGTATCTGGTTGGAATTTACTGTGGGAATTTAGGCAATATCTTGATGCCTCGTAGGATTAAATCATCATGATTGGGTGATGGGATGGTATGTCAGCTTGTGCGAATGAGAAGTTTTTGGATAGGTCAACCCGAGAAGTACTAAATGGAGTTTTACATGGAATTTGGGAGTGATGAGGTGGAAACCACATCGACCATGTTGATGAACCACTAGAAGTGTGTTTTTGGTAAGATATTCCTATGGTGGGGAGTTCCATGATATGAAATTAACCTTTATGAGTATAGTATTATGAAGGTGAGTACCATATTATTATGTATGAATTGGTCGATGATACATTGGTTTATTAGGATAGATAGGTGCGATTGGGAATCATCTCAGTGTTGGAGATAATTATGAGTAGGTAGCTTGAATTTTGGTGAAATTATTCCGTGGTGTTTTGAGTATCTTAAAGAAAGATTATTAGATATCATGGGGTATAGAGTGGTGAGTTAGTGGTGAATTGATAACCAAGGCATGTTAGGATTGATGGTTGGAGGACCACCATGGCTTCTTAGGAAAAAATCATTATCATGGAGAGTTTTTAATAACCCATGTCCTTATGGATTGTAAAATTTAGGGGGAATTTGATTTTTCTAGTTTTGGAGATGGGTAAATTTTTATAATCATGACTAATATTGGGATTCTGAGGGTTTTATCATCTCAAGGATATGTTTGTTTTAAGTCCTATGAAGTTATTTGGATTCATAGGTAAATATTGGGGTAAGGATGATATTACTCTACTATATACTTCTTATGAGGGAAATAGACCATGTCACAACTTTGGGGTGTTACAAAATCGTGTTTGTTTCATGTAAATTATTTTTTAAGGTAAAACCTAAAATATTGTGTAACCATGCAACAATAAGTCTGGTTTAACTATGGTGGTTATTGATGTAAGGATATTTTGAAAAGGAAAAAAACTTATGTATTCCTTTTCAAAATTTTGTGCTAGGAATGGGACCATGTTGTAGGGATATTGGATGTTCCTTAGTGGGTTCTTGCATGAGTATATTTTAAAAAGGAAAAACCTTACTTGTTATGGTATTTTACATGTAATAAGATCATGTTGTGGTGAGGTTGGATGCACCGTGATGGGTTACTGTGTGAGGATATTCTTCAAATTAAAAAAACTTATGTATTTCCTTTATAATATTTTCCATGATAAAGAAGAAGGCACTACAATGAGGGTGGATGCACCATGGTGGGTTCTTTCATTAAGATATTTTACAAAGGAGATTTTTTTTATTTATTGGATTTTTAATGAGTATGGAGACCACACCACTGTAAGGGTGGAAATGTCAGGGTTCTTTCTTTCATGAGGATATTTTGTAAATTTAAAAACCTTACATATTGGATTTGTCAGATTTTTCATGAGGAAGATGGACCATGAAGTATCCTAAGAGGCTCCACCATAAGGGGTGGTTGGAAGAAGGATTAAAAACATGGATCATAAAGGCCAAACCATGATGGGAGAGTCCCACACTGTAGTGTGAGGGATACATCACAAGAGTTACTTGGGGATGCAGGACTGTGTCATAATGGGAGTTCTCTACCATATATTTTCCTTATGAGAAGAGGTTTCAAGAATAACTGTAAGGAGGGTTCCACTATGAATCTTGGTACTATGTCATAGGAGGCCCCCAAGGGTGGGTATTTGTGTCACAACCTAGTGGGTTGTACTGTAAGGAAACACATAGTGAGTGGAATTTTTTACATCACCTTATAGACCACAACACAAAGGTACTTATACCTTTTTTAAAAGTGATTGAACTATCTTTCTATGGTTTTTCCTTTTTTGTAGGATGATCACCATGTGAGGAGAGGTTATTTTCAATAGTCTGTATATATTGAATTATCTCATTCAATTTCCCTTGGAGAGGTTGTTCTTGGTGGTGTTATATGGGGGCTTGAGGCAATTTCTTACTCCTTATATCCCCATTATTATCCACCCTTTTTATCTTATGAAATAGTAATTTCTAACTAGGGGTTTGAAACTAATTCCACTAGAGTATGGTGGAATCAGGCCAATATGATGAAGCCTTTGCACGAATTGTATAGATGATACCCCAAGAGGATGAAAAAAATGCTATTTATCATCGTCTAGTTATAGGTATGTAACTATATAAATTTTTAAGCTTTCTTAATCATATTTTATAGAATTAAAGAGTGAGAGGGTGCCATTTAATAAGGATTTTTCTTGTGAATGTTCCTGGTGTATTCCATGGGGTGTTGGTATGATACTTCTCAGGGGGTTGGTGAGTGGATACCACTTATTGAAAATTTTAAGTGGTTATAACTTTTTGAATTAAAGTGAATAATTAATTATAAATTTTTATAATTAATTATGTGGATGTTGTGACTTAAGATAAGGCCTCATGTTGATAGGAGATGACTGGTTGGACTTAGATAAGCTCAGGTGGGGACTGAGATTGATTAAAGGGAATTATTTTGAATTAGGTTAGCGTTCCATAAACGTATCCCTAAGGTTTATAAATTTCATTATGTGCATGTGATATGTGGCCTCATATCTTATGTGTGATTTTACTTAAATTTAAAATGGAATATTTCCTTTAAAATTACATGATTAGAACATAAGTGTCTTGGGACATGACTGATCCTTGAACAATATATTGATTTTTGAGCTACTAATGGAAAAGGGATTGAATATAAACATACCTTATGGGAAATAGAAACCCCAAAGGGGTATAAAAGTAGGGAATAAAACACATTAGACATTGGGATAATTTCCCTCAGTACTATCTGAGTGGGGGAGTGTGATGGTTTGATAACAGATAACCTAAGGATGCACTCCTAGAAAATCAACTTACACTGGCAGTTTTAAACCATTGGTATAGGTCTAGAACCATTGTTATAAGCTATACCAATGGTTCCCACAACTATTAGGGAATTAACTGTTGGGATACCCCTATACCAGTGGTTTTTTGGAAACTGTTGGAATAGGTGATTCAAAATTCCCTTTTACCAGTAGTTTTATAAACCATTTATATATGTTGCTATACCAATGGTTACAAAAACTTTGGTATAGGCTCTCACTGCACTAGCCCAATAATCATATTTCACCATCCCCTCAAATACCATTCAACTAATATACTGCATACTATAAAAAATTATTTATTAAAAAAAATCACAATACATATTAAATTCAAAAAATATATTTTATAATTCATATTTAATTGGTTTATAATTTAAGAATAATATTAGAACACATATATAATCAGTTTTTCATCAAAAAAAAATATAGATAGTTGTTTCATAAATATTAAGTTAGAAATATATGGGATTGATATCTACCTCATGACCATCACTAATATCATCAATATCATTATGAATATGATCACTAGCATCTTTTCCTTTTGTATATTCATAACCAACACCTCTAGGAAATTATTATCCCCCCCCACCACCAGGATAATCATTTCCCGATGTGTCATAGTCATCATTATTAACACCCTCATCATGAACATCCCCATAAGAATCATCATCTTAAACATATTATCATGCATCAATCATTTTCAAATATTTGTTTCTTGTGTACCTCTTGATTATTTTTTATTTACTAGATTGAAAAATTAATATAAATTTCATTAGAAATTAAATTATAATGATTAAGTAAAACCAGACATAAGAGATATCGGGAAATAATCAAGAAATAATAATTATTAAGACAAACAAAGGATAATAGGTTACATTATAGAATCTTATAATTTTAAATTCATTCTTACTAATCATGATCAATTGATGTATGATTTATTGATCCTTTTCTTTGGTTTGAATTATTATAGTTAATGGGTTAATAGATAAACATTTATAATGTCTTTAAAAATGTTTCCCACAATGTGTTTATAAAGATAAATCAATTTATTCCTAATTAAATTGATAGAATTAATTTTGGGATATTGGTTGTTTTATTTTATAATGTATTACTTTGATAACTTTTTTTTAAGAAAACTGAAATATAAAGTGGATTTTTAACTCTTGAATATATTAATTATTTTAATTTACCCTTGAAATTAATTTATATTTTTATAAATTATATGTATTAACATTACTTTAATAATTGAATGATTATACTATGAGACCATTATGGAGAAATGGTGGTGGTGGCCCAATAGGGATTTAAAAAATATTTTTAATTCATTTACTGAAATGTTATGAATAAATGACTTAAAAAATATATTTTAAATGAAATATTGATTTGATACTAAATAATAATGATTTTATAAAATGTTAATTTGAACATTTAAGTTTTTTAATGATTTAAGGAGATTTATGGGAAGATTCTATGATTAAGAGCTAGGAAATTCTGCCCATTTTGAATATTTCAATGTCATTTTGAATTTCATGATTAGTTTTTCTTTTTAATTTGTTTTTTGGTAAAATAAAAAAATTAATTTATATACATCTAAAACTAAAATTATTAAATGTTTTATTTAATTATTAATTATTAGTTAGTTTCCTTTTTAAATTCATAAATTTAGATTAATGATGTTTGAATTCCAGATTGAACATGTATGTTTAATTCTAAGTTTTCATGGGTTTATGTTCATAATAACTTATAAATTTAAATAAATTAAAAATTTTACTTTAAATATCTTAATGTTCAACATTATGAAAAACAATGTTTCAATATCATGTTTTTAGTTTTTGGTCATTTATGTTTGTTTATAAAACGAATGTTCAAGGGAAAAGGTGCAGTTTTTCTAAATTAAGGTCTTGTTTGGACATCATAAATTACATTGATCACACAAAAACACAAAAACATATATATCAAGGATTTTATTCCAATTTTTCTTCAAAACAATCTTATAGTTTTGAATATGGTGACTTATAGATAAAATAATTTTTTGACTGGTGTTGGGTGGTTATATTTGGGATGAAAAGGTTTAAAAGTCATTCATTAAATTAAAATTTATGATTTCAATGGGAGGGTTTTTTAAAATGGAGGTTGGGCTTATGTGTTTGTATAGAGAGTGATTTAAGGGGAACCAATATCAAAACATAAGGTCTTGTTTATTTTTTTTTGTATTTTCTAGAAAGACTTTCTTAAAGTAATATATATTTTCCAACTTCTATTAGTTGAATAAAAGTATTCTGATTTTAGTTTTTATAAATAGTTTCGAGTTTATTTAGATTATTAAAAAGGTTTTTTATTATTAATAAGAGTTTAAGTTCGATAGTTTTTAAGATTTTTTATTTAAATAACATTTAAGTTTAATTTCATTTATTGATGCTTAAATTTTAGGTTAAGGGAATATTTAGTTGGTGTTTATATACTTTAAAATTGCTTAAATTTAGTAAGTATAATGATTTTTAGATGGTATATATTGGTCTTGGTCTCAAAATAATTCCAAATTTACCATTCATTTTTGAACCATGTGTTATATGTATAAATAGGAATATTGGATTTGTTTTTAATTGATTTTGTTCATGAGTTACAAAAATAGAATGTTCATTATATAAAATGACATGAAACTTATAATGTTTCATAATGTAATGAGTGATGGAATGAGTAATATTAATTTTAATTTTCTTCTAAAAGTTAAAATATGACTATAATAGATATATTTTAGTTCCTAAAAATTATCAAGAAATTTTGGGTTTGAAATTATGAAAAATGGGAAAACACTAGGAAATTCCAATGCATGGGTGTTGCATGGGTATAACCTTAAAAATATAACAAAAAATAGTTCACCAATACATTCAAGGTTTTTTCCTTAATTTTTTTCTAAATGTTAAAATATTTATTTAATAGATTTATTTTATACACTAAAAAGTCTTTGGAGTGTTATCGGTCAAAATTTTGAAAATCGGGCAAAGACATGAAAATTTCGACACATGAATGGGTGAAGAATGGGTATAAAATATAAATTTAAAGAAAATAGTTCATTGATAAATCATTTTTTAAACCAAAAAGTAATGGATATACATCATTGTAACTAATTAAACTCAATTTTACATGGAAATTAACTGTATTTTCTCATGCTCTAGTATAGTTGTTCACACAAAAGTATGGATATACTTCATTGTACTCGATCATCACCTATGTTTATATTTTCCATACTTAATGTACATGAACTTGAGTCAGTAGAATAATCTAAATAATTCCAAGAAACTATTGGAATACTTTCCTTAATTAATACCATATTGGATGAATGATGAAAAAAATTTAGGGATTAATTAGTGGAATTCAATGGATGATTTTTCTAAAAGGTGTTCTTGGTACATTAGTCCCACTTTAAAATAGACAAGTATTATTAAAATAAATATAATATAAATGTAAATTAAAATTGGGGTAAACTAGAAAACTTTAATGAAATCCATTGAAGATAAGAATCTAGTATACATGTGATAATTTCTTTTAAATATCACCTTATATCATAATTTTCATTATTTACGGAAGTTGAGAATATGTAGTTGATGATAGAAAGATAAGTAGAAATGCGATGAGGTTTTATTTTTGTATTTTTAAACATTTAAATTTCTTTATAATGGTTCAGATAATCAAGTTGAATAAAATTATTTAGGTCTTAATATTGTTTGGTTTCAACATATAACTTAAAGTTATTATATAAATTAATTGTATTAATTCCATAAAAAATGAACATTAATTTATTTTTTCATAATAAATACACTTTCCAAATGATTTAGTTTTGAAAACAAATTCTTAAGAAATTCATTCTCTTACCATTTTTTGTTAAAATATTGTTTTTAGACCCCACATTTCTATTTGAAACTTTTTTTAAAATTTAGGGCAATATATATTTTTAATAAAGTGATAAGTTTGAACATAATAATTAAACCATTTTTAACTAACATAATATTAAATGTAAAACTATTTTATTATTTCATGTAAACTATAAAATCATTTTACATGTAATCTATTTTTAGTTTCCATGTAAACTTTTTTCAGTTTACATATAAAATCTAAAATTAATTTATCCATTGAATTTGGTAATCAAATAACGTTACATTTAATTACATGAAACCACTTCAGCTCAAAAATAAATATCATGTTCTAGTTGAATACAAAATATTAGAAAATTAAAGCAGATTTAATAATTCAAACCTAAAATATATAAGTAGAGATAAAATGAATGAATTGAGAAAACAAATGATTGCTTCTATATATTACCCACCACTATTAGAGAAGAACATTGTCCCACAAGACGTGAAAAAATATATCTTTGATACATATGTTTTTAACATGAAAAATAATCTAAATACCAAATTGAATATAAAATTTATCAAAGAAAACTAGTAGCTAACCAAATTAATCATAATATATGGAATATACTATAATCAATTCATAATAGTGACTACCCAAAAAAAGTATATAAAACATGAAATATAAAACAACTAATACATACTATTAGATTTTATATGGGTAGTGAGTGACTATTGAATGAACATTCATTAATTACCAACATGTCTATTAAAACATTTCACATCATAATACATTGAAAATAATTATACAATTTTTTTTTCATTCGTTAGTTAAAATAAAACTATTAAATGAATAATCTCATAACCTCTAATACTTTATAATAATAATAAATTACAACAATTATTTATTATATAATCACCAAATATTGAATACACAAAAAATAATTTTATATTGGATTTAGGTTGTGGTAGTGACTAACTACATTAAAAAATACATCAACAATGAGTATATTTATTATGAAATATTATAAAAAATATAACCTAAATGAACCTCAGTTCAATTAATCAAGAATAATTTTGACCTAATGAGGTCTCAATTGTTGTTTGATACATAGATAAAAATGAAAATTATTCCTGGTAGAATATATGATACACTTAGAACTAATTTATTTGATGTTCGAGAAGAATCTAATAAATAAATAAATGTATTAGGGGAAACCATCTAGTAGAGTTGAGGGGGGATTCCATATAGGTGTCTGGGAGTTAGGGATTACGGGGGAGGGGATCCCACACAGATGATTTTAGGGGAAAACTATAACAACGATTTGATGAAACTATTAGTATTCACACTATATACCAATGATTTGATAAAAACATTGGTATATATGTGTTGGTATAGGTTTATTTTCAAATAGTGATAGGGCATATGAAACCTTGGGTTTCCTTATATGCGTTGGGTTAGTTAATATGTGTGTTGGGGAGAGTCCCCCACCATTAGTATGCATGTTCCTGGGTTGGTGTTCCATGGGAAGGATTTAAGTGTAGGTATGGTGATAGGATAGGCCCCATTTAGCATGGGAAGTGTGGTGGACATTAGGTAACTATTTTATGGTTAGTTATGTGGGTTTTCCAATATGGAAGTTTAGACCATGATGTGAATATGTTTTTTTGTGAGATGTCATGCCCTTAGTGACATTATTTGACTCTAGAGTTGGGGCAGAGAGAAAGGTACCATGTGGGGGGTTTGGAATGAGGTGTGACATAAGGGACCACAATTTGTGCCAAAATCTCACATTGACCCCAGATAGAAATAGTACATGGTGGATAGTATGATGGAATCCTAGTATGGATTCCATGATGATCCTATGATAGGTTCTTTAGAGGCTAGCCTAAGGAATGTGTATCAGTTTTTGGTGAGAGGATAAACCATATGGTATGATATATGAGGTTCTAAAGAGAGGATATTCCCCTAGGTATATGTGATATATATATATATATATATATATATCTGTGTGTGTGTGAGTTTTTTTATTTTAATGATATCCCCTTGTGTATGTGATATATTTAGACACACACACAAACATATGAATATGAGGTTTCTGGGAGAGACGACACCCCCTTGGGTATGTGTTATCATACGTTGGGGTGGGATGTGACCTCTAGGTATGGATGTCATTGTTACTATTCTAGGGTGGGATGAAAACCCCTGGTATGTATACTATATGATGTTATAGTAAAGTATACGACCTCTAGTGAATGATATATAATGGTTTTGGATAGAGGATGTGACCCCTCAATGGATTAAATGTGATGGTTATGGATAAGGGATGAGACCCCTTGGGCGGATGATATATAAAAATTCTAGGTAGGGGATGTGACCCCCTGAGTGGAGGTATATATATAAGATCCTAATAAGGGGTGCTACTCCAACCTATTTGATATGATTTCAGGGTGTGTTCTTATCCCCAAGATGACTACGTATATTGTGATGTTAGTTTCTAGACAGGTCATGGTTCCCCAAATGGTTGTGTGACATGCTTAGATATATCTGACACTTGACGAAACAGGTATGGTAGATCCCAAGTTTCCCCTTAGAACCCAAGGATAGATGGTAGTTATTTTATTATGATTTTAAATTATTATTATTATTATTATTATCATATTTCATGTGAATACAGTAATTTACAAGGTATATCCGAGACACTGTTGTTGGTGGCCTACTGTGTTTTACTAACACCATACTCAGGTGTCCTTGCCACTTTGTTACCTAAGCATACTGCATGTTTACAGGTTTAGGTAGGGAATCGAATCAGTTTTGTATGGTCTAGCTTGATAAATTGGATGGAGTTCGGAGATGAGTCTCATTGATCATAGTATAGCCTAGTTGTATTTTTATTCATTTTTTTATTTTATATATTTCTTATGACTATTGGGTTATAGTTGGGATGTATACTTATATTATATAATTTCTTTTGATATATAATTAATTTTTTTTATTTATTCTCCATACTCTAATTATCATTATGGATGATTCTTGGTTATTTACACTATTTTATCACTCTGATGTGAGGGTTTAGTCTCCCCAAAGTAACACCTTAGACCCTTATAGATAGTTAGTAGCCATTGGCATTCAAGGAGTCACTCTTGAGGTAACATGAAACTTTAGAAGGGACACTGATGAGTGGTCATGGATAAGGGTGTCATAATAATAATTTAATTTTTGTGTTTTATTATTGAAATCATATTATTTCATAATAGATGTATTAATTTAATATGGATAATAGTCTATTAAATTGATAAATTGTCATATATTTTAGTGGAATAATTAATGAGGTTAAGGTGGACGTTAAAATTGATGGTTTAGTATTGTTTTAAAGTGTTGATCTGTTATTTATTTCTTTTTATAATTTATTTATATAGGATCAAAGAGTATATAATGGATATAAGATGGGGTGGGGGTGACTTGTAGACTAAAAATTAAACTAAATAAAATACCAAACCTCTTAAATCAGATTTATCATAACAAAAAATCATTTGATGATTATAATTTGTAAATTGGACACAAAGAAAACCTGATGATTAGAGTTTAGAAACTTTTAATGAAAAAAACATTTTATTAAAATTCCCAGTGGAATAAAATTACTTTTAAAAAAAAATAGAAAAAGAGATTAATAAAAAAGTAACAATGACTTAAAAAAATATATGAAAAATTTTATATTCTTAAACCTTAAGGGTTAAGGAAGTTACTAATCCTAAATTTAGATTTCCCTAGATTTTAACCTAAACGTAAGGTTTGTATTTCCATAGAAAGAAATCCCTTAATCATAAATATTGAGATCAACTCTGTCTTCTTATCCCTAGAAAACCTTGATCAACCTGATCAGAATAAGTAGTCTTTATATCCCTGAAAAACCTCAATATAAACCTAGATGGTATACAATGGATACAAATGTAAATGTTATGAGGATTTGACAATACTCAATCAGATTCCATAGAAAAAGCACTCTAAAATTTTACAAAGTGAAAGTAACGAGTAGTTACAATAGATAAAATATTAAATTGGTTGAGTCACAAAAGAATCATCTCCCAACTCCTCAAATATACCTCTATTTATAGGCATAACTCCAATGGTCATATTCTATGACTCTTAGACTTGGTTGAAACACCCTCACATGAGCTTCATCTTGGAAGTTCCACATATACATATTCATATAATGTCATCTCGATAGCACAATTATAATGTCATAAAAATTATTCCATATGATAGAAATTATTCTAACCATATGATTATAAACATTATTATTCTGGTTGAATAAATTGAGTTTAGTCTAATGGATAAAAAAATTAGCTCGATGGACTAAAATCATTCAGACCGATTGACTATAATTAGTTTGAATGACATAATAATCTCATTAAATTAAATAGACTAAATAAAATCACATTGATGGACTAAACTCAGTCATAATGATAGACTAAACTCAGTCACATTGATATACTAAATTCAATCACACCAATAGACTATACTTTTGTTAATCTGGTTGAATGATTTTTTTTAATCTGATGGACTTGACTTTTATCAGTATGATGGACCATACTTTATTCAATATGATGGATCACACTTTAGTTAGTCTGATGGATTAGAATTTAGTATGTATGATGGATAACACTTTAGTCAGTCAGATGGAAAAGACTTTAGTCAGGTCGATGGACTAGACTATGTGCAATTTTTATAATCATCAGCTTAGAAATAATTCTTTGTTCGGTAGAATAAATGGGTTTCTACAAAAAAATTCTAAAAGACTTGGTAAATATAAATTTAGTGAATCATAGTGTCTAAGAAAGTGTGTTGTGATTTTAAAAACTAAGGATAGAAAATATAGAAAGTAAAGTCTTTGACTGAAAAATTTATTGACGGAATAAATACTACTTTTTTTTGCAACTCAATTCAATGACAACAAGGGTGTTTTTACAAATTCGTGTTTCTTTAATTTATGTATTTTGTTTATAACACTTCTAGAAAATAAGTTTGATATGATTATATCTATTGTAGAATAATCTTCATATTTTTGGGGATGCTTCTATTAAGATTTTATGATTTTTAAATGATAGTTTAATTAATGAAAATATGGTTAACCATACTAAAAGTGAAAAAATGATGATATTGGCTAGATTAATTATGGAATTGATGTATCCTTTAGTATATCAATTCAAGGTGGGGTAAGTGAACTAGAAATTTTGTTTTAAAGGGGATATAATTGTGTTTTGTGTTAACTAAGGGCTAAAAATGTTATTTTCCAAGCTCAAAGTGGAGAATTAATAAGGATAATGATATATTAATTTGAATAATCATTAAGAATGGTAATTTAGTGATCTCATATGGTGAAATATGGGCTAGAAATAAAGTTGGAAAGGGTTATTTATTATGTTCAGTGTTAAATACTACATAATTAATTCTTGTGATGAGATCATTATTTATGCTATGTTTTAGGGAATATTAACCCTTTACATTTTTAGTTAAATTGTATTTTTTCTGATGAAATGTGCATGTTCATGTGTGAAAATGAGGTTTTAAATGGGATAATTATGCTCTGCTTACCATGGGACTAACCATATGCTTGGGAGGTAAATGTGTGTGCTTGGCATATTACTTAAAGGCATGTAAAAAAGATTGAATTAAAATTTAAATGTGTTAAAAGAAATTATTAAATGAAAAAATATTTTTTTAATAATCCTTGGATTAAAATGTGAGTTTAAGAGGCCCAATTAATGGTTCTTGATGTGTTATCTATTTTTGAATTATTATTATTAAATTATATAATTAAATTTGTGAATTCATGTTGATTTCGTTTGTTTTACAAATGGGATTTTGTAACAAAAAATCTGATGTTAATACTAAATCAATTTCATTCCATATTAATATTTATGATTTATATTTCATAGAGTTATATCCATTATAAAGATATTAAGTAATTTTTTAACAAAAAACAAAATAGTTTAATTATTATTAAATTTGTTTACATGTATTATATGGTTTTATTTAAAAGATTAATTTATAAATTTTATAATATAAATTTTAAAAATTGATATCATTTTTTATATCTACAATTCAAAATTAAATTAGAGTTATTTTATTGGGAATTTTATAAAAAAGATGATTTTTGGGTGAATAGTAGAAAATACTGTTTTTTAAGAATAATGTATTTTATTTCATGTATTTAAAAATTCAAATTATATTTTTGATTGGTTTTAAAATTTAATAATTTCATTTTTATAAAAAATAATATAATAAATGTCATTAGAATCAAAATTACTCTTTCTTTTGGTATAAAAACATTTTTGTACTTAAAAATTCACTTTTCTAGAAAACTAATTTTATTATATTTTGTGGGCTTATATTAAACTTAATTTAGGAAAATTATATAGATTGAATTTTATAAAAGGCAATAAAAAATGTAAATCATAATTTTGAAATTTTTTAATGATGTCACATACTTTTTTGGTTATTATGAATAAAAATTTTGTTAAAAAGTCAGTCACCATGGTAAGAGTTAATACATGTTAAAAGGGTTAAAAAAGATAAGAATAAAAATGGCCTAATTTTTTTTAAATATTATTTTATTGTCATATTTTTAACCTATATAATCTGTTCTTCAGCAATGGGTCATTTGTATCCATTTGGACTGAGTATATCATTAATATTTTTTAATATTTTGAATAAATTCCAATTGTGCCATCTCCCTCAATTATCAAAAGACACCCCAACACTATATTATCCACACTTAAAGACCCTTTTATACAAGCCTATACTTACCCAAATACCTTCCTAACATCCCTTAACATGTTGTAGATGAACTATTTTTATCAATATACCAACCTAATAATTTTTTAGGTTTAAACATAAGTAGGCTTCTCGAAGAAGAGGTATAGTTCTTAATCGAGTGTTTTATATTTATTTCTTCATTTAACTCATTCAAAAACCTCCAAAAAAATGTGATATAATAACATAATTATCTCTAATATATTTAAATATTATTATGTTTATTTTATAATCTATTTTCACATTTTTTTCGATCTTATGAGAAATTAAATCATCGCTCGTGCGTATGTGTGGACTACCACCTCCACGAAGCGATGTGTTTCGTTTTTATCACTATATCATATGGAGGGTTAAAATAATTGAAAAAATTATTATATATGATATTACTAATTATAATTTCTAAAATAAAATATATTACCTATTTTCTTTGTAATGACCCAAACCTTTATTAATGAAAATTCATCTTGATCTAATTAAATGTTTTATAATTTAAAATGGTTATGTAAAGCTTATAAACTTCCTTGGTTTTATGTTTTTTATTTTAAAATACTATTATGAATTGTTACCATTGCTAATATAGCTTTTGAATAGTGATGACATGATTAGTATAAATATAGGGTTTTAACAAATCCAATTTACTCAAAAAAAAGGAAGCGATGGCCTCATCCAGTAGAATTTCTCCATACGAAGACCATTTTTCGGAGCTTGGAAAGGATGTGGAATCACTAGGCTTCGCTCTTGACCAATACCAAGCCAAGATTCAACACGTTAAGCTCAAAAGAAACAACCTATGGGAGAAGTGGAAATTGGTAGAGATTACCACCCGATCGATGTTATCCGAGTGAGTTAAAGAGTCTGTCACCATCGCACACATTACCCGTAGGTCTTATGTGGGTGTTATAAGGGGTTATGTAACAAGACCTTATCACTATGATTATGTGCATTATTTTTTTTATATAATAAATAATATACATTTATTTTATTATTGTTACATTGTAAATAGTTTTTAAAGCACAAATTGTATTTTTCATTAATATTCAATTAAGAAATCTATTTTGACGAATTAATGGATTTTTTTGGAATTAAATAATATTTTAGTAAAATATTATTAATAATTGAACTTTTATTAAATACAAATGATTGTATAATTTTTATGAATACAATTGTAATTTTAATTATGTTTTGAAAGCTGGTTTTTGTCAAAACCCATGAATTTTTGAAAAATGTCGGTTTTTATTTTAAAAGTAAAAATTAAAATATTCAGAAAATTATTTAGACAAAATGAATATTATTTTTGGAACGAGGATGTCGAAATTATCCAATGGTGAATTTTTCATAATTTTCTGAGACAGTCAATTTTTTGGGTAAAAATTAAATACCATTTAAATATATAATGTATTTTATGACATCATAATGACCCAATAGTGATGAAAAAAATACAATAAATGCTATTTTAGGAATATATATGTTTTAAAATTGAAATAATATGATTTTTGGTTTATTTTATTTATTTTAAAAATCCTTAGGGGACCCTCCAAGACATACAAAACATTTTACCTTTTTAAAATGAATTCCTTGAGAGTGTGACTCACCTCCACATAAGGAGGCCTAATTTTTTAAGAAGTTAGGAAATTGAACTTATAAAGTATTTTTTTACACTCTCCTTTGGAAAAAACCATTGGAAAAAACCAATTGATGGTTTGTGGTTTTGATTAGTTTGATGTGTAGGGTCCAAAACCTAAAAAATAAACAATTCCCTCTTCTTTCCTATATAAACGCACCCAAGCTCCTGCTTCCTCTTCATAAAATCCTTTGGATCTAGACCAAAATATGACCTCCTCTCTCTATAATCCTACCAAGTTTCCCCAATCTCCCAATAAGTCTCTCTCAAGCCTCTCCCTAGCCTTTGGGATCACACTTCCAAGTAAGGGATTTCTTCCTTTCTCATTTTGTCCAAATTTTATTATGTTGTAAAGAAATTTTATTTACAATTAAAAATGTTGGGGTATAATTTATAAACTACTCCGTACTTCTATACTTATTTTTTAATGGTTAAATACCACTTTATCTCTCATTAATTCCTCCCATGTACACGCATTACCATACAAAAATTCTGTAAAGAATTTCTCTCTCCTCATTTACATTTAAGTAATTCTTTTATATTATGAGTATAAATTCCATTAAATATGTTGTTAAATGTATCTATATGACCCAATTACTTTCCATTTCATTTAAATATGATGATAAAACCCTTTCTCTCTCATCAACTATTTTTATGAATTCTTATGTGATTCCATTATGCTGACGAAATTGCACTATGATTTTCCAAGCCAAAGTCATTGTGTAGTGAATACCATGACCATTTCTCTATCAAGGGTATGAAACTTTATGCACATTTAATTATTGATTTTTTAGTTTCATATATGAATTCCACATTTCTTTATCGTGTAGTAAATTATAATGTTTAATTAATCCATGTTATATGATCCATATGGAACACTTTTGCATGAAATGAAATGATTAAAAAGGGTGCGCCCTGATATCGCTCCAATGCATTGGGTAAAGAATATTATCCTGATATATCAAGTGAAATGAGGTTATACTTATTCTAATTCAAGTGAAATTAGGTTTTACTCATGATCCATGTGCAATGGTCCATGGATCATGCTAATATCGTGTTAAATACTATTTCCATATTTCCATGTTATGATACTCATGCTATACCATGTCTTTAAGTTCATGTTTCTCTTGCACTCCATTGATATGACTATTTCCTAACATGTACTATATTCTTCATGTTATGCCTTGTTTACTCCCTTACTGGGCTTTATATCTCACCCTTTTATTATGAGTGTCCTCAGGTTTTCCCATGCAATGCTAAGTACGAAGGAATGATGTGGTCATGTAAAAGAAGTTTTCAATAAAATGGTGCGTTTTATGTTTCAAGTTGTTATTTAATGTTACTAATCTAAAAAATAAACTAAATCTATCAATCTTCTATGGTTTATTAATTGAATATTTTATTTAATAAATTATTTTTACGTGAGTAATAAAGAGAAAGGTTGTTATAGTTGGTATCAGAGGGTAGATTTAGTTGTTTTTGGGATTAGGACTAGAAAAACCTAGTGAAAGTCTTAGGGATAAGACTAAGTATAATAAAAAAATCCCTAAATTTTTGTAAGTATTGAGTATGTGGTTTATCAAGAAAATACATCCCTATCTGGATACGAGCAGGTAGAGGTGGCTCTGGCACAAATGTATCTAGGGGTAAAAACCGAAAACACCGCTTTGAACTAGACTCGAACGGGAACTGGTGAACAACAACGAGCCTTGCTGCACTCTTGGTAATGACACAATCGAGGGTTATGATTTGGTAAATTCACAAGCTTAGTATGAAACATTATTAAGGGAATTAAAAAAATACACTAAGAATATATGTTTGGAAGTAGATCATGGATAACATAGACTGATGCCTACAAATTCATAAGTTAAGGAAATAAAAGTAATTTACAAGTCATCTGTTTTTGTCTTTATATTACCCTTTTTGTGTTACCCATAACATTCTTTTTATTCCAGATAATGGTTAGTAATAGGAGGACTCAGACTAACAACAGATACAAAGATCAATGTGATGACTATTTTAATGAGCTTCCCAATCTGATGGGAGCATGAATCATGAACTTTGTCACGATACTCTCTCAGTTAACTCATGTTTTGAATAGAAAAATGGGTCAAGAGGAACGTTCAACCCCACCTAATAAAGAACAAGTCAAAATCGAGAGCTTCATGAGACAAAGGTCTCCTACTATTAATGGATAATCTAACCCCTCAATCACTAAACAATGGATCAACTCCATTGAGAATATCATCTCTATCCTTCAATGTTTCGAACAAGAAAAGGTTCTTATGGCTGTTTATCGTATGGAGGGTGAGGCTGATCAATGTTGGAAAATGATAAAAAATATGAATCCTGAGGAAGAGATCAAGGCATTTGAATGGAATTATTTCCAGAAAATATTTTTTGATAAATATTTTCCTCATTCCCACCGACTTAAGATGGAAAGGGAAATCCTTGACCTCAAGAAAAAAGATGACAAATCTATTGGAGCGTACGAGGAAAACATCACAAGTCTTACATGATATGCCTCTAGTTTATTATTACCCCTGAATGAAATGTTGACCACTTATTTGGTGGGAAAAAACCTAGCCTACAGAAAGCCCCAGCGATCCGTGACTTCGAGAGCTATGTGGAAATTGTCTGATGTGACCTCAAAGTCGAAATGGAGATCGGGAAATCTCAAGGGTATCATGGGGATAAGAATAGTAAGGTGTACATTAATTATGGCGGTATGATGGATAAATTTAATAGGTGCTAAGAAAATCCATCACCCAACTTGCCAAAGGTGCGGAAGAAATCACCCCAAAAATTTCTTGGAGGGGATGAGTAAATGATTTAGGTTTGGAAGAGAAGGGCACCAGAATCTTAACTGCTAACAAGAGAAACCTGTGGCTATGAAAGAGGAGACGAATGCTTTGTTAGACCCGCAACACATTTTTTTATTCCTTTAACTATGAATAACTAGGGAAATTTTCAAATCAGTGCCCTAAGCTAAAGGTTTTTGGAGGCAACCAACAACCTCAAAGGTAACAAGGGAGAGTTTTACCATCAATACCGATGATGTGAACCCTGACAATGAAGTGATGATAGGTATGCTAGTTATTCATTCAAGAATAGAAAACATATTTTTTTATTATGGTTCTATGAATTCTTTTATATCCCGAATGTTTAGTAGAACAATCCCAACCCCACCAAAAATCATGGAAGTAAAGATGTCAGTTAGTATTACAAATGGGGTAATAATTTCATCCCATGAATATAAATCCACCCCTTTCATAATTCATGGATTTAACTTCCCATAGAACCTCTCCATACTCCCTATGGTGGAATTTGATTAAATTATTGGCATGAATTGGTTTTCCTTATATAGAGCCAACATAAATTTTTGTGAGAGAGAAATCACTCTCCATGTGGTGAATCAACCCCTGATTCTGTACAAGTTCAAGGAGGAGGATGAATCTTCTTTAGCACCATCATTTCAAGCATGCATATTACTACACTATGCGCAAATTTATCTGGAATAGATGATTGAGTCTAAGGAAGCAACCACACTTGAAGACATGCCTAATGTGAGGGAATTTTATAATGTGTTTCCAGAGGAATTTTTTGGTCTTCCTCCTAAAAGAGATTTTGAATTCTCAATTGATCATATACCTGGGGAATTTCCAATATCTAAGACTCCTTATAGAATGGTTGTTGTGGAGCTTGAACAACTGAAGAAACAACTACAGGTGAATCTAGATAATGGATTTATACACCCAAGTGCTTCACCATGGGGTGAACCAGTCCTCTTTATCAAGAAGAAGAATGGGTCAATTCGCCTTTGCATTTATTATCAGGAGATAAACAAAATCACAATAAATAAAAAGTATCATCTACCATGAATTGATGAATTGTTCAATCATCTACGTGGAGTACAATACTTATCCAAGGTGGATTTGCAGTCAGGATATTTCCATGTAAGGGTGAAGAAGGAGGATATCCCCATGAATTATTTTCGTACAAGATATGGTCACTATGAATTCATAGAAATACTTTTCTAACTCACTAATGCTTCGGAAATATTCATGGATATGATGAATAGAGTCTTTAGACATTACCTTGACAAATTTTTTGCAGTATTTATAGATGATATTCTAATATAATCTAAAACCAAGGAGGAGAATGAGGAGAATATAATAACTATACTAGAGACTTTTTGAAAGGAGAATCTCTTGGAAAAGTACATCAAGTGTGAGTTCTGGTTCAAGGAGGTCACTTTCTGGGGTCATATCATCACAACCAAGGAGATATTTGTGGATCCCTCTAAGACAAATGCAATTAAGGGGTGGCTGAGGCCAACATTGGTAAAGGACATCTATAGAATCCTGAGATTAGCTAGATATTATCACTGATTTGTGAGAAATTTATCATGATTGAAAATCCCTCTTACCATGATAACTCGAAAGGGAGTCATGTTTTCTTGGAGTGATGAATGTGAAGAGAGCTTCAAGGAGTTGAAAAGGAGTCTTATCATTGTGCCTGTTCTCACATTACCCACAAGTGAAGAATTTTTTGTGGTATTTAATGATGTTTCAAAGAAGGTCTTCGGATACGTGTTGATTAAAAATGACAAAGTCATTGCCTATGCTTCAAGGAAATTGAATGTTCATGAGAAAAACTATCCAACACATGATCTGGAGTTGGATGCAGTAATCTTCACTTTGAAAATTTGGTTACATTACCTATTTGGGGAGAAGTGTGAAATATATACAGACTAAAACATCCTTAAGTATATATTCACATAGAAAGAGTTGAATATACACCAATGAAGATGGTTAGAGCCGATAAATGACTATGAATGCTCAATCCATTACCACCCTGGGAAAGCGAACAAGGTGGATGATGCTCTGAGTAGAAAGGACCCAACAATTCTATTGTTAATGATAATTGAATAGGATCCAATATTCATATATTTGATGAAGATGGGAATGGGAATCATAAATAAGGGAACATCATCAATCCTTTCAAAAATTATTGCTCAACCGTCTCTTTTGGAAAGGCTAAATGATTCTCAAAAGGATGATGTGGGAATTTAGAAGAAAGTGGAAACTATCAGGAAAGGGAAATCCTCAGAGTTAAATGTTAATGGAGAAGGAATTGTGAGATTTGGGTCCGGACTATGTGTTCCATCAAATCCGGAGTTAAATAAAGAACTTTTGGATGATTTACATAGTTCAAATTTCTCCATTCACCCAGGAAACACGAAGATTTATCAAGATCTATGAGAGAATTATTGGTGGGATAACATGAAGTAGGAGATCTCTGAGTATACATCAAAGTTACTTATATGTTATCAAGTGAAGTATGAGAGGCATAAGTCTAAGGGGTTGATGCAACCATTATCCATTTCAACATGTAAGTGGGAAAACATCACCATGGACTTTGTCACTAGACTTCCAAAAAAATCCAAAGGAAACAATGATATCTGGGTTGTTGTTGATCATATTACAAAGACTCCACACTTAAATTCAATTTGGGAGGATTTATCATTGGATCAATTAGGATAGATATAAATCAGAGATGTGGTAAGGCTGCATGGAGTACCACTATCTATTATCTCTGATCCAGATCCAAGATTCACCCTTATGTTTTGGAAGATTCTTCAACATGCTCTGGATACTGAGTTAAACTTTAGTATGACTTATCATCCTCAAACTGATGGCCAATCTGAGCAGACTATCCAGACACTTAAGGAAATGTTGAGAGCATGTTCAATGGACTTCAAATGAAGATGGGATCAACATATTTATTTGGTTGAGTTCTCTTACAACAACAGTTTCCACTCAAGCATCCAAATGGGTATTTATGAAGCCTTGTATGGGAAGAGGTAAAAAACACTTGCATGTTGGGATGAAGTTGGGGAGAAAAAACTCTTAGGTCCAAAAATGGTTAAAGAAATGGTGGATAAGGTTAAGACCATCCAGTAGTACATTAAAGCTGCTCAGAGTCGAAAAAAGAGCTATGTAGATAATCGTGGACGAGCCCTAGAGTTTGATATAGGAGACATGGTATTCCTCCTCATATTACAGTGGAATAGAGTTATAAGATTTTGGAAGAAGGGAAATCTTAGTCCAAGGTACATCATCCCTTTTGAGATCCCTGATCGCATTGGAGTAGTGGCCTATCGACTATCACTCACACCGAACCTATCTCAAGTACATGATGTATTCTGTGTATCACTCTTGAGGAAGTACATTCCTGACCCATTGCATGTACTCAATCCAGAGGTGGTACCATTGGAGAATGACCTCTCCTATGAATAGAAGACGATGAAGATCTTAGAGCATAGGGAAAAAATTCTATGAAATAAGATAATGCCCATCGTGAAAGTGTTTTGGGGAAACCAAAAGTTTGAAGAACCAATATTGGAATAAGGGGAATTGATGAAACAGAGTTTCCCTCATATGTTTTAGTGTGGGAAAATAAAATTTTGAGGGAAATATTTCTTAAGTGGGGAGGATTTTAACGACCAAAACCTTTATTAATGAATATTCCTCTTGATCCAATTAATGTCTTATTATATAAAATGGTTATGTAAAGCATATAAACTTCTTCGGTTTTTTTTGGATTTTAACATACCATTATGAATTGTTACCATTTCTAATATAGCCGTTTAATAGTGATCACATGATTAGTAGAAATATAGTGCTTTGACAAATCCAATTTACTCAGAAAAAGGATGTGATGGCCTCATCCAGTAGAATTTATCTGTACGAAGCCCATTTTTCAGAGCATGGAAAGTTGGTGGCATCATTGGGCTTCTCACTTGACCAAGCCCAAGACGATCTTCAACACGTTAAGCTTTAACAGAACCTCTTACGAGAGAAGTGGAAGTTGGTAGAGATTACCACACAAACGATGTTATCTGAGCTTCCCGAAGAGTCTGTCACCATCACACACCCTACCCTCAGGTCTTATGCAGGTGTTATAATGGGTTATGTAATAATACCATAGCACTATGATTATGGGCATTATTTTTGTACATAATAAATAATATACATTAATTTTATTATTGTAACTTTGTAAATAGTTTTTAAAGCACAAATAGTATTTTTAGTTAATATTAAATTAGGAAATCTATTTTTATGAATTAATGTATTTTTTTGGAATTAAATAATATTTTAATAAAATATTATTACTAAATTAATTTTTATTAAATATAAATGATCGTATAATTTTTATTAAGGATTGAAATCCATTTTTGTCAAAAACCCATTAATTTTTTATAAATGTCAGTTTTTATTTTAAAGGTAAAAATTAAAATATTTAGAAAATTATTTAGATAAAATTAATATTATTTTTGGAATGATGAAATCAAAATTATCCAACTATGAATTTTTTATAATTTTCTGAGATAACTGAATTTTTGGGTAAAAATTAAATACCATTAAAATATGTAATGTAATTTATGACATCATAATGACCCAATAGTGATGTAATAAAATACTATAAATGATTTTTTCAGACAATATATGTTTTACCATTAAAATAATGTGATTTTAGTTTTATTTCATTTATTTTACAAATCCTTTGTGAACCCTCCAAGACTTATAAAATATTTTATCTTTTTTTAATGATTTCCTTGAGAGTGTGGCTCACCTCCACAAAAGAAAGCCTAATATTTTAAGAATTTCGGCCATTTACCTTATAATATATTTTTTTCCACTCCCATTTGTAAAAAACTATGGGAAAAAACAAGGTATGGTCTGTGGGTTTTATTAGTTTAATGTGTAGGGTCCAAAACCAAAATAATAAATAATTCCCTCTCCTTTCCTATATAAACCCACCCAATCTCCCACTTCCTCTTCACTAAAAGCCTTTGGAGCTTGAAAAACCTCTGAAATCCTCTCTATATAATCCTCCCAAGGTGCCCCAATCCCCCAATAAGTCTCTCTCAAGCCTCTCCCAAGACATTGGTATCACACTTCCAAGTTAGGGATTTCTTCCTTCCTCATTTTTGTCCAAATTTCATTAAGTTGTAAAGCCCTTTTATTTTCAATTAAAAATGTTGGGGTATGATTTCAACCCTCCCCCATACTTCCCTACTTATGTTTTAATGGTGAGATACCCTTTTATCCTTCATTAATTCCTCCAATGTACACCCGTTACCATGTTGAAATTCCGTAAGGAATTTCTCTCTCCTCATTTACATTCAAGAATTCTTTTGTATTATGAGTCTAAATTACATTACATATGTTAGGAGATGTATCTATATTACCCCATTACTTTCAATTTCATATAAATATGATGAGACACCCCTTTATCTCTCATCAAATATTTTTAGGAATTCTTATGTCACACCGTTATGCTGTAGAAATTACACCGCGATTTTCCGAGCCAAAATCATTGTGTAGTGAATACCATGCCCATTTATCTATCAAGGGTAATCAACTTTATGAAAATTAACTTATTGAATATGGATTTTAATTTATTAATTCCACATTCCTTTATCTTGGAATAAATGAGTACGTTTAATGAATCCATGTTATATGATCCATGTGGCACACTTATGCATGAAATGAACTGATTAAGAAGGATGTTCCCTGATAGCGCTCCAATGCATTGGGTAAAGATTAGTATCATCATACATCAAGTGAAATAAGGGTTTACTCATGATAATTCATGTAAAATAAGGGTTTACTCATGATACATGTGCAATGGGCCTTGACCATGCTAATATCATGTTAAATGTTGTTTCCACATTTCCATGTTATGATACTCATGCTATACCATGCATTTATGTTCATGTTTCTCTTGCACTCCATTGGTATGCATATTCACTAACATTTATTACATTATTCATGTTATTCCTTGTTTACTCCCTTACTAGGAATTATAGGTCACCCATTTATTATGCATGTCCTCAGGTTATCCCATGCAATGCTAAGTACGAATGAATGATGTGGTCGTGTAAAAGAAGTTTTCAATAAGATGATGAATTTTATATTTTAAGTTGTTATGTAATGTTCCTAAGCCCCAAAGACATTGTAACTCTCAATATTATATGCTGTTTTAAGTGATTATTTTATGTAATAAATCATGTTTAAGTGTGTAATAAATAACAAGGTTTTTATATTCTTACCTTTCCTTCTATTAATTTTTTTGATGTTCTCTGTGGGTACATGTGGAATACCACCTCTATGAAGAAATTTGATTCAATTTTAATTTTCACCATATAAGGATGGTAATAAGGGTGGAATTAATTAATAAATATGGAATGCATAACTTATTTATGATTATATAAAATTAAAATAATATCTAATTTATTTTTTGCTACCCGTTATTGAAATGAAAATATCGTTCATGTGTATGTACAGGTTACTGTATCCATGAAATGAAATGTTTCATTTTTTATGATCACCTTAAATAGTTTCATTTAAAACTGTATGTAATGTATAAATATGATAAATATAAAATTTTTAATATTTTTTAATTAATGGAAACATAACTCCTTTAACCTCGGTCTACACACCAATGTGGGTTTGAGGTTATAAACCGAACGACACCAAAACATCCAATGTGAACATAATTATTTTAGTAACAAAATAAAACATGGTACTAAATGAAATAAAAGGAATAAAAATAATTAAATTAATATAAAAACTGTTATAAATCAAGTATAAAAAGAATACAAATTTTATCATTTAGGAGTTAAAGAATGTACGAAGTTAGAAAAGACTTAAGGTCAAATATTTTCTTTTAACATGTATAAAATGTATTATAATCTTTCTCCTCCATTACCATGTTAATTTAAAAGTTTCAAAAATGATATTATTTATTATTAAAAGGTTTATAAAGTTAATTTTTTATTACATTCTACTTTCTTTGAAAAAAATTATATAGGAACATATTCCATGTTTTCCATAAGAGTTATTTTTGACTTTTTTTTACAAAAGCACAAAATGAATGGTGTTTAAAATTGCAGGATTGTCTAATTTTTTCCAAATTCATATCCATTTTTCATTATTAATATTAAATTAAAATATTCCATGGTTATTTTAAATGAAAATAATTTTCTAAATATTTTGGTAATTTTTAATTTTACTTTTTTTTCTAAGGAAACAGAAAATATTTATCATATTTATGTGATAACTGGAAGCATTTTGCTTATGGGTTAAAAATTCCTTTTCAAGAGAATTATGATAAAGGGGTGAATGATTAAAATATTTTTCTCATTATATTGTAATTTATATTTATATATTATGATGGGTGATACCGATATAGATTACATGATGGGTGATCCCGATATATATTATATGATGAGTGACCATGATACAGATTATACGAAGGGTGAGTTCAATATTGCTCTCTAATGCACTGGGTAATGTTTATTGTAAATAAAGGAAATAAGTAGGGATTTAACATGGGATATTTCTCCAATAAATTCAACAAGTATCAGTTTCTCTCAAACATGAGTTAACATAGGTTATAAATATAGTGCTCTAAAATTTGTGTAAGTGTTTCAATATAATTGTTATGGGTTTTAAACGTTTTTTTTTGAGAAAAAAAGTTTTTTGCACATATAGATATCATTTATTTAATATTATAAATAATTATTTGGAAAATGTAAAAATTTTATGGGTTTTCATGTTTTTAACTAGATTAACATATTTCATTCTTTTATATCATTTACTTTTATTTTTGTGCTTATACAATTATTTCAAAAAAATAAATAAAAGGTTTTATAGATGATTTGGAATAAATAAGAAGTCAAGTTAAAAGTCATGAATATTTTTTATGAAAATAAAACATGTTTCATTTTAAAATATTTATATTTTGAAAAAAAGGGATAATAAGTGGAAGTGTCAAATTTTTAGTATGTGGGTTTGTTTTGTAAATTTTATGATCCAATTCTCTTAAAATTTAATCCTAAAAGGTATTAGATAATGAATGAAATTTAATTATTTTATAAGAATACATAATTATGTAATGTTTTAAGGATTGGTCCTTATTGTTGGAATCATAGTAATGGATTTTATAACTTTATAGGTTAGGATACTATTTATAAAATTCCCTTGAGATATTTTACTCTATGGTTAAGTTTAAATGATATAAAATTTGAATATTATCATTCCTATTCATCTAATATTTTTCTATTTTGAATGGATTTACACAAAGGAAATAGTGAATATGAAGTAAGAAGTCATTAAGAGGACATTTTCCTTCCAAATTAGTATCCTAGAATGGTTGGAATGAGATCTGAATGATCTTTTTAATGATTGATCAATTAACATAGGTTATTAATTGTGGTGGAATACATGTTAGAGAGAAAACCAATTTACAATATTGGAATATGTCCATTGTATAGATTTTTATGAAATCATGCCCTCTAAATTTCGATAGAACCTCAGATCCAGTGGTAAATAAAGGATAGATCAATTCTAAGGAAAATATATTTGGAGTCATGAGATGTTCATAACATCAAAATTTAACCCTTTCTATTAACCATTTTTAAGGAGAATATAATTAGCAGTGGACATCAGTTAAGAATATCATAGGGAGAGAGAGAAATGATATTTATTCCATGTAATGGGATACATTTAATAAAATTTTACAATAGAAATATTTACCTGAGTTAATTTGACTCATAATGGAGAAACAATTATTGGAATTGAGGAAAATAGAGGATTATTTAGTAGTTGTGTGTGAAGAAAATTTTACAATATTGACCAAGTACACACCAAATTATATTCTTAACCATGATAGTAAAATTAATAGATTCTCTTTAGGTCTGATACGATGTTTACAAAGGGAATGAGACTCATGAGAATTTAAAATTTTTGGGAATTTTGTTCATTATGGTGAGAAGGTTGAGATTAAGATTGGTGAAACTTATGTGCATTATGATGAAAAGAGTATGAAGTGTTCAAGGTGGAAAGTAATGGATAAAATTCAACTAAGAAATCTAGAGGTAAGCTCCTAATATTTTCGAAGTGCAGTAAAAGAAAATTTAGGGATGGTTTTAAAGGAACTGAAAATCTTTATTAGTGTGCTAAGTTTGGTCATATGGTTTATGAATATAATGAAAAGAGTACCAATAAATCCAATAAATACTAACATATAGTCTCCTAATGGTGTGAGGTTTTAATATCAGTTATTTGGGGAATTATGATAAAATGTATTTGATGGTAGTTACTTAGGGTGGAATTCACGAAGATAAAAAGAAAAGAGTTGAGGAAAGATCATTCGCTACTACTATAGTTTATGTTGGCCCATATAATAAAATGGTGATAGGTATGTTGTTTTTTTATTGAAATTATAACATTTCCTTGTTTATCTATAGATCTTTACATTCCACAGTTTCTAATAAATTTTAAGGTAAAATGGGTGTATCACCCCATGAAAATTAGATAGAAATTTTGGTAAAAACTCACATTGGAGGAATTTAAAGAACCAATATTTATAGAAATAGTTTATTTTTTTAGTGGAATGGTTTTTCCTATCAATTGTATTGAACCATACATAGTATAGTTTGATTTTATTCCATGTATAGACTGGATTTCAATTTATCATACTTAGATAGGCAAAATAGCTAATAGATTTATGTTCAATGATTTCATAGCATTGATAACATATCAATAATCTAAAAAATTTATAATAGGACGCACTTAAATCTACCTAGAAAATATTATTGAAAATAAATAAACAACTCAAATTAGTGATTCTCCAGTAGTTAATGAGTAAAAAGATGCATTTACTGATTTTTCTAGATTTTATTCTAGTTTAGCAGGTTAAATTTATTATTGAATTAGTTACTGATTCTAAACCAATTTTAAAACTCACTTATTGAGTAGATAAAGTAGAACCGTTGGATTTAAAAAATATTTTATAGTAATTACTTGATAAAGGTTTCATTTATCTTATAACTTAACCCTAGGTGATCCATTTTTATTTTTTAAAATAAAAGATTGTTCAATGAGGATTTTAATTTATTATATAGATTTGAATAAAATCATCACTAAGAACAAGTATCCTTTACCTCATATCAATGATTCATTTGATCAGATCTAGGGAGTTTAATTTTTTTTAAAGATTGATCTCAGGGTAGGATACCATAAGTTGATGGTGAAGGTGAAAAATATTCCAATAATGGAGTTTCAAACTAAATATAGGAATTATGAGTTTTTAGTTGTTCCCTTTGGGTTTTATAATGCACCAATAGTATTCTTGGATCTTATGAATAGAGTTTTCCATGACTATTTGGATAATTTTATGGTTATGTTTATTAATGATATTTTAGTATATTCTAAAATTATAAGGATCATAAAAGAAACCTAAGGATTATTTTAAGACCCATGAAATAAAATAAGTTGTATGGAAAATTTAGTAAATCTAAATTATGGGTATAACATATTTTATTACATGGAAATATTATTTCTAATTTTGGAATAACTATTGACCCTACTAAAACTAAAGCGGTCAAAGAATATCCATGACCTATAAATTTTACAAGGATTTATATTTTTTATGTATTGGTGGGTCGCTACTGGAAATATGTTGGAAGATTTTCTGAGTTATCTAGCCCTCTAAATAAGTTAAATTGACAAGGAGTTAAATTAATCTAGATGAATGAGTGTGGTGAGTGTTTCATGGAAGTAAAAATAAGATTTTTTTATTGCTTTAGTTTTTTTCTTTACCTATAGAGACTATGATTTTTTCATCTTTGGTTGTGTTCTAATACAAAATGATTAGGTAATTCGTTATGATTCACATAAATTAAAGCCTAATTAACTAAATTATCCTATGAATGATCTGAAACCCGGTGGTGTGGTTTTTTTTTATAAATTTAGAGACATAATTTATATTGAGTGTAATGGAAAATATTTACTTATCATAAAATTTAGACATATATATTCACCCATAAATAGTTTAAAATGAGTAAAAGATGAGGGATTTTACTAATAAAGAATTATAATTATATGATTCATTACAACATAGAAAAATCAAATCAAATAGCTTATTTTTTATTCAAAAAGATAATTCATCATTAAGCATGCTATGTTTGGAACATTACCCTTTAGTAAATGGCTTGATGAAGGTTGGACTATAATTTTTTCATGTAGGAACTTCCAATATTTGTTCAAGCATTAGTGTAGTCATCTTTGTCAGATATAATTAAGCAATCTCAAAAGAAAAATTATGATTTTGAATAAAAGGTAGAAATGGTAAATAAAGGTAAGTTTCATTCATGTAACATTAACAAGGAAGGTGTTTTGAGATTTGGAAAAAGTTTTTGTGTTCTAGATATCTCCTAGTTGGAAAAGGAATTATCAAGTGAATCTCGTAGATCCTCCTTTTATATTAATCTCAAAATTATTATGATATACATATATCTTTAAGAGTATTATTGGTTGGATGGAATAAAGTAATATATTGCAGAGTTTACCATGAAATTATTGAATTTTCAATAGGTTAATGATGAATAAAAGCTATTTAATGTGATGTTTCAGCCTTTTCTAATTCAAAATTACAAATTGGAAAATATATCTATAGATTTCATGGTGGTATTTCCAAATAAAATTCAAGGTAAAAATTAATTTTGGGTTATTGTTGATCTGTTGTCTAAATCTTCAAATTTAATTCTTATTTGGGATACTGTGTATTTAGATCATCTTTCTAGACTGTATCTCAAGGATATAGTAAGGCTATATATAGTTCCTCTCTCTATTGTATCTATCCATGATCCTAGGTTCAGTTATAATTTTTTTAAAGACATTTAAAAGTCAATGGGTACTGAATTAAATTTCCGAAAAACATTACATCCTCAATATGATATATAATTAAAGATAAATATTAATAATTTGGAAGACCTAATTTGATATTTTTTCAATATATTACCACGGATTTTGAGATTAACATATTTCATCATTTGAATTTACTTATAATAACAATTTTCAATCTATTGTAAAAATGACACCATTTATGGCATTATATGGAAAGCAATATTAGACTCCAACTTGTTGGGATGGAGTAGGTGAGTGGAAGTTGTTAGGCCTAGAATTAGTAGAATAGACAGATGAAAAGGTAAAGATGATTAAACAAAATATGAGGGAAACTCAGAGTAGTAAAAGTGTTATACATTGAACCGAATGAAAAATATTTCATTTGAGGTAAGTATTCTGTCTTTCCTTAGCGTGTATCCATGGAAAAATGTTATGTGTTTTTGTATAGGGGAAATTTAAGTATGTGTTTCATTAGACCATGTGAAAATAGAAAGAAAATTGTATTATTTTCTTATTGAGTGGTGAATCCTCCTACTTTATCCTAGGAGCATGATGTGTTTGATGTTTTATTATTAAGTAAATATGTTCCAGATGCATCTCATGTTTTGATCCCTGAAATAGTATAGTTGAAAGAGAATCAGTCATTTGAGGAAAAAATGGTTCAAATTATTGATCATAGAGGGAATGTGCTACAGAATATGGTGATCCATGAAGTTATTTTTTTTATAAAAATCACATGGTTGACGAACCAATATGGGAATAAAAAGTGATAAAAAGGAAAACTATCCCCACTTGTTTAAGTAATGAATAAAATTGTGAGGCTACAATTTAAAAAAGTGAGGATTAATGAAACAACCTAGTTAATATGGATAGGAAATAAATTTAATGACATATTAATCTTCATTAATTTTATTATATAGGTTTATATTTATTATAATAAAACTAATTATTTTTTAAAATAAAAAAAATAGTTTTATTCTTAATAAAATTATTTACCTTTATTATAAGGTTTTATTTAAAATATTAATTTTGAAATTTTATAATTTTAATTGGAAAAAATTATATCATTTTATATATCATCAAGTCAAAAATATCATATAGTTAATTTTTTGTAATTTTATAAAAAAGAATATTTTTTAGAGAGTATTAGAAAATACTGATTTTAATCAAAATATCTTTTATTTCGTGTATTTAAAAATTCATATTTTATTTTTTATTTATTTTAAAATTTTATTGATTCCATTTCATAAATAAATAATTCAATCAATATCATTGTAATCTATATTACACTTTATTTTGGAATAAAATTATTTTAATACTTAAAAATGTATTTTTTTGGAAACTGTTTTTCATCGTGTTTTGTAGTTTCATTTGAAATTAATTTCTACCAATTATATAAATTTGATTTGATAAAATATAACCCATATTTTGGATCATCACTTCCATTTTTTTGTGATACCACTTTCTTTTTTGGTCATTATGTATACAAACTTTGGTAAAATTGTCATCTACCATGATAAGAGTTAAAACAAGTTAAAAAGGTTAAAACTAAAATGATATGGGTTAAAATGACCTAAAACTTTGTAAAACTCATATTTTATGGTCAAATTTAGATCCTATATTATATATTATTCAAATATAAGTCATATTTTGTGCCATTTGGCCCAAGTGAGACATTAATATATTTTAATATTTTGAAAAATTCCAAGTGCGACCTCTATCCAACTTATAATTGGACACCCCGTATACTCTTTCCCACACACTCCAAGAGAATCTAATCTCAGAAAATTACTACCGAAATCCATTCCTAGAATCCCTTCCCATGTTATATAGGTCTTGGTTTGATATGAATATCATCCTAATATGGTTTTAATTATAAACTTGAACATGTTGTTTGAAAAGAGGTATGGTTCTTAACTGAGTGTTTTTTATTCTATTAACTACTTAAACCATATCCTAAAAATTATGATATATTAACATTAATATTTATCATATAGTGAAATGTTTTTATGGTTATTTTATAACCCTTTTCACATCCTTTTCCATCTTAGGCATACCTATGGACTACCATCTCCATGATGCGATGTGTTTCATTTTTCATTAAAATATCATATAGAGGGTTAAAATAATGGAAAAATGAATATATATCATATTCATAAATACTATTCTAGAAATATAATATGTCATCTATTTTCCATCTCTTCCATAAATTGCAAAATGATAACTTCATTTGTGCGTATCTGTGGAATACCATCTCTACGAAGAGATGTGTTTTGTTTTTCATTAAAAGATCATATATAGGGTATAAATAATGAAATAATGAATATATATCATATTCATAATTATTATTCTGGGAAGATAATATGTCATCTATTTTATTTCCTTTTCATATGTTGAAAAATGATAACTTTATTCATGCATATGTGTGGAATACCACCTCCATGAAGTGATATGATTAATTTTTCATTATCACCATATAAGCGTTTTCATAAGAATGTAAATAATGAATAAATATGAAATGTATAACATTTTAATTATTTTGTAAAATTAAAATATTTTCAACTTTATTTATTTTCCATTCGTCAGAAATATGAAAATAACATTCATACGTATGTACAAACTACTGTCTCCAAGAAACAACATGGTTTATTTTTCCAGAAAACCTTGAACAGTTTCTTTTAAAAGGGAATATAATAAATATAAAATTTTTAATACTTTTGAGATAATGAAAAAATAACACATTTGATCACAGTCAATGCACTAATGTGATTTTGTGGTTATAAACCGAACGACCACAAAACATCCAACATGAACATAACCATTTTAGTAACTAAATAATAATTTTTAATAAATGAAAAGAAGAATAATAATATTGAAATTAACATGAATTATTTTATTAATAATGTTTAAAACTAATATAAAATTTATTATTTAGGAGTTATAGAATGTATGAATCTAGACAAGACTTAAGGAATGTGATTTTCTTTTAGAAATATTAAAATGTCTTAAACTCTTTCTCTTACATATCAATGTTCTTTTAAATGTTTCAAGAAAATTAATATTAATGATTCAATGGTTGGTAAAGTTTATTTTGAATATATTTTACATTATTGTAAAATTTTTAAATATGAATCTTTTCAACATTTTCTTATGGGTTAATTTTATTTATTTTTACTAAAGTTAAAAAAGATTTTTTTTGAATTATGAGACTTGATTGATTTTTTCAATCATTATAGCCATTATTCATTTTCAAGATTCCATTATTAGTTTCCAATTTTATTTTAAAATAAAATATTTTCCTCAAAATTTTTTATAATTTTATAATGTTTTCCTAAGGAATTAGAATCTTTTTTTAAATCTGTATGAGATAACTGAAGGTGTATATTCATATATCTCAAAAGAATTTATCAAGGTATTTATCATGAAAATGTTCAATAATAATTTTTTTTGTTCATGATATTCTACTTTACCATTATAAAGGATTACAGGTGAGCCCTACATTTCTTATATAATGGGTGATCCTGTTACAACTCAAACGATTGGTGATCTCGAAATATACTATATAATTGGTGAAGTATATATAGTTGTCCAATGAATTTGGAAATATTCCTTGTACTCAAAGGAAAAAAGTATTTAGTTAATTGGGGTGGTTTCTGTTATGAATTTAACTAGTCTCTAGTTATTTCTGACACAAGTTAACATTAGTTATGAATAAATTGCTCCAAAATGACTACAATGGTTTCAATTTTAATTCAATGGGTTTCAAAGTTATTATTTGAGAAAAAATATTTTCCCACATATGGATATGGTTTATTTTATAATCTTGAATAATAATGTGGAAAGGGTAAACATTTTATGGGTTTTTATATTTTTCACTAGATTAATGGATTACTTTATTTTATATCCCTTACTAATATTTTTTTGTCCATCCTACATTTTCAATTTTTTATCTGGTTTAAGCACGAGTAGGAAAAAATAATAAATCAACTTTTAAGTCATAAATATTTTTCAAGAAAAGAAAATGTATTTCATTTTAAAAGTTTTATGTTATGGAAAACAATATTATTGAGTAGAAATTTCAACTTTGTAATATGTGGGTTTGTTATGTAATTAGGGAAATCTAATTTTCTATAAATCAAAATATAAAATTTCTTCATAAATATAATAAACTGTATTACTATCTAAAAACAAAATATTATTTAATTTTTTAAGGTTAGGTCCTTATAGTTTTAATTTTAAAGAAGAATGTTATCAGATGGAGTTATTATATTTTACAACATTTAAAATAAAATATATGATATTTATCAAAATTCATGATGTGTTATGTTTGGTCCAGGATAATGGTAACATACAGGTGGTCTATGGTGGGATGGGATTTGATGTGTCACAATATGGGATCATTGGCCTTACGGGTATGTATTTGTATTGTTATATGATATGGTAGGGTTAGTCATGAGGGGTTGGATATATGATATTCCATGATATAACATGACAGGACATAAGGGGATGGATTAAAATGATTTTATAGGCCCTAAGATAAATATGTGAATATTCCATTAGCATAGTTTACCTTGGGTGAGTCCAGGTTTATATGATGAGCTATTGGTTGGGTTCTTGATCTATAGGTACCGGCATTGGTCAAGGTAGGTATGAATTGTTTGGTTGATAACATTTTCCCCTTTATTTCATTACTAAAATTTATTTTAAATTAATATTTTTGTCTTTAAAGTGGTTATATATATTTATATACTAACTATTTGTATGGTAGGGGTTTCAGTGGCTACCATAAAGGATCTTATTCGCGCTTATTGTATGTACACAACCTGTCTATGTATAGATTACAAGACTAACATTTCTAGTAAAGTAAATAGGACCATATAGTTGGGAGTTGGTGTTTGGAGGCTCTTTTGAGTTTGTTCATGTGCTATTGGAGTTTTTTAGAGTGGGATTTCCACTATTCTTTATAAATTCAATTTATAATATACTCTCCATATTTTGGAATGTATGGCTTTAATATGACTCCTATTTATATGAATGACATCTGGGGTCATGTTGGGATACAATTTTCAGCTTACTAAATTTATGTTAATGTCATAAATTCTTTTATTTTTGGGTTTATTATTATCATATTATTTGATATAGTAGTCTATTATATTGTAAATCACTCAAAAAGTTATTTTCCTAGACTATCAACACTAGTCCCCAACCTCTGGTGACTGAGGAGAACACTTTAGGCCATGTGAGTTTATACCTCAGTGGCGTGATCACATTTGAGTGGGATGGTGTAAAAAGTTATCATAATAATTATTTTCTAGAGACTTTTTATTTGGGATATTGTTAAATTAGATAATATTGGTAGGAACCCATTATAGAAGCTATATATTGGTACCATACCAACAAATCCATGGAAGAAGTCTAAGTTACTAGGTAAGTATGTGATTTGTTTTAATTAGTTTACTAAATAATATTGTGGTATGCTAATAACTCATCCATGAGAGTGTTGTGTATTATTCATACATCATATTTTCATATAGGTAAAATACTTTTATACGAGTGTGCATGTGATTTTTCTAGAGTTGTGAATTCATTGAGTGGTTTATTTTAGTTAAATAATTAAATTATTAATAAAATAATTTGTGTTTTCCAAAATATTAAAAAAAAAATAATTAGTTAATTGAAATTAAGAGGGTGTATTTGATGATTCTCTATAATTGGTTTTTATTATTTATTTGTTTGTTCTAATGCGATAATAATTTTTAAAAAAATTGTAATTTTAAGAAAAGAATTGATAAATTAAAAAATGGTATTAAATAATGAATTTATGAGGAATTAAAAGTGGGGGTTTTATGTGCTTAATTTCAATAAACATAAATGGAATTCAATTAGGGAATTATGGAAATAAAATTTTTTGATTAAAGAAAAAGTAATATTTAATAATTCTATTGTTTTATAGTATAAAAGGGGTAATGTTTTAAATTTATAATTTATTTCTTTCCATATATTGGTGTGATTCATTTTCAAGTGTTTAAAATGAATAAATTCATGTAAACCTTTACATGGTTTGATATAAATGGAATGGTAAAATTAATGATGATTGATGTGTGTATTGTAATTTTAATGAAAAATACTTTTTTTAATTTCTATTGTGTTAAAGATAAAAATTTAACGAGTAACTTAAATGATAAATTTGTTTTTTATTATTCGAGAAATTATTAAATGAAATATTTATTAAGTAAAATGATGTTTTTATTGTACATAATTTTGATTATATTGGTTTAATATTTTGATAAATACTTCGAAGCATGATAGTGTGAATTGCGTGCATTAATTTTAATACATATAGAAATATAAATTACTAAAAATGAATCATGGGAAGTTTAAAATGAGTTTGTAAATGGGATTAATGTTTTAAATTATTAAAATATAAAGTATTATTATTTTTATTTAGTATGAAGTAGGGGAATAATGGGATATTGTATTATTTTTTAAAAGTTTATTTTATTATTAATTGATTGATAGTTGTAATGAAAATTATGAAATAATATGTTGGGTATTGTTTAAGGTAAACATAAAGGATTTGATTCTTCATTAGTTGAAGGCATATCAGAATTTATATTGAAACTATATTATGTGTTATTCTTGTAGTTTTTTTGTTGACAAAGTATTATTTACCATTATATGTTTTTCTTGATAACAAAATGATGTAAGTGAATAATTTTAACATGGTAAATTTTATTGAGTTTGTTTAATTTTTATAAGGAAAATATTAGAATAAAATTCTAAAATGGGGTTCAGAATATTGTTTAAGTCTTGAATATTTTTATGAATAACATATTAGTTTAAATGAAATTTATTTTTGATCATCACAATGAGTGTTATTATTTATTGTTGTTATTGTTAAAACATTCTCATGGTGATATGGTTATTTAATCATGAAAAATGGAAAGGAATTGATGGTAATTTTTTTTATAATCATGAGGTCTGGAGAATATTTAGTTTCTATAAGAAAACCATGATGAGTTTTATTTAATTGTTGAAAATTTTAAATGATTAGTAAATAATGTGAGTAATTGATAACATGTTTCTGATATAATTATAAATATGGTGATTTCATTTCTTGAGTAAAATTGGTTTGATGGTCGGGATTATTTTAATTATGTGACTAGATGTGAAATTTTTGTGTTTTATGTTTTTGGTGTGGTTAAGAACACAAAAGTTAAGGTAATGGTTTTAATATGATTAATATCAAGGGTTGGTTATAGGGTTTTTATTTCATAAGTTTTTGGTCAATTTATAGTCTTATAGGAATGAAAACCTTTAGGATGATTTTAATGTTTGATTTATTATTGAAATATTGATGTGAAACTATGATTTGAGTGGTTATGTTAATGACCAATAAAACTTGATATTAATACCAAGAGGTAAGATTCAATGGATTTGTTGGATCCCTGGTGGGGTTTAAGGCATGAGGGATTTTATAGAATTATTTCATTAGCATTATGTGATGATGATTTTTGTTGTTTTTTTGATCTATTTGGATTGGAATTAATTTTAAATTGTATTATTTTGTGATATATTTATATAATGTTTAATTATTATAGTTTTTAAACTATTAAATGATTTGTAAGACATGTAAATGGTGTTTACATGTTGTATATATTTTGTTGGACTTTAATGATTTGGATTTTGAATTGGAATTTAATATAACTAATAAATGGTGTTAGCATGTATTTATGTGTTCAAAATAAGTCAATATATAATGGTAATTGTGTGGAAGTAAATTTTAACATGACCTGAGTTTTTGAGATCTATCAAGATCTATATATTTTTTTGTGTGATTTAATTTTAATATGGAAGCTCTTATAGTGGGGAATATCATGAGTGGTACTTGGTATGAAATTTGGGGGAATATTGTTGTGAAATATTGATATATATATATAGATATTGTGTGTGTGGAAAGGATGTTTCATGACCTGAGATGAATCTAAAGGATGAAAAATATTTTTAATGACCTGTGTACTATTTTGGGTACTATTTTGGGTACTATATTGGATACCATTTTGGTTTCATGACTCGATATTTTTCTCCTTAAGTTATTTTTTAGAGTATTTTGAATATTTATGTTGAAAATATTAGTTCGGGTGTTGATAATAATTAGTGTTTTATCATTTTTTGGGATAATTCTTACTTTTGTTCATGGTTTAAGTAATTAATATATATATGAATATATATGATAATTTTTTTAAAAAAAATACTCAATTATAAGTTAATGAATAAAAATATGCATGTGTGCGTGAAAGTGAGCCATGTGTTCCCAACTGCAAGGAGGAGTCAGGCTTGGCCATGTGTATACTAGAAGAAGACAAACTAGGTATAGGTCGGGTGATGATGAGTGGAGTTGCATAGTAGGTTAGGGTTTCCCAACTTTCATTCTTGTTTTTTTAGGTGAGTAGAGGATACTACACCTTCCAACCAAGCATGGGGAAGTGATGTGGTATGAGGGATCCATGGTTCCGAGTGAGGGGGATAAAGGCACAATCTTTCCTATATTAGTGGGGAGATAAAAGGTGTATCCAAGTATGTTTTTGGGAGGGAGGAATTTTTTTTAAAAAATAAAAACTAAATGTTTAAATTGAAGTGAATTGCATTTAAAAATAGAGGTTTTGTGTTGTGGTGAATATTAGTGTTAAAGGGGGACTATTCATCTCTCCCCCTCTCTTATCTTCTGCCCTCTCTAAAAAATTATCCTAATCTAATATCATACATATCTCCCCCAATTTTGATGTAAATTATGTTCCATTGGCAGCACTAGATTCATATAATTAAGTATATGGTAAGACTTATATTTTTTTAAAGGCATCAAAGTATTTTCTATATATTTAATTAAATATGAATTTCATGTTTTAATTTTTTCTAAATAAATATTCATGTGAATGGAGCTTCATTTGGATTTGTTTCATGATGCAGAATCATCAAATAATGTGTGGTAGGTGTCCACTTACATTTCTTGGTGTTAATTTGTGTTTTATGTAATATGTACAATTATTAAAATGGATTAATTCTTAGATTTAATTATTTATTATGAAAATTAGTTCTAGTAAATTAGAATAATTTTACATGAGATTATGTGGGGTAATAATAACTTCCTCAAAGTAATTTTTTTAATAAGAATGAAAAGGGCACACAAACCAACAAAGCGGTCTGGGCCCCGAGGGACTTTGGGAGTTATGAAGTAATGAAGACCAAGGGAATCACCCCTAATCAGATTGACCCCCTATGGGGTCAAACTATACATATTGTTAAGGTAAAATAATCGGGACAAGGAACTTCAATAGAAGCAAGGTGGTTGGAAACCCGATTACCCTCACGCCCTGTATTAGCCACTGTGATGTTATTACAAAGCATAAAATGGAATTTTTTGATGATATAGTGGATCGAACATGGAGAGGGGATAATTACAAGTAGGGAATTATGGAGCAGCATTGAATCTGTTTCAACCTCCAACAACTCTATCCTCTTCTAGTGACATAATCGGAGACCAAGACACATCGCCTTATCCTGTTCTTGTAGAGAAGAACCGAGGCCCAAGCAGCCAGAAAAGGCCATCAAGACCGATACATCATGATCGCGGATGATCCCACCTCATTGAAGAGTACCCATATTGTAGGCTCCATCAGTATTTATCTTCAAGCCTGAGGAAGGGGGACCCAGAGCCCATTGGCCGCTTCTGTTTCCGCTGCTAAAGAGAGAAACAGGGATGGAAGCTTGAAGTTTCTGGAGCGAGGGAGCCTCTCGCTAGTTGGGGAGTAGGAAGACAATGTCAAGGAGGAGATTATTTGATCTAATAACAATGGATCTGCCTAATGCTTGAACACCTTCTTGCTTTCACCTATTCCTCGCCTGCCAAATGAACCAGCAACCCATGAGAAGAATCAGCTTGTGATCCAACCTCTCCATGCCCTTATCACCTGTTCCATGAAACCACCTCTCGAGGAAAGACGTATTAGCCATGTTGAGATCTTGAAGGGTGGTAAAATATCCAAAATACTCCCAGAGATAACCATCCCATTACCTCTCAAAATAAAGATGAGTCAAACTCTACTCCCTGTGATGACTACAACACATGCATAGCAAAGCCAGTGGGATACCACAACCTTGGATATTTTCATCTGTTGGTACAACATTATTTATAATCATCCAGACGAGGAAATTTTACTTCACATGAATGCAACGAGGCCAAAGAGTCTCACCCCAACTATCCATCTGAATATTTTGTTCCTTGGAGTGGTAGAAATCCCTGGAAGTGAAGGCCCCTGAGGAAGATGAAATGAATACACATCCGTCTGGCTTTTAGGTGAGGTCGATGAGATTGAAAGTTTTCTATTGGTCTTCATCTAGAATAACCTTGATGAAACGAGGATAGAGGCTCATCTCCCTGAAAGAAAAAGAGGTGACAGGACATCCTGGAAATCCAAGGGAGTGACCAATCCAATTGTGATGACAGAACAAGATATCACCTTTCCCGATGATCCCCTGAGCCTGGGGTTGGAGAACGTTTAACAGTGGGAAATCTCAGACCAGAGTGGGGAGGTATGAGTCTCAGTCAGGGCTGGGATACTGAGGAAAGGGTTTTTCATTGTGATTCCCCAGAGCATGTATAATTTAATAAATTCCCAAGATAAATTTTCTTTCATGTATGTAAGGGTATCCGTCAGGCTTTAGACGTTCATCCCACCTTCCCTCACAGGTCTTTCTAGATTTCGCTAGGATGTCCAGTGGAATTTCCCTTCTGCGGTCGGATCCCAAATAAACCTTGACATAATCCTCTCCATCCTATTAATAGTTCCCTTTGGGACTTGGAAAGCGGAAAGTGCATGGGAAGGGAAGTATAGGAGGACACTATTAACCAATTCTATCCTTCCCCTGAAGGATAAGTATCTGTTCTTACAGTTGAGGATCCGGTCTATGATTCTGCTGATCAAGAAGTCAAAGTCCCTTATCAGAATACGACTTGAGGAAATTGGATCCCCCAAGTACTCCATTGAGAAGGTCCCTCTTTGAATATCGATGCTCTGCTGGACTGAGGTAATCCAACTAGTCATACTCCTATTGGAGATAAAGAACTTTCTTTTGGAATTGTTGATCATTTGTCCGCTCAAAAGGCAGTACTCTTCCATCATCGTATTGAATGCTCTAATAGATCTTTTGTTTGAATTCATGAAAATTAATGTTTCATCTACAAACATCATATGAGAGATAGAAGGATACCTCTGACGCCTAAGGAAAGGCATGATTTCTCCATTTCTAATGTTTATATTAACAAGATGGATTAGGACATCCTGACAGAGGATAAAAAAGGCTTGTAGGTATTGGATCACCTTTCTTGAGGCCGCAAGTGGACTTGAAAAAACCATAAGACTTCCCCATGAATGTGAATTCCATCCATGAGGAACTAAAACATCTAATAAATAGATCAATGTTCCACGGAGAAAATCCCATAACTTCCAGCACCTTATTGATGAAAACCCACTCAACACGATCAAAATATTTTCCCATGTAAAGATTTATGGCTAGGTTGGAGCCATGAGTCTTGAAATTGATGTCTCGAATCATTTCTTGAGCCAGAGAAATAGCCCCCTGAATCGAGTTCCCCTTCACAAAACTGTCTTGATCTAAGGATATCCAGCAGGGGAGATGAAGGGAGAGTCTGTAATTGATAATGTAGGCCAGAATTTTATACGGAATGTTGCTCATAATCACCAGAAGATAATGCATGATGGAGGTAGGATTCTTAATTTTTAAGAAGATCACCATAGTGGTGACACACACAGCCCGAGGAAGGGAACCCCCACAGAATAAATCCTGGATGGAAGAAATAATATCATATTTAACCACATCCCACAAGGATCTGTAAAAGGAACCCAAGAACTCATCCAATCCCATGGCACTTTTGGGATCTAGGATTATCATAGCATCATGGATCACTTTCACATACGGAATCAACCCGAGGGGATCATTGTCATGCAATGAGAGTTAAAGGGGGATCATATCTGAGAGACCAACATTCCACCCTGAGTACCCATCCGACAAACAAGGATTTGGTCCAGTAAGGAGTTCCCTGAAGAAAGACTGTGCACATTTCCCCAATGTGTCCCTGTCATTCGTGTAAATTCCATTATCCTAAAGAATATTTGTTTTTACTAACCTTTTCATTTCTTTCACACACGCATGGAAGAAGGATGAATTCTTATCCCCCTATTTTAACCATTTGATCATGGACTTCTCTTGTGCCAACCGCTCTTTTTTGAGTAATATTTTTGATAGGGCTTCTTTCTTCTGGGACAAAGACTCGAAAATCTGATCATCCTAGGCTTCCTCTAGATCATGCTTTAGACCCTCCACCTCTTTCATGGAAGTGTTGATGACTCTATATAAAGTAGGAATCCCTTTTACCAATGTCCGATGTTTTGACTTAAGGTTTCTCAGTTTTTTATTGATGGCCACCCACAAATTCCCCTAGGAGGGACCATTCCAGACTTCTCTTACCAATTCATGAAACCCTGGGGAGCTGGACCAAAATTGGGAAAACTGGAATCTATCTTGTAAATCGAACCCCACTGATAGAGAAATAAAAATAAATTAATTTATTCATTTAATTTATAAAATCATATTGTTTCATGATCAAAGAATTGATTTAATTATGATAATAGTCAATTTAATTGAGAAATTTATGTGTATTTTAATATTGGGATTACTGACGTTAAAGTGAGGGTTGAAATTGATGGCATTGTGTTTCTTTGAAGTTTTGAGGCATTGTTTGCTTCTTTTAGAATTTTATTCATGAAATCATAAAATATAGTTTGTTGTTTTGACTCTCTTGAATGATATAGAGGGTGTTTTTGTGTGTGTTATTGTTACTTTAATTTATGTGTTTTTTGTAGGAAACATTTGGAAAAGATTTTTGGAAATGTAACACCATAATATTTCAATATGTATTTATCCTTTAAATAATAATATATTAGATAGATTATATTACATGAAACACTGAACTAAAATGAGACATTATATTTTACAATAATAATTTCATAAAAATAAATACATAATTCAATTATTATACTTAAATTGTGTTATCTTTTTACTGATGAAATTTAATTACTACAAAACAAATAATTGATGTAATATGATAAAATCATTCAATGTCAAAATGATTATTTTGAAAATAATTGTTTATCACGTGCTTTTTATTTTAATAAATTTATTAATTTTAAAGTAATTAATTGTATGGAATAATAAATTAACAGTCATATGATTATAAATTTATATAAAGTAATATTATGGACACTTGAAGTTTAAAAGGGTCATTTTCTATAAAATAAGTTTTTCTTTATATTTTGAATTTTCATTTAAACAATAAACTTTTGAATTTTAGAAAATTAATTTGATGAAATTAATTTCATTTTTTTTATTCTTCATATCAAAATTATCATAGGGTGAACTTTTTGGATTTTTCTAAAATATTAAAATTTTGGATGAATCATAAAAAATACCAATTTACATAAACTGTCATTTTGATGACAATATCACTATAAAATAATGAATTAAAATTTTATAAATCCCTTTTTATAGACCAAATATATATGTGATAAGTAATAAAATTCACTTAAAAAATAATATTGAACTTAAAAATTTACTTTTGTCATTTTTTGAAATATAATTATTATTTTTATAGAAATAAGAATTATTCTTGGTTTTTCTATTTTAATAAAATATTAACATGGTTCCATTTGGTTTTGGTTTGGTTTAAAATTAAAATAAGTTACCTTTTATTAAAAATAATCTAATTAATTACCTGGGTATACAAATTATACATGATTTTTGGTATAAATTCATTTATATGTATAAAATGAGGATTTTTATAAAAATTGTTGTCATTAAATTTTGTGACCTTATAATTTTTTTACCACTTCTAGAATATTTTTATTAAAAAATATATTTCATGTTTTCTATAAACATGTTTTAAATTTTTAATGAGGTCGATTTAATTTTTAGTCATAATGAATAGTTACCATGGTAAAAGTTTATCATTGTGGTAAATGATAAAAGAGTTAATAAGGGGGTTAAAATAAAAATTAGGCTTAAAATATCTTTTAAACTTTCATAAATGTGATTAATTTAATTTATTTATACCTTATATTATACTATCTTCAATGTTGGAAAAAATTGAAGTCACTTTCTATAGTGACTCATGTTTTTACCCAAGTGGGGCTCAACTAGATTTTGTGTTTTGAAGTCTAGAGACATTCATAAGGGTAAAAGGATCATTTAAACCCAGCTGTTGGCCCTTGAATAATTTTATGAGGGTTCTATTGGTTCCAAATTATGGGGTTTACCCTCGGTTTGAGCCGGTGTGGAAATGAAAGTGATGTGTGGACTGAAAAATAATATAATAAAATTATTATATTATTTTTATTCTGTATGAAAATGTTTACAATAAAATTATTTTATATAATAAATATAGTATTGGATGGGAAAAATAAAACTCTTACTGAGTGTGGAACATTGTATTTACCCTAGGTATGACATAAGTTTCATTCACATTGGGTTTTGGGATGATGCACAATCACATGAAGAAATAAAATGTTTTAATTAAATAATTAATTTAATTTATTTATTATTGTCATTAACCTAACTTTTTACCATTTAAACCTATATATATTGAGTCCATAGGGTTATACACATAACAAAATATATTATAAGATCTGGGGAGAAAGATTTTTATGGGTGTAGATGCTGGCAGACATCTTGGTATTGAGGAAAATCCAATGAGGACGATAAAAGATTATCTTATTTTCCAATCAATTATGGATATCTGTGGAGAGAATGATGAACACATTGGATTTCTCAAATATATCTCTAATGAACGTGTGCTTCTCCAATGATCGATCGATTATTGAGTTAGATCTTTGTTATTGTTGGTTTATGCCCATTTTTTTTCTTACCACAAATAGATTTTTAATCTTCAAATATTAAATGCATGATCACTTTTTTTCACATAACCATGTCAACTTCCTTATTATATTTAAAATTGTGGATTGTGATTGTTGATGTTGAACCTTGATATTATCTTCTTGTTACCTCTGATTCCTTCACTATAAATTAAGACCAATCATTCATGTTCTTAATCGTTACCCATTCTTGTGTTTCCTTGGATTCCCCAATTTTTTCATTGCGTGTTCATCATTGACCATTTTTTTGGGATGGTGGTTCAACCATTCCTATGGACTAATTATCATGCACATTTTTTTATTGTCCACACAAATTGAAGCTTTAGATTTAGCGCCAGGGATGATGATGTGAGGATTATTTCCATTTGATGATAAAAAGAGATAAGTTGTATGATTTGATGTGTTTCAAAAATGATGATGTGTGTGAAAAAAGAATCACAATGGTAGATTGATTATTCAATAAATTTTAGATGGAATCATATCTCTATCAAGGTGATCATATGGTGGTATGACACGAGAAGATGACTGAGATGATCATCCCCATATATGGATTCACATATTGAAATGAGAGTGTGATGGTGATCCCTTTTCTAATCTAGAATCTAACTTTTAGTGAGGGATAACCCTTATTTGAAATAGATACAGGAGTTATGAAGAGATTATTAGTAAAATAAATGGATGCAACATACAAAATTAAGAATTTAAGAAAGTATGGTTCATAAAACCTGACTAAACGACTTGTAATTTTGAAGAAAACACACTATTTAATCCATATTATATGGTGCTAGGGTTTCTAGAAGAGAAAAATATAACATGGTATTATTGCAGGCCCACATGCCACGTGACCCTAGATGGCATGGTCTGGCATGTATATGAAGTATATGCATAGGGAAGTAAAGGTATCCCATACACAATGTAGGCTAAGGACATGCCTCATATACCAACCAATAGAGAATGAAACATGTATTGGTAGACACTGAGTGTTGAACCCTGAAAATACAATCTATGTGGAATATTCCATATGTCATATAGTTGGTTTTTTATATGACATGTTGGGTGAAAGAATATGACCAGGTGGCCGACATGGGATCACAGACCATGTACCCCAATGAAAATCCTTATTCTTTTCCTTGGGTTATAATAGTTTTGTAAGATTCATAATTACTTCTTATTATTCCCAATTTGAGTTAATATTTCACCTATTGTGACTGAGATCATATTGGGAGTAAATATTTCATTAATGTAAGCATGGTGCTGATATTATATTATTTCAAAACCAGATAGAGTCAGTATTTCACCAACAGTATGGGGAAGGGATCCTCTATTTGTAGAGTTAGTATTTCACACATTTATAGAGATCATGTTGTACACGGATCCTATACTAGAATCATTATTTCACTCATAATTATGAGGTATGGATCCTCTATAATTATCTAAGGTAAATACTACATAGGTTCCTTAAGGATTTATTACAAGTCTGGAGTATCTTTATCAACATTCATGGGTTTATACTTAATTTCAGGTAGTAAGTACTACCTAAATGGAAAATTGAGTTTCAGGATTGAATGGGATCTCCTTGGATTCTCGAGGATCATTGATACTATAATTATATGAAGTGTGAACTTCTATGATACATGTGGTTCTTTATAACCCTATGGTTTATATTTGAGATATGATATTGTGACTAAACATCAGTTCATTGATTTGTAGACTCTTTAGGGTTATAAGAACTACTAATTACCTACACATAGTGGCTTCATTAAGATTAGAGCTATTATTATTAGGAATTCTCAGAGTCTCTAAGTCTTTTAGTGATAGAAATATCTTGATTGATCTTCTTGACTTTATTTCAACTACTCATTACTATTAGGATCCTTGATTTGACTTATTTTTTGGGATTTACTTATTTTACTCCACTTGGAAACCTATAGTGTCATGATTTTAGTAGATTTCTTCTTTATGACCCATTATTTATTTTTAGGGCATCCCACTGAGCATGTTTTCACTCACCCCTTCATTTTCCATGGGTAAACACATGTTGTGTCAGTGAAGATGAGGTAAAGGTCAAAGATAGTTGTATGGGAATGGGGATTGACATAACATATTTGTATTTGACACTTGAATACCTTGGGTGATATAGTATTGGAAGATAATGGGTGGTACTAGGATATTATGGTAGATGGAGTTTTTGTGTTTGGAGTTATCTTTTATTGAGGTCCTCTTTACCTTAACTATTTGTCAATTTTCATTTCTAGTTATTGGGAGTGTATTTTTTCCATTATTATTCAAGGTTATTCATACTGTTTATATTGTGTATTATGTCTCATTCACATGTTAAATTTATTAAAATATAATGGAATTTATATATATCATATTGAATTTGATAGTACTTTTGGATTTGGAGATATGTGTTTGTTGTGGGTTATGATAGTGTAAAACCTCTCATGTGTGTGATATGCATACTCAATTATAACCACCATACCCTAGCCTATTAGAGGTGGGTGTGGGATTGTACACTTGGATTACCTTTGTTTCGCGTGGGAACCCTATGGGTCACGTCATGTCACTTTCTATAATTACGACATTTATTATGTTTTAAAGTTCTTAATATTTAAAAAGGTACCACTCCCCTCACTTCTAAAAGGAAACCTCCTCTCCTCACTTATACACACATAAAAATATCCATTATGTCAACCAAAATATGTATAAATACCCCCCAAAACCCCATTATACATGAACTAGAGGTTATATTCTTCCCAAAATACCCATCCAAGAAGCTTTAAGTTTCAAGCCAAAGAAATATGTCCAAGGAGGAGCTATAAGTTTTAACCAAATTATTTCATGTTTATTTCTTCTTCTACCTTATTTAATTATATTATAATAATTATAATATAATTAAATAATAATATTAAACATACTAAAATTATATTATGTTGATTTAACAACTATTTTATACCTTCTTTTCATCTAATTATAAATGATAGCATCGCACATGCGTACATATAGACTACCTTTTCAACGAAGTGATATATTTTGTTTTCCATTACCTACTCAGATAGATGTTTATAAAGAAGTAATTAATTTGTATATGTGATATATATTACATAATTATTGTTTTGGAAATATAATATACTCTCTACCTTCTTACCCTCCCATCCATTGGAAAAGATAAACATCATTCGTGTGTACATACGAAATGCCGCCTCAACAACGCGATGCAATTCATTTTTCGTTACCGCCTCACATGGATTCTTATAATGAAAAATTTAATGAATAAATATTATAGTTATTATGTTATTATGATTTTATAATGATAAAAATTCATATACTTTATTTCCTTTTCATCCATTAAAAAAATGAAAATATTGATCATACATATGTGCAAAATGCATCCTCTATGAATGAAATATCTGATTTTTCATAACCTCTATACATGGATACTTATAAAAATTTATTTAATGTAAAAAATGATATATATTATAGGAATAAAAATATATATGAAATCAAATAATTACCAATATGTAAGGACTGGAACCTCCTAATCAAAACATGAATGAGAAACTGAACAACTAACACCTAAATAATTGATTTTAAAAAATAATTATGAGTAAATGTGTAGAAAGAAGTTATGAATAAATGATTTTCAAGAATATTAATAAATTTTTTTGATTTTATATAGATGAATGATATATATAAATTTTTTATATATTAGTTTGGAACATGTTTGAAAAAGTAGGTATCCAAGGTAAGGGTTTCTCATCTCGAAACTTCTTCCTTTGATACAGGTTTTGAATTATGAACCTATTTCCATTATATGTTGTATATGGTGCCAATATAAAATTTTATATCATTATAAAATATTTAATCATGGTAATTAATCTTCCATTTATAGTTCTCTCTTTCAATAGGTTTTGATCCATGTGTTATAAAATCCATACAGGTTTATTCAATAATCTCATTTTTATTCAGGATTGGTTATATTTTAATTTAATTTGGGGGAATTTATGCTATTTATTACTGAAACCATGTATATTTTATTCTTATATGATTAATATTGAGTTATAAATGTCTTATTATTGTTATTTTATTCATATATGGTTCAAAAACAAACCAATAAAACTTTTATAATAAAAGTTGACCTTATTATTCCTCTTTGGTTGAAAATATTTTTCTTCCATTTCTATATTATTTAATTTTTTTGAGGAATATTATTCAATAAATAAAAATTGATTTTCAAGGTTTTATCAACTATATTTTTCTTTTTTAAAAAAAATTAAAAATTATTTTTTTAATAATTTCTGTACATGTCATATTTGACTTTTTATAAAAAGTGTGAAAAGAATGTTTTCTTTTGACGTTTATGGCTCAACCACTTTTTCCCACCATCATTTCCATTATTAATCATATATATTATTCTAATATATTCAATTTTTTTTAAAATAAAAAAAAATACTATTTTGATTATACAAGAAATTTTTATTTTATATTATAAAAAAATAAAATGATATTTCCTTTTGTTTTTAAAGTGAGATTATAATTTCTTTATAAAGGTGTTTTTTATCTAAGTCAACATCCTTAAAAGATTCTTATACTTCACTCAGGATATACACTAATGATAGAATTTTCATTATTTATTTGGATTTCATAGCCAATAAAATATATATATATATATATATTCATATATTCATTATTTAGATTTTATAGAGTTATATTCATTATAAAAACTATTAGCCAATTTTTCAGTCCAAAATAGAAAATATTTATTTCTAAATGAATTTGATTCTTATATATTATATTGTTTTATTCATAATATTCCTTTCAAAATTATTTAATTTTAATTTGGAAAACAAAATTTAATTTTTAATTAACCATGTCAAATTTATCTTAAGATGAATTTTTGAGAATTTTTTGAAAACATTTTTAATATTGAAAAATATAGGGGTTTCTTGAAAACTGTATTTTATTTTAAAGTATTTATAAAGTAAAATTTTGTTTAGATTTAGTTTAAATATTTCAGTAGCTAATATTGATTTAAAATAGCCCAATTATGTTTTTTCAATTATTTTATACATGAATTTAATATAAAATTATTTTATATTTAAAAGGAAATTTTTCTAAAAAACTTTTTTTGATTGCATTTTTTAGAATTAATCTTAAATTAAATTCTTCACATTATGTGTTTTTCATTTTTCAAAATTGATTCTATATTTTTAATAACGAGTTAAATGTTTTTCAAATAGATTCCCTTTATTTTTGGTCAATATGAATAGTAACCTTAGTAATTTTTTTTCACCACAGTAAAGATAAAAGAAAGTAATTAAAGTTAAAAATAAAATGAAATGGACAATTACGTGACCCCCAAATTTTTTTTAATTTTTTTGGATGAGTTAATTTCATCCATAATCATCCAATTTTTTGTTATATGTCCTCTTTCCATTTTTATGAGACTATAACCTTTATAATATTTTATTTAAAGAAGGGTGAGAAATAGTTCACTCCTCTTTTAATAACTATAATATTTTTAACATAGGTTTAACCAATGGATATGTTCATTTATAATTTTTTTGGAAATTTAAACAGTTTATATTCCTTATATAAATTTAATTTTAATTTTCAGTGAATAAATAAAATCATTAAAAAATTACACAAAACTGACGCAAAAATTATTTAATTAATGGAAAAGTCAAATAAATGATATTAAAAATATTAAAAGTAATATAATTTTAGATAAATAATGTGATTAATAAATTTCATAGATTATAATAACATGTAAAGTATGTATTAAAATATATATATATATATATATATATTAATTTTACTTGTTTTATTTTTGTTTTTAAAATAAAAGTAATGAATAGATCTAAAAAATGGCATTAATGATATGTGATAACAAATAATATTTTATAAAATTATATAAAACTCCTAAAAATATTAAATTCATAAAATTGATTAAAATATGATTTATAATATCAACCTTGGTCTATATATGGCTTGTGTTTATATTTATAGTAAATATATTGATCCCCAAAGAGTAAAAATCTATTTATGTATCCTATTCATATCTATAATAAATATGTTTGGATCCATTTTTAATTAAAAATTAATTTATATTAATTTAATATTTTGATAAATTTCTGGAGTGCCCCCTCTCTTATAAAATGGAATCCATTCTTATCATTTATTTACACTTAAACCCATTTTTTCTAGCGAAGAATGGCCCAAATACCATTCTATGATCCCTATTCTCATTTAGTTGGTCTCAATTTAGTAAAAATACAATCCTTAGATGGTGTAATGTGTTAAGAAAAATATATTTTCCCAAGAAGAGGTATAATTTTTAACTACATGTTTTTGTTTTATTTCTTCTTCAAGTTCTATAAAATATTATTAAACCATTATAAAATAATAAATATAGTTTTCTAAAAATAATAATATTTTATTATTTTAATTTCATTACATATATAAATCTCCTCTTCCATAAAATTGGAAATAAAAACCATCATTCGTGTGTATGGAGGACTAGAGCCTCGTAAAATGATGTAATTTGTTTTCCATCACTGTCACATGTGAAAGGATTAAAATTATGAAATTAATGTTTATATATTATATTCATGAAATATTAAATATCCTGAAAGGCTAATATATAATTTACATTCTTACCATTCCATTCCCTAAAAAATGATAACGTTATTTGTGCGTATGTTTGAACTACCACCTCCACGAAGCGATCAAATTCTTTTTCATCACCACATCACATGGATGGCATATATAAGTATATATAAAAAATAAATATAATATTTATGTTATTATGGTCATTATGGAAAGATTAAATAATACTTACCTTCTTTCAAAAATGATCAATGAAAAATGGAAACATTACTCAGACATACGTACGACCCATCTTCTCCATGATTGCAACGTAGTACAATTTTCAAAGAGATATTTAATGGTTGGATTTAAAAGTATAATTAATGTATAAAAAGGATAAGTATTTTATTATTATTATTATTCTTCTAGAGATGATATAATAATTAAAATATTAACCATAATCGATTTACCGAATCCATTTCTGGACTTATGAAAAGAATATAATCAAAATATCTACCATGAATTTTATTAATTAAATAATTAAATAAAGAATGGTGAGATATCAAAAAATTGGAATAGTAAACTTGAAATAGGTTCTTAATAAAGTAAATAAATAACCTAATTTTATTATTCAATAAGATAAATAACAAATACGATGAGTCAAACTCAAGAGAAGAGAATTTATTTTAAAAATCATCTTTTAATGTTTTCCTTTAAAAATCACTTCTTCCTCCATATCCACATTGTTAAAATTATTTATTTAATGTATTTATAAGGATAGAAGTTATTTTTAAATTTCACTTTATTTTTCTTTTGAATTTCATTCAATGGTTTTAAAAAAAGAATATTTTACATGGTATTTTAATGTTCTTTAGAAAAAGACAAAAGAAATATTATATTTTAACATATAGGTTGACAACAACCTTTCCTTCTGCCATAACCATTATTTTATTTTTGGATTAATCTACCAAATTTAATGTTTTATAAAAAATAAAAACCATATTTCCTTATTTTATGGTTATTTTCAAAAGGGGTTTAAAATGGAATGGATATTCCTATATCTGAAAATGTTTTCTTATGAGTACAAAGACTGCTTTTTATAATAAAGGCTTTTATGTGTTGTGATATGGTTCTTGGTAATTGTTTATGATGAAGGGTAATTTCATTATAAAACAAGGGTGGGTGATCCTATTATATATCTCATATTCATTGTTTAAAGGGATAGAGTTAACTTATTATGTTTCTCCTAAGATATTTTGAGGATATACTAAGACAGTTTTTCCAAGTATAAAAGTGATGGTTATTTTAAGTGTAACTACAGTGGTTACTATATGTCCAAGATGGTTATTCCATGTGTAAGAAATAATTATATGAAAATTATGCCTCAAGATACATACATTACTTATATTTTATTTCTTTGGGTCTTTATGGAAATAATATCACAAGGTAAATTCGAGTATATGATACTTTATAAGGTTAAAAAGTATAAATTTTTAAGTATATTATTATGAGATTTTTTGTGATTTGAACTAAACCTTATGAGTTTTATTTTTTCATTTATGATTTCTCAATAAATGTTTTAAAAAAATATTTGGGTATATAATATTATTTATTGAGTAATAAATAGTTTATTTAGAGTCCAATGTTTATTTTAAAAATGTGAATTTTTATAATAATTCATGGAATCATAGTTTATTTCATTATTTTTATGTCTATTGCTGAGATTTTTGTTCTCATCTCACTTTTTGAATTTTTTAGTAGGTATTAAGAATTTATAAGGGAAATTGATAAGTCAAGTTGAAATCCATGAATATTTTTCATGAATAGAAGACATGTTTCATTTTAAAACATATATATTATAGGAAAAATAAATACAAATTATATGTGTCCTATTTGTATATATATGGGTTTTTTATGTAATAGTTGGGAACAAAATCTCTAAAAATAAAAAACTAAAATATATATGGAAATATAATAATGTTAATTCTATTTTAAATTCACTAGAATATGTAATGTTAAAGGCTAGTTCCTTATAGTTGGTATCAAAAAAATGTTTGGTGAAATAATTTTAACCATTTTAGTAGACATTAGGCCCTAAAACTAAGCAGTTTCTGGTAAATTGATTATTTATTCAGATTATGGTAATGCATTGTTTGATTTATAGTTCAAAAATACTTTTATTTTTGATAAATTTTCTATTAAATTAGAAATTCCAACTCAATAAATGAATCTAGAACTTATGATAAAAAATAGGGAAAGTATTAAGGAAAAAAGAAATTATAAAAATATTCCTATCACTATTTATAAACAAAATTACATGGAAACCTTATTTTATTGACCCTAGTAGAGTTTGGTGTTATTAGAGATGTTTTTTAGGATGAATTTTAGTTTGTATATAAGAACAAACACATACATTTGATAACATATCAAGAAGATGTGACTCTATTAAAATTTAGAAAAAAATTATATTGAACACATTTTCATGAATATGGGGATTGTATAAATTAATTATGTTCCAATAGTAAAAGAATACATGTATGTTTTTTTGATGATTTTTATGGCATTATACCCAATGAGGAAGTTTAATTTACTATTGAATTAGTTCCTGATTCTAATCCAATCTCAAAACCCACATATTGAATGGATGAAGTATAACATGTGAAATTGAAAAAGAAGTTTATGGAGTTACTTGAGAGAGGTTTCTTTTATCATTGAAATTCACCATTGGGTGATCCTATTTTCTCTTCTAAAAATAAATACGGTTCCATGAGGATTTTCATTGATTATAGAGCTTTGAATAACATAAATATTAAGAACAAGTATCATATTCCTCATATTGATAATTTTTTTGATCATATCTAGGAACCTTATTATTTTTTAAAGGTTGACATAATGATTGGGTACCATCATCTTAAGGTGAATGATGATAACATTATGAAAATTGAATTTCAGAGTATATACAAGAATTATGTGTTTGTAGTTAATCCCTTTTTTTACAAATTCCCCAGCTATATTTATTGATCTTATGAATAGAGTATTCCATGAAAATTTGGATAAGTTTTTTTTGATTTTATTGATGAAATATTTATTTATTAATATATTTATGAGGATATTGAAAAAAATCTAAGGATTTTTCTTCAAACCCTGAAAGAAGGTAAGTTCTATGGAAAATCTATCAAATGTGATTGTTGGTTACACTATATTTCATTACCTAGACACTTAATAAATAAATATGGTATAATAGTTGATATTTATAGAAATAAATTAGTTATTGAACGGCTAAGGACAAAAAATATTACTAAGATTTACAATTTTCTTGGGTCAGTAGGAAATTAACAGTGGTGTATTTTGAGGTTTTCAGGATTATATAATCTACTAACTAAGTTATCTTTAAAAGGAGTAAATTCATCTAGAAAAATAATGTGATGACTATTTTTAAGAACTAAAATTACGATTGGTGAATTTTCTAGTTTTGTACTCACCCTCTAGAAATGGTGAATTTTTCATATACTATGATGCTTCATTAAAAGGGTGTGGTTGTGTCCTAATGAAAAATGATCAAGTAACTATTTTTGCTTCTTGAAAACTAAAATATCATGAGTTAAATTATCCAAAACATGACCTTGAAATTGTTTATGTGGTTTTTTACTTTAAAATTTTCAAGACATCATTTATATGGTGACAAGTGGGAAATATATACTGATTATACAAGTTTAAGGTATATATTCACTCAGATTGAGTTGAACATTAAATAGAGGATATGGATAGAATTGATAGAGGTTTATGAATATATAATTCATTACCATCCTAGAAAATAAAAAAATTAGTTAATGCATTGAGTTGGAAAAAATGATTCATTACCTGAGTTATATTTCGAAAATGACCCTTTGGTTAATGATTTAAATAATATTTTACAAGAAGTTATGGAAGTAAGAAATTTCTCAACTTTCTTTTAGGTTTTCGAATAATCATCTCTATTAGAAAGAATTAAGACATCTTAGGAGGAAGGCCACAAGTTATAGAAAAAGGCATAATTGGTTAAGAAGGGTATTTTTATTGAATTTATCATTGATAAAGATTATATATTGAGATTTGGAAAGACTTTATGTGTAACTTATGATTCTTAGTTTATGAGAAAACTTTTAAGTGTGCTTATATTTACCCATTCTCCATTTATCCTAACAATAATAAGTTGTACAGATACCTTTGATATTATTACTGGCAGAATATAATGAAAATATATATTGCTAATTTTACAATGAAATGTTTTAATTTTCAATTGGTTAAATAAGAATGAAAATTTATAAAGGGAATGATTTAGAATTTTCCTATGATGGAGTGAAAATGTGAAAATATATCCATGTATTTCATAATGGGATTGAAAAAGGCATCTAAAGGTAATAATCAAATTTAAGTTATTGTTAATCGAGTAACTAAATTGGAACATATCATTTCCATTAAAGATACTCTATCTTTAGATCAAATTTATCGACAATATCTCGAAGAGATAGTCAGGCTACAATGAGTTCATCTCTCCATTTTATATAATCATGATCCGAATTTCACTTCAAATTTTCTTAGAGGAATTCATAAGTATTTGGGTACTGAATTAAATTTCAGTACATGATTTCATTCTCAATATGATGGAAAATTCTAGAAATCAATTTAGTCCTTTGAAAACATGATTTATTCCTATTAAATTAATTATAAGGGATTTTGGGATCAATTTAATTCTTTAGCTGAGTTTGATTATAAATACATTTTTCATTACAATATATATAGTGAACATTTAAATCAATTATATAGAAATTGATGTCATACTCCATATTTTTGCGATGAAGTAGGTTAAAGGAAGCTGATGGGACCATAATTGGTTAATGAAATAGTTGAGAAGGTAAATTTAATATAGAGACATATGAGGAAAACTTAGAGAAGGTAAAAAAATGTTAAGCAAATAATTGAAGAAAATATATTTCTTTCGTGGTAGGTGATCATGTTTTTCTTAAAGTATCTCCATGGAAATGTGTTATGAATTTTAGTAAAAATGAGTAGTTAAGTACATGGTTCATTGGAACATATGAAATAGTTGAGAATGTTTTATCAGTTTTCTATTGAATGGCCTTAACTATGAGTTTTTCCCATGTATAGAATGTTTTCCATGTTTCTTTGTCAAGAATGTATGTTCCAGATTCATCGTAGGTTTCGAGACCCAAGGTATTTCAGTTGGAAGATAAAATTTATTATGAGGAAAAACCTATTCATATTCTTGAACATAGATATAATGTAATTAAAAACAAGTAAATTCACCAGGTTAATGTTTTTTTAGAAAAATCGTATAGTTGAAGAAGGAACATGGGAATCTAAAAATGTGATATGGGAAAGGTATCCCCACTTGATTAATAAGTGAATAAAATTGCGTGTAAGAAATTTAAGAAAAGGGGGGGAAATGTAACAACCCAGGTATTTTTTTTTATAAACGATTTTCATATATTTATTGGTTATATTTTATAGAGTTATATTCATTATTAAAACATTAGTTAATTTTTCAATAAGAAGACAAAAAGCTTTATTTTTAGCAAAACAGGATTTATATGTATTATAAGGTTTTATTTAAAATATTTATTTTGAAATATATAACTTTATTTTGGAACAATGAACGTCAATTTTTAATTCATCATTCTAAAATTATCTTACTAATATTTTTTTAGGATTTTAAGAAAAGATTAATATTTTAATGAATAGTGAAAAATACTTGTTTTTATTGAAAATTTCATTTTTTGAGAGTATAAAAAAATTAAAAATCTCTTTTGATTTATTTTTAAAATTTAATCATTTCATTTTTATTTAAAATAATCTAATTATGGGTTTTTAAATAAATTTCATACTATAATTTTGTATAAATAACATTTTAACTTGAAATTGGATTTTTTCTGAAAACTATTTTTCATTAAGTTTTACCCGTTTATTTTTAAATTAAATTATAAAAATAATGTGTTTTTAATTTTTAAAAATTTATTATGTATTTGGGTTTAGGAGTTCGAATTTTTTAAATAGGTTCATTGCATTTCTAGTCAATATGAATAGTAACCTTAGTTGTTTTTGTTACCATGATAAAGGGTAAGTAGAGTAATTAAAATTAAAAATAAAATGATAAGGAATCTGAAATTACCCTAAAAATTGATCTAATATTATTTTATGAGTTTGTTTCATCCATATCCATACATGATTTGGTTATATGACCTATTTTTTAATTTGGATGATATTGTAACCTTTATAATATTTTATTTAAAGAAGAGTAAACAATACCACAATCTTTTTTTAATAATTATAAAAATTTTTACATAGTATTAACTAGATGATATGTATAGTTATAAATATCATTTTAAAATAAAAATGAATTTCATTCATCATGGTATTTTTTTATGTTTTTAGTGGAGAAATAATAACCATAGAAATTTACATAATGTTTATGTAGTAATAATGTAATTAATGGAAAAATTAAATAAATGATACTAAAAATATTAAAAGTATTATAATTTGAGATAATTAATGTGATAAATGGATTTTATAGTATAAATTAATTTTTATTGAAGTATTATTTTTTTTTAGATTTTACAAGGCATCATGATATTATTAAAATCAATGTAATAAATAGTTATAAAAATTGACATTAGTGATATATTAAAATAAATAATATTTTTTTAAATGATATAAAATTTATAAAAATATTATATTAAGAAACATGATTATAATATGTTTTATAATATCAACCACGATCCATTTTTGATATGTTTTTCATTCATAGTAAATATATTCTCCCTCAAAGACTAAAAATCCTTGTTGTCACGGTAAGTGTGAAAGGGGTTAAAAAAAGATAATGGTAAAAATGTGATAAAAAAATTTCTAATTTTTATATTATGAGATTATTTTGACCCATAATAATAATATATTCTATATAAATAATTTTTGATCCATTTTGAATTAAAAATTAATTTATATTAATTTAATATTTTGAGAAATACCAAGAGTGCCCCTCTCCTCTCTTCTAAAAGAGATTCCCTTCTTATCATTTCGTCATGATTAAAAACTTATCTGGTTCAGATAAGACCTACTCAAATCTCTTATAATAATCCTTCAACTCATTTTTATGTATTTCTAGGTATAATACCAACCATAGAGGGATTAAGTTTTAAAGTGAGGGATATTTCTAAAGAAGAGGTATTGTTTTTATCAGCAAGTTTTTTGTTTATTTCTTCATATACCACCATAAAATATTATTCAACCAGGATAAAATAATAATAAAGCTTCCAAAAATATGTTAATATTTTATTATGCTAATTTAACGACCAATATTCATATCCTCTTCCATCAAATGGGAAACGAAATAATCATTCGTGTGTACGGTGGACTACCGCCTCACGAACCGATTTAATTCATTTTCAATCACCATCTATCATGGATTGATTATATTGAAGGAATTTACATTTATATATGATATTAATGAAATATTTCTAATTTTTAAAATATAGTATATAATTTTACTTATTACCTTTCAATTCACTAAAAAATAATAATGCCATTCGTGCGTATGTGTGGACTACCACATCGACGAAGCGATGTGATTCATTTTTCATTACCACATCACATGGATGATATATTAAAGAATATTTATAGAATTAATAAGGTATTTATGTATTATTATTATGTAAATATGAAATTATACTTTCCTTCTTTCCATAATTATCATTAAAAAACGAAAATGTTACTCATGTGTATGTACGACCTGTCGTCTCCATGATTCTAATGTACTTAATTTTCCATAGACATATTTAATTGTTGAATTTAAATTGATAATTGATGTATAAAAATATACTTATTTAATGAATATTATTATTTTATATATGATTTAATTTTTGCCTCTTTAACCATAGTTGAATCACCGAATCTATTTTTGGACTTATGAAAAGAATATCTTAAAAAAGACTAATTTGAATTTAATTAATTAAATAACTAAATATAGCAAGGTGAGAGATAAAATAAAATGAATAATAAACATGAAAAATTTTATTAAAAAATTAAATAATTGAACTATGTTCATTACACATGATGTTAAAGAACATAAGTGATGATTTGGACTCAAGGTAATGGACTTTCTTTTAAAAATCCTCTATTAAAGTTTCCCTTGAAAAAATATTTTTCTTTAATATCCATATTTTTAAAATTATTTTATGAATTTATTTATATGGATATAATTGATTTATAAATTACTCTTTATGTTTATTTTTAATGTACTTAAAATGTTATCAAAATTAATCTTTATAGGAATGTTTTAGCATCCTTCACAAAAAGACAAAAGGAATGTTATATTTTAACGTATATGAAGATATCGACCTTTCCCAATACCATAACTGTTATCTAAATTTTGGATTACTCTATAGTATTTCATTATTTATTCAAATAAAAAACCACTTTCTTTATGTTCAATTTATCTTCAAAAACGTGTTTAAAATGGGATAGATATTTCAATATCAATAAATGTTTTCTAATGGGTTCAAATATTGTTTTTATGATGAATGTTTTTATGTACTATGTTATGGTTCTTGGGAATTTTTTATGATTATAGTTAGTAATTTTATAACACAATGGTTGTTGATCTCATTATAGATCTATAATGTATTGGGAAAAGGGTCAGAGTTAACTGATTATATTTCTCCCAAGAGATTATGAGAATATATTGTGATGGTTTTTCCATGTATAACTGTTATGGTTATTTCAAGTGTAACTATGATGGTTACACAAATTATAATCATGATGGTTTTTCACTTTTTATTTATAATTATATGAAAATGAATCCTCATGTTATCTACATGATTTATCGATGATTTATATGGGTTTTACCGAAATATTATGATTTCACAAGGTAAAGGAAAGTATATGCTACTTCTTAAGGGTGAAAAGTATAACTTTGTGAGAAAGTTATAATTTTTTCATGAATTCAATGAAATCTTATGATTTATATTTTTCCTTTTATATATATTAATAAATTTTTTATGAAAATATTTGGGTAGATAAGATGATTTCTTGAGTAATAAAATGTTTATTTTGAGCCCAAAGATTATTTCAAATAGAAAATATTTTATAAGAATTCATCGATAAAAAAATTATTTCTTTATTTCTTTTTATATCCTTTAATAAGGTTTTTTTGATCCAACTATGTTTATAAAAATTAATATATATTGATGATGGTTAGGAGAAATTAATAAGTCAAGTTTAAATTCATAATGATTTTTCATGAAAAGAACATGTGTTTCAATTTCAAAGTTATATATTATGGGAAAATAGATATTGATTTAATGTGTCCACTTTGTATATATATAGGTTTTTATGTAATATTTATGAACTAAATCTATAAAACTCTAATAATAAAATATATTTTGGAATTTAAGATAGAAAATTATAGTTTAAATTTACTAAAATATGTAATGTTTACGGATGGGAACTAATATTGAATGGAATATGATGATTTTTTTCTATTTATTGACTGGAAAAAATATTGAAATTTTATATGCTAGTTTTTTAATATAAATGTTATGTTCATTATGTAATAAATCTTTTATTCACTATTTTAATATCATTAATTCATTGAAATTAGTAAGTGATAGGTGTCTTGGAACCCTCTTATTTTAGTGCTAACAAATAATGTTTACTATGTTTTAATGAGATTACTGTTTTATGATAGAAATTTATTCTATAAAGAAATTTGATGAAAATTTGGATGACTATTGGAATGAGTCACTAGAAGAAATGAGTCACCACTAGACATGAATCACTTCCAGAATGACTTACCACCAGACTTTGCTATCCATTAGTTTAAATGAATCACCAAAAGAAATTTGTCACCGTCAGACTTGAGTCGCCATTAGTTCAAATGACTCAACACTAGATATGAGTCACTGCCATTCTAGATTCACTATTAGTACAAATAAATCACCACTAGATATGAGTCAACACTATACATGGGTCACCATTAGTTCAAATGGATCACCACTAGTTATTAGTCACTACCAGACTAAATCACTACCAGATTAACTCACCACCAAACATGAGTCACCTCTAGATATGATTTACTCTGGGATATTAGTTATCACCAGACCAAGTCACCACCACAATGACTCATAACCAAGCCAACTCACTGCCAGACTAACTCCCTTCCATTCATGAGTCACTTCCAGAAATGAGTCACTGCCAAAAGAGGTTTCGTTGCTATTCTACCTACTTTGAATTAAATTCTCCCAACAGCTATATTAATGAAATTAATGTAGAAGTTTATTTTATGATTATTATCTTAACCATTGTAGGGATGAAATAAAGAACAATTTATAGTCAGTATGATGATATAGAAGATCTCAATGATTATTCTTCTATGCGTGCATGAAGTTCTTTATATTTTCAAGATACCCATTCATGAGCATATAATCAGGAAGTGTGCAACTCGCTGAATATTGGAAGGATCATCTCATGAGAACTTACATGTCGTATTCCTAATGACTATCAAATATGAAATAATGTAACTCATTTATGATCAATATTATTTTCTAAAGAAAAAAATTGAACTTTATGATGCACTATTTTACTGCAGATTTCTTCAAAACAGCTCATCCTCTTCACCACACCACATTTGAGGAAACTGAAGAATTTGATGTACAACAGACTTAGAATAATTATATTTTTTTGCATCTTATTTATTTCTCTTTCATTTTTTTCTTTTACGTTTGATAAGTGTGTTGTTTTCACTATTTACTAGCGCACACATTCTCCTATAGTTGAACTAGATAATTTTAGATATTCTCTTCGATCTATTTTTATATAATTACCCATTGTTATTATAGAAGAGTTCCCTGCATGGAAGAGGCTTTGATCCTCGACAACTTGAGATATTGTTTGTTTACCCACACCAGTTTTTGGATTAGAATATTTGATATAATAATATACTTGGTAGAGGGTTATTTCCAAGTTAAGGGGATCGGGTCTTAGCTTGAGACTAAACCCATTTTTTATTCTAATCTGTGATTTAGTTTTGTTTTCCACATTTCAAATATTTAACTGTATCTATTTTTAAACTGTCAATGAAACCTATACTTTGATAGTTATTCTTTACTACTGTTTATATAAGGTTTTATTTTATTAAATTGATTCTAAAAGTTAAATTAATTTCCCGTAATTTTTTAACTGAGCACTAATCAAGATTTTTGAAATATTTTAAATGATCAAACTATTATCAATATACTACTTTGATAAAATGGGTGAATTTATTTTAAATTGAGGGATTTTATTTTAACTTTTTTATATAGAAATTTTATTAGTAACTCAATTCACACCCCTCTTTAGTTACTCACTTCAACCAAAATTTTATATCAAAGGATTTTAAATATATTTTCAATTGTGATTTTAGTTTTGTTTTAAAGATCTCATTTTTTTACTTAAAAAGTTAGTTCTTTATGGATAATATAAAAGAGGATTATACTTCCAAAAAACCTCTATTTTTAATGGAACAAGTTATTTTTAGTGGAAAATCAAAATGAAAATGAATAGTGAGAGTGTGAGTTTTGAAATTTGGACTACTATTGTAGAAAAATATAAAATGCCTATGAATGTTATAAATACATGTGATGATGCTACCAAAACTACATATAATAATAACTTTACAGATATAAATTCATTATACTATGATTTGGGCGATGAATAATTAAATAGAATATTTGAATGTAAAACTACTTTTGAAATTTGGGACACTTTAGTTATTTCTTTTGAAGGAACATATAATATTAAATAATTTCCATTAAATAATTATACTATTTAATATGAAACTTTTAAGATAAACCCTGATGAGCTTATCTATGACATGTATTTCAGGTTCAATGAAATCATGAATACAATGAACTCATTGAGGAATCCTATTTATGATAATGACCAAGGGATGTGCCTGCTGAGTTGTCTACTAGAAATATGGAGAGGAACTTCAGTATCAATCAGAGATTCATGTGATATTAGTATGTTACCTATAAAGGAGTTGATTGGAAAAATAATTTTGTATGAGGAAAAAATTCATGTTCAATAGAGCAAAGGAGGATGAACCAAAAAGGAAATATATAGAATAAAAATACACTACCTCAAAACAAAAGGATAAAGTTCAAGCTATCAGTTCTAGTGATGATGAATTACCATCTGATAGTGATAAATATATGGCCCATATGAATAAAATATTTAAAAAGTTTTATAATAATAAAAATTTCTTTAGGAAACCTATATAGAAATATAAATATGATAATAGATGAAATTGGTCGAATGATTGGAAGAGAGATGATTCTTCAAAAAAGATCATTTACTATGAATGTAAAAGGAAATGGAATGTCAAAGGGGACATCCCTATGATGAAATAAAAAATAAAAATGATGAAAAGGATAAGAGGTAAATGAAAGTGATGAAAGAAACTTGTATTGATTATTGAATATAGATCAAGTGATATAGGTTGTACCCAAGATGAAAAACATGACATACCTAACATGTGTTTTATAGCAAACATATATGAGGTTTCCAATTTCTTTCTTGATTCTACAAAACATATTTCAAATCATTCTGGAGATGAAGATAATGATGAGAACATGAATAATGAGAAGATATTTGAGAATTGTAATATGCTATTAGATACATTCATTGAGATTAAGGATAGGAATATAATTATAAATAAACAACATACTTTAACTGCTAAATATAAGATTTAATTTACTAGTGAAAAAGGAAAAAATGATTATCTCTTAAAGGAGAATAATGAATTAAAATTTTATATTTAGAAATTAAAGAAATATTTATAATGGTTCACTAATGGTAGAAATTCTCTCACCATGATACATGGAAAATACATAACACCTAAGTACATTACTAGTTTAGGGTATCAACCTAGATAGAGAATAATTTTCAATAATATTTTTATCCCTACTTCCATTTTAGGAAAACATGATAATATTTTTTATTCATATGGACCCAAAAAGTATTTATTTATAAATTTTTAAAATCTTCTTACAGGAAACATACTATTCAAATATGGGTTCTTACATATTTAAAAACTAAAATTCCTGGAACCAAGAATATTTATGTACCAAAATCATTTTTGGTGTAAACTTTTTTTTGGGAACCTACTTTAAAAGATATATTAAGAACCTATGGTAACTAGAAAATGTCTATTATAGACCCATGATAGGATATTATTCATGCTAAAATAATTTTATAAAAGTAGATGGTGGACATGTCACTTTTGGTGACAATTCCAAAGGGAACATTGTTGACCTTGGACAAATTGGTAATTCTAATACCATTTTAATTTCAGAAGTATTATTTGTAGATAGTTTAATGTAAAATTTTCTTATCATCTCACAACTATGTGATGATGGTTTTTATTTTAAATTCAAAAATAATTGTTGAAATTTTTTTGATTCTAAAAATGATTTATTTTTTACTAGTTTGATATATGAAACTGTTTATTTTATTAATTTTGATTCATTATTTTCTAAAAATATTTACTGTTTAAGTGAATTTCACAAAGTATCTTGTATTTGGAAAAGGAGACCAAGCCATTTAAATATTCACTCACTTATAAAGCTCACTAGGAAAGGGTTAGTCAATGATTTACTTAAATAGGAATTTCCAAATGATAAAGTCTACAACCCTTGTCAAAAAGGGAAACAACACAAGATATCCTTCAAATTAAAGAAAGAAATTTAATATTCTCAACACCTAGAGTGGGTTCACATGTATTTTTCAGACCATATAGAGTTTTTTGTTTAAATGGGAAGTACTATTTTGATGTCCTTGTAGATGAATATTCTAGTTATACTTGGGTATTATTTCTGGATCATTAAATTTATGACTGCTCTTATTTTACCAAGTGTGCTAAATATATAGAAAATCTTAGTGGACTTAGGATTAAGACCATAAGAAGTGATCATGGCCATGAGTTTGAAAATAATTACTTTGAATCATTTTTCTCACAAAATTGATATAATCATAACTTTTATGCTCCTAAGACCCCACAGTAGAATGTTGTTTTAGAAAGGATAAATAGTACACTTCATGAAATGACTCAAAATATGATTAATGAGTATGAACTTACTATTTATTTTTTTGAAAGTATCTGTTTATAGAACCATTTATATAATTAATAGATCTTTAATTATACCTATCTTTAATAAAACTTCTTTTTAATTATGGAATAGTATGAATCCAAAGGGGAATTACTTTAGGGTTTTTAGTTGAAAATTCTTTATTCTTAACACTAATGATAATATTGAATTTTTTTTCCAAGAGTGATGAAGTAATTTTTCTTGGTTTTTCAAATTATATTAAATCATATAGGGTGATTAATAAAACAACCAAGACTATTCAAGAGTTTCTTCATTTCAAATTTTATGAAATAGATCCACATGAGCCTAAAACACCTTTAGAAAACCTTGAGGATGAGCTTTCAGCTCTGAATATTAATTCCAAACCTTCTAAAAATAAGTAAGAATAGAATAATCATTTTCTAAGGAAAAAACATAACTTGAATTTGTAGATGACCATGAGATAACTATCCTTTCTTCTCATAGAGCTACTTGGACTCATAGATGCCATCATCTAGATACTGTAGTTTGAAACATAGATAGAGGTACATGAACTAGATAATCTCTTAGAAATCATATTAAACATTAAGAATTATTGTCTCTTATTAAACCTAATTCTATAAATTATTCAATTAATGATCAATTATATGTGATGTAAATGAATGATGAACCTAATTAGTTTGAAAGGAATATAGTTTGGAAAATTTATGCTTGATCAAAATATACGATCACTATTGGAACTAAGTGGGTGTTTAGAAACAATCATGAAGAGTCATACATTATATTAAAAAATAAATATTGTTTTATTGTATAGGGATATGGTTAATAATAAGGTATTGAATACAAGGAAACCTTTTCAATAGTGGATATACTTGAATCCATCAAAATACTACTAGCCTATGCAGTACATTTGGATTTTCAAATATATCCAACGGATGTAAAAATTTCATTGTTAAATGGTTATATTGTTGAGGAAGTTTCTTTAAAATACCCCATGGATTTAAAAATGCCCACATTCCAGATAATGTTATAATATAAATAAAATATTTATATGGTTTAAAAGAGGCTCCTTGAGCTTGGTATGATAAGATCATCTCTTTTATAATTTATAAAGTTTTTTCAAAAGGCATAGTTTAAACTACTCTTTTTATAAAAATAATTTTGAAACATATTTTTGTAGTTCATATCTATTTTGATGATATTATTTCTGGATCTTCTAAAACTTATTTGTGTATTTATTTCATATGAATGATGAAAAAATAATTTTAAATGAGTTTAATGGGTAAACTCAAGGTCTTTCTTGGTTTTCGATTTTTTAAAAATAAATATGGAATTATTCTAAATAAAATTAATTAAACTAAATCTATTTTAAATTTTTTTGGTTTGGATATAACTAAAATTAGTGATAATCCTCTGAGTACCACTTGTTGGATTGATCTTGATGAAGCTGGAAAGTAAGTGGATCAAACAAGTTATTGAGGTATGATTAGAAGTTTTCTATACTTAACTGCTAGATGAATTGATATTATGTTTAGTGTCTTTATACATGGTTGTTCCCAAGAAAATCCTAAAGTGTCTCATTTACCTGCTGTTAACAAGATTTTCAAATACCTCAAATATACATCCAATTTTGGAATATTCTATCATAGTGGAAAATCATTTGACTTAGTAAGTTATTCAGATACTGATTTTGGTTTTTTTAGTTAGATAGAAAATTCACCTCTTGAACATGTCATATTTTGGGTAAGTCACTACTATTCTAGTGTAGTAAAAAGAAAAATTATATTACACTACCTACTAATGAAGCTAAAAACATATCTATAAGGAGTTGTTGTGATAAAATTTTATGGTCGAAACACACTCTTCTAAACTATAGATATCAATTTAAACATGTCCCTATAAATTGTGACAACACAAGTGTGATAAATATTTCTAGAAATCCAATGTGTCATTCTAGGAAAAAGAATATTGATCTAAGACATCACTTTTTTTGAGAAAACTTCTAAAAGGGTGATATAGCTTTGAATTCATAGGAAATGAATATCTTCTTGCTGATATTTTTACAAACCAATTTAATTTTTAGAGATTAACTACATCAAACATGAATTATGAAGGATAAATTTCAGTTAGTTCTTAATGTTGAACAAGTCACCATTGGAAATTCACCATTGATAAATCACTATTGGAAATTCATCATTAGAGAATTCACCATTAGTGAGACATTGTTGGTACATCACCAGGGGAAGGTCTTCATTAGAAAAATCACCATTGGAAAGTCACCATTGATGCATCGGTATTGGTGAGTCACTATTGGTGAGTCAATGTTGGTGAGTCACCATTGGCGATTTACTATTGGCGAGTCACGATTTCTTTTCCACCGGTCTCTGATTCATGTTTTGATTCCATTTATATTTTTTGATATTAAAATTTTATTAAATTTTAATCATTTATATTTTACTATATTTTATTATTTCAAATCCCTAAATAAATAATCCAGGTTAAATTCTAATTTTGAGTCACTCTCATTCACTTCATCTCCCTCCAAACCGTTTCAGATTCCATTTCACTCCCAACATTCAGCCTTCTCACACCTTTTCTTTAGCCTTAATTTCATTAAAATGATGAGAATCAATCACCCATATTTTTTGTCTCCTAACAAATCAAGGATTACAGAGAACTCAACAAGTGAACTGAGATAATCTATTATCGAGCCGAAGAATCCACAATTTTTTAATTACATAGTATTTTTAGAAAATTAAGTGGTTGATAAATGGTTTCTTTCCAGTAAGTTGTTATTTCGTACGGTAATCCATGACCAAGGATGGGTAGACTAGTTCTGCAGAAATTAAAAACCCTTCAATACTAGGTTGGTTCATCAATTTGTTTTGTATTTTTTGTTTAGTTTTAGAAAAATAAATATTTTTTTAGATCCTAATATATGGTAAAGAGTTTAGAATTTATTCAAAAGAATGGGAGAAGTGTCTAAATATGCCTCATAGACGTATTTTTAAAGATTATCAAGGTATGATACCTAGTGATAGTGTATCATTCAGTTATGAAAATTATTTTCGAGAACTGACTTTTGATATTACTCTAAGAATGCTTACTTCTACTGAGTTCGATGAAGAATACAAACTTATTTTTATGTTTATACAACAATTTTTATGTCCGAAAAGGGGGACTTCAATACTATGGTATATGAGTATGTGTACCTTTTATTCCTTATGAAACGAGGTGATATGATTAACCTTTCCAGATAACTCATGGTATAGATGATGGAACTGTGTAAGTCATCCTCTAGATCCAATTCTCTCATTTATCCTAAGTTGATTCTAGCCATGTTGGAAACAAAGTTTTTGACTGATGAGGAGGTAGAATATGAAGTTAAATGTGGTGGTTTTTGACTAACTATGGTTATCATTAGAAGTATTAGAGTGATTTGAAACCTAGGGATGAATAAGTGACTTAGTGATAATGATAAGATCTATGAGGATTATAATCCTATAAATTGTCCCACAGACCCAAGAACATAGTGGATCTTGGCTTAGAGCTAGATGAGGTCAGGAAATTCCATAATGAGGAAGAAGAGGATGAAGTTTCTAAAACCATTGATGATGAGGTGGCTATCTCAGTTTAGGAGGGTAGTGACCTTGATATTCCATAGATCCGTACTATGTAATTTAGACCTACAAGTCCACCCATTTCTCTCCATTCCGGAAAAAGTCTCTTAAGTGAAGGAGATAATGATGATGGTGAGATAATGGTTTCTAGAGATGATTTGATTAGAAGTTTTTATAAATATTATAAGTATTAGAGGTTTCATATGGTTTTGATGATGATAATAATGGTGATGATGGAAATGCAAATAATGGAGATGATGTTAAAGATGTGATGGTGGTTGACCTGATCATGATGATACAGATGGTGTTGAGAGAACTCAATCACATCATACTTATCCTGATTATTTAGTTAGGTCTATGGGGAGACTAGGTTCAGAAATATCTAAGTCCTTGGAGAGATTATTTCTAGAGGAACCTGTCGGTGTTGCTGCATCTACTAGAGGAGAGACTAGAGTATATGAAGAGGGGGAGGAGTCCCATAGTTCTATCAGAGTTGAACATGCTGATGTGACCTCTTCTATTGTTTTAGTAGATCCTTCTGATTAGTGGGAGAAATTCCTAGGATATTTTATTCTTGGTTTGGAATATTCAATGTCCAAGGATGTTGAGGAAGATGTCGAAGATAAGAGAGATGCTCAATGTAATTATATTTTTATAGAGGATGAATTATAATCTAAGGGGAATGCATTCTCTATTTATAGACTTTTTTGGTCATCTTATGCTGATTCCAATGATGATGGAAGTGACAATGACCACAATAGTCCTACAAAGGATTTTGTACCTACTTTATTAGTTAGAGTTTCGAAAAATCCTATGGAATATTTATTTGAGCATATTGACCAAGCTAGTGAGATTTAGGCCTTCCCTTCAGATTCACCTACTACTAGATCAGAGCCTGTAGTGGCGGATATTCCTAGAGTTGAGAGACCTACTGAACAATTGACTTCATATGATATCTCTAGAGTATTCTAGTTTCTTTTAGAGGTAAATACTTGTATAACTTATTAATATTTTTAGGTTTATGGTGTCTCTGTTCACTTAGATTAGTGAAAATGATGCTAGGAACATCTTTGAGTTAGTTGCATTCCATATCCAGTTGAAGATAAATTTTTCACACTTTGGAAGTGGAAATTGAGGAAAAAAGATTTTTCAGTGGAATGGATACCATGATATTCATTATGGAGGAGATTCGAGCCTCCTTTCACCCAATCAACCTGCTATGATGGAGGGGTTGGAGAGTTTACCTACAATGATATTTAAATCCACCCCATGTTTCAATTGATGCTGAGATGACCCAGTCTATAGTCAGAGAGGATATCGATGATATTTTGGGAGATATTCATTCTTATCATCAATAGGATCAAAGGAAGATTCGATATCACATTGAGCACATATATAAACTAGTAAAGGAATTTCTAAATGAATCCTGGAGTGAAAGGAAAACCATCACCTAGGCCATTAAATCATTACTCAAAATTAGGATTTTAAGAGAACTAGTTAAAGGGTTTTATCAGTACATAAGAAGTACAAATATTTCTAGCAATGTTAAAATCTGATCTTTAGGAGTGATAAATAAACTCTATCAAAGGCACCCTTTAACAACACTAAAAAAGCACTTATAAAGGAACCCTTTATTAGTGATTTTTTTAATGATATCAAATGGTTCCCTTATCAGATATTTTTCTAGTGATCCTAAAGGGTTCCTTAAATAGTTTTTTTCATTGATAATTGGTTTTTTAGTAGTGCTAAAAAATATAGATAAAGGCACCATTTATCAGTTCCTTTTTAGTGCTGTTAAAAATTTTGAAAAGAAATTAAATTTTCACGGTCCACCAACACCTCCTTTCTCAGTGCATACAACTCCCTTTCTCAGCGCTTTCTACTCCCCAATCACCATCACTCACCCCACCCCCTTCCTCAACACTATAAGGCTACCCCAAATACATGTGTAAGCCTAGATTTGATCCCAGGACACCCCTTAAGTGACTAGATTCTCTTTACAACTATGCCATGTATGTTTTTTTTATATTTCCGACTTTTATATTTATTTGTATGTATTTATAAATTTTTGACATATACATATTCAGAATTATATTTATTTAAAGATATTATATATTATTAATAATTTATATATATTAGAATATAAATCTAAATATATATATTTTTATTAATACACACACATATGTATATATAAAAATTATATGTACATATTAATGAATTCTTATAATGTAAATATTAATGATAATTATTATCTTTATATAAAATTAATAATAAATATTTTTTATATATTTAAAAATAATTTTTTACATAAATATATTGATATATGTATTTATACAATTGATTTATTATAAGTAAATATAAGAAAATATGCATATATTTAATAATAAATTAAACTAAATTGAAAAATGATAAAATTTTAAAACCATAATATCTATATGAATTTAAGAATTCAGAACAAATTCATTCCCCACTAAAAAGAGACAATAAAAATCCTTTGAATGCAGCTGAAATTCCATTAAATGACAAAAAATAGGATACCCTAACTAAAAACATGGGTTTGGAGGCCTTTTAGGACATTTTTGGAGAAAAAAAATATAACTAGGCATTCTTCTATGTCACAAGGTCATATATTTTGTCACAATATTTGATTCGATGTGTTGTACAACCCAAACGGACATTCGGATCAAAAGTTATGTCTCATTCGAGTTCAAGTCATGTTTTAAACTTATCATTGACTGTTTATTAATTAATTTAATTTTTAGGTCATATAACTATTATTAGATGAATAATAATCAATAATAATTTTAAAAGTATTATTTAATAATATTTTTAAATTATTTTATAATCCATTTCACTAAATATCTTATATGATAAGTGTAAATGTGTATTTTTCCTTTTCTAAAAAAAATTTTAAAAAAATATATGATATTTATTTCAATATGAATTTATTTATATATTAATATATTATTTTTAATGAAATATAATTTATTTATTAAATATACCCTTTATCAGTGCAAGAAAAAAACTGATAAAGGGGATCCGTTATGAGCGCTTATAAAAAAGAACAGATAAAAGCCCCCTTTATCAAAACTTTTTTTCTAGCACTGATAAAGGCCCCCTTTATCAGGGATTTTTATCTAGAACTCATAAACCCCCCCTTATTAGTGATTTTGTATTTTCACTAATAAAGGGAACCCCTTTATCAGTTCTTTTTTATTAGAGCTGACAAAGGGAGCCTTTGTCATCGCTTTTTTTAGCCCTAATGAAGTTGGCCTTTATCAGCACTTTTTTAACACTAATCAAGGCCCCTTTGTAATTGATTTTTCTAGATCTGATAAATAGTGCCTTTATAAGTTCTTTTATAAAGCACTGATAAAGCTAAGTGTTGTTAAATGTTGAATCTATAGTAGTGAATATTACCTTTCTTGGATATATACAAAACATGATTTGTATTCCCATTTTAGGATTTTTGCTAAAAAACCTAAGGACCAAACTATTACTAGAGATTTCAAGGAACATGTAGACCAGTTGAAAGTGATGAATCATCTTCTTAAGTTAATTATGGAGGTAAAGAATGATTTCTTTAGTGCTATGGAGAGAGGGGAAAACATTCTTATGGACTTTTTCAATCTCATGATGTTTTTTCTATTTGTATTTGGCACTGAAGTGGTTGATCCAAAGTAAATTCCCCTAACAGACTTCAAATATTCTCCTTCTTTATACCCTTTACATCCTCAATACCAGCCTTTCGGTATTTCTCTAGTAAAATCTATTAGGAATCTCATGCCAGTAATTATCAAAGAGCTTCCAACTTCTACCTCCACACCTTCAACCACTACATTAGAAACCTTAACATCTATATATATTCCTTCCACCTCTAACAAGGGAAATGTACCTACTGTTCCTACCTCCCAGGCTGATAGTGACTTTGATTAGACATTATACTTTGATAGGTATTTTGTTTTACTATTCCATTTCACTCTTTTGTGGCTGTAATATCATGACATTTTATGCTTGGAGAAATTTATCTTTATTATTATTCATATCATTATATTTACAATTTATTTTTTCCCATTTTGTTAATCCCAAAAGGGGGAGAACAATTATGGAATTTACCTTTCTTACCTTGTTATGTTAATATTTTTTATCACTATTATTACTTTTTGGACAAGTTATCATTGATATTTAATTTAACTTTAATACCCCTCCTTTGATACCTAGATTATTTGGACTCATCCTTTAATACTATCATTATTTGGATCTGATTTAATTTACCTTTTACAGTCTTAATTAAACTTATCTTTGATATGGAATTTCTTTATATCTCATGCTTGAGATTTTTCATTTTAAGAAGACTATTATTATTTAAATAAATCTTATTATACCTATGTTTATTTTATAAATGGTTTATAAAAATTCCTTGATTTGTGAACATAAAAAGGGGGAGATTATTGGAACCAATTTATTTTAATTCTCACAAATCAAGTTTACTATGTTTTTAATTAGTTTTCAATATAATGATAGAATTTTATTTTATAAGGTAAATTAATGAAAATTTGTCAGTGTTGAAATGAGTCACCACTAGACATGAGTCACTGCCAGATATGAATGACCACCAGAATGTATCACCACCAAACTTGACACATAATTAGTTAAAATGAATCATCACTAGATATGAGCCATTGACAGACTTGAATCACCATTATTTAAAATGAATCAACTATAGATATGATTCATCGACATACTTGAGTCACTTTTAGTTAAAACGACTCACCGCTAGATTTGAGTAACCACCAAAATGAATCACCACCAGAATGTCTCACCACTAGACATGAGTCATTGCGAAATATGAGTTACTTCAACATTGAGTCACTACATAACTGACTCACTCCCATACCAATTCACCACCATACATGATTCACTACCAAAAATGAGTCACCACCAGAAGGGATTTCATCATGTTCTTCCAATTTTAAATTATATTCTCCCAAGTAATATATTAATACAATTTATTTAGAAGTTTATTTAATGGTTATCTTCATAACCATTTCATGGACACACTAAATAAAATGTAAAATTCTATAAGAGGATCCCTAATATATCAATGATTATTATTCAATGGGTTCATGTAGTGCTTTATATTCTCAAAAGAATCCATCATGGGCACAAGTTCAAGAAGTGTGAGACATTCTGAATACAAGAAGGATCATCTCAGGGAACTCACATGCTGCATTCAAATTTACTTTCAATTGTGAAAGAGTGTAAATCATTGAATATCGTGATCCTTTACTATAGATATAAAATATAACTTCACAAAACGCTATTTTACTACAAATTTAAGAGTAATAGTTCGATCTCCCCACTATTCCAAATTTGAGGACACTTGAGCATCTCAAGAATTACAGACCAAGAATAAATACCTTCTATATATTTTATTACTTTCCCTTCCTGTTGTTTTATTTTACTTTCAAGTAGTGTGTTGCTTACTCTATTTATTTTCAAAAACTATCACCTATGCTATAACTGGAGAATACTAGATATTCTATTCTATTTATTTTTATCTTCATACCCAAAGTTATTATGGAAGAGGTCACTATGTTCCCTATGTTGTTTTTACATCCCATGTATAACTATGTAAGAGGATTTGGGACTATACATATTAAGGTATGTTTTGTATACCTGATCGATGTTGTGGATAAGATTATTTGAAATAATAATCTTCTTAGTAGCATGTGATTTCCAAGTGGATGGGATTAGGTATCGAATTGATATGACACACCTTAATTATTCCATTGTGTGATTTAGTTTTCTTTTCTTCATTTAAAATATTTAACAACATCTATTTTTAAATTGTGAACAAAACCTGTACTTTGATAGTTAGTCATAACTAGTGTTTATATAAGGATTTTTTGATTAAATTTATTTGAAAAGTTAAATTAATTTCTAATATTTTTTAAAATGATCTCTAATAAAGCTTTTATAAATCTTTTAATAGATCAAACATTTATCAAACTACTATTTTGATTAATTTGATGATTTTATTTTAAATTATTTGATTTTATTTGAACTTGTTTTGAGTATAATTTTTATTAGGAACTCAACTCACTCCTATTGAGTTACTCACTTTGAGAAATAGGTTAGAGCTCGATAGTAGATATCCCCTCGATGCATCAATATTTATCATGAGACAAACTAGCTTGAGTACTTGGTGTATTCCTTACCTATTTATGTATGGTTTCTTGGTCAGAGTATTTGATGGTGATATTATGATGTATGACATTATGTATTATATCATTATGAAACAATATATTTATATCCTTGTGATTTTTTGTATAGTAATGTCTTACATGAATATATCCACCTTTTATGATATTTTTATATAATATATTTGAGTGTTGTTTATAAATTCCATATTTTTTATTTCTTGTTTATTCTATGATGGATTCTATTTTATACCTTCCCTTACTAAGTGTTTAATATCACCCATTATTATGTTTACCTTTACCATGGTTATGAAGAAGAGTAATACATATGATATATCATTATGGGTATCATGTATGCAATCTTTTTTCTATAAATGTTGAAGGTTTATTATAGAATAATAAAATCTTGGTATAATGGGAAACATTTTCATTGGATGGAAAATAAATGAGTCTTGTTAAGTATATTTTTTCCTAATCCTCTAAATATATATTCCTAAAAAGATATTGGGTATGTAAGTGACCCAATCATTCCTTTGATGTTGTAATTAAAGAAGGTAAAAATTGGGTAAATTGAGTTTATATCAAAGACAACATGTAAATATTATTTTTTTATTGCCAGATCCAGGATTATGGGTCTGAGATGTTATAGGAATGAATAAAGTGGTTGGGGGTAATTAACTTAGTATTTTTGTGGATTTTTATTTTAAAATCTCATGGTTTTGAAATGGTGATTTTAGTTTTGGTAATTTGGTTAGCTACACTAAAAGTGATGTAACAACAATGATATTATCAAGATGAATAGTTTAATTAATGCATCCTTTAGTTGATTAAATAAATGTGGGGTAACTGAACAAGAAACAATGTTTTAGAGGGATATTAATATGTTAAGTGGAAATTAATATATGAAACTATGATTTTTTTAAATTTATGTGGTGAATCATAAGGGGTAATGATCTATTAATATGAATGATCATTGAGAATGGTGATATGGTGATATAATTGGTAAAAAATGGTCTATAAAAATGATGGAAATTTTTAGTTAGTGTGTTTGGTGTTAAACATTTCTTAATAAATTTATGTGATAAAATCATGATTCATGTTATGTTTTGTGATAAATTATATCTTTCCTTGTGTGTTTAAAGTGTATTGTTACTATTAAAATGTATGTGTTCATGTAAAAAAATGTAGTGGTAAATTGTATAATTGTGGTAACTTACCATGAAAATTATGCTTATTCTTAGGAGGAAAATGTGGGTTCTTGGTATATTTCTTAGACGAATATAAAAATATATAATTATAATTTAAATGGAATAAATAAAGGATTATGTAAGAACCTAGATCTTATTTTCATGTATGGATCTTGATTTTTGGTGTTTTTTATTTTTTGATAAAAATAAGAGTTTCTTGAAATTTAAGGAGTACACACCGTGTACATAGGAGTACACGTTGTGTACCTGGTTTCCACTGGTATCCGTGTAATGGCCAGGTACATGGCCGTGTGGGGTGACATTGAGACCACCTAGAGTGGGGCCCGGTAAAGGCATATACATGCCATGTACTTTTAAATAAAATTACATGTATTTTTATTTTTTTTGACAAATCGGACCAGGGTCGTGTGTTGTTCACAAAAAAACACTTCTTGTAACGTCGTCTTGCCCAGGAGAGACCGAGGATTGTGATTATTCTCCAAGCCCCCAATCGGCCATTAATTATTTGATTCAAACACTATCGATTTCATTAGAATTTCTACATTGATTTCTTCTTTCTTCTAGAGTCTCATCTTATGATTTATCCTCTTTCGTGAGATATCCTCGATTGATCGTTTTATAGGTTTTTATAGATCTAAGACGTTCTAGGTCGAATCCAAGGCAAGGATTCAACTATATTGATCATACCACATCGAGGTAGGTGGTTTGTGCCTTTCCGTATTTTGTCTTTGAATTATATATGCCAAAGTTCCCAATACACTAGTTTGGGGTATTGCATGTTTAGGGAATTTAAATCTTTAATGCCTGTTATGCCTTAATTTCTTGAGTTATGGTCTTGTTTGAGAATAGGGTTTAATTACCTTGATATGGATTAGTTTTCCCATGTTTGAACTAATATTGTTCATTGGGTCTTGTTTTTCCTATTAGGCTGCTATGTTTATTTTTCCTAGTGCTGTTAGGATGGAGTGATATTATCAGACATACTTATGCCATTATTTGTAGCTGTTTAGCCAAGTAGTATATTGTGATTTACTTTGGTTTCTGGATATTGTTTCTACATTTCTGACTTACACATGGCTATGGGAACCTTGTGTAGTTAGACCATAGGGGAAATGAACACTAAGGGCTTTCCCAGAGTGTCTTTTATACTTTCACATTGCAAGACAATAGGGGGGATGGATGTAAGTTCTCCCATAGAGTGTCTATAGTTCCATGTTGCGAGAACACATGGGGAATTGGATGTTGAATGATTCATCATAGTTTCTGTAGTTTACCGTTACGAGACCACATGGGGAATTGATAGTGAGTGCTTCCTCAGAGATTCTTTATTAAGCTAAACCAGAGGGGTTAAACTATGAGAACTTCCCAAAGGGTTGCTTGAGATTGTTTGGTTGTTTATTTTAATAAATGTAAATGAATGTAGTTGAAACTGTAGGGTTGTTTAAATTTAAGTACTTCCTTTTTTATTAAATCATTTTTCATATTTCCTACCATATATATATATATATATATATATATATATATATTCACGGACAGTTATGAACAGATCTTTGGGTGTTTCCCTACTAAGATTCATCTCACACATTGTTTGGGTCATGTTTTGGTCCCAAATAGATTATATTGTTTTAGGTATAGATAAGGTCAAGTGCTCCTCTACATCAGGTACTTGATTGTTGTGGAGATGGAGTGCATCGGACCAAGATGAGGCTTGCAATGCTGCTGGAGTTATTTACTTGTTTTCCTTGGTACTTTGGTTTAGTACTGTATTCCAGCATCATGTCTTGTTTGGCTACTATTTTAGACATATGTGACATGCATCATTTATATATATTCTCTAGTTTTTTATCTACTCGCAGTATTTCACTGTTTATTATTGCATGTTATTATTTCTTCTTTTTCTACTCTTTTCTGTTTATTTCCACTCTGTTACTCTTCCAATAAGGGCATAGTTTCCCCACTATCACACCTGAGGCCCTCGCTGCATGTCGGTAGCCTCTGGCATTTGGGGAAATGTTCTTAAGGCCATGTGACCAACTAGGTATGGGTCAGCTCTGGGCGGCACCTAGAATCGGGATGTTACAAAGTGGTATTAGAGGAATTATTTTCTTCTTTGACTTACTATTTGGATCCTATATCCTTGGATAATAAGGAATATGTAGTTGGTAATAAGTTGTGCCCGGGAGTAGCTATCCCATGTATAGAGAAAAGATAATTTACCTCGATTGTTTCAATTTTTCTGGTTTTTCAATTATTACAGTTGATTTTATTTCACCATTTGGTGATTCACACATTTTTGTGCTGTTATCATTGATATCATTGAGGTTATATTTTTTTTGCAACCCGATGATATGAGGTTATTCCATCTCATGCATCATGTATACACTTGCTAGAAATCACAAGTCATGCATTCTTGTCATTCCATTTAGGGTGCATTACAGATTTCATGTTGTTGTGATAGATTTTGTGTTAGATATGCATGATATTGTGATAGATTCCTTGATAGAATACTTTCTATTTGATAGGGTATTGGTTTGTTTAAGTATTCATTTGAATGGGTTCCAAACATTGGTCCCTGAGGTGTTATGGGCCCTCATGGATTGGAATTTTGTGGATCATGTGTTTATTTCACTATTATACATTTTATGTGACATGAATATGATGTCAGGCATTGATTCGCAGGGAGTATAGGCCTTTAGAGATTGGAATTTGAAACTTTAATGTTTGTTTCAGAATTTTTATGAGTTCCAAAGTAGTTTCTGAGGCTTACGGTCCAGAAAAACACAGAATACATGGTGTGTATTGATGAATACATTCCATGTATCCTTATGTTCAAGAAGGAAATTTTTTTGTTAATTACACATCATGTACTATATGTACACATCATGTAATCCTTGACCATGTGACTACCTCTGTGGGCAGGGACACAGTGTTGGGAAATCTTTAGTGGAACACGCTGTGTACCGGAAGTACACACCGTGTGGTAGAGGACATGTGTCCGGTCATGTGACTAATGATATGAGTGGATGAAATCATTCTAGTATATGTTGTGTCTGGTATAAACATGCTATGCAGTGTCAGTCATGTTTTTGACTGTGTGACTAACGACACAGGTGGTTGAAACCTAAGCTGTACATGTCGTGTATTGAACAAACACGCCATGTAGTTTTGTTCTCAGAGAGAGCTGTGTGGTTTAGCTGTGCAGAGGAACTCAGGAAAGGGGAAAGGATCCAAGTACATACTGTGTAAATCGAGAACACTTCATGTGTATGGGATGTTATGCGATCGGTTTTTTCATAAGTACATGCCCATGTAAAGACTTAAGGGAACACGCTGTGTAGGGGTTATACATGCCATGTATCCATGTATTGAAAAACTTGAATGATTTATTTATCATGTTCCTTTATTTAAATTCTAAGTTTTGGTCTTTGATATTCTTGAACTAAGGTGTGCGGTTGAACTTACAGAGTCATTCCATAGAGACGTCCTCCGGTTGTACGCCAGATATAGGGCAGTGAACATACACCAGACATGGTAGATCATATACTACCAGAAGATCCTCCCATCGTGCCTATCATGGAACCAGCCACTATCATGGATATAGGTGTCGATTCACAGTTCTGAGAAGGCTTCATGATGTTTATTCCGACCTTCTAGGGAGCACCGCATCCTACCCTTTCTATGGCAGAACTGGTGTGGGTCTTTCAGTAGCAGCATCCTCTTACTTTCTTAGGGGATGGAGGACCTCAGGCTGCAGACTCATGGTTTGAATCCATGCTGTCAATATTATAGGATCTGAAGTCACCTCCAGAGAGGAGTGTGGAGATCGCTACTTATATTCTTTGGGATTCCTCCAAGATATGGTGGGATGTGATATCACAGGCTGGATGCCAGCAGGTTATGGTTTGGGATGAGTTCCAGCATACCTTCTATGATTACTTCTACCCAGAGGCTTTGATGTCCCATCGAGCCCGAGAGTTCATGAGTTTGGAACAAGGTACTCTCTCATTCATGGAGTATTATTCTTTCTTCATAGAGTTACAACACTTAACACCCATTCTTGGGGGTGATGAGTTATTTCTGGCGAGGAATTTTTAGGATGGTCTCAGGCAGGAAATCCGATCTCGGGTGAACATCTTTAGGTTGACTTCCATCACCTCAATATTCAACCAGGAATTGATTACAGAGCGCAATATGAGGGATTGTGGGGTTGTGAGCTAGGGTGGCTCGGTATCCAAAGTTGTTACCCCTCTGAATGACAGCAGGAAGCGACACAAGGAGTCTATGCATGGAGATCCAATTAGGAGAAATACTTCCTCTAGTGGACATGTGCTGTGATACTAGTGTGGGAAGAGCAGGAATACGAGGACAAATTGCTCGAGAGACCCAATGGAGTTCTGATATTTCCGAAATATAGGTCATCTTCTGTGTTTCTATCATATTTTCTAACCAGAAGCTAGTGATAGGGGTTCTGTTTCGACTCCTCGTACTAGAGTTGGACCACCAGTCACCCATCAGACTAGGGGATGGAGCTCCTCAGGTTGTTCAGGCCGAGGTGGAGGTCATGGCCACAATGGCCAGACACAGGGTTTTCTAAAGCCATAGGGTGGATCAGCTTAGGTATCTCAGTCATATTCACAGGTCTTGGTGTAGGTCAGGCTTTTGTGATAGAGTAGATTCATCCAGTGCAGGATCCCGAACCCTCTACAGTTAGAGGTAAAATTCTAGTTGCCTCGGTTTTAGCTTCTACACTCTTAGATGTAGGGGCTTCCCATAGTTTCATATTTTTCACTATTATGGAGAGCCTTGGGCTTTGTATCTATACTTCTACTGATATCCTGATGTTAGACACTCTGTTGGGAACTAGAATGACTGCTGTACATCAGTTCAAAGAGTTCCCTCTTGAGGTTGGTGGGTGTCACTTATTATGGGACCCCTATGTCTTAGAGATGACAGGATGTGATGTCATTCTCATAATGGACTGGTTAGTTCCATTTCATGTTTTTGTTGATTTCTATCATTGTAGGGTGAGTTTTGTATCACTAGAGGGTGGTTTTTTTCTATATAAGGGAGAATGGAATGTCCAAGAAAGCAGAGTGGGACCTGATCTTCATGGGTCGGGAGGAGTTACAACCCAAATTGTTGTTTGTATCTGGATGACCATGGAACTTCACAGATGGAATTTCCTCCAGTGGTGGATCATTTCAAGGATTTATTTCTAGAGGACATTTCAGGTTTTCCCTCAGAGCGACAGTTAGAATTTTCTATTGAGCTTGTTCTAGGAGTGGCACCAGTGTCCATTCCTTCTTATAGGATGGCTACACTAGAGTTAAAGGAGCTCAAAAAGCAGTTAGAGGAGTTATAGACAAAGGGTTTCATCTGACCTAGTACTTCTCCTTGAGGTTCACCTGTCCTGTTTGCAAAGAAGGCGGACTGAACCCTCATAATATGTGTGGATTATCAGAAGCTAAACTAGTTGACGGTAAAGAACTAATATCCCTTTCCGAGGATTGATGATTTCTTTGATTAGCATCAGGGAGACTATGTGTTCTCTAAGATCTACTTCAGATCCAGTTATCAACATTTTTTCATTATACCATCTAATATACCTCTTACAACCTTTCGGAGCAGGAATGGTCTATATAAATATGTGGTTATGTCATTCGGTCTCACAAACGTGCCTGCAGTTTTCATGGCACTAATGAACTGAGTGTTCTATCCATTATTAGATTCCTTTGTTGTGGTTCTCATGGATGATATCTTGGTGTACTCTCACACTCAACACGACCATGCTACCCATCTTGATATCATTTTGAGTACACATAGAGAGCATCAGTTGTATGCTAAGTTCTCAAAATGCCACTTTTGGATGGACAAAATTTACTTCTTGGGTCATGTTGTATCAGAGACAGGGTTATCATTTCACCCATAGAACATGAGAGTAGTAGTTTCCTAGGAGCAACCAAGGAACATATTTGAGGTATAGAGTTATATGGGGCTGGCTGGTTACTAAAAATGTTTTATATTGGAATTTTCATGCTTAGAAATGCCACTGATGGGCCTAACTAAGAAGGGTGTGATGTACCTATGGTCAGATTCTTGTGAGTCATCCTTTCATGATCTTAAAGGGAGGATGACTTCAGCATCAATACTATTTTTTCCAGATTCAGGAAAGAGCTATACTATTTACTGTGATGCTTCAGGTATTAGGATTGGAGAAGTTCTTATGAAAGGGGAAGGATTCATTGCGTATGAGTCTCAGTAGTTGATGCCACATGAGAGAAATTACCTAATGCAAAATCTCAAGTCAGCTGTAGTTGTCCATGCTTTACAGTGTTGGATACATTATCTATTGGGATAGAATTTTGTGGTTTTCACCAGCCATAAAAGTCTCAAGTACATATTCACTCAACACGATCTGAATTTGAGATAGCGAAGGTGGGTTGAATACCTTGAGTCCTTTGATTTTGAGCTTACCTATACACCTGGGAAAGGTAACACAGTTGCTGATGCGTTGAGTAGGAGGAATTAGATACAGGTATTTCCAGAGGCCAGTAGTGAGTGGAAACTTATGGATCTATTATTTGAGATGAATTTGGAGGTGCACGACAGACATGGATAGATATTTCATTCTTTTGTGGCTATTACCTCTACTTTTCTTGAGCAAGTGCTAATGAGGCAGCTATCATATGCTAAAGGCCTAGTCCAATGCGAGAGTGTGTCAGGAGAGGACCATATTCCTGGATGGACCATGGGAGAGGATGGGATCTTGCACTTCCATGGATGCGTATTGGTGTCAGTATACATATGTGAGGAGATGATGCGAGATTTTCATTCTTTAAATTGGTCAGTTCATCCTGGTGTCACCAAGATGTATCGAGATATTCACCATCAGTATTGGTGGCCAGGTATGAAGAGGGATTTTGCTGGCTTTTTGATTAGGTGTTCCACCTATCAGCAGGTGAAGGCAGAGTATCAGAGACCAGTAGAGATTTTTCTATAGTTACCCATTCCCGAGTGGAAGTGGAATGATGTTGTGATGTACTTCATGATAAGTTTGCTTAAGTCTCCTCATGGGAATGATTCAAGTTGGGTTTTCATTGACAGACTCACAAAGGATTCACATTTCTTACCAATCAAGGAGACATTTAGTGTTGATGAGCTGGGAAGGTTGTACATTCGTGAGATTGTACATTTACATGGGGTTCCACACTCCATGGTTTAAGATAGGGATTCTCGTTTTACTTCTCGAGTCTAGCAGGGACTATAGAGGGCTTTGGGTACAAAGGTACTTCTAAGTACAACTTTCCATCCCCAGTCAGATGGCCAGTACGATCATATGATTTGGGTGTTGGAGGATATTATTTGAGCATGTGTCCTAGATTTTAGAGGTTCTTGGGAGAAGCACATAACTCTGTTTGAGTTTATCTACAATAATAGTTTTCAAGAAACTATTCAGATGGAACCTTATGAGGCTTTGTATGGTAGGCTAAGTCGATCACCCCTATGTTGGCTAGAGGTAGGAGAGGCAGATATGCGGGGACCTCATCTTGTTTAGGAGACCACAGAGTAGGTGGAATTGATTCGGAAGAGGATGACTACTGCACAGTCAGGACAGAAGCCTTATGCTGATCGACAGAGACAACCTCTAGAGTTTGAGGTCAGGGATCAGGTTTTCTTATGTGTCACAACGAGGTTGGGACACTGGAAAATTAGAAGATAGGGTAAGCTTTCACCAAGATATGTCGGGCCATTTGAGGTTTTGGAGAGAGTCTGGATGATTTCCAATCATTTTTAGTTACCTCAGAGGTACCAGGCTATGCACGACGTCTTCCGCATTCCTTAGCTACGATGTTACTTCTCAGACTTTTCTCATGTTTTCCAACACGAGGAGGTTTAGTTGGAGGTTGATGCCTCGTTCAAAGAGCATCCTCTTTGGATCATTGATCATAGTTAGAAGGTTCTTTGTGGCTAGTCTATTCCTATGGTACGGGTAATATGGTAGCACAAGAGAGTACAGGATGAGACTTGGGAGAGGGAGACTGATGTGCGATCACAGTGGCCACACCTGTTTGAGGATTCTTCTTCGCCACCTTCGTAGGGAAATTTGGGGATGAATTTCTTTAAGGGGGGAATTTTGTAAGATCTTGGATCTTCCTTTTAGGTATGGATCTTTATTTCTGGTGTTTTTTTTGAAAAAGAGGAGTTTCTATAAATTTATTGAGTACACACCGTGTACTTGGTTGTCGTGGGTAGCCGTGTACTGGCCATGTAACGACAGAGTACATGGATGTGTAACGGCCAAGTACATGCCCGTGTGGGGTGACCTAGAGACCGCCTAAAGTGGGTCCTGGTAAAGTCATATACATGACATGTACTTTTAAATAACAGGCCATGTATTTTTATTTTTATTTGATAAATTGGGTCGGGGACACATCTGATTCACAGAAAACACTTATTCTAACGTTGTCTCGCCCAAGAGCGACTGAAGATCACGATTCTTCTCAAAGCCCCCGATCAACTGTCCATTCTCTAATTCAACTGTTGTTGATTGCATTGGAATCACTATAGTGAGTTCTTCATTCTTCTAGAGTCTCATATTATGATTTCTCCTCTTTCGTGAGATATCCTTGGTTGATCGTTTTAGACGTTTTTGTCGATGTACAACATTCTAGGTCGAATTAAAGGCTGGGATTCAACTATATTGATCGTACAATGTTGAGGTAGGTGGTTTGCGCCTTTCTGTAGTTTGTCTTTGAATTATATATGAAAAAATGCCCAATACCCAAGTTAGGGGTATTGCTTGTTTTGAAAATTTAACCCTTTAATGCATGTTATGCCTTGATTTCTTGAGTTAGATCTCTTCTTTTAGAAATGGGTTTAATTACCTTTTTATGGATGTGTTTTCCCATTTTTGAACTAATATTGGGCATTGGGTCTATTTTTGCCTCTTAGGATTCTCTTTTTTCCATTACTAGTGTTGTAAGGATAGAGTGATATTATCAAACTTACTTGTGCCATTCTTTATAGCTGTTTAGCCAAGTAATATATTTTGATTTACTTTTCCTGCTGGATATAGTTTGTGAGTGATTGACTTACACATGGCTATGGGAACCTGGTGTAGTTAGACCATAAGGTAAATAGACACTGAGGGATATCCTAGAGTGTCTATTATACATTCACGTTGCGAGACCATAGGGGGGATGGATGTAAGTGCTCCCTCAGAGTGTCTGTAGTTCCACATGGCCAGACCACAAGGGGAATAGAATGTTGAGTGCTTCCTCAGAGTGTCTGTAATTTATCATTACGAGACCACATGGGGAATTGATTATGAGTGCTTCCTCATAGAGTCTTTCTTAAGCTAAAATAGAGGGGTTAGACCAGGATAACATCTCATAGGGTTGCATGAGATTGTTTGGTCGTTTATTTTAATAAATGTAAATGAATGTTTTTGAAACTATAGGATTGTTTACTTTTGAGTACTTCCTTGTTTATTACATCATTTTTCATATTTCCTTCCATATATTAATATATTCACTGATAGTTAGGCAGTAATATTTGGGTGGTTTCCTACTGTAATTAATCTCACACCATGTTTGGGTCATTCTTTAGGCCCAAACCGATTATATTTTTGTAGGTATAGATAAGGGAAAACACCCTTCTACTTCAGGTACTTGATTACTGTGGAGATGGAGTGCATGGGACCGAACTGAATCTTGCGATGCTGCTAGAGTTATTTACTTTTTTTCCTTCATTCTTTTTTTAGTACTATATTCCACTATCGTGTCTTTTTTGGATGCTTTCCTAGACATATGTGACATGAATCATTTATATATGTGCTCCAGTTGTTTATCTGTTTTCAATCATACGTTGTTTACTATTTCATGTTATTATTACTAGTTCTGTTACTGTTATCTGTTTATTTCCATTGTGTTACTCTTCCAGTGATGGAATATTTTACACACTATCACACCCAAGTACCTCACTACTAGTCATTAGTCTCTAGCATTCAGGGAAATGTGCTTGAGGCCATTTATCCAACCGGGTATGGGGAACCTCTAGGTGTCACCCAGAACTGGGATGTTACAAAGTGGTATCAAAGGAATTATTTTATTCTTTGAATTACTATTTGGAGCCTATATATAGGGATATGAAGGAATGGGGAGTTGGTAATAAGCTATGCCTGGGAGTAGCTGACCCGTGTATAGAAAAAATCTAATTTACCCTAATTATTTCAATTTTTCTGGTTTTGAAAATATTACAGTTTATTTTATTTCACCATTGGGTGATTCACATGTTTTCGTGTGGTTATCATTGATATCATTGAGGTTATATTTTATTTGAAACCTGATGAGATGAGGGTATTCCATCTAATGCATCATATTGGAACTTGCTAGAGATAACATGTCATGCATTCTTGTTATGCCATTTAGGGTAAATTACTGATTGAATGTTACTGTGATAGATGTTGTGATTGATATGCATGTTATTGTGATATATTCCTTGATAAAATACCAGCTATTTGATAGGGTATTGGTTTGTGTAAGTATTTGTTTGAATGAGCGCCAAACAATGGTCCCTGAGGTGTTATGGGCCCTCATGGATCGTAATTTGGTGGATCATGTATTTATTGAAATGTTATACTTGTTAGGTGACATGAATATGATGAAAATATTTGATTCATGGGGAGTATGGGCCCTCATGGATTGGAATTTGGCACTTTAATGTTTTTTATGTGTTTTATGAGTTCCAGAGTAGTTTCTGAGGATTACTGTCTGAAAAAACCCAGAGTACACGATGTGTATTGGTGAATACATGCCATGTATCCTTATTTTCGGGAAGGAACTGTTTTTATTAAGTACATTCTGTGTACTATATGTACACATCATGTAATCATTGACCATGTGACTGCATGTGTGGGTAGATAAATGGGGATGGGAAATCTATAGTGGAACATATCGTGTACCAAATGTACACGCCGTGTTGTAGAGGCCATGTGACTGGCCATGTGACTAATGACATGGGTGGATGAAATCATTATAGTACATGTCGTGTCTATCATAAAAACGCCGTGTATAGTCAGTCGTGTCTCTGTCCGTTTGACTAAGGACACGAGCGGTTGAAACCTAAGATGTACATGCCATGTCTAGCACAAACACACCATGTAGTTTTAATCTAGTAGACAACTGTGTGGTTTAGCTGTGTAGAGGAACTTGGGTAGGGGGAAGGGATTCAGGTACACACCGTGTAAATGGACAACACGTTGTCTGTGTGGGATGTTACACGACCAGTTTTGGTAGAAGTACACGCCCATGTAAAGACTTGAGGGAACATGCTGTTGGGGGGGTTATACATTGTATGTATCCATGTTTTGAAGAACTTTAATGCTTTATTTCTCCTGTTCCTTTGTTTCACTTATAAGTTTTAATCCTTGAGAATCTTGAAAAATGGTGTTCCCTTGACCTTGTATAGTTATACCACCATGACTTCCTTTGGTTGTATGCAAGATATAGGTTAGTGAATAGACACCGGACATGGTAGATCAGGGACTACCAGCAGATCCTCCCATCGTGCCTGTCTTGGAACCAGCCTTTTATTGGAGTTGGTGGCCTATAACCAACTACTTTGTACTTTATTCATTAATAAATACCTTATCACATCATGATTTTTCTTCTACATGGAAATGCATGTGATAATTTCTTAATGATAGATGTTGCATTAAAGGGTTATAGCGGATCCCTTCTAGGATGAGAACCCAGAAATGCCATAACATTGTTCTTGAATATATATGTTCTATGCCCGGATGATGTTATTTGAGGGACAAAAATAATACAGGACATTAGGGGTGAGGACTCAGAAAACATTGAGGCTCCTTGTCATGGTGTGCACCCTTGGTAATATCCAAGTGGACATTATGAGAACGAGGTCCGCCAGTTAGAAATCCACATTTCATAGTGTCATTGAATGTTCCTATATGAGGACGTGTGTATTGGTCCTTATACTTTAAGATTATTATTAATGGGTATTACAAATCATGCACTTATATGTATTGACTAACACTATGACGACACACTATTCATAGTGAGGTAGGATATGTTGGGTGTGTCATGAGTAATACTAAATTAATAAATAATGCGAGAAAGGATTTGTCCCTTATGTTCCATAACAGATGTAGATATATCAGGACCTTTGATTGAATTGACATAGACTAAATAAATCCATGTCCATGGTAAGTAATGGGTGAGTTCAATTCTAGGAAGTCAAAGAATGAATGATCGAGCACATGGGTTGATGGAACCAACATCCAACCCTCTTGATTCAAGATATCGAGACAAAGGGATTATATTACATGGTAAGCGTTCGTAGGAGGTTACACGTCATTGCGACGTTAAATTCTTTCTATATGGGTTCCTTGGAATGTTTCTAGACGCTAGCCATTTAATTTAGGCAGGCTCTGCCTAATGCCACTGAGAAAGAGGCCTAAAGGGTCATAAACTAAGTGTGTCCAAGTATCTCAGTTAAATATTAATTTAACAAGTTGAATAAAGATTATTCCTTATTGTGGTTTAATAATTATTCAAGGATTCTTGATCGCATTTATTTCGATACTAGTTATTCAAGAGAATATATTGTGGGTAAAATAATATATTTATTAGTGAGTAATGCATTTATATTTATTTGAGAAATAAATAGCCATTATTTAATGTCTAATAAATGTGGTGGAGGAAATAACGTAAAATGGAAAAAAATACACGTAGTTTATTTTTTTCTAGGAATTTATGAGAAATAATAATATTTTTTTAATTAAATAATATCAGGTGTAATTAGTTGGGCACATGTCAAGTAATAATAATATTCAACTATTATTATTAGACATGGGGTATTACTAATAATTAAATGAAATGAATAAATGATTTCGGGTAATTAATTCATTTTATTATTCTTTGTAATTAAAATCCCAATTATATATTTTTCATTATCCTAGCCACTGTTTGGGGTTGTGCATAATGGATTTGGAAAATCTCTCAAGCCAAGAGAGAATTATTTTTCCACCAAGAATGCTCTCAAGCTATTAGAGAGAGATCCACCTCCATCGGAATAAGGCGATCGCAGGCGGACATCACAAGAGAAGGCTCTTCCGTGCTTGAACCCAGAGATCCTTTCGGCGATGTCCATAGATATGTGGAGAACGTGTGGGTCACTGCTAGAGGAATCTTACACTTGGATTCTATGATGCATTGATGGATCACATTGGATCGTGACTGGAAACATCAAGGGAGAGAGAATTCCATCAAGGTAAATCTTGTCTTTTAATTAAATTAATTATAACCAACATATGATGATCCTCTCTAGGGTTTCAGGACTCCCCTTTATTTTCTATCATTATTCATTCTATTCTAAAGATACGGTGATTTATTACCATGATGGATCTAAAATTGATCATTGTTAACAGAAAAATTAAAGTTGGGAAAACCAACCAATGCGCTTCCATTGGGCCCGTAACCTTCAAGTGGTATCAGAGCGGTCATATCGTTGATTATAATTATTTAGTTTTCCATTGGTGATTTACGCATTTATTAATTTAGTTGTTCCAGTTCAAGTTAATTGTTTTATAAATCTGAATCTCATGATCTATTATTCCTCTCTCATTTCTCGTTCACCTTACTGAAATGACTTTTTCTTTTAATTTTGAATAAAATAAAACAAAGGATATCATCCGGAGGTTCCAAATGTTCCTAGGCGTACAACACCATAATACAAGACATGTATTTAGAAGTACGCACCATGAATTCTAGGATCAATGCATTGGACTGGTCCGCCAAATCAGGCCATGTAAATGGATCATATCAAAGTATTTAAGACACGGGGTTTTGACCATGAAGATTTGGCACATGATTTTCTGATTACACGCCGTGTGGTCCACTGAACACAGCGTGTAGTCCCTTTGATTTAGGGTTGGACCATGTACCCTGTACACGGCTTGCCCGACTAGAAACTGTGTAACGCGGAAACTACACGACGTGTGTCCCACTGAACACGCCGTTTACTCCGAAGACTTCTGAAGTACACCTATATGCCATGTCCCCAAGTGTGTACTTTGGATAGAAAGTGAACAAAAGTACATACCTTGTAGTTGGAAACATACATCGTGTACTCATCCAAATTCCGTAGATTTATTAGAATTTATTATTATATTATACAAACCCTTGAGATGTGTACCATAGTGCAGGTGTAAAGCTAAGGCACAACACATGATAGGTGTTTTATATATCTGTGTTTAATTTAACATCTACGTAATGTTCATTTCTACTCATTGGGTAGTTATGAATGGGAATTCACCAGGTTTCCTCCAAGGTACAAGTTATGTGAAAAGATAATTTTAAATTAATTTATTTGTTTAAAATTATGTTGGATGAGAATCTCAAGGAAATTCAAAAAAGGGTCTAAGATAAAATAATTGATTAATTAAAGATAATTAATTTATTTGAGCATGATTTATCTTAAACAAAAATGATTAAAGAATTGAATTCTAGTTTTATTTATGGGTAAATATCGTTGCATGTATGGATGATCATGATTTATACCAAGACCTTTGTATGTGAATGGTTTCTTTTAATTTATTTATTTAAATTAAATTGGTTGGCCTATGAGCCTTCTCCTCATTAATATGTAGGGCCTGCGCGCCCAAGGTTTCTTTTACATAAAACACCCTTTTTACCCCTCAACTACATGTGAGATAAATGCATATGTAATGGACGGATCTCCCAAACTAGTGGAGGCATCTCAAGTCAGGATCCAAGGTGAAACCAATCCAAGGAGATACAAAGGTGGATAGTTAGAAAGTTATAAACACGAACCCGAAAGGTTCAAGGTCTTTCTCCCGTAGTTCTTGGGTTAGTTTTTCAACCGCTAGATAAACTAACCAATAGAATAAGCTCATGATCATACCATTTATTTTATTTCTACCTGTTTCATGGTTTATTTATTGTGGGTGTATTGTCATGATCACACAATTAATGAATTAAACAACCATGCAAGATGGAACTAAAATAAGATCGGATTATGATTAAATATTATCTTAGACATGGTTAATAACTTATGTATATCCCAATTAATATTAACAAGCATGTAATCAAAGATAATAAATTGGAAATTTATGTATAAGGATAAAATCCCTTAATGAAATATTAAGTCGGTATAGCCTTCCATAATCTTGGTTATAATCTAACCATAGATCAAAGTGCTTGACCAACACTAGTTGGGGTGCTTTCAATTATCGGGGAATTATAATTCAATGTTTTTGGTTGACTTGACTTGTTTCACATCAAGGGTTGACTGCCACAGTAGGACATGGTGTGACCAAGAGGCAATGGTTGAGTAAATCCAAAATAAAAGGATTTCATGATTGGGGAGTCCACTCATTGGATCAAGGAGCAGCGAGTTAATGCAGTTGGAATTTGGAATGCCTACCTAAAACCTGTAAAGTTTCTTAACCAACCCTAGTTGGGGTAATGAGAAGGGGAATATGGATCCTTGGCACTAGAATATTTATGCAATAGAATATTCAAAAATCAATGGTGAGGGCTATTGGATTTCGATAAAATACTGGGAGACTAATAAGTATTAAATTATTTATTTGTCTTAGTTTTATTATTATAAAGTACTAAACCTTTTCTCATATTAATTTGTAGAAACAGAAAGAAAAATAAATTTAAACATAGCATTTAGAATTATACTCAATATGGAAATCCTTCTCACTGGAACCATTTTATAGGAATGGAAGAGGAGTTTATGCTTCATCCTTTGCCATGAGAGGTAATTGTATGTGCTGGAACAACCCGTTCTAGTTGCACCTGGAAAAGAGGACATTGATGAGGAACTATCTCTCTATATGAAACACATGGATGATGCCACATATGTCCAGTGTTTCATGCTATCGTCCATGTCTAATAATATATTGAAGAAACATGAAAACATGGACGCGTATAGCATGATGTCTCACCTTAAGGATCTCTACCAAGAGAAGGCGAGGCAGGAGAGATACGATTTCTCCAATACTTTTTTACAACTAATCTTGAGAGTCTGCACCAGCTGGGACTCATGTAGTGAAGCTTATTGGCTACATTGAATGCTTTTACATCTTAGTGATTAAGTTCCCAGATGAGTTGCATACAGATCTCATCCTATCATCACTGCCTAAGACCTTCTCTAGCTTTATTGTCAATTATAACATGGGTAATGGTGAGAAGAGTCTATCAAAACTTATGACCTTAATTTTCCAGGTAGATAAGGACATGGGGCGTGACAAACCCACAATTTTTATGGTGAATTAGAAAAGGATGGACAAGGAAAAGGGGCTAAGGACATAAAAACGGTCTGAATCCCCCAAGCACCATCCCTCCATGAAGGGGAATATCTATAGGCAGGGTAAGGAATGGGAGGCGGTATGTTTTTCACGTGGAGAAATAGGCCACTGGAAGAGGAATTGCACCTAAAAGTGTGGGGATTCTAAAGGTGCGTTTGTTATCAAGTGTAATCTTTCCATTATTACACATTGGGTGTTAGATAAAGCCTGTGGGGCTCACATATGTTTTCTAATTAAGGAACTAAGTAGATTTAGAAAAATTTTCTAGAGGATAGGTGGATCTTTAAGCTGCCAATGGCGCAAGGCTGGCTGCATTAGCCATTGGTGATTACCACCTCTCATTGCCAACTGAGATGATTTTGGTTTTACATAACTGTTATTATGTGCCTAGTGTTACCAAAAACATAATTTCTTTATCATGTTTGGATATGGATGGATTTATTTTCAAGTTTGAAAATAAGGGTTGCTTCTTTTATAAGAACAATGTATGTTATGGTATGATGCATTTAAATAATGGTTTGTATGTATTAAATTAAAAAAAACATTTGTTGGAAATCGATAACAAAACAAACTCACATGACTCAAACATCACCCAGCTATGGCATCACCGTCTTGGTTATGTAAATGAGAAGCGCTTGAAAAAGCTCTGCGAAGATAGCTATCTAGACTCTTCTGAGCTAAAACCGCTTGATATATTTCATGCTTGTCTACAAGGTAAAATAACCAAGCCACCTTTTGGTGTACAGGGTAAAAGGGCCATAGAGATTCTAGGATTGGTGCACATGGATGTGTGTGGATCATTTCCAGTAGAAGATAGAGGTGGTTATTCTTATTTCATTACTTTTACTGATGATTTGAGTAGATATGGATATCTCTACTTAATGAGGTATTAGTCAGAGTCCTTAGATAAATTTTAGGAATTCAAAAATGAAGTAGAGAATCAACTTGGTAATAAGATAAAGAAACTACGACCAGATCGAGGTGGATAATATCTGAACCAAGAGTTCATTGATATTATACGGGAGTCTGTGATTATATCTCAGCTGACTCCTCCTTATACACCACAGTGGAATGGTGTTAGTGAAAGGAGGACTCGAACCTTGTTGGACATGGTGAGGACGATGATGAGTCATGTAGATCTTCCATTATCCTTTTGGGGATATGCATTACAAACTGCAGCATACACATTGAACAGAGTACCAACTAAGGCGGAAAATGGAATTCCCTCCGAGTTATGGAATTGAAAGAAACCCATTTTTTCATACACACGTGTATGGGGATAAGAGGCATCTGTTAAGGCCTTCTTAGGAAACAAACTAGCACCCCAGGGCATGAGGTTTATCTTTATAGGATATCCCAAGGAAACGAAATGATATTACCTATATAACCATTTAGAAAAGAAATTGAGTGTCTCCAGACAAGCCGTATTTTTTGAGAGGGAGCACATCCTCAAAAAAGGATAGTGGGAGAAAGATTGACTTTGAAGAAGTTTATGCTCAAGATACAATGAAGTTGGTACAGGAACAAGTTCCATAGGTCCTTGTGGAAGAGGTTCTAGAAAAACAAGTACTGTGTAGGAGCTTAAGAGAGGTATGTAACCCAGAGAGATTTGGTTTCCTAGTCAGCGAGTATGGTGAATCATTATTTTTGGACAATGATGAACCTCTCTCCTACAAGGAAGAAGTATAAAGCTCAGAAGCTTCAAGATGGATAGAAGCTATGAATTCTGAGATGGATTCCATGTATCAAAACCAAGTCTAGGTTCTGGTTGATGATCCAGTTGATGTAAAGCATGTTGGATGAAAATGGGTATTCAAGAGAAAAATGGACATGGAAGGTCAAGTTATAACCTATAAAGCAAGGCTAGTGGCTAATGGATTTAGATAGCATCAAAGAATTTACTATGATGAAAGCTTCTCTCCAGTTTCTATGTTTAAATCCATAAGAATAATACATTCCATAGAAGCTTACTATGACTACGATATTTGGAAAATGGATGTCAAAACAGCATTCCCTAATAGAAACCTTCAGGAAGATGTCTATATGACACAACCAGGAGGGTTTGTGAAACCAGGTGAAGCCAAACGAGTTTTCAAGTTGCAGAAATCCATTTATGGATTAAAGGAAGCATTCAGGTCATGGAACATTCAATTTGATGAATCCATAAAGGAATTTGGTTTCATTAAGAACGAATGTGATCCATGTGTTTATTAGAGGTTTAATGGGAATGTGGTCGGTATCCTATTAGTATATGCTGATGAAATATTTCTTATTGGAAACTATGTACCAGTCTTACATTCAGTTAAGGACTGGTTGAACAAGTGTTTCTCTATGAAGGACTTGGGTGAAGAAGCCTATATTATAGGGATCAAGATCATTCGTGATAGATCCAAGAGGCTTCTTGGACTATGTCATGGTACATACATTGACCATATACTAAAGATATTTTGTTTGGAACAAATAAATATGGGATTGGTTCCAGTGTCACATGGCTTACATCTTTCAAAGAAAATGTGTCCTCATAGAAAACAGAAGAAAGATAGATTGAGTAATATCACATATGATTCAGCTATATGATCCATCATGTATGCCATGTTATGTACCAGGATTCATATTTCCTATGCACTGAGCATGGTAGGATGATATAAAGAAGATCCAGGAGAACAACATTGTACTGCTGTTAAGACTATCCTTAAGTATCTGAGAAGAACTACGGATATGTTCCTAGTGTATGGAGGAGACGAGGAACTTGTCATCAGAGGGTATGGTGATGCTGGTTTTCAGAAATATCAGAACGATCTGATGTCGCAATATGGATATTTTTTCTATCTCAATGGAGGATCTATGAGCTAGAAGAGTTCAAAGTAGACAATTTTCATTGATTCTATAGTGGAGTCAGAATATATAGCAGCTTCTGATGTAGCCAAGGAAGATTTATGGATTTAGAACTTTGTCCAGGAGCTTGATGTGGTGCCTAGTAGTAAAGATCCTATCACATTGTATTGTGATAATACTACAGCGGTGGCTCTTGCAAAATAACCAAGGTCACATCAATGAACAATACACATACTCCGGAATCATCACCTCTTGAGGGATTTTTATCAAAGGGGTGAAGTTTCTGTGAGCATAGTGTCCACGGAAGAGAATGTGGTAGACCCCATGAATAAAGGCCTATCTCAGCAGAACAATGAATATCATGTGAGAGCTAGCGGGTTAAAGGTTGTTATCAGTTTTCTCTAGTCCAAGTGGGAGTCTATTGGAGTTGGTACCCTAGAACCAACTACTTTGTACTTTATTCATTAATAAATACCTTGTCACATCATGATTGTTCTTCTGCATGACAATGCATGTGATAATGTTCTAAGGACAGTTGTTTCATTAAAGGGTCATAGAGGATCCCTTCAATGATGAGAACCTGGAAATTCCATAACACTGTTCTTTAATATATGTTTTATGGCCAAATGATGTTATTTGATAGACACAAATAATATAGGCCATTAGGGGTGAGGAATCATAGAACATTTAGGAACCTTCTCATGGTGTTCACCCTTGGTAATATACCTGAGGATATTATGGGAACGAGACTCTCCAGTAGGAAATCCAAATTTCATAGTGTCATTGGATGTTCCTATCTGTGGACATGTGTATTGGCCCTTAGACTTTAAGATTATTATTAATAGGTATTACAAGTCGCGTACTTAGATGTATTGAAAAAAATTACGACGACACACTGTTCATAGTGAGGTTGGATATGTTGGGTGCGTCACGAGTAATACTGCATAAATAGATAATGAAAGAAAGGATTTTACCTTATTTCCCATAACGGAAGTAGATATCTCAGGCCCTTTGATGGAATTGACATAGCCTAAATAAATCCATGGACACATTAAGGAATAGGCGAGTTCAATTCCGGGAAGTCAAAGAAAGAATGTTGGAGCACATGGGTTGATGGCACCAGCATACAACCCACATGATTCGATATATCGAGACAAAGGGATTATATTACATGGTAAGCGTTCCTAGGAGGTGACACGTCATTGCGACATTAAATTCTTTCTCTATGGGTGGCTTGGTGTGTTTCTAGACACTAACCTTGGACTCTAGGCAGGATCTGCCTAATGCCACTGAGAAAGAGACCAAGAGGGTCACACACTAAGTGTGTCCAAGTATCTCAGTTAAATATTAATTTAACAAGTTGAATAAAAATTATTTCCAATTGTGGTTTAATAATTATTCAAATATGCTTGATCACATTTATTTAGACACTAGTTATTCAAGAGAATATATTGTGGGTGAAATAATATATTTTTTAGTGAGTAAGGTAGTGATATTTTTTTTAAAAATAAATATCCATTATTCAAGGTCTAATAAATTTAGTGGAGGAAATAAAGGAAAATTAAAAAACAAAAGTACACACCGTGTATATTAAATATACACACCGTGTATTTTTTTGGGAATTTATGAAAAATTATATTATTTATTTAATTAAATAATATTAGGTTTAATTCTTTGGGCGCATATCAAGTAATAATAATAGTCAACTTTTATTATTAGACATGGGGTATTACTAAGAATTAAATGAAATAAATAAATTCTTTCAGGTAATTAATTCATTTTTTTATTCAATGTAATTAAAATCACAATTATATATTTCTCATTAGCCTAGAAATTTTTTGGAGTTGTGCACAACGGATTTGGAAAAGCTCTCAATCCAAGAGATAATTCCTTTTCCACCAAAAATGCTCTCAAGATACGATAGAGAGATCCACCTCCACCGGATCAAGGCGATCGAAGGTGGACATTAAAAGCGAAGGCTCTTCTGCGCTAGCACCCAGAGATCCCTTCAGTGATTTCCAGAGATACGTGGAACACATGTGCATCACCGCTAGAGGAATCCTACACTTGGATTCTATGATGTAATGATGGATCACATCAGATCATGACCAGAAACATCAACGGAGACAAAATTCCATCAAGGTAATTCATGTCTTTGAATTAAATTAATTATAACTAACATATGATGATCCTATCTATAGTTTCAGGACTCCCCTTTCTTTTCATTCATTCTTCATTCTATTTTGAAGATCCGTAGTTTTATTATCATGAAAGATATCAGATTGATCATTGTTAATGGGAAAATTAATGTTGTGAAAACCCACCAACGTGGTTCCGCTACGCCCAGAACCTTCACCTTTATCCCGAATACATGTGCTGACGCACAGTTCCAAGAAGGCTTCACATGGTTTTTTAAGACCTTATTAGGGAGCGCCTCATCCTTCCCCTTCTTTGGTGGAAGTAACACGAGCCTTTCAGCAGCAGCATACTCCTACTTTCTCAAGGGATGGAGGACCTTAGTTTGTAGAGTCATGGTTAGAAGCCATGTTTCCGGTCTTCGAGCATCTGGAGACACCTTCAAAGAGGAGGGTGTTGCTCGATACTTATATTATTTGGGATTCCTTCAAGAGATGGTGGGATGTGATATCACAGGAAGAACACTAGTAGGTCATGTCTTGGGATGAGTTTCGTCATGCCTTCTACGATTACTTCTACCCAGATACTTTGAGGACAGATCGAGCCTGAGATTTCTTGATTTTGGGGTAGGGTACTCTCTTAGTCATGGATTATTCTTCTTGCTTCATAGAGATGCAGTGCTTCACACCAATTACAGGGGGTGATTAGTTATTTTTGGTGAAGAAATCTGAGGATGGTCTCAGGCATGAAATTCGATCTGAGGTGAATATCTTCAGGATGAATTCCATAACCTCTATAGTCAATCAGGCATTGATCACATAGCACAATATGAGGGATACTGGGGTTGTGATCCAGGGCATATTGGCCTCCAATGTTGCTACCCCTCTGACTGAAAGTAGGAAGCGTCACAGGGAGTCTGCGTGTGGAGATCCAAGTTGGAGAAATACTTTCTATGGTGGCTAGGTGGCGTGCTACCAGTGTGGGAAGAGCAGGAATACGACTTCACATTGCCCAAGAGACCCAATGGACTGTCGATCCTATGGGAAGATGGGTCATCTTTAGTGTTTCTATTATATTTTCTCACAAACATCTGGGGATAGGGGTTCTGTTTTGACTCATCATACCAGAGAAGGACCACCAGTCCCACATCAGACTGGGGGCTAGAGGTCTTCAGGCCTTTCAAGCCGAGGTGGAGGTTGTGGTCATAGTGGTCAGACATAGGGTTTTCAATAGTTGTAGGGTGGATCACCTCATGGATCTCAATTAGCTTCACAGGGCCACGGTGTGGGTCATGATTTTGCGATAGAGAAGATTCAGCTGGAGAAGGATCCTGAACCCTCTACAGTTAGAGGTATGATTCTTGTTGTCTCAATTTTAGCTTCTTCACTTTTTGATATAGGGTCTTCCCACATATTCATATCTATTTATCTTATGGAGGGCCTTGGGCTCTGTATCTTTACTTCTGCTAATATCTTGACGCTAGAAACTCTGTTTGGGACTAGAACAGCTAGTGTACCTCAGTGAATAGAGTGAACTCTTGAAGTTGGTGGGTTTCACTTGTTATGGGACCTCTATGTCTTAGAGATGATAGGCTATGATGTAATTATCAGAATAGACTGGTTAGTTCCCTTTCTGGCTATTCTCAATTTATATCGTCATAGGGTGAGTTTCATATCACTAGAGGTTGGTTTGTTTATACATAAGGGTGAATGGAATGTCTAGGAGAGAAGATTAGGACCTGAGCATCATGGGTTGGGAGCAGTTACAACCCATATTGCTAGTTTTTATCTAGATGACCGGGGAACTTCACAGACGGAATTTCCTCCAGTGGTCGATCGTTTTGGGGATGTCTTTCCAGAGGACTTTTCAGGTTCCCCCCTAGAGTGAGAGGTAGAATTCTCTATTGAGATTGTTCTAGGAGTGGAACTAGTGCCCATTATTCCTTATATAATGGATACACCAGAGTTACAGGAGCTCAAGAAGAAGCTAAAGGAGTTACAGGAAAATGGTTTCATCCAACCCAGTACTTCTCCTTGGGGTTCGCCTGTCCTGTTGGCAAAGAAGGAGGAAGGTACCCTCATACTTTGTGTGAATTATCAAAATCTGAACTAGTTGACTATCAAGAACCAATATCCTTTATTGAGTACTAATGATCTCTTGGATCAGCTTTGAGGATCCCAGGTGTTCTCGAAGATCAACTTGAGATCTGGTTATCATCGTTTGCGCATTAGACCATCTTTTAAACCTCTTACAGACTTTCAGAACTGGTATGGTCTATATGAATATGTGGTTATGCTATTAGGTCTCACTAAAGTGCCTGTAGTTTTCATGGCACTGATGAACTGAGTATTCCATCCATACTTGGATTCCTTTTTGGTAGTTTTCGTGGAAGAAATCTTGGTGTACTATCACACTCTACAAGACCATGCTACCCATCTTGAGATCATTTTGAGTACACTGAGAGAGAATTAGTTGTATGCTAAGCTCTCAAAATGCCACTTCTGGTTGGTCCATTTTCACTTCTTGGGTCATGTTATCTCAGAGACAGGGGAATCAGTAGACCTAGAGAAAGTGAGATCAGTAGTTTCCTGAGAGCAGTCGAAGAATGTATTTGAGGTAAAGAATTTTTTGGGGATAGATTTTTACTACATACGTTTTATACAGGAATCTTCATGCTTAGAAGTGCCACTGACGGGCCTGACTAAGAAGGTTGTGAAGTATCTGCGGTCATATTCTTGGGAGTCATCCTTTTAAGAGCTAAAAGAGAGGTTGACTTCAGCATCGATGCTAGTTTTTTCAGAGCTAGACCAGAGCTATACTGTTTACTATGATGCTTTAAGTATCTAGTTAGGAGGAGTGCTTATGTAAGGGGAAGGAGTCATTGCGTACGAGCCTCGGCAGTTGAGGCCACATGTGAGAAATTACTCAAGGCACGATCTCAAGTTGGTTGCAGTTGTTCATTCTTTACGCTTTTGAAAAAATTATCAATTGGGAGGGAATTTTTTGGTTTTCACCGACCAAAAAAGTCTCAATTACATCTTCAATCAGCACGATCTGAATTTGAGACGGTGAAGGTGGGTTGAATACCTTCATTCCTTTGATTTTGAGCTTGACTATACACCTCGTAACGACAACACAGTGGTTGATGCATTGAGCAGGAGAACTCAGATACATGAAATTCAGGAGGCCACTAGTGACTGATAGCTTATGACTCTGTTCTATGAGATGCATTTGGAGGTGCATGACAGACTGGGACATAAGTTTCTCTCTCTTGTGGTTGTTACCTCTACTCTTCTTGAGCGATTGTGAATGAGGGAGCTATCATATTCTGAAGGTCTAGTCCTATGAGAGAGTGTGTCTAGAGATGACCCTATTCCTATATGGACCATGGTTGAGGATGAGATATTGTGCTTCTATGGATTCATATGGATTTCAGTAGACATATGCGAGGAGCTGATGTGGGATTTTCATTATTTATCTTGGGAAGTTCATCCTGGTGTCACTAAGATGTATCGAGATCTAAACTATCAGTATTGGTGTCCGGGTATGAAGAGGGATTTTGCTTGCTTTGTGATGAGGTGTTCCACCTATCAGCAGGTGAAGGTGGAGCATCAGTGACCAGAAGGGATTTTGCACCAGTTACCCTTTCCTGAGTGGAAGTGGAATGATGTCGTGATGGAATTTGTGATAGGTTTTCCAAGGTTGTCTCGAGGGAATGCTGCAGTTTGGGTTTTCATTGACAGACTCACAAAGGATTCACATTTATTACTAATTAAGGAGACCTTCAGTGTTGATGATATGGGAAGGATGTACATTCGTGAGATTTTACATTTACATGGGGTTCTGCACTCCATGGTTTCAAACAGGGATGACCGTTTTACTTCTCAGGTCTGGCAGGGACTACAGAGGGCTTGGGGAACACAGGTACTTCTGAGTACAGCTTACCATCCCCATACATATGGTGAGTCTGAGCATATAATTCAGGTGTTGAAGGACATGCTTTGAGCATGCCTCCTATATTTTGGAGGTTTTTGGGAGAAGCAAATACCTCTGGTGGAGTTTTCCTACAATAATAATTTTCAAGAAAATATTCATATGGATCCTTATGAGGATTTGTATGGTAGGCCAAGCTGATCATCCCTATGTTGGCTGGAGGTAGGAGAGGCATATATACTGGGACCTCGCCTTTTTTAGGAGACCACAGAGTAGGTGGAATTGATTCAGAAAAGGATGGCTACTCCACCGTCACGGTAGAAGTCTTATGCTGATCGACAGAGATAACCTCTAGAGTTTGAGGTCAGGGATCAGGTTTTCCTATGTGTCACATCAAGGTTGGGTCACAGGAGGATTTGGAGACATGGTAATATTTCACCGAGATATGTCGTGTCGTTTGAGGTTTTGGAGAGAGGCATACTAGATTCCTATAGTTTTTAGTTACCTCAGAGGTAATGGTCTATTCACGATGTCTTCTACGTTTCTCAGCTATGATGTTACTTCTCAAACTCATCTCATGTTTTTCAACTCGAGGAGGTTGAGTTGGAGGTGGATTCCTCATTCTAAGAGCATCCTATCCAGATCATTGATTGTAGTGAGAAGGCTCTCCATGGTCAGTCTTTTCCTCTGGTATGGGTGTTATGGCATCACGAGTGAGTACATGATGAGACATGGGAGAGGGAGACTGATGTGCGATCATAGTGGCCAGAGCTGTTGGAGGAATCATCTTCTCCACCTTCTTAGGAAAATTTGAGAATGAATTTCTTTAAGGGGTGAAGTTTGTAAGAACACAGATATTCTTTTCAGGTATTAATCTTGATTTCTGGTGTTCTTTTCAACAAAAAATACATTTCTAGAAATTTAAGGAGTACACGTTTTGTACTTAGGAGTGCACATCGTGTACCTGGTTTCCACTGGTAGCCTTGTAATGGTCGTGTAATGGCCGAGTACATAGCCGCATGGGGTGACCTGGAGACCGCCTAAAACAGGGCCTGGTAAAGGCATATACACACCATGTAATTTTAAATAACACATTGTGTATTTTAATTTTTATTTGAGAAATCGGACCAGGGTCACGTCTTGTTCAAAGAAAACACTTATTCTAGAATCGTCTCTCCCAAGAGCAACTGAAGATTGCAATTCTTCCCCGAGCCCCCAATCGACCATATGTTCTCCAATTCTACTTCTGTTGATTGCGTTGGAATCTCTACGGTGAGATCTTCCATCTTCTAGAGTCTCATCTTATTATTTCTCCTCTTTTGTGAGATATCCTTGGTTTATAAATTTTGATTTTTTTTGTCGATCTATGACATTATAGGTCGAATCATAGGCTGGGATTCAACTATATTGATCGTACAACATCGAGGTAGGTGGTTTGTACCTTCCCAAAGTTTTTCTTTGAATTATATATGCAAAATTTCCCAATACCCTAGTTTTGGGTATTGCATATTTAGGGAATTTAACCTTTTAATGCCTGTTATGACTTGATTTCTTGAGTTAGGGTTCTTGTTTGAGAATAGGGTTTAATTACCTTACTATGGATGTGTTTTCCCATGTTTGAACTGATGTTGGCCATTGGGTCTAGTTTTTCATGTTAGGATGCTCTTTTTTCCATGCCTAGTGCTGTTAGGATGGATTGATATTATCAGACATACTTGTTCCATGCTCTGTAGCTATTTATCCAAGTAGTATATTGTGATTTACTTTGGATGCTGGATATCGTTTGTGAAAGATTGACTTTTACAGGGCTATGTGAACCTGGTGTAGTTAGACCATAGGGGAAATGGATGATGATGGATTTCCCATAGTGTATGTTATACTTTCACATTGTGAGACCATAGTGGTGATGGAAATATGTTCTCCCTGAGAGTGTCTGTAGTTCCACATTGCGAGACCACAAGGGGAATTGGACGTTGAGTGATTCCTTAGAGTGTCTGTAGATTACTGTTATGATACCATATGGAGAATTGATGGTGTGTGCTTCCTCAAAGAGTATTTTTTAAGCTAAACCAGAGGGGTTAAAAGGTGAGAACTTCCCAAAGGGTTTCTTGAGATTGTTTGGTTGTTTATTTTAATAAATGTAAATGAATATAGTTGAAACTATTGGATTGTTTACATTTAAGTACTTCCTTGTTTATTACATCATTTTTCATATTTCTTGCCATATATATATATATTAAATGATAGTTAGGCACATATATTTTGGTGTTTTCCTTTTGTGATTCGTCTCACACCCTATTTGGGTCATGATTTGGGCCCAAACAGATTATATTGTTGCAGGTATAGATAAGGGAAATCAACCTTCTACTTCTAGTACTTGATTGATGTGGAGATAGAGTGCATGGGACAAAGATGAGGCTTGTTATGCTGCTGGAGTTATTTACTTGTTTTCCTTGGTACTTTGGTTTAGTACTTTATTCTATCATTTTTTATTGTTTGGATACATTCTTGGAAATATGTGAAATTCATTATTTATATATATGCTCCAGTTGTTTATCTACTTTAATTATTCTATTGTTTACTATTGCATTTTATTATTACTACTTCCACTACTGTTATCTATTTATTTCTATTGTGTTACCCTGTCAATGCGGGTACAGTTTCCCCACTATCACACCCAGGGCCCTCAATGCTAGTCGGCAGCCTCTAGAGTTCAGGGAAATGCTCCTGAGGCCATGTGACCAACCAGGTATGTGGCAACTCTAGGAGGCACTAAGAACCGAGACATTATAGATTAACTAGCCAAATGTTTCCTTATAAACATTGGATTTCAATTTGAGTTAAAGAGAACAAAATGGGGTTTCTTTAAGTATGATTACTCAAAGAATTATTATGCTTAAAGAATGGAATTAAAATTTTAAATTCATTTTTTTTCATATGATTTAGAGGGGGTTTAAATGTTAAATAATAATAATATGGGTTAGAGTTATTATATTTTGTTGTATTTAAAATGACGCATGATATTTTTATCACTAACCATGTTGAGTTATTTTTGAGAAGTGATAATTGTCACTTGTAGGTGGCCTTTGTGGGATGAGATGTGATAATCCACAATATGATACGATTTTCTATCAGTGGATGGATTTGTGGTGTACCATGATATGTAATAGTTTTCCAAAAAAGCATGAATATTAAATATTCTTTGACATGAAATGGTTAACTCTAACTGTATGGATTAATATGATGATATTGGTTCAGAGTAGCTAGATGTGAATGTGCCATGTTCATTATTGGCCTTGGCCAAGGCTGGGTGTACAAGATGATCCATGGGATAAGTTCTTGATCTATAAGTACTAATATTGGATAAGGTTGATATAGCATATTTGGGTGACTTGGTTATTCTTACTCATTTATTACATTACTAGAATTGATATTAAATGAATCATTTTGGATTTTCAATTTTTTTATATATATATATATATATATATTCACACATGAAATCCTTGATATAAAAGGGGTTGTAATGATTACTATTGAGGATTTGATTCTCACTTTCTATATATACACATCTGGTGTGTGTAAAGATTATATGGATTCCGTTTTAGTCAAAGTCAAGAGGCCATTGTAGCTAGTGATTAGTTTTTTAGGATACTTTGGATTTTTTTCATACGTTATCAGAGTCTTGTGGAGTGGTATGTATGATCATATTCTTATTTTATATTTCAGTTAAAAATTTTATGTTTTTCATGCATGACTTACCTTTTATTACCTATTGTATTTATGAAATTTGGGGGTATAATAGGATACTATATCAAATATTAATGAATTGATATTGATGTCATCTACTAGTCTTTATTGGTGTGTTTCTTATTATAGAATTATTTTATGAATGGAAAATTAAAGGGAAAATCACTCTTTGAGTGATGTTCTTAGACCTCTCAGTGCTATTCAGCAACCTATAGTGATCAAGGAGTGCAATTACTGCTATGTGACATTGTGACTTTTTGGTGCAATCACATTGAAGTGGGTTGTTGAAGGAAAGGGGCAGTTCCAAATATGCATAGGCTATTGAAAATTACTTTATATTGAAGGCTTTCACCTTTGGTTCATGAACCGTGATTTATGAAGGCTTTTGTTATTATGATCCAAAAATTATTTTATTATCTAGTGTTTATGAGAATCCATGAATTTCTTTAAAACATATAATTGTGATAAGTTGATTTAGTGAAATAACCTATGAAAGGGTTTGATTCAATACATGATTAAAATATGATTTATTAGATATTATTTCAGTGTGTGTGAATGTGTGAACAATGGATTTTATAGAGAAATATTTTTAAACCTATAATCATCATTTATAGTAAAGTATAATGTTAGAAAACATACATTAATGTGTGAAATGGATGGGTTAAAAAGAGTCAAAAGGGAATACCTCACACCATTTTATTAAAATGAAGAGGGTTTATGGTTTATTTAGGAATGATTAATGACTTTGTTTACAACAGCGAACCATGAGAATGATGAATCAATACAAGATGGATGATTGATGGATTGTGTTTGGGAAATCACAACCTATAATGTGATTGAATTTATTAGATTATTCTACAAATTTCCATAGCATGAGATTTTTTTTTGGAAAAAAAAGTTTTTGGTTGAACTTGGGGAAACATAGAGCTTACTATGAATTGTTCAAAATGAGTAGTTTCTATTCGTAATCAAGGTCATGAGGTGTTTTATAAAGGGGTTATTTTTTGGGAGAAAATTTAGTTATATAATTTATTTGAATAAACAGTTTAATTTTTTTATTTTTTTTATAAAAAATAAGATTTTTGAAACAAATGGATATGCATGGATTTGAAATTATAGTTTTCAATGTTTGTTTAAAAATAAATATTTTTTGTTAAACCATTTTAATCTTCCGTTATTTATTTAAATTACTTTAATTAGATTATCTTATTCTTGACCATTTATTGAAATCATTAGAAAAATAATAATGAGTTTATACACACCACATCCATATTCACTTTGGAGGACATGTATACATTATTTTTCATGATATAAAAAAGGAATGTTTTTATAATTCATTATTGGAGAGCTATATAGTTACATTATAACTATAGTGGGTGGAGTTTTTCGAAAAATTTTAAGAAACTAAATTTTCTGGGGTCATGTTATTATCTTTTTCATTGATGTTGGATTTTGTAAATCCTATTTTATTTCCATGGTAATTTTAATAGATTTTAATAAAATTGTTTTTATACCCACATGAATATCTATCCTTTTGGTTTATTTATTTTGAGGGAAAATTATTCCCTAATGAATTACTTTATCCGTTAGTACTGATTTTCAACTTATAATGACCAAGGAAGCATACTTGAGGCCATACAGTACTCTAGTTTGGGTCTCAAGATTCTACTCTTTGAGTTAGGATATTATATACATAGTATTTAATAAAATAAAACATGTTGTTTTGGAAATTATACATGTAATATCTTATACGAAAAATAATTTTTCAGAATTTATTTATTAAATTGTAGATTATTATAATTCAGATACTATATAAAAAATCCTTCTATTTTAATGAATCCTAGGGTGGAACCAAAAAAATAATAAAGTGATGAATTAGAAGGTGAGTTAACTAAAGAATTTATTTTTTCCCTTGAAATTATATATTGTTAGGATATTAGCCTCTCAAAAATATTAATTATGATGTTAACTGATCGATCATAACTCAAAGCTCCTTAAATAATAAATGTGAACATAATGACTTTTTAAATATCAATTTGAACTTAAAATAGAAAATGATAATATTGTCATTATTGAGAATAAACATAGATATGTTACTAAAAAATATAATCAAGGGCACTGGACTATTTATTATGATACTTTTAATTTGGTAGTAATACATAAATATATATACATATTACTAGTTTTGTGGTATAAATTAATTATATTTTATTTCAAATGGATATTAAACATGAATTTGTGATTAGTTTTTTTCTAATAATAATTTTATATTGAACAAAAACTGGGTTATTTAAATATAATCCTTAAATATCATGTATAGAAATATACTAATGATTTATTCAAACTTGAATGAGGTTGAAGATCCAAGTATGAACTTTTATTAAACTTTTACTCAAAATATAAGTTTTTAAAAGAAATGATGAATCCCACTATTTTTTACCATTTTTAATAAAAATATATCTTATTAAGATCTAAATTGATTATATAATTATTGGATATACAAAAAACTCACTAGATAAAAGATTTTATAAACTTATAAAAAGTTAATTTGAAATGAGTACGATAGGGGAAACAACCTTTTTATTGGTTTTAAAATTTCTCAAACAACTGAGAGGAGTGATTTTAACTCAACCAAAGTATTACAAAGACCTATTGAAGTTGTTTATTTAGAAAATTTTTCTTGTGTTTGTTCTCCAATAGGTATTTCTTTTAAGCTATATCTAAATGAAGTTAGAAAACTAGTAGATAGAAATCTTTATTGGGGGATAATTTGAATCTTATTATAGTTTAGAGAAAGTTGACTAAAAATAATATTTATTATTTTTATATGTGATCATTTTCTAAAAAAATTGAAATAATTTGATTTAAAAGTTATAAAATGAATTTTTTAGTATTTGAAAGGAACATACAATTTTTCTTTTTTATCCCTACGAATATAATTTAAATTTGAAAATTTATTTGGATGTTGATTTTGTAGTTTGTAAACAAGATATAAGAATTGAACCTAAAACATGTCATTTTCTTGGTGTGTATTTAGTGTCTTGGAAAAATAGTAATTAAAACTTTATAAAACTCTACACCACTAATGATATATATTAGATAACTATAATTTTTGTGAAACAATTTATGGAAAAAGTACACACTTGAATTTGGTTTCACATCCAATCATATTTTGATTATGTCTGAAATCACTAGAATATTTTTATTTTCAAAATTCTAGCACATTAATCATGAGTGGAGTATATTTATGTCAAACATAAATTTATTTATAGTCATAAAAAATACAGAATTCTTGATTTTATTGGTTTGAAATGTTTGATTGTTGATATTCTAAAAAACACTTAAACTCTAAAATATTTTATTTTTTAAAAATAATTTGAGAATGATTAATTATAAATGATCAATTTCTATTTTATTTGTTTATATACATAAAATGAAAAAAATATATAAAATGGAGAATATTTGTTTGTAAAAATGTTTTATATTCTATTCCAGGTTTGTGTCATCTTACTTTTAGAAATTTATAATGACAAGTTGAAATAATTATATTGGATTGATTAACACATACCTCTTTAACAAAAAAAAGTATTGAAATGGGAATATTTATTATGAAATTATAAATTTTTAACATTGGATGTAACTGATATATTTTCATGTTTTTATTTTGAAAATATTGATCGATTTTATTCAAAATTATAAATCATATGATTAGAATACTAAAATTATTATTGGTTGAAGACAATAATACATATATATATATATATTGTAATTAATAAATGATATTGATCAAGTTTTCATATAAAAATGTAGGAAGAACTATTGATAATTTTACATTTTAATTAGAGTTGATCCTTTGAAGAATTTACTTTATATACATATATATCTATTTCTTGGATGCACTTTCTATTTTTTTCTCAAGATCCATTCTATCCATCTAAACCTATAATAACTTTTCTTATTTAAGTGTAAATATTTAATGATCTTATTTATATAACCTTGAATGAGATTAGTTACAAAGGGCCTTTTGATCCTGACCAGTTCAAATACTTTTCTTCTTTATTTACTGAGGTTATTTTACTTTAAAAATAGAATATTATCACAATTTAAATAGAGAATCCTACTCTATATCGTCAATATATTGTGATTCAATTTTATACTTCATTAAAGTGTAAAATTGTAAGAGTATTAAACAGGATTATTTTCAATATAAAGGTACATGAATTTACTATTAACATAGAAAATCTTTCCACCATAATATGGATAAATATTACAGATGAATTCATATTAGTTGCAGATAAACTTCTAGATATAAATCGAACCTTCTATAAAGGTTAAGACATTATTTTTATATTCTATATCACCAAAACAACAAAAAATATGACTAATATTATTACTAAACAACAAATAGCGTAAAAGTCAATAATAACTTTTATTATTACAAGATAAGGATATATAAATATGGGTAAGGTGTAAGATATCTACATATTTGATTTTCTGATAGATATGCCACATTTCATTACTTTTCAATTTAAACAAGACTACCTAGAAGCTCTACATGCCAGTATAATGATGATAAAGATTCTACCATTTGTGAGTGTTATTTTTTCCTTATGTTACAAGATTTTGATTCAGGATGAAGGTGTTTTGTTTGGGTGGCCTAAACCAGCTAATTAAAATTCAATAAAGGAATAAATTATTATCAAGATAAAGCTGGTATATGATAATTAGGGAAAGTGTCATGTGGATATTAAAAATAATGAAATCAGTACATATTTTACATTTGAAAATTATAACCAATTTTACCTATTAATTTTTATGGACTTTAAATAAAGAAGAAGATATTTCTTTCTTTATAGATGATACTAGTGAGGAATTATCCAATAAGAATCCTCAATAAAAGAATAATAACAATATAGATGCCCAAATGTTATAGAGAGTGATTATATTTAAATATCCAAATTATATCAAAAGGAAAACCATATACCTACAAGAATCAGTGATGAGGTCGTAACTCAAAAGAAAAAATGAAAAAACAAAGCTATCATTTCTAAAAAAATGATTTCTTCACCATGAAAGTATAAAGATTATAAATACAAAGCGAATTAGTTTATAACAATAAAGGAACACATGAAATTAATCATTTTTCATTGAATAGAATCTAAAAAAGAATAAATCAATTGAGAATTCATATCTTAGGGATTTGAAAAAAAGAAATTAATCATACCACTTCCTATAATTTAGACTTTGGAAATTTCATCATAGTCCACACTTTCCAACTTACCGAAGAAGAAGCTTTAGTATACTCCTTATCTTATAGGAAAGGGGAATGGAATAATTATTAAATAATAAAATCATTATTCCTTATCCAATGTGAATTTTATTTTTTTAATAAATGGAGATTTAAAGTCACACAAATGATGAAGATTTAGATTCATTTGTTTAGTTTATTAAGAAAAGAGAGCCATATGATCCTATCAGAAATTCATTGAATAAAGTAACTTATTTAATTTCTCATCTAGCCTATTATCCCAAATAACATAATACTATGAAAAAATAAAATTATATTAAAATCAATCAGCACCTAAACACTATCTATAAAATAAAATATACTTGCTTCACCTAAAGTTACTAATGCTTTTGAGACTTAATATCAAGTGACTGCAAAACAATTTTTGATTCTAGATCCACCATTTTTTTCAGATTTAAAATCATTTATGGATACACTCATGTAAGAAATATAACATTTACTTATGAAAGACTAGAAATTGGTTCCCAATACATAATTGTACATAGATATAAAAATATTTTTTTAAATGAGATTTTATTGAATTTTGTTAATGAAAGAAAAAACTAGTAATATATAAAAAATTCATGAGTGAAATGTTCAAAGTACTATAAATTCATTCAAAAATGAATTCAAAAATAACCATCATGCAATCCTAGTATGATTATTTCTAAATTTCTAAAACCAATACTTTTACCTAAAATCTATGAGTTGGAACGATATATAATTTTAATGATGATTTATTTCTATTAAATAAATATAAAAAATAAGATAAAAAATTATTTAAAATATGTATCAATATATATTGGTTTTGGAAAGATAAATTGTCACGAACCAGGACGGGTCACCATCCAACTCGACATCTAACCCGGTCCACAACAAGGACCGAAGGGCATTCCCGTTCCCACGGGCTGGCACAAGTGCCCGAGTATCATAAGTAAAAAGTGGGAACAGTTTAACCGAAATAAAAGATATAAAGAAAACTAACAATATAAAAAACAAAAATTGGAAACAGACAACCAAACATGCCTTTAAACTAAAAATAAATTCATAGGTTTACAACTTGAACCAACATCCAAAAATAAATGACAACAAAAGAACTAAAACTCTAACTCAAACCTCTAAGCAACAAGAGAGGCGCAACATCCACAGGCCACAATACCAACCTGCACGAGAAGACCATCAATGACCAGAACCACCATAACTGAGCACGATGTCACAACCTGGAATACACAAGAAACAATTTCTACATACAACCAAAGGTGTATGTAGGGTGTGAGCCAAAATCCCAATAGGACGCCACCCAAATAAAAAGGTTCCACATATAAACATTAAATGACAAATACATTTGCAGGCTAAATAAAAAAAGGTACACCAAAGCTTAAACAATTTTAAAGAAATAGTTTCTATAAGGAAAATTGTTTTAAAGAAAAAAAATAGATAAAAGAAAACACCTTTTCTCAAAAGAAAAACACAAACCTTCATAAAAACCAAAAGCTCCACCCTATGTCGACGGTGGGTGTATAGTAGTCCTAGAGCACCAAAAGTGGGAGTGGCCCTAAAGGTACTAGAAAAATGAATGAGGCCCTATAACCTCACGTCTCAGTGAACAGTATAGAAATCACAAAAAAATACGTTCTCGTGCATGAGCCACTAGATAGGGAAACACATCCATAACCTAGTGGTCTCCGATCATTATCCAATGTTTAGTTAGTGTTGTAAGCGTCAATCCAGCTAAGTGAGTTTGGGACGGGCCCACTCCCGAATCACTAGCATGCTAGTCTAGTCCGCCCACCTAGTACCCAGGATTCCCCTTTTGTGCTCAAGATGTTCCAACTTAACATTTCATGTCAAACTCAAACAAATAAAACAAATAGGGTGTAACATAAACCCAATGCCACACTTTCACATACATAGAAAACCATTCGACAAAGTACGCACGCCAAAAGACTTTACCCAACTCAATTAAAACAATTTCTGCATTTTCTAATAATTGTAAATTAAAAACATATTCAATTTTTATCATTAATAATTTTTATTAAATCATATTAAATTCTTTGTAAGAAAATTCTAAAAAAAACATAACACGACTTTAAGACACAAAACCAACTCAACCCTCTTTTATGACCAAGCACACCCAAACAGGTTCAAAAAATGTTTCACACCATTAATAAAACTTAATAAACCATTTAGTGATTTTATAAAAACAATTACCAAGGTGACACAAAGCATTATACACCAAAAATCTTTTAAAACTTAATCTACATCACTTACACAATCAAATAAATCAACTACACAATTAAAGAGACCATTACAACGATTAAAGAAACCACTAAAAAAGTATATCAATAAGTTTTAAAATGTGTCACATGACTTTAAACACTAAAGACTCACTCAAATCCTCATTTGTGACAAAAAACATATCAACACCACATCAAAACACGATCTGCAGCCTCTGCACAATTCAATAACTAAATACACAATTTATAAAACACGATCAAATGTCAGAATAAGGGGTTTTATCCAAAATGCACCACATTTCATATAATAATGCTACTTAAAATCAAAACACATATCAAACTCATTCAAAAACTAACTTCGCACAACACAAATTAATAGAAGAACATACAAAATTAATTATGCAATAAATCGAATTTACCAAATAATGTTTACACATGGAACCACCTACCTCAGGTGTCGAAGGCTCCACACAATTTTGTGTGCATCTCCAATTTCTCATGAAATGAACCACAAAAAAACTCAAGATGGACCTTAAAACAAGATATCAACAAAATTATTAAGATCAGACCAAAACCAGCGTAACTTGCACCCCAACAACATGAATTTCCTACTCGCAATTCTACCAAAAGGAAGATCAATAAATCAAAGCAGAACGAACCTATGAAATAGATATGGGAGGCCGTCCGATCACGTTGGATAGGTTCCAGAGTTATGCCGCGCAGAAAAATCCCCATCTGAGAGGGGTTGTGCGGCCAAAGGGCTGGTTGTGGTAGAAGGGCGCGGCTGTGCGACGACCAACCGGGGCAGGGGGTGCGGCTGCGCGATGGGGCGAGCAGGAAGGGATGGAAGAATAGGAAGTGGTGCTAGTGGGGGAGTCCGGCGAGGCCGCGCCAGACAGCAGGAGGGCGCGACGCCGGCTTGGAGGGTCACTAGGATGGGGTTTCAGCTGATGGGGCGTGGGGGTGGCAGCGGCTGGTCTGGGGAGCAAAACGGTGGTGTGACGGGGAACTAGTGGGAGGGGGTGTGACAGTACGATGGGGTGGTCAGCCGAGAGGGTGGTCTCTAGACAGAGGTGCAACCGGGAGGGAGGTCGCTGGACATGAGGCGCGGCCGGGAGGGAGGTCATCAGATAGTGGCCAACCAAGGGGGTGTAGCGGAAGTAAAGCAGCGCGCCACGTAGGGTTTGGGGGGATCCTTGCGGCATGTTGGGATGGAGAGGATGTAAGGGACATGAAATAATAATAATAATAATAATAATAATAATAATAATAATAATAATAAAGAATAAGAAGAGAAAAAAATGGGAGGAAAATTAAAATAAAATAAATAAATAAAGAAAAAAATTGTTTCTCATGATAAACATAAAAATAACAATCTAAATAGATCCAAATAAAAAGATAAATAAATTAATGTGTTTATTGTAACAACAATAATAATGATAATTTTAATAATAATAATAATTACTATTTTCATTATAATTAAAATTATTCTTTAAAATTCGTTTGATTATTTTTATTTTTAAAGAGTCGGGAAACTGCGTGGTTACCTCGCGCGACCCTTAAATTTTTTTAATAAAATTATGATGATGATAAAAACAAACTTAATAAAATTGTCATATTTAAAACCTTTTAATTTCAATCTTACATTAATCATTTCACTTAATTAATTAATTAATTAATCGTTCACCGGGTAGGTCGTGTGGTTAATCGGGCGAGGTCGCACGGCTTCGAGAGCAGTGCGCTGGACGTACTCAAGACCATTACCAGCGTTTTTAAATAAAACCTTCAAAATTTTAAGTTGGTATTAAACCCGAACTACCTGAAGCCAATGAATTTAATAAAATAAAAAAAAATTAGAAATGACGAGTGTGACAATTCTCCCCACCATAAAGCTTTCCAACCCCGGAAAGCCACCACCAGAACCAAACCCCAAAGAAGAAAACCACACTCCCTAAAGGTTCAAATTGGATCCCCAAAAACACCTAGAAAAAAGAGGAAAAAGTATCGTGCTCAGAGAAAGTGACTTAAAGACAACTTCGAGAAACTCACATAAAGACTTTCTGATATGTGTCGCCTGCCCCGAAGAGCTAGAACACCTACAGTTGACTGATCCAGGAAGGGAACTCTCGTACCCACGGAAACCAACTTCACAAGCCGAAACACCACAAGAACTATTAAACGTAAACTACACCATTTTGCTAGAATGAAAAAACAAGGTCAAACCACATCCACGGAACACTCTTATCACTTATCACCAAGCCATATTTAAAAACAGAAGTGAAAGATCAACATTGGGAGGCCCAAGGTGCTCTCCACTATTAGGAACTAACTGACGCTCAGAACGAGACTGGAAAACCGACACTGGTAAGTTCAAGCGGACTCCCCGCCATTAAGGAAAAGTCTAGCACTGATTCATTCTTGAGACATTCTTGGGAGACCCAATGTAGGTCTCCCCACTATTAAGAACCTTCCAACACCCAAGACCAGACTAGAAAACCAACATGGGGAGGTCCGGGCGGACTCCCCACCATTAAGGAAAGGCCAACACCGATTTATTCTAGAGACCTTTGTGCGAGACCCATCGTGGGTCTCTCCGCCATTAGAACGAACATAGGATACAGAACTTTGAAAAATTCTCGATGGTGACCAAAAACCCTTCCAAAATGGGTGGGGAGGGAGGGGTCCGACCACTCGGGCGTCAAAACCACGACCTAAGACCCAACCAATACATCCACAACCCGGGATGAGCATTATACAATTTTGGGACTGATTTTCCCCAACAAACTCTCAAGGACCACTAAAAGTGATTACATTCGATGGGACGCTACCCCCAAGACTTCAAGGCATCGAGGCGGACATGCCTCCGCATAGTCACTTAAACCTTATGAAACCAGAAGGTTTGTTCGAAATGGAACAACCATAGAAAAAAAATTTAAGCTGCTTTCACTTTCAACACCGATGAAAAAAATAAAGTCGGGTTCCCATGCACTCCCAGGGTTCCTGACCACGTTCCAGCTTCACTCTGAGGCCTATGTCTGGAGCCCTGATGTTTGAAGCATCTTCTGCCTCATAGTCGGGCATAGAAGACTCCTGAATGGAGCTTCTCCTTTTGGTGTCACATGCAACCGCAATGCAACCAAGACAACACCAGCAAACAGAACACATTACGACATCCAACTGATCTTACACAGAACATTCACCAACACAAGAGCTGAAATGGTGCATGCGCATCATCCTTTGTCACACTTGATGAGAATACGACACCACAAATCGTCACCTGGACATGACCATTGCTGTTGAGAGGAAATTATACGGATAGGGACTTCAAACCGAGTCTTAAACAACACATGATTCCTGTAATTGACCATAGCATCCCCATGTTACTGGGTCTGCCACACTAGTGGTCTAATGTAGAACCTTTCTTAAACGAAACCAACAAAGGGCCAAAGGTCATTTAGAATAGTGGCCAGCACTGACCACTCTAGGATGCTTCGACCTTTTCCCACTAGAATCTCCTTCACTATTTCCAAACATAACATTCAAATTAATGAGGTCAAACTTCACCCTTGACTATCAAAGAGAACTCACACTGAAAGAAATCACCGAACATGAACCTTGTAGCCGATGAAATACTACAAAGCCCCTCAAGACACTGGTAAACATTGAAAATTCTGAACCGCCTTCACCCTTCCCCGCTAGAATTTCTTTCACTGATTCTAGGGGGAACCTTCAGACACGACAGTTTCAAACTTCATTCTCGACAAGTCAGACACTCAAAAGACCAAAACTCCCGTCAACTCCCATCGCATCTATCATCCTGCTACAAGAGGATCCGCTTAGTTATAAAAAGGAGAGGTGGGTTCAATTCTATATTTCCAAAAAAGATTCCTCTGATCAATTATATGGTCAGCCAACAGCGATTTGCATGTGGCTGCACTTCAATCACATGTCAATGATTTATGGGGGAATACACTAGTCAAGAAAGAAAACCATAGAACCAACCGAACTAGTCCAATGGTCAAGGCATACCACAAGCACACACCAAACATGCAGGGGGAACCACTGCAAGGTCTCCCTGATGTATTCTTCAAAATAACTCACTAACCACATGCTTACATACCAACTTACAAATAAGAATTTTAACTAGGGACACAAATCAGTCAAAAATGATTCTCTGCTCGAAACGCCTCACATACAACCTTTCAAAAAATACAAGGACACACCACACAATCACCGGTTATATAAAAACACCAAATTTTCCTTTAACAAAACATTTTGAAAATAAGCAAAGCCAGTGGGTTGCACAAACACCAATGGTGTCCCATGGGCCAAGCACTTGCATGTTCCCGTGCCACACTGGCACCCACCTCATATTCATCAAGGAACTCATCCTCTCGTGCCATTAACCCCTTTATATTTCCATATACACTCATGCATGTGGTTTCCCACGGGAACACCAAGGATCAAAACCAAACCTTTCCATTTTTTTTTCAAAACCAAAACATCCAACCCACACTTTTCAAACCTCATGCCTCATTTTATTTTTAAAGTGATTTTTTTCAAAACATTTTCCAAAATATTTTCAACAACAAATCATTTTTACTTAAAAACCAAATGTCCACAATTCCAAAACAAAGAAACGAGGAACGATGCAAGAGAAAACTAGTGTCAGCGGGTGAATGGAACATATGGTTTGCGACCATACGCCAATCACGCCACTACCATGGAGGGTATTCTAGGACAATGTCCCCAGCTCCGAAAGGCTTGCCAGACCCTGCGATCTCACTAAGACCACTGAACCTACTCCCTTTTCATTTCCCTTAGACAAGATTAACCGCAAGGACCAAAAACTCAGGAAAACCTCAACAAACATTGGTAACTTGAGTCCCACCACGAGGTGTGCTGGCCAGGGACCTTACTCGTAGCCAGGACATCGAGTCTCGACAACCTTAACTCAAGTCTACCGTGACTCTATACCAAAATAACACGACCCGGGAGAGAAAACCTGCTTCTTTGATACCATTTTGTCATGAACCAGGCCAGGTCGCCATCCGACTCGGCGTCCGACCCGGTCCGCTACAAGGCCTGAAGGGAATTCCCGATCCCCACAGGATGGCACAAGTGCCCGGGTATCATAAGTAACATGTGGGAACGATTTACCCAAAATAAAAGATATAAAGACAACTAAAAATATAAACAAACTAAAACTGGAAATAGACAACCAAACATGCCTTTAAAATAAAAACAAATTCAGAGGTTTACAACTTAAACCAACATAAAACAACAACAACAAAAGAAACTAAAACTATAACTCAAACCTCCAAGAAACAAGAGAGGCGTGACATCCACACGCCATAATACCAACCTGCATAAGAATACCATCAATGACTAGAACTACCATCGATGAGCACAATGTCACAACCTAGAATACATAAGAAAAAAGGTCTACATACACCCAAAGCTGTATGTAGGGTGTGAGCCAAAAGCCCAATAGGTTTCCACCCAAATAAAAAGGTTCCATGTATAAACATTAAATAAAAAATACATTTGCAGTCTAAATAAAAGAAAGGGACAACAAATCTTAAACAATTTTAAATAAATAATTTCTATAAGGAAAATGATTTTAAAGAAAAAAAACTTAGATAAAATAAACACCCTTGCTTAAAAGAAAAAACCAAACCTTCACAAAAACCAAAAGTTTCACCGTATGCCGACGGTGGGTGTATAGTAGTCCAGGAGCACCAAAAGTGGGATAGGCTCTAAAGGTACTAGAAAAAGGAATGGGACCCTAGAACCTCGTGTCTTGGTGAACAGTATAGGAATCACAACAAAATATGTTCTCGTGCACGAGCCACTAGATATGGCAACACATCCATAACCTAGTGGTCTCTGATCATCATCCAATATTTAGTTAGTGTTGTAAGCGTCAATCCAACTAAGTGAATCTAGGCTGGGGCCACTCCTAAATCACTAGCACGCTAGTCTAGTCCGCCCACATAGTACCCAGGCTTCCCCTTTTGTGCTCAAGATGTTCCAACTTCACATTTCATGTCAAAATCAAACAAATAAAACAAATAGGGTGATACATAAACTCAACGCCATGCTTTCACATACAAAGAAAACCATTCGACAAAGTACGCACACCACAAGACTTTACCCAACTCAATTAAAACAATTTCTGCATTTTCTAATAATTGTTTAATAAAAACATATTAAATTTTTATCATTAATAGTTTTTATTAAATCATATTAAATTCATTGTAAACAAATTCTAAAAAAACATAACACGACTTTAAGACGCAAAACCAACTCAACCCTCTTTCATGAATAAGCACACCCAAACAGGTTCAAATAATGTTTCACACCATTAATAAAACTTAATAATCCATTTAATGATTTTATAAAAACAATTACAAAGGTGACACAAATCATTATTCACGAAAAATCTTTTAAAACTTAATCTACATCACTTACACAATCAAATAAATCAACTGCACAATTAAAGAAACCATTCCAGTGATTAAACAAACCACTAAGAAAGTTTATCAATAAGTTTTAAAATGTGTCGCATGACTTTAAACACTAAAGACTCACTCAAATCTTCATTTGTGACAAAAAAATATCAAAACCACATCAAAACACGATCTGAAGCCTCTGCACAATTCAATAACTAAATGCACAATTTATAAAACAAGATCAAATGTCACAATAATGGTTTTTATCCAAAATGCACCACATTTCATATAATAATGCTAATTAAAATAAAAACACATATCAAACTCATTCAAAAAATAATTTCGCACAACATAAACTAACAGAATAACACACTAAATTCATTAATCAAGCAATCTAGTTTACCAAATAATGTCTACACATGGAACCACCTACCTCAGGTGTCGAAGACTCCACAAAATTTAGTGCGCGACTCCAATTTCTCATCCAATTCACTACAAAAAAACTCAAGATGGACCTTAAAACAAGATATCAACAAAACTATTAAGATTGGACCAAAATAAGCACAACTTTCACCCCATCAACATGAATTTCCTACTCGCAAATCTACCAAAAGGAATATCAATTAATCAAAGTAGAACGCACCTATGGAAGAGATATGGGAGGCTATCTGAGCACGTTGGAGTGGTTATGGAGTTACGCCACGTGGAAAAAGACCCATTCGAGAGGTGTTGTGCGGCCAAAGGGATGGAAGAGGTAGATGGGCGTAGTTGTGCGATGGTCGATCGGGGCAGGGGTTAAGCTGCGCGGCGGGGAAAGCAGGGAGGGATGGACGGGCAGGGAGCAGCGCTGGTGGGGGAGTCCAACGAAGTATCACCGGACAGCAGGAGGGGGCGACACCAGCTTGGAGGGTCACCGGGAAGGGGTTTCGGTCGGCCAGGCGTGGGGGTGGTGGCGGCTGGTCCGGGGATCAAAACGGCGGCACGACGGGGAACCAGCGGGAGGGGGTGAGACGGGCTGAGGGGGAGGTCGGCAGGGAGGGTGGTTTCCAGATAGAGGCACAGCCGGGAGGGAGGTCTCCAGACAGGAGGTGCGGCCAGGAGGGAGGTCGCCGGGTGGTGGCCAACATGGGGGTTCAGCGGAGGTAAAGCAGCGCGCCGCGTAGGGTTTAGGGGGAGCCTTGCGGTGCGACGAGATGGAGAGGATGTGAGGGAGAGGAAAATAATAATAATAATAATAATAATAATAATAATAATAATAATAATAATAATAAAGGATAATAAGAGAAAAAAATGGGAGGAAAAATGAAATTTAAATAAATAAATAAAGAAAAAAAGTGTATCTCATGATAAACCTAAAAATAATAATCTAAATAGATCCAAATAAAAAGATAACTAAATTAATGTGTTCATTGTAACAACTATAATAATGATAATTGTAATAATAAAAATAATAATTACTATTTTCATTATAATTAAAATTATTCTTTAAAATTCGTTTGATTATTTTTATTTTTAAAGAGTCAGGAAACTGCACGGTTACCCCGCGTGGCCCTTAAAATTTTTTAATAGAATGATTCTGATGATAATAATAATCTTAATAAAATTATCATCTTTAACACCTTTTAATTTAAATCTTAAATTGATCATTTCACTTAATTAATTTATCGTGCACCGGGTAGGTCGTGCGGTTAATCGGGCGAGGCCGCACGGCTTCGAATGTAGTGCGCTAGACGTAATCAAGACAATTACAAGCATTTTTAAATAAAACCCCCAAAAATTTATGTTGGTCTTGAACCCAAACTACCTGAAGCCGACGAATTTAATAAAATAAACAAATTATAAATAACGGGTGTGACATAAATATCAGTATTATAAGGAATAAAGAAATATATAAAGGCTATGGTAGTTTTTGAAAATTTAATCAAAGCATTGGAAAATAAAGATCAATATTGACTCTATCTTTATTTATCTTGATGAAATTACACATTAATTTTATTAAATGAAAGTTAAATTTTTTCTAAAATTTTATTTTTTATATTGTGTTAATATTATTTAAATGAATGGAAATTAACTGATTTTTTATTTATAGTTAAAAAAATGGGGATAAATATATAGTAAGTAAGTGTTTTTCAAAATTGTTTATATAAATGTATGATAATTGATAACCAATATTAATGATATATTAACTAAAAATAAATGGCATGTTTGAGTTAAGGGGAATATTTTTTCTATCTAATCATTCTTATCTATTAGATGATATATATATTTTTAATTTTGACTTATTTTGTCTTATGGTTATTAAAAATTGAAATATTTTTGGGTCATTTGTTTAATGAAAACTATTGGATCCATGGATTTGATCAATCAGACCAAAAAAATAATATTTTTCTAATATATTTTACTTGGGTAATTTTTAGTAAACTTGTTAATGAATAAAATATATCAAACTTATATATAACTATGAATTTCATGACTTCATATTATATAACATACATGAAATCTTGATTATATAAAGGAAATCAATCCTTATATATAATTTACACAATCTTTATCTCTTAAGAATATGGATAGAAGGGAAAACATGTAGTTATACTGAAGACACTTTGGGAGGTATGAATTTTAGATAGAAGAAGATGAAATAATTGAAAATAAATTAAAATAAGAATGTAGTATTTCTTATTAAAGACTTAGCCCGCAATGAAATTCAAGATAAAGTGATTAATATTTCAATAACTACTTCTGATGGAAAAATTGGAGGAAATATTATAACAATATTTGATATTATCTGATGACCTTTATCTTTTAGTACCATGAATATATGAGTAATAAATAACAACGACCAAATTTCACACTCTTATTAATAGAGAAAATATATCAAGAAAATAGCCTTCTCAAATATGAGTTAATAAGTACAAAAATTTATTGAGATATAATCGTTGATGAAAAATGTTTTGTTTTAAAATTTCTATTTATTGATTTTTTTATTTTTTCCCTTTCTTTCCATTTGTTGTACTATTGAAAAATGATAATGTATTTCATATATTTTAGTTTCTTGGTACTCCAATCAATATTTTGATCGAAGAAGTTCAGATTTAAATAATTTCTTTTTATGTGATCCCTACTTGTACTTAGTGATGAATAATTTGGATTTGGGTATAAGATCCTCTCTCCACATTCAGTTAAAACTAAATAATTTATAAGCATATAAACCAGGTGTATATACCAGATTGATAAATAGGGGATAAATGATCCATTATCCCAAACAAGTTTAACATTTATTTATTTTTTCTATTCCTCTTTATACTTACCTTTTAACATTACATGATATGACTTATTTATTTCATTTTAATTTAAAAAATTTGTTTTAAATCCTCCTTATTTATAGATTTATTTCATAATTTTATATTTCTACTTTTATGAGTTTCAAAATAATTTTTTCCACTATATACAAAAAATTACAGACCATTCAAATTTTGTATCATTACTTAAAAACTATGTTCTTAATTGGGTTTAATTTCAAAAATATTAAATCTTCAATTCACTCCCTTCTTTATGATTATTATTTGTGATAAAAATTATTTCCAATAAATACAATCCAAACTCTAAACTCAATTTTGGTCTCAACAATTTTTAAACCTTTACCTTGTTTATACCAAACAAAACACAAAAAATACATATGTAGAAGATTATTTTGATGAATTTTTGACAATTATCTTTTATTAGGGTTATTAAAACACTGTAATAACTTATAATCAAATATTTTATTAAAAACAATTCCATATCTATCATTTTTTATAGTACCTTTTATGAGTTAGATAAATATATATGATAATTTACCCCTTTTCCTAATTAATAAATAAATAAATAATATATTATATTAACTAAATTATAATAATAATAAAATAAAAATAAAAATATAATTTTATAGTAAAACATTATAAAAAATATATATTTTCACCAAAACTGTTAGAAATAAGATAATAAAAATAAATACAAATAAATGACATGAGTAGCAGATGAAAATATATTTCCATGTAATATATTACAAGAATCATAGATAGAAAATCAAGGTCAAATAGAAGATATATATATATATGTGTGTGTGTGTGTGTGTGTGATATAAATTTTTTAGAAAAAATAAAAACATGATATGAAATTAAATGAATAAGGGGTATAGGTTTGAAAAATAATTTAAAGGAATTTAAAAGAAGTATACAAGCTAAAGTAACAATTATAAGACCATTTCAGAGGCATAAGGTATTCATTAGCAATATAACCCTTAAAATAGAAATATACTCATTGGAATAATAATTTTATTATTTTAAGTAACCATTGATGACATTGAACTCAATGTTAAATTATGTTTATATATATAAGGTATCATTTTTATTATTTTTAAGTTATGTTGTGATTAAGTATTTACATTTCCAAATATCAAAATTTTTTATTTTAGAGTTTTAATATTTAAAAATAAAAAACCATGAGATAAATATAAAATATTAAGAATTAAAATCTTTTTTATGAAACGTTAAATAAAACATTCAAAATTTATGTAACACCTAGACCTAGATAACAAGACCCATAACATCAATTGTGACACCACAAGGCCTCAAGTGCACTCCCCACACAACCAAGGCTGACATCTAGTTTTGATGGATAATGTATAAACTATTGAGAAAGGAGTTACCCATAAATAAATCATAACATATAAATTAAATTAAACCATTATATGAAATATAATCCAACAAAAAAATTATAATAATATATAAGGTATATTCAATAATCACAAACATGTGTCTTTTTACAGAAATAATAACACAATACTAGTTGAAATAAATCTAACGCCTATCCAATAAGGATAGTCTAACCAATGAAACTCCTCTATATAATATGAGACCTAACACCATAATACTACTCTTCCATAGTTCTTCTAACAAGCCTATATTCCATTACCATTGAAAATGGAATCATTTAATTTACATACATCACGACTAATAATAATATCTACATGTAAACTAGAGTATGCATATAAGGGTGGGTAAAATATTATCTAATAGGATTTCCCAAAATGAATCTCATATTCATATTCATGATCAATCAAATGATGATCATGTTAATTATAAATTTTGTAAAACAAGAAATCTTAAGAAAAAATTATATATAAAGAAAACTATTTTTGAAATGAGAATATTTATATTTTAAGAATATAGAGAATTATAACTTACAAAAGTGTTTCAAATTACTATATAGAAGTGTTTTATGAGAATTATGACTCTCTTATTTATCCATGTTTTAGCATAAATATAATTACTATTTTAGAGAACATGTCTATGTTTACTATATTGAAGTGTCTTAAATAAATAGAAAGCCTATTTTCCACAAAATCCTTTATGTGAGAGTTTTATAACAAATCTTAAAACCATGAATAATTTTCATTATACTAAGGAATATTTTTCGTCAACATGTACTTTTTGAAGATAAATCAACAAAAAAAATGAGTTCAATTATCTATAGGTATTAAAAAGTTATATTCATCAAAAAAATCATTGGAAGGACCTCCTTTATCCAATGGTATATTAGTACCTCCTCTTGAAAATGGAATAAAGAAATGAATGGATCTTTAGCTTTGATAGAGTTTGATTTCGACTTTTGGGAGATGTGCTGGTGGAAGATGACATAAAATAATGGATTGGATATCCCAATGTTGGTTATTTGGGTTACTTTTTAAGTCTAATGTGCCTCTACGTATTTGGTTTATGTATTCTCCAAGTACTTTTTGACTCTTTGATGAATGCTCATGTAAGTTTTCCCTATCAATATAATTAAAAGGTGTGTTTATCTAGATAATAAAATATATAAAGGCCTTCAAGATAATGAGTGAGAGAAATTGATATCAAATATCGGATGCCATCACACCCCTATGGATTTTCCTACCTTATATAGTCTTAACTTAAACATTTCATGTTATTTTTCACATACCTGACCATTTCAAAAATTCTCCATACATTAAAAAACATGAAGCATACACTTTATTACTAAATATAAACCATATATGGATTTTTAATGATTAAATATTCATTGTTATGGATTTGAAAACTGTAACGCCCCGACCCCAGTTACCCAGAGTCAGTGCATTATTATGTATCATTGGCATGATCACAAAAGATAGGGTCTCGAAATATCGATCAGTTTAGTAGCCTTGGAAACACTAGATATATTAATAAGTCAAAATTACATCATAAAGTGAAAAAAATACAACAACATCTTGTCTTCATATTCCCTCATACTATCCCTGCAGGTCATTCATAAAATACTTCTTCACATCCTGGGAAAAATAAAACATTGAAAGGGGTGAGCTCAGATTCTTTGTAAGGATAACAATATAGCGGAAACTTTTATAAATAAACATAAACATTTAAGGCAATGTATAACTAAAATAGAAGCCTTTTAAACATGAACTTCGGCATAATATGAAAAAGATAAAATTAAATAATTCCATTTACTTATTCACATGGATATTCTACTAGTAGAATAATCACATGCAATATCAATAACCACTTTCATAATAATAGAACGCATAATGTCAGACTATCATAACCACATAGTCAAGGCCTTGTGCCAAGACTAAAAATAATATTTTTTCAAGGCCTTGTGCCAAGACACTAGTTTGTCTCATGAGACCTATCGATGCATCTAAGAGCTATAGCGGGCTCCACCAGTCACTTAATAAGTCCAATGCATTCCTCATATGAAAAGGTTTAAAAATAACATAAACATTCATATTGAAACTAGAATACGAAATGTCAAAAATTTATCCATAAACCATGAATGGTAAAAAAATAACACATCCATAGTCAACATATCACAAAACATTCAGTACAATATGGAAGTTTTGTATCATAATAAATCAACTTTAAATAAGCTTAAAATCCATCAAAGGATGTTGACATAAATGAAATCAAAACTATTTGAGAGAAATATATCCTTTTTGAAATCAGTTAAAAGTCCCATAATTATAAAATAAAACCATTATTTTGAAAATAATCTTATAATCTTATAAGGGAAGCTTATACGATTTTATAATGGCAGAAAATAGCCACACCCACTGTATAATTTAAAAAAACATTCTTACCTTAAATTTTTCGAAAAGGTCAAAAGTACCTTGTTTGGAAAATGACAGAAAGATTGCATTCAAAAACGTATAAGGTCAAATAAGGGTATAAATAAATTTAACCCACTTTATATTAAATAGTAAAAATGTTTTGAAATACATTTTTAAGAAACATGGATGTGGATGATAAAGAGGTCTCAGTAGATACTTACGTAAAAACATCCTCGAATAATAATAATATTGTAAAATTAACCCTTACCATGTAATTTTACTTGGATGAGGGTAGGTTAACCTCCTGTATAATGGTGAAATAATTTTTATTAAATTATACAATAACCATATACATTAATATTATATCATATATGATCTTCTAATATTTCATTCTTAAAGATATTTTAGTATTATCGTCGTTTTGGGTGTTAACTGATTCTTTCTCCTTTATATGCTTGGTTTCGTAAGCCATGTTTGTTATGAATAGGTTGTATATTATTCATATCCAGAATTATATCAAGTCCTTAAACATTATTTTTAATTATAAAATGAAAATTAGTCTTGAATGGATATGATGGGGAATGAATCTCATCGCGTTCATGGAGACTGTATTCCGTACGTACGCACGAGCAACAATATCATTATTTTGATATTAAAATAGTATATAATTTGATGGTATATCATATATACAGAATAATTATCATGTTATATTTATTATTTAGATAAGTTATACTCATTATTATACCCATCCAAATAATAATGTATTGAATAACAATTACACCACGACCTGGAGATGGTAAGCTGTACATACGCACGTATGGTGAAATGTCATTAAAAGGATGGATAGATTACTGAATATGGTTGTACCATATTTATAATAACATCAAAATATATATAAGATACTGTATTTATTATTTTAGAATGGAAATAACAAAGAATGAATAAGTGGAAGAAGAAAGGAACTTGAAAGAGGTTGGGGAAAACATTACCTCTTCTTCGGGTTCTTCCTTTTGATTTGATAAAAAGGGCTCCTTAGGTTGGATTTATGATCAAACTATGGCCTATAGGTTGAATTGATGGAAGCTCAGAGTATATTTGGGCAGGGTTTGTCTGAGCCAAATGGCTTTGAAGGTGTGAAATTGAGAGAAGGGGGAGTGCCCTTTTATAAGAGGGCTGAGGGGAACATTAGGAAAAGCTAGAAATATTATTTTATAACAAATTCATATTCGGTTTCTAATGGCTCAAAAGTGACTTATTTCGAGGATAAGGTGGGGATGGGTCGAAAACCACTCAACCAATATATTTTAGACAGGTTTGGGTCACTATATTAACCTTATCATTTAGTTTTAACTCTTAGTTAATTAGTTTCACATTTACCATGTACGTTTGTATTTTTATATTATATGGTTAATAAACGTACTATAAACATCCAAGAGAACCCCAAGTGGTTAATTAGAGATAAATATATCATTATATAAGTCTTCTGGGATAACCTTATATTTTTGGGAATAGAATATAAATTAATAATATAATATTTGTTTCAAAAACTTTTTTATGTCAATTTTGACACTATTTGGTATTTTGTTTTTTCTAAATTTATAACATAATTATTACTTAGAAAATAATTCATTTAATCAACCATAACATGTCATATTAACCTATAATATTCGTGTAATTCATTAAAAGTCTCAAATTATATATTTTTGGGTATTTATAATATCAATTATTTTAATATTTCCTTAATAATGTAATTACTGCATCATCATTGTGTCATAAATAAATTGATGTATTTAATGTCTAAAAATTATATATAAAATACCATTATGTAGGAAATACTTTTATATTTATAATGAATATTTATAATCTAATTTATATTATGTATAACCCTATAATAAAAATGTTTTAGTTATTAAAATTTGATTTTAACCCTTTTAACTCTTCTTTGAATTAAATAATAATAAATGTCCTAATCTAATCCAAGTGGACCAAAAAGGTTCATATTTTATTCCTTAGGTTGTTTTTGGTCTAATTATACTTATCCAATAGAATAAGGACATGTGTTATGGTAATATTAATATCATTTTTACCCTTAATTACCCTATTTACTTTTAACCGTGGTAAATAAATGTAAAACGTTACTATTCACCAAAAATAATTTTCATCTCATTGAACCACATTTTACATACTGATATCAATCGTGTCTCTCAGATTTTTGAAATTCCACTCATCTAAGAAGTAAAATTATGTTTTATGAAAATTTTCAAATTCTCCTAGGATGTGGGTAAAAGACGGTAAAAAGTTCAGTAAAATTTTTATATATCTAAAATTAATATAAATTGACTCCAATGAATTAAATTGAACTTATATAGGTATTATGTATCTATTTTTACCTAAAATAAATTGAAATAAAAATAATTATTATTTAAATAAAAAGTTGGTTTTAACTAATAACTCAGTGTTTTTCACTATTCATCAAAAATTGAAAGTTTTCTGAAAAATACCAAAAATTCACCCTAGGCTAATTTCGATATTCAAAATCAAAAAATGAAGTCCATTTTGAAAAATAAAATTTATAAAATTTCAAAAAGAGGGTATTACTATTCATAACGGCTAGTTCGATTGGTTGTGGTGTGTTAGAAATCGAAGTTGCATACAACACACGCTATTGTATTATTCAAAGAGAGGCATACCGTGGAAGCCTGCGGTGTCACATTATCCCATCCTTCAAATAATTTCATCCTCAAAATTTCTAGACTATTACTACATAAAAAGACTCTGTTGGTTCTTCATCATAAGTTCCTCAGGTTCCCACGTTTCCTCTTCCATCTTATGGTTTCTCCATAGAACCTTTACCAGACGAGTCGTCCGGTTTCACAACACTTGTTCTCAGGTATCTAGAATCCTTACGGGCTCTTGGAAATAAGACAGATCGGGTTCCAGTTCTAATTCCTCATAGGTGAGTACATGCATTGGGTCAGTAATGTATTTTCTCAATATTGATATGTGGAACACATCATGAACTTTGGAGAGGCTTGGTGGCATTGCCAAACGGTAAGCTACAACCCGAATTTGTTCTAGAATTTCGAAAGGTCCGATGTACCTGGGACTCAATTTACCTTTCTTACCAAAACAGTTAACTCCCTTCCATAGAGATACCTTCAAGAAAACATGATCACTGACTTGAAATTACAAATCCTTCCTTCAATTATTGGCATAATACTTCTGCCTACTTTGAGCTTCTTTGATGTGGGTTTGGATTACCTTTAACTTTTCCATCGTTTCCTCCACAAGTTCTGGGCCTACAAGTTTTCTTTCACCAACATCATCCCAACAGGTTGGTGTGTGACATCTCTTTCCTTATAATTCATCATATGGTGCCGTATGAATACTTGAATGGGAGGTATTGTTATAGAAAAATTATACCGTAGGTAAATATTTATCCTACATACCCTAAAATTCAAGTGAGTAAGATCTCAACATGTCTTCTAAGGTTTGAATAGTTTTTTTTATTGACCATCTATTGGAGGGTGGTAGGCAGTGCACAAATGAAGTTCAGTATCCAAGGTCTTTTGAAAACTTTTCCCGAATCTTGATGTAAAACCGGGATCCCGATCAGAAACAATCGATAGGGATACTCCATGAAGTCTCACAACTTCATTAATATATAGTCTTTCTAGACGTTAAAGTGGTATATCTTCTATTATAGCTAGAAAATGTGCATACTTGGTAAGACGATCAACAATGACCCATATTGCATTGTTCCTTCTAGGAGTCTTTGGTAGTCCCATAACGAAGTCCATCGTAATATTATCCCATTTACACTCAGGTATGGGAAGAGGATTCATGACTCCTCCATGTTGTTGCCTTCCAAATTTCCCTTGTTGACAAATCATACATCTTGACACAAAATCAGAAATTTCCCTCTTCATGTTGTCCCACAAAAAATGTTCCTTCAAATATCTATACATCTTGGTTCTCCCAGGGTGTATAGAGAAATTGGAACTATGAGAATCATCCAACAATTCCCTTTTTAGATCAGGTATGTCAGGGACACAAAGTCTCTTCCCAAATTTCAAAATTCCATCTTCATACACAAAGTCACTCAATCTCCCATCATTCACAGCTTTAATCTTCTTTTGAAACTCTTCATCATCGGTGTGAGAATTCTTTATCCTTTCTAGTAAAGATGGTTCAACAACATTTAGAATTAGTATTGATGTTTCACCTTCTATGGTAATTCCCATATCCATATTCACTAGATCCATGAAAATAGGATCCCTTTCAACTCTCATCTTGTTTAAAACTCCATTATCCTTTATGATCAAAGCATCTTCCACCTTATTTTCCTTCCCCAGGTTGTAGTGTATAGTGCAATCATAATCCTTGTGTAATTCAAGCCATCCTCTTTTCCTCATGTTGAGTTCTTTCAATGAGAAAATATACTTAAAACTCTTGTGATAGGTATATAAATCACATTATTTACCATAGAGATAATTTCTCCATATCTTCAAAGAAAAGATTACAGCTGATAACTCAAGATCATGAGTATGATAGTTTTTCTCATGAATTTTTAACTGTCGTGATGCATAGTCAGTAACCTTATCATTCTGCATAAGGACACAACCAAGTCCTTTATTTGATGCATCACTATAAATAACAAACCCATCATTCCACGATGGTAGATTCAAGATAAGAGCATTGAATAATCTTCTCTTCAGTTTTTTAAAACATTCTTCACACTCTTTTATCCAAACAAATTTAACCTCTTTACGTGTGAGCTTGGTTAATGGGTTAGCCAATCGGGAAAAATTCTGGACGAAACACCGACAATAACCTGCTAAACCAATAAAACTTCATACCTCAGTTATACTCATTGGTGCTGGCCATTCTTGGATTTCTCTTGTCTTAGAAGGATCAACAGAGATTCCATCCTTAGAGACAATATAGTCAAGAAAAGAAATCTCCTGAATCCAGAATTCACACTTGCTTAACTTCCCATATAATTCATTTATTCTGAGGGTTTTTAGAATGGTGCACAAGTGATTTTCATGATCTTCATAGATTTTCGAGTATACCAAGATCTCATCAATAAATACCACTACAAAGTCATCAAGATATTCCTTGAAAACTCTATTCATTAGATCCATGAAAATAGAGGGTACATTAGTCAGCCCAAAAGGCATTACTGTAAACTCGTAATGCCCGTACCTAGTTCGAAATGGAGTTTTCGGAATGTCTTCCTTCTTCACACACAACTGATGATATCCAGATCGAAGGTCAATATTTGAAAAGTATTGAGCTCCATGAAGTTAGTCGAATAAATAATCAATGCGAGGTAAGGGATACTTGTTCTTTATTTTTATAGCATTGATTTCCCTATAGTCAATGCACAACCTCATAGATCCATCTTTCTTCTTTACAAAAAGAACAGGGGATACACATGGAGAAACACTAGGGAGAATAAATCCCTTATTACTAAATTCCTCTAGTTGTTTCTTCAATTCCACTAATTCCACAGTGGAAATTCTTTAAGGGGTCTTCGATATGGGCCTTGAACTAGGAATTAGGTCAATGGAACACTCAATTTCTCGTTATGGAGTATGTCCAGGTAAATCCTCTGGAAAAACATCAACATATTCTTGCAAAATAGGTACATCCTCAATTTGAACCTTCCTTTCTTCATCCATAGTAATTTCATTCTCTTCCTCCCTAATAATCGAATTTTGTTAAGCTACTGGGGGTGGATCGAGATAAGAATTAGGTGGTGATGTTTCTGCTCTAAAGATAATGTACTTTTTATCATCATAAAAAATTGTTACCTCCTTCTCCTTACAATAAATTTTCGCATCATGGTCTTAAATCCAATCCATACTGAGGATTATATCAAATTCAATCATGGGTATAACGATGAGATCAGCAGATAAAGAACATTTATATGATCTAATGGGAACTGATTCACAAAACGTTGTTGCAACGATCCTCCCCTTAGGTGTGTTGACTGAAAACTCCCTTGTTAAATAAAATTGGAAATATCTAATTTTCTTAGCAAACTGGGAAGATATGAAACTATGTGATGATCCATAATCAAATAAAGTATTGGCTAAACTTGAGGAAACCATTAACTTACCTGCAACTTTGTCTTTAAGAGATTCAACCTCTGCAGTAGTGATAGCATATGATTGTCCTTGATCCCTAGTCCTTTTCTGAGGTAAGTTTCCCTGATGATTTGGAAATTCATTTTCATAATATCCTGTCTCCCTACAATTGTAGCACTGAACATTGGTAGCCTCTTTCTTCCCCTTGCAATAATGATCTTGGTATCCTTTTTCACCACACTTGTAACATACTCCCATTCCCTTCAAGAAAGTACTGGGGTGTTTCTTCCCACATTTACTGCAGGATGGATATTCAAATTTTCCCTTCTTCCCTTTATTTCCATTTCCAGAGTGAACAACATATCTCTTCTTCTCTTGCTTTTCTTTAAATTCGTAAGACTTAGTGAATTCCTTTTCTGTCTTGATAGCACATGAGAAAATGTATTCATACATTGAGAAAGATTGTGATACTAATGCTCGATGGAGAAATGGTTTTAACCCATCAAAGAAATGATCAATCTTACTCCTCGGGTTACGTATATAATCTGAAGCATGCCTTGATAACCATGTAAAATAAGCTTCATACTTTGTGACATTCTCATCCTCCTTTTTCCTCAGACTTAGAAATTTTCATTCCATATCTGCTCGATGGTCAGGAGGAATGTATTTTTCTAAGAAAATTTATTTAAACTCACTCCATTACATACTTGATACTTCATCATCTTCTTTGGTGTTTTGAATCAATGACCACCATTGACCAGCATCTCCAGTGAGGCAGTAAACTGCCATGACAACTTTTTCCATTTCACTGCTCCCCAAGGCGTGGAATATTTTCTATATGAAATTGATTCATTGCTCATCTACTAGTGGATTTGTACCCCCATTAAATGTTGGTGGGTGTTGTCTCATAAAGCGGTCTAACATTGATCCTCCACACTGCGGATCAGAGTGCTCCATATGGGTAAGGTTATTATTCATAACCTGAGTGAGTTGTCCCAGTATAGTGATAACCTGGTCAGCACCAGTTGTATCACCACCTCCACTATAATTATCTTGAGTAGGAGGTAAATCCCTACATGGAGTTCGTGCATTGATACGGTTTCCATTCCTTCCACTATGCACCATTTCATAACAATGTCACAAAATGGATTAGTTTATGAATCAAAATACATAATTCCATACTTGTAAAACACTTCACATAAATTGAACAGTTTATGGATATAATCCATAATCGTAAAAATGTTTTCTTTGAAGAATTATATACTCATAAACCCTTCATAATGGTTTTTAAAGAAAATGAGAATTATCCTAAGCATATCCCTCTGGGAGTGTCGTAACCAAGAGTGCAGCAAGGCCTGTTGTCATGTACTAGTTCCCATTCGAGTCTAGCTCAAAGTGGTGTTTTTGGGTTTTACCCCTAGGTACATCTGTTCCAGAGCCACCTCTACCTGCTCGTATCTTTCCAGGGATGTATTTCTCATAAAACTCACAAAATCTCTACAACACCAAGATTCTAGGAAGTTCTTATATACTAATCCTCAAAGTATTTCTTAGGGCTATGTGATTTAATCAGAGTTTATCTAAATCTAGATTCCAAGGTTTATTACTAAACTTCCTCTGATACCAACTCTAACACCCTGACCCCAGCTACCCAGATTCGGTGCATTATTATGTATCATTGGCATGATCAAAAAAGATCAACTCTCGAAATATCGGACAGTTTAGTAGCCTTGGAAACACTAGATATATTCAAAATTATTATATTAATTCATAAAGTGAAAAAACTAAAACAAAATCTTGTCTTCATATCCCCTCATAATATCCCTGCAGGTTATTAATAAAATACTTCTTCACATCCTGGAAAAAATAAAACATTGAAAGGGGTGATCTTAGATGCTCAGTAAGGATAAAAATATAGCCGAAAATTTTATAAATAAACATAAACATTTAAGGCAATGTATAAATAAAAAAAAAGCCATTTAAACTTGAACTTCAACATAATATGGAAAATATAAAATGAAATAATTCCATTTACTTATTCACATGGATATTCTACTAGTAGAATAATCACATGCAATATCAATAACCACTTTCATAATAATGTAATGCATAATGTCGGACTATCATAACCACATAGTCAAGGCCTTATGCCAAGAATACAAATAAGATTTTGTCAAGGGATTGTTCCAATACACAAATTTTTCTCATGATACTTACCGATGCATCGAGGAGCTATATCGGGATCCACCCGTCACTTACTAAGTCCAATGCATTCCTCATATGAAAAGGTTTAAACATAACATCAAAATTTGTATTGAAACTAGCATACGAAATGTCAACAATTTATCCATAAACCATGAATGGTATAAAAATAACACATTCAGAGTCAACACATCACAAAACCTTCAATACAATATGTAATTTTTGTATCATAATAAATCAACTTTAAATAAGCTTAAAATCCATCAAAGGATGTTGACATAGATGAAATCAAAACTATTTGAGAGAAATATATCCTTTTTGAAATCATTTAAAAGTAACATAATTATAAAATAAAACCTTTATTTTGAAAATACTCTTATAAGATTGTAAGGGAAGATTCTACCATTCTATAACGGCGGAAAATAGCCACACCCGTCGTATAAGTTAAAAAAATATTATTACCTTAAATTTGTCGAAAAGGTCAAAGGCACCTTGTTTGGAAAATGACAGAAAGATTCCATTCAAAAACATATAAGGTCAAATAAGGGTATAAATGACTTTAAACCACTGTCTATTAAATATTAAAAATGTTTTGAATGACATTTTTAAGAAACACTGATGTGGATGATAAAGAGGTCCCAGTAGATACTTACGTAAAAACAACATCGAATAATAAAGAGATTGTGAAATTAACCCTTAACTTGTACTTTTACTTGGTCGAGGTAGGTTAAACACCTGTACAATGGTTAAATAATTGTTATTATATTATTAAATAACCATATACATTAATATGATATCATATATGATCTTATAATATTTCATTGTAAAATATATTTTAGTATTATAGTCGTTTTGGGTGTTAACTGATTAGTTCTCCTTTATATGTTTGGTTACGTAGGCCATGTTTTTTGTGAATAGGTTTTATATTATTCATATCCAGAATTATATCAAGTCCTTAAACATTATTTTTAATCATCAAATGAAAATTAGTCTTGAATGGATACGATGGGAAATGAATCTCATCGTGTTCGTAGACACAGTATTCCGTACGTACGCATGAGCGACAATATCATTCATTTGATATTAAAATAGTATGTAATTGGATGGTATATAATATATACAGAATCATTATCATGTTATATTTATTATTTAGGTAATTTATACTCATTATTATACCCATCCAAATAATAATGCATTGAATAACAATTACACCACGATGTGGTATGGTGACATGTCATTCAAAGGATGGATAGAATACTGAATATGGTTGTACCATAATTATAATAACATCACATTATATATAAGATAATGGATTTATTATTTTAGAATGTAAATTACAAGGAAATAAGAAGTGGAAGAAGAAAGTAACTTGAAAGAGGGTGGTGAAAACATTACCTCTTCTTCGGGTTCTTCCTTTTGATTTGATCAAAAGGGCTCCTTAGGTTGGATTTATTATCAAACTAAGGCCTGTAGGTTGAAGTGAGGGAATATAGTAGGATATTTGGGTAGGGTTTGGCCGATCCAAATGGCTTTGAAGGTGTGAAATTGAGATAAGGGGGAGTGCCCTTTTATAAGAGGGGTGAGGGGCACCTTAGGAAAACTAGAAATATTGTTTTATAATAAATACATATTCGGTTTCTAATGGCTCAAAAGTAACTTATTTCGAGTATAAGGTGTGTATGGTGAAAACCCACCCAAAAAATATGTTTTAGACAGGTTTGGGTCACTATATTAACCTTATCTTTTAGTTTTAACTCTTAGTTAATTAGTTTCACATTTACCATGTCACTTTGTATTTTTATATTATATGGTTAATAAATTTACTATAAACTTACAAGAGAACCCCAAGTGGTTCATTAATGATACACATATCATTATATAAGTAACTTGGCCGAACCTTATATTTTTAGAAATAGAATATCAATTAATAATATAATATTTTTTTAAACTCTTTTATGTCAATTTTTACACTATTTGGTATTTTGTTTTTTCTAAATTTATAACAGCATTATTACTTAGAACCTAATTCATTTAATCAAGCATAACATGTCATATTAACCTATAAAATTATCGGAATTCAGTAAAAGTCTCAAATTATATTTATTTGGGTATTTATAATATCAATTTTTTGAATATTTCATTAATAAGGTAATTACTGCATCATCGCTGTGTCATAAATAAATTAAATTATTTAATGTCTAAAAATAATAAATAAAATACCATTATGTAGGAAATAGTTTTATATTTCTAATTAATATTTATAATCGAATTTATCTTATGTATAACCTTATAATAAAAATGTTTTATTTATTAAACTATGATTTTAACTCTTTTAACTCTTCTTTGAATTAAATAATAATAAATGTCTTAATCTAATTCATGTGGACCAAAGAGGATCATATTTTGTTCCTAAGAATGTTTTTGGTCGAATTATACTTATAAAATAGAATTAGGACATGTGTTAGGGTAATATTAATGTCATTTTTACCCATAATTATCCTATTTACTTTTAACCGCGGTAAATAAAAGTAAAAAGTTACTATTCACCAAAAATTATTTTCATCTCATTGAACCACATTTTACTTACTGATATCAACTGTGTCTCTCGGATTTTTGAAATTCCACTTACAAAAGCGGTAAAATTATGTTTTATGAAAATTTGCAAATTCTCCTAGGAGGTGGGTAAAAGACGGTAAAAAGTTCAATAAAATTTTTATATATCTAAAATTAATATAAATTGACTCCAATGAATTACATTGAACTTATATAGGTATTATGTATCTATTTTTACCTAAAATAAATTTGAATAAAAAATAATTATTATTTAAATGAAATGTTGGTTTGAACTAATGACTTAGTGTTTTTCACTATTCATCAAAAGTTGAAAGTTTTCAGAAAAATACAAAAAATTCACCCTAGGATAATTTCGATATTCCGCATCAAAAAATGAAGTCCATTTTGAAAAATAAAATTTATAAAATTTCAAAAAGGTGGGTATTACAATTCATAATGGCAAGTTTGATTGGTTGTGGTGTGTTAGAACTCGAAGTTGTGTACAACACACACTATTGTATTATTCAAAGAGAGGCATACCGTGGAAGCTCGGGGTGTCACAAAAACTCACAAATAACTTATTATAATATTAAATTGAATGTAGAATATATTTTTCTGATAAAATCTTAATGATAATATTTGGTGTTCTATATATGATGAATATCACCATAACAACATTACTAAATCGCATTATGCTCATACTATATTACCAATAACAATAATATATATATAAATATAGCCATATTGTAGGACGTGATATTAATTTAGTGAATATAATATCATTTAGACCCCCAAATTCACTGAATCCACCTAAACTATATCCATATTTAACCCCATGACACATTATTTATAACTACTTGTAAACCATAATAAATTTATATTAAATATCCTCCAAAAGTCTTTTAGATAATATATTAAATAATTTACTTAGTTTTATACATACACTTTATAATAAAATAAATACTCATTCAGATAACCTTTTGTGTGGGGATTTATATCATTAAAAATGATTATAAATTCCTAATCCATTATGATAAAAATGATAAATTTATAGAAAAGAATCAATACCACTAAATTTATAAAAGGATCTAACTTGATCCCCATAAAACACATGTATCATCATATAGATTTGCAAAATATTTTTCTTAGATATCATGCATATTCATATATTCCCTTTGTTTTGAAAATTTACATTATCCACATGACACGAAACATGTTAATATCATATGGTAAAACTCATATATTCTCAATTATTTGAGTAAATACTGATCTTAATTGATTAATAGATCTTATGATATTCGTATAAGTAGACAAGTACATCACATTATACTCATTTATGTATGGACATAAAGTTCCTTTATCATGACTAGTCTCCACTAGAACCATTTCTAGGATGAAAGTGAAAACATGATCAACACCCAAACCCTACGTCCAACAGGGCATGGGTTAAAGACTAGACATGAGGGTATAAACACATAAAATGAGGGGCCAATTACCCTAAAATATCCTATGAATGATAATATAAAACTCCAATAAACTCTAATTGATAATGTAAACTTAAACTCATAATCCCAACAAATCATTCCATCTCATATAAAAAAATACAATACCAAAATAAAACATACTCTTATAGTCGGAACTCAAACACCAATATGTCACCACATCACGATATTTTAATGTCCAGTCGGATCACTATCTTTTCCCTGCTGATTTTTAAAAACATGTTATAAAATATTGGAGTGATCATACATGTATACTCAATATGTTCCTCTCTATAAATTATCTTGATTATATAGAATAATCATAATAAAGAATATGTTACAAACAATAAATCAACCCTGTTAGCTATCATAAGGTCAATTACTAACCCAAATTCACTATGTTTCACCAACTAAATATTAAAAAAAGTGTTATAATGATAATCAAGAGAATATATGAAGAACAGTACTTCGTAACAGATTCTCGCTTATCTAGTCACCTTCAAATCCAAATTAAATATGTCTCGATACTCCATTACCTTCCATGTCAACATATCAAAACTACTGTTTCTCGGAGTGGATACTCAAGAGGGGGGGGGGGGGGGTGAATTCAGTTCCAATTGAAATTTCTGTAAAAAATATTTCCCTTAAAATCCCCCTATTTAAAAACAATGTTAAACTGTAGTGAATTTATACAGAGTGTAAATGTTCAATTAGTTTCTCAAAGATTGATTAGGTCTCGGTTAATTTAATCCGAAGACTAACTTAACTTTTGAAACTAACTTACTGGTATATAATAAGTATAAACACTTGATAATTTAACTATCAAAGTAACATTAAAAACAAATTATATTTCAAATTAGTTAGCAGCGGAATATGAAATATATAGTATACTTATGACTTAAACTAAAATGCACAACAGATGTAACCAAGAGGTTCAGTCTCAAGCAGAGACTTAGTCCTCTAAAATAATTTATATAAATTGATCCACACCCTAGATCGGGGTAAACAACAAATCAGAAACTGTCCAGGTTCAAAGACCTCTACCACAGTTCTACGTGGGAAAACAAACAACAGCTCACGGTTGTCGAGGTCTTACTCGACCTCTACCACTATCCATAGTGGGATACATGGGAGTTATAGAGTTTGAATGAGGATTTAAGAATCCTCCAGCTTAGCTCAGGAGACAGCGTGTGTGTAAAATAAACTGGGTACATAAACTGCTCGAAATGTAAATGAAATAATCACTAGAGTTAGTATGAATGAGTTTAGAAAAGATTTAGTGATTAGCAGTGAAGCTCTGGACTCATTTTATTGGTCAGAAAAGCTTCTGAGTCCTTCTATGGTTTTTGACTGAAAAACAGAGTGTTGTTTTCTTCCTTGGTTCCAGGTTCAGCTGATCATCCTGAGTGCATGAAGTGTTTGTTTTAGTTCTTCACTCAAGATGTAGCTTGTGTTCTCCTCTAGAAATTAATTGCTTCATGTATGTTCAGTGCTCTTGGATTATGGATGTAGTCTTGTGTGAATGCACCATGTTTCAATGATGTTGATCCTTTTTCTTTTTCACCCTTTTGTTCCTTATTAGTTCCTTGATTCTCTCAATATGCACCCCCATTTGGCTAGGTCTTTATCTTCCCTTTTATAGATTTCAGCTCTGGTAAATGGGAATGATTACCTTTTGCATGGGTACTAGGTATGGTTCCCTAACATTGCAACAGAAATCATTAAATAACATTAACTGCATTAAAAACATCAAATGTAACCATTAGCTTAAAAAATAAATAATATTGAGAGTATACAGTTCGACTGGTTGGTCAATCGTTAGTAGCCTTCTGTTGGTAGATGTGTATGGTGGACTTTGTGTAGCAGTGACCTTCTATCGGTAGCTCTTTGAATTTGTATCAGAAGCTCCTAATATCGGCAGCGCTTACTCTGTATCGGTAACTTTTGGTATCAGTAGCTCTTACTCTGTGTATCAGTAACTTTTGGGATCAGTATCTTTATATACCGGTGACTTCATTCTATCGGTAGCTCTTGATCTATCGGTAGCTCTGCTTTTTATCAATAGCTTCATTCTATATCGGTGACTCTGTATATCGGTATCTCTTGGTATATCGGTAGCTCTGGTCTATCGGTGACTGTCTATATCGGTAGCTCGCTTTGTTCCAGTGATTATGTGTATCGGTAGACTTATGCATATCAGCAGCTCCATTCTGTACTATCGGAAGACTTGTTCTATTGGTATCCATCTGTATCAGTGACCTCGTTATATGCTTACCGGTGGATTTGTACATATCGGTAGCTCTGCGTATCGGTGACCTTAGCTTATCGGTGACTCTGTCTATCGGTAGACTAAGTCTATCTATAGACTAAGTACCAGTAGCTCTGTATCAGTAGCTATATGCATATTAGAGACTAACACTTATCTGTTTTATGAAAAACATATCCGATTGGGATAGAATTACTTCAAAACTTATATAAAAAAAGAGAAACATTGATTAACATATTTCAAGGATTATTTTAATATTATTATTAGATAGAATGTCATATATTGAGTGAATTAGAATATAGATAAACTTTAATTTGGATTATCAAAGTATGTGAAATCATAGTTGGGATTATCAAAATAGGCGAGCTCAAAAATCTCCCCCTTTTTGATAATCACAACTTATGATATTATAGTTTTAAAATAATGAGTAGTTGTATCGGAGGATATATCATTAAATGAAATTATCTCAGAGAAAAAAGTATGTTATAGAACATAATGTATCAGAGGTAGAATTAAAGCATTGTATCATAGGGGAAAAGCATGGTAGCTCTTCCTTAGATAACATTTCTCCCCCTATGAGAATATTTCTCCCCCTTTGTGATAATCAAAAAGTGGGAAACAACAAAGAGAAGACGAAAAAATGAGAAAGAAAAGAAATCCAATTATATTATATGTAGAAAAAAGGTACATAGAAAGAAAAAAATACAAGGGATTCCTATCAAACATCTTAGCCACCAATTCAATCCACATCCTCAATGTGAGATTTTCCCTTTGGAATAGAAGAGGATTCAGACTGTGTGGACACTGGTGAAGGCTTAGGAATTCTGGAAATGATCACAGGGGGCTGAGCCACAGACACCGTTCCTGGCCTGTACTGAGGAGTTCTCTGAGTGATCATAGGTGTAATGATTCTAATGGCTTGGGATGGAGTCATCTAAATAGGAGAAGCTGTAGAGGCAGAGGTAGGTAAAGATGGTGGTACAATCACTGGCCTAGCGTCAACATGTAGTTAAGGCAACAATATATTTCTGAAATCCATAATTATTCCTCATCATATTTCCATATAAGATATGAAATCATCCTTGTTCTCTATGAATTTGTCCATGTCTAGAGTCAATTCCCTAAGTTTGCTGACTTGCTCTCTGAAGGCTTGATTGACAGAAGGTAACTTCAGGTTTTATAACAGAAGTTTGAAGTGATTTTTGAGTTGATTCTTGGTGTAAACCTTTTGGAAATAAGAGTCTACCTTGTCTTTCACATATTTCTAAGAGGCAGAAGCTTCTCTCATATAATCTTGGACTATCTTCATTATTTCTCTAGCTGAATCTCTAGTAGAAATCACAACATTTCTCATGTCAGATGAGTCCGCAGAGCCACTGGTTCATGCTGAACTAAGCTCCTCCTTCATCACAGCTCGAATCTGATTCAAATCCACTGAAGGTCTAGAAGAAAAAAAACCAATAGAGAAGGTTACTGTTTCCTTCAAGTTTTTAGTCAGCCCACTAATAAGGTTTTTCACTTGGGAATTTTGGGTGCTGACATGTTCTTTCATTGAGGTTTTAAAACCTTTAAAGACAAATACCCTCTGGCTCACAACACTTTTGACATAGGCTAAGTCCTTGTCTTCTTGAGATTTTGAACTCATTTAAGATTATAAAGAGATAACAGATTTATTTAGAGCTTCAACATCCACTTCCAATCTAGATAATTGAGTCTAGAAGGCTATAACTTCTTCTACTATTTCTTCCATAATGTTTGAAATATTACAACCAAGAGAGAGTTCAAAAGATTTTTCCAAATTGATCATCTCTTCAACAAAGCAGTGCTTCAACTCAGCAATAGAAGCACTAAAGGACTCTTTCAGCTCATCCTTTACGGATTCAAGGTCAGCCCTGGTGATCATATCAGCAACAAAAATTACAAAAGGTGCTCTTTAAGTCACTATGTTGGCCACTGAGTCATTCATAATCGATTGAATTGATGACACCAGTGAAACTTACATCTTCCTTGTCTCTTCCACAAAACTGACCTTAATATTTTTCTTCAAATTATCCAGGTCATGAATTCTAACCACATCTTCAGGTAACAACTCAGTCTCAACATCATAAATGATATTTGGTATATTTAGAGATCCCTCATTATCAGAATCAGGATAGTCTAATCCACAAATCACAAAACCTGGGTCTTCTGCCCAGTCCTCAATCTCAACAGCCACTGACAAACTTCCAAACTCGGTTTTATGCTGCCCCTCAATGGGTGCATTCCCATGTACAACAATATCATTCTCAGCAGGTCTTTCTTCCCCATAAGAATCTTCTACAATCAATTCTTTCTCTGTAATAGCAGGAGGGTCCTCTGGATTAGGTACAACTTCTTCCATTTCTCCTACTATATCCTTAGTAGGCACAACTGAGCTTCTGATTAATGGACTCAGACTTAAGCAGACAAAATCAGAGGATTCAGATTCATTATCCTTTTCTTCTTCATGCTCAGGTGCTGGCTGGTCTTCCTTATTAGCATGTGTCTCTTTTTCTACTAAGGCTTCCTTTCTAGAAGATACAATTTCAGCAATTGGACATGGGGGAAAGTCTGGATCTCTTCCATCATCCATAGAAGTCTCTTCTTCTTCAGTCTCATCATTGTACTCAGTTTCTTCTTCATCAGTTCCTAGACCTGGATCCCTCATATCGTTGGGTCTTGAAGGATGATCCATAGGATTGAATTTATCATATACCTTCTTGTCATCATTAACCCACTCTTCTCTCCATGGGTTCCAATTTATCTTCATGTATTTGCAAACTATGGTTGTGATACAAAAATTATTCCTTACTACCACTATTTCATCTTGAGACTCAGCTACACCTTTCAATTTGATCATCACTGAGATCAACTTGGAAAAGAATAGGGCATTGGTATTTGATTTTGGCCTTGTCATGTTTTCCATTTGAATCATCAGCAATCTGCACAGATTCACTTTTACACAATGTCTCAAGAGATGCAGAAGATAGATATCCTGATATCTTAAATTCGAAAAGTCCCCTCTCCTTGGTATTAAGACATGCTGATCAAATTTGAACAGCAATCTGTTCTCTTTATCCATTTCAGCAACCACTACTTGTCTTTGATTTCCATCACCGGTGAGCTCCTCCAAGGCAGTCTCATAATCAAATATATCTCTTTTAGGTGGTATAGATTTCGATACATATCCAGATACACCTTCGTATGGAACCTTCAGGCATTCATCCCACTCAACAGATGAAAAAGACATATCCTTTCCATTCACAAAAGAAATCACTCAGTTTTTATCTTCTGATTTCTCAAAACTCACAAACTCATAAAATTGTTTCACTAGCTTCAGATAGTAGGGGCCATTGTTGTTCGAAAATCAATCTACCCACTTTTGATCTTCCAGCACTTCGAACACTAACGATTTTCTAGGAAACAACCATTCCATTCACAGCTATTTTTCAAACACAATAACTCTATTCTGCAAATAAGGGTTCACTGGTCGCCTACCCGACCTAGTTCTACCAACACTACCACTTTCTTCTAGCTTGGACTTCTGCTTCATTGCATTTGTCTCATCAGTGTCATCTCTGATGGTAAGAAGTTTGGTTTTTTCCATCTCTGGTTCGAGGGATTTAGGGTTTTTGAGAGATTTAGGAGCTAAATTATGAGGGTAAAGGGTTTGAGGCTCGGTGGATTGAGAAGTATCTAGGAATTTTTTTTATCATTTAGGAATCATAAAATAAATTAAATGAAATAAAGTAAAAACAATTCAGATTCTGGTGGCAGAAATATGTTTAAAACAACACACTTATCAATAGGGTTTATTGGTTAGAATTCCTATTTGTGAGGTATTCACATCTGTGAGGTATTCACATCGGTGAGGTATTACATCAGTGAGGTATTCACATCGGTGAGGTATTCACATTGGTGAGGTATTACATCGGTGAGGTATTCACATCGGTGAGGTATTCACATCGTTGAGGTATTACATCGGGGAGGTATCTACCGATCAAGGTTAATCATTCCTAACTCATGCCTAATGTAACTTAACCTATCCGAACATAAAGGTTTGGTGAAAATTTCAGCTAATTGATGTTAAGTACCTATAAATTCAAGAGTAATATCACCATTTTTGTAATGATCTCTCAATAAATGGTTCCTTACAACAATGTGTTTGGTCCTAGAGTGAGATACAAGGTTCTTCGAAATGTTTATTGCACTAGTGTTGTCACAGTTGATAGAAACATGCTTAAAATCATATCCATAGTCTAGAAGAGTGTGTTTCATCCACAGAATTTGTGCAAAGCAACTACCAGCAGCTATATACTTTTCTTCGGCAGTGGAAAAAGCTACAGAATTCTGCTTTTTTACTACACCAAGATACTAAGGATTTTCCCAATATATGACATGTTCCAGATGTTCTTTTTCTATCCAACTTGCAACCAGCAAAGTCATAATCTGAATAACTCATTAACTCAAAGGATTATCCTTTTGGATAAAAAAAACATAAGTTTACAATGTGTTTAAGATACTTAAAAATTATTTTAACAGCAAGTAAATGAGATTCTTTTGGATTAGATTGAAATCTTGCACACATACACACACTAAATATAATATCTAGTCGACTAGAAGTAAGGTAAATTAAGCTTCCCATCATACCTCTATAATTGGTTTGATCTGATGGTTTCCCAGCTTCATCTGCATCCAATTTACAGACTGTACTCATTGGAGTATCACTTTCTTTAATACTATCCAAACCAAAACTTTTTAAAATATCCTTTGTATATTTACTTTGATTTAAGATAATACCATTTTCATTTTGAAAAACTTGAAATCCAAGATAATATTTGAGTTCTCCCATTAAACTCATTTCAAATTCATTTTTCTTACTCTTTGAAATATCAGTACATAAAGAATGTTTAGAATATCCAAAAATAATGTCATCAACAAAGATTTATACTATCAAAACATCTTTAGAAATTCTTTTAATAAAAATAGTTGGATCAGCAATCCCTTTAGTAAAAATTTCTGAAATAAGAAAATTGCTATGTCTATCATACCAAGCTCTTGGAGCTTTTTTTAATCCATATAAAGCTTTAGAACGTTTAAAAACTCAATTTGGAAAATGAGGATTAGTAAATCCAGGTGGTTGTTCAACAAAAACATCTTCAATTATAAAACCATTTAGAAAAGCACTTTTTAAATCCATTTGATATAACTTGAAATTCAGATGAGTAGTATAGGAAAGTAAGATCCTAATAGATTTTAATCTAGCTACAGGGGAAAAGGTTTCCTCATAGTCTATACCTCCCTCTTGACTTTATCCTTGTGCAACTAACCTAGATTTGTTTCTAACTATATTTCCAGATTCATCAACTTTGTTTCTAAAAACCCATTTAGTGTCTATTGTCAAAGTTTCCTTAGGTCTTTCAACTAATTCCCAGACTTTGTTTCTTTCAAATTGATTTAACTATTCTTGAATATCCATTACCCAAAATTCATCATTGATTGCATCATTGACATTTTTAGGTTCTAGCCGTGAAAGAAAGGCTTGATGTTCAACCTGGTTTCTTAGAGAAGCTCTAGTCTGTGTCCCTCTATCAAGATTACCAACAACAGCATCCAAAGGATGATTCATTAGAATCCTAGTTGATCTAGTAAAGGTAGGACATGAAATTTATGGTTCATATCTAAGTTCGGGTTCTATAGAAGTAGATTCTAGAGTATGTCCAGAACTGGATATTTTTACAGTAGGTTCTTTAGTTTTATCATTAAGGTCCAGAACAGTCAAATCATCTTCAAGATTTTCAAGAGAGGTTTTAGGCTCATGTGGATCAGTTTCATCAAACTTGATGTGAACCGATTCATCCACATATTTGGTTCTTTTGTTAAAGACTCTATAGTCTTTCCTAGTTAAATAATAACCAATAAAAATTCCCTCATCACTTTTAGAAGAAAACTTGTCAAGATTATACTTTATATTGAGAATAAAAACTTTACAGCCAAATACTCTGAAGTAACTAACTTGAGGTTTCCTATTATTCAATAGTTCATATGGGTTCTTCTTGAGAACAGGTCTAATCAAGACTCTATTAATAATATAACAAGATGTATTCATAGCTTCAGCCCAAAAATAAATAGGCAGATCATACTCATTAAGCATGGTTCTTGAAATTTCTTGAAGGGTTCTGTTTCTTCTTTCTACTACACCATTTTGTTGAGGTTTCCTAGGGGTAGAAAAGTTATTACTATAGCCATTGTGTGAGAAATAAGATTCAAACTCTTTATTTTCAAACTCACGGCCATGATCACTTCTTAGGGTCTTAATCTTAAGTCCAAAAAGGTTTTCTACAGACTTGGAGTATTTAAAAAAGTAAGAAAAATCTTCACTTTTGTGAGCTAAGAAGTATACCCAAGTATATCTTGAAAAGTCATCTACTAGGACATAGACATAGTGATTCCCATTTAAACTAGAAACTCTAGAAGGTCCAAACAAGTCCATGTGAATCAACTCGAGAGGTTGAGAAGTTGAGACTTATTTATTTGATTTAAAAGAAACTTTATGTTGCTTTCCCTTTTGACAGGGATTACAGACTTTGTCATTTGGGAATTCATGTTTGGGTAGGTCTCTAACTAAGTTCATCCTGGTCAATTTTCTAAGTGAATGGATGTTGTTTGTAGTGTTCTAATCTTCTGTGCCAAAGCCAATACTCTTTATGAAAATCATTTAAACATGTAACATTTTTCTTATCTAAAGAATTCAGATCAACCGCATAAACATTTTCATTTCTTAAAGAAGAAAATACAAAAAAAATTAGAGTTAAAAACATTACAAGAATCATTTTCAAACTTAACATTAAAGACATCATCACATAACTGAGAAATACATAACAGATTTTATTTAAGTCCATCAACAAATAAAACTTTCGAAATTAAAACTGAATTAATGTTACCAATCTGGCCTAGGCAGATGATTTTTCCTTTATAATTATCACCAAAGGTGACATAGACTCCATCAACCTTTATTAATATTTTAAATCATGAGTAATCTCCAGACATTTGCCTTGAACATCCACTGTCTAAGTACCATACCTTTTTGTGATAACTCTTCAAACAAGTTTCCTACAAAACAGGTTTAAACAGAAAATGATTTTGGTACCTAGATCTTCTTGGGTCCAGAAAGGTTAGCAATCAAAGATTTAGGTACCCAGATTTGTCTTATGGGTCTTATATAATTTACAGAATCAATATATTTTGAAAGATAAACTTTATTTGATCTATAACCATATGAATAACTAGTTAAGGCATACGAATTTCTAGAACTGGAACAAGCAGAATTTTGTCCAGATTTAGGAATAAATTGATTTTTGGTAAACTATCTCTGTCTAGGTTGGTATCCCCAACCAGTAGTTTACTTTGGTGCCACTTGTTTACCTAGAATTTGAGTAAGTGTATCTTTTCCATTTTTGATCTTTTCTAAGTCCTTTATAAGTTTCTCATTAGACATTTTCAATTCAGTATTTTCCTTCAAAAGTTTAGCATTCTTTTCCTTTTCTATATCAAAGGCAGATTTAACATTGGTAGTGAGAGCATGATGTTTCTTTAATGACTTATATTTTTCCTTAAGTTCATTACATGTTTCTTCCATCATGTTACAGTATTCAAACAGTTCAGCCTTAGAAATGTTTTCATCATTGTCTGAATCACTATTATTTCCAGAATAATAATCATTTGGAACCGGGAAAATAGTTACCTAGGATATGTTAGTCATGAAGAACATGTTGGAATGATTATTTTTAGAATTAGAAACTTCATATTCACTTGTTCTGTCCTTCGAAGCACTCCAATAAGCTTTCATTGCTTTCTTGTACTTTTTGTCCTTATAATCATATTTCTTTTTGAATTTTAATTTTGGACAGTCAGCCTTGATTTGTCATTTCTTCTTGCATTCATAGGAGACTATATCATCTTCCTAATCAGATTTTTCCAATCCTTCTTCCACTTACCTTTATTTTCATACTTACCTTTGTAGTTTGATTTTCGGAAGAATTTTTTCTTCCTATAGAACTTCTTGAATCTCCTAGTTATTTGAGCCATTTCAGCATCGCTATCAGAGTCTGAACATTCACTTGTTGAACTTTCAGTAGGTATATGAATTTTCTCCTAGTCTTTTATATTTGAAGTAGTAGACTTGAATGACTCTTGGGTTCATCATCTTCTTCTTTGTTCACTTTATGTTCTTCCTCATACATCATAAGTTTACCTATTAATTCTTTAATAGGTAGTTTGCTTATGTCGCATGATTCTCTAATGGAAACAGATGTGCCTCTCTATCTTTCTGGTAGACATCTTAATATCCTCATAATTTGTTCCTTTACTGAAATAGCCTTTCCAAGAGATCTCATAGTATTAACAATCTCATTGAACCTGAGATACATGTCAGAAATGGGTTCATCAGGTCTCATCTTAAAATTATCATATTTAATAGTATATGTATTCAATCTCATTTCTTTAACATTGGTTGTTCCTTTATGAGAAACACTCAAAGTATCCCATATTTCATAAGAAGTTTTGCAAGAAGATATTCTATTAAACTCTTCATCTCCTAAAGCACAATACAGGGCATTCATATCTTTATAATTATTATTGTAAGTAATCTTTGTAGATTCATCCCAAGTTATTCTTTTAGATTCTGGAATTTTATATTGAGACTCTATAGCAGTCCAGATATCAAAACCCATACTCTCTAAGTGAATTTTCATTGTAAGTTTCCACATGGCATAGTGTGTACCATTAAAGAAAGGTGGCATGTTAGTAGCATCACCTTCTAATCTATTTTCCAAAACTAGATTTTAGAAAATATATTAAAGAGATAAAATTTAGAACTAATATAAATTTAAGATCTTTAAAGATGCAACTAAAATCACAGTTGAAAAACAGAATGTTTGGAACACGTGTATTAATAGAAACACCCTTTGATACCAAATGATTATTGGAGTGGATACTCAAGAGGGGGGTGAATTGAGTTCCAATTAAAATTTCTGTTAAAAATATTTCCCTTAAAATACCCCTATTTAAAAACAACGTTAAACTATAGTGAATTTATACAGAGTGTAAATTTTCAATTAGTTTCTCAAAGATTGATTAGGTCTCAGTTAATTTAATCTGAAGATTAACTTAACTTTTGAAACTAAATTACTGGTTTACAATAATTATAAACACTTGCTAATTTAACTATAAAAGTAAATTTAAAAAAATTATATTTCAAAGTAGTTAGCAGTGGAATATAAAATATATAGTATACTTATGACTTAAACTAAAATGCACAGCAGATGTAACCAAGAGGTTCAGTTTCAAGCAGAGACTTAGTCCTCTCAAATAATATATATAAATTGATCCAAACCCTGGATCGGGGTAAACAATAGTTCAGAAACTGTCCAGGTTCAGAGACCTCTACCACAGTTCTACGTGGGAAAACAAACAATAGCTCACGACTTTCCAGGTCTTACTCGACCTCTACCACTATCCACAGTGGGACACAAGAGAGTTATAGAGTTTGAATGAGGATTTAAGAATCCTCCAGCTTAGCTCACGAGACTGTGTGTGTGTCTGTGTAAAATAAACAGGGTACAAAGAATACTCGAAATCTAAATGAAAGAATCACTAGAGTAAGGATGAATGAGTTTAGAAAAGCTTTAGTGATTGGCAGTGCAGCTCTGGACTCGTTTGATTGGTCAGAAAAGCTTCTAAGTCCTTCTCTAGTTTTTTTTCTGAAAAACAGAGTGTCTTTTTCTTCATTAGTTCCAGGTTCAACTGATCAGCCTGAGTGTATGAAGTGTTTGTTGTAGTTCTTCACTCAAGATTCATCTTGTGTTCTCCTCTACAAATTAATTGCTTCGTGTATGTCTAGTTTTCTTGGAGTATGGATGTAGTCTTGTGTGAATGCACCACGTTTCAATGCTGTTGAGACCTTGTCTTTTTCACCATTCGTGTGCCTTCTTAGTTCCTTGATTCTCTCTATATGCACCCCCATTTTCTAGGTCTTTATCTTCCCTTTTATAGCTTTCAGCTCCGGCAAATGGAAATGATTACCTTTTGCATGGATACTAGGTACAGTTCCCTGACATGGAAACATAAATCATTAAATAACATTAACTCCATTAAAAACATTAAATGTAACTGTTATCTTAATAAATAAATAATATTGAGAGTATTGACTGGTTGGTCAATTATTAGTAGCCTTCTGTTGGTAGATGTGTACGGTGGACTTTGTGTAGCAGTGACCTTCTATCGGTAGCTCTTTGAATTTGTATCGGTAGCTCGTGATATCGGTAGCTCTTACTCTGTATCGGTAACTTTTGGTATCGGTAGCTCTTACTCTGTGTATCGGTAACTTTTGGTATCAGTAGCTTTATATACCGGCGACTTCATTCTATCAGTACCTCTTGATCTATCGGTAGCTCTTCTTTGTATCGGTAGCTTCATTCTGTATAGGTGACTCTGTATATCGGCAGCTCTTGGTCTATCAGTAAATCTGGTCTATCGGTGACTTTCATTATCGGTAGCTCACTTAGTTCCAGTGATTATGTGTATCGGTAGACTTATGCATATCAGTAGCTCCATTCTGTAATATCGGAAGACTTTCTCTATTTGTAGCTATCTATATCAGTGACCTTGTTCTATGCTTACCGGTGGATTTGTACATATTGGTAGCTCTGCGTATTGGTGAACTTATCTTATCGGTGACTCTGTCTATCAGTTGACTAAGTCTATCGGTAGACTAAGTACCGTTAGCTCTGTATCAGTAGCTATACGCAGATCAGTGACTAACACTTATCTGTTTTATGCAAAACATATCTGATTGGGTTATAATTACTTCAAAACTTATATAAACAAAGATAAACATTGATTAACATATTTCAAGGATTATTTTAATATTATTATCAGATAGAATGTCATAGATTCAGTGAATTAGAATATAGATAAACATTAATTGGGATTATTAAAGTTTGTGAAAGCATGGTTGGGATTATCAAAACAGGTTAGGTCAACAACTACATAATAATACCACAACCACGACCACAACCACATACTACATACCACATCCTTATACCATGTCCCACCACATAAGTTAATCATCATCACATCACTGCCATATCTTCATATTATTTCTATGTCACTACATAACGACACTATTTTTATAAGATAGGGATAGAGAGGTAGGGTATTCATCAAATTATATCTCCAACATCTTGGATGTCGGGGGTATACCCATAACTACATGGGTTCTGGTCTCATTACCCAGTGTGGGGTGGTGGTGTGTTTGAAGTGAAAAAACTACAATGATATAAATATATATATATATATTAAAAAAATACTATCCTAGGGTTAACTCCCTATCCCAGAACCTATAGAACCACCTCCCAAATCCACATCACTACCACTGAAAAAACATCAACCATTTCCACCTATAACCACATGAAAACCAACACAATTTAATAGACAAAAAACAAGGATATAATTTTCTATATGTCTGTAATTCATTACAATTATACATTAATCAATAACAATCCAAATTCATTTATTGACTATATTTATTCCCAACAACCACACTTCAACCTCCCACCATTAAAATTTTCATTTATCAAATAATAATCTTACACTTTAATTCATTACATTCATTACTTCATCATCCATGAAAAAATATTTCACTCTATTTAGTTCATTAATTTATCTAGGATGATTCCATATCTAATAGGTAACTATGATTCCATAACCATATCAACCATGCTAAACCACTGCAAAAATTACCATAAAAACATCCCTCAATATCACCTCATCTATAATCACAAAAAATAACAACATATTAATATCATCCACCATAAATGATCAACCAAAAAAAACCACCACTATTACCAAAATAAAACAATCAACCCAACCCAACCACAATAAAATATAATAAATACCATTATTCACACTTGTTGATTTATTTATTAAATCGTAATCATCACATCAAAAATAAAAAAATAGATTCTGGAATTAAACACTCAATATTTCATTTCCATCCTCAAATTGTCTGACCAAGTTAAGTTTGATTTCTTAAAATCAACAATGTACTCCTTAAATAAAATTTTTATATGATAATAATAATCATTCAATAAAAAACATAATAATAACAATGAAAAAAGCATTAAACATATTCAACTAACTACCGAAATTAAAATTCTTAATTCAGTTATTTTATTTATTATACCAATATGATCTATTAACCTAATGAAAACCTAATCAGGATAATCCCACATTAATATAAAAATTAAATAATGAGAGTCTGAGTCACCTACCTTAAAAACTAAAATAAATACAACACCAAGGGAAAAAGAGAGAAATCAAAGATCAAACACCAATAAACTCAAAATGATCCTTAAATAACCTATTACAATTTATCCTCTATAAAGACTATGATAGAAATCTATTAAAAATAAATCACCAAATACTACGGGGACCAATTTAAGAAATAATAAACAATAAACAATGAAAGGAAGGAAGGAAATGAGAACCTTGGATCATTAATTTGATCACTAAAAGGAAAGAGTTTAAAGGACCACAGTGATGGAAAAAAGATCCAAAAATGAGATTCTAGGGAACCTAATGTTGAATAACAAGAAAAAGAATCAATGGAATGGTGAAAGTTATAATAAAAATAAAGATTCCACAACCATGATGCGGTGAGAGACTAATCATGACATGATTGATCTTGGTCAACTTAAATATGAAAACCATAACCTTTCGAATTTACCATGCCTTCAAATATCATCAGTTATTTTTCTCCCTAGAATGCTCATCTGACCATGACTATAACAGAGAAACATAAAATATGGGAAAAAAATTGATCATCCCTTAAAAAAGTAGAATGAATACAATGTGGTGTTCAATAATTCATGTCATTTCACACCATGATAATGAAAATGAGATTTCCTACCTTCCCCATAGTAGGTATGGATTTCTATAAAACTCCACCCAAACCAAAACATCTGAAACATACACCACCACACTTTAGTTTTACACAATGGAATAGATATTAAAAAAATAGAAAAATTAAACTTAGTTTCATAAACCCAAAAAATAGGCAACAAACTATGACCAGGTCCAAACAATGACCAACTATGGACTAACCATAACATAATGAATCCACAAACATGGAATAATCTCCCTAAAAATTAAAAACTATTTAAATCACTCTCTATCCACCTCCAAACTCACTTCCACCACCTCTAAATCATTAAAAACATAAAATAGAGGTCTAGAAAATATCATCACTTTACATAAGATACCTACCAAAAGATTTTTCCCCTTATGAATCATTACAAATCCAATAAAAAATTGCAGAACATCAAAAACCAAAACCATCATGATATATCTTTTTAAATAAGATTATTTTCATTATAGAAACTCAACACAACACAAAGATAGAAGTAAAAATTTAATCATTTTATCATAAAAAAAATATAAAAATACAAATAAGAATCAAAACTAAAAACAACACTAGATACTGAGCACAAATTTGTGACTCTTTATTCCATATATATTCCTCTAAGACATTATGTATCTAGAATACATGAACTAAATGAATAATTCACCCCAAAACACCTACTGATTATGATCTTGAATCTAAATAGGCTAATACATGAATGCCTCATTTCCCTCATTATTCAACTTACCCCAATCTATAACATGGGAGTTACAATAAAGATATCTTCAATTCTGTGACACATAAAATATTTCATAAATTTGATCCATAAATATATTATGATCCAACTAATACACCACATATACAACCCACTAAAAACTCATAATGTATATAAAATTATGGTTAAGACTTGAAACCACTATAGAAATTATGATATTCAGGATGAGGATAAACTTTTATAAACACATGATTGTTGAACTAAAACATTAGAGGTTTTCATAAAACTCATGGTAGTCATAAGTTTCCTTCATCTATTTACAAATTAGAAATAATTTCTCTATTATACTTTATACTAAATATGGTCAAAGATTCGCTACCTCTCTATCTTTTTTCAAATACAACAGATATCTATAAGGTCACCCATATAGCACCTTCAATGGATCAATACTAAGGGACGAGTGATAGGTATTATTATTGGAAAACTCTATAAAAGGAAAACTCTTCACCTATAAACCTCCAAAATAAAGAACACATGTATCGTACATTTCATCTATAGTCTCGATTGTATACTTCATCCTACCATCCATATGAGGATGAAAAATACTTCTAAGTTAGATAAGATAGTCGAAATAACACTGAAAACTCTTCTAAACTCCCATAATAAAAAAAGGATCTCTATCGGAGATGATCATCCTTAAAATCCCATGAATACTCATAACTTCATCCATATAAAGCTTCACTAAATCCTCCACCATGCTCCACTCCTTGATCACTAATAAATGAGATGATTTCATTAATCCGTCCAAAACCACCCAAATGGTTTCATATCCACCAAAATCTTGATAAAAATAGGTAATAAAATCCATCAACATGTCCTCCCATTTCATTTGATAGTCATTCATTGTCTGCAATAGGCCTAATGAAATTCTTCGATCCTCTATCGCCCTCAAATAGACTAAACATCAAGACAAGAACTCCACCACCAACCTATTCATACCCATCCACCAAATTTGACTTATAAAAGCAAAATACATCTTATAAATTTCAGGATATACAACTGGGTGTGAGTTTTGAAATTAAAATAAAACCAACTCTTTCATTTCCAATGAGTAAAAAAACTTCCCTAGAAATAACATATGATGTTGATCATCCTCTGAACATCTGATAACTGAATCTCTATTAGTTACAAGATATATTTACACCTCCACCTTTGGATATTATCGTCGATACTCCTCCACCTACTAAAATAATGAAGAGTAAAATACCACCTAATATATGAAAAATATGAAATAAACTTCCTAATTATCAAGATGAAAAGATAAAATCTATTCCATCATCCTCCACTCATACCTAGCCACATGAGAAATATATCAATGTGGATTCCTACTCAATTAATCAAAGTCAACAATCCCTTTACTCAAATTATAGGAGATCATTACTATTAGAATTTTATCTATATCAACTGATGTAAATTTAAATCCTATCAAGAGAAAATATTTTATATGATATTGTGATCCATGAATACCATAAGATACTCATCAGTAAGATAATACCCCCACATCTTCAGAGAAAACACTATCAACATAAGATCAATATAATGGGTGAAAAATTATATTAATAGGGACACAACTATTGACACCCATATGAAATAAAAACTCTATACTAAATTAAAATACAACTAAGACCATGATTAGAAGAAAAGTAAAAGGCCTCATACATGACTCCTTCTTTTGACAAATGAAAAATAGAATAGACATCTAGCTTTTCCTTTATGTACTAAAATTCTACAAAACACTTATCTATCCATATGAAGGTTCGATCCTTCTTGGTCAAAGATTCCAAAAGCTCTAAAATTCTAGAGAAATAAAACATAATACTTCTTTAATATCAATTAACAAAAATTAAAGTAAACTTATCTTCAACATTCTTTTAAACAATCAAATGAACAACCACCCCAATTAATGGTTAATACACCTTACTAAAGTACGACATGACCAAGGAGATACGTCTCACTAGTCTAGAATATATACATATATATATTCCCATACACTACATTGAAAGGTTTATTGGGATCAAAAATACTTTTTCAATGTTGAAGAAGTCATTAGAATCCCCATTCCCAAGTTCACCATGCTATGAAAACTCAGAACGAAGTACAACATAAATAAATAATGTGTACTTTACCCCATAGTTGTATCTAATAATAATATTTAATCAATGTAGTTTCATAAATATCTATTAGGTCAAAAAAAAATACTCCTCCCTCTGAGATGTATCCATGGATCGAATGAATCACTAAATGGTTGGGTGGGAACTTCAATTTCTCCCAAGCATACTAACACCTATCAATAGATAAAAGAGAAGGAATAAGAGAGAAATGATAGAATCAATAGGGTTCAAGAAAAATCTAATACCAACACCATATTAATGGATTATCCTTATTATACATCCATATATACAATCCAGAATATTCATTCATTTACTAATATGTTATTTAGTATATGAGTATTGTCATGTAAATTTATGAATTTATCAAATAAATGCATCATTAATAATATATATGTCATAAATATAAATTATATAACATATGGAAGATAATATTAAAATTGAAATTTAGCATCCTAATTCCTATATAAATCATAGAATATTTATGTAAATCATATAATATAATTCGTCACAAAACATTTCCATATGATATAGCTAAACCATACATTACAATTGACTTAGAAAGGAATGCTTTAGGATATCACCATATCGTATGATATGATATACCCATAAATCATAGAAAATACCTTTTAAAACAAGGTTTTCATGATATAGAAAACCCCTATATCTTATAATATGATATAATATAACATATATAACATATATATTTTTCATTAAGGCATGTCCACATCAATCTATAACTTTCACTAAAGCCTTATGTACTTTGTTCCATTTCACATTATATAGTATCATATACAATAATGTATGAAAATATATCCAAAACATCTTCTAGATATTTATAGAAACACTATTAGAAGGATATCATCAATTTCTCCTTGTATCGCATCATATGAAATACTTTGTGAATATCCATCCAATATTTCATTAGGATAAACTATAAAACACTTTTTAAGTGGCTCTTTTAGTGTTACAAAAATTATTACTTATTTATTCAACCACAATGGGTGACCCAATGGGTCTTTGTAGAATTTATAATCACATATAAATCTCTAAATCCATAAATTTAAATAAATAGTGGCCTCTAAAAAATTATCAATTCTAATGAAACTAAAAATAGATATGGTGTCACCTTTGTTAGAAATATGTATCTATATACCTTTATTCTCCAGATTTATCATATACAAGAATTAATTTTAATATAATCCATTTTTATAAGATATTTAATAACGACAAGACACAAAATATGAAAATCCCATATAGTTACTCATACTTTTTCTGTTCTATGAGTATAGACTAACTAGGTTAATGAAAACATCACATTCTATTCACCTTCATGAATGAGAACATCATATACCACTTACCTAATAAATAGGTAGGCCACATGTTTTATCTACGTACGTCCATAAAATTCAATAGTATATATTAATCAAGGGACTATACGTTATACTATTCATATGATAATAATAAAACCATATTGGTTAAGCCTCAACTGATGACATGACAAAAAACATACCCAACTAACCCCTGATTAGTCAAGTCTCAAGGATTGCGTAAGTAAGGTATCAAAGTATCATGGTTCTCATGCTAGGTATCTTGAAAAACTTATGTATAGGCGAATCCCAATATGAAATAGTCTCCCATAGTATACCAAGAAATAAGTTTATGACACTCCAGTTTGTATAAATATGGGGGATCAATCACACAAAACACCATTTATGCCTTATGAGCATATTACTGGTCCCAAAAGAGGTGATAGTGGTATGACTAAGAGGGGGGATAATTTTACTTTTAAAAATTTTTAAATAAAAATATATTAGATTTAAATGATTAAGACATTGGAAATAAAATAAATTATATAAGATAATTTGTTATAGTAGTTCAGATCAAATATATCCTCTGTTTATTCTTCACCTTCTCAAATTCAGAGAAGAATGGTACCCACTAAAAATGGAATCTAGGAAACTAAATTTTTTACACCTTGAGACAAAACCCAATTACAATGAATTTGAATCATAAGTGTATTAAAACCAAGAAAAACCTGCCTTTTCAACCTAGAGGATTAACCTATGATAATACTTTTTATCCCATGAAGGCTTAACCTAATTGACCTTTCTTGGATATTCACTACCCACACACACATAACATTTTAAGGAGTAGTTTAAATCAAATGTACTTAAGAATATAAAATAATTTTAAATAATTATGATACTACAAAACTAGTTTGAAAATGAATCTTGTGAATTTATAGGTAAAAAATGATCACTATAGTAGATGAGTATTGAATGATGATGTCCATATGTGTGTGTTGCAATATCAAAAATGAATCACAAAGTAATATTCTGGTGTTCCTAATAGTTTAGTCTTTTGATATTTTATGTGTGTATATGAATTGGTTCTATCTAACTCTTATATATATAGTTTCTTTATTCATATTCATTATAAAAAAAATTCCAATGCAACAACACTTTTTAATTTCATTGATAAAAAACTATTTCAGATATGTTTGATACTTAAAATTAAAAATATCCATATAGTTGAATTTTTTTTACTGACAATAAATAAAAAATAAATAAACTCATAAAAAATTGATACTAATGTTCTTGGAATATTATAATAATTTATACATGATAGACTCTCCGTATTTCTAGCAATTAAATTTTAATAATTCAAGTTCCAAGAATACAGTGTATATATTAATACACACATCCTCACATTTAATGTATTTTTAATACAATATAAAATATTTCCACATATATTTCTAGAGGATGTAAATAATTAATGATTACTTAAGGAATAATTAAATTAATAGAAACATGTGAAATAAACATATAGTAATTAAAAATATAAGTATAATTAAAAAAGTGCATGATTTGAAAATTTTTAAGGATGATGATAATAATAATAATAATAATAATGTTATTGGTAATTATCATGTATGATCCTGATAATGTGTGGAAAATCATTATAACATAAAGAAGATACTAAAAGAAGCTAGAATACTTCTCATAGAATATTCAACACATCTCATAGGAGACCCAAGACATCTCACAGAAGGTTCAATACATGTCATAGAAAGTTCAATAAATATCATTTAAGGTTCAATAAATCTCAAAAAAGTTTTAATACAACTCACAAAAGGTTTAATACATCTCATGGAATCTTTATTACTTATCGTAGAATCAAATTTACACTTATGAAAGCTTCATTAATTCTCACATAAGATAATAAATTTTCCAAACTTTCACTCATGTAAGATTCAATAATTTGATAAAATTTAAGTCACATAAGATTCATTACACTCAAATAATATCAATAATTTTCCAAATTTTCCCTCATTGAAGAATCATTACTTTTCACAAAATAAAATTTTCATTAAATGAAGCTTTATTTATTCTCACTGAAGCTTAGGACATTGCTAATTTTCACTCATGGAAGAATCATCATTTCTTATGGAAACATAAGAATATTTAAAATTTTCACTCATACAAGATTCAAGAATTCACACAAAATCATTGAAATTTTGATAATTATCACTCACATAAGAATTTTTTTGAAATATTTAAAGAACTATAATACATAAACATTGGACTAAAAATAGAATCTCTAATAGCAGAATCACCTTCTGATCAAGTTGAAATATATTTAGAAAAAAATTTATCTTTCCAAATTAATAAATATCTCTTTAAATGGACTTATATAGATAAATAAATTTCTATGAAAAAGAAGAAAAATAAATCTGAGAACTGAAAAATTATGAATGTAAAATTTTGAGGAATTTTGACCAAATTTCATAAATGATAAAGTTATATTAAACTTTCATTATATTTGAATTAAATGTAGATACACTTATTATATTTACAACTCAACAATAATAATTAAATTCAGAGTTATATTGAACATATTTTGATTAAAATACCATAGAATAAAAGTCATGGAAACAAAAAAAATTAGAATGAAAAACATGAAAAAGTAAAAATCTAAGGTCCCAAAACACTTATTCAACATAGAGACACTTCTTGAAGCTGATATATCATTTAATAAAAAAAAATAAAGGTTATTAAATTAGAAAAATGTAAAAATAAAATTAGTTGAAGAATCCACTTCAATATTCTATCCCTTTTTGATGATTACAACTCAAAATATAATTTCAGAACTCCTCCCCCTTATTGAAATTATCCAAAAGACAAATTTTAATAAAATATTTTATCTTTGTAATGTTATAATAAAAAATTCAAAAAAATTAATACCTATTAGTTTATTAATTCATAAAAACATATAATAAGGATATAATGAAAATACCATATTATTATAACATTATTCTATAAATAGATTTTAATTAGAATAGATTTTTATGATGGAAATAAAATTTAACTAATAATAGGTTAAAAACCCCTTAAAATTTTGTTTCAAAATTAAATTTCTATCATTCCAAGTTCAAATTTTATTTTCCTAAACATATATAATTCCAAGGCCTTAGAGAAGATATCAACAACCATATTTACGGTAGAAATAAATTCAAAATTTATATTTTCTTTTTGAATATGATTTCTAAGAAAGTGAAATATTACATCAATGTGATTAGTTATAGAGCATTGCAATGGGTATTTGGAGATATAGATAGTAGAATAATTATCACAAAATATAGGATTATTATTAAAATTAGTTCTGAAATTAGAATGTTTTTCTTCAATACATATTTATTGTAAATTAAAAAAAGTTATATCTATATACTCACATTAATAAATAAAAGGAGAAACAAAATTTTGTTTCATTTAACCCCAAGGAACTGAAAAATCACAAATAAAATGACACGTACTTGATATTATTTTTCTTTCAAAATTTCATCCATTAAAATTAGAATTATAAAACCATATCAGATCAAAATAATTTTTAGCATGGTAGAACAAAAGAGATTCATTGATCATTTAACATATCTAATAATCATTCTAAAAACATTTAAGTGAATTTATTTAGGGAAATTTTGAAATATTGAAAACATGGAAACTAAATAAAATCTCTCATACCAAGATCTGGGATCCTGTTTCAAAACGTTAAGAGGTTTTGAAATATTTTAAAAATTGATTGGTTTGGATTTATTTTCAAAACCTTGGGTCTATAAAACAAAAAACCATTCATAAATAAATCCATTTAAAAATGTACATTTGGAATCTATTTGAAAAATATTCATTCCATAATGAGATGAAGATTCCAAAATATTTCTTATAGATTCTAATATCTAAATGTGTCCAAATTATTCATCAAAAGTTATACCATATTCTTGATTATACCCTTGATATAATAATCTCACCCAGTTTCTAATTATTTTATTGGTTTTATCTAATTTATATTATATATTTATTTTGTTCCAATGATATTTTGATACATTGGTTGTTCAACTAAATTTCATACCATATTTATGTGAAAATAATTCAACTCTTCATGAATTTCCATAATCCAGTTTGACACTTTTAAATCATAATCAACATTTCTTGGAACAGAATTATATATGAAAGCATTATAATGAAAAAAATTCATAGTAAATCTCCTTGTTTGAATATTTGATTAATCACTTCCAATGATATTGTCTGTAAGATCACCTCTATGAGTTTTTCAACTACTTAGTTTATATTGAGAGGGTAAATGTTCAGGTCCCCCTCAATAGGTTAATTATGTTCACTAGGCTTATCTTCTATGAAATTAAATTCTCTAAAATTTTATTCAGTTTGACCTTCATCAATTTATTTATCATTCAAACCTTTTTCATCAAACATAACATGATTGTATTAATCAAAAAATGAGTTTATTTTGTTATAAAATCTATATTATTTACAATTATTTGTAAAACCTAAGAATAAACCTTAGTCATATTTTTCATCAAATTTAACCTAAGAATCCTTAGTATTAACAAAAAAATATTACACCCAAAAATTATAAAATTTTTACTTTTTGGATTCTTATATTTCCAAAGTTCATAAAGAGCATTTTTAGCATAGTTATAGAGATAATTATATTACATACATAAAATTATATATATATATATATCATTTACCTAAAAATATTTAGGAAAATGAAACTAATTTAAAATGGTTCCCTACATTTCTTGACATGTTCTATTTTTCATTTCTATAATAGCATTTTGTTGTGCTGTTCCAGGTGAAAAAAACATAGAAAATACTAATTTTTTCCCAAAAATAGATAAATTTCATATTTTATAAATCACCACCAAGTTCACATATTGTTTATTTAATTATATATCCTTTATCATTTGGGCGAAATTTATAATAACTGGTAAATGTAGATAATGTTTCATATTTAAAAGTAAGAAAACCCCATGTATATCTAGTTAAATTGACAATAATTGAAAAAAAACATTTCATTCCTCAAAAAATATTAGGTTTCATAGGAACAAAAGGATCTAAATTAATGAGATCAAGAGGACATGTAATTTTTACCACTTTATTAGGTTTGAAGGAGATTATATGATATTTTACCATTCAATCAATATTTAATAATGAAGTTGTTGTCCAAATTTAACTTAGGTATTCCCAGAACAGTTTGGTTTTTGGAAAATAAGTGTAAACACAAGAAATTATCATTTCTAAATCTCCTATTCCATAAAATACAATAAGATGTTATAGCATTAAAACACTTTACATTTTGAACACAAAATCTAGAAAAAATAATTAAATAAATAATGTCTTTCTATTTTGTAAAAAACATGACAAAATCATCCTTAAAAATAGAAAATTTATCATTTGTAAATTTTCTAACATTCCATCATCACATAGTTAATAAATACTTATTAAATTATATTTCAAACCTTCAACATATAAAACATTAAATATAATAAAAAATTGTAATTCTAACCTCACCAAAACCTAAAATATTTTATTTAGAATCGTCACCAAATGTGACACTACCTCCAAAACACTTATCAAAAGATATAAATTTAGTGATATCACAATATATATGTTGAGAATACCCAATATCTATGAAACTTTTTTCCTTTTTCACACTTCTATGACATACATAATGCAGTAAAATATTTAATTTAATTTTAGTACCTATGCAAAATTTGGACCTATGGTATAAATATATGAATTCATGGAAACGAAAACTAATTTCAATAACATATTTATAGAATATTTAGAAGATAATGGTTTATAAATATAATCTCTTATATGTTTAAGATATTTTGGAATTCTTAAGGAACACTCATTTTTATAAGGTCCTTTCATTTTATATCTAAAACATATAGTAGTAGATGTACTTCCATATTAAAACTTTACAAATAATTTCTTGTAAATCTTGGATAATTTATTTTCATAACCAATACCGGTTTTCTTTTTCTTTTTAATTTATTTAAACTCATCATTTAGTTAATGTTTTTTTAACCATGAAAATTTTAGAAAGACTTTCTTATAAACATTCAATTTCATTTATGATATGTTAATTCTCTTAAAAAATAGTATTTACATTCATTTCATGGTTTCATATTATTCATAGACATAAATCAACATCTTTACCGTTTTACACATTGATTTTTTAATTTTTTATAAGAGTAATTTTTAGTTTTTATATAGTATAAACCAAATAAACATGTGTATTTTTAATTTCTATTTCAGAATATTTCTTTGGATATTAAATCTCCTTAAGAAATTACTTATTCTTACCTTTAAGATTTAAATAAATATCAGTAATATTTTCTATCTTACTAATTTTTATTTCAATATAATTATATAATTCATGATCAAAATGTATTTCATAATCTGATTAAAAGAAATATTAATAAGTATATTCACTTAATTTATTAGATGAATACATTAATAATTGGTTTTCCACAGCCTTTTCAAAACCATATTATTTATTAGAACATGAATCCTCTATGAAACTCCATACAACTACCATAATTTTCTTTTCATTCTTGTAATATCTTCTCTTATTTCTATATTATTGCAACTTGGTAAGTTAGGATTTGTAAAGTTTCTCCCTTCCTCATTGGCTTGAGAGGAGGAGAATGTTCTACTAGGTCTCAGGTGATATCCCCATGAAACTAAAGGTGGGAAATAAATGTTGAGGGCCTCAAGAACATTTGGGGGGTGATTTTCCCTTAAATGTTAAAATAAATTGACCGACATAAAAAATAAACATCCAATCCTATATATAATGTATGAACACCAAAATAAAACTAAAAATGTAACCAAAATAATTAACCATATCATAGTATAAGCATAAACTAAATAAATAACCAAAAGAAAATAACAATAACGTAGTAACAATGGAAGCAGAATATAAAACAATACAAAAGATCACAAGACTCCAGATATCAAGACAACAAACTCCCGAATATATCCAATCTCTAACTCCACATTCCTCATCCTCAATATCATAAAGCATCATTAAATAAATGACATACCTTATTTTTAATTATGTCTTGATAGATGAAATCTGCAAGCACACTGAAGTTACCTAGTAGGTGGTGGGTGTTAATTTAGTAGGATTTTCACAATGACTTCCCAACTCAGACCACTAGTACAAAACCTATTATCACAATTTATATAAAATAATTTAAAATAATTTAAACAGTTTATATCAAAAGAGTAAAAAATCTCCAAGGAAAACATTTTACATGACTTTAAAACCATTCTTGTTTATTTTTAATACCCAAAACAATGTCTCCGCACACACACTATGAATTCTTATGTGATAGTTCCATCCTCATAAGTTGTCTCTAGTTGATCCACCAAGTCTTCACTGGGTGACTAGTACTAGGTTCCCCAAAAGCACATGCCCATTCTACATGGTCACATCTATGAATTCACTCACACCAAACATGTATTCCAAAATGAATAATAAAAAATTTCACAAAAAAACAAATCATTCTTAAAAACATTTAATCATGGACTTTTGTGCATAAAAAAACATCAATAATTTTGAAACTATTATTTGAAAATTTAACAAAGGATGGTTTTCTTAATATCCATCAAATTTCTCTAATTTCCAATGCCATAACCAAAAATGGTATTTTTATCATGAAATGCACAAGTTTTTAAAATCAACTTCATATAAAAAATTTAATCAAAAACTAATTGTTCAATTTATAAATTGATCCGAGATGGTAGAGGAGCTACCTACCTCTCAATGGTTGGGAAAAAATGATGAATGGTCCTCTAAAACTTCAAAATCTGATCACAAACCATGTTACCTTCATTAGATCCAACATAATTTCATAAATATTGACATAAAATTGAATAAATATATCCCCAATAGAATATATATATATATATATATATGGTTCCAAGAGAGATAATAATAATGGATATATTCAGAATAAGGAATAATGGGTAATTACTAAAAAATCTGGACATCCAACATGCTTTGACTTTCCTAAGAATCACTTCTAATTAGAAGGGGGTCATATCTCAATGCTATAGTGCAATAAGAATTTTTTTTATTGATGAATTATGGGATTAAAGGAGTATTCAAGACATATTTCATATTAGATCTAGAATTGTAGGTGTTCCAACTATATTATTTATGGTTAGACCACACTGTTGGGAAAAATATGCGCCAATCATGTGTTGCTCCGTTCTCATAACAAACCATCACATAGTTGGCTCACATGGTTAAACAAATTTTTATCCAACCATTCTTTTACCTCTATTTAAAGTCTGATGGTTTCCCCTAGACACTCTCACATTTTGGCCAAACTGTTCACTAACTGTGTGACTACCCAGTGACCACTGCCTTCTCTTGCATAGTTTTAGGGAGGTGGTTCATAGTTTCTACTATCCGGGAAAAAACCATACAACTCCATAAATGCCTCTAAAATATGAAAACACCCCTCAGAACCTCCCAAAACACTAATCAAGAATTATGTAGACTCAAAACACATGAATAAGGATCGATTTACCTGAGTCCAAGGGTGCTATATTCTCCCCACCAATGGTCTTTTCATCCCTATAAAGTATAAAAATAGCATTTTCCTAAAACAGTTTGGTACATTTATCTAACATTTCCTTCTCACACTAAAAATTTATTCTTGATTCCAACCATTTTTTCACAAAATCCTCACTATAATTATTCTTTTCCCATGCAATATTTTCTCTTTCTTATCCACAATCAGTACTGATAGTTGAATTAGTGTAGAATCTACCTCTAGGTTAACTTAATCCCATTGAATCACATTGTTAGGATTGGGCTGATAATTCTTAAATTGAAATAAATTAACCACATTATGCACTTAACTGAACCTTGGTGGAAATACCAACTAATATCCCACCTCACCAACTCATTCAATTATTTTAAAAGGGCCAATGTACTAGGTAGAAAAATTTCCCTTCTTACCAAAATAATGATTCCCAAGCCCCTAATAGATTCTCAAGAACACATTATTAGCTACTTAAAATGATAATCATTGTCAAAAATGACCCACATATGTTTTCTAAAAACTCTAATCCATCTTCATCCTAGTTCTGATAAACTATGTCTTATCTATTTACTCTTACACAAGGATGAGTCCAATTAGTGAAGTCTCAGATGTTTCCACCCAATAAAGTTGAGAACTATAAGGATTCCCATAAAATTATTTAAAAGGAGATATATGTGTCATCTCCTAATAAATTTTATTGTATGAGAACTCTAATAATGATATATTCTCCTCCCATGAGCCACCATAACCCATTACACAAGACTTATGAATGTCATCTAATTATTGGATCAACCATTTATATTGTCCATCCATTTGAGGATGATAATCCATGTTCATAGTCAATTGGATTCCAAGGATTGTTATAATGACTTAAAAATATGGGACATAAACTTGGGTTCTCAATTAGATATAATTGAGAATGGAATGAAATGGATATTTAAAATTTTCTAAATATATATTTTGGAAAATTCATCCACCATATTAGTTTTATAAATAGGGATTAGATGTTCTAAGTTTCTAAGCTAATCCACAATAAAATATATGGAATCATGTTTTCAAACCATACATGGTAGAACTATTATGAAATATATGGCTATCTATTTCAATTTCTATAAATGAATTGGTAAATACTACACGATACCATCTGACCATTGGTGGTATCCCTTGACCTACTGATAGATGAGGATACTAAAGACAAACATCATGAAAACACTTTTCATATTGACCCAAAAAAATATGATTTCAAAGAATTATAATTTTTTGTATTTCAACATGAATAACATATCTTGAATTTTGGTGGGAACTATGAATTTATTCCTGATAAGCCAAAGGTATGACTTTCCAATCACAAAAATGTAGAATTAAACCATCCATTATTCATCCGTAAATGATGTACCCACCATTGAGTTTTGAACTCACAAAAACACATTCAATATTATATATATAAGAAAATATAACAATATTAAAAAAATTATAAACCAGATAAACCAAAAAGAAAATGACTACATTACCTTGGTATGAGAAATCTAGACGAATATTTATTATGATCAAAATTATTTTCCACTATCATGAAGCCTATTTATGAAAATAAGAATATGAACTCCTACTCAATGCATCTTCCACATAGTTCTCTTTACCCAATGTGTACATCATGTTGAAATCAAAATTATGAAGATACTCCATCCATCTGCACTACCTCAAATTCAAATATCTTTGTGAGAAAATGTGTTTCAAACTCTTATAATCCTTAAACACTATAGATTTCTCATAAAATAGATAATGATTCCAAGTCATTAAAGCTTGGAAAAAAAATATAGTTAAAATAGTGTGTTGGGAAGTTCTTATAAGGAAATATTAACTACTAAGAACTATAATAAACAAAATGATCGCCCTACATGAGAGCAGATCCCAATCGAAATCTCAATGCATCATAATTGACTATATATCCCTGTACAGAATCTAGAAGAATTACAATGGGTGATAATGTTATTATAACCTTAGTTTCTTGAAAATATTTATTTCATTCCTTATTCATTGTAATAGAATTAATTTCCTTATCAAATCTATCATCTGTGAGGCTAAACATGAGAAATCATATACAAAACATCTATAGAATCCCACTAATTGAAGGAAACTATATATCTCAATTATATTCCTCAGTGGTTCCCAAGAGATTATAACTTTTGAGTTTTCAGGACCCATTGAAACAACTTTTTAGAAATAAAATTCTCAAGTAAATACACCTCTTATATCCATAAATCATAGTTTGATAACTTAGCATAAATGATATGATTCTAAAAGATACCCAACATTATAGCCAGGTGTTTCTGATGATCCTCTTTTGTCCTATAATACACAATAATATCAAAATAAACACCACCACAAAGGAATATAGACACCTATGAAAGATTTGATTAATCAATTCCATAAAAACAAATGGTGTATCCATAAGCCCAAATGATATAATGATAAATTCATAATGGGTATATCTTCTTATAAAATCTAATTTCAGAATATCCTCCTTTAGAACTCACATTTGGTGATATATCAAACAAATTCAATTTTATAGAATCGTCAATCTACCCTCAATTAATTAAACAAATCATTGATTTTTAGAATATGCTTATATTTATTTATCATAACATGGTTAATCATTCAATTATCTACACAATTAATAATATTTTCATCCAGTATATAAAAAAAATAACTAGTGTGTCCAATAGAGACGTTCTCAGTTGAATGAACCCTTTACTATAGAACTCTTCCATCTAAAATTCTTACCCCTTAAATTCTATTACTGGCATCTAATAATAAGGTATTGAAATTGGTATAGTCCCCCATAAGATATCAAAAATAAAATACACTTATCTTTTGTTTGGAATGCCCAGAATATTTTGGAAAAACATAAGGGAATAGGTCAGAAATAGTTAGAAAATATATATTCCCAATCTCACCCATGGATAATGAAGTAAGCACTGAAAATTAATAAGAGATTGTTCCAAAAACTGGTACCAAAATTCCTAATTTACCTTCATTTATATCTCAATTTCTTCTAAAGAGATTATTGAACCCTTCTATTGATTTGAAAATAACCTTTCGAGCATAACAATTGATGTGGTTATTGAATGATTTCAACCAACCCATATCTAAAATCATGTGATATACTTCTATCTCACGCATATATAAATCCTAAAGAAAATCATCCCAATCGATAGTTATAAACCATGATTTATACTTGAAGGATAAACACTCTCTTTGGCCAAAGAGGAGTTTTAAATTTTAACATAGAAGGCTTCATATCAATATAAAAACCCATATGAACAACAACACGAGAAGAAATAAACATGTGGGACATGTCTGGATCAAAAAAACATGAAAATTGGTAGAATTCAAAATAATCATACCTCTCACCATCAAAGGATCTGATTTTTCATCCATGATCTCATTCTTAGCTTCATACAATTTCTTACTCACTGCACTTTAATCTTAGTTAGCATTCTGATATTTTTTTAGGTTGAGGAGTTAAGTTATTCCTATAATCACTTTTTCTCACTCAATTATAATGATGAGAATTATTCCACTGTACCCATCCCATCGAAGAATGTGTTCATTTGGAACAATGATATATGTCTCTAGAAATTAAAACTTGAGCATTGTGACAATAGTGCTAAAGATGTCCCATTTATTTACAATTCTGAAAGGATATAGATGGTGTCTTACAATATTTCATTATATGCTCGAAATATCCAAATTGAAAACATCTCATGTTACTTTTTAGTCAAGTAGTAATTTTTACTGGTCCCATGGTCTAATCCTATGTCGTCCAACCACTCTGGAAGTTGGTGTCCCACTTCCACTTATTCCCAACAATAGAGTTCCTACCTATTCTCGTAGTAATAAACATTATTCCTCCAACCATATTTTCTAAGATATCATTTTCTACCACAATATCTCTATTAACTATCTCTGTATAGTCCATAATACAAAGAACAATAGTCTTTTTTTTAATATCGGGTCATAATCCTGACTCAATGATGTGTGCCTTTAAGGATTCACTTGCAATAACTTCTTGGGAATAGATGACTAAATTCATAAATTTATCTACATACTTTGTTACCATTAGGATCCCTTGATTCAAACAAAAGAAGTTTGTTATTGTAGAAGTCTAAATGTTGTGAGGATATAATTTTTTGTTAAAAATTTCCTCAATGTCCTCCCATGTCATGTCTTAGTCAACTTTATCCTTAAAAATTAACTCCAACTATTGGCGTGATAGACCCTCCAGTATATTTTTCCAACATTAATTTCACCTATTTTAGTTTACTATGGAAATCAAATACATGTTTCATCCAATTAAACCATACTTATGCTTTATCCACCTTAAAATCCTCCAAAAATATGGGTTGAATCTTTTTTTGGAACTTAGACAATGGTCTACCTATCAAGGTTCATCATTCTGATTAGATTATCCATAACCTGAAAATCATGGATAATTATTTGGACCAACTATTTGTTCACCTATGGCTCAGGTGCAACACATTCTCAATAGCCTATTCTGGCCATTTTTTATGATGCCTACTTGGTGCCATTCACTATATCCAGAACAAACTCCATTTAGTCTCACTCGAAAAAATTGATGGCTTAGAAATTACAATTTACTAAATCAACACATACAGAAATAACTTTCCACAATTCAACCATTTTCAACATTTTAATCATTTTTTACAACACTTCCAACATGATTTTTAAAATTATGCATTTTTCACTATTTTCAAAAAAACATTTTTCATCATTTCTTAAGACATTAAAAATCAGAATAGATAATGTAGTTAAAGTGGTAAGTCTTACTATCTATACATGGAATTCAACTATCATTGGATAAACACGTGATGATGTTGTGATGACTAACCAAGAAGTGTCTTAAAACAACTTATGTGCCTAAACACCTTAGTAACTAGAAGGTCATCATAAAAAGGTTAGCTAAGTATTTTTATACTCTACATTTCAAGTTCCAAAAATCATGTATCCTTACTACCATCCAAAAGATAGACTGATACCATTTCCAACTCATGGTCCAAACAAGATGATAACTTTTGTCCCAAAATAAACACAAACTGATAAAGATTGAAACCATTTCTAACATCGCTCATCCTCATTGGCTTGAGAAGAGGCGGTGATGCTAGTTGGCCTTAGGTGACATCCCCAAGACAAAAAAGGATGAAGAAAAATTTCATGTGCCTCAAGAAAATATGGAGGACGATTTGAACTTCAAAGATAAAATAACCAACCCAACATAACAATAAAAACATGATCCTCTCTAAACTTAACGAATAAAAAAATACAATACAAACATAACCAGTAAAATAAAACATTTTAGAGTACAAGATAAAACCAAATACATGCCCAAAAAATGTAACCATATCAGAGTTACAATAGAAATATAAGATAAAAAAATATGAAATATGACAAGACTCCAAACATCAAGACAACCAACTCTCAAACAACGCTAAGATCATACTCAACATGCATTGTCCACAGTATCAAGAAGAATCACAAAAAATGAGATACAATTCCATTAACTATGTACCGATATATGATATTTTAAAATATGCTGATGTTCCCAAGCATGGGTGAGATTAAACTCAATATAATTTCCCCATTAACTTCTCAACTATTTCCACAAACAAATTTCTTAGCACAATTTATAAACAGTAATTTAAAACAATTTAAAAAAATTATATCAAAATAGTAAACAAGTTTTAAGTAAAAAAATTTACAAGCCTTTAAAACCTTTATAATTGATTTGGAATACCCAAAACCATGTCTCCACACACACACTATACATGCCTAGGTGAAAATTACACACTCATGAGAGGTCTCTCATTGATCCACCAAGTCATCACAAGGTGAACAAAAATATGTTCCCAATGGAACACAACCCTTGCATAAGGCCACGTCTATGAATTCAATCATACCAACCATATATGTCAAAACCAATTCAAAACCATTTCATAGAAAATAAAATCATTATTGAAAGATTTCATCATCAACTTACATGCATCAAATGAAAATCCTCAATTTTAAAACTAACATTTTAAAATTTAACAAAGGATGGTTTTCCTAAAATCCAAAAAATTTCTCTAATTTCTAATGAAATAAAAAATTAGGTTTCTATCTTGAAAAGAACAAGGGTTTAAAAAAAATTAAGAAAAAAATTTAATAAATACTAAGCCTTCAATTTCAAGATTGGGTGGAGATGAGAGAGAATCCACCTACCTCTTAGTGGTTGGTGAAAATGAATAACAACACTTCAAAACATCAAGATTTGATCACAAACCATGTTCCCTTTACTGGAATCGACAATATTTCATCGATATTGATATTAAATAGTATAGATCTATCCCTCATGGATTAGATATATGGTTCTAAGAGAGATAAGAAGATTGGATATATGAAGAACAAAGAAGAATGAGTACTAACCAACGAATCTAGACTGCCAACATGATTTGATTCACTATGAATTGCTTCCATATTGAAGGGGGATTGTCTCTGAAGCCTATGGGAAAAAAGCATTATGTTTATTGAGGTATATGGTGATTAAATGAGGTCATGAAAATTAATTCGGATTAGATCTAAAATTTTCGGGTTCTAATTTTATTATACATGGTTAGGCCACATAGTTTCCAAACTATGTGCTAACCATGATGTGATACTATCTCAAGACAATCCCTTTCATAGATAGATCACATGGTTAGACAATCCATGTGTTAACCATATTTTTTTCTCTATTTCTAGTTTCATGGTTTCCTTTAGAAACTCACATTGTCTGGAAAAATCATGTGCCAATTGTACACCTTCCCAGTGACCAATATCCTCCCTTGTATAGTTTCTTGGAGGTGGTGCATAGTTTCTACTAACTATGCAAGAACTTTTCACCGATAGAAATGCCTCAAAAACATTCCAAAACCCCTTGGAACCACCAAAAACATAACCTGAGCATTATATAAACTAAAAATACATGAATAAAGGGTCATGTACGTGTTACAAAGGAACTAAGGGCTTGATGTTCATATTTTTATACACTTATAAAAAATTATATCTTGAGAATCATTATAAATGATCTAATATATTATTTTATCCATGAAATCCACTCTAATACATTCCTTTAAAAATATTCTTTAGTATCCTTTATTCTTTTTATATTATCCCTTTGCAACATGACCAATATCATTCTTTTCATAAATTTATAACTTATAATCATAATAATAGGTAGATATTCCTTATTTAAAATAAATACCATTATTTTTATAAGTATCTTAATCAACTAAATTTTTTAGTTATAACTCATATTGTGACATGGATCCAACAATATCATCAATATTATATTCATTATAGATATTTCTATAGTTAATTACAACTTTTTTAGCATGGAATTTCATATAAAGTCCACTAAGAACTAATTCGACTAAAACAATATTTTCTAAAGTATGTCCTGAAGAACTCATACCATTTACAATTCTAGTAAATATTTGAAACAGTTGATTTATAATTTCATATTAAATCATTTTTAATTATTGATACTCATAACTTAACATTCCTAACCTAGTTCAGATTAACTTAATGAAGCTAAGATGTGTAACTTGTTTAATTTTCTATATATGAAGTAAAATTTTACATGCAGGTTCATCAATCTAAAATTTTCCATTAATTTCATCATATAAAATATTAATCACCTTGTAATTCAAAATATCATTTAGTACATCACTTCTAATTAATTATTCCATATCAGCTTCAAGTAATTTATATGGTTTCTCCAAGATTTTCCGGTGATCAAAACTATGCTCTTTTAAATAGGATTGAATTTAACATTTCCAATATCCATAGTCAATTCCATCAAAATGAGAAGTACTTTAAGAAATCCATACATCATATTATCTTGTTCCTTCCATATCAAATATAAATTTTACACTTGATGGTTATGTAAGAAAATGGTTTGAATATATATATATATATCAAAGCTAGGGGTAAATATCTGATACCAATTGTTGGTAAAGAAGAGGTGATGTTAGAATGGATAAGATGGAGGTGGGGGTGTTGAATTGGATTTTTGAATCATTTTAAGGAAAACTATATTAGTGTTAAATAATTAGAGCACAGGAAATAAAAATAAATAACACCAGGGAAATTTTATGGTAGTTCATATAAAAGTGATCCTAGAACTTTTCTTCACCCATATCAAATACAAATAATAATGGTAACCACTTAAAATGGAAACCCCTACAGTGACTTTTTCCCAAATGGAGTCACAACCCAATTACAAAGAATTTTTAATCCCTAGTGGATTAAACGCAAGAGAAATATTCTTTTTCTCTACCTTTATGTTTAACCTAATATGATACTTTTTGACCCACATAGTCTTAACCCAATTGAAATTTGTTTGGGAGGCTCTACCCCCCCCCCCCACATACATTTTAATGGGGTGGTATAACATAAAAACACACAAGTATAGAAATTAAATATAATGAATTACATCACCACAAGACTAGTTTAAAAATGAATCTTATGAATGTCTAGGAACAAAGGATAACTATAACAGATGAATTTTGACTGATGAAGTCCAACCGACTGTGTTATAATATCAAAAAATGAATTTCACAATAATATTCACATGTTCTCTATAGTTTAGTCTTTTCTAAATTCATAAATTTCTGTGAACTGGTTCTGTTGAACTATTATATAAATATTTTCTTCATGAACATCCATTGTAAAACATTATTTACAATGCAACCACACTTTTCTCTTTCTTCGATAATGATCTATTTCAGAGTTTTTAAATACTAAAAATTAAAAATAGTTGTATATTGGAATTTTTTAATTAAAATTAATAAAAAAATATATAAAGTCTTAAAAAATAAAAATATGTGTTCTTTCAGAATTCCCATAAATCATATGTGGAAAAGTCTTCAAATTTTTAACAATTCAAATAAAAATGTTTAAATTCCCAAGAATACAATGTATGTATTAACACCCAAATGCTGCAATTTAATATAGTTTAAATATTGTATGAAAGGTATACAAATAAATATATGTATGATTAAAATAATTAATGAGTAATTATAGAATAATTAAATCAAGAGAAACATATCAAATAAACAAGATATAATTCAAAATATAAATGTTTAAGTAAAATACAACATGTTTTGAAAAAAAAAATAGTAAAGTTAATTATATATATAATGTAATATCCTTATAACATGAATAGAATCCTTATAATTTATATAATACCCTTATAATTTGTAGAAGACACTTATGGAAGGTTCATGAAATCTCCTATAGATCTAAGATATCGCATGGAATGTTCAATAAATCTCACGAGAGGTTTAAGACATATCATGGAAGATTAAAGAAAAATGACATAAGTTTCAAGACATCTTAAAGAAGCTACATTAATTCTCATGAAAGATTCATTACATATCATGGATCCCAATTTCAACTCACAAAAGCTTCATTACATCTTATAAAAGATTATGAATTTCCCTAATTTTCACTTATGGACGATCCAAGACATTGGTAAATATCTACTGATATAAGATTCATTACACTCATAGAAGATAAATGCTTTTCCAAAATTTCACACATGAAAGATTCATTACTTCTCAAAGAATAACATTTTTACTCAGAAAATATAAATTACTTATCACATAATCTTAGGAAATTTAAAAAATTTCACCCACAAAAGATTCATTATTTCTCACATAAGATTTTGAATTTTCCAAATTTTAACTCATAGAATACTAATCTCTTTTCATGATATCTTATGACTTTGAAATTTTCATAGTAATAAAAGAAAATTTCTAAAATATATAATCAACTAGAATACATAAACTTTAGACTAAAAATTTAACCTCTAAATAACCAACCTCGCAGCTCCACTAGTTGAAATACATGTAGAAAATATTTATATCTTTTCAATTTAATAAATATATCTCTAAATTAATTTATATATATCATGATATTTATAAAAAATAATAACACAATAATTTTAAAAACTGAAAACTTATCACTAAAAACTTACTAAAACTTCAATCCAAATTTAGGACATGATAATGATAATTTCTACATGCCTTATAGTTTAATGAAATGTATATAATCTAATTATATTTATATATCAAAAAGAATAATTCAATTAAAAATTTTATAAACCATTCTATGATTAAAATAAAATATAAAAATAAATCTAGAAAAAAAAATTATAATGAAAAACATGAATTAATGAAATGATAAGGTCCCAAAATACTTATTTAGTATGATGCAGTTAATGAATTAGGTAGATATTTTTATTAAAAAAATAAGGTTTTTTAATTATGAAAACAAAAAAATAAAGTGGTTCAAGTATCTACCTCAACACATATTTTTTATCTTTATATGTAATCCTACTATGGATTATTTAACAGTTTTTCACAAGTAATAATAATCCATGATAAACATCAATTTGGATTAACTCAAAGTCATAAATTAGGAGGTAAATTATCATTTCACTCCATGAAATATATAAAACCAATATGAAATAATGATAAATTATAGGTTGACTTTTATATAACATGACAGATTTTATATTCTAAAAATCATTTATTTATATTAAAAACCATTCATAACAACCCATATAATCATATTCCATATGATAGACCACCAAATATTCCACATTTTTGACGAATTATTAAGATTTTGTTAACTCATTTCATATCTATCTAATTCATGCCACAAATATATGCAACCATCTCATAAAACCCTCCAAATAAACTCTTTTAGTGAGTAACATATTTGAAGTAATATAGTTTAAATAATGGTGAGACTTAGGTATCATATTCCTAATGTTAAACTCATTAAACAAGTATTCAAACTCCTTTAAATTATAACATATATTCTTATGATGTAAATAATTTTTTTCAACCTATAACTCATTTAAATGTCATTATCATCATCATTCTTGTAAATTTTCCATCAAAATTTTTCCTTGAGATCATGTTGGTAACAAAATGAAACAATTTACATTTTTATTTACCAATATATCTTAAATACCTTTTTAGATATATAAAAATATTCAATTCATTAAGGTAACAAAATATAACTCTTTAAATTTTTCTTACTGGCATACCCTAAAATATTTAAGGATATTTAGTGATATTCACATTGAATTTTAACTAGTTTAATAATTTACTTGTTTTAATTAAACATCAATAAATATAAATATACTCCCACTAACCTCTTTGAAACTATATTCTCTCCAGAATATAATGCTATGATACATAAACACTTTTATTTCATAAAATACCACTCATTTGCTTTAGGGGGTATATTTAATAATCTAAATTTTATATCTATATCTTATGTGATATTCTATGTGTTTTGATAAATAATCTAAAAATATTATTTTATTATTTAAAATATTCCACTAATGTTTGGTTTATTCTTATCTCCTCATATTTTAACTGATATATACGAAAAAATATTTATCCCAGATAAAAATAATTTTATCCTTATCATCTTTTCAAGAATGTTATAGAATCCAATGAATCATAAACCATGTGTACTATCATATATTTTTCATAAATATTTATTTTTTACAAATAACAATTCTTATTAAATAAGATAAATTTTAGAAATATACATATCCTTTATTAAGATCCATATAAGATTTATATACATTCATTTTCATTAAAATCCATGTTTTAAAAACCTTTTTCTTCATCATATTAATGAAAAATACAAGATTTATGAATTATGACATTGATTTTAAACTCATGTATAATTAAAAAAATTGTAAATTAAACATTTGGTATCACATACCCTCTAAAATTGAAGAATCTATTTATACCATTTATACCTACCATGGAATTTATATGAAGTTTCACCCTCATCATCAAGTAGACCAGAAAATTTATATCCTATGGAAACATTGTCCCTATTTCATTATACCTCCTTCAAGTTTCAATGACTTTGATTGGATATTCAAAGAAACATTATTGGAATCTCCAACTAAATTTTCCACTTCTATTGTTAACTTTTACTTACCTGTACTTTCTATACAACACCAGAGCCTATAAATTACATCCATGATCATCAATCCTTAACTCTCTAAGAAAGTAAAATAAAAATTTCACAAAATCATTCATATTGTCAAAAAATTTCCAATGATGATTACAAAATAAAATCTAGATCCATAAAAAACCTTAATGAAAACTTTTGGTCTCTCCAAGTCATTAAATTACTCAACATTATGAATTACATAAGTGGAAACTAGAATTAATTAGATCATATTGTATCTAATGACTTTAATAACTAAAAATAATCCTTTTATACTTCTCAATAAGAATATTGATCAAATTTTTGAACAACTTCAACATTTTTTTACTCTATAATGTGATACTATAAAGCATGAAATTTTATCTCTTAAATACATTGGAGCTCCGGTTAGGTGCCTTTCGGTGCTCGAATGCAACACGCTTGACCCGAGGAGGGGCAAGGATAAGGGGTTCAAGGAACCTGTTTTAGAGATTCATTTTGACAATAGGGGGTATATTGAATGGGGTGATAAAGAAAATCTAAGGGGCTTGGGCTCCTAGTCCTTTAGTGATATTGTTCAAGGTGGGGAAAAGAGAATGAATGAGGATGTTGGAACGTTGTTGGATATTCCAAGAAGAAAAATGAGGAAGTATTATTCTTATCTTTTGCGTCCGATGAATACCAGAGATTCATCTAAGCGAGATCGCGGGGTGATCCTTGCTTTCAAAAAATACAGAATCTACATGCAATCATGTCCAGAGCAGCGTTCTCTGGATCAAATGAGGAGTAGGGACCAAAGTGATAATCTCTGGACGAAATATAAGCTAGCTTCGGAATGGGAATCAGCCACTACAGAGGAGGAATCATGTGTTGGGTGTGGTGACGAGTATGGTTATTATGATTATTAGTGGTTGTGCTAGTTTGTTCTTGTTGTTTGTCTTCGTGCTCTTTGTTGTTGGATTGTGTTGGTTGTAATCTTGTGTGGTTTGTGACCCATGGTTTCTCACGTTTCCTAAAAGTGTTTGGAAAGAAAAAATCAATTTTCAGTCAAATAAGGGATGGGTCATACTTGGAATTGCCCACACCACTTAGTTATTTAGGTAACCCATCATTCTAATAATATCAGTTATGAATTGTGAATTATTGAGTGGAAAACTTGGTTATAGAATATGTGATAAAAAATATAGCTTAGTACTCGGTTCTCTCCATGGGAGAAAGTGGTTGGTCCACTGATTCAATTAGGTGTGAGAAGATGGTAATAATGATTAATGAGGGGATGATTGGTTCCTGAAAATTTGATAATATAAAATGATTTGGGTGTTTTTATATTTCTTTATATGTACATAATGGTATATAATTGTGAAATAAAGCTAAAATATATTACAAGGATTCTATATCCAATTATTAAATTGTGGGTAAATTGTATTAGTGATTATCCTTGTGAAGTATGGCACATGAATCTCCAATAAAATCTGATTAGCAATATCATATATTCCCGGAAATACACTGTCATGATAGTAATAAACCTAACACTGGAATCATGTATCGAGATTCAATATAAGGTTTCTCTTCTCTTATATAAGGAGTGTCTATGCGAAATTTATATGATTTTATTACTACCACACCCCTTAAAATATACTTATTTAGGATGCATTGATTGATGAATTAGTGCATGATTAAGGTTTCAACTCCCATTTCTTCATTACTACCCTAGAATCATTTCACAAATTTTCTGAATTTAATAACATCATGTGTCAAAGAATTAATAATAAAAAATTGGGGTTCACAAGGCTTATAGAAAAAGGGCCTATCACATCCCCTCATTCCACATAAGAGTTTATAGTAAAGAATACTAAATTCAAATAAAAGAATAAGAAGAAGAAATATCCCCCTCATTAATATATCTTTTCCTCCACTACTCCTTTTCTGTAGCTGGTGTAACTCCACTTCCAAAGGATGGAAGATGATAAACCAAAAAATGAATCAAAATGGAGGGTTATATTTGGTATAAAATAATATTATGAGATAGTAAATGTGAATGGATGGGTCTATCTAATTGAATGGAATGGAAAACTTGGAACTACTCTCTAGTATTTGATATTTACCTATAATAATTGAATTTTAGTTTCCTTTTATATTTTACCTATGTAGTAGTATGTTTCCATATGGAGATATACCCACATATTTTCAACTAACTAAATGATATTTTATCTTTAAAGGGAATTATATGAGTTTTCTTGATATCTGTTAATAACATGGGTGGAGATCAAGTGGAAAAAAATATGTATATCTCATGAGATGATGGAGATCAGGATATGTACTGAATATATTATTATAACTGGATGAAAAATGGAAGAGAAAGGTGGGGATATCATTGAAAACCCTATATTAGGTGAAGTCATCGCGGATGATCGAGGTAAAGGATCTAAGGATTTTTTTTCTAATTGGAGAGTTGATCTTATTGGGCATAAACATCTTTTCAGTATTTGGGTGAAAAGAAAAGTTATTAGATCTGAGCATGATCATGGTGAAGGATCTGGTTCTAAGAATACCTTTGTGGATGTTTCCAAGGCTACAAGAAATGTATCCTTTCTAGACTTTGATTTTCCTTCTCGAGGTAGAATCGTATAAAAGTTGTGTATTTAACATGTTGTGGAAAATCAGAATGATGTGGAAGAATGCGTGAATCTATGAAAATTCACTATCATCGTGCGTAATTTGATTCCAAAAGGGACGAATCTATGGAAATTTCATGATCTCATTCATAGAATTTGAGAAATTTTGGGATTTGATAATTGGAAGATGGCGTCTATGGGTCAAAGATTCTATCAAATTGTATTTCCTTTGGATGAATGTAAGAGGCACACATGGAGTTTAGGCTCGGTCTCATTTAAATCTAAATTTTTATGTATTCAAGAATGGGATTGGAATTTTGATCCCAATAATGTCAAGAACACTCAATCCTAGGTTTGGATTCGAATATTCAAATTGATCTAGCATTATTGGCATCCTCAAATCCTTTGGGATATTGCCTCCTCTATTGGTAATCCTATAATACTCTACAAGAAAATGGATGATCCAAGATTTGGTCACTATAAAAGGATCCTTGTGGAAGTTGATATGTCCACTAATATAGTTTAGGAGGTTATGATAACTACAAGGGATGATAGTATCAATCTGTAAATATTTTATGAGAGAAAACTGAAATTCTATGTGATTTTTCAGTTTTTAGTCATGTTGTCTCTGATTGGAACAAGAATAAGCTAGGTAGTTTCTGCAAGATAAGGGGACATGATAATTCCACTTGGAGGAGGAATATTGGTAAGTATGCAGTTCCATCAGCCTTTGATAATACTACTGAGTCTAGTCCATCCAATGGGAATATTGATGAACCTATTATTGAACTTGCTCCCCCCACTATGGATGTGATCAAGGATTCTGGGAGCCATATTGATGATACAATTTCTGCAACTGAGAATCAATATTTTTGTGTTATTATCTCTCAAGAGATCCCTATAGTAGTTTATTCCCCTACAGATGTTTTAGTTACTTTCTCATAAAATCAAAATTCTCGTGTTGTTACCATTGTTACTGAAGAAGACAATGAGTCTACTACAGTGTTAATGGTTTCTACTTTGGAACCTATGAAGGAGCCTATTATGGATGTTATTCTTCCTGTTGAAGGTTCACTTTCTTCACCTGAATAGGCTTTAGCTACCAAGGATCTTACTCTAGATTCTGGTCATCCTTTCATAGTTTCACAGGGTGTTAATCTTATAACAGTCCAGTCTCCTGCTTCGGCCTTACATGATACTACATCTGAACATTCCACTGGAGTCAGGGACTCGGTCCGTGCGTAACATGCATAGATTACTACAACATATGGACAAGGTCTTCCTGCATCTAGAAGGTTGGATGGTCTCATGACTTCTTTGGATAGTGATCATATCAGTGGTTCATTCTCCAAGGTTCCTACTTCTAAATTTGTAAAGATAAATCTACATGGAAGTTTTAGTCTACTCCTAGTTGAATCTTCCAAAAAATTTAATACTTTAAGTCATATGGAATCAGATGAAGGTAATGAGGAATTAACCCCATCTGGAAAACAATCCAGTGATTGTTCTTCTAAGGATGATGCAGTAGGAGATGAATAGTAAAATAAACCAGGGAATCTTATTCAAGAAGGTACATCATGTTGTAAAGGGACTGCTACTTGGCTCAGGGCCCTTAAACAATTAATTTCGTCTTCTAGAATTTCTAGGGGCTTGAGAACTCTCCCATGGTAAAACCCCTGAGTCAATTTGTTATAACCAACAAAACATGGATCATAGGTCTTGCTGAACTGCGAATGGCCTTTGATAATTGGAAAGCATTCAAGTGGAGGTCCTTAGGTTACTTCTTTGTTGGCAATAATCAACTTGAGGGTGATGTGTAATCCTTTTGGGTACTTAATCATGATAGTTTTGTTATCAACTCTTGCAGCATTGGTCTTCAGTTTGTTACTATTTCCTTTAGTTTTAGTGGTAATGGTCTCTTTACTACCTTTGTTTATGACTTAAATCAGCATATTAGAAAAAGAGCTCTTTGGAGAAATCTTGAAGCCATATCAAGAACTATGATCTAGAATTGGATCATTTTGGGTGACTTTAATTCCATTCTGAGGTCGGATGAAAAAACTAGTAGTAAATTCTATAGGATTTATTCTAGTCATTTTTCCTCCTATATTGATAAATGTGGGATACTTAGGATTCCCATGGATGGGGATTATTTAACCTGGTGTAGATACACAATTAATGGGGGGAAGTCTAGAAGAGTAGTGCACTTTATATATCTGGTCTCACTCTTTAAAATGCTAATTCTGATCATTTCCCTTTGTTGGTTGAAATTTTTAACAACAATTCAAGGTTATATCCCTTTCCTTTCAAGTTCAACAATGAATGGACTATGGTTCCTGGTCATGAAGAGATTGTTTTGGATTCTTGGAAGGATTCATTTTTGGGTTGTCATTTGAAAATTCTTTTTGATTGTTTTGAATGTTGTTAAATCAAGACTCAAAGAATGGATCAAAGCCTCCATCTCTCATCTTTATAATGATATCAAAGAGGATAAATCCCTTCTAGCACTTTGTCAGAAAAACACCACAATTCATATTATGCCTTCAAAGGAGGTGATTCATTCCCTTTCTAATATTTATAGTCTTTTGACCATTAAGAAAAATATTGCTTGTAATAAATATTGTGTGAGGTGGCTAAAGTATGGGGACAAAAATTCAAGGTTATTTCATTGTATGCATAGGGAGAAAAAGGAAAGAAAAAACCTTTAATGCTTTAAATGTTAATGTGAGATTATATAGTGCTGAGAGAAAGATCTCAAATGTTGTAGTTAGTTATTTTTAGGCCCTTTATACTGATAATGGGGAGGTTAGCACTCAAAAAATGGAAAAATGATTTGATACTTGTATTGAGGACTCTCAAAATAAGAAACTAGTTGAGATACCCAATGCATTTGAAATTCATTGTGTTCTTTTCTCTTTAATAATTTATAGTATTGTTAGTCCTGATGGATTCACCAACAAGTTTTTCATGTTTTATTGGGATATTTTCCATATTTATGTGTTTAATGTTGTGAGGTCATTTTTTACTCATACATATATGCCTCATGGTGTGAATTCTAATTTCATTTACTTGATTTCTAAAAAAGATAATTCCATTTATATTAAGGATTTCAGGCCTGTTTCTATTGATATTTCTATTCTAAAAATGATCGGTAAAATTATGAATCACAGATTGAGTGTGATTGAAAAGGATCTTATTTCACTAAATTAGTTTGGATCTGTTCCTGAGAGAAATACACATAACTGCCCCTTCACTTTTTTTGAGTGTGTAAACATTATGAAGAAAAAGGTAAAAGATGGTAAAATGTATTTAAATATTGACATATCTAAGGCCTTTAACATAATAAAATGGAATTTCATTTTTTATGTTCTTAGAATGCATCATTTTTCTTAGATATTCATCAGTCTGGTCTATTCTATTATTAAGAGTGCAAGCCTTTCCATCCTTGTCAATAGATCTCTAAGGGGTTTCTTTTAGTGCTCTAGAGGGGTCAGGTAGGGTGATCCTCTTTCTGGGATTCTTTTTGGGATAGATAAAGATTATTTGAGTCGTTGCATATCTGAACTTTCTAATCTAAGAATTTATTAGAGAATGAGGTTTGGGATGGATCTCTTGCCCCTTCTCACCTATTATAGTCTAATGACTTTCTTCTTTTTGTTAAGGCTGAAAAAGGTATGATTTATTATATAAAATGTGTTTTTATCATTATGAGTAATTTTTTATCTAGGTTATTATCTGGTCATGTCCTTGTTCATGTTTGGAGAAGGTGTTCTTACTACCAACCAGAATAGGGTGGCTCCAAGACTCGGTGCGAAGAGATGTTCCTTGCCTTTTATCTATCTCAGAGTGACACTTTTTTATGGAAAGGTGAAACTGTGTCATGTGGAATATATCTCCTTGATAATTTTTAATCAATTGGAATATTTTAAAGTTTAGACCATGTCCCAAGATAATAGAATTTTTTTGGTTAATTATGTCATTATATCAATGTTTGTTACTTCCTTTTCATTATATAAATAGACAAGGGCCCTTATCAAGGAGCTGTAAATCATGATTCATAATTTCTTTGGATTGGTTTAAATAATGAGAGGAATCTAGTTAAGGTTTCTTGGAAGGAACATGTTAAACCAATTAACATGGGTGGAATGGGAATTAAAGATATCAATATCATTAATAAAACTTTACTTAAGATCTTTACAAGGAGACTCTTGACTAGATCTTACTCTTCCTTTGAGTTTCTTAACACCAGATTTGTGAATAACCATTATAATGGACATGTTATGTATATACCTTCATCAGTTTAGCCATATATCAAAAGAAACTAGTGTGACATCATGGATTTCTCCAAATGGGTAGTCTGCAAGCATTCTCGATTAAACTTTTGGAGCTCCCCTTGGTCATCCAAGCCTATTTGTGATGATTATGTTATTCCTGCTCATATGAAGAATGATACAATAGCTGAGTTTAATGTTAATTTTTGAATGTGTAATATTTTATCTCCATAAATTGATATAGAGTTATCTAGGTATGTGTATGCTGACTCTGATAATATGATATGAATTCCCAATATGGATAGTTGTTTCACTACTAGGGACTGTTATAGGTTTCAATGTGGTGCTCCCATCACTTTACCAATATGGTTATTATGCTTCAGGAAACTATTTATTTCTCTTTATGATTTGATTTTGATCCAAAAAACATAGAGGAATAGGTTTCCAACTCAATGTATTATTCAATGAAAGGGGATTTATCATGCTTTTGTGTGTTTTTTCTGCCTGAAAAGTGAGGAGTATATTTTTCATATCTTTGATTGCTGTTGTTTCATGGTTAATATTTGGTAGCATAGCAAAGATTTATTTCACTGTACATTCTATTTTCATAGCATTTATTCCCTAATACCATCTCTCTGCAGGATAAACTGTAGTGAATAACTTCACTCACTGCTACTCTCTACTACAGCTGGACTCTTGTCCTTCATCTGGAGATCACAAAATGAGCTAGTTTTTAATAGCTAGTGTCCTGCTATTCTTACTGGTATTCTAGTGATATATAGAGGTATTTTGGATTCTTCAATGATCCAGATAGTTGCAATGCATAGTGACTTTTCGGATTTTATCATTTTGATGTCTCTTGGTGTTTTTGGTAGGGTGAAAAAGCCAGTGGTGGCAAGATCCATTTAATGGCTACCCCTGATTCCAGGGCGGTTGAAAGTTAATGTCGATGGGGAATCTTTAGGTCTTCCTGGTCTCTTAGGATGTGGAGGAATATTTTTTACTCATCGAGCCCCTATTAAAGGTTGTTTCTATAAATTTATTAGAAATTAATTTCTTATCAAAGCTAAGTTATGGGAGATGATCAATGCAATCAAATATGTTTTCCATTTTGGAAAGTGTGTGTTATGTATGAAGTCGGACTCAACTGTTGTAGTGAAAATTCTGAAAGGTCATTCTTAGAATGTACCACTGTGAATGCTTCCTTCATGAATTTATTTTCTTCATCCTGCTAAGTCGTTATCTCTTGATGTTACTCATGTCTACATGGAATAAAATCAGGTCATATTTGTTCTTTCTAAAATTTCTATTATGGAGGTCAGTTCAAGCTGGTCCTTTCTGTTACCATATTTTTTTATTTGATTTGGTTGAATCTAACTCACGTGGTTAGTTTTATACCCACATTTTTAATGAAACATTATTATGTATCTTTGCACGTTTCTTTTTTAATAAAATTTTCTTAGGAGGAGGTTTTCCTAAATCCAGAATCTTCTAGTAATTATATGTGTTTGCATCCACTTTTTTCCCTTATAATTGACTTCTATATGTGATTTCCTTAGTAGATTACCCAATTTAGGAAAAAAATGTCTGAATTATTCTCCCATATTGCATTCTCTACATGTTTTCTTTAGATTATCTCAAGGTCTGATATTAACCTGATAATTATTCATTGATATTCATTTTAATAGATTTCTTTGAAGATTCATAGAAATCATCCATATTTGAATTTATAGTTGGGGGTTTAGGATGAGATTCCATCAAGGGATCACAAGGCTATGACATGCCCTGTGATTAAATTGGTTTTGAAAGAGGTGATGATAAATCTACAAAGTGCATTTGGTAAGGTTTGAGGCAGTTTTGGGGCTTGAGAAGGAATTGGAGGGACTTGAGAATACAATGGACCTCATGATCCTGTTTGAGGATCTTAATAGTATGTTGGCACTCATGGTGTTATTAATAGATGTGTACATGGCTTTAGATTATGAGAATAAATTATCTAGACTTAAGGAAACATTGGAATGGTTAATTTCATGATCTCAACATCTTCATTAGACCAATTGTATTATTCCAAAACATATATGTTCTCCATCTTTGATTAGTGATCCATTGAGCACAAAACTAAAGAATTTAAATGAAACATTGAGTAGAGTTAATGTCATGTCACTGTCCCTTCTTTGATATGATCGATCAATAAGTAATAACCATGGATCTAGGTCGATGGTGGTTATAGAACATTATAGTATCAAGGGATTTAAATAAAAGGGGATGTGATAATGACAACCTTAATTCATGAATGGATGTATTAGATCATATGGTGATCAAATATAGTTGATGTGAAACCCACAAGAACAACACACATCATCCCAATGCATAACACACTACAATTTGAAAATAAGTCTCCCACATAGTTTTTACACTAGGGATGTGCTCTTTTTTAAGCCTTGTCACCTCAATCATTTGTTTATAAATTCCAATATGGATCAAACTCTAATATAGCACCCTCTCATCCTCTACCCATAAGCCACCAAAATGGAGGGGTCAATTCTCATAAAAAATCTTGTGGTTCCATTTAAATGCCTCTGAGCCTCCTCCTATATGCTTAGGCTGGTCCTGGGCATGTGCTGACAAATCTGTTCACAAGGGTTTCCATGGGCTTGTTTGTTTGTCCAAGGTTGAACCAATTCTTTTCTATATCATCCACAATATTCTTAATGATTAATTCCATTATATCATGAACAAATACACTTCCCCAATCATAATTTATTCATTTTAATTTTTCAAACCAAAAAAAATCATAAATTAGAACCATAAAAAACTAACTTCCAAAAATAGATTTTCAAACATGTCTATATTTTAATGAATTTCAATAAATAAAATTTCAAAATAAAATTATTATTATAAAATTAATAAAAACTCAAAAATTAAATTATCTATTCACAAAAATATGAATAATAAAGAACAATAAACAAATTATCATTGAAAATAAATTAAAAAAAACAAGCTAACCATATTTCCCCATATACAAGTCCAAATTTTACTCAATTAAGTTTTATTAAAAAGAATCTCACAAAGAATTCATATCCCCTGAAATTGAATACCAAAATTAGTGAATAATATTTCAAAGGAATCATTTTTATCTAAATGTTAATATGAATCACCTTTTGGAATCCCCCTCGCCCAATATCATCATCTCACTTCACAATTTTACCCAATAAAGGATCCATCCTTTCACTAACCATATAATTTCATCTTCCTTTTTCACACATGATTTAAAAATTTACTTTCCCCTTCACACCACTCAACTAAATTTTTCAATTTACCCACTTTTTTACCCATGAGATATATAATGAACTTACTTAAGAATAGAGTATGATGCACCCAAAAATAAACCACCCTCGAGACTAATTACAATAGTCATGTCATGTAATTAGGGTAAGTAAAACTAGATATCATCTAGTCATTTTATCTTTTTTTATATCTTTTTATTTTTCACTCCCATACCCCTATGCTTATTCATTTCTCGTAAATCGAGTTTGGATCATAGTTTCTCACACTAATCAAATAGAATTTTTTATATGGTTCTTTTTTTTGGGTTAATATTTGAATTATTACTCAAGTTCATAAAGAAAAAACAAATCACTTAATTTTAGGTTCATCAATCTGATACAAGCTCATAAAATTATTTTTCAATTAATCCCTATCTTATTAACAATCAATGAGAAAGTTCCACAAAAAAGGTTTATTATCTTCAAGGTGATTTTATTTCCTTGAGAAATGATAGAGTGATTACTCTCAATGTGATTATTCAAATTTCACATCAAACTACCACTTCCCCCACACATGATTTTTAGTGGGATATCATTTAATGTACAAGTATAGATATTCATAAAATGATTTATCCATTAATTGAAACACGGTAGAAATAAAAAAAAGTGGTAAGTTAGAATACACCCAATTACATTGTGGTGTTCTAATTGGTAGCATATTCACTATAATCTAAATGGTTATTCCATTTTTCTGATGTATTTCCAATAAAATACAATGTAAAAACTCAATGGGGTGAAATTTTATTCAAAAAACAACTAAAACAACTAAAATAAGGAAAATAAAAATCCTATGACTTGGGTTGATTCCAAAGAAGCGTTTGTTTTATAATATCACCATAAATATTCTTATCCAAGTTCAAACCATAATCCTAAGGTATTTGGTTCCTTGTAATAGGAACTGATATGGTTCCTTAATCATTGATTTAACTTTGATTCTTATGGTTTCCAAATTTTTCACAATATTCTTGAATCTATTTTATAATGGATCTACATTAAGGATATAGTTTTCCTCTTTAATCTACTGACATCCCCCATAAAAACCTTACATGTACATACTCTTCTTCATGTATTATTCATCTTCCATATTTATCCAAGTATTATTTTCATTTTTATGACAACATTTAATCATCCTTGGTCTTTTAACCTCTCGAAGGATGTTTTTTCCCATTTTTTTCTTTTTATCAAATATATATTCCTCAATCTAAAAAGTTTATTGGGATCATATTGAATTATTTAATTGGCTTACAATGATAAAATACACATCTTGAGTCACATACAAGATTCCTTGATGTGTTGGAATATGTTATCCAAATTCATCTGGTTCCCCTTTAAAAAATTACACCTCATCCCAATATCATTTTACCTTTTCTTTTCTTATTTACTCTATTAGTTTTTGAGTTAAAAAGTTATGTTTAGATCAATTATTTCATGTGTTTCCGATTAATTTACTCTTCAATGGTATTTTTCCCTAGTTTTGAAAATTTAGTGATCAACTCCTTTTCTTTTCCAATGATGTATTTCTCTAAATATATAATTTAAGTGGATTAATCCTATAAAAATATCTCAAAAAACATTTATCTATGTTGGAAACATCAATTACATTTCTGTAGCTTATGGTGATGTCCCTAAACTACATAAAAGGAGTGGGTTTATATTGTATTAGATCTTCTTCTTTACTTGACTTATATTTTCCCTAAAAGATAGAAACATTTGAGTTTCAAAACCAAAGTGATTAGAAATGCAGTACTCCCTTAATAAATGAGGATTTAATATATAGTGTCTAGTTTTTTGTAATTTAATATTAATTGAGTTAACCTTTATATCATGTCGAGGTTTTATTCACTCAAATTTAGAGTCTCAAACACACCCATGTATGGAAAAATTAAATATAAAATGAACATAAGTATTTTTATATGGTTCATCCTCCTTTTAGATAACCTCATCCATATCACGGTTAGTTAGTCTCCCAAAACATAAATTATTCAGTATAATAAATAAAAAAATCATAAGCTTACTATGTTGGTATAGAGTAACACTATGATTTTACAAAGTCACACCAGACTATTTAGTTTCACATTATCTTCTTACCGAATATGTAACTTAGATTAGGAGTCTAATTTCTTCAAAAATAGTATATGTAGATCTCCCTTTATGGGACTTAGATAATATTCAAGAATAGATACTCACTTCATGTGGATATAATGTATAACTTCTTATAAATAATAGACTTATATGATCTCACTGAATGTTCAAGCTCCACCCTATGTAGAAGTTGGTCTATGAAAATCATCTGTATATTATCTCTCTACGTATATTTTTTTAATTATATAAATTTTTAAAAGGCTCCTACTTTCATTGAAAACCACAAATTTTAGGGAAACTTGAAATACATAAATTATTTATAATTCAATCAATTTAATTTTCACTTTATAATTCTCTATTATTTTTAAATAGAATCATAAAACATGTTCCCATATCATTCCTCATTCATTTAGGATCAATTTCATGAACCATAATTTCAAGATCTCATTTACTTATTATTATCTACCTATATCCAATTAATTTTTGAAACTAACCTTATTTTAATCATTTTAAATTAATTAGAAATAAATAATTCATAATTAATACCTCTTCATCTCAATTCATTAGAAAATAATTCCCAAATAATTAATTTTTTTTAATTTCTTGTAATAACCATCATCTCCATTTCACTAAATAAACTCGAACCCTAATTCTTACTCACACTAAAAAACAAAGCCTGAATCACTGAATATCCAGATTTCAGGGATTATTTGAACTCCAAAGCATCAAAGCATCACCACAAAAAATCCAAATATAATATTGGGAAGTTCTTATAGCGACCTGACCCAAAAAATACAAGCTCAGTGTCTTTTTACCATTACATTGACATTAGCTAGAAGTAAATCACATCCCAATGTACTAAAGAGTTTAGTAGTCTTGGTAAACCAGATACATACATGAGTCTTTTATTAAAAATGAATACATTAATGAAAAAATATTTTTTCCTTTTTTAGGATAATAACTTTATTCAATCTATTTTATCCTTTAAAATCATCCCTAGTTCACTTCTAGGAATCCAAGGGAAAGGTAACATAACAAGGGTGAGCTAAAATGCTCAAATAACTAAATATAAATGAAGTAAGCTCTTAATTATTGGATTTCATGTCTGGGGAACATAAAAATCTATACCATCAAGACCTTTCATAAGAAATTTTAGATTTGTGGGTAGAAACTCATATATTATTCTTGGAAACACACTCAAATGGTTTGATTCCAACTAATTTCATATCATGAGAATACCGATGCATCGAGGGAGATACTTTAAACGGTACCCAACCTATAGATTTTGCATTAATTGGTCCAAAACCCATCGGAATTTCATTAACCGGTCCCCAACCCATATATTTTATGTCCAAATCATTCCTCATACAGGGAAGTAATCAATTTAATTAATAAACAATGTGCCTTATCAAATATCTTTATTGAATAATGGATACAGATTTGTGAATATTTCCATAGATAATAAAATAACTATCAAAGTAAACATAACATGTAAAAATGATACATGGTTTACGTAATAAACATATCCATGATAAATGATTTGGATAATTAATGGAAATTCAATGTTCAATGATCATATGAAATTGAATATTTCAAGGTGATTAAAAGTAATCAAGGAAATGAATGTCAATACCACCCTTGGGGAAACCAATCATAACCCATCCAGAGAAATAATAAGGTTTTTTATCAATATTACATATACCTCTTGGAGTAAGAATAGGGGTTTTTTTATTTATTTAATAGAAAAAGAACATTAAAAAATTCTTAAGGAAAATACCTTTTTGTTTTGAAAAACATTTTCATTAAAAATAATTTTTTAAAAAATAAGAAATCTGATAATGGTTTAAAATTACTTTGATAAATTATTTGGAAACTTTTAAATATATTTATTAAAACATTTTTAAAAAATAGGGTTTTTAGAACAAAACTGGTTCTTCGACTAAAGAGTGAAATGAAGTCGGGTTTTCATAAAAAAGTTTATAAAAATTTTTGAGTACCAAATAGTTGAAAAATGGAACTCTTGTTTGGAAAAGTTCATGAATAAATAAAATATAATAAAATTAAAGTATTTATTAAATAATTATTCAATAATTTTCTTTTATATAAATTCAAGTTTAAACAATCTCGAAAAAATGATATTTTGAAGTAAACCCTTGAAAATAACATAACATTGATGTGAGAATCAATAAATGAGTAGATTATGTGTGTAAAAATTAAATCCACATAAAACAAGTAGAAATAAAACATTATAAAGTAACTTTTTATTACATTTACAATTTTATAATATTACCGACAATGAGGAAGTAATATAACCCAAAAAAATGAATCAGGTAATGAAATTATTTACCACTTGGTTACTTTTAACTCAAATATCTTTATAAAAAATAATTTAAATTGAAACTCATGATACCATGAGTATAAAAAATTTATGATATAATATATCAAAATCGGTATTATATACATCACACAATAGAAGAAAGTGGTGATTATGACATTAATCTCACTGATGTAAAAAGTGAGATGAAAATCATTTACCTTGCATTTCCTTTTCGGGTGAACATCATTTAACCTACTATATAGTAGTTTGGATCATGTTATTGACTTATAATAGAATAATAATTATATTCATAATATCAAACCTTATCTTCTTACAATATCTTACTACTTATTTGTTAATAATATTTCATTATTTTCACTATTTTATGTGTTAATTTCCTAGTTTTCGAGTATGTTTTGACTTGTTAATTTTTATTAATATTACGTAGATCGTTATTTAGAAATATATAAAAATTAAACCATGATTTAAATCTAATATATATTTAGTTTATATATATTTATAATAATTCATAATATTTGGAGACAGTAAATGAAATGCATCGTTCATGGAGACAGTAGGTTGTACGTATGCATGAATAATACTTTCATTTTCATTCCATATTAAAATAATAAAAGGTAAATGTTATATATGTGTATTATATTTCTAGTATAATATATACTTAATATATGTCATATATGTTTATTAAAACCATATTTTATATTTTCCGTGTATAGTGTGAATGAATCACATCACTTTGAGGAGGTGGTAGTCAACACATCCACAAACGATGTTATCATATATACACAAAATGGACAACATAAGGGTTTGAATTATATAAAAATTATATAAGTATAAAGTAATTATAAATTATATATATATTATATAAAAATATTTTACATCATAATTCCCACTATGATATGTGGTAAAGGAAGAACAAATAATCATCGTTTCACAAGGCGGTAGTCTATCATACACACGAATAATAAGTTTGTTACCCATTAGATGAAATTGTGTGTAATTGTCGGTATAAAACATAATATAAAAACATATCAAAACATTTAGGATACATTTGTTATTTAATAATCATGGAATAATTATAATTTAAGTAGTGAAGAAAGAAATAAAACCGAATTGATCGTTGAAAAAGGATACATATCTTTTGGTAAGTCCGTTTGGTTTTCGCCAAAGAAATCCATTGGATACCTTTCATCCCAAAGTGAGGATTATAGTATGAGGGTATGGATTTTGGGAGATTATTTTACTATATTTTGTATGAGATAAAGGGCTTTAGAGTTGTGAATAAGTTGGAGGGATAAGTTCCGTTTTATAGTGGATGAGGAGTGGAATTCTTGTAAATATAAAAAGGCAAACACTGTTGAGAGGTCTTACATACATGAAGTGCATCCAATACTGAACCCAATTATGTAAAAGGGAGGATATGGTAGAAATAGGAAAATAAAATTTCTTTTTTACAGGTTTATAGGTTATTTTGGACCATAAGTTCAAGGTTTAGTCTCTTATTAAGCTAGTGCTTCTCTTAATCACTGTAATTAATTTTAATAACTTTCACTAATATTTTTTGGTAAAAAACTATATTTACCCTAATATAGATTATAAATTATTATTATTCAAAATATTTAATCCATTTTTCCTTATTACAATCACATAAGTGGTATAAATTAATTTAAATTTAATCCTGTAGACAGGACTACGAAGTAGGGTTTTAAAGTAACAATGCTTAAAACATTAAGATGTGTTTATATCCAATTTTAATGAGAAATTGATTTCAATGAGAAATATTGGATTAATTGTTTAATAATTTATATATGATTACTTTAAAACAAATTTAAAAAATAATTTAACACTATAAATAAATCAGACAAAAAGGTAGTTTTGAATTAAAATTCTGTATTTTTAATATTCATCAACAATTGAAACTTCTCAAAAAATACAAAAAATTCACCCTAAGCTAATTTTTATATTTTGATTTCAAAAATTAAGTTTATTTTGACATATAAAATTTATAAAAGTTATAAAACTTATATTTAAAAACGGTTCTCCATTAAAAGGTGGTAAAACTACCTTTAAAAAATATTGCTTTTTCTATGTAATATTGGTTTTTCATTTATTTTATAACTATAAGATATATTGGATGAATACAAAAAAATTATTTGATATAATATATATATCATCATTTGTTAATTAATACTATTCATAACATCAAATTTAATGGTTGCGTTATATCTTATTATATTAAATAATAATATTTTAATAACATATTGTTGTTCGGTAAAACTTTGTCTTGCATGTAATAAAAGACATCGAAGAAACTAATTGTTTCATGAGACACGCAATAAAAATTATCACATTCATTGCAAGCTATATCATTGATTTATTTTATTTAAAATATTAAATATATTATAAATACTTGGGATATTATATTCCCTTATATGCTTGGTGTTCCGTGTCTTACATTCTATTTAATACAATATTATAACTTTAGAATTTTTAAGTGTTATATATATTCAAAAAGAGAATAAAATTTGAGCAGAACATCAAATTTTATGATAAAACCTTTCATAAGATCAAACGTATATGGTAATTAATTACCATCTTCTAAATAGAACATTAAACAAATTGAATCACACTTATTATGTGATTCTTTACTCTTTGAAGTTCATATTGAGAATTATTAGATTTCATTTCATTAGAATATTCAAATTATAGAAACATGAGTTTTTCATCATGTACAAGGTAAAAATTTTGTAATGTGTTGAAGAATTATACTGGATAATCCCAAATTCATAGACTTATCAAGATTTATGAAGGATTCATAAATTTTACATGAAGTCATAGGAATAGCCTTTATCAAATTTTTGGTAAACATTCAAAGTCACATGTTAAAGGATTATGTTCTATATTAAAGGCATACATTCCATGCCTTAGCTGTATTTATTTCCTCAATTCAAAGACAACCATTCAAAATGAATTATTAAACTAGATATTGAAGAATTACACTCAACAAAAAATTCTTACTTTGTGTGCTTCAAAGACTTAAATTTCATGCTTCAAATACTTTTTTGATTTTCTCAATTTTTTGAAAATATTTATATTCTTAGAAAAAAATAAAACTTATTTAAACCTCCTCTGTCCACTCACAAACACATTCCAAACAACTCAATAACATCTAAAAAACTTCCACTAATTCTCAATCAATGTTAAAAACAAATACAAACCAATACAACATCATTGAAAAATCTAATGGAAATTAAATCTCCCTATTTTTAATTTGTTGAAAACTGTTTTCAAATATATCAAATAAAATCAGATGAGAATAATTAAAGCATAACCTTTCTGACATGATTAGATTATTTCAACACAAAACTAGATTAGATTATATTTTTCAGTGAATTATATCGCTCAGTTTAAAGTAAATGTTCCCAAGTGACTTATATGAACTTCACCTCAATAAATGTATTTAATATTACTGTTTTAAAATCCCCCATTCAATATTATTGAAAACATCATAAAATAATGCATTGATCACTCCTCCTTTTGTCAAGTAATATATTACTTTTTTTCAAGAGTTGTGTAACTTTTTCACTCCATTTTTTAAAATAATTGAAAAAACATGGGGTTAGAGTTCTATATTTATTCAATTGACAGAAGTGGTAAGAATACAAAGTTTCAACCACAACTCATAAAATTTCTATATTATCATAGATTTTTTTAATATTTCAATAATTTTATTCTGAGTAGGTATTTATTGATGCTTAATTTCTCAGTTGATTAATTTTTATTTAATGAACTAATACTTGATATCTATATGTTTGGATATAGGGTAATGTACATGGTTCTTTGTTAGATCTATTAGAAATTTATTATCACAAAAAAATCCTCAATCGTTGCTCAGTTTCATATCTTGAATATGATAACTGAAAGACCATCCATATAACTTATATACATGCATTACTAGATACCAAATATTCTACCTCAATAGTGATAAGTGTTACTGAGTTCTAATTATTACTATACCTACCCACACAACCCTCAAAATTGAATAAATTCCCACCTAATGTATATCTTCTATATATAAAATCACCTACCTAATATCTATCTGTATAGCCAATAATCTTAAAATATATACTAAATTTATATACTAATACATAATTCATTAGTCCCTTCACATATATAAGTATCCTTTTTTCTAAAATCATGTGGGACTCTCATAGGTAACTTTGAAATCAAACATAAACTGTCAAAAAAATCATATGTTTGTTCTTGAATATGTAAAATAAAAATAACTTCTAATGTGTCTTATAATCCTCTTTTGGTCAAAATTTCTATAATTATCATATTTACACAATTTAGTTCCAACTGAAATTGTGGTTGAAACTCTTATTTATTATCCATTACATACTTTTTCAAAAAAATCATTTTCATATTTTCCTTTTGAAAAATACTAAATGTTGTTTCTACTCAATATGTAATCCAGGAAAATAATTTAGTTTTCCCAGCATGGAGATCTTAAACTATTATTTCATTTTCTCACAAAATTCCACATAAAGGTACTCTTGGTCTCTATAAAACATTATATCATCAAAATACAATATGACATGAATTGTACCCATGTATTACTATCTCCATAAATATTGTATCAAATTTTCCTTTAGTGAAACCCATTCCCTTTAAGTAGCCATCAAGTGTTTGAGTACCAAGCTATAGGAGCCTCTTTAAAGCATTATAATTCCTTTATCAATATACACACCATGATAACTCTAATTATTTATTACCTTAAATATTATAATTATATTCTTAATTAAATGATAATGAGGTTATTTTATCCCAACTAATAGACGTAGACCATTTCTAATAGTCGACAGCATCTTGTACATGGGGAGGTGTGAATGAGGTCCCAAGACCTTCTGGATCATACTAGGTGGTTTGGGTGGGGATGTTAGAAAATGGCATTATAGGTATATGATTCACTAACTTTATATTCTCTTTTTCATGATTTAGGATAGATTAGATATGAGATAGGATGGATGGGAATTTGTTAGGGGAACTATTACAGTTCCTGGATAACACATTATAGTAGACCTCCAAGTTTCCATAAAGTGGGTGAAATTATGTTTTTTTACCATTTATTAAATTCACCTTGGGTGATGTAAATTATTTTGATATATGATTTATGATATTTTGGTTGCGTTAAATCATCCTGACTAGGCATGTAGGTTCACATGCCATATATATATACCATTATTGTACTACATTTCTATTCATTAAATAAATTTCCTAATATGTAATATCTGTCTTGGATAGTTTCTCATGTGTTATATGTCTATGTTTCCATGTTTTTATGATATATATTTATTGTAATTGATTAGTTAAATAGGAAATTTTGTTTTGTTAGTTTACATATAATGATTTTGACTAAAGTGTGGTGAAAAAACCCATGGTTAGTGCTAGGTGGGGTATACCTTGTGTTGTGGGTAGAATCATATGAGAACCTAGTGTGATACATTATCCTGTTTAGGTTTTTTCTTAAATTTTTAAGTGATTCATTTGTTTTAGATATTTCATCTTGGAACCGTTTAATGGGACCACCTGTTCAGGTAGACCAAGATTCTCACATTCCACCACTCATGGTATAAAGGGATATAACTCAACACACACATGTATCGACATAGGTGATCTAGGGTATAGAGAAAACTCATTATAGACTCATTTTTATAGTTCTTATCCATGAAAGATCCACTCAGTGGAAAATGACCCATCATCCTCAAGATTTCTGGTTCAACCATGATTCAGAATTTCTGGGTACTCGTGGGCCATACGATATAGATATTGGTTGGAATTTATTGAGAGAATTTTTAATCTTATACAATGTATTGAGTAGGGGTGTGTGATCATGGTGAACTTCATGTTCTAGGGACCCACAAGGAGATTGTGGAATACTATGATTTATTCTAGGAGAGAGAGGTTCTTACTTGGGAGACCATCAAGGAGCTGTTTCTTGAGAAGTAATTTCCCAAAATGATGATGGTGGACCATCACCAGGAATTCATGGAATTATGATAGGGTTCCATGAACATCTCTAAAAAATTTTCCTAGTTTATGAACATACTTCTCTTTGCTAATTTTTTATCTAGGAATGAGGTGAAGAAGGCCTAGAAGTTTGGGATATGACTTCAACCAGAGCTCTGATACCTGGTTAGGGGTATTTAAATAATGATGTATACACTAGTTCTTTGCAAGTTCCCGACCTTTTAGAAGGGGTAAAGTAGGATTTGGAATCATTCTTAATCCCTAACCATAGTTTTCTAGTTACTAAACTTCCTCTCACTACTATAGGATTTTATTCTAGTAATAGGAATAGGAAGACAAAATACATGTAGTAGATCATCAACATGTAGGTGGAGTAGAGTTTAGCCTCATCAGATACTTAGGGGGTTGGTTACACTATGGTTATACTTTGTAAATGTAATAAATTATTATAGGTTATATTATGAACCTCATAGGATATACAGAAAATGAATAAATCTAGGGATTCTTCATCTGTTTTTCTCTTGAGTTTTGAGGGTGAGTTTCCATCAAGGTAGGTTCCAAACATGATCCTTAACCTAGATATCTTTCTAGGGTTCTTATTAGTGGACTAAAACTAGTCCTTCACCTTAGGGATAAGGAATTAAAGATAGGGAAGCTTGTTTGTAAATTTTGGATCATAATCCCGTATATTTTGCAGGGTTTTCCATCTCCTAATCAAGGTATAGTCCTAATCACCAATACTATTCCTTCTTCCTTGTTGGATACTAGTGCTTCCCATTATTTCATATCTTCATAATTGTTTTTTTGAATTGAACTAGTGGTTAAGTTATCCTTATAGTTAGTCTCCCTTGATAAACCATTAGGAATGAGAGTGGACCATCTTCAATGATTCCCAGATAGTCGTATAGTCATCGTTGACTATGTAAATCTTTTGGAATTTATGATTATGGATATTGAAACATTTTAAGTGATTATTGACATGGACTAGATGACCAACTTATGAGAATACATTGATTTCTATCGTATATGGGTGTCATTTAATTCAGTCATGGGGAGAGATATGTGATTATTGGAGAGTGGGAACTAGGAGAAGGCAGAGTTAAACCAGAAAAGAGTTAGCATATGATGATCATGATATAGAAAGTTGGATTGAGATTGATCTCATACTGGGATTTCTTTCCGGGAGAATTCATATGCTTTCCTCCTCATATAGGAGTTGACATTGTGATTTATCTCATACTAGTTCTGAAACCCAATTAGATACCCTCGTATCATATTGTTCAAACTGAGCTAAAGGAGATTAAGATGAATTTTCATGAATTAGATTTAAAGGAATTTATATGACCTAGTAATTCACCAGGGGGTACACCTATATTGTTCACCAATAAGGCATAGTAGTCTTTGACTCTGTATCGATTATCAAAAGTTGAACCAGGTGACAATGAAGAACAAATACCCATTTCCAATGATAAAATATCTTCTTAATAATTTACAATGATCCTAGTGGTTCTCTAAATTTGATATTTGAATAGGCTACCACAAACGAAGTGTTAAAGAGGATGGAATTCTGAAGATGGTGTTTTAGAGTAGGTATGGACTATTCGAGTACTTGGTGATGTTTGTACTGATGAAATTTTTGGTAGTGTTCATTCCCATCATTAACATGATCATACACCCATATATAGAATAATTCATCATAATATTCATCGATGATGTCCTCATATAGTTGTTGAACCTAGAGCATCATTCTAGGATCCTCGAGATAGTAATTACTATGCTTCGAGCATATCATCTTTACTCCAAGCTATAAAAGTGATAATTCTGGATATGAGATGTGAATTTCACAAGGAATGGGGTGTCTGAGGTAGTTATACTCATAAAACTATTGAAATTATATGTAATCATGCCCTAGAAACATCCTTGTGACATGTTTTAGATCAACATATTTATGGGATTAGTAGGATATTAGAGAATATTTATCCATGAATTATCCCAACATTTAGCACCGATGAAAGTGATAAAGATTAAAGGAGTAAATTTATAGTTTATGTATGTGAATAGGAATTTATTGAGCTCAAGAGGAGGTTTATTACAACTTAAATTATAATAATATATTATCTAGGGATCAGATATATTGTATATTATGATGCACTAAGATATGTTTTGGGAGCAGTACTAACATAATAAGAGTAGGTAGTAGCTTATGGGTCACATCATTTGTGTACCACTGAGTGGAACTACCCCATTTAAAACCTATATTTGGAAGCCATGGTCTATGCTCTAAAGTTTTAGTGACACAATCTCTTCAGTAAGAGGTTTTTTTGTCTACAGTGACTATAAGAGCCTTCGCTACATCTTGATATAGCAGGACCAGAATCTAAAATAGAGGTGATGGGTTAAGTACCTTCAAAAATTTGACTTAGATATGACTTATTCACCAAGATAAAGTAATATCACTATAGATTATCTTAGATATAATACATAACCAATGCAGGATCTTGGTGATAGGACTTCAAAGGAGAAGTGGACCTTGATGAGATAATTATATGACTATGGGATGGATGATTCTAAAGGCCAAGGATCATTTAATTGTGATCCCATGGTGGTCACATATTCTATGATATATTGGTTAAATGTTGGAAAATAGTTTGACCTAGAGCTTTTTTTGGTGATGGAACAACTTTGGAAAGGTGCTTTGATACTCAGGTGGTCATTGGGCAATAATGATGTGATCCTCATATATGGCAGAGTAACAGTCCATGCTTCCATCAGATAGTAGATGATAGGTTATTAACATACCTATAAATGTGTAATACATCTTGGAGAAAAAATTATGTACCATGAATTCAGGTGATAGTTCTGGTGTATGAGGATGAATACAGATGTTTCTAGATTTGTCTCATTATTCCTTACCTATTAGAGGGTGAAGTTTGTAAACCAACATCCTGGTAGGTTGATCCAGCCACTTTGAGTTCCCATGTAGAAGTGGGGTGATGTCTTTATGGACTTTTTTATCGAGGTACTTAGGACCATGAGTATTTGTGATGTTGCCTTGGTGATTTTCAATTGAGTGACTAAATTTTCAAACTTTTACGAATTATAGAGACTCACTCAGTGTATGGAATGGGAAATCCTTATGTCCATGAGATAATAATATTACATGGACATCCCTTGAGAATTGTTTTATATAGATAAACATGTTTCACATCATGTTTTTGGTAGGGCTTGCAGAAGGCCCTAAGGAAATAGGTGAGATTGATCACAAAATACCATCCTCAAACTGATGAATAGACTGAGAAAATGATACACATATTCAAGGATATGATTTGAGATTGAATTATAGATTTTGGTGAAGTGTGGGATGATTATATAAAATTGGTTGAGTTTTCATACAAAAATAATTACCAGATTTCAATTTAGATGGCACCTTATTATGATATTTATGGGAGTTTGTTTCATTCAACACTTTGATGGTATGAGGTGGGTATGGTCTCAGTTATGGGCCCTGATTTTTTTAGGTGACCTCCAAGAGAGTGCAGATGATTTAAAAGAGGTTGATCACCAATAAGAGAAGACATAGATCATATTCCAACTATTTGAGGGTAACTTTGGAGTTGTGTGTAGGTGATCAACATTTAATGAGATTGACTCCTCAGATAGGGGAATGAAGTTTGAGAAAGTAAGGAAAGATAAGTCCACCTTTTTCTTGACCCATTGAGATCATTGAGTGGGTAGGTGCATTGGCATACCATCTAGATCTTCCTTATCATTACTGAGGAATTCTGGAAATGTATTAGGTTTTGAAAATTTAGTGTTAAATGGATGATCCTACACATATAATAAACTAAGAGGACATTGATTTGTAGCCTAATTTATCTTACAAAGGATAATTTTGTGTGGATATTAGACTGGAGTGAGAAATTCCTTTGAGGTAAGAAATTACTACTCATCTAGTTTTGTGGATACATGGGTGGAACTGGGGGGGGAATTGGGAATGTAAGGCTGGAATTCGAGCTCTGTTGCCAAAGTTGTTTTAATTAGAACCCTGGAGATGCTTATTAATGATGAGAAGTATTTTATAGGGGGGGTGGAATTTTAAAAACATGAAACAATTTTTTTCCTTAGTGAAAGAATTGTTTCTCTTTCTATCCTACTTTTTGAGTCAATACATGTTTTTAAAAAGGATTGTGGGTATTGAGAAGCTTTTGGAATATTTTATTTTATTTTTAGTAGCCTTTCTAGCCAAATCAAGGGGCACTACACTTTGGAAGAGGTGGATGAACTGTAACGCCACTGTAGAGTTGAGTCTATGCTGTAATAGAAAGGGATAATCCTTAGTGGTGATGTTCAAAGGAGGTTGAAATGTAGCCTTTTTCATGGAAAACTAGTTTGGGAGGCTATTCCATACTTTCATAGACCACACTACATAAAAATTTTAAGCACCAGTTTCATACATTAGGTTTAAAATTCAGTATTTAAGAGTTAATCCTCTTAAAAGGATGTTATGAAATTAATTTGGGGAATTAATTTCATTTGTAAGTGGTTTTTAATGATGGGGTTTTCATGTGGAATGGTTAAAATAGGATCCTATAAAAATACATAGTCTTCCTCTTTTATTTTAAATTGTTCTAGATCCTCAAAGGACTATAAATAGATACTCTACATGGTAGTTCTCATACTTACACAATAATATTTCAGATTTCAAAGAGATTCAACACTAATTTTTATTTATAGCACCATAGAGGTAATTTTTCAATATTTTACATACTGAGTTTCCCAACTAGATACCTTGGTGGTAGAGTTTATTTCATGGTTTTTGTTTCCTTTATAACTACATGTCGAAGTACCTTGCTTGTGTTGTGGATCCCCAAATGTTCCTCCTTCTTCCAATAGGACATGATGTCTTTTATTTATGGAATTTTACCACAAGTAAGAATTATTTCTAACCTTTTACTTGTTTCTTCATGACTTACACTATAACCCATGTCATATTGGATTAGAACCAATTCTATGATTCCTTAGTATGAAATCATGTTCTTGTTAGTGTGTGAATTTGGTTTGGGTGACGATGCCTTCGAAAAACCATGATGTTGACATTGAAAACAATGAGGTAGTAATTTCCTTACCTATTGGTAATTTTGTTACAAATTTTTCATTGCTACAATTTATGTGTTAGAATAATTGATAACTATTCTTAACCTGTGATTTCATGTGGGTGTGTGTATAGATCATGAGACCCATTATGATATTACTTCCATGAGAATTTCTAGAGTATCTTTTACTATGTCTGATGTTGATTCACATTTCATTATATTATACTACTATATTTATCATGATTTCATGATATTTTTGGGATTATTCTATACCTTGTGGTGTGTCATCTTTCATTTAGAGGATTTTTGCTTGGTACACAAGACATGTGACTGTCATGGTATGGTTATCCCATAGAGGGGAAGTATGAATGATGCATGACTATGATATTGATGGATAATTGTGGCCTTATGGAATGAAAAGAACTACATTACTTGAGTATTTTGAAGAAACATGCATATTCTCAACATCTTGTGGCTTCTGAGTAGCCCATTAACTTGATGCCTCATTAATCCTTAGCAGTGTGTCAACTCGATGCCTTTTGGATTCTGAGTAGCATTCACACTCAATGACTTTTGGATTATGAGTGGCATTCTGAGATCCTTGTGGCTATCATAGAATCATTTTTATGATAACTCATGATCATCATTCTAGTATAGAGACAAATAAGGTCAGATCGGGGTTTTTTGGTGTCTTGGCTAGTACACAACCACTTGATTTTGGATTTTATGATGTTGTGAATTTATTATATTGATGGAATACACATTTTATACTTGAGAAAACATGTTTAAGGATGCATTGGTGGTTTCTTACAGAGTGTTTTTTTCATACCCTACTCAATAATTTTGGTTTCCTATAGATTTCAAGACTAGACACCCAACTAAGGGAAATGGCCCCATAGTGGTATGTTGAGCAAAGAAGCATAGAGATTCTAGTAAACCGGGGTAGTATTGAAAGGACTTTTTTAATAATTTACTTATATTCACCTTTTAAAGTTTTTTGGATTTCGAATTTGGGAGATATTTATTACTTGTAACACATGTATACCCATTTCCATCTATTATTTTCTCCATGATTACACTGATTATTTATTATCTTTTTTATTATTATTATGTACTTGATGACATGATACTGAGGGTATAATATCACTACTACCAAACATAGACCCTCCCTTATAGTCTTCATCCTCTTGAATATGGGGAGTCTCACATGAGGTCACGTGACATTCCATCATAGACTAGGTGGTTCAGGTCAGGATTTTACATAAAAGATACTTTCCACTTCCCTTGTTCTTTACCTTCTTGAATATATTTTAAATAATACAAATGATTCTTTGATATTATCAATCATAATATAAATTTTTAGATTCAATTTATTCTGCATTATCAATATGTTATTTAATCATCAACTTTCTTATTGACTTATAAACCTTTTCATATTTTACCTTTTTCAGGAAAGATGGAATTTTTATCCTTTAATAAGCTATGAACATTTTAATCAATTTATCAAAGGAAAGATCTTCTCTATCATATATAAATAAGTTATTAAGATCAATAATGTCTAAAAAATTCCTCATGAGATTCTTAAAAATTATAAAACCTTCAATGTTTTCTCCAAACCCCAATATATTACTAAAAAAATTCATTTACCCATACAAAATAATCATCAATACAATCTTCCTCATCCATATTGACGTATTCAAACATTATTCTCTAGACTTTTAATTTATGCTCCTTAAATTTCACATTTCATACATAAATACTTTCCATATTGTCCTAGATTTCTTTTGTTGATTCAATTCCCAACAAATTTGTGTATACTTTTTTCATATAAGGATATAAGAATAACATTTTGAGATTTTCCATCATTATATATTTTCCTTTTATATTTAATTTTCTTTGGAATATTTAATTCAATGGGTGGAAAACCAAATAACACAACATCTATAGCATATAATTTACGAAAATAAGATATTAAAAGTATTATATTCTTTCAACTATGAAAATTTTTTTCCATTAAAAGTAGGTACACCTCTATTGTTCATAAAATTCATATTTTCTATTCTAAAAAATGATTTAATAAAATAGAGAGGCAAACCTATAATACTAGTTTAAGTTCATAAGAATTAATTTATCAACTAAGAAGGGGGATAAATTAGATGAGACTAGTTTTTTCAATTTCCTAATAATTAAATCAACCCCTAAAACCTTTTAAGGTTCGATTCACTCAAATGTATAGTCTCGACCACTCTTGTGTAAGAAAAAAACAATGAGACAATGAACATGAGGTATTTTACAAGGTTATACCCCTTTATTGGTAACTTACCCATTACTGTTTCTAGAAAATCTCCCCAACTACATATTCTTTAATATAATAAAAATATTATGGTTATAAGGTCGGTATATATTAACACTATTCTAGTCATAGTCAGAACAGACTATACAGTTTCAAACTTCCTTCATACATAATATGTAATAATGATGATAAATGCCTTCTTGAGAGTTTGGTTTATTAAATAATAATATATTTATATCTCCATTAATTATCCTTGAATAATATTAAATAATTGATACTCACATCATGGATATCATATTTTGACCTTCTTCTTAATCATAGACTTAGATGATCTAATTGAAGGCTTTAAATCCACCAGATATATACATTGGCCTGTGAACTTTATCTTTAGAATATCTATATAAAAAAATAATATTTTATGGTATATTTCCCACGAAATAAATTTAATTTCTTTGAAATCTTATATTACATGTAACATTGAGTTTAAACAAACCACAATAAATGATTAAAATATTATTATATAGCAATCATCGCCTAGCCGTTGGATTGGATGGTGTGAATAAGATTAACCAAATTATGAAAAATTTGTATAAATATTTTATTTAATTAAAATTTATTGATTTAATCTTAGAAAATAATAAATAAATTTTGATTAAATCCATTTTATGCATCAATAATATGGTTTCTTCAAAAATTATTTTTGTTACATTTTATGTGTAGATATTATAATTAATTTATTAAACTTTTAGAAATTGAATTCTATAAAAATAATATCATTTTTGAAATCATAACTTCAATATTATCTTAATCTATTTTTCATGATTTTTTTAAAATGATTTATTTTTTATTGAATAATCATAACATTATTTTTGTTAAACAATCATTCATTTTCTTAAAATCAACTAATATAAAAATTTTGTTAATTTTTTTTTTTATTAAATTTATATAAGATAAATTTTATTTAAAATAATTTAATTATTTCCATTATGATCATCATTTTAAATAACTTTGATATATGTCAATTCTTAAGCTTAAAATGAATTTTTCTAGAAAAATGTCTTCATCACATTTTGTGGGGTTATTATTAAATAAATTTTTTAAACACATAGAAATTAGATTAAAAAAAACATTCCATATTTTTATTCATTATATTATAACATTTCAGCTAGATCTATTTTATTTTTATACATTATAAATATTAACAATGGTAAAATTTATCACCTCGATAATGGGTAAATTTGGGAATTGAAGTTAAACAATTATGTGATAATTCTTCAAATTCATTAAAAAATATCCTTTATTTCATTATATGATTATATTTCTTACATTATAAATCTAAATTTAAATATATGAAATTTTTTCTATTTATCTTTTATTTTAACCTTTATAATATTTAAGTGAATGATAGTGTAAAAAAATGTCACTTTATTGATTTTAATATGTATAATATTTTGTGAAATTGATAAAAATTACTTGTGTTCTTTTATAAATATTTATTTTAAATTATAATGAATTATTTTATTATGGAAAATTATTTTTAATTTTCAAAGATGGAATAATTACCATAAATACTTACACAACCACGACACAGTGCTTGTGCAAGCAGTAGAAAATCATGTAAATGTTTTTAAAAACACCAAAAATAATATCGTTTAGGTGATTTATAGTTCCCCAAGGATTATATATATATATATATATATATATCTTATTATGGAAGTTTTAAAACTTTTTATTCTAATTCAATATATTTTTTAGTGTCATTAAAGTCAAGTTAAATTAATAGTGTCAAATTTTACGTTAATAATATTTTATAAAAATACTATTTTATTAAATTATTCAAAAATAATAAAAATTTTGAAGTAGGACAAGAAGGGTATTATATGGACTAAAATTTCATCATATATCCATTAATGCGCCAATTTTTACCTTATGAGTAAAATAATAACCCTTTAATATTGAAATAGTTGTTAGTACGTTTAAGGTTGAATATGGTTAGTGAATGGGTTAACAAAAATGATATGGATTGAAATGATATCCCAACATGTCTAAATCTAATTGGATGATTATATTAGATCCATAAACTCATTATATTCTAATACATTCAATTTTTTTAATCATTATTCTATGAATTTGACTTTATTTTATTTTAATACTTCAAAAAATTACAAGAGTGCCTGTCCCCTCACTTGGGAAAGGACACTCATTATCTCTTTTCGTTACAATACATAGAGCCATACTTCCCAACCAAACCCTACCAAATTATCCTATTTAATTCCATAAATATGAATTAGAGTTTTTATTCTTCTTAAAATACCATTCCATTGGTACTTTAAAAGGAATATAAAGGAATTCTATCAAATAAGAAGTAATCACCTCTATCGACTCTTTCAAATTTATTCTTTTAATACTTCCTCTAAATCCATTATAACCATAAAAAATAATAAATAAATTTTGATTAATATTCATGGAATTAATATTATAATGGGAGAACCATTTCCCCTATATTTACAATCCTAGGAATAATGATAACATTGCTCCTATGTGCATAAGACTAACCATTTCCATGTAGCGGTGTAATTAATTTTTCATCACCACATTATTTAGATGGTAATAAACATATAAATGATTAATATATATAATATTAATTAAATAATTATTCTTCCAAATTTATAATATAAAATATACCTTCTTACCTTAAAATCCCTTGGAAAACAATAACTCTTCTTGTGCGTACGTGTGGGCTACCACCTCCACGAAAGCAATGTGATCCATTTTTCATTTACAATTTACATGGACGGTAATAAATATTTATTTAATGAATTTAAATGATATATATTTTATAATAATGTTTCTTTAAATCTGAATTATTATTTACCTATATTTCATTCCATCTGTTAAAAATTGAAAAAATGTTCATGTGTACGTACGACCTATGAAGCAGTTAATACTCAACATAATAAAAATGAAGCAGTTAATACACAACACAATAATAATAATAAAATATTTTTAGAAAACAAGTGGTAATATGTTTTAAATAGATCATATCTGATTTTATATATAGGTATATGTTTTTGGTACGTATCTATGATAAATTTAAATTTATAATAAAGGAGGATAAATGGACTGATGAGGAAATTTGAACTTGAAGTTATGGTTTTCTTAACTCAATTTCCATTCATTGGGTTATAATTATACTTCATTGACTATGTTAGAGCATGATTATGTGTGAAATGACCTCTAACTATAATATTTTTTATTTCCATTTTTTATGGGTATTTTTTGTTACACAAAATCACTTCATTGATTTATTCTCACTTCAATGATATGATCTTTTTAAGGTATTTCATCTTAATTTCCACTCCATTGAGGTACATTTTGTATTATTAACCTATTTAGTTCTATGTTTTGTATATATTCCCCATTTTAATTATTTAACATGAATATATATTTTTTCATGATGATTAATGTTTTAATTAAATCTTACTCTTATAAAGGGTTATGATTTAAATTTTATCAAATATGTTAAGATTTATTTTAAAGCCTCATATTTGGGAATGCCTTTAATTTAATTTAAATAATATTCTAATATATCCTTCATAAACTCCATATATATTCTTGTCCTATATATATTTAAGTGTTTCCATGTTTTATTCCAATTTCTATACTCTTTGGAAGTTAAATCAATCAATTAAAATTTTAAAATAAAATATAATTATATTTCTCCTTTGATCGGGTATATTTTTCAAAATTATTTACAAAAGTGAAATTTATTTACTAAAATGATTTATTAATTAATTTTTTTGTTATAATTGAATTTTTTAAGGTTTAAATGGAATACTTCTATTTTTTTCAGTATATTACATTTTTTACATTCTTTATAAAAGTCAAAAATAATATTTATTTTTAATATATATGTCGTTAAAATATTTTCCTACTGCTATAACCATTTACACTATTTAACTTCTTCTATGAGTTTTTATTGGTGTTACAAATAATGATCCTTAATTAAAGATTATTTTAATGGTTCACTTAAAATAAATTTTTTTCACCAAAGATTATGACTTTATTAAAAAATATATATTCCTAATGAATTGACAGTCATATTTTATCTCTTTTATTTGTTAATTTTATCTTGAAACATTCACTTTCTTATGATATTTTTTCACTAGAAATTAAATTTATATTTTATATTCATATAGTTTTTCTTATGGATGTGATTATTTACTAAATAGTAGACTATATACAGTGTTTTACTTTTAAATTTATTTCATTAACTGGGGAAATATTTATATTATAATTTCTTTACTTAATAGAGACATTTATTGATAATGAATATTGTTTATGAATTAAATTGATCATTAAATATACAAGGAATGCATTGGATATGCAGTGGTGGGTGGGTAATGTCTATAAATATCCACTTGATGCATCGACATGTCTCATGAGACAAACCAATTGTCTAGACTCATTAAATGGGTTTTAGCATATGCCTACCCATTGATTATATTTTATTTGAACAATGATTTGATAAAAAATATATCATGGTGTTTATGATCATGAAATCCAATATTAATAATTTATTTCATATAGAATTAAGTTATTATTATCCATGAGATTACTGAATTGATATTATCCATGGATTCATTTCATTCTTAAGTTATTAATTAAATGGAATGTGTTTTTTAGTTATTTACATTTATATATTGATTGTACCTTATTTAATCATGATAGCTTCTAATGTACATAACCCTAATTAAGAATCTAGGATCACCCTTTAATTGTTTTTATTTCCACATGATATGATGAAGTATATTATGAATAATATCAAGGATACAATAATGTTTCCTAAGATGTGTATTTTTTTTATTTCCAATGTAATATGGACATCATCTAAGTATCTAGTTCTCCATATTGTTAAACTAATTTATAATGCATGGTGATATCCCATGTACCCCATACCAATGTAATAAAGAAGTCACCAGATCTGGTTTACTAGAGTTGGTGTTTTTATAGTTTGTATTAGATGAATTTTAGTAGAAAAAATGGTAACTATATTTTAAAAAACATAGTTAACATGAGAATTATGAAAATAAATTATAGTAGTTGAGAACATTTACCATTATAGGAATTTTTATTTTATGGATCAATATTCATGATGATTATAAGATAACTCATTATATGACATGATTTAGAAATGGAACCTAAAAAATAAAGTGGATCAACACCTACAAACAATTTAGGTATTTCCATACTGAACAAGCCAAAACAGATTGTGTTTGAATTAAAAAGATCATGGATATATTTGGTAATTAGACTTAGGTTATGACAAGTAATAATGCCCATATAGGGAAACCTATTGTTCCATGGAATCATTTATGTTGTATCACTTAATATTCTAGAAGCTTCCATATTTTAAAAGAACTACTAATCCATTAGTAGATGAACAATTAACTAAGTCTCTTGGAAAGATATTCCTAGTGTTGAGATGTAATGAAAGTGAAAAGGTTATTATGATGGTGTATTGTTTGATATGAGATTCAAATAATTTTTTTCATTATAATAACATTTAACCTAAACACTTGGATCTGGTTTTGAAAATCAGAAACATTAAATTTTCAACATTGATATCGATAACTGTGACCCAATTTTGTTTCCATCAGAACCTTATAATATCAAAATGAACAACTATATCACTTAAATTCTAAAGGTAAATTTCGGTTTAGAGTTTTTTAAAATTAGGAAAAACCTGTATATAAATAATACCCAATGTTGTTAAATGACAATTCCTACCACTTAACCTAGTTTTTATTATTTTACATTAACTTGTCTTCATTATCCATGTAAACTCCATTGAATACATAATTCATTCAACATCATTATTTGTAACCTTGGGAGGAGTAAATGTAAGAAGGGTGAGCTCACATGGTAATTAAGAGTAAACATAATCATTAAAAATTGAAATTAATCAATGAAAATAAGAATTTAAAAAGGTTATAAAGACATAATTAGAGTTCTTGAGAGAATCATAAAAGAAATTTTTCCCATAAATACCTAAATAATAATTCATGAAACATAACATAAGGATTTAAAAAAGTAAAGATTCATAAAAATCAATAATAATTAGCTATTTGATATTATTCTTGATAAAAGTATTACCTCAAAAATATTGGTCAAATGAAACATTATAAACACATAAAAATCATAGATAAAACGTATTGGAATCTTGGAAAATGATAATTGTATAACCCTTATAGAACCCTTTTAATTGGAATAACCATATGAAAGAATTCTAATATATTTCTATAGATAATGTATTCTTTACCCAATGAATTTGAACTCTATCTGGGATCACCAATTTTATAAGTTATATTGGGTTCACCCGGTGTTATCTGGGTTTCCACCTAATATAATTTGTAAAGGGCTCGCCAGCTGCTATATTGGCCACCCCATCACATAAGTTGTAATGGGCAATCTTGTCCCTAACTGATCCTTCCCATCATAAAATATTTCTATGATCTACAACATGAATAAATAATATAGATATTTAATTTCAAAATAAAAAACATAAAAACAATCATTATTCATTTTCTATCTTGATTATCCCATGGAAAAAAATGGATTCATGTTAATCACTTTGATTCATGATTAACCAAGAGAAAAGAAATAGATTCCATAATAATCTCTTTAAAACAATCACACTCTAAACAAATCGAGAATGAGTATAATATCATTACAAAATATCCAAATTTGAGTATAATTAACAATAATAGTTGTTTATGTTGATGAATGGAAATATCATTAAAATACTATTAAATTATTTTTGAGGAAACACTACTGGAATATTGGTTTTTCCCCACAGTTACATACCAACGGTTTGATAGAACCGTTGGTGAAGGTGGTTTTTCCCAACGGTTCATTAGAACCATTGGCATAGATGTTCCCTGGGAGGTTTTTTCCCAACGGTTCATCAGAACCGTTGGGATAGATAGCTTTTCCCAACGGTTCTCATGAACCGTTGGGATAGATGTATGCTTTGGGGAGGTTTGTCCCAACGGTTCTAGAGAACCGTTGAGATAGATATACATATGCCAACGGTTTTTAAAAACCGTTGGCAAAGGTTCTCCCCAAATTCCCAGCCGCCTGTTCTCTCCCCCATTCACGATACACAACCCTAAAACGGGAGCAGCAGCCGATTTAGGCGATTTTGGAGGTACTGCCGGCCGGACCTTGAATCTTCCAGCTCTTATTCTTCTTCTTTATCTGAAAACGTATTCAAATGTTTGGATAGTATTTAAACGTATTTTCATTTTTCCCATCAGTTTAGGCGATTTTGGAGCTACTGCCGGCCGGACCATCCTAAGGGTGAGTTTTCTTGAAAATTCGTTTTTGGATTTTACCCCTTGAACATGGGATGTCATTTGTGAAAGGTTATATAAATCGAATTGATTGTTCGATTTCTGAATTGAATTGTAAATTAAATTAATTAAGGGTATTTTATGGTTTGCATTCCCCTTTTAACACATGAATGCCAATTATTTTTTAACACATGTTTTAATTGTATTGCCTTGCCAATGTGAGTAAAGTAGAGACTATGCTATGAATCTATGAAATTGGATTGAATTTATCCTATATTTTATGTTACCATGTTAGATATATTATAACTAATGCATGTGATATCTTTATAGTCTTGTTAGGAGTGTTCTATTAAAAATTCCCATGTGAGTGCTTGAATTTTCATTGAATTGCTAGCCATTATGAGTTATGTTGAGACCATGGTATGGAATTTATTGATTAAGCAAGGTAATCTCATTATCTTGTCATTACAACATGAGTAAATGAAGCTTCATTCTTTTCAGGTTATTATTTGATTGAGTCGCCATTTTGAGGTGAGTTGTATTAAATACCTTTGTTTTTGACCTTGGTATGTTTAATGAATTGTTTAAATGAAATGGAATTCATTAAATGATTAATAGTAAATAGTGATACATGGATTCTATTAGGATGCCAGGTATATAATCTTGTTTCTATTAACTTATACGCTTTATGTGATAAATGGATTCACAGTGGAATTCCACAGATAGACTCATTTCTTTGAATATTGATTAAGCCATGGGTGATACATGGATCCAAGGGAGGGATTCCATAGATAGACTTATTGAATGTAGAATTATATTCCAATTGATACATGGATTCTTATGATAATTCCATAGATAGACTTATTGAATGTAGAATTATATTCCTATTGATACATGGATTCTTATGATAATTCCATAGATAGACTTATTGAATGTATAATTATATTCCAATGCTATGCGTCTTGTGTGGTGGTGGTGTGGTTTATGTGTTTTATGGTAGTAGTGAAGTGTGTGATTATGTAGTTAATGTGAACCCATAGGTTGAGTATTTTGTGTTGTCTATATATCATGTATTTTTATGTTATTTCTACACATTCCCAACCAGAGTTGGATAAACGTACCAACGATCAGAGGTTTTGAGTTATGAGTATTTTTTCTAATATCTAGGATGGTGGTTATATGTTTGGATAGCTACCATGTATTCCCTACTCTTCCTTCAAAAGTGATTGACCATGTGTTTTTAGGCAAGATGCGATGTGATTGTCCATGTGTCTTCAGGTGAGATGTACTATGATTTCCCTAGTGTTTTTCGGTGAGGTGTGATGTGATAAGGCTATAATAAGATGTGGCATGTGGTTGGGGTCATGTAGGGTAGGAGGATGGCACAAGGTTGATGTTATTCATGTTCATGATACCCTACTAATATGGTTATGGGATGAGTCATGCTGTTATGTGATATAACACATTAAGTTCTTGTTGGTTTTACATTTTTTCAATAACACATTTGTATGTTTTTTTGACATGTGTAGTTGATACCTTGATTATTTTCTTCCTTTATCGTTTACATAAATGTATTTTCTATTATTGTTAATGCCTATTGAATTGTTTATAACAAAATTACTTATATAAATTCTTTTTACAGAATGGACAGAAGTTGGATGTATGAAACCGATCGGATCTCAGACGATTTTCAAAACAATTTGGAGAGCTTTATAGATTTTGCATTTCACAATGCTTCAGATAGTGGTCGCATACACTGCCCATGTTCCAATTGTGTTGGTAGACCTTGGTTGAGCCGTGAAGAAGTCAGCTACCACATAACCAAAAATGGGTTTCAAGCAAACTACTTTCTGTGGTATCACAATGGGGAGAAAACGAAATCTCAAATTGGTGATGATCGAAATGAAAAGACTGGAATGGAGAATTTGTTAGATGATCGGTTTCCGTTTATTCGTCATCATGAAAAAGAAAGGATTTCGACTCAAGAAGACTTCGATATGAGGACAACTGATGCATCTAGTGAAAATGATGATATTGATAGGGTGAAAAAATTGAATGATGCTGCCATGACTCCAGTATATCGACAATGCGATAAAATGAAAAAGCTGGAATTTTTAATCCGATTAATTCATGGGAAAACTATGTATGGGATTTCTAATACTGCAATCGATTACATTCTTACCCTCTTGAAGGATTTACTTCCAGATGATGCAGATATTCCCTCAAACCACTATATGGCATGGAAGTTAGTTGAGGAACTTGGATTTTCAAGAAACAAAATTCATGCTTGCCCGAAAGATTGCAGTTTATTCTGGGAGGAAACCGCTGAACGAAATGAATGTATAAAATGTGGCACATCCCGCTGGAAGTCAAAATCTGATGGAACACCATCCCGCGTTCCACAGAAATTAATGTGGCACTTTCCATTGATCCCCAGACTCCAGAATCTTTTTATGTCTGATGACATATCAATAAAAATGAGATGTCATGATACCGAGAGAAAGAAGACTGATGATGAGTTGGTTCATCCTGCAGATGGATTTGCATGGAAGAGATTTGATGCTCGACATCCTGATTTTGCAGATGACGTGCGTAATGTGAGGCTGGGTATTTCATGCGACGGTTTTAATCCGTTTGGGCAGATGCTTACTTCGCACAGCACATGGCCCGTTTTTATACACATTTATAATCTTCCCACATGGTTGAGTATGAAAAAATCTTTCACTTTCATGAGTATACTCATATCTGGTCCTTCTGATCCCGACATTGATATTGATGTATACATGCAACTTTTAATAAAAGAGTTGAAACTTCTTTGGGATGTGGTTGTGCGCACTTACGATGCATGTTCGAAAGACATATTTCAGATGTGCGCTGCGCTTATGTGAACAATCAATGATTTTCCAGCTTATGCAATGATTTCTGGATGGAGCACGAAGGGGAAACTATCATGTCCAGTTTGTATGAAGAATACACGATCCAGAAGACTGAAACATCGTTGTAGTTTCAGTTTTATGGGACATCGACGATTTTTTCCAAAGGATCATCCATATAGAATGAATCGTCGAAGATTTGATAATACTATAGAGACCGATGATCCACCTCAGCATATGTCTGGAACTGATGTGCTTAATGAATTGAAAGATTTCAGTTTTTCGTTCGGGAAGGGTCAAATGAAATCTGGAAAGAGAAAGAATGTTTCCACAGAAACCTGTTACAATTGGAGGAAGATGAGTATCTTTTTTGATTTGCCTTTTTCGTCAACCAATTTGCTACGTCATTGCTTAGACGTAATGCATATTGAAAAGAATATATGTGAAATTTTTCTTTCAGTTCTTCTAAATATCAAGGGGAAGACAAAAGATGATTTACGATCTCGACGTGACTTGGTGGATTGGGGCATCATTCCGAATCTGTTGATAATTTATCCCAACAATCCATGGGTCATATGTGACGTATACGAGCCAACCTGGGAAGAATCCGAGTGGCGGTGTGGCCGGGATAAGTCTAAGTGGCTCTCTTTTGTTTAAAATGAACACCATTTTAAGTACATACGGAAAAATGACCAAACGGATTCGGTTTCTGTTGAAACTTTAGGAGAACGATCCATGGGTCATATGTGATGTGTACGAATCAACCCCGCCACAATCGGAGACACGGTGTGGCCGACACCACTCAAAGCGTCGGTCTTTTGTTTCAAAAAGACATCATTTTAAGTGAAAATCATCAAGTGACATACGAAAAACCAACCAAAGGCATTCGAACTGTGTCGATACTTTAGCACAAGGATCCATGGGTCGTATGTGACGTGTACGAGTCAATACCGCCTCAATCCGAGGAGCGGTGTGGCAGACACCGTTCTAACTGTGTATCTTTTGTTTAAAATGGACAGGATTATAAGTGAAAATAACAACTGACATACGCAAAACTGACCAAACGTATTCTGAATCTGTTGATAATTTATCACAACGATCCATCAGTCATATGTGACATGTACGAGCCCACTTGGGCTCAATCCGAGTCGCGGTGTGCCCGGGATCAGTCTAAGTGGCTCTCTTTTGATTAAAATGGACATCATTTTAAGTACATACAGAAAACCGACCAAACGCATTCGGTTTTCGTTGAAACTTTAGAAGAACGATCCATGGGTCATATGTTAGGTGTACGAATCATCCCCGCGTCAATCCGAGGCGCGGTGTGGCCAACACCGCTCTAACTGTGTCTGTTTTGTTTAAAATGGGTAGGATTATAAGTGAAAAGAACTGGCATACGCAAAACCGACCAAATGCATTCGGTTTCCATTGAAACTTTAGGAGAACGATCCATGGGTCATATGTGACGTGTACCAATCATCCCCGTCTCAATCGGATTCCACATATAATTGTCATCTAAATTTTAAATTGAATTCTATATGAATTATGTATGTTTATGAATTGTAATTTAATTATGGATGTCTATAGTTTCAGGATCCATTATATGTTAAATGTGTATTAATTTGTTCGTAATTGTATATGTATGTTTTATTTTATTACAGGTACAATAGTTGGATCAAAAATGAGGTGAAAATGAGGCCTGATGAGATGATAGGTGCCTGATGTACAGGGGAGAGGGGCTGTCAAATTACAGGTTGCTGCAATTTGCAGCATAGGGTATGCCAACGGTTTTAAACCGTTGGCATATAATTCTAAATAAGTTTTTACCAACGGTTCAATGAACCGTTGGTAAATATCTCTTTTCCCAACGGTTTAGAACCGTTGGGAAAGAGTTCACCCATGGAAAACTATCCCAACGGTTTTGAAGAACCGTTGGGATAGTTAAGGTATTTTGGTTTTTCCCAATGGTTTGGGAGAAACCGTTGGGAAAAACTATCCCAACGGTTCACCCAAACTGTTGGGATAGAGTGCCTTCTGTCAGCCTACCCCAACGGTTTCCAGTAAACCGTTGGGAAAGGTTTTCCCCACGGCTTACTTCCCCATGGTTGGGAGAACCGTTGGTATATTATATACCAACGGTTTGAGGGGCTTTCCCAACTGTTCACAACCGTTGGGAAATAGTGTATTTCCAGTAGTGAAAATAATATTTTTATTGTGAAAATATATTTTTAAAAACAATAAATTTATAAAATATTTGAAAAATACCTTTTATTTTAAAACAACCTTGTAAAAATATAAATTAATCTTTTAAAAAATCATTTAAAACATTTCTTGAGGAAAATATAATTTCTATTCAAAAAAATTATTAAAAACACTTTTAAAATTCCTTTTATTTTAAAATATCATTGAAAACTTATAAAGAATGCTTCAAATAAAAAAATTTCATGATAACCTAAAATTAGGTTTATACTATACAGGTTAAAAAATATTCCATTTAAATTCATGGTAAAAACTAAATAAGAATTATTCGTAAAATGAAATGAATATTCCTTTCAAATTTTTTGTAAAAAGTCAAACATGGTTAAAAATGTATTTAATAATTATTTCAAAGAATGTTACAAAAAAATTGAAAACAGTTTTAGAAAACATTTATTCTAAATAAATAACCATATGATAATAAAATTCATGAGTTTTTTGTGAGATGGATAACAAGTTTTCATTGTTGGAAATATAATCATAAATAATCCCTACAAACGATGAGATTGTATCATAAAACTCTTACCCTATTGGTAACTCTGAATTATAATCCCCATTAAAGAATAAAATTTAATGAAAATTATAATATAAATAAAATAATGGAATTAATTATATAATATGTAAAATAGGTAATATATACACCTCATAGAATAAGATACATGTATATCATAACTTATGTCCCAAAGAAGGAAAATTGAGACAAAAATACATTACTGATTTATTAACATTTAAATCATAAACCTGATAAAAGAGACTAAAACGTGTGGCACTAACCTTACTTATAAAAGGACACCCACTATCCTTTCTTATTCGCAAATTAAAACCCTTTTTTAGAAACTATCAACCCAAATAAAATCCAATAATACCACCCCTTATACTAGAATCCTTATTTTTGTGTATGGGTATATTAAATATTTCTTATGGGTATATTAAATATTTCTAATGGGTATATTAAATATTTCTTATGTAGAATAAATAATTTTGACGTTTTGAACCCTATACTAGAATACTAATACACAATTTACCACATCTCTATAAAACATTTAAGAACAATCATTAAAATAATTCAAATCATTAAATTTGATAATATACCCATTAGAAATATTTAATTCAAAATAAATAGAAATAGTGGTGGTGACTCCTTTGAATGGTGACACAACACTGGTGGTGAGTCTTGATAACGGTGACTCATCTAGATGGTATATTGTCTCAACAATTATTGAAATTTCAATTCTACATATAGGTTAACTACAATGGTGACTTAGGTATAGCGATAAGTCTTTCCGACACTTAGACAAATTTTTATCCTAGGGAAAGGTCATCTTAAATGGTGACTATACTTTGGTGGCTTGTTTTTTCTATACTCTTCCAAAAAAAAATTCCAACGGTGAGTCATCCTCTAATAGTGAGTTTTTACAATACTTTCCAAATTTATAATCTGGCAGTTTCCTCAATGGTTAGTCATCCTTGGTGATGAATCTTCCTCAATGGTGAGTCATTTTTATCAAAATGTCTCCAATTATCCTTATATGGTAAAATTCTACAATAAAACATAAAACTCATTAGTATAATAATAAAAATGATTTTTTGATCATTAAAACAAGGGTTCCAACAATATCCCACCTTTTGATGATCATAAATAATGAAATTTTATAAACTAGGGTAATAAAGGTAAAGATCAAAAGTAAAAAAGATACACAAAGTATCAAAGGAAATATAAAATGAATTTCGGTATGATATTAAATGAATACTAATATATAAGTAAATGTCATATAGTATTCTCCCCATTTTGGGATTATGAAAAAGTATAAATAAAATAGAAAATGAAGAATAATAGAATAAGAGGAAGAATCGAATTCCCATTAACGAAGTCAATGAAATTTCAACCAAAATTTTTCAACAAAATGACATACAATAATACCCAAAAAAGAAAAATAGTTTCATCATTAATTATTCTTAGGTTGAGTTGAATGAATCAAGGGTTATTTTTCATTCCCTTTTTTTGAAGATGAAGTCTTAGAAAGTAAATCTGAATGAACTCGAGGGATAGTTATCGGGACTTCAGTTAGAGAGGGAGTCTCTCTGATGAAGTTTGAGCTAAGATGTTGAATGGTTTCCCTGTGAGAGAGAGATAAAAAGTCTAGAAATGCGATGGTAGATGATTATTTGGGTATATAGTTATACCAAGCCTAAAGAACTCTGTTTTAGAAGTTAGAGGAGTCATATGAGCTATAATAGGCATGGAATCCTAATCCAAAACAGTAGTTCTAGAAACATGCAAAAATGGTTTCATCATATTTAGGAAATCCAAAAATTGGTTTCCACCTCCCTCCATAGAACTAATGAAATATTTATTATATTCCATAAAAATATTAATCACTGGATTCATGACCATTTACTGATACATTTTTTCTTTAAATTCATGGGTAATAGGAGGCATCCTCATATTTTCAACCAAGAACTTGAAATTAGCTTTCAAATCATGTTTAGTATATATCCTAGACAAATAATAATTTATAGTTTTTGTGATAGTATCTCTATTAGGATTCATGTCGTTAATGTACTCCCTGGCCATCATATTTACATTGTCACTACTATGTCTAATTTTTCTCAAAGTCTCCTATGGTAAGTCTGGAAAATCACATGAATCATCTCAAAGCTCTTCTCTCACAACAGATTAGATCAAGTCAAAATAAACATGAGGAGGAAGAGTTTCACATGATTAAGAATCCCTGAAAGTAATATTTTCTATCCTATGGAGAAAATAATCCAAGGAATCTATGAAAGAGGACCTCATTTCATCCTCTGTGGATCTCATAGATTCTATTTCATTTTACATCCTTCTATTTTCCACCGCCACTTCTCTAGTATGGAGCATCACCTTGGGATGAATGTGCATAATTAAAAGCCCCAAATGTAACACCACGAGCTTCCATGATACGCTTCTCATTTAATAATGCAATAGCTTGCATGGTACGCAAGTTCGAGTTCTAACACACCGCGACTAATCAAAGTAGCCGTTATGAATAGTAATAACCACTTTTTAAAATTATAGAAATTTTATATTTCAAAATGGACTTCATTTTTGTATTCGTAATATCTAAATTATCCAAAGTTTAATTTTTTGTAACTTTCTGAGAACTTCCAATATTTTATGAATAGTGATAAATACTTAAAACAACTTTTTTCATCAAAATAATTTATTGTGATAAATTATACTATTTAGTGGTTTCAAAGTATAATTAGAATATATTTTTACCATTTTATCCAATGGTGGTCATTAGAATTAATTTAACATTGAAATTGGACATAAAAAATTGCCAATCTTTTGATATAAATTGTTTCTTAAAAACACGCTATTTGTTGTGATAGCGGGAATTGATTATAAAATTAATTAATGCAACTTATATGTTTGGAATTTTGTAAAATAGACATCATTTTTGAATTCGGAATATCAATTATAGCTTAGGGTGAAATTTTGGCATTGTTCAGAAAAACTTCAAATTTTGATGAATAGTGAAACCACTAAGTGGTAGTTAAATAACTGATTTTTCGTTTAAATGAAATATTACCACTTCTGTGATTTGATTTTCAAAAATCCGACATACATGGTTTTCATTAAGAAGTAAAATGTGGTTCAATGAGATTAAAATAATTTTTTGGTGAATAGTAACTTTTAAGTTCTTAATCGCGATTAGAGGTAATTAGTGTAGTTTAAGGTAAAAATAATGTTTTAATAATATGAGAGGAGATTGACACTTGTCCTACTCCTATTGTATGAGTCATGGCCGACCAATAAAACCCATGGGTCAACTTGGGGACCCCATGGAGCCCCTTTAGTTAGAAAATGACATAAATACCTTCTATTTAATGTTAAAGTAAAAAATGACACAAACATAAAATGTTTTACTAGAACAATTTTTACATGGGGTTATACAAGTCATATTTTTGACTATAAATATTCATTGGAAATATAAAAAGATTTCCTACATCATAGTATTTTTTTATAATTTTTAGACATTAAATAAATTAAATTAGTTATGACATCATGATGATGCAGCGATGACATCATTATTTAACGATTTAAATAAAATGAGAAGATAATGTAAAATCCAAGGGTTACACTTGTCCAAAGACTATTGGATGGGTAGATTTCGAACCCTTATCACCTTAGCCACGAATTATATAAGTGTGGGACCTTTAGAATCCGAAAAGCATTGTGTAATAATGTAACATTTCAATCTTTCCAAAAGAGCCCCTCCTCTCCACTTTTAAAAGGCCCCCACCTCTACCACCTCATTTACACCTTAAAGCCATTTGGCTCGGCCAAACTCTGCCCAAATACTCTCCCAACTTCCCTCTCTTACTCCTAGAAGCCTCACTTTGGGCATAACTCTTCCCAAGGAAGCCTTTGGCTCAAATCAAAAAGAGTTACCTGATTTTGAGGTAATGTATTCTCTAATGTTGTTTTGTTTTATTTTTCTTCTCCAACCCCCTAAACTCTTTTTATTCATTTCTTTTGTAACAAAACCAATATCCTCAATATACTAGGATGTTGTTATAATAAGGATTCGAGCTACACTTACACACACCTACCTCTAATGGTTAAAGAACATACGGTTTCTGTGGATGGCGAATTTCTGCCTCACGAAACGATGATTGTTCAACACTAATATAACACCTTCAAAGGTGGCCATTAAGATGTCACTATATTTATATATGATATATAATGTGTTTATGTTTTACTTATGCTTCTGTATTTCTAATTTATGGCATACTTTATGATTTCCATTATGGGTAAAACGCGATAATTTCATTTTAGGAAGTGCGGACTACCGCCCCCTCAAAGTGATTTGAATCGTTAATTCCATATGTGGGATGTATAAAGGATGATGTAAATGGTATTATACACTATATTATACTGTAATTATATTATACATTTATATCATTATGATTTCGTTCCATTAAATATGAAATTGAAATGAAAGTAGCATTCATGCGTACGTACGGCTTACCGTCTCCATGAACGGTGCATTTCATTTCCTACCTCTAAATGTTATGTAATATTATAAATGAATGTATATACTGGATATATAAGATATATATGACATCTAGATCATGAATATAATTCTGGAGATAATGGATATTCTACCACATAAACAACTTGTAATTATAAGATGTTTATTTTTGACTCAAGTACCAAAGATCGACAAAACGACCGTTATTAACTTAAATAATTACATAATGTTCATATCATTGTAATAAGTGATATAATAAGGATAATGAAATTGAAAATGGTTCTTAATAAGGTATATATTAACTCTAGTTTATTATTCAGGAGGTTAAAGAATGGTTGAGTCAAGTCAGACATGAGGTAAGGGAACTTCTTAACCCAACTTCCATTTTTTGGGTTAATCTCCTACTTTCAAATTATGTCATGATTATATCTTATTTTGTATTCTTTATGTGTACCTATAGTGAATACACATAATATATCTATTTTATTTTAAAAATGATCTTTTTAAGGACTTCGTCTCAATCTCCTTTCATTGAGGCATATTTGGTTTTATACACAATTTTCTTTTATACGGTGTATAAATCCCTTTGACTTTTACGTTTATTCAAAAGGAATCTTTTTATACGAAGCGTTTTACTAAACGACAAAAAGGGAATGTTTTTCTTTCCTTACATATGTGGCGACAATGACTTCTCCGCCGCCGTGGCCATTATTTGAGTTCCGGCTTCCTCTACAAGCCATAACTGTTTTTAAATGATTTAAAAAAAAGAGAGATATTTTTCTCAAATGTATGAAAATCCAGTGAAAATATATACGTATTTAACGCAAGCTTAAAAATGTTGTTAGAAAACCTGACTCTCGAGTGTGGTAGATAGGAAGGGATTGGGCGTGGACCCATCATGGCCTGCAATTAGTCGAGCAGTCTCAGAATTAGTTATTTTGTTTTCAGAAGCTTGCATAATGTTTTCAGAAAAACACTGGAGTATATTTGAGCAATTTTAAATGTAAGTATCTTCTAAAAAATTAAACCGGTATTTTGATACCGCAATTAATTTCAAATGGTATTTTAAAAAATGGTATTCCTAAATGTTTATATACCATTTTTCATATAAGGAATGCATTGGACTTAATAAGTGACGGGTGGAGCCCGCTATAGCTCCTCGATGCATCGGCAGGTCTCATGAGACAAACTAGTGTCTTGGCACGAGGCCTTGACAAAATCTTATTTGTGGTCTTGGCACGAGGCCTTGGCTACGTGGTTATGATAGTCTGGCATTATGCATTCCATCATTATGAAAGTGGTTATTGATATTGCATGTGATTATTCGACCAGTAGAATATCCATGTGAAGAAGTATATGGCATTATCTCATTTTACTTTTGCCATATTATGTTGAAGTTCAAGTTTAAAAGGTTTTTTTTAGTTATACATTGCCTTAAATGTTAATGTTTATTTATGAAAGCTTCCGCAATATTGTTATCCTTACTGAGCATCTGAGCTCACCCCTTTCAATGTTTTAATATTTTCCAGGATGTGAAGAAGTATTTTTAGGAATGACCTGCAGGGATAGTCAGAAGAGGATATGAGTGTGGACTATGAAGAACATGTTATTGTAGTTTGTTTACTTTTTGATGTAATGAAAGACTTATGAATGTATCTAGTGTTTCCAAGGCTACTAAACTAATCGGTCATTCGAGACTTGATCTTTTGTGATCATGCCAATGTTACGAAGTAATGCACCGACTCTGGGTAGCTGGGGTCGGGGCGTTACAGTTGGTATCATAGGCAGTTTAGTACTAACCTTGGAAGCTAGATTTAGATAAACTCTGATTAGAGCACATAGCCCAAGGATAGACTTTGAGGATTAGTATAGAAGAACTTCCTAGAATTTTGGTATTATAGAGATTTTGTGAGTTTTCCGAACAATACATCCCTGTCTGGATACGAGCAGGTAGAGGCGGCTCTGGCACAGATGTACCTAGGGGTAAAACCCTAAAACACCGCTTTAAGCTAGACTCGAATGGGAACTGGTGCACGACAATGGGCCTTTCTGCACTCTTGGTTACGACACTCCCGGGGGATATGCTTAGGATAATTCTAGTTTTCTTTACAAACCACTATGAACGGTTATGAGTATATAATTCCTCAAAGAAAACCTTTTTATGATTATGGATTATATCCATAAATAGTTCAATTTATGTTAAGTGTTTTATAAGTATGGTATTATGTATTTTGATTCATAAACTAACCTAGTTTATGCCATTGTATAGAAATGGTGCCCAGTAGAAGGAATGTGAACTCCAGCAATATGTATGATCCAAAGAGTAAGAAGGATCGTATCTTTCACGGTATTAAGCCAAAATTTCGAAGGAAAATAGTCTCCCATGTGTTCTCAACATATGAAGAAATAGTATCATGTGTTAATAAGATAAGTAAAGAATTCTCTGAGTCCTATGGCTTTGAAGCGAAGTAAGAGACGAAAGGGATGGAAGAGAGAATGATGGATAAAGGGATGAGGGGAAAGAATAATTTTCCAATATGTGGTAATTGTGGGAAGAAACATCATGGAACTTGCCTAAAGGGAATGGGAATTTGTTATAAGTGTAGAGAAAAAGGACACAAAGTGTGTGACTGCAAGGGTAAGAAAATGGTTTCAAATGTACAATGCTTCTTCTGCAAGGATTGGGGACACTACGCAAACCAATGTCCAAATCATCAGAGTATGCCCCAAATGATGTTATTGGATAATAATCAAGTTATGATACTACCATAGATGAGGAGTAATGATTATATTTCTTATGTTGTTATTAATGAATTTTGTAATTTGAGTGTTGTATCAATGATGTACTGGTTATAATAATTATGGAGTATATAAGGATTGTACTGCTGTACTATTTCATCAAGGACTTGAGATTGTGTGGAACCAAGAAAAGTGACTCCACAGTAGGTTAAATTTTTGGAAAATATATGGTTGAGAGAAAGATAAACCATAATATGGTTCTGATACCGAGATAGTGATTTTGGAATAAGACGTGATTGATTTGGATAAATTATATTGGATATTCTTAACTTCCTTGAAACTGATTGATGATTTGTATACATTTTTTTTGATAGGAGGAGTATATCTAGTATTCTATAAGGAATAAGGGATCATGGTAATTCAGTATGTTTAAAAAGAATACATGATGAAGGTGTTCACATGTTGATACATGGAAAAAAGGATCTTCATTATGTTTACCTTCCTTATAAAATTTGGACTGTGAGCTGGACAGAAGTATTTTGGATAACTATAAAGGTTGGAATGGATTAAGTTGATCTTTGGATAGTATTGTTTAAGGTTAAAAAAAATTATGAAGATTATTTTTGGAATATTATAATACTATAGTTTTAGGAAAAGGACAACCTGCAGGGTGGGGCATAACCTGACGCGTCGGACAAAGCTGCAGGAATTGAACCCACAACCATAGTGCGACAGGCCTTTATTTCCTACCACTATCCTACAGGAAGTCCCTGGTTATTACAAAATAATTTTACTAATCTAAATGGTATGTGTTAACATTTGGAACCTTATAAAATTAGGATAAGTACAATATTTTTGGGTTCTATTCTCTTTTTGAGTGAAAGGTGAATTGAAAGGTTGAAACTCTAATTGTCAAGCATAAATATATATATATACCTATCTGTTATTCAATGAATAAATTAATTCTTAAACTTTAGTAAAGGGATATTAAAACAAAAAAATGTGTTACCCTAATACCTAATGTCTTGTTGAACTGATGATATTTTAAATCAACATAGATTGAAGGCTTTGAGGCCCTCAATTTGACAGTTGATTGTGATTGATGACCTCAATCACTCCCTACAAATATTTACGTTTTTCCTCCAATTATATGTCTCTAATTGACACCAATGTTCTCCTTATCGAGATCATAATTTTGTGGTGACTTTCTTATTTTCATTTCCCTCTTATTAAGGATAAATTTTATTAACCTTATTTCCGATGTGGGTTTTCCACAAATGTATTTTATCTTTTAAACCTTTTATTTTCAAAGAAAAATTTCAAATTTCGAGGACGCAATTTATTTAAGGAGGGGAGAATGTAACACCCTAAGCTTCCATGATACGCTTCTCATTTAATAATGCAATAGCTTGCATGGTACGCAAGTTCGAGTTCTAACACACCGCGACTAATCAAAGTAGCTGTTATGAATAGTAAAAACCAATTTTTAAAATTATAGAAATTTTATATTTCAAAATGGACTTCATTTTTGTATTCGTAATATCGAAATTATCCTAAGTTTAATTTTTTGTAACTTTCTAAGAACTTCCAATATTTTATGAATAGTGATAAATACTTAAAACAAATTTTTTAATCAAAATAATTTATTGTGATAAATTATACTATTTAGTGGTTTCAAAGTATAATTAGAATATATTTTTACCATTTTATCCAATGGTGGTCATTAGAATTAATTTAACATTGAAATTGGACATAAAAAATTGCCAATCTTTTGATATAAATTGTTTCTTAAAAACACGCTATTTGTTGTGACAGCGGGAATTGATTATAAAATTAATTAATGCAACTTATATGTTTGGAATTTTGTAAAATAGACATCATTTTTGAATTCGGAATATCAATTATAGCTTAGGGTGAAATTTTGGCATTGTTCAGAAAAACTTCAATTTTTGATGAATAGTGAAAACACTAAGTGGTAGTTAAATAACTGATTTTTCGTTTAAATGAAATATTACCACTTCTGTGATTTGATTTTCAAAAATCCGACATACATGGTTGTAATTAAGAAGTAAAATGTGGTTCAATGAGATTAAAATAATTTTTTTGGTGAATAGTAACTTTTAAGTTCTTAATCGCGATTAGAGGTAATTAGTGTAGTTTAAGGTAAAAATAATGTTTTAATAATATGAGAGGAGATTGACACTTGTCCTACTCCTATTGGATGAGTCATGGCCGACCAAGAAAACCCATGGGTCAACTTGGGGACCCCATGGAGCCACTTTAGTTAGAAAATGTCATAAATACCTTTTATTTAATGTTAAAGTAAAAAATGACACAAACATAAAATGTTTTACTAGAACAATTTTTACATGGGGTTATACAAGTCATATTTTTGACTATAAATATTCATTGGAAAGCTAAAAAGATTTCCTACATCATAGTATTTTTTTTATAATTTTTAGACATTAAATAAAGTAAATTAGTTATGACATCATTATTGAACGATTTAAATAAAATGAGAAGATAATGTAAAATCCAAGGCTTACACTTGTCCAAAGCCTATTGGATGGGTAGATTTCGAACCCTTATCACCTTATACACGAATTATATAAGTGTGGGACCTTTATAATCCGAAAAGCATTGTGTAATAATGTAACATTTCAATCTTTCCAAAAGAGCCCCTCCTCTCCACTTATAAAAGGCCCCCACCTCTCCCACCTCATTTACACCTTCAAGACATTTGGCTCGGCCAACCTCTTCCCAAATACTCTCCCAACTTCCCTCTCTTACTCCTAGAAGCCTCACTTTGGGCAGAACCCTTTCCAAGGAAGCCTTTGGCTCAAATCAAAAAGAGTTACCTGATTTTGAGGTAATGTCTTCTCTAATGTTGTTTTGTTTTATTTTTCTTCTCCAACCCCCTAAACTCTTTTTATTCATTTCTTTTGTAACAAAACCAGTATCCTCAATATACTAGGATGTTGTTATAAGAAGGATTCGAGCTACACTTACACACACCTACATCTAATGGTTAAAGAACATACGGTTTCTGTGGATGGCGAATTTCTGCCTCACGAAACGATGATTGTTCAACACTCATATAACACCTTCAAAGGTGGCCATTAAGATGTCACTATATTTATATATGATATATAATGTGTTTATGTTTTACTTATGCTTCTGTATTTCTCATTTATGGCATACTTTATGATTTCCATTATGGCTAAAACGCGATAATTTTATTTTAGGAAGTGCGGACTACCGCCCCCTCAAAGTAATTTGAATCGTTAATTCCATATGTGGGATGTATAAAGGATGATGTAAATGGTATTATACACTATATTATACTGGAATTATATTATACATTTATATCATTATGATTTAGTTCCATTAAATATGAAATTGAAATGAAAGTAGCGTTCATGCGTACGTACGACTTACCGTCTCCATGAACGGTGCATTTCATTTCCTACCTCTAAATGTTATGTAATATTATAAATGAATGTATATACTGGATATATAAGATATATATGACATCTAGATCATGAATATAATTCTGGAGCTAATGGATATTCTACCACATAAACAACTTGTAATTATAATAAGTTTATTGTTGACTCAAGTACCAAAGATCGACAAAACGACCGTTATTAACTTAAATAATTACATAATGTTCATATCATTGTAATAAGTGATATAATAAGGATAATGAAATTGAAAATGGTTCTTAATAAGGTATATATTAACTCTAGTTTATTATTCAGGAGGTTAAAGAATGGTTGAGTCAAGTCAGACACGAGGTAAGGGAACTTCTTAACCCAACTTCCATTCTTTGGGTTAATCTCCTACTTTCAAATTATGTAATGATTATGTCTTATTTTGTATTCTTTATGTGTACCTATAGTGAATACACATAATATATCTATTTTATTTTAAAAATGATCTTTTTAAGGACTTCGTCTCAATCTCCTTTCATTGAGGCATATTTGGTTTTATACACAATTTTCTTTTATACGGTGTATAAATCCCTTTGACTTTTACGTTAATTCAAAAGGAATCTTTTTATACGAAGCGTTTTACTAAACGACAAAATGGGAATGTTTTTCTTTCCATACATATGTGGCGAAAATGAATTCTTCGCCGCCGTGGCCATTTTTTGAGTTCCGGCTTCCTCTACAAGCCATAACTGTTTTTAAATGATTTTAAAAAACGAGAGATATTTCTCTCAAATGTATGAAAATCCAGTGAAAATATATACGTATTTAATGCAAGCTTAAAAATGTTGTTAGAAAACCTGACTCTCAAGTGTGGTAGAAAGGAAGGGATTGGGCGTGGACCCATCATGGCCTACAATTAGTCGAGCAGTCTCAGAATTAGTTATTTTGTTTTCAGAAGCTTGCATAATGTTTTCAGAAAAACACTGGAGTATATTTGAGCAATTTTAAATGTAAGTATCTTCTAAAAAATTAAACCGGTATTTTGATACCGCAATTAATTTCAAATGGTATTTTAAAAAATGGTATTCCTAAATGTTTATATACCATTTTTCATATAAGGAATGCATTGGACTTAATAAGTGACGGGTGGAGCCCGCTATAGCTCCTCGATGCATCGGCAAGTCTCATGAGACAAACTAGTGTCTTGGCACGAGGCCTTGACAAAATCTTATTTGTGGTCTTGGCACGAGGCCTTGGCTACGTGGTTATGATAGTCTGGCATTATGTATTCCATCATTATGAAAGTGGTTATTGATATTGCATGTGATTATTCGACCAGTAAAATATCCATGTGAAGAAGTATATGGCATTATCTCATTTTACTTTTGCCATATTATGTTGAAGTTCAAGTTTAAAAGGTTTTTTTAGTTATACATTGCCTTAAATGTTATTGTTTATTTATGAAAGCTTCCGAAATATTGTTATCCTTACTGAGCATCTGAGCTCACCCCTTTCAATGTTTTAATATTTTCCAGGATGTGAAGAAGTATTTTTAGGAATGACCTGCAGGGATAGTCAGAAGAGGATATGAGTGTGGACTATGAAGAACATGTTATTGTAGTTTGTTTACTTTTTGATGTAATGAAAGACTTATGAATGTATCTAGTGTTTCCAAGGCTACTAAACTAATCGGTCATTCGAGACTTGATCTTTTGTGATCATTCCAATGTTACGAAGTAATGCACCGACTCTGGGTAGCTGGGGTCGGGGCGTTACACCAAAAATGTCGTTCATCATTTTCATTGTTCTTGGTAACCATGTAAGGTAGATTTTTCAACAAAAAACTAACATATAATTGAATCTTTTATCTAAAAGAATCCAAGTCATGTCTAGTGATACGATCAATTGGTACTGAAGGAACAACAAGGATAGGTAAGGGTGAAATAGGATCAGACCTGGTAGGCTCATTAGAAAAAAAACCCTCTAATTGACCTGTAGTATCAATATGATCTACTAAGGATCCCTAAAGATCCCTTTATTCTCCAATAGTAGGTCCACCATGCTTTGGTGGACTTCCAAGAAACATATCCCATTCCTCAAACATAGGGTCTATCCAACTAAATAAATACATACCAAGATATTTTCCACAATGAGAACTAGAAACTATATATACAACTACAACAAGAAAAACACTCATACACTCAACTAATCTATACACAACCACTATCTTATCAATAAAAGTGGGATCAAATTCTATCTTCTCACTAACTAGTTAATCGACAATAAAATGAACAAAATCTTTTTGAACATCATCAGCATGAACATTGATGTCTCCACCAACATTAGGGTCGACTGGATTACTTTCTATAATTAGGTATTTATCCCCCCAAACTGATGCTTCCTTCTCTTCTCCAGCTGACCTATCAACTTATTCAACAAGGTTGGGTCATTCTTTAGATCTAGATAAAAATAATCCTATAGAAGGGATAAGTGTATGAGGTATTTCAACATTCTTAGATCAAATGAATCCACTATGACCATCATAACCTCCATCATTATCACTTGAATCTCCATATCCATTTCCATCACATTCCTCATCTTCTTCTTCATACTATTCATCATAATAACCATTTCCACCATTTTCATTATTTTCAAAGTATTTGGAAGAACTCCTGAACTATTATTCACTAGAAATTTCATTTTCTTCATCTTCAATACTTTCTTTTAATAGTTTCTCTCTAACATGAAGAGACCTAGGTTGAATAAGATAACCAAAAGATATATCATGATATCTCTGAGGTAAATCTGGTTCACTACCTTCATCAACATAAAAGTATTTTTCCCTATCACTAGAGGAAGCAACCTCCTCTTTCTCTTCAACTAAATACTCAACAACTTCATCTGGCTCTAAACCAAGGTCTACAAGATCCTTTTGTCTAGATTCATGATCATCTAGACTGAAATCATAACATAGCCTCTCACTATCATCAGCCCATTACTTTTTACTATAATTCCAACTGATTTTCATTATTTTTCCAATAAGACTATTAATTAAAAAGCCTCCATAACTCACTACTATTTCTTCACCTTCATTAACTAAACCATTGGATTCTAGAATGGCCAAAAGATACATAAGATATATTAAGGAAGTGTATCTAGATGAAGGCTTTCACATATACATCATGTGAAGCATTAAGTATCTACACAGGTTAATCTTCTCTCCTATTTTCATTAGACATAAAAGATAAACATCTTGATACCGCATCATGGAAAATTAAAATTTTCTAAAACATAGTGTATGCTGGATAAACTTGAAAAGAAACTTTCATTCACCATCATTTTTAGAGAAAACTAGTCTTCTAACTATTCCATCACCAATTAACTCAGCCATGAAATCTTTATAAATAATGTTATCACCGTCATATGAAATGGTTCCTTGATAGTATTTTGTAACTCCTTCATGATGAACCCTCAAATAGTTATCCCACTATCTTAAATAAAAGAAAACATTAAATCCATTGATTTTACTTCTTACCCAAACTTCGTTTTCAAAAAAACTGTACTAAAAAATGATAAAACATGTGCACCAACCTAGGTTAAAATGGTATCTATTTAGAAGAGAGCCATTACATAAATCCCTAGTTATTCATAAATTTGAGTACTAATGATTACCATGATAGAGAACACTCGCCTTTTACTTATTTTTTGGAACAACTAAACACTTAGCAAAGATTGGGGTGAATTGGATCAAAAAAATGAGCATCTTGAATAAATTCTGTACTTATTAGAAGGACATGACTCATCTCGAGAAGACTCTGAATCTTGCTTCAATCTAACCATGGTGATCGAATCAACAGGATCAGGTGAAGATGAGGAAAGGTCTATGGTTGGGATAGAAAGGTTCATAACATGGTTTAAGAGAAAAAGGAATGAGGTAAGTGAGTATTAGACCTAGACAAACATATAATTTATAACATTTGGGGATTTTAAAGATTCATAAATAGAAAAATAAAAATAAAATTCAAATTGAATTAAAGAATTAGATATATTAATAAATAATCCATAAAATAGAAATTTAAATTAGTGGCCTAAAAATTAATGGTAAGAAATTGAAAAAGGAAAAAAGTTCCCAATGGTGGGTAAATATAAATAGTGATTAAAACCACAATGGTGAGTAAAAACTCAATGGTGGAAAATCCAATGGTGAGTAAAATTTCAAAAATAATTAAACTTCCCATGGTGGGTAAAATCAACAGTGGATAAAACTCAACTATGGGTAAGACTCAATGGTGGATAAAACTCCATGGTGCGTAAAACTCAACAGTGAGTAAAACTCAATGGTAGGTAAAACTCAATGGTGAGCCTGAGATAATTAAGCTTAAAAAAATCAACCATTCATAATTCATGATTGATGTAGTTCATTATCTTAGAATTCAGTGTCTTGGTGAAGATATCATCAAGATAATGTTTAGTACCGATGTATTCTAGAATTATATCACCCTTTTGAAAATTATCTCCCTAAAAGTGATGTATTATGTCTATGTGTTTTGTTTGAGAGTGAGATACAGGGTTTTTAAAAAAATTTATATCAATGTTTTTGTCAAATTTTATAGGGACATGTCTGAATTCATATCCATAGTTTAGTAATGTGTGTTTCATCCATAAAATTTGATCATAATAACTACATACAACTGTGTATTCAACTTCAACAGCATAAAATGTAATAGAATTTTGTTTATTACAACACCAAAAAAACTAGTGACTTTACCAAAATATGAAATGTTCTAGAGGCTCTTTTTCTATATAACTTAAAACCACCAAAATCATAATCTGGATAACTATCAAGGTCAAACTCTTATCCTCTCAGATAGAGAAGTCCTACATTGGTAGTATACTTGAGGTATTTAAAAATTCTTTTTATAGAAACCTAGTGTGACACTTTTTGTTTTTCTTAAAAATGAGGACACATACCCACACTAAACATAATATCTAGCCAGATACAAGTTAATTAGTGAATAATTCGAATCATAACTCTTTTATTATTTTGATCCAATGGCTTCCCAACATCATCAAGATCCAATTTATAGGTTTTACTCATAGGAGTATCACTAATCTTAGTGTTATCTAAACCTAAAATTTATAAAAGGCCTTTAGTATATTTACATTGAATTAAAATAACTCTCTTATTTTAAAAAAACTGAAAACCAAGAAAGATTTCATATTCCCCGATTAAACTCATTTCAAACTCAATTTTCATGAATTTTTAAAATTCAATACCTAAAAAAATTTAGAAGGTCCAAAAATAATATCATATATATAAATTTTAATAACTAAAAAATATTTTTAAATTAATTTTTTAAATATTGTATGATCAACTAAACCTTTTTTAAACCCTTTTTAAATGAGAAAAGAGTTGAGCCTATCATACCATGTTCTATGAGATTGTTTTAAACCACAAAAAAAATTTTAATTAGAAAACATGATTTGGAAAATGAGAATTTTGAAATACATTGGGTTTTTCAATAAAAACACCCTCAAGTATATAACCATTATTTAATTCACTTTTGACATCCATTTAACATAGTTTGAAATATAAATGTGTTTTATAGGCAAGTAATTTTCTAATGTCTTAAATTATGGATACATGTGGAAGGGATTCCTCATTGTTTATACCCTCTTCTTGACTATATCCTTTTGAAAAGATTCTAGGCTTATTCCTCATTATTGTGTTAGGTTCATCAACCTTATTCCTAAGAACCCATTTAGTGTCTATAGTCTTGGTGTATTTGGGTCTATCTAAAAGTTCCAAAGATTTATTTATTTCGAATTGATTAAGTTATTCATGCATATACATTACCCATAATTCATCATTAATTGCATCATTGATGTTCTTAGGTTTAAGTTTTGAGAGGAATGATTGATGTTCAACCTAGTTTATTAGAAAATATATTGTTTGTGTATCTATATACAAGTCTCCAACAACATCATCTAAATTATGGTATTTAAGAAATTTATTAACTCTATAAACAGAAGGGATGGTCACCTCATGGTCCTCTATTGGTTCAGGTTTATGCTCTTGATATTACTCAAGACTGCTTGATTTTTCTTCTTACTTCCCAGAATAATTAGAAGGTTTGGAATTTAATTTCAAAATGGATAAATAATCCTCTATATTTTCTAAAGGGGTATTAGCATCATATTGATCTATCTCATCAAACTTGATATGGGAAGACTCTTCAATAGTCTAGGTTCTTTTGTTAAAAACTCTCTAGGTATTACTACTAGTTCAATAAACATGGAAAATTCATCCATATCTTTTGGAGGTAAACTTATCAAGATTACCATTATTGTTAAGAATAAATACTTTGCAACCAAAATATACAAATTAGTTAACCTTAGGATTTCTATTATTCCAAAGATCATCAAGGGTTTTCTTCAAGATAGGTCTAATTAAAAATCTATTGATTATATAATAGGTTGTGTTCACAGCCTCTTCCCAAAAGTAGATAGTTAAGTCAAATTCAGTAAGCATAGTCTGAGCTATCTCTTGATGTGTTCAATTTCTTCTTTCTACAACTCCATTATACTGAGGGGTAATGGGAGTAGATAAGTTATGACTATATCCATTTTGTGAGAAACAAGATTCAAAGTATTGATTTTCAAACTCACAACCATTGTCACTTCTAAATTTCTTAATTCAAATTCCACTTAGTTTTTCTTAAGATTTAGCATTCTTGGATGAAAAAGAACAAGATTCACTTATGTGAGCTAAAAAGAATACTAATATATACCTAGAAAAATCATCTGCAATTATATAGACATAGTGATTCCTATGTAAACTAGAAAATTTTGATGGTCCATAAAATTACATGTGAACCAATTAAAGAGGTTGAGAAGTCTAAAATTATTTCCTAAATTGAAAATAAATCTTATGTTGTTTCCCTTTTTGATAGGGGTTACAGAATTTGTCATTTGGGAATTCAAGTTTAGGGAGATATTTCACTAACTCTTAGTAATATTTCTAAGTGATTGAATGTTATAGTGGCCTAGTCTCCTATACCAAGTCCAAGATTCTTTATGAAATGAAAATAAGAAAGAAATATTTTGGGAAATCAAATAATCAAGATTAACAACATAAAAATTCTCATTTTTCAAGGCAGTAAATACTATTTGTTTTTTGGAATAAAAAAATTACATGAATTATTTTTAAATTTTACATGAAAACTATCATCACATAATTTTTAAATATTAAGAAGATTATATGTTAAACCATAAAAAAAAAGTAATTTAGAAATTAAAAATGAGTTAGTGTTACCAATTTTCCCAAGGTGAATTATTTTTCCTTTAGAACTTTTACCAAAGGTGACATGACCAATATAAGCCTTTATCAAGTTCGTGAATATTGAGTAGTGTGTCTGGAGAATCCATTATCCAAGTACCATATATTTATATGTGAGCTCTTAAAATATCTTACCTACAAAACAATGTTTATACAAGAAATTTCTTTGGTAAAAATATTTTCTAGGGTCTAGATATGTTAGTGATTAGGGCATTAGGAACCCGTGTTTTCTTAATAGATTTCCTATAAATATATTTCAAACTCTTCTAAAGAAAAACTTTTTTTGGTTATTTTGAATAATAACTAGCAGGAAAATTTTCAGATTTATACTTAGGAACAAATGTGATGTTAACAACTCTTCTCTGTTTGGGTTGATAAACTGTACCAGTAACAAATTGTGGAGCTATTTGTTTTCACATAATTTGAGTAAGTATTTCTATTCCATTTGTAAATTTTAATAAATATTTCCTTAGTTTCTCATTTTATAGTTTCAATTCATTATTTTCCTTTAACAACTGATTTTTTTTCTTTTTCTCTACTGTGAGATCAGATTTAACATTGATAGACAAAGAATGTTTTTTATTCATAATTTCTTATTTTTCTTTTAGTTCATTAAAATAATCTTAAAGAATATTACCATACTAAAATATTTATTTTTTTGACATGTCATCATATTTTTCATTTTTTGAGTGATCATAATTAAGTATATAAGATATAGTAGGTACCTCAGAAACATTTTTCATGAAGAACATGTAATTCATATATGTATTTTCTTAAAGAGTATAATCAAAGTCACTGGAGGTGCCCTCAGAGGAACTCCATATGGTTTTCATGGATTTATTTTATTTTCAATCTTTTTCCTCATAATTCTTCTTTTGTTTAAAATTTATGCAGTCAACCATAACATTTTTTTTTCTTACATTCATAATAGGTAATCTCATTTATTTGTTATCTCTTTTCCAAGCCTTTTTATAAGTCCCAATATTGTCATACTTTACTTTGTATCTTTGATTCGTGAATAATTTCTTCTTCATGTATAACCCATTTAATCTTTTTCCCATATGGTCTATTTCTTAATCATGGTTATCAATTCATTATTCATCAATAGAGATTTTAGCTTGTAATTTTTCCTTTTATATTTATTTTGATACAATATAATTGAATGAAAAATATTTTCTATTAGGTTCATCATCTTATTAATGGTTTAACTTAATCTCTTATTTATAAATTGTAAACATCTCAGTAAATTACTTGATGGGTTTTTTAATAATTTCATAGGATTCCATTATTGACACAAATTTCCCACTCTGTCTCTCTGGAAGATATCTTAGCAGTCTTAAGATTTGGTTATTATCTAACACTAGATTTTCCAAGGAGCACATTTTATTGAATATCCCATTGAACCTCAGATACATATCATAAATTAACACATCAAGATTCATCTTAAAAGTATAATATTCAATTATATAAGTGTTCAGTCTCATTTATTTAAAATTTTTAGTTTCTCAATGTGAAATAGCTAATGTTTCCCAAATTTTATATTTAGTTTTACTAATAGATATTCTATTTGAACTCTTTATATCCAAAGTCACAATAAAAGGAATTAATATATTTAAATTTTTATTATAAGTATTCTTATTATCATCAACCCATGTACTCCTTGCAGTCTTAGGTAACTCATACTTACCCTCTATAACATACTAAATTTCAAAACCCATGCTTTCTATATATATTTTCATCATTATTTTACATGGGTCATAGTTGTCTCCATTTAATAAAGAAGATTTAGTAGCATAACCTTATCATATATTACCCATTTAAAGAACTAAATTTTGTAATTAAATAAATTTTAGATCTTTAAACACAACTAAAATCATAGTTGAAGAGTTTTTAAACAAGCTCTGATACAAAATGATGGTCCATGTTTGTATATTAGGAGGGGGTCATTTTAGTACCCAATAATTTTTTTTATCAAAAATAGGATTAAATACAATCCCCCAATTAATTAAAACATCCTAGTTAATCAAAATAACATATCGATATAATTTCTGATCATTCAATAGATTTATCAAAGATTGATAAAGTATTAGTTAAAACAATTTTGAAAAGTAATTTAATATTTTAAATCTATTTACATAATCAAAACATTATATAAACTCTACATAAGACTAAAAATTAGAGTATTGGTTTTGTTTAATGTTTAAAATTGATTCAGTTTTAAATCTTAAAAAAAAAAAAAAACAAAACAAAACTCACAATAGAATAAATAAAATATGTTTAGTATCAAGACGAGACTAAATCATAATTACATGGAAATCACTATATTCCAATTATATTATATAAAATAATATTTGATCCACAACCTTGATTAGGTAAACACTGGAAACATTTTCCAGGCCACACCAGACATCTTCCACAACAACCATTGGAATAAAATAAAGGTAGGCCATGTAGGGAACACTTCAAAAACACATGGGAAAATAGTTTTAAAGAGTGTTTGAGAATATATCTAGTATATTATAGTTATAGCATATGATTCAGTGTGGGTTAAATAATAAATAATAAACCAAATAGTTCATAATGTAAAGAAAAATAGTTAGAAAGGAAAAATCAAAATATATAGAAAGAATATTTTTCTCTATCTGACATTCATTGTAGGTTTGGACTTCTAAAAAGTAGCTTGACGTAAAGCTCGAGTCCAGTTTCGAAAAATTGCAGGAAAAAAGATTATTGTGAACACTTGTTTAAATATTATGAGAGGATCTAAATGATTGTGAAACTATTTTTTCTCACTATCATGTGTCAGCTAGATGTAATGTGGAATATAAAATAAATTGGAACTCTTCACATGTCATTGGATATCTCTGTATGTTTTTGTGTGTCTATTAACTCTCTATGTATGTGCACGAGGGTGTCTTCTATATCTTTTAACAGTAACAACATTCCTGTAGAATCATCTGGATCTTCTTCACCTCATACTGGATGACTAACACACAATTTAATGAGTTTCTATAAAACATTTAAGAACATTTATTAAAATAATTCCTAGTATTAAATTCGATAATAGGGAAATTATAAATATTTAATTAAAAGTAATTAGAAATAGTAGCGGTGACTCCTTTGAAGGGTGAAACATCATTGGTGGTGAGTTATCCTAATTGTGACATGGGATTATGGTGATTCAGGCCAACAATGAATCATCTCAGTGGTATTTTATTTCCACACTTTTTCAAATTTCCATTCTTTCAGTAGGTTAACTTCAATGGTGACTCCAGACTAGTAATAAGCCTTTTTGACACTTATCCAAATGTGTATCTTAGAGGAAGTTCATCTTCAACAGTGATTCTTATTTTGAGGTAGGTGTGTTCCATAATTTTTCAAATTTATGGTCCAGTGGTGAGTCATCCCATGATGGTAAGTCTTTCCCATAATTTTCCAAATTTCCTTTTTGGTGGAATCCACAATGGTGAGTTATCCTTGGTAGTGATTCATCTTCAATGTTGATTCATCCTTATCCAAATTTCTCTAATCTTCCTTATATTGTTAATAGCTACCATAAACAATAAACCTCATTAATATAATAACAAAAATTATTTGGTGATAATTAAAACAAGGGCTCTAGCACAAATAAAAAATTTTATTTTCCTTACTTTCATTCAATCTGTCAAAAAATGGAAACAACATTCATCCGTACATATGACCTACCATCTCCATGAATGGTGTAATTCATTTCTTTATTTATAAATTGTATGGATAACCCTAAATATATATAATTAATATATAAAATATTTATATCATTCTTAAAATTATGGGGATAATTTAATGTAATGGCTTAGACCCTCCTGGTCCATCCCTTTGCCAAATTCTGGTGTTTGGCATGCCCTGGACCCATCAGGTCTGGTGTGTCAGCATGTGAGGGTTGAACATCATGTCCCAGGAGGTTTGTTTCAGCCTTTAGATGTCCCAGAGTGGAAGTGGGATGACATCTCGATGGATTTCATCACAAGACTACCCAGGGTTCAAGGAGGTTGTGATGCTATCTGGGTAGTGTTAGACCGGCTAACAAAATCAGCTCACTTTATGGAGATCAAGGAATTAAGTGAGGTGGATTCCATAGCACAGAGATACATATATGAGGTATTTTGGTTTCACGGAGTTCCAATATCCATCTTCTTGGATAGGGATTCACAGTTTACCTCACAAGTATGGAGGGGATTGCAATGTGCTTTGGGCACCCAGATACGCCTTGCAACTGCTTTCCCCCCCAGAAAGATGGGCAGATAGATCGAACCATCCATACGATGGAGTATATGCTACTAGCATGTGTTTTGGACTTTGGGGGATTGTGGGAATGACATTTTCCCTTAGTATATTTTGCCTACAATAATATCTATAACTCTACTATTGGCATTGAACTATTTGAAGCTTTGTACAGAAGGTCGTGTTGTTCGCCTGTGTGATGGAACGAGGTTGGGGAGGAAGGTGTTCTTGGCCCGGAGGTAGTGCAGAGCACAATGGAGAAGGTATAGCTTGTACATGAGAGGATGAAGGCAGTCGAGGACCAGCAGAAGTTGTATGCCAATCATAGCAGGAGGCCCTTGGAGTTCAAGGTTGGAGACCATGTGTTCTTGAAGGTTTCCCCTCGACATGGGTAGTGAACATTCAGTAAGGGGAGCAAGATCCCTCTAAGTTTCATCTGGCCTTTTGAGGTGTTGGGGCGAGTTGGTGATGTGGCATATAAGCTGGCATTTCCACCTCAGTTGGAAAGGATCCATGACGCTTTCCACGACTCTCATCTTCGTCGATATCTACACGATGGCTCCCAATTAATTGACTATGGAGAGCTGGATATAGGGGAAAATGCTACATTTGTGGAGCAACCATTGAGCTTTGAGGATCGAAAGGAGAAAGTGCTTCGTGGATGAACCATCCCTTTGGTTCATGTGTTGTGGAGGCACGATGGCCTGGAGGAGAGAACTTGGGAGTGAGAAGCTCAGATGTGCACCCAGTACCCAAAGATGTTTTGAGTTGTTGTTCTGATCCTTCCTTGTCGTTCTTGTTTTTGTGACCTGCTATGATGAAATGCTAACCTTGTTGTTTTATGAGATGTTTTTTTCCTTACCTTGTGAATTTTTATGAAAATTTTCGATATATGGGGAAGGGAAGACCTGATCCCTAATCAAGATGCATTAAGGTGGATGCGATTAAACCCGTGCGGCTGAGTCAGTACCACCCAAAGAGGATAGTATCTTGATATGGAGTAAGGGACTCCCTAACCTATATGACTGGACTGGCTGGTATGACCTTTACATGTTGGTGTGGTTGCTTAAGGGAGAGGTGTTCCTATATGACAAGGGGTTAACTTCTGAGAGGTATCTTTTGGGGTGGTTGTTCAGACCCCTATCTATTCTTTGGGTCTATTTTTGATAATCGGGGATGAGAATAGTGAGAGAGGTATCTAATGTAATGGACCAGACCCTCCCAGTCCATCCCTTTGCCAAATTCTGGTGTTTGGAATGCCTTGGACCCATTAGGTCTGGATCCTAAGGGTGGTGTCTCGATGGGGGGATGTCTTAGTAGTGTCAACCATCGGTAACACCGATTGGTGTGAGGCTGATTGGTGTGTCACCGATCGGAGTGACAATGATCGGTGCCACAGGGTTCTCTTCCCCAGTTTTTCCTGTAATTCCACTTTTAAGTCTTTTTAACCTTATAAAAGTGGTTCAAGGCCATTTTTATCCCCATAAACATCGTTTTAAATTCTTAAGAGTGGGGAAACCGTCAACAGACCCAGACTGTGTGTCCGTGTAACGCGTTTTCCTATAATTAAAGGAAACTGTTTAACGCACAACTATTATGGAAACCACTTCGATGGGAATTATTAAATGGAAATTAATTCCATCGTGTGTAACCACCCAACCTCATGGTGAAACCACGATCTGCCTTTAAAGCATCTCAAGATCATCATATCCAGTAACTCTAGGATCTCAAATTTTTATCGCATCGGAATTCCTTCTTCTCCTTCTTCTTGGATGGTCTCATTTTCCTTCTACATTTGGAGCCCCCTTCCCAAGGCTAGTGCTGCGCCTGTACTGGAGCCTTCCTACTCACCCTTGGAGTCTCCGGAGTTGCCCCTATAAGTTGGGCATCCCCATTTCTTGGAACATGGAGAAAAACATCGATCCTTGATCATATAAGCATGGATCTTCCTTCGTCTGTCTTTTCTATGTATCATGCGGGGTGGGTATGAAAATTTTTCCTAGGTGGATGGATGAAACAAAACCTTAAAGAAGATAATAAAAATAATTTTAAAGAATGAAGGGGTGTGTTGTTGTTTCTACTATACTCTTTTACCCTTATTATATGTTGTGGATTATATGGAAACTTGTCCACTAAAAATCATGGTCGTTGGTGGTCTTTCCTTGTGCACTAATGATCCTCTGTTTTTCTGGTTAATCCTATGATTAAATGGCTATAACATGGAAATTGGTTAATCACGTAAACTGTTTGTGATCACCCCGGTTAACCAAACAGAAGGAACGAACTAAATGAAATATGTGTTTGAATCTAAAACCTCTCTTGCTCTGTCTTGGTAACATTGGTTGGGATGGGATCCCCTGTTGTGGTGTAGTTGTTGGTTTTTGGATCTGAGGCCATGTGGGACCGTATGGTGGGGCTTCGTTTGGTTCTAGTACATTGAGGGACCCCACATATCCCATTTGTTGTTGTGACTTTACAAGAGAACCGGGCGTGAATGCTTGAGTTGTTGTTTGGTTGTTTTCGTTTCCTTGGATTGTGGCTATGCCTGTTAGTTTCCCAGTATTGTATAATTTTTACTTAAATGGAATCTATTGATTATGAAAACAAGAATGGTTTCAATGGGGAATTGGTTTTTAGGAATATGTTGTGACTTGGTTCTGGCTGTTGTGCTTTTATGAATGAATAGTAATGAGGGTGTTTCTGTTGGGCTGGTTTAGAACCCCTAGGTTTGGATGAGTTCTTGTTACCTATATATATAATTTTAGTTCTTATGTTTCTTATTAGTGCCCCACCCAAGGTGAGTAATTTGTACTAAACACCCCCATTCCATGGGAGATGGTGTTTTTTCCAATACTCTTATGAGTGGCTGGTTATTATGTCATTTTCTTCTCCCTTTCCCAAGTATCCCAAGATCCTTCGGGCAGGTTGTAACGGCCAACGGTCCATTATAGCCCTATATTCTTCAGGTAGGGTACGTGGTGGTGGTTAGCCCAAGTGTGTGCGGGCAGGTTGTTTCCCAAGTGTCTTCGGGATGAGGCCTAGGTGTATTCAGGCGTGGTAGTAGTTGTTCAGGGCCAGGCATGTGCGGGTGTGGTTATATTTGGTTGTTATGGTTCAGGTGTTTTTGGGTGGGATGTGTGGTTATAGCCCAGGTGTGTGCGGGCGCGGTATGGTAGTGTGACTACAGTGAGAATGGAAGGAGAGTTCTGATGCGTAGGATGTCTTCAATAACCAATGGGAAAGTGGTGCAGGGTACCCAAACATCGATGTGTTATTACTATTACATTACTTGACTTGCGTTATTTTGGGAGTGTGCCTTGGTGAGGTATGGGTGGATAGTTTCCTTGCTAGGTGCTCTGGTTATCTTCTTTTCTAAACGGGCATTAGAATGACTCCCCACTTGTGCATGATAGCTTTTGGTTTTCCCTACTGAGTATACATGTATACTCACCCTATGTATATAAAAAGCTTTTAGGTTTTCAGGAGAACATCAGGGATCATGTGGGACCTTAATAGATCGGATGTTGGGACAGTTGTTGTTTCTATTTTTTTTCTTGGTACATTCCTTTGGATTTTTCTTGTTCTTTTGTAGAATCTACTTTTGGACATGCATATGGGAATGGTTTTCTTTTGGATTTAATTTTACATACATTTTTGATGTTTTTGGGATTTACAATCTTATCTCCTGATCCTAATAAATAAAAAGGGTAATGCCTTCCATATTGTGTGTGATTCTATACTGTTGGTGCTAGTCACCACTCTGGGACCTATTGAAGGCGGGTCTCGGGGGTCATTATATCTTCTTCACCTTGAAGAAGGAAGGGTCTGGCAATCTATTGTCCCTTCCCTCATCTTGGTAAAGGAGGGCCATGATAGAATGGTATTAGAGGAGTGGTTGAGATATAGGATGGATCACGGGGTTAGGCGTAGTGAGGATTGCATGGAATGGTATGGCAACAGTGTTAGGAAATCTTGGTGCATTAAATAGGCCAGGGAAGACTAGCTAGGACATGGGATTTTAGGGCCCCTCGTGATTTGATGCAAGGACTCTAGACCTATTGAATGACCAAGTGAGGCTATACTGATTGTAGGGTAAGGACCCTAGGAATGGTACATGCATCATATTGGCTTTTGTTCTTCTGTGTCTTGGGTATTCTGGGGATTTAAAATGGATAAGAATTCTAAGAAAGTTTAAAAGTAATCTTCTATAGTACTCGGTCTTAGGCATTCCTTTTTTACCTTACAGCTATGGCACCTGGATGACGACCATGATTAGTGCAGGTGATCGAGGCCCAGGAGGTTGACTTGGCTGACCAGTAGAGGACTGACTAAGAGGAGAAGGATGACAAGTGACATAGGATGCTTCGTTCCTTCCAGCGGAAAACCCTCGGGAAGTATGAGGGCAGCGTCTCAGACATGGAGATGGAGAGCTGACTCGAGGAGCTGGTGATAGCTTTTAGCTTGATCTGGGCTCCGAAAGAGTACTGGGTTCCTCTAGCTGTAAGACAGATGCGAGGTGCAGCGTGTCAGTGGTGTATTCTCTACCTTTGGGAGAAGAGGGAGGCTGAAGTTTTGTGGACTGCATTTGAGAGGGAAATCCAGGTGGAATTCCTCCCTTCCATGATGAAGGTTGAGAAGAGGTAGTAGCTACTCTCCCTTCAGTAGGGGATAATGTCAGTGAGGGAGTTGGGAATCAAGTTCAAGGATCTCTTTAGTTTTTCACCAGAACTTTTTCCGGATGATGAGTCTTGGGAAAGACGTTTAGAGGAGGCACTCTGACCTTCTCTTCAATATGTTGTTACTCCATTCACCCTACCGACGTACATGGAGGTACAGAAAAAGGATGAAGTGGTAAAAAGGATGCACGCACTGGGAGGTGTGCCATGAGAGGGGAGCCAGTTGAGTTTGTCAAAGGGGGTGGACGTCAGCAGCAGACCTCCAGCATCAGGGCCTTTTAGGTTTTGACTAGTGGGAAGCAGGCCCAAGCGGTTCCAGTTTCAATCTCTCAGTCCTCACCCTTTCCTTGCGGGCCCAGGACCAAGGTGATTCATCTGTGGAAGCTGTGGGAACCTTCAGAATCAGTTCCTGGACAGAGTGCAGTATTGTGGGGGTGGGCAGGTTCAACGCCCACCTCAGTAGCAGCTGCTTCAAGCCAAGACCTTTTAGCCACAGCAGTAGTAGCAGCAGGGATAGTGAGCTCTCACTCCTATGAGGGCAGATGTTACAGAAGTAGGCCGGCATCAGGGCACTCCTTATAGACCTCAACCAGGGCATGGTCGGGGAGGTGACCATCAGCCGAGGGGCAGAGGAGTCGGGCATGGGCAGTTACACCCCGCAGAGGTAGCAGTTCTAGCTAGGCCAAAATTCGTTCATGGCATAATCAACTTGTTTATTACTCTTGCATATGCCTTGTTTGATTAGGGAGATTTGCAATCCTTTGTTGCACCCGGTCTGGCTTATGCCTTGGGCCTAGATGCAGAGAGACTTCCCATACCCCTAGTTTTGAGTACACCAGTCGGGGGTCAGACCATCTTGTCTCGTGTTTGCCGAGGGTGTAAGATGGTGTTGGGACCATATAAGTCTAGTGGGGGCCTTCTTTTGCTGAAAGTGCATCCGTATGATATCGTCCTAGGCATAGAATGGTTGTTCTCTGTATATGTTGTTATCGACTGCTTCTGAAGAAGGATCGTGTTTTCAGATGTGGGTGGACAACGTGTGACTTTCGCTGGGGAGCAGGGTTTCTAGGAAGGCAAGTGGCAAGTGGAGCCCCTCCTTTCCTTTTTAGATGATCTTTCAGTGGAGTCGGTAGATACAGAGATGGTGTAAGTCCCTAGTATTGTCAGCGAGTTCATGGATGTATTCCCTAAAGAAGTGGCGACTCTACCCCCTCGACGTGATGTTGAGTTTGGGATAGACTTGCAACCCGGTTCTCATTCAATTTCCATGGCTCCTTATCGGATGGTGCCTTCTATGTTACGGTATTTTCATATCTAGATTCACAATCTGATGAAGATGGGTTTCATCGGGCCCAACGTTTCCCCATGGGGTGCTCTGGTCTTGTTCACAATGAATGCAGATGGCGGTCTTAGGCTGTGCATAGACTACCAGAGACTGAATCAGGTAACAGTCCAGAACTGTTACCCTCTCCCGAGGATAGAAGATCTCTTTGACCAGCAAAGGGGAGCAAGCTGGTTCCCTAAGATCGATCTACAGTCTGGGTATCACCAGTTAAGGGTGAAGGATAGTGATATTCCGAAGACTGCTTTTAGGTGTAGGTATGGTAACATTGAGTTCGTATTCATGCCATTCGGTGTTATGAACGCACCTGCTATGTTCATGGGGCTCATGAACTCTATTTTCCATGAGTTTCTAGACCGGTTCGTCATTGTGTTCATTGAGGACATTTTGATCTACTCAAGATCAGAGGAGGAACATACTAATCACCTTAGGACAGTCTTGGAAATCCTTCGACACCACCATATCTATGGGAAATTGTCCAAGAGAAAGTTCATGACATGAGAAGTGAATTTTCTTGGAAACATGGTGTCTTAGAAAGGGGTAGAAGTTGATTTGTAAAAGGTTGAAGCAGTTGTTTCTTGGGAAGCACCCAAGAATGCGACAGAGGTTCGTAGTTTTCTAGGTATGGCAGGCTATTATCGGAGGTTTGCACCCGACTTCTCTCAAGTTGCAGCTCCTTTGACAGCTTTGACCAGAAAGGACCAGGCCTTCCTGTGGAGTGAGCAGTCTCAGAAAGCCTTCAGTTATCTAAAGGGTATGTTTGTTAGTGCCCCAGTGCTGAGGTTAACAGAAGAAGGTCTGTTGTTTGAGGTTTTTTGTGATGCTTTTGGAATTGGCATGGGGTGTGTGTTGATGCAGTAGTGGGGAGTGATATCATATGGGTCTAGGTAGGTACATCCTCATGATTGTAACTATTCCACCCATGACCTAGAGCTTTCATAGGTAGTGTTTGTGTTGAGGTTATGGTGGCATTACCTCATCGGGGAGAAATTTGTGGTCTTCACAGATCACAAGAGTTGGAGGCATGTCTTTACCCAGTGGAACCTGAACTTGCGACAACGAAGGTGGTTGGAGTTTCTTCAGGACTACAACTTATAGATCTCTTACACTGATGGTAAGGGGGATATTGTGGCTGATGCCTTGAGAAGGAATTCATGGAGGGAAGTTTTTCATGAATCTATGGATTCTTGAAAGGAAATAGAGGAGTTGGCTTCCCTACACCTGGATGTAAGGGAGGATGGTTGTAGAGGTTGTATGTTTCTGATGACATTGCAGTCCTCTCTACTGTGGAAGGTGGAGGATTCTCAATGGGTAGAAATAGAGAGTGAAGTGATGCATGATCAGGTGAACCAAGGCAATTCTCTGGAGGGTGGTTAGAGGATGGTCAGAATTAGATGATTTTCTGAGGGAAGTTGTTTTTCCTAGAGTTTATGTGCAAGGATGTTCTCCATTAGTTCCATAACTCACTCGTAGTGGTGCACCCTGGATTTTCCATGATGTACCGAGGCCTGAGGGAACAATATTTGTGGCCCGGGGTGAAATGGGCAGTGGCGGAGTTTGTGGCAAGGTGCCTGGTGTGTCAGCAGGTGAAGGCAGAACACCATGTACCAGGAGGTTTTATGCAACCTTTAGATGTCCCCAAGTGGAAGTGGGATGACATCTTGATGGATTTTTTCATAAGACTACCCAGGTTTCAAGGAGCCTGTGATGCTATCTGGGTAGTGGTAGACCAGCTGACGAAATCATCTCACTTTTTGGCGATCAAGGAATCAAATGCGGTGGATGCCTTAGCACGAAGATATGTAGATGAGGTAGTGTTGTTGCAAGGATTTATGAGATCCATCGTCTCAAATAGGGATTCATGATTTAACTCCTGATTCTATAGGGTATTTCAACATGCTTTTGGAACCCAGCTATCCCTTAGCACTTCTTTCCACCCCTAGACAGATGGGAAGACAGAGTGAACCATCCAGACAATGGAGGATATGCTACTAGCATGTGTTTTGGACTTTGGGGGATCGTGGGAATGAAATTTTCCCTTAGTAGAGTTTTCCTACAATAATAGATATCACTCTACTATTGGAATGACACTTTTTGAGGCCTTGTCTTTTGCCTATGTGCTGGACCAAGGTTGGGGATGTAGGTGTTCTTGGCCTAGAGGTAGTGCAGAGCACAACGGAGAAGGTTCATCTTCTGCGTGAGAGGATGAAGTCAGCCCAGGACTGGCATAAGTCGTATACCGATCATAGGAGGAGGCCCTTGGAGTTCATGGTTGGAGACCATGTGTTCTTGAAGGATTCTGCTCGACGTGGTCAGTGAAGGTTCAACAAGTGGAGAAAGATCTCTCTTAGGTTCATCGGGCCTTTCGAGGTGTTGGGACAAGTTGGTGAGGTGGCATATCAGCTGGAATCACCACCTTAGTTGGAAAGGATCCATGACGTTTTACATATCTCCCATCTTCTTCGATATCTACATGATGACTCCCATGTCATTGACTGGGGAGAGTTTTATATAGGGAATGACTCTATGTTCATGGAGCAACTAGTGAGGATCGAGGATTGAAGGGAGAAAGTGCTTTGTGGAAGAACCATCCATTTGGTTGGTGTGTTGTGGAGTCATGGTTTCCTGGAGGAGAGTACTTGGGAGCGAGAAGCACAAATGTGTGCCCAGTACCCAAAGATGTTTTGAGTTGCTATTCTGAGCCTTCCTTTTTGTTCATGTTTTTTTTGACCTACTGTAATGAAATGATGACCTTGTTGGTTTATGAGATGTTTTTTCCTTTCCTTGTGAATGTTTATGAAAATTTTTGATATATGGGGAAGGGAAGACCAGATCCCTAATCAAGACACATTAAGGTGTATGCGATTAAACCCGTGCGGGTGAGTCAGTGCCACCCAAAGTGGATAGTATCTTGACATGGAATAAGGGACTCCCTAACCCATGTGACTAGACTAGATGTTATGACCTTTACATGTTGGTGTGGTTGCTTTAGGGATAGGTGTTCCTAGATGCCCAGGGGTTTACTTCTGAGAGGTATCTTTCGGGGTGGTTGTTCGGACCCCTCTCTTTTCTTTTGGTCTAGTTTTGATTCATGAAGATGAGAATAGTTTTATTGGTATCTAATGTAATGGCCCAGACCCTCTCGGTCCACCCCTTTTCCAAATTCTGGTGTTTTCCATGCCCTGGACCCATCAGGTCCAGATCCTAAGGGCGGTGTCTTGATGGTGGGATGTCTCCGCAGTGTCAACCATCAGTTACACCGATCGGTGTGTCACCGATCGGAGGGACGTCGATCGGTGGCATAAGGTTTTCTTCCCCAGTTTTTCCCGTAATTCCACTTTTAATTCTTTTTAACCTTCTAAATGTGGTTCAAGGTCGTTTTACCCCCATAAACAATGTTTTAAATTCCTAAGAGTGGGGCGATCCTCAATGGACCCAGACTGTGTGTCTATGTAATGTGTTTTCCTTTGATTAAAGGAAATAATTTAACGCACAACAATTATAGCCACCACTCCAATGATAATTATTAAATGACAATTAATTCCATCGTGTGTAACCACCCAACCATGTGGTGAAACCAAAATCCACCTTTAAATCCACTCAATATCTTCTTATCCTGTAACTCCAGGATCTCACCTTTTTATCGCACATGAATTCCATCTTCTCCTTCTTCTTGGATGGTCTCCTTTTCCTTGTGCGTTTGGAGCCCCCCATCCTAAGGATAGTGGTGCACCTGTACTGGAGCCTTCCTACTCACCCTTGGAGTCCCCAGAGTTCCCCCCTATAAGTCACTCATCCCTAGTTCTTGGCGCGTGGAGAAAAACTTTGATTCTTGATCATAGAAGTAGGTATGTTCTTTCGTCTCTCTTTATTGTGTATTATATCGGGTGGGTATGAAACTTTTTGCTACGGGGATGGATGAAACCAAACCTTAAAGAAGATAATAAACGGACTTTTAAATAATGAAGGGGTGTGTTGATTTTTCTACTGTACTCTTTTACACATATTATATATTTTGGATTATATGGACTTATGTCCACTAAAAATCGTGGTCATTGGTGGTCTTTTGTTGTGTACTAATGATCCTCTATTTTTCTGGTTAATCCAATGATTTAATGGATGTAACATGGAAATTGGTTAAACACTTAAACATTGTGTGATCACCCCGGTTAACCAAAAATAAGGAAGGAACTAAATCAAAGATGTGTTGGAATCTAAAAACTCCCTTGCTCTATCTTGGTAACATGGGTGGGGATGGGATCCCCTGTTGTGGTGCAGTTGTTGGTTTTTGGATTTGAGGCCATGTGGGGCCGTATGGTGGGGCTTGGTTTGGTTCTAGTACATTGAGGGACCCCATGGATCCCTTTTTTTGTTCTTAATTTACAAGATAAATGGGTGTGAATTCTTAAGTTGTTTTTTGGCTGTTTTCTTTTCCTTGGATTGTGGCTATGCCTGTTAGTTTCCCATTAGTGTAGAATTTTTACTTAAATGGAATTGCTTGATTATAAAAACAAGAATTGTTTCAATGGGGAGTTAGTTTCTGGGAATGAGTTGTGGCTGTTTTAATTTTATGAATGAATAGTAATGAGGGTGTTTGTGTTGGGATGGTTTGGAACCCCTAGGTTGGGATAAGTGCTTGTTAACTATATATATAATTTTAGTTTTTATGTTTCTTATTCCCACCCCACCCAAGTTGAGTACTTTTTACCGAACACCCCCCTTTCATGGGGGAGGGTGTTTTTTCCAACACTCCTATGAGTGGCTGGTTATTAGCTCCTTTTCTACACATTTTCCTGATTAGCCCAAGATCCTTGAGGCTGGCTGTGATAGCATGAGGTCCATTATAGCCATAGATTCTTTGGGTAGGTTATATGGTGGTGGTTGGCCCAGGTGTGTGCAGGCAGGTTGTTTCCCAAGTGTCTTCGGGATGAGTCCTATGTGTCTTCAGGCGTGGCAGTAGTTGTTTGGGGCCAGGTGTGTGCAGGTGTGGTTAAGTTTGCTTGCTGTGTACTAGGTTATTGTCAGCAGGATGTGTGGTAGTGATAGCCCAGGTGTAACACCCCAAGCTTCCATGGTACGCTTCTCTTTGAATAATTGAGTAGCGTGTGTTGTGCGCAACTTCGAGTTCTAACACACACCACTACCAATCAAACTATCTGTTATGAATAATAATACCCACTTTTTGAAATTTTATACATTTTATATTTCAAAATGGACTTCATTTTTGGATTCGGAATATCAAAATTAGCTTAGGGTAAATTTTTGGTATTTTTCTGAAAACTTTTAATTTTTGATGAATAGTGAAAAACACTGAGTTATAGTTTAAAACTGAATTTTTATTTAAATAATTATTTATTTTATTTAAATTATTTAATGTCAAAATAGATACATAATACCTATATAAGTTCAATTTAATTCATTAGAGTTGGTTTATAATAATTTTAGATATATAAAAATTTCATTGAACTTTTCACTGTATTTTACCCACCTCCTAGGAGCTTTTGCAAATTCACATAAAACTTAATTTTACCGCTTCTGTGAGATGAATTGGGGAAATCAGATAGACACGGTTAATATAAAGGAGTAAAATGTGGTTCAATGAGATAAAAATAATTTTTGATGAATAGTAACTTTTTACTTTTATTTACCACAGTTAAAAATAAATAGGGTAATTAAGGGTAAAAATGATATTAATATTACCCTAACACATGTCCGAATTCTATTGGACTAGTGTATCTCGACTAAAAACAACCTTATGAATAAAATATTATCATTTAGGTCCACTTGTATTAGATTAGGACATTTATTATTATTTAATTCAAAGAAGAGTTAAAAGAGTTAAAATCAAAGTTTAATTACTAAAACATTTTTAATATAGGTTTATACGTACGATAAATTCCATTATAAATATTAATTAGAAAGATAAAGAGATTTCCTACATAATGGTATTTTATTTATAATTTTTAGACAACAAATAATTTAATTTATTTATGACACAATTGCGATGCAGTAGTTTCCTAATTAATGAAATATTAAAATAATTGATATCATAAATATCAAAATAAATGTAATTTGAAAATTTTTAGGAATTAAACTACTTTTCAAGGTTACTATGACATATTTTAACTGGTTATATGAATTTTTTTCGACGTAATAATTCTGTTATGAATTTTTCAAAAACAAAATATTCAATAGTGTCAAAATTGACATAAAAGAGTTTTTAAAATAAATATTATATTATTAATTGACATTCTATTCCTAAAAATCTAAGGTTCGTCCAAAGGACTTATATAATGATAGGTGTATCAATAATGGACCACTTGGTGGTCTCTTGGATGTATATAGTATGTTTATTAACTATATAATATAAAAATACAAAGAGACATGGTAAATATCAGACTATTTAACTAAGAGTTAAATCTAAAAGATAAGGTTATTATTGTGACCCAGACCTGTCTAAAATCTATTGGTTGAGTGGTTTTCGACACATACCCACTTTATACTTTGAATAATCCACTTTGGAGCCATTATAAACCTAATATTAATTTATTATAAAATAATACTTTAAGTTTTTCCTAAAGAGCCCCTCCTCCCCCTTATAAAAGGACACCACTTCTATCCAATTCCTCACACCTATGAAGCCTTTTGGATCGTCCCACCTCTACCCAATTAATCTCCCTACATCCCTCTCCTACTCTTAGAATCCTTACATTAGGCAGAAGGCACTTTAAGGGTCCTTTTTGGTTCAAAACAAAGGGAGTTACTCAAATTAAAGATAACGATTTCTCTTAGCTTGTTTTCTTTTATTTTACTTATCCAACCCCTAAATTCTTCTTATTATTTTCTTTTGTAACAAAACCAGTATCCTAAATATACTAGGATTTTGTTATTAGAATTATTCTAACTACACATACACACAACTCCATCTAATGGGTGAAGAACATAATGTTTCTGTGGATGGAAACCAAACGCCTCACGAAGCGATGATTGTTCAATTATCTCCTACCACCTCTCATGGTGGCCATTATGATGGAACTATAATTAAATATGATATTAATGATATTTATTTTATATATAAGCTTATTTAATTCCATTTTATATCATACCGTTATTCGTTTCATGTTGTATATATATACGATAATTTCATTTGAGGAAGTGCGGACTACCGCCCCCTCAAAGTGATATGACTCGTTCATACCATACATGGAACGTATTGAGGATGGTGTTAATGAAATTAAGTAACACATATAATATATTATATTATAATGGAATAATAATATACTTATGTATCATTTGGTTTTTATTCCTTTTAAAATGAAAAATGAAATGGAAGTAGCGTTCGTGCGTACGTACGGATTACCGTCTCCACGAACGCGATGAGATTCATTTCCCCATCATATCCATTCATGAAAAATTATCATTTTATGATTAAAAGTAATGTTTATGGAGTTGATATCATTCTGAATATGAATATGATACAACTTATCCATAAAAAACACGGCTTAAGTAACGAAGCATACAAAGGAAAACGAATCAGTTAACACCTGAAACGACGATAATACTAAAATATTATTAACAAAGAAATATTAAAAGATCATATATGATATCAAATTTATGTATATGATTATTGTATAATTTAATAAAAATGATTTAACTATTATACAGGTGGTTAACCTACACACTATTAAGGAAATGTACAAGGTAAGGGGTTTTCATCTCACTCCTTATTCCCGTGACATTCATGCCATATTGCCACTATTACCTTTTGTGTGGTGTATGTACTGCCCATAATTGTATTATTTGTGTAATACACTTTAATTTATTTGTATTTAAATATTAATTGTATGATACCTTTTTCATGGGTTGTATGTTTCGTAAGGGTTTATTTCACAATCTCTTCATTATCCGAGGTTGTTTATACATAATTATCTACTGGTACCTCTTTATCATCCACATCCATGTTTATTAAAAATATATTTCCAAAAATTCTTACTATTTTACAGAATATGGGTTAAAGTCACTTTTACCCTTGTTTTAATTTTTATAAGATGGTTATAAAGGAATCTTTCCGCCATTTTCCAAACAAGGTCCTTTTAACCTTTTCGACAGAATTAAGGTAAGAATGTCTTTTTTTTAACTTATACATTGGGTGCGGCTATTTTTCGCCATTATAAAATCATTGAAGCTTCCCTTACAAGCTTATAAGAATATTTTCAAAGTAAATGTTTTCTTTTATAATTATGTGACTTTTAAATGATTTCAAAAAAAGGTATATTTCTCTCAAGTAGTTTTGATTTCATCTATGTCAACATCCTTTGATAAATTTTACACTTGTTTGAAGTTGATTTATTATGATACAAATCTTCCATATTGTATTTATGGTTTTGTGATATGTTTGACTATGGATGAGTTATTTTTATGCCATTAATGGTTTATGATTAATGTTTTGTCATTTTATATGCCAGTTTTAATACGAATGTTTATGTTATATTTCATCCTCTTCATAAGATGAATGTGTTGGACTAGTATGATCTGGGTTAGGGACCGGTAAAAGTAATCCCTCTGGGTTGGGGTCCAGTTACAGCAGACCCTCCGGGTTGGTGTCCGGTAATTAGAGGCACTCCGGGTTGGTGTCTGGTTATTAGAGACACTTCGGCTTGGTGTCCAGTTATTAGAGGCACTCCGGGTTAGAGTCCAATTACAGAGGCTATCCGGGATGGAGTCCGGTTAGAGAGGCTCTCTGATTTGGGTTCTGGTTACAGTTATCCATTAGGTCTTGGCACGAGGCCTTGAAACAGAAATTAAAGTTTGGCATTATGAATTTCCTTTATTATGAAAGTTTTTATTGATATTGCATGTGATTATTTGATTACTATAATATCCATGTGAATAAGTAAATGAAATTATTTCATTTTATTTATTCCATATTATGTTGAATTTAAACTTTAAAAGCCTTTGGTTTTAGTTATACATTGCCTTAAATGTATATGCTTATTTATAAAAGTTTCCTCTATATTGTTATCCTTACTGAGCATCTGAACTCACCACTTTCTATGTTTTATTTTTCCCAGGATTCCAAGAAGTGTATTTTGATTGATATGCAGGGTTAATCTATGGGAATAATGGAATTCATGAATGATTAATTATTTTGTATTGTATTTTATGAAGTTTAATGTAACATTCATGTATGTAATCTATTTTCCAAGACTGCTAAACTGATCGGTCCTTCAGGAATTGATTCCTTGCAATCATGCCAATATTATGTAATAATGCACTGACTCTGGGTAACTGGGGTCAAGGAGTTATAGTTGGTATCAGAGGAAGTTTAGAAATAACCTTGGAATCTAGATTTAGATAAAATCTGATTAGAGCACATAGACCTAAGATAGACTTTGAGGATTAGTAGAGAAGAAATTCCTATAATTTTGATATTGTAGAGATTTTGTGAGTTTTCTGAGAAATACATCTCTGTCTAGATATGAGCAGGTAGAGACGGATCTGACACAAATGTACCTAGGGGTAAAACCCAAAAAAACCGCTTTGACGTAGACTAGAACGGGAACTGGTGCATGACAATGGGCCTTGCTACACTCTTGGTTACGACACTCCTGGGAGATATGCTTAGGATAATTATCATTTTCTTTACTAACCGTTATAAAGGGTTTATGTGTATATACTTCCTCAAAGAAGACATTTTTATGATTATCGATTATATCCATAAACTGTTTAATTGATGTTAAGTGTTTTACAAGTTTGGGAATAGATATTTCTATTCACAAACTAATCTAGTGAATGCCATTATTTAGAAATGGTGCCCAGTATAAGGAATGAGAACTCCCTCAATACGCATGATCCAAAGAGTAAGATGGATCAAATCATTCATGGTCTTAAGCTAGAATTTAGAAAGGAAATAGTCTCCCATGTGTTATCATCATATGAAGAAATAGTATCATGTGTTGATAAGATAAGTAAAGAATTATCGGAGTCCTATGGCTTTGAAGGGAAGCCAGAGAAGGAAAGGATGGTAGAGAGAAGGATAGATAAAGGGAATAAGGTAAAGAAGTGTTTTCCCATATGTGATAACAGTGGAAATAATCTCCTTGGAAAATGATTTAAGGGAATGGGAGTATGTTATAAGTGTGGATAAAAAGGACACCAAGTACGTGACTACAAGGGTAAGAAAAAGGTTTCAAATGTACAATGCTTCATCTTCAAGTAGTTTGGACACTACGCGAACCAATTTCCCAGTCATCAGAATATGCCGAAAATGATGCTATTGGATAATAATCAAGTTATGATACTACCGGAGATGAATCGGAATGACTAGTGTTCTTATGTTGTTATTTTGGAATTATTTCATGGAAGTGTTTTATCAATGATGTACTAGAAATAAATAAGGATTGTACTACAATACTATTTCATTGAGGATTTTAGATTTTATAGTACTAAGAAAAGTGACTCTACAACAAGTTAAATATTTTGGAAATTACATGGTTGAAGGAAAGAAAAACCTTAATATGGTAATAATATTGAGGTACTGATTTTGGAATAAGATATGGTTGGTTTGGGTAAATTATATTGGATATTATTGACTGCCTTAAAAATGATTAAATATTTGTATATTCCATTATTGTTGGAGTTTACAATTTTTTTTTGATGGATGAAGTATATCCAGTATTCTATAAGGAATAAGGGAGCATGAATGTAATCAATAAGGTTTTATGGTAATTCAGGATGTTTCGGTGTTTTAAAAGAATACATGATGAAGGTATTCACATGCTTTTACAGGGTAAAAAGGATCTACATTATGTTTATCTTTTAGATAAATTTTGGACTGAGAGTTTATAGAAGTAATTTGGATAAGTATAAAGGTTGGAATGGATTAAGTTTGAAAGGTTATTTTTTGATTTTTATAAAAGGACAACATGCAGACCGTGTGACGACCTGTCGCGTCGGACAAAACTATGGGAATCGAACCCACAACCATAGTGCAATTGGGATTTATGACCTACCACTGGACTATGTGAAGTTCATGGATGGTATAATGTAGTTTTTTTAAAGGGTCTGATATGTGAATTATAAATTCATTATATTTGGAACCCTATACGATTAGGATAAATAGAGTATTTTTGAGTCGTATTATGTTTTGGGGTGAAAGATGAGTTTGTGGTAGAAATTTATTAATGGATAAAAATCTAATTATAAAGTAAGTATATATCCTTATGATCTTAGCCAATCTCATAAATAAATTCCTCAACATTAAGAAAAGGAACTTAGAACAAAAATGTTGTCCTAGATGGTACCTTAGATCATCACAAATTTATGGCTTTGGGATTGTTGGCCTTTTCATAGCCATGTTATCTACCACTCTCCATCAGATATTGATGGTTAGATTTCTCTTCCATATCCATATTTTCCTACATGTAACCCTAGTATGTGTTATTTTCGATAACGTTCATACTTACCACTCTTTATTTTAAATAGATGCCTCATTAATCCATTTTTCGATGTGGGATTTCAACTAAGATATTTTGAAATGTCAACCCCAAGTTTCCAATACCAAGAATAAATTGCATTGACGTAATTTATTGAAGGATGGTAGAATGTAACACCCCAAGCTTCCACAGTATGCTTCTCTTTGAATAATAGAGTAGCGTGTGTTGTACGAAACTTCGAGTTCTAACACACACCACAACCAATCAAACTAGCAGTTATGAAATGTAATACCCACTTTTTGAAATTTTTTTAATTTTATCTTTCAAAATGGAATTCATTTTTGGATTTTGAATATCTAAATTAGTTTTGGGTAAAGTTTTTGTATTTTTCTGAAAACTTTTAATTTTTGATGAATAGTGAAAAACACTTAGTTGTTGTTTAAAACCAAATTTTTATTTAAATAATTATTTATTTTATTTAAATTATTTAATGTCAAAATAGATACATAATAACTATATATGTTAAATGTAATTCATTGGAGTCTATTTATAATAATTTTAGATATATAAAAATTTCATTGAACTTTTCACCGTATTTTACCCACCTCCTAGGAGCTTTTGCAAATTCACATAAAACTTAATTTTACCACTTTTGTGGGATGAATTTGGAAAATCCGAGAGACAGGGTTAATATAAAGGATTAAAATGTGGTTCAATAAAATGAAAATAAATTTTGGTGAATAGTAACTTTTTACTTTTATTTACCACGGTTAAAAAAAATAGGGTAATTAAGGGTAACAATGATATTAATATTACCCTAACACATGTCCTAATTCTATTGGATGAGTGTATCTCAACCAAAAACAACCTTATGAATTCAATATTATCATTTAGGTCCACTTGGATTAGATTAGGACATTTATTATTATTTAATTCAAAGAAGAGTTAAAAGAGTTAAAATGAAAGTTTAATTACTAAAACATTTTTAATATTGGGTTATACCTAAGATAAATTCGATTATAAATATTAATTAGAAAGATAAAAATATTTTCCAACATAATGGTATTTTATTTATAATTTTTAGACATTAAATAATTAAATTTATTTATGACACAATGGTGATGCAGTAATTGCCTAATTAATGAAATATTAAAATAATTGATATTATAAATATCAAAATAAATGTAATTTGATACTTTTTATGATTTAAACTAAATTTATAGGTTAATAGGAAATATTTTTACTGGTTATATGAATTTTGTTCAAAGTAATAATGCTGTTATGAATTTATCAAAAACAAAATACTCAAGAGTGTCAAAATTGACATAAAAGAGTTTTTAAAACAAATATTATATTATTAATTGATATTCTATTTCTAAAAATCTAATATTAGGACAAAGGACTTATATCATGATAGGTGTATCAATAATGGACCACTTGGTGGTCTCTTGGATGTATATAGTATGTTTATTAACTATATAATATAAAAATACAAAGAGACATGGTAAATGTCAAACTATTTAACTAGGAGTTAAATCTAAAAGATAAGGTTATTATTGTGACCCAAACCTGTCTAAAATCTATTGGTTGAGTGGTTTTTGACCCATACCCACTTTATACTCGTAATAATCCACTTTGGAGCCATTATAAACCGAATATGAATTTATTATAAAATAATACTTTAAGTTTTTCCTAAAGAGCCCCTCCCCCCCTTATAAAAGGACACCACTTCTAACCAATTACTCACACATCTCAAGCCTTTTGGATCGTCCCACCTCTACCAAAATAATCTCCCTACATCCCTCTCCTCCTCTTAGAATCATTACCTTAGGCAAAAGGCACTTCAAGAGTCCTTTTTGGTTCAAACCAAAGGGAGTTACCCAAATTAAAGGTAACGATTTCTCTTAGCTTCTTTTCTTTTATTTTACTTCTCCAACCCCTAAACTCTTATTATTATTTTTTTGGTAACAAAACCAGTATCCTAAATATACTATTATATTTTTATTATAAGTATTCAAACTACACTTACACACACCTCCATCTAATGGGTGAAGAACATAATGTTTCTGTGGATTGCAACCAAACGCCTCACGAAGCGATGATTATTCAATTTTATCCTACCACCGCTCTTGGTGGCCATTATGATGGAACTATAATTAAATATGATATTTATTTTATATATAATCTTCTGTAATTCCATTTCATATCATACCATTATTCATTTCATGTTGTATATATATACGATAATTTCATTTGAGGAAGTGCGGACTACCGCCCCCTCAAAGTGATATGACTCGTTCATACCATACATGGAACGTATTAAGGATGGTGTTAATGAACTTAAGTAACACATATAAGATATTATATTATACTAGAATAATAATATACTTATGTATCATTTGGTTTTGATTCCTTTTAAAATGAAAAATGAAATGGAAGTAGCGTTCGTGCGTATGTACGAATTATCATCTCCATGAACGCGATGAGATTCATTTCCCCATCATATACATTCAAGACTAATTATCGTTTGATGATTAAAAGTAATGTTTAAGGACGTGATATCATTATGAATATGAATACGATACAACCTATCCATAACAAACATGGCTTACGTAAAGAATCATATAAAGGAAAACGAATCAGTTAACACCCGAAACGACGATAATACTAAAATATTATTAAAAAAAATATTAAAAGATCATATATGATATCATATTTATGTATATGATTTTTGTATAATTTAATAACAATGATTTAACTATTATATAGGAGGTTAACCTAAACTCTATCAAGGAAATGTACAAGGTAAGGGGTTTTCATCTCACTCCTTATTCCTGTGAGATTCATGCCATATTGCCACTATTACCTTTTGTGTGGTGTATGTACTTCCCATAATTGTAATATTTGTGTAATACAATTTAATTTATGTGTATTTACATATTCATTGTATGATATCTCTTTCATGGGTTGTATGTTTTGTAAGGGTTTATTTCACAATCTCTTCATTATCCGAGGTTGTTTATACGTAATTATCTACTGGGACCTCTTTATCATCCTCATACATGTTTCTTAAAAATGTATTTGAAAACATTATTAGTATTTTACAAAATATGGGTTAAATTCATTTTTACCCTTGTTTTACTTTTTATAAGAATTTTATAAATGAATCTTTCCGTCATTTTCCAAACAAGGTCATTCTTAACCTTTTCAACAGAATTAATGTATGAATGTCTTTTTTTAACTTATATGGTGGGTGCAGCTATTTTCCACCATTATAAAATCTTTTAATCTTACCTTACAAGCTTATAAGAATATTTTAAAAGTAAATGTTTTTTTATAATTATGTGACTTTTAAATGATTTCAAAAAAAGAGATATTTCTCTCAAATAGTTTTGATTTCATCTATGTCGACATCCTTTGATATATTTTACACTTGTTTGAAGTTGATTTATTATGATACAAATCTTCCATATTGGTTTTATAGTTTTGTGATATGTTTGACTATGGATGAGTTATTTTTATTCCATTAATGGTTTATGATTAATGTTTTGGCATTTTGTATGCTAGTTTTAATATGAATGTTTATGTTATATTTCATCCGCTTCTTAAGAAGAATGTGTTGGACTAGTAGGTTTCGGGTTGGGGACCGGTAAAAGTAAGCCCTCCGGGTTGGGGTCCGGTTAGAGCAGACCCTTCGGGTTCGTGTCCGATTATTAGAGGCACTTCGGGTTGGTGTCCGGTTATTAGAGGCACTCCAAGATGGTGGCTGGTTATTAGAGGCCCTCCGGGTTGGATTCCGGTTACAGAGGCTCTCTGGGATGGAGTCTGGTTACAAAGGCTCTCCGGTTTGGGTTCCGGTTACAGTTATCCCTTAGGTCTTGGCACGAGGCCTTGACACAGAAATTAAAGTTCATCATTATGCATTTACTTCATTATGAAAGTGGTTATTGATATTGCATGTGACTATTCGATTAGTAGAATATCCATGTGAATAAGTAAATGGAATTATTTCATTTTATTTATGCCATATTATTATAAAGTTCAAGTTTAAAAGGATTTTGTTTTAGTTATACATTGAATTAAATGTATATGCTTATTTATGAAAGTTTCCACTATATTGTTATCCTTACTGAGTATCTGAGCTCACCACTTTCTATGTTTTATTTTTCCCAGGATTCCAAGAAGTGTATTGTGATTGACATGTAGGGTTAAGACAAGGGAATACTGGAATTTGTGAAAGATTATTTATTTTGTTTTGTATGTTATGAAGTTTAATGTAACATTCATGTATGTAATCTATTTTCCAAGACAGCTAAACCGATCGGTCCTTCGGGAATTGATTCCTTGTAATCATGCCAATATTATGTAATAATGCACTGACTCTGGGTAACTGGGGTCGGGGCATTATAGTTGGTATCAGAGGAAATTTAGAAATAACTTGGAATCTAGATTTAGATAAACTCTGATTAGAGCACATAGCCCTAAGATAGACTTTTAGGATTAGTAGAGAAGAACTTCCTATAATTTTGATATAGTAGAGATTTTGTGAGTTTTCTGAGCAATACATCCCTGTCTGGATACGAGCAGGTAGAGACGGCTCTGGCATAGATGTACCTAGGGGTAAAACTCGGAAAAACCTCTTTGATCTAGACTCGAACGGGAACTGGTGCACAAAAACGGTCCTTACTGCACTCTTGGTTACGACACTCCCGGGAGATATGCTTAGGATAATTCTCATTTTCTTTACAAACCATTATGAAGGGTTTATGTGTATATACTTCCTCAAAGAAGACATTTTTATGATTATGGATTATATCCATAAACTGTTTAATTGATGTTAAGTGTTTTACAAGTTTGGGATTAGGTATTGATATTCACAAATTAATCTAGTGTATTCCATTGTTTAGAAATGGCGCCCAGTATAAGGAATGAGAACTCCAGCAATACACGTGATCCAAAGAGTAAGATAGAGCATATCTTTCATGGTCTTAAGCCAGAATTTAGAAAGGAAATAGTCTCCCACCTGTTATCATCATATGAATAAATAGTATCATGTGTTGATAAGATAATTAAAGAATTATCAGAGTCCTATGGCTTTGAAGGGAAGCCATAGAAGGAAAGGATGGTAGAGAAAAGGACAAATAAAGGGAATAAGGTAAAGAAGGATTTTCCCATATGTGATAACTGTGGAAATAATCACCTTGGAAAATGCTTGAAGGGAATGAGAGTATGTTATAAGTGTGGATAAAAAGGACACCATTTACGTGACTACAAGGGTAAGAAAAAGGTTTCAAATGTACAATGCTTCATCTGCAAGGAGTTTGGACACTACGCGAACCAATTTCCAAGTCATGAGACTATGCCAAAAATAATGCTATTGGATAATAATCAAGTTATGATACTACCAGAGATGAAGAGGAATGACTAGTGTTCTTTTGTTGTTATTTTGGAATTATTTCATTGAAGTGTTGAATCAATGATGTACTGGAAAAAAATAAGGATTGTACTCTAATACTATTTCATTGAGGATTTGAGATTTTATAGTACTACGAAAAGTGACTCTACAGCGAGTTAATTTTTTTGGAAATTACATGGTTTAAGGAAAGATAAACCTTAATATGGTACTAATATTGAGGTACTGATTTTGGAATAATATATGGTTTATTTGGGTAAATTATATTGGATATTATAGACTGCCTTGAAAATGATTAAAGATTTGTATATTCCATTATTGTTGGAGTTTACAACATTTTTTGGATGGACAAATTTTATCCAGTATTCTATAAGGAATAAGGGAGCATGAATGTAATCAATAAGGTTTTATGGTAATTTAGGATGTTTCGGTGTTTTAAAAGAATACACGATGAAGGTATTCGCATGATATTTCGGGGTAAAAAGGATCTATGTTATGTTTATCTTTCATATAAATTTTGGACTGAGAGTTTACAGAAGTGTTTTGGATAAGTCTAAAGGTTGGAATGGATTAAGTTTGAAAGGTTATTTTTGGATTTTTATAAAAGGACAACATGCAGACCGTGTGACGACCCGTCGCATCGGACAAAGCTGCGGGAATCGAACCCACAACCATAGTGAAATTGGGATTTGTCACCTACCACTGGACTATGTGAAGTTCCTGGATGGTATAATGTAGTTTTTTAAAGCGTATGATATGTGAATTATAAATTCATTATATTTGGAACCCTATACGATTAGGATAAATAGAGTATTTTTTAGTTGTATTATGTTTTGGGGGTGAAAGATGAGTTTGTGGTAGAAATTTATTAATGGATAAAACTCTAATTATAAAGTAAGTATATATCCTTATGATCTTATCCAATCTCATAAATAAATTCTTCAACATTAATAAATTGAATGTAGAACAAAAATTTTGTCCTAGATGGTACCTTAGATCATCACAAATTTATGGCTTTGGGATTGTTGGCCTTTTCATAGCCATATTATCTACCACTCTCCATCAAATATTGATTGTTAGATTTCTCTTCCATATCCATATTTTCTTACATGGAACCCTAGTATGTGTTATTTTCGATAACCTTCATACTTACCACTCTTTATTTTAAATAGAGGCCTCATTAATCCATTTTTCGATGTGGGATTTCAACTAAGATATTTTGAAATGTCAACCCCAAGTTTCCAATACTGAGAATAAATTACAAGGACGTGATTTATTAAAGGATGGGAGAATGTAACAACCCAAGCTTCCATGGTACGCTTCTCTTTGAATAATATAGTAGCGTGTGTTGTACGCAACTTCGAGTTCTAACACACACCACAACCAATCAAACTAGCAGTTATGAAAAGTAATACCCACTTTTTGAAATTTTATACATTTTATCTTTCAAAATGGACTTCATTTTTGGATTTGGAATATCGAAATTATCTTAGGGTAATGTTTTGGTATTTTTCTGAAAACTTTTAATTTTTGATGAATAGTGAAAAACACTGAGTTATTGTTTAAAACCGAATTTTTTTTAAATAATTATTTATTTTATTTAAATTATTTAATGTCAAAATAGATACATAATACCTATATAAGTTCAATGTAATTAATTGGAGTCAGTTTATAATAATTTTAGAAATATAAAAATTTTATTGAACTTTTCACCGTATTTTACCCACCTCCTAGGAGCTTTTGCAAATTCACATAAAACATAATTTTACCGCTTTTGTGAGAAGAATTTGGAAAATCCGAGAGATAAGGTTAATATCAAGGAGTAAAATGTGGTTCAATGAGATGAAAATAATTTTTGTTGAATAGTAACTTTTTACTTTTATTTACCACGGTTAAAACTAAATAGGGTAATTAAGGGTAACAATGATATTAATATTACCTAAAACATGTCCTAATTCTATTGGATGAGTATATAGAGACCAAAAACAACCTTATGAATAAAATATTATCATTTAGGTCCACTTGGATTAGATTAGGACATTTATTATTGTTTAATTCAAAGAAGAGTTAAAAGAGTTAGAATCAAAGTTTAATTACTAAAACATTTTTAATATAGGGTTATACATAAGATAAATTCGATTAAAAATATTAATTAGAAATCTAAAAAGATTTCCTACATAATATTATTTTATTTATAATTTTTAGACATTAAATAATTTAATTTATTTATGACACAATGGTGATGCAGTAATTTCCTAATTGATGAAATATTAAAATAATTGACATTATAAATACCAAAATAAATTTAATTTGAAACTTTTTATGAATTACACTAAATTTATAGGTTAATATGACATATCTTTACTGGTTATATGAATTTTTTTCGAAGTAATAATGCTGTTATGAATATATCAAAAACAAAATACTCATGAGTTTCAAAATTGACATAAAAGAGTTTTTAAAACAAATATTATATTATTAATTGATATTCTATTCCTAAAAATATAAGATTCCACCAAAGGACTTATATAATTATAGGTATGTCATTAATTGACCACTTGGGAGTCTCTTGGATGTATATAGTATGTTTATTATCTATATAATATAAAAATACAAAGAGACATGGTAAATGTCAAACTATTTAACTAAGAGTTAAATCTAAAAGATAAGGTTACTATTGTGACCCAAACCTATCTAAAATCTATTGGTTGAGTGGTTTTCGACCCATACCCTCCTTATAATTTGAAGAATCTACTTTGGAGCCATTATAAACCGAATATTAATTTATTATAAAATAATACTTTATGTTTTTCCTAAAGAGCCCCTCCACCCCCTTATAAAAGGACACCAATTCTAACCACTTCCTCACACCTCTAAAGCCTTTTGGATCGTCCAAAATCTGACAAATTAATCTCTATACATCCCTATTCTCCTCTTAGAAGCCTTACCTTAGGCATAAGGCACTTCAAGGGTCATTTTTGGTTCAAACCAAAGGGAGTTACCCAAATTAAAGGTAACGATTTCTCTTAGCTTCTTTTCTTTTATTTTACTTCTCCAACCCCTAAACTCTTCTTATTATTTTATTTTGTAACAAAAACAGTATCCTAAATATACTAGGATATTGTTATGAGATGTATTAAAACTACACTTACACACACCTACATCTAATGCGTGAAGAACATAATGTTTCTATGGATGGCAACCAAACGCCTCACGAAGCGATGATTGTTCAATTATCTCCTACCACCTCTCATGGTGTCCATTATGATGGAACTATAATTAAATATGATATTAATGATATTTATTTTATATATAAGCTTCTGTAATTCCTTTTTATATCATACCATTATTCGTTTCATGTTGTATATATATATATATATGATAATTTCATTTGAGGAAGTGCGGACTACCGCCCCCTCAAAGTGATATGACTCGTTCATACCATACATGGAACATATTAAGGATGGTGTTAATGAACTTAAGTAACACATATAAGATATTATATTATAATGGAATGATAATATACTTATGTATCATTTGGTTTTGATTCCTTTTAAAATGAAAAATGAAATGGAAGTAGCGTTCGTGCGTACGTAAGGATTACCGTCTCCACGAACGCGATGAGATTCATTTCCCCATCATATCCATTCAAGACTAATTATCGTTTGATGATTAAAAGTAATGTTTAATGACTTTATATCATTCTTAATATGAATATGATACAACCTATCCATAACAAACATGGCTTACGTAACGAAGCATATAAAGGAAAACGAATCACTTAACACCCGAAACGACGATAATACTAAAATATTATTAAAAAACAAATATTAAAATATCATATATGATATCATATTTATGTATATTATTTTTATATAATTTAATAACAATGATTTAACTATTATACAGGAGGTTAACCTACACTCTATCAAGGAAATTTACAAGGTAAGGGGTTTTCATCCCACTCCTTATTCCTGTGAGATTCATGCCATATTGCCACTATTACCTTTTGTGTGGTGTATGTACTACCCATAATTGTATTATTTGTTTAATACACTTTAATTTATGTGTATTTACATATTCATTGTATGATACCTCTTTCATGGGTTGTATGTTTCATAAGGGTTTATTTCACAATCTCTTCATTATCTGAGGTTGTTTATACGTAATTATCTACTGGGAACTCTTTATCATCCACATCCATGTTTCTTAAAAATGTATTTCAAAACATTCTCACTATTTTACAGAATATGGGTTAAATTCATTTTTACCCTTGTTTTACTTTTTATAAGAAGTTTATAAAGGAATCTTTCTGTCATTTTCCAAACAAGGTCCTTTTTAACCTTTTCGACAGAATTAAGGTAAGAATGTCTTTTTATTAACTTATACGGTGGGTGCAACTATTTTCCACCATTATAAAATCTTTGAAGCTTCCCTTACAAGATTATAAGAATATTTTCAAAGTAAATGTTTTCTTTTATAATTATGTGACTTTTAAATGAATTCCAAAAAAGAGATATTTCTCTCAAATAGTTTTGATTTCATCTATGTCAACATCCTTTGATAAATTTTACACTTGTTTGAAATTGATTTATTATGATACAAATCTTCCATATTGTATTTATGGTTTTGTGATATGTTTGACTACGGATGAGTTATTTTTATTCCATTAATGGTTTATGATTAATGTTTTGGAATTTTGTATGCTAGTTTTAATACGAATTTATATGTTATATTTCATCCTCTTCTTAAGATGAATGTGTTGGACTAGTATGTTCCGGGTTGGGGCTGGTAAAAGTAAGCCCTCCGGGTTGGGGTCTGGTTAAAGCAGACCCTTCGGGTTGGTGTCCGGTTATTAGAGGCACTCCGGGTCGGTGTCCGGTTATTAGAGGCACTCCGGGTTGGTGTCTGGTTATTAGAGGCACTCTAGGTTGGATTCCGGTTACAAAGGCTCTCTCGGATGGAGTCCGGTTACAAAGGATCTCCGGTTTGGGTTCCAGTTACATTTATCCCTTAGGTCTTGGCACGAGGCCTTGACACAGAAATTAAAGTTTGGCATTATGCATTTCCTTAATTATGAATGTGGTTATTGATATTGCATGTGATTATTCGATTAGTAGAATATCCATGTGAATAAGTAAATGGAATTATTTCATTTTATTTATGCCATATTATTCTGAAGTTCAAGTTTAAAAGGATTTTGTTTTAGTTATACATTGCCTTAAATGTATATGCTTATTTATGAAAGTTTCCACTATATTGTTATCCTTACTGAGCATCTGATCTCACCCCTTTCTATGTTTTATTTTTCCCAGGATTACCAGAAATGTATTGTGATTGATATGAAGGGTTAAGCCAAGGGAATACTGGAATTAGTGAAGGATTATTTATGTTGTTTTGTATGTTATGAAGTTTAATGTAACTTTCATGTATGTAATCTATTTTCTAGGACTGCTAAACCGATCGGTCCTTCAGGAATTGATTCCTTGTAATCATGCCAATATTATGTAATAATGCACCGACTCTGGGTAACTGGGGTCGGGGAGTTACACCAGGTGTTTGCGGTCAGGATGTGTGGTTATATCCCAGGAGTGTGCGGGTGGGGTATGACAGTGGGACTGTGGTGAGAATGGCAGGAGATGTCTGATGCGTAGCATGTCTTCAATAACCAGTTGGAAAGTGGCACGGGGTACCCAAACATCGATGTGTTATTACTATTACATTACTTGACTTGCGTTATTTGGGGAGTGTGCCTTGGTTTGGTTTGGGTGGATAGTTTCCTTGTTAGGTGCTCTGGTTATCTCCTTTTCTCATGGTGCATTAGAATGCCTCCCCACTTGTGCATGAGAGCTATTGGTTTTCTCTACTCAGTATACCTGTATATTCACCCTATGTATATAAACTTCTTTCAGGTTTTCAGGAGGACATTATGAATCGTGTGGGACCGTACTAGCTCGGACATTGGGACATTTGTTGTTTTTGTTTTTCTTTTTCTTGGTACTTTCCTTTGGGGTTTTCTTGTACTTTTGTATCATCTACTTTTGTGCATGCATATGGGAATGGTCTGCATTTGGCTTTACTTTTACCTACAGTTTTGGTGTTTTTGGGATTTACTATCTTATCTCCTGATCATACTAAATAAAATGGGTAATTCCTTCCATCTTGTGTGTGATTCTATACCCTTGGTTGTTAAGTCCACAAGTCTGAATACCCTGAGAGGGGGGGTGAATCAGGGTGTGACTAATTTAAAATTAAAGCCCGTTCTGATCTTGTTTCCCTGTTAAGAAAAACACTCTTCTCTCTATTTCCCATTGCATAATATAAATATAAAGTAAAGCATGCATAGGACACAACAATTTTTACTTGGTTCACCGCTAAGGGCTACGTCCAAGGAGCATATGCTCACAGGTTGTCGGTCGTACCAAATTCCACTAAACTTCACTATCTATGGACTACAAGGTTTGGGCACAGTCACTCTATCCCAGGCTCACTACCTTTACAGAGTTTAGGGTTAGATCACTGCATTCCCAAGGGTCACTCCTTGTTTCTCTCATTCTGGCTCACTGCCGGTGGAGGGGATCATCTTATTCCTCTTCCTTTGCTCACTGCTCTGGAAGGAATGCACTCACAATTTATAAACCTGTAGGTCTCTTCATTTTCATGAAGGAATGCATCTTCCTCTGTATATAGATGCTCTGTTGAAGTCCAACTTTCACCCGTACATGAATCTCTCTTTGCATCAAAGGTATTGGGCAAGCTTCTAGCTTCCACGAAGCCTGAAAACACTACTGTGGAATCAACCCTTACTTGGCGTGCAAGTCTAATCCAGTGTGCAAGTATCGGCGTGAAAGTCACAACTGTCATGAAAGTCCACCTCAAACACTTGCACAACACAAACTTCTTTAACTCCAAACTTGTGCAACACACTTCCCTTTACGCCCAAACCAATATTGGTGCACAACAAACAACAATCACTCTTATTCAAATCTGGCATGCAAGTCCCACTTGTGCGACACACCACCACTTGCGCGACCACTACACCTGCGCGACGGGAGCTCTGATTTATCAAAGTGTTGAAGTCTGTTGGAAATGAGGAGGGGTGGTCCAGTATTTATAGGCATTTTGAACACCCTGCGTGATGGCGCGCAAGTCTCCCCTCGACGCCCAAGTCTCGGCGTGCAGGTCTCTTCCCCTACAAGTCACTTGCGCAACCAAACCAATACATGCGTGACCCTCTATCCTTTTCCATATTTTGATCTTCTGATCTTGAAAAACCATAGGCGTGCAAGTTCTCAAGCTTCCAAGGCATCAGCGCGCAAGTCTCTTCACAGCGCCCAATTCACCTGCGCGACACCACCAATACCTATGGGACACTCTTTCCTTTGCCATATTTTGACCTTATTATCTTGAAAAACATTAGGCGCGCAATTTTCCTCACCTTCAAGTACACGTCATGCAAGTCCCTTTTCCAAAAACTACTTTTCTTCATTTGTCAACTTTCAGGCCCAAAAATTCAGCAAACACTAGAAAACGGCGCCACCTTGTATGTGTTCTTTTTATACCACCTCCAGATCATCCATTCCTTTGTCATCATTCTTGAATCAAACATGGATCATTGACCACTGCTCTTGAACTCATCATTCCACTATGAAATCCTCTTTTTCAACAAATTTTTATGGCATTTTTTGCATTGTCAACAATCACCACATAGATGTCCACTTTGTCAACAAACACAATCACCCCAAAAATGATTCAATGTTACCTTGAGGGATTTTTTCCCAACAATCTCACCCTTTGGTTTTGTCAAAAACTCTTCTATAAAAAGATACATTGTTTATTCTTTAGCCACCATTCGCCTTTTTCGATTCTGATAGCGATCAAGGATTTACTCAACACATACTCTAAGCCCACATAAGCAATGATCGGCGTGAGAAACGAGATTAAATGAAAAGTTCATCAATTAATCACTTCATCTCTGACATGCACTGTTGACACCAAATGGATACCAATTTTTTGGAAATATTCTTACAGCATCCCAACACCACTCTTCTGCTTTTGTCATGATCCTCAGCTGTCGCGATATCTATTATTTGATCGATCACTTCAAGCATCATCAGATTTAATACTCTCCCCCTTTCTCATTTCTTCCCCTATCTCATTGCTTTACTTGCCAGCTTCTCCCTGTATTTATCATGATGTCTCAAATAGCCACACTGTCTCCCACTTGAACAATCACTATTTTCTCCCCCTTTGTCAATGAACCCAAAGTTTACTCCTTTGTAGTCTGTAACAGAGTAAAGAACACATATCAGCACATTTAGGAAAAAACACACCATAACTCAGGGAGAGGGGGAGATATCCACGTCCACACTCGTTTAAGTGTGGGGAGTCGACTGAACTCTCAGATCTAGTCGATGCCTCTCAAAAGCTTCCTTGGGTAAGGACTTTGTCAGAATGTCAGCAACTTGTAACTCTATAGGAACATACTCCAACTTCACGATTCCCTGCTCAACCTTCTCCTTGATAAAATGATAATTTATCTCAATGTGATTTGTCCTTGAATGATGGATTGGATTTTTTTCTCAGATTGATAGCACTTGAGTTATCACAATGGATTCCGATCGGAGACTTCACTTCAACTCCCATATCTTCAAGCTACTACTTCATCCACAATAACGGTGTGCATACTTGAGTGGCTGCAATATACTCAGCCTCCACAGTGCTCAATGAAATGCAATCTTGCTTCTTGCTCAGCCAAGAAATACACAATCCACCAAGATAGAACACACCTCCTAACGTTGATTTTCTTTCATCTGTTGATCCAGCCCAATCTGCATCTGTGTAACCAAATAACACTAATTGATATTTTTCATTATACAACAAACCAAAATCCACGATGCCTTTGATATACCGAAGTATTATTTTCACTACAAGCATGTGTCATTCCTTGGTATTACTCTGATATATTTCTTCTTGGCATGTGGTGAAAATAATGTCAGGCCTTATTGCGGTCATGTATAGAAAACTTCCAATATTTTTTTTGTATTCTATGATATTGACTACCTTTCCATCCTCAACTTTTGATAATTTCATCCGGCTAGCAACCAGAGTCTTTATCTCCTTGGAATTATCCATTACAAACCATCTTAGAACCTCCTTAGCATATTTGTATTGTGAAATGAAAGTTCCATTACTTCCTTGTGTCACCTGTAAACCAAGGAAAAATGTTAGCTCTCCAATCATTGACATTTCAAACTCATTTTTCATGAATTCAGAGAACTGTTTTCACTGAGATTCATCTGATCTTCCAAATATTATGTCATCAACATAAACCAGCACCATCATCCTTTGATTACTGTCGTTGATGAAATAAAGATTGTAATCAACTCCCCCAAACTGGAAACCAAGCTTCTTCAAGTACTGATCAAGCCTTGAGTACCATGCTCTTGGTGCTTGTTTCAGCCCATACAACGCCTTCTTCAGCCTGAAAACTTTGTTCTCATCCTCATGAATGAGAAAACCATCTGGCTTCTCAATATATACCTCCTCTTCCAAAAATCCATTCATGAATGAAGATTTGACATCCATCTGGAACACATTGAACTTTATTTGCACTGCTATTGCCAAAAATAATCTAATTGTCTCCAGCCTTGCAACTAGTGAAAATGTCTCATCAACATCTATTCCCTCAATATGGGAGCTTCCCTAGAACACCAGCCATGATTTGTTCCGAATCACTGGGCCATCTTCATTCATCTTGTTGCGATAGACCCATTTAGTCCGGATGACATTTTTATCTGATGGCCTCGAAACAATCTCCCATGTCTGGTTCTTCTCAATATGATCAAGCTCTTCATTCATAGCCTGAACCTAGTTTTCATCTTTATCTACATTGGAAAAACATTTCGGCTCCACCTGAGATAAAAATGATGTTTTCTATAATGATTTCATTCTTAGAGTCTGAACTGGAGTTGTATGATCACCAATGATATTTTTCCTATCAATTTCAACTCGACTCTTTGGCTTCCTTGCAGAAACAGACTTGACACTTTCTTGTTCATCATCAGTATCTTCTTCTATGTCAGCCTCTACCACTTCTACTCCCCATGTGTCACTTACCTCATCATCACTTTCATCCAGAAACTATTCACTGGGTCGTTGAGAATTCTGTTCATTTTCAACTATAGTGACATCGTTGCTCTCAACAATCTTTCCCAGCCTTTTTTTTGAATCATTTATATTCTTTTATTTTCCCTGAGTATCCAAGGAATATCCCCTCATCTCCTTGTGACTCAAACTTCCTGTGATATTATTTGTTTAGTATGAAAAACTTAATCCCAAAGATTCAAAATTATTTCAACGTCGTCTTCTTTTTATTCCACATTTCATACGGAGTCTTCCCTTCCTTTGGACACAACAGATACCAATTCGAAATATAGACCGATGTCAAAACTTCCTCCTTCCAAAATTTCTCTAGTAGGTCCTTTTCAATAAGCATCATTCTGGCCATGTTATTGATGATCTGATTTCTCCTCTCAACCACTCCATTCTATTTGGGGAGTTTTCACTGATGAAACATGATGCCTTGTTCCGTGTTTCTTGATATAGTCTTCAACTTGACTGTTTGTGAATTTTGTACCGTTATCAGTATGAAACTTCTGAATTTTCTGCCCAAGAATCTTTTATGATTCCTTCCTGTACTGCTTTATGAAACTGAACACCTCTGTCTTATAGGTAATGACAAATACCCAGGCCATTCTGCTATAATCATCAATTAAAATAACATAGTACCTTTTCCTATTTATAACTCATGGTGAGATAGGTCCACATACATCAGCATACACCAATTTGAGCACTCTAGTTGATTTTTGTTCCTTTGGCCTGTATATATTTCTGATAATCTTCCCTTGTTGGAAAGCATCACACATATGAGTGCGATCACGTGATAGTTTGGGAAGGTCTCTAGTAGCATCACACTTTACCAGATCTTTAATAGATGGTTGGCATAGATTACCAAGTCGCTTATACCACAGGTAGTTTTCTTCCTCTCTGGATAAAAGGAATGTATCTTCTTCCCCACCTACTAGGTAATGATTTCCCACTATCCTTTTTCCCTGCAGAATAACTTCTTCATATTTTCCATTCACAACACACATCTTCTTGGTAAATCAGATAGAGTGCCCAGAGTCACATAGTTGACTGACACTGAGAAAATTATAACTAAGACCATCTACAACCAAGACATCAGCATGTCTCATTTCTTTTCCCCCAAACTTCGCATTCCCTGAGCCAAAAATCTCCAGGCCTTCATCGTTTCCAAATTTGAGAACTCTTTATTTGTCATATTTTATGCCTTTAACAAGATCCTTATTACCCTTTATGTGAGATGTGCAACTACTATCAAGGATCCACACACTAGAGCGATCTGATTCTTTAAGGGAAATCTCTTCCACCATGACCTTCTCATTTTTATTCTTCTTGGTCCATACTTTTTCCTTCACACTCGGCATGGATGGAGGCTTCCGTTCTTTCTCAGAGTATGATCGACCAGCTTCATCTTGTAGAGCCGAAAATATATTCTGCATTTTTAACTCACCTTTTGGTTTATTGATCTGCTGCTTGCGTATGTTTTGATTCTGCTTTGGCACATTTATCTGTATGATCGAAGTGTAGTACCTATTCATGTGTCCAAATCCTACACACCGAAAATAGTGTCCTTTGAAATTTGTTCTGGAAAACCGTTCTCTGTTAGGCTGCCACCTCTGTTCTTGTTCCCTACGGTATCAATTGGCTATGGAACACACATACTGTGAATGTACCATCTTTCCACAAAAATAACACCTGATATAAGGTACATTCCTTCATGTTACTTCAGTACTACTAGTTTCCCCTTGGGATCTCTGAATATTATTATTATTCTTTATGCCCAAATCTACCTTCAATATCGGGACGAGTGCTTGTGGTTTGACTTCAATTGCCACAGATTTTTGCTTCTGATCAAGCCTTGAATCAGACTTAACGTTTGAGCTCAATTTCTACTTCTTTCCTGCCGAACTACTAGGCTCCTCTAACATAATTTTAGTCTTCGTAATAACCAGGTTTCCCAAGAATGTATTGGGAATCAAGGGTTTTTCCTGTTATTTATCTTTCATCCACAGACTGATAACTTCTTCTTTAATATCTTCAATACTCTTGATGTGATCTTTCACTTTTCTGTTCAAGACATCAATCTCCCTTTTCTGTTATTCAATCTAGAGCTTACACTCACTAACTGATTCTGAGTTCTCTGGTGTTGATGACTTGAGTTTTTCAATTTCTTCCAACAACTCAGACTTCTCTTATTCCTGCTACAGCATATAGAGTTTGGCATCATGAACAACTTTATTGGATTTCTTCATTTTGGCTCTCCAAACATCTATCTCCTCAAGAGCTGCTTCCAACTCAGCTTCCATATCAACTCTTCCTTCAACTTCTTCTTCTTCTTCTCCAGTGTCAGTTTCTTCCTTTTCCTGAGAACTATCGATGACCGCCACCATAGCATTTTCTCCTAGATCTTTGCAGTTCTCAATTTCCTCAACCTCTTCAACATCAGACTCATCTAAAATGTCTATTTCTTGTGAAAGAAGATTCTTTTTCTTGAAGAAATTTCTCTTGAACTGCTTCTTCCCTTTTACATAGGCTGAAGATTTCTTCTTGGGAACATAAACATCATCTTCGTCATTTTGTTCTCGAAATATTTTAGGGCATCTTGCTGTGAGATGTCCAAACTTTCAACATCTAAAGCATGCAAGAGGTAGTTTCCCTTTGAACTTTCCTTTTCCTCTTTGAAGATTTGAGGAGAGGAATGACATTACCTCATCTGTCTCTTCTTATTCTCGATAGTCTTCAATGGTGAGCTTTTTCAAGGCCTTGAATGCCACCTCTTTGGATTTCCCCTCTTCCACAGCATCATTATCATCATTTCTCATTTCATATGCAACAAGAGTGATGTGTAGGTTATCCAATGTCATCTCTTTTGGATCTTTATCTTATAGCACTGAAACATTCGGATTGAACCGAGGTGGAAGTTTCCTCAATATGCGCTTCACAATTTTTATGTCTTCAAAAACTTCTCCAAGACCTCGCATGTCTTCCACTACAACATTTACCCTATCGAAGAATGCATCAACAGACTCATTCGGGTTCATTCTCAAATCTTCATACTTGTTCCACAACAATTACAGCTTTGCCTCTCTGACCATTGAATCCCCTTCATATATATTCAATAACTTTTCCCACATGGCATGTGATGTTTTGAAAGACATCACCTTTGTATATATGGGATTGGATAGGGCACCCCCTAAGGCATCGATTGTTTTGGCATCATCATCCAACTCTCTACGCTCAGCTTCTGATAATGCACCATTGTTCATGTCTGTTGTTATACCATGAATTTCTGTTGTGAATACATCCATTTCCAAAGATCGGAAGTAGTGTTGCATCTGATTCTTACATAGCTAAAAATTGATCCCGTCGAAGATCAGAATTCCTTTATGATTATTGACCTCCATTGAGAGAAGAACTAATATCAACCTTTCCCTCTGATACCAATTGTTAGGTCCACAAGGATGAATACCCTGAGAGGGGTGGTGAATCAGGGTATGACTAATTTAAAATTAAATACCATTATGATCTTGTTTCGTTGTTTATAAAAAAACTCTTCTCTCTCTTTCCCGTTGCACAATATAAATAGAAAGTAAAGCATGCACAGGAAACAATAATTTTTACTTGGTTCACCACTAAGGGCTACATCCAAGGAGTATACACCGATAGGTTTTCGGTCATACCAAATTCCACTAAACTTCACTAGCTATGGACTACAAGGTTCGGGCACAGTCACTCTGTTCCAGGCTCACAGCCTTTACAAAGTTTAGGGTCAGGTCACTACTTTCCCAAGGGTCACTCCCTATTTCTCTCTTTATGGCTCACTGCCGGTGGAGAGGACCACCTTCTTCCTCTTCCTTTTCTCACTGATCTAGAAGGAATCCACTCATAGTTTATAGACCTGTAGGTCTCTTCATTTGTATGAAGGAATGCATCTTCCTCTATATGTAGATGCTCTGTTGAAGTCCAACTTTCACCCGTAGATGAATCTCTCTTTGCACCGAAGGTATCGGGAAAGCTTCCATCTTCCACGCAGCATGAAAACACTGATGGGGAATCAACCCTTACTTGGAGTGCAAGTCTAACCCGACATGCAAGTATCAGCACGCATGTCACAATTGGCGTGCAAGTCCACCTCAAACACTTGCGCGACACAAACTTCTTCAACTCCAAACTTACGGGATGCACTTCCCTTTATGCCTAAACCAATATTGGCATACAACAAACAACAATCGCCCTTATTCAAATCTGGTGCGCAAGTCCCACTTACGCGACACACCACCACTTTCACGACCACCACACCAGCGTGACGGGAGCTCTGATTTTTCAAAGTGTTGAACTCCACTGGAAATGAGGAGGAGTGGTCCAGTATTTATAGGCATTTTGAACACCCTGCGTGACGATGTGCAAGTCTCCCCTCTACGTGCAAGTCTCGGCACGTAGGTCTCTACCCCTACTAGTCACCTGCGCGACCAAACCAATACATGTGCGACCCTCTTTCCATTGCCATATTTTGATATTCTGATCTTGAAAAACCACAGGTGCGCATGTTCTCAAGCTTCCAAGGCATCGGCGCGCAAGTCTCTTCACAGCGCACAAGTCACCTATGTGACACCACAAATACCTATGTAACACTCTTTCCTTTGCCATATTTTGACATTATTATCTTGAAAAACATTAGGTGCGCAAGTTTCCTCGCCTTCAAGTACATGGCGCACAAGTCCCTTTTCCAAAAACCACTTTTCTTCATTTGTCGACCTTCAGGCCCAAAAATTTGGAAAACACTAGAAAACGGTGCCACCTTGTATCTTTTCTTTTTATAACACCTCCATATCATCCATTCATTTGTCTTCATTCTTGAATCAAACATGGATTGTTGACCACCGCTCTTGAACTCAACATTCCACTTTTAAATCCCCTTTGTCAACAAATTTGTATGGCATTGTTTTGCGTTGTCAACAATCACCACATAGATGTCCACTTTGTCAACAAACACAATCACCTCAAAAATGCTTCAATGTTACCTTGAGGGATGTTTTCCCAACATTGGTGCTAGTGGCCACTCCGGGACCTATTGAAGGTGGGTCTCGGGGGTCATTATCTCTTCTTTAACTTCAAGAAGGGAGGGTCTAGAAATATGTTGTCCCTTCCCTAATCTTGGTGAAGGAGGTTCATGATAGAATGGTATCAGAGGAGTGGTTGAGAGATAGGATGGAGCTCGGGGTTAGGCACAGTGAGGATTTCATGGAATGGTAGTGAAACTATATTAGACAATCATGGTGCGTGAAATAGTCCAGGGAAGACCGACTAGGACATGGGATTTTAGGGGGCCTATGATACGATGTAAGAACTCTGGACCTACCGAAAAACCAAGTGAGGCTACAATGATTGCAGGGTAGAGACCCTAGGAAAGGTACATGAATCATAATTACTTATGTTCTTGTGTGTATTGGGTATTTTGGGTATTTAAAATGGATAAGAAGTCTAAGAAAGTTTAAAATCAAACTTCTACACTACTCGGGCTTAGGAATTCCTTGTTTACCATGAAGCTATGACACCTAGACGATGACCACGAGTAGTGTGGGAGATCAAGACCCAGGAGGTTGACTTGGCTGATCAGAAGAGGACTGATCGAGAGGAGGAGGATGACCAGTGGCAGAGGATGCTTCATGCCTTTCAGCGGAAAACCCTCAGGAAGTACGAGGGAAGCATCTCAGACAAGGAGATAGTGAGCTAGCTTGAGGAGCTGGTGATAGCTTTTAGATTTATCTAGGCTCTGATGGAATACTCAGTTCTTCTAGATGTAAGCCAGATGCGAAGTACATCATGCCAATGGTGGACTCTCTACCTTGGGGAGAAGAGGGAGGCTGATGTTTCGTGGACTGACATTGAGAGGGAATTCCGGGAAAAATTACTCTCTTCCACAATGAAGCTTGAGAAGAGGTAGGTGCTACTCTCCCTTTAGAAGGGGAGAATGTCAGGGAGGGATTTGGGAATCAAGTTCAAGGATCTCCTTTATTTTGCACCGAACCTTTTTCCGGATGAGAAGACCCGGGCAAGACATTTAGAGGAGTCACTCTGACTTTCTCTTCAGTATTTTGTTACTCCCTTCACCCTAACGATGTACTTGGAGGTTCAAAAGCCTGAAGTGGTAGAAAGGATGCACACGCTGGGAGGTGTGCCGTGATAGGAGAGCCAGTTGAGTTTTTCAAAGGGGAAGGCTGTCAGTAGAAGACCTCCAGTGTCAGGGCCTTCTAGGTTTTGACTAGTGGGGAGCAGGCCCCATGAGTTCTATTTTATTTCCCCCAGTCCTTGCCCTTTCCTCGTGGACCCATGACCGGGGTTCTTCATCTGTGGAAGCTATGGTCACCTTCGAAATCAGTGCCTGGACCAAGCATAGTATAGTGGGGGTGGGCAGGTTCAGTGCCCACCTCAGCAGCAGCAGCTTCCAGCCAGGACCATTCAGTAGCAGCAGCAGCAGGGATAGCAAGAAAATCACTTCTCTTAGGGAAGATGTTACAGTGGGAGGCCGACCTCAGGGCACTCATCAGGTACCTTGACCAAGGCGTGGTTGGGGAGGCGGCCATTAGCCTTGGGGAAGAGGATCTGGGTGTGGGCAGTTATACGTCGTAGAGGCAGCAGTTCTAGCAGGGCCAGAAGCCGTTCAAGGCATGATCAGCTTGTTTAGTACCCTTAAATATGCCTTTTTTAATTCAGGAGTTTCGCAGTCCTTTGTTGCACCCATTCTAGCCCATTCCTTGGTCCTAGACGCAGAGATACTTCCCGTACCCCTGGTTTTTAGTACACTAGTCGGGGGTCAGACCAACTTATCTCATGTTTTCCGAGGGTGTAGGCTGGTGTTGGGACCACATCAGTCTAGTGTGGACCTCCTTTTGCTGCAAATACCATCATATGATGTCATCCTAGGAATCGACTGGTTTTTCTCTATATGTGATATTATCGACTGCTTCCAAAGAAAGATCATGTTTTGTGATGTGAGCAGACGACGTGTGACTTTCACCACGGAGCAGGGTTTCTAGGAAGGCATCCGGCAAGTGGAGACCCTCCTTTCCTTGTTAGTAGATCTGTCAGTGGATTCGACAGATACGGAGATGGTGGAAGTCATGGGGATCGTCAGTGAGTTCATGGATGTCTTCCCTGAAGAAGTGGTGACTCTACCCCCTCGACGTGATTTTGAGTTTGGGATTGACATGCAACCCAATTCACATCCAATTTCTATGGATCCTTATCAGATGGCGCCTTTTGATTTGTGGGAGTTGCGGATCCACATTGATGATCTGATGAATAAGGGTTTCTTCTGACCTATCGTTTCGCCATGGGTTGCTTCGGTCTTGTTCACGAAGAAGGCAGATGGCGGTCTTAGGCTGTTCATAGACTACCGAAGACTGAATCAAGTAATAGTCAAGAACCGTTACCCTCTCCCAAGGATAGATTATCTCTTTGAACAACTATGGGGAGCATGATGGTTCTCTAAGATCGATCTACAGTTTGGGTATCACCAGTTAAGGGTGAAGGATAGTGATATTCTGAAGACTTCTTTCAAGTGCAGGTATGGACACTTTGAGTTCATAGTCATGTCGTTTGGTGTTACTAAAACACCTGTTATGTTCATGGGGCTCATGAACTCTGTTTTCCATGAGTTTCTAGACCAGTTATTCATTGTTTTTATCGATGAAATTTTTATCTACTCAATATCAGTGGAGTAACATACTAAGAACCTCAGGACGGTCTTGGAAATCCTTCAACACCACCAGCTCTATGGGAAATTGTCCAAGTGTAAGTTCATGACATGAGAAGTGCATTTATTTGGACACATGGTGTCTTAGTAAGGGGTAGCAGTTGATCTATCAAAGGTTTAAGTGGTTGTTTCTTTGGAAGCACCCAAGAATGTGACGGAGGTACGCAGTTTTTTGGGTCTCGAAGGCTATTATCAGAGGTTCGTACCCAACTTCTCTCGAGTTATAGCTCCATTAAAAAATTTGACCTGAAAAGGACCAGGCCTTCATGTGGAGTGACCAGTTCCCTAAAGCCTTTATTTATCTGAAGGGGAAGTTGGTTAGTGCCCTAGTGCTAAGGTTACCAGAAGAAGGGCTATTGTTTGAGGTGTTTTGTGATGCTTATGGACTTGGCCTGGAGTGTGTGCTGATGCAGTAGTGGGGAGTGATATCTTATGGGTCTAGGAAGTTACATCCTCATGAGTGTAACTATGTCACCCATGACCTAGATATTGCAGCGGTATTGTTCGCGTTGATGTTATGGAGGAATTACCTCATTAGGGAGAAATTTATGGTCTTCACAAATCATAAGAGTTTGAGGCATATCTTTACCGAGTGAGACCTGAACTTTCGACAACGAAGGTGGGTGGATTTTTGTAAGAACTAAAACATAGAGATCTCTTACACTGAAGGTAAGGGGAATTTTGTGGCTGATGCCTTGATCAAGAAGTCATGGAGGGAAGCTATTCAAGAATCTATGGATGCTTGGAAGGAAATGGAGGAGCTGGCTTCCCTACACCTGGATGTATGGTGAGACGGTGGTAGAGGTTGTCTGTTTCAGATGAAAGTACAGTTCTCTCTACTATAACAGGTGGAGGAGTCTCAGTGGGCAGACATATAGAGTGAAGTGATGCGCAATCAAGTTAACCAGGGCAATTCTCTGGAAGGGTGTTCAGAGGATGGTTATAATCAGATGCTCTTCCGAGGGAAGTTATTTGTCCCAGAGATGATGCACAAGGAAGATCTCTGTGAGTTCCATAACTCACTCGTAGAAGTACACCCTAAAGTTTTCATGATGTTCTGAGGCATGAGGGAACAGTTTTGGTGGCCTGGGGTGAAACGGGCAGTGGCGGAGTTCATGGAAAGGTGCTTGGTATGTCAGATGGGAAAGGCTGAACACTGTGTCCCAGGAGGTTTGTTGTAACCTTTAGATTTCCGCTAGTGGAAGTGGGATGAAATATTGATGGATTTCTTCACAGGACTACACAGGGTTCAATGAGGTTGTGATGCAATCTGGGTAGTGGTAGACTGGATGACGAAATCAGCTCACTATTTGGCGATCAAGTAATCAAGTGCGGTGGATGCCTTAGCACAGAGATACATATATGATGTAGTGAGGTTGCATGGAGTTCTGAGATCCATCATCTTGGATAGGTATTCACGGTTTACCTCACGAGTCTGGAGGGGATTGCAACATGATTTTGGCACCCAGCTACGCTTTATCACTACTTTCCACCCCCAGAAATATGGACAAACAGATCGAACCATCTAGGTGATAGAGTATATTCTACTAGCATGTGTTTTGGACTTTGGGGGATTGTGGGAATGAAATTTTACTTTATTAGAGTTTTCCTACAATAATAAATGTCACTCTAATATTGGAATGGCACCGTTTGAAGCCTTGTACGGAAGGTTGTGTCATTCACCTATGTGTTGGATCGAGTTTGGGGAGGTAGGTGATCTTGGACCAAAGGTAGTGCTGAGCACAATAGAGAAGGTTCAGCTTGTGTGTGAGAGGATTAAGGCTTCCTAGGACCGACAGAAGTCGTATGTCAATCGTAGGAGGAGGCCCTTGGAGTTCGATGTTGGAGACCATGTGTTCTTAAATGTTTCCCCTCGACGTGGGCAGAGAAGGTTTGGAAAGGGGAGAAAGCTCTCTCCTAGTTTCATCGGGCCTTTCAAGGTGTTGGGGAGAGTCCTTGAGGTGGAATATCAGCTGGAATTGCCTCCTTAGTTGGAAAGAATCCTTGACGTTTTTCATGTCTCCCATATTCGTCGATATCTACACAATGACTCACATGTCATTGACTGGGGAGAGCTGGATATAGGGGAAGACACTACGTTCATGTAGCAACCCGTGAGGATCAAGGATATAAAGAAGAAAGTGCTTCATGAATGAACCATCCATTTGGTTCGTGTGTTGTGGAGGCATGGTGGCCTGGAGGAGTGTACTTGCGAGTGAGAAGCTCAAATGCACGCCCAGTACCCAAAGATGTTTTGATTTACTGTTCTGAGACTTCCTTGTCGTTCTTGTTTTTGTGACCCGATGTGATGAAATGATGACCTTGTTTGTTTATGAGATGTTTTTTCCTTACCTTGTGAATTTTTATGAAAAGATTTGATATATGGGGAACGGAAGACCTGGTCCCTAATTAAGATGCATTAAGGTGGATTTGATTAAACCTGTGTGGGGGAGTCATTACCGCCCAAAGAGGATAGTATCTTGACATGGAGTAAGGTAATCCCTATCCCATATGACTATACGGGACGATATGACCTTTACATGTTGGTGTGGTTGCTTAAAGAAGAGGTGTTCCTAAATTCCCAAGGGTTTACTTATGATAGGTATCTTTCAGGGTGGTTGTTCGGACCCCTCTCTTTTCTCTGGGTATATTTTTGATTCTTGAGGATGGGAATAGTTTGAGAGGTATCTAATGTAATGGCTCAGACCCTTCTGGTCCATCCCTTTTCCAAATTCTGGTGTTTGGAATAACCTAGACCCATCAGGTCCAGATCCTAAGGGCGGTGTCTCGATGGGGGATGTCTTCACAGTGTCAGCCATCGGTGACACCAATCGGTGTGTCATTGATCGGTGTTTCGCCGATCAGTGTGACACCGATCGGTGTGTCCCCGATCAGTGTGATGTCGATCGGTGTGTCACCGATTAGTACCATAATATTTTCTTCCCCAGTTTTTCCCATAATGCCACTTTTATGTCTTTTTAACCTTCTAAAAGTGGTTCAAGGCCGTTTTTATCCCCATAAACAATGTTTTAAATTCCTAAGAGTGGGGCGAACCTCAACGGAGCCATACTATGTGTCTGTGTAACGCGTTTTCCTCTGATTAAAGGAAATCGTTTAACACATAACCATTATGGCCACCACTCTGATGGAAATTATTAAATGACAATTAATTCCATCATGTGTAACCACCCAACCACATGGTGAAACCACGATCTGTCTTTAAAGCCACTCAATATCTTCATATCATGTAACTCCAGAATCTCACCTTTTTATCACACGGAAATTCCTTCTTCTCCTTCTTCTTGGTTGGTCTCCGTTTCCATGTGCATTTGGAGCTCCCCTTCCTGAGGCTACTGGTGCACCTATACTGGAGCCTTCCTTCTCACCCATGGAGTCCCTGGAGTCCCCCCTGTAAGTCGCGCATCCCCAGTTCTTGGTGCGTGGAGAAAAACTTCGATCCTTGATCATCCAAGTAGGGATCTTGCTTCATATCTCTTTACTATGTATCATGCGGGGTGGGTGTGAAAATTTTTACTATAGGAATGAATGAAACCAAACCTTAAAAAAGATAATAAATAGACTTTTAAATAATGAAGGGGTGTGTTGATGATTCTATTGTACTCTTTTTCCCTTATTATATGTTGTGGATTATATGGACTTCTGTCCACTGAAAATCATGGTCATTGGTGGTTTTCCCTTGTGCACTAATGATCCTATTTTTTTATGGTTAATCCTATGATTGAATGGATGTAACATGGAAATTGTTTAATCACATAAACCTTGTGTGATCACCTCGGTTAACCAAACAGAAGGAAGGAACTAAATGAAATATGTGTTTGAATCTAAAAACTCCCTTGCTCTGTATTGGTATCATGGGTAGGGACAGGATCCCCTATTATGGTGCAGTTGTTGTTTTTTGGATCTGAGGCTGTGTGGGGCTGTATGGTGGGGCTTGGTTTGGTTTTAGTACATTGAGGGTCCCCACATATCCCTTTTGTTGTTATGACTTTACAAGATAATCGAGTGTGAATGATTAAGTTGTTGTTTGATTGTTTTTCTTTCATTGGCTTGTGGCTATGCCTGTTAGTTTCCCAATAGTGCATAATTTTTACTTAAATGGAATCGTATGATTATGAAAACAAGAATGGGTTCAATGGGGAATTGGTTTTTGGAAATTATTTGTGACTTGGTTGTGGCTGTTGCGCTTTTATTAGTGAATACTAATGAGGGTGTTTGTGTTGGGCTGGTTTGGAACCCCTAGGTTGGGATGAATGCTTGTTACCTATATATATAATTTTAGTTATTATGTTTCTTCTTCCCGCCCCACCCATGTTGATTACTTTGTATTGAACACCCCCATTTCATGGGGGAGGGTGTTTTTTCTAACACTCGTATGAGTGGCTGGTTATTAGCTCCTTTTATGCTCCCTTTCCTGAGTAGCCCAAGATCCATCAGGCAGGCTGTGATGGCCTGAGGCCCATTATAGCCCTATATTTATCAGGAAGGGTACATGGTGGTGGTTGGCCCAGGTGTGTGTTAGCAGGTTGTTTACCAAGTGTCTTCGGGATGGGGCCCAGGTGTCTTCGGGCATGGCAGTAGTTGTTCAGGCCCAGGCGTGTGCGGGTGTGGTTATGTTTGGTTATTGTGGCCCAGGTGTTTGACGGCGGGATGTGTGGTAGTTATAGCCCATTTCTTTTTAGTCGGGATGTGTGGTTATATCCCAGGTGTGTGCGGGCGGGGTATGGCAGTGGGACTATGGTGAGAATGGCAGGAGAGGTCCGATGCATAGGATGTCTTCAATAAATAGTGGGAAAGTGGCACGGGGTACCCAAACATCGATGTGTTATTACTATTAAATTACTTGACTTGCGTTATTTGGGGAGTGTTCCTTGGTGAGTTTTGGGTGGATAGTTTCCTTGCAAGGTGCTCTGGTTATCTCCTTTTCTCACGGGGCATTAGAATGCCTCCCCACTTGTGCAAGAGAGCTTTTGGTTTTCCCTACTGAGTATACCTGTATACTCACCCTATGTATATAAACTACTTTCAAAATTTCAGAAGGACATCAGGGATCGTTTTGGACCGTACTAGCTCGGACATTGGGCATGTTTTTGTTGTTGTTTTTCTTTTTCTTGGCACATTGCTTTGGGGTTTTCTTGTACTTTTATAGCATCTAATTTTGGACAAGCATATGGGAATGGTTTTATTTTGGATTTACTTTTACCTATAGTTTTGGTGTTATTGGGATTTACTATCTTATCTCTCATTCCTACTAAATAAAAAGGGTAATGCCTTCCATCTTGTGTGTGATTCTATACCCTTGGTGCTAGTCGCCACTCCGGGACCTATTGAAGGCGGGTCTTGGGGGTCATTATCTCTTCTTCAACTTGAAGAAGGAAGGGTCTAGAAATCTACTATCCCTTACCTCATATTAGTGAAGGAGTTTTGTTACATTTAACCATGGTCAAAGTATAATGGTCAAAACTATGAAATGAAAATATACATGAAAAATAGAGAAGTTATTTCTCGAAATATTTATTTTAACGAAAAATGATAATAAACGGGTGATAAAAGGATATAAGAAAATCATATATGGTATGATACATATGATTATGATTATATAATATATTTAAAATAAACCTATATTTATTTTATAGGTGGTTCAAATTTTTATGAAGAAATTTGAGACTTGAGGTGAGGGATTTTTATCTCCCTTTTACTTCAGGGCGACACATTCCATATTGAAAAATTGTATTTTTTGTGTTGTATATACTGACCATGAATGTCATTTATAATTATTATTATCAAAATTTTGTGATATAAAAATCCATATATATTTATTTTTTTAATTTGTCTTACAATTCAAAATTTCCCAAAGTGGTAAGTTGTTTTACCTTACAATCTCATTATTTATCAGTGTTGTTGATGATTAAGTTTCTGATGATGAAATATTATAATCTATAACTCAATAATGTCATTAATTTTCTTCTAATATGGTTATTTTTATAAATTAAACGTTTTACTATAATTTTACTCTCTTTTTGTACTCAATAGTCCAAAATATTGTTTTTATGGAAAACTAAATTTGTTTCTCTCTTTGGTCTAAAATCATTTGAATTTCATATCCATGTTTTTCAAAAAATGTTTCCATGAATGTTTTTAATATTATCCAATGATTGTTGAAAGTTATATTTCCCATGCTTTAATTTTTTTAAAATATTTTATAAGGAATATTCATTCCATTTTCTGAATACGTTGCTTTTTTACTTTATACCAAAAATGCGAATGGAATACTTGTATTACGATGCATAGTATAAACATAATTTTCCTCCGTCATGAAATGTAAATTATTTGTAGCTTAATTTGCAAGTTATCAATGCTATTTTGAAATAATATGTTTTCTATAATATTTGGGAAAATTTTAGATTTTAAATAATTGATTTGAAATAGAAAAGGATATTTCCCTCAAGAAATTTTCTTAGTGATCTTTTAAAATAATTTTTGTCTAAGATTACATCCTTTGATGTTACTTAAGATTTACTAGGGATATAAACCAAGGATATAGTCATTATTGTTTCTCTAGATGGTTTATTATTATGATGAATATATGTTTATGAAACCCATTAATTTTTAAAGAGTTATGATATGATGAATTGATGAATTGATTATGAAACCCCTTTAATTTCCACATGTTATTCTATGATGAATTAATGAAATGATTTTGAAACCCATTTCTTTCCTATGGGTTATGCTACAATGAAATGTTTATGAAACCTATTTACTTTTCATGGGTTTTTATGTGATGAATGTTTTATGATCTTGTGGCACACATCTATATGGTTTTAATTATGTGATGGGTGGGCCTAGAATTACATAGCCCTCCAATATATTGGGTAAAGACAGATATCTCGTGAGATTAATAAGATTGGAATGGGGAGTGAACCTATTTCAGTATGGGTCTCTATCTACTATGATAGTCTTGGGAGTGAACCAGGACTACTACGATGGTTTTTGTAGTGAAACCATTCCACTATCATAGTTTTAGAAATGATCCTTGATGACTAATGAAGTTATTTTCTATACTTATGTGTATGTAAAAAATATATGTCTTATGCCAAAGTTTTTCTCTCATGGTTCATATTCTTTGATTCCTTTATGATTAATATCTTATGAACCACCAAAAATTATTATATGTCATAGTATTATGATCATTGACATGTAGGGTATGGTATTTAAATGTTAATCTAATGTTCTAATGCCCTTATTCTCATGTTACTCTTATGTTATCAGAGATATCTACCTTGTTTTCCCTTACTGAGCATCTGAGATCACCCTTTCTTACGTTTCCTTTCCCCAGTTTATGAAGAAAGGTATTATGTATGATATGTCTAAAAAGGTTTCTAGTTATGAAGAACATAGTCAGAGATTATGTAGTTCACCTATGAACCAGTTTTTTATATATCCAATTTTCCATATACACAAAACCTTTATTGTCCTCATGTTTTCTCTTTATAGATAAAATAATATTCATCTATTAAGATGTAATATCTTTTTATGGAAATCCTAAGTTGCTATATTTGTGCTAAGATAAAAAAAGAAGGGATAATTCTGTGTTTGTATCCTGATTCTTGGTGTGTTAGTAAGTTAAATCTGAGAAACAGAAGTTCAAGGGGATGTTACAACCAATTCCCATACCACAATGGAAATGGGAAATAATTACCATGGATTTCATCAACAGAATCCCCAAAAAATCTAATGGGAAAAATGATATTTTGGTACTAGTTAATTGCCTTACAAAATAAGAACATTTAATCTCAATAATATAAGACTTCACCCTTGGTTAACTAAAATGGTTATTCATTAATTATGTTTTAAGATTTCATAGAGTAACACTCTCAATTGTATTTCATCAGGTTTCCCTTGATGTTCTGGAGAAGTCTTCAATAAGATCTAGATATGGAGTTTTTTTTTTGAAACAGATTATTATCCTCAGACAGATGACTATTCAAACTCTAGAATAAAATATGAGATATTATTTCTATATTTCAAAGGTTTTGGGATTAATAAATTTTTTTGGTGTAATTTTCATACACTAATAGCTTTCACTCCATCATTTATATGGCTCCTTATAAATCCCTCTATGGAAGGAATCACATAACTTCAACATATTGGGATTAATTTGGATAAAGGAGTCTATTTTGACCTAATATAGCATATAAAATGATAGATAAGGGTATATCTATTCAGCAACACATAATGGAAGCCCATTGTTGACAAAAAAGTTATACTGACAATCACTAGTGAAAATTGGAGTTTGAAGTTGGTTACAATATATTCAAAAAACATATCCTTTTAAAAAGGTTATGATATTCATAATGAAAAAGAAAGATAAGATCTATTTGTATCCATCCCTTTAAAATTATTTATCATATCAGGATGGTACTTTAAAACTTGGTGCTTACATTGAATCTCTCTCAAGTTCACAATGTGTTCCATGTATACCTCTAGAGGAAGGACATGCCTTATCCTTCACATGTACTGAACTCAGAGGGAATACCGCTAGAGAAATATATATCTTATGAGGAAAAACTTTTGAAGATTTCAGATCATAGATATAAATTTCTAACAAACAGTACCACTGACCTAGTTAAAGTTTTATGGTGATATCATAATATTTAGAAATCCATGTGCGAATCTGAGGAAGTGATGAGGAAGAAGTATCCTTAGTTGTTTGAATTAGAGTGATATAATTTTGAGGGTGAAATTATTATAAAGGGGTATAATGTAATACCCAAATATTTTATGATATATTATTATTTAAATATATTTAATTTTATCTATATCCTTTAATATACGCAACATTGATTTTTAAAAAACCGAGACAAATGATTAAAATATTATTATATGATATTCATTGTATAGTTGTTGGATGGGAATGTGTGGATATGATTATGAAAATTATGAAAAATATTTATAAAGTTATTATTTTAAATAAATTCATTGATTAAATCTTTAGAAATAAGTACTCACTTTTAAGTAAATCCATTTTACTCGTCAATATTATGTTTTCTTAAAAAATTATTTTTATTGAATTTTCTGTGAGGATATAATAATTAATTTATTTCAATTTTAGAAATTTAATTTTATAAAGGGGATATTATTTTTGAAATCAAAATGTTAATATTATCCTAATTTTTTTTGGATATTTTTTGAAAAATATATGTTTTTTAGAGAATAGTGAAAAATATTGGTTTTTGTTAAAGCATCTTTCATTTTTTTCAAATTAAGTAATTTAAAAATAACTTTCTATTTTTTTCATTTGTTATTACAGTGATATAATATCTATTTTACTTAAAAATATTAATTAATTTTATTAGAAACATAATTTTTCATAATTTTGATATATGTTTATTTTTATGCAAAAAACACATTTCTTTGGAAAATCGGTTTTCATCACATTTTGCGGGATTATTTTTAAATTAATATTTGTAATTTATAGGAATTTAATTTTGATAAAATAGATTCCATATTTAGAATCAGTTTTTTGAAATTTGTTAAATAGTTTCCTTTTATTTTTAGGTATTATGATTAGTAACAATGGTAAAATGTATCACTTTGATAAAGGGTAATTTGGGTAATTAAGGTTAAAAATTATGTGATAAGGCATAAAGTTCATTTAAAAACTTTTTATTATTTTATTGAACGAGTCAATTTCATAAATAATCATAAAATTTTTAAAATAATACATTTTTTTATTATCTTTGATTTTTACCTTTATAATATTTAAGTAAAAGAAAAACTCAAAAATGTAACTTTTTTACAATAAATATCTTTTTTTGTAATAGTGATAAAAATAAAAGGTTTTTGGTTATAAATATGTATTTTAAATATTAATTAATATTTCTATTATGGTAATTTATTTTTAATTTTTAGAGATGAAATAATTACATTAAATGTATACAGAACGCAGATACAGTGCATGTGTAAGTAGTAGAAAAATCAATTAAATTATTTTAAAAACTCTAAAAGTAATATTGTTTGGGTTATTTATAGTTTCCCAAGAATTTATAGATAAATATAAGATATTAGGGGTGGTTTAAATTTTTATATTCTAATTACATGTTTTTTTATGTCTTTAAAGTCAAATTAAATGAATAGTGTCAAAAATGACATTAATGACATTTTATGAAAATAATATTTTATTAAATTATTTAAAAATACTATAAATAGTGAAATAAGAAAATTTGGATAAGATATGGTATAAAAATCTCATCTCATGGCCATTTGTGATCCAATTACCACCTTATTTCTAAAATATACCCCTTTAATATTGAAATAATTATTAACAATATTAATGTTAAAAATAATTAACTAAGGGATTAATAAAAAATATAAGGTTTAAAATGATATATAGACATTTATAAATTTTATTTTATGATTATATTATGACCATATCCTTATTATCTTATAATCGATACCATTTTGGAATCACATGGCCATGAATTTGACTTTATTATATTTTATTATTTTGAAAAATTACAAGATTTCCCCTCCCCTCACATATAAAAGGACACCACTTATTTATTTATTTACAAAAAATTTAACCATATATCTTGAAAAATACTTATATAATTCTATTATCCACTTCTATAACCACGAATTAGAGGTTCTGGTCCTCTTAAAGGACCATTCCAGGGTTCATTAAGACGAAATCTAAAGGAAGTTTACCGAAGAGGAGGTAATCGTCTTTACCGACTCTTTCAAATTTCATTCTACTTAATTTCATCTAAATATATTATAAGCATAAAAAATAATAAAACTAGTATCATAAATACACTTATATTTTATTATTAATACATTAATATTGTTTTCCATCTCTTTTCCATCTTATCAAAAAAGAAAACATCGCTCATGCGTACGTACAACTAACCATATCTATGTATCGGTGTAATTAATTTTCCACAACCACTTTATTGAGATGGTAATAAATATGTAAATAATAAATATATATGATATTTATAACATAATTATTCTCCTAAAATTATAATATCATTTATACCTCATTACCTTCCAATCTATTGGAAAATGATAATGTCGGTCGTGTGTACATGTGCACTACAACCTCCACGAAGAGATGTGATCCGCTTTTAATTTCCAATTTACATAGATGGTAATAAGGATATATTTAATGAATATAACTGATATATATTTTATAATAATTATTCTTTAAATTTTTATTATTAATTAACTCTCTTTTTTTCATCTTTTATAAAGTGAAAATAGCATTTATGTGTACATAAGTCCCATCATCTCCATGAACGGTGTAGTTCATTTTTCTATCTCAAAATTTTATAGAAGACTATGAATATATATATATATATATATATATATATAATGAATATATATTATATTTATATCGTGATTAACAATCTTTTAATAATGGAACCATAATCAATATACATGGACCAAAACTACCGAACCAAAATTCTCATAAAATAATAAATGATTCAACCCCTGAAACAATGATAATAATACCAAAATTGTTAAATAAAAAGTGATTAGTTGTTATAAATAGATCATATATGATATTATAGGCAATTATATGGTTCTATTATGTAATAATAATAAATATAAATTTATTATACTAGAGGTTATAAGTACTAACGAGGATAGTCGAACTTGAGGTAAGGGGTTTCTTTACTAAATTTACATTCATTGGGTTACTTATACTTCATTGACTATGTTATTCCATGATTATGTTTGAAATCACCAGTTATTGGAATATTTTTTATTTACACTTGTTTTTTGTGGAATTAAATTTGCTACACATAATAACTTCATTTATTAATTCTCACTTCAATTATATGGTCTTTATAAGGGATTTCATCTAAATTTCCACTCTATTGAGACATATTTGATATTATGAACCTATTTATTTTTATGTGGTGTATATACTACCCCTTTTTTTTATTTAACATGAATATATATTTTTCCATGATTATTAGTTTTCTAGTCAATTTTACACTTTCATGGGGTTATGATTTAAAAGTTTCCAAAGAGGTACAGATTTATTTTAAAATCTCATTTTCGGGGTTGCCTTTATTTTTCATTAAATGAATATTATAATATATCCTTCATAAAATGCATCTATTTTGTTGTCCACTAAATAATTTAAGACTTTCCATGTTATATTCTAACTTTTCCTTTCTTTTCAACCTAAATCAAAAAAAAAATTTAAAAGTAAAGATGATCTTATTTCTCTTTTGATCAGGTATATTTTACTTATATGTACATATTTTTCAAATTTTTTTACAAAAGTAATTTTTATTATCTCAAATTATTTATTAAGGATAGTTTATGGTATCCCAGATTTTTTACAATTTTTAAAATTAATCTTTATAATGTTTTCCAAAAGGGATATTTTTTAATTTCTTTATAAAAAGTAAATAAAGAATGTTTCTTTCTAATGTATACATCATTGACAGATTTCCCCCCCACCATTACTATTTTACACTGTTAAGTTTTTTCTATAAGTTATCAATGGTTTTAAAAAGAAATAACTTTAATGAAATGTTATTTTAATTTTTATATTATATATTATATTTTTATACAAAGTAAATGATTTTATAACAAATTATATATTTATGGTGAATTGATAGTCATATTTTATCTATTATTAATTTAGTGGTCATTAAAATTCTATTGAAGAATTCACAATCTTGTGATCATTTTTCATTGAAAATTAAATTTCTATTAAATATCCGTATAATTTGTTTCGTGGATATAATTATTTTCTAAAAAATATTCCATTTATATATATGGTGTTTTACTTTGAAAGTTTTTTGAATGACTAAGAAAATATTGAAATTCCATATTATTTACCCAATACGTACATTTATTGACAAGGAATATTTTTTATTAATTAAATTGGTCGTTCAATATACCAGGAATGTATTGGGTATGCAGTGATGGGTTGGGTCTCATTATAGATGGCCTCTCAATGCATCGTCATGTCTCATGAGACAAACGATTTGGATAGCCTTAATAAATGGGTTTTTTGGTGTATATCAACCCATCAATTAAGCTTTCATAACATAAGGGTTTGATAGTAAAGATATCCTAATGTATGATATCATTCTATCCAATATTAAGAATTCACATCATTGAGAAATCAGTTATTATTATCCATCCACTACAAAAAACATTAGATTAGCGGTGGGTTTTTAGAGGGGGTTCTGAACAACCCCCTCTAAATCCATTTTAGAGAGGGACATGCACAACCGCCTCTAATCATCAAATTTAGAATGGGTTCACAACCACCTCTAAATTTTTCAGCATTTTTTCTTTTTAATATATGGTTAGATTTTAGAGGTAGTTGTGTCAAAACCACTGCCAATTTATTAATTAGAAGTTCTATATGTTAGATTTGATTTTAGAGGCATTATATATATATATATTATTCATTTGGATATATATTTGAGGCTATATATATAATGTAGAAATTGTTTTTTTAAGAAAATAGTGGGGGTTCACAACCCCTTCTAATCTCTTAAATTAGAAGGGGTTCAAGAACTATTGTTAATCCCTTAAATTATAGGGGGTTGTCAACCCCCAATAATTTAAGAAATTAGCGGGGTTTTATGAACCGCTGCTAATCCCTTTGATTAGAGAGGTTTTTTTACCCCCTCTTAATTTTTATTTATTTTTTAAAATAAATCTCATATAAATTCAAATTTTATAATATATATGTGTGTGTGAAAATGTGTGTGTATATATATATATATTATATAAAAACATTATATAAATGTATTTAAATGAACTATAAACATATATATATATATAAAGAAATTATATAAATACTTTAAATAAATACTTATGTAAACAAAAATGTATACATATATAAATATTGACATACATAATATAAATGTAATTATAAATATATTTATTCAAATATATAAAATTTATATATGGTTTTATAAATACTATACATTTTATATATTATTTGTATTATACATATATTATATTAAATATATTTTTACTTTATATTTATGTATAAATAAATTCATATTATATTATGTATACAAATAAATATTATATAGACAAAATATAAATATAAATATAAATATTATATATTATGTATTATATATTTATATTTTATATATTATATTATCAATATTTTATTATATATAAATTTATATATATTATAATTATTTTATATATATTTCAGTATACCATATTAATTATAAATTAATTTAGAAAATTTATATATATCGTTTAATTATATTATACATTTCCAATTATATGATTTTATTTAATTGTATTTATATGTATACATAAATACAATTTTATAATTTTATGTACATTTATTTATACATATTTATATAAATTGTATTTCATATAATATTAATTATATATAACTTAAAAGCATGAACGTATTATATAAATATATGCATAAATATAATTTATTTAAAAAACAAATCATCTAAAAAAACATGCTTGTAGTTTTAATAATTTATGTTATAATAATAATAAATTCATTATTAAATAATATTTTATTTGATTTTATATTATATATAATTAATATTATATGATATAAAATTTAAACAAATAAATATATATTAATGTACACAATATTATACGACTATATTTATTGAAATATATATATATTAATGTACGTAATATTATGCAATTATATCTATTGAAATATATATATATATATTAATGTGCATAATAATAAATATATTTATTGAAATACATTATATAAATATTTGTCTAAATTGTATTTCAAATAATATTAATTATATAATTGTATATTTTTTATTTCATCTAACATTATATTAATATTTGTATAAATTTTATTTGATGTAATATTAATTATATATAATATAAATATTTGTATAAATTGTATTTCATATATATGTATTTCATATAATATTAATTATATATAATATAATACAATTTATACAAATAAATATATATTAATTTACATAATAATAAATATATGTATTGAATTACATTATATAAATATATTTTTAAATACATTATATAAATATATTAAATAAATACTTATATATGTCTTATATAAATAAACATGTACATAATATATAACTATGTATTTAAGTTTATAAATAATTTACATAAATATATTTATAAATATATGTGTATATACATAACATAAATAGAATTATAAAATATATACTCAAATGTATGTAATTACACATATACAATATATAGTTTATATAAATGTATAAATTTAATATAATATAAATGTATAATACTATAAATACATAAATATATTGTAATACATATAAATAGAGTAATGTGTATCTATATTAACAAAATCAAGTTTCCATTGTGGTAGATGAACCGGTATTCCATCATGGAGGTCTTTATTTGAAACCCTCCATATTCAAATTTTAAAACTCAGGAGATTTCTACGATGAACTATTGTAACTGGATGTGCCACGACTAATGAGGCACTAGAACTCGAGGAGTGGGGACGCACCATTTTGCACTCGGAATGGGAGGAGGGTGTTGTGCTACGGGTGAGGGAAAAAGGGGTTGGGAGGGTGTTGTGCTATGGGAGAGGGAAAATAAGGGGTCTCATGAACTGGAAGGGAAACAACATAGGTGGGATCATGAACTGGAGGGGCTGCCATGGAAGAGTGATAGGTGAGGTGTCACGAACTGGAGGGGGTGCAGGATGATTTAAAAACCAAAAAAAATTATTTAAATAATGTACCTAGAACTGCCTCTAATATGGATCCATTAGAAGGGGTCAAAACCGCCACTAATTGAGTGTTAAATAGAGGTGGTTCCATAATTGCCTCTATTATGTCTTATGCTTCTCAAGTATCAGCGGTTTGCAACCACCGTTACATTGACCAATAATTTAGAGGGGATTAAATCCCCCTCTAAACTGAGATTCTCCAGTAAAATTAGAGGGGGTTTTAACTGCCTCTAATTGAACCACTACTAAACTATTCATCATTTTACCGGTAGTTCTTCAAAACCTCCTCTAACAACAGTAGGTGGGCACATTAGCGGCAATTCGGTACAACTACCACTAATTTGTTTATAAGGGGTTATAACCCATTCTAATCGAGTCATTTTTTTTAGTGATGAGATTTCTGCATTGATATTATTTAGTGATATATTTTGTGTTCAAGTTTTTGATTAAAAGGAATGTGCTTTATAGTTATTTACCTTTCCATATTGATTATGCCTAATTTACTCAAGATATATTTTATTGTACATAACCCTTACTGATCATCTGAGCTCTCAATTTAAGTGTTTCCCTCTCCCCATGATATAAAGAAGAATATTATGAATAATATCAAGGGTGATATAATATTATTTTTTTCTATGTATTTTAAATTTTAAATGTAATATGGAAATCATGTATGTATCTGGTTATTCAGGATGACTAAACTAACCAATCCTATATAGTAATATCCCTTGATCTTTTACCAATGTAATAAATAAGTCACCGACTTTGGGTTCCTGGATTTGTGTTTTTATAGTCTCTTTAACTCTCTATACTTTTATAAAGCTTTTCAATTTTTAGTAAGTCACACATTCTTTCTTCAAGAACCCGTAATATTATGGAAACATAGAATACATGAATTATTTTAAAGTTTAGAAATTAATTTTTTATCTCAATATTCTCTATTATTCTCCAATGGAATCATACAATATAATCCCATGTCTTCCCTTATTTGTTCATGCTCAATTTCATACACCCAAATCTCTAAATATCCTCTACTTTTTATTAAATACCCATCAGAAAGACAATTTTAAAATTACCCTTATTTTCTTCCTTTGCAATTATTTAGAACTAAAGGATACATCAGGAATACTTCAAAAAATCAATAATTCCTAAAAGAATTCACAAATAATTAATATTTGAATTTCCTAGAATACCCATAATCTCTATTTAAATTAATCAAATTGAACCCTCATTCATCTTATTCATCTTCAGATTAAAAAAACACAACAATAATAACTACATATTTAGATTCCCATTATTATTTGAACTCTAATGAAACATAGAATCATCTCAAAAACATTCAAAATGTAATATCTATAGATTGATCACAAACTGATTAAACCTTGAGGTATAAAATAGATTATCATGTAAAATATATCATAACATAAAATAATTATGAGAATTAATTATGATTTTATAAATTTAACATAAAAGAGCTTGAACCACACTTCAGATGTGACGTTTTACTTTTTGAAGATCATCTTGAGAATAATAAATTTTCATTTCATCGTAAAATTAGAATTCAATAAAAATGAGTTTTTCATCCAGAAAAACATCAAAATTTTGTAAAGTGTTGAGGTTATATATTGGGTACTTATAAAAGGATTATTTTTACCAAGAATTATGATGGAGTAAAATAGCTTCTATGAATTCATACGACCATCCTTTATCAAATATCTAGAAAAAACCAATATCATACATTAAAGGATTATGTTCTAGATCAATGACTTATATCCCATGACTTTCCTATTTTTCTAGCCTCACCTCAAATACATACGCTCAAAAAAAAGTCTTGCACTAGATATCATATACTTCTTCTCAGTGATGAGGACATATGGTCGATGCTTCAAAGTCTTATATTCAACACTTCAAAGAATTTTCCAATTTTCATAATTTTTAAAACATATTTAGATTCTCAGAAAGACTGTAAAACATATTTAAACTACTTCTATCCACTCTCAAACACACTCTAAATGCCTAAAAACATATCAAAACCATTCACTAATTCTGAACCAATGTTAAAAAAATCAAACTAATAACAAACATCATCAATAATTCCATTGGCACTTTAAAATCCCTGGATTCCTTTATTGTATTTGCCGAGAGTATTTAAATTTATTTAACCATCCTTGACAAATTTACATGATTTTTTTATTTGGTTCTTATTTTTTTATGAATCTTTCATCTCTCACTTCATTCCATGAAATCTTGGAATAAATATTCTCAAGGTGATCAAGTATCATCTGTGTTCCATGGTCCTTCTTTATTGTAGTGTGAGAATTTTTCTCATTATTACCAAAACGACAGTCTATAAATTTCTCTTTAATTCATAATTTTTAGATTGGATAATTCCCTCTTACTTTTATTGATATATATCAAATTGGTCTCCTAAATCTGGTTGAAATAGAGCAAAAAAATTAAAATCTGATTAGGAATTCCTCACCATAAATTCCTTTTTTACCACTAGATTCTATGGCATGTAGCTTTATTGGGGATATATTTCTCTCTCATTTATGTGTTTATGTTATTACCCAAAGTTGTTTATTAATAATTTGATAAAATATTACAATTTCCAAGATATTTTCTAGAGTTTTCAAAAAGTAATTCTTGTTATAATTTGACTCGATCTCTCAATTTTGAGTCAAAATATCCCCTCTAGCATTGATTAAATGGGAATAAGAAAGTACCCTTACTTTTCAGTCCAATTATATATTTTACCCTATATTTTTAATCCATTTGAAATAGTGAATATTCAACTATGATTCTATATTTTCTAAATAGATTCTATCTTTTCCCTTGAACTCCCTTTGCATAACACACCTCTTTCTTTTCTTGGTTTTTAACATCAATTCATAAAATTATTATTAAAAATAGCTATTCATGAATGAATATTCTTATTTTTAGTTTCTTAGATAACTATATCCTTCCTTCCCTTATTGAACTTTCATTTGAGTTCCAAGATAACTTATCAAAAATTACCTTAACCTCCACGGAATTCATGTTTTCAAAAATTCTTCCAACAAAAATGTATACTAAAGCTTATTATTCACAAGTGAATCCATCATAGAAGTTTTTCATTTATCAATGATAGATGGAGTTTTTATGTTTGGAACTCTTTTTAATATCTCTTAAACCTCTCACATGCCTCATGAAACAACTCCCTTTTTTCCATAAGTGATATTATAAATATTTCTTCTCAATTTTTTTCTAATAGGTTAATATATAATTAAGAAATAAACTTTAATGGAATACCACATGTTAGAATCCCCCTCATTATTAAGAAAATATCTCATTTTCTCCCCATTCAACAAATATGGGAAGAACATTAGCCTCATCCTTCATTAGTTAATTCCTTATTAAGGAGTGTATTTTCAATTATGGTGAACTTCATTATGAAAGTGTAGGAATCTAAATATTTCGTATCATTAAAATTCAATAGTATCTCTAATATGTGGTGTTTTATGTTATATTACATTGTTTTGTGTGATAACCTTATTCATTATTTCCTCCCCCACACTTTGGGTATTTTTAGACCATCCAAAGTTGTGGAAAAATGATTCCAATTATGAATATTGAATGTGCATAGGCACTATCAACAGTTTCCATCTAACTAAGCATGTTAATTTTTATTAATTACCATTATTTTAAATGGTTTAAAATTTTATCCCATTTACATGCTTTCATTCTCAACAAAACTATGTCTAAAATGGTGTGAATTTCATACTCTCAATACCACAATATACACCAAAAATGATAACAACATCTGTGAATGAAAAGGATTTTAAAATATTATTTTAATAATATAAGTAGTTAATTTAATTTTTAGATCTATTTTTTTTGGGTTTTTAAAATTTAATCTAACTAAATGGGATGAAAATAAGTAAAAAAAACAACTATCCTTGAAAATGGTGCCTATTTTTTGTTATAAAAAAAGTGAGAAATGTTTTTGGTTATTACCAAGTTGTTTACCCAGAGATAGATGGTTGGTACACTAATTCACTTAGGTGTGAAAAGTGGGAAATAATTATTAATGATGGTTTTCTTAGAGTTTCAATCATGTAATAATTTAACATATTTTTGGAGTTTTTATATTTATGTCTACGTGTATAGTGGTATAGGTTTATGAGTGAAGACAAGAATAAATAGTAATGAGGCTTAATCCAATGAGTGAATTATAATGAAATTAGGTTATTGATATTGTATATCCTAACAAGATAATTTAAAATATAATATAATTATAAATATTACATACTGCCTAAACTCAACTCTCTTAGTAGTAAGTAACCCTCTACTAGAATCAGGAGTCTTAGTGAGTTTTCTCTTGTATTATAGTAAAAGTGGGTAAGTTAAATTTATGTGATTCTATTTTCACATCACCCCTTGAACTCCCATTATATAGGATTAAATAATCAATGCTTTAGTGAATGGTTAAGCTTTCAACTCTCAATTACTGATGCTTAGCCTAGAATCACATAACCATTTTTCAACAATTAAAAATATTATTTTTCAATGAATGAGTAATAATAAAATTTAAGGTTCATAATATATATAACAAAAAATACTATCATAACCGCCTCATTTAACACATTAATTTCTATAAAGGAATACTAAATTGAAAGGAAATAATAAGAATAAATAATACCACCATCATAAATTTTTCTCTCCCTCAACTTCTCCTTTACCCTAAATGTTAAAATTCCACTACTAAGGGATAAATGATAATTAACTAGATGATGAATTAGGATGGAGGTTTGTATTTTGTATGAAGGAAGATTTCAAGAGAGTGAATGGTAATGTACGGGTCTATATAGTCTAATGGAATGAAAAATTAATAACTACTCTCTAGTCTTCTAATTTTCCCTATAATAGGTTAATTTCAGTTTCCCTCAAAATTTTCCTTATGCAGAAAGATGTTTCCACATGGTGAGATATCATAGGATTTCTAACTGATTCTAGGTGTTTCTTACTTTAAAGAGAAGAATGTGAGTGTGATTATACTTTTATTCCTTCCAACCAACTTCCATGTGTGATTTCATCAATATATTACCCAATTTTGGAAAATAATAATGTTATAACTATTCGCTTAAACCAGTTTTTCTCTTTATGTTCTTTAGATCAGACCAGGGCTCAGATCAGTTTGAGAGTTCTTCACTAATATAAATTTTAATTATTTAATTTTAGACTTAACAATAATCAACTAGATTTTAATTTTTAGTAGATTCTGAGGTTGAGATGTCATAAAATGAACCTGAGGCTTTTTTGAGTGCTAGGAGTAAATTACCTAGGATTGAGGTGCCATTGGATCTTGATAGTACATTGTATAGGGGTTGAGGTAGCAGTGGGGATTGAGGAGTTAGAGGTAATTGAGAATATGATTGACCATGTGGTGTTGTTGGGGGTTCCCAATGATATATTGGTACTCAATCCGTTGTTAATGAATATAAGGAACCATCCTTAAAAAATACATAGTCTAGTGTATTTAGACTAGAATTCAATTTCTTAAATTACCAAAGATATTTTAGGATTAGATTTTTAGAGAATAGTTCATAACTCTTACATAAAAAACTCATATATTACAAAGTGTACACTTCTACTCAGTATCCATTTTCCACAAAATATAAAAATTTTAAGATGAAACATGTTTTCTTTTAATAACTAATCTTCATGTAATTCAACTTTACTTACTCATTATTATTACTCATCCATAAAAAATGTGAAATTTTTTAAAAATGTGATGAGAAAAATAATCTCTATAATGGAAAAAAATGTAAGAAAACCCATTAGTCTATTGAAAAACATGGAAAAAATAAAATTTTTAGCTTTATCAAAATATTATTTAAGATTATGAAATAAATCATAACCACATGAAAAACACACGAATTTTTCTCAAAAAAAATAATTTTAAAACTGATAGAAATAAAATAGAAACCCTTATGGGAAACATTGAGCACAATATTTTTAACCCATATTAAACCTATGTCTTAAATATTTTTATCCCAATTAAATCCAAAGGAGAAAAATCACAATTTAACTCCCTTCTTCTTTTCTTTGAAGACAAGGAACATTTCCCAATTCATTAGAGAGCTATATTTGGCTCACCCATCATCTAAGCTATATCAGTATCACCTTTCATATAATTTTTATCAGGATTAACCATATTCATATATAATGATCAATTTCCATACCACAAATAAAAAAATTTATTCTTGTAACTTTTCATCATAAAACCCTTGAAGAACTCTTTTGAACCCATACGCACAACATTTTCAGATATCTAAATACCCTTTCCTTTTACACCACTATTTATGAAAATAAAATACCCAAAATAAAGATAATATGGGTTTAGTATTTGAATAAAACATGGAATCCTATAATGTGATCAAAACATAAATTAATGTTTTTACTGATGGAAAAAGTTGTTGATGCTTTATATGTTAGAATAGAACATTCCCTTTTCCTTTTGTAAAGAAATTCAAAATGTTTTATATAAAATACATAAAAATAATCCTTTTAAAACTCATTCAAATAAAGTAAAATGATATCTAAAATTTTATTTTTAATTTATTTGTGTCGATATAAATACATCCATAAAAAAATTTAGGAATATTTAATGGAAGAATTTTTTTTGAAAATAAATCTTTAGAACATTTAAAATCAGGTTTTATGTTACAGTGCCCCTTACCTCAAGAATGAATCGTTAGGTACATTATTAATATTCCAGAATAATAAAAATATATTAGTTATTTACATACATAAAAAATTTATTTTTTATTTCGTTTACATTATTTAATTCCATGTTATATTCAATTACATAATCATTTCAGTTTATGTCAGATGTTTCGACGATTTTTAGATCATATATATATAACAAGTACGATAGTTTTAATATGTTAAAAGAGGTAATTATTAAATAATATAAAAATAATTATAATGAAATAATTTTCCATTTTATATATCAATTATACTTTTAAAAACAACCATGAATTCAGGTTATGATAAATGAATTACATTACAATCATAGAGACAGTTGGTCTTACATACATATGGGTAACATTCCAATTTTTTAATGATCATGATAGAAAAAAAATTTGTATTATTTTAACCTTACATAATGATCATTGTATTATAAATATCATATTAAATATTTAAATAAACTACTATATATCATCCATGTGATGTGGTGATGAAAAATGAATCGCAGCGCTTCGTGGAGGTTATAGTGCACACGTACGCACAAATGATATTATCATTTTTCATTTAAGGGACAGGTAAGAAATTTGATTATAAATTATATTTTAGTAATTATAAATATTCCAATAATATTATATATATAATCCATCCTTTTAACTATTCATGATAGGTGGTGAGGGAAAAAGAATTTAATTAGTTTGTAAGGAGGAATTCTTCAGTAGACAAAAACGATGGTTTTTTTCTATTTGATGGAAGAAGAGATGGATATAAATTATTCCCTTAACATAAGAACATATCATTATATTGAAAATAATGGTTTTATTATTTCATAATTCTTAAAGAATATTATAAGTAGGTGAAAGTGTAAAAAAACAAGACATAGATTGGTTAGGACTTATAACTTCTCCTTGTATAACCTCTTGGTATTACACCATAAGTTTCTTGGATTGGTATTTTAGTTGGAATAATACATCTATGATATATATAGTATAGTTTAGTAGATACTTGGTAAGTTTATTGGATGAACTAGATTTCTCAAAAGGTGTTAATAAGAGAGGATAAGATTCTCCCTTCTATAAATGGGAGAGGGGCACTCCTACAATTTCTTATAGTATTAAATTAATAAAAACTATTTTTTATGGAAAAATGGATAAAAATGATATAATTAGAATATAATAGGATTTTGATTCAAAATACCATCATGTAATAAAAATTTTACAAGTTTAGGTGATTTTAGTACCCTTATATTCTTGTTTTAACCCACATTAACCCTTTTTGAAAATTATGATGATATCAATGATTTTTACTCTTTAGGGTTTAATAATGTCACTTTAAAATGAAAAAATAAACTATAAATTAATAATGGTTGATATTTATAAACTTCTACCATTATTATAATGAAATTTATTTATAAATTATAAATTAGTTAATAAAATATTGTTTATTATAAAATATCATGAATATAATTTTTGTAATTATTAATTTAATTTGGATTTGAAAACAACATGAAAAAATGGGATTAGAATGTAATAAATTCACACAACCCATATATTTTATTTTGATCTATAAAATCAATGATACATTAAAACTCACCCTAACAATATTACTTTAATAGTTTTTAAATAATTTAATTTTTTCCCTACTTCTTACACATGCACTCCGTTGGATTTTCATAAGCATTTAAGGTAATTATTTCAATTTGAAAAATTAAAAATAAATTAAAATGATAAAAAAATCATTTATATTTAACATTACCATTTATAACTGAACATTAGTAGTTTTTTTCTTATCCAAAAAAGTTATAGATATTAAAAACAGAAGAGTGACATCGTTGACATAATATTTACTTGAAATAATATATAAGTAATTTTCAAAGAAAAATGGCTCAAATTTGAAAACAATAAAATATTGGATGATTATGTTCATACCCCACACATAAAAAAAAATTAAAGGAAAGATTTAGGATTATTATTTTGTCTTTATAATATTATTTTAATTATTATTTACCCTATTTATCCTTTTTAAGGTGACAAATATTTGTTATGGTTACTAATCATATTGAACAAAAATAAAAGGGAAATATTTGGAAAATTTACAAATCATGAATTCAAATATAGAATCAAATTTTTAATGCTCAATTTATAAATGTGGTATAAATTAATTTAATATTAAAACTCAAAACACAATAAAAAATTTGTTTTTAGACAAATGAATTTTTAGGACCAAAAATGTACTTCTACCAAAATCAGGTATAAAGATTATTTATTTATAATTAATTATATTATTTATAATTAAAGTATACTTATGATACTCCAAGATCAAATGAGAATTTAAAATAACTTTATTAAATAAAAAATATCATTTTTACCAAAATCAATGATTTCACTATTCACTAGAAAATCAATATTTTCAGTAAATACCAAAATTTCTCCCTAAGATTACTTGATATGTTGATTTAAAAAATGAAGTTCATTTTTTCAAATTAAAATACAAAAAATTTATAAATTATAGTTTTAAATAAAACCTTATTATAGAAGGAGTTTGAAAAGAATAAAGAAATTTCCTTTTTGATTCAAAAATTACTTAATATTATTATAATTAACATAACTATATAAAAGATAATTCATGAATACTAGTAAAGAATAAAATTTATTGTTAACTTTACGTGGGTTATTAAACCATTTTGAAAATTGAATCCTCGTGATTTTATTCATGATATAAACTTGTGGCGATATTTTTCCTTCATAGCATTTTTTGATTCTCATGTTTCTTCTTCAACAATATGGTTTTCACAAAAAACCTTAACATTATGAATTTTCTTATTCCAAATCACTTTCTAAATATGGTAAAGAATATTTACTAGATGTTCCTCATAAGAAAAATTGTATTCCAATTATACTACTTCAAGGATCAAAACATGATATGAATCCGAAACATATTTTCTTAATAATAAAACATGAAAAAGTAATTTAATTGAGATAAATTATAAGGTAAGTCCACTTCATAGGAAACTAATCCATCATTATACAAGATTTTATATAGTTTAATAAATCACGTATAGAGCTTCCCTTTTTACCAAAACACATAACACTTTTCTATAGAGATACTTTAAGAAAAATATGACTACCTGCCTCGAAAGATGATAACCCCAACTTCCCTGGTAGTCCATTGAACTATCAAAAATATTATCTTCCAAGTCCAGAATCATTTTCTCATTATATCCATTAGATTGGGTATGAAATATTATACTGATATTTAATTTAGTACTCATAAATATTTAAGGCCTTTGCAAAAATTAAAAGAAACCCTAGGATTACAGTTAGGTACAATAGAGAGAGAAAATCCATTTAACATGACTATATCCTTGAGGTACAATTGAGAAAGATGAAATAAATACATGGTATCTCTAATGGGAAGGAAATAATTATATTTATTTATTCTATCAATAATATACCAAATTTCATTATTACTTTGAGATATATTTGATAATATAACCAATAAATACATGGATATATTTTCTCATTTCCTCTGTGGCCCTCATAAAGGTTGAAACTTCCCCTTCAATAATTATCATTCAACTTTAATCTATTGAAAAGTCAAACATTTTGTGGTAAAATTTGCAATATATTTATTCTATTCCATCCCACCAGTAATGATCTTGAAGGTATATATACATTTTATTTCTTCCAGGATGAATGGAGAACATAGAACTATGAGCTTCACTTAATTTTTCTCTCTTCAACTAGAAAATAAAATGCACACATAATAACTTTCCAAATAGTGAAATGAATTCTTTGTCAACATTAAATTCTTAAAGCATACCCTTATTTACATTCTCCAAATTTTATTTTAAATCATGGTCTTCTTCCATGTATTCTTATTTCTATTTGAAAATTTCAAATGTACTAAAATAAAACAAAGGATGTTCCTACATGAAAAAATTTATAGGTTATAATTCATCAAATAAGTAACCAAATGGTTATGTTATAAACATAAAATAGTTAATTTATAATTATCTTTATGAATCAAATCATTGGTGACTCATATGATTTTCTATTATGGTAATGAATAATGCATTCATAATCCTTTATCATTTTTCCCATCGTCTCTTCCTTTTGTTGAACACTTTCTGAGTGAATATAAACTTCATACTTTTATGATCAATATATATTTCATATTTTAATCCATATAAATTTTTAATATTAATTTTTAAATAATAAAAATAGATAATTTCATATCATGTTTAGGGTAATTTAACTCATGAGGTTTTAGTTGACATGATGAATAATAAATTACCTGCTCATTCTGTATTATAACATAACCATGACTCCTCAACAATGAATTATTCTAGATAAAAAATTCAATATTTCTAGGGGGAGGGACAAAACTATAAAATCCACAAATATTACTTTTTATTTATGAATAAAATAATCACACCATTTGATTAAAATGAATTTCAACCCTTTTCTAGCTAACTTAATCAGTGGGATAGATAACTGACTAAATTTTTCAATAAACTGAAAACAGTAACCCACTAATCCAAAACAAACTATGAATCTCTAGGAAATTTGTAGCTCTGGTCCATTCTTTAAAAACATTAGTTTTAGTAGGTTCATCAGTTATTCCATATTTAGAAACAATATTTCTGTGGAAAGGAATATTTTGAAATCAAAATTCACACTTGCTAAAATTTCCATATAGCTTCCTTTCTTTTATGGTTTAAAAAATAATCTATAGGTGTCTTTCATGATCCACATGAATTTTATAATATAATAATATATCATCAAAAAAATAACCACAAACTTATCTAAATAGTCATGTAAAACTCTATTCATAAGATTCATAAATACATATGGTGCATTAGACTATCTAAAGTGAATAAACACAAACTCATAATGCCTATATATAGTCTAAAATTACATATTTAGAATATATTCCTTATTAACCTTGAATTCATGGTACCCTAACTTGATATATATTTAAAAAAATATAGACCTCCCTAAAGATAATAAAAAAATAATCTATACCATTAAAAGGATATTATTCTTAATAGTGATGTTAATAAAGGATCTATAATCATTACAAAGTCTCATTAAAACATATTTATATTTAACAAATAAAACTAAATTATGCTATGGTGATTTTCTAGGATGAATTAAATCTTTATCAAGAAAATCTCACAATGATTTTTTTAATTACAAAAGTTTTACTAGAGTCATTTGATAATGGGGTTTTGAAATTTTCTTATATTTATGAACTAATTCAATAATAAAATAAACATCATGATCATGAATAACACCAAGAAATTTGTCAAGAAAAACATCCTTATATTCATTCAATAATGGGACATCACTAACTTAAAAAATTTCTTTCTTTTCAAAAACAAGACCTAGGTAACATTAATTACCGTATCTTACCAATTTTTCATATTCATGATATGTTTTCAAAGGTATTAAATCATTGAACATAATATTCTTAGCCTTGAAATCTTTATTTATATAATAATCTTAAATCTAATTTATACTATGAATAAAATCAAACTCTACTATGGTAAGTTCAATAAGATTTTTAGGAAAACCATCCCATTGATAAGAAAATTAAAATTCCTATAAATATTTTTTTATTTAATACATCTAGAAAGATCTTTCACCAAAAGTTATATACTATATTATTAAGGCTATATTCCCATTTTTCTTGTGAATTTCTTAGAAATTGAAGGAATGTGAAGGTCCATTCTCAAACAAGGAATTAACATAATTTGAATAAACATGTAACACACCTACCACAACTTCATTAGATGTCCCAACATAAACCTTAGTAATAAAAAATAACTTTAACATACTTTTTTATTTTGACCTTTTAAATTTTCACCCTGATTAACCAACTATAGACACACGTTATCACAATTCCCCAACTCATTATAATTAAAACATATCACCATTGGTTTGGTGTAACACCCCAATATTATAAAATAATAACATTTTATTCAATAGTTTATTTGAAACATAATTACAATTTTAATCAACCCATGAAAAATATGTCTTTAAATTTAATCTCTTTGATAGCTTGAAGAACATGAAACCCTAAGTCTAGATGAACCGTAATATAGTATACTGTTATAACCTAGTCATTAAATCAGTTAGAATAAATATAACTAAATAAATTATTAAAATTATATAGTTTAAATATTTAAAAAAAATCATTTGTTATCTACTGATTAAAAATAAAATAACAATCATTTAAAAAAAAAATTGCTAAAAACATTATTTATTCTAAAGGATGGTTCAGTAAAGATTTGAGCACATAATTTGAAATTAAATTTTACCACTTTTTGAAAATTTATTTGATAAAATGAAATTAATTTTTTAATAATCCTATCAAAATTATCTTAGGGTGATGTTTTGTGATTTTTTTTAAATCTTTAATTTTTTGATGAATAATAAAAAAACTGAATTTTAAATGAAAACTAAATTTTCATTAAAATTATTTATAAAGATAATTTATACTCTAAATTTTTTTAAAAGTAAAATTAGTGAAATTATATATCAATTAATCAAATATATTTCAGTTTATTCATTTTAATGTTGAATTTTCATATATAAACTTTACAAACTTTTGAAAACATTCTATTTTAAAACTTACTTTCTCTTATCGTATGTTGGTTTAATTTCAAATTAAAATTTTACACTTATTTGAGTTGAATTATGAAAAATGTATTCTTTATTTTAAATAATAATAATTTTAATTATATAATATGGTCAAATTAATTTCTACCATTTTGAATAGTAAAAACAATAAGAATTATTTATTGTGGTTAAGGTAAAATAAATTTAAAAGGGGGTTAAACTATAAATATAAGGGTTAGAATAACCAAATTAATTCCTTAAAATCTTTTATATGGCCATATTTTGATATTTTGATGTATAATACTCGAGAATACTCAATTTTGGGCACTTTTATCATGTGAAAAATGTAGGTACAACTCTATATTTTCATGAAATTACAAGTGGTCCACTCACCTATCTTATAAAATGTCATTCAATATCCTCCATTATTCACACCATAATGCAATTTTTTATCATCAAATACCATCATAAATCACATATAATACTACCTCCTACCATAATAGAAGAATTATTTTTGACATAAATAGAAACTAGGAATACTTTTGCTACAAAAAAATTGAGGTTTCCCCAAGAAGAGGTAACGTTTTTCATTGACCATTTTTATTTTATTTCTTCCTCCACATACTTAAATTATTATTTAAACATGATGATATAATAATATAAGTTTCATCCAAATAATGAGATTTTTATTTATGTTATTTCCATTAGCTACAGTCACTCCCACTTCTATCAAATTTATTACGAAATCATTCTTCTTCTTTACGGGGGACTACCACCTCATGAACTGATGTCGTTCATTTTTTCATTACCACCTCTCAAGGTTGAGTATGATTATTGATAATATATATATATATGTATATTATATTTGTAAAATAATTAAAACTTTTGAGTTATTATATCACATATATATTTTTTACCCTATATTCTGTAGTGGATATGATAATGTCACTCATGCATACAGAGGACTACTGCCTCGCGAAGCGATGTGATTCATTTTTCACTGACACTTTATATGGAAGGTAATAATAAAAATTTTAAGGAATATATGTGATATAAATGATATAATTATGATTTTTGTGACATATTTATCAATCTAAAAATATTATATAACATTTTTTCTTACATTTTCACTCCCTTAAAGATGATAACATTGTTCCTGTATGTGTGGACTACCACTTTCATAATGCGATGTGACTCTCCTTTCATCACCCCAAAACATGGATGATATATATAAGTATATTTAAGTTAAAAATATTATATTTATGATATTATTATCACTATGTTAATATAAAATATTACTTACCTCCTTTCTATAATGATCATTCAAAAATAGATACATTACTCACGCGTACGAACGGCCTACCATCTCCATGATCATGATGTACTTCATTTCTGAAAACCATATCTATTTTTTTGAAAGTATAACTGATTTATAAATATTATAATTTTGTCATTATTATTATTTTCATGATTACAAATCAATATAAAACTCACAAGAATTGTAACCTTCATGACAAAATATAAATGAGAAAACACTGAAATTAATACCCTAAACAATGAAAATAATAAAATATTATTAACTAACAGTTGATAAGATGTTATAAAATGATCATATATGATATTATAAATATTAATATAGGTTTTTTATAAGATCATAGTATTTTAAAAACCTCTATATAAGAGGATAAATATTTTTCAACAAAAAGTAAGTGTGAGGTAAGGATTTTCTTAACTCAATTTCCATTCATTGAGTTAATATTCTACTACATTGATTATGTCATGATAATATTATGTGTTCAATAAGAAAGGATTATTTTATGTTTTATTTAATTTTTTTAAATGTATAATTACATTTAATACACATAATCATTTCTATGATTTATCCCCACTTCAATGATAAGATCTTTGTAAGGGGATTCATATCAATTTCCCTTCATTGAAGAATATTGTAATTTTATGCACATAATTTATTTTATATGGTGTATATACTACCCGTTTTACATTAAATATCATTAATAATTCATAATTTATGGTATTTTAATTTTCAATTTGAATTAGTTTATCAAATGGGATTTGAATTAAAAGTTACCAAGTGGTAAAGAATTTCATAACTCCATTTCTTTTCACTAGATTATATTATTTCTTCAGTACCCTTGATAAACTAAGATTATCTATGTAATGATTTTTGAATATCATGTGTTTTATTTCTAGTTTTTATGAGGATTTTAATTTTATAAACATAATCAAATAATTGATTAATTCATACTTCAAAGTTATGTTCATTGTAAGGGTTAATTTCACAATCTCATTCTAATTGAAATTATGTATTCTTAAATTTCAATTGAAGGAAATTATTTTATCATTGTCAAATGAAACCATTTAATTTTCATATCCTATAGTAATTAATTATGTTTTCAAGTAATAATACCATTTTCCATCTATTTGGTAATTAAAATAATTGATAATTGTTTTAAGAAAATCTGACTTCATTTCTCTCTTCAGTCAGAAATCCATTTTCTTCCAAACCCATGTTTTTTTAAAATGTTTTATAAAATGTTTTTTATAATTTTACAAATTATTTTTAATGAAACTTTTACCAATTTTTAATTTTTAAAAAATATCTTGAATGGAATATTCTTTTCATTTTCAAAATAATTGTTATTTGGATTTTACCCCAAAAGTGAAAGGAATATTTATTTTAACATGTACATCATGAATGAAATTTCTATTCTTCATGACCAATAAATTTTTTAAATCTTCTTTTTATATGTTTAAAAGGTTATTTTCAAAGAATATTATTTTCAAAATGTTTTTTGAACATTTATTTTTAAAATGTTATTGTCAAAATGTAAAGTATATTTTCTTCAAGAATATTTTTGGAGATCTTTTTATGGTATTTATATTCATTAAGAATAAACACTTTATTTTATATATAATACACTGGGAATATTTTTTATTGATACCATCATTATTCTTCCTCAGGATGGTTTATTTTGATCAAGGACATTATTGAAATTATCTTCCTTGATTTATTTTTTGTAGTCATTAACTTTACCTTGAATGTTTTGCTTTCCTATGATCGATGGATATTAAAATTCCCCTAAATATCCACACTATTTAGATAGTATATGCTTATTTCCTAAACCATGTATCATTTCAACATATATTGTTTTACATTGAAAGTTATTTGAAGGAATGGAGAAATATTGATAAATCTGTATATTTTACTCAATATGAATATTTGATAATAAGGAATTTTGTTCATGAATTAAATTGATTATTAATTATATGAGGAATGATATGGAAATTAAGATATGGTTGGGGCCCAATTATCGATATCCCTTTAATTAATTAGTAGTCTCATGAGTTGAATAAGTTGGAAAGCCTTAGTTAAATGGGTGTCTGGTGTATGCCTACGCATCAGTTGTTAAACTGTCTTGAGGAAGGATCTCGAAATTTGAGGTATCTTGATGCCTAAGATCATGTCATATAATAAGCAGTCATTTACTTAATTGGGAGTTTAGTTATTATTATCCATGGTATTTTCACATTAATATTATCTTTGAATAAATTTCATACTCAATATTTTAAATGGAAGATTTTTTCATTTATTTACCTTTCCATATTGATTAAGTATTATCAAATTATGATATTCATGTTATTGATTAAATGACTTGTGTTTTTAGTTATTTACTTTTCCATATTGGTTATTCTATTCAAATTGTGTAAATGGAACATGTGTTAAATTATCAACCTTTTGATGATTATTATATTTGATTTATGATATCTTCGACCATACTTAACCCTTATTGAGCATTTGAGATCACAATTATTTTATTTCCATTACCAATAATCCATGAAGTTTACTATGATATATATGAAAGTATATTATAGAGGTAATAATGTTATTCTCAAAAACAATTATGTTGTTATTTGTGTTTTCAAATGTAATGAAATTCTCAAGTATGTATCTAATTTACCAAGAGTAATATAATATTTAGTCCATCAAGATATGATTCTTCATATCTTATGCCAATGTAATAAAGAAGAAACTATATTTGGAATACTAGGGATGGAGTCGTTATAGTTTTTATCATGGGATGTTTAGTAGAAATTTTGGGGACTAGATTTAGGAAAACATATATTAGGTATCATAACCCTATGATATACTTTGAGAATAAGTATATAATAACATAATAATATTTTTATAAGGAATGGATTATGTTATTTTTCCTTATAATACAACCACGTCTGGGTACTAAAAGTGGATGTAGTTCTAGAATAATTATACTTAGGGGTAATAACTATGAAAAGGGAACATTGATATTGACATAATCTTCACATAATTCATGACAATAAACTTTACTATACAGCTTGGTTGATACTCCTGAGGGATATGCTTAGGGTAATTATTTTTTTCTTTATAAACAATTATGAATGATTTAAATATATGATGAAAATTAATGACCTAGGTTAAACCTAATGTTTATTATATTTAAAATAAAGTTTCATGATTTAAACTACCTATATATTATTATATGGTTTTCCCACTAAGATTATTGTTGCTCACACTATGTTTTTTGGTTTTATTCCATGGAACAAACCTAAAGGAATTGTGTTAACATTGAACATGAAGGACAATGTGGGTAATATGAGAAGCCAAATGGAGTGATGACATGTGTGAAAGATATATTGATTATGCAAAATAATTTATCCTAAAATACGATTAACAATATATATCTTAACCAACTCCTGAAATCACTAAATAAGAGAGGGATGGAGTTTTATAAGAGCTTGAGTGGTGGAGACCCTGAAGGAAAGAAGGCTAAATTTCATTTGTGTTGGAAATGAGAAATTAGATAGCCAAGAATGTGTCTAAAAGGCATGAGGAAATTCTTTTTGTCTAGAAAATAATGGAATAAATCAAACAATTTCAATGGAAAAAATAAAAATTATTATGGAAGGAAATAAATCTCCTCCTAGGGATCCATTTATAGTTCATTATCTTTAATGTGGGTAATATGGGTATTATCTACATCAATTACCTATTCTAATGGTTAAACACGAGACCAAGGACCTATATTGAGAAGAAATAAATGAATTATTTATGTATTGGTATCCTAGAATTAAATTGTAGAAGTATTTTACCAATTTTATTTTAGTTATAAGAATCATGAAACATCTTAGGATTTTGTTAAATTTTAGAAGAATAAGTGTCTTAATTATCTTTAGATTTATGGATACCATTATGGTTTTATGAGTTTAAGATTTATCATATGTTCAAAGTCTTAAACACCCCATTTTAGGTTTTATGTGATGGGGTTATACCAAGATTATTGATATTTTTGGAGAAATTTATGGTAATTATATGTTTTACTGGAAATTCTATTTCATGAATAATTCCTTTAAATTTTATAGACATAATTGTAAAGGTATTGATAACCTTTAGGTATAATATGATCATTGATTAAATTATAATAATATTCAAATAATATTATTAGACTTTTACGAAAAAAAATTTGTATTGAAGACCTTAGTAAAAAAGGTTATTTAATGATTAATTTTATTTCAAGGATGTCCATCATATTTTTTAGAAAGGTTATGGGAATTATGTTAATATAGTTCTAGATAAAGGAAAACATGCATTCAGGGGGAAAACTGATTCTATTTATAAAGGCCACAGATCTTGAACCCATGACTAGAAGATGAAAAGGGTTTGACTCCTACCACTGGCCTACATGATTTCTTGGTTAGTATGTCAATGTTTTTAGTTAATAAATTTTATGAATAAATATTAATGATGAACGAGTGTTGTTACTATTGAGGTTTAGATATTAATTTATAATATTTTTCACTTATGTTAACCATATTGGTATTGTAAAATAGTTAGAGATTGATAAAATGACTTTTCACTCTATTTTGGATATTTTGATCTATTAAAAGTGAATTTCAGTGATCATGTAATAAAAAAATAATTTTTGGATATTCAATTATTCTAGAAGGTGTTGAATTTCAAATTAATCAAAGCATAAAAAAGGATTAAATTTTAATTATAAAATAAAAACATATCAAGTATGTATATTTACATATATTCTTAGATGGTAAAATAATTCATCATATTTTGGGAAAGGATCCTGAAAAAATGTGATCCTATTACCTTAATATCCTTTGAATCAAATGGCATTTAAATCATCATAGATTTAGGATTTTTAGGATCTTAATATTCCATTGATCATTCACTTTCTTATAATCAATGATCGCTATAAATCTTTATAATTATTTACGTGTTTCTTCATTGTCCATATCTTCATTTACCGCCAATGTTATTATACTCAGAAACCTAGTCATGTGTTATTTAATATAATATTTTTAAATCCCTAATCTAATACTAAGAGGATATTTTATTTAATCTTTTTATGATGTGGGTTATTTGTTAATGGTATTTCCAAATGTCAAACCCTTGATTACCGATATCAAGATTAAATTGATAGGACATAATATATTTTAGGTGGGGAGAATGAGACACCCAAAAATTATAAAATAATAACATTATATTCAAAAAAGTATGGGGAACTCAACAACAAGCTTAAACAACCCACAAAATATATTTCTTTAAATTTAATCCCTTCAATATCTTTCGGAACACACAACCCCGATTCTAAATGAACTATAATATAGTATACCATTATGACAAAGTAATTAAATTGGTGGCTATGAATAGCAATAAATACATTATAAAAAGTATATGGTTTAAAAAAAAATTTAAAAAAAAAATCAATTTTTATATATTTATTACATAAAAATAATAATTTTTTAAAATAAACATAAATGTTTTTTTGAAAAACAGTATTTTTATAAAAGACGGTTCAGTCTCACTTTGTGAACAAAATATAAAATTAATTTTAACTAATTTTATAAAATTTATTTGATAAAATTAAAATAATTTTTACAATTAGAATATCAAAATTTTCTTAGTATAAGGGCCCACCCTTAAAACATTACATAATCTTGAATTAAATGAATAATTCACATTGAGGATCTTTTCAGGTTTAGAGTTTTAGAGAATTAGGCTATAACTATTACATTACATCTCAAAAATTAAAAAGTTGAAAATTCTACTCAGTTTCCATTTTTAATAAAATGAAAACTCTTGAAAAAGGGATTCATGTCTAGTTCCATGTTTTACACAATATGACTTTTCCTCGATCCCATCATTGACCCTATTCATCTTTACGTCTTGTGAAAAACATTTTAAAACATGGAATGAGCATAAAAAGCTCAGTAAGGGTTATAAAATAAAGAAAGAAAACATTATTCCATTAATACATACTAAGAATAATCTCATACCTCATGAAATCGTCAGATTTATGAATAACACATAGAAATCATAAATCATAAAGGTAACTTTTGGCATCTATATCATACTTACACTGTAGCTATCACAACTACACAGGGAGTTACATTGGAATACCCATGACAGTATATTCCCTAAATCTCTTAGGAGAAACATTAAAATTTACCTATTTCATTTTACCCAATGAATTAGAGATCTATCTCGGTCTCACCCGCCCTAGGTTTATCCCGGAACCACCTATATACGTAAACAATTCCCAATAAGCATAACAGAGTCATAACAAATAACACAAGCATAAAGGAAAGATAACATTTCCACATTTAAATCACAATATATCATTTAAATATATTTACATTAAAAATCCATTATCAAAACCATTTTCAATATCAAAATATGTAAAAATATTATATGGTATTTATTTTTCTTTTAAAAAAACACTACGGCTTGTTAAGGAAGCCATAGATCAAATAATACTCGTTGCGGCAGAAAGTTCGTTGTCACCGTGTATGTTAAAAAGAAACAATCCTTTTTTTCCTTTAGTAAAATGATTCATATAAAAATATTCGCATTGAATGAAATGAAAATTAAAAGGGTTTTAGACACTGTATAAATGAAAGTTGTGTATAAATCAAAATATGCATCAATGAAAGGATATTCAAACGAATTCCCTTACAAATATCATTTTGTTAATAAAATAGATAAATTATGAGTATTCACTATAAATACGCATAAATAATGTATAAATACAATAGAATATATCAAAATTAATTTCTCACATAATCATATAACATCATAATAAAGAAGCAGATGATTAACCCAAAGAATGGAAATTGGGTTAAGAAGTTCCCTTACCTCGTGTCCGACTTGACCCGTTCGTTATTTAATCTCCTGAATAATAAATTAAATATAATTTCTAATTGATTAAGAAAATTTTTCATGTTTATTATTCATTTTATATTACTTATTAACATGTTATAAGCATTATGTAATCATTTAAGTTTATAATGGTTTTTTTTTCGATATTTGGTAGTTGAGTCAAAAATGAACTTCTTATAATTACATGTTGTTCATGTGGTCAAAGGTCCATTATCTCCAGAATTATATTCATGATTTAGATATCATATATATCATATAAATTCAGTATATATATGTATTTATAATAGTACATAACATTTGTAGATAAGAAATGAAATTCACCATTCATGGAGACAGTAAGTTGTACGTACGCATGAACGCTACTTTCATTTCTATTTCATAATTAATGGAATTAAAACATAATGATAGATAAGTATATTATAATTCTAGTATAATATCATATATAATTTCATTAAATCCATCCTTTATATGTTCCATGTATGGAATGAACGAGTCATATCACTTTGAGGGGGCGGTAGTCCGCACTTCCTCAAATGAAATTATCGTATTTACACACTATGGAAACCATAAAGGTGTTCTATAATTGAAAAAATAAGAAGCATATAATTAATATAAATATAATATATATCTCATATAAATACAGTCTCTTCTTAATGGCCACCATAAGAGGTGGTAGAAGAATATTTAACAATCATCGTTTCATGGGGCAGTAGTTCGCCGTCCACATAAACAATATGTTCTTTACCCATTAAACAGAGGTGTGTGTAAGTTTAGTTCGAATCGTTGTCATAAAAACAACCTAGTATATTAATGATACTGGTTTTGTGATAAAATAAATTAATAAAGAGACTTTATGGGGTTGGAGAAGTAAAATAATAGAAAAGAACTTAAGAGAAGACATTACCTTTAAATTGGGTATCTCCCTTTGGTTTGAACAAAAAGGTTTACTTGAAGTGCCTTATGCAAAAGGTAAGGCTTCTAGGAGTAAGACAGGGATGTAGGGAGCTTAATTGGGAAGATTTTCTATGATCTAAGGGGCTTTAGAAGTGTGAGTAATGGGTTATAAGTGAAGTACTATTATATGGGGGAGGAGGGGATCTTTAGGAAAGTTTGAAAATATTATTTTATTATATAATTATTTTCAGTATCAAAAGGTTCAAAACTCATTAAAGTCTAAGATAAGATGACTAATGTTGAAAAAAAAAATCATCCAATAATAATTGGATAGGTTTTGGATATTTTTTAATTTTTATAATCTTATTTATTTAAATCATTCATTAATGAGGTAAACACTACATCATTATTGTGTCATAAATAATTATATTTATTTGATGTCTAAAAATTATAAAAAAATACCCTGATGTATGAAATCTTTGTAGCTTTAAAATTAATATTTATATTAAAAAATATAACTTATATAACTCCATGTAAAATTTTATTTACTAAAATATATATGTTTAATTCATTTTTTTCTTTACATTAAATTAATTAATATAAAGTTTCATTGTCACTATTAAGTGGCTCCATGCGGTCCCAAAATCAACCCAAGGATTCCCATGGTCAAACATGTATCAACCAATAGGATTAGGACACATGTTAGGGTAATTTAATATTATTATAATATAATTTTGTTTACCCTTATTTACCATATTTACCTTTTAACCATAGTAAATAAAAAATTTACTGAAGTAAATATTTAAAATTTCTAAAAATAAAAGTTACATATTCAAAAAATTTGGACCTACTGATTAAAAATATGGAATCCATTTTTCCAAATTAAAAACACAGAAGTGGTATAAAATAATTTAAAATTAATTCACGTTTTCAAAACAAAAAAAACGTGTTTTTAAGAAATAATAAGTATCAAAATATTGACCCTTGTTTATGTCCAATTTAAAAGTGAAATTACTTCCAATGACCAAAATTAGATTAAATTGTAAAAATATAATATAATTAAATTTTAAAACTAATTAAAAAGATAATATATCCATATAAATAAATTAAATTAAAAGGTAGTTTTGAATTAAAATACAGTATTTTCACTATTCATTAAAAAATAAATTTTATTAGAAAAATACCAAAAATTTAACCAAAGTAAATTTTGATGTCCCAATTCTATAGAATTAATTTATTTTGTCAAATATAATATATAAAATTGACCAAAACTAGATTTAAAGAGGGTTCTCCCTAAAAAAGTGTTAAATTGACATTTTAAAGAATATTATAGTATTTATGCTTAAAATTAGATTCATTCACATTTTAAGCCTCTAACTTTTATTGGATAAATGTAAAAAAACATAACAAACATGTATAATCATATTGTTATTTAGTACTATTAATTCCCACCAATACAATGTCTAGGAGTTAACTAACATTTAAAATAATATAATATTATTATTTTTCAGTATGACTTAGCATTATGTGCAACATTAGACTTTGGAGAAACCCATTGTGGCGTGTCAGGTATGCCATCAAACATAGCATCCCCTTTAAATTCAAATTAATATTTAATTCAAAAAATTTAATAAATATGAAAATTTCTCATTCTTTATTTACCTAGGATGTTACACTTAGGGTTAATTTTTTATTTTTTTCTAAAGTGTTTCATTTTTCGATGAATAGTGAAAATACTAATTTTTAATTGAAATCTTCCTTTTCATTTAAATTATTTATAAAGGTAAATTCTATTTTAAATTGGTTTTATATTGAACTTTTTTTAATTATATATAAATTAATACAATTTAGGTAATTTTAACAATTTTTATATTTTATTTTGATATAAAACTATTGTAAACTTTCGAAAATTTTCTTTTTAAAAACCAGCTTTCTCATCATGTCCATGGGATTAATTTTAAATTAAAATTTTCTAATTTTGTGAATTGAATTTGGAAAATTTTATTCCATATTTGGAATCAGAAAATTTTATATTATATAATATTTTAAACTTAATTTTTGAAAATTATGAATATTCTAAATAGTATAAATTATATACCGTAGTTAAGGTAAAAATTGATTTACCATGGGTTAAACTAAAAATATAATAACTAAGATGACTTATAAACGAGTATAAGATATTATGGATAGTCATATTTTCACCTTATCTTGTATAAATCTAGAAAATAGTATATTTTGGACCCCTTTTCATGTGAAAAATGTGGGTAAACCATTTTCTTTAAAAAATTACAAGTGTCACACTCACCACACATATAAATAGCCACCCACTCTCCTCTCTTATACGCACCTTCAAAACCTTTTCTTTCAGATAATAACTAAGGAAATTAATTATAAAATTCCCTCATATAATCATGTTATCCTTATGTTTGAGATAAATTGAACCTTTGAATGATTTTGGTGCAAACCTAAGGAGGTTACCCATGGAATATGTAATCTTCTTCATTGAGCGTTTTTATTTTATTTCATCCTCCACCACATTAAATTCTTATTAAACCACGATGACATAATAAAAGCAGTATCTTAAATATAGTTAGATGTTTTTATGTTAAGTTTATGACCTCAAAACATCCAAAATTTCATCAAATTAGTTACAAAATCATAATTCATTTGTACGGAGGACTACCGCCTCACGAACTGATGATGTTTGTTTTAACATTACCAACCATCACAGTTGGGTATAATGATGTATATAAAGAATATATATGATATTTGTGACATAATTATACCTTTGTAGTCATTATATCATATATATAGCTTTTTAATTTCCATTCTTTAGGGGATACGATAACATTGGTCATGTGTACGGTGGACTACCACCTGACAAAGTGATTTGATTTGTTTGTCGCTAACAGTTTACATAGAAGGTAATAAGGATAATGTTAATTAATATATGTGATATAAATGACATAATTATGAAATTCATGACTTATTTATCATTATATAAATATAATATATCATTTTATTTCATACATTTTCACTCACTTAAAAATGATAAGATCGTTTGTGTACGTACGGATTTCCACCTTCATGAAGCGATGTGACTCTCTTTCAACACCACACCACAAGGATGATATAACTAAGTATATTTAAAGAAATAATATTTTATTAATGATACTATTACAAATCTATAAATATATAATATTACTTACCTCATTTCCATAATGATCATTAAAAAATGGAACCGTTACTCATGCATATATATGGCCTACCATCTCCATGGTTGTAACATACTCCATTTCTCAAAACCATCTTTAATGATTGTTATTATAATTATGATGTCTAAATATGATAATTAATTCATGATTATTATTCATTATATGAAGGAATAATATAATATTCACATGAATCTGAACATTCATGATAAAACATGAATGAGAAAAGAAATCGATTAACACTTAAAACAATGAAAATAATGAAAGATTATTAGTGAACGGGTGATAGGATGTCATAAAACAATCATATATGATATTTAAAATGTTAATATATTTTTTGTATAATTTAATAACATGTTTAAAACCACTATAAAAGTGCTTAAAGTACATTAAACTAAAATGAAGCGCATGTTAAGGAATTTATTAACTCAATTTCCATTCATTAGGTTAAAATTGTACAATAATGACTATGTCATGATAAGATTAGGTGTGCAAATACCATTGATTTTTTTATGTCTTATTTAATCTTATTGTATGTTTATTTACATTCTATACACATAATCAATGCATTGATTAATCCCCACTTTAATGATATGGTCAATGTAAGGGACTTCATCTCAATTTACCTTCATTGGGAAATATTGTAATGTTATACACCTAATTTATTTTATATGGTGTACATACATCCCATGTTACATGTAATATCATGAATATATCATAACTCATATTCTTTTAAGATTAAATTTGAATTATTTTATTCATGTGTATAATAATTAAAAGTTAGTCAATGGTAATGAATTTTATAACTCAATTTATTTTCATTAGGTTATATTACTTATTCATTTCCTTTGATATAATAAGATTATGTACATAATGACTTTTTATTATCTTATTATGTATTTATAGTTTTTTTTGGACTCACATTTGATACACTAATCGAATCATTGATTAATTCTCACGTTAACTTTATGATCATGGTAAGGGTTTATTTCACAATTTCATTCTAATCGATATTTTTATCGTTGAATTTAAATTAAAGGAAATTATTTGATCATTGTATAATAAACCAATTTAATTTTCTCTTCCTATAGTTATTCATTATGTTTTCATTTAATAGTTCCATTTTTCACCCTTTGGTATGTAAAATATTTTAGATAATGTTTCTAAGAAAATCTGACTTTATTTCTCTCTTCATTCGAAAATCATTTTTCCTCAAAACACTTGTTTTTTGAAAATGTTTTTTAATTTTTTTTAAAAAAATTATAAATTATTTAGTTAATTTATTTTTACCCATTTTGAATTATTATAATTTTTTTTAAAGTAACTTCATTTCATTTTCACAACTAACACCGTTTGGATTTTACCAAAAAAGTGAAATGAAGCTTTGTTTTAACATGTACATCACGAATGAAATTTTCAACTTTCATGAACAATCAATGTTCTAATGATTATTTTAAAATTTTAAGAGTTTATTTTCAAAGAAAATTGTATTTTAATTTTTTGATAAATTTTTGTTTGAAAAATTGATTTTCAAAATTAAAAGGTTATTTTTGTCAAGAGTGTTTTTAAAGATCATTGTATGATATTTCTATTCATAAAAAACAACAAACCTTTATTTTATATATAATCCACTAGGGATATGTTTTATTTATACAATCCTTATTATTCCTCTATATGGTTTATTTTTACCGAGGATAGTATTGAAATTCACTTCCATGATTTATCTTTTGTAGTCATTAACTTTACCTTTAATTATTCACTTTCCTGTGATAATTAGACATTAAATTTACCCAAAATATTGATATTATTTATCATGGATATAATTATTTAATAAACTATATATCATTTATATAAAAGGTGTTTTAAATCTAAATTTATTTAATTAATAAGAGAAATATTGATAAATCAATATTCTTTACTCAATGCAGATATTTGATTATAATACATATTATTCAAGAATAAATTATTTTTTTAGATAAATGAGGAATGATTTTCACAAGTAGATATTGGTAGGGTTTAATTTCTTGGGTATTTTAATTGGGTCAAAATCCTCACCCATTTTCAATATTGGAGTTAAGTGGTCACGAAAGCACTTTTCCTGTTTAATGGAACCCAATTCTGAGTTTTTTATTAACCTAAAACCAAGTTTTTGAATGGCTTCAGAGGTTTGTAAAATGCCTCAGTGTTTGAATGGGATTTGGGTTCATTAGAGTCCCTATTTTGGAGAAGTAAAAGTAGAGGTTCATGATGAGATTGAACTTTGTGGCCTATCAATAAAAATTGTGCGGCCCTATTTTTTCCATGAGCATAGTTTAGAAAATCGTGTGGGTTGAGGATCACAACCATTTTCAAAGATCTATTGTTTTTATGAAGTGAATCTGCATATTTTTCTTATCGTTTTCAAAACCATTCACATTTCACATGGCTAGTACCATTTTGGAATTACCCTCACACTATATCATGCTCGTTTTGTGTATGGTTTAGCCTAATCATGCAGGGCTTGGATCCTAAGCAGTAGGAGATGCACGATTGGAGCATGGTTTGGTAAACCATGTGAGCTAACCATGTGGATCATTAAAGGTGTGAAGTTTCCTTTTTTACCCCACCTATAAAGATATTGTTATTTTCTTTTAACCTCCTTCTTCCACCTTGGGTGACGCAGATAAAGGAGGCACCCTCCTTCTCCTCCTCCCCTTGGATTTGAGCCACCTCCATCATCTGATCACCGTTCTTAGATCTGTCAGTTTCATTGGATATTCCCCAGTAAGGATCTCCTCCCTCTAGATTCTATTTATCATATCCTTCACCTCATGGACCAATAAATACATATAGTTCAATTTTTTCCTATTTTCATGGTGGTCATCTAAAACTCCCATTTCTTCCAAATTAGTTGGGGTTAGAGGATAAGATCATACATGTCTATGTCTATGGCTACATGGTTGGTGGTGATTACCTTTCATTGTGATTTTATGAGGGTTATGGGGGTTCCACACTAATCATTCTATTTTTTTGACTGAGTGATACCATTTTCATTTAATTCATGAATTTAAATACTTAAATTGAACTTTGTGAGATTCTTATAGTCATGCTTGCATGAGACTGCAAATGATTGAGGCTTAGTGATGGGATTTAGACATTAGGTGATTAGGCTGGGGTTGTTGTTCATTCATTGAATTGAATTGTTTCTTTCATTTTAAGTGAATTATATATATATGTTAATTTCTTATGATAAACTAATAATATCCATGGGATTGTGATGATCTATTCTTGAGGATTGAGGTGTCATTGGCCATATGATTTGAGGTGATGTAATCATCATGGTGGGAAATCCCCATGATATATGTCTAATGTGATCATAGTTTGGGTGACTCAATAATCTACCCTAATGGACAAAAGGCCTTCATTTTTATTAATTTTTTTTATAATCTCTATTTTTAAGGGTTTAAGGGGAACCCTTAAATGGCCCATATTCTTTTCGAAATTACATGACCCGACGGTCTTAGAGGAATTCATCTAGAATATAAATACTTAAAAATGTTCCTCCCCAACATCTACATCAGCTCTTCAACTTCACATGGCTATTCAGCTAGGCATCCCTTGAATGCACAGGTTGGTCCCAATGTCAATATCTATATCCTCTCATTCATCCAAATCCATTATCTCTGGTATGGTGAATGCACTTGATCTAAATCCTTATCTATAGAATGTTCCTTGTAGAGTCCTCCTAGTCCATTTAAGCACAACCTTCATGTGGCCCGAAGGCCTTGAGGTGGCCCGAAGTCCTTGAGGTAGATCGATGGCCTTGAGGTGGTATGTAATCCTCCCTATCATGAAGGACTTAGGTGTCCCATAGGTCATGAAGGATCCAAGGACCAAATTGATGGTCCAAAATCCCAAACAGATGAATAAATCTAGCTGCTATAGTATAGAAAAGTACCTACTATGGTTATTTCTACAGTTCCTACCATAATGCTACTACAATGACCAAAAAATATGTCTCCACCTGGATTTGATCTCAGGTATCTTGGATGCACTTACTGAGTGCTCACCAACTGGGTTGTGGCTATTGTATGGGTGACAAAGTCATCATATTGAGACAACAAGCCTATTAGGTTATGGGAATGAACTATGTGATTTGGATGGTTTTGACCATTAGACATGAACTACATGGTCAGAGGGGCATGAGGTTCCAATTGATGTATCTTAACCTCTAAATTGATTATTTCTGCTATCATATACTAGTCAATGCACTGTTTCGAGTTGTGTGCACTAAGTTTGACCCAGATAATGAGGTTGTGTTGACCAATCGCATGGGTAGAATACCCTGGTAGTTTTAGAATAGGTGAAAGGTTGGGGGTTCTTGTCATTTAAGTATATAAGTATGGTGAGGAGCCATCATAGGAAAATATAAGGTTTTTGGTCGGGGGGTTGAGGCTCACCGTTCTTAAGTCCATTGGGCTAGGATCATTTTAGAGAACGAGCATTGTCCTTCCTTGGGATGTCTATCCTTGAGCTAGTGGTGGTTAATATTTGAGGACAGATATCAATGTACCTCTAAGTGTCAATATTTGAGTCAATGGTTTCTTTTAAGCATGGGTATGAGGGACCGTATTCTTGGATAGGTTGTGCCTTTGGGAAATCATCTTTGTGGTTGATGGCATGGGGTGTTGGGTGACATTTGGAGGTGGAGCCTGAGGGCTCACCTAGGGTTATATGAAATTAGGGGATTCCCTGGGCCATAGGAAAAGGAACCTCTATTTATCAGTTATTTCAGTGATGGATGAAGAAGGTGATAGATTTCTGGTGGTTGTTGAGCATTGGGAAAGATTGTGTTCATATTAAATAGCATGTTCTTCCTTATTTCTTACTCTCTTCATGCACCTACTTAATCACAAATTTAAGGTAGGAACACATTGGTGGTGACCTACTAAGACTTGTCCTCACCCCCTACACAGGACCTTCAAGATGTGTATGAACTTTATGGTTTTGCATTGAGGTAAAGGTTTGAGTTATGGAGTTTGATCCTAGTGGTTGAGTTGTATGGGAAGAAAGTCTAGGGACCTTGAGGTTCCTGTCATAACTAGAGTAACTTTTGAGTTCTCTTTTAGTTTATTTCTATCAAAAGGCTACTATTATGTATCTATACCCTGGGGTCAAGGATGGGAAAACTCTTTTATGTTCATTGAATTGTATGGATTGTATTGAAATGCATGATCTTCTTAGTATCTACAAATGGAATGTATAGATTGTTTATTTATTTCCATTTCTTCTATTTAGATGTTTCTTCCACTATTATATGATATCGAATGTGCTTCCTCTATGGGTGGGTTCTGGTTTGAGTTTGTTGGTCTTTTTATTCCTCTATTATATATATCCAGACCATTATTATAATACCACCAAATGGTATAGTCTCCCCAATATTAATCATTTACATCATCATTGTTAGTCGGCAGGCTTTTCCATTTGTGGAGGCACACCTAAGTCCAATAGCACTCAGTTTGAAATCACTTTTCATGTGGTTAATCAGGTCAGGGCACTACAAATGATATCAAAGTAGTTCATGACTGGGAATTAGTAGCAGCACACTACTGGCTACTTATGGTACCTGATTATTCTCTTGCATGTTGGTATTATATTTTTGTTATGATAGACTAGTGACTAGGATGATGTTAGAACTGGGTTTATAACTCATGTTTGGGTGCCTACAGCCCCAAGCATGGGGGAGGAACCTTGTTTCCATGGGTGGATTTTTTTTCTTCTATTTTTATCATTTTACAGTTGATTATATTTCAAAATCGAGTGGTAAATATGGAAAAGTAATTTTTATTCGTTATGGATTGTGAGCCTTGGCCTAGTATGGTAAGGATGTGATTTGGAACCTTTCCCCAGTATGGAAAAGTGTTTTGTTATGCATGTTTATTCATTTGATTATGCACATAGTAGTATTTTGGTATGTATAAGTGTTTATAATAAATTGATTGTTTATATGTGTTATGTGTTATTTATATACAAGGTCCTAGATCTTATAGGAGTAGTAAGGTATGATGAAATGGGGTGATGTTGATCACCAGGATGGGTGACAGGGTTGTTAGTTTGACATGACATGGTTTGTTAGGACAAGAATAGTCGAAGGAATACCTGATACTTGGCTCTGTTATGGGTGGTTAAGTAGGCCATGAGGCTAAGATGTCGTGTGACAAGGTTGTGATGGGGAAGCGTAAGGGTAGTGAGATTTCACTACCTGTTATAACTTTCCCTATATGTAAGGTATCTATACATTTTATCTAGGATGTCAGACCATGTATTAGTATTCGGTGGGTTTCCACCTAGATAGTGCGAATTGAGCATTGGGTTGGAGGTGACTGGGTGCCACAGGATCATGAGAAGGTTGAGACCCCTGAGGTTCGTGTATATCATGAGTTTTAGGTAAAGGCTCCAACTTGGATTCCAGTGTAGGTGGGACAGCTGCAAGATCTTACTGTGTTTGGGGCGTGGCATGAAGAGTAGCTCAGATCGATCATGGTAAGTTTTATCCATGTTATCGACAGGGGAGATCAGGGAGAAGATCCTTCAATAGTGTATATGATATGGGAGTTCCAGTCGTAGCACCAACCTCTATTTCTAGGTGAGGGTGGTCTACAAGCTACTGAGAACTAGATTGAATCTATTAAGATGATCTTGAAGTAGTTAGATATTCCTCTAGGGTGGAGGGTGAAGTTGTAAACCTAAATACATAGAGTACTGGAAAAGTGCTAGAGGGACGTGCAGGTCAAGGCAGGAAGACACAAGGGACTGGTCTGGAAGGAATTTGAGGCTAGGTTCGTTAAGAACTTATTCCCAAAGACACTGTGGGAGAAAAGGGATCGATATTTCTTGAGCCTTCAGTAGGGTGACATATCTATCATGGACTATGAAGCTACGCTCATCGAATTGTCTCACTTCACACTAGACATGGTGAGAAACGAACCCATTGGGTGCATCATTTCGAGGATGGTTTACAAAAATCTATTTGGTTATAGGTAAACATATTTAGGTTGTATTTATTCTCAAACATTGTTAATCTGACACTCATATCTAAGTAAACTTTATGGAAAGGTCGTACTCGATCTGAGTGATGGGGTCGGGTGATTTTAGGGGAAATGATTTAGATGACAGTAAGCAAAGCAGAGATGAGTTCCAACAGGGTAGTTAGGATAAGGACTCAAGAAGACCACCTCAAAGTAGGTTTTCAACTATGATTTTTCTAGTTTGGGGAGCCTGTACATGTCCAGAATCAGTGTTAGAGGACTCCAACGGATTGGAGGGAATATAGATAGGTTGGGAATCTCGAGAGTTTCTGAAGGAAGCCCTCTCGGATAGCCAACAATTTCATATCGGGGAAGATACAGGGTTCTGAAATCGTTCTAGGGATGGTGCCAGGTGATGGTAGAAGAGATTTAGTTACATGCATAGGTTGTGGAAGATATAGAAGGACCCAACAGTGGGCATGGTGGTCGGTTTCCAATGTAGCACCATTGGGAGTTCAGGCTTCAGTCAATTGTGCTTTAGTCTAGGTGCATGTCGTAGAGCAACCAGTGGCATTGCATGTTGGTGAGTATATGATGGTCAGAGGTACGCCATGGGAATAGAAATTTTATATTGTTTTATTATATCATGGAATTTTATAGGAATGTTTGTTTTTGGTGAATGAGGTGAAAAAGTTATATGTACGTACAAACCAGATGTCAGTAAGTAGGTTAGAATTAGCTCGGATGCATTATATATATATATGAGGTGTGTGGAACCAGGACTTAGGTGTGAGCATCATGGATGCATGGCTATTGAAGTGCATCAGCATCAGGGATTCAAGGATATGTAGGTTACTTGAGATGCGTAGGAATTTGGACATCATTTTGATGAGGAACTTGACTGAGGTTCAATGCACATGTACTATTTTGAGCATATTTTGAGATGAAGGACCTCATTGGTTCCATGTGATCCATGGTAATGAGGCATGCATCGATGCAATGTGGGATTCTGATTGGTGTAGAGTATAAAACAGGATAACTTAATGAGGTAGAGGAGTGATGATTCATTACGAGAGGACTTTAGATTCTAAGAATGGTGGATAAACTGTATGATTGATTTGAGTTTTGGTTCTGGATGAAACCGAGGCAGGTAACTCCAAAGGTGGGGATCCCCTTTAGGTAGTTAAACCATACCCTTATGACCAAGATAGTTTGGGTTAAGTTCAAGGATAAAGGTATGTTTAGTACCATCAATTGGTTTTGATTTATATCATAGAGATGAGTTATATTAATATGGGGAGATGGTAATGTCCCAAGTATTTCGAGAAGATCCAAATCCTCACCTATTTTGAATTATTGAGTTAAGTGGACATGCCAACATTTTTCCCAATAAACATATCTCAATTATAAGTTTTACATTAAACCAAAACATTATTTTTGGATGGGTTTAGAGGTTTGGAATGTTCCTCAGGTGTTTAGATGTGTTTTGGGTGTGTTGAAGGCCTAAAGGCCCTATTTTGGAAAATTCATGCAGAGGTGCATGGTTAGATTAAATTGTGTGACATCCTAGTGGAAACCGTGCATCCTAATTTTCTCCTTGATAAAAATTTGGACAACCATGTGGTATGGGGTTCATGGTCATGTGTGAACAATTGATGTTTTTGTAGAGGTAATGTAACGCCCCGACCCCAGCTACCCAGAGTCGGTGCATTACTTCGTAACATTGGCATGATCACAAGAGATCAAGTCTCGAAAGACCGATTAGTTTAGTAGCCTTGGAAACACTAGATACATTCGTAAACGTTACATTACATCATAAAGTGAAAAACTACAATAACAAAGTCTCCATAGTCCACACTCATATCCTCTTCTGACTATCCCTGCAGGTCATTCATAAAATACTTCTTCACATCCTGGAAAATATTAAAACATTGAAAGGGGTGAGATCAGATGCTCAGTAAGGATAACAATAATGCGGAAGCTTTCATAAATAAACATTAACATTTAAGGCAATGTATAACTAAAACAAAAGCCTTTTAAACACGAACTTCAACATAATATGGAAAAAGTAAAATGAGATAATTCCATTTACTTATTCACATGAAAATTCTACTGGTTGAATAATCACATGCAATATCAATAACCACTTTCATAATGATGGAATGCATAATGCCAGACTATCATAACCACGTAGTCAAGGCCTCGTGCCAAGACCACAAATAAGATTTTGTCAAGGCCTCGTGCCAAGAAACTAGTTTGTCTCATGAGACCTGCCGATGCATCGAGGAGCTATAGCGGGCTCCACCCGTCACTTATTAAGTCCAATGCATTCCTCATATGAATAGGTTTAAACATGTCATAAACCATAACATAATCGTATCATATAAAACATGCAAAAAGGAAACATAACATTTCCACATTTCAATCAAAAGATATAAATACAACACATTGATATAATAAAAACGCTTTCAAAACCATTTTCAATACCAAAATAAAAGAATGTTAAAACTTTGTATTTATTTTTCATTTAAAAAAAATGATGGCTTGTAGAGGAAGCCAAAACTCAAATAATGATCACGACGGCGGAGAAGTCGTTGTCACCGCATAAGTATGGAAGGAAAACATTCCCTTTTTTCATTTAGCAAAATGCTTCGTATAAAAAAGATTCCTTTTGAATAAATGTAAAAGTCAAAGGGGTTTATACACCGTATAAAATAAAGTTGTGTATAAAACCAAATATGCCTCAATGAAAGGGGATTGAGACGAAGTCCTTAAAAGATCATTTTTAAAATAAAATAGATCTATTATGTGTATTCACTATAGGTACACATAAAGAATGTAAAAATACAAAATAGGACATAATAATATCATGACATAATTTGAAAGTAGGAGATTAACCCAAAGAATGGAAGTTGGGTTAAGAAATTCCCTTACCTCGTGTCTGACTTGACTCAACCGTTCTTTAACCTCCTGAATAATAAACTAGAGTTAATATATACCTTATTAAGAACCATTTTCAATTTCATTATCCTTATTATATCACTTATTACAATGATATGAACATTATTTAATTATTTAAGTTAATAACGGTCGTTTTGTCGATCTTTGGTACTTGAGTCAACAATAAACTTCTTATAATTACAAGTTGTTTATGTGGTAGAATATCCATTATCTCCATAATTATATTCATGATTTAGATGTCATATATATCTTATATATCCAGTATATACATTCATTTATAATATTACATAACATTTAGAGGTAGGAAATGAAATGCACCGTTCATGGAGACGGTAAGCCGTACGTACGCATGAAACGCTACTTTCATTTCAATTTAATATTTAATGGAACAAAATCATAATGATATAAATGTATAATATAATTCCTGTATAATATAGTGTATAGTACCATTTACTCCATCCTTTATACATCCCACATATGGCATTAACGATTCAAATCACTTTGAGGGGGCGGTAGTCCGCACTTCCTAAAATGAAATTATCGCGTTTTACCCATAATGGAAATCATAAAGTATGCCATAAATGATAAATACAGAAGCATAAGTAAATCATAAAAATATTATATATCATATATAAAAATAGTGACATATTAATGGCCACCTTTGAAGGTGTTATATGAGTGTTGAACAATCATCGTTTCGTGAGGCAGAAATTCGCCATCCACAGAAACCGTATGTTCTTTAACCATTAGATAAAGGTGTGTGTAATTGTAGCTAGAATCCTTCTTATAACAACATCCTAGTATATTGAGGATACTGGTTTTGTTACAAAAGAAATTAATAAGAAGAGTTTAGGGGGTTGGAGAAGAAAAATAAAACAAAACAACATTAGAGAAGACATTACCTCAAAATTGGGTAACTCTTTTTGATTTGAGCCAAAGGCTTCCTTGGGAAGAGTTCTGCCCAAAGTGAGGCTTCTAGGAGTAATAGGGGGATGTTGGGAGAGTATTTGGGCAGAGTTTGGCCGAGCCAAATGGCTTGAAGGTGTGAATAAGGTGGGAGAGGTGGGGGCCTTTTATAAGTGGAGAGTAGGGGCTCTTTTGGAAAGATTGAAATGTTACATTATTACACAATGCTTTTCGGATTCTAAAGGTCCCACACTTATATAATTCTAGGCTAAGGTGATAAGGGTTCGAAATAGCCTCATCCTATTGGCTTTGGACAAGTGTAAGCCTTGGATTTTGCATTATCTTCCCATTTTATTTAAATCATTAAATAATGAGGTCATCGCTGCATCATCATGATGTCATAAATAATTTAATTTATTTAATGTCTAAAAATTATAAAAAAAAATATTATGATTTAGGAAATCTTTTTATCTTTCTAATTAATATTTATAATAAAAATTTGGACTTGGGTAACCCCACTTAAAACTGTTTTAGTAAAACAACTCATGTTTGTGTCAATTTAATTTTAACATTAAATAAATATATATTAATGTCATTTTCCAACTAAAGTGGATCCATGGGGTCCCCAAGTTGACCCATGGGTTGTCTTGGTCGGCCATGACTCATCCAATAGTAGTAGGACAAGTGTCATTCTCATCTCATATTATTATAACATTATTTGTACCTTAAACTATACTAATTACCTCTAATCGCGATTAAGAACTTAAAAGTTACTATTCACCAAAAAATTATTTTGTTCTCATTGAACCACATTTTACTTATTAATGACAACCATGTATGTCGGATTTTTGAAAATCAAATCACAGAAGTGGTAATATTTCATTTTAACGAAAAATCAGTTTTTAACAACCACTTAGTGGTTTCACTATTCATCAAAAATTGAAGTTTTTCAGAATAAGGCCAAAATTTCACCCTAGGCTATAATTGATATTCCGAATTCAAAAATGATGTATATTTTACAAAATTCCAAACATATAAGTTTCATTAATTAATTTTATAATTAATTCCCGTTGTCACAACAAATAGCGTGTTTTTAGGAAACAATTTATATCAAAAGATTGGCAATTGTTTATGTCCAATTTCAATGTTAAATTAATTCTAATGACCACCATTGGATAAAATGGTAAAAATATATTTTAATTATACTCTAAAACCACTCAATAGTATAAGTTATCACTATAAATTATTTTGATTAAAAAATTTGTTTTAAGTATTTTTCACTATTCATAAAATTTTGAAGTTCTCAGAAAATTACAAAAAATTCAACATAGGCTAATTTCAATATTAGGAATACAAATATGAAGTCCATTTTGAAATATAAAATTTCTATAATTTAAAAAGTGGTTATTACTATTCATAACGGCTACTTTGATTTGTCGCAGTGTTTTAGAACTCGAAGTTGTGTACAATGCAAGCTATTGCATTATTGAAAGAGAGGCGTATCGTGGAAGTTCGGGGTGTTACATTCTCCCCTCCTTCAATAAATTGTGTCCTCGCAATTTGAAATTTTTCTTTGAAAATAAAAGTTTGAAAAGAGAAAATACCTTTGAGGAAAACCCACATCAGAAATAAGATTAATAAAATTTAGCCTTAATAAGAGGGAAAGGGAAATGAAAAAGTCACCACCCAATTATGATCTCGATTAGGAGAACATTGGTGGCAATTAGAGACATATAATTGGAGGAAAAACGTAAATATTTGTAGGGAGTGATTGAGGTCATCAAACACAATCAACTGTCAAATTGAGGGCCTCAAAGCCTTCAATCTATGTTGATTTAAAATATCATCAGTTCAACAAGGCATAAGGTATTAGGATAACACATTTTTCTGTTTTAATATCCCTTTATTAAAGATTAAGAATTAATTTATTCATTGAATAAGAGATAGGTATATATATATTTATGCTTGACAATTAGAGTTTCAACCTTCAACTCATCTTTCACTCAAAAAGATAATAGAACTCAAAAATATTATACTTATCCTAATTGTATAAGGTTCCAAATGTTAACACATACCATTTAGATTAGTAATATTATTTTGTAATAACCAGGGACTTCCTGTAGGCTAGTGGTAGGAAATAAAGGCCTGTCGCACCATGATTGTGGGTTCGATTCCTGCAGCTTTGTCCGACGGGACGGGTTATGCCCCACCCTGCAGGTTGTCCTTTTCCTAAAAATATAGTACTATACTATTCCAAAAATAATCTTCAGAAATGCTTTAACCTTAAACAATACTATCCATGGTTCAACTTAATCCATTCCAACCTTAATAGTTATCAAAAATACCTCCGTCCAGACTTTCTCTAAAAGGTCTCTAAATTCCAAAATCAATTGTAACATCAGATTCCCCAAACAATGAAAAGTTTCTCTTATTGTCACATACTAAAAATATGATTACCTTAATCATATTAAAACCTTACTGGAATCAACAAGTACTGCAGTACAATCCTTATATATATATCACATTATTCTAATAACCCGAATATAATCCATGAGTCTAAAAGCACCAATACATTAGTTATTCTGCTTCAACTGTAGTAATAGCATAAGATTGTCCTTGATCCCTTAGGCTTTTCTGAGGTATGTTTCCCTGACGCTTAGGACATTCATTTGCATAATGCCCCATTTCCCTACAATTGTAGCATTCAACTTTGACAGCCTCTTTCTTTCCCTTGCAATCACGAGCCTGGTGACCCTTTTCTCCACATTTATAACAAACTCCCATTCCTTTTAGGCACGTACCAGGGTGATTCTTCCCACAATTATCACATAATGGAAAATCCTTCTTTCCCTTTATCCCTTTATCTGTCTCTTGTTCCACCGTTCTCTTATTCTCTTGCTTTACTTTTTTGTCATAAGACTTAGAGAATTCCTTTTCTGTCTTGATAGCACACGAGACAATATCTTCGTATGATGAGAAGGATTGTGATACTAAAGCTCGACGGAGAAATGGTTTTAACCCATCAAAGAAACGATAAATATTACTTCTTGGGTTACGTATATAATCAGAAGCATGCCTCGCTAACCTTGTAAAGTTAGCCTCATACTTTGCGACATTCTCATCCTCCTTCTGCCTCAGACTCAGAAATTGCCTTTCCATATCTGCTCGATGGTCACGAGGAAAGTATTTTTCTAAGAAAAGCTCTTTAAACTCCCTCCATTCCATATTCGATACGTCATCATCTTCCTTTGTGTTTTGAATCAGCGACCACCACTGTTCGGCATCTCCAGTGAGGTGGTAAACTGCCATGACAACCTTATCCCTTTCACTACTCCCCAAGGCATGGAATATTTTCTCTAAGGAATTTATCCATTTCTCAGCTACTGTAGGATTTGTACTCCCATTGAAGGTTGGTGGTTGTTGCCTCATGAAACGGTCTAGCATTGATCCTCCACGTTGCGGATCAGGGTGCTCCATACGAGTAAGGTTATTATTCATAACCTGAGTGAGTTGTCCCAGTATGGTAATAAGTTGATCAGCACCAGTTGTATCTCCAGATCCACATTAACTATCTTGAGCAGGAGGGCAATCCCTACACGGAGTTCATGCATTGATACGGTTCCATTCCTTCCACTAGGCGCCATTTCTAAACAATGGCATAAACTAGATTAGTTTATGAATCAAAATACATAATTCCATACTTGTTAAACACTTTACATAAATTGAACAATTTATGGATATAATCCATAATCATAAAAAGAAATGTTTTCTTTGAGGAAGTATATACTCATAACCCTTCATAGTGGTTTGTAAATAAAATGAGAATTATCCTAAGCATATCCCCCGGGAGTGTCGTAACCAAGAGTACAGCAAGGCCCATTGTCGTGCACCAGTTCCCGTTCGAGTCTAGCTCAAAGCGGTGTTTTCGGGTTTTACCCCTAGGTACATCTGTGCCAGAGCCGCCTCTACCTGCTCGTATCCAGACAAGGATGTATTGCTCGGAAAACTCACAAAATCTCTACAATAACAAAATTCTAGGAAGTTCTTCTATACTAATCATCAAAGTCTATATTTGGGCTATGTGCTCTAATCAGAGTTTATCTAAATCTAGCTTCCAAGGTTAGTACTAAACTGCCTCTGATACCAACTATAACGCCCCGACCCCAGCTACCCAGAGTCGGTGCATTACTTCATAACATTGGCATGATCACAAAAGATCAAGTCTCGAAAGACCGATTAGTTTAGTAGCCTTGGAAACACTAGATACATTCGTAAACGTTACATTACATCATAAAGTGAAAAACTACAATAACAAAGTCTCCATAGTCCACACTCATATCCTCTTCTGACTATCCCTGCAGGTCATTCATAAAATACTTCTTCACATCCTGGAAAATATTAAAACATTGAAAGGGGTGAGCTCAGATGCTCAGTAAGGATAACAATAATGCGGAAGCTTTCATAAATAAACATTAACATTTAAGGCAATGTATAACTAAAACAAAAGCCTTTTAAACACGAACTTCAACATAATATGGAAAAAGTAAAATGAGATAATGCCATTTACTTATTCACATGGAAATTCTACTGGTTGAATAATCACATGCAATATCAATAACCACTTTCATAATGATGGAATGCATAATGCCAGACTATCTTAACCACGTAGTCAAGGCCTCGTGCCAAGACCACAAATAAGATTTTGTCAAGGCCTCGTGCCAAGACACTAGTTTGTCTCATGAGACCTGCCGATGCATCGAGGAGCTATAGCGGGCTCCACCCGTCACTTATTAAGTCCAATGCATTCCTCATATGAATAGGTTTAAACATGTCATAAACCATAACATAATCGTATCACATAAAACTTGCAAAAAGGAAACATAACATTTCCACATTTCAATCAAAAGATATAAATACAACACATTGATATAATAAAAACGCTTTCAAAACCATTTTCAATACCAAAATAAAAGAAAGTTAAAACTTTGTATTTATTTTTCATTTAAAAAAATGATGGCATGTAGAGGAAGCCGAAACTCAAATAATGATCATGGCGGCGGAGAAGTCGTTTTCGCCGCATAAGTACGGAAGGAAAACATTCCCTTTTTTCGTTTAGCAAAATGCTTCGTATAAAAAATATTCCTTTTGAATAAATGTAAAAGTCAAAGGGGTTTATACACCGTATAAAATAAAGTTGTGTATAAAACCAAATATGCCTCAATGAAAGGGGATTGAGACGAAGTCCTTAAAAGATCATTTTTAAAATAAAATATATCTATTATGTGTATTCACTATAGGTACACATAAAGAATGTAAAAATAAAAAATAGGACATAATAATATCATGACATAATTTGAAAGTAGGAGATTAACCCAAAGAATGGAAGTTGGGTTAAGAAGTTCCCTTACCTCGTGTCTGACTTGACTCAACCGTTCTTTAACCTCCTGAATAATAAACTAGAGTTAATATATACCTTATTAAGAACCATTTTCAATTTCATTATCCTTATTATATCACTTATTACAATGATATGAACATTATGTAATTATTTAAGTTAATAACGGTCGTTTTGTCGATCTTTGGTACTTGAGTCAACAATAAACTTCTTATAATTACAAGTTGTTTATGTGGTAGAATATCCATTATCTACAGAATTATATTCATGATTTAGATGTCATATATATCTTATATATCCAGTATATACATTCATTTATAATATTACATAACATTTAGAGGTAGGAAATGAAATGCACCGTTCATGGAGACGGTAAGCCGTACGTACGCATGAACGCTACTTTCATTTCAATTTAATATTTAATGGAACAAAATCATAATGATATATATGTATAATATAATTCCAGTATAATATAGTGTATAGTACCATTTACTCCATCCTTTATACATCCCACATATGGCATTAACGATTCAAATCACTTTGAGGGGGCGGTAGTCCGCACTTCCTAAAATGAAATTATCGCGTTTTACCCATAATGGAAATCATAAAGTATGCCATAAATGATAAATACAGAAGCATAAGTAAATCATAAATATATTATATATCATATATAAAAATAGTGACATCTTAATGTCCACCTTTGAAGGTGTTATATGAGTGTTGAACAATCATCGTTTCGTGAGGCAGAAATTCGCCATCCACAGAAACCGTATGTTCTTTAACCATTAGATGTAGGTGTGTGTAAGTGTAGCTAGAATACTTCTTATAACAACATCCTAGTATATTGGGGATACTGGTGTTGTTACAAAATAAATGAATAAGAAGAGTTTAGGGGGTTGGAGAAGAAAAATAAAACAAAACAACATTAGAGAAGACATTACCTCAAAATCGGGTAACTCTTTTTGATTTGAGCCAAAGGCTTCCTTGGGAAGAGTTCTGCCCAAAGTGAGGCTTCTAGGAGTAAGAGGGGGATGTTGGGAGAGTATTTGGGAAGATTTTGGCCGAGCCAAATGGCTTGAAGGTGTGAATAAGGTGGGAGAGGTGGGGGCCTTTTATAAGTGGAGAGGAGGGGCTCTTTTGGAAAGATTGAAATGTTTCATTATTACACAATGCTTTTCGGATTCTAAAGGTCCCACACTTATATAATTCTAGGCTAAGGTGATAAGGGTTCGAAATATCCTAATCCAATTGGCTTTGGACAAGTGTAAGCCTTGGATTTTGCATTATCTTCCCATTTTATTTAAATCGTTAAATAATGAGGTCATCGCTGCATCATCATGATGTCATAAATAATATAACTTATTTAATGTCTAAAAATTATAAAAAAAAATATTATGATTTAGGAAATCTTTTTAGCTTTCTAATTAATATTTATAATAAAAATTTGGACTTGTGTAACCCCACTTAAAACTGTTTTAGTGAAACAACTCATGTTTGTGTCAATTTAATTTTAACATTAAATAAATATATATTAATGTCATTTTCCAACTAAAGTGGCTCCATGGGGTCCCCATGTTGACCCATGGGTTGTCTTGGTCGGCCATGACTCATCCAATAGGAGTAGGACAAGTGTCATTCTCATATCATATTATTATAACATTATTTGTACCTTAAACTATACTAATTACCTCTAATCGCGATTAAGAACTTAAAAGTTACTATTCACCAAAAAATTATTTTGATCTCATTGAACCACATTTTACTTCTTAATGACAACCATGTATGTCGGATTTTTGAAAATCAAATCACAGAAGTGGTAATACTTCATTTTAACGAAAAATCAGTTTTTAACAACCACTTAGTGGTTTCACTATTCCTCAAAAATTGATGTTTTTCAGAATAAGTCCAAAATTTCACCCTAGGCTATAATTGATATTCCGAATTCAAAAATGATGTCTATTTTACAAAATTCCAAACATATAAGTTGCATTAATTAATTTTATAATTAATTCCCGCTGTCACAACAAATAGCGTGTTTTTAAGAAACAATTTATATCAAAAGATTGGCAATTGTTTATGTCCAATTTCAATGTTAAATTAATTCTAATGACCACCATTGGATAAAATGGTAAAAATATATTCTAATTATACTCTAAAACCACTCAATAGTATAATTTATCACTATAAATTATTTTGATTAAAAAAGTTGTTTTAAGTATTTTTCACTATTCATAAAAATTTTGAAGTTCTCAGAAAATTACAAAAAATTCAACATAGGCTAATTTCAATATTAGGAATACAAAAATGAATTCCATTTTGAAATATAAAATTTCAATAATTTTAAAAAGTGGTTATTACTATTCATAACAGCTACTTTGATTTGTCGCGGTGTTTTAGAACTCAAAGTTGCGTACAATGCAAGCTATTGCATTATTGAAAGAGAGGCGTATCGTGGAAGCTCGGGGTGTTACAGGTAATCTACATGATTTTCACTTGGTTTGGAAAACCATATGCAATACTCACATTAGTGACATCTGGGAAGTACCCACACAATTTATTATGCATAATTTGTGCATGGTTAGGAGTAAACGTGCAATCAAATCATGCATGATTTGGCTCCTTAGTAGAAGGAGCCACACGGTTGCTGTATAGTTTGGTAAGCTTTGTAAGATAACCATGATGATCATTAAAGCTGTGAAATTACCCTTTTACCCCTCCTTTTATAAACCTTTTTCCCTTTCTTTATCATCTTTCTACCTCCATGTTTTATGCTCAACATGGAGTAACCCTCCTTCTCCTCCTCCCCTTGGATTTTAGCTACCTCCTTCATATGAGCACCATTATTTGATCCATCAGTTGAATTGAATCTATCTCATTAAGGCTCTCCTCTATCAATCTTCTATTTATTCATTACTTTTCCTCATAAAATGCTAAATCTGTGTAGGTCATTTTTTCCTATTTTCCTAGAGTTCATCTAAAACTCATATTTCATCCAAATCGGTCAGAGTTAGAGGTTATGATCGGACATACCTACATATACAGCTATGAGGTAGGTGGTTCTTACCTTTCATTTTGTTTTTTTGAGTGTGTAGGTGGTGCCACCTTGATTTTTTTTTGTGTTGATCTAATGATACCGTTGTAATTTAATGGTTGCTTTTAATTACTTAAATTGAACCTTCTGATATTTTTATGGGCATGATTGCACCAGAATACAAATGGATGAGGCTTAGTGATTGTAACACCTCAAGAATTTATAATATCTTCATTTCTGAAAAAATTTAATTGTGTTTCTTGTTTTTTTATGAAACACTATGTTAAGCTTAATCTACACACAACAATGAGTTGTCTTGCGTCACATGCAAGACCCAGTTTTACCGAACAATAAAATATTAATAAAATATTATTAGCGGTTAGGAATTGTATTAAATTTTTTTTGAATTTATATATTTCATATAACTTTAACATTCATCTTATGTATTTTCAAAACATGATTTAGGAAAAATTCAATTTTTTCATATAAAAGAATTATTTTTAAAAAAAATGTAGTTTTGTTGCCTTTTGATGGAACACCAATTTTAAATCACATTTTTACACTTTAATATATTCTATTTAAAAAAATAAATTTATTTTTTTATATAGGTATATGAAAATTTAATATATAGGAATTTTTTATATTTTTCTAATATGTTTTAAATTTTGAGGAATAGTAAAAATATTCTAAATTTTAATTAAAAACAGCTTTTTTCATCAAAATAATTTATGTGGATTAATTATATTATTGAATTGTTTTAATTTATAAATAGAATATATTTTATCATTTAATATAATTTTTTTCATTGGCATTAATTTTACCATTAATTTTTATGTAAAAACATATCATTCTTTTGCAATGTTTTAACTTTTAAAAACCAGTTTTTCATTCCGACAACTGGGTTAATTTTTAAATTATTTACTGAAACTTATTTGTTTTTAATTTTGAAAAATGGATTCAATATTTCGAATCCATCAGTCCAAATTATGTTAATAGGTGCATTCTATTTTTGGGAATTATGAATAGTAACTTTAGTAATTATTTTTATTACCATGGTTAAGGGTAAATCAGGTAATTAAAGGTAAAAAAAATATTATAAAATTACATTAACACCTGTAAAAACTCCTATTGGATGACTAAATTAGGACCTTATCATCAATGGTTAAAACATGAATCACTTAATGGACACTTTCCCATGAATATGACATGAATATAATAAAAATCAATGATTGTGACAAAATGTCACACTCTCATTTTAAGTAAGTATATTAATTTTAATATATGAATAACCCGAATATAACATCGATTATAAGTAGTCTCTGGAAATCTAAAATAATTTCCTAAATCACAATAATTTATCTATAGTTTTTACAGATTAAAAAATTATCATTAATAATGACACAATAGTGACGCAAAAAATATTTTATGAATAAAATATCAAATAGATAATTTTAAAATATTAAAATAAATTTAATTTCACATAATTAATGTTAGCCATGAATTTTTTAGTTTAATATGACATGTTAGGGGTATTTTAAATTAATTATTTTGAAGTTACCATACTGTATGTATTTTATTGAATTCAAAGTTATCAATAGTGTCAAAATTGACACTTATAATATTTTAGGAAAATAATATTTCATTAAATTATTTAAAAATTATAAAAAATTTAAATAAGAAAAATGGTAATATATATGGTCTAAAATATCATAAATTTTCCATTTATGTTCCAATTGAAAAATTTTAATTAAAAAATTATATCCCCTTAGTAAAGAAAAATTGTTTACCATAGTTAAAATTAAAATGGGTTAATTAAGGGTTAATCAAAATGATAAGAATTAAAATAACAAAAACTCTTGTCTAAAATATATTAGTTTGAAATATTAAAACCTTATATAATCTTATATTATAATGCATGAAATTTTTTAGGTATTTTAACATATATTTAATTTATTATAATTTAATCCTTTGAGAAATCCCAAAGTTCCCCTTACCTTCATTATAAAAGGACATATCCTCCCTCATTTACACACACCACATTGAGACTTCTAGATCAACCAAACCCTACCCAAATAATTTAAAAAATTTCCTCCCCTAATTATATAATCCTCTCATAGGGCAGAAATCCTCCCATGAAATCCTTTTGGTATAAACCAAAAGAAGTTACCTGATTAAGAGGTAACACCTTATCTCATGATTTTTAGTTTCATCTCCATTATAAAATCCCTATAATCTTATTATTATATGATTACAAAACAACAAAAATATCCTCAATATAATAGTATAGTTTTGTGTTATGGTTTCAACCTACCCTAATGCACACCTCTATTTAATTGGTAACAAACATATTGTTTCTGTGTGTGACGAACTACTACCTCATGAAATGGTGATTCTTCAATTCTACACTACCAACTATCATGGTGGTCATTATGATGGAAACTATATTTATATATCATATATATTTTATTTATAATATATTTATTATTCCATAATTTTTATTTAGAACATACCTTTATGCTTTCCAAGTTTTGTAAATATGATAATTTCGTTTGAGGAAGTATAGACTACAACCCCCTCAAAGCGATATAACTCATTCACACTATACATTGGAACATATTAATGATGGTTTTATTAAAACTATGAGACATATATTACATTAATATAATACTATAATTATAATTTACATGTATATAATTTAATTCTTATATGACAAAGAAATTAAGGAAGCATTCATGTGTACGTACGGCCTACCGTCTCTATGAACAGTGCATTTCATTTCTTATCTCCAATTATTTTGTATTATTATAAATAAATATATACTAGATATATATATAATATTTAAATCGTGTTTTAAATTATGTAGATTATGAAACCGTGATCTAATTAAAGTGAACAAGAAATAATAAGTCAAAACTTACACAAGAAACTAAGCGATTAACACCTAAAATAGTGAAAATAATGAATGATTACTAACGAACGAGTAATAATATATTATAACAGGATCATATATGACATAATAAATATTGATATGGTTCTAGTATAATTTATTAAAATTATTTAACCATTATACATGAGGTTAATACACCCTCTACTAAAGGAAAATACATGGTAAGTGTTAATTTCACAATCTCTTTATTATCTGAAATTGTTTATATGTAAGTATCTACTGGGCCATTCTTATCATCCATGTCCATATTTTTTTAAAATGTATTTAAAAATATTATCAAAAGAAATTAAAGGAATTTTTACCCATGTTTGACTTTTTATATAAATTTTTTTGAAAGGAATCTTTCCGTCGTTTTCCAAATGAGGTACTTTATGACCTTTTTGAAAAATTAAAGAAAGAATTTTTTATTTAACTTATACGGCACAAGCGACCATTTTCCACCATTATGAAGCCTTAACATTTTTAAGCTTCCCTTAAAATATTACAAGGTTATTTTCAAAAGAAATGATTTATTTTATTATTTTGAATCTTTTAAATGATTTCAAAGTAAAAACGTATATCTCTCTCAAAGTGTTTAAATAGATTTATTAAAGTATTTTCATCTATTTCAATATCCTTTATTGGATTTTATTCTTGATTGAGGTTGATTTATTATGGAAAAATCATCCATATTGTATTAAAGATTGTATGATATTCTTGAATGTGGATGTTCTATTTTTCTACCATTCATGCTTTATGGTTAAAGTATTAACATTTCATATGCTAGTTTTAATACGAATGTTTATGTTATGTTTAACCCTTTTCATATGAGGAATGAACTGGACCTACTAAGTGACGGGTGGGGCCCTCTATAGCTCCCTGATGCATCGGTAGGTCTCACGAGAGAAACTAGATATTGAATTTTCCAAGGCCTTGCCCATTTATTTTCAAATATGGATTTGGTTGAGGCCTTAACCATTTATTTTTAGATGTCTTGGTCAAGGCCTCAATGTTATGTTTTAGATGTCCTGCATTATGAATTCCCTCATTATGAGATTAGTTATTGATATTACATTTGATTATTATACTAGTACAATATCCATGTGAATGTTTAAATGGAATTATTTGATTTATTATTTACATATTATGTTCAATTTTATGTTTAAAAGGGTTGTGTTTCAGTTTTATACTTATCTTAAAGTTGATGGTTATTTATGATATCTTCTCATATGTTTTATAACCTTACTGAGCATTTGAGATCACCCCTTTTGTATATTTTATTTTCCCAGGATTCCAAGAAGTGATTCATTATTTATATGTAGGGTTAAGCTAGAAGAATAATGATGTTTTCAAAGAATGGACTATGTTTCATATTAGATTTTGAATTGTAACGAATGGTTCATGTATGAAATATATTTTCCAAGACTACTAAACTGATCAGTTCTTTAAGATATGATTCCTTGTATCATACTAATGTTTTAAAATAATGCATCAGCTCTAGGATTATGGGTTTGGGGAGTTACAGTTGGTATTAGAGGAATTTTAGCTACAACATTGAGAATTAAATTTAGAAGGATTATATTAGGGATTATAACCTTATGATATACTTTCATAATAAGTATATAAGTACATCATAGAATTTGGGTTAAATAAAAATTATGTGGATTTTCCAGGAAATAAATCAATGTCTAGACACTACAAGTGGAAGTGGTTCTGGCATAGATGTACCTATGAGTAACAACTCTGACAAGGTGTTCTGACCCTGACTTGGGGAAACCTGGTACCTCACAACAGGCCTTACTACACACCTAGTTGGACACTCTAGGGGTATTTTCATAAAATAATTGACATTTTCTTTAAAAATAATTATGAATGATTTATGAGTAAATATGTCCCCAATGAAACTATTTTTATGATTATGGATTTGATATGCATAAAATTTTCAATTTATGTTAAATATTTTACTAGTTTGGAATTATTCATTATGATTCATAACCTAATCTAGTGTATACCATTGTTTATAAATGGTTCCTAGTGGAAGGAATGTAAACTATATCAATGCACATAATCCATGTAGTGATTTCCCCCTATTTAAGATAATTATATTGGATCTAGAGATACAACTAGTGCAGAATAGCTTATAATTGTACGAGGAGAGCTGACTTGGGTTATGAATAATAACCTTACCAGTGTGGAGAACCCTGATCAAAAATGTGAAGGATCAATTTTAGACCACTTCATGAGACAAAAAACTCCAATATTAAATGTAACAAAAAATACATTTGTGGATATGTAATGGATAAGTTCCTTAGATAAAATATTTCTTACTTTGGGAAGTAATAAAATGGAAAAAGTTATCATGTGGAAGTTTATCATCTCTCAGGAGATGTGGATCAATGGTGGTCATTAAATCAAAACACGAAGGAGGGTGAATAAGTACAAAATATGGAATTGAGGGAGTTTAAAGAACTTTTCTTAGAAAACTACTTTCCTCATGAAAAATGAGCCAATATGAAGAGACGGTTTCTGAGTCTAAGGAAGAAGGGGGGATGAGAATGTTGCAAAGAATGAAGCAAACTTCACAAGGTTATGAAGTCATGTTGTAGACTACATACATAACCCAAGGAGTAATATTTATCATTTATTTAATGGGTTAAATACATCTCTCCAAAAAGAATTGGACTCCCAAAATTTCTTATCATATGAAGATATGGTCTCATGTTCTATCAAGATAGAAAAATAATTTTATAAGTCCTATGACTTTAAGGGAAAGAAATAGAAGGAGAGAATGGTGGAACAAGAGAGAGATAATGGGAATAAGGGAAATATGGTTTTACCCACATGTGAAAATTGTGGAAAGAAACACCATGGTGATTTCTTAAAAGGAAAAGGAGTTTGTTTCAAGTGTGGTGAGCAAGGAAATCATGCTTGTCATTGTATGGGAAAGAAACAAGCTGAAAATGTGTGATGCTATAATTTTAAAGATATGGGACATTATGAAAATTATTTTCCAAATCGTCATGGAAATATGGCTCAAAAGAAGAAAGTGGATCAAGGTCAATTTTATGTTTTTACTACAGTAAAAGTGGAATAATTAATGTAATTATGTTTTTGGATTCAATAATTATGTTATTATATGTTTGTTATAAAAAATGTGATATATAAGGATTGTACTGCAGTACTTCTTTTTTGATTATTTGGAACCATGAATTATTTCATTAATGATTTTTAGGTTATAAAGATGTTTTTCAATAAGATATACATTACTTTGTTTGGGTAATTTGATGTTACGATTGATTTTGGAAATTTAGAGACCTTTTTAAACTTTGAATTTGGACAAGAGTATTTTGGAAAAGTCTTAAGGTTGGAATAGAGTAAGTTGAACTTTGGATATTATTTTTTGAGGTTAAATTATGATTTATTGGGCTAACCTTATTGGTTTCAGTAAAAATTTAGAGTATTAATGAAATAATTATGGGACTTATGATTTATAAAAAGTGGTTAGGGTGTAAAAAAACATTTTGAACACTCATTTCCAGGTGTAAAGGATTAAGTGAAAATTAATTGAAGCACAACCAAAGGATGAGAGTATTCCTATAACATCAAAACAAATCAATTAAATGATTGCATAATAATTCTTCCTAGGGAAAAGATCTTGAAACCAAAAATGTTATCCTATTAATTTTTCAGATAAATCAAATGATTCCTTAAACCATTGCATATTTCTAGATTTGTGATTGTTAACTTTCTCCTTATCGTGTTCCCTGTCACTCTCCATCAGAACATGATGGTTAGATTTTTCTTTCATGACCATATTTTCTTACATGTAACCCTATTATGTATTATCTCTCGTGACCTTCGTACTTCCCTTTAATTATTTTAAATAGAGGTATCATTAATCCATTTTCCAATGTGGGATTTCCACAATGATACTTTCAAATAACAGACCCCTTATTTTTAATCTTGAGTTTAAATAGAGAGGATAAAATTTATTTAAGGAGTAGAGAATGTAAAACCCCAAGAATTTATAATATTTTGATTTCTAAATAAATTTAATTTTGTTGCTTATTTTTTTATGCAACACCATGTTAAGTTTACACTACACACAACAATGAATTGCCTTGTGTTACACGCAAGACCTAGTTTTACCAAACAACAATATATTAAAAAAATATTATTTGTGATTTTGAATATTATTCACCAAATTTTTAATTTTATATATTTCATATAACTTTAAAATTAATCTTATGTATTTTCTATACATGATATAGAAACAAATTCAATTTGTTTAGATAAAAAAAATGTTTTTTTAAAATGCTATTTTTTCACCTTTTGAGGGTGTACCCATATTAAATAAAGTTTTCACAGAATAAAATATTATATTTAACAAAATAAATTTATTATTTTTAATTGGCATATTAAAATTTACTTTGGAGTAATTTTGATAGTTTTCTGATATGTTTTAAATTTTGATGAATAGTAAAAATATAATAAATTTTAATTAAAAAAACTTTCTTCATTGAAAGAATTTATCTGGATAAATAATATTGTTAAATTATTTTAATGTATAAATAGAATATAATTTTATCATTTAATATAATTTTTCTCATTGGAATTAATTTTAACATGAATTTTGATTTAAAAACATTTCATTATTTTGTAATGTTTTAACTTTTTAAAAATCATTTTTCATTCTGACAATGGGATTAATTTTTAAATTAATTACTGAAAATTTTGTGCTTTAAATTTTAAAAAATGTATTTCATATTTATAATTATTTGGTCCAATTTATATAAATTGGTTCATTTTATTTTGGGGCATTATGAATCGTAACTTTAGTAATTATTTTTATTACCATGATTAAAGGTAAATCTGGTAATTAAACGTAAACATAATATTATAAAATTACCTTAATGCCTATCAAAATCTTATTAGATGACTAAATTCGACCATTATCATCTATGGTTCGAAATTTTATCAATTAATGGCCACCTTCCCATGAATATTACATGAATATAATAAAAATCAATGAATGTGACAAAATGGCACACTCTCATTTTATATAAGTATATTAATTTTAATATATGAATAAACAGAATATAACATCGATTATAAGTAGTCTATTGAAATATAAAATAATTTCCTAAATCATAGAAATTTATCTATAATTTTTAGGGATTAAGGAATTAACATTAATGATGTCACAATAGTGACGTAGAAATTATTTTATTAATAAAATATCAAAGAAATTATATTAAAATATTTAAATAAATCTATTTTGAGATAATTGAGGTTATCCAATAATTTTATAGTTTAATTTGACATGTTAGGGCTATGTTAAATGAATTGGTCAAATTTACCTTACTGTATGTATTTTACTAAAGTCAAAGTTATCAATAGTGTCAAAATTGACACTTATGATATTTTATGAAAATAATATTTCATTAAATAATTTAAAAATCATAAAAATATTAACTAAGAACTAGGGGAATATATATGGTATAAAATATCATAAATTTTCCATTTATGGTCCAATTTACACTTAATAAGTCAATATTACATCCCCTTAGTAAAGAAAAATTTCTTACCATAGTTAAAATTAAAATGGGTTAATTAAGGGTTAATAAAAATGATAAGAATTAAAATAATATAGAAACTTGTCCAAAATCTACATGTTTGTAATATTAAAACCTTATATAGTGTTATCTTTGAATAAATGACATTTTAGAGGTATTTTAATATATATTTAATTTATTATAAATTAGTCCTTTGAGAAATCACAAAAGAGCCCCTTACCTTCATTATAAAAGGACACCTCCTCCCTCATTTACTCACCCCAAATTGAGCCTTATAGATCAACAAAACCCTAAAAAAATAATCTCAAAACATCCATACCCTCATCCTAGATGACACTCATAGGGAATAAAACTTCCCAAGGAATCCTTTTGGTATAAACCAAAAGAAGTTACCCGATTAAGAGGTAACTCTTTCTCTCATGCGTTTTAGTTTCATTTCTATTCTCCACTCCCAATAATATTATTGTTCAATTTTCCCCTAACACCTCTCATGGTGGCCATTATGATGGAAGCTATATTTATATATAATATATATTTTATTTATAATGTATTTATTCTTCTGTAATTTTTAATTAAAACATACCTTTATGCTTTCCATGTTGTGTAAATACGATATTTGCGTTTGAGGAAGTGTGGAATAATGCCCCCTCAAAGCGATATGACTCGTTCCAGAAAAACATTGAACGTATAAAGGATGATTTTATTAATCCTATGTTACATATATGACATTAATATAATAATTTAATTATAATATATAGGTATATCATTTAATTACAATACAAAAAAGAAATTAAAGTAGCATTCATGCATACGTACGGCCTACCGTCTCCATGAGCGGTGTATTTCATTTCTTATCTCCAAGTGTTGTGGATTATTCTAAATAAATATATATAGGGATATATATATAACATTTACATCATATTTTACATTCTTTAGATGATCAAACCATGATATAATTAATGGGAACAACAAATAATAAGTCAAAACCTACTCGAGAAACTAAGCGATTAACACCTGAAATAGTGAAAATATTGAAATATTACTAGAAAATGAGTAATAAGATATTATAAGAGGATCATATATGATATCATAAATATGTATATGGTTTTTTTATAATTTAATAACACTCTTTAACAATTATAAAAGAGGTTAACGCACCCTCGACTAAAAGAAAATACAAGGTAAGGGTTAATTTCACAATCTCTTTATTATCCAAAATTGTTTATACGTAAGTACCTACTGAGAAATTCTTAACATCCACATCCATGTTTCTTAAAATTTATTTCAAAAGATTATTGAAATTTGTTTAAATAAATTTTTACCCTTCTTTGAATTTTTATATAATTTTTTTTGAAAGGGATCTTTCTGTTATTTTCCAAACGAGGTACTTTATGACCATTTCGAAAAATTAAGGAAATAATATTTTTTTAACTTATATGGAGAAATTGTCCATTTTCCAACATTATGATGCCTTAAAATTTTGAATATTACCTTACAATATTACATGTTTATATTCAAAATAAATGTTTTCTTTTATAATTTTTCATCTTTTAAGTGATTTCAAAGTAAAAAAAGGATATCTCTCTAAAATATTTTTAAAACATTATTAAAGTATTTTCATATATGTTGACATCCTTTTTTGGATTTTATGCCAGATTAAGGATGATTTATTATGATAAAATATTATATATTTTATTAATGGTTTTATTATATGTTTGACTATGGATATGCTATTTTTATACAATTCATGATTTACGCTTTAAGTATTAACATTTTTTGTGATAGTTTTAATATGAATTATTATATTATGTTCCGTCCTTTTCATATGAGGAAAGAATTGGACCAAATAAGTAATAGACACTGCCTACTATAGCCCCTTGATGCATCAGTAGGTCTCATGAGAAAAACTAGATATGGAATTTTCTGAGGCCTTTCCCATTTATTTTCAAATTTGGATTTGGATGAGTCCTTGACAATTTATTTTTAAATGTCTTGGCCGAGCCCTCAATGGTATGTTTCAGATGTCTAAAATTATTAATTCCATCATTATGAGATTTGATATTGATATAACATGTGATTATTTCACTATTAGAATATCTATGTGAATGTTTGAATGGAATTATTTGATTTTTTTCATGCCATATTATGTTCAAGTTTATGTTTAAAATTCTTGTGTTTTAGTTTTATACATGACATAAATTTTAGGGTTATTTATGATATCTTCTACTATATTTTTAAACTTACTGAGAATTTTAGATCACCCCTTTCATATTTTTTATTTCCTCAAGATTCCAAGAAGTATTTTATGATTGATATGTAGGGTTAATCTAGAAGAATAATGGCGTTCTCAAAGAATGGACTATGTTGCATATTATGTTTTGAATTGTAATGAATGGTTCATCTATAAAATCGATTTTTCAAGATGGATAAACTGATTGGTTCTTCAGGACTTGAATACTTATATCATTCCAATGTATTAAACTAATGCACCGGGTCCAAGTTTTTGGGGTCAGGGAGTTATAGTGATGGGTTGTGGACCTTCGGCGGTTAGGTTGGGGGTGTTCTTATTTTATTAAATTGAATTGTCTATTTAATTTTAAGAGAATTATATATATATATATATATATATAAATTTCTTGTGATAAACTGTTTAGATCTATGTGATCATTATGGAATCAGACCGAGGATTTAGGTGGCCTTTTACATCTGATTTGAGGCGATGTAAACAACAGGTTTGGTGAGGCCCAATCTATATATGTGATGTGATCATAGGTTGGGTGACTCGGTCATCGGATTGAGATAGTGAGTGTGTCATGTCATGGGAATGGTCTGTGTGATTTGGATTGTTTTGACCATCATACATGAGCAACATGGTCATAAAGTAATGAGGTTATGGTTGATGTGTCTTGGTCACTAAATTAGTGATTTCCACTAACCCATACTGGCCAATGAATTTTTTGGAGTCATTTGAACGTAGGTTGACCTAGATGATGTGGTGGTGTTGACCACTTGTGTGGGTTGAGGCCTTCGGTAGTTGCGGATTAGGTGAAAGGTTGGGGGTTCTTTCCATATAAATCCATGGGGATGGTGAGGATCCATTAGAGGATAGGGTGATTTTTTTAGTTGGTGGATGAGGATCACCATGCTCAAGGCAATTGGTCTATGATCATTTTGGAGAATAGGCATCTCCATTCATCAAGAATTCGTCCATTGAGCTATTGTTAGTTACTATTTTAAGGACAGATATCATTTTACCTATGAGCATTTGGCATTGATCTAATGGGTGATTTCGAGTAGGGGTCTGAGGGAAAAGATTCTTGGATAGGGTGTGCCTTTGGGAATTTGGCTATGTGGTTGATTGAATGGGGTGCTGAATGGTCTTCGGAGGTGGAATCTGAGGGTTCACCTAGGATTGTATAGAATCAGAGGATACCTTGGGCCATGGGATAAGGATATTCTCCTTCTCAGTTATTCCAGCGATGGAAAAAGATGGTGATAGTTTCCAGGTGACTACTGAGCACCAAGGAATATTGTATTAATTTTAAATAACATTCACTTCCTTATTTATTATTTACTACATACACCATCTTAATTATAAATGCAATGTAGGAACACATTTTTGGTTACCTACTGAGACTTGTTCTCACACCCTACACGGGTCATTCTGAAAAAGTGTAGACTTTATGATTTTGTGCTTAGGTAAAGGTTCGGACTCTGGAGCTAGATCCTAGTGGTTGAGTAACATGGTAAGGAAGGCTAGGGACCTTGAGATTCCTTTCACAGTTTGAGTTACTTTTAATTTATCTTTTGTTTCTTTTGTACTAGCATGCTACTTTTATATATCTATACACTAGGGTCAGCCATGGGTGACCCCTTTTATATTTATTTAATTTCATGACTTGTATTGAGATGTATAATCATCTTATTATCTACAAATGACATGTCTATCTAGTTTATTTATTTATGATGTTGCGGTTTAGATATTGCTTCCACTATTGTATGATATTTCATGTACTTCCACCATGAGTTGTATCTATTTTGATTCTGTTAGTATTTTTATAACACTACTATATCTATATAGACTATTCTTATAATACCACTAGATTGTATAGTATCCCCATTATCACTCTTTTACACCCTCTCAACTAGTCGAATGCCTTTAGTGTTTGGGGAGGCACGCCGAAGGCTAGTGGAAATCATCCTGAAATCACTGTTTGAGTGGTTAATCGGGCCGGGTCACTACATGGGGCTCTGTTATTGGTAGTCCCTCGATGCATCAGTAGTCTGATGAGACAAATTAGTTGGATATACCTAGTTAAATGGGTTTATAGTGTATACCTACCCATCAATTTTTAAACTTTCTTGAGGAATGATCCTGATAGTAGAGGTACCATAATTACCGATATAATGACATCTAATAATTAAGAATTTCCTTTATTGAGAATTCAATTATTATTATCCATGATATTTTCACATTTATATTATCTCTGGATTCATTTCAAATCATTTTATTAATTGGAATTTATTTTCATTTATTTTCCACGCCATATTGATAATGAATTATCTTATTATAATAGTCAAGTTATTAATTAAATAGAAGTTTTTTTCAATTATTTAACTTTCCATATTGATTCTGTTCAAATTGTTTAAATGGAATTTGTGTTCTATTATTTAACTTCCATGATTATTCATACATATTCATGATAATTTATATTGTACTTAACCCTTACTGATCATTTGAGTCCACACTTATTTTTTTCCTTTCCTAGGAATCCATGAAGTGTAATATAATTGATATGTAAGGATATGTTATAGGGAACAAAGTTACTCTTGAAAAAAAAATATGTCAAAATATGTGATTTCAAATTTAATTCAAGTCTCAAATAATTTTCTAGTTTACCATGACAACTAAACTATTTGGTCCTTCAAGATATGATTCCTTGCATCTTATTAAATTATAATAAAGTATAGACTGGCTATGGGATACTGTGGTTGGGGTCCCTATATTGGCTATATGTTTCCTTATTATTGGAATATTTGGGACTATTTTCTCTATATTCAAGAGAAATATGACCATAATTTTTACCTTGGTTACACTTTCCATAACTTTTCAAACATACCTTGAATTGTCTTTTACCATACATGGAACATGTTGGGGGCTTACCTCCATATTTATTATTTTACTACTTCTCCATTTCTTTCCAACCTTACAATTCTTAGACTTTTCATCACAAGGAATATAAGTTTCAGTAAACTCCATCTCAACTTTCAAATCACGATGAAAAACATTTTCATAACTTTTAAATTCTCATGAGGCCAATGCTCTTTATAAAATTGGTTTCAATAATGAGTAAAATCTATTAATTTTAAAGTCAAAGTCTCAAATAAAACCAAATACATACCTATAAAATATTGTAAAATTTTCTTGATATGTGCAAATTGAATCATTATATTTTTTATTAAATGATAATTATTTTTTCTCCACCCTGAGTAAAAAACTTAGGGAAATAATTATTCAAGAAAATATGTTTAAATGTGTCTCATTCCATGGCATCAAACTCTTCTCTCACTTAGGTATTATTAACTAATGACCACTATAGATTAGCATTAGCTTCAAAATGGTAAATGGAATGTTCTAAATTTTGTTGCTTTGAACATCCCATGAGTTCAATTACATTTTCTAAAGCATTGATCCATACTTCAGTTACCACTGGATATGAAATTTCAATTGATGTTGAAGGGTATTGTTTCATGAAATTCTCAACTATCAACATGTTCCCCTATGATAATTATAAATTATCTCTAAGATGTATTCCACCACCATTTATAGATTTCAACAACTGATCCATCAATATAAAAAAATCATAGTTCTGATCCCAACCATTAGAGGATTCTAATCCTAAAGGAAATTATCGAGTTGATACCTTCCTACTTTACCTTCCATGCTTCCTTTATGGAGAACTATTCTGAATGAAAATATATGAGAGAAATTTTCCTAGAAATATTAAAATTCTATATCATTTAAACATATCCATAATTTATAATATCTATAGGGTATTGTATTAACATTTTCCTAACCTTTAAACTTATCTAAACCTTTGATCTGATACCAAATGTATGGTCCCATCCTTAAACATTACATAATCTATTATATTTAGACTATAATTCACTTTCTTTCATTCCTAGATATCTTTTAGGTTTATGGTATTAGAGAATTAGGTCATAACTCTTACATAACAAGACCATATATTATAACATGTACACTTCTACTCAGTATCCATTATTTAAAAAATATAAAACATTTAAAAAGAAATATGTTTTATTTTCAATACAAATATTCATGGATTTAAATTTTAGTTCGTTTTTGTTTTCACTCATCCTTAAACACCATGAAAAACATTTAAAAATGTGGTATGAGCACAAAAAGATCAGTAAGGTACATAAAAGTATGAAATTTCGTTAGTCTAGTGAAAAAAATTAAAACCCATAAATTATTTAACTTTATCACACTATTCTTTCTTTGTATGAAATAAATCAAAACCACATGAAAAACACACATTTTTTATCAAATAAAAATTTTAAAACCTAGAACAAGCTAATAGAAAACCTTTTTGGAAATATAATGAAATATACTCACAAACCGCGATAATATTATGTCAAAAATAACTGGATCCCAGTCAAATCCATAGGATAAACCTCACTGGTAAACTCCCTCTTACTTCTTATTAAATAAAAGGAACATTTCCCAATTCATTAGAGATAAATATCGATCTCACCCATTGTATATTTTGTATGATTATCACCCATAGTATAAGATATATTAATTTTACCCATTTTATAAGATGTATCAGGCCCACTCATCATCATTTATAATTATAAAGAACCATATAATGATTAAAACATTTTATTATTGCATATTTTCATTATAAAACCATTGAAAATCACATTTTTACCTTACTTAATTCATTGGAGAGTAATATCAAGCTCACCCATTGTATAAGTTGAATCAATATCGCCCTTCATATAAGTTATATTGTGCTCACCCATATCATAAGTTTTATTATGCTAACTAATAATCATTTATAATTTTCAAGTACCATATCATAAATGAAACATTTTATTCTTTCACCTTTTCATCCTAAACCCTTAAAAACACTTTGAACTTATAAAAAATATTTTTGGATATCAAAATACCATTTCCTTTTAAAAATCCAATTTCAAAACAAGAATACCTAGAACAAAGCGAAGAAGGGTTTTTATTTGAATAAAAGGTCTTATTTTAAATGAATAAAAACATAAAATAATGGTTTCGATGTCTTTAAAATATTTTGAGAGATTATATGACAAAATAGAACTTTCCTTTTTCCTTTCTTAAATAAATTAAAAACATTTTGTATAATATACACAAAATTATTCCTTTTGAGAAACATTAAAAGAGAATCAGAAGAGACATAAAATGTTCTTTATAATTCAGTTATTTCTATATAAATACATCCAAAAAAATATATTTCTTATAATATGGACATGAAAAATTTATTTTATAAAATAAATCTTTAAAACATTTAAAATGAGATTTTAAGTAAAAGGGTCCCTCACATAGAATCTGACACGTCAGGTACATTATTTATATTTTTTAATAATAAAAATATGTTAGTTATTTAATTTCTGAATAGTCATTTTCATTTTTATTATTCATTTTATTTTATTTATTTTCATGTTATATTCAATTACTTAATCATTTAAATTCATGTCAGGTGTTTTAATGATATAGAACTAATATATAAAATATGACTTTAGTAGGTTGATTATGGCCAAAGTGGTCATTATTCCATCATCTATATAATAATAATAATAACAGAATTATCATTATTATATAATATTTATACTTTTAAAATCATCCATGAAAGATGGTTATAAAAAATTAACAATGTTACAATCATGGAGACGATATGTCGTATGTACGCATGAGTAACATTTCCATTTTCTAATGATCATGATTGAAAGATGGTAAGTATTATTTTAAACTTTAATTATTATGATTATATAACAATATCATATTATAAATTTATATAAACTATATAAATCATCAATGTGATGTGGTGATGAAAAATGAATCACGTCATTTCATGGAGGTGGTAGTCCACACATGTTCATGACAAACAATATAATTTTTAATGGATGGAAAGTTAGGAAAGTAGATGGTATATTATCTTTAAAAAATTATAAATATGTCATTAATACACTATATATACATTTAACCCATCATTAGAGCCATCTGTGAGAGGCGGTGATGGAAAATGAGTTACATCGGTTCGTGAGGTAGTAGTCCACCGTACACCTGAAGGACGGGTTGGTTTCCCAATTTATTGAAGAGAATATGGACATATATTATTTGATTAAACTAATAATAAATAATTTTTTGGATAATATTGGTGTTACTATTTCATTATATTTGAAGAATATTTTAATGAAGTAGAATAATAAATAAAGTTGATATATGTCTATTAGGGATTATAACTTCTCCTCGGAAAACTTATTTGGATTACACCTTAAGCCTTCTAGGTTAGGTCTTTTGGTAAGAATAAAACTTATAGTATATATAGATTTCAATTAGGTATAGACTTGGGAAATACTTTCCCAAAATATAGTGCCCAAAATATCTGAGGACAGGAGGTTCCCTTCTATAAGTGAGGGGAGGAGCACTGTTTTTAATTTATTAAAGTATTAAATTAATATAATTTAATTTTCAAGGTAAAATGGATACAAATTGATATAATTATAATATAAGAATATTATGATTTGAAATAATCTCATCCAATAAATTTTTTACATGTTTGGGGTATGTATTCATCATTATCTTTTTGTGTTAACCTATGTTAACCCTTTTTTACTATTATGGCGATATCAATGTTTTTTAATATTTAGGGGTTTAGAAGGTTACTATAAAGGGAAAATGACCTATAAATGTACCATTATATATATTTTATACCATATAAATTTAAATGGATTATTATATGAATTTCAGTAATTTTAAATCAATTAATAAAATATTTTTCATTATAAAATGTCATTAATGTCATTTTTGGAACTATTCCTTAAATGTGACTTTGAAAAAAACATGAAAACAATAAAATTATAATATATTCCATTAAAACCTACATAATATTTTATTTTAATATATAAAATTAATGTATCATTAAAACTCACCCAAATAATATTACTATTATTGTTTTTAAAATTATTTACTTAACTTTTCTACTACTTGCATAAGAACTGTGTCGATGTTTCGTAAGCATTTATTGTAATTATATAATAACATAAAATTTAACAAATTGAAATTATAAAAATAAAATTTATATATAAAATCAAAATTTATAACTTAATGTATGTTTTTTTACCCTTGTTGAAAAATATTATAGTTATTATAAGAAAAAGAGTGGTATTTTTTACATTAATTTTTTTTAAAATAATATATAAGTAATTTTAAAATAATGATGTAAAAAATTTGAAAAAAATATAATATTACATGAGTATGTTCAAAACCCACTCATTCAATAGATTAAATGAAAGTTTTAGGGTTATTTTTTATCCCTTATTATATTATTTTTCAACCTTAATTACTCGATTTATCCATATCGAGGTGATAAATATTTACTACAGTTTCTATTTAAATTGAATAAGAATAAAAGGGAAATATTTAAAGAAATTAGAACTCCTTATTCCAAATGTAGAATTAATTTTTCAACATTTAATTTTTATTATTGGTAGAAATTAATTTAATATTAAACATAAAATGTAAAGAAAATGAGTTTTTTAGAAAAATGTGTTTAAACAAAAAAATGAACTTTTTCCTAATATGGTATAAATATGATTCAATTGGAATTAATTAGATTATTTATAATTAAATGATAATTATTATACTTTACGACCAAATTATACTTTTAAATTTCTTTATTTAATGAAAATAAATCACAATTTTGTAAAAAAATATTATTCACTATTCACTAGAAAAAAAATTCAGAAAAAATCCAACAATTTTCCCTTATATAACTTCGATATGATTATTTAAAAAATTTACTTCATTATTTCAAATTAAAATTATAAAATATTTAAATTACACTTTTATATAAAACCTTATAATAAAAGGATTTTGATAAGAATAAAACTATTTATTTTTGGACTTAAAAATCACTTAATATTATTATAATGAATATAACTATATGAAATATAACTCATGAATACTAGTATGGAATGAAATTTATTTTTAAATTTACCTATGTTGTTAAAATGATGATTTATATGCCAATGTACCATAAGAATTAATTGGCTAGTCTTGAGGATATGTTGGCATGATGATTTATAGGAGCTCAAAATCTTCATTCGACTGTTGATCAGGTTTGAAAGAAGTATTTTTATTCCTTAGTGTTTGGTGATATTAAGAGCACATAATTGAAGTATCAAAATTAAATCATCTATAGTGACAATGTAAAGGGACTACTCGTTTGTCAAGATAGTTTAGAAACGTGGGACGACCATGGATCAAGGATCATGGTGGTCAGAGATCATTTTAGTGATGAGGTATTTGAATATAGAGAAGACATAATAAACAAAACCTCAGTTATTGAATTGATAAATTATATTATATGGTTATCAAATTGAATGAGGGTGAAACCCCTATGCACAAAATTCCTTATCTCATCATATTTCATGCTATAGTGAAAAAACTAATTCCCTCCCACATTCATTTTCCACCCATGTTATGCTCTTTTTTATATGTCTTGTCACCTTAAGAATTTTTTTCAATAATTACATTAGGGATATACCTTCCAGGTGGGGGAATCATATTCTCTACGTAAGATCCACCTCACTCAAGGGCTGATGTTCCGTAATATTGTTTACTAGACCATTTAAATACCTATAAGCCTCGTATTATTTTCATAGGCTGGTCCATGGCCTGTGTTGGCTCACCCCTTCATTGGGGTGTCCATTGGATCAGTTAAATAGCCAGGGTTTAACAAAATATTTTTTTTATCATTATTAATTAACTTAATTCTCAAATCATTTCCAGTATGCAGAAATATAATTTTGTAATCTTAATTTTTTCATTTTAATATTTTAAAACACAAAATTCCCAAATTATTGTCTTAAAAATTTAGCTTTCTAAATATTTTATGAGCCCATATAAATTAATGTTTACCTCATCATGTTCACCCAGGCCGGTCTTAGTCCAATGTTGGATCACCCCTTCATAGAGGTGTTCATGGGCTTAGTTGACTAGCTAAGGTTGAACCAAAATTTTTTGCTCCATTATCCTTAACTACCATAATTCGTAAAGCCTTTCCAATATAGAAAAATGCAATTCCCTAATCTAATTTTCTCTATTTTAACCCTACAAAAAATCACAGGTTAGTTACATAATACATTAATATGAACATTTTTTATTATTATTTATGAAATTTTCATAAAATCAATATAAACACTTCATATTTTCTTCATTTTATAATTTATAACCACTTTTTAAATCATTTTCTAATTTTAATGTAAACACTTTATGTCCCGATCATAAATTAAATACCATTAAAACTAAGGATCATTGATAAAAAACTCAATATTAAACATTAACATATTAAATATTTTATATATACTTTATAAAAAATTATGTAAAATTCATAATTTTAAATTTAATTTATAAACCATTTATAAATTTACTAAATGTTATAAATACCATTATTAAATATTTTAACAAATTTATTAAATAATTTTCATTTCATAAATAAAAATAAAATAAAACTAAAATATTTTATATCATTGAAGGTGAAACACAATTATCACTACCAAGTATATAAGTAAAGATAAATCATTGGAAAAGAACTTTCAATGATATCCCATATCATAAGTGTTCTTTTTTAATAAATATATTCCTTGATATTGTATATCACTTATAGAAATATATCATAATAATGCAATCACATAGTTATGTGGTCTATTTGTAGTATAATTTTGGATCAAAAAAGGCAATATCTTCATTTTTCATCCCATGTTTCATTGAAAACGCACATTTTTACTGTAACATTGATTATGATAACTAATATTGCAATAAAAATTTGTTGATATTTTTTTCAATACACTTGATATAGACCTATATTGGATAAATATATACCATATTGTTGTATAAGATATCATAATAAATAGTTTAAAATTTCCCATGTTCACCCAATATATTTAATGAATAGTGATATTGACATATCAATATCTATGATATCCTTCTTCTATTAATATTTTATAGATTCCATAAAATTTATAAATTCATCTAAATTTCATGTAAATGACTCTAATTCACCTAAATAATTTTTAAGGACATATTTATGTCCATAAGTAGTGAAATAATTAACAAAAATTTATTTCCATAATTTTTCCTCCATGAGAGGTTTAAAATAAAACATAAAAAATAGGAAGTGAATACATTACATTGTAAAGTATTATTATTTAAAAATAATTTTATGAACAATCATCAACAAAATCCCACCTTTCCCCATATCTATAATCATCCAAAAGTGGGATGAATCATCAAAATATTTGATAGAGTATCCTTTCTCCTAGGCATGCTTGTGCCTCTTCTCTATAATAGAGGAAAGAAAAATATATAAGTTTCATCATTGAGAGAATTTGATATCAAATATTTAAAACCACCAAATTTTATTTATCCTTATTTATTTAGGATTCCTTTGGAAATTCTATGGGTCTATATAAATAATTTTTTATTTTACAAATTAACTATAAAAAACAATACACTGCATTACTCAATACAAATCATCTATGAAATTTTAACAATTAAAAATTCAATTTTAAGAATTTGAAATACCATAAATATAATATTATAATATTAATTAAAACATATGATATATATGTATATAATAATAATGATAGAAACATGTTGTATTCTATATCTCATGCATATTTCCCCAAGCGGTATGTTATATCACTAATACCAATAATCACAACATAACTATATCAGTCCAAGATATATGCTCATACCATATTCCCTATCACTATATCACATGTTTTGATATATCCACATTATAGGATATGATATGGATTTAGTGGATAAAAAATATATTATGGATAACCATACCCTGATTAACACATATCATGAATGTAACACCCCAACTTAGGAGACTGAATTTTGAGACTCGTGCCAAGATACCACATAGATTCAAGCATGTCCTTTAATCACCAGAGGCTATAGAAAAGTGTAAAGGGATAAAAGAAACCATGTATAATGATGTTGCGTCAAGAATAAAACCAAAAAAAATTATTTTAATGTAAAAATTAATAAAATTAAAAACTAAGTAATTACTTTTAAACAATATAAATAAATTGGTTTTATAAAGATCTCCTAAAAACTATGATATAGAATAAAAAAAGTGACACTTCCTAAAATAATTTGTGAAATTATTAAAATTAATTCAACTGTATCCTCCACTATCACTCTAAAATGGAACTAAGACTCACTGATGATAAAAATAAAATATCTTCCCTTTTCTTGTATCATGACCAATCATGTCTACATGTTCACCAAAATTCACATCCAGGGGTGAGTATAAACAGAGTAGAGTTTCTCTAACACTACAATGTATATCCACAAAATATGAATTTTTTGATACATTTCCAAAAAACTATGTTAAATGTAAGATAGTTTTTACAAAAAAAAAATTTACTTAACTAAACTTTTCAAACCAAAATATTCTTTACAAAAATCTAAATTTACCAAATATATTCAATTAAATAATTATTCCAAATAATCCACCAACACAACAATTTTCTCCCTAAAAATTATTTTTTTTAAAATTTCATTTTCCCAAAATTTATGAAAATTTAATGAATTTAAAATTCAATGGAAATCCTCATTTTCCAAAATATAAAGTAAAATCCTCGTTTTCTTAAAAATTAAATTAAAAATACCTATTTCACAAAAAATACATGTTCTAAAGAATAAAAAAATTTATCTAAGAGAAAATACTTGATTTTCATATTCCTTAAATTTTAATCTTTACTAAGGTATGAATCCTTGTTCATATATCCAAGACTTACACCATTCTGAGGGTCACTTTTCATCCTCAGACAACCAAATAATTACGAACCATAATTCACACTCTCCAAGTAACCAATCCCCATGTATGAAACATGAATGTTTTGAAATAAGGTCTTAATAATTAATTTTTAACACACACATACACCCTATGAAAAAAACCACAAACCACGATCAAATTACACATTAAAATCCAAACCATTCTCATAGAAATTCCATGAAACCAAATTTCACATAAAAATAAAATAATTTTTATTTAAACAAAATACTTTTAAAATCTAATAAATTATCTTTAAAGAACTATTTTATTTTTTTTATCAAGAATGTTAATTAAAATTTTAAAAACTATACTTTCAAATTTATAAAATAAATTAATTCCAAAAATTTTAAAAATTCTATTTTTAATTACCAAAATCCTTCACATTTTACAAATATTATGAAAACCATTTTCATGTGAAAACACAATTATTAAAAAAATCCTCATTTTTGAATAAAACTATGATTTCAATAAAATTAATCAATTTTAGTCATTAAAAACCCAAAATTTATCAAAAATAAATAATAAATTATCTAAATCATTTATGATATTAGAGACACCTACCTAGTTCAATCATTCCAAGAATTTCCCAGATTCCCAAACCCCCAAATCACCCCAACAAGATTAATCCTTATACCCCTAAACAAGATAAAAATACATTAATTCCACATAGAAGAAATCATATTTTTTTATTAACATATCTATATTTTTAGAATAATTAAATCCTTATTGGGAGAGAAATACATATTCAGAAACCAAATACATACATTGATTTCTAACCTTCAATTAATTATTGATTCAATCTATCCTTGAATGAAAATTATTTCCCCTTAATGGGGAATAAATAAATTCACCCAATGGAAGATGAATAACATTCCAATACTTATAAAATATGATAACAAGGGTTATAATGTAAAAATAGGTATTAAAATTCATTTTTGTGTAATAATCCTCATTACCCATGGTTATCTCACACTTTTAGGAAGGATTTACATCTAATAATTCATTCTTATATATGTGTAAAATAATTATGGATAGATGATATTTGCAGTTAGGATAACCATTTTCTTAACTATGTGGAGCTACTATAAAATTATTTTCAAAGTAGGATTTACATACATGATTATGCTAATAGTGAGATTAAATATACATATCACCCTACTCCCATAAAACTCATAATTTTCACACACAAAAATCCCAAAACCATAAATTAAGAATACCTTCCAAATATTGTATATTATGATTCTCCCCATCATTGTAATTTTCATACATGAAAAGTAAATAGGCTCAATTCTTCTATAATAACTCAGATAATCACTACCTTATCTCAATCTCTCATTACTAGTTATCTTCTTGGATTATCATGTGTTGTCGCAAAAACCATACAAGTGGAATAACATTCCCTAAATAATATTTTCCTAAAAATTCATAATATGAATTGGGTTATCCACATAAGATAAATCATGTTCTAACTTCACTTCCTTCTATCTCAAACCATGAGCTGGGTTTAGTAGACCTGTCTACAATTGGAAACTTGAAGAATATTTTGAATCATAAAATAATGTTTTGATGAAGCCAACCTAGAATCCACTTATATAATCCTTATAATGAACTTAAGGGGACCTACATATCATGTAATTAACTCCCTTATTTACCAATTTTCTTGTTCTATAATCTATTAGACTATTTTAAGAACAAATAATCTATAACATAAATTCTTGATGTTCATCATCAATAATCAAAGTTATAATTCCTCCAAATCTCATAAGAGGTCATTTTATTCAAAATTAAATTAACCAAATATATCATTTCCTATAATAAAATGATTCTTATGAGAGTCTTATCACCCATTTGATCCCAACAAAATGGTGGTTTACATAGCCTATAATTCAATACCTTTAATGATTCCTTATGAATCAATGAACAATAAATTCTATTATAAAATCATTACACTAATGTATTATGATTCTCCCAAGACATTTTGAAATCAAGTAAAAAATCATAGATCATATCCTCCAAAACCTAGATAATACACCCCATATACCTATCTATCTAAGGGTGATACTCCATAATCATCATTAAATTCATTTCCAAATAATTATGGAGTCCCCTCAAGAATCCTGATGTAAATCAAGGATATTTATCCAAGATGATTGACTTTAGAACTCTTTGAATTATAAATACATCCTTCACATTGAGACATCTAACATCATCAACCAAAAATGATACAAATATAGACAATATATTTATTAATTATAAGAGTCGGTCCACTATAGCCTAAAAATAATCATAAATAGAAACCCAGTGAATAAATCCATATAAATTTCCTCCTATATTTTCATGTTAGTACTGGTAGAGGCTATAACAACCCCATTGGTCATTAGTGATTTTTCTTCACCTGTTGACAAACCAAGAAATGACATACCAGATCACAAAGATCTTTCTTGATTCTAAACCACATAAATTGGTATCGATAATCATGATACATCTTGGTAGACTTATGATATACTACCCTAACTTGAATGGTGGTAAGAATTAAAAACATAACTTTGAGATCCAAATGAATCACCATCTATCCTTTGAAATAACAAACTGAATTCCCTACAAATGAAAACCCCCAATGGATTCCTCACCATTTAGGGTGTCCAGAATCCTCTTATATATCCCATAAAAACAAATTCCCTTCCTCCACTTTCTCCAGGAACATAAACATCACATTGATATTAGAGAGAAACACACTATTATTCATATACATATACGTTATGTGAAAGTATGACAATAATCCCATAAATTTTAACTTCTCTCAAACTTCTTTCACTGCCTAAGATAGATTGTTTTGACTCATGAATATTACACTAATTTCCCTTCCCTGGTGTACACATGAGATCAAAGTAGAAGGTTTAAAGATATTCTACTACCTTACATTTCCTAAGGTTGAGGTCATGCATTGAGAAAATGTACTTCAAACTCTTGGGATCTATATACACCAAGAATTTCTTAATGAAAAGTTAATGTCTCCAAATATTTAGAGAATGAATGATAATTTCTAGACTTAATTCATGCATGAGGTAATACTTTTCATGCGATATCAGTTTCCTATATCTATACGCCATAAATTTATTGTTGTGCCTAAAAAATACCCCAAACAAAATTTTGATTCATATTCATAAACAACTCCTAATTCAGTAAGATTAAGGACATGTTTTGATGTTATTTTTCTATATAATTCCTCAAATACCTCCTCAAAATTTTATCTTTATTCAAAATTTTATCATTTCAGAGTCAATTCTATAATTGGAGAAACCTAATTTTAATTTTTTGAATTAATATCTAATAATATATATCCAAACCACAAATTATTTAAATATATATCATTTTCTTTATTATTTATAAATAAATCACTTCTATAACATTATTAGGATTGAAAATATCATTTTTTGAAACATGATAACCAAGAAACTTCAACCATTGAATCTATAAATAAAATTTAGATAATTTTTGAAAAAATAATATAATCATAGAAAACCCCTAAAACTATCTCTAAGTACCTCTCATGATCCTTTTATGAAATTTAATAAAAGGGGATTTTATCTAAAAATACCAATATAAATGAATCAAGGAACTTAGGAAAAATCTCATTCATCAAATCCATAAAGATATACAGTGCATTGGTGACTCCAAAAAGGAATTAAAAATAACCCATAATTTCCATATTGATAATGGGAAGTTGTTTTTGTAATATTCTCTTCCATTACCCTAAAATAATGATAAAAAACCAAAGATTGATCTAGGAGAACCAAACATCCCCCTTTAGTTGTCCAAAAAGATCATCAGTTGGATAGAAATGATGTTGTTTCACTTCAAATTTTTTCAACCTATGATGGTGAATAAATAAATTTAAGATAAAAATATTACTTCTTATAAAAAAATCAGCATTACCCAAGGGGAACAATATGTTGAATGAATCAATTATAATCAAACTCATCAAACTACACCCTTAATTCTCACAACTCTTTTAGTTCTATATGATATGATGAAAGTGATATATGTTACATTCCAAGAACCTAATCAATATATAAATACACATTTATCCTATGTTTTAATAAATAAAAATATTCAAGGAAAACATATTGATATCAATACACCACCCTTGGGAGTTATGGTGGAATATTTCCCCCAAATAACCCAAGCACTAAGTCGATTAACTAACAAGATAAGGATCCAAAATTCCCTTCTATTGGGTACTTTATAAACACATGAATATCCTATCCCTTGAAATTATAAATATTCATATATATTTCCAAAAAGAGTGATAATCATCTATAATAGTATATTTGAGATTTAAATTAAATTTTTCTATCCTTATCAAGGATTAATTTTTATATCTTAAACTAAAGGATAAATATTACCATTAAATTTACATATTTCCAATCATGCTAAAGAAATAGAGTCACTAAAACATTTTATTAGTTCTATCACATAATAGAGTATCAATTATCATTAAATATGAAACTAACTAAACATATAACCATAATAAATCAACTTATATTGTAAACATAAATTAATATTAGGCTCCTATATCAAATAAAGAATAAATAATGGTAGAATCTATCAAGATGGTACCTCACACCATAGATAGTTCCATGTTAGTCTAAATATCTTCTAGTTCCTACTTAGATGTGAAGATGTTCCCCTAACTCTTTTAGGATGATAAATTTTCCACTTGATAAGGACTTTACACTTTTACATGAGTCCTTAACTCAGCTGTACTCAGTTTATATACCCAAATCTTAGATCCCGACACTTGGATGGATGGACCATTTCTAATCTCTTATTGGAACTAGTGGGAATACTTCTTCATGTGACCTACCTTGCCACACTGAAAACATGTTTGGGGAGTATTCGGACACTTTGACTTCAGGTTCCCCACATTAAAACATTGGATACATTTTAGTGATCTATTTCCCTGAGAATCCTAAGAAGAATTCTTATCCAACCTCTCTTGGAGGTACATCAACACACTCTTTTATCTTAATAATTAATTATTTTCTTTACTTTTATGTGAAATAAAAAAACTCACTTTCCCAATACCCGATATATCTGGCTCTATTAAAATTATTATAGTAATAACCTATATATTAGTTGGAACCATTAAAAAGATAATCCTTTACCTAATCTTCAGTCATAGAAACAAATCAAACCTTCTTGAATTAATCTTTTAATTCATCACCAAATCTATAATGTACTTCATTGGGCCTTAAAATTTTGATGCATACTGCATAATATAAATATTTACCACCTTTAAATCTAGAAAATATCTTGCTTTAGCTAACATCAAATCCATTGGGATGTATTGGTTATTGAGGATCTTTAAAAATAACTTCTTGTCAAGATATTAATCTTTCTTTACTTCATAAATTTATTACCACCAATTTTAATCTAGACTATATATAAAATTAGATCTATACTTGACATTTGAACTCTCAAATGTTCTTAGAAACAAGAAAATGTTACTGATCTACTCTAAAAAATCATTATCTTTCTTTTCCTTCACATCACCCTTGAATAATGGTGGATTTTATTTTATAAAATTCTAAAACCTATCCATTTACCTTGATATATCCAGATTAGAATCCCTTATAATCAACATTATAGCCTATAAAATCTCCCACTAGCTGAGGCTCCATAAGATTGGCCTTTTCATATCCTTGAAATCATTTACATCAAACTGAAGATCTTCTAGTAAACATATTCTACAACACATAAAAGACCTCACCAAACCATATATTCACCCTATCATTCATCATCACCAAAATACTAAATTATTCACAATGAATTGGTAGAATCCTATTTCATTTAATAATTTAATTCCCATTAGTTTATCAAAAAATAAAGTATGTTTCTTAAACAATTTAACTTCAATTATTTTAATGATTGAAATAATGGATTCATTGGAAATCTATTTTCATGTAATAAAACCCTTTTAATTTAAACTTTGTTAAGTGATGAAATATGTTCCATTCCTACCATGATACATAAAGTACTGCATATTTCAACCCATCATAAATTAACTCATAAAAAATGAAAATATTATAAGGTTATCCCTAACCTATTTTTTACATGAACATAATGTAAATAATAGTTCACTATAAAATGGATACCTATGTATTTATATTTCCATATTAGGAGTCACATATATCCTATTATCTACTTCTATTAGACTTCCATGACTATACTTTGAAACCCATCTATGAAACTATTTTGTAACAACCCGACCCAGAAGCCCAAATCCCAAGACCCAAGACAGGATACTACAAGGCTTCAAGAACTTTCTGTGATCACCAGATGTAATAACCAATGATTTTAGTTTCCTTTAAATGAATACTACATTTGATATTATGCACCACACGCAATCATGATCTTAACTGAACTGGAAATAGTATTATTTAAATATGACTATTTTAACCTAGCCTTTAGGGTGGTAGATATGAGTAAGAATAACCAAATTATGAAATATATTCAGAAATGATTTCCATAATTAAAATAATTAAATCAATCAAAAATTACATTTTTCGAAATTTTTTTACTAGGAAAAAGTATAAGAAAAAATTTATTTTGTTCCACAAGAATACATTCTTCATAAAAATGATAAGTGTTTTATGTATTAATAATTATAATTTATTTATACCTTTTTTTAAATTCATTTTATAATTGGAATTAATTTTTTAAATTATTATGACAAAATTACCTTATGGTGATTTTTTATCTAAAAAGGTTTATTTTTTGGTGAATAGTAAAAAATGCTAATTTTGAAAATAATGTCACTTTTATGTCTTTATTATGATATAAGAATAACTTGAAAACTTATGAAACATTATTACTGTATAGAAATTACTTTCACTAATTAATATAATGCATTGAAAACTATTATTTTGAACTAATAAATCTATTTTTAAATTTTTTTAAATCTAAGTAATGTCTTTATTCCAATAAAATAACTATTTTGATCAATTTCTCTAATTTTGAATTTCTATGGATACATTTGGTATTGAGTGGTTTTAAATTCAAATTAATTTCCATATAAATAATTCAATTAATTCTATTATAATCTATAATCACTAATAGAAATAGATTATTTAACATTCGAAATTTAACATCAGATTTTTAAAAATAGATGATTAATTTCATGTGAGAAGCCTTTACCATTGGTTTTATAAAAAAATCAAATTTCATATATTTAAAAAATCTAATAACCATAGATATAACCTCATTTTTTGACATGATATTTCTAAAAATCTCATTCTATCGACTTACGATGGCACCCGACTGTGCTCAATCATTTAATTTCATTTATTTTAAACATGTTTTTATATTATTTTTAGTCAATAATACATCCCTTTTTTCTTCTTCTAGGATCCTCAACATTATTTAAGTCCATAGAAACCCTAATAATCTTGACTTATGACTATGCTTCATGGTTTTTGTTCATTTTTTTCAACATCATTTTTAAAAACCTTTCTCTTCAATCTCACAGCATTCACCCTGTTTCCACCACCCTTGAGTAAATTCATCAGAATTAAGTAACAATTTTCCATTATTTGAATCTATATTTATAATTTTTTTATTTTTTTGAAGATTAATTAATTAATTTTTAGTTATAAATTTTATTTATCCATTAATTTGTTTGTATTCATCTTATTATCAACTACAATTTTTTTGTTAAAATTAATTTAATGTTATAAAATTTTTATGATTATAAATTAATTGTGACCATAATTATTTTTAGTTGTAACTATTTTTGTTTAAAATTCTTTTATTTATAAATTGTTTCATTGTTATAATTTTTTGTCGTTAATTTTTTTTCATTTATAATTTTTTTATAGTTACTTTTGATTAAAAATTGTTTTCTTTTTGTAAATTATTTTTCTTTTTAAAATATTTTTTAAAATATAAATTATTTTAAAAAAAATTGTGCATGTTTATATATTTATATTTCGATATTTTTTAACATTACTTATATATATATATGTTTAAATGATTATATTTACTTAAAATTTGGGTCCAATATTATGCATCCAATATAATTTTTTTATTTTGGAAAACTTTTATTGGGAAGTGAGAACCCTTACAGCAGTACATATTAAGCACCAAAAGATGGGTCCAATATTACACACACAATAATAAAATGGCTTGGGGACTCGACCCCACAACCGTGCCCCACACCCCATCCCCTACCACTCTAGCTATATGTGAGGGATATTTATATGTATTTATATATACATATATCATATTATGATGTTTTAGGTAATTAATGGCTCATAATTAGATAAATGAATGAAGAACTAGCATTCAATATGAGAAATGGTCTGACAGTTTCTTGAAATTTTCTAAATTAAATCTTGAAAAAAAATATGTGATTTACTATCCATGTGTGTTATGTTTGAATATTTTAAAGTTATGGTATAGATAAATCATGTACCCTATGATTTTATAGGATTTTAATCTTAATTATACAAGCTAGATATGGAATGGTGAATTAACAAACAACTCGGTATCTAATGATGATGAATATGTTCATCATGAGATAGAGGGCCATCTTGAAGAATTAATTCATGATGTAGGTTTTGAAACCATTGAAAAAACTGGTGTTGAAAAATAGTACAGAGATTTGGGAAACCATTGTTCTCTAAATTCAGTAAATTTATAGTGTTATTGATAGTGTTGAGATTAGTTAACTTCAAAAAAGACATGGTGGGAGTGATACAAGTCTCACTGAATTTGTTGAACTTTTAAAAGGGATGCTTCAAGAATCCAATGAGATTCCAGATTCTAATTATTAGGAAAAAATATTATTTATAATTATATTTGGGTATAAAAAGATACATATTTCCATAATTATTGTGTGATATATAGGAAGTAATATGAAATTTCATTAGAATGTCCTGATTTTGGGACTTCAACATAAAAAATGGATAATAAATCCCACCGTCATTCATTCTCAAAAATATACACCAACCCCCCCCACTAAATAAATTTTGTATCTTATAAAAATTTCAAATATTAATCATCTATTTACAAATTAAAATGATGTAAAGAGGGCAATAGAATGTGTAGATGATCATATATTTGATGGAAACCTATGTCACCCTATTGACTCACCATAATGGAAAATATATTATTATTTTTCTGATATTAGAAATGTATTTGGAAATCATTGAATGGGTATGTTCTTAGATAAAATGAATCCATATCATATTCATAGTATACAACATAGTTCATCAATTGTTATTCTAGTTTTCAACAACTTTTCCCCACAGATATGTATGAATAGAAAATATGTGATGATGGGCATGATGATTTTTAGTCCTACATATTATAGTAATGATATTAATGTTTATCTATCACTATCGAATAATGATTTTAAATTTTTATGGGTGATAGGTATTATAGTATTTCATTCATATGATAAAGACTATTTTATTTTGAATATTATTATAATTTTCAATATAAATGACTTTCTCCCATATAGAAACATATCTGGTTACATTTTTAAATGACTTAAATATTGTCTAATTTATGAATACAGGAATTCATATCATTAATTGAAGAATGGAATAAAAATAGTTTACATGGGACATTAGAGGATTTTGTGAATGGATCATCCTTATCAAATATTAAAATATAGACTTTTAACAGTTTATAAGAGTATGATTTTTTCCCAAAACCATTTTTAGAAGAATAATATTACCATAAGGTGAAAAATATCAATGTCACATTTGGAAAGAAAAGAGGTTATATTCATAAAATACAAGGAATAAAGTAACCATTTCATTCATTCTAACTTATTGTATATGTTTGGAAATAAAACATTACATTAATATTATTCATGTTGAAAAAAAATCTTCTGACAGTCAAATTAGAAAATTATAAAACATAAAAGGAAAGAAAAAAATGATTACTTCAATTAATACTAGACTTAATAAAAATAGCAATACATTTAGAGTAATCTTCCACAAAGAAAGGAAACATAACATATTTTCCACCAAATTATCACATATTAATCAACTGTAAGAAGGTTATGTTTTTTAATGCTCTCTTGGTATTAAATAACCTAGTGGGTTTTCCTTAAATGTGAAAAATTTTGTGTCATTGGTGGATTTAAAGTTAATATGTATGAAATCACATGAAAATCATGTATTGATACTACAGTTTTTACTGGTTTCATTGTGTGACATATTGATGTTACATTTCAGAAAGTATATCATCACGTTCTATTACTTTTTTAATTACTATAAATTCCATGATAAAGTTTTTTAGATGTTTTGGAGAATAAATATTTTCCATAATTTGTAAACTAAAATTTTAATTTACACCATCATTTTATATAATGGTTTATTTGTTGATTCATTTAGTGTGATAAATAAGAAATTATGAGCCTATTTATTACATTGGATGTATCCTTTTGAAAGATATATGAAAATTTTGAATGGATATGTTAATGATACGCATAAAATGAAGTCCCCTATTATTATAACATATATATATCAAAAATTGTAATTTAGTTCTATATTGATTATTTTTCTAAAGTAGATTGTGTTAGTCTCCATGTATCTCGACATTTGACAGTTGATAGTGATAGAAAAGGGATCAATTTCTTAAAGGTAAATTTAATTCCATGTGATGAAATGATGCATACACATTTATAAATTTTTAACCACATAGGTGGTGTTCAACCATATATATCATCACATATTTCTAGATTGAAGGTATGATATCTGAGATGAAATGAAAAGTGGTTGATAAATGAATATAAAAAACATTTTTTTCATGGATTAAGGAGAAAATCAATTTATCCACATCAGAAATATTGAAATAGTTATTAGGTGGACGAAGTAATAATGTGATCACATGGTCTAGTTTTGATATTAATTTTATCACATTTTACAAAACAAATATAGGATGAAAAGTGTATTATTCAAAATAGAGGAGTGATAGTTGTCGTTCAAGCACTACATTTTTTCAGTTCTAAAGATAAAAAACCCAATTTCTGTATCAATACAATATTTTTGTGTTTTTGAGGATATATGATAAATTTATTGTTCTAAATTTTGAGTATCGATATTTATTTTTAACTAGGTTTATAGTAACATTGGTGTAAGACATGATGAGTATGAATGCACACTTATTGATTTGAAATGATTTAGTTCTAATGAGGAAAAATTTATCCAAGAGACACATTAAAAACAAATATTTTTTATTTCTGACCCATAAAATGAATCGTGGTTATTTGTTTATGGGGAAAAAATCATTTGGGTGGTGAGAATATTGATGAAATTGAAGACTTATATAAAATTTCATTATCTACTACATGACCAAATGATCATAATAATGACCAAAATGAGGATATTTTCCAGGCAACATGAAATGATCACATGGAAGGGATATGTGAAAACTCTCTATTACTCTCATAATTAATCTAGTAATCTCTTTTTATTGATAAATTGACACACTTAATAGCTTTTTTTTTAATTTTGATCATTTAAATATATATATATATATGTTCAACAAATCCTCTAATTTTTATAATATTTTTTATATTCATTAGACTCATATATACATTTTTTGGTTAAAAAATTATTGCTTCAACATTTTTTACCATTTTCTTTATATTCATCATTTTCATGTATGTAATTTTATTCAGTAAAAAAATTATAATTTTATTATTATTATGAAAAATTAATTTTTTTACTTATAACATTTGTTTATTTCTAAAAACATATTTCTATAAAAAAAATTAAAAAAATTTAATGATAATCATTTCGATAATTTTTTTTGTTAATTTTTATATTCATTATTTTTAGTTACACATTTTTTGGTTGAAAATATAAAATTGAATGATTTTTTTTCTATAATGGACAATAAATTTTTTATTTATTATAATTAATTAAATTTAATCAAATATAGGTACAAATAATCTTTTTTAAAGTAGTATACATATTTCACAATGATAGATGTGGAGGTAGAGGAATTGAGGTATGTATATTTTTTTATGTATATATATGTCTATAGAAATTAAATTATTTAAGGAAATTGAACTTATAATTCTAATAAATATTTGTAGATGTCTCTTAATCTAGAAAGGATGGTTCCTAAAGATGTTAGGCATGAGATTTTATGTTTACTAAGATATTCACTTGCATGTAGAGAGGATAAGTTGATAATTAACATTGATGAAAATAACCACCCAACTAAGCCACATGCAACATGGTTTAATAATTACCTGCCTATAATGATTCATTTCATGATAAGAATATTATTCTTTGTCAGGAGGAGTGTCAACCAGTCAGGGAAATATATGTAATGGGATAACATAAAGTAAAATATTTATAAACTTATTTATTTAGTTTCCTATGGTTAAAATATTATACATTTCATAATATTCTATATATTTAATTATAGAGGTAATTTAACTTTCAAGTGATGAAAGGAATTAAAAAAATCAATCCTTTTCAGAAACTAGATTGAGAAATTTTATGTTAAATTTGAATTCATTTCATATTTTTGGAGTAAAAAAGTGTCAAGATATGTGCCTTAACTATTTATTTATAGATATAGTGAAATGGTTGAAGTTTTTCTCTAATTGGTGGGAGAAATCATTTATGTTTTTTTTAAAAAAATTATTAATTTAATTAATCTTAATTACTTGATAACTTTTTCTTCTTATGTAACAACCATCTAAGAAAACCCACAAAGAAATAAATTCTCAGAATTTATATTCTCATACATTTCTATGTGGAAGATGTACTTTATTATAGGATCAAATTATAGATAAAAAATTAGTGAATTAAGGGACAATTCAAGTAGCATCTCTGAAGAGGTTCCAATCAACCCTATATCTCCTCCCCCTCATCATGAAAATTGGAAGATGGTGAGAATGAAAGATAGTGGATGTATATTATCAATCCAACAAAGGATGTAGTCGATAAGATAATAAGTAATTAATTGTTAATTTTTGTCAATATTAATATTTAGTAATTTTATCCCACTAATATAACATTGGAAAATATTATTTCAGGACACCCTTCAGGAAAAAATGACATGGGGTAAATTTATCCTTGAGGGTAGGATGGATATTCTTACCAATTATTTAAGAACAATGGAACAACATGGTCGTGTTAGAGGGTATCAGTTTTAAAAATGTCTTTAGTTATGCCCCAAGTGTGGCATTGATGAGGGAAGAATATAAGAGAGAAATAGATTATTTGAAGGTCAATCTGTGACACTTGAATGGGTTGATATAGGATATTATCAAACCATATGTATCGGCTATACATTTAAAAGTGATGAGATAGATGTGCCATGAAAACCCAAATCTATCACCTCCTTATTCATATCTGACCATGTAATGTGATTTTAATGGTAGGAATCTGTATATATGTATTTTATCAAATATAATTATACATCACCTGGTGGATTATTTATATCATCATCTTATACATTCTGGTCAGGTAAGAGTAGCGACAAATGATATTATTAATCCAATTGATCCAGTGCTACTCCCTATAAAGGAGGCATCTATAGTTGGACCGAGTATTGGTCATTTTTTACATTGTCCAATTAATATATTCTATCACTGAAATATGAGGTATTCATTATTTTTTATTTTTTATTTATTGTTAAATTAAAAATTACTTATAATATTTTATTACACTTATCTTATATAGGAGTATCTAAAATAATGGGAATCACTACAATAGAAAGGAAAATTTCAAGTTCCAGTGCCTTTATATATTCTTAAGGAACTACATGGGGTAACAAATTTATCACATGATTTTCTATTTCAGATAATTATTATACTTTTATGATGAGTGATGATATATGTAGAATAGATTGTAAATTAAATATTTTTAAAATCAGTATCATGGTTGTTGTAAATAGTGATCATATTAGTGCACCAATGTTATATCTTTTTTCCATTCATGTAAATTTCAAATATTAATTTCATTTATTTAAGTAAACTTATGTTATATTGAATTAATTAATTAATTTTATAATCTGGTATCTTGACACTCTTTGGAACCAATATGACTTGACTTCTTTTTATGGTTTATAGATCTAGAATAAATTTCAACACCTTTGAAATACTAGAATAAGGAAGATAGAATTGAATATATATCTGAAATATTAAGAAACATGTAGATTACATGTTGGTTTTTTTCTATTCCTTATCTAGAAATAAAAATATAATTATGAACTACTATACATGATACTACTTTTAATATTTAATTTTTTATATTTTAGTGGACATTTGATGTTATGAATTTTTTTCCAAAATAATATAAGTCATATTGGTAATGCTCTATATTGGGTGTTTATCAAAGAAGATTTATAATGTTGTTAAATAATTAAGTATTATTATATTATTTTAGTTCTTGAATCTTAATATTTTCATTTTACATATATTTTAGTAATTAGTATTTGAAATAAAAACTGGTCTTGGATTGAGTTCAATAGGGATATCTATTCAATAGTGGAACAATAAAAAATTGAATATGTGAAGGTTTAGCTAGATAACTTTTATATAATGGAATAGTCATTTTTTATTTCATATATAGTGTTACTATTTTTAAAATATTGTTTTATAAATGTAGTTTCATTATTAACAAGGGAATTTTGAATTGGTATATTATGTTTTATGATTCTTTTATGACATAATCATGACCTTAACAACAACATATTTTGTAAAGGATAGTTTTATTATAACACTTATAATTTAAAAAAATATGATTTATTTAAAATTCATAATACTTTATGCTGTAGGTTTTTAATAATGTTTCTTCATATACATAAAATGACTTGAATCTATTTCCAAATTTATTTGTATGCAACATTCTATGTTTGACTAATTTGAAGATTTAGTTTCATTTATATGTATATTTTTATAAATTTTCATGAAAATTATCAATGAGTTTTTCTACTACTTTTTCTATTTGTGATATTCTTTGCTATTATTTGGCACTACACTTTGTATTTAGAGGTATGGAATTATGTATTTTTTCAATTTTTTAAATTAAACATTCAAAATCAGTTTTAGGTAAGAAAAATTCCTAGAAATATACCATGGATATTATTTCCATGTATATTTTTAGTAAAACTAATGTGAAATGCCATGAAATATTTCCATTTCAATTTTAATGAAAACCGACATGGAAAGACTTATATATTTCATATTTTAAAACACTTTAAGTGTTAGTGTTATTGAAAAACTATGTTGAATGCCTTAATTCCCATATTTCCATGTAATATTTATGAAAAAATGATGCATAAACCTGAGTATGACGACTTTAAGTGTTGGTTTTAAATAAAACCAAACTAGAAAGCCTTTTATATTTCTTCTTTTAGAAGGATTTTCAACATCAAATTTCATAAACTGAAGTTAGAAGTCCTACTTTCAACATCACCTATATTAAAATAACTTTTTAACTTATGTTTAAAGGAAAAAATGATGTTAAAGTTTTTTTTCCCACTAGTGATTATACACGATTTTTTATGAAATCATCTATATACTTAAAAATTAATTTTTCTAGAAATAGTTATTCATTTTTCGTTGTGTACTAATTTTAAAAGTAATTTTCTAATAAATTTATAAATTTTATCATATAAAATGGATTCTCTATTTTGAATCAACATAATTTACATTATGTAATAATTCCCTCATAATTTCTTATCATAATTCATAGTAACAATGGATAAATATTTATAACTTTAGTTCATGGAAAATGAGTTTAAAGGGTTAATAATAAAGGGATAAAGCATAAAGATAACATAGAACACTTGATTAAATTACATTGTTTGGTTTAATTTTAACCATAAACTTATTATCTTTGAATATATGATAATTTGGAGACACTTTACTTGGGTAATACATATATTATATAATAAAGTTACAAGTTTTTTTATGTTTTTCACCCACCTCACTTCTAAAAGGGCACCCCTATATTATCTTATGCATATTAATTGATCCACTTTGATCAATAAATCCCTACCAAAATACCTTCCAAAAATACCTACTCATGTCCTAGAGGTCATGGCCTCACCTAAATAGCACTTCAAGAAAGCTTAATGTGTAAGCCAATAGAGGTTACCAAAAGAAGAGGTATATATTCTTACAGATATTTGTTCCAAGTTCCTATCTTTCTAATCCTCCACGAAATGTCTAATTACCATATTAACATAATTAAATCTGTATACTAACCATACTAAGATGTTTTCTATTAATGTTACAACCATTTTCTATCTCTTTTTCATCCCATGGAAAATGAAAACATCACTCATGCGTATGTACAACCTACTATCTCCACATAGTGGTGTAATTTGTTTTTCACCACTTGTTATTTGGATGGTTATTAAGAGTGAAATAATGAATATATATTATATTTATGAAATAATTATTATTATGGAAATATAATATATCCTCTACCTTCTTGTCCTTCTTTCCATTGTAAAATGAAAACATCATTTATGTGTACATGTGGACTACGACCTCCATGAAGCGATCTGATTTTTTTTATTACCCCCATGAATGGATGAATATAAAATTATATATAATGAAAAAATTATATCCATGACATTATTAAAATTATGGATATTATGGATCCATTTAAAAACACCTTTAACCATGGTCAATATACCAAATTAATTTTGGAGAAATCTACCCAACAATCTTAAGTTGTCATCATAAAGAAGAATTATTCCATTAATGTATACCAAATGATTATAAAAGGACCTTAAAAAATAAAATATAGATGAAATTTTTTTCTAAATTGATTGTATAATAAATTTAAATTAATTATTCATGAGAATATAATTTCTGTGAACAAGTGGATGTTTGAGGTAAGGGTTTTTTCAGCAATCTCATTTTTATTCAGGATTGTTTATGTCTAAATTTACATTAAATTAAATTATAAGATATTTTTTATTTTAAAAAACCAGTATTTTATTATATTATGATTATATATGGAGTTTACATGTTTTCCACTCATTTTACTCTATTTGGTACTTAAAACAATTGTGAAAATGTTTTTAAGGAAAACTGACCTTATTTATTCTTTTGGTTGGGAATCATTCTCCTCCATATCCATGTTCACTATAATATTTTAACAATGTTTTTAAAATGACACAATGAATATTTTAAATCATTTTCAACTATATTTAACTTCCATAAAAAGTTTTAAAAGGAATAATTTTTTAATTTTCAAAATAAGGTACTGTTAATTTTTTACCAAAAGTGTGAAATGAATATTTGTTTTAATGTTTTTTGAATGAATAGGTTTTCCCATCATCATAGATATTATTTTATTTTAAGATTAAGTTAAAATTTTCCATTTTTATTTTAAATGAAATTAATTTTCTCGATATTCAATAAATTTTTATTTAAAATTATATCTAAAGAAAAGGTATATTTTTATCATGTTTGAGATAAAGGCTTAAATCTTATTTTGATTGTATTTTCATCTATATTAACATCATTTGATAATTATTATTCATTAATGGGGATACACTATAATGATACCATACTATTTATTTCTATATATGTATTATGATAATGTTTTTATATTTATTGACAGGGTAAAATATTTATATATATTTTATGAAAAACAAATGTTTATGATGATTATGTATTGAATTTTTATTCATTTCTTTCCTATAATGAATGAATTGGACTTAGTAAGGGATATGTGGAACCCATTATAGCCTCTTGATGCACAATTAGGTCTCATGAGATAAACTAGATTGTTTATTTGGCATATACCTTACCTATTTATGTATTATATCTTGGAATAAGGCCTTGATAGAAAAGTTATGATTTCTGAAATTATGTATTTTATCATTATGAAATCATTTATTATTATCCATATGATTATTTATTTTATTATATAATCAATGGATATATTACCCTTTCATGATATTAGTTATATATTATATTTAATTATTATTGATCACTATCATATTATTTATACTATATTTATTCTTTGATAGATTCTGATGTATTCTTTCAATTACTGATCTTCTGAGCTCACCCTTTATTTTTTTCCTTTACCTAGGTTACCAAGAAGTGAAAAATGATTTATTTGAGGGATATAATATAATAAACAATAAATATATCACTATAATTTTTTTTTCATGTTTCTGAATGTAATATGTGAATCATTTATGTATCTAGTCTCCCAGAACTACAAAACTATTAGATCATGTTGGATGTGATACCCTATATCTTGTGGTAATGTAGTAATATAACAACTAACTCTAGGTTACCAGTTTTGGGATTGATATACATAATATCATGGTATTTTTATTATAAACCTTTGTAACTAGATTTAGACAAACATACATAAGAGAAAACCACCATATGATAGATTCTAGGGACAATTCTATGAATAGGCTAATATCATGGGGTTTTTGTAAGATAGATAATGTATAGTTTCCTTGAAGCCACAACCCTGTCTATATACTAGTAACTAGTTGGAGATATATAATAGATGCACCCAATTATAAACACCTTCATAAAAGATAGTTGACAATCAACATGATCTTCACTCAGTTCTCAATAGGTGGTCCCAAGACTACACACCTAGCTAGAAACTTCAGGGGGATATTATTTGGTTTATTTACAGGATCTGTATCAATTATTATGAAAGATTTGAAATTATTTTTTTATTCTAATATATTCCCAAAGACACTGTGATTATAATTATTTTATAATATATGCATATAACTATGATTCATAATTTTATAAGATAATTTTGAGAATACCATTGCTTAGAAATGGAACCCAATGGAAGGAATAAGTAATTTTACAACATATATACTCAATGTAGGGACTTACCTCATAATAAATTAAATTCATATGATATGGAAGATAATCATATTATAACTATCATAGGATATTTTCTTAGGTTGTGACCCATAACCTTGTCCTTATAGAACAAACTATTGCTTTAAAGCATGTTTCAATGTTGTTTGACTAATTCATAAAATAGAAACCACAATATTTTAATGAAGATACCAATCTATTGATAATGGAACAATGGATCAAGTCCCCTGAAAACATATTTCTATTTTTAAAAATTAATAAAAGGGTGAAGGTTATTTAGGTAGTGTATTATTTAATGAAAGATGGTTATTAATGGTGGTCATTGATTGAAAATACAATGGAAGAGGAGGTGATAATACGAATGTAATAGAAGAAATTTAAGGATATATTATTTTAAAAAATACATTTTTCGTATGTAATGAGATGATATATAAATTAAATTACACAATATAAGATCAAAGTAAGAGGAACTTATTACTAGGTATGAGGAAAATCTTACAGGATTAGTAAGTCATGTTATGGACTACATATGTTATCCATAAAGTAATATTGAATGTTTCTTTAATGGGATTAAGAAAATCCTTAGAAGTGAACTAGTCTCTCAAATGTTTTTCATCATATGATGATATGGTATCAAGTTCCATTATGATAGGGAAAAAAATATCCATGATATATATTTTTAAAGGAAATCAAGAGAAGATGAGGATGATTCAGTTTCAAGAAAATAGAAATGAAGTGATGAAAAATAAGGGAAGGATGGAATTTATCACATGTTATAATTATAGAAATAAACATAAAAGTATTTTCATATAGGGAATGAGAGTTTTCTTCGTGTTTTGATATAACAGCCATTAGGCGTGTGAATTAAAGGGAAAAAATAATCCACCAATGTATAGTGTTTCAATTGTAATGAGATAATGAAATAAAAAATTAATTCCCCAATAATCGAGTGGATTTACCTAAAAAATAATTATAGAGACTCTATTTTTCCTTATAAGACATTGAAAAATTTTAAGGAATATTTTTAGAACTAGGTACTGATATGGCATGAGATTCTGAGGATCGGTGAACTTGTAACTAATTTTATAAGAATATTAAATATATTTATATGATTCACATGTAGTTTTATATAAATAATGGAATATATCCTTAATGGAGTCTTAAATTCGAAATTTGAGAGCATTGATGATGTTGAAGCATGAGGTTTACCCTCAGTGAGACTTGATATTGTTCGGCTCTAGATGTTCGGATGAGCTAGCTATTGGTTGGTATGTTAAATGAATTAATAAATTAATTTGTTTAATTTATTCATTTAATACCCAAAAATATATTTAATTATTTATATATAATGTAATGGGAAATCACCAGGGTTAGATGCATAACCGTGGGTTTGTTTAGAAGATTTTTCATTCTCCTTCGTTGGTGAATTGACATCGGGCAATGAGTGGTGACCAGATCGACATGGATTGATAGATAGTGAACACATCAGATCATCTTCATCATTATAAAACGAGTTCTTCCATAATAATCAAACCATAATCTATATAGGGATCATAAATTGTATTTTCCTCCCTTAATTTGAAGATTGACCATGTTCTTATCTAATATTCTTTGATCTATGATTAATGGATCCTCCACAGGAGCATGTTTGTTGAATTAAATTGTTTATTAGATTAATTAATGGGTATTCTATGTTTTTCACACCATTTATCCCTAATATTTGATTTTTTTCCCAATAAATATTGGCCAAATATTGATTCATCGTTGTTCTTGTTCCTTTCATCCCCTATTCATCGCATTCTTCTCTGTTAGGATCGAGCCATAGTTTGAAATTTATGGGCAGGATAGAGCATGATCAGAACCCTAGATTCATGTTGGATGCTTTATCAATGACCATATCAGTGATTTGAGGATATTTTAGGGTGGAATTCATGTGTTCTTTCATGGATATTAGATCTTAAGAAGTTACAGGCAGTGACACGAGGCGCTATAGGCGATGGAGGCATTGAGGTCTTCGAGGGAATTGTCGGATTTCAATTTATGGGAAACAGAGGGCTCGAATAGATAGTTGGAGGTGATTACAATCATTTTTGGGTGTTAAAATGGTGGAAATCGCATTGGATGGAATGTGGGATTCATTCATATCAATGAATCTGATTTGCAGCCACCATAAGGATAAAATAAATTGTCATAGGAGACTAAATTCAACTTCAAGTGGTGAACATGAATGATTTTTGGTAGAGAAACTAGGTCCATAAGTTGTATTAAAGAACTAATATTATTGAAAAAATTAGGACTACACGACTTGTACTAGGATTAACACACATCATTTTGTACCCTAGCTCTAGTGGTTAGGGTTTCTAGGTGGAGATAAGTATCATAGACTGTATGGGACCCCCACACACCATGTGACACAGTTTTGGTGGCCTAACTTATACTCTACGAGTAAGTAAGCATGGACACGGCCATACATACAGACACAACAAAGTATACAAACATGTTCCGGTACCCAGAAAAGATTAGGTACACAGCCAGACACATGGACATGGATGGGTACATGGACATGTGATGGTACCTAGTCATGGTCCTCTACATAACCATACACATGCACGTGGCTAGGTACACGGCCAAATACACAGACATGGCCTGGAAGACATAGACATGACCAAGAGAAAACAGACAGGCCTCGGGTGGCCAAGACACACCTTGTAGACCTTATAAATACCATGTACAGTGAAATGGATACCAATCCATGTTCAATGGAGGCATTAATAAATTATTAGTTGGGATCACACATTATGTATACCCCCATACACATCGCGTACTTCCCTTCATAGCTTCTACGTCTCATATCCCCTTTGTTTAGACTCAGACATTGGACATCAAGTAGCTTATCCTTAGTGTTTTTTCTCATAAAACACAATGAAAAACTTCATTGTGGAAATGATAAATGATTAAAGAATTAAAAAGAATTAAAAATACTTAGGAGATACATGATGATGGATCTAATCAGACTGGATCATCAGAGAGAATCCAATTATATGAGGTACTCCCCTACATGGGTGCGAGAGAACTATTCCTAGAGATGGTACTTCCCTATCTTTCTAGGGTTTGATCCATCCATATTCATTATACAGTTAGAGGTAGTACTAACCTACATCATCATAGGTACTCTATTCCTAGAGATTTTACTCCCGTATCATAATAGGGTTTGGGTCCTCCATATTATTTTTACAGTTATATGTGGTACTCTCTTACGTGGGCATGGGTCCTCTATTCCTGGGGATGGTAACCCCTATCATACTAGGGTTTGGGACCTATATATTATTTATAAGGGTAGAGGTGGTAATATTTTATCGCACTGGGGAATGGGTCCTCTATCCACCAAGATTATACTCTCATGCATGGGAGAGTGTTGAATATACTCATTATTCTGGATATAGGGACGGTACTCCCCTAAATGGGTGTGGTTCCTATATCATCTGATTTGTATCCTCCCTGTTGCACTAGGAAATGGTTCTTCCCAACTTCACTATGGTGTGGGTCTTTTAGAGTTTTTTCTCCATCAATTTATGGAGTAGTGGTGAGGTGTGGGCCCTCCTTAGAACTTCTTCGTATAGACATGCAAGATGCTAGGCATCGAAAATGGACATTAAGAGCTACATTTTGACTCATTATCCTAGGATGGGTTGTGAGATAAAGATCCCATTTCCCTATCATCTTGGTTTCTTATATGATAATATATATTTGAAATGGGTTTCATTTTCCTCTTTCTTTAGGTTGATTTAACTACTTCTATTGTATCTTATATTGTCCCCTCTTCAGTTTTTAGGGCATCCTACTTAGTAAGTACTTACTCACCTACATGGGATTTTCCCACATTTTTTGTATCTTGTGTGGAAAATGGATAGGTTGGTAGTGGTATTGGTGTATCTTAGGAATACTTATGTGCATTTGACCATGTATGGTGGTGGGGACTTTGATATTAGGAGATAGGATCTCTAATCTATTCTATATTTCTATTTTTTCAGTCTTGTACATTAGTTCTGGGTGGGAGTGTATTATACCATTTTTATATTGGATTACACTATTTCAAACTTTTATATTCCCTAGAACTTATTATATGATTTATTTTTACTCTATATGTTACTGTCTTTTATTATTATTCCACTGCACTTCTGCGTTGAGATGTTTGGTTTCTTATGTACATGAACTTAAGGTAAAAGCCTCCCATATTAGTTATGAATTCTCAGCACTTTTTTCTAGCCACTGAACTATAGAGTCAGTCTTGGGGTTGTGGCAATCCTATTTTACACCGTCTAGGTGGGGATCGGTGGGTCTGGTTATTACATGTTGGTATCAAAGGTAGGTTTAACCTTAGGATGGTGTTTAGCATAATCTATCCTTACAGGGATTGTTTTGGAATATAAAGAATTGATTTCAAAGTGATCAAGTTTGTATTTTAGTCTAGGTAACCCAGTTTTCATGTAGTGGCCAACGTATCCATTCACCAGGACCCTAACTACCTTTTTTCAACTCGATATATAGGTACATTGTTTGCATGGAACATTGATACATGTATCATATAATATTGAGTTTTTTTTATTGTCCTTTATGAGTTAGCTCCTCGTATATATATTATCATTTGACCACGGAATATATTGATTACATCCATGATGCCTCTATGGAGATAGAAAGTTAGGTTAATGATTTTGGAACCTGACTATGATATGATGAGTGATGAGGCCTCATTTTATGGTCCATATCATTAAATATTTCCACTAGGAAAGCATGTAGAAACACCCCTTCCTATTAAGAAGCAGATTGTACCAGCAGAGTAGGATGAGGATTCTAATAGGCTTATAACACTTTTTCATCTCTATTGTAAGAAGTTTTTGATGTTCTATGGTGATCTATATCACCAAGCAGTGGAGGATTGGATCAAGTTTGTGATCCTAGTTTTTATACTTATATAGATCTTGAACAACTGGAAGGTTACACTCACAACCAGTGATCTTCATAGAGAAGAAGTTGGTTTTGGTGGTTCTAGAGGATGATTCACCTATGTTGAGTACACATTATAGGTTCCAAATATAGATATCATATAGGTTTTTGTTTTACTAGACTCTATTCATAGGTGGTTGAGGTCATGCATGGTCTCATGGTTTGTATATCAGGCTCAATTAGGACCCCTTTAGATGGTGGTCCTCATGGTGAGACCACTCTAGGGAAATGTTGGGAATCTATAGAAAAATATGATGGATTTTTCTATCATGGATTTAGATATAAAAGAAATATGGACACTTTCCCCACTGAGAAACATTCTTTTTATGCGATTTAAAGATGTGATGGAGAGTCAGTGCCACCCATAGAGGATTGTGTCAAGGTGTGGTGGATTATTTCCTTTAACTAGTATGTATGGGGAATGTTATTATGATGAGGTGTCATATTAGTCCCTGGTTGAGGAGGGAAGGTGGGAAATGGAAAGGATGGGGTTCAGATAGGAGGAGCTTCTTTCCTAGAGGGTCTATTTTGGTTTGAGGTATGACCTTTGTCTCTACTTATCCAGCTACAGTTTTACCATAGATTCATAAGACACATATCCTTGGACGTAGCCCCTATTCTAGATAGAGAAATACCAATAGAGGCCTTTTTTTAACGCATGTATTAGAGGCTCTTTTAAAGAGGATCAGTTGTCACACATTTCTAGTGATGGGTTGACCTTACTCTATGAGGAGTGTGAGCCTCACATGAAATATTTTCTTAGCATCAGTGAGACCCTATGATTCTTTCCTCATTATGGACATGTAATTTACTATCCATGCTTAGATGATTTCTATAAGTGAGTATGGAAGTGATTATGATTTTTGGGATGATGTTTTTCTCATTTGATAAGGATTTCTCTTCAAGAATGTCATAATGAACTCATTCATAGAAGGTTATAGTCGATTTATAAAATGTCTAGTATTACTCTTGGCGAAGTGGATGTTATGAGCTCTTAGTTTCCTATAATGATTGGGGGGTACGATGACGTCTTTCCTGAGGACATGCTCGGTTTACCTCAATATCTTTAAATGGGCCGATGTATAGACTTTCATTATGGATTGATAGATATTTAGATTAGAATGTTGGATGACACCATGGGGTTGTGTGAACCAGTGGTGTAGTTGGAAGGTCTATAGAGGTAAGGCTTCATAAGGCCTAGTGTGTTCACTTGGGAATCCCTATGTTGTTCACCTGATAGGTGGACAAGAGCTCAATATGAGGTATAGATTAACATCACCCAAACCAGGTGACTATCAGGGATGATTATACACCCCTAGGAATAGATGGATTCTTTAACTAGTATATTGGGAAAATGTTTTTCATAGATATTGACATCGGGATGGGTTATCACTAGCTCTTGGTTTGACAGAAAACTATAAAAAAAGTGTCTTTCTAAAGCTATTGTGAGTAGTTTGAGTTAGTTTTCATACTCTTTGGTGTGTTGGATGCCCCATAAGTGTTGAGAGACCTATGAGATAGGTATTTTAACCCTTTTTGGATTGGTTCATAGCATTTTACTTCATTAGAAATCTTTTTTCCTTGGAATATGAGTAGAATCACACAAGACACATGAGAAAGTATTGTAGAAATGGTCTGAGAGTACCAACATCATGGGGAAATCTAGTATAGTATATTATAGTTTCAAAAGTTTCATGGAATACCTCTCTAGGATTTTTTCTCATTTGGACACCCTGAGGCGGAAACGGAAGTCATTTACCTGGACTAAGAAGTGTTATAGATCTTTTAAGGAGTTAAGGTTGATTCTAACAAGTGATAATGGTTTTAGAATACCAGATGAGGGTGTGGAGTATTTAGCATATTAATATGTCTATGGAGTAGGGATCGACTGCGTATTGATATAGAGGTAAGAAGTGATCACATATGGGTTGAGTTAGTTGAGACCCCATGAGTAACACTACACAACTCATGACCCAGAGTTAGCAGCACTAGTCTTCTCCCTAAGGATGTTGAATAAATATCTTCAAGGAGAGAACTTTGTTATTTACTCAAAACATCCGAGTCTTAGGTATGTATTCATGAAAATATATCTGAACTTGAGACAGAGGCACTAGTTTTATTTCCTATAGGACTATGACTTAGATATATTCTACACACCTAGTAAGGGAAACATGGATACATACGCACTTAGTAGGAAGTACATTTCTCATCTGGTAGAGGAGGCCTCTAAGTATTTGGATTATTTTTAGCTAACCTTGGTAGATGATAGGGGTGAATCTTATCTTTAGTTGATGGTGTTGGATCCTCCACCTATCCAACGTGTGAGGGAGGATCAGTTATGATACATCGACTCTGATACCCTATATGAAACTGTATCCTTATAAGATTCACCTAATGGATTTTCTAAATAAGGGAATCACATCATCCTTTTCTAGAGATAGACAATGGTTCTAATCACATTGTTATAGGAGGTTATGATAAAGCTTCACACTTCTCATTTGTATGTACATCCCATTATAGGGAAGATGTAAAGATACATTAAACTATAGTTTTGGTGCGATGACATGAGGAAGAGCATGGACGAGTTCATGTAATGGTGTCTCACAAGTCAGTAGATGAAGGCTGGGCAATAGGTTATGGTGGGTTTTTTGTAGGCTCTTGAGATCATAAAGTGGAAATGGTATTACAGATCCATGGACTATATGATAGGGATTCCATGGATAGTGTGAGTCCATGATTCCATGTAGTTCATAGTTCACTGACTTTCCATGTTGGAACACTCTCTTTCTTTCAAGGAATAGAGGTTGGTGGAGAGTTTATAGAAGATTTATGTATGGTAGATCTCCCTTCTTCATGGGGTTACCTTGATGAGTATTTCTGAACATGATGTGAACTTCACATCATGGATTTGGGGAGGCCTGTAGAAGGAATTAGGGACCCAGTTAAGGATGAGTGCAACATTCCACCCCTAGATGGATGGAAAGACCAATCACACTATCCAATTGTTGGAGAATATATTGAGATCTTTCATTTTATACATTAGATAGATCGAGGAAGATCACTTTCCTTTGGTAGAGTTTTCTTTTAATAATAACTAATAATCTACTATTTGTATGGAACCCTTTTGTGTCCTTTTTCAGGATACTATAATAAACTAGGCTTCTCAGACATGTATATTATATCATTTTTTATGATTATTAATTAAATTACACAAAGTAACACCTATGGAACATAATATATTAGTTCCATTGGAAAAATCAAACACAATCCTATAACCTAGTGGAAGATCTTCAATGAAACCCATAAATATATTCCCATTAAGTGAACTTCATAGGTATACCCTGCATAAAAAATTTCTTCATAACTTGGAATAAGGAAACATAGGAAATGGTGATCTCAAATTTTATATTGGGTTTACAATTTCCTAAAAAAATACTTTGAGGTGAATGGGATAACCATGAATCTCGTGTACTGATCATCATGATCCTTTTAGCAGGCTCGATATGAGCTTTAATAAGGTCATTAATGTGATGGAGATGAATACAAAGAGAAGAATCCATGCTTCTCTGATGGAGATGTAGTGATTTTGGGTTTCATGATTGATGATTCCCTTGGTTGTGTGTGCTTGGATGATGATTCACCCATTTTGGTTGGTTTGGTTTGTTTTTGTTTTTTCCATAATTAGTTTATGTTTGGGGAATCTTCTTTGGGTATGCCATTAAAATAATACCAATATACAATCATGTGTTTTTGTTTTTCCCATAATTAGTTTATGTTTAGGGAATATTTTCTGGTTTTTTTTGTTTTTTCCATAATTAGCATTTTCCTATTTTGATGGGAGTTTGTTTTGAGGGGAAATAACCCATGAAAATCATGTTGTGAATGGGTTACACAATATGAAATTTTCATGTTCCAGGGTTTAAATAGGTAGTTTATTCGAATCCCTCCTCAATTGATTGTACTTATTCCCTATCGCATTTTGGGTTTCATCCCCCTTGATCTGTTGGTTCTGGTTAATGCCCATTAGCATTCGATGGTAATCCCTTATATTCTTCTTGGTTGTTTTCCTTCTGTTATTCACCTGATGATCTGCTATAAGGTGGTGCGGTTTTTGTTAACTCTGTGAGTTGGGTTGTGTTTTTGATAACCCTTGATACGGTGTAGGTTTATTTTTGGGTTTTTTGTGTAGTTGTGGTTTGTGGGAATTTCTTCTTCACACTATGGTGCACAACAAATGGGAAACCCTTCTATGAGGTAGGTAATTCCTTCGTTTCTCAATTTTCTGTATCACATGGGAGGGGTTTACGCTTCTTTGTCTATGGGGGATGGTTTTCACTATCCTAATCAAGATAAATTAATTGATTAATTGAAACTAAAGTGGAAGGTGGAATGATTTGCGTGCTTTTACATCTTTGATATTATTATGATTTTGTGTTTTTATGGGCTGAATACCCTATTGAAAATCATGGTTGTTGGGAACCTTTTCTTGCACGATATTTATTTTGATATAGAAACCTTGTTACAGGTTCTTGTGATATCACACCAAAATAGAAATTGGGTAACCATATATATTTTCCAAATTAATATTTTCCCCTTTGATTAATGTATTTTGTGATAACTCTCCCAAAATAAAGTGAAATGTGACAAAATCCCCTCTGTTAAAACTGTAAAATGTTCTTTGACATGTTGTGATGTGTGGTCGTGCTGGTGGAGGATGTGATGTGTGGTTGCGATGTAGTGTGGGGTGATGTTTAGTTTATTTATCCATGATTTTGGGGCGGTGATGTGATGGTTTGTTTGATCATACTTTAATGGTAGCGAGGTGATGATTCATTTGGTTATTATTTTTGGTTGGTAAAGTGATGGTTCATTTGGAAGTTCTTTTGGGGTGGTGAGGTGATTATTTGTTTCATTATTCTTGTTGGGTCGTGAGGTGATGGTTCGATGGGAATGATGAGTTGTTTATGATGTATGCTTGTGTTGTTCTAAAATCCTAGGTAGTGATGGATAATTATTTAATAATTATTGAAATGGTTGGAGTTGAATGGATATTGGGATTGGTTGGAAATGAGAAATGTGGCTTATGGCTTGAGTGGTGTTATGAATTTTAGTGGTGGTAGTGAATGTGTTAGTGTTGTGAGTTGGTTAGTATTTTTTTTTGAACCCAGAGGATGGGATTGTGTTTGGATTATATATACTTTCATATTCCTTATGATTTCTATACACACTTACCCACATAGAACACTCTATGACAACACCCATATTTTCAAACTGAGGGTGTTTTTTCTAACATCCCAATGATGAGGATTGATGACTAGTTACCCACTCTGCCTTGTTATCCCTTCTAGGTGAGTAGATATGTAGAGGTTGTGATTTTCAAAGGTCTGTTAGTGCACTAGGTGATGGTTCAAGTTACTTCAGGTATGATGTGATATGACCGTGTTGTGGGATGTTTTATGGTTGTGTTTTTGTGTAACTTCCACCAATCTTCCACTCTCTCACACAGCTAAAAAGGGATGGTTAGAAGACCTTAAGTATGCCTCCCCTTATTCTAGAGGCCTTCGACAAGCATTGGGGGTGTGAACAGTATAGTGGAAATACCATACCCCCTGGTTATAGAGTTACAACACTACATAAAAATCATATACCAATAATAAATAAATACCAGAGTACGAAAATAATGGGAAAATGCAATACCATAGAAAACAGACAATGGAATATTACTGAATAATCCAATAAATAATTACGGAATAATGTAATGATGTTCTAGAATGTAACTAAATTCATGCTAGATGTAATAAAAAAAGACTAGTAGACTCAAATAAATTCTCCAATTTCCCAAGACTGAAACCCCATACCGGTTCCATCAGTAAACACTAGCCTGTCCAGCAATCAAAATTCAACATTAAGGTCATTTTCCCTTATCCAATCCTTCATCCATGTAATCTGCTAGGGTACCAAATGATGGCCTAAAAAGGGTGTGAGTATAACATAGTAGGTCAGCACCACCGTGTCTAAAAAAATTATTATGATAAAAAGTGCACGGAATAACACAATAACAAGTGTATTAATTAATTAAACAAATAAATTAATACCAAATCAACCTGCTTCGGCACCATACAAGAATGTCTCTTATCATGTCTCACAACCATGCCTACCATAACCATATGACCATGGTAAACATAACCTATCTCGGCACCATGCCAAAATTTCTTTGAGCATGTCTCACAACCATTCCAACCATAACCTTATAACCAAGGTATAAATTACACAAATCTGGGTCAAACCTGCTATATAAGAATTTTAGGATTAAATCAGGTTTAATCTCGGTATATAAGCATTTCATCATGTGTCACAGGTCATAGACCACTATATCAGCATTTTGGCAAGTGTTTCTAATCATTTCCTACTATATAAGCATTTTAGCATGTCAGCTAGGCATATCCAACTATATATTCATTTTAGCATGTACACTAGGCCAATTCCTTATATAAGTATTAAACAATGTGTCACTTGGCATTGCCTGATATATAAGAATTTAAGCATGTGCCATTGGAAAAACACCCTATATAAGCATTACATCATATAAATCACAACACAAGTCATAGAAACAAGGATATCAAAATATCACCTCATATGTATCAATGGTTAATTATGAAAATTACCATTTATCTTTCAATTAAACATTTATAAATCAATTGGTCATAACCAATAACATGCAAGATATCTCAATAATCAATCCAATCCACGGTGAATCTATATCAATATAACACCCTAATCCCATGTCATGCTAAACACACTTTAATACATTAAAAAATTCATTTATATTAAAGGTTTATCTCACCCAAACGGTATCCACAAGAGAGGTCAAAAACCAATTAGATAAAAAAGGAAACCTGGTAATAATTCAATCATTTCTTTCTAATTTATTTGTTGCATGATATATAGGGGGAATTTCAATATTACCCATGTTGGACAATTATAAAACCACAGGGTTAAGGTTTAGACACCCTACCTTTAACTAGAGACCAACCAACGCTTCCAGTAGGACTCACCAGTAAGAACAAAGGAAAAAATGATTATAAGAAGGTTAATAGATCCTAATTGATCACGATAAAAACCAGAAATCCACACAATCATAATATTACACCACAATGATCAGAGAATGATGAAATAGAAGAGAAAACTAAAGTAAAAACTCTTACCAAGGATCATATTTCTTAAGATGGATGTTCAGAATCAATGGAGGTTCTCCAAAATCACCTGGAAAACACCCTAGGGTCAAGAGAATAAGGATACATGTGATTTAGAAATAAATATCTACCAAACAACATAGAAAATATGCTCCAGAAATTACATGGCATATAATATAGTTACATGTCGTGTAATTATTTTTAGAAAGATACGATGAAAATCTTGTTGCCTCATCTTAATATTAAATTCTCCCATACATTATATGACATCTAACCAATTTACATGGAGTCTAAATATTCTACAAATTTTTTTCGAACAATTTTTCTTATAAAAGTACTAAACCCCCATTAAATCTTCTCCACTTACCAAGAACCCATGGTAACACTTGACCCATTTAATTGGACTCCAATAATTCAAACAGAAACACTGAACTACTCTCATTGTGGATCATTTCTAGTTTTTTTCATGTTTACTCACAACCCAAGTCTATGTTCATTCAAACAAATAGATATCCACACAAATTAAGTCATTTCCCCCCCAAAAAGGATCTTCATCTCCAAACAAGACTCATCCACCAAGGCTCAAATGAAATACTCAAAGAGGGAATAGCCTAGAAAAAGATGGGATCTTACAACCTCCCAACCATATAATATCTCATCCTCAAGATGATAAAAGCGTCGTTATGCAGTCTTGATGAAAAAGTCTAACCACTATTTTTTGATATCATACTCCCTCTCTCGGGTCTCCTCTTGAAGTCACCCATGCTGCTACTACACTCGAACCAAATGAATCACCCTACCTCAGAGATACTTCCCACTATGATCTAAAACCTATATCAGATTCTCCTCAAAGGATGAATCATCACTAAGCTCAATTTATGCTACGTCTATCATGTGATAAGGGTCTGAATAATATCTCGAAATTCGCAACATGTGGAAGATATCATGCATGGAACTGTAGCACTATGGAAGATCTAATTGGTATGCCACTTGACCAACCCCATCTACTATCTCAAACATCCTAATAAACCAGGGTCATAGCTTTCCCTATTTCCTAATACAAAATTTCCCCAAACTAGGAGACACCTAAAAGAAAACATGATGACCAACCTCAAACTCCATAGACCATCTCTGATGGTTAGCATAAGTTTTTCTTCTAATCTATACAGTCACTAACCACTTCCTGATCAACAGAACCTGCTCTGATTTCTCCTGCATGAGACTAGGCCCAACTAGTGTTGGCTCACCTACCTCCAAAAAACAAAGAGGTGAACAACACATCCTTCCATACAAATACTAAAAAGGTTTCATCTTTATTGATTCATATATTTTTTTATTATGTGAAAAATCCACAAGTTCCATATGCTACTCCCATGAACCACCGAGATCCATAACAAAATCCCTAACATATCATCTATAACCTAAATAGTCCACTCATATTGATCGTCAATATAAGGATGAAATGTTGTTCTAAAAAGAACATGTGATTATAGGGAATTTTGAATACACTTCTAGAACCTCAATGTGAAATGAGGATCTCTGTCTGAAAAAATACTCCTCGGAACATAGATCTTCCAAACTACCTCTCACACATAAGGATTACCTCAATCATCAATTGTGAAGTTCTCCCTGATAAGAAAAAAGTGGGATACCTTTGTTAGTCGATCCAAAAACACTTCAAAAACATCATTATTATTGGTTTTCCTAGGTAATCCTATCATAAAATCTATAGCGGTGACACCCCATTTCCAATTAGGAATGGGGAAAGACTACAAAATCCCAGTTGGCATCTAATTCTCAGCATTCACCAAATGATGAGTGAAAAATCTCAAAAAAAATCCTAATAACTCCTTCATTCCTGAAAACTAGTACTATCTACAGTTATCATGATACATCTTTTTAAAACCAGGTTGTACCACCCATATTAAAGCATGAAACTCCCTCATCTTCTCCTTGTGAAATCCTGTTGGAACCCATACTTAACCATGGAAAATAATAGAATTTACACAACTAAGAGACCAACCCAAGGTATCTACCCACCATATAAGTTATCTTTCATAACTAATCCCTCAGAACTAGATAACTTCTCTGTCTTAATTTGGTCCAAAATAATGGGTATAACATATGTTGAAGTCAGAGCTAATCATCCCTGAGACTCCTAAACATCAAGATTCATGTATGCAAAGAGGGACATCACTTTCCACTCATATCAAGACTCCCATACTGCCTCTACCTCTATCTTTTGTCTTAATACATCAATAATGATATTTCCCTTTCTCGGTGTATGATCCAACTTGAAGTCAAAAGACTATATATACACAACCCACCTACCCTTATGAAGGTTCAAGTACCACTGAGAAAAGATTTACCTAAGGCTCTTGTAGTCTTTGTATACCATAAACCTCTCACCCATGAGATAATGTCTCCATCATCTTCGATAATGTACCAATGATACTAACTCCAAATCATGAATATGATAATTCCTCTCAAGTGGTCTTAGTTTTTTGGAGCCATAATTAACCACTTGATCCTCCTGCATCATAACAGCTCTGAGTCCAACTCTAGATGCATTACAGTACACGATATATACTTTACCCAACATAGGTAAAGTGAGGATAAAAGTTGAGGTCAGACTATCTTTTATCTCCTGAGAATCTCTCTCATAATCATCTGACCAAACAAAATTCACCCCTTTCTTGTTCAGAACAGACATCAGTGTTTCCAAATGAAAGAAGTCCTAGATAAAGCACCGATAATAACTAGTTAAACCTAGAAAGCTCTGAATATCAAGTAAAATCTTGGTTTTCTCCCAATATATGGTTGTAACTTTATATAGGAACACTAAAACTATTCCCTATTAGATGAAATATCCTAAGAAGTGAAATTTATCAATTCATAAATTGGATTTAGTTAGCATAGTGTAAATTCGGTCCTCTCTCAATGTACTCATGATGATGTCAAGATATTGGGCATGCTCGTATGCTGACTAGGATTACACTAAGACATCATGCAAAAAAACCACTATAAACTAGTCCTAAAAAGGATGAAATATATTATTATTTAAGGCCATGAATATCATCCTTGCATTGGTAAAACCAAATAGCATCACTATGAACTCATACGAGCCATACCGACTCCTAAAAGTAGTTCTCAGTATATTTGATGGTATCACCCTCAATGGATGGTATCCTGATCTCAAATCGATTGTTGAGAATATATTAGCACCTCTTAACTGATATAAGAGATCGTCAATGAATGGAAGAGGATACTGGTTATTGACCATCATCTTTTTCAATCTCATATAATCCACTTGTAAGCGTAAATTCCCATTAGCCTTATTGGTGAAAATAAGTGGAGAACCCTAAGGATATGTACTAGGCTATATAAAACCTTTATATTCTAGGTATTAAAACTAAAATTTCAACTCCCAAATATCTTTTGGTTCCATTCTATAAGGGGGATATAAACTATCTCTACTCCTGCCACTGAATCGATCATAAACTCGATCTCTCGCTCAAGCGGTAAGCCATATAAATCATTAGGAATGATATCCTAAAAATGGTCTACCAATGGAGGAAAAGAATCATGCTACATTCCACCATTATTGAGAGAAATACCAGTTATCGGATCCATGATACAATATAATCTACATCAAATTGGCCCTTCATAACAAGCCTAAAGAACACACTCACCCAAGTTAGAATAGTTTCCACCTTTTGGAGATAGAAAGGTAACCCTCCTTTGTTAATATTCGATATGAGCCTGGTATAGAACTAACCAATTCATACCAAGAATCAAATCCAAGCCTTTCATTTCCATCATTAATGATTCCCAAATGAAATGGTAACCCCCAATAAATGGGGAATATGCCTTACAATGATTGATATTCTCTGACCGTACTCCCAACTGTGTGTCGATGGTCAAAACACCATCCAATATATACACATTCTAGCCAAAAAATTACAATAATTGTGGATAAAAATGGAATTCGATGATATTGTATCAAAAAAACACAATAATGTGTAAATTATACAAGAATCCTACCTCTGATAAGTAGACGGTCATGCATCCACACTAGACCGAGTAGGTTGCATAACATGCAACTGAACAGCTTCTATGCCCTAGGATCTAGCCTGACTACACTGAGTTATACCATTTGTGTGGTACTTCCATTCCTACACTAGGGTACCATGTCCCATACCTTGACTAGAATGTCTTGTGGACCTCTAGTTACCTGTCTACTAAGGAGTATATGAGTCCTTCCCAAACTCTAGTACTTTTCCAGATCTACTTCCATTACATTGATGTTGTATGCCCCAAAAAAACCTCAGTATGTGGCCCAATATACTGTAATCATGACACTTCAAATTTGGGTATGAAAATTGAGTACTTTTGTGGACCATATTTATACACTAATAGCACTATAACAAAACATGGTCCTAATATGGATGCCCAATTCCCTGACTGTTCTACACACTATTTCCTTGGTGAAAACTATCATTACTACGCTTCTATCCACTCGAATAAGAGTTCATAGTTTTCCCTAACAAAATTTCATGGCAACTGATTAGGGAATCTCTCAGATTTCCTTATGTTATGAGTACCTAAGTCATCACATCTTTAAAACTAATCAGAAATAATAGGTTTACCTACAACCTGATCTCATAGGGAAAACCATCCAAAAACTGTATTTCCCAAGATATATCATCAGTTGATAAGGAAGATGAAAAATATTGTAGGTCAATGAAATGTATAGTGTAGTGTAGTAATAAAGTTTCATCCTATGTCAGGTGCATGATCTAGTGGTCATTATCTTCCCTCAACGTCTCGGGATAGAAATAGCTCAGGAACATCATCTCGAAGTCCTTCCAAGATAACTCATCCTACTACCATGCTTACTCCAGAATGTCCCAGCAGTGCTTGGATGGTCCACAAAGAATATAAGAAGAATGTTTAACTCTTCTATCTACATGTGTCTCTAGATGCTTTAATATCATCTGGACTGACTTGATCCAGAACTTGTCTACCTGGGGGTCTACTTCCCTAGCAAACATAGCAGGACATTGTAGATGAAACTCTCTCTTCAACTCATACATCAAAGGAAGGGTGTGGACAATCTCTCTTTCCACGGATCTCGTGACCCTTAGGAATATTTCAGGAAGTTAAACATCCATCTGATCCTCAGGAACAATAGTAAGATCTGGTTCAACTGCATTAGGAGCATGCTGATTTCCACTCTTCTGACGCCCAACATGAAGAATACGGGGAAGAATTTTCTCTACAATAAAAAAACACCCCTTTGAACATTGGCTATAACAACAAGGTCAACCTCAACAGGTGAAAAAAACATATAACTACTAACTCATGGTATCTATAAATGTTAATTAAAATTTTTTATCGAGAAATAACAGTTTATTTATTTCATTTATTAGATATAATAGGCATCACATATCATATTTCAATAGGAAATTACATATCACATGAAATAAATGTGTCCATATCATGAATAATTCATGTCAATATATATCCCTACTAGTCTATCATGATTCATGAATACTCATCTCATGCCATATCAGGCCATGAGTATAAATCTCAAGAACTAATGTCATCATGAAATAATAACCTCACACAACATGTGAATCACTAAGGGTGAAATAACATCAAATATAACAATCAAATATTATAAACATCAATCCACCCTTGGGAACTCATATTTCCCCATACATGGGATAGCTAAAACCATGAAAAAGCTCATTACCATGTCCCAACATATCCTAGTCTACTTTTATCGTTCCCAAATAGTAAAGCAACAACAAATAAACCGATTTTCCTTTGATACCACTTTATGATGTCCCTCAATCAGGAACTCTCTCACATAGACAAAAAGGTTTGGTTACGAGACCTCAAGCATGCCTCCCCATATGAAAAAGGCTTCTAACTATCAATAGGGTGTGATAAGTATACTGGGGAGACTATAAATCTAGTTATAGAGTTACAACATAATGGAAAAATATTATAAATATAATAAATAAAAGTCATAGTGTTGATATAATGGAAGAAATGCAATATAGAAGAAACCCAACAACGGTAGCTAACTGAATAATTCAATAAATAAATAAGGAATAATGTAATGAAGTACTGGAATGTAACTAAATTTCATGTTATATTTAATAAAAATAAAAGACTATAATACTCTAATAAATACTCAAAATTCCCCATCACCAAACCCCATGTTGATCTCATCTCTAAACTCTATCCCGTCCAGAAAACAATATCCAAAAACAAGTCCATTCTCCCTTGTCCAATCCGGAATCCATGTAATATTCTTTGGTACCAAATGGCGGACCAAATAGGGTTTGAGTATAAATCATTATCTCAACACCACCATGTCTAAACAAAACCATTCTAAGAAAAAGTGCATGAAATAATACAATAACAAGTTTATTAATAAATTAAACAATCAAATTAACACCACATCAACCTGCTTCAGAACCATACCAGAATGTCTCTATGCATGTCTCTCAACCATACCACCCATTACTATATAATCATGGTAAAACATAACCTGCCTCGATTCCATGTCGAAATGTCTTTGAGAATGTATCACAACCATTCCAACCATAACCTTATCATCAAGGTATAAATTACACAAATCTAGGTCAAACCCTCTATATAATTATTTTATAATTTAATTAGGGATGAACCCGGTATATAAGAATTTCAGAAAATGTCACTGGGCATATCCCAGTATAACAACATTTCAGCATGTGTAACTAGGCATATCCCACTATATAAGCATTTAAGTAGGTCAACTGGGCATAGCCCACTATATAATAATTTAATCTTGTACATCCGTCCAACACCCTTTATAAACATTACATCATGTTTCATTGGGCATATCCCACTATATAAGAATTTATGCATGTGTTAATGGGAAAATTCCCTATATAAGGATTATAGAATAGAAATCACAATATAAGTCATATCAAAAAGGATATCACAATATCACATCATATGTAAGAATGGTTAATTATGAAAATTACCATTTATCTTTAAATTAAACATTTCATAAATCAATTGGTCATAACCAATAACATGCTAGTTACATATATAAACAAACCAATCCAAGTTGAATCTATATCATGAAAAGACCCAAAACTAATTTCATGTTAAACACACTTTGATCCATGAAACAAATCATTTATATTCAAAGGTTCTCTCACACGAACGGTATCCACAAGAATAGTCAATAACTAATTGGATCCAAAGGGACTCAAAGGTGAAATTCAATTCATTATTTTTAATTTATTAGGTTCATGATATGTTGGGTAAATCTCAATATTTCATATAATAGAAAATTATCAACCTATAGAGTTAAAATTTAGACCCCTAGCCTTTAAATAACGATCAACCAACACTTTCAGCAGGATTCACCAATAATAATGAAGTCGTAGATGATCGTAAGAAGATTCATAGATCATAATAAACCCGGATCAAAACCAACAATGAAAAATGTTAAGATATTACACAGCAACGATTGGAGTACAATGGAAGATAAGATAAAACTGAAGAAACCCCACTTACCAAGGATAATATTTCTCAAACAGGATGTCTGGAATCAGGGGAGGTGCTCCAAAATCACCTAGAAAACACCCTAGGGTGGATATGAGAGGTCTTCACATAAGTTAGAAATAAAAATCAACCGCATGAAATTTTTTAAAAATCTTTTTTGGAAAATTTCACAATATGTGATACAATTACACATCTTGTAATTCTTTTTAGAGGGACACACCAAAAAACCCATCACCTTGTCTGAATATAAAATTCTCCCAAACATAACATGACATGTAACCCATTTACATGGAGTTTAAATGTTTTGTAGATTGTTTTCAAACTATTTTCCTTATAAAATACTAAAACCCCCTCTAAGGATTCTCGGCTTACTAAAAACCCATGGTAACACTTGACCCATTTATTTAGACTCCATTAATTCAAACATAATCCCCAAATCGCTCCATGTGTGGATCCTTTCTAGTTTTTCTCAAGTTTCTTCACATACCAAGTTTGGGTTCATTCAAAAAAACAAACATCCATGAATTTTAAGTCATTTTCCCCAACAAAGGATCTCCTTATCTAAACAAGACTCGACCACCAAGGCTCAAATGAAAAACTAAAAGAGGGGTGTACCTATAAAAATTAAGGATCTTACATCATTCATGGTGTGAGGAGGTAATGAGGTTAATGTATTTCATGTTCATTATGCCCTACTACTCTGGTTATAGAAGTGTTTGTGATGTGATAGACCAAGTGTGTTTGGGTGAGAAGAGATGTGACCGTGCTATGGGGCAGTGGCTCCGATGTCTAGAGGTGTGATGTGATGTAACCATGTTTTTGGCCAGTGGTATATGTTAGATGGAAGATATGGGAGAACCATGACATATGATATTGGGGTTTGAGAGTGGAAAAATAGTGGTAAAGTGGTGTGGGGTGACCTATATCAATATGCTTCTTATTATGTTATTATACTTGGCTTAGATTTTTTTTCATTCCTTGGTGATGTTGGGATGGATAGTTGACCTATATATGTGTTTTTTATTCTATTTTTTACTCACAGGTGCATTACTTTCCTTCTTTAACATGTGCAAGAGAGACTTTGGTTTTCCTATCGAGTATACTTATATGCTCACCCTATGTATATAAAATAATTTTCATGTTTTCAAGAGGATTATGTGGATCGTTATGGATAGTATTAACTCAAATATTTTTTGGATAGTTTTTATGTCACTTCTTTACCTTTGATTTAGGGTATTCACTTTTGGAGACTTTTATCAGTATCATTTTTATTTATGCATGCATTATGTGATGGTTTTGGTTTCTTTTTATATTATATCATGGTGTTCCTTGTGGATGATTCATCTTATATCTCAATCCTATATTATTATAGAGAGTGATACCTCCCATTTTATGATATTTGTATACCCTCTGTGATAGTTTCCAACCTGGGGCCTATTGGATTTGGGACTCGAGGGTCATTATCTCTCTCCCCTCATTACGATATCATTAGTGGGAGGGGTTGTGACAATGTCTGTACATGTGTATGGGTATGTATGTGGATATACGTCTTTGTGTGTGTGTGTGTGTATCTATATGTGTGCGTGTGTGTGTGTTCATAAGTGTATGAATATGTGTATTTATGTGAATATATATGCATGTATATGTATGTGTGTGAATATATGTATATGAATGTGTATGTGTATGTATATGTGTATGTGTATGTGTATGTGTATGTATTTGTATGAGTACGTGTAATTGTATGAATGTATATGTATTTGTACATGTAGGTTTGGGTGTATGTGTATATATATGTGTATGTGTAGGTGTATGTGTTTGTGTTTGTGTTTGTGTTTGTGTTTTTGTATGTATATGTAAGTCTATGTGTTTGTGTATGTGTATGTATTTGTATGTGTGTTTGTATGTATGTATATGTATGTGTACGTGAATGTCTAGGAATATACATGTGTGTATATATATGTATGTAATGTGTATGTATAATAATATATCATTATATAACAAGAAAATCCATTTGATTTTTCAACATGACTTATCTCATTATAGTATTTGTTAAATTTTATTCGTTTTTAACATTTATTTGTTTAATATTATTTTTTCATTTTTAACAATTCTCAATTTTGAATGTTTTCTTTAATTTATTCATTTTTTATACTTCATCGTTTTTAATATTTATTTATTTGTAATATTTATTCATTTAATATTTTTTTAAATATATTCACATGTGAGAGTTATTTATAGTTTCTTAAATATTAACACTCACAAATTTTAATATGTATGTAATTTATATAATTAATATTTATTAGTTTTTATTTTAATATATTTGTATTTAAATATTTATATAGTTATTATTTATTCATTTATAATTAGTACTTCATTATAAATCTATGGTTTTTAAATATAATTTTTTAATATTTTTTTATTATAATAATTATTATTTTTAATATTTCATTAATTTATATAATTAAGATTATTAATACATTTTTTAAATTTTTTTTGAAAATTTACCCATTTTTAATTATTAAATTTATTTTATTTTTAAAATTCATTCATTTATTATTTCCTATTAATAATTAATACAAATTCTCTATTAATATTTTTGTAATGTATTCATTTTTAATATTTATTCATTCAATATTTCTGTAATTTATTCATTTTTAATATTTATTTATAAATATTTATTTATTAATATTTAATATTTATAATTTTTTTTAATTTACATAATTAATATTTATTAATTAATATTTTATTATTTTTTATTTAAATATTTATACAGATATTATCACTTTATTTTTAATTTTTAATTTATTTTAAATCTTTTTAATTTAAAATCATTTATTATTATTATAATTTTAATATTTAATCATCTATATTTTTTTCAATATATATAATTTATATAATTTATTCATTTCTAGTATTTTAAAACATATATAATTAATATTATTTATCCATTTATCATAATATTAATGTATTTATCATAATATTATCAAATTTATTAATATTTTTAATATAAATAATATCGTCTACTTATTTTTAATATTTATTGTTCCAACGAGCCTGTAGCCAAGTGGTAGAGGATCCTGATTTGCATCAAAAAAGGCGACGGTTTGAAATTTGGCAGGGGTGAATTTTTGAGTAACTGTAGTAGTTGTTGTAGTGGTTACAAAATCAATAGAACTATTCACCCAAATAATACCTACAAGCCACATAATTGGGCCTTCGGGACACCATTGGCCTCCCGTCCACAGTGCCTCCTGGCCACCACAGAGTAGTAGGTGATTTAGAGTGGCCACCCGATTAGTGCAATGCATTAGGTTGGCAGTGTAGCTTGGCTTTAGACATCACTGTTGAGTGGGAAACTCAAAAGAACAATAGGTGCATCGAAACCTATTAATTGGACCTCTCACCACTTAAGTATAAGGGGTTCTCTTCCATGACATTGCAAAGGGTGGAACAGTGTGAATTTTCTTCACATAGGGGATGACACATTGTGTGTATGTTGATGACTAGACAGGTAAAGCGACACATCTCGGCAGGCAGCATGGCATGGTGACATGCTGGTATTGTTGGGTGGGCAGCTCAAAAGGGCAATAGGTATGCTAGAACCAATCATTTGGCCCTCTACCCAGAAGTGGGTTTAGTATGGGTAACCTTCAACACATTCACGGTAGGGCGGTACGATGCAATAACTGATGGTAGGGGGAATCACAGCAAGAATACTAGGATCATGATGTGAAGTTTTACTACACAACTTGGGACTTCAAGTCATCTCCTTCAGCTTTCATGCCACAGGACCTTTGGACCATCAAATTGTAATGGTCATTCGATCCACTAGGCCTTTCGGATAAGGGTTACATCATCCAACTGAAAAGAGAGATTTCTTTACTTAATAAAAATGGCGCATTTCCCCTACCTATTTAAAAAATATATACTTTTTTCAATTAATTTATTTTCAATAATTATTATTTTTATTATAATTTAATTTTAAATATTCATTTTTAGATAATTAGTCATTTATTTTATTTTGTAAATTTTATTTTGGTGTATTTATTTTAAAAAATACCACTTTTATTTATCAGCGCTATTTTAAACGATGATAAAAAATTATTAACACTAACTGATAAGAATTGATAAATTAATCACTTATCAATTCTTATTACTTTCCACTAATAAAGGTATGATTTATCAGCATCTTTTTAGCACTGATAAATTTACGACATTAAGAGCGCTAAAAAGAATTGATAATCTTATTGTTATCAATGCTTTCTATTTTAGAGCTGATAAGTGTGTATTTTATCAATGATTTTTACCAACACTGATAAAACCCCTTCTGCTATTTTAAAATAACCCTAACCAATATCACACTTTATTGTGATGTTCAAGCTCTTGTGAAAATTGAATCATGTTGTCACCTCCCTCATATCTTTCAAATCGATTGAATAATAAATCGAAGGTATGTTAGTCCTTTCTCATCTTTAATCTATCTTTAATCATTTTTATGAATTTTTTTCTTCTCCATATGCTCTTATTTTATTCATTATATTTTTCTGTTATTTTCATGATTTTTTTGTTCTTATCTATGGTGTGAGGGGTAAGGGTGAACTGGATACAAGTAGAACACTAAACCCCAACAAGACCGGAATGGAGTTTTAAAATTCGAAGTTGAAAGGTATAGAACCATAAGAACAAGATGCAACAAAGTAATAGAAAGAGAAAGAACATAGTTATTTAACATGCTTTGGACCCTTGGGAACCAACGTTCATGAAAATAACATCACCTAACTCATCCATTTTTTATTCTCAAAGAAAAAAAACACTACAGTAGAAAACCAGCAAGAATCAAAATAGAAAAAACCAGAAAATAAGTATATAAGATTCACAGGATTTATAATAAATAAAACTAAAATGGTAATTATAGTGCTAGAGTGGGTAGCACTCCAGCATTCACATTCTCTTCAGGCTGGAAGCATTATGTGTGATGCCCCTGAATCTGAAAGTTCTTCTCAAGTTCATGCTCATGGAACTATCACCAAAAGGGGAATTACTTCTTCCTCCAAGGAAGGATTTCATTTCCACCATAAAACCATAAATTATATGAGGTCCCACTACTAAAAAACTGGGTTTATCTAGTGTTATGGTATTAATAGTTATCTATAAAAGAACTATTAAAGACCCCCTTTATCAGTGCTAGAAAAAGTGTTGTTAAAGGAGGACCTTTATCAATTCTTGTAAAAAAGCATTGATAAAGACACCCCCTATTAGTACAAGTAAAAAATCACTAGTAAAATATTCATTTATCATTGATTCTAAAAAATCACTGATAAAGGGTTTATTTCCAAAAATATATCATTAACAGACACCCGTAGGAGTAGTTATGGCTGTTTGGAGGCCTTCTGGGCATTTTAACCTATATAGAGGTGATCAAGGGTTTCCGTGGGACACTAAGATATATATCTCATCTCAAGATTTTATTTTATATGTCGTAGATTCAAAATTGACACCCAATTTAGATGTTATGGTCATTTTAAAGGTCGTCGAATTTCAAAACCCCTTAAAACCCGAGAAACCCTAAAAACCATAAAAACCATTGAAAGATCACAAATTTCAATCTGAGAGTCCATTTTATCTCCACAACTAGTAAAATAAAAGCTTCTAAAATCAGACAAAACCACATTAGATTTAAATCATGTGATAATCAATGTAATAAAATATATTTCAGTTTCAAAAAAGATGAAAATCAAACTCGAACTTCAAACGACGATAATTTTTGATATGGGTGTCTGTTTGGGCTCCACCATATATTAAATCAAATCCTATGATGAGATATATGAAAAAAGGGTCTTGGATTAAGTTATACAAGATTATTCCAATTTTTATCCCCAAGAAAATCCCAGAAGGCCTCCAAAACTGAGTTTTTTGTCTCCGACCCTGGTTTCTTAAAATAAAAACGTTTATACCTTCTAATATGGGTGTCCGTTCAGCCTGAACCACATATAGTATCATATCTAGTTACATGATATTTTATTTTACTGGTTTTGGAGCTAAAATATACGACCAAATCATAATTTATGCTCATTTTATGGTTTTAGGGGTTTAGGGTTTTCAGAGTTTCTGAACATTTTTTGTGTTTTAAGGGTTTTTACGTTAATATCCATTTTAAAAAAATTATATAAATAAATATTTATTTAATTATATATATATAATAATAATATATATATAATAATATATATATAAATATATAAATATACGGATAAAAAATATAAATAAATATATATTCATATGTAGATATATTATCTAATGTAAAACAAAACAGTATAGGGGAGTGGAAAATGTGACAGTGTATATGCGCTAGAGATCTCAGTTTCGAAACTCGTTAAAAGTAGGGGCATGCGCTGGGGGTGGACTATCTAAATAACTGTTAAAGGGGTGGGGTATCACTGATAAATAAGGCGGAGTGTGGGGAATTGCTGATAAAAGGGGAGGTGGGGTGGCGCATGAAAAAACATTGTACCCTTTATCAGTGCTTTTTTTAGCGCTATTAAAGGTAGCCTTTAATAATTCTAAAAAAGTTATGATAAATATCAACTTTAATAGTGCTAAAATTGCGGATAAAGGCCTCCTTTATTAGTACTAAAAAATCACTAATAAAGACCCTCTTTGTTAGTAATTTTTTAGCACTGTTAATGGGGGCCTTTATCAGTGTTTTTTATGAGCACTGTTAAAGTTAAATATTTAAAATCACATACATTATCATCACTTCTATAGCATAGATAAATTACTTTTACTAGAACTATTAACATCTTGATTTATAGTAGTGTCCGAGAAACTATCAGGCCCGGACAGAGCTTCGATGAAGAAAATCAGTGATGGTGAGATAGGGTTTCACCAGAGGAAATTAAGATAAATAACCAAGAGGATGGGAAATCCAAATGATCAAGATTACAAAGATATTTGGGTCAAAAGATGATCACTCCCGAGACACTATAGTTCCTAAAAATAGGAAAACCAATCTTGTGATTCTACAAAGCCATGGAAAACAGAACGCCTGTTGTATAACATAATTGTAGCACACTAGTGCATGTCTTAGATGAAATGGGTGGTGATGCTAATAAATTTATAGGTATTAAATGATGTTTTCATCATCGAATCACCATGAACGAGCAGGAAATAGGGTCCACTACAAGATGTGGCCAAAAGAATAAGCTCATACAGAACAATGGCCCATCGTAAATAAGAATACCAAACAAGTTTAGATTTGATGCAATAATAAAAATAAAAATTAAATAATTCTTCCTGAAAGAATAAATAAAAAAATAAATTAATAGATAATAATAATAAGCAACATGGTAAATTTAAATAGGAAAACAAAAATTTTAGTAACATGATTTAAAAATCTGCACCATTTTCAATTGAAATTGGTGATGTTCATGCACCTATAGTTATAGAATTGGAACCCAATTCAATCAATCTAAACAAAATTTGATTTTTTGAAACACCAAGAATTTAGTCAAACTAAAATCCAGGTTATCATTAATGGGTATCGAATTGACATATAATGTTCTATATTCTAGAACATCTTTAGTAAAGTGTAGTCCAATGTCTATGTGTTTTGATTTAGCATGAAACACAAAATTTCTGGAATAATGAAGGGATAGTTAACTATCAGAATATAAATTTATAATAGAATTTAAAGGTTATGTTTAGGGTATAGACATTTAATCCATAAAGATTATTTCACTTCCTTGGTCAAGGTAGTATACTCAGATTTTGTGGTTGAAAGAGAAAACACTGACATCATGTTGCAATCCCAAGAAATGGGGCCACAGTAGGAAGTGAACACATATCTAGTCAAGGATTTTCTGGGGTCAATATTACCTGCATAGTCATCATATACATATCCAACCAGAATTTTAGAATTTTCAAAATCATTACCACAACAGAAAGACATATTAGAGCTACATGATAGTTATCTAAGAAGCCACTTAAGGGTATGCCAATGTAGCTTCCCATGTATGTCCATAAATATGCTAAGAGTGTAGATTTCATAGGAAATATTAGGTCTAGTTGAAATCATCGAGTACATAATTCTACCAACAATATTATCATAAGGGATTTTAGAAAAAATTGAATATCATCATTAGTAGTGGGTTCTTTTGTCAAATAAATTTAAATTGTTTTCCAAGGGGTATATTGACAAGTTTGAGAGATTCAAACATGTATCTCTTTGTAATATTTAAAATGTAACCATTCTAAGATAAGTAAAGAAATTTATTTGGTCTATCTCTAATGATTTCAATGCCTAATATTTTATTATCTAGAGCTAAGTATTTTATTTTAATCTTACCCTTAATTTGGTATTTTGCTACAATGATGAGGATCATGTTTTTACAAATGATAAGCATGTCATAAACATAAATCCATAGATAAAGAATAAAATTTTTAGTTGATTTAAAATATACGCATTAATCATATTGAATCCTAGTGAACTGATTATCTAGAATAATGGAGTCAAATTTCATATAGCACTGCCTATAGGATTTTTTCAATCCATACGATGATTTATTTAATATGCATACATGATTCAGTTTGAATTCCTTATAGTAATCATTAGGAAGCTTCATGTAAATATTATCATTTAAATCACTATATAAGAAAGTAGTTTAGCATCAATTTGATCAATGTGAATATTGCAATAGGCATCAAAATAAAGTAAAAGATGAATAGAACAATACTTGACAATAGGGGAAAAATTTCAGAATAATCAATACCTTCACTTTGAAGGAAAACCTTCACAACTAACATTTCATTATATTTAATTTTATTTCCTTTATTGTTGCCTTTTTTCTTTAATAAATCTACATGGAACAAATTATATTAGTATTAGGTGGTTTGTTAATAATAGTCCAAGTGTGCTTTTTTCTTAAAAAGATCATTTCTTCATCCATGGAAGAGACCCTCTATTTTCAGTCTTTTTCATTTAAGGACTGCCTATAGGTTTGAGTAATATCGTCAATAAGATCCTAGGACACATGTAAAAAATAGGAAGCCATGTCATACTAGCTAAACCGAGCAATAGGTCTTCATACTCTCTTTTCTCTATCTCAGGTCAGCTGGTAGTCCCTATAATTGGAAGGAGGTTCTAGTTTAGAATCTGAACTAGAACTAGACTCCGAATAATCCCCAATAGTGGGATGAGGTGTAGGTTGAGTGGTCTGGATAGTAGCCTCAAAATGAGTCAGGGGATCATCTTCATCATCATGTTTTAAGGATGGTTTTGGATGCAAGATGTGGAAAACTTGATTTTGGAGAATATGACACATGAAACACTACATACCAACTTATAATTAATTATTGTTAACCAAGAATATCTACCCAAATTTTATACCCCTTAGCACCCTCATGATACCCAACAAAAACCCATTTAAGAGATCTTATTTTCATTTTATCAGTTTTAATGCGAGCATAAGTAGTACAACCAAAGACTCTTAAGTAGGTATAGGAGGGAGCCTTACCATTCCACAATTATTCATGATTTTTAAATTGTTTTTTTCTGGAAGAAGGAAATCTATTAATCTGGTAGGAAGTAGTTTTAATATCCTCTACCAATAAAATTTTAGGGTGACTTGAGCATCCAATCATGCTCTAAACTCTTATTAAAATTGTCTTATCCATTTTCTATACTACACCATTTTATTGGGGGGTTTCCCTAATAGTCCTATGTATTTTAATACCTTTATATTCAAAAAATTGAATTAATCAGGTGGATAGGTATTCCTAGCCATTATAAATTATCTTGGTTTTAAGTTTCTTCCAATTTTGTTTACAACCAACGTTTTCTATGTTTTAAAGGTTTGGAAAACATCAGATTTATTTTTCAGAATGTAAAGCCAAACTTTTTTGGAATAATCATCTAAAAAGGTGAAAAAATGGGAACCTCTTCCATTGGATTTATTCCTAGCTGGCCCCCATATGTCATAATGAATATATTCTAAGGGGAAGAAATATTTAATGGAGGTCCAATTTAAAGTAACTCTCTTATCCTTTCCTGTCGCACAATCTTCACAAAATGGGAGATTAGAAGGTTTGATGTCACTCAAAAGCCCATGCTTGTTTATTTATTCTAGGAATTTGGAGCTAACATGGCCCAATATTATATGTCAAAGAAAATTGTTATCAGTGTTGGTGTTGTGGACACTACCCAACTACCTTAAATGGGTCTTTCCATTTAAGACATACAACCAATTGATAAGATACCCCTTAATGATGTTTCTTGATCCATTTGAAATTTTTAGACAACTTTTTTAAAACCAAAAATTGAACCCCTATTGGTCTAGAATCCCTAAGGAAATCAGGTTTCTATGAAGGTTGGGTACCCACCATACATCAAATAAAGTGATGATATGTAAGATCCCAGATTTCTCTGTAAGGTATATTTTATTTATATTTTTGTTTAAGCCCTTTATTTTAGTCAATTAAGTTCTTTACGAAGTCCTTAAGGAGTATAGAGGGTGTTATGGGGGTTCGGTACATGAAAAAGGGGGAAAATGAGTTTTCTGGGCTAGCCGCACGGTCTGCGCACGATTAGTGCAAACCATGTGGGCAGCCCAGGTAAACCGTGCAAGGGAAAGATTTTCGGACAGTAGCCTCCGCACGGTTTCCGCAGGGTTTGGGAAACAATGAGGGTAAACCGTGCGAGGGGACTCTTTGGTACATAAGCATCTGCACGGTTTGCGCATGGTTTGGAAAACTGTGTGGGTAAACCGTGTGGCCAAGAAACCTTTAAAAATTTACCAAAATGCCAATCCGAGATTTTATAAACCACTCGGGATTTTCCTCCTCCTCCTCTCTTGAAACCCTAAGAACAAACCAAAGGGACCAAGATCTCCCATGGATCAACATCCTTTGATTATAATCCATTTGGAACAGCGTCATTTGTGGATTAAAGATTCAGCTAAGGCTAATCTCCCTCTTGATTTTCTTTTTGGTTTAGGGTTTCTATTTCTTTCACCTCTCCATATGAAGCTCTCAAACCCTACTTTTTTGGTTAGTTTTATGGTAAATCATCAAAGGTTGGTTGAATAAATATCTAAGGCTTCAGTTGGGAGTGCGCTCACCAACGGATTCAAGTTATGTGGCCTACAAAATTATATCCCTTGAATTTTATGTAGATTTGTGCATGTAGGGTTTTTGTTCTTGCCCTCTTTTGAAGAGTTCTTGGTTCCCTAGACATGATGTGATATAGTGGTGTCTAAATGGCTAATTTAACCCCTCTTGATCCCCATGGGATGCAAGGAGGATGACTCGACCGAATTAGGGCCACCTAAGGGGTGTGCCGATATTTCCCCAGACATAGAGTTAGCTAAGTAAGTGTAGGACATTGTGAAAGAACACAGAGCCCTTGATGATTATGTTAATATTCCTAAAGGAATTTCAATTGGTGTCTAGTGGTACACCTAGGTTGGGTAATTACCCAAGAGGTTGTTTGGTTGGCATGAAAAAGGGCTAAATGGATAAATGGGAAAGTGCTAGGGATTGCCTTTATACTTGAATATGCTTAGTGCGATAGGCATGGAAAATGGGAATGGGATAAATGGGTTAAGTAAGATGAACAATGAAGGTGTTAATGGATTGAGGAAAAATGTAAATTACCATTTATTGAGATTATTGTGGTTATTTTAAATGACGTTGTCTAGGTTGTGGTGATATGGTGTTTTGTGGTTAATGATAAAGAAGCATGTTCACATGGCTTGGTAGAGTGGGGTATTGACTTGAGGTTCTAAGCCCATGGGTTTAATTGGATTGAGGTTCTAGATCCTCCCCTAAATGCATGGGTTAGCGAAGGGGATGGAGTTCTATTCCCCTAACGGTTGCATTCCACCCAGATTGAGGCTTCAAGGTGAGGATATTGGGAATTGTTTTCAAATGATGCCTATTGAGAAAGGACTTGTTAGATTCCCACATGCTGAGAACATTGATCATTCCTAATCTATTGAACACATGAAAAGGGTGACATGATAAATGAAATGTCTTAGTAATAAACATGGGTTAATTAGTATGTTGTCTTAAATGAACATAAATAAAGATAGCCTATAGAAATGTTTACTTTAATTTTCCTTTGTTTATCATTTTCATGTACTATCTGACTTGATGGATATTTTTTAGACAGTGTTGGTGGTGACCTACTGAGTTATAATCACACCCTGCTCTAGCAATCATTGGGTACCCTAGCAGATTTCATGGTTACAGGTCAGGACAAGGGCAAGGGCCCTATGCTAGGGAGATGAGTTGGACCTGGGACATATTGGGGAGACGTTCCAGAATTGGATTTCGGACCATTTTAGGGATTCTAACATTTTTTTTCTTTTGGTTTTTGATCACTTGACATTTTAGCACAACATGGAATATTTATTGTTGTTATGATTGTACCCAGTTTTGGGATTTGGTTATTATGCATGTTATGGATTGTTCTCTTATGTTTCCACTATTTCAATTATTATCGGTTGTGGCTCACTCTGGTATTGAGAGTATAGTCTCCCCACATGACCTATTGGACCCTTGCTGCTAGTCGGAAACCTCAGGCATATGGGGAGGCACGCTTGAGGTCATGTAACTACTTGGATCAGGGAACCGGTTTAGTGGCACCCGGGTCGGGGATGTTACAAAGTTGTATCAGAGGAGTTATTTTTCTTTCTTACTATTTGGGGATGGTATATATGAGATTAAGAATGTGTCGGGCCTTGGTAATGAGCTCATTCTTGGGAGTCGATAACCCATGTACGAGGGAAAACTCAAGTCACCCTGGGAGGGGATTGTTGTTCTTGTTTTGTGATGTTACATTTGATGATATTTCACCATTGGGTGATGTACTTGTTGTGTGATTTGATGGTTTTGTAATATTTCTCTCGTGGCCAGAAAGGTATGAGTTTTTTCATTCATGCATCATTCTAGGCACCTATGTAGGAAAGTGACATGCATCATGATAGACACACACACGGGATGGGTGTGTAGTATATAAAGATTAGGATGCATATGTTCTCTCAAAATTAATGATTTGTACCTAATAATATGGAATGAATGAGTAAAAATGGGAAGTGAAAATGTAAAGTAGTAATTAGAAAATGGTGTCTAATAATGAAGTAAAAGTGGAATAATTTTTGTAAGGGTAAATTGGAATATGAAAATGGTTTGAATGGGAGTAGAATATAAGACTTATAACCATGATAATTAGAAACTTTACTGACCATAAACATAGGGAGATGGCTGAGTGTAGTGACTCGGTCGTGAGTAGGCTCTTTTGGGTAGTTTATGCAAACAAGTTTGGTTATTAAAAGTTAAAAGTCTATCTATATCATGTCCTTCTCACAAAATCTTTATGGTTGTGTTTTAAAGTTCATGTTTTTCATTGTAGAGAAATTCCACCTCGTAGATGTGCATCGATCGGGAGACATGATGATGTTGTTGAGAACGCTCCTCTAGCTGTGGAGTAGGAGAATGTGGTGGTCTAAGGAGATAGGGAAGAGCAGTTCCGAAATAACTTTTCTCGTTTTATGCAGATGATGGAACGAGACACAGGGTGGGTTGTGCCAAGCATGTTTGAGCTGACCAGGGAATTCAAGCTACAAAACTCTCTGAACTTTACCGGAGAGGGTGGTCCAGAAGCAGAAGAGTTCTGGATTGAGTCCATCCAAACTCATCTTGACCATCTAGATACTCCTCTCGAGAATCAAGTCATGTTAGCATCCTATATGCTGAGGGGGAAATATGTAACGCCCCGACCCCAGCTACCCAGAGTCAGTGCATTACTTTGTAACATTGGCATGATCACAAAAGATTAAGTCTCAAAAGACCGATTAGTTTAGTAGCCTTGGAAACACTAGATACATTCGTAAACATTACATTACATCATAAAGTGAAAAACTACAATAACAAAGTCTCCATAGTCCACACTCATATCCTCTTCTGACAATCCCTGCAGGTCATTCATAAAATACTTCTTCACATCCTGGAAAATATTAAAACATTGAAAGGGGTGAGCTCAGATTCTCAGTAAGGTTAACAATATAGCGGAAGCTTTCATAAATAAACATTAACATTTAAGGCAATGTATAACTAAAATACAAGCCTTTTAAACTTGAACTTCAACATAATATGGAAAAAGTAAAATGAGATAATTCCATTCACTTATTCACATGGATATTCTACTGGTCGAATAATCACATGCAATATCAATAACCACTTTCATAATGAGGGAATGTATAATGCCAGACATTCTGAAACATTTTGTCAAGGCCTCGGCCAAGACGTCTAAAATTATTAAGGGCTTGGCCAAAACCATAAATCAAACTGGGAAAGGGCCTCGGCCAATTCCACGTCTAGTTGTCTCATGAGACCTACCGATGCATCGAGGAGCTATAGCGGGCTCCACCCGTCACTTATTAAGTCCAATACATTCCTCATATGAATAGGTTTAAACATATCATAAACCATAACATAATCGTATCACATAAAACATGCATAAAGGAAACATAACATTTCCAAATTTCAATCAAAAGATATCAAAAAAACACATTGATATAATAAAAACTCTTTCAAAACCATTTTCAATACTAAAATAAAATAAATTTAAAACATTGTATTTATTTTTCATTAAAAAAATGATGGCTTGTACAGAATGCCGAAACTCAAATAATGGTCACGGCGGCGGAGAAGTCGTTGTCGCCACATAAGTACGGAAATAAAAACATTCCCTTTTGTCGTTTAGTAAAACGCTTCGTATAAAAAATATTCCTTTTGAATAAACGTAAAAGTCAAAGGGGTTTATACACCGTATAAAAGAAAGTTGTGTATAAAATAAAATATGTCTCAATGAAAGGAGATTGAGACGAATTCCCTTACAAAGATAATTTTTAAAATAAAATAGATCTATTATGTGTATTAACTATAGGTACACATAAAGAAATTAAAAATACAAAATAGGACATAATAACATCATGACATAATTTGAAAGTAGGAGATTAACCCAAAGAATGGAAGTTGGGTTAAGAAGTTCCCTTACCTTGTGTCTGACTTGACTCAACCGTTCTTTAACCTCATGAATAATAAACTAGAGTTAATATATACCTTATTAAGAACCATTTTTAATTTCATTATCCTTTTTATATCACTTATTACAATGTTATGAACATTATGTAATTATTTAAGTTAATAACGGTCGTTTTGTCGATCTTTGGTACTTGAGTCAACAATAAAATTCTTATAATTACAAATTGTTTATGTGGTAGAATATTCATTATCTCCAGAATTATATTCATGATTTATATTCCATATATATCATATATATCCAGTATATACATTCATTTATAATTTCACGTAACATTTAGAGGTAAGAAATGAAATGCACCGTTCATGGAGACGGTAAGCCGTACGTACGCATGAACGCTACTTTCATTTATATTTCGTATTTAATGGAACGGAATCATAATGATATAAATTTATAATATAATTACAGTATAATATAGTGTATAATATCATTTAATCCATCCTTTATACATCCCACATATGGCATTAACGATTCAAATCACTTTGAGGGGGCGGTAGTCCGCACTTCCTAAAATGAAATTATCGCGTTTTACCCATAATGTAAATCATAAAGTATGCCATAAATGAGAAATACATAAGCATAAGTAAAACATAAACACATTATATATCATATATAAATATAGTGACATCTTAATGGCCACCTTTGAAGGTGTTATATGAGTGTTGAACAATCATCGTTTCATGAGGCAGAAATTCTCCATCCACAGAAACCGTATGTTCTTTAACCATTAGATGTAGGTGTGTGTAAGTGTAGCTAGAATACTTCTTATAAAAATAACCTAGTATATTGAGGATACTGGTTTTGTTACAAAAGAAATGAATAAAAAGAGTTTAGGGGGTTGGAGAAGAAAAATAAAACAAAAGAACATTAGAGAAGACATTACCTCAAAATCGGGTAACTCTTTTTGATTTGAGCCAAAGGCTTCCTTGAGAATAGTTATGCCCAAAGTGAGGCTTCTAGGAGTAATAGGGGGAAGTTGGTAGAGTATTTGGGCAGAGTTTTGCCGAGCCAAATGGCTTGAAGGTGTGAATAAGGTGGGAGAGGTGGGGGCCTTTTATAAGTGGAGAGGATGGGCTCTTTTGGAAAGATTGAAATGTTACATTATTATACAATGATTTTAGGATTATAAAGGTCCCACACTTATATAATTCGTGGCTAAAGTGATAATTTTTCGAAATATCCTCATCCAATAGGCTTTGGACAAGTGTAAGCCTTGTATTTTGCATTATCTTCTCATTTTATTTAAATCGTAAAATAATGAGTTCATCGCTGAATCATATTTATGTCATAAATAATTTAATTTATTTAATGTCTAAAAATTATAAAAAAACTACTATGACGTAGGAAATTTTTTTAGCTTTCTAATTAATATTTATAGTCAAAATTTGGATCTGTGTAACCCCACTTAAAAACTGTTTTAGTAAAACAACTCATGTTTGTGTCAATTTAATTTTAACATTAAATAAATATATATTAAAGTCATTTTCCAACTAAAGTGGCTCCATGGGGTCCCCAAGTTGACTCATTGGTTTTCTTGGTCGGCCATGACTCATCCAATAGGATTAGGACAATTGTCAAGCTCATATCATATTATTAAAACATTGTTTTTACCATAAACTACACTAATTACCTCTAATCGCGATTAAGAACTTAAAAGTTACTATTCACCAAAAAATTATTTTAATCTCATTGAACCACATTTTACTTCTTAATGACAACCATGTATGTAGGATTTTTGAAAATCAAATCATAGAAGTGGTAATATTTCATTTAAACGAAAAATCAGTTATTTAACTACCACTTAGTGGTTTCACTATTCATCAAAAATTGAAGTTTTTCAGAACAAAGCCAAAATTTCACCCTAAGCTATAATTGATATTCCAAATTCAAAAATGATGTCTATTTTACAAAATTCCAAACATATAAGTTGCATTAATTAATTTTATAATTAATTCCCGCTGTCACAACAAATAGCGTGTTTTTAAGAAACAATTTATATCAAAAGATTGGCAATTGTTTATGTCCAATTTCAATGTTAAATTAATTCTAATGACCACCATTGGATAAAATGGTAAAAATATATTCTAATTATACTTTAAAACCACTAAATAGTATAATTTATCACAATAAATTATTTTTATTAAAAAACTTGTTTTAAGTATTTTTCACTATTCATAAAAAAATTGGAAGTTCTCATAAAGTTACAAAAAATTCAACTTAGGATAATTTCGATATTACGAATACAAAAATGAAGTCCATTTTGAAATATAAAATTTCTATAATTTTAAAAAGTGGTTATTACTATTCATAACGGCTACTTTGATTAGTCGCGGTGTTTTAGAACTCGAAGTTGCGTACAATGCAAGCTATTGCATTATTGAATGAGAAGCGTATCGTGGAAGCTCGGGGTGTTACATTCTCCCCTCTTCAATAAATTGTGTCCTCGCAATTTGAAATTTTTCTTTGAAAATAAAAGGTTGAAAAGAGAAAATACCTTTGAGGAAAACCCACATCGGAAATAAGATTAATAAAATTTAGCCTTAATAAGAGGGAAAGGGAAATGAAAAAGTCACCACCCAATTATGATCACGATTAGGAGAACATTGGTGGCAATTAGAGACATATAATTGGAGGAAAAACGTAAATATTTGTAGGGAGTGATTGAGGTCATCAATCACAATCAACTGTCAAATTGAGGGCCTCAAAGCCTTCAATCTATGTTGATTTAAAATATCATCAGTTCAACAAGACATAAGGTATTAGGATAACACATTTTTTGTTTTAATATCCCTTTACTAAAGTTTAAGAATTAATTTATTCATTGAATAAGAGATAGGTATGTATATATTTATGCTTGACAATTAGAGTTTCAACCATCAACTCATCTTTCACTCAAAAAGATAATTGAACTCAAAAATATTATACTTATCCTAATTGTATAAGGTTCCAAATGTTAACACATACTATTTAGATTAGTAAAATTATTTTGTAATAACCAGGGACTTCCTGTAGGATAGTGGTAGGAAATAAAGGCCTGTCGCACTATGATTGTGGGTTCGATTCCTGCAACTTTGTCCGACGCGACGGTTATTCCCCACCCTGCAGGTTGTCCTTTTCCTAAAACTATAGTATCATAATATTCCAAAAATAATCTTCATAAATGCTTTAACCTTAAACAATACTATCCATGATTCAACTTAATCCATTCCAATCTTAATAGTTATCCAAAATACCTCCGTCCAGACATTCTCTAAAAGGTCTCTAAATTCCAAAATCAATTGTAACATCAGATTCCCCAAACAAAGAAAAGTTTCTCTTATTGTCACATACTAAAAATGTGATTACCTTAATCATATTAAAACCTTACTGAAATCAAAAAGTACTGCAGTACAATCTTTATATATATCACATTATTCTTATAACCAGAATATAATCCTTGAGTCCAAAAGCACCAACACATTAATTATTCCGCTTCAACTGTATTCACAACATAAGATTGGCTTTGATCCCTTGGCCTTTTCTGAGGTAAGTTTCCTTGACGCTTAGGATATTCATTTGCATAATGCCCCATTTCCCTACAATTGTAGCATTCAACTTTGACAGCCTCTTTCTTTCCCTTACAATCACGAGCCTGGTGACTCTTTTCTCCACATTTATAACAAACTCCCATTCCTTTTAGGCACGTACCAGGGTGATTCTTCCCACAATTATCACATAATGGAAAATCCTTCTTTCCCTTTTTCCCTTTATCTGTCTCTTGTTCCCCCGTTCTCTTCTTCTCTTGCTTTAATTTGTTGTCATAAGACTTAGAGAATTCCTTTTCTGTCTTGATAGCACATGAGACAATATCTTCGTATGATGAGAAGGATTGTGATACTAATGCTCGACGGAGAAATGGTTTTAACCCATCAAAGAAATGATCAATCTTACTCCTTGGGATACATATATAATCAGAAGCATGCCTCGCTAACCTTGTAAAGTTAGCCTCATACTTTGCGACATTCTCATCCTCCTTCTGCCTCAAACTCAGAAATTGCCTTTCCATATCTGCTCGATGGTCACGAGGAAAGTATTTTTTCTAAAAACAGATCTTTGAACTCCCTCCATTCCATATTTGATACTTCATCATCTTCCTTCATGTTTTGAATCATTGTCCACCATTGATCAGCATCTCCAGTGAAGCGGTAAACTGCCATGATAACTTTTTCCCTTTCACTGCTCCCCAAAGCCTGAAATATTTTCTCTAGGGAATTTATCCATTGCTCGGCTACTAAGGGATTTGTACTCCCATTGAACGTTGGTGGTTGTTGCCTCATGAATCGATCTAACATTGATCCTCCACATTGCGGATCAGGGTGCTCCATACGAGTAAGGTTATTATTCATAACCTGAGTGAGTTGTCCCAGTATGGTATTAAGTTGATCAGCACCAGTTTTATCTCCAGATCCACAATAATTATCTTGAGCAGGACGGCAATCCCTACACGGAGTTCGTGCATTGATACGGTTTCCATTTCTTCCACTAGGCGCCATTTCTAAACAATGGCATAAACTAGGTTAGTTTATGAATTACAATGAATAATTCCAAACTTTTAAAATACTTAAAGTAAATTGAACGGTTTATGGATATAATCCATAATCATAAGAATGTTTTCTTTGAGGAAGTATATACTCATAAACCCTACATATTGGTTTGTAAAGAAAATGAGAATTATCCTAAGAAAATCCCTCGGGAGTGTCGTAACCAAGAGTGCAGCAAGACCCGTTGTCGTGCACCAGTTCCCATTCGAGTCTAGCTCAAAGCGGTGTTTTCGGGTTTTACCCCTAGGTACATTTGTGCCAGAGCCGCCTCTACCTGCTCGTATCCAGACAGGGATGTATTGCTCGGAAAACTCACAAAATCTCTACAATACCAAAATTTTAGGATGTTCTTCTATACTAATCCTCAAAGTCTATCTTTGGTCTATGTGCTCTAATCAGAGTTTATCTAAATCTATCTTCCAAGGTTAGTACTAAACTGCCTCTGATACCAACTGTAACGCCCCGACCCCAGCTACCCAGAGTCTGTGCATTACTTTGTAACATTGGCATGATCACAAAATATCAAGTCTCGAAAGACCGATTAGTTTAGTATCCTTGGAAACACTAGATACATTCGTAAATGTTACATTACATCATAAAGTGAAAAACTACAATAACAAAGTCTCCATAGTGCACACTCATATCCTCTTCTGAAAATCCCTGCAGGTCATTCATAAAATACTTCTTCACATCCTGGAAAATATTAAAACATTGAAAGGGGTGAGCTCAGATGCTCAGTAAGGTTAACAATATAGCAGAAGCTTTCATAAATAAACATTAACATTTAAGGCAATGTATAACTAAAACAAAAGCCTTTTAAACTTGAACTTCAACATAATATGGAAAAAGTAAAATGAGATAATTCCATTCACTTCTTCACATGGATATTCTACTGGTCGAATAATCACATGCAATATCAATAACCACTTTCATAATGAGGGAATGTATAATGCCAGACATTCTGAAACATTTTGTCAAGGCCTCGGCCAAGACGTCTAAAATGATTAAGGCCTCGGCCAAAACCATAAATCAAACTGGGAAAGGGCCTCGGCCAATTCCACGTCTAGTTGTCTCATGAGACCTACCGATGCATCGAGGAGCTATAGCGGGCTCCACCCGTCACTTATTAAGTCCAATACATTCCTCATATGAATAGGTTTAAACATATCATAAACCATAACATAATCGTATCACATAAAACATGCATAAAGGAAACATAAAATTTCCACATTTCAATCACAAGATATCAATACAACACATTGATATAATAAAAACGCTTTCAAAACCATTTTCAATACTAAAATAAAATAAAGTTAAAACATTGTATTTATTTTTCATTAAAAAAAATGATGGCTTGTAGAGAAAGCCGAAACTCAAATAATGGTCACGGCGGCGGAGAAGTCGTTGTCGCCGCATAAGTACGGAAAGAAAAACATTCCCTTTTGTCGTTTAGTAAAACGCTTCGTATAAAAATAATTCCTTTTGAATAAACGTAAAAGTCAAAGGGGTTTATACACCGTATAAAAGAAAGTTGTGTATAAAATAAAATATGTCTCAATGAAAGGAGATTGAGACGAATTCCCTTACAAAGATAATTTTTAAAATAAAATAGATCTATTATGTTTATTCACTATAGGTACAATAAAGAAAGTAAAAAATACAAAATAGGACATAATAACATCATGACATAATTTGAAAGTAGGAGATTAACCCAAAGAATGGAAGTTGGGTTAAGAAGTTCCCTTACCTCGTGTCTGACTTGACTCAACCATTCTTTAACCTCCTGAATAATAAACTAGAGTTAATATATACCTTATTAAGAACCATTTTTAATTTCATTATCCTTTTTATATCACTTATTACAATGTTATGAACATTATGTAATTATTTAAGTTAATAACGGTCGTTTTGTCGATCTTTGGTACTTGAGTCAACAATAAAATTCTTATAATTACAAGTTGTTTATGTGGTAGAATATCCATTATGTCCAGAATTATATTCATGATTTAGATGTAATATATATCATATATATCCAGTATATACATTCATTTATAATGTCACGCAACATTTAGAGGTAAGAAATGAAATGCACCGTTCATGGAGACGGTAAGCCGTACGTACGCATGAACGCTACATTCATTTCTATTTCGTATTTAATGGAACAGAATCATAATGATATAAATTTATAATATAATTACAGTATAATATAGTGTATAATACCGTTTAATCCATCCTTTATACATCCCACATATGGCATTAACGATTCAAATCACTTTGAGGGGGCGGTAGTCCGCACTTCCTAAAATGAAATTATCGCGTTTTACCCAAAATGGAAATCATAAATTATGCCATAAATGAGAAATACAGAAGCATAATTATAACATAAACACATTATATATCATATATAAATATATTTACATCTTAATGGCCACCTTTGAAGGTGTTATATGAGTGTTGAACAATCATCGTTTCGTGAGGCAGAAATTCGCCATCCACAGAAACCGTATGTTCTTTAACAATTAGATGTAGGTGTGTGTAATTGTAGCTTGAATCCTTCTTATAACAACATCGTAGTATATTGAGGATACTTGTGTTGTTACAAAAGAAATGAATAAAAATAGTTTAGGGGGTTGGAGAAGAAAAATAAAACAAAACAACATTAGAGAAGACATTACCTCAAAATCGGGTAACTCTTTTTGATTTGAGCCAAAGGCTTCCTTGAGAAGAGTTCTGCCCAAAGTGAGGCTTCTAAGAGTAAGAGGGGGAAGTTGGGAGAGTATTTGGGCAGAGGTTGGATGATCCAAATGGCTTGAAGGTGTGAATAAGGTGGGAGAGGTGGGGGCCTTTTATAAGTGGAGAGGAGGGGCTCTTTTGGAAAGATTGAACTGTTACATTATTATACAATGCTTTTCGGATTCTAAAGGTCCCACACTTATATAATTCGTGTCTAAAGTGATATGGGTTCGAAATCTCCTCATCCAATATGCTTTGGAAAAGTTTAAGCCTTGGATTTTGCATTATCTTCTCATTTTATTTAAATCATTAAATAATGAGGTCATCGCTGCATCATAATGATGTCATAAATAATTTAATTTATTTAATGTATAAAAATTATAAAAAAAATACTGTGATGTAGGAAATCTTTTTATCTTTCTAATGAATATTTATAGTCAAAATTTGGATCTGTGTAACCCCACTTAAAAACTATTTTAGTAAAACAACTCATGTTTGTGTCAATTTAATTTTAACATTAAATAAATATATATTAATGTCATTTTCCAACTAAAGTGGCTCCATGGGGTCCCCAAGTTGACCCATGGGTTGTCTTGGTCGGCCATGACTCATCAAATAGGAGTAGGACAAGTGTCAAGCTCATATCATATTATTAAAACATTGTTTTTACCTTAAACTACACTAATTACCTCTAATCGCGATTAAGAACTTAAAAGTTACTATTCACCAAAAAATTATTTTAATCTCATTGAACCACATTTTACTTCTTAATTACAACCATGTATGTCGGATTTTTGAAAATCAAATCACAGAAGTGGTAATATTTCATTTAAACGAAAAATCAGTTATTTAACTACCACTTAGTGGTTTCACTATTCATCAAAAATTGAAGTTTTTCAGAACAAAGCCAAAATTTCACCCTAAGCTATAATTGATATTCCGAATTCAAAAATGATTTCTATTTTACAAAATTCCAAACATATAAGTTGCATTAATTAATTTTATAATTAATTACCGCTGTCACAACAAATAGCATGTTTTTAAGAAACAATTTATATCAAAAGATTGGCAATTGTTTATGTCCAATTTCAATGTTAAATTAATTCTAATGGCCACCGTTGGATAAAATGGTAAAAATATATTCTAATTATACTTTAAAACCACTAAATAGTATAATTTATCAAAATAAATTATTTTTATTAAAAAAGTTGTTTTAAGTATTTTTCACTATTCATAAAAAAATTGGAAGTTCTCAGAAAGTTACAAAAAAATCAACTTAGGATAATTTTGATATTACGAATACAAAAATGAAGTCCATTTTGAAATATAAAATTTCAATAATTTTAAAAAGTGGTTATTACTATTCATAACGGCTACTTTGATTAGTCGCGGTGTTTTAGAACTCGAAGTTGTGTACAATGCAAGCTATTGCATTATTGAATGAGAAGCGTATCGTGGAAGCTCGGGGTGTTACAAAATAAAAACGTTGGCAGGACATTATGGTTCAGAAAGAGCATGATGGGGGGATGATGTGGAATGATTTTCAAGAGAGGTTTCTTGAGCACTTCTATCTAGAAACCTTGAGTTAGGAGAAGGTTGTAAATTTTATGAGGTTGATTCAAGGGACAATGTCAGTGATGGAATATCCTAGTCATTTCATCGATTTTAGACGCTTCATTCTGATGTTGATGGGAGATGAGGCAGCTCTGGCGAAACGCTTCTAGGATGGGATGAGACACGAGATTAGGTATCATGTGAATATATTTCATCTAAAAAGGTTTTCTAAAGTGGTGGATCAAGACCTTATCTCAAAAGGAAACCTGAAGGGAGCTTCAGGTAGTGAACTTGTGGCGCCAGCTGTATTAGCAAGTGGTGAGGCTTGTGATAGTATGAAGCACCACTTTGGAACCTTCCAGTTAGGGGGAAGCATGCAGAGCAGTCATAAGAGGGGGTCATATTCTTAGGGTAATGACCTTGTCTACTTTTTTCAGTGTGGAAGTCTGGGGCACAAGTGTGACCAGTGTCCCCACCCACCAGTTAAGTGTCGAGCATGCGGTGGGCTAAGCCACGTGCAGATATTCTACAGGAACCCGCGGTAGTCAGGGAATGATGGAGGTCAGAGGCAGATGTTGAGTATAGTAAGGGGTCAATTACCCCGTATCATGCTGGAAGTTGGAGCTCCAAAGACCGTACTAGTAGGGTTGGTGGACGTGGAACTCTGGGGCGATATCACCCTTACCAGCAGAGAAGTGCATGTAGGGTACTCATGATGGAGCCCAGGGTTAAGGGGCAGGTCATATCCATGTAATTCAGGATACACCTAAGGGTGGTGAGGTAGGTACATCTACTACTCAAGGTATGATTATTGTAGCTTCCATCATTTCTAGTGCTTTATTCAATACAGGTGTTATGCATTCTTTTATTTCTACTCAGTTTTTAGTTGTGTTGGTCTTAATTGAAGATACTGCATGTAGGGTAATGTCGCTTGATACTCTGCTTGGGGTGCAATTCAAGGACATCAGCAACTGTAAGGGTTGTGCTCTGGAGGTTGGTGGGTATCATTTTCTATGGGATTTTGTTGTCCTAGATATGTTAGGTTTTGAGCTAATCTTGGGAATGGATTGGTTGGTGTTATATCAAGCCCATATCTACTATTATTGAAATCGGGTAACATTCACATCTCTCTATAGGAGCACTGATGTCCTTTGTGGTCAGTGGGATACTCAAGAGGGCCATGCAGGGCCACTACGCCATCAGATGGGGGAGCTCATAGCCCAAGTGGAATGCCTTATGATAGATGATGGGGAGAAAGGACAGTCAGTCTTCCCTTTTGTTGTGGAGCAGTTTCAGGCCGTGTTTACTGAGGACTTCTAGGGTTACCACCGGAGAGATATGTTGATTTTATGATCTAATTGTGACTAGAGTGGATCATGTTTCCATTCTACCTTACCGAATGGTGCCATCAGAGATCCAAGAACTGAAGGTTCGTTTAGAGGAATTGGAGCGTAAGGGGATTATACATCCTAGTACATCACCTTAGGGATCTCTTGTGTTGTTTTCTAAGAAGGATGATGAATAACTAAGGGTATGTGTTGATTATATGAAGCTGAACTAGATGACAGTTAATAACCAATACCCTCTTCCTAGAATTGATGACTTGTTTGATCATCTTTGAGGAGCCTCAGTATTTTCAAATATTTATTTGAGATAGGAATACCATCAGTTGAGGGTGAGACATTCTGACATACAATGGATGGTTTTCTGAAGCAGGCATGGGTTTTATCAATTCCTGGTAATGCCATTTGGTTTGACCAATGCAATAGCTATGTTCATGGCCTTGATGAACCAGATATTCCACCCATATCTGGATTAGTTTTTAGTCATTTTCATTGATAACATATTTTTTTACTCCAGAACTCGTGATGATCATGCCAAACATCTTGACATCATCTTGAGTACACTAAGAGAGAATAGTCTTTATGCTAAGATATCAAAATTTTTGTTTTGGATTGATTAGGTGAACTTTTTGGGACATATCATATATGAGTTAGGTGTGTCAGTGGATCCAGAAAAGGTGCAGGTTGTGGTGTCTTCAGAGGAGCCCAAGAACGTCTCTTATATTCAGAGTTTTCTGGGTTTTCTGGTTATTACTGAAGGTTTATTAGAGATTTTTATCATTTGGAAGCACCACTCAAAGGCCTAACCAAGAAGGGGGTTATGTTTGATTGGTCAGAGGCTTGTGAGGATTCTTTCTAGGAGCTAAGGAAGCGGTTGACCACCGCACTGATTTTGATCTTACCCAAACCACGTAAGAAGTATACCTTGTTCTGTTATGCATCCGGTATTGAAATTGGGGAAGTGTTGATGTAGGATGATCGGGTTGTATCTTATAGATCCATACAATTAAGACCACATGAAATAAATTATCATACCCATGACCTAGAGCTAGCTGTCGTGGTTCATGACATAAAGTGTTGGAGGCATTAATTATTGGTAGAACCCTTTACAATGTTTACCGACCATAAAAGTCTCAAATACATCTTCTCTCAGTGGGATTTGAATCTTCGACAGTGATGGTGGGTCGAATACTTGCATTGCATTGATTTTGAATTGGTTTACACACCAGGAAAAGGGAATAGTGTCGTTGATGCTCTGAGATGAAAGGCTCGGAATCAAGTAGTTCAGGAATCCATTTCAGAGTGGGTGATGATGGCCTTGTTTGTGGAGATGAATTTGGAGGTACAAGAGGGGAACGATAAGATGACCCTTACATCTATAGTAGTTGAGTCTATTATTTTGAGCCAAGTTAAGAAGAGTCAGTTGGTAGATTTGAAGTGTCTGGCTAGGAAGGAAAGTCTTAAAGGTGGGGATTCACCTTCTGGTTGGACCTTTGGAAGTGATGGAGTTTCTTATGTTCATGTTCGTGTTGTGGTGTCAGAAGATGTATGAGAAGAGTTGATGCAATAGTTACACATGTCAAAATGGAGAGTGCATTTAGTCTTGACTAAGATTTACCGTGACATACATAGGCAGTTTTGGAGGCTGGGAATGAATTAGGATGTGGTGAGTTTTCTGGCATGTTGCCTTGTCTTTTAGCAGGTGAAGGCTTAACATAAGTGCCCAGGTGGTTCATTTCAATCATTTCCTATTCCAAAGTGGAAGTGAAATGACATCACAATGGACTTCATGGTGGGTCTTCTGAGCATGCCTCAGAATAATGATTCCATTTGGGTGGTGGTATATCGGCTGACCAAAGTGGACCATTTCTTGACGATTCAGAAGACCTATACAGTCGACCAGTTGGGGGAGTTGTACATTTAGGGAATAGTACGGTTTCATGGGGTTTATAGAACCATAGTTTAATATTGTGATCCATGTTTCACCCCACACTTCTAGAATGGATTACAGAGGGCATTTGTTACCTAGGTGTTTCTGATTACGGCTTACCACCCACAGACTGATGGGATGTCAGAGCATACAATTCAGGTATTAGAAGACATGTTGAGAGAATGTGCCCTAGATTTCGGTGGTTTATGGGAAAATCACTTGTCGCTTGTTGATTTTGCTTGTAACAATAGTTTTCAGGCTACAGTTTAGATGGAACCTTTTAAGGAACTTTGTGGGAGACCATGTAGATCACTGTTGTGTTGGTTAGAGACTGGAGAGTCTGAACTATTAGGGACAAGTATTGTGCAGGAGATGTCGGAGAAGGTTTGTTTGATTCAAAAGTGTATGGAAACATATCAGAGTAAGCAGAAGTCGTATGCAGATTAGCATCATAGACCTCTTGAGTTCATGAAGGGTGATAGTGTGTTTCATCGGGTGTCTCCAAGTCTGGGTCACCGTTGAATTCGGAAGTAGAGAAAGTTTGCTCCTAGATATGTGGGGTCATTTGAGATTGTGGATAGGATCAGACCAGTGGATTACCAATTGGATCTTCCATAGCATTATAGTGAGATGCATGATGTTTTCCAAGTTTCACAACTCTGACAGTATCACCCAGATCCATCCCATGTGATAAATTTCGAGGATTTCGTGCTTGAGGCTGATGTTCCCTTTGAGGAACATCTGGTACAAATTGTATATCATAGCAACAATGTTTTACAGTGTAAGTCTGTTCCCCTGGTTCATGTTCTATGGAAACATGGAAATGTTAAGGAGGAAACATGGGAGTGGGAATCAGATATGTGGGTTCATTGGCCCAATCTCTTTTCCTTAGAAACTCAATGATGCTTGGGAAGGGTGGCTTGGGGATGGGCCGTTATAAGTTGGGAAGGTTGTAAGTTCCCATATTTCTCCGTAAGGTATATTTTATTTATGTTTTAGTTTAGGCCCTTAATTTTGGTCATTTAAGTGCTTTAAAAAGTCCTTAAGGAGGATCGGGGGTGTTCTGGGGGTTCAGGACACGAAAAAGGGGGGAAATGAGTTTTCTGGGCTAGCTACATGATTAGTGCTAACCATGCGGGTAGCCCAGGTAAACTGTGAAAAAGGGAATATTTTCAGAAATTAGCCTCCACACAGTTTATGCACGATTTCAAAAATCATGTTGGTAAACCGTGTGAGGGGCTCTTTTGGATAGAAGCATCTACACAGTTTGCGCACAGTTTGGAAAACCATGTCGATAAACATGCGGCCTAGAAACCTTTATAAAATTACAAAATTTCCACTCTGGGATTTTATATCCCACTTGGTATTTTATAAACCACTCGGGATTTTCCTTATCCTCCTCTCTTGTAACCCTAATAGTGAACCAAAGGTACCAAGAGCTCCCATGGATCAATCTCCTTAGATTCTAAGCCATTTGGAGTGCTGTCAATTCCAGATTGAAGATCCAGGTAAGGCTAAGCTCCCACTTACTTTTCTTTTTGGTTTTGGGTTTCTATTTATTTACCCTCTCCATATGAAGCTCTCAAACCCTAATTTTTTGGTGCGTTTTAGGGTAAAGCTTCAAAGGTTGGTTGAATTGAGATCTAAGGCTTCAGTTGGTAGTGCGTTGGCCAACAGATTCAAGTTAGGTGGTCTACAAAATTATATCCCTTGAATTTTGTATAGATTTGTGCATATAGGGTTTTTGTTCTTGTCATATTTTGAAGAGTTCTTGATGCCCTTGAAATGATGTGATGTAGTGGTGTCTAAATGGATAATTGAACCCCCTCTTAATCCCCATGGGATTCAAGGAGGATGACTTGACCGAATTAGGGCCACCCGAGGGGTGTGCTAATATTTCCATGGACTTAGAGTTAGCTAAGTAAGTGTAGGTCATTGTGAAAGAATGTAGATCTCTTGATGATTATGTTAATATGCTTAAAAAAATCACAATTGGTGTCTAGTAGTACACCTAGGTTGGTTAATTACCCAATATTTATTTTGGTTGGCATGAAAAAGGGTTAAATGGATAAATGGGAAAGTTCTAGAGATTAGATTTATACTTGAATATGCTTAGTGATATAGGCATGGAAAATGGGAATGGGGCTAAAGGGGTTATGTAAGATGAACAATAAAAGTGTTAATGGATTGAGGAAAAATGTAAATTCCCATTTATTGAGATTATTATGGTGATTGTGAATGATGTCTGATATATTGTTGTGATATGGTGTTTTGTGGTGAATGATAAATAATCATGTTCACAAGGCTTGGTAGAGTGGGGTATTGACTTTAGGTTCTATGCCCACGGGTTGAGTTGGACCAAAGTTCTAGCTCCTCCCCTAAATGCATGGGTTATGTAAGGGGATAGAGTTCGATTCCCCAAACGGTTTCATTCCACCCGGACTGATGCTTCGAGGTGTGGATATTGGGAATTGTTATCAAATGATGCCTAGTGGGATAGGACTTGTTAGATTCCCACATGATGAGAAAGTTTTTCAGGACTAATCTGTTGAACACATGAAAAGGGTGACATGATAAATGAAATGTATTAGTAATAAACAATGGTTAATTGGTAGTTTAAATTAAAGGAACATAAATATAGATAGACTATTGAACTATTTACCTTAACTTGCCTTTATTTATCATTTTCATGCACTATCTTCCTTGCTGGATATTTTGTAGACACCATTGGTGGTGGCCTACTGAGTTATACTCACACCCTGCTTGGGCCGTTGTTGGGTACCTGAGTAGATTTCATGCTTGCAGGTTAGGACAAGGGAAAGGGGCTTATGCTAGGGAGATGAGTTGGACATGGGACATGTTTGGGAGATGTTCCATACTTGGAGTCTGGGCCATTTTTGGGATTCTACCATTTTCTTTATTTTGGGTTTTGATCACTTATCATTGTAGCACGTCATGGCATATTTATTATTGTTATGATTGTACCCAGTTTTGGGATTTATTTATTATGAATGTTATGGATTGTTCTCTTATGTTTCTGTAATTTCATTTATTATCTATTGTGCCTCACTCTAGTATTGAGGGTATAGTCTCCCCACATGACCTGTTGGATCCTTGCTACTAGTTGGCAACCTCCGGCGTATGTGGAGGCGCGCTTGAGGACATGTAATTACCCAACATGGGGCACCGGTTTAGTGGAACTCCGTTCGAGGATGTTACATGATAGAATGATCATCTATTTCTAGTAATGAAACCTCTTCCATTAATCTCAACCACTTATTATTTCCAAAGAAAACATATCCTTCTACCATTTAAACCAATTCTAGGAATGAATATCTAAAAAGGACACATGTGAAAGGAAAATCCTGATTCAAGGACCCACTCTTGATTGAGTGCATGGATATACACATTTAATACATTAGTTGTGTAAAAACATAAGTCAAATAGAAGGGACTAGTCAGTGAGTTGTTTGGATTCTAACTAATTTTTTGGTTTCTTACATTCATAATTAATATTCCATGGATTTCCATAACGAAAACAAGTGACTTTTCATTCACTAGAATCAGATCACAATTTAGGGTACTTATTTTCCTTAATATTATCTTTAGTAAACTATTTATTTCTACCCTTTTATTATGGTCATACCCTAGAAAATAAATTTTTTCCCCACCTTTGACTCTCGGTTTAGAGTCTAGTTCTTTAGAAATAAGGGTTGACTTAACCTCTTCAAGTGTTAGTGAGTATCGTCCATACATCATGGTTTCAACTAGTGTTTCGTAGGAATTATCTAAAGATATTAATAAGATCATTGATTGATCATCATCATCGAAAATTACATTAATGTTGGAAATATCAAACATAACCTTTTTGAATTCATAAATATGGGATTTAATAGAACTATCTAAAATCATTTTAAATGTAAAAATGATGTGTATTTTATAAATCATACCAACTAATGAAGCATTCATGTATAATATATCTAGTTTAATCCAAATACCAATAGAATTTGACTCATATGAAACTTCTCTTAGAACTTCATCACCCAAAGAAAGCAGGAAAGAGCTATGTGCTTTAACCAACACATCAGGGGGTATATCTTGGTACTCAGTAGTGGTCTGTCAAGTTTCATTTACACTGACAATAGGTTTCTTAGGCCCACCAAGGGAATCAATTAAGCCCTACGGAACCAGAATGGTTCTCATATTAATTAACAAAAGGTTAGATTTTCTCTCACCGTAAAATTTATTGATTTGGAATCTAGTTATTTTCATGTTTACCCAAAGTGTATATGATGAGTTCCTACGAAAAACACTAAGAATACACCCCCAAAAGATGACCAATATCTTGGGTAAAAATTTGTTATCCAAAAGGATTCGAAATGATAAGAAATATAAGATGGGACAGTGGATTCAAACAATTGCAGTGAGATAGACAGTGGCAATTTAAGAAGATATCACAGTTCAGAAATAAAAATAAACAAGAACTGCAAAAAAAGAAATAAGAATCAAATGCCACATCAAAAGAGAAATATTGAGGCACTGCTACAACTTTGTGAGGGGTAATGCTGAATTGAAAACAAGTAGAACATCAAACCCCAACAAGATCAAACTGGGGTTTTCCAATTCGAAGTCAAAAGTTATTGAACCTAAAGAACAAGATGAAAGAAAGTAAAATAAAGATAAATAACTCATTTATTTAACACGATTAAATCCCATGGGGACCTACATGAATGAAAAGAACACCACCCGACTCACATGTTTTATTAAGCATAAAGAAAACAAAAATTGCTATAGGTGAAAACCAGCAAGAATCACAAGAACATGAACAAGAACTGAAGTAAAAAAAGATTCATAGGATTCGTATTAAAAAAACTAAAAGTATACTTATAGTGTTGGAGTGGGTAGCACTCCAGTGGTCTTGTTATCTTCAAAATGGAATCTTGATATATGATGCACTTGGATCTGAATGTTATTCTTCTTATTTCAGTGCTCATGGAACTTTTACTGATAAGGTGCTTCACTTATTCTTCCAAGGAAGTACATCATCTCTACACAAAAAATAGGCAATGATATGAGGTCGGGAAGAGCACCAGGCATGGAACGAGATCTGATGAAGAAAAGTGGTGATGATGAGATAGTATTTTTCTAGAGGAAATAGTGATCCAGAAATGATAGGAGGATAAATTTGAACAATCAGCATTCTAAAGAGATGTGGTTCATAGGGGTTATCACTCCCCTCACACTGTAAAGCCTCAAAATGGTACAACAAATCTTGTGAGGCTAGGAAGCCATGAGAACTAGAATGAAAACCACACAACATAATTGAAGTGTAGAGGTGGACGGCCCGAATGTAATGGTTGGTGATTCTAATCAATGTCTAGAGATAAAATTCCATAGGGATCATGAAATCACTAGGCATGCATGGGAAATGGGGTCGGCCCCACATAGCCCAACAGGTTTAAATTTGAGCATATAATGAAAATGAAAATAAAATAATTTTGAAATCATGAATAAATAACAATGTAAATGGAATAATAATAAGAAGAAGAAATATAGAAAATTCCAATAGGAAAATAAGAAATTTAATACCATAATTCACAGTTGATTCTTCACTTGAGTCCAGCTCACACCAGTTTCATAACACATGTTTTAATTTTAAGATGTGGTGCATATTTCCATTTTTCTAACATTGTGGTTCTCCCATCACACCACAAAATGATAAATCATATGTAGTGCCTCCACATATTGATTGTGCCTCCCATGCACTAGTGATCACTTTGACTAGTACATGCCTACCTTTTCCCCATTTTCATTTCTTTTTTATTATTTTTTAATCTCCCAAATTCTCTAATCTCATATATAAAATAATTCTTACATTTATCAATTAAAATATCACTATTTAGGTTGCAAAAAATTAATTAAAAAAATAAATTATCAATTAAAAATAATTTATTAATTTAAGTTATCAAGACATAAACTATTTGTTATCCTTAAGAATAGATCTTAGCATTCATGAAAAGGAAACACATCATATCCAAGGATTTAAAATCATAGTCAAAAAAACCAAAAAAACATCCAATGAGGAATAAAATTTCAAGCTTCACATAAAATCATCTCTTAGGATCCTCAATTTTCATGAAAAAAACACAATGGTAATGAAAAATAGAAGCATAAGAGAGAAATATTTACAAAAATTACCAACTCGGTAAATTCATAATATAATCTCAAAATAAATACTTTCATATATAATATATTTAAACATTCTATAGAATACATAACATATCTTTTTTGGATGAAATCATGATATATTAAATGTCTAAAAAACATATACTTAAGAAATTTATTTGATAAGTAATAAATTATTTCATACGTAATATAACTCTTGACCTACTGATAATACATAAGAAATCATATATAGTTTGGCCCATTCCTTGTATGATTTTTTGTTGTTATTCTTCTCATTAACAATTTCATATTTTTAATGGATTTTCTTTTTATTCAAAATCATTTTTTGTGGAAGTATGATATATTTTTTTCATTTTTATTTTAATTTGATCTATAATTTTATTTTAACAATGAAAAAATACTATATAATTTTTCTATATCAATTTCATAATTTTATTGGGGAAATAAAAAATTATTATTATTTTATTGGTCTTTCAATTCAAAATTTCATAAAAATTCATAAACACAAAGGGAATTTCCTATCATCCATCTTTTCAAAATCCACTATATAAGCACATGTGGACACAAAGGAAAAAATTATCTTCTTTAGTTCCTATTACCCACATTTTGTGCATTTCCACAACCCCAAGGGTGACATCCCCTCCTCTATTTAGGAGTAACCCAAGGGCCACCTCGATCATCTATGATCTTTATGGTATCTTCCTTATCCTCAATTTCTTCTTGTTCATTCATGATTTCTTATGGTTTAGAGGGTTGTTCTCTAACTTCAACATCTTTTCCTAAAGAAGATGTTTTATCAATGTCCTCATTCAAAAAGGCCATTGGTTTCTCCTCACGTGTAGTCTCCTTGTCCACAGTTTCATACTATTCAACAATAATGATTAAATTTAGTGGACTCTTCACCACTTCCACCGTGTAACTTCCCTCTGAAAGAGCCAACTGATCACCCCCCCTGTGAGCTCTTTTGTGGGCCCCTCGTCTTTTAGAGATGGAGGAATACAATACTCCTTGATAGATTTTGTATAAAAATTCCTATATTCAGGGGTTATAATATAATCCAACAAGGTAAACAATTTTGGGTGTCATTCTTAATAGACTTCCCATAGTGGCTATCCTCACCACTTCCCTAATCCATGACAATATCAAAATCTACTACTTTCCCTAGTTTTTCATCTTCATTTATTCCAGTAGCCTCTTCCACTAAAACCTTAGCTGCAAGATGTTTCTCATCAGTGGAAACTGATTTTCCATCCATTAGAGGTGAAAACCCATAACCATAATATGGAAGGGCTTCATAATCCCCCCCCCACCACCCACCCACACACACACACTTAGGTTCCTTTCCTACAGAAGACACACAATGCTGGATTCTCATCCTTAACACTCCAGATCGCCACATATTCCTAAGCCAATGCAGCTTCCCTTAACTTTAGATTAGAAATATCCTTGTTTGAATTATTCTTTGGCTATAAAGAAAAATATCATGACTTAAGAGCTACCTTAACACTTGAAAAAAATTGATCCTCTAGAGCATCACCAAGGTCTCCCCCAACATCACTGTCAAAATCCTCATACTCATTGATGTCACTCCTATATCCTCATTTAAATTGATTCATATCATGTGCACTTCTTTCAATATAATTTGTTTCAAGATTTTCTTTTCCAAAAGTTCCAGACTTAGAACTAGAAACCAAGTCAGCTATGGAATTGTTTCTTGCAGTAGTTGTATTGAATCAACCCTCTGTCCATCCATTCTTCACTCTAGATTATTATGATCTAGAGACAGGTTTTTTTTCAGAAACATTACCTTTAATAGGAATTTCTATCATATCCATAGGTCTAAATACCTTAAATACCATTAAAATATCCCTTATAATAGGACCCCTAACAGTCCTTATTCTTTATTTCCCTCAGAATTCCCAGCTTCTACCACTATCAATTTAAACTTACAATTCTCAATAATATTCCCACCCTTTTTGAAATTAGATCACCTAGACCCTTAAGGAAACATTACCTAAGATGGTTGATGTAATAAAAATTAAATAAAAAATCAGTAACATGATCATATTAAGTAGATAGCTCAAATTTTAAGTCATTAGGTACCAAAAAGAAAATCACAATCAATGGATAAAAGAGGTCAACTTCCAAAAGATTTTTGGCATAATTACAATACCATGCAAGCTCAGTTACCCTATAAAATTTGATGGGATTACCATGAATAAGGAAACATCCCAAAGAATCTAATAGTTCCAAAAAACTAGTTTAACCCACTAATATGGATTCAATATTGATTAGTTGTATTTCTGGACCTTGACAGATCAAAATAGGTGTCCCAATCATGTAGTCTCAAGCTCCATAGAATAAGAGAAATGAAACCATAACCCCATGCCTTACATTTGAGCTCTTGAAATATAAAGATACTATTAAAGAAACAAAAAATGATTGTGATGATCCTCTAGTGGTCAAATTCACAAACCTGAAAACACTACTATAGATATTCCCTTTAACAGTGTGAAAAAGGATTTTAACGGTGCAAAAAAATTAATTGTTAATCATATCACTATTAATGGTGGGGGCCTTTATCAGTGCTAAAAAACACTAATAAAGGCCACTCTTTACCATTGTTATTTCTATCACTGATAAAGGTCTCACTTTATTAGTGCTTTCAATAGCATTAATAAATGGTTCCCTTCGTCAGTGCTAGAAATGGCACTCATAAAATCCCCATCTGTTTCATTGTGATTTTTGTACAATAGCACACTGCAGCAATCTCTTGTACACAAAAATAGAACACCGCAACCTCCTATACACAAAAAATATAATTTAATTGAAATACATTTTACATCACGAATATAAAAAACATTATTATATACATTTGAAACAATGTTTTGTATAATTACATTTACAATTACTATCTACAAACAATTTAAAACATTAATGTTCATCTTTGGCACACGTGATCCCCTCTCAAAAAGGTCCACTCATCGTATTTGTTGCCAAACAAATCATCTCAACCTAAGAAAAATAATCCACCTATATAAGAAAATAAATATTATGTTAGTAATATAATAAATAAATAAATTAAACATTTACTACTACAAAAATGGGTTTATCCAAGACTAGTTCTTTAACAGTGCAATCTAAAACCGTTGTTAAAGAACCCCTTTATTAGTGCTAAAAAATCACTATTAAAGGGGGTCTTTAATAGTGCTAAAAAAAGCTATTAAAGGAGGGCCTTTATAAGAACGTTTTTACAAGCATTGATAAAGGGATAAACTTTATCAGCCCTTTTAAAAGAGCACTGATAAATGGGGTATTTTATTAGTGCTTGTAAAAAAGTGTGGATAAAGGGGGGTATTTCTCATCACTTTCTAGAAGCATTGATAAAGACCCCCATTTATGATCACTTTTTTAGTGGAACTGATAAGGATATACTTCAAAAAAAAATCATCAAAAATAATATATTAATATATAAATGTATTTATATTGATATAAAAATAATATATATATTTATTTATTTAAAATATGTTTTAGATTAGGTAAATAGGCATTAACATTTAATATATAAAATCTTTAGTTAAAATGGTTTATAAAATAATTAAAAAATATTTTTAATTAATAATTTCACTATTATTACTAATTAATAGTTATTTAATATCAATTTGAAGATAAAAAATCAAAAAATTAATAAAATATCTAAAATAAGTTGAAAACATAACTCGAACTTCAAACGGGCATAACTTTTGATCTAGGTATCTATTCGAGCTCTACCATATAACAAATTGAAGCTTATGATGAGATCTACGCCATCAATGATCGAGGTGAACCTCAATAATATTTTTGGAGGCCAAAAAATTCCCAGAAGGCCTCCAAACCAGAGTTTTTAGTCGGGGTACCCCAATTTTTAACATTTGATGGATTTTCAGCCTTGTTTAAGGGGGTATTTTGCCTTTTTGTGGAGAATGAATTTATTCCTAGGGTTTATATTCATACTGATATTAAGGTTTTTAAATTTTATTGTTTTTCACAACATAATTTTACTTATAATTAAATATATTCATGTTTTCTTACATTTAAATATATAAAATAACTTATATAAATGTATATATCAACATATTTACATAAAAATGTATATTCTTATATATGTAAATTTATAAATATTCTAAAAATGTATTTAAATCAACATATAACCATTTTTTACATTATACAAATATATTTATAATGTTTATTATATATGGGTGTACTAATAAACATATAAATAATTATATTATATTCTAGTATATGTAAATGAATATAATATATAATATATTTAAATAAATATAAGTATATATATATCACACACATATATATTGTATAAAAGTATTTAAAAATAATTATATGAATATATGAGTAAAAAATATATATGTAAATGCACATATAAATAAACAAAAATATCATTAAAGAGACTACAAAACAAAATGATGTAGTGGTAAATGCATTTCATCTTCGAAGGAGAGGTGCAGGGTTCAAATCCAGACAAGCAAAAATGATACTAGAAAATTGTAAAGAACTTATAAAATGGTTGGTGGGGTGAAAAGCACTGATAAAGGTGGGGGGTGCTATTAAAGGTGTCATGGAAGCCCTGATAAAGGGTTTGGGCTCACGGATGTTTGAAAAAATATAATGTTACCCCCTTTAAAAATGTTACCTTTATCAGTACTAAAATGTGCTGTTAAAGGCCCCCTTTAACTGTGTTAAAAAGGGCCCTTATAAAAGATTTGGTATATTAACCAAGCTTCGATTGTCATCACTTTTGTAGAACTGATAAAGGCATATTATAGCACTATTAAAGGCCTCTTTTTAGTAGTGATTAATATGAATGAATACATTAAAAAATGTAAACTTTAAATAAAAAAGACACAATTTGAGTTATACCAATCACACCATGCGTTTTATTGAGGTGTGGTTCCTTCCAACACATCACAAATGAGTTATGGATCATTTTTATAAAGTATCAAAATAATTCTAATATGTATTCTCGGTTTTGAGTATGTCACTTTTTCTTTTTAATGAAATTAATATCAATTTTAAATAAAGCCACATTTTGAGTAATACCAATCACACCATTTGTAGAATTGAGGAGATGATTCCTATATTTCACAGATTACATAAGGGTCGTTTTCCTAAAGTATCAAAACAATATGAATACATTTTCTTGGTTTTTATTATGTCACTTCTGTTTTCTACTAAAATGAAATTTCAAACTGGAAACACACACTTTGAGTCATACAGGTCACATAGTGTGTCAGTTTGATGTGTGACTATTTCCTAAATGTCATAAATGTCTTATGAATTTTTTATGTTATCAAGACAATTATAGTGAATTTCATTGGTTTTCTGTGAGTGATGCGTGTTTTGAACTAAAATGTAAATTTTAAACTGATAACAGGAACTTTGAGTCATACCCGTCACATCGTGCATCATATTGAGGTGAGGGTGATTCCTACATGTCTCAAATAACTCATGGATCATTTACCTAAAGTATCAAAACAATCTGTATTCATTTTCTCAGTTTTCAGTATGTCACATGTTCCTTTTTACTAAAAACGATGTCAATTTTAAATAAAAATACACACTTGGAGTCATATCGGTCACACCATGACATAGATGGAGGTTCATATGCTTTATAAACATCCCAAATAACTCATGGATCATTTTACTAATGTATCAAAACAATATGAATGTGTTTTCTCAGTTTTCAGTATGACACTTCTTCCATTTTCTAAAATTGATGTCAATTTAAAAAAACGAACTTCTAGTCATACCAGTTACACCATGCATCGGATTGAGGTGCGGATGATTTATACTTGTCTCAAATGACTCATGGATTATTTTCCTAAAGTATTAAAACAAAATAAATTTCTTTTATTGGTTTTGAATAGGTCAGTTTTCCTCTTTACTGAAATTGATGTAAATGTTAAATAAAAAAGATGCACTTGGAGGCATACTGATCACATCATGCCTTGGATTGAGGTGCAGCTGATTTCTGAACATCTCAAATTTATCATGGATTATTTCCCTAAAGTATCAAAATAATATTAATGTATTTTATCATTTTTCTGTACACCACTTGTCCATTTTTACTAAAAATGATGTCAATTTTAAATAAAAAGATACACTTGGAGTCATACCGGTCACACCATTCCTTAGATTGAGGTGGAGTTGATTCCTACACATCCTAAATAACTCATGGATCATTTTCCTATAGTATAAAAACAATCCAAATGTGTTTTATTGGTTTTCATTATGACACTTATTTCCTTTACTGAATTTGATGTCAATCTTAAATAAAAAGACACACTTGTAGTCATACCAGTTACACCGTGTGTCGTATTGATGTGCGGATAATTCTTATAAGTCTCAAATCACTCATGGATTGTTTTACTAAATTATCAAAACAATATGAATGCAATTTATTTGTTTTGAGTAGGTCAGTTTTCTTTTTTACTAAAATTAATGTAAATTTTAAATAAAAAATATGCACTAAGAGTCATACCGATCACACCGTGCCTCCGATTGAAGTGTGAAAAATTCATACCCATCCAGAATGACTCATAAATCATTTCCCTAAAGTATCAAATTAATACAGCTGAATTTTCTTGGTTTTCAGTACATCACTTGTTCCTTTTTACTAAAATTGACATCAATTTTAAATAAAAAGATACACTTTGAGTCATACCAGTCACACCGTGCATTATATTGAGGTACATAAGATTATTACTTGTCTCAAATGATTTATGGATCATTTTTATAATGTATAAAAATAATAAAAATGTGTTTTCTCAGTTTTGAGTAGGCCAATTGTCCTTTTAACTAAAATTGATGTTAATTTTAAATAAAATGATAGACTTAGAGTCATACTGATCACACCATGTGTCGTATTATGGTGTGGCTAATTTCTAAACATCTCAAATGAATCAAGTATCATTTTCATAAAGTATCAAAATGAACAGAATATTTTTTCTCAGTTTTCAGTACGATGTGTATTCCTATTGCTAAAATTGATGTCAATTTTAAAGATAATGATGCACTTGTCGTCATACTGGTTACATCATGTTTCGGATTGATATGAGGAAGATTCTTACACATCCAAAATGAATCATGTATAATTTTACTAAACTATCAAAACATTTAGAATGCATTTTCTTGATTTTGAGTAGGTCAATTTTTCTTTTTACTAAATTTGATGTAAATTTTAAAAAAAAAAGATGAACATGAAGTCATATAGGTTAAAAAGTGTCTCATATTGAGGTGAGAATAATTACTACATGTACCAAATGTATCAAGGATCGTTCCCATAAATTATCAAAACAATATGACAATTTTTTCTCATTTTTCAGTACATCACTTGTTCCTTTTTAGTAAAATTGTTGTCAATTTTAAATAAAAAGACACACTTGGAGTCATATCAGTCACACTGTGCATCGGATTGAGGTGATACTGATTCATACACATCTAAAATGACTCATGGATCATTTTTCTAAAGTTTCAAAATAATCCAAATGTATTTTATTGCTTTTCAGTACATCACTTGTCTTTTTTACTGAAATATCATTTTAAACTAGAAACATACACTTTGACTCATACCGGTCACATCATGTAACAGTTTGACATGAGACTGATTTCTACACATAAAAAGTGATTTATGAATCAATGTACCTAATTATCAAGAAAATATGAGTGTTTTTTTTCTATTTTCATTGAGAGACACATTTTGAAGTAAAATACTGATTTTAAACTAATAACAGACACTTTGAGTCATATTGGTCACACCGTGCATCAAATTGAGGTGCACTTGATTCCTAAACATATTAAATGAATTATGGATCATTTTAATAAAGTAAAAAAATTAATGGTTTTTTTGGTTTTGAGTATTTTATTTGTATATTGTACTAAAATTAATGTCAATTTTAAATAAAAAAGATACACCTGGAGTCATACCGGTCACACCATGTGTCAGATTGAGGTGTCACTGATCCCTACACATCCAAAAGTCTAAAAAAATGCTAACTGGAAAGGAATCCATCTATATTAGAAAAAAATTATTATGTGATTAATACTAAAAAGAAATAAATTAAACATAAATATGAAACAATCCATTACTTCAATGGAGGTCACATCTTCAAGCTATTTGTCTGCATTCTTAGATTAGGTATAATACCCATTAATTTATAAGAAAATGTATATCACCTTTTGAATACTATTTTTTTATAGTCATATTAATACTAGAAAAATATAAATACAAAAAGTATTAATTAATATTTTAAATGAAGTGGTAATTAACTATGAAAATACCTCTTTGATGATGTGTGTTTTTTATGGAATATGATCTCTCTCATAATTTTACAAACATAATTACCACAATATTTTTCATTTTTTTATTTCAAACATTGTAGAAAAATTGAGGAAAATAAGTAATTTTTTTCATATTTGTTGGTATAGTGAAATATTATTATATATAACCTAATACTTATCTAGTTGTAGAACTTATCAGGGTCCTTGTGTGCAATTTCTATCCTCATTCCATGATTTAAAAGATATTTACACATAGCCCTATAATACCTAAATTATCACTAAAACATAAAGTAAATTATATAACTTGATGTTTAATTATAAAATGTTGGGTGTAGTGTATTAAAAATTGACAAACACCGTTATGTGTGGTTGGTTTATTGGTAATCCATGTAGTGAATTAAGGAAATAAATATTTGGAGTATCCAAATTGACCATAATGAGCATCCAATGTTTCATAAAAACAAAAAAAGGAATAATTAATAAAATAAATGAAAATATATTTGATATGTTTAAATTGTACCATTTTACCCCCACATCATTGGTATTTTGAAGAGTATGTCATCCCAATGTTTGTTTTGAAAGGATTTGGCCATGTTTGTCACCATTTCATCTATTTTATTGGATTCTATTTTTTTGGTCTATAGATGTGATGTGACGACTAATGAGTCCAAAAAAATCATGGGGAAATCCCTTTAATTAGTATTGATATATACGCCTATAAAAAATATGAAATGTATTTAGTCATAATTAATATATTATATCATCTTTTGTAAAATTAAATCAAAAAAACATACCTCATGTATACATTTACAACTAAGGCTCTTAGCCATTTATAGTTGTGTATTTCATCTACATTCTTAGAATTAATATAATCAGTAACTTCCTCTCTGTATATTTTTTTATTAAATTTCTACTATATGAATACTACCACTTTGTCACTTTGTATCTGAATGAACCTTCAATTTTAGTAAATGAGGATGTTCAATGGGTAGGGTAAATGTGATTTTGGAAGTTCTTTTTGATTGGTTGGTTGATCATTTAGATGGTTTTGAGTCGACATTTCATTTCACCCCCTTCTGTTTCTCTGTCTGTAATAAAATTCATTGGTTTAGACATTTTTTCATTAATTATTAAAGGTCTAGCATGAAAAATATATTGAAAATGAATACCTCATTATCAACATTTTTTTACAAGATGTGACAGTCATGCAATGAATGTTCTAATAGCTTGGTCGACCTTATGAATATCTTCCTCAAAAATTGGAATATGTAGATCAGTGATCGACTCATGGTCTACGATAATCGACACTCTCACATGACTTGTTGGAAGTGGTCTATTGTGTAGCATGTTGTTTTGGATATCGAACACAATATCCCTCTCTACAAGTTTATGGGTGGGTGTTGATTGATATAAATCATAGCCATTATCACCCTGTAGAATATCAGTACAAGAAAGTTATCAGTATCTATATAATTCACATTTCACATAAACAATTATTGGAACATTGATTACCTCGACTAATACAGCTCTTTGAGGGGAATGAATCATCTCAAATCTAGTGGGGGTGGGGGGTCACCAGGAAATAGTTGTTATTGAGTTTTTTCTTCTCTTTGTTTCCTCACCATAAAATATTCTAGTAACTCAATCTTCTATTGTAATTTTTCTTCATGGTAAGATAATATTTCTCTCATCTCTTTCATTTCTTCACCTTTATCCTCCTATTGTTTTTTTATCAAAATATGTTTGGGGTGTCACCCCAAAACCCACACCTCTGACGTGGCCATACTGTCCTATCCAATTCAAGGCCACCAATAGTAGGTGCTCAACCAGTGTATATGTTTTTGATTCCTATTACTATGTCAGAGATAAAGTATAGGAAAATAATCCATCTTTGTTATGTAATAATGATTTAAAGTAAAATAATTTTTTATTATGTCATACTTACACATGTTTCCCAAACTTTTGTGTGTTTTCATCTTTTAGTATCCCATATTTATTTACACGAGCCTCCTTCCATAGAATATAGTGTGGGATGTAAATGGATTTAGATTTTCATTCTTCAATATTCATATAAACATGGGAACATAATTATATTATTGTTTCATGCCACATAAAATTGTTCTGATAGATTTAAAATAGTAGGGGTATGTTGGTTTTTTTCATTCCTTATTTTCAGTGCTCAGTTGCTATTTTATAAATAAAAAATTCTCAATGAAAGTAATGAATACACATATTTTCAAATAATTTATTACTAGACACATTGTGCCTGAAATGACAACTCCCCATGAAGGTTAGTAAATGAAACTCGTGCTTCTTAGGTTATCAAGTGTGCATACATAAGTGGTGAGTATAGTTTTATTTTCCATTCAACATCTTTAAGATGATGTATCATTTGAATTTTTATAAAGCCTCTATAAACCCTACCAATAAGCATTAATACATATATCTTGTGGGAGTCATCAACTATAAATGCACTCTTCAGGGGATGATGAAGAGTAAATCAATGTTTCATTATTTTATTTTTTAGTAAAAAAAAGAAATGATATCATAATGCTACCATAATCTATTCCCACATTGGTGTCTTAATAATTGGTACAACATGGTTCCACGAATATATATCAATCGGAACATGTTTTCAAGTGATGAGTATTTTGTAACTACTAAACATGGATTTTTTTGGGTTTATATGCTAGCCCCATGCATTCCATCCGACCTCAAATTGGATGCCCCTGAGTTTTTTCCTTAATGATTTTTTCTAACACCACCAAACTATAGCACTCCTTTTTTTGTATCACTGGTCCTTCATCGCCTACCATTTCCTCATATTAAACATCATCAATATATTGATCCTCTATATTGGTAGCATCAGCATGTGCAGAAGTTCATTGTACCTCTGCACTAGGAGCAATAGCAAGTTGAGAAACCTATTTTTTCTCTGGAATGGTGGCATCAACAAGTGTAGAAGGTTGTTGTTCCTCTGCACTGTGAGTAGCAATAGGTTGGGGGACCTATTGTTCATCATGATTGGGAGCACTAGTATGTGCAGAAGTCATTATCTTCAGAAGTGGTTTAACATTTATTTTAGATTACATAAATTCATCAGTGAATAGATAATAACATGAGGTAACACAACATGTAATACAAAAAATATATAACCTGATTATTGAATTGTATTTTTTAAAATAATGAAGGGATTTGAAACCTCTATTGACTATCCAAATCCCTTCATTGTGGTCTCCTCTGACATACAGAACATCACCTACATTGGGATCACTACCAAATGATTGTGATGTCCCAATGAAAGGGTCATCCCTAGTTGAATTTTCATCTGACCCTTTAGTATTTTTGGTCGATAACAGAACAATTGACCACTTTTGGTTTTTAGGATCTAGAACATAAAATACCTATAATACCTATGATTTCATTATAAATGGTTCGTATTTGTACCCTTCCTTGCTGAAATCAACTTTAATAAATCTCAATTCATCTATTTTAAAAGAACTCCTGTTATCATCCCACTTGCATTGAAAAATCATCACTTGGAATGTTTTATAATCCAACTACCATATTTGTTTGATGATGTAAAATTATGTCATATTCATATAAATTGTATTTATGTCCTTAGTACCTAAAACATGAATCACTTCAACCATAAGTGTAACTCCACTATTTTTCATGGTAATGTCTCCATCATGTTCATTTGTATTGAATGTATTACCATTATTTACATAACCATTGAAATATAATACATAAACACTTGTTCCTACAACTGTCCTTTGAAGTCATTCTAAAATTGAATCCAAATTTTCATCTCACTCCTAACAAATATGGTCCCAAAACCATCGTCTAAATTGTTGATTATGTGTATTTGATATCCATATTTTATCCTTTGATGGATTCAAATGCCTATAAATTTCATTTTCAGTTTCAACAAATGGGGTAAACTCCAAACTAGCCTTGGTCTTTTATCAGTTCTAAAAAAGTGATGATAAAGTGGTCCTTTATCAGTGATAAAGAAAGCACTGATAAATGGGACCTTTTATTAGTGCTGGTAAAGGAACCATTTATCATTGCTTTAATTTAGCACCGCTAAAGGAACCATTTATCCGCGCTTTTTTAACACAGCTAAAATAGGACTTAATCATCACTTCTATGACCGCTGATAAAGAAGACCTTTATTAGTTCTTTTAAAATCATGGATAAAGGGACACACTATAGTGTTCTACAAGAGCACACTACAGCACCGCTGTAGTGTGTTGTTATAGCACACCGCAGCACCAGAAACTCACCATATATCAACAAGAAAATTCCCAATACAGGATTTAAATTGATGAAATTTACAACAAAAACACAAGAATAAAACATTATATTATAGGTATTTCAAACATTAGTTCATAAAATTACATAAATAAAAATTATTACATACATTAAAAAACATCAAAGTTCCTTCATCTTTTAATCCTAACACAACTCATGATATTGATAAACAAACCACTCCTACTAGAGAAAAATAAAGCACATGTATAAGAAAATAATTCTTATGTTAGTATTAATATAAAGAAATAAATTAATAGAAAGTGTTAATTTTACTAAATTTGATATGAATTTTAAATAAAAAAATGCACTTAGAGTCATATCAGTCACATCGTGCATCGTATTGAGGTGATACTAATTCCAACACGTCTAAAATGACTTTTGGATAGTTCTCCAAATGTATCAAAACAATCTGAAGGTCCTTTCTTGGTTTTGAGTTCATCAGTTTTCTTTTTTACTAATATGTCATTTTAAACTGGAAACATGCACTTTTGACTCATTCTAATCACATCATGTATCGGTTTGATGTGAAATGGATTACTACACATCACAAATGAATTATGAATTGTTCTCCTAAATTATCAAGAAAATCTGAGCATTTTTTATCATTTTTCATTGAGTGACACTTTTTGAACTAAAATGTCGATTTTAAACTGATAATAGACTCTTTGTGTCATATCAGACACATATTGTATTAGATTGAGGTGACGATGATTCCTATACATCACAAATGACATATGAATAGTTTTCATAAATTATTAAGACAATCAGAATGTGTTTTCTTAGTTTTGAGTAGGAAAGTTGTCCATTTTAATAAAATTGATGACAATTTTAAATAAAAAGATGCACTTTGATTTATACCAGTCAGACAATGCATCAGATTGAGGTGTGGATGATTCATACACATCCCAAATGACTTATGGATAGTTTTCTTAAAGTATCAAAACAATATGAACGTGTTTTCTCTGTTTTGAGTACATCACTTTTCGTTTTTACTAAAATGTTATTTTAAAATTAAAACATGCATTTTCACTCATACTGATCACATTGTGTATCATATTGAGGTACGGATGATTCCTACACATCAAAAATGACTTATGGATCAATGTTTTCATGACCTGTCCCCCAGGGCCTATGTCATGACGTCCCCCAAGCCTGTCTCTTGAAGGACAGGGATTGGCGACTAGCGTTGAAGGCATCAACCTGGAAGTGGGAGGCATTTTTCTAAGTACCTGTATGCATGCACACACAACATCGTCCCAAAGATAGAAAGGTAAACATGCATTGCACTAAACAAACACTAAGTAAAAGTACAAATTGTGGTTTAAATGGTCCAGAATACAAACCCAACAAAAGATGAACTGAAAATAGGAAAGTACAAGGAAACTCTAAATTTCTCCACTGAAAACCCCACCATAAGGGTAAGTACAGAGTAGCTACCAAAATATGTAGAAGCATTTCCTACCTACCTGATCCCACTAGGCACCATCAAGCCCTGGTCCACCAAATCCCCTATCAAGGTGGCAGTCGTCTGCACCAGACACAAAATGTATTGGTGAAGCCTATGAAGGGGTGAGTAACAATAAACTCAATAGTGACATCAAACCAACAAGAAAAGACCATAAATCAATCCACAAAGAAAACCAAGAAGCAAGACAACTCACACCAGGTATAATCTATAGTAGGAAAGTATGACCATCAGTCATATCATCGAACACCTTGGGCTACTAGAGAACTCCTCCTCAATGATTACAGTGGGCCTTCATGGTCACACAGAGCCACTTCCCACTAACCTGGTAAAGTTGTGGTACTTATCCCTGATGAGTAATATGGGTATGTTGGGTCACATAGATTTTCTCCCCACCATGGGCATGCCAGGTCAAACAGAGATACTTCCCACCTTGGCCATACTGAGGTACTCCTCCAATCGAGTAATGTGGCTCTACTGGATCACACAGATTCACTCTCCACCATGGAACTACTGGGTGACATAGAGCTGCTTCCCACTGGGCCATCATAGCTGATCCACATAGGGTCGCTTGTCAGCAGTCTTTAGGTCTAAACCAACCACAGGGTTTCCGCGCGTAGTGTGATTAAATCTAGGAGACCCACTCCTCAAGCCATTAGTTGTATTTCAACTTCTATTAAATCCTCCATAGACTATTCCAAAATATCTTCCTTGTCATGAGGGTTCCAACACCGCAAATAGCTCGTCAATCAGATGATCAGTTTGTATGTTATTGGCATTTTGGTAAATAAGGGCCAGTTACATCTTAACCCAGTCCGACCCTGTCGGACCGACCCAACAAACCCGACTTGGGGGGCCCCACATACCCCAGTATAGTTAAACTGGCCCGATATGACCCGGTTCAGGTCTGGGTCTTCCCACTCCAGTCTAGCCTGTGGGCCAAGCCCATTGGGCCTCACTGGACCCGGCTCGGTTCGGTCGGGGGTCCAGCCCACCGAGTCGCCCGGCAACCCAGTCTCATTCAGACCGGCCCACAGGGAACGGTTCTAGCCCATAGGGTGTGGTTTCAGCCCACTTGGGATGGTTCTATCCCACTAGGTGCAGGTCTGGCCCACTAGGCGTGGTCGCACTATGCCTGGTTCACCTTTGGCGGACCGACTCTCTTTAGCCCGGACGCATAGTACATCCCAGGCAGTGTCATGCTGCCGGTCAAACCTGGCCACCCAAGTTCATCACGTGGTCAGGGGACCATGTGTTAGTTGAAGCCACAGCCCGTGGTTGTGGGCCACGTCCCTCCACCAGTTTTCGGCCCGGCCGATGGCTCATACTGCTTTGTTGCGGCCTGAGCCAGTGATGGTTGCTGCCTCCGGAACGTCGTCTTGGTGTGCCGCCACCCGCCCATCGCCGTAGCCGTAGGCCACTTCCGAGGCACTGGTAGGTTATTCCGTGGACCACCTGGTATGCTCCAGTGATCCATTATTTGTTACATTTGTGCCTCTCGCCTCCTTGGGCTTCCGCCTTCCCTGCCAAGGCCTCAAAACCTTCTTACCGCTAATTTGAACGTTCGGCCACAAAGAACACACACGGCGGAGGGGATGAAGCCTTTTTCTTGTCAGCCCACACCCTCCATGTTATGTTTTTAAACATGGAGAGGTTTGGTATTGAGTTTCTGTCAATAAAATAATTAATCCTAGTATAAAAAACCCAAGAAAAATACCCTCTTGTATGAACGAGTGATCCACGGATCAACCTATTCATGGGTCGATCCATGTTCATCATTTCAGAATGAAGAATGAGGAAACTTAAAACAAAATAAACCCCTACATAAAAGGTGTTCATTGTTGAAGCGCTCTTCCATTCGGGGTTCAAGTTCGGTTTGCGTCGGCCGCTTTCTGGTTCTGTTCTTTGAGGTGAGTCGATGTCACTAGAGATCCATCAGCATTCATCATTTGTGGTCGGAGAGGGTATCTCATCGTAGGTTTTATAGAGAAATTCCACCACTTGATCCTGATTTCTCCAAAGTGTTAACCCATTAAAAGAAAACATGTCACGTCATTTCTGTTACGCTACATCATCCCATCATTACGCTGTTTCATTTATGAAATAGCGTATCTGTTATGCTTCATTTAATGTTTCAATATGCAGCATGTTTATGATCCATTAAGGAGATTCATTTAATGTGAATCGTTGTTTCTTTTTCATCGCACCGCAGTGCCGCCGTGCCACCACCCAACTATTGGGAAAAATAAATAAAATAAATTTTTAAGTTTTTTTTTTGAAAAGTCCAAAATTTAACTTTTCCGGTCGACCCTTGAAAATCAAAAGTTAGGTCCATTATAGAAGAATCCTAGAATTCTTAATTCAACGATGACCTTGGATTTTTTATCTAATAACCTATTTAAAATTTAGAAAAACTTGCTCGCACGTTTACTTAAATGAACTTAAAAAGTTAAAAAATCTAGTCTGATCTCACTGAGCCTTGGAATCAGGTGCTATAAAAGAATATGGACTCAAAATAATTCCATATAATTTTAAAAAAAAATACAGAGAATTTTTAAGACATTACATTACTCCCCCATTTTTGGGATTCACGTCCTCGTAAGCTAAAACAAGGCTAAACAAACAAATGGGGGTACTGAGCATGAATATGAGCCTCTTTCTCCCAAGTGCTCTCCTCGAGATTCTTGTGCTACCACCGAATGCACACAAGATGAATCGACATTCCATGAAGGACCCACTCCCGTCGATCCTCTATCTCCACTAGGAACTCTACAAACGTCGCCCCATCGTCAATGTCCATCTCGCCCCAGTCGATGACATGTAATGGATCATCCACGTACCACTTCAACTGCGACACATGGAAAACATCATGCACCCTATTCATCTGTGGGGGGAGAGCTAAGCAGTACGCCGCCTCGACAACTCTTCTTAGAATCTAGAAAGGTCCAATTAACATTAGGCCAAATCTCTGCAATCCCCATCACGGTGAGACCCAAAGGAAAACATGATCTCCCTATTCGAACTCCATGGGTCTCCGTATCCTATCCACATATGATTTATGTCTACTCTGTGCAGTCCTAATCCGCTCCTGGATGATCTACACCTTCTCATTTGTAGCTGGTACCAACTCTGGACCCATGAGTGCTGACTCCCTTGGGTCTTTCCAGTATATATGTGATCTGAAAGGCTACTCGTACAAGGCCTCAAACGGTTTCACTCCAATGGTGGAGTAATAGTTTTTATTGTATGAAAACTCCACCAGTGGTATGTGGTCCTCCCAACTACGACCAAAATCAAGGATGAAAGCATGAAGCATGTCCTCCAAGGTCTATATGGTCTACTCCATCTGACCATTTGTATGAGGTTGAAAGGTTGTTCTCAAGTGTAGCTAAGTCCCAAACGCCTCCTGGAATCCCTTCCACAACCGGGATGTAAAGTTTGCATCATGGTCTGAGACGATCGTCGAAGGAACCCCGTGAATCTGCACTAACTCTTGGACATAGAGGTGTCCCAAGCCCTCTACTGATCCCTTCTCTTGGATGGGTATGAAGTGAGCTGACTTGGTGAGTTGTTGAATGATCACCTAGATAGAATCGTAGCCCTTGGACATGCGTGGTAATCCCATCACTAAGTCCATCAAGATACCATCCCATTTCCACTCTGGTACCTCAAGTGTCTAGGCCAATCCTACTAGAACCTGATGCTCAGCCTTCACTTTCTGACAAGTGAGGCATCGTTAAATGAACTCTCCCATCACTTTCTTCATCCTTAGCCACCAGTACTAATGTCGGAGGTCCTATTACATTTTCACCACACCAGGATGTACCGCCAAAGGGGGTGTATGGAACTCCCTCAACACCTCCTCATGTAACATCACTGGTACTACGATTCATCCTCTGAAAAGGATGACGTTCTCCCCACCTATAGAAAATACATCACGAGCCTGTATTTTGGTTAACTGAACACATCGGGCCTCAAATTTAACATCCAAAAGTTGTGCCTCCCTATCTTTCTGTAAGAGTGGGGGAGTGATAGTCATTGACTGAAGGTAAGATACTCCATCACCATCTACAAAGGATATCTGCATCGCAGCTAACTGCTATGTCGCTTCACTCAACAGCTATAGAACAGACCTCCTAGTGAGCACGTCTACCACCACATTCCCCTTCCTAGGAGTATAGAATACCTCAAAGTCATAGTCCTATAGGAACTTCATCCATCACATTTGTCTCATGTTCAGGTCCTTCTGTGAGAAGATATACCTGAGACTCTTATGGTCGGAGTAGACGGTAAACAGTTCAACCATCAAGTAGTGCTGCCACATCTTCAAGGAAAAGATCATTGCTACTAACTCTAGGTCATGGTTCATGCAGTTCTTCTCATGCTGCCTCAACTACAATGAGCCTTAGGTGACCACTTCTCACTCCTACATCAGTAAAAAACCCAGTATGGTCCCTGATGCATCGCAGAAAACTATATACCCAATGCCCTCTTCTGGTAGTCTCATGATAGGGGAACTTTTCAGTCTCCACCTCAACTCCTGGAAACTCTTATAGAACTTATCCATCCACACGATGGGTTTTCCCTTCTGTTTTAAGGATAATAAAGGTTTTACTACTCTGGAAAAATTCGGTTAGAACCTCTGATAGTATTCATCCAACCCCAAGAAACTCTGCCCCTCAGTCATGCTCTTGGGTGGCTCTCAAGCCAACACTGCCTCTATCATTTCCAGATCCAATTCCACTCTAGCCTCTGATATGATGTATCCTAGAAAGTGTACCTCCTGAGTCAATATCTGGTACTTCAAGAGCTTACCATAAATCTGGTGCACTCAGAGTGTATCTAGGACTATCCGCAAGTGTGTAGCATGCTCCTTCTCCGACGCCGAGTACACCAAGATTTCATCAATGAAGACCACCATGAAAAAATCGAGGTAAGGCTGGAATATCTTGTTCATGAGTCCCATGAACACTAATGGGGAATTGTTCATGCCAAAAGGCATCACCTAAAACTCATAGTGGCCATACCAGCATTTAAAATTTGTCTCTGGTACGTCCTCATCATGTACCCAAAGCAGATGATAGCCTGATCTGAGGTCGGTCTTCGAGAACCACCTATCTCCCTTCAGCTGGTTGAGGAGGTCATCAATGCTCAGCAGTGGATACATGTTCTTCATAGTCACCTGGTTCAGGTTCAAGAAGTCCACGCATTGCCTCATTGTCTCATAGTCCTTCTTGGCAAACAACATTGGGGCTTCCCATGGTGAAACGCCAAGCCTCACGACACCCTTCCCCTGCATGTCCTCCAACTATACCCTCAATTCACGAAGCTCCAAGGGAGATATCTGATTTTCTAGTGTGGATATCAGTATCGTCCCGAGGTACATATCGATTTATAAGTCTAACTCTATTTGAGGAGGTAGCCTTAGAACATCCTCAGGGAAGACGTCTCTGTACTTGTCCACTACCACAAGAAAGCTTGGACTCCTCTCATCCACTGTAATGATGGTGATGCTAGCCAATTAGTGAGTTATTGGATGCACCCTCCTCTGAGAAAGTTAGTCATGTGCTGAAAATGTTCCCTTCTTACTGGTTAAGGAAAACTTGGTCCCATCATCGCAGACACACCGCACTTTGTGCCTAATACAGTCGATCTGAGCATGGACTGTAGATAACCAATCCATACCCAAGATGATGTCCTAATGCCTTGAAACCACTAATAGGATATACCAGCTGAAACTCTCGACTCCTAGAGTAAGCTTACGCTATCGGGACTAGTATGTAATCGTCGAATCCCCCCCCCCCATTAGAGTCTCTAATCGTAAGGATCGAGCCAACGACTCTACCTGAATCTCCAAGCCCCAAACGAGATCCATGGAAAGGAAAGAGTGAATGAAACTTGTGTCTATAATAAATGAATCTAAGTTGGAGAAGATACAGATCATACCTCTAATCATCTTTGGATCATCGTGGTTATAGGCCTCCATCGCCTGAAGCTAGCCTCGACCCTATCTGCCGGCTCCCTGAGCCCATGGTGGACCACCTGGGGGTGGTGGTGGTAGCACCTCGAACTGTCATCCACTGCCTTCCGCTTAGCCTACTCCCCTGCCATGTCCACTACCCTACAGACCTCCTCGCTCAAACCTCTACCTCTGCCTTGGAAGTCCCTCGACTATCTACTAATTGTCTATTCGGCAGGTCAGGCAGTCACATGTCATGTGTCCTTGTCCGTCGCACGAGTATCATGCCATGTTTCTATTATAGCTATCACTACCCTGATGGCCTCGCACCACCGATCATGTGTCCTAGGGATTCTCTCTAAATGATATGGACAACTTGGACATCTATTCCATCTGTCGACTACGTGTCACAGATGACACGGCCACATGTCGCCTGGTGGTAGCTCCCACCGTCGGTGCCAGGTCTGCGAGGAGCTCTATACTTGTCGAGCTCACTCTAGCACTCTAGCCAGAGTGGGGATGCTAAGGGAAATCATCGATGCCCGGATCTCTTGTCAGAGTCCCTGTTCAAAGGTCTGGGCCCTCATGAAAGGGTCATGTACCATGTCCGTAGAGTAGTGGGAGACGTCTGTAAACCTGGAAGAGTACTCAGTCATTGACATGCTTCCCTGTTGTAGGTGAAGTAGCTCATGTATGCACACTGAGCGCAAGGTCGTGGGGAAGAACTCATCCTGGAAAATTCACTCGACCTCTACCTAGGAGATGGACGCCTCATCATGATTCTGAATCATCAGGCTCCACCATCTCCCTGCCAAGCCCTAAAGAAGGCTCGCAGCTAAGATTTCCATCTGGTCGAGTGGCGTCCTCACTAAGCGGAAGACCTGTATCACCGCCTCTATCCTATCCTTAGTGACCTAGGGATCTGTCTCTCCCCTGAACCTGGGAGGTCTCTGTCTCTAGAACTCATGCAAGGCACTGATCCTACGTGCGTCCTCTACCAGTAATGTTGATAGTAACTTCCAATCAACAGGTGGTGGTAGCACTGGTGCACCACCCAGAGGGGCCATCTCTAGAACTGGTCCTTGAACTAACGCCTCATTTCTAGGTGGACTGTCCTCATGGTCACACATCAGAATCCTAGTTGGTTGTCTATGTGGAGGCATCCTGAAACAGATCAAGATGTACCACAATCAATAGATTATACGTGGTGAGCTAACTCTAATTCCAGAAGATCGTGAGAAAATACTTAATTCCTATATGATGCATGCAACCAATGTTTTTATGTACAGAGCCAAAAATAAGAATTCAAGTTCTTGGTGTATGGATATGTCAGTCGTCGCACCAACACTAGACCCCCCAATATGAAAGCCGAACTCGAAACATTTAACACTATTTCCCAAACACAAAACAACAGACTCTCAGTCTTTGAGGTAGAACTGAACACCTATGATACCACTTTTTCAGGACCCGTCCCTTAGGGCCCGTGCCGTGACATTCCCTAAGCCCGCCTCCCGAAGGCTAGGGGTTGGAAACTAGCACCGAAGCTGTCAACCTGCAAGTGAGAGGCATTAGCCTGAGTACCTGTACGCATGCACACACAACCGCGTCCCAAATCTAAAAAGGTAAACATGCATTCCACTAAACAACCACTGGTTAAAAGTAAAAACTATAGGACAAATGGTCTAGAATACAGACCCAACAAAATAAAAACTGAAAACAGGAAAGTATAAGGAAACTCTGAAGCCATCCGCTGAAAAACCCACCTGATGGGTAAGTATATAGTAGATGCCGAAAGCCGTAGAAGCACGTCTTGCCTACCTGATCTCACTGGAGACCACGGGGTCCTGGGCCACCAAATCCACCATCAAGGAAACGATCATTTTCACTATACACAACATGTGCGGGCGAAGCTTGTGTAGGGGTGAGTAATAATATACCCTGTAGGGACTCCATACCAATAAGGAAAGACCACAAAACAATTCACAAAGAAAACCACGAAGCAAGACAACTCACACTAGGTATAATATAGAGTAAGAAAGTATGACCATCATTAATATCATCAAACACCTTGGGATTCTAGAGAACTCCTCCTCAATGAGTACAGTGGGCATGCTGGGTCACACAGAGCCACTTCCCACTAACCTTGGACTCCTATGGTACTCATCCCTGATGAGTACCGTGGGTATGCTGGGCCACACAGAGTCACTCCCCACCATGGGCATGCTTGGTCACATAGAGCTTCTTCCCACCTTGGCCCTACTAAGGTAATCCTCTTGTCGAGTATTGTGGGTCGGTCAGGTCACACGGAGATGATCCCCACCATGGGTCTTCTAGGTCACACAAATCTGCTTCCCACTGGGCCATCGTAGCTGATCCACATAGGGTTTCTTGCCAGCAATATTTAGGTCTTATCCAACCACAGGGTTTCCGCACGTAGTGCGCTTGATTCTATGAGAACCGCTCCTCAATCCATTCATCATATTTAAACTTCTATGAAATCCTTTATAGAGTATTCCAAAATTTCTACCTCATCATGAGGGTTCTAACACCTCAAATGGCTTGTCAATCGGATTCCCGATTTGTATGTTATTGGTGTTTTGGTAAACAGGGGTTGGTTGCATCTAGGCCCAGTCGGACCGACCCGACCAAACCAGCCTGGGGGCCACACATGCCCCAGTTTAGTTCAACTTACCTGACCCCGATCCTGTTCAGGTCTAGGTTGGCTCGGTCTGGCCTGTCCAGTGTGTCAGGCCCATTCGGCATCGCTGGACCCGGCCCAGTTCGGCTGGGGATCTAGCCCCCTGGGTCGCTCGGTGACCTGGTCTCCTCTAACCTGGCCCGCAGGGCATAGGTCCGGTCCACAAGGCGTGGTTCTGGCCCCCAGGATGAGGTTTTGGCCCGATGGGGGTGGTTCTGGCCTGCTAGGGGCAGTCACACCCTGCTTGATCCACATTTAGTGGACCCATTATCTTTAGCCCATATGAGTAACATGTTCGGGGCGGTGTCATGCGGCAAGTCAAACCCAACCGCCCGGGTTACGCACGTGTTCAGGGGACCGCGTGCCAGGAGAAGCCATAACCTGTGTGCTAGGAGAAACTGTGGCCCACGACTGCGAGTCAGATCCCTCTGCCAGCTGGCGGCCCGAGCTGGCTGCAGTTTCTGCCTCTGGCGCGTCGCCACCCACCCAAGGCCACCACCGTAGGTCCCCACCGGCGGGTTATTCCGTGGACCACTGGGTTCACTCTGGTGGTCCTTTCCTCGCGTCGTTTGAGCCCCTAGCATCTGTGGAATTTTTTCTTCGCTACCAAGGCCTCAAAACCTTCTTTCCACCAATTGGAACATTCATCCACGAAGAACGTACAAGGCAGAGAGGCTCAGGCCTTGTTCGTGTCACCCCGCACCCTCTGCGTTAGAGTTTTAAACATGGGGAGGTTTTGGATGGATGATCTGTCAACAAAATAATTAATCTCGGTATATAAAACCCAAGAAAAACACCCTCCCGCAAGAACAACTGATCCACGGATCAACCTATTAATAGGTTGATCCGCGTTCATCATTTCAGAATGAAGAATGGGGAAACTTAAAACAATGAAAACCCCTACCTCAAAGGTGTTCATTGTTGAAGCGCTCCGCCCGCATGGGTTCAAGTTCTATTGGCATTCATTGCTTTCTGGTTTCATTCTTCAAGGTGTGTTGACTTCACTAGCAATCCACTGGAATTCATCGTTCGTCATTGGAGATGGTCCCTCATCATAGGTTCCTCAGATAAATTCTACCACCTGAACCAGATTTCTCCAACACTTTAACCCATTAAAAGAAAACATGTTGCAGCGTTTCTATTACATTGTGTTTTCACGTCGTTACGCTATTTCATTTATGAAACAACGTATCTATTACGCTTCATTTAATGCATCATTATGTTGCACGTTTATGAGCCCTTAATGAGCTTCATTTAATACGACTCGTCGTCTCTTTGTCACCGCACCGTAATGCCGCCGTGCCACCACCCAACAGTTGAGAAAAATAAATTACACAAATTTTTATGTTATTTTATTTTTTTCCAAAAATTCTGAAAATTAAATTCTTCGGTCGACCCTTGCCTGTCAAAGTTAGGTCCATTCTAAGAGAATCCTGATGTTTTGAATTCAACATCACCCTCTAATTTTTTATCTGAGCACCAGTTTAAAAGTTATAATACCCACTCGCACGTTTACTAAAATGAACATAAAAGGTTCAAAATTCTATTTCGGGCTCATCGGGCCTTGGAATCAGGTGTCGTCAAAGCATTTGGTCTCGAAATAATTCCATATAATTTAAAAAAAATCACATGGAATTTCCGGGAAATTACAATTTTACTAAATTATTTAAACAATTTTAATGGGTATGCTCGGTTTTGAGTAGGTTAGTTGGCCTTTCTACCAAAATTGATGTCAATTTTAAATAAAAACACACAATTAAAGTCATATCGGTGACATAGTGTGTCAAATTGAGGTGAAACTGATTCATGCATATCTCAAGTAACTTATGGATCATTTTATTAATGTATCAAAACATTCTGAATATGTTTGTTCGGTTTTGTGTAGGCCAGTTCGGTTTTTACTAAAATTAATGTCAATTTTAAATAAAGATGCACTTAGAGTCATACCGATCACACCGTGCATCGGATTTAGGTGCGGCTAATTACTATATGTTCCAAACCACTTATGGATTGTTTTCCTAAAGTATCAAAACAATCAGAATGTGTTTTCTCAGTTTTGAATATGTCACTTGTCTTTCTTACTAAAATGTCATTTTAAACATGAAACACGTGCTTTGACTCATACAGATCACATCGCGTATTGGTTTGATGTGAGACAAATTCCTATACATCATAGAAAATTTATGAATCGATTCCCTAAATTATAAAGAATATACGATCACATTTGCTCGTTTTTCAGTGAGTGAAATTTTTTAAAGTCAAATGTCTATTTTAAACAGATAAGAGACACATTGAGTCAGTTTTCTTTTTTACTAAAATTAATGACAATTTAAAATAGAAAGAAGTACTTTGAGTTATATCGGTCACATGATTTTTCGTATTGAGGTGCGACTGATTCCTACACATTCCAAAGTCTCAAAATAATCCTAATTGTCAAAGATACCATGATTTCCATTGACTTTATTTTTTGAACTTCCAACACTAAAGGAGAAGCTTCGAATAAACCACAACAATTCGAAAAAATGAATCCACATGTTTAATAAAACAATTATTATGAGTAATACTAAAAAGAAATAAATTAAACATAAATATGAAATAATAAATTAATTCTATGGACAATGATTTTACTGTGAAAATATCAATATTACCTTTGCGATTGAGTAGTGGAGGGAACTTGAAGGAAAATGATAAATGTCAACACTACAGGGGTGAAATATTTTGAGGGAGAAGAATTTTGTGGAAGTTTTGATGTATAAAGGAATCAAAGATGGAAATAACACCCCAACTCGAACAAAAGAATTCACTTGTATAAGAAAACAATTATTATGTGATTAATACTAAAAAGAAATAAATTAAACGTAAATATGAAACAAATACATTAATTATATGGACAATAATTTCACTGTGAAAATATCAAGATTACCTTTTTAATTAAGTAGAGGCAGCAACATTGCTCTTCCTGCAATGGTAGTTGAGGTAATTTGAAAGAAAGTGAAAAATGAACCACTTTAGGGGTGAAAAGGTTTTAAGGGAGAAGAAGCATGGAAGCTGGACAGAGCACCCCAACTTGAACAAAATAATCCACATATATAAGAAAACAATTATTATGCGAGTAATACTAAAAAAATAAATTAAAAATAAATATGAAATGATATATTAATTTTATGGATAATGATTTTACTATGAAAACACCAAGATTACCTCTGTAATTGATCAGAGGTAGCGCCATTGATCTTCCATCAAAGATAGTGGAGGTAATTTGAACGAAAGTGATAAATGAAGCACTAAAAGGTTGAAAAGGTTTTAAGGGAGAAGTAGTATGAAAGTTGGACATAGCACCCCAATTCGAACAAATGAATCCACCTATATAAGAAAACAATTATTATATGAGTAATACTAAAAAGAAATAAATTAAATATTAATATTGAATAATACATTAACTCTATGGAAAATAATTTTATTGTGCGAACATCAAGATTACCTCTGTGATTGAGCAGAGGTGGCGTCATTGTTCATCCTATAAAGTCAATGGAGGTAATTTGAAAGAAAATGATAAATGCACCACTACAGGGGTGAAAATATTTTATGGGAGAAGAAACATAAAAGTTGGACAGAGCACCCCAACTTGAACAAAAGAATCCACTTGTATAAGAAAACAGTTATTATGTGAGTAATACTAAAAATAAATAAATTAAACATAATTATGAAACAATAAATTAATTCTATGGACAATGATTTTACTGTGCAAAACATCAAGATTACCTATGTGATTGAGCAAAGGCAATGTCATTGCTCTTCTTGCAAAGGCATGACACATGGACAGAGATCTTCTAAAATAAATGAACTTTGTAAGGAATAATGAAATTTAAATCAACGTCTCATCATATGATTTTTCAGTAAAATAGAGAAATTTTATCTTAACATTGCCTTTAAATCTTTCCAAAAGGTTTCTTTGGTCCAAATATAATCTAATAGCAAAACTAAGGATTCACTCTGCACTTCATTATGGTTTAAAAGACTATATGGATGTCAGGAAACCACGAGACAATTAATGATATTGATATCTATTTGGCTCCATTGATCAATGGAGCCAAAACAAGGATTGGTTGTGCATCACTCACAAAGTTGATAACAAAACTAAGGATTCTCTGTGTACTTCACTACTATTGGTTAACTACCATTTAGCATAGCATCCGACTTGAACTTCCTATCTGGTGTCCCCATGATGCTCTTGTCCCACACATGCTCACTGCCATCTCTATCATATCACCATTCATCATTCACTTTTCATTCTCTTTCATGCAATTTTATTCATTATTTAAATATATTAATTTAATTATATGTATTTATAACATTATAAGTATAGTAAATATATTTATTATAATTTTATAATCATATATATATATATATATTTACTTATTTATAATTATAAAATTATAAGAAATATATTTATTATATTTAAAGATTTATTAATATATATAATTAGTATATTTATTACAATTTTATAATTATTTAAGTGTGTCTATATTTATTTATAATTATAATTATAAATATTAGTATTTATTTATAAATATTTGTATATATTTATAAATATATTTATTTATTTATATATTTTTAACATTATAAGTATAATAAATATATTTTTTTATAATTATTTAAATATATATATTAGGTGCTTAAGGTGAAATTACATTAAATATAATTTTATAATTATTTAAATGAATATATATTTATATATAATTATAACTACAAATAAATATATATTTATTTGTAATTAAGAAATTTTAATAAATATATATTTATTTGTAATTAAGAAATTATAATAAATATATATTTATTTATAGTTATAGTTATATTTATATATATAGATATATATTTATTTAAATAATTATAAAATTATAAAAAATATATTTATAATTTTATAATTTTATAAATATATATAATTAATATACTTATTGTAATTTTATAATTATTTGAATATATCTATATTTATTTAGAATTATAATTATAAATATTTTTATTTATTTATAAATATTTGTATATATTTATTAATATATTTATCTATTTATATGTATTTATAACTTTATAAGTGTAATAAACATATTTATTATAATTTTATAATTATTTACATATATATGTAATTATTTATAATGATAAGTATAAATAAATATTTTTATAAATATTTTTATATAGTTGTATATATATATAATTATAATAGATGTGTTTATTGTAATTTTAAAATTATATAAATATATATATATAGTTATAATTATAATTATAAATAAATATATTTATTATTTAAATATATTTATTGTAATTTTATAAGTATTTATGAGAACCTAATAGATTCATGAGTATAAGAATAAATCATATACCTTTTAAATTTTAGATAATAAAAAACAAGTCATCACATATATGGACAACATGTATAATAATAAGGGTGTAATATATAAATGAAGATTCATGATGAATACATAACATATGCACGCCAATTATACTCACACATCAAAATATTTACTGACCAAATTCATTAGAAATATAAATTTATATATATATATATATATAAATATATAATTATAAATATATAATTTTATATATAATAAAATATATTTATTATTTAATAAAATTTATTATAATCTTATAATTTCTTAAATATATATTTATTTAATTATAATCTTATAAATACTTTTTTAAAAATATTATATATTTATATTTGAATTATTAAAAAAACTATTAATTATAAGCATGCATTTTTTATTTAATGTATGTCAATAAACATTATTTTTGAATGTCAATATAATAATTTTATATAAATTAAAAATATTTTTTATTAAAAACTTTTATGAGTGCTAATAATAGCCTTGATAAAGTGTAGATTTGTCAGCGCTTTTAGCTAGTGCTAATATATGCCCTTTTTTACACCGCTGATAAAAGTTGGTGTTGCCATTGTGCTAATGTATGGTAGTGAAAAGTCGTGTTCTTAAATCCTCAAGCTTCCATGCATTACTCTTTTGTTGTGGAGATAACTGAGCGATGAGAGAGTTCTTTCAATTGCCGAACCGATCTTGGATGAATTTAGGGCTAGCTTCAACGAAATCCATAGCCCCATTCTTTGTAATCTTCTTTTTTGAATGCGCGCCATCAGCACAAGTGTGTGCAAAGAACCTGTAATTAAGATATTTTTGGACATTTGAGGAAAAGTTGTTTCCCTTTAGATCCATTTTTTAAAATATAGAGAACTCTAACCCTTTTTTCTTTTTTTTCATAACGTAAAGCCTGTTAAAAAAATCCTATAGAAGACCTGAAAACAGGCATTAATTTGAGAGTTTTTTTAAATAAAATTTGACAACACCCGATGACATGGAGTGGCTGAGAATAGATGTCTATTGTTTATGGGAATTTGTTAAACGAGAGTGAGATTGTGATTAAAAGGCATCAATATCATGTCATGTCATTGTAAAGTATTTATTTCCAATCCTTGAAATCAGAACGTCAACGATAAAATAAATTGACAATAATCATTACAATTAATATTGATATAATGAATCACTATAATATTTTAAGAAATAGAAAACAAAATAGGTAAAAATAAGTGAGATAATTCGATTATTCCCTTTTTTATATTTAATTAGATATACATAAGAAAATCTAATAAAATCGATTAAAACTAGGCATGTAAATTTTATTTTAATCCGGGTATAGGAGGTCAAATTGAGGCAAAATTACCCCATGGGGTTTTTTTATTTTTTATTTAGTTAAAGGGGTGTATGTCAATTTCAATAAGGAAAATGGGTTTCATTAGCGCCAATTGGATTGACGCTTTGTGATTTTCTTCCAAAACGCCACTTCAAGTGGCGTTTTGCGCAATCCCCATCCAAACCCCCCCTCCACTTTACTATTATATATATATATATATATTTATTAACAAATAATAATAAATATAATATAATATATTTATATTTATATTTATATTTATAATATTTATAATTAAATTTATAAATCTATATTTTGAATTTATTATATGTTTAAAAATATTTTCAACTTATTTATAAATAAATATAAATTTATAACTTTGTAAATATATATTTATAAATATACATTTATAATTATATATTTACAAATATATTTTTAATTTATATACAAATGCAATTTAAAAGAATATATAAATATATTTTAATAATTATATAATTATAAATATTTATTTATAGAAATAGATTTATAATTATATGACTATAACTATATTTATAAATATATAATTATAAATATATCCATTATTTATATATATATTTATATAAATAAATATAATTATAATTATAATTATAAATAAATATACTTATATGAATATATTTTAAATTTATTTGTAAATAAATATTCATAACTATAATAAATTTATTATAAATATAAATTAATAAATATATATTTATAAAATGTATGGTATTTATAAATATATTTAATAAATATCTATTTATAATAATTGTATTACATTTATAAATATAATAATAAATGTATTATAATACATTTAATAAATATACATTTATTATAAATATAAATGTATTAAATACATTTATTATAATACGTTTATTAATTACACTTATTAAATACATTTATTTAATAAATGTGTTGTATTTATAAATATAGTTAATAAATTTATATTAATAAATTTATATTAATAAATGTATATTAATAAATGCATCATATTTATAAATATAAACCATTTATTAAATACACTTATTAAATATACATTTATTATAAATATAAATTTATTAAATACATTAATTATAATAAATATAATAAATGTATAATATATAACACATTTATTATATTTTTGAAATTCATTTATTAAATATATAATACATTTATTATATTTGTGAAATATATAATATATTTATTATATTTTATAATACACATATTATAATACATTTATTATAATACATTTAATAAATATATAATACATTTATTAAATACATTTATTATAATACATTTAATAAATGTATAATATATAATACATTTATTATATTTATTAAATACATTTATAAAATATATAATACATTTTTTAAACATATAATTCATTTATTAAATGTATTATATTTATTAAATACATTTAAATGTAATTATTACATACATTTATTAAATATATAATACTTTTATTAAATGAATTATATTTAAATACATTTATTAAATATAATACATTTATTATATTTACTAAATAAATTTATTAAATATAAAATACATTTATTAAATGTGTTATATTTATTAAATACATTTATTTAAATGTATTGTATTTATAATAAATGTATATTTATTAAATGTATTAGATTTATTAAATACATTATATTTATTAAATGTATATAATAAATGTATACATTATTAAACAAATGTATATAATAAATTTATTTATATATATATATAAACATTATTAAAATTATTTATATTATTTATATGTATTATAATATATTATAATTGTGTATTCATTAAATTTATAACTATGTATTTATTATAATATATTATAATATATTATAATTGTGTATTTATATTATAATCATTTATAATCATTTATTTATTTTAATATATTATACTTATGTATTTATAATTACGTATTTATATTAATATATTACAATTATGTATTTGTTAAAATTATAATTTTGTATTTATTATAATATTAAATTTATAATTATGTATTTAAATATAAATAATTATAATAATATATATATAATTATTTATATTTAATAAGGTTTATTATAATAATTATAATATTATATATTTATAATTATATATTTATTATAAAATAACCATGTTAAATATAAAAACATAAATATAAATTTAATACATAATATAATATTATAATAAATACATAATTATAAGTTTAATAAAAGCATAATTATAATATATTATAATAAATATAATAAATATAAATAATTTTAATAATGTTTATTTATATATATATAAATTTATAAAAACATTTAATATGGTTTATTTATGTATTTAAATAATTATATATAAATTTATAAATTTATAAATAATTATATATAAATAAACCTTATATTTAAAATTTATAAATTTATATTTAAATAAACACTATTAAAATTATTTATCTTTATAGAAATAAATTTTATTAAATATTGTATAATTATTATAATTACATATTTATTATAATTATGTAATTACTATAATCATATATTTATTTTATTTATAACTATATATTTATTATATTTTTAATTATATATTTATTACATTTATAATTATATATTTATTATAATGATATAATTATTATAATCATATCTTTATATAAATAAACCATATTAATTATATGTATATATAATCAGTATATATTTACAATAATTATATATCTACAATAATTATATAATTATAATAATTATATATCTACAATAATTATATATTTATAATAATTATGTAATTACACTAATTATGTATTTATTATAATTATAACAATTACATAATTATTAATAATTATAACAATTATATTTATAATTATATAATTATTATATTTATAATTATACATTTATTATAATTATATAATTATATAATAATTATAAGTTTATCTTTATTATATTTATCATTATATAATTATTGTAATTATAATTGTATATTTATTATAATTATATAATTATTATATTTACAATTATATAATTATTATAATTATTGTAATTATATAATTATTATATTTATAATTATATATTTATTATAAATATACAATTATTATATTTATATATTTATTATATTTATAGTTATTTAATTATTGTAATTATATAATAATTATAATTTTATAATTATTATAATTATATATTTATTATAATTATATAATTGTTATAATTATAATAAACATTATTATAAATTTATTTTAGTTATTATATTTATTATAAATATATTTATTATAATTATAATTATAATAAATAAGATATATATATATATATATAAAGGGGTTGGGGAGGGGTTGCATGGGATTTGGAAACAAAAACCCAAGTGCATTAAATGAATTGGCGGTCTAGGGTAAAAGTCCCTTTAAATTAAAAATAAAATAAAAAGACCCCCTATCCTAAATTTTCCTCAAATTGGCGCACCACATACAAATAAAAATAAATTGATCCGTTTAGCTGTATCCTGTTTTTTGATTTTAGGATTTTTTAGATTTTATGGTCGAGTGGGATCGTGTGGAAAACAATAAATGTAACCATAAATAAGGACGAGATCAGTTATAAAGTGGTTCATACAAATAATGGCATGGAAGGTTTAGTCATATAAAATGATTTTAATCCCACGATAGGATGTCAAATTGATGCACCCCATTGAAATAAAAATAAATTGATTCGATTTGCCGTATCCAGTTTTAAAATTTTATGACATTTTAGATTTTATGGTTGACTGGGATGGTACGGAAAACAATAAATGTGACGATAAAGAAGGATGAGATCAGGTATAAAGTGGTGAATAAAAATGACGGACATGGAAGGTTGAGGCAAGATCGAGATGGGCGCCTTGGGTTTCAAATCCCCGTCGCCTTGCATCTCAGTGAGGGGCAGGGGTTTCTCAGCACAAGATGAGTTTGGAGAGGGTGGTAGAGGGGCATCATAAGAATATTATTATTTTTTCTCTTCAATGTTGCTTCTCTAATCCTCCACCGCCACAATACTTTGAAGGGCATGCATCGTATAAATGTATTATAACATGACATATAATGTATTTTTTCTTCAATTTCAGTGGCTGTTCCTCAGGTTTGTGATGGTCATTTGTCCATTTATTATTGTTCAGGACATGGTTGTGTGGCATCTCCGCCATGGGTCTTTTTCGGTTAACGAAGGTCATGCAGTCTTGGTTACAACAATCATCCCTACCATTTGTGTTAGTTCTCTCAATCCCTTGCTTTTCTTCTGGAATTTTTTGTTTCCTTTTGTTGTTTTTTATTGTTTTGACGATACTTGGATGGATGTGGGTAGGTGCTGGTGTTTCAGGTACTGACCTCAACTCGGGACGCTGGGATGATTCCCGGTAAGTCGCATAATCTCACGGGGGAGTTTCAATACGAATCTCCATTGGTTGAGGTGAACGGGAAAATCATGAAGCTCAACTACTGCTACAAGTGTATGCTTTATCGCCCCCCTCTATGCGTTCATTGCTCCACTTGCGAAAAATGCGTGGAATGTTTTCAGCTCCATTTCCCATGGTTCGCGCAATGCATCAGACCGGTAATGTTGTTTTGGCTTTCTACTTTTAGTGCAATCCACGGTAACCGCGATTGGGTGTGTGTGTTTGCAGCTTAACTACCGATTCTACGTTCTGTTCAACTATTCTGCGACCTTCCTTTCCATCGGCCTGTTTTCCATGTCGGTCTTTCAAATCAAAGTCCTGATGGATGTACAACGATGCACCGTTTGGACGACCATGAAGTTTCCCTTATGGGCGGTGCTCATCTTGGAGGCAAAATTGGGTATAGGGGTGTTTTTAATTTTTATTTTTAATTTAAGGGGTTTGGGGTTCTTTTATTTGGAGATATGGGTTTGTCTGACGCCAAATCAATTGGCGCTTTTGACAAAATACCCATAGGGCCAATTGATTTGGCGCTGGGTGATTTTTTTTTCAAAATCCCCACCCTACCCCTCCCCACCTTATATACTTATATCTTATATATATTTATGTAATTATAAATATAATAAATATAACAAATATATTTATAATAAGTATATATATATATTACAATAAATATATCTACTAAAATAAATATAATAAATTTATAATTATATTTATTATATAATTATAATAAATATATAATTAAAATAATTATATAATTGTAAATATAATAACTATATAATTATAAATAATAAAGAATTATAAATATAATAATAATATAATTATAATAAAATAAAAATATAACTATAAATATAATAAATATATAATTATAATTACAATAATTATATAATTATTATAAATATACAATTACAATAAATATATATTTATAATAAATATATATTTATAATTATAATAAATATATAATTATAATAAATGTACAATTATAATAAATACATATTTATAAATATAATAATTAAATAAATATAATAAATATTCAATTATAATTAAAATAATTATATAATAATAAATATAATAAATATAAATACTAAAATAAATATAATAAATATAAAATTATAATAAATATACAATTATAAATATTATAATTATATAATTATAATCAATATACAATTATAATTACAATAATTATATAATGATAAATATAATAAATACATAATTATAACAATTATATAATTATAAAAAATATATAATTATAAAAATAATAATTATATAATTATAATAAATATACAATTACCCTAAATATATATCTATAATAAATATATAATTATAAATATAATAAATATATAATTATAAATATGATAAATATACAATTATAATAAATATATAATTATAACAATTGTATATTTATAATAAATAGATAATTACAAATATAATAAATATATAATTATAACTATCTAATTATTATATTTAGATATTTATTGTATTTATTATTATATAATTATTGTAATTATAATTATAAAATTATATAATTATTATATTTATAATTATATATTGATTATAATTATATATTGATTATAATTATATATTGATTATAATTATTATATTTATAATTATATATTTATTATATTTATAAATATATAATTATTGTAATTATATAATTATTTTATTTATATAATTATAATAATTGTATTTATTATTATTTTATATCTATTATAATTATAAAATTGTTATAGATATAATATATATAATAATAAATTTATTATTTTTATTTTAGTGATTACATTTATTATATATATATTTTTATATATATATAAGGGGGTTGGGGAGGGGCGGTGTGGGGATTTAGAAAAAGAAAAATAAGGGTTCAACACCAATTCAATTGGCGCTATAGGTTGTTTGTGAGAGCGCCAATTCAATTGGCCCTCAAACAACCCATTTACTTAAATAAATAAAAAGTAAACCCATTAAATTAAAAAAACAACAAAAAAAATCCGTATAACCAATTTATTCCATCTTGGAAGACTTCTTTTTTTCTGTTGCTCCTGGGCGGCATCACCGCCTACCATTTCTATCTGATCGCCACCATCAGGTGGGTTCCGGTTTCTCTTACAAGTTTTTATTTTTCCAATCATCAATACCGACTCACAATCTGTACGATGGATGAATCAATGATTTCCCAGACGGTGAATGAACACCTGAGAAGTCGAAAGACCAATGCCATCCACCGCGGTTGCATGGGCAACTTCTTTGAAGTGTTTTGCACGAAGCTAAAACCGTCACAAATCAGTGACGTAGAAGAAGACATGGAAGGAGAAATGCAGAATGAGCTGGAGCAGGGCTCTGCTTTTGCTTCAGATCATCAAACCCCTGCCAGCAGGCTCGGCGGGAGCATTGAGAAGGCCCCGATGGAGATACAGTGATTCCGGGTGCACCCATTTTGGTTGTTTTTGTTGGTTTTTTGTTTTTTCCATAATTAGTTTATGTTTGTGGCGTCTTTGCTGCTGCTTCTGTCATTAAAAACAAACCAAGATACACTCATGTGTTTTTGTTTCTCCCATAATTAGTTTATGTTAGGGGCATCTTTGGTGATAAAAGGAACTGGGAATAATCTAATTTAATTTCATATATTTATATATAAAAATGTATCAAATTTATATTAATGGATAAAAATGTTTCAATATAGATTTATATACATTAATTACAAAAAGTGTGTATAAATATAATATATTACTATTTTATTAATTATAAAAGGTGTTTTTCTCATCTTCTTCTCCCGATGATCCATTATAGGGTGGTGCGGTTTTCGTTTGTGTTGTGGGTTGAGTTGCGTTTTTGATAACCCTCAATGGTTTTTGCACGCGGTTGTCATTTGTAGACGTTTCTTCTTCTCCCTATGGTGTGCAGCGAGTGGGAAAACCTTCTATGTGGTAGGACATTTCTTCATTTCTCACTTTTTTGTATCACATAGGAGGGGTTTACTCTTGTTTATCTATGGAGGATGGTTTGCGCTAACCAAATCAAGATAAATCAATCAATTCATTAAAAGTGAAGGGGGAGAGGGAATGATTTGCGTGCTTTTACACCTTTGATATTATTGTGATGTTGTGTTTGTACATGCTGAATACCCTGCTAAGGAGTTGATGGTTCCTTCCAAGACTCCAATACTTGTACTGATCCCCTACCATTACTCTCATGTTGTATGCCTCCAAAAAAACCTATGTAGGTGTCCCAATATGCCGCAAGCACAACACTTCAAAGAGGGGTACAGACATTGAGGCCGTTTGTGACCCATATTGCCACACTGATAGCATTGCAACCGAACATGGTCCTGAGATGGCTGCTCACTTCCCTGATTTCTCTGCATGCTGTTTCCTTGGTGGAAACTGTCATTGAGAAACTTCTTTCCACTCAAATAAGAGTTCATTGTTTTCCCTGCTAAAACAGCTTGGCCGCTGCTCAGGGCCTCTCTTGAATTACCTTTTGTGATGAGTTCCATATTCATCACATCTGGAAAACTACTTAGGTTGAACAGGTTCACCAGCATACTGATCGCATAGCGAAGACCATCCTGAAAATGTTTCACCCTAGAGATCTCATCATCTACCAAGGTTGATTCAATGAAATGTTTAGTGTAGTATAGCACTTCCATTCACTCTTGTGTCAGGTTTATGAACTCATGGTCATTCTCTTCCCTCAATGTCTCGAGATAGTAATGGCTCAAGAACTCCATCTCGAATTCCTTCCAAGATAACTCATCTTGCTTCCCTGTTTACTCCAGAATGTCCCACCAACGCTTGGCTGGTTCATGAAGCATATAAGTAGCAAGCTTCACCCTCCTATCTACGTAGGTGGATACTATAGCTTAAACTCTCCCGTCAGCTCAAACATCAAAGACATAGTGTAGAATGTCTCTCTTTCCATGGATCTCATGACCCCCAGGAAGCTATCATGAAGCTGAACATCCATATGATCCCCAGGTTCTACCAGAATCTCCAGTTCAATCGCGTTAGGAGCATGCTGTTTTCCACTCTCCTGATGCACAACTCGAAGATGGCGATGATGCATTTTCTCTACAAGACAAACACACCCCTTAGAATATTGGCTATAACAACAAAGGAAACCTCAATAGGTGACAAAAATAGAGAACCACTAACTCTTTTTCTCTCTAAACATGGATTACAAGTGTTTTAGCATGACATAATAGTTTATTTACTTCATTTATTAGATATAATATGTATCTCATATCACATTTCAATAAGAAAGTACATATCACATGCAATAAATTTGTCCATATCATGAATAATGCATACCAATATATATCTCTATGTGTCTATCACGATGCATGCATGCATAATCATCTCGTGCCATCCCGAGCCATGAGTATAAATCTCCAGAACCAATATCTTCATTAAATAATAACCTCACACAACATGTGAATCACTTATGGTGAAATAACATCAAATATAACAAGAAAATAGTATAAACCTCAATCCACCCCTGGACACTCAGATTTCCCCCATACATGGGTTACCTACAACCATGCACAAGCTCATTACTAAATCCCGACACATCCTAGTCTCCTTCTACCTTTCCCAAATAATAAATAAAAAAATAAACCTGTTGTCCTCTAATACCACTTCGTAACATCCCCTGATCTGGAACTCTCTCATGTAGCCAGAAAGGGTTGGTTACGAGACCTCAAGCGTTCCTCCCCATATGATAGAAGCTACTGACTAGCAACGGGGGTGTGCTAAGTATAGTGGGGAGACTATACCCCATAGTTACAGATTTACAACACAATTGAAAAATCATATAATAATAAATAAATAAACATAAGAGTGTAGAAATAGTGGAAACAATGCAATGTAGTATAAAACCAACAACGATAACCAAATGAATAATCCAATAAATAAATAAAGAATAATGTAAGATGTGCTGGAATGTAACTAAATATCATGCTATATGTAATATAAATAAAAGACTAGTAGACTCAAATAAAGAATCAAAATTACTCGGTCCCAAACCCCATGTCGATATCATCTCAAAACTCCTACCCATCCAACAACCAATAATTAAGAACAAAGTCATTTTCCCTTGTCCAAACCTGTAGTGATGTAATCTGCTTAAGTCCCAAATGGCGTCCCAAATAGGGTGTGAGTATAACTCAGTAGATCGATCCACCTTGTCTAAACAAAACTAGTATGATAAAAAGTGCATGCAATAATGTAATAACATGTGTATTAATTAACTAAACAATCAAATTAACAACACATCAACCTACTTCAGCACCATGCCGAAATGTCTCTGAGCATGTATCTCAACCATGCCAACCATAACCATATAACTATGGTAAAACATAACCTTCTTTCATTCTATATGATAATGTCTCTGAGCATGTCTAACATCCATGCAAACCATAACCTTTTAACCAATGTATAAATTACAAAAATATGATTTGAACCCTCTATATAATAATTTTAGCATTCAATTAGGGCTGAACCCAGTATATAAGCATTTCAGATTGTGTCACTGGGTATAGCCTGTTATATCAGCATTTTAGGATGTGTTTTTTTAAGAAAATTGGTGACATGAGTTGGTTTCCCAATTCATGTCACCTTTGGAATTTATTAAAGTCAAAAAAGAACAGTACAACCATGAGGTTTAAAGAACTTACACCAGCAGGGAATGCAATGGGTTACGAAAGATACTCAATCTAGAAAAAGAAACCAGTTCTTGAAGACAGCCCAGAGAAGTCACCTTTCAATTGTTTCAACACTATATAAGAAATTCATCATGTACATTGGGACAATTCCCTGTGTAATCATTACAACAAGTGTCACTAGTCATAATCCTCTATATAAGAATTTCTTCATGTGTCATTGGGAAAACGCCCTATATGAGCATTATAACCTAGAAATCACAACATAAGCCATAAAAACAAGGATATCACAATAATACATCATATTCCTCAATGGTTAATTATAAAAATTACCATTTATCTTTTAATTAAACAATTCAAAAATCAATTGGTCATAACCAATCACATGTCAATTATCTAATAAACAAGACAAGCCAAGGTGAATCTATATCAAGAAAAAACCCTAATCTCATTACATTCTAAAAACACAATAATCCATTAAAAAAATCATTTATATTCAAGGGTTTGCTCACCCAAATGGTAGCCAAAATCCAGGTTAATAACCAATTGGATCAAAAGGGAGACCAATGAATAATTCAATTCATTGTTTTTAATTTATTCAGTGTATGATATGTTGGCACAATTGAAATATTGCTCATACATGAAAATTATCAAACCATAGAGTCAAGGTTTAAGCCCCCTACCTTTAACTGACGATCAACCAATGCTTCCAGTAAGATTAACCAACAAGAAAAAGGTGAAGATGATTGCAAGAAGGTTCCTAGATCATAACTAATCACGATCAAAACCAAAAAGGAACACATTCAATATATTACACCACAACGGTCACAGTACGATGGAAGATAAGATAAAATTAAATCAAAACAACATATAAAGGATCGGATTTCCCAAACAGGATGTTCAGAATCAAGGTAGGTGCTCCAAAATTACGGGGAAAATTATTTAGGGAGGAGATGAGAAGGCGTTATGCAAGTTAGAAATAAAAATTAGCCATAATAATTTTTTTTAAAACCTTCTTGAGAAATTACATGATGTGTAATACAGCTACACGTCATGTAATTATTTTTAGAGGGATACACTGAAAAGTCCATCCCCTTGTTCAAATATTAAATTATCCTAAACATTACACGACATGTAACCCATTTACATGGAATTTAAATGTTATGGAGGTGGTTTTCAGCCTATTTTCCATATAAAATATCTGAACCCCCTTTAAGGCCTTTTAACTTACCAAGATCCCATAGTAACACTTGACCCATTTATCTGGACTCCCATAATTCACACAGAAACCCTGAACTGGCCCCTGTGTGGATCCTTTCTGGTTATTCTCAAGTTTCCTCACAACCCAAGTCTGTGTTCATTCAAACATACAAACATCCATGAACATTAATCCATTTCCCAAACAAAGGATCTCCATCTCTGAAAAAGACTCGACCACCAAGGCTCAAATGAAAAACTCAAAGAGGGGTGTACCTAAAAAATGATAGGATATTACAACATGAATGGTAGGAGGAGAGAACGAGGTTGATGTCATTCATGTTCATAATAGCCTACTACTCTAGTTATGGAAGTGGTTGTGATGTGATGAACCAGATGTCTTCGAGTGAGATGAGATGTTAACGTACTATGGGGTGGTATCTTAGGTATTTGTGGGCATGATGTGATGTGACCGTGTTGTGGGGAAGTGGTATATTTTATTCGGAAGAGATGGGAGAACCAGGACAAATGAAATTAGAGAGTGAGAGTGTAAAATCAGTGGGAAAGTGTTTTGGGGTTCCCTTTATCGAGATGCTTTTTATTATATTATCATACTTATATTGCATTAGTTTTTGAGAATTCCTTGGTGAGTTTGGGATGGATAGTTGACTTTTTTATGGGGTGATGATTCTGTTGTTTTCTCACGGGTGCATTAATATACTTCTTTCACATGTGCAAGAGATACTTTAGTTTTCCTACCGAGTATAGTTGTATGCTCACCCTATGTATATAAAATAATATCTTGGTTTCAAATAGGAGTATGTGGATCATGCTGGATAGTACTAACTCAGACCTTTTTGGAAAGATGTTATGTCACTGCTTTAGCTTTGCTTTTGGGTAATTACTTTTGGATACATTTATCTGTATCAGTTTTATTTATGCATGTTTTACATGGCGATTTTGGTTTCTTTTTATTTTATTTCATGAAGTTCCTTGTGGATGATTTAGCTTATTTCTCGATCCTATATTATTATAGAGGGTGATACCTCCCATTTTATGAGATTTGTATACCCTTCATGTTAGTCACCAACCTGTGGCCTATTAGATTCGGGACTCAGGGGTCATTATCTCTCTTCAGTCATTATGATATCATTGGTGTGAGGGGTTTTTGCCAACGTATGTGTATGTGTATGTATATGTATGTGGATAATTGTCTTTTTATGCATGTGTGTGTGTATGTATATCCATATGTGTATGTGTATGTATGTGTGTGTGTATATGTATGCGTATATATATGCATATGTGTAGGTATACATGTATGTGTATGTATGTGTATGAATATGTGTATGCATATGTGTATGCATATGTGTATGTATGTGCATGTATATGCATGTATATGCATGTATATGTTTGTATGGGAATATATGTATATGTATGTGCATGTGTATGTGTATGTGTATGAGTATGTATATGTATGTGTATGTGTAATTATATGTATGTATATGCATGTGTACATGTATGTCTATGTGTATGTGTATGTATATGTGTACGTGTACATGTATGTGTATGTGTTTGTGTATGTGTATGTGTGTTTGTATGTATATATATGTATGTGTACGTGAATGTATAAGTATATGCATGTGTGTGTATATATGTATGTAATGTGTATGTGTATGTATATGTATATGAATATATCATTATACAATAAGAAGATCCATTTGATTTTTCAGTATGAGTTATATCATTATAGTAATTGTTAAATTTTATACGTTTTTAACATTTATTTGTTTAATATTATTTATTTATTTTTAACATTTCTCCGTTTTTAATATTTTCTTTAATTTATTCATTTTTAATATTTCATCATTTTTAATATTTATTCATTTAAATTTTTTTAATATATTCAAATTTAAGATTTATTTATATATTTTTAAATATTAATATTCAATACTTTTAATATGTTTTTAATTTATATAATTAATATTTATTAATATTTATTTTAATATATTTTTATTTAAATCTTTATACAAGTACTATTTATTCATTAATAATTAATACTTCACTTTAAATATCATTTTTAAATTTATTATTAATATTTTTTAATATATATTCTTTTTTAATATTTCATTATTTTATATAATTAAGGTTATTCATTCATTTTGTATTTTTTATTTTTGGAAATTTCTCCATTTTTAATTATTAAATTTAATTCATTTTTAATATTCATTTGTTTATTATTATCTATTAATAATTAATAAAAATTTACTTTTAATATTTTTGTAATTTATTCATTTTTAATATTTATTTTTTCAATATTTCTGTAATTTATTCATTTTTAATATTTATTTATACATTTTTATTTATTAATATTTAATATTTCTAATAAGTTTGTAATTTAAATAATTAATTTTTATTAATTTTCATTGTAATATTTTTGATTTAAATATTTATAAAGTTATTATCACTTCATTTTTAATTAGGAATATATTTTAAATGTTTTTAATTTAAAATAATTTTTAATATTTAATCATCTATATTTTTTTCAATTTATATAATTTATGAAATTTTTTTAGTATTTTTGTGACATACATAATTAATATTATTTATTCATTTATCATAATATTAATGAATTTGTCATAATATTACCACATTTATTAATACCTTTAATATAAAAAATATGGACTATATATTTTTAATATTTGTTGTGCCAACGAGCCTATAACCAAGTGGTATAGGCTCCTGATTTGCATAAAAAAAGACAACGATTTGAAATTGGGTAGGGGTGTATTTTTGAGTTACCGTATCAACCAAACTATTTAACCAAATCGGGCCTATGTGCCACATAATTGGCCCTTTGGGCCACCATTGGCCTTCCGTCTACAGGGCTTTCAAGCCACTAAAGAGCATCATGTCATTCAGAGAAACCAGTTGATCAGTGCAACGCATCAGGTTGGCAGTGCAGGTTGGATTCAAACAATATTGTCGAGTGGGAAACTCAAAAGAACGATATGAGCATTGGAACCTATCAATTGGCCCTCTAACCACTTGGGTCTAAGGGTGCTCTTCCATGACATTGCAAAGGGTATCATAGTGGGATGGTTCTTGGAAGATGGGGTGGCACATTGTGTGTATCGTGACGGCCATACATGCAAAGTGACGTATCTCAGCAGGCAGTGTGGCATGGTGACATGTAGGCAATGTCGCTAGGTAGCTCAAAAGAGTGATAGGTGTGCTAGAACCAATTTTTTTACCTCTACCCAGACGTGGGTTTAGGAGGGGTTCTCTTCAATGCCTGCATGATGGGACAATACGATGCAACAACTGATTATAGGGGGGTTTCACAACAAGAATACTGTGACCATGATGTGATGTTTGACTACTCATCTTTGGCCTTCAGGTTATCTCTTTCAGCTTTTGTTCCATAGGGCCTTCATGCAATCAAATTGTAATGTTCCTTCGAGCCACTGGGCCTTCGGGACAAGGGTTACATCATCCAGTTGAAAAGAGAGATTTGTTTCCTTAATAAAAGGGGGTTTTCCCCCTACCTATTTTAAAAGTACATATTTTTTGTACTTAATTTATTTTAAATAATAATAATTTTTTTTGTAAATTATTTTTAAATATTCATTTTTATATAGTTATTTATTTATTTTAATTTTTAAATTTTATTTTTAAGTTGTTTTTAATTTTTTTCCCACTTAAATTTATCAACGAAATATTAAAAAATGATAAAAAAATATTTATGTAACATCCTGCCCCATCTCATTGAATTGAGAGGGCAGAGGAATGTCACTTAGCCTTAAACGACATTCCCAATGCGCCAAAGGCTAGCAATAAATGCCTAGAGCTTTGAGAATAAATTGGGGAGCGATTTACCCTTAAGACAAAACCAACAAAACCATCCACAAACTATATGATGCATGTCAAAAAAACAATCAAACTCATACATTACCAAAAGACAAACAACTAATCCATAATGATACCACATGCCAAAACAACCAAACACAATATCATAGTACCATGCAGAAGACTAAACAAGAGACCCAAAATAAACCAAGACACACTCCACAGCTCCACACCAAGCCCCATGCTCCAAGCACCACCACATCTCTCAAGCATGTAACACCCCAAACTTCCACGGTACGCTTCTCTTTGAATAATGGAATAGCTTGTGTTGTACGCAACATCGAGTTCTAGCACACCACCACCAATCAAACTAGTCGTTTAAAAATAAGTTATGAATAGTAATATCCACTTTTTGAAATTTTATAATTTTTTTTTTCAAAATGGACTTTATTTTTGGATTCTAAATATCAAAATTATCTTAGGGTGAATTTTTGGTATTTTTTTTGAAAACTATCAATTTTTTATGAATAGTGAAAAACACTACCTTATTGTTTAAAACCGGCTTTTATTTAAATAATTATTATTTTTATTTAAAATTATTTTAAAGTAAAAATAGATACGTAATACGTATATTAGTCCAATATAATTCATTTGAGTCATTTTATAATAAGATTAGATATATAAAATTTATTGAACTTTTTAGCGTCTTTTACCCACCTTCTATACACATTATCAAATTTGCATAAAACATAATTTTACCACTTCTGTGAATTAAATTTCAAAAATCAGGGAGGCACGGTTGATATCAGTAAGTAAAATGTGGTTCAATGGGATGAAAATAATTTTTTGGTGAATAGTAACTTTTGAATTTTATTTACCATGGTTAAAAGTAAATAGCGTAATTAAATGTAAAAATGATATTATAATTACCCTAACACATGTCCTACTTCTATTGGATAAGTTTATTTTGAACAAAATCAACCTTAGGAATAATATATGATCCTTTTTGATCCACTTGGATTAGATTGGGACATTTATTATATTTTATTTAAAGAAGAGTCAAAAGTGTTAAATTCAAATTTTAATAACTAAACCATTTTTAATATAGGGTTATACATAAGATAAATTCGACTATAAATATTCATTATAAATATAAAAATATTTCCTACATCATGGTATTTTATTGATAATTTTTAGATTTTAAATAATTAAATTTATTTATAACATAATGATGATGCAATAATTATCTTATTAATGAAAGATTATAATAATTGATATTATAAATATTAAAATAAATGTAAATTGGGACATTTTATGAATTATACTAATTTTATAAGTGAATATGACATGTTAGTATTGATTCAATATTTTTTTTTGAAGAAATCATATTTTTATGACTTTCACAAAAACCAAATACTAAATAGTGTCAAAATTGACATAAATGAGTTTTTAAAACAAATAATATTTTATTAAATGATATAATATTTATAAATATCTAAGTTTCGATGAAAGTACTTATATAATTATATATATATCATTAATGAACCACTTTAGGTTCACTTGTCATTTTATAGTAAGTTTATTAACCATGTAATATAAAAATACTAGAAGACATGGTAATAGTAAAACTATTTAACTAAGAGTTACATATAAAATATAAGTTTAATATGGTGACATAAACTTGTCTAAAACCAATTGGTTGAGAATATTTCGACCCATCCCAACCTTAGCCTCAAAATAAATCTATTTGGATCCATTATAAACCGAAAAAGATTTTATAATAAAATAATATTTCAAGCTTTTCCTCAAGTTCCCCTCGCCTCTCTTATAAAAGGGTACTTCTACTTCTCTTAATTTCACACCTCCAAATCCATTTGATTTGGAAAAACCCTGCTCAAATATCCTCCTAACTACCCTAACATCATCCTAGAGGCCTTAATTTAATCAGAAAGCCAACCTAAGGAGCCCTTTTGTTCAAATCAAAAAGAAGAACCCGAAGAAGAGGTAATTATTTCATCACCTCTTTCAAACTTCCTTTCTTCTTCCACATCCTGTATATTTGTTTTTTCCATACCAAAATAATAACCCCAGTACCTTATACATACTGTGATGTTATTATAAATATGGTACAACAATATTCACTATTCTATCCATCCTATGAATGACAAATTCACCATACGTGCATACGTACGACTTACCGTCTCCACGTCGTGATGTAGTTTGTTATTCAACACTTAATTATTTGGGTGGGTATAATAATGAGTATAATTGATGAAAATAATAAATATAACATGTTAATTATTCTTTATATATAATATTCCATCCAATTACATACGATTTCACCATCAATGGAATGATATTGTCACTCGTGCGTACGCACAGCTTACCGTCTCCACGACACGATGAGATTTCATCCCCCATCGTAACCATTCAAGAATAATTTTCATTTTATGACTAAAAATAATGTTTAATAACTTAATATAATTCTGGATATGAATTAAATATATCCTATCCCTTATAAATAGGACTTATGTAACAAAACATATAAATGAAAATAAAACAGTTAACACCCGAAACAATGATACTATTGAAATATCATTAACAAATCGATATTAGAAGATCATATATGATATCATATTTATGTATTTAGTTCTTGAATAATTTAATAACAATGATTTCACCATTATTCATGAGGTTAAGGTACCATCAACTATGGAAAATTACAAGGTAAGGGTTAATTTTACAATCCCTTTATTATCCGAGGTTGTTTATATATATGTATCTACTGAGACCTCTTTATCATCCACATATGAGTTTCTTAAAAATGTATTTCAAAATATTTTTAATATTTCCTAGACTATGGGTAAATTCATTCATACCCTTGTTTTATTTTTTATAAAATGTTTTGAAAGGAATATTTTTTTCATTTTCCAAACAAGGTACTTTATGATCATTTCGAAAAATTAAGGAAAGAATGTTTTTTTAACATATACAGTGGGTGCGGCTATCTTCCGACACTATAACACCTTTGAATCTTCCCTTACAAGATTATGAGAATATTTTAAAAATAAATGTTTTCTTTTATAATATATGATTTTTAAATGATTACAAAATAGAAAGAGATATTTCTCTCAAATAGTTTTTATTTCATCTATGTCAACATCCTTTGATTGATTTTACGCTCGTTTGACGTTGATTTATTATGGTACAATCGTCCATATTTTATTGATGGTTTTGTGATATGTTTGAATATGGATGTGCTATTTTTATACCATTCATGGTTTATAGTTAAATTATTGACATTTCATATGCTAGTTTTAATATGAATGTTTATATTATGTTTCAACCTTTTCATATGAGGAATGCATTGGACTTAGTAAGTGACGGGTGGTGCCCGCTATAGCTCCTCGATGCATCGGTAGGTCTCATGAGACAAACTAGTGTCTTGGCACAAGGGATTGAAAAAATCTTATTTGTAGTCTGGGCACGAGGCCTTGACTATGTGGTTATGATGTCTGACATTATGCATTCCATAATTATGAAATTAGCTATTGATATTACATGTGATTATTTGACTAGTAGTATATCTATGTAAATAATTAAATGGATTTATTTGATTTATATTTTCCATATTATGCTAAAGTTTACATTTAAAAGGCTTGTGTTTTAGTCTTATACATTTCCTTAAATTTTTATGATTTTTATGATATTTTCCACTATATTGTTATCCTTACTAAGAATATGAGACCAACCCTTTCTATTGTTTTATTTTTCCCAGGATGCGAAGAAGTATATTATGACTGACTTTCAGGAATAGGCTGAGGGATATGAGTGTGTTCAAATGGGTCACAATGTTGTTTTTTATTTCATAATGTAATGTAAAATTTATGTATGTATCTAGTACTTCCAAGACTACTAAATTGATCAGTATTTTGGACTTGATCCCTTGTGATCATGAAAATATTATGTAATAATGCACCGACTCTGGGTAACATGGGTCAGAGCGTTATAGTTTGTATAAGAGGAAGTCTAGTAAAAACCTTGGAAACCATATTTAGAAAAACTCTGATTAGAGAACATTACCCTAAGATAGACTTTGAGGATTATTATAGATGAACTTCCTAGAATTTTTTTAATGTAGAGATTCTGTGAATTTTCCAAAAAATACATCCCTGTCAGGATACGAGTAGGTAGAGGCAGCTCTGGCAGAGATGTATCTAGGGGTAAAACTCGAAAACACCACTTTGAACTAGACTTGAACGAGAACTAGTGCACGACAATGGGTCTTTCTGCACTCTTGGTCACGACACTCCTGGGGGACATGCTTAGGATACTTCACATTTTCTTTACAAACAATTATGAAGGATTTATGAGTAAATACTTCCTCAAAGAAAACATTTTTTTATGATTATGGATTATATGCATAATCTGATCAATTTATATTAGGTATTTTACTAGTTTGGAATTATGTATTGCGATTCAAAAACTACTCTAGTGTATTCCATTGTTTAGAAATGGCACCTAGTGGAAGGAATGGAAACCATATCAACACACGTAATATATGTAGGGATTTACCTCCTACTCAAGATAATTATAGTGGAGATGGTGATGAAACTGGTGCTGAAAAGCTTATAACCATACTGGGACAACTCTCTCAGGTTATGAATAATAACCTTAATCGTATGGAGCACCCTGATCCACAACGTGGAGGATCAATGTTAGACTGCTTCATGAGGTAACAACCACCAACATTGAATTGGAATACAAATCCATTTGTAACTGAGCAATGGATAAGTTTCTTAGAGAAAATATTTCATGATTTGTGGAGTAGTGAAAGGGAAAAAGTTGTTATGGTAGTTTATCACCTTATAAGAGATGCATATCAATGGTGGGAATTAGTTCAAAACAAAAATGAGGATAAAGAAGTTTCAATTATGTAATTAAGTGAGTTTAAAGATATTTTCTTAGAAAAATAATTTCCTCGTGAACATCGAGAAGATATGGAAACGAAATTTCTATGTCTAAGGAAAAAGGAGGATGAAAATGTTGAAAAGTATGAGGCTAATTTTACAAGGTTAGGAAGGAAAGATTTAGATTATACACATAACCCAAGGATTAAGATTTATCTATTCTTTGATGGGTTAAAACTATTTCTCCATCGAGCATTAGTCTCACAATCCTTCTCATCGTATGAAGACATAATATCATGTACTATCAAGATAAAAAATGAATTATATAAGTCTCATGATTTTAAAGAAAAGAAAGAGAAGAACAGATCTTCTGAACACTCTGGAAATGGAAATAAGGGGAAGAAGTGAAAAGTTGAATTTCTATCCTATAGTAAATGTGGGATGAAACACCCCAGTGATTACCTGAAGGGAATGAGAGTCTCTTAAAAGTGTGGACAGAAAATCCACCAAACTCATGATTGCAAGGGGAAGAAAGAGACTGTCAATGTTGAATGCTACAGTTTTAGTGCTTAACCTTGTGATGGACAATGTGGATAGAGACACGTGTTGGGAAATTTTTGGTGGAACCCGTCATCTTCTAAACGTACACGTCGTGTTGTAGGAACCATGTATCTGGTCATGTGGCTAACGACACAGGTGGATGAAAATCAGGTAGTACACACTATGTCCATCTTGAACACGTTGTGTGGAGGCAACCGTGAGACCAGCTGTGTGACTAACGACACAGGTCGATGGATTTCTTTTAGTACACGTCGTGTCTGGTACAAACATGCCATGTAGTTTTGTTCTAGGAGAACTGTGTGGATTGTCCATGTAGAGGGACTAGGGAAGGGGGAATCAATTCAAGTATATTCCATGTCCTTAGTAGGAACACGCCATGTTTATGAGTATTACACGATCAGTTTTGGCAGAAGTACACGCCCATATAAAGACTTAAAAGAACACATCGTGTAGGGGTCATACACGCTGTGTATCCATGTTTTCAAAAATGTGAATGTTTTCTTTCTCATGTTACTTTATTGAAATTCTAAGTTTCATTCCTTGATAACCTTGAACTAAGGTGTGTGTTTTACCTTTTAGAGTCATGCCACCAAGACGTCCTTCGGTTTTACGCCAGATATTGGGCATCGATCAAACACCAGACATAGTAGATCAGGAACTACTAGCAGATCCTCTTGTCGTGGTTGTCTTGGAACCAGACGTCATTCCGGATTTAGGTGACGATGCACAATTATAATAAGGATTCATGAGGTTTATGAAGACCTTCATGGGAGCACCACATCCCACCCCATCCATGCCCGAGTTGACATGAGTTTTTCAGCAGCAACATCCTCCCACTTTCTTAGGGGATGGAGGACCTCAGGCTGTAGAGTCATGGTTGGAAGCCATGCTATCGATATTAAATCATCTAGATATACCTCCAAGGGGAGGATGAAGATCGCTACATATATTCCTTAGGATTCCTCCATTTTATGGTAGGATGTGATCTCACAGGTGGGATGCCAAAAGGGTATGGCTTGTGATGAGTTCCAGCGTACCTTCTACAACTAATTCTACCTAGAGACTTTGAGGGCTGACCGAGACCAAGAGTTCATGAGTTTGGAGTAGTGTACTCTCCCAGTCATGGAGTATTCTTTTTTACTTCACAGATCTGCAGTGCTTCACACCCATTCTAGGGGGTTATGAGTTATTTCTGGTGAGGAATTTTGAGGATGGTCTTAGGGATGACATCCGTTCTTAGGTGAACATCTTCATGTTGAATTCCATCACTTCTATAGTCAAGCAGGAACTGATCACAAAGTGAAAAATAAGGGATTCTGGGGCTGTGATCCAGGGTGGATAGATATCCATGGTTGGTACCCATCTGACTGATAGCAGGAAGAGTTGCAGGGAGTCTACGTGTGGAGATCCGAGTAGGCGTAATACTTATTCTGGTGGAGAAGTGGTGTTCTACCAGTGTGTAAAGGGTGGGAATACGAGGCCACATTTCCAGAGATACCCAGTGGAGTGCTGATCATGTAGCAAGATGGGTAATCTTCAACGTTTCTGTCATCTTTTCTCACCAGAAGCTGGTGATAGGGGTTCTGCTATGACTCCACGTTTAGGAGAAGGGCCACTAGTTTCTCATTAGTCAGGGAACTAGAGTTCATCCGGACATTCTGAATGAGGTGGAGGTCATGGTCATAGTGGTCAAACATAGGGTTTTGAGCAGCTATAGGTTGGATCAGCTCAAGGATCACATGTAGCTTCACAGGTCCGCAACGCAGGTCATGCTTTTGTGCTAGAATAGACCCAGCAAGAGCAGGATCTCGGACCCTCTACGGTTAGAGGTATGATTCTTGTTGCCTCAGTTTTAGCTTCTTCTCTTTTTGTCATGAGGTATTCCCATATTTTCATATCTATTGCTGTTGTGGAGAGCCTATGTCTCTATATCTTTAATTATGTTGACATCTTGATACTGGACACACCGTTGGGGACTAGAACGGCTAGTGTACGTCAGTTCAAGGAGTGCCTTCTTGAGGTTGGTGGGTGTCAATTCTTATTGGACCTCTATGTCTTAAAGATGAAATGATATTATTTCATTCTCATAATGGACTAGTTAGTTCCCTTCCATGTAGTCATTGATTGCTATCATCTTAGGGTGAGTTTCACGTCACTAGAGGGCAGATCGTTTCTACATAAGGGCGAATAAGATGTCCAGGAGAGTAGAGAAGGACTCGAGAATCATGGGTTGGGATGAGTTACATCCCAGATTGCTAGTATGTATCTGGATGACCAGGGGATTTCACAGATGGACTTTCCTCTAGTGGTCGATTGCTTCAGGGATGTCTTTCTAGCTGACTTTTCAGGTTTTCCTTTGAAGTGAGAGGTATAATTTTCTATTGATCTCGTACCAGGAGCATCAACAGTGTCCATTACTCCTTATTGGATGGCTACACTAGAGTTACAAGAGCTCAAGAAGTAGTTAGAGGAGTTATAGGCAATGAGTTTCATCCGACCCAATACTTCTCCTAGGGGTTTTACTGTCCTGTTTGCGAAGAAGGCAGACAGTACCCTCAGAATTTTGTGGATTATTGGAAGTTAAACAAGTTGATGGTCAAGATCCAATATCCCTTACTAAGGATTGATGATCCCTTTAATTAGTTTTGAGGAGCCCAGGTGTTCTTGAAGATTAAATTAAATCCAGTTATCATCAGTTGCATGTTAGACCATAAGATATACCTCTTATAGCCTTTAAGAATAGGTATGGTCTATACGAGTATGTGGTTATGCCATTCGGTCTCACAAACGTGCCTATATTTTTTATGGAACTAATGAACTGAGTGTTACATCCATACTTGGACTCCTTTGTAGTGGTTTTTGTGGATAATATCTTTGTGTACTCTCACACTCGACACGACCATGCCACCCATCTTGAGATAATTTTGAGTACACTGAGAGAGCATCATTTATATGATAAGCTCTCAAAATACCACTTTTGGATAGACCAGTTACACTTCTTTGGTCATGTTATCTCGAAGAAAAAAGTATCAGTAGACCCATAGAAAGTGAGTGTAGTAGTTTCCTGGGAGAAGCCAAAGAACTTCTTTGAGGTACAGAGTTTTTTAGGGTTTTCTGGTTACTATAAACACTTTATACAAGACTTTACATGCTTAGAAGTGCCACTGAAATGCCTAACTGAGAAGGGTGTGAATTACTCGTGGATAGATACCTGTGATTCATCCTTTTCGGAGCTGAAAGGGAGATTGAATTCAGCACTGATCCTAGTTTTTCTCGAGCCAGGAAAGAGTTATACTATTTACTATGATGCATCAAGTATTGGGCTGGGAGTAGGGCTGATGCAGGGGGAAATCATCTTCGCATATGGGTCTCGACAGTTGAGGCAACATGATCAGAATTACTCGACACATGATCTTGAGTTGACTATAGTTGTTCATGCCTTGTACTGTTAGAGAAATTATCTTCTGGGAGATCATTTTGGGGTGTAAATTGACACTAAAAGTCTCATGTATATCTCTACCCAGCGTGACCTTAATTTGAGACAGTGAAGGTGGGTTTAGTACCTTCAGTCTTTTGAATTTGAGATTGCCTACACGCCTAGGAAAGGCAACACAGTGGATGATTCGTTGGGAAGGAGGACTCATATACATGCATTTTAGGAGGCTAGTAGTGAGTGGAAGCTTATGGATTTGTTCTCTCAGATGCATTTGTAGGTGCATGATAGACAGGGGAAGACGGTTCATTCTTCTGTAGCTATTACCTCTACCCTACTGGATCAAGTGAGACTAAGGCAGCTATCGGATTCTGAAGGCCTATTTATATGAGAGAGTGTGTCAGGAGAGGACCCTATTCCTGGATAGACCATATGCAAGGATTAGATCTTGCATTTTCATGGGTGCGTATGGGTACCAACAGATATACACGAGGAACTTTTGTGAGATTTTCATTATTCAGTTTGGGATGTTCATCCTCGTGTCACCAAGATGTATTGAGATCTGCACTGTTAGTATTGGTGGCCAGGTATGTAGAGAGATGTTGCAAGTTTTTTGATGAGGTTTTCCACCTATTAGTAGGTAAAGGTGGAGCATCAGCAACTAGCATGGATTTTTCACCAGTTACCCATTCCCAAGTGAATGTGGAATGATGTCACAATGGACTTCAGGATAGGGTTACCAAGGTCGGCTTAAGGGAATGATGTAGTTTGGGTTTTCATTGACATACTCATGAATGTTTTACACTTTATGACGATCAAGGAGGCCGTCCATGTTGATGATCTTGGAAGGTTTCACATTCGAGATATTATACGTTTGCATGGGGTTCAACACTTCATCATTTCAGTCAGGGATGATTGTTTTACTTCTAGGGTCTGGCAGAGACTACATAGGGCTTTGGGTACAAAGGTACTTTGAAGTACAACTTACCATCCCCAGACAGATGGCCAATCCGAGTGTATGATCCAGGTACTAGAGGACATGCTTCAAGCACGCGTCTTAGATTTTGGAGGTTCTTGGGAGAAGCACATACCTCTGGTAGAGTTTTCCTACAATAATAGTTTTTGGGCAACTATTCAGATGACACCTTATGAGGATTTGTATAGTAGGCCATTCCGATCACCCCTATGTTGGCTGGAAGAGGAAGAGGCAGCTATGTTGGGACCTCATCTTGTCTAAGAGACCACAAAACTAGTGGAAGTTGATTTGGAAGAAGATGGATACTGCAAAATCATGGAAGAAGTCTTATGTTGATAGACAAAGATGACCTATGGAGTTCAAGGTCGAAGATCAGGTTTTCCTATATGTCACACCGAGGTTGGGACATAGGAGGATTAGAATATAGGTAAATCTTTCATCGAGATATGTCGGGCCTTTTGAGATTTTGGAGAGAGTCGGGCTGGTTTCCTATCGATTGTTGTTACCATAGAGGTACAAGGCTATGCATTACGTCTTCCACGTATCTTAGTTGAGGAATTACTTATCAGGCCTGTATAATGTTTTTGAAATTGAAGAGGTTGAGTTAGAAGTGGACACATCATTTGAGGAGAATCCTATCTGGATTGTTGATCGCATCGCGAAGGTTCTCTGTGGATGGACTGTTCCTCTGGTATGGGAGTTGTGGCAGCACAGATGAGTACAATACGAGACTTGGGAGAGAGAGACTGATGTGCGATCGCAGTGGCCAATGCTGTTCAAGGATTCTACTTCTATTCCACCTTTTTAGGGAAATTTGGGGAATTATTTCTTTAAGGGGGGAAGTTTGTAAGAACCCGGATCATCATTTCAGGTGTGGATCTATTTTTTTCATGTGTTTTTGAGGAAAAGAGGAGTTTTTAGAATTTTTAAGAGTATATGCCGTGTACTTAATAGAACATGTAGTGTATCCTTTTTCTGCATATGACCATGGATTAGGCATGTAACGGCCGAAACATGGCCGTGTGGGGTGATATGGAGACTGCCTAAAGCAGAGGCCAGTGGAGGCATGTACATAGCATGCACATTAAATGAACACATCATGTACTTTTATTTTTATCTATTAAATCTGAAAGGGGACACATCTAATTTCCAGAAACGTCTTCTTATATCTTTGTCTCATCTAGGAGTGACTAAGAGCGATGATTCTTCTCTGATCCCCCGATTCTTCATCCATTCTCCAAATCAAATGTCGTTGATTGCATTGGAATCGCCACAATGATTTCTTCCATCTTCTAGAGCCTCTTATCTTGATTTCTCCTCTTTCCTGAGATATCCTTGGTTGAAAGTTTTTGACATTTTTGTAGATATACTGTGTTCTAGGTCGATTCAAAGGTTTAGGTTCAACTATATCAATCATAAAACGTTGAGGTAGGTGGTTTATGCTTTTTTGTAGATTTTTTTTGAGTTATATGTTCAAAAATTTCCCAATACCCTATTTTAGGGTATTGTGTGTTTAGGGAATCTAAACCTGTTAATACCTTCTATGATTTGATTTCTTGAGTATGGGTTTTTAATTGTGAATAGGTTTATTTACCTGGATATGGATGTGTTTGTCCATGTTTTCTTGCATCTGCCTGTTGGGTCTAGAATTTCTTACTAGGATGCTCTATTTTCCATGCCTAGTGCTGTTAAGATGGAGTTGTTATTATATGAATTGCTTGTGATATGCATTGTATATGTTTATCCAATTAGTATTTGAGATTTAATCTGGATTCTGGATATCACTTGTGCACGATTTAATTACACAGGGATGTGGGAACCTGGTGTAGTTAGACCATTGGGAGAATGAACGTTGAGGGCTTCCCCAGAGTGTCTGCTATAATTTCACGTTGTGAGACCATATGGGGGATGAACATGAGTGCTCTATCAAAGGGTCTATAGTTCCACATTGCAGGACAACATGGGAAATTGGACATTGAGTGCTTCCTTGTAGAGTCTGTAGTCTACTGTTACAAGACCACAGGGGGAATTGACGGTGAGTGCTTCCTTAGAGAGTCTTTGTCTATGTTGAACCAGGGGGTTAGACTATGAGAACTTCTCAGAGGGTTGATTGTGTCTGTTTTCTTGATTATTTAATGACTTTAAATGAATGTATTTGAAACTGTAAGATTTTTTACTTTTGAGTACCTTCTTTTTTATTTCTTCTTTTTGCATATTTTTCTACTATATATATTCACTGACAGTTAGGCACATATCTTTGGGTGGTTGCCTATAAGGATTCGTCTCACAACCTATTTGGGCCATGCTTTTTGGCATAAACAAATTATATTTCTGTAGGTATAGACAAGGAAAAATTCCCTTCTACTTCAGTTACATGACTTCTGTAGAGCTGGAGAGAATGGGACCAAGATGAGGCTTATGATGCTGCTATATTTGTTTACTTTTTTTTCTTTGTACTTTGGTTTAGTACTGTATTACAACATTTTTACTTGTTTGGATATGTTCCTAGATACTTGTGACATGCATCATTATTTATATATATGATGAAATTGATTATTTACTTTCAGTATTTTCGTTGTTCACTTATTGTATGGTATTAATGTTTCCACTGTTATATATTGCTGTTATTTTGATGTGTTTACTCTGCCAATAAGGGAATAGTTTCCCCACTACCACACCCAAGGCCCTCACTGCTAGTCGAAAGCCTCTAGAATTTGGGAAAATGTGCATGATTCCATATAACCAACCGGGTATGGGGAACCCTTGAGCAGCACCCAGAACCGAGATGTTACAAACTGCTTCAGCTTCTGATAATCCACACAAGGTCTGATGGTACCATCCGCCTTCTTCGAAAACAGGATAGGCAAACCCCAAGGAGAAGTATTGGGTCAGATGAAACCCTTTTCCTGTAACTCCTCTAACTGCTTCTTGTGCTCTTTTCACTTTGGTTTATCCATCCTATAAGGAGGAATTGACACTAGTGTTACTCCTTGAATGAGCTCAATAGAAAAGTCTACCTCTCACTCTAGAGGAAAACCCTGAAAAGTCGGCTAGAAAGACATCCCTGAAGTGATCAACCATTGGAGGAAATTCCATCTGTGAAGTCCCCTGGTCATCCAGATACAGACTAGCAATCTGGGATGTAACTCTCCCAACCCACGATGCTCGGGTCCCTCTCTGCTCACCTGGACATCCCATTAACCCTTATGTAGAAATGATCCACCCTCTAGTGACGTGAAACTCACCCTATGATGATAGAAATCGACCACTGACGGGAAGGGAACTAACCTTTCCATTCTGAGAATGACGTCATAGCCCATAATCTTTAATACATAGAGGTCCCACAAGAATTGACACCCACCAACCTCAAGAGGGAACTCCTTTCAATGACGTACACTAGCCATTCTAGTACCCAATGGTGTGTCCAGCTTCAAGATGTCAGCAGAAGTAAATATATAGAGACCTAGGCTCTCCAAAAAAGTAATATATATGAAACTTTGGGAAGACCCTATGTGAAAAAGAGAAGAATCTAAAACTGAGAAAACTAAAATCATACCTCTAACCGTAGAGGGTCCAAGATCCTGCTCTTACTGGGTCTGTTCTAGAGAAAAGGCCTGACCTGCGCCACAGCCCTATGAAGATTCCTATGATACCTGAATTTATCCACCCTACGGCTGCCGAAAACCATATTTCTAACCACTTTGTCCACGACCACTACCTCAGCCAGAATGACCGAACTATCTCGAGTTCCCTGACTGATGAGAAACTGGTGGTCCTGCTCCTAAATGTGGAGTCATAGCAGAACCCCTGTCTCCATCTTCTAGTGAGAAAAGCTGATAGAAAAGCTGATGATGACCCAACTTTCAATAAGATCAACACTCCACTGGGTCTCTTGGGAAATGTGACCTCATATTCCCGCTCTTTCCACACTGGTATCACACCACCTGGCCACCAAAAGATGTATTCCACCAACAAAGATCTCCTTGTGTAGACACCCTATAGTGCTTCTTGCTATCAGTCGGAGGGTTAACAACCCCGGATGCTGAGCCTCCCTAGATCACAACCCCAAAATCCCTAAGGTTTCGCTCTGTGATTAGTTCCTGGTTGACTATAGAAATGATGGAAGTCAACCTGAAGATATTCACCTGAGATCATATGTCATTCCTAAGACCATCCTAAAACTTCCATGCCAGAAATAACTCATCACCCCTTAGAATGGATGTGAAGCACTACAAATCTGTGAAGTGAGAAGAATACTCCATGATTGAGAGAGTACCCTACTCCAAACTCAGGAACTCTAGTTCTCGGTCAACCCTCAAAATCTCTGGGTAGAAGTAGTCATTGAAGGTACACTGGAACTCATCCCAAGCCATAACATGTTGGTGTCCCACCTGTGAGATCACATCCCACAATATCTTGGTGTAATAATGAACCATATATGTAGTGAGCTTCACCCTCCTCTCTGGAGGCATCTCCAGATGCTCGAATATCGACAACATGGCTTCCAACCATGACTCTATAGCTTGAGGTCCTCCATCCCCTGAGAAAGTGGGAGGATGCTGCTGCTAAAAAACCCGCATCAACTATTCCATGGATGGGGCGGGATGCAGTGATCCCCTGAAGTTCTGCATAAACCTCATGAAGCCTTCTTGGAACTGTGCATTGAAACCTGTATCCAGAATGAAGGCTGGTGCCAAGATAGGCACGATAGGAGGATCTGTTTGTAGTTCCTGATATGCCATGTTCAGTGTCTGATCATTGCCCTGTATTTGGCGTACAACCAGAGGACGTCTTGGTGGCATGACTCTGCAAGGTAAAATGTGCACCTTAGTTCAAGTTATCCATGACTAAAACTTAGAAGTTCAAGAAAGGAACATGAGAAAGAAAACATTCAGGGTTTTCAAAACATGGATACACTGCATGTATGACTCCTACATGGCATGTTCCCTTATGCCTTTACATAGGTGTTTACTTCTGCAAAAACTAGTCGTGTAACACCCCTACACACGACATGTTCCTCCCAAGGACACGACATGTACTTGAATCGATTCCCCCTACTCGAGTTCCTCTACATGGCTAATCCACACGGTTCTCCTAGAAAAATACTACACGACATGTTTGTTACAGACACAGTGTGTACAAAAAAATCCACCGAACCGTATCATTAGTCACGCAGCCGATCACACGGTAACCTCTACATGGCATGTTCAAGATGGACATGGCATGTACTACCTGATTTTCATCCACCCATGTCATTAATCACACATCCGGATATATGGTTCCAACAACATGATGTGTATATTTGGAACTCGACGTGTTCCACCAAAAATTTCCCAACCCGTGTCTTTGCCCACATAGTTTGTCACACGGTTAAGGACTACACGACGTGTACATAATGTACACGAAGTTTACTTAAGAAAAATAGTTCCTTCCTGAATAGAAGGATACAAGGCGTTTATTCATCATTACACTCCATGTATTCTGGGTTTTTCTAGACAGTGAGCCTCAGAAGCTACTCCGGAAGCCCATAATCACTAAACCAAAAATTTAAAGTGTCAAATTCTGATCCGTGAGGGCCCATAATCCTGAATAATCAAATCTTGGAATCTTATACATGTACATCACAAGGAATAACAGTGTAATCAATCACATGATCCACCAAATTATGATCTATGTGGGACCATAACACCTCAGGGGACAAAGTTTGGTGTTCATTCAAATGAAACCTTCCATAATTCAATACCCTATCAAACAGAAGGTAGTCTATCAAAGCATCTATCACAACAAAATGCATCTCTAGAACAACATATATCACACCAACATGAAATCAGTAATGCACCCTAAATTCCATGGTAAGAATGCATGGAATGTGGTCTCTGAAAAGTTCTTATATGAAGCATGAGATGGAAGACCCTCATCTCATCGGGTCGCAACAGAAATAGAACCTCAATAACATCAATGATAACAACACAAAACATGTGAATCACCCAATGGTGAAATCAAAACAATATAATAATTGAAAAACTAGAAAATTGCAATAATCGAGGTATATTGGATTTTCCATTTACATGTGTTAGCTACTTCCAAGCACAACTTATTACCAACCATATATTCCTTCATATCCCTGTCTATAGGATACAAATAGTAAGTAAAAGAAGAAAAGAAACCCTATGACACCACTTTATAACGTCTTGGTTCCAGGTGCCGCCCAAGGGAGCCCCGTACCTGGTTGGTCACATGGCCTCAAGTGCATTTACCCAAATGCCATAGGATTCTGACTAGAAGTGAGGGACTTGAGTGTGATAGTGGGGAAACTATGCCCTCATTGGCAGAGTAAACACAATGGAATAACAATAATATACAACAGGGGAAATAGTAATACCATACAACAAGTGAACAGAGGATGACTGAAAGTAAATAAACAACTACAGCATATATATAAATAATGATGCATGTCACAAGTATCTAGGAAAGCATCAAAACAAGCCACAATGTTGGAATATAGTACAAAACTAAAGTACAAAGGAAAAAAAGTAAACAACTCCAGCAACATCACAATCCTCAGCTTGGTCCCATGCTCTCGATCTCCACAACAGTCAAGTACCTGAAGTAGAAGGGTGTTTTCCCTTATCTAGACCTACAACAATATAATTTGTTTAGGACCAAAATCATGGCCCAAACAGGGTGTGAGACGACTCCCAGTAGGCAACCACCCAAATATTTGTTCCTAACCACCAGTGAATATTTATAGCAGGAAAAAATGAAAAAACAAGTAATAAACAAGGAGGTACTCAAAAGTAAACAATCTAACAGTTTCAACTACGTTCATTTACATTAATTAATTAATCAATTAAACAAATATAAGAAACCCTCTGGGAAGTTCTCACAGTCTAACCCCTTGGGTTCAACTTAGAAGAAGACTTGATGAGGAAGCACTCATCAACAATTCCACCTATGGTCTCGTAACGGTAAACTACAGACTCTCTAAGGAAGAACTCAACATAAAATTCCTCCTATGGTATCGCAACGTGGAACTACAGACACTCTAATGGATTACTCACATCCATCCCCCTGTGGTCTCATAACGTGAAAGTATAACACACACTCTGGGGAAGCCTTCAGCATCTATTCCCCTTATGGTCTAACTACACCAGGTTCCCACAACCCTGTATAATTCAATCGTGCACAAGTGATATCCAGAAGCCAAATTGAATCTCCAATACTACATGGCTAAATAGCTAGAATACATATCACACACATTTCATATAATAAAAAATCCAACCTAACATCACTAGGCATGGAAAGCAGAGAATCCTAACAAGAAATTCTAGACCCAACGACCAAAAGAAAGTAAACCTGGAAAAACACATCCATAACAATGTAAATAACCCTATTCATAATAAAAAACCCATAATCAAGCAATCAAAGCATAACAGTTATTAACAGGGTTAGATTACCTAATCACACAATACCCTAAACTAGTATATTGGGCACATTTTGCACATATAACATAAAGACATCTACGAAAAGTCACAAAAAACCTACCTCGATGTTGTATGATTTATATAGTTGAACCTAAGCCTTTGAATCGACCTAGAATATAGTAGATCTACAAAAACTTCAAAAACGTTCAACCAAAGATATCTCACGAAAGAGGAGAAATCAAGAGAATAGGGTATAGAAGATGGAAAAACTCACCATGGTGATTCCAACACAATCTATGACGTTTGATTCGGAGAACGAATGACAGATCGGGGGCTTGGTGAAGAATCATCGCTCTCGGTCGCTCCTAGACGAGAAAAAGATAGAAGAAGAAGTTTCGGTGAATGAGACGCGACCCCGATCCAATTTAACAAATAAAAAAAATTAAATGGCGTGTTCATTAAATGTACACACCGTGTATATGCCTCCACCAACCTCTACTTTAGGCGATCTCCACAACACCCCACACATCAATTTCTCGGCCGTTACATGCCCAATACGCGGTCGTATGCCGAAAAAGGATACACGAAGTGTACTCCTAAGTACACAGTGTGTACTCCAAAAATTTCCTAAAACTTATCTTTTCCTCAAAAACACCTGAAAACAGGATCCATACCTATACAGGTTCATAAAAAGGAAACATTCCCTAAGATGACCGATGTAATAGAAATTAAAGAAAAAAAATCAAGACCATGATCATATTTAGTAGATAGCTCAAATTTGAAGTCATCAAGTACCAAAAAGACAATTTCAATCAATAGAGGAAAAAAGTTTACTTCTAGAAGAATTTTGGAATAATTACAATACCATGGAAGATTAGTTACCCTGTAAAATTTGATGGGATTCCATGGTTGAGTCAAACTCCCGGAGAATATGAGAGTTCCAAAAAAACTAGTTTAACCCACCAATCCGGATGCAATATTGATTAGATGTATTTTTGGACCTTGACGGATCAAACAAGGTGTCCCGGTTATATAGTATCAATCTCCCTAGCATAAGAGAAATGAAACCATAACCCCATGACCTACATTTTAGCTCTTGCAATAGAAATATAATATGAAAGAAACACATACTAATTGAGATTATCCTCTAGTTGTCAAAGAAAAAAACCTAAAAAAAATACTACAGATATCCCCTTTATTAGCCTAAAAAAGGATTTTAACAGTGAAAAAATGTCATGGTTAATCATAGAACTGTTAAAGGGGGCCCCTTTATCAGTGCTAAAAAAGCACTGATAAGGTCCACTCTTTAACACTGCTATTTCTAGCGCAGATAAAGGTCCAACTTTATTAGCAATTTAAATAGAATTGATAAATGGTTCCCTTCATCAGTATTATAAATAACGCTGATAAAGGCCCCATATGTTGTGTAACGACCCGAATCCGGAGCCCCTCCACTGGTGCCCCGTACCCGGTTCGCCACATGACCTCAAGCGCGTTTCCCCAAACGCCAGAGGCTGCCGACTAGCAGCGAGGGCCTTTGTGAGTCAGTGGGGAAACTATTCCCTCATTCGGTAAAGTATATAGTGGAAGAACAACTAGTCACAATAACAGAAACAATAATCAACATACAACAACTGAAATGAACAGCGGAAACAATGTATAAAATAATAATGATGTGACATGGTACATATATCTATGGAAAGCAGTAAACAAACCAACATGCTGAAGTACAAATGAAAAACAAAGTGCAAAATAAAACAAAGTAAACTCCTCAGCATCATAAGCCACGGCTCGGTCCCATGCTCTCCAACTCTAGTGCAATCAAGAACCTAAAGTTGAAGGGAGCTTTCCCTTATCTATACCTGCAACAACATAGTCTTCTTGGGCCCAAAAGCATGGCCCAAATAGGGTGTGAGATATAATCCCAGTAGGAAATCACCCAAAGATCTGTGCCTAACAGTCAATGAATACAAGGCAAGTAAAAGTGCGGAAAGCAGTAAACAGAAAAGCACATAGCAGCTAGAATCCACAATTCTAGCATATAAAGTACATAAGTAAACAACCAACAACAATTAGAAAACGGGTAACCCTCTGGGTAGATCTCAAATCCTAACCCCTATAGTTCAACCTACAAGTACTATCAACCCTCTAGGAGGCACACACAGTCTCAACCCTCTGGTTCAGCTAAGAATAGACTCTCTGAGGAAGCACTCACCGTCAATTCCCCATATAATCTCGTATCATGCTAAAGGATCTCTGGGGAAGCACTCAACATCTCATTCCCCCTATGGCCCACGTCGAGGAACTACAGACTCTCTAAGTAAGAACTCATCGTAAATTCCCCCTGTGGCCTCACATCATATTAAAAGACACTTTGGAGAGGACCTTACGTCTATTCTCCCTATGGTCTACTACACTAGGTTCTCACAGTCCTATGTGAAACTAACATGCTCAGTGTGCGTATAACGTCCAAGTAAACCTCAAAGCTACTTGGCTATCATTCTAAGGCCCAACCGCATAACAAAGCAATTGTTCCACTATCCTACAACTTCGCATGGCAACCGGAAAAATGCCAAACAAGAAAAACGAGCATGGAAAACATCCAGAGTATAGTAAAAACTACCATATACATAGAAGAATACATCAAATAAATCAATAAAGCAAATCAAGAAAACAATAGGGGAAAAAAGGAACACGCAATACCCCGATCAAGGGTATTGGTGGAATTTTCATAAAATAATCATTGACTTTCTGCATAAAGGAACAAACCACCGACCTTGATGCTAGGGGATCGATATACTTGAACCACGATGACTGATTCTCTCTAGAATGTCGTAGATCTGAGAAAACACAAAAAAACGTTCAACCTTGGATATCTTTAGAAGGAGGAAGAATTGGAAAACAAGGCCCAAGAAGAATGGAGAACTCACCGCTGCGCTTCCAACACAATTGACCGTGATCGAATCAGAGAACAGACGGAGAGGCGGGGGCATGGGGAAGATCCGACCGTATGGGTCACTCTCGGACAAAGAACCTGGAGAAGGGGTTTGTTCTGTCCGTTAGGCGCGACCCTGGTGTGTTTAGTGAAAAAAATGAAAAGTACACGACGTGTAATTTTAGATTACACGACGTGTACTAGGTTTTTCCGTACTCCGCAAAAATCGGCCTCCAAGTCAGCCCTACACACCGTGTGTGTGGCCCGGGCACGACCAGCATAGAGCTTCGAGCTGGAGAAGAGTACACGACGTGTACTTCAAAATTTTCTAGAAACTCCATTTTTCTTAAAAAATATAGAAAAAGGAAAGTCGTACCTGAAAAGAAGATCAGGGTTCTTACAAACATCCCCCCTTAAAGAAATTCATCCCCGAATTTCCCTAGCGAGGCGTAGAAGAAGAAACCCCGAATAGCTCCGGCCACTACGATCCTACATCGGCCTTCCTCTCCCAGGTCTCGTCCTGTACTCGCCCATGCTGATATAACACCCGTACAAGTGGGACAGACCGCCCACGGAGAACCTTCATACTACGATCGACAATCTGGATGGGAAGATCCTCAAACAATGCTTCCGCTTAAAGCTCAACTTCCTCAGGCTGAAAGACATGAGATGGGTCTAAAACGTAATGTTGAAGATGAGATACGTGGAAGACGTCGTGCATGGCCCGATACCTCTGGGGTAGCTACAACCGATAGACAACTGACCCAGCTCTCTCCAAAACCTCAAACAGCCCAACGTACCGCAGTGAAATATTACACTGGCTCTGAATCCTCTTGTGTCCCAACCTCGGTGCGACAGGTAGGAAAACCTAATCCCCGACCTCGAACTCCAGAGGTAGTCTCCAATGATCAGCATAAGACTTCTTCCGATACTGTGCTGTAGCCATCCTCTTTCAAATCAACTCTATCTGCTCCGAAGTCTCCTGAACAAGACGAGGTCCCATCAAAGCTACCTCTCCTGCCTCCGGCCAGCATAAGGGTGATCGGCATGGCCTACCGTACAAAGCCTCGTAAGGTTCCATCTGAATGGTCACCTGAAAACTGTTGTTGTAAGCGAACTTCACCAGAGGGATATGCTTCTCCCAAGAACTACCAAAGTCCAGGATGCAAGCATTGAACATATACTCTAGCACCTGGATCGTGTGCTCGGACTGGCCATCTGTCTGGGGATGTTATGCCGTACTCAAAAGTACCTATGTACCCAAAGCCTTATGAAGTCACTGCCAGAACCGAGAAGTAAAGCGTGCATCCCTGTCTGAAACAATAGAGTGTACAAATCCATGCAGTCGTACAATCTCTCTGATGTAATGTCATCCCAGATCATCGAAACTAAAGGTCTCCTTGATCGTTAATGAGTGATCAACCTTCGTGAGCCTGTCGACGACAACCCAAACAGCATCGTTCCCTCGAGGTGACCTTGGCAACCAGGTTACGAAGTCCATCACAACATTGTTCCACTTCCACTCCGGAATGGGTAACTGCTGTAAAAGGCCTACTGGTCACTGGTGCTCTGCCTTCACTTGCTGACAAGTAGAACACCGCAAGACGAAACTAGCAACATCTTTCTTCACACCTAGCCACTAGTACTGGTGGTGAAGATCCCGATACATCTTGGTGATGCCAGGATGAACTTCCCAAACTGAGGAATGAAAATACTGCATCATCTCCTCACGTATGTATGATGGAACCCATACTCGTCCTTGGAAATGCAAGATCTCATCCTCGCCCACTATCCATCTAGGAAGAGGGTCCTCTCTTGACACGCTCTCCCACAGGACTAAGCTTTCTGTGTCTGATAGCTACCTCATCCGTACCCGATCAAGTAGTGTAGAGGTAACAGATATAGAAGATAGGAAAGTATGTCCTTGTATGTCATGCACCTTCAGATGCATCTCAGAGAACAAAGCCATAAGCTACCACTCACTGCTGGCCTCATAAACTTATTGAATCTGAGTTCTCCTACTTAATGCATCTGCCACTACGTTGCCCTTTCCCGGCATATAAGCAAGCTCAAAATCAAAATATTGAAGGTACTCGACCCACCTTTGCTGTCTTAGATTCAGATCTCACTGAGTGAAGATATAATTGAGACTCTTGTGGTCGGTAAAGACCACAATGTTCTCTCCCAGAAGATAGTGTCTCCAACAGCATAAGGAATGAACGATAACTGCCAACTCCAGATCGTGTGTAGGGTAGTTCCTCTCATGTGGCCTCAACTGCCGAGACCCGTATGCAATGACTCAATCTCCCTGCATAATCACATCTCCTAGCCCGATACCTGAAGCATCACAATTGACTGTATAGCTCTTTCCTAGATCTGGAAAGACTTGTATCGGCACTGACGTTAACATTCCATTCAGCTCCTAAAAGGCTGACTCACAAGAATCTGACCATAATAACTTCTCCCCCTTCTTGGTCAGACCTGTAAAAGGTGCTACTAGGTGTGAAAATTCCTGAATGAAGCGTCTGTAGTATCCAGCCAGCCCAAAAAAACTCCACACCTCAAAAACATTCTTCAGCTGCTCCCAGGAAACTACAGGTCTCACTTTCTCTAGGTCTACAGATACTCCTGCCTCTGAGATGACATGACCCAAGAAGTGAATCTGATGCATCTAAAAGTGGCACTTTGAGAGTTTAGCATAAAGCTGATTCTCTCTTAGTGTACTTAGAACGATCTCAAGATGTGTGGTATGGTCGTGTCTAGTGTGAGAGTACACCAAGATATTTTCCATGAAGACCACGAAAAAGGAGTCCAAGTAAGGATGGAACACTCAGTTCATCAGTGCCATGAAAACTGCAGGCATGTTCATGAGACCGAACGGCATGACTATATACTCGTATAGACCATACCTGCTCTTAAAGGCTGTCAGAGGTATATCTGATGGTCTAACGTGCAACTGATGATAACCGGACCTCAAGTCAATATTTGAGAACACCCGGGCTCCCCGAAGCTAATCAAAGAGGTCATCGATACTCGGCAAGGGATATCGGTTCTTGACCGTCAACTGGTTCAACTTTCGATAATCCATGCAAAGCTGAAGGGTACCGTCTTCCTTATTCACAAACAGGATAGGAAAACCCCAAGGAGAAGTAATGGGTTGGATGAAACTCTTTGTTTGTAACCCCTCCAACTTCTTCTTCAGCTCCTGCAACTCAAGTGTATCCATCCTATAAGGAGGAATGGACACTGGTGTCGCTCGTGGCACGAGCTCAATCGAGAAGTCTACCTCAAGCTCCAGAGAAAAACCTAAAAAGTCCTCTGGAAAGATGTCCCTGAAACGATCCACCACTGGAGGAAAGTACAACTACAAATTCCCTTGATCATCCAAATAAAGAATAGCAATCTGGGCCATCATTCTTCCTAGCCCATGATGCTTGTGTCTTTCTCGACTCGCCTAAACATCCCATTCACCTCTATGAAGAAAGGATTCACCCTCTGGTGAAACGAAACTCAACCTACGGTGATAACAGTCGACGAATGCCTAGAAGGGAACCAACCAGTCCATCCCGAGAATGAAATTATAGCCTGTCATCTCTAGGGCATAGAGATCCCATAAGAAATGATACCCTGCAACCTCGAGAGGGAAATCTCTACACGGGCGTACACTAGATTTCTTTGTCCCCAAAGGTGTGTCTAGTGTCAACGAGTCGGCAGAACAAAATATGCAGAGCCCAAGGCTCTCCACAACAACAATAGAGATAAAACTATGCGTATCACCAGTATCGAATATAGTTGAAGATAAAACTGAAGCTACTAAAATCGTATCTCAAACTGTAGAAGGGTCGGGATCCTGCTCCTAATAGGTCTTCTCCACGGAGAAAGACTGGCCAGCACCGCGGCCCTGCACCCTTGGCTAACCACTCTAAGCTGATCCACCTTGCTGGTGCTGGGGGACTGGTGGCTGACTGCCACGGCCTCAGCCTCCACCTCGGTCTGAACGGCCGGAAGAACTCCAGTTCCTTGACTGGTGAGAAACTGGTGGTGCTGCTCCTGAACGAGGAGTCATGGAAGAACCCCGATCACCATATGCTGGTGAGAAAACCTGGCAGAAACGCTGAAGGTGACCTATCTTGTCGTAAGATTGACACTCCACGGTGTCTCTCTGGCACTACGACCTCGTGTTCCTTGACCGACCACACTGGTATCATACCATCTGGCTGCCTGATGATGCATCTCGCTTCCTCGGATCACCGCGCGTAGACTCCCTACGACGCTTCTTGCTATCATCTGGAGGAAAACGAGCTCTGGAAGCAGAACCGACCTAGCTCACAACTCTGAAGTCTCTTATATTGTGCTCCGCAATCAGTTCCTGGTTGACGATGGAAGTGATGAAAGTAAACTGGAAGATATTCACCTGTGAGTGGATCTCCCGCCTGAGACCATCCTTTTACTTCCTTGCCAAGAACACCCCACTCCCATCCCAGATGGGTGTGAAACGTTGTATCTTGGTGAAATGAGAGGAATAATTCATGAAAGAAAGAGTACCCTACTCTAAGCTCATGAACTCCCAGGCTCGGTCGACCCTGAGGGTCTCTGGGTAGAAGTAGTCATAAAAGATGTGCTGAAACTCCTCCCAAGCCATAACCTGCTAGTGACCCGCCTGTGAGATCACGTCCCACCACCTCTTGGTGGAGTCTCAAAGCATGTAGGTGGTGAGCTTGACCTGCCACTCTGGAGGTGTCTTCAGATACTCTAATATAGTCATCATGGCTTCCAGCCATGACTCTGCAGCCTGTGGTCCTCCTTCCCCTGAAAAAGTAGGAGGATGCTGCTACTAGAAAACCCACGTCAAGTCTTCTGTAGTCATAGCAGGAGGTGGTACTCACTGAAGGGTCTGGATCATCCTCATAAAACCTTCCCTAAACTGCGTATCAGCGCCTGCAAATGGTATGACAACCGATGCCAAGGCTGGCCTGACTGGAGGATCGGCAGGAAGTCCCTGATCAGCCATATCTGGCGTCTGATCACAGCCTGATGACAGACGTACAACTGGAGTACGTCTCAGAGGCATAGCTCTGAAAGATCAAAAGCACACGTTAGATCAGAAAAATAAGGACAGAGAACACAATAGTAAAAAACGGGAATAGGGGAATGAAAACACACAATTTTACAAAACACGACTACACGGCGTGTATAAAAACTACACACCATGTCTTTTTAAACCACTGACATGGGCGTGTACCCCTGCCCTAAAAGTCGTGTAACACCTCAAACTACATGGCATGTTAACCCCACACACGGCGTGTACTTGAAAACTATTCCCCTGCCCGAGTCTCTTTACACAACTAACCCACACGGTCCGACTTAACCCGAGACTACACGACGTGTTTTGATCACACACGGCGTGTACTAGACAAGGGTTCGGCAACCCGTGTTGTTAAACACATGGGCGTCTACACGACTGAACCTTACACGATGTGTTCCGAACAAACATGGCGTGTATAGGTGAAGGTAACACCATACCGTGTTGTTCGTGACACGACCGGGTACCTAAACAAGACTACACGACGTGTTCCTAAAACCACATGGCGTGTCCAAGAGATGGTGACGTCGACCCGTGTTGTTCGTGACACGGCCGGGTACCTGGACAGAACTACACGGAGTGTTCCTTTACAACCCAATGTGTTCTACTCGAGCTTCCCCGACCCGTGTTATTAATAACACGGTCGGGTACACGGCTCCAAACTACATGGCGTGTACCAACCGTACACGACATGTTCCTGAAGTTATTTCTACAACAGTGTGCCCCTACTCACACGGTCAGTTACACGACCTAAAAACTACACGGTGTGTAGTCGAAAGTACATACCACGTATTCTGGGTTTTTCTGGGCAGTAGCTCAGAAACTGCACAGAAGCCCAAAAAACACAGAAAACAAGTCAAAGAAGTGCCAAATTCCGATTCATGAGTGCCCATACTCCCTGTGAATCAAAGCATTGCATCTCCTACAGTCATAGACAAGAGAAAACAGGATCATGATCCACCAATTTCCGATTCAATAGGGCCCATAACACCTCAAGAATAAAAATTTGGCATTCATTTAAGAAAGGTAGGAAACGAACAATCCTCTAACAAAGCAACATAGATTCTATCAAGTATCTATCACAACAACATGCATAATATACACCAAGTCTATCACAACAGTATGAAATCGCTAATGCACCCTAGATGGCATGGAAAGAATGCATGGCATGTGATTTCTAAAAGTGCCTATATGATGCATGAGATGGCATAACCTCATCTCATCGGGTTGCGACAGAAATAGAACTGCAATCGTCAAAGAAGTAACAACACAGAGCATGTGAATCACTCTAGGGGAGATCATATCAACTGTAAAATATCAAAACCAGCAAACTGCAATTAACGAGGTAGTACGGACTTTCCCTGTACACGGGTTAGCTACTCCCAAGAATAGATTAATACCAAGTACCAAATCCGTCCTATCCCTGGCTAAAGTCTCCAAACAGTAAAGCAAGAGAAAAGAACCTCCTCTGATACCACTTTGTAACGACCCTAATCCAGAGCCCCTCCACCGGTGCCCCGTACCCGGTTCGCCACATGACCTCAATCACATTTCCCCAAATTCCAGAGGCTACCGACTAGTAGTGAGGGCCTTGGTGAGTCGGTGGGGAAACTATGCCCTCATTCGGAAAAGTATACAGTGGAAGAACAACCAGTCACAATAATGGAAACAATAAACAACATAATACAACTGAACTGAACAGTGGAAACAATGTATAAAATAATAATGATGCAACATGGTACATATGTCTATGGAATGTAGTAAACAAACCGACGTGCTAAAGTACAACTGAAAAACAAAGTGCAAAATAAAACAAAGTAAACTCCTCAGCATCACAAGCCAGACTCGGTTCCATGATCTCCAACTCCAGTGCAATCATGAACCTGAAGTAGAGGGGCGCTTTCCCTTATCTATACCTGCAATAACATAGTCTGCTTAGGCCATAAGAATGGCCCAAATAGGGTGTGAGATACAATCCCAGTAGGAAATCACCCAAAGATCTGTGCCTAATAGTTAATGAATACAAGGCAAGTAAAAGTGCAGAAAGCAGTAAACAGAAAAGCACACAACAACTACAATCCACAGTTCTAGCATATAAAGTATACAAGTAAACAACCAAAAACAAGTAGAAAACAGGTAACCCTCTAGGTAGCTCTCACAGCCAAACCCCTATGGTTCAACCTATAAGTACTAGCAACCCTCTAGGAGGCACACACAGTCTCACCCCTCTGGTTCATCTATGAATAGACTCTCTGAGGAAGCACTCACCATCAATTCCCCCTATAGTCTCATATTGTGCTAAAGGCTCTCTGGGGAAGCACTCAACGTCTCATTCCCCCTGTGGCCCACATCTAGGAACTATAGACTCTCTGAGGAAGCACTCATTGTCAATTCCCCCTGTGGTCTCACATCGTATTAAAAGACACTCTGGAGAATCCCTTACGTCTATTCTCCCTGTGGTCTAATACACTAGGTTCTCACAGTCCTGTGTGAAACAGACATGATCAGTGTGCGCATAACGTCCACGTAAACCTCAAAGCTACTTGGCTATCATTCTAAGGCCAAACCGCATAACAAAGCAACAGTTCCACAATCCTACAACTAGGCATGGAAACCGGAAAAACACCAAACAAGAAAAATGAGCATGGAAAACATCCAGAGTACAGTAAAAACAACCATATACACAGGTGAATACATCTACTCAAGAAACCAAGAAAAGTAGAAAAACAAAAGGGGCAAAACATGAACATGCAATACCCCGTTCAAGTGTATTTGTGGAATTTTCACAATATACTCATCGACTTTATGCAGAAAGGCACAGACCACCTACCTTGATGCTAGGGGATCGATGTACTTGAACCACGATGACTGATTCTCTCTAGAACATCGTAGATCTGAGAAAACACAAAAAACATTCAACCTTATATATCTTGATAAGGAGGAAGAATTGGAAAACATGGCTCAAGGAGGAGGGAGAACTCACCGCTGCGCTTCTAACGCAATCGACCGTGCTTGAATCGGAGACCAGAAGAAGAGGCGGGGGCTCGGGGAAGATCCGGCCTTCCAGGTCACTCTCAGACGAAGAACCTGGAGAAGGGGTGTGTTCTGTCCATCAGGCGCACCCCCGATGCGTTTAGTGAAAAAAAAAGAAAAGTACACGATGTGTACTTTTAGAGTACACGGTGTGTACTAGGTTTTTCCGTACTCTTCCAAAATCATCCTCCACGCCACCCTTACAGACCGTGTGTGTGGCCCGGGCACGACCAACACACGGCTTCGAGCCGGAGAAGAGTACACGACGTGTACTCAGAAATTACATGGCGTGTACTTTGAAATTTTCCAGAAACTCCATTTTTCTTAAAAACTCCAGAAAAAGGAAAGGCATACCTAAAACGAAGATCCGGGTTCTTACATATTGCATTGTGTTTTTTGTATAATAGCACACTATAGAAACCTCTTGTACACAAAAACAGAACACCACAACCTCATATAAAAAAAATATATAATTTAATTGTAATAAATTTTACATCACAGATATAAAAAAACACTACAATATACATTTAAAACATTGTTTTGTATAATTACGTTTAAAATTACTATCCAAAAACATTTTAAAACATTAATGTTCGTCTTTGGCACCCGTGATCCCCTCTCAAAAAGGTCCACTCATGGTATTTGTTCCTGAAAAAATCATATCAAACTAAGAAAAAGAATCCACCTATATAAGAAAATAAATCTTATGTTAGTAATATTATAAAGAAATAAATTAAACATTAACTACTATAATATGGGTTTTATCCAACACTAAGTCTTTAAAAGTGCTATCTAAAAACATTGTTAAAGACCCCATTTGTTAGTGCTAAAAAGCACTATTAAAGGGGGTCTTTAATAGTGCTAAAAGAAGATGTTAAAGGGGGGACCTTTATAAGTTATTTTTTACAAGAACTGATAAAGGGATAACCTTTACCAGCCCTTTTAAAAAAACACTGATAAATGGGGTATTTTATTAACGCTTATAAAAAGCACTGATAAAGGGGTTATTTATTAGTGCTTTTCTAGAAGTGCTGATAAAGAACCCCATTTATGATCAATTTTTTAGTAGCGCTGATAAGGGTATACTTCAATAAAATTATATTTCATTAAGAATAATATATTAATATATTAATATATTTATATTGATATAAATATAATATATATTTTTTAATATATGTTTTAGATAAGGTAAATAGGAATTTACACTTAATATATAAGATATTTATTAAAAATGTTTTATAAAATAATTAAAAAAATATTTTTCATTAATAATATCCTTATTATTACTAAGTAATAGTCTTCTAATATCAATTTGAAGATAAAAATATTCACAAAATTAATTAAATATCTAAAATAAGTTGAAAACGTAACTCGAACTTCAAACATCCATAACTTTTTATCCACATATCCTTTTGGGTGATACCACATATAAAATAGAATCCGGTGACGAGATCTATGCCATCAATGATAGAGGTGAACCTCTATCATATTTTTGGAGGCCAACAAAGGCCCAAGACGTCTCCAAACCAGAGTTTTTAGTCGGGGTACCCCAATTTTTTAACATTCGATGGACATTCAGGCTTTTTTAAGGGGGTCTTTTTGCCTTTTTTATGGAGACTGAATTTATTCCCAGGGTTTACATTCATATAGATATTATGGTTTCTAATTTTTTTTCACAACGTAATTTTATTTATAATTAAATATATGCATGTTTTCTTATATTTACATGTAAGAAATCATTCATATAAATATATATATCAACATATTTACATAAAAATGTATATTCTTATATATGTAAATAAATAAATATTCTAAAAAATGATTTAAAGCAATATCTAACCATTTTTTACATTATACAAATATATTTGTAATGTTTATTATATATGGGTGTATCAATAAACAAATATATATTTATATTACATTATATTATATGTAAAATAATGTTATATATAATATATTTAAATAAATATAAGTATATATATATCACACACACATATATTGTATAAATGTATTTAAAAATAATTTTACGAATATTTGAATAAAAAATATATATGTAAATGCATATATAAATAAACAAAAATATCATTAAAGAGACTACAAAACAACATGGTATAGCGGTAAAGGAATTTCATCTTCAAATGAGAGGTGTAGGGTTTGAATCTAGGCATGCCCACATGCGGCTATAAATTCACAAAGAACTGATAAAAGGGGTGGTGGGGTAAAAAGTGCTGATAAAGGTGGGGGAGTTCTATTAAAGGTGTCATGGAAGAGTTGATAAAGGGGTTGGGATCATGGATGTCTAAAAAAATATAATTTTACACCCTTTAATAGTGTTTCCTTTATCATAACTAAAAAGTGCTATTAATGGCCCCCTTTAACAGCATTAAAAAGTGCGCTGATAAAAGATTCAGGCTTTTAACCACACTCTGATTGTCATCACTTTTTTAGTACTGATAATGGAATATTATAGCACTGTTAATGTCCTCTTTTGTAGTAGTGATTAATATGAATGAATTATTTAAAAAATGTCTACTTTAAATAATAATACACACTTTGAGTTATACTGGTCACACCATGCATTTTATTGAGATGTGGTTGATTCTAATACATCACAAATGAGGTATGAATCATTTTTATGAAGTATCCAAACAATTCTAATACGTTTTCTCTATTTTGAGTAAGTAAATTTTTCTATTTAATGAAACTAATGTTAATTTTAAATAAAGAAACATTTGGAGTTATACGAGTCACACCATGTGTGAGATAGAGGTGAAAATTATTCCTATATGTCACAAATTACATAAGGATTTTTTTAAAAAATGTATCAAAACAATATGAATATGTTTTCTTAGTTTTTAGTATGTCACTAGTGTTGTATACTAAAATTTCATTTCGTACTGGAAATATGCACTTTGAGTAATATGGGTCACATCAAGTTTCAGTTTGATGTGTGAATACTTCCTATATGTCACAAATGACTTATGAATTTTTTACCTATGTTATCAAGACAATTAGAGTGAATTTTCTTAGTTTTTAGTGATTGACACATGTTTTGAACTAAAATGTAAATTTTAAACTGATAACGGGAAATTTGAGTTATACTAGTCACACTGTGCACCATATTAAGGTGAAGGTGATTCCTACACATCTCAAATAACTCATGCATCTTTTACCTAAAGTATCAAATAAATCCAAATGCATTTTCTCAGTTTTCTGTATGTCACATGTTCTTTTTAACTAAAAATGATGTCAATTTTAAATTAAAATACACACTTGGGGTCATACTTGTCACATCGTGCCTCTGATGGAGGTCCAAATGATTTATAAACATCCCAAAAAACTCACGGATCTTTTTACTAATGTATCAAAAACAATCTGAATGTGTTTTCTTAATTTTCAGTATGACACTTCTTCCATTTTCTAAAATTTATGTCAAATTTAAAAAAAAGACGCACTTGTAGTCATACCGGCTACATTGTGCATCAGATTGAGGTGAGGATGAATTCTACACATCTCAAATGACTCATGGAAAATTTTCCTAAAGTATAAAACCAATATAAATGTGTTTTCTTGGTTTTGAGTATGTCATTTTTCCTCTTTACTAAAATTGATGTAAATTTTAAATAAAAAAGATGCAGTTAGAGAAATATAGATCACATAATGCCTCAGATTGAGGTGTGGATGATTCATGCACATCTCAAATGACTCATGGATAATTTACCTAAAGTATCAAAATAATCTGAATGAATTTTCATAGTTTTTCGTATGTCATTTGTCCCTTTTTACTACACATGATGTCAATTTTAAATAAAAAGATGCACTTGGAGTCATACCGGTCATACCATGCCTCAGATTGAGGTGTTTTTTTTCCTACACATCCTGAATAACTCATGGATCATTTTAATATAGTATAAAAACAATCCAAATGTGTTTTATTGGTTTTAATTATGACACATATTCTTTTTTCTAAAAATGATGTCAATTTTAAATAAAAAGACGCACTTATAGTCATACCAGTTACACCGTGTGTCAGATTGATGTGTGGATAATTCCTATATGTCTCAAAATGACTCATGGAACATTGTACTAAAATATAGAAAAAATATGAATGCATTTTCTTAGTTTTGAGTAGTTCAGTTTTCATTTTTACTAAAATTGATGTAAATTTTAAATAAAAAAGACGCACTTGGAGTCATACTGGTCACACTGTGCCTCAGATTGATGTGTAAAAAATTCCTACATGTCCCAAATGAGTCATAGATCTTTTCCCTATAGTATTAAATTAATAAAAATAATAATTTTCTTGTTTTTCAGTACTTCACATATTCCTTTTTACTAAAATTGATATAAATTTTAAATAAAAAGACACACTTTGATTTATACTAGTCACACCATGAATAATATTGAGGTTTAGAAGATTATTTCACATCTGAAATGATTGATGGATCATTTTTATAAAGTATAAAAATAATACAAATGTGTTTTCTCAGTTTTGAGCAGGTCAGTTGTCCTTCTAACTAAAATTGATGTCAATTTTAAATAAAAATACAGACATGGAGTCATACCGATCACACCATGTGGCTGATTGAGGTGAGGATGATTTCTACACATCCCAAACGACTCATGTATAATTTTCCAAAATTATGAAAATGATAAGAATGTTTTTTCACATTTTTTAGTATGACACGTGTTCCTATTGCTAAAATTGATGTCAATTTTAAAGTAAATGATTCACTTGTAGTCATAATGGTTACATCATTCGTCATATTGAGATGAGGCTGATTCATAGACATTCATAATGACTCATATATCATTTTACTAAAGTATAAAAACAATTGGAATGCATTTTCTCAGTTTTGAGTAGGTTAATTTTCCATTTTACTAAAATTGATGTAAATTTTAAATAAAAAAGATGCACTTGAAGTCATATTGGTCACACCATTCATCAGATTGAGGTGAGACTAATTCATAAATGTCCCAAATGTCTCATGGATCATTTACATAAATTATCAAATGAATATGACTATGTTTTCTCATTTTTCAGTACGCCACTTATTCCTTTTTAGAAAAATTATTGTCAATTTTAAATAAAAAGATTCACTTGGAGTCATACCGGTCAAACTGTGCGTCAAATTGAGGTGCGACTAATTATTACTCATCTAAAATTACTCATGGATCATTTTACTAAAGTATCAAAACAATCCAAATATATTTTATTTCTTTTCAGTACATCACTTTTCTTTTTTACCAAAAATTTATTTTAAACTAGAAACATGCACTTTGACTCATACATGAAAATTATCAAACCATAGAGTTAAGGTTTAATCCCCCTACCTTTAACTAACGATAAACCAATGCTTCCAGCAAGATTCACCAACAAGAACAAAGGTGTAAATGATCACAAGAAGGTTTCTAGATCATAACCAATCAAGATCAAAACCAAAAAGGTACATGGTTAGGAGATTACACTACAATAGTCATAGTATGATGGAAGAGAAGATAAACCTAAATCAAAACCACTTATGAGGGATTATACTTCTTAAAAAGGATGTTTAGAATCAAGGGTGGTGCTCCAAAATCGTCTGGAAAATGCCATAGGGTGGATACGAGAAGGATTTATGTGATTTAGAAACAAAAATTATCCACACGAATTTTTAAAAAAAACCTTATTTGGAAATTTCATGATGTGTAATATATCTACACATCGTGTAATTATTTTTAGAGGGATACACCCAAAATACCATCCCCTTGTTCGAATATTAAATTCTCCCAAACAATACATGACATGTAACCCATTTACATGGAATGTAAATGTTATAGAGGTGGTTTTCATCCTATTTTCCTTATAAAAAACCCAAACCCCCTTTAATGATTTTGAAATTACCAAGAAACTAGGGTAACACTTGACCCATTTATTCAGACTCCCATAATTCAAATAGAAACCCTGAACCGCTCCCCATGTGGATCCTTTCTGATTTTTCTCAAGTTCCCTCACAACTCAAGTCTGTTTTCATTAAAACATACAAACATCCATTAACTTTAATCCATTTTACCCAAAAAGGATCTCCATATCCGAACAAGACTCGACCACCAAGGATCAAATGAAAAACTCAAAGAGGGGTGTACTTGAAAAAATATAGGATCTTAAATTGTGCATGGTAGGAGGAGGGAACGAGGTTGATGTCATTCATGTTCACTATACCCTACTACTCTAGTTATGGAAGTGGTTGTGATGTGATGACCCAGATCTCTTCGAGTGAGATGATATGTGAGCGCACTATGGGGTGGTGGACTAGGTGTCTGTGGGAATGATGTGATGTGACCGTGTTGCATGGAAGTGGTATATTTTATTCTTCAGAGATTGAAAAACCAAGACGAACGAAATTGGGGTGTGAGAGCGGAAAAATTGTGGGAATGTGTTTTGGGGTTCCCTTTATCGATATGCTTCTTATTATATTATCATACTTAGCTTGAATTAGTTTTTGAAAATTACTTGGTGAGTTTGGGTTGGATAGTTGACATGTTTAGGGGTTGTTGATTTTACTGTTTTCTCACAGGTGCATTTGTATGCTTCTTTCACATGTGAAAGAGAGAATTTGGTTTTCCTACCGAGTATACTTTTATACTCACCCAATGTATATAAACTAATTTCCATGCTCATGGAACTGTCACCGAAATAGGGAAACACTTTTTTATCCATGTAAGGGAATCATATCCACCATAAAACCAATAATGTGACGAGGTTAGGAAGAAAAGAAGACCTAGACAGAGATCTGACAAAGAAGAAGAACAACAACGAGTTAGGGTTTCACCAGAGGAAACTGAGAGAAAGAACCAATAGGATGAGAAATAAAAATGACCAAGATTCCAACGAGATGTGGGTCATAGGGGTCATCACCCCCAAAACACCGCAATTCCTCAAAATGAAACAACCAATCTGGTAAGGACACAAAGCCATGTGAAATAAAAAGCCAACTTCACAACATAATTGTAGTGCACATGTGGATGGATCATATGCAATGGGAAATGATGCCAATCCATGTCTATGGATAAAAGCCCATGTGTATTTTTGAATAACCAGGAATGTGTGGGAAATGGAGTTAACCACAAGCCAAGGCCGAAAGAGAAAGCTCACACACAACAGCGACCCATCACAAATAATAATTCCCATCAAATTTATATTTTAGCATATAATAAAATTAAAATTAAATAATTTTGCATGAATGAATCAATAACATAAATGTAAGGATAATACTAATAAGCAACATGGTAAATTTTAATTAGAAATCATTAAATTAAATACCATAATTCACAAATCTCCACCATTTTCAACTGAAATTGGTGATGTTCTTGCATATATAGTTATATAATGGGAACCAAATTCAATCTATCTAAAAAAATTTAATTAAGGAAACGCTATGAATTTATTCAAAAAATCATCCTTGTTATCATCAGTGTGTATATTATTGACACACACGGTTCAATATTCTACAACATATCTAATAAAGTTTAGTCTAATGTCATGTGTTTTGATTTACCATGAAAAACTAAATTTCTAAACAAATGAATGGATGATTGAATATCATAATCTATATTTATAACATAATTGAAAAGGTTAAGTTCATAAGATAGGCCTTTAAGCCATAAAGATTCTATAACTTCCTTAGTTAAGGAAATATACTCAGATTCCATGGTTGGAAGAGAAAACATGGTCTGCATGTTGCATTTCCTAGAAATGGGTCCACCATAGGAAGTCAAAAACATAACAAATCAATTATTTTTTGGTGTCATTATTACCTACATAGTAAGAATCTAAAAATCTAACAATAATTTCATAAGATTGAAAATATTTTCCATAACACAAAGGTAGATTATTGCTACATGTTTTTATAAATGATTATCATGTCATAAACATAAATTAGCAGATAAAGAATACAATTTGTAGTTTATTTAATATAGACACATGCATCATATTAACTCAAATTGAACTCATTATCTAATATAAAGGAATCAAATTTCATATACCACTACCTATAGTAGTTTTTCAATCCATATGATGAATTATTTAACATGAATCCTTTATTCATTTTGAATTCCTTATAGTAACCATCATGAAGCTTTATGTAAAGTTTCTCATTTAAATCACCATGTATTAAAGTAGTTTTAACACCAAGTTGTTATATGTGTAGATGAGAATATGCAGTAAAAGAAATTAAAATATGAATAGAACTATTATTGACAACAGGGGAACAAATTTTAAAATAATTAATTCCTTCACTTTTAAGGAAACCTTTAGAAAATGACCTTGCTTTAGACTTAATTTTATTTCCCTTAGTGTTGTCTTCTTTTCTTTTATAAATCCACTTGGAACCAATTATCTTAATATTATGTGGTTTGTTAACAATAATCCTAGTGTAGTTTTTTCTTAAAGAGTGAAATGTTTTATCCATAGAAAGACCCAATATTTTGAGTCTTTTTTATTTCATTAATTCCAATAGGGATTAAGAACATAATTTATAAGATTATGGGCCACATGGAAAAATTGGAAGCCATGCCATATTGGATGAAATGAGCATGAGGTATTCAGACTCTCCTTTATCTATCTCAGGTAAAATAATAGTCCCTATCATTGGCAAGATATTTTAGTTTAGAATATAAACCAGACCTAGACTCAAAATCAGCTCCAACAGTGAGTTGAGGTGATGGTAGAGTGGGATAGATAATAGCCTCAAAATGAGTCAGGGGCTCATCTACATCATCTAGTTCTATGGATGGTTTTGAATATCTAGATGTGGAAGACTTGGTTTTAGGATAATTGGATGCATGGAACACTACAAACCTTGTTGTAATTCATTTTTGTAACTAGGTTTATCTACGGAAAGTTTATACCCCTTAAAATCCTCAATATACCCAACAAAAATTCATTTGAGAGATATTGGTTCTAGTTTATTAGTTTTAATGCAAGAATAAATAGTAAAACTAAAGAATCTTAAGGAGGTATATGAGGAGGCTTACCATTCCCCATTTATTCATGTTTTTAAAATTTATTTTATTATAAAGGACACCTATTAATTAGGTAGACAATAGTTATAATAGAATTTTCCTAGAATGATTTAGGGTGACCTGAGCATGTATGTATGATCAATAATCTTTCTAAAATAGTCCTATTCATGCTATCTACAAGTCCATTTTACTGATGGGTTTCCCTAATAGTCCTTTTTCTTTTAATACCTTCATATTTAAAAAATTGAATGAATTAATTAGATAGGTATTCTTGTCCATTATATGTTCTCATGATTTTGATTTTCTTCTCAATTTGTATTTGAACCAAAGTTTTCCATGTTTTAAATGTTTGAAAAACATTAGATTTATTTTTCAAAATGTAAATCCATACTTTTATAGAATAGTTATCTATAAAAGTTATAAAATAGTAACCACCACTATAGGAGGTATTCCTAGATTCCCCCATAAGTTAGAATGAATATATTCCAAGGGTATGTAAGCTTAAAAGGATGGAATATTTAAATTAACTCTCTTGAATTTTCCGATCACACAATCTTTACAAAATGAGAGATTGGAAGGTGTTATGTCACTCAATATCCCCTCCTTGTTGATTTATTCTATGCCTTTAGAGCTATCATTCCCCAATATTCTATTCCAAGTAATTGTATTATTAGTGTTGGTGTTGTGGACACTACCCAACTACCTTGAATGGGTATATACATTCAAGATGTACAACCCATTGATAATAGGCCCCTTAATGATGGTTCTCGATCCTTTAGATATTTTTAGCCAACATGTTTTAGACCTAAAAGTGAACACATTTTGGTCTAGAATGCCTAAAGAAATCATGTTTATATGATGTTTGGGAACCCACCTTACATCAAGTAAAGTGATGATGGAATGATCACCTAGTTCTAGTAAAATAGAATCTCTTTCCTCAACCTTACACCACTTATTATTTCCTAAGATGACATATACTTCATCTATTTAAACCAATTATAATAATGAATCTCTAAATGGACACATGTGAATGAAACAACCTGAGTCAAGGACCCTCTCTTAATTCAGTGCATCACAAGTTACATTTAATACTTCAACAACGTCATAACATTAATCAACTAGAAGGAACTAGTTAGTGGTCTATTTGGATTCTAACTAATATTGTAGTTTCCTACATTTGAGATAGTATGACATAGTTTTCCATAATGATATCAAGTGAATTTTCATTCACAAGAATCAGATCTTGGTTTAGGGTGCTTATTGTTCTTGCTTATACCCTTTGTAAATTGTTTTTTACCCTTTGATTGTGTTCTTCCCCTAGAAAACAAACTCTCTTCTTCACCTTTTACTATAGGATTAGATTTTTTGTCTTTAGAAATTAGGGCTGAGTTAACCACTTCATGGGTTAGTGAGTATCATCCATACATCATGGTTTCAACTAGTGTGCTATTGGAGTTATATAATGATATTAAAAGGATCATTTCTTGATCCTCATCATCAATAGTTACATTTAGTTTGGAAATTACTAACATAAACTTGTTAAATTCCTCAATATAGGATTTAATAGAAGTATTGGGTTTCATTTTAAATGTAAACATGAAGTATTTTTTATAAATTCTATAAAAAAAATGAAGGAGTCATGCATAATTTCTCCAGTTTAAGCCAAATAACAGCAACATTAGACTTATACACAACTTTTATTATAACTTTATCACCTAAAGAATAAAATTGAAGAGCTATGTGATTTAACTAACATATCAGGGGCTACATCTTGGTACTTAGTAGTGGTATGTTTGGTTTCATTTACACTGACAATATGATTATTTAGACCATAATGGGCCTTAATTAATCCATGATAAACTAGCGGGGTTCTCATCTTAATTATCCAAAGGTTAAAGTCATTATCACCATCAAATTTATCAATTTCAAATCTATTTGTTTACATGATTACTTGAAGAGTATATGTAGAGTTCTTGTAGAAAATGCTAAGCGTATACCCCCCAAAACTAACCAATACCCCAAGAAAAAATTATTTATCCAAAGGAATTCAAAATGATAAGAAATATAAGATGCCATATTTGATTTAAACAATTGTAGTGAGATAGAATGTGGTTATTTAATAAGAGATCATAGTGCGAAAATAAAAAGAAACAATAACTACAAAACAAAGAAAAAAAATTAAATTTTATAACAAAAGAAAACCAGTGAGGCTCTGATACCACACTTTGAGGGGTATGGGTGAACCAAAAACTAAAAGAACACCAAACCCCAACAAGAACAAAATAGGATTTTTCAATTAGAAGTTAAACGTTATAGAACCAAAAGAACAAGATGAAATAAAATAAAATAAAGAGAACGAGAATAGTTATTTAATGTGCTTTGGTCCTGTAGGGAGAAACGTGTATGACAAGAACACCTCCTGACTCAAACATTTTATTAAGACTAAAGAAAAAAAATGATACAAGTGAAAATCAGTAAGAATCTAAAGAACAAGAATAATAAAAAGGATGTAAAATATTTATAGGACCTATAATAAAATAAAATAAAATGATACTTATAGTGTTGGAGTGGGAAGAACATCAGTGATCATGTTCTCTTCATGCTAGAATATTGATGCACACCACACTCAGATCCAAAATTTCTTCTTCTTCCTTCTGTTCTCAATGAACTGTCAATGAGAATGGATTAACTTATTACTCCAAGGAAGGATTCCATCTGCAACATAGAAATGGAATTGATATGAGTCTAGGGATAGTGACATGACTAGATAGAGCTCTGAAAAAAGCAAATCGGCGACAATGATCTAGGGTTTTGTCGGAAGAAACTGTGATCTAGAACTATGTAGAGGAGAAAGAAAAATGATCAGGTTTTCTAAGAGACACAGATTATAGGATTAATCAGTCCCCTAACACATGTTTTAATTTTATTATGTGGTGCAAATTTCCATTTTCCCTTCATTATGGTTTTCCCCTCACACCACCTCATCATATAGCATATGTAATGCCTCCCCACACTGACTATGCTTCCCGTTCACTAATGATCAATTTGACTAGTACATGCCTAAATTTCCCCCCATTTTTATTTATTTGTTAATTTTTATTATTCTCCAAAATCGGTATAATATAATATGTAAAATAACTCTTTCATTTATCTATTAAAATACAACTAATTAGGAAAGACAAACTCATTTAAAGAAAAAATTAAATTATTAGTTAAAAAAATGCATTAATTGAAGCTATGAACACATAAACTATTTTTGTCCTTAAGCATAGATATCAATATCACTGAAAAGGAAATCCATCATATCCAAGGATTAAACAACATAGTTAAAAAAACCAAACAATTTCCAATAGGGAATAAACATGTAAGCTTTACATACAAAAATCTCTTCAACTCCTCACTTTTCAAGGAAAACACATAATGTTAAAAAACTAGAAACATAAGAGAGAAACAATTATGAAAATTTAAAACTTAGTAATTTCATAATACAAATTCTAAATAAATATTTTCATATATAATATATTTAAACATTATATTGAATAAGTAATATATCTTTTTTTCTAAAATCATGATAGATAAAATGTCAAAAAAACCATAAACTTAAGAAATATATTTGATAAGTTACAAATTATTTCACACGTAATGTAATTCTTAACCTATAAATAATATATAATAAATCATACATATTTTCCCCTTTATTGGATAATTTTTTTGTTATTATTCTCATTATTATTTTCCAATTTATAATGGATTTTCCTTCAATTCCCAAACATTTTGTGTTGAAGTATGATATCATCTCTTCATTATTATTTTAATTTTATATATAATTTTATTTTAACAATGAAAGATACTCTAAAATTTTTCTATATTAATTTAATAATTTTCATGAAAAAATAAAGAAAAATAATCATTTTATTGATATTTCAATTCAAAATTTCAGAAAAATTCATATAAACATTATTTTTCACATTATAAATAATATAACTCACCCAATTTTGTTAAACATAATTTTAAAACCCATGACCTCAAAAAATTTATTAAGAATAAGATAAAAACACAATACAAGGAGTTGCAATAAAGAGAGCAACACATGCCACCAAACCAACAAATAACTAAGTGATAAACATAGAGGGTATGACCTGCCATCCATCTTTCTACAATCCACTACATAAGCACATGATAACATAAAGGAAAAAACTTATCTTCTTTAGTGCCTATTACCTACATTTTTTTCATTACCATGAACCTATGGGTGATGTACCCTCCTCTATTTAGGAGTAACCCAAGGGCGACATCAATCATCCATGCTCTTAAAGGTTTCTTACTTAGCCTAAATTGCATATTATTAATTTGTAATTGCTTCTGAGTTAGAGGGATATGGTCTAACTTCAACATCATTTTGTAAAGAAGATGTTTTTCTAATTGAATCATACCAAAAGTCCATTGGTTGATGCAGATGTGTAGTATCTTTATCCATAGTTTCATAATATACAAAAATGTTGATTTCATTTAGTGGAATCTTCTCCAATTCCACCATGTAGCTTCCCTCTGGAAGAGACAACTGTTCACCCCCCCTCTTGAGCCCTTTCTTGAGGGTATGCTCTTTTAGAGATGGAGGTATATAAGCCTCCTTGATACATTCTATAGAAAAATCCACAACAATAGGGGTGATAATAGAATAAAACATGCTGAAGAAGTTTTGAGGTTCATTATTAACAACTTTCCCAAAATGGATATCCCCACCACTTCCCTACCCCATGACAATATAAGCATCCACTACTTTCCTAAGTTTATTAGCTTCCATGATTCTAGCAGTGTTTTCCAATTCACCTTTAGTGGTAGGCTGGTTCTCATTTGTGTCCCTTGACTTTCCATCCATTGTATGTGAAAACCCATAACCATACCTTGGAAGGGATTACTCACCCCCTCTGGTTCCTTCCCTGTAGAAGACACACAAGTTGCTAGATTTTCATCCCCAACACTCCACATTACCTAATCTCCCTAAGACTATGAATCTTCCCGTAACTTCAGATTATAAATATCTTTGTACTAGATATTATTTGGATAAAAATAAAAATATCACGAGTTAGGAGCCACCATACCACTAGACAAAAAAGGATCCTAAATAGCATCGACAAGGTCTCCTCCAACATCACTGTAAAAATCCTCAGATTCATTGAAGTAACTCCTATATCCCCATTTAAATCAAGTCCCATCCCATGAAATTATTTTAACAATAAGTGTGTCAAGATTTTCTCATCCAGAAGTGCTAGAATTAGAACCAGCAACCACCTCAGCAAATGATACTGGTTCTTGAAATAATAGTATTGAATCAACCCTCTATCTATCCATTTTTTCCTCCAGATTTTAGCATATAGAGACCAGTTTTGTTTGACATAAATATAACCATTAGAAGGAGTTCCTATTCTATCTACTAGTTTGAAGACATTAGAGCCCATCAAACTATTACTTACAATAGGCTCCCTATCGGTCCTCAATTTTTTGTTTCCCTTATAATTCCCATCTTCTAAACTGGTAATTTAAACATAAAATTCCCCATAAGATTCTCCCAAAATTTTCAATTAGATCATGTCATACCTTTAATGAAAATTTCCCTAATATTCCAAATGAAATAACAATGAAATAAAAAATTAGGAACATGATTATATTCATTAGATAACTCAAATTTTAAGTCTTCAGCTACAAAAAAGATAGTTTCAATCAGTTGAGGAAAAACACCATCTTTCAGAATAATTATAGCATAATGATCATACATTGGAAGTTCAGTTCCCCTATCAAATTTTATGGGGATAACCATGTATAAGGAAACATACCAGAGATTCTGAGAGTTCCAAAAAACCAGTTTAACCCCTAGTCCAGATACAAGATTGATTAGTTGAATTTTTGGCCCTTGAAAGATCATACTAGGTGTACTAGTCATGAGTATCAAGTTCCCTAGAATAAGAGAAATGAAAAAAATCCATTCCTTACATTTGATCTCATTATAAGGAAGGATAATACAAAATAAACACATACCTATTGAGGCGATCCTCCAGTCGTCAAAGACAGAAACCTAAAAAAGATTCATTCTTAAATCCTCAAGATTCCATGCATTACTCTTGTGTTAAGGATACAACTGAGCGATGAAATATTGATTTTAATTCTTAGTCAGTTCATGGATGAATTTAGGGTTTATCTTTAATGAAATCCATAGCACCATTATTTTTAATCTCCTTCTTTGAATGTGCTCCATTAACATGAGTGTGAAGTTCTGTGTTTTTAAAACGGGTTAAAATACAAAAGTTTTTTAAAATTTTCATTGGTGGATGATATGATCTAAAAAACAAGCCTTGAGATAAAGGTTCGTGAGTTGGGATCATTTAAAAATGTTTATACCAGGCTTGGGTAAAGGCTCAAGGAGTTTCCTGGATAGTTTATTGGAATTTAGAAGCATCAGATTAGGGAAATTCAGGTTTTTAAAGAATATCAGAGAGTGCAAAGTTGGTGCATAAATGTATAAACAACGTGGAAAGCTATAGGAAACCATGTAGCTTAATTCTTGGAGACATAGGTGCTCGCACGACCAGCAGACAGTTAGGAAAACTGTGCAACACAAACCGTGTGAGGTGAGTGTATTAAATAGAGATGCTCACACAGTTTGTGCACGGTTAGGAAAACCGTGTGGGACAAACCGTGCCAAGTAGGTTCCTTAGATAGAAGGTTCCGCATAGTTTACTATACTGTGTGAGCCAAACCATGTGACTTACCCTGTTTTGTGTTTTGGGTTAATTTATTTAAATAAATTCCTCACTAAGAGGGATTTAATTAAATGTCATGATATGAGGGTTTCTATTTAATTAAATTATCGGTTAAGATGAATTTAATTAATTTATTCGAAATAGGGTTTCATTTAATTAAATTAATGTTTATAGAATTTTATTAAATAATAATTATTTGGAGTTTTATATAATTAAATCGAGGTGAATAAAATTTAATTAAATGAGGAATAAATATGGATTTGGGGTTTTATTTAATTAAATTTAAGGTTAGGAAGAATTTAATTATCTGATGAAAAATGGTGGTTTTATTTAATTAAACTGTGTTGAGAGAACATAATTAAATAATGATGAGTTGGATATTTTATTTAATTAAATTAATTTGAGAATAATTTAATTAAATGATGTGTAATGAGGGAGTTAGGGGGTTTATTAAAGAAGTGGTTAAAATAAATGATAATAATAATAATATGGTTATTATTATTATTATTATAATTATATTAATTCTTATAATTATAATTGGGTTTAATTGATATAGATAAAAGGATGGAGAGGTGCACAAAAGGGTGAGGTGAGACCCCCTCCCCTCATTCTCCCATGATAAGGCGCACCACCCCTCAACCTACCTCCATCTCTGCGTGCTAGATCGTGGTGGTTCCTTCACAAAAGTTGTCCGTCACGTCATGGTAAGTCCTTATCTAAATGTTTCTTTCTTCACATTGGAAGTCTTGGCTCTCCTTCTCTTGGTCTCCAATAGGCCCAAACCATAAGGTCTGGGATTAATTCGGTTTCTCCCCATCTTCTAATTCTAGACGGTGAATATGATGTCTTTGGACCCATTAGTCCCTATTTCAATGACCATCGATGAAGGCATGGTGGTTCGGATTGGTTTGGTTCACCGACGTCATTTTTTAGGTACGGTTATAAAACCAATAATTGGTTTTGAACCATTTAAATTAGATTCTTATGGTGTATTTTAGTTTTGGTGAATTAATTGGAGGTGCGTTGGTCCTCACCGTACTAATTGTGGGTGCCAGTTATCGTTTTAGGGGGATGCAACCAATTCTGAGTGCATGCACACTATTTTGGAAGTGTGTGTGTGAGAGAGCATTGTAGTTTGAGTTAGAAAGAATTGGACCAACCAATTCCTTAAGGTAGGGTCCTCAACCTTGGTTTAACTAGAAAAATGAAGTTTTTTTTTGATTTACTACTTTTGGATAATTTGAACGGAAATTCAGGAATGAACTACCTTTTGTTAAATAAATTTTTATATTAAAAAATAATGTTTTTGTAATAAAAACCCTCTAATGGTGGTGCGCTTCCTTCAAGATAAAAATATAATATTTATACTGATATATTCGTTTAGCATGCATCTATGTGATTTTCTATTTCTTTCCTTTACATATTGACTCACTTGGGTTAAGTGGTAATTATGAGTATTGGGTGGGATAAGTTGAGATAATTAATCAGGAAATTAATTATGAGATAGTGAATTGGATAATTTAAGATAATTAATTTGTGAATTAATTATGAACCCAGGGAATTGAAATTGAGATAATTAATTTTTGAATTAATTATGTGCTTTTTCAATAATATTTTGGATAATTAATTGTGGAAATTAATTATGGAAAGACTAGATTTAGAATGGAATAATTAATTGTGAATTAATTATATGCTTGAGATTATAATATATATAATTAATTGGGGGATTAATTATGAGATGTGTAATTGTCTATGTTGAAATAATTAATGATCGATTAATTATGTACCTTGATTTTTGATTAAAATAATCAATTGTGAGATTAATTATGACAAGTTTTTATTTGGACTAGATAATTTATTGTGCAGAATTAATTATGTGATGAAATTTGTGTTAATATATTAATTAATTTATGAATTAAAGAGTGGAATTGTGGAATTTGTTAAATGTGGGGTTAACTAATGGTTTTTGATACATTTCACTAATCGTTGGATTAGTAAGGGAATGAATGTGGATAATTATTGAGTAATTAATTATTGATCTTAGATTAAATAATTTGTGAATTAATTAATGAATAAGGTTGTGGGTGCTAGACATGGCTTTCTAGACCAATATAGAAGTTGGGACTTGGACATGGCATTCCTCCCTAATAGTTATCAAATGATGTAAATGAATGAGAATGTGGGTGCTAGACATGGAGTTCTAGACAAATGTAGAAGTTGGGACATAGGAATACTGTTCCATCTGAATAGTTATCTAAGCGATTAGATATAAGGTGTTAGAAATAGAGATCTACACCAGAATGAGAATTGGGGTGTTAGACACAGTGATCTACACCGAATGAGAATTGGGGTGTTTGACATGGCGTTCAAACACCAAATGAATCACAATAACGAATTATTAAATGAATGATAGATGTGGATCAAAACCAAGTTAAATGTGATTAAATAAATAAAGGTTGAGAATTATTAGAATTACGGCATGATCCAAAGTTAGTATTGAAGTATGGGAGACCATGAGAACCTTGGAGATAATAAATGATTAAATAAAGAATAATTGGTAAAGTTTTTAAAGGTATTTATTCTTGATAAATATTCTTGAATGATTCTTGTGCAGACTCTTATTCCGGTTACTAGCTGAAGCATGTATCACCATCAGGTGTCCCTTTGGAACCTGGAGGGGTTGTTGGTTATTTATTTAGTTACATTATTTCCTTGTTATATCTGCACACTGCTTTGTTATATTGCATTGTCTAGATTGATCTAGGATACCGGTGGTCCTGACCTACTAAGATGTATACCTCAAACCCTATTCAGGCTTCCATTGCACTGGGGTACCCAAGTAGAATTTCTTGTTTAAAGGACTGTGGACTCTTGCTTGTGGCTATTTAGTTGTACTTGGGAATTAGGAGCGAAGGACCGAGTGGGAGATCAGGATGCTTGTGGAGATCACCCTTAGGTATTTGAGTCTTTTCTTTATTTCTGTATTGGAATGTAAATCATGCTATTTTTTTACCTTTTTTCAATATTTATCTCCAGGACATGCATTAATTTTATAAACTAGCATTGCAATTTTCATTATTTAGTTGATTATTATTTAACATCTTCTTCTACTGTAGTATGAGTTTGTCATCAATTTCCACTATGCACTATGAATATGAGGGTATTGTGTCCCCACTAACTATCTATAGACCCTTACAACTATTGGGAAGCCTATGGCGTATGGGGAGATGCACTTGAGGAAATGCAGTGACTGGTCTGGCTACAGGTTCGAGGGTAAGCCGGGTTGGGACATTATAATGTGCTATCAGAGGTTTAGGTTTTCTTTCTTTTTCCATTGTCTTTCTGTATTGGGTTGATAAATAAAAGATTATGAAAGTGTTGATGCTCAGTTAATAGCCGTGTCTCGGACTAATCACCCCATGTACATGAAATGACCAAGTGGCCAGGGATGGGAATTGATGTTTTTTCTATTTTTGGTTACAATTGATATTATTTCACCTTGAGTGACTTGTGTATTTTACGCTGCTTATTGATTGTGGGGATTTTGAAAAATTTCCTTGGCCTAATATGGAAAGGAAATTGCATTACATGTATCATATTAGGCACATAAATATTAACATTCCATGCATATCAAATTCCATGTAGTTGCATTAGCAGTATGACTGCTAATTTTGACAGTGTGCCTTACATGGAATTCCAGGTTTTGATTTTCTTCAGCATGTCCCTTTATATATTGTGTTTTAGTGATAGATATAACATGCTTGGGTGTTTATATACAATTATTCCTTTGTTATTAGCATGTTTTGATGTTGTTCTATTCTTCAAAGTTATATCATACTGTTGTGTTACTGCTTATGATAACATTCTAGATATTTTTTCATGTGTAAATAGATGCATGAGTAGAAAATTGATTGATTGTGTTTACAATGAGATCCACTTTCAGTTGTAAGGTGTATGGGTTCCTTATAACAGAAAAAGGGTAACCTGTGTATTCAAACAACTGAAAATGTGGCTACTAAAGGTAAAATGTGAAATAGAAATTTTATGTGATAAATGGGAGACAAATGCCATCGGAAAGGTGTATGTTCGCCTTATCGATTGGTAGATGAGCACCCATGTGACTGAGCTCTGTATAACCATAATGTGTTTGGAAATGGTTATAAATGTAAAAGTGTTGAGTTTTGTGAAAATAAATTGTTATAGGGTTACTTTTTGAAGAATCTAGATGTTTTGAATAAATGGTACCCTTAGAGGTCACCTTCTGATTATAAGGAATTTAGAATCTAAATTTCCTTTTTAAAATGAAATGACACTAAATGTTATGTGTTAAAGAGGAAGTTTGTTATAACTTTCCTATTTATCACATGGGGTGTTGTTTGAAAACCCAGTTCCTTATTGTGAAATAGTACATGTGGGTTTGTTAAAATTCTTTCAAATTTTTAGAGGTTTAAATTAATTAAATGAAATGGTTAAATTGAAAATGGGGATTTTGAGCCTACTGATCCTGTTTTGCGTAACCAAGAGATAGGGTTGACGCGTATACTTCGTAAGGGACTAGAACGTGGTAGGTACTACCCTTTGAGTTTGAGATGCTTTGTTTCCAATATGATATTTTCAATGTTGGTACAATTAAAGTGTCATTTTCCTTAGAATAACTTTTAGTACTCGGGTGTTTTGAAAGATCGATTGGTTTAATTTCTGGTTTTCAAGCGAGATGTTGATGTGGAGATCGTGGTTCATGGAACATCACACATATATTTAAGGTGTTTCTGAATGAGTGTGCTAGAGAGAGACTGATCTTTTCTTCAATGATATGAACACTCCTAAGGTGGGTACTGTTGTATAGGTATGTTTTTTGAAAAGTTTTAGTGGTAAGATTTGAAGGAACAAGGATGCCTTGGGTGATATAGGCATCGAGGTTTGGTTGATGATGCATCAGTAGGATAAGCCATGATTTTTTGTAAAGAGTCAATCAGTGATAGTTTGACTGACCTTTTGGTTACCTGGGCTTACTCTTAGTGTGCTCTTCCGAATGAGATGAACATGTCCCCTATCTTGACATCATATTTGAGGCACTAAGATATCATCGGTATTACACCGTCCTAAAGTTTTAAAAGTTTTAAATAGTTTTTGAACATGATAACTGTCTGTTAATTAGATATATGCGGGATGCGTGGTTCATTTGGTTATGATTTTATTTGTGTTGGGAAATGACAGTTTTAAAGTATCCTTGTGATGGCCTGATTTGCAGAGGTCACTAGAAGTCGAGTGAGGACTTTGGTTACATACAGTTGGTGATGGAATCATTTTAAAGGAACATTACTGGGTTAAGGGTGAGTGTAGGTTTTTGGGTTGGAAATATCATTTTAGGAGATGATGACAGAATCAAGTATCTGGTTGTTTGGGACCAGTTATGTACCATTTTGATGTTTTGGGTTGGATCAAAATCTTTGGATCTGGGTTAAAAGGTTTAAGTTGTTGGGCTTGTGATTTGGTTAAAGGTGTGTTAGGTGTTTGGAAATGCAACACAACTTTTCAAATGAGTATTTATGATCTTGGTTGGTTGGTTGATGCTATATTAGTTCTTGATGGCTTCTCGGGGATGAGAATTTTTTTATGGTGGGAAAATTGTAAAGCCCTGTGTTACAGGTTAAAATACGAAAGTTTTTGAACTTTTTCATTCGGTGGATGGGACAATCACAAAACCAAGACTTGGGATGAAGGTTCGCGGGTTGGGATAATTCAAACCTATTTATATCGGGCTTGGGGAAAGGCTTGAAGAGTTTCCCAGATAGATTATTAGAATTCAGGAGTATCGGATTAGGAAAAATCTGGTTTTGAAGGAACAATAGAGAGCGCACAGTTAGCGCATGACCTGTTAAACTATGAAGCATGCCATAGGAAACCTTGAAGCATAATTCTAGGATACAGTGGTGCTAGCATGGTATGCTCATGGTTAGGAAAACCATGCGGTAAAAACCATGTGAGGTGAGTGTCTTAAACAAAGACGCTCTCACGGTCTACACATTGTTAGGAAAACTGTGTGGGAAGAACCATGTGAAGTGGGTTCCTTAGATAGAAGGTTCCACACGGTTGGTGCATGGTTTTCTAGACCGTGAGAGCCAAATCGTGCAGCCGACCCAGTTTTGTGCTTTAGGTTAATTTATTCAATTAAATTCTCAGCTGAGAGGGATTTAATTAAATGTCGTGATATGGGGGTTCTTATTTAATTAAAGTCTGGTTAAGAGGAATTTAATTAATTGATTCTAAATGGGGTTTCATTTAAATAAATTAATTTTTAGTGGATTTAATTAAATGATAATGAGTTTTAGTTTTATTTAATTAAATCCAGGTGAATTTAATTTAATTAAATGATGAATAAACATGGATTTGGGGTTTTATCTAATTAAATTTAGGATCAGGATGCATTTAATTATTTGATGAAAAATGGTTCTTTTATTTAATTAAATTGTTCTGAGAGAATATAATTAAATTATAACGAGTTGGATATTTTATTTAATTAAATTAAATGGAAAATAATTTAATTAAATGATGTGTAATGGGGGAGTTATGGGGGTTATCAAAGAACTGTTTAGACTAAATGATGATAATAATAATAATATGGTTATTATTATTATTATATTAATTCTTATAATTCTAATTGGGTTTAATTGAGAGAGAGAAAATGAGGGAGAAACGCACAGTAGGGTGAGGTGCGACCACCTACCCTCGTTCTCCCATGATGAGGTGCACTACCCCTCAACCTGTCTCCCTCTACATGTACCAGATTGCAGTGGTTCCTTCATAGAAGTTGTCTGTCACATTGAGGTAAGTCCTTCTCCGCATCTTTCATTATTCACATCGGCCTTCTCGGCTCTTCTTCACCTGGTCTCCATGAGTCCGAAACCCTAAGGACCAGGATTAATTTGGTTTCTTCCATTCTTCCAATTCTGGGTGGTGCAGATGATGTCTCAGGACCCATTTGTCCATATTTCGATGATCATTGTCGAAGGAATGGTGGTTTAACATGATTTGGTTCACTTCCATCATTTTTTGGGTAAGTTTATAAAACCAATAATTGATTTCACACCCTTAAAATTAGATTCATATGGTGTAATTGAGTTACGTTGAATTAATTAGAGGTGTGTTAGTCCCCACCGCACAAATTGAGGGTTCCAGTTATCATTGTAGGGGGATGTGACCAATTTTGAGTTCACACATGCTATTGTAGAAGTGTGTGTACGTGAGCACATTTTAGTTTGAGTTAGAAATCATTGGCCTGACCAATTCCTTGAGGTAGGATCCTTAACCCTGCTTTAATTGGAAAAATATAGTTTTTGTTGATTTACATCTTTTTGGTAATTTAAACTCAAATTATATAATGGATTTCCTTATTTTAAATAATTTGTTGGATTAAAAAATCACATTTTTGTAATAAAACCCCTCTAATGGATGTCCGCTGCCTTCAAGATAAAAAAATAATGTTTAGAATGATATGTTCGTTTATCTTGTTGCTATGCGATTTTCTATTTATTCCCATTACATATGGACACACTTGGGTTAAGCAGTAATTATGAGTATTGGGTGAGATTAGTTGAGATAATTAACTGGGGAATTAATTATGAGATAGTGAATTGGATAAGTTAAAAAAATTAATTTGTGAATTAATTATGAACCTAGAGAATTGAAATTGAGATAATTAATTTGTGAATTAATTATGTTCTTTTGAAGAAATGTTTTGGATAAATAATTGTGGAAATTAATTATGGAAATATGAGATTTAGAATGGAATAATTAGTTGTGAATTAATTATGTGATTGAGTTTATAATATAGATAATTAGTTAGGGGATTATTTATGAGATGGGGAATTGGCTATATTGAAATAATTAATGATGGATTAATTATTCACCTTGATGCTTGATTAAGATAATTAATTGTGAGAATATTTATGAAAAGTTGTGATCTGTAATGGATAAATAATTGTGGAGAATTAATTATGGAATGAGATTTGTTTTTATATATTAATTAATTGATTAATTAATGAGTGGAATTGTGGACTTAGTTAATTTTGGGGTTAACTAATGGTTTTTGATATGTTTCACTAATTGTTTGATTAGTAAGGGAATGAATGTGGTTAATTCTTGGGGAATTAATTATGGAGCTTGGATTGATTAATTTGTGAAATAATTAATGAATGAGAATGTGGGTTCTAGACATGGTGTTCTAGACCAATGTAGAAGTTGGGTCTTGGACATGGAATTTCTCCCTAATAATAATCAAATGTTGTAAATGAATGAGAATATGGGTGATAGACATGGAATTCTAGAAAAATGTAAAAGTTGGGACTTAGAAATGGATTTCCTCCCCAATAGTTATCTAAGCACTTAGATGTAAGGTGTTAGACATGGATATCTACACTAGAATGAGAATTGGGATGTTAGACATAGCGATTTACACTGAATGAGAATTGAGGTGCTTGTCAGGGAATTTATACACCAAATGAATGATAATATTGAATTATGAAATGAATGAGAGTTTTGGATCAAAACGATTTTAAATGTGATTAAATAAAGAAATCTTGAGAATGATTATAATTATGGCATGAGCTGAAGTTAGTATTGAGGTATGGGAAACCATAGGAACCTTAGAGATAACAAATGATTAAATATATAATAATTGGTAAAGTGTTGAAAGGTATTTATGATTTATAAATTTTCTTGTACGATTCTTATGCAGAGTCTTATTCCGGCTACGTGCTGAAGCATGTATCACCATCATGTTCCCTTTAGATCCTAGATGGGTTGTTGGTTATTTATTCAGTTATGATATTGACTTGTTATATATGTACATGATTTTGTTATATTGAGTTGTCTATATTGAGCTAGAAAACCTGTGGTCCTTGCCTACTGATATGTATATCTCACACCTTATTCGAGACACCATTGCACTTCGGTACCCATTTAGACATTCTTGTTTGTAGGACTGTGGACTCTTGCTTGTGGCTGTTTACATGTACTTGGTAGTTAGGCGCAAAGGACTGAGCGAGAGCTTGGGATTATCATAGAGATCACCCTTGGGGATTTGAGTTTTTTTATTTATGTATTGGAATATAAATCATGCTATTTTTTTACTTCTTTCCAATATGTATCACCTTGACATACATCCATTGTATAAACCAATGTTGTCCATTTTCTTTATTCAGTTGATTTTTGTTTTACATCTGCTTCTGCTGTTGTCTGAGTTTATTATCTATTTCTAATGTACACTCTGAATATGAGGGTATATTCTCCGCACTGACTATACATAGACCCTTGCTACTAGGCGACAGCCTCTGGAATATGGGGAGATGCGTTTTAGGTCATGTGATGACTGGTCCGACTACCGGATCGAGGGTAATTTGGGTCAGGACATTACAATTATATTAGAGAAAAAACCTGTAATTAAGATATTTTTGTACATTTGAGGTGATGTTACTTCTATTTAGACCCATTTTTTAAAATATAGAGAACCCTAACCCTTTTTTATTTTTTCATAATGTAAAACCTATTAAAAAAATCATATAGAATCCCCCAAAATAGGCATTAGTTTGAGAGTTTTTTAATTATTTTTGACAATACGAGATGACATGTAGTGTCTAAGAATGGTAGTATTCTATTTATGAGTATTTTTTAAGTGAGAGTAATATTGTGATTAAAAATAATCAATTTCTTGTATTGTCATTATAAAGTTTTTATTTCCACGCCTTCAAATCTAAAGATCAATGATAAAATAAATTTAAAATAATCATTATTATAAAAAATTATAATAAATCGTTATAATATTTTAAGAAATTAAAAACAAAGGAGGTAAAAATAAGTGATTTTTATCAATTATTCCCTTTTTAATATTTAATTTGATATACATAATTAAATACACTAAAACCAATTAAAATTAGGCATGTAAAATTATTTTTATCTTTGTATAGGAGGTGAAATTGATGCCCCACATTCAAATAAAAATAAATTGATATGATTTTCCATTTCCAATTTTTTGATTTTATGATTTTTATATTTTATGGTTGACAAGGATCATGATGAAAACAATAAATGTAACTATAATGAAGGATGATATCATCTATAAAATCATATATAAAAATAATGGAGATGGAAGGTTTAGGCAAGATTGAGATGGGCGCCCTAGGTTCCAAATCACCGCCACCTTTACATTATGGCGAGGGCCAAAGTTTTCTCATGGAAAAAATGGTTTGCAGAGGGTGGAAGATGGGATTTGTAAGAATATTTTTATTTTTATCATCAATGTTACTTCTGTAATCCTCCCCTTCCATAATACTTTGAAGGGTATTCATAGTATAAATACGTAACAACATGACTTATAATGTAGTTTTTCTTAATTTTCAGGGGCTACTCCTCATGTTTCTTTGGATAATTTATCCATTTATTTTTGTTTGGGTGTTATTTGTTTGGTATCTCTGCCTTGGGGTTTCATAATATAAGATAAGATACATAGTCTTGGTTGCAATAATCATACTATCCATTTGTGTTAGTTCTACAAATCGCTTTCATTTATCTTGGTATTTTTAGTTTTTATATTGTTGGTTTTATTGTGTTGAAGACACTAGGATGGATCAGGGCTGGTGTGGGTACTTCATGTACTGACCTCAATTCAGGACCCTGGGATGATTCTATGTTATTTATATCCTCCCATGTGGGAGTTTAAATAAGAATCTTCATTTTATAGGGCCGGTGGGAGACAATCATTAGGGTTTCAATTTCCTTGAACAAAAGACAATGAGGTGAATAGGATAACGATGAATCTCAAGTACTACTACAAGTGCACGATTTATCTCCCCCTCTCTACATGCATTGCTGCATTTGTGAAAAACTAGTACCCTGCCCATGCATACACATGGCACTATAAATGAACTGTTATATTAAAAATTCAATAGTATATTAAAAACTTAAAAATGTATACAAATTAATGTTATGTTAAAATGAGAAAGTACAGACAAAGAATATTGGAATACTTGTAGTTACTAATACGGTAGTAGTAACATAACATACTGTTTAAATTATTGAAAATAATATTTAAATATGAAACATGAAAAATGGTATGATAAATGTAAATAAATGATACATACATAAAAATAGGTACATACAGAAGAATGTTAATGAAAAAAAAAACGTTGTGAAATGAAATAGAAGCATCAAATATTTGTTAGTATGCTGTGTGCAGATACAACAAATTTTTTTTGGAAACTCATGTTATTAAATGCGTAGCAGATCTGTGAGTTTTTTCTGAAGTGGATCCCCACACCTAAATGTTGGATTCATATTATAGTCCACCTCCATTGTTAGAAAAGAACTTTAAAAATAAAAAAATTGTAAATCAGTGTTACTAAAAAAACATGACAAATCATAAAATGGAAAATCTATTTTATAGTGTATTAGTACACTATAATATGAGTATAGATAAAAAATGAAATGACATGAAGAAAAAAAATAAAAAAATGCATATAAAATGAAAAAAAACCAGAAAATGAAATGACATGAAAAAAATCTAGTTTTGAAGTTTGAATTTGAGAAGGATGTTAAAGAATCATAATGCACTCAAAAAATAAAAATGTATTCTAGTTCAAGGAAAACATGGAATATCTAGAATAGGCTCTAGTTAGTTTAATTTTATAAAATCAGAATTACATAATTATTTACAATATTAAATGATACCAAATTGGTATGGGAAGTGTTTGAGTAGTGTAACCTTTGGGGAAGGACCATGGAAAACAGATGTATAAGGGGTGTAGAAGTATAAGGAGGCTTTTCCTCACCTCTATGGGGAAATATTTTCCCTCACATATCAATTCTAAATCCTTTCACCCGATGGATTGTGGGTAAAGGAAACATTCTATTATGGAATCACCATTTGGATGTATAAGGACTCAAACTTAAAACATTACATAATCCTGAATTAAATGAATAATTCATATTGAGGATCTTTTCAGGTTTAGATTTTTAGAGATTTATGCCATAACTATTACATCTCAAAAGATTACAAAGTAGACACTTCTACTCAGTTTCCATTTTTTTCTTAAAATAAAAACTCTTTAAAAAAAGGGTGATGTCTAGTTCCATGTTTTAGACAACATGACTTTTCCTTGATCCCATCTTTAACCCTATTCCACTTCATGTCCTCTTAAAAAACATATCAAAAACTTGGGATGTGCATAAAAAGCTCCGTAAGGGATACACAAAGAAGGAAAACTGTTAGTTTTTCAAAACTACAAGTAAACAATGAATACTTTATCATATGTAATACTTTTCACCTTTATGAAGTAGTAAATACTCTTCACTGAATAAAAGATCATTTCTTACCCTTTTAACCAAAATATTACCATAAAACCCACATAAATAACACATAACATATAAAGGTAACTTGGGAAATAAACATACTTGAATGGAATAACCATACGGTTGACTTCCACACATATCACTAAATGGAATAGCCATACGGCCGACTTCCATACCCAATGCATTTGAGGTTATAACGTAACCACCTATCCTGGTTTTCACGACACCACCCATCATTTGGTTTATCACGTAACCACCTGTCAAATGTCCAAGTACCATTATAAAATAATAAAACATAAAACCAATATAAAGGAATGATAACATTTACACATTTCAATCAAAATATATCATTTAAATATATTGACATAAAAGAATCCTTTATCAAAACCATTTTTAATACCAAAATACATAAAAGCGTATATGGTATTTATTTTCTTTTTAAAAACATCACGGCTTGTCAAGGAAGCCAAAGATCAAATAATACTCGCGACGGAGGAAAGGTCATTGTCACCATGTACGTTAAAAAGAAACACACCTTTTTTCATTTAGTAAAACACTTAATTGAGAAAATATTCCTTTTGAATAAAAGTAAAAGTCAAAGGGGTTTATACACCGTATAAAAGAAAGTTGTGTATAAAATAAAATATGCCTCAATGAAAGGAGATTGTGACGAAGTCCCTTAAAAAGATCATTTTGTAAATAAAATAGATCGATTATGTGTATTCAATATAAACAATCATAAAGAAAGTATAAATACATGATAATATATAAAAATTCATTTCTCACATAATCAAATAAAGACATAAATAATAAAGGTAAGATCAACCCAAATAATGGGAATTGGGAAAAGAAGTTCCCTTACCTCATGTCTGACTTGACCCGTTCTTTTTTTAATCTCCTGAATAATAAACTAAAGTTAATTTATACTTTCTTAAGAACCTTTTTCAATTTTATTATTCCTTTTATATTACTTATTTCCAGGTTATAAACATTATGTAATCATTTACGTTCATAATGGTCGTTTTGTCGATATTTGGTACTTGAGTCAAAAATGGTCTTCTTAAAATTATATGTTTTTCATGTGGTCAAAATTTCATTATATCCCGAATGATATTCATGATTTAGATATCATATATATCATATATATTCAGTATATACATGTATTTATAATATTACATATCATTTGGAGATAAGAAATGAAATGCACCGTTCATGGAGATGGTAAGCCTTACGTACGCATGAACGCTACTTTCATTTCTATTTCGTATTTAATGGAATGAAAATATAATGAAACATAGGTATATTATAATTCCAGTATTGTATCATATATAATATCATTAACTCCATCCTTTATACATATCACCTATGGTATGAGCAAGTCATATCACTTCGAGGGGGCGGTAGTCCGCACTTCCTCAAATGAAATTATCGCGTTTACCCATAATGGAAACCATAAAGATATGATATAAAAAGAAAAATACAGAAGAATAAAGAAATAATATACATAATATATATCATATATAAATTGAGTTCCATAATAATGGACACCATGAGAGACGGTTGGAGATATTTGAATAATCATCATTTCGTGAGGCGTTAGTTTTCCATCCACAGAAATAGTATGTTCTTTACCCATTAGATGGAGGTGTGTGTAAGTGTAGATCGAATAATTCTCATAAAAAAACCTAGTATATTGAGGATATTGGTGTTTTTATAAAATAAAGGAATAAAAAGAGTTTAGGGGGTTGGAAAAGTGAAATAAAAGAAATGAATTTAAGAGAATCCGTTACCTTTAATTTTGGTAACTCCCTTTGGTTTGAACCAAAAGGATTTTTTGAAGTGCCTTCTGCCTAAGGTAAGGCTTATAAGAGGAAGATAGGGATGTACGGAGCTTAATTGTTAAGAGGTTGGATGAGCCAAATGGCTTGAGAGGTGTGAGGAATTGGTTAGAAGTGGGGGCTTTTTATAAGGGGGAGGAGGGGATCTTCAGGAAAGTGTGAAAATATTATTTTATTATAAACTTATCCTTGATTTAAAAATGTCCAAAAATCATTAAAGTCGAAGATAAGATGACTCATGGTAGAAATAAAATCATCCAATAAGAATTGTACTTGTTTTGGATTTTAATTTAATATTTATAATCTTATTTATTTAATCATTTATTTTTGAGGTAAATATTTCATCATTATTGTGTCATAAATAATTTTATTTATTTGGTGTCTAAAAATTATAAAACAATTATCATGACGTAGGAAATCTTTTTATCTTTCCGAAGAATATTTATAGTCGAAAATATAACTTATATAACCCTATGTAAAAATTGATTTACTAAAAGCTATTTGTTTATGTCATTTTTGCCTTTACTTGAAATTAATTAATCTAAAGTGTCATTATCGCTCCCAAGTGGATCCATGGGATCCCAAAATCATTAAAAGGATACCCATGGTCGGCCATGAGTCATAAAATAAGGTTAGGAAAAATTATAAGGTAATTTTTTATTATTATGATATTATTTTTACCTTGAATTACTCTATTTACCTTTATCCGTGGTAAATAAATGTCAAAACGTTACTATTCAGAAAAAATTATTTTCATCTCATTGAACCAAATTTTACTTACTAATAACAACCATGTATGTGGGATTTTCGAAATTCAATTCCCAGAAGTGTTAAAATTTCCATTAAATGAAAAAGTTAGTTTTTTAACTACTACTAAGTAGTTTCACTATTCATAAAAAATTGAAGTTTTCATAAAAATACCAAAAATTCAGCCTAATATATAATTGATATTATGAATTCAAAAATGATGTCTATTTTACCATATTCAAAACACAGAATTTGGATTAATTAATTTAAAATTAATTACCGTTGTCAAAACAAAAAGAGTGTTTTTAAGATATAATAACTATCAAAAGATTGACAGTTGATTATGTCCAATTTCAAAGTGAAATTATTTCCAATGACCAATATTAGGTTAAATGGTAAAAATATAATCTATTTACAATTTAAAACAAATTAAAAAGATAATCTAACCATATAAATAAATTAGATTAAATGGAATATTTGAATTAAAATACAGTATTTTTCACTATTCATCAAAAAATGAATTTTATCAGAAAGTACAAAAAATTTACCCAAAATAAATTTTTATTTCCCGATTCTAAAGAAGAATTTTATTTTTTCAAAGAGAACATATAAAAGTAACCAAAACTAGATTTAAAAAGGGTTCTCTATCAAAAGGCGGTAAATCGATCTTTTAATGAATATTAGAGTATTTGTGCTTAAAATTGGACTCATTCACATTTTAAGCCTCTATCTTTTATTGGATGAATGTAAAAACACTTAACAAACATATATTATCATATTTTAGTTATTTCTATTCATTCCCATTAATACAACGTCTAGGTGTAAACTACCATTTAAAATAATATTATTATATTATTAGCGTGCAATGCAAGATTTGAAAAAAAAAACCATTGTTGCGTATCAGGTATGCCATCGAACATAGAATCACCTTTAAAGTAAAATTAATATTTAATTCACAAATATTAATTAATAAGAAAAAGTCATATTATTTATTTACTCAGGATGTTACATCCTTCCCCCTTTTGGGAATTGCGTCCTCGCAATTTTATTCACTTATCAAATAAGTGGGGGGGGGGGTATTTATCCCTCATAGCATTTTTAGATTCCCACGTTGCCTATTAAACCATATAGTTTTTCCACAAATCCTTTACCTGGTGAATTACCTTATTCCGCAGCACTTGCTCTCTTTAGTCAAGAATCTGGATAGGTTGTTCCTCATAAGACATATTCTCTTCTAACTGAACTACCTCTGGGATCAAAACATGAGATAGATCTGGCATATACTTCCTCAACATTGAAACATGAAAAACATTGTGTACCTGGGATAAACTTTGAGGTAAAGCCACTCTGTACGAAACTGATCCAACTTTCTCTAGGATTTCATAAGGTCCAATGAACCTTAGATACAATTTTACCATCTTGCCAAAATGAATCACACTTTTCCATGGAAAAACATGGAGAAAAAAATGATCACCTACCTTAAAAGAAAGATCCTTCCTCTGGTTATCCACATAACACTTCTTCCAAATTTGAGATGTTCTCACGTGCTTCTGAATAAACTGAAAATTTTCTACCATATCTTCTACCAATTCTGGTCCCATCAGCTTCCTTTCACCTACTTCATCCAAAAAATCTTGAGTTAAATACATCTTCCCATATAATGCCTCAAACGAAGCCATCTGTATACTGGAATGAAAACTGTTATTATAATAAAATTAAACAAAAGAATGATATTGGTCCAAAATTCCTTGGCAATCCATTGAGCAATCACGTAACATATCTTCCAATGTCTGAATTGTTCGTTCTAACTACCCATCTGATTGTAGATGAAAAGTTGTACAAAAATTTAATTTTGTACCCAACGACATCTGAATGCCTTTCCAAAAGTTTAAAGTATACCTGAGATCACGATCAGATACAATTGGGAGGGGAACTCCATGTAACATGACTATCTTTTTAACATACAACCAAGAAATTTGATCTAGAGACAAAGTATCTCGAATAGGAAGGAAATGATAAGATTTAGTCAATTGACCAACAATAACCCAGATTGCATTATTACCGCGAGATGTCTTTGGTAATCCCACAACGAAGTCTATGGATATATTTTACCATTTCCACTCTGCCATCGGTAAAAGATAAAGCATCCATTTCGGTAAATTCCTCTCTGCTTTAACCCGCTGACAAGTCAAACACTTCATAGTAAAATCAGCAATATCTCTTTTCATTCCATCCCACCAATAATAATCCTGAATAACTCTGTATATATTAGTACTAGAAGGATGAACTGAAAACGGAGAACTATGAGCTTCACATAAAAACTCATTATTCAACTTTGAATCACAAGGCACACATAATCGCTTCCCAAATCTCAAAACACAATAATTATCAACATTAAAATCAGGAAACTTCCCATTCTGAACCAACTCTACCTTTTTCTGCAACTCACTGTCTTCCGTCTACACTTTCTTAATTCTGTCTGATAGAGATGATCTCACTGACACCTGAAACAAAATAGAAGAATTCCCTGCCCCAACAACCTCTATGCCAATGTTCATCAAATCAAAAACCAAAGGATCTCATTCCAAACGTATCATGGTTAATGAAGCATTACTTTTTTTTGACTCAAAGCATCAACCACTTTATTTTATTTTCCCAGATAGTAAAGGATCGTGAAATCATAATCCTTGATTAATTCCATATATCTCCTATGTCTCATTTTTAATTATTTCTGAGTGAATATATACTTCAAAATTTTGTGATTAGTATATATTTCACACTTTACTCCATACAAATGATGCCTCCAAATTTTTAAAGCTTAAACAACAACAGCTAATTCAAAATCATGTGTAGGGTAATTTAACTCATGAGGTTTCAACTGACGTGAAACATAAGAAATTACCTGATCATTCTTCATAAGGACACAACTAAGTCCTTTCAACGAAGAGTCACTTTAAATAACAAACTCACTATTTCTAGAAGGTAGTTCCAGAATTGGAGTATTCACCAATCTTCTTTTGAATTCCTAAAAACAATCATCACATTCTTTTATCCAGATGAACTTAAACACCTTTTTGATTTAATGTAGTTGTTGGACTAGACAACTATGAAACGTTTTCAACAAACCTCTGGTAATAACCTACTAAACCAATAAAACTACTGATCTCAGTTATATTGTTGGGTCTTGTCCATTATTCAACAACTTTTCTTTTAGCAAGATTAACAGTTATGCCATTTTTTTAAACAATGTGACTAAGGAATGAAATTTGTTTCAACCAAAACTCCCACTTTCTGAATTTCCCATATAGTTTATTTCCTTTTATGGTTTTCAAGAGAACCCTTAAATGACTTTCATGTTACTGTTTACTTTTGGAATAAACCAAAAATATCATCAATGAACACTACCACAATTTATCACCTGAGTCAACTGAGCCATCATTGCAAAAAACTATTCAACTTTGATTCTATCCATCTCAGGATGCTGATTTGGAAGGTCATTTCCCTATTTATGCCTTCCCAGAAAAGATGGTTTTTTTCCTCTACAAAAAACCATTCATAACACAGAAATATCTTAGGTTAAGAAACATGTTAATCTGTAAATGCTATATCATTTCAATATTACCATAAATTAATTTATGGACAAGAATTTAACAATATTCTAACTCCTAATGTTGTCTAAACTGACCTCTGATACCAACTATAAGGACCCAACCTTAAAACATTACACAATCTTGAATTGAACAAATAATTCACATTGAGAATATTTTCAGGTTTAGAGTTTTAGAGAGTTAGGCCATAACTATTACATCTCAAACGATTACCAAGTAGACACTTCTACTCAGTTTCCATTTTTTTAATAAAATAAAAACTCTTTAAAAAAAGAGTCATGTCTAGTTCCGTGTTTTAGACAACATGACATTTCCTTGATCCCATATTTGACCCTATTACACTTTATGTCCTGTGAAAAAACATTTCAAAAACTTGGGATGAGCATAAAAAGATCAGTAAAGGGTACACAAAGAAGGAAAATTGTTATTTTTTGAAAACAACAAGTAAACCATGAATACTTTATCATAAGTAATACTTTTCACCTCTATGAAGTAGTAAATACTCTTCAATGAATAAAAAATCATTGGTTACCCTTTTTATAACCAAAATATTACTATAAAATCCATATAAATAACACATAACATATAAAGGTAACTTGGGAGAAAAACATACTTGAATGGAATAACCATACAGTCTACTTCCACACATATTAATAAATGGAATATAAATATGACCGACTTCCATAACCAATGCATTGGAGGTTATAACGTAACCACCCATCCTAGTTTTTACGGCCCCACCCGTCATTTGGTTTATCACGTAACCACCCGTCAAATGTATAAGTACCATTATAAAATCATAACACATAAAACCAATATAAAGGAATGATAAAATTTCCACATTTCAATCACAATATATCATTTAAATATATTGACATAAAATAATACTTTATCAAAACCATTTTCAATATCAAAATAAATAAAAGAGTATATGGTATTTATTTTCTTTTTAAAAAAATTACGGCTTGTTAAGGAATCCAGAGATCAAATAATACTCACGGCGGTGGACAGGTCGTTGTCACCTCATACGTTAAAAAGAAACTTTCTTTTTATCGTTTAGTAAAATGCTTCGTAGAGGAAAGATTCCTTTTGAATAAAAGTAAAATTCAAAGGGGTTTATACACTGTATAAAATAAAGTTCTGTATAAAACAAAATATGCCTCAATGAAAGGTGATTGAGACGAAGACCCTTAGAAAGATTATTTTTTAAATAAAATAGATCGATTATGTGTATTTAATATAAATGAACATGAAGAAAGTATAAATACACGATAATATATAAAAATTAATTTCTCACATAATCAAAGAACAACATAAATAAGAAAGGTAAGATCAACCCAAAGAATGGGAATTGGGTTAAGAAGTTCCCTTACCTCGTGTCCGACTTGACCCGTTCTTTCTTTAATCTCCTGAATAATAAACTAAAGTTAATTTATACTTTCTTAATAACATTTCTCAAGTTAATTATTCCTTTTATATTACTTATTTCCATGTTATAAACATTATGTTATCATTTAAGTTCATAACCGTCATTTTTTCGATATTTGGTACTTGATTCAAAAATGGTCTTCTTATAATTAAATGTTGTTCATGTGGTAAAAAGTTCATTATATACAGAATGATATTCATGATATAGATATCATATATATCATATATATCCAGTATATACATGTATTTATAATAGTACATATCATTTGGAGATAAGAAATGAAATGCACCGTTAATGGAGACGGTAATCCTTACGTACGCATGAACACTACTTTCATTTCTATTTAGTATTTAATGGAAGGAAAACATAATGATACATAGGTATATTATAATTCCAGTATTTTATCATATAAAATATCATTAACTCCATCCTTTATACATACAATGTATGGTATGAGCGAGTCATATCACTTCGAGGGGGCAGCAGTCCGCACTTCCTCAAATGAAATTATCGCGTTTACCCATAATGGAAAACATAAAGATATGCTATAAATAGAAAAATACAGAAGAATAAAGAAATAATATACATAATATATATAATATATAAATATAGTTCCATAATAATGGCCACCATGAGATACGGTTGGAGATATTTGAACAATCATCATTTCGTGAGGCGTTGGTTTTCAATCCACAAAAATAGTATGTTCTTTACCCATTAGATGGAGGTGTGTGTAAGTGTAGTTCAAATAATTCTCATAAAAACAACATAGTATATTGAGGATATTGGTTGTTTTATAAAATAAAGTAATAAAAAGATTTTAGGGGGTTGGAGAAGTAAAATAAGAGAAATCAATTTAAGAGAAACCGTTGTATTTAATTTGGGTAAATACATTTGGTTTGAACCAAAAGGGTTTGTTTAAGTGACTTATGCCTATGTTAAGGCTTCTAGGTGTAATATAGGGGTGTAGGGAGATTAATTGGGCATAGTATGGATGAGATAAAAGGCTTTAGAGGTGTGATTAATTGGTTAGAAGTGATGGCTTTTTATAAGGGGGAGGAGGGGCTCTTTAGGAAAGTGTGAAAATATTATTTTATTATAAACTTATATTCGGTTTCAAAAAGTCCCAAAATAATTAAATTCAAAGATAATATGACTAATGGTCGAAATAAAATCATCCAATAAGAATTGAATAGGTTTTTTATATTAATTTAATATTTATAATCTTATTTATTTAAATCATTTATTTTTGAGGTAAATACTGCATCATTATTGTGTCATAAATAATTTTATTTATTTGATGCCTAAAAATTATACAAAAATTAAGATGATGTAGGAAATATTTTTATCTTTACAAATAACATTTATAGTCTGAAATATTACTTATATAACTCTATGTAAAAATTGATTTAGTAAAAGATATTTATTTGTGTCATTTTTGTCTTTACTTTAAATTAATTAATCTAAAGTGTCATTATCACTCCCAAGTGGATCCATGGGGTCCCAAAATTGACCCAAGGATGCACATGGTCGGATATGACTCATACAATAAGGTTAGGACAAGTGTTAAGGTAATTTGTCATTATTATGATATTATTTTTACTTTGAATTACTCTATTTACCTTTAACCGCAGTAAGTAAAATTCAAAAGTTACTATTCAAAAAAAATTATTTTCATCTCATTGAACCACAGTTTTCGTACTAATAACAAAAATGTATGTCGGATTTTCAAAATTCAATTTACAGAAGTGGTAAAATTTCATTTAAATGAAAAATTTAGTTTTTTTAACTACTACTAAGTGGTTTGACTATTCATAAAAAATTGAAGTTTTTCAGAAAAATAACAAAACTTCAGCCTAAGCTATATTTGATATTCCAAATTCAAAAATTATGTATATTTTAAAAAATTAAAAACATATAATTTGGATTAATTAATTTAAAATTAATTCCCGTTGTCAAAACAAAAAAGCGTGTTTTTAAGAAATAATAATTATAAAAAGATTGACAGTTGATTATGTCAAACTTCAAAGTGAAATTGCTTCCAATGAACACCATTAGATTAAATGGTAAAAATATAATCTATTTACACTTTAAAACCAATTAAAAACTTAATATAACCATATAAATAAATTATATTAAAAGGCATATTTGAATTAAAATACAGTATTTTTCACTATTCATCAAAAAATGAATTTTATCAGAAAATACCAAAAATTTACCCAAACTAAATTTTGATGTCCCGATTATAAAGAAGAATTTTATTTTGTCAAATAGAACATATAAAATTAACCAAAACTAGATTTAAAAAGGGTTCATCATCAAAAGGTGGTAAATTGACCTTTTAATGAATATTAGAGTATTTGTACTTAAAATTGGACTCATTCACATTTTAAGCCTCTATCTTTTATTGGATGAATGTAAAAACACTTAACAAACATATATTATCATATTTTAGTTATTTATATTCATTCCCGCCAATACAACAACTAGGTGTTAGCTTCCATTTAAAATAATATTATTATATTATTTGTGTGCAACGCATGATTTCAAAGAAACCCATTGTTGCGTATCGGGTACGCCATCGAACATAACATCCCTTTTAAAGTAAAATTAATATTTAATTCACAAATATAAATAAATAAGAAAATGTCATATTCTATATTTACCCGGGATGTTACAGGGTGGGTCACAGATTGGTTTCCTTGGGTGCCCAGTTCTATGTATCTTGTTTTGGGTGGAAAGATCTTACCCAACATTCATCAAGGTTGTCATGTATCATAACAAGTGGGAATGTTTTCATTATATTGACCAGAATACCGAACCAGATAGATGTATATTGACCACCTCTAACTTTGGGCTTTTTTCGAGGAGGGACTTTCGAAGGGAGATATTCAACCAGAACCCGGATTATAGCTAGAATTAGATTCTATGGTGGACATTAATTACTACAAAATAAAATTTCATAGTCTAGAGAATAAGGAACCATGAAATTAGTACTAAAGATAGTATTAAAATATTAGGTATTCAACTCACATCCTAGTGTCCACAAAGAAAAAACCATTGGTAGGAGAGATATATACCCGAGTAGAAGATATAAGACAATCTTGATATGAAAACAACCTGAAAAAGTTTATTTTATTTTTAGTCACAGTGTTGTCAGGAAAATATAAATCAGTCAAAATAATAGATATATACCATAGTAGAAGAAATATTTGTCGCTACATCTCTTTCTCTTGACTGAGAAGGTCTTAAAAGAATATATATACCTGAAATAATAATAATTGCAGCCATTATAACTTTAAGGCCATGTGTATTAGAGGTATATTGTTAAATTGGAGTCAGAAACCTACATGAGAAAACTTATTATTTAGCCTCGGTAATCTTTTACGAAATATCTGATCCTTAGAAGTAACTTAGGAATTGAAATTAATGTGTAACATATTTGTAACGATTTGTGAAGGGGTAAAATTCAATTATGATATTCAATAATGTGAACATATAACAGATTATAAAAAACATGATATATTCACACAGTATATAGTGAAAAGTGTTGTAAAAACACAATGTACTGAAATTTGTTTCACAAATACACCCATGGAACACGATTGTGAAAATATGAGAATATTTTTATATGAAATAAGCAGTTTGCATTGAATGAATAAGAAATATAGACATAACATTAAACAAAAATTAATATGATTTCATGTTATGAAAAAAAGAATATACATCATACACATATGGAAGTCATTATAGTTTTTTAATGATGAGGTGTGATATCAGAGGGGATGTGATAAGTCTATGATAGTCGATGAATGATGATGGTCCATAGATGTCATCAATTAAAACTAAGGATATTGATAAAAAGAAAAAGATGTAACCCAATTGATAATAAAGATGAAATAACCCTTGGAGTGTCATAAATCATAAACAAATGACAAAATAATGATTTTAAGAAGATAAAGTAAATCATCATGGATTGATTTTAAGAATAAAAAAATAATTTCAACCATCATAATCATGGATAAAAATTACATAGTATCCATGAAATGTAAATTCTGACAGATGAATTATCCTCATATTCATCAGTAAAGGATAGTTTGGCACTATCATGAAGAGTCTAAACACACAAACTAAACCAATACAAGATGATTTTTCATGAAATTATGAAGAAAGATACTGTAGGAATGGTAAATTGTCCTGTATATAAAATCTATAAAGGATTGAACTAGTCCAAGCATCATAGAAACTGAATGTCCACCAATGCATACAAATAGTCCAGTGAGGTAGATGATATTAAAATGGGTTATGAAAAATATTGAGAAAAGGTTATAATAATCCATGTGAGGGTAATACATCTGGGATGGAATTAATATTATGAAATACCACACATGGAATCAAGTTATGAAACATATATTCACAAGAACATGAGATACTGTAGAGAATATTTGGCCATTTGTCTATAAAAAAACCGAACATAGCCCATTCAACCGCTGTTTTTATGGAACTAGCAGTCTAAATCATAGATAAGTTTGAAGTATATGTACTTACCCATGTCAATGTCAACATCTTCAAACAAAATAAGTTGGATTTTTCTACCAAGATCCAGTGAATCAGGATTCCATTGAACATTGAATTTACAAAAAATGAAAATTCTTATGAAGTGACATCTAAGAATGTAATCATCATGTTATAAATATTTGAAATACCTTAACCACTTGATTTGACTAGAGAACACAGAGCACACATCATTTCACCAGAGCACACTTGAAGCATTAATAAAATATATTTTGGATAGGAAAAAAACATTATAAATACAAAAAGGAATAAGTGATATAAGAAGTTTCAGGAAAGTGCTATCAAACAGATCCTTACCTTCTTCATCCATACATGAAATTTTCATCTTCAAATTCAATACATTGATATCCCAAGTTTTATATAACATCTAAAAAAAACAAAAATTATGAAAAATGTTTGTATGATGTGGGAAATTTTGAGAAGTGTAATTTTACACAATACGTATGGATTTATATACCACATAATCATAAGGGGCATGGACAGTTCTATCCATGTGGTTGTATTTAACAATCCATAGTAGGCTGCAAATGGCTCTTCACTTACAACATGTTAGGTATTTTCCCCTCCATCCACAAAATATTTCCACAACAAAAATAAAAGATAAAACATAAAGAATGATGTGATGAAAGTAATAATCATTATTAGGAATAATTTAGTCATTAGAAGAATGTGAAAAATTCATTATGGGATAAAAAGCTGTAAAACATCATTCAAAATTATTGAAAAATAAACTTTTCTTTGAACCAACTCAAGTCAGTTATCATTATAAACATTATTCACTTCATACATAGGATACTTTATTTGACTAGAGCATTCTTGAAGTAGTAAGAAAATATATTTTGGGAAAGAAACATATCTTATAAATTCAAATAGGAATTTGTTCTATAAGAAGTTTTAAGAAAGTTTTTTCAAACAGACCCTTACCTTGTTCATCCATACATGGCATTTTTATATTGTTTAAATTCAATACATTGATATCCTAGGTTTTATAAAGCATCTTGAAACATATCCTAAAATTATGAAAAAACGTTTCTATGAAATGAGAACTTTTGAGAAGTGGAATTTTACACAATACCTATGGATTTATGTACCACATAATCATAAGGGCATGGGAAATTCCTTCCATGAGGTTCTATTTAATGATCCTTAGTAGGCCCAAAATGCCTCTTCACTTGAAACGTGGTGGGTACTGTCCCCTGACATCCACAAAAAATGATTAGAACAAAAATAAAAGATAAAACATAAAAAAATGATTACATGAAAGTAATAATCATTATTAAGAATAATGTAGTTAATATAATAACATAATATGATATATGAATAAATAATTAATGTTCAAAAACCATTAGAAGAAAAAAAAGGTTTAAAAAGACAATCTAGTGGATAGTGCCAGGTGTATTAAGCTTGATACAACACACTTTGTGTCCTCTAAGAAGAGGAAGAAACAATATTTCCAAGGAGTAAAAGTTTGATATTATCATAAAACAATGTCAAAATGCATACTATAAGTTGACCGATTACAATACATGAATAAATCAATCATGAAACCAATATGATACATCATATAATCCAATAACTCCAAAGATCCCAAGGTTCTTAATATCATAACTAACTGCTACTCTTAAATTGTTTAAAGAAATGTTCATTATAATATAGAAATATGCAGCAAAATCGAGGTATGTAATAGGCTTTTCCTTTGGAAGGGATGATTGGACTTGGAATTCAATCCAAACTTAAAATATCCTATACGAAAAAAATATAAATAGCCTGCTATTATGCACCTTTGCATCATCTATGAAAAATTCCTTTACATCATGGTTTTGGTCATTCTTGTGGCTTCCATTCTATTTCACATTATGAATGTATCATTACCTTTTACAGTGTGTTATTGTTTTTATTTATATTTAGTTGTCAAGGTGTGCATGGAAACCATTTTACTAATAGTTAACAACAATGTGAATGTAAAATATGGTGCGAAGGCGAACAACAAAGTGACTAAAGTTGTAATTTCTTGGTTTTATACTTTACAAAATTATAGAGAAATTAATTCTGGAACATAGAAACACTGAATACCATGTATTGAATAAAATACGGTAGCTATATCATTATTAGACGATATAATGTGGCGTAGAAGAGAGATTTCAAATATAGTATTGAAAGCAGTTTTATAAAATGTCTAATAGTAGTTCACCTTTGTTCCTGGAGTAACTGTACTGGAAATATAATATCCAATTTATGGGAAGTCAATGGAGATAGTGAGTCAGAAAAAAAGAGTAAGATATTAAAAATCTAAGAACCCCACATTTATATATAGACTACATCAATGTAGGAGGAGTTACTAGTTGCAATACTTTGGATGGGACAATGCGGTGTGAGTTCTTAAAAAAACTGATGTCATAGAGAAGCATAGGATATCATGTATACTGACCTGGCTCGAGGAGCAACCTAAATCTCAATTTTGCAGAGGTTGATCTGAATTTCAGATTCCAACACTATCGTGACTGAATAAGTAAATCTTTATACGTTTGAAAGTGGTTTATACCAAGCCTTACTCGCTGCATGCTCGAAAGATTAGGAACCCTAGGTGGATCAGAGGAACCGATTTTCGAAGAGCCGAAGGTGGAGTCAACGGTTGCGGACAAGGCGTAGGTAGAGGAGCCGAAGATGTAGTGTTGAGTAGCCACACTGACCATAGATTTTGTCTGCATATCTTTGTGAAATCGTCAGACGAGGAGAAGTCATAGTCGGAGGAGCTGAAGCCGGAGGGTTTGAGGTTGGAGGAGATGAAGACGGATCACACGCAGGTGGAGTCATGGCTAGAGAGGGGATTCAAGGAGGGGAGGGGAGTGGGATAGAGTATTTGGGGAGGGGGGGAATGGGGGATGGGTGTAGGAACCCTAGAGAAGGGTGAGGGGAATCAAGGAGGTGATTTGGGGAGGGGAGCGAATAGGTATGGAAAATCCTGATTGGGGTTAGGATGGGGGGATGTATTTTTGGGTTTTTAGTGATGGATACAGAATATGTGTTGACATGGATGCGTGGAAAGGTGGCACGTAAGCAAAAACCTATCATCTTTAGTAAATATATAGATGTGTGGAGATTTTTCAGCACCATTTATTATTTTTTTACACAATGAATCAGACTGGTAATGTGGTTTTAGCTTTCTAATTTTAGTGAAATCCACGGTAAGGGTGATTGGGTGGGTGTGTGTGTATCTATAGTGTAACTACTGATTCTACTTTCTGTTCATATCTTCTGTGACTCACTTTGCATCTGCGTGTTTCCATGTCGGACTTTCAAATCAAAGTCCCGATGGATATAGAATGATGCACCATTTGGATTGAAATTATGAAGTATCCCTTATTGGTGATGCTCATCTTCCTTTCCTTCATGGACCTGTTGCTCTTTGGTGGCTTCACCGGCTATCATTTGTATCTGATCAGCACCAACTAGGGGGGTTCCTATTTCATATACATGTTTTTATTTTTTTATATCATCAATACTGACTAAAAATATCTATAATGGATTAATCAATGATTTCCAAGACATTTTATGAACACATGAGTGGATGAAAGACCAATTCCATCAACCAAGATTGCGAGGGAAACTTCTTTGAAGTGTTTTGCATAAAGCTAAAACAATCCAAAATCAGTTTATGATCCCATTTTCAAGGGGAGTCGTAGAATACTCATTACCAAGTGGAGGAGGTGGGTGGGGATTGATGTTTGAATTTGGAAGAGGGCCTTGGATTGTAGAAAATTTTGCATCACTGTGGCATAGAAGAAGACATGGAGGAAGAAATAAAAAATGACATGGATCAGGGCTCTGCTTTTTCTTCTGATCAATGGGCTCCTTCCATATGGCTCGATGATATCTTTGAGAAGGTAATGGATGTGATGGGGATGAATTTGGAAATTAGAATCCATGGTTCCCTAATAGAACCCCATATTGGTCCCTTCGGAAAACATCTTCCCATCCAGCAAGAAACAATCAATAACAAGGTCATTTTCCCTTGTTCAATCCTACATCAATTTAATATACTTGAGGACAAAATAGCAACGTAACTAGTGTCTGAGTATAACTTAGTAGGTCTCCACCACCATGTCTAAATAAAACCAGTCTATTAAAATGTGCATGGAATAATTAAATAACATGAGTATTAATTAATTGAACAATTAAATTAATACCACACCAACCTACTTCGAAACCATACCCTATATTTGATTATTTCTCAGAACCATGCCAACCGTAACCATATAACCATGGTAAAACATAACCTATCTCGGTGCCATTCTGGAATGTCTCTGATCATGTTTCAAAATTATTCCAACCATAAACTTATAACCAAGGTATAAATTACACAAATATGGGCCGAAGCCGCTATATAAGCATTTCAACATTCAATCAGGTTTGAGCCCAGTATTTAAGCATTTCAGCATGTGTCACTGGCATAGCCCACTATATCATCATTTTAGTATGTGTCACTAGGAATAGCCTACAATATAATCATTTCAGAATGTGAACTGGGTATATCGCACTATATATGAATTTTAGTATGTACACTAGGACAATGCATTATATAAGAATTACATCATGTGTCACTTGGAATATCTCACTTTATAAGAATTTCAACATGTGTCACTGGAAAAATTCCCTATATAAGCATTAAAACATAGAAATCAAAACAAAAGTCATAGAAAAAATGATATCAAAGTATCACATCATATGGATTAATGGTTAATTATGAAAATTACCATTTATCTTTCAATTACACACTTCATAATTCAATTATTCGAAAACAATAACATAAAAGATATCGAAATAATCAAATAAAGACAAGGTGAAACTATATCAAGCTATCCTCATAATCCCATGTAATCCTAAACACACATTAATCCATTAAATAATTCATTTATATTCATTGGTTTTCTCACCCAAATGGTAGCCACAAGCCAGGTCAATAACAAATTTGATCTAAAGATACCCCAAAAGATAATTCAATTCATTCTTTCTAATTTATTATGCACACAATATGATACTTAAATTGAAATATTACCCAAACTATACAATTATCAAACCATAGGGTTAAAATTTATACCATTTACCTTTAAATGACATAAACCAGTGCTTCTAGTAGGATTCACCAAAAAGAACGAAGGTGAAAATGGTTTCAAGAAGGTTCCTAGATCATTACCAATCAAGATCAAAACCAATAATTCACATGGTAATGATATGATACCACAATGACCACAGAATAATGAAACAAAAAATAAAATTGATGCAAAAATACTTACCAGGGATCATATTTCTCAAACATGATGTTCATAATAAAGGGAGGCTCTCTAAAATTTCATGGAAAACACCCTAGGGTCGAGAAGATAAGGCTACACATGAGTTAGAAATAAAAATAAACCACACAAAATTATTTTAAAAACCTATTCAAGAAACTACATGGCGTGTAATATAGTTACATGTCATGTAATTATTTTTATAGGGATATGATGGAAAACCTGTCACCTTAGATGAATATTAAATTTTTCTAAACATTAAAAGACATGTGAACCATTTACATGGTGTGTAAATGTTTTACAGATGATTTTCATCCCATTTTCTTTATAAAAGGCCCGAACACCCATTAAGGCATCTCAACATACCAAGTACCCATGGTAACAATTGACCTCCCCTAACTCCATTAGTTCAAATAGAAACCCTGATCCTCTCCCAGTATGGATCCTTTATAATTTTTATCATGTTTCTTCCAAACCTAGGTCCGTGTTCATTCAAAAAATTGGGCATCCACAATCATTAATTCATTTTCCCTAAAAAATTATCTCTATATTCGAATAAGACTCAACCACCAAGGATCAAATGAAATACCCAAAGAGGTATATAATTGAAAAAATATGGGATCTTACAACCTATACACCATATAATACCTCATCCTCAAGATGCTCTAAGAATAACTGTGGGGTATAAATGAATAAGTTGGGCCACTATGTTTTCATATCAAACTCCCTCTCATAGGTCTCATCCTGAACTCACCTGTACTACCACTACACTCGAACCAAAAGAAAAAACCTACCTTAGAGATACTTCTCACTATGGCCCAAAAACCGTATCACATTCTCCTCAAAGGATGCATCATCCCAAATCTCAATGTCTGCTACGTCTATCTTGTGATAAGGGTCTGAATGATATCTACGAAGCTATGAAATTTGAAACACATTGTGCATGGCACTATAGTGTTTTGGAAGGTTTAATCGATATTCCACTAGACCGAACCCATCCACTATATCAAATATCATGATAAACCCGGGCTCTAGCTTTACCTATTTCCTGATACAATGTTTCCCCAAACTAGGTGGAACCTGAAGGAAAATATGATGACCAAATTCAAACTCTAGAGGTCATATATGATGTTCATCATAAGATTTCAACCCTCTCTATGTTGTCACCAACTACTTCCTGATCAACTGAACCTACTCAAATGTCTACTACATGAGACAAGGCCCAACAAGCGTTGACTCACCTGCCTCTAACCAAAAAAGAGGTGAATAACACAAAATTCCATACAAAGCCTTGAAAGGCTTCATCTTGATTGATGAATGGAATCTATTATTATAGGAAAACTCCATGAGTTCCATGTGCTACTCCCATGATCCTCTGATATCTAGACCACATTCCCATAACATATATTCTAGAACCAGAATAGTCACTCATAATGACTGTCAATCTAGGGGTGATATTCCATACTCAAAAGAACCTATGATCCTAGAGCCTTATGAATAGCATTCCAATAGAGAGATGTGAAATGAAGATATATTTATAAAGTGATACTCCTCAGAGCATCATGCAGGAAAACTACCTCACACATGTAAGGATTTCCTAGATCATCAACTATGAAGGTGTCCCTGATAGGAAAAAAGTGGGATACCTTGGACAGTCGATCCATAATGACCTGTATAGTATCATTCTTATCGGTTGTCCTAGGTAATCCGATCATAAAATATATAGTAGCCTCATCCTATTTCCACTTAGGAATTGGAAAATGATTCTAAATCCCAGTTGTCCTCTAATGCTCACCATTCACTTACTGACAAGTGAAACATCACACACAAAATACTACTACCACCTTCTTCATTATTGACCACAAGTACTATCTATGGAGACCATGATACATCTTTTTCAAACCAGGATGCACTTCCCATTTTGAATCATGAAACTCCCTCATCAGATCCTCACACCATCTCATTAGAACCCATACTCATCCATAGAAAAGAAGAGAATTTCCATAGCTAAGAGATCATCCGAAAGGTGTCTCCCCACCTAATAAGTTTTCTTTTAGAAATAATCCCTCCATACCAGCTAATTGATCTATCTTAATCTAGTAAAAAAACATGGGTATAACAAATGTCAAAGTCAGAGCTACTGATCCCTGAGACTCCAGAACATAAATATGCATTTCTACAAAGAGGGCCATCACCTTCCACTCATTTCAAGACTCCCATACTTCCTCTGCCTGAATATTTTAGCTCAATGTATCTTTATTGAAATTTCCCATGTCTCGTTTGTAATCTAACTTGATGTGGAAATACTGCAGATACTTGACCCACCTCCTCTACCGAAGGTTCAGGTCTCTCTTAACAAATATGTACTTGAGCTTATTGTGGTCGGTGTATACAAAAAAAACTCTCACTCATGAGATGATGTCTCCAGCATCTCAGGGCATGAACCACTACTACTAAATCCCAATCATGAATTGGGTAATTCCTCTCACGTGGTCTCGGCTGTCTGGAGCCATAAGAAACCACTTGATCCTCCTGCATTAGAACAAATCTGAGTACAACTCCAGATGCGTCACAGTACATGGTATATTCTTTACCTATCATAGGTAAATTGCGGATAGGTGATGAGGTCAACCTAACATTTATCTACTTAAAAAGTATCTCACAATATTCTAACCAAACAAACTTTACCCCTTTCTTGGTCAGCCCAGACATCAGTGTTTCCAAATGGGAGAAGTCTTGGATAAAGCACTAATAATAACCAGCTAAACACAGAAAACTATAAATCTCAAGTAAATCCCTGGGATGCTCCTAAGATAAGGCTACATCTTTATTTGGATCCACTAACACTCTTTCCTCTGAGATTACATAGCCCAGGAATTGTACATTATCAATATTGAAACTGAATTTTGTTAGTATTGAATAAAGCTTATTATCTATAAATGTACTCAGGATGATGTCAAGATGCTGGGCATGCTTGTCTACTGACTGGGAGTAAACTAAGATTTCATCCAAAAAAACTTCCATAAAATGGTCCTAGAAAGGACAAAAGATTTGATTCATCAAAGTCATGAATACTGAAAGTGCATTAGTCAAACCAAACAGCATCACTAAGAACTCATACAAGCAATAACTACTATTAAAAGTATTCCAAGGTATATGTGATGGTCTCACACTAAACAAATGGTATCCTAATCACAAATCTATATTTGATAATATCTTATTACCTCCTGAATAATCAAATATATCCTTAATGAATGAAAAAGGATACCTATTCTTGACTATCATCTGGTTCAATCTCAGATAATCCACACATAAGCATAAAGCCACATCAGCCTGATTATTGAAGAGAAGTAGAGAACCCAAAGGATATGTACAAGGATATATGATACCTTTAGATTCCAGATCTTCTAATTGAAATTTTACCACTAGAATCTCTACTAGTTCCATTCTATAAGGTGGGATAGAAACTGCTTCTTCTCCCAGCACCAACTCGATCATAAACTCGATCTCTCCCTCGGGAGGTAAACCATAGAAATCATTATAAAAGGCATCCTAAAAATAGTCTACCACTAGATGAAAAGAATCATGCTACATTCCACTATTATCTAGTGAATGAATGTCTATTTGAGCCATGAGAAAATCCAATATACACTGAATTGGTCCATCATAACAATCCTGCAGAACGTATTCAACCAGGTGATAATAGATGCCTCCTTTAGGATATATAAAGGTAACTCTCCTCTAGTAACAATAGATATGATCCCGGTATATAAATAACCAATTAATACCCAGAATCAAATTGGATCCTTTAATTTCCAAGATGAATGGTTCCCAAATGAAATGATAACCACCAATCTCTAGGGAACATGCCTTACAACGTTTGATATTCTCTAACCTCACTCCCAATGATGTGTTAATGGTCAAAACACCATCCATGATTTCCATATCCTAGCCCAACATATTTATAAAAAGAGTGGATAAAAAAGGAAATATATGCTCCTATATCAATCAAAACACATTCCAAGGTTGATGATACAAGAATAATACCTATGACAGTAGATGGTCTTGCATCCACACTAGATGAAGTAGATTTCATAACATGCAGCCAACCATCCCCGCTTCCATAGGCTCCAATCTGACTCCCCTGATCTATACCACCTTCCTTGTATTTGCATTATTTTAAAGGGGTACCACATCCCCTACCTCTACTCAAACATCCCATGGAACTCCAGCTACCTCTTTACTGAGGAGTTGATGAGTCCTTCCCAGACTCCAGTACTTGTCCTGATCTCCTACCACTACTCTGAAGCTGTATAACTAAACAAAAACCTATATAGGTGGACCAATACTCCTCAAGCAGAAAAATTCAAAGAGGTGTAAAGACATTGGGACCATTGGTGGTCTATATTTCAACACTAATAACACTACAACAGAACACGATCTTGAGATGGCTGCCCACTTTCCCGACTACTCTGTATGCTGTTTCCTTGGTGAAAACTGTCATAGTGATGCTTATTTCCACTCAAAGAAGAGTTCATAGTTTCTAAAATAGTCTGGATGCTGCTCAGGGACTCTCTCATATTACTTTTCATGATGAGTGTTTGATTCATCACATCTAAAAAAAATACTCATATATAATAGGTTCACCTGCAACCAAATCTCACAATGAATATTGTCATCCTGGAGACCTAATTAGCTTCCAAGGATGGTGCAAAGAACTGTATGTTGGTGAAACGTTCAATGCAGTATAACAGTGAAATTACCTCCTGTGTTAGGTGCATGAAATCATCTTCATTAACTTTCGTCAACATCTTAGGATAGAAATGTCATAGGAATTTCGTCTCGAAGTCCTTCCAAGATAACTAATCCTTCTACCCTGCTTTCACCATAATTTCCCACTAACACTTGGCTGGTCCATAAATCATATAAGCAGCAAGCTTCACCCTCTTATTTGTGGGTGTATCTAGATGCATAAAGATCATATGGGCTAACTTAATCAAGATCTCAATGTCCTAGGGTTCTCCCTCTCTAGTGAGAGTAAATAGATGATGAAGTTGAAACTCTCTCGTTAGATCAGAAAATACATTCACAGTATAGATTGTCTCTCTTTTTAGGGATATCATGACCCTTAGAAAGCTGTTGTGAAGCTAAATTTCCATCTGATCCTTAGGAACTACAAGAATACCCGGTTCTGCAGTGTTAGGAGCATGCTGATTTCTACTCTCATGACGCTCTATTAGATAAAGATGAGGATGAATTTTCTCTACAAGACAAACAAACACCTTAGAACACTATCTATAATAACATGTTAAACCTCAACATGTGAGAAAAATAGAGAACACTAACTCTCGATCTCTCTAAATATGAATTACGGTGTTTTTATCATGACATAAAAATTTGTGTATATCATTTATTAGATATAACTAGTATCACATATCATAGTTAAACTAGAAAGTGTTGGAGTTGGTGGCCTAGAACCAACTACTTTGTACTTTATTCCTTAATAAATAACTTATCACATCTTGATTGTTCTTCTGTGTGACAATGCATGTGATAATTTCCTAAGGATAGCTGTTGCATTAAAGGGTCATAGCGGATCCCTGCTATGATGAGAACCCGGAAGTGACATAACACTGTTCTTGAATATATGTTCTATGTCCGGATGATGTAATTTTAGGGACACAAATAATACAGGCCATTAGCGGTAAGGACTCATAAAACTTTGAGGAACCTTCTCATGGTGTGCGCCCTTGGTAATATCCAAGAGGATATTATGAGAACGAGACCCGCCCGTAGGAAATCAACATTTCATAGTTTCATTGGATGTTCCTATCTGCGGACGTGTGTATTGATCCTTAGACTTTAAGATTATTATTAATGGGTATTACAACTCGCGCACTTAGATGTATTGACGAAAACTGTGATGACACACTATTCACAGAAAGGTAGGATACATTGGGTGCGTCACAAGTAATACTACATTAATAGATAATGTGATAAAGGATTTGTACCTTCTATTCCATAATGGAAGTAGATATCTCAGACCCTTTGATGGAATTGATATAGCCTAAATAAATCCATGGCCATGGTAAGGTATGGGTGAGTTCAATTTAGGGAAGTCAAAGAAAGAATAATTAAGCACATGGGTTGATGGAACTAGCATGCAACCCACTTGATTAGATATATCAAGACAAAGGGATTATATTACATGGTAAGCGTTCGTAGGAGGTGAAACGTCATTGTGGCATTAACTTATTTCTCTATGGGTGACTTGGCGTGTTTCTAGATGCTAACCTTGGACTTTAGGCAAGCTCCGCCTAATGCCACTGAGAAAGAGGCCTAGAGGGTCACACACTAAGTGTGTCCAAGTATCTCAAGTTAAATATTAATTTAACAAGTTAAATAAAGATTATTCTTGATTTTGGTTTAATAATTATTTAAGTATGTCTGATCGCATTTATTTCGACACTAGTTATTTGAGAGAATATATTGTGGGCGAAATAACATATTTATTAGCGAGTAATGCAGTGATATTTATTTTAGAAATAAATATCCATTACTCAAGGTCTAATAAATGTGGTGGAGGAAATAAAGAAAAATGTAAAAAAAAGTACACACCATGTATATTAGTATATACTCGCCGTGTAGTTTTTCTTCGGGATTTGTGAAAAATAATATTATTTATTTAATTAAATGATATTGTGTGTAATTCGCTAGGCGCATGTCAAGAAATAATAATATTCAACTATTATTATTAGACATGGGGTCTTACTAAGAATTAAATGAAATGAATAAATTCTTTCGAGTAATCAATTCATTTTATTATTCTAATTATTTTAAAATTCCAATTACATTATTCTCATTTAGCCCAACCATTTTTCTGGTTGGGAACAATTGATTTGGAAAAACTCTCAGGCCAAGAGAGAATTCCTTTTCCACTAAGAACGCTCTCAAGTTACGAGAGATAGATCCACATCCACCGGATCAAGGAGAACAAAGGTGGAAATCGCAAGTGAAGGTTCTTCCGTGGTAGCACCTAGAGGTCCCTTCGATGACATCCAGAGATATGTGCAGAACGTGTGGATCACCGCTAGTGGAATCCTACACTTGGATTCTATGACGCAACGACGGATGACATTAGATCGTGACCGAAGACATCAACGAAAAAATAAATCCATCAAGGTAATTCTTACGAATTAATTAAATTAATTATAACCAACATATGATGATCCTCTCAATGGTTCCAGGACCCTCATCTTTCTTTTTCATTCTTCGTTCTATTCCGAAGATCCAGTGTTTTATTGTCATGAAATATCTTGAATTGAACATTGTTTAACACTAAAATTAAAGTTGGGTACTCCCACTAACACACTTCCCCTATGCCCAGAACCTACAAGTGGTATCAGAGTGGTCATATCGTTGATTATAATTATCTAGTTTTTCGTTGGTGATTTACACATTAAATAATTTAGTTTTTTCACTTCATGTTAATCATTCTTTAAATATGAATCTCAAGATCTATTCCTCCTCTATCATTTCTCATTCACCATATAGAAAAGAATTTTTCGTTTAATTTTGATTAAAATAAAATAGAGTATCTCATCCGGAGGTGCCAAACATTCCTGGCTATATAACACCAGAATACATGGCATGTATTCAGAAGTACATGCCGTGTAGTCTAGGTTCAATGCATCAGATTGGTCCGCCAAATTAGATCGTGTATTGGATCCTACCTAAGTCCTAAATGACACTATGTGTTGACTAGGAACAGATGGCACACGATTTCTGGATTACACGCCGTGTGGTCCATTGAACATGACATGTAGTCCCTTCAGGTTATGGTTGGACCGTGTACCCCGTACACAACTTTCCCGGCTAGAAACCGTGTAACGCGGAAACTACACGACGTGTGTACCACTAAAAACTCCATGTACTCTGAAACTTTTCAATGTACATCAACACGCAATGTCCCTGGGTGTGTACTTCAGATGGACAGTGAAAAAAAGTACACTCTGTGTAGTCGGAACTACACGCCGTGTACTCATCCAAATTATGTAGATTTATTAAAATTTATTATTATATTATACAAACCCTTGAGACGTGTACCATAGGGCAGGCGTAAAGCTGAGGCACAACACGTGATAGGTGTTTTATAAATATGTGTTTAAATTAACAATTTGCATAATGTTCATTTTACTCATTGGGTAGTTATGAACATGAATTCACTAGATTACCTCCAATATACAAGTTACCTACAAAGATAATTATAAATCAATTTATTTTTTAAAAATTATAATGGATGAGAATCTCAAGGAAATTTAGAAAAAGGGTTTATGATAAAAGGATTGATTAATTAAAGACAATTAATTTATTCAAGCATGATTTATCTTAAACAAGAACGATTAAAGAATTTAATGCTAGTTTTATTTATGCATAAATATCGTTGCATGTATGGATGATCCTGAGGTAGACCAAGACCTTTGTATGTGAATGGTTTCTTATTATTTATTTATTTAAATTAAATTTTTTGTCCTACGAGCCTTCTCCTCATTAATATGTAGGGCCTGCATGTCCACGGTTTCATTTATGTAAAACCCCCCTTTTACCCCTCACCTACAAGTGAGATAAATGCATATGTAATGGATGGAGCTCCCAAGCGAGTGGAAGCAGCTAAAGTCAGGAGCCAAGGTGAAACCAATACAAGGAGATACAAAGGTGGACGGGTGGAAAGATGTAAACATGAACCCAAAAGGTTCATGGTATTTCTCTCCTAGGTCTTGGGTTAGTTTATCAACTGCTAGATAAAATAACCAATAGAACAAGATCATTATCATACCATTTATTTTATTTTTGTCAGTTTCACGGTTTATTTATTGTGGGTTATTGTCACGATCACACAATTAATGATTTAAAAAAGCACGCAAGATGTAACTAAAATAAAGACCAGATTATGCGTAAATATTATCTTAAACATTGTTAATCACTTAAGTATATATCACTTAATTTTAACAAACATGTAATAAATGATAATAAATTGGAAATTTACGTATAAGGATAAAATACCTCAAAGAAATATTAAGTCAGTATAGCCTTCCATAATCTTGGTTAGAATCGAACCATAGTTCAAAGTTCTTGAACAACCCTAGTTGGGGTGCTTTTAATTATCAGGGAATTATAATTCAAGGTTTTGGGTTGAATTAACTTGGTTCGCATCAAGGGTTGACTTCCACTGCAGGACTTGGTGTGACCAAGAGGCAAAGGTTGAGGAAATCCAAAAATAAAAGGATTTCAGGATTGGGGAGTCCACTCAGCGGATCAAGGAGTTGCGAGTTAATGGAGTTGGAATTAGAAATTCCTAACTAAAACCCTTCAAGTTTCTTGAACAACCCTAGTTGGGGTAATGCTAAGGGAAATATAGATCCTTTACACTAGAATATTCAGGAAACAGAATATTCCGAAGTTAATGGTGATGGCTATTGGATTTCAATAAAATAGTGGGAGACTAATAAGTATTAATTTATTTATTTGTCTCAGTTTTATAATAAAGTACTAAACCTTTTCTCATCTTAATTTATAGAAACTAAAAGAAAATTGACTTCAAACATATCATTCAGAACCATACTCTAGAAGGAAAACCTTCTCACCAGCACCAATTTCCAAGAGTGGTAGAGGCGTTTATGCGTCATCCTTCACCACGAGAGGAAATTGTATGTGCTGGAAGAACCTGTTCCAGTTGCACCTAGAAAAGAGGCCAGTGATGGGGAAATATATCTCTATGCGAAACATATGGATGATGCCACATATGTCCAATGTCTCATGCTATCAGCCATGTCTAATGAGCTCTTGAAGAAACATGAAAACATGGACGTGTATAGCTTGATATTTCACCTTAAGGATCTCTACCAAGAGAAGGAAAGACATGAGAGATATGAGATCTCTAAAGCTTTCCTTACAACTATGCTTGGAGAGTCTTCACCAGCTGGTCATCATATAGTCAAGCTTATTGGATACATTGAATGCCTAGACATATTAGGGATTAAATTCCTGGATGAGTTGTGTATATATCTCATCCTATCATCACTGCCCAAGACCTTATCTAGCTATATTGTCAACTAAAACATGAGAAATAATGAGAAGAGTCTATCAGAACTTTTGAACTTAATTATCCAGGTAGATAATGACATGGGGCATGAAAAACCCACAGTCCTTATGGTGAATAAGAAAAAGAAGGAAAAGGAAAAGGGTCCGAGGAATTATAAACAGTTTAAAGCCCCCCAAGCACCATCCCTACAAGAATGGGAAGATCCATAGGTAGGGAAAGTAATGGGAGGCGGTGTGTTTTTCATGTGGGAAGCAAGGCCACTAGAAGAGGAACTACACCCAGAAGCATTGGGACACTAAAGGTGCATTTGTTATCGAGTGTAATCTTTCCATTTCTACACATTGGGTATTAGATACAGCTTTTGGGGCTCACATCTGTATTCAAATGTAGTAACCAAGTTGATTTGGAAAGATTTCCAGAGGATAGGTGGATCTTCGAGCTGCCAATGGCGCAAGGCTGGCTGCATTGGACATTGGTGACTACCATATCTCATTTCTGGATGGGATGATTTTGGTTTTACATAACTTTTATTATGTGCCTAGTGTTACCAAGAACATAATTTATTTATCTTGTTTGGATATGGATGGATTTATTTCCAAGTTTGGAAATAAGGGTTGTCTCTTTTATAAGAACAATGTATGTTATGGTATGGAACATTTAAATAATGGTGTGTATGTATTAAATTACGAAAACCAAGTGTTGACAATCAATAACGAAACAAACTCACATGACTCATACATCACCCAGTTGTTGCATCATCGTCTCGGTTATGTAAATGAGAAGCGCTTGAAAAATCACTTCCAAGATGTCTATTTAGACTCTACTGAGCTAAAACCACTTGATAGATGTCACGCTTGTTTACAAGGTAAAATGACTGAGTCGTCTTTCAGTGGACATGGTGAAAGGGACACAAAGCTTCTAGGTTTAGTGCACATGGATGAATATGAACCATTTACAGTAGAAGATAGAGGTGGATATTTTTACATCATTACTTTTACCGATTATTTGATTAGATATGGCTATGTCTACTTAATGAGGTATAATTCAAAGTCCTTAGAGAAATTTAAGGAATTCTAGAATGAATTAGAGAATCATCTTGGTAAGAAGATAAAGAAACTTCGATCGGATCGAGGTGGAGAATATCTGAACCAATAGTTCATCGATATTCTATTGGAGTCTGGGATTCTATCTCAGCTCACTCCTCCTTATACACCATAGTGGATTGGTGTTAGTGAAAGGAGGAACCACACCTTGTTGGACATGGTGAGGTCGATGATGAGTAATGCAGATCTTTCATTATCCTTTTGGGGAAATGCATTACAAACTGCAACATACACATTAAACCAAGTACCAACTAAGGCGAAAAATGGAATTCCCTCTGAGTTATGGAATGGAAAGAAACCCATTTTGTCACATACACATGTATGGGGATGCAAAGCATTTATTAAGGCCTTCTCAGGAAACAAACTAGCACCTCGGGGCACGAAGTGTATCTTTATAGGATATCCCAAGGAAACTAAAGGATATTACCTATATAACCCTTCAGATAAGAAAGTGATTGTTTCCAGAAAAGCTATGTTTCTTAAAAGGGATGAAATCCTCAAAAAGTATAGTGTGAGAATGATTGACATCGATAAAGTTTATGCTCAAGATATATAGGAGTTGGTATAGGAACAAGTTCCATAGGTCCCCATGGAAGAGGTTACAGAAACACAAGTACTGTGTAGGAGCTCAAGAGAGGTAAGGGAACTAGAGAGATTTGGTTTCCTAGTCACTGAGGATGGTGAATCATTATTGTTGGACAATGATGAACCTCTCTCCTACAAGGAAGCAGTAGAAATATCATAATCTGCAAGATGGATAGAAGCTGTGAATTCTGAGAAGGAATCCATGTATCAGAACCAAGTTTGGGTTCTGGTTGATGATCCAGTTGATGTAAAGCCCATTGAATTCAAATGGGTATTCAAGAGAAAACTGGACATGGAAGGTCAAGTTAGAACCTATAAAGAAAGGCTAGTGGATAAAGTATTCAGACATCATCAAGGAATTTACTATTATGAAACCTTCTCTCTAGTTTCCATTTTTGAATCCATAATAATCATACTTTCCATAAAAGCTTACCATGACTACGAGATTTGGAAAATGGATGTCAAAACAATATTACTAAATGGGAACCTTTAGGAATATGTCTATATGACACAACCAGAAGGGTTTGTGACACCAGGTGAAGCCAAACGGGTTTTCAAGTTGCATACATCTTTTTATGGATTAAAACAAGCATCGAGGTCATGGAACATTATATTTGATGAAGCCATAATGGAATTTGGTTTCATTAAGAATGAATGTGATCCATTTTTTTATAATCCGTTTAATGGGAATGAGGTCGTTGTCTTTGTAGTATATATTGATGACATATTTCTTTTTGGAAACGATGTATCAGTATTATAATCAGTTAAGGATTGGTTGAACAAATGTTTCTCCTTGAAGGACTTTGGTGAAGCAGCCTACATTTTAGGGATCAAGATCATACGTGATAGATCCAAGAGGATAATTGGACTAAGATAGGTTACATACATTGAACATATACTAAGGATATTTAGTATGGAACAATCCAAGAGGGGATTGGTTCTATTTTCAAATGGCCTACATCTTTATAAGAAAATGTGTCCTCATACATAACAAGAGAAAGATAGAATGTGTAAGATCCCATACACTTTGGCTATAGGATCCATCATGTATGTCATGTTATGTATCAGGATTGATGTTGCCTATGCACCGAGCATGGTAGGAAGATATCAAGCAGATCTAGGAGAACATCATTGGATTGTTGTTAAGACTATCCATAAGTATCTAAGAAGAACTAAGGATATGTTCCTGGTATATGGAGGAGACAAGGAGCTTGTCATCAGAGGGCATGCTGATGCTTATTTTCACAAAGATCAGGTCAATCTGAAGTCACAATCTGGATATGTTTTCTGTCTCAATGGAGGAGCTGTGAGCTGGAAGAGTTCAAAGAAGCTTGTTGTCTCCGATTCAACAGCGGAGTCCGAATATATAGCGGCTTATGATGCATCCAAGGAATTTGTCTCGATTCAGAACATTGTTTAGGAGCTTGATGTGGTTCCTAGAAGTAAATATCCTATCACATTGTATTGTGATAATACTGCAGTGGTGGGTCTTGCAAAAGAACCAAGGTCACGTCAAGGGCCAAAGCACATATTCCAGAAGTATCACCTCTTGAGGTATTTATATCAAAGGGGTGAATTTTCTGTGAGCAGATTGTCTATTGAAGAGAACATGGCAGAACCCATGAATAAAGTCCTATCTCAGCAGAAGCATGAATATCATGTGAGAGCTAGTGGGTTAAAGGTTGTTAGCAGTTGGATCAAGTCCAATTGGGAGTCAATTGAAGTTGGTGGCCTAGAACCAAAAAATTTGTACTTATTCATTAATAAATACATTATCACATCTTGATTGTTCTTCTGCGTGACAATGCATGTCATAATGTCCTAAGGATAACTGTTGCATTAAAGGGTCATAATAGATCCCTGTTATGATGAGAACCCAGAAGTTCTATAACACTGTTCTTGAATATATGTTCTATGGCTGGATGATGCTATTTGAGGGATAAAAATAATACAGGCCATTATGGGTGAGTACTCATAACACTTTGAGGCACCTTCTCATGATGTGATCCCTTGGTAATATCTAATAGGATGTTATGAGAATGAGAGCCTGGAGTAGGAAATCAACATTTCCTAGTGTCATTGGATGTTCCTATCTGTGGACATGTGTATTGGTCCTTAGACTTTAAGATTATTATTAATGGGTATTAGAACTCATGCACTTAGATGTATTGAAAAAAAAACATGACGAAACACTATTCGCAGTGAGGTAGGATATGTTGGGTACGCCACGAGTAGTACTAAATTAATAGATAATGTGAGAAAGTATTTGTCCCTTATTTTCCATAACGGAAGTAGATATCTTGGGCCCTTTGATGGAATTGATATGACCTAAATAAATCCATGGCCATGGTAAGGTATGTGAGAGTTAAATTCTGGGAAGTCAAAGAAAGAATAATCAAGCACATGGGTTGATGGCACTGTCATGCAACCCGCTTGATTAGAGATATCGAGACAAAGGGATTATATTACACGATAAGCATTCGTAGGAGGTGACACGTCATTGCGACGTTAAATTATTTCTCTATGGGTGCCTTGACATGTTTATAGATGCTAACCTTGGACTTTAGGTAGGCTCTGCCTAATTCCACTGAGAAAGAGGCCTAGATGGTCACACAATATGTTTGTCCAAGTATCTTAAGTTAAATATTAATTTAAAAAGTTAAATAATGATTATTCCTGATTGTGGTTTAATAATTATTTAAGGATGCCTGATCGCATTTATTTCGAAACTAGTTATTCGAGAGAATATATTATGGTCGAAATAACATATTTATTAGCGAGCTATGAAGTGATATTTATTTTAGAAATAAATAGCCCTTACTCAAGGTCTAATAAATTTGGTGGAGGAAATAAAGAAAAATGGAAGACAAATGTACACGCCGTGTATATTAATATATACACACCGTGTAGTTTTTTTCGGGATTTGAGAGAAATAATAATATTTATTTAATTAAATGATATTTGGTGTAATTTTCTGGGCACATGTCAAGTAATAATAATAGTCAACTGTTATTATTAGACATGGAGTCTTACTAAGAATTAAATGAAATTCATAAATACTTTCGGGCAATCAATTTACTTTATTATTCTAAGTATTATAAAATCCCAATTACATTATTCTCATTTAGCCTATCCATTTTTGTGGTTGTGCACAATGGATTTGAAAAAACTCTCAAGACAAGAGAGAATTCCATTTCCACCAAGAACACTCTCAAGTTATGAGAGATAGATCCACCTCCACTGGATCAGGGTGATCGAAGGCGGACATTGCAAGAAAAGGTTATTCCGCGGTAGGACCCGATGATCTCTTCGACGACATCCAGAGATACGTGGAGCATGTGTGGATCACCGCTAGAGGAATCATACACTTGGATTCTATGACACAACGACGGATCACATCAGATCATGACCGGAGACATCAACAAAGAAATAATTCCATCAAGGTAATTCTTGTCAATTAATTAAATTAATTATAACCAACATATGATGATCCTCTCAATGGTTCCATGAACCTCCTCTTTCTTTTTCTTTTCAACATTCTAGTCTAAAGATCTGGTGTTTTATTATCATGATGGATCTCAGATTGAATGTTGTTTAACGCTAAAATTAAAGTTGGATACTCCCACTAACGCGCTTCCGCTGCGCCCGAATCCTACAGAACGTACATATCACATGCAATAAATATGTCCATATCATGAATAATGCATTCCAATGTATATCACCATGTGTTTATCATGATTCATGCATACTCATCTCATTCCATACTGGTCCATGAGTATAAATCTCAAGAACCAATATCATCATAAAATAATTACATCCACAACATGTGAATCACATAAGATGAAATAACATAAACTATAAAAATAAAATAGTATAAACATAAATCCACCCATGGGAACTCTGATTTTCCCCTAAAAATGGGTTAACTAAACCATGAAGAATATTGTTACCAAGTCCAAAAACATCCTAGTATAATTTTACCTTTCTAAAATAGTAATGAAACAACAAAGAAACCTAGTTTCCTTTGATTCCACATTGCAACGTCCTCCGATTTGGAACTCTCTCACATGGATAAAAAGGGTTGGTTATGAGAATTAAATAGTGACTTCCCATATTCCATAGGCTTCCAAATAGTAGCAGGGGTTTGATATGATAGTGGGGAGAATATACCCCCTAGTTACTGATTTATAACACAATAGTAAAATAAAATAATAATTAAAAAATAGTGAATAAATATTGTAAACAATTCAATAGAGTAGAAAACCAACAACGGTAGACAACTAAATTATCCAATAAATAAATAAGGAATAATGTAATCACATGATGGAATGTAACTAAATGTCATGATATATGTAATAAAAATAAATGACTAATAGAATCAAACAAAGACTCAAAAGTCCCGAGTCCCGAACCCCAGGTCAATATCATATCCAAATTCTAACCTATCCAACAAGAAGCAATCAACAACATGATCCTTTTCTCTTATCCAATCCTAAGTCCATGTAATCTACTTGGGTACTAAATGGTGGCCCTAATAGGGTGTGAGTATAACTCAGTAGCTCAACATGACAATTTCTAAAAAAATCAGTTTGAAAAAATGAGTGCAATAATGAAATAACAAGTTTGTTAATTAATTAAAAAATAAAATTAACACCACATCAACCTGCTTCGGCACCATGCCATAATGTCTATGAGAATGCATCAAAAACATGCCAACCATAACCATTTAACCATGGTAAAACATAACCTTCCTTGATTCCATGATGGAATGACTCTAAAAGTGTCTCACAACCATGACAACCATAACCATATAACCAAGTTATAAATTAAACAAATACAGGTTTAATCTTATATATAATCATTTTAGCATTGAATTAGTTATGAACTCGATATATATGAATTTAAACATGTTTCACTGGGCATAGCCCAGTATATTATCATTTTAAAATGTGTCAATGGGCATAGCCTGCTATATAAACATTTCATAATGCCAATAGGGCATAACTCACTATATAAGTATTTCATCATAAAAACTGGTCCAATGCCCTATTTAAGCATTACAACATGTGTCACTAGGCATAGCTCTCTATATAAGTATTTCTGCATGTGTCATTGGGAAACACCCTATATAAGCATTTCATCATAGAAATTACAACATAAGTAATTTAAATAAGGATATCAAAATATACATCATATGGATAAATGGATAATTATAAAAATTATCATTTATCTTTAAATTAAAATTTTCATAAATCAATTGGTCATAACTAATAACATGCCAGTTATCTCAATAAAAAAACCAATCCACGGTGAATCTATATCAATAAAACTCCCTAATCTCATGTCATTCTACACACACTTTAATCCACTAAACAATTAATTTATATTCAAGGGTTTTCTCACCCAAATGATAGCCACAAGGCAAGTCAATAAAAAATTGGATCTAAAGGGACTCCAAGGAATAATTTAATTCATTCCTTTTTAATTTATTTAGTGCACTATATGTTGGTGGAATTACAATATTTCACATATATGAAAATTATAAAAACCATAAAGTTAAGGTTTAAATCCCATAACTTTAATTAATGATCAACCAATGATTTTAGAAGGATTCACCAATATAAAAAGAAATACATAAATGATCGCAAAAAAGGTTCCTAGATCATAACCAATCAAGATAAAAACCAACAACACACATGATCATAATATTACACCACAAAAATCGGAGATTGATAGAGGAGAATATAAAACTGAAGAAAAACCACTTACCATGGATTGGATTTCTCAAAGTGGATGTCCGGAATCAAGGGTGGTGCTCCAAAATCACATGGAAAATTCCCTAGGGTGGAGAGGAGAAGTCATCATGTGATTTAGAAATAAAAATCAACACATTAAATTTTTCTAAAAACCTTCTATTGAAATTACATGATGTGTAATATAGTTACACATCGTGTAATTATTTTTAGAGGGATTCACTGAAAATCCCATCGCCTTACCTTAATATGAAATTCTCCTGATCATTACATGATGTGTAACCCATTTACATGGAATGTAAATGTTTTGTAAATGTTTTTCATCCCAATTTCCTTATAAAATACTTGATCCCTCATTAAGGATTATTAACTTACCAAGAACCCATGGAAACAGTTGATCCATTTACCCAAACTCCATTAATTTAAAGTGATACCGAATCACTCTCTGTGTGGATCCTTTCTGGTTTTTATCAAGTTTCCTCACAACCCAAGTCCGTGTTCATTCAGAAAAACAAACATCCATGAAGATTAAGTTATTTCCCCCAACAATCTCTCTCTGTCTCTGAACAAGACTCGACCACCAAGGCCCAAATGAAAAACTCAAAGAGGGTTGTACTTATAAAAAGAAGAGATCTTAAATCATGCATGATAGAAGGAGGGTAGATGTTAATGTCCTTCATGTTCACTATACCATACTACTATTTTTATGGAAGTGGTTGTGATGTGATGTCCCTGGTGTCTTCGAGTGAGATGAGATGTGACAGTGTTGTGGGGTGGTTTCCCAGGTGTATACGGGCATGATGTGATGTGACCGTGTTGTGTGGAAGTTGTATATGTTATTTGGATTATATGTGAGCACTACAATGTACGACATTGGGGGTGTAAGAGTGGAAAATAAGTGGGAAAGTGGTGTGGGGTTCCCTTTATCAATATTCTTCTTATTATGTTATTATAATTGGATAACATTATTTTTGAGCATTCCTTGGTGTGATTGGGATGGATAGTTGACATGTATAAGGTTTTTTGATTCTACTGTTTTTTCATTGGTTCATTTGTATTCTTCTTTCACATGTCTAAGAGAGACTTTGGTTTTCTTACAGAGTATACTTGTATGCTCACCCTATGTATATAAAGTTATTTTTATTTTTCCAAGAGGATTATGTAGATCATGATGGATAGTATTAACTTAGACCTTTTTGGATAGTTTTTATATCCCTACATTACCTTTGCTTTTGGGTATATACTTTTGGAGAATTTTATCCATATCAATTTTATTTATGCAGGAATTAAATGATGGTTTCAGTTTCTTTTTATTTTATTACAAGGAGTTACTTGTGAATGATTTATCTTATAGGATGATCCTATATTTTTATAGAGGGCGATGCCTCGTATTTTATGAGATTATTATACCCTTGGTGATAGTCTCCAACCTCGGGACTATTAGAGTCGGGACACAAGGTCAATATATATTTCTTCTCATTACGATATCATTATCAGGAGGGGGTCGTGAGAACGTATGTGTATGTTTATGTGCATGTGTATGTATGTGGATATACATATTTGTATGTTTGTGTGTATGTGTGTATGTATGTGTATGTATATCTGTATGTGTATGTGTATGTATGTGTGTGTATATGTATATGTATATATATGTTTATGTGTATGTGTTGGTATACGTGTATGTGTATGTATGTGTATGCATATGTATATTTTTGTGCGTGTATATGCATGTATATGTATGTATGTGAATATATGTTTACATATCTGTATGTATATGTGTATGTGTATGTGTATGTGTATGTGTATGTGTATGTATCTGTAAGTGTATGTGTAATTGTATGTATGTATATGTATGTGTATATGTATGTCTATGTGTATGTGAATGTATATGTGTATGTGTATGTGTATGTGTCTGTGTATGCATATGTATGTGTTTGTGTGTTTATATGTATGTATATGAATGTGTATGTGAATATATAAGCATATGCATGTGTGTATATATATGTATGTAAAGTGTATGTCTATGTATATATATATATGAATATATCAATATATAATATGAAAATCTATTTTTTCAATAGGACTTATCTCATTATAGTAATTGTAAAATTTTATCTGTTTTTAACATTTATTTATTTAATATTATTTATTCATTTTTAACATTTCCCCATTTTTAGTATTTTCTTTAATTAATTTATTTTTAATATTTTATCATTTTTAATATTTATTCATTTAATGTTTTTTAAATATATTCAAATTTGGGTGTCATTTATAGTTTTTTAAATATTAATATTTAATACTTTTAATATGTATGTAATTTATATAATTAATATTAATTATTTTTTTATTTTAATATATTTTTATTTAAATATTTATAAAATAATTACTTATTCATTAATAATTAGTACCTCATTATAAATCCCTTGCTTTTAAACTTAATTTCTAATATTTTTGTATTTTAATATTTTTTATTTTTAAATATTTCATTAATTTATATAATTAAGATTATTAATTCACTTTTAATTTTCTTTGAAAATTTATCCATTTTTAATTATTAAGTTTAATTCATTTTTAATATTTATTCACTTATTATTGTCTATTAATAATTATTAAAAATTCTTTTTTAATATTTTGGTAATTTATACATTGTTTACATTTATTCATTCAATATTTCTATAATTTATTTATTGTTAATATTTATTTATAAATATTTATTTATTAATATTTAAAATTTATAATATGTTTGTAATTTACATAATTAATATTTATTAGTACCTATTTTAATATTTTTGATTTCAATCTTTATACATTTATTATCACTTCATTTTTAATTAGGAATTTATTTTAAATAGTTTTAATTTAAAATAAAATTTTATAATTTATATTTTTTTAATAGTTAATCTTCCATATTTTTTGAACTATATATAATTTATTTCATTTATTCATTTTTAGTATTTTTGTGACAAACATAATTAATATAATTTATTAATTTATCATAATATTAAGGCATTTATCATAATATTAATAAATTTATTAATAACATCAATATAATTATTATGGTATATTTATTTTTAATATTTTTTGTGCCAACGAGCCTGTAGCCGAGTGGTATAGGCTCCTGATTTACGTCCAAAAAACATCAGTTCAAAATTAGGTAGGTGTGGATTTTTGAGTTACTATAGCTGTTATTGTATCAGTAGAACCATTCCCCCAAATTAGGCCTATGACCCATATAATTGGGCCTTTGGGACACCATTGGCCTTCCATACACTAGGCCTCTAAGCCACCACAGAGAAACATGTGATGCATAATGGCCAGCGAATTAGTGTAACACAATAGGTTGGCAGTGCAACTCTACTTCAAACAACATTTTTGAGTGCACATCATAGAATAACGATTCGTGCGTTGGCACCAATCAATTGGCCTTCTAACCACATAGGTCTGAGGGGTTCTCTTCCATGAAATTGTAAAGGGTAGCATAGTGTGATGGTTCTTGGAAGAGGTGGTGGAACATTGTGTATATGGTGATGACCAGACATGCGAAGCAAATCATCTTGGCGGGAAGCATTGTATGGTGATTTTCATGCATTACATGGTGGTTAGCTTGAAAGAGTGATAGGTGTGCTGGAACCAATCATCTGGCCCTCTACCCAGACGTGGGTTTAGGAGGGGTGCTCTTCAATTCCATAACAGCAGGGCAGTACAATGCAACAACTGATGGTAGGTGGGGGGCATCACAGCGGGAAGACTAGGGTCACGATGCAAGATTTAACTGCTCATCTTGGGCCTTTTGGTCATCTCATTTGGCTTACACTCCACAGGGCCTTCAGGCCATGAAATTGTAATGGTCATTCAAGCCACTATGCCTTTGTGACAAGGGTTACATCATCCAGTTGAAAAGAGATATTTCTTTCCTTAATAAAAAGGGGGAATTTCCCCTACCTATTTAATATATATTTTTTTATAATTAATTTATTTTTAATAATAATTTTGTTTATTATAAAGTAATTTTAAAAATTCATTTTTATATAATTATTCATTTATTTTTAATTTTAAAATTTTATTTTTAAATATTTTTTAAATATTTTTTAATTATTTTAATTTTTCCCCACTTGTATTTATTAGTTCTATATAAAACGATGACAAAAAAAATTTTATCAGTGCTAACTGATAAGAACAGATAAATTAATTATTCATCACTACTTATCACATACCACTTATAAAGGTATGATTTATTAGTATCTTTTTAGTATTGATAAATTCAGGGATTTATTAGTGGTAAAAATAATTGATAATTATATTGTGATCAGTGATTTCTATTTTAGAGTTTATAAATGTTTATTTTATTTGTTTTTTACTAGAATTGATAAAAAATATTATTATATTTTAAAATAACCCAAACCAAGATCGCACTTGCTCATGCAAGCTAAGATATCATGGAAATTGAATCATATTGTCCTGTCCTTTAGAGATTTCACACGAATAAAACCATAAATCAATTGTATGTTAGTCTTTACTCGTTTTAATATATATTTAATAATTATTCATGATTAATTTTTCTTCTCATTAGGCTCTTCTTGTCATCATGATCTTTTTCTATTGTTTTCATGATTTTTTGGTTCTTCTCCTTTGTTTGAGGGGTATGTGTGAACCGAATAAAATAAGAACATTTAACCCCAACAAGACCAAACTGGGGTTTGCAGTTCAAAGTCAAAAGTTATAGAACTAGAATAACAAGATGCTAGAAAATAAAATAAAGAGTAAGAACATAGTTATTTAACATGATTTGGTCCTGTGGGGACCTATGTGCACATCAAGAACATCACGTAACTCACACATTTTATTAATCTCAAAGAAAAAAATGATACAGGTGAAAACCAACAAGAATCGGAATAACATGAACATTAATTGAAGTATACAAGATTCACAAGCTTCAGAATAAATGAAACTAAAATAATACTTATAGTGCGGGAGTGGGTAGCACTCCAGCGTTCCCATTATCTTTATAATGGAAGATTGATGTGTGATGCACCAGGATTCAAAAGTTCTTCTTCTCCTTTCGGCAGTAGTGGAACTGTCACCGAGAAGGGGATGCACTTCTTCCCACAAGGGATGAAATTGTCTCTACCATAAAACCAACAACGATATGAGGTTGGGGATAGCGAGAGGCCTGGACTGAGCTCTAATGAAGTAATGCGCCGACAACGAGCTAGGTGTTTGCTAGAGGAAATAGAGAGAAAGAATTGAGAGGATGAGAAAGCGGAATGATCAAGATTATGAAGTGATGTGGGTCATAGGGGTTATCACTCCCCTGACACCATGGTTCATCAAAATGGCACAACCAATCTCGAGAGGCTAGAAAGCCACATGAAACAGAATGCCTTCTGCACAATGTAATTGAAGCACACTGGTTGATGACCTAGATGTGTCATGCATCTATGATAATAAATGTAAATGGATAAAAATCCATGGGGATCACCGAAGGACTAGGCACGTTCATGAAATGGGGATGGCTACAAGCCAATTCCCAAAGAAGAAGCTCACATAGAACAGCGGACCAACGCAAATAAGAATGCCCAAATGTTTTAAATTTGAGCATATAATGGAAATAAAAATTAAATTATTTTTCATGCATGAATCAATAACAACATAAATAGAATGATAATAATACTAATAAGAAACATGGAAAATTTAAATAGGAAAACATGAAATTGAATACCATTTTTCATAAATCTCTAAAATTTTCAATTGAAATTGGTGATTTTATTGCACATATAGTTATAGAATAGGAACCAGATTCAATATATCTTAAAAAAATTTTAATTTAGGAAACACCACAAATTTAGTCAGACTACCAATGAAGTTATCATTAGTGTGTATCTTATTGATAGACAAAGTCTCATATTCTACAACATCTCTAATTATGTGTAGTCTATTGTCTATGTTCTTTGATTTACCATGAAAAACTAAATTTTTGGAAAAATGAAGGGATAATTGACAATTATAATATACATTTATAATATAATTGAAAATGTTAAGTTTATAAGACATGAATTTAATCCATAAGGATTATTTCACTGCATCAGTCAAGAAAATATACTCAGATTCTATGGTTGAAAGAGAAAACGGAGACTTCATGTTGCATTTCCAAGAAATGGGGACACCATCGGAAGTGAACACCTAACAAGTAAAGGATTTTATTGTGTAAATATTACCTACATAGTTAGATTCTACATATCCAACCATAATTTAGGAAGTGAAAAAATATTTACCATAACACATAGATAGAATAGACCTACATGATATGTATATAAGAATCCACTTAAGGGCATTCCAATGGGGCTTCCTAGGTGTGGAAATAAATCTTTTAAGAGTGAAGATTTCATAAGAAATATCTGTTCTGGTGGAAATTATAGAGTACATAATGCTACCACCCATATTAACCTAAGGTATTTTAGGAATAAATTGAATATCATCATCAGAAGTGGGTTCTTATGACAAATTAAATTTAAACTATTGTCTAAGGGGTGCATTGACATGTTTGAGATATTCATACTTGTTCCACTATGGAATCTTTAAAATGAAACCATGATGAGATATGTAAATAAATTTATTTACTATATCTAGAATTATTTTAACGTCTAATCTTTTCCTAGATATAGCTAAGTCTTTCATTTCAAACTCACCTTTATGTTGGTATTTTATAGTAATGATGAGGCTCATGTTTTTATAAATGATAAGTGCATAATCAACATAAAGCATCAGAAAAAGCATATAATTTTTAGTTGTTATAAAATAGATAAATGAATCATATTGACTCCATGTGAACTGATTATGTAACATTAAGAAATCAAATTTCATATACCACTACCTAGAGGCTTTTTTCATTCCATACAATGATTTATTAAATAAGCATACTTGATTTAGTTTGAATTTCTTATAGTAACCATCAAGAGGCTTCATGTAATGATTATCATTTAAATCACTATGTATGAATGTAATATTTACATCAAGTTGTTAGATGTCAAGATCAATATAGGAATAAAAATAATGTAAAATATGAATTGAACAATTATTGAAAATAGGGGATAAAATTTCAGAAAAATTAACAACTTAAGTTTGAAGGAAACCCTTAGCAAATAACTTTGATTTATAATTAATTTTATATACATTATTTTTGTCTTATTTCGATTTATAAATCCACTAAGAACCAATTATCTTATTATTATGTAGTTTGTTAACAATAGTCCAAGTGTGGTTTTTTACTAAATTGTTCATTTCTTTATCTATGTAAAAGTCCCTCTTTTTTGAGTCTTTTTCATTTAAGGATTTCATATAGGTTTGAGGAACATAATGTATAATATCTTTGGACACACAGAAAAAAAAGAATCCATATCATACTGGATGAACCGAGTAAGAGGTCTTGGGACTCACCTTTCTCTATCTCAGGTCAACTGGTAGCCCCTATAATTGGAATGAGGTTTTGGTTTAGAATATGAACTATAACTAGACTCAGAATCATCCCCAATGGTGGGATGATGTGTAGGTATAGTGGGTTTGACAACAACCTTATAATATGTCACGAGATCATCTTCATCAGCTTGTTCTAAGGCTTGTTTTGGGCTTCTAGATGTGGCATACATTGTTTTAGGAGAATAGGATGCACAGAACACTACATGCATACTTATAATTTAGTTTTGTTAACCAGGTTTATCTACCAAAATATTATACCACTTAAACCCCTTGGGATACCAAAAAATTCATTTGAGAGATCTTGGTACCATTTTATCAGTTTTAATGTGAGAAAAATCAGTAAACCCAAAGACTCTTCATTAGGTATAGGAGAGAGGCTTACTATTCCACAATTCTTTAGGTATTTTAAATTGATTTTTTTGAAGAATTAAACCTATTAATTAGGTAGAAAACAATGCTAATAACCTCTACCCAGAATGATTTTGGGAGACCCGAGCATGCAAGAAAGCTCTAGACTCTTTCTAAAATAGTCCTATTCGTTCTCTCTACTTGGCCATTTTTTGGGTGGTTTCCCTGACATTCCTATGTATTTTAATACCTTTTTATTCAAAAAATTGAATGAATTTAGTGGATATGAATTCCTTCCCATTATCTATTCTCATGGTTTTAATTTTCTCACAAATTTTGTTTTCAACTAAATTTTTATAGCCTTTAATGGTTGGGAAAACATTAGATTTATTTTTTAGAATATATATCAATAATATTTCTGGAATATTCATTTATAAAAGTTACAAAATGTTAACCTTTACCATGGGAGGTATTCCTAGATATCCCCATAGGTTAGAATATATTTATTTTAAGGGGATGGAAGCTTTAACGGAGTGCCTATTTAAAGTAACTCTCTTGGGTTTTCCTATAACAAAATATTCACAAAATAGAAGATTGGAAGGTATGATGTCACACAATATCCCCATTCTTGTTGTGTTCTTCTTGTCCTTTGGAACTAACATTTCCCAATATTCTATTCCAAATCATAGTATTATCAGTGTTGGTGTTATCGACACTACCCTACTACCTTGAATGGGTCTTTCTATTCAAGACAAATAGCCTATTGATAATAAACCACTTAATGATGGTTCTTGAGCCTTTAGAGTTTTTAGACAATCCATTTCAGACCTAAAAGTGAACTGCTTATGTTCTACAATCCATAAAGAAATCAAGTTTCTATGAAGGTTGGGAACCCACCTTTCATTAAGTAAAGTGACGATGGAATGATCATATAATTCTAGTAAAATTGAACATCTTCCCTTAAAATTATAGTAGTTATTATTCCCTAAGAGGACATATCCTTATACCATTTCAACTAATTATTGTAGTGAATATATAAAAGGAAACATGTGAAAGGAATATCTTAAGTCAAGGTCCCACTCTTGATTTAGTTCATGTCTTGAAATTTTTTATACTATACCAGAGTTGTAACATGAGTCAACTAGAAAGGACTGGTTAGTGGGATGTTTGGATTCTGACTAATGTTTTATTTTCCTAAATTCTGGATTAGTATGCCCTAGTTTTACACAATGAAAACATATGAAACTTCTTTCCTTAAAATTAGATCTATGTTTAGGGTAATTATTGTTCTTTCTTTTATCTTTATTAAACTATTTCTTTTTACCATTTTATTGTGGTCTTCACCTAGAAAAAAAACTTCCTTCCTCACCTTTGACTATAGTTTTAGAGTGTAGTTCTTTAGAATCTATGGATGACTTAACCTCTTCAAGGTTTAGTGAGTATCATATATACATCATGTTTTAAAGTAGTGTGATGAAGGAATTATCTAAATATATTAAAAAGATCATTTCTTGATCCTCATCATTGAATGTTATGTTAATTTTGGAAAGATCTAACATAACCTTGTTAAATTTCTTAAGATTGGATTTAATTGAACTACCGAGTTTCATTTTAAATGTAAACTTGTGGAGTTTTTTGATAAAGACTACCAAAAAATGAAGTAGTGATATATAATTTCTCCAATTTAAGCCAAATAATAGAAACATTAGTCTCATAAGAAACATATCTTATATATTTATCACCTACAAAAATCAGTAAAAATCAATGTGATTTAACTAACATATCAGGGGATACATTGTGGTATATAGTAATATTATATATGGTTTCATTTACATTGACAATAGGCTTCTTGAGCCCGTAGATGGCATCAATTAAGACCTACTGAACCAGCAGGGCTCTCATCTTAATTCACCAAAGGTTAAAGTTGTTATCACCATCAAATTTTTCAATTTTGAATATAGTTGTTGACATGGTTAACTGTAGAGTATATTACATGTTCTTGAGGACAAGGATAAGTGTATACCCCCAACAACCAACAAATATCTAGAAAAAACAATGTTTATACAAAGAGATTTGAAATGCTATGAAATATAATATGGGACAGTGGATTTAAAAAATTATTGTGAGATAGATATTGGTTATTTATGAAGTGATCAAAGTGCAGAAATAAAAATAAATAAGAACTGTAAAACAAAGAAACATGAATTGAATTCGATAACAAAAGATAACTAGTGAGGCTCTAAAACTACTTTTTGTGGTGTAAGGGTGAACTAAAAACAAGAAAAATACCAAACCCCAACAAGAATGAATTTGGATTTTTCAATTTGGATTCAAAAGTTACAGAACAAAAAGGAAAAGATGAAATAAATTAAAATAAAGAGAAGGAGAATATTTAATCATCATGTTGCGGTCCTCTGGGGACCAATGTGCATGACAAGAACACCACCCGACTCAACCATTTTATTAAGAACAAATAAAAAAATAGCAACAAGTGAAAACATTCAATAATCAAAATAACATGAACATGAAAAGAATTATACAAGATTCACATGATTTGGAATGAAAATGATAAAATGATACTTATAGTGCTGGAGTGGGTAGAACTTTAATGGTCATGTTCTCTTCACAATATAAGTTTGATTCACCCCAGACCTGGATCCAAAAGTTCTTATTGTTTTTTCTTCACCCATGGAACTATCCATGAGAAGGGCCCACAATTCTTCTTCCAAGGAAGTATGGAATCCCCATAATAGAAGCAATAATGAGACGAGGTGAAGGAGAGAAACAATCTTGTATAGAGCTCTGACAAAGAAAAGTTACAACATAGAGCTAGGGTTTCACGAGAGGAAATCGAGAGCCAGAACCAAGAGGATAAGAAATATGAATGATCAATATTCCAAAGAGATGCAGGGCATAGGGGTCTTCACTCCCATGTCACTATAGTGCCTCAAAATGGCACAACTAATTAGGTGAGTCCATGAAGCCAGGTGAAACAGAACACCAACCGCACAACATAATTGAAGTGCACAGGTGGATGGCCTAGATGTAATGGCTAGAGATTCTAATAAAAGTATAGGGATAAAAGGATGTGGGTATATCCAAATAACCAGACATGCATAAGAAATGGGTCTAGACAAAAGAGAAGGCCCAAAGAAGAATCACATGCGGAACAATGGACCAATGCAAATAAGATGGCCTAGAAGGTTTAAATTTTAGTATATAATGAAAATGAAAATTAAAGAATTTTTCTTACATGAATAAATAAAAATGTAAATGGAATAATAATAATAATAAGAAACATGTAAAATTTTAATATGAAAAAATAAATTAAATACCATAATTCACACTTGGTTATTCACTTGAGGCCAACAGACACAATCTCTATAAAAAATGTTTTAATTTTATGATGCGGTCCACACATCCATTTTCCCTTCATTGTGGTTCTCCCCTCACACTAACCTTCTCAATAGGGTATGTAATTCCTCCCCACACTAACTATTCCTCTCGTGCACTATTGATCACTTTGACTAGTACATGCCAACCTTTCTCTTTTTTTTATTTGTTAATTTTTTTTTATTCTCCAAAATTCTTCTAATATAATATGTAAAATAATTATTTCATTTATCTATTATAATACCACTAATTAGGTAAGGAAAAATAATTAAAAAAATTTAATTAATAATTAAAAATAATTCATAAATTTATGTTATCGACATATAAAACTCTTTTTTCCCTTATGCTTAGATCTCGACGTCACTAAAAAGTAAATCCATAATATCTAAGGATTAAACATCATAGTCAACAAAAAAACAATTTCTAATGAGGAATAAACTTACAAGCCTCACATAAAAATATATTTTCAGCTCCTCACATTTCAAGAAAAACACATATTGGTAAAAAAATAGAAACATAAGAGAGAAACACTTATGAAAATTCCCAACAAAGTAAATTCATAATATAAATTCAAAATAAATAGTTTCATACAAAATTTGTCTATACATTCTATATTATATGTAACATATTTTTTTTGAAATCATGATACATAAAATGTTTGAAAAAACCAATATACTTACGAAATATATTTTATAATTACGTAATTTTTTCATACATAATATAATTCTTCACCTATGGATAATACATAAAAAAATACATATTTTGGTGCCTTTTATAGATGATTCTTGGTTATTATTCTCCCCATTAGTATTTTCCTTTTTCTGATGGATTTTATATTAATTTATAAACAATTTGTGTGGAAGTATGATTTCTTATTTTTATTGTTATTTTACTTTGATCTATAATTTTATTTGAAAAATGAAAAATAATATCAATTTTTTATATCAATTTCATAATTCACTTGGTGAAATAATAAAAAATAGTTATTTTTTTGATCTTTCATTTAAATTTTTTTTGAAAAATTCAATCAAACATTTTTTCCCATTATAATTAATATAATTCACCCAATATTGGTAAAATTAATTTTATAAGCTTAATTTTTTTTAAATTTATATAAAAAATGATGACTATATTGGTGTGTATATAAAGTGTATCAGTTTATGATTATAAGATCATAACTTATAAGTATTTTTATTTTTGATAAATATGAAAATTTATTAATAAAATATGATGGATATGAATAAAAAATGAATGGGTGATAATCATATGAAAAAATGAGTTTGAGGATGAGGTTAAAGTGTTCAAAATGCTTTCAAAATATGATTCATATAGGCCTTCTAAAATATTTTTTCTATGTTTACATTGTTATTATTCAAGTCTAATTAGTCCAGAGGAGTTGGATGAGCACTTGAACTTTCATGGAATAGATCAATGTTATAAATTTTGGACTTAACATTGGGAAGAATTAAATATAACATTTTATTGGGAAAACATTTTTTTAATGACCATTCGATATGATTAAAAGTGTGAATGATGATGAATATCATATAGAGGTTATGATTACTGGTGTAACAAAATATGCAGATTATATTGATGAAATGAAAATGATAGTTGAATATGGACTCCATGATTATCCAAATATATTTCCAAAGTTAATGATCTGAGAAAATATTCCATTATATGTTGGTTGTACTAAATATACAACATTATCATCCATACTGAATCTATATAACGTAAAATATGGAAACTAAGGGAGTAACACAAGCTTTACTCAATTTCTTTCTCTCATGAATGATATGATACCATATGATAATGAGATTCCTCACTAAATATATAATGCTAAACAAAAGCTATGTTTAATGGGAATGATCTTCAGATAAATATAGGCATGTCAAAATATATGTATATTGTTTGACAAAGACCATGAATCACATAAAAAAAATTTCCAAAGTGTGATGCATCTTGATTCAAGAAAGATGAATCAAGTTATTCAATAGTTTCTTGACACTTTCCATTCATCCTCATGTTTAGGTTCTTATATGGAAGTGCTTAGAATGAAATAAAATTTACTTGGCACAAAAATAAAAGAAATCAAGATAGGAAACTTATTCACCTAAAAAACTGACCTTAGTGGAATAAAATTTATCATGAGTATCCTTAATTTGGAAACAATCCAAGAAACCTTTTCATTGCACTATCTATAGATGAAATTAATCCTTTTGGTGAAAAAAGTATCACTCACAGTGAATGACTATATATGTTTGCAAGTTATAACTTTCCACCATGGTCATGCATGATGCAAAAACACATTATACTATCTCTGCTTATATAAGACAAAAATTTCCAGGTAATGATATTGATGTTTATTTGGATCCATTGATCAAAGATTTTAAATTAATGTGGGATTCAAGTGTTAATTTTAATGATGCTTATAGAAATTACAACTTCACATTGAGAGATATGTTTTATTCAATGATAAATGAATTTCCTACTTATGGAAAATTTTCATGATATAATATTAAGGGAACTTTAGGGTGAATTTTTTTAACAAGGTACACAATCAGTTAGTTTGAAACATTCCCTAAAGACTGTATTTCTAAGACATAAAATATTTTTACCTCAACAACATAAATAATAATCCTGAAAGGCATAATTTGATGTGAATTTGATGAAGGTACAACATTATCTCCATCAAAACGTGATCAACTTTTTGAGAAAGTAAATGATATGATCACTGCCATTGGTAAACCTACTTTAAAAAACCATATGAAAATATTTTTGAAAAAGAGATTATTATTTTTTGAATTAAACCATTGGAATTATTTGTACATCAGAAATTTTAACAATATCCTGAACATAGAAAAAAATGTGTTTCATAGTGTCATTGGAATGTCACTGAATGCACTTGATAGAATATAGGATGATATTAAGGATAGGATAGACATGACTGGAAAGAGTATATAGGAATATTTGGCCCTAGTGATGGGTGAAATATGGAGTTTTCTTCCTCTAACTTCTTACACACTTTCTAGGAAAGAGAAATATCAATTTTGTAACTTCTTGAATGATGTAAAGGCTCCATAGGGGTATTAATAAAATATCAATAATATCATGTAAATGAATTATTTAAAGGTAAATAACTTGAAATCAATTTACTTTTTTTGTAATATTTAATTCCAAAACATGTATGAAAACATTTGTTTCCAGAAGACCAATGCTTTTAATGTGGTTGTATGGTAATTTTTTTCACCATATACATCCCCTATATTCCAAGAATAATATACATTTCCCCCATTTTCAAACCCTTGTTCCACAATCATTTCAACCCTCTATCCTACCCTTACCACCATCACGAACCCTTTCTCTCTCTCTCTCTCACTCACCCCGGCAACTCTGGTGACCACCGCTGCCCGACCATACCCCTCTCTTTGCATCATATTGTTTCACTTATTCCTTTGATCCTTGTTCAGTGCTGCTCTAAATCTATCAAATCTAGATTAACTCCAGCCCCCTATCGATAACTCCTATACCTAAAAATCATTGACGACCACTGTCTTGAAAAGTTATGAATCTTAACTCCCAAAGACCCCCCATGTTTGGAAACCATTATTCCCAGTGAATCCTAATGACTGAAACCCCCCAAATCCCTACTCTACTAATGATACCCTCCTTAGTAGTGTTAATGATTTCGAAAATATGATTATAGGAAAAGGTTTAGTTAATGAGTTCATGAGGGATTATAATTATGTGGCAGCTACCACTGGTTTTCCAATGTACTTCAACTACGGGACTGTAAGTCAAGAAACAGGGGTGATGCATTCGTTCAATGTGTTTTCATCCACTATGAAACAATGATGAAGATTTGGGTTGTAGGGTTATATCTATGAATAAGGGTATGATGGATGAGAGAATTATTTTCAACGAAGGATATGAGTTTTTATAATATTTTAAAATTTTTAATCAAGATTATATTGTGAATTTTCCTTCAATAATAAACATGTTATTCTCATTCTATTTTCAATTACTTTTCCCATTCTTCTTCCAATTACATTTCCATAAAATTTCTTCCACTGAACGAAAATATGACTTATTATTTATTAATAAATTTTTTTTAATCAAGAGTAGAGATTCTACATCAGTGACCCCAGAGGTGATTGATGAGAGTTTTAGTGATTATGTGGTGTTTTTTTGGATGGTGTAGTGATGGTTTGTGCAGGCTTGTTCGTAGAGAGATGATGGTGTTGGTCTAAGTAATATGGAAAGAGTGAGGGTGAAGTTCCTTTAAAAGAAATTAAAACTAAATAAATCAGTACAATTATTCAATTAAGTGAAAAAATTAAGCATAATATATATGAATTAAAATATTAAAAATAATATAAATTTAAACTAAAAGGAATCATAATTTAGTAATGGAGTTCATAAATCACTCAATATGAGTCCCTATGTATCCTACCCTCAATATATTGAGAGGTTTTAGACTATTCCCATGACATTAAAAGTAGTCAATAGACCTAAGGAGAAAGTCCCTTGGCTATAGTGGTATCCAATACACCTAAGAAGGAATACACTTTTTTAATTGGTCGTAACAATAAACCCAATACAAAGAATATACACTTTATTTATTGGTGTTTTTATCACGAAACAAAAATCCCTCACTTTGGTGGTTGTGAGAACCCAAAAGAATAAGAAGATGAGGAGGAGGTTTAATTAGAGGAAAACCCTTTACAATTCACTCTATAATCTCTTTAAATGATTTTGAAGAATAAAATGAGATATAGAGAGGAATAAATGATAGGGAATAAGAGTAAGATAATGAAGCATAAGAGTATTATGAAGAGAAGGAATTATGATGGAAAAATGGAATTTTGTGATCAATAGATGTTGATTGTATGTTTCTATGACTTATGGGGGTCTATTTATATGTTATGGACCTCCCTTGGTGGTATTTGGGGTGTAAATGTGTCAATATAGCTATTGTAAACTGAGTTATGATGGTATATTACCCCTTTATTAGACAAATTTGACTTTATATATTAGGTCTACCAATTAGATGAATGATCCTTATGATGAGACATTGGGATCACCAGATTTCTGCCGAGTGGCCATTAGATATCTGGTGAAGCTGCAAGTGATGAATCACCATTTCTATAGCCATTGTCTAACTGGTTCTCCCCTGTTGGGACCACCTATTACCTTTAATATAATAATATTTGAGCTCAAATAATCATTTACCTACACATGAAATCAACTTTAGTACCAAAATTATTTCATAAAACACATTATAATGAAACATAAATGGAAAGTCATAATCAAGATGGTTTCTTCTGGACATGAGAACTCTTGAAAAACATTTCTTAAAAACATACATTTTTATCCGTAAAAGGCATGACCATTCCTTAAAAAAATATTAGGAGATTACCATATCAAATCAAAAACATTCCATGAAAACTCATTAGGAAACATAGAAAAGTCATGTAGGTGGCTTGAGACCTCATCTTCATAAAAAACATATAAGAACCCATAAAAATGTATTAATAGATTTAGTTAATTCCAATATAATTCTCTCGAGAACATAATCATTACCACATACATTGGAGAGCTATACCAGGCTCACCCACCATCATAAACAATGTCTATATATAAAAACATTCACGGAACACATAAATTCTTTAATTTCCCCCACCAATCTCATAAAAATATTATTTATAACATTTTCATAATATATTTCAAGATTTACATAAAAATAAGGATATAAATAACTTTTCTTTGAAAACTATTCAGAAAAATTACATAGAGGAAAGGGAAATAAAATTTTCATCAAAAAAACCATGAAAACTTGAAGGAAAATCTTCTTAATGAAAAATGTTCATGGCTGTGGGAAATTATTCTCACATCATATACATTAAAAAACTTCCATTAACACTTTTGTAAAATTTCCAAAGCTAACTAGTTTGGAAATTGTTTAAAATTATTATTTTAAAACCATAGTAAAGAATTCTAAACTTGGTTTAAAATGAATTTGATCATACATTCCTGTATATTAATAACATACTTGAAACATTTTAAAGAACATGGATATAGTGATGTTAGTCCCACATAAAAGTAGCACATGCCCTAAGGGATTTGTGATATGGTTTTAGTAGCCCTACTTCTTGGATTCATGGTATCACAACATGATCATGGAGTGTCACACCATGGCACCATTGACCCAAGTCCCACATCAACCAGGGATGGGTGATGGGTGCCTAAGTCAGTGTTCTAGAACCAAAAGTTTTTAATTTAGATTACATGTATATTCAATTAAGTGAATATTAACTTAAATATCATATTACATATCATTCATAGTTCTAGGTGACTTTAATTTAATAATGTCTTAGTGTATCAATCACATTAAAAGGATATAATAATTCCCTGCTATGATGAGAACCTTGGAATTCCATGATGATATTCTTAAATATAGTTATATGGTCGAATAACATTCTACTATGAGACACATAGAATGTTTATTTTCAGGTGTGATTACTCATAAGAAGATGATACTTTATCTCGTTAAGTTCTCACTAAGTAATATCTATTATGGGAGATGATGAGAACAAACTCTCCTATATGAATTCAACATGTTTACGTGTCATTGGAATATCCTATCTCTCAGCATGTATGACGATCCTTCAAATTTAAGATTATTATTAAAGTATGTCATGTGTACTTGGATGTAATGACCAAAACCATGACACCATATGTTCATGAGAAGTAGGTTATGTTTGGTATGTCACAAATGACATGTTATTAATGAATAAGTTGATAAAGTATTGTTCCATTACATATTTATGGAAGTTGATATGTTGTCCATTTAATTGAGATAGAATCATCACATTAAATTCTATAACCATGGTGTAATGATGAGTTTATTTATGATTGTTAAAGAAAGGCGTATCAAGCATTTAATATTAATACATGGGTGTGCAACCTTCTTGATGAGATATCATGATAAAAATATTATATTACACAGGGAATACCCGTGTGAGGTTGTTAACATCATGACATAAACTTCTTTCTATTAGGTGTCGTGACCTATTACTAGATAGTAATATTGGATTTTAGGCAATACCTATTAATTCCAATGAGAAAGAATCCCAGGGGGTCACACACTAAGTTTTACCACTGATCTCAATTAAATTCTATTTGAATTTAATTATGGGAATAAATAATATTCTCATGACTGGGGAATAATTTTATTCATGATATATTCATCTCATAAATTAAATATATATTTATTCATAAGGTAATTATTTTATTTTACAAACATATAATATTTATTTATTTATGGAATGAATAAATTTTATTAAGGTTTTTAATAAATTCTATGTAGGAACAATAGATCTTGATTTTGACTAATGATAAATATTAAATTGAAAGCAAGTAAAAAAAATATTTATCACTGTTCTAGTTAGCACACACCATGAGAAAATCATAATATTATCATTATTATGACATGAAACGAGGTCATATATGGTTTAATATATTTTTAAGGGTCTTTATAAAACTAAATAATATTTCAACCCCAACCATATTACTATAAATAGACAACTATGTCTATTTTTTGGAGACTGTTCGAAATTGAGAATTATTGTTCATAATGAAATACATATATCTCTCTCAAGACTAAAGAATGTTCTACAGATTTTCCCTCTTCCTCCATCATCTCAAGAATGAGAGTGCAAGGATGACTCTTCAAGCCCAAAAAATTGTTATAGAGATAAATAAAGACATCTCAAGCTGATTGATCAACTGTACTATCACCCAAAAATTTATATGCGATGTTCAAAGATCATAGGAGCATCTGTGGATCACAACAAGGGATATTATACACTTGGATCCTACAAGTGTAATAATGTTCAACTGTAAAGGGTTCTAGATGATCAACATGTTAATTGAAGAAAGATCTCAAGACCAAGGTATTCTATATTTCGATCAATGTACATTAATTATAAATTTATTTTGAAAAGATCTTATAGTTATTATGGAGACCATATTTGTCAATATTCCTTGGAAAAATTTCATTGGTCATCACATTTATATATTGTACAATTTGAAAATGATCCATCGAATCTGAAAATTTTCAAGTGAGGATCGGCCTCGATAAGTGCTTCTACTGCACCCGAAACCATCATGTTGTATCATAGAGGTCACGTTCAAATTTATAATTATTTATTTTTTTGTTGATCATTATGAGTTTAAAAGATAAATTTCATTTGATGTTTTAATTTTTTCTTGTTGTCAAAATCTATTATTCATCCTCTTCATTTCTCATTCACATAACCTGGATTCCTTAATAATTATGAAAAATGTATTTAATGAACCTGTCCGGAGGTGCCAATAATTCTGGTAAGATAACACAAGGGTACATTATGTGTAGCCATTTTCACATGATGTGTGTCCATGTTCATTATACCAGGACACCCGTGTGGATTTCAGGTCATCGTGTGATAAATACACACCACATTCAATAAATGAACTACATGTCGACCAGCTAGGTTGGAGCTCCATTTTTATGAACAACATGGAAATTATATTTCCAACACACCATGTAGTCCGCACATTTTCAAGGAAGAAAACATGGGGTCAAGATGCATTCAATAATTAATACACCACAAGTATTTAATATGACATGTTTGTAGGTGATAACCATGTAACTTGAATCACATAACATGTTTTGTTTTGACATTACTTGTACTTAAAAAAATTATAAATGATGTACACGCTGAGTCCCTAGGAATATACTATTAACATCTAGTGAAGCAATGTACACAATGTGTGGACATCTTGTACACACTATGTACTTTACCTATTTACAATGAAATATTAAATTTAATAAATTACTTTATTAAACCTCATCAAACTGACTTTTGTGAGTCATTAAGTTGATAGTACACATCATTCTTTCTATTTTATATTATATTAAATTCCTAAATAATTATGTGTAATAGTCAAAACTATAATAAATTTATGCTCATTTTATACTAAAGAATCAAAACATTAAATCGTAAAGGCAACATAATATTTATGTGTTCCATGTGGAATTAATTTGGTAGTACACATCATGAAATTATGACACATGTCATGTATTCAATATGTTGTATGAGAGAATTATATATAATTATCACCATACTAATTAGTTCAAACTGGTACTCACAATGTTTTTTCCAAGTAAAAATCTATGTACTATTTTACTATGGTTTTAATAAAATAAAATAATTTATTTTATTTAAAATCATAACTGAAGAGAATTTATGGATGATTGGATACAATTAGATAAAATTAATAAATTGATCGATAATACTTGAGCGATGGGGTTGAAGTTCAGTGTTCAATACATCCGACTGTGTCTGATGAACTCTTGAAGTCCCATGAAGACATGGATACTTATATCATGTTCCAGAATCTCTATATTCTTTATCAATAGAGAACATGAAATGACTGGTTTGAGATATCCTAGGCACTATTTTATAGAAAACGTGGATAAGGTGTGTAAGATGGGCCTCTTATTATCAAAATCATTAACTACATTGAACACCTATAGTTTCTATAGTTTAATCATCATAAGGAATTTTCACTGATCTCATTTTCTCATCAATCCCTCAGAGATTCTCTATCTTGGTTGTTAATTTCAGTATGAAAAACATAATGAAGTATCTCCTAGATCTTATCACTATACTTCTCCACGTTTAAAAGGATATGAATCATTGAAATCCTTCTATCCTTATGGTGAATAAAATTAAAGGAAAAGTAAATTGTTATATGTTTAAAGATTTTTTATAATTTCCTTCTAAGAAGAGATAAATCAAGGGACAATCAAGTGAAAAAGATGATATCTATTTTTCATGTGGAAAGAATGGCCACTAAAAAAACGTCACCCAGCCAAAGAAAAATGGGGAAGCTTAAAGTGTGTCTGTTATTGAGTTCAATTTACCCATTTCTACTAATTTCGTATTAGATAAAACATGTGGCACTCATATATGTATTCAAATAAAAGAACCAAGTAGATTTTGTATGATTTCCCAAGGAGAGGAAAATATACAAGGAACCAAAAAAGTTAAACATGCTATTGTGGATATTGGTTACTACCACCTCACGTTTCAAATGAGAATTATTTTGGTTCTAAAATATTTATTTTATATAACATCTGTTAACAAAAAAATTATTTATATGTATAAACATGATAAAGATTGATTGATTTTCTAATTTTCAAATCAATGTTTCTTTTTATATAAATAAATATTTTTTATGGAAAGTAATATTTAAATAGCATTCAATATGTTTTGGATTAAAAAAATAATGTAAAAAAATGATAATAATGATAGTTCATATGATTGTTACCATTCCCATATATGAAATCACCATCTAGGTCATGTAAATATTTTTTTGATTATATTACTACAAGATGGATATTTGGATTAATTTGACCTAAAATAACTTGGTGTATGCCACACATGTTTACAAGAAAAAATAACTAAATCCCCATTTATTAGAAAAGGTTAATGGACCAATGATCTTCTTGAGTTGGTTCAAATAGATGTGTGTGGACCATTTCCAGTGTAATCTATGGGTGGGTACTCATAATTCACAACTTTTACTAATGAAATTAGTAGATATGGATATGTCTACTTAGTGATGTATAAGTCAAATTCCATAGAAATGTTCAAGGAATATAACAGTGAAGTTGATAACTATCTTAATAAGAATATTAAGAAACTCTGCTCAGATCGTGGTGAATAATATATTAATCAATTCATTATATATTATTTATAAGAGTTTGAGATTATATCCTAACTCACTCCCATTTATACACCATAATGTAATAGTTTATGTTAAAGGAGGAACCACACCCTATTGGACATGGTTAGATCACTGATGAGTCATGAAAGACATTTATTATACTTTTGTGGATAAAAATTATTGACAGTAGAAAAAATTATAAACTAAGTGCCGTAAAAATTGGAAGAAAGAATTCTATACCCATTGTTGAGTGGATTAAACCTGTGTTTTATACATATATGTGTGGGGATGTGAACCATTTGTTAAGGCCTCTTTAAGAAACAAAATTTCACCTTAAGAAACTAAATGTACCTTTATAATATAACCCAAGGAAATAAGGAGGTATTATCTATATAGAACCTTATACAAATGGGTAATTGTGGAAAGAACTGACATATTACTTAAGAGGGAGAACATAAATAAAAGTGATAATGGGCGTGAGATAGACTTTGATGAAGTCCAGGATCAAGGTACATATGAGTTTTAATAAAAATAAATTCCACAAATCCCCATGGAAGAGAAAATTCTATATAAACAAGTACATTATAGGAGTTTAAGAGTGGTTAGAGAAGATAAAATATATGGGTTTTTAGTTATTGGGGATGGTGACTCATTATAAGTTGATAATAATGACCCTTCAACCTATTGGGAAGCAGTAAGAGTCACACAAGCTATCAAATGGAAAGAAGATATGAATTATGAAACAAATTTCATGTACCAAAACCGTGTCTAGGTTTTCTAGATCCTCTAGTGGATGTAAATACCGTTGGTTGTAAATGGGTATTCAAAAAGAAACTAGACATGGATGGAAAATTCAATACTTGTAAGTAATGAATGGTTATAAACATGTTCAAATAAATTTTATGGAATAGAATATAATGAATAATTTTTAATAGTTTTTATGCTGAAATTTATCATAATTTTACTTTCCATAACAACTCACCATGACTATGAGATTTGGAAGATGAATGTCAAAACAATATTCCTTAATGGGAACCTTTAGGAAGATATCTATAAGAAACAACCTAAATGTTATGTGACTCCAAAGGTTCCTAATAAAGTGTGGAAGCTGTAGAGATCCATATATGGATTAAAGAAATAATACAGGTTAAGGAACATTTAGTTTGATGAATCTATAATGAAATTTGGTTTCATAAAGAAGAAACGTGGGCCTTAGGTCTATAATTAGTTTAGTGGTAGTGTAGTCTCTTTCTTAAAAGATTGTGTTTATGAAAAAATACCTATTGAAGAAGAAATACGAGAAATAATATCTATTAAATCCAACTTGAATACATGATTCTCTATGATGGACATGAGAATAATTATCATATATTCGTGACATTAAGATCCATCATGATACACCCAAGTTGCTGTTTGGACTATGTCAAAGTACATACATTTAAAAAATACTGAAAAGATTTAGTATGGAACAATCCAATAGGGGGTTATTTCTAATGTCACATGACATTCATATTTTCAAGAATATGTGTCCTCAGACATATGAGAAGATAATGAGGATGTAAAGGATTCCTTATGCATTTGAAATTGGGTCAATCATATATGATATTCTATAAACTAGTATAGAGGTTTTCTATTCCCTAAGAATGGTAGAAAGATATCAAGATGATCCATGTGACCGCAATTGAATGGAATTGATGAATATCCTTATGTATCTAAGGAAAAATAAGAATATATTTCAGGTATATGGAGGATATGAGGAGATATTCATCAAGGGACTAGAAATGATACTTTCTAAATATATCAAGATGATATGAAATCATAGTCATGATATTTCTTCACTCTTAATGGATGTATCATGAGTTGGAATTTCTCAATATAGGCCATGGTCACAGGTTCTATAAAAGAGTCTGAGTATATTGTAACATTTGAGGCAGGTAAAGAATAATTTATAATACATAAATTTATCTAATATCTTGATGTGATTTATATCAGTAAATATCTTGTCACACTATATTGTGATAATACTGCAGTGGTTTCCATTTCAATTGAGACAAGTTTACATCAACGAATGGAGAACATACTTCAGAAATAACATTTCTTGATGATTTTTTTTAGATGGGTGAAGTTTAAATGGGAATATTCTCTATAAATATAAAAATTGTGAACTACCTGACAAAAGACTTAACTCATCACAAACATTATCATCATGTGAGATCTATCAAATTGAAAGTCACTGGTCGTTGGATCTAGTCCAAGTGGGAGCCTATTGGAGTTGGTGTTGTAGAACCAACTGTTTTTACTTTAGATTATTTATATATTCAAATAATTTAATATTAAATTAAATATATTATTACATATCATTGATAATTATGGGTGACTTTAATGTAATAATTTCATAGAGTATATGTCACATTCAAATCACATTGCATTTCCCCACTATGACGAGAACCTTGAAATGTCATGTTGATATTCTAAAATATAGTTATATGGTCAGATAAAATTCTATTATGGGACACATAGAATACTGATTGTCAAGTGTGAGTACTCATTAGAAGATGATACTTTACCTCATGAAGTTCACACTTGGTAATATTTATATGAGATATTATAAGAAAAAACCCACCTATAGGAATTCCACATGTTTGTGTGTCATTAGAATTTCCTATCTGCAAGCATGTTTGATGATCCTTAGACTTTAAAATTCTTATTAATGAATGTCATGACTCATGTACTTTGATTTATTGACTATAACCATGATGCCATATGTTCACAGGAAGTAGGTGTTGGATGTGACCTAAAATTTACTTGCATGGGATGCATGTACACATGCATGGGATGCATGTACACATGCATGGGATGCATGTACACATTCATGGGATGCATGTACACATGCATGAGATGCATGGTATATATATATACACAATATGTTAACATATATAAATTGTGTATGTTCTATAATGCATGTATAAAATACATGAATTTCATGAATAATATATATATATGATACATATATACATTATTTATTTCTCCCGAATGGTTTATTCACCACATAAAATCCATTATGAATGGATTAAATGCTTTGTTTTAGATTTATTGAAAATGTATAATGAATTATACCCAAATAGTCAGAAATGCATGCGATGCTTTATAAATATGAGATACCTCAGGATTTAGCTATATAAGAGGATGTGGCCCTCTACTAGTGGGGGGTGTGGTGGGATATGTGTATAAATGATACTCTTTTGAATCTATCTTCATCCTGAGAACTATTAATATCTCACGATAAGGAAATAGTACCCCTTCAGTTTCTCAAGAATCCTCATTATACGATCATGGATCCATTGGCAGCTTTATTACCTCATAGGTAGGATACATTAATTCACTACTCCTCTTTATCTCCCTTAATCACATGCCATCTAAGGATGATGATTAAAGAGACTAAAAATCAGGTTTTCCAAGTAAGCTGTTTTTTTGATAATATTAACACGTCAATTTCACGAAGAAAGATCTCCTATCTTTTTGGGTTTTATTACACATAAAATTAAAATGATATGATCATAAAAATCCATTAGTGGTATCATATTGAGGTTCTTAAATATTTAAACTCATTTGAATAATTGGGTTTTAAAGGAAAATGGAAAATATCATTTTCACAAATCTAGAGGAGAATTACAGACCCTTAAGAAAGATGTGTAAAGGTAAATTCGATTTACCATTACACAGGTAGGATGTGAAAAGGTCATAAACTTAATAAAAACATTATGTAAAGGTAGATACACCTATAACATTACATGGTTCCTTTACATAGAAGGTCTACATAAGGGTAAACTGTTTGCATCCTTTATGTAGATGAGTTACATAAAATCAATACCCCTATGAAAAAGGGTTTATGTAAGGGTCATTTTCACTTTAACCTTACTTGTAAAGGTAACAAAGCTACTGTGTAAAGGTCCCTTATGTTTTTCTTAACACAACACATGAAATATTCCGAGTACCCTTATGCAAAGGAGTTGTGTAAAGGCAATACATTTGTGCAAGGGAGATGCATAAAGCTAATCTATTTATTACCTTTACACAGCGGGTTTCAAATAAAATTACATAAAGGTTACCTTTACTTTACCTTTATATAGGCTTCAGAAGACACCAATTACCTATATGAAGATCATCTATGTAAGGGTAAAAGGGAGGATACCCTTATGCAGAATAGAAATTCTATGTACGGATAAGAAAAAACTATATTTCAAAATTGTTCTTAAATATTAAATGTTTTTGTGGTTTATAAAATGTTTATAAATCATAATAAAAGGTATTTTGGGATACTTTAATTTACAAGGATTTAATTAATATATTATAAATTTTTTATAATTAATTAAATAAATATTTATGAAACATTTTCCACAAATATTAAAATATAATATTGTAAATACCTTTTGAAAAATTAAATGTCATGAATTATGATCTATAAATAAAAGGTTTATTTAGAAATAATAATTGGTGATTTATAAAGTGTTTATAAATTACATAATGTATGATATTTAGATTATATGAATTTTTTATATAATAGATATTGAATTATAAAAGTTTTATAATTCATGAAATATCATTTAAATTCATTTTAGTATAAAACATAGAGTTCATATTGAAATTAATATAAAATATTTATATTATTTAAAAATAATAAAATGTTTATAATTAGAATTTTTTATGAATAGAAAATAATTGTTTCATGTTTTGGAAAATAAATAAATTGTTTATTTATTTTATAAATTTCATTGATATTCCTGATTAGAAAATTGTTTGTGAAATATAAATATTGTGTAAGCCCATTTATTTGATAAATTGATTCTATGTTATATCCTTGCATATATTTATAGGTTTTATATGATAAAATTTAGTTTTCATATACCTTGAATTTAGTTTTTATATTTAATTATGATCATGAGAATAGTTGTTGGGTATAGTTTGTCCATATTAAGTGTTAGAGTTTCCATGAATTGAATTCTCTGTTGAGTATTGTTACCTAGGTATATGGATTTGGGGTTACACCACATACATTCCTAGAGGCATTACTTAGCAAAGAAATTGTATAGGGTTGGTTATTTGTCGTTCTGAGCTTACTCATGTGGAGTTTTTCAACCTCAAATAACTCTCTGCCTTTACATGGAGAATTCATATAACCAGTTCGTAGGATGAATTTAGATATATACGAATAAACTTAGAATCTATTTTTTTGGGTGATTAACACATACTAGTGGGTTGTGTATAGAGTTACACATTTATGTGGCATGAACACATTTATTTGGTGGTGGTAATACAGATTTCCAAAACTAAATCATCAGAAGAATGTTCAGATAAAAAGGGAACAAAATGTGAGAAGATAATTATTAAATAGGATTTAATGGTTATTAATGTAATATGAATATGATGTATATTAAATTGGATAGGATTTAAAATAAAACCCCACAAATACAATGTGTGATATTCCTTCCAAAGAAAAACATGTCAAGACCTTGATCATCTGACCGAATATTGTCGAAATCAATTCGAGTACTACTGGATTATATTTTATAAGGAAATAAATCTATAAGTAACTTAGGTTTTTTAATGGTGGGAATTTTCAAGATATATTTTAGTATCCCTTGATTGGAATTTTCTTAGTGTTACACTAGCTATGAATTTATAACATTTAGGATACCAACGAAATAGAGTTGAGTGAATCCATATTGTGGATTTGGATTAGTGGTTATCCGCTCACCTATCCAATAATCATAACTATTATGTATGTGATGATTCAATATGTAAATAATCATGACTCACTTATATGATAACCAGTGTATATTACGATGAAATATGTATCTTGGCTCACAAAATGGATATGATGTAAAAAGTCATCATTTTTAGTGGGAGAAATTTCATTAAAAGTATTTAATTAATATATATAATAAATGATATTCATCTAATAAAAAGTTCTATTGTATAAAAATTCATTATATTCATAAATCTAAACTTTATATTAATCATTGAAATAAGTATATTAAAGTAAGAAACTATTAATATTGGTATCTTAAGAAAATTTTTAAAGATAGAGAAATATTCTCTGAGTTATAAGTGTTCCTTCAGGAATAAACAATTGTTTAAATTGTTCAACAAGTTAATATAGATGCTTATAGTAGCATGAAATTGTTTATTTATGGTTTTTAAGGCACTAGAAGCTAATTTACCTAAGGAATTATATTCTTATACACTCAATATGATTCGGTATATCAGTTATATTCAATATAATTGAATATTTTTAGAGATGATTAAGAATTATTAAAATGATTATTATTGTTAAAGAATTAATTGTATTTCCAACTATGAAAATATTAGAGAAATAAGGATAAATTCGATAAAAGTTTACTCAAAATTCTAAATGTGTTGAGAATATATGAACTAGGCATAGGTTATCAAAGTTCTAATACCATATTGATAAAACAAGGAGGTAAAAGTTCAAAACCGAAAGAGATAAAGTTTCAAAGTCCAAAAATACTTCTTCAAGAATCTAGTTTAGGTTATATTAAGATTTTATGTATTATAATGAATGATTAATGATTCCATATGATTAGATTATCTAGAAAACCAAAAGTGGTTTAGGAACATCATTGAGTATCTTTTTTAGGTATTAATGTTATAGATTTTTTTATATGTATATGATACTGAGCATATGTTTTACAAGGGTTATAAATATATATGAGTAAAAAACTATAGAATCAATTGAAATGTCGTTATATTTTTTATCCAATTGAATAAGTTAATAGTTTCTATATCAAACATTTTAATATATAGGAATGTGTCAACCTTAAATAAATATAAATAAAGGAAGTGTATCTTCATGTCACTTCTCTTATACAATAATATGTGTTAACAAAGTGTTGTTGGGAATAAAATTATAGGTTTAATTATATAAAATGGTTTCATGAATCATTATATTCTATAACCAGTTTAGAAAAGAAGATACTGATAAAAGTTATTTTTATCAAATAAAAAGTGTTTATACAGTTTACTAAATTTTGAGGAAGATGTTCCTTCCACCCAATAGTAGAATATTTTAATCAAATATTATTTTAGGAATAAATTCTTTTAATACAACTAATACTATATGAGATATAGAGACAATATTTTATTTGTTATGTATTCCTACTAATAGTAAATAAGTATTATTTCCAAAATCACAAAGTAGTGTTTTTTGAGTGAGAGAGATATTTTAGAGAGAATATAATTTTTAAAATGCTAATGTGAGAGTGATTGAACTGAGAGAATCTCAAAGTTAATAAATAAAATATTATTCTAGTTTATGTTTAAGTGATTATTTAATTCATATCCTAAAGATTTAGGATGCGTGACAGTAAATAAAAATGTAAATTTTTACTTTTAGTTGCTCTGAGTAAGTGGATAACACTATTAAATAATTAAATATACCAGTATAAAATTATACCGATTCATTAATTAATATCATGCATGTGATGGTAAAGATAAAAGTAAATATTTAAATTTATTTTCCATAACAAGTGAACATAACTATTCCCTAAATGTTTATACTAGTCAATACACAAAGTGTATCACTTGGTATCCTAAAAGAGTTTAATGAAAGACAATAAAGAAGAATATAAAGAGTTAACTCAGTCACCATAATGACGTGGATATCACTTTATCATAAAAGAGTTTAGTATGGGTTGGTAAAGTATTAATGTAAATATTTACATTATATTAAAAATAATTCAATGAAAAAGATTAATAGAAAGGGTTCCATGCATGATGTTGATGTACTTTGAAAGAGTTATAAGTATATAATAAAAGTTGACAATATAACATTTTATGTTGTGAAGTAAATGAGTTTGTGTATATCTTCAAGAGTTTAACATCAGGAATGTGATTCCTAATTCTCTCCATTAATCAAACTAGATTCATAAATTTACTCCTAATAGGTTTGTGCGAGTAGTTTATCAGATTGTAACATAGGGATGTGACAGGAATTACATATGGGTGTCATATTCAAAACCATTACTACAACGAAAACATGAGGGTTATGTAGAGTATATAAATATTAAACACTTAAGATATTGGTTGTAATGGTTTTAAATAAACATTTAATTTATAATAAAGTAAATCTTCAATTATCAATCATTCATGTGTGTTAAAATTACATTACACGAATGGTCAAATGATAAATATCCCTTCAAAGTGAAAATTTGAGTTTTCCCTAATCGATGACCATCATAGAGTATAATGGGTTGTGATGATATGTAAAGGTTAGATTGAATGGATTATTATATCCCTTACAAAAGGCTTTATATGAGATATGCAGAATATATTCTTGAGGTAATAAGTAGAGACTTATTACTGGGAATGACACATGAAATTATTTCTCATAGAATTTAATACCTTCATAGACATACTTAAATTGTATGCTCACTATCAATCCTTTTTCCCCAAGGATAGAAAGATAACTAGCATGAGAAACTTTATACTTTGACACCATAATTATGAAGTTCACCATATGAAATTATCTAATATAGGGGTGATTGGGTATGTTTTTGATCATGTCGTCAGTTGGAATGAAACCAAGATGGGATTTGTCCACTTATATTATAAGAGAATTCATCTAGCCATTGATTGAATTAGATGGAGGAAATGCATGGCCATTATTAGTTTCTTCAAATATGATTTTTTTCAAATACTTGGATATGTGAAATGTGATGTAATTATCATAAAAATGAATGAAATTTGTTTTATTCATCAACTTGGCCAGTCTTTTTCAGATAATCATGAAAGTACTATAGGACAATACTTGATTTATAATTTCCTTATCTAGTGGTTGATTGAATTCACGAAAAAATGGATTATATAGGCACATATATGATGTATATAATACATATTATGGTGGAAATATTCATATAGACACATGATTATGAATGATGGATATCACACTAGACCCCTTAGTAGTTTGAGTAACACTGCCACTTTGCTAGAGGCTTATCTTTGATTACATATTTGAAAAAAGGATTTGATAATTGATTTCAATGATTCTACATCCAATAAGGTCACATGGTTTGGCACTTTGATAAGGATAAAGTTTTTTACAAAGCGTTTATTAAAAATTTAGAGAGTTTGATAAAAAAACCATATCCAAAATGGATTAGATGGATTCAAAATGAGTTGTGAGTTTTTTTATAAAGTACTAATGATATATTAGTGAAAATGAGATATTGTTGGATGTGAACAAAAATGTACATGCATGAGATGTGATGTATATTTTTTAAATTAAATGTTTTACACAAAATTTATATGAATTAATTTTCCTTTGGATGTCAAAATACGCCTATAATAGATAAATATTGACCTTTGATAATTTTGGGCGTGAAATATTATTATTTGAATATTTGAAGAAAAATGTTAATAATGTATGTGTAATGTTTATTTTTTCTTGTTAAAACATTCCTTCAATTATTAGAAAAAAATAAGTTTTTTTATTATTTCAACTAGAATATTTTTTTATAATTTGGGAATAGTTTTTTTGTTTGGTGGTAATTCATTTACATTCCATGTTTAAAAAAAAATATTAATTGATGGTATGTATTTTCATTCATTATTATAATGACCACTTATTTATTTATTTTTTGAATTTAACTTTTCATTTTCAAGGGATTCCAATATCCAATTAGAGGAATTGTGGAAGAAGTCAAGAAACCAAATTTTTTTTCTTGCCTCATGTAGCCAAATTATCAGCAATCATGTAGCCAAATTTCAAGCAGCAGATTCATGTGGCCATGTTTCCAATTTTCTAGGAGATTTCACATAGATGAATTTTGAGCTACAGAATAACATAGACAATTTTATACATACCTGAATTCTTTTACATTTCCAAACTGGATACATCCACATAGGGGAATTTAAGAGGAGTAAGTCACATATCAATTTATTCATGTATGTGATTTTCACATACCAATTTCCATCCTAAAAACAATGAGAGGACTTGATCTTCATGTATCTGAATCCATAGAAGGTGGGGTCTAGTTTCAAAATCCTAAATACATTGAAGAATAGTAAAGGGAATATTTTCTTCGAAGGTCGTATGGAGTTCCAAAATGCATGACAACGATGATTAATTTCCATGGTTGAACCTATTTCATGACCATGGTTGGATGAGGTGAATTGTAGGAAGTGTGATGAATAATTTTTGAGGACATAGTAAACTCAGGGTTTTATATGAGGTTTTTCTTTGGCCAAGATTGCCGATGTTAAATATTTTTGATGAAGATTAATGAAGAATATGAGATCAGATATCATTAAGAACATATATTCCAATCCAGGTTTGTTTGACTAAAACTTCAATGGACATCAAGTTTCATTGATAAGAAAACCATAGTGAAGATCAAAGGGGGATGGAACTACAATGTCAGAAGAACCACATGATTCCAAATATGATAGATTCCAAAACTGATATTGTGATGAATACAATCTAATTCCATTACCAACTGACGAATCATTTGAAGTTATAATTGAGTGAAACTAATAATGATGGTGACAAAATTATTGATGATGATTTGAATATGATAGAGGATAATTCTCATGCCTATATAAGGGTTGACAAAGTCTCAAATAATGGTAGAAGTATATATGCACAAGGTTCAACAAATGTCATCTGAATGTATAAAATTCACATAAATGTGATGGAAATATTGATGCGTAAGGGTCAATATACTTATATAAAGGTTGCAAACAAGTCATGTAAAGGTTATTCTATAAAGTTTTTTACAAATTTTACTAATGTTTTAAATATCCCTAGTCAAATAATATTAGTACACTGAGCATTAAAATGAACAACCATTTCCGAAGAGTTCCACTATTTTAAAGATTAATAAACCGTTCTTGTGCCAAAATGAGCTTCATCCAACATCGAAGACGATGTTGATTGGAATCATTATTTCATAGATTGGGTCGGGATAAATGAATGGAAATATTATGCTATTAGTTTGAGTTGGTTATAGAGACCCAAGATGGGAATTGGAGATATTTTTTTGGACTTGTTTCTGATTATAGGGACAAAATGGGACTTTTATTCATCGGATGTTGTGATTTTGTTGATAAAGAGGAGTGAAAAAAATTATTTTATGAAATTTCCTTGATATGTTATTGTATTAAGGGATTTATAAGTTCAATTCATTATAAGGGGGAGTTTGAAATTACTATAGATATTTCATTTACCCAAGTTTAGGTGTAATTAGTTTAGATGAGTCCAAGATGATATTTTTTCAATATGATGGTCTTGGAATGATGCTTGAATTAGATGGTTAAACTCTCAGGATTATTGGTTATTGTTTTAATTAAAGGAATGAATTAATGATGGGATACTATTCTATCCATTAGTACATTTTCATGAATGGTATTTCATGCATAAGAGTTGGAGAAATGTTGAGTGAGCGGCTGATGAGTATATAGAAGGAATGACCACATGTTAGTAGAAAATGAATGTATATTAAATACCATGAAGCTAATCATTAAAAAATGGGTTTTTTGGAAATTTAAAGATGAATTTATTGAAAACATTTTAAATGTAAATGGGGAGAAAAACTCTAGGATTTCATTTAATTTTTTAAGAGTGATGGAGAAACTTCTTCTGAAGTCTTCTAGAGTGGGACTAGGGTAGAGAGAAATTGGCAGAACATGATCTCATTCTAGAGAATAATATTAAGGGAAGAATTATCATTTTATTTTTATTCCCTTTTCATTTAATTTTGTGTTATGAAACACTTTATATGTTAATTCATAAAATGTATTCTACCTAATTATGAGCGGGGAAATTATATTTCTTGGTTAAAATTTTCAATCATTATTTGTGTAATATTTTCCAAATTGAAGTAGACTTCTTGATATTAACAATTAAATGAGTTTTTTTATGTGAATAACTAAAATATAATTTTATTTTTGGTCAATATACTCTATCGATATTTATAATACCTATTTTATATTATTGATTTCAATTATAAATTATCAATTGAATATGTACATTAAACAGAAAATTGAAATTTCCCTCACATTTCACTCCTATTTATTACCCGCTCATCTATAGTCATTCATTTTTTTAACATTTAATCTCTTTCAAATAATTATATTATTCTTATTTTTTCTACTAAAAAATATATTCATTTCTATTTTTTGCATGTGACTGTTTTTTTCGTTTTTGTTTTGTTTTGGTTTTATCTCTTGGACTGAACACTAAAAATATATTCCCTTAAGATTCAATACCTTTATTATTGTTATCTCGTAGTTCTTAGGTTTAAGATTTTTTATATTCAATGACATATATATAAAATTTTTGGAATCATTTTTGAGGAAGGTTTCGATCATCCAAAATAAAAATAATAATCAAAAAAATTTAAAATTTTAAATTCTATTCCAAAGCAATTTTTTCTTAAAAACTAATAAAAATATAAAAAACAAAATCTAATTATAATGCTATAAATTTATTTTTATTTCTTGATGAAAGACTAGAAAATTAGTCTCTCTAGAGTTAGATATAAAAAACCTGAAATTAAAAATAATTTAAGATTTATAAGAAAAGAAAACATATTTAAAATGGAAAATTCAAGCGAGAGAGCTGCTGAAAATATTCATAAATTATTAAACCAGAAATAATTAAATAAAATGATGAACAAACTTGGATGATAGAGTATCAACTCCCTAAGGTGACAAGTAATCCTTCTCTCATATAGGTACACCTAGTTCCCAAAACAATGATGTGAAAAAATCACACCTTTCAAAACTGCCTGCAAATAATTGAAATCCTAATGAGGAATCCTTATAATTCAATAGAGATTTTTACAATATGGTGTAATAACTGAAACTACATGGGATAATTGAGAATGATATGAAAACTAGTGCTTTCTATTCCTATTTTAATGTAAATTCAAGGAATTGGTTTTTTTCTCTTGATGCAATCATTTTTGAAACATGGGAACAATTTTACAAATCCTTTGTTATGAATATTCTATTAGGATACAAAAGGGATAACATAGAAGAAATATTACTAGATTCGATCAAGAAGATGTAGAGACCATTCCTGAGTCCATTGATAGGTTCAGGGACATTCTTAGGCAATTTCCACATCACCAACTCCCTTTCCACCTACTTATGGATGTATTCTATAAAGGTTTGTCACCATCTAGTCAGAAATTTTTTGAAAAATATTTTGGAGAGAATTACACAGATAAAATGATTAATAGATTTTGAATTTTAAAAAAATATAGATCTTAATTCAAAACATAAACATTCCAGGAGAAAAAGAGTAAATAGATGATGTAATAACACTAGTTTAGGGAACCAAATGAATGTTCAATTGTCTAAAATAAAAGAAAAACTATAATCTCTTATAAATTAAAATTTAAAATACTGAAAATCAAGTTAGCTGTCAAAAGTAGTACCAATGTCTTAGAGGGTAGTGTCAATAATGTGGTATATTGGGACACACAAGTAAATGTTTTCCAAAAATTTATATTCTATCCAAACCATAAAAAGAATGCAAATTTTGTGGGATATGGTACTAGGATGAAAACTAGAGATGCCTCATTTTTAAACAGTTACTATCATAGATATAGGGACCATCCAAATTTATTATAGATATAATAGGAAATTCTTAGACAACAATATACTACCCATGGTTTTCAAAATTAACAAATAACACAATTTCAGAATCTAACCAAGGATGAATGTTCTTATCATTAAGATGATATAAAAGGACTGTTTCTATAGATAATGAGGAAATTTTATTAGTAAAATAATAAACATGATTATGATAATGCCCCAAAAGATGCTATAATTCTTAACGTAGAGTTTTAAATTGGTCAAATTTAAAGCGATATGAATTTAAGAGATAAAGGAAATCTTTCTAATACCATTTAAATTAAACATAGGAAAAATTTATGGTTTTTTCCACTAGGAGTAGTTTAAAAATCAATAGGAGGATATGAATTTATATAAGAGGGTTTAAAATGAAAATTGAGAAGAATATGTGAACCAAAATATAGAAAACATTAAATATAGAAATGTGGAAAAAATGCAAAAAATTATGAAAATCAAGTTATTCCACAAGAAAAACATGAAGAAAAAGTCTTTAAAATGAAAAATAATAAAGGGAAATAAATGCGTGTAGAATAAATAAGGGAAATTACTTTTGTTCTTAGGAATTTTCCCCATCCATTTCTTTCCCTAAAATATTTACATCTAAAAATAACAAACCTTAATTACTCCAATTCCTTGAGCTTTTCAATAAGATCTATTTTAATATTCCTTTAATCAAATATTTCCTTCAGATTCCATAATAATTGAAATATCTGAAGATATTTTTTACCAATAATAAAACCATTGAATATTTCACTAATTATAGCCTCACTGAAGAGTTTATCACCATTCTTCAAGAAAAAATTCTATCGAAGCTTAATGATCCAAGGAGTTTTTTCATTCTCTACACCTTGGGGAATAATGTTCAGTTAAACTCTATTTTCATCCTTGGTGCAAGAATAAATACAATTCCTTTATAACTATTTAAATAGTTAGGATAATGTTAATTACAACCTACCACTATGGTTTTACTATTTGTTTACTAATATTTTACACATCCCATAGGAAGAGTTGATTTATTTCTTATATGAGTTGGTATGTTGTTCTTACCAGATGGATTTCTTGTCCTTGATTTGGAGTGCGGCCTAGATATACCAATAATTCTAGGAAGACCCTTAATAGTAAAAATAGTATATATTATAAATGTGGGAAAAGGTTCTCTGATTGATTAGTTTTTTGAGTAATAAGTAGAGTTTCATGTGTTTAATAATGTTAAAAAACCCACATTTGATTAGTACTATTCAAGGGATGAGATGCTAGAAGTTGAGGATTCCTTAAATCATCAAGAAGAAATTTTAAAATAATTTTTATCTAAATATACTCATGTAGATGATGAGAATAATACTTCCCAACGTTTTAAAAGTGTTAGAATTGAAAATATAGATGCTTTTATAGATCTAGATAACATCTCTATTCTAGTTTTGGAGTGCTTTCAAGAAGATGATTGTTTTTGTTCTTATTCTTAGGAAATGTTTAGGAGATATTGAGGTTGTCGTTCATATTTTAAACAAATTTTAGGAATAATTTGATACAAGTTAGGGAGTGATTTTACAACACATTGAATAATTTTCTAAGGAAAACATAATCAGACCAAATCTGGACACTTAATATATTGAGGTGTCCACTTTGGATACTAGTGTTGAATAAAATAATTATGATCTTTAAATTCAAAATCTTTCCAATTTTCACACTCACTTTAAGAAATACGATGATGAATTTAGACCTCATAGGCCCAAGAGTCTACCATCTAGTGAAGAGGTACCACAACTTGGTTATAAAACGTTTCCTTCACACATGAAATGTTCATTTCTATGGGTGAAATCTCCAATTTCAATAATCATTTCTACAGATCATTTTAATAACTAATAGTAAAACATGAAAATAGTTTTGAAGAATTAAAAAAATACCACAAGAAGGACCATTTATAACATAAAGGGGATTAGTCCTTAATTTTTTATGCATAAGATCCATATGAAACCAGACCATAAATTGATATTTGAGGGTCAAATATGGCTAAATCCAAACATTAAAGAGGTTTTGAGTGAATAGGTAATCATGTTTATTAATTATGGTATCTTCTATCCCAGATCAGATAGTTCTTGGGTTAGTCCAAGAAATGTATTTCCTAATAATAGAGGGTTCAACGTTGTTAAAAATTATAAAAAATTACAAAATTAAATCTAGGAAAGATATTTAGTGGAGAATATATATATATATATATATTGTAGACAGATTAATTTTTCAACTAGAATGGATTATTTTCAAATTTCATTTTTAGAAAAAATTCTTGAGAGATTATCGGGAATATTTTTTTTGTTTATAGAATAGACATTCTGGTTACAAATAGTTTCCTATAGCCCCATAAGATTAGGAAAATACAAATTTTTCATTGTCCATTGGGAAAATTTTTTACTTGTGAATTCACTTTGTATTATGTGGTGCACTAACTACATTTTAAAGATTCATAATGGAAATATTTTCAAACATTATTGAGAGGATCATTTAGGTTTTCATGGATGACTTTTTCTTTGTTATAAGTACTTTGTAGAGATTTTTTCAAAATTCAAAACTTTTTATGAAGAGGTTACAAGAAACCAATATTGTTATTAATTGGTTAAAGTGTCAGTTTAGGGTTATCATAGGTATTGTTCTTGGTCAAATGTTTTCTAAGAGATACATAGAGGTTGATAATTCTGAGATTTAAGTCATTTAAAATATTTCCCCTCCTATTAAATTGAAATGTGTTATAATATTTCTTGGACATGCTGGTTTTGATTGGATAATTATAAAATATTTTTAAAAAATCATTAAGCCATTTTTATCACTTTTAGAGAAATATACACTATTCCTTCTTAATGAAAAATGTATTGAATATTTTAATATTCGTAAGGAGAAACTCAATTATTCCCCCACCATCACTGCACCTGATTGGATGTTTCCATTTGAACTTATGTGTGATTATTATCATGTGTCTATAGGAGTAAATAAAAATTAGATATCACATATGGTGTACAATGCTACCTGATTACTAGATAATACTCATATAAATTACTCCACTATTAAGAAGGTGTTGTTGGATGTTGTTTTGAATCACAAAATATTGTTGAAGTAACTAATAGGATCCAAATTCATAGTGTAATGCCCCGACCCTAGTTACCTAGAGTCGGTGCATTATTATATAATATTTTCATGATCACAAGGGATCAAATCTTGAAAGACTGATCAGTTTAGTATCCTTGGAAGCACTAGATATATTCATAAGTCTTACATTACATCATAAAATAAAATATAACAACAATATTGTTTTCATTAACCAAATTCATATCCCGTAGACTATCCCTGCAGGTCAATCATAATAAAATTCTTCACATCTTGGGAAAAATAAAATATAGAAAAGGGTGAGCTCAGATGCTCAGTAAGGATAACAATATAGTAGAAACTTTTATAAACAAGTATAAACATTTAAGGAAATGCATAAGACTAAAAAAATCTTTTTAACTTGAAATTCAGCATAATATGGCAAAGATAAAATCAAATAATGACATTTACTTATTCACATGGATATTCTACTAGTCGAATAATCACTTGCAATATCAAATAACCACTTTCATAATGATGGAATGCATAATGCCGGACATTCTGAAACATTTTGTCAAGGCCTTATCCAAGACGTCTACAAATGATTAAGGCCTTAGCCAAAACCATATATCAAATTGGGAAAGGCCTCATCCAATTGAACGTCTAGTTGTCTCATGATACCTATCGATGCATCAAAGAGTTATAGCGAGCTCCACCCATGACTTACTAAGTCCAATGCATTCCTCATATGAAAATGTTTAAACATAATATAAACATTCGTATTAAAACTAGCATACGAAATGTCTATACTTTATCAATAAACCCTTAATGGTGTAAAAATAACACATCCATAGTCAAACATATCACAAAACATTCAATAAAATATGGAAGTATTGTATAATAATAAATCAACTTCAAATAATCTTAAAACACATCAAATGATGTTGACATAGATGAAATCAAAACTATTCGAGAGAAATATCTCATTTTCAAAATCATTTAAATGTCACATAATTATAAAATAAATAATGTATTTCGAAAATATTCTTATATGCTTATAAGGGAAGCTTCGATGATTTTATAACAGAAGAAAATAGCCACTCCTGTCGTATAAGATAAAAAAACATTCTTACCTTAAATTTGTTGAAAAGGTCAAAATGTACCTTGTTTGGAAAATGACGAAAAGATTCCTTTCAAAAATATATAAGTTCAAATATGGGTATAAATGAATATAACCCATTTTCTATTAAATAGTAAAAATGTTTTGAAAGAAATTTTTAAGAAACATGTATATGGATGATAAAGAGGTCCCAGTAGATAATTACGTATAAACAACCTCAGATAATAAAGAGATTGTAAAATTAACCCTTACCTTGTACTTTTCCTTAGTCTATGGTTGGTTAATATCTGGTATAATGGTGAAATAATTGTTATTAAATTATACAAGAATCATATACATTAATATGATGTCATATATGATCTTTTAACATTGCTTTGTTAATAATATCTTAGTATTATCATTGTTTCGGGTGTTAACTGATTCATTTTCCTTTATATGATTTGTTTTGTAAGTCGTGTTTGTTATGGATAGGTTATATATTATTAATATTCAGAATGATACTAAGTCTTTAAAAATTATTTTTAACCATCAAATGAAAATTATTCTTAAATGGATATGATGGGGAATGAATCTCATCGCGTTCGTGGAGACGGTAATCTGTACGTACGTACGAGCGACAATATCATTATTTTGATATTAAAATAGTATATAATTGGATGGTATATCATATATAAAGAATAATTATCATGTTATATTTATTATTTACATAAGTTATACTCATTATTATACCCATCCAAATAATAATGTATTGAATAACAATTACACCATGACGTGGAGACGGTAAGCCGTACATACGCACGTATGGTGACATGTCATTTAAAGGATGGATAGAATACTGAATATGGTTGTACCATATTTATAATAAAATCACATTATATTTAAGATACTGGAGTTATTATTTTATAATGGAAATAACAAAGAAAGAAGAAGTGGAAGAAGAAAGGAACTTGGAAGAGAGTGGTGAAATTATTACCTCTCCTTCAGGTTATTCCTTTTGATTTGATCAAAAGGGATCCATAGGTTGGATTTGTGACTAATGGAAGGCATTTAAGATGAATTTAGGGAAGCTGGGAGGATATTTGGGTTGGGGTTGGCCGAGCCAAAAGGGTTAGAAGGTGTGAATTAAAGAAAAGGGGGAGTTGCCTTTTATAAGAGGGGTGAGGGGAACCTTAGGAAAAGGGTGAAATATTATTTTATAATAAAATAATTTTAGGATTTTAATGGATGAAAAGTGAATTATTTAGAGGCTAAGGTGGTTATGGGTCTAAATATACTCAATCAATAGGTTTTAGATAGGTTTGGGTCACTATATTAACCTTATCTTTTAGATTTAACTCTTAGTTAATTAGTTTGACATTTACCATGTATCTTTGTATTTTTATATTATATAGTTAATAAACTTAATATAAACTTCAAAGTGAACCCCAAGGGGTTCATTAATTATACACCTATCATTATATATGTCCCATGGAAGAACCTTAGATTTTTAGGAATAGAATATCAATTAATAATATAATATTTGTTTTAAAAACTATTTTATGTCAATTTTGACACTATTTAATAATTGATTTTTGTTAAAGTCATAAAAAAACGATTACATTGAACTAAATTCATTTAATCAATCCTAACATGTCATATTAACCTAAAAAATTATTTTATGGCATCTAAAATTTTAAATTATATTTATTTTAACATTTATAATACCATTTATTTGATTCTTTCATTAATAAGGAAAATACTGCATCATTATTGTGTCATAAATAAATTTAATTATTCAATTTCTAAAAATTATAAATTAAATACCATTATGTAGGAAATAATTTTATATTTCTAATTAATATTTATAGTCAAAGAGATAACATATATAACCCTAAGTAAATTTTTTTTTACTAAAAGATATATGCTTATGTCATTTTTGTATTCATTTTAACTTAATTAATATAAAGTGTAATTTTCACTTAAAAGTGGCACAATGGGGTCCCAAAATCGACCCAAGTATTTCCATGGTCGTAACTTCATCAGAAAATTGGGTTAGTACACATGTTGAGATAGTTTTATATTATTGTAATATTATTTTGTTACCCTTATTTACCTGATTTACCCTTTAACCATGATAAATAAAATATTTACCGAAGTAATTATTCAAAATGTCTAAAAATAAAAGTTACCTATTTACAAAATTTGGAAATATTATTCCAAATATGGAGTCCATTTTTCTAAATTCAAAAAACAGAAGTGGCAGAAATTAATTTAAAATTAATTCCCGCTGTCAAAACAAAAAGCGTGTTTTTATGAAATAATAACTATCAAAAGATCGACACTTGTTTATGTCCAGCGTAAATATAAAATTACATCCAATGAAAAGCATTGGATTAAATGGTAAAAATATTGTCTAATTATACTTTAAAACCACTCATTAGTATAACTTATCACTATAAATTATTTTTATTATAAAAGTTGTTTTTAATTGAAATTTAGTATTTTTCACTATTCATCAAAAATTGGAAGTTCTCAGAAAAATACCAAAAATTCACTCTAATCTAATTTTCATATTCCGAATCCAAAAATGAAGTCCAATTTGAATAATAAAATTTATAAAATTTTAAAATGTGGGTATCACTATTCCAAACGGCTACTTTGATTGGTCACGGTGTGTTAGAATCTCGAAGTTGCGTACAATGCAATCTATTGCATTATTCAAAGAGAAGCGTACCATGGAAGCTTGGGGTGTTACATTCTCCCCTCCTTCAAATAATTTCATCCTCAAAATTTATAGAATATTACTGCATAAAAAGAATCGTGTGTTTCTTCATCATAATTTCCTCGGGATCCCACATTGCCTCTTCCATCTTATGGTTTCTCCATAGAACTTTTACGAGACGAGTCGTCCGGTTTCTCAACACTTGTTCTCGGGTATCAAGAATCCTGATGGGCACTTCTCAATAAGAAAGATTGATTTCCAGTTCTAATTCCTCATAGGTGAGTACATGCGTTGGGTCAGGCATGTATTTTCTCAACAGTGATACGTGGAACACATCGTGAACTTTGGAGAGACTTGGCAGCATTGCCAAACAGTAAGCTATAGTCCCAATTCATTCTAGAATTTATAAAGGTTCGATGTACCTGGGACTCAATTTACCTTTATTACCAAAACATATAACTCCCTTCCATGGAGATACCTTTAGGAAAACATGATCACCAACTTGAAATTCCAAATCCTTCCTTCGATTATCGGCATATCTCTTCTACCTACTTTGAGCTGATTTAATGTGGGTTTGGATTACCTTCACCTTTTCCATCATTTCCTCCACAAGTTCTGGACCTATGAGTTTTCTTTCACCAACATCATCCCAACAGGTTGGTGTATGACATCTCTTTCCATATAATGCTTTATATGGTGCCATCTGAATACTTGAATGGAAGCTGTTGTTATAGGAAAATTCTACCAGAGGTAAATATTGATCCCACATACCCTGAAAGACAAGTGAGTAGGATCTCAACATGTCTTCTAATGTTTGAATAGATCATTCTGATTGTCCATTGGTTTTAGGATGGTAGGAAGTGATCAAATGAAGTTCAGTATCCAGGGATTTTTGAAGACTTTTCCAGAATCATGATGTGAAACGTGGATCACGATCAGAAACAATCGATTGGGGTACTCCATGAAGTCTCACAACTTCATTAATATATAGTCTTTCTAGACGTTCAAGTGGTAGATCTTCTCTTATAGCAAGAAAATGTGCTGACTTGGTAAGAGGATCAATAATGACTCATATTGCATCGTTCCTTCTAGAAGTATTTGGGAGTCCCATGACAAAGTCCATTGTAATATTATCCCATTTCAACTCAGGTATGGGAAGAGGTTGCATGACTCCTCCAGGATGTTGCCTTCTAGCTTTCACTTGTTGACAAACCATAAATCTTGATACAAAATCAGCAATATCCCTCTTCATTTGGTCCCACCAAAAATGTTCCTTCAAATCTCTGTACATCTTAGTGCTACCAGTATGTATAGAGAAATTAGAACTACGAGCATCATCCAACAATTCACTTTTATATCAGTTATATCGGGAATACATAGTCTCTTCCAAAATTTCAAAATTCCATCTTTATATACGAAGTCAATCAATCTCCCGTCATTTACCGCTTTAATCTTCTTTTGAAACACGTCATCACTGGTATGAGAACTCTTTATCCTTTCTAGTAAAGATGGTTTGGAAACCATTTGAAAAAGTATTGATGTTTCACCTTCCATGGTTATTCCCATATCCATCATCACTAGATCCATGAAAATAGGATCTTTTTCAACTCTCATCTTGTTCATAACTCCATGATAATTTCTACTCAAAGCATTTTCCACCTAATTTTCCTTCCCCGGGTTATAGTGTATAGTGAAATCATAATCCCTGAGTAGTTCAAGCCATCTCCTTTGCCTCATGTTGAGCTCCATTTGTGAGAAAATATACTTCAAACTCTTATGATTGGTATATATCTCACACTTTTCACCATAGAGATAGTGTCTCCATATATTAAAAGAAAATTTTATAGCTGCTAACTCAAGATCATGAGTAGGATAGTTTTGTTCATGAATTTTTAGCTGTCGTGATGCATATGTAATTACCCTATCATTCTGCATAAGGACACAACCAAGTCCTTTATTTGATGCATCACTATAAATAACATACCCATCATTCCCCGACAGTAAAGTCAAGATAGGAGCATTGAATAATCTTCTTGTGATTTCTTCAAAAAATTATTCACACTCTTTTGTCCAAAAAAATTTAACCCATTTACATGTGAGCTTCGTTAATGGGTTAGCCAATCGGGCAAAATTCTGGACAAAACGTCGATAATAACCTTCTAAACCAATAAAATTGCGTACCTCAGTTATACTCATCGGTGCTGGACATTCTTGGAACACTCTTGTCTTAGAAGGATCAATAGAGATTCCATCCTTAGAGAAAATATGGCCAATAAATCTCATGATGCCATAATTCACACTTGCTAAACTTCCAGTATAATTCATTTCTTCTGAGGGTTTTCAGAATGGCGTGCAAGTGATTTTCATGATCTTTATAGGTTTTGGAGTATACCAAGATATTATCAATAAATACCACTATGAATTCATCAAGATATTCCATGAAATCTCTATTCATTAGATCCATGAAGACAGAGGGTGCATTAGTCAATCGAAAAGGCATTACTGTAAACTCATAATGCTTGTACCTGGTTCGAAATGCTGTTTTTGGAATGTATTCCTTCTTCACACAAAATTTATGATTTCCAAATCGAAGGTCAATCTTTGAAAATTATTGAGATCCATGAAGTTGGTCGAATAAATCATCAATGCGAGGTAGGGGATACTTGTTCTTTATTGTTATAGCATTGATCTCTCTGTAGTCAATGCACAACCTCATAGATCCATATTTCTTCTTAACAAAAAGAACATGGGCTCCCCATAGAGAAAAAACAGGGCGAATAAATACCTTATTACTCAATTTCTCTAGTTGTTTCTTTGGTTACACTAATTCCACAGTGGCCATTCAATAAGGGTTCTTCGATATGGGCCTTAAACCAGGAATTAAGTCAATGGAAAACTCAATTTCCCATTCTAGAGGATGTCCAGGTAAATCTTCTGGGAAAACATCAACAAATTCTTGCACAATAGGTACATCCTCTATTCGAACATTCCTTTCCTCACCCACAGTTATTTCATTCTATTCCTCCAAAATAATTTAATTTAGTTGAGCTAATGAGGGTGGATCTAGATAAGAATTAGGTGGTGATGTTTCTTATCTAAAGATAAGGTACTCCTTATCGTCAAAAAAAATTGTTACCTCTTTCTTCTTACAATAAATTTTTGCATCATGGTCCAAAAGCTAATCCATACCGAGGATTGTATCAAATTCAATCATGGGTATAACATTGATATTAGCAGATAAAGAACATTTATGTCCTCTATTGGGAACTAATTCCCAAAACATTGTTGCAATGATACTTCCTTTATGAGTTTTGACTGACAAATCCCATGTTAAATCAAATTGGAAATATCTAATTTTCTTAGAAAACTGGGAAGATATGAAACAATGCAATGATATATAATCAAATAAAGCATTGGATAAACTTGAAGAAACCCATTAAATTACCTGTCACTACTTATTTTAGAGCTTCTACCTCAGTAGTAGTGATAACGTAAGCTTGGCCTTGATCCCTTGGCCTCTTCTGAGGTAATTTTCCATAATGCTTAGGACATTTATTTGCATAATATCCCATCTCCCTGCAATTGTAGCATTGAACACTGGTAGTGTCTTTCTTTCCCTTACAATCACCAGCAATATGGCCTTTCTATCCACATTTTTAGAATACTCCTTTTCCTTTTAGACAGGAACCTGGGTGCTTCCTTCCACAATTATCACATGGTGGAAATTCAACCCTTCCCTTCTTCCCTGTTTCCTTATTTCCTTTCTCAGAGTGTTCAGCAGATCTCTCCTTCTGTTGATTTTCTTTAAAGTCATAAGACTTAGAAAATTCCATTTCTATCTTGATAGCACATGAGACAATATCTGCGTATGACGAGAAGGATTATGAGAGTAGTGCTCGATGGAGAAATGGTTTTAACCCATCAAAGAAATGATCAATTTTACTTCTTGGGTTACATATATAATCTTCCACATGTCTCGCTAACCTTGTAATGTTAGCCGCGTACTTTACAAAATTTTAAACATTCTCATCCTCCTTTTTCCTCAGACTGAGAAATTGCCTTTCCATATCTGCTCGATGGACATGAGGAAAATATTTTTCTGAGATATTTTCTTTAAACTCCCTACATTCCATACTTGATATTTCTTCATCTTCCTTTGTATTTTGAATCAATAACCACCATTGATCAACATCTCTAGTGATGCGGTAAACTGCCATGACGACTTTTTCCCTTTCGCTACTCCCCAATGTGTGGAATATTTTATCTAAGGAATTGATCCATTGCTCAAGAACTAGTGGATTTGTACCACCATTAAATGTTGGTTGTTGTTGCCTCATGAAGAGATCTAACATTGATCCTCCATGCTGCGGATCAGGGTGCTCCATACGAATAAGATTATTATTCATAACCTGAGTGAGTTGTCCCAGTATAGTGATAAGCTGATCATCATCAGTTGTATCACCAACTCCACTATAATTATCTTGAGAAAGAGGGAAATCCCTACATGGAGTACTTGCATTGATACGGTTTCCATTCCTTCCACTAGGCACCATTTCTAAACAATGGCATAAACTAAATTATTTTATGAATTGAAATACATAACTCCATACTTGTAAAACACTTAACATAAATTGAACAGTTTATGGATATAATCCATAATCATAAAAATGTTTTCTTTGAGGTAGTATATACTCATAAACCCTCTATAATGGTTTGTAAAGAAAATGATAATTATCCTAAGCATATCCCCTAGGAGTGTCATAACCAAGAGTGCAGTAAGGCCCACTGTCGTGCACTAGTTCCCATTCGAGTCCAGCTCAAATCGGTGTTTTCGGGTTTTACCCATAGGTACATCTGTACCAGAGCCATCTCTACCTTCTCATATCCAGAAAATGGATGTATTGCTCAGAAAACTCACAAAATATATACAATACCAAAATTCTAGGATGTTCTTCTATACTAATCCTCAAAGTCCATCTTAGGGCTATGTGCTCTAATCAGAGTTTATCTAAATCTAGCTTCGAAGGTTTATTACTAAACTTCCTCTGATACCAACTATAACGCCCTGACCCAAATTACCCAGAGTCGGTGCATTATTACATAATATTGGCATGATCACAAGGGATCAAATCTCGAGATACCGATCCGTTTAGTAGCTTTGGAAGCACTGGATATATTCAGAAGTCTTACATTACATCATAAAATGAAATAAAAAAAAATATTGTCTTCATTAACCACATTCATATCCCATAGACTATCCCTGCAGGTCAATCATAATAAAATTCTTCACATCCTGGGAAAAATAAAACATAGAAAGGGGTGAGCTCAGAAGCTCAGTAAGGATAACAATATAGAGGAAACTTTCATAAATAAGAATAAAAATTTAAGGAAATGTATAAGACTAAAACAAAAGCCTTTTAAAATTGAACTTTAGCATAATATGGAAAAGATAAAATCAAATAATTCCATTTAATTATTCACATGGATATTCTACTAGTAGAATAATCACATACAATATCAAATAGCCACTTTCATAATGATGGAATGCATAGTGTTGGACATTTGGAAACATTTTGTCAAGGCCTCGACCAAGACGTTTAAAAAGGATTAAGCACTTGACCAAAAACATATATCAAATTGGAAAAGGCCTTGGCCAATTCCATATATAGTTATCTCATGAGACCTACCGATGCATCGTGGAGCTATACCGGGCTCCACTCGTCACTTACTAAGTCTAATGCATTCTTTATATGAAAAGGTTTAAACATAACATAAACATTCGTATTAAAACTAGTATATGAATTGTCAATAATTTATCCATAAACCATGAATGGTGTAAAAATAACACATCCTCAGTAAAATATATCACAAAACCTTCAATAAAATATGGAAGTTTTGTATCATAATAAATAAACATCAAATAATCTTAAAACACATCAAAGGATGTTTATATAGTTGAAATCAAAACCATTTGAGAGAAATATCTCCTTTTTGAAATCATTTAAAAGTTACATAATTATAAAATAAATCCTTTATTTTTAAAATATTCTTATAATCTTGTAAGTGAAGCTTCGATGATTTTATAATGGCAGAAAATAGCCACACCCGCCATATAAGATAAAAAAAGCATTCTTACTTTAAATTTGTTGAAAAGTTTAAAAAGTACCTTGTTTGGAAACGATAAAAATATTACTTTCAAAAATGTATAAGGTCAATTAAGGGTATAAATGAATTTAACCAATTTTATATTAAATAGTAATTTTTTTGAAAGACATTTTTAAGAAACATGGATGTGGATGATAAAGAGTTCCCAGTAGATAATTACATATAAACAACCTCGGATAATAAAGAGATTGTGAAATTAAACCTTACCTTATACTTTTCCTTATTTGATGTTAGTTTAACCTTATTTATAATGGTGAAATAATTGTGATTAAATTATAAAAGAATAATATACATTAATATGATATCATATATGATCTTTTAACACTGCTTTGTTAATAATATCATAGTATTATTGTTGTTTCAAGTGTTAACTGATTCGTTTTCCTTTAAATGATTTGTTAAATAAGCCATGTTTGTTATGGATAGGTTGTATATTATTCATATCCATATTGATATTATGTCTTTAAACATTATTTTTAACCATCAAATGAAAATTAGTCTTGAATGGATACGACGGGGAATGAATCTCATCGCGTTCGTGGAGACGGTATTCTGTACGTACGCACGAGCGAAAATATCATTTTTTTGATATTAAAATCATATATAATTGGATGGTATATCATATTTAAAGAATAATTATCATGTTATATTTATTATTTACATTAGTTATACTCATTATTATACCCGTCCAAATAATATGGTATTGAATAACAATTACACCACGATGTGGAGACGGTAAGCCGTACGTACGCACGTATGGTGACATGTCATTCAAAGGATGGATAGAATACTGAATATGGTTGTACAATATTTATAATAAAATAACATTATATAGAAGATACTGGAGTTATTATTTTAGAAAGTATATTACAATGAAAGAAGAAGTGGAAGAAGAAAGGAACTTGGAAGAAGGTGGTGAAATTATTACCTCTCCTTCAGGTTCTTCCTTTTGATTTGATCAAAAGGGATCCTTAGGTTGGCTTTGTGAATAAATTAATGCCTCTAGGATTATGTGAAGTATGTTGGGAGGATATTTGTGAAGGGGATGGCCGAGCAAAAAGGATTTTAAGGTGTGAATTAATGAGAGGGGGAGTGCCCTTTTATAAGAGGGGTGAGGGGAGCCTTAGGAAAAGAGTAAAATATTATTTTATAATAAAATAATTTTCGGTTTCTAATGGATCCAAAGTGAATTATTTCGAGGATAATGTGGGGATGGGTCTTAATCTACTCAACCAATAGGTTTTATACAGGTTTGGGTTACTATATTAACCTTATCTTTTAGATTTAACTCTTAGTTATTTAGTTTGACATTTACCATGTCTCATTGTATTTTTAAATTATATAGTTAATAAACTTAATATAAAATTTCAAGAGAACCCCAAGTGGTTAATTAATGATACAACTACCATTATATAAGTCCCTTGGCCAAAACATAGATTTTTATGAATATAATATCAATTAATAATATAATATTTGTTTTAATAACTATTTTATGTCAATTTTGACACTATTTAATAATTGATTTTTGTTAATGTCATAACAACTCGATTACTTCGAACTAAATTCGTTGAATCAATTATAACATTTTATATTAACCTATAAAATTAATTTATGGCATCAAAACGTTCAAATTATATTTATTTTAACATTTATAATACAATTTATTTGATTCTTTCATTAATAAGGAAAATACTGCACCATTATTGTGTCATAAATAAATTTAATTATTAAATGTATAAAAATTATAAATAAAATACCATTATTTAGAAATTTTTTTTATATTTTTAATGAATATTTATATTCTAATATATAACATATATAACCTTATGTAAAAATTGTTTTACTAAAAGATATATGCTTATGTTATTTTTGTATTCATTTTAACTTAATTAATATAAAGTGTCATTTTCACTTACAAGTGGCTCCATGGGGTCCCAAAATCGACCAAAGGATGGAAATGGTCGGATATTCATCATAAAATTGGGTTAGGAAGTGTTTTGAGGTAGTTTAATTTTATTATAATATTTTTTTTACCCTTATTTACCTAATTTACCCTTTAACCACGGTAAATAAAATATTTACTGAAGTAATTATTCATTATGTATAAAAATAAAAGTTTCCTATTTACACAATTTGGAAATCCTAATTCCAAATATCGAATCCATTTTTCTAAATTCAAAACACATAAGTGGCAGAAATTAATTTAAAATTAATTCTCGTTGTCAAAACAAAAAACGTGTTTTTATGAAAAAATAACTACCAAAAGATTGACACTTGTTTATGTCCCGTTTAAATGTGAAATTATATCCAATGAACAAAATTGGATTAAATTGTAAAAATATAGTCTAACTATACTTTAAAACCACTCATTAGTATAATTTATCACTATAAATTATTTTGAATATAAAAGTTGTTTTTAATTAAAATTTCGTATTTTTCACTATTCATCAAAAATTGGAAGTTCTCAGAAAAATACCAAAAATTCACCCTAAGCTAATTTTGATATTCTGAATACAAATATAATGTCCAATTTGAATAATAAAATTTATAAAATTTTAAAAATTGGGTATCACTATTCATAACGGCTACTTTGATTGGTCGCGGTGTGTTAGAATCTCGAAGTTGCGTACAGTGCAAGCTATTGTATTATTCAAAGAGAAGCGTACCACAGAATCGTAGGGTGTTACACATAGTTTTCAAATACCTTTATTCCTTAAAATACCTACTGTCTAAAAAGAGGAAAAATTGAGGTAGTTTAGTTGGATACTTTTGCTTTAGGAGTTTGATTTAGAAATAAAAGGTTACATTGGAGATGAAAATATAGTGGTTGATAATTTTTCTATTTTTTTATTACTCAGACTGATGATCCTAGGAAAATAAATTCTTTTTTTCCTAATGAAATACTTATCACTATTTTGATTATGAAAACTTATTGGTAGGGAAGTTTTTCAAATTTTTTAGCTTCTCGAGTGATTCAATGGACTTTAGACACAATCAATGGATGAAATTTATTATTGAAATTAAGTATTAATTTTGGGATGACCCACTGCTATTTAGAGGATGTAATGATGGTATTCATTAGGGGTGTATGATTGAAGAAAACATGTTAACCATTTTAGAGAGTTGTCACTCATCACCTTGGGATGGTCATCATGTAGGATAAAGAATAGAAAAAGTCTTACAAGATATATTTTACTGTCTTTATCTATTAGATAATGGTAGGATCTTAGTTATTGGTTTTGATAAGTGTCAATGTTTAGGAAATGTTGGTGGGAAACAAGAGCTTCCATAAAAGCGGATATTTGATGTTAAAAATTTTGATTTCTGGGGACTGGATTTTATAGGACGATTTCTATATTCTTATGGTAATTAGTATATCTTAGTGGTTGTAGATTATATTTACAAATTGTTTGAAGAAGTGGAACTACCAAATAATCAAGATAGTAGTGTGATCAGCTTCACTATTAAGAACAGTTATTCAATATTTGGGGTGCCCAAGGCTTTTATCACTTATAATGGAACTCAATTAAAAAATTATGTCTTCAAATATTTTTTGGATAAGTATGGTCTAATTTACCAAAATTGAATTTCTTACCATCCACAATCTAGTAAACAAGTTGAAATTTCAAACATGGAGTTGGAAAAAATCCTATAGAAAACTATTTATATTTCCAAGAAAGGCTAGTATTTGAAACTTGATGAAGTGTTTTGGGATGAAAAAAACTACATTGAAAACCCCCATAAAAATTTCTTCTTGTAGAATTAGTTTTGGGAATTATTATCACCTAATTATATAGTTTCAATAGAAATTTATGTGCGAATTAAAGGCCCTAAATTTTGACTTTAAAACTACTGTTAAGAAGAAATTACCTGAGTTGAGTGAAGCCTATTAGTTTAAGAGAGAGTCCTATGAAAACTCTAGGATATACAAAGAAAGGAATAAAACCTTTAATGATTATTCAATCCAAAATAGGTATTTTAAGGATATAAAAAATGATATAATTCATGATTTGATACTTATAAATTTTCCTAGGAAGCTCAAATCCTGGTGGTCTTGATCATTGACTATCCTTAGAGTTTTGGTCAATGGTTCCATTGAGTTGATAATAAAATATAATCAATATTTCTTGGTGAAAGTTAAAATAATCAAGCATTACATTAAGGGGAATCCAAAGGGATTTGATACCATATATTTCCTTAAACCTTGAGAAAATATTTAGTCAAGCTAATGAATATAAAATTAGCGCTGTATGGGAAAAGGCCCATGGTTTTTATATTTGTTTAATTTTGTTTTTAATAATAATAAATCTTCTTGTGTTTCATCCTTGGTATAAATTGATCTAATATGTTCTAGGGAAGTCCAAAACTACCGTACAAGTAACTCATGTTTAGAATATTTGAAGACATGGAGTGGAATTATAAAAATTTTCATTTCAAAGATGAGATGCTAGTTAGAGATTTAAAGATAAACGTCCCTAAACATTTCTTTGGTTATTATATTTCCTAAATATTAATTTTAGGAAACTCATTTGAAATTTTCATTTCATAGGACTTACAATATGATGATCATAGGTATTTACTCAATGAAATAATTAGAGTATTTGAATGAATACAAATATTAAAAGCTTCATTATTTGGTGGATTATTTATTTTTATTGTGCTTTAAATATTTTTTTAAATTTTCCTAGATATTCCCTTGATAACTATATATTATTAAAATCTTATGATTTTTTGGAATTAAGAACACAATTATGTTGGATTCTTATGGAGTAAGACTAGGGAAAAGAGTAGTATGAAGAGAAATATCTCATTCTAGAGAAGAAGATTAAGGGAAGTCTTCTCACATTATTTTTCTTTATTCATCTTTGAATTTAATTTTCTGTAACATTTTTTTATGTTAATTCATAAAATATTTTTTGGATAAATTATGAGTAGGGAAATTATATTGTTTGGTTTAAAATTGTAACCCTATTTTTTGAAATCCTTTTCAAATTGAAAAAATATTCTTGATATTACAATTAAATGAGTTTTGTAAATGAAGAATAGAAATATCATAATAATTTTAGGTAATTTATTTGATTTAGATTTTGAATACCAATTTTAGAAAATTGATTTAAATTATAACTTCTTAATTGTGGACATAAATTAACTGAACAATCTACATTTACATTGTGTTTTATGATTGTTCATCACCTACTAATTTGTATTCATTCCTTTTTGATCACATAATCTATTTCAATTCATCATTTTATTATCATTTGCGTTCAGAAAAAAAATATTCATTATTTTTGGTTAGTAGTTCTTTTGTATTTGTTTGTTCTAATTTTTTTCTTGGAATGAAAACTCAACTACCTTCCCTGAGGGTTTAATAACTTTCCTACTACCACCTAGTAGTTTTTAAGTTGAAAATTTGGGATATTCAAGTACATATTACTCAAAATGTATGTAAACATTCATGTAATGAATGAAATATATATAAATATACATATAGTATTATATCACATATATATAGTTTATTCATTATAATGGATGCATGTTATGCATGAATAGAATATATATATATATATGATATATATTATTTACTTCTCTTGAATGTTTTATTCATTAGTTACAATCCATTATGTATATATTAAATTATTTTTATTAAATTAATTGAAAATGATTAATGAATTATACCCCATTAGCCAGAAATTCATACGATGTGTTATGAATACAAGATGCCTCAAGATTTCAATATATAAGATCCTCTTCTTGAGAAATGTTCATATCTCCTGAGAAGGCACTAACACCGCTTCAATTTATCAATAATCCTTACGATACGATCATGGATCCATTATACGGTGTGTCACCTCGGAGGTAGGGTGTGTTCGTTCACTACTACTCATGGTCTTCCTCAAGAACAATCCATCAAAGGATGAATATAGAAGTTGCAAAAAATCATGTTTTCCAGGTACTCTATTTTTAAATAAAATTAAAACATTGATTTATTTAATATTGATCTCCTATGCTTTTGGTTGTCTTCTGATAAAAATAAGAATCAAAAGATCATATAAAACCAATCAGTAGGGTACATTGGTTGAATCATGAATGACATTTTATTAATTAATAAGTCAAGGATGGATTTGTCACTTCAATATTTCTAAAAGTTAATATCTCATCACATTGATTGAAATAAGGATTTCACATTAAATCCTATGTCCACGATGTAACTCTATGTTTATTTGATATAGTCAAAGAAAGACATATCAAGTATATAGGTTGATGAAATGGGTGTGAAACTATCTTAGTGAGATATCATGATAATGGGATTATATTATAGAGTTAGCACTCATGTGTGTTTATCAACATTGTGACATTAACTTCTTTCTCTTGTTTTCCATGATTCTTTTTAGATAATAATATTGTACATTAAGAAATCGAACCAAATGTCAATGAAAAGGAATCCCAGAGGGTCATAAAAGAAGTGTTTTTGTTAATCTTAATTATATTCTATTTGAATTTAATAATTGGAATAATTATTATTCTAAAGACCAAGGAATAATTTTATTTATAATATATTATTTTCATAAATTAAATAAATATTTATTCATAAGGTAATTATTTATTTTCATGGATATATAATATTATTTAATTTATTTAATGAATAAATTTTATTTAGATTTTTAATAAATGTTGAGGAGGACTAAGAGACCATGATTGTTTCTAGTGATACATATCAATTTTCAAGTTAGTAATAATAATATGTTTGATTATGCAAGTTAGCACACACCATAAGAGAATAATAATAATAATTTTATTACATGACACGAGGTCATATATTTTCTAATATATAATTTAATTGTTTTTGTGAAATTAAATAATATTTTAAACCTGAACATATCTTTCTAAATATAAAACTATGTCTATTGTGTATATATTGATCAAATTTGAGAATCGTTTAACATAATTAAATCTAGATATCTCTCTCAAGACTAAAGATTTTTTTTTTTGAGATTTTCCTTATTCCTCCATAATCATGAGAATGAGAGTGAAAAGATGATTCTTATGATGTCCTAGACCCAGGTACCACTTAATAGGTGCCCCGATCCTGGTGGGTCACATGGCATCAAGAGAATCTCCCCAAACACCAGAGGATGCTGACTAGAAACAAGGGTCTTGGGTGTGTCCATGGGGAGACTATGCCCTCATTACCAAAGTTTAGAGAAATAGATAAATATAAAAAGAGGTAAATTATGGAGTCAATACAATTAAATAGAAGGCACAATGGAAAATAGAGACAAAAGTAACAATAAAAGAAATAACTAGAATAACATACAACAACTGATGATGATATGTCATGTATCTAAAAAAACTAGAAAACATTGAGACAAGATAGGAGGCATAACATTTTCCAAAAAAGTATAAAGTAAATCAAAAGACTATCCCAAGAATCCAAAGCTTTGGCTCAGTCACCTTCTATCAAGATCCATTATAAACAGTACGCAATCAAGTGTTTGAAGACTTATGCTTCCCTTTATCAACACCTACATTCATGTAATCTTCCCTAGGTACCAAACAACGCTGAGATAGGGTGTGAGATAAATATTAGGGGGCCACCACCAATGATGTCTATTACATCTGACCCGTGTAATGTAAATATAACAATGTGAAAGCACGAATGTATAAAGTAAAGAAGTACAATGTAACTAAAAACCCAAGTACCTTCTTCAGCCCTCAGATGGTGTCTGAACATAACCATTCCACCAATTAATTATTACCAGTTTATAAATAAGTCACATGTTAACAATAGGGAAGGTTCTATGTTATTACAAGGAAACGTATAATGACATTTAAGAATGAAGTTCGAAGGTAATAAATAAGGAAATGTTAAACTTGAGGGTCACTAAATCAGTAATATCTATAGCCTAGCTAAGGGTTAGAGTGTAATACAAGGACCATATTCCAAGGAATTCCACAATAAGATTCCTAATGAGTCCATGGAAATCTTCTAAGGTAAAACGTGGCTAAGTTTTGATAGGGCCCAATAGGATTTAACCATGGAACCTACCTATATATGCTGGATCCAAGGAGTGTATCCATGGAATCCCTTAATACTTATTGAGGGATCCTACAGTTTTATAACAGGAATCCAAGAATAGACAAGGATTGAGATATAGATAGGTCTCAACCTAATCATGTTTTTTCATAGAATCAGAATGTGGTTCCTGAGTGCTTAAGGAATTCCCCAATAATAATCCAAGGTGATATTGAGTCAGGCCACTCCTATTTAATTATAAAGTCATGAAATATTTCATTTGGTTTATTCCTTGCCTTTAATTTGTGTGATAAGGTGAAGTAGCATGAAACCTTTTAATCAAGTCATAATTAATCAATAATTCCATTTGGTTCAAGCCTTTCCTTTGATTAGTGTGACCAAGCCAAGTAGTATGCAACCTTTATTATTTCCATTTAAGAAATATTAAATAATTAAGGTTCATTATGATACCTTCCATTAATGTGGTAAGGTGTGCTACATACATGTAACCTATTAATCATTCACATTTAATCTGGTCAAGTAATATACTTAGTATATTTTCCAATTTTCCTTTCACATTTAATTATAAATTTGAATCACTTACCTTAGGCGAGTCAAGTGGAAGTGACATGGTACTTTCCATTCACCATTACATGATACAACGATAATTTAAGATATGGATGACTACCATTATTGTTGTCAATCTCGAGCACATCTGAACAATGGCTCAAAAGTGTAAAAACACTAAACAATCAACTATGGAATATCATCCTACATGGGATGTTGGGCATTGTGGGCAAAACCACAACAAACTAATCATGTATATGGAAATATAATGATCATTTAATTATAATGATTATAATCCAGACATATAAATTCAATAAACGGCACCCGATGAAATTTGTGGACCCCACATGATAATTCCAAAATCAAGGAACTTGGGAAATGAGTTATAGACCACCCACTTAAGGGTTGTAAAATCATTCTCTTCATATATTGGACTCTAATCTGACTTAGAATAGAGTAGATCAAAGAAAAATGAAAAAACGATCACACCTCGATAACTAGGTTGAGAGAAAGAGCGGAGAAGAACGACTAAAAAGGACTCGACTACTTACCATTATGCATCCAATGTGATGAACGAAAGCTTGATCCGATCCTAAACAAAGGATATATTTCAATACAAATATTAGGCCTTCAAAGAGATCCAAAAGGGAAGAAAAATAGGATAACCCCACATAACCATGGATTAGGAGGAGGAAGAAGACTTAATTAGATAGTTAAGGGAAAAATATTAAAATTACCAAGAAAAAAGGACTATGTGTGGTTTGTTCGCACTGTTTGAAAAACCGCACGCAAACCATGCATGTGTACTTGGGGAAAAGGGGAACTCGCATGATTAGGTCACATGATTAGGTAAATTGTGAACCAATCATGTGGTAAGGCTCTGTCTATAAACATGCAACATACACGGTTTACTCTAACTATCTGGCCTTCTCGCATGGTTTAGTATAAACCATTCACTAAGCCTATTTTCCCAAAATGTTGGGTACCGGGCTTCGAACAAGCCCCAGACACCATCGAGACCTTCACTAACTTATTATTCATCCAAAATAGGTCCAAAATAAATAATTAGACTGAAATTTAAAGGATACCCACCTAAGTTAAATGGTGGGTTCTTACAGTCTTACCCCCTAAATAGAACTCATCCAAGAGTTCTCCGTACAAGGGTGTAGAAACAATGTCTGAGAAAAATTATGGCTACTGAGCACATATGTTGGCCCCCCGCTCCCAAGTCTTGTCCTACACACATCCATACTGCCATAACACCCGTACTAGAGGGACATACTGGCCTCAGAGAAACACTGTATTCTGGTCAATGATGCATACTAAATACTTCTCAAAGGTTGCATCATCATATAACTCAACTTCCTCAGGATCAATGGTATGAGATGGGTTGGCATGATATTGGTGAAGTTTGGAAACATGGAAGACATCATTCATTCCCCGGTTCCTCTGAGGTAGTAACAACTGAAAGGCTACCAGCCCAAATCTCCTAATGATCATATATGGACCTACATAACTAGGAAAAAACTTTACATTATTTTATAATTTTCAATGCACTAGCATGGGTGACACCTAAAGGAAACAAAATTTCCCAACCTCAAACTCTAGATTTCATCGACAATGATCGGAAAAAGATTTTTCTCTAGACTAGGTAGTAGTCATATGTTTTATGATCAGTTAAACCTGCTCCAAAGTCTCCTGAATGAGATGAGGACCTAGTAGGGATACCTCACATGCCTCTAGCCATCATAGGGGTGAATGGAATGACCTACCATATAAGGCCTCAAAATGATCCATCTGAATTGTCACTTGGAATCTGTTATTATAGGAGAACTCAATGTGAGGTATATGCTTTCCCATGAACCTCTAAAATCAAAAAATCATGCTTTAATAATATCCTTTTGAATGTATATTGTGGATTCTGATTATCCATCAGTCTGAGGGTGAAAATATATGCTTATAAGAACCTATGTTTCCATAGTCTTCTATAATCCCTACCATAACCATGATGTGAAATGATCATCCCTATATGAAATGATGGTACAAGGGACCCTGTGGAGTCATTTGATTTCATGGAAATATAGTTTTTCCAACCCATCAACTGAGAAAGTATCATGAATAGGAATAAAGTGGGTTACTTTTTCCAGTATTTCAACGAAGACCCATAAAACTTCTCTACCTCTAGGATTCCTAGCTAAACAGACTACAAAATCCATATCAACATATTCCCATTTCCATTCCAGGACTAGAAGCATCTATAACAATATTTTATGTATTTGGTGCTCCTTCTTAACCTACTGACAAGTGTAACACATAATGATAAATCCTATTATCTAACGTTTCATCCCAGGACACCAATAATGGCATCCCATGTCTTGATTCATCTTTGAGATGCTTGGATGAACTTCCCACTGAGAGGCATGGGACTCTTTAATCAACTCCTTTCTCATATCTGTAGGGACCCAAAAAAAATAAATTGATACATAGGATGTCATTTATGTCTGTAGACTAATCCGATGGTAGGTTATCTCCTGATATACTCTCATAGAGTACTAATCCTCCAAGATTTAAAAATTTTATACCCTTCTCCTTATTGAATAGGGAAGAGGTAACATCCAAAGATGAGAGATAAGACTACTCATGACTATTATGAAACTCTAGGTGAAACTTTGAGAATAGGGACATTAACTTCCATTCATCACTGGCTTCCCCTACTACTTGTACCTATGTTTTCCGACTCAGTGTATCTGCAACCACATTGCCCTTCCCATGTGTATATGCATGTCAAAATCAAAGGATTGTAGATATTTGTCCCATATAAATTGTCTGAGGTTCAAGTAATTATGAGTAAAGATATATTTGAGACTATTGTGGTCTAGGTACACGAAAAAGTGCTCACTTAAAAGATAGTGTCTCCATCAATGTAAGGCATGGACAACTGCTGCTAGCTCAAGGTCGTGCATCACGTAATTTCTATCATGAGGCATTAACTAACAATATCCATATGCAACGACTCTTATTTCATACATCAAAAAATCTTCTAGTTATTTTCCTAATGAATCAAAAAAGACGATATAACCTACACTTGGCTCAAGAAGAATTAGAATAGGTGCTGTGAAAAGTCTCTCTTTCTGCTCTAGAAAGGGTTTCTTGCACTCTTATGACTAAATGAACTTGACACCGTTCTTTGTAAATCCAATAATAGGTGAATAAAGACTTGAAAAATCTTGTATGAAATACCAATAATATCCATAAAACCCCAAGAAACTTTGTATATCAAGAACATTCTTGGTATTCTCCTAGGAAACTAAAACACTAACCTTTTCTGGGTCAATAGATATGCCTGATTCTGAGATAATATAACCCAAGAAGTGAACTTTGTTGATCCAGATGTGGCACTTAGAAAGATTGGAATTAAGATGATTCTCTCTCAGTGTACTCAGAATGATATCAAGGTGTTTGGCATGGTAGTTACGAGTATGAGAATACACTAAGATGTCATCCACAAAGACCACGATAAAAGAGTCGAGATAGAGATGAAAAAAACTATTCATTATATCTATGAAAATAGTGGGCACATTTTTAAGACACAATGGAATAATTAGGTACTTATAGAGACCATAGATACTATGAAAAGCTGTTTGAAGTATGTCTGATGGCCTTACTCACACATGATGATAACCTGATCTCAGGTCAATCTTAGAGAAGACCCTAGCTCCTCAAAGATAATCAAATAGATCATCTATTCGAGATAGTGGATGCTGATTTTGGATCATAAGTTGGTTTAAAATTATATAATCCATGCATAGAGGAAAGGTTCCACCTTCCTTTTTGGAAAAAAGAATTAGTGAACCCCCATAGGATGTACCTGACAATATAAAAGATTTGGCCTCTAAATCCTATAACTACCTCTTGAGCTCCTAAAGCTCTCTAGGTTCCATCCTATATGGTGGAATGGAAACTGGAGCTACTCATAGAACAAGATCATTTAAAAAATCTACCTATCTCTCAGGAGGTAATATAGAAAACTCATATGGAAATACATCCCTAAAACAATCCACTACTGGAGGAAAATTAGCTTATCATAAACCCTAATCCAATATGATGATATTTTAATCTAAGCGGTCACTCCACCTAGCCCATGATGCTCTGGTCCAACTGTACTATCTTGGACATCCCACTCACCCTTATGTAGATAACTTCTTCTCTCTGGTGATGTAAACGATACCCTGCGATGATAGTATTCTACAATAGTATGATACTGAACCAACGAATCCATCCCAAGAATGAAATCAAAGCCTGTCATCTCGAGAATAATGTGGTTCTATAAGAAAGGGTAACCACCTAACTCAAAGGGAAAATCACTACAATGGAGTATACCCTCTGTTCGTACCCCTAACAACGTATCTAGGGTAATTACACTATAGTAATACGATATATACAGTCTGAGACATTCCTTGATAGATAAAAATATAAAAGAGTGTAGAGAACCTATATCAAATAAAGTAGATACTATGGTAGATTCCAAAAGAATAGTACCTCGTACAATATATGTCCCCATAGCTTCATCCTCGGGTATTGGGTGTGTGCATACAATTTACCTGATCCACGACCCTATGCAACAGATGGACTACCACAATCATAACTACTCTATTGGTGCTACTGGTGATCAAGGGTCTGGATTCCCCAACCAAGTCCTCCTCCTCATCCAGTCTTACCAGTGCTATTCCAACTTCCCACCTAATGTGGCACAAAATAGCCCACTCAGAAATGTGGAGCTGGCACAAATCGTTTTCCACTCAAAGCTAGTGAAAATGTCCTGCAAAAACACTGATGATTCCCCATATAACCATAAGACCGAAACTCCATTGGGTCTTTATCAAAATGAGTCTTTAGGTTCCCCCATCATCTACACTTATTAAATTCTTTACAGCTATCAAAATGCGAACGCTAGTTTTCACTTCCCTGATGAGAAACCTCAAGAGAACACTTCATACCACTAGAAGAACTATTGACCTGATACATCACTGGTCTTCTATGGCTGGTACTATTTCTATCCCTCAGGTTCCATTTAGTGGTAATAGGTTGATTGACTATTATAGAAATGGTAGGTAGGTGAAAGAAATTCACCAACATATGGATGGTATAATAAAGGCCATCCTCAAAACGTATAGCATGTGAAAGCTCATCACTGGATAGATGCAATGAAAAGTGCTAAAAATCTATGAAATATGCTGAATACTCCATGACTAACATAAAACCCTACTCAATATGCATGAAAAATCTAGATCTATTAGCTCTCAACATCTGAGTAAATAACTGATCATAGAAGGTAGTCTGGAAATCAACCCATAATATTTCATTATGATGATCGGCCTAGGTAATCACATCCCACCAACACATGGTTGAATCCTGAAGCATGTATGTGAGGAAGCATGAACCTATACTTGGAGGCATCTCCAAATGCTCAAAGATAGATAGGGTGACTTCTAGCCAATACTCAATAGCATGTAGACCACCATCTTCTAAGAAAGTAAGAGGATGCTGCTGCTGGAACTCACGAGTTAGATCATCCATCATAGGTGCAAGACGTGGAGCACCATGCATGGACTGCATCAATCATAGGAAACTATCAATAACTTGGGAATCAGTTCCAAGATCAGGTACAGAAGGTGGTTCCTTGAGTGGCACTCCAGGAGGTAAGAGTGGTGGCTCAGGTCCCACCATGTCTAGAGCGTGGTCATCACCACCTTCCTAGCGTATGATATGAGGATTTCATGGAGGAATTTGTCTACAAATGCCAATAACATAACTTAGAACAAGCTTAGGAAAAAACATAGCATCACTAGTGGAAGTTGAATCTAATAAACCTCACTACCCAATTCATGCTACCCCAACTACCCATTTAGATGTCCTGGTATCAATATGTTCTCAAGTATAAGTTTAATTTCATTTTACATTTAATTACCAGGTTCACTCATTTACCTTTCAGAAACATGAAAATGTGGGATAAGCATGTACAATAAATTCATTGTAGATTTCCCGATTCCCCATATAATGGATAGACATTCCTATTGAATCAGTTCCAATACACCTTATCACTAGAAACAACACCCATTTATTTATAGTATAATGGATTGACTCAGTAAATTACTCATCCCAACCCATGAAGGCCAATACACCTCATGAATTGAGACATGAAATGAATCAATCACAACCAAAAGTAATACATGTACAAGATGACTTTCAGAACATGAATCAACAATCATAGGCATATCAAGAAATAAAAAACAGTGAAATTCACATGTATGGCATGGATATATGCATGACTTGCAAATCCCAGGTGCCTAATATGATGCATATAACAGTGCTACTTGCCCTTATATCATTAGACTAATGATGAAATAAATACTCAATCAGAATAATAAAAAATTACTCCACACAACATGTGAATCACCCAATGGTGAAATAATGTCAACTGTTATAGGCAAAAACAGAACAATAATTATATTTTGGGTAACTTGGCTACTACCTTGAACCAGGGTTCACGATGCCTAAGAAAAACATATGACCAAGTTCAAAACGTTCCTAATCTCTAATATATTGTCTCTAAAAAGTAAATCAAGAAAAGAACCTCCTCTGATACAACTTCATGAAATACCAGACCCAGATGCCACTTAATAGGTGCCCTGAGCCTAGTGGACCCCATGGCCTCATGCGCATCTCCACAAATTCTAGAGTCTGCCGACTAGTAGCGAGAGACAAGGGTGTATCCATGGGGAAACTATGCCATCATTACCAAAGGGTATCCTAATGGATAAATATAAACAGAGGTAAATGGAGGAAGTAGTACAAGGAAACATAAGGCACAATGGAAAATAGAGACAACATTAACAATAACTAAAATAACTAGAACAACATACAATAAATGATGATGATATTTCATGTATCTATAAAAATAGAAAAAATGGGGCCAAGAAAGTAGTCATAACATGTTCCAAAAAAGTATAAAGGAAATCAAAAGACTATCCCAAGTATCCAAAGCTTAGGATCAGTCATTTTTTATCGAGATCCATCCTAAACAGCAACCAATCAAGTGTTTGAAGAAGTATAATTCCATTTATCAACACCCACATTCATGTAATCTGACCTGGGTACCAAATGGAACCCAGAAGGGGGTGTGAGATAAATCCTATCTGACCACCACCAGTGGTTACTATAACATTCGGACCATATAATGGAAATGTAACAGTGTGCAAGCATATATATATATATATATATATATATATATATAAAGTAATGCAGTAAAATGCAACTAAATACCCAAGTACCTGATTCAACCCTCAGTCGGTGTCTGAACCTAACCAGTCCATTAATTGATTATTACCCGTTTATAAATAAGTCACATGTTAACAATAGTGAAGGATCCAAGTTACTATAAGGAAACCTGTAATGACATTTAATAATGAAGTTCCAATGTAATAACCAAGGCAACATAGACCTCAAGGGTATCTAACTCAGTATTAAATGTAGCTTGGATAAGGGTAAGGGTTTAATACAAGGAGAATATTCCAAGGCACTCCAAAATAATATTCCTACAAAATACAAGGTGATAGTCTAAGGTAAAACATGGCTAATCAATGATTGGGCCCTATGGGATTTAACCATGGAACCTACCTATCAATTCAGGATCCAAGGACGGTATCCAAGGAATCCTTTAATGCTATGTGAGGGATCCTACGGTGTCATACTGGGCATCCAATAATAGATAAGGATCAGAATCTACGTGGGTATCAATCTATGAAAGTTGCATCCTTGAATCGGAATGGGGTTCTTGAGTGCTCAAGGCATCCCCCAAATAGAATCCAAGGCAAGATCCAGTCAGGTCACTCTTTTTTAATTATGAAATCATGTAATATTTCATTTGTTTTGAGCCTTTACTTTCATTAGTGTGATAAGTTCAAGTAGCATGTAACCTTTTAATCGAGTCATAATTAATCAATAAGTCCATTTGGTTCAAGCCCTTCCTTTCATTTGTTTGACAAGGACAAGTAGCATGAAACCTTTATTAATTACATTTAAGGCATATTCAATAATTAAGGTTCATTCCTATACTTTCTATTAATTTGGTAAGGGGTTATACAGACATGGAACCTATTAATCATTCACATTTAATCCAATCATGTATTATACTTAGTATACTTTCCAATTTCCCTTTCACATTTAATTATCAATTTGATGAATTTACCTAAAGCGGTTCAAGCGGTAGTGACATTGTACTTTCCATTCACCATTACATGATACAATAATATTTTATGATAAGGAGGCCTAAAATTAGTGTGGTCAAGCTCGAGAACATCCTAACAATGGCTCAAAAGTGTCAAAACACTAAAAACTCAACTATGGAATATCATCCTACATGGTATGTTGGGCGTTGTGGGTGTAACCACCACCAACATATCACATATATAGAAATATCATAATCATTAGGTTATAATGATTATAATCACGAGTTATAAATTCAATAAACGACACCTAATGAAATTGATGGGACCCACAAGAAAATTCCAAAATCAATGATCTTTAGGGATGAGTTATAGAACACCCACCTCAGGGCTATACCATATTTATCCTCTGATATTAGCCTCTAATTCAGATTAGAATAGCGTAGATCTAATAAAAAAGGAAAAAACCTCACATCTCAATAACTAGGTTAAGAGAGAGAGAGAGAGATAGAGGAGAATAATGACTAAAATGGACTCGAGTACTTACCGATTCACATCCAATATGGAGAATATAAGCTCAATCAGATCCTGGATGAAGGAGATATTTCAATCCATATATTAGGCCTTCAAAGAGATCCAAAAGGGATGAAAAATAGCTAAATCCTTCATAAACACGGATTTGGAGGAAGGAGGAGGATTAATTATATCATTAAGTGAAAAATAATAAAATTACCCTGAAAAAAGGCCTAGGCACGGTTTGAAAAACCGTGCGCAAACCATGCACGGGTACCTGGGGAAAAGGAGAAGTCACACGGTTAGGTCAGACAGTTAGTTAAATCATGCACCAACTGTGCAATAAGGCTCTATCTATAAACTTTACACCAACACGGTTTTCTATAACCATGCGGCCTTCTCCCACAGTTTACTATAAATCGTGAGCCAGACTTGTTTTCCTAAAAAGATGGGTTCGAGGCTCTGGGTAAGCCCTAGACACCCTCAGGAAATTCACTAACACATTAGGCATCCAAAATAGGTCCTAAATAATGAATTATACTGAAATTTAAAGGATCTTTTTAGGAGTTAAAACTGGGTACTGGCAATTCTCCAAGACCAATGGAATCATCACAACGATGAAGAAAAATACTGAAGGAAAATTTTTCTTTTGGTCTAGGACCCACAAATCTATCAATGATGTTAAAATATCATAGGAGGATGCATAGATCACCTCTAGATGGATTATATACTTCAATCATACAAGATCAATGATGGTTTACTGAAAAGGGTTTTGGATAGTCAACACCTTCATGGAATTTATATTACAAGACCAAGGTATTCTTTCTTTTGATATATTTAAATTAATTTTAAATTTTTCATGAAATTTTCTTTTCATGGTTTTGGTGAACTCATTTGTCCAAGTTAATTGGAAAAATTTCTTTGGCCACGATGTTTATGTATTTCCAAATATATGAATGATCCATAAAATCCAAAAATTGATGAGTTGGGATTGGCCCTGATTGGTTCTTTCATTGTACCTGAAACCATCATTGGGAATGTAATATAAGTCCCATTGTTTCTCCTCCTCATCATTGGGCAGGTAATATAAGTCGCAAATATTCTCCTCCCCATCATAAGGAATTTTCTTGTCATTGGTAGTGGTGTTTGAGTAGTGAACCCTAATAATGAAAAACCACACAGGAGGAATCTGGAAGAGGACAACATTATAATGGAGGGGTTACATCCAAGGTTGTACAACTAGTATCAGAGTGTAGGGTTAGTCTTAATCCTTAGGTAAAGTTCCTAGGGGGAGATTTTTGGTCCCATATAAATGTAGTATATTCAATAAGTTATTTTTAGAATGGGTTTAACATCCCTACCACTTAGAATTAGGGTTCCACAAATAACCATCGAGTGTCACAAAATGAAACCTTTTACTAAAGTACCACATCAGGAATGGATGGGGTTTGGGAATGAAATATAAGCCCCAAATATTCTCCTCCCCTACATAAGGGAATTTTAATTAACGGTAAGTGATACATAGGAAAGTAGAACTCTGAAGGGGGAATCATAAAATGGAAAATATTGTGACAGAGGGGATTTTTCCATGGTTATACAGGTGAAAAAATTGAAGAAAAACATTAAAACTTTTAAAATAATGGAACATTAATTAACCAGTTTTTTGTCAATTTTAGGGTTAATATACGTTGAAAAACATATTAAAATTTCTAGAAAGGTTTCTCTCATCACACCCCTATATGAAAACATTAACACTCTAGAGAAATAAAATGAATTAAAACAAACAAAAATACTGTCCAAAGAAGTTTACAAATACAACAATTAGAGAATAATAAAAGTATAAATTTATTCTTCATTGAAAATATAATGATTCCTCTCAGAATGAAGCTCACTATACTCTACATTTTACCCACTATTTCAACCTAAGTCCCACTCAAGTCATTAATGACTTAAATCTCATGGAATTTTTTCCCACATCACTGTAGGAACATATAAAAGGGAAGTAATTATCATTCCTAGAGTTCATGTAATCTACCATATAAAATCCATTTATCTAAATTTCTCTATTAGTAAAAATGAGTGTGCTATTCAATATTACTTCTATAAGATTTTTTTTAGGTTTAAGGGTAGTTAGGATTTTATGATTAAAAATATGAGGATAAAAAGGAGTGTTCAATATCTAAAGTACTGTACATGTTATAATCTAGTATGTGTAAAATAATTAATGTACTCAATCAATACCTCACATAATATACCACTCCCAACTCTATTTTCCTTTTTTTACATTTATGGTTCATAACCAAACAATATATGAAATGAATTATACTTCATATTTTATCCATTTTTTTAATTTTTATTTTTAGTCTATTCCATTTATTTCATGTGTATAATTGTTTTTTATGTATTTTTTCTTCAATATAAATAAGTAAAATATTTATAATAATCCTGAATTTAATCTTTTGAACCCCACTACCTAAAATAGATATGAGGCTCTCTTTACTCAACAAAAAACAATAGAAATTTCCCAATATTTTTAGTGAAAACATGCTCGACTCCACATTTTCTAAAAATATAATTGGAAATTTACTCAAGTTCTGGGTAGGAAAGGATAAATGTATCTTGTTATGTGGATTAAATAGAAGGTATTTCATGGTTTCTAAGTCTTAAATGTGGGTTAAATGTTATTTTTTCCAACAAAGTGGATTTTATAATGGGATTTATCAATTGAATGATGGACCCTATCATAAATATAACACACTTGAGTCATATGGATTCAAACCAGAACAATGAAAGTTCTAGTTTCTCAACATTACCCGATACTCTTATTAAGTGATTATATTTAAGAATACACAATAAATGAGTTGGATTTTTCTAGGGCTGGGGATTAAAAATATGGATAGTAAGTTCATGGAATATGATATCATTTCCAATTTACAGACATAAGTTATTGTCCAAGAAAATATTATAAAAAACTCACTCAAAAATCATATAAACTCAAAAACATTAAAATCAATAACATCCTTAATAATATTATGGAATATTTCATAAGTTTGAAAAAAATTTAATGCTCAATTTCCATAATATAAAAACACTCAAAAATTAAAATAGAAAAAATAGTATAAAAATATCAGATAAAAAAATTCTAAAATAGGTCTTTAACAACTTCTAATCTCATTAAAATCCCCCAACCCCACACTTATTCAATATTTCCCATTACAATTAAAAGAAATAAAAAATACTAACAATGAATAGAAAAATGAAAAAAGAAGAATACAACCAGAATTATTTATTAGGAAGATTTCGGTTAAGTCTTGTCATTATAATAAATTTCATCTTCTATAAAAAAACCCATCAATAAAAATAGAAAAAACATGAGATATTTATTTGAGGTAAATATAAAATTATAATTATATGATTTTATAAAATCATGAACATTAACCAAAAGGTTATTGTGGTTAAAAGTTTCTATATCTATGTAGTTTTAATGGATCAACCTCCAACATATGGTGTATTTCGTTTCTTTAATAGAAACTAGAATAAATGTTTTTCTAATGTCCATATTTAGACAATTTTCTTGGATAACACCAAGGACATAGTTAAATATTCCCACCCACAAATTATTAAATATTTTGAATCATAAGTATATATGGAGACAAAAGTATAGATTCACTCTTTTAGATATTATTCCTTCCTCTATATGGTAGTAAATATTGTATTAATAGAGTAACTACTTCACCACAGGTCTTGGAGATTCATCCTCATGCTTTTCATATACCTATTTGAATTCTAACCCCATTTCTTCCTCCATAGTTTTTGTATTAAGCTATTTTTCACTTTATAAAAGAGTGTACAAATTTACGTGCCTTATATTTCAAAATAGAAAGAATAATAATTTAATTAATGTATTAAAAAATCAAATTAAAATAAGTATAAATATCTTTATACTCCTTTAGGATTCCTAGTCTTGATCTCTTTCTCTTGAATTTTTTCCTCTAGACTAGTTTCAATATGGGAGATGGTAATTTCATCATCCTTTACTCAATGACTAATATCTTCTTTTCTTCATCTCATTCCATGGAAAAATCAAACATTTCTAAGTCTTCATCATGAAAAAAATGATTATTGATTTTTAGATAATTTTAGAATATATGAAAACAATTGAGTCAAGAGTTTGGTCAACCCCATATAATTGTTTTACTGAAATTCTTTGTTATTTATTGACTAATTCGGAAAAAATCATTGAAGTATATGGTAGATAAGTGTGTTCCAATATTTATTCCACCTCTTGGATTTCTTCTTGAGAAAATGAAAAAGGTTATTCAACTTTTTTTTCTTTTGTAGTTTTCCTTTATTAATGTGTTCTTGGAGGGTGGTGGCCATTATATTCATCAGTTCCATCAATTATCCCATCTTGAATTGTTGATTCTTGAGCTATTATCCAAGCATCATAGTGCCAGTGATTAATTCTTTAATCTCCTATGGTGTTGGTTATTACTTTAAAGGTGTTGGGGAATATTTATTTCCTGATTATTTGGTTTATTAATGAAATGGATTCCATCCTCCCATCCATTGGATAATACCAATGGGTTTTCAAGTTTTTTCCCTTGCATTTGTTACTCCTCATGCTCATATTAGAAGAGAGATTGACTAGTTTTAAATAGGATGGTTAGGGGTGAATCCCTAATCTTAGAATTTATTTTTTTAATCTCATTAAAATAGTAATATATGTGAGGACCCATCATAGAATGGCCCCATATTGATGCTCACGACAGTTAGAGAAAATGAAAGAAAGAAAAAAATGAAAAAAATAATAGAATAGTGACTAATTATGGATGTTTAAAATAATTATCTATTTAGATAGACTTTCGAATAATGGAACCAATTTTTATAGTTTTAAATTATTGAAGTGTTACCAAAAAATAATTTAAATCCCCTATATAATGCTTAAATTCAACCACATGTTTTTATGATGAGGATCTGATCCAATACAATCCCTATTATTTCACTTATATATTTTTTCTTCTATTTTCCTATATTTAAACCAAAATAAAAACATGATGGTTTTTTGTGTTTCTATTTTTATAAAATTAAAACAATAGCGGAAAGAAACAGAAGTGGTTAGAAAAAAGTTTATATGGGCCTATAGTGAATTCCAATTGGTTATATAATAATTTAAAATTGATATAAATCAATTAATGCAATAAGAATATTCAATTACATACATCCACTTATGCCCCATTTTTCCAATTAATAAAAATACTAACCTTATTAAGGGCCCTCAGGTAGAAAAAAACTCATGTTTTATTCTTAGTGAGTTGGAAGAACACTCCTCAACCAATAAAGCATACACAATCATGTACAAATAACTAAACCTTGCCTTTGATACCAACCATTGTGACCCACTATTTTATACATTATTTCTAACATAATTTATTATGATATATTACATAAATAACTTTGAAGAGATTTTTTAGGTTTCGTTTCCTAGAAACTAGGTACATAATACAATATGTACATGGTACAGAAAATAAAAGATAAACTAAATTTCAACTAACTTGATAATATTCTTCATTTTACCTTCCTAGATCATTCCAATGTAAAATATTTCTTTGGAAAATTTATCAAATGAAAAGGCTGAGAATAAATACAAATAAGGGATATATAATGAAAATAGATCAATAATAAAAATCATGGGTTAAACTTGTGGCATAAAATAATATAATGAACATTAGATCATGTGGAATAGCATAAAGAAATGAATATAATAACATGATGTGTAACATATAAATATGGATATAACAAAAATATGATACATTTATTAACATATCATTAGATCTCATCACTAAGGTTTCATAAAACATATTTCCAAGGATTTTTACCAAGGTATCATAAAAAATTACCAAGGAATGTTTCCAAGGTATCATGAACATTTAATCTCTAGATATTAATTCTTTACCAATGTATTGGAGCGCTATTAGCACCCACCATTCATATTTCTATCATTATGTATTCCACATCAATAAAATATGATAATTAATTATCATTTTTAACCCAAAAATGAGTAATATGGGTTTTATACATGGAATTCCCCAATCAATAATTTTATTATAAATTTAAATGAATATCCATGAATTAAAATATGGTTGGGTATTCATGACATGAAAATATAACATGAAAATTAAGGAGTGATTTCAGAAACAAAAGAAGTATAGAAAAGGGATCATGGAAGGGATTTAATGATAGATAAAGACATTAAATAATTAAAAAGAAATCGTTTGTACAATAATTATAGCATCCTGCCTTTTTATAACATAACGTTTCATTACATTTTACAAAACCGAGGATCTTTAAGGTTTAGTGTCTTAGAAACCAGGAACATAAAACATGAAAACATAAAACACTCTTCTTAAACACTTGAAAGGATTATCCTTATGTTAATCCTACATTCATTACTACATCTCATTACCTGGGAACATACATCAAAAGAAAGGGTGAGCAGAAGGCCCAGTAAGGGAAACAAGGGAAACATTTAACATGTGAACTTGGGATACATCAACAATGTCAGGAAAAAGAACTTTAAGGCATGAGAAAGAAATCATGAGGAATATCATAATAAAAATAACGTATTTCATAACTTGAAAATGTGGCTACAACATTTTACAAGACAATCATTTCCATTTCACCAAGGTCCATCCCCAATGTGTCATTAACAATTTCCAAGGTTATTCACCAAGGTATCAGTCAAAAAGGTAATCTCTAGAGATTAAGTCTTCACCCAATGCATTGGAGTACTATCAAGGCGAACCCTTAAATTTGTCATTATCATCATGTGAGCCACATATATCATCATCAATCATTTCATAAACAACCAATATATCATAAAAGAAATGGGTTTCATTTCATAATCACAACGTTTTAAAAACTGCTTTAAAGACATGATCTTTATGTCACTTTAAACTCACGGAAAAGGAAAGCAGGTCTCATGTATGTAAATACCAGAATTTAAAATACAAAGTTTTGGTATATATGTGAATACCCCTTTAGAAGGAAGATATTTGGGTATTCACTTAATAAAATAAAATAATTTGAGAAAAAGAGAGAGACATTTGAGACGGAAATTCTGTAGCATAACAGCTATGCTTTGGGGTTTTAGAACACATTGAAAGAGATGCGACATAGGTCACCCACCCATAAATGATCCAAAGAATATTATAGGGAAATAATATAATGGATATAAGAACATGGTAAAGAGATTTGAAAGACATACCATATGAAATTAATAACATGGAGGGAAGACAAAAATAAGATTTCTCCTATGAAAATTCGGCAGCCTAACGACGTCACTTAAACTTCAACAAAATGAATTGAAGACATCAAATATGGTATCTAATAATATTAACATAAAATATCGGTATGATAGATATAGAGATCATACCCCAACATAATAAAAATAACTTGAAAGACTTGACATGAATGTAGTACTTTGAAAAATAAGAAAGGTGAAAGAATCCCTTAAAAAATCGGCAGCCTAACGGCGCCAGTTAAACTTCAACCAAAAATGAATTGACGAGATAAAATAGGGTATATCATCATATGCACATAAAAGATAATTATGATAGATATTGATATCATACCCCAACATAATAAAAATAATTTTAAAGACTTGACATGAAAGTAGAACTTTGAAAAATGAGAAAGGTGAAAGAATCCCTTAAAAAATTCGGCAGTCTAACGACCCACTTAAACTTTCATAAAATGAATTGATGAGAGCAAGAGGGGGTCTCTCATAATATTAACATGAAAAGGGAAGTAATAGGAATATAAAATAACATCCTCCAACATAATATCATGGAGCATAAAAGAAATGACATAAAAGATATTACTTGAAAGGAAAGAGAGAGGTAGGATCCCTTACCTTAAACGTAACTCTTAAAACTCAGTGGTTGGGACCTTGAGGGATTGGGGGAACCTTGAGAAGACTATTTGGGAGGTAAAGAGACCATAAATTCGTTGATGATGATTTTAGAGTCGAATGGATGAGAGGATGGCATGGTATTTATAGGGAAAGTGAGGGGACAAGGCATTAATGGCCAAGGGACACCTCATTGGTGGTTTTGAAAAAACCATGGGCTTGCCCATGGTATTTGCCCATGGTATTGGCCACTTGGGACACCTCATACCTTATCTTACTATTCATAAGTCGACCATATTGATTACATACTTAATACATCATTTAATGATGTAATTAAACACCCGTAACTTAAAAAACAGTATTTTCACTATTCATTGAAAATTCAACTTTCTCAGAAAAAATCCCAAAATTTTACCTTAACCAAAAATCAATGCTCTGATTTAAAAAATGAACTCAATTTTAAAAAAATAATTTTCTAAATATTTTTAATTTAATTTTTTAAATAAATACACTATTCATTGAAAATTCATTTTTTTCAGAAAAATCCCCAAAAAATATCTTAACATAATATCGATGCTCCGAGTTCAAAAATTGAAATCCATTTTATAAAAATAATTTTCTAAATATTTTTAATTTAATTTTTAATTAAAAAAAACTATTCACCCGAAAAAACTAATACTTGACTAATAATTTATGAAACAGTTTTTTTACCTATTTTATTGAATCACATTACTTAATTAAGGTGCCTAGATTATATTAATAATTTCTTTAAGTGAGACTACGAATCCATTTGGTCACATTACTAATCCTAGGCATAAAATCCCTATTCATAATTTACTATTCATCAAAAATTAAGTTGATCTTATTAGACTCTAAATTTCATACTGAACATAATTGTAGAAGAACATTTTTTGAAAATCATTACACATTTTTAATTATCTAAGGTTTAAATAAACATTTTTAAAATATCCTTTCTCTAAAATTCATAACAAATATGCATACTATATTTATCCGGACATTTAAAAATTCATAAACTTCATCATAAGAAGAAATAAATTTTTTTATTTAAAACAATGGATTATACAAGGAAGTTACGGTCTCCTTACATAACCCCTTATAACCCCAGCATAAGACCTAAGTGTAAGGTGTGCCAAGGTGAGAGAATCTGAGGGCAGCCCGACCAACATTGCACGAGTAGTAATTTCTATCAGTTTGAACTTCTTGCGAAGAAGATTCCTTTCTAGCTTCACACGATGAAGTTCAGCTTGGGTTTGGTCCAGAGCAAAGCCCAGTGGTGCTACCTCCTTCCCATGTTCTGTTAGATGGGCTTTGATCGGTCCAAGACTACTGGGTGAGGCCATCGAATCTTATTTCTATATTAATTAACCAAGATTACTTGTATTTAGAGAGAATAATCGAAACGTTTAGTTTCCAGTGGTCATATTGACCAATGGTCATATAACAGTCAAAACCCAATGGTCTCATTTTAATTATACTCATGTTATCAGATGAAATAGTTTTTTTTGAGTATAAAATAAATAAAATAACAAAAAAAATTAGGAAACAAGATTTATTCAAAATTTCAGGTCGTTACAATCTTCCCCCCTTAAGATATTGCGTCCTCGAAATTTTTAAAATTGGGTTTTGAAATTTCATTGAAAGTCCCACATCGGAAAAGGAGTCAGGAAAAATATTACTTTAAAAGAAATAAATGGAAGTAAAAATGTCACCCGAGTTAACCCACACTAGGATTCCACGTAGGAAAACATGGACATAGAGGAGAAAATAAAGGGGCATGTTCTGAGGGATAGTGATAGAAAACATGATTAGGAGAAAGTTAACCACGAGAAAACCACAAACTTATGATATGTGTAAACGGTATTTCATTACCTAGTAGGAAACCTAAACCAACAACATTTTTGTTTTACGTTCCATTTCATAATTTTGAGGAATTCATTTACTACATAGAACAAAAACATAAGAAAATATACCTACCCTCAAGTAGAGTTTCATCCTTTAATAAGTTTCTACCAAAACTAATCTTTTCTCCAAACAATGAGCATTCAAAACACTTGGTCTCATCAAAACACAAGAATCATCTTCTTGAGAGTCACGTAATCCACAAAATATTAACTATCAATTACTTCTATCTTTAACCATTATCCCAAAAGCAGAAAGGGTAAGATAAACTAACTATTCAACAAGAAAGAATACCATAGGAAGGGAATCTACTTTTAAATCATCAAAGTTCCATGGTACTACCCAAAGTTCATCATAGAACATTCCATAAATTACTATCCTTAAAATTCCTCAAAATAAACCAAACTAAGATTGAAACCCAATTATAAGAACGATCTCATGACACAGTCTTCCAAGATAGAATTTATCGTTCATCTTCAAACATGATCAACCACTCTTATCATATTATAAAAAAAGTAACTAACCTAATAAAATTTTCCCCAATATAGGTTAATCATTTCCATATGTAACCTAAATTACTATAAGTCCACCTTAAATTCATCGATTCTTCAAAATATAAGTCAAACTTTACTCCTCAAATAAAATACCATTGTAATCTATTTACCTCGATGAAATAGGGTTTCCAAAATATTGAATGTATTCCAAAATAATAATCATCTTTTAATCCCTTAATCATCTCTGTCATATTAATATGAAAATCGTCACATTTCCTATCACATTGGTTGTTGGGACATGTTCTTCCATTTCCCGCCATTAAATATGAAAAGAAAGTACAATTAGGGGCTTAAATACTTAGCCTATAATCATGAAAAGAAACTTAAATCATAGAAGGACAACTTGTGGAAGAAAAGTATACCATAACTTATGATCCCCTAGGTTCCAAACTAGGTTATCCATGATCATATATTCTTCAGTGAATCTTTATTTTATTTTGTCTTTGTTCCTTTAATAATGGTTCACACTAATCTTATGAATTTACCAAAGCATATCCCCCGGGAGTGTCGTAACCAAGAGTGCAGAAAGGCCCGTTGTCGTGTACCAGTTCCCGTTCGAGTCTAGCCCAAAGCGGTGTTTTCGTGTTTTACCCCTATGTACATCTGTGCCAGAGCCACCTCTACCTGCTTGTATCCAGACAAGTATGTATTTGCTTAGCAACCCCTTACTCAATACTCACCAAAATACCAGGAATATTTCATATATTTAAGATTTATATAGATTTCTTCCTAAAATTTTCATATCCTAATTTCCACAAATAACTAAACCATCCTTTGATACCAAATATAGCATCCTGCCTTTTTATAACATAACATTTCATTACATTTTACAAATCCGAGGATCTTTAAGGTTTAGTGTCTTGGAAAGCAGGAAATTAAAACATGAAAACATAAAACATTATTCTTAAACACTTGAAATGCTTCTCCTTATGTTCATACTAGGTTCATTACTGCATCTCATAACCTGGGGACATACATCAAAATAAAGGTTGAGGAGAAGGCCCAGTAAGGGAAACAAGGGAAACATTTAACATGTGAACTTGAGATACATCAACAATGTCTTGAAAAAGAACATTAAGGCATGATAAACAAATCATGAGGCATATCATAATAAAAATAACATAATTCATAACTTGAAGATGTGGCTACAAAATTTAACAAGACAATCATTTCCATTTCACCAAGGTCCATCCCCAAGGTGTCATTAAAAATTACCAAGGTTATTTACCTAGGTATCAATCAAAATGGTCATCTCTAGAGATTAAGTCTTTACCGAATGAATTGGAGTACTATCAGGGCGCACCCTTAAATTTGTCTTTTTCATCATGTGATCCACATTTATCATCATCAATCATTTCATAAACAACCCATATAGCATAAAAGAAATGGGTTTCATTTCATAATCATAACGTTTTAAAAACTGCTTTAATGACATGATCTTTATGCCAATTTAAACTCACAGAAAAGGAAAGCGGGTATCATGTATGTAAATCCTAGAATTTAAAATAGAAAATTTTGGTATATATGTGAATACCCATTTATAAGGAAGATCTTTTAGTATTCACTTAATAAAATAAAATAATTTGAGAAAAAGAGAGAGACATTTGAGACACAAATTCTTTAGCATAACGACTATGCGTCGGGGTTTTAGAAAACATTGAAAAGAGAGGGGACTTAGGTCACCCACTCATAAATGATCCAAAAAACAGAATAGGGATAGAATATAATGGATATAAAAACATGGTAATGATATTTTAAAGACATACCATATGAAATGAAAAACATGGAGGGAAGACAAAAATAAGATTTCTCTAATGAAAATTCGGCAGCCAAATAGCGCCACTTAAACTTCAACAAAATGAATTGAAGAGATAAAATAGGGTCTCTCATAATATTATCATAGAAGATAAGTATGATAGATATAGAGATCATACACCAAAAAAATAAAAAGAACTTGAAAGACTTGACATGAAAGTAGAACTTTGAAAAATGAGAAAGGTGAAAGAATCCCTTAAAAATTCGGCAGCCTAACGGCGCCACTTAAACTTCAAAAAAAAAAAGAATTGACAAGCTCAAATAGGGTCTCTCATCATATGAAAATAAAATATCAGTATTATAGATATAGAGATCATACCCCAACATAATAAAAAGAATTTGAAAGACTTGACATGAAAGTAGAACTTTGAAAAATGAGAAAGGTGAAAGAATCCCTTAAAAAATTTGGCAGTCTAACGACACCACTTAAAATTCTTAAAATGAGTTGATGAGAGAAAGTGGGGGTATCTCATAATATTAAAATAAAAAGAGAAGTAAGAGGAATATAAAATAACATCCTCCAACATAAGAGCATGGAGCATAAAATAAATGACATAAAAGTGATTACTTGAAAAGAAAGAAAGAGGTAGGATCCCTTACCTTAAACATAACTCTTAAAACTCAAAGGTTGGGACCTTTAGGGCTTGGGGGAACCTTGTGAGGACTCTTTGGGGGGTAAGGAGACCAGAAATTAGTTTAGGATGATTTTGGAGTCGAATGGATGAGAGGATGGCTTCGTATTTATAGGGAAAGTGAGGCACTACTGGAATGTGGGTTTTTCCCCACAGTTACATACCAACGGTTTGATAGAACCGTTGGTAAATGATTAAAATAGAGGTTTTTCCCAACGGTTTCTTAGAACCGTTGGGATAGCTTGGTTTGGGGGAGTTTTTCCCAACAGTTCCCTAGAACCGTTGGGATAGGCCTTGTTTTTGGGAGTTTTTCCCAACGGTTCCTTAGAACCGTTGGGGTAGGCCTTGTTTTGGGGAGTTTTTCCCAACGGTTCTAAGGAACCGTTGGGATAGACCTTGTTTTGGGGAGTGTTTCCCAACGGTTCTAAGGAACCGTTGGGATAGGACTTGTTTCGGGGAGATATGCCAACGGTTTTAAAAAACTGTTGGCAAAGGTTTTCCCCAAATCCCCAGCAGCCCGTTCTCTCCCCCATTCGCGTTACAGAGCCCTAACGGGAGCAGCAGTAGGCGATTTTGGAGTACTGCCGACCGGACCTTGAAGCTCTTCTTCAGGTTCTTCTTCTTCTTTATCTCAAAAGGTATTCAAATGTTTGGATAGTATTGAAACTTATTTTTATTTTTCCCTTCAGTTTAGACGATTTTGGAGCTACTGCCAGCGCCTAAGGGTGAGTTTTCTTGAAAATTCCTTTTTGGATTTTACCCTTTGAACATGGGATGTCATTTGTGAAAGGTTATATAAATCGAATTGATTGTTCGATTTATGAATTTAATTGTAAATTAAATTAATTAAGGGTATTTTTTGGTTTGCATTCCCCTTTAACACTTATATTTTATGTTACCTTGTTAGATATATTATAACTAATGCATGTGATATCTTTATAGTCTTGTTAGGAGTGTTATATTAAAAATTCCCATGTGAGTGCTTGAATTTTCATTGAATTTCTAGCCATTATGAGTTATGTTGAGACCATGATATGGAATTGATTGATTAAGCAAGAGAATCTCATTATCTTGTCATTACAACATGAGTAAATGAAGCTTCATTCTTTTTAGGTTATTATTTGATTGAGTCGCCATTTTGAGGTGAGTTGTATTAAATACCTTTGTTTTTGACCTTGTTATGTTTAATGAATTGTTTAAATGAAATGAAATTCATTAAATGATTAATAGTAAATAGTGATACATGGATTCTATTAGGATGTCAGGTATATAATCTTGTTTCTATTAACTTATATGCTTTATGTGATAAATGGATTCACAGTGGAATTCCACGGATAGACTCATTTCTTTGAATATTGATTAAGCCATTGGTGATACATGGATCCAAGGGAGGGATTCCATAGTTAGACTTATTGAATGTAGAATTATATTCCAATTGATACATGGATTCTTATGATAATTCCATAGATAGACTTATTGAATGTAGAATTATATTCCAATGATATGAGTCTTGTGTGGTGGTGGTGTGGTTTATGTGTTTTATGGTAGTAGTGAAGTGTGGGATTATGTAGTTAATGTGAACCCATAGGTTGAGTATTTTGTGCTATCTATATATCATGTATTTTTAGGTTATTTCTACACATTCCCAACCAGAGTTCGATAAACTTACCAACGATCAGAGGTTTTGAGTTATGGGTATTTTTTCTAATATCTAGGATGGTGGTTATATGTTTGGATAGCTACCATGTCTTCCCTACTCTTCCTTAAAAAGTGATTGACCATGTGTTTTTAGGCAAGATGCGATGTGATTGTCCATGTGTCTTCAGGTGAGATGTACTATGATTTCCCTAGTGTTTTTCGGTGAGGTGTGATGTGAGAAGGCTATAACAAGATGTGGCATGTGGTTGGGGTCATGTAGGGTAGGAGGATGGCACAAGGTTGATGTTATTCATGTTCATGATACCCTACTAATATGGTTATGGGATGAGTCATGCTGTTATGTGATATAACACATTAAGTTCTTGTTGGTTTTACATTTTTTCAATAACACATTTGTATGTTTTTTTGACATGTGTAGTTGATACCTTGATTATTTTCTTCCTGTATCGTTTACTTAAATGTATTTTCTATTATAGTTAATACCTATTGAATTGTTTATGACAAAATGACTTATATAAATTCTTTTTACAGAATGGACAGAAGTTGGATGTATGAAACCGATCGGATCTCAGACGATTTTCAAAACAGTTTGGAGAGCTTTATAGATTTTGCATTTCACAATGCTTCAGATAGTGGTCGCATACACTGCCCATGTTCCAATTGTGTTGGTAGACCTTGGTTGAGCTGTGAAGAAGTCAGCTACCACATAACCAAAAATGGGTTTCAAGCAAACTACTTTTTGTGGTATCACAATGGGGAGAAAACTAAATCTCAAATTGGTGATGATCGAAATGAAAAGACTGGAATGGAGAATTTGTTAGATGATCGGTTTCCGTTTATTCGTCATCATGAAAAAGAAAGGATTTCGACTTAAGAAGACTTCGATATGAGGACAGCTGATGCATCTAGTGAAAATGATGATATTGATAGGGTGAAAAAATTGAATGATGCTGCCACGACTCCAGTATATCGACAATGTGATAAAATGAAAAAGCTGGAATTTTTAATCCGATTATTTCATGGGAAAACTATGTATGGTATTTCTAATACAGCAATCGATTACATTCTTACCCTCTTGAAGGATTTACTTCCAGATGATTCAGATATTCCCTCAAACCACTATATGGGATGGAAGTTAGTTGAGGAACTTGGATTTTCAAGAAACAAAATTCATGCTTGCCCGAAAGATTGCAGTTTATTCTGGGAGGAAACCGCTGAATGAAATGAATGTATAAAATGTGGCCCGTCCCGCTGGAAGTCAAAATCTGATGGAACACCATCCCGCGTTCCACAGAAAGTAATGTGGCACTTTCCATTGATCCCCAGACTCCAGAATCTTTTTATGTCTGATGACATATCAATAAAAATGAGATGGCATGATACCGAGAGAAAGAAGACTGATGATGAGTTGGTTCATCCTGCAGATGGATTTGCATGGAAGAGATTTGATGCTCGACATCCTGATTTTGCAGCTGACGTGCGTAATGTGAGGCTGGGTCTTTCATGCGACGGTTTTAATCCGTTTGGGCAGATGCTTACTTCGCACAGCACATGGCCCGTTTTTATGCACATTTATAATCTTCCCCCATGGTTGTGTATGAAAAAATCTTTCACTTTCATGAGTATACTCATATCTGGTCCTTCTGATCCCGGCATTGATATTGATGTATACATGCAACCTTTAATAAAAGAGTTGAAGCTTCTTTGGGATGTGGGTGTGCGCACATACGATGCATGTTCGAAAGACATATTTCAGATGTGCGCTGCGCTTATGTGGACAATCAATGATTTTCCAGCTTATGCAATGATGTCTGGATGGAGCACGAAGGGGAAACTGTCATGTCCAGTTTGTATGAAGAATACACGATCCAGAAGACTGAAACATCGTTGTAGTTTCAGTTTTATGGGACATCGACGATTTTTGCCAAAGGATCATCCATATAGAATGAATCGTCGAAGATTTGATAATACTATAGAGACCGATGATCCACCTCAGAGTATGTCTGGAACTGATGTGCTTAATGAATTGAAAGATTTCAGTTTTTCGTTTGGGAAGGGTCAAATGAAATCTGGAAAGAGAAAGAATGTTTCCACAGAAACCTGTTACAATTGGAGGAAGAGGAGTATCTTTTTTGATTTGCCTTATTGGTCAACCAATTTGCTACGTCATTGCTTAGACGTAATGCATATTGAAAAGAATATATGTGAAATGTTGCTTTTAGTTCTTCTAAATGTCAAGGGGAAGACAAAAGATGATTTACGATCTCGACGTGACTTGGTGGATTGGGGCATCAGACCAGAATTGCATCCTGTGCGTATCAGTGAAAATAAATGGCAACTTCCATGTGCTTCTTATGTGATGACACCTACTGAAAAAAAAACAATTTTTGGAAGTATTAGAGACTATTAGAGTTCCTGATGGCTATTCAAGCAACATATCTAAACGGGTCAATAGAAGAGAGTTGAAGCTAAAATCTTTGAAGACTCATGATTATCACGTTCTACTGCATGAGTTGCTTCCAATAGCAATCCGTCATCTTTTGTCCAATAATGTAAGGGTGGGTGTTATTCGGTTGTGCCATTTGTTTAGAGATCTTTGTGCTAAGAAGTTTTCCAAGTCTTTCTTGCAAAAAATGTTGACAGATGCCCCATTAATTTTGTGTGAGTTGGAGAAAATACTTCCCCCATCATTTTTCACATGCATGCTGCATCTGACTGTCCATATTCCAACTGAAATACTTCTCGGAGGACCTGTTTCTTTTCGTTGGATGTATCCAAATGAAAGAAATATGTTCACATTAAAGTCTTATGTTCGAAACAAGAATCATCCCGAAGGTTCTATCGTGAACGGTTACTTAGCTCAAGAATGTATGGATTTCTGTTCAATGTATTTGTCTGATCTTACTACAAGAATGAACAGACCAATGAGAAATGAAGAAGAACAATATGAGCAAATTGAACCCAGTTTTCCATCACTTCCTCAAACAGGAGGAATTCTTGGATCATATACATTGAAGACATTAAGCCATGAAGAGCGGGAGATGGCACATCGCACAGTTTTGTTAAACTGTGATTTGTTCGATGACTATATCAGGTAACAAAATTGAATATGTATATATCTTTCATATATATCTGTTAAACTATTCATATTTTTTTATCTACAGGGAACATAAAAAAATGATAAATAGGAAGCATCGTTCTTTATCTTTGAGAAGGAGAGAGACTTTGCATAGCAAAGAGTTTTCTTCTTGGTTAAAATTGAAGGTAAAAATATTACTGTTTAAATTAATTATTTCAATATTTACTTAAGTTTAACTGTCATTTATATTGCAGGTATTGAGTTTGTCTGCTGACTCTGTCTCTGAGGAAATAAGAGCTTTGGCTTTTGGTCCTAATACCGTGGTTCGTGACTGTAAATCAATTGTTATCAATGGGTACAGATTTATTGTCACTGAACGAGCCAAAAACATGAGAACACAACATGATGGTATTATGGTTACTGCCACAACAGATTGTTATGCCAGTGCATCAGATAGTAGACCGCGACTTGAAAATGTGGGTTATTATGGAGTCGTTGAGAAAATAATAATATTGGATTATTACTCTCATGGACGAGTCACAATGATGAAATGCCATTGGTTTGATTCGATGACGAGACATGGCACATTTATTGATGATTGTGGATTTCGAGTAATTAATATGACCCTCACTCTTGCAACTGAAGAACCATATGTGTTGGCATCAATGGCTAAACAAGTTTTTTATGTCAAAGATCAACTTCAACCAGAATTTGGTGTCGTAGTTGAAGTAATTCCAAGACATATTTTTGATGATGCTGATGATGGAATTGACACTGTCCCTATTGCCATTGGAACCAATCCATTTATTTATTTTGATGACTCCAATAGCTCAATTGTCAGAGTTGATTGTGAACCTGAAGTTGTGGTTGGAAATATATAGAATCATTCATCCATGTTCTCAATTCTTTTGGTTTACCTCGAGTTGGGTTGTTAAGGTTGGTAATATTCATATTTATTTAGTATTGATCACAAATATGTTTTAGCTGACTTGACCGTTATGTGAATTTTCAATGTTTATTGGTTGCTGTTTTATTTGAATTGCATTTTCTAATTTGGAATTGAACTGTATTCAAACCAAATCAAACAATATTTCTAACTTGGTGAACATTACAACTTGTATGTTTTATTAAATTCATTCAAGCTCTTCTAAAACAATTGATAGCTTAATTACCAATGAATCCCCTCATTCCCTCATATATTTAGTTTTTTGGTTTACACATTAATTTTCTTTTTCTAATTAATTACATATTTGTTTTCCAATGCAGGAAATGAAGCCAATTGAAGAGAGACGAAGAAAAAAAAATGGCGGAGAACAATCGTCGGATGGAGGAGATGGGCATTCCACCATTAGTGCCTACAGTGAGTACTTTATTTCAAATATATATATATATATTTATAGAATATATAATGTCATGTGATTAATTTTTTTTGTAAACGTTTTTGTAGGATCCACCATTACGTCGACAGTTATTCGACGAGGAGCCTAGTACTGGTCCTAGTACTCAGGCCGGTGGTACGAGGAGGGTTCGTACCAGAGGTGGACATAGAGCTGCGCGTGCCCGACTAGACCCTGCCCCTTCCACTGACATTTCAGCCTTCCCACATTCTGATCCCGGTGTGTCGTTAGGGACACACGGGATATTTAGACCTCCCATGTTTTCTCTACCTTCTGCATCTTCTGCCCCATCATTTTCACATCCCATGATGATTCCCACTCCCCAGTCAGCATCAGGTCATACAGTTGTTCCATCTTCTTTTACTTCTACTTCTATCTCTCCGAGCTTTTATATTCCATCGTCTTCGACTCCTGTTCCACCAGAGGGTGTTCCATCAGGTTCTGTGGATCCGGCGCCACTCATTGATCAGACTAGCACATGTATATTTATAAAACCCTATCAAATTTTTATAGCAATATTTATTTTCATTATAACATGTTTTGATAAAATATTTGTTTTTCTTTCATGACAGATACATCTACTAACAGGAGGCGGGGGCGGGGCCGTACACGCATGCGTTCGGTGTGGAACCTTCGCACACAGGTTATGGTGGAATATAATGAAGACAATCAGATGGTTGAGAAAACTGGGCAGAAATGTCGGAGTTTTATGGCGACGCTTGCCAAATACTCCGACATCATTCCCGTCAGCCCGCTATCGTGGAGACATTTGCCACATGAGGTCAAAGATAGAGCTTGGGCAGAGATATGGGTAAAAAAATCTGTTGTATTTAATGCCATGAATTTTTTTTGTATTTATATAAATTAATATTTTCATTTCAGCTTCGATTTAATTTTCCTGATGGTGAGGGTGCACGACTGGAACGTCTAAAGGATTTAGGCGAGCTTTGGAGAGCCTACAAGCATGAGCTATATATTGGCTGGCGTGCTAGAGTTGGCACTGAGTTAGAGGCGGTACCAGTCGTGGATGATTGTCCTATAGAGCAGTATCGTCAGATGATTACTCATTGGACGAGTACCCAGTTTAAGGTATGAATTACATTTGAGGTATTTAAATAATAACTTTCAAGTTTTTCATTAATATTATCCTTTGCATTATCGAATTTTATTTAGGAATAATCTGGAAAAAATAAAAAAAACATTGATGCAAAAAAATACCTCCATACACTAGGACGCACGACGATGCCGGATCATGAGAGGCAGCAGGTATGAAAATTGTTTATAAGTTTTCTTTACAACTTACATTTTCTTTTGTTTACTCAATTATTTAATTATTTTTTGAAGTCTTTATATAAATTTTGTGTTCAATGTCATTGTAGAGGAAAGTACAAAATATTGAAGGACGTGTGCCTCGAGCAAAACTGTTTTGCTCGAGTAGACGAAAAAAGGATGGACGTGCTGTCAACGAAGCGACCCAGCAGCAGATTGTAAGTTTTAATCTGTTGATTTTATATTTTAATATCTATTTTGTAACTTAATATTATATTTATATTTGTAACAGGATGCTTTAGAGGCCCTCGATGCCCAAGAAGCAGACAATTTTGGGCCATCTGATCACTTACATCAGGTGTTGGGAGAGGATCATTCTGGCAGAGTACGCAGCCGACCTAGGATAGCCCCGACGAGGTATTGGTCTGCCTCAGGTACAAGTTGTAGTGCCACCGAGCTGCAGCAAGTTAGGGCACAGGCAGAACAAGCTGAGAAAAGGGCCACAGAGACGGCAGAATAGTCTGCTAGGGCAAACAGTGCATTTATGAAATTTATTGAAGTTCTACGTCCAACACTTCTAGCAGAGGCCAGCCCAACGATTGATGAATACATGTCGTCGATACATTCTATATATGGTGCACTAGGTGGCAGTTCCAGTGGTGGTCAGGACGATGTCCAGCTTGAAGATGATGATGGTGAGCAGTCCGATGCGGAAGAGGAGGGAGATGAGGAGGGCGAGGAGGAGGGCGAAGGCGAGGAGGAAGGCGCTGTGGAGGGTGAGGACGATGAGGAGGACGATGACGAGGGCGATGATGATGATGATGATGGATATGGTGATGCTGATGTGGGACATATTGATCCGTTACATTTTTGACTTGAGATTTGATGTTTAATCTATTCTAGTTGTTGGTTTAATCTAGACTCGTAGTATAGTATTGGAGTTGAGTTATTTTTATATATTGTCTATTTTTATGGATGTTGTTGTCTTTTAGTGGTTGTGTGTTTGAGAACTCCCTAGACAACCCCCCTCATTCTTGGACCCTGGACAACCCCCCCTCCCCCTTGGACCCCGAACACCCCCCAAACACCCCCCGGACAGCCCCGCGGACAGCCCCCTGGACAACCCCCTGGACAGCCCCCCGTACAGCCCCCAACCCTCCACCCTGGACCCCAGATAGCCCCCCGGACAGCCCCCCGGACAACCCCCCCACCCTCCCCCTTAGACCCTGGACAACCCCCCAAACACCCCCCGGACAACCCCCTGAACAACCCCGGACAACCCCCTGAACAACCACCGGACAGCCCCCTAAACAACCCCGGACAGACCCCGCACAGCCCCCCACCCTCCTCCTTGGTCCCCGGACAGCCCCCCGGACACCCACCGGACAGCCCCCCCGGACAGCCCCCTGGACAGCCCCCCGTACAGCCCCCAACCCTCACCCTGGACCCCGGATAGCCCCCCGGACAACCCCCCCACCCCCCCCTGGACCCCGGACAACCCCCCAAACACCCCCCGGACAGCCCCCTGAACACCCCTAGACAACCCCCTGAACAACCCCCTGAACAACCCCCGGACAGCCCCCTGAACAACCCCGGACAACCCCCTGAACAACCCCCAAACACCCCCGGACAGACCCGCACAGCCCCCCCACCCTCCTCCTTGGTCCCCGGATAGCCCCCCGGACAGCCCCTCCACCTTCCTTAATTTCATTAGCTCTGAAATGTTTCATAGCACGATCAACTAAAATCTAATCCATACTAAATATGATATAAAAATATTCTATATGAATTTCCATAAGATTTTAAGTGAAAAAAAGTGACATACGAAAAACTGACCAAACGCATTCGAAATGTGTTGATGCTTTAGGACAACGATCCATGGGTCATATGTGACGTGTACGAGTCATCCCCGCCTCAATCCGAGATGCGGTGTGGTCAGAACAACTCAAAGTGTATGTCTTTTGTTTCAAAAGGACATCATTTTAAGTGAAAACCATCAACTGGCATACGGAAAACCGGCCAAACGCATTCGGATTGTGTTGATACTTTAAGACAACGATCCATGGGTCATTTGAGACGTGTACGAGTCAACCCCGCCTCAATCCGAGGTCGTCCGCTATGAATTTGACCGTTGGACGCCCGTTTTGGCCGTTTATGACACCAGAACTGCATTGTCGGTCACCGCGGGCACACGACACGTCCGATTGATGCGCCGTCTACTCGAACACTTCAGAAATCACTGTCCCGTATTTGTCGTCTGATTTCAGGCCATTCCGACTTCGTTCGGCCTGTTTGGACCCTCCTCACGCGCGTTTACGAAGCGCGCGCATCACTTAAAACATGAATATTGAGCCGTACCGTGCAAACCGCATGTCCGATTGACGTGCCGTCTGCGCGTACATGTCACGAATAATAATTAGAATGTTTCACGGTGGTTTCGGGTGAATCCGTGGTCGTCCGCTATGAATTTGACCGTTGGACGTCCGTTTTGGCCGTTTATGACACCATAACTGCGTTATCGGTCACCGCGGGCACACGGCACGTCCGATTGACGTGTCGTCTACGCGTACACGTCACGAATAATAATTAGAATGTTTCATGGTGGTTTCGGGTGAATCCGTGGTCGTCCGCTATGAATTTGACCATTGGACGCCCGTTTTGGCCGTTTATGACACCATAACTGCGTTGTCGGTCACCGCGGGCACACGACACGTCCGATTGACGTGCCGTCTGCTCGACCACTTCATAAATCGCTCACCTGTATTTGTCGTCTGATTTCAGGCCATTCCGACATCGTTCGTCTCGTTTGGACCCCCCTCACGCGCGTTTACGAAGCGTGCACATCACTTAAAAAAAGAATATTGAGCCGTACCGGGCAAACCGCACGTCCGATTGATGTGCTGTCTGCGCGTACATGTCACAAATAATAATTAGAATGTTTCACGGTGGTTTCGGGTGAATCTGTGGTCTTCCGCTATGAATTTGACCGTTGGACGCCCGTTTTGGCCGTTTATGACACCATAACTGTGTTGTCGGTCACCGCGGGCACACGGCACGTCCGATTGACGTGCCGTCTGCACGTACACGTCACGAATAATAATTAGAATGTTTCACGGTGGTTTCGGGTGAATCCGTGGTTTTCCGCTATGAATTTGACTGTTGGACGCCCGTTTTGGCCGTTTATGACACCATAACTGCGTTGTCGGTCACCGCGGGCACACGCCACGTCCGATTGACGTGCCGTCTACTCGACCACTTCATAAATCACTCACCCGTATTTTTCGTCTGATTTCAGGCCATTCCAACATCGTTCAGCCCGTTTGGACCCCCCTCACGCGCGTTTACGAAGCGCGCACATCACTTAAAACAAGTATATTGAGCCGTACCGGGAAAACCGCACGTCCGATTGACGTGACGTCTGCGCGTACACGTCACAAATAATAATTAGAATGTTTCACGATGGTTTCGGGTGAATCCGTGGTCATCCGCTATGAATTTGACCATTGGACGCCCGTTTTGGCCGTTTATGACACCATAACTGCGTTGTCGGTCACCGCGGGCACACGGCACATCCGATTGACGTGTCGTCTGCTCGACCACTTCATAAATCACTCACCCGTATTTGTCGTCTGATTTCAGGCCATTCCGACATCGTTCGGCCTGTTTGGACCCCCCTCACTCGCGTTTCGAAGCTTGCACATCACTTAAAACACGAATATTGAGCCGTACCGGGCAAACCGCATGTCCGATTGACGTGCCGTCTGCGCATACACGTCAAAAATAATAATTAGAATGTTTCAAGGTGGTTTCAGGTGAATCTATGGTCGTCCGCTATGAATTTGACCGTTTAACGCCCGTTTTGGCCGTTTATGACACCCGAACTGCGTTCTCGGCCACCGCGGGCACAGGTCATGTCCGATTGATGTGCCGTCTGCTCGACCACTTCAGAAATCAATCACCCGTATTTTTCGTCTGATTTCAGGCCATTCCGACATCGTTCGGCCCGTTTGGACCCCCCTCACGCGCGTTTACGAAGCGCGCGCATCACTTAAAACAAGAATATTGAGCCGTACCGGGCAAACCGCACGTCCGATTGATGTGCCGTTTGCGCGTACACGTCACGAATAATAATTAGAATGTTTCTCGGTGGTTTCAGCTCAATCCGAGGTCGTCCGCTATGAATTTGACCGTTGGACGCCCGTTTTGGCCGTTTATGACACCAGAACTGCGTTGTCGGTCACCGCGGGCACACGACACGTCCGATTGACGTGCCGTCTGCACGTACATGTCACGAATAATAATTAGAATGTTGCACGGTGGTTTCAACTCAATCCGGAGACGCGGTGTGGCCAGCACCACTCAAAGTGTCCGTCTTTTGTTTCAAAAGGACGTCATTTTAAGTGAAAAACATCAACTGGCATACGGAAAACCGACCAAACACATTCCGAATCTGTTGATAATTTATCCCAACAATCCATGGGTCATATGTGATGTGTATGAGCCAACCCGGGATGAATCCGAGTCGCGGTGTGGCCGGGATAAGTCTAAGTGGCTCTATTTTGTTTAAAATGAACACCATTTTAAGTACATACGGAAAAATGAGCAAACGGATTCGGTTTCCATTGAAACTTTAGGAGAACGATCCATGGGTAATATGTGACGTGTACGAATCAACCTCACCACAATCGGAGACGCAGTGTGGCCGACACCACTCAAAGTGTCGGTCTTTTGTTTCAAAAAGACGTCATTTTAAGTGAAAATCATCAAGTGACATACGGAAAACCGACCAAAGGCATTCGGACTGTGTCGATACTTTAGCACAAGGATCCATGGGTCGTATGTGATGTGTACGAGTCAATCCCGCCTCAATCCGAGGAGCGGTGTGGCCGACACCGTTCTAACTGTGTATCTTTTGTTTAAAATGGACAGGATTATAAGTGAAATGAACAACTGGCATACGCAAAACCGACCAAACGCATTCCGAATCTGTTGATAATTTATCAAAACGATCCATCAGTCATATGTGACATGTACGATCCCACTCGGGCTCAATCCAAGTCGCGGTGTGGCCGGGATCAGTCTAAGTGGATCTCTTTTGATTAAAATGGACATCATTTTAAGTACATACGGAAACCGACCAAACGCATTCGGTTTCTGTTGAAACTTTAGGAGAACGATCCATGGGTCATATGTGAGGTGTACGAGTCATCTCTGACTCAATCCGAGGCGCGGTGTGGCCAACACCTCTCTAACTGTGTCTGTTTTGTTTAAAATGGGTAGGATTATAAGTGAAAAGAATTGGCATACGCAAAACCGACCAAACGCATTCGGTTTCCATTGAAACTTTAGGAGAACGATCCATGGTTCATATGTGACGTGTACCAATCATCCCCGTCTCAATCAGATTCCACATATAATTGTCATCTAAATTTTAAATTGAATTATATATGAATTATGTATGTTTATGAATTGTAAATTATTTATGGATGTGTATAGTTTCAGGATCCATTATATGTTAAATGTGTATGAATTTGTTCGTAATTGTATATGTGTGTTTTAGTTTATTACAGGTACAATAGTTGGATCGAAAATGAGGTGAGAATGAGGCCTGATGAGATGAGAGGTGGATGATGTACAGAGGGGCTGTGCAAATTGCAGCAGGCTGCTGCAATTTGCAGCCTAGGGTATGCCAACGGTTTTAAACCGTTGGCATAGAATCTTAAAAATATGTTTTTACCAACGGTTCATTGAACCGTTGGTAATAACTCTTTTCCCAACGGTTTAGAACCGTTGGAAAAACTATTGATTTTTCCCAACGGTTTTTGAAAACCGTTGGGAAAAGCAGTGTTCTGAGTTTTGCCAACGGTTTAACAACCGTTGGGAATCTTTTTTAGTATTTTTCTCAGCCTATACCAACGGTTCACTGTAAACGGTTGGGAAAAGTTTTTCCCAACGGCTTACTTGCCTACGGTTGGCAGAACCGTTGGAATAACATATACCAACGGTTCCCCAGCCTTTCCCAACAGTTCTAAACCGTTGGGACATCCTCTATTTCCAGTAGTGAGGGGACAAGGCATTAATGGCCAAGGGACACCTCATTGGTGGTTTTGGAAAAACCGTGGGCTTGCCCATGGTATTGGCCACTTGGGACACCTAATACCATATCTTACTATTCATAAATCGACCATATTGATAACATACTTAATACATCATTTAATGATGTCATTAACCACCCGTAACTTAAAAAACTGTATTTTCACTATTCATTGAAAATTCAACTTTCTCATAAAAAATCCCAAAATTTTACCTTAACCAAAAATCAATGCTCTAATTTCAAAAATGAACTCCATTTTATAAAAATAATTTTCTAAATATTTTTAATTTAATTTTTAAATGAATACACTATTCACCAAAAATTCATTTTTTTTTCAGAAAAATCCCCAAAAATTACCTTAACATAATATCGATGCTTTGAGTTAAAAAATGAAATCCATTTTATAAAAATATTTTTCAAAATATTTTTAATTTAATTTTTAATTAAAAAACACTATTCACCTGAAAAAACTAATAATTGAGTAATAATTAATGAAACTGTTATTTACCTATTTTATTGAATCACATTACTTAATCAAGGTCTCTAGATAATATTAATAATTTCTTTAAGTGAGATTACTAATCCATTTGGTCACATTACTAATACTAAGCATAAAATCCCTATTCATAATTTACTATTCATCAAAAATTATGTTGATCTTATTAGACTCTAAATTTCGTACTGAACATAATTGTAGAAGAACATTTTTTGAAAATCATTACACATTTATAATTATATAAGGTTTAAATAAACATTTTTAAAATATCCTTTCTCTAAAATTCATAAAAAATATGCATACTATATTTATCCAGACATTTAAAAATTCATAAACTTCATCATAAGAAGAAATCAAAATTATAATTTAAAACAAAGGATTACACAAAGCAGTTACGGTCTCCTTACATAACCCCTTATAACCCCAGCATATGACCTAAGTGTATGGTGTGCCAAGGTGAGAGAATATGAGGGAGGCTCAACCAACAGTGCATGAGTAGTAATTTCTATCAATTTGAACTTCTCGCGAAGGCGATTCCGTTCTAGCTTCACACGATGAAGTTCGGCTTGGGTTTGGTCCAGAGCAAAGCCCAGTGGTGCTACCTCCTTCCCAAGTTCCGTTAGATGGGCTTCGATCGGTCCAAGACTACTAGTGAGGCCATAGAATCTTATTTCTATATTAATTAACCATGATTACTTGTATTTAGAGACAATAATCGAAACGTTTAGTTTCCAGCGGTCATATTGACCAATGCTCATATAACAGTCAAAACCCAATGGTCTCATTTTAATTAAACTCATGTTATCAAATGAAATAGTTTTTTTTTGAGTATAAAAAAAATAAAATAACAGGAAAAATTAGGAAACAAGATTTACTCAAAATTTCGAGTCGTTACAATAATGAGGTTGTTTATAAGCACTTCCCAACAAAATAAATTGATAATAGAAATTCTTATAAAAAAGTACTTGAATTGAAAAGGTAGAGGAAGAGAACCCTTGACTTTCAAGGTTGTTTTTTAGCATTAGATAGAATCCTTATAACCATAGTATAATGCCCTAGCCTTAAACGTTACATAATATTGAGTTAAGTCAAGAATTCACATTGAAGATCCTTTTAGGTTTAGAGATTTAGAGAATGAGTCCATAACTATTAAATAACAAAAAAAATAGAAATAGAAAGTGGACACTTACAAAAGTATCTATTTCTTCCACAACATAAAAACATTAAAAAAACACGGTTTCTTTGCATGTTTAATCATTATAAATTTTCGTTGATTCCATCCTTGGATCTATTCTCCCTTAAATATTGTGAAAACATATAAAAACATAGGATGAACACAAAAATATCAGAAAGGGACATAAAAATAAAGAAAAACAATTAGTCTAGTTAAAACCTGATAATCCATTCAATGTTCTTTGAGTGGATGAAAAAAACATTTTCACATGAATAACACTCATAATTTTTTTCTTAAATAAAAACACTAAATCCAATAGCAAACAATTAAAACACATTTATGTGACTTAGAGAATCATATAAATAAACCCTTTCAAACATCATCCAATTGGAATAACCATATGGTTGAATTCCAAATTGCAGATCTATTATAGGGATCACCCTTCTTATAAGCTATATCGGGCTCACCCGTGAGTTATAATGGGGATCAACCCTTCTTATAAGCTATGTTGGTCTCACTCGTGAGTTATAATGGGGCTCATCCCTTTATATAAGTTGTGTTAGGCTCACCCATGAGCTATAAAGGGGATAAAACCTTCTTATAATCTATATCGGGCTCACCCGTGAGCTATAATGGAGATCAACCCTTCATATAAGCTATACTAGGCTCACCTGTTTCATATAATGCTCTTGTACCATTTCATGAATAAAAAACGTTCATCACAAAACCCCTTTTTTGAAAGCTTATTCTAATCACATATGAAAAACATTTCCATATAAAAATACCATTTTCATTTAAGAAACTATTTTCAATACCAAGATACCCAAATAAAGTAATAAGGGATTAATTTTCATTTTAAAAGAAATTAATGCTTATAGAAGAATCCAAATATCAAATAACAGTTACAGCGGTGTAGAAGTCGTTGTCACCATATTCGTTAAAAACATTACTTTTATCAATTTGTAAAGAAGTAAAATTATTCATATAAAAATATTCCCTTTTAAAACATTTTATTAAATTCATGATTGACATAAAATTTCTTTTATATTCGTTTTATACCCATATAAATAAATATGTAATTTAATATCATGAAGAAAAATATTCGATAATTAAATCATTAAATGTTTAAGGTGTCCCTATACTACTTCAAAAATTTAAATATTAATCTCTATGATTTAATAAATAACATTAGTATTGATAAAATATGGATATGAAATGTCATAGTGGCTGTATATACACCTTATAAAAGAACAAAGATGCATATTATCATGAAATTCCCCAATGAAAAGAGATGGAGATGAAGTCCCTTACCTTGAGTCCAACTTATCTCATTCGTTCTATAATTTCCAGAATAATAAAATTATGATAATTTATAATTTCTTTAGAACCTTTTTAATGTTTATTATTCATTTTATATTACTTATTACAATGTTATAGCAATTAGTTAATTATTTGAGTTTATATCGGTCGTTTTGTCGATGTTCGGTATTTGAGTAAAAAATGAACTTGTTTTGATGCAAATTATCCATATGGTCATAATTCCATTATGTCCATAATATTATTCATGATTTAAAAATCATATATATCTATTATATTTTTATTTATAATAGTCCATAACATTTGGAGATAAGAAATTAAATGCACTGTTCATGGAGATGGTAGGCCATATGTACGCTTGAACACTATTTTCATTTCTTTTTCATATTAATGAAATAAATAATAAAATACAAATATGTATATTATAATTCAAGTGTGATATCTATGTTATATATTTTACATAATTTTATTAACTCCATCATTTATAATTTCCATGTATGGCATGAATGAGTGATATCACTTTGAGGGGCAGTAGTCAACACTTTCTCAAATGAAATTATCATATTTACACATTATGGAAAGTATAAAGGTATGTTGTAAATAAAAATTTAATAAGAATAGATAAAATTTAAATATAATATATATCATATATAAATATAGTTCCATCATAATTGCCACCATGATCGGTGTTAGGATAAAATTTAACAATCATCGTTTCATGAGGCAATAACTCGCCATACACAGAAACAATATATTCTGTAACCATTAGATGGAGGTGTGTGTAAGTGTAGGTTTAGAACTTATCATAATAACATCCTAGTATATTGAGGATACTATTTTTGTTATAAAATAATGTAATGAAGAGAGGATAGAGGGTTGGAGAAAGAAAATATATGAAATGATCTTGAGAGAAGATGTTACCTCTAAATCAGATAACTCATTTTTATTTTTGCCAAATGGATTTCTTGAATAACCTTATACCCAAGTTAATAATTCTATAAGTAAGGTAGGTGTGTTGTAATATTATTTTAGTAGAATTTGTGTGATCCAACGAGCTTGAGAGGTGTGAGTAAGTGGGTAGAGGTGGTGGTCTTTTATAAGAGGGAGGAGGGGCACTTTAGGAAAGTCTTGAAATATTATTTTATTATAAATTTATTTTCGAATTATAATAGTTCCAATGTGATACATTTATAATATAATATGAGTATGGGTCCAAATACTCTCAATAAATAGGTTTTTGACAAGTTTAGGTCACAAAATTAACCTTATCTTTTACCTTTAACCCTTAGTTAAAAACATTAACTCTTACCATGTCTTCTTGTATTTTCATAATATATGGTTACTATAGTTACTCTAAAATGACAATAGAAACAAAAGTGGATAATTAATTATATTCTTGACATTATATAATTCATTTGGATTAATCATAGATTTTTAGGAATATTATACCATTTAATAAAATAATATTTGTTTTAAAAACTCATTTATGTCAAATTTGAAACTATTTAGTAATTGATTTTTGTTAAAGTCATAAGAACTTGATTACTTCTAACCAAAGGAATAAAATAATCCCTTATATGTCAATGTAATCTAAAAAATTCGTGTATGGCATAAAAATGTTCAGATTATTTTTTTAAATATTAATAATATCATATATTTGAATATATCATTAATAAGGTAATCAATGCATTATCATTATGTCATAAATAAATTTATTTATTTAATGTCAAAAAATTATAAATAAAATAACATGATTTAGGATTTTTTTATTTATAATGACTATTTATAGTAAAATATATCATTTATATAAACCAAATTAAAATTGTTTTATTTAGGAGATACATGTTTATGTTATATTTCCATCTTCTTTAAAATAAATATTATAAAAGATCATTATCACACCCAAGTGGCTCCATGGGGACCTAAATATAGAAAAGGATGACCATGGTCTTCTATATCTCATCCAATATGATCAGGACACGTGTTAGGGTATTTTTATATTATTATAATATTGTTTTTACCCTCATTAACTTGATTTACCCTTTAAGCATGGTAAATAAAAATAATTAATAAAGTTACTATTCATAATGTCCAAAAATAAAAGTCATCTATTTACATAATTAGTAAATTATAATTCCAAATACATAATACATTTTTCCAAATCCAAAACACATAATTGGTATAAATTAATTTAAAATTAATTCCTGTTGTCAAAAGAAGAAAGCGGGTTTTAAGAAGTAAAAACAATCAAAAGATTGACATGTGTTTAAGTTCAATTTCAATGTGAAATTACTAACAATATCCAAAACCATATTAAATGATAATAAATTAATCCAATTACACTTTAAAACCAATTAAAAGGTAAATATAACTATATAAATAAAATATATGAAAATTTATTTTTGAATTAAAATGCATCATTTTTCACTATTCATAAAAATATTGATTTTGTTAGAAAAATAACAAAATTTCAACTGAAGTTAATTTTTATGTCCCTATTCTAGAGAATAATTTTATTTTATTAAATATAATATATAAATGTGACAAAAAATATTTTTTAAAAGGGGTCTCCCTTAAAATGTGGTAAATTGACCTTTTTAAAATATTAGAGTATTTTATACTTAAAATTGAATTCATTCTCAGATTAAGCCTCTAAAAATCATTGGATAATTGTAAAAACATTTAACAAATATGTAATATTATAATATCGATAATTCTATTCATTCATTACAATACAAAATCTAGGTGTTAACTACCATTTAAAATAATAATATTATTTTTGTATTATTATTCGGTATAACTCAATGTTGTGTGCAACATAAGATTTTGGTGAAACCTGTTGTTGCATGTCAGGTAAGCTATCGTACATAGTGTCCCCATTAAAACTAAAATTAATATTAAATTCAAAATTATAAGTAGATATTAAAAGGTATTATTCTATAAATACCTGGGATTTTACACTTAGAACAACATTGGAGAAACTCATGAGTGGTGGAATGAGAGAGGAATCATTCTAAATGTATTTTTAGTAGAGAGTATGGGGAGAATGGGTGAGTATTTATACATAAGGCGGGGTGGTTTTAAGGGTTTAGATAATGATTATTTTGTTATTATGGATAACTACTTTTGGGTGGCATTAATCTTAATGAATTTAAATGATAATTATCATTTTAGTGTTTGGTTATCATTTTAAAAGACCTCAACAACACATTTAATGTTGTGATTTTTAGTTATCTTATGCCTTTGCCTTTTAATTTTAACTCTTTACATTATTTTACCTTTATTATGGTAAACCTTTTTTTTCCTAGGTAACTTTTTTGAGACTAATAAATGAAATTGACCTTATTAAAAAAATTGAGAATTCAAAATTAAAATATGAAATCCATTTTACTTTATTCAATTTATGAAAGTGATAAAAATTAATTCTAATATGATACACATATAATATATAAAAATAGTTTCTTTAGAAAATATAAAATCATGGTTCAAAATGGTTAACCATGTGTTTCTAAATGTAAAAAATTGTGTATTATGTTTCTAAATAAATAAAATTTAATCAAGAATATGGATTATGAAAATCTATATCATTATCTTATCATGATAATATCATAAGAGTTTTGGTATTTCATAAAAATGATATTTTTAACTTTTTACACCAAAAATGAACTTGTTTAGAAATTTACCATAATTTCACCCTATTCTAATTTTGATGTGATGATTCCAAAAATGAAATTTATTTTTCCAAATGAAATTATAAATCTGAAAAATTTAAAATTTAAATAAAATAGTTATTTATATAAAAATTTCTAATTTTGGTTTATTTGTATTAAAAATCTATTTTATCTTACTCATATAATGTTTGATTGAATATTAAATTTCAAATAAATTTGATATAATAAAATAAGGGAAAGGTGAAAATTAGTAGAGTTACCACTATTTCATTTCCAAATAGCTTCACCAAAATACAACTCAAGTTATAGATGCATAACCACTTATTACATTAGAATATTCCCTAAGGGTAAGGCGTGTGATGGTAGTAGTCTGTTGGGGTGCTTCAACCAACAAATATTGGGTAGTGATCTATACAAGTTTGAACTTCTATCATAAGAGATCCCACTCGTGTCTCATTTTACGAAGTTCATCCTGGGTTTGGTCAGGGGAAAATCCCAGTGAATCCAATTCTCTCTCTTGATCTGAGAAGAGAACATCATAAGGGATGTTTCTTTTAGTAGAATACATGGATTAGTCCTTCATCATCATAAAAAATTCCAACAGTGACACTATAAGGGTAATTTTAACAATGATCATAATACCCAATGGCCATGTCGACCGACAATCATAATGCACCAATGTCGACAATGGTCATAATTCCCCAGTTATTATAATGTTCATAATTACTCGATGATAATAATGGTTATAATTCCCTAATGACCATAGTGATGATAATGCACCAACGACCATAATGGTAATAATGACCGTATAGTCATATTTCCCTATATACATACACCAAAAATGTAACATCCTGCCCCTTCCTCATTGGTTTGAGAAGGAGGTGAGATACTACTAAGCCTTATGCGATGTTCCCAAGGCACCAAAGGATGGAAATAAATTCCAAGGGCTTCAAGAATAAATTGGGCAATGATTTTCCATTGAGATAAACCAACCAACCAAAAAATTCATTTCCAACAAAACTACATGATGCATGTTAACATAGCATCCTGAACCATATATACCAAAGAAAAACCAAACTAATCCACAAAAATTCCCAAAAACTAGTACAACCAAACCAATATCAGAGTACCATGAGAAATAATAAACAAGATACCCAAAGTAAACCAAGGAACCCTCCACTTTCCCCAACAAGCTCCATGTTAAAAGAATCTCCAAACCACCAAAGCATCATGAAGAACTGTTAGCTAAATGAGATGCCTTACTGTTACCTGTGTCCTAGAATACAAAATCTACAAAAGCACCAAAGTGCCAAAGCAGGGGTGAGAAATCATACTCATTTGGATTTACCAAAATGACTTCCCTACACATTCCACTAGGATAAAACAGTAATCAAATTTATATAAAGTAGTTTATATGAAATAAATAGTAGTTCAAAAATTACAGATAAGAAAAACACACACTTACCAAGCCACCTTACCCAAACCATGAAACAATGGGATATACATACAACCATGCCATAATATATTTCACCATTTCACATTATCACAATAATTTTTATCTTTCATAGAAACACACAACAAGGAAACAACCATGGTGGAACTTCCAGTCCAATCATGTTTACTACATTTCCAAACTAGTGGTACTTCTCGACCACTTATCCATAATGGTGGCCCTTAAGTCAACTATACATATCCTTTTATAGTGATACTTACAACTTAATCCACACATAATCAATAAAATCCATAATACATAACCAACCAATAAGCATAAAGCACATCAAGGCCACACATTATTCACACAATCAATTCCAACACATGAAAAATCACTTCAATAAAACCACAATTTATTGAAAACACCCTTCAACCATTTTCCATGAAAAACCACATTTCAATAAAACAAAATCCTTATTGAAATTTATCTTTCATAAAACATTTTCCATAAATTATACCATTATCAATTTTAAAATCAACATTTTAAAATCACTCAACAAAAACCCTTTTGCAACAATATCCTATTTTACCAAAAAACCCTAAATCATAACCAAATGGGTTTCTAACAAGATTCACACATCATATTCATAATTAATTTCAATAAAGAAAAATAAATTGCAACCAAATCCTCAAGCTTTAACAAAGTGGAGTCGACAGAGAATCCACATACCTTAGGGTTCTGGTGAAATCGACCCACAGGAAACCGCACCACCTATCTAGAAAAAAACTCCACCAAAAAAACTCTATATCTACTTCCCTATCATTATTAATACTTAATATCATTAGTTAATGAAAAAAAACCCCTAGATATACATGAGACATATGTATATATAGAAACCAAAAAAGAGATGGAAGAGAAGATCTAGAGATAACCACAAATAAACTATATGAGAAGACTTACCCAAGATGAAACGCCTTCAAACCACGAAGAAACCCCTTAGATTTTATTCCAAAATGGGTAGGAGAGCCTCTCTAGTCCTTGAGATCAAGGAAACCCATGTAGAGTTCATATGGGAGAAGAATTGGGTGAGTTAGGAAAAATCCCGACATACCCCATTTAAAAAAAACCATTTTAAATGGTCCACACAATTAACTCGCATGACTTCTCAAACCGTGCAATAACCATGCAGCTGATAATATCTAAACAATGGCATATCAAATAGTTACTTATGATTCTCGCACAGTTTCCCCTAACTGTGCTCAAACTGTGTAGCCTTAAAAAGGCCTCCAAACTTTTCCAAAACCTTTCCAAACTCTCTTATGATCTCCCAAAACTTTTCCAACCACTTCATATGAATAAAATGGTATAAACAAGGGTCACATACCTCAAAAAGAGGGTTATACATTCTCCCAAACATTGGACTTTCCATATTCAAGAATTAAAGAACCCCCACTATATCGAAAGAGCTCAGGCCATTTCTCGACCATCTCATTCTCCCGCTCCTAAGTCTCCTCATGAATCTGACCATGTTTCCAAAAAACACAAACTAAACCAATGATTTTACCATGAAAGTATTTCTCTTTCCTATACAAAATCCACACTAGAATGATAACCAAAGAAGCATCTAGCTCCAATTCAACATGGTCCCATCAAATCACATGGTCATGATCCGGCTGATACATATTGAACAACGACACATGAAACACATTGTGAACCGCCCTAAACCATGGTGGGAAAGACAACTCATAATCCACCTCACTAATCTTCTAAAATATCTCAAAAGGCCCAATATACCTCGGAGAGAACATACCCATATTTCCAAACCGAAGATGACCCAACCTAGGATAAATTCTCAAAAACACATGATCACTCACCTCGAATGACAACGGTCGTCGATGATGGTATATATATGATTTATGATGACATTGAGCCATCTCAATCCTCTTTATAATCAGTTTGATATTCTCTATAGTATATAAGAAAAGGCTCAGTCCAATCATCAAAGTCTCACCCATTCACACCTAACATAAGGAGAATGAAATAAACACCCATACAATTCCTCAATTGGATCCATATGTATTAAATCCTGAAAACATTTATTATACGAGAACACGACCAAAAGAATGTTCTCCTCCCATGAACCACAAAATTCCATCACAGGAGTCCTTAGAATATCATCCAAAGGTTGTATCGTCCTCTCAGATTGGACATCCATCTGAGGATGATACACTGTGTTCATTGTCAACTGTGTCCCAAGGGATTGCTACAAGGATTTCAAAAAACGATATGTGCACCTTATATCTCTATCTAATACAATCGAAACTGGCACACCATGCATCTAAACCACTTCCCAGATATAGATTTTGGATAGATCCTCCACTGTATGAGATTCATGAATAAAGATGAAATGGTCTGACTTTGTGAGCTGATCCATAATCACCCATATGGAATCGTATTTCTTGACTATTCTAGAGAGACTTATCACCAAATCCATCACTATATTCCCCCACTTCTACACTGGAATAAGCAAAGATTGAAACATTACTGCTGTCCATTGATGCTCTTCCATTATTTTCTGACAAGTCAATCCTCTCAAAACACACTCTTCCACATCCCTTTTCATACCATCCCAACAGAACTGTGCTTTCAATGCATAATACATATTTGTAATTCTAGGATGGAAAGCCCACCTAGAATGATGATAAGCCCTGAGAAGTTCCTCCTGAGAAGCCACGGGTACCACCAATCGATTCAAAAAACACAAAACTAAATTCCCATTTATTTCCCAGACCTCAATGGTCTCCCCACCATTGAGTTTCGACCTCATTGACATATAATCGGAATCAAATGCCTGTTCTTCTTTAAACAAACCAACCAAGTTTATAACCAATGAAACCAGAAAGAAGACCGCTCAATCACCCTAGTCCTCACATTCCAACCTCATGTCGGCTATGACCGACAACAACTACCGCTGATCTGATTCCTATTTCACCACCCAATCATATGGTTTTCTTTTTAATGCATATTCCACCAAATTTAACTTACCCGGTGTGTACATTAAGTCAAAATCAAACATCTAGAGATATTACATCCATATATTTTTCCTTAATTTAAAGTATCTTTGTGAGAAAATATGCTTTTAACTCTTTTGATTGGTAAACACCATGAATTTTTCACCGAAGAGATAATGATTCCATATTTTCAAAGCATGAACCACTGCTCTCAACTCCAAATCATGTGTTGGGTAGTTCTTCTCATGAAACATCAACTTCCATGTTCCATATGCAACCACGTGATCCCCCTGCATGATAATTCACTCCAACCCTAATCCATATGCAACACAATACACCACATACCCTACCCTAGTTCAGGTAAAACCAAGATTGGGGATGATGTAAGCAGACCCTTTAGCTCTTCATAACATTTTCGACACTACTAATTCCAGTGAAATGGAACATTAATCCTTGTCAAAGCTATCATTGATGAGGAATATTGTGAGAAATCACAAACAAAATGTTTATAATACCTAGCTAGCCAAGGAAGCTCCTAATATCAAAAACATTATTTGGAGGTTTCCATGAGACAACAACCTCTATCTTTTCTAGATCAACTGAAACACCCTTCTTAGAAATAACATGAACAAGGAAACGAACCTCCTATATCCAAAATTCAAACTTTGACAATTTGGAATACAACCAATGATCCCTCAAGATCCACAACACTATTGCCATGTGCTGCTCATGCATTACCCTTTTTCTCGAATACACCAATATATCATCAACAAACACCAACACAATAAAATCCATATATCTTTGAAATATCCAATTAATCATTTCCATCAATATCCCTGGTGTATTTGTCAGGCCAAAGGGCATGACAACATACTCTTAATGGCCATATCTACTTCTGAAAGTTGTTTTGGGAACATCATCCTTCCTCACCCGCAATTGATTATTTTATGAACTCAAGTCAATCTTAGAGAACCACTGAGTTCCCCTCAACTGTTCAAACAAATCATCAATACGTGGAAGTGGATATTGGTTATTTATCGTAACCTGATTAAGTCTATGATAATCCACGCAGAGCTGCAGAGTTCCATCCACCTTTTTAACATACAAAACTGGAGCTGCCCATAGAGACATGCTAGGCCAAATGAAACCTTTGTTCTCTAGCTCCTCCAAGTACACCTTTAATTCCTGAAATATTGATGGCTCCATATGGAAAGACAAAAGTGAGATAGGACTCGTCCCTATAAAGAGATCAATCATAAATTCCATTTCTCTAATGATTGGAAACCCTAATAATTTTTCAGTAAAGACACCCATAAACTGATCCAAAACTACAAAGAGAACAGTATCCTCAACACCTTCCACTAATACAAATGGAAAATCCATTAATTGATAAAACATCATTCCAAAAAATGGAATAAAAAAGCTTGTTGCACCCTGCTTTTCATTCTTCTCCCCTCTAAAGAGGTGTTCAACACCATCCTCTATAACAAAACTAACTATTCACACATAGTAATTGATGTGGACTTAAACATTTCCATCCAATCCATTCCTAGGATTATATCATAAGAATACATCTGAAGTACTAAGAAATCCCACATCAATTCAATTTTTTTCCACCACTAAGAAAAACACTCTACAAAGGAAGGCTCAACAATCTCTTTGAACTAGTGGAGTTTGATGCTTTAAAAAACGAAGGCATCATTTCCATGGTTAGACCCAAAAATCTAATAGATTGTTAAGAAATAAAAGAATGTGAAGAACCCATATAAAAAAAGGTTGTATCAATGTATACTTCAAAAGAACCATACCTTGCACTGTGAATGGTACTGATTGATCATCCCTCAAAACCAATTCAACTCCGAACAACTGCTTTCTTACCACATTCTTCTCTTTATTACCCTACTGAGGTGTCATGGTAGTTCCAGAATCACCATGAAAAAATCATCTCTACTGATGTGGTGGATGATATTTCCCCCATCCCATCAAGGGATAAGACGCCAGCGACCCCTGAGGAGTGTAAAAAACACCCGAACTTGGAGAATTATAGAAATACCACTAAAGATTCCCTATCTACGTACAGTTATGACATGATCAAGGTTGTGCCATACAATACCACTTGATGTATACCATATATCCACAAAGAAAACATCCTAGATTACTCTGAGGCTTTGGAGGAAGACTCGCTAGCCCTGCCATCAGATTCTGAGGTGTACTCCTTCACTGGAAATAGGTGTCCCTATTCCACTTGTACTAATATTTTGAGTTCCCACTATTCCATGTGGGTACCAGCATACTTCCCCCACCTCTAGCCCCAAAAAATATCATTCAGATACTGTTTATCTATTCACCATTTCCATGTAATCGTTTATACACAACACCACTATCTTGGAACAAATTTCCTACTTCATACCATCTTTAAAAATTCATGCCTTCAACGATGTGTTATCTACTACCTTGAGTGAAAACCGCACTATGTTCATAAAAATTGATTTATATATCATTACCGAAAGGTTATTCTAATTTAGATGGAAGAAATCCGTTTTACGCTGAATTCTGAATGTATGAGGGAAGAATTTTTTATTAAACAATTCCTCAAAACCCTCCCATATCACACTTTGGTCCATCCCATCTTGGACCGCCAAATCCCACAACTGAAGGGAAATATCTTCCAACATGTATGTGTCTAACTTCATTTTCAGCTCTTCCAATGTTCCCAAGAAGTCAAACATCAAGTTCATTCTATTCATCCACACTTCATCAATTTTCGTCTCCAAATCACCCCTAAGAATGGATGAATTATGCTTTTGAAACTGAATTGCATGATCCACATGCTTTGGTTATCCCTCTTTATTCACACTTTCCGTATCTTGGAAAGCATTCACTATACTCTACACAAGCTGCTGGTTCACTTGAGGATCAGGTACAACCATATTTTCAGTAGAATCCTCCGGTTGGTCTTTATGAGGCCTACCTAGTGCCATTTATATCAACACAAAAACAACCATAAGTACCACACCCATAGCAAGAAAAGGATTACGATTCCAATTAAATTAAATAAAAACTATCACAACCAGGATTTCCATAAGTTCACATTTCCCATGTAACACTATTCTGAAAAATCCACCATGTTTATAAAATCAACCCATTTTCAAAACCCCACACCCATTCACATTTCAAATCCATACATTTGAATTAATTTCCTGATTTTACACACATCCATTTATTCATACCATAACATAAGTCATTATACCATATTAAATATGAATTATATATATAATTCATTTCTTCCATGCATGTCATTCTCATCTCATTGTCTACACCCCTGAAAATGAGATATCTAATACCTATAATCGTCTCCAAAACACATATATACCCAACTCCCTGGTAACTTGAAGTTAAATATAAAAGGGTTATCTACATCCTTTTATGCTATAAATTCTATATTCCGACAATTCTACACCTTCTACCATCCCGACTCAATGAATGGAAAAAGAAGAAATGTCAACACAAAGTCCAACAATTAATGCCAAAAGACCGAACAAACTGATACCACTTGTAGCATCTCATCCCTTCCTCATTGTCTTGAGAAGGAAGTGATATTTTACTAGGCCTTAAGTGAAATTCCCAAGGTTCCAATGGTGGGAAATAAATTCCAATGGCTTCAAGAATAAATTAGGGATCAATTTTACCTTAAGATTAAGCAACCAACCAAACAATCCATTACCAACAAAACTACATGGTCCATGTTAACACAGCAACCCAGATCATATATTACCTAAGGACAACCAAACTAATCCATAAAAATTCCCAAAAAACCATACAAAAATACCAAAATTAGAGTACCAAGAGGAAGACTAAACAAGAGACCCAAAGTAAACCAAGGCACCCTTCACTATTCCAAAAAATCTCTATGCTGTAAGCACCACCAAACCACACAAGCATCACAAAGAACCACTACCAAAATGAGATTCCTTACTCTTACCTGTGTCCTGGAATACAACATCTTCAGAATCACCAATGTTAAAAAGTAGTGGTGAGTAATAATACTTAGTAGGATTTCCCCAAATGACTTTCCTACACACACGACTAGGATAAAACTGCTATTACATTTGTATAAAATAGTTTATATAAAATAACAAATAGTTAAAAAATTATCGATAAGCCAAACACACCCTTACCAAGCCACCTTACCCAAACCATGAAACCAAGGGAAACCCAAACAACCATGCCATAATCCATTTCAACATTTCAAATTAGCACAAATTATTTTTATCTTGAATAGAAACACACAAAAATGACACAACCATGGTGGAACTTCTTGTCCATCCCGGTTTACTACTTTTCCAAACTAGTGGTACTTCACAAACACTTATCCATAATGGTGGCCCTTCCATCCACTATCCATCACCTTTTATAGTGAGACTTCCATCCCACTCCACACACAATAAACACGATCCATAATACTTAACCAACCAATAAGCATAAAGCACACCAAGGCCACACGTTATGAACACAACCAATTCCAACACATACCAAATCACGTCAATAAATACCCTATTTATTGAAAACTCCCTTTAAACATTTTACATGATAAAACGCATTTAAATAAAGAAACATCTTTATTGAAATTCATCTTTCATAAATCATTTTCCATAATTCAAACCATTATCAATTTTAAAATCAACATTTTAAAATAACACAACAAAACCCATTTAGCAATAATATCCCATTTTACCCAAAATCCCCAAATCATCACCGAATGGGTTTCCATGAAGATACAAAAATCATATTCACAATTAATTTCAATCAAGACAAAATAATTACAACCAAAACCCCAAGATCTATTAATGTGGAGTCGAGAGAGAAGCCACCTAGCTCAAGGTTCTGGTGAAATCAACCCACAAAAAACTACACCACTAATACGAAAAAATGCTCCACTAAAACAACTCTTGATATCCATTCCTATAATCATAAATACTTAATATCATAACTTAAGGCAACAATAATACATGATCTATATGTGAAAAATGTAGATCTAGAAACCCCAAAATAGAGGGAAGATATGATCTAGAGAGAACCACAAAGAAACCAAGAGAGAAGACTTACCTGAGATAAAATGCCTTAAAAACACAAATAAACCCCTTAGATTTTCTTAAAAAATGGGTGGGATAGACCCTATATCCCTTGAGGTCAGGAAAACCCATGTAGGGTTTGTATGGGAGAAGAAATGGGTGAGTTATGGAAAATCCCGACTAACCCTGTTTAAAAAAACCATTTTTAATGGGTCGTATGGTTAGATAGCATGGGTTTTAAAACCATTCACTAACCATGTAGATGATACTGTCTGAATAATGGAATATCACACGATTACATGGTATTATCACACGATTTCTCATAATCGTGCTCAAAATATACAGCCTTATAAAGGCCTCCAAAATTTTCAAAAACCTTTCCATATTATTCCTAACTCTCCTAAACATTTCCCAACCACTTCATGTGAATAAAAAAGGTATAAAAAAGGGTCACATACCTCAAAATGTGGGTGATAAAACCAATCCCATACTTCACCATTCACTACTTCACTCACAAAGGTTCATTCACATCCCTTGATAATGTATATCATCATACAATATCTTTTATTTATTCTTACAATCATTATTAAAAGAATGATATTAATGGGAGAATTAAATTCTATGGAGTTCCCCTTAGTGATTTCAATATTATTCGGTGTTTATATCTCTGTAAAATTCCTAGTTGTAGTAGTCAATTTTATGACATGATGTTTAATGAAATGTATGTATTTCTATGTGATTCTATCAGAAAACATAATAATACAGTTTTTTAGAAATTAGAGTAATTTTATTAATAGAATGAAATTTGGGCTCATTACATTACTCATAAATTCATCTTCCATTGTTAGTTTTTACTTATTGTCAAGATGAATAAATTTATTATAAGTATCCAATACTAATTCTCCCTGATTATATAATTTCTCAGTTAAAAAATTGTTAGGGGGTAACCTTTGATAAGGGACTCCTTTTCGCTAGCGCCTTTTTATGAAATCTTGTAATAATAATCATTTTTATTCAGTGGGGGAAAATAATAAATTATCCCCATATTTTTCCATAAAAGTCCTTTTTTTTGCAAAACCAAAGGTTCAACATCTTCTGATAGACATAAAATATCCCCACTATGTCATGTCAAATGGGAGTATCTTGTGGTTGATTCCTTCCAATGATGAATTAAATCCATAGATCCATCATAAGATTTTGGATAATAAACTACAACCAATTCACCAAGTTTTACCAATGATGAATACTTCTTAGTCTCAGTACTAGACACCTGTTGATAATTATTCATTTTTAGGGAACCATCATTATGTTCCGATGATTTCATAATAAGATATTTTTTCTTATTAGCTTCCTACATAGAACCTATTGATTTTCTTGAGAACTATTTATTCTAGATTGGAGAGATATTATAGAAGTTTTTTTACTTTACCTCTCAGAATTTTTTTTACATATAATTCTCCATTTTCCATTAACCATTGACCCAAGACTTTATTTTTCTATAATCCTATTCATTATGCCCCTTGGATTCCTAGAAGCTATTTGAATGTTTTTATCTATTATATTCATTTATATGATGTTCAATGATCTTTCAATATATATAAAACAAAGAATATTCTCACATTGAGTATTAAGATTAAGAGTTTCCAAATGAGTTTTCAAGATGATCACTTCTACCAGAGTTGAAGACATATCTATTTCAACCAAGAACCTTTTGATGTTCCCATATCATCCTTTTTGCAGTGTCAAAATTCATTTTTATAGGAGTCAAAATTGTAGTTGCAATATCCTAAAGGATTTTTGAATTCCAATAACACTAATAAATTCCTTGGATCAGAATCTATTTTTTTCCAGATAATTCTTAACATTATAGGGAACAAATTGATTTTCCATTATTGATAATTTGTATCACAAGATTGAGGGGTATAGTAAAAAATACCCATTCATTTATTAAGAACTCATTTTAGGGGAAATTGATATAAAAATATCCACATAAAATAGAAATCATACACTAATTTTTGATAACCTAGACAACATCAATTGTAACACCTCGATATTTTTATGAAATATTTCTCTTCAAAAAATTTTATTTCTTTAATATCTTGTGTTGTACGCGACATCAAGTTTAAATGAACATTATAATATTATTAATATATTATGTGTATATTATATCCTAGCTGTTATATTATTAAGAATTAATTGGAATAATTTTGTTTGAAATAAATTTAAATTTCCATCTCAATATGAATATATTGGAATGTTCTTAGAAAATGATCATAATTTCTAGTAAAGTAATTTTGTTCATAAAAAATGAATTTTCTTCTTTTTATAACTGAATATTAATTGATATAAAATTCGTTTCAAAAAAAGAATTTCATTTTTGAATTCACTAATTTAAAATTTTCTTAAAATTAATTTTTGAGAATTTTATGAAAGAATTTATTTTTCAAGGAATAATAAAAAAATTATGTTTTTTATTCAAAACGGTATTCTATTTTAACTTTTTTACATGGTAAAATTAGTTTTTGGATTTTTTTTTTAAATTTACATTATTTAATTATTATTTAAAATAATCCAATTATGTTTTATCAGTGTATTTTATACTTGAATTTAGTAAAAAACATTTGATATTTAAAAAGAGTTTTTTTTGAAAAACTATTCTTTCTTTCCCTTTTCCAATTTTATTTAAATTAAATTATTAAAATTTAGTGTTTTGATCATTGAAAAATGGATTCCATAGTTTTATTCATAGGTTCCAAATTTAGTAAATAGGTCCCTTTTTTGGCTATATGAATAGTAACTTTGATAATTTTAGATGCCACGATAAAGGGTAAATTAGATAATTTAGGGTAAAAATACATGATAAGAACAATAAAATGAACCTAAAACTTTCCCAAAATTTTTAAATGATATTAGTTTTAATATTAGGAATTGTGGTTTTAAATTGAGATATTTAATGGACACTTGTCCATAAAAATCACTTAGATATTATTATAATTAAAGAAAGTGAAAAAATTTCACACTCTTATTTTAAATAAGTAAAATATTTTTTAATATGGGATTAAGAAGAATATATTATTTACTATAAATATTATTTTTAAATATAAGTGATTTATCTCCATCATTTTAAGTTATTTATAGTTTTTATAAATTAAATAATTACACTAAATTCTTACACAATGCTGATGCACTAACTATTCAATTAAAAGAAAAATCAAATAAATGATAAATAAGAAGAATGAAAGTAAAATAATTTAAGATATTTATGTTGATCCAAGAATTATATATATGACCTTTATTTTATTTATATAATAAAATACAGGGTTAAAATTTTACATGTTGTCTTGATATTTTTAAAAGTCAAAATATTTAATAATATTAAAATCGATAATAATGATATTTCATAAGATTATTATTTTATTAAATTATTATAAAATCATAAAAATATTTAAAAAACCAAAATTGATTATGATATGGTAAAAAATATCATAAATGTTCCATTTATGGTCCAATTTACACCATAAAATAGAAAATTACAACCTTTTAATACTGAAAATGTTATTACAGTATTTAAAATCTGAGAAGGATAACTAAGGGTTAATCAAAATGATAATGTATAAAATAATAATTAATTTTTTATAAAATATATTGGTTTATGATATTACAACCATATATTATATTATCTTAGAGTACATGTCCATATGATTGTATTTGGACATAAAATGAATTTATTAAAATTTAATCTTTTGAGAAATTTTAAAAGTGCCGCTCACCTTAATTATAAAATAGAATCTTCTCCCTAACATAATTACATCACCTTGATACTTATATATTGACCATAACCTACATATTTGTCTTCTAAAATTTCTTATTAACCTTATAGATGTTCTGGTATTCCCAAAATACCAACCCTAGATCCATTTAGAGAAGATCCGAAGGAGATGTTTTGAAGAGGAGGTAATCGCTCTAACCGATCACTTTATTTTTCTACTCTTCCTTACCTCCAATAAATACATCATGTTTACGATAAAATAACAACTTCAGTATCCTAAATATTTTTAAATTTTATTATGATTATTAAAGAAACATTATATTCCATCTTTCTTGTCAATCAATAAGTGAACGCATTTCTCATGCGTACGTACGGTTTACCGTCTCCACATAGCGATAAAATTCATTTTTCATCACCATATATTCTGGATGAGTATTAGGATGTTTTTAATGTTTATATATGATATTTATGAAATATTTATGAATTTTTAATGATAATATCATGTCATCTTTATTACCATTTAATCTTTTGAGTAATGATATCATCGGTCATGCATATGTATGAACTACCCTCTCCACAATATGAAGATATTCATTTTTAATATAAAATTTACATAGATGGAAATAAGGACATATTTTAATAAATATATATGATATATGTGATATAATAATTATTTTGTAAATATTAATTATTAATTAACTTTCATTCATTCCATCAATCAAAAAAAATAAAACAACGTACACGCGTATGTACGACCTACCATGACTATGAACAATGTAATTTATTTATATATATATAATTTTTATGAATGATTATAAATATGTATATAAATAGTATATATGATATTTATATCATGAATAGTTGTTTTGAATTATTTTAACAATGATCAAAGTATAAGCACTGATACTTTCAATGTAAAACATGTGTGGAGAACAAAACCCTAATCTCCCAAACATTGATTTTCATAACAAATTATTAATAAGCGGGTGATAAGATATAATAAATAATTAATATATGGTATGATATAATTAAGGTTGTGGAATAAATTTTTAATAAATACTTATTTATTATATATCATATTTGAATGTTAACAAAGAAAGATAAGACTTGAGGTAAGGATTTATTTCACAATCTCATCATTATTCAAGATTATTTACATTTAAGTCTCTACGGGGGAATATTTCTCTTCAATGTCCATGTGTTTTAAAAATTCTTTCAATTGTTTTTTACTATTATCCTATGAATTTTTAAATTCATTCTTACCCATGTTTTATGTTTTTAAAAAATTTCGAAAATAATATTTTTTTTTCATTTTCTAAACAGGGCTCTTTGTGACTTTTCTGACAAAAATACAAAGAAGGAATGATTTTTTACTTTTACTGTGTGAGAAAATTATCATTATTTCACGATGCCTTAATGTTTTGAGTAATCCTTTGCAATTTTACATTTATATTTCAAATAAATATTTTTGTTTTATAATATCATGACTTGTCAATGGTAATAAATAATTGAAAAATATAAAGGATATATTCATCAATAATTATTTCAAGTGATCTTTAAAAAACAATTCTATCTAAAATAACATTATTTGATGTTACTTATGCTTTATTGGGGTTATGATTTGAGGATAATAACCTTATTTGTTCTATAGTTGTTTTATGTTTATGATGGAATGATATTTATGAAACCCATTTATTCAATGGGTTATGTTATGATGAAATGTTTATGAAACCCATTTATCTTCGTGGTTATGATATGATAAATGATTTATGTTCAAGTGAAACACATGTGTATGTATTTTCTTATGTGACATTTAGGTCTTATATCAATCTATAATTCATTGGGTAATTATTTATATCTCATGATATAGAAGAAAGTAGAATGGGGAGTGAACCCAATTCAATAATACAAGGTTAGAATGGGAGTGAAAACACTTCAATAAAATAAGGATGGAATGAGGAGTGAACTTAGTTCATCAATGGAATTTTTCCACTATGATAGTCTTGGCAATGATACTCGACTAATATGGAAATTATTTTCTATGATTATGTGTCTTCTACAAATTCCATGTCTCATTCCATTCTTATGTTATCATGGAACATTTTATTTGATTTATTTATGTTTCATGTCTTATAAACTACCAATATTTATTCCACTACTCAAGATTAAGATATTTGATAAGAAGGTATAATTTTAAAATCTTATTTTCATTTTCATATACCCTTATGTTCATGTTATGATTTATATCTCCCTTGTTTACCCTTACTGAGAATCTTATCTCAACCTTTTCTTATGTTTCATTTTCCTAGGATATGAAGAAAGGCCTTAAGTATGTTATGTAAAAAAGGGTTGAAATTATGATGTAATAAGAAGGAGACGATGATGATGTTTTATGAGCTATTTGTTTATGTTTCCGTGTTTCCAAAGGCACATAACCCAAATATTTCTAGAAAATATAATATTTTTATGCAGTGAATAATTATCTAAATTTATGTAATGCTTGTGTATGAAAGGTACGGGTCATTATAATTTTCATCAAAGAAAGGTGTAATTAATTATTAGAATGTAGTATGAGAAAACATTAGTATTAACCCTTAGGATAATTCTATGTATATTCTATAATCCTATAACTTAGGTGATGATTATAAATAACCTAGGAATAAACCTATGATGTTATTTTATAATCAATTTCCCTTGGTTATGTGGTTTTCCCAATATGATTATTGTTTCTCACATTATGCTTCCTAGTTTTAGTAAATTTATAGAAACCAAATAATTTACTTTATTGATAAATGTGATGGTAAATGCAATTATTTTCCTCCTATTAAACCAAATGATATGGTAGAAGTAATGAAAATCATATTACTATTCTCACACCACTTTACCAAGATATGAATAATACCGTACTTCCATATGAGAAAAAGAGGGAACTAAATTCTATTGAGTCCATATTGAGCTAGAATCCACATTCATTCAGTGGGTCTTCTGATCCACTTGTGGCTGAGAAATGGATCCATACCACCAAAATGATATTTTTAGTTCCCAACTATTAAGAACATGAGAAATTTATTTTGGTTGTATATAATTTCGAAGGTGAAGTGGATAAATGGTGGAATCTTATCAGGAATACATGGAAACTAGATGAAACAGACTCTATGAAATGGGATGAGCTCAAGAATATGTCTTTTTCTATAATCACATTCCTTTTATTCTTTCTATGAAAATGGAGATGGAATTCCTTGAGTTGAAGAAAAAGTATGATGAATCTGTTTGAACCTATGATTTTTTACAAGAATTACAAGGTAAGCTTCTAGAATTATCATCCAAACTAGAAAAAGCCTAATCAATTCTTCAGTAGATTAAAACAAATTCTATGAAGGTAATTAGACATAATATACTTCAGTATCTATGAAGAAATCATTTTATGTGCCATCAAGGTGGAAATGGAGGTTGGATTTACACATAAATAGCATGGGTTTGATAAGATAAGAAAAATGTAATTCAAAATAAAATCTAAAATCCATAGTGAAAATAAGATGATCATTTCTTTAATGATCAAAGTGTGGAAATAAGCGTGGAGGAAATAGTTTTAAGGGGACTAGTAAATGTTTTAAGTGTGGAAAATATGGTCATCAAGAAATTGATGGCCACATTTATGGGAAAACGTTATCTAATGACACGAACAGAGAGAATCCTACCTTGAGTGTACCTCACAATCATGAATGATTCATGTTTATAGAAAATGGGCATTATACTAATTAATTCCCAAGTCCAAGGGTTAATGATGATGATCTATGTTAGAAACTGCATAAGGAAAAAAATAAAGGGAATTATCATGGCATAACTACTGACAATGTAGAGTACGACAAAAAAGTGGAGAAAGGTACACATATCATCTAATCGAAAATAGGTTTGATTATGGATCCATACACTATTTTATTTATAAATAATTTTTTAAGGTATCACCATTTCCCTTATACAATTAGATGTTGAGTTATCTATAAAAACTTTTAATCGCACAATAGTGACATCTTATGTTTATAATTCTTCTCTAGTTGATGTTTGTAGGAAATTTATTCTTGTAAATATTGTGATCCTTTGTTTATTTGATTTTGATTTGATTCTTAGCATGAGTCGTATTTCTATATATGGATATTATGTGAATTTCAATGTAATAGAGGTCCCATTTTATATTCTTAATGAACCTATGATCATCTATCGGTGTAAGGATGAATATGAACTTCTAATGGGAATTCGATCCACATAGTGGGATTTAATTCCTATAAATGAATGTTATTTATCTCATATGGTTGGGTAGAAACTCAAAATTAAGGATAATCCTATTGTATTGAAGATTTTTGATATCTTTTTGGAACAATGGATAGGTCTTTTACCAAATCATGAAGTTGAGTTTTCAATATAACTCATACCTAGTGCTATATATTTTTCAAAGACTCCTTACAGAATATCCACAATAGAGTTTTAGGAATTGAAGAAGAAACTATAATAAAATATTGATATGGGATTCATAGGCTCTAGTGCATCATCCCATTTGTGTGAACCTATTCTATTTTTTAAGAATAAATATTGATAAATATTACATTGCATTGATTATCGATTACTTAACAGTAATATTATCAAGAAAAATACCCACTTCCCTATATTGATGACTTATTTGATCCAATACATGGAGCTCAATACTTTCCCATGATTGATATTTGTTTTGTATATCATCAATTGAGTGTCAATATGGAGGGTATAATGAATATATCATTCCATACAAGGTTTGTATACTTTGAATTTATAGTGACACCATTTGGTCTAACAAATTCCCCCGCTATCTTTGTGTATTTAATGAAGAGAGACTTTAGAGACTATCTTGACCAGTTTTCGTTAGTCTTATAGGTGGTATTTTTTTATATTAAAAGGTAAAGGAAGAAAAATAATATCACTTTAGAATTGTACTTATGAACATGATAAAGGAGAAGATTTATATAAAATTTACCAAGTGTGAATTTTGACTTCATAAAGTTTCATTTTTTGGTCACATAATCTCAAGGGAGGGTATATTTATAAATCCAAAAAATATGGATGTTATTGAATAGTGGACTAAACCAATAATGATGACTGAAATACAAAAATTTCTTTCTTTGGTTGGATATTATATACTATTTGTGGAGAATTTATCTTGACTGTCAAATACACTCACCAAATTAATTCGGAAGGGTTCCAAGTTCCTTTTTACTATTGAATGTGATGATAATTTTAATTAACTGAAGAGAAGGTTGGTTATCATCCTTGGGATTACATTACCCTATATTACAAAAGGGTATGTAATCTATATTGATGCATCTAAGAATGGATTGGGATCCATTCTCATAAAAAATAAAACGGTTATAGATTATGCCTCACTACAATTGAATGTTCTTGAGAAAATTTTCTAACTTATGATTTCAAATTAGCTGTGTTAATTTTTTCATTAATTATTTGGATTAATTATTTTTATAAAGAAAAGTGTGATATATATACTGATCACAAAAGTTTAAAATATATATTCACACATATTAAGTGGAATATGCACTAAATAAGGTAATTTTGGTTGATTAATGATTATAATTTCTCAATTCATTACCATAATGGGAAATCAAACAAGGTGGAAGATGCTTTGAGTCGGAAGGACCATGGTAGCCTATCTATGTTGAGGATAAAAAAGATCTAATATTTATATATTTACAAAGGTTGGACCTAGAAATCTTAATGGAAGGGGAGAACTCTAATCTTGATGAATTGAATGTTCAACCATATATCCGAGTGAATATTAAATAGGCACAAAAGGAAGATACAGATCTATAAAAGAAAGTGCTTTTTTTTACTGATTTCATCTTTGATTAAAATGTAATAATGAGGTTCAGGAACTTTTTTTTCCCTCCCATAAAAAATTTAATAAAGGAGCTGATGAATGAGGCTCATAGTTCATCATTCTTTATTTATCCATGAAGGAAAAATATTGGAATATTATTTTGGGTGGGATGAAATGATGAGAGATATTACAATGTATATTTCTTGAAGATTGATATGTAAGCATGTTTAGGAAGATAGATATAATTCTAAGGGGATGTTATAGTCATTTCCCAAACCAGAATGAAAATATAAAGAATATCACCATATATTTTATCATCATACTCCCTAGAACATCTAAAGGTAATAATGATATATCGGTTATAGTCAATATCCTTATGAAGTCAGCACACTTCATTTATATTAGAGAATATTCCTCTATTTATTATCATTCTAGAATATATATTAAAAATGTTAGAATATTTAATTAAGTACTACTCTCTATTGTCTATGAATGGGATATGAGGTCTTCCTTTATGTTATAGTGAAGTCTTTCGCAGGATTTGGATACAAAGTTATGTTTCAGTACTGCTTATCATCTTCAGATATATGGTTATTCTGAGAGAACCATGACAAATATAAAATTCATGTTGATAGATATATCTACAGATTTCAAAGGAAGTTGTGATGAACACCATCCATTGGTAAAATTTTCATACAAAAATAGTTTTCACTCCATTATTTAGATAGCTCCTTATGATGTACTCTATGGTGAGAAGTGAAGAAATCCAACATACTAGAATTCAGTTGGAGAAAAGAAGTTATTGGGACCTAATCTATTAGAGTAAATGATAGGGAGGGTTATATCCATTCAACAACACATAAGAACTATTCAGAGTTGACAAAAAAGTTATACGAAAAATTGATAGAAACATATAGAGTTTGAAGTGGGTGACAAGGTATTTTGATGAATATCTCCTTGGAAGAGAGTTATGAGATTTGGAATGAAGGATAAGATAAGATCTAGGTGTATCAGTCCTTTTGAAATTATTGATCACATTGAGGAAATAGGTTACCAATTGTCACTTCCCCTATATCTCTGTCAAGTTCATGATGTGTTCCATGTATCTCTTCTCATGAATTACATACCTGATACTTCACATGTACTAAACATAAAGGTATTATTTTAGATAAAGATCTTTCTTATGAAGAACAACTGATATAGATTCTGGATCATATAAATTTTTTTTTCAAAAAAATAACAATTTCCTGGTTAATGTTTTATGGAGCAACCACCAATTTGAAAATGCTATGTGGGAATCTAAGGATACGATGAGGTAGATTTATCCTCATCTTTTTATATGAGTTTTTAATTTCAAGGGTGAAATTCATTTTAATGGGAGTAGAACATAACACACAAATATTTTTATGAAATATTTCTTTTTAAATAATTTCATATCTTCGATGGCTTGTGTTGCACACAACATTGAGTTTAAATGAACGAGAAAATATTATTAAAATATTATATTTATATTATCTCCTAGACATTATATGGGATGTAATGAATATGAATAACTAATTTATGAAATAAATATAAATTTCCAACTCAATAAGAATGTATTGGTAAGTGTTTAGAGAATAATTATAATTTCTAGTAAAGTCATTTTATTATTAAAAAATGATTTTTTATTGTTTTTATGAGTGGATATTAATTTGTAGAAAATTATTTTAACAAAATGAATTTCTTTTCTAAATTCACCTTTTCAAAATTATTTTAAAAATAAAATTTTGGGAATTTTCTGAAAATATTAATTTTTCAAGGAATAGTAAAAAATATATATTTTTATGGAAAAACATATTCTATTATAAAATTTTTACAAGGTAAAATTATTTTTTGGATTATTTTTAAATTTTCATTAGTTTTTTTGATTAAAAACAATCCAATTATTGTTTTTGATGTGTATTTTTATTTTAATTTAGTATAAAAACCTCTTTTATTTTAAAGTTGTTACCTTAGTTAAAATTAAAATATGCTAACTAAGGGTTAATCAAAATGATAAGGTTTAAAATAATGACAATAATTATCTAAAATATATTGGTTGATGATATTTAAATAGTATATGATCTAATATTCTAAAAAATGGCCATTTGGAGTCATTTGGATAGGAAATCCTTTATTATAATTTAATATTTTAAGAAATTCCAAAAGTACCCGTCACCTTAATTATAAATAGGCTCCTCATAACTCAATTATTTACATCACATTAGGCCTTCTAGATCAACCATGCCATGGAAATTTCTCATATAAACTTCCTTAGTCACCCTTTATAGGTGCCGTATTCCCAAAATTTCAACCCTAGAGCTATTTTGAGGAGATCCAAATGAGATGTTTCTAGGAAGAGGTAATCTCTCTAACCGATCACTTTCTATTTATAAATTTACTTACCTACTATAAAAATATGATATTTTTTAAAAAATAATAACATCAATATCCTACATATTCTTAAATGTTAATATGATTATGAAAACACCATTTTACACCCTCTTTCCCTTCAAAAAAGAAGTGAAAGTATCACTCGTGCATATATATGACTTACCGTCTCCATGTAGCGATACAATTAATTTTTCATCAAAATATTTTATGGAAGGATATTATGATGGTTTTAATATTTATATATGATATTTATTAAATAATTATACTTTTTTAATGACAATATCATGTCTTTCTTCTTACTATGTAGTCTTTTGATCCACGATAACATCGCTTGTGCGTACGCACAGACTATCATTTCTACAATGCGAAACGATTTTTATTTCATTTATATTTAACATGGATGATAATAAGGAGGAATTTTAATAAATATATAGGATATATATGATATCATAATTTTATGATATGAATTATTATTTAACTTTTTTTCATTCCATAAATCGAAAAATGAAAATAATGTTCATGCATACGTACGATCTATCATCTCCATGAACGATGAAATTTTTTATATATATACATTATATGAATTATTATAAATATGTATATAATTATTATATATGATTTTCATACCACTATTAACATTCTTTAAATGATTATTACAATGATCAATGTATAAGGACAAAAATTTCCAGACTGAAACATGCTTGGAAAATAAAGCAATTATCCTCCAAAAAATGATTTTCATAATAAATTGTTAATAAGTGGGTGATAATATGTTTTAAATAAATAATATGTGAAATTATAGAAATATGTTTATAGGAATATTTATAATAAATATATATATACTATACATGATATTTGAACGTGAACAATGAAATACAACACATGAGGTAAGAGATTATTTCAAATTCTCATAATTATTCAGGATTGGTTATACATAAGTCTCTACTAGGGAATATTTCACTTCCATGTTCATGTTTTCTAAAAAATGGTTTCAAAAATGATTTTTTAAATATTCTTCTATGAATGTTTAAAGTCATTTTTACATAGGTTTTTTTTACAAAATGTTTTGAAAAGATTTTTTTTGTTTTCTAAACAAGGTTCTTTTTGACTTTTCCAACAAAAATATATGGAAGGAATGTTTTTTTAATTATATAGAATGAGATGATTTTCCTGCTTTCATGACACCTTAATGTCTTGAGTAACCCTTTAAATGTTTAGAAGGTTTATTTTAATGAAAATTTTTTCCTTTATAAAGGAGGTAATTTTTAAAATAAATAATGATTTCATAAATGGAAAGTATATTTTACCTATGAATTTTTTCAAGTGATATTTGAAAACTATTTTCCATCTAATATAACATTATTTGATGTTACTTACAATTTAATAAGGTTAATATTCAAAGATACTATCCTTATTATTTCTATGGTTGGTTTATGTTTATGATGGAATGATATTTATGAAACCCATTTTTTCCCATCAGTAATGTTATGAGAAAATGTTTACGAAACCCATTTCTTTTCATGGGTTATGATATGAAGAATTATTTATGTTCATGAGTAACAAATATTTATGGTTTTCATTATGTGATAGGTGGGACCTATATCTCCCTCAATTGCATTGGGTTAATATTTATATATCATTATAGAGACAAGATTGGAAAGGGGAGTGAAACTAGTTCAATAATACAAGGCTAGAATGAGAGTGAACCTAGTTCAGTAAAATAGGGATAAAATGAGAAGTTAATGTTGTTCAGTAAGGGAATTTTCATTATTATAGTCTTGGTAGTGATCCTTGACTAATATGGAAATTATTTTCTATAAAAATGTGTCTGCCAAAAATTCAATGTCTCATGAAAATGGCATATTGTCATGGATAATGTTCATTGATTTCCTTATGATTCATGTCTTCTAAATTTCCATGATTTATTCCAAAACTCAACATTATGATCTTTTATATGAATGTTATAATTTTTAAATGTTATGTTCATGATCTTATACCCTAATGTTCATTTTATGATTGATATCTCCCTTGTTTACCCTTAATGAGTATTTGAGATCACACTTTTCTAATGTTTCTTTTCCCTAGGATATGGAGAGTGGTATTAAGTATGATATGTAAACAAGGTTCTAGTTATGAATGAATAAATTGAAGATTATGTAGATGGTTTATGAACCGGTTTTTTATATTCCCAAGTTTCCAAAGACACTAAACACATATGGTTCTGGAATGGATAGTATTGTTATGTAATGAATATTCATCTAAATAGATGTACGACTTTTGTTGGAAACGTGTGGGCCATTATTGAAAAATTACTGAAAAATTCATTGAATTTAATAATATCTTCACCCTGGGATAAAATAATAAGCGATGCTATTTAAAATTTTATTAGACTAATTCATTCACATAAAGTAACTAGATGAGAAGAAATATGTGTAACACTACCATTCATGGAAATACTACATGATAAATAGAAGAGATTAGAGAAAACCCATTTACCAGTTGAAACCACAACCGATGTTGTTCCCCCACTACTAAAGAACTGGTTTTTAAAAGCACTAGATAAAGCATTTATGAGTGCAAAAAAAAAGTATTTTAAATTAAGCACTGTTAAAAGTGGGTATCTTTTATCAGTTATTATTTAGGGATGATAAAGGGACCCCTTTATCAATTATAATTTTATCACAAATAAAGGAACCCCTTTATAAGTTCTAAAAGTTGTAGTGATAATGGTCGACTTGCAGTAATGTGCTATTAAAATTATAGCACACTATAGTAGAAATAAATTTTCATATTGAAAAATAATAATTTAATTAAAATAAAAATTAAATCATAAATACAAGAAAAATGATATATTATACAAATTTCAAACATTATTTTTTAAAAATACATTACCATGTACAACCATAAATATTCCAAAACATCAATCGTTTCATTGTCTTTGACACCCGACCCCCTCTTAAGAAATCCCAATCATGGTATCTGTTACTAAAAAAAGATTCCTAACTCAAGAAAAAGAATCCAATCACATATAAAAAAACTATTATGTTAGTAATACTACAAATAAACAAATTAAAAATAAATATGAAATAATATATTAGTAAAAAGTCAATTTTAAATAAAATGACACACTTGGAGTCATACTGGTCTCACCGTGCATTGGATTGATGTAGAGATGATTCTTGCATGTAAAAAATGACATCGGGATTGTTTTCATAAAGTATTAGACAATAAAAATAGGTTTTAAAGGTTTTGAGTTTGTCACATGACTTTTTTACTAAAATGTCAATTTAAACTGAAAAGACACACTTTGAGTCATACCGGTCACATTATGTGTCATTTTGATGTGAGAATAATTCCTACACATAAAAAACGACCGATTAATCATTTTACAAATTTTTTAAGAAAATATGATAATTTTTATTGTTTTTCAATGAGTGAAACATTTTTTTGAACTAAATTATTGATTTTAAACTGATAATGAATAGTTTGAGTCATACTGGGCACATTGTATATCATATTGAGTTGTGGATAATTCTAACAGATCAAAAATGGCACATGTATCATTTTCAAAATGTATAAAAACAATCATAATGTGTTTTCTTGTTTTTGAGTATGTGTTGTGTGTTTTGAATTAAAATATAAATTTTTAATAAAAAGAACACTTGGAGTTATACCAGTCACACCGTGCGCTGGATTGATGTGTGTAAAATTCCTAAACATCTCAAACGACTTAAGGATAAATTTTATAAACTATCAATATAATCCGAATGCATTTGATGAGTTTTGATTATGTCATGTTTCCTTTTTACTAAAATGCCAATTTGAACTGAAAACATGTACTTTGAGTCATACTAGTTGCATCATGTGTTAGTTTGAATGTATATTGATTTCTAGACGTCAAAAATCGCTTAAGACTCTTTTTACTAAAGTACTATGACAATAAAAGTGTGTTTTCTCAATTTTCAGTGAGTGACACACAATCTAAAGTAAATTGTCCATTTTAATATGATAACATACACTTTGAGTCATACTGAGCACAATATGTATCAGATTGAGGATCATATAGATTCTATATAGAAAAAATGACTTATGGATTATTGTCCTAAAGTATCAAGAAAATTTCAATTTGTTTTCTTGGATTTGAGTTTTGGATGTGCATTTTTAACGGAAATTTTAATTTATATAAAAAGACACTCTTGGATTTATATTGGTCACACTATGCACCAGATTGATGTGTGACTAATTCCTATATATAACAAATGACATAAGGATGATTTTACTTAATTATAAATTAAATTCAAATGTGTTTTCTTAGTTTTGAGTATGTAATGTATCTTTTTTACTAAAATTTCAATTTAAATTGAAAGCACACACTTTGAGTCATACCGGTAACAACGTGTGTTGGTTTGACATGAGACTGATTCCTACACATAAAAAATTACTTATAAATCATTTTCCTAAATTATAACGATAACCGGAGTGTGTTTTCTTGGTTTTTAATGAGTTATGTGTTTTAAACTAAATTTTCAATTTTAAATAGATTACAGACACATTGGGTCATACTGAGAAAACTATGTATCAAATTAAGTTGTGGATGATTTCTACGCATCAAAAATGACTTATGTATTAATTTTATAAAGTATCGAAACAATACAAATTCATTTTATGGTTTTTGATTATGTGATGTGTATTTTTAACTAAAATTTCAACATTAAAAAAATAAACAATTGTAGCCATACTGGTCACACCATGAAAAGAATTTATGTGATAATGATTCATACACATCAAAATTGACTTAAGTATAATTTTAATAAAGTATAATTACACTACAATTGTGCTTACTGAGTTTTGAGTATGTCATGTTTCTTTTTTCTAAAATGTAAATTTAAACTAAAAACAGACACTTTGAGTCATACCAGTCATGTTGTGTGTCAGTTTGATGTGAGACTGATTCATACATTTAAAAAATGAATTGTGAATCATTTTCATAAAATATTAATACATTCCATGTTTTTTTTTCAATTTTAAATGAGTGGCATATGTTTTGAACTAAATTATAAATTTTAAACTTTTAACGTAAACTTTGAGTAATATAGGGCACAAATTATTTCAAATTGAGGTGCAAAAGATTATTACAGATCATAAATTATTTATGGAAAATTTTCTTAAAGTTTCAAAAAAACCAAATAGAGTTTTCTTGGTTTTGATTATGTGAAATGTGTTTTGAACTAAAATTTCAATTTTAAATAAAAAGACACACTTGGAGTAATAACTATCACAACATGTTCCCTAATTACATGTGGATGATTTTTTCACATAAATAGGTCATATAAATCATTTTACTAATGTTTAAATAAAATAAAAAATGTGTTTTATTATTTTTGAGTGTTTCATGTGTCTTTTTTTTACAAAAAATTCAATTTAAACTGAAAACAAACACTTTGAGTCATGTTAGTCACATAGTGTGTCAGTTTGAAACAAGACCGATTCCTACATAACAAAAACTACTAATTAATATTTTCATAAGTTCTCCATAAAATCCAAGCATGTTTGCTCTATTTTCAGTGAGTGACACATGTTTTGAACTAAATTGTCAAATTTAAAATGGTAATAGGAATGTTGAGTCATATTGAGCACATTGAGTTGCAGATGGAGATAAAACAGATTCCTAAAAATATAAAATTAAATATGGATAATTTTAATAATTTATATAAACAATACAAATGTGTTGTATTGGTTTTGAGTATGTGACATGTGTTTTGAACTAAAATGTTATTTTTAAATAAGATGACACACTTGGAGTCATACCAGTCACAAATTTCATCGTATTGATGTGTGGATGATTCATAATTGTCATAAATGAATTAGGTATATTTTTCGTAATGTATCAAGAAAATCTAAATGTGTTTAATTGGTTTTTAGTTTTCCAGATGTCTTCTTTACTAAAATTCAATTTTAAACTGAAAACATTTACTTTGATTCATACTAGTCACATAATGTGTTTTCTTGATATGAGAAAGATTAATACACATCCAAAATGAGTTATGAATCATTTTAATAAAGTATAAATACCATTCAAGGAATTTTCTTGGTTTTTAGTGAGTGAAACATATTTAGAACTAAATTATCAATTTTAAATTGATAACAGACACTTTGAGTCATACTGGGAACACCATGTATCATATTGAGCTATGACTGATTCAAACACATAAAAAATGAATTTTGGATTGCAATCCTAAAGTATAAAAACATTCCAAATTAATTTTCATAGTTTTCAGTATGTGATGAGTCTTTTTAACTAAAATGTCAATTTTAAATAAAAAGACACAATTGGAGTCATATCGGTCACACCATGTGCTAGATTGACATACAATTGATTCCTATACATAAAAAATTATTTAAGGATCATTCTTATAGCGTATCAAGATAATACTAGTCAGGTTCCTTTGTTTTGAATATGTCACATGCCCTTTTTTTATTTTGAAATGTCAATTTAAACTGAAGACATGTATTTTGAGTCATACTGATCACATCATGTGTTGATTTTATGTGAGACCAACTCCTCACCACCAAAAATGACTTATAAATAACTTGAATAATGTATAAAGACAATCTGAGAATATTTTCATGGTTATCAGTGAGTGACACATGCGTTGAACTAAATTGTAAATTTAAAACTGATAACAAACAGTTTGAGTCATACTAGGAACACCATGTATTAGATTGAGGCGTAGCTAATTATTACAATTCAAAAATTAATTATGGATAATTTTCCTAAAGTATAAAAAAAATCCAATTTTTGTTTTTTAGTTTTACGTACGTGACATGTGTTTTGAACTAAAATTTAAAATTTTCAATAAAAAGTCACACATGGAGTCATACCAGTCACACCGTGAACCGAATTGATGTGTAGTTGATTCCTACATGAAAAAATTGAATTAAGTATCATTTTACTATAGTATTAAGACATTACAAAGGTTGTTTCATATTTTTGAGTGTGTTATATTTCTTTTTTACTAAAATGTTAATTTAAACTAAAAACACACACTTTTATTCATACTGGTCACATCGTGTGTCAGTTTGATGTGAGACTAATTCATATACATCAAAAATGAATTACAAGTTATTATTCTAAATTATCAAGAAAATAAATGTTAATTTTCATGGTTTTTAGTGTGTGACACTTGTTTTGAAAAAAATTATCAATTTTAAACCAGTAACAAACACTTTGAGTCATACCGGGAACACCGTTTATCAGATTGATGTGTGGATGATTCATACACATCATAAATGATTTATGGACCATTTTACAAATGTATCAAAAAAAATAAGAATGTTTTTTTCTTGATTTTTTGTATGTAATGTGTGTTTTAAATTAAAATTTTAAGGAAATCAATTCATAATTCATTTGTGAGCGGTTGAAATCAACCGCACCACAATATGAAACACGATGGGTTTGGTATGACTCAAGGTGTGTTTTTTGAGTTTAAAATTAAATTTTAAACTGAAAAAACACACGTTGAGTCATAACGAACCCATCACGTATCAGATTGAGGTTCGGTTGATTTCTACCGGTCACAAATGAATAATGAATTGATTTCCTTATGTATAAAAACAATATGAATGTGTTTTTGTAGTTTTGAGTATGTTGTTTGTGTTTTGATCTAAAATATTAATTATAAACTAAAAACATATACTTTGAGTCTTATTGAGAAAACTGTGTATAAGATTAAGGTATGGTAGATTGAGGGAAATATGATTCCTATATGAGAACAAGAATCATCAAACATGTTACTAGTCATGTCATACTGAGCACACCATGTATTGTATTGAGATTTAGATGATTCTTACTGTTCATATATGTCAATCAATTTTGAGTATGTAATGTTTGTTTTTAACTAAAATGTAAATAATAACTAATAACAAAAAATTAATGTCATATTAGGCATACTGAGTATCATATTTAGTTTTGGTTGATTCCTACAATTCACACAATGTATTTTTTTCTTTAACACATTCAACATTCAGGGTTATCTAACAATATTATTGTTTGACAACCCAGAATGTTGAATGCATTATAGAATAAAAATAAAAAGTACATCATCCACATTGAGTTCATAATCATATTACATCATTGCATCATGTGTGTATCATCCTTCTTCATGACCTATATGAAAATTAACAAAAAAAAGTATGAGATAATATTGATAAAAAATTTACTAAAAAAACTAGATAAAATGATCAGAAAATTCGCTAAATAGGTAGTAGGAAGTCACCTATTCATGATTTCTATATACAATATAACGCCATGTATTTTTACCATTAATTTCTAAACAAATATTTTTCCACTTGTGAATATGACGACCGCCGACTGTCCTGGTAATAGTATAAAATATAAAAACAATAATGGATTATTAAATATTTTAAATTATATTGTAATTATCATCATAGTTATATCTTTAGGGATGCCAGTTTGTAGATAAAATATGATATCTTCCATCAATTTTCAAACATAATAAGTAATTTGTTTTTATAGTGGAATTTTATTACATGTACCCTATTAAATATCCATTCTTTGTAGTTGATAATATTTTTTTACTCATGGACTATCCTCATGCCATGATTTTGGTGATATTTAAAAACCACCTATCATTAAATAATTTTCATTAAAACATTATATAAAATTTATATATTGATATTTATTTGTAAAATGGTTCATGTAGGGTATTAATAATTGATAAATTTAATCATGTGTGGTAATTTTTTTGTAATCCATCCATTCAATCCAAAAAATAAAACTTTAGAGTGTCTAATTTGACCGCAATGAGTAACCAATTCTACCTTAAAAACTGAAAAAATAATTAAGTGAATGAAAATATATTTTATATGGTTAAATTATAGAGTTTTACCCTTTCATCATGGGTATTAATAAGAGTCTCTCATCCTTTTGTTTTATTTGAAACATTATGGCTAGTTTTTACACTATTCTATCATATTACATTGGTTCAAATGATAATTCTTGTATAGAAGTTCTATGAGGGAAAATGATTCCAAATTTCAATCCAGAAATATTTCCCTTAAAAATTATTGATATATACGCTTGATTTTTTTTGAATAGTATTCAATCATAATTAACATTGTAGATTAGCTATTGGAAAAACAATTCATGAAAACACACCTCATGTATTCTTTAACAACGGATATTCCAAGCCATTCATGCCTGAGGATTTAATTTAAATTCTCTAGAACAATATTGTCTGTAATGGCCTATTTTTACATTTGTTCTTAATAATCAATTATGTTTTTATCACCACTTGCTAACATTGTATCTGCATAATCCATTAATGTTAGTAAATGTAGATGTTGAATGGGAGAGGCAATGGAACTGAGTGATGATCTTTTTGATAGGTTGGTTGATCCTTTAGATCCTTTTGATTGGACATTCTGTTTCAACCCTTTTTTTCCATTTGTAAAAACATTAATGAGTTCAGTCCTTTTTTCAATAAATTTTAATGTTTTTTCATGAAAACTAAATTAGAAATGAATATCTCATTATCGAAATGTATTTTTATAAGATCTAATAAACCCACTACGGATGTTCCAAAAGGTATCTTAAACATATGAATATCTGCATCATTAAGTGGAACATGTAACTTGGCACTCAGATCATGAGATACATGAATCCCCACTCTCATATGACTGATTGGAAGTTGTTAGTTGTGTATAATATCTTATTAGATATTGTACACGGTACCCCTCACAACAAGGCGATGAGTGGGCATTGATATATTAAATCACGATCATTTTCACCCTGTAGAATATTAGTACAAGAAAGGTATCCATGTCTTCCTTATTCACATGTCATAGAAACAATAATAAAATTATTTATTACCTCTTCTAAGAAAGGTCTTTGAGGGGAATGTCTCACCTCAAAGTTGGGGGGGGGGAGTATTCACATAGTGATTGCTATAGTGTTTTGTCTTCTCATTGATTCAATCCCATTAAATTTTTTACAAACTCTGACAGCTAATTATATTTTTCATATAAACTAACTAATCATTCCTAGAACTCTTCTATTCTATTTTCTTTACCCCCTATTCATTTTTTTCTCAAAATATGTTTTTGGTGATACCCGAAAACCCACACCTCTGACGTGGCCGTACTATTCAATCTTCTTCAAGGAAACTAATAGAAGATGGTCATCAGGTACATCTGATGACAATTCTTTTGTCTAATTTAGATAAAAAATTAAAAATCATTAATCATTAATATGTAATACCAATTTAAATATTTTTTAATTTTATTTTTTCATAATTACACATGCTTCCCATACTGTTTGTATGTTTTAATATATTATTATCCCTTATTTATTTACACATGCCTCCTTCCATATCACATGAAGTGGGATAAATGTGGATTTGGATTTGGATTCCTCAATATTCATTTAAATAAGGGAACATAATATGTTTTTGTTTCATGTCACATAAAATTATTAATATATATTAAAAATACAAACCATTTTTTTCATTTGATGTGTACCCCAACCTTGATTTACATTAGGGGTATGTTGGTTTAGCTACTCATTGGTTATTTTCAGCACATATTGTCTCTTTCGTAAATTAATAATTCTTAATAAAAGTTATTAATACATGTATTTTGAAGTAATTTAGTACTAGTAACAATGTACCTAAAAATACATCTCATCATTAAGACTAATAATCATATCCCATGTTTGTCGGTTTATCAGTTGTTCATACATCTATGGTGGGCGAGGCATTATTTTCCCTTCAACATCATTTAGATGATACTTTGTAAGAATTTTATAAAAGACTCTATGATCCTTTATTGTGATCCTTAATACAAATTTCATTTGGGATTCTTATACAATAAATGCACTCTGCAAGGGATAATGAACAATAAGTAAAAATTTCATTATTTTTCATATTAGTGAAATAATGAAAGTATTTCATAATGTTACCCAAATGTATTCCAAAATCAGTTTCTTATGTGTGGGAACAAAATTTTGCCACGAATCTACATCAATCAGAATGCGCATTTGGGTGATAATACCAATGTAACTATGGAACATGGTCTTGTAGTCATTAACGGGATTAAAACATGCATTCAATCTAACCTCAAATTGGTGCCTTTGTTTCTTATCTTAATAATTTTTTCAAACACCATCACACTAAAACACATTTTATTTTTCTAGGACACATGTTTTCCACCATCTACAATTTCCTCAACTTCAACATCATCAATATATTATTCCCAAATATTGGTAGTATCATCATGTGTAGAAGGTTGTCGTTCCTCTACAATGGGAGAACCAACAAGTTTAGAACCCTATTATTCCTCCGGATTGGGAGCATCGATGTGTGTAGAAGTCATTATCTATAGAAGTGGTTGAAAATTTAATCTATATTACATAAATTAAATATTCAACTAATAATAACATGTGGTAACCTGATGTATATTACAAATAATATATATCCTGATTATTAAACATGATTTTTTTAAATGATGAATGGATTTGACCCCTCTATCAGGTATCCAAATCCCTTCATTGTGGAATACTATGTAATAAAAGACCTCATCTATGTTTGGACCATTGTGAAATGATTGTAAAATCATAATTAAAGGGTCATCATCAGTTGAATTGATATATGACCCTTCCAGGGTTTTGGTCGATAATAGAACATTTGGCCACTTTTGGTTTGATGGATCTGGAACATAAAATACTTTTACGACCTATAATGACATTATAAATGATTTTAATTTATACCATTCCTTACTAAAATACAATTTCATGAATCCCAAATCATATATTTAAACTACACTCCTCTTATCAACCCAAATTATTTGAAAAATCTTACTTGTAATGTTGTATAATTCAAATCCCATATTTGTTTGATGATGAAAAGTTATGACATATTCACATAAATTGTGTTTTTCTAGATGGTACATGATACATACATCGCTTCACCCAAAATTGTAACTCCACTTTTTTAAGGGTACTTCATTCATCATGTTAATTTGTATAGAACGTATAAAAATTAAATACATAACCATTATAAGATAATACAATCCCACTTGGCCCTATAACTGGCCATAGAATTTGTTCTGAGATTGAATCCAGATTTTCAGTTTCCTCCTTAAAAATATGGTTTTGAAACCATCCTATAATCATTTAATTAAGTGTATTTAATATCCTACATTCATCCCTTAATGGATTCAAATAGTGAGAAATTATTTTGTGTGTTTGAACATAAGGCGTGAACTCTAAATGTTATAAAAAATGTAAACTTGGGCCTTCTACTACTCTATAATATTAATTGTGAAAACATATATTCTGGACTTTCCTTCACCAAAAAATGCCCGGTGTGAGGAGATTTCAGTAGACCAATTCTTTCCACACGAGATAGGTAGTCAGTAAAGAATTAGATGGATTCATTATATCGATCAACAATAAAACCTTCATGATGAAATTGATTTTTGGTATACCCTATCAAAATCCTCAAATTCTATTAAATGGAGTAATTCCATCTATAATATATAGGACCACAAAGTCGAATATATTTTCCAAGTGGACAATCATATTAAAGAATATCGGTGAGAAGAACATCTCGAATAGATATATAATATGATATAAATTTGCTTTTCCATAGTTGTAAACTTAATTTGGTATATATCTCTGCTGTATATTGCTTTGAAAAATAAATAGATATTGGTTAATGTATGACATACATTCCTGGTAAAAATTTATTGTATGGATACAAATAATAGATCTTTCATCAAATCATGACAGTGATGTGATTTCAGAACCTTTGAGTTTAAATTAGTGTTTTACATGATATTCTTGATATTTGATGAATAAAACTCTGTAATTGTTACATAATTTAATATGTCATAAAACTATTATCTCTATTTCTAAGAAAGAGTGTAAGTAAAAGAAGGAAGAAAATTCCATTTTTCACTCTTCATTGGTGCCAAATATTCCCATATTCTCCTGTCAATCATGACCAAACTATCCTTAATTCCATCATTTATTTTTATGGGTGAATTTAGTAACATGCCAATGACACTATCACATACACCTTTTTTTCAAATTCATAACATCAAGAAAATTCATAACATACTAATAATTCTATTATGATAATTGAAAAAAATTGGTCTCTTTTTCCAACCTAGTTTTTTAAGGTTTTTCAAAAAATATTAACCAAAATCAGTGTCTATACCTTTTAATTTTTCAAATAGTTGATCACATATTATTGGAGACGGTTTTGTAAATTATTATAAACTACCATCGAATGATATCGTTCATGTTTGGTAACTATGTCATTGGGGAAGAAATCTGTGATGTATTAGAAACATAGTATTTGATGAATGTTTCAACCTAATTGAGTGTGAACCTTTTCCACAAATGGTAAACCCTTGAATTCATTTAATTCTATATCCAAAAAAAATTCCATAACTAGAAAATTCATTTATCAAGCCGTACAATATGTCTCTCAATGCGAAATCTTCATTTCTGTATGTATCCTACAACAAAACAGATGAATCCCACAACAATTTAAAATTTTCATTCAATGGATACAAATAAAAATAAAGATCATTTCCTGAATATTTTAATCCATATATAAGAAGAGATAATGTAATTTATTTTCATTTCTTTCATAACCACAGTGGTATGTTATAATTTACCAACATAACCGGCTAAATACTGTGAGTGTTGATTTGAAAAGAAAAGGATTCACTCAATATGTAGATTGTTCTAGACAATGGTTTCTCATCTCATTTCCAAATTCAGGATACTCAAGATAAATTATCTTCCAACAAGGAGAGTCTTATGGGTGATGATGTTTCCCATCCTTATTTCATATATCTGCGATCCACATAAATTATATTGTAGTCTCCTCACATCTAGATAGGCTACTGAACTTTTGAATGACTTTAAATTTCCATAAAACTTTATTAGGACCGAAGTCATATTTATTGTATTGATATTCCCCATACTTTGTTCATTTTAAGTGATTTTCAGTCCTTGAGAAATAGTATAAAGTCATTTGGATGTACATGTATTCTTTCAGAGATCATACCCATTGAATGTAGAATTCTTTTAGCTTCATATGTTTGTCAAGGTGTCTCATTATCTTCTGGGAGAATATCAATCAAGAGAGAAATTAGTTTAGTAAAACTTCCTTCACACCATCTATTTCCATATTTTAAATTATATAGATTCAATATGGCTAACAATGATGTATATTTAGTAGAACCAACATACAATGACGTCTTTACACAACTATTTAATTTCTCATATTTTTTTGGATAATGATGAATTTCAACTAAAACTATCATTTTCATTTCCTCAATATGATTTTCCTCATCGTTCACACCTATAATCACATCCTCAATACATACATCATCATTGTCCGCACTTCTAATAAAAAAATCTGATCTATAAGACACAGTCTTATTACATTTTCTAGATACATTAAGTTTTTACCCAAGTTTAGTATGTAATTTATAACTTTGATCTATCCCATGAAATTTCAACTGTTCTTCCAACTCCTCTAGAAAAAATAGTCTTGAAAAAATAATAATTTAAACATGGAAAACGGATTTTATAAGGGCCATATGCATGATATTTTGAAAACTTGATAAAATATTTCACCCCATCAACATACTCTTTTTTCTATATGATTGGAATCTATCCATTTTTGATTTATATCCATCCTATTTGATTTAGTAATATTAATATTTGAATAAAATAAACAAATAAGAAAAATTTCTGAACATAGAACCCATAAAAGGTCATTCTTTAATAATCATCTAAGATAAATGATGTCATTGTTCTTTGATAATAAGTGACGAATGATAGGTCCCATGAACATGGTCTAGAAAACCCAATGTTTGATGAATTTATTGAATTTAAATCAAATGAACCATAACTCTTGAGTTTAGGTTCCCATGATCCATTCTCATTTTAGATAGTCCACATTTTATTAAAGGGGTCTTGTAACAAACCATGACAAGATAATAAATTCATTAAACACCACATGACACTTTAACATTACTTTTCATAAATAAAATTAAAAAATTTAAACAACCCAAGAGGTAAAAAACCCATCACTATCATCGTAACAATGAGTTAAACAATTAAATCACACTATATAAAACATGGCACGAATGTAAAACAAAATACTTTAATCTTGCATCAATAACCTTTAAAAGGCCTCAAGTACCATTAATTGATAAAGAAATACGAACAATATTATAAGAACCCTTCTCTTTATTACACACTTAAACATGATTTATTACATAAAAATTCACTTATTACAACTCTACAGATCTAGAGGTATGGTGTATTGGGAAATTAGGAACATTAAATGACAACTTATGACATAAAAAACAACATATTTTTTGAAAAATTCTTTTACATGACCAAAACATTTCATTGTACTTAACATTTCATGGGATAACCTGAGGACATACATAAAAAAAGGGTGAGCTATAAATCCTAGTAAGGGAGTAAACAAGGAATAACATGAAGAATAAAATAAATGTTAGGAAATAGGCATATTAATGAAGCATAAGATAAACATGAACATAAAGGCATGATATAGCATTATTATCTTAACATGGATATGTGGAAACAACATACGACATGATATTGGCATGATCCAAGGATAATTGAACATGTATTAACATGAGTAAACCCTTATTTCACTTGAATTATCATGATTAAACCCTCATAACACTTGAATTGGCATGAGTAAACTCCCATTTCAAATAAATTATCATGAGTAAACCCTAATTGAAAATTAATTATCATGAGTAAACCCTCACTTTATATGGAATATCATGATACATAACATTACCCATGTAACACCCCAAGATTTAATGAGATATATTCTTTTTAATTTATTTGATGTCTTATATTGTACACTACACCAAGATTAGCTTGTACTATACAAAACACCGTATTAGCTTGCAGTATACACAACACTATTCTTGGCTTGTGTTACACACAATTTCAAGTTCGTTTTGTGGGAATTATTCTACGCAACATTAAGTATAGATTATGTTTAATGTATAAATGAAATAAGTTTTGATTATGTTATACGTAACACCAAATGAAGCTTCCACTACATGTAGCCATGACTTGGCTTGCATCACACGAAATCATGACCCTCCTTGATATCATGTGTAGTACGCAATACCGGGATTTGCTAAACAACGATATATTATTATAATATTATTATTAACTAGCCATTATGAATAGTATTAACTAAATTTTGAATTTTATAACATTATTATTCATATTAAACATTTTCTAGAACATGGTATGGGAACAAAATAATTTTTTTGGGTAAAATAAGTATTTTTCAAAAAATGTAGTTTTTCCTCATTTTGATGGCACACCCACTTTAAATCTAGTTTTTGACATTTTTATAAGTTCAATTTGACAAAATAAAATTTTTATTTGGAATCAGGATATAAAAATTTACTTTGGATAAATTTTTCATATTATTCTGATATCTTTCACATTTTAATGAATAGTAAAAACACGCTATATTTTAATTAAAAACAAATTTTTTCATCGCAATAATTTATATGGATAGATTATCTTTATAATTGGGTTTACTGTGTAATTAGAATATATTTTTACCATTTAATCCAATGTTGGTCATTGGAATTAATTTCACTTTGAAATTGGACATAAACAAGTGTCGATCTTTTGATAGTTATTATTTATTAAAAACACGCTATTTGTTTTGCTATCGGGAATTAATTTTAAAATTATTTAATTACAATTCTATGTTTTTAATTTGAAAAAATATACATCAATTTTGAATTCTTAATATCAAATATATCTTAGGTTGAATTTTTGGTATTTTTTGAAAAACTTCTATTTTTGATGAATAGTGAAACCACTTAGTGGTAGTTAAAAAAACTGACTCTTTCATTTAAATGAAATTTTACCACTTCTGGGAATTGAATTTCAAAAATCCGATATACATGGTTGTTTTCAAGAAGTATAATTTGGTTTAATAAGATGAAAATAATTTTTGGTGAATAGTAACTTTTGACTTTTATTTACCGCGGTTAAAGGTAAATAGGATAATTCAAGGTTAAAAGAATATTATAATAATTCCAAATTACCTTAACACTTGTCCTAACATTATTTTATGATTAGTGGCCAACCATGGTCATGTTTGGGTCGATTTTGGGACCCCATTGAGCCACTTGGTAGTGATAATGACAATTTGGATTAATTTGTTTATTGTAAAGACAAAATTGACATTAACAAAAATCTTTTAGTAATTAATTTTTATAAGGGGATATAGAAATTATATTTTAGACTATAAATATTCATTGGAAAGATAAAAAGCTTTCCTACATGATGGTATTTTTTTATAATTTTTAGACATCAAATAAAATAAATTATTTAAGACACAATAATGATGCCGTATTTTCCTCATTAATAAATGATTTAAATAAATAAGATTATAATGATTATAATATTATCCAAAAAAAGTCAAATTATGATTTGATGATTTTATTTCTACCATGAGTCATCTTATCTTCGTCTTTAATGAGTTTTTTACCTTTGGGAACCGATGATAATTTTATAATAAAATAATATTTTCACACTTTCCAAAGGCGCCCCTCTCCTCCCTTATAAAAGGGCACCTCCTCACTCTCCTTTTTACACAACTTTGAGCCTTCAAGCTCGGCCAAACCCTGCCCATTTCTCTTCTACACTTCCCTAGAAACATTCTGGAGGTTATTATTTTCTCAAAAGACCAACTATAGTGCCTTAAGAGGAAGATTAAAAGAGGTGCATCGAAGAAGAGGTAATCTCTTCTACCGATTCTTTCAAGTTTATTTCTTCTTCAACTTCTTCTTATTTAGTTGTTTCATTATAAATTAATAACATCAGTATCACTAATATACTGATATGTTATTATAAATATTAAAAAACCCTATTTAACCTTCTATCCATCCTACGGAAAACGTAATCACCGCGCGTGCGTACGTATGGAATACCGTCTCCATGCCATGGTGTAATCTGTTTTTCCACCACCACATTAATTGGATGTGTATAATGGTGTAAAGAATAAATATATATAGTTATTATAACATCATAATTATTCTGATATATTATATCATCCACTCCAATTCAATTCAATAATTATGGGAATGATGTCATTGCTCGTTCGTACGTACGGATTACCGTCTCCACGACGCGATTAGATTCCTTCTCGATGTTAAACATTCAAGAATGATTATAAAGTATATATAATAAATAATAATGAAATATATGACATGATAAATCTAATTAATATATGTATATATGTCATCTACTTACTTTAATTCAAGTCAATAAGGAATGGTAAACAACGTTCATGCGTATGTACGGCCTACCGTCTCCATGAACGATGTATTTCATTTCATTTATCTATATATATATATATATTTACTGAATATATATGATATATAAATCATTATTTACATTCTGGAAGGAAATAAAACATGATATATGTAATGCTAATGTCAAGAACAACAATTCCAAACACGTACGATAAATGAAACGATTTTACCCAAAACGCTGCTTTATCATAGAATTTCCAAAAGAATGGGTAATATAAAGTCATAATTGAACCATATATGATATCATAACAATGAATATGATTCTGTACTAAGTCAATGACATTATTTAAATCATTATACATGTGGTTTGGATACGTACGAATTATATCGGACCTAAGGTAAGGGATAATTTTGCAAATCTCATTTTTATCTGGGATAGCTTATACGTAAGTATATAGTGGGGTAATATTTTTCATCCATGTCCATAAAAATGTTTTTATAAAGTGTTTAACATTCTTCCATGTATGTTTAAAGTCATTTTTACCCCTCTTTGACTTTTACTATGTGTTAAGGAAGGAATCTATCTTTTGTCTACCATACGTGGTACTTTTTCACTTTTCTAACAAAAGTACGAGGAAAATGTTTTTTTAACTTATACGACATGAAGGGATTTTTTCGATTTCATAATGCCTACTTTTCATGAAGATTCTTCTACAATTTTTCATGGTTATTTTCAATAAAATCCTTTTCTTTTAATATGGGGTGGCATTTTTTGAAAAGAAAATTATTTTTAAGAAGAAAGGACATTTTCCTCAATAATTCTTTTCAAGTGTTTTATCAAAATAATTTTCCATCTAAGATGACATTATTTCATATGTGTATGTTTCAAGTATAATGTCTTTATGATTTACATGGGTTCACTTCTCTTATGATGAAATGACATCCATTTTTTAATATGAATTATGTTATGATGGGATGATGTTTATGAAACCCATTTTATTCTTTGGGTAATGATGAATGATTTATGTTCATGTTGTGGCACACGTAAGAATGATTTCATTATGAGATAGGTGTGTAACACCCCAGGTAAATAAAGAATATTACATTTTCACATTTATCCATATTTGTGAATAAAATATTAATATAACTTTAAAGGGGACGCTATGCACGATGGCGTACCAAATACGCCACAACGAGTTTCTTGGGAATCTTACGTTTCACTCTAATAATAAAATAATATTATTTTAAATGGTAGTTAACGTCTAGTCGTTGTAATGGCGTGAATGAACAGAACTAACTACAAAATTATTATATATCTTTGTCATATATTTTTAATTTTCACAAGAAATGTTAGAGGATTAAAAATGCGAATGAATCCAATTTTAAGCGTAAACATTCTAATATTCTTTATAAGGTCGTTTAAACCGCCTTTTGATGGCGAACCTCTTTTAAATCCACTTTTTGACAATTTTATGTGTTATATTTGACAAAATAAAATTCTTCTTTAGAATAGGGACATCAAAATTAACTTTGTGTAAATTTTTGGTATTTTTCCGATAAAGTTCATTTTTTAATGAATAGTGAAAAATGTTTTATTTTAATTCAAACCCTCTTTTTAATATAATTTATATATATGAATAGATTATCTTTTGAATTTTTTTTAAAGTTAAATTAGAATATATTTTTACCATTTAATCCAATAGTGGTCATTGGAATTAATTTCACTTTGAAATTGGACTTAAACTAGTGTCAATCTTTTAATAGATATTGTTTCTTAAAAACACGCTATTTGTTTTGACAGTGGGAATTAATTATTAAATTAATTAATGCAACTTATATGTTTTGAATTTTTTAAAATAGACATCATTTTTGAATTTGGAATATCAAATATATCTTAGGTTGAATTTTTGGTATTTTTCTAGAAAACTTCAATTTTTGATGAATAGTGAAACCACTAAGTGGTACATAAAAAACTGATTTTTCGTTTAAATGAAATTTTACCACCTCTGTGTTTCGAATTTCAAAAATCCGACATACATGGTTGTCATTAAGAAGTAAAATGTGGTTCAATGGGATTAAAATAATTTTTTCGGTGAATAGTAACTTTTATGTTTTAATCGTGATTAGAGGTAATTAGTGTAGTTTAAGGTAAAAATAATGTTTTAATAATATTAAATGACCTAGAAACATGTCCTACCCTCATTGGATGAGTCATGGCCGACCAAGACAATCCATGGGTCAACATGGGGACCCCATGGATCCACTTTGGTTGGAAAATGACATTAATACCTTTTTATTTAAAGTTAAAATTAAAATGTCAGAAACATGTGTTGTTTTACTAAAACAATTTTTAGATGGGGTTATACAAGTCATATTTTTGACTATAAATATTCATTATAAATCTAAAAGAATTTCCTACATCATGAAATATATTTTTAATAATTTTTAGATATTAAATAAATTAATTTATTTATGACACCGTGATGATGCAGTGATTACCACATAAATGAATGATCTAAATAAAATGAGAAGATAGGGTGAAATATAAGTCTTAAACTTGTCACAAACCTATTGGATGTGTGTATTTAGAAACCTTATCATCTTATCCTAGAAATATTTCCTTTTGGGACCTTTTAAATCCGAAAATAATTTTATAATAAAGTAATATTTTATAACTTTCCAAGAGTGCCCCTCCTCTACTCTTATAAAAGGCCTCCACCTATACCACCTTACACACACCTCTCAAGAATTTGGCTTGGCCAAACCCTACCAATTTCATCTCTACAAATCCCTCTATTCATCATTGAAGCCTCACCTTGGGCATAATCCTTTCCAAGGAAGCCTTTGAGCTCAAATCAAAGAGAGTTACCCGATTTAAAGGTAATGTCTTCCCTTGTGTTCTTTTGTTTTATTTTTCTTCTCCAAACCCCTAAACTCTTTTTATTAATTTTTTTTTTGTAAAAAAAACAATATAATAAATATACTAGGATGTTGTTATAATAATTATTCTATCTACACATTCACACACCTCCGTGTAATGGTTAAAGAACATACTGTTTCTATGGATGGCGAATTACTGCCTCACGAAACGATGATTGTTCAATATTATTTTAACACCTTCAAGGGTGTCCATTAAGATGTCACTATATTTATATATGATATATGATATGTTTATGTTTTCCTTAAGCTTCTGTATTCTTCATTTATGGCATACCATTATGGGTAAACGCGATATCTTCATTTTAGGAAGTGCGGACTACCGGCCCCTCAAAGTGATTTGATTCGTTAATGCCATATGTGGGATGTATAAAGGATAGAATTAATGGTATTACATATGATATCATAATGGAATTATAATATACCTTTATATAATTATTATTTAATTACATTGAATACAAAAAAAATGAAATGAAAGTAGCGTTCATGTGTACGTACGGATTACCGTCTCCATGAACGGTACATTTCATTTCTTATCACAAAATGTTATGTACTATTATAAGTACATATATATAATCGATATATATGTAATATATTAAATCTAAATGATGGATGTCATTATGGAATTATAATATATATATATATCTCATATTGTTTTTATTCCATTAATATGACAAAAAAATGAAAGTAGCATTCATGCGTACGTACGACCTACCGTCTCCATGAACGGTGCTTTTAATTTTTTATCATCAAATGCGATGGAATAGTATAAAATGAATATATATTGGATATATATGATATTTAAAACATAAATAATATTCTGGATATGATGTACTTATAAACACATGGAAAATTCTTTTCCAACAAGTTCGATTTTTACTCATGTACCGAACATCGAAAAAAACGTCTGATATGAAGTCACTTTATTAACCAATTATTATAACATTATAATATGTGATATTAACTGAATAATAATACTTAAAGTAGGTTCTTAAGAAATTATAAATTGACCAAATTTTATTATTCAAGAGATTAAAGAACAATCGTGTCATGTCAGACACGAGGTAAGGGATCCTACCCCCTCTCTTTCTTTTTAATTACGCTCTTTTATGTCATTCCTTTTAAGATAATCTTTCTTATGATTGGGATGTTCTTTAATATTAATCATACTGTAATTTTTAATTTTATATGATGAGAGACCCTATTTTCTCTCATCAATCCATTTTGGAAGTTTTGAGTGGCGTCGTTAGGCTGCCGAATTTTCGTAAGAGATCTAACCTCTCTATTTCTTTTTAAGTACTCTCCTTTATGTCACTTATTTTAAGATCCTATTTGTTATGATGATGGATGTTCTTTTATATTCCAATTTCTGTAAATTTTATTGTAATATTATGAGAGACCTTATTTGATCTCATCAATCCATTTTTGGACGTTTTAAGTGGCGCCGTTAGGCTGCCGAGTTTTCGTAAGGGATTTTTCATCTCACTTTTAGTACCCTGATATTTATGCTACATTTTCCACCATTTTCTTTTGAGTGGTGTATTTACTTACCATTATTATACTCTTCGTGTAATATAATTTCATTTATGGGTATTTACATATTCATTGGATGACCCTTCTTCAATGGGGTTTACATTTTGAATGTTACCCAAGTCGGTAAGGGAACCTTTCACCCTCCTCTTTTTAAAAGAATTATTTTGTTATGTCTTTTAATTCACATACTATTATGTTGGGATATGTTCTTCTATATACTTATTGATGTAAATTTTTGTCCAAGTGATTAGATACCCTTTTTATCTCTCATCAACTCTCTTTCTGAATTTTGAAGTGACGCTGTTAGGCTGTCGAATTTTTGCAAGAGAACTTCTTTACCCAATTTTGATTCTTTGGGATAAATTTGTACTCCTTGAATATGTCGTTCTATGAATATTTATGAATGTACTCTGAATTGTTTACACTTAATATCCACTTATATTTGGTGTATTAGTTTGTCACACATAATTATGTAATTGATTTATCCTTAATCCAAGGATAATGTCTTTGTAAGAGACATCGTCTCAATCTCCTTTCATTGAGGAATATTTTGTTTTATACACAAATTTCTTTTATACAGTGTATAAACCCCTTTGACTTTTTGTTTATTCAAAAGGAATCTTTTTTACGAAGCTTTTTACTAAACAATAAAAGGAATGTTTTTCTTGTCGTATGTATGCGGCGATAACGACTTCTCCGCCGCTGTGACCATTATTTGAGTTTCGGATTCCTCTACAAGCCATAATATTTTTCAGAATGAAAAATAAATAACATGTTTTACTCTTCTTTTATTTTGGTATTGAAAATGGTTTTCATAATGTTTTTATATCAATGTGTTTTATTGATATCTTGTGATTGAAAAGTGGAAATGTTATGTTTCCTTTATACATGTTTTATGTGATATGATTATGTTATGGTTCTTGGGAATTATTATAAATATGGGTGGTTCCATGATAAACTAAGGGCGGGTGAGCCCGATATAGCTCTCCAATGCATTGGGTAATGCGAAGGGGTTAAACATTAAGGTTTCTCCGAAGAGATTTAGGGAATATACTATGATGGGTATTCCAAACGTAACCAAGAGGGTTACTCCCTATGTAAGAATGTTATGAATGCCTCAAGTTACCTTTATGCCTTATTATTTCTATGACTTATTCATGATTTGATGAGGTATGTTAAAATGATTATGTTTTATGAGTAAAGTATGATTTCATACATGGACTAATGTTTTCTTTTCAAACTTTTATATCCGTTACTGAGCTTTTTATGCTCATCCCAAGTTTTTGAAATGTTTTTCATAGGTCAAGGTAAAGGTGAATGATATGATTATAGTGTCAAGGAAGTGTCAAGAATGAATCGATGTTTTATTTTAAATATGTTTCTGTGGATGGGAAAAAACGAATACTATCTTTTATGTTACCACTTTGTTTAAATGTGGAATGTAATTCATGATTTATGATCTAATTCTCTAAAACTCTAAACCTGAAAAGATCCTCAATGTGAATTAGTAATTTAATTAAATATTAAGTAAGGTTTATGTTCGGGGAATTATAGTTGGTATCAGAGGTCGATTTAGATAAATTTAGAGGTTAGGGTATTCTCTAGGCATAAGTGACATTACCATAGTGGTTAGGATTTCAGAAAGAGTCCTAGTTTTAGATAAAGTGAATGAGTAAGTATATCTTAGTGTTTATCTTCCTCATTAGTACCTGATGGTTTTGTTGATATACTCTGATTCTCCCTCAAATTTACCCAAGAGAAGAAGGTAAGATGGTCCTTGTAGTTTAGCTTGAGTTATCGAATCCACAGAGACCTAAGAAGAAACCTATAGACACGTACAATCTATGGACTATTTTTGGCTATGAAGTGGCCAACATGGATTGATATTTATGGGTTTGAAATATATCTAATAGATTTAGGTGAATTCAATTTAAAAGAATGAGTTTATCCTAGGTTATCGCTCGGGGTGGATTGGACGTATTTTCTTTTTAATGATTTCAATTTCTTAAATTTGAGATGGGTTCATTTAAAGAGATAAAACAACATCATCACTTACTGGTTTAATGCCTAAAACCATTAATAATAATCACCTATACACTTTAAGGATTAATGTTTTGAGCACTTCAAGGTAAAGGTTCGTATTAGCACTTGAAGTGTGTGGCCTTAAATTCAATAAGGACGATGGAGCTTAAAAATCATCAAATAAAAATCTCAATTAAATAAGTGATTATACATTAATGAGGTGATAAATAACCTCCAATACATACCCTTGATACTCCCTTGGATCAACCCATAAGTGGGTTATCCCTCCATTTATTCTATGGTTTCAATGGAAGCGGAAAGTAGACTCATGAGGGGGGAAATGGAGAAGTAAAAAACGCAATAAAATAAAAATCACTCCACCGTTGTGTGATAATCTCAAAAGGTTTGGTATGAAAAAGTTCACTCCTTTAACCAAAGGTATCAAAGTGATATGGTAAAGACTATAATAATAAGAGAATAATAACTTTTATTAAGAAGCAAGGATGATTTAAAACAACTTACACGTGGAAGATAAATTTGAGACAACAAAACCGCAACATAACATTACAATGAAAAAAAGCTCAAATATTTCTAAATCCTCTAACACCACTGCCTTAAATATGGATTTTGGAAGCCTTGGGTCGAGCCTCCAACAGTACAAAGCATCCCACTTGATTATGGTAGGCCTATGGTGGTGGAAAGATTGTGGAAAGAAGACTTTTCCACCCTTGACCCGAAAAGGCATCCAGATTTCATTCACCTAACTGATGCGCTTAGATTACCTTCTAGATGGACGAATCCGAATGGGACATAGAATAAGAAAATGGATCCCCAGATTTCTCCTAACCTCCTGTAAAATTTGGACCCGTTTGGAGTTGTATATTCCGAGATATAATGGGATTAGTGGGCTGTTTTTCTGGGCCGCAGAATCTGGCCCAGAATTGTATCTCTAACTTGGGCCGCCTTAATGACCACCATAGAGTCTGAATTAGCATTATCTTTTGAAGCGTGATTTGTTCTTAAACATTGTTTCTATCATCTCAAAACATTTGGGATTCATTGGGCCCGTATTGTGGGCCACACAGTCTCATCAGTGGGCTGGTGTCCAATCTGGCTTCTCCAGAATTGTTTCCTTTCATCACAAAATATCCCCATCTTCTTCCATGAATTCTCCATTGATCCCTGAATAAAAAATGTTCATATTTAAGTGTAGATAAATCTCAAAAAATATCAAATTAAAACATGTATAATAAGTTGAATCATTGGGTACTTCAAATGATGTTAAAAAATGTACCACATAATAGTGCATTTTAAGAAGGTATTACAATCATAATGTGAAATGATGTTCAAAGTGTCAAATGAAATAAAATGGTGTTTATGAATAATAAATAAAATGAATATTATATATATTAAAAATGAATATAATCCTCATTTAGTGGCTAATAACACCCCCCCAACTTGAGTTTTGCTAGTCCCGAGCAAATTATATCTGAACAATATGAAATTCAAATTCCCTTTTCCAAAAACATTTTAATACACAATGATCACCAAAAAACCTTATACCAAACAATCATGAAACCCATCAAAATATTTTAATACAATATAGTTTCATAAGAAGATCTCAATCCCAAGCCCATACCTTTGTTCAAATTCATTTCTATATTTCATCCAATATCAATTAAGTATGAGGATGTGTTGTGCATCACAATAGACATGGGGGTTCATCTTTATTCAAGGGGGAAATTACGAAAGCTCTAGGTGCAATCACATTTCAATATTAATATGATTATTAATTTTTTTTGTATAATTTGTTTTTTTTTTGCAATTTTTCCATGGTAATTGAAGTTGCACTCAAAAGAGTCAACCCCTGTAGCGAGACTTTTCCGATGACTCCCAGGCTTAAAGACCTTAGGGCACCAAGTGAAGCCCATATACTCGGGCATCATCTTGAGTTAACTCAGTCAAAAAATAATTTCAAATTACCAAAAATAGAGATAAAATTACTAACTCTTGGACAGACAACTATGGTGTCACGATCCCCAAGTTCCGAAAGCCACACATTAGGTCATTTCATTGCTCTACGCGCAATTTTTTTTTAATTTTTGATTTTTTTGAATACTCATATTAAACTAAAATGATCACCAAACCTATGCTATTTATTTGTGGGAGCCCATGTACTCAAACTAATACCCCACTATCCAAAGGACGTTCATTGTGATATTTTTTTATTTGGATGAAAATATAAACGATGAAATATCACATTGGACAACCACACTTTCCAAAATCAATCCCCATGAAATTATACAATGATTAAAATCAGAATCAGGCTATGCTAAATTATTTGATATTCAGTTTCAAAGTGTTCAATGTGTATTACGAAGTTTAAAGTTAAAGTAATTTTTCCTTCCATTTTCACACATTTTTTTCAAATCGTTTATCATTTTTTTGACACGAAATTAATTTTTATTTTATCACCCCCCAACATAAAATAACATTGTCCCCATTGTTTAAAGAAAAGAAAATTTATAAGGGGGTAGAGGTAGAGAATGAAAGTTCAAAAAGGAAATTGAAAATGATGGTCATGGAATGAAGTCGCCTGGTGGTTGAAGTTTGAAGTTCTTGCTGCTCCAATTTAGTCCTTTGATATCCATGTCACTCGCAGAGTTCCCTAGTAGAAAAAGAAAAAAAAACAAAAAAAACAATATATATATATATATGTAAAATATAAGTATATATATAAAATAAAATAAACTGATGATACATTGTATTCTTTTTAAATTTCTGGGTAAGGCATTACTCAAGGATCACACCACGTGAAGCAGATGAATATGGTGCTCCCATTTCATACCCATCCATTCACATAATAGAAGAACAGGTCAAAAATCTATTTTTTTTATTTTTAAATATCAAAAAGATTTATTATTCCTATTTAAAATATAAAGTTTATTGCAACAAAAAAATTATTAGAAACTTGAAAACCATGGGTTGCCTACCATGCAGCGCTTGGTTTAATGTTGTTAGCTCGACATGAACCCCCCCAACTTACCCAATACCAACTTTAAAAATTTTAAGGACCACATGTTTCACAAATTCAACTAGGTTTAGATTGATTACATGTTTATAATTTGTTTCATTAACGAACCTATGTTCTAAAATGAGTTGGTAAATCCAAGGAATATCCGAAATAGTGGATCTAGTTGCTTCTATAGTTTTGCCTAATACATCAAGTGTCATTACAATTTTATTTATATCAAGAGAAGAAACAATTAAAACATGATGGTTTTGGATATCCTTAATGAATGAAAACTTGAGGAAGGATGGAAAGGACACATGTTCGAGTTCAGACAGACTAACATTTTTAGACATAGGTTGGGAATTTGGATCGATCTCAATTTTATTTTCAAAATTTATCAATAGAATTGGTTCCTTTGTAATAGAATATTCAACATCAAAATTGGAAATATCAGTTTTAGAAATGGGTATGGACTCAAAGATTTTGATTTCTCTTAATGGTTCAATGATTGGTGTTTTTGATAAATCATCAACAGAGTTATATTCATGAGACTCAATCCATGATGTCAAATGTTGAATCCAAAAAGTCAATTTCCTCTTGATTTAAAGACGCATCAACAATTCCTTGATCCTCTCCATCTTCCCCATATCCAAAGGTTTTCTCTTCAGTAAATTCATGAGAGGTTTGTGGGAAACTAGACACTTGAAATAAGGTTATGGAAGGGATAGTTTGTGTAGGGATGGGTTCCTCACAATTTTTAATGCTTTGTAGTTATAACCTCAATGATGAAATCTCAAAATTAATTATCTTCATTTGTTGACATAGTTTTTCAAGTAATGGATGTGGATTAGGATGGATAAGTGGTTGAAACAAATGGTCTATTCCAGGAGGATAACAATGTTGTTGGAATTGCATAGGAGGATGTTCAAATTGGCTTTGTGGGGATTGAAACTCATTATATGTTGAGATGTTTTCTGGATAATAGGGGTAAAAACAATTTGGTTCATTAGGTTGTTGATTATCCTACATGTAGAAATTAGGATGGTCATTTTACATCACACATGGGGTTGGGTGATCAAGGTAGGGATAAGTTTCCCATGTTTGGACTTGTTCAAAATTGACTTCCATAGGAGTGAGGGGTGAGAAAAGAGAAGAGGGATGAAGAAAAAGAATGATAATGTCTAATATAACTTACTTAGGTCCCTGGAAACGGCACCAAAATATTATTCTTGCTCAAATTTACCCAAGAGAAGAAGGTAAGACGGTCCCTGTAGTTTAGCTTGGGTTATCGAATCCACAGAGACCTAAGAAGAAACCTATAGAAACGTACATTATATGGACTGTTTTAGGCTATGAAGTGTCCAACATGGATTGATATTTAAGGGTTTGAAATATATCTAATAGATTTATGTGAATTCAATTTAAAAGAATGAGTTGATCCTAGGTTATCGCTCGGGGTGGATTGGACGTATTTTCTTTTTAATGATTTCAATTTCTTAAATTTGAGATGGGTTCATTTAAGGAGATAAAACAACATCATCACTTACTGTTTTAATGCCTAAACCCTTTAATACTAATCACCTATACACTTTAAGGATCAATGTATTGAGCACTTCAAGGTAAAGGTTCGTATTATCACTTGAAGTGTGTGGCCTTAAATTTAACAAGGACGATGGCGTTTAAAAATCATCAAATAAAAATCTCAATTTAAGAAGTGATTATACATTAATGAGATGGTAAATAACATCCAATCCGGCCCCTTGATACTACCTTGGATCAACCCATAAGTGGGTTAGCCCTCCATTGATTCTATGGTTTCAATGGAAGCGGAAAGTAGACTCATGAGGGAGGAAATGGAGAAGTAAAAAAAAACGCAATAAAATAACAATCACTCCACCGTTGTGTGATAATATCACAAGGTTTGGAATGAAAAAGTTCACACCTTGAACCAAAGGTATCAAAGTGATAAGTAGAAGAACAGAATAATAAGAGAAGAAGAACTTTTATTAAGAAACAAGGATGATTTAAAACAACTTACATGTGGAAGATAAATTTGAGACAACAAAACCGCAGAATAACATTACAATGAAAGAAAGCTCAAATATTTCTAAATAATCCAAAACCACTGCCTTAAATAGGCATTTTGGAAGCCTTGGGTCGAGCCTCCAACAGTAAAAAACATCCCACTTGATTATGGTAGGCCTAGGGTGGTGGAGACTTTGTGGAAAGAAGACTTTTACACCCTTGACCCGAAAAGGCATCCAGCTTTCATGCACCGAACAGGCGCGCTTAGATTACCTTCTAGATTGCAGAAGAAGAGTGGGCCATAGAAGAATAAAATGGAGCCCCAGATGTCTCCTAACCGCCTCTAAACATTGGGCCCATTTGGAGTTGTATATTCGGAGATATAATCAGATTAGTGGGCTGTTTGTCTGGGCCACAGAATCTGGCCCAGAATTGTATCTGTAACCTGGTATGCTTTAATGACCACCATAGAGGACGAATTATCATTATCGCATGAAGAGTGATTTGTTACTAAATATAGCTTCTATCATCTCACATAATTTTGGATTCATTGGGCCTGTATTGTGGGACACACAGTCTCATCAGTGGGCTGGTGTCCAATCTGGCTTCTCCAGAATTGTTTCCTTTCATCACAAAATATCCCCATCTTCTTCCATGAATTCTCCATTGATCCCTGAATAAAAAATGTTCATATTGAAGTTTAGATGAATATAAAAAAATATCAAATTAAAATATATACAATCCGATGAATTATTGGGTACTTCAATTGATGTTAAAAAATGTACCACATAATAGTGCATTTTAAGAAGGTATGACAATCATAATGTGAAATGATGTTCAAAGTGTAAAATGCACTAAAATGGTGTTTGTGAATAATAAAGAACATGAATATTATATATATTAACAATGAATATTAGCCTCATTTATTGGCTAATCACACCCCCAATTTGAGTTTTTCTAGTCCCAAGCAAAATATAATTCAACAATATGAAATTCGAATTCCCTTTTCCAAAAACATTTTAATACACAATGATCACCAAAAAACCTTATACCAAGAAATCATGAAACCCATAAAAATATTTTAATACAAGATAGTTTCATAAGAAGATCCCAATCCCAAGCCCATTCCTTTGTTCAAATTCATTGCTATATTTCATCCAATATCAATTAAGTATGAGGATGTGTTGTGCATCACAATAGACATGGGGGTTCATCTTTATTCAAGGGGGAAATTACGGAAGCGCTAGGTGGAATCACATTTCAATATTAAGATGAGTATTCATTTTTTTGTATAATTTTTTTGTTTTTTTTTGTTTTTTCAATTTTTCCTTGGTAATTGAAGTTGCACTCAAAAGAGTCAACCCCTGTAGCGAGACTTTGCCGATGACTCCCAGGCTCAACGACCTTAGGGCACCAAGTGAAGCCCACATACTCGGGCATCATCTCGAGATAACTTAGTCAAAAAAATTCAAATTACCAAAAATAGAGATAAAATTACTAACTCTGGGCCAGACAACTATGGAGTCACGATCCCCAAGTGCCGAAAGCCACACATTAGGTCATTTCATTTCTCTACGCGCAATTTTTTTTAATTTTTATTTATTTTTTGAATACTCATATTAAACTAAAATGATCACCAAACCTATGATATTTATTTGGGGGAGCCCATGAACTCAAACTGACACCCCACTATCCAAAGGACGTGCATTGTGATCTTTTTTTATTTGGATGAAAATATAAACGATGAAATATCACATTGGACAGCCACACTTTCCAAAATCAATGCTCATGAAATTATACAAGGATTATAATCAGAATCAGGGTATGCTAAATTATTTTATATTCAGTTTCAAAGTGTGAAATGTGTATTACCATGTTTAAAGTTAAAGGAAAATTTCCTTCCATTTTCACAATTTTTTTTTCAAATCATTTATCATTTTTTTTGACACGAAATCATTTATTATTTTATCTCCCCCAACTTAAAATAACATTGTCCATAGTGTTTAAAGAAAATAAAAATTATAAGGGGGTAGAGGTATAGAATGAAAGTTCAAAAAGGAAATTGAAAATGAGGGTCATGGAATGAAGTCACCTGGTGGTTGAAGTTTGAAGTTCTTGCTGCTGCAATTTAGTCCTTTGATATCCATGTCATTGGCAGAGTTCCCTGGTAGAAAAACAAAACAAAACAAACAAAAAACAAATATATATATATATATATATGTAAAATATAAGTATATATATAAAATAAAATAAACTGATGATATATTGTCTTCTTTTTAAATTTCTGGTTAAGGCATTACTCAAGGATCACACCACGTGACACGGATGAATATGGTGCTCCCCTTTCATACCCATCAATACACATAATAGAAGAACAGGTCAACAATATATTTTATTTTATTTTTAAATATCAAAATGATTAATTATCCCTATTTAAAATATAATGTTTATTGCAACAACACAATTATTGGAAACTTGAAAACCATTGGCTGCCTCCCATGCAACGCTTTGTTTAATGTCGTTAGCTAGACATGAACCCCCCAACTTACCGAATACCAACTTTAAAAATTTTAAGGACCACATGTTTCACAAATTCAACTAGGTTTAGATTGATTACATGTTTATAATTTGTTTCATTAACAAACCTTTGTTCTAAAATGAGTTGGTAAATCCAAGGAATATCAAAAATGGTGGATCTAGTTACTTCTCTAGTCGTTCCAAATAAAGCAAGGGTCATTCCAATTTTATTTATATCAAGAGAGGAAACAATGAAAACATTATGGTTTTGGATATCCTTAATGAATTAAAACGTGAAGAAGGATGGAAAGGACACATGTTCGAGTTCAGGCAGACTAACATTTTTAGACATAGGTTGGGAATTTGGATCAATCTCAATTTTAGTTTCGAAATTTATCAATAGAATTGGTTCCTTTGGAATAGAATATTCAACCACAAAATTGTAAATATCAGTGTTAGAAATGGGTATGGACTCAAAGATTGTGATTTCTCTTAAAGGTTCAATGATTGGTGTTTTTGAAAAATCATCAACGTAGTTATATTCATGAGACTCAATCCATGATGTCAAATGTTGAATCCAAAAAGTCAATTTCCTCTTGATTTAAAGACGCATCAACAATTCCTTGATCCTCTTCATCTTCCCCATATCCAAAGGTTTTCTCTTCAGTAAATTCATGAGAGGTTTGTGGGAAACTATACACTTCACATAAGGTTATGGGAGGGATAGTTTGTGTAGGGATTGGTTCCTCACAATTTTTATTGCTTTGTAGTTCTAACCTAAATGATGAAACCTCAAAGTTAATTATCTCCATTTGTTGACATAGTTTTTCAAGTAATGGATGTGGATCAGGATGGATCAGTGGTTGAGACAAATGGTCTATTCTAGGAGGATAACTATGTTGTTGGAATTGCATAGGAGGATGTTGAAATTGGCTTTGTGGGGATTGAAACTCATTATATTTTGAGATGTTTTCTGGATAATAGTGGTAAAAACAATGTGTTTCATTAGGTTGTTGATGATCCCACATGTAGAAATTAGGATGGTCAATGTACATCACACATGGGGTTGGGTGATCAAGGTGGGGATAGGTTTCCCATGTTTGGACTTGTTCAAAATTGACTTCCATAGGAGTGAGGGGTGAGAAAAGAGAAGAGGGATGGAGAAAAAGAATGATAATGTCTAAGATAACTTACTTAGGTCCCCGAAAATGGCACAAAAATTTGATTCTCGCTCAAATTTACCCAAGGGAAGAAGGTAAGATGGTCCTTGTAGTTTATCTTGGGTTATCGAATCCACGGAGACCTAAGAAGAAACCTATAGACACGTACATTCTATGGATTGTTTTTGACTATGAAGTGGAAAAAATGGATTTATATTTATGGGTTTGAAATATATATAATATATTTAGGTGAATTCAATTTAAAATAATGAGTTGATCCTAGGTTATCGCTCGGGTGGATTGGATGTATTTTCTTTTTAATGATATCAATTTCTTAAATTTGAGATGGGTTCATTTAAGGAGATAAAACACCATCATCACTTACTGGTTTAATGCCTACACCCTTTAATACTAATAATCTATACACTTGAAGGATTAAAGTTTTGAGCACTTCAAGGTAAAGGTTCATATTAGCACTTGAAGTGTGTGGCCTTAAATTCAACAAGGATGATGGAGTTTAAAAATCATCAAATAAAAATCTCAATTAAAGAAGTGATTATACATTAATAAGATGATAAATAACATCCAATACATCCCCTTTATACTCCCTTGGATCAACCCATAATTGGGAAACCCTCCATTGATTCTATGGTTTCAATGGAAGCGGAAAGTAGACTCATGAGGGAGGAAATGGAGAAGTAAAAAAACGCAATAAAATAACAATCACTCCACCATTGTGTGATAATCTCAAAAGTATTGGTATGAAAAAGTTCACACCTTGAACCAACAGTATCAAGGTGATAAGGATAATAACAGAATAATAAGAGAACAAGAACTTTTATTAAGAAACAAGGATGATTTAAAACAACTTACATGTGGAGGATAAATTTGAGACAACAAAACCGCAACATTACATTACAATGAAAGAAAGCTCAAAGATTTCTAAATTCTCCAACACCACTACCTTAAATAGGTATTTTGGAAGCCTTGGGTAGAGCCTCCAACTGTACAAAACATCCCACTTGATTATGGTAATCCTAGGGTGGTGGAAAGTTTGTGGAAAGAAGACTTTTCCACCCTTGACCCGAAAAGGCATCCATCTTTCATGCACCGAACAGACGCGCTTAGATGACCATTTATATGGCCGAATCAGAGTGGTCCACAGAATAATAAACTGGATCCCCAGATGTCTCCTAACCGCCTGTAAAAGTTGGGCCTAGTTGGAGTTGTATATTAGGAGATATAATCAGATTAGTGGGATGTTTTTCTGGGCCGCAGAATCTGGCCCATAATTGGATCTCTATATTGGGATGCCTTAATGACCACCATAGAGGCCAAAATATCATTATCTTATGCAGATTTATTTGTTCCTAAACATTTCTTCTATAATATCACAAAATTTGGGATTCATTGGGCCTGTATTGTGGGCCACACAGTCTCATCAGTGGGCTGGTGTCCAATCTGGCTTCTCCAGAATTGTTTTCTTTCATCACAAAATATCCCCATCTTCTTCCATGAATTCCCCATTGATCCCTGAATAAAAAATGTTCATATTTAAGTGTATATCAATCTCAAAAAATTTAAAATTAAAATATGTATAATCATATGAATCATTGGGTACTTCAAATGATGTTCAAAAATGTACCACATAATAGTGCATTTTAAGAAGGTATTACAATCATAATGTGAAATGATGTTCAAAGTGTAAAATGCACTAAAATGGTGTTTATGAATAATAAATAACATGAATATTATATATATTAACAATAAATATTATCCTAATTTAGTGGCTAATCATACTCACACTGGAATTTCTATTTTTAGTGAATGGATGGATCTAGCAGGCACCAAATTGACACTAGGTTTGATGTAAATTGTAGTGGTTCTCTGATTAAGAGACTGAATGAAATGGGGGATTCAATGAGGAAACTCATGGTTGTTCTAAACCAACTATCAATGAGTCATGATCAACCACTTGTTCCTTGGTATGTTCTGTAATTCATCATGCACGAGATGACCAATCGATGTGGAAGTTCAGGTAATAATTATAAAGGTAACCATTAGGGTTTATATGATCCTTAGTTTTGAGGTAATTATGGGTTATTATATATTATGATGGAAAATGAAAGGAATGAGATAAACATTATTTTAAAATATGTTATGATTATTTTTGAAGATTTTATCTCGTTTTGTGGAATGTTTTAAGAATTATATAGTTTTGTAAAAAGGACAACACGCAGACCGTGTGACAACCCATCGCGTCGGACAAAGATGTGGGAATCGAACCCACAACCAAATTGTGACTGGTATTTATCACCTACCACTCGACTACGTGAAGTCCCTGGTTAGTTTGACTAATTATTTTTAGTTAGATGATTTTAGGAATCATGAGTACATTTATTTTGGGTTATGTATGGAAATGATTAACCTATCATCGAGGATATGTGATTAGGTTAATTGCTTTTCAATATGAGAATTTAAGAGCAACTGATGTTATTTGGAGACAAAAGTTAATTTGTACCTTGGAAGACTATGTGATTAAATCCTTAAAATATTTGGGTATCAATCTTAGTTTTGTTTACTTTGAAGAATTTAATGGAAAATTGTTTATCTAATATTCTTCGTTGAACTTTGGGTTTTTTTCTGGAAAAATTTTGGATATTAAGAATAGATTTTCTTTTTATAAAGGATTATACTTCTGTAAATTATCTGATCTCATACTAAAAATTTTGGTTTTGGATTTTGTCTAAAGACATGGGAAATATATAGTTCTATTTTTTGGATTAGGTGATTCTCAAGAAGTTGATTATAGTACTCTTAATGCGAACAAGTCTTCCTAAATACTCATCTTTTGGAGAAAATATGAGTTTGATTAAGGAATCTAGAAAAAGTTGAAAGTCTACGTGAAAAGTAAGTATGTTTCATTATGATTTAGTTAAGCTCAAAAATAAATTCCTCAATGATGAGTAACCTAAAACAAAAATGTTTTCTTTTAACTTTTCCTACTGGGGAATCAAATACCATTTAGCCCATCACAAGTTTGTTATTTTCTTATGGTTAACTTTCTCCTAGACATGTTTACTATCACTCTCCCTCAGAACATGACCCTTTGTTTTTTCATCCATACCCATGTTTTCCTACATGGAATCCTAGTATGGGTTAACTCGAGTGACCTTTGTAATTCACTTGCTTTATTTTAAAGTGATTTTTTTACTAACTCTTGTTTCGATGTGGTATTTTCAATAACGTTTCGAAGCCCAATTTTAAAATTGTGAGGACACAATTCCCAAAAGGGGGGAAGGATGTAACACCCTAGGTAAATAAATAATATGACATTTTCACATTTATCCATATTTGTGAATAAAATGTTAAAATAACTTTAAAGGAGACTCTATGCTCGATGACATACCCAATACACAACAACTAGTTTCTTGGGAATCTTACGTTGCACTCTAATAATAAAATAATATTATTTTAAATGGTAGATAACTCCTAGACGTTGTAATGGCGGGAATGAACAGAACTAACTACAAAATGATTATATATTTTTGTCAAATATTTTTACTTTTTACAATAAATGTTAGAGGATTAAAAATGAGAATGAATCTAATTTTAAGTGTAAACATTCTAATATTCTTTAAAAGGACGTTTAAACCGCCTTTTGATGGAGAAACTCTTTTAAATCCAATTTTTGACAATTTTATGTGTTATATTTGACAAAATTAAATTCTTTTTTAGAATCGGGACATCAAAATTTACTTTGTGTAAATTTTTTTTATTTTTCCGATAACATTCATTTTTTAATGAATAGTGAAAAATGTTGTATTTTAATTCAAAACCTCTTTTTGATCTAATTTATTTATATGATTATATTATCTTTTGAATTGTTTTTAAAGTGAAATTATAATATATTTTTACCATTTAATCCAATAGTGGTCAATGGAATTAATTTCACTTTGAAATTGGACTTAAACTAGTGTCAATCTTTTAATAGATATTGTTTCTTAAAAACACGCTATTTGTTTTGACAGCGGGAATTAAATATTAAATCCATTAATGAAACTTATATGTTTTTAGTTTTGTAAAATAGACATAATTTTTGAATTTGGAATATCAAATATAGATTAGGGTGAATTTTTGGTATTTTTCTGGAAAACTTCAATTTTTGATGAATAGTGAAACCATTAAGTGGTACTTAAAAAACTGATTTTTCATTTAAATGAAATTTTACCAACTTTGTGTTTTGAATTTCAAAAATCCGACATACATGGTTTTCATTAAGAAGTAAAATTCAGTTCAATGGGATTAAAATAATTTTTTTGGTGAATAGTAACTTTTAAGTTTTAATCGCGATTAGAGGTAATTAGTGTAGTTTAAGGTAAAAATAATGTTTCAATAATATTAAATGACCTAGAAACATGTCTTACCCTCATTGGATGAGTCATGGATGACCAATACAATCCATGGGTCAACTTGGGGACCCCATGGAGCCACTTTGGTTGGAAAATGACATTAATACCTTTTTATTTAAAGTTAAAATTAAAATGTCACAAACATGTGTTGTTTTACTAAAACAATTTTTATATAGGGTTATACAAGTCATATTTTGGACTATAAATATTCATTAGAAATATAAAATTATTTCCTACATCATGATATATTTTTTAATAATATTTAGATATTAAATAAATTAATTTATTTATGACACCGTGATGATGCAGTGATTACCTAATAAATGAATGATTTAAATAAAATGAGAAGATAGGGTGAAATCTAAGTCTTACACTTGTCACAAACCTATTGTATGGGTTTATTTAAACACCTTATCACCTTATCCTCTAAATATATCCTTTTGGGACATTTTAAATCCGAAAATCATTTTATAATAAATTAATATTTTATAACTTTCCAAGAGTGCCCCTCCTCTCCTCTTATAAAAGGCCCCCACCTCTACCACCTTACACACACCTCTCAAGCCTCAGGCTCAGCCAAAACCTGCCCATTTCATCTCTCCACATCCCTCTATTCATCATTGAATCCTCACCTTTGGTAGAATCCTTTCCAAGGAAGGCTTTGAGCTCAAATCTAAGAGAGTTACCTGATTTAAAGGTAATGTCTTCCCTTGTGTTCTTTTGTTTAATTTTTATTCTCCAAACCCCTAAACTCTTTTTATTAATTTTTTTTGTAACAACACCAGTATCATAAATATACTAGGATGTTTTTATAAGAAGGAATCGAGCTACACATTCACACACCTCCGTCTAATGGTTAAAGAACATACTGTTTCTGTGGATGGCGAATTACTGCCTCATGAAACGATGATTGTTCAATATTATTTTAACACCTTCAAGGGTATCCATTAAGATTTCACTATATTTATATATGATATATAATATGTTTATTATTTCTTTTACGCTTCTGTATTTTTCATTTATTTCATACCTTTATGGTTTCCATTATGGGTAAACGCGATATCTTCATATTCGGAAGTGCGGACTACCGCCCCCTCAAAGTGATTTGATTCGTTAATGCCATATGTGGGACGTATAAAGGATGTAATTAATGGTATTACATATGATATCCTACTGGAATTATAATATAACTTTATATCATTATTATTTAATTCCATTGAATACAAAAAAAATGAAATGAAAGTAGCTTTCATGCGTACGTACGGCTTACCGTCTCCATGAATGGTACATTTCATTTCTTATCTCCATAAGTTATGTACTATTATAAGTAAATATATATTATGGATATATATGTAATATATTACATCTAAATGATGAATATAATTCTGTAATTATAATATATATATCTCTCATTTTGTTTTAATTCCATTAATATGACAAAAAAATGAAAGCATCGTTCATCCGTACGTACGACCTACCGTCTCCATGAACGGTGCTTTTAATTTTTTATCTCAAAATGATATTGAATACTATAAAATGAATATATACTGTATATATATGATATTTAAAACATAAATACTATTCTAGATATGATTTACCTATAACTACATGGAAAATTCTTTTCCAACAAGTTCGATTTTTACTCATGTACCGAACATCGACAAAAACGTCTGATATGAACTCACTTTATTAACCAATTATTATAAAATTATAATATGTGATATTAATAGAATAATAATCCTTAATGTAGGTTCTTAAGAAATTATAAATTGACCAATTTTTATTATTCAGAAGATTAAAGAACGATCGAGTCATGTCGGACACGAGGTAAGGGATCCTACCCCCTCTCTTTCTTTTTAAGTACACTCTTTTATGTCATTCCTTTTAAGATCATCTTTCTTATGATTGGGATGTTCTTTTATATTACCCCTACTGTAATTTTTTATGTTCATATGATGAGAGACCCTATTTTCTCTCATCAATCCATTTTGGAAGTTTTGAGTGGCGCCGTTAGGTTGCTGAATTTTCGTAAGAGATCTAACCTCTCTCTTTCTTTTTAAGTACTCTCCTTTATGTCACTTATTTTAAGATCCTCATGATGGGGGATGTTATTTTATATTCCTATTTCTGTAAATTTCATTGTAATATTATGAGAGACCCTATTTGATCTCATCAATCCATTTTTGGAAGTTTTAAGTGGCGCCGTTAGGCTGCCGAGTTTTTGTAAGGGATTTTTCATCTCACTTTTAGTCCCGTGATATTTATGCTACATTTTCCACCATTTCCTTTGAGTGGTGTATGTACATACCATTATTAAACTCTTTTTGTAATATAATTGCATTTATGGGTATTTACATATTCATTGTATGACCCTTCTTCAATGGGGTGTACGTTTCGAAAGTTACCCAAGTCGGTAAGGGAACCTTTCACCCTCCTCTTTTTAAAAGACTTCTTTTGTTATGTCTTTTAATTCAAATACTATTATGTTGGGATATGTTCTTATATATCCATATTTATGTAAATTTTATGTCCAAGGGATGAGATACCCTTTTTATCTCTCATCAACTCTCTTTCTGAATGTTGAAGTGACGCCGTTAGGCTGTCAAATTTTTGCAAGGGAACTTCTTAACCCAATTTTGATTCTTTGGGATAAACTTATACTCGTTGAATATGTCGTTATATGAATATGTTTTAATGTCCTATGATTTTTTTACACTTAATATCCACTTATATTTGGGGTATTAGTTTGTCACACATAATTATGTAATTGATTTATCCTTAATCCAAGGATACTGTCTTTGTAAGGGACATCGTCTCAATCTCCTTTCATTGAGGCATGTTTTGTTTTATACACAAATTTCTTTTATACAATGTATAAACCCCTTTGACGTTTTGTTTATTCAAAAGAAATATTTTTATATGAAGCGTTTTACTAAATGAACAAAAGGAATGTTTTTCTTGTCCTATGTATGCGGCGACAACGACTTCTCCGCTACCGTGACCATTATTTTAGTTTCGGCTTCCTCTATAATCCATAACTTTTTTTTGAATGAAAAATAAATACTAAGTTTTACTATTATTTTATTTTGGTATTAAAAATGGTTTTCATAATGTTTTTATATCAATGTGTTTTATTTATATCTTGTGATTGCAAAGTGGAAATGTTATGTTTCCTTTATACATGTTTTATGTGATATGATTATATTATGGTTCTTGGGCATTATTATGAAGACGGGTAGTTCCGTGATAAACTACGGGCGGGTGAGCCTGATATAGATCTCCAATTCATTGGTTAATGTGAAGGTTTTAAACCTTAATGTTTCTCCGAAGAGATTTAGGGAATATACTGTGATGGTTATTCCAAACCTAACCAAGAGGGTTACTCCCTACATAAGAATGTTATGAATGCCTCAAGTTACCTTTATGCCTTATGATTTCTATGATTTATTCATGATTTGATGAGGTATGTTAAAATGCTTATGTTTTATGAGTAAAGTTTGATTTCATACATGGAATAATGTTTTCTTTTCAAACTTTTATATCCGTTACTGAGCTTTTTATGCTCATCCCAAGTTTTTGAAATGTTTTTCACAGGTCAAGGTAAAGCTGCATGATATGATGATAGTGTCAAGGAAGTTTCAAGAAAGAATCCATGTTTTATTTTAAATATGTTTCTGTGGATGTGAAAAAATTAATACTATCTTTAATGTAACCACTTTGTTTAAATGTGTAATGTAACTCATTATTTATGATCTAATTCTCTAAAAATCTAAACCTAAAAAGATCCTCAATGGGAATTATTCATTTAATTCAATATTAACTAAGGTTTAAGGCTAGGTCCTTATAAGGTGGGACCTATATCTCCCTCCAATGCATTGGGTAAAGATTTATATCTCATGAGATAGACATGGCGGGAATGGAAAGTGAACCCGGTTCAGTGATACAGGACTGGAACGAGGAGTGAACTTGGTTCAGTAAGGGACTTTGTCCACTAATATGGTCTTTGATGCAATGCCTTGGCTACTATGGAAATCATAATATGTGTTTAATGGATTCCACAATTACAAGTTTTATTCCTATTCTTTTTTATCATGATTAATGTTCCCTTTACGATCTATGCCTTATGTACTGCAATGTTTTGTGTCATTGCTCAAGATTTTGATGTTTAGATTTTATGCTCATGTTTTTACATAAATTGTTTATGGATTGTTTTATGTTCTCTGTGTTTACCCTTATTGAGAATTTGAGCTCACCCTTTTTATGTTTTCTTTTCCCCAGGATTTAATGAATGGTTTTAGGTAAGAGAAAAAAAGGGAAGATCTTTATGGGAGATGTTGAAGATCTTTCACCACGATTAGAAGATTATATTCCGAGTTTCAAAAGACACTAAACTATTACGGTCCTTGTGTGTTTGTTTTTTTATGTATTAAGTATTCCGCAAAAGTAATGTAATGTCCATGTACATCAGGATTTGGGTCTCTACAGTTGGTATCATAGGAATAGTTTAGTCAACCTTTGGAAACTAGGATGCAGAAACTTTAGTGAGATCCCCAGAGATATTTCTAAGGTATGTCTAGGGATGTCCCTAAGGTTTAGTATAACTATAGGTTACAATCTTAGAGTTATGTTGACGATCATGAATAACCTTGGGTAAAAAGAAGGTATCATGGATTAAAGAATGTGTGATAAGTTAGACATCCCATAAGTGACTTTTTATAATTATTTGGTTCCTCATATTCAAACTGTTTCTTACACTATGGTTTCTGGTCATAGTCAATGGAGGGAACGAGAAGGAATTCAGTTAACAATGATTCCAATGAAAAAATTGATGACTATGATAAATGAAATTATGTAACTCATGGAGAGAAATATATTGTGATTATGCCAAATCTGACATCTCGATATATGATTAATAAGGTGAACTTTAGTTGTATTCCTAAGTCATTAAATAAGATGAAGACATAATTTTATGCATGTTCGCATGGTGAGGATCATAGTGATAGGAAGATTTAGATTTCTAAAGAAGGGAAGAATAACCTTGAGGAATACCTCAAATAGAGGGGAATATGTTATCTATGTGGAGAAAAGGGTCATAGAGTGACAGACTATTATCGAGTCCAATGTCTTATCTGCAGAGAACATGGGCATTGCCCAACTCAATGCCCTGACCTAAGAAGTTACTTCTAAATCGAGGAAGGACCTATTCCATGGCAATCAATGAAGAGGATGGATTGAAGGGCTTATTTATTATAATTTAATAATAATGTTGTTGAGATACTTTTATAGTATATTGAAATATTTGTGTATTGGTCCATTATGGTTTTCTATAAGAATATGGTACCGGTAACCATGAAAAGTGATTCAAATATTTTGGAATGCAGATGATATGCGCATAATGAAGGGATAAGGAGAAAATTAATTGTTTGATAGTATTCATGAGCTAATGACTGATATAAAGTCAAAGTGATATCATGGATTGAGTATATAGAAATTTTTGGATTTTGGTATGTGGAAATTGTTAACTTTTTACAGCATTTATGTTTTAACTAAGGTTCAAAGGGTATTCATTTTTCAAGAGAATACACGATTAAGGTATTAAATTTTTTTGATTGTGACCAACAAGATATATTTTGTGATATCTGAGGGATAAATGATGGTATTCACGTGCTTGTTATGTGACCTTTCCAGTAATCGTTTTCTTTATACTATGCGATTGGATAGATGTATTTTCGATAAGTCTAATGATTATAATGGATTATGTTGGACATTAAATAGTATTGTTTAAGGCTATAACTTTTTTCTATATTATTGCAGGAATGTTATAATAATGTAGTTTTAGAAAAAGGGACAACCTGAAGGACGGGCGACAACCCATCGCGTCGGATAAGGCTGTGAGAATCGAACCCACAACCGAAGTGTGAGAAGCCTTTACCGCCTACCACTGGCCTACAGGAAGTCCCTGGTTAGTATAAATTACTATTAATTTATTAAGTTGTATGATATATGAAGTATAAGTCCATTTTAGGAACCATATACGATTAATCTCACTATAGATGGACTTATGTATATTTAATAACTTTTGTTAACATTTTGTTTGAGATAGATGGAATGGCCTATCATTCTACCACATGATCCGCTATCACTTCATGGAAGTCAAATTAAACTTCATTTATTTAAAAGATGAAGTGGAAATTGTTCAAGGCACGAAAAAAGTGAGATTGTACCAAAATAAAGTAATTATTTCTTTTAATTAAACAATTATTCAACATTAGGGAAGTGATCTTGAAAACTAAAAATGTTTTCCTAGTACCCTCATACCTGATGAATCAGATGGTACCTTATATCATCACAAATTTATGGCTTTGTGATTGATGTATTTTTCATAGCCATTTCCTCTACCACTCTCCATCAGAAATTGATGGTTAGATTTCTCTTCCATATCCATATTTTCACCTATGTTCTCCTCTGTGGAAACCCAATGATGAGTTAATTTTGGTAAGTATTACGTTTCGTACTATAGTTTTTAAAATTAAGTTTTGGTATTCCTTTTTACGATGTGGGTTTCTATGAAAGAAACTCTCAAGTAATAAACCATTTATAACCCCAACGAATTTTGAAGGCAAAATTAATTTTAAGGAGGGTAGAATGTAACACCCCAAGATATAATGAGATATATTATTTTTAATTTCTTTGACGTCTTATGTTTTACACTACACCAAGATTATCTTGTACTATACACAACACCGTATTAGCTTACAATATACGCAACACTATTCTGGGATTGTGTTATACACAATTTCAAGTTCGTTTTGTGGGAATTATTCTACGCAACATTAAGTATAGATTTTGTTTAATGTATAAATGAAATAAGTTTTGATTATATTATACGCAACACCAAAAGGATCTTCCACTACACAAAACCCTGACTTGGATTGCATCAGAGACAATCACGACCTTCCTCGATATCGTGTGTAGTATGCAATACCGGGATTCGCTAAACAATGATATATTGTTATAATATTATTATGAAATAGACGTTATGAATATCATTAACTAAAATTTTAATTTTATAACATTATTATTCAACTTACACATTTTCTAGAACATGGTATGAGAACAAAATATTTTTTTGGGTAAAATAAGTATTTTTCAAAAAATGCAGTTTTCCACCTTTTGATGGTGCACCCACATTAAATCTTGTTTTTGACATGTTTATAAGTTCAATTTGAAAAAATAATATACTTATTTGGAATAAGGATATAAAAATCTACTTTGGATAAATTTTTCATATTATTATGATAACTTTCTTATTTTAATGAATAGTAAAAACACGCTATATATTAATAAAAAACAACTTTTTTCATCTCAATAATTTATTTGGTTAGATTATTTTTTTAATTGGTTTTAAAGTGTAATTGAGTATATTTTTACCATTTAATCCAATGTTGGTAATTGGAATTAATTTCACTTTGAAATTTCACACAAACAAGTGTCGATCTTTTGATAGTTATTGTTTCTTAAAAACTTGCTATTTATTTTGATATCGGGAATTAATTTTAAAATTAATTAATTCCACTTCTATGTTTTGAATTTGGAAATATAGACATAATTTTTTAATTCGGAATATCAAATATATCTTAGGCTGAATTTTCAGTTTTTTTGAAAAACATCAATTTTTGATGAATAGTGAAACCACTTAGTGGTAGTTAAAAAAACTGACTCTTCCATTTAAATGAAATTTTACCACTTATGTGAATTGAATTTAAAAAATCCAACATACATGGTTGTTATAAAGAAGTAAAATGTGGTTCAATAAGATGAAAATAATTTTTGGTGAATAGTAATTTTTGACTTTTATTTAGCGCGGTTAAAGGTTAATAGTGTAATTCAAATTTAAAAGATTATTATAATAATAAAAAATTACCTTAAAACTTGTACTAACATTATTGGATGAGTAGAGGTCAACCATGGTCATCCTTGGGTCGATTTTTGGAAACCATTGAGCCACTTGGTAGTGATAATGAAAATTTGGATTAATTAATTTAATGTAATGACAAAATTGACATTAACAAAACTCTTTTAGTATTTAATTTTTATAAGGGGATATATAAATTATATTTTCGACTATAAATATTCATTGGAAAGAAAAAAAGCATTCCTACATGATGGTATTTTCTTTATAATTTTTATACATTAAATAAATTAAATTATTTCTGACACAATAATGATGCAGTATTTTCCTCATTAATAAATGATTTAAATAAATAAGATTATAATGATTAAAATATTATCAAAAACATGTCAAATTCTGATTTAATGATTTTATTTCGACCAGGATTCATCTTATCTTAATCTTTAATGATATTTGGAACTTTTGAAACCGAAGATAAGTTTATAATAAAATAATATTTTCACACTTTCCCAAGGTGCCCCTCTCCTCCCTTATAAAAGGGCACCTCCTCCCTCTCATCTTTACAAAACTTTGAGCCTTCAAGCTCATCCAAACCCTGCTAATTTCTCTTCTACACTTCCCTAGAAACATTCCGGAGGTTCTGGTCTTCTCGAAAGACCAACTCTAGTGCCTTAAGAGGAAGCTTAAAAGAGGTGCGTCGAAGAAGAGGTAATCTCTTCTACCGATTCTTTCAAGTTTCTTTCTTCTTCTAATTCTTCTTCTTTAGTTGTTTCATTATAAATTAATAAAATCATTATCACTAATATACTGATATGTTATTACAAATATGAAACAAACATATTTCACCTTCTATCCATCCTACGGAAAATGAAATCACCGTGCGTGTGTACGTAAGGAATACCGTCTCCACACCGTGGTGTAATCTGTTTTTCCACCACCACCTTACTTGAATGGGTATAATGGTGTAAATAATAACTATATATAGTTATTATAACATCATAATTATTCTGGTATATTATATCATCCACTCTAATTCAATTCAATAATTATGGGAATGATATCATCGCTTGTGCATACGTACGGATTACCGTCTCCATGACCCAATGAGATTCATTCTCCATGTTAACCATTCAAGAATGATTATAAAGTATATATAATGAATAATAATGAAATATATGACATGATAAATCTACTAGATATATTTATATATTTCATCTACTTACTTCAATTCAAGTCAATAAGGAAAGGAAAATAGCGTTCATGTGTACGTACGTCCTACCGTCTCCATGAATGGTGTATTTCATTTCATTTATCTATCTATTATATATATATATATATTTACTGAATATATATGATATATAAATCATTATTTAAATTATGTAAGTAAGTAAAAGATGACATAATTAATGTTAATATCATGAACAACAAGTCCAAACTCATACGATAAATAAAATGATTTTACCCAAAACGCTGCTTTAACATAGAATTTACAAAAAAATGGGTAATATAAAGTCATAATTGAACCATATATGATATCATAACAATGAATATGATTCTTTAATAAGTCAATTAAATAATTTAAATCATTATACAGGAGGTTCAGATACCTTCGAATCATATCGGACCTATGGTAAGGGATAATTTTGCAAATCTCATTTTCATATGAGATTACTTATACATAAGTATTTACTAGGGTTATATTTTTCATCCATGTCCATAAAAATGTTTTTATAATGTTTTTAATATTCTTACATGTATGTTTAAACTCATGTTTAACCCTCTTTGACTTTTACTATGTGTTATGGAAGTAATCTTTCTTTTGTCTACTATATATGGTACTTTTTCACTTTTCTGACAAAAGTACGAGGAAAATGGTTTTTTTAACTTATACAGCATGAAGGGATTTTTACGGTTTCATAACACCTATTTTTCATGAAGCTTATTCTACAATTTTTCATGTTTATCTTCAATAAAATCATTTTCTTTTAAAATTGGGTGGAATTTTGTGAAAAGAAAATAATTTTTAAAAAGAAAGGATATTTTCCTCAAGAATTCTTTTCAAGTGTTTTATCAAAACTATTTTCCATCTAATATGACATTATTTCATATGTGTATGTTTCAAGTATAATGTCTCTATTATTTACATGGTTTATATTCCCTTATGATGAAATGATATCCATTTTTTTATATGGATTATGTTATGATGGGATGATGTTTATGAAACCCATTTTATTCTTTGGGTAATGATGAATGATTTATGTTCATATTGTGGAACATGTAAGAATGATTTAATTATGAGATTGGTGGGACCTATATCTCCCTCCAATGCATTGGGTAATGATTTATATCTCATGATATAGACATGGATGGAACAGAATGTGAATCCGGTTCAGTGATACAGGACTGGAACGAGGAGTGAAATTGGTTCAGTAAGGGACTTTTTCCACTAAGATGGTCTTAGCTGCAATGCCTTGGCTATTATGGAAATCATAATATGCTCTTAATGGATTCCACAATTACATGTTTTATTCCTATGCTAGTTTATCACGAATAATGTTCCCTTTACCCTTACTGAGCATTTGAGCTCACCCTTTTTATGTTTTCTTTTCCCCAGGATTTTAATAATGGTTTTAGGTAAGAGAAAAAAAGGGGAAGATCTTTATGGGATATGTTGAAGATGTTTCACCACGATTAGAAGATTATATTCCAAGTTTCCAAATACACTAAATGATTACAATCATTGTGTGTTTATTTTTGTTATGTATTAATTATTCCAAAAAAGTAATGTATTGTCCATGTATGTCAAGCTTTGGGTCTCTACAATCCAATTCATTAGATCACAATCAGGGTGCACCCTTTACAAACATTTCAGTTCATGCATAAGTGTGCCACATGGATCATATAACATTGAACCATTAGACATCATAAGTTATTCCATGATTAAGGAATGTGGAATACATACAAGTAAGTACCCTTAAATATGAATATTATAATTAAGGTGAATACCATTGATAGAGAAATGGGTATGGTATTCACTACATGATGATTTTCTCTGGGAAAATCACGGTGCAATTTCGGCAGCATAATGTCATCATATATAAATTTATAAGTTGGGTTGATGATAGATAAATGGGTCTATCATCATTTATACATAAAATATATACAAAGGGGATCATGGAACATAATATCCCAATATATGAAATGGAATTAATATTCATTATATGGGAGAAATTCTTGGATGGAAGTAAGATGATAGAAACCCCTTACGGAATTTCAGTATGGTAACAGGTGTACATGGAAAGAATTAATGAGAGAGAAAGTGGTATATCATAATTCAAACATAAAAAGGAATGTATGGGGGAGGTGATAATTCATAAATTTTTTTTAATTTAAAACAAAATGGTATAACAACATGAATAAATTTGGATAAAAATGAGAACGGAAGGAATCCCTTACAAAAATTTGAAATGGCAACTAGTGTTCTTAAAGAATCATAGGGGGATTAATGAGAGTTAAAGAAAGATATAATCATATATAAATAAAAAGTAAAGTATGGGGGTCTTAGAACACCATAACCCAACATATAAATATGGCTCTTTAGAAGCATAATGTAAAATAGTAGCTTGAAAGGAAATGAGAAGAGTGAAACCCCTTACGAAAATTTTGCATTGTAACGGGTGTGCTTAAATGATCATAGGGGGGATTGATGAGAGTGAAAGGAATATATAATAATATATACATCAAATTGACTATATGGGGGTCGTGGAACATCATAAAACAACATATAAATGTGGAACTTAAGAAGCATAATGTAAAAGAGTAGCTTGAATGGAAATGAGAAGAGTGAAATCCCTTACAAAATTTTGGGATAATAACAGCTTAGGTAAGGGTCAAAATGAAGGAGGATAAATAATATGTCTTTAAAATAACATCAAATGTATAGTAATATAATTATTAAAAAATAATTACATTATAAACATTCAAAATTACAAGAACTACTTTCAAATAAGATGCTTGAATTTGAAAGGAGGAGAGGAAAGTGAGGATCCCTTACTAGGAAGTGTGATTGAAAAGGCTAGAGAGAGCCCAAGAGAGGCTTCTTGGGAGCTTAGTGTGACTTTAAATGATTCTAGAGAGAGGATATCAGAGGTTTGTGGATCTCCAAATGGTTTTAGTGAAGTGGAATGGGAGATTGAGTGGGTTTATATAGGAAAGGAGAGGGAATTCTTTATAATTTAGGTTTTGGACACTACACATTAATCTAATCAAAAAACAAACCAACCCATGGTTTTTGCCCATGGTTTTTTCCAAATGGGAGTAGAAAACATTATTTTATAAGTCCAATGGCCTAACTTATTAAAATATAAGGCTTGATTATGTGGAGGTGAGTCACACCCTCAAGGAAATCATTTAAAAAGTTAAAAATTTTATAAGTCTTGGAGGGTGCACTAAGGCACCATTAAATTAATAAAAAAAAATCTAAAATCACATTATTTTAAAGATAAAACATATATTGGACGAACATACCTTTAATAGTAATTCATTACATCACTATTGTGTCCTTATGATGTCATAAAACACATTATATATTTAAACAATATTTAATTTTTACCCAAAAATTTGACTGTCTCAGAATATTATGAAAAATTCACCATTTGATAATTTGAATGTTTGAATCGAAAAATGATATTATTTTTTCTAAATAATTTTCTAAATATGTGGATTTTAAATTTCACAAGAAAACATGGCATTTATTGAAATTCATGGGTTTTGACAAAAACAATTTTCAAACCTTAATAAAAATTTCAATTGTATTCACAAAAAAATATACGATCATGTATATTTACTAAAAATTAATTTCATAATAATATTTTATTTAAATTATTTACTTAAAAAAATTAATTAATTCATCAAAATAGATTTCTTAATTGAATATTAACTAAAAATACTATTTGTGATTTAAAAACCATTTACAAAGTAACAATAATAAAATGAATGTATATTCCGTATTCTATACAAAACTAATGTAAATAATCATATTGATAGGGTCTTGTTACATAACCCCTTATAACACCCGCATAAGACCTAATGGTTTCGTTTGTGACGGTGATAGACTCTTGGGGTGGCTTAGATAACATCACTCAGGTGGTAATCTCTATTAACATCCACTTCTCCCGTAGGCGGTTTCGTTCAAGCTTAACATGTTGAAGCTCAACTTGGGCTTGGTCAGGAACAAAGCCTAGTGATGCTACCTACTTTCCAAGCTCCAAAAAATGGGCTTCTTATGGAGAAATTCTACTAGATGAGGCCATCACTTTCTTTTTCTAAGTAAATTGGATTTTTTAAAGCCCTATATTTATACTAATCATGTGATCACTATTAAATGGTTAAATTAGAAATGGTTACAATTATTAACAATATTTTAAAATACAAAAACATAAAACCTAGGATGTGCATATGTTTTATATAACCATTTTACATAATAAGACATTTAATTAGATCAAGAAGAATTTTCATTCATAAAAGTTTGGGTCGTTATAAATATCATGAAGATAAGAAAGTTTTAAATAATTAACATTATTTTAGAAGGTTGGAGTTCAAAAATAGTATAGGATTCGTGAAACAAAATTCTAATTGTATTGGATGTATTTTTTTTCTATGTTGGAAGTGGAGCAATGACATATTTTTTTTTGACATAGTAATACTCCGTTGGTGGTAATGTAAGATGTGTTGGGTGGTGATGTAATATCAACTTCTAACGACATGTATGAAATTGATGCAACTCATTTTATGGTTATATCATAATGTAAAGTTATTTTATATGTTATAGTTCATTATTTATACATAATCTATGTGCATGACCCATGTTTTCATGCCATATCACATTTGTAAACTATATTGAAAATCAATATCCATAAAAAAATATAACATTAATGTTAAAAAATATTAAAAAATATCAAAATGTATTAAAAATCATATTAAAACATATTAATTCTATAACAAGATAAAATTATTATGAACAAACATAAAACAAAAAATAAAGAATATAAATAATTTGTATGCGTATATGTATAAAAAGTATCATCAAATAGTTTTTATCAAGCATTAAAAAGATAAAAAATTGGAAGAAATCATACAAACAAAATTAAAACCATATCATAATTCCTATAAAAATTAAAACAAAATTCGTAGTTACTAAAATGATTGACGTACTTTTACCAGGTAATGGAAAGAAATTAGGTAGAATTATTTTATTTTAATCGATGGGATCCAGAGGGATAGTTGGAAATTGGATCCAATTTACATATACGCACTATAAGAACTCTTTTTTACTTATCATTTGTAGTGACCACTTTACATGATAATGGGGTAGGGTTTTTACGGTTCACCACCTGAAGAACCATGTAATTAGAGTGAGAAATAATGATAAATGAGTGAAATGAATGTTAAAGTGAGGGAAAGAGCGAACTGATAAATGATTAGGGTAAGGTATATTTGGTGTAGATTAAATGGGGGGGATTTATCATAATATGATCACTATGTGAACCATTCTAGCACACTGATAAAGCTAAGAATATGAAAAAAAACATGGCCCAAAAAAATTAAAGCTCATGGCCCAGTGAGAATATTCAAAAATTTACATCAAATAAAAATTGTATAAAATAAATTGATTTAAAAAAAATACTAAATAAAATTCACAAACCAAAAAAAATTTATCACAAGATTATCGTATGCAAAGAAATAAGAGAAAATGTGTGTAGTGGAGGATGAGATCATGGAAAACTGAGTGAGTTTTGTATTGAGTGCCTTTTTGTGAAAAATTGAAACTTTGGAATCACATGGATATAAAAAGTAGATTAGTCTTACATAACTGTTTCAAGGTGGATTTTTCGAGCATTGGTTTACAAGCGTTGAAATATTGAGCTACATGGAAGCTTCAAACTTTCCATATATGAAACATAACATGGAGAAGGGTAGGAACTACAATAGGGTTACATACATTTAATAGGTAGGCTATATTGGACATGGTGATTAGTTTGTGTAGGAATGCTTTGGTCATTTTCATAGTGGAAACCACATGATTTAATAGGCACGACATGCATTTGGTATTTTTAAAAAAGATGTTCAAGTGGTAACGATGAATCAAAAGTGATCACATAGATTGGATTTGGAAGGTGTCGATTATTCTGAAATGATCAGGGGAGAGAAAAGAAATAAATTTGGTTATGTGAGAGCTTGAATTGCGTTAGTGAGGAGAACATGGTTAAAGTTCAATTTAAAAGAACAAACTGGGTTTTAATAGAACTTTAAAAAAGGTGATGACAAAGATTGGTTTTAATAGCGCTAAAATAGTAAGTGCTGATAAAACCGGTCTTTAGAAGCACTAAAAAAGTGCTGATAATGTCTTAATTTTAATAATATAAATAATATAATTAAAAAATTAAAATGTATATAATTATTAAAAAATATAAATGTATATAATTTACAATAAATATTTAATGTATTGTAAATATGTATTTGTAATTATAATTATAAGTAAAAATAATTAAATATAATTAAATATAATTATAAACAAAGTAGTTGGGGTGGTTCCTGAGTGGCAAACCATATAATCCCATATCTAATAGAGAAATATTTGAATCATGGAAATCCCCTTGGAGGATTTTTTATGCAGGTACTGATGCAGGCACTGCCATAGGTGGTGGTTATAAAGGACCGACATGGGAAGGCAATGAAGTAGAAACGATCCAGGCAAGGGGTGTAAACCCATGGGCATGCTGCTGCAAGAAGCGACTTTGGGAAATCAAAAATTATAGGGTCCTTCAGGACATCCAATGATGGGCCTACATGCATTCAATATATGAATAAATTGGGACAGATGGGTGGGTTATCACATGGGAGGTTATGACCTACCTTTTCAGCCTATGTGTATGTAGTGTGCCTGTTTAAATAAAAATGTACTCATGAGCACATAATATATATAATTATAAAAAAAATTAATTTTATAATTATATATAAATATTAATATATAAAGATATATAATTATAAATATAATAAAAACTATTTATTATTCAAATATATTTTTTTAAATGGTAGGGGAAAAACACTTTTATTAAGAAAGAAAACATGACTATAAGAGGATAGTTCAAATAGAAACCATCTCGCATCCAGAAGGTAGAGAAACATCAATTCCAGAAAAAAACATTAGTAATGCAGAAAACTGAGCCCAAAGAAAGCATCTGGTTCTTCATTAAGCGGAGTATCTTAGACTGCATGAGAGCGAGTGCTCATGCTAAGATAAGAGACCTGTCCACCTTGACCACAAGGATGTCGTCCCCTCCTCCATGACTTAACCTACTACAATGGTTCACATCCATCATCCTCATACTTGTCTTTAGAGGCTTATTTCATGTCACCCACATAAGAAACATCAACCGATCTTTTTATATCATCTTAACTTCCATAGAAGGCATGCATTTCAACGGAATTACATGTATTAACCTTACCTCTAACTTGAATATGAAATTTTATTCGTGATTTTAAATCAATAGGAGGAACCAGGTCTTCATGACCCACTTTTAGGTCCAAATAACATTTACATGAAATCCCAAGAGCTGAACTGAATACCTTAGTAATATTTTCAACCATAAATTATTCTTGATGAGTGAATTGAGGATTATCCATAGGTATAGAGACTCCCACATCAACAATATCAATTTACATAGGATGGAAATCCTCTCCCACTGCACATATACCAGTTGTAGTAGGTTCCTTTGATGATTAGTAAGACATTAGAACATGAACATCCCCTGAATTGGAGTCCACTCTATTCCTAGGAGACATAGAAATAGGGAAATAAACATCAATGAAAATCATTGAGACTTATTTGAGCCTTTATAGGGGTTTCCTATCAATGAGATAGATTTAATATTCTTATCACCATTGGTAATAAAATATTTATAGTAATGGTTATTAAAAAAAGAAGGCATAGGGATTTCCCTGTCAGCAGGTGCCCCAACCACCTTTAGACCACTAGGAGTCTTTGAGTATTTAACCAATTTTGAAACTTTATAGGGAAATTAAGCATAGTTTCTCTTAGTTATACACAATTGAGTTCATGAAATTAATATTTTCAAGCTCAGAATGGTGAGATAGATCCAAACCTATCGTAGGACATCTTGACCGGTGTCGTTTAGACGATCTTCATTTTACCCTATCTATTCCCTGAAGAAAACAATTTATTCTCTTTCCATAATTTGAAAACCACAACCTATTTTTCTCCAATATCAAAGAATGTTTGGCCATCTACCCTCTCACTTGCCTCATATCTAATTTATTCAATATGAGATATATCCTTTTCATACATAAGGTCACCCCATGACACAATAGAAATATTCAAAGAGAAATTACTAGCTTTTGTATTATCACAATACAGGAAGTTATCACCTATATAAATGGGTGTATTCTTAGTTTTATGGAAGAAATAACCCCTACTGTAGTCTGCTAGTCCAGCCTATCCCTTCTAGAATCCTATGAAGGTCCAACCTTTCTAAATACAATATCCCTCGAGGGAGTAGAGGATAATTCATGTTCCCTTGATCCCTCTCAATATCTCATTGTGATTATTTATTTTGAGATTCATATTTATTTAATTTATTTAATTTATTAATTTCTTTATAGTCCTTAGATAAATGGCCTCTCGGATTAGAGGCACTACAAATTAAATTCCTTTGACAAAAATCTTTAGAATTCCCACCCACATTATAATCCACACAATAATGAGGATGTTTCTCGGGCTCCAAAAGAAAATGAATATCATCATTTGGGGTGGAAAGAACTACCTTCTCAATGAGGGTGGAATTGAGGTCTGACTCCATGAACATTCATGAAAAATGATCAAATATTACCTATTCAGTCTCTCTATCTAATATAATCAGAACTCCAATTGCTAATGCAATATCATGTAGAATCATCAGATGCCACAAGATCCAATTAATCTCTAGAATCCTGATCCATACCTGTGTGAAAGCATTCCTAAAATTTGAAAAATTAAAATCCAAACTCCATTAATGAATGTGGAGTGTACTAGGCTTTAAAATAGAGACCCAAAACCCCATGCACACTTCATTAGGTCATTTGGGGGAAATAAAAAGTGAGATAATCCAGGACTAACTGAAACACACTTCCAATCCGAAAACCCCAAATTTAAGAAACCCTAAGCACTAAATCATCAAGTCACCATGATTTCTCACATTTGGGGAGAGTGAGTATTGCAATAATCGAGTATTTACCCATGTCAATCTTTTGTGAGATAACATCCAAGTTAGCATCAATGAGATCCAAAGAACCATTCTTGATGATCCGACCAGTAGATGATTCCCTAATGGAGGAAATTCAAAGCATACCTATATTAATAGTTAAAACCATACACTCACCAGCCATTCCATATGCTGGGATGACATGATCACTCCGAATTCCCTTGTCAAACTCAGATCGATTACCTATGGTGAACCTCTATTATCGCCAAACACTATGATGTCGAACAACCTCCTCCTTCCCATCTCTATTCATTATAAAAATATATTTATTATAATTTTCTAGTTATTTAAATATCTATATTTATTTATTTATAATTATAATTATAAATAAATATATTTATAAATATTTCTGTATATATATATATAATTAAATAAAATTACATAATTAGATATATATTCATTAATATATAAATATATATTATTATAAATATAAAAAATAAATTATTATTTAAATATATTGGTTATAATTTTATAATTATTTAAATATTTAAATATTTTTATAATTATAATTATAAATAAATATATTTAAAAATATGTTTATACAATTACATATATATTTATATAAATATATATATTTATATAAATATATATATTTTTATAATTTTATATATTTATATAAATTAAAATAATATTAACTATAATACGTTGTAAAATATTATTATTTTCAAAAAAATGAATAAATTCCAAACATATTATATCAACAATGAAAAAAATATGCATCAAATGTGAAATAAGTACACACCATACATACACATGTATACATGTTATATATACATGTACATCACATGTGCATGTACACATATATATACATACACATATTTCCATCTGTACGCATACAACATCAATATATAAAAATACACAAAACACACACACACAAAACATATTGAATAAACATATATCCACAGAGTCATTGATATAAAAATATGAGTTCAAATATCACATATTTAAAATAAATCATTTATATTTATATAATTGTTTGAATTTCTAAAAAATATATATTAATATATCATATTTATATAAATTATATACATGCATTTTGTAAGTAATTTATATAAATAAACATTAAATTTTGAATATAAATATGATAATTATATATATTAATAACATTTTTTATTAATTTATTTATCAGCATTAATAGAATTGTTGAAAAGGATTCACCTTTACTAGTGCTAAAAAATACACTGGTAAAGGGTACACTTTTATCACCACTTTTTTAAGCATTACTAAAAGTTACATTTATCTGCGCTTTTAGTTAGTGCTGATAAGGATTAACCTTTTATCAACACTTTATGTTTAACACTGATAAAAGACAGCACTGGATAAATAATTATATGTGGTCATGCCCCTCCCCATCCATTTATATCTGGTTTTTGAAGAGGATCTTTATGCATGTCACCAATATAAAAAACACATGAATCCCAATGATGAAATCAGGATTGTAAATATTCGATTAAAAATTCGTATTCCCATCACCATAAACATGATGGCATAAAGAAATCCCTTGAAAACCAAGAGGACATGGAATGATTCTAAAACAATTCCACTAGGTCGGATGCTCAAAAGGGAGATGTGTGAATTGACACATATCAACAAGCCCCACACCTAGATTTGGGACTTAAGACTACTATTCCATGACAAAACGTTGGACATCAAGAAAAAAAAAGCTTATTGATTGGGGGGGGGGGTGATCACAAAAATACTAGGATCATGATGTGGCATATGGATGCTCAACTGGGCCATCAGGTCATATCTTTTAGTGGAATCTGGACCATTTTATTTGGAAATTTAATTCATCATTAATTTGGGCCTCCAATATGTAATAAAACAGATACATTATATGTCGGTTAATCCTTGTTGGGAGGGATGATTCCTGAACCAATTGTGTCTGGGTTTATGTGTATTTACAGTCTGTAATCCCCGCTACCTAATATAAATTATTATTATGAAAATTTATCATTATAATTATAGAAGTCAAATATATATATATATATTATGTACTTTCAATATTATCACTATGATATATATACATTTGATTATAAATCCAAATAACATAAATTAAAATCATAGAATAATTTAAATAGTGGTATTCTTCTTTTTAATTTCTTTGTATATATTTTCTATATAGTTGTAGTAAAATAAATTATATTTTAATTTCAAATCAATTATAACATTACATAATTAAAAATAATATTTATTGATCTGGTCACCCTATATAAATTACACAATTTCCATTGGATATCATTAATGATATAATAAATCAATAAATTTAATGTCATAGAAATTTTATTCAAAAATAAAAACACATTCCCATAATTAATAAGTTAAAAATGAATGCCTCTCATAGTAGGATATTAATTTAAAATATTGTTTGATGGTTCTCTCCCATGGCTGGTGGGTTTCATTTTAGGGATGTTTTCTCTTTTATCCCTAGACCTCGAGACCTATTAATATATTTCCATCGATTTGTAAAACAAAAACAATATTTAATAATTTTTTTACTTACTAGTACGTCTACCAACTTTCCAACTATGATTAGTAGTAATTTATTATCATTATCTTTCTGTTAATATATAATTAGATAAAAAAATTTCAAATCAATAAAATTTTTGTAATATATTAAATTTATAATCAATGATGTCACACAAAATTTTTTTATATAATTATAGAAAATCCCAAATGAAGATAATTTTTCTTTAAAAAAATTTCAAAATTTTTAGATGATATTTTAATTATCAAATTTATTATGTCAGATAAATTTTTGGGACAACAAAAATGATTATTTTCTTATTATAGTAACATTTATTATATATTTAAAATATTAATAAATTAATTATTAACAAATACATAGAAATGTAAAATAACTATTGAAATTGATGTTAATATCCATTACACATTAAATGTAATGTTATTTCACTTATATAAATGTATTTTTTTTCCCATGAAATATGATATAAGCATACCAAATACATATAAATATATTTTATATATTCTTCTCTCATTAATATGTCATTTTTACATGACCTAGGTGTTACTTAAAAATTTATTAAATTCTGAATTTAAAAAACATTCTCAACTTTATTTTATTACATTTATAATTATTTCAATAATTATTTATAACTCAATAATTTTTTTATAGAATATATTTTTTACATTAAAATATATAATAATTTACTATTATTTTTTCAAATTAAAAATCATAGTACTAGATTGGTGAATTTTCATTTATGTTTTTTTGACAGGGTATTAAATACAATCATTATGGTTTCCATATCATTACTAGGATCATGTTCATCAAAAAATAGAATCTTAAAAAATAAAAATAACTGAATCGTTTAGAAATATTGATAACTGAAACTAAAATCATAAGAAATGTTATATTTTTTTATTAAAATAAAAATAGAAAGGCCATATGGTTGTCAAATATGAGTTTTAACTAAATTGAAATTGATATTATCCCACCTCTTCCTAGAATAAAAAATTTGAGTATTATTTTTCTCTCTTCTAAATAACAAATTTTATTTTCTCCACTAAAGGGAGGGTTTAGTCTATCTAAAATCTCATAACAATATCCACATGATTCAATGATCTAATTGGTTCCAAATCCATCCAAAACATGCATTTGAGATTTTTTTTGAAAGCGCACAATAAAGGGTGACTCTGAATAGAAGTCCATTGTTTATGAGAATTTTTTAAGAGAGCGATATTTGCATTTAAAGAATTCAATATTGGGTCTTTGCATTCTAATGTAACTATTTCAAATCCTTCAAATCAAATTTTTTCATGAAAAATTAAATAGACAATAAATCAGTGTAAAAAATGATAATGAATCATTATAATATTTTTTTAAAAAAGTGAGGTAAAAATTATTGAGATTTAACAATAAATTATTTTTTTATTTTTAATTAGGAGGAGATCCAATTGGCAGGTCAAACAATTTGACCATTTGTTTTTTTATAAATAAGTAAAAAATGCATTTATTAATAATTTAATGTAAAAAATATAGTGAAAATTTTAAAAAATAAAGATGTAAGTTAAATTTATAGTATTCACTTTATATATATTTTTTTATATAATGATAATATTGGCAATCTCATTGATTATCTTTTTCCAGATTTATTTTTCATTAACATCATTTCCATTATAATCTATAATAATCATATTTGACCATCCAATTTTTCCATTTCTTAGACATATGTCTCTAATCTAGGGCCGAGATGTTGTTAGGGGGATATTTAGAGGGGAAGATCTCACACTCATTTTATGTGTGTGAAAAAAATTCAACTCGTCTTCAACCCTCAAACTTGAGGTGAAAATATTTAATAAGATATGTCTTAAAATTTATCCCATTTAAATGGAACATCCATTATATTGGGGATTATGTCAGATCAACATATTTTTTTAGACATTGTATTAAAATGTATAAAAACAACAAGATTTTGAGATTTTTTTTAAAAAAATAGGTTATACCCCAACTGGCTTATTGGGGTGTTAAACATAAAAAACAGTAAAAAATTGATTTAAAAGATTTTTTAAACTTGGAAAACATGAAAAAAAAAAAATTGTTTATCTATATAGTAAATATTATATAGATTTATTATTAAATATGATTTTTTGAAAATTATAAAACTAATTTGTAATTATACTTTGAAAAAATATTTTATAACTAAATTAATAAAATTGAATAAAATTATTTTGAAAAAAATTAAAGAACTATTAATAGTTTTAAAATGCAATTAATTATTTTTAATCTAATTTTTTGCTGAATGGAATTGCATTATAATCATTTAAAACATTTTAAACACAATAATTTGTATTTTTATGTTTGAAATAATTAATTGAAATGAAATTAAAAAATAAGGAACAAATTATTCTTAAAATAAAAAATTTGAAACTGTAATAAAAAATTAAAAAAATTATCCCTTTTAATTTTTTTAATATTTACAAATAATGAAAATCATCCCATGCCTATTAATAATCTCTTATATATATATATATTAATATTTTAAAAATAAAATTAAATTCATAAAAATACTTTTAAATTGAAACTTCAACTTCAAAAAATTTATTTTAATTTTATAATGAAAATGTTAATATATAATTTGGAAAGGAAAATTTCATTCAAAAAGTGTATATAAAATTAAAATAAATAAATTCAAAATAATTATATGATAATGTTTCAATGTAATTTTATAGTATATTTTTCCATTAGAATACACAATCTAAATAATTCCACCGTAAAATTTTATTGCATAATTGTAGATGAAAAATTCATTTGAACTTTTCATTAAATAATTCTACAATATTTTCTAACCAAAATGTCGAATGAAAAAATAAACTATAAATTACATTACATATGATTTTTTTAAAATAATATAATAGTGAAAATAATGATATTTTAGACAAAAAATATTAGTGGAATGTTTGAATTCCATTGGAAAATTCATGTTGAAGCATCCAATGAAAAATTTTGTTCGAAGGTTTCATTAGAAAATTTCAGTATCAACATTGAAGGGAAAATTCCACCAGAAAATTTCGATAGAAAAATAAAGTGGAAACATCCATTGTAATAGTAAAATGTTTCAAATATAATACAATTGAAACATTCATTGTAAAATTTCAATTGAAACTTCCACTATAAAATTTCAATGGAAATTTCCAAAGGAAAAATCTGGTGGAAGCTGAACTTCATTTGAAAATTGAAGTGGAATCTTCCCCTAGAAAATTATGATGGAATATTTTGATAGAAAATTATAGAGGAAATATATTCTTGTATCACATTCCACTAAATATTATTTTAAAAGTTCCAATGAAAAATTTCTGTGGAACATTTCTCTAAAAAGTATTGTTGGAAATTATATTTCAAAAAACACTTCAAACCTCCAAATAAAAATTTTAACAGAAAATTTGATTGGAAAACCCCATTTTCAATGTTTTTTGTAAAATTACGGTGAAAAATTCATTGGACAATTATTGTAATATATTCCAATTTATGATCTAGTAATATTTTATATTCAAATTTATAGTGTAAATAAAAATTAAAATCATATTTGACTCTTCATTAAAAAAATCAAAGTGGAAACATTAATTGGAAGTTCGAACATTCATTGGAACTTCTAGTGGAACTTTCACCAAATGTACTAGTATAACATTTACAAGAAGTTTTCAGTGAATATTTGAAAAATAATGATATATTAGAAAATTTTAGTGCAAATTTTACCAATAAGGACACACACATTCATTAAAAATTACAGTGGAAATATTTATAAAAAAATTTGTTAAAAATTTTACTGGATGTTTCAATTAAATTATTAATTGTAAGTTATCAAATAATATTTCCATAATAATGTTGCATTGTAAAATTCCAATGGAAATTTCATTGATTAAGTTATACAATTTCATTAAAAATTATAGTGAAAATAACCATTAACAAATTTTAGTGAATGTTTCAATAGAATTTCCCTTAGAATGTTCACTTGAAGATAAAGGGTGCCTCAACATTCCCAGATTTTTTTGAAAGATCTTGAAATGTTTCACACCTGGTACTTGATGAAAATTCTAGTGAAACATTCACTCAGAATTCTAATGAAACTTCCATGAGAAATTATAGTGAAACTTATATATGGAATTATAGTGAAACTTCCATCAAAACATTCTAGTGTAAAATTACAGGTGAAAATTCTAGTTCAAACATCAACATTCAATTTAAAAGAAATATTTCCTTATAAATTCCATGAAACTTTCGCATCACATTTCTATTGCAACTTCCATGAAAACATCTATAAAAAATTCTTGTATAACATTCTAGTGGAAGAATATACTAGGAAATTATAGTGATCACTTAAAATTACACTTGGAAATTATAATGATAATTCTATATAAAATTATAGAAAAACTTCTAGTTGAATATTGGATACTTATAATAATAAAATATAGTTATAAATTTAGCTTCAACTTAAAAAATTTAGTTCAAAATATAGCTATAAATTCTATTGAAATACCTACATGAAATTCCACTAAAAATTATATTGGAAATTCTAAGGAAACATATTATAGAACAATAAATATTAATCTTCCACTGGTAAATTCCAGTGTTAACCTCAATTTGGCATGAAAATTTTAGTTTAAAATTTTAGTTAAAATTCTAGTGAAACTTTCATTGGAAATTCCGGGGAAACTTCTATTGGTAATTCCAATGAAAATTCCACTATAAAAATATCGTGGAAAATTTTGATGATAATTTGAACATCAAATTGAGAATTTCTATCAAAAATTTCACTAGAAATTCTAGTGAATATTCTATGGGAAATTCCGATGAAACTTTAATTGTAGATTTTAGTGAAACATCCACTGGAAAAAAATTTATTCTTAAAAAAATATTTATAATGACTATAAAAAATTAGTTCTTGTTTAAAAAACAACTATTTTAATTTTTTCTCAATGAATTAAAAAACATAAATACTTTTTGAAACATTATTTTCTTATTTACTTATTCAATAAAAAAACTATTTTTTAAATAGGAAAAACAATGATATGTAATTTTGTTAAGAATATTAAATAATTTAATTTTTCTGAAAAACAAATATTTCTCATATTTTTAAAAATATTTCATGCCTTTAAAATTATGAAATAAAATTAATGAATATTATTTAAAAAATTTTAATTTTTTTTAAAATAATTGATTTTTTCTTTTTTAAATTTTATTATTTCTTACATATAAATTTGATTTCATTTCGAAAAATATGTGTTTTTAAAATACAATAATATCAATATTGTTTGACACATTTAATAAAACCTATCCAACTTTAAAAGTATCAAATATAATTTTTTATTTTTTTACTAAATGATTAGGAAATCTATTTATATCACATATTTATTTTTAAAATCATTTTAAACGATGTAACATATTTTTTTAATCAAAGTAAAAATTGATTCATTTAAAAATAAAATCGTTTTTAAAACAGAGTATTCATAATTATTTTATATATTTTAAAAAAATTTCATGCATTTAAAAATATTAAATAATTTTTTTTAACTTTATTCAAATAAATAAAAAAATTTAAACATATATCAATGGTAATTTTTTTGAATGGTGCAGTGAATTTTTTTTAAATAATTAAAATATAATTTCATTTTAAAAAATTTATTTTAAAATATATTTTTGTTTTTCTTATTTTTTAATAAATAATATAATATTAGCCTTAATCAATAAAATAAACTGACACTGCATGTCGCTTTTTTGGCCCTCAAAACTTCTTATGGACCAACAATCCCTTTAATCGATTACCTTCTTGGATCGCTAAGGATGTAAAAAATAGAAGTGCCATCATCACATGTTATCACAGAATGATATCGTATTTCACAGAACTAGAGATGATAAAATGTATAGATTAGAATGAAGATATAATAATAAAATAAAAACATATAATTTGTAATTTATAAAAATTAACATGAAATAATTCTCTTTAATTTTTCATCTCTAATCCCACTCTACCACATCCACGTAGTTGTTTTCACTAGGGAAATCTTTAGATTCTATAGAGTAGACTCTATTTTTGATAGTTTGTATTTCATGTGTGCTGAATATTGTTTGAAATAAGTCATCACCCCTAGGATAGTCTCCAATAAATAGAGAGGAAGGTACTAGTTTTCTGTGTATTTTTCTTTTCCACGTTATTTTTATATGATACAGTGGCCTATCATTCTAGATAGAGTGGTGAATGATACACTTTGAATGTGTTTAAACTAAAAATATTATATTGACATTCCTTTTTTGTTCTTGATTGGGTATTTTCTAAGAGTGGATATAAAGTCCACATTGTTCCATTGTTTTTAGTGTCAATAAAGAAGAAATGAAAGTGGAATGTGTTGAAGATACATAATGTTAGGGTTACGGTTAAAAAATATTTCAAAAATGAAATTTTAAGAAGTGTGGAACAACTTTAGTTGGGAGTATGATCAATCCCAAATTGTATTAATGTGTAATATTTTAGTGATTGGGTAAAATGAGTGAGGTTAATATTTTAGGGTAGATTTATTGGTACTAGAGAATTTTTGGGACACGATGTATAAAAATTTTATAGGATTGTTTTTGATTTCCCACAATAATATTTACAAGTGTATATCAAACATATGCATGCACATACACATGGAACAAACTGGTTAAATTTGGGGGTGATAATTTATTTCTTTTGGAAAAATAATGTCGGATAATGTTCAAAAACTGAAAAATATTGGCATGGTATATTTATACAGGGGTGGAAGAAAGTCTGCAAGGATATATATATATATATATAAATATATTAACATAGGTTACATTTGGTATATGGAAAACTTTTTAATGTAATTAAAACGGTATGGGAGAAAAAAACGAGAAAGTCATTATTGATTAAATAATTTAAATGATATGCATAGAAAATGTGTGATAAAATCCGTTAAATAGTATAAATGTTTAATAACATAACATATAATGAAATATTTCTTCATTTTTACTAGTTTCTCATCACCTTACCACATATAATATGTCCATTTTTTATGTGTCTGTTGTATTGATTCTCCAACATGGGTTTTTTTCAAAACATAGGATATACAGTATTGATTACAATGGTAATCATTAATATTTTTGTTAGTTATCTCAATCCCTATCTTTTCACACGGAATTTTTAGGCTTCCATTTATTTTTTATATTATTTTAAGGATAATTAGATCAATCTATGAAGCTATTTTAATTTCCTATATGGACCACAAGTATAGACCCTGGGATGATTCCCCATAATTAACATCTTATACATAGGAGTTTAAATATAGATCCTTAGTGGTTGATGCTGATGGGATACAAGATATATGGTTTCTATTTCCTTGAACAAAATATGCTGAGGTGAACAAGATAACCATGAAGGTCAACTACTTATACTAGTTCATGTTTTATCTTCCCCTCTATGTATTCATTACTCTATTTGTGTAAAATGTGTAGAGTTTTTATAGATCTATTCCTTACAGTTCACATAATCTTTCAAACTAGTAATATGGTTTTATAATTCAACTTTTATTGGGAGAATTTAGGTATTTTTAGTTTGAAATTACCTATTAATTATTATTCCATTTATATGTTCTTATGCATTCCTGAAAAATATTTTATTTTATCTTTTATTATTAATATCAAATTCGTTTATCTGCTGGGATTTTCTTTGTTGGTTGGGCCACTGGATTTCCATGTGGGCCTCTATTTTGGGTTGTTATGTTCAACCTGGTTTTTTTCCTCAACCCATGCTATTTTGGATTTCCTGGCTAGTGATCCTTTATAGGATCCTTCCTAGAAATTGATCACCCACCAACCCTTTGATCTTGTCTATCCACTTTCTTGATGTTTGGTCACTTGTTTCACTCAACAGTTCAACTCCCTTTTGTGGAGGTTTCTATTTGGTTGTCCTATTTTGTGGCACTACACTGATTTAGGGGAATTGAAAATTTGGTATTTGATTTGTCACCCTCCTCCTAGTTTTGGGTCCCATTTTTATGGTGAAACCCTAGATCATTCTAGTGATTCTTTTTTATATATGATCATATTTCATCTTTTATTCCTCCTTGGACACCACTCATTGGCTGTTTAGAGAGGATATTTGATGGAATCCATTCTTTATAGAGACTTATGTCCCAATGATCAATCCATATGCTCAAATATAAGAACCTTATTTCTGAACAAGATGCTAAACAATCATGTGCACCTTATATCACTGACTGAGGTGTTCATTACAATTTGAAGAGAACATAACCACCTAAGAGCTACCCTATTTGTAATTGTGATTATTATAGTTCCATCATTCTTTAGATTCAAAAACAATTATTCTGATTGCTTATATTTTTTTTTTGTTCATATTGATGGATTTTTCCCTAAATCAGTTTTTATTTTGAGCTAAAAAAATGTGTGTTTGGGTGGATCACTTTCCAAGAATGTAGGACTAAAATGGATGAATGATGTTAAATGTTGTATCCAATTTACTAATTTATTTTATTCTCTTTTGAATTCATTCATTGTTGTTTAACATCCCATTACTATTCTAAGAAGTATGATTCTAACCTTGTCATGATTTTCCTTTTTCTTTGTCTATGTAGGGGTAAGAAGAAAATTGGTGCATACTTGTAATGGTGAATTCATAGATCTGTTTGAATTTTTGGCATACAATCTATGGGTTTTTCAGCCTCTTAGATATTTACACACAGTGTAATATGGTTATAAGGCATGTAAACCATAAATTTAAATAAATCCATTTTTTTTTTACCAAAAGGTGATGGGGTTTTCAGAAATTATGAGAATTATCAATTACATGACATGTAATTGGGTTACACATTGTGTAAATTCCCGCGGGTGGTTTTTAAATAGGTAGATCAGATGAAAATTTTCAATTGTTATTCCTCAATGATTCCATTCCCTTGATTTAGAGCCCTCCGTTGGTGATTTTGGGAGCCTACAACCCCTCCATACCTTTTTGATCGACATTTGATCATTGTTACGATCATAGTGTGTCTTTTTTGGTAAGAGTTATCCATGCCTTTATGCATATTTCTCTCTTTCTGCATGGAGTTTGATAGATCATCTTGGGATGGATGGATATAAATCTTGCTTTGTTAAAATATTCTTTTATGATGAGTTTCTAGATCGTTTTCACTTTAATTCTGGTTGGAGTAATTCCGTTGTAGGATTTGTGGTTCCGTGAGTGAGGTAGGTTTTCATGTTATGATTGCTAAATTATATTAACCCAAATTGCATAGTTTAATTTCAATTGTTTCAATTAAATGTAATTGTTTGGTTTTAGAATAAATTGATTTCATTTTTTTTGTTGGAAAAAACCAATGCCATTGAATTGGGGTTTAAAAAATGGGGTTTTCTCCTGAAAATGAAAACCCCCATTTCAATTGAATTGGGGTGTGTTTTTGGAAATTATGAGATTTAAATTGATTAATTTAAATACTATATTTTATGAAAATTATTTCAATTATTATTTTTTAATTTAATTTTGGTAAAATGATTTCATATAAAATTATGGAAAACCCCAATTCCATTGAATTGGGGGGGTTTGTTATAAAATTGAAGTAATTTTTATGAAAATTAAATTATGGAATTAAATTGTAAAATTTGATTGTGAAATTTCATGGTGAATTGATTTAAAATCATAGATTATGATAAATGTCTTAAAAATGTTTTTGATGGAAACCTAGTGGTTTCATCTTTTTGAAAAGGCATGTTTTTGATTAAAAACACCGTTATGGGGTTTAAAGGAAAAATATACATATTTTGAATGGGGGATGGTATTTAAGTGTATTTTAAGTAGTCTTGAAATAAATTACACATCATTTTTTTACTTGAGGACATTCAAGCCTTAAATAGTTATTGTGTTATATTGGGAAACCCTTTACGACCTACATCATTCAGAAACATCATATCAGCAAATCATCATTCCTTAAACGATGGTGATGAGTCCCCTTTACCTTAGGCCCAAAGGGTATTATGTAAATAAATTTTGTATCAATGTATTGGGTCCCTATAGCCCAGTACTATCATACCTATTTGGAATATGACCATGTTTCTCACTTGTTTGTATTTCAAATATAAATATATATTACATTGTTATAAACTATTTTACATGCCTTATGATTTATATAAACTATTTTATATCAAGGTATTTATTTATGTCATTTGTAGAAAGTTCCATTGATTTATAAAATATTCTATCAACTGAAATTTGAAACTTATTTTGAAAATTATTTTCCATTGCTGGTAAAGTATTTAAATATTTAGAAATGAAAAGCATGAATTGCTTAATTTTGTTTTCAAAATTACAAAACCTATTTATTTGAAAAATTGAGAGAACTTTCTTGGTTAATATAATATTTTCATATGTTATGGAAAATGTTTCTAAAATATTACTGGGCTTCATCTCATACCTTATTTTTGGGTTAAGATGTTTCTAGATTATCTCCTTCCATGTTCGAGCAAGGGAAAAGGATCTCTTAGAGGTGCATCCAACAGTTCATCCATGAACTTGGTGAGGTGTGTCCCTTAGAGCTTGGCATGTCTTTCCTATTTTGGTACTTTGGTTATAGATCATTGGGATTTAATGCATGTTTGACTTATGGTACAATACTCATAGTGGAGTTTCTTTTGATATGTGTACTCTCTTATTTGTTTTACTTACGTATTGTTAGTGGAAAACATTTCCCCACTTTAAGATTGTATGATTCCAGGTGCTAGTCACCGACCGATGGGGATCGAGAATTCCCTTCAGGATATTTCAAGACCATCTCAGTTATCATATTACTAGGGTACTTGGGTTGGTTCATGACAAAGTTGTATCAAAGCTCCAAGTTGAGATTTTTATTTAAGTTAGTATGAATTTTTAAAATCTTTTCAGGACCTAAGAGGATGTTTCAATTGAGTTCCTTACTAGCTCTCACTGTAATGAACCATAATTCGCTAGGGGTGGTTTGGGAAGTATGTATTGAGGATTTTTTCTAGACTTTTCCCTAATTTGGATTTTGATAGCTTGAAATCCAAATCTTATTCTCCATCTTTTGGAATTGATTTCCCTTGTTTCTCTAGTTGAGTGTTAATATGATATCTTATGCATGTCTACTAATGTTTGTAGAAATTTTCCACTAATAAGGCATGTAAATCAGGTCCAGGAGAAAGTGGCTTCATGACCTCAGTGTGAAAATAATTATGAGGACCCCATTCTAGTTGAGGTGATCAGGCGTACTATCCAAGATGTAGGACAAGAACCCCCATCAGTTCCCATTCAGTATCTAATCATGGAACCATGAAGGGATTTTTTGTGAGATCATTCTCAAGAGATCGTTCACCATAATCCACTAGCGTTCAAAATCTAAAATGATCCTCAATAGGCTGAGGAATTACTAATTAGGATTTAACATCTATTTGAGTTCTTGGAGACACCTAATGTGATCAAGGTGAAGTGTGACACCTTCGTGATGGAATGATCGAGAAGGAGTTGGCAAGACATAATGGTGATAATAAATAATCATGAGGGACTAGAGTTTAATGAATTCAATGTTATTTTCACTAACAAGTTATGACCAGAGTCAATGGTGTTGGAAAAGGCTATTGAGTTCTTCAAACTTGAGCAAGATGATAGAACTGTGACTGAGTATTCAAATCTCTTTGCTGAGCTTGTGTAGTTTTCACCTGATATTATATCTAACAAAAGGATGAAGGATTTATGGTTCACGTCGGGAATTAGATCAAATATTCATTCTTAGGCTTTCTTAATAAAGCATCCTTCTTATGCTGATGTACTAGATAGAGCATTAATGGTCGAGATGGACCAGGATGGAAGTAAGGGTTATCTAGAGTTTCTTTCACTTCTAGTGGTAGTGTGAGTTCTTCTAAAGGAAAGAGGAAGACTGATGATTCTTGTGGTGGTTCTTGATAGAAGTTTCATTATAGACCTCTTGTAGTTCTTGGAAGAGGCCCGTTTTTATGCTTCCACTGTGGAAAGGAAGGGAACTCAAAGAGGGTTTTAACCGAGGAACCAAAGGCATGTGGTTCCTACAGATACTCAAATCATCTATAGAATATTTTCCATATCATTTCCACTCCACCCAGTGGCATATGATCATTAAAACCTCCTTAAACTATTGGGAAATAGGATTATTTACAAGAAAGTGGTTTCAAGTCATAGGCAACTAGAGTGAAGATTCTTCATCGAGTGGAAGAGTCTCTAGAGAAAGAATATACAAGTCCAGTGACTATGAGAAGGCCATTATTATAGCTTTATCATTAGAGAAATTCTATTTTATACTGGTGCATCTCATTCATTTATTTCAACCCGTGTTCTAAATATGATTAATAGTCATATGGTGCTTTGTCTTATGAGATGGATATAACAACAACCATTGGTACAAATAGATAGAAGGGCCTCTATAGTCCCACTTGAGTTTTCTCTCTACTAGATGTCGATATTTCTTGATGTTTTATAGTTATCAACACGAAATAGCTTGACATCATTTTTGAAATGGATTGGCTTATTTACAATAAATCCTAGATTGATTGTTATCTTCAACGAGACTCCTTTAATACACCCGATGGGGTTTACTGTGTCTTTCAAGGAGAATGAAACCCAGGGTCGAGTAGAGATGGAACTTCTTATATAGAGTTGGTTAAAGTGATATATGTGTTTTCTTTTGATCTGGAGTAGGAATTTTGGAGTGGTGATCTCCCTAGAGTTTTAATCGAGTTTCCCAATGTGTTACCTTCCCAATTCTCTAGTTTTTCACTTGTAAGGGAGGTATAGTTCACTATTCACTTAATTCCTAGTACGAAACCAATTTATATTGCTTCATACTACATGGAACTAGTTGAAATGAAATTAATGAAGTCCTAGTTGGATAAGATTTTAGATAAAGTCTTTGTACACTCAAGTGTGCCACCTTGGGTGGTGCCTATTCTCTTTGCATGAAATCTAATGGTTCACTTCCCTAGTGTTTTCACTACCAGAAGCTCAATCGAGTCTTGGTAAAAATTTTGTATTTGTTACCATGGACTGATGATATGTTTAATCAGTTGAAAGGGGAAATGTGGTTCTATATGATTTACCTTCTATCTGGTTACCATCAGTTGAGGATTAAAATTATTTTACATTCATAAAAACTCCTTTCAGAGCAGGTAAGGGCTCTATGAGCACCTTTTCATGCCCTTTGTTCTAAAAAAAATCCTCTTATAGTTTTCATGGATTTAATGAACACTATTTTCCATGAGTATCTTGATAAATTTGTTGTCGTCTTTGTGGATGATATCCTCATTTAATCTATATACGAGGAGGGTCATGTGCATCATTTGAGAACATTTATAATTTTTTTGAGAAATCACCAACTTTAATCATAGTGTTTGAAATGTGATTTCTAGATCAAGGAAGTGATTTTCTTAAGAAACATGGTGTACGAGCAGGGTATATCAGTTGATCCTGAGAAGGTTAAGGCTATTATGAATTGGGAATGACCATGAGATGTCTTGAAGATTCAGATATTCATATGCTTAGCCCGATATTATCATCGTTTTGTGAAGGACATCTCAATGTTGGCTTCTATGATGAACTCACTAACTCAGAAGGGAGTAAATTTCATGTGGGATGAAAAATGTTAGAATTTTTTTGTTGAGATGAAATGTATTTTGACAACTATGTCAGTGTTGACACTTCAAGATATTTGACATGGCTATGTGGTCTTCTATGATGCATCAGGTTCAGGTTTGGGCTTCTTTATTATGAAGTTTGATCATGCTATTTCATATGACTCTCATCATATTAGGACACACGGGAAGAATTTCCCAACCCATGACCATGAACTAGAAGCTGGGATGCATGCGCTCAAGATTTAGAATGATTACCTTTTTAGAGAAAGGTTTACCATGTTTTCAGACCACAAGAGATTGAGTTAAATATTTTCACAAAAATATTCGATTCACCACTAGAGGAATTGGGTGTAATACCTATAGTGTTTTTATTTTGACATCACCTATACCCCATGAAAATTTAATGTCATTGCTGATACTTTGAGCAGGAAAATTCTAACCTAGGTCGTGAAGGAGTCATTGAAAGAGTGGACCTTGATGGCTCTCTTTGCAGAGTTGCATATTGGAGTTGAGGAATCAAGGGACAAGGTTTCTTTGTCCAATGTTCAGTTGACATCCACTCTTCATGAATCGATTCCTTATGAATAATTTCTTGATGATGAGTACCTTCGCATTAGATAGTATCTTAATGGTGGGTAGATTATACTTGATCAATCATTCTCCAAGGAGGGGATTCTATTCATTAAGAACTCTTTTGTGGTACCATATTCAATAAGGAAAGTTGTGATGGGGGATTATCATAGTTCCCAACGAGAAGTGCACCCAAGAACTATGAAGATGTTCTATGACATGTGGCATCAATTTTGGGGTCCACGTATGAGACGAGGCATTGATGATTTTTCTTCTCATTGTTATAAATGCCAACATGTTAGTGCCGAGCACAAGAAACCTTGAGGTTTGATATGGCCACATCCAGTCCCGACTTGGAAGTGTGACAAGATATATATGGACTTTATGGTTGGGATACCACATACCCAGAGGAAGAAGAATGAAATATGGGTTGTGATCAATATGTTGAGAAAATTATCCCACATTTTACACATTCATGATACAACCAATGTTAAGGAGTTGGTAAATATCTATGTGAATGAGAATGTTTGTTTTCATGGAGTTCCTTTTATAGTAGTCTTTTATAGGGATCATTAATTACCTTCTTTCTTTTTGAGAGGCCTTCATTAGGCACTAGGATCTCATGTCCATTTTTGGTATGGAATACCATCTACAGTCGGATGTCTAGATTGAAAGAGATATACATATTCTTTAGGATATTATTTACGCTTGTGTTCTCAGCTTCGGTGGAACTTGGGATGATCACTTGGGTATGGATGAGTTTTCTTATAACAATAGTTACTAGTCCTCAATTAGAATGTCTCTTTTTAGGCCTTATATTTCCTAAAATTGTATATATTTGTTGTTTTTGTTAGTTATTGGGGAAAGTTCCTTAGTCAGACCAAGTTTTGTGAAAGATACGGCATAAAATATTCAGTTTATTATTAAGAGAATGTTAAAGGAACATATCTGATATAAGTCTTATGCTGATCAACATCATAGGCCTTTAGAGTTCTCAGTTGGTGACCAAGTTTTCTTGAAGGTTTCACCTTAATTGGTTCATCGATGGATTGGGAGGAAAGAGAAGATTTACCCTCATTTTGTAGGACCTTTCTAGTTTTTTTAGTAGGTGAGTAAAGTTTCATTCCATTTGGATATACCAATGAAGATATAAATGATACATAACTTGTTTTATGTATCTCAACTCCGAAAATATCTATCTGATCCATCTCATGTTCTGAGATGGATTTATCATGTAGTAGAACCTGATTTATCCGTGACTGAACAACCAGTCAGGATAGTTTATTCTAAAACAAAATCACATCATGGGAGGACGATATATTTGGTTTTTTTTTCTACGAAATCATGGTTCTGATTCTCATGAGACATGGGAGAGGGAGGCATTGATAATGGAGATGTGGCCCCATCTTTTTGGCATGGAGGCTTCTTCGTAGACTTTCTGGGGAAAAACATTTTTATAGTGGTGAGGTTGTAACATACCATTACTCTTATAATAGGTACATTTCTAAACATTTCATGGTTTTCCATTTTTCGATGTCTAGGTAGGTCCAAGAAGAAAATGGGAGGATTCTAGTAATGGTGAAGTCAGTGCTTTATTGGAATTTCAAGTACAAAATCTGCTGGATTGACAACATGCTAGAAATTTACATTATGTGTGTTATGTTTTCATGACGATTAAACTATAAATAAAAAAATTTATTTTTTATCAAAATGTGATGTGTTTTCTGTGATTTTGAGACTTATCAATTACATGACATGTAATTGGGTTACACATCATGTAAAGTCCATAGTGTGGGTTTTAAACAGGTAGTTCGGTAGAAATTTTCGTTTTTTCTTCTTCCAGGATTCCATTCCCTCAACCTAGAGCTTTCCCATATGATTTCGGGAGCCTCCAACCCATCCAGACACTTTTTTCATCATTTGGTCATTGTTGTGATCATAATGTGTCTTTCCGAGTAAGAGTTATCCAAGACTCTCTGCCACTTTCTCTCATTCTCCATGCATTTCGAAATATCATCTTTGGATGGATGGACCTAAACCCTATATTGTTAAATCTTACTTCTAGGTTGAGTTCCTAGATTCTTTTCACATTCATTATGGTTGGCGGTGTTCTATTAGGACCTTTGTTCTATATATATATAGATGGTTTCGTTACAATGCCAAAATAATATTAACCCTAAATTTCTTAGTTTAATATCAATTATTTTAATTAAATGCATTTTTTTGGTTTTGGATTAAATGGATTAAAATTTTTTTGTTAGAAAAAACAAATTCCATTGAATTTGTATTTATATGAAAATGTTTTTTAATGGAATTAGAAAAACGACAATTCCTTTGAATTGGGAGTTATTTTTGGAAATTTTGATATTTTAATTGACTAATTTAAATTCTATATTTGATGGAATTTATTTCAATGAATCTGTTGAATTTAATTATGGAAAATTGATTTGATGGAAAATTATGGAAAACCTCAATTCCATTTAATTGGGGTTTTGTTATGGAATTGATGAAATTTGTTTGAAAATTAAATTATTGAATTTATCTGTAAAATTGGATTCTGAAATTTCATAGTGAATTGATTTCAAATCTTACTTTTGGAAAAAAATTGCTTAAAAATGGTTTTGATGGAAACCATGTGGTTTCATATTTGGGAAAAGGAAATTTTTTTATTAAAATTCATTATGGGTTTAAAAGAGAAAATTTTCATATTTGAAATGGGGGATGGGATTTAATTTTATTTTAACAATCTTGAAATAAATTACTAATCATTGTTTGTACTTGATCACATGAAAGTCTTAGGTTGTTTGTGTGTTATATTGGACAATAATTTAGGACATAAAACATTTTAAAAAATTATATAGGCACATCATCATTCCTTAGGTGATGGTGATGAGTCTCCTTTTCCTTAGCCCCAAATGGCCATATGTACATACTTTTCGTTTCATAATGATGGCTCCCTATATCATAGAACTATCATACCTATTTGACACATTAGTATTTTTCTCTCTTGTTTTTATTTCAAATGTATATATATTCCATAATTATAAACTATTTTACATGAATTATGATTTATATAAACTATTTTATATAAAAGTGTTTATTTAATTCATTTTTTTGAAAGTTCTATTCCTTTAGAAAATATTCCATAAATTGAAATGTGATACTTTTGTTGAAAAGTATTTTCCACCGCTATTAAAGTAAAAACATATTCTGAAATGTAATGAATGAATTGTTTAAATATTATTTTGAAATGAAAAGCCTATTTATTATAAAAATTGAGAGAACTTTATTTGTTAATTTAATGTTGGAATCTTTTATGGAATATTTTTATGAAATCCTATCAGGATTCGACTCAAACCCTACTTGTGCCTTTGGGTGTTTGTATATTATATCCTTCTAGGTTTGAGTAAGGAAAAGTGATATCTTATATGTGGTTCCAACTATTGGAAAATGGACATGGTGAGATGTGTCCCTTGTGGTTTGGTTTGTTTTCCCTATTTTGGTACTTTGGTTATAGCTCTTTGGGTGTTAATTCCTATTTGACTTCTAGTACATTACTACTAGTAGATTTTTTTAATATGAATAATGTATTTTGTCTTTTACTCCCGCATTGTTAGTGGAAAAATTGTTCCCACTTTTAGTCGCTATGATTCTAGTTTCTAGTCACCGTCCCATGGGGATCTAGAATTCTCTTAAGGTTATGTTCGGACTATCTTGGTTATTGGGTTACCAGGGTACTCGTGCTGGGTTGTGACTTGTTTCATATCTAGTTTCTATTTAATTCCTCATTCTGAACTTCTCTTAATTCTTCACTCCTCATTTATATTTGTTATCAAAATCATTATAACTATGATATTAATTTTTAATTCAAGTACATAATTGAAAATAACTTAATATTCATTGATGTTGGCTATTTATCGAGAGAGTAGACGTAACTTGTTTCTCAAAAAATTTGTTTGGAGATTTCAGATAACCATAGATTCAACTAATAATTAAATAAAAATGTTTGATAGAGATAATGATTTAAATTTATAGATAATTAAAATGAGATCCATAATTTTATAGAAAGGGATTATTGATGCCTTACATGGCCCAGAGAAACCTATTCTTACCTGGCCTAATAATGGTCAGACAACTAAGACAAATCAATATATCCCTAATGATATTATTATTAACACTCATAGTTTTTTAATACTATCATTAGAAAAAAAGTCCGTTAGAGAAGCTTCATATGAAAGTATTGCTACTAGAATATGACATACGCTAGAGAAATTATACATGACAGATACACTACTATGTATAATTATATAGTAAATATCACATGTTCACAATGAAAATGAAATATGATGTTTAAATTAAAGCTCATTTGGTTGAATTTCATTAAAATCATGCATGATATATCCAATAATAATGTGTATTTTGATGCTGATGATGCAAAAATTAATCTATTGTGATATATAGAAAATTAATATAGTACTTGAATAAAGAAGACGATGTATGACCATGAATAAATAACCCTTGAATATGTTAAATCTAACAAAATTTACTTAGAGTAACATGGTAAACCAAGAGTTAAGGGTGAGGCTACGATCCTTTTCGCTAGGGGTATGCCACATAGCAAAGGGTAGAGGAAAGAACAATGAATACATAAAATTGAGAAAACTGGACAATATAATCCTAGGTCTAAGTCTAAAGATAAAATTATAACCTTTTATAACTGTTGGAAACCTGGACATACTAGACCCAAAGGTAGGTAACCAATATAGACCCCAAAAATGATGAAATAGTAGATAAGTCCCACTTAATAGATTTTGGTTATGACATATATTGGGTTTTAAATATATTCAGGAATGTACTAACCCATGAGTGCGTCATGGATTTTGGATACTCATTTCACACGTGTCCTTCTAGGAATTCTTTCTTTGATTTGGTAGAAAGGGTAGAATGTGACGTTGTTTTAGGTAACAATAGTAGGTTTAATGTTATGGGAAGAGGTTCTATCTTAAGATAAATATATAAACGATCTATCACCACTCTGCTAGATGTTAGGTGGCTTCCAAACCATTATAGAAACTTGATAACCCTATGAATTATAAACCAAAATGTTTTCAATTTTAGGTCTGAATAATGTTGCCTAAAAATCTATAAGTACTTTATACCTATCATCAACAGTTCCCCTATTCATTGAATATATGTGTCGATTGGGAAGACCCATTCTAGGAAATTAGGTAGTGTATATGTGATCAAAACTGAAAATACATTGTTATGGAATAAGATATTTGGGCATTCGAGATACAAGGGTCATGAGGAACTCAATAAGATGGGTATGTTAACTGAAATTAAACTACTAATATCCCCTTTTGTAAGGATTATGTAATGGGTAAAGATAATGGAGTTATCTTTAATAGGTCTACATTTAAATCTAATCTCCCCGTAGAATACATACACTTAGATTTATAGGAACTAGACCAAACCACCTCCCATGGTGGGGGTTCCTATTTTGTCACCCATATTGACGACATATATATATATTTTTGGATATATGTACTCAAAAATAAATCTGATGTTTTTGAAACATTTAAAACATGGAAAACCCTTTTTGAAAACTAGGTTGGAAAGAGAATCAAAACATTGATAGCTGGTAATGGATTAAAATAACTATAAAATGAGTTTATTCATTTATTTCAATCCAAGGGTATTTTATGACACCAAATTATTATAGAATCCCCAAAAAATATACTTTCTAAGAAGGTGAATAGAACTATCCTTGAGAAATTTTGGAGCATACTTACATTCTCAGTCTATCCCATGTTATACTAGTCAATCTAAAACCTTAGAGGAACTATGGAATAATATGCCACCTTATTATAACCACCTAAAATTATTTGGGTTTACTACATATACCCATTAAAATACTAGCAATCAAGAACCTCTATATCATAGGTGTGTGTTTGTCAGATACCTTAAATGTGTTAAGGGTTTTAAATTGAGGGCTAATAATCCTAGATACCAGAATTGTATAATTAGTAGATATTTGATGTTTCACAAATCCTATTATACTAAGTCCAAATATAACACAAAAGATAGTGACAATGCATCCATTAACAAGGCTGGGGATTATCAAACATCAACCCAATTTGATGCCACTACTCAAATGCCTCAACCTTATCCTCAACCTATCACCTAAGATAATCCTAATTCTAGTTCTAATAAAAACATTGATATTGATCCTCATAATAACAATATTGATCACTATCTAACCTGTAATAGAGTAAGGATAGTAATAAGAAAATATGGCCACTTTTAACAATATGATATGGATTAATTTTCCTTTACTGTGGCCCAATATCCTATAAATGATGACCTTCAATCATACAAGCAACCCATCAATGAAAGATATTCCAAGTAGTAGATCTATTCCATCGATCATGAAATGAATTCCATGAATAAAAACCACACTTAGTACATTTTATATAAACCAACCAATTCCAATGTAATTTGATGTAATTGGATTTAAAAATGAAAGGAAGAAAATGTAGTTGTAAATTAAATTATATTTAAGGCTAGACTAGTGGAAAAGGGGTCCCTTCAAAGAGAAGGAATTGACTATGATAAAATCTTTTTAGTAGTTGTTAAACACTCTTTTATACAATTGATGTTTTATTTTTCTTCTTATTATGATTTTTAATTTGAACAATTAGATGTTAAAGGATACTTCCTTCATGGTGAACTTAACGATAATGTTTACATAAAACCACCCGATGTTTATTTTAATGATTCTAAACCTAAGAAAGTGTGGCTTTTAACCAAATAATTATATGGTTTGAATCATGCGTCTAGGAAATAGTAAAGTAAATTTGGTTCTTTTATGTTTGAAAACCATTTTACCAGGAGTCAATATAAATCTTGTGTTTATTACAAGTTTGTTAAAAAAATTCCTTATATTATACTATGTTTAGGTGAAATGTTGTTATGTACAATAACACGAAGTTCATTAATACAGTCAATACTCAATTAAATGGTGTTTTTAAAATTAATGAATTTGGGGAAGTAAAATAAATCCTTGGTATGGAAATTGGTAGTTACAGATCCAAATCTCTCCTAATGTTATTATGGTTTGAAGGTTATTATTAGATATTCGTTTGAATCAATAAAACTTCTAAATTTTCAATTTGAACATCACTTTAAAATTTCCTTAACACAAGCACCACTTCCACTACTGATGGCATGTACTTGACCAAAATACCATATACGAACATTGTTTGTAGTATTATTTACTCCATGATATGTACCAAAAATGACCTATAATTATCATTATGAACTCTTATTATATTTATGTCCAACCCAGGGAATCCATATTAGCCTGAACTAAAGTGGATTCTTTGATACATATCACACACATCAAGCATGTATTTGTGTTATGAAAATAATTATGATACCGGTAAATTGATTTTTGTATTGTAGATGCTAATTATGTTGGTAATTTTGATAAAAAAAGAACATTAACTGGATATTTCTTCACTAATAGTGGAGGAATCATATCCTGGAAATGTAAAAGGAAATATATGGTTTAAATTTCAAGCATAGAAGATGAATACATTACCTTGACTGAAGCTATAATGGAGGATCCATGGTTAAAGGATTTGTATTATTAAAATAACATTAATAATTATATTATTACTATTTATAGTGATAGGTATTTGAAATTATATTTATCCAAAAAATATTTTATTCCATGGAAAATCTAAATACATAGACATTATGTAACATTATTTTAAAATATCATTGAATCTGGAACCATTTTTTTCAATAAGATACATTTTGAAAATAACCTAACTGATAGTCTGAGTAATGTCACAATATTACCAAAACTATAATATTTTTATATATAATCAATTTGGTTCCTATTTAATGACTATATGTGGAATAAAATCACCACTTTCAAATGAAAATCATGGTGATTTTTGAATTTAGGTGTTTGAAATTACCAATTAATTATTCTTCTATTTATACGATGTTATAATTTCATGAGAAAATGTTTTATTTTTTCCTTTTATTATTATGATCAAATTGTTTTATTTTCCAAGATTTTTTGTCAGCTGGGTTATAGGACATCTTCATGGGCCACTATTTTAGGCCGTTGTATTTGGCCTGCCTATTTTGTACCACATACCATGCTCTTCTGAACTTCTTATCTAGTGATCCTTCCCTACCATCAATCACCTCACCCCCTTTAATCCTGGACTTCCACATGCTTGGGGTTTAGGATCTACTTTCACTTGGCAATTCAACTCCGTTGTGCATTGTGGCTTCTAGTTGGTTGGCCTGTTTCGGGGAACTATGTCGTTCCATGGGAATTAATCACCCCTACCAGATCTCCCTATAAAAATATTATTCGTCTTGCTACTCCTAGTTTATTATCCCATTTTATATGGTGAAACCCTTACTTGTACATTTTATCCTACTTCATATCTAATCATATTTTGACATGTCATCCTCCTTGGATACCTCTTGTAGGATATTTATGGTAGATATTTGATGACATCCCTTATTTTTGAAGTCACTTGCGCTAGTCATTGATCCAAAATTTCATATAGGAGAACATTTCTCTAGAAACAGAAAATGTTCACTAATGTGTGCCTTTTGTCACCCCCATAGTTGTTCTTTCTAGTGTCTCAAATAGAACCAGACCACTCAAGAACTACCCTCTTTGGCCTTGTGAGTATTATAGTTCCTTCATTCTTTAGTTTTGAAAATATAGCTTCTTATTGCTTCTATTTTCTTTTTTTACATTTTTCTAGACTGTTCCTTGTATTTTTTTTGTTTTGTGCTTAATAAATGTGTGTATGGGTGGCATTATTTTTTTCATGTAGGTTCAAAATGGGTTGAATCGTGTTAAATATTTTGTCACCTTTACTATTTTATTGTATTTTTTATTTAATCTATTATTCATTTAATATCGAGTTTTTATTTAATTCCACATTCCAAAGTTGTATTAATTCATCAATATTCTTCTCAATTTGTTCGAAAATAATTATAACCATGATATTGATTTTTAATTCAAGTAATTGGTTTAAAATAAGTGTATATACATTGATCTTGGGTATTTATTTGGGTTTAATACTTCATGTTGTCCCTAATATAGAGGAATCCATTTTACAGACGATTTTATGTGTGTGTTTTGAGCCGAACTACCTATTCTACATTCTATTCATCTTTTCTATGACCTTTCCATTTTAACCATGAAAATAGAATCTATGATGAATTTTTAACAACACACAATTTTGAAGGCCATGGATAATTATACCATGCTGGTGTTGTCAATCATCTCTACATTAATGGACCATCTATACCTGGGCGGCATCACTGGCTACAATTTTCATCTAATTGACACCAACTAGGCGGGTTCCTAATTCTATTACATGTTTTTTTATTTTTCTATAAATTCTTAATGAAAATAAACATATTGATATTTTATATACAATGTATAAAAACATAAGTGGAAGAAAAACTAATGAATTTGACCTCAAATGTGTGGAAAACATCCTGGAATAATTTTTAACGAAGAAAAAACAATCCAAAATTAGTTTTATATTCCATTTTCTTGAGGTGTCGCACCAACCTAATTCCTAAGTGAAGGATGTCATTGGAAATTTCCTTCGGAATGTATAAGATGACCTAAATCTTGGTGGGGTTATTCAGTAAATATTGAAATTCCATGACATAGAAGAATACATTGATGAGGAAATGCACAATAAATTAGAGTATTTTTGGGGTTATTTCCCCATAGGTTTTTCAAAAATGAAATATAAAATATCTCAATGTTTTAAAATATTTGAAAAATAAGCCACAAAGACATTTGTGTGTGAAATGAATTTTAGATAAATCCAAAAGATGTTGAGTGAGTCAATACACTTTCCTCAGATAGATGGCATAGAAAAAGAATTGATACATGATGTGGAATTATTCCAAAAAAAACTTCCACATATATTTTTTTTATTAAATTATGATTATTATTTGAAACCATAAGTAAAATGATAATTTTTGAATATTTGATCATTCTGTGTTTAGAAAGTCCTTTTTTGAAAATCATAATAAAAAATATGCATTTTTAGTTATTATAAGGTTAAATTTTCTTCATTTTCACTTTCTATTTTTTTAATAATTCTTTTCAAAGATATTTTGATAGAATATGATTACATTGAATTTTATTTTTTATCAATTTTGAGTTGTTTTTAAAAATTGAAATTTATAAATTCATGTTTTATTTTTATTTTGGAACATTTTTTGTGGAACATTTTTTATCTTCAATTGAAATATATTTTTCATAAAATTACCATAATTTTAGTTGGTATGTATTTATTATTAAATAATTAAATATTTCAAATTAAAAATATTTTATTGATTTTTAATTTGATAATGTAGTGTTTTTTGGGTTTTTGAATTGATAACTTTAAATGAATTGTGAATTCTGTTTTCTAGGACCCATGAAAAAAATTAGATATAGGGTTGAACCTACTGTATATAGGCTTCCAAGAACACTCAACTAACCATGAGTAACCTACCACAAGGGGTGATCATATGTGATAAAAAAAATTATAAAATGAATGAAGATAATGCCAAGAATACCCATAACCACTTAATTTACCACAAGAGAAAAATTTAACCTGCTGTGCCAACCTACTGTAAGTTACCCCGAGTAATGAAAACCTACCATGCCAACTACGTCAAAGTGACCAAAACCTTTAACCATAAACTAAAAATATTCACTTCACAATCATTTTAGTTACTGTATGAATAAATCTCCATGTGACTCTAAAGGAATACAACTTACCACAAGTTGATTTTGAAGCTACCATGAGAGGAAAGTTCATTGGAAGTAACTGATTCAAAAGTAATGTTCAAAGAGAAAGTACATAGAACATGAAATCAACTTTATATTAAATTTAATTCATATAGGATACCAATCGATGTTAATGGATATTAACTGAGTTTCAGGATTTGAGGAGGAAGATGAACTGAATGAATCTTTAATACCTATTTTGTCAAAGAAGAAGGGGATGTGTTACACATTTTAATTTTTTGAATATGACATGAATTTAACAAACCAAACAAACCCAATTGAATTATATAAACCTATGAAAGTATTTTTTCTTGAAGAAATAATGACAAATCAATCATGTCGATGAAGTTTAAATCGATAGTAACATTTCCAGAATTGAGATGACCCAATGCCATGGGAGGATGACCAGGAAGATGATGTACAATCCTTGATTGGTGCCTAAATGGAGGTTGAACCTTAACTTCTTGAATTGGTTTTATGATGAATATGCTCTCAAGGAAATGATTCCACTTTCTAAAGATTCAAATGGGGGTGATAATTGGATATGGTCATTCCTGTTATTAGAGACTTTACGTTTAATAGTCTTTGTTTTATAGAGGGTTGTGAATAATTAGGACTTCATCTGCCCATATAAGTTGCTCTGATCATGTGGGAAAGAACACATAATATTCTTGAAGAAATTATCAAATTATGTTTCACCCTTTCCAGGCCACACATTGACTGATCCTAAAAATGATGGTCGATTTGTGCGTCTATTAACCGATAGAGCTGACATTGGTTAAAAATATCATGGAACAACATTATTTTATTGTCGAACCCGAATTGGGTTCCCCAAGAATTGAAAAACTTGTATGATTCAGTTGGAATTTTTTTTCTGGATATAGTTTCTTTTTTCTGGTATAAAGATAATGGGGACCTAATTTCCCCCTGACGTACCAGCTACACAATCACAAAAATTTGAAAGACATGGGAAACCCATTCCAAATCAAGATATGATGATTCAGTCTTAGTTTATAGAATTTTATATGTACCAAAATATTGTGATAAAATCATCATAACTATGGTCTGGCTCATAGAAGTGTTTTTGGGCTACAATTGGGATTGGATTTTGGACGGTGAGTACATTTACATGGGTCTGACTCTATGTTAAGTCCTAATAATAAAATGGGCTTTCTCATGGGCTCCCTAAAATTCATAAAGTGATAAATTAAAGACAATATGAGTAAATGTGGAGAATGTTAAAATTCACAATCACATTAGATCAAACACAGTATTAAATTACTATATATTTTCTATTTCCTACCTCAATCAGGAAAAATGATCACAAGAAAAGGAAGTTGATCATAGGAACAAATAGAAAATTGATGCATTCTCAATCAGTGATCATAACCATTGAACGAAAAACGTAGAGAAAATCTAGGATTGGGATCATGGTCACTATATAATATGAAAAAATTGGAGGGTAGGATCATTTCATTATGGGTGTTTGGATTCAACCACTTGGACTACACAAAAATATAGTTACGATCGCCTAAAAGATTTCCATATGGATTTAAACAACCTATTAGTTTAGGATGTAACCACATTTTATTTTTTATTTTCAAATATGTGTATCATCTCCCCACTCAATAGAGGATATCACCATACATGAGAATTTACATTCTATTCCTAGAGATTAGAGATAACTACATTTTCTCACCCCCATTTCTTATACTTTTTATTTTTGGTTCTCTTGTTTAAATACACGTTAAATATTCATTATTATTCCTCTTCCTTTGATGTGATCTAAAATATTCAATGTTTAGTGGTGAACCCATGAATCTAGATATAGGGAGTGAAGTCCTAATGCTTCTTGGATATCCAAACTTTATGCTGATCATCATTATTATTTATTTCTCTTTGAATATAATGATAGTGTAAGTGGAGATTCGTGAGCACAACCACCCATGAGAATCTTATGTTAAACTTTTCCCATACATCTATATCAAATTATTTTGTTTTATTACATGTGAGAGTGTCATATAATGACTATATGGTTAAAGTTATCATGAATATCACTTCATCCAGGAAATGATTCTTGGTTAGAGGTGTTCATTTGAATGATCATTTACTTTTGGTTGAGTGATTTTATACAAGAATATATTTGATGTAGATGTGTTCATTTTAGGTGAGATAGGTTTGTTCATTGATATATTTATAATTAATTAATTGAGTTTGGAAAATTTTCTAATCCATATGAGATCTATGATAGGTAGTTGCAGAGTGGATCGACCTGGATCTGTGCCTATTTATTTATAAAATCATTTTCTTTTTATTCTTATTATTTCCTTATTTTATTGTTAATCCACTATTTTATCTCTATTTTACCCATTATATCTATCATCTTGTCACAATTTATTCATTATTTCATTTCATACTTTCAAATTTATATATAAATTCAAAAGTATTTTTGGAGAAACGCTTGGGAAAGCGATAATGCTTCCTTGAGACTGACCCCAAGGTTAACCACTATTCTATATCTAGGGTATTATAAATATATTATGACCATCCTTATAACAAGGACACGTTCATCAAATTGGAACCATTTTATGGGAAGAAAAAAATTTCTTTGTGGTTTTCCCCCATTTTTAAATTTCACTTGTATAAAAAAACAAAGAAAAAAAACAATAGTGATGGAAACTAACGATTCTGATATAATTTCACTTTTAGAGTTCACCCAAGTGAAAAAATTATGAATATATAAAAATATATTAATTTTTGTTGCAAAAAAACCATATCTAGAGATATATGATGCTAAAATGTCCATTCCAATCTAAAAGATATAAATGTTAGCAGAAACATTTAATAATATAAAAAATGATCAAGAGGTGAATGAACCTACCAAGAAGGATCTAGTATCTACAAAGAGGATGAGGAAATTAATTAGAAAAAACTAGCTAGATCAATATTACCAAAATAACAAGTCATTAATCCAATAACCCATTAAATAATTATTTTGAATTCAATTAAGAAGAAATGAAAAAACAAACAGAAGGACAGAAAAGAAGTTGGAGATGTCAATATTTGAGTTTGAAATTACCATTAACCCACAAATGGAATTAGTAGACCCACATTTAGAATTCTGTTTCAAGGGATGAAAAAATATGGAATTGAAAAAATTTAAGCAACTAATAAAAATATAGATAATAAATTTATTTTTAATGTTTATTGTGGTGATTTAAACTTCATTTTCTCCTCCAATTAATTTTCCATAATTGAACATGTTGGTCCAACACAAGATGACATATGATTTCCTTGAAATATTACACTAATGAGAGAGGTTTTTTTAAATAGAGTCTTTAGGTGGTTTAATAATTCATTGTCTCCCAAGAAATAGTCCTAGGATTACCTTTCAATCATGAACATGATCAAGATAAACTTATTCAGGGTGTTGAAAATTTCTTGGAAGAAGAAAAGTTTGTATTTGAGTTTGATTATATTGAGTTTGATATTGAGTGTATTACTCCCTTCTTATGTATTGATGTTGTAGCTCATATTTTCTATTTCCAATCTATTTGATAGGAACTTGAGGTTTCACCTACCGAAGAACTTTTTTAGATCCTGATGTTTATTGGAAATTTATGTGTGGTAGTAGATGAAGAAGAATAAGAATTTTGGAACTATGAATTGGTGTTAAAGAGGATGTTTAAAAACTTTCTATAATAAAAGAAGAAATGAAATTATATACTAAATAAGAAGAAAATTATCATCATAGAGTTCAGTTTCTATATACTACGCACACCAACCATCATGCTATGGAGGAGGGGGAGTACCCTTGTATCCTGTTACCCTATCCACTATCCCATAAAAACTACAATGTAATGGTGGTGGACATGAATGATGATTTACAAGGGGTAATCCACAAATGGGAAATCACCAAAGTTGGAAATAATAATATCTGATGACTCTTAGATAATAAGCGACAACCTATTTTGGATTTGAGTTGTTCCAAAGGTCATGCAACTATGGATAATTTAAAGATATAACCCCTTATGGGGTTATCCCAAGACTATATTTTTTAATATTTATTGTTCCTATTTTAATTTTATATTTTATATGTTTAAGTGTTTGATGTATTCTTGAAGGTAATTACGATGTAGTGAAACAACAAGGTGCATGGTTAATTAAAGTCTCCTAGATAAAAAATGAAGAACCATTCAAGAAGTTTCAACTGCCCTTCAAGGACAACATGATTTACAAGATTTAACCTGCTGAATCATCCCTCCATAAATTAAAATTTGTTTACTAATTAATTTGATATTAATATGATAAATTATAATGTTAATTCATGTACAAATTAAAGGTACTATAATAGAGCATCCATGGATATTGCACAAAAAAAATAAGGGAGGGTATTTCACGAACTCCAATGATTAAATATTATTCAAGAGGGGATTATTGATTTAAATTCTATCATTTTAATTATTCTAATCTTTTCCTTCATGCAGTTAGAATTGATGTTTGGGGGAATTTACCTTGATCTTTTAAAAACCATGACCCTTCTTTTCTGGATGGGTTCTAGTTTACTAATATCTAGAATATGGAAATTCAATTTCAGCATAATTTCAAAAAATTATTTAACCTTGAAGATTCCATGTATTAACGTACCTCATTATTAATCATATTATCTTTTTGAGCTGAATAAGGAATTCTTGAATCTATTTAAAAAAACCATAGGTGAGAGATTTAAAAAAAGGGTTTTGAAAAATTATGTGGATTGATAATCCAAATTCATATATATGTATATATTGTTTAAATTTATTTAAGATCTTTTCATTATTTATTTGATAATTCAATGGGTTTTTTATAGGAAATAAAAAATAAATTCTCAAAAGAGGAGCTGCTGCAATTTTAGAAATTTCTGGAATTACACATCATGAAACTTGTTTACAACTTAAATTCCTCAAGCACAAGAAACATGTAGATTGAAGGCCAACCCGTTAAACTATTACAAGTCATAAAATCCTCTAGAACAAATTAATACATGATATGAATCCATTATAAGACATAATTCCATTACAAGACTTATATGTTTTGAATTCTAAACCCACCAAAAGATAAAAGTTGTGAAATTCGAGAGATATAAGATATATAGATATTTTTTAGGATCTGATTTCACAATATAGATTTTTATTTCATGCAATGAAATTTTCAAGGAAGAAATATTTTAAATCAATCTCATGAGTTGAAAATTTTACACATTATGTGATAGACAAGATTATTATATCCATCGCTCAATGAAGGAAGAATTATGGATGACTATTTCTTATTTATTTTACACTTTCTTCTTCACACTTTTCTATAACTCATTAAATTACATTTCCTTTCCTACTTTTCTAATAATTTTTTCTACTATGAATCATTCCAAAGGATTTTGGATTTCTTGTACCTATTTCGATTACTTTTTCAATTCCAATTTCCACTTTCATCCTCAATTACTGTGTGTCCTTTCTTATTTTTTCATTCAAGTGAATGTGTTGATTGATTTTATACTGATTTATTCATGGATTTATTTAATCTGATTTTGTTAATTAATATCTCATTTATGTTTTCAATTTCTATTTTTTCTAATAAAATTATTATCACGTGAGGGGAAACTTCTTTGGTAGGGGTCAAGAGTAAGGGTGACTTAAAACTAATGAATACTTAAATAAAAAATTAGGTAAACCATTGGCTTGTAATTATGTTAGAAATTCTTGTTAATCATATTATTTTTCACAACCATGATCCAGGTAATTAAAATAGAAAGACCATGAATTGATTAGAGTTGAGCAGTATAGGACAAATATTCTGTGGTTCTTTCAACCCTTGAATATATTCTTATAGAACATAGGTTTTTGGCTACCAATAGACCAAAAATTAGGTTCCATATTAGTTAGATCCATTTAGTTTGACCAAAACCGATTAGTGTCCTCTGCACTACATTGTAGACTAAGCCATAGGACTATACCGGGATAAATTTAGGAATACATTTTTCCTAAGACCTAAAATTTACCTTGATCCATTTTATTTCTTTTGAATTAAAACAAAACTATGAAAGCCTTAGAAAACCAAACCTAACAGAGTTATGAGAGGAATCTAGTGGTTATATTCTAATAACTAGGTTAACAACTATTCCAGCATTTCCATATGGGGTTGAACCAATGATTCCACAATTCTATTAACTTTTTGCTTTTATAGTTTCGTATTTATAAATTTCTAATATGATCAATTCTGATGAGAAATCAGTGACACTGCATGCGGGCTGATCAATGTCTAGTTCTATATTCAAGGACTAGTAGTTTCTTAGGAATAGTGACATTCGGTGAGAACCTAGGATTACCAAACAACCAATTTTATCTTTCACATTTATGTTAAAAGTTTTACACATGGACTAGAACCTGTGTCAGCTTTGTCAGCTAGTGCTTGCTCCAGGGCTCTCAGACTTGTTCAAGGAGTCTTAATAATCAATTTTTTTTCTTTCAATCCCAATATTAGGTGATAAATTTCAGTACATAGTCACTCTAATATAGATGATCATGATAACCTTACACTTCCTAACCCTTAACATCATCAATATGTTCCACATGAACATTAGGTAGAGTTACCAGTACTGAAGGTGTCACCATTATGTAATATGGATTACCATCCATTATTAGTGCTGCACCCATCATCATTTGACCTTCTATCATGGTGAATACTTTTTAACTAAAACCCAGACTCATCAAAATGATCTAGAACCAATGAAAATTTTGTTTAATTTATAAATAATATCCATATGAGCCTATTTCAGGTTTCCTAGAATTTCGTCATACCTTTAGTAGTAAAGGTTTGACATCTGACACCTTATATATAGAGTTTTCCTCCTTTCCTTGGTTAAATACAAGGACTGGCTCAAAATCCCCGCTCCAGAGTCCACTACGACTTGGAAAAATTTATCCATCATTTTTTAGAGAAATATTTGTCACTAAAAAGAACCTAGAATACTGATAATGATATTCAGAACATCACCTAGGTGAGGAGAGAATCATCTTGTAAAGGATGTGATTTCTTTAAATAACTAACTTGGAAAGTTCCTATATCAAAGAATTGATGTGTGGCTATTGCTTAATTTTTTTAACAAGGACAAAACCTTTATTCACAAAGCATAGTGGATGCTATTGATGACCACATACCCATGCTAAAAATTCCAGAGGTTGGAAGATAACTTATAGTTGAAATCTCCTACAATGTTAGTCTATTTAATAGTGACCACAGACCTCATCATTGCAGAATAATCAAGGTGTAAGAGAATACCTAATTTGTATCCAAAATTTTCACCCTCACAAAAAGCTAGAAATTTTTTAGATACCCTATCTCCCCCAAACACCTCCTTCCCCTGTTATGGAAATTCAAGCCTCTGAAATGTGTGAAATCCCACACCCATACCAAGAATGGAGAGTAGGAATAGAAGAAACATAAAATCAGTATTTAAATTATGTAAATCCCAATCAATAACACCAAAAATTGGGCAAAACCCAACAATAACAATAACTTTATTATAAAAAAATATTAGCTCAATAGGAATTAGAAAATAGATACAATTTACTACCAATTTAGGGGTGGTCAAGTAACACCTAGAAATCAGGTACCACATGGGTAACCACCTTAGAATACTCATCCTCAACAATGATTTCTTGAAAAACTTTTACCCTAGAGCCTAGCATTTTCCACCCCAATAATAGTTTTTGCAAGCTCCACTGAGGTAGCCATAACAAATCAACCCCTACAATTATATTTTGTGAACCTAATCAGCACATTTGTTCCAAAAGAGGATAATAGGATGACTTATCAAGAAACTAAGATGTACAATTGATTTTCTACCCTCCAAAATCCCAAGAATAAATTGGAAAAAATATTGAAAACTCTATCAGATAAATTACCAGGTATGTTTCCCACTAATTCCGAGACAGATCCAACAGTGGAGGATTCAGATTTTTTCCTTAAGAGTGTAATTATTACAAATTCATAGTATCCATGATTAGTTGATGAAAATAGTCTATAAGAAAAAGATATATATGTCACAATAATCATCAATGATACTGATGAGAGAACATATAAATCCGACCATGAATGAAATTAGGAATCATAGGAAACTAATGAAGCTATTATACAAGAGAATCAAAAAAGAAGAAGATATTTATGTAGAAAAACCACCATTTAAACCCCCTATTACCTTTCTAGATAGAATAACACAAGGCATGATAGAGAGGAAAGAAAAAAGGTAATAGAGATATTTCAGCAGTTACACATAAATATACCCTTTGCAATGGGCATAACTCATATGCCTTCTTATAAAAAAATATTGAAATATTTTCACTCCAATAACTAAAAATGGAATACCGAGATGTAATATACCTAAATAAATAATTCTCTAAAGTATATCAGAGGATGCTCCCACCAAATATGTGATACTTAAGATGTTTCTCGATTCCCAACACTATCAGAGCATAAGAATTTGAAAAATACTTTTGAGACCTTGGATAATGTATTATTCTCTTTCATATGAGTTCCCTAAAAAAGATAGGGCTTGAATACATGAAACCAACAAAATTTTCACTTCAACTGGCTGATTGATTAGTCAAGTACCCTCAAGAAAATCTCTAGGAAGTTTTAATCAAGGTTGGTAAATTCATTTTTCTTAATGATTTCCTTATCTTGGATATAGATGAATAAAAATATGTCCCCATAATTCTATAGAGGGAATTTATCACTATTGTAAAGGTATTGGTCAGTATGAGTCAAGGTAGGTATATTTGCAGAGTTGTCAATGAAAACGTTGTGTTCAATATACTAAAATATTCCAAATAAGGTGGTGATTCATTTGATTGTAAATCCATCTTTCAAAATGATGAGAAAGATGATTACATGACCATTGTGGATAATAGAGTAACCCTATCTCCTATAAAAAACATGTAAAGTGGTTGTGATGATATGAATTACAATAACCTACGAGGGATACTATTCCACCATTCCTACCCTTAGTCATCATGCTGCCAATGTTATATTTGATGCCTCTACTAAATTAATAATGTAATAATTATTAAAACCATCAGTGTCACTTCCAGTTATCATCAGATTAGATTTGAGTCAAATAAAAGAAGAGAAAATGATTGATGTCCTAAAAAAGAATAAAAACACAATTTCTTGGGGTGTGTCTAACATTAAGCGGATCAACTCCACGATTTTCACCGAACAATTATATTGGAAGAAGGTTCCAAATAAAAAATTAAACCATAGAGGTAACTCACCCCTCTGGTGAAATAAGTCTATAAAAATGAGATTCTCATACTTTAAGAAACTAGAATCATATTTTCCATATTTAACAGTGTGTGGATGATCCCACTTCATGTATTCACAAAGAAATGGGGCTTAATAGTTTTAAAAAATGAAGATGATTTAATCTCCAACCGAACTACTATAATATGTTGAGTATGTGTTGACTACATAAATCTAGACATCATGACTGAAAAATACCATTTTGCACTCCCATTCATGAATCATATGATAGAGATATTAGTTGAACATCATTTCTATTTTTTTAATATATGAATGCTCTGGATACAATAAAATTGAGGTTGATCTAGATGATTACTCAAAGACCACATTCACAAGCCCTTTGAGAACCTTCTCATATAGACGGATTCCATTTGGAATGTGCAATGCACAAACAACTATCCAATGGTGTATGAAAAAAATATCTTATGATATTTAAGAGTAATTACTATAGATTTTCATGGATTCTTTCATTGTATATGGAAGATCCTTCAAGGGTTACCTATGGAATCTTTAATTGGTTCTGCAGTGTTGTGAAGCGAATTTTCTTATGCTAAACTGGAAAAAAGTTCATTTTATTCTCTAAGGAGGCATATTCCTTAGACATAAAATCTCAAATCATGACATAAAATTTGATCTTAAAAAATAGTGGTGATTAATGATTTACCTAAATCCATGAATGTGAAAGGTATAATAGTTTTATTGGCCATGTGGGATTTTATCACCTCTTACTCTAAGTTTTTACAAGAATATCCACCCTAATGAAAAACCTATTGTATAAGGAAAATCTATTTGATTTAACTGAAGAGTGTCAATATCCATTCAACACTGTGAAAAATATCCTGGTGGTCAGTCCTTTCATAGTATCAATCGACTGGGATAAAGACTTTGAATTTATGTGCAACAATAGTAATTTATTTGTGGATTTTGTTTTAGGATAGTGGGTTGGAGTCATCTTACACCCCATATATTATACCATTAATACCCTAAATTAATATTAAATCAATTGTATGACCATAGAGAAGGATCTACTAGAATTCATCTTTTCTTCTAGTAAATTTCGACCTCACCTTCTGCTTTTCAAAGTGGTGGTGTATACAAATTATGTAGTAATAAAATACATGTTAAGAAAAAAGGATTCCAAATTGTATATAATACAGTGGATCATATTTCTATAAGAATTTTACATAGTCGTAAAATAAAAAACGGGATTGAAAATCTTATTTTTACCACTTATATAGACATCCACTACTAAGTATAGTGGTTGAAAAAATATTAGTATTGAAGAAGATTTTCCTGATGAAATAATTTTCAATATAAATATGAAAGCATGAACACAGTATTTTGATATTGTGTACAACCCTTCCATAAGACCTATTTATCCTCACTTCTCATATCAATAGAGGAATAATATCTTTCTCAATGACTCACACTATTATAGGGATGATTTACTATTATTTAAGTGTTTTGATGATAGCTTGATACAATAATGCATCCTAGAGGATGAAATTTAAAGTATTTTCGAAATGTACCACATTTATCTAGCTAGATAACATCATGGGACTAAATGAACAGTGGGTAAGATCATGTGAAGTTGACTATTCTCTCCCACACGTCATTGGGATATAAGGAGTTTTTTATAAAGTTGAGATTGGTGCCAGTGGAAAGGCACGATTGGAAAATGGAATGAAATTCCCCATAACCCTGTTGTTGAAGTAAAAAATAGTACATTTATGGGGAATTGATTTTATTTCCCCATTCCCTAATTTATATGGGAATTATTACATATTGGTTGGTGTGGGATAGGTTTCTAATTGGGTAGAAGCCAAAGCCACTAACCAGGACACAACTAAGGTGATCTTGGAATTTTTACTAAAAAACATTTTTTGTAGATTTGGATTTCCCTGATAACTCATTAGTGATTCAGGAACACACATTAAAAATACTTACATTAAAATAATTCTTAAAAAATATAGAACTTGAAACAACATAAATATGTAATTCGATACAACATTGGAACTCCATACCATACACATGAATGTGGAAAGGTGAATTATCCAGTAGGGATATTAAAAAATCATATAAAATATAGTAAACACAAGTAGGAATGACTGGAGCCTCAAATAGGATGAAAAACTTTGGGAATATTGCATAGTGTTTAAAAACCCCATAGAAAATACTCTATTTTGACTTGTTTATGGGAATCCATATCACTTAATAGTTGAATTAATGAATCATTATTATTGGGCTATCTAAAATATGAACATTGGGTGATAAAAAAGATGGACTATGATGATTGATAAAAATTAATTAGTAGGAAAAGATACGGTGGGATGATTATGAAAATTCAATGATTAATAAATAAAAAAAAGATATAGAATGACCAGCACATTTCATGAAGAGTCTTCACACTATGGGAAGACGTTCTAATTTTTAATTCCCATCCAATGATACTCCTTGGAAAACTAAAATATTGATGGTTTGGTCCTTTTTATTTTGTAAATTTTTTCCCCTATTGGATTATTGAAATCCAAATAGGTGAAGGACTACACATTATGGTCAGTGGTCTAAGATTAAAAATTTATCAATAAATATTTCAAGAGGGGTGTTTTATTTATTTAAAATTCAATTAACTAAATGATCATATCTATCCATTTATGCTAAACGATGCACTAACTCGAAGGAATTCCAAGTTAGGTTCCATAGGTTTTAGTAGGTTTTATAAACTTTCAGATGGATTGTAAATTATAGTAGTTGGTCAAAGATTCTTAGTAGACAGTTCAATAAATATCCTAATTCACATTAAGTAAATAGCATGAAATTATTTTTTTTCATGGTTTGGAAAACCAATTCCTTCATTTTACACATCTTGAATTAAATAAACAACAAAAATATAATGAGAATCCTTTAAAATTCATGAATATCATTTTCATATGGGACACCCTATTTTTCTTTCCCCCTGACTATCGGCCTTCCCACCACTCTCATGCACCCCGTCCTATCGCCCTTAACCTCCCCTCCTCCACATTATCGTCCTTCTTCACAAGTTTTTTCCTTTATTTATTTTCCCCTCACTATCCTACTCATTCACTCTATCAATAATTTCCCACACAAAAACCATCAACACCTCATCCTCAAATTGCGTGGCAAACACACTGATTCTCCTCCACCCAGACATCTGGCAGATGTTCGACAACCACAACTTGTAACTCCTTATTCTTTATAATATAAATTAAGTCTTGTGATTTAACTAGCCTCCAATAATTCCTTATATTCTTCCATCTAGATCTAGTATTGTTCCTAGCACCGAATCATATATCCTTTATTTCACTTCTTTGAGATCAAGTATCTGGTTTTCATAGTCTGGCTTTAGGCCTATCCTATGTGGACCAAAAATACCCTAGATCTTGCTGTCCATGAGAAGATTCAAATACATGAGGTGGTATTGGTTCTCATTATATGGATTCAAATTAAGATCATTATAGTGGTACATGAAGATATGTACCAAGTGTTATTCCTGGAGTTCCTCATTGAATTGGAGCTAGACGTCCATCAGATCACCTTCAGTTTGGGAAATAGGCTATGAGTGCTAACACTTAGAGAGTTTGGTGTGAGGATAGTTACAAATTTATTTATACAAGGTTGATACTCCTCAGAGACGGGCATTGATTTCCCTTGACCCCCCTAGATTTCATGACCCACAGACGACGAAGAGTACCCAACTATGGGGTGCCTCTGTATGGATTTTTTATTACACCCCTGAATGATAAAGGGTTAAATAACTAAATGATATGACTTATGTAAACAAGGTGTACCTTCATTTTCAGGAGTCTACCTAATTAGAACTCCACAGTTAATTGTTCTTGTCATGGAGTAGTGATCAAGATGGGTGACCTTCTGTGGAGTTTCCCATGGTGTGTGTGAGTGAGGAAAAAGTGCACTGGAAAGGATATGTGTTGGCCTATGGGAACTGCCATTAGTCAGATGAACAGTTCGGTCACTTGGGTGGGCCCTAGGGTGGGGACCACGTGTCTGTGGTGAAACTGGTGGTACCTGGTGGGCTAGGACCTGACAACCATGTTATAGCGGGGTGTATATGCTGTTACTATGGCCCAGTTGTTAGATTTGGTATCAGAGGAGGAACCCAAACTTTAGTGTGGCACATTACATGGGTTGATATGTAGGGCCCACAATGAGGATGTTATTCTCTAAAGGGGGGATGAATGTAACACCCCTAATGATAATGTGTTAAATGAATAAATTATATGACTCATGTCAACAAGGTGCACCTTCCATTTCTGGAGCCTTCATGATTAGAACTCCACAGTTAGGTGTGCTTGGGTTGGAGTAGTGATCAGGATGGGTGGCCTTCTGGGATGTTTCCAAGGTGTGTGTCATCGAAGAAAAAACACACTAGAACGGGAATGTGGTGGCATTCAGGGACTACCATTAGTCATATGACCCATTTGGGTATGTGGGTGGGCCCCAAGGTGGGGACCACATGTCTGAGGGGAAACTGGTGGTACCTAGTGGGATAGGACCTGGCTGCAATGTTATGGCGGGGTGTCTATGCTTTCACAAGGAACTAGTTTTTACATTGTTCATCGAGCCTAGGACCATGTTGGGATTTCTAGAGGATATTCTAATGAAGCTTCCAGTGAGATAGAGGTTATCATTCTAGCATCTACCATGGGTGGCCCTACCATCCACATGGAATGACATTTCACACTCTATTACGAGGCTCAAGTGTGAGGGATTGTAGTACATTTATTGGTGGTGGGGGGGGGGGTTCATTTTTCATATTTCATGTATTCTATGAATTTTAGGTGCCTCATATCCCATGTCCTCTCTTTAAAAGATAGATTCCAATGATTTCCTCTTTCTCAAAAAACGGGGCTACTGCGGAAGATCAGGAGGCACAACGAGTGATTTTCCAAGTATGTCAATAATGCTGATGAGGCTCCATATCCTCATGACTCTACCCCACCTTATCATACTAATGTGACACCTACTCCTACTAACCTATCCATAGATCCTACCATCCACTCTTTCAATATGGACAATATCACTACACCACCCCCTTACCATGCTTCTCCATCCAATATTACACCACCTCCCCATTCCGAGACAACACCACCCATTTTATCCACAACATGGTAGGTGACCTAGAGGAACAAAACTATTCATCAGTGTATTCTGGAGAACTAGAGGTGTCTTTGAATTCATTTCAACGTCCATTATGTAGAGACACCCCAATTTAACACCTATTACCAACCACCAGCCATTACACCAACCTACTAACTTCTTATTTCTATAGACCCCACTTAGACCACAATACCCACCCCATCCACCTTATTCTCATAAAATAACGATGTTGAACTTCCTCCAGATCTAACAAACCCTACTTCCCATTAAAATTTTTTGATAGGGCATGCCTGATGGTGAAAGGGCCCTGCTATGCCATCCGCATATCATGTTCCATTCACAAACTAGATACAAAACATTCAAACATGATATGGATCAGTGCCTCCCCTCCACATATGACAATCAATCTAGATGCCAACACCATGATACCTTTTATGGAAATCGATCCACCAACCTCCACCTCTGTTTTAGCCACATATATGGTGTGGAAGATATAAAAACCCATTATTCGAGAGGGTAGATCCAATACTGATAGTGGAAATTATTCCCACATTGTTTATTCTTTTCCATTCATACCCCTCCCCTAATGTATTCTATTTTGGGTGAATTTTTCTACTCACATTATTTCATATTCCTAGATATAACATTTAATATATCTAATGGAAGGGATAATTTTTTTTAATGAATGGCTTGGTTATTTTAATTCTCCATGAATGGCTCGAAGCCATTAAATTTTTATTCATTTTTTATATCCCCCCATTTAAGGGTTAAGGGGGAACCCTTACATGACCCATAGGTTTTTTTACATTACAAAACCTGAAAGTTATAGAAGAATTCATCCCAGAATATGAATTCTTAGAACTACCCCTCTATATCGTCTACATCATGATGTTATCTCTCCACATTCGCATGGTTGTTTGACTAGATTTCATTTCCAGAGATGTACAAGCCCAACACGAATGGAAATTTTTGGACCCTATGTTTCTTCCAAATCCATTAGCTCTTCTCTAGTGAATGCACCTTCTCTGAATCCTCATTTGAAGCCTACTTCTTATAGAGTCTATCTGGTTATTCTTCACAACATGTGGCCCGAAGGCATTAAGGTGGCCTAAAGGCCTTGAGGTGTCCCAAAGGACTTAGATTGGCCCAAAATCCTTACTGACCCGAAGGCTATGGTGGCTTGAAGGCCTGATGGACTCAATGAACAAACCGAAGGCCTAAAGGTTGAATCATATGAATAGTTCCAAATACTATAGTACCGAATAATACCTGCTGCAGCGCCTTCTACATTTTCTTATACAATACCTCTACAATAACCTAAAAATATACCTTTTCGTAGATTTGATCCTAGGTCTCGTGGATTCACATGGAGAATCCCCACAAACCAGGATGGGGATCATGTGATGCTTATTCTCATTCTTATTTTTGAATTCAACATGCCATGTCTCCTTCTTCTGCCTATTCAATGACTGTCACTTAGCCTATTAGGCCACCCATAGTCCTCCCCCCTAAGGCATTTCATCGAGTGGATGATTTATAGATACAACTCATGGTGCTATAGATACGACCTTATCAGTTTCTACTATAGCCACATGAGATGTTTGGTCATGCCATTGTTAATTTTATAAATCCCACAATCACTCATGTAACACCCTGAATTTCTAATGTAAGAACATTGAATTTGATAGCGTGCATGACACCAACACAAATCGCATAAGGGAATATGACATCCAGAGACTTTGCAATATATTTACTATTTTAAATAAATTAAATCTATGATATAACTTCCAATGAATGAAATACCGAATTAGCTCACATCACATACAAAAATGAGTTTCTTCAGTGGTTTGGGTTACATGCAAGACCAAGTATTACCAAAAAAAAGTATATTATTAAAATATTATTATTTAATATAATAATTCTTAACCTAGATGTTAAATTAATGTTTATAAATAGTATTAACTTTCTTATGATTATATAACTTATATATCCAAGAAAATATTTTAACATCCACCGCATACATTTTATAGTTATACGATAAGAAAAAACCTAGTATTACGTATAGAAACATATATTTTAATAATGGTGTGTTTATTTAATTTTAATGGTGAACCAATTTGAAATATAATTTTTGGATATTTTATAGATTTAATTTCAAAGTAAACATCATTTTTGAAAGTTGAATATTAAAATTAACTTATGATGACTTTTTATTATTTTTAAGTGAAGTATCATCAAATTTATTTATATGGTTAAATTATATTTCTAATTAGTTTTAAATTTAAATTAAATAAATTATATATAAATTAATACAATTTAGTTAATTGTAACAAATATCACTTTTTAATTGGATATAAAAACATAATAAATTTTTGAACGTTTTTACTTTAAAAACATGCTTTGTCGTACCGTCTACTAGATTAAATTTTAATTACTTTATGAAACTTATGTGATTTTAATTTTGGAAAATGTATTTCATGTTTAGAATCAGAATAATTTATAATATATAATAAATTCAACTTAGTTTTTGACAAAAAATATCAGTTAATTTAATTATAATTAATTACAACCATTAAGAGAGAAATTAGGTTAACAAGGGACGAAACCTCAGACATAAGGGACAAAATGGACTGGATGCTTGTAAAAAACCATTGGATATAAATAGTTCAATAATATCCTATTTTTTCATGAATATTGACCATAATTGGAGGCACATGATGTAAGGAAACCCTATCAATAATGTTAGCCTTTTTATATTTACAAAAATTCCACTCCTCATCGACCATAAAATGGAACTCAACCCTCCCATTTATTCACACCTCTTGTGTCATTTGGATCATCCAATATCTTCCCAAATAAGATCCTAACTACTCTCCTCTACTCCTAGAATCCACACTTTGGGTAGAAAACAAATCAAGGATGGATTTTCATGTAAACCAAAAGGTGTTGACCAAATAATAGGTAATGTTGTTTAACTATCACTTTAGTTTTATTGGTTTTTACACCCCTTCATTTATTATTATTCCATGATTATATAATAACATCAGTATCATCTATATATATAAGTGTTTTCATGTTAATGGTTTTATATACTCAAACACCCACTTCCATCAAATGGGTAACGAACTTACTATTCGTGTACGACGAACTATCGCCTCGTGAAACGATGTCATTCTATTTTCCTTTACCACTTATCATGGTTGGAAATTATGATGGACAAATTGTTAATATATTATATATATGATATTAATTATGTCATTATTATTATGTAATTTTTATATAACACATATCGTTTTGTGGTCTATTTGGTGTAAATTTGATAACTTCATTTGTGGATGTGTGGACTATTACCTCCACAAAGAGATATGATATGTTCGCATTATATGTGGAATGCATTAAGGATTATTTTTAATAAAAATATGTGATATAAATGACATAAATATGATACTATAATTATAATATACATACATATCATATAATTTTCAGTTTATAAATATGATAAAAAATGGAAGTATCATTTATGCATACGTACAACCTACAGTCTTCATGAACGGTTAATTTGATTTAATATCTAAAATATTATGGATTACTATAAATACATTTATATATAATATTTATATGATAATTAAATCAGGGTTTAAATTATTAATATGATGAAATCATGATTGAGTTAATAATAACAACTATAACAAGTTAAAACGTACCTAAAAAACAAGGCTGCTAACACACAAAACAGTTAAATTAATGAAATATTTTTAACAGATGAGTAATGAGATATTATAAGAAGATAATATCTGTAATTATAAATATGATTATGGTTATTTTATATGTTTGTGACATATATAAAACCATTATACATGATTTCAAATGATTTTCACCTGAAAGGAAATACAAGGTAAGATATTCTTGTCTCACTTTTCATTCTGTGAGGAAAACATAATTTTCACCAATTATTTATTTTGTGTGGTGTGTAAACTATGACTATTTAATTTTATATCATGAATAAATTTATATTAATGGTATTTAGAGTTTCATTTGAATGTATTTCACTCATGGGGATTATAATTCAAAAATTTAACATGTAGTAAGGGATTATTGTCTCATTTTTCTTTCTGTGAGGAATACAAAATGTTCAAAAATTATTTCTTTTTTGTGTTGTATAAATTGATCCTATTGTATTTTATATCATAAATTAATTATTAGTTATGTTATTTAGAGTTTCATATAAAATTATTTCTTCTGTGGAGGTTATAATTCAAATTTTACCATATAGTAAGGGACTTCGTCTCAATTTCCATTTTTTGAGAAATACTTTATTATTATCCACATGAATTCATATATACGGTGTAAAGAAAAAAATTGTTTTCATACAATATACTAATTAATTTTTTATTAATGATATTTTTATCTTCAATTTTAATTATTTCATCTAAGTGGATTTGAATTAAGCGTCACCAGGTGGAAAATAATTTCATATCCCAATTTCATTTTTTGGGTTATATTACTTCCTCGATGACCTAAATATTCTACGATTATGTGTGTCTTGAATTTTTACTATATATTAATTGATTTGAAACTTTTTTTATAGGGATTTAAAATTGAAACACAAAATATATTTATTGATTGATTCTCACATCAAAATTATTGTCTTTTCAAGGGTTTATTTCACAATCTCAGTCTGTTCAAGATTATTTACAAATGAATTTTTATCAGAGGAAATTATTGGATCAATTTTCAATAAATAATTTAAATTTTTATCCTATTTTTATTCATGACATTTTATATTTAATAGTACCATTTTTACACTCTTTGGTAGTCGAATGTTTTAGAAAATGTTTTTATGAAAACCAGACATTATTTTTCTTATTTGATGAAGAACCAGTTTTCTTCTAAATTTTTTTTTTCATAAAAGGATTTGAAAAATATTTTCATTCTTTACAATATGATTTATTAAATTAATTTTGATAATTTTTTTCATTCATTGTTTTTAAAGGATTATATTTTTTTTATTTCCGAACAAGGACTTTCTCTAACCATTTTACGTTCAAAAATGAAGGTTCTTATTTACCTTGTATAACATGTACATATTTACCCATCATAATTTCTTCAATGCTTCTATTTCAAGATTAAAAGGATAAATTTTAATTAAAATATTATCAAAAGTGACTTTCAAGGAAAATTATTTCAAAATTTTTATAAAAAAGGAATGGATATTTTCATAAATAATGTTTTTAAAAGATCATTTTATTATTTTACCATTAATCAATAAAATTTACCATATATTTTTAAAGCACTTGGAATATGTTGTATTTATATGAACATTATTTTTTCTCTAGATTTTTATGATTTCTTTGACCAAGGATAATATTGAGAACCAGTTCCTTGTAACTTTTTAGTTCTCTTGAAATATTCTATATCATTTGTTCATTAGGTAAAAAATTTACCCAAAATATCCACATTATTTATCATAGATATGTTTATTTCCTAAACAATATAGCATTTCTACATATGATATTTACATTGATAGTTATTTCATTAACTGGGGAAATATTTATTAATCCATATTCTTTATTCAATACTGGTATTTGATAAGGAATATCGTTTGTTAATTTAATCAATTAGTCGATATAAGGAATTATTTAGACATGTAGTGATGGGTGGGGCCCATAATTCATATATACCCTTGATACATCAATAGGTTATCCAGAGACAAATCAGTTGTCCATATTAAATATATTTCTGTAGGTTTTTTAAACTCCATGGATGATAGATCCTTACAGAAGAGATTTTCATAGGACTAAGAAATGTCAAAGTCTATGTATTCATTTCATTATCAATTTATTGATTAAATCGAATTTTTTAATGTACTTTACCTTGTTATATTTATTATTAGTTACCCAATTATTTAAATGGCATATGTTTTTAGTTATTTACCTCTCTATATTGTTGGTGCACTTCCTTCTTAGTTTATTGATTACATGGAATGTGTGTTTAGTTATTTTACTTGACATAATGATTATTATAATTGATTAATTAATTATTATTCTATAGTTAAACCTTATTGAGAATTTGAGCTCACCAATATTTTGTTTTCATTTCCCAAGGAATCCTATAAGTGTACTAAGAAAGATATGCAAGGATATACTTGATGGAATAAATTTATTATCAAAAAAAATTATGTTGTAATTAGTGTATTCAATTGTAATGCAAGAATCATTTATATATGTGGTTTAAGAAGAATACTAAACTATTTGATTATTTGGGATTTTATTCATTGCAATCATTCCAATGTAATGGTAGTAGACACCTGTTTTGGGATTCTCGGATTGGGTTTCTACAGTGGGTATTAGAAGAAGTTTAGTAGCAATTTTGGAAACTAGATTTAGAAACTAGAGATTAGAGAACATAACCCTAATATATATTTTGAGGATTATAGAATAACATACTAGAATTTTGGAAATGTATGGATCATGTGGATATTCCTTGAATAAAATCTTTTTCTAGATACTATAAGTGGAAATGGTTCTAGAGTAGATGTACATAGGGGTAACTACTATGAGAATATGTGTCGGGACTCACATGAATGTATCTTGGTTCATGAAAATGGTCCTTACTAAATACATGGTTTGAAACTCCTAGGGGATATAATTAGGATAATTCACATTTTATTTAAAATCCATTATTAAGGATTTGAATATATAATATGTAACCCAGGTTAAACCTACCTTGGTTTATATTTAAAATAATGTGTCATGATTTAAACATCATGTAAAATATTATACATTTTTCTTACTGTGACTATTAATCAAACTATTATTTCTAGTTTTAATGAATGGATGGAAATCGATGGATTCAAGTTAACAATGAACATGAAGGAAGAGGTGGTGATAATGAGAAACCAAATGATGTTTTGATAGGGGTGAAATATATCATGTTTATGCATAATAAATTTTCCTAAAATATGATTAAAAACATATACTTTAACCAACTTCTGGAAACACTAAATAATATAAGGATGGAGTTTTATAAGATCTCTAGTAGTGGAGACCGTAGAGAAACTGGGGTTAGATTTATCTCATGAAATAAATGTGGATGGAGACATCCAGGAAAGTGTCTCAATGGAATGGGAAAATAAATTATTTGTGGGAAATAAGGAAATAAAGAAAATAATTGCTGAGAAAAAATAAACATACAATAAAAGGAAATAAAACTCATCCTAGGGGTCCATTTGTAGTTAATTGTGGGGAACTGAGGCATTACCCGAGTCAATAACCTCTTCTATTGGATAAATTTTAGAATATGGAAGGAACATTTTTGAAATAAAGGGATAAAGTATTTATGTAATGGGGATGTATTAAAAACCATAGTTAAAATGTTAATAACCTTATTAAAAAGATATCCATCATATTTATTTAGGAAATTATATTAATATAGTTTTTGAAAAAGGAAATACATTATGTCAAGGGAAAACCAATCAAATATGGAAAGCTGGTGGGGCTTGAACCCATGATCGAAGGAAGATAAGGGTTCTATGCTTACCACTATCCTACGTGATCTCCTGGTTAATGTGTAATTATTTATTAGTTAAAAAATTGATAAATAATTTTTAATGATGAACTAGTGGTGTTACCTTTTTCGATTTAGATATTAATTCCTTTACAATATTACTTTTTGAAAATAGTTAGAGAAAAATTTAAAGAAATGTTTTATAGACCTCATGATAAAAAAGGTAAATTTTAGTTAATTAGGCATATGAATTAATGTTAGGATATCTATTTCATAGAGAAAGGTAAGAGTTAGAATTTGATCGAAGAAAAACCAAATTGTGAAATTTTTCATATGAAATTGAAACACAAAAATTATATAAATTTCCTTATATTATTGGTCAATACAAGAACACATTAATAGTAGAAAAAGGATATTAGAAAAAATTAGTCCTAATACCTTCATTTTTTTTAATTTACGGTCTTCTAAATCATCATATATATATAGCTTTAAGGCCCTCAACATTCCACTGATAATTCATTTTTTTGTGATTGATGACCTCCATCACTCTATAAATATTTATGCTTTTACACCACATTCATATATCCACATTCCAGTAATGTTCTCCCACTTAGAAACTAAGTCATATGTTAGTACATGTGACCTTGTAATTCGAATTCATTATTTTCTAGAGGATGATTTATAAAACCATCACACGATGTGGTATTTCAAAATAGGAAATGTCAAAAAATATGTTACGAAGATCATGTTTAAATTTTAAGGATGAAATTTATTTAAGGTGGGGAGAATGTGAAACCCCAAAATTAAAGTGTAGGAATATTGTATCCGATAATTTGTATAACACAGAACAACAAGTGTGTATAGGAAAATAATATCCTGAGAATTTATAATATATTTATTATTTTAAAGAAATTAAATCTATGATAAAACTTAAAATTCTTGAAATAAAGTGTTTTCTTAAATTTCCCACAATATTTAGTTTCTTAAATGTCTTTCATTAAACACAATTCCAATGTTTACCAATCAACAATATGTAATTAAAACATTATTATTTAATATAATAAGACTTAAACTAGCTGTTTAATTTGCGGTTCTGAATAATATTAACTGAATTATGATAATATATATATATATATATTTTCCAATCAAATATTTTTACATTCATCCAATATATCTTATAGTCATAAGAAAAGAATGAACCCAATATTACGCACAAAAACCTATATTTTTATAATATAACTTTTTCCGTTGTTTAATGGTGTATCTATTTTAAATCCAATTTTGGAAATTTTATAAATTTTATATGTCAAAATAAACTTCATTTTTTAATTACTAATTTAAAATTCATGTTAGGGCGAATTTGATGTATTTTTATATGAAGTTTCATTTTTTTATCAAAAGTGAAAAATACTGAATTTTAATCCAAAACTACTATTTCATATAATTTATTTATAAAGTTAATTTTTAATTTTTTTTTAATTTTTAATAAGATCAATTTTATATCGATTAATAAAATTTATGTCATTGTAAAAAATTTTAATTTGGAATTGGATATAAAAGCTTGGTGAACTTTGGAAACCCGCATTGTCGTCCCGTCAGTGGGATTAATTTTAAATTAATTTTTTCCACTTCTGTGATTGAAATTTGGAAAAATGAATTCCATATTTTGAATAATAATAATTTATAATGTCTATTAATTTCAAATTATTTTTTTACCAAAAATATTATATAAATTAATTGAAATTAAATACATCGATTAAGAGAGAAATTAGTTGGAAAGGGACTAAAACTCAAGCATAAGGGAAAACATGACCTAGAAACATTTCCAAAACCATTTTTAGACATATTTCAACCATATAATCATATGAATAAATTATCAACCATTATTTGAGGTACATTATTTAAGAGATACCTCTCAATAGTCTTTGGCTTCGTATATTTACAAGAATGCAACACCTCCTCCACTATAAAAAGGCACTCAACACTTGAACATATTCACAACTCTAAATCCATTTATCTCCTGAAAAATCTTCCCAAATAAGATTAAAACTTCCCTCTACTACTCATATAATCCTCAATTTAGGATGAAAGGAAAATAAGGACGTGTTTTGGTATAAACCAAAAGGATTTACAAAAATAAGAGGTAACATTCTTCAACAATCAATTTAGTTTTATTTGTTTCTCCACCCATTAATTTATTATTATTTCACATAAATATAATATTATAATTATTTTTAACATGATTAATTGTTTTTTATTTTAAGGTTTCTACCTACACCTAAACACACTTCTTCAAATGGGTTACAGACTTACCATTCGTGAATTGAAAACTGCTACGTCATGAAAAGATGTCATTAGTTTTTACTTTAAGACCTCTCATGGTAGAGAATTATGATGGAAACATTGTTTCTATTTGATATATTCTATATTTGATATTCTTTTATTCTTCTTTAATTTATATATAACACATACCTTTATAATTTCTATTTGGTTTAAATAGGATAACTTCATTTGTGGACATGTTGACTACCACCTCCTCAATGCAATATGATTCATTCAAATTATACATGGAATTTATTAAAGATGTTATTAAAAAAAGATATATATATGAAACAAATATGATACTTTAATTATAATATACACATATATCATTTAATTTTCATTATTTGAGTTGTGAATTTAATTACTTATATCCAAATAATATGGAATATTATAAATACATATAAAATATATATTTATGAAAATTAAAACATGTTTTAAATTCTCTATATGAAGAAATAATGGTCAACATAATAATAACAAATAGTAACAAGTCAAAACATACTCGACAAACTTGGAAATTAACACCTAAATAGTGAAAATAATGAAGAAATTATAACAAACGTGTAATGAGATATTATAAGAAGATAATATTTGAAATAGTAAATAATTATGGTTTTTTTAAAATTTTATATTATTTTAAAATCATTATACAAGAATTTAAAGTATGCAGACCTGAAAGAAACACAAGGTAAGGGATTCTTGCCTCACTTTTCTTTCTGTGAGGCATTCATCATTTTCTCTACTTATTTATTTTTTGTGGTCTATATACATAACCTATTTCATTTTATATCATGAATAAATTTATATTCATGGTATTTATAATTTCAATTGAAATTATATCTTTTATTGTTATTATAATTCAAAATATACCAAGTAGCAGGGGATTCTAGTCTCACTTTTCATTCTGTGATGCAAACACCATTTCCACTACTTATTTCTTTTGTGTGGTGTATATACCGAACCTATTTTATTTTATTTCATGATAAAAATTTTCTTTATGTTATTAAGAGTTTCATTTTTAATTATTTCGTTTTTGGTGATTATTATTCAAAAGTTACCAAGTTGTAAGGGACATCATCTAAATTTTGAATCTTTAAGAAATACATTATTGTTGTGCACAAAAATTCTTATATACGGTGTAAATAATACCACTTTAATATATATTAAAATGATTCATTAATTATTCATGATATTTGTTGTTTCATGTTTAATTATTTCATCTAAGGGGATTTGAGTTAAGCATTACCAAGTGGAAAATAATTTCATAACCCAATTTATTTCTTTGGGCTATATTACTTCAACGTTGTCATTAATATTCTATGATTAAGTGTGAAATAATTTTTTCCATATATTTTTATACTTAAAATTTTTATGTGGATTTAAATTTGACACACATAATAAATTTATGGATTTATTCTCACATAAATGTTATGGTCTTTTCAAAGGTTTATTTTTACAATCTAATTTTGTTTGGAATTTTTTACACTTGAACTTCATTCAGAGGAAATTATTAAATAATTTTTTTAAAAATCCTATAAATTTATTATATTTTTCTATTCATGACCTTTTATAAGTAATAGTAACATTTTTTCACCATTTGGTACTCTTAATGGTTTATAAATTGTTTTTACGAAAACCCGAATTTATTTTTCCGTCTAGTCAAAGAACCTATTTTTTGCTAAAAACCAATTTTCAAAAAATGTTTTCAAAGCAGTTTTTAAACATTCCATTTTTTATTGAAGTAATTTTTTCTATTTTTATATTTATCAAAAAATTCAACAAAATATTCTTTTCTCTTTCCGAACTAGTCATTTTTCTATCCTTTTTACCTCGAAAAAGGAATATTCTTTTTACCATATATGACATGTACATATTTAACCTATATCATTTATTAAAATATTAATTTTTCAAGTATAAATGGTTAATTTTTAAATAAAATCATTTAAAAACTGATTTTGAATGAAAAGGAATTCAATTTTTTTAGAATGAAAAGGATATTTTCCTCAGGAATTTTTTAAAAGATCATTTTATAGAATTTCCATTCATCAACGACAACAGCCATTTATGTTTACACCGCTAGGGATACATTGTATTGATACCATCTTTTTTTGGATGGTTTGTGATTTCATTGACCAAGAATTGTATTGAAATTCACTTCCCTGATTCCTTTTAGTCCCCTTGAAATATTGAATTTCTTAGGATCATTAGACATTAATTTTCCCCTAAATATCCATATTATTTATTATAGATATGTTTATTTCTTAAATCGTATACAATTTCTACATACAGTATTTACATTTATGGTTATTTTATTAACTTAGGAAACATTTATAAATCCATATTCTTTTTTAAATACAAATATTAGAGTAGGTATATTTTTTTATTAATTAAATTGATTACTTGATATGAGGAATGATTTGGACATGTGTGGATAGGTGGGGCCTAGAATTTATAGAGCCCCTAGATGCATCAAACGTTTCTCATGAGACAAATCAATTACACAAATTATGTTGGTTTTTACCTACGGTTTTAAACCTTAGAGAGGATATATCTTGATGGTAGAGGTTTTCATGTTCTTGAGACATGACTTATGATAATTAAGAATTTCCATAATTTATATTTAGTATTTATCATTCAGGATATTTTCACTATGAAAAAGTCTATGAATTAATTTTTTTCCCATTTTATTGATAAAAAGGAAATTGTTTTAGCTTCCTTACTTCTTTATATTGATTATTCATTATTTAGTTATTTAAATGGAATGTGTTTTATGTTATTTACCTTGTTATATTGTTTATGCAATTCCTTCTCAGTTTATTTATTACATAGAATATGTGTTCAAATATTTACCTTATCATAATGATTATTCTCATTGATTAATAATTTATACTCCTATAACTAACGCTTACTGAGCATTTGAGCTCACCCTTATTTTATATCCATTTCCATAGGAATTCATGAAGTGTAATAAGAAAGATAATCAATGATACTCTAGATGGAATAATGTTATTTTCAAAAAATATATTTTATAATTAGTGTATTTAATTGTAATGTAAGACTCATGTATGTATCAGGTTTAAAAATCATACTAAACTATTTGATCCTTTGGGATTTGATTCCATGTAATCATGACTATGTAATGGTAGTGGAAACCAACTTTGGGATTATGGGATTAGTTCACTATAATCCACATGAGTTTGAGGATATAACCTCCAGTTACTAGAAGAGATAATGGACCAGTGAGATGATGGATGCCATTAACTGGTCTTTTGTCCATATATTTGGATGACCATGTAATTATTAGCACTTTATGGGAGGAAACCCATATTTTTGTCTTTTGAGTATTTTCTATGTTTCTTTGGGCCATTTATTTTTATCTCTTTTTCATTTTCGGATCAACATTCATTCGAGACTTTGTTATAGCATGATCCATGAATTTATTTGAGAACCTTTATTCATATTTTTATTGTGTTTACATACCCATTTTTCTATATCCATATTACGTATCTCTTATATGATAATAGTTTATCCAGTACATGTATTTGGCTTCTAATATTTTTTTCAAGTTCCCTATTTCACACCACCATCCATAATTTTCTACCATGACATAAAATTCTTTTACATGGGGCTCTCAACTACCTAATTTAAATTAATAATTTTTATTTTGAGTCTATCTATGGTATTATTGCATTCTCTCCAATGTTGCTTTATAAAAAGTGTTAACACTATTTCATTTTGAGTGTTGGGGAGACATTATTGAGATTTATTATGTTTAAACCTAGATCATTTCTTGTTTTCAATATCCTAGGATACAATTCTCATTTAAATCTATTCTTAAATTGAAATATCATTATACCCATTTAAAAAAGGCAATATTTAGTTGGAAAATATTAAAATATATTTTTATTTCTTATTATAATTTTTATATGATAACATATTTGATAATTTATTTCTGATTCTTATTTCATTCATTTTATTTTGAATGACTTATTAATTTTTTTATTCCCTAAATGATTGCAATATTTTTTATTCTATTTCTTGAGAGGATTCTAGAACTACATTGTAATATTATTTTATAATCATATAACATAATAGATACATAGGTCATGTAAACCTATCATAACTTGTATTGTTATTTTATCAAGGATATGAATAAATAAATATAATGTCAAAATGATTAAGGCAATATTTTTTGAGCTATTTATCTTAAAACCCATCTGTAAATTTATAATTCTTAATATCATAGAAGCCTTGAATGATCTTTTCAGTATTTATTCATGTTAAAATAATATTTTATCTTTTCCAACACTAAAATTTATATAATTACATGATTTTCACTTGAATAAGTGTGGGGAATATTCTCATCACTGATGAAAATGTGATTATTTTTACTGAGAAGATGCAAATTTACTTTATTACATGATTTGTGGGAAGTGGTAAAACGTTTTTTTGATATACCATTCTTGATTATCCTTTTAATATATATATATATATATATTGTTTGTGTATTAGTAAGGTAAAAAATCACCATTACCATATTTATTAATTCTATCATGGATCAAATGTGGTTAGGCGATGGATTAAGGATCCATCCTAACCATGAATGTTGAAAAAAAGAAGAAACAAAAGAAAGGGTATACTTTCACTTCACTTTTATGACACATCCACCAACCTTCCCTGATCCTTTGGGATTGTGGATATGCCTATTTTTGGAGGAGGTTATTCATTATGTTATTCCTGAGGATCTGGTATTATACTTGAGAGTTTACCTCCTTTTACGTCATTATTTTTATCATCTAACCTCATACCCTCTGGCATAGAGTCATTTTAACCTTATTATTAAATCCTTAATGTTTAATTGTGTGTTTGTACTTACAGAGGAGATACGTTAGAACCAATATGATCCTATGGTTAGGAACATGTATTGGCTATATGATCATAACTCTAGTTTCATTTTTCCTTGAGTGAAGTGAGAGAATTCATGGTGAGAAAATTATAGTAAGGGTATAGATTATAAGGAACAACTAAGAAATTATAATTAAAAGAAGGATCTGAATAAATAAATTAACAATGAGTCATGACTAATTTTATCTCCATGAGCTATTTTGGAGGAATAGATTTTTTCTCTAACACATAGTTTTATTTTCTTGGTTATAATTCATGTTTCTTGCTTGAAATTTTTTTCATATGGAATCCTTGTTGAGATGCTTTTTTATCGGGGTTAAGAAAGTGTTCAAGTGTGGGGATATTTGATAAGTTCAATTCATATATATATATATTGGATAACTTTATTTAAGGTTTATTCATGATTTATTCAATAATTCATTTGTTTTTTTACAAAAAATAGGAAATAAATTATCAAAATTGGATCTATTGTAATTTCATTAATTTTTATAAATTACATGTCATGAAACCTGTTAACTATGAAAATTCATTGAAAACATGATACCTGTAGACTGAAGGCTAACCCATGAAACTAGTTAAGTTGTGAAATACTCTAAAAAAATAAATTCATGACGTGAATCCATTACATGACGTGAATCCATTACATGACATGCACATTTTTAATTCTGAACCCATTGAAAGATACAAGTCATGAAATTGAAGAGATACAATATTTCTAGAGATTTTTGAGTATCTGATTACATTATGTGAATTTCTATTATAATAACTTAAAGTTCTGAGGATGAAATATTTTGAAGAAGTATCACAATGTGATATTTTTTCATGTCATGAGACATATGGGATTATTTATATGTAACACTTGCTGAGAGATGAAAGAAGGTCAAATATTTCACCATTATTTAACAATTTATTCTTCCCACCTTACCAGACCTTGTTTTCTTGTTTTTATTTCTTTACTTTTCTAATCCTTTTACTACTATACATAATTATAAAGACTAGAAGGTTGCTTGTTCTTGTTCTAACTCCTATTTAAATTCCAATTTCTACTTTAAACCTTGATTGTTGCATATCTTTTCTTGTTCCATTATTCTGGTAAGTTAGTTTATTGATTTTAAGCTAATCGAATCATGGATTTATTTAATATGAATTTTTTAATTAATATTTCAAGCATGTTTCCTATTTCCATTTTATATAATAATGTCTTTATCATGGATGTCTAATCTAATAGGGTTAAAGGTCAAGAGTAGCGGTGGATTAAACCTAATGAATACATAAATCAAAACATGGGTAACACTTTGGATATAAATTAGGTTATGAATTCTTATTAATGGTCTTCTTTTCACAACCTTGATCTGGTGAATTAAAATAGAAATACCCTAACCAGATTGGATTTAATCAAGCTAGGACCAATAGCTTGTGATGCTTTCTATCTTTGAAGATGTTCTTATTGAACCTAGGTTTCTGATTACCTCTAGAATAAAGAGTAGATTATTGATTAGGTAGATACAATTGGTATAACAAAACCAATTGGTTTCCTCCGAACCGCTTTGTATCCTAGGTCTTAGGACTATCCCAAGCTAGATCTAGGAATACCTTTTTCTTATGCCTTGCAATTAATCCCAATACCATAAATTTATTCTGATGTAAAACTGAACAATGAAATCCTTAGAAAACAAATACTATGAGATTCACATGAGGAATCCATCTGTCAGGTTCTAATATCTAGGATACCAGATATTTTTGATTTTACCTATGGGTTCACTAATATTCTTCCACTATGATACACCTTTATTACTAGTGTAGTTTGGGATTTATGAATTTCTAATCAAATCAATTACTATTCTGAAATAATGACACTATGTTGGACTATCATGGATATATGAAAAAAGTGTTGTTTTGAACTTAAATGTAACCCCTTAATTTTTTTGAATAGCTGAATTGAAAATCTAATTGAAGGAAAATGGCATCCAACTGTAGGATTAAACATTAGAGTATTTTTTTTGTTTTAAGTGTGGGGGAGAGGGGTCTAAAAATGTTTCATAACTCTGATTGAATGTTGTACACATAAAACCCCCATTTTTTATTTTCAAATCTACCTCCATTTCAACCACATTTTATGATCATCTCATTATTAATAAATAAATTTTTTGTCTTATTTTAGTATAGTAGGAAAATTTAATTTCATTATTTTCCTAAGGAGATAATGTTGTACTCATTTTGAGGGATTTATCCAGTTATGAAGTTGTTATAATTGAATGAATGATGAGTTATTTTTTCAATTGTTTTTACAAAAATACAAGTTCAGAACAAGGAAATGGAGTGCGATGGGTATTATTTTTATATAATTGATATTTTAATTTTAGGAAACTAAATCCTTTAACTTAAACTTAGTGTACACAACCTTTTTGAAAAAATTACCTCAGAGATCCAACTAAAATGAAAATCATATAGGTTCCTAGAAACTGGAATAAAATGGATGATTGGGATCCCATGGTGAATCTCCAAAATGTTATTCAATGGATGTGTTTGGTAAATAAATAAAATATATTTGTTAATATAATAAGTTATTTTTATTTTGGTATAAAAAATATATATATTTGAAAAATAAATACTGTTCATATTTTTAAAAATTTATTTCTTTAAGGTGAGGGAAATATTGAACCCAAATAAATTATGTGTCAATTGAATTATAAAATAATCTTTTTATTTTATTTAATTCAATGAAGAATGGATCATTAATTTTTATAACATAGGGGAGAGTTATAATTGAATGTGAAACTTTTTAATAATTTAATCCCATTTAAATGTAGCATTTATTCACTCCCAAAATTGAAAATTGAATTTGGTTAAAGTAGGAAAATGATAATAATTCATATAAGAGGAAATACTTTTTTAGTCAATAGATGGTACATTTATTTTCTTGAAATCTAGTGTGTATTTTTACATGAAGAAGATAATCATTTATAGGACTACTTATAAATAAATAAGTTAAAATAATAAAAATTTACTAGGAGTGTAATTGATTTATTTTATGGGAATTTGACGTTACATTATTCTACCCAAAATTTACATATCTATTTTGTTGATTAAATTTTTATTTTGAAGAGAAACATACTTAAAAAGAGAAATTTTTAATGTTTTAACATTTAGTGCTAAATCTATCAGTCTTTAAAAATAATAATAAAAATGTAGATTTTTTGGTTATTTAATAATAAATGTACATTACTTTATTTTTCTATATTTTTTATGAACAAATTTTTTAAGAGGGTTTAGTCAAATATTATTACATTGAATATTATTTGTTATAATTTTTTTGTGGTATATACAAATAAGAATTTATAAATTGAAGTGCTATATTTTTTACCATTTTTTTATTTTAAATGAACATTTATTTTTTAAAAATTACAATATTTTCTGTTGGTTTGGATTTCTTCTTCTATATTTCTAAAATTTAAATTATGTTTTCTATGAAGTTTTTTTATTTGACAATGCAGTTATTTTTTGTGTTTTTGAATTGATAATTTTCAGTGAATTATTATTATTTTTTTAGGACCCATGTGAAAATTTAGTAAAAAGTGAAACATACCATATGAAGTATTCCTTATTCACTCAAATAAATGTGAGTAACATACTGCATGAAATTATCACATTTGAGAAACAAAATTACAGAGGAATGAAGTTACCACAAGGCATACCCACAGTCACTTATGTTTGTGAAAGTGATAAATTTAACATGTCATTCCAACCTACTGAAATTGATCACAACTAGTGAAAACCTAACATTCATACTATGTCCAAGTGACTACATCCTCAAACTGTCATGTAATCATATTCTACTTCACAATGACTTTAGTTACCGTATGAATAAAACCTCAGGTGATCATAAGAGATTACAACTATTCCAAGATAATTATGAAGCATCCCAAATACCATTCATACATGGAGTAACTGATTATATACCCAAGAATGACTAGAAAATAAAATTTAGATAACATGAACATGAGTTGAAATTTAAATCATAGGGAATGTCTATTGATCTTGAAGGAGATGAAACTAATTTCTAGACTGGAAGAAGAAGACAAACTGCTTGAAGCTCAAACACCTATTCTGTTAAAGCCTAAGTGGATTCATTATGTGTTTGAAATTTTTGAGTATGTGAGATTGAATACAACATGACTTGACTAAAGTAGATGGACTTGATTGAATGATCTCAACCTAGGAAGATGTCTGAGCCCGATGCAAGAAAAACATCTTGAGATTTTTTAAGAAACTTTCATCCATTATTTGATATCCTTAACTGAGATCACCCAAAGACATGGGAGGATAACCAAAAGTCGTTATGATCTCAATAATTCGATGATTAAAAGAAAATTCTATATCCACCATTTATTTGAACCTAAGACTGGTGCACTAAAGAAGGATGGATATTAAATTTTTGAATTTGTATAAAGATGAATATGATCACAATGAAACACTGCTACTTTTTAATGTGTTGAATGGGGATAAAAATGAGATATGGTTAAGGTTGTTATCAAATAATGGATTATTTATATTCTATGGGTATATTATGGGTTAGAATAATTGTAACTTGATCTCCACAATAAGGTGACAATGATAATTTGTGGAGGTGCACTGGAGGTGCTCAATGAAATTCTCAAATAACAATCCACCCTTTCCAAACTGAACCTATTTACTGAGCCTAAAAAGGATGGACAAGTTATTCTTACATAATACAATGGAGCTATGATTGATTTAAAATTTCATTGAACCACAATGTGTTGGTAAAAAATCAAAATTGGGTCAAACAAAGATCTAAAATCATGGATGCGTTGACTGCAAAATTTTGTGATGGATATAATATCTTTTTGTAGGTATGAAGATGATATGGACCTCATTATTCCCCAATGCACTAGATACACACTCAACAAAATTCTATGGATGTGGAAGTCCCATGATGAATAAATATATACCATTTCGGATAAGTTTGGGGAATTGATGTACACCTTAATATTTTTTAATAATCATCATAAATTTGGTCTTGCTCGTGGAAAAGTGATTAGGCCATAATTGGGATGGGATTATGGATGGTGAGTACCTATACAAAATCCAAATAGTATTCCATGGCCTGAAAATAAAATATATTTTCTCATTGGTTCGTTAAAATTCAGATATCAATAAATTTAATCGAAGAAGAAAAAATTGAAGAGAGAGGGAAATTTCTTAATCAGGGAAAATTGACCTGAATAATAACATTCAATCTTTGTTCTATTTTCTACCTAAATTATTAAAAATTATTATAATCAAAAGAATTGGATCATGGGAATATATGGAATATCTGATCATTTTCACTTAGCGATCATGACCTATGAACATTTTAGGAGGAGAAAATATAGTATTTGGATCTTGGTCACAACATTTCATTGAAAAATTAGAGGTGATGTTCAATTATTTATGATTAGATTACTGTTTTCACTATGAGTTCACTAAAATATAGTGACAATAACCTCAAAGTGATCCTTATTTTTTTTGTCCTAGGTATTTTATGATGTCATTAGATTTCGTTTTTTATTTTTGAATAAGAGGATTATCTCCTCTCTAAGTAGAGGATATTCCCTGACATAGAATCTACTTGCGATTCCTGGAGACTAGACCATACTCTATCTTCTCATCCCTCATTTCTCAAACATTGTATTTCTGGTTCTATTTTATAAATAGATGTGGAATGTTCATTCCTCCACCTCCTCCTGTGTCATGATCTACAACCCTCATAGATGAAGGGATAACTCACGATTCCTGAGCCCTGGTGTTATGTTCCAATGCAACTTGGAGATCTAAAATTCATGCTTATCATCATCCTTCTTCCTTGCACTTAGACAACAATGAAAATGTAAGTGGAGATGAGAGAAAAAAATAAACCAATGATAGTTTTTATTACACTTTCCCCTTACATTTTTATCCAATTATATTCATCGATCACTTGAGTGAGTGTTAGAGAATGGTTGTGTGACTAAATTTCTAATATAGATCACTTCATCCAAGAAGACATTCGGGGTTGGAGTTGTCTGATTAGGTGATCCTTTACATTTGGGAGAGTATTTTTTTTACAAGAAGAGATTTTGTGCTAAGGTGTTCATAATATTGGGTGAGGGTGGTGTGTGACTTGAGATATTGAGCATTCATTGAGTGAGGGTGGTAAATTATCTAATCCATATGACACCTGTCATAGGTAGTTAAAGAGTGGAATGAACTAGATCTTGGTATTTTTCATGGTAAATTTTTTTCTCATATTTTTCCTTTTTTTATTGTTTTTCCACTATTTAATTAATCTTTTCCCCATCACCCCTGTGATTTTTATCACATTCTCTGCATGTTTTAATTTTTTCCTTTCAAATTTATATAAAAATTCAATTTGTTTTGGAAAAGAACTAGGATGAGAAAGATGGCATCCTTATGATTGACCCCAAGGTTAGCCACTAGGATATATCTATGACATTATAAATGTATTTGTGACCATATGCACGACACGTATGAATTCATCAATTCCAAAAATTCCCTTCACAATTTTTTAAGAAAAAGGTGTTGAGGGTATTAATTCCTTCCATCCAACACCAATAGATGTGACCCTCCCTTATTATTAATTGAATACCTATCTCTAAACCTCCCCAATTTTGCATCCTCCCTCCCCTTAAATTTCTCTCGGTTTTTTCTCCTTTCTCCATGTCTCTTTTGGTAGCCGTCAATGAGTAAAAAAATTCAAGCATTATTTGAAAGTATTTTTTCTAATTTATTTTAATATTTTTTAGTTGATTATTTGTTATTATAATTTAATTATTTTTTACTAATTTTTTTAATTATATGTAATTTTTAAATAAAATTTATATTAATGAGTAATTAATTATTATTTATCAAGGAATATTTAGTAATTAATTATTAATTAGTCATAATTAGTAATATAAAAATAAATATGAATGATTATTATTTAATATCATTTATTAGTTTGTAATAAGTAGTAAGCAATAATTATTGAATAATATATAATTATGTAAGAAATAATTGTTAACTAAAAAAAATTAAATAATTATCTAATGGTTAACTAATAAATAAATACTTATTAACTATTAAATAACTATTAACTAATATCCACTAACTAACGAATAAGAAACTAATAATGAACTAATTATTAAATAATAGTAAAAAATAATAAGTTATTATTTAATAGTTATTAACTATTGAATAAATATTAATTAACTTATGAATAACTAATGATTAAATATTGTTTAACTAGTGATTAACTAGTGATTAACTAGTGATTAACTAGTGATTGACTAGTGATTAACTAGTTATTAATTAGCAATTATATAATGGTTTAGTAGTGATTTCCTAGTGATTCAATAATGATTAACTATTAAATAGTTGTTCTTTCATATTAATTAAATAATGATTAACTAATGATTAATAATTATTTAACAATGATTTAACTATTATTTAACGAAAAATTAACTATTATTTGACTATTAAATATATATTATTTAACTATAAATTAATATTCATTAACTAATGTGTTAATATTAATAAAATAAATTTTAACTAATAAATAACCAATAGTTAACCACTAAATAACTAATTAGTAATTACTAACTAATTAATAAGTAACTAATAGTTGACTATTAATTATCTAGTTATTAAATATTAACCAACTAATCAATAATCATTAATTATGTAACGATTAAATATTAATTAAGTAATGATTAAATAATTTTGAAATAATGATTAACTTTGGATTAATTAATTCTTAACTAATAATTATCTAAAAATTAACTATCGGCTAACCATTAATTAACTAATGAATAAATACTAATTAACTATTTATCAACTAAATATTACTAATTTTTATATAATCATTGAATAATGAATAATTGATCATTAACTTAACTAATCATTAACAAACAATTAAGAAATTAATAACTAATGTTAATTAACTATATGTTAACTAATAATATGATATTAGTTAAATGTTAATTTACCATTAATTAACTATTACCTAAGTATTCATTTGATATTTATTAAAGGGTAAATAACTATTTATTCATTAATTACTAACTTAATTAATAATAAATAGATAACAATTACTAATACCATTACCATAAAAGAACTGCACACTTTGTCAACATTTATTCCTACACAATTGTTCCTTGTAATGAATATTGTTGATCAATAAATTAAAAAAGTAATGATTGTGTGGTTATCTATGTAATGAAATCCTTGTATGTATATAAACAAGTGGATGTAGTCTCTAGAATAGATTCACCGAGGGGTAGTAACCCTAAAAGGGTCATATTGATTATTAACCCAATCATCACTTAGTGTAGAGTAAAGAAGCCTAACTGCACACCCGGATTGACACTCCCAAGGGATCTTATTTCATTATTAACATTCTATTTAGTCCGATAAACTCACACTAATTAATATCTTTAGATACCTTTAGGAATATTAAAATCTGTACTGTGAAATATCATTGAAAAAATTGGTTAAAATTTAAAACATAAGAAAATGTTCTAAAATTTCAATAAAATAATTATTGTGCGGTTTTACAAGAAATAAAATATCTATTTGGATACTAAAAGTGGATTTAGGCTCGCAAATAGATGCAACTAGGTGTAATAACCCTGATAGGGGAATATTGGATATTAACTCAATTTTCACTCATTACATGACAAAGTGGCCAAATTGCACACCGAGTTTGGCACTCCCATGGGAGTCGCTTCTTTAATAACATTCTATTTAATCCAACAAACTCACACTAATTAATATTCTTAGAAACCATCAATAATATTAAATTTTGGACTATGTATCATTAGTTCAAAAATTAGGGACAAGTCTAAGCATAAAAAAATAATCTAAAATTTTAGCAATGTAAAGAGAGTGTAGTTTTCAGGGGAATAAAATCCATGTTTGGATACTAATATTGTATTAATTATCTATAACATATTAAAATAGGGGTAATAACCCTCAAATTGGAATATTAAGTATTAAATTAATCTCCACATTGTACTTGATAAAGGGAAATAACTCTGCATCTTTTTTAACACTCTCAAGGGACCTTCTTTCATTAATCACATTCTATTTACTACACCAAACTCATAAAAATTAATATCATTATATATCTTTTGTAATATTAAAATGTTTACTACAAAACATTAGTGAAAATATTATGGATACATCTAAATGTTAGAAAATTTTATAAAATATCATTAATGTGAATATTGTGTGGTATTCAATCAATGACATCCCTATCTACATACAATAAGTTGATGTAGGCTCTGAAACAGATGAAAATAAGGGTAATAACCTTGGAAGGTGATTATTGGGTATTAAATAAATCATCACTTAGTGAATAACAAAGTAGAAAAACTATACACATGGTTTAAGACTCTTAGGTTACCTAATTTCATTAATCACATTTTATTTATAAAATATTGAACTTATAATTTTATCTTTGTACTGTGAAATAAAATTACACAATTATTCCACGAATAAACCTATATGATTATTCTTTATATTCAATGTTGTTTACACTATAGTAATAAGGACAAGAAAACAAATTTTCACATAGAAAATCTTGATAGTGTATGTATGCTGCTATGAGAAATATATTAAAACTGATCAAGGTGCTTCAAATAGTATACAACTAACATGAACAGTTATCATTAGTATTGTGTCACCCTAAGATATCTTCAAGAAAGAATTCAAAGTTAGTTAAATCTAAGACCTAATCAGGATATTTAGTTTTCAAGCTATATACATTTACAATTCTGGGATAGCATATGGAATCTAGATGATACACTAGCTGATGATGATGACTAGTTACAAGAAATGATATTATTTAACCAATGGCTATATAATTATTTCGTGGAGTAATATGTGGATGTTCCTACTTTCCAATGGTAGGATTCTATTATACAATGGCTAATATATAAAAAATTCATCAAATAAGGTCTATCCCAATGATATTCTACTTCTCTATATAATATTGAATAAGGAAAAAAAGTTGATACCCTAAATATGATGCAAGAGTATTTTCATTATTGGTTAATGTCAAATGATGGAATAAAAGGAGAAAACAATGATGATGATGAGGAATACAAAGAATTTGGGGAAGAAGTTTCTAGAAATAAAATAGTTTCACATCATCTTCAATTCATGATAAATCATCCACCACTCTTCACACCATGGTCAAAAGCTATGAAATTTTTTCCTAAATTTATATAGAATATTATCACACCTATAACTGTGTTTTCTATAGTTCTAGAGGATATATTTGACTTAATAGAAAATACATCATATGTTGGAAAATAGTTTCCATTAATAGATTCATTAAAAATTAATTTTAAATGATTTCATATTGAGAGACAATATTGATATTCACTTCATGAGTGAAAACAGAAAAAATACACCATACGTCAAGAAAAATACGATGATAATTGTAGATTTCACATGAGGGGTATTCCTAAAATTTATCTTATAGGGTGGCGAATTTATAAGATTGAGGCATCTCATACTTTCATGATACCTAACCTAATAAAATATCTAACATCATTGGATATTGAATTTGTGTAATCTATTATCATTGAGATGTTTTAGACATGAAAATATGTTCATATAGCCCTTATGTAGGAGAGGATATAATAATATTTATGTTATAATATTTCTTATAGAAAGGTATTGATGGGGACGAAAAATGAATGTTTTATGGTGTATGGTGATTGGGATGAATCTTATTAGGTGTCACTACAATTTCTATCAACCTAGAGGAAAAATAACAAACTTGTTTTCCACCCCATTACGATTGAACATGTGTCTCAAGATAACATAATATATCCTTCTCATGTAAAATTTCATTGGTTTTTCTAGACATTCATTCCTTTTATTACTAAATTTCATTTTTTAAAACAGTGTCTAGAGATTAATGAGATATTTCTATATGGAATGTTCATAGGTATAATGCTGATTACGATAACCCAATATGGTAACCTTACACCTCTACCAATTATATTTTATATAGTGGACAAGAAAAATTATGAATCATGGATTTAGTTTTTGGCATGTATTAACAACCATTTCACCTAAATTATGGGATTATATTTGAAAACTGGTCACAATTGAGAAATCAATGAAGCAATAAATTTCAGTCCTATTACATAGATATCCACAAATGCACATCATTGTTAGTTCATTAAACACATTTATAGCAATGTGAGAAAGACATTTCATGATGAAGCTATGAAGAAGGATATCATTAAGATTGGAATAAAATATGTTTCTTCAATTTAAATATTTCAATGTAATGACAATATCAATTTATATATAATTTGACCACATTTATATAACATATGATATGAATTAGTGTAGGGTTAATCAATTATTGGAAGGAATTCATCATGCTAATTAGTTAGTGCATGACTACATGATAAAGATTCCAAACAAGAAATGGATATTATCATGTTATTAGTGAAAGAGGTACATACACTTGACCATAAACACTGTGGAGTACATCAATAGAATATTCTAGGGGATTCAGAAGTAAGATATTACTATCCTAATTCAAGATACATTTTATCATTGTTTAAATTACTTCATTAAAATAGGAAGGTAGACTGTTAATGGGATTCATAAGGGGATATATTATGGATGACACTTTCAGAGAGATATTGAATGAAACATTTATGAATCTTTCTCTTTTTTAGTGAGAATGTTCAATCGATAATCAAATTGATCCGGCATAACAGAGTGTCAGCCCCCCTATATAATTATTAGCGGTTTAGTTTTGGTGGTTTTACTGTATGAGAGGAATTGTAACTATGGGATCTTCTAGGAATTGAAGTTTCTATGTGTTCATGACATTGTAGAATGTGCCTCTATAAAAATATCATGGGAACTATGTGTTGATCAAGAATAATATCTCAACACCATTGCTAACTACTATATTGCACCATAGATGCATATTGGGGAGTTTCAACATTTCTTAATGCTCGAGGATCAACCCAGGTTGATAACTGACAATGATCGATATGCTACAACAATGATGTAGGACAAAATCCAGTAGGATTAAGAATGAGATGGAATGTCCTCAAGAACAAGGTTTGTGTTTGATATCAAGAATATTTCCTAGGGATGGTCAAAATAGGAAGTGATTCCCAAACATTGGTAGAATAAGTTCTCATTTATTTCCATGATGATGTATTTCCTGAAAATAATGAAATGTGCCAAGTATATACAAATTGGATTAGGTTTAGACCTCAATTTAGAATTTTTGATGGCTTTTTAAGTGTTTTAGTGATTATAAATAAACCTTTTAAAAATATATTTCATAATAAGTTTAAAATAAACCTTTTGAAAATACTCAATCAACTCCAGGGATTTTTCAAGTCTATCAAACATGTTTCTTCCAAATCTTCTAGTGTTTTTCAAAATAATATAATTCTCATAAAGGTGATTATCTATGTAAAAATTTAACATGTTTAAAGGGAATCATGAAATATGATCAAGGGAAAATGGTGAAACTGAGTTTTCAAGAATAATGAATATGTAATTATATAAAAGACACTCTGTGATAAACAATGATAAATCAATGTTATCAACTAAAGAAAGAGAAAAAGTTGTTAAAAATACTATTATAAACTAAATTCTACCACTCGTAATAGACTACTGACCATAAAATTATATTTACATTTTAAAATTACATAATAGTATTTTTTTTCTTATGTGTTGTGATAGAGGATATTAATATACTCACTAAGTAGTATGAACATGTTTCTTATGAGGTGCTAGAGTGATGTGAGGTTTGACAGTTTAGGTTGTGTAACAAAAACCATTATCATCACATTCCGCCTCGAGCTACTATTATAACACATCTAAACGAGCTAGATTTTATAACATAAATATATTAGATTATAAATTTTCTGATTTTCACATCCCCACTTCCCTTAATAATATATTTATAGTTGATTATCGCATATTCCACATTCCCAACGGAGAGATGACCATCACCATAGGGGATGTTGATTTTTTTCTTGGTCTTAATATCCATGGTGTTATAGTTTTATACCTCACCTATAGAGACTGGCCAAACCTTTTATAATCATTTCTAGGCCTATACATTATGGGAGATGATACTGTTATAAATAGGAGTTCTCTATCATTATATGACTTTACATGCACATTGAATATTTTCCCACTTATTTTGTTGAGTAGATTGTCATGATACATGCTTGTGAATATATATTGGGGCTCATTCGAGGGAAAATGTTTGTTGATCACCCCAATATATATATATATATATCCATATTATGTATTTGGGACTACATGAGGACTCTAATCAGGTTGAAATATATAGCCAAGCATATACGTGATTGGAATACACATACATTGAATTATTGACTGTATACAATTTAGTTCACAATTCTCTGGGGGGGGATCCATTATCCAAATTTATATTTGATCATGAGAGCATATTCCTCCCTTAGCTCCTTTTTTTTTTCTATTTTAGAGATTGATATGGGTGTGCTATACGGTGCTCCACATAGATGTTGGTATGATCAATCATCCTTATTGTTTTCTAATGTTAATATGAGTTATTTCACTTAGTTGGTTATTATTTATCATATTGAATGTAGTAAATTATAGGTGGACTTAGGAAAATCATTTCATTAATACACTAAGACACAATTTGGGTGCATACCATCTTATGTTGGATAGTATAAAACATACTAATTTAAGTATATACATTCTTTTTCTAACTGATAAATTTCATAGTATTATAATTTTTGGAAGTTAGTAGAAAAATATTCTAACAAATGTAACCTTTCATTTCAGATTTCATGGATACCATACTGGATTATATTAAAACAAATTCTTATATACTACATTACTAGCCTTGATGATTCCATGAATGTATTCCCTCTCATTCACTTTCATATTTTTCGGTGGCACCAAACCAATAGAGTTATGAGTATGATTTGATGGGTTTAACATATTACATTAGCACCCAAATATCAAAAAATAATTATTTCCTTAAGCTTCTCGGGAGGTAGGATGGTGACTAGAGATGATAACATGCTTAGTATGTTGACATCTGAGATAGAATTGCATCATTTCATATCGATGACATGAAGAAGATTTGATATCGTCTATCACAACATATCAATTATGTTCCATGGTATATATTGTAGTATATACTATATATTACACCACATGATAGAGGGATCCTTGATCTGGTAAGTCAATGGAATTATATTACTATATTTTTTAAACAATTTTTAGTTTAGTTTTAATCTATTTACAACTTACCTGACTAAATCATATTATAACATGTTTTATTCTGAGGAGGGTGAGGTATTTAGTTAGGCAGTGTACCATGATGTAGTAGAAGACATGATTCCATCGTATAATGTTCTAAATGATAGTATATCTGGCCACCCACCTCAGGAAGAGGAGGTTACTTCATAGAAACCCTCTAGTAGCTGCTGCCATTGATGAGTCATGATGATGACAATGTTGACCACATTAGGTTTCATGTGAGGCCCCACATGTTGCACAAGAAGAGGTATCATATCCATGAAATTAACCTTAGTCAATTATCAATGTGAACTATTATCCTTGGGATCCATTTATGCTGGCTGAATATCAATAGTTTCCACTGGGTATAACAGATCTGACCTTGTATTTGGATTCATTTATAGTGACTTCATCTTTTATGAGCAAGCCTTCACATGGAACATGGATCCCTCATCTAATGATAGTTCCTTCCACGTATGCAGTAGACGAATGATTGGGTGCAAATATTGACATCCCAATGAAATCTCCTCCTGATGATTCACAGATAGAGAATTATATAATTAAAGGTCAAATACATAAGGAAGGTCCCCCTCCATCTCATTTGATGCCAACATATCACAGAGGTCTGTGATCTCGATATGGTCATTCCATTCACACTTCAAACTATGGGATGAGACCTCATCATAGAAATTGATGAAATATAACTATCCTCATTGTATTATATGATTTAATTGATCTAAATTATTTAGGATTACTTTAAGAGATCTATATTTTTGTGAAGGTTCAAATTACTATAGAAAATTTAGTCAACTAATTAAATAACATTGATTTTATTTTTAAAAAATTCACCTCCATAGAACATTGAAATTATAATTAATATTATTTGTTTTAATGTATATACTTTCACATTTTACTATAACATTTTATCCAAACAATTTAATTACAAAAAAAATTTCTAATACATATTTCTAAAATTATTTTATTTTATAATTACTATAATTATTATTAAATTGGGGTTTTTAAAATAATTCCTAAGTAATAGATATTAATTAATAAAAATTAGTGATAATTAGTAATTAATTAAATATATTTGATTATAATAAGTTAGTCAGTAGTAATTAGTAAATAAATAAAACTAGTTAATAATGTCATCCTTTGTATCACTTATTAAGAATTTATAATAGGTATTAATTAATATTAAAAAATTTATAATAATAAATAAAAATTATTAATTATATTATAATATTTATTAATAAATAGACATTTTTTAAGTTATAAATAATAAAAAAAATTAGTTATTTATTAAGTGATAATTATTAATAATAATTATAATTATTTATTCATAATTAACAGAAATAATATAAAAATAATTAGTTAATAATAATTATTAAAATTTATAAATAATATTAATATATATTTCTTCTTTGAATTCATTATTTATGATTATGAAAATATAAATCATTTATTAATATTTTTTATTTTAAAATTATTTATAATATATTTTTATAAATAATTAATTACCAAAGTATAAATATAATAAAAATTGAAAATTTAATAATTTTTTGGTAATATTTATTTATGTACATATCATTAATTCTAAATCATAATAATTAGTTATTAATAAATTTTTTCTAAATAATTAATTTTTGATTTTTTTTAACTTTTTTATTATGATTTAAACTAAAAGCATGAGGGGCTATCATGTATTCTTAGAAAAATTGATAACATTGAATGGAAACCCCTGAAACCATTGTGGTTTACATTTAATTTTTTGAAACTACCCATATTTTCAATTTTTTTTTGAAAAAACATAGGAAAACTAAATAGAGATATTTCATTGGGATGTGATGGGGTGCATTTAGAGACTAAACAAAGATACACTACTAATCCCATTTCTCATTATCGATGATAAATTTTGTGGTGTCTTCTTGGATGATGTAGTGGTTTTTTATGTTTCAGGTTTTAGGTTTTGTTTTTTTGTTGTTGGAGTGAAATAGTTTCATTAAATATATTAGTAAAAAATAGAACCATTGGATTATCGAGATCATTTTTGATACAAAAAATCATGTAGAATACTTGAAAAAAAATCTAGAGGATTCATTTCAATGATTTAACATGTCTTGATTTTCCTATTGAAGTATTCAATTTCACATGGTTAAACATGATTTTGTAAAAAATAAAAAAATATAGAACCACATACATAATCAATAAAAAATAACATTTAATCACACAAATTTATATATTAATATATGGACAGTTGATGACATGTATAGAACATGTTTCTTGATAGGAAATCCAATAAAAAAAATTTAGATATCCATCTTATTCCAACACAGTTGTTATCACATGAACAAGAACACAAATGCTAATTTTGTACTTGATGAAATAAAAATTTAATAAAATGGAATTATGTATGATTAAATATATATTATGAAGTTCATGATTTATCAATAGTTCATGTTTCAACTTGACATGAAAAAAGAATATCAAATTTTTATAATTTTATATCACCACTACCATTTATGCAGCTTCAACATGCCTATCAAACATTAAACAAAAAACAAATTTTTTAGACATAAATTTAAGTCCTATTTAAAATAAATTCGTGTTGGGGACCATTCCTTGTAAAAAACTCTTTGAAAAATATGATGTGATTTTTTTAAAATAATACAATCAAATAAAATTATATAATAAAATCAAAAAGCCCGACTATAGAAGTAAATTTATTAAGTTATATTCATTATCTGTGCTAAACAAATAGAGATGATGAAGGGGTGACATTTAGCAGCATTGGATAAAAGTGATGATAACAGTGACCTTTATCTATGCTAACAAAAGCATAGATAAAATGGTACATTTGACCCAAAAAAATTTCACCAATAAAGGTTCCCCTTTATCACCACTTTTCTTTGTTCTAATAAAATATCCCACTTTAACATCGCTGATAATGGGAACCGTGAATAATTTCATTTATGTATACATATTTATGTATTTTTTTAAATTTTTTTCTTTAAAAATAGTTATATACATGTAAATATAATATATAAATATTATATATATAAACAAATTATAAAAAAATTACTATCAGCCTAATTATCATAATTATATATATAAAAATATCCAATTTATATGAATTTGTAAAATTGCTAAACAATATATTTATATACACTTATTATAAAGTGTATATATAATGAAAATATATTTACAATTTATTTAAAAATTATATAAATATATAAATGAATATATATTTCATTAAATGTTGTTCATATTTGAATTTATATATTTATATTAATATTAAATAATTTAAAATTTACACATATATTTGTCTGTATGTGTGTGCATGTAGATTTATGTGGATGTTTGTGTTCTTCTGTATGTGCATGTATGGATGTATTCATTTGTATGTGTTTTATGAGTATATATGTGTTGTGTGTGCGTGTGTTTATATTGAGGTGTGTTTGTGTATGTGTATGATTATGTGTATGTGAATATATGCATGTGTGCGCATGTATGTGCATATTTACGTGTATGTCTATGTGTATGTGTATGGAGGCATATGCATGTGTGTGTATGTATGTATATCCATATATATGTTTATGTGTACGTGTATGTGTATGTGTATGTGCATATGTATATGTATGTATTTGTAAGTATATATATGTTTATATGCGCATGTATGTGCATGTTTTTGTAGTATGCCTATGTTTGAATAGTATGAGTATGTATACATATGTATGTGATTGCATATATTTGTACGTGTATGTAATTTTTTATGTATATATGTATACATGTGTGTACATCTTCGTATGTGTATATGCATGTATTAATATGTTTGTGTATGTGTATGTGTACCTGTATGTGTATGCTTATGTGTGTGTACTTGTATGCATATATGTATGTATTCATGTATTTGTATATATATAATGTGTATATCTGTTTATTCATTTAATATTATTCATTCATTTTTATTATTTATCAATTTTTTATAATTTCTCAAATTTATTCAAATTTAATAATTATTCATTTAATATTTAAATTCATTTTTATTTATTAAGTTTTAATATTTTAATTATATTTCAAATTTAAAAAATTAATTCATTTAAATGCATTTGGGTTTTATTATTTTTGTAACTCAAAAAGTTAATATAACTTATTTTTACTAATTTATTTATTTATACAATTAGTATTATTTAATATTTTCATTTCTATTGATTTTCACATGTTTGTAATTCATGTAATTAATCTCAGGAATTTACTTTTTTAAATATTTTAAAAATTTAGTAAGTTTTACTTACTTATTTTTTAAATTCTTTCCTTCAATATTATTTAATTATTTTTAATATTTTTAAATTTGTAATAATTTTTTATTCACTTTTTAATATTTACTTATAAATAACTATTTACTATGTGTTAATATTTTAAAAATTTTCGTAATTTATATGATAAATATTAAGTCAATTATAGTAATTAAATTTTGATATTGTTAAATTATTTTAAATTTTAAAAATTAATTTATTTAAGAGTTTTTTAATGTTTTGGTAATTTAAATAGTTAATAAAACTCATTTTTACTAATTTTTTAATCAATATAATTTATATAATTTATTTATTCATTTTCGTTCATTTTTATGTGTTTATAATACATGTAATTAAACTAATGAATTAAATTTCTTATTTTTTTTAATTTAATAAATTTTTTATTCATTTTTTATATTTTTTCATTTAATATTATTTCTTACTTTGAATTTTTTTAGTTTTATCTTTTTTTTTCGAAATTTATTTGTTTTTTAATATTTATTTATATACATTTATTTACTATGTTTTAATATTTTCAATATGTTTGTATTTTATATGATTAATACTTATTAATATTTTTATTAACATTTAATATTTTTAATATATTTCAAATTTCTAAAATTAATTAATTTAAAATCATTTGTTTAGTTTTTTTATTTAAATAGTTTATGTATCTCATTTTTAACAATTTGACAATTTTTATAATTAATATTATTTATCTATTAATTTTTATACATTTTAATGTGTTTGTAATTTATGTAATTATGGTTATTAATTGATGTTTTTTAATATTTATGTTATTTTTTAAAATATATTTATTCATTTTTAATATTCATTCAACATTATATATTAATTTTTTATTTTTATTATTTTTTAACATTTTCATGATTAGTTAATTTGTTATTATTTATTTATATATATTTATTTATTATGTTTTAATATTTTCTATATGATTCTAATTTATATTATAAATTTATTTAAATTCATTTTTTAAATTTTATTTAATATAATGAATTATTATAATTTATTATTAAATTTTCTTCTTTATATAATAAATATTATTTATTTATTATTTTTATTCAATTTTCTTCATTTTTTTAATGTTAGATTAAATACTCATAAAAGTATATTGTATCAGCCCTAAAATTTAAGTGCTCTAAAATGCCAATTTTTCTAGTGTTTTTTATCGATACTACAGGTATTAATTTATCAATGCTAAAAAAGCACCGAAAAAGGTTGTATTTCTTAGATCTTCATTTTTAGTGCTGATAAAATACACTTTTATCAGTATTTATTAGAAAGCACACTTTTTGAAATGAACCATAACTAATCGCTTCTCCTCTAACCACATTCAAGACATTCATCCTCTATAGCACACAAAGTCATTCTTTGGTGAAAAAATCGAACCTCAAAACCAATGGTAAGAAATTTCTATCATTTTTTTAAGGATTCTTTGTTGATCCTTCATGTGTATTTCACATTTTTTATTTTCCTCTCCTATTCATCTGTAGAAACCAAGCTCATTTATTTATTAGAAATCCAACCTCTTAACCAAATGTATTATATTCCAAACATGTTTTTAAGGGTTCACAGTGTATCTTTCATGCATTTTCATGATATTTTTGATTTTATCTTCCCTTGTTCATCCACAACATTTCTTCCCCTACATCTTCATCTATAATGTTTTTTCATTGTTTCATTATTTTTTTGCTGAATCGAACCATTTATGGTGTTTTCTAGTTTGGTTCACCAATTTTTCTTGATTTTTCGGATTTTTAGGTTGTTATTCCACTTTTTATATGTAAATATAAATGACAAATATGAATTTCTGACAAAATAATTTAAATTAATTATAATTTGATATTAATTGAAAAATTAAATGGGGTTCAATGGAAGTAATATGTTTTTATTTATTAGGTGAAGAATTAATAACTTGGGTAATGTTTAGATAAGAAATCAACATTTGTGATTTTATAAATAAGTGCAGAAATTATAAATATTAATATATTTAATATTATTCATTGGGTTGTGGTTTGGGTCAAACTAGTATTTATATTTGAGATGAGAATGATCGAAGAGTATGATTACTGGTTTTTTAATTGAAACATGACATGAGATATAAGGTTTTCATATATATATATATATATATATATGTTTATGTGTGTGTGTGTTTTTTTTTCTTTCATTTGTTTTTACATGTAAATGTATAAAAGTATATATATATATATATTTATGTATTTTTGACCGTTTATATATCTATTTGTGTTTATCTGTGTATATATATATTAATATTAGTTTATATTATATTTAAATCCTTAAACATCCATGAAAAAATCCATCACATTATATCAACACATTTTTCATGATGTTATATAATCCACACTAGGAAAATAATACACACTGAGATAGAATACATAATTCTTTCTAAAACAAAGATTTTTCTATATTATCACATATGTGTTTGGATCAACGAGTACATAGGAAAGTGGTTGTTTATGGTACTTTTTTTACTTCCATGTATGATTTTTGTGTATATAATTATGTATTTTTCTTGAATCACAAATATTGTGTATTTGAAATGTTCCCAAATATCCAATAATTATGAAAACAAAATAATATTAGAAATGTTATTAAGTAATTTTAACAAAATTAATGGAGATAAGATCTCTAAGTGAAGATTTTACCCACTATTTAAAGGTTTGTGGTATTGTATCATAACCCAATTATTTTGAAATACCATAATATAATAGTTTATTAAAATAAAAAAAATTGGTAAACTTTGGTTATCCAATGTAAATATAAGATAGGGTTTCTTATATTAATTATTTATTATGATATAGAATAAATAACATTCACATTTAACCATGTTCAATGTATGGAAATTTGGGATTATTCTATATAAACTGTATAGTTTCATGGACACATTTTTATGGATTCAACTGAAAACCCAAACTCAATTTTAGAATGACTTCAATGGCCACACTACTAGAAATGGACAATTTCCCAACGGTTCTAAACCGTTGGGAAAGCCTACAGAACCACTGGTTTATCTTATACCAACGGTTCTGCAAACCATTGGTAAGTAAGCCGTTGGGAAATCTTTTCCCAACGGTTTACATAGAACTGTTGGGATAGGTTAGAAAAATGAACCTATCCCAACGGTTTGGCACAACCATTGGGATAGTTTTTCCCAACAGTTTGGCTTGAACCATTGGGAAAACCAACCATATGAATCCCTATCCCAATGGTTTGGAAAAAACCATTGGGATAGGTAAATATTTAGAAAAGAGTTCTAGGGGAGCTTTGAACCCACAACCTCCAAATTATAAATCAATGACTTTACCACTATCCTAGATTATACTTTATGAATATATTTTGATATATATATATATATGTGTGTAATTAATATATTGATTTATTTGATGATATTCGACAAATGTACTCATAAAAAATAAGGGCACCTATCCCAATGGTTCTCAAAACCATTGGGAAAGTCCTATCACAATAGTTCTCAAAACTGTTGGGATAGGTTCCCACCCTTTCCAAACGGTTTGGCCAAACCATTGGGAAAATTGGCCTCAAAGTGGAGTTTTCCAAAAGGTTTGGACAAACCCCTGGGAAAGCCATACCCTTTCCCAACAGTTTGGTGAAACCATTTTAAAAAGTGACCTCAAAGGGGGCTTTCCCAATGGTTTGGCCAAACCGTTGGGAAAGGGGGCCTATACCAACGATTTTTACAAATCGTTGGTATATAAGCACTAGGAAAGGTCATATTTCTAGTAGTGCCAGCTAAAGGACCAAGTGTGCATGATTATATTATAATGGTTATGTAATTAATAGTTATATTTTCTATACAATGGAACAATATGAACTCAAAACCTTGAAAAATAATGGATTTACTCTTGTAGAAGAAGTGATTAATGTATTTGGTAGCAAGGAGAAGAATCCAATTTTTTCTAATATTTCATATATTGGCATCATTAAAAACATATGGGAGTTAGATTATTCAACAATCTAACTGTTGATTTTTTAATGTAAGTGGGTTGAAAACATGAGTTTACTTAAAATCAGTGAATTGGTATTCATGAAACAGGATTTCAATAAGGAAGGGTATAAGGATGAACCATTCATAATGGATTCACAAGCAATAAAAGTATTTTTTATCCCAGATCCTACAAACAGAATGTGGTCAATTGTTTTTTATTGACAAAAATCACTATAGGGTCCGATTTCAATTAAACTAAGGATGACCCTTTCATTGGGATGTGATAATAATTTTATGGTGGTCCAAATACAGATGGGGTCTTGTCTAATATACGAGACCACGATAATGGGATTTGGATACCTGATGGAGGGGTCAAATACCACCATCCTCTAAAGGATAAAATTAGTGTCCAATAACTAGGTTAATGTTTTATTAGTATATATTTTCTTACCTCACAATATTATGTGTTCACTACTGCATTTATATAATATAACTTAAATTTTCAACCACTGTAGAATATAATGGCTTATCCACCTATTTATGCTCCCGGTCCTAAAGAATAATAGGTTTATCAACATGCTAAAGCTCCTCATCTAGTGGAACAATAGGTTTCTCCACATGTTGATGCTACCAATCTTGAGGAAAAACATATTTACAATGTTGAAACTGAGAAAATGGTAGAAGGTGAACAAAGCATGTCCAAGAAATAATAAGATTATCGTAGAACACTGGTATTAACAAATATTATTAAGGTGAGAAGTAAAGGCATTAAATTTGATGTTGGATGGAATGAATAAACCAACCTATTAAGCACAACAAGTTCATTTTCATTAGTTATCGAATGCACATACCGATTTACATAGATACACGGAATAGTGTTTTACATATAATGAAGTCACTAATTTGGGAAGATATTAGGGTAACATTATTATATACATACTCTATTTTAATAAAAAATAAAATAATAAAATGTTGAATTGTTGTTCATTATTAAGTCAGAATACATTTATACTATACAACTATCAAATGAAATTTTAATTAATGGTCACCATAAAGGCTCATGGATCCTTTCAAACAATTATTATGATAAATAATCTTTGGGATGATGAAAGTATAGTAAACCCACACCAAAATAATACATGCACACATGATAAACCAATAAACATCGATGGGTTTGTATCCATCATGAGGAGGCATCATTTCAGGAACATTATGATTAGTAATAATTTACTAGGAAATGCCTGTATTACTCACTTTGATTAAAAGTTTGTTAACTTATTAAAAAAATGATTACTAAAAATAATTATCAATCTTCAAAACCATTTTACCCATAGCATATATCAAGGATGAGGTACACTTAACATGAAAAATATTGAATGTATTCAAAATCTATGGTAATAATTTTATTTGAAAAAAAACATAATTATATTTCTTTGTTAAGTTTAGATCGATGAATCAAAATCAAAATCCACTTCCATCCCATTCCATGTTCTTTGGAAGCAGGCTCGTGTGAATAAAAACACAATACTAGTAGATGAAAATAGGCAAAGAACATGTGAATAATGTATAAGTATGTCAAAATAATGAATTTTTCCTCTTTAAATCAGTATCACATAACAATGAATACTTATTTTCCTATTTTTTATCATATTTAGACACAATATTCATCATCAATTTTGCTTGATGAATGACTTCATTCTATGTCCTTGAAGTAGAAATAAGTATATGGTCACATCTGAGGTGTGAGTTTTAAAGTGCCTCCTCAAATATTTTTTGATAAAATAAATTAAAAATAGGATAAAGATAATACAATGGATGAGATGAAATCCTAAATAAATATTATCGAATAAAAAATTAATTGGTATCCTGATTTGTTAGATAATTTTATTGGAAAAAATCCAAGAGACGAAACAACAACAAAAAATAATTACTATAGGAAGATCCAGCCCCCCATCTATGAGGCTATCGATTCCCCTCAAATGTTTTTCTTACTAGAGGTAATCTAATTTATCATAAATCTTTTTGTGAAATGTGAATCATGTATATACTGATAATTTCCCTGTACTTATATCATATAGGGTGAAATTAAAAAATATTTATATCTATCATCACCAACCCATCACCTTGTTGAGAGGGGCATGGTGTAAAATATCAAAAGAGATATTCTTAACAACAAATAACTTACAAAATATCTTTTGAGATTAGGGATTCATATAGCTCCGAATATGATCACCAAAATAAATTTTCCCCTTGATGTTTTGGATATTCACATGTTTAATATTTATATCTGAACTTTCATATAATTTCCATTTGATCTTGTAAAAATACTTATTGACAATGAGGTATGTACTTTCGAGTTTATTTTGTCACCACCAATCCCAATGGGGATCGTGCCATGAATCTCCTATCCCGTCTCCAATAGGACATGTGTTGGATACTAGCATCAAGTAGGCATATCAATGACATGGGAGGAGATAGACAAAGTAACTACACACAATCACACACATATCCAATACCATACTATGACGAAATACAAAAAACAACTGAACAACCATGCATGCAGACATCTAAATCTTGTAACCAGAGTACAACATGAAGTAAATGAATGTAAATTGGGATAAATAAAATCCCACAAAAAAGATCTTGAAAGACAAGTCCAACCTGGAAGTATGTATTGGAGACTGCTGCCAAGAGTCATAGGAACACACCTCGGTCTGTGTAGTCTCACTAGGAACCATCTGGTCCTGGTCCGTCTAGGACTCTATGAAAAGGCTGATCATCTTTTGAAGACATGACATGTGTGGGAAAATCCCGTGCATGGGTGAGTATAACAATACTCAGTAGGACACCTCAAAACCACAAAGCATACAACAAATGAAAATAAATTCTTTTATACAAAGGTATGTGTATACAAAATATATAACAACAAATATCTAGATATATTCAAAAAAGAAACACAATCCAATGGGATGTCATAATCATAGTATACTAGCCTAGTATTCATGCTTGAAGATTCCATACCATAGTCAACTAGGAGAACCAAATCATGAGTCTAATTATAATGATGATGTCCATCCAAGAGGTGCTTGTCATCGGGTCTCATCCTTTGGATGTACATGCTGAATGTATGACAAAATATGATACACAGATGATGATCAAACCCAAGAACATGGTGTGATACAAAAAAATCAATCTGTATTACCCTTCTAAGTATATTATCAGTACTTTTATAGTATTGGCCATATCAATACCAAGAAATACACTTAGGTAATGGAGATGAATATAGGATCTCAATCTGGGCCTCTCGGTGGGATTTCAACAACTCTATCTAGGAAGACCTGCTAAAGGGATCATAAACTTAGGAGTTAGAGATGATTCTATACAAAAACATAGGTAACGGATAAGGGGAACACATCCTAAATTGTTTTTCCAAGATACAGTGGAAAAGTGCTCCAATCCTTGTATAATAAAGTACAGAACATGTAGAAGGGTTACATGTCATGTCCCTGACCCCAGGTGCTGCTCGTGTAAATGGCTCATGTATCCTTCCCTTGTCCTTGTAGAAGTACATGATGTGAAGGTTTCATGTGTAGTCTACTTGTGTTCTAGTATACACCTTCATCTCATGTATATGTACCCATGTACTAGTACAAAACCTAGAGTATGTACTTGGTCAAGGCCTTTTCCATGTGGGGGAGTAAAAAACATGTTGTCTTGCTATGTAGTCCACCTAGTGTTTGTGTACCCTCTGAGGTACATACTGAGTATTTGGGGAGGGGTCACATGCTATGTGATAGTGTCACATGCTGTCGGTTCTTTAACTCTGTCCTAAAACACTATCCACCAATTTGGAGGCCCCACACAGTGTGTAGATCAATATTACATGACCTGTTGCACATATTTTTCCAAAAATCCATATCTGGCTTCATGCATCCCGACCAATGCTCTGGCCTTCAATCCAGAGATATATTCATTGAAAAAATGTAGATCAATTCTCGTCATGTCATTCCATCATCAAATAAACATGATTCAGGCCTTTAATTTTATCATAAATGGGATTATTTTTCATTATTTATTACACAACGAAGAACACAAAAATAGGGTACTTACGTTGTCCGATTCACTTTGTCTCCATCACTGCACCACCTTCGTGTCACGTGGATCCTAGATCTATGACGTCAGATCATTAATCCATGAAATGGGTACACAAATATCAATTGATTGGAATATATCAAACTCCAGGATAAATGAATAATTCCGATGGATGAACAAAGAACTGGGGGAGAATAGAACAAGAACAAATGATAGGAACAAACCACGATCGATGTTTTCATAGATATTGCTTCATTTAAATGAGATTAAAAATGTTTAAATAATCAATTAAAAATATTTCTCCCAAAAACCCCTCAATAAACTCATCCCCCAATACGCACGATCCATAGATCAATCTATTGGTCGAATGATCTGTGTTCGTCATAGGAATCAAGAATGATAAATAAAATGAATAAAATAACCACCCTACCTCAATTTGGATATATTGACGATGGAGAATGATATAATGTCATAGTCATCAATGAGATCATTTTATTATATTTCGATTCGGTCATCGATCCATGATCTGACCCTCGTCTTCCAACATAATCTCCTCCAATAGCTCTAATGGCTCTCATAAATTGAAGGGGTTATGTGGCTAACCCTACAAAGTTTCCATAAGCATTTATTTAATGAGTAAAAGTTAGGTCACAAGGTAACTTCATCAAAAAAATAATAAAACCATTTAATTTAATTATTATATTCAATTTATGTCCACGATGAATCTTGCAAAAATTACCCACACTGACTAAGGATACATTGTTCATAGGGTTAACCTCACATTATGAATTCAATGGTACCAATAAATTTCTTATCCAGTCACATGCTTAGATATTATTCCACCTTTTTAGGAAAAAAACACATGTGTGGTATTTAATATATTTAATAAATTTCAAAAATTTATTTTGGGCCCACTAGGACTCATGAATCAGATCTTTCAGCCTTATATAGAATGGTTTGTGGTAGTCTTCATCAATGATATCCTTTGGTTCTTGATTTTTGAGTAGGATCACACGATACACTGGAGGATAGTTATAAATTTACTCTAAGAGAACTAAATTTATGGGAAGCTCTAAATGTGACGATTCTTGATTTATACATTCCACTTTCTTGGATATGTTATCTAAGAAAATTGAGTAGTAGTGGACCCGACCATGGTCGAGGCTGTGTTAGTTTTGGAGCCACCCAAATGCGTAATAGAGGTGTGGAGTTTCATTGGGTTGGAAAAGTATTACCAAAGATTCATTCCTAGTGTTTCTAGAGTATCGTCACCCAGGAAAAAATTTAATCGAAAGGGGTAGCATATTTTGAGGGAAGATATGTGCCAGTTGGATTTCTTGTAGTTGTGACAGAGTTTGACGGGAACTCCCATATTGAGATTTCTCGAGGGGTGTGTCGAGTAAATAGTGTTATGTGAGTTATTAGGGACTATTATTGGTTGTGTTATGATCTATAGGCAGGCATAGATTTCATTTGGTTCAAATCAACTGAGACCACATGAGAAGAACTACATGAGCCAAGATCTTGTGTTAGCAACAGTAGTCATCACAATAAAGATGTGGAGACACTATTTTATGGGTAAGGGGATTATCATTTTTTCTGATCACAAGAGTCTCAAATATATCTTCTCTTAGAAGGATCTCAAATCGAGAAAAGGAAATGGCTAGAGTTCCTCCAGGATTATGAATTTGAAATTGTATATACTATTGGGAAGGGGAACGTTCTAGAATATTCTCTCATCAAGAGATATTTTTCACAGTTTCTGAATGAGGTTTCAGTGCAGTTTTCCTTATTTTATTTATCCTTTGTGGATAAGGATGAAGTACATTACCTCTAGTCGATGGTTTTCAACAATACTATTTTATAATTTTATGGATTCACAACTAGGGAATATTGATAGTGATACCCTACATACTCAGATATTCTAATGGTGTGATCCAGATAGATTTTCTCAAGATAGGGAGCATGTCATACTTTCCATAGGATGCATGATGGCACTAGTGTATTTGTGGCAGGAGTTTCTGATAGAGTTTCATATGTATCCTCCATTAATACATCCATGAGTGGAAAATATGTACCAAGACTTATGACGTCATTTTTAGTGGGTAGGGATGAATAAAGGAGTTGCATAGTTTATCTTTTGTTGCCTTACTATTTAGTTTGTGAAGGTTAATCACCAAGTTCTGGTTGGTTGAGCTCAACCCCTTGATGTGATAGTATGGAAAAGGGATGGATTAGAAATTTAACTCATGAAGGGATTACCACGTATGTATAGGGTACACGATTCCATCTGGGTGATCATAGACCGACTCACCAAGTCGGCTTACTTCCTAGCTATTTGAGAGTAGAATTCAATAAAGATATCTGGATGCCTCTACATGAAAGAGATAGTATGACTCCATGGATTTCAATCAAAGATAATTTCTAGTCATGATTCTATCATCACATATTAGTTCTAAACGGGATTAAAAGAGGTGTTTGGGACTCATTTATGCTTGAGCACAAAATTTCACCACCAAACTGAAGTCCAAACTGAGAGGACCATTCATGTTCTGCAGGAAATGTTGTGATATTGAATGTTGGAATTTGGCCATAGTTAGAAGGATCACCTACCACTTGGAGTCTTCATATAATAGTAGATACCATTCCATCATCAGTATGGAACCATTCGAGGCTTTTTATGAGCGACCCTTCATGTCACCATGTTGTTAAACTGACGTACGAGAGTCAACACTCATGGGACCAAAGTTGGTGAGAGAAACTACAAAGATGGTTTAGATCACCCAGTAGGGGATGTAGACACTAGAGAGCCATTATAATTCTAATGTGGATAGACGATGGATGCCTTTGGAGTTCAAGGAAGGAAACATCTATTCCAATATGTTTAACCTTGAAATGGATTATAGAGATTTGGCAAAGGCAACAAGCTATCTCTGATATTTGTCAGCCATTTACAGATACTATGTAGAGTTGGGGAGGTGTCATACCACTTATATCAACCTCCATAGAAATACTCGGTACATAAAAACTTCCACATTCTGCAACTGAGGAGGTATTATTCATGAAACATCACACGTTATCAACTAAGGAGAGTTGAACGTTGAGGATGTGGCTACATTTTTAGAGTACCTTGTAGTGATTGAGGATCAAAAGGATATTATCCTTCATGGGTAATTGATTCCTTTTTTTATTTCTGGTGGCATCATAAGAATCTCTAGAAGAGAACATGTGATTCGAAGGCTCAGATTCATGCTCATTTGCTACATCATTTTAAGTAGCCCTTGTTTTGGATTTTCAGGGATGTAAAATGCCTAGGTGGGGAGAAAGTAATGAATCATATTTTCCATGTATTATTTTTGGATATTGTATGTATTATTTTCAGGAATAGGAACTAATACAACATATGATTCCGAGGCCTGGTGTTCCCAAAATAATTTTTTGAAATATAATAAATATATTAAATAGAAAGTGCACACAATTTTTCTAAAAAAGTGGGAAAAATATAAATGGGTGGCCTAATAATAAATCAATGGGAATTGTTGAATTTAGAATGCAATGTTTACCCTAGTTTCAACTTAACCTTAGTTAGCATGGGTCATTTGTGGAAACTCCATCACATGAATAAAATGAATATAATAATTCAATTAAGTTGTTTTATTTTGTTTGTTGATGTAGAGACATAGTGACATACCTTTACCTCTTTAAATATTTTCTTATAGAAAATTAAAATTGTTAGTCGCATAACCCTACTACTTGATGAGATCTATTGGAGCCGTTAGAGGAGATTACATTAGTAGATGATGACCAGATTAATAATAGATTACTAGATCTAGAAAGAATCAAATGAACTCACCAATAACTGTGACATCAATTATTTATTCACCAGAAATTGATTCCAATCAAGTTATATAGGTTGTTTGATTCTTTTTCTGTCCTTTTCATTATTCTTATGGAAAACACAGATCAATCGACCAACAGATTGATCTATGGGTCCTGCATATTTGCAAGATAGTTTTATTCCAGGGAATGGTTGGGAGAATTTTTTTAAATTGGTGATTTATTCATTTTCATTGTCATGGAAATGAATTGTGATCAATATATAAATTGATCTAGGTTCATTGATCTCATTTGTTCTTGTGTTTTCTCCCCCAATTCCTCATTCACCCATGGGGGTTATTTATTTGGCCTGGGGTTCGGTATATCCGAATTAATTGACCGATGTGAATCTATTTCGTGGATCAATGATGTGAAATCATAGATATGCAATCAACATGACACATGTTGTTGCAATGATGGATACAGAGAGGATCAAATGACGTAGGCACCAGATTTTCTTGTTCTTTATAATGAAAGGAAGAATGATAAACAAAACCATTTCCAAGAAGATCAAGGGACTGCAACTTGTTGATTCAGCAATTAAATGTCTAGAAGAGACTTGATAAATGTTTTTGTAGTGAAGAGATCGATAAATAGAGTACCATAGCATCATACAAGAGGCACATATCTAAATCGAGATTTATTTTTGAAAAAAAAACATTACACGATGTGTAATCTAAATCTACACACCACGTGTCCCCCTATGCAGTGGATAAGGTTTTAGATAGAAATTAAGGATCACACAAAATGTGACCCTATCACATGGGGTCTGAACCCTCCCTAGAGACTCAGAGTATACCTATCATGGTACACATACATGAGGTGGACTACATGGAAAGCTGAAACATAGTGTAATCCCTCACACATACAAAACCAGGACCAATTACATGTGCTAATCTGTCACCTAGTACACTTGTACACATACATGGGGTGAAGTCATGTACTAGCACACAGGTTGACTAAACAAGAAACCTACATGTCATTTACATCTACATGGACATAGGAAAGTGACACTAACTGTTTACATAGGTGGGATCTGGGGTCAAGGGACAAGACATGTAACCCTTCTACACGCGGTATAATTTATTATACTAGGATTGGAGCCATTTCCTTCCATATCTTGGGAAATTTTCATTTGGGTGAATTCCCCTTATCCTTTCCCAGAGGGTTAGTATGGAAATATCTCATAATCCTATAATTATGACCCCTTTAGTCGGAAATCCAAGCCATATTCATTGAAATCCTTCTGAGAGGCCCAGAGTGAGATCGTCTATTCGTCTTTTTTCACTATGTGGAGCTCTTAGTATCATCATGACCAATGCTATGCGGGTGTCGATCCTCTACGTAGCGGGTTAAAACAGATTTAGTTGTTGGTATCACCCCATGGACTTGGGTGTGATCCTCATGTATGTATCATATTCTCTTCATACATTCATCTTTTACTTTCTAATATTGATACCCAACAAGAAGAACCTCTCAAATGGACATCATCAATATGATCAGACTCATGAGTGTGTTCTCTTGGACGAGTGATATGTGGAATCTTCAAGCTAAAATCCTAGTATTATATACTATGGTTTCTAATTACCATTAGAATGTGTGTCTTTTTTGAGTATATCTAGATATTATTATTTTATATTATACAGAAATTTAGCTATGTAGAGCTAATTTTATATTCCATTATTGTATGATTTGTGGTTTCGAGGTGTCCTGTTGAGTATTGTTACACTCACCCCTACACGGGCTTTACCTACACATGTCATGTCTCGGGAAGATGATCAACCTTTTGACAGAGTCTTAAATGGACCAAGACCAAATAGTTCTTAGTGATACTGAAAAGACTAAGGTGTGTTCCTACAGATCTTGAAATAAGCCCTAGTACATAATTTTTGGTTGGAATTGTGTTTCAGAATCTTTGTGGTGGGATTGTATTTGGCCCTTTTTACTTTCCATTACTTCATGTCATACTCTAGTTACTAGATTTAGGTGTATACATTCATGATTGTTCAAATTTTTTTCATTTCATAATTGTATGGTCTTTAAGATATGTGCATGTGTATAGGTAGTTAGGCTATGTCTTATCATGGAAGTTATATGCCTACTTGGCACTAGTCTCCAACCCCTGGTCTATTGGAGTTGGGATAGAGGATTCACATAACGGGGCGCATGGGGATGAGACATGACATATTTTTTATGGGAAAACATTAAAAAATAATGAAAATGTCTTGAACTGGGGAGTGTTATGATAGACAAGGAAATGGAATGGGAAGAAGATGGTCAAATGAAAAAAATATTTAGGATCAACCAATCAACCAAAAACACCTGCATAAATTTCCACTATGCTTCCAGTTAAACTATTACATTTACTAAAATTACTAGTTCAAGAAGATAAGAAATTCAATAATGGTAATATGGACATAATTTATTTTAAAGAACACGTGTATGGAGTGTCCATTGTAGACTATCTTGGTCTTGGTAATATAGATGAAATTATCAGGCATGGATGGCTATGAGTTTCAGTTGTAAATGTGTACATGAGATATGTTTTCATAATGTATTTTTCCAATAGTTGATCTATAATTTTTATTATAGTAAATTAATATTCATATTTTTCTATTAATTTATATTAGTACTATTTGAAGGGAAAACCCTTTGAACAAAAATTTGGACTCATTAGTACCGAAATCACTTCTACACAACAATGGCCATTGTAAAATAAGGAATAATAAAAAATAATTGACCAACTGGCCAGAATGGTTGGATATAAATTTACAGATGAAAAAATCTTCTTAATATTAATGATAAATGTTTAAAAGTATATAATCTAATCAAATAGAAATATACATTCAATTATTTCTTTGTGTATTCCTTCTTGTCTATAAGGATCATTGGTCACTCATTTCAATCAATTTGGATTCTTGAAAGATATATTTTATGGATTCAATGCATGTATTACAAACAAATAGAGAAGATATGATAATTTTCATCAATTTTTAATGAACTTCATTAAACAATTTACAAATAAACTATATGTTATTCAATTTATGTTATATTATAATAAAAATTTGATAATGATAAGGGGGTTTTTAAATATCATCCATATCATGGTATGAGGACACATAGGAGCACACAACGGATTTAAAAAACTAGATATTTATTAGGGTATATATAATTGGATTTCACTATAAAACATATAGAAAAAATTACTTATTTTTTATATTTTTTCTACATTATTAGAAATAAATTAATCATAATGATTGTGTTTATTACATTTATAAATTTATGAATGATATAAAATTCTATCAACAAACTAGAATCCTCATAGAGGTATTTTATATGATTATTAAAATTTCCTTTAAAATACTTATTATTATTATTTATATTTTTATGGTACTACTAGGACTGTCAATAATCCATGTATTCAAAATTAGAAACAAATTTGTTTAGAAACCAGTGGGAATAATACACTGTTCTAGAATGTATATAGAAATCATGAAGTGGAGACTTACTATGACTTATTCAATTAATTTTATTATTGTTTTATGTACATATTTTTATTTAATTATCTTATCATTTTTATCAATGACATATTTTTTTAAAATTTTCACAGATATATTGAAGAGATGAATTCATTGATAATTTATTCTTCTCAAAACACTTCATTCTCTATAAATATCACAAAATTATTATATAAAAAAAATCAATTCCTGATAAAGTCGTTAATAAGGATGATGTAATCAGGTACTATTTGTTCTCTTTATAGATCTAGTTGTTCTTTATTTGATCTATTTGTGTCATTAGTGTGTGTTTTATATTTACAAATGACTCAAATTTTGTGTTTTGAGTTTTCAAATGATATTTTAGTAAAATAAATTTATCACCCAATGAAAACTGATGAAACATTGTCAGATTATATTAAAACATTAGTAATATTTTCCATAAGTCATTGGAGACATGTATGAATTAGCTTCATGAAAACCTGACACATGGTGTACCTAGTAAGTCTTAAAGTTCATGTTTTCATTTTAAAAGTATCATTTTAGATCAAAACATGCATCACTCACTAAAAATCAAGAAAAAAACTGAGGGTATCTGATTACTCTAGGTAAAAAAATCCATAATTAATTTGTGATTTGTAGGAAATAACCACATTTCAATCTGACACACAATGTGTGCAATATGATTGAAAGTGTGAGTTTTTATTTAAAACCGACATTTTAGTAAAAAAATAAGTCAGTCACTAAAAATACGAATTTTTTTTTGGATTTTCTAGATAATTTTGGATAATGATCCAAAATTAATTTTTGACATGTGTGAATCAACCACACATCAATCATACACATGGTGTGGTTGGTATAGCCAAAAGGGCATTTTTTATGTAAAATAGAACATTAGTTCAAAAAAAACATCACTAACTAGTAGCCCATCATAAAAGACTTGTTGTCCTGATACTTTATAAAAATTATCCCTAAATAATATATAATATATATGAATCAACCACTCATAAATTCTTCATACTTTTTTCCCGGTATGACTCACAGTTCATGTTTTCATTTTAAAAGTGTCATTTTAGTTCCAAACGTGCATCCTTCACTCGAAACTAAGAAAACACACCTAAACAGTCTTTATAGATTAGGAAAGTGATATATATTCTATTTTTGATGTGTAAGAATCTACCGTATGTCAATCTATTATATTCCATGCCCAGTATGACATGAAGTGTGTGTTTTTAGTTTAAAAATGAAATTTTTGTTAAAAAACATGTCACTCACTCAAAGAAGAGAAAACACATTCGAATTTTCATTATATATATTTTATTTGATACAATGTCCATTTTCATTTTTGAAATTTAGGAACTAACCACATGTTAAACTAACACACAATGATCCCTTATAACTCAAAGTGCACAATTTTATTTTAAAATTTGACCATTTAGTTTAAATCAATCATCACATACTCAAAATAGAGAATGCACAATCAAATTGTATTGATACATTAGGATAACAATCCATAAGTAATTTGTGATATGTAAGAATCGGTTTCATATCAATTCGACACATTGTGTTACTGGTATTATTGAAAGTGTTTTTTTATTTAAAATCAAACTTTTTATTTAAAACTCACATCACATAGTGAAAATAGAGAAAATATGATCATATTGTTTTTATACATTCATAAAATTATTGATAAATCATTTTTGATATATTGGAATCAACCTTATATCAACCTGATACACAATGTTCCCAATATGAATCACAATGTATGTTTTTAGCTTAAAAGTAACATTTTATATTAAAACTAATGTCTATTATTGAAAAACTAAGCAAACACATACTATTTTTTTGATATTTTTGGAAAACAACCCACAAATCATTTATGATGTTTAAGAATCATCTACACATCAGTCTAACCCATGGTGTGTTTTTCATGATTGAAAGTTTGTTTTTTTATTTAAAATTTACATTTTAGTAAAAAATAAACATCAAATACTAATAAAAAATAAAAAACATTCATATTGTATTGATACAATAGAGAAATTTACAAAATTCATTAGTGATGTGTTGTAATTAGCAGCACATCAATCTACTACATGGTGTGCATGATATATCTCCAAATGAATGTTTTTAGTTTAAAAGAATCTTTTTAGTTTAAAACAGACATAACTAACTAAAAACCATGAAAACACAACCATATTGTCTTGATAATATAGTAAAATGATACATAATTCATATTTGATGTATATGAATAAGTTTTTACCCAATATGACAAGCGGTGTGGCTGGAATGACAAAAATAATGAGTTTTTATTTAAAATTGAAATTTCCATAATGAATTCCCTACACATACTCAAAAATGAAAAAAACAATCATATTTCCTTGATACTTTCAAAAAACTACCCATAAGTCATTTTTATGTGTATGAATTAGGAGCAGGTTAATAAAACACAAGATTTGGCCGGTATGACTCAACATGAATGTTTTCATTTTAAAATTGATATCTTAGTTCAAAAGTTTTGTTTCATACCCAAACTAAGAAAAATCACTCTTATTATCTTGATACATTAGTAAAATATTCATAAGTCAATTCTTATGTGAACAAATCTATTGTATTTCAATATGTTACACATTGTGACTGATATGTCTTGATGTGCATGTTTTAATTTTTTAATGTAATATTTTAGTTAAAAAATTTTGTTCATCACTATAAACTATGAAAATAATTCAGATTATTTTGATATTTTAGGATAATAACCAATAAGTCATTTGTGATGCTCATCAATCTGTCACACATCAATTTGATACACATTGTGACCTATATGACTCAACGTACGTATTTTAGTTTTAAAATAACATTTTAGTTATATATATTCTGCTCACAGAAGTTTGATAAAAATCATGGATTTTATTAAATTTATAGTAAAAAAATCCGTAAATCAATTTTGTTTGGTATGAATCACGCACATGTCAATCTAATACATGACGTGACTGATATAACTCAAAGATTGAGTTTTTAGTTTGAAAAAGATATTTTAGTTAAGGACACTTGTGACCCACTAAAAATAAAAAACACACTCAAATTATCCTGATACATTAGGAAAATGATATATAAGTCATTATTGTCATGTTGGATTGAAGTACATGTCAATAGGACACATAGTGTGCCAACTAGGACACAAAGTGTGTATTTATTTAAAATTGACATTCAAGTTGAAAAGTTTACTGACATAATCAAAAATAAGAAAAAACCATAATTTTTTAATACTTTATGACATAAATAAATATGTCATTTTTGATGTGTATGAATCAACGACACCTCAATTGGAGACATGGTTTGACTAGTATGAGAAGTAATGTGTGATTTCATTATAAAAGTGAAATTTTATGTAAAAACGTGAGTCACTCACTAAAAAAAGATAAACCATCATTATTATCTTAATACATTAGAAAAATTATCTATAAATTATTTTTGACATATAGGAATCAACCACAGGTCACCCTAACACAGAGTGTTCCCGGTATGACTCTATGTGCATGTTTTCAGTTTAAAAGTTACATTTTAGTTCAAAACACACATCACATAATAAAAAAACATTCTTAGATTATCTTGATCTATTAAGAAAGTGAACAATATTTCATTTTTGACGTGTACGAACAAACATCATTTCAATCTGATACATGGTGATACAAATATTTCACACAATACATGTTTTCATTTGAAAAGTGAAAATTTAGTTAAAAAACATGTACCACTCTCTAAAAACCAAAAAAACATGCTAATATTTTATTTAAACTTTAGGAAAATGATCTATAATTCATTTGTGACATTTAGGAATAATGTACACATCAATCCAGCACATAATGTGCCTGATATATCCCAATGTGCATGTTTTTAGTTTAAAAGTAACATTTTAGTTCAAAAACAAGTGTCACCCAATGAAAACCAAACAAATCCACAAAAAGTATCTTGATACTTTCATAAATATCCATTACTCAGTTTTAGCATATAATAATTAACCTTACTTCATTTTAAATCACGAAGTGGATGATATGATTGAATGTGCATGTTTTTATATAAAATCGACATTTTAGTTCAAATCATACATCAGATAATCAAAACTAAGAATAAAATTCTCAAATTTTATTTTATAATTTAAGAAAATGATCTGATAGAAATATTTTATGTGTACGAATCTACCGCACGTCAATTAGACACCAGGTGTGCTCAATATGACTTAAAGGGCATGTTTACATTTTAAAAGTTCCATTTTAGTTCAAAACATGCATCACCCACTAAAAACCAAGAAAGAACATGAATATTGTATTTATACATCAGGGAAGATATCCGTAAATCATCTGTTACATGAATGGATCATCCAAAAGTCACTCTGACTCTTGGTGTTCCCAGTATGAATCTAAGGTCTTATTTTCAGTTTAAAAGTCACATTTTAGTTCGAAAGACACATCACATAATCAAAAATAATAAAACATGATTCGATTGACTTGATAATTTTTGAAAATGATCCTTATCACATTTTTTGACATGTATGAATCAACTACATGTCAATCTGATACACAATTTTCCAAATATGACTCGAAGTGCGTGCTTTCAGTATAGAAGTGAATTTTTTGTTCCAAAACGTTTGTCAGTCACTATAAATAAATAAAAACCACTTTAATTTCCTTGATAATTTTATGAAAACAAACCATAAGTAATTTGTTATATGTAAGGATCAGTCACATGTCAATCCAACACACAGTGTGCCCGGTGTGATTGAATGTGTGTGTTTTTATTTAAACTATCCATTTGAGTTAAAAATACGTTTTAGATACAAACATGTTTTGATTTTATCAATAATTTAGGGAAATGATTCATAAATCAGTTTTGATGTGTAAAAATAAACCGCATGGCAAATTGACATAGGTTATGCTTGCAGTGACTCGAAGATCATGTTTTTTGTTTAAAAGTTAAATGTTTTTAATTAATTTTTTCATATTTTTTATTACATAATTTGACTATTGTATTTATAACATAATAATTGTTTTCATATATGGAATCACTCTTTTTTTCTAGTGGGGTAATTTTTTTTGAAACTGTTAGCTAGTTCTGGTTCTTGGAATGGGTTCCAAAGGCAATGTTGATATGTTTTCAATTTTTTTGATATTTTAATAAATTTTATTAGTACCAATGTAATTATACATACCAATTTAATTGTACATAACAATGTTTTAAATGTTTGTAATAATATTACAATGTTTTATATGTAAATTTAATTCATTTGTTTTCTATTTTGTATTGTATATTACAGATGAAAACTTCTAAAACTGATCTTTTATCATCATTTTTTCATACATTGATAAAACTATCTTTCATAAATGATGAAAATTAATCAGATATAATCATCATTCATCCATGATTTAAAAAACTTTTGATGAGAATTCACCTTCATCGGCATAAAAAATTTGCTGATAAATGGTCTACTTTATCAGTGTTTTTTTAGTGTTGGTGAATTTATCTTTTATGAGAGCAATTTTTATCACCAATAAAAACCTATGGATTTTAATGTCTCTAACAATATAAGAAATTTTTTAGATCTGATGATGAAAATTTCTAGTGATGGTAAGGGTCATGTCCACAGTATTGAATAATTGTATTGACATAAAAAGGACTCTCTAATGCAGAGGATCACAAGCCAAACAACAACATCAAAAAATCTATACCCAAATTAATGTCCAAACACGAGTTATAAAAAACACATATAAAAAACATGTTTTGAAATCACATCCAATAGATATATATCAAATGTCACTCTAGATAACCGTTCAAGATATTATGTTATTATTTGGGGATTAAGATCTCTAAAACTCTATTTAAACAAAATTAATCATCGATTAGAATCTTCACCTCTTAAATGTGCCCTTCCTCGTGTTTTGGGAACATAAACACGACTACACTATTCACCCAATAGTTTCTCCTAAATCATCTAAATCAATGATCAATGTACATGTCATTTGATCACTCATTATGAATCCATAAATATTATATCTTAAAAAATTACACTAATGCATATATGGGCTTTGTTAGTGCCCAAAGAGAGCATTATTAGTGCTAAAAAAGTGAAGACATTGTTATCCCCTTTAAAATCCATACAATTTTACCAACACTAGAAATATTGCTTCTAAAAGCACCGTTAATCACCTCTAAAAAGGAATTTCTTGAGAAAAACCATGTCTAGTTATTTATTATCATCGATGAAGGGGAATTCAATCAATTCTATATATAGTATTGATAAAAGTTACTTTAATCATGGATAATAATTGTGATAATAAAATTTACGGATTGTAGAAATGTGCTAGTACATTTATAACACATGACAACAACCCATATTTAAAATAAAGTTAGAATTAATTCAAAATAAAAAAATAAATTTAAACTATAAAATAATCTACACTAAAACATTTCAGTACTCTAATATAACACTGGTCTATAAAATTTATTGAAAACAATACATTTTCCAACAAATTCAAAAACACCACAAGTTCTATTTTCTTTAGGAAACTCTTTTAAAAGATACTAGTCACACTACCAATTTACATACACAAAAACCCATATATTGAGAAAATGTACAGTGTACCGATAATAAAAATCAATTCTCTTATTAGTAATATAATAAAGAAAGAAATGAAAAATAAAATTATGCATTGCGTTAATTAAATGTCACTTTTAAATTTAAAACACATAGTTTGAGTCATATCAAGATCACTACATTTTAGATTCATGTTCAAGTGATTCCTAAATGAGATAAATGATTAATGTATTGGTTTAAAAAATTATAAAGGAAATACAAGCATGTTTTCTTGGTTTTTAATATGCGATATGTATTTGAACTACTTTTAAAATGTTAACAAGCACTTTGAGTCATATCAGGAATGTCGTGTATCAGATTGACATGTGAGTGATTTCTACACATCAAAAATAACATATAGACAAATTTCCTAAATTATTATGATAATTTTAAAAATTTGTCCTATTTTGGAGTATGAGAAGTTAGTTTTGTACTAAAATGTCAATTTTAAATAAAAACACACACTTTTAGCCATACTGATCATATCATGCATCAGATTCATGGGAAACCAATTTCTATAATCCAAAAAACAAATTATAGATTATTGTTTATAAATTATCATGATAATACAAGTTTGTTTTCTATATTTTCAATGAGTAACATTTTTTTGAACTAAAATTTTACTTTTAAACTTAAAACATGCACATTAAGTCATACTAGGCACACCATGTGATAAATTTATGTGTGGTTGATTCCGACACATGAAAAATGGGTTATTTATTTTTTACTAAACTATTAAAACAATCCATGTGTGTTCTTTGGTTTCCAATGAGTGATGCACATTTTGAAATAAAATGTAACTTTTAAATTGAAAACAAACACTTTTATTCATACCAGTCACAAAAAGTGTCAAATTGACACGAACCTAATTCCTACCCGTAAAAAATGAATTCTGAATTGTTTTACTAATTCAGCAAGAAAATATGATAATTTTTTCTTATTTTAGAGTATTTGAACTGTGTTTTGGACAAAAATGTTAATTTAAAATTAAAACACACACTTTCAGTTGTACCAGCCACACCCTATATCAGATTGATGTGTGGCTAGTTCCCATATGTCACAAATTAATTATGAATCATTTTTACAAATTATCTATAAAATTGGAGTTCAATTTAATGGTTTTGAATTAATGTCACATGTTTTGAACAAAAAAATGAAAATTTTAATCTGTAAACACACACTTTGAGGCATACGGTAACATCATGTATCATATTGATGTGAGGATGATTCCTAAAAATAGAAAATGACTTATAGATCATATTGATAATGTATCAAGAAAATTTGGGCTTGATTTTATATTTTGATTATGTGAAACTTGTTTTGAACTAAATTTTTAATTTCAATCTAAAACACATATTTTGAGATATATCGGCCCTACCCTGTGTTTAATTGATGTGTGGTCAATTCCAAATTGTCAAAAATTCCATATGGATTTTATTAATTAAATATAAAGACAATATGAGTGCGTTTTCTTAAATTTTAGTGAGTGACACATGTTTTGTACTAAAATCTCATTTTCAACATGAAAATATTCACTTCGATTCATACCGTGAAGAAGATGAGTCAGATTAATGTGTGGTTGATTAGTACATTCCAAAAATGTTATATGTTACATTTTATTAAAATATCCTAACAATAAGAGTGTGTTTTCTCTATTTGTAGTGGCTGAATCATTTTTTTAATTAAAATTTCATTTTTGAACTAAAATCTCGCACTTTGATTCATATTGTGCACACCGTGAGTCTGATTGACATGTGGATAATTCGAACATATCAAAAGTGACATATAATTAAATTTCATAAATTATCAAGATAATAGAAGTATGTTCTCTATTTTTTAGTATATAAAGTGTTTTTTTACTAAAATGCATTTTTAAAATAAAAAAACACAATTTTAGTCATACCAGCCACACAATACATCGAAGGGATGTTCAGATGATTCTTATACAACAAAAATGACTTGTGATTCATTTTAAAAATTATCATGACAATATGACATGGTTTTCAAGATTTTAAATTAGTTAGATATATATTGAACAGAAATGGTAATTTTGAACTGAAAACAAACACTTTAAGTCATATATAGAACACGATGTATTGGAAATAATGTGAGACTAACTCAAATATTTAAAAAATTACTTATTGACTGTTTTCTTAACGTATCAAGATAATTTGGGTGTTTTTCCTTATTTTTAATTATGTGATACATGTTTTGAAATAAATGGAAAATTTAAAACTGAAAATTCAGAGTTTGAGTTATACTAGAAATACCATGAGTTTAATTAATGCGTGGTAAATTTATAAATGTAAAAATTACATTTAGATAATTTCCCTAAAATATCAAGAAAATCCAAGTGAATTTTCTAGATTTTCCATGAGTGATGCACGTCTGGAACTAAAATTTAAATTTAAACTAAAAAAACGTTCTATAAGTTATATTGAGAACACCATATGTTGGAATAACATATCGTTGATTTACATATGTCAAAAATGATATGTGTATCATTTTCAAAAAATATTCAAATAAACTTATTGTGTTTTATTTTTTGTCAGTGAGTGACACTTCTCTTGTACTAAAATTTAATTTTCAAACTAAAAATAACTACTTTGAGTCAGACAAGGAACACCATGTGTTATATTAACATTCAATTGATTCATACATGTCACAAATTATGTATGAGTAATTTTCCTAAAGTATCCAGACAACCCCAACTTGTTTTTATGTTTTTAGCGAGTGACATATGTTTTTTAGTAAAATTTAATTTGTAAACCTAAAGCATGCACATTGAGTCATTTATATAATGAAAATATTCACTTTGAATCATTTTTGAACTAAAAACGAACACTACTATAAATAAATATATCAAATAAAGAACAAATATCTCCACTATGATAAAAAATGGTAGCTGATTGCATCACTCATACTAAAGACTTTGGTTTAGAATTAATTTTCTCAATTAATTTTGTGCACTTCATAGAGTAAAAACTAGTTGCATAAAAATATGTTCTCATTGAAGTTTCCTCTTCTTGAATTTAGATCATTTTATTAATTTTATTTCATTGACATGTTATTAATAATTATTTGATTTAATAGATAATTCATTGCATCACTACTGATGATAAAAAAATGAAATGATGAACTGACAGGTCTTCGGAGAAAACATTAAATACAAACCTCAATTCATTATCTTAATTGAAGGTTTCATCATGAATTTATTTATCTATAAGCATTTATTTCTTATAAAGAGCACCAAAATCCTTCATACATAGTTCATGAAACTTCTGTAATGTTAAAATTGGATTTTATACTTTAAGAAGGACTATGAATTCTGTATGGGGGCATTTTGAAAAGTTTACAGGCATAAAATGCATGTGAAAAAATAAATTACAAATCAGTACATCATGAACATTGAAAAAATTAACTAAATAAAGAGTAGATAAAAATTAATGGAGAATTAACTAAAGAATTTTTGGAAAATACTATAAGAAAATTTAATAAAAAATAATAGATAAATCAACTCTTCACTATCTATGTGAATTAAAAAAATTCAAAATTTATAGTAAGTCAACTCTTTATGATGTCTATAAACAATGTGAAAACATGTATTCTACTCAGTAATTTCTAAAAAATATATTTCCTCTTTTAAATGCATAGTGTGTTTATATTTTTGGGTTGTACTGGAAAAATATAAATTAAAAACAATTATTAAATATTTTAAATTAAATCTTAATTATAATCATAAATACCTATTTAGGGATAAATTCTCATCGAGGGAATAAAATTTCCTTCATAAAATTTAAAAGGTAATTATAATGTCCCTTACCTCCCTGGTCCATTACTTTGTTAAAATCTCGTGTTCGAGGTTTTTTGGGAGGAATTGATAGCTCATTTCATGAATTTTTAAAAATTACAGTTTTTCCAATGGTAGGACACATCAGTGACTCAGTGTCGGTGAGTCAGGGAATCTGTAGGTCAAGGAATCGGTGAGTCAAGGAATTTGTAGGTCGAGGTGTCGGTAGGTTGGGTGTCAGTGAGTCAGGCATTGATGAGTCCCGTAGGTGACTCAATGTTGTTGAGTCGCATCGGTGGCTCAGCGTAGGTGGGTCATCCATCAGTGGATCAACATAAGTGGCTCATCTGTTAGTGGCTCAATGATGGTGGATCACTCATGACAGCGAGTCACGTTAGTGACTGATGTTGGTGAGTTAGGTGTCAGTGACTCACGTCGATGACTCACCCATCGGCGAGTCATTTCCAGTTTTTCCCGTTTGTTCTAGTTTATCCCTTTGAAATTTTCTTTAACGTTAAATGAGTTAAATGCCATATTTAATGAGTTTTTGGACCATTTAAAATGGTATATATATCATAAAAACAAAAAGGTTCCTTTGACTCATAAACATCAAGGTCTTGATCATGATCCAACATTAATGGCATTTGAAAATGTTTTCCCTGTAGATTTAGGATCTGGAATTTCTAAAGCTGAAATATTTTCTTCTTTTGAACCCATCAGTTTTCTCTTGGGGCACTGTGAACCTTTCTTCCCCATGGAGTTGCATGCCTAAGCTGTAACAGTCTATATAGTTTTCCCCTAGAGTCTTTCCTGCTACTGACCCAACCCCCTGTTTTGGCATAATGAATGCTTTTCGCTTATCTGTTGTTTCAATTAGGGATCCCTTCATCTATATTTTATTTGAGTATCAGGTGGGGTGATTGTAATGATATATTCTTATGGTTATGGTTGAAACAAATTTAACAAAGATAATAAGAAGTAATAAATGAGGGGTTGGGAAGATGATGATCACTTTGTATTATATTGTATCCTTGATCCGTGTTGTGTTTTGTAAGGATAGTATGTTTTTTGAAAATCATGGCCATTGGTGGCCTTCATTTGCACACCTCCATTACTTGTGAATGTTTTTCATTGTATACTAGTTTAATGGATTAAATATGGAAATTTGATTAATCATGCATATTTGGTTAAATATATGGATTCCACAGGATCAAACCTATTCTATGATCACCCATGAATAATGAAATTGTAATTAAATAATGAGTTATATTAAATCTGAATACACATTTCTCTTTGGAGGGGTTGTTCACTATGTATGGAGTTTTTGAACCGTGTCTTTTGTGTTGGTCATGTGGTTATGTGGTTAGGAGTGTGGTTGTGTGTATGGAGTGTTAAGGGTGGTGTGATGGTATGATAGGATGAGAGATTGATTGATAGCAGAATGGATGAACTTATTATGTTGTGGGAATACATATGGGAAGTGGTTAGGTTGTAGGTCTATATATTTAGGATGTGTTATATTTTTATTATTTGGTTTGCTAGGTGTGGTGTTTTTGTCATGCAGCAGGGATACCGAGTGTGGATGGGATGAGGTATTTTGGGGGTTTTCTTGTTGAGAGGAAGGACATGGTGACATTACTTTGACAAATGATGGTGGCAGTGGTTGAATGGGTGTTCAAGAAATGGGAGTGTGCAGTGGGATTTCAAGATGGTTAAGACTTGTTGTTTTGATGATGTGGTGTTTTTCATGTAGAGGGGTTGTCGAGGATGGTTTAAGATGGATTATTTTGAAGAAGGATGTTGTTACCTTGTGTGGGCCTTTCGACCAGAGTTTCTGGATTATTGTGAAGTTAGTTTGGGTTATGATGTTACATGTGGTGTGGTGTGTTTGGTAGTTTCCCATATTGGGATGGAATAACATGTAAATTGTTAATATCTTGAAGTGATTATATTTTAGGTGGGTTCCTTTTATCATTACGGAAGTGACCGTTGTTTGTGGTGATGAGTGCATGCAGGGTTGGTAGTAAGGGATTTTTTTGTGGAATGATTGATTGTTTTGAAAAACTGTAGTTTGGGCTCAGTTTCTGGTACCTATATATATATGTGTGTAGTTACTTGTGTTTTTTATATGCACCCCACCCATGCAGAGAACTACATGCCAAACACCCCCATTGTTATGGGGGATGGTGTCCTTTACCAACATCCTAGTGGGAGGATAGATGGATGGTTAGTGTCTCTTCTATGCTCCCTCTTATAGGAATTGATAGCCCAAGAATCTTTGGGCATGTTATGGTGTAGTTGCGAGGCCCAGGTTTTTTCGGGAAAGGCATGCTTCCCAGGTGTCTTTAGGATGAGTCCCAGGTGTCTCCAGGCAAGAATGTGGTGTGGTTTATGGCCTAGGTGTGTGTAGGAAGGCTGTGAAATTGTTGATTGTGTAAGAGTGTGGTAGCATCAGAACGTTCACTATTAGGGATGAGCAGTTCACCAGTGTGTGTGGTGTGGGGTTCCCAAATATCGATGTGCTTACTACTTTACTTTTATTGACATGCATTATTTGGTGAGAATTATTTGGAGAGGATGGGTTGGATAGTATACCTTGTTAGGTGTTTTTTAGTTTCTACTATTTTTTACATAGTGGCATTATGGTGCTTCTCCCACTTGTGCATGAGTGACTTCGGTTTTCCTATGGAGTATAATTGTATGCTCACCCTATGTATATAAAACTGTTTTCAGGATTCCAGGGAGATTACGTGGACCATGCTAGACCCTACTGGCTTGGAATTTGGGGAAAATTACTATGTCACTGCTTAGTTTTATTTTTGTATTTACTTTTGAGTTTTCATTGTATTTCTAGCAATTTTACTTTAAACATTCTGGTGGGATGGATTTCAGATTCTTTAATAAAAATGTTTTGGAGTTTTTTTGAGGATGATAAGTCTTATCTCCGGATCATGGTTACTATAAAAAGGGGAATTACTTACATGTTTTTGAGACTATATACCCTTCGTTCTAGTCACCACCTCAAGGCCTATTAGAGGTGGGACTTGGGGGTCATTATCTTTCCTTCATCATGAGGAAGGAAGGTCGTGGCACTTTGTTATCCCTTACATAATTTTCAAGAAGGTGGTTCATGAAAGAATGGTATTAGAGCAGATGGTTGAGAGATAGGATGGAGTTTGGCATTAGGCAATGTAAGGATTGCGTGGGATGGTAGGGAAATAGTTTTAGTTGATATTGGTGAGTGACATCGGCTAGGGAAGACCGACTAGGAAATGAGATTTTAGGGCCACCTTGATCCAATGCAAGGACTCTGAGTTTACCGACCGACCAAGTGAGGCTACATAGTTTCGAAGACAGAGGGCCTAGGGAAGGTAAAAGTATCACGATTACTTGTGTTTGTGTTGGTTTTTGGAATTTTTGAAAATTAAAATAATAAATTGGTTAAAATGAATACTAAATGAAATTCCATACTACTCGGGCATAGGAGTTCTCTGTTTTCTTTTCAGCTATGGTATCCAGTCATCGTCTACATGTGGTATGAGTGGTGGTGGATCAATAAGATGATATGGATGATCGATAGAGGGTTGATCGAGAGGAGGAGTACATCCAATGGTAGAAGGTGAATCATGAGTTCCAGTGATATACTCCAGTAAATTATGAAGGAATAATTTCATATACAGAGACATAGAGGTGTCTTGAGGAGCTATTGATCACTTTAAGCTTAATCCAGGCTCTGACAGAGTACTGGGTTCCTCTGATGGTGATCCAAATGATGGGAGTAGTGAATTAGTGGTGGATGATTTACCGTAGGGAGAGGAAGGAGACCCATGTTTCGTGGGATGACATTGAGAAGGAGTTCCGAGTGGAATTCCTTTCTTTTATGATGAAGTTCAAGAAGAGGTAGGAGATAATATCCCTCTAGAATGAGAGTATGTCAGTGAGGGAATTGGGGATCAAGTGTAAGGGTCTCCTTCACATTTCTATAGACCAATTTCTAGATTGTGAGTCTTAGGAGAGACTTATAGGAGGCACTCTATCCTTCTCTCTATTATGGAGTTACTCCCTTCAGCTTACCGACATACATAGAGGTGCAAAAGAAGTATGAGGTAGTGGAAAGGATGCACTTGTGAGGAGGTTTTTCATGATAGGCGAGACAACCGTGTTCTTCAAAGGGGAAGGTAGTCAAACGAAGGTGTCTAATGTCAGGAACTTCTACATTTAAGAAAATGGGGAGCCAACCCCAATAGTTTTAGGTCCAACCTTCTTGTCCTCATCCTTTTCCAGTAGTGTTGGGACGAAGGTTTTTTGATTATGGAGTTCGTTAGGAGATAGAGTAGGTGGAGTCCGACCTCAGGGTATTTCTTAGGGACCTAGACCCAGGCATGGTCAAGGATGTGGTTGAAATCAGAGGGGAAAAGGAGCTAGGAAAGGTAAGTTTCACATTTCAGATGCAGCGGTTCTAGTACGGACGAATATCGTTCGAGGTACGATCATCATGTTTAGTACTCTTGTTTTTGACTTGCTTAATACAGGAGATTTACACTCCTTTTTTGAACCCACTACAACCCATTCTTTATGACTAGACATAGAGAGACATTCTATTCCCTTGGTGTTGACTACACTAGTCTTAGGTTAGACTAGCTTGTTTGATGTTTTCTAGGGATGTAGACTGATGTTGGGGCTGCATCGGTCTAGTGGGGAGCTCTTACTACTATAGATGTAACCATGAAATTTTATCCTTATCATCAACTGGTTGTACTATTTTTATGTTGTTATTGAATGATTCCATAAAAGAGTCAAGCTTTCAGACATTACTGGACAACATGTGTCTTTCATTGGAGAGCAGTGTTGTCTGATGGGAGATTGACATGTGGAGAATCTTATTTCCTTGTTGGCCGAACTGTCGAAGAAATTGGTGGATGATTGGATGGTGGGGGTTCCTATAGTTTTTATAGAGTTCTTGTATTCTTTTTCCGATGAGTTTTTGACTTTACCCAATTGACATGATGTTGAGTTCAAGATAGACTTACAACCCAGTGCTCGTCTAATTTTGATGGCTCCTTATCAGATGCCACCTTCTAAACTACACGAGTTGTGGATCCAGATTGATGGTCTGATGGAGAATAGCATTATCTGACTCACTATGTCTCTATGGGGAGATCCATTCTTGTTCGAAAATATGGAAGATAGTGGTATGAGGTGGTGCATAGACTGCCGAAGGTGGAATCAGGTAACGATTAAGAACTGTTACCCTCTCCCGAGGATAGATGATATTTTCAACCTATTGAGGAGACAAAGTTGGGTTTCTAAGATCAATCTATAGTCTGGGTATCACCGTTTGAGGGTTAAGGAGGGTGATATCCCAAATACTTATTTCAGATGCAGGAATGACAACTTTGAGTTAATGTTTTTTCATTTTGGCATTACGAATGCACCAACCGAGTTCATGGGACTTATGAACATCATCTTTCATGAGTTCCTAGATCGGTATTTCATCATATTCTTTGATGATATTCAGGTACATTCAAAGTCAGAGGAGGACCATACTGAGAATCTTAAGACTTTCCTAGAAGTTATTCGATGCCACCGACTCTACAGAAAGTTTTCCATGTGAAAGTTTTGATCATGAGAATTCCTTGGATATGCGGTTTCTTAGTAGGGTCTAGTAGTGGATCTGTCGAAGGTCAAGGCAGTCAATTCATGGGAATCACCAAATAATTAGGAAGAGGTTCGTAGTTTTCTATGTCTAATAGGCTACTATATGAGATTCGTACATGATTTCTCCCATGTAGCAGCTCCATTGATGGATCTGACCAGAAGAGGCCAAGATTTTGTGTGGAGTGAAAAGGTGACATGTGATATTCAGCTCCTTGAAAGGTAAGATGGTCAGTTCTCTAGTGCTCTGGTTTCCAAAGGAAGGGGTTATGTTCAAGGTGTTTTTCAATGCTTCATGTATGGTCTTGAGGTGCGTGCTGATGTAGCAATGAAGAGTGATCTCTTACGGGTATATGTTGTTATGTCCCCATGAATGCCACTATTCAACCCGTGATCTGGAGATAACACAGCCTGTGATTGTGTTAATGTTGAGGTGGCATTACCTCATTGGGAGTGATTTGAGTTTTTCACAGATCATAAGAGCTTGAAGTATATGTTTTTCTAGTTGGATATGAACATGTGGAAGAGGAGGTGGATGGAGTTTCTTTAGGACTATAAATTTTATATCTCTTACACATTAGTAAAGGGGATTGTTTCGGCTAATTCGTTGAGTAGGAAGTCACATAGACATGTTGCTCAAGAATATAGAGATGCATGGAAGGCATTGTAGGGGATGGATTCCTTTCACTTAGATGTAGGAATGGATGGTGGAAGAGGATATCTATTTTAGAACATAGTGTAGTTATCTATGAGGCAACAGGTAGAGGAGTCTTAGTGGGGAGACTCAAGGGAATAGGTGATGCCTGATCACATTAACCAGTGTGATGCTCTAAAGGGATGGTCAGAGGATGGTCAGAATCAGATGTTGTTCCATGAGAAACTTTTTCCCAGTGATGATGAATGACGGATTTCTCTCTGAGTTTCATATATCACCCTTAGAAGTAAACCTAGGAGTTTCCAAGATGTATCGTATCTTGAGGAAGCAATTTTGGTGGCATGGGATGAATTGGGCCATGGTGAAGTTTGCAGAGAAGTTCTTAGTGTGCCAACAGTTGAAGGCTAAGCACCATGTTTGGTTGCACCCAAATTTACCCTACTGGTAAAAGTGATCGATGTAGTACATGTTGGGGTCGAATCCACAGGGACCGAAGAAGTAACTTTGAGACGCTATGATTGTGTGAAGTATGGGCTATGAAGTAGCCGACTTTGGGTTTGATTTTGGATTGTTTTTAAAGAAAACTAATAAAACTAAGTGAAATAAACTAAATGGAAATGGGTTGATCTTAAGATTATGCTTGGGGTGGATTGAATGAATTTTACTTCATTAGACAATTTTGGGTTTATTAATTTTTGATGAATCCATTCTTCAAAAAAAACATTACATTCATCGTTTCCTGGTTTGGTGCTTACTAAACACAATTAATAATCCCGTATACACTTAGAGAACCAAATTCATGATCTCCCCAAGGTATATGGTCATTTAGTAATTTAATTTAGTTTTCTCAAACACAGTAAAGATGAATAGTATAAATAATTGAAGAATGGATGTCTTAAATTAATTATCCAATTAACAAAAATTCGTTCATAAAATAACATTCAATCCAACCTTTGCATCCTCCTAAGATCATCCCATTAAGGTTTTATCCCTCCATTGATGGTATACTCTCAATGGTGGGCGGAAGATGGCTAACAAGAATTGGATTGAAGAAATTAAAACCGCGGAAATAACGAGCACTCCTCCGTGTGTGTGAATGAAATTCACACCTATGTGCGAACTAATTCACAACAACACAGAGATATCACTGTGCTTTGTGATAATAAAGTTTTAATAAAATAAATGGAAAATATAGAAGTGAATTAAGTTGATTAATAACATAAAGATACAAAAAAGAAAATGACATGGAAATGGAAAACATTACAATGGAAATTTGGAAGCATAACCTTACAATGAAACAAGCAACAAAAGATGATATGAAAAATATCCACCCCAATTCCCTTCACCAATAGCTCATTATATAGGCATATTAGGAGCCTTAGGTACATACCCCAACAATTAATTAACCCCCCAACAATTAATAGAGTAAAATAGAGGGTGAATAATCAAAAGGAAATTGATGTTTTTAATTTGACCCGGAAAACTGTCCATATTCGTCCACCATATTGACGTGTGAATTCAAAATTTAAGAAGGCCGAATCCGGAGGGGTTGTAGAAGAGAAATGTCTTCGTTATAGAGTCTTCTAGAATATCTCAAAAGTTAAAGATATTTGGCTCACTATTTTGGATGTTATGGGCGAAATTGTGGGAAGGATTTCTATGCATTAATGACGAGTCCACCATTTAAACCTCAAATTCAGATCCCTTTATCATCATGAAAAAATCAGAATTAGCTCCGGCCACAGTTGAATAAAATGATCCTCATATTTTTATCTTTCTACTGTATAAATTTGAGCTTCATTGGGCTTGGTTTCTGGGGCCCACATTTGTTTGATGGGCGTTAGGCCCATTATGCTTTTTCCAGCAAGTTTCTGCCTTCAGGCGCAAAATTCTCCATTTTCCTTTGGAATTCATCAAGCGGACCTAAAAGATAAAATGTTCAAAACAAAGTGATAAATCATATCCCAAAATTTAAATTCAGAAAATGAATATAATATTGTCAACAAACAAATGAATGATTGGGACCAAATTTGCATTTTAAACATGAATTGCATTTTTGATGAGAAATGAAGTTCTATTTATGTAATGCACTAAAAACAATGTTTATGGACTTTGGAACAATAAATATAAAGATATTAACAATTAATATTAGCCACTTTCAGTGACTAATCACACCCCCCAACTTGAGTTTTGCTAGTCCCGAGCAAAATAAATTACAAATATGAAATTCAAATCCCCTTTTCCAAAAACATTTTAATACACATTGCTCACCCAAATATCTAATACCAAAAAAATTATGAAAACCCATCAAAATAATTAATAACAAGCTAGGTCCATAAGCATATCCCAAGCCCAAGCCCATTTCTTTGTTCAAATTCATTGCCACATTTCATCCAATTCCAATTAACCATGATAAAGTGTTGTGCATCATAAAAGATATGAGGCCCATTTTATTGTTCAAGGGGGAAAAATGGAAGCGCTAGGTGGGAATCACATTAAACCTTAAGATGAGTATCCTTTTTTTTATTTTTTTTTATTTAATTTTTTTAACCACACTAGATATGAAAAGACTAACTCTGGGCAAGACAACTATGGAGTCACGATTCCCAAGTGCCGGACGCCACACATATTTTCAATTTCATGCTCCACAATAGAGATATAAAGCCTAACTCTGGGCAAGACAACTATGGAGTCATGATCCCCAAGTGCCGGACGCCACGCATTTGGATAAAAAATTGCTCTATGTGGTCAATTTTTTTTTTGTTTTTTGTTTTTTTTGTTTTTTTTATACTCAAATTAAACTAAAAGTGACCCCAGAACCCTATGCTATAATGAAAGGGACCTAAGAACTCAAATTTACACCCCCGATCCAGTAGACGTGCATTGTGGCATTTTTATTAAGAGGATGAAATTGTAAACATTGAAAAATCACATCGGACAACCGAACTTTCCAAAAACAATGCTCATGAACATAAACTTGCATTAAAATCAGAATCAAGGCATGAAAAATTTATTTGATATCCAATTTAAGAGTTTTCAATGTGTGTTTATCATGTTTATGGTTAATGGAATTTTTCTTTTCATGCATGTTTTTTAAAAAAAATCATTTTTTATCTCCCCCCAAATTAGAATGACACTGTCCCTAGTGTTTAAAGAAAAGAAAAGTTATAAGTGGGTAGGAGAGGAGTTCAAAGAGGAAATTGAGAATGATAAACATGGAACAAATTCACCTGGTTTTTAAAGTTGAGGTTCATGATGCTCCAAATTACTCCTTTGATCTCTTTAGGGATGTAGGCACCTCCTTGATTGAACATGTATCACCCAAAATAGTTCCTGAACCATACAAAGAAGGAAAAAGTAGACAAAAAAACACAATGATTTATTTAATTCCAAGTACCATCATTTTCATTTTTTTAAATCAATCAAATGATACATTGTCTTCTTTTAAATTTCTGGGTAAGGTATTACTCAGGGATCACACCGCGTGACACGAATGAATACGGTGCTCCCTTTTCGTACCCATCCTTACTCATAAAAGAAGAACAGGTCAATAGTCGATATATAAAAAAAATAACAAAATTAAGAAGAAGGAAACAAAAGATGATTCACAGTGATTGGAAACATGAAAACCACGGGTTGCCTCCCGTGTAGCGCTTTTGTTTAACATCGTTAGCCCGACTTGTACCCTAAATCTATCAATTTTTCTCTGGTTCATATGTTGGCTCAGTTAACTCTTCCTTGGTTTCTTGTTTATTGAATGATTCAATGAATGGTTTTAACCTATGACCATTGACTTTGAAGACATGACCACTTGTGGGATCCTGAATCTCTATTTCCCCATGAGGGTACACATGATTCACTAGGTATGGACCAGACCATCTGGACCTTAGCTTTCCTGGGTGTAGATGAAGTTTTGAACTATACAAGAGCACAAATTTTCTCAGTTCAAAGTGTTTGACTTTGAGATTCCTAGATTGGTAGGCTTGAACATTAGATTTATTGATCCTTGAATTTTCATAAGCCTCCATCCTAAGTTCCTCGAGTTCATTAATATCTAATTTCCTTTTTTTTAGCCAAAGAAATGTCAAAGTTCATTTTTTTATTGCCCAAAAGGCCTTATGTTCAATTTCAACAGGTAAATGACATGAGTTTCCATAAACCAATCTATACGGTGACATGTCTAGGATAGTTTTGAAAGCAGTTCGATATACCTAAAGGGCATCTAAGAGTTTCTCGGACCAATCTTTCCTAGAGGGATTGACAGTTTTTTCAAGAATTTTCTTAATTTATCTATTTGCCAACTCAGCTTGACCGTTGGTTTGAGGATGGTATGCAGTGGAAACTTTATGAGTAATACCATACTTAGACATGAGTGAAGAGAATGGGTGGTTGCAGAAATGGGTTCCACGATCACCGATTATAGCCCTAGGAATTCTACATCGAGAAAATATATGCTCTTTCATAAATCGGATCACAACTTGGTGGTCATTGGACTTGGTGGGAATGGATTCAACCCATTTTGAGACATAATCAATAGCTAAGAGGATGTAAAGTTATCACATAGAGTTCGGAAAGGGTCCCATGAAATAAATTCCCCAACAATCAAAGATTTCAATGACCAGAATGGGAGTGAGGGGCATTTGATTCCTTTTGGTAATGGATCCTAATTTCTGACACTGAGGACAACTTTTGTAGAATTGGAAGGAATCCTTAGTGTGGTTTGGCCAGTAGAAACCACTTTGGAGGACCTTTGCAGTGGTTTTCTTTGTAGAAAAGTGGCCTCCACATGCCTCTCCATGACAAAATTTTAGAATGGACTCTTGTTCAGACTCGGGAATACATCTCCTGATGATTTGATCAGGATAGAACTTGAAGAGGTAAGGATCATCAAACACATAGTGTTTTACATCAGAAAGGAATTTCCTCTTATCTTGGGTCCCCATGAATTTTGGAATGTCACCCATCACCAAATGGTTTGCTATGTCAGCATACCAAGGGCAATCACTCACTGAATAGAGGTGCTCATCGGGAAATAAATCAGACACAGAGAGGTGGTGTTAGTTGTCTTTGAATTCCATCCTAGAGAGGTGATAAGCTACAATATTTTCAACACCCTTTTTTATCCTTAATGGTTAAATCGAACTCTTAAAGAAGAAGGACCCACCTAATCAATCTATCCTTGGAATCTTGTTTTTGGAAAAGGTATTTTAGGGCTAAATGATTAGTGAAGACAATGATGAGTGATCCTAAGAGATAAGACCTGAATTTCTCTAAGGCAAAGACAACAGCAAGAAACTCTTTCTCAGTGGTGGTGTAGTTTATTTGTGCACCATTTAAAGATTTTCTTGCATAAGAAATGACATGTGGAGTTTTCTCACACCGTTGTCCTAAGACTGCTCCTACAGCGAAATAACTTGCATCACACATGAGCTCGAAAGGAAGTTTCCAATTTGGAGATTTCATGATAGGTGGAGATATAAGAGTTGACTTGAGTGTAGAGAATGATTCCTCACAGCTTTCTGTCCATAAAAATGGAGCATCTTTTACCAATAGAGCACAAAGTGGTCGAGAAATAGAGCTGAAATTCCTAATGAACCTTCTATAAAAACCTGCATGTCCTAAGAAGGACCTCACTTCCTTAACAGTTTTATGAGAGGGAAGGTGACGAATGATGTCAACCTTAGCTTTATCAACTTCAATCCCTCTACCAGATACCAGATGACCTAGAAGAAGTCCTTCCCTTACCATGAAATGGCATTTTTCCCAATTTAGTATGAGATTCTTATCCTCGCACCTTGACAAAACCTTTTCAACATTTATAAGGCGTCCCTCAAAAGTATCCCCAAAGATGGAGATGTCATCCATGAAGACCTCTAAAAAATCCCCCACCATATCCGAGAATATTCCCATTATACACCACTGGAAGGTACCAGGGGCATTACATAACCCAAAGGGCATGCACTTGAAGGAAAAAGTTACAAATGGACAAGTGAAGGTTGTTTTTCCTTGATCCTCTAAGGATACTTCGATTTGATTATACCTTGAGAATCCATCTAGGAAGCAATATAATTGATGACCCGCCGCTCGCTCGAGGACTTGATCAATAAAGGGTAAGGGGAAATGGTCTTTCTTGGTACAAGAGTTGAGCTTCCTATAGTCAATACAAACTCTCCATCCACTACTGACCCTTGTTGGAACCATCTCTCCATCCTTGTTGGTTATTACTGTGATTCCAGCCTTCTTTGGAACCACATGGATTGGGCTAACCCACTCACTCTCATGTATAGGATAGATGATACCAGCTTTTAACAATTTCAAAAGTTTGTTTCTCACTACTTCCATGAGATTAGGATTGAGTCGCCTCTGTGGTTGACGACATGGCTTTGACTCAGAATCAAGAATAATTCTATGAGTCCCGATAAGTGGGATAATCCCAGGGATATCAGATAGGGTCCATACAATGGCTTTCTTGTGTCTCCTAAGAACATCTAGAAGCATCCTCTCATGATCGGCTTCAAGGGATGAAGAAATGACAACAGGAAAGGATTTATTGTCCCCTAAGAAAGCATACTTTAGTGATGAAGGTAAGACTTTAAATTCATGATCAGATTGGTCATGACTTTCCAAGAATGGATGAGACTTTGTATTGAACTTAGTTTCTTTGTTCATATTTCTTGACAAAATTGGTTCCTTGTGAACAGAATTTTCATCCACTAAATTTTCCAGAGTAGTGTCATGAATGGATATGGACTCAATGTTATTGATTTCAACCATGGTATCATTGATTGGTGATTCTATAAATTCATCAATAGAGCTGTCTGAAAGAGATTCATTCCAAGGAGGCAAATTTCCCTCATGTGAATAAATAAAATCAATCTCTTCTTGACTTAACCATCCTTCGGTAACTCCTTGATGTTCATTGAGTTCATTATCAACACTACCAATCCAATTAACCTCATGGATCTCTTCATCATCCCCAATTTGAGAGTTTGCATTGTAGATGTTCAATTCTAGACTCATGTTCCCAAAGGTGATGGTCATGTTCCCATTTCGGACTCGGATTACAGAGTTGATTGTTGCAAGGAAGGGACGACCAAGTATGATTGGGGTTTGCTCCCTAGGACCTAAGCTTGGGTGATTGTCCAGAACAATGAAGTCAGCTGGGTAAATGAAATTTTCAACTTTCACCAAAACATCTTTTAAGATCCCCTTTGGAACTCAAACACTACGATCAGCAAGTTGAAGAGTGACAGATGTGGGTTGGAGTTCTTCGAGCCCTAACTGACAGTACATGGCATAAGGAATGAGGTTCACACTAGCACCTAGATCACATAAGTCTTTGAAAACTTTGTTCTCTCCTATTTCAACATTTATGTAAGGGAATCCCGGGTCTTTCATCTAAGGAAGAATGGTTCCTTGAATGGTGGTACTCACATTACAGCCAAATGGACTTGGTTTTTATGTGAAAATTTTCTTTTAAAAGTGCACAAGTCCTTAAGGTATTTTGAGTAGGAAGGTATGGTTTGGATGGCATCGAGAAGGGGAATGTTCAACTTGACTTGTGAGATGATTTCCCTCAATGTTTCACTCAATTCAGGCTTGGTTTTCCCCCTCATGCGTTGAAGAAATGGTGCATATTGTGGAGTCGTTTGTTGAAGTGTTGTCTGATTCACATTATTATCAGTTTCTTCTGTTTGATCTTGTAGTTAATTTGAATTTTCATTAGATTTTGAAGTTTCACATGGTTTCTGACTTATCTGTTTAGGTTTTTCAATTGATTTCCCACTTCTTAAAACTTTCACAGCCTTTAGTTGTTCGTGAGTTGTTTGAGTGAAACTTGTCTCTCCCCTTGATGTTTGTTGTGGAATGGCATGTTTGGGCATGGGTTCCCTTCCTGTTTTTATGGTTTGAAGTTCTTGTTTAATGGATGAGAATTCTGAGTTCATTTTTTCCATTTGTTTGCAGAGTTGTTCTAGTAGGATTTGTGGAACATTTTGGGTTGGCTCTTGAGCTTGTGGGTTTATTCCAGGAGGATACATTGGTTGTTTGATAGGTTGTTGAATGGGTTGTTGGATAGGTTGTTGATATTGGACATGAGGATGTTGGAATTGGACCGGTTGTGGTTGGAACTGATTATGAGGTTGAAAGTTTTGTTAAGGGTATGGGTTGATACATTGTTGTTGTGTTGGTAGTTGATTGTCCTTCCAACGAAAGCCCGGATGGTCATTATACCTTGGATTGAAGGTGTTCGTGAATTGTGGCTTTTGAAAGTTCATTGCCTTGACTTCTTCTGGTGGTCCTCCTAAAAGAACGTCCTTGATGGAAGGAATGGTTGGGAAATTATCAGTCTTGTGGTCATTCTTGTCTCAAATTTTACAAACAAGCTCAACATGTTGGGTTTTGTGGACCTTCCTAAGATAAATCTCCTCAACTTTCCTCGTGAGTGCAGCAAGTTTTTCTCTAAGGTTTTCTTCTTCTCCAAGATTGTACATTCCACCAGATTTTGGTGGCTTCTCATAGTATGGTGATGTTCCCCATGTTTGGTTTTGTTCAGCAAGATTTTCTAGATACTCGTAAGCATCATTTGGGGCTTTGTTTTTGAAGGTTCCATTACACATCATATCAATGAATTGTTTGTTTCCGAAACCCAACACTTCATAGAAAATTCTCACTTGTTCTGGGATTAAGAAACCATGGGGCGGTACCATGTTTAATGTGTCCTTGAACCTTTCCCATGTTTCATAGATTGTTTCTCCCTCTCTTTCAAAAAAGTTTTGTATGCTTTTTTAAGTGCAATTGTTTTGTGATGGGGGACATATTTTTTATAAAATTGTCATTGAAGTTGGCCCCAAGAGTGAATGGATGCTGGTCTCAAATTTTTTAACCAATTCTTTTCTCGGTATTTAAGGGAAAAAGGGAAAAGTCTAATTTTAGCAGATTCAATTTGATTTGGTGGGAACATGGTTTCGACAATGTCATTAAATTCTTTAACATGAAGGTAAGGCATCTCAGACTCCATCCCATGAAAGGTTGGAAGGTGGTTCAGGACATGGGTTTTGAAAACATATTGGGATATCCTATGTTATCATGCCTAATGCATGAGGGTGCATTGGTCCAGGTTGGTGTGAGGTAGTCATTCATGGTTGGGTCTGCAACAATTCCCAAGTTAGGGTCTTGCCCGTTATTTTGGTTCCCTCCCCGGTTTATGATTTGGTTTTGTGGGAGATTCTCCATTGTATCGAACTCAACGTCTGAATTTGGAGTATTAGGAAGATTTGGATATAAAGGAAATAGACCTCTTTTTGTGCATGACTCCCCAGCCCTAGGAGTATCCATCCTAACTAATCTGTTTGATTTATCGCGGGTGTAGGCGGACATGCACCAAAAGAAAAAAAAGCGAGAAAGGGAAAAGATAAGAGAATTGGGATGAGAATAGAAGAATGGGGGTAAGAAAAGATGTTTTTTTGGTCTAAGGAACTTACTTGGTCCCCGAAAACGGTGCCAAAATTTGGTTGCGCCCAAATTTACCCTACTGGTAAAAGCGATCGATGTAGTACATGTAGGGGTCGAATCCACAGGGACTGAAGAAGTAACCTTGAGACACTATGATTGTGTGAAGGATGGGCTATGAAGTAGAAGAATTTGGGTTTGATTTTGGATTGTTTTTAAAGAACAATAATAAACCTAAGTGAAATCAATTAAATGGAAATGGGTTGATCTTAGGATTATGCTTGGGGTGGATTGAATGAATTTTACTTCATTAGACAATTTTGGTTTTATTAATTTTTGATGAATCCATTCTTCAAAAATAACATTACATTCATCATTTTCCGGTTTGGTGCTTACTAAACACAATTACTAATCCCGTATACACTTAGAAATCCAAATTCATGATCTCCCCGAGGTATATGGTCATTTAGTAATTTAATTTAGTTTTCTCAAACACAGTAAAGATGAATAGTAGAAATAATTGAAGAATGGATGTCTTAAATTAATTATCCAATTAACAACAATTCGTTCAAAAAATAACATTCAATCCAGCCTTTGCATCCTCCTAAGATCATCCCATTAAGGGTTTAGCCCTCCATTGATGGTATACTCTCAATGGTGGGCGGAAGATGGCTAACAGGAATTGGATTGAAGAAATTAAAACCACGGAAATAACGAGCACTCCTCCGTGTGTGTGAATGAAATTCACACCTATGTGTGAACTAATTCACAACAACATAGAGATATCACTGTGCTTTGTGATAATAATGTTTTAATAAAATAAATGGAAAATATAGAAGTGAATGAAGTTTATTAATAACATAAATATACAAAAAAGAAAATTACATGGAAATGGAAAACATTACAAAGGAAATTTGGAAGCATAACCTTACAATGAAACAAGCAACAAAAGATGATATGAAAAATATCCACCCCCATTCCCTTCACCAACAGCTCCTTATATAGGCATATTAGGAGCCTTAGGTACATACCCCAACAATTAATTCACCCCCCAACAATTAATAGAGTCAAATAGAGGGTGAATAATCAAAAGGAAATTGATGTTTTGAATTTGACCCAGAAAACTGTCCAGATTCGTCTACCATATTGATGTGTGAATTAGAAATTGAAGAAGGCCGAATACAGAGGGGTTGTAGAAGAGAAATGTATTCTTTCATGTGTCTTATAGAGCCTCTCAAAATTTAAGGAACTTTGGCTCATCCGTTTGGAAGTTATGGGCGAAAGGGTGGGACGTATTTTTGTGCATTAATGACGAGTCCACCATTTAAATCTCAACTTCAGATTCCTTTATCATCATGAAATCATCAGAATTATCTCCTTCCACAGTTGAATAAAATGATCCTCATATTTTTATCTTTCTACTGTATAAATTTTAGCTTCATTGGGATTGGTTTCTGGGGCCCACATTTGTTTGATGGGCCTTAGGCCCATTATGCTTTTTCCAGCAAGTTTCTGCCTTCAGGCGCAAAATTCTCCATCTTCCTTTGGGATTCATCAAGCAAACCTAAAAGATACAATGTTCAAAACAAAGTGATAAATCATATCCCAAAATTTCAAATTCAGAAAATGAATATAATATTGTCAACAAACAAATGAATGATTGGGACGAAATTTTCATTTTAAACATGAATTGCATTTTTGATGAGAAATGAAGTTCTATTTATGTAATTCACTAAAAACAATGTTTATGGACTTTGGAATAATGAATATAAAGATATTAACAATTAATATTAGCCACTTTCAGTGACTAATCAATGTTCCTAGTGGGTCATTATAGCCATTAGATTTTCCCAAGAGAAATTGGGATGACATATCAATGGATTTCTTCAAAGGGATACCCAGGGTTCAGGGAGGATAAAATTCTATTTGGGTATTGGTGGATCGACTGAGAAATTGGGTCACTTATTAGTGATAAATAAGTTGATCATAATGGATTCATTTGCTTAGATATTTACAGATGAGGTGGTACATTTGCACGAGGTTTTTACATCCATCATATCAGATCAGGATACACGTTTTACCTCATGAGTCTGGAGGGGATTTCGGCATGAAATTGTCACTCAGTTACACCATAGCACTGCTTTCCACCCTCAGAAAGATGGGAAGACATAGAGGACAATTCAGACATTGATGTACATGTTGAAGAAATGTTTTCTGGACTTTGGTGGTTCTTGGGTGCGACACTTGCTGTTGTTAGAGTATTCTTACAATAATAGTTATCAATATTCCATTTACATGGCTCTGTTAGATGAAATGTATGGGAGATCGTGTCGTTTTACTTTCACTGGATAGAAGTTGGGGAGGTAGCTATTCTTGGTCCACACATGATGCATAGTATGATTGAGATAGTGCTGATTTTCCATGAGATGATGAAGGTAGCAGAAGACCGGTATAAGTCTTATGCCGATTTCAAGAGGATGACCTTTGATTTGAAGGTCGGATACCATGTGTTCTTGAAGGTTTTCCCCCCAATATAGGCAGTAGAGGTTTGGTAGAGGGAGAAAACTTTCTTTGAGGTTCATTAGACCTTTCAAAGTGATGGGGTGAGTTAGTGTCCTTTCCACTATAGTTGGAGAGGTTCCATGGTGTATTTCACATCTCTCAGCTTCATCGGTATCTTTATGATGAATCCCGCATCATTGACTTGGGAGAGCCAGATATCGAGGATGAAAAAAAGATTATGGAGTTACCAGTAGAGATCCAAGATCATCGGGAAAACGTACTATGTGGATGGACCATTCCCTTGGTTTTTGTGTAACGGAGGCCTGGTGTATAGGAGGATAGTACTTGGTTATGGTAGATGTAGATGTGTTCCTAGTACCTTGAGTTGTTTTGAGTTTTTATTATGCGACTTTCTTTGTGATGTATTGTAAGAACCTTGGTTTCTATGAGATGAGTTGTTTCCTTTTTCTGTAATGTGATACAATGTCCTAATATCTGAAAAAGTGGGAGACCATATTCCTAATCAAGACACATTAATTGAGATGTGATTAAACTCATGCGGGTGAGTCAGTGCCACCCATAACAGATAATATTTTGACAAGGAGGAAGAAATTGCATGATTCATGTGTTCAGATAGTTGGTTCTTGTATGGGGTATCTTGTGAATATTTGGTTTAGCATATGTGGGAAGAGATTTTCTTGGATGTTGATGTTTCACTCCAGATTTCAAACAAAAAAGGTGTCTTATCATTGAGAGGTATCTTATGGGGAGGTTGTTCGGACCCCTTTTCTTTCTGATTTAGATTCTGAATTATAGAGGATGAGAATAGTTTGAAAGGTATCTTATGATATGATCAGGACCTCCTAGATCCATTACACTGTCAAAATCCATTGTTTGGGGTGTTCAGGGAGGCATTAGTGGCCATTTCAAGAGTTTTAAAAAATTCCAGTTTTTCCAATGGTAGGATGTGTCAGTGACTTAGAGTTGGTGGGTTAGGGAATAAGTAGGTCAAGGTTTTGGTAGGTTAGGGCATCAGTGAGTCTGGGTGTCAGTAGGTCGAGGCATCGATAGGTCGATAGTCGGTGAGTCAGGCATCAAAGAGTCATGTAGGTGGCTTAGCATTGGTGGCTCATCTATCATTGGGTCAACGTTCGTTTCTCACTCATGTTAGTTTGTTAGGATTTAGTGGCTCACATCGGTGACTCACCCATCGATGATTCATTTCCATTTTTTTCTGGTTTTTCATGTTTATCCCTTTGAAGTTTCCATCGATGTTAAATGAGTTAAATGAAATATTTAATGAGTTTTTGGACCATTTCAAAATGGTATCTATATCCTAAAAACCTAGAGTATCCTTTGACTTCTAAACCAATTGGTCTTGATCATGATCTAGATTTAATGGGATTTGAAATAGTTTCCCCCATAGATTTAGTATATGGCTTTTCTAAATCTGAAATCCTCTCTTCCATTGAATCCTTGCATTTTATCTTGGGGTGACGAGAACCTTTCTTCCCTAAAGATTCGTGCACCTATGGTATAACAATTTTTTCAGTTTTCCCTTAGAGTCTTTCCCTCTTCTCGTATGACCCCCTATTTTGGTACAAGGAGGAATTATTGACCTTCTATTGTTCCATGTAGGGATCTCTTTGTCTCTCTTTTATTTGTGTATCGTGTGGGGTGGGTGTACTAAAATCTTCTCATGGTTACACCTGAAAACAATTTAACGAAGATAATAATAAGTAATTAATGAGGGGCAGGGAAGAATATGATGTATTTGTATTATATGATATCCTTGATCCATTTAAAATTTTTAAGGGATTTATTCATTCTGAATATCATTGTTGTTGATGGCCTCTATTTTCCCACCTATATAACTTTTGAATAATTTTTGTTGTTTCCTTATTGAATGTATGAAATATGAAAATTTCATTAATCATGTATATTCAGTTGAATATATAAATGCCTCAGGATCAAACCTATTTTGTGATCACCCCTAAATAATGAATGTGGAATTAAATAATTTGTGCTTCTAAATTTGAATACATATTACTGTTTTTTTGTGGGTGTGTGCTATGTATGGATCTATTCGACTGTGTGTTTTGTGTCAGTCATGTGGTGCTGTGGTTGGAACTGTGATTGTGTGTATGTGGTGTTTAGGGTGGTGTGATGGAATCTCAGGATGATAGATTGATTGATTGTGGAATGGATGAACGTGCAATGCAGTGGGACTACATCTGGGCAGTGGTTGGGCAGTGGGGGTGCAGATTTAGGTTGTCTTGTATTTTTATTATTGGTGTTTTGGGTGTGGTGTAATTGTTATGTATTGGGGCTACCGAGTGTGGTTGTGATGAGGTGTGTTGGGGTTTTCTTATTTATATGAAGGAAATTGTGGCATTACATTGAAGAATGTTGATGGTAGTGCTTGAAAGAGTTTTCAGGAAAGGGGAGCGTGTAGTGTGATTTCAAGATGGTTGAGTCTCAATGTTTCAATGATGTGGTTCTTTTCGTGTAGAGGGGATACTGAGGATGGTGTATGAAGGATAATATTGAATAAGGAAGGTATTACCTTTCATGGGCCATTCACCTGGAGTTTTTAATCATTTTTGTAGTGGGTGTGGGTTAGGATGTTATTTGGGGTGTGGATTATTTGGTAGTTTCTCGGGTAGGGATGGAATAACTGGTTAATGGTTAATATGGAAAAGTGATTAAATGTTAGGTGGTTTCCTTTTTATAATTATGGAAGTGAATTTCGATCTTGGTGATGCATGCATGTAGGGTTGACAGTAAGGAAATTTTTGTGTAGGATAATTATTTGTTTCAAAAACCCATAGGTTGGCAGAGTGATTGGTAGCTACATATATAGATGTTGTTCCTTGTTTTTTTATACACACCCCACCCTTTGTGATAACTACATGCCAAACACCGCCATCGTTATGGGGGAGGGTGTCCTTTCCCAACATTTTGGTGGGAGGATGGATGAATGGTTGTTGGGTCTTCTATACTCCCTATTATAAGATTGGCATCCCAAGACCCTTTTGGTAGGTTGTGGTGTGGTTGCAAGGCGCAGGTGTGTGTGTGTGACATGTTCTTCCCAGATGTCTTTGGGATGAGGTCTAGGTGTCTACATACAAGAATGTCATGTGGTTTTTAGCCTAGGTGTGTGTGGGATGGTTGTGATAGTGGGGATTGTGGAAGAGCATGGTAGCTTTAGGGCTTTCACCGTTAGGGACGGGCAGTTAACTAGTGGGAAGTGGTGAGGGGTACCCAAATATCAATGGGATAACTAATTTACATTACCTAAATTGTGTTATTTGGTGATCTTTCTTTGGTGAGGTTAGTGTGGATATTATACCTTGTTAGGTGCATTTTAGTTTCTTCTATTTTTCTCACAGGGGAATTAGTATGATTCTACGACTTGTGCATGATTGACTTTGGTTTTCCTACTTATTATACTTGTATGCTCACCCTACATATAGAAAAGTATATTTAGGTTTTGAGGGAGATTACATGGACAGTTATGGACCCTACATTCTTAGGCATTGGGGATAGTTGTTGTGCCGATGATTAGTTTTATTTTGGTATTCAATTTGGTGTTTTCATTGTATTTCTAGCAGTTTTATTTTAAAAATTAATGTGGGATGGATTTTGGAGTCTTTAAATATATTTCTTGGAGTTTTTTTTGAGTTTGATACATCTTATCTCTCGATTTTGGTTTCAATAAAAAGGGTAATGCCTTCCATGTCCGTGAGACTATATACCCTAGGTGTTGGTTGCCACCCCGGGGCTAATTGGAGGTAGGACTCAGGGTCATTACCTCTCCTTCATCTTAAGGAAGAAAGGCCATGGCCCTTTGTTATCCCTTCCCTCATCTTGACGAATGCAGGTCATGAATGTTATAACCAAAATCATTATTATTGGTTTGTTTCGAACATTAAAAATATGATAAAAATATTTAATTGGATTTGATAAATATTCTGATAGTGAAAAATTAGAATACATACCCTAATACATATATAGTTTTAGAAATTTGTAGGATCCTTATTTTCATGGACCATCCTCATACCATGATTTTGTTGATATTCAAACATCACTCTATAATAATAAAGTTTTCATTAAAAAATAATATAAAACATATAAAATGATGTTTATTTTAAATATTTTAAATTTAGTTTATTAAAAGTTAATAAACTTCATTATGTATCATTTATTTTTTGAAAATCCATGCATTAAATCCATAACATAAATATTTTGAGTATCCAAATTATTGGAAACAAGAAACCACTGCAATAAAAAATGTAATAAGAAATAAATTAAATGAAAATTAATTTCATATTATTAGATAATATATTTTAAACCCTATATCATTGGTATTAAGAATAGGTTGTCATCATTATGTTTATTTTAAAACATTGTGATCAGCTGGTCAAATATTTTTAATTATTTATGATCTTCCAATGATATATTTTATGAAGAGTTAATGTGAAGACTAATGAGTCAAAAATTTTATTTACATGAATTTAACATTAAATAATATTTATATATACAAATTTAAATAATATGAAAATTACTAAACTATAAATAAAACCATAGATCAGTAATTGGAAGAAAATATTATCGAAAAATGTCTTATGTTTTCATTTACAACTAAGACTCCCTACAATCCAGGATTGAGGATTTCATCTACACTCTCATGATCAATATTTAATATAAGGGCCCCTTCTTATATTTTTCTTTAAAATAAATTATGTTCATCTTACTATCATTTTTGATTGTATCCATATGGAATGTAATATTAGTAAATGCATTAGTAGAACTGGAGAGGGTAAATGTACTCCATGAATGTATTTTTGATTAATTTGTTGATCCATTAGATTATTTTGATTTTACTTTGTGTTTCCACTTCCTTTTATACATATATAATAACTTTACTCAGTTTATTACTTTTTCCATTAATTGTTAATGTTTTTATATAAAAAATAAATTGTAAAGGACATACCTCATTATCTAAAGTATTTTTAGATGACCAAAAGATCATGCTATAAAAGTTATAAAAGAAAGCATGACCATGTAAACATCAAGATCATCATGGGGAATAGGTATCCTGACACTCGGATTGGGATATACAAGAATCCATAATCTCACATGATCATTTAGAAGATTTTTATTTTTTAGAATATCTCCTTGGATATTGTACACTATACCCCTCACAGTAAGGTGATGGGTGGGTGCTGATCGATATAAATCACTATTAATTTCATGATTTAGAATATCATTATAGGAATGGAATCTATATCTACTTGATTCCAATTTCAAAGAAATAGGTATGATAAAATATATTACCTATGGTAAGGCATTTATTTTAGGATAATGTCTATCATCAGAGTTGGGTGGTGGTGTTTGTGTGTGTCGGGTGGGGGGGGGGGGGTGGATCATCATGTAGTAGTTGTTTTTTGTGTTTTTTATACCTCGTTTCCTTATCATATAATTATCTAGAAAATTAGAATTCCAATCATGTTTATATTCTAGGAAATTTATTTATGCCTTTATCTCATCCATTTCCATATCTTTACCCCAAATTGAATTTATTTTCTCAAAATATGTTTTGGATATGACTCTAAAAACCCAAAACTCCAACAAAACCATATTATTATAGACTCTTTAAGGTTTCTAAGATTATTAATTAATCATTTATAAATGACGATGGTTTTTGTTTCTAAAATGGATAAACAAATATGGGAAAATATGTAGGCATTGATATGTAATACCAAAATAAAGTAGATTTTTTTATTATCTCATACTTATACCTAATTCAAACAATATTTGTTAATTCTCATCTAATACTTTTCTATCTTTATTTACACGTGGATCCTTCTATATAACATGATGTGGGATTGAAGTGGAATAGATATTAGTCCATCAATCTGTATATAAACAATGAAATATTGTTATGTTCTTGTTTCATTCCACATAAAAATATTAATGTAGATTTAAAATAAATACCATTTTCAAGAGAAGAATACCCCATCCTTGAATTACATATGGAGTATATAGGTTTTGATGCAAGATGTATATTTTCAACACTCATTTTTTTCATAAATTTACGATTATTAATCAATTTTAATAATACATGTATTACCATGTAAAGTATTAACAATTACAGTGTTCCTAAAATGATTCATCAACATGAGGACTAATGAATACATTATGGTTTTATTGATTTATTATGAATGAATATAACATTGGTTGGTGGGGGTTTACATTACCTTCAACGTCCTTAATTTTATGCTTTATAATAATTTTCCAAAATGCTCTATAATCCATTATTATATTTTTTAATATAAATTTCATTCAATAGTTACATAAAATATATGAACAAACAAAGGGATAATGATTAGAAAATATACATTTCATTGTTTTATTTGTTATTAAAATTGAGAAAATATATCAAAATGTTACCCTAATCTTGTCCGAAATTAGTGCCTTCATCACTAGTACTACATTATTCCATTTATCTATATCAATTGGAAAATGAATTCTAGTATTGATACCAATGTAACTAATGAAAATATAGTTCTTCGGGTCAACTAGATGGTCATCTCCATTCCATATGACCTCAAATTTTATGCCTTTTATTCTAACCATAATAATTTTTGATAAGACTCTCATGCTATGACACTCCATGTTTTTCTCAAAAATAGGTTGTTCGCCTTCTACCATTTCATCGACTTCTAAATTATTAGTATATTGTTCCTCAGAATTGGTAGCATCAACATATAGAGAAAACTTTTGTTCCTAGAGATTTGGAGAATCAGTATATAGAGAAAGAAGTTGGTCCTCTAGTTTGGAAGCATCAGTACATGGAGAATCAATTATCTACATATTTATTTGAACATTTAATATAGATTATGTAAATAAAATAGTGAGAACATAATATAATGACGTAAAAAAATTAAAATTTCTAAAAAATTAAAGAAATTATTGAATTATCATATTTCTTTAATTCATGAAGGGATTTGACTCTATTTAGTATCCAAACACCCTCCTCATGGCCTTTTTAGAAGAAAATACCCCGTTCATATTTATACCCCATGAAATATTCTTGACATCCGAATTAAAGGGTAATCCTCAGTGGTTATGGATGATAATAGAAGAATTTACCAGTTATGGTTTGCAGGATCCATTAGATATAACAGTTGTGTTTGCTATAAGGCCATTATGAATGGTTCATCCTTATACCCTTCCTTACTATAATCCACTTTCATTAATCCTAATTCATTGATTTTAATTGCACTCCTATTATCAATTAACTTGTATTAAAAAAATCATAATTTTCAATGTTATACATTCTTACTCCCATATTTGTTTAGTGATTCCAATGTATGAAATATTTGTGAAGATTGGATTTTTTTCATCATTACCATATGTATGCATCACTTTTTCTATAAGAGTAACTCCACAATTTTTCATTGTAATATGATAACAATGTGTATTTTTATAAAACATATAACCATTAATTAAATAACCATTATAATATAATATATGAAAACACTGTCCCCTATATAGCCATCAATGTCATTTTGAAATTAATTTTTTTGCTGAGTCCCTATAAATATGGTCTCAAAACCGTCTTATGAACTATCAATTATGTGTACTTAATATCTATATTTCATCCCTTGATGGATTAAAATTACTAAGAATTACTTTTTTGGTTTTAACATATAAATAATCCTTGAAAATATTATGTAAAATGTAAATGTGTGAAGGATCCTGATATTTTATAGGAATTGAAACAACATCTATTCTAGAAATTGTTTCACCCACAAGTCACCTATTATGACGAGAATTTGGTAGAAAAATGGTCTCCACATTGCACAAGTATTATGAACAGAATTCATCCAAATACTTAACATTATATCTGTCTACTAAAAAACCTTTTGGCTGAATTTTATTTATGAAAAACCCATTAAAAATCATTATATACCATTCAATGGGGTAGATCCATATATAATGTGTAGGACCACATATCCAGATCTATCTAATAATGTGAACCATCAATTAACCATCATATAAAATAATGATAGTGAGAAGATAATATAAAATTAGTATAACATGGAAGAAATTTCCATTTCCATAATTGGAAACATCATCGGGTCTATAACATTACTGCATCTAGCATTAAAGAGAAACAAAGATTGGATAATGTACGATATATATTTTTAGAGAAAGTTCACTAAAAATCTACATGCATTAAATCTTACATCAGAAGATGATATTTATGTGCTTTTAGGACCTTTACCTTTAAATATATCATTGACATTATATTCATGATATTTGATGAATACCACTCTGGATCCTTTACATCATTATGGATGTTACAAAACTGATATCTCTCTTGTCTGGATGGATTGTAAGTAGTCGGCGGAAAACATGTCTTCATTTCACCATTCACTAGGGCTAAATCTTCCCATATCTGGATGTCAACAATGTTCTACCTAGCCTTATTATCATCCTTTGATTTTTGGGTGAATTCATTTACCTAATACTGAAACTATTACTTACATTTTTTTCTACGTGATAGACATAAATAAAATGTATAACGTTCAAATAATCAAAGTATGAAAAATAAAAAAAATCAACACTTTTTAAAATAGGTTTACAAATTGTTTTTCAAATATGTTTAACCTAAAGTGGTCACCATATCCATTATATTCCCAAACAACAGATCAACTGTTAGTGGAGATGGTGTTGTACCATGTAAATTTCAATCAAATAGTGTCATCTAAGTTCTATATTTATTTCTTTGGGAAAAAATCTGTGTTGTACAAGAAACATCATCTTCAAGGAATGTTTCATCCTAGTAGAGTGTGAACCTTGTTCAGAAATGGGACACCCTTGGTTTCCTTTAATAATATATCCTAAAAATCTACAAAAGAAATAAATCAATTTAGAAAAGTTTGAAACATGGCTCTAAACATGAAATCATTATTTCTTTATTGAACCTGATATAAGTAGAGGAACATAATTTATTTTTTCTTCATACATAACCACTATAGAAATTTATAATTTACCAGCATAAATAGTCATGTACTATTAGTGATTCTTTGAACACCTAATAGTTTCACTCCATATATTGATAGCAAAAGACAATGGATTCTTGGCACATTTCCTAATTCGGGATAGTCATGATCAATTTTCTTCTATCGAGGAGAGTCTTCATCTATCTTTATTTCTTCAATATGAATCCAGTTAAATTTCCTTCTATTCTACTCATTTCCATATAGGTTCTTAAACTTTCAAATGACTATAAATTTACATAAGACATTCTAATTTCATGATTCATATTTCTTGTATCAAGAGAAACCACAATTTGGGACTTCTTAAGTGATTCATGGTCCTTTTATAACAATATAATATCATTTGGATAGATATATATTCTTTTAGATATCATACCCATTGAAGGTATAACTCATTTTTCATCATATGTTCGACAAGGATATTCATTATCTTCTGCTAACATATCATTCATGAGAGAAATTAGTTCTGAAAATTTGATTTTAATCCATCCAATTATAAATTTTAGTACAACCAGAATATAATAGCGTCTTTTCACATGTTGTATATTTAGTATGTCTAACCAGGAGAGAAATTAGTATGTCTAACCATGTTGTATATTTAGTACAACCAGATTATAATAACATCTTTTCACAACTCATTAACTTTAAATATTGCTTGGAAAATCATGAAGCTCATCTTCAATTGACATAGTTAATTCCATAATACGATCTTCATTATCCTTTACACTGGTAATCATATCATTGATATGCTCTTATGCATCACTAATACTTATAATCATATTAGATGATCCATAAAAGGTAGTGTTATCATAGTCACTAGATATATTTAGTTATTCCCTATATTTATTCCAACATTTATAAATTCGATCTATTCCATGATAGATCAAGTGTTCATATAACTCATTTTGACTAATTTGCCTTGAATAACAATAATTAAAACATGAAAAAATGATTTGACAAGGGTAATATAAACGATATTTTTCAAACATGATGAAATTTTTCACCCCATCTACAACTGTTATGTCATAAAATTGGAATAAATCATTTTTCCATTAATATCAACCATTTTTGATTCAGTAATATTCACATTTAACAAAAAAATACACATAAGGATTAAGCTTAGAATCCTAAAAGGATATTATATATATATATATATATAGACATCATATTTGATTTAAATTTTCATTGCATCAATAAAATTTTCAAACATATAAAGATGTATAATTATATGGATATAAATTATTTTAAATCTCATTTTTACTATAATATGTTTCATAGCATTAATTACTCTATTTTTTGAAATAGACTCATAATGGGAGATAATTCACCCATTTCACTATCAATCTTCACAAGAAACCTATGGATTTATACAAATGGATAATTATTGGGGTATATATAATAATATTTCACTATAAAAATAGATATCAAAACAAAGTACATATTTTTCAAAATGTTTCTACAGTGTTTGATACAATTTTATCACTTTGATTATGGTTATTATATAAGAAAATTTATGAATGAGATCAAATTTAAATTATTAACTTGGTAATAATCAAAATAAAATTGTTAACATTACCTTAGATTTTGAAAATAAACAATACTATGGGTTGAATAGTAAAAATGAATGCTTTAAGAAAAATAAATTTAATTTTAAAATTTCAAAAATCATGATTGTACTTAATGAAAAAAAATTAATGGAGAATGTAATTAATAATGTAAACAACTTTTTTTTAAATTAGAGAAAAATATTTTTTGGAAAAATTTCAATTCAAAAAAAATTATGATTTTCCAAATTTTAGTTCACCTCACATTGAAAAAAATATAAACTTTTAAAATGATATTTAACAATATTGGGTGAATTACAATTATTATAATGGAACAAAAAATGTATGAATTTTGAAAAAAAATTAATTATGAGAATAATAGAATATTTGTTGATATTTATTTCCCTATGAAATTCATGAAATTGATATAGAAAAATATTAGAGTACTTTTAATTAATCGAATAAAATTATAGATCAAATTCATGTGACAATGAAGAAAAGAAATCACAATTACTCATAAAATATTTTTGAATTAGAGGGAAAAAATTTAGAAATAAGAAAATGATAAATTGGAGAAGAACAATAATACCTGTTTCAAAGAAGGGGCTAGACATCGATTATAAGATAACCTAGGAGAAGAACCAAAAATCCAAAAAATATCTAAATCATAAATTAGATAATAAGAACAGAATAAGATGAATAAAAATATTTTGAAAAGGTTGAAAGAATAAATAATAATGAGTAAGGAATATTATACATTTTATTTTTCTGATTGGGTTAAAGGAGGAGACTATAGGATTCAACATTCGTGATAGCTGGAACAGTGCAAGTAGGGGAAATCTCTAGTTGGCTACTTTTAAAACAAGAGAAGAGGTTTGATCATCGCTAGTAAAAAAGGCTGATAAAATATACATTTACCAGGGATGAATTGGAAAATTTCAATAAACATATAATTTATCCCCCTTTTTATCATTGATAGATATAGGGCTTTATGAGAGCTAAAAAGGAGATGATAAATCACACATTTTTAGCGTTCATTTAATGATACTTTTATCAACGCTTAATATAGTGGTGACAAACAGTGGTAGAAAATAAAAATTTGAATTTAAATTTAACAATTACAATAAATTACTAATTACATAAAAATGAATATTAAAAATCACTTTATAATAGAAAATAAAAAAATAAATTGCAAAAAATAATTAAAAATAAATAAACAATATTATTAATATTAAAATTTTTAATACATATGCTAATATTATGATATATGTAACAATATTATGATAAATGAACATACAGTATCAATTATTTAACTCATAATGATATTTAAAATAAATAAATAAATAAATAATATATATATTACAAATAATATAGTTGTATAAATATAAAAATAAATATAAATAAATACTAAAAATTCCTTTAAAATTACACATATTTGAAATATATTATTATTTAAAAATGAATATATAATTATTATATAAATATTTCAATGAAAAAATTCAGAGTAAAAATGAGTAAACCAGAATTATGTAAATTAGAGAAATATTAAAATTTTAAATTATTAATAAATAAAAATAAATAAATAAGTATTAAAGATCAACAAATTAGAGAAATTTTTAAAAAATAAATATTCAAATTGGAAAAATTATAATATTATTAAAAGGGAATAAGTATTTAAAATGAAAAGATAATAATAATAGAATAAATATTAAAAAATTGTAAAATATCATAATTAAATATGAATAAATTGAAAAACTGTTAAAAGATGAATTAATTATCGTAATTATATAAATTAATGAAATATTTATAAAGAATAATTTTTAAAAAAAATTAGAATATAAATTATCTATTAAGAGATTTATAATGTAATACATATTATTAGTGAATAAATAATCATTACATAATGATTAAATAAAAATATATTAAAATAAAAGTGAATAAAAATGAATAAATATTAATTATATAAATTACATAAAAATTGAAATTATAAAATATTAATATTTTAAATTGTTTACAGAATAATCAAAATTGAATATATAGATAAATATTAAATAAATAAATATTAAAAATGAACAAATAATAGAAAATATTAAAAATGAAAATTTTTACAAATTTATTATTAATAATATATGTTAAAAATGAAAAAATATAATAATTAAAGTGAAATAAATTGATAAAAAAATATTAAGAGATAAAAATAAATAATGTTAATTATATCATTAAAAAAATAAAAAAATATTAAATATTAAAATAAAATGAATAAATATTATAAATTACATTTTAATTAAATTGATTCACAATAAATTAATAATTAAATAAGAATAAACAATTATTGTACAAATATTTAAATTCAAAATTTTAATATAAATATTAATGAATATTAATTATGCAAATTACTAACAAGTTATAAATATTAATTATTAACAACTGGCAATAAATAAATAAATATTAAAAAATGAAAAAATGAAAAAATATTAAATGTATCTATATATATATTTCTATATAAATTTTCATTAATGACATTTGGAAAACAAAATGCCTTTCCTAGGATTTTCTATAGTTATATGTACATATATATGTACATATACTATAAATAGATATCTCAAATTGAAAAATGAAATTAATTTTCTTATTATATAATTATATTGTCAAATACATATTCACAAGAAAACACTTTACATACATACACATACACACATACAGATGCATAGACATACACATACACATACACATATACACACAAGCATAGAGGTACATACACATACATGTAAATACACATACATACATGTAGACACAGGTACACACATATATTGACATACATATACATACATACTCATAGTATAAAAACAAACACATATATACACATACATAAAAACATACACAAGTACACACACACACACACATCCACATATATCCATACACATACACATACACATATTCAATCACATACACATACGTGCATACACACGCACATACACATACATGCAAATATACACGGACACAAAAATACCTACATGTACAAATAAACATACCCATATATAACAGATACATCTATATACATATTCATAAACATAAATATACAATCACACACAAATACACAAAACACATAAACACATACAACACATACAAATGCATAAACACTTATTCACATACGCGTATATACATGTACGTACATATATAATAATACGTCCATAGATATACACGTAGACATACATACCATTACACATACATACAAAAATATGTGTATATTAAAAAATTATATATTATGAATATAAATATATAAATTCTAATAGATATATTAAAATAATATTCATTCATATATTTAAATAACTGTTAAATGAAATTTAAATATAATATATACATGTACACAAATTATGTAATTAATTAATATCTATTTATATTTAATGTAATGTCTCCGACTTTCCATGTATAATTTTTGGATATTATATTGATTATTTTTGAGACCAGGAGATGAGACGTTGTGTGATTCTGAGGCGCAGTGTGCCCAAAATAAATATTTCAAATATAATTAATATATTAAACAGTACAAGAAAATAGATTTCCTAAAAAAGTGAAATTAATTTTGAATAGAGTACCATATCCAAAATCTAGGGGCTCTGTTGAGTTTAGAATGCAGGTTTTACCCTATGCACAACATAACCTTGGACAACGTGGGTCATTTGTTGAAAAGTTTTCACTGACGTGGAAATGAATAAAATAATTAAATAAATTATTTTATTAAACTATCCGAACAAATACCTAGTCTTTATTTGATGTACACATTTATGGAGAACTTATAGAGTTAGCTGCATAACCCTGGAGATGTGGGAGAGCCATTGGAGAGTAGTTAGAGGAATCCTCTCAGATGAATGATGATTGGATCGTGGATCAGCGATCAACGTTCCACCGATTTGAAGGATCTCACTAACTACAATGATGATACATTATTATTCATCAGTGACCAATCCATGTTGAGGTAGGGCATGTGTTTTGAACTGTTTATTTTATATGTTCTCAATTCTATTACAAACACAAATCGATCGATGAACATATTGATCCAAAGTTTGATCATTTTGCGGGATGTGAATATTTACAAGGTTTTGTTTGGAGATTATCATTATAATTTTATTATTTCATTTTTTTGTTATAACGATGATAGATCGAGATCGACATGAACATTGATCTAGGTTCATTTCTCAAATATTTTCTTGTGCTTTTCTCCCCCATTCCTCATTCATCATAGGTATTCGTTGTTTGCCCTGTGACTCGACTTATCCTAATCGATCAATCATTTCACACATGTATCTAGGCACACTGATATGATATCATAGATCTAGTATCAACACAATATGAAGGAGGTACTATGATGGAGACATAACGATTTGGATGATGAAGTATATCTGATTTCACGATCTTCAACATACAATAGAGAAAGATGTTTTGATCCATTTTCTGAGAATATTTTCTGGAAGAAAATGTTTTTTTATCGAAATAGAGGAATGTATCAGTTGGGATCTTCAATCTTGTTTCAAAAGGATCATCAAATTTAAGGCAGGGGGTACCATATCGAAAGTGGGAGTATATTTGTGTTTCTGGAAAATCCTGCACCGCACAACATATAAATAAGATCTACATGCTTTGTGGGGACCCCTGTTTGGCACCTAGGGTTTTGGGAAAAAGTTCAACATCACACAATGTGTGACCCGTATTACATGGAGTGTAGTCTATAATTGGATAATCGATGGGTACTTCAGAAAGTACATGGAGACAGGGTGGAATACATGGGTTGCCTACTTGGTGCGTACTCCACTACTTGTACATGACATGAGACATAAAGAGTTTACATGGGAAGGACCCAAGCTCAAGGAGACGGTGTGTAACCCCTTATACATGCCATGAACTCATTTATACATTGCTTAGAGCCCCTGTCCTCTATGAATTTGGCAGGTTTCATTAGGTCACGTTCTCTATATCCTTTCCTGGAAAATTAGTACGATATCAACTCTTACTCATAGGAATATGATCCCTTTAAAAGGACTTCTTGAATAGAGTTTTTGGAATCCCCACAAAAGGCATGATGTGATATCCTCTATTTATATTCATTCCCAAGTTGGAGTTCATGGTATCATTTTAACCAAAAATATATGTGCGCTAATCATTTACTTAGTGGGTTAATCATGATTGAGTTTATTAGAATCACCCTATGTCCTTAGTAGTGATCCTCATATGTGTATCATATTACATTTGGACTATCAATGTGGAATTCTAATGAAGAGTCCAGATGAGAAACACCTCTCGTATGGACATTATCAGTTCTATTAGACTTAGGAGTCTTTTCTTTAAGAAAAATTCATCGTGGATCCCTAGGGCTAGAATCTTAGGGCCGATATACTACATTTTGACTTACATTTAGACTGTGTGTCTTTCTTTATTATATCTAGATATTATTGGTATATGTGATGTAGATATATACCTGTGTAGATATGTATCTATTTTCTTTTTTGAATGATTTGTAGTTTTAGGGTGTCCTACTGAGTATTGTGATACTCATCCCTACACATGATTTTCCCATATGTGTTGTGTCTTGTATATATGATCAACCTTTTGAAAGAGTCCCATAGAGAATAAGACTAGACAGTTCTTTGAGAGACCATATATATTGAGGTGTGTTCCTATGGATTTCTAACAGTAGTCCCTTTTCTTTCAAGCTGGAATTATGTTATATAATTTTTTGGTGGTATTTTAATTGGAATGGGTCACTTTATTTTACTTAATGTAGTACTATGGTTAGGTTATTAGATGTATGTTTGCATGTATGTTCAATTTTTTTTACATTTTATCATTTTATAGGCTCGTAGATGTGTGTATACATAGGTACTTATGCTAAGGCCCCCCCATGTTAGAGATATGATTTCTCGGCTCTAGTCTTCATCCCTTGGACTATTGGAGGTGGTCTTGGGGAGTCCCAACACATGCCGCACTAGGAAAGGGCATGACAGAGTGGTATCATAGTGGGGGGTTATAATGGAGTACCAAGAGTCTGTGAGATTAGTGTGGGGAAATAATGTTAAGTGTTACAAGTTAGACATTCAGGCCAGAGACTCTAGTGTTTGTGTGGTGGCCAACATATCCATACACCCGGAATATGATCACTAGGTTTTCGAATCAAAACATGAGAACAATGGCAATGGGGAAAAATGGAACACACACCATATATGAATGAGTCATGTATTCCATGTCCTTCTTGAGTCAGCTCTCTAGATATAATCATTGACCATGGAACATATTGTTTACTTTTAGTATGCCTCTACAATGTGTACCATCTAAGATTGAACATGATGATCATGAGGATGATCCCCTTAGTGTTAAGGCGTCAATACAGGGTCCAATTCCAGAGATTATACCTCTAGGTGGTACACCATCCCTAAGACTTGTAGTGAATCACGTGGAACCCACAATACCCACAGATGAGGTGTGAAGCCTGAGTGCACATCACAGGTTTTAGAGATAGAAACCCCTTAGTTTCAAATATGATCTTCACCCATATGCATCTATGGAGTGGATTGGGATGGTGAACTCAGTTTTCCATCTTTTTAGGACACTAACACAGAATATGGTGGTCCTAGAAGAGATCCTTCTCTAGGGCTCAGTAAGGTGATGGTGGGGTTTAGTTACCTAGTATTATGATGAGGCGACTCTACCATGGTCATAGTTTGAGAATCTCTTCAGAGAGGAGTTCACTCCACCTATGCTGAGGGCTATATGTGTTCAAGAGATTCAACAGCATCAATAGGGAAACACGACAATAGCTGAGTATTCATTGAGGTTTACCAACCTCTCTAGGTACACGATGGATATAGTTTGTTATATGCTCTTCAAGCCTCTGACCTTTGAGTGAGTTCTGTGTAGATAAATATGAGCTAGTGTTGTCCCTTTACTCATTCCTATATATTATGGGGTGTTACAATGAGGTTTTGTGGTTGATAGATTCTTGGATGAGCAGTTACAAGTAGGCTTCGTTAGTAGTGGGAAAGTAGGAGTGGAGACCTCGTCAACATGGATCTGACGTTAGTACCATGGACTTGGACATGCCAGACGTTTCAATAGGAGGCCATAGGATGTAGGATCTGTAGTTTATGGATCCAGTGGAGGGTCTATTCAGCTCAGGGAGAGGCTATGCTACTCATGTGATAATAGGGGACATCTTGCTCGAGATTGTCCAACCTGCGGTATAACTGACAAAGAGACCATATATGGGCCGTCGAGGAAGAGGTAGAGGTTGAAGCATGAATTTTTGCATGTTTTAGGATGTGATATATGATATATGAGAGAATAATGTGGTAGTCAACACTTTTACATGTTACTACCACCATCCCCAAGTGGTCCATGATAGGTTCAGGGAGCTGGAGGATAGGAGCGGGGATAACTGCATGCGGTTGAAGCATATAACACAGAGGCTCCAAGAATGATTTAAGGAACAATATGTGTCTTTTATTACTTATATTTAGTACTGATAGATATAGGTTCTGGTCATTTATTTCTTTCCACATAATTTTTATGAGACATAGAGATTCCAATTGAGCCCTTAGCTGGACCCTTGTTCTTAGAGACTCCAACCAGAGATGAATTAGTGACCACACAATTGTTTCACTAGTTTGACTAGACTCTTGGAGGTAAAAGTTTTTGTTTGGATCTCTTTTTAGTAGTTTAGAGGCCTTATTATGTCGTTCTTGGTATGGATTGGTTATCTAAAGTTCATGCCCAGATTGACTATTTTAGGAGAAGGGTGTGGTGTGTCTATAGTGACGGGACCATGATTTTATTTTTCAGTGAAAAGGAGACCCATGCTGTATAGGATGGACTCTTTCATATGAGGGTACAACCAATCACTAATTACATTCCTAGAATTACCCTTGGCATAGATAATTTTATGAGTTTCTAGTTTCCTGTATTAGTGGAGGAGTACGAGGATGTCTTCCTTGAGGATGTTCTAAGATTAATTCACCAAAAAATAGACATCGACATTTATCTATACCCTGGGATGAAACCGATATCCACTCCAACATATTGGATGGCTCCTGAAGAGTTTTGCGAGCTCATGGTGAACTTAGAGAACCTATAGAGAAAGGGATTTATTAGACCCGATGTTTCTCCATAGGCAGCCCCAGTTTTGTTTTCCAAGAATAAAGATGAGAGATTTAGGATGTGTGTGGACTACTGGTACTTGAACTAAGTGACCTTGAAGAACATGTATCCAATACTAAGGATCGATGACCTCTTCAATTAATTGAGAGGGGTGAGATGGTTCTCAATGATTGACCTCAGGTCAGGCTATCTCCAATTTTGAGTACAAGATAAGGATATCTTAATGATGGATTTGAAATGTTTCTATGATTACTATGAGTACTTGGTGATTATTTTTGGCATGAAAAACTCCCTATAAGTGTTCATGGGGCTCATGAAATGGATCTTCCATCCTTTCTTATACCAGCTCATGGTAGTCGTCATTGATGATATCTTTGTGTTCTTGATGTCAGAGGAGGAGAAACACAATACACATGAGGATGGTTCTGGATGTACTTATAGAGAACCAACAATACATAATGCTCTTGAAGTGACAATTATAAATATTTTTTGTCCAATTTCTAGGACCTGATATCTTAGTGGATGGAGTTGTAGTGGACCCAAATAAGATCAAGGAAGTTTTAGTTTGGGATCAACCCAAGAACTTGACGGAGGTGAGGAGATTCCTTGGGTTGGGAGGCTATCACCAAATATTCATATATGAATTATCTAGGATATAATAAATGATGATATATTTGACTTTAATGGGCATCCTTTTGTGTGGATAAATAATTCCTTGTAAGATTTTACATAGTTACAGAAGAGTTTGATGAGTGATCCCATCTTGAGATTTACAAAGTAGGGTGTCAGGTTCCTAGTGTTATACGATGCATCAGGAACAGGGTTTGGTTTTTTTCTGATGCATCGGAAAGCAGTGATTTCCTATGGTTTATGTCAATCGAGACCACATGTGTAGAACTACACGACCCATGATATTTACTTTACAACATCAGTCTCCTCCCTAAAGATGTGGAGATAATATGTGATGTGGTGAGTGGTTTATCAACTATGTCGATCACAAGAGTCTCATGTTAATATTCTTGTTGAGATATTATAAAAAGAAGAAGATGTGATGGCTATAGTTACTCCATTATTATCAATTCAAAATAATCTATACTATTGGGAAGGGGAATGTGGTTGCAAATGATCTCAGTAGAAGATCTGGTGTGCAACTAATGAATGATGTGTCAGAGAATTCGGCCCCATTTCTGTTATCCTTGGTGAATGGAGATGGAGTATCTTGCCTATATTCTATGGTTTTTACCCCCAATTCTTTAAAAATGTGTTAGGGAGTCATAGTTAGGGGATACCAACTATGATACCCTACATGATCGAATATCTACAAGAAAGGCTCATGATGGAATTTTTTGAAGGTAAAGAGAGTGTAATTCTTTTCAAAGGATGCATGATGGTACCAATGGTATTAATAGAGGTGGTTCTGAGAGCATTTCATACTTCTGATTTGGAGGTACATCCAGGTGTGAAAAATATTTACCAAGACATCTGAAATTCTTTTTTGTTCCCAAAGATGAAGAAATGAGTTTTAGAGTAAGTCTCTCAATGCCTTACTTGTCACCAGGTGAAGGTTGAACACCAAGTTCCAACAGGTTTAACTCAACCTGTTGAGGTTCTATAGTAGAAGTGGGGTAGTATATCCATGGACTTCATGATGTGATTACCATATACAACCATGGTACATGATTCCATTTGGGTAATTGTAGACTGACTCACAAAGTTGGACCACTTCTTAGTAATTTGAGAGTAGAGTTCAGCAGAGATATTGGGATGCCATTACATTCAGGAGATAGTCTAAATCCATGGAGTCTCATTGATGATCATTTCAGACCATGATGTTCTCTTTATATCTTGGTTTTGGAAGGTATTATAGGAGGTGTTTGGTACTCTGTTACGCTTGAGCACAATGTTTCACCCCCCAAACTGATGGCTAGACTAAGTAGACAATTCATGTTCTAGAGGACATGTTGTGAGATTGTATGTTGGAATTTGGCCATAGTTGGGAGTATGATCTACTAATGGTATAGTTTGCATAAAACAATAACTAACATTCCACCATCGGTATGGTACCATTTGAGCCTTTTCACGGGCAACCCTACTGGTCACAAATTTGTTTGACTGACCTATGATAGTTAGTACTCATGGGACCAGAGTTGGTGTGAAAAACTACCAAGAATCATTAGATCATCTAGAAATGGATGAAGACTGTGGAGAGACATCATATGACTTATGCTAAAAGGTGGCATAGGCCTTTGGAGTTTGATGAAGGAGACCATGTGTTCCTATGGGTTTCACCTAGGCGTGGATTACAATGATTTAGACATGGTGTAAATCTATCTACGAGGTTCATTGCCCCTTTCTAGATATTGTATAGAGTTGGAAAGGGAGAGTACCACTTAGGTATACCTCCACCGTTAGACCGAGTTCACGATTTCTTCTATGTGTTGCGGCTGAGGAGGTAAATGCATGACTTATTTCATGTTATCGACTAGGGTGAGATTTTCATCGAGGATGTATCTACCTTTGCTGACTACACGGTAGAGATCAAGGATCGATATGAGTGGATCCTTTGAGGGTGATTGGTTCCTTTGGTGCATCTATGGTGGAAGATCAAGAATATTCAGGAGAGAGCACATGGGAGCAGGAGGCTCATATTCGAGCTCAATAGAGAAATATTTTTGAGTAGCCCTTATTTTGGATTTTTTGGGGATATAAAGCCCTAAGGATCGGAAAATTTAATGTTATATATTTTACATTTATTATTTTTGGATATTATATGTCTTATTTTTGAGATTAGGAGATGAGAAGACATACGATTCCATGGCCGATTGTGAATGAAATAAATAATTTAAACATATTAAATATATTAAATAGAATATAGACACATTTTTCTTAAAAAAGTGGAATAAAATTTGAATTGAGAATCAAATCTAATATTTGGGGGCACCATTGAGTTTAGAATGCATTTCTCACCCTAGGAATGAATTAACCTTGGTCAGAGTAGGTCATTTCAGGAAAATTTATCACAGAAATAGAAATGATCAAAATAATTAAATAAATTACTTTATTAAACTACGACTGTAGTGACCTAGTTTTTCATTTAAATATAAATTTATGGATAATTTCTATTTTTAGCTGCACATGTACGGAGAGTTAAAATTTTAATTGGAGAGCCGTTGGAAGAATCCTCTCGGATGAACGTTTACCAGATCATGGATCCACGATCAACACACTACCAATTCAAAGGGTATCACCAACAACGACGACGATGCATAATTTTTCTTTATAAATCGATCCAAATCGAGGTAAGGTGTGTGTTTTGAATTGTTTCTTTTCACCATTCTTAATTTTTTAGAGAACACAAATCAATTGATGAACATATTGATCCATGGTTCGATTATTATGCAGGATGGGTATATTTGCAGGGTTTTTGATGGGGGGTTGTATTTGTGATTGGATTATTCCGATTGTCATTATAATTTTGATGGATTGAGATAGACAAGAACGTCGATCACAGTTCATTCCTCCAATAAAATCTTGTTGTTTCCTCCCCTCATTCATCATTCACTATGGGGGTTATTTGTTTGGCCCGAAACTCAACTTATCCTGATCAATCAATCATTGAACACCTACTTCTAGTCTTAATGATATGATTTCATAGATCTAGGATCATAATAGAAAATAAGAGGTGCGATGATGGAGAGAAAGTGATTCAGGTGACAGAGGATGTCTAGCCTGAATGGCCCAAAGGCCTTCTTTTTATTGATTTTTGATATCCCCCCTTTCAAGGGATGAGGGGGAACCCTTACAAGGATCGTGGGCTCCGAGATTACATGACCCATAGGTCTTCGGAAATATACAGAATCTACTTGGAACTCCTCCTCCCAGCTTCTTCATCATGATATCAGCACTCCACCTTCACATGGATGTTCGACTAGGATTCCCATGCAATCACAGGATGGTCCCGATGGAAATTCCATACCATCCCTTAATGAAAATACTCTTAGCTTATTCTCTAGAAATCTGAATTTCCATTTTTTAATGTTCTTTGCTGAAAAATAAAGAATGATTATTTGATCCATTTTCTAAGAAGAATTGACGGAGAAACATGTTCTTCATTGACTAAGAGGATTAGAAGTGTTATGATCATTGATCTCATGGGGAAATGATCGCTAGATCAAAGGATGGATGTTCTAGATTGAATGTGGGAGAAAATTTGTGTTTCTGGTAAATCCCGCATCACCTGACGTGTAAATCAGATCTATAAACTGTGTGGGACCCCCCTATGTGGTAGCTAGGGTTTCAATAGAATGTTAAACATAACATGGAATGCGAACCCTATCACAGGGAATGTGGTCTCCCTAGGGATACTCAAAATTTACTTTGGAAATTGCACAGATACTGGGTGGAGTACACATATTTTCTATATAGTGCATACTCCACTACATAGACACGACTTGAGACATGAGCCATTTAGAAGGGTAGGGCTCGAGGTCAAGGGACACGTTGTGTAACCCCATATAAACACAATTTACTATTTTATTCATGGATTAGAGACCATGTAATCTAGGACTTGTGCATGTTTTGTTAGGTTGCAGTCCCCTTATCCTTTCTCTAAGGGCTAGTATGGTATCGACTCCTGCTCCTAGGACTATGATCCCTTCAGAAGGACATCTTGGATAGAGTCATGGGAATCCATATGAAAGGTCTAGAGTGAGACCCTCTATTCATATTCATGCCCTAAGTGGAGTTCTTGGAATCAGTGTGACTAACATTATATGGGTATTGATCCTCTAATTAACGAGTTAATCCAAATTGATTTTATTGGTATCACCCCAATAGCGTTGGTAGTAATCCACATATGTGTATCATATTCTCTTTGGACTATTAGAATGGACTTATAATGACTATAACCGATGAGAAGAACCTATCAAATAGACTCCATTAGTGCTATCAGATTCAGGAGTGTGTTCTCTAGGAAAAATTCTTCAAGTATCCTTTGAGCTAGAATCCTTGGGATGGTATAATACAGTTGTGAATTTTACTTAGAATGTGTGTATTTGTTGATTATATTTGGATATCCATGTTATCTTTTATTTAGAAATATACATATATAGAGAAAACTTTATTTTTTTTGTATGATTTGTGGTTTTGGGGTGTCCTAATAAGTATTGTTATACTCACCCCTACATGGGATTTTCCTACATGTGTCATGTCTTGTGAAGATGATCAATATTATAAAAGAGTTCTAGATAGACTAGTACTAGATGGTTTTAAGATATATAAGACATACGGAGGAGTGTTCCTTCAACTTTCTCACATCAGTCCCTTTACATTCATGTTGGGCTTGTGTTATAGACTTTTTTGGTGGGCTTTTATTTTTTCCTCCTTACTTTCATTTACTTCCCTCCATACTCTGGTTAGGGTATTAGATGTATGGATGCATGGCTATTTAGTTGTTTTTACATTTTAGCACTATATAGTCTTGGATATGTGTGTGTGTAGGTACTTAGTCTCAAGCCTTCCTTTTCACTGATATGCCTTCTCGACACTAGTCACCATACCATTGCCTATTAGTGGCGAGAAAGTGACGTCACAAAACATGGCTCACTGGGATGGGTCATGACATTTAATGTGGATTCATCCATGGGCCTAAGGTAGGTAGTGTTGTAAAATTTCCATAAAAATTTAGGGTTTTTATAGCATTCTTCTTTGTGCCGCATGCCATAATTTCGGGCACATTTCCTTAAAATGTGTTTTCCCTTCTCTACTTATTTAACTATTATATAAGACACACCTATATCTTTGTTTATTTAATTAGATGATGTATACCACATTAGTTTCAATAGATTAGGTATGCTAAATTATATTACCTCTACTGCATAAATGTTGATTGATTAAAAAACCTTATAAGTGGTTTGGATTGACCATGAAATAGAATATCATTATTTTCAAAATTAAATAGATAAATTAATAAAATGAAAGTGAGTGGCATGACCATGTCACATGTGGTAATTTTATAAATTAATTAAGATGATTTGAATAAAAATTCAACATTACTATTTTGATTAGGCAATGGTTATTGGTCATTGAAAAATAGTTAAGGGAATTAATGAGCACAAATTTCCACACTCCCTTAGGTAGGGTGTTGAGTTTGACCTTTGACACCATTTACTTGGATGAAAGGAATAACATTCCATGTTCCCTTACATCAGGGTTTGGGCATGATGACTCAGCCTACAATATCAAGTGATGAACATGATGTCGGACATTTTCATGTGATTCAGGGATAATACCCTTGTTGGATCCTATATATTATTAGATTAGGTATGGGCGCCTATGTTATGCCACATGTCTGGCTAGAACCTAGTATATCTATATATTTCTATATATTTCCTCAGATATATAGTGTATATATAAATATATATATTATGTATTATTACCTATATATATGTATAGAGTAACTTAGACTAGAGATATCCCATCTTATGCCGAAGTAGGTATTGATAGCCTGGTGTTCTCTAGGAACCAATGTTGACCAGTTTATAGATTTTAGTAATATTTATTATTTGATATACCCGCACACTAATATGATATATATACTGACTGCATTTTTCTAGACATCGTTGGTGGTGGCCTGCTGAGTTTTTCTGACACCCTACTCGGGCTGCCCATGTTACCCAAGAAGACTTCATGACTGTAGGTGTGGATTAGGGCATGTTCCCAGTCATAAGGATATGAACTTTTTTTCTAATAGCATGGGATCACGGGAGCAGAGGACCGAGTGTAATCTCCTGATGCTAGTGGAGATATCCTTTGGAATTTTCTATATTTTTCCATACCATGTTGTGTATGTCTGTACTATGTATCTCTTGTATCCCCCATTCTGTACATCAGAATGATGTGAAAACATTTTTTATATGAATTAACTTATGGATACTAAATATTATTTCCATAGATTGGATGTTTATCTCCCACTATTGATTATTGCACATGTATCTGTTATGCTATCAGTTATATTATGATTCTTCTATTTGTGTTATTTTATTAACACTATGAAACTTTGATAAGAGGGGGAATATTCTCCCCACTATTGAAAAACATACATCAATTTCTATTCGTCAACCTCTGGCATACTAGGAGGTGCACTTGAGGCAATGTAACCAATCGGCTTAGGGAACCGCTTAGCGGCTCCCTAGATGGGACATTACAAAGTGGTTTTATAGGAGGTTCGTTTTTTTCTTAACATTTGGGTATTATACTAGAGAATAGGGTGTAACGGAATTTAGTAATGCTCATGTGCATGGGATTATCTTACACACATATAGGTGAAACCAAAATTACATGTGGTGGGATATTGTTTTTATTGGTTCGCGCTTGTTACAGTTGTATTAATTTCACTATTTGGTGATGCACATTCTTTTTAATGTTATTATTATTGATATTGTTGTTATAGACTTATTTTTTACATGGCATTGTATGATAAGGATGTTTCCTATCATGAAATATTGTAGGCACTATAGTAATTCTATGCCATATATTTTTTCACTCCTCATTTAAATACCAAATACATTTCCTTCTACATTTAGTATGGGAGCCTTAGTATATAATGGAAATGAGATAATTTTTTTATAGGGATATGATAATTGATTTAATTAATGTTCCTAAATAAATATTCATAGTGTTTTCCCATATATATTGACGGTGAAACACTAATTAAATAATTATACCATGATGTGGGTTCTAGACCTAATGGTTCCATGGATCGAAACCGTGAATTTTGATATTCATTTTTTTATTAATTAAAATGACATTTTATTTAAAATGTATTTTTGTTAGAATTGGTTACATATCTTCCAAGAGGGAGCGGTGGAAGTTTTATCCACCATCCACCTGTCACTTATTTTATCCATCGCCTACCTATCTTTGCAGCAACGATTTAGGGGTTTTGGAGCCTATTTTTTCAAATAAATACAAAAGCGCACCTTGATATTGTAAGAACCCAGATCTTCTTTTCATGTATGTTTTTAATTTTTGTAGAATTCTGAGAAAAGAAGATTTTTCTAGAATTTTTGGATGTACACACCATGTACTTTATGAGTACATGACGTGTACTATGTTGCCGTAGGAGGCCATGTGCTGGCCGTGAAATGGGAAAACATACGACCGTGTATGGGTGTTTGGAGGCTGCCTAAATTGGAGTATGGAAAAGGCGAGTACACACCATGTACTAAAGAAGTACACGCCATGTGCTTTCTTTTTTTTTTTCATTAAATGGACCGGGGTCACATCTAATCGACAAAAATGTCTTCATCTCTAGTTTCTTCAACCGAGATCATCCGTACGACACCGAATATTCTCCGAGCCCCCGAGCCTCCGTATGTTCTCTGATTCGACCACCATCAATTGAGTTGGAACCGCAGCGGTGAGATATCTCTTCCCCTTGAGCCTCAATCCCTGATTTATCCTCTTTTACATGTTATTTTGGGTTGAACGTTTTATGTGTTTTCATAGATCTACGATGTTCTAAGGAGATTCAAGCCTCGTGGTTCAAGTATATTGATCTTCTAACCCCAAGGTTGGTGGTTTGTGCGTTTCTGTAGAAATATTTTGAGTATTATGTGCAAATTCCACCAATACATTGAATGGGTTATTGCGTTCTTACTGTTTTCCCCTATTGTTTCCTGATTTTCTTGTATGCCTATGTAGAGGATATGGTTTTTGAATGGGGTAATTTGTAGTGATTTGGATGTATTGACCATGCATGTTTTGTATGTTTATGACCGTTTGGTCTATTTTTTCCTATTAGGTTGTTAACCATTTCCATGCCTAGTATTTTGGGATGGTGTTCTTTTTCTGACATGCTTCTATTCTATAGAATTCTATCCATGTAGTTCTTGAGGATCACTTTTTCCGTTACAGGATGCGATACTTGCTGACTTTACATAGGGATGTGAGAACCTAGTGTAGTAGACCATAGGGAGAATGGACAGAAGGTCTTCTCCAGAGTGTATTTATAATTTACGATGCAAGACCATATGGGGAATTGAAGTAGAGTGCTTCCTTAGAGTCTGTACTTCCTCGACTTGGGCCATAGAGGGAATGTGACGTAAGTGCTTCCTTAGAGCTCCTTTAGTACCGATACAAAACTATAGGGGGAATTGATGGTGAGTGCTTTTCCAGAGAGTCTAAATTGTTGCTAAACCAGAGGGGTGAGAGTGCGTGTGTTTCTCAGAGGGTTACTTTCTTCTGCTAGGTAGGACCATAGGGGATAGGCTGTGAGAACTTCCCATAGGGTTGCATGTTTGTGTTATCTACTTTGATTAGTTGTTTTCATGATATTTGGATTATGGATTGTTTACTGCTGAGTCATTTCATGTTAACTATTTTCTATCCTTTTACCTACCATATATTCACTGACTGTTAGGCACAGATCATCAGGTGGGTGCCTACTGGGATTTAGTCTCACACCCTGTTTGGGTCTTTCTTTTGTGCCCAAACAGATTATATTGTTTCCAGCATAGACAAGGGAAAGCACCCTTATACTTCAGGTTTTTGATATGCTATGGAGCTGGAGAGCATGGGAAAAAGCTGAGGCTTGCGGTGCTGAGGAGCTGTTTACATTAATTATTTTGTACTTTGGATATGTACTGTTTTATTCCAGCATTGTGGTTTGTTTGGATTCTTTCCAAGACATATGTGTGTCATGCATCATTATTATATATGTGTGCTCCAGTTTAATTCTTTCAGTCTTCTGCTATTTATTTCTGAATAGATTATTACCGCTTCCGCTGTTGTATATTGTTTACTTACATTGTGTACTATGCCAATGAGGAAATAGTATCCCCAATATCACACCCAAGGACCTCGCTTCTAGTTAGCAGCCTTTGGCATTTAGAGAAATGTGCTTGAGGCCATGTGACCAACCGAGTACGGGTCACCTCTGGTGGATTTCTGAACGGAGACGTTAAAGATATTTCCCTAGATGTCGAGATCGATCCATATTGGAAAGAAGTATATGAGGCCTTAGATTCTGGTTCTCAGCTCACATATAGAGTATTTTTCATTATATCATGGGAGACCAGATGGAGAGGGAATCATATTCATTACAACAGGAGGATGTAACAACATTTCTTTTCTTTGATGTTCAATGGTGGTAGTGGCCATATCCTTGAAGCACATGAACAAAAATCATGATGTGTGTGATGAGTTTCTTTCTAGTTCATTGTTTTCTCGGTTTTCATCTTAGTACAATGCCGATGAAGGAGTTGACTTTTAGGAGCTCTGATGCGGAGATTTTCAAGTAGGATCTTGTTGAAGGTGATAAAATACTACAACCAGAATGTCTAGGATCATCCTACTAAGGAATAACAGATGTCTTGGAATAAATATTTAATTAATAAGGTGGAATAGATGATAAAGGATAAGACTCAAGTGAAGATCCACCATATGTTCAACATTAAGAATGAAATTATGCTTGGGGAGGAGTAAGAGCTGGTTCATGGAACCTCGGATAGTAGTTTCATCTCATCTGCAGAAGGACCTTGGACATGGGTCCTTGTTCATAGACCAATAAGGTGATATGCTCAAGGAAAGAGGAACTAGTTCATAGTGAAGAACCTGGACAATAGCATTGATCATGGAGGATCCGACCTACTTGACTCATAACGAATATTTCAGTAGCAAACCACAAGTTTCTTTATCGATAAGGTGACACCAAGCCCTAGTAAGGGGGCCTTGGTTCTATTATACTATTTATTTTTCAATTTTTCTAATCCTCTGTGTGATGTTTGTTTATTTTTTGAATCTTATTTCAATTTACTACCTAGTTTAGCATGTGTACTGTTGTTTCCATTGTTTCCTTTTTGTAATCATTTGTTCCGGCATAGTGAAAATTCCAAGGTGATCCTACCCCGTGAGCACATGCCATTGGTCAAAGCATGTAAATTCTTCGTGTAGCTGTTAAGTATTTTCATTCATCATTTTATTTATCCGTATTGTTGAGCATCACAAATTATTGTTTTAATTAAAATATACCAGCCTGTTTTATCTCTATAATTGAATTTAATTATTTGATTATAGAATCTATTGGAGACTTGTTTTAACTTGGGTTATCATTGATGATTATTCATAATAAATTTGGACTTTTATTTATCATTTTTTATTGTTTTATTAAATAATCATTGTAGAGATTGTGAATATGTTGTTAATGAGAATAATTTTAAAATTTGAATTATTATTTTAAATTCCACTTCAAGTGTGTTATTGTTATATCCACATTATGTTTATGTGTTGTTCAGTACTGTTTAATTCATTTGAATATATTCCTGATGATTGGAATTGCAACTCCAACATTCTTTCACTTTATCAGTTTATATTTAATAAAACAAAAATAAACATTCTTTCTATATTTTGGATTTGAATGACCCTAAAAACCCAATAGATCCTAGTGTATTTCATAGGGAATCCTATCACTTAGGGGTATCCCCCACAACAAATTGGTATGAGATCGTAAATGGGTTTTTAATTTTTTTTGTTAAAATTTTTGTTTTTTATCTTCATTTTCGTTCAAATGATTTGTTAGTGTCTTTTACATATTGTATCATGATTTATTGCTTTCCTTTAGTTTCTTCATGTGCTTCCTTAGGCTGAAATTCATTATATTGCTGATAGATTTTTTTATTTCCCTTTCTCTAGTTTCTATTCCTGTCAGTGCCTAAAATATTCCTTCTAGTAGTTTCTATCTATGTGTGTATATGGCTTTAGGGTTGGAAGGGGTTCTGTGTGAGGATGGCCTTTGTTTGATAAATGATTTGCAGTAAGGTATTCACAAGATCTTATCTCATGTGTCTCCCTTTTTCCTAGAAGATAAGATGATGTTATCTCTTTTATGTTCCTCCATATCCTTTAGGACTATTTACAATGGGTATGAACCTGTAGTGAGTTTAGTGTTTTGTCCTGGGTAGATTGTGAGTGTAGTGCTCTTGTTTTCTTCTTGACTAGCCACAAAGCTTCAATGATTCTATTATAACTTCATTAGAAGCTTTTTTTTGGTTTTCTAGGAACCTTGTTGCATTAGTAAGTCTATACTAGGATCTGTGGACCTTTAGTGGCTTGTTTTCCCCTAGTTTCTAACTAGATTATAGTCTTTGTTCTCACATCTTAGAGCTATCCTAGGATATTGGGACAACATGCATGTATCCTTGCAGTTTCCATTTTGATTGAGCATATTTTCTTTTGGATAATGTTAGGGAAGTCATCTCCTTGAATAGAGATCCTGGATCATTATTTGATGGATCTTCTAGTTCCTTGTGCTAAGAGTATTTCTTTTAGAGATTTCATGCAGTGTGTCTTTATGTCAAAACCAACAGTGCTTAGTGCTTTGGTCCACTTGATTTTTTGAGGTTTCAAGTGGAGAATGTTTTTTGGTCATTTCATTTCCTATAAATTCTATCTATGTTTCTCTCTATATTATACTAAGTTACATTTTTTAACTCTATGAGTAATTTTTTTTCCTTTTTTTTGAGGGTTCATACTAATATTTTTTTGGTGTATTGCAGTTACTGGTGAGCTATTAAAAGGACCTATTTTGGCATGTGATTTTACAGTATTTTTTTCGTCATTGGAATCATCTCAGTGTGCAACTCAGGTAAGTACATGTATGGACTTTATCATGTAGTTTATTAGAATTATTTAATTCTAAAAACTTTTAGTATTTGTTTAAATATCATTCAACTTAGGGAGACTTGTGTCACATTTATACATCGTAGGGGGATTTTTTGGGTCATATAATGTAGGTTGTTACTTGTTTATGATCTTCCCATGTTGATGATGTTAGGTTATAAAAATTCATCATGTGGTTAGTTTTTAATTTCCAAGGTAGAGAGCATGATGTTATTTCCTATTAAATTTATTTATGCATTTCAGTTTCTAAGGTGGAGATATTTGAAATTTGATTTTCATTTTTTATAATTTAAATAATATTGAATTTAATATATCTTTTTTGATATAAATTGTTACACATCACCCAAGAGGGAACCTCCTGAGATTTGTCCACCATCCACTAGTAACTACGTTTTCTCTCTCCTACCTATATTTGTAGCAATGATTTATGGTTTTTAGAGCCTTATTTTTCAAATAAAGATGGTAGAGAAACTTGGTATATCCCTGGTTGTTGAGAGATATCCCGGTTGGAAATAAGAAGATTAGGCCTTGGATTCCAATTCCCAGCTCTCTAGTAGAGGAGTTTTCATTATTCTATGGGAGATCGGAGGGAGAGGGAATCATATTCATTACGGCTAGAGGATGTAGCTATGTTTCTTTTCCATGTTGTTCGACGGTGGATGTGAACATATCCTTGTAGTGAATGAACACAAATCATGAGGAGGCTGAAGAGGTTCTTACTGGTTCTCTATTTTCTAGGTTTTCTACTGGGTGTGATGCTGAAGACGAAGGAATCTTTGAAGAGCTTCAATGGGGGAGATTTTTGAGAAAGATCCTATCAAAGGTGATCGAATACTGAAAGAGGAACATCATGGATCGTACTGATAAATAACATAAGTCATGAGATGCTGATTTCATTAAGATAGTGGAAGACATGGTAAAGGAGAAGACTCCATAGGATTTCCACCAGATGTTCAACATTTAGAATGACTTCATGCCTGATGAGGAGGAAGACCCACTTTTGGAATATCAGACAAAAAATTCATCTCTTCATCGAAAGACACATGGAGAGGGGTTCTTATAATTGGAACTAAAAGGAAACATGATCAAGGATAGAGGAACAAGTTCATGGTGCTGAACCTAGATAAAACTGTTTATCATAGAGGATTTGACCTATTGGACTAATGATGGAGATTTGAATAATGACCACAAGCTTCTTTATTGATAAGATGGCACCGAGCACTGGTAAGGGCGTCTCAGTTCTATTATAGTTTTTATTTTTCAATTTTTTATAATCTTGTGCATGATTTTTTTTCTCGTCGCATCTTATTTTGATTTCCTACCTAGTTTAATATGATTTATATTGTTTCATTTGTTTCCTTCTTGTAATCATTTATTCTGTCATAGTAAAAAACCCATGGTGATCCTACCACATGCATGTAGTCCATTGGTCGAAGAACATAAATTTTTGGTGCCCCTTTTACTGATTTTCATTCCACATGTTCTCAATCTGTATTTCTAAATGACACTAATTCTTATTTGAACTAAAATATCCCAGCCTATTATATCTATATATTTGTAATTAATGATTTTATTATAGAATTTTTCTATGCCCGGTTTTAGGTCAGTTTATCCTTGCTATTACTATCTTGTAAAACTGGATGTTCATTTCTCATTATTTCTATTTTTATTAAATCGGGGTTTTATAGATTTTTTATTATTTTAATGAGAATAAATTTCATGTTTGAATTATTATTACAAATTGCACTGACGATGTGTTGTTGTTGTAACGAATTTCGATTTCTGTGATGTTTACTATTATTGATTTCATTTGAACATATATTTGATTTTTGTAATTTAAACACAAAATTTCTTCAATTTATTAGTTTTTATTTAATAAACTAAAAAATAGAAATTCTTTCTGTATTTTATATTTTAACAAACTAAAACACCCAATTGATAATGGGATATTGCATGGGTACTCCTCTCGTATAGGGACACCCCCACAAAAAAATTAGTTAGTTATTTTGATTTGTTGAATTCCAGTTGTAATCTATTGAGAATGTACTTATATAAATTTGGAAGGGTGATTAAACTAATAAAATAGTTTTGTATGACCAGTTATATCTTGATACCTGTGGTAAAGGTATGTTCATAGTTACATGACACACTAGTTGTAATTTATAAAGGGTATGGAATATTTATAATTTTGAAATGGGAATTCTTATAACTAAAACAATATATATATATATATAATAGTACGAACAGAAAATGAAATACAAAAATTAAAGGAAATGTTTACTTTTAAATAAAGATGCCAATTGAAAATTAAAGGGTGTTTTCCTCCATAACAGTCAATTGGAAATCTATATATTGGGACCTTAGTGATGTGATATGGGACCTAGACCAAAACGAAAACTTAATAGCGGGTAGTTGGGAGTGTCTCAAATGTTTTGGCAACACCATGATATTTTTTGAAATATTTTTCTTGAATAAATTTAAACTTTTTTATATTTTTCATTATAAAAAACATTGAATATAGTTTTTCATATATTAAAGACCTGCATATAGATTATGTTAAACTCAAAACCATGTTAATTGTGAAATACACACAAAAATCATATTATCTTTTGGTACACACAACAATACTTTTGTCTTTGTTACACACAATACCGAGTCCCTTCAATAGCAAGCGTTACATGCAAGGCCCTGTTTTCACCGAACTACAATATACTATTAATATGATTATTAATATTATTGTAGTTACCAAAAAGTTGTTAGAATGGAAGTTATTAATAATAGTACCTAAATTGTGAAAATATTATATAAACATGTATATAAAAAAGAATCATTTGGTTATCAATTACTATAATTGAGTGTAAGAACTATTTAAAAATAAAGAAATTACTTTTCTACAAAAAACTGATTTTCGATACACAAACACAATTTCATATCAATAAATTAAAAAACCAATTTTGATTAATGTATTCCATAAGTTTTATATATTATATAATAAATCAAAAATTCTTATTCTCATCCAATATATAATACTATTATAAGATAATAATAAATCCATTTCTATAAATTAAAAGAGGTATTTTTTTTAAAAGGTAATTTTACCACCATTTAATGGAGAACCCATTTTAAATCATATTTTAGACACTTTTATAATTTTTTTGACAACATAAACTACAATTTTTAATGACAAATATTATAATTAGATAATGGTGAAATTTTGGTATTTTTCTATGAAGTTTCATTTTTTGATGAATAGTGAATAATACAAAATTATAATTCCAAAATGAATTTTCATCTAATTTTGTAATAATTATTAATAATCTATTTGATTGGTTTTAAAGTTTTATTAGATAAATTATACAAAAATTAATTCAACATATGTAATTTTAATCAATCCAATGTTGAAATTGTATATAAAAACTTACTAAACTTTTTAACATTTTTACTTTAAAAACAAGTTATGTCGTTCTGTTTATGGGATTAAATTTAGATTAATTTCTACCACTTATGTGATTTGAATTTTTAAAAATGGATTCCATTTTTGGAATAAGAATACATTTTATTTTCAAATTAGGTTAAATTTGTTTTTGACTAAAAATATTAGTGATTGTAATTAAAATTAATTACAGTGATTAAGGTAAAATTAAGCTTAATGAAGGACAAAACCTTAATGCTAAGAGAATAAATGACCTATAGACATGTCAAAAATCCATTTTATGAAAATATTTAGACCATATAATATATTTTATTTAATTTGGTCCATTATCAGAGCCACATGACATGGGATAAATATGGATGGAATTCCCTTTTCAAACATTTATAAGAAAGCCACACCTCCACTATAAATAGAAGTCAACTCTCCCACTTATTTAACCCTCTCAAGACCATTTTATCTCCAACAATCTATACAAATAATCTCCATATACCCATCACATAATCTTATAATACACCCTTTTAGAATAAATCTAACCAAAGAAGCTCTTTAGTGTATACCAAGAGGAGTTACCCAAAGAATAACTAACATCCTTCCTCAAGCTCGTTTTTTATTTTCATTCTCCACCCCTAAACTCTTATTATAAAATTTTTATATGGTAACCTAAAAATAATAAAAATAATAATTTATTTATGATATTTTGTATACCTAAACATGCACATACTTTCATCCAATGGGTAACAAACATACCGTTCTTATGTACAATGAACTACCATCTCATGAAATGATGTTGTTTTGTTTTCTTTACCACCTCTCATGATTGGGAATTATGATGTTAAATATATTTTTATGTGTTATATGTGATATTTATGATGTATTTATTCTTAATTAATTATTTTTTTAAAAATAAAATCATTCTTTCCATTATTCTAATATACGATAACTTTTTTTGTGTATGTGTAGGCTACCGCCTCATCAAAGCGATGCGATTCGTTCACATTTTACATGGAATTTATAAATGATAGGCTTGGAAAAATTTTATGATATATATGAAATAATAATGCTACTTTAATGATAATATATATACATACTTATATATAAATATATGTCATTTACTTTATTTCTATCAAAATGATAAATAAACAGAAAAATCGATCACGCATAAAAACAACCTTCCATTTCCATGAATGGTGCACTCCATTTCATATTTATATATTTTATAGATTATTATAAATAATTATATACTAATTATATAATATAAATAAATCATGTTTTAAATTATTTAAATAAGTAAATCATGATTAATGTAATAAGATCAATAATAACAAGGCAAGACACATATGATAAAAAAGCATTTATTACTCGAACGGTTACTTTAACATGAAATTGTTCATAAATTGGTAATATAAAGTAATATGTGAATCATATATGGTTTCATATAAATTAAAATTATTATTATTTAGGTTTTATAATAAACTTATATCTATTATACATAACATTTTAATGTGTAAAAAACATCAAGACTTAAGGTAAGGGGATTTCATCTCAGTTTTTAATTCTATGTGATACATGAAATATTCACCACTAACTTCTTTTTTGTGGTTTATATAATTACCTATGAAATTTTATATAATTAATTTCCATTATATAATGATATTAAAATCTTTTAATTATTCTATCATCTCATGGGAATCTTGATTATAAATTTACTCAAGTAGTAAGGGTTTTCCCGACTCAAATTTATTTTCTATGAGAGACAAGGCATGATCACCACCAATTTATTATATGTAGTGTGTTTAATGCACATGGATTTATTATATGATTCATATAATTAAATTTAGGTTGATTTAAATATCCTTTTTATGATTTTATTTCATTGGTTTTAGGTTTCAAAATATACCAAATCAGTAAAGTAATTTTATCTCAATTTTCCTTCTTTGAGGCAGATGTCATGTTTTGAACCTATATTCATTTATAAGGTCTGTATACTACTTTTTTAAATGTTATATCATGATACTACTGATTTTAATAATATTTGAAGATTTATTTAGTTTCATTTTCTTACAAGGTGAGTATAATTCAAAGTTACCATGTGGTGGGAGTTTATTGAAACAATCTCATTATTTATCAAGTTTGTTTAAGATGATGCGTTCGTTGATGAAATATTTTGATCCATATCCCATGAGAACTCATGAAGTTTCTTCCACTATGTATATTAAAGATTTATTCATTTTTAGTACCATTTTAAAAAAATATGGATGTTATGATAATTAATAAAATGATTTTATGAAAACCTGACTTTATTTCTCTTTTTGATCAGAAATATGTGTTCCTTCAAAAACCATGTTTTCAAAAATCGTTTCAATTTTTTTTAATAAAAGATATTTATGTTCATTTTAAAAGAAAATATATTTTAAAATTGTTCTACGGTTTATAAATAATCCATTATAAGTTTTCAAAGTGTTTTCAAATAAATGGATTTCAAAATGTTTTCAAAATTTATTTATAAGTTTTAAATGTTTTCTAAAAGAATGACTTCAAAAGTTTTCAAAAAATATTTATATGTTTACAAAGTGTTTTAAAAGAATTTTTTTTTCAAAAAAATTTCAAGACTTCATTATAAGTTTTGATGTTTATTTTCAATGAAAATGGGTTATAAATGGTTTTATGTTTTAAAAATTATTTTTAGAGAAGGAAAAATATTTTAATCAAGAAATGTTTCAAAAAGCTATTTCAAAATTATTTTTCATCTAATATGAAAGCTTGTGGTGTTACTCGATCCTTTCTGAAATTGATCCAAAAGTTCCATTCATATTATTTCTCTTAATGGTCCATGTTTTAATGGTATATGTTTATAAAACCCATTTCTATTTTTATGGGTTATATGTTTATGAAACCCTATTCACATTCCTGGGTTATGTGATTATGAAACCCACTTATTTTCAAAGGTTATGCTTTGATGAAATTATTATGAAAACATTCTATTTTCAACGGGATAAGATATGATACACATTCATGACACCCATTTCATTTCACGGGTTATGATATGGCTGTTTATGATCTTGTGGAACACGTATGTATGATTTCATTATGTAATGGAAGAGACATATATCTACCTAATTTTTTTTAATGATTAATATCTCATAAGATCATGATCGGAATCAACTCCATGTGCTTTATCTACTATGGATGATGGGGGAACTTGATCCACTATAGGAAGTTGGAGAAACCCAATCTATTATAGGATGATATGGAATCTAATATATTATGGGAAGATGAAGAATGTCGATTCACTTTGGGAACATGGGGAAACCCGATCCACTATGGGTAGATGGGGAAACCTTATCCACTATATGAATATGGGGAAACAAATCCCTTACAAGAAGAGGAATGCGCTTGATGATGGTGGTATGTCCTTTCTAGTAGGTTTAGTCCCCATGAATTTCTCTGATAAGTTCTATAAATGCATCTGTAATTATATGTAATTTTATTAGATGAATATCTAATCATTATGCCATTATTCTTGGTTATGATATGTTGGGTATGATCTTATAATGTTACGATCATGTTCTCATTCAATTATGCTCATGTTTATTCTTACATATCTACCTTATTTACCCTTACTGAGCATCTGTGGTCACCCAATTTTATGTTTTCTTCCCCAGGTTATGATGATATATTATATGTATGATATGTGTAATTGGGTTGATAGTCTTGGAGAACCTAATGGGAGATAATGTATCTCACTCATGTACCATTTTTTACATTTCTATGTTTTTAAAGTCACTAAACTAATATGGTGAGTGGGTATCTGTTAGTGTAATGTGTTTTGTTTTCTAAAAAAATGATGAAATTTATATATATGTTTAGCCTGGGTTGTTTTAGTTTTTTTTGAGAAAAGATGTAGTCAACTTTTGGAAACTAGGATGATAAAACCTTAGTGAGAACTCTAAGGAATTCCCTAAGGATAAATATAAGGACAAGGGGAATTATAAGAAAATGTCCTGGAATTTTGGTAAAGGATAGTGCAAGTGGATTTCTAGAAATAATACCCTATCTAGATACTACAAGTGGAACTGGTTCAGGAATACATTTCCTTAGGAGTAAAAAATATGACAAGGTGAATCATGCCTAACTCTAGGGTAACTGGTATATGAAAACATGCCATACTACACACCTAGCTTGAAACTTCCCGGGGATATGCTTTGGGAATTGAAAAATTCATCATGAAACATAATGAATGATTTGAAATGAATTTGTCTAGGAATAACCTAGGATATACCTAATGTGTCATAGATTAAATATGGTGTCATTATATAGAAATCATACAAGTAGTTTTTCATGATTATGTGGTTCCTCATAATGAAATCTATTCTTTACTAGATGATTTTTCATTTATGTCAATATTGGGAACTGAAAGGAACTAGGTTAACAATGAATGTGATGGAAAACATTTTGATGAGAAGACAAATGAGATGATCACTGGAGTGAAGGATGTTGTAATCTTACCTAATCAGTTTCACAGAACATGATAAAAAATGTGTAACTTAACCCACTCTTAGACTCACCAGAGAAAAAAAGGAAGGATTTCGCCGAGAGTTCAGGTAATGAAGAATATAGAGGAAGGATGATTTAGTTTCCTACATGTCGAGATTGTTGAATGAAACAGCCAAGTGATTGTATTAGGGGAACATGAAGTTGTTTTGACTATAGAGAAAATTGACACACAACAAGTAACTGTAAGGATAAAAAAGAAATGTTTAGTTAATGAAATTGTTGGAAATATTGTCCCTCCTAAGTTATTTTCAAATGATGACTGCTTTAAACGTGGAACATATAGGAATTATGAAAATTTACAAGGTGGTATAAGTAATGTGTTTTTATTATTATGATGAAGAGACCATGAATGACATATGAAATGTATGTGTTATTCTAATTTCATTATTTTAAAGCATGATCAAATTTATTTTGATAAATATTAAGACATTATTTTTATTTTATATTTTATGAATGGGTTATTAAGATATAATATGTAGAAGATTAGTAAATGTTTTGAGAAGAAATATGAATGAATTAAGTATTTATGTTTAGTAATTCAAAGATTATGTTATAGAAATCATGAAATATATATTCATTTTTAGCACAATTTTTTTATTAAGTATTTTAAATTATATGCTGAACGATTATACGGTGGTAGGAATGTGATTTCATAGAAAGGTGATGTTTTGACTAGGGGAAGATAACTTGTAATATGTTCCAGATGTTGGGATAATGATGTGTGCATAAAGATGTGTTGGATATGAATAAGTAAATTAAAAGGTACTATTTACCTCAAAACTGATAATGGATTTGTTGAAAAAGTAGTTTTGTAATCATGGATGGAATTTAAAAAAAAATAAATTTAATTAATATATTCAATAATCTTTGGAATAACGAAACACACATGTTTTATGTAAGTATTCATGGTAATTATAGTTATTACCATGTTCAAATTGAATATATGATGAAGGTATGCAGATGTTTGGTATGTGAAAAATAAGAGATACCTTATGATATAAGGGGGATCAATGTTAATATTATTTTGTGAAATTTAGTGACCTCACTTCTAATTTTTTGATCATTTATTTTTTGTAAGGGTTATACGAGTAACCGTTTATTGAATGGTTTATGTTAAAATTTGGATGAGGTTTTAGAGATTAATGTATCCTATCACCACATGTGGATTTATATATATTGGAGAATATGTTATAGAAACTTTGTATTGATGGTAACTAAAGCTATATTGGATGAATTATCATGGATCTCATGATCTGTTTTTACTCAAGAATGAAAAAATCAACTTCATTTCATAATGTATGAGATGAAGTGGAAATGAAGAAAGGAACAAACAAAGGTTGATATTGTGCATATTAAAAGGAATAAAATTATGTAATAATATTTCCATATGTTCTAAGATAGATAAATAATATCTCAACTATAGTAAAAGGATATTGGAAAGATTCATCAAAAAACCTTCGTTTCTGTTGAATCAATGGTTTTATAAATTATCATAGATTTATGGTTACGAGGGCTTTTAAGAGTCCATTTCCTTTTAAAATGATGGTGATCAATGTTATTTATCAATCTCTATAATTATTTAAAAATTTATTCCATGTCCAATCTTACCTTCCCATACATTTTCTCATATATGGAAACCTAGTTATGTGATACTTTGGGTAACTGTTATGTTTCCAACTTTCTTTTTCTAAATGAAGTATTAGTAATAATTTTTATGATGTGGGATTCTAGGAAATGAACCTTCAAGTATTAATCATTTAATATCTTAAATTAATTTTTTGGGATAAATTCATTTTAAGGGGTAGGATGAAACACCCCATAATTTTTTTGAAATATATATTTTCAAACTAATTTAACCTTTTTGATATTTTTAATTTCATGAAACACTATATATAGTTTTTATATATATTAAATAAAAATGATAGGCTTGTAATATATGAAAAAAAAATTTAATCATGCACTACGTGAAACACGTAGATAATTTTTTAGTACACTAAAAACTATGTTTTTCTTGTATTATAGAAAATATTGGGTCCCTTCGATAGCTTGCGTTACATGTAGGGTTGAGTTTTTACCGAACTACAATAAACTGTTAATATGATTATTAAGATATTAATATAGTTACCACATAGCCATTGGAATGTCAGTAATGAAAAATACTAACTAAATTGTGAAAATATGATCTACACATCTATATAAAATGAGCGCTTTGGTTATCAATTACTAGAAGTGAATGTATGAACTATTTGAAAATAAATACATTACTTTTCTAAGAAAACTATTTATCTTTGTACAAATTTTTTTATATCAATAAATTAAACAAAAAACTTTTGAATAATGTTATATATAATATTTATATATTATATATTAAATAAATATTTTGGATACTGTTCCAATATATTTTATAGTTATAAGATAAGAATAAATCAAATTTTATGAATAAAAAGATGTTTTTCAAAAGTCAATTTTAACACCTTTTAATTTTAAACCTATTTTAAATATAAGTGTTGACCCTTTTATAATTATTATTTGAAAAAATATACTTCATTTTTGAATGTTTAACATAAAAATTAGATTATGGTAATTTTTTGGTATTTTTAAGTGAAGTTTGATGTTTTGATGAATAGTGAATAATACAGAATTTTAATTCAAAACATATTTTTTGAATAATTTATTTTTATTGTAGAATTATGTATTTTTTTTAATTTTAAATTAGATCAATAATTTATCCATTAATCAAATATGGTGAGTATAATTGAATTTTACAAAGTTGTAATATTTTATTGAAACAAACTCATCGTCTCTCATGATTGTTTATTCTTATTCTTCCATTGATGAAAATTATGATCCATATATCAAGAGAAATAAATAATATTATTCCAATATATATATATTCATGATATAAACAAGTATTAGTACCATTTACCATGCTTTTTTACTTAATATAACTAATAAACTGTTTTTAATAAAATCCGAATTTATTTCTCCTTAAGGTCAGAAATAAGTGTTCTTTCAAAAACTGTGTATTAAAAAATGTTTTAAAAAATGTTTTTAATTATGGTATTTTAATATAATTTTCAATTAAAATTTATTTGAAATATGTTTTTCTGGTCTTCAAATAAACCTTTTTATGTTTTCAATGTGTTTTAAAATAATTGGGTTTCAAAATATTTTCATGCTTTCATAATAAATTCTGAATGTTTTTTCAATGAAATTGTTTTCAAAATGATTTAAAAGATTATTTATATGTTTTAAAAGTGTTTTCAAAGAATTGTTTTTAAAATGTTTTCAAGATTTCATTATATGTTTTCAAATTTATTTATAAATAATTTTTTTTGAAAAGGTTTTATGTCATAAGAATAATTTTTCAAAGTATAAAGGATATTTTCCTCAAGAAATATTTTTAAAAGTAATTTAAAAAATTATTTTCCATCCAAGATAACATTTATTGGTGTTATTCATTAGTTTGTTGGAAATGGTCCAATTTCTCCATTCATATTATTTCTCATAATGATCTATGGTTTGATGAAATATGTTTATAAAACCTATTTCCCATTCATGTGTTTTTTTCTTATGAATCCATTTTCACATTAATTGGTTATATGCTTATGAAACCCTATTATTTTCACAAGTTATTATTTAATGAAATTATTGTGGAACCAATGTTTTTTCCATAGGTTAAGAAATTATTACATGTTGATGATGCTAACTTAATTTCATGGGTTATGGTATGACTATTTATGATATTATGAAACATGTATGCATGATTTCATTATGATATGGATGTGACTTATATCTCCCTCAAATTAATTGTTTAATGATTTATATCTCACAAGATACTGATGGGAATCAAGTCTACATGCTCGATCTACAGTGGAAGATGGGGAAACCTGATCCACTATGGGAAGATGAGAAAACTCAATCCACTATGGGAAGTTAGTGAAACTCAACACCATACGAGGAAAGGATAATGACTGTGGATGGGGGTGTGTCTCTCCTAGTAAGTGTAGTCTACATGAAGTTCCCTGATAAGTTCTGGAAATCTATCTTGACTTATAGGTAATGATATTACAGGATTTTTTTTTCCAAAATTCCATGTCTTATTCCTATGTTATGCTTTCATGGATTATGATATTGATTTCATTATGATTAATCTCTTATGAAATGCTAATACTTATTCCATCTTTCATGTTTTTGATATGTAGGGTATGATATTCTAATGTTATGACCATGTTCTCATTCCCTTATTCTCATGTTTATTCTTACATATATCCCTTATTTACCCTTACTAAGCATTTTTGCTCACAACTTTTTATGCTTCCTTCCTCACTTTATGAAGATTTAATTTATGTATGATATTTCTAAGAGGGGTTCTAGTTTTAGAGAAACTAGTATATGATAATTAAGCTCAATCATGTACTGGTGTTTATGTTTCTTTCTTTCCAAATGAACTAAACTAATACATTATTTGGGTGACTGTTTGTGTAATGTAATAGTTATTTTACAAAAATGATGAAATTTCTATGTACGTTGATCCTCAGTTGTTATAGTTTCTTATAGATAGTTATGGTCTCCCTTTAACGCATAGTCCTATCATTAAGAGTAAGAAGAGGGGTCTCCATTTTCAAATTGGAAGGATGACACATTTTTTAGTCATTTATCTATAATATTTTCAGCTGTTAAATTCCTATCATCGGTGTGTGTTTGGAATTGTAGAGTCAAGCCACTACATCAACCTCGAATCAGATGATAGGAAGGAAGTGAAGACCATGATTTGATTGTGGTGGGACAAGAGCCACCAGTATTACCTCCAATACTAAAACCAGAGTAGCCTTATATTTCTTCCTAAAATGGGAATTAATTCCAAGTTTCGAGACCTCTTCATTAATATAATGTAGTATATGAAAGGAGTATCCCGTCCACCCCCTACTATGGAATAGATAACATTTTAATTATAGCACTAGAATCATCCCACCATTTCATGGGATGGATGTTGGCAGGGAGATGAGTCATGGCTAGAGGCCATGATTTCAATATTCGACCATCTAGAGATGAATCCTGAGAGGAGGATCAAGCTCAATGTTTATATGTTATGCAATTCTTCCAATCGAGGGCAGGATGTAATTACCCCGGCTAACCGACATCAGGATATGATCTGGAGGGATATAAAATTAGTCTTATATGACTACCTATATCCACGAATGTTGAGGGATAATCAAGCTAGAGAATTAATGAACTTGTAGTATGGAGATTTGTCTATTATGGATTACTCTACCCCTTTTACCGAGTTGTAGTGACTCATACCAACTCTAGCTAGTGATTATATCACGATTGAGAGATGATTTGAGGATGGAAATATATACACCATCCAATCAGTAGTTATTGTTTTCCAGTTGATGACTATATCATATATAGTAAACTAGGACCTCATTACTGAGAATAATTTGAGGGAAGATGAAGGTGTGATCCAAGGTGGTTCAATACCCATACTGGGTATTAGTTCCTCTTGAGTATGGATTCATCTCATTGTGGTTTCTCATAGGGAAATTGGTAGTTAGGAAGCTTGTACTGATAAATTATTAATATGTAATTAGTGTAGGAAACTAAGACACAAGAAATCCCAGTGTATGTGAGATCCTATAGAGTGCATATGCTATGATAAGATGGGACATACTCAATGGTTTTACATGACTTTTCTTCTAGTTCATTATCATAGTGGTTCTTTACTAACTCCAAATTCTTGAGTAGGACCAGCTGTACCTCTCTAAGAATGTAGCTAGAGTGCCACCTACTGCTTAGGAAAATTTGGTGGTCAAGGAAAGGGAAACGAGACTCAATATTCCCAGTTCCAGCCTAACGGGCTTCCACAAGGAATATAGGTTGGAACTAAGTGCCGCAGTACAGGCTAGATACATGAAGTGAAATGTATCATGGTGGAGTAGAGTGTATGGCCTTCTACACATCATGGTATCATTATAATGATGTCTACTTGAGTGTCTTCCATGTTTAGCATAGGTTCATCTAGCTCATTTGTATATGCAGTAATTTTAGGGAGTCTGAACCTTGAGATATTTTACTTTTGTGGCCTAATGGAACTTGATACCCCATTTTATATTTAATCAGAGAGTGTTCACCGATGTTCTGATTTCCCCATGAGAAATTTGGCCAGCTGTTAATGTGGAAAAAATTCATCTGTGATGTGGAATGTTATGATGAGAATCATGGGATGGATTGGTTAGTTCCCTATCGAGCCCACATTTACTATTATCACTGGTGGGTGATATTTACATCACTATAGGGTGGTAAGAATGGTTAGAAGGGAGAATGGAATGTCCATATGGATCGAGATGGACCTAAGTATTAGGGATTGGGTATAGTGACATTGCAGATCAGTATTATTTTGTTGGATGATCATTGAATGTGGTATAAATATTTCTATCCCATGGTGGATCATTTTTGGGATTTATTTCCTGATGAATTCTCTGGGATACCTTTAGGGATATAGGTAAAATTTAATGTTTAGCATGTTTTGAGATTGGCACCAGTGTCTGTAACACACCAAGATTTTATGAAAAATATTCTTTTATTTTCATTGTTGTATTGTGTTGTATGCTACACCAAAATTATCATGTTCTATATGCAACACCATATTATCTTATATTATTCAGAGACCATATTCTTGGCTTGTGTTGCACGCAAGTGCAACCTTACTCAATAGCGTGTGTTGTATGCAATACAGAGTTTCACTAAACCATAATATATTGTTATAATATTATTATGAACTATCCATTATGAATAGTAGTAACTACATTTTTAATTTTATGACATTATAATTCATCTTACTCATTTAATAGAACGTGGTATGAGAAGAAAATATTTTTTTGGGTAAAATAAGTATTTTTCAAAAAATGCAGTTTTTCTGCCATTTGATCATGCACCCACATTAAATTTATTTTTTGACATGTTTATACGTTAAATTTGGTAAAATAAAATTCTTATTTTGAATCAGGATATAAAAATTTACTTTGGATAAATTTTTTATATTTTTCTTATTAGTTTCTTATTTTGATGAATGGTAAAAATACGCTAAATTTTAATTAAAAAATTCCTTTTTCCTTTAGATAATTTATATGGTTAGATTATAATATTGATTGTTTTAAAGTATAAATATAATATATTTTTACCATTTAATATAATTTAAGTCAGTAGCATTAATTTTACACTGAATTCATAAGTAAAAACATTTCAATCTTTTGCAACGTTTTAACTTTTAAAACCCGTTTTCTCAACAACGAGATTAATTTTAAATTAAATACTGAAACTTTTGTGTTTTTAATTTGCAAAAATAGATTCCATATTTTGAATCAGTAGGTCCAAATTATATTAATAAGCTACTTTTTATTTTTAAGCATTATGAATAGTAACTATGATAAATTTTATTTAGCATAATTAAAGGTAAATCAGGAAATTAATGGTAAATATAATATTATAAAACTACCCTCACACTTGTCTTAATATAATTGTATGATTATATTTTTTCCTAAATAATACTTGGGTAGAAATGGAATCTAATGGAACCCACTTGTATTTTATTAAGACCTTTTATTTATTTTATTTAAAGGAAAGTGAAATATGTCTCACTCAAACATTAGTAATTAGATTTTTTTTACTATAAGGATATATAGAATATAAATTCTATTATAAATACTCACTTGAAATCCAAATGGTATTTAATTATCATGGTAATTAATTTTTAATTTTTAAGAAATATTTAATTACATTAATAGCTTATACATTAATGATGTAGAAATTATTTATTTAGTGAAAAATCAATAATATAGTTTTTATTAAAATAACAATAAATATCAACAGGACTATAAACTTGACAAAAAATTATTTTTATTGTATATCTATACCCTAATCATACAACTGTCGATTTTTGGTCCATTTAGAGCCTTATGAAACCGATTAAGACATATATATTATTTTATTTTAAATGATGTCAAAGATGTCACCTTCATAATTTAATAAATATATCAATTTAACTGTTGTGATTTTAAGATGATAAATTCGACTAAAAATATTATTATGAAAGTTATTATATTTATCTTCCTCATAAGATTTTATTTTTAATTTTTATGCGAGAAAGAAGTATATTAAATAATTATAAAAAAATGTTGTAGTAATTATTTTATTAAGAGATATACCAAATAAATGGTTTTAAAAATAATAAAATAAAAAATATATGAACAAATTAATGATCCCATGAATATTATTAATTAATATGACATTTTAGGAATCTATTATATATTTTTTATTGAACATATATTCTGTTTGGTTTTTATTTGTGTTCCAATAATGAATAGTGTCAAAATTGACACTATTGATATTTTAAAAAAATAACATATTATTAACTTATTTTAAAATCACAAAAATATTTAAAAACTAAAAATTGAAAATTATATGGTCTAAAAGGTTATAAATTATCCAATTATGGGAAATTGACAACATTTAAGTATGTATTTATAACAATTTAAAATTTATAATTTTATTACCACAAATAAAATTAAATAGATTAAATAATGATAAATCAAGTTGATAAGGTTTAAAATAAATTTAAAACAAGTCCAAATTTTATTGGTTGATTTGATTACAACCATATCTCATCTCATCTTCGAATTAAGTCATTTTTTTATGTTTTTAAGTGGGGATTCATTTTATTATTAATTAATATTTTTTATGTTTCCAAAAGTGCCCCTCTCCCCTCCTATATAAGGGCACCTCCTTCCCTCTCCTATTCACTAAATTTTGAGCTTTCATGTTCGGCCATACCCAAAAAATATCTATTCTAAACCTCTATATTTATATTATATAGGTTCTGGTGTTCTCAAAAGACCAACTCTATTGCCTTAAGAGGATTCTTAAATGAGGTGCGCCGAAGAAGAGGTAATCTCTTCTACCGATTCTTTCAAGTTTCTTTCTTCTTCAACTTCTTCTTCTTTGGTTGTTTCATTATAAAGTAATAAAATCAGTATCACTAATATACTGATATGTTATTACAAATATGAAACAACCCCATTTCACCTTCTATCCATCCCATGTAAAATGAAATCACCGCGCGTGTGTATGTACGAAATTCCGTCTCCACGCCGTGGTGTAATATGTTTTTCCACCACCACCTTAAATGGATGGGTATAATGGTGTAAATAATAAATATATATTATTATTATAACATCATACTGATTTTTTGATATTATATCATCCACTGCAATTCCATTCAATAATTATGGGAACGATATCATCGCTCGTGCATACGTATGGATTACTGTCTCCACGACGCGATGAGATTCACTCTCCATGTTAACCATTCATGTACAATTATAAAGTATATATAATAAATAATCATGAAAGATATTAAATAACAATGATAATGTATTTATTTACATATATATTTCATTTACTTAATTCCATTCAATTCAATAAGGAAGCGAAAATAGCGTTTATGCGTACGTACGACCTACCATCTCCATGAACAATGTATTTCGTACCGTTTAGAGAAATATCATATATATTTATGTTATGAATATATATTATATATAAATCTTGTTTTACATTTGGGAATTAATTAAATAAGGATATAAGTAATAATATCAAGAACAACAAGTCGAAACACGTATGATAAATGAAACGATTTTACCCAAAACGTTGCTTTACAAAGGAAAATGTAATATAAAGTCATAAGTGAACCATATATGATATCATAAAAATGAATATTATTATGTAATGAGTCAATGAAATTATTTAAATCAATATAAAGGTGTTTTGGATAAGAACAAATCATATTCGACCTAAGGTAAGGGGGTAACCTTTTAAATCTCATTCTGATCCGAGATTGTTTATTTGTAAGTATTTAATGGGGTTGTTGTTATCATCCACATCCATATTTTCTAAACAAGTTTTCATGTATTTTTAAATTCCTTTTTACCAATTTTTGATTTTTACCACATTTTATAGAAGGTATCATTCTTTTTTTACCATACGAGGAACTTTTTGACTTTTCTGGAAAAAGTACGAGGATAATGTTTTTCAACTTACACAACATGAACAGATTTTAATGGCTTCTTAACGCCATATTTTCATTAAGCTTCCTCTATAGGATTTCATTATTATTTTCAATAAAATTATTTACTTATAAAATTACATTGCATTTTTTGAAAAACAAATGATTTATAAGAAGAAAGAATATTTTCCTCAAGAATTTATTTCAAGTGTTTTATCAACACTATTTTCCATCTAAGATGAAATTATTTAGTATGTTTATGTTTCAAGTATAATGCCTCTATTATTTACATGGTTTGATTTTTCTTATGATTAAATGATATCCATTTGTTTTATATGGATTATGTTATGATGGGATGATGTTTATGAAATCCATATTATTCTTTGGGTTATGATGAATGATTTATGCTTATTTTGTGGCACGCGAAATAATGATTTAATTATGAGATGGGTGGGAAATATATCTCCCTCCAATGCATTGGGTAAAGATTTATATCTCATGAGATAGACATGGATGGAATGGCAAGTTAATCCGGTTCAGTGATACATGACTGGAACGAGGAGTGAACTCGATTCAGTAAGGGACTTTGTCCACAAGGATGGTCTTGGAAGCAATGCCTTGGATACTATGGAAATCATATCATGTGCTTAATTTTTTCCACAATTAAATGTTTTATTAACATTATATTTTACCATGATTAATTTTTCTTTATGATCAATTCCTTATTCACTACCAAGATTTATGTTATTACTCGTGATTTTGATGTTTTATGTTCATGTTCTTACATTAAAATATTTATGGATTGTTTTATCTTCTCCATGATTACCCTTATTGAGAAATTGATCTCACCCCTTTTTTATGTTTTCATATCCCTAGGATATAAAGAAATGGTTTAGGTAATAAAACAAAAGGGGAAGATCTTTCAACATGTTTAGAAGTATATGTTCCAATTTTCCAAAGACACTAAACTATTACGGTCCTTGGATGTCAGTTTTTGTTGTGTATTAAGTATTCCGCAAAAGTAATGTAATGTCCATGTATTTCATGTTTGGGTCTCTACAGTTGGTATTAGAGGAAAGGTTTAGTTAACCTTTGGAAACTAGGATGCAAAAACTTTAGTTAAATCCCTAGAGATATTTCTAAGGTATGTCTATGTATGTCTCTACGGTTAAGTATATGTATAGGTTATAGTCCCCGAATTAAGGTAATGATATTAGAATTAACCCTATGATGTTATATATTGAAGGTAATCCCCCATTATTATGTTGTTTTCCTAGCATGATTTTTACGTCTCACACTATTCTTTTTGGGTTTCAGATGATGGCTGGAACCCGAAGGAACCGTGTTGATTAATGTAATGGACAATGCAATGATTGTACTCTTGAACAAACCAATGTTATGGGAGATGGAGTGAAAAATATTATTGTTATACTTACACAAGGTATGATTTATTCTGGAATTCTGAATGAGCAGAAAAGGGAACAATATTCTATTGAGTTCTTCATGAGGCAACGTCCACCTTCTTTCAGTGGGTATTATGATCCACTTGTTGCTGAACAATGGATCAGTACCATTAAAATGATATTTCCCATGTTTCGTTTTTTGGAACATGAAAAAGTCATTCTAGCTATTTACCATTTAGAAGGTGAAGCAGACCAATGATGGACTCTAATTAAGAATACGACGCCCCAAGATGAAATTAAATCCAAGGAATGGGATAAGTTCAAGAACTTATTTTTCAATAAGTACTTCCAACTTATTCTTTGAAAAAAGATATAAAATGAGTTCCTTTAGCTTAAGCAAAAGGATGATGAATCTGTTGGTTTATACGAGGCGAATTTTACATGGATTTCAAGGTATGAATCTGGCTTTATCATCCTACCTGAATGTAAAGTTGATCGATTCTTCAGTGGCTTAAAACTATGTCTTTGAAGGGAATTAGCTATAAGAGACTTCAGTAGCTATGAAGGAATTGTGCGTTGTGCTATAATGGTAGAATTGGAAGTTGGTGTTACAAATCCATCTCTTGGTTTTGACAAAAAACGAAAGATGAAGTTTAAGGAAAAATATCAGAACAATGGTGAAAAGAAGGTGAAAGTTTCTTTATGCTCAAAGTGTGGAAAGAAGCATTGTTGAAATTGTCTAAAAGGTACTAATTTTTTTCTCAAGTGTGGAAAAAAAGTCCATCGTGTAGATGAGTGCCTAAGTAATGGGAAAAAGGTTTCTAATGACATGAATAGAGAAAAGACTACCGAGAACGCTCCACCAACACTTTAATTCTTCAAGTGTAAGGAAATGGGGCATTATGATAATCAATGCCCGAATCCAAGGGTTAATGATGATCAACATGAGAAACCTATTAAGGCAATGGAAAAAGGAAAGTCATATGTGATCACTATTTGTGATGTTGAGTATGAAAATGATGTTGTGGAATGATAAAGTGTTTATGTAATGGGATTCCAAAATAATGTTGTAGTATCGTGGAATATTGGAATATTTATATATTGGTCTATTGTGGTTTTCAATAATTTTATGGTACGAGTAACCATGAAAATTGATTGAAATATTCTTGGAAAGTAGATGTAATGCGCATAATGAAGGTATAAAAAGAAAATAATATGAATGATAGTAATCATGAGCTCATGACTGATATAAGGACAAAGTGATATCATGGTTTGAGTATATAGAATTTTTGGATTTTGGTATGTGGAAAGTGTTAAATTTTGATAGAAATCATGTTTTCACTAAGGTTCAATGGGTATTCATTTTTCAAGAGAATAATGATTAAGGTATTCAAATGTTTATAATGTGACTAACAAGATATATCGTATGATAAATGACAGTATTCGCATTCTTGGTTGATGGCATTTCTTGTAATCATATTCTTTATAATATGAGCTTGGATAAAGGTATTTTGGATATGTCTAAAGAATTGAAATGGATTATGTTGGAAATATGATAATATTGTTTAATTATAGAACCTTTTTTAGATATTATTTCTATAATGTTATAATAGTTTAGTTTTAGAAAAAGGACAACCTACAGGACATGCGACAACCCGTCATGTCGGACAAGGCTGTGGGAATCGAACCCACAACTGAAGTGCGACAAGCCTTTATCGCATACCACTCGCCTACAGGAAGTCCCTGGTTAGTATAAATTAGTGTTAATTTATTAAGCGGTATGATATATTATGTATAATTCCATTTTAGGAACCATATACGATTAATCTCACAATAGATGGACTTATGTATATTTAATAACTTTGCCTAACCATTTGTTTGAGATAGATGGAATGACCTATCATTCTATCACATGATCTGCTGACACTTAACAAATGACAAATTACACTTCATTTCATTATGAGATGAAGTGGAAATTGTTCAAGGAACGACCAACAGTGAGATTGTACCAAAATCATGAAAGTATTTCTTCTAATTCCAACTTTTCTAACTTTAGGGAAATGATCTTGAAAACCAAAAATGTTTTCATATTTCCCTAATATCTGATGAATCAAATGGTACCTTAGATCATAACAAATTTATGTCTTTGTGATTATTTTATTTTTCATAGCCATGGTCTCTACAACTCTCCATCATAACTTGATGGTTAGATTTCTCTTCCATATCCAAATTTTCACATATGTTCTCTTATGTGGAAACCCAATGATTAGTTAATTTGGGTAACCGTTACATTTCATAATTTTATTTTTAAAGTTATGTTTTGGTATTCCTTTTTATGATGTGGGAAACTTTCAAGTAGTAAACCATTTATAACCCCGATGAATTTCGAGGGCGAAATTCATTTTAAGGGGGGTATAATGTAACACCGTGAGATTTTATGAAAAATATTCTTTTAATTTCATTTATGTCTTGTGTTGTAAGCTACACCAAAATTATCTTGTGCTATATACAACTCCGTATTATCTTATATTATACGCAAACACTATTCTTGGCTTGTATTTCACGCAAGAGAAACCTTCCTCAATAGTGTGTGTTGTACGCAATACTATGTTTCACTAAACCATGATATATTATAATACTATTATTATGAACTAGCCGTTATGAATAGTAGTAACTATATTTTTAATTTTATGACATTATAATTCATTTTACACATTTTTTAAAACATGGTATGAGAACAAAATAAATTTTTCGGGTAAAATAAGTATTTTTAAAAAAATGCATTTTTTCAGCCTTTTGATGGTGCCCCCACATTAAATTTAGATTTTGAAATGTTTATAAGTCAAATTTGAAAAAAAAAAATCTTATTTTGAATCAGGATAAAAAATTTACTTTGGAGAAATTTTTTATATTTTTCCGATACGTTTCTTATTTTGATGAATAGTAAAAATACGCTAAATTGTAATTAAAAATAACTTTTTTCATGGAGAAACATTATATGGTTAAATTATATTATTGAATGGTTTTAAAGTATAAATAGAATACATTTTTAACATTTAATATAATGTAAGTCGTTAACATTAATTTTACACTGAATTCATAAGTAAAATCATTTCAATCATTTGCAACGTTTGAACTTTTAAAACCCATTTTCTCAACAGCGGGATTAATTTTAAATTAAATACTGAAATTTTTTTTTTGAATTTGGAAAAATGGATTCCATATTTGGAATCAGTAGGTCCAAATTATGTTAATATGCTACTTTTTATTTTTAGGCATTATGAATAGCAACTACGGTAAATTTTATTTACCATAGTTAAAGGTAAATCGGTTAATTAAGGGTATATATAATATTATAAAATTACCCTAACACTTGTATTAATATAATTGTATGATTATATTTATCCCTAAATCGTACTTGGGTCAAAATTGAATCTAATAGAACCCACTTGTATTTGATTAAGACCTTTTATTTATTTTATTTAAAGGAAATTGAAATATGTCTAACTCAAACTTTAATAATTAGATTATTTTTAATATATGGTTATATAGAATACAAATTAGATTATAAATACTAATTTTAAAGCGAAAATGTTTTTCTTTATCATAGTAATTTATTTGTAATTTTTAAGAAATATTTATTTACCTTAATAGCTTATACATTAATGATGTAGAAATTATTTATTTAGTGAAACATAAAAAATATAGTTTTTATTAAAATAACAATACCTATCAAAAGAACCAGAAACTTGACCAAAAATTATTGGTCGAGTATATCTATACCCTAATCATCAATGGTTCTATTTTTGGATCATTTGGAGCCTTATGAAATTGATTAGGACATTTATATTATTTTATTTTAAATGATGTCAAAGATATCACCTTCATAATTTAATAAATATAACAATCTAAATGTTGTGATTTTAAGATGATAAATTCAAGTAAAAATATTATTATGAAAGGTATTATATTTATTTTAATAATATTATATTATTTTTTATTTTTATGCAACAATGAAGTATATTAAATAATTATAAAAAAGGTTGTATTAATTTTTTTATTAAGAGATATACCAAATAAATGGTTTTAGAAATATTAAAATAAATAATATATGAAAAAATTAATTTTCCCCATGAATATTTTAGATGAATAAGACATGTTAGAAATCTATTATATATTTTGTTTACAAAATATCTTCTGTGAGGTTTTTATTTAAATTCAAATAAGGAATAGTGTCAGAATTGACACTATATATATTTTATAAAAATAACATATTTTTAAATTATTTAAAAATCACAAAAATATTTAAAAAATAAAAATTTAAAATAATATGGTCGAAAAAGTTATAAAGTATCCAATTATGGGAAATTGACAACATTTAAGTATGTATTTATAACAATTTATAATTTATAGTTTTATTACCACAAATAAAATTAAATAGATTAAATAATGAGAGATCAAGTTGATAAGTTTTAAAATAAGATTAAAACATGTCCAAATTTTATTGGATGATGAGATTACAACCCTATATCATATCATCTTCGAATTGAGTCATTTTTTGAGGTTTTTATGTGGGGTTTCATTTTATTATTAATTAATATTTTTAATGTTTCCAAAAGTGCCCCTTTCCTCTCCTATATAAGGGAACATCCTTCTCTCTCCTCTTCACTCAATTTTGAGCCTTAAAGCTCGGCCAACCCCTACCAATTTCTCTTCTAAACCTCTCTAGTTATTTTATATAGGTTCTGGTATTCTCAAAAGACCAACTCTAGTGCCCTACGAGGAAGCTTAAAAGAGGTGCGTCGTAGAAGAGGCAATCTCTTCTACAGATTCTATCATGTTTATTTCTTTAACAACTTCTTATTCTCTAGTTGTTTCAGTATAATGTACTAACATAAGTATCAATAATATAATTATATGTTATTATAAATATTAAAAAACCCCATTTCACCTTCTATACATCCAACGGAAAATGAAATCACCGCACGTGTGTATGTACGGAATACCGTCTCCACGACGTGGTGTAATCTATTTTTCCACCACCACATTACTTAGATGGGTATAATGGTGTAAATAATTACTATATATGGTTTTTATAACATCATAATGATTCTGAGATATTATATCATCCACTCCAATTCAATTTAATAATTATGGGAACGATATCATCGCTCGTGCGTACGTACGGATTACCATCACCATGACGCGATGAGATTCATTCTCCAAGTTAACCCTTAAAGTATTATTATAAATTATATATAATAAATAATCATGAAATATATTAAAAAATAATGATACTTTATTTATGTACATATATGTTTCATTTACTTAATTCCATTCAATTCTATAAGGAAACAAAAACAGCGTTCATTTGTACGTAGGACCTAACGTCTCCATGAACGGTGTATTTCATTACATTTATAGATCTATCATATATATTTGTATTCTGAATATATATTATATAAAAATCATTTTTTACATTCTGGAATTAAGTAAATCAGGACATATGTAATAATATCAAGAAGAAAAAGTCGAAACATGTATGATAAATGAAACAATTTTACCCAAAACGCTGCTTTACAAAAGAACGGGTAATATAAATTCATAAGTGAACCATATATGATATCATAACATCAAATCATATTCTATAATGAGTAAATGAAATTATTTAAATCATTATAAAGGATTTTTGGATAATAACGAAGCATATCAGACCTAAGGTAAGGGGATAACTTTTCCAATCTCATTCTGATCCGAGATTGTATATTCGTAAGTATTTATTGAGGTTATTGTTATCATCCATATGCATATTTTCTAAATTTTTTTCATGTATGTTTAAAGTCATTTTCCCTTTTTTGACTTTAACCACATTTTATAGAAGGAATCTATCTTTTTTTACCATACAATGAACTTTTTGACTTTTCCGGCCAAAGTACGAGGAGAATGTTTTTTTAACTTATACGACATGAATGGATTTTAACGGTTTCATAACGCCTTATTTTCATGAATCTTGCACTATAGGATTTCATGATTATTTTCAATAAAATCCTTTTATTTTAAAAATGCGTGGCATTTTGTGAAAAGGAAATGATTTTGAAGAAGAGAGGATATTTTCTTCAAGAATTTATTTCAAGTGTTTTATCAAAACTATTTTCCATCTAAGATGACATTATTTAGTGTGTTTATGTTTAAAGAATAATTCCTCTATTATTTACATGGTTGTATTTTTCTTATGATGAATTTATATCCATTTATTTTATATTGATTATTTTATGATGGTATGATGTTTATGAAACCCATATTATTCTTTGTGTTATGATGAATGATTTATGTTCATTTTGTGGCACATGAAAAAATGATTTAATTATGAGATTTGTGGGACATATATCTCCCTTCAATGCATTGGGTAAAGATTTATATCTCATGAGATAGACATGGATGGAATGGAAAGTTATTCCAGTTCAGTGATGCAGGACTGGAACGTGGAGTGAACTCGATTCAGTAAGGGACTTTGTCCACTATGATGGCCTTGGAAGCAATGCTATGGATACTATAGAAATAATATCATGTTCTTAATGGTTTCCACAATTAAATGTTTTATTCCCATTCTATTTTATCATTATTAATGTTCCTTTTATGATCAATTCCTTATGCACTACCAAGATTTATGCCATTACTCATGATTTTGATGTTTTATGTTCATGTTCTTAAGTTCAAATGTTTATGGATTGTTTTATGTTCTTCATGTTTACCCTTACTGAGCATTTGAGCTCACCCATTTTTTATGTTTTCTTTTTCCCCAGGATATAAAGAAAGGTTTTATGTAATAAAACAAAAGGGGAAGATATTTATGGGAGATGTTGAAGATCTTTTAACATGATTAGAAGTCTATGTTCCATGTTTCCAAAGACACTAAACTGTTACGGTCCTTGGATGTCCATTTTTTGTTATATGTTAAGTATTCTGCAAATGTAATGTAATTTCCTTGTATGTCAAGTTTGTGTCTCTACAGTGTCCATTCCTCCTTATAGGATAACTCCTAAATTTATTCTAGTGCTCAGGAAGTAGATGGAAAACCTTGAAATTATAGGTTTTATCCAACCTATCACCTCTCCATGGGGTGCACCAATCCTTTTTTTCCAAGAAGGTGGATTGTAACCACTGACTATGCATGGATTATCAACAGTTGAACAAGATCACAATCAAGAACCGGTATCCACTGCATTTAATAGACAACCTCTTTGTTCAGATTTGAGGAGAGAAGGCGATCTCAAAGATATATTTGAGATCATGATATCATTAGGTTAATTTAAGGCTTTTAGATATACCTCATAAAACTTTCATAAGCTGGTATGGTCTTCAAGAGTACCTAGAAATGCCGTTCAAACTCATGAAACGTGCCAACTATTTTCAAGGCCCTCATGAATCATGTTTTCCACTCATATCTATATTCATTCGTGGTATTCTTTATTGGGGACCTGTTGGTTTATTATATCACCTGACACGACCATGCCAAATATCATAAGATCATGCTGAATACACTGAAAGATGACATTTTTTATGAAAAGATCACTAATTTACACTTTTTGATTGATAAAGTTCACTTCCTGGGTCATATCATCATTGATTCTAGAGTGTCTGTTGACTCAGAAAAGGCAAGAGATGTAGTTTCCTGGGAAAATCCCATGAATTTCTTTGATAAAAATGCTTCTTAGTGCTACCTGAGTATTAAAGTTGCTTCTTTTTTAAAATTTCATGCCCAACAATTCCTCTAATAAGATTGTCTAAGAAGTTTGTGAAATTAGTATGGTCAAACTCTTGTGAAATATCCTTCTATGAAATGAATGGAAGATTTAATTCTATATTGATCCAGATTATTCAAGAGCCAGGTAGAAGAAATATAGTTTTTTGATGCATTAGGTATCAGGATGGGAGATTTCCTGAAGTAGGAAGAGAGAGATTTGGCATATGAGTCTCATTAGTTGTGGCCGCATTAGTATAATTAACCTATCCAGGACCTTGATTTAGAAAATATGGTTTATGATTTATGTTTTTGAAGACATTATATGGTTGGAGTGAACTTATTGATTTATAAGGATCTCAAAAGCCTCAAGTGTATCATTACATAGCATGTTCTAAATCTTAGGTAGTGTAGTTGTGTTTTATAGTAGTAGTAATTTGACACCAAGCATTCCTATACACTGAGAAAAGGAAAAAATGTAGCTATAGATCTATTCAAAATAATAATATTGATGATTTTAGGAGGCTAGTAGTGAGTGGATGTTTATGTCCTTGTTTAACAAGAAGCACATTGAGGTTCAGGAGAATAATTAGAACACATTCATTATAGCATTAGCAGTGACCTCTACCTTTTGGAAAGGGTAAAGACGATGAAAATATCATATCTCATGGGCCTATTTTTGAGTTAGAGTGTTCTAATTTAGATTCATCACCTAGTTAGACCATATATGTGGTGAAATATCATGTATATATGGGTGTTTCTGTGTTCTAACAGACATGTGAGAAAAGTTGATGATGGAATCTCATACCTATATATAGGAATCTCTTCTTGGTGTTACCAAAATGTATCGAGGCATAGATTCTTAGTATTGGTGGCCTACTATGAAAAAAGAGATATCTATATCTGTTACTTGATGTTCTACCTATAATAAGGTGATGGTAGAAAATTAGAAACTGGTAGGAAATTTATAGCCGTTGTCCATTCTTGAGTGGAAATGGGATGATTTCACCATGGGTTTTATGATAGGTTTTCCCCAATATCCTCAAGGAAATGATATAATATGGATTTTCATTGATCATTTGAAGTTCAACCATTTTATTCCTATTTAGGAGACCTTCTCTGTAGACAAGCATATGAAGCTATACATCAGGGAGTTCTTACATCTTCCTAGAGATCCATGTTCTATTGTATCTGATAGGGATGGTTATTTAATATCACAATTCTGGAAGGAGTTTCCAAAGGTCGTGGTTACATAGGTGCTTATAAGAATTAAATATCTCCCTTAGACTTATGTTCAGACATACCATATAATTTAGGTGTTAGAGTACATGCTAGGTGTTTGTGTCCTTGACATTGAGGTTTCTTGGGAGAGAGATATACACCTTGTTTATTTACCATAAAGTAATTGATTTCAGATTACCATCCACATGGATCCTTAATAGGACGTATATAGTAGATCATGTTGATAACCTCTATACTGGATAGAGGCAGAAGATGCCACATTTCTTGGACTATGTATCATTCAAGATAATATAGAGAAGGTTCAATTAATAATGAGTCACATGATGAAAAGTTCGTTTAGCTATAAGTCATATGATTTCCCCCGTTAATGTCCTATTGAGTTTGAGGTCAGGGAATGGGTTTTATTGCTTGTTTTGCCTATATGGCACAACAATAGACCCAGAGTTAGGGTAATTTATCTCCTAGATTCATCAGAATATTTGAAATCTTAGAGAGAGTTGGACTCCTGGATTATAGTATAACACTTACTCAGAGATGCATGTCTATGCACAATTCTTTTCTCATGTCTCATCTTCATCGATGTTATCCAGATGCATCATATCATTTATGACCTATGGAGGTTGACTTAGATGCATATGCATTTGTTGATTGATACCAGGGTGTATCATGTATTGGAGTGTGAAGACTCTATGAGGTTGGTCAGTTTCTCTATTATCGGTGCTATGGTTTAATGTCCAAGTATAAGACGATACATTGGAGAAAGAATCCAATGTACATGACCAATTGTTTGATAACAACACAAGTGATCCCTTACTACCCTGAGAAGGGTAACTCAAGGATGAGTTTCGTTATGTAGTGGAGGTCATAACGACCTATATTTTCACAAAGGTATGAGTCATTTTTTTCTAGTTTAAATTCCGTGTTTTATTCTAGCGAGTGTGCCCTATAGACTAAGGAATGTATTTGGATCTTTTGAGGCTTGTTTGGATCTCGAAGCTCTGAGTGTTGGAGGAAACATGCCTGATGCATTGTCTAACTAGAACATGTTCCTAAGAGTGCTTGGTTTTTTCCGAACCGTGTGGGGGGCTTCAGATGGGTAAAAAGGGGTGCATAGTTTTCCTTAACCAGGTGACCCAATATGCACACCCATGGCTATGATGTATTCCTCTTGATAGATTGATTTTCAATTTTATACTCATAGTTAGTAAAACTGCATGGCTAGCCTATGCAAGGGGTTCATGGGGAAGTGTTGGGAACATAGTTGACACACATCTTGGCCATCTATGTAGAAAAAACAAGAGAAACCTTAATGAAGGGGTAAACAACACTTTCCATGTAAATTTTTTAAACCCATATTCCTCCTTTTATTCTGTAGTGGACCCACAACCTCATTCCATCATGTGAAGACTCTTTGTTCTCCATGTATTTTCTTTGAATCCATATGTTCATCTAGACCCTGACCGTATTACTGTTAGATGCGTTGGATAACTAACATCAAGAGTTATAATCTGTTTCATTCCATTATTAGTTTCTACTGACCAATATAATCCTATTTTGGTGTGAGATCATATGATATATTTTTAGGGAATTTATCTAGCTCATATATTTTTCCATTATACTCCAAACATGAAGCCGATATTGGATGAGGAGTCCTCCACAAACCTAAGGTAGGTGGTATATTAAATTTTCATTAATATTTTAGCTTCTTGTAAATAATTATCTATTTTACCTCATGGTAGATTAATCCTCCAATTTCCTTAAAAACATTTCCCCTTATTCGTTACCTAAACAACATTATTAGACACCCTTAGAGCCTTATTCAATTAATTTGAGGATGTATACCTCATTAGTTTCTACTCCGTGGGTGTGATAAATCATATTACCTTTTTTATATAAATTATGATTGACAAAAAAACATTCTATGTGGGTTTCCTTGGCCTTATAACAGAGTTACCATGTTTTCTAAAAAAATGGTTAAATTGAAAAAATGAAAGAGGGTGGCATAACCATGTCACATGTTGTTATTAGAAAATTGAATGTAAATTTTTTGAATAAAAATTTCATATTATTATAATTATTTATAGGATGTGGTTATTATTCATTGGAAAATGGTTAATGTACATGTTGAACATGGTATTTCTCACTCCCTTATGTTAGGTGTCTGACATGGTGTCTCACACCATTTACTTGGATGATGGGAATAACATTACAGGTTCTCTTGCATCTGGTTTTGGGAATGATGAATAATCCCACTATCTTGAGAGAAGAGCATGATGCCTCATATTATCAAGATATTCTGGGAAAATACCCTAGTTGGAGCCTATAACTCGTTAGACTAGGCATAGATGCCTATGTTATTCTATGAGTGTAGTTAGCACCTTGTATCTATGTGTATTTCTATTTATTTCCTCACATATATATAATATATACATTTATACATATTAGTTATTATTACCTATAAATATATGAACATGGTAACCAATATTAGTGTTATCCCGGCCTATATAGAAGGAGGTAGTTTCAGCCAAGTGTCCTCTTGGAACATGAGCTGACCAATTTATAGATTATAGTACTGTTTATTGTTTTATATACATACACACTACTATGATATATACACTAACTAGATTATCCTAGAAATTATCAATGGTGGCCTAATCTATTTTTGTCACACCCTACTCTGGTAAACCATGGTACTCAAGAATACATTCTGATTGAAGGTGTGGATAAGGGAAAGAACCCTGTCATAGATACATGATTTTTTTTCTTATAGCATAAAATAATGCGAATAGAGGACCAAATTATGCTCATGATACTAGTGAATTTTCCTCTTGATGTTTTATTATTTTTGTATAGAATGTTGTTTATGATTATATATCATATCCCTTGTATCCCCCATTTCGTATAGTAGGATAAAATAAAATAATTTTTTATATGACTCAGCTTATGGATAATGATTATTATTACCATTTCTTGGATGTTTTTTTCCCAATGTTGATTATTGAACTTATTTCAACTTTGATATCAGTTGTATTGTGATTCAGTGATTAATGTTCACTTATTTCCATTGTGACACTTTTATAATATGAGGTATACTCTTCCCAACATACCAACATAGACCATCGCTACTATTTAGTAGCTTCAAGTGTATGGATATGCGTTCATGAGGCCATGTAACCCACTGGCTTGGGGCACTACTTAGTGGCTTATGGGCCAGGATGTTACATATAGAACATTTCAGATTATTGTATAGTGACATGATTGGAATAGTTTGGAATGATCCTACCGAGAATGGTATCTCACACCATATGCATCCCTTTTTTGGTGCCAATACCTTTGTATGCATTTCGATTCAGAGAAAGAAAAGGCGCCACAATGAGGTTATGGGGGTATCGTTCATCTATGTTTGGGTTGCTTGTGACAAGATTATTGGAATTTTCACATGTTATGACATGTGGTAGCCATTTTTCTATTTTAGTTGTCATTTTATGTCATTATTTTACATTGGGATGTTCTCATTTCTTTAGAGATGTATCGTTTCCAATATTTTCATGCATTTATGGAATGCTTTTATCTCTTTAGATATTTATCTTGCTTATTAAAAAAAATATATATAGATATATTCCATGGTGTTTCTTTTTTTTCCTGTTGAAATCATTCTCTCTGGGTGTTGTTTGATACCTGGGTTCTAGTTATTAGCCTGTGGGGATTGGTAATTCCATTTAGGAATGTGGAAATTCTATTCAGGTATAATTTTGAGAGTGTATTCTGGTCGGTTTCACCACATAACATTCCACAAGGGTGATACATATTTTGTCCAAAAAAATTTTTATTATAATATTCATCTAAAATTTCCTTTTTAAGAACTTTAGTTCATTTTTAAATTCTCCTCATGCCCGTCCATGTTTTTGGGATAAATTATAATATCTTCTATAAATACAACCAAAAATTTCTTGACTTCATCCCTATATACTCGATTCATTAAGACCATGATTATTGATGGAAAATTATAGATTCCAAATGGAATCACTATGAATTTTTAGTTCCCCTACAATGTACAAAAATCATTCTTGGGGATATCCTCCTTCATCACCTTTAATTGATAGTATCTTAACCGATGATCCACCTTATAGAAGTACTACACTCAGCATACCTAGTCAAACACATCATCAATATGTGGTATATGATACATGTTCTTTAATGTTTTATTTCTAAAATCATGATAATCAATATATAGGTTCATTGAATCGGCCTTCGTCCTGATGAAGTGGAATAGTGCATCCATGGTGAAGTAATTGAACATATAAACCCCTTATCCATATTCTGTTGTAATTATTTTATTATCTCCTCAATTTCAAAAATGTACATTCTATATGTTTTATTAGATGTTGGAAATGTACTAGGTAAGAGATCGATTGAGAACACTTCCTTGTATCTAGAAGAAAGGCTACGCAATTATTTCGCAAACACATCATTGAATTCACTTATAATGGGAATTTTAGTAAGGGTAATCTTTTATTTAGTCTCAATCATTTGTTTAAGATATGATTTTTTTCAAGGGAACAATATCAATGCTTGAGATGTTGATAAAAAATAAAATTCATCATCCTTACTTTACTTGTTTTGAATAAGATGGTGTGTTTTAATATAGAGGGTGATTTCCTTATCTTATTATTTATGTAGGATCTATATAATGAAATAAACTCCATTCCAAGAATAGTATCTAATTCTACTAAGGGAATTATCATAGTATTCTTTGGGATTTTGAGACAACATTATGGATATATGATGAGTTGTATACCTAAGATAAAATATTTAACCCATTCATCATCTTTACTGATAACATAAATTATATTTTTTGAGGTGGTGTTTGAATAGATCTAATAAGATTGTGTGATATGAATGAATCCATAAAACTAGAATAAAATTGTATGTTTTCTATTCTATAATGAATAACTACCATACCTACCACAACTTCATTTTTTGGATCCACCTCATAATTTTTTATTGCATAAGATTTTCATTTATCCCTAAGCCATGGAGTTTGTTGTCATTGGTTTTCTTTGAAAACCCTTGGATACATCTAGAGTTATTGTATAGTGTCCATGTTACATAAATTTAAACATTGGATGATACGATAAGGTTTGAATGGTGCAATCCTTTCTTCTATAAAATTGTTTGGTTTCTCCTATCAGATATCTCTAAATAGGTCCCCTTCCTTCCAGAACCTATACAATTTTCTTTTCCCCATCATGAAATTTTAGGATCTTATTCATTTAGTTTTTACATGTTGAATTATGTATATTCTTAAACCCATTATATTTTTTTACATCGGACTGAATGAATCCGAATCCATTCTCTAATACTTTACTCCTCTCCTAGGAGAAGCTTGAAATTGTTTTATCTCTATTTTAATATTGAGGGTGCAGCAGTCAATTTCCTCATTTTTTTCAATGTGTAGAATATATAATTCTCTTTGTGGATTCGTATTTAACCTAACAATGAAGTAGTCAACATTACATTATTGTGACCTGAAGATTTTGGATGTGTGTTGTGACAGTATATTTATTCATATCTCATACACAGAAATGGATTAATAATCCACTTAAGTAATGTTAATAAATCCCTTCCCCATTTTTAGTTGGATATTCAATGGAAAATAATTCAAAAAAACAATTTTCATAATTCTTTCCACATCATCTATTCGATTTCCTCATGTGTATTTTTTTAACGAATGTTCACTTTTGATTCACATATCCTTTCATATGATAAATATATTTTATAAAAATATCATTCTTAGAGTTTTGAATTTTTGATAAAATATGTTTAATGGATTTGATCTGATGTTCTATGAATAATGGATTATAAGAATCATTAAAGTTAGAGTCCTTTGTTGCATAAAGATCTCAATTTCAACATGCTCATTATTTTCTAGATTTTATTTTTCATCCTGATTCTAGTTTATTCTCAAAAACTAGGTCAATTGAGAACATATTGTCATTATTTTCATTATTTCTTCTCCTATCGGGTTGGGAATCTCATTTGGGCATCATCACATTTCCCCTCACACTAGGGTTTTATGCAGTTAATTGCATTTCTCTTTATTAAATTGAATAAACGAGAAATTATGGATGATTATTTTTAATGTAGTAAACAAATAAATGGAAGACCATGAACCTTAATATGATAACTCATTAATAATATATATTCCATTAACTATAAAATTTTAGAATTCTATGTATGTTTTCCATGATCAATTTCATAATATAAAATAATATGGTCATTTGGATACCTTCATAAGGGTTCATAATGAGAATGTAAATTTTCCAAAGTATATCCTTTGGGAGTGTCAAAAATGGTGCAATAAGGGATGTTGTTGTGCCCTGGGTGATGATCGAGTCTAGCTCAATCTTTTCTTTTTTATGTTATGACCCTTAGGTACAACTTTTCTAGAGCCCCATATGCTTGCAGTATCTAGACATGGATATATATTATTGGGAATCACTTAATATATAATTTCTAAAAATTTATGGATGTTTTGATATATTTGTCTTATTCATAAGTCTTTTACTATATTTTTCTAATCCAAATACTATAAATAACTAGACTTTACACTGTTATCAACTATAACAACCCTTATCTTCAATAATTTTTATTTCAGGATTTATTACATAAAAGAAGAATTTTTATAAACCATATGATCATGTGGTTTAGTGTATTATGTAAATTATCTAAAAATCATAAAGAGATAATGTAGAAATATAATTTCCTTAGTGAAAACTTTCTTAACATGACCCTAAAATTAAATCATTCTTTTAAAACATAATTGGGTAACCTAGGTACACAAATAAAATGGGGTGACCTATAAAGACCAATAACGGAATAATAAAACAATATTATAATTTAAAATAGTACATGTGATCCAAGAGGAATATCAAGGTAACTAAGAGGGGTGAGAATCATTATCTTGAACAATGAGACATTTTATAACATTATAGCACAAAGTAAGCATGGGAATACATATACTATATAATATATGGATAAGAATTTGTCAAGGATAATTTCTTGGACAAGATAGCATAATGTTATTAGGATAACCTCTTGTGCACAAACCGTGAAATATAATGGTATAAAAACATTTCCCAACTCAATGGAGGGATATAGAATTCCATTTCCACCCATCACATTTATAAAATGTACATGCATAACTATGATACCTAGATCATACAACATAAGGAGGTTTTTATTAAATTTTACCCTGACAATTAAGGAATGTGAGTTGCATACATGAAATTCCCCCCATCAATGATGAATATTCTAAACTAGGGGAATTACCTTGAGTGGAAATGGATATGTGAATTCAATATACAAATATTTGGTATTGAAATTAATAGGATAATTTTAGCAACATTACAAGGGTATATAATGTTTTATAAAATTGGAAAATGGGAGATAAAGGGGTCTTCCCTTACATGGGAATCATATGGAAAACTAATGGTATTTGGAAAACTATATCCCAAAATTAATAATTGGAAATGAAAAATTATGAACTAAATAAGGTTCTTGAATAAGGATGAGGTGGAGAGGAACCCTTATATTGAGAGGGCACTTCAAAAATATTGGGAGGAGCTTCTTAAGACCCTCGAGGAACCTTGGGAGTTCTCTAGAAAGGAAATATAATATTAACTACGTGATCTAATGGTTCTGATGTTTGGGGAATGATATTTTGGGTGGTTTTCTATATAATAATATAAGATCATACTTTATAAATTTCTAAAAATAGGTTTTGGACACTATATGACAATGTAATCAGAACCACAAACCATACCATGGTTTCAACCCATTGTTTCCCCCAAATAGGAGTGAATTTTATTATTTTATTATTTTAGGATCCTAAATAATTCATATAAAACACTTGTAGATGTGGATGTGATACACATGTATAATTAATTGATTTTAAAACCATTAAATATAATATAGGTTTTGGAGGATTCATTAAGGGTTTATAAATTTTATAGAATAATCAAAAAAATTATTTTAAAGGAGAAAACTAATTTTTGTTTTGGGTACTCGTAATTTTATTTATTACATCACTTTGGGGATTTTATAATGGAATAATACAAACTGTATATGTATAAAAATTTTAATTTTGTCCCAAAAATTTCATTGTCACAGAAAATTATGAAAAAACATTTTTTTTAATTTTGACGTGATGATTTTAGAAATAATAATAATTTTATCAAAATAATTATCTATGTATGAGAATTTACGTTTTTATTAAAAAATACACATTTATTAAAAAATAAATGTTTTTATATAGAAAAATTATCTTGACCCTTATAAAAAATATTTTGTACTTCGTAATATTATATTATTATTTATATTTAATAAATATTATTTTATGATGATATTTCATTATAATTTATATTATGTAAATGTAACACCCCGAGCTTCCATGATACGTTTCTCATTCAATAATGCAATAGCTTGCATTAAATGCAACTTCGAGTTCTAAAACACCGTGACTAATCAAAGTAGCCGTTATGAATAGTAATAACCACTTTTTAAAATTATAGAAATTCTATATTTCAAAATGGACTTCATTTTTGGATTCGGAATATTGAAATTAGCCTATGTTGAATTTTTGGTATTTTTCTGAGAACTTCTAATTTTTTATGAATAGTGAAAAATACTTAAAAACAACTTTTTTAATAAAAATAATTTATAGTGATAAATTATACTATTTAGTGGTTTTAAAGTATAATTAGAATATATTTTTACCATTTTATCCAGTGGTGGTTATTAGAATTAATTTGACATTGAAATTGGACATAAACAATTTCCAATCTTTTGATATAAATTGTTCTTAAAACACGCTATTTGTTGTGACAACGGGAATTAATTATAAAATTAATTAATTCAACTTATATGTTTGGAATTTTGTAAAATAGGCATCATTTTTGAATTTGGAATATCAATTATAGCTTAGGGTGAAATTTTGGCATTGTTTTGAAAAACTTCAATTTTTGATGAATAGTGAAACCACTAAGTGGTAGTTAAATAACTGATTTTTCATTTAAATGAAATATTACCACTTCTGTGATTTGATTTTAAAAAATCCGACATACATGGTTGTCATTAAGAAGTAAAATGTGGTTCAATGAGATCAAAATAATTTTTGGTGAATAGTAACTTTTAAGTTCTTAATCGCGATTAGAGGTAATTAGTGTAGTTTAAGGTAAAGATAATGTTTTAATAATATGAGATGTGCTTGAAACTTGTCCTACTCCTATTGGATGAGTCATGGACGACGAAGACAACCCATGGGTCAACTTGGGGACCCCATGGAGCCACTTTAGTTGGAAAATGACATAAATACCTTTTATTTAATGTTAAAGTAAAAAAATGACACAAACATGAAATGTTTTACCAAAACAATTTTTATATGGGGTTATATAAGTCATATTTTTGACTATAAATAATAATTGGAAAGATAAAAAGATTTCCTACATCATAGTATTATTTTTTAGAATTTTTAGACATTAAATAAATTAAATTATTTATGACATCATAATGATGCAGCGATGACCTCATTATTTAACGATTTAAATAAAATGAGAAGATAATGCAAACTCCAAGGCTTACACTTGTACAAAGCTTATTGGATGAGTAGAGTTCGAACCCTTATCACCTTATCCACGAATTGTATTGGTGTGGGACCTTTAGAATCAGAAAAGCATTGTATAATAATGTAACATTTCAATCTTTCCAAAAGTGCCCCTCCTCTCCACTTATAAAAGGCCCCCACCTCTCCCACATAATTCAAACCTTCAAGCCATTTCGCTCGGCCAACCTCTGCCCAAATACTCTCCCAACTTCCCCCTCTTACTCCTAGAAGCCTCACTTTGGGCAGAACTCTTCCCAAATAAGCCTTTGGCTCAAATAAAAAAGAGTTACCCGATTTTGAGGTAATGTCTTCTCTAATGTTGTTTTGTATTATTTTTCTTCTCCAACCCCCTAAAATCTTTTTATTTATTTATTTTGTAACAACACCAGTATCCTCAATATACTAGGATGTTGTTATAGGAAGGATTCGAGCTACCCTTACACACACCTACATCTAATGGTTAAATAACATACGGTTTCTGTGGATGGAGAATTTCTGCCTCACGAAACGATGATTGTTCAACACTCATATAACACCTTCAAAGGTGGCCATTAATATGTCACTATATTTATATATGATATATAATATGTTTATGTTTTTCTTATGCTTCTGTATTTCTCATTTATGCCATACTTTATGATTTCCATTATGGGTAAAACGCGATAATTTCATTTTAGGAAGTGCGGACTACCGCCCCCTCAAAGTGATTTGAATCGTTAATGACATATGTGGGATGTATAAAGGATGGAGTAAATGGTATTATACACTATATTATACTGGAATTATATTATACATTTATATCATTATGATTTCATTCCATTAAATACGAAATAGAAATTAAAGTAGCGTTCATGCGTACGTACGGCTTACCGTCTCCATGAACGGTGCATTTCATTTCTTACCTCTAAATGTTACGTGACATTATGAATGAATGTATATACTGGATATATATCATATATATGATATCTACATCATGAATATAATTCTGGATATAATGGATATTTCACCACATGAACAACTTGTAATTATAAGAATTTTATTGTTGACTCAAGTACCAAAGATCGACAAAACGACCGTTATTAACTTAAATAATTACATAATGTTCATAACATTGTAGTAAGTGATATAAAAAGGATAATGAAATTAAAAATGGCTCTTAATAAGGTATATATTAACTCTAGTTTATTATTCAGGAGGTTAAAGAACGGTTGAGTCAAGTCGGACACGAGGTAAGGGAATTTCTTAACCCAATTTCCATTCTTTGGGTTAATCTCCTACTTTCAAAATATGTCATGATATTTTTATGTCTTATCTTGTATTTGTACATTATTTATGTGTACTTATAGTGAATACACATTATAGATGTACTTTATTTAAAAAAATTATCTTTTTAAGGACTTCGTCTCAATCTCCTTTCATTGAGGCATATTTCGTTTTATACACAACATTCTTTTATACGGTGTATAAACCACTTTGACTTTTACGTTTATTCAAAAGGAATATTTTTTATACGAAGCGTTTTGCTAAACGACAAAAGGGAATGTTTTTATTTCCGTACTTATAAAGCGACAATGACTTCTCCGCCGCCGTGACCATTATTTGAGTTTCGGCTTCCTCTACAAGCCATCTTTTTTTAATGAAAAATAAATACAAAGTTTTAACTTTCTTTTATTTTGGTATTGAAAATGGTTTTGAAAGCGTATTTTTTATATCAATGTGTTGTATTGATATCTTGTGACTGAAATGTGGAAATGTTATGTTTCCTTTAAGCATGTTTTATGTGATACTATTATGTTATGGTTTATGATATGTTTAAACCTATTCATATGAGGAATATATTGGACTTAATAAGTGACTGGTGGATCCCGCTATAGCTCCTCGATGCATCGGTAGGTCTCATGAGACAAATAGACATGGAATTGGCCGAGGCCCTTTCCCAATTTGATTTATGGTTTTGGCCGAGGCCTTAATCATTTTAGACGTCTTGGCCGAGGCCTTGAAAAAGTGTTTCAGAATGTCTGGCATTATACATTCCCTAATTATGAAAGTGGTTATTGATATTGCATGTGATTAATCGACCAGTAGAATATCCATGTGAAGAAGTAAATGGCATTATCTCATTTTACTTTTGCCATATTATGTTGAAGTTCATGTTTAAAAGGCTTTTGTTTTAGTTATACATTGCCTTAAATTTTAATGTTTATTTATGAAAGCTTCCGCATTATTGTTATCCTTAATGAGAATCTGAGCTCACCCCTTTCAATGTTTTAATATTTTCCAGGATGTGAAGAAGTATTTTATGAATGACCTGCAGGGATAGTCAGAAGTGGATATGAGTGTGGACTATGGAGACTTTGTTATTGTAGTTTTTCACTTTATGATGTAATGTAACGTTTACGAATGTATCTAGTGTTTCCAAGGCTACTAAACTAATCGGTCTTTCGGGACTTGATCTTTTGTGATCATGCCAATGTTACGAAGTAATGCACCGACTCTGGGTAGCTGGGGTCGGGGCGTTACAGTTGGTATCATAGGTAGTTTAGTTCTAACATTGGAAGCTAGATTTAGATAAACTCTGATTAGAGCACATAGCCCAAAGATAGACTTTGAGGATTAGTATAGAAGAACTTCCTAGAATTTTGTTATTATAGAGATTTTGTGAGTTTTCCGAGCAATACATCCCTATCTAGATACGAGCAGGTAGAGGTGGCTCTGGCACAGATGTACCTAGGGGTAAAACCCGAAAACACCGCTTTGAGCTAGACTCGAACAGGAACTGGTGCACGACAACGGGCCTTGCTGCACTCTTGGTTACGACACTCCCGGGGGATATGCTTTGGATAATTCCCATTTTCTTTACAAACCACTATAAAGGGTTACGACTATATACATCCTCAAAGATTTTTTTTTTATAATTATGGATTATATACATAATTAGTTCAATTTATGTTAAGTGTTTTACAAGTATGGAATTATGTATTTTGATTCATAAACGAATCTAGTTTATGCCATTATTTAGAAATGACGCCTAGTGGAAGGAATGGAAACAGTATCAATGCACGCACTCCGTGTAGGGATTGCTCTCCTGCTCAAGATAATTATGGTGGAGCTAGTGATACAATTGGTGTTGATCAGCTTCTCACCGTACTGGGACAACTCACACAGGTTATGAATAACATCCTTACTCGTATGGATCACCCTGATCCGCAATGTGGAGGATTAATGCTAGACCGTTTCATGAGGCAACAACCACCAACCTTCAATGGGAGTACAAATCCGTTAGTAGCGAAAGGGAGAAGGTTGTCATGGCAGTTTACCGCCTCACTGGAGATGCCGATCAGTGGTGGTCGCTGATTCAAAACACAAAGGAAGATGATGACGTATCGAATATGGAATGGAGGGAGTTCAAAGAGCTTTTCTTAGAAAAATAATTTCCTCTTGACCATCGAGAAGATATGGAAAGGAAATTTCTGAGTCTGAGGCAGAAGGAGGATGAGAATGTCGCAAAGTATGAGGCTAACTTTACAAGCTTAGCAAGGCATGCTGCTGATTATATACGTAACCCAAGAAGTAATATTGATCGTTTCTTTGATTGGTTAAAACCTTTTCTCCGCCGAGATTTAGTATCACAAACCTTCTCTTCATACGAAGGTATTGTCTCGTGCGCTATCAAGACGGAAAAGGAATTCTCTAAGTCTCATGACTTTAAAGAAAAACAAGAAAATAAGGGAACGATGGAACAAGAGACGGATAAAGGGAAAAAGGGAAAGAAGGATTTTCCACTATGTGATAATTGTTGGAAGAATCACCCTGGTACTTGCCTAAAAGGAATGGGAGTTTGTTATAAATGTGGAGAAAATGGTCACCAGGCTCGTGATTGCAAGGGAAAGAAAGAGGCTATCAAAGTTGAATGCTACAATTGTAGGGAAATGGGGCATTATGAAAATGAATGTCCTAAGCGTCAAGGAAACTTACCCCAGAAAAGGCCAAGGGATCAAGGACAATCTTATGCTGTGACTACAGTTGAAGCGGAATAATTAATGTATTGGTGCTTTTGGACTCAAGGATTATATTCTGGTTATATGAATAATGTGATATATATATATGGATTGTACTGCAGTACTTTTTGATTTCAGTAAGGTTTTAACATGATTAAGGTAATCATATTTTTAGTATGTGACAATAAGAGAAACTTTTCTTTGTTTGGGGAATCTGATATTACAATTGATTTTGGAATTAAGAGACCTTTTAGAGAAAGTCTGGACAGAGGTATTTTGGATAACTATAAAGGTTGTAGTGGATTAAGTTGATCTTTGGATAGTATTGTTTAAGGTTAAAGCATTTCTGAAGATTATTTTTGGAATATTATAATACTATAGTTTTAGGAAAAGGACAACCTGCAGGGTGGGGAATAACCCGTCGCGTCGGACAAAGCTGCAGGAATCGAACCCACAACCATAGTGCGACAAGCCTTTATTTCCTACCACTAGCCTACAGGAAGTCCCTGGTTATTAAAAAATAGTTTTACTAATCTAAATGGCATGTGTTAATATTTGGAACCTTATACAATTAGGATAAAAAGAATATTTTTGAGTCCCGTTACCATTTGGAGTAAAAGTTGGGTTTGTGGTAAAAATTTATTAACGGATGAAAGTATACATAACAAGTATGTATATTCCCTTACGTTCTTAGTAAATCTACTAAATAAATTCCTCAACATTATAAATGTTAACTCAAAACAAAAATGTTGTCGGTTAACTTTTCCTACTGGGGAATCAATGATCGTTTAACCAATCACAAGTTTGTTATTTTCGTATAGTTAAAATTTCTCCTAATCCCGTTTTCTATAACTCTCCATCAGACCTTGATGGTTTGTTTCTCCTCCATATCCATATTTTTATGGAATCCTAGATTGGGCTATCTCGGGTGACCTTTGTACTAATCTTGCTTTCTTTTAATGTTATATATTTATTAACCTTATTTCCGATATGGGGTTTCCTCAAAGGTATTTTTCTCTTTTCATCCTTTTATTTTCAAAGAAAATTTTCAAATTGCGAGGATGCAATTTATAGGAGGGTAGAATGTAACACCCCGAGCTTCCATGATACACTTCTCATTCAATAATGCAATAGCTTGCATTATACGCAACTTCGAGTTCTAAAACACCGTGACTAATCAAAGTAGCCGTTATGAATAGTAATAACCACATTTTAAAATTATAGAAATTCTATATTTCAAAATGGACTTCATTTTTGGATTCGGAATATCGAAATTAGCCTATGCTGAATTTTTGGTATTTTTCTGAGAACTTCTAATTTTTTATGAATAGTGAAAAATACTTAAAAACAACTTTTTTAATCAAAATAATTTATAGTGATAAATTATACTATTTAGTGGTTTTAAAGTATAATTAGAATATATTTTTACGATTTTATCCAATGGTGGTCATTAGAATTAATTTAACATTGAAATTGGACATAAACAATTGTCAATCTTTTGATATAAATTGTTTCTTAAAACACGCTATTTGTTGTGACAATAGGAATTAATTATAAAATTAATTAATGAAACTTATATGTTTGGAATTCTGTAAAATAGGAATCATTTTTGAATTTGAAATATCAATTATATCTTAGGGTGAAATTTTGGCATTGTTCTGAAAAACTTCAATTTTTGATGAATAGTGAAACCACTAAGTGGTAGTTAAATAACTGATTTTTTGTTTAAATGAAATATTACCACTTCTGTGATTTGATTTTCAAAAATCCGACATACATGGTTGTCATTAAGAAGTAAAATGTGGTTCAATGAGATCAAAATAATTTTTGGTGAATAGTAACTTTTAAGTTCTTAATCGCGATTAGAGGTAATTAGTGTAGTTTAAGGTAAAAATAATGTTTTAATAATATGAGATGAGCATGACACTTGTCCTACTCCTATTGGATGAGTCATGGCCTACCAAGACAACCCATGGGTCAACTTGGGGACCCCATGGAGCCACTTTAGTTGGAAAATGACATAAATACCTTTTATTTAATGTTAAGTAAAAAAATTACACAAACATGAAATGTTTTAACAAAACAATTTTTATATGGGGTTATACAAGTCATATTTTTGACTATAAATAGTAATTGGAAAGATAAAAAGATTTCCTACGTCATAGTAGTTTTTTTAAATTTTTTAGACATTAAATAAATTAAATTATTTATGACATCGTAATGATGCAGCGATGACCTCATTATTTAACTATTTAAATAAAATGAGAAGATAATGCAAAATCCAAGGATTACACTTCTCCAAAGCCTATTGGATGAGGAGATTTCGAACCCTTATCACCTTATCCACGAATTTTATAAGTTTGGGACCTTTAGAATCCGAAAGGAATTGTATAATAATGTAACATTTCAATCTTTCCAAAAGTGCCCCTCCTCTCCACTTATAAAAGGCCCCCACCTCCCCCACCTTATTCACACCATCAAGCCATTTGGATTGGCCAAACTCTGCCCAAATACTCTCCAAACTTCCCCCTCTTACTCCTAGAAGCCTCACTTTGGGCAGAACTCTTCCCAAAGAAGCCTTTGGCTCAAATCAAAAAGAGTTACCCGATTTTGAGTTAATGTCTTCTCTAATGTTGTTTTGTTTTATTTTTCTTCTCCAACCCCCTAAACACATTTTATTTATTTCTTTTGTTACAACACCAGTATCCTAAATATACTAGGATGTTTTTATAAAAGGGATTTTAGCTACCCTTACACACACCTACATCTAATGGTTAAAGAACATACGGTTTCTGTGGATGGCGAATTTCTGCCTCACGAAACGATGATTGTTCCACACTCATATAACACTTTAAAAGGTGGCCATTAAGATGTAACTATATTTATATATGATATATAATATGTTTATGTTTTACTTATGCTTCTGTATTTCTCATTTATGGCATACTTTATGATTTCCATTATGGGTAAAACGCTATAATTTCATTTTAGGAAGTGCGGACTACCGCCCCCTCAAAGTGATTTGAATCGTTAATGCCATATGTGGGATGTATAAAGGATGGATTAAATGGTATTATACACTATATTATACTGGAATTATATTATACATTTATATCATTATGATTTCATTCCATTAAATACGAAATAGAAATGAAAGTAGCATTCATGCGTACGTACGGCTTACCGTCTCCATGAACGGTGCATTTCATTTCTTACCTCTAAATGTTACGTGACATTGTGAATGAATGTATATACTGGATATATATCATATATATGATATCTTCATCATGAATATAATTCTGTATATAATGAATATTTCACCACATGAACAACTTGTAATTATAAGAATTTTATTGTTGACTCAAGTACCAAAGATCGACAAAACGACCGTTATTAACTTAAATATTTTCATAATGTTAATAACATTGTAATAAGTGATATAAAAAGGATAATGAAATTAAAAATGTCTCTTAATAAGGTATATATTATCTCTAGTTTATTATTCAGGAGGTTAAAGAACGGTTGAGTCAAGTCGGACACGAGGTAAGGGAATTTCTTAACCCAATTTCCATTCTTTGGGTTAATCTCCTAGTTTCAAATTATGTCATGATATTTTTATGTCCTATCTTGTATTTGTACATTATTTATGTGTACTTATAGTGAATACACATTATAGATGTACTTTATTTAAAAAAATGATCTTTTTAAGGACTTCGTCTCAATCTCCTTTCATTGATGCATATTTCGTTTTATACACAACTTTCTTTTATACGGTGTATAAACCACTTTGACTTTTACATTTATTCAAAAGGAATCTTTTTTATACGAAGCGTTTTGCTAAACGACAAAAGGGAATGTTTTTCTTTCCGTACTTATGCAGCGACAACTACTTCTCCGCCGCCGTGACCATTATTTGAGTTTTAGCATCATCTACAAGCCATCTTTTTTTTAATGAAAAATAAATACAATGTTTTAACTTTCTTTTATTTTGGTATTGAAAATGGTTTTGAAAGCGTTTTTATTATATCAATGTGTTGTATTGATATCTTATGATTAAAATGTGGAAATGTTATGTTTCCTTTAAGCATGTTTTATGTGATACTATTATGTTATGGTTTATGATATGTTTAAACCTATTCATATGAGGAATGTATTGGACTTAATAAGTGACGGGTGGAGCCCGCTATAGCTCCTAGATGCATCGGTAGGTCTCATGAGACAACTAGACGTGGAATTGGCCGAGGCCCTTTCCCAATTTAATTTATGGTTTTGGCCGAGGCCTTAATCATTTTAGACGTCTTGGCCGAGGCCTTGACAAAGTGTTTCAGAATGTCTGGAATTATACATTCCCTCATTATGAAAGTGGTTATTGATATTGCATGTGATTATTCGACCAGTAGAATATCCATGTAAATAAGTAAATGGCATTATATCATTTTACTTTTGCCATATTATGTTGAAGTTCATGTTTAAAGGCTTTTGTTTTAGTTATACATTGCCTTAAATGTTAATGTTTATTTATGAAAGCTTCCGCATTATTGTTATCCTTACTGAGCATCTGAGCTCACCCCTTTCAATGTTTTAATATTTTCCAGGATGTGAAGAAGTATATAATTAATGACCTGCAGGGATAGTCAGAAGTGGATATGAGTGTGGACTATGGAGACTTTGTTATTGTAGTTTTTCACTTTATGATGTAATGTAACGTTTACGAATGTATCTAGTGTTTCCAAGGCTACTAAACTAATCGGTCTTTTGGGACTTGATCTTTTGTGATCATGCCAATGTTACGAAGTAATGCACTGACTCTGGGTAGCTGGGGTCGGGGAGTTACAGTAAATAATTCATCATTTTATTAAAATTGATTGTTTTTATTGAAACTACATATTTTATAAAAAATACAATTTTGTTTTGCATCAAATCAAAATCTAATATTTATCAAAGTCATAATTTAACGATTTAATAAATATTATTTAAAATAAATAAATATAATCTTTGTTTTATTAAAAATAAAATATAAAAACCAAAAACTATTAAGGTCTAGAGGCATTTAAATTTATTTCACCAGCGAATCACCTAAGTTTAAGTCCTACAATGGTTATATTTTCATAGAGTGGTTTGAAAAAATGGTTTGGGCCATGATCTAAAAAAGCTTGAAAGCCTCCCGTAAACAGCTTCTCTCATGCTTAAATTGTTGAATCTGGAATTGGGAATGGTCGTGTGAAAAACATAGTGTTGTTATCTCCCTCATAATATTCAATGAATTGTTTTTTAGGGAACGATCCTCATGTTCAGGGTCATCACATACTTTGTCTATGTCAAATGGACACTACATTACAATTAGTATACTGTTATCAATGGTCACTATACATCAGCTAAATTATCAACAGTTATGATCATTAATGATATTTTTAATTTTAAATAAAATATAATGGTCCAAAATAACCAAATTAGTGAATTTATTTTCTATAAGATCATTTTATAGAAAGGGATTAACTCATTTATAAAAGATAATTTCATTCATAAATGTTCAGGTCGTCACACCCATACCTGGTGTCAGTAATAAAACCCAGTAGGACACCACAAATTCATCCATAACAAGTCTACCAATGTATTATTTGTGTATACCATGATGGCAATAAATGTTGAAAAAATAAAAAACATCCAAACTACTCACACCCATGTCTAAACTAATCCACCAAAGGCCACAACTATATCTGTTTCAACTCCATGTTTGAAGGATGATCGTATGATTTGAAATTTGATTTGGAGAAATTCCCAAGGCTCATGAATATGAAAAATTGAATCATTATGGAATCATGTAAAAATGAAACTATAAATCCACAAAGAATCTTGTTGTGGAACATTATTCAGTATATTCAAGGTATTATGTGTTCGGTAGGCTGAATGGCTATCATGAAACTACCCTTTTTATAGGTCCATCCTCATTATCACATTATATTTAGAATCCACTTATAATGGGTAATTATACGTGATGGTACACTTGCCATGAATAACATGACAACACCACTAAAGTCATGGTGAATACTAAAAACATGGTAGTGAATAAAAAGGAAATTATAAAAAGTCCTCATGTGATACATTGTAGAAATATATAACATGTGATCAAAATCAATCTTGGTAATAAGTTACACTACTAGTAGTCATTGAATCAAGAATCATAACTTGTCTCATGGGCTATAAACACAACCACATGAAAACACCATCAATAAGAAATTCCTTAATATTAAGAAATCAAGGAAACAAGAGTACACAAGGTCCTAAAATTGTAAGGAACCTCCTAAATCAATAATTTTGACGATGTACTACATGTTTTATAAAATATCAAATATAAGACCATGTATCTAACCCATGGAAAACTAGATTTCATATCAAGGACACCTAACTGAAGTTTTCATGTTTTCATGTTTTCCAGAATGAGGTTTAGAATGTAGAATCAAAAAGATTCAACATCATTATTTATGGTTCTAGAATTACATAACTTAAGTACTCTTCCAACATGAAAAATGTCTGAGGCATTTTCAAGTACTTTTCTCATATTTACCAGATCTATTAACAATTTGAGAAAAGAACATGAATTCTAGGATAGTTCTAGATGATAATCCCATTGTGATCCAAAAAACATCAATCCTTCATTATTACATCTACAAATAAGAGAATATAGATGTTATTTATAAAAAACAGTGTCTCATGATTATCAATGTATGATGACTTATTAATAAATTTCCACCATACATGAGGAATTTGATCTGATCAAAATTTTGACATTGGCATTTTGAATCCATCACTAATCAACCAAGGAATCATGAAATAATTATATTCTAATAATAAATATATCTTCATCAATATGTTTAGGAGGATGAATCATAAACACAAACACATAGAACATCCAAAATAAATGGCAGATCTCTCTTCATTCAACGAATGCCATCAATGTGCTAGATCTAAAAATGTTATAAAATGAAGGGAAGAATTAAACATTTTATAAGTATGTAAAAAAAAGATCCATCATAAATACTTGCTCATATATCAATTTGAAAGGTGAAAATAGTGTTGATATATAAAAATTCATCATTATATTATTACCCGACATTCCAAACCATAAAGTGTGATGGGAAGTATAGTGGAAGAAAAAATATTCATGTGTCCAGATCTAAAATTTGAAATATTCCTTTGTACGAAATAATTTGTAAATTTTGAGTGATAGAACCATGTGACCACTAAAATATATGGGAGCACACAAATTTTTTATAGCTAGACCATAGTGGTGAGTCAGTTGCACCCAAAAATCGTCCAGTGTGATAGAAAAAACTACCACAATTCATCCCAAAATTTATGATTGGATATGGAACCCCTCCAAATGAATATTTGGGTATGTGGATTCAAGAATACCTTGAACTACTTCACCGGTGGGATGGTGGATTCCACTAACTACCCATTGAAATTTTTCTACCCCCATAATGACATGCCTCCTCATTTCACTCAAACCACTGAATTCATGGTCCATTTATTCAAAAAAATAAACATACACTAAACAACAATAATAGAGACAAAAGATCATTAGAATGAATAATTTTATAAATGCTAAACTTCTCATACAACAAAAATAAGAAATTATGTCACAATTTAATTGTGAAATCATCAATTATTTTTTATGTATTTGATGTTTTAATTCAATAATATTCTATGATATTAGGATTTTTCATATTTGATATGTGTGTTTAGTCAGGAGTTTTTAAAATCATTTTTTTTAGAATCATTGGTTTGAGTGAAGAGGGGTGGAATGATATTGTGGTGCTTTCAAAAAGAAATTGGACATTTGATGGAGTTGTTATAGGTTTTCAAGAAACCAGAGACCCCACCTTCTAGCCACTGGGGTCCCATTGTCCAGTCGATTATGTGGGAATATCTGAGGAGGTCCTTCCTAACACACCTTCCTATGATGTCCAACCATGGAACAACCATTGATTCCACCAACCGTTCAAGGAAGTCCACAGACTCTCTGTTGCTGTCTGGATAGTAATGAAATATAGTTCCCCCAATACTTTTAATGTTCACAGAGTTTTGACACTCATAATTACCAAATTCTAACCCCCTCTCCCCAAAAAAAAAATTATTTCATATTTTTGTCCCCTATCACGAATCAGGGATCTCCCATTGTTATCCCATTGACTCCTCAATGCTGGGATCGTCCAATGACACTATAATTGAGTGTTTTCTCAAGATATAAACTGTTTTCCTCTTCCACGTTGAGGAATGTACATGGATATTTAATTGATATATGGTTTCCTTGGTGATCTGATGGTGAATATTTCATTTATATATAGAATAATGTTAGATCGATCAGGTTGATATAATTACATAATCAAATAGAGATCTACCATTTTTTACAATCATTTTATGGGTATGTATTTATGAATTATCTTCATAATCCCCTTATTTATGGAGGAATGAATATTAAAATATTATCCACTAAAATCCCCATTATATATTAGTTTTGGATTCAGCGTGTCAATACTAACTCTTTTTATCATAGTTAATCCCTCCTATATGGTGGAGTTTTCCAAATATGACATCATATATTGATCATATTGACACTCTATTTTCTTTAATCTCTTCTAGAATATATTTTTTTGAATGATTTACGATGGATTTAAGTTTATTACCTATTCATATATGATTATTATAGAATTGGATATGAATTAATGATCTGTTTATGAACTAAAAACCAATCTGGGAAATTGGATACCTCCCCTTTGAAATACATCATAATTAGGACTCATTGTGGATTCCTTAATTAATGATACATTAAAACCATCCTTCATGTCAAATAATCTTCTTGAATCACTATTATATACATCATTCTTGAAAAATATAAACTGAGTTAGGTATCCCTGAAATTCATGATAGTTATCTATGGGTGTGAGATGTGGTTTTAACTTTGATCTATGAAAAACAATGGATAATATCATCAAGAACCTTATGGTAGGAATTTATTTACAATTTTATTACCTTGTATATTATTTTCTCCCTAATTTCGTTTGTTATGGGATATATTTTGGATGGAGTTTTCTTGTGTGTGTGTTTATCCCGGGATACAATGTATGTAGCTTTATTATATGAGTACAAATACATTAAAATATTACCATGATTGATTATGGTCACATGTTATTATATTTTTCTACTATGTCTCTCATGAGGAAATTATATTTTTGAATTCTTATGTTATACCTTTCTTCTGTATTCACTATTCCTTTAGAGGTATTGTCTTGGAACTGATGATAGGTGCACCATCGTGTAGGATTATTATTTAGAGTGAAAATCCACATTAAATGATATGATGTTGAATATGGGATTATACGCCTGATTGGATTATAAAATCTATGTGGATAGCTTGAAATAATATTTCTTGTACATATTGAGAAATGTGTTGGAATGTGATACCTTGTATATAATGGGTAGCATGTTTAATTGACACCTTATGGATACCAAGAGATATCTTCAAGAGTATTGGGTATTTTCTTATTAATTTGAGACAAGCATGATTATATTTATGGTGAGGAGTTGTTGTAGGTATGATACAGTTTTATATTGTCATGGTTAACACACGGGTTCTAGAAATTTGTATGTTTATTCTTGCTTGTGAATTTATTTTCATCATAGAATACACGAGTTATAAGTGTTCACACTTTTAATAGATTAATTGATGGTATATTACTAGGTTTTTATAACCACACCTTGTGTGAGTATCTTAGTACACATACTAATATCATGATTACATATCAAAGTAAGGTAAATGGTCTTATAGAAATAACAATGGTTTGGTTCAAGGAGCTGGTAGTACAAATGGGATGGACATAATACGACTTCTATAATGTTTTACTTATTTACCAACCTGAATTTAATTTTTTTTAGTTTTCCATGGAACACTAGGAGATATATTATTTTATATGTATGATTTTGTTCCATATGTTATCTCTATATGATATTTTATTTTCTAATTAATAATCATGCTTGATTTTATATTTTTTATTTGTGTATAGTAATGGAACATGAGGTTATTGTCAATCAACATATAGTGATAGAAATAGGTCAGCTCAATATGTTATGAACCTAAAATAAGACCATCACATAAACCTATCGACATGATACCTTGTTCATTCATGAACTTATTAACATGAAACCTGGTCCACATATCAATTTATAGACATGAAACTAAGACCATGAAAAATATTAGGAAAAATAAATCAGGTACATGGATAGAATAATTAATTCATGTGTTCTACAAAATTACCCAATGAATTAGAGGGATATATAGATACCGGACCACCCACCACATAATCATATTCCATTCAAAAGTGTGGAAAAATATCATAAATTATTCCACAAATCATCAAATAATAACCCATGGAAAATAAATGTTTCTTATAAACATCTCACGATCATAAAAATAAACCATCCAAAAAATAACAATGATGATATCATAAAATCATATCACTAATTAAACATAATTAAAATCAAATGATATCATCATAGATTAAAAATCCCTAAAAATAAAACATGGAACATTTTTTGAAGAAAATACACTATACATTTTGAAATAACTTATTTTAAATTAAAATATTTCCAAGATACTAAGGGAAACAATTTTACTAAAAAAATCATGAAAAAATGATAATAAAGATTTCATACAATGAGCTTTTATGGTGGAATAAAATATCATTGATTTTGTAAGTATTAAAACAATGATTCTTCTAACACATTTCGTAAAAAATAATTTAATTACAAAATGACAAGAGATTATTTTAAAAAAATGCTATAAACATTTATGAATGGTTTGAAATGCATTTAATCAATCATCTAATAATAGTAAAAAAACATTTTTTAAAACATTTTAGAATAAATATATATAGTTTAATAGGGGTTTACAACCTAAATAAGGGAAATAATACAAAATTTTATAAAAATAATTTTCTAAACCAATTTTATTACCAGTGTGATGAAAATGATACTAAAACATCAAAATTATATAAATAACAATAATTGAATAAAAAATAATGGGCCTTAGGATATTATGATCATATAATCTATTCTATGGAAATTAAAATAGGACCAATCCTTATTACAATGGGATTGAAACATAAATCCCTTAACACATTGGTAAATTATGATTCATAATACCCCTGATGTAATAAAATAAAATGAAAATTTAAATAACATTAACATAAATATATTATTGATATAAAATTTCATAGGGGATTTATATAAAACTCATTAAAAAATACTGGTGTATAACATAAGACATATATTTAAGAAGAAAATTTGAGATGAAAAACCCTTACAACTTTGGTAATCTCTAAATCAAAATATCATAAAATGGAGAATAATAGATAGACTTTTATATCTCAAAAATTTCATGAGTGTAATCATAAAATATATTCATGTTATTTATCTAATCCATACAAATGAAAAAATTGGGTAATATTTCATGTGTGTCATAGAAATAAAAGTTAGATGATTAACCCTTACCACATGTATTGACATGTCTCATACGTGTTCACACCCCCTGCATCTAAATTATAGATTTATTATAAAAATATTATATATATATAATCATGTATATTATACCATATATTATTTTATTATTACTAATTCTCAACCATTTATTAAAGAATCTTTATTAACCTCACTATTATGGTTGATAACTACTTCATTTTACATGAATGTTTCAGTTTAGTTGCCATATTAGATTTAAATTAATAGTAGATACATATAAATGAGAATATTATTATTGATATAAATTTAACATATATTCACTATATACATATTTATAATAATTATTCAAATGAGGAAATTAAAATATAATCACATCACTTTGGGGAGTTGGAAGGCCACACATACACACATGTAACATTTTCATTTGTTAATGAGTGCAAGGGTAAAAAGGTAAATGACATCTTATTTTTTTCAGGAAAATAAATATGTCATAATTATCATTTATATTCATTAGATACCTATTTATAACTATACTTTTAAAATTTTTATGAAAATAAATTACATCTCTAGGTGGAGATGGTAAGCTATAATTATGTGCACGTGATATTTTTTGTATTCTATAGGTTAGAAAGGTAGGGGATAATAGTTGTTCCATAATCATATTAATAATATACTATATTTAATATTCTCTTTTTAAAATTTCAAAATAGATACCATATATTTTGAGGAGGTGAAAGAATAAATAAAATTGAAATTTCTCTGTAAAGAGTTATAACTCTTCCTTGAAGAAGCATATTTTGGCATAAACATGAAGGCTTGAAAGATTGAAAATTTGGAAATACAATAAGCTATAGGTTGTGAGAAAAAATCGTGGAATATATTATGTCTAGGATTATCTAATATATAAATCTTATTTTTTTATAATAAATAAAAGTAGGTTCCCTTTTATAAGTGAGGGAAATGGAACACCTAGAATCACATAAAGGATTAAATAATATATATATACTAGAAATGTCATGTGGCACCATGACACCCAAAAATCTAAAATTTTATGTGATAGGTTATAAATGATATCTACCAATAACAATTTTTTAAATTGTTGGATAAATTTTATGCCTTATCATCTAGATAATCTATTTTAATCCCATGTTACTCTTAACCGTGATAACATAACTTTTACCATGATAAAATAATTATATGACCAAAAATAAATGATTGATTTAAAAAAAATTGAACATTATAGTTCCTAATTTTGAATCCGTTTCATCATATTCCATTTCAATAAGTTGTAGTAAATACATTAAATATAAGAACACAAAATACATAGAAAATGGTTTTTAGGAATCAAACACATTTGTAAGAAAATCATTTTAAATTGAAATAATGAAATAATTATTTTTAGAAGAATTTAGGTGGCTAAATAAAAAAATTGAATTTTTAGACTTTTGGAACATCAAAAATGAATATAATATTAATACCATTCCCTTAAATGCAATTAATGTCATGACCCGTCCCCCGGGGCCCATGCCGTGACTACCCCAAGCCCGCCTTCTATAGGTCAGGGGATGGCGACTAGCACCGAAGGCGTATTCCCTAAAATTTGGAAGACATTGCCTTTATAACCTGTAACACACACAACCAAGCACACAAAAAGATACAAACTCAAGTAAACTAAAAGTAAACAAAGTGGGTACAATAAGTAAATGGGGCTAGAATACAAGCCCAATTGGAAAGTACAAGAAACAGAAAGTACAAGACAACTGATAGTACAAGTAAACTGGAACATCTCATGTGATCACCAACCAAGGATCCAACCTGAAGGGTAGGTACAGCTCTCGACTGTCCATCTCTACAGTAGGCCTCGTCTAGGTCCACCTCCGAGCTACATACAACCCTGGTACTCTTGTCCACAGTCAGCGTTGTTCGTCATCTGCACCAAACACAACAAGGTGTAGGCATAGCTCGTGCAGGGGTGAGTATAAAGATACTCAGTAGGGACCCCGAGACCCTCAAGGTCTCAAAAAATACTCAAAGGATAAAACAGACAGAAAGGAAACCACCGTCATCCATACTTAGTTATATTCCCATACATATACCTAAGTTATCAAGTATACCCATCTCAATCATGAGGAAAACACAGAGTCCAACTCCAAAGCCCCAGGCTCAACTATTCCACAACGGATGAAACACCACGAAGGTAAGAACCACACATGTACAACACACTGAAGAATACCAACAAGGTATTACCACGAAGGAAAGTACCACACATGTATAGACTAAGCTCACACTAGGTTTAACTTCGGTAAAATAGTAGAGATGATTAGTTATAACTAAAGAATCATCTTACTATGTTTAGAAGAAGACCCACACATGATCGCTAGGTGCTAACCGACACAGAATCGCAAGGAGATGACCTACATAGGATAGCTAGGTGCTAACCCACATAAGATCACTTAGTGATTACCCACACAAGATCTCTAGGTGCTGACCCACACAATAGATGGTGCATCAATTGGACGCCCGCTCTGGGAGTTATTAGACTTTTAGTCCCGGGCACACGGTTGGCTTCATGCTCGATCCAACCCGAACGTACCCCAAATTTAGCCAAATCTCCAATGGGGTATACTAAATGGGACTGACCTGTACTGACCTAGCCTAGGACGACCTAACCTGGTTTGGGTCGACCCGGCCCACTGGGTCAGGCCCAGCCCGCTGGGTGAGGCCCGGCCCGCACAGGGCGGCCTGGGACACCACAGGGGCTGCAAAGGCGGCACAAGGCCGCAGACAGTGTGAGGCCGCGGGGCAGCTACACCTGGGCGGCTTGGCTGGGAGGGTGCAGGCCGCGGGCCACAAGGCCGTGGGTGGATCAGCCGGGATCCCACGTGTGCGAGGGGCAGCTCGGCCATAGGGGTGCCACGAGGGCGTGGGGCAGCTCAGCCGCGAATAGTGCGAGGCCGCGGGTGCCACGGAGCGGCAGAGCCCGGAGGAACGGAGGGCCGACTCGGCCACAGATGCACAGTGGGGCCACGTGGTGGCGCGATGGGGTGAGGGGCGGTGCAGACTTCTGCGGGGTGGCGCAAACTGCCACGGGGCGGCACGGACAGTCGCTGCCTTTGTCACGACCGACGGTGTTTCCGGCTGCCGTTCTTCCACCGGTGCCAACCGTCGGCACCGATGGCTGTCACCAAAGTTGCCTTCTTTCATCGTGAAGGATACCCCATTCAATACGAACGATGGAGGGGATGATCCATGTTTTTTTGGCCCGTACCCTCCACATTAGAGCGGTATCAAGCGGCTCAACAAGAACAATAATGAAGAAGAACTTCAAATAACCAGCCTACAACTTCCCACAAATAATCGTACAAAAATAAACCCCTACCATGGAGGATTGTTGAATGAGATCATGAGTTGGAAATGGTGAAGGTGAAGAGAGTACCAATGGTCTTCGCCTCCATGGTCACTCTTCTAAAGTCGGTTCGAACATCGTCCACCTTCTTCAATTCTGATGTGCATTTTTCATTGGAAAGCTTTCTCCCAAGATTTCCCTCTTCTCTTTCGCCAACCAAAAATACTCCCCACAAAGAGGTGAAAATATAATTAAATTATGTAAATTAATTATGTTTTCATATTGACATAATTAATTGGTTCGATTAATTGAATAAAATTAATGAAAGGTGTTGGCACAATTAAACAAGGGAAGTTTAATAGACTTCCCCACATTTAATTTGGGGTTCAAAGGGGTTTTAATCTCAGGTGGTCCCCACCACCATAACCTCTCATGGGAGGTTTTAGGTTCGGTGGTCCCCAACTACATAACCTCTCATGGAAGGTTTATTTCAGGTGGTCCCCACCTCTTAGCATCCACATGTGAGTTATAAATAAAATAAAATATTACCCAATTTTATTTTATTTCTTTCACGAAAACCCAAATTCTATCTTTCACCCTCTACTTACAACGGTTGAGGTGAAGGTCTCCTTAAGTGAATACCATCGCTTCGAGTTCAATGGTGCCCTCAAATTTTGATTCCAAGCACCAGTTCAAAGGTTAGATAAACCAACTCGCACGTTTACTGAACGTACCCAAACAAAAATTCATAAATTCATTCCAAGAAATCCGGGCCTCAGAATCATGCGCCATCAATTTTCAAGGACTCATAAAATTCGCATATATTTTAAAAAAAATACACGGAAATTCTAGGTCTTTACATTCTCCCCACCTCAAGTCTTTATGTCCCCATACGCCACAACTCAAAACTAGGAAAACAAGTGGGGGTACTGAGCACTCATCTAAGCCTCTCGCTCCCGTGTGATTTCCCAGAGGTTCCCGTTCTACCACGGAACGTGCACCAGATGTATCGACCGCCCATGAAGGACCTGCTCATGTCAATCCTCAATCTTGAATTAAACCTCTGTCACACTCCTGGGTGGCACCCAAGTAAGTATTTCCTCAATATTCACTAGATCCACTGCAACTCCAGCCTCTGATATGAAATGAACCATAATGTGAACCTCGTGGATTGAGAACTAGCACATCGAGAGCTTACCATAAATCTGGTGCTCTCGGAGTTTGTCCAGAACTATCTACAAATGATAGGCGTGCTTATCCTCAGTAGTCGAGTAGATCAGAATGTCATTGATAAAGAATACTACAAAATGATCATGGTACGGCTGAAAGATCATATTCATGAGTCCCACGAACACTTCTAGAGCATTGGACACACCAAAAGTCATAACCAAGAACTCGTAGTGGTTTTACCGACATCTGAAAGCCATCTTCTACACATCCTCGTCTCACACTCTGAGCAAGTGATAGCCTGATCTGAGGTCTATCTTCAAGAACCACCATACTCAATTCAACTAATCAAAGAGGTCATCAATCCTTAGATGTGGGTATTTGTTCTTCATGGTAACCTGGTCCAGGCGCCAATAGTCAACACAAAGTCTCAAGCTCTCATACTCCTTCTTGGAGAATAAAATCGGGGCTGCCCAGGGAGAAACACTGGGTCGGATGAACCCCTTCCCCGGTAAGTCCTCTAGCTCTACCAACATATTAGGAAGATCTGCATGATCCATCTGATACGCTGGTGTAGATATCAGTTCCATCTCTGGGTACAAGTAAATGTAAAAGTCCACCTCTCTACGAGGAGGTAGACCTGAAACATCATCAGAGAAGAAATCCATGTACTGGTCCACCACTATAGGATAAATCAGACTCTCCACATTGACCGCTTTGAGGGTTTGGCTATCCAACTGATGAGTGATCGACTGCACTCTCCTCCGGGTAAGTCCATCCTAGGCTGCAATGGATCTCTTGTCGCCGGTGAAGGTAAACCTAGTCCCATTTGTGCGGACACACCACACTTTGCACCTAATACAGTCTATCTGATAATGGAATGTAGATAACCAGTCCATACCCAAGATGATGTCGTAAGACCTCGATACTACTACTAGGAGATCCCAGCCGAAGCTCACACTGCTGGAACCAGTGCGTAATCATCGAATCATCTCCCGTATGACTCTCTAGCCGTAAGGATCAAGCCAACAGCTCCATCATAATATCAGAGAACTGAACGAGGGTAGTGGAAAGAAAATAATGAATGGTACCTGTGTTTATATGTACTGTAGTTAAGGTGGAATAGACACAGATCGTACCTCGTATCATCTACGGAGCACTTTGATCATAGTCCTCAACTGCCTGGAGCTGAGGTCGCCCATGTCCACCTTCCCCCTGTAGTAGGGGTGGACCTCCTGGTGGTGGTGGCGGTAACATATCGAATCGTCTCCCAACACTAGCTGCACGACCAGCTCCTCTACCACGTCCGCCTCCTCCCAAATGACCCCCTCGATCGAACCTCTATCTCTGCCTGGGCGGTCCTTCGACCGTCTGCTGATCATCCGCACGGTGGTTCGGACAATCAAGAGACATGTGACCCTACCCACCGCATGTGTAACACTGCCCACTCTTGGCATGACTCGCTCTAACTCGGGTGCCCTGCACAACCGATCCTAAGTCAAGCGGTCATCCACCAGTAGGTCTAGTCCTCTTGGACCTCTGCAACATCTATCTGCTGACAGATGCAGAAGACTCCGCCACGTGACGATTAGTGGTGGGTATCACTACTGGTGACTACTCAGCAAAGAAACTCTCCACTAAGAGGGCTCTCCCTAACACCCCTACCTGCGTCGTGATGCTAAGAGAAATCATCGAAGCCCTAATCTCTCGCCTGAGCCCCAACTCGAATGTTTGAGCCCTGAAGAATGGGTCCTGCACCATATCTCTGGAGTAGCATGAGAGGTCAGTAAACCTAGCTGAGTACCGAGCTACAGTCATGCTACCCTACTGTAGATAAAGAAGCTTCTGTATGCGTACTGCGCGAAGAGTCACTGGGGAAAACTCTGCCAGAAATAGGCACTCGAAGTATTCCCAGAGAAGCGTCACCTCCTCGTGAACTTGGAGAATCAAGCTCCACCATCTTCTTACTTCTTCATGTAGAAGGCTGGTGGCAAGGATCACCATGAGATCATATAGTGTCTCTACCAGTCGGAAAACTCTCACTACGACCTCCAACCAATCCCCAGCCACCTTTGGGTTCATCTCTCCCCTGAACCAGGGTGGCCTCTGGTGCTGGAACTCGTGAAACGTGCTCAAGTGGCGTGCACCCTCTACAGCTGGGGCTGGTGGCATAGGTGCCCCAATGGGTAATGGTACCGCTGGTGCCTCTACTGGAAAAGGGCCCTGCACCGAGGCCTCATCGCTCAGTGGGCTATCCGTGCATACTACTCTCAAAACCCTAGATGACTGCCTTTGTTGAGGCATCTTGAAAATAAACAGGTGTTCCATGGTCAATAAGTTATACATGGTGAGATGACTCAAGAGATCACAAAGAAAACTATTGGAAACAAACACACAATCAGTGTTTTCCTACACTGAGTCATAAATCAGATGTCAGGGGCCCAGTGTATGGATACGTCATCCGCCACAACAACACTGGATTCCCTAAAATAATAACCACACTCATTATGATTAACACTATTGGAATTAAAAATAAAGATCAGAGTCCAATGATCTATGCTAGAACCGACTCCTCTGATACAAATTTGTCATGACCCGTCCCCCGGGGCCCGTATCGTGACTACCCCCAGCCCGCCTTCCATAGGCTAAGGGCTGGTGACTATCACCGAAGTCATATTACCTAAAATTGGGAAGTAATTTCCATTATAACCTGTAACAAACACAACCAAGAACACAAAAATATATGAACTCAAGTAAAATGAAAAGTAAACAAAGTGAGTATAGTAAGTAAACAGGGCCAGAATACAAGCCCAACTGGAAAGTACAAGACAACTGATAGCGAAAGTAAACTGGAATAGCTCCAATGATCACCTACCAATGATCCTACCTAAATTGTAGGTATAGATCTGGAACAGTCATCTCAGTGGTACACCTCTTCTAGGTCCACCTCGGAGATACCTTTAGTCCTGGTACTGTCGTCCACAATCAGAGTTGTCTGTTGTCTTCACCAAACACAATGAGGTGTGGGAATAGCCCGTGTAGGGGTGAATATAATGATAATCAATAGGGACCCTGAGACCCTAAAGGTCTCAAAATATCCTCCAAGGATAAACCATACAACAAGGTAACAACTTTCAACCCTAATTAGGTATATTCCCATACATATACCTAAGTTATCAAGTATACCCATCTCAATAATGAGGAAAACACGGAGTCCAACTGCAAAGCCCTAGGCTCAACTGTTCCACAACGGAAGAAACACCATGAAGGTAAGTACCACATGGGTACACCACACTGAAGAATACCACTAGGGCATTACCATAAAGAAAAGTTCCACACAGGTATAGACCCAACTCATACAATTTATAACATAGGTACAACAGTAGAGATGATTTGTTATAACTACCGAATCATCTTACTCTGTTAAGAAGAAGACCCACACAAGATAGCTAGGTGCTGACCCACATAGGATCTCTAGGTTCTACCCCATATAGGATCGCTAGGTGGAGACCCACACAAGATCGCTCAGTGCTGACCCACATAGGATCGCTAGGTTGTGACCCAAAAAGGATCGCCAGGTGCTGACCCACAATGGATCACTAGGTGCTGACCCAAATAGGATCACAAGGTACTGACCCACACAGGATCACTAGGTGCTGACCCACAAATGATCGCAAGGTGCTGAACCCCAGAAGATCGATAGGTGCTGACCCACACAAGATCGCAAGGTGCTGACCCAAACAGGATCACTAGGTGCTGAAGCACACAAGATCACACGGTGCTGACCCACACAGCATCGCTAGGTTCTGACCCTCACAGGATCACAATCATTCTTCTTGTCGTAGCCATCTACTGGGGTTCCCACACTACGCTCTATTATCTCCAGAAGGATCCTCTCCCAAAGCCACTAGTCGATACTCCCACTTACATGAAGTCCCACGAAGAAGTATCTCAATGAACCGCCACAACATATGGGTCTCAACGCAATAGACAGTATGTCAATCGGATGCCTGGTCTATGAGTTATTATCCTATTAGTCCCGGGGGCTTGGTTGAATTCGTGCTAGATCCAACCTGACCATACCACATATTTATCCAAATCTCATGTGGGGTATACTCAAGGGGATTTTCTCACTCAAAGGTTTTCAGCACCGTTGACGGTTCGTCAAATGGCTGCTCAGTCCCAGAGTTATGGCCAAATAGCGTAAAGTTCATAGGTAGTATGGGTCTAGTCCGACCTGGTCAGACCAACCCGGTCTGACCTAACCTGGTTTGGGTCGACTCAACCCACTAGGTCCAGCCCGACCCACACTGGGCAGCCCGGGAGGCCGCAGGTGGTGTGAAGGAGGCGTGAGGCCGCTGGGCGGCTTGGCCGTAGACGACGCTCGACCGCGGGTCGACTCCACCACGGACGGCGCGAGGACGCGGGGCGACGCCACCACGGATGGCGCGAGGCCGCGGGGTGGCTCAAGTGGGAGGGTGGAGACCGCGGCGTGCCAGGCTATGGGTACTCGGTCGGGGGGGGGGGTACCGCGAGGGTGTCGCTAGGGCGCAGGGCGGCTCTGCCTTGAGCGCCGCAGGTGACGCGGAGCACAGAGCCCGAAGACGACCGAATCGACCGCAGGGTGGCTCGGTATTGGAAAGAAGGGCATAGCTGCGGGGTGGTGTTGATAGTCATGGGGCAGTGCGGACAACTGCGGGGCGGGGCGGACAGCCGCTGCCTTCATCGCGGCCGGCGGCGGTGCCGACCACCATTCTTCGACTGGTGGTAACCGCCGACACCTGTCTCCGTCACCAAAGTCACCTTCTTCCATCACGAAGGATACACCATTCAAGAAGAATGGAAGAGGGGACGAGGCGTGTTTTTTTGTCCCACACCCTCCTCATTAGAGCGGTAGGAAGCGGCTTAATAAGAACAAGAATGAAGAAGAACTCTAGACAACCACCCTATAACATCCTGCAAATAATCATGCACAAATAAACCCCTACCTTGGAGGATTGTTGATGGAGACTGTGAGATGGAAACAGTGAAGGTGAAGAGAGTCCCAACGATTGTTTCTTCTATAGTCACACTTCTAATGTGGGTTTAAACGTCATCCACGTTCTTCAATTCTGGTGTGGGTTATTCATTGGAGAGCTTTCTCCCATGTTCTCCCTCTTCTCTTTCACCGACCAAAAATCCACCCCACAAAAAGGTGCCAATATAATTAAATTAAGTAGATTAGTTATGTTGTCATGTTGACATAATTAAGTGGATCAATTAATTGAATCAAATTAATGAAAGGTGTTGGCACAATTAAATAAGGGGAAGTTCAAGAGACATCCCCACATTTATGTGGGGGTTCAAAGGGGTTTTAATCTCGGGTAGTCCCCAACACCATAAACTCTCATGGGTGGTTTTAGGTTCATTTTCCCCACCTTTATAACCTCTAATGGTTGGTTTAGTTCAGGTGGTCTCCACATCTCTTCATCCACATGGGAGTTCTAAATAAAATAAAATATTATACAATTTTATTTTATTTATTTTACGAAAACCCAAATTCTATCTTTCACCCTCGACTAACTGTGGTCAAGGTGAAGATCTCTTTAAGTGAATACCAGTGCGGCAATTTCGTCAGTGCTCTCAGATTACAATTCTGAGCACCAGTTCAAAAGTTAGAAAAACCCACCCGCACGTTTACTGAACGAACGTGAAAAAAAGTTCAAAAATTCATTCTGGGAACTCCGGGCTTCAGAATCAAGCGGCGTCAATTTTCACAGACTCAGAAAATTCACATATATATATATATATATTAAATTTACATGGATATTCTGGGTCTTTACAAATTACCAAAAAATTGATATATTTTTAATAAAATAAAACTTATCGTAAAAAAATCATGCTTGGGTTCCCAATTTCAAAATAATGTTTTGGAAACGTTATTTAATTCCTAATGAATAATTTTGGAAGAAATACACTAATCCCATAGGATATGTACAAGGATTAGGTTTATTTTATGGTCTTATAACATAATTATAACAATGTATAAACTATTTTACCATTATCGGGGTGCAAAATATTTTCCATAGTGACTGTTCATAATGAAAAAAATAATGTTTACACAATTATATATTTTTAATTATTCTTAATAAATTTATGGAATCTGTTTTGTATGATTAAATTTCTAATATTAGTGGAAATTTATCTAAAAAACAGGCATGAAAACCCTAATTATTTTACAAAAAAATATCATTTTCATTTATAAAAAGGATTTTACCATCATTAATTTCCATGTATTAAATATTACATTAATTTTAAATTATTTATTTCAATATATTATCTATTATTTTTTTGAAATAAATTTTCTATATTGATTTCTATAACTTTCAAGGTTAAAAACAAATTTTGTGCATGAAGAAAATTTTTACAAAACATTTTTTTATGCCGAAAGATAAAATTTTACAAAATAATATGTTTAATAATGATTCCTAGGTAATTAAATTTATTATTTATAATGAAGTGATTTTTACATGACTGTATTATCAATTTCAAAATATATTTGGACGTCAACATGCAATGGAATCACATTTATGTGAAAATCATTAATATTCACTATTAACTGAAAAATTAGTCTTCTCAGGAAAATCAAACAATTATAAATTAAACTAATTTTAATATGATGACTTCAATAATGATATCTATATTATAAAATAAAATTTCTAAAGTGATAGATATTGATTATAAAATTTTATCAAGAAAAAATTATTCCTTTTATATGAAAATGTATTTTTAAGCATAAAAGAGTTTTATAGAAAAATTACTACTTATTAATTACACATAAATAAAAATATTTGAAATAAGTTAAAAATTTATAAAGATATTTAATATTTTTTAATCCTATTAATACCCATCAATCTAATATCTATTTTATAATATATTTCTGTTGGGTTTTTCCCTGGCATTGCGTATCATGCATGCTACCAATGATTTAAAATTTATTTAAAGAGAAATATATTCTAAACTCTCAAGTTATAACATTAATTAGTTTTACATGATTTGTTTAATGTGTTTCATATTTGGGGTGAATTATTGACCCCAAACATGTCATCTAATTCAATAATATTAATCTTTAGCTGAACACATCATATGGGGAGTGCTCAATGCAGATTACAGAACATGCTGAAAGAGTATTCATGAGAAGAAGGTACTACCTGTTTTCATCATATGGAATCATGGATTTATATATGAGGAGAATATTGAGATAATGTTTTATGTTTAGGATTAATTTCCTATTTTTTTAAGTATTAAATTTCAATGTACTTCTCAAGGAATGGAATTTTTTAGAGGGATAAAATCGTTAAATCCACTCTTGTTTTAAAATGTAAGAGATAATAGAATTTTATAAAATTAAATGTGTTATGATGTTTTGTCTATGATATGGATGTTTAGTGGGTATTTATGAATAAAGGGTATAGGAATTAGTGAGTTGAGTGAAAAGTGGATGCGTTTCCATGTTTTGGGAGGAATATTCTATCGGCCAGCTGGTAGACACCACTAAAGAAACTATGGAGTTGTTATAAGTCATTAGAAAAATATAAATTCTACTATCCTACCTATGGTGTGGTAAGACATAGGTGGTTCTTCCCATATCACTAGTCATCTATTTCAATTTGGATAGAAATGAATTAAATTTCCCTGAAATCATTTAATTTTCATTCATTTTCACCCTCTTAATGACTAACTTCCAATCCTCAAATGCTTATTTTGGATTCTCAGTACCCTTTAATGAATCGTTGCCTAAAATTATATTTACCATGAATCTATAATGTTGGGAAGGTAATATGATTCTATAATGGTGAATTTTCTATAAAATTATACCATTTTCATCTTCCTCTTTGAGAGATATGCCTGTATTTTTGATGGACCATTTGTTTCTAGGTGGATCTGATGATGAATTATTCCTTTCATCATATAATGGTTGAAGATATATAATGATGTTATCATTACTAGATTGAATTGTGACCAAACATTGATTACTGACATTCTAATTGTCAATTTTTTTGAAACATATTCTCAAACCACTTCTTGAGGAAAGATCAATGATTAAAGAATAGTATGTAAATGATCCCTTGGTAGATTGGAGGTGGATTCGATGTGTCAACAACATCATTTTTATCATAGATAATTCCGTATAGATAGTGGATGTTTCAAGGAAAGCCATAATATTTTTTTTTCATATTGAGACACTATTTTTCTTGAATCTCTACAAGAAAATCTATCCAATTGTTGTATTGATAATGGATTGATGTTCATTTTATATACCATTGGATCCATATTATAATTTTTGTGAAATTAATGATCTTTTAATGAATCAAAAATGGATGGATTGAATTTGTGTCCACTCATTCAACATACCGCTTAATTGTTTATTTTGGTGTACTATTTATGGTATATAATTATATAAACACCCTAAATAACATAGAATCTGCTTGAATACATTATCTAAACAACATTAAAAAAATCATAATGTAAGTTAGTAATCCATGATGCACAAGATAGTTACCAATGGGCATGGGACATGGTTTGTTCTTAAATAATTGATAAACATTGGAGTAATTATTCAACAACATTAAGGTTGGAAATTCATTTATATTTAATGATGGTTTATACTATTGTTTCCTTGGTTTCAAACAACAATGTCTTAAATTATTTATGGTGTTTTTATGACTATGTGTGTAGCTCATGAAACCAAGTATGATTCTTTATTATATGAATAATTCTAGTGTAGATTAATACTATGATTGATGTTGATAGTATATTTATATATGTTGGTATTATGTTTCTCATAAGGACATGATATGATACCATTAAATTATATACCTTTTTTTTGTATTCACCATTCCTTTGAAGGTGTGGTCATGATATTCTTAATAGGCTGAAAATAATGTATGATTACCCATTTGAGGTGGATTGTGAATGACAAGTGATGATGATGAAAATGGACCTATATAAAATGTTGTAGCATGAAAATCATTTGGTTGTCTGAATACTCGATGTTGTAAGGACACCAAGTGAAATTCTAGAACTTGATTCCATATTAAAGACAGGTATCCTTTTCACTCGATACCTAAAGCATTCCAAGTGATTTTTTTGAGCATTATTTCTTTATCATGATCATTTGTGACATCCTACACTAAATGATGCTATATGAAGCTAATGAATTTATAGATAGGCGATGTGCTTTCTTGGTTGGAACATGGGTTCTCGATATTCGGTTCATTATTCCTACATGATCATTTATTGATATCAATTATTACTCTAATTATACTTGTGAAAAATTGTTAAGGATGAATTAGTGGAATCATATGAGGTTTTATTACTAATTCCTTGTGTAGAAATCATGTTGCGCATGAATATTTCATGATCAAGGGTCTAGGAAAGGATAACTATTCCAAAAACAATTGCTAAGATGTTATGTATAGAGATTTTTATATGACCTTGATGGACTCTATAGAACTTCCAGTAAGATTTATTTATATTACACCTTGCATTTATTACTCGGGGGTTTCATTCAACAATAAGATAAATTTTACATTATAATTATGAATTATGATCCATACTTTATCTCCATACGATGTTCTATGTTTCACTTGATACTATTGGTTACTTTTATATTTTTATACAAATATTATAATAGATGGTATAGTCTCAAAATTGAGAGAATCCAGAACCTTATTCCTAGTTAGAAACCTCTGAAAAACATGGAGGATTTTATGGGGCCCTGTGGCTCTTTATCGTGATCTTGGAGGTTTGTTTGGGGAAATTAGTATTTATTCCTCGATTATTTCAAGAGGATACCGAATTACATAGAGTGTTTTAATGCTAATAGTGGGGATAATATACCCTCCATTATCATATAAATTATAAAAAATATAAATGTAAGGCGTATTATCAAGTGGAAAATAAAAAATGAAAAAATAAAATACCTATCACAAAAGTCAAATAATAAAAATTTTCCACCTCAACATGTGTCAATAAAAAACATATTAATAAGTTCATATGGGTAAATAAACCAAACTCTATTGAATTACTGTGATGTATGTCCCAGTTCAGCCACTAGCTTCAAGATCGATACCTCAACATTCTTTACTGGGCCCTTCCCCAGATTTAGATCCCATATTCTTAAATATTCAAGAACACTATGACATCCATACGGGGTGTTAGTTTAAAACCTAGTAGGACACCACCAATGAGCCCTTAAGAAGTATTCCCAATTATAACAGTTGTTTTACATGGTAATAATAAATGCAAAAAAACAAAAAAACAACCAAACACTGACCACCCCGGTGAAAAAACCCACAAAAAGACTAGAAAGTACCTCCTTTGGATCAATTTTGGAATGGTGATCATTAAATTTCAAAAATGAACAATAGAAAGACACAAGACTCAAGAACATGTTACTCATAATTCTCAAATCATCAAGTGAAAATTCTACTCAAAATCTATAATGCATCAAGTTCGGAAAATTTCTCAGTATCTGCAAGGAATTAGGTGTTATTCCATCCATATGGTTTTCATTCTCCTACACCATCTTTTGGTCCAACATCCTCATCATCGAATTTCATGCCCACTCCCCCTTTAAGGAGAAATCAAACATGACATTAAACCTATCACATATGCCAATACAAAACCTCTAATGGAATGGTTAATACACACAATAAGGTATATCACTAAAAGGGAAGAATATAATTTCATCATGATAGAGATCATAGAAACATTTAATAACATATTATCACTATCTATTTTTGTAATAAGTTACACTTTCAGTACACATGGAATCAAACATCATACATGGTCTCATAAGTGACACACAAAGAGAAAAGAAAACTTCTTCAATATGTTATTCCATCAAAATATGAAATCAAGGAAAAAATAGTATACAAGGTCCTAAAATGGTTAGTAAAATCCAAACTAATTTTTTGACAAATAATCCAAGGATCAAAAAATATTTAATAGTGAACCATGTTGAAAACTAATAGAGATCTATACAATGTGTCAAAGATTCTGAAATCACTTTCTATTTTCCCTACAAAGAGGAATATAATTGAGTTTAAATAATATTGTACATAATTAAGGGTGGTTCAATAATAATTTACATTATGAATTACAGCTAGGTGAAAATACTATGATATGCCAATGTATTGGTTACTACTTCATTAGATCCATTATTGATTCAAAAATAGATAATGAATTCCTCACTAATTTGAGAATAAACCTCATGAATAGACGAAAAACATCGATCCATCATTAATTCATCAACATAATATAGATCTATATGATATTTACAGAAAAGAGAGTCTCATGATGATCGTTCTATACTAACTTACATAGAAACACCCGCTATCCTTGAGGAATTATAACAAATCAAAATGGTAGTTTTTGACATGTTGAATCCAACACCAACATACCATGATATTATCATAATATTAGAGTTTCCTCATTCATTAAACAAAAATAATAGGTTTAGTATGTATATTAATAAACACATAACTATATATCATCTATAAATAAACATAATTATTTGATCATAGAATTATGTGAACATGCTAAATATGACCCCTTTCTATAAAAAAAGAAAGAATTCACCACAATATCAACATCAAAACCATATTTACATCCTAAATACATCATATATCCCTTGAAAAATCTCATATTTGAATATTAAACATTGTATATCAAGAGAAAAATCACCGTTCAAGCATCACTAGGCCATCCCAAAAATGAGGAGTCATGGTAGTAGATTTCAGAAATCATGATTCATGAAGGGGGTACTAAAATAAAAAATAACCATTTGTGGGATATAAGTATTAAATTAAGAGTGTCAAAAATGAGTGAACACTAAGATATTATTGGGTTCTTTAATGTGTTTCTAGAAAGGATGTACTAGAGTGCTTGTGGGACACACTGGTAAGCTGGTGGTTCCATCAGATGGCTAGTGGTTGGGCTCTTGTAGGCCAATGTGTCGGGAAGATAAACCTTGGTTCTACTAGTTGTATTGGATGGATGATGGAACCACACCATCCAGCCAGTGGGGTATTCTATTTTCTATAGACCTATAGAAACACTACCGGTGAGTAGGAATAGTCCACTGGATGGTCAATGGTAGTGTTTTCAGACCACAAACACACACCTACCCTCTTCACTCTAACAAAAAATTCCATTGACATTAATTCATAAAAAGTAACCACAAAATAAGAATATTAGAGATGAAACATCATAGGAAAAAAGAGTTTTATAAATGATAAAGAACTCAAATATTTAAAACAAGCAATGATGAAACAATTATTCCATATAACTACCTCTCACACTTGAAAAGTAGAATAAAATATTTTAATATAAAAAATCATATCACTGAGAATGAACATCCGCCTTATACTCCCATGCCTCCTCATGGATCCTTATACGATGCTGGATGATTTGGAAAAGTGGTACTACAGTCCCATCAAGGAAATCTTGCTCTAGTCTACAATCCTCACTGGGTACTCCACATATGATGTGACAAGATCTACCTTAATTTCCTCAAAATCAATGACACGTGTGTGATCAGTCATTTACCTTTAGACAAAATACACAAAAATGAAATACCACATACTTATATAACATGATGGAAAATCTATATGATACACCACTACCCATTCCTCCTTGATGATCTTGAAGGTTCTAGTATAGCATGTTCCTAGATTCCCATTATTTCATAGATGATTATGCTCTAACTTTTAAGTCACTTTTAAAAATCCTAGTTCCCAAAAGATATTTCATATGGTCTCCTAGTATGGCCTACATAGGATCTCTACTTGATATTTTCTATTATTAACATATTCTAAATTAGAAGCATTATTTTTGAGGTCTCTTGTAATGTAGTATGACCCAAAACCATTTCCTCACCATCCTCATTCCACAAAAGTAGTGAATGAAATGTCCTACCATTAGGAACATCATAAGGATCCATCTAAATTGATGTATGATAACTCTTTTTTGTTTGAAAAATTAAGAAATAATAATTAATCATCCCACGGTCCATGAACTTTTTAGATCCATGCCCAATGAATATACTCCAATATAAATATCACCCTCTCTAACATCATGTCTATCTATCGATGGTTCACTTTAGTGAATATCAGCTAATTCCATAAGGATTTTGAAATACCTACCAAAACCATGACATTAAAAATGGATCTTTTCTAGATACAATGCTTATGGGAACTCTATGAAAGAATAAAATATCACAGGAATAAAGAATTCCAACATCATCCATTGAGTGAGTCTCATTAATATGTATGAAATTATAAACTCTCATTAATAAATAAATAATTACAAAGACCGCATCACAACTCCTCAAGGTCCTGGGTAACACAAATCAATTTCCATAGTGACATCCTCCCACTTACACATGGGAAGAGGAAGTGGATAGAATAGTCCATATGGATGCTGGTTCTGAGGCATTATCCTCTAGAGGAATGTAATCAACAAACACATCCATCCATGCCTCTCTTCATTCTTGGCCACTAGAACTTCCACCTAAATTCATCATACATCTTTTTCGCTCTAGGATACATCACCCACTTATATGTATGTAATTATATCATCGACTCCTCCTTAATGGAATTAGTGAACCCAACTCTCCCATATACTAGGATCACATCATCAATGTCTAATAACCACCCTTGTACAATGTAACCACCTAGTAGTATTTTCAACATCATCACATAGTCTAGGAATTTTTTTATCTATCCTCCATGCAATCTACTAGAGAATACATGACATAATGGGATCCCAATTCATAAATCCCTAGTCCATGGAAGCATCCACCCTCTAAGATACCTATAAAATAATTAAGATCCACTACTCTTATAAAGTCCATTCAATATTATTATATGATACCTACATCTTATAATTAAGATAATCTTACATGCTGTAACCATTACCTAGTTCATAATCCATCTAAAATTAAAATGTCATCTAGAACTCTACCCAGCTCCTCTACCTCAAACTATGGTCCCACTATATAAAGATACAACAGAGGATCCTGTGGTCAGTGTAGATGGAAAAAATACTCAATGTAGAATGGGTAATGTTAGAGGTGTATTATGAAACATCATGTCCTGGATTGGGATGAATATTGATATAATTGAAGGTGGTGATATCTTATAGATCTATGATCTTATATACCCAAAATGTAACCTTGATACCTATGATCCTCATCTATCATTTGTTGTATTTACTCTGCATTTTTGGTGACATTACCACATTGGATAATGATTTATGGTGTTCACTATTAATAATAGTTTGAGGTTTATTTTTTCTCATCCCTACATAATTCAATGATAATAGAGGTTTATGGAGTTTCTTATGGAAAATGACAATGAGATCACCAAAATTGATGGAAAGTGAAATCTCATGGCTGATGCAATGAGTTGGAAGTCATGAATAATTTTTCTCTTCCAAAGTCTAGAGATACTTTTATGGTGATAGAGGAGTTAGAGGTCATGCATCTAGAAGTTATAAAGGTTAATGGTGGAGGATTATATGTTTAGATAAGAGTGTATCCTTCTATGATATAGTAAATGGAGGAGTAATAATGGGTGAGACTAAGAGGAATATGTGATATATTATTGTTTTATCAATAGTGATGATCTATAGGGATGGTTGTATGATGGTTATAATTAGATGATGTTTTAGGGGAGGTATGTCATCCCAATAATAACGTAATAACCACATATTTTTGATCATGAAAAAATTAACGAAATGTTCGATTACATTTTATTCACAAAAAATAAAAAATAAACGATCCATGAAAAATTAGATTAAAAATAATAATTAACATAATATGGTATTCAATTTAAATTCATTACCATTTTAAGATAAATAGTAAATAAGATTTATCACAAAAAAGGTCATTCTCAATAGAATAAATATTTTTATTTTGCATTAAAGTAATTTTTTTATCAAATTATATAATTTTAATTAGATAAAATAAACCACAAATTTGAATTCAAAATATATAAATTTACTTATTATGAATTATTTTCAATTTCCAAAAGGTTGTTTTTAGTTGATAAGTTTTGAATTTACAAAAGTTTTAGTTTCCCCCATTTTATCACTGTTTAAGCATAAACATGAATATTTTAAAACTACTGAATTAAATAATTATGAAATTAAAGAAAAAAATAATAAATTTTAATATATTATTTTCACATAGAATACCTATGGAAATAAATTTTATAACTAATGAAAAATTAATCATTAATATAAAATTGATAATGTTTTTGTCCTTATAATTTAATTATGTAAAAATTTGGTAAACATTCAGTTATTATTTAAATTAAATTTTAAATAAACATATATTGGTTTATAATAAATCAATATATGTGATAATAATTTTTATCTATAATAAATTTACCTGACACATTAATTTTAAGCCTCAAACCTTAATTTTCTAGATAATCATATTTATGTGAATCTTTTTTTTGAATCAAGAATTTATTAACCATAAAAATTTAATCCAATAAAATAATTTTAATATTTAGTACTGTAATTATAAAATTAGGTGTAAAGATAAATTTTAATTATGGTCATTTCACTAAACTACCATTGTTAAAATTAAAATATACCTAGGTAAAAGTACACATGGGGAAAATTAGAAGAGAAAAGCATTAAATAAATATAGTATACCTCCAAAATGAGTCTATGGGTGGATTACTGAACCACACCATGTCCCAAAATCCATTTAATAGAAATATTGTATTCTTTTACCTTTAATATTGTAATTATATAAGTAAATAATTAAAGGGTGTTCACCAAATGACCATTAATTTTACTTATAAAAGTGGACAATTAAACCCCTTAATGATACTCTATATGCATTGAATTCCCCATTGCAATACTAAAATTTTACACTAAAAAACTACTGCTGAAAAAATAATTCCCTATCAATCATTTATAGTATATCCCCATCAAATTCAAGGGTACTTCCAATGAAACATTTACTCTCTGACATGGTTAATAAACATCCATTGAAATCAATGGATAATATATAAGACTTGGTATATCATTATCATTTCATTGAATAATCCAATTTCTCATTTGAACTTCATTTTTTTGAGTCACTCCTTTTTAAATTTTGATCTATTTTTTATATATAGAGAAAATGAGTCTATGAAACAATTCCATTTACATGAATGGTTTTTTTTTCAATTTTCTAAAAAATGTTACTTTTTGAAAAGATACAAAAAACTATGAATTTTAAAATTATGAATGAAAAATGATTTAAAAAAAATCATTATTTGATATTATTTATATTTAAAAATGATCTAACCAGAATAAAGATTATGTTTCACATTTTAATCTATGTTATTATTATATTATATGATTTATTTAGGGGATACTAATTTACATTTTCATCCATTTAATTCATGATTTTGTTTTACAGATTCCTTTTTTTATATATGGGTTTTTTTTCAAAATTTGGAAATTTCATGAAACACAATGTTATTTTTATGTTTTATTTTATGTTGAGATGATTATTTTCATGTACCACATAAATGTATGGAATATGAGATGAGTGGGACCTATATCTCCCTCCAATGAATATGGTCTCAGCTTATAAATTTTATGATATTGGGAAGGCACATAGACAGGTTTATAAAGAGTGAGTGTGAGGGAGATTATATCTACTATTAATTTTATGAGTGAAAAGGTTAGAGGGTATCTATGTTTATAATAATTATAAATTAAATGATTATGACTCTTCTATTATATTTTATAAATTATAAGGATCATGTCAAAAATATATTTTGTATTTTCCAATTACATGTTAAAAGTGTTATCATTTAATATTTTATTCATATCTTCCATGCTAATGGATAAAACATATTTATTTATGTTAATTAAAAACATATAGATATCCTTTTTCATGGTCTTCCATATTCATTTGGTCTAATTATTAAGTATACTTTTATGTTATCCCTTACTGATCGTTTGATCTAATTACTTATTATGTATTCCCAATTCGTTGGTTTTTATTTGATTATGTCGTATTAAATGTCTAACAGTGGATTTAAATATGGTGAAATTTTCACAACAAGTGAAATATATTATTTTATGTTACATGTCTCCAAGTCAATAAACCATTATTCCCTTAGTTTGTGTGACTATATTTTGATATAATAATTAAACTTTGCTGTTAATTTATTATTTGTGTATGTTTACCACAGTTTTATATTATTGGTAGTATATCTGGGTTTTGTTATTTTGGGTATTATGATGAAGAAAACATAGATAAAACCCTGTAGATATGTTTAGGATAACATACTACTATTTTGATAAAATGTGGATTCTTTGGTTTTCAAAGAAATTAAATACATATTTTTATTCTTGAATGAAGATTTTGTTATTGAATATAGTCACATACGAGTGAACACATTAAAAAGGTTTTGTTGATCCTTCAATGAATCATCACCTAGATGCATAATGACTTGGCCTATGCTTGTACACTTAGAAAGACACTATAAGAGGATATTCATTGGGTATTCAAATTTTTTAATGAATATTTTTTACGGATTTGGTCATCATGTTAACTAAAATGATCAGTGAAATAATAAAAGGGAAGTAATTATGGATAATGAATAATAAAATTTTAGAAGTTTTTTTAAGAAGAATGTACTCATTATTTTGTCGAGTAATTTCTTTTACGATCATAGTTTCATTATCTAAATATTTTCTGATTTAACTATCCTCATTGTGAACATTATTATATCAATGATTTGACTACAATAGTATGGAATTGAGATTACTATGTATTCAATTAGAAATGATTTGTTTTTGGATATGGGAACTCGATTTCCAAATCACATGGAAATTACAACTCAACACTGTGATGTTATGAATAATTACATTATTAATTTGGATCTTCTAAACAAACTAAGAATTGAAGAGATTACTATTTAATATTTTTTGATTAAATGACCATTATACATTAATTACACATGAAATCCATTTATTTATAATCAATAGATTAAGGTGATAAACTATATATTTTTCATCCTTTAATTTTGATAGCATGAGAAGTTCATTTTGGTCATCTATAATTAGGAAGCGGAGGCTGGACAATAGGGGAATCATATTAAGAGTACCAAAACAGGGAAAGATTTTGATTCTATGAAATGGGAGGATTTTAAGGGAATATTATTCTCTAACTATTTCACCCTGGATCTTCACAATAATATGGAATTGCATTTCCATGAATTGAAACTAAAGGAAGATGATTTTACAGGATGTTACAAGGAAAAAAATACTGGAATCACAATTTACTCCTTAGAGTATATATCTAGGTCTAAAAAAATTTAAAAATTAATTGGTGTCTTAAAATCCAGTATTCTGATGAATTTGTCTATATGAGAATTTGAATTTGATGAGGAAGTTTTTGGATGTACAGTTAATGTTAAATTAGAATATAAGGACCCAAATGATTCTAGAGAAAGGAAGTGAGAGATATAAAATCATATAATCCCTAATGAAGTTTCACATTTGGTTAGTAATGTGTATCTACCATCATATAAAATAAATGGGAGGAAACACAAGGGTAATTTCTTGAAGTTTATGAAAAGTGTGTAAGTGTGGTACATAAAATCCACCTATCTCATGACCCTCAATGTGAAGGAATACGGCCTAAAAACACCAATAAGGACAAAAAGGAGCCTATTGACTCTCAATCACATCTTTAATGGTTATAATTCCTTGAGTATGGTAACAATAAAAATTGAAATCCTAACCATATAATTAATAAAGGTAATATATAGAAGACCCCCCCTATACCAAGGGGAAATTGAGGGAATATGAAATCACTACTGTATAGGTGGAACATAATAAAAAATTCATGAATGGTAAACATAGTCACCACTCAAAAACTATGAATTATTTTTTTGACAATAGTTCTTAAAATTATTAAATATCTTATAAGTGTTCTACGAATATGTATTAACCACCTAAAATATTAAATATTGTGCATTCCGTGAAAACACCTACAGAGATACTAAAGGAAACCAAGGTGTATAAATAGTCTCTAAATAGTATTTTTCAATAGATACTTATAGTAAATAATTTTATTCCCCTTGAAATAGAATTTAACATAATTATGGGTATTGGTTGGATTTCAATATATAAGGATCAAATTAATTTCCATGTGAGGGGAATCTATTTTCATATACCTAGCCATCCATGTATCATATATTAATGAAAGGATGGTCTTACAACTTATTTTTAAGAGAAACATGTAACATGGGTTATGATAATGAGAAAACTTATGTCCTTAGAACATATTATTAGTGAAGAAATCAATATTTAAACCATTTTTATTTTGAAAGAATATAATGATATGTTTCTTGATAAATTTCATGTATTCACTTGGAAGAGAGGTTGAATTATCAATAGAGCTCATCCCTAGATAATTTACTATCTAAAAATTTTCATATATAATGGATCTAAAATAATTTGTGGATTTATAGAAGAATACACAAGAAATGTTTCATAATAATTTTATATAACCCAGTGCATCACCATGACATGCAGATTCCCCCTTTGTTAAAAATAAGGATGTATTGATGTTTCTTCATATAGATTATCATGATATTAATAAAATCATGATAAAAAGTATCCTCCACCCTATATCCATGAAATATTAAATAAAATCTAAGGAGATCAATAATTTTCCTAGATTTATCATGAATATTTATACAATCATTTAAAGGTGAAAAAAGTTCGATATTTCCTAGATGAAATTCTATACACAACATAGACACTGTGAATTTATAGTGATTCACTTTGGAAATTTTTTATAGCTTATAGTATCTAAGGAATATAGACTTATGAGACTACCTTGATCAAATTGTGTGTTATATTTATAGGTGATATTCTTATATCATTAATGTGTAAGAAAGTACATGGAGTTCATTTACAAATTGTGTGAAATACCTTAAGAAAGGAGTAGTAGTATTCCAAATATAGAAAATGTAAATTATTAATATAAAGTGTTACATAATTTTGTAATGTAATCATAAGAAAAGGATAATATGTTGATCTTTCAAAGAAAACATTGATCATGTAATAGCCCAACAAACACCTTTAATTATGATAAATAGTTTTCTTTGGCTAGCAGGATATTACTGATTCCTTATGAGACAATTATCATTGATTGAAAGTCCAGAAACCAAGATAAAAAATAATGTTTAATATTCATTTGGATAGAGGAATTTCAATAATTTATTAGGAATCCAAAATGAGGTTGGTAACTATACATATAGATACATAACCAAGCATTATAGAAGAGTTTATAATATAAAATTTTACATGATTTTTTTGGTTTATCCTTATTTATAATGATATAGTGAATTGATTATGGTTCATTCAAATTAAATAATGTATAAAAAAATTACCCTACATGTGAATTAGGGATTCCAGTAGTGATCATTTAAATTAATATTTTGTGACATTATCTCTACAGAGAAAAGATTGATATATATATATACTAATCAGAATAGTTTGAAATATATATTCACATTTATTTTATTGAATATATTCCAAAGGATGTGGTTAGAGTTGATTAAGTTTTATGATTACTAAATAAATTATCACCAGAGAGAGGAAAATAAGGTAGTTGATGCTCTGAACAAGAAGGACCATGAAAATATATCCAAGATAATGATTGAAAAGGACCCAATACTCTTATATTTGCAGAGGATGAATCCAGATGTCATAATGGGGGGAGATAAATACTATGATTTCTAATTGGTTTATCAACCATCCGTTCATGTAAATATCAAATAAGACCTAAAATATAATATAGTTATGTATAAAAATGTAGTGAATATTCAGCACTTCAAATTTGATAATGTTATAGTTATAAGGTTTGTAACCAATATATGTGTCCCATTAGAGTCAGTATTAAAAATTATCTTTTAGAAAATTGAAAAATACCATTAATTTCAATACATCAATTAGGTATTAAAATTAAATGTGATTTAAAAAAAATATCAGGTGGAATAGTATTATGTGTGAGATTGCGGATTTCATATCATGATTTACAGTATTCCAGCAAGTTAAGGATGAATGAAAAAAATTCAAACAGTTTATTTTATCCACTGCCCATATTGTTATGGAAATGGGAAACCATCACTATAAATAATATCATAGTACTCCCCAAAAAAATATCAACGGTTTAAATTTATTTGGGTTGTATTCCATCGAAATTAAAAGTTAGCTCGTTTTATTGACATCAATGATGATTTTCCCCATGAACACATTTCCATGATATATACAACGGATTTTGTGAGGCCTCATGGAGTAGAATTATAAATTATATCTAATCATAATATGAGGATTAATTAAATGTTATGGATAAGTATTCATAAGGTTTTAGGGACAGAGATGATCGTTATTAGTGAATATCACCCTCAAACAGATGCTCAGTCTTAGAGGACAATTCTAACTCTATAGGACATGCTCTGATTTGATTTAATATATTTGTAATTATTTTGGGATAAAAATACTTCCCTGGTTTAGTTCCCATATAACAATAATTTCTATTCTAGAATTCAAATGGAAGATTATGAGGCTCTACATTGGAAGAGATCATGGACTCCAACATTCTTTGTTGTAGTTGGGAAGAGGAAGAAGATATGTGTTTACATTGTCCAAGAAATGATATTGAAGTTTCAAACCATTCAGTAGCACATGAATGAATCAAAATTTTAATATAAGTGTTATGTAGATAATTGTTGATGAGATATAGATTTTGAAGTTTTTAAACACGTATTTATTTGAATATATTCATGGAATAATCGTATATGATTTAGAAAGGAGGGGAAGCTAAGACATAGATACATCTGGCCCTTCATGATCCTAGATTATGTTAGGTTGATATCATATCACATAAAACTTACTCTACACTGCTTTCATGTACTTGATGTGTTCCATGTATCACTTTTTTTGAATGTTCATACCAAGCCCTTCACATATTCTAGGCTCACATGTTGTGCAACTGGAACATGATCTTCCATATGAGGAACAACCAAGGGTAATTGTATTTCAAATAGATAAGGTTCCGAAAAAAAAGATCATGGATTGGTTTTTGTTTTTTGGTGAAATCTAATTTTTTAGTAGGTTAATTGTAAATATGATGATATAATGGGAGAAAAGCACCCAAATATGATTTCCTACATTTAATGATTTTTTTTGAATGAAATATTTTAAGGGGTATAGAAAGTAACGTCTTGTGATTATAAATATTGTTAAAAATAATATCGCAATGTTTGAAAACTTTTCTTTCTCCGAAAAAATAACATAAATTATACATAAAGTTTTATAATAATATAATTAATTAACCGAATTTCTAAATAAATTAAAAATAATTTCATTTAAATATAAATAGTTAATATGATTAAATATATAAAAGATTATTTCCAATAGGATAATTTTTCCTATTTTCATTAAAAGGTATATTTTGAAATTTTAGAAATTTACCTATATAAAATAAAACTAATTTTCTAATTTACCATAGAGAAATTTAGTTATTAAAAAACTGGGTGAATTTTGTTAAGTGTGTGTTCTTTAGTTGAGAAATATGAGATTTATAACAATTATAATTCTGTGATTTTATCACTCTGTAAGAATAACCTAAAAGTTTCAAAAAACATTAAATAAATTAAATATTAAAATAATGAATAAAATTAGGAATTTTGAAATATTATTTATACATATAAAACCTAAAAAAATATTTTTAGTGGTAAAGAAAAATGTGAAATTAAAATAAAAAATAAATTTTTTGGACTTTTACGTTAATTAATTTATTTATTATTGAAAATATTTTTATTCATTTATATAAAATATGAATAAATATATTTTATTTTATAATAAATCAATATATGTAATAATAATTATTAATTATATTTATTCTATTGATAACGTATGATTTAAACGTTAAAAAAACAATTTCCCTAACTTTTTTTTTGTGTCATGTATGTTGTTTTTGAAAAAAAACATTTTTTGAGAATAGTAATACAATTTCATAAAATTATATTCCTATTTATGATTATAATTACCTTATTATGTGATATTATTAGTTTTAATTAAGTTAAATTTAATAAAAAAACATGGTTATAAAAAAATACCTAGTTAAGATTATACATTTCTGAAAACAAATTTAAAATTGAAAAAAATTAATCAATATTGGTTCTCTCGAAAATGATTTTTTGGGAAGAATTTTAGGCCTTATCATTTCCAAAACTCTATAACTTAAAATTCATAGATAAATTTTCCTTGAATATTATAAATACATATGTTAATATGTAATGGGTGTCTTTAAAACTACCATTCTGTTCATTTAAAAAATGGAAAAATTCCACCCCATTATGCTACACCGTTTCCATCAAATTCCACTATGTAAATCTTCCAAATTAATCTCCCTAGAACACTCTCCCATGAATTTAATTCAATTTTCACTCATATAAATCCAAATCACTTCAAATTATAGAGGGATTCAATGGAAAATTCAAGTCTATGATGAGGTTAGTAAACTTTTTTATAAATCCTTGATTAATTTAAGGGACTTGGTAAGTAGAACTTATTTATTGGATTTATAAAATAGACTATTTGAAAAAACAATTTCCATGAAATTCCCTATAAAATATTTTTGATATTTTAATTTTGGGGTAACATCATTTTCAAAAAAATACATTTTCCATGAATGTATTTATTTTAATTTTTATAAAAAATAAAGATTTTTTAAAAGATATTTGTAACTATGAGTTTTAAAATGATGAACAGAAAACAAATCCAAAATTCAATTTTTATTATTTTTTAACATTTTCTTGAAAACATTTATACATCCAATAGATATTATGTTTCATGTATCACTATATTTCATTCTTATATTACGTTATTAGATTAGGTGATCGTGTTTTCAGTATCACGCGACTTAATTGGTGATGTTATTGGGATGTTTTGTAAATCTAATTTTGATTCCAGGGTTGTCTATGTAATTTTTTCAAACTCTCATAAAACCCTTTTTTATTATATCAGTTATCTTAAGATGAGATTATTTCTTTCATGTGGAAAAGAAATTTATTGGTTATAAGATAGGTGGGACCTATATCATCTTCCAAAGAATTTTGTGAAGCATTATATATCTTGAGAATGAAATGTTATATGAAAAGGCTAGTAAGTAGGTAGGTTCACAAAAGGTGGATGTTATAGAGTATATCATTACTCACTATTTTACGACTGAATGGTTTTTAGGGTATTTATGTTCATAAAGATAAGAAATAAAAAGATTATTATTGCATCATTTTCTTTCAAACACTTCATGGCTCAAATTTTTGGTTTTTAGTTTAATATTCTCATTCTATAGTAATGGTGTAATAAATTGAGTTTTTTCGCCTTAATAATTCTTATTGTCCGCACATATTTATTTACATTCTTTTAAATCAGATATTTTACTTGTTCATTCCATTCCATAATCTTGTGATATAACATTTATGAACTTTTTTATGTTATAGATTATTAAGAATTTGAGCTAACCTCTACTTATGTTTTCACATACCCCATGTTTTGAAGTGTATTATGACTCATTGAATGTCAATATGTGGACATATATTGTAGAGAAATGTTCACCACATGTGAAATGATTTTTTTTTATTTTACTATTTTTCATGTCACTAAATTTTTACATCCTTGGCTTATGCCACTATTTGTGGATGTTATGATGTTGATATGGGATCAATGTGTTATGTATATATTTTTTGAATCGTTATCTAAAATGATCCTTGTGGAAGTCCTTAATTATTTTTAAACCACACCATTAGCTATGCACCTAGGAGTATCTATGTGATGTTGTCTCTTAAGGGAATAGTTTTGGTGTCCTGGGATGATATTGGCAGTGGGAGACATTGTTGTGGTGTGTCTAGCTTATCAATAAATGGAAGTAAAAAACTATATTTATAGAGGGATTTTATAGGTCTTGGATTTCTCTAATTTTATGTGGGATGACATCTCAATGGATTTCAGCATAGGATTACCCTAGTCTAAATAAGGATATGATTCCAAATGGATAAACAATTATTGGACGATGAATTCCTCTCGTTTACATATAGTCAAATAGTGGTGTATGGATAATTTTTTGAAGATATATGGAGTTTAGAGGTCCATTTTCTTAGTTGGGGATGGAATTATTACGTCATGAGTTTGGGAATGATTGAAGAATCCATTTAGAAATCAATTACACCATATCAACACATTCCACCCTTAGATTAATTGATAGATGGAGAAATCCTTCCATAAATTTGAGGATATGTTTCAGAAATTCATCACAGACATGAAAATATCTTGTATAATGCACTTTCATTTATAGAGATTACATATCACAATTATTACCAATCATCCATCGACCAAGATTAATTTGATGATTTTTATATGTGGTCATGTCATTCTCTTTTGTGATGGGCCATAGTTGTGGAGTAATCAGTTCATAGTTATAATTTGGTATATATCATGAAAGAGATGGTTTGAGTAGTTTGGGAGATGATGAAGGTGGAAAAGGACGGTGGAAATATTACTTTAATCATAGGAATATTCCTATGTAGTTTGAGGTTGTGGACCATGTGTTTGAAAATGTTTCCCCTTAACATGGACATTTGTGGTTTGGCAGTGGGAGAAAGTATAATCGCTAGTTTAATGGGTCCTTTGATGGGTTAGAGCGTCTTGGTGAGGTGGATTTTTGGTAGGTTCTTCCTCCAAATATGGATACTATCAATGATATCCTCCACATGTCCTATCTCCATCAATATTTATACAATCACCCAAACTTAATTTGCTAGGGAGATATCGATATTGATGACGATGTGAAATTTATTGGGTGACAAGTATTGATTTAGTGTAATTAGTTTCTGGTGATGTGTGAAAACCATTCCAATGGTTCATAGACATTGGAGTCTGGATAGTTTAGAGGAGATTACTTTGATATATGAGATTCAAATGCATTCCCTTCAACTTGACCTATTTTTTGTTTTGAGTTTACTTATTTTCACTGACTATGTGATGAATGAATCATAGATATTTATGAAATGTAAATTTACCACGATTATAATGGGTATTTAATCTATAAGAATATTTTATTGGGAAACATCATTCTTAATCAATACATGTTATATTAAGACTTGTTTGTAATCCTTGTGGGTGAGTCAGTGTAACCCAAAGAGGATTAAATATTAATATAGTATTTGGAATTCCATGATGTGTCTTCTAGTGAAGTGTTTGGTAATGGTTATTATAGTGTTTGGATTGGACTATATGGTTCTTGAGATGGTGTAAGAGATGGTTCTATGGAAAATAGAAGTAACAAGGACGGTGTTAGATAATGATGTTGTATCGGTCATAATGAAACCACTTAGAGGTTTATCACGTGATAGTTTTTTAGATCATTCACCTTACCTTTCAATTTTTGTTTTGATTCTCAAGGATGAGAATTACTTGAGATAAATATAATGTAATGGAATTGAAATTTTTACCACTTACAAAGTGTAAATTCGGTTAATATAGGATTCTAGTGAATGTTATGTTGGAGTTAGGGAGTATATGGTTGTGTTTTAGCTGAACTTTCTATTGGACAAGTATTTTGTAGTGTAGTGGCTCAAGTTGGGTTTTAAGAGGGGAAGATTATGTCATGAAGAGGACATCAGTGTTATAGGGAATTGTAGGTGAAATTTTTGTGGTTATTGGAATTTAACTATAGGAACATCATGTATGTTAGGGTATTGAGTGAATTGTTAGATGAAATATTCTTGTGGTTCTAGCGATTTATGGGTAGAAATCCTATATAGCTTGGCTATGGTGTGGAATTATTCAAGGTGGTTGAATTATATGGTGTGGTGGATTAAGTTCTATTGTATTCTCCAAGATTTTTTGATATGTTGGTGTGGCTCACCATATTTTTCCAACAAGTATTTGATAGTCCCCACTATGGTGTTGTCCCTTCCCTTATATTGCATCCTTGTCCTATGTTAGAAACATTGTGCCACAGTGAGAAGTGTTGCATCATCATCTTCAACATTTCTAGGTTTGGTATAAAAAGTACACCCATTTTACCCCATATAACTCTAGTGTTTTCTATGGACTGTTAGTTGAATTATAATATATTTCAAAAGGACATTCTCTTCTGTATGTGGGCATTAAATCATATTATCTCAAGATCAAGTATTAGTAATTATAATGTGATTACCTCTTTTATTTTTCATTTTCTCCTCCTAATAATTGTTCTAGATTTGGTTTTTCATTTATAGTTGAGTGATTATGATGATGAGGTTTTTTAATATAGATAGGTGTGTTTTTTCTTGGTTTCCAAACCATCTTTTTCTGATCTTGGTTGTGATGAAATCCGTTAATTATTCAATCTTTTCTCAATTAATTATAATTATTAATTTTTTATATCGGATCTGTCACCTTTCATCCTTTAAAATATGCATGTGGGTGTATCATTATTTTTCATTCATTTGAGAAGATGGTAATCCCTAGTTAATAAATATATTTAATTGTTTTAACAAAATTTTATGGGGATGGAATGAAATCACATTATATTTACTTGTTCTTCTGATTTTGGACCATAAGTTTGAGGATGATTACTAATCATTCGAGTCTTGAATTTTGTTCAATTTTTAGGATTTTTATATCACAATTTGTGAGATGTTTTTGATTTTTTATTTGAACCACTATATATAAAAATGTATATTAATGTATATCCATATTTTAAATTAGTTTCATGTGGAATCATATATATGTTTGAGAATTACCTGGGAAATATTGAAATAAATATAATGAATGAATTTTCTAAAAAAAATATGTTGTGTATTTCTTATGATAGTTCGTGGTTGAGATATGATTTTTTTATGATTAAATAGTGGTTGTTAAGTGCATTGGTGGAGAATTGTTGTTTTCTAACTTAAGGGAGATGAATGATTATTATGGTGTTGTGATGTACTAATTTTCTTTTGGTAATTCAATGAAGTGTTAATGAATAACTGGAATGGGATGTATTGGAATAAATAATGAATTATTGAAATAAAATGGTATTCGTGACTAAATTGGATGTGTTTGAAAATTAAATTTATTTTCTTGATAAAGGAAGATTTTAGGAAAATTAAGAAAATATAGAAATGGAATTACATTACATGGAAGATATATTATGTCTTAGGAGAAACATTCATGTTTTGTGTGATACATTTAGAGGTGGTTGTGAATATGGTAGAGGCCGTTAGACCCTGTAACGTTGTATTGAGTTAGTATGGTACTCCTTTTAAAAACTAATTGGAAGATATTGTATCTCTAAATATTATATGTTTTATTTTATTTTGATATCTATAAGCACCACACCAGTGCTGAGAATTAGATGTTGACACTTAAATGCTATAGGGTGTTTTCCCAAACATCTTAGATAGTGAGGGTATTTGTACATCCACCTGAATCCCTGCTCTATCTTTTATGATAGGTTTTTATTAAATATTTTTGGTTTCTTGTATTTTTAGTGCACTATAAGTGATGATCGATAATATTAATATGGTTGTTCATTGTGTGGGTTGTCCATCGTTGGAGGAGGGTACATGGTTGATTCAATTCATGTTCATGATACATTACTATACTAGAGATACAGTAGTTTTTATAAGAGGATGTGGATTTTATGACCATTTCCACAAAGTGTGATTGGTATGACACACTGCCTTTGGTTTCTTTAATAAGGATTCAACAAATGTGATGTGAGCACTAAGACATATGATGTTGGTGGTGAGAGAGAATAAACCCAGTGGGAAGGAGGTATATGTTACCTTTACTACTGATGTTAATCATATTATGTTACTATTCATGAATTATTTATTTGGTTACTATGCCATGGTGAGGATGGTATTAGTTATTTGACATGCTTTGGTTCATGTTGGTTCTATTGTTTGTCCACTAGTTCATAACTAAGATACTTTCACATGAACACAAGAGATAGTGAGAATGATCCATCTATGTATTCATTTTATTATCAAACTACATATATTATATAGGGTATCTTGTTTCTAGGATTATTTTGATGATTGATCTAGATAATTATGGCATGAACATTAGATATATTATTGAGTATCTACCTTATGATTTTGTTTTGGTATTTACATGATGACTCTTTGTATTTATTTTCTTTATACATGCACCATGGGATGATTTTGGTTTTCCTCTTTTTTTATTTGATAGAGTTTCATAGTGGTTAAGACCCTTTATATCAATCTTAATTTATATTTTGAGGGAAATTAATTCAATATTTACATTTTAATACTCTCAGTTCTAGTCACAAATATATGGGCTATTGATAGTGGTAATGGGGATCATTATCTACCATCATTCATTATGGGAAAAGGGTACCATTGTATAGAGTGGTCATGAAACATGTGATAATTTTAAAATAGATATTCCTTCCCCAAATAAATTAAATATCAAAAAATTTCATTAAAATTCAGAATAAGTTGGTCCTAATTAATTAATAAGGGCCATATTATTTTTAGGAATTAAAAATAATATACATTTATAAAAAAATTACCATAGAAAAAATTGTATATGGGAATATTCTAAGAGTAATGGACAAAAAATCCTGACTAAAACATGTTTGAAAATAAATAGTTGATATATTTTGGAACATACCTAATCCCCTACTGTATTTTTATATATGTGATCTCATTATATTAAGTATAAATGTTTTCAAAAATGAAATCTAACCACTTATAAAATAGATCCACACAACCCGATCATGACCATAACGAATATTCAATTACATATGGAGACTATTCCCATATTACTTAACCTAGGATCCCTTATATTCCCATGACCCCTTAGTAATAACATACATTCTTAATACCTCGATATCTAAGGAGTCTTCTAATGTAAATTCCATTCCCTCAACATCAATATTTTTTTATGAACATCTATTAAATTCAATTGTAGTTTCTAAATATATATTTTTAATTTATTTATTATGAAATTTGTATATATTTTATATTAAATGTTACTATTCCAATTTGATAACAATTGACCACATTTCCCATCGTTAATTATTAAAAAATAAACCACAATTTGTGCATTGTGAGGATTTTCGCCTCTACGATGTAATGACATCTATTTTTCTTCTTTGACCTATTTTTTTGAATATAAGAGTGAAATTGGAGAATAAATGTAAAATATAAGATATAATTATGATCATAAATATAAATATTATATTACACCTTCTTTATCTCTCATTCTTCTAGAAATGAAAATAATTACTGTGGTGTGTGTGGACTACCCACTAAAGGATGTAATATATCTTTTGTTTTCATTTTGATTCTCTATTTTATTATTAAAATAACTCCAAATATATGTAAAAATTATTAAATTTATTAAGAAATTATTTTTTCTTATTTAATAATTCTAATATTCCAAAAGAAACAACATTCATAATCTTAGTAATCCATTAATTATATTATGCTGTTGTTCGGGTCGGTCTAACCACCTACTTGAACAATGGATTAAAATAATACCATATATGACTATGAGAACACAATTAATCAAAGAATATAATATAAATAGGAAAATAAATATTTTATTTTGGTTTTGGAATGGTAAAATTAATATTTAACACATTAATTAAGATACCATCTGTTGTTCAGAAAATATAACTAAAAAATTATTATCACTATGTTCATCTACATGAATAATAAAAAAATGGATGAATATTATATAACACCATTATAAATAATTATAAAAGAAAAATTAATATAATTTTTATGTTCTTTTTATTATTAAATTTGGGATATAAATAAAGGAAAACCGAACTAATTCAAAACTATCTAAAAAATTAAAATTACTCACACAAAATAATGAAGATAGACAATACAAAAAGAATATACATAGAGAGAATATTTAAAAATAAAATTAATATAAGGATATTTATTTTAATAATTTTATAAAAAAGTTGATTGAGATATCTATATATTTCATATTAGTGCTTAGTGTTAATTCAACTATATTGGGAAACAAGGTAACAATTTATGATCTCAAATTTTCACCCGTGATTCATAATTCATGTGAGACACCATGTTCTTTTTTGAATAGTGTATCTACTTCCTAATGAATATATTAATCCATATTTATTTGGGAATCAGAAAAAAATATCAAAATTAGGTTTTAAATTTTAAATTGATTTCAATTCAAATGATAACAATGTTGAAATCATTTTTGGTAACTTAACTCCCTTCATTGAATTATAATGATACTACTTGAACTTCTTTTTTCATTGATTGGATTATTTAGATAGAGGAGATTATTTCATATAACAGTGACTTCATATCTATTAAAAAATTGTAAAACCCATGAAATATAGTTTCAAATAATGATAAACTTGATAGATTTATAAAAATTCAACACTGAATTTATGTGAATTGTGATATATAATAAATTTTTTAATTTAAATATAACCATTATAAAAAGTCTGTTGATTTGGAGGGTATGAATACAAGTGACCAAATTAAGAAATATATGTATAATTTCTATAATAAATATAAATATATTATTTTTTTCGTAAAAAATAATAACTCGATTTTTAGTGAAGACAATTTATGATTCGAAACTACTTTGTTCTTAAAATAATTATTTTAATGCTTTTTTTGTGAGGAACTTTGGAAAACAAATATTTAAATAATTTAAAAACTATATTTATAAACATTATATAATTTTATAAAATAGAATATCAATATGCATTTAGGGTGAAATTTTTTGTATTTGAATAAAATATTAATATTTTTAAGAATAGTGAAAAACAATACTTAAAAACATATGTTATCACTTAATGCTTTTAAAATAACCAATTTTTTAATTTTTTTTGATAATTTCATTAGATCCTATTTATTAAAATAATAAATTTTATTTTATTTTAATCTAATTTTTAAATAATTTCATTCTATTTTTTTATAATTGAAATTTCATATTTTCAAACTATTTTCTCACGTTTTTTTGGGTTTATTTTGAAATTAAATTCAGAAAATTATACAGATTTACAATTGTAAAATGGATTCCATATTTGGAATCAACATGTATGCAACACCCCGACCCCAGAATCCAAGAGCTAGTGTATTATTTTATTACATTGGCATAAATAAAAGCTTCAAATCCCAAGGGACCGAACAATTTAGAATTTTTGGAAAACCAAATTACATATATAGTAACCTTATTACATTGGTAGAAAATAAAACATAATAATGGAATATAATTTTTATCCATGAACTCATTCAATGATATCTACTTCATAACATTGGTAAAATAGAACAAATAATAGGCTGAGATCAACTACTTAGTAAGGGTGTGTATATTGAAATAAATAATGAATCAGTGAGAAAAAATCTATATGGAAATTTCAATAACTGAAAACAATTTTATTTCTACAATCCAAATAAGGAATAATCACTATGGAATGGTAAATAATGGGAAAAAATACCATTTAATAAATAAGTTAAGAATGAAATGCATCCATCTATATTTCGATGGAAAATATCATGGATAAATAATAAATGAAACAAAGGAAATGATAAATTATTGGAAATCATGGATCTAGAAAATGAAAAACTACCATCAAGACCAATCACAAGATGGTTTAATTTTGTGGGTAGAGACCTGTCTATTATACTTGGAGACAAACTCGAAGGGTTCTTCACCAACTGATTTAGTCTCATGAGACTACTAAATCATTGAGGGGATTGCATTAACTTTCCTCAAACCCATAGGTAATACATTAAACAGTCCCCAAACCATGTCATACTAGTCTATATAATTCCTTAGAAAACACTATCTTGTAAGAGAAATATTCTCAATAAACACTTAAATAAAAACAATTCTAAATAATGATGAGATTGTGAAATAAATAAATAACACATTACAATCAGTAGAATCATATTCCCATGAAAGAAAGAAAAAAATTGGATATTAGAATAATATAATATTAATAATACTAATCATATAATTAATTCATGGGTGGTATATAAACCACAAAAAATAAATAAGTTGTGTATAAGGTATTATCCCACTGAAATAAAAGCAAGACAAAGATCCATTACCTTGCATTTACATTTTGGGTGAACATTACTTAACCTTATTTATAATGGTTTTAATAATGTTATTAAATTATATTAGAACAATAATCATATGTATATTATCATATATTATGTTTTTACAATATATTATTACCTCTTTGTTAACAATCATTCATTATTTCTAGTATTTCGAGAGTTAACTGCCTAGTTTTTCGAGTATTTTTTTGACTTGTTACTTTTTGTTCCTATTAGACAACCATTTCAATATATAAAAAATGTAAAATAAGATTTAAATATCATATATATCCAATATATATTTATTTTATAATAATCCATGGTATTTGGAGATAAGAAAAGAAATGTACCGTTCATGGAGATGGTAGGACGTATGTATGCATGAATGCTACTTCCATTTCATTGTCATATTAAAATAATGATTTATATTATAATTAAAATATCATATTTATTTTATATATTTACCATATTTTTATAAAATACAATTCTCAACACATTCCATGTATAGTGTGAATGAATTACGTCTTATGGGGAGGCGGTAGTTCACATGCCCACAAACAAAGTTATTGTATTTACGAAAAATGGAAATCTTGAATGTGTGTATTATATATTAGTTTCATAAGCATAATGACATCATAAATACTGTAAATAACATATAAAAAGTAGATTTTCTATCATAATTCACAACTATAAGAGGTAGTACTGGAAAAACAAGAAACACCTTTCCATGAGGTGGTAGTTTGATGTACGCAAGAATGATATGTTCATTACTCATTAGATGTAAGTGCATGTAAGTATTGGTAGAAACCTTAATATAACAATATATCAATTTATTTATGATACTTGGGTTATTATATGGACATTAAATAATAAAAAATAAAGGAGGGGGAAGAAATAAAGCTAAATTGATCATTCAAGAACATTACCTTGCTTTCGGGTAACACCGTTAGTTTTATACCAAATAACATCGTTGGTTGTCTTTCTGCCAAAAGGGAGGCTTCTAGGATGAGGGGAGGGAAGTAGGGAGGACATTTGGTTAGGGTTTTTCTGATGCAAAAATTTTTGGAAGTGTGAATAAATGTGATGAAGAGGTTCCCTTTTATAAAAGGGGGAGGGGAACTCATGAATTCTTGAAATTATTAAATTAATATAAATTAATTTTTTGAATAGGTTCTGAAGTGTGAATAAAAGGGGTGAAGTGGTGACCGTTTATAAGAGGGGGGAGGGGAACACAAGACTTCATCAAATTATTAAATTAATATAAATTAATAATCACTTCCAAATGGATACAAACCGATTTATTTTAAATATCAGATGATGATGGGTCAAAATGAATTCATCAAATTAAAAGTAAACAATTTTTATCTATTTTTTAATCATTAGTTTTAACCCTCAATTTACCATTTTAATTCTTATCATGATATCGTGTAATTTACATGTTGAGGGTTCACATAATTACTATAAAATAAAAAATTAACAATAAATGAGTCATTGATGACATTTGATGAGTTATCCAAACTAGTTTGATGAATTTTATATTTTTATGAATTTAATATCATTTACTGAAATATTATTTATTTTATAATATCAATAAAGTAAATTTTGACACAATTCATTAATGGATTTTTTATAATATCATAATAGAAAGATAAATTATAACAAATACTTTGAAAACATCACCAACATGTCCATGTCAAATAAAAAATTCATGTATTACATTAATAATCTTAAATTTTATTTATTTTATGAATTTTAATATTATTTATCTGATATTTACTTTAATAAGATAATTACTGCATCACCATTATAGAAGACTTTAATTAAATTATATATTCCATATAAATTAAAAATAAATTATCATGCTAAATATAAAAATTTTATATTTCAAATTAGTATTTATAGTAGAATATATATTCTTAATAAAAATATATAAAAAATGTAATATTTATTAAAAAAATGAGTATGTCATATTGGACATCCCTTAAAATAAAATACAATAAAAGCCTAAAATTCATCCAAGTGGATCCAATAAGCTATAAAATTGGCCAAAGGATGCTTTTGGTCAAAATAAACTCATCCCCTAGAATTAGGACATGTGTTAGGGTAATTTTATATTTTTTATAATATTATTTTTACCTATAATTACCTGATTTACCCTTAATCATTATAATTAAAATATGAATAAATTTACTATTTATAGGCCCAAAAGCAAAAGAAAATATTTAAATAATTTGGACCCAATGATTAAAAAAATGGAATATAATTTTCATAATTAAAAACATATAAGTTTCAGTAATTAATTTATAATTAATCCCACTGATGGAATGATAATACATATTTTTAATGTGAAACATTATAAATATTGAAATGTTTTTATATAAAATTTTAGTGTAAAATTTATTGAAATTATATAATTTGATTTAAATAATAAATAAAAATATAATTATAATTTAAACCTAATTATAAATATTATTTAAAACTATAAATTATTTAGATTAAAAATTTGTTTTCAATTAAAATGTTATATTTTATCAGTATTCATTAATACACGAAACATATCTGAGAAATACCAAAAATTAATCTGAAGTAAATTTTTTTATAAAAAACTAAAATAATAAGTTTATTATTTCAAATGTACTATTTAAAAGTTTCATTAATTGAATTTAAAATAGGTTCTTCTTTAAATGGCAGTAACAATGCCTTTGAAAAAATATGGGGTTTTAAGCGTAAAATTGGGGTTATTCTTATTATATTCCAATTAAATGTGTTGGATGAATGTAAAAAATATTTTATTTAATATATATTAGATCAATATCATTTAATAATATTAACTTATTTAAAATATTTTGACAAAACCAACTTTTTGAGCATAAAAATAATTTTTTGTAATAATATTACCTATATATTTTGTTGGTTCCTAAATTCATTTATAATTGATTTGTAACCAATGAATTAAATCATTTATTTTCTTCTGTTAGTTAATACTATTCATATCCTCCAACTTAAAGGATATTTTATATCTTATTAAACTAAATAATAATATTTTTGTAGTATATTGTTGTTTGGTAAAACACATCTTTGCATGTAACGCAAGCCAACTCATTATTGTGTGTAGCATATTCTTTTCATGGTGTTGCATATAATTCAATCTATTGATGAAATTTAAATTATTTAAGAAGATACATACTCTAAAATTGTGGGTTGTTATATTCTCTCATCCATTAATGAATTGCATCCTCAGAATTTGAAGATGGAATGAAAACTAGGGTTTTTTCATTTCAAAATAACTTTGTTGAAATACCACATTGTAAAAAGGATTAATGAGACCTCCATTTTAAAATAATGAAAGGGAAGTATGAAGATCACCATATATAAAACATAGTATAGTTCTATGTATGAAAACATGGAAACCGAAGAGAAATCAAACCATCATGTTCTGATAGAGAGTGGTAGAGAACAAGGTTAGAAGAAATTTAAAAATCACAATGATATAAATCTGCAATGATCCAAGGGAACATTTGATGCATAAAAAAGGTAATAGGATAATTTTTTTGGTTTAGATATATTTTCCCTAGAGTTAAATAAGTCATTTACTTTATTAAAGAAGAACATAAGGAAACATGCTTACTTAACATGTAGAGTTTCATCCATTAATCAATTCTCCCCCCAAAAATCATCTTCTTCTCCAAAAAAGCATTATTTATGTTGAATTGTTCATGCTTTAAGATTCATAATCAACTTATAAGGATCAAAAAATAAAAAAAGTATAACTATATGTTCCTCTTATCTTTTTACATTAACAAAAACCAAAATGGTTAGGATAAGATAAGATAATTCTCCAAAAAGAATCTCCAAAAATCAATGGAAAAACCCAAATTTTCACTATACATATTATGTCAAAAATATTCTACAGTAATATTGAAACCCAAAAATCATATGGATTTGATCATATAGTCTTCCAAATAACATCAACCACTCTTAATGTATTATACCAAAAATTTAATTCCCTAAATCTCATAATCTCCATGGGTTTCTAATCACTTCCATAAATAACCTAACTCACAATACGTCCAAAATATTACCATATTTTTCTACAAAATAAAATTCATTATATTTACCATAATAAAATATGATTTCCTAAACTAAAAACATCTTCTAAAATAACATTAATCACATACTCACCAAGACATTTTCCAATATGATAATTTTTTCCACAATCAACTATTTCTTCATCCAAATATTCATTTAACTTCAATTAAAAAAGACAAACTAACCGGGACATCACATAGGCTAGTGGTAGGAAATACACCCTTGTCACCCTTTGGTTTGAGATTCAATTTCAATGGAGTTTCCGATCATTATGGGTTGTCACCATCAGGTGGGTTGTACTTTTTCTAAAACTATATAATTATTATAACATTCCCAAACCATGATAAATTCCATCAAAATAACCATAACATGTTTTAACTTTAATATTTATCTCATGCATTCAATTTTTCATCTTAATAATATAAATACACATAAATAGATAAAATTAAATGTTAATATAAACCATAATGATTATCCATACACCTCTAAAAACCCACTATTAATAGTTCTAGAATTGGAATTTTTTAGTTCAAGAGAATATATGATGACCTTAGCGATGTTAAATGTCCATGACTTTTATCAGCGCTAAAAAGGGCTGATAAAGGGTATATTTAGCAGCACAAATTAAAAGAGCTGATAAAATACCAAATTTATCAACACTTTCTTTTAGTTTTGATAAATAGAATCATTATCAGTTCTTTAAAAAGTGATGATAAAAGTACGATTTATCATCGCTTTTATCAGAACTGATAAAAGTATGATTTATCAGTGATTTTTAATGTAATGATATAAATAGACTTTATCAGTACATTTATAAGAACTAATAATGGAGTCCTTTATTATTTCTAATAAAAGAATTGGTAAAAGACACATTTTTCATCATAGTTAATATAATTGATAAAGGTGAAAACTGTAGGGTAATGTAGCATCACACTTCATCATCAGAAAGAGGTGTAATGTGTTACAACAACACACTAAATCACCAGAAACAACAACAAAATTACCAAAATAAGATAAAAATACTGAATTTAAATGAAATAAAATTTTTAACACAAATAAAAGAAAACTCTATTATAGAGTATGTCACTTGTTTTTTTTTGAATAAAATTAATGTTTGTTTTGAATAAAAAAGACACACATGGATCTATACTTGTCACATTGTGTGTCGGATTGAGGTGTGGTTGATCCCTACAAATCAAAAATGACATATGGATCATTTTCCGAAAGTGAAATAAACAATCTTAATGAATTTTCATTGTTTTGAGTATGTGACTTGTTTTTTTATTAAAATGAATGTCAATTTTGAATAAAAAACACACAGTTGGAGTCATACCAGTCACACTATACATCAGATTGTGCTGCAGATGAATGCTACGCATCCCAAATGACCCATGAATCTTTTTCCTAATGTATCAAAATGATGAGAATACGGTTTCTCAGTTTTGAGCATATCAATTGTTTTTTGATTAAAAAAATGTCAATTTTGAATAAAAAATAGGCACTTGGAGTCATATCGGTCACACCGTGTGTCAGACTAATGTGAGACTAAATATGACATGTCCCAAATATCTCATGAATAATTTTCCTAACGTATTAAAAAAATTGAATTCATTTTCTTATTTTTGAGTATGTCGATTTTTTTTGATTAAACTGAATTTCAATTTTAAATAAAAAAGACGCACATGGATTCCCACCGATGAAAATGTGCATCAGATTGATGTGTGGATGATCCCTACATGTCAATAATGACGTATGGATAATTTTTATAAAGTGAAAAAACAATCAGAATGTGTTTTCTCATTTTTGAGTATGTTATTTTTTTATTAAAATTAATGTTCGTTTTGAATAAAACGATGTAGTTGGAGTCATATCGGTCACACCATGCATCATATTGAGGCGTATTTGATCCATTTACATTAAAATGACCTATGGATCATTTTTCTAATGTACCAAAACAATATTAACATGTTTTTTTTAGTTTTGAGTATGTCTTTTTTTATATTAAAAAAGAATGTCAATTTTGAATAAAAAAGACGTACTTGGAGTCATACCGGTCACACCATTTATTGGATTAAGGTGTGGATTAATGCTACATGTCCCAAAGGTTTCATGGACTATTTTCCAAAAGTATCAAAAAAATCAGAATAAATTTTATCTGGTATGACGACACCACATGTTTTTTTACTAAAATTCCATTTTAAACAAGAAATATGCACAAGGACACTTATCTTATGTGAAAAATATTGTGTGGACTTTTAAACAATTGTTCTAAAATAAAATCATGATATGACCATTGTTCTACTTCATTTACCAAGAATTATATTATTTTCAAGCCAACACTTCTTATCCTCCCCCACCTCAGTCTCCACCTCTGTATTCACCTCTACCCCCTCCTACATGTTGGTCTCTAACTTTGAATTTTCATACACATTCACCTCCACCTCCACCTATTCCTTTTCCTCCACATACACTATTGCCTCCACAATTTTCCAAAAATTTTATTGTTTTCAGGTTAGTTCTTCTAAAAAAATTGATTTCCTCCATTAATATTCTCCTTGACAAAGAGATGATGAGTAATATATAAGAATTATGACACTAATTCATCACACCCAAAATATTTTTCTACTGTAATAACTCATACTTTATCACAATCATATCATGTAATCACATTAATGTTTTTTCTTCATGCATTCTAACAAAAAGTATGTTTCCCAATCGCCTCTAAACAAATTGATTTATTCTTTTGAATAACTCTTTTGTTGGAAATATTGATATAACTGAGAAAATATATATAAAAAAATGTTAATGAAATATATTTAATGAAATTGTAATCACCTTTGGAAATTACATGTAGGGTGATGCTGGTTTTTTCAGGATGTATGATTTCTCTCATAAATTTACAAAACATAATATCCACAATCGATTTCATTATCTTGTTTCAGACATTGAGGAAACATTGAACAAAATAAGTATTTTTTTAAAATGTTTTGAAAGTTAAATATTTCTATATATACCTTAATTAGTTTCTATTTTTAGTCATCCATAGTTTTTATCTTTCTAGACATCAGCCTCATGCCATGATTTTGCCTGTGTTTAGAGACCCCCTTATCATTAAAAAAATCATGTTAAAACACAGACTAAAAATATAATTCAAAGATTATCTCTGAAATTTTTATTGTATTGTATTAAATATTCACAATAAACATCATGTATGGTTGGTCGGTTGGAATACCATGCATTGAATCCAAACAAATAGTAAGGGTGTCAATATTGATTTATATCAACATCCAGTGCTTCCTAAAAAAACAAAAACAATTTAGTAATGAAAAAATTTAAAAGATATTTATTGTGATTAGATAGTAGTGTTTTACCCATGCACTGCAGGAATAAAAAAAATTATATCATCTAATACTTTTTTACTAATCTCTTGGTGTAACTCAAATTTTTTCTTATATAATTCTTCCTTATCATAATTAATTTATATTATAGAAATGATTCTAGGATTAATGAATCCAAATACTACTTCATGCAATATTACCATTCTATAGTTGTAATATAAACACCTGTACAAAATATGAAGAGTCATTAACATTAATAAACATATTTATCTCAATATTTGTACAAAAATTTTATGAAAATGTAAATTAAGTGTGTATTCACAACTGAGACACCCAACCATTCATGCTTGAGAATCTCATTTAGATTCTCAAGACCAATTCTATACATAATGGAATATCCAAATATTTATTCTTCATAGTTAATGTACGAAATTGTTTTATCTTTAAATTTGGTCTCTACATGAAGTTTTAATGTTAATAAATGTTTCTTTGCAACTGGTGGAGAGAAGGTACTCTTGTAAAATAAATTGTTTTTATTGGAAGCTTCATTAGATTTTCTTGATTCGACCTTTCATTTCTCTGCCGCTTCATCCATGTGTAATCCCATACCTCACTACAAACCATTTATCATCAACTATTACATGTTTCTCAAATGAAAAAATTTGTTAAAGATTTACCTTATGTATCTTTATAATATTAGACATCCATGCTATGAAAGCTCCAATAACATCTTGGTACTTTGTAATATATCGATCATCAAGTGGAACATGCAACTCAACAATTGGCTAATAAGATACCTCAATCCCCACTCTCACCTGATAATTTGGGAGGGGTTGATTTTGTAGCTAGTCTCGTGGGATATATTAAATTTTACCCCTCACAACATAGTGGTACATGGGTGTTGAAAGATAAAAATCACATACAACTATACCCTGTAGATTTTTTGTATTACAAAGTTATCAGATGTTTTTGGATTCACATTTAGGAGAAAGAGTAATGAAAAAATTGGTTACCTTGAGTATGATTTGTGGTTAATGACTACCCTCAAAGCTAGTGGGATCATTTGGATCATGTGTGGATCATTTCTCCACCTCTAATTTTCTTTGATCTTTTCTTATACAATGGTTTTCTAAACTAGACTACAAAATAATATCTTGTAGTGATTTTATTTCTCTCTACATTTGCCTCATTATATTATATGTATCTTAATTTTGTTTTATTATTTGAAATATATTCAAGGAGAGACCCAAAAACCTAATCCTCTAACGTGACCATATTGTTTAGGATGCTTCATAGCTACTGAAAGTCACTTTTCTTCTAGTTCAAACCATTGATGATTCTTATCTCTAAAACATATATAAAAATATGAACATATTTATTTTATGTTATATTGTTATAAATCATAATGAATTACAATTATGTCATACTTACACATGCTTACCATACTACTTTTTGGTTTTCATCAACTAATATACCATCCTTATTTATACGAGCCTCCTTCAATAACACAGACGTGGGATGAAAGTGGATTCATATTTTTTCATCATTCTATATATATAAAAAAGGTACATATGATGTTTCATATAACATAATTAAACATTTATTATTTATTTAAAATACATAGAAATATCTTCTCTAAGGAAGAATACCCAATTATTCATTGTGATCGGGGTACACTGGTTTTGAGGAACGCTCTTTATTTTCATCATTCATTTCCAATTTCATAAATTAAAAATTTTCAATCAAGTTGCATAAAATAAATAATATCAAATGATATATTATCAACCGAACTAAACCTGAAATCACTTCTCATTGCAACAAATGCTGAATGCATTCCATGTTTCTTTTTTTTATAATGTGTGCATAAAAAAGTGGTGGTTGGGGATTTATTTTCCCCTTAGCATGCCTAAGACGTAACTTTTTCAGAAGAGTTTGAAAGCCTATATGGGATTTTATAGTGCCCATTAAGACAAATTTCTTAAAATAATCATCTAAAATAAATGAAATATTCAAGGAATAATGAAAACTAAATCAAAGTTTCTTTATATAATTTTTTAGTAAAATAGAGAAAGTATATAGTAACATTACTATTATATCTATGCAAAGGATTTCCTTCATTATAGGTTTGACATGACGCCATGAGTCAATTTAAATTGGAAAATTCATCCTAATTGTGACCCCATGATAACTGAAGAATTTTGAATTGTTGGGGTCTATAGGTTGGTTGTATTAATTACAACCAACCTAAATTTTATACCATAACTTCTTACCTGGATCATTTTATTCAAAATTTTAATGCTGCATCATTCATGTTTTTTTCTTTTTTTTGGTCAATTTTTTGGTAAATTTATAATTCCACAGTTTCATCATTAATAGTTTGTTCATTCTCATGATTGGATACTTCATCATGTTTAGAAGACATTTTCTACATGAGTAGTCAAAGATTTAATTTCTCTTAAATAACAACAACACAATTAACTCTATGCATAAAATTCCACAATTGCATCCATCTTGCATGAAGACTGATTATGTCTTGAATAGACATATAATACATCGATAAGAAGATACAACTAACCTTCATTACCACGATCTAATCTATCCTCATATTCTTGATTTTCATCCATCTCTTTATAATGGATTTGGGGCTACTCATTCCCTCTTTCAAAATCTCCTTCCTTCCATAACTATTCGGGAGGTATGTGATCAATGAACATTAGATCCACAATGATTGTAGGAAAGCTAGTTCGAAAGAGGGAGTCCAAAACACCATCAAGAGATGGAATAAAATCAAGCGTCTAAGTAATAATGTTTCCTAGGAATAAACACTAATGGAATCACACAAAATGTATCCTCAATTGAATAAGAATTGGAATACCTCATCTCTAATGGTCTTGTAGAAAAGAATCTCACCCCACCTATACTAGATATCACTTATATCTACTCATGGATTCCTCACCTACCAATTTTGGATATTTTTAATCCACCATATGATCCCTACTATAACATTCATCCCTTTAAAGGGTGAAATTTTCTACTAATGATCAGTATTGATCTTGATTTTTTTAGTCTTATAAATGAAATGAATTTATTCAATGAAATACTTAATTTCTTATTCGGATATATTACCATAAAATCTTAGAGAGGAATAATAGATACTTCCTGTCATTTAAAATTATACTAGATAGCTTGATGTAGATATACAATTACCTCAAAGAACTTCTTACTTTATGACTAATAATGATATTATCAGTTGTTAAATATATTATTAGAGAGAGGTATCCATGAAATTAAATCATATTTTATGATGAAACAATATTCATACGCCGCGATTGGTTAAATTTTATTAATAATATTGAATTAATTAAAAAATTAAAACTCTCACAACATGCATCACAATAATAATTTTTGGAACACCACTAATTAATTCAATTTTTTTTAAATAATTTAAAAAATTATACATCAAAATTATAAATAGAAATAACCCATTTTATGGTTTAACAATTTATATAAATAACCAAAATGCACAAAACATGTTTTGATGATTTTTACACTTACCTTGGTCCCTATATGTTCATCACCAATAAATGAGGGCCACAACTTGGTATCCCCTAATCGTTAAAAACACTCACAATTTAGCCAATAGAATATATAATATAGTATATAAGTGAACTAAATTTGCGAAACTACCTAGATTTTGGAGCCCAGTATTATTTAAATGAAGAGAAAACTGAGGGCGGGTGGTGGGAGATATACTTGTTAATGTCGAGAGTAGAGTAAACTATCTATGTGTGTCTCTTGGGACAAATGGGATAGAAACTCAAATAAATATAAAAGGAGAGGAAGAAATAGAACCACACTAGTTGTCATTCAGTAGCGACGAGAGAGATATAGGCTTCATCATGTTTAATAATAACACAAAAACATAAAATGTAGAAGCCAAAACATTAAACAATGATAGAGGAAGAGTAGGAAATAACATATAATGAATTATAGGCTTGATTAATCAGAGGGAACATTGTGGAGTCTCACCATATGCCGATATGTTCCATGAGATATGGAGAATCGTGAGTAAATGAGTCATGGTTAGGGTTTTTTTAAATAGATAGTGGACACTTTTAACTACACTTTCAGAAAAGCACTGATAAAGATCCCCTTAATCAGCGCTAAATTTATAAACACTGATAAAATGAGTCTTAATATGCATTTTTTAGCACTGATAAATATAAAACATTATTAGTGATAAAAAGGCATAGTTAAAATACATATTTATGAAAAATCATGTTTTAGCAGTGATAAATATGTCTTTTAATAGTGCTTCATTGTCATTGATAAAGATTGATCTTTATCAAAACTACAAAAGAACTGTTAAAAGTTTTGTAATTATTATTTTTTAAATAAATTTATTATAATTTTATACTTATCTAAATATATATACATATTTATTTCTAATTATATAAATAAATATTTTAAATTTATAATAATTTATTTTTAATAATTATAAATATAATAAATATACATTTATCGATATATTTATTTCTAAATTTTTATTCACAAATATATTTTTAACATTATTAATGGATATATAATCTTAAATACATGAATTTTAATAATGACTAAAATTGAATAATTAAAATGAGTACACTTTAAAAATATTGAAAAAAATGGATAATTTTATTAATTAAATATAAGTTATTAAATAAATATGGATATATATATATATATATATTTATGTTGCTTAATACACATTGAAAATACTAAAACATAGTAAATAAGTATATATAAATAAATCATAAATAATGGAAAAATTCAAAAATAAAATAAAAAATAATAAACATTAAAAATGAATACGCAAACTATAGAATATAAAAAACAAATAAATAAAATTGATCGATTAAAAAAAATATTACTTGTATCATTTTATAATTACATTCCAAAATATACTAAAATTTGAATAAATTATATAAATATTAGGTATTTGTGTTTCTATATATTGCTTAATATATTTGTGTGTTCATTTCTGTATACAAAAGAATTAATATATATATATATATATCTATGTGTGTGTGTATGTGAAATAAATTCAACACAAAATATTTAATATCGGTTAAATTGATAATCAAACAACATTAAAAATGAATAAGGCATTAATATGTATTGAAATAAAATTATATATATTATACTTATTCATTTTATATATCTATATTTAATATATGAAATTTCTTAATATTTTTAATGTATATATATGTATATAAAATTTATTCATTTTTATCATTAATTATTTAATTAATAAAATGTTTCTTATTTTTCTTAATTTACTCAATTTATTTTTATTTGTTTAATTTTTCATTTTATTTTGGACCTTTATCAGTGCTAAAGAGTCCCAGATGAATGGAAACTATAATCAGTGCTAATGAAGTGCTGATAAAGGATTCCTTTTGTCATCTCCATAAATAAATTGTTGATAAATGTTGCCTTTTATCATTTCTAAAGAAGAAGAACTGATAAAGTGTGCATTTTATCAGTGATTTTTTAGCACTGATAAATGGATTTATTTATCAACACTTATTTTAGCACTGATAAAGATGGACATTATCAGTGATTTTTTAAGTGCTCATAAATTCCAGCACTATTATAGGATGGTTTTTTATTAGTTTTACCTTTAACTATATGTGTATAAAATAAAAATACATTATTCCTGAAATAAATTTCCACACATAAAAAACCAACACGTTTGTAACCGAAAATATTTTTTCCTAAATCTAGTTCCCAATATTGATACTAAACATGCTCTGATACAAAATGTAATTTACCTAACCTAGAATCATGGAGATTGTGCATTATTTTATTACATTATCCTAGATTCAACCTTTATATCCCAAGGGACCGAACATTTTAGTATTTTTGGAAAACCCGATTACATTCACAGTAACCTTATTAAATTGGTAAAACATAGAATAATACAAATGAAAATTAATTTTCATCCTTGAACTCATTAAAATATCTCTTCTTCATAACCATGTTAAAATATAAAAAATAAAAGGTCGAGCATGAATTCTTAGTAAGATTAATTTCAACCGAAACAATACTGAATCAATGAGAACAAATCAATGTATCAAGGATAATAATTGTAAAACATTCCATTAAAATTAATTTATAAGGAATAATCAAAATGGAATGGTAAATAACTAAAGCACATTCCATTTAATAAATAACATGTGATTGAAATGAATCCATACATATATCAATGAAAAAAATCATGGATGACTAATAAATGAAATGAAGGAAATTATTAATAATTTGATGTTGTGTATCTAGCACATGAACCACTACCATTGTGATCTTTAATAAGATGGTTTAAGTATGTTGGTAGAAATATTTATATTCTACTTGAAAAAAAACATGAACGGTTTTTTGCCTAATGATTTTGTCTCATGATAGTACCGATTAATCAAGGGGCTTGCATTAAATTGTCTCAACCCCATATGGCTTGCATTAAATGTTCAGCAAACCATGTCATACCAGTCCAAGACATTCCTTATATAGCAAAAATTAATATCAAATGATATTTTTAAAATATTGTTTCCCATATCAATTAGAAATATTAGAATTAGAATCCCCATAATAGTAAATAATTATCAAGTGAAATATTTAATACCGTGAAGATTAAGATATTCATGATATGATATATCAATGGGGATATACACCAAAAAAATAAATATTTAGTGAATAAGAAATATCCCACAAAAATAATAGTTTGAAAAAAATCCATTACCACTTTGTAATCATTTATTTAAAAGACCACACATTTATAAAAGAAAATATTTTTTTGGAAAATAACATTGTAGACATATAAAAAATGTTTCAAAAACATTTGGGAGTCGTTATGTTGGGAAATTCCATTCATTATATATAATAAAATAAATGCTTGTAATTTTGTATGAGCAGCCATAAAGTGCCTTATTTTGGAAGATGACATGAAAATCACTTTTAATGAAATGTGTAAAAAGTAAAAAAATAGTGTAAAAAAGACTTTTAAAAATTAATGGAGAATTTTAAAAACATTTTTTGAAAAAAGATTATGAAAAAACAATCCTGTAAAATAAATATTCCCTAATGGAGACTTAAACACAAATAGTCTTCAAAAATGTTGAGACTATGAAATAAATACATATCACTTTACAATCAGTAGAATCATATTCCCATGAAATAAAAAAATTTAATGGATTTGAAAATACCATAATATTCATAATAATACCCAAAACATACATTCATTGCTGGTATATACACCACGAAAAAGAAATAAGCAGTGTATAAGTCATGTGTCCCAGATAAAAAAAGTGAGAAAAGATCTCTTACCTTGTGTTTCATTTTTGTTGAAATTACTTTAAACTCATTAATAACGGTTTTAATCATTTTAATAACTTATACCATAACTGTAATAATATTTATAATATATTTTATTATCTTCTTATAAAATCTTATTACCCGTTTGATAAAAATCTTTCATTATTTCCACTATTTCACGTGTTAATTGCATAGTTTTTTAGCATGTTTTTACTTGTTACTTATTATTCCCATTAAATAATGATTTAATCATCTAAAAAATGTAAATAATTATGTAAATATCATATATATCTATTATATATTTATAGTATAATAATCTATAATATTTGTAGACAAGAAATAAAATGAACTGTTAATGGAGACGATAGGTTATACGTGCGCATGGACGCTAATTCCATTTCCTTATCGTATTAAAAATAATGATGTTTATTATAATTTAAGTATAATATTTATGTCACATATATCACATATTTTTATTTAAAATAATCCTTAATACATTCAATGTATTTTGTGAACGAATCAAATCATTTTGAGGAGTCATTGCATATCCACAAATGAAGTTATCATAATTAGACAAAATTGAAAGAATGAAGGTAGGTTTTATATATTATCTATAAAAGATAAAATATATCATAAATACCATATATATCATAATAATTTATAGTTTCAATCATAATTCCAAACCATGAGAGGTGGTAATGGAAAAAGAGAAAACATCATTTCTTGAGGCGGTAGTTCTCCACACACATGAATGGTAAGTTTGTTACCCATTAAATGGAAGTGTGTATATGTGTAGGTTGAACCATTATTATAATAGTATATTAGAATACGGAGGTTACTATGTTTATTATATAAAGATTAAATAATCAGAAATTAAGTAGTGGGGGAAGAAATAAAACTAATGTGATCATTGAAGAACGTTACCTCATTTTTGGATAACTCATTTTGGTTTATCCCAAATGACTTCCTTGGTTGGCTTTCATCCCAAAGGGATTAATCAATGATGAGGGGATGGAATTTGGTAGGAGATATATATAGGGTTTTCTATAACCAAATAGGTTCTGTAGTGTGAATAAAAGATATGAAGATGTGCCCTTTATAGGAGGGGGAGGGGAACTTTTCGAATTCTTCAAACTTTTAAATTAATATAAATTAATTTTATATTCCAAACAGATCCAAACTGATTAATTTAGAATGTTGGATGATTATGGGTCGAAAAAAATTCATGAAATTTAAATTTAAAAAGTTTTGAATATATTTTAATCTTTATCTTTTATCTTTAACCCTTTTTTAACCCTTTTAATTTTACCATGAAATCGTGTAATTTACAATTTTATTGTCAATATAATTACTATAAAAGGATAAACAATGAATAAATGTGACATTTATGAAATTTTCGGACTTATATAAATTATTTTTCCAAATTTTATAATTTTTTGAAATTTATATCATTTAATAAAATATTATTTATTTTAAAATATAAATAATGTCAATTTTGACACTATTCATTACATGACTTCAAAAAAATATCAAAAAATAAATATATATTCAACTAATTAATTCTAAAAAATAAATAACATTTCAAATTTATATAAAAAATTCGTTGATGAAATTAATCATCCTAAATTATATTGATTTTGTTTATTTTTAATATCATTTATTTGATATTTCCTTTAATTAAACAATTACTTCATCATCATTGTGGGAGCATTTTATTAAATTATTTCTTATCTAAAAATTTAAAATAATATATCATGACTAATATAAACATTTTATATTTCCAATTAAATTTTATAGTTTAATATACATTCTTGATAACCATATATATATAAAATTTAATACTTATTTAATACAAGAGTGTGACATATTGGACTTCCCTTAGAATAAAATAAAATAAAAGCATTATAGTCATCCATGTGTATCCAAGAAGCCATAAAATCATATAAAGGAATATTTTTGTTGAAAAAACTCATCCAATGAAATTAGGAAAATTTTTTGGGTAATTTTATATTCTTTATTATATTATTTTAACCATAATTATTTGCTTTACCCATGACCATGGAAATTAAATTATTAAAAAATTTACTGTTGAACTTCCTAGAAATAATAGAAAAATAATTACATAATTTATACCCACTGATGCAAAATATGGAATATATTTTTAAGAATAAAAAGCATATATGTTCCATTAATTAATTTAAAATTAATCTCCTTGATTAAATAAGAAAACATGTTTTTAATGTGAAACGTTCAAAAGATTAAAAAAAATTTGTGTCCAATTTCAATTTAAAATTAATTACAATGACATAAATTGGATTAAATAATAATAAATTATCTAATTATAATGTTAAACAAATAAAAAATTTCACTTAACACTAAAAATTATTTATAAGAAAATGTTTTTTTAAAATAAAATGAAATTTTTTTTCTCTATTCATCAAAACATGAATCTTCTAAGATATATAAAAAACAATTCAACCAAAGCAAATATTTATTTTAATCACTAAAGTAATAATTTAATTCTTTTTTCAAATAAATTTTATAAAAGTGTCAAAAATCATATTTAAAATATTTATTTCAATAAATAAATCTAAAATTTCCTTAATAAAAATATAGGGGTTTATGCGTAAAAATGGGTTTGTTGTTATCTTATATCTATTACATCTATTGGATGGATGTAAAGAGTATTATACGGAGTATATATTACATTAATATCATTCAATAATTTTAATTAATTTAATTTAATATGATATAATGAATTTATTGGAAAAAAATAGTAATTTATAAAAACATTTCATGTATATTTAGTTGGTTCCAATATTCATTTCTAATTAATTTGTAACCAATAAATTCAACCATATATATTAATAAGTTAGTTAATACTATTCATATAAACAAAATTGTTTTCTTATTTGTATCTTATTAAATTAAATAGTAATATTTTAGTAATATATTGCCGTTTCGTAAAACTCGGCCTTGTTTATAACGTAAGACAAGTCATCGTTATGTGCAACGTAGGATTATCAACGTGTTGTGTACATTATAAGCTATCGAAAAAAAATTATTTTATTAAGAGGATACATACTGTAAAATATTTGGGTGTTATAATGACTATTGTTTTTATGTTGGTACAATTTATTAGTGTTCACAATGAATAGTAATGTTGGGGAAATTTTTTTCCACCACAGTAAGGGTAAAATGCTTTGTACAAGGTCAAAACAATGATATAAGGATTAAAAAACATCTATAAGAATTTATATATTTTAGTTCATGAGTCTACTTTGACCACACCATTAAAATATTAAAAAAACATTGAATTTTGAACTCATTATTCTAATATAACAACCTTTATATTATTTTTTGTAAAGGAAAATTCCAAATTTTCCATTTATTGGTTTTAATATCCATAATATTTTTTTATTGTTTAAAAAACATGGGAAGAATGGATGTAAAATTTCATTGAAAATATGCATATATTTTTTATGATGGTAATTTTTTTAAAATTATACTGATTAAATAATAACATTAAATGTGTACAGAACACCAAAATAGAGATTGTGTAAGTAGTTGAATATAAATCTAAATTATTAATCAAACATAAAATGTATTAACTTTTTGGGGAGAATTTTTTAGTCATGAATCTCATGGAGAGATATAATTTTTCATTAAATTATTTCTTGTTTTTATTTTTTGATATTATTTCCATTATTTTGTTAATATTGAATAAGTTAATAGTCCGAAAATTGACTATAATGACATATTATGCTATCATATGTTTTATTAAATGATTTAAAATTCATAAAATTATTATGATAATAAAATTGAATGAAATATTTTCTAAAATATAAACCATTTTCTACTTATAAGTAACATGAAATTTTAATATAAATTTCATGACCACTAAGAGTATAAACATTGATATCATTACATTAGTGTGGAGAGGGGAAGAAATAATGAAAACCTGCCCTAAATATGCATGGGGAGGCCTGAAACTAAGATTCCCTAATACCAACACTTGGATGCAACTACCAGGCTGCACCCGTAGGGAAAACATTTATATTATGATAATAATCAAAATAGTTAATAAGGGGTTAAAAATAAGATGAAATGTTTAAAATATCACATAAAATAACCAAATTTTATTAGATATTTTTATTACTACAATCCATCATCTAAAATTATTCATATATCAATTTCGTACCAGATGAATATGAAAATTAATTTATATTAATTTAATACATTATCTAATTATAAGATCTCCCCACCCCTAACTTATAGAAGGACACCACCTCTCTTATCTTCCTTAAAAATTATGAGAATCATAGATAAAAAAATTCAAAAAATGACTTATTAAATTTATTAGATAAATTCTTGAAATAATATTATTCTTCAGAGACCATTCCTATGTTCATTTACAAGGGATACAATGGAAGTTCTTTATATATGAGTTAATAATCTCAACCAAGAGTTTTCATTTTAATTATTCTTATAATTCTATAAATTTCATCGTAATTATCCAAATCTATTAAAATATTTATATCCCATAAACTAAGATGTTATTATGTTAATTTAATAAAATTATTCTTTTTGTTTTCCCCTAAAATGGTAAATGAATGTATCAATTGTTAAAATATGTAGACTTACACCTTTATAAAGTGATACGATTAATTTTCCCTCACACAATCTAATAGATATTTGCAATTAATTATTTAATAAATATATTATATTTATGATGTGATGAATATTTTTAATGGTAAAATATCATTTTTCATTATTTCCTTATTTTTGATATAAAAGGAAAGCATCATTCTTGCATATGTTCAGAATACCATTTCCATGAACAATGTCATTAATTTACCTATCTATATTTTTTGGGTTGGTTTATTATATTTATATAATGAATATATATATATAGGGTAGTTATTTCAGTTTTATCATTCTAGAGATGATGGAACCATGAGTTAGATTTCATGTCCCAAGCTAGAAAATTATAACTCACAAGAACAAAAAAACAGCTATCACACAGAAATGATGATTTTAAGAAAAATTATTTGAAAAAGGGATTTGAAATGTTATAATTGGATAATATATGATATTATAATATTGTATATATTTATGGTATATTATTATAGTAAATTTTAATTTTTTACATGTGAGGTAATTTCTTAAAAAGTAAACCACACGTTAGGTAATGGCTCTTCATCTCAATATCTTTTCATTGATACACATTTGATTCCATGAAACTATTTATTATTTTTAGGTGTATATACTTCCAATTTGATATGTTTTGAAATGTATCCTTATTAATTCATTTTATTTATCTTTACAGCTGTGATTATTTCATTAAAGGTTTTTTCATTAGAATATTGCCAAATGATAAAAGATTTGTTGTCTCAAATCATCTTCTTTATGACATTTTCTATATAATTAACTTATATAATTTTACATTGTGAAAATATTTCTGGATTTAAATGACATATAAGGTATCTAAATATTATCATGAGATAAAATTTTTAATTTAATGTTATTATTTAATTTTTCTTATGATTCAGAAACTACCAAAATGAAAAGGGTTAATTATTTTATCTTGCTTTTAATTTTTATTCTTTACGTTTTAATTTCATTTAGTGTAATATTATGTTTTTAATAATTTAAATGATCTTATATTTAATTACGATTTTGTTAACTCATCTTTTTTCATGTTTTCTTATGATTTCCAATCCTTTGTTACACAAAGAGAAATGGAAGAATGTTTTTAAGGAAACAGAACTTATTTCTTTATGTAGTTGGGAATCTATTTCATCCATGTCCATATTTTTGAATAGTTTATGAAATTTTTTTATTTATATTATCCACTAAATGATTCATGTCATTTTTAAATATGATTTTTTATTTTTATAAGATTTTAAAGAGGAATATTTTGTTTTTGTGTTTGGAAAGACACACTGTTTAACTATTTACCAAAGTGCGAAAAGATTTTTTTATTAACATAAATGACATGAGTGGATTTTCCATCCATCATGACCTTTTATATCATTGAAACTTCCATTAAAAGTATCAGAATATATTTTCAATGGATAAAATGTTCTCCGGATTATTTAAATTTATAGTTCTAAATATATATAATGAAAATTATATTTTCCATGTTTTTTATGATATGTTTTAAATGTTCATTTTTTGGTAATTTTCATCCTTATCAACATTAATTAATGATTCTCATGCTTTAATGATGATATTTACTTATAATATTATCTAAATTATTTCACAAGATAGTTTATGATGATATAGGACTTAATATTATATCTTTTTTTATTCAATGGGCTAATTAAATTACAATGACTTCTTTTATGATTATGATGATTAGATAATTATAAAACCTGTTTATTTTCCATAGTATATTCTATGAGGTATTATTTTTCTAATTAATTTATTTGAACCCATATGAATTATTTGAATCTCTGATGACCATTAATGCCCTATATCAAATATAAGGTGTCATAGATTTAAAAGACAGTGTCTGGATTTTGACATCTCACAAATGATTTTCATTATTATAGGATTTATAAATAAGATTATCATCTATAAAATTTTAATTTTTGGTTTCATTGATGTTTTCATCTATAAGGAAGTATTTTAACATTAATTTTAAAGAAAATTAAACGTTTTTCATAATGATAACCCAATAAAATAGATTCTAGAATGAAAAATCCTATCATTATTAATATCTTTCTAGATATATTATTAACAACATGAATATAGGTGAAGTTTAGAAATAACTATATAAGAGAAAAATGGATCTTCATTATGAACATTGAGAAAAGCGATTCATCTTCTTACATGTCAATAATGTAAGAAGATTCACTAAGAGAAATGTCTTAAAAGAAAAAAAAATTTTGTGGAGAATAAGGGAATAATATAACAAATTTACATGGAAATTTTAGTGTTCAATGTATAGAAATAGAACACATCCTAAGGTTCCATTTATATTTCAATTTCTTATGTGTGGGGAACATGGGATGTTTATGTGAATTTCTTAATACTAAGGATAACGCCTTGACTATGGAAGGGCATATGATATTCTAATTATTAGTGTGGAATGATGAAAATGTTTATGTATTGGTGATACCAAATTATTTTTTGTATGTTTTTTATCAATTATATTCTAGTTATAATAATCATGAAAAATAATATGATTCTGTTACTTTAGGATTTTATTTTTAATTTTTTATGAATATGTTGAATTGTACTAAAAAATGGAAATTTAATTGACTTGAAAGGTGATTGAGGGATATATGACCCTTATTATTAGATTCATGTTAAAATGGTAATGTTTAGTTAGGATAAATGGATTGTTGATATTTATAATGTAAATGGGATTGTATTGGTGATCTTGAAATAATTTATTGTGACATCCCCATCTCTAATAACCATGATCCAGTGAAAACTATATTACACATGCATATTATAAAATAGATGACATCACTATGGGTTGGTCAGTTTAGTTGTATCAACAAACATGATATATTCCTGATTCATTTTTTTATTGAAAATATAATTCTAAACATAAAAATGAAAATAATTTTTGTCCATCAAAATCATTCAACAATTCTATCTTCACATCCTGGGGAATGTTAAAAAACATAGGTGAGGTCAAATGGTCAGTAATTTTGAGTGGATCCTTGCCGGTCTCATATTGATTTAGTTTTGATAATTACATCAACCTGTAAATATATTTTTTCTAATAAATTTTTTAATTATTTCAGATTTATTACGTCAAAGTATTTATTTTATATTTTAAACAATAGTGATCAGATTCTTATGATTTTTATTCTATTGGAATGATGAGAATTTTATCTTCATTTCATCTATTTATGTCGAAATGAAATTAAATTGTTTCAATGGTTCAAAAATTCACCAAATATGTCACACACTATTCAACTGATATTGTAGTATTTAGAATAAAGTCAATTCTTGAAATATGATGATATCTCAAGACATATTAAATAGATTTATGGGAACATTATACAGCTGGATAGATAAAGAGATGATCTAAACATCATTAGTTTATGTAGAAGGTCTTATGATAAGAGGACCATCTAGTGAAAATCATCAAGCTCATGGAGTAGAACGTTGGTGGAGTGGACTAGGGGATTTATGTGCCTCAAACCACTATATATCCTTTTTTCCTTTATTTATTTCCACTTCTCACTCAACTTTAAGAGAGAATGAAAGGATCGCTTTATTTCAAGCGGGATGTTTTACTATATTCATGGTTTTTAAAAGGACATAATTCACCCCCCATATTGTGTCTTATTCATAGAAATCACAACCTAATAATTGGTATCAAAGACTGGGCTCTATATATTTCTTTTGGCTCTAACAAGCTCAAGTTAAAGATTCTGATGAAGGAAAATCTCAATGGAAAATTTCAGAAAAGGTATGTCGATGATCCATGATACTTATTTTATTGGTGATAATTATGGATGTTGGAAAGCTCAAATGACAATCTTTTTAAGAAATCTTGGTTTCACAGTTTAAATGAAGATTGTCAGACCTTGTGAAATACCTGGAGACCTAGAAAAGTGGGATACTACTAAGATAGTTGAATATTATATTAATACAAAATCCATTAATGAAATTATATGTAGTATTAGCTATGATGAATTTAACCATGTTTCTTAATGTGCTACTACCTATGAGATGTGGCAGACTATTGCGGTTGCATATGAAGGAACTGAAAATGTACGATAACTAAGGTAAAGAACTGCAAAACATAAATTTTACACATTAAAGATGCATTAATATGAGAGCATCAACCAGATGAAAAGAAGATTAACAGAAGATGTTAATGATGTTGCTGCCTTGGGAACTCCAATTATAGAACCAGATCAGGCGTTAACTGTAATTAGAGTTTTACCATATAATTGGAATGGAATTTCAGTTACTATTCGACAATCCACACTAGTTAATGAACTAAGATGAATGATTTGATCAGAACCTTGATTATGTACAAAGTAGTGATGCAAGGAAAAACATATAATAATAAATCTATCAAAAAGGAAACAACTGCACATAATGTTTCGATGGATGAATTTTATAATTCAGATTCTAGCCATTCAAATTCAAGTGATCAGCCACCACATATTGCTAAAAATGTTGGAATGTTTTATAAAAGGAGATAAGAGAAATTGATGTTAAATAAAGAGAAAGAATTCAGATGCTACAAGTGTAAAAAGAAAGGTAATATGAGACCCAATTCTCCATTGCATAATGCTCAATGGAACGCTGAATTTAAACAAAAAGGAAAGAAATTCATGAAGGCTACTAGAAATTAAAATGATGATTCATGTGATGAATCTATTACAATCTTAGAATATGATCAAGAAAATCAAAATATTAATGATTTTTTTATGGATTATGCTGATGAGGTACAATCTTCTTACTCTAAAAGTTCTAATTCTGAATGTTTTTATTATAATTAACTTAATAATATATGTTTTGTGCTTCATGATAATTTTTATTCCATAAATAAAGAGAATAAAAATATTATAAAATCTTATGATTCAATTTCAATTTATAATGAATGTTTGTCAAAATATATTATCGATTTAAGATAAAATTCATCCAAATTTTTTATGATCTCCATGAAAGTAAATTTAAATAATTTTTGGATGAAGTTGATAATTTAAATAAAGACTCAATTATGATTATTAAGGGAGATAATTATTTGAATCAAATTCTTGGAAAAAATAAAATTCACAAAAGAAAACTCAGTATTAGGAGTAATGGAGAAAAACCAAAATTCTATAAAAATTATGTTGTTCCTGGTTCAAATAGAAAAAACATGACTACTGTTAAATGTTTAAATTGTGGTATTAATGGACATTATGCTAATGCTTTTTATTTTATAAAACCCCAATTTTGTGGTGTAAATCATTTTCATTATGCGAATTCATTATCTAGCTTTAATTATAACATTATTGATCAAAATAAACCTATTTGGTTAACTAAATCATTAATTGCTAACACTACCGTGCCCAAAATTATATGGTTACCAAAATGCACTTGTATTTGACATATTGTAGGTATGTTCCACTGAACGTCATCATTAAATCCTCAAATGGATGTTTGAAAATTAGTAGAATTTTCTATATTGTTATTTTCATTATATTATAAAGAAGATTCATTAAATATGGAATGTATAATCCAGGTAGTATTTTATTTACAATTATAATATTTAATTTAAATTAAATATCTATTTTATACAAGGGGGAGTTTTTTTCCTTATCTTTTCTTCCTTTACATTAAATTATTCTTATTCTTAAACTATTAAGTATTTTCATTCTATTATTTTAACAAATGAATTAATTTATTGATTAATTTGATTAATCAATGACCATCAAATGTTCTATTAATATTTTATATAGATGTTTATCTTGCGTGTAAGCATATATTTGATTTTTGACTATTTAAATTAATTACATGTGATTAATTAATCTCTTATTAGTTGTGAAAAATTAGTTTATTATTAGATTTGAATGTTTTTCTCCTTTATGACACATGTAAAATCATTTTAATTATCATTATTTTTTTTAATATTTTGTAAATATTTTAATTAAATTACTATAATTAAATTATTTAAAAATCCTTTACTATTTTAATTAATTAATTAATTATTTAAAATACTATAATTAAATTCATTGAAAATCATTTATTTGAATTCATTTAATATCATCAATAATTATTTTAGTCTTAGGGGGGGGGGGGGGTTGTTCTAAATATTTAGCATCGGTTTAAATGTTTCATTATTATGGCATGAATTAAATGGTTTAGCATATTCATTACAATAATTTGTTATTCATTTAATAATAATATATATGTTTTCATGGCTCCTTGATTATCTCTTTTTATCTTTTTGAAGGAATCATGAAATAAGGCACAATTTATATTATGGTATGTATTTAAATCATATTTTTAAATAAGTCAACTTTTTAATTTTTAAACAATAATTAAATTATATATATTTCAAATTAAAAATATTTAAAAAATTTAATATTTCAAAAATATTTTTTTGTTTTTCATAAAAAAAATATTATTTTTCAAATTTTAAATACATAAAGAAATATTATTTTTCAAATTTTAAGTACTTATAAAAATTATTTTCAAATTTAAAATATATATTTAAAAAAAATTATTTTTCCAATTTTTAATATGTTAAAATTCTAACTGTTAGGTTTTAAAAAATTAAAAAGGGGGAAGAAAATTTAGTTTTCAGATTTTATTTTATTTTATATTATATTATTTTATTTAATTTTATATTTACTTAATTCTCAATGTCCAATTCTTTATAAAATGGGTAAATTTATTGTATTATATAATTTACTCCAGATCATTTTTTTTATCTTTATGAAAAGGGGGAGGAAAGTTCGTAGTTAGTTAGGGTTTTGTAATTACCAAAAAAGGGGAGATTGTTGACTGGATCCTTGCCATTCTCATGTTAATTTTGTTTTGATAACTACATTGACACATCAATATTTGTTTTCTAATAACATTCTTATGTATTATAGATTTATTATGTCAATGTATTCATTATATATCTTAAGAAAAAATGATAAAATTTTTAAGGTTTTTATTTCGTTGGAAATATGGGAATTTTTTCTTCATTTTATCTGTTTATGTCGAAATCCAATTCAATTGTATCGATGGTTCAAAAATTCACTGATGCTATTACAAGATGTTCAAGTGACAATGTAGTTTTTAGCTTAAAGTAAACTTGGAAAAATGATGATATCTCAAGTCATATTGAATGGATTTTTTGGTGCATTATACCGTTGGATATATAAAAAGATTATGTAAATATCATTAGTTTTTGTTGAAGGTTTTATGATAAGAGGACCACCTATTGAAAATCATCAAGATCTTGGAGTAGAGAATTGGTGGAGTGGACTAGGGGATTTTTGTGCCCTGATCTAGTATATAACCTTGTGTTATTTTCCGTTATTTATTTCCACTACTCAGTAGACTTTAAAAGAGAAGGAAATGATCCCTTCATTTTAAGATGATTACATTTTCTCTAAAAGAGAACCTTTTGATATTCTCTTAAGTACCCTAGGGTTAGTCTTTTTTGAAAACAAGAACCTCTATAATGTTTTTAAGAAAATTGTGGACATATTTTTTGATTTATTTGTCTAGAAAAATGGATCAATAGGTGTAATGATGTGAGGGGTGGATGTTCCCTTTTATAAGCCAGGTGGGCGGCACACTTGTAATTTTTCTATGTTATAAAATATAACTATGTAACATACATGATAATGTGGCTTAATTTTGAGTCTACTTCCATAATTAGGTAATATTGTGTCCATATAATATAATACTAAAGTATTTGGACTTGTTTTAGAGCCATTGTAACCCTTAACACATTAGAATATCCCATATTAAACATGCTCTAACCATAACCATGGTAAACAAATTTTACAATTTAAACTATTCATAATGAAAAAATGGATGTTACATCAATCAATTTTTTACATGTTTATTTCAAATGTTTATTTTTTTATAAAATTCCATTCATATAATTTGAAGTAATTAATTTAAAAATAATCCCACAAACAATGTCGAAAAAATAGTGTTTCTTGAAAATACATTTTTCAAGAATAAGATGATCTTAAATTAAATTCATGACTATAAATCATATTAATATGAATTTAAATTCACATATTTATATATATAATATAAAAATTTAATATAAATCATTACTTATTAGATTTATTTTATTTATTTAAAATAGAGCATCATTATGCACTTAAAATTTGTTTTCAAAAAGTATACCTTTTTACCTGAAAATGATCATGTATTTACATGTATGCGATTAATGATAAATAAACAATTGATTTTGTTTATTATGATACAAAATATTAAATAAATATAGGATTTTTTATCTACAATATTTTCAATTATTCAAAATAGGTTATTTGTAAGGTAAAATTTCAAATATTAATTTTAGATTTATTTAGATATTCTTTTTTTCAAAATCAATACTCATCCTTTAAAATTATAGTTTTTATGTCATGAAGTTTAAAATTGATACTTTTTCTAAAATTGTATAGATAATAAAATGTTCACTGACTATAATTGAAGCTCTAGTTTTACATTCTTCCATCATTCAAAAATTTCATCCTTAGAATTTTCTTGGATATTACTTCTTAACAAATGTGGGTGGTTCTTCTTCATAACAACTTCTAGATATTGAATTGCATCCCCTATATTATGATTTAAACAATGTACCTCTACCATTCGGCTCATCCTATTCCAAAAAACTTGTACTATTATGTTATGATTTTGGATTATCTCTTAACTATAAGAAATATGTTCTTCCAATTATATTTCTTCAAATGTGAGAACCTTAATGGGATCCAGTGTTAACTTACATTACAATGTGATATGGAAAAAATAATGTATATGAGATATTATTAGTGTGTTTATAAAGGGTATCCCCAAATATAATTCATTAATGAATTTAAAAATATTTGATATACCTGGGGCTCATTTTTCCTTTCTTACCACACCTTATAACACCCTTTCGAGGAGTTACTTTAAGAAAAACATAATATCCCTTGTAAAATTCTAAATCATTCATGTGATTATCATCATATCTATTTTTAATTCTTTGAGCTACTATAATAATTTTATTAATAGTCTTTTTGGATATCGTTGTATCCTCAACATTTTATGGTCCTACAAGCATCCATTCATGGACTACATCCCAAAGAATGGAAATAACGAATATATTTTCCATATAATACTTCATATGACTCAATTTGAAAAAAAATTTAGAATATATTTTTATAGAAAACCTCCAAAAATAGTGTACAACAATCCAAAATATCATTAAAATCAAGTGAGCACAACATCAACATATCCTATAATGATTGAGTAGTTCGTTCAGGTTGTCCACCATTTTATGGATGATAGGTGATGCTCAAATAATCATCAGTATTAAGATTCATCTGGTGAAATTTAAAATATATCTATGTAAATAATAGATAAAAATAATTTAAAATTAATATTAGTGAACCATTATTTATTAAAAAGTTTATTAGAAAGAGTAATCTGAGGTGCTCAGGGGGAAAATTTTCACCTGTTTCAAGGAAATGTGTAGACATGGTAACGTATTCAAAAATAACCTACAAGGAACCATTAATTGTTAGATTATTTGAAAATATAGTGAAAAAGTCCTCTTTAATTTCATCTTGTTTTTGACATAGTAATATGTAAATGTTTTGTGAATCCTTTTTTATTTTTATTAGCCAATTTATATAGAAAAAACATGAATATTTACTCATAATATCTAATTTTCAATATTATATTATCCAATAAAATATGTTCCATCTTATCACTAGTTATCCTGGTCCTAAAAGGATGTATATTGAAATTTAGTATATGAGCAATATCATATAATTATATTTTCATTTTTGGTATATAAGTAAGAATTATAATCCTCACATATTTTATAATTCAATATTAATTGATGAATTCTCCAAATTCTTCATCTTTCATGATGTTGATTTTCTTTTGAATATTCTCAACATCATATTAGAAATTTTTAACCTTTCCCATAAATATTGTTTTCAATAATTTGGATAGGTAGTGATGTTTACTCTTCCCCAATAATTCCCATTTATATCAACACTAAATCAGTTAATATTGGATCTCAATCATTAATTATTTTGGGATGTACTTCAGGATCATATATTTTTAAGGAATCCTCTACCTTATTTTCCTTCCCCACATGGTATTTTAATTATGAATAATAGTTTTCTAGTAGATTAACCCATCCCCTTTACCACATATATCTCTATTTTTATGAAAATATTTATTTCAGACTCTTATAACATATTTATATGTCAAATATTTCAATAAAGAGATAATATCACTATATATAAAAATTAATGACTATAGCCTCCAACTCAAGATAGTCAGTCAGATAGTTCTTTTCATGTTTCTTTAACTTCCTTGATTCATAATAAATAAATTTATCATTCTACATAAGGACACACTCGACTACTTTCTTTGGTGAATTTCAATATATAAAAAATTCATCATTACTCGATAGTAGAGTCAATATCATAGTATTGAACAATATTATCTTTAATATATCGAATTACTATTCACTTTCCTTTTAACACATGAGTATAACCCCTTTACATGTATGTTGTTTTAATTGGATAACCATTTTGTCAAAAAAATTGACAAATCAATGATAGTAGCCTTCCAATCCAAGGAAGCTGCAAACCATGATTATGTTCATCAGTGTATGCCATTTTTTGAGTTCATCTTTATTCAAAGGATTATCTGAGATTCCATCCACAGAGACAATATGGACATGAAAAGAAACTTCATGAAACCAAAATTCCATTACTCTAAATTTCACTAAGATATTATTTTCTCTAAGAGTCTTATGAATTATTAACAAGTGATATTCATGGTACCTATAGTTATTATACTACACCAACATATAAGTAAAAAAACAATGAAATAATTATGAACATATTCCTTTAATACACAGTTGATCAGATTCATATAAATAGAGGGTGATTATTTAAATAGAAAATTAATTTGTATAAATTTATGACACCCATACCGAAAAAAACATAATTCCTTTTGAATATAATTATTTTATAATTTCAATTGATTATACCCATAATTACAGTAAATCATTTAAAAATATTGATCTGTCTGAATTAGATTGAACTTATGATCAAAACAAGGTAGTTGATACATGTTATTTATTACAATAGAATTGATTTAACTATAATCAATGTGATGATTCATAGATATATATTTAATTTTAATGGAATGAATTGGGTATCCACATGGTGGTACTATAGGTTGTTTAAATACTTCATTACACCACATATGTATTTTTTTTCGACCCCACTTATTCTACTATTGCTATTCTATCCTGGTTCATTCATATAGGTCACACATAAGTGAAAAATCAATTGTAATGTAAAATTTATTATCTTGTGTATGTCAAAGTAATTCAAAAAAATAGAGCAATGCATTATAGTACAATGGGAACATCCTCAATTTTAATATTACATTTCACGTTAATCGATTCCTTCGGATAATCTTCCACCCAAATTTCAATCCAAATATTTAGTTTCCCTGAACGTAATAGTCCAAAGAGAGTGTCTACTTCATTACATTGGAATAAGATATAAGGAACCACAACCTAATTTAATGAATACATTAGTAGTCTTGGTAAACTATATACATACTTAAAATTGACATTATATTTGAACAGATAAAATCCCCAATGATTTTTATTTTATAATTCCATTAATTGACATCAAGTATCCCTATATATCAATAAAAAATACATCCTAGTATCCTCTAGAAAAAAATATTTGGGTGAACTCAGATTCTTAGTAAGGGTAATCATGCAAAGGAATCTATGAATAAATATGTTTTAATCAAAATGGAAATGAAAATTACTCTAATGACATGCTATTTAATCAATAACATGATCATAAACTGGAAGGATTAAAAGGATAGAAATTAATTCCATTTATATAATCACATATGCATTAAAAATAATCATGATTTTTATAAATAATCTCTTAATAACATGGAATATCAATAACTAATATGATAATAATGGAATGAATAATGTTGGATATCTTAAACATATCATTGAGAGCTCATGAAAATATTTATAATAACATTGAGGCATTGTGCCAAGACACTATATACTCTTAAGGATTCGTTCCAAGATATATAACGTTTTTGAGGATTCATCCAAATACATCGAATATATTTGAGGCTTCATTTAAAGAAATATATATAAATGGTCAATGCCTCATCTAAAACCATATCTAGTTTTTCTCATGAATCCTACCAATGCATCAAAGGGTTATCTATAAAGGGACCCCCGATCCATTACTAAGTAGAATTCATTTCTCATATGAAATTGGTGAAGTATTATCATAATAATTTTGTGTTAAAAACTAACATATAAAATGTTAAATATTACTCCAATCAAATAAACATAATCATTAACCATCAATATTATGATTGTGAATTGTATCTGAATAACACATCCATAATCAAGTTGATCATAGAACATTAAAAGAAATAAAATGGATGGAATAAACACAACATATACCATATGTATCATAATTTAATTTAAGGGTTGATTTCCTCAATGAATAAAAATATCTTGAAAAAAAATCTGGAGGAAAATAACATTTCCATTTTAAAAATAATTTTTTAAAAGTAAAAGTTCATTTTTTTAAAATTACATTTAATTTAATATTACCTTTAAATACATGTAAAATATGTTTTAATTAATTTTGTACTCACTATGGTAGGAATTTCTTTACATGACCTACATATTAAAGAAACGAATCCATTCACATTTTTAATAAAATCCAAATATGAAATGTTTTGAAAAAATACATTATGATTTTCATCAAAACATATTATAAAAGTATAAATATGTAAATTTTTTTAATAAATAAATTTTAAATGGATAAAAATATTTTAAATCCATTTTTAGTAAATGTGGGTTTTTGATGGAAACAGATTATTGAATGAAGATATAAATAAACTTGAATTTTCTTAAAAACAATTTTCAATAATTATAAGTATTAAAGAGTACGGAAATGGAAATAATGCATGAAAAAATTATTATAAACTAGAGGATAATAAAATATATTTATTTAAATACATAAATATCAAATAATTCCCATAAGGGAGACATAAACTGAAACAATCTCGAATAATGATGGTATTGAAAAATAACCCCTTAACACTTTGGTAACTTCTGAATCATTAGCCATAGAAAAGAAATAACATTAATTGAAATTTTTAATAGAAGTTAGATAAATGAAATAATGATATTTCATAATAATTGGGTAGTATATACACCACCCAAAATAAATAGGTGGTGAATATGGTATATGTTTCATGAAGGTAAAAGCAATACGATAAACCCTTACCTCATGCTTCCTTTTGGGTGATAATTATTTAATATAATCTATAGTGGTTTAAAAATTTTATTAACTTACAATAGAGCCATATTAATATTTATAATATCTTATATGATCCTTTTATAACAACTTATCACCCATTCGTTAATAATCATTCATTATTTACATTGTTTCAGGTGTTAATTGCCTTGTTTTTTCATTCATGCTTTATCATGAAAGTTCATCTTTTTGTGCATATTATCTAGTTCCATAATATCTAGAATAGTAATAATAAAATAATAATAATATTTTTATGTTAATTATAGTTTTAGAACCCATGATGAAACAAATTTATGAATAATGAAGCATATTATGATCATAGAGACGATAGTCCTTACGTACACATGAGCTACATTTCCATTTTTCAACGGTCATTAAGGAAAGGAGGAATGTAATATTTTATCATTCTTGAATGATCATAATATAATAACACCCACATTATATACTTATATATTTTAAACATGTGTTGTGGTTATTAAAAGATAGTACCATGGATTTGTGATGGAGGTAGTCCACATGTAAACGAACAATGTTATACACTTTGAAGAGACTGAAAAGGTTAGAAATAAAATGATATATTATATTTATAGAATGATAATTATGGAATTAATTTTATAATTATTTCATTTATATAAAATATAATAATTAAACTTATCAATATGACCTTCCATTTAAAGCGTTAGTGATAGACGAATCACATTGTTTTTTGAGGCTGTAGTCCATCATACACACGTGCCACATTATCGTATCCCCTACAGAATGGAACATAAAAAATGTATATATGATATAGTTACTAAAAAGGTATAATTTTTAAATAAATATTTTATAAACATAATGTTAATTATCTTAGCCAACCCTGATTGGTGGTAATAGAAAAACATATGACATCACTTCGCTAGGTGGTAGTTGTCCATACACTAGAACTATGATTTCATAACCCATTTGATGGAAGTAGATAAGGTTTAGAAAAAATGAATATTATAAAAAAATTCTAGTATTTTAATGGTACTTATTTTATTATATAATTATGGTTTAATAAGAATTTAAGGAGGTGGAGAATAAAATAAAATAAAAATCTTGTTGAAGAACATTACCTCTTCTTTGAGTATCCTATATAGGTTTACAATATAGCCTTCAAAGGACACCTTTCAACCAAAACTACATATTCTAGAATGAGGAGAGGCATATTGGGAAGTTATTAGTGTGTTTAATTTTGGATCCAAAATGGATCAATGGTGTGATAAATAGAGGAGAGGCGGTGGCCATTTTTTAGTGAGGCTAGTGAAAACTTGTAATTGTTTTTAAAATTATTCAACCATACATATATTTTTATCTTTCCACAAGCTTATAAAATGGACCTTTCTGGATCCTATACGAGATAAGGTCATGATATATCCAAAAAGTAGTTTTTGGGAAATTGTTTGGGTCATTTTAACTGTTATATTATTAGTTTAACCCCTCATTAAATCCATTTTTTACTTTAACTGTGGAAATTATATTTTTCTATCATAACTATTCAGTTTGTTCAAAAACTAATTTTAAATAATTATAAATAACAATTATTCTAATAAAAATATGGATCCAATTTTTTAAATTCAAATAATCTAAGTTGATTTTATTTTATTTTTAATTATTCTTGCTAACGTGACAAGAAAGCTAGTTTTTGAAGAGAAAATGATCAAAAGTTTAGAACGTTTTGTATCATAAATCAATATGAAAATTATTACATTGACCAAAATTGGGTTAATTGATATAGAATTGAACTAATATTACATAAAAAACAAATTAATGTATTATTTACCATTATAAATAATTTAAACAAAAATATAGTTTGAAATTAATAATAAATATTTTCATTATCCATCAAAAATGAAACTTTTTAAAAAAATCCAAAAAAATCACTCTAATATACTTTTTTACTCCATTTTAGAAAAAATTCCTATTTTTTAAAATAAAATTTATAAATTATGTAAAAAATAATTTTAAATTATGTGTGCAAAGTGTGACTAATCCCTTTTTTAGAAAAATATAGTTTTCAGAACATATTTCATTTTCTTTTAAATGGTTCTTATTTTAATGCTGATCAAAAGATAACAACTACTTTTTTTAAATATATATATTCTTATGTCAGATAATCTGATTCATAGTCACAATTCTAATTAATTGGTTATAACTTTAATATTATATAATAATAGTAATATTATATTGTAGTTTGGTAAAAATCGATCTTGTGCGTAACCGAAGCCAAACTCAGTGTTGCGTGTAATACATAATTTTGATGATACTGAATTAAATTTTTAGATATAAATTTAATCATAATGTATTAAGGTGTATTATTCTATTATAATCTCATTGTATCATGTCATATATGGTATCAAATACAATTCTATTCTTTTAAAATTTCAGGTTGTTAAATTATCCAAACAATAAATAAATTGAACCCTCTAAATTTAATGTTGATCTCGATAATCAAGGGATTAAAATTTGAAATTATTTATTTTGAAAACCCACATTGTTAAAATTTTAAATAAAATTTCATATTAATAAGATATAAATGTTGTGAAAATCATATGGAATAATATATACTAGGTTTCCCTAATAGAATATATGTGGGAAGTGAAAACATAGACATAGAAGAGAAAACTAACTCCCAATTAGTTATGGGGAGTGACATAGGTATTTGATCACAAGAATGTGGGTGATATAGAGATGGTTAATGACCAAAAATCGATAAAGTAATGAGGAATGATGATAGTCATTTATATAGTAAAATATGATGATAATAAGACAATATTTTAATTCAAGATGTTTTTTCTATGTGGGGTAATTCCTCTTCAATATAGATTAGAAAAATATGAAAATGAACTTACATTATATATCTCTATTTAATTGGAAAAAATTAATCTTTTGGATGCACTTGGATCATATCCAATTCATTACCTACTCGAATATATGATCTTATAAAAAACTAATTTTTAGGCCTGATGCACTAAAATTAAATTTTAATGTGTCATAAGAACCATAAAAGTGTTTAAAAATCATTATTTATATCTATAAATAAAACAATATGGTAATGAAATTTTATCCAATCTCCATATAGTGAGTTAATACATTTATCTCTAAACAACATCCAATGATGAACATAAACCATTTAAAAAATGTTTAACCTCGTAAACCTATCAAAAGATTAATATCCAAAACATTAGAATAAATGCCAATGAATTTCCATAATTAACATACCATTAACCCCACAAACAACATTAAGTATCTCTTAATCATCACACAACAAATATGTGAATACCACTATCATTTATTCTCGTGAATGATGGTTAAAACATGAATTACCATAAATCCTTATTGAAAACAATCATTCTTCCTTATTCCTTAATTGAAAAAAAATATTATTGGTTATATTCCTTAAATCCATATATGTTTTTAACTCTCTCAATTATAGCATGAACCACATTCTCAACAAATCAAAAATAAATTCCAAGTTAGTCAGTACTATCCATTTTAATTTATTTGTATCCATTATCTATTTATCCAAACATCATTATGTCAATATAATAAATATATTAAAAGGTATATTTCTCATAATAATCTGTTTTACAAGAAGTTAAACATTCCCCAATATCATTTTCTTGGTCTTCGGTACCATTCAACAATTTCCCTCAAATACTTTAAGAGAAATTACTGTATTAAAATTATTATATATTTCATAATTCTAATAACCAGGATATCAATGATAAAATACTCAAATGACATAATTCGTGAATCCAAACACACGAATATTAATCATTCCACATTGTATTTGGTTGAAGATTAATATTTACCTTACACCCTAATATACATTTGAGGTATATTTCATTGATTCTTGGGGAAATCATTTTGATGCGACCCACTTCCTTATAGTTGAATCATTGAATACTGGAAACATTTTTATTACTGTGGGAGTCATGATCATGGTTTCCTTTTCCCCTAAACCTAAAAAAATATCATTTTCCATTAAACCATGTACCAAGGTGTTTCCTTCCAAAATTACAACATTTAAAAAATTATATATCACTTTATTCCATTTATCCATCATTTTCTCCATTGTTTTTTTCTTATATTTTCTCCTTTCAAAGCCTTAATACCTAGATAATTACCTATCTATCCTGTTAGCATAAGGTAATTTTTTCTATTATTAATAGTATTTTTGGGAGACTATGTACCTTAAAAAACTTAACTTAAGACCATAAAAGGGGAAATCATTCATACTCTATGGATTACATGGATTGATGCGGTTCCCATTCCTCATACTAGTCGCCATTTCTAAATGAATACATGTAGTACATTAGTTCTTGTCATTATGAAAAATAATGTATAATACCAAAATATCTGAAATATATTACATAAATTGAAACATTCAGGCATAGGAAATTTCATATTCATAAATTTGTTTTTTTGGTATATCCCTATATAAAAATCCTTTATAATGCATTGAGAGTAAAATGTGAATTATCCAAAGAATATCACCCAAGATTGCCAAACCAGGTGTGCAATATGTCCATTGTCATTGATGTGGTGATGATCAAGTCTATCCCAATGTTCCCTTTTTAGAGTTATTACCCCAAGGTACCTCTATTCCAGAACCACGTCCACCTGTATTATCTTGAGAAGGAATTATTTACTAGAAAAGCCACACAATATCTAACTTGTTAAAACAATGTTATGTTCTTATATACTTATCCAAAAAGTGTTTCAAAGGGTTATGTTCCCCAATATATGTTTTCCCTAAATCTAGTTCCCATGGTTTATACTAAACATTCTCAAATACTAATGGTAGAACCCCTATCCCCAACGGCCCAATGCCAATTTCTACTTTATTACATTCTCATAAAATATAATGAATCACATCCCAATGGGTGAAATAGTTTAGTAAAAAAATTTAAACTAGATACATACCGGGAATTCACATTAAATTTTTAAAAATAAAATCCATAATGAAATTTCATTAGTAATTCGATTAATCCCCTTAGCATATCCCTATATATCAATAAAAATATACATTCAGCTATCCCGGGTAAAATAAAACATAAGAAAGAGGTGATCTTAGATTCTTATTATGGAAAAGAGTATAACAAAATCTATGAATAAATTAGACATAATCAATATGGAAAAGTAAATAACTCAAAACACATTCCATTTAATCAATTTCTTTACAATAATATGGAAGGAATAAAATATGATAAATTAATTCCATATGAATGATCACACAATTGTGAAAAATAACCAGATATGTTCTATCTAATCAAATAATCACATGGAATAAAAATAACAGAAGTCATAATGATGGATTAAATAATGATGGTTATCTAAAACATAATGTTTGAGACTCATGAAAGGTCATCTAATATGGTTGAGGGCTTGTACCATGACATATAATACCATCAATGTTTCATGAAAATACCTCTAATTCATTTTACACTTCAGTCCAAGGATTCTAATACCATCGAGTCTTCATTCTAAGACATCTATATAAATTAGTATGGCCTTAGCCAGAACCATATGTAGTTGGTCTCATTATACCTAAAAATGTATCGAGGGAAAATCTATACCATCCCCACCACCACCTATTGTGTCAAATTAATTACTAAAATTAATGGGGTGAAACATAATCAATATAAACATTCGAATCAAAAACTAACATACAAAATTTCAATACATACCCCAATCAAAAAAACATAAGCATAAAAAAATTAGAGTAATATGTTGAATGGCATCAGAATAGCACATCCACAATCAAACTGATAAAAACCCATCCAAACAAATAATGAGGATAAATTCTATTCAATATATCCCTATTGGATCATATTTAAATTTAAGGGTTGATGTAAATGATGAATAAAAATATAATTACTACCGTTATTATGGAAAATATTATTCTAATTTTTAAAATGACATTAAAAACTAAACTTTTACAAAAAATTGAATATATATTGTTTATATAACTATATAAAACATGAAAAATGAGTGACAAATCATTATGTGTTCATGATGTTCTAAAATTCTGTACATACCGTACATGTTAAACCAAATATTCCTTCTACATTATTAGTAAACGACAAAAGAGCATGGTTTTGAAAAAGACATAAATATTATTTTGAAGAAAAATTTTAAAATTAAAAATAGGTAATAATTTCATTATGAAATCATTTTCAATAGGTTAGAAACAATTTGAAAACCATTTTAGAAAACATGGGTTTTGATGAAAACATGTTTCTAACCAAAGAGAGAAATAATGTTGGATTTTCTTAATAACTTTTTCTTAGTCAATTCATGTAAAAATGTGTGTAAAAACTGGTAATATTACTTGAAATTTTTGATTGATAACTATTTTATAATAAAAATTATTTGTTTAAAAATTTCAATATCAAATAATTCTATTAAGGGTGATGTAAACATAAACAACCTCGAATAATGATGAGATTTTGAAATAATACATGAACGCTATTGTAACTTCTGAATCATATGCCCCAAAAAAGAAATAACATTAAATGAAATTTATAATTACATGAAGGTAAAATAATTTATAATATTATTTTAATAGGGTCATTATATACACTACACAGTTGAAATAGGTGGTGAATATGGTTTATGTCTCATGAAAGTAAAAGTTAGATGGGAAACACTTAACTCAAGAATCTAATTGCGTAAACATTATTTAACATCCTATATAGTTTTCAAAAAAAATTATTATCTTAAAAAATAACCATATTATTATTTATAATATTTTTTATGATCATAATGTAACATCATATCACTTGGTCATTTATAATAATTCATTATTTATAATGGTTCATGTGTTAATATCCCTCTTTTCCCATCCATTCATTTTCATGAATATTCCAATTCATGTGAATTTTATATAGCTAACTCATCTAAAAAATAAAAATAATTACATAATTATCATATTTTTAAATCAGTTATAATTTTAAAAACCATCACGAAAATGGTTCTGAAAAATGAAATTTGTTACGATGATGGAGATGGTAAGTCATACATACGCATGAGGGACATTTTCAATTTCAACGTTCATTATGAGTATAGGGTATGTAATATTTTATAATACCTGAATGAAATTAATATATTTAATACAACATTATATACTTATAAACTTCATCCATGTGGTGGGGTAATCAAAATAGATTCACATCACTTCGTGAAAGCGACAATCCACACATACACAAATGATGTTATCATATTTAAGTGAGTGAAAAGGTAAGAAATATAATGATATATAATATCTATAGAGTGATAATTATGTGAATATTATAATAATTATGTCATGTATATCACAAATAATTATTAAATTTATCCTTATTTCCATCCATTTAATGTGTTAGTGAAAGACTAATCACATTGCTTCTCAAGGCAGTAGTCCGCAGTACATACGAGCGACAATATCATATAACCTAAGGAGTGGAACATAAACTGTTATATATAATTTAACCAATATAAAGGTATAAATTTTTTAAAAATGTCATATATATACTCTATATCCCACAAAATAAAAAACATTTATTGGTGATTATGGGAAAAATTACATCGCTTCGCAAGACGGTTGTCCGCCATACACATGAACAATGATTTTGTAATCCATTTTGTTGAAGTGGAGAAGGTTTTAGGTAATATAATTATTTTAAAAAACATAAAATAATATTAAATATAATAATGATTTTATATCTTCATGGTTTAATAATAATTTAAGTAGGTGGAGAATTAAATAAAATTAAAAAAACTCTTTGTAGAACATTAGCTCTTCTTCAAGTATGCTCTTTAAGACTGCACTAAAGACCCAAAAGGATGGATTTCATCAAAAAATGAGGATTATAGGATGTGGGGAATAAATTTATATATTTATTTATCCTATTATTCCCAAAACAAAAATGTTTTTAAGTATTTAAGTAGAGATGAGAGTGGGTGGCCTATTATAAGTGAGGTCAGTGGCACACTTGTAATTGTTTGAAAATATTTAATCATACGCACATTTTTATCATTCAAAAAGTTTCCAAAATGGTCCATTATTGATACATTAAGACATATGGTCGAAATAAGGACTTCTAATGTGTATTGTAAAAGTATTTAGATCATTTTTAACACATATCTTCCTAGTTTTATCCCATAGTAAATCCATGATCAACTTAACCGTGGTAATAAATTTTAACTGTTTTCCCTATTCATTTTGGTCAAAACATTAGTTGATCTCACTATAAATTATAAATTATTATTATTCCAAATTTGGAATCCTTTTTTAAAAATTCATATCCCAGATGTGAAAAAATATGGTATAAAGTTAATCTCATGGGTGCGACGAGAAAGAGATTTTTAAAGAGAAAACGATCACAAGTCTACAATGTATTTATTTACAAATTCCATATGAAATCAATTACATTGATAAAATTTAATTTATTGATATAAAATTGAACTAATTTTACATTAAATATAATAAAAAATATAATTTTACATTAAATTGTGATTAAAAAATGAATATTTTCAATTAAAATTCAGTATTCCTCATTATTCATTAAAAATGATGCTTTTTAGAAAAAATAGAAAAGTTAACTCTAAGATAATATTGGTACTACAGTTTTAAAAATTATACTTATATTTAAAAATAAATTTTATAAATGTTTTAAAAATTAATTTCAAATTATGTGATTAGAACACGATTAATATTTCTTTTAGAAGAAATACAATTTTTTAGAAAATAATTCTTTTTGTTTTTAATGATTCTGATTTTATAACTAATTTATAGATAAATTATAAAAATTTGTAAAATATATATTTTCATCAGTTAGTATATCCTATGAATACCCTCCATTTTGTGGTATGGGTGATAAATTTCATACTGAATAATAATATTAATAGTATATTGTTGTTCGGTAAAATTAATTCATGCATGTAACAAATGATAAAATTAGTGTTTCATGTAATGAAATATTTTCAATAGATTGATATTATTTTTTTAAAAAATATCTTAATATATAGTGGTGTTATATTATATTCTACGTTAGGTGTTTCATTCCACACATTATATCGAATATAAGGCTATTATTTTAGAATTTCATGATATTACAAAAATCCACAAGTGGTGGATTCATACATAACCCATATGATAAAGTTTTCCCTATAATGATAAGGAATTTTATATCTACATCATGAATAGTCATCTCTTTATCGTTGAAGTAAATTTTTTTCATAATAAATTGTAATTCTATCATTAATAATGATTATATAAAAGAAAACCATATATATATATATAACGATCTTGTAAACAAGAAATGTATATCTTTGTGAGATAATGGTAATTGACTGACAGATACTTTTTTCAGTAAGATTTCAACAAATAGTATTGAGTGGAATCTCCCATATTATGGATCTAGTAAAATTTTTAATTTACATAGAAAACATGGATGATATAAATGAGGGAAATGATCATTGAATCAAATAATGAATTTAATAAATTTGAGGATATAACTAAAATACCCACCGCTAAATATTTTAGAACATCAGACTCGACTGTATTGATAACATAAGCTTGGACATCTCCCATTGGCCCCTTTTGGGGTCATTTCCCTGGATGCATTAGTCATTTTTATGAATAATACCCCATATATCATTATTTCAAGAACTGGATAATAGTTGTTACATTAATTTCCTAGCATTAATTTTCTAGATATCCCATATATCTATACATTTAACAAATACCATGGACCATTATGGGTTTTATAAGATGTTTTTTCCAAAATATTTATTTATTTAGAAATTAATTCATTACACTCTTCATTTTTCGATGTGCTCTATTTTTTATTGTATTGAGTTGGCCTATTATTCTATTTATTTACATTCATGATATATTATCTATAAAATTCATTTTATATTTTGATTGAATATATTACATTTTCATCATAAGATGAAAATGTTTGAAAAACTACTTCCCTTTGGAAGATTGGATTAATCCATTCAATGAAATGAACAATTTAATATTCCCATTTATTTATATAATTTTAAGTATACATTGATATCATTATAATGTAATCCTAAAATTCTAAAACACATTCCTCTTCCAAGATCATTAAGATGTGAAAATTTTTCTTTATATTTTTGAGTTTCCCAAGAAGAATGTATTTGTTGTATAATGATACTTTAAAATATCTCCATTCCATTTTTTCTCTTTATCCCCTCCCAATTATTTAGGTTAAATGGCCTCTATTTACAAGTATCACCTTTAAGAAGATACACTTTCAATATAACCATTTATCTTTCTATACATCCCATGGTCATAAATATCATTTCATGGGATTTAATCGTAAGCTCATATACCAATGAATCAGTATTTTGACTAAATTATGGAGGATTATATTAGATTAAATGATCTAATATAGGTTTATAATGTCTTGGAAATTGATTTTTCTTAATGTTTGCATAGTTTTTAGTTAGAAAATGGATATCTTGCCTAATATGGTCATGTTATTCTTTAATCTAATAGATGTTGTATTGGATTTATCAATAAGGAAATATCTACATTGGTTATGATTATTGATACGACTAATTCCATCATGAAAAATTTCAACATAATAAAATATACTGAATTATCTCACAACCTTATGAATTCTAAATCATTTTATATAATTTTTTTATTCATAACATAAATTAAATATCTATGCATTTATCATCTTTGAGAGAAAAATATGGTTTCTTTTTTAAATATCATCAAATCATTAAAATATTTTCAAGTCATTCAAAAAGTTTCATAAAGGGTGTATAAAATAAATATAGACTACCCCTATATAAGAACCAGGTTTTTAAACTGGAAGAAATTCCAAAGAAATTAATTTTTTTCAGTAATTAATGGTTAAGTAGAATTTTAAAACGTGAATTGTGACCATTATAAATTTTGAAATTGAGTTATGGATGGTTATTAAAACTCTGTGGGTCAACCATGCTGGATACCTCAGGTATCTAGCAGCGGACGGACATGATGCGAACGGTTAGTCAAACTATGTCGGTCAACTGCGATGTTACCCAGTTTTTCAAATGTTTTTATTTTAATTCAAATAAAAGAATGTTTTTAATAATAATAATAATAAGTATGTTATTATTATTATTACTGTGTTAATTTAATTAAATCGATGTAAATAGTGTTTAATTAAATAGTGATTAAATGGGGAGTTTCAGAATTAATTGAGAATCATTTATTTAAATAATAATTAATGAAGAAACGTTTTATTAAATGAGAGTAGTGATAATAATGTTTTTTTATTATTATATAAATCCATTTTATTTATTAGGATTTTTTTAAGAGGGAAAAAGAGAGAAGAGGTGCACAATCCAGGCCAGTGCACGACCCCCCCCCCCCTCAGCCTCTCCAAGAAGCTACACAACACTGCTCCCCAGATCCATCTCCCACGGTCGGATTTGTCCAGTGTCTTCACACATTATCTCTGGTTCATCTATGTAAGGATTTATACCTCAATTTATATCTTCTCATTAGCCTATTTAGTGCCTGGTGAGAATCGGTCAAACCCTATGTCTTTTGGGTTGATCCAATTTTCAGTTCTCTCTTGTTTTAGGTTGGTGTGAATGGTCTCTTAGGACATGTGGGTGTGTGTTTTGACAACCGCTACTGAAGGCGTGGTTCAGGTTATTTCATTCTGCCAACAACATTTTGAGGTATGTATTATACCTTCTTTATTGTTTCTCACCTCTTGATTTAAGATCTTTATTTGTCTTTGCCTCTATTTTAATTAATCAGTAGGGATTTGAGATGTTTTGGGTGGTTTCACTTCGATTGGGTTCATAGTCGAAACCTTTGGTGAGGGTTTTCTTTTTTTTTTCTTGGTCCTATCCCATTTAAATTTCGTTCTTTAATTATTTTATGGTTCTTAGTGTTAAATGTGTTTTGCGTTGGTCCCTGCCTATTGGTTTTGAGTTTCCCAGTCATTAGAGACTCACCTACATATGAATAGATATGTATATATGTATATGTGGGTTCCCCCATTATGTGAAATTCATCCATGGAAGTTAATGAACATGTATGGGTCTAGGTGTTCCCATGTATATATATAAAAATACATGAGTAGGTGAGTGGTTATGGGTATGTGCATATAAGCATATGTGTACGGATCCCCTTGCGCATGCCCAAGGCCATGTATGTGTGTTAATAGGTTCTATGTGTCCTTGAATGTGTGTGGAATTTCATATAATAAGTGGGGAAAAAGATGATTTTTGTTAGAAGGCTCCAATACTTGAAGTGGACGACTTGGTTGCACCATGAGGTTGAGTCCCTTTACATGACCAGTTTATTTAAGAAAGCATTAAATGTTTAAATTCTAGTTCTCACACCCTAATTATATGCTTTCCTTGTGCAGTATCCTATTATAAAAGTTATTTCTTTGGTAATCCAAGTGAAATGATTTAATGTGATAACTGGTTGATTGATTAGAAATGACATGGTTTTATAAGAAAACCCCTCCAATAAAGGTATGATTCCTTCAAGATAAAAATGTTGAATGTAGAATTCAATGGTTGCTTGTTTTTATCCATTGGAACTACTTTTTCTTTGAATCCATGTATGTAATGTGCCATGTTTCGGATCTTTCCCTATTTTGATGACCTGATGAATTGTTTAGGGATACCCACTTGAGTAGGATGACTTCTACCTAATGAAATGTTTTCCGTTGAAATGTATAAAAAAATTTAAACTGGAAATGGAACATATTAGGGTGGTAAGACCACACCTTAGATGAATATCATAACATTGACTTATGGTAGTGAAATAATTTTTGTTACAACTTGACATACCTCAGATTATTTATTCTATACCTCTCTATTATGGTAATAAATTCCCATATGTCAATTGAAGTGGTTAAATGAAATTGGAAATGTCTAATGGATTTAATGAGAGTTGTTTCCACATGATTTAATATGAATATGTAACCATGTATTTATAAATAATTAAGATGTTATGCCTTAATTACACTTAGGATTAATTGTTTGAGATTACTATGTAAATAATTTGATTGAAATACTTGAGATGGTTTGACATAAGTATAAATGTGAATATGTTTACTTATTTGTGATTGGAATGGGTTAATGATATGCATGATAGGATAATTCCTCCTGCACTACATGTTGTGAATGGTTACCCCTTATGTAGGCCATGGAGGAAAGGGACTACGAGAACCCTTGGGAAAAAAGACCGTGAGAGCATTCTTGTTGAATTCTAAGAGAACGTGAGTGGTCTTGGTGCTAGACCAGGGGTTAGATCGTGTGTGCTTTCCATGGTGAAAGATGTCCATGAGTTACGTCCCTGTCCTTCCAGCATGTGAATCCCAATATATGGAAAGAGCTTATGGAGCAGGGTTAAGGGAAGACCATGAGAGATCCCCTTTAATTTTTATGGTGGTTGTATGTCCCATTCCACCCAAAATTATATGCATATCTGTATATATATAAACCTCTACAACAGATATATTTATAAATATAAGTTAGGTGGGCACAATCAAATTATTATCTCGACAATGAGCTGAAGCTAGTATAGCTGTCAGGTATCAAATTAGGAACCTAGATGAGTGTTATTTATTTATTTCATTGTTTCATTATCTCTCTATACTTGTTCACTTCTTCATTAATATCACACTGTATGGTTTTGGCTAGACATCGGTGGTGTTGTCCTACTAAGATTTATATCTCATAACATACTTGGGCCGCCATTACACTAGGGTGCTTGAGTAGGCTTTTCTTGTTTGGGGGACATCATACCCTAGTTGATTTCTTGTTTATTAATTCTAGTATCAGGATATAGGATAAAACGACTAAGATAGATCTCAGGATGCTCGTGGGGTTGGTCTTAGGAATTTTATCTCACTTCTTTATTTGATTCATATAATTTTTTTATTGGAAAGCATGTTTTCTTGTTTACTGCTTTCGAATATATATCTCCACTTGTCATGAATTCATCCACTATATTACTGGTGTTGTCCACTTTTATAAATTTTCTATTATCTATATTTTGCTTCTTTTCAATTTTTTATATACGTCTTCTGCTATTTCTATTGTTCATACTCTGATAATACCATTGTAAATCTATGATAATAGGATATAGTCTTCCCATTATCACCTCTGAAGAACCTTGTTGCTAGTCATTAGCCTTTGGAATATGGGGAGGCATGCTTGAGGTCATGTGGTGACCGATCGAGTTACCAGTTCAATGGTAATCCGAGTCGGGATGTTACCAAGTGGTATTAAAGGCATGTTCTGGTTTTCCTTCTCTTTTCCTTTGTCTTTATATTTTGGGATGGTAGAAATGAGAATAGGAAGGTGTCGGTACTTCTTTGATAGTCATGCATGGGACTGATCAATCCATGTACAAGAAATTACCATGTGTCTAGGGTTGGGAATTGATGTTGATACTATTTTCTGTTATAGTTGATATGATTTCACCTTGAGTGACTAGTGTATTTTCTGCTGCTAATTGATTTTTGAGGATTTTGAAAATTTTCCACATCCTGATATAGAAAGGATATTGTATTACATGCATCATATTAGGCACATATAAATTAACATTCCATGAATATGGCATTCCATGTAGTTGCATTATTAGGCTTACTGCTAATTTTGATTGTGTGCCTTGAATGTATGCCATGTCATGTATTTTTTTAGCATGCCTCTTTAGATAGAATGTTTTAGTGATATATTTAACATTCTTGGGTGTTTATATTCCATTCTTCTTGTGATTTTAGTATGTTTTGTTGTTGTTTCATGCTTGTGTGTTATTGCATGTTTCTGGGTTACTGCTTATGATAACATGATAGAGATGTTTTGATGAGTCAAGGATGCTAAAGTTAAAATATTAATTGAATTTTGAATTAATTAAACGGGATCCAAATTCTACCAGTAAAGTGTATGGGTGATTTTTGGATGTGTAGATGGCCACTCATATCACTTATGGGGATGCGTTTTGAAGAACCTTGATTTGAATAAATGGAACCCTTTGAGGTTTCCTTTCGATTAAAAAGGAATTTAGATGCTAAATTTCATGTTCATGATGAAATAAAACCAAATATTAAATTTATAAAGAGGAAGTTTTATATATCTTTCTTGTTTTTCTTGTGGGGCATTGATTGAAAACCAAGTGCCTTTTTAGGATATAGAATTTGTGGTTTTATAAAAATTCTTATGTTCAGAGGTTGAAACGAATTAAAGAATTGACTAAAATGAATAGGGGGATTTTTAGCCTATTATTTTTTTGGTTTTGCATGATAAAGAGATATGGTCAACACATATGATTCATAAGGTCCTATCCCGTAGTAGGTATCACCCTTAGAAATTGAGATGTCTTGTTTCCAATGTGAGATTTTTTACATTTGTATCGTTTGAGTGGTCACTGTACCATAAATTTTAAAATGGTAGTAAGCATTGAGGAATGCTTGGTTCATCATGTGAGACATGCCTCAGGTATGGTCAGCCGTTAAAGATTTTATCAGCATAAAATTAGAGTATAATGATTGGGGAATTAAGGAATGTTCATCCCACAAATCAAGAGGACTTTTTGGGAATCGAGTGTTTGGACATGCCAGTCAGTTTAATTTTCATCTTTCATGTATGAGCATGACATGATGATCATGGTTTTTAGAATGTCACTCGTGCATTAAGGTGTTTCTGAACTAGTTCTCTTGTGAGCGACTGGTCTATTATTCAATAACAGGGGAACTTTTAAGGTGGGTAGTGTCACATCTATTCTGGTGTTCATATCAGTGCTTGCATGGAATCATGACATTGATGAGGATGGAGGTATACTAAACCATTTAGAAACTCCATTAGTATTAGAAGAGTTTAGTGGTATGCTTTTAAATAATAATAATTCCTTGGGTGGAATAGACACTAGGGTTTCATTGATGACGCATCTGTAGGTGAAGCTGAGCTTTTTGAAAAGATTCAATCGGTGATAGTTCTACTGATCTTTTGGTGTATTGGGATTACTCTTATTGTGCTCTTCCAAAGAGACAATCATGTCCTCTATCATGACCTCATCTGAAAGGTACTAAGATAGGGTTGTTCTTATGCTGCACTAAGCTTTTAAAAGTAGTTGGGCTTAATAAGTGGTTGTTTTCTAGGTTGTAAGTGGGATGCGTAGTTCATTGGGATACACCTTTATTTGTGATAGGGAACAATTGTTCTAAAATATCCTAGTGATTGAATGACTCAGTAATTTCATCAAAGGTCATGTAAGGACTTCAATGTAGATGCAATTGATGATGGAATCGTTTTAAGGGCACGTCATCGGTTTTAGGGTGAGTGTGGGTTTTTGGTCTGTGATGTCTTTCTAAGAAAGCATACACAACTAGTTTCTATTGGCCTATTTAATTAGACTGTTCCCTTCAGTGAAGTTTCTGTAATGGCCTCGGGTGTATGTGGGTTCATTTAGTTGAATAAAATCATGCATGGAGCGTCGTTAAGATTCTTAGAGGTGTGATTTTATGGAAAATCCAGTAGTGGCGGAATTGTGATTTGGATTTACCTCTTTATTATATTAAGACCAATGGTGTAGAGAACCATCTATCGAATGTTACCATGGGGATGACCATATTTCACCCCTATCTAAATGGGCTCATGTATGCTATGTTTCAGTGATTATTTTTTTATGTGAGCATTGGATTGGGTTGTAAAGTTTTAAGTGTGGTATTCTTAATGTAATACATAATGGTGCAGTGGGCGTTGGAAACAATGCAACTTTTTGAATGAAATTTCACTACCCTTATAAGTCAGGTAATGTTTACATTGATTCCGAAGGCTTCTTGGGGATGAGAAGTTTGTAAGGTGGTTAGTTTTTAAGAACCCCTATTTTTAAACTGAATGAAATTCTGATGGAATTTTTTTCAAGTAATTAACGGTGAAGTGGAATTTTAAAATGCACATTAAGACTATTCTAAATGTCAATATCATATTGTGGACGGGGAGTCAAACTGTGCGAGTCAACCATGAGAGATACCCCGGGTATCCAGTAGTGGACGCACGTGCTGTGCTTGGTAAGTCAAGCTTTGTGGGTCAACTATGTGGTTACCTAATTTTTTAAATGAATTTTTATTTAATTTAAATAAATTAATGTTTGTAATAATAATAATAATAAGTATTTTATTATTATTATTCTTATGTTTATTTAATTAAATCAATGTTAATCGAATTTAATTAAATGGTGAGTTTCAAAATTACTTGAGATAAATTTATTTAAAGAATAATTAATTAATAAGAAAATTTTAAATGAGAATAGTGATAATAATAAATTTTATGATTATTATTATTATATAAATCCATTTTAGTTTTTAGTATTTTAATTTTGAAGAGGAAAAAATAGAGGAGAGGTGCACAAACTAAGACAACGCGCGACCCCCCTCAGGCTCTCCATACAGTGTGCATGACACCGCTCCTCGGATCCCTCTCCCATGGTTGGATTCATATGGTGTCCTCATGGTTTCTCTATGGTTTTTTAGTTTATGAAATTATCCCTCATTTTGTAGCTTTGCATCATCCTATTCTGCACCCTGTGAGAATTTTACAAAACCTAGGTCTTTAGGGTTGATCCAATTTTTAGTTATCTCTTGTTTTATGTTAGTGAAAATGGTATCTTAGGACCCATGGGTGCGTTTTCTAACAACTGCGACTGAAGGTGAGGCAGTTCGGGTGATTTCGTTCCTCTGAAAAGATTTCGGGGCAAGGTTTATACATTCTTCTTTGTTTTGAACCTCTTGATTTATGATCATTATGTTTCCTTTAATCCCTTTTAACTAATTGGTTGGGAGTTGATCTGTTCCGGGTGGTTTCACATTGATTGGGTTTGTCGTCGACACCTGAGGTGAGGGTTTTCCATTGTTTCCTGGCCCCGCACCATTTAAATTTCATTCTTTAATTATTTTTAAGGTTTGTATTTTTAAATGTGTAGTGTGCTGGTCCCTATTTGTTGTTTTTGAGTCTCCATGTCAAGGGAGACTCACCAGCATATGCATAGGTATATATAAATCTATATTTGGGTTCCCTTATTATGTGAAATTCATCCATGGAAGTGAATGAACATGTATGGGGATAGTTGTGCCCATGTATATATATAAAAATGTATGCATATGTTATTGGAGATTGGTATGTTCATATAAGAATATGTTTTTGGATCCCCTTGTGCAATCTTGTGGCCATAAATGTGTGTGCATAGGTTTTAGGTGTTTTTGCACATGTGTGGATGTGCATATACTCAGTGGGGGAGAATATGGTTTTAGTTAGAAATCTCAAAGTGTCGAAGTGGAAGACTTGGTTCCACCCTGAGGTAGGGTCTAGTTCCTTGCCTTGTTTATTTACGAAATCATTAAATGTTTAATTTCTTGTTCTCGCACCCTTATTATATACTTTCCAAGTGTCATAGCCTATTCTAAATGTGCTTTCATTGGTAAAAAGTGTGAAAAGATTTAATGTGATAACTGGCTGATTGATAAGAACTATCACAGTTTTATAATAAAAAACCTCCAATGGAGGTGCGCTGCCTTCAAGATAAAAATATAGAATGTGGACTTCAATTCTTGATTGTTTTTATGCATTGGTATTTATTATGATTTGAAGTTGTTTTTGTAAAGTGAAATGTTTTGGACCTTGTCCTATTTTGATGGATGGATGACTTGTTTAGGGATACCCACTTGAGTAGGATGAGTTCTACGTAATGACATGTTTTTCTTTGAAATGTATATAAATGATTAAACTAGAAATGGAATGGATTAGGGTGGTAAGACCATGACTTGGGGGAATATCGTATGCTCAACTTATGAAGTGAAATATTTTTTAGGAAAACAATAAATACCTTTGATGGTTTAGTCCATACCTATCCCTTGCAATCATAAATCACCACATGTCAATTGAAGTGTTTAAATGTGTTTGGAAATGGGTAAAGGTTTTCATGAGAGGTTTTTACACTTTCTTGAATGTTAATATGTAACCATGTATTTAAAAATACTTTTGATGTCATGCCTTATGTACACTTAGGTTGAATTGTATATGATTCCTATCTAAAGGATTTGATTGAAATTCTTGAGATGGTTTACCATAAGTATAAATGCGAATATGTTTTCCCCTGGGTGATTAGAATGGGTTGATGATATGATTGAGAGGTTAATTCCTCATGCACTACATGTAGTAATTGGTTATACCTTATCTAGGACATGGAGCAAAGGGATCGTGAGAGCCCTTGGGAAGAAAGACTGTGAGAGCTTTCTTTTTGACTTCTAAGAGACCGTGAGATCTCTTGGAGTTGGAAGAGGGGTTAGACTACGTACACTTCCCCTGGTGAAGGATTTCTATGAGTTACATCTTTTTCCTCCCAACATGTGTTTCTCAAGAGATCGTGAGAGCTCTTGGAGCTGGGTTAAGGGAACACCGTGAGAGGTCCCCTTTAATTTGTATGGAAATGGTATATCACGTTCCACCCCAACTTATATCCATATCAATATATATATATATACCTATACTACACATATATATATGTGTGTAGTGGAAATGCTCAGATTCTTATCCCGACTATGAGGTGAAGCTGGTATAGCTATCAGGTATCCATTTAAGAACATGGACAAGTGTTATTTATTGATTTTATTTTTTAATTATCATTCTATACTTCTGCATTGTTTAATTAATATTACACAATCTGGATTGGGAATTACATTGATGGTGTTGACCTACTGAGATTTATATCTCACACCGTACTCTAGCTCGAGTAGGCATTTCTGGTTTGCAAGACTACAGACCCAGGTTGATTGCTTGTTGATGTATGCTAGTACTGGGGGATAAGAGAAAATGAATGAGATGGATCATAGGATGCTCATGGAGTTTGTCTTATGATTTTTATCTCTTTTCTTTATTTCAGTCATGTACTGTTTATATTGTAAAGCATGCTATCTTGATTACTTATTTTGAATATGTATCTCCACATGTCATGTATTCATCAACTATATAACTGGATTTGGACACTTTTATAATATTTCTATTATCTTTCTTCCGCTGCTTTGTGATTTTTTATTTACTATTTCATCTATTTATATTGTTCACACTCTGATAACACCATTGTGCATCTCTGATAAGAAGGTATAGTCACCCCACTATCAACTCTCGAGACCCCCACTACTATTCAGAAGCCTCTACCGTACAGGGAGGTTCGCTTGAGGACATGTGGAGATCGGTCTGGATACCAGTTCGATAGTAAGCTGGTTTGGGATGTTAAACCCAATGTAGTGTATTTCTAGGTGTGTAGTCATACGACCAATCATCATACATTGATGAACATCGAGTGAATATCCCAGGCTCCCCATTCATATTTGTTACCCCTAGGTGCATCTATTCCATATGTGTATCCACATTCTAGTATCTATAAATGGATTTATTTTCATGGAAAACCATAAATTATTTTCATTAATAAAAATATGAAATATTATCCTATACATTGACATATCCATAGATACTTTCATAAGGTTATGTTCTCTAATCATTTTTTCACTAAATATAGTTCGGTTGGATTCTAGTTATATTTCTATGACACCAACTATAATAAAAACAACTCTAGTAACCTAGATTCAATGTCTACTATATTACAATTACATATGATATAAGGGAACACATCACTAAGGAAAAAAAATTATTGTCCTGAAGAACCAAATACATACATTATTAACATTTTATATTGGAAATAAAATATCAAACATTATAAAAAAAATATGTTTCTTCCTTTAAAGTCATTCAAAGACACATTCATCATATCCTATTGAAGGTAAATATAAAATTTTCTATCTAAAAATTCTCAATAAGGGTTATATATAGTGAAATCTAAAATGAGTAAATAAATCAAGATCAATATATACATGCAAATAATTATAATCACATTCCAAATATTCAATAACATGAGAAAAAATGAATAAAATATAATATGAATTCTACAATGTCATTGATAATAATAAATGAATTCTAAATTAAGTAAATTCAACATTTAAAATGTCTTGATTAAGGATTTGGACAATGTTATTTTGTCATATGGGTATATATGTGAAAAAACCCATTATTATGGGTTTTCAATAATAATGACTCATTAGACTAGTCGATGCATCAATGGGAAATCTATAATTGGGCCACATCAATAACTGTATGTAAAATCTCTCCAAAATTTATTGAATTATAAATTTAGGTAATACAAATTATCCCTTGTCAATAAATAACTATATTGGGTAGTGAATATGTAACATAACTATTTCCTCAGTTAATGAAATTATTTTTATATTAATATTTCCTAAAAAATAGCATATGTAGAATTGGTATAATTTATATGTCATGGGAATATAAATGATAAAGATTACATGTATATGAAAGATAAATGTGTTTTCCATGGAAATAAAATCATAATAAAGTGAATTTTCTAAAATAATGCTCATTAAAAACAACTTATAAGAGATAAAAGATGATGATCTATTCATCATAAGTATAGGTTATGTAATTAAATGATGTTTTTTACAGAATAGGGGGGAATGGAAGGGATATATTAAATTCTATTTTCAATAATGTTTTCTTATCCATAAGAATCTTCTTGATGAAACTATGTATTGTAAAATATTTTTGGTGGTTTGAAAATCCTTTATCATGTCTTATGTTAAAAGGAGTCATTCTTTTTAAATCATTAAATAGAAGGATGAAAATTAAACAATAAAAAATTTAAAAATTCCATTAGTAATTTTTAAAATGTATAGAATGAAATAAAATTTTATTATTATATGAAATGTGTAATTATAATGTACTTTTTTCAAATAATTTTAAAAAATATTGATATCGAACAAAAATATACCTGATCAAAAGGTAAAATAATATTGGATTTTATTTTTAACATTTATTTCAATGATTCATGTGATACCGAGAGGGGGATATGGAATATAACATTTAAATCATTTAATATTCCATGTTAAATAAAATATACAGAGTTTATGATGGATAATTTAAATTATATCATTAATGAAAATATAATAAATAAAAAAAATGATATTTTTAATGAAATTCATATCACATTGGTAACATATAAATTATAACCAATGGAATGATTAATAATAATTTGAATCATTAATTAAAATTAATAAGTATATAATCATGTTTAATACATCAATTTGATAGATTATATTGAACATTATAGTAAATCCATGCATAATACCAAATGTGTCTCAATGGAGTCGAAATTTAGATGAAATACCAAAACTCAATATTCAGTTTATTTGAACATGATTAAAACTCATATATATAATAAATTAATATTAATTATACATACATAATGTAAAACAATACATATTTATAATATTATATATGATCCACTTATAGCATCTTATAACCCTTTTGTAAACAATCATTATTTATTATCATTGTTTTTGGCATTAACTATTTAATTTTATTATGCAAGTTTCATCACAGATGATCCAATTATCATATATATGTTATAGAATTATCATATCATAAATATATATAATTATATAAAATAAAAAAATACATTCATTAAAAATATTCATAATCATCTATGTAACACGGATACTAATAACTAATCACATCACTTTGTGGTTGAGGCTGTTCACATGTATGCATTTATGGTGTTGTAATGTTTTAATGGGTGGAAGGGTAATGAAGTAAATGATATCTTATACTTATAAGAGAATAATTGTAGAGTAGTTATCATATTTATATATTCATTATTTCTATTTTTATGAAAATCCCTTTGAGACATTGATGGGAAAAAATTACATAGATTCGTAAGGCGGTAGTCCACCTTATGCATGAGAGATGGGTTTGATTCCAATTTGATAGGGAAGGATATGGAAAAATATAATTATATAACATTAAAAAAATATGAATATATTAATGATACTTGTTATATTATATTTATATGTTTAGGAAATATTTTATTGTGGTTACTGAAGATGAAAAATGATAGTGGTCAGTTAAGATGGTTACCACTTCTTAGAAAGAGGACCTTTAGATATCATCTTATAGAACATATGGTTGTTATATTAAGAAGGAAAAAACTTATAAAAATATGAATATATTTTTTGAATATATTATTGTATTATTTTGTATAAGATAAATGGCTCAATAGTTGTGAAGAAGTGATGTGAGTAGATTCTCTTCATTAAGATACCTAGGTGGCACAATTTTAATGATTCAATGTTTTAAAATATTATTAGGATAAATTATTTGAAAACTAGATATTGATTAGTTATATTTTTTATTTTATGATAATATATGAATTAAATAACTAAATTCAATTTTATTTAGACATTATTTAAGGTGATTTAAACCCTTATAAAATTAGTTTAACCACTGATAAGCCTGTTTTATCATTAACTATGGTAAACAATTTGTATTTTTTTACAATTCATAATGAAAAGAATGTGAGTGATCAAATTACTAAATTTTCACGTGTAGATCATTTTTTTGGAAATATTTAATAAAAATCCATTCCAATATTTGGAATAAATTAATTTAAAATTAAACATGCAAAACATGATAAAAACTTATTTTTCACGAAAATGAATTTTTTAAGCATAATATGTTCTTACATATACTCTATAAATAGTAATGATAAATGAAAGAATTTAAATTAAAATATTTCGATATTAAATACATTAAATCCATTTATGTAATTAATTACATGATATTAATTTAATTAATTAAAATTTAAAAATATTATCCATTGACTTTTTAAAAAATTGTCCCTTCTTATCCATTCACATCCCGATGCAAGGGGAAATAAGATTTTTGACAGGCTTGTAATTCAAAAAATATCATTTCCAATGGATTATCATAGGGCCCCAATCTCTCAAGGATAGATTTCATGCTCATCATTTCGATGGACTTGTTGAAAAAATTTCCAACGATATTCACAATTTGAAAAAATTGCTTCCTCTCATTCGGTGAATGCATCAACGTGGTTAATAAAACGATTTCCTGTATTCTTATGCATGTTTTTTTTCAGTTCTCATTTCCCCTAAAGATGTTATCCAATTTATTAAACTTATTATTATTGTATTCATCTGGGATGAACTCGCTGAATGTCGTCATCATTTGGCGTCATTGCATAGGATGGCTCAGGATGTGCGGAGAGGAGGAATTTCCCTTAAAAGTGTCACTGATTCTATCAAATTTATTCAAGCAATCCATTCATGAGAATTTTCTGAGGGAACACCATTGTGGGATAGGATCATTTCCAAACAGTATGGAGTTGTTTTGGGAGGACTGGGGGTAGGAGCTCGATGTTATGGGGCTCAATTCAGATCCAGTTAAATATCATCAATAATCACTCTCTATGGATTGATAGCTGTGGGTCAATCAATTAATGGGATTCCAACCATGTGGGAAATGTTCTGGGTTTTATGGGGCGTTAGGTGCTGGATATTTCTTTCAAATAGAATATTATGAATTCTTCTATTATTCATGCCACTCTTAGCCAACAACAACAGGAAGTCTTCCACAACATTTCCCTCAATTCAGACCTGAAAAAAGATGGCACTTACTTTCTCATCATATAGGCTCTTCTCAAAAAAAGATTGTCGTCAGGTTTTGGATGGTGATCATGAGAACGATACTTGAGGGATAGTTTTGTGGTGAAAATAATTACCCAATAAAATATGATTTTAATTATGGAAGATAAAAAATCATACCCTTTCAACTGATGAGAGAGTGCAGCGACATGGTATTTACCTTCTCTCATGATGAAACTATAATCGTCCACTTGGAGAAGAGACAATTTACAACCTATTTTTTTACGTGGAATGGGCATTCTTAGTGTGGTGAATCCTAGGTGGTTATAGTGGAAATTTCTAACATGAGGTTCCCAGTAGTAATTTTCTTCAATCTTGGTTTTAGAAATCACATGATAACATCCATGAATACAAGGAAACATAACTATTCAAAGATGTAGGATGATGTAGCTTCTATAATTGATGCAATAAGGTTCGTCACGGTGGTGTTCCAAGTTCACTGCTAGCAATTTTGGTCTGTGCCCACTCCCTGGCCGTTGATCTGGTCCCGCTACATTAATATTTGGAGTCCTCCCCTTCCCTATGTCATCTCATGGATGAAAAGGTATATGAAATCGCTATTCACAGGTCCCCCCTTTAAGGAAACTAGGTCTGATGTGTTCCTCCTATTGGTGGTCTCATGTTCAATATCAATGGGTAATGCATCAGTAGTAATAAGACAGGGGGAATATTTGTTGGCAACCAACATGACTCTGTCCTTTTTCCCTTTAGTGCTTCTTTTGGTCAGGGAGACTCTCTCCAAGCATAAGCTTCATCCATTCTCACATGGTTAGAATATTTTTATCCCATTGTTGTTGGTTGAAAACCAAATACCACATCGATTTCCACGAAGTATGGTGACTAACATATAGGCTTGGATGGGAAATTCCTCCAATCACCCATAGGTTTTAGGATGGAACCCTAGAAGGGTCTATGAGAAGGAATTGTGAGAAGTTCTCTGAGCGAATGAATAAAGAAGAAAAAGAAGCTGAAAAAGAATAAGAATCAATTTAGGTGAATACCATGACTCAAGATGATAGGTATGCTAGTGATTTCTTGATTACAACAATGGAAGATGTGGATTATTTAGACTGGATTTTAGATTCTGGTCCCTCTTATCATATATGTGGAAAATATGAATGTTTTGATAGTTATGAGAAGTATGACGGTGATATTGTGAAAATGGCCAACAAGTTGGAAAGTTGAATTGTTGGAATCAGTATGGTGCTAGTTTGTATGTTTTACGGAGTTATTCACACAATTTATGATGTGAGGTATATACCTGATTTGAGAATGAACTTAATTTGTTTTGGTATGTTGGATTCCAAAGGTTCTAGGTTTTCTACTGGTGGTGGAGTTCTCAAAGTGATGCGAGGAGTAATAACCGTGATCAAGGGGAATAAGGTTGGGAATCTATACATGTTGATTCACATAGGTGAATCTTATTTTAGGCCCCATAGTATCATTACAGGTGATGTTCAAAAAGATATGTTTGCAAATGGCTATTTGAAAAAGAATGTGACATTTACTTCAGTTCTTCATGGCATGGAGGAGCCATACCATTTTTTTCATCAGATTTATGCATTTGTACACCCGTTATTGGTGTGGTGGGTCATTCTAATATTGGGAATGGTATTGAGAGTCAAAATGGATGATAATGGTGAACTATTATGAATTTTTAAACATGGTGGAGATTTTTGGTGGTGATTTAAATTTTGAATTGAATATTTATTGTTGTGGGTGAAAGGAATATTTATTGGTGGGGGTGATTTAAATTCTGAATGGAATATTTTTTTTATTTCTCCTAAAAATTAGGATCTCATTTTGATTTCATCTACACCACGCAGAAGGTTGAAAAAAGGGGAGGCTTATAAAAGGTGTGGCAGAAAAAAGAGGAGTCATGCCTTTTGATGGTTCCAAATCCCTTGAATAATGGAGTGGGGCATTGACGGCTACACAATGTTGAGGGCCCGAGTAGTGGTGTGCGGTGCATGGCATGGCTGAAAACGGAAAGGGGAACCCTGAGATCATAAAGGCAGTTAAAATAAAGCACAGATTGGAGCAGAGATTGTTTTTCCAATTGAAGTGTGTGATTTGTGAGGCTTGTAATTTTTATTGGAAAACAAAATTACTGATTCTCAGGTGGAGTATTCTTTCACCGAACAATGGAAATTTTTGGTGTTTTTCATTTTTTTCACTGCATCTAAAATATTCGAACTAACAATTGTATCTCACTAGATTTAGTGGGAACTGATTCATCTATTCTTCATAGATCCATCAAGAAGTCTATCATAATTATTTGGGTTATCACTTATCTATTTCACAGATGTAGGAGTCTTATCTCCAATCACATTTTTACTATTCACATGTGGTGGGACGGGAATATGGTTGCAGTTAACCTGGAATCCCAATACTCCCCTGATAACTCTTGTATTAACTTTAATACTATAAGGTCCCTCCCTATAGAGTGTTCTAATCATGTGAGAGACTATTCCCTTGGACTACAATTTTTTGTACCCCGTGATTGTATTTTGGATTTACACCCTTATTGTTTCAATAAAAAATGTTAATGTTGAATGGATATTCATCCTATCAAATTAAAATATATAAATTAGGAAATTTTAAATGTTTTATTGTTTTATTCATTCATGAAAATAAATTTTTTTACATACTATAATAAAGACTCTAGTTTTACATGTCTAATTTGATTATAATGTTATTTATGATAATTTCATGAAGTTTACTACATTTTAGGATTTCTGGAATATATTGGATATACTAAGAGTTTAATGAGGAATAAAGATAATGTCCATTTTTGGAATAATATATATTTTTTCATTGAGGTTTCATAGTGATTCAGGTTATTAGAGTCATTTATGAGAATATATTATCAAGGTATTCATGAATTTTTTATGATCTATTATAATCTACTTTAGGTTATTTGGGAATACAATTTATGTTGATTTTTTAATTTGTCATAACTTTTTTTAAAATTTTTGTTTCAATACTCATTAATCGTGCTTTGAAGAGTTTTGGAATTTACTTATTTATGAAATATTTTAATAGAAGATTCGGTTTTATTATTAAAATCCTTGTGAATAATATTCCAAATGATAGTTTATTGATATTAGTTATCCTATCATGTACTAAACTTTTTTGGTTTTCATAACTAAATAGAGACATGATGAAAAAATTATCATCCACATATATATATTATGATCAATTAGATGTTAATATTAGATATTAAATTATTTTAAATACATATTATTCATTAATAATTGGAATGTGGGATGAAAAAAGGTGGTAAATAATTGAAACACTCAAATGATGGTTGAAATTACATTTAAATATTAGACGAAATAAATTTAGTATACCCTACCATATAAAATTTTAATATAATTACTCAACTATATTAAATGTATTGTGAATAATAAAAAAACCTTCTTCTTATATTCATTTTCGAATAATTGATGGTTATTTCACCCATCACAGTTTTATAGTTTCATTGTTATTAATATTCTCATGAATATTTCTTTTATCTCTCACAATTATCCCATTGATTTTATTTTTAACCTATATGATTATATTACAACTTCCCTCTAATTTTATCCTTATTTAGAAACCCAATTATGTGTTATTCTAGGAAACCATTAGGTTTCTCACTTCCCCTTTCAAAAATAAGATCTATTATCCTATTGTATGATGTGTGTTTTTGACAATGGTATTTTTAAATATTGATATTTTACTGACCAAGGTAAAAAATATATTTAGGACACAATTTATTTAATGTATTAGATAAATACAATAGAAAATTTAGTTTAAAAGAATAATATTCTTAATATCTTACATAACACATAACATATATCTTTAAGAGAATTCTAGTATACTATAAAATTATTTTCATTTAAATTCAATGATTATAACCAAGACATTGAAATGGAGGGTATTAATAGGATTATCTACAATATGAAATATAATATTAATTCACCTAATCCAAAAAACACAAGGATTAGTTATTGGGATATAAGAACACAATATTTAGTGATTTCATTTTAGGATTCAAAATCATATTCTATTCAATATTTTTATATATTAATTTTTATGATAAAATGTTGTAATATTTGTTTGAAGTTTTTGAAGTTATATTTTGTATAAATTATTTCATTTTAAAATAATCGTTTCGAAGTTAGTATAACTTGAAATTTTGGGATTTTTTGGAAAGGAATAAATTTTGAGTGAATAGTTACAATGTAAGAAAAAAGACTTCATGGTGTTATGAATTGTTTGAATTTTTTTTGCAATATCTTTTTTTGGATAATGAGATGTTTCTGAGGACTATGAGGGACATCAGGGGTGTTTTAGGGGTCTGAGAAATAGAAGAAATGAAAAACTGGGATAATCTATGCAAGGCGCGTGGTTATTGCATGAATAAGAAAACAGTGTAGAATTTCCATGTATCTGTGTAGCCTTGGACGGCGGAATAATACATGGTTGGAGGATGCTTAGTAAACCAAATAGAACTTTATAGGTAACCATGCGACCAAACATCCTTGGACAGTAGCTTGAACACTGTTTGAGCATGGTTTGGAAAACCATGTGGTTAAACCGTGCGACCTAGTAAAGTAGGAATAAATTACAAAAAATCCATTACGGGATTTTAAACCCTCACCTTATTTTCACCCATCACTTCCTCCCTTGAATCCTTGTGATGAAAAGGAGCTTCCAATAGCTCCCAAGGGTGATTATTCTTTATCTCTAATACGTTTGGAGTTCCATCGATTGTTGATCAAATCTTCTACTATGTCTAATATCCTCCTTGATTCCTCTAATCAAATAGGATTTGTATCATATCTCCTCTATCTAAAGCTCCAAAACCCCTATTTTCTGGTGAGATCAAGGTTGTGTCTTCAAAGAGTTGTTGAATTCGTATCCAAGGATTCGATTGGGAGTGTGTTCACCAATAGATTCAAGGTAGGTGGTCTATAATTTATATCCCTTGTTTTTACATAGATTTGTGCTTGTGAGGTTATGTTCATATTCTTTCGTTGATATGTTCATGGTTTCCTTTGAAGGATTTGATTTAATGGGTGTCTAAGTATCCAATTAAACCCCTCATAATCCCCATGGGATACGTGGAGGATAACATGTCCAATTAGGGCCTCCCACGGTGTGTGTCGACCCTCCCAAATTTAGTTAACGAAAATGGAAGTGTGAAATTGACTTGTGATTTTATAGAGCCCATAATGAATGTGTATATTGGTTGATGTAATGATTAAGAAAAGATGATGGGTAGATGTGTCTAGTTGTGAATAATGGCTAAGGGTTTGTTTGGTTTGGTAAGTAACTGGGTTAAATGGGTTAATGGGAATGTGTTAATGAACAACGTTTTATACATGAAAATGCATAGAGAGTTTGTGGTTGGGAATGGGAATTGGGATAAATTGGTGTGTGATATTAGTGATACATGTTATAATGTATTGTTTCATAATATTGATTCCAATTATAGTTTTTAATGTTGAGATAATTCTAATGATATTGATTATTTTTAGTTGTAGTACGAGTATGTGTGGAAAATGGATAAATAAGAATATGAAAAAGGCTTGGTAGAGTGTGGTATAGAGATGAGGTTCTCACCAAATGGCAGATTTTGATTGAGTATCTAAACATCACCCGTCAATAAACGAGTTTGGGAATGGGGAAAAGTTCTATTTCTATAATGGTTGCATTCCACTAGGGCTGAGGCTTCAAGGTGAGGATAATGTGGTTTATGTGATCTGTTTCCCTGGTGAGATATGACTTGATTTATTCACATATTCCTTGTGATTTTTGAACATTCCAAATCTATTAAACACATGAAAAAGGAGAATTACTCACTTGGATGTTATTAGTATCAAATATGGATTTGATGATGGAATAACTTAGGAGAAACATTATCATGAATGGAATATTGTATTTTATTTTATTTATTTGTCATTATTTTGAACTTTCATGCACTATATATAAGACTGGATATTTTTTAGAAAATGTTGGAGGTGGAGTACTATGTTTTGTATTCACACCCTCATTAGGTTGTCATTGTGTACCCAAGCAGATTTCATGGTTGCAGGTTAGGAAGAAGGAAAATTCCTCGCGGTTTGGAAGTGAGTCTAATTTGGGATGTCCATGGAGGAGGTTCGAGACATGTAGTCATGACCATTTTGGGGATTCCAATATTTCTTTTTTTTCCACTTGGTACTATAGCATGGAATGAGATATTTACTATTGGTTATGCTTTGTACCATGTTTGGGTGATGTATATTTATGCATGTTTAGTGGTTTGTATTTATTTTTTCTATGATAGTTTATTTTTTTTGTGGAATACTTAGGAGAAGGGAGTATAGTCTTCCGACATAAATCTTAAAGCCTCACTACTAGTCAGAAACCTCTGGCATACGGGGAGGCATGCTTGAGGTCTTTTGATGTCCTTGTTCAGGTTACTGATTCAGTGGCACCTGGGTCGGGGAAGTTACAATGTTTTATCATAGAAGGTAATTTTTTGTGAATTACTATTTGGGATGGTGTAAAGGAGGTTTGGAAGGTGTCAGGCCTTGGAAACGAGGTCATGCTTCAAAGTAACTAACCCACAAATGAAGGAAACCCCAAGTCAACCTGGGTGGTAATTGTTATTCTTTTTATACGTTGTTACAATTAAGTATATTTCTCCATTGGGTGATGAACATCATGTGTGAAATTACTATTTAATTATTTTTTTCTCATGGCCATAATGGCATGGTGTTTTGTATTCATGAATCATTATAGGAACCTATGTATATAGGGGATATGCATCATGGTAGGTACATACAGGATGAGTGTGTGGGACATAAGGGGTAGGATGTATTTGATTTCCTCGAAAGTAATGAAAATGGTGTCCAAAGATATGATACAAATGGGTAAAATGGGATGTAAAATGGTATATAATAATTAAGGTTTTTTTGATAAGAGGGAGTAAGTGAATTATATTGTTTTCTGAGTATGTTTTCAAATGAAAATTGTTTGAAATGGTGAAGAAGGTAAATCTTGTAACTGTGTAAGTTAGTTACTTTTTATTAACATGACAATGGTAGGGATGGTTGAGGGTGGTGTTCCATGTATGAAAAGGTCCATTTTGGTAGTGTATGAAAAATGGGTTTTTATGGATAGTGGTGATGTTTTCATTGTATATTATGAAGAATTATGGTATGTGTTCTAAAGATCATGTTTGGATTTGTAGAGTAATTCTAGCACAATGATGTGTATTAGTCAAGAGATAGGAGGATGTTTCCAAGAAAAATCCTCCCATAGTGGGGAAATAGAATTTGGTGATTAAGGGAAAAATAGAATAGAGGTTCAGGGGGAACTATGCTCTTTTCATGTAGATGATAGAATGAGACCCAGGGAGGGTTGCACTATGTATGTTTGAACTGACTATGGAGTTTCAGCTACATCACCCTCCAACCATTACTAAAGAGGGTGGGCTAGAGGATATAGAGTTCGACATGGATTCTACCATGACTATCCTTGATCATATTGAGGATCTTATCGAGAATCTATTCAAGATAGCGGCCTATAAGTTGAGAGGTCAGGAAAAAAAATGGTGGGACATCTTGGTTTAAAGGGAGTAGGCCGATGGAATGATGTGGAAATACATACATGAGAATTCTCTTATAAACATATATCTAGAAAAATTTAGATAAAATAAGGTTGTGGATTTTATGAGTTTTAACCAAGGGGAAATGTCAGTAAATGATAATGCAAGTCACTTCACGGATTTTCGACACTTCATCCTGACATTGTTAAGAGATGAGGCAACTGTGGAGAAATATTTCTTAGATGGTCCAGGAATGGGATCTGGAACCAATTGAACACATTTCATTTAAAAAGGTTTTCAAAGTTAGTAGATCAATCCCTTATCAAAGAAGGAAACCTATTGGGAGCTTCGTGTAGTGAGCTTGTGGTGCCATCTAGGCAGAAAAGGGGTTCTGCTTCCAAGAGAAGGATGCATCGTTATGAGAATATCCATTAGGGTGGAAGTTCAAAATGTAGTCAGTAGAGGAGGAAAAACTCTATTGTTGTTGACCAGGTATTCTATAATATGTGTGGATGGGCAGGGAACATGGGTTCTGTAAAGACCCATAATTTCCATGTAATTGTTTTTCTAATTATATGGGAATTTTACGAGTCTGTGAAAATTGACGGTATGTGATTCTGAGGCCTGTTGTGCCTAGAATCAATTTCTAAACTTTTTTCAGCTACGATCAATAAACATACGAGTGAGTTTTTCTAACTTTTGATATAGTGCTCATAATTGAAATCCAAGGACATCATTGAACTCACAGCACTGATATTCGCTTAAGGAGACCTTCACCTTGACCGCACTGGGTCGAGAGTGAATGATAGAATTTGGGTGTTTCGTATAAGAATAAAATAAAATAAAATTTGTGTATCATTTTTTTATTTTTCTTTTGGATCTCCCATGTGGATGTCGAGAGGTTGGGACCACCTGAACTAAAACCTCTCAACAAAGGTTATGGTGGTGGGGACCACCTGAGCCGAACCTCCCATGTGGGTTATGGTGGTGGGGACCACCTGAGACTTAAACCTCTTGAACTCCCCTCTTATGTGTGGGAAACCTCTAGAGTTCCATCAATTAATTATGTTAACCCTTCCCTTTAATTTATTGAGCCAACACATCAATTAATTAATTAAAATATTTGAATTTATTCCAACAAACATAATAGAACACGTAATCTATTATTTTGGGCTACCATTTCATTTTGGAGGAATTGGGGAGAGGAGGAACTTTGGAGAAAGCACTCCAACGAAGAACACTTCTCAAAATGAAGAACGCCAACAAGGAACTTCTTCGGCTACGACGAACCGATGCATGAGCCCTAGATTGGAGGTGTGTGGGGGAAGAGACGAACATCGACAACTTCACCTTCTTCCCCTTGCCAACACCAACAACTAACAAGGTAGGGGTGTGTTTTGAATTGATCAACGTTGGATTCGCTCTCATGTTGAATTAATTATCTTAATCGGCCTGCTATTGAACTAATGCGGAGGGACCAGGCCAAATGAACATGGCTCGATTCCTATGTCGTTCTTCATGAATGTTATGTTCTTCACATTATTCATGGGGCGATGAAAAACAGATCGTTTTGGATTCGTTTTACGATGCAAGGATCCCATATTTGAAGACCCACCATAACGACAACCTAGCAGATTTGTGACGATAATGGAGGACGATGGATCCGACCGTATTGGGAAAGACCATTCTTCGACCATTCATCACGCGGGTGAATCAAAATATGTTTTTGAAGGCGATCAGAGGCCAGAAAACAACAGAGATGACTTTAGGAGGTCTGGGAAACCTAGAACCTATAGTTTCATGGTGATCAGATTGTCAGAACAAAGATCGAGGCTTCACGAGAGGCGCGCCGGTGAGAAGCATTGTTTCTAGAAAATTCTGGAATACATGGCGTGTACTTCCAAAGAACATGTCGTGTAGTACCGGCGACGACGACTAGGGTTTTGAGCATCAGACGGGTATCACATGGCATGTGACCCCGTTCACACGACGTGTTGGACCTTCCCGGAAACTCGACGTGTATTCTGGTAAATACATGGACACGAGATGGATTACATGACTGTGTACTCCACCAAACAGCCAGGCGAGGCCAGTGACACGGGTTACCCCGTGTAGCAGTTACATGGGTTGGCGTACATGGGGTGATGCATTATACGGCACATTGCCAGCATACACGGAGCCTCCCCCTGCTTCTCAAAAACAACGTGTAATCCATACCACACACCATGTACATTCTTTTCTACACGACCAGCCTTACGACACAGGCCATCATACATTGGCAGTACCTAGGGCTGAAGACACGGCATGCAACTTTTTCTACACGTCGTGTAATTTTTTAAAAATGTCTTGGTTCTCTTGTCCACCGTATCTTGGACATGTTTTTTTTGGGTTGGTAGGGTTGAATCGAGCATGAATCTATCCAGGCCCTCATGACTCAAAGGCTAATAACTCACAGACCGGGCGTCCGATTGACACACCATCTGTTGCATTGAGACCCCTATGACGTGGTGGTCCTTTGAGATAATTCTTCGTGTTACATCATGGTAGTTGGAGTATTGACTAGTAGATTATGGATTAGATCTTCCAAGAGACAAGAGATCATAGTATGGGAACCCAGTAGATGGATGATACTTGATGACTGCTGACCTTTTTGACTTGGTGTGACATGACAAGCCCAGTGGAGAGCGCCTCTGTGTGACGCGGCAGACCCACAGTGGGGAGTGCCTCTGTGTGACGCGATAGACCCACGGTACTCGATAGGAGGAGTACCTCAGCAGGATACGATGGGGAGTAACTCTGCGTGACACGACATACCCACAATAGTCTATAGGTACAGTACCTCAGCAAGTAACGAGGGGGAGCACCTCTGTGTGACGTGGATGACCCACGGTGGGGAGCTCCTTTGTTTGACACGACAGAACCATAGTACTCGAAAGGATTAGTACCTCAGCAGTCCAAGGATAGTGGGAAACACCTATATGTGACGCGGAAGGCCCAATATACTCATTAGAGGAGGGGTTCTCCAACAGCCGAGGTGTTCGGCGATGTGAGTGGGGATGTTACTTGTTACTACCCTAGAATTAATCCTGGTGTGAGCTGAGTCATAAAATCTGTGTTTCTTCATGATTGAGATAGATTACATGATAACTTAGGTAAATGTATGGGCATATACCTATGTAGGGTTATCTGTTGATTTCAAAAATTTTGGTTTATCCTTTGTCGATTTTGTGAGACCTTGAGGGTCTCGGGGTCCCTACTGAGTATCGTTATACTCACCTCTTCACGGGATATTCCTACACTTCATTGTGTTTGGTGGAGATGATAGACAGCGCTGATTGAGGACATGTGTGGCAGGACTGGACTATGCCCGGAGGTGGACCATATGGCGTGTCGATACGCGAAGGAGGCGGATGAATGTGGAGTGCTGGGGAGGCGATCTCTACCTACCGCTTAGGTAGGATCCTCATAGAAAGACCCAACCATTGAATTTATCTTCTCTTCACTTGTATTGTATCACAGTTGTACTTGTACATTCCAGCTGGGCTTGTATTCTAGCCCCTTTTACTTACCGCACTCACACTGTTTACAGTTCAGTTTACTTGTGTTCCTATCTTGTAGTGTGATTGGTTATGTGTGCTCACAGTTTAAAAAGGTAATTCCTTCCCAGTTTTAGGGAATACGCCTTCGGTTCTAGTCACCATTCCTTGTCCTATGGAAGGGGGATTGTGATAGTCACGACACGGGCCCCAGTGGGATGGTTCATGACAAATTGCTATCAAAGGAGTCGGTTCTACCGTAGAACATAATACTCTAATATTTATTTTTAACGGAAATAGTGTTAAGTTTTGTGAGTGTGGTAATCAGTTTAGGGAATCCAGTGTTGGTGTGGCATCTGATGTATCCATACAACATGACCATAACTTTTGATTTATGACTCAGTGAAAGAAAATAGTGACTGTGTGTGTGTTTTCAAGCATTTTCATTGGGAAAACTTAAGTTAGGTCACCAAGTATAAATTATTAACCGGGGAGAAAATGTTTTTTCTCAGGATTCCTTCATGCAGACATCCAGCTAGGGTTCCGAGAGTAGTACGCACTGATAGTCCACCGAGCAAAGAGACCTCAATGCAGGGCCCTTTTCCAGGGGATGTACTAGCGGTACAATTACCTTCTGGGCCACCGATGCCACCATCCCCAGAAGTATATAGTGCATGCCGTTTGAGTGCGTTTCACGAGTTCCAACGATAGAGGCCACCCAGTTTCAGGGGAGAGATGGACCCACCGACAGTTGAGGATTGGATATAGGTTCTGGTGACATTCTTCTGACTGGTAGGGACACCAGCCGATCTCATGGTGATTCTTGCCTCCATCCTTCTACAGGAAGTAACAGGAAGATGGTGAAGCTTGATTATCTAGGTTCACGATGAGGTGATGCTTCTCTAGATAGATTTCAAGAGCCCCTTTTGGGAAGAGTTTGTCCCAGTGACCTTTTGCGGAGTGCACATACAAGAGTTTCTTTGTCTACAGCAGGGCAGCATGACAGTAGCTCAGTACTCAGAGAGGGTCATTGAACTCTCATGCTACTACATAGATATGGTGTGGGGACCATTATTTAGGTCTCAGACCTTCAATCAAGGGATTAGGTAGGAGATCAGGGCTTCAATGATCTCAATCAGCATCCCGAAGTAGGTGGGGGTGTTAGAGAGAGCTCTCTTGGTGGAGAGTTTTCTTGCTGAGCAGTCAGCAGTAGTGAGACCCACCACTCTTCATCACATAGCAGAGTCATCTGCAGATGGTAGCAGAAATATGTCCCAGTGGTCCAAGAGGACCAGATCTACAGGTGGATGACCACATGACTTAGGATCGGTTGTGTGGGGCACCCGAGGAAGAACCAATCAGGCAAGAATCCTACAGTGTTCCTCATGCAGCAGGTAGGGTCACATGGATTGTGACTATCTGACCTGTTGTACGGATTATCAGCAAACGGTCGAAAGATCTCACAAGAAGAGATAGAGGTTTGACCGAGGAGGTCTGCATGGAGCAGACAGACATGGAAGAGGAGCTAGCCATGTAGCTGTCGGTGGGCGACGATTCAAGATGTTACCACCACCCCCACTAGGAGGTCCACCTCTACCGTAGGGAGAAGGAGGACAGGGGAGAGATTAGCTCTAAGCAGTTGAGTTTTACGATCATGGTGCTCCGAAGATGATACGAGGTACGATTTGAGTCTACTCCACCTTAGCTGCAGTACTGATAGGCACAGGTTCTAGTCATTCTTTTTTTTCCACTACCATCGTTCAGAGCTTAGATATTCTGACAGAGCCATTGGCTCTATCCTTACGGCTATAGACTCCTACGGGAGAAGATTCTACAATTACGCGCTGGTTTCGGAAATGCGAGCTTACTCTAGGAGGAGGGAGCTTCAGCTGGGATCTCTTAGTAGCAGCGTCGAGGCCTTACGACGTCATCTTAGGTACGGAATGGTTATCTACAGTCTATGCTCAGATAGACTTTATTAGGTGAAAGGTGCAGTGTGTCCAGAAGGATGGGACTATGTTTACCTTCACTGAAAAGAAGGGAGCCTTTGTAGTGTATGATTGAATTACCCAGAGGATAGTGCAACCGATCAATCATCATTTGGCTAGCCTTACCCTCGGAACTGTTGATGTGGAGAGTCCGAGCTATCCTGTAGTGGTGGACCAAGATGCAAATTTCTTCCCTGATGATGTTCTGGGTCTACCTCCTCCTAGAGAGTTGGACTTTTACATTGAATTGTTCACCGGGATGACCCTTATATCTACACCAGAATATTGGATGGCTCTCATGGAGCTTCGTGAGCTCCGGGTACAACTAAAGGACTTGCAGGTGAATGGATTCATCCGACCCAGTGTTTCTCCCTAGGCAGCCCTGATTCTATTCGCCAAGAATGTGGATGGGAGCTTCAGACATTGTGTTCACTATCGGTGTGTGAACCAGGTGATCTTGAAGAACAAGTACCCACTCCTGAGGATTAACAACCTCTTTGATCAGCTAAAGGGAGAACATTGGTTCTTGAAGATAGACCTCATGTCAGGCTATCACCAGCACGGAGTGCGAGATGAGGATGTGCAGAAGATAGCTTTTAGATGTCGGTATGTCCATTACGAGTTCTTGGTTATGCAATTCAGCATAACAAATTCTCTAGCAGTGTTCATGGGACTCATGAACATGATCTTTTTGCAACACCTTCATCGCTTTGTCGTAGTCTTTATCGACGCCATTCTGATCTACTCAACTACTAAGGAGGGTCATGCCTACCATTTGCGTGTAGTACAGTACACACTCTAAGACCACCCGATTTATGGTACGCTCTCGAAGTTCTAGTTATAGATCTGAGAGGTTCACTTTCTAGGACATGCCATATCAGAGGAGAGAGTTATAGTGGATCTAGAGAAGATTGAGGCTGTACTTTCTTGGGATCCTCCCAGGAGTGTGACGAAGCTACGGAGTTTCCTTGGTTTGGCTTGATACTATGAGAGATTTTTTCTAGATTTCTCTAGAGTTACATCACCACTATCATCCTTGATGAAGAAGGGGAAACCTTTTGTTTGGTCAGAGAGATGCCAATAGAGTTTTCAGGAGCTCAGGCAGAGGCTCACTAGTGCCCCCATCTTGAGGCTTCTAGAGGAGGGCGTACGGTACGTAGTCTACTACGATGCATCAGGGACCGAAATCGGATGTGTCCTAATGCCGGGGAGAGTGGTGATTGCATATGGTTCTCAAAATTTGAGACAACATGAGAATAAATATGCTACCCATGACCTATAGTTAGCAGTAGTGGTCTTCTCCTTGAAGATTTGGCGGCATTATCTGACGAGCGAACATTTTATAATATACTCTGATCACAAGAGTCTCAAGTACATATTCTTTCAGAAAGACCAGAACCTGAGACATCGACGTTGGCTTGAGTTCCTCCAGGACTATGACTTTGTGATAGTCTATACTCCTAGGAAGGGGAAAGTTGTTGCAGATGGACTTAGCAGGAGGTCTGGTATACAACGGCTGGGTGAGGTGGTGGAGCAGCTGGCTGCTTTATAGATATCCTTTGTAGATAGAGATGGAGAATCTTTTTTTAGTCTCTTTCTGTCACTCCCCCACTTCTTCAGTGAGTCAAAGAGGCGTAGTGTGGGGACACTGACTATGAGGCTCGATGATCTTAGATATCCATAGGGCAGGCACCTGAGGGATTTTCTGAAGGTGGGGAGAACATCATCTTCTTCAGAGGAAATACCATGGGACCCGTGTCACTTTAGGAGGAATTTTTGAGGGATTTCCACACATCCCCTATCGCGTTACATTCAGGAGTGGTGAAGATATACCATGATCTCCAACGATAGCACTGGTGGCCGGGGATGAATAAAGCGGCAATAGAATTTGTCTCATGATGCCTCACTTGTCAGTAAGTGAAGTCATAACATCAGGTACCAGTAGGATTAGTTCATCCTTTAGAGGTCCCAGAGTGGAAGTGGGATGGGATATCTATGGACTTAGTGATGATACTTCCATGTACGTTCAAGGGACATGAATCGATTTAGGTGATCATCGAATGACTCACCAAGTCGGCCCACTTCGTACCGATCAGAGAGCAGGGTTCAGAAGAGATCTTGGGACACCTCTATGTGGAGGAGACTGTGTGATTACATGTATTAACCTTGATGATTGTCTCTGATTGTGATGCATGTTTTAATTCTCGGATATGGAAGGGGTTGTAGGAGGCTCTTGGGACATAGCTTCGTTTGAGCACTGCCTTCCATCCCCAGATGGATGGCTACACTGAGTGGACCATTCAGACCCTCGAGGACATGCTACGTGTATGCGTCCTCAACATGGGTCACAGTTGGGAGGATCACATTCCTTTGGTGGAGTTTTCCTACAACAACCAATATCACTCCACCATTGGGATGGCACCTTTTGAGGCGTTGTACGGGCGACCTTGCATGTCACCTTTGTGATGGACTGACCTAGGGGAGTTAGCACTAGTGGGACCAGAGATGGTACGAGCTACCAATGAGAAGGTGAAGATCATACAAGAGTGGATGAATATTTCACAGAGCAGGCATAAGTCTTATGCCGACAGAAGATGGATACATTTGGAGTTATAGGATGGCGACCACATCTTTTTATGGGTCTAACGTCAATGAGGTTTGCGGAGATTTGGCTGAGGTGGAAAGTTATCTCTGAGGTTCAACAGATTTTTTTAGATCCTCCACAGAGTTAGCGATGTGGATTACCACTTAGTTCTTCCACCTTAGTTGCACCCTGTGAATGACATCTTCCACATATCCCAGCTGAGGAGATACGTGCATGACCCTTCCCACGTAATCGACCATGTAGAGTTAGACGTCGATGATGGGGCGACTTTTACTGAGGTTCCTGTTGAGATAGAGGATCGACAGGAGCATGTCCTACATGGATGGTCAATACCTGTGGTTTTTGTTCTTTGGCAGCATGGGAACCTCCAAGAAATCACATGGGAGAGGGAGGCTCATATGCTTGTTCTGTACCCCCACTTGTTTTTATAGTTTTGAGTTGTGGCTTCGGGGATGGAGAGCCCTGAGGTGGGGAGAAATTTAAAGACCAGGAATTTCCATGTAATTTTTCTCTAAATATATGGGAATTTTATGGGTCTGTGAAAATTGACGAAACGTGATTCCGAGGCCCAATGTGGCCGGAATCAATTTCTGAACTTTTGTTCATGTACGTTCAGTAAACGTACAAGCGGGTTTTTTTATCTTTTGAACCGGTGCTCGGAATTGAAATCCAAGGACAACGTTGAACTCACCGCACTGGTATTCGCTTAAGGATAACTTCACCTCGACCGTAGTGGGTCGAGAGTGAATGATAGAATTTTGGTTTTACGTATAGAATAAAATAAAATATAATTTCTGTAACATTTTATTTTATTTTTCATTAGGATCTCTCATGTGGATGTAGAGTGGTGGAGACCACATGAACTAAAAACTCTCAGCATAGGTTATGGTGGTGGGGACCACCCGAGACAAACCTCCCATGTGGGTTGTGGTGGTGGGGACCACACATGACTTAAACCTCTTGAACTCCCCTCTTAAGTGTGGAAAACCTATTGAGTTCCCTCAATTAATTAGGCCAACCCTTCCCTTTAATTAATTGACCCAAAACATCAATTAATTAATTAAACTATTTGAATGTATGCCAACAAACATAATTGTACACATAATCTATTATTTTGGGCTACCTTATAATTATTGTGGATTTGGGGAGAGGGAGAACTTGAGAAAAATCTCTCTAATGAGGAATGCTTCTCCAAAAAAAGAACACCGATGAAGTCCTTCTTCGGCTACGACGAACCGATGCACGAGACCAAGATTGGAGGTGTGTGGCAGACAAGACGAACGTTGAAAACTTCTACTTTTTCCTCATGCCAACACCAACAATGAACAAGTTAGGGGTTTGTTATGAATTGATCAACATTGGATTCCATCTCATGTTTAATTTATTATCTTAATACTCCTGCTACTAAACTAATGCGGAGGGACCAGGCCAAAAGAACACAGACTGATTCCTCCGCTGTTCCTCATGAATGGTGTGTTCTTCGCGTTCTTCGTGGGGAAATGTACAACGAATCATTATGGATTCGTTTTACAATGAAATGATCCCAAATTGAAGACCCAAAATCAAGGAAACCTAGAGGAGGTGCGATGACCATGGCGGATGACAGATTAGACCGGATTGGGAAAGGAAATTCTTCGACCATTCTTTGGGTAGGTGGATCAAAACATGTTTTCAGGGCCGATCAGAGCCCTGAAAAAAATGGAGACGACTTCGGGACGTCGAGGTGATTTAGAACATAGAGTTTCTTGGCGATCAGATCGTCAGAATGAAGATCATGGCTTCATGGGAGGCATGCCAGCAAGAAGCATCCTTTCGGGAAAATTCCGGAATACACAGCCTGTACTTCCAAAGAACTCGCTGTGTAGTACCATCAACGGTGGCTAGGGTTTCGGGCATCAGACGGGTATCACACGGAATGTGACCCTGGTCACACACCTAGTTGGACCTTCCCCGAAACACGGCGAGTATTCTGGGAAATACACGGACACGAGATGGAGTACATGATTGTGTACTCCACCACACGGTCAGGCGAGGCCATTGACACGGGTTACCCCATGTACCATTTAAACAAGTTGGCGTACATGCATTGAGGCTGTGTACGGGCACATGGCCAGCATACATGGAGCCGACCCCAGCTCCTCGGACACGACGTGTAATCCATACCACACACTATGTACTTAATTTTCTACACGGCCATCTTTTTGACACAGGCTGTCGTACACGGGAAGTACCCAGGGCTGAAGACATGACGTGTAAGTTTTTATACACGTCATGTAATTTTTTGAAATTGGATTGGTTCTCTTTTCCACCGTATCTTGGACATGTTTCATTTGAGTCAGTTGGGTTGGATCGAGCACGAATCCAACTGGGCCCTCAAGTCTCAAAGGCTAATAACTCACAGACCGGTCGTCCGATTGACGCACTGTCTATTGCGTTGAGACCCCTATGACGTCGAGGTCCATTGAGATACTTCTTCATGGTACATCATGGCAGTTGTATTGTTGACCAGTATCTTGTGGATCAGAGCCTCCCGTAGGCAAGTGAGCATAGTGCAGGAACATATTAGCAGGCTGAGACTTGACGACTACTGACCTTTTCGACTCGGTGTGACTTGACAGGCCCAGTGGGGAGTGTCTCTGTGTGATACGGTAGAACCATGGTGGGGATCACTACTGTGTGACGCGACAGACCCATGGAACTCAGTAGGCAGAGTACCTTAGTATGTAATGAGGGGGAGTGCCTCTGTGTGATGCGACAGACCCACAGTACTCGACAGGTAGAGTACCACAACATGCCACGAGGGGGAGCACCTCTGTGTGACTCGGAAGTCCCATGGTGGGGAGTGCCTTGGTATGATGTGAAAGAACCACAGTACTAGATAGGATGAGTACCTTAGCAGTCCAAAGATAGTGGGAAGCGCCTCTATGTGACATGGAAGTCCCACTATACTCGATAGAGGAGGGGTTCTCCAGCAGCCAAGGTGTTCGGCGATGTGACTGGGGATGATACTTGTTACTACCCTAGAATAAATCCTGGTGTGAGATGAGTTAGAACATCTTTGATTCAGCATGATATAGATGGATTACTTAATAAATTAGGTATATGTATGGGCATATACCTGAGTAGGGTTATCTGTTGATTTCACTCTTAGTGGTCTATCCTTTGTGGATTTTGTGATACCTTGAGGGTCTCGGGGCCCCTAATGAGTATCATTATACTCTCCCCTGTGTGGGATATGGCCACACTTCATTGTGTATGGTGTAGAATACAAATAATGCTGACTGAGGACGTGATTACTAGGACTGGACGGTGCCCAGAGGTGGACCATATGGTGTGTCGATACACGGAGGAGACGAACGGACATGTAGTGCTGGGGAGGTGATCTGTACCTAACCATCAGGTAGGATCCTCGGAGGATGACCCAACAGTTGACTTTCCCTTTTCATCAGTTGTATTGTATCACAGTTTTACTTGTACTTTCCATTTGGGCTGGTATTAAGGCCCCTTTTACTTACCACACTCACTCTGTTTACAGTTCAATTTTCTTGTCTTCCTATCTTCCTATGTGCTTGGTTACATGTGCTTATAGGTTATAAAGAAAACACATTCCCTGTTTTTGGGAATACGCCTTCGGTGCTAGTCGCCAGCCCCTGCCTATGGAAGGTGGGCTTGGGTTAGTCACGGCACGAGCCTCGGGGGACAGGTCGTGGCAGGATTCTAGTGTCCCCAACCACCAGTTAAGTGCCGATCATGGGGTAGTCTAGGAAATTTACAGAGGTTCTATATAAACTTGTGACAGTCGGTGAATGTTGGAGGTTAGAGGCAGATGCTCAGTGTCGGTAGGGGGTCAGTTAACCCATATCATGCAGGTATTTGGAGCTCCACAAGTTATATTAGTTGGGGTGGAGGGTGTGGGAGTATGAGGTGAGAACATCCACACCATCAAGGTAGTACCATGTAGGGTACCCTGGTTGGAGCTTTGGGTAGATGGGTAGGTCATATTCTTGCAGTTCTGTCTACTCTGTAAGGTGGTGAGGTAGGACCATCTATCATTCAAGGTAAAATTCTTGTAGCTTCCACAATCTCTAGTTCTTTTTTTTTAATTTAGGTTCTACACACTCATTTATTTCTGCAATGTTTGTAGTCTTATTGGGCCTACTAGTGGAACATGTGTGTGGTGTTATGTCGATTGTTACATTGTCGGTTGGGGGTGAGATGAGGTTGTTAGATAATTAAAGGGTAGTTTTTTGAGGTTAGTGGATATCAGTATATGTAGAACTTTTTTGTCATAGATATTTCAGGTTTTTACCTGACTTTTTTGTATAGATTTGATAGTGCTATATCAAGCATGTATTGAATGCTACTTATATCTGGTGAAGTTTACATATCTTAATGGAGATACTTATGTATTACGTGGTTAGTGAGACATTCAAGCAGGCCGATCATGTCCATTTTTATAGAAACTAGGAGAACTCACAACTCAAGTGGATTTCATTATGCTAGATTAAGGAGGAAGAGAACAACCAGTCATTCCCCACATTGTGGATTGACTCTGAGATGTGTTTCTTGAGGTCTACATGAGGATACCACCCAAGAAAGATGTTGAGTTTATGACTAAATTACTACAGGAGGCATATCTAGTTGCCATACCTTCATATCAAATAGATATGGTTGAATATGAAGAACAAAAAGTTCATCTAGAGGTGTTGGAGTGTAGAGGGTTTATGCATCCTAATACGTTACCTTGGGGATCTCCCATATTATTTTCTAAGAAGTACGACGGATCTTTGTGGCTATGTGTTAATTATAGGAAGCCGAATCAGATGAATATTAAGAAATGGAATCCACATTCCAAAATTGATAACATTTTTGATCAATTGAGGGGTGCCTCAGTGTTCCCCTAGATCGATTTAAGAACAGGATACTGTCTGTTGAGGGTGTAACCTTATGACGTGTGTCAGATATATTTTTGGAATAGGTATGGGCCATATGAGTTTGTGGTGATTTCGTTTGGGTTGACCAATGCACCAACTCTGTTCATGACATTAATGAATCAGGTATTAAACCCATATATAGATCAGTTTGTTGTTGTATTTGTTGATGTCAGCTTGGTGCACTCAAGAACTCTTGACGATCATGCCAAAACTCTTCATATCATTCTGAGTATATTAAGAGAGAATTGTCTATACAACAAGATATGAAAATCTTGGTTATGGATTAATAAATTCTATTTCTTGGGAAACATCATTTCTGAGATAGGTGTGTCAATGGATCCAGATAATGTGCAGGTTGTAGTGTCTTAGGATGATCCCAAGAATGTTTATTATATTTTGATTTTTCATTGTTTGGTGGGTTATTATCAAAGGTTCATTAGATATTTCTTTCATATAGCAGCACCTGTTTTAGTAATAACCAAGAAATGGGTTCTATTTGAGTGGTCAAAAGCATGTGGCAATGCTTTTCAAGATTTGATGAAGCGGTTGACTGCTGCTTTGATTCTGATCTTACCTGAACCTAGTAAGAGGTACACCATGTTCGGTGATCTGTCTGGTGATGGGCTTTGGGAAGTATTAATGGTGGATGATCAGGTTGTATCTTTTAGGGTTAAGACAGTTGAGGCCTCATGAATGGAATTACACAACTCATGACCTTGAGATAGCTATGGTTTGTTATGCCTCAATGTGTTGGAGGCACTACATGTTGGGAGAGCGGTTCACAGTGTTTACCGATCACAAAAGTCTTAAGTTCATCTTATCTTAGTTGTATTTGAATCTTTAACAACATATGTGGGTTGAGTACCTACAATTTTTTGACTTTGAATTGGTTTATATACCAGCGAATGGGAATTTTATTGTGGATTCTATGATCCAAAAGTCTCAGAATCATGTGGTTCATGAATCCAACTCCAAGTGGACAATGATGGCCTTGTTTTCTGAGATCCACCTAGAAGTAAAATACAAGAAGGGGAAATTAACCCTTTCATATATAATAGTTTAGTCAATGCTTTTGAGTCGGGTCATGGAGAGTCTTCTGGCGGATCCAAAGTGTTTTAATTTGATGGAAAATCTTAAAGATGGTGAGTCACCTTTTAGTTGGTCTGTTGGTGTTGATGGAATTTTTTATTGTTGGGACCATGTTGTGGTGCCATAAGGTGTATGATAAGAGTTCATTCACGTGTTCCATGGATCAATGTGGGCATTCCACACCAATATGACTAAAATGTATCATCATATTCATATGTAGAATTCGTTGCTTAGAATAAAAAGGTTGTTGTGGGTTTTTTTTGGAGAGATGCCTTACCACCTATTAGCAGGTGAAAGCTATGTATCAGCACCCCGGTAAATTGTTACAATAATTTCCCATTATGAAGTGGAAGTGGAATGATATAAAAATGGAATTATTTGTGGGTATTCTGAGGATTCTTTAAAATAATTATGTAATTTGGGTAGTTGTGGATCGATGGACTAAGGTTTTCCATTTCATATAGATCCAGGATTCATACATGGATGATAAATTGGGCGAGGTATATGTTAGAGAGATTATGAGGTTTCATGGTATGTCAAGAACCATAGTTTTGGATCATGATTCACATTTTACATCATGATTCTAGAAGAGTTTATAGAAGGCACTTTGTACTCAGGTGTTTTTGAGTATGGATTATCACCCGTAGATCGATGGTAATTCTGTGCTTAAAATTTAGGTATTATAAGATATGTTTACATATTTTGTTCTTGATTTTGGTGGTTCATAGTAAACAGACTTATTTCTTATTTTGTGAGCCTATAAAAATAGTTTCTATGATACAATTCATATGGTTCCTTTTGAGGCACTCTATGGGAAACCTTGTAGAAATTTTCTGTGTTGGTTATAAGTTTGAGAGTCTGAGTTGTTGGGACCGAATCTGGTGCAGGAGACGTCATAAAAAATTCAACTGAATTAAAAGTGTATGAAAATGGTGAGGAGTAGGCCGAAGTCATCTGTATATTAGTGTAGTAGACCTATTGAGTTTGTGGTGGGTGATAGTGTGTTTCTTCAAGTGGCACCATGGTTAGGTCACCATCGAATTTGGAAGTAGGGAATGTTGGAACCTCGGTATGTGGGATTGTTTGAGATCGTGGAGAGAATAGGACATATGTATTACCAATTTTCTCTCATACAGTAGTATAGTGGGATACATGACGTCTTTCATGTTTCAAAACTCCAATAGTATCATCCTAATCCATCTCCTATGATTGAGTTTGAAGATGTAGTGTTGTGGGATGATAAATCCTTTGAGGAGAATCTAGTTTGTAGTTTCGATTTTAGTGAGAATGCCTTGTGAGGAAAGACTGTTACATTGATTCTAATTTTATGGAAAATGGGAATTTTTAGGAAGAAATTTTGATTGAGAATCAGATATGCAGGCCTAGTGGCATGATCTCTTCCCTTAAGAAACTCATTAATGATTGGGAAGACCAGCTCAAGGATAAGCTGTTATAAGGTGGTGTAATTGTAAGATACTATAAATCATGGAGGTATGTATTTTTTGGAAATTTGGTTTCAAATTTTTTTAGTGATATGTTTCCTAGGAGTATGAAGGACCTCGAAGGTGTTTCAATGGTTCAAGGCATGGATGAAAGGAAAAAGTGCACCAATCTATGCAGGGCGCACAGTTGGTGCATAGTTAAGAAAACTGTGCAGAATATCTAGGAAACTGTGCAACAATGTACAGAGGCTTAATGCAAGGTGGGAACAAAGTTAGAAAACCAGGATGATCTATCTAGGTAATCATGCTACCCAACTTCTTTGTATAGTGGCTTGCACACAGTTTCTGTATGGTTTTTAAAACTGTGTTGTTAAACCATATGACCCATTAAAGTTGGGAAAAAACTTAAAATTTTTAATTACATGATTTTAAAACCTCACCCAATTTTCAACCCTCACTTTCTATTATGATCCCTAGTGATTAAAAAGAGCTTACAATATCAACCAAGGGTTATTATCCTTCATCTATAGGTCATTTGGAGTGCCTTTGTTTGCGGATCAAAGCTCTCAGTTAGTCTTATCTACTCCTTGATTCCTCTTCTTGATTGGGTTTTGTATGTTTCTATACTAACCATCTGAAGCTCTAAAACCCCTTTTTTTCTAGTGATATATATGATGAGGAGTTAATGAGTGGTTGAATTAGGAAATAAGGCTCAAATTAGGAGCGTTTTCTCCAACAGATTCGAGGTAGGTGGTTTACAAGTTATATAATTTTTGTTTACATAGATTTGTACATGTGGGGTTATGTTATTATTCTCTCTTTGATTTGTTCTTACTGTCATTTTAAATATTTGATTTAATGGTTGTTGATATAACCAATTAAACCCATCATGATCCTTGTGGGATGCATAATTAGGGATATACATGGGTTGTGTAGACCCTCCCAAATGTGGTTAATATAAATGAAAATGTGAAATTGACTTGTGATTAAGTAGATCCCTTGATTAATGTGTAGATTGGTTAGTGTAATGTTTAAGAAAAGATTATGGGTAGATGTTTATAGTTGCTAATAATCTCTAAGGGATTCATTGGCTTGGTAAGTTAATGGGTTGAATGGGATTAATGGAAATGTGTTAATGAACCATGTTTTGTACTTTAATATCCTAAGTGAGTTAGGCATGAGGAATGGGAATTGGTCTAAATGGTTGTGCGATATAAATGATAAGTTTTTCAATGGATTGTGGCATAATATTGATTCCAATTATAGTTGTTAATGTTGAGATAATGCTAATGATATTTTTTATACTTGGTTTTAATGTGGGTATGTGTGTAAAATGGATAACTAAGAATTTTCATATGGCTTTATAGAGTGGGGTATAGACATGAGGTTATATTCCCACGTGTCATGTCGGACTGAGGCTCTAATCTACACCCCTTAAATCACATGTTAGAGAAGTGGAAATTGTTTTATTCCCATTATTGTTACATTACACCCAGACTGAGGCTTCAAGGATGGGATAATTTGGTTGTTGTGATGTAGTTCCAAGGTTAGATAAGACTAGATTTATTCCCATATGCATTGTGATTGTTGAAAATTCATAATCCATTAAAAAATGTAAAATGTGAATTAATCACATAGATTCTGTAAGTATAAAATCTAGATTTGATGATGGAACAACATAAGAGAATCTTTATAGTTAATGGATACTTGTATTGCCTTTTATTTATTTTTCATTATTTATAACTTTCATACACTATCTATTAGAATTGATAATATTTAGACACCCATGGGGGTGTCCTTCTATGCTTTTTAATCACACCCTGCTCGAGCCACCATTGGGTACCTGAGTAGATTTCATGGTTGCAGTTCATAAAAATGGAAAAAGGTCTCATGGGTGGGAAGTGTGTCAGATTTGGGATGTGCATAGATTTTGTTCTAATCATGGTGTTAGGACCTTTTTGGGTATTCTTCTATTTCTTTTATTTTGGGTTGTCTACTTGGTACTGTATCATGAAAAATTTACTATTGGTTACGGTTTGTACCTGGTTTGGGTGATGGATATTTATGCATGTTCATTGCTTTGTCTATATTGCTTCTATTATTGTTTATGTTTTCTACAATGAATTATTCTAAAATGGAGGGTTTAGTCTCCCCAAATGTCTCTTAGACCCTCACTTCTAGTTGTAAACCTCCGGAGTATGGGGAGGCGTTCTTGAGGTAAAGTGGTGACATGGTTGGGGGCACATGTTTAGTGGAACCCGTGTTGGGGACGTTACACACAATTTACTAATTTAATAGAAAACCAAATTTTCATTAAATTATTTTTAATTCCCCATTTTTATTGAGTTTAATTTAAAATTTCATTCATTATTTTTGATTAAAAATAACAAAATTAATTTCATTATTGTTGAAATTATGCATAATTTGGGTATAAATTAAAAATATATGAAATTTTTTTATGGAAAACCCCTCATCACCTTGTTTTTGCATTTATATTATAATTAAATTCATCAACTTATAGGTATTTATATTGTTAAAAGTGATTCCATATTTAGATTCAACATGTTATTTTTTTTAAATTGTTCAACATTACTTTTTCCATATTGAATATTATCCGTTGTAAAGATGTTGTCACTACGGTAAGAGTAAAATAAGTCGTACAACTTCAAAACTATGAAATAAGGTTTCGAAGTCATGAATTGACTATACCATAATTATCTGGATCTTTGAAATTTTTCCACTCAATAAAACTAATCTTAAATATTCCATTTGGGATCCACTATTCTTTTATAATTACCACTAAATTACTTTTAATAAAGGAAAATTTCATAATAACTAGTTCTTAGATATAATATATATAATATTTGTGGAAGGTGAAAATAATAGTTATGAATGATTGTAAAAGATTATATATATGATGTATAATTTTTTTATGATTGTAATTTTTTTAGATTTATTTGATGATAAAATTATTGAAAATTTTTATTCAACGTTGACACAATGTTTGTGCATGAAGTAGAAGGATCATATTTTTTATTATAAAAACATTAAAGTAATATTTTGAGGCCTTTTGATGTATATATTCTGATTATTAGTGATATTTTAATTTTTTATATTTGAATTACATTACTATATGTATATTTTTATAGTAACTAGGTGAATAGTTTTTAAATGACTAGAATTTCATATTATATTATATAATAATTAATTAAAAGATTTAAAATTTGTAAATTTTTTTCATCACCAATGTAACATCCCAGGTAAATAAAGAATAAAGCATTTTCTTATTTATTAATATTTTCGAATTAAATATTAATTTTACTTTAAATGGGTTACTATGTTCGATAGCGTACCCGATATGCAACAAAGAGTTTCCTTGAAATCTTACGATGCACACTAGTAATAAAATAATATTATTTTAAATGGTAGATAATAAGTAGCTGTTGTATTGGCGGGAATGGATAGAAATAACTAAAATATGATTATATATGTTTTTTAAATGTTTTTACATTTATCCAATAAAAGATAAAGGCTTAAAATACGAAAAGAATTCAATTTTAGGCATATATACCCCAATTTTCACTAAAGGTTCACTAATCGCCTTTTGATGGAGAACCGTAATTAAATATAGTTTTCTTCACTCTTATACATTCTATTGGACCAAATAAGACTCTTATTTAGAATCGGGAAATCAAAATTTACTTTGTGTAAATTTTTGGTATTTTTCCGATGAAGTTCATTTTTTAATGAATAGAAGAAAACTGTTATATTTTAATTCAAAACATCTTTTTAATGTTATTTATTTATATGATTTGACTATCTTTTGATTGGTTTTAAAGTGAAATTAGAATATATTTTTACCATTTAGTCCAATAGTGGTCATTGGAATTAATTTCACTTTGATGTTGGACTCGAACTAGTGTCAATCTTTTGATATATATTATTTCATAAAAACATGCAATTTGTTTTGACAGTGGGAGTTATTTATTAAATTAATTAATTCAACTTATATGTTATGAATTTTTTAAAATAGACATCATTTTTTAATTCATAATATCAAATAAAGCTTAGGGTGAAGTTTTGGTATTTTTCTAAAAAACTTCAATTTTTGATGAATAGTGAAACCACTAAGTGGTACTTATAAAACTGATTTTTCGTTAAAATGAAATTTTACGACCTCTGTGTTTTAAATTTCAAAAATCCGAAATATATGGTTCAGTGGTATTAAAATAATTTTTTGGTGAATAGTAACTTTTTAGTTTATTAATCGCAATTATAGGTAATTAGTGTAGTTTAAGGTAAATATAATGTTTTAATAATATTAAATTACCTAGACACATGTCCTAACCTTATTGGATGTGTCATGTCCGACCAAGAAAATCCATGGGTCAACTTGGGGACCCCATGGATCCACTTTGGTAGGAAAATGACATTAGTAACATTTTATTTAATGTTAAAATAAAAATGTCACAAACATGAGATGTTTTACTAATGAAATTTTTTTATGGGGTTATACAAGTCATAATTTTGACTATAAAAATTAATTGGAAATATAAAAAGAGTTCCTACATCATGATATTTTATTTTTAATTTTTAGACATTAAATAAATTAAATTATTTATGATACCATGATGATGCAGTGATTACCTCATTATTTAACGATTTAAATAAAATGAAACAATAATGTAAAATCTAAGACCTAAAGTTGTCAAAAACCTATTGGATGGGTGGATTTATAACTATTATCACCTTATCCTCGAAATATATAATTTTGGGACCTTTTAAATCGGAAAAGAATTTTATAATAAAGTAACCTTTTATAACATTCCATGAGTGCCCCTCCTCTCCTCTTATAAAATGCCCCCACCTGTACCACCTTACCCACACCTCTCAAGACTTTGTCACAGCCAACCCCTATCCATTTTGTCTCTCCACATCCCTATATTACTCCAAGAAGCCTCACTTTGGCAGAAGTCTTCCCAAGGAAGCCTTTGAGCTCAAATCAAAAAGAGTTACCCGTTTTAAAGGTAGTGTTTTCTCTTGTGTTCTTATGTTTTATTTTGCTTCTCCAACCACATAAACTCTTTTTATTCCTTTATTTTGCTACAACACCAGTATCTTCAATATACTAGGATGTTTTTATGTGATGTATTCGAGCTACACATACACACAACTACATCTAATGGTTAAAGAATATAATGTTTCTATGGATGGCGAATTTCTGCCTCACGAAACGAGGATTGTTCAACACTCATATAACACCTTCAAAGGTGGCCATTAAACTGTCACTATATTTATATATAATATATAATATGTTTATGTTTTACTTAAGCTTATATATTTTTCATTTATTTAATACCTTTAAGGTTTCCATTATGTGTAAACGCGATGTCTTCATTTTAGGAAGTACGGACTACCGCCCCCGCAAAGTGATTTGATTCGTTAATACCATATGTTGTATGTATAAAGGATAAATTTAATGATATTATATGTAGTATTATACTGGAATTATAATATACATTTATATCATTATTATTTCTTTCCATTAAATTATGAGATAGAAATGAATGTAGCGTTCATGCGTACGTACGAATTACCGTCTCCATGAATGGTGCATTTCATTTCTTATCCCCAAATGTAATGAACTATTATAAGTACATATATATAATGGATATATATGATTTATGTTACATCTAAATTATGAATATAATTCTGTAATTAAAATATAGATATCCCTCGTTTAGTTTTAATTCCATTAATATGACATAGAAATGAAAGTAGCGTTAATGCGTACGTACGACTTACCGTCTCCATGAACGGTGCATTTAATTTATTACCTCTAAATGATTATGTAATATTATAAATGCATGTATATACTGGATATATATGATATATATGATATCTACATCATGAATATAATTTTTGATATAATGGATATTTTACCACATGAACAACTTGTAATTATAATGAGTTTATTTTTGACTCAAGTACCAATGATCGAAAAAATGACAATTATTATCTTTAATAATTAAATAGTGTTCATAACATGGTAATAAGTGATATTAAAGGAATAATGAACTTGAAAAAGGTTCTTAAGCATGTAGAAATTAACTCAAGTTTATTATTCATGATGTTAAAGAACGATCGAGTCAAGTCGGACCCGAGGTAAGGGACTTCGTCTCAATCTCCTTTCATTGAGGCATATTTTGTTTTATACACAACTTTCTTTTATATGGTGTATAAACCCCTTTTACTTTTAATTTTATTAAAAAGAATCTTTTTATATGAAGCTTTTTACTAAATGAAAAAAAGGAATGTTTTTTTAACGTACGCGGTGACAATGACCTTTTCCGCCACCGCGAGTATTATTTGGTCTTTGGCTTCCTCAACAAGCCGTAATGTTTTTTAAAATGAAATAAATACCATATATTCTTTTATGTATTTCGGTATTGAAAATGGGTTTTATAATGAATTTTTTATGTAAATATATTTAAGTGATATATTGTGATCAAAGTGTGGAAATGTTTTCATTCCATTATATTTGTTTTATGTCTTATGATTTTATAATGTTACTTGGACATTTGACGAGTGGTTACGTGATGAACCATATGATGGGTGGTGCCGTGAATACCAGGACGGGTGGTTACATTATATCCTCCAATGCATTGGGTGTGGAAGTCGACTGTATGGGTATTCCATTAAGTGATATGTGTGGAAGTCGACTGTATGGTTATTCCATTTAAGTATGTTTATGTACCAAGTTACCTTCATATGTTAAGCGTTATTTATATGGGTTTTATGGTAATATTTTGGCTACAAAAGGGTAAGTATTGATCTTATATTCAGTGTAGAGTTTTTACTACTTCATAAAGGTGAAAATTATTTCTTTGATAAAGTATACATGGTTTACTTGTTGTTTTAAAAAACTAAAAGTTTTCATTCTTTGTGTTTCCCTTACTGAGCTTTTTATGCTAACCCCAAGTTTTTGAAATGTTTTTCACAGGACTTAATGTGGAATAGTGTCAAGGATGGGATCAAGGGAAAGTCATGATATATAAAACATGGATCTAGACATGTTTTTTTAAGAGTATTTATTTTATGGAAACTTAGTAGAAGTGTCTACTTTGTAATCTTTTCAGATGTAATAGTTAAGATCTATTTATCTAAAACTCTTAACCTGAAAAGATACTCAATGGGAATTATTCATTTAATTAAATGTTAAGTAATGTTTAAGGATGGGGCCTTATAGTTGGTATCAAAGGTTAGTTTAGACAACTTTAGGAGTTAGAAAATTTTTAAATTATAAATTAATTTATGGTATGATTGAAATGATATAGCATTTAAAGATTACCATGTTGCTTTGCCTAAGATATTTCTGTGTTCAGAATGGTTTTACATAGAGGAATCAAAGCAGCTATGTTGGGACGACATCAGGAGGAAGACAACCTTCCAAATTAGCAACCCGAGATGGTCAGAATTGGAACTGAACAGTTTGTTGCAGTAATGGCACAGTTGAATCAGGCTATAAATGGTGGTGGTATCCATGCACGAGATCATCCAGATCAACCGCAAAGGAACATGTCAGTGGTGGAACATCTCATGAGGCAACATCCCCCATCATTCAGAGGATCATCTGACCCCGTGCTAGCTGAAGGGTGGATTAAAGCACTAGAGAATATTTTTGATGTCATGTGGTGTTCAGAACATCAAAAGGTTAGTCTTGCTGTTTACTGTTTTGAAGGTGAATCAAATCAGTGGTGGTCAATGATAAAAAATATCAGGGATAGTGATGATATAGATGATCTTCACTGGGACGAATTCAAAGGTATGTTTCTTGAGCAATATTTTCCTAAGGTGGTTTGTCTTAGGATGGAAAAATAATTCCTAGAATTGAGGCAGGAGGATGATTCAGTGGATTCTTACGAAGCAATGTTCACTTGAATGGCAAGGTATGCTACAAACATCATACGAGATCTTGATAGTAAAATCAACAGTTTTTACTCAGGGTTAAATCCAAGGTATTGAAGGGCTTCAACTTCTCGTGAGTTCAAAAGATATTAAAAACTTTTTCGATGTGAGGAGAAGGTGGAAATGGAGTTTTCCAATGATCATGTGATCTTTGACAAACAACAGAATAAGAGGTCTAGTTGGCAGGAAAAGGGGAATAATTCATCAAAGAAACAAGGTGGTAAAAAAACCAAATATCCATCCTGTGATAAGTGTGGAAAAATGAATCCTGGAGAATGTGTATCCAAGTCTGGAAAGAGATTTCAGTGTGGTAAGTCTAGTCATATTGCTCGTAACTGTAAGGAAGATGATCAAGCAGGAAATGAAAATTCAGCGGTAAGATGTTTTAAGTGTAATGAAATGGGTCATTATGAAAATGAGTGTCTAATGAAGAACTCAACTGGGGAAAAGCAGACAGACTACAAGTAGAAAGTTGTGGTGAAATCCTTTGAAACTACTTCAGCAGATGTTGTGCCATCGAATGAAGTAGTATGAGGTACACTGTTTTTTGTTCAGATTATGCCAATGTGTTGTTTGATTCAGGGTCTACAAATTATTTAATTTCTGAGACATGTTCTAGTAAATTAAAAATTCCATCTGAAGATATGAATCCTGAACTTATGGTAAAAACACCCGAAGGGAACGCTGAGAAAAAAAGAAATTATATGAACCTTCTTATCCTTGTGTGCGGACCAAATCTACCAGCAAACCTTATTGTTTTTCCTCTAGTAGTGTTTGATGTTATTTTGGGCATGGATTGGATTTCTGTTTATCATGCTAAGATTGACTGCAGAGCTAAAATGGTTTCTTTTCAGAAAGATTTTCAGTTTTTGTACAAGAATGAACCCTTGATTTTGATAAAATATCAGGAAGTTGAGAAACTAGTAAAAGATGGAAATGAATGTTACCTTTCACATGTTGTTGAAAATAAAGGAACTATTTAGATTAATTATGTGCCAGTGGTAAATGAGTATCTTGATGTTTTTACAGATGAGTTTCCTGGTATTATTCATGATCGGGAAGTTGAATTTACTATTGACTTAGTTCCTGATTCTAAGCCAATTTCAAATCCCCCTTATCGAATGGCTCATGTTGAACTTTTAGAGTTAAAGAAGCAATTGCAGGAGTTATTAGATAAAGGTTTCATTCGACCTAGAACATCACCAAGGGGCGGTCTTGTTTGTTGAAAAGAAAGATGGATCAATGAGACTTTTCATTGATTATAGAGCCTTAAATAACATTACTGTTAAGAACAAGTATCCTTTGCCTCATATCGATGATTTCTTTGATCAGCTCCAGGGAGCTCAGTATTTTTCATAGATTGAATTGAGGTCAGGGTACCATAAGTTTCAAGTAAAAGAAGCAGACGTTCTGAAGACTGCGTTCTGTATTAGATATGGCCATTATGAATTTGTAGTTATGCCATTTGGGTCAACCAATGGACATGCTGTATTAATGGACCTTATGAATAAAATTTTCCATGAGTTCTTGGATAAGTTTGTGGTTGTTTTCATTGATGATATTTTGGTGTTTTCTAAAATTAAAGAGGAGAATGAAATTCATTTAAGGGTTATCTTTCAAACCTTAAATGAAAATATACTTTATGGAAAATTCAGCAAGTGTGAGTTTTGGTTACAACAAATTTCTTTCCTTGGTCACATTGTTTCAAAAAATGGCCTCACTGTTGATCCTGCTAAAACAAAAGTTGTTGAATAATGGCCAAGACCCACAAATGTAACCAAGATCCATAGTTTCCTTGGTTTGGAAGGTTACTACCGAAGGTTTGTTGAAAATCTTTCACGGTTATCTAGTCCAATGACTATGCTAACTCAGAAGGGTGTTAATTTTATCTGGAAAAAAGAATGTGATGATTATTTTCAGGAGTTGAAAAGAAGATTGGTGAATTCTCCAGTTTTGGAACTTCTTTCCAGGAATGGTGAGTTTGTTATATACAGTGATGTTTCATTGAAGGGACTTGGATGTGTCCTTACGCAGAGTGATCAGGTAATTTAATATGCTTCACGTTAGTTGAAAAATCATGAGGTAAATTACCCTACAAATGACTTTGAATTAGCTGCTGTTGTTTTTCCTCTAAAAATTTGGAGGCAACATTTGTATGGAGTAAAGTGTGAAATATATACTGATCACAAAAGTTTAAAGTATATATTCACTCAGAAATAATTGAACATGAGACAGAGGAGATGGATGGAATTAATCATGGATTATGATTATACAATTCATTACCATCCGGGAAAAGAATATAAAGTGGCTGATGCTTTGAGTTGAAAAAGTAATGATTCATTAACCATGCTACATTTGGAATGACATCCTTTGGTTTTTGATTTGATGAAATTTGGCATAGAAGTTGTTGGTGCAGGATGTTCTTATGTGTTGTTTCAAGTATCAGTGGGATCATCCCTATCAAACAGAATTAAGAAAGTGCATAAGAAAGATAGTGAGTTGTAGAAAAAGGTAAAGGTGGTTTAGAAGGGTAATTTTCCTAAATTCAACATTAATAATAATTTTGTTTTGAGATTTGGGAAGAGATTATATGTGCCTAGTGATTTACAGTTGAAGAATGAGTTGTTATGTGAGGCTCATAGTTCCCCATTTTCAGTTCATCCTGGCAGTACTAAGATGTACAGAGATCTGCGGGAGTATTACTGGTGGGATGGAATGAAAAAAGATATTGCTGATTTTACTGTGAAGTGTTTGACTTGTCAGCAGGTTGAAGTAGAGTGGCAGTTACCGAAAGGGATGATTCAGCCTTTTCCAGTTCTAGAGTGGAAATGGGAAAATATATCAATGGGCTTTGTTGTGGGATCACTGAAGAAATCTCGAGGTAATAATGAAATCTGGGTTATTGTTGATCGTTTGACTAAATCTGCTCATTTCCATCCTATTAGAGATACTTTCTCTAGAGATCAACTTTCTCGATTGTATATTAAAGAGATAGCCAGGTTTCATGGAGTTCCCCTATCCATTGTATCTGATCGTGATCCCAGGTTTACTTCTAACTTTTGGAAAGCCCTTTAGAAGTCATTGGGTACTAAATTAAATTTTAGTACAGCTTTTCATCCTCAATCAGCTGGGAAGTCAGAACGAACAATTCAGACTTTGGAGGATATGCTACGTGCTTGTTCGATGGATTATCATGGAAGTTGGGACCAACTTCTTTCTTTGGTAGAGTTTTCTTATAATAACAGTTTTCATTCTAGTATACAGATGGCACCATTTGAGGCATTATATGGGAAGCAGTGTCGAACTCCAACTTTTTGGGATGAAGTGTGTGAAAGGAAGCTGATGGGACCAGAATTGGTAGAGGAGATGGAAGAAAAAGTTCAGTTGATTCAGAAACACATGAGAACAGCTCATAGAAGACAGAAAAGTTATGCAGAAAATAGGAGGAAGGGTCTCTCTTTCGAGGTCGGTGATCTTGTTTTTCTCAATGTCTCACAGTGGAAAAGTGTGATGCAATTTGGTAAGAAAGGAAAGCTGAGTCCATAGTTCATTGAACCATATGAAATTCTAGAGAAAGTTGGATCAATTGCTTACCGAGTGGATTTAATGTCGAGTTTATCTCAGGTACACAATGTTTTTCATGTTTCGATGTTGAGAAAATATATTCCAGATCCATTTCATGTTTTGAGCCCAGAGGTAGTTCAGTTGGAAGAGAATCTATCTTATGAAGAACAACCAGTCCAGGTTCTTGAATGAAGAGAGAAAGTGTTGCGAAATAAGGTAATTCACGAGGTAAAGGTTTTGTGGAAAAACCATATGGTTGAAGAGGCAACGTGGGAATCTGAAAATTCTATAAGGGATAAATACCCCCACTTGTTTTGATAAGTGAATAAAATTTCGAGGATGCAATTCCCAAAAGGGGGGAAGGATGTAACATCCCATGTAAATAAAGAATAAATCATTTTAATATTTATTAATATTTGCGAATTAAATATTAATTTTACTTTAAAGGGGTTTCTATGTTCGATAGCGTACCCGATATGCAACAAAGTGTTTCTTTGAAATCTTAAATTGCACACAAGTAATAAAATAATATTATTTTAAATGGTAGTTAACACATAGCTGTTGTAATGACTATAATGGATAGAAATAACTAAAATATGATTATATATGTTTTTTTAAATGTTTTTACATTTATCTAATAAAATATAAAGGCTTAAAATACGAAAAGAATTCAATTTTAGGTATATATACACTAATTTTCACTAAAGGTTCAATTATCGCCTTTTGATGGAGAACCATAATTAAATATAGTTTTGGTCACACTTATAGATTCTATTAGACCAAATAAAACACTTCTTTTGAATCGGGACATCAAAATTTACATTGTGTAAATTTTTGATATTTTTCCGCTAAAGTTCATTTTTTTAATGAATAGTGAAAAATGTTGTATTTTAATTCCAAACCTCTTTTTCATATAATTTATTTATATGATTAGATTATCTTTATAATTGGTTTTAAAGTGAAATTAGAATATATTTTTACCATTTAATCCAATAGTGTTCGTTGGAAATAATTTCACTTTGAAATTGGACTTCAACTAGTGTCAATCATTTGATATATATTGTTTAATAAAAGCACGCAATTTGTTTTGACAGTGGGAGTTATTTATTAAATTAATTAATTCAACTTATATGTTCTGAATTTTTTAAAATATACATCATTTTTGAATTCAGAATATCATATATATCATAGGGTGAAGTTTGGGTATTTTTTCTAAAAAACATAAATTTTTGATGAATAGTGAAACAACTATGTGGTACTTAAAAAACGGATTTTTCGTTTAAATGAAATTTTACCACCTCTGTGTTTTGAATTTCAAAAATCCGACATACATGGTTTTCATTAGGAAGTAAAATGTGGTTCAATGGGATTAAAATAATTTTTTGGTGAATAGTAACTCTTAAGTTTATTAATCACGATTAGAGGTAATTAGTGTAGTTTAAGGTAAAAATAATGTTTTAATAATATGAAATGACATAGACACATGTACTACCCTTATTGGATGTGTCCTGGCCGACCAACACAATCCATGGGTCAACTTGGGGACCCCATGGAGCCACATTGGTAGGAAAATCACATTAACAACTTTTTATTTAATGTTAAAATAAAAATGTCACAAACAAGAAATGTTTTTCTAAATAAAGTTTTTTATGGGGTTATAAAAGTCATAATTTTGACTATAATTATTCATTGTAAAGATAAAAAGATTTAATAAATCATGATATTTGTTTTATAATTTTTATACATTAAATAAATTTAATTATTTATGACACCATGATGATGCAGTGATTACCTCATTATTTAACGATTTAAATAAAATGAAACGATAATGTAAAATCTAAGACCTAAACTTGTCAAAAACCTATTGGATGGGTGGATTTCGAAATCTTATCACCTTATCGTCGACATATATAATTTTAAGACCTTTTAAATCTTAAAATCATTTTATAATAAAGTAACCTTTTATAACTTTCCAAGAGTTCCCCTCCTCTCGTCTTATAAAATGCCCCCACCTATACCACCTTACCAACACCTCTCATGCCTTTGGCTCGGAAAAACCCTGCCCATTTGGTCTCTACACATCCCTCTCTTACTCCTAGATTCCTCACATTTGGCATAAGTCTTCCCAAGTATTCCTTTGAGCTCAAATCAAAAAGATTTACCCGTTATAAAGGTAGTGTTTTCTCTTGTGTTCTTATGTTTTATTTTTCTTCTCCAACCCCCTAAACTCTTTTTATTCCGTTATTTTGCAAAAAAACCAGTATCTTAAATATACTAGGATGTTTTTATGTGATGGATTCGAGCTACACTTACACACACCTACATATGATGGTTAAAGAACATATTATTTCTACGGATGGTGAATTTCTGCCTCACGAAACGATGATTGTTCAACACTCATATAAACCTTAAAAGGTGGCCATTAAGATGTCACTATATTTATATATGATATATGATATTTTTTTGTTTTACTTATGCTTATGTATTTTTCATTTATGCCATACCATTATGGTTTCCATTATGGGTAAACTCGATATCTTCATTTTAGAAAGTGTGGACTACCACCCCCTCAAAGTGATTCGATTCGTTAATACCATATGTGGTACGTATAAAGGATAAATATAATGATATTATATATTATATTATACTTGAATTATAATATACCTTTATATCATTATTATTTCTTTCCATTAAAGTATTAGATATAAAAGAAAGTAGCGTTCATGCGTACATACGTCTTACCCTCTCCAGGAACGGTGCATTTCATTTCTTATCCCCAAATGTAATGTAATATTATAAGTACATATATATAATGGATATATATTATGTATGTTACATATAAATGATGAATATAATTCTGGAATTAAAATATACATATCCCTCATTTATTTTTAATTCCATTAATATGGCATAGAAATGAAAGTAGCGTTCATGCGTATGTACGGATTACCATCTCCATGAACGGTGAATTTCATTTCTTACCTCTAAATGATTATGTAATATTATAAATTCATGTATATAATGGATATATATGATATATATGATATCTAAATCATGAATATAATTCTTGATATAATGTATATTTTACCACATGAACAACTTGTAATTATAAAGCATTTATTTTTTACTCAAGTACCATTGATCGACAAAACGACAACTATTAACTTAAATAATTAAATAATGTTATTAACATGGTAATAAGTGATATAAAAGGAATAATGAAATTGAAAAAGGTTATTAAGAAAGTTTAAATTAACTCAAGTTTAATATTCAGGATGTTAAAGAACGATCGAGTCAAGTCGGACCTGAGGTAAGGGACTTCGTCTCAATCTCCTTTCATTGAGGCATATTTTGTTTTATACACAACTTTATTTTATACGGTGTATAAATCTATTTTACTTTTAATTTTATTCAAAAGGAATCTTTTTATATTAAGCGTTTTACTAAACGACAGAAAGGAATGTTTCGTTTAACGTACGCGGTGACAATGGCCTTTTCCACCACCGCGAGTATTATTTTGTCTTTGGCTTCCTCAACAAGCTATGATGTTTTTTAAAATGAAATAAATACCATATAATCTTTTATGTATTTTGGTATTGAAAATGGTTTTTTATAATGGATTTGTTTTTTCAATATATTTAAGTGATATATTGTGATCAAAGTGTGGAAATGTTTTCATTCCATTATATTTGTTTTATGTCTTCTGATTTTATAATGGAACTTGGACAGTTGACGGGTGGTTACGTGATAAACCATATGACGAGTGGTTTCGTGGATACCAGGACGGGTGGTTACATTATAACCTCCAACGCATTGGGTATGGAAGTCAGCCGAATGGCTATTCCATTAAGTGATATGTGTGGAGGTCGACCGTATGGTTATTCCTTTTAAGTAAGTTTTTGTCCCAAGTTACCTTCACATGTTATGTGTTCTTTATATAGGTTTTATGGTAATATTTTGGCTATAAAAGGGTAAGTATTTATATTTTATTTAGTGAAGAGTTTTTACTACTTCATAGAGGTGAAAAGTATTACTTTGAAAAAGTATACATGGTTTACTTATTATTTTGAAAAACTAACAGTTTTCATTCTTTGTGTTTCCCTTACTGAGCTTTTTATGCTCACCCCAAGTTTTTTGAAATGTTTTTCATAGGACTTAATGTGGAATATTGTCAAGGATGGGATCAAGGGAAAGTCATTCAATATAAAACATGGAAATAGAAATGTTTCCTTTTAAGAGTTTTTATTTTATGGAAACATAGTAGAAGTGTCTACTTTGTAATCTTTTGAGATGTAATAGTTAAGATCTAATTCTCTAAAACTCTAAACCTGAAAAGATCCTCAATGGGAATTATTCATTTAATTCAACGTTAAGTAATGTTTAAGGCTGGGGCCTTATAATCAAAGTTAGTGTGATATAGTATACAATATCATCCATTTTACACTTATTATTTTAACTCTATTTTATTATAAATTTCATGACACCAAAATATTAAAAAACATTGATATCTTGTTAATCATTAAAATGGTTAATAAGGTTTAGAAATAATAGATAAGGATTAAAAAATCACCTAAACATGTATAAATGCTATTTTATGAGTTTATTTGGATTCTCGTAATCCTAGAATCGAAATATATCAATATATAGAATCATGAAAATGAGTATTAATTTTTATTAATTTAACCCTTTGTGTAATTTCACGGGTGTCCCTCTCCTCTCTTTTTTAAAGACACAACATATCCTCTTTTAGTCACATTTTTTGAGCCTCATAGCTAGAATAAAACATTCTAAAGCCAATTATAAATTTCTTAGATACATTCTATATGATATGGTACTCGTAAAATACCATCTATAGGGTCCTTAAGGAGGGTACCAAAGGAGTTTCTTCAAATAGGTGGGACTCATTTTAACCGTGTGTTTCAATTTTTCATATTATTATAACTCCTCCAATTATGTCATGAAATTTAAAAAATAATATCATTGGTATCTCCAATAATCTATGATTTTACAATTTTAATGTAATATCTTTATACAACACACTTTTCTATTAAATTTGAAAAGATGGTATCGCTTGTGCATATGTTTTGACTACAACCTCCCTGAAGTGATATGATTTATCTTCCGTCACTACCTTAGACATATTATTATAATGAAATATTATAAAAAATATGTGAAATTAATGTTTTATTTAATATTCTATAATGATAAATTAATAGTTGTCCTTATTTGCATCCTTTCATTGGAAAATGTAGATAGTGGTCATGCATATCAAAGGACTACCATTTAATGAATGTAAAAATTCAATTTTCTATCTCTATAATTAATGGATGGTTCTCGTAACATCATTGAAAATTTAAAGGATAATAAAACCCTGTTTTTAACCGATTACTGATTATTTTAATGTGAAAAAAGTATATTTTCACTAAAAGTAATAGATTTTAAGGCAATTTGTTAGGGTAAAAAATCATATAACACCTTGTAATATTCTATGTAATATTTTCAAATCAAGTAAGAGAGATAAAAATTAATTTTGAGGACAATAGTGGTTCAAGTTTATTGAATAAAAATGTTAAATATATTATACTACAAGAAAGTAATTTATTTCAAAAAAAATGAATATCTCTAAAATGGTGCATCATATAAGAAATATGATACTACTGTTAGGTCTGGGATGAGAGTTTTACCCTAGGAACAATAGAACATTTTTGCACATCGGGGGTATGGTAACATCAAACATGAAGATAATGTATTTTATATTTTTATTTATATAGATTCTATAATGTTTTAATATCTCTAAAATAGTGCATCATATGAGAGATCTGAGTTACCTTTAGGTTTAGGATGAGGGGTTTACCCTAGGCGCAATATATCTTTTGTGTGTGATGGGGGATTGGTAGCATCGTTCATGAGGATAACTTATTAAATATTTTAATTTATATATTCCAAAAAATAAATGAATATCTCCCAAATAGAGAATCTAATGAGAAATTAGAAACCACTATTAGGTCCGAGCTGAGGGTTTTACCCTAGGTAGGACATAACTATTGTGTATTCCATGTGTTTGGTAACATCACATGTGATTATAAATTTATAATTTTTAGTTATATTATTATGAGTTTTTTTAATTAAATTTGTTTTTTATAATAGTCATCTACTTAGAAATGTGTAACCTCCATTATCATGAACCACTCAATATAAAACCATTGGTTTCAAATTGTTTCGATCTGTTTCATTGTTTAATGCATTAATTAGGTGAATTAAAACAAACCACGATGTACTTCCATTTGAATCGCTATTTAAGTTGGGTGTTTCAATTTAGGGGTTTAAATGACATGTTTATGGGGTTAATACTAATTTATTAACTATTATATGTTTTTAATGAAGAAAAATGTGTAAATTTTTATGGTTATAATGATTGGATACAATTAATTATTATTCATATTGTTATTTTTTTTGGAAATAATATTCTTTTGTGATAAAATAAAAAACACGTGTATATATATATGGGTTAAATATATATATATATATATATGTGGATGTATATATATATATATTCTGGTGCATATATTTATATATATATATGGGTATAAATATATATAGATATGTGTGTATATATATTGTGTACACACACACACACATATATGGATGGAATTTAATATGTATTTAAATGAATTGTTTAAATGTTATTTTTAGAGGTTTCAAATAAAAAAATCTTGAAGGGCCATGGGGGGCATTGAATGAATTGAATTGGAATAAGAAGAATTAATTAATTAATTAATTAATATTTTTTGATGTAATTAAGGAATAAAATAAAAAAATTTAGATGAAATGGGGAACTGGAAGAGGCCCATGTGAAAAGTATATAGGGTATTGCCCAACCTCACAGACCCCTCTCACCCATTTTTTCTCTCTTTTATTATTTTGTTTTCTTTTTATTCAATATTTTCAAAAAATTGTGTATTTTATAACTTATCAAATACTAATTGTATTGATGCACCATTAGTGTCATTGGATTTATCTTGACAAGTAGAATTTTATTCCCAATTTTTTTTGAAGGAAACGGTGTATTATTTTCATATTTAAATAAATTCTTCTTTTCAATGTTTTTATTATTCATGATAATGATATTTCTAATGAAATAATAGATCAATAGGCAATGTCTCTTGTTGGTGAAATTGAACTTGGATGTCAATGTTTATAATCAAATCATTATTTCACCTATGGTAGTAATTTCGTTAACATCGTGTGCTCTTGTTTACACATATTGTCATACCTGATTTTTGTATTGGATTATTTGATACTCTGCATGATTGTGATAAAATGTGGGTGTGTGTGTGTGGCCCATGTTACCCTTTGTGATTCAATGATTGATATTAGTGTAAATTGTTTAATGATTGACAGTTATCTCATGCTATTATGTTGATTATATATAATCATGTTGATATATAATGTTATTTATTCTTGTGTGGTCACAAGGTATGTATGTTACAATGCCTTGGTAGATTTACTGGTACTTGGGACATGTGGACCATCATGAAATACTTATCCACTAAAGGGGGAGTGTATTTTTTTTGATATTGGTTATGAATGATCTAGGTAATGGGTGGGGGTATGAGGTAGCGATGGTCCCATGCTATGGATGCATTCAAGGTAACGTTGATTCAAGTATCGATCAAGTCAAGGTATCCTGGTTGCGACTAGAGGACACTAGATGATACAGTTTCCTTGAGGGATATATGATGTTGGGTTCATTGTCACACAAAACCTATGGGGACACTGTACAAGGGAATGATTGGTTAATACCAACATAGTTGATATTTTGATTATAGGTCGTTTACTAGTACATTATCTTACTAACACTAAAAGATGGATTCTGGGCTCCACACACTTGTTCTCTTAGATATGGAATGCAAACTCCAGGCTCTGGTCCATTTAGAGAAGGATTTGCAGAACCATGACAAGGTCCATGCTCTATGTGATATTGCGTTATTTTCATTCCATTGTGGAACTAAATAAGGTATAACTGGGGGTTTTGGAATATTAATTTGTGCACTACCACTCGGTATTGAATGATATGTTTATGAATTTACACATTTATTACTATTATGATATACATTCTATACTTGAGAACATTAGTTTAAAGCCACATTGATGGCGTCCTATTAAGTCTTGTACTCAAACCCAACATAAGGATTTTGATATGGACCTCTAGTGGATGGTTGAGAAGGTTGAACAAGGATATGGAGAGAAATAAGACAGAAACAGGGGGAACAAACTATTATTTTAATTATTATATGAATTTATTACACAGGATATCTTTCTATTATGGGAGCTCTTATTTTTTTTAAATGTACGAAATATTTAGTTTATATATTTACTATGATTATTTATTTCATTCTCATGTTGTTATTATTTATTATCCTACATGATGACATGATATAGAGGGTATAGTCTCCCTGGTGTTTCACTTGAGATCTACTCTTATTGTCAGAAACCTCTTGCATGCAGGGAGGAACTCATGATCCCATGATGCACCCGCATTAGACGTAGTGGTTTTGTTGGGGATTTTACCAAATGGTAACAGAGGATCAAGACTCACGATTTTTTTTGTCTCTCCTTATCATGAGTTTGGATAGGATAGGCTGAAGTTAAGACAATTGATATTTGGGTAGAGGAACTACATTAGTTCATGGATGACCCTACATATTTGACCTTCGAATTTCCATAAATGGGAAATTATGTTTTACTTGTATCATTGATTAAATTATCATTGTATGATGAAAATGATATTGATATCTGATTTATGATATTTCAGATTCTTTCATGCATTAGGACAAGGAATGTCGGTTCACATACCATATATATAGATACTATTATGTTGTATAGTGGTTTATTAACTAATTTCCTTGAATTGTGATATCTATTTAGGATATTTTCTATTTGTGTGATATATCTTTAATGGAATTAATTATTTGAACTGGGTATGTAATTATGTTAGCATATAAATGATTAATGTGACAAACATGTAGGGACGAAGACTGAGGTTAGTGCTAGGATGGGTATACCTTGAGTTATTGGTATAATACTAGGAGAACATTGGGTGATCCCTTAAAATAGTTAAGGTTTGTTTATCTTCGTCGTGTTATATTTATATGAGCTAGAGAGCCTGATGTTTGAAATATGTGACATAGGTTGTCTGAACAAGACCACTTGGGATACTTCTTAGGTTGAGAAGTCTATACAGAGGGATTATTGTAACATCTTTGAATTTTTATGGATAATAAAACCATATTCACAAATAATTTATGAGTATTTTTATTTGGAAAATTTATGTTTCTGATAAAAATAAATTATTTAAAGGCTTTTATTAATGGTAAAAAACTCATCTCACACATTGGAATATTCTAATTAATACATTCAGATTAAGGCACTGAGATAGCCTACGATTCGTTGTCTATTAGATCATAGACAGAAACATAATATAAATAATAAATATATTATATTACACACTCATGTTTTATTTCCAAAATAATTGAATATTTCCCCATAAAATGTATCATAGGAGAAATCTAACACCACAACTTGGTCTTGGATAAGGGGCTTACCCTAGGCATGACATAACTTTTGTTCTCTTCAGGTTTTTGGTAACATCCCACACGAGAATAACTTATTTGATATTTTTATTTATATATTTCAAAATATAATTTATCATATCCGAACAAGTGATTTTATGGGAAATATGAGACCACTGTTAGTTCTAGGTTGTGGGGTTTACACATGGTGAGACATTACATTTTTTCTTTTCTGGGGTTTGGTAACATTATACAGGAGAATAAATTGTTTAATAATCTTATTTATATATATTCTAAAATAATTATATATATTTTAAACTTTATATTGTATGATTATTTAGAGACCAACATGATGTTCATGATTAGGGGTTTACCCTAGGTGGGACATAACATTTGTGTGCAATGTGCGTTTGGTCACATCACAAGCAATGCAAAATTTTTAATATTTATTTATATTATTATTACGAATTTAATTAATTTTATTAATTTTTTACAATAAGTCATCTTATTTCAACTATGTAACCAACATTATCACACACCAGTGATTCTAAAACTTTTGGTTTCAAATTGTTTTGATTCATTTATGATTTTTACTAATTAATTAAGTGAATTATAACACTCTGAAATGAATTTTTGGTTGAATCGTGGTTTAAATAAGGTGTTCTAATTTAGTGTGTTTCAATGCCATGATTTTGGGGATAATATTAATTTATTAACTATTATTAGTTTTTAATGATGGTTTTTATTGAAAATTTTAAGGTGGAAATTATTGGATAAAATTAATAATATTATTAATAATAATAATATAAATAATAATATTTTTGGGAAATAATAATCTTGTGTGGTAATATATATATATATCTATGTGTTTGTGTGTTTTTATATATATATTGGTTTCTACATATATATGTGGGTGCCTATATACATATTTATAAAGTATATATATATGGGCTAAGAAATATATATATATATATATATATATATATGCGGATATGTGTATATATATATGGATTTTATTTAATATGTATTTAAATGAATGATTTTTATGGGTTTTTTAGAATTTTATAACAAAAAATTATTGAAGTTCCATGGTGGGAATTGCATAAAGTGTATAATAAATAGAATTATAAATAAACCGGTTACGTAAGAAATTTTGGGAAATAAATAATTAATAAAATAAAAAATATTATATAAAATGTTGAAATGGGAAGAGGTCAATGTGCATAGTACATGGGTTTTTCCCCAACCCCATGCACACATTTCTCATATTTTAACTCTCTTATAATCATTAATGTTTATTTTATATTATTTTTTTAAAAAATTATCTCTTATATAAAATCTATGATATCGATCGGATTGATGCATCGTCGGTGCTATTGGAATTGTCTTGATGAGTAAAATTTTAATCATATTTTTTTAATGGAACCATGGAATTATTTTTATATTTAAATAAATTATTATTTTACACATTTTAATTATCATATATTATAATAATTCTAATTAAATATACAATCAATAATAAATTTCTCTCGATGGTACGATTGAACTCAGATGTCATCGTTTATCATCATATCATTGTTGCCCCAATGTTAGGAATTTACATACCTTTATGAGATCTTGTGTACACATGTTTTCATTCAAGATTTTTTGTTGGGTTATTTGAAACTATTATTTATTGTGGTCTCATGTTTGTGTGTGTGGACCATGATACAAATTGAGATTCCATCATGGATATTTGTGTAGATTTTTCCATGTTGGATTGTTATCACATGTTGTTATGTTGTTTCTATATACTAAAGAGGGTATATTATGTTTTGTTTTCTTGTGTGCAAACCCTGTATGTATATTACCATCCCTGGGTGGTTATTAGCTAAATTAGATAATGGGGGACCATTGTGAAATATTTACCCCTTAAAGGGGATTGTGTTCTTTTGAGTCGATGGTAATGAATGACCAGGGAATAGGGTGGGGGTAAGTGGTAGCCACGGGGTCACATTGTGGATCCATTAGAGGTAACCTTGATTCCATGTACCATTCCCATAGAGGTAACCATGTTTTGTCTAGAGGATGAAAAATGATATAGATGACTTTTTGGATAGATGATGCCATCCACATGTTCACACGGCATGATGAGGATGGCATACAGGGGGATGATTGGTTACTAACAACTTCAATGATAGGTGTATTCAAAGTGATTTACCAGTCGATTCTCTTACATACACTCAAAGATGGATTCCGAGTGCAACACAATCATTCAATTAGATACATATTTCGAGCACCAAGTGATGGTCCATTTGGATATTGATTTTTAGAACCATGTGTTGGTCCATACTCCATAATACATTCTATTATTATCTTTCTAATATGTAGATGAAGTAGGTTTGGCTGACGGTTTTTGGTATCTATGTTAGTGCACTTTCACTCAGTTTTGTGTGGAATGTTTATGCCTTTAATAATTTGTTATTGTTCTAAAATTCACTTGTATACTTAATTATGTTATGTTAAAGACACATTGGTGGGGTTTTACTGAGTCTTTTACTCACACTCCAGTTGAGAGTTTCGATGTTCTTGTATATTTATTGAGAGACCTGGACAAGGGGAAGGCGCCTATAGTGGATGGATGAGAAGCTGGAAAATGAAGATGGAGAAGTCTGGGATAGGAAAAGGAGGACCCCACAATTATTTTATTTATTTTCTACTTTCATTACAGTTGATAACTTTCCTCTTTGGGAGGCCTTATTTATATACCATGTTTTTCACTATTAGTTTTTGCACTTACCCAGATTATTTATTTAATTATCTAGAAATTATTATTTATTATCTTGATCGAATAATGATATAGAGGGAATATTGTCCCCATGGATGTACTTGAGACCCTCACTACTAGCTGAAATCCTCTCGTGTAAGGGGAGGCTTGCATGATCCCAAGTAGTACCCGATTCCGACCCTGTGGTTTTGGCCAGGATGTTATAGTTATAAATATTTATTTAATGAATATATATTATATTTATATGATGATTACAATTATGGAGATGGTGTAACCATGACTGTTTTAAAAGGATCATAACTTATGAACTAAAATATAAATGAAAAATTAATTATGTATGACCCAAAAACATTGAGTTAAATAAATATATATTGATAAATGGGTGTTGAATTGATATAATTGGATCATATATGTTATTATTAATATATATATTTTCCTTTTATATTTTTCTTAAAAATTAATGTTACTATATAAGTGGTTACAATTCTTATGATTCTCTTCAGATGTGAGGTATGGGAGCATCATCCCAATAATGATTTTCTGAGACTTATATGATGTTATAAACATAATTAGGTTTTTTATGTATATACATCCTCTTTGAAATAATATATCATTAATCCTTCATAATTCATTTAATTTAATTTAATTTTTAATCGTTTATGTAATGTTATTTTGATTCGACTATTACTCTAGTGGTAATGATTTTACATTTGAAGTCATCTTCTTTGGTATATATGTAATTTTATGAACCTATATTCATTTATGTTATATATATACTACCCATTTATCATTTTATAGCATCTATGTACTCATTTAATTGTCATCAAACGTTTCATTTGAATTTATTCTGTCATTAGGATTATAATTTATATATTACAAAAGTGGTAAGGGTTTATTATTCAGTCTCATATTTAATTAGGATCATTTTGATTTAAATTTTCTGTGGGGGAATAACACGATTTCAGTCATTTAAAATAAGTTTTTCATTATTATACATGAATAAAATATGAATTTTTTATGCTTTATTCTCATTTTAATCTCTTTGGTAATCAACCAGAATCCAATGATATTTTTTATAGAAAACCAACCTTATATCTCTTTGAAGTTTGAAATATTTTTCTTCCATGTCCTTATTTTATAAAATTATTTAATTAATGTTCTATTTATTTTAAAATTATAATTTCAACTAATTTTTATCTATGTTTAAAATATTAATAGTTTTTAAAAAAAATATTCTTCACATTTTCTGAATGAGTAATTTTTTATATATTCTAATGTTTGAAATGAATTTTTTTTAATATCATATACTACATGTGCTTATTTTCCAAAAACCATTACATTTGTATTAATTTATGTTTCTTTAACATGTTTTCGTGTTTATTTTAAAATAAAAATATTTTTTAAATAGTCTCAAAATTTATAGTTTTAAAGATATCAAATGAAAAATATGTTTTCCATTATTTTAAGGAAATGTTTCAAATGTACTATTAAAAGAATTTTAATCTATGTTTAAATACATTAGTGTTTATTTTACACAACTGGGGATATGTTCTTATAATACCATCTATAATCATTATCCAGATGGTCTTGTTATGATCATGGAATTAACAAGAAACTTTTTTCATTCCCTGAAATGATGAAGCTATCATGAATCCTTTAATGGCCATGATGACAAGATATTCAAAAACCAATTTTTTTTGACAATTTCTACACTATACTAATATGATGAATGTTTTATGATTTTATGGAATAAATATTAATTGATTTTTTTATTTGGGTTGGAGTGGAGTTATATACCCCTATAATTTATCAGATAGCGATAATTGAGCTAAGGAAGTTACACCTTAGACAATATTGTAATTGAATGTGTTGACTCTTAAAAAAGTATTTCATATCCACTAATAAATGATGTTAGTGTATGTTAGCATAGGCATATGACTTCTATGATCAGGATTATTCCACCCATTAATCAACACTCTTATGACTAGATATTAGGAATGTGATATGTTCTCATCGATCAGGAATTTTGATTCACTTATGATTCATGAATTATTAACTACGATTATTTAGGCCATGAATCATGGTTATGATATATGAATTGTAAGGTATGATTTTATTTTTATATTATTATCTTATCGAGACATTATTCTCATTTTTTTTGTAAAATTTTCTTTTAGTAATATCTCATACATTTACACATACTAAGAATTTGAGATCACCCATTCGTATGTTTTCTATTCACCATGGTATAAAGAAAAGTTTCAAAAATTTTGATCCTAAGAGGGGTAATATTTATGAGAAACATAGTGGGAGATTCTATATATTCTTTGTGAAGAAATTTTTTATGTGTCCAAATATTCATCGATAATAATGATATATGGTTCTTGCATGGATTTTAATGATATTTAATGAATATTAATATAAAATGATGTAATATTTATGTATGTTACACATGGGTCACATCAAAATGTATATTTTAATTTAAATCATTTACATTGATAAAAATTAATTTCGAATAAGTGTATCATTGATGAGAATAATTTACCTCAACTATAAGGATATTGTCCCCTTTATTTAGATATATTAAATTCTTCCTAATTTTCCCCTTTATAATCAAAATTCTAATTATTTGATATATATTTTGACCTCTATATTATCCATATCCTCTTTAAAAAAGGATATTCAGATTATTTTTTATGATATAGTTTTTCAAAAAATATTTTTCAAATCATTTTAATAGCTTTCCATCCTTTCATATCACTTGTTTTATCTTTCACCCCACATTATTTTGATAACCATTATGTCTTTTGACAGATCAATTATTTATATTTTTTTCACATATAAATTTTCTCTAAATATTGTAGTTATCATTTTTGACAATAAATATTTAATGTGACATATAACATCATATTTTCATGATAATGTATAAATAATTTATAAAGATACCTTTTAAGGTTTTTTCTATGTGAAAAAATATCACTACCTCCCTTATAGTTTTATGCGAATCATTTCCACTATGAAATAAATTTTTTTAAAACAAACTATTTTACTAATAAATTTATGAAAGATTTATTTAATATTGGTTTATAAATATAAATTATATTTCTTATTTCATAAGTAATATTTCTAAAAAACCTAAATGGGTAATTTTAATCCATGTCATTTTCTATTGAAAAATATTATACTTGTTTAATTACATTCTCTACATAATTCCTTCAAATTTTTCTCTATTGATGTAATATTTAAATTCCTTCTATTTTAAACGAATGATCTATCACAGCCATTGCATTGCCTAACCATCATCATTGCATAACTATAATTTTCATCCAATGATATTCCACTATGAATACCCTATTATTTGTTCTTTTAATATAAGCCTATTAACCTAGATTCCATAAACTATTGACAATAAAAATTATTGACTTTTCCATATACCATTTATTTATATGGTGTGAATACCGTATTCTTTATAGTATTGGTTGATGATTATTTACCTAAAATATTATATAATAACATTGGGAACCTAATTAATTTACAATATTTTATGATGATAGAATTGTTTATATAATTAGAAATTATTTTCTAATGATAATACATTAGAAAATATATGAATCCCATTTTCATTACATGGGTTCTTATGATGTTATAATTGAAAAAAAATCATTCCTTGTGGTCAATATGAATAAAAAGTGAATGATTTTTATTTGAATGTTTTATGAATCCCATTTTACTTTCATGGGTTCTGTAGTATGTGACATGTGAATGATTTTTAATATTTCAATAATAATAATGGATGAATGATGTGTGAGGTGTTATATAACCCTCTAATTTATTGGTTTAAAGTTAAAATCTCATGAGATATATATATTTGGGGAAAATTTAGTTTTTTACAATCATGGGTGGAAGTATGTTACTCATGAAGGTGATGTATATCTACGAACAATTATGTTATCCCACAATCATATTTGATTGTGTCTGACTCATTAATATTGTGTTTACCTAGGTTACTATTTATACCATAGTTGAATGATGTTATGTTTTTATGCATATTCACATTAATATTTTTTGCTCCCATGCCTCTTGTTTATTGAATAATGTTTAGAATTAATTTTAGTTCAATGAATTATGTTATTACATGCCTTATTCAGTTATGTATCTTATAGGTTTTATTCGGTATGAATATAGTTATGCATATTGATTATACCCATATTATTATTTTATTTTTACTTATGATATTTGATTCTTATCAATTATGTTTTTGCTTAATGAGTATATAATGTCACCAAAATTTTGTTTTTACATTTCCATAGTATATAATGATATATAATTTATGAAATGTCATGAATATTATCCTCTGTTGATATTTTCTATGAGAAGGTGAAAGCTTCAAATTGAATATGTAGTTTCTTATATACTATGATAATAGTTTTTAGGTGAAATAAATGGGATTTTTTAGTTATTAGTTTATTATATTTCTCTAAAATAATAAATCAAAAATATTAAGGGAGTGTATGTAATGAAATTTCTTCTTTAGGTTTTGTAATTGAGATGGTCACATCTTTAGGCTATCTATAACAGACCAACCCAGGTTAACTAGACCAGTCACCATTGTTATCCCATTATGGAGTGATGTATAACAAAGATCTCATAAAAAGACTTGAATATAAGAAAAAAATACATAAAACTAGAGTACATAGTGGAAATAATAAGGAGATAAATCTACGACAAATAGGATAAACTAGGAAGTATAAAGTGTTTAGAACAAAAAGGATCCATGTGACCAACCATCACCTCCCCAATCATCCCACTATGGAAAAATGACATAAAGATAATCCATCATGATACAGAATACCCTTACCATTACCAATGTCCTAAAAAAAAGGTCTACAGCTACCCAAAGGTATAATTAGGGTTTGAGAAATAGATCCCAGAAGGAAACCACCAAACAATCTATACATGTTTGGAGATAAATAATTCAATGGTTCTAGATTTCAGACAAAACTCTTTTACATGAATTTTTATAATAAAAAATTTGAAAACATTTCACAAACATTCCACCAGTTTTTCAAAAATTTTATATAATTTTTTCAAAAACAAAAAACATTCCATTCATGAAACCATTCTGATAAACACGTAGAATATTAATATATATGTGAGCCAATATCCATGAAAAATATATCATGTAACAAATAATGAGGAACAATAATGAACCTTTCTAGTCAAGCTCTAGACTATGGGAAATCATGTACTAGGAACTGAAAATCCAAAAAGGCATAAGGATGGACCTAACTAATTTAATTTCCTATCACAATCCATCAATATACAATAGGTTACCTCCTAGTGGCATCTCACACACAAGGCTAACCATGTCTCTTTGTCAATGCACCTATGTTTATCTTTATACAATGTTTGTTAATTATAATTTTAAAAACCATGTCCACATTTTTAAAAAAATAATGTAATATATAAGACAATGTGATTCATGTTTTAAAAATTCATTTCATTCTAAATAAAGGAAATTCTATTTTCAATGAAAATACCACTTTGAACATGAACCCAAGCCTTTTCAATTTTTACACATGAAATTCCTTATAAAATATAAAGGAATAAATGATAACCATATGAAATTCAAGGAATTAAAACACTTGAATTGATCCACCTAACTAAAGGATAAATAAACCCTAACATCCATTGACAATGAGGATTGAAAACCCAAATATCATACTTTTGATGAAAATGAACAAAAAAAGACTAAAAAGTATTGATAGAAAAAATGACCTGATTAAAAACCACAACTATACCACAAATGCAACCAAACCCAATGAAGAATAAGAAATAACTCTTGCTTGGAATGAATGAATCCATCGACAATAGAGATGAATCCTTGAACTAATCGATCCGTATTGAAATAATTGTCCCATAAATTTTTTAGGGAGAACTTCAGGTTGAGAGAGAAGGGATTCATAAAGAACGAATTAATCCCATCACTCGTACGACACCCTAAAAACAAACACCATTGAGTTTACATGGCGTGTAAACCATTTACACATCTTGTAATCATCAGAGTATATATATGTTGAAAAAAATTGCCTTTTAATTAAAAATAGGATTTTTATACTTACCTTATGTGTACCTATCACACTGCATGTACTCCATTCATGCTATGTACCAGGTTCACAACTTATCTATAGCATTACATGGAATGTACTTCAAATACATAGATTGTAAGCTCATAGCGTGTTGCAAAAACAATAGTTTATTATGTTTGAAATTCAAAAAATTCTACGACTTCACAATTATAGGTATCCTCCCAATATCATGGTCAATAATACTTTCCCAATGGAAAAAAACAAAAGCATTTAATTGAACATACCTGAAATAAAGGTAACATGGTGTTATAATGTCTCCATCATAAAAGCTTCCTATTCCTAGAAATTTCTCAAGATCCTAGATCCGAAAAAACAGAAGGCCACTGATAACTCATCAATAACACACACTCCCACATCTTGGAGAGATCATATCCACCCATCCAGAGTACCTGACCAGGGGGATCATTTTACCATGCAGTACCATATCCCGATGATCTATAATCTAAACTGGATTCTCAAACAATGTGGTATCGGGTTCATAATCTTCATCCTCCCACCTAATCAAATGGGAAGGATTTTGTATATACCTCCTCAACTCATAAACAACAAAAACATCATGGATATATGTCAAAACATATGAAAATTTCAACCAATAGGACACCCTCACTAGATTCTCAATGATCTCAAAGGTCCCCACATAACTCTCTTCCAAATTACCCTTCATACCCAACTGATGATGTCCCAAGAGAGGTGAAGCTTTGTGAAATACCTGATCACCAATCAACAACTCTAGAGTCTAATGAAGACAGTCCAGATAATATTTTTGATAAAACTATTACATGATCAAAATCCTATAGATCAATCACTCAACCACCGTTGTCTCCTAAAAAAACCAACCCAACCATGGAATTCTCTCCCAAATCCACCCAACATGAGGGATATTGGTGGGGTCACCAATGCAAAGCCTCAAAGGGAATCATCCTGAATGATTCTGGATGACAATTGTTTTAGGAAATTTTTACCAAAGGAAAATTCCAATCCCAAAATCCACTAAAATCAAATAAAAATCCCAAATAATATCCTCAATAACCTAGATATCCCTCTCTATCTGACCATCCATCTATGGATGATATGATTTTCTCAATTTCAACAAGGAACCCATTACCTCATTCATAAAATTCCATAATCTTGATTTAAACATTGATATTCTTTAAAAAAACAAAAGAGGGATCCCTATGAAGTATCACAATATACAAGACATATAAGTCCACAAAAATAATATCTTTCATCATTTAATTTATTAGTAAGAACTTCATTGACTTAGTGAGTCTGTAGATATTCAACCAAATAGCATCATTCATACTAGGAGTCCATGGTAAACCAATGAATAAATCTATTGAAATTTCATCCCACTTAGATACTGAAATGGGTAAAGGATGCCACAAACCTGTAAGTCTCTAATGTTCCACTTCATCTCTATGACAAGTGAGACATTGGGATACGAAATTCGCAACTAACCACCTTATCCCTGACCACCAATATCAACCTCTCAAATCATGTTACATATTTTTATCCCTAGGGTGAATGGAATAACATGACTGGTTTCCTCTATTTAATATTTCTTTTCTCGAGGAAAAAGGAACAAAAAACACCCAATGAAAAATAAAGATCCATTAGGATTCTAAGACCAGTCAAATGTGGTCTCCCTACCACTTTAAATTTATCCTAAGCATCAACTCTTGGTGTCTATGATCTTCTAAAGTCGAACACAAGCATAAAAAGATGAGTCAACCTTAATCAAAGCCAAGAACACCTATCCACCAACCTACTTCACTCTCAAGCTCATCTCAGTAAGAAAACTCATTATAGACCACTCTACCGTTGATTAATTCACAACATGGATCAGTAGTCTTATGCTGAGTGCATTGGTAACCATAATTCATTTCCTAGGGGTATATATGATATCAAAATCAGAGGTATGAAGATAGTCAAAAAAGATAGTGAAAAAATGTCTTGAGTGATTTCATAATAGATGAAAACTCAAGATCATAGGTCGGGTAGTCATTCTCATGAGGGAGTAATTGGAGAGAGCCATAAGACACAAAATGCTTCCCCTGCATCAAGACACATCCCGTTCCCATACATGAGGCATCATAGAAAATATCATAACCAGAACCTAGTTCTTGGATAATCAGTATTGATGTTGATGTCAACCTCAATTTTAGATCCTCAAAATATCTCTTAAATTTTTTGTACTATTCAAAATTTACACTCCTTTGGGACAAATATGTCAATGGAGATGAAAGCTTATAGAAGTCCCAAATAGTATTCATGTATGACCTAGCCAAACCCAAGAGACATTGGATCTCAAACATGATTCTGGGTTTTTCCTAGGTCATCAATTTCCGCACAATTTTAGGATCCACTGATACACCCCACAAATATCACATTCCCTAGAAACTTCACCTCTTAGTACTAAAAGACACACTTGAAAAGTTTACCATACAGATGATCTTCATTAAAGGTTTGAAGAATGATATTGAAATGGGCCACACGTTCCTCCTTTGACATAGAGGACATCGTGATATCATCTATGAACACAACAAAAAAAGAGTCTAGGAACCAATGAAATAACCCTCTCATGAAATCCATAAATACCACAAGAGAATTAGTGAGTCTGAATGGTATATCAAGAAACATAAAATGTTGAATCGACTCAAAAATGTCTTCTTAGGTATCTTTTCATCCAAGAATCTAAAATTATGATACCGTAACAACATTTCTATCTTAGAAGACCAATAAACCCCTCTAATTTGATCAAAGTGGTCATAAATTCTGTGTATCATATATTTTTTCATATCAATCACCCAATTCAAAATACAATAGTCAATACAATTCATGACACTTATATCTACGTTCTCATAAAATAATACAGAAGAATCCCATGGTGACATGATATGATGGATAAACCATTTTACCTCTAAGTCCATAAGCTATACTTTATGTTCCACCAAATCAACAGGTTCCATTAAATAAGATGTAATAAAAATGGGTATTATTCTAGGAAATAATGTAGATAAACTAGACTAATCATTTAGAAAGTACTCCGGGTATTCAAACATAATAACTCGTTGTTGACCACCCATGAAAGGGTAAAATGTATCAAGAGATATTTCTAACATCTAGCAGGAGATTATACCTCCATAAGGAACAACATGACTCTCCCTCCCCAATCTAGAGTCCCACTCACCCTAGAAAACATGAGCGACCCCATCGGCATATAATAACTAAACTAGATGTTGATAAAATTCTATATGGTTCATAACACTAATTGTCCAAAGGCATAGAAAGATATAAAATGAATGTTATAAGATCTGAATAAAATCCCAATACATAAAATAAATTTTAATATATAAAATAATTAGTAGTGCCTATATTAAATAAATCTAGCACCATAGAACATAAAATAAACATCGTTCCTCTAACTTTAACTGGACCTACATTAGATTTATCTAGAACACACTTTTTCCCATATAGCCTTCCGAACATAACCACATGGACGTCCACCTTTTCATGTGAATTAGAGCCACTATAATGAACTTTTCCCTAGTGTTCTCTAGATGGTTCCTTATTTATTACATTGGCATAGATATAAGAAAATAGTTTCTAAATAGGTTGATAAGTTTAGATGGTTTTGGAAACCATACACAGACATGACACTAATTTTGCATTTGGAAAATAAAATGAAACATAATACATAACAAAATAAAATTCTCTACATCCATGAAAAAGCATTCCACGAACTCATCTTCATATCCTCACGAAAGGAAACTGAATAATGATGACCTGAAATGATGAATAAAGGATATGTAAAATAGAATCTAACATGAATCAATGAGAATAAATCAATATGGAAATGAAAAAAAACATATAACATGTAACTCTCCGACCCTAGTTACCCAGATCCAATGCATTTTTTTAATACATTCGCATGATTACAAGGAATCATGTCCTGAAGTACCAATCAGTTTATCAGTCTTGGAAAATAGATTTCATATAGGAAATTTACAAAACAATTTATGACATAAAATACAACATAGATAATACTTTGTGAATTCTCTTATTCTTCCATATTAAAATAGTATATAAATAATAGTAAACTTCTTGGAACCCTGGTAAAATAAAACATAAGAAATGACTGAGCTCAAATTCTAAGTAAGAGTAAATAATTTATCACAATCTATAAACTTTTAAGGAAAGATGTATAATAAAAACATCAATCCTTTAAACATAATATTCACCATAATATGGAAAAAAATAAATCCAACATCACCATATAAACATGAACATGGATATTCTACTATTCTAATAATCACATCTACTAAGTAATTTCATATTGAGGGAATGCCTAATGTCAGAAATCATTACCACATAGTTAAGGCCTCGTGCCAAGAGTAGAAATAAAAATTTTGTCAAGGCCTTTTGAGAAGACACTAATTTGTCTCATAAGTCCTACCAATGCATCGAGGAGATATATCGGGACCCACCTGTCACTTACAGAGTCCGATGCATTCCTCATATGAAAATGTGGAAACATAACATAAACAATCGTATTAAAACTAGCATACGAAATGTCAATACTTTAACCATAAAACATCAATGGTATAAAAATAGAAAATCTACAATCAAACATATCATAACTCATTTAATACAATATGGAAGATTTTATTATAATAAATCAACCTCAATGTAGAATAATATCCAGAAATGGATGTTGACATTGTTGACAATGATAGGAAATTTTTTTTGAGAGAAATATTCCCTTTTGTAAAATCATTTTAAAGTCACACATTAATAAGGTAATTAATTTAAAAGAGACTTTTGATTAAAAGTGTCCCATACCACTTTGAAACTTTTGGAAGGAATTAACATTTTAAAACAATCATGTCCATATAAATAAATCATTAAAATCATTTTGAGAACATGGATATTAATTAAAAATATTTTCAAAAATAAATCATTAAAACATTTAAATGATGATCTCGTATAATTTTACCTTCCATAAAACCTAAATTATTACTTTTGAAAAAAAATTTATGATACATGGACATGGATGATAAATATGTCCCAAAAAATACTTACACATAAACAATCTTGGATAATAATGAAATTGAGGAATTAACCCTTACCTTGTACATTCTTTTGGTTGAGGGTACGTTTAACATTCTATATAATGACTATTGTATGTTATTAAATTATACCAGAACCATATTCATATTTTTGATATCATACTTGATTTATTTCTGTCTTTATACTACCTATTTAATAATATTTTCCATGTTAAATTTACATTTCAGGTAATAATCACTCATTGTATTGTACGTGTTTTAATTTGTTATTCCTGATCATATCAGTTAGATCATGATTTACATACTTCCAGAATATAAAAATGATTTATATATAATATATATTAATAATATAAATATGTATAATAGATAGATATATGAAATGGAAACATCGTTCATGGAGACGTTAGTCCGTACGTACGCATGAACGTTGTTTATGTTCTCTTATCGTATAGTATCGAAGTAAGTAAACAACTTATATTTATCTAAATAAATATATATTATTACAGTAGAAATATTATTTCATATATCTCATACATAATCTATATATATATTTTTATAAAAATTATTGAATGGTGACCGTTGAAGATGAATCTCATCGCGTCGTGGAGACGGTAATCCGTACATACGCATGAGCAACAATATCATTCTATTAATGGTGAAATCATATGTAATTTCATGTTACATAATATATACAGAATCATTAACATGTTATTTTTATTATTTAAATTAGTTATACATCATTATTATACCCATCCAAATAATGATGTTTGGAATAACAAACTACACCACGACATGGAGACGGAAGCTGTATGTACACACGTATGGTGACGTTTGCATTCATAGGATGAATAGAATAATGAATATGGTTGTACCATATTTATGATAACATATCAGTATGTAGATGGTATGTGAATTATTTTTTTTATGGAATCAACAAATAAAGATGAAGTGGAAAAAGAAAAGAACATTGAAAGAGGTGATAAAATAATTACCTCTTCTTCAGCTGATTCCTTGTGATTCAATCCAAAGATCTCCTTTTGTTGGCATTATGATCAAAATTAAGGCCTCTAGGATGAAGTGAGGGTATTTGGGAGGATATTAGAGTAGGGGTTGGCCGAGATAAATGGATTAAGAGGTGTGAAATTAAGATATGGGGAAGTGCCCTTTTATAAAAGATGTGAGGGGAACCTTAGAAAAAGATTGGAGTATTATTTTATAATAAAATTATTTTCGGTTTATAATGGATAAAAATGGATTTATTTCAAGGATAAGGTGTGGAAAGGTTTAAAACTCTTAACAAATAGGATTTAGACAAGTTTAGGTCACCATATTAAACATATCTTTTATATTTAACTCTTAGTTAAATAGTATAACATTTACCATGTCTTCTAGTATTATTATAATACATGGTTATTAATCTTACTATAAAATGACAAGATAACCTAAAGTGGTTCATTAATGACATATATATCATTATATAAGTCTTTTGGATAAACCTTATATTTTTTGGACTATTATATAATTTAATAAGATAATATATTTTTAAAAACTCAATTATGTCAATTTTGACACTATTTAGTATTTGGTGTTTGTGAAAGTCATAAAAATATGACTCCTTTTCAAAACGAATCATTGAATTAACCCTAACATGTCATATTAACCTAGAAAATATGTGGAATCCATCAAAAGTCCCAATTTACATTTATTTTAATATTTCTAATATCAATTAGTTTAATCCTACATTAATAAGGTAATTACTGCATCATCATTATGTCATTTATAAATTTAATAATATAACGTCTAAATTATTTAAATAAAATTAAATTATGTGGGAAATATTTTTAGATTTATAATGAATTTTTATAGTTTAATTTATTTTATGTATAACCCTATATTAAAATTTTTTAGTTATTAAATTTTGAATTTAAAACTTTTAACACTTCTTTAAATAAAATATAATAAATGTATTAATCTAATCCTTGTGGATTAGAAAGGATAAAATTTTATTCCTATGTTTTTTTCTGGTCGGAATACACTTATCAAATAAAATAGGACATTTTCTAGGTAATTAAAATATCATTTTAACCTTTAATTACCCTATTTACTTTGAGCCGTGGGAAATAAAAATAAACGTTACTTTTCACCAAAAATTATAGTCATATTATTGAACCATGTTTTACATACTGATATCAACCGTGTCTCCCAAATTTTTGAAATTCAATTCACAAATGCAGTAAAATTACATTTCTTCAAATTTGAAAATGTGCCTAGAAGGTGGGTAAAAGACGTTAAAAAGTTCAATAAAATTTTATATATCAAATATTATTATTAAAAGACTCCAATAAATTAAATTGGACTAAAAAAGGTATTAATTATCTATTTTTACTTTAAAATAAATTTAAATAAAAAATAATTATTATTTAAATAAGAGTCAGTTTTAAACAATAACGTAGTGTCTTTCACTATTCATCAAAAATTGAATGTTTTCGAAAAAATACAAAAAATTAACCGTAAGATAACTTTGATATTAAAAATAAAAAATGATGTCTATTTTACCAAATTTCTAACATAGAAGTTGCATTAATTAATTTAAAATTAATTCTCATTGTCAAAACCAAAAAGTGAGTTTTTTAAAAAGAAAAAACAATCAAAAGATTGACATGTGTATATGTCCAATTTAAATGAAAAATTACATATCATGTCCTAAATTATATTAAATGATAAAAATATAATATAGTTATAATTTAAAACCACTCAAATTTATAATTTAACACTATAAATTATTTCTATTAAAAAAGTAGTTTTCAATTAAAATTTAGTATTTTCACTATTTATCAAAATATGAATGTTATCTGAAAAGTGCAATAAATTTATCCAAACTAAATTTTAATGTCCCACTTATAAAAAAGAATTTAATTTCACAAAATAAAATATATAAAAGTGTCAAATATTATATTTAAAAATGGTTCTCCATTAAAAGGTGGAAAACAACATTTTTTAAGAATACTTCTTTCATCTGAAAAACTGAATTTGTCCTTATATAATTTATAAGAAACACAAAAGTTTAATTTTTAAATTATATGGGATATATATAAAATTTAAAATGTGGTTAATACTATTCACATTAGCATTTTGAATGACTAGTTTGGTATGTCGTGGTGCGCTCGAACACGATGTTGTGTGTGGTGCAAGATACTGAATTATTTTAAAGAGATAACTTACTATGAATTCTTGGTGTGTTACATTATTCCCTCATACAATAAATTTCATCCTCACAATTTGAAAATTTTATTTGAAAATAAAAGGTTGAAAATAGAAAATACCTTTGTGGAAAACCCACATCAGAAATTGGGTTAATAAAATTTGTTATTAATAAGAAGGAAAGGGAAATGAAAAAGTCTCCACCAAATTAGAATTTTGAATATGAGAAAATTGGTTGAAATTACAGACACATATCTAGAGGAAAAATTTAAATATTTATATGGAGTGATTGAGGTCATAAATTAGAAACAAGTGAACAATAAATGGAAAATTGAGGGCCTCAAATCCAAAAATCTATAATGATTTAAAATATCATCAGTTCAACAAAACACAAGGTTTTAGGATAAATTTTTTTGGTATTAAGTTCCTTCCCCTAAAGTTTAAGATTTAATTTCTTCATAGACTTGTAAAAAAATACTTGACAAGTATAGTTCGATCCTTTAACTAATTTCCACCACAAACTCATGTTTCACTCAAAAATATAACATAACCCAAAAATGTTCTATATATCCTAATCGTATATGGTTTCAAAAAAATGAATTTATAATTCATTTATCAGATCATTTAAAAAAACAATATTATATAAATCAATAAATCACGTAGTCCAGTGGTAGGTGATGCACCCTTTTCTCCCTTTGGTTGTGGGTTCTAGTGTCACGACCATGCTGGACGCGACTGGTTGTCACCCGACCTCTGAGTTTTCATTTTTAGAACAATCCAAAAATAATCATAAGAAATTTTTTAACCTGAACCAATAGATTCCAATGTACCACTCAATTCATTCAAACCTTTAGATTTATTTAAAATACTTCTGTCTAAACTCACAGTCGAGAATTTATATGGAAGGTAAACATATTGAAGATCTCTTTTTCCATGTAATAACATTTAGACACCTTTATCATGTATTCTCATAAAACATGGTAACACCCTTAATTGCCATAAAACCTTATTGATTACATTCATGCTACCTGATTCCTTATATAATAATAGATATATTCCTTATATCCAAATATTTTTAATAGTTCAACAATGATGGAATAAAAAAACCATTAACCTGTTCCAAGGTAGTCAAAAATATCCAATATAATTTATCCAAATCAACCATATGTTATTTTAAAATCACTATCTCGTTATCCAGACCATATTAATGTTTTTCTTTCCCTCAAAAAATATATTTTCCAAAACGTTTATCTTGTTGTCGAGTCACTTTTCTTAGTACCATATAATCTCAAATATTTAATGAAATAGTACGGTAGTACAATCCTTATATACTCTATAATTATTATAACCTGTACATAATTAATACAATACTCAAATGAAAAAATTCTTAAATAAAAACATTAGAACAATAATCATTCATCTTCATCTATAGTAGAATGAAAACTTGATTATTGTAACACCCCAAAATTTCATAGTACGTTATTTCTTCAAAGTAATTCAATAACATGGACTACACTCTACACCGAGTTCAAGAGAACCACGACATACCAAACTAGCTGTTCAGAAGCGGTTATGAATAGTATTAACTGAATTTGTAATTTTATACAATCCTTATTATTTTAGAATCCTTATAATGAGTTTCTTAGACATAATATAAGAACAAATTCATTTTTTCAGATAAAAGAAGTACTTTTCAAAAAAATCAATTTTACCGCCTTTTAATGGAGAACCCTTTTAAAATACAATATTTGAAACTTTTATATATTCAGTTTGAAAAAATAAAATTTTTCTTTATAATCGGTACTTCAATATTTACTTTGGGTAATATATTGGTATTTTCGTGATAAAATTCTTTTATTGATGAATAGTGAAAAATACTGTATTATAATTCAAAACTCTCTTTTAATATAATTTATTTATATGGATAGATTATATTTTTAAATGGTTTAAAAGTGTAATTATATTATATTTTTACCATTCAATCCAATTCTGGTCATTGGAAGAAATTTCACTTTGAAATTAGGCATAAACAGGGGTCAATCTTTTGACATATATTATTTCTTTAAAACCCTCTATTTGTTTTGACTACGAGAATTAATTTTAAATTGATTAATGAAACTTCTATGTCTTGATTTTTAAAATATACTTCATTTTTGAATTTGGAATATCAAATATAGCTTAGGATGAATTTTTGGAATTTTTCTGAAAAACATCAATTTTTGTTGAATAGTGAAAAACACTAAATTATTGGTTAAAACTGACATTTTATTTAAATAATTATTTATTTTATTTAAATTTATTTTTGGTCAAAATAGATACATAATACCTATATAAGTTCAATTTAATTTATTGGATTCATTTTTTAGATATATTAAAATTTTATTGAACTTTTTACCGTCTTTTACCCACCTCTTAAGAGCTTTTGAAAATTTACATAAAACTTAATTTTACTGCTTCTGTGAATGGAATTATGAAAATATGATAGACACGGTCAATATCATTAAGCAAAATTTTGTTCAATGAGATTAATATAATTTTTGGTGAATAGTAGCTTTTTATTTTTATTTACCACGGTTAAAAGTAAATTGGGTAATTAAATGTAAAAATGATATTATTTTTACCCTAACACATTTCCTAATTCTATTGGATAGGTGTAATTCAACCTAAAATACCATAGGAATAATATATTATCATTTAGGTCTATTTGGATTAGAATAGGACAATAATTATTATTTAATTTAATGAATAGTTAAAAGTGTTAAATTCTAGTTTTCATTACTAAATTTTTTTTAATATAGGGTTATACATAAGATAAATTTGACTATAAATATTCATTAGAAATCTAAAAAAATTAATAAATAATGGTATTTTATTTTTAATTTTTACACATTAAATAATTTATTATTTTTATGACACAATGATGATGTAGTAATTACCTTATTAATGAAAGAATCAAATAAATTGTATTAAAAATATTAGAATAAATATATTTTCAATGTTTTTTTGACATACACGAATTTTATAGGTGAATAAGATATTTTATGATTGATTCATTGTATCTTGTTTGAATTAATCAAGTTGTGATGACTTTCACAAAAACCAAATACTAAATAGTGTCAAAATTGACATAAATGAGTTTTTAAAGCAAATATTATATTATTAAATTATATAATAGTCCTAAAAATCTAATTTTCGGCCAAAGGACTAATATAATTATATTTATATAATTAATGAACCACTTGGGGTTCTTTTGGCAGTTTCTAGTATGTTTATTAACTATATAATATAAAAATATAAAGAGACATGGTAAATGTAAAACTAATTAACTAAGAGTTAAATCTAAAATATAAGGTTAATATAGTGACCCAAACGTATATAAAACCTATTGGTTGAGAGGATATATACCCATACCAACCATATCCTCAAAATAAATCACATAGCATACATTAGAAACCGAAAATTATTTTATTATAAAATAAGATTTTAAGTTTTTCTTAAGGTACCCCTCACACCTCTTATAAAAGGGAACTCCCCATTCTCTCTAATTAACTCTTTCAAAGCCATTTGGATCAGCTAATCCCAACCAAAATACCATATAAAATTTCCTCCCTTTATCCTAGAGGCCCTAATTTAGTCATAAATCTAACTTAAGGATCCCTTTTGATCAAATCAAAAGGAAGAACCCGAAGAAGAGGTAAATATTTCATCACCTCTTTCAAGTTATTTTCTTACTCCACTTCATCTTTCTTGTTGTTTCCATTATAAAATAATAAATCCAGTATCTTTTAAATATTATTATGTTATTATAAAAATGGTACAACCATATTCATTATTCTATCCCCCTATTAATGATAATGTCACCATGCATGCGTACTTATGGCTTACCGTCGCCACGCCGTGGTGTAATTTATTATTCAACACTATGTTATTTGGATGGATATAATGATGAGTAATATGGGTATAAATAATGAAAATAACTTGCTAATGTCTCTTTTAAATTAATATACCATCCAATTCAACACCTTTTAATCATTATGTAAATGATATTGTCTCTCATACGCACATACGGATTACCGTCTCCACGACACGATGTGATTCATTTCCATGTTCACCATTCAATGATGATTATAAAAATATATATTGTTAATAAGTATTTAATATATGACATAATAATTATACTGGATATATATATATATATGTATGTATGTACTTACATATATCTTATTCACTTACCACCATTCAATGCGATATGAAAACATAAACGTCGTTTATACGTACGTACGGCCTACCGTCTCCATAAACGGTGTTTTCCATTTCATATATCTATATATAATACATATTTATATTCAAAATATATATTATATATAAATCATGTTCTGTAAGTATTTAAATCATGATCTACATGATACGATCAGGAATAACAAGTTAAAACACGTATGATAAAGAAAGCGATTATTACCCGAAAAGTTAATTTAACATGAAAATAATTATTAAATGGGTATTATAATGTCATAAATGAATCATGTATGATATTATAAATATGAATATGATTCTGGTATAATTTAATAACATACAATGGTCATTATACAAGAGGTTAAATGTACCCTTTACCAAAAGAAAATGCAAGGTAAGGGGTTTTCATCTAACTTTTTCTTCCTTTGAGATCCATTCTATAATTACCACTATTTTCTTTTGTTTGGTATATGTACTTACCAAGATTGTATTATTTGTGTAATATATTTTAACTTATTAGTATTTAAATCTTCATTGTATGATCCTTCTTTCATGGGGTGTATATTTTGTAAGTTACCAAATCGGTAAAGGTTATTTCCTAAATCTCATTATTATCTAAGATTGTTCATGTGTAAGTATTTTCTGCGATATAATTATCACCGATACCAATATTTCATAAAAATGTTTTCAAAATGAATTTTGTAAGGTTTTATGGGATAATCTATTTAACTATATCATCATTTTAAATTATTTAAATATTTATCTTTCAAAACCCTTTTAATCAATGTCCATGTTTTCAAAATGATTTGAAGGATTTATTTATATGGACATGAATGTTTTGAAATTATAATCCTTTTCAAAAGTTTCAAAGTGGTATGGGAAACATTGATTCAAAAATATCTTTTAAATGGATTCTTGATAAATATTGATACTTTTAAATGTTCTCAAGAAAAAGGGGTATTTCTCTCAAAGCATTTTACTGATCATTTTTATCTATGTCAACATCCTTTGATGGATTTTAAACATGCTTGAAGTTGATTTATTATTAAACAAATCATCCATATTGTATTCAAGGTTTTGTGATATGTTTTATTGTGGATGTGTTATATTATACCATTCATGGTTTATGGATAAGGTATCGAAATTTCATATGATAGTTTTAATACGAATGTTTATGTTATGTTTTAACATTTTCATATGAGGAATGAATTGGACTTAGTAAGTGATAGGTGGAGCCCTCTATAGCTCCTTGATGCATCGGTAGGTCTCATGAGACAAACTTGTGTGTTGGCACAAGGCAATGGAAAAAAAATTATTTATAGTCATGGCACGAGGCCTTGACTATGTGGTTATGAAAGTCTGGCATTATGCATTCCCTCATTATGAAATTAGTTATTACATGTGATTATTCGACTAGTATTATATTCATGTGCATGTTTATATGGAATGTTTGATTTATTTTTTCCATATTTGGTTCAAGTTCACTTTTAAAAGGATGTGGTTTTTATTCCACATATTTCCTTAAAAGTTTATAGCTTTGGCTAAATTACTTACCCTTAGTGAGTATCTGAGCTCACCCTTTTCAGTGTTTTATTTTTTCCAGGATCCCAATAAATGTTTTATGATTGAGATGAATGGTTATGATAAGGGAACAATGGTGTTCTAGAAGGATTATTTATGCTCTTTTGTATGTTAAAAAGTGTAATATAACGTTCATGTATGTATACTATTTTCCAAGACTGCTAAAATGATCAGTTATTCGGGACATGATTCCTTGTAATCATACCAAGGTATTAAAATAAAGCACTGACTCTCGGTAACTGGGGTTCGGGCGTTACAGTTGGTATCAGAGGAAGATTAGTAAAAACCTTAAAAACTATATTTAGATAAACTATTACTAGAACACATTACCCTAAGATAAACGTTGAGGATTAGTATAGTAGAACTTCCTAGAATTTTGTTAATGTAGAGATTTTGTGATTTTTTCAAGAAATGCATCCCTGTCTGGATACGAGCAGGTAGATGCGGCTCAAGCACAGATCTACCTAGGGGTAAAAACTGAAAACACCTCTTTGAGCTAGACTCAAACGGGAACTGGTGCACGAAAACAGGCTTTGCTACACTCTTGGTTACGACACTCCCGGGGGATATGCTTATGATAATTCTCATTTTCATTAAAAAACATTATGAAGTGTATATGAGTATATACTTCCTCAAATAAATAATTTTTTATGATTATGGATTATATCCATAAACTGTTCAATTTACATTTGGTATTTTACATGTTTGAAATTATGAATTGAGATTCATAAACTGACCTAGTTTATAGCATTGTTTAGAAAGGGCGCCTAGTAGAAGGAATGATTACTCCAGCAATACGTATGATCCAAAGAGTATGAAGGATCATATATTTCATGGTATAAATCCAACATTTAGTATGGAAATAGTCTCCCACGTATTCTCATCATATGAAGAAATAGTATCATGTGTTAATAAGATATGTAATGAATTCTCTAAGACCTATGTATTTGAAGGGAAGAAAGAGAATCAAAGGATGGAAGAGAGAATGATAGATAAAGCGAATAGGGGAAAAACGATTTTCCCATATGTGATAACTGTGGAAATAATCACCTTGGTAAATGCTTGAAGGGAATGGGAGTTTGTTATAAGTGTGGAGAAAAAGGACACCAAGTACGTGATTTCAAGGGTAAGAAAAAGGTTTCAAATGTACAATGATTCTTCTGAAAGGAGCTGTGGCACTATGCAGATCAATGTCCCTATCATCAGAGTATACCGCAAATGATTTTATTGGATAATAATCAAGTTATGATACTACAACAAATGAAGAGTAATAAATAGTGTTATTATGTTGTCATTAAAGAATTATGCCATTTCAGTGTTGTATCAATGATATACCAGATATATTAATTATGGAAGTAACTAAGGATTGTACTGCAGTACTATTTCATTGAGGATTTGAGATTATATAGTATGATGAAAAGTGACTCAAAAACAAGTTAATCTTCTTGGAAAATATATGGTTGAAGGAAAGATAAAAATTAATATGGTTTTGATACTGAGTTAGTGATTTTGGAATAAGAGATGGTTGATTTGGATAAATTATATTGGATATTCTTGACTACCTTAGAACTGATTAATGGTTTATTTATTTCATTATTGTTGGAGTGTTCAAAATTTTAGGATATAAGGAATATATATAGTATTCTATAATGAATAAGGGAGAATGAATGTAATCAATATGGTATTATGGTAATTCAGGGTGTTACAATGTTTTAAAAGAATACATGACGAAGCTATTCACATGTTATTATGTGGAAAAAAGATTTTCATTGTGTTTACCTTATAAATTTTGGACTGCATGTTTGGACAGAAGTATTTTGGATAAGTCTAAAGGTTGGAATGGATTATATTTGACATTGGATACTATTGTTATGGTTAATTCATTTCGTAAGATTATTATTTTTGGATTGTTATAAAAAAGACATCCCGGAAGTTGGGCGACAACCTATCGCGTCCGGAAAAGCTACGAGACTTGAACCCGCAACTGAAGGTCGACAAGGGTGCATCGCCTACCACTAGCCTACAGGAAGTCCCATGTTATTATAAATGAGCTTTACTCAAGGTATATCTTTGTATCCTTATATGATTGGAATAAATATAATATTTGATGTTCAATTGTCTTTTAGAGTGAAAGATGAGTTTTTGGTAGAAATTAGTTAAAGGATATAACTCTACCTGTCAAGTATACTTTTTTCTCTTTTATTATATGAAGAAATTAATCCTTAAACCTTAGGGAAGGGATATTAAAACCAAAAATGTGTTATCCAAATACCTTATGTTTTGTTGAACCGATGATATTTTAAATCATCATTGATTGATGGATTTAAGGCCCTCAATTTTATACTTGTTAGTGATTGATGTCATCAATCACTCCCTATAAATATTTACCATTTTCCTATAATTACATGTCTATAATTTCACCAAATGTTCTCTTATCAGAAACCCTACTTTGGTGGTGACTTTATCATTTCCCATTCCCTCTTATTAAGATAAAATTTTATTAACCCAATTTCCGATGTGGGATTTTTACAAATTTATTTTCTATTTTCACCCATTTATATTCAAAGAACAATTTGAAATCATGAGGAAAATAATTTATTGAATGAGGGGAGAATGTAACACCCCAAGATTTCATAGTATGTTATTTTTTCAAAGTAATTCAATAACTTTCACTACACGCAACACTGAGTTCAAGAAAACCACGACATACCAAACTAGAAGTTCAAAAGTAGTTATGAATAGTATTAACTAGATTTTAAATTTTATATAATCCCTATATTTTTAGAATTCATATAATGTGTTTCTTAGATATAATATAAGAACAAATTCATTTTTTCAGATAAAATAAGTATTTTTAAAAAATGCAATTTTACAGCCTTTTAATGGCGAACCCTTTTTAAATAAAATATTTGAAACTTTTATATATTCAATTTGACAAAAAATAATTCTTCTTTAGAATCAGGACATCAAAATTTACTTTGGGTAAATTTTTGGTATTTTCCTGATGAAATTCTTTTTTTGATGAATAGTGAAAAATCCTTTATTTTAATTCAAAACTCCCTTTTAATATAATTTATTTATATGGTTAGATTATCTTTTTAAAGGGTTTAAAAGTGTAATTGGATTATATTTTAACCATTTAATCGAATTCTGGTCATCGTAAGAAATGTCACTTTGAAATTGGGCATAAACTAGTGTCAATCTTTTGACATATATTGTTTCTTAAAAACCAACTATTTTTTTGACAACGGGAATTAATTTTAAATTGATTAATAAAACTTCTGTGTTTTTAATTTTGTAAAATAGACATCATTTTTGAATAAGGAATATAAAATATTTATTTGGAAGAATTTTTGGTATTTTTCTGAAAAACATCGATTTTTGATGAATAGTGAAAAATAGTAAGTTATTGGTTAAAACCGACTTTTTATTTAAATAATTAATTAGTTTATTTAAATTTATCTTAGGTCAAAATATATACATAATACCTAAATAAGTTCAATTTAATTTATTGGAGTCATTTTTTTAGATATTTAAAAATTTTATTAAACTTTTTATCATCTTTTACCCACCTCTTAGGAGCTTTTACAAATTTGCATAAAACTTAATTTTAACACTTCTATGAATGGAATTTCGAAACTACAAGAGACACAGTTGATATCAATATGTAAAATGTGGTTTAATGAGTTTAAAATGATTTTGGGTGAATAATAAGTGTTTACTTTTATTTACCACAGTTTAAAGTAAATAGGGTAATTAAAGGTAAAAATGATATTATTTTTACCCTAACACATGTCCTAATTCTATTGGATATGTGTTATTAGACCTAAAAACCCTTTGGAATAAAATATTATAATTTATTCCTACTTGTATTAGAATAGTAAATTTATTATTATTTAATTTAAAGAAGAGTTAAAAGTGTTAAATTCGTGTTTTCATAACTAAAACATTTTTAATATAGGGTTATACATATGATAAATTGGACTATAAACATTCATCAGAAAGATAAAAATATTTCCGATATAATGTTATTTTATTTACAATCTTTAGACATTAAATAATTTAATTTATTTATGACCCAATGATGATGCAGTAATTAACTTATTAATTAAAGAAACAAATAAATTGTAAAAAAATGTTAAAATAAATATAATTTCGAAGTTTTTATGACATACATGAATTTTCTAGGTTAACATGAAATGTTATGATTGATTAAATGTATCTTTTTCAAATTAATTAAGTTGCGATGACTTTAAAAAAAGCAAAATACTAAATAGTGTCAAAATTGACATAAATGAGTTCATAAAACAAATATTATATTATTAAATTATATAACAGTCCTAAAAATCTATTGTTCGGTAAAAGGACTTATATAATGATTGGTATATCAGTAGTGAACCACTTGAGGTTATTTTGGTAGTTTATAGTATGTTTATTAACCATATAATATAAAAATACAATGAGACATGGTAAATGTCAAACTAATTAACTAAGAGTTAAATCTAAAAGATATGGCTAATATAGTGACCCAAACCTATCTAAAAACTATTGGTTGAGATGATTTTGACCCATTACCACCTTTTCCTCAAAATAAATCACTTTGGATACATTAGAAACCAAAAATTATTTTATTATAAAATAATATTTTATTTTTTTCCTAAAGTACCCCTCACCCCACTTATAAAAGATAACTCCCCCTTCTCTCTAATTCACACCTTCAAAGCCATTTGGCATGGCCAAGAACTGCCCAAATACCCTCTCAATTGTCCTCCCTTTATCCTTTAGGCCCTCATTTAGTCATAAAGCCATCCTAAGGAGCCCTTTTGATCTAATCAAAAGGAAGAACCCAAAGAAGAGGTAAATATTTAATCACATCTCTCATGTTATTTACTTCTTCCACTTCATATTTATTGTTGATTCAATTATAAAATAATAAATCCATATAATCTATATACTGTTATGTTGTTATAAAAATGGTACAACCATATTAATTATACTATCCATCCTATTAATGGTAATGTCACCATCCGTGCGTACGTACGGCTTACCGTCTCCACGTCGTGGTGTAATTTGTTATTCAACACTATGTTATTTGGAAGAATATAAGGATGAGTAATATCTATATAAATAATGAAAATAACATGCTATTGTCTCTGTGAAATTAATATACCATCCAATTTGACACATTTTAATCAATAATTAATCGATCTTGTTGCTCGTGTGTATGTATGGATTACCGTCTCCAAGACGCGATGAGATTCATTTTTACGTTCACCATTAAATGATGATTATAAAAATATATATTATTAATAATTATGTAAAATATGAAATAATAAGTCTACTGTAGATATATATATTTATTTATTTACTTTCATATATCTTATTCACTTACTCTCATTCAATACGATATGAAAACAGAAACATCGTTTATGCGTACGTACGACCTACCGTCTCCATAAATGGTGTTTTCCATTTCATATATCTATATATTTTAAATATTTATATTATAAATATATATTATATATAAATCATGTTCTGGATGTATTTAAATCATGATCTACATGATATGATCAAGAATAACATGTTAAAACACGTACGATAAAGAAAGCGATTATTACCCAAAACTTTAATTTAACATAAAAATAATTATTAAATTAGTATTATAAAGTCATAAATGAATCCGGTATTATATGATAAATATGAATATGATCCTGGTATAATTAAATAACATACAATGGTCATTATACATGTGGTTAAACGTACCCTCTTCCAAAGGAAAGTGCAAGGTAATGGGTTTTCATCTCACTTTCTATTCCTGTGAGATCCATGATATAATTACCCCTATTTCCTTTTGTGTGGTATATGTATTTCCCATGATTGTATTATTTGTGTAATATAATTTAGCTTATGAGTATTTACATCTTTATTGTATGATCCTTATTTGATGGGGTGTATCTTTTGTAAGTTACGAAATTGGTAAGTGTTATTTCCTCAATCTCATTAATATCTGAGACTGTTTATGTGTAATTATTTTCTGGGACATACTTATTATCAATACCCATATTTCATAAAAATATTTTCAAAAGGAATATTTTAATATTTTATGGGAGGTTCTATTTAACTAGATCATCATTTTAAATGTTTTAAATATTTATCTTTCTAAACCCGTTTAATTAATGTCAATGTTTTCAAAAATGATTTTAAGGACTTATTTATATGGACAAGAATTTTTTGAAATGATAATACTTTTCAAAAGATTCATAGTGGTATGGGAAAATTTTATTCAAAAATATCTTTTAAACAAATTCTTGATAAATAGCGAGACTTTTAAAAGTTCTCAAGAAAAAGGGGTATTTCTCTCAAATCATTTTACTGATCATTTTCATCTATGTTAACATCCTTTGATGGATTTCAAACTTGTTTGATGTTGATTTATTATGATACAAATCTTCCATATTTTATTGAGGTTTTGGTGATATGTTTGACTGTGGATGTGTTATTTTATACCGTTTATGGATTATGGATAAGGTATAGACATTTTGTATGCCAGTTTTAATATGAATGTTTATGTTATGTTTTAACCTTTTCATATGAGGAATGCATTGGACTTAGTAAGTGACGGGTGGAGCCTGATTTAGCTCCACGATGCATTGGTAGGTATAATGAGACAAACTAGTGTCTTGGCACAAGGATTTGGTTAAAAAATTTACTTGTATTCTTGGTACCAGGTCTTGACTATGCGGTTATGAAACTCTAGAATTATGCATTCCCTCATTATGAACTTATTTATTACATGTGATTATTCGACTAGTAGAATATCCGTGTTCATGTTTATATGGAATGGTTGATTTATTTTTTCCATATTATGTTCAAGTTTATCTTTAATAGGCTGTGGTTTTTATTACACATTTTTCCTTAAAATTTTTTAGCTTCTGTTAAATTATTTACCCTTAATGAGCATCTGAGCTCACCCCTTTCTATGTTTTATCATTCCTAGGATCCCAAGAAGTGTTTTATGATTGAGATATAGGTTTAAGATAAGGGAACAATGGCGTTATAAAAGGATTATTTATGTCATGTTGTATGTTAGAAAGTGTAATGTACTGTTCATGTATGTAATCTATTTTTTAAGACTGTTAAACTGATCGGTTCTTCGGGACATGATTCCTTATAATCATATCAATGTATTAAAATAATGCACCAACTCTGGGTAAATGGGGTCGGGGCGATAAAATTATCATCTAATAGAATCATTTGGGGTATACTATGATGATTGGTACATTGATTCACATAGTGTCCCAACTTCCTTGAAAATTAAGCATTGTACATTTGAAACCTTTTTCTTAGCCTTAAAATCACTTACTTGGTGTCCTTTTTCTCAACACTTATAACAAACTCCCATTTACCTTCAAGCATTTACCAAGGTGATTCTTTCCATAGTTATCACATATTGGAAAATCCTTCTTTCCCTTCTTCCTGTTATCAATCTTTCTCTCTACCATCATTTTCTTCTCTTGCTTCCCTTCAAAGCCATCAGACTCATAAAATTCTTTTCTTATCTTATTATCACATGATATTATTTCTTCATATGATGAGAATACATGGGAGAATATTTCCCTTATAAATGTTTTCTTAAGACCATGAATGATATGACCCTTCTTACTCTTTGGATCATGCACATTGCTGGAGTTCTCATTCCTTCTACTGGGCACCATTTATAAACAATGGAATACACTACGATAGTTTATGAATCATAATGCATAATTCCAAACATGTAAAATACCTAACATAAATTGAAAAGTTTATGCATATAATGCATAATCATAAAAATGTTTTCTTTAAATAAGTATTTACTCATAAATCGTTCATAATTGTTTTTAAATAAAATGTTAATTATCCTAGTAATATCCCCCAGGAGTCTTATAACGGAGAGTGTAGCAAGGCCTGTTGTCGTGTACTAGGATACTTCGGGTCAATTCCGAGACTCCTTGTCAGAGTTTTCACTCTTAGGTACATATGTGATAGAGCTGTCTCTACCTGCTCATATCTAGACAGGGATGCATTTCATGGAAAATACACAAAATCTATACATCACTAAAATTATAGGATGTTCTTGTACACTAATCCTCAATGTCAATCTTAGGGCAATGTGCTCTAATTAGAGTATTTTCTAAATCTACTTTCCACAGTTATTGGTAAAATTTCTTCAATAAAAACTGTAATACCCTGACCCTAGTTACCTAGAGTTGGTGCATTATTTTAATACATTGTAATGATTATAAGGAATCATGTCCCGAAGGACCGATAAGTTTTGCAGTCTTGGAAAATATATTTCATACATGATCTTTACATTTCAATTTCTCACATAAATTAATACACAGATAATCCTTTTAGAATTACATTATTCTTCTAGCTTAATCCTTCATATAAATAATAGTATATTTCTTTAAATCTTGGGAATATAAAACATAAGAAAGGTGTGAGATTAGATGCTCAGTGAGGGAAAATAATTTTGCAGAAGCTGTAAACTTTTAAGACAAGATGTATTATAAAAACACATGTCTTTAAAACATAATCTTGAACATAATATGGAAAAAATAAATCAAACATCACCATATAAATACACACATGGATTTTATACTAGTTGAATAATAACATGTAATAACTAATTTAATATTGAGGGAATTCCTAATGCCGGACATCATTACCACATAGTCAAGGCCTCATGCCAAGACTACAATTAATTTTTTTTTCAGGACTTTTGTCAAGAAACATATTTGTCTCATGAGACCTACAGATACATCGAGGGGCTATAGTGGGCCCCACCTATCATTTACTAAGTCCACTGTATTCCTCATAAGATAATGTTGAAATATAACATAAACATTCATATTTAAACTATAATACGAAATGTCTATACTATAACCCTAAACAATGAATGGTATAAAAATAGCACATCCATAGCGAAACATATAATAACTCATTTAATACAATATGAAAGACTGTATTATAATAAATCAACCTCAATCAAGAATAATATCCAGAAAATCATGTTGGCAAAGTTGAAAATGATCAGAAAATTTTTATGAGGGAAATATCTCTTTTTCTGAAATCATTTAAAATTCACTCATTTATAAAGGAATTCATTTAAAAAAGACTTCTGAATCAAAGTTTCCCATTACAATTTGGAAATTTTTATAGGAATTAACATTTTGAAACAATCATGTCGATATAAATAAATCCTTAAAATCATTTTGAAAACATAAACTTTAATTAAAAAGGCTTAGAAAAATAAATCATTAAAACATCTAAATGATGATCTCGTTAAATAGTATCCTCTATAAAACATAAAAGATTACTTTTGAAAAAAATTTATGATACCTAGACATCGATGGTAAATATTTCCTAGAAAATAGATACACATAAACAATCTCAGATAATGATGAGATGGAGGAATAAACCCTTACCTTGTACTTTTCATTGGTAGAGGGTAAGTTTTACTTCGTGTATAATTACCATAGTGTGTTATTAAATTATAATAGAATAATATTCATATTTATTATATCATACTTTATTCATTTATGTCTTTATACTACCCATTTAAAAATAATTTCCATGTTAAATTAACATTTCGGGTAATAATCGCTTTCTTTATTGTATGTGTTTTAACTTGTTATTCTTAGTAATATCACATAGATCCTGATTTACATTCTTCAAGAATATAAAATTTGATTTATAAATAATATATATTCAGAATATAAATATTTATAATAGATAGATATATGTAATAGAAACACCGAACATGGAGACTGTAGTCCGTACGTACGCATAAACGTTGTTTCTGTCCTCTTATCATATTGTATGGAAGTAAGTAAAGGACATATATTTATCTAAATAAATATATATTATTCCAGTATAAATATAATTTCATATATCTCATATGTAATAAGAAAATATATATTTATAAAAATTCTATAATGGTGAACGTTGAAGATGAATATCATCGCATAGTGGATATGGTAATCCGTACATACACATTAGCAACAATATCATTTTATTGAAGGTGAAATCATATGTAATATGATGTTATATCATATATAAAGTATCATTAAAATGTTATATTTATTATTTACATAAATTATACATCATTATTATACCCAACCAAACAATGACGTGTGGAATAACAAACAACACCGTGACGTCGAGACGGTATGTCGTACGTACAAACATATGGTGATGTTTTCATTGATATGATGCATAGAATAATGAATATGTTTGTACCATATTTAAGAAAACATCTCAGCATTTATAAGGTACTGGATTTATTATTTTGTTATGTAAACAACAAATAATGAGGTAGTATAAAATGAAATGAACATTGTAAGAGGTAATGAAATAATTACCTCTTCTTCTGGTGCTTCCTTTTGATTTGATCAAAAGAGATCCATAGGTTGGATTTCTGATCAAAGTAAGGACTATTGGTTGAAATAATTGTATTTGGTAGGATATTTGATTAGGGTTTGGCTGAGCCAAATGGCTTTGGAGGTGTGAAATTTAGAGAAGGGTATGTGCCCTTATAAGAGAGGTGAAGGGCACCTTAGGAAAAGATTTGAATATTATTTTATAATAAAATCATTTTTGGTTTTTAATGGCTCCAAATGGGTTTATTTAGAAGATAAGGAAGGTATTGGTCACAAAACACTTATCCAATTGGTTTTATATATGTTTAGGTCACCATATTAAACTTATCTTTAAGAGTTAACTCTTAGTTAAATAGTTTAACATTACCATGTCTTCTTGTGTTATTATAATACATGGTTAATAATCATGCTACAAAAATACAAGAGAATTGTATGTGGTTCATTAATGAAATATATATCATTATATATTTCTTTTTGATTAACCTTATAATTTTATGTCTATTATATAATTTAATAAAATATTATTTGTTTAAAAACTCATTTAGGTCAATTTTGAAACAATTTAGTATTTGGTTTTTGTGAAATTCATAAAAATATGATTTCTTCACAAAAAAAATTCATTTAATTATCCTAGAATATCATATTAACCTAGAAAATTCATCAAATTCATAAAAAGTCTCAATTTACCTTTATTTTAATATTTATAATATCAATTATTTTAATCTTTCACTAATAAGGTAATTACTGCATCATCATTGTGTCATAAATAAATTTAATTATTGAAAGTATTAAAATTGTAATTCAAATACCATGATGTAGTAAATCTCATTATCTTTCTAATTAATATTTATAGTCAAATCTATCTTATGAATAACCCTATATTAAATTTTTTTTGTTATTAAATTTTGAATTTAACACTTTTAACTCTTCTATAAATAAAATATAATAAATGTCCTAATCTAATCCAAGTGGAAAAAAGATCATATTTTATACCTAATGTTTTTTTTGGTCTAAATATACTTATCAAATAGAATTTGTACATGTGTTAGGATAATTATAATATCATTTTTACCTTTAATTTCCCTATTTACTTTTAACTGTGGTAAATAAAAATCAAAAGTTACTATTCTTCAAAAATTATTTTCATCTTATTGAACCACATTTTACATACTGAGGTCAACCATGTGTATCAGATTTTAAAAATTCAAATCACACAAGCAGTAAAATTATGTTCTATACAAATTTGCAAATGTGCCTAGAAGGTGGGTAATAGAGGTTAAAAAGTTCAATAATTTTTTTTATATCTAATATTATTATAAAATGAATCCGAATAATTAAATTGGAATAATATAGGTCATATATATCTATTTTTACTTTAAAATAAATTTAAATTGGAAATAATTATTATTTAAATAAAAGTCGGTTTTAAACAATAATGTAGTGTTTTTCACTATTCATCCAAAATTGAAAGTTTTCGGAAAAATACCAAAAATTCACCTTAAGATAATTTTTATATTAAAAATTAAAAAATAAAGTATATTTTATTAAATTCAAAACATATAATTTTAAATAATTAATTTAAAATTAATTCTCGTTGTCAAAACCAGAATGCATGTTTTTAAAAAAGTAAAAACTAAAAAAAAGATGTACATGTGTTTATGTCCAATTTAAATTTAAAATTACATATAATGACATAAATTATTTAAAATGATAAAAATATTATCTAATTATAATTTAAAACCACTCAAATACATAATTTAACACTATAAATTATTTCGATTAAAAAAGTGGTTTTCAATTAAAATATTGTATTTTCACAATTCATTAAAATATGAAAGTTATCAGAAAAGTACAAAAAAATTATCCAAACTAAATTTTTATGTGCTTCCTCTAAATAAGAATTTAATTTCACTAAATTTAATATATAAAAGTTTCAAATATTAGATTTAAAAAGGGTTCTCTATTAAAAGGTAAAAAAAGGCATTTTTGAAAAATACTTATTTCATCTGAAAAATTGAATTTTTTCTTTATATAATTTCTAAGAAACAAAAAAGTTTAATGTTAAAATTATATAGGATATATATAAAATTAAAAATGTTGTTAATACTATTCATAAATTTTTTTTAATGACTAGTTTGGTAAGTTGGGGTATGTTAAAACTCAGTATTGTGTGTAGCGCAAGCTATTGAATTTATTTAAAGAGATAACGTACGATGAAACCTTGAGGTATTAAATTATGCCCTACTACAATAAATTGAATCCTTTCTATTTGAAATTTTTCGTCAAAAATAAATTTTTGAAAATAGAAAATACCATTGTGGAAAACCCACATCACAAATAGGGTTAATAAAATTTAGTCTTAATAAGAAGGAAAGGGAAATGACAAAGTCACAATAAAATTAGGATTTTCAATAGGAGAATGTTAGTGGAAATTAGAGACACATAAATGGAAGGAAAACGTAAATATTTATAGGGAGTGATTGAGGTCATCAATCACAAATAATTGAACAATAATTGGAAAATTTAGGGCCTCAATGCCATAAATCTATGATGATTTAAAATATCATCATTTCAATAAAACATAAGGTATTTGGATAACACATTTTTGGTTTTAAGTTCCTTAACCTAATGTTTATGAATTAATTTATTCATATAATAATAAAAAAATGCATGGAAAGTAGAGTTCCATCCTTTAACTAATTTCCACAACAAACTCATCTTTCACTCCAAAAGATTATAGAATTAAAAAATATTATATTTATCCTAATCATATAGAGTTTCAAAATAAAATGAATTGATAATTCTTCTATTTGATCATTTAAAAAAACTACATTATAAAAATCAAGACATCAAACATTCCATTGGTAGGTGGTGCACCTTTTTTGCCCTTTGGTTGTGGGTTCAAGTCTCGTGGCCTTGCCAGACACGACGAGTTGTCGCCCGACCTCCGGGTTGTCATTTTTATAACAATAAAAAAATAATCATATGAAATGTTTTAACCTTAAAAAATAGTATCCAATGTCAAACTCAATTCATTACAACCTTTAAACTTATCCAAAATACTTCTATCTAAACTCACAGTCCAAAACATATAAAGAAGGTAAACCTATTGAAGATCTCTTTTTCCACATAATAACATGCGAATACCTTCATCATGTATTCTCTTAAAAAATGGTAACACCCTTAATTACCATTAAACCTTATTGATTACATTCATGATCCCTTGTTCCTTATAGAATACTAGGTATATTACTTATATCCAAAAAAATTTAATACTCCATCATTGATGGAATAAACAAACCATTAACTAGTTCCAAGGTAGTTAAGAATATCCAATATAATTTATCTAAATCAAACATATCATATTCCAAAATAACTACCTCGGTATCAGGACAATATTAAGGTTTTCATTCCCTCGACCATGTATTTCCCAAAACGTTTAACTTGTTGTTTAGTCACTTTTCTTAGTACCATATAATCTCAAGTCTTTAATGAAACAGTAATGTAGTACAATCCTTTTACACTCTATAATTATTATAACTTTTACATCATTAATACAATACTGAAATGACAAAATTATGTATTAACAACATAAGAAAACTAATCATTCCTCTTCATCTATGGTAGGATCATAGCTTTATTGTTATCCAATAACAACATTTCGGGTATACTATGATGATTGGGAAATTGATTCACATAGTGTCCCAACTCTTTGTAGATGAAGAATTGTACATTTGAAACATTATTCTTACCCTTACAATCACGTAATTGGTGTCCTTTTTCTCCACACTTATAACAAACTCTCATTCCCTTCATCCATTTACCAAGGTGATTCTTTCCACAGTTATCACATATGGGAAAATCCTTCTTTCCCTTCTTTCCTTTATCTATTATTTTCTCTACCATCCCTTTCTTCTCTTGCTTCCCTTTAAAGCTATAGGACTCATAGAATTCTTTTCTTATCTTGTTAACACATGTTACTATTTCTTCATATGATGAGAATATGTGGGAGAATATTTCCCTTCAAAATTTTGGCTTAAGACCATGAATGATATGATCCTTCTTACTCTTTAGATCATGATTATTGGTGGAGGTCTCATTCCTTTTACTGGAAACCATTTCTGATCAATGTCATACACTACGTTAGTTTATGAATCGCAAGGAATAATTCTAGAAATGTAAAATACCTAATGTAAATTGAAATGTTTATGCATATAATTCATAATCATAAAAAATTTCCTTTAAGAAGTATTTACTCAAAAATACTTCATAATGGGTTTTAAAAAAATGTTAATTATCCTTAGCATATCCACCGGTAGTGTCGTAACCAAGAGTGAAGTATGGCCCATTTTCGTGTACCGGGAAACCCCGGGTGAAGCCCGAAACTCCTTTTTAGAATTTCCACTCCTAGGTACATCTATGTCAGATCCACCTCTATCTGCTCGTATCCATGCAGAGATGTACTGTATAAAAAATACACAAAATCTAAACATTACCAAAATTCTATGAAGTTCTTCTATACTAATCCTCAAAGTCTATCTTAGGGTAATGTGTTATATTCCAAATTTTTCTAAATCTAGTTTCCAACGTTATTGCTAAACTTCCTCTGATACCAACTGTAATGCCCCGAACCTAGTTATCCAGAGCCGATTCATTATTTTAATACATTATCATGATTACAAGGAATCAAGTCCTGATTTACCAAACAATTTAGCAGTATTAGAAAATAGATTTCATACATGAACTTTACATTATAATTTATAACATAAAATACAAAATAGATAATCATTTTATAATTCCATTATTCTTCTAGCCTAAACATTCATATTAATCAATAATACACTTCTTGGAATCCTAGGAAAATAAAACATAAGAAATGGGTTATCTCAGATGCTCAGTAAGGGTAAATAATTTTGCGGAAGCTATAAAATTTTAAGGCAAGATGTATAATAAAAAAATCAGTCTTTAAAACATAATATTGAACATAATATGCAGAAAATAAATAAAAAATTACCATATAAACATGTACATAGATATTCTACTAGTCAAATAATCACGTGTAATAACTAATTTCATATTGAGGGAGGGCCATATGTCGGACATCATTACCACATAGTCAAGGCCTCGTGCTAAGACTACAAATAAAAATATTTTCAAGGACTTATGCCAAGACACTAATTTGTCTCATTAGACCTATCGATATATCGAGGGGCTATAGAGGTCCCCAATCGTCACTTACTAATTCCACTTCATTCCTCATATGAAAATTTTGAAACATAACATAAACATTCGTATTAAAACTACAATACGAAATGTCAATACTTTAACCATAAACCATGACTGGTTTAAAAATAGAACATCCACAGTCAAAAATATCATAACTCATTCAATACAATATGGAAGATTTTATTATAATAAATAAAATTCAATCAAAATAATATCCAGTAAAGGATATTGACAGAGTTGAAAATGAGCAGTAAAACTTTTTGAGAGAAATATACCTTTTTGTGAAATCATTTAAAAGTCACAATTTTATAAAGGAAATAATTTAAAATATATTTTTTAATAAAATTTTCCCATAACAATTTGAAACTTTTTAAAGGAATTTACATTTTAAAACCATCATGTCTAAATAAATAAGTCCTCAAAATCATTTTGAAAACATGGACATTAATTAAAAAGATTTAGAAAAATAAATAATTAAAACATTAAAATGATGATATTGCTAAATGTTACCATCCATGAACTATAAAAGATTACTTTTTAAATCATTATTATGATACATGGACAAGGATGATAAATATGTCCCAGAAAATACTTACACATAAACAATCTCGGATAATAATGAGATTAAGGAATTAACCCTTACCTCCTACATTGCTTTGGATGAGAGTACATCTAACGTCTAGTATAATGAACATAGTATGTTATTAAATTATACCAGAACCATATTCATATTTATGAAATCATACTTGATTGATTAATGTCTTTATACTACCCATTTAATTATAATTTCCATGTTTAATTAACATTTTGGGTAATAATCGCTTTCTTTATTGTACATGTTTTAACTTGTTATTCTTGATCGTATCCCTTAGATCATGATTTACATAATTCAATAATATAAAAAATGATATATATATCATAGATATTAAGAATATAAATATGTATAATAGATAGATATATGAAATGGAAACACCGTTCATGGAGACGGTAGTCCGTACGTAGGCATGAACGTTGTTTATGTTCTCTTATCGTATAGTATGGAAGTAACTAAATGAAATATATTTATCTAAATAAATATATATTATTAAAGTAGAAATATTATTTCATATATCTCATACCTAATAAATATATATTTTTTTATAAAAATTCTTGAATGGTGATCATTGAATATGAATATCAGCGCGTCGTGGAGACGGTAATCGGTACATACGCACGAGCAACAATATCATTCTATTAATGGTGAAATAGTATGTAATTTGATGGTTCATCATATAAGAAGAATAATTAATATGTTATATTTATTATTCAAATCAATTATACATAATTATTATACCCATCCAACTAATGAAGTGTTGAAAAACAAACTACACCCCAACGTAGAGACGGTAAACCGACGGTACGCACGAATAGAGATGTTGTCATTCATAGGATTCATATAATATTGAATATAGTTGTAAAATATTTATTATAACAACTCAGTATGTAGAATGTTCTAGATTTATTATTTTGTTATGGAAACAACAAAGATATAAGAAGTGGAAAAATAAATGAACTTTGAAAGAGGTGATGAAATAATTACCTATTCTTCAGGTTCTATTACACCCGAGACTTTTATGTCAATTATTTTGTTTTTATGTTATATAAATCATAAAAGGAATCTATCACTATACACAACACTATCTTGGATTTCTTTACACGCAACCGCGACCTTCCTCGATAGCCTGTGTCGTACGCAATACCGAGTTTCACTAAACAATGATATGCTATTAAAATATTATTAAAACTAGCCATTATGAATAGTAATAACCAATTTTTGATATTTTATAAATTTTATTTTTCAAAATGGACTTCATTTTTGTATTCGGAATATCAAAATTAGCCTAGGGTGATATTTTGGTATTTTTCTGAAAACTTTCAATTTTTGATGAATAGTGAAACAACTAAGTGGTAGTTAAAAAATTGAATTTTTCAGAAAACTTAATTTTAACTCTTCTGTGAGTGGAAATTCGAAAATCCGAGAGAAACGGTTGATGTCAGTAAGTAAAATGTGGTTCAATGAGATGATTTTTTTTTTGGTGAATAGTAACTTCTTACTTTTTTTTACCACGGTTAAAAGTAAATAGGGTATTAAAGGGTAACAATGATATTATTATTAACCTAAAACATTTCCTAATTCTATTGGACAAGTGTAAATCTACCAAAAACAACCTTAGGAATAAAATATTACCATTTAGGGCCACATGGATTAGATTACGACACTTAGTATTAATTTATTTAAAGAAGGGTTAAAATAGTTAAAATCAAAGTCTAATAAGTAAATAATTTTTAATATGTGGTAATACATAAGATAAATTCTACTATAAATATTCATTAGAAAGCTAATAAGATTTAATACATAATGGTATTTTATTTTTAATTTTTAGACATTAAATAATTTAATTTATTTATGACACAATGATGATGCAGTAATTATCTTATTAATGAAATATTGACATAATTGATGTTATAAATACCCAAATAAATGTAATTTGAGAGTTTTTATGAATTACACTAATTTTCTAGGTTAATATGACATGTTAGTATTGATTTAAGTAACTTTTTTCGAACTAATAATTCTGTTATGATTTTCACAAAAATCAATTACTATATAGTGTCAAAATTGACATAAAATAGTTTTTAAAACAAATATTATATTATTAATTGTTATTTTATTCCTAAAAATCTAAGGTTCGGCCAAATGACTTATCTAAGGTTATATATATTAATAATAAACAACTTTGGGTTCGTTTGGCTTGATATGGTAAGTTTATTAACCTTATAGTGTAAGAAAACAAGAATACATGGTAAAAGTTAAATTATCTAACTTAAAGTTAAATCTAAGTTATAAGGTTCAAATTGATACCTAAACTTGTCTAAATTCTATTTGATGAGAGGATTTAGACCCCTACCCACCTTAGCTTTTAAATATATCATTTTGGAGCTATTAAAAACCGAATTTTTCTTTATAATAAAATAATATATTTAGTTATTCCAAAGGTGACCTTCTCCTCCCTTATAAAAGGGCACCTCCTCCCCCTCTTCCTCACACCACATTGAGCCTTCAAGCTCGGCCAACCCCTGCCATGTTCTCCTCTATACTTCCCTAGAAACATCCTAGAGGTTCTGGTTTTCATCAAAGACCTATTTTAGTGCCCTAAAAGGAGGTCTCAAAGAAGCATTCAAAGAAGAGGTAATGTCTGTTACCGATTCTTTCATCTTTATTTCTTCTTCCATGTCTTCTTATTTAGTTGTTTAATTATGAAGTAATAACATCAGTATCAATCATATACTGATATGTTATTATAAGTATGAAACAACCCTATTTCACCATCTATCCATCCTACGGAAATAGAAATCACCGCACGTGCGTACGTACGGAATACCGTCTCGACGCCGTGGTGTAATCTATTTTCCCCACCACCTTACTTGGATGGGTATAATGGTGTAAATAATGACTATATATGACTATTATAAAGTGATATTGATTCTAAAATAGTATACATACACTCTAATACAATTCCACTATCATATGAACGATATCATCACTCGTGCGTTCGTACGGAATACCGTCTCCACGATGTGATGCGACTCGTTCTACATGATCTTCATTTCATAATGATTATATAAATGAATTGAATGAATGAATATGATATATATTACACTAATACCATTTTTGAAATGAGGTATCTATAACATAAAGAGAAAAATAAGAATTTATTTGACAAAACACGCATAAGAACAAAAAGTAATAAACACCCGAATAACAAGTAGTAATGAAATATTACTAATAAGAAGCTAAGAATATGACCATATATGATATCATAACAATAAGTATGATTCTGGAATAAGTCAATAACAATATTTAAATCATTATACAGGAGGTTTGGACACTTACGAAGCAAATCAGACCTAAGGTAAGGGATAATTTTTCAAATCTCATTTTTATCTAAGATTGCTTATTCATAAGTATTTACTGGGGTTATTTCAATCATTCATGTACAAATTTTATAAAGGTGTTTTAATGTATGTTTAAAGTTATTTTACCCATTATTTACTTTTACTTCATGGTATGTAAGGAATCTTTCTTTTGTTTACGTTAAGAGATAGTTTTTGACTTTTCCGACAAAAGTACGAGAAGAATGTTTTCTTTTAACTTATACAGCATGAATGGATTTTTAAAACATTATTTCCAAGAAGGTTCCCTTACAAGTTTTCATGTTTATTTTTAATCAACTTATTTTAGTTTACAATTTTATGACATGTTAAGAAAGGAAAAGTGTTTTTGAAGTAGAAAGGATTTTTTTCTCAAGAATGGAGTTCAAGTGTTTTATCTACAGTATTTTCCATCTAAGATAATAAAGGGTTATGTTTCTATCCCTATTATTACATTGATTTTATTATTTTATGATGGAATTATTTTTATGAATTCCTTTATCTTATATGAATTGTTTTATGATGTCATGTTGTTTAAGAATCCCATTTTTATTACATTGGTTATGCAATGATGTATGATTTATGATTTTGTGGCACCCAAAAGAATGGTATCATTATGAGATGGGTGGGACCTATATCTCCCTCCAATACATTAGGCAAAGATGTTATATCTCATGATATAGACATGGATGGAACGGTAGGTTATACCGGTTCAGTGAAACCGGACTGAATCGAGGAGTGAACTCGGTTCAGAAATGGACTTTGTCCAATAAGATAGTCTTGGCAATGAGTCTTGACTAATAAGAAATGATTCTCTATGATTATGTGTGTATGACACAAAGTTTCATGTTTTATTTTATGATTATTGGGATTCGATTTCACTACTATGATTTACCCCATGTTATGAAATTATTCTCCCTTTTGCAGGTTAAGATTTCCAAAAGTTATGTTCTTATGAATATGATGTGATTGATATTTCTTTTTTTTACCCTTACTGAGCATTTGAGCTCACCCTTTTGTATGTTTTCTTTCCCCAGGTCAGGAAGAAGGTTATTAAGTATGATATGCCAAAAGGGACTATAGATATGATGAAATAAATGGGAGACATTGTAGATTCTTTATGAACTAGTTGTTTATGTTTCCCAGTTTCTGAAGACACTATAGCTATACGGTCCTTTCGTGGTTTTGTTATATGTTGTAATAAGTATGCTTCAATTTTGAAGTATTAACAATGTATGTAAAGTATGGGTCGTTATAGTTGGTATCAGAGGAAAGGTATAGTCAACCTTTGGAAACTAGGATCTGAAATCCTTAGTAAGAACCCTAAGGATAAGTCTAAGCATAGAACACAATCTTAGTGTTTTATAAATGGCCATGAATAACCTAGGATAAGACCTTAAGTGTGAAATTTTATTCTTGATTATGTGGTTTTCCTATTATAATTAGTGTTTCTCACACTATTCTTCTCATTTTTAGTCAATGGATGGAACCCGAAGGAACTGTGTTAATGCGGAATGCGACGGGCAATGCAATGATTGTCCCCCTGAGCAACCAAACGTTATGGGAGCTAGAATGAAAAATCTTGTAGCCATGCTCACACAACATTCTCAAGCTATGAATCATGCAGGACTTCCAAACAAGCAAAGGAAGGAGCAACATTCTGTTGAATCCTTCATGAGACAACGTCCACCTTCATTCAGCGGGTCTACTGATCCATTAGTTTCTGAAAAATGGATTAGTACTACTGAAAAGATATTTTCAGTTCTTCAATTTTTTGATCATGATAAAGTCATCTTAGCAGTGTATCGTTTGGAAGGTGATGCTGATCAATGGTGGAATCTTATTAAGAATACGAGGCAAAGGGATGAAATTTAGTCCATGGAATGGGACAAGTTCAAGAACTTATTTTTCAATAAGTACTTCCCTCATATTCTCCGAACAAAGATGGAGAAAGAGTTTCTTGAACTGAAGAAAAATGATGATGAATCTGTTGGTACCTATTAAGAAAATTTTACAAGACATTCAAGGTACGCTTCTGGTATTTTTATCCAACCTGAGAGTAAGATCGATCGATTATTTAGTGGAATAAAACCAAGTCTTCTAAGGGCCTTAGCCATAATGGACTTCAATAGCTACGAGGAAATCGTTTGATGTGCTCTCAAAGTTGAGATGGAGATTAGAGTAACCCATCAGTCATATGGATTTGATAAGAAGAGGAAAATGGAATTCAAAGGAAAATCTAATGAGCACACTGAAAAGAAGATGAGCTTTCCCTTATGCTCAAAGTGTGAAAAGAAACATGGAGGGAGTTTTCTTAAATGGACAAGTAAATGTTTCAAATGTGGAAAGGAAGGTCATCGAGAATTTGAATACTGTGATGATGGGAAGAAGATGCCTAATGATGCAAACAAAGGAAGGGATACACAGAACGAACCTACTACACTTCAATGTTTCATGTTCAAGGAGATGGGACATTATTCCAATAAATGACCTAATCCAAGGGTTGATGATGATGGTCGACGTCAACAAACTCTTAAGGCTAAAGACAAAGTAAAGTCACATGCAATTTCTATCAGTGATGTGGAGTACGATAACGATGGGGTGAAAGGTACACTTACCATCCACTCTAAACTAACAAATGTTTTATTTGATTCTGGATCCACCCACTCTTTTATTTCTGAAGAATTTTCTAAGGGTATCACCGTATTACCTCAACAATTAGATGTTGAGTTAGCTGTGACAACACTTAATGGCACAAGAGTCACATCAGAAGTTTATAATTCTTCTCTGATCGAAGTTTGTGGGTAAGTGCTTCCTGCAAATCTTGTGATCCTTCCTATAGTGGAATTTGATGTGATTCTTGGAATGGATTGGCTTTCTTTATATGGAGCTCATATCAATTTCTAAAGAAGGTAAGTCACATTTCATATTCTAGATCAATATATGATCGTCTATCAATTCATGGATGAACATAACCTTCCAGTGGAAATTCCTTCTACCTTATGGGTCTTGATTCCATTAAATGAATGTTATTTATCTCAAATGGTTGGTGAGAAACTCACGATTAAGAATATGCCTATTGTACGGGAGTTTGATGATGTCTTTCTGGAGGAATTACCGGGTCTTCCACCAAATCCTGAAGTTGAGTTTTCAATAGAACTCATATCGGGTGCTTTGCCTATTTCAAAGACCCTTATTGAATGGCCCCAATTGAGTTGCAGGAATTGAAGAAGCAACTCAAAGAGAATCTTGACAAGGGGTCCATAAGCCCTAGTGCGTCACCTTGGGGAGCACCTGTTCTATTTGTTAAGAAGAAAGATAGATCAATCAGTCTCTGCATTGATTATCGAGAACTTAAAAAGATCACTATCAAGAACAAATATCCTCTCTCGCGCATTGATGACTTATTTGACCAACTATGCGGAGCTCTATACTTTTCCTAGAATGATCTTCGTTCTTGGTATCATCAATTAAGGGTCAAAAGGGAGGATATACCAAAGATGTATTTCCGTACAAGGGATGGACACTATGAATTTATATTGATGCCATTTGGTCTTACTAATGCCCCTGCTATCTTCATGGATCTGATGAATAGAATCTTTAGATACTATCTTGATCAATTTTTGGTAGTCTTTATAGACGATATTCTTGTATATTCAAAGAGAAAGGAACAACATGAAGATCACTTGAGAATTATATTGAAGACCCAGAGAAAGGAGAAGCTTTATGCCAAATTTACCAAGTGTGAATTTTGGCTTCAAAAAGTTTCATTTTTGGGTCACATAATCTCAAAAGAGGGGATATCTGTGGATCCAGCAAAAACAGAGTTTATTGAAAGATGGTTGAGACCAACAACAGTAACTGAGATCCATTGTTTTCTTGGTTTGGCTGGATATTATCGACGTTTTGTGAAAGATTTTTCACGATTATCTATTCCACTCACCATGTTGACTCGGAAAGGAGTTAAGTTTGTTTAGACGGAAGAATGTGAAGAGAATTTCAAGGAGTTGAAAAGAAGGTTATCCAGTGCACCTGTTCTCACACTTCCTTGTAGTGGAGAAAGGTTTGTGATCTATAGTGATGCATCCACGAAGGGATTGGGGTGTGTTCTTATGAAAAATGATGTGGTGATAGCTTATGCCTCATGATAGTTGAAAATCCAGGAGCAAAATTACCCAACACATGATTTGGAGTTAGCTGCGGTAATCTTTGCATTAAAGATTTGGAGGCATTATCTTTATGGAGAAAGGAGTGAAATTTATACTAATCATAAAAGTTTAAAGTATATTTTCACTCAAAAGGAGCTGAATATGAGTCAAAGAAGATCGTTGGAGCTGATTAAGTATTATGAATGCTCAATCCATTACCACCCTTGGAAATCAAATAAGGTGGAAGATGCATTAAGTGACAAGACCATGCCAGTTTATCCATGATGAGGATCATAAAAGATCCAATATTTATGGATTTACAAAGGATGGATCTTGGAATTATAATGGAAGGGGAAAAATATTATCTTTCTCAAATGAATGTTCAACCATCTATACATGTGAAGATTAAAGAGGCACAAAAAGAAGATGTCGAGTTACAAAAGAAGGTGAGAAATGTTCCTGAATTCAACCTTTATTGTGATGGGATAATAAAGTTCAGGAATCGGGATTGTGTTCCTCCCATCCCAGAATTAAAGAAGGAGCCGCTGGATGAGGCTCATAGTTCTTCATTCTCTATTCATCTTGGAAGCACGAAGATGTATAGGGACCTGGAAGAGTACTTCTGGCGGGATGGCATGAAAAGAGATGTTGCTGAATATGTCTCTTGATGCTTGGTTTGTCAGTAAGTTAAAGCTGAGAGACATAAGTGTAAGGGGATGTTACAACCATTACCCATACCCGAATGGAAATGGGAAAACATCACTATGGACATTGTCACAGGACTTCCTAAAACATCCAAAGGCAATAATGTTATCTAGGTCATAGTTGATCATCTTACCAAGTCTGCACACTTCATTGTTATTAGAGAGGATTTCTCTCTAGATCAGCTTTCCTAGATATATGTAAAGGAAGTGGTAAGATTGCATGGAGTACCACTTTCTATTATATCTTATCGGGAACCGAGATTTACCTAGATGTTCTGGCGAAGCCTTCAGCATACTCTGGATACAGAGTTGAGTTTCATCACTGCTTATCATCCTCAGACAGACAGTCAGTCTGAGAGAACAATTCAAAGTCTAGAAGATATGTTGAGAGCTTGCTCCATGGATTTCAAAGGTGGTTGGGATCAACACCCACATTTGGTGGAATTTTCTTATAATAATTGCTTTCAATCCAGTATTCAGATGGCTCCTTATAAAGCTCTCTATGGAACGAAATGCAGGACACCAACTTGCTAGGATGAAGTTGGGGAATGAAAGCTATTAGGACCTGATCTCGTTGATGAAATGGCAAAAAAGGTCAGATCTATTCAACAACACATAAGAGCAGCTCAGAGTCGATAGAAAAGTTATGCCGACAACTGAAGAAAAGACCTAGAGTTTGAAGTGGGTGATAAAGTGTTCTTACGAATATCTCCATGGAAGAGAGTCATGAGATTTGGAAAGAAGGGGAAGTTGAGCCCTAGATATATCGGTCCTTTCGAAATACTGGATCGTGTTGGGAAGGTATCTTACCAATTGGAGATACCACCGAATCTCTCTCAAGTTCACGATGTCTTCCATGTATCTTTCCTGAGAAAGTACATACATGATCCTTCACATGTACTTAGCTCAGATGTTGTACCACTGGAGAAAGATCTTTCTTATGAAGAACAGCCGATAGAGATTCTGGATCGTAGAGAAAAAGTCCTATGAAGCAAGACCACTCGATTGGTGAAAGTTTTGTGGAGGAAACACCAATTAGAAGAAGCTACATGGGAGCTTAAGGATATGATGAGGGGGAGGTATCCACATCAGTTTGTTACAAAGTGACGAATTTCTAGGGAGAAATTCATTTTAAGGGGGGTAAGAAGTAACACCTGAGACTTTTATGTGAAATATTTTGTTTTTATGTTATATAATTCATCAAAGGAATCTTTCACTACACACCACACTATCTTTCCTTGCTTTACACGCAACCGCTGCCTTCCTCGATAGCATGAGTCGTACGCAATACCGAGTTTCACTAAACAATGATATGCTATTAAAATATTATTAAAACTAGCTGTTATGAATAGTAATAACCACATTTTGAAATTTTATAAATTTTATTTTTCAAAATGGACTTCATTTTTGGATTCGGAATATCGAAATTAGCCTAGGGTGAAATTTTGGTATTTTTCTGAAAACTTTCAATTTTTGATGAATAGTGAAACCACTAAGTGGTAGTTAAAAAATTGAATTCTTCATAAAACTTAATTTTACCACTTCTGTGAGTGGAATTTTGAAAATCCGAGAGACACGGTTGATGTCAGTAAGTAAAATGTGGTTCAATGAGATGAAAATAATTTTTTGGTGAATAGTAACTTTTTACTTTTTTTACCAGGTTAAAAGTAAATAGGGTAATTAAGGGTAAAAATGATGTTATTATTACCCTAACACATGTCCTAATTCTATTGGACAAGTGTAATTCGACCAAAATCAACCTTAGGAATAAAATATGACCATTTAGACTCACTTGGATTAGATTAGGACATTTATTATTAATTTATTTAAAGAAGGGTTAAAATAGTTAAAATCAAAGTTTAATAAGTAAATAATTTTTAATATGGGATTATAAATAAGATAAATTCGACTATAAATATTAATTAGAAATCTAAAAATCTTTCATACATAATGGTAATTTATTTGTAAATTTTAGACATTAAATAATTTTATTTATTTATGACACAATAATGAAGCAGTAATTATCTTATTAATGAAATATTGACATAATTGATGTTATAAATACCCAAATAAATTTAATTTGAGACTTTTTATGAATTAAACTAATTTTATAGGTTAATATGACATGTTAGTATTGATTTATGTAACTTGGTTCGAACTAATCATTCTGTTATGATTTTCACAAAAATCAATTACTAAATAGTGTCAAAATTGACATAAAATAGTTTAAACAAAATATTATATTATTAATTGTTAATTTATTCCTAAAAATATAAGGATCATCCAAATGACTTAGATAAGTTTATATATAATAATAATAAACAACTTGGAGTTCGTTTGGCTTGATATAGTAAGTTTATTAACATTATAGTGTATGAAAATAAGAAGACACGGTAAAAGTTAAATTATCAAACTTAAAGTTAAATCTAAATGATGATGTTAAAATTGATACCTAAACATGTCTAAATTCTAATGGATGAGAGGATTTCGACCCCTACCCACCTTAGCTTCTAAATATATAAATTTGGAGCTATTAAAAACCGAATTTGTCTTTATAATAAAATAATATTTTTAGTTATTCCAAAGGTGCCCCTCTCCTCCCTTATAACCCCTCTTCCTCACACCACTTTGATCCTTAAAGCTCGGCCAACCCCTACCAAGTTCTCCTATCCACTTCCCTAGAAACATCTTAGAGGTTCTGGTTTTCTTCAAAGACCTATTTTAGTGACTTAATAGGAGGTCTCAAAGAAGCACTTCAAAGAAGAGGTAATGTCTGTTACCGATTCTTTCATCTTTATTTCTTCTTCCACTTATTCTTCTTTAGTTGTTTAATTATGAAGTAATAACATCAGTATCACTCATATACTGATATTTTTTTATAAGTATGAAACAACCCTATTTCACCATCTATCCATCCTACGGAAAAAGAAATCACCGCGCGTGCGTACGTACGGAATACCGTCGCCACACCGTGGTGTAATCTATTTTCCACCACCACCGTACTTGGATGGGTATAATGGTGTAAATAAGGACTATATATGACTGTTATAAAGTGATATTGATTCTGAAATAGTATACATACACTCCAATACAATTCCACGATCATAGGAACGATATCATCACTCGTGCGTACGTACGAAATACTGTCTCCACGATGTGATGTGACTCGTTCTACATGATCTTCATTTCATACTGATTATATAAAGGAATTGAATTAATTAATATGATATATATTACACTAATACAATGCTGGAAATGAGGTATCTATAACCTAAAGAGAAGAATAAAAATTTATTCGACAAAACACGCATAAGAACAAAATGTAATAAACACCTGAATAACAAGTAGTAATGAAATATTACTAATAAGAAGCTAATAATATGACCATTTATGATATCATAACAATACTTATGATTTTGGAATAAGTCAATAACATTATTTAAATCATTATATAGGACGTTCAGACACTTAAGAAGCAAATTGGACCTAAGGTAAGGGATAATTTTGCAAATCTCATTTTTATCCGAGATTGCTTATTCGTAAGTATTTATAGGGGTTATTTCAATTATTCATGTCCATGTTTTATAAAGGTGTTTTCATGTATGTTTAAATTCATTTTTACCCATTCTTGACTTTTACTACATGGTATGTAAGGAATATTTCTTTTGTTTACGTTACGAGGTACTTTTTGACTTTTCTGAAAAAAGTACGAGAAGAATGTTTTCTTTTAACTTATACGACATGAATGGATTTTTAAAACATTATTTCAAAGAAGGTTCCCTTACAAGTTTTCAGGTTTATTTTTAATCAACTTCTTGTAGTTTATAATTGTATGACATGTTATGAAAGTAAAAGTGTTTTTGAAGTAGAAAGGATATTTTCCTCAAGAATGGAGTTCAAGTGTTTTATCAACATTATTTTCCATCTAGGATAATAAAGGGTTCTGTTTCTATCCCTATTATTACATTGATTTTATTATTTTGTGATGGAATTATGTTTATGAATTCCTTTATCTTATATGAATTGTTTTATGATGTCATGTTGTTTAAGAATCCCATTTTTATTAGATGGGTTATGCAATGATGTATGATTTATGATTTTGTGGAACACATAAGAATGGTATCATTATGAGATGGGTGGGACCTATATCTCCCTCCAATGCATTGGGTAAAACTTTTATATCTCATGAGATAGACATGGATGGAATGGTAGGTTATATCGGTTCAGTGAAACAGGACTGAAACGAGGAGTGAACTCCGTTCAGAAATGGACTTTGTCCACTAAGATAATCTTGGCAATGAGTCTTGACTAATAAGAAATGATTCTCTCTGATTATGTGTGTATTCCACAAAGTTTCATGTTTTATGTTATGATTATTGGGATTCCATTTCACTACTATGATTTATCCCATGTTATGAAATTATGCTCTCTTTTTCAGGTTAAGATTTCCAAAAGTTATGTTCTTATGAATATGATGTGATTGATATTTCTTTTGTTTACCCTTACTGAGCATTTGAGCTCACCCTTTTGTATGTTTTCTTTCCCCAGGTCAGGAAGAAAGTTATTAATTAAGATATTCAAAAGGGACTATCGATATGATGAAATAAATGGGAGACAATGTAGACGCTTTATGAACCAGTTGTTCATGTTTCCCAGTTTCTAAAGACACTATACCTATACGGTCCTTTTGTGGTTTTGTTATATGTTGTAATAAGTATGATTCAATTTTGAATTATTAACAATGTATGTAAAGTATTGGTCGTTATAGGTTCTTCCTTTTTATTTGATCAAAAGGGATTCTTAGGATGGATTTCTGATCAAAGAAAGGTCCCTAGGTTGAAGTTACCATAATTGGGAGGATATTGGAGTAGGAGTTGGTTGAGCCAAATGACTTTGGAGGTGTGAAATTAAGATAAGTGGAAGTGCCCTTTTATAAGAGAGGTGAGAGGCACCTTAGGAAAAGATTGAAATATTATTATATAATAAAATTATTTTCGGTTTATAATGGAGAAAAATGTATTTTTTATAGTATAAGGTTGGTATATGTTGAAAATTTCTTAAACAATTGGTTTTAGACAAGTTTAGTTCACTATATTAACCTCATCTTTTATATTTAACTCTTAGTTAAATAGTTTAACATTTACCATGTCTTATTGTATTATTATAATACATGGTTAATAATCTTACTATAAAATGAAAAAAGGACCCAAAATGGTTCATTAATGACATAAATATAATTATATAAGTCTTTTGCCCGATCCTTATATTTTTTGGACAATTATATAATTTAATAAATTAGTATTTGTTTTAAAAACTCATTTTTGTCAATTTTGATAGTATTTAGTATTTGGTTTTTGTGAAAGTCATAAAAATCTGTTTACTATGAAAACAATTCATTTAATTACCCATAAAATTTCATATTCACCTAGAAAATTCGTGTAATGCATCAAAAGTTTAAACTTACATTTATTTTAATATTTATAATGTCAGTTATTTTAATCTTTCACTAATAAGGTAATTACTACATCATAATTTTCTCATAAATAAATTTAATTATATATTTTATAAAACTATAAATAAAATAAAATAATGTAGGAAATAATTTTATCTTTCTAATGAATATTTATAGTCGACTCCATATTATGGATAACCCTATATTAAAATGTTTTAGTTTAAATATTTTGATTTTAACACTTTTAACTCTTAGTTAAATAAAATATAATAAATATCCTAATATAATCCAAGTATATAAAAAAGGATAATATTTTATTAAAATGGTTTTTTTGGTTGGTATACACTTATGAAATAAAATTAGGACATGTGTGAGGGTAATTATAATATCATTTGTACCTTTAATTACCATATTTACATTTAATTTGGTAAATAAAAATCATAAGTGACTACACACCAAAAATTATTTTCATCTTATTAAACCATATTATACTTACTGATGTCAACAGTGTCTACCATACTTTTTAAATTCATTTAACAGAAATGGTAAAATTACATTTTATGAAAATTGACAAATGTGCCTAGAAGGTGGGTAAAAGATGTCAAAAAGTTCAATAAAATTATATATATATATATATAGTATTATTATAAAATGACTCTAATGAATTAAATTGGACTAAAATAGTTATTATGTATCTATTTTGACATTAAAAAAATTTAAGTAAGTAATTATTATTATTTAAATAAAATTCGGTTTTAAACAATAACGTAGTGTTTTCACTCTTAATAAAAAATTGAATGTTTATGGAAAAATACCAATAATTTACCCTAAGATATTTTTTATATTAAAAATTAAAAAATTAATTCTATTTTACTAATTTGAAGACATAGAATATTCATTAAATAATTTAAAATTCATTCTCGTTGTCAAAAATAGAAAGCGGGTTTTTTAAAAAGTAAAAACTATCAAAAGATTAACATATGTTTATGTCTAATTTAAATGGGAAATTACATATATGGTACTAAATTTTGTTAAATGAAAAAAAATATAATATAATTATACTTTAAAACCCAACAAATTCATAATTTAACAATATAAATTATTTCGATTAAAAAAGATGTTTTCAATAAAAATTTTGTATTTTCACTATTTACCAAAATATGAATGTTATCAGAAAAGTACCAAAAATTTATCCAAAATAAATTATTATGTCCCAATTATAAAGAAGAATTTAATTTCAATAAATTGAATATATAAAAGTTTCAAATATTATATTTGAAAAGGGTTCCCCATTAAAAGGCGGAAAAACTGCATTTTTTAAACAATACTGCTTTTATATAAAAAATAGAACTTGTTCTTATATAATGTCTAAGAAACGCAAATTTTAAATGTTAAAATTATATAGGATATATATTTAATTAAAAAATTTGTTAATACTAATCATTACCACTTTTTGAACAACTAGTTTGGTAAGTCGTGGTGCGCTCGAACTCGGTGTTGCAGGTAGCGTAATCTATTGAATTGCCTTAAATAGATAACGTACTATAAAATCTTGGGGTTTACATAACACATTCCACTGAAATAACTGGATATTTAATATACAATATAGAAAGGTGAACAACAAAAACTAATTAAACTTAATAAATAGTATGAAAATTAAAATCACCTACATATTTTTTCATAGTGAAAATACTCTAGGACATAATAACTAAATAATAAATGAAGGAAATTCCAAAATATTGGATTCCATTTATCTAACACATTAACCAATATACCTTTATGATATTTTCTCAAGACAATTTAAACTACTAAAATTTCGATAACTGATTCATCCTACGAGACTATAGCTGCTTCATAGGGATATCTATTAATGGGATCCACCCATGTTTTCTTGTTTAAATCATTCATCATATATCTAATAATTGATTTAATTAATAAAAAATGTTCCCTATCATTAAATATCCATATTGTATAAAATATTTTAATTTATCTGTATCTCCAATGTTAATCAAATAACCCTGAAAGTAAACACCAAATGTAAAAATGGTATAAAATTTTAGTAATAATCATATAAATTATACAAGAATATGGATATATGAAATAAGTACAATTTCTAGTGAAAAATTATAATGATAAATTGATTGTTTTAAGAAAAACTTAATAATCAAAAAATAATTTAAGATTGAAAGATAACTTTTACCAGTAGATAATTTTGAAGATAAAATCCATTGGATGAGATAATTAATGTAAAAAATTAAATACCATGAATAATAAATGATTCATGATATAATATATCAATAGGATAATTATATATAACACAAAATATAATTAAGGGGTGAATGTGGAAGTTATTTCACTGATGTAAAAAGTGAGATGAAAATATCTTACCTTAAACTTCCTTTTTATTAAACATTATTTAACCTCTTGTATAATGGTTTTAATTGAGTGAATAACTTTTAATATAACCATATTTATATTTTATGATAATATATATTTTCATTTTATAACATTATATAACCCGTTCATCAATAATATTTTATCATTTTTATAATTTTGGGAGTTAATATCCCTGTTTTTGAGTTTGTTTTGATTTGTTATTTTTGATACAATTAATGACATAATTATTTCACCATATCCAAAATTTTATATTTAATATAAATATCATATATAATCATTAAATATTTATTTATAATAAGTCATAAAATTTTGGGATAAGAAATGGAATGCACTATTCATGGAGACAGTAGGTTGTACGTATGCATGAACGCTACATCCATTTATTTTTCACATTTAAATAATGAAATGTAAATGAGATGTATATGTATATTATAATTAAAATATAATATATATGTCATATATATCACATATGTTTATTAAAATAATCCTCAACACATTCCATGAATAGCGTGAATAGATAACATCACTTTGAGGATGCGGTAGACCACACGTGCAGAAACAATGTTTTCAAATTCCCAAAATATAAAAAATAGAAAGGAATGTGTTATATAAAAATTATATAAGAATAAATACATTATAATTATCATATATATCATATATAAACAGTAAATAAATTTTTATTTGTATCTTGGAATGGTGGTAAATGGAAGAATGAATGACATTAGTTCATGAGGCGGTAGTATCCCATACACAAAAATGTTGATTGCGTATCCCATTTTATGGATTTGTGTGAAAGTGTAAGATGAAATCTTAGAATAAAAAAATATCAGTATATTTCAGATACAATGTTTATTATATAATCATTATATAAAAATAATTTATTTATTGGTGTATAAAATGAAAAAAAGGCCATTAAAGAACATTACCTCTTAGTTGGGAAACTCCTTTTGGTTTATATGAGATGTCTTCCTTGGTTTCCCTTATTCACAAATTTTATCTTCTATGACTAGTGGAGGTATTTTTGGAGTTTATTGGGAAATATCATCAGTGATCCAAATGGCTTGATAGGTGTGAATAAGTGGGTTGGGTGGGTGCCTTTTAATAGTAGAGGAGGAGTGGCATTATTGTACATATAAAAAGGTAAACCTTATTGAGTGTTCCCCCTTATATCATATGCCACAAATAATAAAACAATTAGAGAAAAGTAATGATAGTTTGGAATTATTTCCATCCAATTTGTTTTTTACAAGTTTCTATGACATTTTGGACCTTAATATTAAGGTTTAGTCCATTGTCAATGTTGATTTTACCTCAATCACTATAATTAATTTTAACATCATTCAATAATATTTTTTGTAAAAAACATAGTTAAAATTATTAGAAATTATAAATTTTTATGATTCCAAATATTTAATCCATTTTTTGACATTGCAATCACATAAGTGGCAGAAATTAATTTACATTTAATCCCGTATAGGGGCTGATAAAGCATATTTTTAAAGAATGAATCATCAAATTATTGAAATGTTTTTATATCCAATTTCAGTGTGAAATTGATTAAAATTAACAAAATAGGATTAATTTATGTAAAATGGATCAAATTTGACTTTTAAATAAATTTGAAATATATTTTTTCTCAATTCATCAAAAATTTATCTTTTAAAAAAAATAAAAACAATTCACTGTAACCTAATTCTTTTGTTTCACCTTAAAAAAATTATTTTATTTTATCATATATAATTTATAAAAGTGTTAAAATACTTTTTTAAAACATGTATGCCACTAAATGGAGTTAGAAGTGAATTTATAAAAATGTTGATTTCCATGTCTAATATTTCTTTATTCTTATCATATGATTATAAAATCTACTGGATTAATGTTAAAAATACTTTATTTAATATAATATATTTATTAAATTAATATCCATAAATAAGTTTATTTTATTTAATTTATTGAGAAAAAATTTCTTCTGGGACATAAAATAGTTCTTTATAAATGCATTTCTTATATATTCAATTGGTTTTGATATTAATTTCTTTTTAATTTTAAACTAATGAATTCAACAATATATTTCATAAGATAGTTATTCATATTCATAACCACAAATTTATGGTCTATGTTATATCTTATTATCTTAAATAATAATATTTTAATAATATATATTTTTTCGGTAAAACACGGTCTTTCGTGCAACAAAAAAGATCAAACAAAGTCCTTCATGATTGTAACACAAGTCAAATCGGTGTTGCATGAATTAAATGGTATAGAATATATTTATTAAATATATTATATATATCTTAATTTCTAACGATGTTATATTCTTTTCTATTATTCATGTTTCATTTCAAATAATATTTTATCAATGTTGCATGTAGCATAAGATAAACATTGTGTTTCATATAAAATAATAGAGAAAAAAATAATGTTTATTCTTAATGGAAAATTTTATAATGTCTTGGGGTGATATATTCTCCCCACATTTAATTAATTTGATCCTCTGAATTCAAACATGATATCATTAATTGAGGGACTGATATTTAAAAATACTATTATTGAAAAAATCAAATCATAAATGTGGAATATAACACATATTATTAATAAGAGAAAAACATAAATGTGATGGTCACCACAAAAAAAGGGTTTAAAATACGAGAAAATTAGTGAAAAGTTAGACATGGAAGAAAAAGATAGCTCTCAAGTTTTGATAGAGGGTGATAGATAAATTGTTCAGTTGAATGTTGATGACCACAAGGCCTTAAACCATAGTTATGAAAAAGGTCCTTGATATCATAAAAAATGATGATAATAGGACATCATTTTATTCCAGACTATTTTTTCTAGATTCGAGTAATTATTTCACTCTCTAAGAGTATAAGTAAATATACTTAATTAATATGTTTCTATTAGCACAATATTATTCTTTTATCATTCCTTAAACTATTTATACTTGGTTTATGAGAACATGTTTCATCATATGGTGAATTAATATAATAATATCTAAAACCTCTTCCAAAGTTCACATTAAATCATTTCACAATTGGTTAGACATATGACCCTTCCGATTGTTAAGATCCAAAAATTTAGAATTAGTTCTAAGGAATATAATAGTATCCAATTTACTTTATCAATATTAATAATCTATCTATCCAAACATAATTATCTCAACCTCATAAACATATCAAGGGAAATCTTATCCTCAACCCTGTGTTTTCCCAAATGTTCAACATGCTACTGAATCACATCTCTTGGTTATCATTACCAATCAACAAAACATTTTAAATTTGTGATGAAAAAAATTAAATAAGTAGAATCCTTATACATTACATAATATTTATAACACAGATAAAATCAGTAAAATACTTTAAAAACACTATTCAAGGAACCAAATAAAGAAGAAAATTAATCATTCCACTCCATATTTATCAATAGAATAAGGCCAACCTTGATCCCTAAGTTTCATTGAAGGTATATTCTCTTGATTCTTAGGGCATTAATTTTAATGTGCCCTATTTCTAGGATTTTATAATCCTGAAGAGTAACATATTAATTCAACCCATTTCATTAATTATCATGTTGAACCATATCTTAAACTTATATAAAAAAATATTTCCCTTCAAGAATTTACCAGGGTGATTCATCCCACTATTTTCACTTGTGGGGAAATACTTCATTCCCTTTTTCCCTTTATCCATTTTTTCACTTCCATCCATTTATTTTCTTGGTTTTTTGTGAATATTTAAGATCATGAGAATTCATTCTCTACTTTTATGGAAAATAAAACTATTTCATCACAAGATGAAATTTATTGAGACACTAGTGCCCTTTAGAGAATTGACTTATGTCCATTAAATAAATGGACAATATTACATTATGAGTTTTGTATGAAATCAATAAAAAACCTTCCAAAACATATAGAGGTATCATTATAATTTAAAAACCATTCTTAAAAATTTTGATTTAAACGTAGAAACATTATCTTCATATAATTATGTTTATCATGAGGGAAATATTGGTCAAATAGTGTGTCCTTAATAGATTTCAATTCCATGAGATATATTTCATATTCCTAACTATTATTTCGACCAATATTGGAAATAATTTCTATTGAGACAATACTATAAAATTGTAACCTTTTCCCAATCACCACATCCAAATTCCATAAATATCTTCTCTATAGGCTTAAGTCATTTCTCATCTTCCATTGGATTAGAAGTCCAAAAAAATAAGGGGGGTCTCTACCACATAATGTGAACCAACATCAGAGAATCCTATTGTGTAATATGTTTCTCCATTCAAGAAAGGATATGTGTTATAACCTGATTAAGATGCCCTAACATACCAATAACATTCACTTTTTGAATTAAATATATATTACAGTTATTAGAATATAATCCTCTACGTTAGCCATGCAAATGATTTCTTCTTCTATCATGACCCCTACCTCCTAAGATGCCCCTCCTAAGATGGCAATGAAGTAAGAGAGATAATGAACCCCGAGTTTTGCCTCAAGTAGGCCCCCTAGTGGAAAGTAGCACCAAAGGTACATAGATCTCACAATATGGGAGGCATTACCCTATATAAGAAAACAATAGAGGGAGATAAGATTATTCATCCCAAAAATACTCAAAGACATATATATATATAATAAATCAAAAACCATTCCACATTCATGTTTTAAAAAAAACATTTATGTTACAAAATAGGATTCTAAAATGTAAATACCAAAAGAAGGCTAAGAAATGACATGAAAAATATCCCAAAGTCCAAGCTGGTAATGTACAACATACTTTATGTAGTCCTCTTGGAAGCCTGATAAAAAATTTATGTAGTTAGGGTGATCATACAAGTATACATAGTAGAAAAAACCAAGGTCTCTCTTGCAAAAGTGGGAGAAGCATACTAATTACCCTATGAGAAAATAATGGGATCAATACCACCTAAAAAAGAATAATAACCATCCAAACCTCACTAAGGCACACTCTCCACCTGACACAAGTCAAGAAAAGTAATATAATAAGAACACCTATGTTTGGGTACCCTACCCCACTTACCACTAGTTAACTGATCATACCCTAATGGTGAACATCTTGGAACTTACACACTCTTCCACAAGCCCCATGTCACAACATACCCGCACACACCTGGGCCTTAGAGCTAGTCCCACAACTTGGGAACATGAATCTCACCACATCCCACCCGTATACACTTGGGACACAACCATACTATATCCCATGTCCTAGACACCTGAGCCACAACCACATCTCATCCTATAGACACACGGAAAAGCACAACTCTACCGTAGAAATATAGGCCTCACAAACACTCCACAACCTTCCCGAAGAGTCTTAGGATTCCAATTCCTAGAAAAGGGAGCATGGAAGAGATAATAACCAGTTATCCATCCTCCCATGGGATGTTGGGAAAATACACCCTCCCCCATGGTAATGGGAATGTTCATCACATAGTGCTCAAATTGGGTGCGGTGCATATAGAAATTACAAGGAAGTACACCTATTTATATAGTTATGAAACACTCATCCCAACCATGTGTTCTTTCCAAAAAAACAACCTTCCCACAAAAATGCCATTGCTGATTCTGCTAAATGCACAACTACACAACAAGCCAAAATTCCAATCATAACCCCAACAAACTCATTTATATAATAATATTTGTTTATTAGGAAAACCATTTATTCATTTCATCCCTACCTGGGCATTGACAAATCATAACAAATCACAAGACACACAACCTTAACCCCATATAGAAGAAGAAAAGAGTTAAAACAACCCACTCTACATTTCTTGTCCACTTTACACCCATGCTATCCACTGCCATCATCATTATTCAAATTCATTCCTCACAATCAACGATTTAGATCACAACAAAAAAAATCACTAACTCAAATCCACTACCATAAACTCCCCTTATCACAACCGTCAGCAGCCACACTACACAAACACACCACACCCAACAACACAAACAAAACACATCCTAGTTGAAGTCCCACTCCACACGACTAATCATCCAGTCCACAATCAATCAATATTTCAAACTTAGATTCCATTACACATCCAAAACCACTACACACACAACCGTACCCTCAATAGTAGCACCATAAAACCATCAAAGAGACAAATTCCTAATTTAACAAGACTCACATTCTTTAATTCAACTTTTTAAATTCATGGGTGATCACAGAAAAAGGTCGATCATGGGGTATCCATTTCATTAACCAAAAATAAATGGTTAATTGATTGCATAAAAATAGTTGTTCAAACCACAATATAAAAAATTCCATCAAAAGCCACAAAGGTGTGCACACAATGGCCACCGACGACCACACATTTCTTTGAGAGATTAACCCATACAAAACCGAATATCAATAAAGAAATAATAAAATAAGTTAATGAGTCACTTTTTCCACCCCTATATAATGGTATTAAACAGATTCAATTATCATTATTTGTTTGGAATTCATCTATCTTCATCAACGATACATTTATACTCCAACCCCGTATGATACAAAAATAAAGAGAGATATAGGGATCCCTACCTTGAAGAACATATGAGCAACACCTCCTTATTACAACAAGATAGGGGGTGCAGATAAAGTAGAAAAACTCTAGGGAAAATGAGATCCAATCCCACAATACAAACACATGGATCCTTAGGAAGAAAGGTTATGGCGGAACATCACTTATCAATAGAAAAGGGAAACACACATAGAGGAGAAGATCTTGGATTCAGAAAGTCCAGATCCTATATCAAGGAAGGAACATTTTAAAAATCCATTGAAGATGGATCTTGACTAAGACCAGGTGGTTCGGCCATTTGAAAGCATATATATTTTATAGGGGTCAATGATGTTATTTAATAACATTGAAATGTCTTCAAAACTGCTTAAATATAGAATTAAATTCATTTTAAGTCAAATAAAAGTTAATGGGGAGAAACTGCATCAAACTAAAAAACTAGAGAAAATTTAGAATTTTGAAAAACTATTGGAAACGAATCACCAATGGATAACCTATCATTGGAGGAATCACCATTAGAAGACCCACCGTTGGATGAGTCACTAGCATGAGTCACCACTAGACGAGTCACCATCGCAAGTCCCCATTGAATAATTCACCGTCGCAAGTCAGTGTTCGACAAGCCACCATCATGAGTCACTATTGGAAGATTCACTATTGGAGACCTACAGTCAATGACCCACCGTCATGACTCACCATTCTAAACAACTAGTGGATGAATCACCATTAGGATTTACTTTTTGCAACAAACCATCAATGACTCACTGTCATGAATCACTATTCTAATCTATCAGTGGATGACTCACCGTTGGGAGTAACTGTTGGGAAAGTCCCTGTAAAAACCTATCATCACCACCTACAGGTGCAAGTCACCATTGTGAATCACCCGTATGACCCACCGTTTGATGATCTACCATTGGAAAAATGATATTTTTACAAACTCTTTAAATTAGTCATCATTGCCCCCTAGAACACATTAAACACAAGATTTTCACAATGTAATGTACAAGGGGGTCTAGGTAAATACATCAGATTCCTCACAAACTAGTATCATCCTCGAGAATCCAAAACCATCCTTAAAGAAAGAGGAGTCCAAACAACTACCCCATGAGATCCCTCTCAAGGATCCCACTACACTTGAAACACAACTACCGATAAAACATATCAGCATTCCTTGATAACCACCCTAAATTTCTCAAAAGTGGGATTGTAAAACCTCCTCATCCAAGAAAACCTCTTCTGACATCTTCTATCCTAACCGATTGTGCCACACAATACACAAGAAAAAAAACACACCCTCTGAGCACGCGAATCATGGAATTCCATCCTACATGTCAAGATACTATCCACTCTGGGTGGAACCGTATCACCCTTAAAGGTTTAATTGCATCACAATTAATACATATTCATTAGGAATTAGGCCCTATCCTCTTCATGCATCATGCCATTATCACATATCACAGAATAAGGAAACAACTCATCTTATAGAAATCTAGGTTAAAACATTACATCATGAGGAAAAAAATACAAAACTAAGAATAACTCTATGTACGTGGGACACATCTACATTTATTGCTTCTATGTACTGTCCTCCAGGGCACTATGCCTCCACAACACTTGAACCAATGGAATTGTCTGTCCATCTACCACCTTCTTCCAATGATCTTGAATCTCTATCATCTGCTCCACATACGTTACTTCATCTTCAATATCTAACTCTCCCTAGTCGTTGACATGGGTGTCATTGTGAATATACTTGAAAATATGAGAGATGTGAATGATTTCATGGATCCTCTCAAATGAAGGTGGAAATTCCAACCAGTATTCCACTTTTCCAACACATCCCAACACCTCAAAGGGTCTACTGAACCTGGGAGAAAGCATTCTACCTATTCCAAAACACCATGACCCACATCGTGGGAAAACCTTCAATAAAAAATGGCCCTGAACCTATAACTCCAAGGGTCACCTATAGTTATCAACATACGACTTCTTCTAGTACTATGCTTCTTTCATCCTCTCATGAAAAACCTAAACCTTCTTTGTTGTGCTCTACACATCCTCAGGGACAAGAATAGATATCTCATCCTTCCTCTGTCAAGTACAAAGGTGAAAAACTCTATCTTCCATACATGACTTGAAAAGGAGACATGAAAATGGATGATAGATAGATAATATTGTAAGAAAACACTACCAAGTGAATGTTTCATACACAAAATCCACAAAATTCCGAGTCTCATGCTTTCAAAATATCATCGAACATATGGATAGTCTGTTCTATTTTCCCATATCTCTGAGGTTGAAAGGCGGTGATGAGGGGTAACTGAGTTCAAAAAGCATGTTGCAGTGTGCTCTAGAATACTGATGTATAATTTTCATCCTGATCCAGAAAAATGGATCTCGGAACTCCATGCAGCCTCACCACCTCATCCACAAACTTCCTAGCTAAGGAATCCACTGCACCCAACTCCTTTATCACTAAGAGGTGATTTGATTTCATCACTCAATACACTACTACCCAAATCGCATCACATCCCCCCTCATCCAAGGGAACTATTGTGACACAATCCATCGATATGTCATACCATTTCCACTTGGGGAAATTTAGGGGATGAAACAAAAAACCATGAACACGGTTTTAAAAAATCACCTATAGGAACACTGTGAACTTTAGTACAAACTATGCTACTTTCTATTTCATCCAGGGTCACCAAAATAAGTATCTCAAGCCATGGTACTTCTTGGAAAATCATAGTTGTACCGCTAAAGGTGAGCTCTGAAACTCATGGAGGACTTCCTCGCACATTACCATCAGGACTAATATCCTTTCATGGAACAACATCTGATTATAAACATCCTTTGACAATCCCATATAGATCCTTAACATGGTCAAAATGATTTCTTATCACCTCTACCTCTGAGTCTCTCCATTGAGACTCCTACACCTATTGTATTAGAGAAGACTACATTGTCATTTATAATAGATAGCCTCTGCCACCACCCATTCCTACATCTAAGTGAGAGGTTTAAAACTACTCAATCACCTTCCAGGCTTTCACAGATTCCCAAAAAACATCCTTTGGAGAATTATTATTCAAAGTATCAGCCACAACATTAACCCTTCCCAAGGTTTAATAGATCTTGATGTCATAATCATTGATAAACTACATCCACCTCTGATGTCACAAGTTTAGATCTTGATGGGAAAAGATATACCTAAAACTCTTGTGATCTTTGAAAACCACAAAGCACTCCCCAATGAGGTAATGGTACCACAAGAGTAGTGAAAACATGAATACTTCTAGTTCCAAATCCTAGGTGGCATAGTTACATTTGTGTGGACGTATCTTCCTAAACAGATAAGATATCACTCCTTTCTATTGCATCAATCCAAATTCCAAGCCCATATGAGAAGCATCACAAAAAACCTCAAACATCAACCCTTCCTCTGAAAACTAGAGCATTAGAGCATTGACCAACATACTGTTTAGATAAATGAACACTACTTGTCCTTTCTCAATCCACACAAAAGCCTCATCTTTCCTAGTCAAAGCCATAAATGGTGTTTCAGCTCAAGAGAAATTAGGTACCAAACTCCATTAATAGAACACAAGACCGAGAAATCTATGAACCTATAAAACATTTTTTGGTGATTCACATGAAAAAACTACCTCAACCTTCGATGGGTCCACTTATATACCTAGATAGGACACCACATTCCTGATGAAATTAACCTATCATATAAAAAACATGAACTAGGAAAACATTCGATAGAGATGGTGGTATCTAAATACCTAAAAGATAGTTCTGAGATGAACAATATAGTCCTCCTCTAAATTCATGAATATTAATATGTCATTAATGAATATGATGAAGAACTAGTCTACGAACTCACAGAGGATGGAGTTAAGAAGCCCCATGAACATGGCTGGTGCGTCCTTAACATATAAAGACATGCCTATAGACGTGAAGTGCCCAAACCTACACCTTAAAGTAGTCTTCGAGATATCACCCTCCTGCACCCTCATCTGTTGATATCCAGGCCGTATGTCAATCCTAGAAAACCAGCGTTCCCCCTCAGTTGGACAAAAAGATCATCTATCCTTGGGAGAGGGTAACAGTTCTTTACCTTTACATTATTCAAACTCCTATAGTCTATGCACAACCTCAAACTATTATCCACCTTCTTTTTGAACAATACTAGAGCACCCCATGGAAACACAATGGTCTAGAGAAATCCCTTCTTCATCAGATCATCTATCAAAATCCCCAAATACCACAGCTCTGAAGGTGACATCTGATAAGGAGCCATCAATATTAGAGAAGCATTTGGTTGTAGGTCTATCCCGAACTACAACATCACATCAAGGGGGTGGAGTCACAAAATACTCTAGAAACACATCCATGAACTCCCCAACAACCCAAGGATATTCAGTTTCTACAACTCCCACTACAGCTCATCCAACAAGGAAAGAAGAGGCTCCACACACCGACTACCCACCCGACAGCTCCGATCACCAACTAAAGACACACGATGACCATCCATGTTTGAAAACACAACCATTCTGGATAAGTATCTGATATTGTCACACATGGAATGCAACCATTCAATTCCAAGAATAAGATAGTATGGTTGCATCTATAGAAAGTAAAGATCCTTGTTGTACTAATGTGGTCTCATCATTAGTCTAAATTCCAAGAAAACATCACACAAGCTGGTCTGACCTCTAAATATCATACCCAAAAATAGAGGAATGGGATGAATCTCTATATCTACTCCTAGAGTACGTGATAGAATAGGTTCAACATTTGAGTGTGCAGCTCCTGAATCAAACAAAGAACATGTAAGAGTACTAAATAAATTGATCGTACCCTGAACGATCTCTAGCCCTGTAAGGCCCCTCATTTCCTGGGTACCTTATGAGACAATATGTATCAAAAATTACATTACGTACATTTACAGGTGTTACATCATGTCCCATATTTACAGAAGATCGCGAGGTTCAGGTTTTGGGAAACCAGCTGTTTCAGAACAACTTCTTTAATAATATTCCATACCTGAAAAATTTTAAAACATAAACATAGGGTGTGATAAATATGCCCAGTAAGGGGTTTTAAAACGTTTAATGTAATTTCATTCTCAAAGAATTCATTTTGAAAATGATGAAACAGTTCATTGAAAACAAGACATTATCTTTTCTTAAAACATATAAGTCCTACATTCTAGAAAACCACTTTCATAGAAAAGAAGTACTTTCTTAAAATAAACCTCAAAGAAGATATAAATCAGAGAGCACAAGCTTGTGAAGAATGTATGATGCATAAATCACGATAAAATTACATCAGCTCTAAAATTATGTGTGTAAAAAGGGTGCATAAAGTTCCTATAACAGCATACCACATGTAGAAAGGTTCATTTCTCATAATCTCATTCTCATAGTTAAAGGAAAGAAATTCCTACTAGGGGATATCCTGTTAGTTGAACTATCCCCAAGTTGACCATTAATCATCACATCTGGAGGGAATGTATAATGCCAGACATTGTCAAGACCTTTTGTCAATACCATGCACATTTATGTCTAGGAATTTCACCTGAACCGTCTTTGTCCAGGAATTTCTCCAGAACCATCTATGTCCAGGAATTTCACCTGAACTGTAACTATTATCAGGCCTTGTTCCACAACTCTTGTTTTTCTCATGAAGACTTTAGATGCATCGTGGACCTTACTTTTACCAGTATCCAACACGGAGGGCTTACTTTTACCAGTCCCTAACCTGGAGGGCTTACTTTAACCAGTCCCTAACCTGGAGGGATTTCTTTTAACCGGACCCTATCCTGGGAGTCCTAAACATTCCACAAATGTCTCAGGGACTATGCATCCATGGAATCCCATACTATTTTGAATACCTTATTTTAATGTGATGTTATTTGGGGTGTCCCATACCACTCCAAATAACAGGTTATTAGATTAATTAATTAACATTTTGTGGTCATCATTCTAGGTATAACACACAAAATAAGATATGGAAACTACAAAGGAAATACAAGCTTGATGACAAGTGGTACATGAAAAATGCAATGTGTTATATATCAGCGATGCACACACCAACTGTTTCATAAGGAAAAACATCCAAGGGATCACATGCATCATCTACAAAACATGCTGCTAAAGTGTTAGTGGTTTTCCATTAAATTATATCCATTCATAACTAGTAACAGTTATTTTAGCTGGTAAGATGTTAATTGAGCATAACCCATTGGCACACTTTAGGTTTCATACATGGAATCGTAACTTGTTTAATGATTCTTATCATAAGATTTATCTCATCCAGTTGAGCCAACAAAACAGTAAATAAATAGGTCTTATACATGCTTTTCTCACATAGGTCAGACCATGCAATATTTGTTTAGTACATCGATATATATATATATGTGTGTGTGTGTGTGTGTGTGTGTGTGTCTATAAATATACATGCAATGAGATATCTCAAAGTCAGAAATCGATGTATAAACATGGTTTTCACAAAACCCAAACTAGCTTAAAAATCATTCTTACATAAAACATGGTCAATTCATAATTATGATTGCATGTAAATATATATATACTCATGTTAATGTTTAAGGAATTCGTAGTACCCATTTTCACAAACGAATGCCTGAATTGTCAAAAACGCTGATAAATGAGAATTTCAATTGGGAGAACTATTTTGATATCAAACCAAACCATAATATATATATATATATATATATATATATATATATAGTTTTGATATCATTCATGAAATAATAATCATTATGGGTAAATATAATTTTAATAAATCGTCATGTTATATTATGATAAATTTTAAAACAAATAAACAAGTTCGTCCCTTATGTTTGCACATAGTTGTGCATATACATCCATGTATGCACATAAATAATACATATACCTGTATAATTTTACATGATCATAAAAATTACCCAAAACTCCCATTTTCAATAGGCAGGGTAAAACAAGGGTTATATACATGTAAAAGAAATGTTTATACATGCATATGTCGCCTTATATATGTACGAATACATATATATATATATATATACACAAAGTGTATATTGGTATGTGAAAACACCAGAACCGAATTAAAACAAGACCCAAGAGTTTCCATTATCCCGGTTGAATTCTCCATGCGGAAGAGGAGAGCAGTTATGAACAATTCATAAGGTCTTATATATATATATATATATGAATGAAGTGTATATAACCATGTATATTCACTGAAGCTGATGAAAATAAAATGAGACAATTTCTCTTACCGGTTCGGAGAGGAGGAGAAGAAAGTGAGGCTATCGGAAACTCTGGATGGAAGAACGAAGGAACCATCGTATGCTACGGTGTAAACTGAAGCTTAAAGAAGGTGGGATGGCCAGCCTAGTGTGAAGAGGCGGCTAGGGATCCAAGGCCGATTATTAATTAGGAGGTCCCGACTTTGTGGAAAGAGGGAGCAAGGATGGTCCACGGCCGGCCTAGGAGAAGAAAACAAGAAGTAGGTTTTCTGGTACGGCATGCGCGAGGAAGAAGAAAGAAACCGCGGGGGAGAGATCCAAAAAGAAAAATGGATGTCCTAGATTAATCTAGAGTCGATCGGACGGCTGAAGTCGACAGGGTAATATAAATGATCTTGGATGGCTGTGATGCATTGAGCTGGATCGGATGGCCCATAGAGAATGTGGTGTTTTTAAAAAAAGATACATGTGGCCGCGTTTTTATCATTTGTAACATAATATTTTTTTATCTTTATTTTATTCCTTTATCAAACTTATTAAAAAATAATTATTATTATTAAAATAAACTTATTGTTAAACTATTATTATTATCTTATGTTAAGTCAATGGTTATAAATACACATATATGCTAAACTATTAACCCCTACCTAAAAAAGAAATTATAATATCATTTTACACTATTAAAAAAATTATAATAATTTATAATTACATGTAAAGATCTATATTTATTATGGTTGTTATTAAATTTTGGTTACTTAATCCAATATTTAACATAATTTCAAAAGAATAAAAATTTCATATGTTATCATAACATTGCTAATTATTATAATGATTTACAATCATTTTATTATCTCCATTGTTTTTAATGTAAAAAAGTATTTGTGTAAGCATTAACATAATGATGCAAAAATTGTAATATAAGTATATGTAAAACCCATATAACAAGTTAATTGATCACATAACTAAAAATAATGTGCTTCATAATAATCTTTAATACCATGTATTACCAAAATATTATAATTTTATATAGTATGATAACTAATATCTAATATGCATAAAAGTATAGATATTTGAATGTAGATATATAAATAAAAATTGTTCCCTAGAACATAGATCACAAATTAATCAGATTCAATATGTATTATTTAAAGAAAACGCCTTAATTATTATAAAATTATTCATTTAATGAAACCCTTAAGGCCATCAGTTTTAAATCGCTACGGTCATCTTGAAAAGACAAAACGGTAAAATTTTCAATGGCTGTGTGGAACATTTATAAGTATATAGTCTTGGTATTCATATTTTGAAGTCGGTTTGTCAGCTAAATATGGTTCAAGTCATTCCTTTGGTGCTCAGTACAGCTGCGGTGGCTTCGGCCTTCCTTTTGTTTGTTTTGATGGATTCCAAAGATCCATGTCGCCTTCTCGGGGTTCTCATTGTTTTGAGCGGTCTTCCAGTAATCTTAGTAGGATTTTTATTTTTATTTATGGTTAGTGAGCTTTCCTTGTAATCTTAGTATGTTTTAAGACACTTCAGTGTTGAGTTATCAAATAAAAATTTATGTGTTTTATCATTTAAATTCTGTTTTATTTAAATAGAAAACATCAGTGGCACAAAACACCCAATTATCATTTATAAGGTTAGAAAACTTCAGGGAATTACATTATTCCCCCCTTAACAGAATTGCGTCCCTGCAATTCAACTCATAAACTAAAAAAGTAAATCCTCAAATGGTCAACGTCCCCAAAATGGAAGTTTTGGTTCAGTCAACGGAATCCCCAAGTTAGTACATAGTTCCTTTGTTTCTCTTGCCCGAATGCACCTTCAGCAATATGTTTTGAATCCCTACTCATGTGTACTACACATAGGCTCCCATAGGGAGGCTCGTGCAGTAAAAATCTCGGAAATTTATGAATGGAAAAATTCCCTGATAACCCTCTGAACTACATCACGTTCGAGGTATTCGAGGGGGATGATGTGATTGAGGAGACTGAGATTTAAGACCTGGAACAAAAAGGCTGCCTTGAGGTGGCCATCTTGTGCAGCTATGAGGAAGCATGCCCTGGCAGAAACGTTTTGCACCATAGTAAAAAATTGGAAGAGGCCTTCGTAGTATCTCCCCCTTCGCCTATGGTAGGGGAGTTTTGTAGAGACCCGAAGCCTGACGTACATAGACTTTACATTACTTTTGCGGAATACTTAGTACATAACAAAAACACACACACACAAGGATCGTAATAGTTTAGTGTCTTTGGAAACTTGGAACGTAATCTTCTAATCGTGGTGAAAGATCTTCAACATCTCCCATAAAGATCTTCTTTTTTTTACCTAGAACCATTCTTTATATCCTGGGGAAAAGAAAACATAAAAGGGTGAGCTCGAATGCTCAGTAAGGGTAATCAAAATAAATATCAGTCACATCATATTCATAAGAACATAACATTTTGGATATCATAACCTTCAAAAGAGAGAGCATAATTTCATAACATGGGATAAATCATGGAAGTGAAATGTAATCACAATAATCATAAATTAAAACATGAAACTTTGTGGCATTCACACATAATCATAGAGAATCATTTCTTGTTTGTCAAGACTCATTGCCAAGACTATCTTAGTGGACAAAGTCCCTTTCTGAATCGAGTAACCCTCGTTTCAGTCCAGTTTCACTGAACCGGTATAACCTACCATTCCAACCATGTCTATCTCATGAGATATAAAATCTTTACCCAATGCATTGGAGGGAGATATAGGTCCCACCCATCTTATAATGAATCCTTTCTTATGTGTACCTAATAATCATAAACCATACATCATAGCGTAACCCATGTAATAAAAATGGGATTCTTAACAAACAATTCATATAAGATAAAGGAATTCATAAAAATATTTCCATCACGACATAATCAAATCCATTTAATAATCGGGATAAAAACAGAACCCTTTTATTATCTTAGATGGAAAATAATTTTGATAATATACTTGAACTCCATTCTTGAGGAAAATATCCTTTCTACTTCAAAAACATTTTTCCTTTCATAACATGTCATACGACTTTAAAATAAAAGAAGTTGATTAAAAATAAACTTGAAAACTTGTAAAGGAAGCTTCTTGGAAATAATGTTTTAAAAATCCATTCATTCCGTATAAGTTAAAAAAAACATTCTTCGTACTTTTGTCAGAAAAGTCAAAAAGTACCTCGTACGAAAAAACAACAAAAGATTCCTTTCATATTCTTTACTAACAATTCACCGAAGGGTAAAATTGGATTTAAACTATTGTAAGTGGATGGAAAAAATATTACAAATTAATGGAACATGGATGTGGATGATAAAATACACCCCAGTAAATGCCAAGGTAAAAACAATCTCGGATAAAAATGAGATTGTGATATTTTCTCTTACCTTAGGTCCGACTTGCTTTGTAAGTGTCTGAACCTCCTCTTTTTGACGCGCCTTTTCTTAACCTCCACTTAAAGAACTAAGGATTGTCTTTGAAGAAGACCAGGACCTCTAGGATGATACTAGGGAAGTTGAGAAGAGATTTTTCAGGGGTTGTCCGAGTTTGAAGGCTCAAAGTTGTGTGAGGAAGAGAGGGAGGAGGTGCCCTTTTATAAGGGAGGAGAGGGGCACCTTAGGAATTCTTAAAAATATTAATTTATAATAAATCTTACCCCACTTAAAAACCTCCAAAAAATACTCATATTCGAAGATTAGATGAGATAGGGTTGTAATATCATCAACAAATCAAATTTAGACATGTTTGAATCTTATTTTAAACCTTATAATTTTGATTTATCGTTATTTAATCTATTTAAGTTTATTTGTGGTAATAAAATTCTAAATTTTAAATTATAACAAATAATTACTTATTTGTTGTGAATTTTCCATAATTGTTTACTTTATAACATTATAGACCATATAAATATAAATTTATAATTTTTAAATTTTTTTGTGATTTTTAAACAATTTTATAATATGTTATTTTTTTAAAATAACAATATTGTCAATTTTGACACTATTCATTTATTTGAATTTAAATAAAATATATACAGAAGATATGTTCGAACTAAAAGATTTAATATTTTAATAAAAGGTCATATGTATCTATAAAATTAGTGTATCACATTAAATAGTTCACATAATATTTATTTTATTATTTTTAAAACCATTTATTTGGTTTATCTCTTAATAAAATAATTACTACATCATTTTTGTATAATTATTTAATATATTTATTTGTTGTATAAAAATTTAAAATAAACTCCTATGATGTAGATAAATATATTACCTTTCACAATAAAACTTTTACTCGAATTTATCATCTTAAAATCACAATATGTAAATTGTTATATTTATTAAATTATGAAGGTGACAACTTTGGCATCATTTAAAATGAAATAATATAAGTGTCATAATCGCTTTTATAAGGCTCCAAATGGTCAAATATTCGACCATTGGATGTTTATGGTTTACATTTACATGGAAAATAAGTTTTGGTTAGGTATTTGTGCATTTTATGGTCACTATTAGTTTAATAAAAACAATATTCTTGATTTTTCACTAGATAAACAATTTCTGCATCACTATTGTGTCATTATTAATGATAATTATTTAATCCCTATAAATTATAAATAAATTTATATTATGTATATAATTTCATTAGCTTTCTGGAGACTATTCATGTTAGATGTTTCATGAAGTTTATCACTAAATTAAAATTAATATACTTATAATATTTAAGAGAGTGACATGTTGTCACTTTCTTTGGTTTTAATAATAATTAAGTTATTTTCATGGACAAATGTCCATTAAAAGATTCTAATCCGACCCTTAGGTGATATGGGTCGACTTTTAGTCATCCAATAGGATTTTTACATTTGTTAGGGTAATTTTAAAATATTATATTTACCATTAATTACCCGATTTACCCTTAACTATGGTAAATAAAATTTACCGTAGTTACTATTCATAATTCCCAAAAATAAAAAGTAGCTTATTAACATAATTTGGACCCACTGATTCCAAATATGGAATCCATTTTTCCAAATTCAATACACAAAAGATGCAGAAATTAAATTAAAATTAATCCCGTTGTCGAAAGAAAACGGGTTTTTCTTTAAAACATTGCAAAATATTGAATTGATTTAACCTACGAATTCAAGGTAAAATCAATGCTAATGACATACATTATATTAAATTGTAAAAAAATATATTCTATTTTTACTTTAAAACCATTCAATATTATAATTTAACCACATAAGATATTATGATGAAAAAAGTTGTTTTTAATTAAAATATAGTGTGTTTTTACTATTCATTAAAATAAGAAAGTTATCAGAAAAATATCAAAACCTTATCTAATGTAAATTTTTACATCCTGATTCAAAATAAGAATTTTATTTTGTAATATTGAACATATAAACATGTCAAAAACTAGATTTAAAGTGGGTGCGCCATCAAAAGGCGGCAAAACTGCATTTTTTGAAAAATACTTATTTTACCCGAAAAATTTATTTTGTTCTTATACCATGTTCTATAAAATGTGTAAGATGAATAATAATGTTATAAAATTCAAAATTTAGTTAATACTATTCATAACGGCTAGTTCATGACAATATTATAATAATATATCATTGTTTATTAAAACCCGGTATTGCATACAACACACGCTATCGAGGAAGGTCGCGATTGCGTGTAATGCAAGCCAAGTCAGGGTTGCGTGTTGTGAAAGAATCCTTCGTTGTTTCGTATAATAGAATCCAACCATATTTCATTTATACATTTAATATATATATATATATATATATATATATACTCAATGTTGCGTAGAATAACTATTATCAAAATTGTGTGTAACACGATCCATGAATAGTGTTGCGTATACTGCAAGCTAATACGGTGTTGCGTATAGCGCAAGGTAATCTTGGTGTAGAATACAACACAAGACATTAATGAAATTAAAATAATATTTTTCATAAAATCTCGGGGTGTTACATTCTACCCCCCTTAAAATTAATTTCGCCCTCGAAATTCGTCGGGGTTATAAATGGTTTACTATTTAAAAGTTTCTTTGACAGAAACCCACATCGTAAAAAGGAATACCAAAACTTATCTTTAAAAACTAAAGTATAAAACGTAATGGTTACCCAAGTTAACTAATCACTGGGTATCCACATAGGGGAAAATATGGATATGGAAGAGAAATCTAACCATCATGTTCTGATGGAGAGTGGTAGAGAACATGGCTATGGAAAAGCCAACAATCACAAAGCTACTGATTTGTGATGATCTAAGGTACCATCTGATTAATCGGATATAAGGGAACTAGGACAACATTTTTTGGTTTTCAAGATCATTTCCCTAAAGTTGATGAATTAAAAGAAATACTTGCATGATTTTGGTACAGTCTCATTGGTGTTCGTGAATTGATCAATTTCCACTTCATCCCTTAAAGAAATGAAGTTGAATTTGTTATTCGTGATGTTTTAGCAGATCATGTGATAGAATGATGAGTCATTCCATCTCTTTCAAACAAAAGGTTAGAAAAAGTTATAAGTCCATCTTATGGTTAGATTAATCATATATGGTTTCAAAAAAATAACTTATACTTCATATATCATACTACTTAATAAAATAAAACTGGTTTCTACTAAACAGGGACTTCCTGTAGGCCAGTGGTAGGCGATAAAGGCCAGTCACACTTCGGTTGTGGGTTCGATTCCCATAGCCTTGTCCGAAGCGATGGGCTGTCGCCCGTCCTGCAGGTTGTCCTTTTTCTAAAACTACATTACTATATCATCCCATGAATAATATCGAAAAACGTTTTATCCTAACTTATGTCCAACATAATCCATTCTAATCTTTAGACTTATCCATAATACTGTAGTCCACTCTCATAGTGAAAATGATTACCAGAGATTTAATACCATCGTTGATCCCCATATATCATAAGATATTTTTTGTTGGTCACATTCCAAACATTCAAAGTCCTTAATCATGTATTCTCTTGAATACCTTAGTGAAAACATGAATGCAGTTTAAAGTTAACACTTTCCACATACCAAAATCCTCAAAATTCTATATATTCAAACCATGATATCACTTATTCCTTATATCAATTATGAGCTCATGCATACAACCAAACATCTCATTATCGTATTATCCCTTCATTATGCGCATATCGTCTACTTTCCAAAAATACTGGTACCATCCATCACATACTTTCAAAACTTAAGGAAAGGCAACAATGTAACAATCCTTAGATGTCTCTTTATCCCATAGTACCATGAGATTACTTATACAACATTACACTTGATAAACATGTAATCATTCCACTGCATTCTTAAACCATTGACCGAGCTTCAACAATTATTTCATCTCACATATCATTTATAGTTTCATCATCATCATCAACATAAATACTACCCATACGACCATACTGATTCTCTTCATGAGACTTTCCCTTAGGGCATTTGTTTGCATAATGCCCATACATTCCACATTTAAAACATTTAACCATTGTTGATGTCATACCAATACCATTATTCTCATCCCTTGTGTTAACTGAACCTTTTCCTTTGCACTTACTGGCTTTGTGTCCTTCTTTTCCACACCCAAAGCATCTTCCAGTTCCTTTGAAACATTCTCCTTGATGCCTCTTCCCACATGATTTACATAGGGGAAATTGAACTTTCTTTCCTCTATGATCATCATGAAACTCCATCTTTCTCTTATTAGCCGAGTCAGGAATCTTACCAAATTTAACTTTATTGATCATATTATGAGATTGCTGATTCGGCATAATAATGATGTTCGGACCTCCAAATCCCATTTCATTTGGTTTCTCATGAAGAATATCATTCCATTGTCCATCATATCCTCCATTATCGTGAAACATCTTGTTTCCAGCCATTTTCTATAACCCAAAAAAAATAGTGTGAGAGGTAAAAATCATAATAAAGGTGGAGTAACTTCAATATCTAACATCTTTGGTTTAATCTAATATCGTTACCATAGTTCTAGGACTATATCCTATACGTATACTTATCCTTAGGGGCATCCCTAGACATACCTTAGAAATATCTCTAGGGATCTCACTAACATTTTCTCATCCTAGTTTCCAAAGGTTGACTAAACCTTTCCTCTGATACTAACTGTAGAGACCCGAAGCCTGACGTACATAGACTTTACATTACTTTTTCGGAATACTTAGTACATAACAAAAACACACACACAAGGATCGTAATAGTTTAGGGTCTTTGGAAACTCGGAACGTAATCTTCTAATCGTGGTGAAAGATCTTCAACATCTCCCATAAACATCTTCTTTTTTTTACCTAAAACCATTCTTTATATCCTGGGGAAAAGAAAACATAAAAGGGTGAGATCAAATGCTCAGTAAGGGTAAACAAAATAAATATCAATCACATCATATTCATAAGAACATAACATTTTGGAAATCATAACCTGCAAAAGAGAGAGCATAATTTCATAACATGGGATAAATCATGGCAGTGAAATGTAATCACAATAATCATAACTTAAAACATGAAACTTTGTGTCATTCACACATAATCATAGAGAATCATTTATTGTTAGTCAAGACTCATTGCCAAGACTATCTTAGTGGACAAAGTCCCTTTCTGAATCGAGTAACCCTCATTTCAGTCCTGTTTCACTGAACCGGTATAACCTACCATTCCAGCCATGTCTATCTCATGAGATATAAAATCTTTACCCAATGCATTGGAGGGAGATATAGGTCCCACCAATCTTATAATGAATCCTTTCTTATGTGTGCCACATAATCATAAACCATACATCATATCGTAACCCATGTAATAAAAATGGGATTCTTAAAAAACAATTCATATAAGATAAAGGAATTCATAAAAATATTTCCATCACAAAATAATCAAATCCATTTAATAATCAGGATAAAAACAGAACCCTTTTATTATCTTAGATGGAAAATAATTTTGATAAAATACTTGAACTCCATTCTTGAGGAAAATATCCTTTCTACTTCAAAAACATTTTTCCTTTCATAACATGTCATACGACTTTAAAATAAAAGAAGTTGATTAAAAATAAACTTGAAAACTTATAAAGGAAGCTTCTTGGAAATAATGTTTTAAAAATCCATTCATACCGTATAAGTTAAAAAAACATTCTTCGTACTTTTGTCAGAAAAGTCAAAAAGTACATCGTACGAAAAAACGACAAAAGATTCCTTTCATATTCTTTACTAACAATTCACCGAAGGGTAAAATTGGATTTAAACTATTGTAAGTGGATGGAAACAATATTACATATTTATGGAACATGGATGTGGATGATAAAATACACCCCAGTAAATTCCAAAGTAAAAACAATCTCGGATAAAAATGAGATTGTGATATTTTCCCTTACCTTAGGTCCGACTTGCTTTGTAAGTGTCCGAACCTCCTCTTTTTGACGCGCCTTTTCTTAACCTCCACTTAAAGAACTAAGGATGGTCTTTGAAGAAGACCAGGACCTCTAGGATGATACTAGGGAAGTTGAGAAGAGATTTTTTCAGGGGTTGGCTGAGCTTGAAGGCTCAAAGTTGTGTGAGGAAGAGAGGGAGGAGGTGCCCTTTTATAAGGGAGGAGAGGGGCACCTTAGGAATTCTTAAAAATATTAATTTATAATAAATCTAACCCCACTTAAAAATCTCCAAAAATGACTCATATTAGAAGATTAGATGAGATAGGGTTGTAATCTCATCAGCCAATCAAATTTAGACATGTTTGAATCTTATTTTAAACATTATCATTTTGATTTATCCTTATTTAATCTATTTAAGACTATTTGTGGTAATAAAATTCTAAATTTTAAATTATAACAAATAATTACTTATTTGTTGTGAATTTTCCATAATTGTTTACTTTATAACATTATAGACCATATAAATATAAATTTATAATTTTTAAATATTTTTGTGATTTTTAAAAAATTTTATAATATGTTATTTTTGTAAAATAACAATAGTGTCAATTTTGACACTATTCATTTAATTGAATTTAAATAAAATATATACAGAAGATATGTTCGAACTAAAAGATTTAATATCTTAATAAAAGGTCATATGTATCTATAAAATTAGTTTATCACATTAAATAGTTCATATAATATTTATTTTATTATTTTTAAAACCATTTATTTGGTTTATCTCTTAATAACATAATTACTACATCATTTTCGTATAATTATTTAATATACTTATCTGTTGTATAAAAATTTAAAATAAAATCCTATGATAAATATAAATATATTACCTTTCACAATAATACTTTTACTCGAATTTTTCATCTTAAAATCACAATATGTAAATTGTTATATTTATTAAATTATGAAGGTGACAACTTTGGCATCATTTAAAATAAAATAATATAAGTGTCATAATCGGTTTTATAAGGCTCCAAATGGTCAAATATTCGACCATTGGTTGCTTATGGTTTAAATTTACGTGGAAAATAAGTTTTGGTTAGGTATTTGTGCATTTTATGGTCACTATTAGTTTAATAAAAACAATATTCTTGATTTTTCACTGGATAAACAATTTCTGCATCACTATTGTGTCATACTTAATGATAATTATTTAATCCCTAAAAATTATAAATAAATTTATATTATGTAGATAATTTCATTAGCTTTCTGGAGACTATTCATGTTCGAAGTTTCATGAAGTTTATCACTAAATTAAAATTAATATTCTTATAAGATTTAAGAGAGTGACCTGTTGTCACTTTCTTTGGTTTTAATAATAATTAAGTTATTTTCATGGAAAATTGTCCATTAAATGATTCTAATCCGACCCTTAGGTGATATGGGTCGACTTTTAGTCATCCAATAGGATTTTGACAATTTTTAGGGTAATTTTAAAATATTATATTTACCCTTAATTACCCGATTTACCTTTAACTATGGTAAATAAAATTTACCGTAGTTACTATTCATAATTCCCAAAAATAAAAAGTAGCTTATTAACATAATTTGGACCCACAGATTCCAAATATGGAATCCATTTTTCCAAATTCAATACACAAAAGATGCAGAAATTAAATTAAAATTAATCCCGTTGTTGAAAGAAAATGGGTTTTTCTTTAAAACATTGCAAAAGATTGAATTGATTTAACCTACGAATTCAAGGTAAAATCAATGCTAATGACATACATTATATTAAATGGTAAAAAAATATATTCTATTTATACTTTAAAACCATTCAATATTATAATTTAACCACGTAAGATATTATGATGAAAAAAGTCATTTTTAATTAAAATATAGCGTGTTTTTACTATTCATTAAAATATGAAAGTTATCGGAAAAATATCAAAACTTTATCTAATGTAAATTTTTACATCCTGATTCAAAATAAGAATTTTATTTTGTAAAATTGAACATATAAACATGTCAAAAACTAGATTTAAAGTGGGTGCGCCATCAAAAGGCGGCAAAACTGCATTTTTTGAAAAATACTTATTTTACCCGAAAAATTTATTTTGTTCTTATACCATGTTCTATAAAATGAGTAAGATGAATAATAATGTTATAAAATTCAAAATTTAGTGAATACTATTCATAACGGTTAGTTCATGACAATATTATAATAATATATCATTGTTTATTAAAACCCGGTATTGCGTACAACACACGCTATCGAGGAAGGTCGCGATTGTGTGTAATGCAAGCCAAGTCAGGGTTGCATGTTGTGAAATAATCCTTCGTTGTTTCGTATAACAGAATCCAACCATATTTCATTTATACATTTAATATATATATATATATATATACTCAATGTTGCGTAGAATAACTATTATCAAAATTGTGTGTAACACGATCCAAGAATAGTGTTGCGTATACTGCAAGCTAATACGGTGTTGCGTATAGCGCAAGGTAATCTTGTTGTAGAATACAACACAAGACATTAATGAAATTAAAATAATATTTTTCAAAAAATCTCGGGGTGTTACAAGTTGGGTAGTGGCAATGAGATGTAAAAAATGGTAACTCCCCTGACACGAATGAAGAATCTCAGGACTATTCGACAAGTAAAGCAGGCATTGGGAAGACCCTCGCAGGCGGAGAAAGGATGGATAATCCACCGCGCATGTACTGATCAAAATATCTTCTATTAACTCATCAGGTAGAGATGAGCTGTTCGTTTGACCGGCCATCTGAAAAAAACATACAAGAGAAGTAACATAAAAACACTGTTAAGGTAGAGACAAGAATGGAAACAGGTAACATTAAATTACACAAAAGTTTACATAACAAAGCCTGAGTTTAGTAAATGAACACCACAAAGAGTGGAAAAACTCCCAAACTCCTCCAACCACACACAGGCTAAACAGATGGGGTTAAACTCATGGGAACACCTATGATGCCTCCTGAGTTTAGCAAGAAGGGTATGAAGTTGTGAAACATCGTTATACACATGTTTCATGTATGACAAATGGGTGGAATCATCTTCTAACACCCCAATGTCCATCAACTGGCCCCAGAATCCGTAGTGCAAAATCTGACACAGGTAGGCCGCTCGAAGGTTCCGGAAACAGCAGCTTCTTGGAAAGGGTTATCAAGTATCATGCCAAATTATTCACTAGCTATGAATACTCAGAAGACTCCCTCGTGGTACCTTCCCTGACGTGCATAAGAGGGAAATTGGGTCATCATCATAAAGAGGTAATCCATTCCCAACCACCGGTGTAGACTAAGAACCCTTGGTGAGTTCGACACATCATACAAGTGCTTGCATGACATATAAATATGGGCATAATTAAGAAAGTTCTCTTGGATAAGTATGGACACAATGGTCTCTAGGGTCTTAGTGGGAAGTGACAATAGATTTGTTGAAACGAATCCATCAGCCATCTGAAAGTTACAACATAATATCTAGTCAATCATTGTTACAGATTCATACGACCTAGTTTTCCAGAGTTGTCTGAACCCATCCTCTGATACCAACTATAAGGTCCCCAGTTCTTGGTTACCTTATGAGACATGATGTATCAAAAATTACATTATTTACATTTACAAGTGTTACATCATGTCCCATATTTACAAAAGATCGTGAGGTTCAGGTTCTGGGAAACTAGCTGCTTCAGAACAACTTCTTTAATAATATTACATACCTGAAAAATTTTAAAACATAAATTTAGGGTGAGAAAAATATTCCCAGTAAGGAGTTTTAAAACATTTAAAGTAATTTATTTCTCAAAGTAGACATTTTGAAAATGATGAAACACTTCATTTAAAAGAAGACATTATCTTTTTTTAAAACATGTAAATCCTACATTCTTGAAAACCACTTTCACAGAAAAGAAGTACATTCCTAAAATAAACCTCAAAGAAGACATAAATCAGAGAGCTCAAGCATGTGAAAAATGGAAGATGAATAAATCACAATAAAATTAATTCATCTCTAAAAGTCTGTGTGTAAAAAGGGAAAACATTCATATCATGATTCATCTGTGCATAAAGTTCCTCTAACAGCATACCACATGTATCAAGGTTCATTTCTCATAATCTCATTCTCATAGTTAACGAAATGAAATTCCAACACGAGGATATCCTGTTAGTTAACTATCCCCTGTTTGACCATTTATCATCACATGCAAAGGTAATGTATAATTCCATACTTTGTCAAGAACTTGTGTCAAGACCATAAACTTCTACGTCCAGGAATTTCACCTGAACCGTCTTTGTCTAGGAATTTCACCCGAACCTTCTTTGTCCAGGAATTTCACCTGAACCGTAACTGTTGGCAAGTCTTGTTCCATGACTCTTTTTTTGTCTCATGAAAACATTCAATGCATCGTGGAGATTACTTTTACCAGTCTCCAACCCGGAGGGCTTACTTTTACCGGTCGCTAACCTGGAGGGCTTACATTAACCAGTCCCTAACCTAGAGGGATTTCTTTTAATCTGACCCAAACCGGGAAGTCTTACAAATTCCTCATATGTCTGAGGGACTATGTATCCAAGGCGTCCCATCTTGTTTTGAATACCTGATTTTAAAGTGATGTTATTTGGGGTGTCCCATACCACTCCAAATTACAGGTTATTAGATTAATTAATTAACATTTAGTGGTCACCATTCAAGGTATAACACACAAAATAAGATATGGAAACTACTAAGGAAATACATGCTTGATGACAAGTGGTACATGAAAAATGCAATGTGTTATATATTAGTGATGCACACACAAACTGCTTCATAAGGAAAAACTTCCAAGGGATCACATGCATCATCTAAAATACATGACGCTAAAGTGTTAGTGGTTTGCCATTAAATTATATCGAGTCTTAACTTGTAACAATTATTTTATCTGGTAAGAGGTTAATTGAGCATAACCCATTGGAACACTTTAGGTTTCATACATGAAATGCTAACTTGTTTTATGATTCCCATGATAAGGTTAATCTCATGCAGTTGAGCCAACAAAACAGTAAATAAATAGGTCTCATACATGATTTTATCACACATGTCAGACCATGAAATATATGTTTAGCACATCGATATATATATATTTATATATATATGGGTGTTTGTGTGTGTGTGTACTGAAATATCTTGGAGTCAGAAATCGATGTATAAACATGGTTTTTGCCAAAACCCAAACTAGCTGAAAAATCATTCTTGCATACAACATGGTCAATTCATAAATATGAGTGCATGTAAATATATATATACTCATGTAAATGTTTAAGGAATTCACAATACCCATTTCCACAAAGGAATGCATGAATTGTCAAAAATGGTGATAAATGAGAATTTAAATTGGGAGAACTATTTTGATATCAAACCAAAACTTAATGTGTTTATATATATATATATAGTTTTGATATCCTTCCTGAAATAATAATCTTTATGGGTAAATATAATTTTAATAAATCATCATGTTATATTGTGATAAATTTTAAAACAAATAAACAATATTGTCCCTTATATTCGCACATAGTTTTTCATATACATCCATGTATGGACATAAATAATTCATATACCTGTATAATTTTACATGTTCATAAAAATTACTCGAAACGCCCATTTTCATAAGGCAGGGTAAAACATGGGTTATATACATGTTAAATAAATGTGTATACATGAATATATCGTCTTATATATGTATGATTACATATATATATATACACAAAGTGTATATAGGTATGTGAAAAAACTATAACTGAAGTAAAACAAGACCCAAGAGTTTCCCTTATCCCAGTTGAATTCTTTATTTGCAAGAGGAGAGCAGTTATGAACGGTTCTTAAGGTCTTATATATATATATATGCATGAATTATATATAATCATGTATATTCTCCAATGTTTATGAATATAAAACGAGACAATTTTCCTTTACCGATTTGGAGAGGAGGAGAAGAAAGTGAGGCCGTTGGAAACTCTGGAAGGAAGAACGAAGGAACCGTCGTATGCTACGGTGAAACTCGAAGCTTAAAGAAGTTGGGATGGCTGACGTAATGTGAAGAGGCGTCGAGGGATCCGAGGCCTAGTATTAATTAGGCAGTGCCGACTTTTTGGAATGAGGGAGCAATGATGGTCCACGACCGGCCTAGGCGAAGAAAACGGGAGGTAGGATTTCTAGTGCAGCTTGCGCGAGGAAGATGAAAGAAACCCCGGGGGAGATATCCGAAAAGAAAAAAGGATGTCCAGTATTAAACCGGAGTCGATTGCATGGCCAAAGTCGATGCGGTAATATAAATGATGTTGGATGGCTGCGATGCATTGAGCTGGATCAGACTGCCCGTAGTGAATGCATTATTTTAAAAAAAAAAGATACATGCGGCCTCATTTTTATCGTTTATAACATAATATTTTTTTATCTTTATATTATTCCTAGGTCAAACTTAATATAAAATAATTATTATTATTAAAATAACCTTATTATTAAACTATTATTATTATCTTGAGTTATGTCAAGGGTTATAAATACACATATATGCTACACTATTAACCCCTACCTAAAACATAAATTATAATATCATTTTTCATCTATTTAAAAACAATTATCTTAATTTATAATTACATGTCAAGATCTATATACATTAAGGTTGTTATTAAAATTTGGTTACCTAATCCCATATTTAAAATAATTTCAAAAGAAGAAAAATTTCATATGTTATCATAACATTACTAATTATTTTAAAGTTTGACAATCATTTTATTATCTCCATTGTTTTTAAAGTAAAAAAATGTATTTGTGTAAGCATCAACATAATGGTGCAAAAATTGGAATATAAGTATATTTAAATCCCCTATAAAATGTTAATTGATCGCATAGCTAAAAATAGTGTGCTTCATAATAATCTTTAATACCATGTATTACCAAAATATTATAATTTTATATAGTATGATAACTAATCTCTAATATGCATAAAAGGATAGATATTTGAATGTACAAGTATAAATATAAATTGTTCCTTAGAACTTAGATCACAAATTAATCAGATTAATTATGTATTATTTAAAGAAAACGCCTTAATTATTATAAAATAATTCATTTAGCAAAATCATTAAGGCCATCGGTTTTAAATTCCAACGTTCTTCTTGAAAAGACAACAACTGTAAAATTTGCAATGGCTATGTGGAACCTTTATGAAAATATAGTCTTGGTATTCATATTTTTAAGTCTGTTTGTTAGCTAATGATGGTTCAAGTAATTCATTTGGTGCTCAGTGCAGCTGTGGTGGCATCGGCCTTCCTTATGTTTGTTTTGATTGATGCCAAAGATCTCTATCGCCTTCTCAGGGTTATCATTGTTTTGAGCGGTCTTCCTGTAATCTTAGTAGGATTTTTAATTGGTAATTATGGTTAGTGATATTTCCTTGTAATCTCAGTATTTTTTAAGAAAATTCGGTGTTGAGTTCTAAAATAAAAATTTATGTGTTTTATCTTTTATATTCCGTTTGATTTAAAGAGAAAAATTCAGTGGCACAAAACACCCAAATTTCATTTCTGGAACTTCCCTTCCGAAAACTATTGACTGGGCATGCACTAAACCCACCCAACTCCATCATACTCAACTTGAATGGTTATTGAGAACTAAATCTAAATATTCCCATGGGATCCACAAGTGAAGCACCTCAGTCCCAAGTTCACATGAAAAGCACGAGTACTTGAAAGAATAAATAAAAACTGCCAAGGTCGACTCCCTACTAGCTAATAACTAGAAGGCACTAGCACTTGAGACCTTATGTTGGTATCCTTGTCATTATAAGAAACATGATAGCTCCCCTATCATGGTATAAGTCCTCATGAGTTCATCCTCTCAATGACTCCCACATTCTTCTAGACCACCAAGTACTTCAGCAAGGTGAATGGAGTAATCACATATTGGAGAGAAGGATGAAGTGACTCATATAGACGTCTTGTTGGAGAATCCGCATCCAAAAAAAGATCCAGAGAAAAATAAAGGATATCCTTGAATGATATCCACAAATCCCATATCGACATACTCCCCTGATGGAGGGAGAGTAACTCCTACCTCTTCTCATCCTTCACGGTTGAAGAAGGAATTTGGAACAGAACTCTTTCTCAAAATCAACCCACAAAACATCATTCTCCTTCCTCCCTCCTAGGTACAATGTCCACCACTGACATGGATCTCCCTACATCTAGATCATTTCCAAGGGAACCCATTACTCCATCCAAGCCTAGATCAAGTTGAAGCTGATCACAGGATCCTCATGCCAACTCTCTATCTCCATATCTAAAATGATTCCCTTCTACATTGGAAGACTCTACCACTTGAAATCACGTAGTGTCTTCTGAAATTGGTCAACCTCCCCCATTGAATCGACCCTCCATCGATCAACCGGATCAGCCTGATAAGCCTCAACTACCCGATCTATATGTGGAAGATGATCGTGTACCATTGCTGAAAAAGGAAAACAAGGAATTACTAAGCCAGTGTAGTATGGAGTTTTATTTAAGATTCATTTCAATTCAGGTAAATCATTTCAATATCCATTTCAATATCCCAAAAATATCCAAATTTAAATAGGAACACTAGTCATTATGATTCATATACCTTTCCTAGGGTTTGTACCTTGCAAATGGTGTAGCCTCACTTGGTCGTTCCGTAGGTTTGGAGTCCTTGCATTGGATCACGGGGGGCCTTAAAATCCCATTTACTAGCCAGTATTCCCTCTATAATATCACGCATAAAGATAACCTGACACTATTTCCCTACCAACCCATTCAATTCTCACCTTTACTAACTCCAAACTCCATCCTATATCTCAACCATCACATATGATATCATTATGTGAAAACCCCCTCCCTCCAAAGATTCCCCTAATATGCTAGAAATTAATGAAGAGAGATAATGAACCCCCCCCCCCCCCCCGAGTCCCACCTCTAGTAGGCCCTGGGGTGGCGACTAGCACCAGCGGTATAATGATCTCACAATATGGGAGGCATTACCCTTTATAAAAAATGAGATTGGAAGATATGATGGTTTGTCCCAAAACAACACCAAGAAATAGATATATAATAGAAATCCCAATCCATTCCACATGCATGTTTGAAAAAATATAACAGTTAAAAAATTATAGTCTCCAAAATAAATACTAAAAAAAAGGCTAATAAGAGACATGAAAACTATCCCAATGTCTGAGCGATTAATTCTCAGAATGGTCTATGTAGTCCTCCTTGAAACCTGAAAATAGTTTTATATATGTATGGTGAGAATATGAGTATATTGATTTGGAAAAAACAAGGCCTCTTGAGCACAATTGGGAGAATTATACTAATTCCCCTATTAGAAAACAACAGAAACCGACGTCATCTGACAAGGAATACTAGCCATCCCAACCTCACCAAGGTACACTCACCAAATAATGCAAGTCATGAAAAGTTGTATAATAAGAACATTGATGTTTAGGTACCCCACACCACTTCCCACACGATAAATACTCAAACACAAATGGAAAATATACGGGCGCTTCAACACTTTTCCACAGGCCCCATGTCACAGCCTTCCCACAAACACCTCGGCCTCAGAGATAGTCCAAACTCCAGGAAAAATGAAGCTCACCACATCAGGCTCGCAGACACCTGGGAGATAACCACATATCATCCTATAGACACCTAGAAAAGTACACCATGCCCACATAAACTTGGGCCTCACAACTGCACAACAACCTGACTGAAGAGTCTTGGGTTATGAATGCCCAGAAGAGAGGGTAGGGAAGAGGCAACAACCAGCCATCCATCCTGCCACCGAGATATTAAAAAAATACACCATCCCCTTTGACAATGGGGGTGTTTGGCACATAGTTCTAATCTAGGGAGGGATTCTTATAGAAATCACAAGGAAGTATAAATATATATACAGGTATCCAAAACCCATCTCAACCTATGTTTTCTTTCCAAACAAACAACCATCTCACAAAACTTCCTTTTCTACGACCTCTAAATTCACATCTACACAGCAAGACACAATTCAATTCATATCCCCACTCAAATCATTAAACCAATTATCATTATTTACTAAGAGAAACATTTTTTTCATTCTATCCTTACCCGGAAACTTACCAAGCACATCACATCACAAGACACATGACATAAACTACACAAAGAATAAGAACAATGTTAAAACAACCCACTCCACATTTCCTCTCCACTTTATTCCCATTCCAACCAATTCCATCATCATTATTAAAATTCATTCCACCCAATCCTCCATTTAAACCACCAAAAAAACTTCCATATCATAGACACTCTCATTAACTGCCCTTATGACAACCATCGGCCGCCCTATTTCCCAAACACACCACACCCAACAACTCAAACAAAACAAACCCCAGTTGTGGTCCCATTGCATATCATTTCTCATCCATTCCAAAATCAATAAATCTCTCAACCTAATATTCCATTACACCATCCAAACCAACACACACATATCCATACCCTCAACAACAACACCACAAAATCATATGATGCGCAACATCCAGATTTAATAAGGCCCGTGTCCTTTTATTCTACATTTTAAATTTTTGGGTGATCATAAAGCTTGTTGGATCCTAGAAAATCCATTTCAATAAGAGAATATACGTGTTTAATTGAGAAAATATAAAAAACATTCAATGCATGATTAACAAAAATCCATCACAATCCTCACAGGTTCACACACAAAGACCACCGAGGGCCATGATTTTTAGTTGGTGATTACCCATACAAAACACAACATCAAAAAAAATAATAAAATAGAAGCATGTGTCACTTTTTTCCACTATTTTATATTCATATTAAATAGATTAAATTATCTTTATTTATTCATAATTCTATTTTCGTCATAGGAGATACATTCATACACCCACCAAACATGATACAAAAATAATGAGAGATAAAGCGATCCCTACCTAGATGAATAGGCAATCAAAACCTCCCTATTTTTTGAAGATAGGGGGTTCACATGTTGTAGAAAAACTCTAGGGAAAATTCTATGTAGGTCCACAAAAAAACATCTCCTCAGGAAGAAAGGATCTAGGGAACGTATCGTATCAAAAGAAAATTGAATCACATAGAGAAGAAGGGATCTCGACTTTTGAAAGTCTAGATCCTATATGAATGGAGGAATGGTTTTAAAATCCATTAAAGTCTGCTCTTGACTAATACAATGTGGTTAAGCCATCTAGAATACTTTCAATTTTAGAAGTGTCAAGGATATTATTTAGTCACTTGAAAATTACTTCAAAACCACTTAAATGTATCACTGAATTCATTTTACATAAAATAAAATGTTAAAGGGGTGAAATGGAATAAAACTGGAAAACTAGATAAATTTCGGAATTTTGAAAAACTATTAAAAATGAATCAACTATAGATAACCTAACATAGGACTTCTTACCATAAGATGACCCGCCTATTTCTGACACATTCCCCAGGGTGCACATCAGTCCATCGAGGATGCATTGATTGTTTCCCAGAATTCCTGCATTCCAAAGGCAGACATCATCCATTGCTTATTCATGGATGTTTTATCCAGGATCAAAATGGGATGATGGGATGTTATTCTCTCTTTTCTTGGATTTCACCTCAGAACTCGTTACCTATTCCGGGTCTACCTTCAAGTTTAAGATGTTTTTCATGAATCTCTTACCTGCAGCCATATTTTCATGGACACCGGTTAATTACATTAATTATGTCTGGACATTCCAAGGGGTCATGTCAGGGAAGCAACCTTCGGTTGGGGGAGTAGTCATGTTGGAAATCACTGGCATGTTTGGATGCAGAAACACTAGTGCGTCTAGGTTTCTTCCCCTTATGATAGGGATTCTTGAGGGTGCGGAAGCCCGAGGCATCCCACATCGAGTGTGGGAAATTATATTCGATAACAATGTATCTAAGGTTTTCCATAGATTCTCATGTTTGGAAATGGGTATACTGCAAGTTTAACGTCTATTAGAGATGGATCAGACTAATCTGACCACTAATTAGAGTGGATCAGATGGGTTCATCCCTAGGAGGGAGCACCTAGGGAGGTTACTGGTTTCATAGATCAAAACATCCAATGAAGACGGATCTTAGGATTCTTGGGTCCCTATTAAAGGGACTCAAAGGTTTACTGTTAGCTGGTATTGAACCTCCAGAGGGTTTTTTATAGACCTTATCTAGGAGACATGGATCAGAACCCAAGTAGTTAGAAGGGGTGATGAATTGGGGTGTACACAAAGGACAACGACCGGGATACATGCTGGCACTTACGCATGGGTAGAGACCCATCGCAAGAGGGAAACTCTTGGTTGGATGGTTATGAACGGTGTGGGAATTAAACATGGCTATCAGCCTAAATAAATGGAATGATCTGACCGGGATGTGGCAGATCGGGTAAGAATCAAGATGGATGATGGATGGTTGAACGAGTTGGATGATTAATGAGATTGAACCATCATGAAGGTGATGGAAATAACATTCATGAACCTTAGAATGGATTCCTACACATCCCTGTGAAAGGGGAATCAAATTCCATGTAGTTCAGTGAGGTGATGGAGTACCTGAGGAGGCTTCCCGTGAGAATGGTTGAATCGATGTTACTCGATGGAAGTAGAAACTTTGGGTTGGGGAATAACCTTCTCGAGATATAAAGGGATCAAGGGAGAGACCAAGATGAGACATGGATGATGGGACTGAACCTCATAGAGGCTTCTTACATATCCATGTGGAAAACAATCAATGTCCACATAGTTCATAATGAGGCATGGAATCGGGGTGTACGCAATGGAAAAAAACCGATGACATGATTAGGGTTACGTGTGGTTAGCGGCCCGAAGTTTGGTATGATGTCGCTAAAGGTCGGACCATGGATGTGGGTCCCAGTAGAGGGGACACCGATTTTGAACAGTGTTTGGGGTTGAAACTCAGGGAGGCTTCCAACATACCCTGCCTAGGACATAGGGATCAAAACCCACATAGTTTGAGAGCAAACAGTTTAATGTCATGTTGGGCGATGGGGAGGCAATACAGTTTAATGTCCTGCGGGACGAGAGTGAACCGACGTGAAATGGTCAGGACCAATGGGTGTTGGGATTCAACCTCAGGGAGTCTTCCTACATACCTTTAATGGAATGGGAAATGAGAAAATTCGACATAGTTCATAACTTGGGGATTTGGGGCTAATATGTTAATGTGTCGTAGGGAGGATGCCATGGTTGGTTCTTACTCTAAGCCCACATGAGTCATCCTCAGTGTTAGGAACAAGAGATATCCGACACTTGATGATCACATCGTGAATGGTGAATCCATGAGGAAAAGAACGAGGCTTATGCTAGGTTAGTAGCCCAAGGTGATGGAGATTGGGACTTACTCCATGATGGAGGCCTGATGGCAATAAATCCCAATGGGAGATGGATGGGGTAACAAATATCCCTATGACCATCTCTCCTCTATCCTTTGAACATGAAAGAAGAAAGAAGGGGCAATGATTCTACCTTTTACAAGATAGGATAGAGGAATACACCAAGATGGTTTCCCTTCCGTATAGACAGATTCCATTCTACACATGTAGGATCTCATTACATGTGAGGAAGGTATCACTCCCGAGGAGACCAGTTGGCATGGAAAATGTTAGATATAGGGAACCCCATGTATATTTCACAGGATGAGGCAATAGTATTACATCATGCGCTGAGGATGATGGTACTTGGCAGTTTAACTTATTACAGCTCAGATGACGAGGATTCACCACTCACTCTAGGACTCACATAACTTATACCCACTCATCCATAGGGAAGGGAATGAATCAGTAATGAAATTGTGAGGAGATGTTATGGATTGATCCATTTAGTGGATCACATTATCATGGTTATTGGAAGAAGCAATTTTCGTTAGTGTGCCTATACAAGGAAGCATGAAGCTAAGAAACTCTACTGGAAGCACCGCCCATGTAAAATTGAAATCACATCGTACAAACATAGAGGGCCATATGGGAGAAGGGTTTGTTTAGAAAAAGGGTTCACTGGAAGGGATCGTGTGATGCCCTGGTGCTTCAATGAGTGGAAAGACTCCGCGAAGGGGTATGCTTCGTGATGCAGAGTGGCTTAGCCTATGTGTGGAGTATAGATGCATATGAAGGGTGATTCATAAAGTGAAAAGGCTTTCACAAAGTAGGACTACGTGGAGCATGGATGCCTTACAAAGAACAACCCTTAGAAGTGATGTACTTTGTGATGTATAGTGATCCTACCTTAACATGGGGTCCACATTTTCATGGAAAGTACATCACAAAGTATGAGTGCTTAGTGAAGATTCAAGTTCTCTTAGGGATATCCTACATTTGAAATGTCCCATGGGCATCGCAAAGGGAATCCCTACTTTAAGAGGGGTTGTATTTGAGAAAAAGGAAATGTATTTTTCAATGCTCAAGTATCTTGAAGAGAATATTTACCTCAATGTTTCATAGAGAAAAGGGTGCATCGCGATTTAAGAGCTAAGATGGTGAAAGGTTGGGGTATTCATCCTTTGGGTCTGAGAGAAGCTGGGTATTTATAGGAAAGAGGCAACGCAAAGCTTTGGTAGCTCGTTGTTAATCCACGTACAACTTTGTGATATAAAGAGGATCGTTTCAAGTTTTTCATAACCACATAGTCGACCGTCATCCCCTTATCAGCACATAGGCCTCCTTGATTCTCTTTATGGTTCTCGTGGAGGCTTCTATCAATTTCCAAGGGATCACAGAGGTGATCAAGTTACCTCAGTGGCATGAAGCATCCCATCAATTTCATTATAAATGAGGAGCTGTACACATATTTACACTTTGGTGATTATAGAGGGGGGTAGGCCTTTGCATCAGCCATAGTGTTGAAGGGCTCTGTGAAGGAGCTTCATGAAGCAAACCTTTTCGAATTTGTGTGCTCTTTTAATGTTTTTCCTATACAGACATTATTGTGCCAAACCCCCCCCCCCCCAAACATGGATATTAGGAGAAAATGAGGGTCAATGTTTGAGGGTAGATAGCCAAAATTGTTTGGCCAATCATAAAGAAAGAACACAAAGCAATGTCGTGAGGAAAATAGGTGATGCATGTGTTGAGAATTTCATGATGCTTGCTGTGGCCAGGCACAATGTGAAGCTTGGGGGTCATTGCCTATAAATAGGGGATGAAAACAACTCTTTTGTGCTTACATATATTTGCACTTTTGGTTCTTGAATCACGATTCGTGATGCTCTGCATGCTCTATGACTGATCTTTGTGAATTGCGCCCCATTTTCTCTATGGCACATAGTGAGTTCATTGAACTAAGTGATTGTGCACTCCATGGCTTGGGCCTGTGAGGTTTATGGTAGGGCTCTGCAACCATCCTCGGTGATCGAGCTCCGCGATCGAGGTCCACAATCCTGAACAAAAAACATATAATGTTTTGAGATGGAATGGCTCATGAAAGAGCTCACATGGGGTACTTACGGACGCTGCCTGGATGGCAGAGATGGCGGATAACCAGGGCATCTAGGAGTGTGTATGGAACCACTCGGACCATGAATATCTGGTGGAGCTATTTTATGACATCCATAATAACTATCCTTTGTGAAAAATACTAACCCTCTATTTTTTGGTTTGAGGGATGATGTTCACATTCCCAAGGAAAGTAGGGATGAGCCAGCCTATTGGTTTAGGAGTACTTCATGCCAGCGCCAATGGTTCAGGGCAGCTGACATTTATAATTTGGAGGATTATACATCAGTCAATGATGACTTCTTATATATCCATGTTAATAGCATCGACATGATGGTGTTATAGCTAGAGATATCTCCCCTCTAGTACCACACCATTTTGAAGGCGGCCTTGGGGAACCCAGAGAATGGGTGGACCGATTAGTTGGATCTACACTAGGGAGGAAATTTCAGAGATGATGGGCCTTGGTCTTATTGGGTCTACGCCTCCTATGAAGAGTTTGGGGTTGAGATGAGGTGACTGGGCCTGTATGAGGTAGCATGGGCCTCCCAGTTCTATATCTACCACCCAATGAAACTGATGCTAGAGTTTCTGAGTAGGTGGTCATTGAGGACCAATACTTTCCATTTTCACTATGGGGAGGTTGGTATCAGTATTTGGGACCTCCAAAAAATATCAAGGATCCTGATATTGGGGGCAATGTATGAAGAGTTCATCCACACCATGAATACATGGGAGGACCCGAAGTAGATGCCGCCACTGGAAAAATTATGGATTCACCTAGTTCCTGGATAGGAGAATAAGACAGTGAGATATGTCCACATTAGGTTGTGGTTAAGGTGGTTACTAAATTCCCCTATATATGGGAAGTTTCCTGTGAGGCCTCCCACTTTACCGAAGGGGGTCCAATGCAGCAAAAAGAACTCTTACTAGAATCCCTTGGAGGAATTCCAGTGGAATACATGGGGATTTCCTATCAGCACTAATCAGAAACTGGTTGTTAGGTTGGATGTGTTTATCTATACGCTCATTTGCAGATGGATTTTGCTAGTAAGGGACACAAACATGGGCCTATGGCCAAGCACATTTATCATGGTATCCATGATGGAAATGGGGGAGAAGATCAATCTGGGGATCTCGATGCTGGCTAAACTATAAAAGGTATTGTGGCATATCAATGAAGGGAAGAATCCACATAATGTGTGCAGGACACTCTATATTCTATATGGGTGGATAGTGGTGCACATGGGTGGAAAAGAATACCCACACCCCATTTCTATTCCAGGGCCATACTTCTGACTAGCTTTTCGGAATGCAGTGGGGAGTTTCCTGACCAAGCTGACCCTGCCGATGGTGCTAAAACAAGTCTGGATGGTGGACTAGTTCAACATCCATCCATTCCCACTGTAAATAGGTGTGTTCACTAATGACAGTCAGGTAATGGAGGAGCATTGGTCCGACCACCTGGGCTTTCAGGATGGGGTCCTATTGGTGCAAATTGACCGTGAGCCTCTCTGTTATCCATACACCTCGCACCGATTCGTGAGTCAGTTCTAGTGAATGAAGAGGTTGACCTTGTAGTTCAAATTGGGAGTATTCCATGAGCACCATTAGTGTGTGAGTAGAAAGATGTGTCTCATGTCCAAACAGGAGGATGCAAAGAGGCTGATTGAGCTGCCTCCACCCACAACTGTCTTTGTGCTGGTGAGGGAGTATTCCAATATTTGGGAGGAAGCCTACCGAGGGGAGATGATGAAGTGTAAGACCATCCAAGCTAGTAACAGGGTGCCTCTTAAACCTTGAGGTCGAGGCCATAAGGCAGTAAGAAAATGTTGTGGTGGTAGGGCTACAGTAGTGGTGAGGTCTGCACCGATCGAGAGGCAGGAAATAGCGGCATAGTCAGTGTTCCTAGAGGCGAAAAACCAGCCAGAGGGGCAGCACCCTAGGGGAATCTGTAAGATACCTACTCAGGCTCTGGGGAAGCGGCTGTGTCATATAAACATGCATGATACTTCTGTTTTCCCAGCATTTTGGGACATCTGGGATGTCAACAGATAATTCCTCCATCCTTCCCATAAGTGGATCCATCTGAACTATCTCGAGTTGAATTTGTCTGGGATTGGTTGCGCCAGGGATGTCTATGCAGTATATCAGGTGGAGGGGGAGTAGTACAACGCAGAGATGGAAAAATTTATGAACTATCGGGGTGCTCCGCATCTAATGAATGATTGGGTGATTGTGCTTCTTAACCAAATAGTCATCCACAGCTCTCTTCTGATGAAATGATGGAGCACTTCCCCCTACCTGAAGAATCAAAAGAGTCCTCCTGGGGAGAAGAGGATGGTAGAGGGATCCCCCCATAGGAGGGTGATGTCACCAACATAGACTCGGAGATGGAATAGATTGCAAGGGATCTTTAGGTAAACCATAAACCATTTTCCTATGATCCTCATTTAGGACTCTTAACCCTGCTTGACTAACATCTGACCTATGAAAGAAGGCCACATACAAAAAACCCATGACTATAGAGTAGTGGAAGAAGCTTCAGGATCTGCACCTATGAAAATAGAGATTATCACGTATAGTGGGGTTGTGATAGTCGGGGTTGTCCTCCCGGAGTCTTTGGATTTCCCAACAATACTTGGGGGATGACACCTCAGAATTCCTGCGGTAATAGGTCCGGGCCGAGACTGACTATTTGATCTATGAAAACCTTATTCACATAATTTATAACGGTTATCTATTGAATCAGTCCAACTGACAACTATGTATTCTCACATGTGCAGTTCTTCATATGGAATGGGCCACATTGGCGAGGATAGATGAGGCTCTTGGCACTGCTGTTCTGAGGTGAAAACTAGTGGTCATGGATGCGGACACCCATACTGAAAAAGCCTCATCACTCCTGATCAAAGGTGGGACCATCAACTAGAAGAAACCTGAAGTCATCGAGGTGGAATCCATTGAAGGAGAACAGTCAGATGACATGGGTCCTGACCTACCCAACCGGACTCCAGATGAAGATACTATTGATGAGTTTCTGGAGGTGTTCCCCACAAATGAAATCAATGAACCAGAGGGCCGGGATGAGATGACTTCTGATGAAGAGGAATGAATGGTCGTCCATCGCCGTTCATGGAAGTTGATCAAGCGCTTCACTGCGGAAACCCCACTGGCACTATGGATAGATCAAATGGGGAGGTTTTGTTCCCAGGTGCATGACCTATGCGATGGAGGAGTGGATGCCCAACATCTTCATATGCTCATTTATGACTTCAAGGAAGAGAAGATATGGGAACATGACCGGGACCTTGGTGTGGGATGGAACTAGAGGAAGTATGTGAACATCAAGAGACTTGAGGAGGCTGAAAATGAGATCCAGCAGTTGGGGGAAAATGCGAATAAGTATTCTTCTTTCCTCAATGCAGAATCGGGGCTCATGTCGTGACTGAAGGCCCAAATGGTAAAGGATTAGGAATAGATGAGGTGATCCTCATAAGATATGGATATAATCTGAGCCGAAAATTATTAGGCCCAGATCGAGGCTGATGACCTACATCCCATCGCGATCGAGGAAGAATGGGAGATTAACAGGTGACAACAGATCCTAGATTGCACAAGCTAGAGAGTGGCAGAGCTAGGACACTCCATTGAAGAGGTCAACCCATATGTGGGAAGGTCCAATCCTTTGGTTTCGTGATTTTTGTAAACTCAAAAACGTACTTTCACACATTTCATGTTTATGTTTGTTGTGATAATGAGTTCTATTTTTTGGGTTTGCATCATTTCTATAACATTTGTGAAATATACAATTATTAATCCCTTACCTCACATGAGTTATGCCCGATGTGAGAAACAAGGGATGACCGCATCTTTATTCCGTTTGAATATGTGAGTGCCAACCATGCTCCAAGCATCTAGGGTCTAAACAACCAATCCTGATCTCTTTCAAGAAAGAGGGATTCCTGACTGGAGAATTAAGTTCTCATATTAGTCAAATTTCCATTTTCCCAACGTTCACTAGCACACGAGTGGGGTAACAACATTGGTGGTAGATTAAATCTAAACAAAGTGGAGTGGAATGTTGTGAACAACGATACCAAAAATTTGGAACAATTTAGGGATGGTGAGACAATAAAGGATAACTTTTTACCATGTTTGAAACACAGAATCCTTATCACGCTAGCCTGAAATGGGGATAACAAATGAGGGCAGACCACTGACCATGTTTGAAACAAGGTGGATAACTCGAAATGTTATTCATAGTCTTCTGGAATGTTGGCCCAATATAGTAGGCGAGCCATAGTGTAACACCCCAAGATTCCATAGTACGTTATCTCTTTAAAGTAATACAATAGCTTGTGCTACATGCAACACAGAGTTCGAGCCCACCACGACTTACCAAACTAGTCATTAAAAAAGAAGTTATGAATAGTATTAACTACATTTTGAATGCTCCATATAATTTTAAAATCCATATTATGTGTTTCTTAAACATAATATAAAAACAAATTCAATTTTTTAGATAAAATAAGTATTCTTCAAAAAATGAAATTTTACCACCTATTAATGGCAATCCATTTTTAAATACAATATTTGACACTTTCAAATATTAAATTTGAAAAAATAAACTTATTCTTTATAAGAGGTAAATAAAATTTTTTTTTGGATAAATTGTTGGTGTTTTTCTAATAAATTCCATATTTTGATGAATAGTGAAACAAAATAAATTTCAATAGAAAACAACGCTTTTAATCAAAATAATTTATAGTGTTAAATTATACATTTGAATGGTTTGAATGTATAATTAGATTATATTTTTATCATTTAATACAATTGAGGTCATTATATGTAATTTCTCATTTAAATTGTACATAAACACATGTCAATCTTTTGATAGTTTATACTTTTTAAAAAACCTGCCTTTTGGTTTTGACAATGGGAATTAATTTTAAATTAATTAATGAAACTTCTATTTTTTTAATTTTGTAAAATAGATTTCATTTTTGAATTCGTATTATCAAAATTAGCTTAGGGTTATTTTTTGTTATTTTTTTGAAAAACTTTAATTTTTGATTAAGAGTGAAGAACACTGTGTTATTGTCTAAAACACACTTTAATTTAAATAATTATTATCATTTTATTTAAATTTATTTTAAAGTCCAAATATAAACATAATACCTATATTATTTCAATTTAATTCATTGTAGTCATTTTATAATAACATTAGATATATAAAACTTTATTGAACTTTTATCGTCTTTTACCTACCGTCTAGACACACTTAAAAATCTTCATAAAACGTAATTTTACTACTTCTATGAATTGAATTTCAAAAATATGAGAGACATGGTCAACATAAGTAAGTAAAATTTGGTTCAATAAGATGATTGTTTTTGGTGAATAGTAACTTTTGAATTTTATTTACCATGATTAAAAATAATTAGGGTAATTAAAGGTAAAAATGATATTATAATTACCCCAAAACATGTCATAATTCTATTATATAAGTGTTTTTAAACCAAAATAAACTTTAGGAATAATATATGTCCTTTATGATCAACTTGGATTATATCAGGACATTTATTATTATTTTATTTAAAGAAGAGTTAAAAGTGTTAAATTCAAATTTTAATAATTAAAACATTTTTAATATAGGGTTATAAATAAGATAATTTCGACTATAAATAGTAATTAAAAAGCTAAAAATATTTGATATTTCATGATATTTTATTTATAATTTTTGTAGATTTAATAATTAAATTTATATATGACACCGTGTTGATGGAGTAATTACTTTATCAATGAAAGATTAAAATAATTGATATTATAAATATCAAAAAAAAATTCAATTGAGACTTTTGATTCCATACAAGATTTTTATAGGATAATATGACATGTTAGAGTTTATTTGATGTATTTTTTGCGAGGTAGTAAACTATTTATGACTTTCACAAAAACCAAATACTAAATTGTTCCACAATTGACATAAATGCTTTTTTAAAAGAAATACTATATTATTAAATGATATAACATTCCTAAAAATCTAATATTTTGAAGAAGGACTTATATAATGATATAAATGTCATTAATGAAACTATTTATGTTCTCTTGGAATATTATAGTAAGTTTATTAACAATGTAATATAAAAATACAGGAAGACTTGTTAAAAGTTAAACTATTTAACTAAGCGTTATATAAAAAAGATAAGGTTAATATGGTGATGTAAACTTCTCTAAAACCTTTTGGTTTAGAGTTATTAGACCCATAACCACCTTATCCTTGAAATAAATCCATTTTAATCCATTATAAACCTGTAATTATTTTGTAATAAATTAATATTTCAAGGTAATCCTAAAGTTCCCCTCACCTCTCTTATAAAAGTGTACTTACCCTTCTATTAATTTCACACCTCCAAAGCCATTTGTCTCGGCCAAAACTGATCAAATATCATATAAACTACTCTAAATTAAATCAATAGGCCTTATTTAGATGATAAATCAATCCTATTGTGCCATTTTGATATAATCAAAAGGAATCACCTGAAGAAGAGGTAATTATTTCATCACCTCTTTCAATGTTCTTTTCTTCTTCCACTTCCTCTTTCATTGTTTTTTCAATAAAAAAATAATAAATCCTGTACCTTATACATATTTTTATGTTATTATAAATATGGTACAAAAATATTCATTATTCTATCCATCCAATTAATGACAAAGTCACCATACATGTGTACATACGACAAATCGTATCCACATTGTGGTGTAGTTTGTTATTCAACAATTCTTTATTTGGATGGGTATAATAAAGAGTATAATTGATGTAAATAATAAATATAACATATTAATTTTTATTTATGATTAATAAACAATCCAATTCCATACAATTTTATCATTAAGAAAATGATATCATTGCCCGTGTGTACGTACGGCTTACCGTCTCCATGACGCGATGAGATTTATTTCAACATTCACCATTAAACGATTATTATAAAAATATATATTATTAATATATATGTAATATATGACATAATAATTATATTATAAATATATATATATATATACATATATGTCAAGCACTTGCTTTCATACAATACGACACGAAAACTGAAACAACATCAATGCGTACGTACGGACTACCGGCTCCGTTAATGGTGTTTCCATTTCACACACATATATATATAATTTTTATTATGAATATATATGATATATAAATAATGTTTTATAATTTTTATGTATTTGATTCATGATCTATGTGATTCGCTCATGAATAACAAGTTCAAACACATACAATAAAGAAATCAATTATTACCCGAAATGTTACTTTAACATGGAATTTATTAATAATGGGAATTATAAAGTCCTAAATGAATCATATATGATATAATAAACATGAATATGGTTTTATTATAATTTAATAACATACTATGGTCATTTTATAGGAGGTTAAATGTACCCTCGATTAATGGAAAGTACAAGGTAAGTGTTAATTCCTCAATCCCATTATTATCCGAGATTGTTTATGTGTAAGTATTTACTGGGGCATTTTTATCATCAATGACCATATTTCATAATTTTTTTTCAAATTAATATTTTATTGTTTTTTGGAAGGAATTATTTATCAGCATATTCATTTTAAATGTTTTGATGATTTATTTTTCTTAACCATTTTAATTAATGTCCATTTTTTAAAATTTATTTTAAAGATTTATGCATACAAACATTAATATTTTAATATTTTAATTCATTTCAAAAGTTTCAAAGTGGTATGGGACACTATGATTCAAAAATATATTTTAAATTAATTCCTTTATAAATGCGTGGCTTTTAGATGATTTCACGAAAAGGGTTATTTCTCTGAAAGAGTTTTACTGATCATTTTCCACTATGTCAACATCCTTTACTGGAAATTATTCTTGATTGAGGTTGATTTATTATAATACAATATTCAATATTGTATTGAATGAGTTATGATTTGTTTGACTGTGGATGTTCTATTTTTATACCATTCATTGTTTATGGTTAAATGATTAACATTTAGTATGCTAGTTTTAATTCGAATTTTTATTTTATGTTTCAACATTTTCATATGAGGAATGCATTGGACTGAGTATGTGACGGGTAGAGCCCGATATACCTGCTCAATGAATTGGTAGGTATCATGAGACAAACTAGTGTCTTGGAACAAGGCCTTGACAAAATATTTATTTTTATTTTTGGCACGAGGGCTTGACTATGGGTTTATGATGTCCGACATTATGCATTTCCTCATTATGAAATTAGTTATTACATGTTATTGGTGGAATAGTAGAATATCCAGGTGCATGTTTATATGGTAATGTTTGATTTATTATTTCCATATTATGTTATTGATTATGTTTAAAAGTTCTGTTTTTTATTACACATATTTCCTTAAAAGTTTATAGCTTCCATTAAATTATTTAGCCTTTTTGAGCATATGATCACACCTCTTTATTATGTTTTATTTTACTAGGATTCCATGAAGTGTATTATTATTTATATGTAGGTTTAATCTAGAACAACAATGTAATTATCAAATGATTATTTATGTTTTATGTGAATGTGTAATGTAATTCTCATGTATGTAATCAGTTTTCCAAGACTGTTAGACTGATCAGTCCTTCGGGACGTGATTCCTCATAACCATTCCAATGTATTAAAATAATGCACTGGATCAGGGCTTCTAGGGTTGGGGTGTTACATTTGGTATCATGGGATGTTTTGTACAAACATTGTAAACTAGATTTAGAAAAACTCTCATTAGAGAACATTACCCTAAGATAATATTTGAGGATTAGTATCGAAGAACTTCCTAAAATGTTGGTAATATAGAGATTTTCTGAATTTTCCAAGTAATACACCCCATTCTGGGAATGAGAAGGTAGAGACGGCTTTGGCACATATGTACCTATGAGTGAAAACTCTAACACAGTGTTTCGGGCATGACCTGGAGTATCTTGGTACATCACAACGAGCCTTGCTGCACTGTTGGTTACAACACTCCTGGGGGATATGCTTAGGATAATTCACATTTTCTTTATAAACCATTATGAAGTATTTATGAGTAAATAATTCCTCAAAGAAATTTTTTTTATGATTATGGATTATAGGCATAATAATTTCAATTAACATTATGTATTTTACATGTTTGGAATTATGCATTGTGATTCATAAACTATCATAGTGTATGCCATTGTTTAGAAATAGCACCCAGTAGAAAGAATGAGAACTCCAACAATACTCATGATCTGATGAGTAAGAAGGGTCATATCTTTCATGGTATTAACCCAACATTTAGAAGGGAAATAGTCTCCCACGTATTTTCTTCATATGTAAAAATTTAATCATATGTTAAAAACTTATATAAAGAATTATCTGAGTCCTAAGGATGTTTAGGTAAGCAAGATGAGAAAAGGATGGTAGAGAGAAAGTTGGATTAAGGAAAGAAGGTAAAGAAGGATTTCCCATACGTGATAACTGCGGAAAGAATAACCTTGGTAAATGATTAAAGGGAATGAGGGTTTGTTATAAGTGTGGAGACAAAGGACACTGAGTACATTACTGTAAGGGTAATAAATAGGTTTCAAATGTACAATGCTTCATCTGCAAGGAGTTAGGAAACTACACGAATCAATTTCCCAATCATCAGAGTATACCCCAAATTCATTTATTTGATAATAATCAAGTTATGATACAACCATAGATGGAGAGGAACAAATAGTGTTTTTATGTTGTTATTAAAGAATTGTGTCAGTTGAGTATTGTATTAATGATGCACAAGTTATAAGAATTATAGAGTATATAATGATTATACTACATCACTATTTCATTAAGGATTATAAATTGTGTGGAACCAAGAAAAGTGACTCAATATCAGGTTAATTTTTTTAGAAAATATATGGTTGAGAGAAAGATAAACCTTAAAATATTCATGAGTTTGGGGTAATGATTTTGGAAAAAGATATAATTGATTTGGATAAAGTATATTTGATTTTATTGACTACATAGGAACTAATTAATGATTTGTTTATTCCATCATTGTTGGAGATAACTACATGTTTGGATTTAAGGAGTATATCTAGTATTCTATGTTTTACAGAAGAAATAATGATGTATATACATCTTCAAATATGGTTTTCTGGTAATTTAGTTTATTACCATGTCTTATGAGAATACACGATGAAGGTATTCACATGATTATTATGTGACATTCCTTATTAATTTTGGACTGTGAGTTTGGACAAAAGTATTTTGGATAAGTCTAAAGGTTGGAATGGATTAAGTTGAATATTGTATAATATAATTTAAGGTTAAACCACTTCTCGTGATTATTTTTGGATTTTTATAAAAATGACAGCCTAGAGATCGGGTGAAAACCCATTTCATCCCACAAGGCTGCAAGAATTGAAACCGCAAACAAAGGGAAACAAGGGTACATCACCTACCATTGGCCAATGTGATGTGTTGGTTTTTATAATGTAGTTTTTTTTAAAATATATTATAGATAAATATAAATTCATTTTTTTAAACCCTATACGATTACGATATATTGAATATTTTTGAGTTATATTATCTTTTCGAGAGAAAGATGAGTTTTTGCTAGAAATTAGTTATTGGATGGAACTCAACTTGTCAAATATTTTTTTATTTCTATGAAGAAATTAATTATTTAAAATTAGGGAAAGGATCTTAAAACAAAAAATGTTTGATCCTAATACCTTATGTTTTTTTTGAACCGATGATATTTTAAATCATCATTGATTTATGTCTTTGAGGCCCTCAATATTTCATTTATTGTTCACTTTGTTTGATTGATGACCTCAATCACTCCCTATAAATATTTAGTTTTTTCCTCCAATTATGTGTCTATAAATGAATCTAATGTTATATATTCAAACCCCTAATTTGGTGGTGACATTTTCGTTTTCCTTTCCCTCTTATTAAGACTAAATTTTATTAAACCCATTTACGATGTGGGTTTTCCACAAAGGTATTTTCTATTTTAAACCTTTTATTTTTTACGAACAGTTTCAAAATGTGAGGACCCAATTTATTGAAGGATGGGATAATGTAACTCCCCGGGATTACATAGTACATTATCTCTTTAAAGTAACTCAATAGCTTGTGCTACATGCGACGCCGAGTTCGGGCACACCACGACTTACAAAACTAGATGTTCAAAAAAAGGTTATGAATAGTATTAACTGCATTTTGAATACTCCATATAATTTTATCTTCCATATTATGTTTTACTTATACATAATATGAGAAAAAAAATTAAATTTTCTAGATAAAAGAAGTATTTTTCAATAAAATGCAATTTTACCGCCTATTAATGGAGAACCCTTTTTAAATCCAAAATTTGACACTTTTTAATATTAAATTTGAAAAAATAAACTTTTTTTGAATAGGGATATAAAAATTTAGTTTGGATCAATTTTTTTTTTTGATAACTTTCATATTTTGATGAATAATGGAAGATACTAAATTTTAATTGAAAACAACTTTTTTAACCAAAATAATTTATAGTGTTAAATTATATATTTGAATGATTTTGAATTATAATTAGATTATATTTTTATCATTTAATACAATTTAGGTCATTATAAGTAATTTCACATTTAAATTGGACACAAACACATGTTAATCTTTTGATATTTTTTACTTTTTAAAACCCCGCTTTTTTGGTTTTGACAACGAGAATTAATTTTAAATTATTTAATGAAACTTATATGATTATAATAGGGTAAAATAGACTTAATTTTTTAATTCATAATATCAAAATTATCTATGGGTGGATTTTTGGTATTTTTTTGAAAACATTCAATTTTTGATGAATAGTGAAAAACACTACGATATTGTTTAAAACCGACTTTTATTTAAATAATAAGAATTTTTTCTTTAAAAATATTTTAAAGTCCAAATATATATATTATACTTCTATTTGTCCAATTTAAATCATTGGAGTCATTTAAGAATAAGATTAGATATATAAAAGTTTGTTGAAATTTTAAAGTCTTTTACCCACCTTCAAGACACATTTGCAAATTTTCATAAAATGTAATTTTACCACTTCTATGAATTGAATTTCAAAAATCTAAGAGACATAGTCAAAGTCAGGAAGTAAAATTCTATTCAATAAGATGAAAATATTTTTTGGTGAATACTAATTTTTGAATTTTATTTACCACTATTAAATGTAAATAGGGAAATTAAAGGTAAAAATGATATTATAATTACCCCAACACATGTCCTAATTTGATTGGATAAGTTTTTTTTGACCAAAATAACCCTTAAGAATAAAATATGATCTTTCTTGATCAACTTGGATTAGATTAGGACATTTTTCATTATTTCTTTTAAAAAAGAGTTAAAAGTGTTCAATTCAAATTTTAATAACTAAATAATTTTTAATATAGGGTTATACATAAGATAAATTAGACTCTAAATGTTAATTAGAAAGATAAAACGATTTCATATATTATGGCATTTTATTTGTAATTTTTATAGATTAAATAATTAAATTGTTTATGACATAATGATGTTACAGTAATTACTTTATAAATGAAAGATTAAAATAATTGATATTATAAATGTAAAAATAAATGTAAATTGAGACTTCTGATTCCATACAAGATTTTTCTAGGTGAAGATGAAATGTTATGGTTGATGTAATGCATTTTTTCTAAGTAATCAACTTTTTATTACATTCATAAAACCCAAATACTAAATAGTTTCTAAATTGAAGTAAATGAGTTATTGAAATAAATACTATTTTATTAAAGGATATAATATTCTTAAAAATCTAATATTAGGCCAAAATAATTATATAATGATATATATGTCATTAATTAACCTCTTGAGGTTATATAGGAATTTTATTGTATGTTTAATAACCATGTAATATAAAAATAGAAGAAGACATGGTAAAAGGTAAACTATTTAAGTAAGAGTAAAATCTAAAAGATAAGGTTAATATAGTGACATAAACTTTTATAAAACCTATTGGATGAGAGTTTTTAAACCAATGAACACCTTATATGTGAAATAAATCCATTTGAAGCCATTAGAAACCGAAAATTATTTTATAATAAAATAATATTTCAAGCTTTTCCTAAAGTGCCCCTCAGCTCTCTTATAAAAGGGTACTTCCCCTTCTCTTAATTTCACACCTCCAAAGCCATTTGGCTCAGCCAAAACCTTCAAAAATATCCTCTAAACTACCCAAACTTCAAACTATATGATTTAATTTGATCAGAAAGCCATACTAAGGATCCCTTTTGATCAAATCAAAAGGAAGCACCCGAAGAAGAAGTAATTATTCCATCACCACTTTCAACGTTTGTTTCTTCTTCCACTTCCTATTTCATTGTTGTTTTCATACCAAAATAAGTCCTACAGTACCATATACATACTTTGATGTTATTATAAATATGGTAAAACCATATTCATTATTCTATCTATCCTATGAATCAAAATGTCACCATACGTGCATAGGTACGACTTACCGTCTCCACGTCATGGTGTAGTTTTTTATTCCACACTTTATTATTTGGATGGGTATAATAACGATTAAAATTGATGTAAATAATAAATATTTCATGATAATGTTTCTGTATAATTAATATACCATCCAATTCCATACCATTTTATCATTAAGAAAATTATATTGTTGCTTCTGTATTCGTACGGCTTACTATCTCCACGACGCGATACGATTCATTTCCTCATTCACCATTAAACAATTATTATAAAAATATATATTAATAATAATAATTTAATATATGAAATAAAAATGCTACTTTATATATATATATATGTATTTACATATATCTCAATCACTTACTTCCATTCAATACGATAAGAAAACGGAAACAACGTCCATGCGTATGTATGGACTACCGTCTCCAGGAATGGTGTTTCCATTTCATACAAATATATATCTTTTATACATATTTATATTCAGAATATATATTAGATATAAATCTTGTTTTATATTGTGGAAGTATTTAAATCATGATCTAAGTGATATGATAAAGAATAACAAATTAAAACACATACGACAAAGAAAGCGATTATTACCCAAAATGTTTCTTTAACATGGAAATTATTAATAATTGCAGTATAAAGTCATTAATGAATCATATATGACATAATAGATATGAATATGGTTCTGTTATAATTTAATAACATACTATGGTCATTATACATAATGTTAAACGTACCCTCGACTAAAGGAAAGTACAAGGTTTGGGTTAATTCCTCAATCTCAATATTATCTGAGATTTTGTATGTATAAGTATTTTATGGGAAATTTTTATAATCCATGACCATGTTTCATAAAAATGTTTTCAAAATGTATATTTTAAGGATTTGTGGAAGGTAATATTTAGAAAGAACATCATTTTAAATGTTTTAAATATTTATTTTTCTTAATTTTTTTAATTAATGTCCATGTTTTAGAAGTGATTTTAAGGATGTATTTAAACAGACATTATTATTTCAAAAGGTTAATTCCTTTAAAAAATTTCAAAGCGGTATGGGACAAATTTATGAAAAAATATCTTTTAATATACTTCCTTTATAAATGTGTGACTTCTAAATGATTTCACAAAAAGGATATTTCCCTCCAAGAGTTTTACTGATCAATTTCAACTATGTCTACATCCTTTACTGGATATTAATTTTGATTGAGGTTGATTAATTATAATACTATCTTCAATATTGTATTGAATGAGTTATGATATGTTTGACTATGGATGTGCTTTTTTTATACCATTTATGGTTTATGGTTAAATTATTAACATTTAGTATGATAGTTTTAATATGAATGTTTATGTTATGTTTCAACATTTTTATATGAGGAATGCATTGGATGTAATAAGTGACAGGTGGAGCTCGATATAGCTCCTCAATGCATCGGTACGTCTCATGAAGTAAAGTAGTGTCTTGGAATAAGGCCTTGAAAAAAAAAATTTGTAGTCTTGGCACAAGGCCTTGATTAGGTGGTTATGATGTCCGTCATTATGTATTTCCTCGTTATGAAATTAGTTATTACATGTTATTATTTGACTTGTAGAATATCCTTGTGAATGTTTATATGGTAATGTATGATTTATTTTTTCCATATTATGTTCAACATTATGTTTAAAAAGGATTTTTTTTATTACACATCGTTCATTAAAAGTTTATAGCTTCCGCTAAATTATTTACCCTTACTGAGCATCTGAGCTAACCCTTTTCTTATGTTTTATCTTTCTAGGATGCCAAGAAGTGCATTATGATTTATATGCAGGTTTATGCTAGAATAATAATGAAATTACGAAGGAATATTTATGTTTTTTATGAATGTTTAATTTAAAGCTGATGTGTGTAATTTATTTTCCATGACCGCTAAACTGATCGGTCCTTTGAGACTTGATTCATTGTAATCATGCCAATGTATTAAAATAATGCACCGACTCTAGGATTCTGGGGTCGCGACATCATATTTGGTATCAAAGGAAGTTTAGTAAAAACATTGGAAACTAGATTTATAATAACTCTGATTAGAGAATGTTACCCTATGATTAACTTTGAAGATTAGTATAGAAGAACTTATTATAATTTTGGTAATGTAGAGATTTTGTGAATTTTCAAGAAATACATCCATGTTTGTGTACGATCAGTTAGAGGCAGCTCTAGAAAAGATGTACCTAAGAGTGAAAACTCTTACAAGGAGTTTTGGGCTTGATGCGAGGTATCCTAGTACACGAAAATAGGCCTTGCGGCACTATTGGTTACGACAATCTCAGGGGATATGATTAGGATAATTAACATTTTCTTTAAAAACCATCATGAATGATTTATGAGTAAATAATTCCTCAAAGAAACCATTTTTAAGATAATATATTATAGGCATAGCACTTCAATTTACTTTAGTTATTTTACAAGTTTGTAATTATGCATTGTGATTCATAAACTAACGTAGTGTATGCCATTGTTTAGAAATGGCGCCCAGTAGAAAGAATGAGAACTCCAGCAATACACATGATCCAATGGGTAATAAGGATCATATCATTCATGATCTTAAGACAACATTTAGAAGGGAAATAGTCTCCCATGTATTCTCATCATATGAATAAATAATATCATGTGTTAATAAGATACATAATGAATTATATGAGTCCTATGTATTTTAAGGGAAGAAAGATATGAAAAGGACGGTAGAGATAAAGATTGATAAAGGAAATAAGGGAAAGAAGGATTTTCCCATATGTGATAACTGTGGAAAGAATCACCATGGTAAATGCTTGAAGGGAATGGGAGTTTTTTATAATTGTGGAGAATAAAGGACACCAAGTACATGATTGCAAGGGTAAGAAATAGGTTTCAAATGTACAATGCTTTATCTACAAGGATTTGGGACACTACGAGAATCAATGTCCCAATCATCAGAGTATACCCCAAATGCTGCTATTGGATAATAATCAAGTTATAACGCTACCACTGATGAAGAGTAATGATTAGTGTTCTTATGTTGTTATTAAAGAATTGTGTCATTTGAGTATTGCATAAATGATGTACATGTAATAAGAATTAAAATGTATATAATGATTGTACTCCAGTACTATTTCATTAAGTTTTTGAGATTATGTGGAACCACGAAAAGTGACTCAATAGCATGTTAATTGTTTTAGAAAATATATGGTTGAGAGAAAGATAAATCTTAAAATAGTCATGAGGATGAGGTAATTATTTTGGAAAAAGAGATAATTGAGATGGATAAAGTATAATAGATATTATTGACTACCTAGGAACTAATTAATGGTTTTTTATTCCATCATTGTTAGAGATTACAACATTTTATGATTTTAGTAGTATATCCAGTATTCTATGTTTTAAAAAAGAAATAATGAAGTACATACCTACTCAATTATGGTTTTAGGGTAATTCAGTTTGTTACCATGTCCTATGAAAATACCCGATTAAGGTATTAACATGTATGTAATTTGACATTCCTTATTAATTTTGGACTGTGATTTTGGATAGAAGTATTTTGGATATGTCTAAAAGGATGGAATGGATTAAGTTGAACATTGGATACTATATTTAAAAGTTAAAACAATTCTTTAGATTATTTTTGGATTTTTATAAAAAGGATAACTTGGAGGTTGGGCGACAACCCATCGCATCCGGCATGGCCGCAAGACTTGAACCCACAACCAAAGGGAAACAAGGGTGAATCACCTACTACTAGCCTACGTGATGTCTTTTTTTGTATAATTTAGTTTTTTAAATGATCTGATATATGAATTATATATTAAAATTTTTAACCCTATATGATTAGGATAAGTAGAACTTTTTTGAGTTCTATAATCTCTTGGAGAGAAAGATGAGTTTGTGGTAGAAATTAGTTAATGGATGGAACTATACTTGTAAAGTATTATTTTTTTGTCTATGAAGAAACTAATTCTTAAACATTAGGGAAAGGATCTGAAAACCAAAAATGCTTTATCCAAATACCTTATGTTTTGTTGAACTGATGATATTTTAAATCATCATAGATTTATGGATTTGAGGCCCTCAATATTACTTTTGTTGTTCAAGTTTTTTTGATTGATGACCTCAATAACTCCCTATAAATATTTACATTTTTACACCAACTATGTGTCTATAATTTCCACCAATGTTATCCTATTCGAACCCCTAATTTGGTGGTGACTTTTTCATTTCCCTTTCCCTATTATTAAGACTAAATTTTACTAACCCTATTTCCGATGTTGGTTTTCCACAAAGGTATTTTCTATTTTGAACATTTTATTTTTGGAAAACAATTTCGAATTGTGAGGATGCAATTTATTGAAGGTATCGGGAATGTAACACCCAACGATTTCATACTACGTTATATCTTTAAAGTAATTCAATAGCCAGCAATACATGCAAGACTGAGTTCAAGCACACAACGACTTACCAAATTAGCTGTTCAAAATGTCGTTATAAATAGTATTAACTGCATTTTGAATAATCTATATAATTTTAACATCCATATTATGTTTTTACTAGACATAATATAAGAACAAATTTAATTTTTTAGATAAAAGAAGTATTTTTCAAAAAAATGCAATTTTACAGCCTATTAATGGTGAACACTTTTTAAATCCAATATTTGACACTTTTATATATAAATTTTGACAAAAATAAAATTATTCTTTAGAATCAAGACAGAATAATTTAGTTTGGATAATTTTTTTGTGTTTTTCTGATAACTTTTAATTTTTGATGAATAGGGAAAGATACTATATTTTAATTGAAATTTTTTAATCAAAAAAATTTATATTGTTGAAATATACATTTGAATGGCTTTGATGTATAATTATATTATATTTTTATCATTTAATACAATTTAGGTCATTATAAGTAATTTCATATTTAAATTGGACTTAAGAACATATCAATCTTTTGATAGTTTTTACTTTATAAAAAAACTTGTTTTTTGGTTTTGACAATGGGAATTAATTTCAAATTAATGAATGAAACTTCAATGTTTTGAATTTTGTAAAATAGACTTCATTTTCGAATTTGGAATATCAAAATTAGCTTAGGGTTAATTTCTGTTATTTTTCTGAAAACATTAAATTTTTTATTAATAGTGAAAAACATTGTGTTATTGTTTAAACCCAACTTTTATTTAAATTATTATTATTATTATCATTAAATTTAATTTAATGTCCTAATAGATACATAATACCAGTATTAGTACAATTTATTTCATTGGAGTCATTTTATAATAAGATGGGATATATAATATTTTATTAAACATTTAATGTCTTTTACCCACCTTCTTGACACATTTGAAAATTTTCATAAAACATAATTTTACAGTTTCAGGGTAGAACCAACATCTGAAGTCATACATTTAGGACATGGTTACCCAGAAAAGAAATGCACGGTGCGGTACATATCCTGATGTGAATGATGACCGTAAGAGTCCACACCACACCGTGTGTCCCCCATGGGATTATTTAGTCCATAGACCAAAGGTGTCCTCACTTATGGCTAGACTCGAGGGAAAGTTCTCAAGAGTTTCTACGTACCCCATGAGGATGGGAATCAATCCATACATATTTCCGAGATTTCAGTTTAATTTCATGTGGGATGAAAGGCATGTGAAGTTCGACCACACCAGTACACATTCTACCAGAACCACTAAGCCCACGTGAGTCATGCTCAGTGTGGGAAAAAAGGAGAAGTGATGGGATTTTACTCGTACCGGGAGGCACACATCCAGAGCGATGGAACACTAGGTGAATGAAGTCACAATTCTACTGACCCACTTACTTAACCCGTGTAAATGCATGGGGGGACTAAGTGTGCTGGAATTCCGCATAAACATATGGGAGTGGAATGATGTGAATCATGATACCCGAGATTTGGATCTCAATGATAGTGGTGTGATGATAGAGGATATATGTTGACCATGTTAGAAACACAACATCTTTTTCATGTTAGCCTGACACGGGAATTGAAAAATGAGGGTTGACCGCTGACCATGTTTGAAACATTGGACCTATTGCAAAATGTCGTCTAAGGGCTTCTGAGGTATTAGACCAATACGGTAGGTAAGCCAATGTGGAATGATACCAGGCTGTAAAGGGGGTCCCCATAGAGAGAAAATGTGATAGAGATCCAAATAAAATACTTGTGATGTGTGGACATGAGATGCGAGAATGTTCATGAGAAACCTCACACTTCAGTTCCTTTTCCATGATGAATTTGAGTATGCCAATGAGATGTGTTAGATAGAGGGAGTCGAAACTCATTCCATTGACAATGGTCCTGGGCGTAAAAAATTCTAGTTTAAGAGGGGACTTGGTCTAATGGAATGTGAAAAGGGTGGAAAAGTAACAAAACTCGATGAGGGTGAGGGCAAAAGAGGCATCCCATCTCGTGACACATTCCTGGGGATGGACCCGCAGACTAAACGTTCGGGTGTTACTATATAACCCATGAGGATGGGAATCAATCCAATCATAGTTCTTGCCGGAAATGGCATGAAAAGGTACCCATTTTAGTAACAGTACAATCATGCTGGTCTGGCCAATACACCAAAGAAGCAACATTTGATGGATCTTGTTTGTTCTATAGGGGGAATGGTTTTTTTTGTGAAGAAAAAATCCTAGGATAGAGAATAAATGTGTTACTATATTAATCAATCCATATGTAAGCCTTGAAAAATGGCATGTTGGATGATCGATACCAAACATGATGTCCCCTCAAGTGAGGATTTCACAATGCGGGGCTATTTTTCGTCATGTGGTTAGGACGATAGTGTCATAGTTTAGGGTCATATGATTGGACAATCCCACATATTTTAATGTCGCATAGAAAAGATACAATACTTTAAAGTCATGTTGGATGAGGAAACATAGTTTAAGGTCAAATGGCTTGGACACACACAGAAGAATGAGGTTTTGGATGGAATGTGCAAGGTGTGATAAATCATACATGACGTGAATGAGGACATGGTCCACACCACACCATGTGAAATTCTAGAGGAGAAACCTCATTCCAAGGGGCCAAATAAGATTAGAGGATATGTGGATAAACCTAAAGATGAAATGTATGGGTGGTCCTACATATCCAGTGAAGATGGGAATCAAGGAATACGTAGTTCTGAAAGCGCCATGTAGTTTAGCGCCATGTGATAAGGATTTAGGGAGATCTTAGATTATAGTCATAGAGATCAGATCATTTAAAAGTTTATTTGCATGTGGGACCAGAGGTAGGAGAGACCTGCTCGTAAAAGAGGATTTTGTGGTGTGTCTATTGTAGTCCCGACATGAATGAGGACATAATCCCACATAAGCCACACCACGCCATCTTATAAAATTCTGGAAAAAAGATGAAGAAAAGAGATAATTAGTGGAGCCTGAGATGGACCTGAATATGAAATTTCTAGTAATACCTACATATCCCATAAATATAGGATTCAAGTCGTACATAGTTCTGGAAGGTGTCTTGTAGTTTAACGTCATACAAAAAGGAAGTAGAGAGATCTTAGTTGAAGGTCATAGATCTTGGACCATTGAAGTGTGATTCTTCCAAGCGGGCGTAAAACATGGCCGAATACCTAAGACCACGTGATCCATGCATGATGTGGGAAACAAGGATGGATAAGATCATTGCCACACACAAAATACATAGAAAGGGGAAATAGTACGGAGCCTCGAATGACACCACATTGTGGATTTGTCCTCTTAACTTGTAAATGCACACTAAGGGATAACACCAAGAGTGTTGAAATTACACTTGGACATGATGGAGTGGAAGAGGATGTGGATCACATAACCAATATTTAAGGTGTAACGGGGGTGGTGTAATGATGGAGGATGATTATCGACTGTGTTCGAAACACACCCTCCATATCGTGTGACCAGAAATGGGAAAAAAATTTGAGAATCGACCGCTGACAACATTCTAAATACGGGACTTGTTTAAAATTATCGTTAAAACATTCTAGGAGATGTTGGCCCAAGATGGTAGGAGGGCACTGAGGCCTATCATCCTTGCCGTTCAGGGGTCCTTTCAAATTTTAATGATGATTCCAACCCAAATAAAGGGAAACATGAAGAATGGATATGGGTGGAAACATGTCCATGTAGAATCCAACACTCTATGTCCTAAACCAGAGTGCTCCTGGGAACATTGGTGAATTTCCAAAGAGGTTTGAGGGGCCCAATTTGAGAGAAGGTTACTCAAGAAGGTGACTGGAGGACAGGGGGATGCAGAGCTATCAAGAGGTAGGTACATAGAATGGCTATTGCAAACCTGATGTGAATTAGGGAATAAGCCCATACCACACCACATACCCCCTCCCATGGGACTCAGGGCATGGGGCCAGAAAGATGAGGAGGTTCCTATGAAACAGGGTTGGACCTGAATACAAAAATGTTCAGGCGTTCCTACATATCACATGAGGATGGGAATCAAGCCATACATAGTTGTAGAAGATGGCAGGTAGTTTAATGTCATATGGAAAGGAAAAATTTCAAGGGGGTACCTCGACAAGGAATTTTTATGGTGTGGTGAATAACCCAATGTGAATAAGGGCATAAGCCCACACACACGACACCATTCATATTTCTTAGAGAGAACTCGGACCAAGAGGCCGAGATAAAGGATAGATGAACCTGGGATAGAACCTAAGAAAAATTGACTAGGTTTTCCTACATATCTAATGAGGATAGGAATGAATCCATACATAGTTATTGAGATTCTATGCAGTTTAACATAATGCGACAAGGATGTGGTCGATCATAGTTTATGGTCATTTCTCTCAGGATGTAGATTTCATGTTTAATGTCATGTTCATGGGATGGATCGGTGGAAAGTGTGAATCATCATTCCTATCATTTGGGATAACACACAATGAAAAAAATGATTGAGGATAACTACTAACCATGTTCACAACACAATATATATATCGTGTGACCTGTAATGGGAAAAAAATGAGCATCGACCATTGGCCATACTCTCAACGCGGGACTTGTGTCAAATTGACATTAAAAATACTCATGGATGTTGGACCGAGAGGATAGGAGAGATCTGATGCCTAGATCCCATGCTACCCAGGGGTCCTTTCGGATGTGAATGATGATGAAAACCCTAAATGATGGGACTCATAAAGCATTGTAGTACCCGTATAGTTTAGCATCTTGCAGAAATGATGATGGATAGAGGAGTAGTGTCTCGAGGGGTGCGTGTTTCATGGAAATGATAGCCCGACATGGATGAGTACATAGAGTCAATTCCACACCACACAATCCTATGTGAGAACCTAGTCCAGGGGTCCAGAAAGGTCAAGGGACCTGAGGCTAGGCCACGAACGAGAATTCCCTTCCAGTTTGCAGTTTATCGTCACACAGGATGAGTGATGAGTAGTTTTACATCCTCTAACCTGGAAAGATTATGTATTTTAACATTGTGTGGGGTAGGAATAAATAGTTTAAAGTAATGCAGGATTGGGATTATGTAACCCTTTATACCGGTATTACCTTACCAATTCTCCCAAGCCCATGTGAGTAATGCCCTGTGTGGAAAATAGGGAATGGGAGCAGGTTCTTCCCAGCATATATGGGAACAATAATGTTGGAAATATATTGGGAATGGTCAACCCCAACCATACCAACATCACTAATCATGGAACACTGATGTTATAAGGGATAAAATGACAAAATCAATCACTACACCCAATGTTTGGGACATATAGTGGTGGTGACAACGATGGAGGATGGTTGTGGACTTTGTTAGGAACACAACATCCATATCGTGTAAACTGAAATGAGACCACTGACCATATTCACAATATGGGACTTGTGTCAAATTTTCATTCAAAATCTTCCAGGAAATTGGCCTGAGATGGTATGAGATCCCTTAGGCCGATCATCTGTATTGTTCGAGGGACCTTTCGGATGTGAACGATGATGGAAAACCAAAATGATGGGACATGTAAAGCATGAATATGACCATGTGGTTTAACGTCACAAGGTAAGGATGATAGAGGTGTAGATCTTCAAGGAGGGGATTCATTGTGCGGTCTTGATAAATTCGACATGAATTAAGGCAAACAAGGTCCACACCACACCATGAGTTTTGACCCAAGGGGAGAACTTGTAGTTTGGGGCTGGGCCTATGAACAAAATGCTCGGGCATTCCTATACATTCCATGAGGATGGGAATCAATCCATACATAGTTATGAAAGGTTCATGCAGTTTAATGTTGTGCGGTGAGGACATAGGGGGTTAAAAGAACGAGAGGGGCACATGGTGCGATCATCGTAAACCCATCTTAAATGAGGGCCAATGATGTCTAAACTACACTATTTGTGATCTTCCAAGAGAAATATACCAATGAGGCGTAGTCAAAAAGAAGAATTTGGAGACTAGACTCTATGAGGAAGATCCCGAGCATTCCTACATATCCAATGATGATGGGAATCAATACATATATAGTTCTTGAGATGTTGTGTAGTTTAGAATCATGTACATAGGGAATATGGAGGTCTTAATTTACGGTTGTATAGCTCAGACCATTTCACAGTTTATTGTCACGTAGAAGGAAATGCGCAGAAGTTTTCCATCCTTCGGCTTAAACGTCTCACGCTTTTTAGCGTCATGAGGTGATTATTGGAATGTTTAGAGTCATGTGGGAATATTCAAGAAAAATTCCACTTTAGGAATTTAGCATTGGTGAGAGGTGTAATATGCTCACCATCCATGGTAACTAGAGAGTACGCACCATTGGGGTAAACCTTGTGAATGATTTGAGGTCCTTCCCATTTTGGATCTAGTTTCAGTGGTTTCCTTCTAGGTATCATTGGCATTCTCAGGGAAAACACCATGTTACCTTTTAAGAAAGATCAGAGGTGAAATTTCTTGTTCAAATCTATGGCTATCTTGTTCTGATTCCTCTCAAGATTGTATAGGGCACAAATCCTATTCTCATCAAGTAATTCCTGTTTATCCATATGGATTATGACTACTTTATCTGGGTTCTACTGATTATAGAAAACTGTGTGAAATGAAGGCAACTGAATCTCAATGGGAACGACTGCCTTTGTTCCATTCACCTAGGAATATGGGATCACCTGAGTGGAATTATGAGTCATATTACAATAATCCCAAAGAGAATTAGATATATTTTCAAGACAAGTCTTCTTTTTTGGACCAACTTTCTTTTAAAAATTATTAGAGAGCGTTTTTTTGAATGCCTTGATCTCCCCATTTTCTTTCACATGATAGTGGGTTGTATGGTTAGAACTGATGCTGTACATGGAATACAACTTCTTTAGTTCAGCTACCAGAATGTTGGTACCATTGTCAGAAAGGATAGTGTGAGGAACTTCGATTCAGTATATGACACTGGAGCTCAGAAATTCAATAATATAATGGGACTTGACCTCCTTGACAGGAACTAACTCTGCCCACTTGAAAAAAAATCTATTGTGGTTAATATGAAACTACATTGGACATATATTGATGGTGGATACGGTCCCACAACATCGATTCCGCATACCATAAAGGGGAAATGAATTTGGTAGAGTGGAGAGTATATGGAAGCTGATGCACAAAATTAACATTGATTTTTTCATGCATGGAACCTCTAGGAAAAATAAAAATAGTCACAGATCATGGAGGAAAAAAAATACCCCAATCTCCAGATATGGTGAGAGAGTTTCATCCCTGTCTGAAGAGCCCCACCGGAACTAGCATGAACCTCCTGCACGACCTAAAAAATCTCACCTTCTTGAATGATACAGAGGAGAACCCCATCATACCCACATTTGTAGAGGATCTACTCAAGTCTAGGACCACACTGGAGTGTGAACTGCAATACGTGCCATCAGATTCTCTCACACATGGATCAATCATCTAGGATATTACCATGTTGTAGATACTTGATAAAAAGGATTCTTTAATCAGGATTAACTTCCAACACGATGTCAAGGGGACCTGGGGTTTCTATGGTGGAGCCACCGGTGGTGGGGTGGCTTACCTGCGGGCTATCATCATCATTCTGAGTAATGAGAGTGTTGAATCTCTAATGCACCACATAGATAATCAAATCATCATGATCATGCTCTACAAGAGATGTGGCCAACCTGGCCAAGGTGCCGGATCGATCGTTCTATGAACGAAGGACATGAGTAACTTCTAGATCAGATGGGAACTCGGTCATCAGCCGGTGGGTACCCTCTAACAGTGGTACAAGCTCCAACTTTCGGATAACATAGTCATCATTGATCAATTTTACAACTAGTTGGAGTCCCCTTCCACATGTAAGTGGGGAACGTCAATCATGAGGGCCAGATCAAGACCAGTAAAGAGAGCATAATACTCTTCCTTATTGTTGGTACAACCATATATCAACATGAATGAATATAGAAGGGAATCCTACACCGGTGTGATGAATAAGATACCTAGGGACACTCTGTTGAGTCTGGGATCATTTAGACTTCTGCCAGGGGGGCATCAGGAAGCACCATAAAAGTGAATTTTCCAACATGAAATGGCTTGATCTATTGAGAGGATTGAATCATCTAGAAAATCATGATCTAGAGACTGGTTCACAAGAGCTGGATGAGTGGTAAGGAAATATGCCAATGCTTATCCCTTAATGGACTTCTGCGGGACAAACATGATGCCCAACTGCTGGAGGATCACTTCCCACTAAGCTAGACAGCCTATGAACATGGGGTGGATAAAGATGTACTTCAGTGGATTCATCAGAGACACTAGCTGTATCTCATGGTGCTACAAATAATGTCATAATTTCTACATTATGAACACTAGTGCAAGGAATCTATTCTCGATAGAGGAGTATCTAGTCTCTGTATCGAGGATCATTTGGCTAAGATAGTATAAAAATTAATCCATTCCCTCATTGTTTTTATGGGTGATAAGGGCATCGAGAGATCATTCCTGAGTAGTCACATAAAGGACTAGTGGCTTTCCGGAATTGGGTGACATCATGACCGGAGGATGTAATAGGTAATACTTTATTTTCATGAAAGTAGTCTGACACTCCTTATCCCACTGATAATCGTAACCTTTATTCCTGAGGTTGGAAAAGGGATTACACATGCCAGCCAGATTTGTGAGGAATTAGAGTTTGTAGGCTATGTGTCCTTGAATACCCCGAAGCTCCAAAATGTTGCTTGGAGGTGACATTTGATTGATGGCATTGATCTTCTTCAGATTGATCTCGATGCCTCTATCTCTGACAAAAAATCCATGAAAAATTCTACAGGTGACCTGGAAGGAACACATCAGTGGGTCCATCTCTAGATAGTGGGACCAGAGGAAACTAAACAGTTTATCAAGATCTTTGAGATGGTCCTAGTGCTGGGGATATTTAACCACCAAATCTTCCACATAACATTACACCAATGTCCTAAGTACCGACTTAAATATGAAATGCATGGCACGATAATAGGTGGAACATGTATTCTCTAGATAGAATGGCATTGCCTAGTAATATAAAGTAAATTTTGGTGCCCTGAAGGATATAGAATCCTCATCCACAGGTGACATTCGAATTTGATTATACTAGGAATACCCATCCATGAAGGAGGGATCCTAGAACCCAGTGGTGACATTAATCAACACGTCCATTGTAGGAAGATGAATGTCATCCTTTGGGCAATGATGTTTGAGATCCTTAATGTCGATGCAAACAATTATTTTTCCATTATTCTTTCAAAATGGGACAATTTTACCCAACCATATGGGGTACTGGACCTCTAGGTATTGCTGTTTCACATTGACAGGAATATCGACACTGATCATGGTTGGTTTTAGATATGTCTCGTTACTGAGGTTCACCTGTACCAATTCACTGACCATGGTGGAGACACCCTCTTCAAATGCAGAAGGATCATCCTTTGAATCGACTTCTATACTTATGGAGGAGGGATCCATGGAGGGAGGTGATTCGTATGAGTTGATAGATCCTGATGGGACACTGGTGCCAGCATGAGTGGCGGTGTACACTGCATCATGGAGCTCCTGTATTGCCGAAACCATGGATATGAAAGATATCGACCAGATCCCATCTGGCCTTCGGCCCAAGGGGCCACACATGATGATATCAATGTAATAGTGGCGTGTTGGTTTGAGCCAGTTTATCCAGGTCTGAAGAAACATGAATGTATGACGTATTAAAATTTCCATGGGGTGTACATCCTGAAATATTATGGGAGTAGGGGGATATAGGATCAATAAAGTCTTATTTTTATAGGAATATGAGGTTATCTTCCAGAATACCTTAGACTTGGGAATGTGTTTTTCCCACATTTCAAAAACAACAAAGAATTTCCCAAATTCCTTTTTCATGGCCTCCAATAGATGGATTAGGAAACTATAGGCATCATTCAAGTTTGTCCATGGATCGATCACAAACGTAGCATGTTCAACCTCATTATCCTGAATCTTCTAGTCATTGCTATTATAATAGTCAACATCTAGGTAGCAGGCTTCCAAAGATGAAAAGGGAGACACATCACCTTTGAGTACACCCACTCGACCATTAAGGGAGTAATTATGGAATTGGTGATACAAAGAAGGGACCGCCTTGTGTAGGTGGATCCACGACCTACCCATCAACACGTTGTAAGCAGTGTCTTGTGAGACAAACATAAACTCAGTGCTAGAAACTAGGCCACCAAATTAGGTCTTTAGGTTGATCTTTCCAACTAGTTTCTATTCCGTCTTATCAAAACCTTGAATTTTCTGGTCAGAGGGACTCATATCATCCTCAGACAACCCTATTTTTTTATAGTTTCTGGGTTGGGATGAGGTTGAACCCTGACCCTATGCCGAAAATATAGTGGTGAAACTCCACACCATTGAAATAGACAGTAATGTAAAGTGGGTGGATATAAACCTGTATGGGAGATCCTTTATCTTATCTAGTGAAAGAGATAATGGAATGATATTCAGCATGCTCAACTACCTTAGCATGGAAGGCTTCTACGGCTGCATTCTCTGTCTCAAACAGAAGGGGGATTCTTAAAGCCTCATTAAGGGATTCATGCATATCTGATGATAGGAAAAGATCCTAGAGGATAGATATCATTGTAGGAATGCGGGAAAGATGCTTAAGGATATCATAATTCAATGCTATGCATGAACTTATTCTTAGAGGAGTCTGTTATGTGGTAGGAGGTATGACATGTCATTTTGGCTGAACCGATGGCCGACAGGTGCTGGGAATGTCTTGCTGATCACTAGTAAAAATTCATGGAGTAACTACTAAATGAGGGATAGATGACAGAGGCTAATCTGAAATAGAACATGGCTGATTCTTTCATGATTGTGGTGGCTCTGCCTGATCAAGTAACACAAATGATAGTGGACATTGATATAGTGAAACAAGAGGAGAAGGTTGCACATGCTGAGCTCTACGCTCGGCCTGTTTTTTTGGTTTTGGTGTCATGAACATCTTGGCTACAGGTACTGACCAAAGCATCCTAGAAACACATGTAACCATGGCTCTGTTGACACTGGAATTGGCAGGGAACGTTGGGTGGATGTCACGACCCGACCTCAGGGCCCATGCCGTGACTACCCCAAGCCCGCCTTCCATAGGGCAGGGGCTGGCGACTAGCACCAAGGCGTAAATCCTGGTAAAAAGGGAAGGAATTGCCTTTGTAAAGTAAACAATAACCACAGAGTAAGCAAGCGGAAGAATTAAACACTAAGTAAAAGCTGGTACAACAGTAAGTGTAGAAAATTAAAGGGGGCCGGAAATACAAGCCCAACTGTAAAGTACAACTGAAAGGGGAAAAACAGCAACTGAAAGTAAATTCGCAACGTCGAGTCATCCACTGGAAGTCCCACCTGAAGGGTGGGTACAGATATCCTCCACTTCTCCTCGGGTCCACCTGACCGCTCCGAGTACGTGCCGCCCAGGGGTCCACCTCCAGGTAATGTCCTGCTCCGCAAGCCTCCACCACGATCCGCGCTGTCCGCCGTCTGCAACCAACACAAAGTACTGCGGGCATAGCCCATGCAGGGGTGAGTATAAGACACTTAGTAGGGACCCTGAGACCCCCGTAGGTCTCCCAGAATCCACAAAGGATAATCCAAACTGGAAAGATACAATCACGAAGTAACATCCGACACGGCTTAGGTATATGCCCATACATATACCTAAGTCATCAATTCTCGCTCGGCTCCAACATCCGAGCTCAAGTACAACCCAGTCCACACAGGAATGAAAAACGTAAAATCCACACAGGATAGCTCAACACAATCCACAAAGGAAAGTAAAACGTAAATCCACACAGGATATCTCAACACAATCCAAAAAGGAAAGTAAAATGGAGATTCAGCTCACACAGGTATACTTCTTCAAATGACGATATAGATGATCACTGATCCATTTAAGTCATAAGACCCACAATAGATCGATAGGTACTAACCACCGCTATGAACCAAAAAGGATCTGACCCACAAAGGATCGATAGGTAACTAACCCCCGCAAAGACCCACACAGGATATGGCCCACACAGGACCGCTGAGCGCTGACCCACAAAGGATCGGACCCACACAATATCGGTAGCACTGACCCATAAAGGATTGCTGAGTGCTATAGTCGCCGCCATCGAATCCACTGAGGATCTCTGTACAGTCGTCGTCATCACAGTAGCAGTCGCAGCCAGCTCTAGGGTTCCCGCACACAGCAAGCTCGTCCGGGAGGGTCCGCTCCACGAGCCGAGAGGCTGATACATCAACTGAAACCTAGTCCATAGTTGATGTATCCAAAAGTTCTGTATCGCCAACAAGAACTCAACGTCGCAGACGGCGCGTCAATCGGACGCCCGGTCTGAGAGATATTGGATTTTTCGTCCCAGGGGCCCGGTTGGTTTTTAAGGCAAAACTAACCCGACCGTACTCCACCTCCGTCCAAACCTCGGGCGGATTAAGCCAAAAGATCCGTCTCAGTTAGAGGAATTCAACGAAGTCGACGGCACGTCGATCGGACGTCCGAAGCTCAAGATATGAGCGTTTCCGCTCCGAGGGCCCGGTTGGTTTCGTGTACGAACCAACCCAGCTGAACCCAAAGGATTCCAAAACGTTGAGTGTGATATACTAAAACGATCGTCTTGATCCAAGTATCACATCACCGCTGACGGCACGTCGTTCAGAGGCCCGTAGCTCAAGATACGGGTAAAAGACCGAAAACAGTCCGAAGACGGGGGGTCTGGGCCCGGACCGACCTGGCCCGACCCCCCCTGGGTCGACCCGACCCGAGTCCGGGTCCGACCCGGTTCGGCGCAGCGCGGCCTGGCTCAGCTCGGCCGAGCTGGCCGAGCGGAGGAAGCCACGGGGCTCGCTGCCCCCACGGAAGGAAGGTGCAGTGGCCCCGCGTGGGAGCGCGCTGGATCAGCGGACGCGGCAAAGCCGCGTCCCGTGTGTGCCGGACCCGTGCGGTCGTGGGTACTCTGGCCACCGGCACCGCAGCTTCAGCCACGACAGCACGCCGGGGCGCCACGGCCTCCGGCCACCTGCGCCGCCGCGCTGGCGACCCGCGCCGTCGGTGGTTTCCACGGGCCACCAGAGTGGCTCTGGTGGTCCGATTTCACTCCCGTCTGCGCCGTAGCTCATCCCAGGTCCCGTTCTTCACTTTGGAATCAACGAATCACCCCTGAGGCATGTTTTGTCATCACCCTCCCATCCGCACATCAACAATGAACTGCGGAGGGTTGTCGGGTCGTGTTTGTTTGGCCCGCACCCTCCGCGTTAGGTGATAACAATTGGGAATAAAAAAAATTCAACACATGAATAATAAGCAAGGAACAATTTTAATAGAATTAAAATTGAACTTGATCCGGTTTATTTGTTTTAAAAGAAACAATCACGGGAATTAAAGATTGTTCTCAAATAAAAATCCCTACCTCGCCGTAGTCGTCGAGCGTGCGTTCTTCGTGGAATTGATCGTCGCGAAAGGAGGTGATCGTCGTGTCGCGGTAGGGCGTCGTGTTGTCGCGGAAGAGCATCGCGTCGTCGCGGAACATGGCGTCGTGTCGATGAACTCTGAGGATCAAAAACATATAAATTTAATTAATAATAATTAAATCCATATGGTTGTTATAATCCACAAAGAATTTAAAAGGAGCGCAACCCCCTACCTTGTCGCTGTCGATTGAAGGTTGTCGCGGGTTGGATTGTCACGGAAGAACGTCGCGGAAGAAGAATCGCCGATGTCGCGGTACTTGGCGTCACGTCGTCGATTTTTGAGGGATCGGTGTTCTTCGTCGCCCTTCGTCAAAGGCCGGCGTGCTTCGCGTTCTTCACGAAGGAGGATGAAGAACTTGAGGTTTCTGTCAAATCCTCTCAACGAACAACACTTAAGAAGAAATAGCGTTGGTCTTATTTTTTAACATGACAACAAACGAAAAAAGAGATAAGTTAAATAACCACCCATTAATTCATTGAATAAATTCAACGAATAAAACCGCCCAATTAATAGGAGCGTTTAATTGTTTAAGAAATGCTCCAGTTGACTTTCAATCAATAGGGGTTTTCGCGGGTGCGTTACTTAGCGGAAAATAAACGGTGGGCTCGTGCGGGCCCCACCCCACAAATATCCTACCAAGAGGGTAGGATATTTTTAATTGCACCTTATCCCCCTTAACTTAGCTTAAGAAACTTTAAGTGGCTTTTATGTGGCTTAATTGAAATAAAAATAAAGTTGTCGCACCACTTTATTTTATTTCCTAACTTAAAGCCCAAAAATTAAAAACCACACCCGAGCAAACGCAACACCGGAAGAGGCCTTTCTAAGCAAGTACCGGCGCTGCGATTAAATCGGTGCCCTCAGAATTAGATTCCAAGCACTGGTTCAAAATTTGGAAAAACCCGCTCATTCGTTCACTGAACGTACCCAAGCCAAACTTCGGAACATGATTCCGGGCACACCGGGCCCTAGAATTAGGTGCCGTCAGAATCTGCGTTCTTGTAAAATTCCAAAGAAAATTAAGAAAATAATTTCCTTGAAATTTACAGGTCTTTACATCACTCCCACCTCAGGGCTTTACGTCCCTGTAAAAATACATCATAAACTAGGGAAACAAAAGTGGGTACTGAGCACGCATCTGAGCCTCCCGCTCCCAAGTGATCTCCTGGAGGTTCCCGTGCTGCCATCTGATGCGCACAAGAGGAATCGACCATCCATGAAGGTCCCGCTCCTGTCGATCCTAGATCTCCACCGGGACCTTTGCAAAAGTCGCCCCATCATCCACGTCTAGCTCCCCATGGTCAATGATATGTGTCGGGTCGTGCATGTATCTCCTCAGCTGGGATACGTGGAAGACGTCGTGCACCCGGTGCAACTGAGTTGGTAGATCCAGGCGATAAGCCACCTCGCCAATCCTGCTGATGACCTGGAAAGGTCCGATGAAGCGTGGAGACAACTTGTTGCCTCGACCAAATCTTCGTATTCCACGTCGAGTTGAGACACGCAAGAAGACATGGTCGACATCCCCGAACTCTAGTGGCCTCCGCCTCCTGTTAGAATAGGACTTATGCTAGCTCTGAGCTGTCCTCATCTGCTCCTGGATGACCTGGACCTTCCCTTTCATGGCCCGGACCATCTCTGGTCCCACAAGTGCTGACTCCCCAGGGTCTGTCCAGCACAAAGGAGATCTGCAAGGTCTACCGTACAACTCCTCGTATGGTGCCATCCCTATGGTGGAGTGGTAACTGTTGTTGTACGCAAACTACACCAAGGGTAGGTGGTCCTCCCAGATGCGACCAAAGTCGAGGACACATGCTCGGAGCATGTCCTCAAGAGTCTGAATGGACCTCTCTGTCTGACCATCCGTCTGAGGGTGAAAGGCGGTGCTCAGATGTAGCTGCGTCCCGAACGCCTCCTACAACCCCTTCCAAAGCCGGGAAGTAAAGAGAGCATCTCGATCGGAGACGATAGATGATGGCACACCGTGAAGCCATAAAATCTCTTGAACATAGAGACTCCACAAGATCTCCACTAAGCCCTGCTCTCTGATGGGTAAGAAGTGAGCCGACTTGGTGAGTTGGTTGACAATCACCCAAATGGAGTCGTGACCTCTGGAAGTGTGTGGAAGTCCAGTCACGAAGTCCATAGATATGCCATCCCACATCCACTCCGGGACCTCCAAGGGCTGTACCAAGCCTGCTAGTACCTGATGCTATGCCTTCACCTGCTGGAAGGTGAGGGATCGAGAAACGAACTCTGCCATAGCCTTCTTCATGCCTGGCCACCAGTGCTGTCATCTGAGGTCCTGGTACATCTTTTCCACTCCAGGATGTACCTCCAAAGGAGAAGTGTGAAACACTCTCAACAACTCCTCTCGTAATGTGACTGGTACCAAGGTACGTCCTCTGAAAAGGATGTCGTGCTCTGCTCCAAAGGAGAAGCCATCAGGTGCCTGTCCTGAGAATAACTGCGCACGCCACGTCTCACAGTCGGCGTCCCCACGCTGTGCCTCTCTGACCCGCTACAGTAGTGGGGGGTGACTGTGAGAGACTGGAGGAAGTCTACTCTATCTCTATCCACAAAGGATATTTGCAAAGCGGCTAGCTTATCTTTCTCCTCCTCAAATAGTTGAATGCTCGTCCTCCTGCTGAGAGCATCAGCTACCACGTTCCCCTTCCCAGGAGTATAGACTATCTCAAAGTCATAGTCCTGGAGGAACTCGAGCCATCACCGCTGTCTCAGGTTCAGGTCCTTCTGAGAGAAGATGTAACTGAAACTCTAATGGTCAGAAAAGACCTTAAAGCGCTCGCCCATCAGATAGTGTTGCCATGTCTTCAGAGCGAAGACCACTGCTGCTAACTCCAGGTCATGGGTAGCGTAGTTCTGATCATGCGGCCTCAACTGACATGATCCATAGGCGATCACTGCCTGCTCCTGCATCATGAAACATCCGAGTCTGGTCCTTGATGCATCGCAGTAGACTACGTACCCTACTCCCTCCTCAGGAAACCTCAAGACAGGTGCGCTGGTCAATCTCTGTCTCAGCTCCTGGAAGCTATGTTGACATCTGTCTGACCACACAAAGGGTTTCCCCTTCTTCGTCAAACCTGATAGTGGTGCTGCAACTCTGGAGAAGTCTGACACAAACCTCCGATAGTATCCAGCTAGTACCATGAAACTCCGCACCTCTGTCATGCTCCTGGGTGCCTCCCAATCTAGCACCGCCTCAATCTTCACAGGATCCACTGCAAATCCCGCCTCAGAGATGACGTGTCCCAAGAAGTGGACCTCACGTATCCAGAACTGACACTTAGAGAGTTTTCCATAAAGCTGGTGCTCTCAGAGTGTGTCTAGTACAACCCGCAAGTGATAGGTGTGCTCCTCCTCAGTCGTCGAGTATATCAAAATGTCGTCGATGAAGACCACGACAAATCGATCAAGGTATGGCTGAAAGATCCTGTTCATGAGGCCCATGAACACCACTGGAGCATTAGTTATGCTGAAAGGCATAAACAAGAACTCATAGTGGCCATACCGACATCTTAAGGCCGTCTTCTGCACGTCCTCATCTCGAACTCTGAGCTGATGATAGCCTGACATGAGGTTTATCTTAGAGAACCACCGTGCTCCCTTGAGCTGATCGAAGAGGTTATCAATCCCTGGTAGCAGATACTTGTTCCTCACTGTCACCTGGTTCAGGCGATGATAGTTGAAACATAGTCACAAGCTCCCGTCTGCCTTCTTGGTGAACAATATCGGGGAAGCCCAGGGTGAAACACTGGTTCAGATGAAACCCTTGCCTTGCAAGTCCTCCAACTGTACCCGTAGCTCTCGAAGCTCAGTAGGGGCCATCCGATATGCTGGAGTCGATATCGGGGTTGTCCCTGGGTATAGGTCGTTATGAAAGTCTACCTCTCTGCGAGGAGGTAGCCCTGGAATGTCGTCGGGAAAGACGTCTGCATACTGATCCACCACTGCAGGAAAACTAGGACTCCGCACGTCAACAACACCTAGGATGAGGCTAGCCAACTGATGAGTGATGGGCTGTCCTCTCCTCTATGGAAGTCCATCCTGTGCTGCGAAGGCTCCCTTCTCGCCCGTGAAGGTGAACCTGCTCCCGTCGGTGCGTACACATCGCAACTTGCGCCTAATACAGTCAATCTTTGCATGGACTGTAGATAACCAATCCATGACCAAGATGACGTCATAAGGCCTCGACGCTGCTACAAGAAGATCCCAGCCGAAGCTCTCGCCTCCTAGAGTAATCTCACACTGCTGGCACCAGTGTGTAATCATCGATTCTACTCCCATAGGAGTCTCTAGCCGTAAGGATCGAGCCAACGGCTCGGTCAGAATATCTGAGCACCGAACAAGGGAATCAGCTATGAAAGAGTGACTCGCTTTTGGGTCTATAAGAACTACAGAAAGGGTGGAATATACGCAGATCATACCTCAAGTCATCTCGGGCGCACCATGGTCGTAGGCCTCCGCTGCCTGGAGTTGTGCATGTCTCTGCCCGCCAGCTCCCTGTGGTCGGGGCGGACAACCTGGTGGTGGTGGTGGTAGAGCCTCAAAGCGTCGCACTCCACCTGCTGCTCGACTAGCTCCTCTGCGTCATCCGCCTCCTCCCTACGGACCGCCACGGTTGACCCTCTGCCTCTGCTTGGGTGGCCCCTCAACTGTCTGCTACTCCTCGGCACGATGGGTCGGGCAGTCCCGAGCCATGTGACCCTGTCCGCCGCATGTGTAGCACTGCCTGCCTCTCGAATGACAGGCTCTGGGCTGTGTGCCCCGCACGGCTGAGCCAGTGTCCTGAGGCTGTCTACGTGAGGGTCTAGTCTACCTGGACCCCTAAGTCATCCGTCGACTGCCTGCTACGGAAGACTCTGCTACGTGCCGCACCGCGGTATGTCTCGGTGCTGGAGAAGTCTCAGCAAGAAAGATCTCGATCAAAAGGGCTCACTCCAGCACTCCTTCCTGGGTTGTGATACTGAGGGAGATCAACAATGCCCTGATCTCATGTCTCAATCCCTACTCAATGGTCTGGGCCCGGAAGAACGGGTCCCTTACCATGTCGGTCGAGTAGCGTGAGAGATCCGTGAATCTCGCCGAGTACTGGGTGACCGTCAAGCTTCCCTACCATAGCTGAAGAAGCACATGGATGCGCACCGCACGGAGGGTGGCCAGGACGAACTCTGAGCGGAAGAGGCCCTCAAAGTCTATCCATATGAGAGAGGCCTCATCGTGCACCTGGAGCATCAAGCTCTACCATCGTCCTGCTGCTGCGTGCAGTAGGCTCGCTGCGAGGATCACCATGAGGTCTGTTGGTGTCCTCACTAACCGAAAAAACTCGCGCCACTGCCTCCAGCTAGTCCTCGGCTACCTGGGGGTCCATCATCCAGCGGAACCTGGGCGGTCGCTGGCGCTGGAACTCATGCAGTGCAATGAGGTGACGTGCATCGTCAGCGGCTGGTGCTGGAAGCATCGGGGGCTCGGCGGGTAGAGGTACATCCAGTGCCTCTACTGTCAAAGGGCCCTGCACCGAGGCCTCGTCGCTCGGCGGGCTGTCGTCACACTCATCTCTCGGAACCCTAGCTGGCTACCTTCATGGGGCCATCCTGAAAGGAAATAGGTGTGCCATGGTCAGAATAGTATACCTGGTGAGCTAACATATAGTAATCACAAAGAAAACCTGAAACACACATGCAATCATTGTTTTCATGCATTAAGTCGGAAATCAGATGTCAAGGTCCTGGTGTATGGATAAGTCAGCCGCCGCGCCAACACTGGGCTCCCTGGACTGATAACCACACTCAATATGCTTAACACTATTGCTTCACATAGAAGAAAGATCAGAGTCTGCGGTAGAATCGAACTCCTCTGATACCAATTTGTCATGACCCGACCTCGGGGCCCGTGCCGTGACTACCCCAAACCCACCTTCCATAGGCTAGGGGCTAGCGACTAGCACCAAAGCGTAAATCCCGGTAAAAAGGGAAGGCATTGCCTTTGTAAAGTAAACAAGCACTACAGAGTAAGAAAGCGGAAGAAGTAAACACTAAGTAAAAGCTGGTACAACAGTAAGTGCAAAAAGTAAAGGGGGCCGAAAATACAAGCCCAACTGTAAAGTACAACTGAATGGGGGAAAAACAGCAACTGAAAGTAAAGCCGCAACATAGAGCCGTCCACTGGAAGTCCCACCTGAAGGGTGGGTACAGATAGCCTCCACTGCTCCTCGGGTCCACCTGACCGCTCCGAGTACGTCCTGCCCAGTGGTCCACCTCTAGGTACCATCCTGCTCCGCAAGCCTCCACCACGGTCAGCGCTGTCCGTCATCTGCAACCAACACAATGTAGTGCGGGCATATCCCGTGCAAGGGTGTGTATAAGCTACTCAATAGGGACCCCGAGACCCCCGTTGGTCTCCCAGAATCAAAAAAGGATAATCCACAAAGGAAAGATACACTCACGAAGTAACATCTGACATGGATTAGGTATATTCCCATACATATACCTAAGTCATCAATTCTCGCTCGGCTCCAACATTCGAGATCAAGTACAACCCAGTCCACACAGGAATGCAAAACGTAAAATCCACACAGGATAGCTCAACACAATTCACAAAGGAATGTAAAACGTAAATCCAGACAGGATAGCTCAACAGAATCCACAAAGGAAAGTAAAACAGAGATTCAGCTCACACAGGTATACTTCATCAAATGACGATAGAGATGATCACTGATCCATTTATGTCATCGGACCCACAATGGATCGATAGGTACTAACCCCCTCAATGACCCACAAATGATCTGACCCACAAAGGATTGATAGGTAACTAACCCCCGCAAAGACCCACACAGGATCAGGCCCACACAGGACCTATAGGCGCTGGCCCACACAGGACCGCTGAGCGCTGACCCACACAGGATCAGACCCACACAGGATCGGTAGCACTGACCCACAAAGGATTGCTGAGTGATGTAGTCGTCGCCATCGAATCCACTGAGGATCTCTGTACAGTCGTTGTCGTCACAGTAGCAGTCGCAGCCAGCTCTAGGGTTCCCGCACACAACAAGCTCGTCCGGGAGGGTCTGCTCCACGAGCCGAGAGGCTGATACATCAACTGACACCTAGTCCATAGTTGATGTATCCAAACATTCCGTATCTCCAACAGGAACTCAACGTTTCAGACGACGCGTCAATTGGACGCCCAGTATGAGAGATATTGGCTTTTTCGTCCCTGGGGCCCAGTTGATTTTTAAGGAAAAACCAACCCGACCGTACTCCACCTGCATCCAAACCTCGGGCGGAGTATGCCAAAAGATCCGTCTCAATTAGAGGAATTCAACGAAGTCAAAGACATGTCGATCGGACGTCCAAAGCTCAAGATATGAGCGTTTCCGCACCGAGGGTCCGGTTGGTTTCATGTACGAACTAACCCGTCCAAACACAAAGTATTCTGAAACCTTGAGTGTGATATACCGAAATGACCATCTCGATCCAAGGATCTCATCGCCGCTAACGGAACGTCATTCGGAGGCCTGTAGCTCAAGATACGGGTAAAAGAGTGAAAACGTTCCGAAGAAGGGGGGTCCGGGTCCGGGGCCGACCCGGGTCGGCCCGGCGGGTCGGCCAGGCTCGGCTCGGCCGAGCCGGCCGAGCGGGGGAAGCCGCGGGGCTCGCTGCCCCCGCGGAAGGAAGGTGTCGCGGCCCCGCGTGGGGCCGCACTGGATCAACAGACGCGGCAAATTCGCGTCCCTTGTGTGCCGGACCCACGTGGTTGTGGGTCCGCTGGCCGCCGCTGCTGTGTCTTCCGCTGCGGCGGCCCTGTCTGGTGGCACGCCGGGGCGCCGCCGCCTGCAGCCGCCAGTTTTTTCCGCGGGCCACCGGAGTTGCTCCGGTGGTCCGATTCCACTCCCGTCTGCGCTGTAGCTCCTCCCGGGTCTCGTTCTTCACTGCAGAATCAACGAATCACCCCTGCAGCATGTTTTTTTGTTGCCCTCCAATCCTCACATCAACGAAGAACTGCAGAGGGTTGTCGGGCCGTGTTTGTTTGGCCCGCACCCTCCGTGTTAGGTGATAACAATCGGGAATAAAAAAAATTCAACACATGAATAATAAGCAAGGCACAATTTTAATAGAATTAAAATTTAACTTGATCTGGGTTCTTTTTTTAAAAGAAAAAATCACAGGAATTAAATATTGTTCTCAAATAAAAATCCCTACCTCGTCGTAGTCGTTGAGCACACGTTCTTCGCGGAATTGATCGTCGCGGAAGGAGGTGATCGTCGCGTCGCGGTAGAGCGCCGCGTCGTCGCGGAAGAGCGTTGCGTCATCGTAGAACATGGCGTCATGTCGACGAACTCCGAGGATAAAAAACATATAGATTTAATTAATAATAATTAAATCCATATGGTTGTTATAATCCACAATGAATTTAAAAGGAGCGCAACCCCCTACCTTGTCGCTGTCGATCGAAGGTTGTCGCGGGGTTGGATTGTCGCGGAATAACGTTGTGGAAGAAGAATCGTCGGCGTCGCGGTACTTGGCGTCGCGTCATCGATTTCCGAGGGCTCATCATTCTTCGTCGAACGCCGGCGTTCTTCGCATTCTTTGCGAAGGAGGATGAAGAACTTGAGGTTTCTGCCAAATCCTCTCAACGAACAACACTTAAGAAGAAATAGCGTTGGTCTTATTTTATTAACATGCCAACAAATGAAAAAAGAGATAAGTTAAATAACGACCCATTAATTAATAGAATTAATTCAACGAATAAAACCTCCCAATTAATAGGACCATTTAATTGTTTAAGAAACGCTCCAGTTGACTTTCAATCAATAGGGGTTTTTGCGGGTGCGTTAGTTAGCGGAAAAGAAACAGTGGGCTCGTGCGGGCACCACCCCAAAAATATCCTACCAAGAGGGTATGATATTTTGAGTTTCACCCTATCCGCCTTAACATAGCTTAAGCAGCATTAAATGTCTTTTAAGTGGCTTAAGTGAAATAAAAATAATGTTGTCACACCACTTTATTTTATTTTTTAACTGAAAGCCCAAAAATTAAAAACCACACCCGAGCAAACGCAACTCCTGAAGAGGCGTTTCTAAGCATGTATCGGCGCTACGATTCCATTGATGCCCTCAGAATTCGATTCCGAGCACCGGTTCAAAAGTTAGAAAAACCCGCTCGTTCGTTCACTGAACGTATCCAAGCCAAACTTCAGAACATGATTCCCGGCACACCGAGCCCCGGAATCAGGTGCCGTCAGAAAATGCGTTCCTGTAAAATTCCAAAGAAAATTAAGAAAAAATTTTCCTTGAAATCTACGGGTCTTTACAGTGGATCTATATGATGTTCCTCATCATCTGTAATCATGTAGAGGTTTACGAGATCCCCAGTGAAAACCGAAGCGCACCATCAATCATCGCTTGGAAAATACTCCATCACTGGATGTATTTTATGGAAATTTGAAAACCTTAGGGGCATGAATTATCTGGGAATATGGGGTGATGATGGCATTGGTGGGCGAATTGTTTTCCCTTTCGTTGCAGATTCCTGCCCTTCTTGGAAGAGGAAGGCTGAGATGTTGACACAGAAGTAGTGTTTGTAGGTGATGTAGAAACTTATGAAGGCTCGAGTCGATTTAGACATACATGGATAATACCATGAGCATATATAAATACCATATGAGCCATCCATTAATCATATTTTTGAGTCCTACGGTTAGTAACATGCTACCACTCACCTACGCTAACATTATTGCTCTTAGGCTATATGAATACACATGCCACCTTTGCTGGGGCTAGGCCTAACCTGACTATATTGTTATCAACAAGGTATTGAAGCCAATATTTAAACACATTACACATCTTGAGGGTGTTCCCCGATATTTGGTGATAGGGGCATTAATTATGGTGATGTGTGAGCTCTGCCTCTTGGGGCCTCCTAAATTCTGACAATAGTATAATTCCATGTTCCAAGACAATTTGGAAATAATCGGGAACCTAAGGCTCATTAAATGAGTACGTCCAGTTACATATAATGGGGAAGGGGGTTCTAGGAGCCTAGTCCTAACGAGGGGCTAGAGGAGCCTTTCGAGGATGTGGAACATGATTATCTTACCTATGTGGTGGCAGCGTGTTACGTGAGGGAGCCTACTAATTCTGGGGTAGGAACTACTGGGCTAGAGGCTGCACCTTAGGTGATGGGACTCGTTGAGGATTTGGAGGTGGATCCAATGATAATAAATACAACTGTCTAGTGGCCCCTATTGGGGTTACCACGGCGGGCATGGCCTTAACGTCTCTTCTTGCAGGAACAACTGGAGGCAATGAACGCTACATCCTGGCCTACTGTAAGGCTTCCTCTAGATGCCATTGTTTATTAGAGAAATCCCAAATTCCCCATGGATAGTTCTGTGTGATGATTGAGGGAACCAGTTCATTATTGAAATTACCCACACGCATTTTCAGTAGTTGTTCATGAGTTAGCATCATATCAAGGGGGTAGGTGATGCCTTTCTAGTGGGCAACAAAGTCCGTGACGCGCTCTCCAGGCCTCAAATTTTACTTGAAGAGGTATAAAATACTCTTTTTTTGAGTGGTGGAACTAAACTGGTAAAGAAACTGCCTATAAGATCCTCCCAGCCGGATAATGAATCAATCGGTAGCTGGCTGTACCAGACAAATGCATGCCCTTCTAATGTTTGTACAAAATGCCAGAGTTCTGCAGCCTCCTGCTACGCTGGAGTTTCCAAAATGGGTCCACACCATGAGATAAAGTTTTATAGTTTCTACAAAGTGTCTCCCATCCCATTAATGGGGAAAAGGTATGATTAACAAAACCAGGGGTGCTGGCCTATCATCCACCCAAGCCGAGTATGGCTTCCTATCTTGCATGATTTCCACCTTTAGAGTTTCTAAAGCCTCAAGGTGGGAAATGAGCATTGTCATTTGATCATTTGGGTGGGGAATCCTATCATAGTGAGGATACCTTACCACGAGTGCATTGTGAGGTTCATCAAAATGATATGTAGGCCCAACAACTCATGGAGCGGCTAGCGAGATGATTTGTGGGACTGTTGGGGGAATGACTTATGGAGTAACTGGGAGAACCTGAGTTATTTCCCAAGTATTACAGTGCATGTCAGGTGTATTGGGAGAGTCGTATCATTCCCTCATTCCAAAAAATATGGTATCTACCTCTGTCTATGTGGGAAGGATGGTCAGGATCACCCAGATGTAACCTTCCAGGGGGGTTGTACCTACCCTTGCTGCCCCAGTCGAGGATTACCATATTTTGGTCACCATTTATCAACATGTTCGGTGAGAAGGTCATCAACCGTATTTTTTATACTCTGTGAGCTATTGACACAACATGGACTTTTTTGTATCATCTTCCATCTTCTGTACTGAACCAGATGGGTTGGTGGCTTTGATGGCTACAAGTTTCTCTTTTCCCGTATTGGGATTCCAACCGATGGCTAATGACTCGGGTGGTACAGGAAAACCTAGTAAATTTCTTTGCTGGAGAGTAACCCTTACTAATGGAACAAATAGGTGTAATAGTCCCCGAGGGTGTATGTTCTCTTCAAAAATATCTAGCTCATTCTATCCCTCTAATAGGTAGGTCATGTTAACCGCAACTGTACCAGATGGAATATCCTCAATATCGCATGGCAGGTTGGGCTAGCACCAGATGGAACAAGAAATTAAGGGCCAAATACTACCCCAACTATGGATCTAAACATGAGGGGAATCCTCTGTGATAATTATATGAATCACTTTAAAGATTTGAATGCATCGTTGCTAGAGGGTCTGATGGAGACCGAGCAACTTAGGGCGTTGGGCCATATGGAGCACAACCAAGTCGACCATATGAAATTACTGGCTAATATATTCAAATTGTTACTGAATATTGGGGTAATCCACTTGTCAATAAAGGATAGGGAGTGGGTCACCCAAAGGGTTTGTAAAAAACATGCGACTTCCTCCGGGGTAAGAGATTCTAGCACACTGATGTTTTCTGTTTCAACTGGCCAAAATATCACTGTGAAATGATCCATTGCAAGGATGTCCCACAAGCTCCTTGTCTAAGACTCAGGGTCCTACCCTTGGATTCCTTATTCTTCGACTAGGGGTATCTAAGGGACCAATAATAGCAGTAAAGCGAACTTTTGAGACTGTATACAAATCGGTGGAGAATACGTAGAGCGAGTTGACAAACCAAATCATCTTGGGCTGCCTTCCAAAAAACACAATGAATGAGACACCACATCCCGGTAAGATTGACTAGTGGCCACAACATCCCACGTAGGGTCTGCGGTTGTTAACGTTGGTTATGGCTGCTGTTCTTCCACTATCGGTCCCCAGAACAACTCTCTATGGTCTCTGGTTGTGGTAGTGAATGATCCTATTGACTATATGGGGGATTGCATGACCAGGCCCTAGAAAGAGGCCAAATCATCCTCCTCCTAAGGGTATCTCCAAAGGGAGGAAGGATTCTAGTGGACCTCACATTATGGGAGGATGAAGCTTATAAACCTTATACCCACCCCGACCCCCGACACAGAGGATTGAGGTGAGGGTTCCATTATAGAATCACATTCCACCTTGGAATCAGAAAAGAATATGGGTTTAGTCATGTTCTGAAACTTCACAGTATTCTTCCTTTTGTGGCGGCGACCCTCCCTCCTACCTCGGGATGGTTCTTCAAGACAAGGTAGGTTTTCATCCCTAGGAGGACATTCAACCAAACTAGTGCGGAGAGGGGGGAGAGGACATTAGCCCGGGTGAGTCAGGGTGCAAGGAACACCCGAAAAAATGTCGAAAGAAACATGAGGAGGTCCTCCATGTCCACTAGTTGGTGCGTGGATGGAATACCTATGGGAAGTGTTGGAGTGGGTAGGACCTCCACTGGAACTGATGAGACCATGTGAAATACCTCAATTATTGTTTCACGTAATAGTGATGGTATGATGGGTGCTTTGTACTAGTCAAACTGAATACGGGGAAGACCTCTGCATTGGATTCCAGTGAAGTGAGGAAGACCTCTGCTTTTATAATTACTCGGATGAGGAGGACCATTTTTAGTTGTAGTAAGAACATGGGGAAGACCCCCCATGTTTGTTGTTCACCGAGTGAAGATGATATTTGCATCAACGACCTGTGATAAGGGAAATGTCTCCATACCTGGGATCACGAGTGAGAAAGAAACATCCGTGATAGATGTCAGTGTGGTTGGGAGGGCCTCCGCTCGAACTTATGGTGGCATAGAGAGGAAATAAATGATGGTTTTCATTACGGTGGGACATCCCACGACGGGTATTTCTTGCTTCAGAAACCAATAGAGTCATCCCAACCATCCCAAGGGGTGGTTGGGGCCACGATCTGGGTTGGGAATATGATTCCCCTGTTAATTATAAATGGGGAATTGATGGTATGCGCAAGCGATGGCATGGTCCACTGTATCAATTGATGATGACACCACATAGTGAGAATATTTCTCATCTTGCACCCGACATTGGCGTTAGGATAACTGGACTAGGGCCAATGGTGCACGTGTATAACCCATCTGGTCCTCAACCTGTGGGACTGAGTGGTGGCATTGACACGGCCTGATGGGATCCCTCTATGGGGTCCATGGGACATGATCATAGCTGGGATATCCAAGACATCCCTAACCTCACTAGCATAAGGGAGAGAGTCATCAAAGTGCTCTGGGGAGAGGCCATTGAAAAGATTCCATGTTGGAGTGGGGAGAAGTGGATCCCTACACGAACCATGGGGTAACGGTGAAGATGAGGCATTGAAGCCTCTAGTTTCTGTTGGGCCATATCCGAGGATGGAATAATCCCTTCATCCTTATACCATCAAACTTGGTTTTCAGTCACCATACTCTAAATGAGTTGAGATGGTTAGATGGGGCATGGGTGACCAACAACTGTGGATGTGGAGGCCATCGTAGAAGAGATGGGGCCTCACTGGAATGCTACGTTACTGTCACCCCGACCCCTACATCGATGGGTGGGGGTGATTGGTTTCCTGTCATAGCATCTTGGGTCCAACAATGTAGGGAGATTCAGTCATTAGTTCTGAATGATTGAAAGAGATGTCTAGTTCCCTGCCACTATTCTGTCCTATATGATTGTTAAGAAGGATCCATGCTAACAACATCGCAGACCAGGATATCGACCATTCAATGAAACCAATCTCTAGTGAGTTTCACGCCAGACCCACTATTTACTTGGCGGTACCTGGAGCTTCATAAATGGATCCAGTTACATACTTATCCCCTTATGTCTCGAATGCTACAAATCTCCACGTTGAGGAGAAGAACTTCACATTGGGTTCACCATTTCTATTTCTGATACTTTCATCGGGGCATGCATCCATCCATTGAAGATGTACTGATTTTTTCCCCACATTCCCTCTTTTAAATGGTGGACGACATCCTTCTCTTATTCAAGGATGTTTTCTCCTTGATCAAAATGAGATGATGGGATATCGGCCTCTCCTTAAGTGGATTCCTCATCGAAAGTAATTACCTAGTCCAGGTCCCCCTTAATGATTAAGATGTTGTTCGTGAAACTATTTCATGGTGGCATCTCTTCTTGGATGCCGTTAATTACATTGATTCTATCAGTACATTCCAAGGGCTCAAGATAGGAAAGCAACCTTGGATCAGGGTAGTAGTCATGTTGTACATCGCTAGTGAGTATGGATGCTAAAACACTAGTCTTTCTGGGTTTCTATCCCTTATGATAGGGATTATTGAGGGTGCAGAAGCCCAAGGCAACCCACATCTAGTGCATGAAATTATATTCCATTGGCATGTTTGTGAGGTTTTCCTTTTATTACCATGTTTGAGACATGGTATTCCACGAGTTTAACATCTAGTGGAGATGGATAAGACTGATCAGAACACTAGGGGTATTGGATCAGATGGGTGCATCCCCAAGAGTGATCACCTAGGGGGGGTTACTAGATAAGTAGATCAAAACGTTTAATCAATATAGATCCGATGATTCTTGGGTCCCTATTAAGGGGACTCTAGGGCTTACTGTTTTCTGGTATTGAACCTAAGGGGGGTTTCCTACATACCCCGTCTAGGTGATAGGTATCAAAACCCACGTAGTTTGAACTAGTGGTTAATTGGGGTGTACACAAAGGACAATGACCCAGATACATACTAGGGATAACGCATGGGTAGCGGCCCATCGCAAGAGGGACACTCTTGGTTAGATGGTTATGGATTGTGTGGGGATTACATATGGTTTGTGGCCCAATGTGAATGGTATGATCTCACTATGATGTGGCGGCCCGTGTAAGAATCAGGATGGATGATGGATTTTTGAATGAGGTGGATGATGAATTAGATGGAACCATTATGAATGTGATGGTAATAATGGGCTTGAACCTTATAATGGATTCCTAAATATCCCTATGTAAGGGTAATAAATGTCAACATATTTTGGTGAGGCGATGCAACACCTGAGGAGGCAGACCGTGAGAATAGAAAAATGGATGAGACCCAGAGGAAGTAGCTCCTTTGGGTTGGGTCGTGACCTTCCTGTGACACAAAGGGATCAAGGGATGGACCAAGACGAGACATGGTTGATAGGATTGAACCTCAAGGAGGCTTATTATGAATCCTCGTGGAAGGGAATCAAATTCCATGTAGTTCAGGATGGGGCATGCAATCATGGTGTACACAAAGGATAATGACCTGACATCATGCAGGGGTTATGTGAGGCTAGCGACTTGAAAGTTGGTCTGACATCACTAAAAGGAATACCATGGATGTGGGTCCCAACATAGGGGACAAAAATGTTTACCAGTGTTTGGTGTTGAACCTCTGGAGGCTTCCTTTGTACCATCCATAGGAGATAGGGATAAAAAACCATGTAGTTCAAGGGAATATAGTATAATGTCAGGCAGGAAGAAGGGGGAATACAATTTAACTTCATGCGGGATGAGGGTAAACCAATGAGGAATGGTCGGGACCATTGGGTGTTGGGATTAAACTACCGGGGGGCTTCCTACATATCTTTCATGGAAATGGAAAACATCAATGTCTACATAGTTCAAAACTAGGGGATTTGTGGAATACATGCTAAGGTGGCCCAGGGAGGATACCATGGTCGGTGCTTAATCTAATCCCATGAGATTCAAGCATGGTGTGAGAAACAGGTGACAATAGAGACCCGATGATCAAATCGTGAAAGGTGCTTCGTGAGGAATAGAGCGAGGCTTACGTGTGGTTAGTGGCCCAAGGAGATAGATATTGGGACATACTCTAGGATGGAGGCCCAATGGCGTTAAATCCCAATGGGAGTGGTATGGGGTAACGAAGGTCCCTATGCCTATCTCTCCTCTAGAATTTGCACACGGAAGAAGAGAAGAGGAGTAAGGATGCCACCGCCTGCAAGAAAGGACAGAGGCCTACACCAAGATGGTTTCCCTTCCCCAAGAATAGATGAAATTACATTAAAAGAGGATCTCATTCCATGTGAAGAAAATCTCACTCTCATGGAGACCAGTGGGTGTGAAAAATGTCTGAGACGTGGCACCCCGTGTATACTGCATGGGGAGAGTCTAGAGTTTAATTTCATGTGATGGGGGCGATGGTGCTTTTCAGTTTCACGTCTTGCAAATAAAATTATGGTGATACACTCCTCACCACTGGGTATTTTATAACTAATACCCACTCAACCTTGGTGAGGGTAATTCATCATTAATTCAATGGTGAGGTGATGTTATGGAGTGATCTATTGAGGGGATCTCGTTAGTGAGGATATGAAATTAAGCAATATCTATTAGCATGCCTATGCGAGGATGTACGAGGCTATGCAACACTATATGTAGGACCACCCAAGGTACCTTGAAATCACGTTATAAAATCCTAGAGGGCAGAATGGGAGATGGTTTTGTGATGAAAAATAGTTCACAAGAAGGTGTTTTGCAAAGATCTGGTGCTTCATGGAGTAGAGAGACTCTGTGAAAGGGTTTTCTTCACAAAGCAGAGTAACCCAGACTAGGAGTGGAGTATAGATGAATATGAAGGGTGCTTCACGAAGTGAAATGGATTTCATGAAGTAAGACTTCACAGTGCAAGGATAACCTGAAATGCACGACATTACGAAGAGATGTACTTCATGAAGCACAATGATCCTACAATAGCATGGGGTCTACATGTGCATGGAAGGTACTTCATGAAGCATGAGTGCTTTTCGAAGACCCGAGTTATCTTAGGGATGTTCTTCCTTTTAGATGGCCCATGGTATTTATGAAGGGAATCCCTTTAAGAGGAGGGGTTGTATTTGAGCTAAGGGAAAGGTATTTCTCAATGGACACATACATAAAAGAGAACATTTTTTAAAATATTTCATTGAGAAGTGGGTGATTCACGATTTGTGATCTGAGAAGCATAATGGTCGATGTTTCATTTTTTTTGGGTCTGAGGGATGCTCAATATTTATAGGAAAGAGGCAGCATGATGCTATTCAAACTCGTTGCAAAGCCATGTAGCACTTTGTGATTGAATGTGTATTGCGTAAAGTTTTTCGTAACTGTGGAGTCGACTGTCATCCCCTCCTCGAGGTAGAGACCTCTTTAATTCCATCTACAGAGCTAATGGATTCACCTTAAATTTGTAAGAGAACATAGTGGTGATCTGGTTCCCTCCACGGTGCAATGATTCCTATTAATTTCATCATAACCATGAAGCCTTCTGCCTCTTTACTCTGCGAGGATCATAGAGGGGGTCGGGGATTTGCAAACGTTGTGGTGCTGAATGGATCTATGATGTACAAGCTGTTGAAGGGCTCTATGAAGGATCTTAGTGAAGAATCCCTTTTGGCATTGTTGTGATCTTTGTGTATTTTTCCTCTACACACATTTTGGCACCAACACCGCTGTTGGACGATTCATCATCACAAGCGACCATCATGAGTCACTGCTGGATGAGTCACTATTGCGAGTCACCATTGGACGAGTCACCATTGTGAGTTACAATTGGATGAGTCTCTATTGGTGACCAACCATCAACCACTAACCATTGCGACGCACTTTGGAAACTCACAGTTCTGAGCTACCAGTGGATGCCACACATTTGGGAGTCACCATTTGCGACCTACCATTAGAAAATCAACGTCACGACTTACCGTTAGGATCTACTAATGGATGAATGATAGTTGGGAGTCACCATTGGATGAGTCACCATCACGACCTAACACACCCTCCTACCGGTGTGAGTCACCATTGTAACTCAGTAGTCTGACCCACTGTTAACTGATCTACCATTGGAAAATCTAGATTTTTGAAAAAATCTTGAAATGTGTCATAGTTACCTCCCAGAACTACTTAAATACCATATTTTCACAATGTAATGGTCTAGGGGGACCGAGATATTATATATTCCTTCTAGGATCCATTTCAAAACAATGTGATACAATTTATTAGATCATAACACTATAAAACTTAATGTATAATCTCAAAAAAAGTGAGATACATAACATAAATTGAAAAAAATTTGTGTATCTAATCTCAAAATCACAAACAGGGTTTATTTGGGATGTCTTTCTATAATTATCCTCATCATATGTAATAGGTTTATTTTCATTGATTTATATTTTCTAAATCTAGTTTTCAATGTTTCTACTAAACGTGTTCTAATAACAACAATAACACCAAGATCGTAGAATCTTAGAGCTGGTCCATTACTTATTCTAACATTAGAATAAATACATGAAAATTGAATCCCAACGGATTGAATAAATTAACATTTTTTGAAAGTATATACATATATGATACACATTTTATATTGAAATAGTCAATGAAAACTAATACAGTACGAATTAAAATACTCAGTATCCATGAAAACTCAGTCCAAGAATTCATCTTCATATCCTGGGGAAAGAAAAAAAGGGTGAGCTCAAAGACTCAATAAGGGATAACTACAATGAAAGATAATTTGAATCAATTAGAATAAATCAACTTTTTAAGGTAAAAAACTAAGAAAACATACCATTAAAATAACTGGGTAAGGAATAAACAATATGGGAAGATAAATAACATAAACACATTACATCTAATCAATAGTATAAAAATGAAATGTATCCAATGATTTTGTCATTGTGAAAATACTATGGATAATAATAAATTAATTATAAATGAATAAAATTCATTAAAATTGGACTTCATTTATTTGTTACATGATCAACAATACCATCAAGATCAATTCTCAAGTTTATATAAACTACTTAGATTTGGCCAACTGGTTCATCCCATGAGTCTATTATTGCATCAAGGGGATTTCTATAACCACCCCCACCCGTTTCTTCCAGTATAAAGAATTCTTCTTATAATAAATAATCAATTTAATTAATAAAAAATTCTCCTTTTCACAAAATATCCATATTTAATAAGAATTATAGATGAATCAATATTTCCAAAGTTATTTAAATATAATTCTAAATAAAAATCGCATATAAAAATGGTTTATGGTTTCAGAAATAATAAAATATATTATTCAATAAAATGGATATCTCAAAGAATTTTATTTTCTAATGGAAAATGATTTTGAGAAAGTGATTGTTTTATGAGAAGGTTAAAAATCACAATAGAAAGTGAGATTACAAGATAACTTTTACTAGATGGTAATTTTAAAGTTAATATCACTTTATTGACAAAATTCAAAGAGAAAAATTAAATAAAAAAATATAAAAGGATTAATTATATATTATAACAAATGGGGTATTATATACACCATATAAAACATGTAAGTGGAAAATATTACATTTATCTCACAAATGTAAATAGTGAGGTGAAAATCCCTTACCTTACACTATCTTTTGTTTCAATGATCCTTAAATTATTATATAATGGTTTTAAGAATGTAATCATACTAAAATAAATACATATTAATTTCTATGATTTAATATATATTCCTTTGAAAACAAATTATAACCTATTAATTAATAATATTTTATCATTTTCATCATTTCGGGTGTTAATTGACTTTCTTTTCAAATTTTTTTTGACTTGTTAGTTTTGTTCCTATTAACTAGATCATGATTTCATCATATCAATAATTTTAAACATGAATTAGATATAATATATATTTATTTATAAAAATCACTAAAATTTGGAGATAGGAAATGAAATGCATCGTTGATTGAGACGGTAGGCCTCACATAAGCATGAACGCTACTTCCATTCCTTTATTGTATTAAAAGAATAAGAAGTAAATGAGATATATATGTATATAATAATTAAATTATAATATTTTTTTCAAAAATTTTGCATTATATTTTTAATATAATCCTTAATACATTCTAGGTATAGCGTAAAGGAACCACATTTCTTTGAGGAGGTGGTAGTCCACACGTCCACAAATGAGGTTATCATATTCCCACAAAATGGAAAGCTTAAAGGTATTTGTTACATAAAAAATACATAAGAACAAAGACAGTATAAATATCATATATATGATATATAAAATATACATCCATCATTATTTCAAATCTTAAATTTTTTAATTGGAAGAAAAAATAACATCAGTTCGTCAGGTGGTAGTCCGCCATGCATAAGAATAATGAATGTGTATGCCATTTTATGGATGAATGTGAAATTATAGGTAAAAATATTGGAATAAAAACATCTCATAATATTGAATATACTTATGTAATTGTATAATTTTGTTATAAAAATAATTTAAGGGGTAGAGAAGTCAATTAAACAATAGTTATCGTTGAAGAACATTACCTCTTATTCAAGAAACTTCTTTTTGAGGAGAGTGGTGTCTTTAGAATAAAATATTAAATAAAATAATATATGAATGGTAATGGTTCTATAGTGACCTTTTGAAATTATAAATCATATATAAATATAAAAATATGGGTTTCATACTTCAAATCATTTTTATAAATATTATTACATAGTTTATTAAAAATAAAAGTTGAAAAAATGGTTATTTTGAGGAATCACCTTTGAATTTAGGTATTAGAAAATGATTTTTAGGTTTGGAAATTATGTTTACCCTATCATAATAATTAATTTATCAAATTGAATATACCATATAATAACATAGTTCTATTAATTATTAGATCATTATTACAACATCAATGATTTAATTTAAGACATAAGGGTTTGGTGAAAAACTGTATTTTTACAATTCCTCAAAAAATTAACATATTTCAGAAAATTAGCAAAAAAATCACCCATGGAAAATTTCAATATGATTATTTCAAAAATGATGATAATTTTATCCAAATAAATTTATATCAATTTAAATTATAAATATTAATTTAAAAATCAGTATTTTTTTGAAATTCATTAAAATAATTTTTATTAAAAACATGCCTATATTTTCTTTGAGTTTTTTTAATAATGATATTTTTTTGGAATTTTAATTTATATATTTACTTATATTACTCATGAAAAATATTATTTGTATAAAAATTTATTATTTTGAGGTTAAATGTAAATTCCAATAGTGATGTTATAATTCCTCAATGACTATGTTACTACTTCCAAGGGTTATTGTACTATTCAAACAATCACATTATATTCTAATAATAAACCATTAATTTTTTGACTCAATATTTACATAAATTACTCCCAAGTATAAAGATTATAATTTTATAAGATATAGATTTATTTACTAATATTTTGATTCATATCTATAGTGTTTGATGTCGGTGTGATAATTCTATGAGATTGGGGTGATCCATATTTTTAAATTTTAGATTTTCTATTATATATTTTATATTGATGTAATATTTGTAATTTTCATTTTCTTTATAGTTGAATAATGTAATAATATTAATCAATGATATAATTTGTTATCAATTTATTTATGTGATACATCTATATAATACTATATAGTACAATATATAGAATTTTTATTTCAAGAGACAAATATAATTTAAAAAATTTGGGTCGTTACATTATTCCCCCCTTTAGAAATTTTATCCTCAAACATTCAGCTCATATTTTTGGTTGAAAACAGGTGAGGGTAATTTTATATAATTTTTTCCACTAGTTCCCAAGTCACATCTTCATACTTATGATTTCATTACAATATTTGGAAAAGGTGGTATGTCGTGTTTCAATGAAAATTTTCTCTATAGTCCAAGATATTTAGTGGCTTGTCTTCATAAGTGAGGATATTCTATATTTGTATTACCATAGGATTCTGCACACATGAGGGGTCATGTATGTACTTCATTAGGAGATATATTTAGAACACATCATGAACTTTAACCATATTTAGTGTAAGTAATATCCAATAGTCTACTACTCAAATGTGATCAATTATCTAAAAGGGGATAATGTACCTAGGGATGAGATTCCATTTCTTTTCAAACCTCATGACTCTATTTCATGGTGATATTAAAATGAAAATATTATCTTCAACTTCAAACTCCAAATCCCTTCATCTGTTGTCAGCATATCTCTTTTCCTGACTCTGATAAGCTTTTATATGATGCTGGATAGCAAGAACCTTCTCTGCCATCTCTTTAAAATGATCAGTTCCAAGAAACTTTCACTTACCAACATCATCCCAAGAAGTTGGAGTAATACATCTCTTCCTATGCAGAGCTTCATATGGATCCATTTGTATACATGAGTGGATTATATTGTTATATGGGAACTCAAAAAAGGTAGAGGTTGTTCCCATCCATCTCTAAACTTTAGTGATTAGGCACTCTAATTTTCTTTAATTGTCAGAATAGTCCTTTCAGATTAGACATCAATCTACGGGTGATAAGCCATGCTTAAATTTGATGTTTTACTTTAATAATTCCAAATAATTATACAAAATTTAGAGGTAAACCTGGGATCATGATCAAATATGATCAATAGTATAACCCCATATATCCTAACCATTTCATTTAGATATATTTTTGGAATATTTTCATTCAAGAAATCTTCTTGAATAGTGAGAAAGTGGACAATATTGGGGAGCTGATGCACCACAACCCAAATTGAATTGTCTTTTTTGGATGTATTCAAGAGACCAATTAAAAGTCTATAGTGATATTCCCCCATTTCCAGGAGGGTATAATAATTGAATTTATCATTCCTTTTGAATTATCTCCCTATAGATTAAATTCTTTAGTTTATAGGAACCTTGATATATACTATGAATTCTCCATCTACATGTTTTCTCACTAGAAGTGATTTTGAAGATCACATTACATAATGATACTTCCTATATGGATAAAGAAAGGTGTGCTATGTGAATTATTGAATAGATAATTTATTATATATGGTATCAAATTAACTATGTGTATATTTGTAATCTAAATCACACCATCATCATCAATGTGGAACTTTTGTAACTTCCATTCCTTTACAACTATCACCTTCTTATGAATCTTCTGATAATACCCTTGAGCCTCCTTAATCTTATCAAGGATAGATGGTTAGGAAATCATTTAGGGAAGGTATGATTTATTCCTTTCCATTGTTATTTCAAGACATATCATTCTCATATCCATGATGATAGGGAATTTTTAAATCTGTTTCATGGATAGAGTAGCATGTTCTTTTATTATAAGAGCATATGTTACCTTATTATCCTTTCCCGAATGACCATGACTAGAGAAATCATAGTCCTTGATTGTATCTAAACATATTATTTGATGCCTATTTGAATCCTTCTCTATTAATATATACATTATACACTTATGATCAATATATATGTCACACTTCTCACCATAGAGGTAGTGCCGCCAGATTATCAAGGAAAATATCATAGCTACAATCTCAAGATCATATATTTGGTAGTTTTTCTCATGTATCATCAATTTTAGTGCGGCATATTGTATCACATTTTATTTTCTTACATGACTTCACATCCCAATAAACTCTTCAAAGAATCATTATATATCAAAAAACCTTCTCTACTTATTGGTAGTGTGAGTAAAAGCACACTAATTAACCACTTCTTGAGATCCTCAAAGCATTCCTCGCATTCTTCTATCCAGATATATTTTACCCCTTTGTGTTCTAACATAGTTATTTATCTATAAAATCAAGAAAAAAATCTGAAAAAACACAATTAAAACCCTCATAATATAAGAAAGCTATGTGTTTTTGTGACACTAGTGGGTATGGTCCATTCCTTGATTGCTTTTCTCTTTGAAGGGTCAACCAAAATTCCCTCACTTGTGATCACATTCCTCAAGAATATGACATATTGCATCCAAAAGTCAAAATTTATGCCTATATTTTCTCCTTCCATAGTGTGATTAGAAAAATTCTTATTTTCTATTAAAATTCAACCTTTATCTTCCAATAAAAGACAATATCATTGTTAAATAGAATGAAAAAAATTTATTGGGTACTCTCTAAAGACTATATTCATAAAATTCATAATGACAAAATTAGTATTTTTATGTAAAAATGGAATCACTATGAGCCCAAAGTGCCCATAAATTTTATGGAAGGTTGTCTTATTAATATATTCCATCTTAACCGTCAGCTAATTATATTTGTCATGACTCGTCCTCGGGGCCCGTTCCGTGACTACCCCAAGACCGCTTTCCATAGGCCAGGGGCTGCCGACTAGCACCAAAAAAGTAGATCCCAATAACTGGGAAGGCATTGCCTTTATAAAGGTAAAAAAACATCACAGAGTACAAGAGGAAGTAATACACTATGTACAAAAGGAAGTGCTGGAAAGTAAGTGGTCTAGAATACAAACCCAAATGAAAGTTCATCTACAACTGAATGAAAGTACAACAGAAAAGAAAAACAACTGGAAGAAGAGAAACATCTCCTGGGTCGTCCACCTTGGATCCTACCTGACGGGTAGGTACAGATAGCCTCCACAACACTCTCGCCTGTCAAACTCCTCCGAGTTTCGTCTCTTCATGAATTCCACCACCAGATACTGACTCTTCATGAGGTCCACCTCCGGGTACCGTCCAGTTCTTGAACACTCGGCCACCGTCAGCACTGCCCGTAGTCTGCAACCAACACAACGAGGTGCGGGAATAGCCCGTGCAGGGGGAGTATACGATACTCAGTAGGGACCCCGAGACCCTCAAGGTCTCACTAAATCCAACAATGATAACCACAAAGAAGGATCTCAATAGATAACCCTTACTTGGGTATAATCCCATACTTATACCTAAGTTATCAAGTAACCCATCTCAATCATGAGGAAACCCAAAGGTTTTGAAATCAACGGATAACCACTACCTAGGTATATTCCCATACATATACCTAAGTTATCAAGTGACCCATCTCAATCATGAGGTAAACACAAAGGTCATAGACTCAGCTCAAACCAGTATTTTCATTATTGAAACCGTAACTGCTAAAGAGCCTCGTCTCTGGAGTGTTCCGTGATCCTGCCACAACTCCAAGGTACTTCTCACTAACCTAAGACTGCTGAAGTACTCCTCCTGTCGATTACCGTGGGTCAGCCAACCAAACACAGTTGTGCTTCCCGTCGGGGTCTGCCACCCAAACACAGTAGTGCATCCCCCTAATAGCCTGCACATGTGCTCTCCGGTCGAGTACCGCGGGTCTTCACCCAAACTCATTAGTGCTCCATCCGCCATGGGTCTGCACCCAAACAAAGTAGTTCTCTGTCCACTGGGCTAGTCGACTCACTCCAAGTCGAGCCGGTCAAGCAGTCGTCGGGTCTCACCCGGCTACATGGTCTCCATACTCCGTACGCTTGTCTTCGGGAGGGTCCGCTCCACGAGCTACTGGTTGATACTCCATGTATCAAAAAGTCCCATGAAAAGTATCTCAAGGACCGCATCGTCATAGGGGTCTCAATGCAATAGACGACGCGTCAATCAGACGCCCGGTCTGTGAGTCATTAGCCTTTTCATCCTAGGATCCCGATTGGTTTCGTGTGCGAACCAACTCGGCTGTATCTCAACTGTACCCCAAACTCTCATAGGGTAAACTCAATGGGACCGTTCCTCAACTTGATCACAAACGCTGCTAACAGTTCAACAAACGGACGTCCGGTCTGAAGGTTATCAGCTTTTCCGTTCCAGGGGCCCGGTTGGATTTCGGGTACAATCCAACCCGGCCACTATCCAACTACATCCAAATCTTAGGCGAAGTATTCCAAAAGTTCCGTCTCATCATGAGGAATCCAACAAAGTCGACAGCACGTCAATCCGACGTCCGAAGCTCAAGTTATAAGCGTTTCTGCTTTGAGGGCCCGGTTGGTTTCAGGTTCGAAACAACCTGGACATACCCAATGTTCTCTGAAAACCTTTGTGTAACATACTGAAATGACCGCCTTGATCCAAGGATCACATCACAACTTCCAGTGCGTCGATCGGAGGTCCGTAGCCCATGTTATTGGCAAATTACTGAAAATAGTATGAAAATAGGGGGTTTGAGCCCGGTCCGACCCGGCTCGAGACCCCCTGGGTCGCCCCGAACCGGGTCAACCTGACCCCAGTCCGGGTCTGGCCCGGCCTGGCCTACACGGCCCGGCCCATCCTGGGCATGGTGCAGCCTGGCCCGGCGGCCGGTTGGCCTGCCACGCTGGCGCGACCCGCATGGCCTACTCATCTGGCCGAGCTGAAAGGAACAGGGGGCGCGATGCCCCCTGATTGATGACCCCCCCCACGTGGGGGCCTCTCTCCTTCTAGCCAGGGGTTACGAACCCCCGGTCTCCTCGATCAGCCGGCCTGGCTAGTCGGCCGTGTTGCTGCCACGGGACCGCCGGGGTCCCGTCCTCCTACGCCGGTGTGCCGGAGGCCGGTAATCCGGCCGTCGCTCCCTGATCCACCGCTGCCAAATGTCGCGGCCTTGGTCCAATCGGCCTCCCACGACGGCGTCACGCCCCTCCGCCGTGGCCCCTCTCCGGCCGTGGTGTCTTCAGAGTTCTCCAGCACGGTGCGACGACACCACGTCCTAACTCCAGCCGCAGGTTCGTTTGTCCTCAACAGTGCGACGTGACAGTGTCGTGCATCTTCGCCACATTTTCCCATGTTACCGCGTGGTGCCGTTGCACTGCGCCGTCTTCTTTCGAACAGCAACAAACATAATCATCAAGGGGGAGGAGGGTCGGCCGTGTTCATGCGGTACAACCTCCTCCCATTATTACGATAACAGGCAGCCTATTTAGAAAACTATGAATGACGAAGAAGTATTCACGAAGATGAAATTAACCGCTACCTTGCAAAGACGTCGCATGTCGTCGAGCTTTGGAAAGAGGCATGTGTCGCGATGATCGGACGTCATGGAAGATCGGTGCCGATTCCGTTGAGGTCAGAGGGTGAGTCGTCATCGATGGCGACGTTCCCCACGGTGGTGTCTCCTCCCTTGATGCGGAGGAAGAGGAAAAGAAGGCACGTCGTCGGTGACTTCGCGTTCTCTGTCGTGGCGTTCTTCGTCGAAGGCATTGTTCTTTGTCAAGAATGTTCTTCATCAGAAGGAGGGAGCTCTTCTCGATTCACGATGGTTGATCGCTTGACGAAGAAAGGGAAAGCTCCATTGTTCCATAGACGTTGCTGCGGGATGACGACATCGCTTCGTCAAGCGTCGAGAAAAAGGAAGCTGTGGTTCGCACCGATGTTCTTCGCGTTCTTAATCGATGAGGATGGAGTTCTTCGTGGAAGGATGAAAATCTTCAAAAACAAGAACTCTCCCAAAAATTCAACACAACAAGCTAAACCCAAATAAAATAATACACCTCTTCTTTATTATCCAAGGAATGCATTTCAAAAATCCAAAATTCAAAACCTAACATACTTAATTAATTGAACTTAAGTTGTCAAATTAATTAGTGTTTAGGTGGAATGAATTAATGTGGGAGGTAAGAAGGGGAGGAGTCACTTAATTAAAAAGGGCTTTAGAGGAGTTAGGGAATTTGAAAAGGTGGGGGCTCATGTGGGCCTCACCTCACCATTAATCCTCTCATGGGACGTTAACAACTGGTGGGTCCCAGTCCAACTCCCACACCTAGGATCTAACACTTAGAAAAGTGAAATTAAGTTGAGACACAACTTTATTTCACTTAAACTGCTTAGTGATGAAATAAAAATAAAACAATTATATTTTTATTCCCCACTTTTTCTTACATCAACACCCAGGCAAACACACCTTCGGAAAAGGTGATTCTATGAAATTACCGGCACTGCGGTTTCATCGGTGCCCTCAGATTTTGATTCCGAGCACCAGTTCAAGAGTTAGAAAAACCCACTCGTTCGTTCACTGAACGTACCCGAGCTAAACTTCGAAAAATGATTTCAGGCACACCGGGCCTCATAATCAGGTGCCGTCAGAAGCCGTAGTCTCGTAAAATAAAAAAAAGAAATTAAAAATAAAATTCATTGAAATTTATCGGTATTTATATCACTCCCACCTCAGGGATTTACGTCCCCATAATGCTATAACACAAACTAGGGAAACAAAAGTGGTACTGAGCACGAAAATGAGCCTACTGCTCCCATGTGCTCTCCTGGTGGTTCCCGAGATACTAGTGAAAGCGCACCTGAGGAATTGACCGTCCACGTAGGACCTGCTCCTATTGATCCTTGTTCTCCACTAGAACCTCTGTGAATGTCACCCCGTCATCGATGTCCAACTCCCTACGGTCGATGATGTGTGAAGGATCATGCACGTATCTCTTCAGCTGAGATACATGGATGATATTATGCACCTAGTGCAACTGAGGTGGAAAGGTCAAGCGGTAAACCACCTCGCCTACACTATTGAGGACCTAGAAAGCTCCGTTGAACCTCAGAGATAACTTACCACCTCGGCCACATCTCCGTAAACCTCGTCGAGGTGAGACCCATATAAGGACGTGGTCGTCATCCTCGAACTCTAGAGGCCTCTTGTCAGCTCTATTGGATGTGGTGCCGCAACCCTGGTGAAACCTGGCACAAAGGCAAGTTTGTCCATATCCTGAGTGATCGAATGCACCCTTTTATAAATGATTCCATCCCGTGCTGCCTGGGTTTTCCTTTTTCGCCGACCAAGGAAAACCCCATCCCAAAGTTGTCGATAAACCACAACCTTTTTGCCTAATACAGTTAATATGACCATGAACTGTGAATCCAATCCATACCAAGACCAACATCGTAAGGCCTCGACGCTACCACGAAGAAATTCGAACCGAAACTCTCTCCTCGTGGGTCAGATCACACCGTCGGCGTAAGTGTGATTATCGAGTCTCCTCCCAAAGGTATCTCCAAATGTGAGGGTAAAGTCCACAGCGTACCGGAAATTCTAGGTATGGGACAAGATTCATGGATGGAAGGAATTATTCATATCAACGTATGTTACTACGACAGCTAGTTGTGGACACAGACTATCCCTTGAATTATTTTTAGAGCCATTGGGTCACAGTCCTTGACCACATGCAGCTACTCTCTTCCCCTGCCCTCCAGCTCCCTAAGCCTGGCGGGGGCTACAAAGGCGGGTGATTGTAACATGTTGAAATGTACACCACCTCATGCTTCTCTCCTAGCACTGCCTCCACGTCTACTTCTTCGTAGACTCATCTGTACTTTTTTACTTCCTCTACTTGATACATTTTACACACCCAAGTCTCTGAGACTGGCGCCAGTTTCCAGCTTTCCCACTTCTAACCTTCACTGACTGCATCCATTCAGAAAAATAATTCTCAACCACAAAGGTTCTTTCAAGAAGCCTAGCCTAAGTAGGAATTCATAGAGAAAAGGTGCTGGCTCAGATGTCCAAGCCCTGAAGCACCGATCACATCGCATTCATCGAGTACCAATAATGGTTTGGTACACCCTGATGAATTCTCAGCTACCGAAATGTCGTCCTGCCAAAGCTGTATAAGCTCTAGAAAACTCTCAACCACCTCCTCAAGCCAGTCCTCATCTGGCTGTGAGTCGGATCGCCTCGGAACTTGAGGGTATCTGATGTTGGAACACGTGTAAAGCAGTAAGCCTACATGTGTCACCTACCGGTACCGCCAGTTGTAACTGCTGACCAACAGGTAGTGATGTATAGCTAGCACACTACCCAAAGGCACTTTCTGAGGAATATGTCCACATACTGAAGCCTCATCAATATGTGGACCATCCTCATGGTTATTCAATGGAAAACACTAGTATCCATGTCCACCATCGACTCTACTGATGTCTTAGTTAGGCGGAAAACTCTAGCAATCGCCCCCAGCCAGTGCTCTGCTGTCTGAGAAATTTCCGCGCATCGTAACCTCGGAGGCCGCTGCTGCTGGAACTCGTGCAACGCGCTCTGCCAGCGTGCACAGTTCGCTAGTATGGTTGGTGGCATCTGCTGCCCAATAGGTGTTGGTGTTGCTAGTACACCACTCGAGGGTTCCAACATAGTAAAAAGGGCCTCGCATCGGAGCCTCATCGCTCGGTGGGCCGTCATCGAGTACTCTCTCGGAAACTCCAACTGACTATCTGCGTGGTAACATCCTGAACAGATGCGACATGGTCAACAATTTATAAAAAGTGAGCTGACCTAGTTTGAGATAACTTTAAAACTTTTGGAAACAGACACACAATTAGTGTTTTCGTGCACAAAGTCGGAAATTAGAAGTCAGGGTCCTGGTGTATGGATACGTCGGCCGCCACACCAACACTAGACTCCCTGAACTGAAACCCACACTGGGTACCCTTAACACTATTACTTCACAGATAGGGAATATCAGAGTAATAATTTATACGGTAGAACCTAACTCCTCTGATACCAATTTTTCACGACCCGTCCTCAGGGCCCGTGCCGTGACTACCCCAAACCCGCCTTCCATAGGCCAGGGGCTGGTGACTAGCATCAAAGGCGTAAATCCCGATAACTGGGAAGGTATTGCCTTTATAAAGGTAAAAAGACATCACAAAGTACAAGTGGAAGTAATACACTATGTACAAAAGGATGTGCTGAAAAGTAAGTGAGCCAGAATACAAACCTAATTGAAAGTACAGCTACAACTGAACGAAAGTACAATAGAAAAGACAAAAAGCTGGAAGAAGAGAAACAGCTCCTGGGTCGTCCACCTCAGATCCTACATTAAGGGTAGGTACAGATAGCCTCTACAATTCTCTCACCTGTGAACCTCCTATGAGTGTCATCTCGTCGTGAAGTCCACCTCCGGATACTGACTCGTCGTGAGTTCCACCTCTGGGTACCATCCAGTCCTTGAACACTCGGCCTCCGTCAGCACTGCCCGTCGAATGCAACCAACACAACGAGGTGTGGACATAGCTCATGTAGGGGTGAGTATACAATACTCAGTAGGGACCCCGAGACCCTCAAGGCCTCACTAAACCCAACAAGGATAACCACAAATAAGGATCTCAATAGATAACCCTTACTTGGGTATAAGCCCATACTTATACCTAAGTTATCATGTAACCCATATCAATCATGAGGAAACACAATGGTTATGAAATCAATGGATAACCACTACCTAGGAATATTCCCATTCATATACCTAAGTTATCAAGTGACCCATCTCAATCATGAGTTAAACATAATGGTCATAGACTCAGCTCAAACCAGGATTTTCATTATCGAAACCGTAACTGCTAAAGAGCCCCATCTCTGGAGTGTACAATGATCCTGTCACGACTCCGAGGTATTGCTGACTAACCTAACACTGCTGAGGTGCTCCTCCTGTCGATTACCGCGGGTCATCCACCCAAACACAGTAGTGCTTCCCGCCGGGGTCTGCCACCCAAACACAGTAGTGCATCCCCCCTAATAGCCGGCCGACTAGTCGAGTACCACAGGTCTGCACCCAAACTCAGTAGTGCTTCGTCTGCCATGGGTCGGCACCCAGATAGAGTAGTCGTCCGTCCACTGGGCTAGTCGACTCACTCTAAGTCGAGTCGGTCAAGCAGTCGTCAGGTCTCAGCCGACTACACGGTCTCCATACTTCATACGCTCGTCTTCGGGAGGGTCCGCTCCATGATCTACTGGTCGATACTCCAAGTATCAAAAAGTCCCATGAAGAATTATCTCATAGACCACCTCGTCATAGGGGTATCAATGAAACAGACGATGCGTCAATCGGACGCCCGCTCTGTGAGTTATTAGCCTTTTCATCCCAAGGGCTCGGTTGGTTTCGTGTGTGAACCAACCCGACCGTATCTCAACTGTACCCCTAATTCTCATAGGGTAAACTCGTAGGGACAATTTCTCAATATGGCCACCAACGCCGCTGATGGTTCGTCAAACGGACGCCCGGTTTGAAGGTTATCAGCTTTTCTGTTCCAGGGGCCTGGTTGGATTTCGGGTACAATCCAACCCGTTCACTATCCAACTGCATCCAAATCATAGGCTAAGTATGCCAAAAGTTCCGTCTCATCAATAGAAATCCAACAACGTCGACGACACATCAATCGGACGTCCGAAACTCATGTTATAAGCGTTTCCGCTCCGAGGGCCCGGTTGGGTTCAGGTTCGAACCAACCTGGCTGTACACAAAGTTCTCCGAAACCCTGAGTGAAATATAAAGAAATGATCGTCTCGATCCAAGGATCACATCACAACTGACGGTGCGTCAATTGGAGGTCTGTAGCCCATGTTATTGGAAAATAACTGAAAATAGTCCGAAAAGAGGGGGTTTGGGCCCGGTTCGACCCGGCCCGAGACCCCCTGGGTCGCCCCGAACCTGGTCGACCCGACCCTGGTTTTGTTTTGGCCCGTTGGGGCGCGGTCTGGCCTAGCCTGGGTGCGGCCCAGCCCGGCCCGCGTGGCGTACTCGGCTGGCCGAGTTGAGAGGAACAGCCCCCCCTCCCCCATGGGGGCCGCCCTCCTTCCAGCCGGGGGTTACGAGCCCCTAGTCTCCTCGATCGTCCGGCCCAGCTGGCCGGCTGTGCTGCTGCCACGGGACCCCCGGGGTCCCGCCCTCCTACACCGGTGTGCTGTCAGCTGGTAGTCTAGCCGCCAATCCTTGATCCTCCGCGGCCACAGGCCGCAGACATGGTCCGACCGGCATGGAGTGATGGCGCTGCTCCCCTCCGCCGCGGCCCCGCTCCGGCCGCGGTGTCTTCGGAGTTCTCTGGGGAGGCATGATGACACAGTGGCCCGACTCTGGCCATGGGTTCTTTTGTCCTCAATGGTGCGGCGCGACGGTACCGTGCATCTTCTCCACATTTTCCCATGTTACCGTGCGGTGCCATTGCACTGCGCCCGGCTTCTTTCGAACCGCAACAAAAATAATCATCAAGGGGGGGGATGGTCGGCCATGTTCGTGAGGTCCAACCTCCTCCCATTATTGAAATAAGAGGTGAACTATTTAGAAAATGATGAATGGTGACGAAGTATTCACGAAGAAGAAATTAACCCCTACCTTGCAAAGACGTCACACGTCATCGAGCTGTGGAAAGAGGCATGCGTCGCGATGATCGGACGTTGTGGAATATCGGTGCCAATTCCGTTGGTGTCGGAGGGTGAGTCATCGTCGATGGAGACGTTCCCTATAGTGGTGTCTCCTCCCTTGACGCGGAGGAAGAACAAAAGAAGGAATGTCATCGGTGACTTCGTATTCTCCGTCGTGTCATTCTTCATCGGAGGCGTTGTTCTTCATCAAGAACATTTTTCGTCAGAAGGAGGGAGCTCTTCTCGAATTATGACGGTTGATCGCTTGACGAAGAATGGAAAAGCTCTGTTGTTCCATAGACATTGTCGCGGGACGACGATGTCACTTCGTTAAGCGTCGAGAAAAAGGAAGCTGAGGTTGGCACCGACATTCTTCACGTTATTAATCGATGAGGATGGAGTTCTTCGTGGAAGGATGAAACACTTCATAAACTAGAACTCTCCCAAAAATTCAATATAACAAGCTAAACCCAAATAAAATAAGACACCTCTTATTTTATTACTCATTCCATGCATTTCAAAAATCCAAAATTCAAAACCTAACATACTTAATTAATTGAATTGAATTTTTAAAATTAATTACTGTTTAGGTGGCATGAATTAATGTGGGAGGTGAGGAGGGGAGGAGTCACTTAATTAAAAAGGGGTTTAGAGGATTTAGGGAATTTGAAAAGGTGGGGGATCGTGTGGGCCCCACCTCACCCTTAATCCTCTCATGGGAAGTTAACAACCGCTGGGTCCCACTCCAACTCCCACACCTAGGATCTAACACTTAGAAAAGAGAAATTAAGTTGAGACACAACTTTATTTCACTTAAATCGCTTAGTGAAGAAAAATAAAAATAAAACAATTATATTTTTATTCCCCACTTTTCTTACATCAACATCCGAGAAAATGCACCTTCGGAAAACGTGTTCCTAAGTAATTATCGGCACTGCGGTTTCATTGGTGCCCTAATATTTCGATTTCAAGCAACGGTTCAAAAGTTAGAAAAACCCGCATGTTCGTTCACTGAACCTACCCGAGATAAACTTCAGAAAATGATTCCTAGCACACTGGGCCTTGGAATCAGGTGTCGTCAGAAGCCGCAGTCTCGTAAAATTCCAAAGAAATTAAGAAAAAAATTCCCTTGAAATTTCCAAGTCTTTACAATATTCATAATGATGGTCCACCTTTTAAAAGTACTATCTTCCTCGTAGATGATTCAGAAAATCAGCACGCTTGGGTTGGGGATACATTTTATTTATATTGATCTTGTATATCTCCTAGTAATCAATACTAAAACCCATTGATCAATCCTTACTCATGAAAAAGAGCACCGAAGAAATCCAAGGAGATGTTATAGGGTGTATAAACCCCTTGTTCAAATGATCTTGAAGCAGGTTCTTTAACTACCCATGTTTGTTCAAGGCCACATTTTAGGGGAATTTGGAGATAGGGTTGGTTCCAAGTATGAGCTCTATTCAAAAGAATACCTCATAATCTAGGGTAGATCCAAGTAAATCATATCGAAATACATCAGTATATTATCTAACAATTGTAATCTCCTCCACATTGATACCTTTTATTGACTCAACAATTTTGGAAATGTATTCTTCCTCGCGGGATATCATCACTAACACCATCAAGGGATTAACCAAATAATATTCTTGATATTAATTACATTTTTAGAGGATAATGGAATAGTTAAGAAGATTAAAAGTTAATTCCTTTTCCAGATAGTTAATGTGTGATATATATAAAAATAACCAATACATTCCCAGTATAGATTATAATTAAACCAAGGGATAGATTATGAGATTCAATCGAATAATATTTCCACATATGCTAATAGGAGTAGAGTTCATCACATGGGTTTCAATGATTTCACCACTAGGAGTTTTTAAAGATATTTCTATGTCAAGGTATCATGGAATTGGTTCAATAGTTATAGAAAAATTATAGGATATAAAGAAATGTGTAGAACCATAATGAAATAAAACATTTTCTGTTCTTTAGTGAATAGAAAGTGCACCACATTTGACTTCATTTTCATGCTCCAATTCATCTGTACTAGTGTTATAATCATTCCCTTAGTCCATTGGCATTGGTGGTGGATGAAACTGATTACCCTTATTGACCTGTGGTTTACTATGATGGATTGTATATTGATATATCTCCCTTTAGTTGAATCATTTAACCATGGTTTTTTAATTAGGAGCTACCCTCCTTTACTCCACCTTGATAACCAAATTCCCCATATATCTCCAACATTCATGAGCATGGTGGCCTTATTTCCCACACTTGAAGAATTTCCCAATCCATTCAAGTCAATTTCCATGATTTTTCTTCCCACCTATTTTTCACGTGGTTGGTTGAAACCTATTTCCCCCTTTTTTCATTTGAACCACCAGCGTGAGACTCCATTATTATCTTCTAATCTCAATGACCATGAGAACAATCTCCATACTCCATATCTATATTGACAGTACATTGAACCAATTCTTCACAACTCGTGATGTCTTAGATTGTTAATGCCTTTCAAAGGTGTGGTTTTAATCCACAAATGAATTTATCTATTTTTCTATCATTGTTGATCAAAAACCCAAGGCATATGTTGAAATACTTATTGTATTGTCCTCATCAACTATATTAGATTAATATTCCTTTTTCTTTAGTTCTATGAATTCCCCAACATTCTTGAAGACTTTGATGGAAATACATGTCAATAAAAATGTTTTTAAAGTCTTAACACTTTATCTTTTCCATTTAATCCTTTGAAATGGTGTTATTTATCAATACCCACCATTTATCAGCTTCTAAATGTAAAAGAAAGAGGACCGAAGACATCTTATCATTCTCAGAATAGTGGAGAAACAAATTTCCCCATTGTGCTAACACAATGTTATGTGAAAATTGGATCCAAAAATATTCTGAGCATCGATGGTCATTTCCACATAAAGAACTTGATAGCTAGATTATCCATATTAGGTGAAGGGAAAAATTCCACATTTCTCATGTTTTTGTTCATATCAGGAGACATCAAGAATTAATTTCTCTAATGTTATGAACTCCACCTCCCATTGTATAGGGAAGTGTCGTTATAGTGAACATTGCATTGTACCTCACATGGGTTGTTGACCTAGTTTCTCCTGGTTGGAACCATTTTCTAAAATAAGAATTGTTTAAAAAACACATATGTCAACAAATCATGAATAAATAATTTATCCTTTTTTATTTTTAACTCTAAGGTCATATCATATGAAATACCAATGTTTAGAATTATTTCATGAAAAAGATTATTGGACGTTTATATGTACTTATACATACACATCTAGTTTTCACTAACTTCTTATAATCCTAATTTCCAAATTAACTAGACCATAGCTCTAATACCAACTATAATGACCTGAATTTTTAATTAGATAACTATTATATCATTTTATGATAAATATCATAATATCGATACAATCCAAGATCTAATGGTTTAGTATATTGGGAAAATTAGTCTCAAACATCACTTTTACATATAACGGTAACATTTTTTAATTCTTTATTCTATATCCTCTTAGTCTCCCTCACATTCTCTATAGTAGAAATAATCACCAAAGGATATACATCAATTAATGGGTGAGTGAAAACCCATATAAAAGGGGGAATAAGGGTCATACAATAATATAAAATGGGTGAGAATAATTATAATAATCATCATATCATATGATTTGGATCATCGTAATCTGGAGGGATATATTTTTCAATGTCATGGAATTGGGTATATGCATAAAAAGAATGATCATTTCTTATTGGTAAAATACCACACATTGTGAATAAATCTAGAACAATGTTCATGCATAACATATGTGAATAATCATAAAATCATATTATTGAAAAAGATAGCATCACATTCAAACATAATAATCATTATCTAATGTGATAAATCACATTACCCAATGTATTGGAGGGTTGTATAATTCTGGGCCAATTTTTCAAATCATAAATACTCAAGATCACACATTCCACATATAATCTACGACAATCATAGTTATTAAATTAAACCATGACAGATAATGGGTTTTATAAATATCTAATAATGAATAATTTCCTGAAAAATATTTTTGGTTACCAAAATAATAAGTGAAAACATACATAGATATAAAACATTATTAATCTAGAGAGTATCAACATGGGTAAGATATAGATTTTTTGATATTCAATCTCTTAAAAAAGGACTGTCTAATTTTTTTAAGATGGAAAATTTATATCACAAAAAGAAAATGGAAAAATATTTTTAAGGAAATAATATAATGATCCATACTATATAATAGAGGATAATCTAAAGAGATGAATTGGGTTTGAGAATCCCATTACCTTAATTACCCTTTAATTTTATCTCTTTTGCATATCCTGAATAATAAACATAATATTACTATTACATAGTTCTAGATGTGAGTTTTGTTAATTTTTCAAATATTTATCCATTATAATTGTCTAACTTTATTTTATATCACTCTATGTTAAATGTAAAATGTTTTTATATCATGTTTTTATTAAATTTTCTTTCATTTTTTTATTTTAGTAATTTTTTTCAAAGTCATTATTATTGGATATAATTAATTTCATAATATTATAATACATTTAATTTCATGTTTATTTATTAAATATAATTCATAATATACTTACAGGATGGTGGTTATATGTGTTGACATGACAATGTATCCGTATGTGGTAAAATGACACTTGGAAGGACATTATCGGGAGCCTAAGAAAAAGATGTTTGAAATTCATATATATCATAAATATGATTCATAATGCATGTAAAAATCATTAATATAAAGTAAAATACATCAAAATTAATTTTAGAATGTTCCTATTTGAATGGGGTGGATAAAAACAAAATAAAAAAAATAAAAAAATAAGATTTAATAAAACCATACATAATACTCAGTGTAGCTTCTTTTACACAACACTAAAACTCCATTGATGTTTAGAGTTGGATTACTGTAGAAAAAGACTAAGTATTATAAGGATATATAATGGAATTATTTTGGTAGATGGATGATTTTTTATGTGTGTGATGAGTGATTTCCCAAGGGGATGGACTGAGATTAATAATATTTGAGGATAAATGTGTTTTTATTATAAAATAATAAATAAAATAATATATGAAAGTTAAAACATGTAACATTGATATTTTGACATTATAGATCATATATAAATATCAATTGATTGGTTTAAATCATTAATTACGCTTTATAATAATAAGTCACTATTTTATTAGAATCGAATGTGGAAAAGAAGAAGCATGGTTATTTTAAGGATTCACTTTGACTATCTGGTATGGAAAATATTTTTTAGGATTGAAAATTACGTTTATTGTATTTTAATGTGTAATTTATAAAAATAAATACACCATGGAATAATTTCATGTAATATAAATTATTGTGTCATTATTACCTCATAAATGATGTAATTTAAGATACAAATATTACGTGAAAAGATGTATTTTTTACTCTTCATCTCTAAATTAATGTATTTCATAAAATTACCAAAAAAATCACCCATGGAAAATTTCAACATGATGAATTAAAAAATGATATTAATTTTATCCAAATAAATCTCATTCACGGGTAATTTTAAATTTAAAAATAAAAATTATGTTTTTTATAAAATATATTAAAATGAATATTATAAAAAATGTTCTTATATTATCATTTAGTTTCATAATCAGGATATTTTTTTTGGAATGATAATATTTATATTGAATTATATTACTCACAAAAAATATTATTTATACAATGAAATATTATTTTTATGTTATGTTACTATTCTAATATCTATGTTATTATTCCCAATGATCATGTCACTATTCCTAATGTCCCTGTTACTATTTCAATGGTCATATTACCTCTTCTTAATAGCATATGTTTATTTCACTATTCAAAATAATTCATTCCAAGGTTATACATTTTACTTTTCTAAGAATTTTATTCATCTACTCATATTTTGTTAAATCTATATTGTGTTGGTCGTGGGTGTGATGATTCTAGCAGTTTGAGGAGATCTGTATTTCCCCATATTATATTTTAAGTTTTACATTTTTAGTCTAGTTGAAAGGATTAATATTTTCATTGGTTCTATAGAATACTAATGTAACTGTATTTATTAAGGAAATAATTTTTTATTGGTTTCTTTCTATGACATATGTGTATAATACTATTTATTATAATACAAAAAAAATTTATTTCTAGTGAAAATTATCTTTTATAATCTCTGGGTAATTTAATGCATAGACTTGTTCTTCATCTTTATAATTCATCCTGACATGGTTATCATCATCTTAGTTTTGAAACCATTTAATCATGTTGAATAAAAATTCATTTTTATATTCATTTATTTGAATAATATCTATAGAATCACTTCAACTTTAAATCACCTCATTTATTATTATATAGAAAAATCATTTTCTATAATTCCTATCTTCCCCCATGATTCCCACATTTATCATAATATTGAATCAAATTTTCAAAATATAATTTAATTCATATTTATTTCTTTAGGATTAATTAATACTACATATTCTCAAAATTCCATACGTGTTAATTGAAAATCATACTCATTACTCATGTAACACTTTCTACATTGTAACATTTATATTGAGCTCTTAAAAATTATTTTTCATACGTTGGAAAATATTACATAATATATAAAACATATTATATGTCCTGTGCAATGTCCAATGAGTTTTCAAACTCCTATATTTTAAGAAAATATTACACATTATGATTGTGCGAGGTATTTCATAAAAATATAAAATAAGAAATACTTGTAAAACATATAAAAAATAACACACATTACTATAACTCATTCCCTTTGTCTAATTTCAGATTTCTCAAGAAGAAATATTAAAAAATTATAAAAATATATTATTGTGTAAAAAATAAACTGATCATCATCCAATATCCAAAAGGGCATTTTAAACACGTCAGAGCATCCTCAAATTGATATTCTTCACTATATAGAACAGTTTTAATGCTCTGCACATCATGGATGTGTTGTCCAAAGGTCTAGAGAACCTTTATACCTTTCAAACTCTATTTCTTATGCTTTTCAAAATGATGATACTTAATCTTCATAACCATAATATTATTGATAATGACTTCTCATAATCAATAAATTTGATTCAGATGAATATCAATTGAATACTTGTCTAATGAATGTTTTTCTATCATGAATCAATAACATGAGAAATAAATAAAGTATCCTCAATTCCAAATCTTTTTTCTAATTATACATTATCACGAAAACATTATCATATTTGTTGGGATCATCCACTATCACCCAATATCAGTATACAATGTCATTCCATAAAATAATGGTATTTAATAAATACAACATAAGATCCCTTAACATATTAAGGATCATTAATATACCCATTTGATTTTTTGGAATGCATTTTAATTATAAGAAATGTGATTCTTCTCCCCTTGTTATGAATCAATGAAAATATAACCATTTATGGATATTTATTATCATCTTTGATTTATGCTTCTCCACTGATTTTAAATTATATATTCTCTACTTTATTTAATGTTATAGTATGACTTCTTGGAATAATTATGAAATCACACTTACCTTTTTGTTGAACAATTATATAATCAACTATGTGTCTACATGGGAATCAATTGGTGTCTAACTTTTTTTATTATCATATGAATAAAATTCTGCAATTAATCTATAGTACATGTTATACAAATCCGAATTTATCTATTTTTAGAAATTTTTAGGATATTATATAGAAATTATATTCCTAAACTCATCTCAATATAAAAATAGGAAAATTTCAACTTATAAATTTTATCATACCCCATTTAAACCTCCATTCGATTTAATAATCACTCCACCTAAATCATCAGATTTTAAATAATCATTGAAAGGAAATGAAAATATTTATTTTTATACCCATATAATAAATTTTAACAGAAAAATATATAATTCAATATTTTAAAAAATGACCACATGAGGTTTCTTGTCATGTATGGTTCCCCTCATGGGAAACACTTAGTCACATGTTTATTATAGTTAATATACTTTAATGAAAACTCTAGGATAGCCAAATAATATTTTTGAATAGTAATTAATTTGTTTGCTTTATGGGAGTATATTTATCATCTCTCTCCTTATAATTACTTTTTAAGACTAACCCAACTTAATTTTTACGTTGTTTTTTCAGTTGTTGGGGGTTAGTATAATCGTCATAATTTAAATTGATCTATAGTGAATAAAAAACAGTCACATTTACTTTGACCGTCATTGTTACAATATTCATTAAAATTATAGAGACATTTTTATCTATTACTAATGTATTGATTTTATTTCTACTGCTATAATTTAAAATATATATATAATATTCTATTTTTAATTCCATTATAGTCCCCATTAATTAAAGGATTTTTTAATCATAATTAGTTTACATGTAGAGAAAACTTTCAATGGATTTGTTATAAATCCTTTAACAATTAAAACGATAGACTATAAAAGTTTTCTTCTTCACCTAAAAAATAGCCATTCCATATATTATAGATTCTATACTGTGATGTTTTTTGGTTGATATACTATTTATTTAGGATATTATTAAGGAACACATTTTAATGAACATGATCACACTAACTGATGATTTTATAGCTAATTTCCGAGAAATTTTCACAATGCATATTTTATAATATTTTGAATTAAAATGTTTACAAGAATGACAAACAACATTAGTAATGAAATCATTTTCCATGTTATGTGTATCCTCATTCAACGAGTTTTCTAGGGATTCATTTATAAATGATTATAAGACACTTTTTCCTCTTTAGAATGTTTTTTTAAAATGGTACTCCCATTAAAATTATTTATAATATGAATCCTTCTTTCCAAATTAATATATTCTTACTCATCATGAGAAATTCATTATTTTCTTATTTGGAATCAAGAACAATGAATATTATATTGAGAAATTTTCTCTCATCCTCCACAATATTCATTATTTATATCATTATTTTATATCATCACAATATGGGCTTCATTTTATTTTCAACCTAATAATATGAAATTAGAAAGAATTTATTTCTACAGTCCATGATTTCCAACTGTTCATCATAGACACTAGTATATTCTTTGTTAATTTCTAAATAACCATTAATGTTTTACTCAAAAGTATTCTTAATCAAAAAATTCTCATGAAAATTCCTTTAAAAATAGTCTTCATGATGGGAAATAATTTCATTCTGTATGTATGTAGATTTTTCATTAACATTAATAATATTTTTTTTTTGAGTTTTTTCAATTTTCTATATTTTGAACAATTCATTATCTACCACATTTTCTTCCAACAATAGTAATGTTCTGACAACAATAGGTCCAATATTAATCAAAAATAAATATTTGAAAACCTTAATGATAATTATAATTAAATAATCATTAAAACAACAATATATGATTTAGAATATTTAAATTGACTCATTATACTTATAATATTCAATAATTGATATCTATTTTTGAAGAAAATTAATCTGAAAAGGTTTATTTTGATTAAATATAACCATTTTTAATTTTAAATTGTATTATCCCTTATTTCTTCTTCAAACTCATACAAAATATCTTTATCCAATCCCTAAATATATTTTCCCAATATTATGGTGATACCTATTTATTCATACTTTTAAGAATAAATTCATTAGCCTCTCATTGAGTATTTTGAACACCATCAATTATGTTTTTATCATTCAGTGAAAAAATTGTTTTCTGTGATGTATATCTATGTGTCTAGTTACATAAGTGTATCAATGATTGGTTGGATGAATTAGTGATGTATTACTTTTTAATTTCCTCTTTAATTAAACCTATAAAAATGGATAAAGTATATATCCTCTATTTATTGAATTACAACCCTTACATGTATGAAATCAGATGAAAGATAAAGAAACCATCGAAGGAATATTACACAGTATGACAAAAATATTGGAAATTCTCCTAAAATAAATCAAAGTGAATTTTAAATATATATTTTCACTTGTAAATGATATTTAATATAATAATAACCATCTCCCATAAATATTTAACATTGGTGATTATAGTTAAGGGATATCATTTCAAAATTCCTCACTAACTACTATAAATTTGATTATACTAGCTCTCACCAGTGTAGGATATCATTATAAATGACCGAGATGACTCATGAACGATCGCATAAGCTATGTACAACTAACATAAAAGTTTTCAAAGAAATAATTCATAAAATGTTCTTTGAAAACGTATGTAATTTTTCGAGATGATCATATCCTTGTTCTTTTAGAGTCATTATTTCTAGAACATCTTCCAAATCTATATCACTAGCCTTAATTACTATATTTCATTGTGATCTTCAATCAAAAAATATCTTCAACTTCCAAGATGCATATTCTTTCTATATTTAATGGATTAATTTTTTTCTTCCTCATCTATACTATTGGATAGTTAATAATAACATTATTATCAAGTTATCAATATAATATAACTACATATTATACCCATTTATTTATATAAAACAATGAATTATGTTTTCTACATATGAACATTGAATCTATACCATAATTCTTAGAATCACAATATTCTTATTTATAAATGATCATCAAAATAATATGGTTTATTATCTCATTCAAACCCCAATTAAATTATTCTTCTAAACAAGGGATTTTGGGATATACATTGTATATAAAAAATACAATGAATATCCTATAAAAAATATACAAGATAATTTAATTTACTCAATATCTACATATAGTAAAATAGTAGATATCAACCCAGTTGTAGCCTCATTTATATAGATCCAATAAATCTAGATATGTATTTTTCATTAATGAACAATTTCACATTCTCTTCTATGTATTGTGACGATATCTCAATTCAAAAAATAATTTATAGATTTTTCTTCACCATTAAAATGTTTTATAGGATGTTTATCTATTCCAAAAGGGGGGAAATATTTATTAGTTTGAATCACAATTCCTTTTTTATAGTTATTTCCATGAAAAAATCCCTATCATGACCTTAGTTTTTATTCCTTTCATGTATTATGACATGGAGACAACATTATCTAGGATTACTATCTTCCTCACCGATCTTTATATTTTTAATAATTTTTGAATCATATGAATGAAATTGAATTTCATAACCATCATTTTTTTGAATTTGAAAATATTATTTATGTTCAATTTTACATACAAATTAGAATACAAACATTCTCATCACTCATGTATTGTTTTATACTATGAAACATTTCCATTGATATCATGAAAATATATTACACATTCCTTAGAAAGTATCACATAACATATATAAAATGTAATGTATCTAGTGAAACCTAGAGTGTCTTTTTTAAATCATTTATTAAGAGATTATATTTCACATGTAGTGAAGTTGATGTATCTATGGATGACCATTCATAAGAAATTAAAATAAATAAAAAAGATATCACATATCACTGTGAAACATTCCATTTTCAAATTTAAGTATGCCAGGGAAGTGATATTATGAAGGTATAAAAATATATTATTTTCATCAAAAAACTATACAAACCAACATTAAATCATCTCATGAGTTTTCAAATCAGTCTATGACATCATCTAAATTACATTTCTATCGTTACATCATGTTATTAACAGTCAATACTCCCTGGATGTATTCCCAAAACCCTAAAACAACCTTGTTATCTTTGAAAAAACATATCACAATTTTTAGTGGCCAAATTATCAATCATTATAACTATACTATTATAGAAAAACCATTATACTCATAATAACTTGTCTTTAATATAACTATATATTTACCAATCATCTAGTATAAATTTTGTTTCCTTCTAACCACCTATATGTGTACTATGAGTATAATAATCTTTTAAAAAACATTTTCTAGTAATCCATGATATAATTAGATTAATAATCATTATTGGAATCATACACCATCTCTAAGAATTAATACACATTTACATTTTATCAACCAACCATTATAATAAGAAATATAATATCACCTCCATTAATCATTTTGTTTCTTCATAATTAGTGCTAAATTGGTCTATACACATTGTTTTGGAAATATTAAAATGATTTAATAAAACCTTGAAAAGGAATTAAGAAATTTATCCCTATATTATATTGTAAGTGGGACAATATTGCAATGGACTACATATGTATTCTTCCTCAGACTACCAAGAAGAATGATACAATATGGGTCATTATATATTTTATTTCAATGTCTTCCTATTTTTTAGAAATATTTATGAATTTCCAAATCCATAAAAATAGGATATTAATATTAAAATTATATTAATAGTCCATGATTCATTATTATCCATACTATATTATCATGATCCATGAATTAAATCAATATTTAATAATACTCTAATGAGGGAATTGATTTATAAAATTAATCACAAACTTCCTATCATTTTTAAATACACAATTCATTCAAAATTAACATTTATAAATTAGTGGGACTATTATGTTCATACCCACTACAAGTGAAATAATATTATGTATAATATCTATTGTAGGAGTAGTTTTCATACAATTAATGACTAAATTAATGTGTATAAATAGTATAATAAAAATAAATTTATAAGAGAAGATATTTCACTCTAATATGGTTGTAATTTTTTTGATTGTTGTATTTAGTGTCAAAACACTATGTAAGAAAAATGTAGAAATTCATATTTCCCTTTATTTATAAAATGATAATGAAAAATATAAGGATGAGTTATAAAATAATGAATGAAATGAATTATTATTCCTTGTGGTGGATTATGTATTTTTAAATAGAAAAAACAGGAATGGATAATCTAATATTCCATTAACAGAAAAGTTGAAAAATTGGAATTTTATTTCGTATATTATATTAGAAGTAATAATATTTTTATCACATCAGTTGGTTGTGCATTAAATCCTATAAAAAATACATAATATTTTCTTATATTTTTATCAGAGTAAGTATATTTCATACACAACATATATAGTTTGTTATAATATAATATAACATAAAACTGACATATCATATGAGAATGGTCCACCTAAAATCACTAACTAGAGTGATTCAAGTTTATAATATTAAACAAAACCATTCATGAATATATTATAAAGAAAACCTAATGTAATATAATAAACATGGGATCCTAAAGTAGTGATGAATGTTTATTATCCAATTTCTCTCATTAAATAATAAATTATATCAATTTATGTTTTCAAAATATATATGTGGTTAATATTAGAACCAATACAGTTAGTTTTAAAAAATTCATAAATTAAAAAATAATAGTCACTAAATAGATTTTATTTTTATTAATTATACATAAATATTAAATCTAATGAATGATTATATAAATTGAAATTTCGTTAAAAAATTAAGCAGGAGGATTCTAGAACCACGGTCCTGAATAATTGAAATATTAATGAAAACATACTAACAAAAAGTGAATCAGGATTTAAATAATTTGTAACAATCCATTAATATTAGAACTCTTTTCCAAATCCTATTCATGTATTAGACGGATAATAGTAATTTTTATTTCCCATTGCATTGTCAAGGATTGCATAATATTCGGAAGACAATAATTTATATTTTTATTATGTGTAATCAATGTAATATAACAATTTAATGAAAAAAGGTCATATATAGTCTTATGGGGTGTACCAATCAAAAAAATCTATAGAGAATACACATAACAATATGACACTATACAGAAATCACTAGACATATTTTATAATGACTACTTATTTTTGAAATGGCACTCTAAATAAAATAAATTTTTCATTTTATAGTATAGGAATACTAACAGAGAACCCAATGGAAACATCATTAGCCTCTCTCTTCAAAAATTTATTTATTGAGTGTTTATATAATGATGTTGCATGAAGACAAAAAAACCCATATAATTACAATAAATTTCTTTGTCAATAATGTTATATTTGAAACCCTATTATCATCCTATTATTTCTTCCATATTTTTGAGATGGTGTGAATAAATTAAATTTACCAAATTTAATATAATTTCTTCCCTAATTTTATTAAATTATAATTTACATCCTTCATTGTTGATTTGGATTATACCAATTAACTATTAACGATATATTTTAAAATATAAATTATTTCATTCCCTTCATGTTTTCATTGAATAATTTTCTATTGCTATTTCTTGAAGAATAGAATTCAAATGAAAGATATAACTATCACATTTATGACTAATTATTGTAATGATTATAATGTTTCTATAAGAGAACTTCCCCCTTTCTTTATCTATTTTAATCATTGATACTATTTTAAAAAATGTAATATTTTTTTTATAACATGAATCATTAAGATTTTAAGAAATTTATTTTCTAAATATTGAAGATAAAACCAGACTGATTGATGTGTTATATTAATTAATGTATAGTTAATAATATTCATTTATGTGAAATAATATCTCTGTGACTCCTCAGATGAAAACTAGTCACTAGTTCATCAGTTGAGGTGTAAAAAAACCTAAATTGGGTCTCCATATATGGAAAAGGAATCCAAATTTTAATGGAACAACTGATCATATGGTAGGGAGACTATTCTCCCGAAATAAATTAGTAACAATAATTGAAAAAATTAAACCATATACATAATAAACATTAGAGTATGAATAAATTAATAAATAATAATACTAAAACAAATATATAATTTCAAATCATAGAACCTTACATCAACTAAACCCCATGAGGAGAATTTAAAATAAAAAAAGAAATAAGAAAAAATACACAAAAGACCCATCTAAATAAAAAATCACAACATTCATACATTTCCGTAATACTATTTTAAAAACAATTCATCATGATCCACGACACATATTTTGATTGTATTTTTAAATTAGTAAAAAGAATGCATAGAAACTAGTATTCCCATGAAGGGTGTCTCAAATACATCTTATTAGGGTATTCCCATGTAAACCTAATATAAAAATTAATATAATTTTTTGAATAAGGAAATTAAATGGAATAAAAATAAACCCACAAACATTACATAATGTTTTATTCTAGTGAGGAAACCTATAATCAATGTGCATAATGACATTATTTGGAAACCATGCCCCCAATTCTTTTAATCATATCAAATTCATCATTATAAAAAATATAATATACTGATTCAATCGTATCTGTATCCCAACACATACCGAAATTCATATGGATGGACATCATAGAAAATATCATCCACTATAAAATGCAGTTAGATAGTAGCTAAATATATTTCGTAGAAAATAAATTATAACTCATATGAGTACATCCATCAATCTATAAGAACTAAAATATCATTAAATAGATGTTATCACATCCATGTCATTGAATTTTATTCAAACTAATGATGAGGCTAACATCCACATCATAACCAGTTAATAAACACTCAGGGTCAGGGTAATTTTTCATCTCATATAATACCAACTAACCTTCACCCTCATTTCATTCCAAAAAAATAACATATACCTTATATTAATGAATATATATATATATATATATACTAGTACATTATCACTAAATATATTCCGGATGTAACGTTAAAAACAAAAATTTCTCAATAAATATAGGGTTCAACCAATACATTCTCACTTATTGTAATACCATTATACAAAATAATAACTTATCATTAAATTTTGGATTTGATATCATGTTATAGATATATCCTTACCTAATCAAATAAAATAAAATCCTACTAAAGAACTGTCACTCAATGTGATTACAGGCTCATTGAACACACCATGATCAATTACTTATTAGAATCACATGCAAGTAACATCATGAAGGGATGTTAAAAATAAAAATAGGCTTATTAGTTTTTTACTCTTTAAAATGTCACATGAGGTATAAAACCACACCTCAACATTCCTAGTGATATATCCAACCCCTTAGGAAACATATCAAATTACCATGGTCACATAAGAACTAACTAACAAATATATTGATATCCCCATATCACATATTAGGGAATCTACTATTGTCATACAATCAAATCCATTTCAGTAGACACTAGAACCATTAAACGTCCTATACTCTTTTTTCATCACATATCCTATGGTATATTTCAAATAATGACCTCAATCCCCATAAAACATCATAAAAATCCCATAATACACCCTTGTAAACAATGTTTTATAACATATTCATATCTCTCTTGGTCAACAATAGGGTTCAAATAGATATCAATCTACAAAGAGATGGCAACCTGTCACCTAGAGGATAACCTAATTTTCTACACCTCGACATGTCTTAGAGGAATCATACATCTAATGGAAAACACTAACTCTCAATTCACCTCAATGCGTGTTATTTAAAATAAGAAAGTGGATCAAAACATCATAGTCACCCCACCAAGCTTAACCCATTGATTTTTGTGAATCTAAAAATAGTAAACTATTCAAATAATACCCATAACACCTTTAACATCATAATACCTACACAATGTATTATTTATACTCAACCAATATTTTCTATCATAAGAATATATCCATAGAGTGACACCAATCTTACCAAACTACTATGGACAAAATATTCTTATCATAAGATTACAAACAACACATAATCTATTTATCTTGTGTTCTAATTATCCCTATCTATTTACACAGTCCCATGCAAAATTTATTTAATTAATGGGAGTCCTATCTCTATACTACCTCATTGATTACCGTCCATGCCATATTCATTATTTCATCAACTCATGGGAACTAATATGATGCCAAAACACTAAAATAATTAATTTAAATAATTATATAATTTAATACAACATGGTATAATCATAAAAATAATAAATTGGAGGGATACAAAATAAAATTCCCATGAAAAGGAACACTGATGAACAAGTCATGATACATGAACAACCACGAAAATACACCCTAATATAGAACACTCGGTCAATTAACAACTTCATTTTTAGAAAAAATCCATAATAAAATTTAACAGGTGATATTGTTCTAATAAAATGTTTTTTTAAGAAATATTATAATCCATTTCGGATGTCCTCTAGCCACATGAAGAAAAATATTGATTGAATCAGGTGGATTTTACAATGATCTAGTGAAATTATGATGGAAACCCTAGAACAAATCAACTCAAATTATAGAGAATGATATGTATAATAAAAAACGAAATAATAAGAGTAGAACACACATTATATACAAGGAAATTTTATAATATCGACCATTTATTGATAGGAAGAGAGGTTGAGGAGTAGAATATAGGGCCCCAAACCTAAGGCCCCTCACCCTATTATAACTGTAGGGGGTTAACTATATAATTTAGTGTATACCCTTATTGAAAAATAGGTTCGACATATTCTTATAGTTTGGAACATGACATCACGATGTCTACTCACTAGGGGGTTACCATAATTTGCATCCACCTAGGATGTGGTGAAAATAACACCCACATCCATGAGCAATGACATAATATATCTCTTTGTGGGCAAGTAGACCTATATGTAAACCCACTGTCCTTACAACTTGAGGAACCACCATTGAGCACACCCAAGATCAATGACATAAAAAATATCATGGACGTGCCAAACTCCCAGCTTCATGGGATCCCTCCTTGGTGTATCTTGTTACATCCTGATATTTTTTGATTTTTTAAATAAATTTAATCTTTTTGAAAATTATTTTTCATGCAACACTAAATACTATTTTAATATATTAATGCTCTATGTTGGGATTTATTACACTAAAATAAAGACATATATTAGCTTTCACTACTCACAACACTGACTTAGCTTTTTTTACATGCAACACTAAGTTTCTATGAAACATCATTTTATTGTTATAATTATTTAAAAAGTGATAATTATTACAAAAACATTCAACATAGTAATATGAATTATAATAAATAATTTTTAATTTTTAATTATAATAGTTTTATATAGATAATTAGTATTTATAATAAGACATATGATGGTTTTATTATTGTCATTATATGTTTGCAAATATTATAAAATTAAGTAAACTCTTTTCTGGGTCCTTTTGTGAATAATAATAAAATTAACATTAGGCAGTCATAGAAATTTATTTTTTTGAAATAAAATTAATTTTTTAATTCATAATTCTGAAATTAACATTTGGTGACTTTTTTGGGATTATTATGAGAAAAATCAGTTTTTGATGAAAACAAAATATACTGAATTTTATTTCAAACCTGATTTTTCATATAATTTATTTATATAGTTAAATTATATTTTAATTTTTTTAATGTTAAAATAGATCAACTAAACTTCTATTAGTCCAATTTAGGTCATTGAAATAATTTTTTAGAGAATTTAAATATAAAAAATTAAGGACCTTTTGAACATTCTAGCATTAGAAACTCGCTTTCCCTCCACCTCTATGATGTTAACGTTAAAACTAATTTTGAAGACTCCATGAATTTTTTTAATCGAAATAAATGATTGTAAAAATTATAATATTTTTATTATAATATTACTCATATAAATTTTTACCAAACATACTAAATAATGTGATTAAAATTAATTGTAGTGACTATGGTAAAATTAATTTTAACAAGGGACAGAACCATAACCTTAAGGGACAAAATTTCATTTTCACTTGTCCAATACCTATTAGATCACCAAATTTCTTCCATAAAACTTATATTATTTATTTATTTTTGGGTTATTAAGAATTTTTTGGTATAAACATGGGTTCAATGATGTTGTTTAAAAAAAGGCCATGTGTGTCCCTTCCCTCCCATATAAAAGGCCAAAAGCTCTCCCACTTATTCGCACCATATAAAAAAATTACAGTTATACTAGATATGAAGAATTAAGTTCCATAAATCCCTCAATTCTTCCTTGAACCATTCCTTTCGGTAGAAATCAAACCAAGGAAGCTTTTTGGTGTGGACAAAAAGGATTCACAAAAAAAGAGGTGACACCCTTCCTCAAGCTCCTTTCCTTTATTTTCTTTTTAAAACACCTCAATTATACAATTTACATGCCCATATAATAACATAATTATAAAAAATATAATGATAGGTATTTATTTTATGGGTTTTACCTTCATATACATAGACATCCCACTAATGGTTTATGAACACACCATTCTTGTGTACGGAATTCTACCGCCTCACGAAATGATGTTTTTTTTGTATTACGATTACCATATCTCATGGTTGGGAGTTATGATGGGAAATATAATTTTATATGATATATATGATATTCTGTATATATTTATATTTTTAATGCTATTATATAAATCCTATCTTCATTCTTTCCATTTTGTGTAAATACGATAACTTCGTTTGTGGAAGTTAGGACTACTGCCTCCTCAAAGTGATTTGACTTATTCACACATTACATGGAATGAATTAATGATGGTGTTTTTTAAAATAAATGATATATATGAAATAATAATTCTAATTTAATTATATTATATATTTATTGATAAATATTCCATTTAATTTTTTTCAACCAATATGACAATAAAACAGAAGCAGCGTTCATGCGTACGAACGACCAACTATCTCCATGACCAATGTATTTTTTTTAATATTTATATATTTTGTAGGTTAATATAAATATTAATTTAATAAATATATATTATATATTAATTGTTTTTAAATTATATAAATAATTAAACCATTATCAAGGTAATATGATCAATAATAATAAATCCAAACATGTACTATAAAAAAACTGGTAATTACTCAAAACATTACTTTAACATGGAATTTTTAGTAAAGAGGTAATATAAAGTCATAAGACAATCACATATGGTATTATATATAATAATATGGTTCTGTGTTATAATTATAATAAACTTATATTTATAATATAATAGGATTGAACATTTACAAAGAATGTTATGACTTATGGTTAGGGAATTTCATCTCAGTTGTTATTTATGTGATATAAATATCTTATTCACCAATAATTTATTTTGTATAGTGTATGTACAAACCATGGATGCATTATTTTCTCTTTAAAAATGGATTTATGTGTATTCCTATATCCATGTGATGATCTTTCCTTCATGGGGTTTATGTTTTAAAATTTACAAAATCATTAATGTAATTTTTCCTCTATTTACCTTTTTGAGACACATGCAATATTATACACAAATATTTTTCTATAGGATTTATATAATTAAATTGAAATTTTTTATCATGAATATAATTCTTATAATGGTATGTAAATCTTAAATTAATTTAATTCTTAACATTTTATTTTGATTCAATGATTCCAAAGTGGTGACAGTTTATAGTAATAATCTCATCATCATCAGGATAGTTAATGATTATATATCAATTAATGAAATATTATGACCCTTGTATCAAGGTACCACATGAATTTTATTAACCTCTATATATTCATGTTTTATCCATTTAGTGGTAACATTTTTCAACACTTTTGTACATAAGATAATTAATATAAAAAAATTATGAAATTTTTTCATTATTTCACCTTTTAGTCAGAAATCTAGGTTCTTTATAAACCTTGTTTTAAAAAAAATTAAAAAACGTTTTAATATTATCCTATAATGTTTAAAATAATTTTTACCCTTTTATTATATTTAAAAATTGTTTTAAATGTATTATTCTTATTGTTTTAAAATCAACGCACGTTTCAAAACATTTATGTCTTAATAGAATGATGTTTATGAAACCCGTTTCTCTTCCATGGGTTATATGATTTTTAAACCTGCCTCTTTTCATGAGTTATTATTTAGTGTAATGACTATAAAACCTTTCTTTATTCTATAGGTAATGATATGATGATATGTTTGTGATACACATTTGATTTCAGGGGTTATGATATGATGCTTATGAAACCCGTAACTTTTTATGGGTCATGATACAATGCATGTTTTATAGTTTTGTGGAACATGTACATATAAATTTATAATGAGACATGTGGAAAATTTATCTCCCTCCAATGCATTGGGTAAAAGTTTATATATCATGAGACAATGGTGGGATTCATGATGATAGGCTTGATCCACTATATAATATGTGGAATCCCAATCCACTATAGGACGAAGGGGAATCCAGATCACTTACAAGTAATGGAATCTAATTGGGGATGATGGTGTTTCCCAAATACCAGGCATAGTCACTATGAATTTGGGAAGATGGGAAACCTAATCCACTATGGGAATATGGGGAAACTAGACACAATATTGAATGATGGGGAAACTAGATACCTTACAAGGGATGTACTACGATTAGGGACGATAGTGTGTCCCCCCGAGTAGGTTTAGTCCCCATGAAGCTCCTTGATAAGTTATAACAATGCATATATACTTATAGGGAATGATGTTACATGTTTATTTTTATTCCACAATTCTATGTCTTACTCCAATGTTCTTCTTTCATGGATTATATTATTTATTCCCTTATGATTCAGGTCTTATAAAATTCTAAAAATTATTCCATGATTCATGTTTATGATCTTTGATATGCAGGGTATGTTCTTCTAATTCCATTATCACATATTCAAGCAATTAAGTTAATGTTTATTCTTAAATAACTCTCTTTTTACCATTACTAAGCGTCTGAGCTCACCCAGTCTATTTTTTCCTCCCTAGTTTATGATGATATATTCCTTGAATGGTATGTAAATAAGGGATTCTAGTCTTGGGGATCCTATTGGGGGAGAATTTAGATCAGTCAGGTAATATTGTTTACATTTCAATTTTTGAAAAGGAAATAAACTAATATGATCTTTGGGTGTCTATTTGTGTAATGTTTTAATTATTCTAAATGAATGTTTTAATGCCTATATAAATTAATAATAGTTTGTTATAGTATTACATGTTTGAATGTTTAGTTAACCATTGGAAACTATGATGTGAAAACATTATGAAGACCCTTAGGAATATGTATAAGTGATATGTCAAGGGATGTATCTAAGGATAATATTAAGGATGAGGAAAATTATAGGAAAATGTCCAAGAATTTTTTGTAAAGGATAGAGTGAGTTGATTCCTATAAATATATACCTACTTGGATATTAAAAGTGGATGTGATATTGGAATAGATATACCAAAGAGTAACAACTCTGAAAAGGTGTTTCGAGCTTGAATATAGTGTTACCTAGTGCACAAAAATGGCCTCACTATGCATATAGTTTGAAACTCCCACGGGATATGCTTTGGGAATTTAAATCTCTTCATAAACAATCTTTATGGATTAAAAAATATATTGGATACTAATAACCTAGGATAAAACAATGGTGTCATAGATTATGGAAGTTTTCATAATTTATACATTATATAAGTGGGTTTTCAGGATTATGTGGTTCCACACTTTGTGAATTATTTCTTACTCAATGATTTATAATATTAGTCAATGGATTGAAATAGAAGGAACCGGGACATTATTTAATGTGACATAAAGTTTCTGATGAGTTGTGAAATGGGAGGACACTAGAGTGAAGGATGTTGTGATAATGTCTAGTCAGTTTTTAAGGTACCTGATCAACAATGTGTACCTCAACCAAATCTCAGACTCACTAAGGATGAGAAGGAAAGAGTTCGTTAAGATTATGAGTAATTGATACCAAGGAGTGACGAGGATTTAGTTTCCTTTATTTCATGAATATGGAATGAATCACCCAAATAATTGTCTAAGGGGAATAAGAATATGTTTTTTACTATGTAAAAGGTAACAGAGAAAGTAACTACAAAGGAAAAATGAAGGGTTCCATTAAATAAAGAGAATGGATTGTTTTTCTCCCTATGACATTGTTAATGGATAAATGCTTTATGTGTAGAATGAATGGTCACTTTGAAAATTGATATCCTAAGTCGAAAGCTCCCGAAAAGAATCATCAAAACGGTTCGGGTAATGGTTATATTGATGATGATGATAAGACTATAGATGAAATGTGAAAGGAACAAGGTAATATGTAATATGATAAAGTATCCTTATTATCTCTTATAGATGAAGTGTAATAATCCAAGATTTTATGTATTTAGATTCAATAATTATGTTATACTAATGGTGAAATATACAAGGATTATCCAGTTTATGTTTTTCACTAGGATTTACAAGATTATTTTTAATGTTTTTGATGGACTGGAATTGTTATTTAATTAAAAGGTGATGTTTTTACAAATGTATGTAAACACTTCATATTTTCTTTTTTTTAGATAATGTTGTTTGGATAATGATATTTTCATACGAATAAGTAAATCAGATAGTATTGATTACCTTAAAACTATTTTAGGACTTGTTGAAAAGTGTTTTATGCTATCATTAATGATGTTTAAAACATTTTTGGAATTATGGAATAGATCCAATATACTTTTTAATCATGAAACATGAATTTGTTTCAATGGGGATTTCTGGTAATTCTGGTCACTACCATGTTTCAAGAGAAAACTCGATGAAGATATTCACTTGTTTGGAATGTGACCACCATGAGCTAATTTGTGATACGTGGGGGATCAATGTTAAACATATGTTGGGAATTTCTTTCAAATGATTGGATTTTCATATTTCAGAAGGGTTATAAGGTGAATAATATATGAAATGTTTAAGTAAAACACTAGATGAAGTATTTATGTATTGAGGTTGTATTGAACACCTTAGTTAAATATCTATTTAGTGATTAATATTATTACTTGTATATCCATCATATTTATTTTGTAAATTATGTAAATTTTTTGTTAGATAAGAAAAATACATATGTAGGGTGAAAAAAATCATGTTTCGTAAGTCCATGAGTGTTAAACCCATTTCCAAAGGATGATAAGGGTTTCACACCTACCACTAGCCTGCAAGATGTCCTAGTTAATGTGTAATTATTATTTTTTGTTAAAAAATTTGAGTAATAAATATTAATTATGAACCAGTAGTGTTACTTTTTAGGTTTATATATTAATTTATTAACCACGTTTTTTTTGAAGAATAGTTAGAGACAAATAGTAATCATTTTCATTTTTTGGGCCTTAAGATCCATTAAAAATGTATTTTAGTGACTTAGTCATCATAGTTAATTTCATGAAATCCATTTTGTTTAATTAATGGGTGAATTATAAATTGGTCAATTCACAATCAAATAATTAATTTTTTATATATAAATATATCACGGAAGTATATTTTATTTTGAAATTAGATATTAAAATAATTAATCAACGTTAGGAAAATGATAAAAAAGAATGTTGTCCTTAAACATTAATTTTTGTTCAACCAATGGACTTTTAAATCTTCAAATATATATGAATATGAGGCCCTAAAATTTCTATCAATCATTCACTAGTCTATGAATGATGATCTCAAACACTCCCAATAAATATTTACACCTTTCCTCTAAGTCTGTATTTTCAACGCCCCAAATGTTCTTCCATATAGAATCCTAGTTATGAGTTAATTTGTGTAACTATCATGTTTCAAACATTTATCATTTTAAATTAATATTTAGTATTAATTTTTACAATGTTTTGTTATATTAATTGAGCTTTAAAGTATTAAATATTTGATAACCCAGATGTGTTTCGAGGGAGAAATTCATTTTAAGCGGCGTAGAATGTAACACCCAAAGATTTTGTGAAATATATATTTTGAAATAAATTTAATCTTGTTGAAATTTTTCATTTAATAAAAATATATAGTTTTTTATATATTAAATAAATATTTTTTTAATACACTACACAAAATACATATATTAGCTTTCCCTACAAGCAACACCGATTTGGCTTGTCTTACATGCAACACCGAGTTTCTATGAAACAACCTTTTATTATTATAATTATATAGACAAGTATAGTTATAACTTAGCCATTAAAAAAGAAGTAATGAATAATTTTTAGAGATTATATATTATAGTTTTATATAGATTAATCATATTTATAATAAGACATATAATGGTTTTAGTAAAGTGTTTATATTTTTGATAATAAAAATTTCTTAAAATAACTCCTTTTGTATGTCCTTTTATGAATCATAAGAAAATTAATTTTAGAAACATTTAGAAATTGAATATTATAAAAGAATAATTATTTTTGAAATTAGAATACTAAAATTATAATAGGGTGAGTTTTTCAGATTCTTCTGAGAAATTTCATTTTTGGATGATTAATTAAAATAATTGAATTTTATTATGGAAATGTATTTTCATAGAATTTATTTATAGAGTTAAATTATATTTAAATTTTGGTTGAATATAAAAATAGATTTATTAAACATATATTAATCCCATTTATTTCATTAGAATAATTTTCATTTTGAATTTAGCTATAAAATCTTAATGAACTTTTGAACATTCTCACTTAAAACACCCACTTTTCTGCCATATCTGCGAGATTAATGTTAAACATATTTTTTCATAATATGTTAACTGAATTAGAAATAATACATAAATGATTTATACCCATATAATATTTGTTTTCTAAAAATATCAACCGAATTTTTGACCAATAATATTTGGGAATGTGATTAGTATTAATTACATTTACAAAAGTAAAACTAATAAAAACAAGGGAGTAAACTTTAAACATAAGAGAAAAAATGGTGTGGAAAATTTTATAAAACCCATTTTCTATATATATTTCTTCTATAAAAATTAAATTAATTATTTGGGTTGGAATTTATGTCTTTTTTATATAAAAACGCATTGGTACACCTAACTAGTTTCAAAAAATGCTAATTGAGTCCCCTCCCTCCATTATAAAAGTCCACAACCTCTCTCCCTTATTTACACGTCTAAAAAAGCTTATGTTTGTGAAATATATGAAACAGTAACTCCCATAAATCCCTCTATTTCACCTTCAATCCTCACTTGTGTAGATATCCAACCAAGTATTCCCTTTCGTGCCAACAAAAATGATTAACACAAAGAAGAGGTAACATCCTTCCTCAACCACCGTTCAATTATTCTCATTATAAAACACCAAGATTATTCTTATTACATGATCATATAAAAAAATAATTATATCCAATATACTAATAAGTTTTTATTCTAATTTTTATATTTTCTGTTACACACACTTCCTTCTGATCGGTAACGAACTTACCGTTCTTGTGTACAAACAAATACTGTCTCACAAAACAATGTGATTTGTTTTACCATTACCAACTCTCATGGATTGGAATTATTATTTAAACAAATATTTTATATGATATATATGATATATATTATGTATGTATACTTATTAATTTATTATATAAATCATACCTTCATTCTTTCTATTTTTTGTAATTATGAAAACTTATTTTGTGGAAGTGTAGACAACTACCTCCTCAAAGAGATGTGATTCGTTCACACTATAAATGGAATGTTATAAAAATAGATAGAGTAAATTGATAAGATATATATGAAATAATAATTCTACTATAATGATATTATATACTTATATACATTTATTTCATTTACTATATTTCTTTCAATATGACAATAAAACATAAGGAGCATTCATGTGTATGTAAGGCCTAATGTCTCCATGAACGATGTATTTATTTCAATATTTATATATTTTATAGATTATAATAAATATTTATATAATGAATATATATGATATATTAATAATGTTAAAAATTCTATAAATAGGTTAATCATGATCTAAATAATAGTATCAAGAATAAAATGTCAAAACACATATAATAAACAAAGCAGTTATTACACGAAACATTACATTAACATGGAATTGTTAATAAATGGGTAATATAAACCCATAAGTTAATCATATTTAGTATTAGATATAATAATATTGTTCATTGGTTGTTTTTTAAAAAATTACATTTATTATAATGTTTTTTTTGAATGTGTACAATGAAAGGAAAGAGTTAAGGTAAGGGAATTTTATCTCACTTTTTATTTGTGTGAGATACATGTCTTATTCAACACTAATTTATTTTGTGTGGTATGTATACATAATATTGATTAATTATATTATTATTATACTTAATTTAATGGTTATTGAAAAATATATTTTATGATATTTCTTTCATGGGTGTTTGTTTCAAAATATACCAAATCGGTGAAGTAACTTCATCTCAATTTTCCTTCTATGAGAAAAATTTCATGTTATTCACCTATATTTTTCTATGAGGTGTATATAATCCCTTTGAAATGTTATATAATTAATCTAATTCTTTTCATGATCTTTCAATATTAAGGTAATGTTATTTTTTCCATTGTATTATGATTCAAAGTTACCATAGTGGTAAGAGCTTATATCTAAAATTTCATATGTATCAGGATTGCCTATATTTTATTTTCCATTAATGAGATATTTTTAACCATACATCAATAAAACTCATTAATTTTATTACCCTATAGATATTCATGTTATATAAAAGTAATGGTACCATATATTTACTCTTTAAAATTTAAAAAAATTAGGAAAAAATTCCTATAAAAACATGACTTTATTTCACTTATTATTCAGAAATATATGTTATTTCAAAAAAACGTTTTCTAAAAAAACTAATTTTTTATTTATGCAATGATTTTTAAAATACATTTTTACACATGTATTACCTTTTCAATTTTTTTTAAAAATAAACTTCTTGTCTTTTCCCCATCAAGGCACTTTTCTAAACTTTTAAGGTGGAAAAGTAATGTTCGAAATGTATAGACATACACACTGCTATTTAACATAATTTCCTCAATGATTCTTTTGTAATTTTAGAAGGTTCAAAATTTTAAAAATATTCCCCCAATACTCTGGAATATTTTTTTTTCAAAATGGGTTTCAAAGAAATTTTTTTCATAAAAATTTATTATGTTTAAAGAAGTGTTTCAAATATTTTCAATATTATTTAATTTGTTTTCATAGAAAATTTTTTTCAGAATAATTTTAATTCCTATTTCAATATTTGTTATTTTTTTCAGGGAAAAAGGTTTTCAAAATGTTCTCAATATTTAATTATGATATTTCAAGGTTTTTTTAAACACGAAGGTTTTTATAATATTTTCAAGATTCCTTTATAATCATCCATGATATTTTAAAACAAAAATGGTGTTCAAAATGATTTATGTTTTAAAAAGAATATTACCAAGTGGAAAAGATATTTTACTTAATAAAGGTTTTAAATGAAATTGTAATGAATTTTTTCTAATTAAAGGATTTTTAAAATGGTTTTATGAAAATGATTTTCAAATAAATGAAATTTTCATTGAGAAATGTTTCATGTGATCATTGAAAATACTCTACGATATAATGAGAAATCCCTTGTTATAGTTTAAGATTTATTGGTGAAATGATCCAAGAATACCATTCATATTTTTTCATTAATTTTTTATGTTATACTACCATGATTTTTATTACAACTATTTCACATCCATGGGTTATATTCTTTTGAAACCTACTTATTTTCATGAGTTATTCCTTGATGAATTGATTTTGAAACCTATCTCATTTACATGGGTAATTATATTATGAAATATTTATGATACCCATTTCATTTCATGGGTTAAAATATGATGTTTATGAATCCAATCTCTTTTTATGGGTCATGATATGATGAATGTTTTATTATCTTATGGAACATGTATGTATTATTTTATTATGAGATGGGTGGGACCTATATCTCCTTCCAATGCATTATGTAATGATACATATCTCATGAGATAACTATTGGATTCATGTCAATGGGATTTATCCACTGTGGATTATGGGGAAACCCAATCCGCTGTGGGAAGAAGGGGAAACCTGTTACCCTATAAGGAACAGACTTCGACTAGGGATAGTGGTGTGTCCTGTCTAGTAGGTGTATTCACTAGGAATATGGTAAGATAGGGAATCTCGGTCCACTATAGGGAGAAGGGTAAACAATATCCACTAATTTAAATGGGGAAACCTGATCCCTAAAAAATAATGTACTGCGATTGGGGATGGTGGTGTGTCCTTCCAAATAGGTATATTCCCTATGATGTTCCCTTATATGTTCTCGCAATGTGTCTCAACTTATAAGGAATCATGTTACATGTTTTTGTGTATGGAACAATTCCATGTTTAACTCCTACATTATGATTTCATGTTTTATACTCTTGATTACCTTATGATTAAAACCTTATGAAATTATAATATTTATGAAATGATTCATTTTTATGAACATTAACATGCATGGTATGATCTTAAAATGTTATGATCATGTTCTTATACCCTTATACACATTTTTATGCCTGAATATATCCCTTGTTTACCCTTACTAAGCATCTGAGATAACCCCTTTTAATGTTTCCTCCCTAGGTTATGAAGATATATTCCATGTATGATATTATTAAGTGGGGATATAGTCTTATATAATCAAGTGGTATATAATATTTCTCACTCATATACCAGTATTTACATTTCCATGTTTCCAAAGGCACTATACTAGTAGGGTATTTGGGATTATGTTTGTATAATTGTTTATGTATTCTACAAAAATGTTGTAATTTTTATGTTCATTAATAGTGGGTTGTTATATATCCCATCTAATATGGAATTTTCTATCCCTTATAAGAACCCCCATGAATCACTCGTATTCTCTAAAATATAACCTAGATTCCTCTCTCAAAAAAAATTCTTGGCAAACTCTTCAAGACTCAAAACCCTAAAGCTATGATGATTTCAATTGATTATTATATAATTCCACTAAATGTTTATTTCAGGCCATCCCGAATATTCACCAAAGCACAAAAAGAATTTTTTGGGCCTCAACACAGGTCCAATAACATAATGTGTTATTTTTTCAACCCATGGAATTCTAATTAAATTCCTAATTATTCAAAGGACCCCTACACTAGGCTAAAAAATTGAAGATCTTATGTAATTACACAATAAAAAATGATGTGGGAAAATAAAAACACCCATCCATAATGCTTCATACCATTGAGAATCTATATTGGTCATCAAACCACCACTCTAAACACACCTCATCCATTAATTCACATCCATCCCACATTTTCTTGTCCACTAAAAATGAATGTTATACTACTAGGAAACTCCACGCACAATGTTGCACCAAAAAATAAATTCTGACCCACCTTCTTATCATCACTACCAACACATAGATAGAACTAAAAGTCACATTTCCTTAGCATGAAGCTAAAGTGAGAAAAACTAGTTCACATTCACACCTATTGTTCTCCAACCCATATGACTCTACTCAAAATGTCTAATTATGAATTATTTTACTCCCTACCAGAGGAACATGTTTTCAAAATTTCACACTTTCTGGTCAAATGATATAATGAATGCATTTTATGGTTCACCATATCTTTTTCCCTTTAGAAATAATAATAAGTTTCCACTTGGATGATATATAACATAAAACCTCAACTGCACTCATTTATGTATCACCACACCTCATTAGCATGATACCTTACTATTCGTTGAGTCATGATATTAGCCAAATACCCACCACTAAACTATAAACAATACTCTTATTGTGGATTTTTTCTTATACCACTGTCTACCTTCACTAACCATCATTTCAATAACCCATGAAATATATCATCATTAATCATACTCAATCTCATATAACGTCATCCTCATATTTAGTCCAATGGTAATGATTAGACTCTAAACCACACCACATCTGAATTCAATAAAATTATTTTTATATTAATCATATAACATCATATCCCAAAACACAACTGTATCCTAGTGTCACCTCCTCTATTTAAAAAATATTTTCAATATAATTGAAACATTTTAGTAAATGAGGTCAATTTATTTAAGATGAATTCAATAATCCTCACTATATGAGTAAACATTCCATCTCTCCACTAAAGTGAAAAACTGATCACCACAACCAACATCCTATATATTAAGACACATCATAATTGAAAGTGAAACACATTCTCATACACAAGCTCCAGAAAAATATAATTATTGGAATCTATTCCCAATTCAATAGGATCATCAATCTAAAAAATGTCAAAAATTTACATACAATGGGCTTAACACCTTTAAAAAACAAATAGTTCACAATCTAGTATATAGATTGTTTTTCACAAACCATTATGTTAAATGATGATGAAAATAATTAAAAAAATTCCAATTACTATCCTACAACCATTATCACTCATTTTATCATCCCAGAATTTTCTAGGTATGTCCCTCTTTGAGTTTTTGTTGATCCAATTTTCTTCTCCGGTTTCCATCACCTTTACCCATTGGGGGCAAAGTCTCTTTTTTTGATAGAGATATTTTTCTAGATAAAATAAAATAATGTTTAGGGATGTTTTTTTCAATATAATGTAATGTTTTTATAAATGTTTCCAAGGAAATTATAACGGTTCCTTATGAGTTTGGGAGGTATTAAATATACATTGGGAACTTTTACAAATGCTGGACTGGGAGTAGTCTGCTGAAAATTTACATTCCCAGAAACTATTACATGATGTGTTAATGAATTCAGGTAGATTTCATGAACATAGTTTTGGCTGTGAGAGTATAACATGTCATGAAACCAGTTCACAATGTGTAATTCTAGATCATTATTATTTTAACTTGAGGCAATGAGTTTTTTGGGATAACTCAAAAATAGAGAAATTCGTGATGTAAAAGGGTTTCACAAATTTTTTTTATTAGGATCATTGGTTTTAAAACCTCAATGAATGTATCAGTTTGTTTCATCAACATGAATCCATTATTTATCCCCACTCTTCCATTTGTTCTATATTATATTGTTGTAATATCATAACCATTATTAAACAAGGTTCTAATACTGCATAATATAGGTTTTTTCCTTATGTTCTTTATCCCCTTCGTTCCTCATTTTCATTCCGAGAAGAGAGAGTTTCTTCGAATCAGTAGTTAAATATTGGTGTCATATATGAACCCCTTCAGTATGTTTCTAAAATTTTAATGTATTCTATATATTGTGTGATTCCTCATAAATAATATAGTAATTATTAAAAATAATAATGGGTTTTGATAATCTTGTGCTTAGACTGACCATGGAACACTTTGGATCCAATTGAGTTGAGACCAAGCATTCGGCTACCAGGAGAGAGGGCCTAACCTTAAGAATAACAAATTAGACAATGGATTATAGTGTGTTTAATAATTACATGAAATATGAGGTGAATTATTAGGATATATTCATCATGGAAAATGGATTAATGGTATAAATGACTGGAAAATTGTTATTTGATAAAAAAAATGATTGTGGAAGGTGGCATGGAAGAAACATATGACATAATTTAATAAATGAACAGGTAATTGAAAGAAAAATAATAATTTTATTAATTAAAAATTGTGTATTGTGACATTAATATGTGTAATCCTTTCAATTATGAGTTATTTTGTGACTAATACTAGAATTATTATATAAATGATTAAGGTCAGTGATGCTAAAATGCTTATATAGAGGATATGGCCAAGTATGATGAAATGATTATATAAAGGGATTTTATTGGAATACTAAAATTATTATATAGAGGAATCAGTTTGGTTTGTTTAAATCCTTATATAGAGGGCATTCCCTGGTATGATGAAATAATTAAAAAAAGTTCATTCCCAGTTATATTACAATGACATAGACTTATGGTTTTGGTGCATGGTTATTCTATATGCTCTGAGATATTCCAGTATGGTTCCAAAAAAGTTTGTTTGATATATTTTATTAATTAATCAAATAATACACCTATTTATTACTTTATTATATAAAATTATTATCAAACATGATTTTTTTAGACAAAATGTTGTTGGCCTACTATGTTTTATTCACAAACTATTTGGGCCATAATTTTGTAGATGAGTAGATTACACGTATGCTGGTTTCGAAATGGGTAAGGGTCCTTACTGTTGATTGTTTCTTAAAATATGCATTGGATCTTGGAGAGAGTATTGACATTGTGTTTGGGACCAATGGAATATGATTTTATTGGGGTCATATTGTTCTTTTGTCTGTATTACATTCAGTTTTAAATTTAGATACATTGAATCCTATCATTACATTATCATTGTGTTTTTATTGTAGTATGCAGTCAAAATTTATTATTGGGTTTATGTGGATTATCCTTTTCTTTCTAGTTGTATGATGTTCTATTCCCACTATTTCTGTTACTATGATATTTATGTAGTTTTTATATTTTATTTCAACTCTATACGAGAGGTATAGTCTCACCACATTATTCCCTACACCCCTACTGCTAGTCAAAAATCTCTGTAATATGGGGAGGTGCACTTGAAGACTAACAACCATCCTTATTTGGCCTTGTGAGAGAGTTTCAGATCACAGTATGTCACAAAGTTGTATCAGAGGTGTATGTTTTTTCTTTTCTATTACATTACTATTTGGGAAAGGTAGAAAGGATACATGGATGTGTCTAGAAAATGTAATGAGCATGTTTATGGGAGTAGATAACCCATGTATGAGAGAAAATATGACTTCTTAGGGATGTTATTATTTATTTTTTTCTTCTTGTTATAGTTGATTTTATTTCAAAAAGGATGGCTCACATGTTTTTTGATGGTATGGTTTATGTATATTTCAACAAATGTCTTAGTATGGTGCGAAATGAGTATGCATGAATCATGGTAGGAACATTGGGATATATCTTTACATGCATTTTTCATGATAGTGACTTAATTATTTCGTGTGATATATTTACCTATATGAACTGTGAAATGAGATACCTATGATAACTGATTAAAAAGGGAATAAAAAATTATTTATGTCATGCTAATTCAGTGTCAAGAGTTGTTTATGTAGGCCATAAGCCAGTGGTTCTCTATTTATTTAGCCAACTGAGGTTGAACTTGTTGATATCTAGTATTCTATGAACTACATTTGTATTGTAGAGAAAATTCATCCTCATCATATTCGAGATGAGTATCAGGGGTGTGACAATCAGCATGGTCCTAATGTAGCTGAACCGGTGCTTCATATAGCATATATGGATTAGATGGATTTTCATCATCACTACTTCTTCTTAAGGGTCATGTGATCCAAGGAAAGAGATACTATTCACACCATTCTTTTAATGTTTAAGTTGAAGGGGGAGTTCCAGTTGTGGAATCTACAAAAATTCACTAGAGAGGGAGTCCACCATGAAGTTGTGTTCTAGATGGATTTAGTCCATATGATCTTTAGTCTCCTTGAGACACAAACTAATAGGATGAGGATTCTTTATATGTTCATGCATCGTGGATCATACATAATTAGAGGGAAACTTTATAAAAAGTAGGGAACAAAGAGGATTTATACATTATGGAATTAGAGGTGAAGTTTCTAATCAACTTATATCGATAGAAATTACAGGATGTGAAGGATAAGGAGTCAAAAATCCGATATAGGAGAGCTTATCAGTGATGAACTACACTAGATGTTCCACCGATATATTTCATTTTGAACCGTGATTAGAATCTAATGAGATATCCATAATGAGATGTTATAACAATGTGAATCTTTATGAGATCATGTCACTGGTGAATGCTTTTCACATGAGTGTATTTTCAAATGTGGTGAATCAAGAACTCATCGTAGAATAGAATCTGAGAGAGACCCTGACCATTGTCTATGGTATTTAAATAGAGAAAATTGGGATCTCTTCTTCTGGTTTCAAGAAGCGTTGTGATGATACTTATCACCAAGGAAATAGTTGGAAGGGAAGCCTGGGATGTTTGCATCCTTCCCAGGACCATGTTCCATTTAATTTCTATATGTGTGGTATGTTCGTCCATAAGCGGCCTCAGTTCATATTCTTTTATTTGGATTTCCAGGCTTATGGTAGGTTGGTCTGCCTAGTGATATTTTCAGGGTCATGCAGTAACATAGCAGTGGTAGGGGATTAAGAAATGTATGAATGTTCAGTAAGGATACCACAAATCCTATGAAGAATAATATATGGTGTTCCATTGGATGTTTAGGATTAGGTTGGGGATGTGGTACCCCTGTTCATGTGTGGCAATACCAAAAAGAGGGAATATCCAAGGAGAGTCAGAGTAGAGGCCAAAGAAGCAGGAAAAGTCAACTATACATTATGTAGCCCACTTTGCCTATATTCGACACAAAACCTTATATTTACGAGGTATGATTCTCATATCATATACCATTTTCATTGTTTTTGTGATACAAGAGAATCAAAATCATTTATATATACTCTTTATGAAAAAATACATTGGGCATGTTTATGGAAATCATGGATGGTGTCTTGGCCATAGAAACACCGAAGGGAGTATCATCAAAAAATATATACATTATAGTGATTGTTATCTATAAAATGATGGTTAATATTTATTTTGGGAACTTTTTATGATGTAAATGATAGGTTTTGATATGATTCATGGAATTTATTAGATATTTCTATACCAGTATCATATCGAATATTACAGGGGGGGAAATTTTCTATATTAAAAAAAATGAAACTATTTTCACCATATTGAGTGATGTATTTATGATTTTCATGCATGACCAATTAAATGCAGATGGAATTGTCTCATGACTAATATAGTTGTAATTTCTCTAAATGATGGTTGAATAAAATGGGCTACCTTTCCTCCAGTTTTAGAACATTTTTAGGATTCTTTTCCTAAAATTTTTTATGGCTTACAAACAAACTGAGAGATCAAATTCATGATCCGATCTGATCTATGAGTAGAGCCATTTTTATCCCACCATATGGGTTGGCACCATTAAATCACCATGAGTTAAAAATTAAGATAGATGATATGAAACCCAATGGTTTCATACAGACTAGTATATCACCATGGGGTTGTTCTGTGCTTTCTACCATGAAGGATAAATGGACTTTGACCTTATGTGGGTATTACCATATGTTGAACAAAATTTATGTTAAAGACATAATCCACATTCCATACATTGATGATATGTTCAATCGGCCAATAGGTTCCTAGATTTTCATTAAAATTGAATTGAGATTATTGAATCATTATTTCAGTGTGAGACCATTAGATTTACTAAGAACTATTTTTAAGATAATTTTTGACTTGTATGAGTTTGTAGTGATGTCATTCAATTTGACGAAAAAATAAGTTGTATTTATAGATTCAATGAATTTTATCTTTCAATATTTTCTGGATCAATTTGGGGTTTTTTAGTTTATGGATATGTTAGTGTACTCTTAGTCAATAGATATGCCGAACATCATGACATCATCTTGATTACATTGAGAGATGATCATATTTATCCCAAGATATCAGGATGTAGTATCCAGATAAATAATGTTAACATCAATGGACATTAAATCACATATGATGGAGTGTTTGTGGACTCAATGAAGGTTATATCCATTGTATCTTTAGAGAGACATAATAATTTAATCAAGATTCAGAGTTATATTTATTAGTAGTTTTTTATATGAGTTTCATCCGAGGCTTCTACCATCGAGTAGCATCGATATATGGGTTGAACAAGAAAGGGGTAAAGTTTTCTTGTCCTGATACTTGTGAGGGATATTTTTAAGATCACAATAGAATAATAACATCAACAATGATCCATATATTACCTATAATAGTTAAGGAATATACAATCTAGTTTGATGCATATAATGTTCATCATTTAGAATATCTGATGTAGGAGATTTGAGTGGATACTTATGGATCTAAGTAGTTGATACCACATGAAAGGATTTTTTATACTCACAATGTGAAGTTAGATATAGTGGTAAATTCCATGATATATTCGAGACATCATATTTTTTGAGTGATGTTTGTGTTGTAATCTTACCACAAGAACCTCATGTTCCTCTTTTCTTAGTGGGACCTAATCTTTAGGCAGAGGAGGTTGGTTGAATATTTTTTGTCTTTTGACTTTGATTCAGCTTATACACTGAGAATCATAAATGTTGTTTCTAATTCCTTAATCCATCAGCCATATAAGGAGCCAGGGTAAGAATATTTCTATGAGTGATGGATTTTGGAACTATTTTTAGATGTGCATATAGATATTCATGAGTCCCATGGATGTTTATCTATGAATTTGGCATCTTTTATACCCATGCTTCGGGAGAAGATCAATACCGAGTAGTTATCTGATCCAGAGGGCTTAGATTCGAGAGAAAACTTATATGTTGGTGAGGCATAATCAGGTTGGTGTCTTGGTAGTGTTAATGTTTTCTTTTCTATGGCAAAGTATGGGTTCCTATAAGATTTCCCAAGGTGATGATGAGAGAGTTTCCTGTTTCTAGATAGAAGGTACATCCTAGTGGTACAAAGAAGAATTGTGACCACTGTAGAAAGTATAAGTGGCCTTTAATAAAGAAGTATGTACTAGGCTTCATGGAGGGATGTTTCAATTTTCAACAGGTGTAGTCCGAGCATCAGAGACCTGCTAGGCTATTATAGCCTCTACCAATTCTGTAGTAGAGATGGGATGATATCACATTCGATTTGTGATAGGATTACGCAATACACCATTTAAGAATGATGTAGGATGGGTGATCATATATTTATTTTAAATGATAGCACACTTTATTCCTATCAGATAAACATTCATATTGATAATTTATGTAGTTTGTATGTGCCAAAAGAAGTTAAACTACATGGTGTTGTGAGGATTATAATTTCTGTTAGATATCCTCATTTAGCATCGCGTTCTAATAATGTTTTTAGAATACTCTCATATTATAGTTTAGGTTTAGTGCAACCTATAATCCATCTAATGATGGAAAATATGAATTGACTATTCAGATACTAGAGGACATGTTAAGGGAATGTTTTTTGGATTTTTGTAGTTCAATGTAATATAATTTAGCAGTAGTGGATATATCTTATAATAAAAACAATCATGCATAGAACCAAATAGAACCATTAGAGGATTTTTATGTAAGGTAATTCAATTCTCCTCTATATTGGATGGATGCTGGTGGGTATACTCATTTTTTACCTATTATCATGTAGGAAACATTTTATAAGGTGTAGCTAATGAAGAGGCTGTTGCTGACCATGAAGACCAAGAAAATATCATAAGATGACCATCAGAGTTGACCTCTAGTGTTTTAGGTTTGTCATTGGGATTTCATTCAAGTGGTTCCTAAGATAGAGGGCATCATATAAGAAAACTGGGATTGTTTGGGCCTAGGTTTTTTGGGAATTTTGATATAGTGGAAATGGTCATTCCCATAGTGCACAGATTATCACTTCCAAAGTGAAATTGTTCCATGTACGATGTGTTTCATGTGTCGCAGCTTCAAAGATTTCATATATACCCTTATCACATGGTAGATGTAGATACCATCATTCATAGTGTTGATATATCCTTTGAGGAGCATCCAATATGTATTGTGGACCATAGTGAGAAGTATCTCAAGGGTAGGAGTATTGATGTTGTTTGAGTGAATTGGTAGCATCAGAATGTTCAATAGTAGACATGTGGTGAGAGAATCTCATATGGAAGAGTAGTAGATAGACTGATTCACCATGACCCCACATTGATTATTGGATAAACTTAGGGACGATCTATTATATGGTGGGGGTGTTGTAAGATCTTAACTTTTTCCTAGTATGTCCCACATTGAGTTTTGGTTGAGCCTCTTTTTTTCTGGGTCTTTCATCTCTTTTATCCTTTATTGGTTAGGTATCTTGTGGTGATGGAGAGATATTACTGGATGAAATGGATTAATGTTCATGTATGAATGTTTTTTTAATTAATGGAGTATTGGAATAAAAAATCAATGTTAATTATGAGGGTTATCCATGAGGTTATAAAGGTATCAAAGATGGTTCGGGCTATTCTGTAGAAGCTATACTAAGAACTCTCTGTTGGAATTTTACATGCCATGAACCTATTACGTGATGTATAAATGTTTACAGGAAGATATCATGAACTACGTTCATGATTTTAATTGTTTATGTGTCATGAAACCGATTCATGATAAGTAATTCCAAATCAAGGCTATCTTAACATGAGATAACATGTTTTTTCGACATAAAAAGAAAATAGAGATAAATAGGGAATGTAATCAATTTACACTGTGTATTTCTCAGGTGTTGTAGCTCTAAATACATGATGAATTTATTATTTATTCTTATCATCATGAATTCTATCTCCCTCAAACCCAAGAATTATTGATGATGGATTTCAGATTGGTTTATTCACAATCAATCAACCTGATCAGGCGTTCGATCTCAGGTAAGTGGTTTCCCTTTGGGTTCCCCTCTCTTATACATGTTCTCCATCATTTCGGTGCATCGTATTCCTCATATTTATACTAGCTTCAAATCTTGTGAGATCTATGTTTTTACTTGTGATATTATTCAAATTTTTTCCTCATTAGATTTAGCACCACTTTTTTTTATAAATATCTATTTAAAGGTCTGTGGTTTATACATACCCCTTCATCCTATTTCCAATTTTTATGTATGTGAAATATTGTGTTCCTGTGCTGACATAACATATGCATTAATAAAAAGAATAATGGGTTCTTATAATAATGTTTATCGACTAAACATTGGATCCCTTTGGATGTAATTTATTTGTAACATGGCTTGTGTCTACCCATAGGGTGATCCTTGCCTTGAACAATAGCTAATATGACAATGGATTAATGTATTTTTTTATGACATGAAATATCAGGTGATTTCCTGTGATTGATTCATCATGTAAAATGGATTAATGAGTCATTGAATGTCTAATGATTAGTTGATATAAAATGGGTCTCAAAATTCATATGGGATCTTCTTAAGAAATAATTTACCAAATGAATGGGTAATTTAATAAAAAATGTTAATTGGATAATCTAACCATTTTTTCTGGTGATATTATGTTTTTTACTTTTCTATATGACTTTATTTGTGATTGATGATGAAATTATTATATAAATATCTATTCTCGATTTTTCTGAAATGATTATTTATAGAGATTGTCCGGACATCCTAATGTTATTATATATAGGGATTATCCCGGTATGCTGTAATTCATACAGAGAGTACATGATCTTGTATTTTGAGACGCTAATATTGATGGATTATACTAGTATGATGAATCACTTATACCAGGGGCTTTGACATGTTATGTTATGATGCCTTGAAATTGTGTTTCTGGTTCACATGGTTATGCTACATACATATATATATTACAACATGGCCTCAAAGAGAGTATTTTGATTTATTATATTAATTTATAAACTAAAACACATGTTTATATCTTTATTTCATATATTTATTCTTAAACTGGTTTTGTTTTGAGATTGTAGTGTCAACCAAATGAGTTTATGTATAACCCCATGTTTTTATAGGCCTTTATCTCTCTCAAATGAATTAATTTCAATTGAATTCTTTACTTTCACTAATCCAAACATTCCTTTCACATAATATCGACTTGGCTTGTGTATCACACAACCCTGACTTGGAATATGTTATATGCAACACTACGTTTCTTCGAAACAACATTTTATTGTTACAATTATTTAAACTAAATTTTTATAATCTACTAGTTAAAATAGTAATATGAATTTTAATATCTTGTTTTCAAATATTTTTATAGTGGTTAAATATAGATAAAAAATATTTATTTTGTAAAATATAGTTTTTGGTAAAGTCATTATATGTTTAAAAATTCTATTTTATTAAATGGATTGATTTTCATGTCCTTCTATAAATAATAATAAAATTAAATTTGGTCACTATTAGAAAATTATATTGATAAAATAAACTCCATTTCCAAAATTATAAAATCAATATTAGGTTGGGTTTAATATTTCGGATTTGTCTGAGAAAATTTATTTTTGGATTAATAGTGAAAAATAATGAATTTTAATTAAAAATTGATTTTTCATATAATTAATCTATATAGTTAAATTATAATTTGAATTGGTTTTAATGTTTAATTCGGTAATATGTCTATAAATTAATCCAATTTTTTTAATTGAATTAGTTCACATTGAAATTGGGTTATGATTAATATCTCATGAGATAAACTATGATGGTCCTGGGAATAAACCTTGACTACTAAGATGGAAATTATATTGAAAAACGATTACCAAGATGGTATGATGTAATAACTTATACTACTAATATGGCCACGGGAGTGATCCATGAATACATAAATGGTATGTGGATTGACCTCACACTACAAATATGGCCTTGGTAGTGATTCCTTGAGTACTATGGAAATCATTTTATATGCTTATGTGTATAAAAAAATTTCAATCCTTATTATTATGTTATGATTTCATGGATTATGTTTTTTACTTTATTATGATCCAAGCCTTGTGAAATGAAAATATTTATTTCATGATTCATGATAATGATCTTATGATATGTAGGGTATAATCATCTAATGTTATGATGACATTCTCATACTTCTATGCTCATGCTTATCCATACATGCCTCCCTTGTTTAGCATTATTAAGCATCTGAGATCGCCATTTTTTATGTTTCCTTCAACAGGTTACAAAAATATGTATTAATTAAGATTTTTCTAATAAGTCCACTCGTTAAGAATAATGTAGTGGGTGATAATGCATCTCACTTATCTACCAGCGTTTATGTTCCCATGTTTCCAATGTCACTAAACTCATATAATTATTGTGAGCCTTTTTGCTAATGTATCATGTATGATATGAAGGTTATGTTATATCCATGTATGAAAAGTGATGGTTTCTATAGTTGTTATTAGAGGAACGGTTTATTGATCCTTTGGAAGCTAGGATGGGAAAACATTAGTGAGAACTCTAGGTTTATTTAGAATTATATTTATAGGGACGTCTCTAAGGATAAGTATAAGGATGATTTAAGGTTTAAAAAATGTACTAGAATTTTGGTAAAGGATAGAGTGAGTGGTTTCCTAGAAATAAATCCCTATCATGATAATATATGTGTATATCCCTCTAGCACATATGTACCTCTAGGTATCAACTCCAAAATGTTGTGTCGATCCTCACTCAGTGTAACCAGGTACATGACAATGGGAATTTCTCTACACCTAGTTTGATAATCCTGGGGGATATTCATTGGGAATTAAAAAACATGTCATGAAACATCATGAAGGATTTATAATGATTTTACAATTAATTTCCTAGGATAAACCTATGGTGTTATAGATTATGGAATGTTTCCATAATTAGTACATCCTATTAATTACATTTCATGGTTATGTGGTTTCTTTAGTATGTTAAATATTTCTTAAACAATTCTATTGGTTTTAGTAAATTTCAAGAACCCAAAGGAACCACATTAATGATGATTGTGATGGAAAATGTAAGGATTTTCATGATAATTAACTGAATTCTATGGGAGTTGGAATGAAAAATCAGAATACTATGCTCATAGAGATTTCTCAAGATATGAATCCTGGTGGAATTCCAAATTCTAAAAGGAGGGAACAAAATTCTTTTGATTCCTTAATAAGGAAACATCCCCCTTATTTCAGAGTGTATTATGATACACATGTTTATGAACAATGGATGAGTACAAATAAAATGACATTCTCTATTCCACAGTTATTGAAACCAGAGAAAGTTATTGTAGATATTTATGAATTAGAAGGTCAAGTGTACCAGTGATAGACTCTAATTAAAATTATAAGGTAGAATGATGAAATTGAATCCATTGAATGGGAAGAGTTCAAGAACTTATTTAGAAATAATTAAATTCCTCGAATTCTTTATAGAAACATGGAGAAATAGTTCTTTGAATTGAAGAAAGAGTATGATTAATTTATCAATACCTACATGGCTAATTTCTCAAGACATGCATGGTATGAATTTGGAATTATCATCCAACCCAAATGTAATGTTGATTGGATCTTCGGTGTCTTAAATCCAAGACACATAATGGAATTGTCCATAAGTGTTTTTAGTAGCTACTATGAGATTTTTCACTGTGCAATAAATTTTTAAATCGAGGTTGGAGTCACATACAGTTCTAATTGTTTTAAAAATAAAAGGAAGATGGAGTTGAGAAGGAAATCTAAAAACAATGAAGAGAAGAAGATGATATTTCCTTTATTCTCTATGTGTGGGAATAAGCATGGAGTAAATTTTCATAAGGGGTATAAGTGTTTTATATAAGTAAAAGAAGGTCATCAAGATTTTTATTATAAAATTGATGGGAAAATATTATCTATTAATGTTAATGGAGAGGAAGTAGTAAAAAATTAACCCCCCATACATTAGTGCTACATGTGTAAGGATAATGTGAAATATTCTAACCCGTACCCAATCCCATGTTCCGGGGATGATGCCTGATGTCAGTAACCTCTTAATCCGAGGGAAATAAGGAAATATTGTGAAATTTTTATTTCAAATGAGGTGTGGTACAATGAATTAGTGAAAGGTACACTTACCATCAACTCTAGAACAACTAATGTATTATTTGATTCCAGATCTACCAACTCTTTTATATCTAATGAATTATCTTAGGGTTTTACGATTTCAATGAAATGATTAGATGTGGAATTAGCACTGCATACCCCTAATTGTATGAATATTTCATCCCAAGTCTAGGATTCCACTCCTATTGCAATTTATGAGAATTTTCTTTAGGAAAATATACGTATACTTCCTTTGGTTGAATTTGATGTCATCTTAGGCATGGATTCACTTTTTATGCATGAATCCTGGATCAATTTTCAAGAAAGGGAAGTTACATTTTATATTTCAAAGGCTCTTATGATCATACATCAATGAAATAATAAGTATGAACTTCTTATAGATATTTCATGCAGTGTATGGGTCTTATTTCCCATTCATAATGGTTGTTTATCTCATTTGTTTAGGGAGAATGTCAACATCGAAGGTATTTGTATTTTTTAGGACATTTGGATGACTTTCCAAACAAGTTGTTTAGCCTTCCACAAAAGTTTTTAGTTGAGTCCTAAATATAACTCATACATGTTACCACAAAAATGTTAATGAATCCATATAGAATGGCCCTAATTGTGACGACCCGAACCTAGATGCCACTTAATGGGTGCCCTGATCCCGATTGCCCAAATGTCCTCATGCGCATATTTTAGAATTCCAGAGGATGACTACTAGCAGCGAGGGACACAGTTGTGTCTGTGGGAAGACTATTCCCTCATTTTTAAACTGTAGAATAGTGGAAGAGATATAAATTAATAGTAAACAACGTAATCAATATGAACAAATAATGTAAGAAAACTGATGTAATAGATAAACAAGAATAACAATAACTGTATAAAATGGAATAGTGATGATGTAATTTCATGTCACTAGAAAAATGAAAATCGTGGATAAAATAAAATAATAATAACATGCTCTATAAGGTATACAAAAACAAAGTCTACTCTATGCATCATGATATCCTACTTGTTCAACTGCTATAAAGCTCTATCCTATCACCACCCAATCAAGTATTGGAAGCCGCATGCTTCCCATTTTCAATACCAGGAACCATGTAATCTACGCCAGGTACCAAACGATGCCCAGAGAGGGTGTGACATAATTCTCAGTGGGCCACCACCACCAGTTTCTATAACATCCGGCCCGAGTAATGAAGTATAACTGTGTGAATCCATGCATATATAATGTAAATCAAGTAGTACAATATAACTAAATTTCCGAGTACCTGCTTCATCCCTCGGCTACTATCTGAAAATTTATCCTATTCCGTAATTAATCAATTAAAATTTAATGTTAATATGTCACATGAGGCATAATCAATATTGACATCAACTCGTGGTAGTATAGGCAGTGAACATCCCAAGACGTAATAAGGAAACAAATTCATTTTATCTAGTGAGGGAGTTCCATTGTAAAAACCAAGGTAACATAAACTCACAAAAAGTTAACCTAGAGGTATCTGGGTCTAGATAAGGGGTAAGAGTGTAATCTAAGGAGCTTAATCCAAGGAATTCCACAATAAAGCACCTACCAAGTCCAAGGTTATCAACTAAGGTAAAACTGGGCTATGTAAAGGCACGACTTTATGTTCATTATCCATGGAACCTACTAGTCAATAATGGATCCCAGGAGTGTATCCGAGGTATCCTATAAGATGAACGGACCTAACGGTAGTATAAAAGGAATCCATGGAATAGTAAAGAATCAGAATCTAGGTGGGTATCAACCAAAGAAAACTGTATCCTTGAATCAGAATGGGGATCCCGAGAACAATGATATTCTTCTCTCAGAATCCAAGGTGAGAAAAAATTAGTCCATTCATATTTTATATTGTAATCATGTTATAATTAATTTGGTTCTAGTCTTTCCTTCCATTAGTGTGGATATGTCATGTGGAGTTGAAACCATTGGTCCAAGCCTTGTCTTCCGTTAGTGTGGATTGGCCCAGTAGCGTTGCAACCATTTAAGAAAGTCTTAGGTAGTCATTAAGGCATAATCAATTATTAAGGTTCACTTTGCTACCTTCTATCAACATGGGAACATGTGCAACATACATGTAACCTTTATTCAATCTATTTTAATGAGGCCAAGTTATATACTTACAATACTTTCCATTTTACATTTCATATTTTACATTAATAAACATTTTTGATCACTTACCTATGGCGGGTAAAGTGGTATTCATACATGGTACCTTCCATTATAAAATTCTCAGTAATAGAAAAATCATTTATAATAATAAGACTCACCATTATAAAGGTCAAGAAAAGGCACACCTAAACAATGGCTGAATTATGCCAAACCACTAAAAACCCAATTATGGTATAACCATTGACATGATGAAGATTTAGTTGGTGGTGTAACCACTAACAACTAATCACATATTTGGAAATAGCATAACAATACTATTCTAATGACTATAATCATGGAATGTTAATTTAAGAAACATTTTCCAATGAAACCGGTGGGCCCCAGACGAACATTCCAAAAACAACGAATTTTATGGATGAGCTATAAGCCACTTACCTTAGGGTTTTATGAGACTTATCCTCTGGTATCAGCCCATGATTTTCCTCATATCAGATTAGATATAAGAAAAGGGTGAAAAAAATTACATGGCGATATCAAGGACGAGATTGAAATAGAAGAAGCATGGATAAAAATAACTCGAGTACTTATCGTTGTGCATCCAACGTGAACAAAAGAAGCTCGATCGGAAGCTAGCTGAATAAGATCTTTTGATTCTCAGTTTGGATCCTCAAAATGCTCCAAAATGAGAGAGAACTAGGTCAATGCCACATAATATTTTGTTAGGGAGGAAGGGGGATTAATAGATCATTAAGGGCATTTTAGATATTTTACCTAGGTTTTTATCCTGCACACGGTTTGTCCGCATAATTTATAAAACTATGTGAAAACCATGAGACATGGTTCTACCCGAATCTGGGGAAAAGGGGGGTTCTTACGGTTTGGTTGCATGACTGTGCGCTAGCTGTGCGAGGTGCTACTGTCCGGAAAAACACAATCCACATGGTTAGGCAAACTATGCGCTAACCGTTCTCAAACCATGTGACATGGTCTGTTTTCCCAAAAAGAGGTCTTTCGATCTCCAAACAAGACTCGGACACCCTACAAACATTTCCCAACTCATTAGGAATCTAAATTAGGTCCAAAGTAATGATTTAGATGAAAATTTAAAGGATCCAAACCTGAGTGAAAAATTGGGTTCTTACAGTCTTCCCCCCTTAAATGAACTCCCCCCCGAGTTCTCCTTCCAAATGTAATGAATCATTGTCTGAGAACAAATCTAGAAACTAAGCACGTACATCGGTTTCCCTCTCCCAAGTCTCAACTTGTACTCAATCGTGCTTCCAAAGCACCTATACAAGAGGTACAGACTTGAGTTGGAGAACCTCCATGCGTCGTTCAACGATGCATACTGGATACACCTCAAAGTTAGCATCAACATCAAACTAAACATCTTCGGGATCAATTTTATGATACATGTCAGTATGATATTGGAAAAGCTGCGAGACATGAAAGAGGTTGTGCCAGGCACAGTACCTCTGTGGTAGTAGTAATCGATAAGCTATCGACCCGACTCTCTCTAGAATCTCGAACGGACCGACATATCAAGGCGATATCTTACCATGCTTCCTTAACCGTATATGTCCATGCCTGGGTGATAAATAAAGAAAAAGTTGATCTCGAACCTTTAAATGAAGAGTTCTTCAACGACGATCGGCATAAACATTCTGTCTAGACTGAGCAGTATTCATACGCTGCCTGATCATCTCGACCTATTCAGAAGTCTTCTAAATGATAGGAGGACCTATTAGGGATGCCTCACCTACCTCTGGCCATTAAAAAGTGTAAGCAACATTTCCTACCATATAAGGCCTCAAAATGAACCATATGAATCATTTCATACAAATTGATTTTATGGGAGAAATCGATGAGAGGGATATGCTTCCCCCAAGAATTGCTGAAATGAAGGACGCATGCTCGGAGAATATCCTCTAAAACCTATATTGTCTGTTTCGATTTTCCATTAGTCTGAGGGTGAAAATCTGTGATTATAAGGATCTGAGTTCCTATAGCATTCTATAAACCCTGCCAGAACCATGAAGTGAAATGAGCATCCCTATCTGAAATGATAGTAATTGTAACCCTGTGTAGTCATACGATCTCACATACATACAGTCTTCCCAAATCATCAACTGAGGAGGTCTCGCGAATAGGAATGAAGTGGGATGATTTTGTAAGTCGGTCAATAACTAACCATATAGCATCACTACCCCTCGACGACCTGGGTATGCCAACTACAAAATCCATAGAAACATATTTCCATATCCATTCCAAAACTAGGAGTGGATATAACTGGTCTGTAAGACTCTGGTGCTCCTCCTTCACTTGCTAACAAGAGGAACACATTGCGATGAATCCTGAAATCTGACCTTTCATCCCAATCCACCAATACTGGCGTCACAAATCTCTATAAATTTTTGAGATAGCTAGAAAAACTTCCCACTGGGAAGAATGTGAATCCCTCATAAACTCCTCTCTCACATCTACAGGAACCCAGATATGTCCACGTCGATGTGGGATTTCATCTCTATCCACAGACAAATTCAGAGGTGGTTTATCTCCTGATATACTCTCTTGGAGAACCAATCCATCAGGATCTGTAAAATGCCTACTCTTCACCTTCTCAAGTATAGAAGAGGAAACTATTAAGGTTGAGAGGTAAGAATGCTCATGAATATCGTAAAACTCTAGATGAAAGGATTGTAACTATTAAGACTGAAGCCCATTAACTTCCATTCATCACTGGCTTCCTGTACGACCTACGTTTGAGTTTTATGACTTAGTGAATCTGCAACCACATTGCCTTTTCCAAGCATATATGTAAGATCAAAATCAAAGGATTATAGATATTTGACCCATTCTTGTTGTCGGAGGTTCAAGTCATGCTTAGAAAAAATATACATGAGGATCTTGTGATATTTAAACACCACAAAGTGCTCACCCATTATATAATGTCTCCAACAATGTAAGGCATGGACAACTGCTACAAGATTGAGGTCGTGCGTTGGGTAATTACTCTCATAAGGTCTCAACTGCCAAGATCTATTTGCAATGATTGTGTCTTCCTACATCAAATCTACTTCTTAGGATAATTCCTAATGCATAGGAGAAGACAATAAAACCATTACCAGGTTCTGGAAGAATCTGAACAGGTGCTGAGACATGCCTCCCTTTCAACTCCTGAAAGGCTTTCTCGCATGCTTTTAACCACAAGAACTTAAAACCATTTTCTGTAGGACCAGTAAGAGGTGAATCATGACATGAGAATTCCTGTAACAAGTTCTTGTAATATCCAACAATATCTATGAAACTCTTGATATCAAACGCGTTCATAGGATACTCCAAAGAGACTATAGCACTAACCATTTTTGGGTCAACAGATACTCCAGATTCTAAAATAATATTACCCATGAAGTGGAATTTTTTGATCCAGAATTAACATTTATCATGCATGGCATAATTTTGATGTAATCTCAGTTTACTCAGATCTATCTCACGATGTTTGGCATGGTCGTTACGAGTGTGCAAATACACCAAGATGTCTTCCAAAAAGACCACAACAAAAGAGTCTAAGTAGGGATGGAAAACCCTATTCATCAAATCCATAAAAACGGAAGGCACATTTGTAAGACCGAATGGCATTACAAGATAATCATACAGACCATACCTACTAAAGAATGTTTTACGAGGTATGTCTGATTGTCTGACTCACACCTGATGATAAATCAATCTATGTTCAATCTTATAGAACACCTTTTCTCCTTAGATCTGGTCAAAGAGAACATCTATTCGAGGAATTTGATATTGTTTCTTGACCGTAAGCTGGATCAACCTTATGTAATCCACACATAAACAGAGAGTTTCTTCTGACTTCTTAGAGAAATGCATGGGGTGAACCCCAAGAGGATATATTGGGCCATATAAAAACATTGGCCTATAGGTCCTATATATACCTCTTGAGCTCCTGAAGCTCAGTAGGTGGCATCTTGTATGGAAGAATGGACATTGGAGCTAATACTAGAACAAGATCAATTGTAAACTCTACCTCTCTATTAGGAGGTGATCAAGAAAAGTCATCAGGAAAGGCTTCCCTGAAATGATTAACTACTGGAGTAAAATCAGTTTGAGGAAAACCCTAATCCTCCATGAATAGATTTTAAAATTGAGTGGTCACTCCACCTTGACTGTGATGATTTGGTTCATCTCTCCTAGCATGGACATCACATTCACCTTTGAAAAGATAACTGAAACAATCTAGTGATGTAAAAGAAATCGTGCAGCAATAATAGTCTACAAAGGCGTGTTAGTGGATTAACCATTCCATCATGGGAATGACATCGATGTTTGTCATCTCGAGAACAAAGAGATTCCACAAGAAATGGTAACTACCAACCTCAATGGGACAATCCCAGCACTGGCGTATTCCATCCATCCTTATTCCCAATGGTGTATCAAGGGTTAGATAAGCCATCATAGATTCAAACCATGGAGAATAAATCATCGACTGTAACATACATAAGAAACTATCAGTAACATGGGAATCAGTTCCCGAATTAGATACAGTAGGTGGTGCCTCAGGTAGAACTCCTAGAAGTTTGACTGGCGACTCTGAGACCACCGTGTCTGGAGCATGGTCGTCGCCACCCTCCTGGAGAACATCACGAGGACGACGTGGTGGCATTGGGATATAAATTCCAATAACACATATTATAACAATATTACAAGAAAGAATATAGAATCACTAGTAGAAAAAGATCATATGAAAACTCACTACCCAAGGCATACTACTAAAAATACAAACTTAGATGTCCAGACATCTGTAAGTGCCAAAGTATAAGTTTTTCTTCATTTTGCAGTTAATTCTTAGGTTCACTCCTTTAACATTCCTAAACATGACAGGGCGAGATAATGATGTGAAACCAATTCATTTTAGATTTCATGATTCAATTTATAATGGATAGTTATTTCTGATAAATCAGTTCCCATACACCTATCACAAAGATGGACACCCATTTACTTCTAGCATAATGTCTTGACTCGGTAAATTACTCATTCCAATCCATGAGGGCCCATACAACTCATGAATTGAGATAGTAAATCAATTAATCAATGAAAAAGTAATACAAGTACAAGAAACTATCACAACATCACTCAAAAATCACAGGCATATCTGGAAATGCAAAGTAGTGAAATTAACCTATATGGCATGGTAATAAGCATGGAATGTGAATTGAAGGGACATATAATGATGCATGTATCAATAATACTTTACCACATATCATCATCCAAGGATTAAATAAATTCTTAAGAGTAATAATCAACAACACCACACAACATGTGACTCACCCAAACAATGAAATAATATCAACTGTTGTAGCCAAAAATAGAACAATAATTGCATTATGGGTAACTTGGCTTTTACCCCAAACATTGGTTCTTGGTGCCCAATCACGACTTATGAACAAGTCCCAAGAAATTCTATTCTCCAATATATTTTCTCCAAATATTCAAGAATGAAAATAAACCACCTCTGATACCACATTGTGAAGACACAGACCCATATGCCACTTAACTGGTGCCTCGAGCCTAGTGGGCCACATAGCCTCAAACAAATCATCCTAAACACCCGATCGGTATCAATGATCGGTTGGTAGGTCTCACCGATCGGTTGAGCCGATAGGTCTCACTGATCGGTCGCGCCGATCGATCTCTCCGATTGGTCACGCCGGTCGGTCTCAGCGATCGGTCGCACCGATCGGTATCGCCAATGGGTCTCACCAAGCGGTCTCGCCAATCGGTCTCACCGACCGGTCATGCCGATCGGTCTCACTGATTGGTCTTGCGTCGAGACACTACCCTTTTAGGATCTGGATTTTTGGAAAAGAAAAGGACCCTGAGAGCCTGGGTCATCACAGTATACAACAAGAATAAGGGACCCAATGGTAGTATACTAGGAATCCATGGAATATTAAATAACCCGAATCTAGGTGGGTATCAACCTAATCAAATCGTATCCTTCAATTGGAATGGGGTTCCTGAGACCCATGGTATTCTCTTCTCAGAATCTACGGTGAGAATGAGTTAGTCCATTAATATTTGATATTGTAATCATGTTATAATTAATTTGGTTCAAGTATTTCCTTTCATTAGTGTGGATTGGTCAAGTAGAGTTGAAACCATTGGTCATATCCTTGTCTTCTATTAGTGTGGATATTCCATGTAGTGTTGCAACCATTTAATCGATTCTTAGTTAGCCCTTATTTCATAATCAATTATTGAGGTTCACTCTGATACCTTCCATAATCATGGAAAGGGGTACTACAGACATGTAACCATTATTCAATCTCTTTTAATAAGGCCATGTTATATACTTAGTGTACTGGCCATTCTACAGTTCATATTTCACATTTGATAAACTTTTTTAAGAACTTAGCTTAGGAATGTCAAGTGACGAGCATACAAGGTACATGAAATAATAAATTATAAGTAAAAAATCATTTATAATAAGAATAATCACCTTTAGAAAGGTCAAGAAAAGGAACACCCGAACAGTGGCTCAAATATGACGAAACACTAAAAACCCAATTATGGAATATCATTTTACAAGAGGCGGATTGAGTTATGGGTGTAACCACTAATAAATAATCCCATAATCGGAAATAGCATAACCATAAGATTATAATGAGTATAATCATGGCATGATAAATTAAGAAACATTTTCCAACGAAACCGATTGGCCCCATATGAACATTCCAAAAACAAAGAACTTTAGGGATGAGTTATAGACCACTGACCTTGGGGTTGTACGATCCTTCTACCCCAGTATTGGCACTTGATTTTCCTCAGATTAGAGTGGATCTATGAAATGGTTGAAAAACACTCACAATGAAATATCTATGTAAACCTTGAAATAGAATAAGTATTGATAAGGAGGGATTTATTACTTACCGTTGCACATCCAACGTGACAAATGAAAGCTCGATCAGAAGCCAGACAATAAATATCTCTTGACTCTATAGTTGGATATTTAAAAAGCTCCAAAATGAAGGAGCACTAGGTCAATCCCACATAAACATAGATTAGGGAGGAAGAGGAAGGATTAACAGATCATTAATGGCATTTTAGACATTTTACATAGGTGTTTATCCTGCACACAGTTTGTCCGCACAGTTTGTGAAACCATTCACAAACCATGCGAGATGGTTCTTCCCGAATTTGGGAAAATGGGGGGATCACACGCTTTGGTTGCACAACTGTGCACAAGCCGTGCGAGGTTCTACTATCTGAAAAAAAACAAAATACACATAGTTAGGAAAACCCTGCTCAAACTGTGCATAAACCATGTGACATGCACTATTTTCTACAAAAGAGGTGTTCCGAGCTCCAAACAATTGTCAGACACCCTCATAACCTTTTCTAACTCATTAGGTATCTATATTAGGTCCAATTTAAAGATATAGACTAAAAGTAAATCTATACATACATGATTGAAAATCCTGGATCATACACCAATTGAGTTATTAGAATTGAAAAAGTATCTCCCTAAAAAATTTGTTAATGGATTCATTCACCCTAGTGTTTCACCTTCTGGTGCAGTTGTAATTTTTGGGAAATAGAAAGTTGGATCAATGAAACTATGAATTTATTAATGGGATCAAAAAATTCCCCTAGGTGAGAGTTTTCTTTAAAAAAAAATATTTCTCTCCAGGATTAAGATGGTACATTATGCTTCTCTATATGGGAAGAAATTTAGATCTCCAATGTGCTAGGTTGATGTTGGATAGAGAAAGCTATTGGGACCTGAGATCACAAATGAAATTGAAGGAAGGTTAGAACTATTTAGTAGAATATCTAGGAAAATCTATTTTGATAAAAAAGTCATACTGATAACCATCAATGTGATGTAGAATTTGAAGTTGGTGATAAAATGATTCTATGAATCTCTATCTTGAAGAATGATATAATATTCCATTTGACAAAGAAACAAAGAACTAGGTATATCGGTCCCTTTTAAAAAATTTATCATATAGAGATAGTGTCCCACCAATTGTAAATTCATCAAAACACTTCTGATTTCAATGATGTGTTCCACGTATCTCCCTTAAGGAAGTACATCCATGACCCTTTCACATGTACATGAACTTATAGGTCATACCACTGCAACATGATCTTTCTTACGAGGACCAACCAGTTGAAATTCTGGATCATACAGAGAAAGTTCTATGAAACATGACCCCTTAGCTGGGAAATGTTTTGTGAAGAAATCACCAGTTTGAGAAAGATATGTTGGAACATGAGGCTATTATGAACAGAGGTAACCCCATTTGTTTTTACCTGAAAGAAAACTTTAGAGGGACAAATTCATTTTAAATGGGGTAGAATGTAACAACCTGATTTTTATGGACCTTTTTTTATCTTGAATGAATTAATATTCATTGAGATATTCTATTGAAAATTTTCAAACATTCCTTTCACATGGAATCAAATTTTCTTGCGCTTCACTGAAAATAAACTTGGCGTATGTTAAATAAAACACCGAGTTTCTATGAAATATCATTTTATTTTTATAAATTTTTAATAGAGAAAGTTGTAACCTCTCCATTAAACATAGTAATATGAATAGTAATAAATTCTTTTCAAATATTTTTTATAAATATTTTATATAAATAAAACAAATTGATTATGAAAAATATAATTTTTGGTAAATTCATTATATGTTTAAAAATTAAATTTTCTGAAATTAAATCTTTTCATGTGTTTCTTTTTAAAAACAATAAAATAAATTTTAGAAAATTATGGAATTTTAAATTTTAAAATAAAAATCCTTTTTGAATTTAGAATGTAAAATTTTTTTAGGGTATATTTTTGGGAGTTTTCTGAGAAATTTCATTTTTGGATGAATAATGTAAACTATTGAATTTTAATTGAAAATAGGGTTTTCATATAATTTATTTATAAGGATAAATTATATTTTAAATGGGATTCAATGTTTATTGAGGTAATGTTCTTATCAACTAATCCATTTTAGGTCATTGGAATCAATTTTACTTTGAAATTGGATAATGATTTATATCTAATGAGTTAAACTGTGATTGTCTAGGGAATGAACCTTGACTACTAAGATGGACATGGTAGTGAACCATGACAACCAATATTTTATGAGAATTGAATTCATGCTACTAAAATGGACATGGGAGTGAACCATGACTACTAATATGGTATGGGGTGTGAACCCATACAACCAAGACGGCCATGGCAGTGTTGCCTTGACTACTATGGAAATCATTTTATTTGATTATGTGTCTACCAATATTCTAAGTCCTATTATTATGTTATGATTTCATGGATTATGTTCTTTATTTAATTATGATTCAAGTATTAAAAACTAACAATTTTTTCCATGGTTCATGTTAATGATATTTTGATATGTAGGGTATCATATTCTAATTTATTATCATGTTCTCATACCTATATGCTCATGATTATGAATACATGTCTGCCTTGTTTACCATTACTATGTATTTTAGATCAAACTTTTTATGTTTCCTTCCCAAGGTTATGAAGATATGTATTAAGTTAGATTTGTCTATGAAGGTTTCTAGTCATGAAGAATCTAGATGGAGATAATGAAACTCACTTATATAAAAATGTTTATGTTCCCATGTTTCCAAAGGAACTAATAAAATATGGTGTTTGGAAGTCTATTTGTGTAATGCGTCAATCATTCTAAAAAATTTATGTAGTATACATGTATGAAAACTGAATGTTTCTATAGCTATACTCACAACCTACTCACGAAACCATTTGGTACCTGATTATATATAATGTATGCAGGTTTGGAAAATATAATGTGGCCTTGTTGTTGATTTTTGTTTGAAAGATGGTTTAGAGGTTTGAAACGTGACAAACATGGGTTCAGAATGGTATCTTTTGAATTTATTTTCATTGTATTGTTATTTTTTTTGTATTACATTCAATATGAAATTTAGATACATTCCATCATATCATTACATTTTAATTTATTTTATTTTATTTTTTAGTCAAAATCTATTATTTGGTTTACTTGGTTCATCCTTTAAATTTTAGTTGTATGATATTCTATTTCCATGATTTTCATTACTTTGACATGTATATATTTTTTTGTATTGCAACACTGTACCGGGGGGTATAGTCTCCTCAGTAAGTTCTCTAAACCACCAATATTAGTTTAAAGCCTCTTGCATATGGGGAGGTGTGCTTCAGTTCTAGTAACAAATATGATTTGGTCATGTGAGAGTGTGCCAGATCAGTGGACATTACAGTCATCCATAAAAAATCACGCCAATGTGCATATCTAATAGACTATAACTATTTCCACCAATCGATCCAAGATTTCTACATATTATCAAAGGGTACCTCTCTCAGCCTAATTGGATCCCATTAGTCCTAATCCCATCATGATGGCTCTTTAATGACCAAACCAAACAAGTATGGTGCATAAGAACAAAGAAATTACCCAAACACATAAATGTTATTTTATTTAAAATCTACTCTAATACTCACTATACACTTCTATAATGTGTAAAGAATCAATAAAGCCTAAAAAATTATACCCAAAATACATAACAATATCACTTGAAACAAAATTGTGTAAACTCCCATATTACAGATCAACCAAAAAATTCATTGTCAATTGAGACGCATCCTGTCAAACCTATGTTGATATTCCAAAACACACTAACAATGCCCAATTTTATTCTAACTCATCTAATAAAACTATGAAAACAAAAAATATATAATTAGAATAATTATGATCACCATATATATGGGAATAATTTTAAAACCACAAGAATCCACCAATCATTCCATCATCCCAGGAAAAGATCTTTTTAAATTAGAAGGGCCATGTATCCAAATGATACATCCTGCTAAATCCCATCCACGATACAAGAATCACACACTAAGAGTTATTCTCTTCCTAGAACAAAATCAATCATATATTCCATTAATTAAGCCTCTTTTTTGTATCTACTACATTATAAAATCCACCACTCATCCTCATATCATCCACTAAACAAACATAACAATCATTGACCCATTAAATGTCCAGATAAATTGCCAATATATGGTATTGAATATCCATCTTGGATAAATAATTTATATTTGTCCTATATGAATATTAATTATAAAAACATACAGTATAAAAACATTGTAGAATAAATACACTGTTGTTTGGAAAAAATAGTGACAATGACATTGTTGATGATTTAAATAGCTAAAACTATGTCATAATTAAAATAATAACATAAAATAAAATGTATGTAATATGAATAAAACTGGATATATATGATGGAAGAGTCACCAATTCCAATCAAATGGTATGTGTCAAATAGTAGAATTATAATAATTAATCATCATGGAGTATTTAATTAAAAAAATGATTTATAACAATGAAAATATAGAATAGTTATCTTATACCCCTGGTAAACTAGACATCCCACCAAGAATATGTTTATGGAAAAAATCTATGGTACATCACAATATATAAAAAATATCCATGCATTATATTACATAATAAAAAATTATAACAAATATTAAAAGACACATAGATACAAATCTTTGTCATCCTGGCTCAAAACGATTTACAGTGGCCCAATCCGTTGTTCCACAAAACCACAAGTGGGTATCCTAATATTCTAGAGGATGCAGACTCATGGTAATGACTTAGGTCTTACTTTGGGGAGAGTATGAACTCATAAAAAAATAATTTAAATCCTATAAATAAATATAATAATCTGTAGACTAAAAATATTATGCTTAATTAAAATAACCCAAATTTTATAACAATTATATGATGGACGAGCATGTACCATACTCTATCAAATATATTTCCTATATGAAAAAAAAGAAAGAAAATAAAATATATTAGATCCTTTACATCCATCCTTTTACCTCATCACAATCCCTCTCTAGAATACCGTATTGACCATCAACATCTTGATCAACTACCCATCATGTCTATATATATGGTTTTAATATATATAATAGATCCACTACATGGTATAAGAAATATATCTTGGTAATGTTTCACCATGTATCATTATTATATCCCATCATGTATAATTATGAATGTGGAAACTAAATTGTGTAAAAAAAATGTGAAAAGAAAAGAAATTCTGAACATCTTGTGATAACATAATCACCATGGCATAATTTAGAAATTTTTATAGTTTTATAGTAAGGGTAAAATTACCACATATCATAACTAATATGGGTTATTACAAAATATATTCACCTCATTCCATTATAGTCTCTCCCTAGTTTATACTAGATGACTAAGTGTATGGAATCATACTATGTCTCGACCACTACCCAATGATATATGGTAGGATCCTACATCTATGTGTTAGACCATCCCTTATCACCCAAGTAATTTCACACATTATGATCTAATAAAAACAATATTAATCATTGTGGGGCCTCACATAGAAGACCTTGACCTAACCTCTCACCAAAATTTGAGGGAAAAACCAATGTCCGAATTGATATTGTATATCTAAGGGTTATGTTGATCATTATTGTCTCAAAAATTAGAGATACATTATCACTCATGGTTTTACATGATATTAACACCTCAATAAAGGTATGGAAATCACCTAGAATTCTACCTTATCAGTATAGATACATCTGAAGTCACATTCCAACTACTATCTTATACTCTTGTAAGGGTTTTTCCCAACACCATCCCATTCATGATGTTGCCATTTTTGTGTCAGCTACATTACCAATCAAGGTTGGGTATGATATCATAAAATAGTTAATAAACTACTTTATCAGACAATTTAGGCTCCTAACAACACTCTATATATCATGGAATGTAATGGGCACGTGATAAAATATTATACATTTTGATTTCAATCATCTAATATTGTCCCCTGATAGAAACATTAATTACGGTTCACATTTTGTCCCATAAGGTCAGCAACTCATCTCCTAGGAACTAGTAACTCAAGACATAGGATAAAGAACTGATACAAAGATTACTCAAAACATCACATAAGGTAAATCCTAAGACCATAATTGTTACACAATAATATTCTGTCAAAATTCGTTGCATACCCATCTAAACTTCCAACGAATCCACTAGAGTCTTGGAAGCCCTTCCAAGTACATACTAAATAGCACCAAGAAGAATCCAACTCCAGATTGTGTTCTCATAGCCTATGTTCTCTACTATTTAATAACCTCATGAATATTACAAACCTCATCAAATTCTTATAATTAACCCTAGAAACCACATTACATGTAATTTTGGTGACTCTCTCAACCGACAACATGGTCAAAACCAACACCAATCCTAGAAGAGAAATCAACCCATCGACACAAGGAAAAACCTCTCCAATAAATTTATTCTTCTATCAGGGGACTAACCCACCAATTGAATAATATATCTCCCAATCAAACCATAGTAGGGAACCCCTCACAAGGTGCGATAGGTACTATAGTGACATACATTTTTTAAAATATTCTTATTAAAATGTTTTTCATTTAACAAAATAATAATAATTTATGTTACGATTAGAAGGTAAAATATATTATTTAAATTAGTTTCATACATCATGAATATATAATAAAATATAATAATTATTTACTTCCTTTTTATCGACCTATTAAAATATTTATAGTAATTTTTAGTATTTTTAACTACCTGATGGAAAAAGGGTGTTCCCATAGGCAACTAAGGGGGGATGAATGAAAATAAAGAACATTAGAAATGAATCAAAATAAAACATGGGGGATCATAATATCCATATAAATATCATAAGGAATAGATCATGATCATAAACATGAGATATTTATATAAAATATCCATTGAATGGGTAATATTTAGGATAATGATGTATCATAACATTGTTGTAAATTTCCAAAAATACATTGTGAAGAATCTATTATCATACTAACATAATTTTATAAATAAAGATCACTTCACAAATAGTTAAAGAGGATGGAATCTTTATCAGACATAAGAAATATATTCCCATGAGATAATAGCATTACACAATGCATTATGTGGATATATAATTATATTATCACTTCAAAAATTATAAAATTATTATAAATTTTCATTTCTATGCCACATGAAAACACTATATTTGAGGAATATCTATAGGGAAAGCCTAAGAATATTAATTGAGTTATATAGATAAGTATCTAGAAATAAAAAAATAATATATCATAATTATTCCAAAAATTGAGCAATAATACTATTTTGGATCTTCATATTTGCGTAATAAATCATATTTGGGGAATAATAAGCTCAAATAATGAAAATTTCATTTTAACTGATTGTTGAAGTATAACTCCTAAAGGAGATGAGTAAAGGCATGTTAATGGTTGTAATGATGTATTTTTTTCTATAAAACTAGAATTAATCAATTGTGTTATATAATGAAATAGTTATTATCATTAAAAATCATAGACTTTAAAAATAATTTTATAAGATTGACACATGAAGAAATAATGAATAGTAATGTTTGTTTAATTGGGTTTTATTTTGAGAGATTATTTGGGTGGGAAATATAAAAATAAAATATCCCCATAAATAAGGGGAAAATATATTAGGTATATATGTAAATGAATTATATATATTATAAAATATCACTAGGTAAATTAGATAGTGTGAATTGGATATAAATGGAATAAATTCTATCTAAGTAGAGATGGTGGTAAAAAATTTCCAATATGAAAAATATATGGTTTTTTGAATCATTGATATTTAAAACTATATTAAAACTATTATTTATATATCCAAAAAAAATTATAATAAAATTAATGATGTGTTTATAGAAGATATTACAAATAATTCATTATAAAAGAAGATTAGATCAATATTAATCATCCTAAGATGAATATTGAAAAATATATTCCATTACCATAGGTCCGGACTCTCATGATGGTACGTAGAACCTACTAAATAAAATTCAGATTACTAATAACCTAATTTATAACTATTTTAAGGAATATTACACATGTTAAGGGTTATTTTGGTATCACATTTCATTAATTTATTGTATAGATTTTACTCACATAAGACAAATGGGGTTGTTCGATCATTTTCACTAAAAATATATCATTAAGTTAAAAATAGGATAATGAGTTTATCAATTAATTCCATAACAAATATAATTTTATAATTTTATAGGATTTTTAATTATATTATTGTTGATTAAATAGTGTTTAATATATTTTCCAAAATAGATTCAAATTATAAATTATGTCTTAGTATATTTATTTGGGGAGATAAAAATTTCTATGATCATTAATTTTATATTATCATAATTATAGTATAAATATTATCATTCCAAGGTCCTAAAAATTTAATAAATCTTATATTTTCTCACTAAATAATTGTTTTGAACTACATGTATATGCGGTGATGAAAAACTAAATATGTCGTCCATATAGTTGGTGACGAGACAATAATATAGGAGACTTTTTCATTCATAAAAAAAATTTATGAAATAAGATCATGGTTGTAACATTAATATAATTTTATTCCAATATATTTACTATAGTATTTATATTTTGTTAGAATATTTGGAGTAGATTTGGATGTGGTATAAGGACAAATAACGGAATATAAATGTAAATGAGTGATGAGTTATTACCATATTTTTTTTGTAAGACTCAATTCATAATGGGGGTTTCCCATAAATTGATGGTATTTTGATGAGACTAAAACCAACAAGGCATATTTTAGATATTTAATCATGTATTTAAAGATAATACAATAATTCTATGTGGATTATGTGTGTGAGTATATGGGGGTGGTGATGGGTGGTATATATAATGGGGTTAAAGGGGTAATTTTTAATTTAATATTATGTTAAAATGGTATATCCCCAAATAGTAACCAATGTATTTATTCAACAGGAAATGGGTCATTTATGTTTTTATCTAAACTATATAATCCTAAAATATTAATTCATATACACTATTAGAAAGTATGTTTTGTATACAGTACGAATATATAATTTCAGTAATCCCATTATTATTTTATTTTTTATGAAAAATACCAAAACATCAACCTAATTGTTTTTCAATATGTTGATTTCAAAAATTTAATCCATTTTTGAAATATTTTATTCTCAATATGATAAATATAAAATTTTAATAAATTTATTATTTAGTTAAAGATAATAATTTTGACATATGATCAAAATTATTAACCTTAAAAGAATTAGATATGGTGTAATTTAAAATATTATTTTTTATATAAATTAATATTATACTTCGTAACTTTTTTACTAAAATAGTATTTTTCCAAATTTTTTCGATTTCAGTATAAATGTATTTCTAAAAATTAATTATTATATGGTCTCTAAAAAAACATATGCTTTATTTTAATCAAACACCAATTTTATGACTTCTCACACATTAATTATAATATATTTTTCCTATAAAATATTAATTTTATCAAGAAATAATTATAGATACATTAAAATAGATTTTATAAAACCATTTTAAAAAATATTTACTATTCATAAAATAGAATTAACATTTCAAAAAAATATACTCAATAAAGGAAACTACTTATGTGAAAAATGTATGCAAAAATTATTTTTATTATTAGAAATATAATAATGTAATGAATTAAAAAATTCAATATTTAGATTACTATGTAAAATTTATAAACATATTTATTTCAATTTTAGTATATTATGAATACACTATCTCATCAGCCCCTCTAGGATTATTCCTTATATACTTTCCCAACCAGCACTGGGGGAACCATACTAAGATACTTTCAACATATCTCCATACCAAATATCCACCTTATGTATCACTCAAACTTAAATATCATCATCAAACATTAACAACACAGCCATTGTGTAATCCTAATATACCCAATATTCTAACAGGAACTTATTCCAAGCATAAGAGTCCCACAATTTCCCAATCCAATTTTGTAGAAAACTCACCATCCCAATCCATTTTTCTAATCCCTTTTAACATGTATGAATTCACACTAAATCATAATAAATAATAAGAATATGTATTATAGATGTACACACTACCATAATGGATTCAACACCCTCTTAATTCTCCACACGAGGTCAAAAAATCTGGTCTATTTTATGACTAATAACATATTGAATCCCAAGCTCTTATATTAAGTAATAAAATTAAAATTATAAATTATAAAAATTTATGAAAAAACTATCATCTATTATAATGAGTTATTTTCCTTAAAATAGTCACCATACGACATCCATTTAATATATCATTACGAAAGGGAACACTGAACCTCCTAGAATACTGTAGGGACCTTCATAGATATGGTTACTGACACAAAATAACTAATAGATCATTAATTTCATATAATTTTATTAAATATAATAAATATAATTTTTAATAAATGTACCTTATATAAAATATTATGTAAGAAAATTTCATCGACCATTTGGAATGTCCATCATCCATGTTGAGAAAACTCCCCACTTGATTTTCATAATTTATCAATACTCTAATTAAATTATCACAAACACCATTTCTAATGTCATATACCATCCTAGGGATTGTGAAGGGGAACCGAAAATCAATTAATAGGAGGATATGGTACTATAAATATCCAAGAAAACACCTTATATCCCAACCAATTACAAGGGGGTTGAACCAAATGAAATGTGGGGAAGGTTCTGTTAAAATGGCCTTCCACGACACCACATATTCATTAAAAATTTCAGGTTTTTGGGCTAGTATAGACCCAATTTTAACTTGCTAAAAAATAAATCAAGACCCTTCTTATTGAAGGGAACATAGGGTCATAAAACAAAGACCCTCTCATAGGGGATTTATTGTGTCAAAACCCCCTAGGCTGCATTAGAAAAGTATCCCCTAGAATCTGAAAAGAAAAAACATATGGATTGATAGTGAAAAGGAACTCAAGGATTTCCTCATGGTCCCCTCTCCCATGGACCCCCAAGGTGTAGTATTGGATCTATGGTGTAGCACTCCATGTGATATGTAACATCTTGAATCAGGGTCCATATAACCCAATCTCATGTGGGTGGGTCATTTGGCCTCAGGAGCTCCTCTACGTACGATAGGGGCTTCCAATTAGCAATAAGGGTGTAAATGTGGTAATGTGGGGAGACTATATCCTATTATAAGAGTGAAAAAATGTATAATATGTTTACATAAAATGGATACACAATAATATAAATACACAGAATAATAATGCATCGGATGAATAAACAACTAAAAAACTAAATAGAAATCATAAGCCACTAGGCATTGTTATATAAATGGATGCATGGAATGATAATATAAAAAATGGTATCATGGGAGTATATAGATAATGAAACTAAAAAATGAATTAAAATTCTACACTAGTATCTCAAGAGAATGCTCAGTCCTCTTCTTATAATCTCTATCTATAGCATAATCATATCAACAATATGTAGCATGGCCCTTTCCCTTTTTTGAACTTGAAATCATTTAATATGCTTGGGTACCAAATGGTACCAGAGTAGGGTGTGAGATATAAATCACAATAGTCCACAACCAATGGTGTCTAGAATTAATCAATGTAGTGATCATAACTGAACAGTGCGTTGGTATAATGAATTAATAAAAACAACAACAAGTAAATAACCACCCACTTAGGATTTTAATGGACACCTGAAAGGTTTACATACTTTGTTTCATTTCCGGGAGGAAATTTTTTATCATTCACTACATATATAGTAATAAAATATATTTAGTATAATTATATATTTAATCCTCCAATATTCACCATGTACAAGAAGATATAAGTGACCATATACATAGAATACTAGGTACTAGTTGTATTGGGGTGTAACTAATCCATCCAAGACCAGTGTAATGAGCCTATTAGTTCAAGAAATTAGGTACATTTCCTATTTCTCTTAAAGAGTGGTATACGTTGTACTCATCACTTGAGATGGTGATTGTTCCATCATGTCAACACTATTAGAAAGGATGTGGTGCATAAAGTACAATATCAAACTAGTGACTGTGGTTTGAGATATCATTCTCAGTACCCGATATAAGGGAGCGTGATACTGTCATGCTCAACTAAACTCTTACAATCATATAATTTATGTAACAATTTTTAGTTATTTATATAATATATATGGGTAATTACCATCCATTCATCATGTTTAAGATTCCCATATATATAAATAAGGCATAACAATTCAATTTAGCATTTGATAAGGAAATAAAACATTAGACACATCCTTTCCACCCTTTAATAATTCCATTGAATTTAATTCATTCAGTTAACATTAAGAGAAGAAGTTATCCATGTAAAATCTAGTTTAAATAATTCATTTAATTTAATCCATTTTAATTCATTAAATTAAATGGAAACCATCAGAATTGGTCTATACTATATAATTCCAACACATTCAATTTACTAATGCATTTATATTCCATTTATAATATTCAATGGGTTATTTGGATGGTGAAATGGTCATTATGGCAATTTCCTACATGTGAATTCCAATTTTAGGAGAATCAAGCACTTAAGAGGTGCCTTTTTCCATTAATTGTCCATATATTAAGGGAAATACCCATATAAAACCTAAGACGATGGATAATTAGGTGTTTTAGGCATAAAAAAATTTAAGCATAAGTTGGAATTATATTTAGAAAATCCAAGATGAGTTGATGATAGAGGCATACATCCTATAATATATTAATCAACGTTCAATAGGAATTAATCAATGTGTAAGGATCAATTTGATAGAAGACTACAATACGAAGGGGAATATTAGAAAAAGTCATCAGACGACAGAACATAATAGCTACAAGCCATCGAAACTCATAGGGAAAATGATGAGACCACATACCTCAGGCCTGTAGAAGACTCCACACTCAATATTGACCTCAGATTCAGAGTTGGTTGGAAGGAATTAGTGAAAATTCACAATGCCATGAAAATACGACAAATGATCTTGCACTTAAATTGTGTGATGGTTAAATAAATATAATTGATCGAAGGTGAGAGAATTGAATAGCTTAGATGGATCTGATTCTTCCCAAATATCATGATTTGGATTCTGGACAATAATGTTGTCTCAAATCCTTATTGAGGGAGTTTAAAATGTTATAGGGGAAGAGAAACCAAAATTAGTCGCTCGAGGTGGTAGGAGGAAAGAAAATGGGTTATAGGCTTCAATGATGAAAAAATGTCATTTAACCTCAAAACCCCTGGGGGAAAGGATAAGGAACGTTGTTTACCAAACCATTCACGAGGCACTACTTGAGAATTTTTCCCATATAGTTAAGTTGAATAGTTTCCCAAGACATGTTCAAACCATGTGAAATATCACAGTAAAAAACCCATAGTTTATTTCATGGTTCTGTTCCTAGATTCACATAGTTTTAGAAAAACAATATAGTTTATACTGCACCTCTGTCTGCAAGCATAAATTTTAGAGAAATTGTGTGGGATGGATAACACTCTTTCATCTTACCATCCAATCTAGTGTTTTTTCCCATTTCAGGGATTTAGGTTCTAAATGATCTCTAGATTCACTCAAGACCTACATTAGTTGATTAGGTATCATTATTGGGGTTATTTAATAGAAATTCAACAAAAGAACTATTTATATATTCATGAGAAGGTGTGTTATTACAACCTCTCCTCTTTAAAGAAACTCATCCCCGAGTTGGCCTTATAAGGATAATGAGTTAATATTAGTGACGTTTTCGGGACACTATGATCATATATCAACTTCCTTCTCCTAGTACTCATCCAGTACTTAGTCGTGCTTCAATATAATCCATACCAAAGGAGATGACAGACCTTAGAGATTCTTCACACTTCAAACCACAATACAAACTAGGTACTCCTTTAAGGAATAATTGACATCTAGCTCATCTTAATTTGGTTGAACGACATGTGATAGGTCTAGATGATATCGACAGATTTTAGATATGTGAAGGAAATCATGCATAAACTAATATTTATGCGGATTTCTAACTATTAAGCACTAGTTCCAATACATTTTGCAACATCTAAAGGTCCAACAAACCACTTTGAGAGATTAACCTTCTTCTAAATATGTCTATGGCCCAAACTAGGTGTGACTTGCATGAAAACCTGGCCGATGACCTCATCCTCGGGAGGTTTCCATCATCTATTGGAAAATGGTTGATATCTGGACAGAGCAATCATTATGTGATTTCTGATCAACTGTACCTTCTCTATAGTATTCTACATGAGACATGGTCCAAGAATAGGTGCCTCCCCTACCTCTTGGAAACTTAGAGTTGATTGTAATGGCTTAATGTATAAGGATTCATATTGAACCATCTCTATGGTATCTTGAAAACTAGTATCATAAAAAAATAAACAAGGGGAATGTGTTTCTCCTAAGAACCCCACATTCAAGAACAATTCATAGAGAATTTCTTATAAGACGTGAATCGTATTATCTATCTATACATCAGTATTTAGGTTATAGTCCATTCTAAGAAGCACCTACGTACCGAAGGGTTTTTAAAACCCCTTCAAGAACCATGAATTTATGTGGGAATATATGATAGAAACAATAGAATGAGGAGCTACATGAAGATTTAAAACCACACTGACATTTTTTGGGTCTACTGATACTCTGAACACCGAGATAATGTGACCCAGGAAGTGGACTTTGTCGATCGAAAAGTGGAATTTATTGATCATAGCACAAGGACGGTTCTATCATATTGTATTCAAAATTATCTTAAGAGGGTTGAAATGTTATTTATAGAGATTGAATACAAAAACTTATCATCAAAAATGAATTCCATGAATTAATCCAAATATGGTTGGAAGACATGACTCATAAGAGCCATGAAACCATCATGTGCGTTTGTGAGTCCGAATGGCATAACCCCGTATGTAACACCCCAAGATTTCATAGTGTGTTATTTCTATAAAATAATACAATAACTTGAACTACACGCAACACCATGTTCAAGCACACCATGACTTACCAAACAATCCGTTCAAAAGAGGTTATGAATAGTATTAACTAAATTTTAAACTTTATATAATCCTTATAATTTTAGAATCCATATTATGAGTTTCTTAGATATAATGCAAGAACAAATTCATTTTCAGTATTGCACTTTTATCAGATTTTAATAGTGAACCCTTTTTAAATACAATATTTTAAACTTTTTGACTAAATGGGGACATCAAAAAATTTAAAATGAAATATCCCAAGCTTCCACGGTACTCTTTCATTGAATAATACAGTAGCGTGTGTTGTACGCAACCTTGAGTTTTAACACACACCCCAACCAATCAAACTAGCCGTTATGAATAGTAATACCTATTTTTCGAAATTATATATATTTTATATTTTAAAATGGACTTCATTTCAGGATTCAGAATATCGAATTTAGCCTAAGGTGAATTTTTGGTACTTTTCGGATAACTTTCATATTTTGATGAATAGTGAAAATTACTAAATTTTAATTAAAAACAACTTTTTTAATCAAAACAATTAATAGTGATAAATTATGAATTTGAGTGGTTTTAAAGTATATTTAGAATATATTTTTACCATTTAATATAATGTTGGTCATTGGACATAATTTTACAATTAAACCGATCATAAACAAGTGACAATCTTTTGATAGTTATTATCTCTTAAAAACACGCTTTTTGTTTTGACAGCGGGAATTAATTTTAAATTAATTTCTGCCACTTTTATGTTTTGAATTTAGGAAAATGGATTCCATATTTGGAATCAGGATGTTCAAATTGTGTAAATAGGTAACTTTTATTTTTAGACATTTTGAATAATTACTGCGGTAAATATTTTATTTACCATGGTTAAGGGTAAATCCGGTAAGTAAGGGTTAAAAAAATAATATTATAATAATACTAAATTACCCTAATACGTGTCCTAACCCTATTGTTTGATACATGGTCGACCATGGACATCTCTGGGTCGATTTTGGGTCCCCATGGATCCACTTTTAAGTGATAATGACACTTTATTTTAATTAATTTAAAATGAATACAAAAATGACACAAGCATATATCTTTTAGAAAAACAATTTTTACATAGGGTTATATATGTTGTATTTTAGATTATAAATATTCATTAGAAAGATAAAAAGATGTCCTACATAATTATAGTTTATTTATAATTTTTAGACATTAAATAATTTATGTTAATTATGACACAATGATGATGCGGTAATTACTATAATAGTGAAAAATTAAAATAATTGATATTATAAATACCCAAATAAATATAATATGAAACTTTTAATGAATTAAACTAATTTTATAGGATAATATGATATATTAGGATTGATTTAATTGACTTTGTTAGAAGTAATCATCTGTTATGAGTTTCACAAAAATCAACTATTGAATAGTGTCAAAATTGACATAAAAGAGTTCTTAAAACAAATATTATATTATTAATTGATATTAAATTCCTAAAAATCTAAGGTTCGGCCAAGAGACTTATATCATGATAGGTTCATCATTAATGTACCATTTGGGGGTCTCTTGGATGTATATAGTATGTTGATTAACCATATTATATAAAAATACAAAGAGACATTGTAAAAGTGAAACGAATTAACTTAGAGTTAATACTTAAAGATAAGGTTAATATAAGTACCCAACCTGTCTAAATTCTATTGGTTGAGTTGTTTTCGACCCATCCCCACCTTAAACTTTGAATAGTCAACTTTGGAGCCATTGGAAACCGATTATTAATTTATTATAAACTAATATCTCTAGAATTTCCAAAGGTGCCCCTCACCCCTCTTATAAAAGGGAACTCCTCCTTCTCATTTCTTCACACCTTAAAAGCCTTTTGGTTCGTCCAAACTCTGCCCAAATACTCTCCCAACTTCCCTCACCACAACCTGGAGGCCTTAGTTTGATCAGAAATCCAACCTATGGATCCCTTTTGATCAAATCAAAAGGAAGAACCCGAAGAAGAGGTAATGATTTCACCACCCTTTTTCCAAGTTCCTTATTCTTGCACTTCTTCTTACTTTCTTGTTACCATTCTAAAATAATAACTCCAGTATCATATATATACTGTGATGTTATTATAAATATGGTACAACCATATTCAGTATTCTATCCACCCTTTGAATAACATGTCACCATACGTGCGTATGTACGGCTTACCGTCTCCACGTCATAATTGTTATTCAATATATTATTATTTGGATGGGTATAATAATGATGTGTAACTCATGTAAATAACAAATATAACATGTTAGTGATTCTGTATATATGATATACCATTCATTTATATATTATTTTAATATCAAAATAATGATATTGTCGCTCGTGCGTACGTACGGACTACCGTCTCCACGAACGCGATGAGATTCATTCTCCATCATATCCATTCAAGTATAATTATCATTTTCTGATTTAAAAATGATGTTTAAGGACTTTATATCATTCTAGATATGAATAATATACAACCTATAGATTACAAACATGGCTTACGTAATAAAACATATAAAAGAAAACGAGTAAGTTAACACCCGAAACAACGATAATACTAAGACATTATTAACAAAGAAAAGTTAAAAGATCATATATGGTATGATATTAATATATATGATTCATGTATAATTTAATAACAATTATTTCAATATTATACAGGAGGTTAACCTACCCCAACCAAGTAAAAGTACAAGGTAAGGGATTTTCTTATCTCACATTCAATTCCGTGAGATTTCCATTATTCGCCACTAAATTATTGAAAGTGGTGTATTGTGTACTGGAATTTGATATATATTATCATGATTATCTTTATATTCATGTTATTCTGTAAATAATTTGTTGGTTTTTAACTTTTTGCCATACGACTCAGTGGATTAACGTGGTAAGGGGTTTTCATCTCACTCTTTATTTCCGTGAGATTCATGCCATATTTCCACTATTATCTTTTGTGTGGTTTATGTACTGCCCATAATTTTATTCTTTGTGTAATACACTTTACCTTATGTGTATTTACATTTTCATTGTATGATACCTCTTTCATGGGTTTTATGTTTCATATGTTACCAAATTGATAAGGGTTTACTTCACAATCTCTTTAATATCCGAGGTTGTTTTTACGTAAGTATCTACAGGGACATATTTACTATCCATGTCCATATTTCATAAAAGAGTTTTCAAAGGGATTCTTTCTAAGGGAACTTTTACTAAAACATCATTTTAAATGTTTTAAATATTTATTCTTCTAAATCATTCTCATTTATGTCCATGTTTTCAAAATGGTTTGTAAGGATATATTTATATGAAAATGAATGTTTTAAAAGTGTTAATTCCATTCAAAAGTTTCAAAGTGGTATGGGACACTTTGATTCAAAAATGTATTTAAATGCCTTACTTTCTAAATTGTGTAACATTAAAATGTTTTCAAGAAAACGGGATATTTCTCTCAATAATTTTTAAAAAAACATTTTCATCTATGTCAACATCCTTTGATGGATTTTAAGATTATTTGAAGTTGATTTATTATGATTTAAAACTTCCATATTGTAATGAAGTTTTGTGATATGTTTGACTGTAGATGTGACATTTATATAGCATTCATGGTTTATGAGTAAAGTATTGACATTTCATATGCTAGTTCCAATAAGAATGTTTATGTTATATTTCAACCTTTACTTCCTATGAATGTGTTGGACAAGTATGTTCCAGGTTGGGGACTGGTTAAAGTAAGCCCTCCAGGTTGGGGACTGGTAAAAATATGCCCTCCAGGTTAGGTACTGGTAAAAGTAAGCCCTCCGGTTTGGTCTTCGGTTATTAGAGGCACTCTGAGTTGGTTTCCGGTTATTAGAGGCACTCCGGGTTGGTGTCCGGTTATTAGAGGCACTCCGGGATGGGTTTTGGTTACAGTTAGCCCCAAGGTCTTGGGACGAGGCCTTGACAAAGAAATTAACGTTTAGCATTATGCATTCCGTCATTATGAAAGAGTTTATTGATTTTTGATGTGATTATTCGATTAGTAGAATATCCATGTGAATAAGTAAATGGCATTATTTCATTTTACTTTTGCCATACTATGTTGAAGTTCAAATTTAAAAGGCTTTTGTTTTAGTAATGCATTGCCTTAAATGTTTATGCTTATTTTGAATGTTCCGCTATATTTTTATCCTTACTGGGCATTTGAGCTCACCCCATTTCTATGTTTTATTTTACCCAGGATGTGAAGAAGTAAGTTATGAATGACCTGCAGGGATATTATGAGGGGATAATAGTGTGGACTGTGGAGACATTATGTTGTTGTAGTAGTTTTTCATTTTATGACGTAATGTAAAACTTATGAATATATCTAGTGTTTCCAAGGCTACTAAACCAATCAGTCTTTCGAGATTTGATCTTTCTTGTGATCATGCCAATGTTATGTAATAATGCACCGACTCTGGGTAACTAGGGTCGGGGTGTTACAGTTGGTATCAGAGGAAGTTTAGTACAAACCTTAGAAGCTAGATTTAGATAAACTCTGATTAGAGCACATAGATTTCAGATGAATTTTGAGGATTAGTATAGAAGAACTTCCTAGAATTTTGGTATTGTAGAGATTTTGTGAGTTTTCCAAGAAATACATCCCTGTCTGGATACGAGCAGGTAGAGGCGGCTCTGGCACAGATGTACCTAGGGGTAAAACCCGAAAACACCGCTTTGAGCTAGACTCGAACGGGAACTGGTGCACGACAACGGGCCTTGCTGCACTCTTGGTTACGACACTCCCAAGGGATATGCTTAGGATAACTCTCATTTTCTTTACAAATCATTATAAAGGGTTTATGAGTATATACTTCCTCAAAGAAGACATTTTTATGATTATGTATTATATCCATAAACTATTTAATTTATGTTATGTGTTTCACAAGTTTGGGATTAGGTATTGTTATTCATAAACTAATTTAGTGTATGCCATTGTTTAGAAATGGCGCCTAGTAGACGGAATGAGAACTCCAGCAATGCACAAGATACAAAGTGAAAGAAGGATCATATATTTCATGGTATTAAGCCAGAATTTAAAAGGGAAATAGTCTCTCATGTATTATCATTATATGAAGAAATAATATCATGTGTTGATAAGATAAGTAAAGAGCTTACTAAGTCCTATGGATTTGAAGGGAAGCAAGAGAAGAAAAGGGTGGAAGAGAGAAAGATGGATAAAGGGAAGAGGAAAAAGAATAATTTTCCCATATGTGGTAACTGTGGAAAGAAACACCCTGGAACTTTCCTGAAAGGAATGAGAGTTTGTTATAAGTGTGGAGGAAAAGGGCACAAAGTACGTGACTGCAAGGGTAAGAAAATGGTTTCAAATGTACAATGCTTCATTTTCAAGGAGTTTGGACACTATGGGAACCTATGTACCAGTCATCAGAATATGCCGCAAATGATGTTATTGGATAATAATCAAGTTATGATACTACCACAGATGAAGAGGAATGATTAGATTTCTTATGTTGATTATGTCAATTGAGTGTTGTATCAACAATGTACTTGTTATAATAATTATGAAGTATATAAGGATTGTACTGCAGTACTATTTCATTAAGGACTTGAGATTGTATGGAACAAAGAAAAGTGACTCAATAGCAGGATATATTTTTGGAAAATATATGGTTCAGAGAATGATAAACCATAATATAGTTCTGATACTGAGGTAGTGATTTTGGAATAATACATGATTGATTTGGATAAATTATATTGGATATTCTTGACTACCTTGAAACTGATTAATGATTTGTATATTCCATCACTGTTGGGGTTTAAAACATTTTTGGACTGATGATGTATATCCAGCATTCTATATGGAATAAATGAGAATGAATGTAATCAATAAGGAATATGGTAATTCAGGATGTTTCAGTGTATTAAAAGAATACATGATGAAGGTATTCATATGATATTACGGGGTAAAAAGGATCTACATTATCTTTACCTTCCTTATAAATGTTGGACTGTGAGTTTGGACAGAAGTATTTTGGATAGTTCTAGTTTGGATTATTTTGGATTGCCATAAAAGGACAACCCGGAGGTCGGGCGGCAACCCGTCGCGTCCGGCAAGGCCGCGAGACTTGAACCCGCAACCGAAGGGCGACAAGGGTGTATCACCTACCACTGGCCCAAGAGATGTCCTGGATTAAATAATGTAGTTTTTTTAAAAGATTTGGTAGATGAATTATAAATTCGTTTATTTTGGAACCCTGTACGAATAGTATAAATAGAATTTTTTTTACGAGTGAAAGATGAGTTTGTGGTAGAAATTTATTAATGGACAAAACTCTAATTAAAAAGTAAGTATATCTCCTTATGATCTTATCCAATCTCATAAATAAATTCCTCAACATTATGAAAAGGAACTTAGAAAAAAAATGTTGTCCTAGATGGTACCTTAAATCATCACTAATTTATGGCTTTGGGATTGTTGGCCTTTTCATAGCCATGTTCTCTACCACTCTCCATCAGATAATTGATGGTTAGATTTCTCTTCCATATCCATATTTTCCTACATGGAACCCTAGTATGTGTTATTTTCGGTAATCTTCATACTTTCCACTCTTTATTTTAAATAGAGGCCTCATTAATTCCTTTTTCTATGTGGGATTTCAACTAAGATATTTTGAAACGTCAAAAATTTGTTATCCTAATACCCTATGTTTTGTTGAACCGATGGAATTTCAAATCATCATAGATTGATGAGTTTAAAGACCTCAATTTTATACTTGTTTGTGATTGATGACCTCAATCACTACCTATAAATATTTACGTTTTTCCTCCAATTATATGTCTCTAATTGCCACCAATGTTCTCCTAATCGAGATCATAATTTGGTGGTGACCCTTTCATTTCTCATTTCCTCATATTAAGACTAAATGTTTGTAACCCAATTTCCGATGTGGGTTTTTCCACAAAGATATTTTTTATTTTCAACCTTTTATTTTCGAAGAACAATTTCAAATTGCGAGGACGCAATTTATTGAAGGAGGGGAGAATGTAACACCCCAAGATTTCATAGTGTGTTATTTCTTTAAAATAATACAATAACTTGCACTACACGAAACACCGAGTTCAAGCACACCATGACTTACCAAACAAGCCATTCAAAAGAGGTTATGAATAGTATTAACTAAATTTTAAACTTTATATAATCCTTATAATTTTAGAATCCATATTACGAGTTTCTTAGATATAATGCAAGAACAAATTCATTTTCAGTATTGCACATTTATCAACTTTTAATAGTGAACCCTTTTTAAATACAATATTTTAAACTTTTTGACTAAATGAGGACATCAAAAAATTTAAAATGAATCATCCCAAGCTTCCACGGTACGCTTTCTTTGAATAATACAGTAGCGTGTGTTGTACGCAACCTTGAGTTTTAACACACACCACAACCAATCAAACTAGCCGTTATGAATAGTAATACCTACTTTTCGAAATTATATATATTTTATATTTTAAAATGGACTTCATTTCTGGATTTAGAATATCGAATTTAGCCTTAGGTGAAATTTTGGTACTTTTCGGATAACTTTCATATTTTGATGAATAGTGAAAATTACTAAATTTTAATTAAAAACAACTTTTTTAATGAAAATGATTAATAGTGATAAATTATGAATTTGAGTGGTTTTAAAGTATATTTAGAATATATTTTTACCATTTAATATAATTTTGGTCATTGGACATAATTTTACAATTAAACCGAACATAAACAAGTGTCAATCTTTTGATAGTTATTATCTCTTAAAAACACGCTTTTTGTTTTGACAGCGGGAATTAATTTTAAATTAATTTCTGCCACTTCTGTGTTTTGAATTTAGGAAAACGGATTCCATATTTGGAATCAGGATGTTCAAATTGTGTAAATATGTAACTTTTATTTTTAGACATTTTGAATAATTACTGCGGTAAATATTTTATTTACCATGGTTAAGGGTAAATCCGGTAAGTAAGGGTTAACATAATAATATTATAATAATACTAAATTACCATAAAACGTGTCTTAACCCTATTGGTTGATACATGGTCGACCATGGGCATCTTTGGGTCGATTTTGGGACCCCATGGATCCACTTGTAAGTGATAATGACACTTTATTTTAATTAAGTTAAAATGAATACAAAAATGACACAAGCATATATCTTTTAGAAAAACAATTGTTACATAGGGTTATATATGTTGTATTTTATATTATAAATATTCATTAGAAAGATAAAACGATTTCCTACATAATTATATTTTATTTATATTTTTTAGACATTAAATAATTTATTTTATTTATGACACAATGATGATGCAGTAATTACTATAATTGTGAAAAATTAAAATAATTGATATTATAAATACCCAAATAAATATAATATGAAACTTTTAATTAATTAAACTAATTTTCTAGGATAATATGATATATTAGGATTGATTTAATTGACTTTTTTAAAAGTAATCAATCTGTTATGAGTTTCACAAAAATCAACTATTGAATAGTGTCAAAATTGACATAAAAGAGTTCTTAAAACAAATATTATATTATTAATTGATATTAAATTCCTAAAAATCTAAGGTTCGGCCAAGAGACTTATATCATGATAGGTTCATCATTAATGGACCAGTTGGGGGTCGCTTGGATGTATATAGTATGTTTATTAATCATATTATATAAAAATACAAAGAGACATTGTAAAAGTGAAACTAATTAACTTAGAGTTAATACTTAAAGATAAGGTTAATATAAGTACCCCAAACTCTCTAAATTCTATTGGTTGAGTTGTTTCCGACCCATCCCCACCTTAAACTTTGAATAGTCAACTTTGGAGCCATTGGAAACCGATTATGAATTTATTATAAACTAATATCTCTAGCTTTTCCAAAGGTTCCCCTCACCCCTCTTATAAAAGGGAACTCCTCCTTCTCATTTCTTCACACCTTCAAAGCCTTTTGGTTCGGCCAAACACTGCCCAAATACTCTCCCAACTTCCCTCACGACAACCTAGAGGCCTTAGTTTGATCAGAAAGCCAACCTAAGGAGCCCTTTTGATCAAATCAAATGGAAGAACCCGAAGAAGAGGTAATGATTTCACCACCCTTTTTCCAAGTTCCTTCTTCTTCCACTTCTTCTTACTTTATTGTTACCATTCTAAAATAATAACTCCAGTATCATATATATACTATGATGTCATTATAAATATGGTACAACCATATTCAGTATTCTATCCACCCTTTGAATAACATGTCACCATACGTGCGTATGTACGGCTTACCGTCTCCACGTCGTAATTGTTATTCAATATATTATTATTTGGATGGGTATAATAATGATGTGTAACTCATGTAAATAATAAATATAACATGTTAGTGATTCTGTATATATGATATACCATTCATTGATATATTATTTTAATATCAAAAGAATGATATTGTCGCTCGTGCGTACGTACGGACTACCGTCTCCACGAACGCGATGAGATTCATTCTCCATCATATCCATTCAAGTATAATTATCATTTGATGATTTAAAAATGATGTTTAAGGACTTGATATAATTCTGGATATGAATAATATACAACCTATCCATTACAAACATGGCTTACGTAATAAAACATATAAAAGAAAATGAGTAAGTTAACACCCGAAACAACGATAATACTAAGACATTATTAACAATGAAAAGTTAAGAGATCATATATTATATGATATTAATATATATGATTATTGTATAATTTAATAACAATTATTTCAATATTATACAGGAGGTTAACCTACCCCAACCAAGTAAAAGTACAAGGTAAGGGATTTTCTTATCTCACATTCAATTCCGTGAGATTTCCATTATTCGCCACTAAATTATTGAAAGTGGTGTATTGTGTACTGGCATTTGATATATATTATCATGATTATGTTTATATTCATGTTATTCTATAAATAATTTGGTGGTTATTAACTTTTGGCCATACGACTCAGTTGATTAACGTGGTAAGGGGTTTTCATCTCACTCTTTATTTCCGTGAGATTCATGCCATATTTCCACTATTATCTTTGGTGTGGTTTATGTACTGCCCATAATTGTATTCTTTGTGTAATACACTTTACCTAATGTGTATTTACATTTTCATTGTATGATACCTCTTTCATGGGTTGTATGTTTCATAAGTTACCAAATTGATAAGGGTTTACTTCACAATCTCTTTAATATCTGAGGTTGTTTTTACGTAAGTATCTACAGGGACATATTTACTATCCATGTCCATATTTCATAAAAGAGTTTTAAAAGGGATTCTTTCTAAGGAAACTTTTACTAAAACATCATTTTAAATGTTTTAAATATTTATTCTTCTAAATCATTCTCATTTATGTCCATGTTTTCAAAATGGTTTGTAAGGATTTATTTATATGAAAATGAATGTTTTAAAAGTGTTAATTCCATTCAAAAGTTTCAAAGTGGTATGGGACACTTTGATTAAAAAATGTATTTAAATGCCTTACTTTCTAAATTGTGTAACATTAAAATGTTTTCATGAAAAAGGGATATTTCTCTCAATAATTTTTAAAAAAACATTTTCATCTATGTCAACATCCTTTGATGGATTTTAAGATTATTTGAAGTTGATTTATTATGATTTAAAACTTCCATATTGTAATTATGTTTTGTGATATGTTTGACTGTAGATGTGTCATTTATATAGAATTCATGGTTTATGAGTAAAGTATTGACATTTCGTATGCTAGTTCCAATAAGAATGTTTATGTTATATTTCAACCTTTACTTCATATGAATGTGTTGGACAAGTATGTTCCAGGTTGGGTACTGGTTAAAGTAAGCCCTCCAGGTTGGGGACTGGTAAAAATAAGCCCTACAGGTTAGGGACTGGTAAAAGTAAGCCCACCGGTTTTGTCTCCGGTTATTAGAGGCACTCCGGGTTGGTGTCCGGTTATTAGAGGCACTCCGGGTTGGTGTCCGGTTATTAGAGGCACTCTGGGTTGGGTTCCGGTTACAGTTAGCCCCAAGGTCTTGGGACGAGGCCTTGACAATGAAATTAATGTTTAGAATTATGCATTCCATCATTATGAAAGAGGTTATTGATTTTTCATGTGATTATTCGATTAGTAGAATATCCATGTGAATAAGTAAATGGCATTATTTCATTTTACTTTTTCCATACTATGTTGAAGTTCAAGTTTAAAAGGCTTTTGTTTTAGTAATGCATTGCCTTAAATATTTATGATTATTTTGAATGTTCCTCTATATTGTTATCCTTACTGGGCATTTGAGCTCACCCCTTTTCTATGTTTTATTTTCCCCAGGATGTGAAGAAGTAAGTTATGAATGACCTACAGGGATATTATGAGGGGATAATAGTGTGGACTGTGGAGACATTATGTTGTTGTAGTAGTTTTTCATTTTATGATGTAATGTAAAACTTATGAATATATCTAGTGTTTCCAAGGATACTAAACCAATGGGTCTTTCTAGATTTGATCTTTCTTGTGATCATGCCAATGTTATGTAATAATCCACCGACTCTGGGTAACTAGGGTCGAGGCGTTACACCGTACATGTAAAGACCTTAACTACTCTAAAACTATTGTGGGTTATGTCTGAAGAGGTTACATGCACCACATGATATTCATACCTAAAATATATATTTGAAAAAACTCTAGCTCCCAAGATCAAATCAAATATGTCATCCAATCTAGGCAGTGGATACCCGTTATTTATCAGGAGCTAGTTCAATCTATGGTAATCTCAACCGATCCTGATGGTACCATCCATATTGAAAAAAGGGCCAGGGAACCCCCATAATATGTTAGGCGGAATATAAATCCTTTACCCTCAAGATCCTCTAAATACTTCTCATGCTCCAAAATTTCCTTAGGTTTCATCATATAAGGAGGAATGATTACTACTAATGCTTCTCATACAAGCTCAATTTTAAACTCTACCTAACTAACTAGAGGAATACTAGAGATGTTTTCAGGAATTATGTGCATAAAATTCTACACTATTGGTGAAAACATAGTGGGTCATAACCCCTATTCATCATGGATAAAACTGGTAAAATAATATATCACATTTATAAGCATCTATTTCCCAACTCCAGCTTCAGTAACAATAACATCCTATTCACCCTTATGCATGTTATGAAATCCATATGGTGATGTAAATTTCACCATAGGATGATAGTGGTATATATGTACTCGATAAGAAACTGACCATCCCATCCCGAGGACTACCTCAAATCCCATTACATCGAGGGAAAACAATATTCCGTACAAACAGATATCTGCCTATATAAAGAGGAAAAAATATACTACAATGAATTCCCTTTGATCGAAAACCTAATGGTGTATCTAGCATCATAAATCCATAAATGTTATCTATCCTAACATCTAGAATATCATTGATTGACTCCATCCTGAAATATTGAGACATGCCTATATCAGATTGGGAATATATTATCGTGGTGGAAAATTGAATTGTACCTAGAATTGTAGAAGGTCAGATTCTCTTCTCCTCCGGAATAGGATGCGCTAAATTTAACAAGCCTATGATGTGGCTTGGAGTAACATCCTATATTACATGAGGAATCCCACTCTACTGGCACTGAGAATCATGAGTATGAATGTGTCTACCTCAACCACCACCTCACCCTTACCAGCTAGTGGTGTTCATGATGCTTTCCTAGAATGATCCTACTAGACCCGATTATGAAATATTCTACTCATTTATCTGATATATATATGTTCTCCCCTACTCTAGTGATTGATGATCATATGACCACTAGGGGAATGAATCCTCACATATTCTGATTCATACATAGAAAACACTCATTGAACTGGGAATCAGTTCCCATCTCAGGAACAGGAAGAGTGGGCACATGCGGCACTGTAAGAGGAATCAATAGTGGATCAGGGCCCATAACATCAAGAACAAGGAAATATCCTCCATTAGGGCGTGCAAATAGTGGAAATCATGGAATCATGACACTATAATTCCAAACCCATAGATCATAAGATATTTATTCATCTAAAAAGCATGCCTATGAGAAATGAGAAAAAATATAAAGACTTCCAATAGAAATGATCATACCTCTCAACATGCTCCAAAATCTAGGTATAGATGGAAGAAGAGGACATAATGACCATAAGAATGCAAGATAAGCCCCAATACCCACTAATAATGCCGATGTATGTTCTATGTTTCTTCTTCACATAAATAGAATAACGAATTTCACCTTAGAATTCATATTCATTTTAAATTAATGCTTGATTAAAATTATAATCTCCATTGAATTGGATAATTATGAGGATTACAATTTTTGATCCATAATGGCCCATACTTCTTATGAACTAAAATATCACATGTACTATACCTAAACCATAACATGTTATAGCCCATGGGAACAATGGTCCATGGCTCAACATGCCATAATTGAATTCTTAATGTGTCATTTTTAGCCTATTCAAGAAATCACTATAAGGTCAAGGAAAACACATTAAATATCAATTATGTTTTTTCGAATCCTTGCATGAACCGTTAGTAAAATTCAATAAATATTCAAGGAACTAAATAAACATAACATGCTAATTCATGCTGAAAAGAAACGTAACATGGAAAAATGAATGGCATATTAGTCTTATTGCGCCTAGAAAGATGCATGTTATGCAGTTACCTCATTTTATCAGGTATGATAAGTAAATCGTTATTTTAATAATACCAATAGTAATAACACCATAAAATAATAGGGTCACCCCATATTGAAGATGTATCAACCATAAATTGAATGATCAGCAAATGTGATTTCCCATTCCAGGTAATTTGGGATTCCCGTGTACATGGGATAATAACGTCAATTAATAGGGTCAAATGAAACTTTTTCTGGCTCCTAGTCTACCCTAGTTTACCCAAATATAAAGACACAAGATAAAAAAGGATCTGATACCATTTTGAAACAACCCAATCTAGGGTCCACATAACCAATGCCCCATGTCAGTGGGTGCCATGTCCACAAGTGTCCCCCATATTCCAGAGGCTTCGAAATAGCATTGAGGGTGGAATGATTTGATGGTGGGGATACTATACCCTATTATAGGAATAAAATAATTGATTAAACAATAGCATAAAATGTCCTAATCTTAATAAAAACAGAAATAATAATAAATAATAAAATGAGTAAACATCTAAATAACATAATAGTAATAAAAAGCCTCAAGGAAACGGTATACACATGGTTGAATTAAATACTAATATACAAAATGTGAACAAGTGAACATGATAATAGAAAAACTAAAAAAATGAAAAATATATTCTGCACTAGCTTATCAAGTGAATGCTATGTCCATTTCTCTTTAGATCTATCTATAAGCTAAGCTGATCAATAACATGTCACATGGTCGTTTTCCTAATATGAACATGCAATAACTAAATATTCTTAGGTACCCATGTCTAAATGGTAGGGTTTTAGGTATAAATTTCATTAGGACACCAAAAACGGTGTCTAGAAGTAATTCAAGTAGTGCTCATAACTAAATAGTGTGAATGAATAATTAATTAATAAATAAATCTGAACAAGTTAGCAACCACACACTCATGTTCATAACAAAAACCTTGTGGGTCAACATGGATTATCTCATGTCTGGGATGAAATTACAGATCAGTCATTATATATACATATATAAAAAACATATTTATAGTATATCCTTAGAGAAAACACATATATATAATATAATTATATATTTAATCCACCTATATGAACCAAGTATGTTCTGAGTTATGTGGCCATATAGCTGGAATACTAGGTTCTATCTAGATCAGGGAGTAACTGAGACATCCATGACAAGAATAATGAGATTCTAATATAAATAAATAGGATACATTCCCTACTTCTAATAATGATTAAGATATGTTATACTCATCACTTGAGATGGTGATTGTGCCATTATGTGTAAACTCTATGAAGGGACGTGGCATGTAAAGCCAAATTTCCAACCAGTGTAAGTGATGTGAGATATCTTGCTCAACATACAATGTAGGGGAGTGTTATAACATCATTCTCAACTGATCCCTTACCATTATATCACATACATAAAAGGCTTAGTTATATTTACAATAGGAATGGGGAATTACGTTCCACACATCATATTCTACATGATAATATGTAAATTAGGTATAATAGTTCAATTTAACATTTGATAAGGAAGGTGAACCATATGCATGGACTTGTCACCCATTAACCTTTGAATTTCATTTCATTCATTCAATTCATTTATGGAGAATAGATTCTCTATGTAAAATCACTTCATATAATCCATTTAATTTAATCCATTTTAATTCATTGAAGGAATAGGAAACTATCATAAATATTTCATACTATATAATTAAAATCCATTCAATTTACTATATCATGTAAATTCCATTTATATTTTTTAATGGGTTATTTGACGGATGAAATTTTCATTAAGGAAAATGGCTACATGGGAAATTCCAGTTCTAGGAGATCCAAGCACATTATAGGTGCCTTGGTTTCTATTAAACATTCATATAATAAAGTAAAAGACAATTTAAAACATAAAATGATAGTTAATTAGTTGTTATGGAAAATTGAAATTTATCCATAAGGGGAAATTCCATTTGGAACTCCCAAAGGGTGTTCATAAAAAGGTACATCATTACTTTAAACACCCGCTTTGTCATCCCGTCAAATGGATTAATTTTAAATTAATTTATACTACTTATAGGATTGGAATTTGGAAAAATGGATTCCATATTTTTAATAAATATAATTTCTAATTTATAATATGTTAAAATTAGTTTTATACCAAAAATATTAGTGAAAGTAATTAAAATTAATTACAGCGATTATGAAAAAAATATATCTTAACATGGGACTAACCTTAAGAATAATGCCCAAAATGACTTATATAATTATCAAAAAGCAATATTCATGATGATATTTAGAAAATATATCCCCTAAAATCTAATTATTTTCATTATTGGATTCAATAAAACAAGAAATAATGATTTTGGGATTCCCACATTCAAATATTTAGAAGAATGCCACTTCTCTTCCACTATAAAAAGGCACTAACTCCTCTAACTCATTTCCACGTATAAAGACATTTTTATCATAAAAAATATGCCTAAATAATATCCAAATTTCCATTAAATCATCTTATAATCCTCAATATATGATTAAATCCATCCATGAAGGAATTTTGTTATAAACCAAAAGGAGTTACCCGAGAAAGAGGTAATATTTCTCAAATGAGCAATTTTTTTGTTTCTTTCTACCACCCTTCAATAATTATTATATAATTATTATATAATAAGATAAATATGTTAAATTAATTAATTTTATATTCTATATATATTACATACACCTTACCACACATCCATGAAATGGGATATGCAATAATCGTTCGTCTGTACGGCGTACTACCATCTCGTGAAATGATATCATTCGTTTTATCATTATGACCTTTCAGGGTATGAAATGAGGATGGATTTATATTTTTTTATATATATATAATTTATTACGTTTTTATTCTTATTTAATTCTTCTATATCACTTAAAATCATTTTTTCCATTTTTTGTTTACATGATAACATCGTTTCTTAACGTCTAGACTACTATTTCCAAAAAGCAATGTGAATCATTCAAGATATACATGGAATGTATTAAGGATTATTTTAATAAAAATATCTGATATATATAACATAAATATGATACTATAATTATAATATATATATATATATATATCACAAACTCTTTATATTTGGGAAGGAAATGTAAGTAGCGTTCATGCGTACAAACAACCCACCGTCTCCATGAACGGTGAATTCCATTTCCTACAAACACATTTTATATATTACTCTAAATACAAATATACTGAATATATATGATATTTAACTCATTATTTAAAATCCATAGTTTATTAAATAATTATCTATGTTAGAGGAACAAAAAATTAAAATGTTAAAAAATACTAAAAAAACTAGGCAATTAACACCAAAAATAGTAAAAATAATAATGGATTGTTAACAGATTGGTAATAAGATAGTATAAGAAGATAATTTATGATATTATAAAAATTATTGTGGTTATATATCAATTAATTTTATTTGAATGATTATAATTCCCATTTTTTATTTAATATAATTATTCACTCAGGCATCAAGGTATTTTATATTTCACTTTTAACTATCTCATCCAATGGGGTTTGACTTGAAAATTACCAATCGGTAAAATTTTTCTTCACAATATCACTTTATTTTGTGATTGTTAATTTTCTCTTGAAATAATAAATTCATTATCATTATTTTTTTTATAAATTAAATTTATATTATTTATCTATATTCTCAGTATGTGGATATAATTATTTCATAAACTATATACCATTTTTACATATAAGGTTCACTTTTACAGTTATTCGATTAACTCAAGAATTATTGATCAATCCATACCATTTGTTAAAAATGGGTATTTTATGAAAATGGATATTTTATATTAATTAGTTGCATTATTTGATATATGTGTACTGATTTGGATAGGTTTGACATGGGTGGGGTTTGTATATATATATCCCATAGATGCATTAACATGTTCCATAAGAGGAATCAGTTGGCCAAATCTGTGTAGTTTAAACTATCTCGAGAAAATATCTTGATGGTATAATGGGATATGTCACAGATACATGACATCTAGTAATTAATAATTTACCCCATTTATATTTAGTTATTATTAATCCATGATATTTACACTTTGAAATTATCTAAGGATATAGTTCATTATTATTTTATTAATTTAATGGGATGTATTTTAGTTATATACCTTTTCATATTTTTATTGGCTTATCCAGCTATATAAATGGTATGTATACTAAATAATTTACCTCCCAATGTTGATTGTGCTCATTGATTCAATAATTCGTCTATTTTATATACCATTAATGAGAATTTGAGCTCACCCTTATTTTTTTCATTTCCCGAGGATATGAAGATGAAATATTTTAATGATCTATCATGGATTCATTCAATTTCATTTTATTATGTGTCATGTCATATTTTTTATTTCCCATCGTAACATGGGTATCATGTATGTAATATGGCTTTCCATATCTATTAAACATATAATTCATTTAGGAATTGATTCCTTATAAATCAATCTAATTTAATAAATTAAAGAACCATCTCCAGGAATCTGGGGTTGAGGCATTATAGTTGGTAAAAATAGATTTTTAATAGAATCCTTTGAAGCTAGATTTGGAAAATATATACTAGGTAATGTAATAATATGAATTAAATTGAGGATAATTATATAAAAACATCACAAAGAAACCATTTTTATGATTATGAGATTAGATACACATAAAAGTTTCGTTTTATTTAAGTATTTCACTAGTTTTGGGGTTATACAACATGTTTATTTATGTTATGATCAAATGTAGTTTATGATATTTTTTTGAATTGAAACCTAGAAAGAAGAATTGTATGAATACTCATGGCCAATATAGTGGTTTCCCTACTGAGAATGACAGTATAGATAGTATTTTAATAGAAAATGTTATGGACATATTAGGGAATATTAGTCAGGTCATGAAACATAATATTTCCTAAATGGATTAACTTGTTACATAATGAGATTCGCCAGTGTTGGATCACTTTATGAGATAGTGTAACCAATCATTTAGTTGGATTACTGATCAAATGTCTTTGAGAAATTGAAAAAATAAATGGAGAGGATATTGATGGAATTACAATTTAGTGAAAAGGAAAAGGTTACAATTGTAGTTTATTGCCTCAATGGATATGCAAATCAATAATGGTCATTTATCCAGAATACTAGGGAGGAAGTGAAAATATTCCATATTGAATGGAAATATTTTAAGTGTTATTAATTGAAAAATATTTCCCTCATGAACAAAAAATTGAGGTGAAGAAAAAGTTAATTAGTTTACATAAACAAGGAAGGATGTTTTTTAGTGTGTGAAGCTACAATTAAAAGAGTATAAGTGTATGCTATAGATTTCATACACAACACAGAATAAAATATTTTACATTTCCTTGATGGGATTAAGAGAAGTCTCTGAAGGGATATGGTGTCTCAAACATTTTCTTCATAATTTGAAAATGTTTTATGATATATCAATAAATTAATAGACTTATCCAAGTCATATGGAATTGATGAGAAGAGTGAGAAGAATAAAATAGTATAGAAAAACATTGATAAAGGGAAGAAGGGAAAAGAATGATTTTCATACATGTGATAGTTATGGAAAGAAACAACTTGTTACTTAGTTAAAGGGAATGAGATATTTTTATATGTGTAGAGATAAGGATCATCATTATATATAGTGAAAAGGGGAGAATAAAAATGATACTATTAAGTGTTAAAACTTCAAGGAGATGGGGAAGTATGCAAATATATTTCCAAATCATAAAGAGAATATACCTCAGAAGAAGTTAAGGGACCAAGGTCATGCATAATCTGTTGATATAACCGATTTGGGATGATTAATTATCTCTTGTATTGGAATCATTGAATAAATTTGAAACATTGTGTTATTGATTATATCATGGTTATAATTATTGGGTGATGTATAAGGATTGTACTTCCATCCTTTTTCATCTAGGATTGAAAATAATGTGTTTATGGGTACCGATAACTAATAAAAGTGATTCAATAACAACTTTAAATTTTTAAAAACCGATGGTTGAGGGAATGATAAGACTAAATGTGTTCTTCATACTATGATAATAATATTGGAAAAAAGATTTGATTAATTTGGATAATGGAAATTTGGTTATACTAACTACATTGGAAGTGATTAATTATTTGTTGAAAAAGTATTTTATACTATCATTAATGGAGTTTACATCATTTTTAGATTTTATGGTTTATATACAACTACTTATGTTCTATTTAAGTAATAAGGAATCATTCATGTTTTAAATAGGTTTTATGGTAATTTATGTTATTACCATGTTTCAAGAGAATACAAGATAAAAGTATTCACTTGTTTGGTATGTGATGAGTTAGAGATACATTATATTGTTTAAAGACTACTGATAAGTAAATTTTGGAAATTTAGTGAAAATATTTCTAATTTTTTCAATAATAAAAATTAGGAATGGTCATAAGTTCGACAATGTATGAAATTGTTTAATCTGATCTTTGGATGAGGTTTTCGAGGCTAATGAATTACTTCACCATATGATACAACCTATGCCATGAAATTAAGTTGAAATAGTACAAGTCAAAACCAAAGGATATGAAATATAGATGTATCATGTAATTATATTTCTTTACATTCATATAGACTGAAAAAATTCCTCCACTCTATGAAATGGGACTTCAATAAAAAGTAGTGTCCAATTACCATCATTGTTTATGATATAAATGACCTTTATTCAAACTTCTAGTTGATGGATTATTATTCGACAAAATTCTCATTAACATGTTCTTTTCACCCTCCATAAGAGTATGATAATTATATTTCTCTTCCAGGTATAGTTTTTCACTAAAGTATTTCTAATTATAAAGTCAAGTTTTGTGGTGGATTTTTCATTTACCTTGACGAATTATAAAGAAGATGTGTTATTAATCGTATTTACATTGTGGTTTTTAACCATTATTACTTTAATATATCAAGACCTTGATTTCCAAGATCATGTTTATTTTGGGAAGACACAATTTAATTAATGTTAAGAGAATGTAACAGCCTACAACATTACTATATTTTTAATTTAGAATAAATTTAATTTTGTTTCTACCATGATTTATACACAACAACAAGTAAAACACATTCTACATGAAATAAATAAAATTTAAACATAAAATATTTTTCATATTTCTCTACATGGAAAACTATGGTTATATTATGTCACACATAATAATGACTTTTTTCAGTGGACTTCATTACTCAGGAGACAATGTTTTATTAAACAATATTACATTATTAAAATATTTTTATTAATTTATATTATAAGATATTCAAAAGATATTAAATTTTTAGTTATTATTAGGATTAACTAACTAATAAATATATTTTCTAGTTAGTTGGAAACCAATTAATTATAAATTAATTTAAAATATGTTTTAATATAAAGTAAACCTTTTTATTAAAAAACATTTTTATGTGTAGAAGGATATTTTTCATAATAAATTAAAATAATTACAATTAGTGGATTATTTTAATGAAATATATATATTATATATTCTAGAAAATATTAATTATATTTATGTATTATATTCTATAGACATATGATAAGAAAAAACTAAATATTATGCATAAAAAGCAATATTTTAAAAAGTGTGTTTACCACATTTTAATGGTGAACCTATTTTAAATATTAATTTTTTCTATTTTATAAACACTATGTTTGAAAATAAATTTCATTTGAAATAATAACAACAAAATAAGTTTAGGGTGAATTTTTTTACTTTCAGAGAAGTTTCATTTTTTGATGAATAATGAGAAATACTAGAATTTAATTGAAAACTGACATTTCATCTATGTAATTATAAGGATAAATTAAATTTGAAAATTTTTATAAAGAAATATTATATTAATTATACATAAATTAAACCAATTTAGGTCATCACAATCAATTTCACCTTAAAATTGTTATAAAAGCTGGGAAAATATTTGACCATTTCCTCTTTAAAAACCCGCTTTAGCGTCCCTTATGTGAGAATAATTTTAAATCAATTTCTACCAATTATGTGATTGGAATTCAGAAAAATTGATTCAATATTTGTAATCATATTAATATATAATATATAATTATTACAAATTATTTTTTGATGAAAAATATTTTGGAATGTAATTTAAATTAATTATAGCGATTTAGAGAAAAAATTTCATAACAAGGTACTAAACCTTAAATTTAATAGACAAACTGACCTAGAAAATTGTCCAAAATAAGTTTTTTGGCCATATTATACCATATAATTACATGTATAGAAAATGGTTTATTATTTCTTGCAGATGACATGGAAAATATGTTGGTGGAATTCCCACATTAAAATTTTTAGAAGAATGTCACTTTTTAACCACTATAGAAGGAACTCCCCCCCCCTTTATTCACAGATATGATTCCATTTTTCTGATAAAAAATTATCCAAAATAAGCTCCCCAAATCCATAAAATAATCCTAGAAACCTAGATTTGGGAATAAATCTAACCAAGGAAGTATTTTGGTATAAACCAAATAGAGTAACCTGAAAAAGAGGTAACGCTATTCAAGGAGAAATTTGGTTTTGTTCCTTTCACCACCCCTTCGGTTCATTTTATATCATGATTATATAATAGAATAATTATATTAAATATAATGAGATTTTTTATTATTTTATTTTTACCTATAATTTCATAAAAATCTGTAATATGGGATATGAAATCATAATTTGTGTGTACGTCGTACTATCACCTCACGAACCAGTGTCGTTCTTTCACAATATAAATATAATGTATTAAGGATGGTTTTAATAAAACTCTATGATATATATAAAATAAATATGATACAATAATGATAATATATATACAAATATATACATTACTTACCTTTTACACATGATAAGGAAATGTAAGTATCGTTCATTCGTATGTATGACCTGCCATCTCCATGAACTGTGAACTCCCTTCCTATCAACACATTATAAAGATTACTAGAAAAAAAATATTCTGAATATATATGTTATTTAGATCATTATTACCATTTTGATGTTATAAAATTTTGATCTATGTAATAGGGAAGAAATTAAAAGTCAAAATATACTAAAACAACTAGACAATTAACACCCGAGTTAGTGAAAATAATGAATGATTGTTAACAAAAAGGTTACAACATATTATAAAAAAATAATATATGAAATTATGAATTTGATTTTGGTTATGGTATACGTTTTTAAATTGTCTTATACCACTATACCATAGGTTAAATATCACAAAACTAAAAAGAATCTTACGGTAAGGGATTTGTCTCAATTTACATTCCATTGAGAGGTATTTATTGTTAAAAAAAATAATTTTATTTTGGTGTATATTATACCAATTTTTTATTTAATATCATGATTATATAATAATTCATTACTCTTTAATATTAAATTATAATTATCTCATCTAGTGGAATTTGACATGAAAATTACCATGAGGAAACATTTATATTTTCAATATAAAATTCTTTTGTGACTGTTAACATTATATTGAAACAATCACTTCGTTATGACAATTTTTGTTTTATAATAGATATATCAAAAATATCCATATTACTATGTAGTTGATATTATTATTTCCAAAATCATATAACATTTTTACATACATTGTTCACATTGAAAGTAATTTGATTAAGGGTGGAATTATTGACAAATATGTATCTTCTATTCAACATTAATATTGAATGAAAATGAATTTTTTACTCAATTAAAGAAATTATTTGATATATGAGGAATGATATTGAATTCAATTACATGGGTGGGGCCTAATTATAGATAACCCTGTGATGCATCAATTGGTTGTCTTGTGAAGAATAATTTGTCTAAATCAGAGTAGTTTAAACTCTGGTAAGAATAGATCATGATGGTATATTGGTTCATGATCTAGATATATGAAGTCTAGTTATGAAGATTTTACTTCAATTAGATTCAATTATTATTTTTAAATGATTGTTTTCATTAAAATTTTCTATGGATACAGTGAATTATCAATTCATTAATTAAATGGAATATGTTATGATGACAAACATTATCATATTGATATTTCCCTATCCAATTTTATAAATGGTATATGGTCATAGTTATTTGAATTTACTTGTTTATTATTCCCATTTATTACTTAATAATTTAGCTTTAATTACCCTTACTGAGCATTTGAGATCACCCTTATTTTTTTCATTCACCATGATATGATGAAGAAAAATTTGAATGTGTATTCATGGGTTCTGTTCATTTAATTTTATCATGTATCATGTTTTATTTTTTGTTAACCAATATAATATGGATATCATTTATGTGATTCGGTTTTCCAAAACATCTAAACTAATCTAACCTTTTCTGTTTGATTCCTTATAATCATTCCAATTTAATTAAGTAAGGCACCAACTCTGGGATTTTGGGGTTGGGGAATTACAAATTATATAAACCCTCAATTTCTTAATTTAGATTAAAATGTATCCAATTTCATCATGAAAATCCAATCTGATATGAATTCAGATTTAAATTGAAATGGTATGAATTTTCAATAAAAACATCCAATTCCAATTGTATTTGAATTTGCGGTGTGATTTGGATTTTATGGAAATTGTGGAATTTTATTTTTGAAATTCAATTATGAAATTAATTTTATGAAAATGAATTAATATTTTTATAAGAAACCAGTTTTTTATCTTGAAAAAGTAATGTTTTGATTAAAGAATAATTTTTTGGGTTTTAAATAAAATTTTACATATTTAAACTAGAAAATTATTCATTTTATATTAAAATATTTTAAAATTGGTTTTCCATTATTGATTTATTAATTGGGCACATTCAAGCATAGGTAGTAAGTGGGTTATTTGGGAAAAACCCACTAGGATGTTAATTCTCTTAAAACCAATTGACATCTAAAAATTCCAAAAAAATATAGTGCGATGGGTCCTCTCTTTAATGGGATGTTGATGATTCCTCTTTGGAAAATTTCTATGGGATGTGCATACATATATTTATGATATCACCAATATGAAATTTTTTAGGATCCCATTATATAGAACTATCATATTCATTCTAATATGGAAATGTTTCCAGTTTTGATTTTACACACACATATATATATCAAAATTTTTAAAATTGATTTACACATTTATGTTGATTTATATAAACTAATTTATATTAAATGTTTTCCTAACCCATTGTTTTAAATGTTTCCACCATCTGAAATGAAACACATGTTTTGTTTTAAATTAGAATGACCACATCCATGCTCATTTTATTTGAAATTGAATATATGATTGGGTTTACTATTATGTAATATTCATATGGAATGATTGGGGATAACCTATTGGAATTTTATCTTACCCCTACCTTTTCATTTGATAGATTATATATTTCTATCTCCCAAGTTTTAGTAAGGGGAAATCCCCACTTAGAGGAGGTGGTTGTTGATCTTTTTGTCTTGGAGTGATGTGCCTGTTCAGATTTGTATTTCTTATATTGCCTTTCCGGTACTTTGATGATTTACAATTTTGGTTTTTTATACCTATTTGAATTTTTGTACTATCTCATTTGGTATTTTTCTTTGAGTGTACTAATATTTGTATGTTTCTTCTACTATGTTTTTGTGGCAAAATCGTTCTTCCATTATCTTTTATGAAACCAAGTGCAAGTTGAAAACCTAAGGGGATCAAGATTTCCCATTGAGATCAATTAGTTTTAACTTGGTATAAATGTACCAGGGTATCCCCGAAGGTTCATGAAAAATTTGTATTAGAGCTCTAGGTTGAGCATATTATCTTGAGGTCAGTATGTAGTTTAGATCTTTTCTAGACATAAGAGGTAGTTACAGGTAAATTACTATCCATCTATCATCATAATAATCCTTAACTCACTAGGGGTGGCCAGGGAGAGATTTTTTGAGGATTAGTTTTACTATTTTTCCTTCTTATGATATGGATTGATTGAGATCCAAATAATTTTTTTCTATCTAATGTGATTAATTTTCCTAGTTTCTCTTATTTGTGTGGAAATCAGAGTAATATTATGATGTATTTAATGATGTATTTTGATTTTGTGTAGCATCATTCCCCTAAGAGGGCATGTGAATCAGATCTAGGAGGCTTCCAGTAAACCACAATGAGAAAATTCCCTTGGGGAACTGAATCTGGTTTTGGTTATTATGTCTGATATCCAAGCTATGGGATATACACCTTTAAACAATATTGTTTAGGCTCTAGATATGGAACCTCATGGGGGTGATTCTATGATTCATTCTCAGGATATAAATAGCCAAAATCCATTAGAATTACAAAGCTCAAACGATCCTCATGATGATGAGGAATTTTTTAGAATGGTTGATCTTTTATTTGAGTTTATAGAGATACTTGATCAAATCAATGTGAAATGTGCCACCTTCAATATGAAAGGACCATGTAGGAGATGATGGGACATGATGCTTATGAATAAGAATCATGAGGGATTTCAGTGTAATGAATTTAAATTTCTTTTCATCGACTAGTTCTATCAAAAATTTATTTTCTGGGTTAAGTCTATTGATTTTTTAAAACTAGAGAAGACTAAATCGAACATGTTAGAATATGATAATTACATTTCTCATCATGTGTAGTTTGCAACTGAGATTGTATAAAATGAGAAGATTAAGAATGGACACTTTGAATGGGAATTTGATATGATATTTATTTTCATGACATCATGTTGATGCTTTCTTCTTATACTGATGTGCTGGATAAAGCATTGATGGTTGAGCTAGATCTGGTTGGTATGTATGGGTTTAAGGAAGTTCATTTTTCTCAAAGCGTATGTTCTATTAGTTCCATTAATGGAAAGAGAAATTGTGACGAGTCTAATGGTGTATCTTGAGAGTTCATTTCATCTAGAAATCCTATAATTCCAGGAAGAGGCCCTATTATTTTATACCATTGTGGAAATTCTAGGAATTATAAATGAATTTTCACTAAGGAAACTAAGATATGAGATTCCTATCTATTCTCTTGTCACTTGAGTAATTTCTTTAATTTATATTTAGAAGCATGTTGTAGCACAAGATCTTAAGAACCAAATTGTATTATAGTTAATTCAAATGCTTTATAAATTAAAGGGTTCCATCCACAAGGATTTGGAATGATTATTCTTCAGACAATGGAAGAGTCTTCCGGGGATGAAAATACAAGTCCAGTGACTATGAGAGGAACAATCACGATTGCTTCATATTTCATGACTGATTTATTTTATACCATTGCATTAAATTCATTCATTTCAACTTGTATTGTGAGTCTACTAAATCATCATATGATTATTTTTTATGTGATATAAATTACAAAAAACCACATATCTAAGGTAGATCATGGTCTCTATTATCATGCTTATGTCATCTCTTTATCAAAGGTTGAAAATGCTTATGATTTTCTAGTGCCCAAAATGATACCTCTTGATGTCATTTTTTATATGGATTGGGACATTTCTAATAAATCCTAAATTTACTACTATATTGAAAGGGTCCCCTTTACATCACACGATGGAGTGTGCTATTCCTTTCAGGGAGAATGGGACCCAAGTTTGAGAAGATTCAGACTTTCTTATCCATATTTGTGGAATGTATTATCTATATATTCTTTTGACCAATATTTATAATCTTTTAGTGATTATTTCTACCTAGTTAACATCATGTTTCATAGAGTTTTCCCATTTGAATTCTCTATTTTTTCACCCATATGGGAGGTAGTGTTTGTTTTCTGACATAGTACCTAGTGATCAACCAATATTGATATCATCATACAATATGGAACTAGATAAAACTAATGATTTCAAGAATTAATGGGATAAAGGTTTAGATAGTATCTTTATATTCCCAAATGTGTCACCATGGGCAGCACCTATTGTTTTTGCTTACAGGGCTGATGAGTCACATCATCTTTGTGTTGATTTCCAATAAAATCAATTGAGTTTTGGTGAAGACCAATAATCAGTTTCCTTGGATTGATGATATTTTTTTTGACAATTCTAAATGGACAAGGAGGTTCTTGAAGATTGATATTTGATCTCGTTATCACCAGTTGTGAATAAAAGTATATGACATTCATAAAACCACCTTCTGAAGAAGGAATGGCCACTATGAGTACCTTGTCATTCCATTTGGTCTAACCAATGATCTTGAAGTCATTATTAAATTAATGAATAAGATATTCTATGAGTATCTTGATACTTTGGTGGTGGTCTATGTAGATGACATCCTCATTTACTCTATGACTACGAGGGATCATTTGTGTAATCTTAGACTAGATTTAGAATTATTGATAAATCATTAACATTATGCATAATTATCAAAAGAAAATATCTTGATTCAAGAAGCAGTGTCCTTTGGAAACATATTATTTGAACATGGGATTCCAATTTATCAAATGAAGGTGAATGCAATTATGACATGGGAACAATTGATGAATGTTTTCAAGATTCAGATATTCTTAGGTTTTGATGGATATTATCACTAGTTCGTAAATGATTTCTTAATGTTCGATTATTATATGACTAAAATAACATGAATGTGATTAATGTTTGTTTGGGATGAAAAATTTTATAGTTCTTTAATTGATATGAAATGACTTTTTATGACTGTTTCAGTGTTGACTCATCCAGAGGCAGAACATGTTTTTGTGGTCTTATGTGAAGAGTCAAGTCCGTGTTTGGGATGCGTTTTTATGCAAGGTGATCATGTAATCTGCTATAGGTTTCAATTTTGTATCCCATAAGAGAATAATTATCTGATCCATGAGGCTTAACTCACAACTATGACACATTCACTTAAGTGTCAACGATATTACCTTTTATAAGAAAGGTATACTATGTTTTTTGACTACAAGATATCAGCTTTTGTATTCTCCTAATGTTATATTAATCTACCCCAATGTAGTTGGGTGTAATAACTACAATCCTTTGTTTTATACATTTCCTATACACGAGAGAAAGGGAATTTCCTAGAAGATAATTTGTACAAGAATCTTCCAACCCATTCCCTGAAGGAATCATCAAAAGATTGGATTTTGATGGATCTTTTTCAATGATTCATAATAGAGTATAGGAATCAGGGGATGGGGTTTTTTGGCTCGTGTTTAGTTGTCCTCCACTATTCAAGAGATGACTCTTTAGGAAAATCAACATGATGATGTATTTAGTATAATTACAGACTCTCTTTTTGGTTGGGAGACCATTGCTGAGTAGTTGTTCTCGACGAAGTGTATTCTATGTTTCTAGAACATATTTTTCTTAAATTTTCCTATAATAAATACAGTTATGGGGGGTTTGACCTGGATGATTGACCCTTGTTTTGTATGAGATGGGACACTAGTGATTTTGTGTCACATTTTCATACATGATAACAGGTCAAGGAAGAATCTTAGAGACCTCCAGGTTTTATTCATCATATTCCCTTGACTACATGGAAGTGGGGTGATTTCTCAATGGAATTTAGGTTTGGGTTTCCACATACCTAGAAAAAGAATAATTTGTTATTGTCTCTGATCAATAGGATAAGAAAATCAGCCCACATTATACAAATTGATAATACAGTTAATGTTGATGAGCTGGGAAATTTCTCTATTAATGTGATTGTTAGTTTGAATAATGTTCCATATGCTCTAGTCTCCAATAGAGATCCCCATTTTACTTCTCACTTTTGGAGAGTCCCTCAAGAGGCACTGGAATTTCAGGATTATTTGAGTATGGAATACCATCCATTGTCAGATGGCCATACAGATAGGGATATATAAATTATTTAAGATAATATCTATGCCTAAATTATTAACATTGGTGGATCTTGGGATTACCATTTGGGAATGGTTGTGTTTTCATATAACTATTGTTACCAGTCTGCAATTAGAATGGATCATTTTGAGTCCTTGTATACCCGGCCTTATGAATCTCCATTGTTTTTGTCATACATCAATGAAAGTTACCTAGTTAGACTGGCCATGATTCACAAGAAGATTGTATGGATTTAGTAGGTTAATCAGAGAATGTTTATGATATAGAGATGGTATAAGTCTTATGCAGATATTTGTTGTATACTGTTGCAATATTCAGTTTGTGATTTGGTGTTGTTGAAAGTCTCACCTCATTTGGGTTATTGATGTCTTGGGATGAACTGGATGATTGACCCTTGTTTTGTATGACCACTCTAGGTTGTTGAGTATGTGGGGAATGCATATTCACATTTAAAACTTCCACCAAATTTTACATCAATACATATTCTCGTCCATGTATAGAAGATACAAAAATATCTTTTGAATCCATCCCATGTTCTGAGTTGGAGTGATTCTGATGTTCAACCAGATTTATCCATGACTTAGAATCTAATAATGATAGTTGATTATGAAACCAAGGTAATTTTGGGATGGATGAAAACTTTGGTATGATCTCTATGGAAACACAGTTATGATTCCCCTGAGACATTGGAGAGATTGGTATGGATGAGAGAGCAGTGACCTCATCTTTTTCAGATGGAGACTTGTTTGTTGGATTTTTGGGGACATAATTTTATTATAGTGGGGAGGTTTTAATTTTCCACTACTATTTTTAAATACTCCATGACCCTATTTTTTATGATACATTTTATCCCAGTTTTCATTGGGTGTTTTAACATAAATTTTTATGTTTGGGTGTGACATCCCAAACCCAGAAGCTGCTAAATAGGTGCCTTATGCTCGATAGGCCACATGGACTCAGGTGGATCTCCCAAACACCAATGGATTCTGACTAATAGTGAGGTCCTTAGGTTTATCCATGGGGAGACGATTCCCTCATTACTAATGTGTAGCATAGTGAATAAATATCAATAGAGGTAAATATCAAAAGAAATACATGTATATACAAGTCACATTGGAAAATTGAGACCACTGTAACAATTAATGAAATAATTAGAATAAAATAAAATCATATTACTATTGATGATGATATTTCATGTCACTAGAATACTAGAAAACATGGATACAAGACAATAGACATAACTTGTTCCACACAAGTAATAATGAAATCAAAATATTATCCCAAGAATCCTGATCTCCGTATCGAATATCTTCTCTCAAGAACCATTATAATCCGCGAGAAATCATGTTTTAGAATAAATATTATTCCCTTGACCAACACCTTCATTCATGTAATATACTTCAGGTACCAAAAATTTCCTAGAGAGGGATGAGATAAATCATGGTGGGCCACCACCCATGATTTCTATAACATCCATCCCATGTAATGGAAATGTAACAATGTGAAAGAATGCATATATAACATAAAAAATTACAACGTAAGTAAATACCAAAGTACCTACTTCCGTCCATAAATGGATTCTGATTATAACCAGTCCATTAATCGGTTATTTCTAGTTTATAAATATGTTACATGTTAAAAATAGTAAAGGTTTGGACAGTTGACAAGGAAACCTGTAATGACATTTAATAGTGATGTTCCATGGTAATAACCAAGGAAACGTAGACCTCAAGGGTTTCTATCTCAGAAATAAATATATCCAGGATAAGGGTAAGTGTGTGATCCAAGGATAATATTCGATGGAATTACCTAATAATATTCTTACATATTCCAAGGTGTTTTTTCAAGGTAAAATGTGGTAAGAAGAGGTTGGGACCTATGGGATGTGACCATGGAACCTACTTGTCAATGTTGGTTTTAAGGAGCGTATTCAATGCATCCTTTAATACTATGTGATGGATCCTATGATGTCAAATAAGGAATCCATGTATTGAAAAAAGATCGGGTTTTATGTTGATCTCAACCTAAGAAAGCCATATCCTGGAATCGAAATGGGGTTTACGAGTGCTCAAGGAATTCCTTGATAAGAATCCAAGGGGAGCTTGAGTTAGGCCAATAATGATTTAATTATAAATTCATTTAAAATTTAATTTTATTAAATCCTATCCATTCATTAGTGTGATAAGGCCATGTAGCATGCACCAATTTAATCATGTCTTAATTAATAAATAAGTTCATTTGGTTGAAGACTTTCCTTTTACTAGTGTGACAAGGTCATGTATCATGAAACCTTTTAATTTGTATTTAAGGAATATTCAATAATAAATGTCCATTCACCTACCTTACATTAATATGGTATGTGGTTCTATAGACATGAAACCAATATTTCATTCAAAGTTAATATGACCAAGTCACATACATAGTATACTTTCAAATGTCACTTTCACATTTAATTATCAATTTGTAGCACTTAACTTATGTTGCTCAATAAGAAGTGACATGGTTAATTACATTCACCATTACATGATAAAAAAGAATTTATGATTTGGAGGCCTACAATTAGTGTGGATAAGCTGAAAAACATCAGAACTGTGGCTCAAAAATGAAAGAACACAAAACTTTAATTATGAGCTATCATTCAATATGGGATGGTTGGAGTTGTGGGTCTAACCACCAAAAACTAATCACATATTTGGAAACAGCAGAGTCATATGGTTCTAATCATTATAATCATGTGACACAAACACAACAAACGACCCTTAATGATATATGTGGCCCCCAAACGACAATCCCAAATCCATGAACATGAGGGATGAGTAATAGACCACCGACATTAGGGTTTTATGATCCTTCTCCTCTGATATTGGACTCAAATTTGGATTATAACGAAGTAGATATGATAAAAAAAGGAAAGACTCTCACACCTCAATAACTAGGTCCATAGAAAGTGAGGAGAATAATGGATAAAAAGTACTTGTGTTCTTACCATTTCACATCCAACATGATGAATGGACGCTCGATCATTTTCCGAATGAAAATTATCTTTTAATCCCTACCTTAGGTCCTCAAAGATCTCTAAATGGGATGAAAATTAGGTCAATACCAAATAAAATCTATTCAGAAGGAAGGAGGAGGCGTAATTAAATCATTAAAGGAAAAATAATAACATTATCATGAAATTTTCAATCCATGGGGTTTTCCACATGGTTTGAAAAACTATGCACAATCCATGCATGCGTACCTAGGAAGTAGGGGAATATGCCTGGTTAGGCCACATAGCTGTGTCCCAACCATGCAATATGGTTCTTTCCAAAAATATACCATCCACATGGTTAGGAAAACCGTGCGTAAACCATGTTCCCAATGTACGACAAGTCTATTTTTCCAAAAAGATGTGTTTTAGGTTCTGAAAAGGCCCAAGAAACCCCTAATCCATATTCCAACTATTAGGCATCCATATTAGGTCCAAAAACTAGAATTAGAATGAAATCTAAAGGGTACACACCGGAGTGAAAAATTGGGTTCCTACAGTCTTCCCCCCTTAAAATAAATCATCCACAAGTTCACCTTTAAAGGGTGTAGAAACACTATCTGAGAGAAATTCTAGACACTAATCACGTATTTCACCCTCCCGCTCCAAATTCTCTTCATGCATGTGGCTATGATGCTATAGTGCCCATACTAGAGGGACATACCAACCTCAAAAAACATTCATCATCGGGTCGATGATGTGTACTAGATACTCCTTAAAGGCTGAATCAATATCTTACTCAACTTCGTTGGGATCAAATGTATGAGACGGGATTGCATGATTCAAGAGAAATTGTGAAACATGGATGATTCCCTGCATGGAACAGTACATCTAATGTAGTATCAACTGATAGGCTACTGGCCTGACTCTCTCTGGGTTCTCAAAAAAACCTACGTAATGCGGAGACATCATCCCTAGATTCTTTAACCATCTACACCCTATCTTGGGAGATACCTGAAGGAAAACACAATCCAAAACCTCAACCTCTAAAAGTTGTTGATGGCGATAAAGATAAGATTTTTATCTGGAGTGAGTAGCAGTCATATGCTTTCTGATCTACTGAACCTCCTCCAAAGTCTCTTGAATGAGATGAGGACCAAGTAGGGCTACCTCACATGCCTCTATCCAAAATAGGGGTGAACTAAATGACCTATCATATAAGGAAACAGAAGGAACCATCTAAATTGTTTCCTGGAAGATGTTATTATAGGAGAACTCAAAGAGAGGGATATTATTTTAACAATAACGACCAAAATCCTGAAAACATTCTCGAAGCATGTCTTCTTTGACCTATATTTTTTATTCCGATTGTCCATCATTATGAGGGTGAAAAGAAATTCTTAGAAGAACCTCTATTCACATAGCATTCTACAAACCCTTCCAGAACCATGAAGTGAAATGAGCAACCATATATGAAATGATTGTGTGAGGAACCACATGTAGTGTTATGATCTCATGTACATACAGTATTCCAAACTCATTAACATAGAAAGTATTCTAAATTGGAATGAAGTGGGATGATTTTTTAGTCACTCAATAACTACCAATATAGAATTGCTACCTCTCAGAGACCTAGGTAAGCCGACTACAAAATCTATGGAAACTTCATCCCATTTCCATTCCGAGATAGGAAAAGGACATAAAAATATTGCAAGCCTCTAGTTATCTACCTTCACCTACTGACAGGTGGTACACCTCTAGATAAATCCTACTCTATAACATTTCATCCATGCCCATGAACACTAGAGTCACATGTATCGATACATATTGGGGATTCTTGGATGAATTTCCCATATAGAAGAATGGTAATCATTCATCAACACCTCTATAGTATCTATAAGAACCCATACATTTCCATGAATACATAGTATATTGACTCTATCTACTAACCAATCTAGAGGTGGGTTATCTCTGGATATACTCTCACAGAGTACCAACCCTTCATGATCTGAAAATTTCCAACACTACACTTTCTCAAGGAGAGAAGAGGTAGCTACCAATGATAAGAGATAATACTTATAATGAATATCATGAAGCTCCAAATATATCATAGATTAGTGCCATTAACCTTCAATCAACATAGGTTTCCTATACTACCTCTGCCTGAGTTTTCCTACTTAGTGCATCGGCAACCACATTACCCTTCCAAGGTGTATATGCAATCTAAAAATTAAATTATTGTAGATATTCAAAACAACTTCTCTATCTTAGGTTCAAGTCACATTGATAAAATACATATTTGAGGCTCTTTTGGTATGTGTAAATGAAAAAATTCTCACCTGATAAATAGTGTCTCTAGCAACGTAAGGCATGAGAAACTACTTCTAGCACAAGGTCGCGCGTCAGGTAATTACTTTCATGAGGCCTCAACTGCTAATATATATATGAAAAAATATTTTTCCCACATTAGCACTACTCCTAGGCTGATGCCTGATTCATCACAGAAGATAGTATAACCTACACCGGGCAAAGAGTGCATTAGAATAGTTACTGAGACAAGCCTCCCTTTAAGCTGCGGAAAGGTTTTATATCATGATTCTGACCAAAGGAACTTGACACCATTCATTATAAGGCCATTAAAAGGTGAATCAGGACATGAGAAGCCCTTTATGAAACACCTTTAATCTCTATCCACCACCAAGTAACTTTGTAAATCAAAGATTTTCTTTGTATTCTCTTAGGAATCTAAAACCTTACCCATTAATGGGTCAACAAATATGCCTAATTTTAAGTTAATATGACCGAAGAAGGTACCTTTTTCAATCCAGAATGGGCACTTAATAAGACTTTAATAAAGACGATGCTCTCTCAGTGTACTCAGAATGATCTCAAGGCGTTTATCATGGTTGTTAGAAGTATGAGAATACAACAATTTTTCATCCACAAAGAACATTATAATATAATCCAAACAGGGGTATAACACTCTATTCCTCAGATCCAAGAAAATGTAAGGCATGTTAATAAGATCCAGTGACATAACAAGTTACACATACTGACCATACATGCTACCAAAAGATGTATGGAGTATGTCTAATGGCCTAACTCATACATGATGATAACCTGATCTTAGGTTGATCATAGAGAAGACCATAGATCCCTAGAGTGAGTGAAATAGATCATCTATTTGAGTATATGGATATTGATTCATTAATGTATGATGGTTCAACCTTCTGTAATCTACTCATATACATAAGGTTCCATCCAACTTCTTGAAAAAATGAATTGGTGAACTCCAAGAGGATGTACTGGACCATATATAACCCATGGCTTCTAAATCTTATAACTGTTGATTAATGTCCTAATTCTCTATAGGGTAATATTATATGGAAGAATATACATTGTATTTTCCATGAAATATTATCAATTATAGACTCCACCTCTCTCTTGGGAGTTATTCCAGAAAAATCATCAAGAAACACATCCCTAAAATGATCCACTACTGGTGGGAAATCACCTTTTCCTAATACCTAATCCTCCCTAAACAGATATTCAATATGGGTCGTCACCCCCAAGCCCGTGATTCTTTGGTCCATCACTACTATCCTAGAAAACTCAATCACCCTTATGTAGATAACTGTGACGCTCTGGTGATGTAAACAATACCCTATGGGGATAAAATACTAAAAAAGTATGATACTGAACCAACCAATGAATCCCATGAATGAAATAGAGTCCTATCATCTGAAGAATTAAGGGTTCCCATATTAAAGGGTACCTACCTACCTCAAAGGGATAGTCACTGCAATGGTATATACCATCTCTTCGTACCCCTAACACCATATCGAGGGTCATTACACCATCTTAATATTGTATCTCCAGTACGACAGTTTACATAATAGATACACAGATAAAAGGGTTCAAATCACATGTATCAAAAAAAGAAGATACTATAGTAGATGCCTCTTAGATATTACCTCGTACTATATATGGTCCCATATCTTGATCCTCATGAATTAGGTGTAGTCCATGCAATTGACCTGATCCATGACCTTGTGCAACAGATGGACTACCACGACCATAACTGCTCTATTGGTCCTTTTGGTGAACATGGCTTTGGCCTCCATGGCCACCAACTCCCCCTCATCCAGTCCTAATGATGTTATTGCAACTCCCCCGTAAAGAGGTGAAAAAGAAATTACTCTTGAAGGTGGAGATGGCACAAATCATTTCAACTCGAAGCTAGTGGAAAGATGCTATAGAAATGATAGAGATTCATGATACATATGGAATCCTGACACTCCATTGGGTCTCTATAATAATGAGTCTTCATGTGACCCCATCGTCTACACTGATTGAAGACTTCATAGATATCGAAATGGGCACTCTGGTTGTCTCTACCCTGATGAGAAACTTCAATAGAATGCTTCCTCCTACCGGAAGAACTACCGGGATGACGCGGAACCAATACTCTATGCCCCATACTATTTCCACCCCTCAGGTAACACTTGGTGATAAGGTCAAGATTTAATATTTCAGAAAAGGTAGGTTGGAAAAATTCATTCACATGTGTATGGATGTAATAGTGGAACCCATCCATGAAATGTCTAGCAAGAGAAATCTCATCACCAGCTAGAAGCTGTGCAAAGCACTAAAACTCTGTGAAACATGATGAATAATCCATAATTAGTATATAATCCTATTCAAGATGTATGAACTCTCTAGATTTGTTAGTTCTCAGAATCTAAGGAATGAAGTGATCATAGAAGGCATACTTAACACATTTTAAAAAGAAAATGTATTTAAATTAATTTAATACTTTTAATAATTCGAAGAGTTCCCCTCCCCTGTCCTATAAAAGGGAACCCATTCATCTATATTCCTTCTAATAAAAAAACCATTTGAATCATCCAATCTATACATGCATTCTTTATGCCATTTTCATGCATAACACCCTCCTTATATATGTTAAGGTGTTAAGAAAAGTTATTATCCAAAGGAAATGTAATGTATTTATTTAAGTGATTTTATTTTATTTCTTCTTCAACTTTTTTCAAATATACTTAAACCAGGATGAAATAATAACTCCAACATCCCTAATATACAATGTTTTTATTATGTTAATATCATAACCTAAATCCATATAAAATTTCATAAAATTGAAAAAATGAACTCTTCGTTCATTTGTACAACAGACTACCTCCTCACGAACCAATATAGTTCAGTTTAAATTAATGTATCACATTGATAGTCATAAAGATGGAAGTAATTTTCATATATTCGATTCATTACACATTTATAATTATAAAATAACAATATATTTTTTTAATTCTTTCTTTCCATGCACATAAAAATGATAACGTCATTTGTATGTACATGTGAACTATAACCTCTATGAAGCGATGTGATTTGTTTTTAACCCCCACATCACATGGATAAAATATATAAGTATATTTACCTGATTAATATCATATATATGATATTGTGATCATTATTTAAGGACAAAATTATATTTTCCTTCGTTCAATTATGATCATTATGAAATGAAAAACATTACTTATGTGTATGTATGGCTTACTGTATTCACAATTGTAACGTTATTAATTTTTTAGATCCATATTTAATGAATGAATTTATATTAATAAATTTTATATAAATTTTGTTATTATTTCATGAATAATATTCTAGAGACAATGGATTTATGACCACATGAACTACTAATATCATACCAAGTTAATTTTTTTACTCCACAACCAAATGTCGAAAAAACATCCAATATGAAATTAAATAATTATGTAATTGTTATACCATGCTAATAAATGATATAAAATTAATAAAAAACATGAAATTTTTTCTCAATCATGTAAATCAATAACATAACTTTATCATTCAGAATGATAAATAACATTCTTGATGAATTGGACTCGAGGTAAGGGATTTCGTCTCAATCTCCTTTCGTTGACTGATTTCATAATGATATGTACATTTATTATTTTATAAATTTTATATAAAACCACTTTTAAAATTAATATCCATATTTTATATATCCTCATGTCATTTAATTTTTTATTAAAATATCTTGTGTATTATGATATAAATGTTCAATGTGGTATGGGATTATTTTATTGATTAATAATTTATTTGTCAAATCATTTCCTCCAGGTGAAAATACTTGATTTTACTTTATATATTTATTAAATGAATATAAAAGTAATTTAGAGGTAGTTTTACCTATATTTTTTATTTCGATAAAAAAAATTTAAATGAAATATTTTTATATGTTTTATAAGGATGTTTTGAAACACAACAATGGAATATTCCTCTAACATATACTACGACAACGAATTCTCTACCAATGTAACTGTTTTTCGATATATGAATCCCACTATAGAAATTATTGTTTTTAAAAGGAAAATAAATACATTACTCCTTTTTGTGTATTTTGGTATTGAAAATTGATTTATTATTTCAATATATTGAAATTATTTATATTGATTGCACAAGAAATTTTATGAGTGAAATGTGGATAATTGAAATCTTTTTAAGTGTTATGATTATGTAATGGTACATGGAAATCTCATAGGTGGTTTTGTGATAAACAAAATATGGGTGGTTTTTGTGATTAACAAAGGATGGTTGGTTACATTATAACCTCCCATGAATTGGGTATGGACGTAAGCTATATGGTCATTCCATTTGTAATAAATACATGTATGGAAGTCAGTCGCGTTATTATTCCATATAAGTATGATTATGTCTGAATTTTCTTTTATATGTTATATGTACATTATATTGTGTTAATGAAAAAATTTTATTTAATAAAGGGTATTTATTGAGGTTATTTGAAAAGGAAGGTATTTAATACTTCTCAATGGAGGAAAGAATTATTTTATGATAAAGAATATATGGGTTTACATGTTTTCACAAAACTAATAGTTAAACTTATTTGTGTATCCTTTACTAAGATTTTTATTCCCATACCATTTGTTAAAATTTTATTCATAGAATTTAAGGGTGAATTGGTAATAGTAAAGGATCAAGGTAAAGTTTTTGATTATTGAACATGAAATGATACCATGTTTCATTATAACAGTTTTCATTTTTTCTGAAAAAAATGGATAATGGGTAGAAGTGTCTAGTTTGTAATATTTTGGTTGTTTTGTATCATTTATGGACTAATTCACTAAATATATTCACCTGAAAAGAACTTAAATGTGAACAAATTTAAAATTTAAGACTTAACTCATGATTATTTATTGTTTAAGGTTAGGTCCTTGTAGTTGGTATAAAAGGAAGTTTCATATATATTTAGGGGATAATACGTTATCTGGTTGTTGTTAAAATATCCTTTATAACCAAGAAGTTTGTTATCATATAGAAAAGTTTGGAGGATTATTTTAAATTGGTTGGATTTGATAAAAACCTAAATCAACTAATATATAAGGATGTTTACGGATTAGAGTACTATAAAAATTTTATGTTATCTTAACACTATAGAGTATTATTATTTTAATAATTTATTTCATGATTAAGGGATGTTGTTTTTAGTAGATTAAGGATCATTTTTAAATATGGAAGGAATGACATCTTGCACAAACTTTTTTTACCTCTATGATAATTTTAGGAGAACTATTATAACATTGACTTGGTTGGATAATTTTGATTTCTTCTTGAGTATTAAAATCACCTAAAAGAAATTCTTTGACTTATCTAACAACAACTCATTTCTAAAACAAATTTATGTGCCTAAAATCATTTTCAAATGATTTTTAGATCCTAAATTTTCCAACACATTAAAAGGGAGAAATACAAGATGATTTGAGAATTATTAATTTTTGAATGTATAACAATATGATGAAAGTTAAAAGGAACAAATAGAATATCCTGAAATCTGGATTCATGGTATGAATTATATTCTTATACATAAAGAATGAAACATAAGCTGATTCATATTTATGAATCAGGAGGATATAATCTATATAATTTAATTTTATGTATGAGTTATTAAGATATAAGTTGTTAATGAATAGATAATTGATTATGAATAATGTTGAAATATTTATATGTCTACATAGAAAGTATTTAATAGTTATGGAATTCTTAAATACATAGGAATGTTTAAAAGTATTAATACTATTTTTATGACGTGTTACTTTTGAATACTTTTTTAGTTGTTTAATATGTAACCATGACGTTTTTATTTGAAAATGTTATTTGAGGAAGAATTGTATTTTTGGGCATAATTATAATTGTATGGATAGTCTTTAGGTTTCATATGAATTTTTTTGGAGATAATTAAGGGTTATTACATTTTGGGATGCTAAATGAAAGGAATGAAGTAACATTTGCGATTAAAATATTTTATGGTTATTTTTGAGGACTTTATAAAATTTTGTTAATTTTATAAAAATTATATAGTATTAGAAAAAAAAAACCATAGGATGGGTGGAAACCCATCAAATCCAGAAAGGCCGTATGAATGAATCCCTGAACTAAAGGGTGACAACAGAACATCACCTAACACTGGCCTATGTAAAGTCATGGTTAGAATGAATTTTTTTAGTTAAATGAATTTATAATGAAGAAAACGTTTATTTTGGAAAAAAATTCTTTTCATATTGTAAAACCGTGATTTGGGGATTAAGTGATGAATGTTATTTCAGAATACATTTTCAATTTTGGGAAACCATTTTGATTGAGGTAAATAGAATACTATGGTATTTTATTTGATATGTAAATGATTAATTATATTTTTTAGGAATATATGATTTTACTGTAAACTTATATTTATTTGGTTTGTTTATGTAAATGGCTATCATATCACTAAGATTATTAATGAAATTACTTTTTGGTATAAGACATCATGTGTAATTGATGTTATGTGGAGATAACCATTAAAATATACAATGGAAGATAATGTGATGAAATTGTTATAGATTTTGGTGATATATTGGACTATATTGAGTAAAATTATGGAAAATTATTTCTCAGATGGTACTTGTTAAACATTGGATATTACTATTGGATTTTGGGGATTTAAGTAGGTTTTCGTCCAATAAGGTTTATTATTATTGGAAAATTAACATATATTGTACTAACCATTTTGGTTATATTTAATGTCTAATGATAGGTGAAATTTTTTTTAATCCATTGGGGATAATTTTATTTTATAGAATTTGATTCTATTTCATTAGGGAGGAAAAATTCATCATAAATATTCATTGTTTGGAGAAAAAGATCAGTTTGTGGTGAAAATTGATTAATGGATTAAACTCTACATGCTGTGTAAGTATATTTCTTTAAGATATAAGAAGAAGTAGCAATATAATTCCTCAATTGTATGAACATGATCTTAAAACTGAAATGTTTTCTGTTAAATTTTCCTAATACAAAATCAAAAATCATTTGACATATATAAATTTTATGTTTTGGTGATTGTTAACTATAGGCTAAAAATGTATTATATCACACTCCTTCAGAACATGGTGGTTATTTTCCTCTTCCATATCTATGTGTTTTCCCATGGAACCCTAGTATTTGTTATGTCATGTGACATTTGTAATACCCTTTCTTTATTTTAATGTTGTTATTTTATTAATCCTTGTTATGATGTGTGATTAAAATAATGGTATTTTGAAAATTTATACCTTAGTTACTGACCCAGAACTGAAATTATGAAGTGAAAATTTATAAATGGGGGGGGGGGTAAGTAATATCCATAGTTTTTTTAAAAAGAGACACTATGTTCAGTACCTTATATGATATGCCACATCGAACTTAAGAGAGAAACTAATTATTATTATTTACATGATACCTTATAATATAGCTATTTTAATAGAGACAATGAACAATATAAAATATGAAAATATTGTCTTCAAATATATATAATTAATTCTTTGGTGAAAATTTAATTATAAATGAATGAAAATACCTTTTTAAAATAAACAAATATGTTTTTCTGAAAAATACTATTTAAATATGCAAAAGTGTGCCTTATAAATAATGAAATCACTCATTTTGGATTATATGAATGTAATATATATATTTAATATATTAAATCTATTTTTAACATTCATTTTATGTGTTTTCTAGATATGATATAAAAAATAAATTCAATTGTATGCATCAAAAGAGTATTTTAACAAATTATAATATTACATCCTTTTGATGGAGAACCCATATTAAATCTAGTTTATGAAACATTTATAAATTAAATATTTAAAAATAGAATTATTATTTTGAATATATAAAAAAATTAAATTTGTTTACATTTTTATATTTTTCTAATAAGTTAAAAAGTTTGATGAATAGTTAAAATAATAAAGCATTTCATTTGAAAACAAATTTCGCATCAAATTTATTTACTGTGATAAATAGTAGTTTTTATTGGTATTAATGTATAATTATGTTATTATTTTATCATTTAATCCAATTTAGGTAATGGAAATCAATTTAATATTGAAATTTTATATAAAAACATAGTGAACTTTTGAACGTTTTCACTTTAAAAATCCATTTTCTTCTTCCATCAATGGGGTTAATTTATAATTATTTTATTATAATTCTATGTTATGAATTTGGAAAAATTGATTCCATTTTTAAATAATAAGATCAAAATTATTTAAATAGGTCCATTTTATTTTTGGACATTATGAATAATAACTTTAGTAATAATAATTATTACCACAATTATAGATAAATCAGGTAATTAAATGTAAAAATTATATTATAAAAATTAAAAATTACCCTAAAGATTTAATAAATTAATTTTATGAATTTAAACTGACCAATAGTATCTTTTGGTCGATATTAGGACCATTTAGAGGCACTTGGATGACTTTAATAAAATTAAAAAATTATATTTAATGAATAGTTATTTGGGTTACACTTTTGTTTTTGAAAAGAAATGTATTTTTAATATAGAGTTATAGAGGTAATATCTTCAACTATAAATAATATTTAGAAATATAAAATTATTACCTTTACCATGTCAAATTATTTATATTTTTTAGGAAATAAATAATTATAATAAATTGTGTCACAATGATGATGCTATAATTTCTTAATGAATGAATGAATCAAATAAATGATTTTAAAAATATTTAATTAAATATAAATCTATATAATTGATTCCATCAAATAATTTTGTGTATGAAATTTAAATTTTAGAGGTGTGATCAAATATATGGTCTGACTATATCTTGATGATTTGATATTTTTATAAAGTCAAAAATTGTATACTGTCAAAATTAACACTAATTGTATTTTAAAATATAAAAAGATTTTTTATATATAACAAAATAAAAAAAACTAATAGTCCAAAAATATTTAATAAATCTAAAAATTTCATTAATGTCTCATTAATTGGTTGTTTGGAATGTCATGGTAATTATTTTAACCCTCAAAATGTAAATTACATGATAAAATTGTAAGGGATTAAATGGTTTAAACAAAATGATATGGATTAAAAACATATTCAAAACATGTCTTATTTTCATTTTATTACTATATTTCTACCCATAATCATCCTATAATATAATTAAATCAATTTTGACCGATTTTTAATAGAAAATGAATTTATATTAATTTAATAATTTTAATGATTCAAAGAGTGCCACTCCCCTCTCCTATAAAAGGTAACCCATTAATTTCTATTACATATATTTAAAAACCATTTATTTCATCCAAGATAGACCCAAAACGTTTCATATAAAACCTACCCACATTCTTGAGGAGTTATACTAGTCATACCATCATCCATATATGATTTATGATGTTAAGAAATGTTATCATCTGAAGGAAAGGTAAATTTTTATTTAATTATTTATATTTTATTTCTTCTTCCACATCATTCAAATATCCATAATCCATGATGAATTAATAATTATAGTAAATTTAGTATAATTATTTGTTATTATGTTACTATCATCACCTAAATCCATCTCTAATTTCAACAAATGGGAAATCAACATTTGATTCGTGTGTACAGGGGATTGTCATCTCACGAACTGATATAGTACTTTTTTCATTATAGTCTCTCAAGATAAGATATAATCAGGAATTAATATTTATATATGATAACAATGACATATTTAACATTATAAGTTAATAATATATCATTTATGTTCATTTTTACCTTCTAAATAAAAATGATATCTTCGTTCATGCGTACATGTAAACTATCACATCCACAAAGCGATGTGATTCATTTTTAATCACCACATAACATGGATAAAATATATAAGTATATTTCACTGATAAATTTTATATAAATAATATTTTTATTATTTTTTAATGAAAAATATAATATTTACCTTTATTCCATAATGATCATTGGAAAATGAAAGCCTTACTCATACATACGTACGAATATCTGTGTCCATGATTATAATGTTATAAATTTTACATATCCATATTTAATGAATGGATTTAAAGGTATAGTTGATATTTAAAATTAGTTATTATTTCATTAATATTATATTTGAGATAATGGAATTAGGACCACATGGACTATAGACATCATACAATGTATATTTTTGACTCAATTACCGAATATGAAAAAAAATCTCCGATATGAACTTAAATAATTATATTATTTTTATAACATGGTAATAAGTGATATATAATGAATACATAACATCAAAAAGTTTATAAAGAATTTAAATAATTGACCTATGATTATTATTTATAAGGATAAAGAACATACTTGATGAATCAGACTCGATGTAAGGGATTTCATCTCAAACACCTTTCATTAAGACATTTCTTAATTATATGCACAATTATTCTTTTAAATTTTGTATATACATAACCTATGAAAATTCATATTGATATTTTATATATTCTAATATTATTGAATGTTTTATTAATTGTTCAGGTGGATTATGATAGAAATGTTCAATGTGATATGGGACACTCTGAATGATTCAATATTTATTTCTCATATCTTTTTCTCCATGTCAATATTGTTGATATTAATTTAAATATTATTTATATGGATATAAAAAGATTTATTTTAATTTTTATCTAAAATTTTTATTTCATTAAAAAACTTTTAAAAGTATTCTTTTTTACATATTTTATATGGATTCTTTGAAAAATTACAAAGGATTGTTGTTCTAAAGTATAAGGAGATAATGGATTCTTGCCGCCATGGACGTTATTTGATATTTAGCTTCCTCTATATAATATATTGTTTTTAAAAGGAAAACAAATCCATTTTTCAATTTTTGGGTATTTTTGAATTTAAAATGCGATGATAATTTCAATATCATGAAATGATTTATTTTGATTGAAAATTATATTTTATGAGTGAAATGTGGATAATTGAAATGATTTAATTTTTAGAGAATGTAATGGTACATTGACATTTGAAAGGTGGTTACATGGTAAACCAATGATGGGTGGTTATGTGATAAACCCAGAAAGGATGTTTACATTATAAAATCCAATTAATTTTGTATGAAATTCATTCGTATAGATATTCCATTTGTAAAAGAGGTATTAATGGAAGTCGACCACATGGTTTTTCCATTTAAGTATGATTATATCTCAATTTAAATTTATATATTATATGTTATTTATCTTGTTTTATGCTAATATTTTTATTACCAAAATGGTAATAGATGAACTTATATTTAATAGAAATTATTTACTGCTTCTTAAGGGTGGAAATTATTTCATTATGATAAAGTATCCATGGGATTACATGTTTTCACAAAACATACACATTTTTGTATTTATGTATCACTTAATGATATTTTTTATGCTCATCCAATGTTTTAAAAAATGTTTCTTAGGATTTAAGTGATAATATAGATAAGGATGGTATCAAATAATATTTTGGGATGATTTAACATGAAAAGAAACAATGTTCCATTTTAATAGTTTTAGTTTTGTCAAAAAAAAATGGATACTGAGTAGAAGTGTATAATTTGTAATATTTAGGTTGTTTTGTATCTGTTATGGCCTATTTCTCCAAATATATAAACCTAAAAATATTTCCTATTTTAAATAAAATAAAATTATTAACATTACTCAATAATATGTAATGTTTATGGTCAGGTCCTCATAATTAATATATTAAATTATACTTAATTTGATAATATTATATGTTTTCAACATGTTAATTTAAATACTAGAATTGAAATGTGGAGTAAGGTCATCTCTTACATCCGCACTCACCCCCATACATTGGATTTTGTTCCTGAGTTTATATCACCTTCACCAACTTAATACGGAATATGATTACAAATGGATGAACATGAGGTCAATCCTTTAGGTTGATTTATAAATTGGATTCATAATTCATGTAAATTCCATTTTGAGACTATTTATAAAAAATCCCTCAAGTATTTTCTCAATTAAGAAGAATTAGTCATCCATCATAGAAAAAGTAGTAGACATTGAGTATTGATAAATTATGTTTATAAGTAGATGAAAAATAAAAATCATTAAAATAAAATAATGAAACATTACTACCATAAATGCTTCATACAAAATGTTTGAGTAGGAGTCAATCCCTCATGTCCTCGAAAATTTCCCAAAATACCCCAATGAAAGTCTTCATCTAAGAAACATAAATCCTAAAATATTCTCTTTCATTCTTATTTTTTAAAAAACCAAAAATATTTTTTTAATATCCGATAGATTTAATTAGCCTAATAAATCTATAAGACAACCCATATTGTTGTTGTTTTTTGAAAATTTAATCATAAATTTCTTTGAGGTGATTTAACAGAACTATGAACAAACTAATATTCTCCAATATGGTAAAAATAAATCTCTATAAAATTAATAAAACATTTATAATAATGGAACACATTATTATTATATCTTAATCACGTTTTGACATAATACACTACACCTTGGTTGGTTTTTATGTCGATTTCAGTTGTAGTAGAGATATTTGGTAAACTAATTACCATAGATCAACCAAATTCAGAACAAACATGCTTTAGATAAAGAGTTGTGTCATAGAGTACATTCAAACCATGTTAAATTTATATCATAAAATTACAGAAACTCCATGTTATGTTGTACTACACTGTGATTTATTTCATTTTCTATGAATCTAAAATCAGGGTTCCACATGAACTAGAAACATATTTATCACCATTCTCATAGTAAAAATATAGTTATAATAACTAATTTACTAATATATACAATATAACCAACATAGTTTTATCTATTGTAAGACACCATATCAGGAATTCCCTAAAAAGGAAAGTGCCACCGCGCACAGTACCTCTCTACTCAGTCTTCATACTTGATATGTTACAACTAGAAAGGGTTTATATTGTGTTCATTTGGATATCCATAGAGCATATAGCTTCCCTAATTATCGAGAACAATGAGATATCATATTTTATTTATTTTCACTTATTTTTACTAACTGTACATATATCCATGGAACATATTCTTATTGACCATGGTGTATATATTTCTCTTCTTAAAATGGCATGTTTCGTTAATGAAATGTTTTTGTGTGAATCCATATCTATAATGTGGGTCTCATGCAAAATCTATATTTAAAATTCGTCATTTCATTCATCCACACCATCATTAAAATGATTCAATTTGATTTTGGATCCATTATTCATAATCTTCAAAATCTCCCAAATCTCGAAAATAACTAAATCTCCAAAATCATTTTCTTCAAAAAATATATTTAGCATGATAAAATAAAAAACACATAGATTAAAAATTACATGATTCAAAAAATATACCCAAATGGTTTCTAAATTAAATCAAATTTTATACTCATCAATTTCACTAGTTTACAAATTAGGTTTGCAGCCGCATTCATACTTTATACAAATTTTTTTCCAATGATTTCCTAATCTTCAAATATGTTCTAACACATCATTGATTTATATAACGAACATTAAACTATACCAAATGGTTTCATTATAATATGTATTTAATTATTATTATTATAAACCTTATCAACTAAGGGTATATTATTCTCCTTTTACTCTATGAAAATAATAAAAAATGTATATTTCATATCCTCCATCATTTTGATCTACTACTCCAACTAATAATACCTTAGAAGGTGAAATTATATAATAATTTATATCATTGAAAAATAATCATGCTTTAAACAATTATAAAAAAATTATTATAATTTGGATCTAAAAAAATTAACATTCCATAAACAAAATAAAGACTCACACCTTGTCAATAGATATCCTTATTATAGAATCCACGAAAGTCAACTCCTTGTTTCCAATGAAATGAGATTGCATCATCAAATATTAAAAATTTATATCAAATGAATAATGTAAAAATAAAATTTATCGAAATTATTCTATAAAATCTATTTAGAGTTCCTCCAATTTCTATTAATGATTCTCTAAAGGATGAAATTGAATAATTGGATCTAGATACCCAGATCAATCAGTTGAAAATTGGAGAAATGAGATCTGAATTTTTTATTCAAATAAGTTATTTTAAACCACTTAAAAAATATTTAAATTTTAGAAAATCTTTTTAAATACCAATATGTACTTCCAGATGTGTTCTATTAAAGTATGTCAAGAAATCTATCACATCACCCTTTCGATAAATAACATCCAAAGGAACAAAACCTAATAGTCTCCAAACATTTTCAATAAATTAATATCATCACTAAGTATAATAATTCTCCCTATAAATCAATAAGTAGATCTTCTATAAAATATTCAACTACCATATAACAAAAAATAGAATATATCATCATCAAATATATGTGTGATCCTCCAATATCTTAAATACAGGCCACAATATCCTATTTCATCCCCCATTTTTCCTTGGCCTCATGGGAAATACTATCATGAGTATTCTTACTATTATAATCACCATCCTCCCTTCCATTTTATGAATAATAAATAATATTAAAATAAAAATTGTAAAATAAAACGTCCTATATATACGATATGATCTCAGATCCCAATGAAAAGTTGATTTAATGCAGGAACGTGTGATTTGTGAAGACTCATATGTTTTATTTGATAAGTTAACCCCACCATAAACTAATAGATTAACAGAAAACACTACCACCATAATCTCAAGATCATAGTTAAAATATTTTCAATCATTTTTATGTAAATAATTAGACATATATTATATCATTTTTTCTATTGTATCATTTAATAGCCAATACTATGTTGACACATATGATTCCATATCCATTAAATTGAATTTCATTGAAATTGATTATATTCTTTAATAGATACTCAAATGATTCCATACTCAAATATTCCAAAAAAAATAATGATATATATTTTAAAACATTATCTATTTTTTTATGAATGATGATAAATCACATAAAAATTTACAATAATTACTTATGAGATAAAGGGGTTTTTTCAAAGTTTTTCTGTGTTTCTGGGAAAACATCAACATTTATCTCTGTTAGATAAAAATACTCAACTCAATAGGATATGAAATGTTAGAGGAAAAGAATCTCAAATATCAAAAACTTATTAAGCGATATCCTTTTGGTTAAGTTTTTAGTCAGATGAATCTCCAAAAAAACACTCAAATTATAAAGGTACAATGTAGAAATCATTGAGTACGTATGGATATCATCAATGGAAACCTCCACAAAATTTTCAATCAAAACATATATCATTGATATTATTAATCCCATGTGGAATGATGGGGTATTTGTAACATGAAAAGGAAATAATATTAACACAAAATTTATTTAATTAAACCTTAAAGATTTTTTATAATTATATTCATTAATAGATCTCAAATAAGGGCCATTGACAGTACTTCCATCATTGAGAACATTATAGCTCCAATTAAATGATTGAAAAATTAAATAGTCATTTAGTGGTAGAAAATTATTCAACTACATCAGAAGGTTCAATCATTAATTATTCCGGAAAAAATACAAACTATTGTCCCCCATCATTATAAATTGTACATGATCTCCTCGTAGATATTTTTTTATATATATTAATCCATTATATCGCATATCAATTTTTAGTCCAAAATTGATATGGATTAGATGTTTTAATTTATGAGAATATATATTGTAATTTGAAGGAAAATAGGTTATAAATATTTCATGAACTGAATCATATATTGAGGGTGTCCTGATAACAAACAAGGGCTAACATACATAGATATTATATAACATTAGATGAATATTTTGAACATTACAAAAGAAAATTTGTGCGGACTGTAACAGTTTAGTGTCTTTGGAATTATATATCACAATCTTCTAAAAAGTTCAAATATCATAAATGTTTCACACTTTAAACATACCCTATAGTAAATCTACAAAAAATATTTCTTTATAGCCAGGGAAAAGGAATCATAAGAAAGGGTACGTTCATAAGATCAATAAGGGTTAATAAATGACATTCATATGAATAACATGAGCATAAGGGTAAGAGAATATGAGAATTACATTTGATGATAATACTATTTATTTAAAATATCATATACATCAACCATGGAATAAATATTTGTAGTTTATAAGACATGAATAATAGGGGAATCAAGATCTTAATCTAGGAAATAATAACATAAGAATAATACCTAAAATTGTGGGAGATAAGTAAACATGTAAAATCATTCCCTATATGTCAATGAATCTTTATAAAACATATTAGAGTATTTCATGGGGATTGCCCCAAGGACACACAACTATCCCAAATCACCACCATTTACATATATTGGAAAAGGATGCAAAATCTTCCCAGTGTGGATCAAGAAAATCTAGTTATTTCCTAGAATTGTGTCATGAGATAAAAAACATCACCCAATTCATTGGATGTAGATATATGTCCCACCAATATAATAATTAGATCATATATACATGTGTGGCATGTTCAAAAAAAAATTATAATAACCCATGAAATGAAATGGTTATCATAAAGACATCATCCTGTCATAACCTATATAAGATAGATGAGATTAAAAATCCTTTAATCAAACCAAAACCCATGAAATAGAGTGGGGTTCATAGTCATATAACCCATGAATAAGAAATAAGTATCATAAACATATATCTAATGAAAGAGAAATGAATTTCATTACCATCATCACATCAAAACATAATCCATTCATAGAGAGAATATGAATGGAACCATTTAATTATAATCAAAAAAAGTAATGTGTAACACCAATAGATGTCACATTAGATGGAAAATAATTCTGATATATCTTTTAATAAAAATTCTTGAGGAAAATTTCATGTCAACTTCAAGAAATTATTTTTTAAACATAAAACCTTTTGAAAACCATTTTCCATGAAATTAACCTTGACAATTTATATAGAAAGAATGTAAATATATTGAAATCATTTTCCTTGGAAATCTTTTATTGAAATATAAAAAACATTTTGAAAAACATTTTTGTTGATAACTTATAAAGGATGTTTGATAAAATATTGAAAACATTTTCCCTTGAAATTATCTAAATTAAGCTTAAAATAAATTTGAAAACATTTTTCATTGTTAATAAATTTATAAAATATAATTAATTCCTGTAAAAATTTTGAAAACATTTTTATTTTAAAATAATATGAAAATTTATAATGAAATCATGAAAATATATTGAAAACATTATTCAAAATTTTTTTTTAAAAACTAATAAAGAAATTATGAAAATAATTTGAAAACCTTTAAAAAAATATATTATAAACTCATAATTAAATCATCGAAATATTTTCAAAATATTTTTTGTTAAAAATATTGGATAAAATTTAGTATAATATTTGAAAAAAAATTTAAACATATTTAAAAACATGAAATTCTTTTTAAATAAAATACTTTAAATGATAATAATATACCATTCTAAATATTTTTTAATTTTATTTAGAAAACATGTTCTTGGGAGAAAATAGATTTCCGACCTATGAGAGAAATAGAGTAAGATTTTCTAAAAAAAATTCATCATTATCTTAAGAAAAATGAGAGGATAATGGTACCATTATAGAAATATAATATGGATGAAAAGGGGAGAATAAAATTCATTATTTTTATTAATATATTGAACATATAATTTCATAAATCGAAGAATAATAATAATCAATATCGAGAAATGATAATATTTAAGCTATAAATTATTTCCACTTTACCAAATTTTAATTATGATGTGAATAAAAGAATAAAAATTACATGAATAATAAAATATCATTTCAGTATTTATATTTATTATAAAAAATGTAAAATAGATTTATATACACTTTAAAAATGAATATAGGTGCATAAAATAACATGTGTCTCAAAGAAGGGAAATTAAAACCAAAATTACCTTACGAATTTGGTAAATTTTGAAATGTAAACACCCTAAAAAATATATCATAAAATGGATATAAAAATACCCTTAAAATTAAGGATAATATTCATATTATACATCCATTGTAATTATATACACCAAACTAAATAATTAATTATTGAATATTACATATGTCTCATAGAAATTAAAGAGAGACTAGGAATCACCTTACTACTTGAGTAACTTTTGAATCATGATCCCCATGAATGAAAAAATTAAATGGAAACATTTTATATCATTAAATAAATTTACTTCATGATTTAAAATTTCATATATTTGTATATACACCATAAAACAATAATAAGTTGTAATATATTATATATATTAAGAAAATTAAAAGTGAGACAACAAAACCCCCACATTATGTCTTGTCTTTCTTCATACATGATCGAAAATCTTTTATAACAAGTATAAGTATATTAAAATGTACCAATGAATGATATTGTATATATAACTTCATAAATAATTTTAATATGTATATATATTATCCTATTATTAATAATTTCATGTTAATGTTACATTTCATTTAATAACCACTTTGGTTTTTATGTATATTTTGAATTTTTGTTGTTGATCCTATTACTTGGGTAATGATTTAAATATTTAAATAATTAAATACATGATGTAAATATCATATATTTTCAATATAAATGTATTTATAAAAATTTATAAAATATATAAATATTAAATCGAATACACTATTCATGGAGTTGGTAGGTCCTATGTACGCTTGAACGTTGCTTCCATTTTCATATCATATTGAAAGAAAGAATGTAAAGGAAATATATGTACAAATATTCTAACTAAAGTATAATTATTATGTAATATATATCATATAATTTTACTAAACTAATCTTTAATATATTCCATGTAAATTTTTAACAAATCAGATAACATTGAGGAGGCGATAGTTCACACGTCCACCTACAAAGTTATCATATTCCCACAAAATGGAAAGAATGAAAGTATGTATTTTATTAAAATTAAATAATAATATATAAATAAAAAATCATATAAATCATATAATAATATTAATTCCATCATGATTCTCATCCATTAAAGTTTTTAATGGAAGAACGAACAACATCAGTTCCTGAGGCAGTACACTTCCATATAAACAAACAATGATTATGTATCCCACATTTTCGTAATGTGTGTGAGTGTAGGTCATATCATTATCATAAAAAAATTTCAATTTATTTAGGATAAATATGTTATTATATAATCATGTAATATGTAAAATTGAATGAGTGGGGAAAAAAATGTGCTTAAGAAGGGATGTTACCTCTTCTTTGGGCAGCATCATTTAGTTTTCAACAAATGGAATCATTGGATGTATTTATGACCAATGTGATGCCAATAGGATGAAGGTAGGTAATTTTTGTTGATATTTGGATGGGGTTTTACATATATGAAGGTCTTTTTAGGTGTAACTAAGTGAGGTGATGATTTCCTTATATATAGTGTATGAGGAGTCACATTCTGTTTATTGAAATAAAGGAAAACACTATTGAGATTTATCCATTAAATAATTTGGCTAAAATGATGGTAAATATTATATATATGTTATTATATTGTCTAAATATATCAATTAAATGTATTTTTTATTTTTCATGGTTATTTGTACACTTATGTGAAACATTAACCACTAAGCCAACTCGTTTTTACCTAAATCTATATAATGAATTTTAATTCTTTACACTAAATTTTTTGTCATATTTTCTTCCATCATATAAATTATGAATTATTATTATAAATATGTAATCCTTAATTATTTCCTAAAAATATATGGAAGAAACTAATTTAAAATCAAACCCACAGACGGGACGAGATAATGTGTTTTTATAGTTAAAATGATGAAATGCTTGAAATGCTTTTATATCTAGTTAAAATGTCAAAATGATTCCAATGTGATATATTTAGTTTTTATATGTATAATTTATTTAAATATACAATAAAAAAATTTAAATATAATTTATCTACATTAATAAATAATTAAAAAAATTTCAATAAATATCCAGTGTTTTTTCACTATCCTTCAAAATATGAAACGTATCATAATAATTCCAAATATTTTTCCCAATGTAAAATTTGATAAAACTTTTCTAGAAATGAATTTTGTTTTTAAAAATAATATTTAAAAAATAATAAAATATTATATTCTAACTACTGGGTCTATGAAATGGTTTTCAAATTACCTTTTCGAATGAATATATATCATTATGTGTAAAATTGGATTAATTCTTTTCTCTTGCCTAGAAATAAAATAATACAAAAATTAAATAGTTTAATATATATATATATATCAGAAAAATATTTTTTCAAAGTTGATTAATTAATTTATTGGGTTAAAACATTATAAATTTCCAAAATATGGTTTTCCAGTAAAAGATTTCCCATATTTTCAGAATGGTTTTATTTTCATTTCTGGTTTATTAGTAACCAAATAATTATTCATATACAGATTTTTACTACATATTTGTGTAATTTTACTACTAATATTCATAACATCCATTCCAATGGAGAGTTCAAAATTATTAAAATATTTCAATAATAATATTAATAATACATTTTAGTTTGGTTAAACTACATGTTGTGGGAAATGTATGCTATTGATGGAACCTGATATTGTGTGTAACTTAAGAAAAATAAAGTTTTTCATGTACATAAATATAATCTATGTGTTTCATATAGTGAAATGTCAACATGGTGTTGCCTGAAAAAAACCAAACTTAGTGATTTATTATAAACAAATATATATTCAGTGTTACATGAAATGTAGAATATCAAAATGATTAAATTAGTTTAAAAAGCATTATTTCATAAATATATTAGAATTTTATATTATAACCAACATAAAATTAAATTGTCACTCTAAATTATTCATGGAATCAATTTTTTAATCTGTGATTTTTTGATTTATAGAAACCCACATCGAAAAAATGAATACTAAAACATCCATTAAAAAAGAAAACTTGGAAACATAACAGTCATCCAAACTAACTAATAACTAGGTTTTAATATAAGAGAACATATGTGGAAAGTGAAAACATGAAAATGGAAGAGAAATATTATTATCGTGTTCTGAAGTATAGTGATAAATAACATTATTAAGAGAATGTTAATGATCAAAAAACAATAACCCAAAGAGGCTTGAAAAATGTCATTAATTTCACTAAAAATGATGATAATGCAACACAATTTTATTTTAAGACCCTTTTCTTAATATTGAATATTTTTAATGAGAAGATATTCTAACATTATTTCATGACAACCTCCTCATTTTTTGCACCTTGACCAATTATTACTTTATATCTTATTCCAAGATATGAATGTGAATTAGACATTCAAAAATCATTAGAAGTTCATGATAACTATAAATAGAATGATAGGTCTTTATATCTATCTTTATCACAAATTTTTTTTATATAATGTTATCCAACCTGAAAAAATCCTCATATAGTGAGATAAAAATTTAATCACTAAAACATCAAATAAAGTTATCATAATCCATTCAACAAATGCGTAATGTTGTAACCCTTATGAAAGATGAATGATAAAAATATTAGGAATATGGTTGATAAATTTTCTCAAAAATAGCCTAGCATTGGTCCCCTATACATCATAATGAAGATATTGTGCGTCACATACCAAACGAGTGAATACATTCATCATGTTTTATCTTGAACCATGGTAATAACCTATATTACCCAAATACATTTTTTAAAACATTCATGCTTTCTAATTACAATGATTATTGTATATATTCCTTAAATCCCAAAAATTTTTAAACATCATCCATGATAATATATATTGAATTTTAGTTAAAATAATAATTATTTACTTGTTTATCAATACTATCTAATTTAATTTATCTATAATCACATCTTTATACATGCTAAACACAAATTCCCTAGAATCAAGAACACAGTAAGTGATAAATTCCATTAATCAACATATCACCATTCAATTAAACCAATTATCTTTTTCATCAAAAACATTCTATATATTTATTCATATAATTAAGGAGAAACATATACATCATGATTCATATGATATAATTATTGAATTCCATTACATATACACTACAATCATCCAACATTATTTTTAAACCATTACTTGGGCATCATCATCATATTCCACAATAATCCATTACTAGAATATGAAATAATAATCATTTATTAAGGTTCATCAACATCAATTTAATCAATCATCTTATATATAATGTAAAAACAAATATTTTTATAACATCACATACCTTTCACATTTCATTAATGGTCACTTTATCTTCATAAGTATTACTAATATTTGTACCACCTTCCTGGTTCTCTACTTATGATTTACACATAGGGATTCGATTTACATAAATCCCATACAGTTTAAATTTCAAACATTAAATGATAACCCATTTCTTTATAGTTATCACTATTGACTAAAGATGAAAGTAATATTGTGAGGAACACTTATTATAGAAGAAAAATACATAATCATGAAAAATTACTTATAGTTTGTCTAAATCATAACACCTAATTCATTAAACTTTGAAACATTAGGTTCATTCAAGGTTATTCAAAGTCATTATGTATCTAAATCATTCATGTTGTTTCATAATGAGTTTAATAATTCCAAATGTGTATACCCATAGAGTATCAAACTAGGTGTGTAGAAAGGATTGCAACCGTGAACCAATTCACATTCGATTCTAGCAAAAACATGGTTTTTTGGGGTTTTTGACACAATATATATCTGTTCTAGAGACACCTAAAATTATAGTTTCCAGGCAGGGATTCCATTTCATTGAAACCACTATCATAATCCTTTACCAAAATTCATGGAAATTATAATTTAATTTTATTTATTCTTAGGCATATACTTAGAGAAATCCATAGACATATCCTTCTAAATATCACTAGGGAACTCACCATTTTTTGTCATCCTAGTTTGAAAGGATAACTAAAACATTCAATTGATACCATCTATAGAAACCTATAATTAGAATTAAGAGATATTACATAATTTTATATGAATATTGTAATGGCCTGGGTTCTTGGAGGACCATTACTTTGTGGAAATCCGATGTTCAGGTGTTCTGGGGGGTTTGGAAGGCCATCCCAGCTTCTCGGTGAAGTTTGACCCCTATCGGTAGGCCTACCGGTAGCCTTAGCCTACCGGTAGCTTGGCCTAATGGTAGCTCGGCCTACCGGTACCCGTAGCCTACCAGTAGCTTGGCCTACCGGCAGATTGGTCTACCCATATACGGAGCCTAATGGTAGCTACGCCTACCGGTAGCTCGGTCTACCGGTAGCCGCAGCCTACCGGTAGCTCGGCCTACCAGTAGCTCGGCCTACCGGTAGCTCAGCCTACAGGTAGCTTGACCTACTAGTATCTCGGTGTACTGGTAGCAGTGGCCTACCGGTAGCTCGGCCTATTGGTAGCTCGACCTACCAGTGTCTTGGTCTACCGGTAGCCGCAGCCTACCGGTAGCTCGGTCTACCGGTCGCCCCGGCCTACCGGTACCTCGGCCTACCGGTAGCTCAGTATACCGTTAGCCACAGCCTACTGGTAGCTCGGCTAACTGATGGGCTTAGCCAAACCCCCCTGGGTTCTTCCAGTAGAGCCTCCTTTTGTGAAAATTGGGTTTTAGACGCTGTTCTGACCCCTTTAAAATTCCCATAAATGCCCATTAATGGCGTTTAATTAAGTGTTTGGTGAGGTACGTGTGCGTCGGTTTAAACCACCCGCGGGGACCCTTTAGTGACGTGTGTGGTGTCGCAAGAGCGTGGTCAATCCACGATCCCGCTCCTTACGCAGTTTCGAGTTTTTATCTCCATATCTTAACCATTCAAGAGTGTTGTATCTCAGTCTTTATAACCTAAAGTATTTTCTTCTCCCTGGGTTCCTTTTTTGACCACCCTGCGCTCTCGGAGTACCCTCCCTTCCCGACGAATTGTACCTTGTTGCGATGTTTTCCTTACCACGATCGGAGGAGTTCCTTCATCTCCTATTTTTCCATTTTTCACCTGAGGACGTAACATCGATCCTTAGCCAAGTAGGTTTTCTCCTTTATCTCTCCCTTTTTGTGTATCTTGCGGGGTGGGAATGCTATTTATTCTTTATATTTGGATGAACCAAACCTTAATGATGATAATGAATGGATTCTAAAGAATGAAGGGGGAGGGGTGTGATCGATGATGCTGCTTTGTTTTATGATCGTCATGATTAATGATTTCGGAATTGTGCGAGCTTATGACTACTGAAAATCAGGGTTGTTGGTGGCCTTTTTCTGTGCACTAATGAACCCTTACCTATGGTGTTTAAATGGATTGTATGTGATTGTGATCCCTTTCTGTGTAAAAGAACTTGGTTAATTACGTACATCCGGCTAAATGAATTGAAATCACCCGGATCAATCTTTTCTGTGATAACCCTAGTTAAAGTACAATAAAGGTGAAATCATGGAGTGTGTTAAATCATTTAAATCTGAAAATACCGACATGGGCCTGCTTTGTGTTGATGGTGGTGGTTGTGTTGTTTTTCTTTCGCAGGCTTATTGCTGGGTGATGTGGGTTGGGATGGGATCCCCTATTATGGATTCGCTGGTTATGAATTTGAGGCTACGTGGTTACATTTTTTATATCACGAATTGGGGTGGAATCCTCTGTTTTTGAGGAACCGTTGGCTCCTGGATTTGGTAACATGGGGTAGTATCTCAGCTTGTGGTTATATTTTCTAGTTGCCCAAGTAGGTGCAGAAACGTTTATTAAGAATTATTACTGAACATGAAAATAATGATGAGACAAATGGGTCTTTGTTTCGTGTGAGTTGTGACTTGGACATGGGTGTTGATTGTGTCCTTTGGGCTGGCTGAAGAATAACCTAGATTTGGGTGAGTGCTTTCTATATATACATATACTTTTATTTTTGTGTTTCTTGTTCACGGCCCACCCAAGTTGAGAACCTAGGGCTGAACACCCCCATTCCATGGGGGAGGGTGTTTTCCCCAACACTTCTATGAGTGGATGGTTATTATCTCCTTTTCTGCTCCCTTTCCCGAATGGCCCAAGACTCTATGGGCAGGTTGAGATGGACTGAGGTTCATTTTTTTAGCACAAGATTCTTCGGGTATGGTAGTGTGGTGATTGGCCCAGGTCTATGCGGGCATGTGTTTTCCCAAGCGTCATCAGGATGAGGCCTAGGTGTCTTCGGCTGTGGCAGTAGATCTTATATCCCAGGTTTCTTCAGGAGTGGCGGTGGTTGTTCTGGCCTATGTCTTTGTAGGTGTGGTTATGTGTGACAGTTGTGGCCGAGGTGTTTGCGGGCAGGGTTTGGTAGTGGGACTGCATGAGGATTTGGCCCAGGTGTGTGCGGGCGGGGTGAGGCAATGGGACTACGGTGAGAATGGAAGGATTGGTTCAATGCGTAGGATGTCTTCAATAACCAGTGGGAAAGCGGGGTGGGGTACCCAAACATTGATGTGCTTTTATTATACATTACTGCTTGTGTTATTTGGTGAGTGTGGCTGGTGAGTGGGATGGATAGACTCCTTGAGAGTGTTTGGTTGTCTAATTCTCATGGGATTTTATTACATCTCTGCACTTGTGCATGAGATCATTAGGTTTATCCCTACTGAGTATACTTGTATGCTCACCATACATATATAAAATTGTTTTCAGGTTTCCAGGAGGACATCTGGGATCGTTCTAAACCATACTAGATTGGACCTTTGGGACAGTTGCAGTTGTTGTTTTTCATTTTTTGGTACTTTACCTTTGTATTCACTTTGTACTATGTGGTATTTACTTTTGGAACATGCATATGTGAATGGTTGTTTTGGATTTACTTTCACTTTTAGTTTGGATTTACTATCTTATCCCCTGATCTAATAAAAAAAAGAAAAAGGGTAATTCCTTCCATCTAGTGAGTGATTCTATACCCTTGGAGTTGGTTGCCACTCCGGGACCTATGGAAGGCATGTTTCAGAGGTCATTATCTCTCCTTCAACTTAAAAAAGGAAGGTCCTGACAATCTGCTGACCCTTCCCTCCTTTTGGTGAAGACGGGTCGTGACAGAATGGTATCAAAGGGAAGTTGAGAGATAGGATGGAGTCTGGAATTAGACATGGTGAGGATTTCATGGGATGGTAGGGAAACGATTTTGGGTGAAATTGGTGCGTGAATTAGGCCAGGGAAGATCAGCTAGGACATGGGATTTTAGGGCCCCCATGATCCAATGCAAGGACTCTGGACCTACCGAACGACCATGAGAGGCCACGCTGATCACAGGGTAGAGACCCTAGGAAAGGTACATGCATCATAATAACTTGTGTTCTTGTGTTTCTGGGTTGTTTTGGGAATTTGAAATAATTAATTAGTTTAAGAAGTTTTATGATCAAATATTATGCACTACATGGGATTAGGCATTCCTTGTTTACCTTGTAGCTATGAAACCTGGGAGGCGAACATGGGCCGTATGGGCGATCGAGGCCCAGGAGGCTTCCTTGGTCGATCGGCAGAGAGCTGATCGAGAGGTGGAGGAATACCAGTGGAAGAAGACACTTCGGGCCTTCCAGCGACTGACCCTCGAGAAGTATGAGGGAAGCGCCTCTGACATGAAGAAAAAGAGCTGGCTAGAAGAGAATGTGATATCTTTCGGCTGGATTCGGGCCCCGACCGAGTACTGGGTTCCTCTGTCCGTCATCCAGACATGGGGAGCGGCATGTTAGTGGTGGATGCTTTACTTGGGGGAGAGGAGAGAGGCTGAGGTGGCATGGGCTGTTTTCGAGAAGGAGTTCCAGGAAGAATTCCTCTCTTCTATGATGAAGGCGTAGAAGAGGAAGGAGCTACTCTCCCTCTAGTAGGGGAGTATGTCAGTAAGGTAGCTAGGAATCATGTTCAAGGACCTCCTACATTTTGATCCAGACCTCTTTCCAGACGAGGAGTCTCAGGCAAGACGTTTAGGGGAGGCACTCCGACCCACCCTCCAGTATGTTGTTACCCCCTTCACCCTGCTGAAGTACATGGAGGTCCAGATGAAGGCCGACATGGTGGAGAGGATGCACATTCTTGGAGGTGTATCACGAGTGGGTATCTAGCTGGGATCATCGAAGGGGAAGGCTGTCAGCACCAGAGCACCAGCATCAGGACCGTCTCGGTTCCCACCAGTAGGGAGCAGGCCATAACAGTTCCAGTTACGTTCCCCTGGTCCTAACCCATTCCTTTCGGGCCTAGGATCGAGGTGCTTCATCTCTTGGAGCCATGGACATCTCTGGAATCAGTGCCCGGATTGAGTTCAGTACGGTAGTGGTGGACAGGCTCAGCCCCCGCCTCAGCAGCAGCTTCCAGCTAGGCCCTTCCAGTAGCAGCAGCATGGGCAGTGAGCTCCCACTCCTCTGAGGGCCGACGTGGTAGGGGGAGGCCGACCTCAGGGGGATCCTTAGGGACCTCGACCTGGGCATGGTCAGGGAGGCGGCCGATAGTCGAGGGGAAGTGGAGCTGGGCATGGGTAGTTTCACGCCCCAGAGACAGTAGTTCCTGCAGGACTAGAGGTTTTTCAAGGTACGATCAGTTTGTTTAGTAACCTTGTGTATGCCTTGTTCGATACCAGAGATTCTCACTCCTTTGTTGCACCTAGTCTGTCCCATGCTCTGGGTATAGATTCTGAGAGACTTCCAGTTCCCCTAGTGAGGAGCACACCAGTCAGAGGTCAGACTGACTTGTTATATGTTTTTAGAGGATACAGTCTGATGATAGGGCCACATTAGTCGGTCAGGGATCTGCTACTGCTACAGATACAGCCAAATGATGTCATCCGAGGCATCTAATGGCTATTCTCTGTGTGTCCCGAAAACGACTACTTCAGAGGAAGGGTTGTGTTCTCAGACATGGGCAGTCGGCGTGCTACTTTCACCGGCGAGCGGAGCAGTCAGAAGGGAAGAAGGCCAGAAGAACCTCTATCTCCTTGTTAGTTGAGCTGTCAGTAGAGTCAGTAGATGCTGAGATGGTAGAGGTGACAGGAATCATCAGTGAGTTTATGGATGTTTTTATTGAGGAGGTAACAACTCTACAACCTCGACGTGATATCATGTTTGGGATAGACTTGTAGCCTAGTGGTTTTCCAATTTCGATGGCTCCTTACTGGATGGTGCCTTCGGAGCTACGAGAATTAGGGATTCAGATCGACTATTTGATGAAGAGGGGTTATGTTCGACCAAGTGTGTCACTATGGGGTGCTATAGAATTGTTCGAAAATAAATAATATTGTGGTCTCAGGTTGTGCATAGACTACAAGAGGCTCAATCATGTGACAATTAAGAATCGCAACTCTCTTCCAAGGATAGACGATCTTTTTGACCAGCTGAAAGGAGCAGGATGGTTCTCGAAGATCGACCTACATTCTGGATATCACCAGTTCAGGGTGAAGGAGGGAGAAATCTCAAAGATGGCCTTCAGGAAAAATATGGGAACATTGAGATTGTAGTCATGCCCTTCGGGGTTAAGAACGCCCCGGCTGTGTTCATGGGGATTATGAACTCCGTCTTCTAGGACTGCCTGGATCAGTTAGTAGTTGTGTTCATCGATGACATCCTGATCTATTAAAGATTTGAGGAGGACCATTCATTGTACCTAATGATGGTTTTGGAGGTCCTCCGACAGCAACAGCTCTATGGGAAGTTGTCGAAATGCAAGTTCTGGACGCGAGAAGTGCACTTCCTTGGGCACGTAGTGTCCGAGCAGGGGTTAGCGATGGACCCATCAAAGGTTGATGTGGTTTTTTGATGGGCATCACCCAAGAACGTGGTAGAGGTCCGTTTTTTCCTCAGGAAAGTAGGTTAATATTGGAGGTTTGTACCCAACTTCTCTCGAGTTTCATCACCTTTTACAACCTTGATCAAGAAGGAATAGGTTTTCGTATGGCGCGAGCAGTGCGACGCAGCCTTCAGCTATCAGAAGGAGAAATTGGTTAGTGGCCCAGTAATGAGACTACCAGAAGGAGGGGCGGTGTATGAGGTGTTCCGTGATGCTTCAGGACAAGGCCTCAGATGTGTGTTGATGCAACGGCAAGGGGTGATCTCTTATTGCTCTAGGCAGCTACGCCCTCATGAGCGTAATTATGCCACCCACGATATGGAGCGTGCAACCGTCATTTTTCCTCTAATGTTTTGGCGGCATTACATCATCAGATAATGCTTTTTGGTCTTCACAGATCACAAAATATTGAGGTATATCTTCTCCCAGCAGGACCTAAACTTGTGATAGCGAAGGTGGATGGAGTTCCTCCAGGATTACGACTTCGATATTTCCTACACCTCATGGAAATGAAACATGGTGGCTGATTCCTTGAGCAGGAAGTCGCAGAAGGATGCGGTCCGAGAGTCGATACACCCAGAAGGAAATAGAGGTGTTGGATGCCTTACACCTGGATCCAAGGGTGGATAGCGGTATAGGTTGCATGTATCAGATGGCAGTGTAGTCATCTTTGTTTTAGAAAGTGGAGGAGTCTCTGTGGGGTGACTCAGAGTGCGAAGTGATGCATGACCGAGTTGACTAGAGCAATGCCCTGAAAGGATGGACGGAGGATGGTCAGAACCGGATGTTTTTCCGGGGAAAGCTACTTGTTCCATAGGCGATGCACGACAAGGTTCTTAGTGAGTTCCACAACTCACCCCTAGCAGTGCACACATGATATTAGAAGATGTACCAGGGTCTGAAGAAATAGTTCTGGTGGCCCGGAGTAAAGCAAGCAGTGGAATAGTTTGTGGCCATGTGCCTAGTGAGTCAGCAGGTGAAGGCTAAACCCCGAGTTCCAGGGGGCCTACTGTAGTCTCTAGATGTCCCGAGTGGATGTGGTAGGACATTTTGATGGATTTCGTCATGGGACTACCCATGGTTCAAGGGGTATAAGATGCCATCTGGGTAGTAGTGGACCATTTGACAAAATCAGCTCAATTTTTGGAAATTAACCAGTCGAGTGCAGTGGATGCTTTGGCACGAAGATACGCGGATGAGGTGGTGAGGTTTCATGGAGTTCTGAGGTCCATAGTCTTAGATAGGGATGAAATGTTAAACTCATGAATCTGGAGAGGATTTCAGCATGCCTTTGGCATCCAAATACATCTTAGCTCTTCTTTCCATCCTCAGACAGATGGACAGACATAATGCACCATCCAGACCATGGAGTATATGTTGCGGTCATGTGTTATGGACTCAGGAGGATCATGGGTGGGACACTTACCTTTGAAAGAGTTCTCCTAAAATAATAGTTATCACTCTACCATTGGTATGGCTCCCTTTGAAGCCTTGTACGGGAGGCTGTCCCGCTCACCTATTTTCTAAACCGAAGTCAGAGAGGTGGGCATCCTTGGCCCGGAGGTGGTGCAGAGCACGATGGAGAAGGATCAGCATATAAGGGAAAGGATGAAGGCAGAACTAGACCGACAGAAGTCATATGCCGATACCAGGAGAAGGCCCTTGGATTTTGAGGTTGGAGACCACGTTTTATTGAAGGTCTCCCCTCGGCGTGAACAACGAAGGTTCGACAAACGGAGTAAGCTTTCTCCCAGGTTCATCGGGCCCTTCGAAGTGTTGCGGCGGGTCGGCAAAGTGGATTTTCAGCTAGCGTTACCACCGCCGCTATTGAGGATACATGACATCTTCCATGTGTCCTAGCTCCGTCGGTATCTACCCGACGATTCACAAGTTCTAGACTGGGGAGAGCTAGACATCGAGGATGACATGACCTTTGTGGAAAGACCTGTGATGATCAAGGATCGTGAGGAGAAGGTGCTTCATGGGCGAACCATTACCTTGGTTCTTGTGTTATGGAGACATGGTGGGCTTGAGGAGAGTACATGTGAGAGGGAAGAATAGATGTGTGCCCAGTACCCAGAGCTGTTTTGAGTTTTGTGATGTTAGGTCTATACTTGTTGTAGTGGAGTGTTTTACCTTGTTGGCTATGAAATATGTGGTTATTTCTTTCCTGTCTGAATGTGTTTGGAATGTCATGGAAATGGGGAGGGGAGGATCCAACCCCTAATCAAGATTCATTAAGGTGGATGCGATTAAACCCATGCGGGCGAGTCAGTGCCGCCCAAAGAGGATAGTATCTTGACATGGGGGAAGAGACTCCCCAACCCACATGATTGGGCAGTTTGACATGGTATGTTTCCTGGTTCTTGAGAGAGGTGTTTTTAGTTAACAATGAGGTTCACTCCTGAGAGGTATCTTTCGTGGGGGTTGTTCGGACCCTCTCTTTCTTTAGGGGTTGTTTTGATTCTCGAGGGAGAGAATAGTTTGAGAGGTATATGATGTAACGGCCTGGGTTATTTGAGGACCATTACTTGGTGGATATCCGATGTTCAGGTGTTCTAGGGGGTTTGGAAGGCCATCCCAGCTTCTCAGTGAAGTTTGAACATTAACGGTAGGCCTACCAGTAGCCTTAGCCTACCAGTAGCTCGACCTACCGGTAGCTCTATCTACTGGTAGCTGGAGACAACCAGTAGCTTGGCCTATAGCTAGCCGCAGCCTATCGGTAGCTAGGCCTACTGGTAGCCGTATCCTACCGGTAGCTCAGCTTACTGGTGGCTCGGTCTACCGGTAGCAGTAGCCAACCGGTAGCTCAGCCTACCGGTAGCCGTAGCCTATCGGTAGCTCGGCCTACCGGTGGATCGGTCTACCTGTAGTCCTAGCCTACTGGTAGCTTGACCTTCCAGTAGCTCGTTCTACCGGTAGCCGCAGCCTACCGGTAGCTCGGCTAACCGATGGGCCCCGCCTAACCCCCAAGGGTTCTTCTAGTAGCACCTTCTTTGGCACAAATAGGGTTTTAAACCCTATTTTAACCCCGTTAATTAGCCCATTAACACACATTAATGATGTTTAATTAAGTGTTTGGTGAGGTACGTGTGCACTAGTTTAAACCACCCGCAGGGACCCTTTAGGGACGTGTGGGTGTCGCAACCGCGTGGTCAATCCACGATCCCGCTCCTTATGTGGTTACGAGTTTTTCACTCCATATGTTAACCATCCGGGAGTGATATATCTCAGTCTTTATAACCTAAAGGCTTTTCTTCTCCATGGGATCCTTTTTTGATCACCCTGTGCTCTCTCAGTACCATCCCTTCCCAACGAATTGTACCATGTTGCGAGGTTTTCCTTACCATCATCAGAGGAGTTCCTGCTTCTCCTGTTTTTCCTGTTTCCACCCCCGGACGTAATGTCGATCCTTAGCCAAGTAGGGTTTCTCCATCGTCTCTCCCTCTTTGTGCATCTTGCGGGGTGGGCATGCTTTTGATTCTGTATAATTGGATGAACCAAACCTTAATGAATATAATGAACGGATTCTATAGAATGATGGGGGAGGGGTGTGATCAATGATGCTGCTTTGTTTTTTGATCTTCATGATTAATTATTTCTGAATTGTGCGGGCTTAGGCCTACTGAAAATCATGGCTGTTGGTGGCCTTTCTCTGTGCACTAATGAACCCTTACCTCTGGGGTTTAAATGGATTGTATGTGATTATGAACCCTTGCAGTGTAAAGGAAATTGGTTAATTACATACATCTGGCTAAATGAATTGAATGCACCAGGATCAATCTTTTCTTTGATAACCCCGGTTAAGGTTCAACAAAGATGAAATCATGGAGTGTGTTAATTGTTTTAAATCTGAAAATACCGACATGGGCCTACATTGTGTTGATGGTGGTGGTTGGGTTGTTTTTCCGTCGCGGGCCGATTGCTGGGTGATGTGGGTGGGGATGGGATCCCTTGTTATGGATTCGCTGGTTATGAATTTGTGGCTAGGTGGTTACTTTGCTTATATCACGAATTGGGGTGGAATCCTATGTTGTTGAGGAACCGTTAGCTCCTGGTTTTGGGAACATGGGGTTGTATCTCAGCTTGTGGTTATGTTTTCTAGTTCCCCAAGTAGGTGCAGAATATTTTTTCTAACATTATTAAGGAATATGAAAACAAGGATGAGACAAATGGGTTTTGGTTTGGTGTGAGTTGTGACTTGGACATGGGTGCTGATTGTGTTCTTTGGGATGGCTAAAGAAAAACCTAGATTTAGGTGAGTGGTTTCTATATATACATATACTTTTAGTTTTGTGTTTCTTGTTTGCGCCCCACCCAAGTTGAGCACTTAGTTCCGAACACCCCCATTCCATGGGGGATGGTGTTTTTCCCAGCACTTCTATGAGTGGCTGGTTATTAGCTCCTTTTTTTCTCCCTTTTCCGAATGTCCCAAGACTCTACAGGCAGGCTGTGATGGCCTGGGTTCCATATTTTTTATCCCAAGATTCTTCGGGCAGGGTAGTGTGGTGATTGGCCAAGTTTTGTGTGGCCAGGTGGATTCCCAAGTTTCTTCGGGATGTGGCCTAGGTGTCTTCGGGCATGGCAGTAGATCTTCTCGCCCAGGTGTCTTCAGGCATGGCGGTGGTTGTTCTGGCCTAGGTGTTTGCAAGCATGGTTACGTGGGACAGTTGTGGCCCAGGTGTTTGTGGGAGGGGTTTGGTAGTGGGACTACGTGAGGATGTGGGGTAGGTTTCTGCGGGCAGGGTGAGGCAGTGGGACTGTGGTTAGATTGGTGGGATTGTTTCGATGTGTAGTATGTCTTCAAAAACCAGTGGGAAAGCGGCGCGTGGTACCCAAACATCGATGTACTTTTATTATACATTACTGCTTGCGTTATTTGGTGACTGTGGCCAGTGAGTGGGATGGATAGACTCCTTCATAGTGTTTCGTTGTCTGATTCTCACGAGATTTTTGTACATCTCCCCACTTGGGCACGAGAGCTTTAGGTTTTTCCCTACTGACTATACTTGTATGCTCACCCTACGTATATAAAACTATTTTCAGGATTCCAGGAGGACTTCGAGGATTGTGGTGGACTGTACTAGCATGGACCTTTGGGACAGTTGCAGTTTCTAGTTTTTTGGTACTTTACCTTTGTAGTCACTTTGTACTCTATGGTATTTAATTTTGGAACATGCATATGGGAAAGGTTGTTTTGGATTTACTTTCACTTTTAGTTTTGGTGTTGTGGGATTTACTATCTTATCTCCTGATCCTATAAAAGAAAAAGGGTAATTCTTTCCATCTAGTGAATGATTCTATACCCTTGGTGCTGGTCACCACTCCAGGTCCTATTGAAGGCGGGTTTCAGGGGTCATTATCTCCCCTTCAACTTAAAGAAGGAAGGTGCTGTCAATCTGCTGACCCTTCCCTCCTTTTGGTGAAGTCGGGTCATGACAAATATTAGGCACATTACAGTAGTATATTCCCAAAGACCATAATAGTTTATTGTCTTTAGAAATGTGGAGCACAATATTCTAACACGGGTAGAGATATTCAATGATTCCCGTAAAGATAATCCCCTTTATTAATTCTACATAAAATCTTTATTCAGAACATGGGGAAAGGAATCTTAACTAAGGGTGATCTTAGATGCTCAGTAAGATTAAATAATGGATATATGTAAGAATAACAGGAGAATATGGGTATGATATTTGAAGATCATACCCTTCATATCGAAGGTCATATACATGAGTTATGGAAAAATAAGTTTCAGTTCATCTAGAATGAATCAAAAGAGAATCAAGAGAATATTCCTTGGAATAACAACATAGAAATACAACATGGAATTGTGGAAGAAACATAAAACTATAAAATCATTCTTTATAAGTCAAGGATAATTTGAAAAAACATTTTAGGGAACTTCATGGGGAATAAACATACTAGGAGGGACACACCAACAACCCCAGTAACAATTATTTCTTTATATTGGATCAGGTTAAATATTTATACCATAATGGTTCGTGTTTCCCCTTATTCACATAATGGATCTATCTCGTCGACCTGTTTCTCATCATTATAACATGAGCTATAAATCATTAACCAATTCATTCAACAATGATATATGTCCCATCCATCTCATTAATAAATCATACATCCATTTCCCACAAGATCATAAATAATCATATCGTACCCCATGACATGAAATGGGTATCATAAAATTGACATTATATCATAAAATATGTTAAATAGATAGGTTTCATAATCATTTCATCAAAGCATAACCCATGAGAAGAATATGTTTTCAAAATCAATTAATATGATAAAAAGAAATGTATTTCATAAACATATTATCCATTATAAATTAAAGGATTAATAATAATCATTCCATTAGAACAATATACAATTCAATGAAATAATAGAAATGGAACCCTTGGATAATATTTCTAGAAATTCATAGGCATTAACAACACATGTTATCATGGATGGAATAAAAATTACATTTTTAATTTAAAAAATATATATTGACAAAAAAACATTTTTCATATTTGAAAAATTATTTTTGAAATATAAAACCTTTTTTAAACTAATTTCATTACATATATCATCAAAAAAATATAATAGAATCTTAGTTTTTTTAAATTCTTTTCCTTAAATTAATATAAATGAAAATTGAAAACTTTTTGATATTTTTTTCCTTGAAAAAAATAAAGGAAGATTGATGAATTTTTTGAAAAAAATTTCCATAAAACATTTAATTAAATATTTAAAATTGTCTGAAAACCTTTTTCATAGAAAATTCATTGAAAACTTGTAATAAAATCATCAAAACATTGTGTAAAGAATTATCTTCAAAAAGAAATTGAAAATTTATAAAGATATATTTTAAACTATTTGGAAACCATTTATATTATAAATAATTTCAGAACCTATAAAAATCATGGAAAAAATTGAAAACCATTTTCATTTTAAAAAATTCGAAAACATATAATAAAATATTGAAAAAATTTCAAAATCCTTTTTCCTTCAAAATAATTAGAAAAATGTAAAAAATCATTGAAGTTAAATTTTAATGTCACATTAAATATATAAAAAATTTAATTCATTCCATAAAAATGATAATAAAATATCATTTAGGAAAGTTTTTGAAATTAATTTTAGAAAACAAGGTTTCGAGAGAATATTTATTTCTGACCAAAGGATAAATAAAGTCAGAATTTATGAAAATTGTTTTTATTAGTTATCATAGGTTCCAATGATTGGAATAATTGTACCATTAAATTATGATATCATCAATAAAAAGATAATAAGATAAGTAATTATAGTTATTGAGATACAGATAATAAGATTTCATCAATTAACGTATTTTACTAAATAATCCGGATAAATGATGATATTGTTGCAATAAGTTGTTTCCACTTTTATCATATTGAAATAGCTTCCCCATGAAATAAAAAAATTATAAAAAGTATAAAATATCATGAAAAAAAATGATATTCATGATAGAAAATACAAATAGGAAATATATTCTCCTCAGAATAGAATATAGGTTGATAACATAACATGTGTCTCAATGAAGACAAATTGAGAAAAAATTTCCTTACCAATTTGATAACATCCTAAACGTATAACCCATGAAAGATAGATCATTGAATTTATTTTTATATAAAAATAAATTGAATTATAACATTCATATAATACATTAATTTTTAGTATATATAATACACAAATCACATCGGTGGTGAATATGAAATATGCCTAATATAAATAAAAGTGAGACTGATAATCCCCTTACTACATGAGTTTCTTTTGAATCAAGATAACCATGAAATAATATCAATAATTGAAATAGTTGATATCATTAAACAAAGTATATGATGGATATAAAATTTCATTGGTCTATCTATACACCAAAAAATAATAAAAGATGATGAATATAGCATATATCTCATAGAAATAAAAGTTAGATGAGAAAACACTTACCAAGTATTAACTTTCTTAATACACATTCAAATCTCCTCTATAAGAATTTTATGTTTATTATAAATCTATAAAAGAACCATAATGTTATATATCAAACCATATATAATTTTATAATGACTTTTTATTACACGTTTATTAACAATTTCATGTTTAATTTGTGTTTTAGGTAATAACAACTTTGTTTTTTGTATATGTTTGGGATTGTTTTCTTGATCCTCTGAATAATATCATTATTTAATTATATCAAGAATGTAAGACTTGATTAAAATATAATATATTTTGAGTTTATAAATATTTATAATAATATATAAAAGATATTAATATGAAATAGAATAAATCGTTCATTGAGGTGGTAGGATGTATATATACATGAAGAATGATTCCATTTTCTTTTCATATTTAAATATATACAGTAAATAATATATATATATATATATATTATTCTTTTTAAATTCCATGACCTTGATTCCACTCAACAGTTCCTTGAGCTTGTTGGGTCACATGGCCTCAAGCTCATCTACCCAAACATCATAGGATGTCGACTAGCAGTGAGGGCATAGGTGAGTCGGTGGGGTGACTATGCCATCATCACTAGAGTAGAACAATGGATTATCAATCACATATAAAAATCCAAATTAATAAATCATACTCATGATAGGTTAATTAGAGAAATCCTATAAATATAACAAAACCAAAAGTCATATTATATACAAATTATGTTATATTTCGTATGTCTTTAACATATAAGCCCAAGTAGGTACACAAAAGTCAAATACAATACACGTAATAAAATAAAATATTTCCAAAATTATCCTAGTGGATCACATTCTTCATCATGTTACCTTCCTCTCTTTCTCCGAAAAATAAAATCAAGTGCATATAGTAGGGTTATTTAACATATTAAAACCTAAAATCATATAATATGTTTGCGTCCCAAATGGTTTCCCAAATAGGGTGTGAGACTAAATCACCACAAGAAACCACCCAAGGTCGGTAAAAATTAGTATGTGAATATATATAACAAGTTTACAAGAAGATTTATAACAAGAAAATTATGTAATAAAATGAAAACATCCTACAAGTTCTGGTTCTCACTTAATAATAATTTTATTTAGTAAATTTTAGTTATCTACTCAATAGCATTTAATTTGTAATTCTCAAGAAGTCATAGAGAGAAAAGAGTCCCATGTGTAGTCATAAGAACTATTGATGATTTAGCAGTCCAAATAAACTTATAAGTCATGATTGAATCAAATCATTTGGTTTGGCATTACAGATGCTTCATAAGAGAAATTTCATTTCATATACATTTTATAACTTGGCCCTATGTATGACATAACTATGTTGGATTTCATGTATGGATCCATGTATAATACCAAAAAAACCCCTATATTCCCATCCCTGGAATGCCTCTGAGGAACCCAATATCAATCTAGGTGTGGTAAAATTCCCTAGATATTGTTTCTTCCCTAGGATGTCCTCTACGGGAGCCCGAGTATCACCCATGGAATAAGTAGTCAATACCATTTCAGCATGTCCATGGCATTATCATATGAATCCATGTATCAAATAGAATATTTTAAAATTATCAATTATTCCATACATGGAATCCTTTATTTGGATCCATGTATCACCCATTGCATAATCGTGGTTCATGCTAATTGAGTACATCCATGTAATTCTAATATGAATTCACATATCACACAGGGTATATAATTTATTAGTCCAATAAGTCCATCCATACTGTTCTAATATTAACGCATGTATCTCCCAGGTAAATAATCATTTACCAAATTAAATTCCATTTAAAAAACCCATTTAACATGCCAATGTCAACACCAAGGGCTTCTATTATTAAAACATAAAAGGTGACTTGAGAATTGGCCAACATCATAAGACATGAAATTTCAATTTCCCATGTAGGGAATTTTCAGTATAATAAGTATCACATGAATCACAATCTAATACATGGCTTAAATATCATTCAATTAACATGAAAAAATCACTATTATGAAAAATTTATGAAAAGACAACCAATACATGGAATAACCACTATATAAATCACATGGGCCTAATAATACATGGGCAAATCAATCATAATCATGAAACTAAAACTTCAACAAGAAAATCAAACCAAGGGTTGGGGGTAATGATTAGTCATCCCTTCCCATTAATTTATTGAATTATTTTTTAATAATATTACAAATCAATTTATCACTCAATTAACATATTAATATACTATGACATAGGAAAAAAGGGACCACTAAGGGTGTCCAAGGCCAAAATCCAACAAAAGGTACATTGAACATCCTAACACACACAATGGTTTGTTTCCATATAATTCAAGGTTATAAACCTATATAAAAATAATAATAATACCCTTTAATTGTATAGTTCATGCCTAAAAAATGTAGGATTGAATTTCAATTTAAGGCGATTCTTGGAAATTTGGTGCATGATAGATAAACATATATAAATCTCTCAAAATTAATATAAAGGCATGATACCATCTTCCATATGTCTATAGTCAATATCTAATTCATTATTTTATCCTAATTAGAATCCAATCTATTGAAAATTTATGAATAGATGAAGAACCTAATAATAGGGAATGTCATCTTGTGGATAAATAGTGAAAATGATATCTATCAGAATTTGGGGCGACTAAAATGGAATCAAAATCTTATTTTTGTAGACCAAAAAAGATGAAAGACCATTGATTTGGAGATTAGATAATGAAATTATCTCAATTTCAATAATATCCAAGGTGTAGAGTGTAACATCCAGAAATTTTAAAAGGAACCACGATGCCGAATCATGCTTAAATGAACTAATATGTACTTTGTGTCCTTTATAAGCAAGCTATTAAAATTAATTTTCATACTTCTCTATTTGAATTTCGAAAAATGGACATTCACGGTTGCGATCAGTAAGTTATTTAGAGTCTGATAAGACCAACTTAATTCTTGGTGAATAGTAACATAACCTTATGAATAGTGACATACCCTTATGAATAGTGAAATACCATTATGAATGGTAACCTAACTTATGACTGTATATATAAAGGATTTATGTGAATGTATGATGTACCTATGTTTTGGAAGTATGTAAATAATGTTTTTAAAAACTGTATTTTTCATGTAGATTAGGATTTTAATTAAAAATTTAATTATACATATTTAGAAATTTATTTTTGAAAAATTGACATCATTTTTTGGATTATACATATTGAAAAATGGTTAGGGTGAATTTTTGTGATTTTTATAAAATACTTGAATTTTTTGTGAATAGTAAAATAAATTAATTTACCACAAACATATAATGTAGTTTAAATCAACTATTCCTAACATCACAAGTGTTGTAAGCACCCAAATATAAAACTCACATTCCCTCTTACTATTATTGGTCATGGAATCATTACTATTTCTTATCTGGGTGTAAATTATTAATCTATTGTTTAAATATTAAGAAAACCCCTCTCCCCTCCACTATAAATACCACCCCTCACACCCTCATTATTTCACACCTCTCAAGATTCATGATTTATCTAAATTCATCCCAAATATCTTCCCTAGCCCATCCCCCACTTAAAATATCTTCTGGTCTCATCGAAATACCAATCCATGGTTCCTTAAAGATGATTCAAGTGGTAATTCCTCTCTCTATATCCTCTAATTTCCATTAAATTTCAATTTCATTTCATAATCTATCCCCACCGATCCTCATCCACATTGTATGATAACACCATAATCTTACATATACTATAATGTTATGATAATAAAGGGGAAATATTCAATCCAACCCCATTCTCCTCTTCCTTTTACTTTTGAAAGTAAAATGTTGATCGTGTGGTGTTAATTTATCACCTTCAAGAACTATATGTTTTAATTTTCATCTACCACCTTCAGATATGGTCATGAAACCATTTTTTTGGTTGAAATAGATTATTATATATGTAATATATATTATTTAATGTTATAGAAATATCTTATGTACATATTAGTAAATTATTAAACCAAACATGTTCATTGTGTTCGAAATACGACTTGCAATAACAGAAACGATCATCATTAAATTCTTATCTAATGATTCATCCACAAGGTATGAAACATAATTCATTATAAGACCATTTAAACTCATGTAATATCAGTAATATAATTAAATATAAGTTTTGTATGTTTATCCATGTTCTACACAAACTTCCATTCATGTGTATAAGTTATCCTTTTATGATAACTATGAAAAAGAACACTCTCAAACAATGGATTTAAACTACATAACTCATCCAAAGGCCCATAAATGAACTTAAAAAATCTGTAATAAATCGTATTAATGAATAAAAAGTTTATTAATTGTTAATTAATGATTCTTATAAGGTTAAAAAAGAAATTAAAGTGAATAAATCCTTTTTATACAATGTAAGAAGAAATTATCGAACCCAACTATCTTTCCTTGGGATTTCCTCTTCAAAACATTTTTACGATGGGTAATCCATAAAAATAATTTTTTCCTAAATATATTACCTTTTATGGGATATACATGTTCTCCAATTTATTTCAGGAAAAACCCAATGTTTTCCAAAACAACTCTTCTTCCATGTAAAAACACACTTTTTAATTCTCGAAGATTGTTTCACTCTTCAGTCAAGGTTAATGGTTCTTTGTCAAGAATGATATACCCTATTTATTTTTGGAAAAAATTGTTTATGGATGCCTTATTTATGATGTGAAAACCATTTATTTACCTGGGTTATTTTATTTTCAAGTTTGACATATTTTCAAGGTGGGATGAATGATAATGTAAATGTCATAATGAAACAGGTGTGCCCGAAATTACGTAGCGCAATATGAATATTATGATATGACATTTAGACCCAGAATTATATAGTTCTATAATTAATTAGGAAAACTGATTAATCCCACAAGTTAAAGGGAAATGATGCATGAACATGATGCTATCACTGTTCACAACTATGTGTGGTAGTTAACCACTAAGTCATGATGTTTCCTTTTTTATGTATTGCTACATTCCAAGTCTTTTATTAATGGCGTCTCTAATGATTATGATCATATGCCTATGATATAATGATAATGAATATTCTCATCCCATGTAATATATTTTCTCATTATTTTCGATGTTATTACTAGGATTTTAGATCACCATATTTTATGTATATCCTCTGGTGACTTCTTGTAATATGGTGTATTAAAGGGACAATAAGAATCCATAGAAGATGGAATTAATTGAATATTCCTATTGTTGTAAAAACTGAATTATTGTACTATTTTCTTATTACTATAGATCCTATATTTGAAAAGTCCCTCAATTGTATAATAGACAGTTTATTTTTCGGTTATCTTTTATTCAAAAAAATACACAGGATGTTTTAGTTCTAAATCTGGGAGTGTGAGTTTAGGGATTTATATTTCTTATCAGAGGAACATTCTAGAAAAATCTGGAGTTTAGAAGTTCTCATTTTTTTCTATATTATTTAGTTTTGAATTTATAGTTAAATTAGTACTCTTAAGAAAATAGTTTATCAGAATTAACAATAAGAAAATATAGAATTATAAGTACAATGAACGAATTGCGAGGGAACAATTCATTTAAGGTGGTATAATGCAATATCCAGAAATTATAAAAGGAAGAACTATGTCGAATTGTGATTAAATGAACTACTATGAACTATGTATCCTTTATAAGAACTCTATTATAATTATTTTTCCCTCCCCTCTATTTTGAATTTTGAAAAACGGACATTCACGGTTGCGATCAGTAAGTTATTTAGTGTCTGATTGTCCCAACTTAATTTTTGATGAATATTAACATAAACTTATGAATAGTAACCTAAACATATTAATACTAGAATACACTTGTGAATAGTAACCTCACCTATGATATTATATATATAGAATTTAAGTGAAAGTAGGATGTACCTATGTTTTGGAATTAAGTAAATAAATTTTTTAAAAACTGTAATTTTCAAGTAGATTAGGATTTTAATTAAAATTTTAATTAATCATATTTGGAAAATTATTTCTGAAAAATTGAATTCATTTTTTGATTATTCACATTAAAAAATCATTATGGTTAATTTTTTGGATTTTTCTGATATACTTAAATTTTTCGTGAATAGTAAAATACATTAATTTACCATATAAATACATTATAAATTTAATCGACTATTCCTGATATCAAAATTGATGTAAGAACCCAAATATCGAACTCATAGGCCCTATTAACTATTCTTCATCATTTAATCATCAAAATTTCTTATCTTAGTTGAAAATAATAAACTAATGATTAAATATTAAGAAAACCAGTATCCTCCCCACTATAAATACCACCACTCACACCCTCAATACTTCAAACCTCTCAAGCTTCAAAACATACCTAAATTCTACCAACATATCTTCCCTAGCCCCTACCCCACGTCCAATAGCTTCTGGTATCATCAAAATACCAATCTACGGCGACTTAAGGAGGTTTTAAAAGGTAATTTCTCTCCCTACGTTTAATTTTCTTTAAATTTCAAGATCTTTTCGTAATCTCTCCCCACTAATCATCATCCACATGGTATGTTAACTTCAGTATATTACGTATATATTAATGTTATGATACTAATGGGATAATATATCATTCAACTATGTTCTCCTATCATTTTTATTTTAGAATGGAAAACGTAGGTCGTGTGGTGTTAATTTATCTTCTTCAAGAAGAAAATGTTTTCATTTTTCATTACCTTCTTCATATCTAGTCATGGAAGATTTTTTATGTTCGAACCAGATTATGTTATGTGTATTATATTCAATTTAATGTTTTTGAAATAACTTATGTACATATTACTAAATGGTTTAAAAAAAGTTCATTATTGTCAATTAATCACCCGAATTAACCCAAACGATCATCATTAAATTCTTAACTAATGATTCATCAACATGGTATATTATATAAATCATTATAATATCATTTAAACTCTTATAATATCATTAGTAAAATGAAATATTAGTTTTGGATGTTTATCCATGTTTTACACGAACTTCCATTCAAGTATATAAGTGAGCCGTTTATGAAAATTAAGAAAAAGAACACTCCCAAAAAATGGATTTAAACTATATAACTCATCCAAAGGCCCATTAATGGACATAAAAATCAATAATAAAACTTATTAATGTATAAAAGGTTGATTTATTTTTAATTAATTAACATAATGTGGATATACATGACATTAAAGTGAGGAAAGCATTCAGATACATGTTAAGGGTAAATTCTTGAGCCCAACTCTCTTTCTTTCGATTTTCCCTCTTCAACCCATTTTTAGTAAGGATATGCCTTAAAAATCATTTGTTCATCACAATATTACCTTTTCTGGGATATTAATGTTCTACAAAAAATTTTACGAAAAACCTAATGTTTTCCAAAATAACAATTATTTCATGAAAAAACATGCTTTTTTACTTCTTCAATATTGTTTCACTCTTCACTGAAGGATAATGGTTCTATGTCAAAAATGATATTCCCTCTTTATTTTGGGAACTGAATGTTTAAGAATGTATTATTTATTATGTTGAACCCATTTCATTCCATGGGATATTTTATTTTCCTATTTGACATATTTTTAATGTGGCATGGATGATAATATAAATGTTATGATGAGACAGGTGCGCTTGGAATTATATAGCGCAACATGAATGTTATGATGTGAAGGGTGCACAAAAAATTATACAGCACTCCAATGCCATTGGTATGTGTTGAATATAATTATATAAAGGTAAATTAAGAAAGAAAATTATGCATGAATTGTTCAAAACTATGTGTGGTAGTTAACCACTAAGACATGATGTTTCATTTTTATGAATTTCCATATTTTACAAGTCTTTTAATAATGTTACCTCCCATGATTATGATCTGAAAACTATCTTATGGTTATAATGATTATGATAATCCCATATTATATTGTTTCATGTTCTTATCTATCTTCTTACATGGAATTTATCTCACCCTTTTTGATGTATGTCCTCATGGGACTACTTCTACTAAAGAGTATTCCCGGGCTAATACGAAGCCAGAGAAGATGTAATTAAATGAATATTTTTATTTTTATGCACTGTTTTAATGCACTATTTCTCTAATCCTATAGAACATAGATCGAAAAATGTCCTCAAATGTATAATATACTCTGTATTTTCTTGTTATATTATAACGCCCCGACCCCAGTTACCTAGATTCGGTGCATTATTACATAACATTGGCATGATCACAAGAAAGATCAAATCTCGAAAGACCGATTGGTTTAGTAGCCTTGGAAACACGAGATATATTCATAAGTTTTACATTACATCATAAAATGAAAAACTACTACAACAACATAATGTCCCCACAGTCCCCACTATTATCCCCTCATAATATCCCTACAGGTCATTAATAACTTACTTCTTCACATCCTGGGGAAAATAAAACATAGAAAAGGGGTGAGCTCAAAGGCCCAGTAAGGATAACAATATAGCGGAACATTCAAAATAAGCATAAACATTTAAGGCAATGCATTACTAAAACAAAAGCCTTTTAAACTTGAACTTCAACATAGTATGGCAAAAGTAAAATGAAATAATTCCATTTACTTATTCACATGGATATTCTACTAATCGAATAATCACATGAAAAATCAATAACCACTTTCATAATGATGGAATGCATAATGCTAAACTTTAATTTCTTTTCAAGGCCTCGTCCCAAGACCTTGGGGATAACTATAACCGGAACCCAACCCGGAGTTCCTCTAATAACCGGACACCAACCCGGAGTGCCTCTAATAACCGAACACCAACCCGGAGTGCCTCTAATAACCGGAGACCAAACTGGAGGGCTTACTTTTTCCAGTCCCTAACCTGGAGGGCATACTTTTACCAGTCCCCAACCTGGAGGGCTTACTTTAACCAGTCCCCAACCTGGAACATACTTGTCCAACACATTCATATGAAGTAAAGGTTGAAATATAACATAAACATTCTTATTGGAACTAGTATACGAAATGTCAATACTTTACTCATAAACCATGAATTCTATATAAATGACACATCTACAGTCAAACATATCAGAAAACTTCATTACAATATGGAAGTTTTAAATCATAATAAATCAACTTCAAATAATCTTAAAATCCATCAAAGGATGTTGTCATAGATGAAAATGTTTTTTTTAAATTATTGAGAGAAATATCCCTTTTTCATGAAAACATTTTAATGTTACACAATTTAGAAAGTAAGGCATTTAAATACATTTTTGAATCAAAGTGTCCCATACCACTTTGAAACTTTTGAATGGAATTAACACTTTTAAAACATTCATTTTCATATAAATAAATCCTTACAAACTATTTTGAAAACGTGGACATAAATGAGGATGATTGAGAAGAATAAATATTTAAAACATTTAAAATTAAGTTTTAGTAAAAGTTCCCTTAGAAATAATCCCTTTGAAAACTCTTTTATGAAATATGGACATGGATAGTAAATATGTCCCTGTAGATACTTACGTAAAGACAACCTCAGACATTAAAGAGATTGTGATGTAAACCCTTATCAATTTGGTAACTTATGAAACATACAACCCATGGAAGAGGTATCATACAATTAAAATGTAAATACACATAAGGTAAAGTGTATTACACAAAGAATACAATTATGGGCAGTACATACACCACACAAAAGATAATAGTGGAAATATGGCATGAATCTCACGGAAATAAAGAGTGAGATGAAAACCCCTTACCATGTTAATCAACTGAGTCGTATGGACAAAAGTTAATAACCACCAAATTATTTACAGAATAACATGAATATAAAGAGAATCATGATAATATATATCAAATGGCAGTACACAATACACCACTTTCAATAATTTAGTGGCGAACAATGGAAATCTCACGGAATTGAATCTGAGATAAGAAAATACCTTACCTTGTACTTTTACATGGTTGGGGTAGGTTAACCTCCTGTATAATAGTGAAATAATTGTTATTAAATTATACAAGAATCATATATATTTATATGATATCATATATGATCTTTTAACTTTTCTTTGTTAATAATGTCTTAGTATTATCGTTGTTTCGGGTGTTAACTTACTCGTTTTCTTTAATATGTTTTATTACGTAAGCCATGTTTGTAATGTATAGGTTGTATATTATTAATATCCAGAATGATATCAAGTCCTTAAACATCATTTTTAAATCAGCAAATGATAATTATACTTGAATGGATATGATGGAGAATGAATCTCATCGCGTTCGTGGAGACGGTAGTCCGTACTTACGCACGAGCGACAATATCATTCTTTTGATATTAAAATAATATATAAATGGATGGTATATCATATATACAGAATAATTAACATGTTATATTTATTATTTACATGAGTTACACATCATTATTATACCCATCCAAATAATAATATATTGAATAACAATTACACGACGACATGGAGACGGTAAGCCGTACGTACGCACGTATGGTGAAATATTATTCAAAGGGTGGATAGAATACTGAATATGGTTGTACCATATTTATAATAACATCACAGTATATATATGATACTGGATTTATTATTTTAGAATGGTAACAACAAAGGAAGAAGAAGTGGAAGAAGAAATGAACTTAGAAAAGGGTGGTGAAATCATTACCTCTTCTTCGGGTTCATCCTTTTGATTTGATCAAAAGGGCTCCTTAGGTTGGTTTTCTGATCAAACTAAGGCCTCTAGGTTGTAGTGAGGGATGTTGGGAGAGTATTTGGGAAGAGTTTGTCCGAACCAAAGGGCTTTCAAGGTGTGAAGAAATGAGAAGGAAGAGTGCACTTTTATAAGAGGGGTGAGGGGCACCTTTGGAAAAGCTAGAAATATTAATTTATAATAAATTCATATTCGGTTTCTAATGTCTCCAAAGTTTATTATTCAAAGGTTAAGGTAGGGATAGGTCGAAAACCACTCAACTAATAGAATTTAGACAGGTTTGGGTACTTATATTAACCTTATCTTTATGTATTAACTCTAAGTTAATTAGTTTCACTTTTACACTGTCTCTTTGTATTTTTATATAATATGGTTAATAAACATACTATATACATCCAAGAGACCCCCAAGTGGTCCATTAATGAGTAACCTATCATGATATAAGTCTCTTTGCCGAACCTTATATTTTTAGGAATTTAATATCAATTAATAATATAATATTTGTTTTAATAATTCTTTTATCTCAATTTTGACACTATTCAATAGTTGATTTTTGTGAAACTCATAACAGATTGATTACTTCAAAAAAAGTCAATTAAATCAATTCTAATATATCATATTATCCTAGAAAATTAGTTTAATTCGTTAAAAGTTTCATATTATATTTATTTGGGTATTTATAATATCAATTATTTTAATTTTTCACTATTATTGTAATTACTGCATCATCATTGTGTCATAAATAAAATAAATTATTTAATGTATAAAAATTATAAATAAACTATCATTATGTAGGAAATATTTTTATCTTTCTAATAAATATTTATAATCTAAAATCCAACATATATAACCCTATGTAACAATTGTTTTGCTAAAAGATATATGCTTGTGTCATTTTTGTATTCATTTTAACTTAATTAAAATAAAGTGTCATTATCACTTACAAGTGGATCCATGGGGTCCCAAAATCGACCCAAAGATGCCTATGGTCGAACATGTATCAACCAATAAAGCTAGGACACGTTTTAGGGTAATTTAGTATTATTATAATATTATTTTTTAACCCTTATTTACCGGATTTACCCTTAACCATGGTAAATAAAATATTTACCGCAGTAATTATTCAAAATGTCTAAAAATAAAAGTTACCTATTTACACAATTTGAACATCCTGATTCCAAATATGGAATCCATTTTTCTAAATTCAAAACACATAAGTGGCAGAAATTAATTTAAAATTAATTCCCGCTGTCAAAACAAAAAGCGTGTTTTTAAGAGATAATAACTATCAAAAGATTGACACTTGTTTATGTTCGGTTTAATTGTAAAATTATGTCCAATGACCAAAATTATATTAAATGGTAAAAATATATTCTAAATATTCTTTAAAACCACACAAATTCATAATTTATCACTATTAATTATTTGGATTAAAAAAGTTGTTTTTAATTAAAATTTAGCAATTTTTACTATTCATCAAAATATGAAAGTTATCCAAAATTTCACCTTAGGCTAAATTTGATATTCCGAATCCAAAAATGAAGTCCATTTTAAAATTTAAAATATATATAATTTCAGAAAGTAGGTATTACTATTCATAACGGCTAGTTTGATTGGTTGTGGTGTGTTTGAACTCGAAGTTGCGTACAACACACGCTACTGTATTATTCAAAGGAAAGCGTACCGTGGAAGTTTGGGATGTTTCATTTTAATTTTTTTTGATGTCCCCATTTAGTCAAAAAGTTTAAAATATTGTATTTAAAAAGGTTTCACTATTAAAAGTTGATAAAAGTGAAATACTGAAAATGAATCTGTTCTTGTATTATGTCTAAGAAACTCATAATATGGATTCTAAAATTATAAGGATTATATAAAGTTTAAAATTTAGTTAATACTATTCATAACCTCTTTTGAACGGCTTGTTTGGTAAGTCATGGTGTGCTTGAACTCGGTGTTGCGTGTAGTGCAAGTTATTGTATTATTTTAAAGAAATAACACACTATGAAATCTTGGGGTGTTACATTCTCCCCTCCTTCAATAAATTGCGTCCTCACAATTTGAAATTCTTCTTCGAAAATAAAAGGTTGAAAATAAAAAATATCTTTGTGGGAAAACCCACATCAGAAATTGGGTTACTAAAATTTAGTCTTAATATGAGGAAATGAGAAATGAAAGGATCACCACCAAATTATGATGTCGATTAGGAGAACATTGGTGGCAATTAGAGACATATAATTGGAGGAAAAGCGTAAATGTTTATAGGTAGTGATTGAGGTCATCAATCACAAACAAGTATAAAATTGAGGTCCTTAAACTCATCAATATATGATGATTTGAAATACCATCGGTTCAACAAAACATAGGGTATTAGGATAACACATTTTTGACGTTTCAAAATATCTTAGTTGAAATCCCACATCGAAAAATGAATTAATGAGGCCTCTATTTAAAATAAAGAGTGGGAAGTATGATGATTACTGAAAATAACACATACTAGGGTTCCATGTAGGAAAATATGGATATGGAAGAGAAATATAACCATCAATTATCTGATGGAGAGTGGTAGAGAACATGGCCATGAAAAGGCCAACAATCCCAAAGCCTTAAATTAGTGATGATTTAAGGTATGATATAGGACAACATTTTTGTTCTAAGTTCCTTTTCGTAATGTTAAGGAATTTATTTATGAGATTGGATAAGATCATAAGGAGATATAATTACTTTATAATTAGAGTTTTGTCCATTAATAAATTTCTACCACAAACTCATCTTTCACTCGTAAAAAAATTATATTTATACTATTCGTACAGGGTTCCAAAATAAACAAATTTATAATTCATCTACCAGATCTTTTAAAAAACTACATTATTTAATCCAGGACATCTCTTGGGCCAGTGGTAGGTGATACACCCTTGTCGCCCTTCGGTTGCGGGTTCATGTCTCGCGGCCTTGCCGGACGCGACGGGTTGCCGCCCGACCTCCGAGTTATCCTTTTATGACAATCCAAAATTAATCTCAAACTAGAATTTATCCAAAATATTTCTGACCAAACTCACAGTCCAACATTTATAAGGAAGTTAAACATAATTTAGATCCTTTTTACCATGTAATAGCATATGAATACCTTCATCATGTATTCTTTTAATACACTAAACATCCTGAATTACCATTTTCTTTATTGATTACATTCATGCTCCCTTATTCCATATAGAATGCTGGATATACCTCATCAATCCAAAAATGTTTTAAACCCCAAAAATAATGGAATATACAGATCATTAATCAGTTCCAAGGTAGTCAATAATATCCAATATAATTTATCCAATAGAATCATGTATTATTCCAAAATCACTAACTCGGTATCAGAACTATATTGTGGTTTATCATTCTCTCAACCATATATTTTCCAAAAATTTATCCTGCTGTTGAGTCACCTTTCTTTGTTCCACACAGTCTCAAGTCCTTAATGAAATAGTACTGCAGTACAATCCTTTATACTCATAATTATTATAACAAGTACATTGTTGATACAACACTCAATTGACATAATCAACATAAGAATTCTAATCATTCCTCTTCATCTGTGGTAGTATCATAACTTGATTATTATCCAATAACATCATTTGCGGCATATTCTGATGACTGGGACATAGGTTCGCATAGTGTCTAAACTCCTTGCAAATGAAGCATTGTACATTTGAAACCATTTTCGTACCCTTGTAGTCACGTACTTTGTGCCCTTTTCCTCCACACTTATAACAAAGTCCCATTCCTTTCAGGCAAGTTCCAGGGTGTTTCTTTCCACAGTTACCACATATGGGAAAATTCTTCTTTTTCCTCTTCCCTTTATCCATCATTCTCTCTTACATCCTTTTCTTCTCTTGCTTCCCTTCAAAGCCATAGGACTCAGTAAACTCTTTACTTATCTTATCAACACATGATATTATTTCTTCATATGATGATAATACATGCGAGACTATTTCTCTTGTAAATTCTGGCTTAAGACCATAAAATATATGATCCTTCTTTCTCTTTGTATCATGTGCTTTGCTGGAGTTCTCATTCCTTCTACTAGGCGCCATTTCTAAACATTGGCATACACTAGATTAGTTTATGAATAACAATACCTAATCCAAAACTTTTAAAACACATAACATAAATTAAATAGTTTATGGATATAATCCATAATCATAAAAAATATTTTATTTGAGGAAGTATATACTCATAAACCCTTAATAATGATTTGTAAAGAAAATGAGAGTTATCCTAAGCATATCCCCCGGGAGTGTCGTAACCAAGAGTGCAGCAAGGCCCGTTGTCGTGCACCAGTTCCCGTTCGAGTCTAGCTCAAAGTAGTGTTTTCGGGTTTTACCCCTAGGTATATCTGTGCCAGAGCCGCCTCTACCTGCTCGTATCCTGACAGGGATGTATTGCTCGGAAAACTAACAAAATCTCTACAATACCAAAATTCTAGGAAGTTCTTCTATACTAATCCTCAATGTTCATATTAGGTCTACGTGCTCTAATCAGAGTTTATCTAAATCTAGTTTCCAAGGATTGTACTAAACTTCCTCTGATACCAACTGTAACGCCCCGACCCCAGTTACCTACAGTCGGTGCATTATAACATAACATTGGCATGATCACAAGAAAGATCAAATCTCGAAAGACCGATTGGTTTAATAGCCTTGGAAACACTAGATATATTCATAAGTTTTACATCACATCATAAAATGAAAAACTACAACAACAACATAATGTCTCCACAGTCCACACTATTATCCCCTCATAATGACCTTGTAGGTCCTTCATAACTTACTTCTTCACATCCCGGGAAAAATAAAACATAGAAAAGGGGTGAGCTCAAATGCCCAGTAAGGATAACAATATAGCGGAACATTCAAAATAAGCATAAACATTTAAGGAAATGCATTACTAAAACAAAAGCCTTTTAAACTTGAACTTCAACATAGTATGGAAAAAGTAAAATGAAATAATGCCATTTACTTATTCACATGGAAATTCTACTAATCGAATAATCACATGCAAAATCAATAACCACTTTCATAATGATGGAATTCATAATGCTAAACATTAATTTCTTTTCAAGGCCTCGTCCCAAGACCTTGGGGCTAACTGTAACCGGAACCCAACCCGGAGTGCCTCTAATAACCGGACACCAACCCGGAGTGCCTCTAATAACCGGACACCAACCCGGAGTGCCTCTAATAACCGGACACCAACCCGGAGTGCCTCTAATAACCGGAGACAAAACTGGAGGGCTTACTTTTACCAGTCCCTAACCTGGAGGGATTACTTTTACCAGTCCCCAACCTGGAGGGATTACTTTAACCAGTCCCCAACCTAGAACATACTTGTCCAACACATTCATATGAAGTAAAGGTTGAAATATAACATAAACATTCTTATTGGAACTAGAATACGAAATGTCAATACTTGACTCATAAAACATGAATGCTATATAAATGACACATCTACAGTCAAACATATCACAAAACTTCATTACAATATGGAAGTTTTAAATCAAAATAAATCAACTTCAAATAATCTTAAAATCCATCAAAGGATGTTGTCATAGATGAAAATGTTTTTTTAAAAAAATTATTGAGAGAAATATCCCTCTTTCATGAAAACATTTCAATGTTACACAATTTATAAAGTAAGGCATTTAAATACATTTTTGAATCAAAGTGTCCCATACCACTTTGAATCTTTTGAATGGAATTAACACTTTTAAAACATTCATTTTCATATAAATAAATCCTTACAAACTATTTTGAAAACGTGGACATAAATGAGGATGATTTAGAAGAATAAATATATAAAACATTTAAAATGACGTTTTAGTAAAATTTCCCTTAGAAATAATCCCTTTGAAAACTCTTTTATGAAATATGGACATGGATAGTAAATATGTCCCTATAGATACTTACGTAAAGACAACCTCGAATATTAAAGTGATTGTGAAGTAAACCCTTATCAATTTGGTAACTTATGAAACATACAACCCCTGAAAGAGGTATCATACAATTAAAATATAAATACACATAAGGTAAATTGTATTACACAAAGAATACAATTATGGGCAGTACATACACCACACAAAAGATAATAGTGGAAATATGGCATGAATCTCACGGAAATAAAGAGTGAGAAGAAAACCCTTTACCACGTTAATCAACTGAGTCATATGGAAAAAAGTTAATAACCACCAAATGATTTACAGAATAACATGAATATAAAGAGAATCATGATAATATATATCAAATGGCAGTACACAATACACCACTTTCAATAATTTAGTGGCGAACAATAGAAATCTCACGGAATTGAATGTGAGATAAGAAAATCCCTTACCTTGTACTTTTACTTGGTTGGGGTAGGTTAACCTCTTGTATAATAGTGAAATAATTGTTATTAAATTATACAAGAATCATATATATTTATATGATATCATATATGATCTTTTAACTTTGCTTTGTTAATAATGTCTTAGTATTATCGTTGTTTCGGGTGTTAACTTACTCGTTTTCTTTAATATGTTTTATTACGTAAGCCATGTTTGTAATGTATAGGTTGTATATTATTCATATCAAGAATGATATCAAGTCCTTAAACATCCTTTTTAAATCAGCAAATGATAATTATACTTGAATGGATATGATGGAGAATGAATCTCATCGCGTTCGTGGAGACGGTATTCCGTACGTACGCACGAGCGACAATATCATTCTTTTGATATTAAAATAATATATAAATGGATGGTATATCATATATACAGAATCATTAAAATGTTATATTTATTATTTACATGAGTTACACATCATTATTATACCCATCCAAATAATAATATATTGAATAACAATTACACCACGACGTGTAGACGGTAAGCCGTACGTACGCACGTATGATGACATGTTATTCAAAGGGTGGATAGAATACTGAATATGGTTGAACCTATTTATAATAACATCACAGTATATATATGATACTGGATTTATTATTTTAGAATGGTAACAACAAAGGAAGAAGAAGTAGAAGAAGAAATGAACTTAGAAAAGGGTGGTGAAATCATTACCTCTTCTTCGGGTTCTTCCTTTTGATTTGATCAAAAGGGCTCCTTAGGTTTGCTTTCTGATAAAAATAAGGCCTCTAGGATGTAGTGAGGGAAGTTGGGAGAGTATTTGGGCAGATTTTGACCGAACCAAAAGGCTTTCAAGGTGTGAAGAAATGAGAAGGAGGAGTGCCCTTTTATAAGAGGGATGAGGGGCACCTTTGGAAAAGCTAGAAATATTAATTTATAATAAATTCATTTTCGGTTTCTAATTGCTCCAAAGTTGATTATTCAAAGTTTAAGGTAGGGATAGGTCTAAAACCACTCAACCAATAGAATTTAGACAGGTTTGGGTACTTATATTAACCTTATCGTTAAGTATTAACTCTAAGTTAATTAGTTTCACTTTTACACTGTCTCTTTGTATTTTTAAATAATATGGTTAATAAACTTACTATATACATCCAAGCGACCCCCAAGTGGTCCATTAATGAGGAAACTATCATGATATAAGTCTCTTGTCCGAACCTTAGATTTTTAGGAATTTAATATCCATTAATGATATAATATTTGTTTTAAGAACTCTTTTATGTCAATTTTGACACTATTCAATAGTTGATTTTTTTGAAACTCATAATATATTGATTACTTCGAAAAAAGTCCATTAAATCAATACTAATATATCATATTATCCTAGAAAATTAGTTTAAATCATTAAAAGTTTCATATTATATTTATTTGGGTATTTATAATATAAATTATTTTAATTTTTCACTATTATAGTAATTACTCCATCATCATTGTGTCATAAATAAAATAAATAATTTAATGTCTAAAAATTATAAATAAAATATCATTATGTATGAAATCTTTTTATCTTTCTAATGAATATTTATAATCTAAAATCCAACATATATAACCCTATGTAATATTTGTTTTTCTAAAGGATATATGCTTGTGTCATTTTTGTATTCATTTTAACTTAATTAAAATAAAGTGTCATTATCACTTAAAAGTGGATCCATGGGGTCCCAAAATCGACCCAAAGATGCCTATGGTCGAACGTGTATCAACCAATAAGGCTAGGACACGTTTTAGGGTAATTTAGTATTATTATAATATTATTTTTTAACCCTTATTTACCGGATTTATCCTTAACCATGGTAAATAAAATATTTACCGCTGTAATTATTCAAAATTTCTAAAAATAAAAGTTACCTATTTACACAATTTGAACTTCCTGATTCCAAATATGGAATCAATTTTTTTAAATTCAAAACACAGAAGTGGCAGAAATTAATTTAAAATTAATTCCCGCTGTCAAAACAAAAAGCGTGTTTTTAAGAGATAATAACTATCAAAAGATTGACACTTGTTTATGTTCGTTTTAATTGTAAAATTATTTCCAATGACCAAAATTATATTAAATGGTAAAAATATATTCTAAATATACTTTAAAACCACTCGAATTCATAATTTATCATTATTAATTATTTCGATTAAAAAAGTTGTTTTTAATTAAATTTTAGCAATTTTTACTATTCATCAAAATATGAAAGTTATCCAAAATTTCACCTTAGGCTAAATTTGATTTTCCGAATCCAAAAATGAATTCCATTTTAAAATATAAAATATATATAATTTCAAAAAGTAGGTATTACTATTCATAACAGCTAGTTTGATTGGTTGTGGTGTGTTTGAACTCGAAGTTGCGTACAACACACGGTACTGTATTATTCAAAGGAAAGTGTACCGTGGAAGCTTGGGATGTTTCATTTAAATTTTTTAAATATCCCCATTTAGTCAAAATGTTTAAAATATTGTATTTAAAAAGGTTTCACTATTAAAAGTTGGTAAAAGTGCAATATTAAAAATGAATCTTTTCTTGTATTATATCTATGAAACTCATAATATGGATTCTAAAATTATAAGGATTATATAAAGTTTAATATTTAGTTAATACTATTCATAACCTCTTTTGAACGGCTTTTTTGGTAAGTCATGGTGTTCTTGAACTCGGTGTTGCATGTGGTGCAAGTTATTGTATTATTTTAAAGAAATAACACACTATGAAATCTTGGGGTGTTACATTCTCCCCTCCTTCAATAAATTGCGTCCTCGCAATTTGAAATTGTTCTTCGAAAATAAAAGGTTGAAAATAAAAAATATCTTTGGGGGAAAACCCACATCGGAAATTGGGTTACTAAAATTTAGTCTTAATATGAGGAAATGAGAAATGAAAGGATCACCACCAAATTATGATCTCGATTAGGAGAACATTGGTGGCAATTAGAGACATATAATTGGAGGAAAAATGTAAATATTTATAGGTAGTGATTAAGGTCATCAATCACAAACAAGTATAAAATTGAGGTCCTTAAACTCATAAATCTATGACGATTTGAAATACTATAAGTTCAACAAAACATAGGGTATTAGGATAACACATTTTTGACGTTTCAAAATATCTTAGTTGAAATCCCACATCGAAAAATGAATTAATGAGGCCTCTATTTAAAATAAAGAGTGGAAAGTATGAAGATTACCGAAAATAACACATACTAGGGTTCCATGTAGGAAAATATGGATATGGAAGAGAAATCTAACCATCAATTATCTGATGGAGAGTGGAAGAGAACATGGCCATGAAAAGGCCAACAATCCCAAAGCTATAAATTAGTGTTGATTTAAGGTACCATCTAGGACAACATTTTTTTTCTAATTTCCTTTTCTTAATGTTGAGGAATTTATTTATGAGATTGGATAAGATCATAAGGAGATATACTTACTTTATAATTAGAGTTTTGTCCATTAATAAATTTCTACCACAAACTCATCTTTCACTCGTAAAAAAATTCTATTTATACTATTCGTACATGGTTCCAAAATAAACGAATTTATAATTCATCTACCAGATCTTTTAAAAAAACTACATTATTTAATCCAGGACATCTCTTGGTCCAGTGGTAGGTGATACACCCTTGTCGCCCTTCGGTTGCGGGTTCATGTCTCGCGGCCTTGCCGGACGCGACGGGTTGCCGCCCGACCTCCGAGTTATCCTTTTATGACAATCCAAAATTAATCTCAAACTAGAATTTATCCATAATATTTCTGACCAAACTCAGAGTCCAACATTTATAAGGAAGTTAAACATAATGTAGATCCTTTTTACCACGTAATAGCATATGAATACCTTCATCATGTATTCTTATAATACACTAAACATCCTGAATTACCATATTCCTTATTGATTACATTCATGCTCCCTTATTCCATATAGAATGCTGGATATACCTCATCAATCCAAAAATGTTTTAAACCCCAACAATAATGGAATATACAGATCATTAATCAGTTCCAAGGTAGTCAAGAATATCCAATATAATTTATCCAAAAGAATCATGTATTATTCCAAAATCACTAACTCGGTATCAGAACTATATTGTGGTTTATCATTCTCTCAACCATATATTTTCCAAAAATTTATCCTGCTGTTGAGTCACCTTTCTTTGTTCCACACAGTCTCAAGTCCTTAATGAAATAGTACTGCAGTACAATCCTTTATACTCATAATTATTATAACAAGTACATTGTTGATACAACACTCAATTGACATAATCAACATAAGAACTCTAATCATTCCTCTTCATCGGTGGTAGTATCATAACTTGATTATTATCCAATAACATCATTTGCGGCATATTCTGATGACTGGGACATAGGTTCGCATAGTGTCTAAAATCCTTGCAAATGAAGCATTGTACATTTGAAACCATTTTCTTACCCTTGTAGTCACGTACTTTGTGCCCTTTTCCTCCACACTTATAACAAAGTCCCATTCCTTTCAGGCAAGTTCCAGGGTGTTTCTTTCCACAGTTACCACATATGGGAAAATTCTTCTTTTTCCTCTTCCCTTTATCCATCTTTCTCTCTTACATCCTTTTCTTCTCTTGCTTCCCTTCAAAGCCATAGGACTCAGAAAACTCTTTACTTATCTTATCAAAACATGATATTATTTCTTCATATGATGATAATACATGCGAGACTATTTCTCTTGTAAATTCTGGCTTAAGACCATAAAATATATGATCCTTCTTTCTCTTTGTATCATGTGCTTTGCTGGAGTTCTCATTCCTTCTACTAGGCTCCATTTCTAAACATTGGCATGCACTAGATTAGTTTATGAATAACAATACCTAATCCAAAACTTTTAAAACACATAACATAAATTAAATAGTTTATGGATATAATCCAAAATCATAAAAAATATTTTCTTTGAGGAAGTATATACTCATAAACCCTTCATAATGATTTATAAAGAAAATGAGAGTTATCCTAAGCATATCCCCCGGGAGTGTCATAACCAAGAGTGCAGCAAGGCCCGTTGTCGTGCACCAGTTCCCGTTCGAGTCTAGCTCAAAGCAGTGTTTTCGGGTTTTACGCCTAGGTACATCTGTGCCAGAGCCGCCTCTACCTGCTCGTATCCAGACAGGGATGTATTGCTCGGAAAACTCACAAAATCCCTACAATACCAAAATTCTAGGAATTTCTTCTATACTAATCCTCAAAGTTCATCTTAGGTCTACGTGCTCTAATCAGAGTTTATCTAAATCTAGTTTCCAAGGTTTGTACTAAACTTCCTCTGATACCAACTGTAACGCCCCGACCCCAGTTACCTAGAGTCGGTGCATTATTACATAACATTGGCCTGATCACAAGAAAGATCAAATCTCGAAAGACCGATTGGTTTAGTAGCCTTGGAAACACTAGATATATTCATAAGTTTTACATCACATCATAAAATGAAAAACAACTACAACAACATAATGACTCCACAGTCCACACTATTATCCTCTCATAATATCCCTGCAAGTCATTCATAACTTACTTCTTCACATCCTGGGGAAAATAAAACATAGAAAATGGGTGAGCTCAAATTCCCAGTAAGGATAACAATATAGCGGAACATTCAAAATAAGCATAAACATTTAAGGCAATGCATTACTAAAACAAAAGCCTTTTAAACTTGAACTTCAACATAGTATGGGAAAAGTAAAATGAAATAATGCCAATTACTTATTCACATGGAAATTCTACTAATCGAGTAATCACATGCAAAATCAATAACCACTTTCATAATGATGGAATGCATAATTCTAAACTTTAATTTCTTTTCAAGGACTCGTCCCAAGACCTTGGGGCTAACTGTAACCGGAACCCAACCCGGAGTGCCTCTAATAACGGGACACCAACCCGGAGTGCCTCTAATAACCGGACACCAACCCGGAGTGCCTCTAATAACCGGACACCAACCCGGAGTGCCTCTAATAACCGGAGACCAAACCGGAGGGCTTACTTTTACCAGTCCCCAACCTGGAGGGCTTACTTTTACCAGTCCCCAACCCGGAGGGATTACTTTAACCAGTCCCCAACCTGGAACATACTTGTCCAACACATTCATATGAAGTAAAGGTTGAAATAGAACATAAACATTTCTATTGGAACTAGCATACGAAATGTCAATACTTTACTCATAAACCATGAATGCTATATAAATTACACATCTACAGTCAAACATATCACAAAACTTCATTACAATATGTAAGTTTTAAATCATAATAAATCAACTTCAAATAATCTTAAAATCCATCAAAGGATGTTGTCATAGATGAAAATATTTTTTTAAAAAAAATTATTGAGAGAAATATCCCTTTTTCATGAAAACATTTTAATGTTACACAATTTAGAAAGTAAGGCATTTAAATACATTTTTGAATCAAAGTGTCCCATACCACTTTGAAACTTTTTAATGGAATTAACACTTTTAAAACATTCATTTTCATATAAATAAATCCTTACAAACTATTTTGAAAACGTGGACATAAATGAGGATGATTTAGAAGAATAAATATTTAAAACATTTAAAATGATGTTTTAGTAAAAGTTCCCTTAGAAATAATCCCTTTGAAAACTCTTTTATGAAATATGGACATGGATAGTAAATATGTCCCTGTAGATACTTACGTAAAGACAACCTCGGATATTAAAGAGATTGTGAAGTAAACCCTTATCAATTTGGTAACTTATGAAACATACAACCCATGAAAGAGGTATCATACAATTAAAATGTAAATACACATAAGGTAAAGTGTATTACACAAAGAATACAATTATGGGCAGTACATACACCACACAAAAGATAATAGTGGAAATATGGCATGAATCTCACGGAAATAAAGAGTGAGATGAAAACCCCTTACCACGTTAATCAACTGAGTCGTATGGAAAAAAGTTAATAACCACCAAATGATTTACAGAATAACATGAATATAAAGAGAATCATGATAATATATATCAAATGGCAGTACACAATACACCACTTTCAATAATTTAGTGGCGAACAATGGAAATCTCACGGAATTGAATGTGAGATAAGAAAATCCCTTACCTTGTACTTTTACTTTGTTGGGGTAGGTTAACCTCCTGTATAGTAGTGAAATAATTGTTATTAAATTATACAAGAATCATATATATTTATATGATATCATATATGATCTTTTAACTTTGCTTTGTTAATAATGTCTTAGTATTATCGTTGTTTCGGGTGTTAACTTACTCGTTTTCTTTAATATGTTTTATTACGTAAGCCAGGTTTGTAATGTATAGGTTGTATATTATTCATATCCAGAATGATATCAAGTCATTAAACATCATTTTTAAATCATCAAATGATAATTATACTTGAATGGATATGATGGAGAATGAATCTCATCGCATTCGTGGAGACGGTAGTCCGTACGTACGCACGAGCGACAATATCATTCTTTTGATATTAAAATAATATATAAATGGATGGTATATCATATATATAGAATCATTAACATGTTATATTTATTATTTAAATGAGTTACACATCATTATTATACCCATCCAATTAATAATATATTTAATAACAATTACACCACGACGTGGAGACGGTAAGCCGTACGTACGCACGTATGGTGACATGTTATTCAAAGGGTGGATATAATAATGAATATGGTTGTACCATATTTATAATAACATCACAGTATATATATGATACTGGATTTATTATTTTAGAATAGTAACAACAAAGGAAGTATAAGTGGAAGAAGAAATGAACTTAGAAAAGGGTGGTGAAATCATTACCTCTTCTTCGGGTTCTTCCTTTTGATTTGATCAAAAGGGCTCCTTAGGTTGGCTTTCTGATCTAACTAAGACAACTAGGTTGTAGTGAGGGAAGTTGGGAGAGTATTTGAGCAGATTTTGGCAAAAACAAAAGGCTTTCAAGGTGTGAAGAAATAAGAAGGAGGAGTGCCCTTTTATAAGAGGGGTGAGGGGCACCTTTGGAAAAGCTAGAAATGTTAATTTATAATAAATTCATTTTCGGTTTCTAATGGCTCCAAAGTTGATTATTCAAAGGTTAAGGTAGGGATAGGTCGCAAACCACTCAACCAATAGAATTTAGACAGGTTTGGGTACTTATATTAACCTTATCTTTAAGTATTAACTCTAAGTTAATTAGTTTCACTTTTACACTGTCTCTTTGTATTTTTATATAATATGGTTAATAAAATTACTATATACATCCAAGAGACCCCCAAGTGGTCCATTAATGAGGAACCTATCATGATATAAGTCTCTTGGCCGAACCTTAGATTTTTAGGAATTTAATATCAATTAATAATATAATATTTGTTTTAAGAACTCTTTTATGTCAATTTTGACACTATTCAATAGTTGATTTTTGTGAAACTCATAACAGATTGATTACTTCGAACAAAGTCCATTAAATCAATCCTAATATATCATATTATTCTAGAAAATTATTTTAATTCATTAAAAGCTTCCTATTATATTTATTTGGGTATTTATAATATCAATTATTTTAATTTTTCACTGTTATAGTAATTACTGCATCATCATTGTGTCATAAATAGAATAAATTATTTAATGTCTAAAAATTATAAATAAAATATCATTATGTAGGAAATTGTTTTATATTTCTAATGAATATTTATAATCTAAAAGCCAACATATATAACCCTATGTAACAATTGTTTTTCTAAAAGATATATGTTTGTGTCATTTTTGTATTCATTTTAACTTAATTAAAATAAAGTGTCATTATCACTTAAAAGTGGATCCATGGGGTCCCAAAATCGACCCAAAGATGCCTATGGTCGAACATGTATCATCCAATAAGGCTAGGACACGTTTTAGGGTAATTTAGTATTATTATAATATTATTTGTTAACCCGTATTTACCGGATTTACCCTTAACCATGGTAAATAAAATATTTACCGCTGTAATTATTCAAAATGTATAAAAATAAAAGTTACCTATTTACAAAATTTGAACTTCCTGATTCCAAATATGGAATCAATTTTTATAAATTCAAAACACAGAAGTGGCAGAAATTAATTTAAAATTAATTCCCGCTGTCAAAACAAAAAGCGTGTTTTTAAGAGTTAGTAACTATCAAAGATTGACACTTGTTTATGTTCGGTTTAATTGTAAAATTATGTCCAATGACCAAAATTATATTAAATGGTAAACATATATTCTAAATATACTTTAAAACCACTCAAATTCATAATTTATCACTATTAATTATTTTGATTAAAAAAGTTGTTTTTAATTAAAATTTAGCAATTTTTACTATTCCTCAAAATATGAAAGTTATCCAAAATTTCACCTTAGGCTAAATTTGATATTCCTAATCCAAAAAATGAAGTCCATTTTAAAATATAAAATATATATAATTTCAAAAAGTAGGTATTACTATTCATAACGGCTAGTTTGAATGGTTGTGGTGTGTTTGAACTCGAAGTTGCGTACAACATATGGTACTGTATTATTCAAAGGAAAGAGTACCGTGGAAGCTTGGGATGTTTCATTTAAATTTTTTTGATGTCCCCATTTAGTCAAAAAGTTTAAAATATTGTATTTAAAAATGTTTCACTATTAAAAGTTGATAAAAGTGCAATACTGAAAATGAATCTGTTCTTGTATTATGTCTAAGAAACTCATAATATGGATTCTAAAATTAGAAGGATTATATAAAGTTTAAAATTTAGTTAATACTATTCATAACCTCTTTTGAACAGCTTGTTTGGTAAGTCATGGTGTGCTTGAACTCGGTGTTGCGTGTAGTGCAAGTTATTGTATTATTTTAAAGAAATAACACACTATGAAATCTTGGGGTGTTACATATATTGTATTAAAAAAATACACAACATGTTTTAGTAAAAAATCCTGATGTGCAGTATTTGGGTATTGGATTTGGTATCAGAGGAATGGTCTAGAAAACAATGGATATTAAATTTTTTCAATTTATTCTATTGTATTTAATTTTTAACTTATAATTAAATAAGTGCTCATAAGAAAATATTTTTTCATAATTATCAATATGTAAATTCAGAATTATAAGTACAATAAACAAATTGTGAGAGGACAATTCATTTAAGGGGGTAGAATGTAACATCCTGAAATTTTAAAAGGGGAGACGATTATGAATCATGATTAAATGAACTAATATGTAATATGTGTCCCTTATAATATAGCTATTAAAATTAATTCTCCCACTTCTCTATATTGAATTTCAAAAAACAGATATTCATAGTTGCGATCCAAAAGTTATTTAGAGTCTGATAAGACTAACATAATTTTTGATGAATAGTAACCTACCCTTATGAGTAGTCAACTATCATTATTAATAGTCACATAAAATAATGAATATTAACCTCACATATGATAGTATATATCTAGGATTTAATTGATAGTACGATGTACCTATATTTGGGAATTATAAAAATAAATGTTTTAAAAACAATATTTTTCAAGTAGAATATGATTTTAATAAAAAATTAATTAGCTATATTTACCAATTTTGTTTTTATAAAATTGATTTCATTATTTGATTCCAAACTTCTTAAAATGGTTAGGGTGTTTTTATTTTTTTGAAATACTTGAATTTTTTGTGATTATTAAAATGCATTAATTTACTGTATAAATACATTATAATATAAATAATCTATTCCTGACATCACAAGTTATGTAATCACCCAAATCTCAACCTCACATTCCCTATATACTATTCTTGGTCATGTAATCATCATTATTTCTAATATTGGTGGAAATTAATAAACTAGTGGTTAAATATTAATAAAACCCCTCTCACATCACCCTCATTACTTCATACCTATAAAGCTTCAATACTTGCATAAATTCTGCCCAAAGATATTTTATATACCCTCCACCACATCCAATATCTTCTGGTATCATCAAAAGATCAATCAAAGGTTCTTTAAAGAGGATTGATGTGGTAATTCATATATATATATCTCTCTCCATTTAATTTCCTTTCAATTTCACGTTCTTTTGTTAATATCTCACCACCAATCCTAATCAACATGGTATGTTATGTCCCATATCATAGTAATACAGTAATGTTAGGATACTAATGGGAGGATATTTCATCCATCCCCTTTCTCCCCTTCTTTTTATTTTAGAAAGGAAAACATTGATCATGTGGTGTTAATTTTTCACCTTCAAGAACAACATGTTTTCATTCTCCTTTACCGCATTCAGATCTAGACATGAAACCATTTTTAAGGATGAACCAGTTTATTTTATAGGTATAATACCCTCTTTAATGTTCTGGGACTATCTTATGTACATATCACAACATTATTAAAAAAATAAGTTAGTTGTGGTAAAAAAACCATTCGAATTAACCCAAATGATCATCATTAAACTCTTATCTAATGATTAAACCCCGTGAAATATAAAATAATTCATTATAAGATCATTTAAACCCATTTAATATTATTAATAATATTAAATATCAGTTTAGGATGTTTATCCATGTTCTACATGAACATCCATTCATGTGTACAAGTAAACTGTTTATGAAAACTAAGAAAAAGAACACTTCCGAACAATGGATTTAAACTTTATAAATCATCCAAAGGCCCATTAACGAACTTAATAAAACCTTAATAAATATAATTAATGTATAAAAGGTTCTATTATTGTTAATTAATGAATATAATTTGGTTATACATGACATTAAAGTGAAGAAAGCGTTTAGATACATGGTAAGGGGAAAATCTTGATCCCAAATCCCATTCTATCGGTTTTCCCTCTTCAACCCATTTTTTGTATGGATATTACTCAAAAATCATTTTTTCATAATTTTATTACCTTTTTTGGGATATAAATTTTCTCCAATTTATTTTATGAAAAACCCAATGTTATCGAAATGAAATATCATTTCATGTAAAAACATGATTTTTTACTTCTCGAAGATCATTTTACTATTTACTCAAGGTTAATGGTTCTAGGTCAAGAATGATATTCCCTATATATTTTGGGAGCCAAATGTTTATTAATGTATGACTTATTATGTGAAACACATTTTTTTCCATGGCTTATTTTTTTGTTCATGTTTGAAATATTTCAAATGTGGCATTCATGACAATGTAAATGTTATGATGAGATGGGTGCGCCTGGAATTATTGAGCGCAATATGATTGTTATGATTTGACGAGTGCACCTATATTTATACACTGCTCCAATGAATTTGGTAAACTGATAAATCTCATGTGTTAAAGGGAAATTATGCATGAACATGAGGCTAGTATTGTCCAAAACTATGTGTGGTACATAACCAATAATATATGGTGTTTCACTTCTTTTGAATCGCCACGTTCCAAGTCTTATCATAATGTTAGCACTCATGATTATGATCTAATCCTATGTTATTATGATAATGATTATTATCACCCCATGTTATGCTGTTTCAGGTTCTTATATATCCTCATACTAGGCTTTTATCTCACCCCGTTGGATGTATATCCTCAGATGACTACTTGTACTAAAGTGTATTCAAGGTCCAATAAGAATCCAGATAACATGTAATTAAATGAATATATATGTTTCTGTAAAATATTATTTAATGTACTATTTCACCACTCTTCTAGAACCTAGGCAGGAAAATGCCCTCAAATGTATAATATTCTTTGTATTTTTATATTATATTTTATTCAGAAAAAATACCCAACATGTTTTAGAACTAAATTTAGAAGTGTGGGATTAGGTCTTTACAGAGAGAATCCTAAGGTCTCGTGTTTTGAATTGGGGAAGAAATAATTTAATTTTTGTCTTAATTTTTTTTTATTTAATTAAAATAATTAAATTTTCCAAAAAATAAGGGGTGTCATGTTTTGAGAACACATGTTGGAAAACTATGTGCTAAACATGCATGAGAATCATTAAAAGAAGGGGCTCTGCATGGTTATGTCCCACAGTTTTACTAACCATTTGGAAATTGTGAAAATATCCTTTGTCTAAATTGCAGAGCTAGCTACACTGCTTGCCTACAACTAGGGAGCCTTCCCACACGGTATTCACTAATAATGTGCCAGACCATTTTCACTGCTCAGCTTGGGTTTTGGGATCCAAAATAGCCTCATAAACTGATGTAAACATAATGACCTCAAATTGAGTTAATACTATACCATATTTGAACATTTAAACATATAATTGATGGAATATATGGAATCCATACCACAAAGATGAAACAGGTTCATAAAAAAAACACCTTAAAGTAATTCATCCTTGAATTACCCTTCCATGGGTGGTGAAGTATGAACATAGAATAAATCTCACCACAACGACATTAAACTTTCTTCACACTCACAAGTCTCGTCCTACACTCCTATTTATTTCCATAACACCCATACAAGTGGAACATACTGCCCTTAAAGAACTTTCATTTTATGATCCATATTATGTATAGAATTCTCCTCAATGGACACATCATCTAATAACTCAACCTCATCAGGATGAAAGGCATGAGACATTTATAAACAGTATTATAATAGGTGAGAAACATGGAATATATCAAGCATGGGACGATAACTATAAAGTTACTATAAATGATAGGCTACTGACCCGACTCCTTCCAAATATCTAATGGCCCGATTAATCACGGTGAAAGCTTGCCACCTCTTAGTATCCTACTACCCCCCATCCTTGGTGAAACATGAAAGAACAATAAATCAATGACCTCACACTGCATAGGTTGTCTATGGTACCTATAATATGATTTCTAGTGATATTACACCGTATCCATCCACTTCTAAAAAAACTACACCATATTTGTGGTCTCTTGAACAAGATGTGTTCCTAGAAAAACATCATTTCCTACCACTAACCATCACAGGTGTGATCATCATGGATTCCATATATAATCTCTAATGGATCTATCTGAATAGTATCCCAAAAGTTATTTTTTTGAATTTGAATTCAACTTGGGGTATATGCCTCTTTGAAGAACCCCCAATGTCTAGACGCATGCTAACAGTATGTCCCCAATCAGTTGGATCATTAACTTTGATTGGCCATCTGTCTGGGGGTGGTATGCCAGGCTCATAAGAACCGAGGTACCTAACACCCTCAATATCCATTTCTAGAATCATTATGTAAACCAAGAATCCATATTTAAAATTATATAATGTGGGCCCCTTTGGAGTCTTACTCTCTCATTGATATACAACCTCTCAAGGTCATCAACAACAATGGTTTCCTTGATAGGTAGGAAATGTTCAACCTTTATGATCTACTCAACAACAACACATACATCTTTTTTACCTCTAGGTTACAATAATAAACATATCTCAAAATCCATCACAACATCATTCTGATTCCACTCAAGAATGGGAAACTGCTGTAAAAGTCTAACTTGTCACTAGTGTTCCGCCTTCACCTACTGATTGGTGGAAAAAATCATGGTAAAACCAACTACATCCTTTTTCATACTCGGCCACCAGTTCTGATGATGTAAATCCTTATCCTTCTTTCTGACACTAGGATGAACTACCTAGGTTGTTTCATGAAAATCCTACATCAAATCCCCTTGAATATCTGATGATACCCATGTGAAACCATGCACACGTAGAATCTCATCCCTAAATCTAGTCCATCTAGGAGGATGGTCTTCACCATCCATACTCTCCCATATAACACAGATATCAAATTATAATAGAGGTATGATCATAACTATATTTATAAGGTTAGAGGTCACAAATAAGGGTGATAGGATTGTCTTCCGATGGGTTTCATGCACATCTAATGCACCTCAGAGAACAAATCAATAAGCATCCTCTCACTACTGGCCTACTACACTGCCTATATTTGAGTTATCCTATATAGTTCATCAACCATATCATTTCCATTTCCAGGTGTATAGGAAAGCTCAAATTCAAAATACTCTAGGTACTCAACCAACCATTATAGCATCATATTCTGATCATGCTATGTAAATATTTACTTGAGTCTTGTGTGGTCCGTGTAAACCAAAAAATAATCTACCAGTAAGTAATTCCTCCAAAAAAATAATTCTTGTACAACTATACCTAACTCGAGATCATGTGTCATGTAATTTCTTTCATGTGGCCTGAACTTCTGAGACCCATACACGAGAACTCTATCCTCATGAATAAGAAATGCTCCTAACCTGATACCTCAGGCATCATAGTACACAATATAATTTATATTAGGATCTAGAAAAATTAGAATTAGTGCTAAAATGAATCACCATTTCATATCTTAAAATTCCTTCTCACAATAATCGAACCAAAAAAACATCACACGCTTCTTAGTAAGGCCCGTCAAAGGAACACATAAGTAGGATAAGTCTTGATTAAAACACGTATTGTAACCAAGAATCCCTATGAAACTCTATATCATGAATAAATTATTGTGATTCTCCCATGAAACTACAAATATCACCTTCCCTGACTCTACTAATTCTCATATCTGTGAGATTATAAGACCTAGGAAGTGAGTTCGATCCATCAAGAAGTGGAATAATTTGAGCATATCATATAACATATTCTCTCTCATTGAATTCAAAATGATCTCATCATATTTGGAATGGTCATGTGGATTGTGAGAATACACCAATATTTTATCCATGAAATCCACCACAATAGAATCTAAATAAAGATAGAAACCATGGTTAATAAATTCCATGAATACTGGTGGCACATTCCTAGGACTAAATGGTATAACCAAATACACATATAGGCCATACCTACAAAAAAAGATGTATGTGGTAGGTCTAATGGTCTAACATGTACATGATTATAACTGAATATCAAATGAATATTTGATAAGACTCAATATCCTCAGATCTGTTCGAAGAGATCATCTATCTATGGTAGAGGATACCTGGTCTTAACCATAAACTCATTCAATAGAAGGTAATCTATAATAGTCTGATATTTTCATTCTCTTTTCCTCAAAAAGGAATGACTAACCCCATAGATATATACTGGGTCAGATAAAACACTTTTACTTTAAATCATATAGCTACCTCTTGAGCTCTTACATCTCAGTTGTATTCATCCAATAAGGAGGAATGGATATAGGTGACGCTCATGATAGTAGAATTATAGAGACATAAACCACTCTCAATTGATGTTAAAATAAATAATAATCTAGGAAAACATCCTTAAAACAATCAAACTATGGTGGGAAATATGCTTGACATTTTTTCTTATCATCGTGATATAAATTTGAATCTTGGTCTATCATCTAACCCAACCCATGATGTTGTAGTCTAGCTTGACATTCCTTGAGATCACATTCACCCTTATGAATGAACACTCCTCCCTCTAGTGATTTATGGATCACCCATCATTAATAGAAATCAAATAAATCATTAAAGGTAACCAAATAGTCCATCCCTAGAATGATTTAAAACCCCGTCATATGGATGACAATGGGGTCCCATAAGAAGTGAAACCCACCATCCTCAAGGGGGAACTCCATGAGCTAACATACACCCTCTTTTCTAATGCCCATTGGAGCAATAATCATCATAACATCTTCAATAGTCTTGAAACTGAGTCCAATGCCCTCTATATGAGGCACATATATATGGCTACGTGAATCCCTTATATCAAAAAGTATAGAAGCTAAAGAAGGTTCTACTAGAATTGTACCTTTGATAGTAGAGGTTCTTCGATCCATCTCCTCATGGGTCTATTGCACTATGTATGGCTATCCTGAACCACAACCCTGTGATGATTCGTAGATACCCTGAGAAGAACCACCACAGTGTCATTATGGAACTGGGGTCTGACTACTATAGCCATGACCACCTCCTCAACTGTATTGGCTAGATGTATTCCATCACCCTACTGAGAGAGATGTTACTGAACCTACTATGGATTTGGAGTCATTGGAAACCATCTCTCACCGGCTTCCTGTGAAAAAAATATGTAAAATTGAGCTAGATGGTCCATCTTTCTATAGGAAAGACACTCGACTAGTTATCTCATACACTATAGCCTCATATATCACAAACTATTGAATTAGTAACACCTTTCATTGATACCTATGTGTATTCATGGATAGCTAAAATCACAGAGTGGATGTCCCAATACGATGCTTCCTACTATCAGGTGATGGAGTTCCAGATCTCAGTGTAGAACAACCATGGATCGCTCCACCACCCTCTATCAATTATGCTCTATGATAGGATCGTTATTCAATATCCCATAAATGGTAGTCATCCTAATTATATTCATCTATTATTATATGTCATAACTAATTCCATCCGTGAATAAACTATATTTTGATAACTTTTCACCCATAAAATTAGGTTCAAAATGGTGGATAATAGAAAACTGGAGCCGAATAGTCCATAACTTATAGTGAGACCTAATATAGATGTCAAAATGTCTAGGATTTGTTGGTCATCAATGTCTCAGTATTGAAATAATCATTTTAGGAGGTATGAAAGTACCTATATTCCATTTCCTTATGACGATCCATCTGAATGATAAAAACCCAAAATCTCATTTAAGAATCACAGATAATATACACAGTGTGCATAAACCTCATCTTAGGTGGCATATAAAGATTCTCAATGATATATTTAATGTCATCTATCTATATCATCACATCATGTGGTCTACCATCCCTTGAAAACATCACCTAATTCTTCTACTGCAACTCTCATGTAAAATCTTCCATAATTTGGGATAGTCATGGTGCTCCCTAAACGACATTCATAAAGGATAAAAATGGATAACAGAAAAAGCATCAACACCTATGTCTGGTAAAATAGACAGTTTCATAGATGGTAATACTAGAATATTAATTGGTATCTCATGGACAACCAAGTTTTGAGTATGATCATTACCACTCTCCCATCGTATGAATGGTGGTCAACATGGTGTCTTGCCTCTAGAATTTCCAAACACATACCTCATCTCATGATCAGTATGATAACTTGTAGCTGAAAAGCGCATATAGTTAAATGGGATAGGTACAAGCCTTCCAATATAATAACACACCCCTCTGCCTACTCCATGAGTTATGTCTAGGAAACACAAATATCATATATAAGAAAGATATAATACCTACTTCCCACTAGTAAGGTTGGTTCTAGGTCATATTCTCTAAAATTAGCCATTTTGGTTCCCATTTATAATGAATATATATATTCAAGCTCATTCAAGTTAATTCACAGTTCACCTTCATCACATTTCATTTTAATTTTATCATGATTGAAGGAATGGTTTGGATATTTCTGATCAAAGAAGGCCCGTAAACCTATAGAAAAAAATTACAAAATCCTCGTATTACACACTATATCACATTTCAAATACCATTAAAAACAATAGAAAAATATACCACAACACATAACAGAATAGCTTGAAAAAAATGTATCCTAAATGACATGGCATAATGTATGGAAAGTGATTATAAAAAGTGCCTATATGATTCCTGAGATGGAATACCCTCATCTGACATGGTTAAGACAGAGTATAACGAGAAATCACATCAAAAATAACAAAAAAATACAAGTACATCACCCAATGGTGGAATCAAATCTACAATATACGTCAAAATCGTGAAGTCAACAATTCAATTCATGGAAATTTATATTTTTCATTTATGTGTGCTAGCAACACCCCGACACAACTCATTACAAAATTCCTGGTCCTTAATACCACCTATAGTTTTCTCAAAACAGTAATAAAAATCAAATAAGAATCCTTTTATAAAACATTGTAACATATCTAGACCGGATGCCGCTCAATAGTGCCCAAGACCGGTGGGTCACATGGCCTAAAATGCATCTCTCCAAACACCAGAGGCTACCGACTAGTTGTGAGGGCCTATATGAGCCAGTGGGGAGACCATTCCCTTATCACCAGAGTGTAGAATGTGGGAATATCAATCAGATTCAAATAGTATAATTAGTAAAACATATAGATTATTAGGTAAATAGTGTAAGACTGATGATATATAATAATAGAAATCATATCATATAAAAATTATGACACATGTCATACGTCTCTAACAAATTTGCCAAAAAATGTACAAAATAGTCATATTCAATACATGTAACAAAATGAAAAAAATATCCAAATGTATCACTATAGCATCAAAATCCTCGGCTTTCTCCAATGATTTCATCCTACTATGTAGAAAATAAATTACATCTAGTAGGGAACTTTCTCTTATTAACATCTATTATAATATAATCAGTTTGAGTCCCAAAAGGTGTCCCAAACAAGGAGTGAGTCCAAATACAAGTAGGAAAACACCCATGGTCTATTCCAATGAGTCAGTGAATATATATAACAAGTGTGAAGGAAGATTTATTACATATAAATGAATTACAAAAAATCAAATATTCTACAAGTCCTCATTATAATTTAAAACTATTTCATTTTATCAATTTCACATAACAATTAAATCTCGTTGAATATATATGTCATTATAGATGGACCAATTTATATATTTCCCCATGTTGTCATGGTCAAAATTGATTCCTATGAAGGGAATCTAATCGTATAAGATAAGGTAGAATATAAGCATGTGATTTTGATCAGCAAATGGGTTATAACAAGAAATTCATTACATATTCAGTTTAGAACCTGATCCCAACCATGAAATTAAACTATTATAATTCACATATCACGAAAAGTATAATGTAAACAAAGACAGTAGAATCCCATTAATGGAGAACCTATGAGGGACAAAATATGGATCTAGGTGTGGTATAAAGTGTTACTAATTGAGTCCATCCAATGAGGTCCTCTAAGGGAGCCTAAGTTTCTCCCATGGCATAAGTATTAAGTTCAATTTGAGTATGTATGTGGAATTATCATATGAATCTATGAAACAATGGATATATATTTATATAATGCCTCAAGGAGTATATCCATGGAATCCTTCATTTGGATCCCTGTAACACCCATGACATGATCATGGTTCAATCCAATTGTGTCCGTCCATGGTATTCTAACATGAAACCACATATCAGCAATGGCATATAAGCTATTAGTATAATACATACATTTCTGTCATTAAAATATGGTCCCATGTATCACCCATGGACAATAATCATTTAACCAATTTAATTTCATTTACACAATCCATTTAACATGTCATGGTAAAAACCAAGGGAATCCGTTTCAATCTCACATCAGAAGGGGACTGAAGCTTTGGAAAAACAAATTAATCATTGCCTTTCAATTAATCAAGAGGTAATTTTCAATATTAAATTTATCAAATACATAAAAAACTATCACATGGATTAGATATCATTTAATATAAGTGGATAAATCAATGAAAACAGAAATTCAAGTCAAGACCACTAATACATTGAATAACCTCTATTTAACTCACATGAGGATAAAAATAAAAGTGTGAATCAAGCCTAAAAATGAAAATTACGATTCAATAAGATATGAATACAATGGAAAAGGGTAATTATAACTCATCCCAACCTACTAATTCATTCAATTACAATTAATTAATTTTGAAATTCAATTTATAGCTAATTCCACATTATAACATCCCATGTGAAGGGGAAAAGGAGAACCTACGGGTTTCCAAGTGAAAAAGACACCAAGAGGTCCATTAAACATCCTAACAAACCCATGTGGTGGTTCCCATATAATTAAAGGTTCTAATATTATAATAATTATAACCAACCACTTTAATGGTATAAGTCAGGCCTAATAATTATAGGATGAATTTAAATATATGGGGATGCCTATAAAATGGACTTGTGACAAAAAATATATATTAATATATCAAAATTAACAGAAATGGATGAGAAGTCCTACCTTAGGACTGTAGTAAACAGTTCGTCTAGTATCATCTCTAGATTCAGCTCTGATTGGGTGAAAATTGAATAACGGACGCAGAACTGAATAATATAGAAAATCAACTTGCGGCTAAATAAAGAAACTAATATATGGAAGAATTATGAACGGAAAAAATAAGAATTCATACCTTAACATTCTAGATTCAGTGATAAAAATAGCTGTTAATTTGGTTATCATACAATGTACAGACCTAAATTCCAAGAATAGCCATGGTGGATACCATCCCAAGATCTTCTTTTTTGTGAAGGATAAGAGAGTACCTAATTTAGGTTTTATAAAATATTTTTAATTATATTAAAATTATTAAATTTTCATAAAATTAAGAGGACACACAGTTTTATCACATGGTTTTGGAAACCATCCTCCATCTATTACTAAGAACCTATAGAATAAGGGGCACCACATGGTTACCAATCATGGTTTTACTAATAGTGTTGAAACCATGAAAAATGACACTGTCCAAATTACAGTTGTAGTAGTACGGGTTTTCCAAAACTATGAATCCATCCTATTAGGTTTGTAATAACCATGAATCAGGCTATTTTCACACCTCATATTTGGTTCCAGGCCCAAACCATCCCCAAAAACCATTAACCTCATTAACCTAAAATGGAATTCATATTAAGCCGTACTTAAACAATTAAAGAGAGAATTGATAGTAAATAAACAATACATACTTAAAAGTGGAACTGGGTTCTTACATCATTATATTAGCATTATTATTTCGTATATAACATATAAATTTTCTATTATAATCCTTAATTCATTCCATTTAATGTGGGAACATATCACATCTTTTTGAGGAGGCAGTGGTCCCAAAATCCTCAAATGAATTAGTTTTTTCCCAAAAAATGGAGAGAATGAAGGTATATGTTATATAATAAATCTAGAAGTATAAATACATCATAAATATAATATATATAATATCAAAATATTTTTCCCATCGTGGTATCCAACATTGAAATATGGGAATAGAAGAACCAATGGCATTAGTGCGTGAGGCGATAGTCCGCTTTACATGTGAAAGATGATTGTGTATACCAATTTATGGACGTGTGTGTTAGTGTAGGTCATACCCATCCAATAATTACATATTAGTATATTAATCACAATAAGTATATCATATTAGAGTGGAATAATAAGAATTTAAGCGGTGGAGAAATAGGAAAACCCAATTTTTGGTTGAATGATGTTACCTTCTTTTTGGGTACCTCTTTCTGGTTTTCACCAAAGGGCATCCTTGGATGGATTTATACAAAAAGTGATGCCTCTAAGTTTAATTGAGGTAATTAAAGAAGATATTTTTGTAGGATTCTTTTTAGCCAAAGGTCTTGCGTTGTGTGATGATGTGAGGAATGCGAGTTATCTTTTAATAGTGTAGGCGTGTCATTCCTCTAAATATAAAAATGTAAACACGATTAAGTGGTCTCCCATAAATCATGTGACTAAAATAATGGTCTATTTTATATAAAATGGAGTTTATGGTAGAAATATGGCTAGAGAAATTCTTTTCTACATTTTTCTAGGTTATTGGACCGGTATGATAATGTTCAACCACTATGTACGATGGCTTTTTCATTTATCAATATATTTAATTTTAATTACATTCACTATTATTTTTGTCTAAAACTATTTTGAACATTATATGTAATATATATAATGATTATTTCAACTACGGAATAAATTATTTTAAATTCTAAACATTGTTGTTGTATAAATTAATATGAAATTAATCCTACATATCGGATGAGACACCATGTTTTTAATGATGTTCCAAGGATTGATATTTTTTTATATCCAATTTCAATATATAATTGATTCGAATTATCCAAATTGTATTAATAGAACTATAATTGATCTAAATATAATTTAGAAAAAATTTAGAATAAAATTTAATTATTATAATACATTAGATGAAAATGAAATTTTCAACTAAAATTCAGGGGGTTTTCACTATTCATCAAAAATAAAAAATTCTCCGGAAAATACAAAAACAATTCCCAAAGTATAGTTTTGATTTTAAAATTAAAAAAATGAATTTTTTTTTTTCAAAAAAAATTATGAAAGTGTTAGAAATAATATTTAATGAATTTCCTCCATTTAACGGTGGTAAAATTTCCATTTCTAAAGAATATATATCTTTATGCGTAAAATAAAATTTTGTGTCGTATCTTCTCTAAAAAATAAGATGAATATTAAATAGTTTAGTAATTATATTTTATACATACATATATATATATTCATATTTCAATAAAATGAATTATCAAAAGTGTTTTAAATAATTTATTAAAGTAAAACGTGTTTAATTTCATAAATATTGTTTTCCATCAAAATATTTCTAATATTTTCAAAATGATTTTATTTTCATTTCTAGTTAATTAGTCACCGAATAATTCTTATTATGTACACGTGGAAACATATTTTGATAATTAAATAAATCTAACTCATCAATTCCATTCCAATTGTTCAGAAAAAATGATTATAATATTATAATAATTGTGTTAATAGTACATATTAGTATTGTAAAACTAGGTCTTGCATGTGACACAAGCTATTAATGGAACTCATATTTGTGTGCAACACAAGAAAATGTAATGTTTATTTATCCTAAAGATAATATAATTTTTGTTTGTGCCACATGATTAACATGGTGTTGCAAGAAATTTTAACCAATCATAGCGACTTCATATAACACACGGAATATTCAGTGTTGCATGAAATGTCGAATATGAAAAAGATTAAATTAATTAAAAAAATATTTAAAAAATATTGGGGTGTTATATTCCCAAATGTTTGGGTAAATTCACATGAATATTTTCAAAAAAGCATTAAAAACTCCTACATACACTTCATCCAACCACATAATCAATGCTATAATTATTACATTAAGGGTTAAAAAAGTATATAATCAATATGATGATCCCACTTGCTAAAAAAATGTTACACACTCCCCATCCACATGAAATAAGGTCACCCATAAATTATATCAATAAATATTATTCTCTATATAGTAGAAAAAATATATGATTTTAAAATAAATCATATAGTTTTGTCCATATTATAATATACTCAAAAATCAATTGATATTCCATATCATTCATACAATGTAATGATACAACTATCAAAAACTAGACTAATTAGCAATGGGAATAGATAACAAAATTAGAATATAATTTCTATTTACTATATATCCCTATGAATGATCTAAGGTAGCTGAGATAATATCCTATGATGATCCTTTGAAATGTAAAGCATAAACTAGTATAGCATATATATAAATGGATCCTTTATCATTCTATTATAATTTTGTTACCCTCATCTCCATTACATGAATAATATTTTACATACACCTATCCCATGATGCATTTTATATTAGCTTTAACTCTTTCCATCTCATCCAATAGTTCCCAAGGATTATAACTATCTCATGGTTTTAATCTACCTTCATAGTCATATATTGAAATTCCAACATAATGATGGTCTCATAGTTTCAAATATGGTTCGATAATATCATCCCATAAGGTTTCTTATAAATTTTGTGGGGGTATAACAATCACAAGTTACCAATATATTATTGAAAAAATATTAATATTTAACACACGTACTATATATATCTTTTTCCAATAATAAAATAATAAATTATGATATAATTTTTTAAGGATTCATTATAACTAATAACTTAATAGAATTTAGAGAACAATAGTTACGGGGAACTCCTCACTATCTGAATTTTATTGGTAAATATAAACACATGTTTAATAATAAAATATTCATGTACCTTTAGATAAATTCCCAATAATGTTATTTCCATCCATGATAATTTCATCAACATCACCACCACCTCAACCATCTCCCAAATATACATGAACTTATAAAAGAATGTCCTAAATAAAAATTTCATATCTAAATAACTATAAAAATTTATCCCGTTTTTCAATTATTTAGTAAAATTCCATCGTAATTAAAAAGATTTTTTATAAACCATTACTGGAATTATTTTTTATTGAATCACCACTTATATAGGGAGAGAAACTCCAATCATCACACTTAAAAAAATTGAAGATATTAACTCTTTTTACAATATATTCCAGAACATCTACCTTGTAACATCTACCATGTAACATCATATTAATCATCCCAACCAATGTAAAGGACCCACCATATACATGTTGCAACACCAAACAAGTTTATCTATATATTAATTAAATGATAATTCATTAAATAAATAAATAAAAAATTCTTATCTGTTTATTAGTTATTTCTTTTACTTTTGAAGAATACTCCTTTAAAAATCATATAAGGTCAACCTAATTGAATTTCCTTGTATAGGATGAGTTGATGTATGTTTAAACAGGTGATCCTAATATTCCAAAAAACATGAATTGTTTTAGTTCATCATACACCATACATGTCTTCAAATCCATCAATCCTCCAAACCTAGAATATGGATTCTATTTAATTTATAATTTCTCCACATCATTATTATGTCCCTCAATGTATGGAACAATACTATGGATTTTAAAAAATATATGATAAATTTACAACACCATGGAATATAAATGGTTGTTAGTACACTCTTTCTCAATAAAAATTGGTAGAATATAAATCCACTTATGTTGAATCAAATGGATCATACTATTTCCAAGACTTTATCTTAGGTAAAACATAAATATTATTGATTTAAGAAATATTTCCCTTCTAAATGTATGAAATTCGTAGTTGTTCCTACTCATAACTCAGTCCGTATATAAACCATATCCTTGATGCTAATCTACCATGACATGTCTCCAATAAAATTCCAATTAATCTATTAGTAAAACTAACTTTTACTTACCCAAATAATTCAATCAATAAAACACTAGTCGGAAACTAGAATCAAGGGAATATAAAAAAATAATGAGAGAAAAAATCCAAAAAATCCAATTAATGATAATGAAATCTATAAATCATCACCAATACCACCTATATTGACAACCTAAAATCATAATAATTATAATTAAATAATGAAAGTGGTCATTTATCAAAAATAGAAAAAAATATACAAAATAAATCCTACATTATAGAATGTTTCCATGAGTTAATAATATAATTTTTATTCTAAAAAAAGTGCAATAAAATTTTCAATATTGTATATAGTGTTAGGGGAAGGAATATAAGATTACTTAATAGGTTCCTCTCTAGATACTATCATTACAATGTGGTAGGAACATATAAGACAATCAATGAATAAATAATGATTTTACTCATTTCCCATCATATTTCAACTATAAATCAATCTTAAAATATCCTAATTTTCAAAATAAACATACAATATATAATGTTTTTTAGTAATGAAAATAAATCAAATTAGGTTCCTTAGAACAAATTATATATTGACCAAGTAAAATAAAAATAATAAGGACATGTATCATGTCACTATCATCAATTTTCCATATAAATATTCCAAAAAAATTCTTCATCTTCACACTATATCGCTATATTATAACCATATAAAATTGACGCAAACCAACACTACATTGTATGTCATAGTACATCACTTACATAAAATTCTATTACTCCTATATAACAACATTATGAGTAGATGGAAATGATGGAGAGATGCAGTAGTCAACAATCTATATCATCCATATATAATATATTGACTATTTTTATAGAACCTGAAACATCATAAAATATTTATCATATTATCTCACTTAGGTGGTCTTATGTTAATAAAAAAATGGTATAATATTATCACAACCTCATATTATGGTCCCCTTCAAATAAAACCACATATATAAGTTAATATAATCACCAATGTCAATTTTTCTTCATAAAAACCTCTACCAACTATAGTCATCCCATAAAATAAAAAATCATTATAACAATTCTATTTTATAACATGTTTCATATTTCAAATTTTTCATTTATAAAAATATTAATCAATATGATATAACCAAATTATAGATTAATTTCAAAAAAAATTATAATTATATATGAATCTCTTTCTATGTATTTTAATTAAATTTACACTTTATATCTAAAAAATTCGTAAACAATAAATTCATCTATTATAATAATTTTTTTCATTATTTTTTTAAAATAATATTTCCACGTCCTAGCCTATTATATCACCCTAAAAACACCATCAGGACCATAAATACTCATTATCATACCGAATTACATCAATAATTAAATATATTATTACAAACTACCACATGTTGATCAACCTCAATAAACTATCAAAAATATTCAATAAAATTGTTATATTTCATATCATTAACATATCTCTACATGTTAAAATTATTTTCATATTCTATAACTATAAATAATGTGATAATATTATGTAAAATAACATTAATAATAAAATTATATTATAAATAATATATCCATATTAACATATACCTTGAATATTTTTATTTTTATAAATATTTAAAGTAGTAATTATCACATACATTATGAGTCTAAAAATATTATTTCCACAAAAAGAAGTATGTTAAAATATAAAATTATCCAAATCAACTACCTTGAATTCTTTCAGGGAATTATCCATGATGTGTTAGAGGATTAATGGAACAATTTGGTAAATTATGAATAAAATTAAATTTATTTTTTAATTTATAGTCGGATTATTTGTATAGTTGAGTTTATGTCTAGTTATCGATGATATATTTTTGTTTTATAGAATTTGATATCATTGTAGAGAAGACCAGAATTTGATTTTAGATAGTTCAATAAGCGAGAAGGTCATTACGTAGGTGTCAAAATCCTCACATCAAAAAATTTGAATAAAATTTCAAAAATAGTAAAGTGTGACTCATGTTGTCTTGAAAGAATAAGTGTAATGTTTTGTGTGTGTGTGGGTTCAGTTTGGGAAAAAAATCAACAATGTTGACTATTTTATGATTAAATTAAAAATAATATTTTAATTTTTATTTAAATTATGACATCAAACATCATTTATTCTTATACCAACCTTGTTAAATTATGATTTAATAAGTTTAATATCTCACAATCACTAAATATTTGGTTGATAAGTCATCGAATTACATTCTATAAGGAGTTTTGGTGTAAAAAATGATGTGAAATGATCATAAGACTCACTTCACAAATAGAAAATAGTAATAAAAACCCACTGAATAAAGTTTTATATACAAACATTCCTCCATAGTGTGGGAATATAAAAAATTAGTGTGGTTTTTTTGGAAACCATAGTAAATAATATGAAGGACTATATTCAATGAAATAATGGATACCACTAAATATGTATTGATAAATAAATTTTTTAACTATTTGAAATCATGGAATTAAATAACTATTTACTATAATTAATTACTATAATGGAGGTTAATCTCCTTGGAATGACAAAAACGTGTCTAGTGCACCATCACTATAGGAATTAAGGAAAATAAATTAGAAAATTATATTATTAAAAGAACCATATCATTATTTCTGACCACTTTACCATGAGCGTCTCTGAATTTTTTAGTTGAAATGAATTTTTATTAATGACATATAAATCTAGGATGTCCTTCTCACACATTTTTATGTTTGATATCTCTATGTGGATTTCATAGATTCCCCTTTATTTCCAAATGAATTCCATATTACAGTGATCCCTTTAGTACACTCATGTGTCTAATTTTTTAGATCTCATCATCTTTGATAACCTATCTATGTATTTCACAAAATATGTGGATTTTGTATATGATTTTTTAATAAATACTCATAAATTTTTAATCTGTTCTAAATATCATTATTTTACTCTACACAATAGATGATTATTTTTTTATTTAGTGGAAGATAAATTTCTCGATGTTTGTAGAAGAGTGGAATACAATATTATTTTATATTTTTGTCAATTCTTAATTATAATTTCATATATTAATTCCCACATGGAGTGGTTGAGGTTCACACGATACATACATTGAATAATCAATATTAGTTACATAAAACATTTTATACAGGATTCTTAAATTGGGAAATAATAGAGCTTTTATTTTATCTTATCTAAATCTAAAAAACTCACATATATATATAATATTATCATTCACTTGGATGAATTATCATAAATATACTCTTTGGAATAATTTCAAAAACTTATTATTATTATGTATGAGAATATATGGTGAAAAGTATCTGTTAAACCAGTCCATTGATATTTTCAAAAACACTTACTTTATAATTATTCCACTCTATCTATGAAACATAATACATAGTATTTGATATTCAGTTTTGACCAAGGTCAAGATTTCCTATATCCCATGATCTCTTATAAAAAAAATTACAATACTAGAGACTTAATTATTTATAGAAAATCATAATGTTGTGTATATACATGGTGCTAATAATTATCCTTTCAGCATATTATAGTGGGGAAAGTATCACACACATCACTAATCTTCATGGGATTAAATATATTGGGAAAATTAAATTAGCATATAAAAAGTAATTTTTATTTTTAAAATCATAGGTAATATCTTCTCATGATAAATTAACTTATATATGACTACACTTTCGAAATTTTTCAATTATTCCTAATTAAAGACTATAAATTATCCACTTATACCACATAGAAAAGGTTATATATAACGCCCCGAACCCAGTTACCCAGAGTCGGTGCATTATTACATAATATTGGCGTGATTAAAAGGGATAAAATCCAAAAAGACTAATCAATTTTTTAGCCTTGGAAACACTAGATACATTCATAAGCCTTACATTACATCATAAAGTGAAAATCGACAACAACATATTTTCTTTATATCCCCTCATATTATCCCTCCAATAATTCATAAATTACTTACTCATATCCTGGGAAAAATAAAACATTGAAAGGGGTGAGCTCAGATGCTTAGTAAAGATAACAATATAGAGGAAACATTCATAAATAAACATAAACATTTAAGGAAATGTATAACTAAAACAAAAGCCGTTTAAACATGAACTTCTGCATAACATGGAAAAAATAAAATGAAATAATATCATTTAATTATTCACATGGATATTAGACTAGTCGAATAATCACATGAAATATCAATACCCACTTTCATAATGGTGGAATTCCTAATGCTATACTATCATAACCACATAGTCAAGCCCTTTTTCCAAGACTACAAATAAGATTTTGTCAAGGCCTTTTGCCAAGACAATAGTTTGTCTCATGAGACCTACTGATGCATCGAGGTGCTATAACAGCCTCCACCTGTCACTTATTATGTCCAATGCATTCCTCATATGAACAGGTTTAAACATAACATAAACATTCATATTAAAAATACCATACGATATGTCAATAGTTTTCCAAAATCCATGAATGGTATAAAAATAACACATCCACATTCAAACATATCAGATAACCTTCAATAAAATATGGATGTTTTGTATCATAATAAATCAAACTCAAATAATATTAAAATCCATCAAAATATGTTTACATAGATGAAATCAATACTATTTGAGAGAAATATCTATTTTTTGAAATCATTGAAAGTCACACATTTATAAAGGAAGTAATTTAAAATAGATTTTTGAATCAAAGTGTCCCATACTACTTTGAAACATTTTGAAAAGAAATATAATTTCAAACTTTCATGTCCATATAATTAAATCCTTAAAATTAGTTTGAAATAATGCACATTAATTAAAAAAATTTAGAAAGATAAATCCTTAAAACATTTAAAATTATGATCTTGATAAAGAGTACCTTTCACAATTTCATAAAATATTCATTTTGAAATCATTTAAAAGTCACATAATTATAAAATAAAACATTTACTTTCAAAATATTCTCATAATCTTGTAAGGGAAGCTTCGACGCTTTTATAGTAGCAGGAAATAGCTGCACCCTTCGTATAAGTTAAACAAGACATTCTTACCTTAATTTTGTCGAAAAAGGTTAAAAAGGACCTTGTTTGGAAAAAGACAGAGAGATTACCTTATAAATTTCTTATAAAAAGTAAAATAAAGGTATAAAGGACTTTAACCCATATTTTTTAAAATAGTAATAATGTTTTGGAATACATTTCTAAGAAACATGGATGTGGATGATAAAGACACCCCAGTAGATACTTACATAAAAACAACTACAGATAATAAAGAGATTGTGAAATTAACCCTTACCTTGTACTCTTACTTTGTCGATGGTGTGTTATCCTCCTATATAATAGTTAAAACTTTGTTATTAAAATATATAAGAATCATATACATAATTATGATATCATATATGATCATCTAATATTTATTTGTTAATAAAATCTTAGTATTATTGTTGTCTCAGGTGTTAACAAACTCGTTTTCTTTTATATGTGTTGTTACATAAGCCATGTTTGTTATGGATAGGATGTATATTATTCATATCCAGAATGATATCATGTCCATAAACATTATTTTTAATCATCAAATGAGAATTATTCTTGAATGGATACGATGGGGAATGAATCTCATCGCGTTCATGGAGACGGTAGTTCGTAGGTACGCACGAGCGACAATATCAGTTTTTTGATGTTAAAATTATATATAATTGGATTTTATATCATATATAAATAATCATTGTCATGTTGTATTTATTATTTATATGAATTACCCATCATTATCATACCCATCTTAATAATAATGCATTGAATAACATTTACACCACGACGTTGAGACAATAAGCCGTACGTACGCACATGTGCTGACATGTCATTAAAAGGTTGGATAGAATACTGAATATTGTTTTACCATATTTATAATACCCCAAATGTATATAGAAGATACTAGATTTATTATTTTATAATGAAAATAACAAATAAAGAAGAAGTGGAAGAAGAAATGAACATGAATGGGGGTGGTGAAATTATTACCCCTTCTTCGGGTTCTTAATTTTGATTTGATCAAAAGGGATCCATAGGTTGAATTTCTAATATAACTATCGCATCTAGAATCAAGTGAGGGAAGTTGAGTGGATATTTGAGCTGGTGTTGGAAGAACAAAAAGGCTTTGAGGGTATGAATTTTAGAGAAGGGGGATTTCCCTTTTATAAGAGGGGTGAGGGGCACCTTATGAAAAGCTAGAAATATTAATTTATAATAAATTCATATTTGGTTTCTAATGGCTCCAAACTAATCTATTTCTAGGATAAGGTGGGTAGGGGTCTCAAACAACCCAACCAATAGGTTTTAGATAGGTTGGGTCACTTTATTAACCTTATCGTTTAGTTTTAACTCTTTATTAATTAGGATTATATTTACCATCTCACTTTTTATTTTTATATTATATGGTTAATACAATCACTATATACATCCAACCCTTTAATGATATTACTATAATTATATATGTCATTTGGCAGGACATTATATTTTTAGGATCATTATATCAATTAATAATATAATATTTGTATTTAAAACTATTTTATGTCAATTTTGATAGTATATAATAATTTATTTTTTTAAAGTCATAATAGCATGATTACTTAGAAATAAATTCATTTAATCAATACTAACATGTCATATTAACCTATAAAAGTATTTTACGGCATCAAAACATTCAAATTATATTAATTTTAACATTTATAATACCATTTATTTCATTCGTTAAATAATAAGGAAAATACTGCATCATTATTGTGTCATAATTAAATTTAATTATACAATGTATAAAAATTATAAATAAAATACCATTATGTAGGAAATAATTTTATATTTATAATTAATCTTTATAGTCGAATAGATAACATATATAACCCTATGTAAAAATTAGTTTACTAAAAGATATATGCATATGTCATTTTTGTATTCATTTTAAATTAATTAATATAATGTGTCATTTTCACATCAAAGTGGCTCTATGGGGCCCCAAAATAGACCAAAGTATGACCATGGACAGAAATTAATCATTCAATTGGGTTAGGACATGTGTTGGGGTAATTTTTCATTATTATTATATAATTTTTTACACTTATTTACTTGATTTACCCTTTAACAACGGTAAATAAAATATTTACCGAAGTAATTATCCATAATGCCTAAAAATAAAAGTTAGCTAATTAAAAAATTTGGACATCCTGATTCTAAATATGGAGTCTTTTTTTATAAGTTCACAACAAAAAAGTGGAAAAATCTAATTTAAAATTAATTCCCGCTGTCAAAACAAAAAGCGTGGTTTTATGAAATAATAACTATCAAAAGATTGACACTTGTTTATGTCCAGTTTAAATGTGAAATTACATCCAATGACCAACATTGGATAAAATGGTAAAAATATAATCTAATTATTCTTTAAAACCAATCATTAGAATAATTTATCACTATAAATTATTTTTATTAGAAAAGTTGTTTTTAATTAATATTTAGTTTTTTTTCACTATTCATCAAAAATTGGATGTTCTGAGAAATATACCCAAAATTCATCCTATGATAATTTTGATATTAGAAATCCAAAAATGAAGTCCAATTTTAATAATAATATTTATAAAATTTTAAAAAGTGGGTATCACTATTCATAATGAATACTTTGATTGGTCGCGGTGTGTTAGAATCTCGAAGTTGCGTACAATGCAAGCTTTTGCATTATTCAAAGGGAAATTTAGCATGGAAGATTTGGGTGTTACATTCTACAATCCTTCAAATAATTGCGTCCTTGCAATTTAAAATTGTTCATTGAAAATAAAAGGTTGAAAATAGAAAATACCTTTGTGGAAAACCCATATCAAAAATAGGGTTAATATAATTTTGTTTTAATACGATGGAAAGGGAAATGAAAATTTCACCACCAAATTAGGGTTTAGAATATGAGGGAATTTGTGGAAATTATAGACACAAAATTAGTGGAAAAAATTAAATATTTATAGGGAGTGATTGAGGTCATCAATCACAAACTAGTGTAAAATTTAGGGCCTCATAGCCATCAATCTATGATGATTTATAATATAATTAGTTCAAAAAAACATAAGGTATTAGGATAAAAAAAATTTGGTTTTAAGATCCCTTACCTAATTTTTAAGAATTAATTTCTTCATAGAATATGAGAAATATATATATATATATAAGACAAGTAGATTTTCATCCTTCAACTAATTTCTACCACAAACTCATCTTTCACACTATAAGATAATAGAACACAAAAATGTTATATTTATACTAATCGTATAAGGATCTATTAATTTATAATTCATCTATAAAAACCATAAAAAACGACATTATACACTCCAGGGACTTCACGTAGTCCAGTGGTAGGCAATAAATCTCAATCGCACTATGGTTGTGGGTTCGATTACCGCATATTTGTCCGACGCGATGGGTTGTCACACGGTCTGCATGTTGTCCTATTTATAAATATTCTACAATAATCTCAAACTAGAATTATCCAAAATACTTCTGTCCAAACTCACAGTCCAAAATTTATACAGAAGGTAAACACAATGAAGATTCTTGTTGCCGCATAATAACATGTTGAAACATTCATCATGTATTCTTTTAAAACACTCCAACATCCTGAATTACCATAAAACCATATTTATTACATTCATTCTCCCTTCTTCCTTATAGAATACTGGATATACTTCATCCATCCAAAAATATTGTAAACTCTATCAATGACAGAATATACAAATCATTAATCAGTTTTAAGGTAGTAAAGAATATCCAATATAATTTACCGAAATTAACCATCCCTTATTCTAAAATTAGTACCTCAATATTAGAATCATATTAAGTTTTATCTTTTCTTCAAACATGTAATTTCCAAAAAGTTTCACTTGCTGTAGGGTCTATTTTCTTAGTATAATAAAACCTTAAATTCTCAATGAAATTGTACAACAGTACAAGCCTTATTTATTTCCATAAAATCATTGATATAACACTTATATGAAATAATTCTTTAATAACAACATAAGAACACTAGTCATTCCTCATAATATGTTGTAGTTTCATAACATGATTATTATCCAACATCATCATTTTTGGCATAGTATGTTGACTGGGAAATGGTTCGCGTAGTGTCCAAACTCCTTGTAGATGAAGCATTTTACATTTGAAACCTTTTTCTTAGACTTGCAGTCACGTACATGTTGTCCTTTTTCTCCACACTTATAAAAAACTCCCATTCCCTTCAGGAAAGTTCCAGGGTGTTTCCTCCAATTGTTATCACATATGGGAGAATTCTTCTTTTCCCGATTCCCTTTATCCATCTTTCTCTCTTCCATCCTTTTCTTCTCTTGCTTCCCTTCAAAGCCATAGGACTCAGAGAATTATTTACTTATCTTTTTATCACATGATACTATTTCTTCATATGTTTAGAATACATGGGAGACAATTTACTTTCAAAATGTTGGATTAATACCGTGAATGATATGATCCTTCTTACTCTTTGGATCAAACTTATTGTGCAGTTCACATTCCTTCTTACTGGGCACCATTTCTATACAATGGAATACACTAGGTCAGTTTATTAATTATAATGAATAATTTCAAACTATTAAAATACCTAACACAAATTTTGAAGTTTATGGATATAATCCATAATCATAAAAATATTTTATTTGAGTAAGTATATACTCATATACCATTCATAATGGTTTGTAATGAAAATGATAATTAACCTAAGCATATCCTCTGGGAGTGTCGTAACCAAGAGTGCAATAAGGCCCGTTGACGTGCACCAATTCCCATTCAAGTCTAGCTCATAGTGGTGTTTTCGGGTTTTACACCTAGGTACATCTGTGCCAGTTCCGCCTATACCAGCTCGTATTTAGATAGGGATGTATTTCTCGAAAAACTCACAAAATCTCTACACTACCAAAATTCTAGGAAGCTCTTATATACTAATCCTCAAAGTCCATCTTATTTATATGTGTATTAATTAGAGTTTATATAAATCTAGCTCCCACAATTTGTATTAAAAATCCCCTGATACCAAATGTGACGCCCAGAATCCAGTTACCCAGAGTCGGTGCATTATTACATAATATTGGAATTATCACAAGGGATCAAATCCCGAAATACCGGTTAGTTTAGTAGCTTTGGAAACACTAGATACATACATAAGCATTATGTTACATCATAAAGTGAAAAACTACAACAACATATTGTCTTCATATCCCCTCATACTATCCCTACATGTTATTCAAAAAATACTTTTTCAAAACCTGGGAAAAATAAAACATTGAAAGGGGTGAGCTCAACTTCTCAGTAAGGATGTCAATATACCAGAAACATTCATAAATAAACATAAGATTTTAAGGAAATGTATAACTAAAACAAAAGCCTTTTAAACATGAACTTCTGCATAACATGTAAAAAATAAAATGAAATAATGTAATTTACTTATTCACATGGATATTCTACTAGTCGAATAATCACATGCAATATCAATAACCACTTCTGTAATGATGGAATTCATAATTACTGACTATCATAACCACTTAGTCATGGCCTTGTGCCAAGACTACAAATAAAATTTTGTCAAGGACTTGTGCCAAGACACTAGTTTGTCTCATGAGACCTAACAATGCATCAAGGAGCTATAACGGGCTCCACACATCACTTACTAAGTCTAATGCATTCCTCATATGAACATGTTTAAACATAACATAAACATTCATATTAAAACTAGCATACAAAATGTCAATACTTTCTCCATAATCCATTAATGGAATAAAAATAACACATCCACAGTGAAACATATCACAAAACCATCAAAAAAATATGAATGTTTTGTATCATAATAAATCAACCTCAAATATGCTTAAAATCCATCAAAGGATGTTGACATAGAAGAAATTAAAACTATTTGAGAAATATATCTCTTTTTTTGAAATCATTGAAAAGTCACACATTTAAAAAGGAAGTAATTTAAAAGATATTTTTGAATCAAAGTGTCCCATACCACTTTGAAACTTTTTGAAAATAAATATCATTTAAATACATTCATATACATATAAATAAATCCATAAAATCATTTTGAAAACATGGACATTAATTAAAAAGATTTAGAAATATAAATATTTTAAAAATTTAAAATTATGATCTTGATAAAGACTACCTTTCATAATTTCTTCAAATATTTATTTTGAAATCATTTAAAAGTCACATAATTTTAAAAGAAAACATTTACTTATAAAATATTCTTATAATCATGTAAGGGAAGCTTCAACGATTTTGTAATGGAAAAATGTATCCTCACCCGCCGTATAAGTTAAAAAAGACATTATTACCTTAACTCTGTCGAAAAAGGTTAAGAAGGACCTTGTATAGAAAATGACATAAAGATTCTTTTATAAACATCATATAAAAAGTAAAAAAAGGGTATAAATGAAATTAAACCATATTCTGTAAAATATTAAGAATGTTTTGGAATAAATTTTTATGATACATGGATGTGGATGATAAAGAGGTCCCAGTAGATACTTATGTAAAAACAACCTCGGATAATAAAGAGATTGTGAAATTAACCCTTACCTTGTACTCTTCCTTAGTCGATGGTATGTTAACCTCCTTTATAACAGTTAAAACATTGTTATTAAATATTACAAGAATCATATAAATAATTATGATATCATATATGATATTATAATATTTCTTTGTTAATAAAATCTTAGTATTATCATCTTTTCGTGTGTTAAATTACTCGTTTTCTTTTATATGTTTTGTTACATAAGTCGTGTTTGTTATGGATAGGTTGTATATTATTCATATACAAAATGATATAAAGTCCCTAAACATTATTTTTAATCATCAAATTAGAGTTAGTCTTGAATGGATACGATGGGGAATGAATCTCATCGCGTTTGTGGAGACGGTAGTCTGTATGGACGCACGAGTGACAATATCATTATTTTTATGTCAAAATAATAAATAATTGGATGGTATATCATATATAAAGAATAAATATCATGTTATATTTATTATTTATATTAATTACACATCATTATCATACCCATCCATATAATAATATATTGAATACCAATTACACCACGACGTGGAGACGGTAAGCCGTACGTACGCACGTGTGGTGACATGTTATTAAAAGGATGGATAGAATATAGAATATTGTTGTGACATATTTATAATAACATCACAGTATATAGATGATACTGTAGTTATAATTTTAGAATGGAAATAATAAATAAAGAATAAGTGGAAGAAGAAAGGAACTTGAATGAGGGTGGTGAAATTATTCCCTCTTCTTCAGGTTCTTCCTTTTGATTTGTTCAAAACGGCTCCATGGGTTGGCTTTATGATAAAACTAAGGAATCTAGAATTAATTAAGGGATGTTGAGAGGATATTTGGGCAGGGTTTGGCTGAACTAAAAGGCTTTGAGGGTATTAATTTGAGAGAAGGGGGTGTGCCCTTTTATAAGAGGGGTGAGGGGAACCTTAGGAAAAGCTAGAAATATTAATTTATAATGAATTCATATTCGGTTTATAATAGATCAAAACGGATTTAATTCTCGGATAACATGGGGAGGGGTCGAAAACCACCCAACAACTAGGTTTTAGAGAGGTTTGGGACACTTTATTAACCTTATCGTTTTGTTTTAACTCTTAGTTAATTAGTTTGGCATTTAACATGTCACTTTTTATTTTTATATTATATGGTTAATACACTTACTATAAACATCCAAGAGACATCCGAGTGGTCCATTAATCATATAACTATCATTAGATAAGTCCTTTGGCCGAAACAATGATTTTGAAGATCGTTATATCAATTAATAATATAATATTTTTTTTAAAAACTATTTTATGTCAATTTTGACACTATTGAATAATATAATTTTTTAATGTAATAACAACATGATTACTTCGAAATAAATTCATTCAATCAATAGAAACATGTCATATTAACCTATAAAATTATTTTATGGAATCAAAACATTCAAATTATATATATTTTAACATTTATAATACCATTTATTTGATTCTTTCATTAATAAGGAAAATAATACTTCATTATTGTGTCATAAATAAATTTAATTATTCAACGTCTAAAAATTATAAATAAAATACAATTATTTAGGAAAGATTTTTAGTTTTATAATGAATATTTATAGTCGAAGAGATAACATATATAAATCTATGTATGAATTATTTTACTAAAAGTTATATGCTTATGTCATTTTTGTATTCATTTTAACGTAATTAACATAAAGTGTCCTTTTCACTTACAAGTGGCTCCATAAGGTCCCGAAATCGATCCAATGATGCCCATGGTTGTACATTAATCATCCAATAGGGTTAGGACACGTTTTGGGGTAATTTTATAATATTATTTAATTATTTTTTACCCTTATTTACCTGATTTAATCTTTTACCACGGTAAATAAAATATTTACCAAAATAATTATTCATAATGTCTAAAAATAAAAGTTACATATTTAAAAAATTTGGAAATCCTGATAACAAATATGGAATCCATTTTTCTAAATTCACAATATATAAGTGGTAGAAAATAATTTAAAATTAATTCCCACTGTCAAAACAAAATGCGTGTTTTTATGAAATAATAACTATCAAAAGATTGACACTTGTTTATTTCCAGTTTAAATGTGAAATTACTTCCAATGACCAACATTATATTAAATGGAAAAAATATAATCTATTTATACTTTAGAACCACTCATTAGTATAATTTATCTCTATAAATTATTTTTATTAGAAAATTTTTTTAATTAAAATTAATATTTTTCTCTATTCATCAAAAATTGGAAGTTCTCTGAAAAATACAAAACATTAACCCTAAGATAATTTTGATATTCCAAATCCAAAAATTACGTTCAATTTGAATAATAAAATTTATAAAATTATAAAAAGTGGGTATCACTATTCGTAACGACTTATTTTTTTGGCCGTAGTGTGTTAGAATCTCAAAGTTGCGTACAATTAAAGCTATAGCATTATTCAAAGGGAAATGTACCATGGAAGCTTGGGGTGTTACATTATATATAATATTTTAATTAAAAAATCATAACAAATTAATATTCATATATGTTATGAATAAGTGTAATTTACAATTTTTACTGAATAGTAAATTTCATTTTTATATAATATATCTTTTTAAAAGCTATCAATTATCCATACATCCATTTTATAATCTCCTATAAATTACATAAAATTTTAATTTTTAACTCATATCAATGTAAGATTTCATGATACCAAATCAATAATGATTAAATTATTTAAAAAGATTATTAGAAATCATTTTTACTATTTAATTTTAGAATCATTACTATGACTCAAATATATTATTTCAAATAAAGGTAAAATAAGGAAAAATTTTCTATAAAATCATAAAATAAAATTTTATTTTTTTGGCATGATCACTCCCAAACATAAATAAGAACATTTCCACATGTTCATAAGGGTTCCACTTTCTCTCAAGTGAAATTATAAATTTTATCATTGTAAATAGAATGGAATTTATTATTATTATTATTTTCATAAAGTGGAATAATTAAAAATCTCACTTACATAAGTTCATTATTCCAATGATCCATTCAAAAATCTTGGAATCTTTCTATATGATATTCATATATATAGTATATTCCTTCTTTAAAATGTATTTAATTCCCCAAATTGTCCCTTCCTTTTTTAATTTTTTATATACTTTATTTTCACCATCGATGTATTATAAATGGAGTTATTAGGTTAGTACAAATTAACCTATGACGAAACAATCCAAAGGGATAAGTCATCCCCTAATACTAATGATAATAAATATTGAATAAAACTAGCACCTTTTCAGCCAACTCTCTGGTCACTCTATCTCTTATTTAATGTATAACTCACACACATATGAGATTTTTTAACTTATGAATACTTATATATCAATTTAAATCTTTCTGTAATATACCATATCATATGTTCTATAAAAATATAATTTATTATCATTACATAAGTTTTTAATTATCTAGAGTGGATATAATACCGTTGGAAATTAAAATTCTCCCATTTTCCCCATGTTATAATTTTTATTACACCAAAATCATTCCTTTTGAAGACATTTATGTAGTTCTAAATAAAATTATCATTGTGTTTCTTTTGGTGAATTATTTATTCATATCATTTTTGGGGAAGTTATATAAAAATTCATACTCCAGTTTCATTATGTTTACTGACATGATCACATAAAAAGGTATATTGGTAAAATTATTTATATCTTAATAAAATTTTTACACATTTCTACACTAATCATAGAGTATAATTATAATAAATCATTGAATAAAATTATCAAATAATAAAAAATATATTATTTTGGTGTTATGAAAAGTTTATAGAAGTAGAAATCTTGGTATTTATTATTATTATATAGAATAAGGAATGTTGGTATTCTCCATGGATATTTTTTAAAAATATTGAAGACATTTCATTAGTAGATTTCAATTAAACTTAATGTGTTTTTATGATTATGATCATTTAATATCACCTAAACTAAATGGAAATGCATTAGTACATGTAAATGGATAAATCAACCTATAATGAAACCTATCATTTATGTGTTTCATCCTAGATGGGGAAAATAATATATTTTTTCACAAACATGGATATACTTAATCTGAATTAGTTTTTCATGGACTGACAATGTCTTCTACTAGTATACTAATGATTTGAAAAAGTACTACATTATTAGATAAACTAGATAGACCATTCAGAAAAATCATAACTTTATAACAATAATAAATTTTATTTTCCCTTGTTTTACAATCAAATCATCACATTATATAAGTTTAATATGAATGTGAAACCATTATTAATTTTAATCTATATGAATACATACCTAGGGGGTTTCATGATATTTATATATATACAAATATTATTCTATATTTTATTACCAATATTATATATTAAGGATAAAACTCTTTTTCGTACCTTTTTTACTTCTCTATTCGATACCTCAACCTAAACATTTTATCATGATTAGTAGTATGTATTAGTGTTCTACTTTACTCATTATATTTTCCTTAGTGTATTAATACTTTAGTTTTAGAATAGTGATCCCTGATCTATTATGATTTTACTAGGAATCATTAACCATTATTAATGGGTGACCCAAGATAATCAATAACATTTCATGAATTGTTATTTATTTTTTTCAAGGGATTTCCCCCATTGAGAATCATAATCTATATTTTGCTAAGCATATGAAAATCTAAAAGAAATCAGAAATGTTACTTTGAATTTAATACCCTATTATTCAATAATTCTATGAAAAATAATGTTTTTCAAAAAAAAATTCCTTCGAGAAAAAAACAATATTGAAATTATATTTTTTAAATTATTTACAATAAATAAGTTAATCAAAAAATATTAATTTAAGTAAAAAAATGCACCATAAAAATATTCATAGTGATTTATGTGGTCTAAAATTTCCCCCAAAAGCATTTAAATGCTATAATTTTAAAAAATAATGCAATATATTCCTCTAGAATAATCCTCATAATCTCTTGATCACTATATATTTTCTAAAAATATGAGTCATTTGAAACCTATTACTTTGATTCTACTTTCATCACAAGGAATTTGTCTGCCAAAATTAAGATAATACCATTGATGTGTAAAATTAGTTTACATTCTCTATATACCATGGTAAATTATGAGTTATTTTATATAGCTTTCCACCATAGATATAATCAATTAAGGCCATTATTAATCATATTTACATATCTGTAATATGGGAAAATGCTCATGTAGTTTAAAACTGTGTCTTTTTTTCCATTCTAATCCTTGATCATCATTGTGAATTATTATAAGAGAATAATCCACATTGATATAAATAGTTTTATGTCATCCATATTTATAATGTTTATGGAATATTCAATATTATGATATTTTTTACATTAGCCCCATAGAAATATTATTTTAATTTTTCAAAGATAATAATTATAGAAAAAATTTCCTTCTTTGTCTTCATATAATTAATATGATGATTTCCTATGGGATGTGAAGAATAATATATCCCATGTGACGATCCATCTATTTACTGGTAATGTACTAATTTGAAATCATGATTATAATAATTACATTGTATTTGAATGGTATCTCTCCATGTCGTTGGTCTCATTACAAGTTCTAGGGTTAATAAATCCTTCAGTTCTTCAAAATCAATCCAATATGATTTATCAATCCATTAATTTTTATTCCCCATGAGATTATTTTTCATTAAAAATGAAATTTTACATAAATCTCTAAAATCCCTCTTATAAAAACTTGCATGTCATCAGAATGATCAAACATGTTTCACACTAGTATTATAGGACTGTAAAATAATGAAATCTATATAATACATTCTCACTTCAATGAAGTCATTAAATATAATTCTCAAAATAAAAATAACATTCTCTACTATAAAATGTCTTTTCCCAAAATAAAAAACAATGTTTGTTTTATGTTTTTTAGAAAAAAAATCATGATTTTGATAAAACAATCCAAATGATACGAAAATATCATTAATTATATTGATAAATACAACTCATTGTAATTCAATTTTTTTTGAAAGGAAACTTACAATGAAAAATGTATAAAGTACCTATGGAATTACAAAATCAAAAATGAATCTGTTTAAATGAAAAAAATAGGTGAGTCATGTAAATGTAGTTTTTTTAATGATCATCTATTTCTATGGGTGCTTTAAAATAACTATAAAATAAATAATGGATACAATAGTTAATTATCCTAGATGTTATATCTAGTGTTTGGTATATAAAATCATTGGGATGTGGTCTTTTTTGGTCATATGGTTTCGTTTTTGATAATCAACAGAGACCCTCAAATTTTTTTGGAACCAGGTGATGAAAAACTCATATTTTTCATTTTTCACAACAGTGATTCCGATATATTATATTATAATATTAATTGAAAAACCCATCATGAGAACAATGTAGGATATTTGAAACAGTCATCATAAAACCTTTCAAAATATTCCTTTTATATCTTCTTTTTGGGTTTTTCATAGAATTTGTGTGGATTATCTCACTAGTTTTGAAATAATTTCATTTAGGATCTAATATTCAAAAAATCGGTACGATATAAATAATGTATTTTATTAACCATCATATATACACATTATGATGTTTCAAAATGGTTAAGAGTTTCTCATATTCAATATTTTCCAAATTATTACATGTTATTATAGTAATTTTATCTTCATCCTCATCATATTCATTGTTTATAATAGACTGTAAAATATATGATCAAAATGAAGTCATTTGTCAAGTTAAGTGGTTTGTTTACCATCTTCAATGCTTCTATTATACATGTGATATAAAAATGATTCAACAACGGATTTATGGAAATAATAAAATAAATCATTAACTGGTTCTTCATCCAACAAATCACTATACAGTTCATGTGAAGGACTTTATTCATTTTCAAACACAGTGTTAATATAATTAATTAGTTATTTTGTGGATTCTCATATGTTTCTTATTTCATCTAACATTTCCAATTAATTATTTTGAAAAAATAGTGTATTAAAATTATAATGAGGAGAATTAAAATGTTTACATGATGAAATATCATAGAATCCAAAATACTGAAATTAAAAGTAACATTTCTAAAAGAAAATGGATTTGTTCACTAATGAAAACTTATTATGGTTATTTATTTAATGAATAGTTTTTACCTATGACGAAAGAGGAATAAGTTGTTTCATTTTCCTCATCCATAATCAAGATCTAAAAAATACGGATTAATAATTCATTCACCATTGTGAGTACATCCTCCAATACTAATACATGGTTGTAAATATCTTGATTATCTAATTTTATAATAACTTTCGTGGGTTGATGTTCAAATACACTCATAAAAGAAAAACCTAAATATTGAATGAAATTAGCTGACTTACCTATATAATATTAAAACTTTGTAAAAGTATGTTTCCAATATTTAAATGGGATATTTTAATTCGTTTGATTCTATCATTTTCTATATATCTAATGACTTATTGAGGAAAAAATATTTTAAAGAATACTTAAAATTTTATCCCAAGGAATTTTCTTCTTTTTATCACATGTTTCCATAAGATATTATTCATACATTAGTTTATTGTTGATCAGATCATTCAGTGGGTTATATCATTACACATTCACAAAGATGTATAAAATATATTAGGAACATATTTATCACTAATTTTTGTTTTGTGTAGGGTTATTCTTAATGGGAATGGATGATAGTTTCGAGGGAGATTATTTATAAATTATTTTCTCTTATCCTTTATCAATTTTAATGTTTCCAAAGGTGCATCATTTTATTATTCCATAAGAACTCATTAATTTTATCTTGGGGTTTGAATTCTATCATAAAAGTCATGTGGTGTTATATCATATGGTTTCAATTTCAAACTATTACTCAATAAAAGAAAAGTCAAATTGGTTTTGGGACAAATAACATATTAGGAAGGAGTTATACAAAAACAATTATTTAAAAAATGTCTAATTTGATTAGAATAAATTGATAATGAAATTTTATGTCATTTAGTTTAGATCCATTAGAAATAAAAGTGGATTTTTAGTTTACTTTTTGATCCAAATGATGGATTAGTAGGTCCTTCATACAGGGCTCTTCCAGATTCCTCCTCTCTCATGGGTTATTCAAGGTTGAATATTTTCACCTTTTTTTATATCAACATCGTTCTAGTCTGATTCAAGGGCCAATGTTCAAGAATATCAATCGTACGATATCAAGGTAGGAAGTTTTTCCACTTATTTTTAGTCATTGGATTATATATGCTAAAGTAAAGAATACCAATGATTAGGGTATTTATTGATTTAAAATTTAACCACATTATTTACCTTATATGGTTTAAATTGATTAAAAATGGGTTGTAGTATATGTGTATGTTTTGATGCAATGTTTACAGGGAACCTCATGGGTGTGTTCCTGTAGTTTAACTATTTATGGTCGCTTGGCCTAGGTTTCCTATGAGGTGTTCCCTATTTCCATGACTTGAATTGTTTATGAAGTACATTGATTGATTATTTCAGTTGCATGTGTTATGCTTGCAAAGCCATGTATCAGTTATAGATTGCATGTTCTTTCTTATTATGATATGAGTTTTGTTTTTCTAATGGATTATAAGAGCCTTGGACTTGGAAAACTATAGGGATTTCCATGTTCACTACACAGGACCTTGATAGCCTTGGTGTAGACATGACCTAGGGGTTTTTACCATGAGAGCTACCCATGAGGTTGTTTGTGATTATTTTATTCTATGTTGACCCAGGGGTTATTGACCCTGAGATCTACCGATAAGTCGTGTATAAATTATTGATACTAAGTAGACCTAGGGGTATTAACCATTATAGCTACCAAGGGGGTCATTATCATTACATATTTCTATATTAAACCAAAGGGGTTATACCATGAGATCATTCCCAAAGGGTTAGTGACTATGGAGATATAACGTAATTCAGTAGGTGATCCTGATTTGAGTATGTATAGGGATCTCTCTAGGGGTTTTTAGGAAACTCCCATGGTTTACTATATTTATGTACCTATTCATGTTCTACTTATCTTGGTTACTTTTACTAAATATATATTTATTTTCATCCTATCTTAGTATCACTTGGTTTTGATCTTAATTTGGGGCATGATTTCTTAAATTGTAATCTGGTCTGAAAATGAGTATGTGGCGTTTATTTTTTGAAAAATTGAAAGTTTGGGTTTTTTCATCTAAACACTTTTATCATATTTTAATGTTATAATTCTGAAACTAGTGTTAGTGGAAAATTTTAGGGAATGAGAATTCATGGATTTTATGGTCGTTGCCTATTGAGCTTTGTTGCTCACTCCCTACTTATTTGATTCGGTGTCTGTAGACCCGAGCTGTTTTATAGGTTTAGGTTTTTGTTCATGTTGTCGTAGTTAGAGTAGGTCTGTTTTTGGATGGTGGTGACCCTAAGGTCACATGGAGATCATGTTGGTAGTAGTTTGATTTTTTTAGTTTCAGAATTGTTCATTTATATTTGTATCCAGAACATTTTTCTATTTAATTTAGATTAAGTTATTGGTTTTTCTGCATTCTATATTTATTTTCATTTATATCCAGTTTATTTTTGTGATAATCCATTTATAATTGATTATATTGATGCCTGAACCTAGTTCCATATTTGGGGGATTGGGAACAACCATCCGGACATGTCTTGGACCAGGTTGGATGTCAAGCTGTATGGAATCCTGGCTTATTCTGTAAAACTTTATATTTTCTATGTATAGTGTGAATGAATCACATTACACTAAGTAGGCAGTAGTCCAAACTACCAAAATTGATTTTATTGTATTAAAAAAATGAAATGTATAATGATATTTATTATAAATGAATTAAATAATAATAAATAAATAATAAATTTCAAATATTCTATATATTAATAGTTTGTCTGTGATAATGCCCAACCAAGAGAGGTGGTAATGGAAAAAAGGAATGACATCGTTTTGTAAGGTGGTAGTTCGCCGCATAGAGAAATGGTAAGTTGATTACCCATTAGATGTAAATGTGTGTAATTAAATGTCATAACCTTATAATAACTACATAAATATATTTAGAATACTATTTTAATTATATAAGAATCGAATAATACATTTTTAAGGGGTGGAGAAAGGAAATAAAAAAATAGATCTTGAGAAAGGATGTTATCTCTTCTTCAGATAACTCCATTCAGTTTGCACAAAAGTGCTTCATTGAATGTATTTACAAAAAAAGTGAGGCATCTAGTTTAGGTGATACATTTTTTAGAGATATTTAGGTATCTCCTGTTCTATAAAAATTTCATTAGTGGTGTGAGAAATTGGGAGTGGTGAGTTCATTTTTACAGTGTAGTAAAGGAAAAACATGGTATTTTTGAAACGAATTGTTGGTTTTCCTTGTATTACTGGTTCTAAAAGTTTCTAAATTGACAAATATGGAATAGTATAGGTGTAAAGGGTGATATATGGACATAAAATTGGTTCTTGACAAGTGTATATGTTATTTTTTCCCCTAATGATTAAGGATTAGTCCATTGTAATGCATAATCATACCTAAATTGATGTAATTAATTATAATTAATTTCACTAGTATTTTTGGAAAAAACTAAGTTGAACTTATTATAAATTATAAATTATTATGATTCCAAATATGGAATCCATTATTTAAAATATCAATCAGAGAAGTGGAAAATTGTAATTTATATTTAATCCTGCAGATGGGATGACATTGGTAGGTTTTAATGTAAGAACAATCTAAAGCATGAAAATATTCTATATTCAATTTCAATGTGAAATGGATCTTAATAACCTAAATTGGGTTAATTTTAATAAAATAATCTAATTAAAATTTAAAACTATTTAAAAATATAATTTAACATTATAAATAAATTATATGAAGAAGCTGTTTCGGTTAAAATCCATTCATTATCACTATTCATTTAAAAAAAGGAAACATCAACGAAAAACACCCAAAATTAACCCTAAACTAATTTGTATGTTTATATAAAAAATTTAATTTAATTTTTATATATAAAATTAATTATTGTTCCTAAATTAATATTTAAAACTGGAATTCAATTAAAAGGTGGTAAAAAGATTTTATAAAATTATAGATTTTTATGTGTAATATTGGGTCTCATCACATATTATGCCTATTAAATGAATATGATGAATATTAAATAAATATTTTTTGAAAATATATCATATAAATTTAATTAATATAATTCATTTATTGTAATTAATTTTTCTTGTTAAGATAAATCACTTTTTCACATAAAAATAGTGTTTTATAAAATAATTCCCATTATATTAATTTATAATTAATAGGTGAATAATGAGTCAAAATATATATTTTAATAATTTATTTAATCCAATAATAATCTATTTAATGGCTAGGTTATATATTATTATATTATGTAATAATATATTTCATAATATATTATTGTCTCGTAAATGATGGTCTTGTGTGTTATTAAAGACACCGAGGAAAGTCATCGTTGAGAGGAATGCATGGTAACATAGGTGTTCCATATAGAGAAATATAATTTTTATTTTGTTTGTAAAATAATTTTAACTAGGTATTTTATATAAATAAATCTACCAAAAAAAATTAACTTTATTCAAAAGGGAAATATTATAAAGTCTTGGGGTGTTAGATTCTACCCACCTTATATAAAATTCCATTGTGGCAATTTAAACATCATCTCATTAATCAATGTGTTGATATTTGAAAATAAAATATTATTAGAAAACCCACATCATAAATAGGGTTAATAAACCATCTTCTTAATAATAAGGGAAGGAATATTTGAAGGTCACTATAAAACTAGGAATTGAAACAGGAGAACAATGGTAAAAATGGACATGGAAGAAAAATATAATTATCATGTTACGATGGAGAGTGATAGAGAACATATTTAGATGAATTTTGTTCCCAAAAATACCCTAAACACAAGGTTTGAATAATTGTCATTGATATCATAAAAAATAATGACAATGTGACAACATTTTTGTTTGAAAAGACCATTTTTTCATAGAGTTGCAATATTCATTATCCCTCTAAGAATATAAGAGATATACACTTCTATAAACATTATTTTTTCCATTGATTACACCGTGAACTATTTATACTTCATTTCATATTTCTGGTTTCATCAAACGGTGATGTAATGCATTACCCTTCAATACCTCATCCAAAGATCAACTTAACAAATTTCAAAAAAAGGCTCTCTTTTCCAAAAATATTATGATCCAATTTTTTTGAATGATGTTAACTAAACTTATAAAATTAACACATCATTAGCATTAAATCATCATGAAGTATCTCATTAATAATGACATACAAAACATGTGAAAACCTTCTTCATGAATTCTCTTGAAACGTTGTATTAACATGAATTACTATTATTTTGGAAACCTTAATTATTCCATATTCCTTATGTAAAACACATGTTATTAAATTTATTGCATAAATCCAAAAAATTTATGTACTCAATAGTTGATAGAATAATCCTCTTTGTCAAAAAAATCACTACTCAGTTCCAATATTGAATACAATTATTCAATTTATGTTACTGAACCAAATATATATATATATATATATAAACATCATTTTTTTAACATTATAAATATATTAAGGGATATATTTCTTTCAATCCTGAATTTCCAAATTTTTTACTTTATACAGAATAAATTTTACTATTACTATATAGTATATGATCTCAAATCTTTAATGAAAAAGTACTGAATTATAATAGCCATATAATCCATAATTATTATAAAAAGTGTATCATTGATAAAATAATCAAATGAAATAATTCTTGAATCCAAACATAAGCAAATTATGAATTCTGATTATTCTATGGTAGTATCAAAACATTGACCATGTTCCATTAGCCTTTACTAGGGAATATTTCTATAATGCATGAGACATTGATATTCATAGTGTCTCATTTCCTTATAGTGGAATAATTTAACATTAAAATTTATATTCATTCCCTTTAAATAGATAACTTGATGGCCTTTTTATCCATATATATAAAAAACTCACATTCCCTTCACGGACACATAAGGATGTTTTTTTCCAAATTTATCACATTTGTGAAAATAATTCCTTCCCTTATTCACATTATATTTATTTTGACCTTACATCATCTTCTTTTCATGCTATCCTTCCAAGCCAAAGGATTTGGTGAATCATTTTACCCTCCCATTATCACATGATAATATATCTTTATATAATGAGAAGGCATCGTAAGCTCTTAGCCTTTGAAATAATGGCCACATACCATAATACATGTGATTCTCCTTACCCATTGGATTATTTACATTAGTGTGGTTCACATTCTTTATTATATGTTCCATTTCTATATTATGACAAACACTAAATTAGTTCATAACATTATAAAACATAATTTAGAATACAAAAAATATTAAAGTATTTTACATACATTGTAAATTTTTTGTGAATCTAATCTAATTATATTAAACATGGTTTCTTTTGTGATATCATAAAATCCAAATCAATCATAATGGTTTCTATAGAAAATAATAATTCTCATAAGTGTATCCTCTGGGAGTATAAAACTAGGAAAAATGTGTAGCCCATTATAATGTTCCAGGTTTGGCAAAGTAAGCCATGATGCACCTTGTGCATGTTGTTACCCCTAGGTACATGTCATGTTCTAGACCAAGATTCCACTAAATAGGTGCCCAGAGAATGGTGGGACACATTTAATCAAGCACAGCTCCCTGAACACCAGAGGCTTCCGACTACGAGGGAGGTCCTAGGGTGTGTTAATGAGGATATTATTCCCTCATCACCAGATTGTATTAGAGTGAATAATTCTAAGAAGAGTTAAATAGTTGAAGAAATATAAGTAAATAGAATTCATAGAGGAAAGAGACAATAATAAAAATAGATGGAAAAACTGGAACAACATAAAATAGTTGACAAGGATATTTCATGACCCTATAATTCTATAAAAAATGAATATATTGCATCAAAAAAACTAGAAAAACTCAATGTAACAAAGGAAATATATAAACTATCCCAAGAATCCCATGCTCCAACTCAGTTATTTTCTACTAAATCCATACTAACAGAGCAAGAAATCAAGTATTCAAAGCCATATGCTTCCCTTTATCAACACATAAAATCATGTAATCATACCCATGTAACAATGAATTCCCATAGAGGTGTGAGATAAATTTAATTATGCCACTCCCATGGTGTCTAGAACAATCATCCTGTGTAATGGAAGAGTTACCGTGTGCACAAAAAATATATAAATTAGAGAAGTATAGTGTAAATAAATACCTGAGTACCAACTTCATCCCTCACCTACTGTGTGATCTTGTAACCAATACATAAATTACTTGATTACCAATTTATAGAAACAAGTCAATTGAGGCATATAGGGCATTAAAATCATCCCATGATAGTATAAATAGTTAAGGTTCCAAGATGTAACAAGGAAATCACAATTGAAAATTAACATGAAGTGGTTCCATGTTTTTAACCTTGGAAACCAAGAAATAAGGGGATTCTAAATCCTTTCTAGCTGAGTATAGATAAGGGTTAATACCTTATCCAATGGAGAATCATCCCAGTAATTCCAAAAATAAAATTCCTACTATGTCTAATGGCCTCTTAAAAGGTAAAATGGGGATGAGAAATAACTGGGCCTGATGGGAATTAACCATGATGGATATATGTTAATGATGGATCGACGGATTGTATCCAAGACATCCTTTAATAATTAATGGATCCTAATGTGTCATACCAGGAATCCATTGCTAGATGAGGATCAAGTTTCTTGGTATGTCTCGCCTATGTAAACTAACATCCTTCAATTAGAATTACGTCCTCAAGTACTAAAGTAATTCCCTTGGAAGTCCATGATTTAACATTAGTCATGCCTTCTTATAAGGAATTCAAGGTCCTCTTGAATAAATATGGACATTAAATTTAATTTATTATAATTAATTTGGCCATATGATAACTATTCCATTTATGAAGTCAATTTGTTGAAGCCTTTTCATTCATTAGTTTATTGAGGCCAAATAGCATGAAACCATTTAATTTAACTATATTTTTCATAATAATTTAATTTTTATCCAATACATTCCACCTAAAGTGGAAAGTGGTTCTATGGAATGAAACCAACAATCCATTTTCAATTAATATAACCATGTAATATTCATACCACATACATTCTAGTTTATCACGTTAATCAATTAATTACACGTAGGAAGATAACTTAACATGTTCAAGTGGATGTGAAATGGTAAATGCCATTCAACATTAAATTATTTAATATTAATTTAATATAATGAGACTTACCATTTTTATGGTCTAGATCAATCACACCCAAATGATAGATCAAAAGTGTCAAAACACTAAAAACCCATTTATGGAATATCACACTACACGGGGTGTTGGGGTTGTAGAACTAAATAAAAACAACTAATCATATATTTATAAAGTGAATAACTATATATATCTAATGATTATATACATAAGATATAAATTTAATAAATAACACCCGATGAAACCAAAAGGCCACATATGAAAATTCCAAAATCATCAAAATTGAGGGATGAGTTATAAACAAACAATCCTATACATGAATGTATCTCCCCATCTATTATTAGCCTGAAACATGGCTTCAATCAGAGTGGATCTGAGAAAATGATAAAAACACTCACACCATGATAACTAGGTCGAGAGAAATAGTGACGAAGAATAACTCAAATAGACTCAAGTATGTAATGTTGTGCATCCAATGTGTCAAAAAGAAGCTCCAGCGGATCCAGGATGAAAGAGATCTCTAAATTCCTACCATAGGCCTTAAAAATCATAAGAAATGAGATAAAAGATGGTTTTTTCTATCGGATATTATATTAGGAAATAATTTTAGGATTAAATAGATCATTAAGGGTAAAAATGTAAAATTAATGAAAATTTATCTTCTTCATGGTCTTCCCTCATGGTTTGATAAACAATATTCAAACCATAATCATGTAACTAGAGAAGAGGGGAACTCACATGGTTAGGGTAACTATGCACCAATTATGCCGAATGGCCTAGCTCGAAAATGTAGACTATCCACAGAGTTTGATCTAAAAGTGCTCTCTACCTACATAGTTCACTCAAACCATGCAATAATACCATTTTCCACGAAAAATTGATTTATAGGCTCCAAACATTCCCCGAACACCCTTGATACCATCATGTACTCATTAGGATTCCATATCATGTACACAATAAATAATTAGACTGTTATTTTGAGGATCCATACCCATGTGAAAAAACAGGGTTATTATAGTATTCCACCGTCAAAGTAACTCATCCCTAAAATTACCTTCCAGGGGTGGAGAAAAACAATCAGAGAATAGATCTGGCCACTGGGCTCGTACATCATCTGCATAATATCATGTCTCGTCATGTATGTGGTTTTGATTTCATAGAACTCTTACTTGAGGGTCATATAGGACTCGGAGAGCGTTTTTTCTCTGATCAGTGATGCTAATTAGATAATCATCAAAGGTATAATGAACATCTAACTCAAAATCATCAGGATCAAAGTTATGAGATCAGTCGGTATGATATTGGTGAAGCTATGCAACATGAAAGACAATATGCATGGCATGATATCACTGATGTAGTTGAAACAAATATGAAACTATCCTCACACTCTCTAGGATATTAAATGTCCCTACATAATGTGTTGAAAACTTCCCTTGATTACATAACCATTTATTCCCTAACCTAGGTTATAACTGAAGGAAAACATGATCCCCGACCAATTACTCTAGTGGTCATTGATGGTAATCAATATAATAATTATGTATACAATAAACAGTAGACATACAATTCCTATTAGATAAAAGTGCTCTGACGTCTCCTATACAAGATAAGGACCAAGGAGTGCTCCCTCATCAGCATCAAGCCATCATATGGGTGAACGAAATGACCTACAATATAAGGCCTCAAAAGGGTCCATCTAAATAATCACCTGAATGATTCTATTAAAGGAGAAATCGATGAGAGGGATATGATTCTCCCAAGAATCACCAAAATCAAAGACACATGCTCAGAGCATATCCTATAGAAACTGTATAGGATGTTCCGACTACCCAACGGTCTAAGAGTGGAAAGATGTCCTTAGAAGAACATGGGTACCCATAGATTTTAGTAACCCTTCCCAGAACCTTGACATGAAATGGGAATCCCTATATGAAATGATTGTATGAGGGACCCCACGTAGTCGGATGATTGGACTGACATACAGTCATGCCTACTCATTAAATAAGAAATTCTCCCAAATAGGAATAAAGTTGGATGCTTTCAGTAGTTTTACAATGAATATCCATACATCGTTTATACCCCTAGGTGACCTTGGTAAGTCAACTACGAAATCTATATATATATAATCCCAATTAAATTGTGGGATTGGAAGCGGCTATAACAATCCTGCAGGTATCTAGGGATCTTCATTCACTTGCTGACAACTGGCACACCTTGGGATAAAGCCTTTTATATGATGTTTCTTCTCAAGCTACCAACACTGGCATAACAAATCATGATACATTTTAGATATTATTAGATGAACTACAAATTTATAAGCATGGAAATATTTCATCAAATCCTCTCTCATATCTATTAGAATCCAGATATTCCCCTGAATACATAGGATGTTGTCTCGGTCCATATACCAAACCTGAGGCGTGTCAGCTACTGATATACTCTCATAGAGAACCAACCCCTTAGGATCTAAAAATTGACTACCCTTCTTACATTCATGGTGGAAGGAGGTAATTTCAAGGATGAGAGGTAATACTGCTCAGGACTATCATGAAACCCCAGATGCACCTCAGAAAATAGTTCCATTAACTACTATTCATCATTGTCTTCACATACTACATGTGTATGACTTTTGCAACTCAACACATCAGCGACTATATTTCCCCTTCCACACGTATATCCAAGATCAAAATCAAAGTATGGATGATATTCAACCCATATTTTCTATCTAGGGTTTATTTCATGTTGTGAATATATATATTTGAGTCTCTTATTGTTCATTTACACCACAAAGTGCTCACACAACATATAGCGTCTCCAACAATGTAAGGCATTGACTATTGGAGTTAGTCCCCTAGAACCAGTTCTACAAGACTTATGATATACATGTATTCATTGTTTTGAATATTAATTAAATACTTGTCACATCATGATTGTTCTTCTATGTGACATAGTATGTGATGATTTCATAAGAGTAGTTTTATCACTAAAAGATCATAGAGGATCCCTACTATGATGAGATCCCATATTTTCTATGATATAATTTTTGAATATTTTTTCTATATATGGATGATATCATTTGAGGGACACAAATGATATAGGATATCTCGGGTGGAGACTAATAGTACGTTGAGAGACCTTCCCATGGTGTACACCTTTGGTAATGTCATTGATGATCTTATTAGAACACGACCTGCTTTTAGGAAATAAACATTTATAAGTGTCATTGGATGTTACTATATACATATGTGTGTATTGGATGTTTTATATTAAAATTATTATTAATGGATATTATGAGTTTTGTACTCATATGTTATGATGAAATCTGTGATGATAGGTGTTCATGGAGAGATATGATATATTGGGTGCGTCACGAGTAATATTGAATTAATGAATAATGTGAGAAAGGATTTATCCCTTCTGTTCGTTAAAAAATGTTAATATCTCAAGCCCTTTTATGAATATGATATAGCCCAAATAAATCCATTTCCATGGAGTTCTATAGGAATGTTTTATTTCCCTAAATTCAATGAAAGATATATCGAGAACGTAGGTTGATATAACTAGCATGCAACATGATCTATTAGAGATATTGTGAAAAATATATTACATTACACGGTAAACATTCATATGCGGTGATATTTTATTCCCAAATTAACATCTTTCTCTATGGGTTCCTTAACATGTTGCTAGACGTTATCCTTGGAATTTAGTAAGTTTCTCCTAATTCCCCTACGAAAGAGGCCTATAGGGTCACACATTATGTGTATACAAAATCTCAGTTTAATAATATATTTTTATTTATTATTTAACAAGTTGAATAAATATTATTCTCAGCCATGGTTTAATAATTATTCATGTATTCATGATCACATTTATTTTTTCACTAGTTATTTGAGAGAATATATTTTGAGTGTGATATTTAATGAATATTTATTTTCAATTTTGTGAAAATTATATTTGTTTATTTATTGGATAAAATGTAGTAATATTTATTTAATAAATAAATATTCATTATTCAAGTCTCAATAAATATTCTAGAGGAATGAGTACCAAGATTAATAGTCTGGTCAGAAATATTGATATTGAATATTATTTGATTAAATAATATTTCATTATAATTCACAAGTTAAGATCATGTAAGTAAATAACATTATTTCTTTTATTATTTTACATGGTGTTTTTCTGGGATTAATTAAATAATTCAAAGAACTTGTGAAATTATTTTATTTTTATCCTATTGTTATAAATACAAAAAAAATAATTTCTCATATAACAAGCCAATGTTATTGTGAAAAATGGATTAGAGACAAATCACTCAAGCCTAGAGAGCTATTCCTTCCCCAAGCAATTTTCCAATAAGGAGAGAGATCCTCCTCCACTGGATTAAGAAGAATGAATTGGAATCAATAGTCAAGTCGATTAAAGGCCGATGATGCAAGAATAAGGATCTTCCATGCCAGCACCTGGAGACTCTTTCAGTGACATCTGGACATTCCGGGAATAGGTGTGCATCACCCCCAGTGTAAATATTTCCAAGAATTATATAATTCAACAAATGATCTATTTATATATTTTAAAAAATTCATCATCAATTAATAAATTCATTGGAAGTAATTATTTTTTAATTAAATTAAATATAAAAAATTTGTGATAATCTCCTCTATTTGGTTCTAACATGATTACCCTCTGTTTTTTTTGCATTTATCAATTCCGTGGATCAGGACTTTGATCATCGTAGAGATTTCATATTGATCATTAATCATAAAAAAATCAATGTTTAGAACCGACCATCCCCTTCTTCCAATGAGCTCAGGACCTAAAAGTGGTATCAGAGCTAGAACATTATTGTTTATAATAATGTATAAATCATTAGTGACTTAAAAATTCATAATTTAGTTTTTTAATTCAAGTTTAATCATTATTTTAATTTAAATATTGAGATCTATTTCTTCTTACATCATTTATAATAGATCTAAATGAAATGAATAATTTAATGATTAAAATAAAATTTTGGAACTCAACAGAAAGTGACAAGGACCTTGGGCGTACACCAACAAAATACATACATTGTAAAAGGAAATAAATGCCATGTAGTCATGTTCAAATCATCCATATTGATTTGGATATCAATTTAATATTTTACATTTATTAGGGAATTCATTAAACCATTAGGGAAATGTGTTTTGAAAAATATTAAATGACACATGGTCAACCGAACTACACACCATGTAGCACATTGGACATGACATGTAGTCCCTTAAGTTTACGGTCAGACCGTGTATGGAATACATGGCATACCCAGTAGGTGACCATGTAACACAGTGTCTACATGGCATGTGGACCACTAGACACAATGTGTGCTCCATTAATTCCAAAGTATTCTGGACACGCTGAGTCCATACACGTGTAATTGGGTTAGATAGTGAATGGTGTGCACACAGTGTTGATTGGATCTACACACCGCATACATTGAGAAAATTTTAGAGATTTAAAATTTTAATATACACAAATTTTTAAAGGTTTATTTAATATTTATTTAATGATTATATCTACATATCATGTATATGTCATATTACAAATTTCTACTCTATGGTCATTGAAGCATAACACATGGACAAAAAATCATGTTATTCGTGTAATTATCGGTGAAGTAAACATTGTTATACTACATATTAAATCCTATATTCCATATGTCTCATGGGTAAAATGGTATAAGAGTATAATGATTGTCTTATAGATCTAGATGATTATTCTCAATGTTACACCCATGGTACATTTATGTACAAGGTTATTTTTAAATGAATTTATTTTCATCTTTTAATGTTATAATGGATGAGTATCTTAATGAAATTTAGATACATATTTATATAAAAGGATTGATTAATTAAATATAATATTTAATCAACTCGAATGTCATTTATCTTAAATAAGAACAATTAAATAGTTGAATACTAGTTTAATTAAATGTGTAATTTTTTGAAATCATGTTAATGATCATGAGCTAGATTAGATCTTTGTATTTGATTGGTTTCAATTTTAATTAAACTATTGTCATTTTTTCCTTCTCTCTTCATTAATATGTAGTTCCTTCATTCCAATAATTTCATTTATGAAAACACCCTTTTACCACTCAATTTCATGTGAATATAATCATATTTAAGGGATAGAGCTCCAAATCTTGTAGAGGTAGTTCATGGTGGGAGCCGAGGATAAACAAATGAAACCATTGTAAAAAGGTCTACATGTGGAAATCTATATAAAAAACCACGGATTGGTTCAAGGTGTTTCTCCCCACGTTTTGTGGTTAGTTTATCAAACTCTAGGTAAACATACCATTAATATAAGATCATTATCATAGTATATTTTTATGTTCTGTCTGTTTCAAGGTTATATCGTTATAGATGTTTTGGGTTGATAAAAAAAATTAAAGAAACAATAAGCATGCAAGATGTAACTAAAATAAACTACATTATGTGTAAATATTTTCTAAAAAATGGGCAATTTTTTATGTAATCCATCTTTATATTATAAGTTTTGTGATAAAAAAAATATTTGGAAATTTAGGCACAATGGATAAATTCCCTCAAAAATATATTATGTTGGTATAACTTTTTAGTGCTTTGGTAAGAATCAAACCATTGTTTATTTTGTGTGACCAACAAAGTGTTGGTAGAATTCAATTATCACGGAATTATATCATAAGGTTCTGTATTGACTTAACTTGGTTTACATCATGGAATGACTCCCAAAGTAGTACTTGTTGTTACTAAGAGGCAATGGTTGAGGAAGTCCAAATTATGGATTTTATGATTGGAGAGTCCAATCTACAGATCAAGGAATTTTGAGTTAAAGAAGTTGGGATTTGGAGTGCCTACCTAAAACCATTCATGATTCTTGACCAACCAAATTTGGAGAAATGAGAAAGGATGTATAGATCCTATTCACTTGAATATCCATGCTATAAAATATTCCAGAGCCAATGGTGAGGGCTATTGGGATTCAATAAAATAGTGGGGGAGAAATATATATAATATTTATTTATTGTTCAAAATTTATTAGATAACTTACTAAATATCTACTATCCTTTTTTGTAGAAATGAAAATAAAATTTCATCAAAAATATCACAGTTATCCACACTCGAGAAGGAAAAACTTCTCACCAATACATATATGCAAAAATGGTAGAGGTGTTTACACATCATCCTTCACCATGAAAGGAAATCGTATATACTTGAAGAACCTATACCAATTGATCCTAATAATAAGGTGAGTGAAGAAGAACTATCTCTCTATGAGAAATATATGAATTATTTTATAGATGTTCAATGCTTCATGTTGTCTTCCATGTCTAATGAGATCTTGATTCTACATGAGGATATGGATGCATATAGCATCGTGTCTCAACATCAGAATCTCAATAAAGAAAAGGTGAGATACGATATGTAAAAGATATACAATTTTTTATTTACCCCTATGCATGGATAAAATATTACTGTTAGGCCCCATGTCATTGGTATTATTGATTTTAGTGGACACCTAGACATCTAAGTGATTAAATTATCAGATGAGTTACATATATATCTCATACTATCATCACTGACCAATACCATCTCTAGTTGTGTTCTGAATTATAAATTGGGTAATAATGAGAAGAGTCTATCAAAACTTCTATCATTGATTCACCATTTGGATAGGGACATGGGGCGTGGAAAACCAACAGTACTTTTGGTTAAAAGGAAAAGGAATAACAAGGAAAGGGGACCAAGACCTATATATAGTATAAAGTTACCAAGCACCATCCTTAAAAGAAGGGGAAGATCTAGACGATGGGAATGGAAAAGGAGGTACTATGTTTTTCATGTGGAAAGCTAGGCTACTAAAAGAGGAACTGCACCCAAAATCAAATGGATGCTAAATTTGTGTTTGTTATCAAGTGAAATATTTATATTTCTACACATTTGGTATTTGATATAGCTTGTGGTTCTCAAAAACTTATCCCAATATTGGACTCAAGTAAATTTCAGAAATTTCTAGAGGATAGGTGGATCTGGGAGCTGCCAATTGAGTGGGGCTAGCTGCCCGCTCAATTGAGGACTAGATCCTCTCATTTCAAATGGAAATGATTTTCATTTTGAGTGATTATTATTATGTAACTACTATTACCAAAAAAAATTATTTATATATATCATGTTTATATACAGATGGGTTTATTTTCATGATTGGAAATAAAAGTTGTTAATTTTAGAATGACTACATATGTTGTAGTATGGAAGATAAAATTCAATATGTATTAAATTATGTAAACGATGTTTTGAAAATTAATAACGAAATAAGTTAACATGACTAATATAACACCTAGATTCGGCATCACTGTATCGGTCGTGTAGATGATAAGTGTTTAAAAAGATATGTCAAGATAGTTATTTAGAAATGTTATTAACAAAAACCACGTTATAGATTTCACTCTTGTTTACAAGGAATAATGACCAAACACCTATTTGGTGGATAGGGTGAAAGGGCCATGAATCTTTTAGGATTGTTACACATTGATTTTTGTGAACCATATCTAGTAGTAGATAGAGGTGGTTATGCTTAGGTCATTAATTTTACTGATGACATAAGTAGATGTGGATAAGTATACTTAATGTGGTATAAGTTAGAGTCCATTTAGAAATTCAAGGAATTAAATAATAATGTTGAGAATCAACATGGTAATAAGATAAAGAATCTTAGATAAGATCAATGTGGTGAATATCATAACCGTGATTTCATCCAATTTTTATGGGAGATTGGAATTCTATCTCAACTCACTCCGCCTTATACACCATAGTGGAATGGTATTAGTGGAAGGAGGAACCGTACCTTGTCGGACATGGTAAGGTTGATGATGATTCATGGAGATATTCCTTTATACTTTTGGGTATGTGAATTACAAACAACGGCATGAACATTATACTATGTTCCAACTAAGGTGGAAAATGAAATTCCCTTAAAGTTATGGATTGGAAACAAAACAATTTTATTTCATACACGTGTGTGTGTTTGTGAGGAATTTGTTAATTATTTTTTAGGAAATAAAATAGAACACCGGGGAATGAATTTTATCATTATAGGTATCCCATGGAAACAAAGTGGCACTGCCTATACAACCCCTCATACTAGAAAGTGACTATCTCTAGTCGAGCCATCTTTCTTGAGTGGGAGCACATCCTTAAAAAGGATAGTGGGCGAAATATTATCTTCGATGATGTTTATGCTCAAGATACAAAAGAGTTGGTTTTGGAATAAGTTACCCATGTCACTGTAGAATTATTAGTTCATGAAACATAAGAACTATCTTGGAGTGTATGAGAGGTAAGGGAACTAGAGAGATATAGTTTTCTAGTGACCAATGATGGTGAGTAATTTTTTTTTTGGAAAATGATTATCCTATCTCTTATAAGGGGGAATTAGAGAAATTATAAGATTCACTATGTATAGAAGACATGACTTCTAAAATCGATTCCATGTATTAGAAAATTTTTTGGGTTCAAGTCAATGTACTAGTTGACGTAATTCCTTTTGGGTGTAAATGTGTATTGAAGAGAAAAATGGACATGAAAGGTAATGTAAATACCTATAAATAAAGGCTAGTGGAGAAATGTTTTAGACAATATCAACACATTTACTATGATGAATCCTTTTCACTAGTTTCCATGTTTAAATCCATAAGAATCATACGTTCCATAATAGCTTATGATAAATATGAGATTTAGCATATGATTGTCAAAACTGAATTCCTAAATGTGATCTAATAGAAAGATTTCTATATGAATCAAATCGAAGGGTTTGTGACAATAGGTGATTTGAAAAGGATTTACATGTTTATACATGTCAATTTATGTATTGAAAATAGAATCTGGGTCATGAAACATTTGATTTGACGATGAAATAAAACAACATGGTTTCAATAAAAACAAATTTGAGCTATGTGTTTAAAATATGATTTGTGGTAATGTAGTGTTTATTCTAGTAGTATATGTTGACAAAATACTACTTATTGGAAATGACATACCATTCTGACATTTTGTCAGGGACTGTTTGAACAAGTTTTTCTCCTTGAAATGCTTATGTGAAACAAACTTCTTCTAGGGATCAACATCATTCATGATAGAACCAAGATGATCCTTGGACTACGTCAAGTTACATATATTGATTATATTATAAATATATTAATTATGGAACAATATAAGAGGGTAACTGTTCTAGTGTCACATGGATCACATCTTTCTATGAAAATTACTACATAGACACAACAAGATAAAGAGAGAATGAGTAAAATCCCATTTGCTTCAATGATTTGATCAGTCATATATTCCATGTTATATGCTAGATGTTATGTTTCCTATGAAAAAGGCATCGTAGGAATATATCAAGAAGATCTAGGGGATCAACATTGGAATAATTTCGAGGATATCCTTATGTATCCGAGAATAACTAATGATGTGTTCCTATTGTATGGAGGAATCAATGATATTGTCATGAGGGGGTATTCTGATGCTGATTTTAGACATATTAGAATGATCTGAAGTCAAAATCAAGATATGTTTTCTGTCTCAATGGAGGATCTGTGAGCTATAAGAGTTTAAAGCTTCTAGTTGTTGATGATTCTACTACACAGTCTGATTATATTGCAGCTTATGATGTTGCCAAAATATCCATTTGGATTCAAAACTTTTTCTAGGATATTTATGTGGTACCTAGTTTTAAAGACCTTATCAAATTTCATTGTGATAATACTGCAATGGTGGCTCTTACAAAAGATCCAAGGTCACACCAACATACAAAGCACATACTATGGAAATATCACCGCTTGAGTGATTTTCATCAGAGGGGTGAATTTTCAGTGAGAAGAGTACCCACATAAGAGAACATGGAGGACCCCATCGACTTAGGCACTATATCAAAAAATCCATTAATATCATGAGAGAACTAGCTAATTGAAGGTTCTTAGAAATTGGATATTTTAAAAGTGGGACTATATTGGAGTTGGTTCCCTAAAAACAACTTATATGTAGATTAAGATAAATATGTTTTTAAAATCTCTAATATTAATTAAATATATATCACATCATGAATGTTATTCAGCATGACATAGTATGTGAAAATAAAAGTTGTCACACTAAAATGTTATAGAGGATCCCTATTTTGATGAGAACCTAAAAGTGATATTAAAGTATTTTTAAATATATTTTCTAAATTCGTATTATATCATTTTTTTTGGAAAAAAATGATATAGCCTATTGGGGTGGAGAATCATAGGAATTTGAGGCACCTTCTCAGGGATTAAGCCCTTGTTAATGTCCATGAGGTTATTATGAGAACACGACCCGCCATTAGGAAATCCATATTTATAAGTGTAATTATATTTTCTTATCAACAGACTTGTGTATTAGTTATTAGAAATTATTATTATTATTAATGGAAATTATGAATCGTGTAATTTATTATATTGATGTGAACTATTATGACAAATTTTTTAAAAAAGGTATGATATGTTGGGTGTGTCACAAGTAATATTTCATTAAAAAATAATATGTGAAAGGATGTTGCCCTTATATGCATTAATTAAAGATAATATCTAAGGCCCGTTGAGGATAATTATATATCCTAAATAAATTTTTATCCATAATGTTCTATAGAAATGTTTTATTTCTGATAATTCAAAGAAAAAGATGTCGACCACATAGGTTGATGGAACTGGAATGTGAACTAATCTATTAGAGATATTGTGATAAATGGATTCTATTATATTATAAGTATTTGTATGAGGTGACATTTAATTCTAGCATTAACTTCTTTCTCTATGTCTGTCTGGGCATGTTGCAAGACGCCATCCTTTTACTTTAGACAGGTTTTCCTAATGCCAATGAGAAAGAGGCCCAGAGGGTCACACACTATGTGTATCTAGAATCTCTGTTAAATCATATATTATTATTTATTTTTTAAAAAGTGGAATAAATATTATTCCAGATAATTTTTTAATAATAGTTCATGTATGCTTCATCGTATTTATTCCATCACTAGTTATTTGATGGAATATATTATGTGAGTAATATTTAATAAATATTTATTCATTATTCAGTGAATATAATATTTATTTATTTATTGGTGAACCACATAGTGATATTTGTGTAATAAATAAATAGAAATTATTCAAGGAATGATAAATATTTTTGAGGAATTGCGAAAAGAGTTTAAGGGTTATGTGATAAATAATAAGATTGAATATTATTTGATTAAAAAGAATTTAATTATAATTTTAATGTTAATAAAATGTTTAGAAATAATAATATTGCATTTATTATTTTACATGGGGTTTTTTCTAGGATTAATGAAATAATTAAAGGAACATGTGGAATTATTTCATTTTAACCCTTGCGATATAAATACACAATTATATTATTTTCTCATATTTAATGGAAAAGTTGTAATGAAAAATGAATTAGAGAAAAAACTCTCAATACATTATAGGTATTCATTCTCCAAGAACTATCTCATGAATGAGATATATCGTCATCCGTCGGATCAATAATAATGGTTTGGAAGTGGATCTCATGGTTATTGATGTAGGATGGCATAAGCCAAGGATCATCCATGCTAGCAACCAAAGACTCATTTGGTGACGTCTGGTAATGTATGGAACACTTGTGGATCAAAACTAGAGAAAATATACCCATTATTTCTACAACACAATAATGATGAACTACAGACCTATTTCTAGACAGATCAATGATAAAATTAGTCCTTAGAGGTAATTTTTATCTAATTAATTTAATTATAAACAATATTTGTTGATATCCTCTCATGGGTTCTCTTGGGATTACCTTTATCTAATTTCATTTATCAATTCCATGGACCATCAGGTTCATCTTCATAGAGAAATAAAATGGATAATAAATCACAAAAAACATTGGGCACCAACCGTCTCGTGCTTCCACTTCACCTGAAACCTGCATGGAAACCTGATACTAGCTCAAGATCATGTGTTGAGAAATTTCTATCATGAGGACACAACTTATGAGATCCATACACAATGAATATATCCTCCCACATTTTTAAAAATCCTAGTCTAATGCCTAATGCTTCAATGAAGATGGCATGTTCTTTTCCTAGCTATGGTAGAGTTAGAATAGGTGTGGAGACAATCCTATCTATCATATCCTGAAAGGATTTCTTGCACGCTTATGACCACATTAACATGACACCATTCTTTTCAAGACTAGTGAGAGGTAAATAATGGCTTGATATGACCTGTAGGAAATGTCTATAGTATCCATCTAGCCCCGCAAAATCTTTATATCAAATATTTTATTCGGTTTCTTCTATGAAACCACATCACTACCCTTATCTGGGTCAACTGAAACTCCCAATTATGAGACAATATGTCCTAAGAAGTGAAATTTTCCAATCAAGAAGCTGAACTAATAAAATATATCATAATTATGATAATCTATCAATGTACTCAGAATGATATCATGGTTCTTATCACAGTCTCTATGAGTGAGAGAATACACCAAGATATCATCCATAAAGACTACGACCAAATAATCAAAATAGGGGTGGAACACCGTATTAAACAGAGACAAGAAAATAAAGATTCTGTTCATGAGATTGAAATTAATAACTAGGTACTCATACAGACCATACTTACTACAGAAATCTATATGAAGTATGTCTGATTTTCTAACTCTCACATGATGATATCTGGATCTTATGTTGAACTTAGATATGACCCTAGATCCTCATAGCTTGTCAAAGGGATGATCTATATGAGAATGAAGATATTGTTTCAGACTATAATATGGTTCAACCATGTGTAATCCATACATAAACGAAGGGTCCCATAAGCCTTCTTGGTGAAAATCATTGGAAAACCCCAAGAGGGTGTGTTAGGCCATATCAAACCATTAGCCTCTAGATCGTCTAACTGCCTCTTTTTCTCCTTGAGCTCTGTAGGTGACATCCTATAGGTGGAATGGACTGTAGAGAACACCCAATAATGAAATCAACCATAAAATCTACCTCTCTATAAAAAGTTAAGATAGAAATGTCATCGAGGAAGACATCCCTATAATGATCTAATATTGTGGGTAATTCATCCATAATTAAACCTTGATTCCCTAGAGAGATTGGTAATTTGTTATGTCACTCTATATAGCCCATTATGCTCTAGTCCAGCTCTGCTATTATTGATATCCCATTCACCTGTATGTACATAACTTCTTCCCTCAATTGATTTAAATGATACCCTTCAAGGATAGATGTCTACACAGAGGTGATACAGAACCAACCAATCCATACTAAGGAAGTCATCAAAGCCCGTCATCTGATTAACAAAGTGGTCCCATAAGAAATTTTAACCGCCGTCCTCAAGGGGATAGTACGTATACATGCATATTCCCTCTGATCGATCCCATAATGGTGTAACTAGGGTCATAACACCCTGGTCACACCTTATTACTAGCCCAAGGCTTTCCACAATAGATAAATATAAAAACATGTGTGAAGGACCTATATCAAATGAAGAAGATAATATGGTGGAGGCTACTAGAATAGTACATCATACTGAAGATGGTCCCATAGCATGATCCTTGAGTATCACCTAAAAAGAATGCATCTGGCATAATTTATGACCCCATGAAATAGTTGGAATACTGTGGTAAAAAATTATATGATGGCACTTCTCATGATCTAGGGTGTGGCTACCATGGACATGAAATCCTCCTCAAATAGTCCTTCTTATGATACTCCGACTACCCGCCTGATGTGGCTTAAAAGTACCGTCCCTAAATATGGAGATAGTGATGATCGATTCCCATTAGAAATTTATTGAATGGTATGATAGAAATGTTGAAGATGACCCATATGGCCATAATCCTGACACAACAGTGGGTCTCTATCACACTAATGCTTCATATTCCCCATACATCTATACTGAGGATTTACTACAGAGATACCTACACAGATACCCTTGTGGTTGTATCCCTAATGAAAATCCATGAGGGAATTATTCCCACCACTGAATGAATCACTCGCCTATCACGACACTGGTCCTCTATGCCCGTTAATGTCACCATACCTTAGGTTGCACTTGGTGATTTGAGAATAATTAATGATATCTAATGAAGTAGGTAGGTGGAAAACATTCACCTATGTATGGATGGAATATGATATCCCATCAACGAAGCATCTTGCATGTTAATGCTCATCACGATCTAGAACCAATTCAAAGCACTGTAACACTGTAAAAAACACTAAATTCTCTATAAATAACATATAACCCTTTTCGAGATTCATGATCTTTTTGGCTCTGTTATCCCTTAGTTTCTGAGTAATGAACTGCTCATAGAATAATGATTTGAAATTAACCCATAACATGCCCTGATGATGACAAGCCTAGGTAATCACATCCCACCAGCATGTTGCCAAATCACATAGCATGTATCTATAATGTTTGAAAATCCGCTATGGAGGTTTCTAAAAAATATCGATGATAGACATGGTGGCCTCTATGAAATACTACACATCCTACGCACCCCAGTCCCCTAAAAAGGTTGGAGGATGCTGTGTTTGTAACTCATGAGTTTGCTCATACATTGTAGGTGTAACTCATGGAGTAAAATTCCTGGACTACATCAAACATTTAAAATTATCAAAAACATGGGAATCAGTTCCTATATCAGGTACAATTGGTAGTGCCTCTAGTGTAACTCTTGGGTGTATGAATAGAATCATAGGTCCCACCACATATGGAGAAAGGTCGTTGATGCCTTCCTAGTGCATGACACAAGTAAATCATGGTAGCATTGGTCTACAAATTCCAAGAACACACCTCATAACAAACATAAACGTATAAATATAGAATCACTATTGCAAGATGAATGTACGAAAACTCACTACCCAAGGAATACTACCCAAAAAACTCTCTTAGACCACCAAGTATTAGTAAGTTCTTAGTTTTATGATTCTGGGGTTCTAGTAGATGAATGGTCAACAGTACCAAGCGTCATCATTTACAGGAAACTATTTATTTTAATTGAACAATAAATTACCAGGTTCAGTCCTTTACCATTCATAAGCATGAAAATGTGGTATAAGGATAGGAAAACCGTTAATTTTATGTCTTAATTTTCTTATAACTTGAATTAAATTTAATTTAAAGTGAGGTGTCCATCCTTGTGAATCAGGGCCCATAGACCTTATCATTGATATTAACACCCATTTTTTACTTCTAATGAAAGTCATGATTTGTTAAATTACTCATTCCAACCCATGAGGGCCCATAAAACATCAGGAAATGAAATAGGAAATCATTTATCACTAATAGAATACAACAAATTAATATATACAATAAAGGTTCACTCAACAATAATAGGTATAAAAAGCAATGAAAAGTAGTGAAGTGCACCTATATGTCATGGAAATATGCATGAAATTAAAATTATAGATGATTAATGATTCATGTTATAGTGCTCATATCCCTCATATCATCGGGCCAAGGGTGAAGTGAAATTATCAATCAGAATTATAATCATAAACCCTGCATGACATGTGTGTCACCCAATGGTGAAAGGATATCAGTTGTAATAAAAAAATAAGAACAACAATTATAATTTGGAAAACTCAGATTTTACCCCAAACATGGGTTCACAAAGCCCTAGAATAACTTATGACCAAGTCCCATGTTTTCATAATATCCTGAATATTGTCTTCCAACATGAAAGAATGAAATGAACAGATTTGATACCACTTTGTGACATCCCAAACCCGGATGCACCTAAATAGGTTTCCCAAGCCCAGTGGGCCACATGGCCTCAAGAGCATCTCCCTAAAAGTTAGAGGTCGTCGATTTGTAGTGACGGACAAGGCTGTGTCAGGGGGGAGACAATGCCATCATTACTAGAGTGTAGAAAAGTGGATAATTATATGAAAAGTAAAATAGAAGAATAAATATATGTAAATAGAAAGAATAATAGAAAAAGTCTATAATAACTACAACAAGAATAACTATAATAAAATAAATTAGTTGATGATGATATTTCATGACACTAGAAAGCTAGAAAACATGGATACAATGTAGGAGTCATACATGAAAACCCAATTTATAAAAGGAAATGTATAAACTATCCCATGAATCCGGATCTCCATCTCCATCATCTACAACCATCTCTACACTAACCCTACAAGTAATCATGTTTTCAAAGATGTATTCTTCCTTTTATCAACACCTACAATCATTCAGTCTTCACCGGGTATCAAAAAACACCTAGAGAGGGTGTGAGATAAATCTCCTTAGGCCACCACCAATTATGTCTATAACATCTGGCATGTGTAATGGAATATTAGAAGTCTTCAATCATGTATATAAAATTTAATGTAGTACAATGTACCTAAATACAAAATTACCAAATTCATCCCTTGGATGGTGTCTGATCTTTTAAACAATCCAAAAATGAAATGATTTATAGTATATATAAACAAGTCACCTCAAGAAAATCCAACAATAACATCACCTCGTGATAGTATATGTAGTGATGGTTCCAAGATGTATCAAGGAAAACATAACTGATAATTAATATGAAGTGGTACCATGTTATTCACTATGGAATACTAGAACTAAAGGGCCACTAACTTAGTAGTAAATGAGTCTAGGTATGGGGTAATAGTGTAATAAAAGGAACACCCTCCATGGAATTCTCACAATAAGATGCCCACTCCATCCATGGAGTTCTTCCATGGTAAAACGTGGATAAGAAATAACTGGGCCCGATAGGCTATAAACATGGAGACTAAATGTCAATGATGGATCTAATGAGTGTATCCAAAGTATCATTTAATAAATAAGGTATCCTATGTTTTCATACAGGGCATCCAATAGATTACGTGGATTGGGTTCTCGGTATGGTTTCACCCAGGGAAACTAGCATCAGTGAATATGAATGATGTCATCAAGTACCCAAGTCATTCCCTCAGAAATCAAAGAGTTAACATGGGTCAAGTCTTTATATTAATATTTCATGGTATACAACAATAAAGAGGCACCGTACATTTAATTCATTACAAATAATTTTTCCATTTGATAACTACGACATTTTCATGTTATTTTGTTCATGCCTTTCCTTTCATTAGTTTGATAAGGTCAAGTAGAATGAAACCATTTAATTTAACTATATAATTCATAATAATTTAATTTGGTTCATCCGATACCATCCAATGAAAGGGTAAAAGGGTTCTAAATATTGGAACCAACCATCTATTTTCAATTAATAGGTCTATGTCATGTTTATAGTATATACTTTATAGTTTATCACTTCAATCAATTAATTACACATCGGAACATACCTTAGGCAGGTCAAGTAGAAGTGTTGTGAAACTCTTTATTCAATATTAAAAAATTATATATTAATTTAATAGAAGGGGGATTACTACTTGTGTGGTCATGCACGAGAACACCTAAACGATGGATCAAATGTGTCAAAAAAATTAAAATACCATTAATGGTATAACAACCTACATGGGGTGTTGGGAGTTGTGGATGTGACAACCAACAACTAATATCTTATTTAAAAATAGAATAACTATATGGTTCTAATGATTATAAGAATGTAATATAAATTCAATAAACAACACCCAATAGAAATGGCGGTCCACACACTATAATTCAAAAAAATCAACGAACTTGACGGATGAGTTAGAGAGCACCCACCTTAGGCTTGTACGACTCTCGTGGTCTATTATTAGCTTCTAACTCAGCATGGATCATAGTATATTTGAGAAAAAGATAAAAATGATCACTCCTTGTTAACTAGGTCGAGAGTAAGAAAGATGAAGAATGGCTCAAACAGACTTGTGTACTTACCGATGAATATCAATAATTACAAATTAAAGATCTAACTAATTCTGGATGAAGGATATCTTTTGATACCTACCTTAGTCCTTCAAAATAATCTAAAAAGAAGGAAATGGAGGTTCTTACTACTTAAAATCATCTTAGGGAAATTAGTGAGGTTTTATTAGATCATTATGGGTGAAAATTTAAAATTACACAAAATTTATCCACTACACGGTTTGACAAAACATGCACAAAACCCACACATGTACCCAGTGAATAGGGAAAATCGCATGTTATTTCCACATAGTTAAGGAAGCCCAGTGCCAACTATATAGGATGGGTCTTCACGAATATTCAGACCATCTACATGGTTAGATCTAACCGTTCACCCTACCCACACGGTTTACTCTAACTATTCGATAGGGCCATTTTTTATCAAAAAATCATGTTTTATGAGATCCGAAAAAGCCCCAAACACACATGAGACTTCCATAAACTCATTAAGAATCCATATCATTTGCAAAATAAATAGTTAGACTGATATTTTGAGGATCCCTAAATATGTGAAAAACATGGTTCTTATAGTAAATATGTGGAAGAACCATGTTAAGTTGAAGTATACATATAGAGTATTCTTTCTAGTAATACCCATATAATCTTTACATTTCAAAAATTATAGTATATTCTTCTATACATGTACTCAAATTCTATCATAGGGTTATGTTACCTAATCAATGTTTTCAAAGTTTAGTTTCCATGTTTGTTGATAAACATTTTTTTATAGTAATTGTAATGCCCCTATCCTAAATGCTCTTAGTTAGTGGATTACATTATTACATTGTCATGAATACATGATTTTGATCATAAGGGACTAAACAATTTAGTTGTGTTTGGAAAACCATATTACACTCATGATCCACATTTTAAACTAGTAAATATAAATTAAAACATGATACATAAAAAAATTAAATAAGATACATCCCAGATGGCTTATTCAAAGGGTTCTTCATCATAACCTAGGAAAAGGATGCATAATAAGGGTTAACTCAAATTCTCATTATGGTTCAAGTATTGTGGAAGCAATAAAAAATCAATGAGAATAGTCAATACAAAAAGGTAATAACTATACAGACAAGCCTTGTAATTAATAAACATAATGGATTTATAGTATGGAGTGGTAATAAAAGGAAACACATGACCATAAATAACTAGATAAGGAAAAATTAATATGCAAATGTATTAAAAAACAAATTCAAAATAATCACAGAATTGAGAATGAAATGTATCCAAATATATGAAATCACAAAATCACATGGATAAATAATAAATGGAACTAATTGTGGGAAATTTTTAATTATATAATTTTTTATTTCTTAGGTTCAAGAAACATTTACCTTAAATATATATTCTAAAGATTCTTTTTTTTATTTGGACAACTGATTCATATCTTGAGACATCTGATTCATCAAGGGGAAATCTATAACTGGGCCCCACCCCTGTAATACCTGCCCAGATCATTCCTCATATATATAATAATATATTTAAAAATGATACATAAAAAATATTCATATATAGTAGAAAATACAGATGTATTGATAAATCCCTATTGGAGGACAAGTAACACTAATAGTTTATGACCTTGATGAATTTAAATACCATTGAAACACCATAAAAAACATTCATGAGGAAAATAATCCTTAAACATTCCAAAGTGTTACATACCATGTTGAATCATTTGAATCATAATACACATTATGGAATAAAATAAAATGGAATCTATAATATCATAAGAATAAAGAGATTCATGATATAACATGTTAAAGGGAAGTAAATACATGACATAAATGTGAATTGGTGCATAATAATAAATAAGACATAGTGTAATTTAAATTGAGACGAAAAGTATTACCTTGAGACCAAATTGTCATATGTGTGTTTATATTCTACAATAATAAAATTATTATAATTATTTGATTTATTTAGAACATTTTTCAATAATATAATTACATTTATTTCACAGGTTACATTTTGTTATACAACTTGTTATACAATTAAGCTTCCATCGGCTATTTTGACCAGATTTGATTCATGTGTCAAAAATGAATTTAGTAGGTAGGTTATGGTCAAAGGGGTCTTTATATAAAAATATATATAATAATAATCAAGACATAATTATCATATTTATACATAAGTTATTCTTTTGAAAACTATCATTAATGATGGTTATGAAAAATGATCCAATGTTATAATCACGGAGACAGTAGACCATATGTACACATGAGAAATGTTTCCATTTTCAATGATCATTATTGAAAGAAGTTAAGTTACACTATATCATTATAAATTTATCATTATATCATAAATTCCATTTTTTTATTCATATATACTTATACATATAATTCTTTTAATGTAAAAGGAATACATCATGTTAGGGACAAGTAGTCCACACATCCACGACTAACGTTATCACTTTTTCATGTTTGAAAAGGGTAACAAAGGAAATGATATATTTTGTTTCTATAAGGGTAATTATGTCATTAATATCATAAAAATTCCATTTATGTTACACATATTTTATTAAAACCATCATTCTTATTCTCTATGTGTAGTGTGAACGAATTACATCACTTAGAGGAGGTAGTTGTCCACACTTCCACATACAATGTTATAATATTTACAAAAAAATATAAAGTTCAATGGTATGTGTTATAAAAGAATTAAAGGAGCATAATTTCATAATAAATATCATTAATATCATATATTCATATCATTTCCATCATAATTCCCAGCATGATATGTGTTAAAGTAAAAATTATCGATGTTGTATTTTTAGGCGGTAGTTTGTCGTACACATAAATAGTAAGCTCATTACCCATAAGAAGGTAATGTGTATAGTTGATATTAAAATAAATATAATAACAAAATATACATATATTTAGGATATTTTGGATATTATATAATCCTATAATAACAATATTGTATGGTGTATAGAATGAAAATAAAAGTAATGAGCTTGTGGAAGAATGTTATGACTTCTTTTGGTGTCCCATTTTAGTATTCCGAAAAGGGATTCCATTGATTGATCTATGAAAAATATGTGGCATCTAGGATTAGGGAAGTGATGTTGAGGATAAATTTTGTATGGTCTTAGTCAATCCAAATTTCTTGAAAGATGTGAAGAAGTGAAAGGGTTGAGTGCCTTTATAATGTGTATGGAAATGACACACTTGATATTTTTGGAATGAATTATGTGTTCCCAATGTATTAATTTTTCCCCAGTTATCAAAATGGACCATTCAAGGAAATAATATCTCCAGTGGCGGAAATATTTCCATTAAACAGTTTTTTGAAGTGTGTAACGGTCATTTTCCACCATAATATTAAGGATTACTCTCTTGTTATTCATAATTTTACATTAATTTATGTAATTAATTTTAATTTATTGCACTAATTGTTTTTGTCATTACTATTTTAAAATTGTTAGAAAATATTAATTTTTTATATTAAAAATTTGGAATCCATTATGGTAAATTCCTGTCACATAGTTCGTATAAATTAATTTGAATTTAATCCCATAAACGAGATGAAATTGATGGTTTTTAAAGTTAAAACATTCATAAGTATTAAAAGGTTTTATATTAAATATCAATGTGAAATTTATTTATATTACCTAAATTGGAATAATTTATAATGAATTAATCTAATTAATTTTTAAAACTATTTAATAATATAATTTAACATTATAAATAAATGAAACGCAAAAGAAGTTTTGAGGTAAAAATCACTATATTTCACCATTTATTAAATTAAATGAAACATCACAGAATAATACCAAAAAATAAATAATAATAAATATATATATGTAAATTTGAAAAATGATGTTTATTTTTACATATTAAATTTATAAAATTTACAAAATTTATGATTTAAAATAGGTTCACCATCAAAAGTCTTTAAAACTACTCTTATGAAAATATTGGTTTTTATGTATAATATTACGTCTACTATCATATTATGCCAATAAAATATATTTCATGAATATAAAAAAATTGATTTAATATATAACATATAAATTTATTTAATACCATTCACTAATATTAATTAAATTAAAAATAACTATAAATACCTTATGTACATAAAAAAAGACATTTATAAAATTAGTCCATTTATATTCATTTGGTTTCTATATTTATTTACAATTAATAGGTAATCATTCAATTCAACTATATATTTTCATATTTAATTAGTAATATAAATATAAATTGAACGACTAGGTAATATGTTATTATATTACATAATAATATTTTTATGAATATGTTATAGTTCGGTAAAACTCAATCATTATTTTTACAATAGACATTAAAGAATGTTTGTCTTGCACAAAATAAAATATATCTTCCATGATCCATATAGAGTAATGTAATCTTTATGTTTCATGTAACATGATCTCAATTTGGTGTTTCATATAAATAAAAAAATATGAGAAAAAATAAAATATTATACGAGGGAAATATTATTCATTATTGGTGTGTTAAACAATATTTCTTATGTAATTCGGATCATCAATGGGAAATTACAAATCAATATTAAAGGACATTACCTAAAATTTCTGAATCAAACACAATTCAGTGTCAGCTTCTCTCTTATCATGTTCAATATGAATAAATATTTTAAATTAAGGATTACCATATATGTACACAAATTAATTCTAGAATTAAAACTGTCCTATTAAATAAACCATATATTTGGAATTAATGAAACATAAATGTAAATTTTATATACAAATATTATAAGAGATTATAAAATATGTATCATTATCAGTAGGGATAAGAATGTTTAATATTATATCATTATGTAAATGTTTTGGGTCATCTATGTAACCAATGATATGGAAAATGGTGTCATATCATTCTATAAAAAATGGTATTTTGTTGGAATCTAGTTGTAATTTTGTGAGGTATAATGTAGCTAGTGGAGACCCACTGAGTTTTTGGTAGGATCGATTTGACTTTTTCAAAAATTGAGTGGAGACCCATATTTTCATTAGCATGTCCCCAATCGTATTGAATCACTATAACTCATGATAGATTTTATTTTTGTGGACCCTAATTTTTTCTATTCCCTCATATGAACTATTTTCATAGAGATGAATTTTAAGGAAATATAGAACTTAATTGAGGTATATTTCCTCACCATTTTTTTCACTATTATTTTTTAACATAGTTCTCTTCTCATTATGGATGTTTTAGTATGTTATAGTTGATATTTTTCATTAAATAATAGGAATATCCATAATAGATATGTGGTCTCATGATAGGGTTTAGTGGTAATGGAGTATGTATCCCCTTAGTGCATTATTTATTGATAGGTCATTCATTATAATCATAGAGATATGTTAATTGTATCTATGAGATATGAGATAACATAAAATGTATATGATCAACATTTAGAAAAATAGTAAATAATACATATCCTATTTATGTATGGATGTACATACGTATGTATGTATGTGAGTAAGTAAGTAATTATGTATGTATGTGTATGTATGTATGCATGAATGTGTGTGTATGTATATATGTATATATGTATATATGTACGTATGTACATAATTATGTATGTTTGTATGTATGTTTGTATATATGTATGAATGCATGTATTATGTGTATATGTATGTATGTATATATAAATGTACATATCTACGTATGTAAATACAGATGTATGTACCATTGTATTTTTCTATTTATATATGTATATATATATATGTATATATTTTTTATTTATGTGTGTGTATATATGTGTATGTGTGTGTATATGTAGGTATGTATGTATGTATATATGTATGTTTGTATGTTTGTATGTTTGTATGTATATTCTATGGTATGAATGTATGTACTTATGAACAAACATCCGTATGTATGTATGTATGTATGCATATATATATGTATGAATTTATGTATGTTTATATGTATCTATGTATGTATATATGTATGTGTGTATTTATGTATGCATATATTCATATATACAAATATATATATATATGTATGAATGTTTGGATGTGAAACATGAGTTAATTTGTTATAGAAATTTGGTATTTAATTGCAGGTCTGACATTTATTTGATAATTTATTTCTCACAACCTAGTATTTAGATTATGATATATATATTATATATTTTTTTATTATTAAATGATCTGTACAGTCTCCCCATATTTGACCAAATACACTCTCATAGTTTCAAGCATCTGGAGTATGAGTATGAGCGTTTATCATCATATAAAACCACCAAAAAATGCTTGGTTTGTTCAATATAGGCTATGAAACCAAAAATAATGTTAGATATACTTTTTATTACATTAAATAATGATTTTGGGTGGTGGGGATTTTATTTAAGAATTTTCATAATATGAAAAGGATATTGACCATGACCTTAAAATAAAATTATATAGGTGAATTCCATGATTCTATGATATTATAATTCTATTTGATTCTTTTTTCAATTTCTATTAAATAGTATTTTAATAGAATTTACATATTTTTTAATTTTCATATACTACTATCTGATGGTTGAAAGAGGGTTATGTTTCATTAAACATGATAAGGACATAGGTTTACCTTGAGAAGAATATGATAATATATATTTGGATAAAGGGTTTTGAGAATGAATTTTTTTGGAACATTATAATAAAAGAGATAATATTAGAGAAAAATAATAAGATATTGGTTAAATAAACAAAAATATATAATGGTAAGTTGTTTTCGTCAACATGATATTGTGTTCATGTGAATCAAATCAACATATAATGACTCTTTTATAAAGGATACATAATATTGATAAATGTGTAATTTTCATGGGGTGTTATCAAATCCATTATGTAGATGAAAAGTAAATAAATGTTATATTAATGGGTTATTATTGTTTGTTACATTAGTGGTATATATTCATATTTTAATTTAAGGTCTTCATATGGGCTGATGAATGCATATTTTTTTTATAATTTTCAAAACATAAATTGGTAGATACAGTCATATTTGATGGAATGTGGATATTTGGGAATGGGAGAACAGTTGGTGATTCATTGAATAATGGTGATGTATTTTATAAGTGATATTTGTTGCAAGTTATTGTAAATGAGATTTGATATTATTCATAGATGTATGGTTTAAGAGGAATACAAAAGTAGTTAAAATAAATATTTATACAGGTGGGTTTGAATATGGGATTTGGTGTTAGTTTAGATTTTTGGTTTATAGTTATGAATGAGTAGTGGGAGTGTAAAATAGTGAATTGGTAAATGTAAAATTATGAGATATGGTATGAATAGGAAAACTGAAATGATATGTTATCTCATTCATTAGTTGGAATACATCAAGTGATTATAAAATGTGCATAGTTCATGGGATTGTGTGAAATAAGATTCATCAAATAGTGGTGTACTTAAGGAATTACATTGGCTAAAACAATTGTAGGTAAGTGGTAACGTATGTATATTTGGAGTGTATATGTGAAATGAAAGGTGGATTATATCCATATAAAACACTGATACTCATGTATTCTTCTAAAAATGATTGATTCTTAATGATGGGGTGGATGTGAAAGGTATGATATAAAACTTATTGGGGAACATAATATTTTGGAGGTATAGTTTTCCTTCAAAATAAAATGTCATGAATGGGATACACATAATAGATGATCATGAATGGAAATGGAATTTGTGTTGTGAAGAGTTGTATTAAGTGGATGAATGTGAGTGAATGTGTCAAATGTACATATGAATAAAATGTAAATGATCATTCATCTTGATGGAATTTCAATGAATAAATAATTTGGTATAGAAATGATGGAATATTTTCACTGGTAAGAAGGATGATGACATGAATCTAGAGATAATTACTAACAAGGAATTCCATTTTTGACACACAATGTACATTACATCATGACCCTCTATATATGGTTAATAAATAACTATTTTAGTGATGAATAAATATGTATAAATTTTACAATGAATCATTTAAACTCTATAGTGGATTTAAATCTAATCAAAATAGGAATATTGTAAATTTATTAAATAGATGAATAGAATGGTTCCTTGAGGAAAATACTAATTTCATGGGGAATATAATTTCATGGAAAAATTAATTCATGTATTAGAGGACCGTTAAGGTAAACATGATGTTAAATAATAGATGAGTTGGAAAAACCCCATATTTAAATAATCACTATATCATAGAATATATGATTCTATTTGTTTTCGTAATGAATTGTTTTCTGGAGGAAAATGTAAAAAAACGACATCCAATGGGTGTTTGGGTCACCTTGAGGACTGAGGAATCTAGGGAGGGGATCATAGTAAGAAAATGCTAGTTGGGAAATAGGGACTCATATGTATTTCTCCATGAGGAATTTCAGGATTTGATCAAAGGGGAGATTATAATGACATGGGAAGGGAAATACCTGGTTAATGATAAATCTATTGTATTCATGGATTATGATCTATAATGATACATTAGAAAAATTGAGAACATTTATTAGAGACAATTCAATTTTTGAGAATGAATTATTATGATGTGTATTAACATTATACATTTATATTAAATTTGGTTAAAATGTTAATAATATAACATGAGAATTACGAAGTTACACATATAAGAAATGTCTATTTTAGCTTTTGATATGTAATTTTATTAAATGATTTGAGTAGAAAAAGGGTTTGATAATACAGATACCCATGAAAAGAGTATGATAAAAAAATTATTTAATTTGGTATTTTTATAGTATAAAAAACTATATTGGAATACTATTAGTTTGGTATAAGTGACAAGTTGGATTTGGTTTGGTTACATGGCTTTGTATGTGTCCGTGTATGATCCATAAATATCAACTAAATGACTAGAATTTACATGTTTAAATAAATATATATATTTTACACTATTAGTATATTCATAGTTTAGGTCATTCTATCTATTAAGAAAATAATATTTCACCTTTATGTCTTATGAAATATTTGTTATGTGGTGATGAGGAAACTGAGATGAGCCGTACATTTTTGATAATGTTTCGTGATATTATAAATGTATATAAATTTTCAATTTTTAAGATGACATATACATTTAATGAATTATACTGTGGTGTTTTTAAAAAATGAAGAGTTATACTCAGTTAGAAATTGTGAAAAAATTTTATTCATTGGTGACTGAGAGGTGAGAAGTAAATGAAAGGTCTTAGAAAATGGATTGTCTCACTAGAGATGCATGATGAAATTTTTAGGGATGGGAATCCATGTGTTGGAAATTAATATAATCCAATGTCATTATCTATTGAAAAATTAGACGAAATTTTTAGCATTAGGAAAGTGTAATGCATCTAAAATTTAATTTTGAGATATAAATAAAGGGAAAAATTTTGTATTCATATTGTAGAAGGTAATTTGGGGATTGTGTAGTAGATTCCAAAATTGAGAAGCCCCAAATTATATTTCGGGGTTATTAGTAATGATTGAAGAATAGAAAGGTGTCATCAAGAGACAATTGGTACCCAATTAATGTTAAACCTTCACTCTATAAGAAATCTATGTGCCTTGTACCATGATCCTGACACAAAGTAATTTGGGATACACCTCAGGCATCCAGTTGGGGTATCAAGAAGTATTTGGAGTCCCAATGTGTACCTGATAATCCCAGTGACTCTGTTTAGAAAATAGATATTAATTGATATGGGAACCAAATTGATACAATTTTATCATACACTATCACCTCCTGATACGACTTTCCCCATAATTTAATCCTAAGTAAATTAAATTGAATTTTTGTAGAATAATATGCTATGTTTCCACCCCCATCACATTTTTCTTATTTTTATTGTTTTCCCTCAATTTCCATTAATTTTAGATATGTATTTATTTCACTAATGAATGGTTTAATCTATCTTCAAATGTGGAGTATATTTATAAGGCATAGAGAATATTCTAAAAGGTTATGAATACATTCTTCCACTAGATATTTTGATGAAAGAAACCACCTAATGATTTTTTGTTTGGTATATTGATTTATTTGAAAATTTAATTTAATGTAAATGAAACAAAACTATCAGATTGAGTATTAAAAACATAAAAATTGCATTTATGACCATGATAATGATAAATGAAACCAAATTTTTTCCTTCCAAAACATAAATCATTAAAAAGATATATTATATCATTTACATACCATTGTTCATTCTAATTTTGTTCTTTTATATAATTAGGAAAAACTCATGCAAACATGAATTCAGAAATTAATATTTCAAAAAGATCAAAATCATCTCCCACTATACCCATCGTTTATTATTACATAATATGTCATCAATATCTCACATAAAATTATACACATTATAAACCCTTTTAGAAACAAGTTTTTTCATTATCCATCATAACCCGTAGAAAATGTAACATAATTAGGGTGACATAATATTTTCATTTTTAAAAAAATAAGAATTAATAGTTGAATATTTTTAATGGGAATAATAAGAGAATAAGGGTATTAAGACATAATAAGTGTTCTTAATTATAACATAAAAGAACTCGTGAACATCAATAAATAAGTAATTATCCAAGATACAATTTATAATTCATTAACAAAAACAATTGTCGTAATAATCAATAATCAAGAGGCATTTCATTTCGATCTTGATAAAAATAATCATAAAATCCATAGAAATTATAAATAAATAATGTTTGCATATTAGAATATTTTATTCACGGAACACTTAGAAAACCATTACAAAGCCCTTAATATTTTCAATATCCATAAAACCAACAACCAAAATAATTACCCAATTCATTGTTGTTATATTTTTTCACAACCATCATATAATATATATCTAACTCACATAGTTTTATTTGGGAAAACTGAGTATATAAGCTATATCGGGCTCACCGATGAGATATAATAGGGAACATCTCATTCTATAAACTATGTTCAAGAACCATAACTTGATTAAAGAACATATAACATGAATGTAATAATAAAACTCATAAGAAACTCATTATTACATTCCTACCATGATTAAAAAGTAGAATATAAATGGGTTCCAGGATAATCTCATTATCCATCCTAACAAAGAATAAGGATGGTATTATGAAAATGTATCCCTAGTGTAGTTTAAGTAACATCAAGGGTTTTATAAATGAATGAATTAAAATACCATGAAAATATAAATATTGTTCTGAAAAAAATAACCTTTTATCATTGAGTAACATAAAATGAGGTCATCTTATTTTGAAAATGATATTGAAATATCACATGGAACGTTTCATAGTGAAAATAGCTTCTCCATTATGCAAATAATTATTCAAAATATATGACACTATAACAAACTAATGGAATCTACTTATTTGAAAATAACCTTTGAAACATAAATATGATTCTCTGAATAATTTAGTGGGTATTAAAATGGTAAAATATACTCATGTTGTAAATATTAAAAATATACATTCCTTTCAAGCAATTTTTATATGGAGTCAAAGAGACCCTATGGGAACACCTTTAGAAATTTTAATACTAAACATTTTTAAATGAATTTAAAAGATAATGATTAATATATTTTTCAAAAAAATTGATTTTTAGAAAAAAAATATTTTTTATAACATTTAAAAAAACTTATATCGATGAGGAGGATTGATGATAAAAAATAATTGTTTTCTATCAGTTAAAAAAATTCTTCATATTTCAATATTAAATAATGAATAAAATGAAAATAAAATAAGTTATAAATATTAATAAAAAGTTTATCAGAATGATATGTTGTTTAATTAAATAGTATAATATGATTTCATCAAATTGAACCTTTAACATAAACAATCCGGATGGAAAATATATTGTAACATAAGGCCTTTGACACTTTGGAAACACTTCAACCATAAGTCGCATGAAATAATAACAAGAGATGAAACTTCAAATAAAATTAACATAAAGAGGTTCACGATACAACATATAAATGGGGGAAGAGATACATCTCGTAAAATAATAGTGTTGTGTAGCACAATATATGTCCCAATGAATAAAATTTTAGATGAAAACCCCTAACAATGACTATAACATTTAAATGAGAAATAATCATTGAATATATTATGTGTATCAAATGTAAACAATGATAATTTTCATTGAAATTAATCACGAAATAATCAAATTTTATTTCACACTTTACCATTTAATATCGAAACTATGAAGAAGTCAAATAACATAATGAAAATAAATTTAGTTATGAAACCCATTTCTACATAGTTAAATTAATTTCAAGATCCCATAGAAGAAATAATTAAATTCAAAATATAAAATACATGTACTTGTGAAGGATTGATGAAATTAATTATAAAATGGGTAGTTTGTACAACCTATAAAATAAAATAGGTTAATAGCCTGAACATATTAATCAATGAAAAAAATAAAACTGAAAACACTTAATTCATTAGTAATATATCTATAAAAGCCACTTGAAATTAGGAACCTTATATTGGTTTGACAAGGACAATATTTATCATTAAATTAATCAAAAAATAAAATCATGTAAAATATTTACAGTGAAAAAATAAAAATAAGTTATGAATTAGATATTTGTCTCAAAGAAGTAAAAGTTACATGTGAAACCATTACCATGAGTACATAATATACATGTATGTATTTATCTCATATATAATGAATATATATAAAAAAAATTATTCATGAAGAGAATTTGTTTTTATTAACATATTACGATGTCATTTATTATTATTATTTTAATGAAGTATTTAAAAACTTAATCTCTTCAGTCTATTTCATGTGTTTTGAGGATGTTTGGTTCATTGTTTTAAAAACATTATGGTTTTCTTGACTTTTTTCAATGTGGAAAAGGACCCATCATCTAAGAAACAATAATCATGATATATTTATGTGTTTTATATAGAATTTATATTTTTAAAAAACATCCATGAATAATGGTTATGAAAAATTAATTGTGATTCAATTATAGAGATGATTGAATCTATGGACTCTTGAGTTTCATTTCAATTTTTCAATGATAATTATGTAAAGGTGGTATGGAATATTTTAAATTTATATAATCAGCATAATATCATTAATAAAGTTATATTTTGTTAAATATAGTTACATATATATATATATATATATTCCATGTGTTTTGGATATGAAACAAATCACATTGCTTTGTGGAGGCAATAGTGCAGACGTACAAAAAAATTATATATTATATTTTCATAATGATAATTATAACAAGAAGATAATAATTAAATCATATATATATATATAATATATTCATTAAAATCATCCTTATTACTTTCCATGTGTTTTTTTTGAAAAACCAATAACATCATTTCGGAAGGAAATAATACATTGTACACATGAGTGATGTTATCATATCCCATGTGGAATAGAAAATTAAGAGGATTATGTGATATCATAATTAAATAATTGTACTAACGTTAAAATTATCATATATATATATATATATATATAAAATTTGAAATTATAATTATAAGAAGCCATGAGTTTCTATGATGAGAATCAAATTAAATATGTTTGCAAGGTGGTACATCAACGTACAGATGAATGATGGTTTCATTTCCAATTTGGTGGAAGAGGAGACAGATTTAGTATTTAGAATTTAAATGATAAATTCAAAATATATCATATATTCTAGTGTAATTATTTCTTAATAAATTTTTAATATTTCATGCTGGTGGATTGTGAAAAAAAAAATTAAATACCCTCAGTTAACAACTATACCATTTATTAAGACAACCTCATTAGGCTAGAACCCAAATATATATTATAATGAATTTTGGAGAGGAATAGATGATAAAGGTAGTGGGTATGGAATTATATATGTTATATAGGAAGTTATTGGATGATAAAGAGGTATTTTAAGGTGTTTAGTGGAGTGGGGAGGGGTGACCTTTTATATGTGGCTTGGTGGACAGACATGAATATTTTTAAAAAAAAAATTATGTACCCAAATTTTTCAAATGAGAAAAGGAACCATAATGGAAAAAATCAAGAATTAGAGATTTGAAGGTCAAAATATTTTCATAAAATAGATTTTTAACAACCTTTTATGTCATTTTCATCTTTACTTTTTACGAATAACACCCTAGTAAACCCATTTTCACCATTATAACAGTAATCTTATTTACAGTTTTCACGATTCATTATGAAAAAAATTAATTTGAACATATTTTTTAATAATTATTATTATTTATAATATGTAATTCATTTTAACAAGTTAAATTAAATTTATTGGATATATTTAATATTAATTAAAACATGAAACTGTGACTAAAAATCTATTTTCATTGAAATGAATTTTTCTATGAAAAGAGTTTTTTATATTAACCATATGACTGGTAAAAATAATTATAAGAATTTAAATTCATATATATATTTTTATATATATATTTGATAAATTTTATTAAATTACTTCCTCATTATGGTTTTATAATTAATTAAAACAGATAAATGTTCCGATCGTTAAAATAGTTTTTATAAAAATGAATTTTGAAACACAAAAATACTCTAATAAAAACATATTTCTAAAAGACTATTCAAATGTATACATGTGGTTTAAATAGGAGTAAGGATTAATTATTTTATATTAATTCAGATTCAAAACATAATGGGGATTTTTAATCTCTAAATTAATTGAAAATAAATTCTATTTTCAAAAAAATCAATATTTTCACTATTCAATGAATAATGAATATTTCCAGAAAAATCCAAAATAATTTTCCAACATTAATTATTATATGATGATTAAAAAATTTAATTTTATTTGTTATAATAAATATTCTAAAATTTCTTGAAATTAATTATTATATTATATCAGAATGGTAAAAAAATATCCTTTTTAAAGAAAAAATATATTTTTTTGAATAAAACTACTTTAATTAAAATTAATCTGTTATATACTATGAATTTATAAACAAATTTAAAATTTTTAGTAAACAAAACCACACACACACACACACATATATATTTCATAATGTATTTAGTAATATTAAAAACATATAATTTAATGTCTATTTTATATATGTGACATTTAAAATAATATTATTATTTTTTATGGATGATGTTTTTTATCTTGTAAGATATCGGGCATTTAATCATTTTTATAATATATTAGGATGTTTCATTATCCAACAACTGATATATTTTATCCACTAAATTTTAAATTTATATCCATAATCAATTGTTTTAAATTTTAAAATACATTTGCTTGAGCCCCACATCATAAAAAGATTTAATAACACACTATCTTAATAAAAACGAAACATAATTATCAAGGTTATCAAGAATAAATCATAAATAGGTTTCCATGAGGGATTTTTTTGTGTAATTTGAAGATAAGTTATGGAATAAAATTGTTTTCTCCAAATAATGAAACAGTTTGACATAGATAACTGATCATTATAATGGGAATGATCATGATAAAGTGGACAACCACAAAACTAAAAACCTATGAGATGTGAAAAGGATCATCATCACATCATAAATGAACATAATAGGATAAAATTTTATTTTTAAAGATCATATTACTAGATTTTAGGATTACCTTGCACTATAGAGTATGAAAATAAGTAAATATAATTAATTGATTTGTATAATTTCATTATTTACTTATTTTCTATAGTAATCTCATCATTTTCTATAAACTATCAGTATTCAAGATGATGTTTCCATTCCTAGAGCACTAAAATTGAAATTTAACATATCAAATATTCCTTAGTAGTATAGAAAAACATTCCTCCAATATTTAGACATTAATTTTAAAAAATTGTTATTATATGGTATTAAATTTCATGAAATTAATGAAATTGAATATAATGAAAAATATATTAATCTACAAAATTCATTAATAAATTACAATGTTCAAACAAATTCATTCTAAAAACATAAATCCTTAAAATTATTCACATTATTCAAAACAAAAATTTAACAAAATTAATTACATAATTTTTAACATATTCATCTCTAAATTACATTTATCACTCTTAAAGACTCATTATAACTTTTATATGTACCCTAATAATATAACATCCATAATAAACTAATGATTTCTTTAACAATGTGAATCACCAAAAAGACATATTATAATAAAAAATGATTCCAAAATACAATTCGAAATTTTTTCCTCAAATAAAATCCCATAATGTTTTAAATACCTTAATCATATAGTGTTCCACAAATTGTAATAACCAATAATTACCTCAAAGTAAAATATATGATAACACATAAAGGAAACCAATGCCATTAAACATAATTTCACAAATGTAATGTTATTATTCCTAAAATTGTATCTCAGATTAAACATGCTGGTAACATATACCTAGTCCAAATAACAGGACCCCTAAAATGTCATTGATCAAATCGAAATTTTATAAATAAAAAATCAGAAAGGTCATTTAAGTCATTAAAAATATGATTATAATTAAAACATGTAAACCCATGATGGATTTCCTAACTCATATGATAATTTCTACATCCTGAAATCTAATGTGTATATAAACCATACTATGATACCAACTATAATATCCCCAATCCAACACTCATTAATACAATTCTAGAAACCTAAAAATTACATTTTCATCTCTAAAACCAATAAATGTGACCCAATATGTGTAATCAAAACCATTCGAAATCAAAAGGAAATATTAGATCAATTACATACATGTGTATATTTTACAACTAAATTTTTAGATAATTATGAATAAATTGTACCAAAATGGACTCATAATAAACTGGTTCATAACGATCAACACCATCTCCTACATTAAACAACATTTCATATAAAATATTTAGTCTTCATCATCATTCATTAAATAATAATCAATAGAAACATTTCTAGAAAAAATACATTTAGAATCAAAATTCCCACCACGGAGAAATGGAAATATATGATGGGTGGCTAAAAATTCATAGTATGTGTAAACAAATGAATTGGAAAATGATTGTAAAAAATCAGTATAAAAATATAATAAATATATATCGATTATAATGTCCCAAACATTTATTAATGAAAATTCCTCTTGATCATATTAAATGTGTTATCATGCATAATGGTTATATAAAATATATGCACTTCCTTGGATTTATGTTTTTTGATTTTAAAATACTATAATGAATTGTTACCGTTGCTAATATAGATGATGAATATTGATCACATCATTAGCATAAATATAGGACATTAACCAATCCAATTTACATAGACAAAGGAAGTGATGGAATCATCACGTAGAATTTGTCTATATGAATTCCATTTTTCAGAGCTTGAAAATGAGGTAGCATAACTGGGATTAACTATTGACCAAGCCCAAGCTTAGATTCATCACATTTAGCTTGAACAAAACTGCATATGGGAGAAGTGGAAGTTAATACAGATTAGCACCTGAGCAATTACATTTGAGCCACCCCAAGAGTCTATCAATCTTGCACACCTGTCCCTTAGGACTTATACAGGTGTTATAAGGGGTTATGTAACAATACCCCAGCACTCTGATTATGTGCATTATTTTTGTATAAAGGATAAACATTCATTTTATCATTGCTACATTGTAAATGGGTTTTTTTTAAAATAGTTTTTTAGTTAGTATACAATTATGAAATATATTTTCATGAATTAATGGATTTTTTAATTAAATAATATTTTAAAAAAATATTATTACTAAATTAATTTTTATTAAATAAAAATGATCGAAGAGTTTTTATACAATTTTAATTTTTATTAAGGCTTGAAAACTATATTTCTCAAACCTCATGAATTTTTGATAAATGTAAGTTTTAATTTTAAAAGTAAAAATTCACAAATTTATAAAATTATTTTAATAAAACTAATATAAATTGTTAATTCATAACATTGAAATTATCTAATGGTGAATTTTTCAATATTTTTTGAGACATTCAAATTTTTGGGTAAAAATTAAATATTGTTTAAATATATAATTTATTTTATGACATCATAATGACCCAATAGTGACTCAACTCCACATAAGAAAGCCTAATATTTTAATTAGTTTTGCCATTGGTGTTTTAAAATAATGTTTTCCACATCCCTTTGGCAAAAACAATGGGCAAAAACCGTGGGTTGGTTTTCTGTTTTGAATACTTATTTACATAGATTCCAAAACCTATGTTTGTGAAATATTATAGAATTCGCCTCTCTTTTCCTATATAGACCCACCCAAGATCCCATTTATCATCACTCAAAATCCTTGGGGAACGCCCCTACTCAGCCCTACTTTCTCTATAATTCTCCTAATACGTCCCACTCTCTCAAGAAGCCCCTCCTCAAACTCTTGAAGTCACACACTCAAGTAAGGGATCTCTTCCTTTTTCTTTTTTGTCCATGTTCCATTATGTTGATATACCCTTTTATTTTCAATTAAAAATGTTGGTGTATGACTTTAAACCTCCCCGATACATCCCTCCCTTTGTTTTAATGAAGAGATACCTCTTTATCTCTCATTATTCCCTCCCATATACACCGGTTATCATACAGAAATTTCATAACAATTATTCCATTTATCCTTTTAAATCAGGTTTCTTTATTACATTATGCCGTCTATTTCCAAATTCCATGTGAAGAAACATGTATATATATGACCCTATTACTTTCCATTTCATGCACATGTGATGAGATTTCCATTTCTCTCTCATAAACCTTTTTTTTATGAGTGAGCTAGTCAATACAGTGGCGAAAAATGTTGTTGCACCTAAACCATGGGTGAACCAAGAGATGATTCAAATTATTGTCCAATAAATTCAAGATATGGACACATAAAACTAAATTAATAAGCCTTTTAATGTGGATCTTACCATCTAGTTTATGAATTATAATCCACATAACATCCAGTGTGATTCTAAACCTAAGAAGGTGGAGGTGTGGCTGAGTAGGATGAATCATATCTTCGAGATCATCAGCACATCGGTGGAGATAATGGTCAAGCGGGAAACCTATATGCATGAAGATCTTGCAATAAAAAGGTGAGATTTAGTGGTGTGAGATAAATTGGATGAAGAACTTACATGGGAGGATTTTGAGGAATCGGTCAACAAACAATTCTATCCTCACACATTGAAGATCCCAAAAAGGATGGAATTCTTCTGCATGAAACAGGAGAGTCTTCCTGTCATAGAGTATGTAGCTAAATTCATGAAATTCGTTCACATTGAACCATATTATGTGGCTTGTGCGTTCTTGAAGGCATGAATATTTGAAATGGGGCTAAGGTACAAGATTCGATTAAAAATTACAGTGCTTCATATTACAGATTATATAGAGATGGTGAACAGAGAAACTGTGGCCGAACATGATATCACGAGATCTATGGGAGGAGGTATGATGATACCCATAGTTAATGGTGGGAACTCATATTCTAGATGTAATTGAAAAAGGGACACCTATTTACAAGGTGGATGTTGAAGTTAGAACCAGATGGCTGAATCAGTGAACCTTCCTCAAAGGCCGCAGAGCAAAGCAGGTTTCTTTGAATGTGGTTCGCTTCATCCCAAAAAGAGTGAGTGTACGAAACAACCTAGATAATTCCATAATTTCAAAAAATATGGTAAATCTTCAATACTATTGGCATAGTGCTCCATGGTTGGGTGCTCAAGACACATCTCAAGCATTGAAAGAATCATATACATTGATAGGGTGAGGAAAGAAGAATTTGTCTCGTTAGTAAAATAGAGCTATCTATGGTAATTCTAGAAATACCATGACTCCTCGACTAGGGAATTCTCGGAAAGGAAACAAGGATAATAGTGCATCTAGAAAGAAATTGAATGGAGTTGATCAAATTATTGTGGATGATCAGGTTGTACCATCTATGTCGATAGATATGATTATATTGAATTCTACCCTTGTGCAAGTGCACTTCATTACTGGTGAATCACATTCCTTCATTACTTCACGTGCTGTTGATTTTCAATGACCGAATTTGGAAATAACTAGTTCTATTTTATAACAAAAAACTCTTCTTGGTGTATGATAATTTCAAGCCTTTGTGCGCCAAGAATGTTCTATAATTCAAGATGGAGCGAAGCTAAAATGGGACATCTCGATGTTGGACATTGATGTCTATGATGTAATCATGGGTATGGATTGGTTGAAAATTTTTAAGTCTCACATTGGCTTTTATACGAGACAAATGTGATTCATGACTGTGGAAAAAATCATGAATCTTCTCATAGGAGAGAGGATTGTTAATAAAGGTGAAAAGAGCTTGGTGGCACAAATGGCGGGAATTATCTCTTACCAGTTGGCTGCATTGACTTTTGCATCAATGGATGAGATCGGGGGTAATAGTTTTCCAGATATTATGGATCTCTTTCCAGATGTATTTACCAATAACTTTTCTGGGTTACTACCTATAAGGTATGGGGAGTTGATGAATGATATCCTTCTGGGTACCAGTCCTATTTCCCAACCATATTATAGGACGACACCAACTGAGTTATGGGAATTGAAAGTACAGTTATAGGAGCTAGAAAGCAAGGGTTTCATTCGACAAAGTACGTCTCTGTGGCCAGAACCAGTCTTGTTCATGACAAAAGAAGATGGAAATCTTCATCCGTGTGTTGATTATCATAAGATGAAACACGTTACAACAAAGAAAAAATATCTAATTTCACACATTGATGATCTGTTCAATCAATTAAGGTGAGATCAGTAGTTCTTGAAGATTGAATTGCAATCAAGATATCACCAATTTCGAGTAATAAAGGAGGATATTCCAAATACAGATTTTAGAAGTAGATATGGACACTATGAATATTTTCTCTTTCCTTTCGGTCTAAATAATGGACAAGTTGTATTAATTACTTTCATGAATCAGATATTTTAGAAGAATATGGAATCTTTTATTATAGTATTTGTGGATGACATATTGGTGTATTCAAAGACAAGGGATGGTCATGATAATAACCTGGAAACAGTGTTACAAATCTTGAGAGATCACCGTTTGTATGCCAAATTATCCAAGAATGATATTTGGATACATGAAGTACATTTTTTGGCCATTTCATTTAAAAAAAATGTGCCTCTATTGATTCTAAAAATATAGAAGTTGTTTCGTGGTGGAAACCACCAAATAATGTTTTAGAGACATGAATTTTTCTTTGTCTAGTTGGTTACTACTGAGGCTTTCTGTGTGATTTGTCATGACTAGCTTCACCGATGACAGCTCTGACAAATAAGAATTCTCCATTCCAATGGACAGAGGTATTCCAGAAATCCGTCAAGGAACTAAAGGTTTATCTTACATTGAAACCTATCTTGATCTATCCAGAATCAGGATATGGTTATGTGGTGTACAAAGATGCTTCGAGATCAGGTTTGGGATGTGTTCTCTGGAAATGAGACCATGTGGTTGCTTATTGTTCAAGGAAGTTTAGGGTGCATGAGAAGAGTGACCGAGCAGACGATTTGGAGTTTTCTTCAGTCATCCTTGATTTGAATACATGGACAAATTATCTCATTGGTGAGAAAATTACAATGTTCACAGACAACAAATTCTTGAAACACATTTTCACACCGAGAGATATGAATCTGAAGAAAAAGGAGATGGATGGAGTATCTCCAAATATTTTATTTTCACTTGATGTAAAAAAACATGGAAAATAAATTAGGTGGTAGATGCATTGAGTAGAAAGGAATATTCTCATTTCGAAAAAGTGTCTTACAATGAATGGAAGTTGATGTTGGTTCTAGCAAACATGAACATGGAATGTGAAGACCAAGGTGATGTGGCAATTTTCATTTTAGCTACGCTTGTTCCTGATTTGATTGGAATGGTCCAAGAGGTACAAAAATCTGATGTAGAATGTCTGGTGATGATTCAAAACTCAATGGTGGGGAGATCATTGATGGCTAGAAATGTAATGGGAGTGATGTTTTGTATTTTAGTGATCATATGGTGGTACCTATGGCTTTTCTAGAACGATTCCTTCATGATTACAACCATTTAAGATGGGATGTACATCTAGGTACATAGAATATGTATAAGGTGTTAATGATGTAGTTTTGGGGGAACTACATGAAATGGAAGGTGCTTGAGTTCATCCTGTGGTGCATATATTCTTAATAATGAAAAACAGAGCCTCATAGAATAGTTGATATATTGAAGTATTTACCTATCCCAGAATGGAAATGGGAGAATATAGCAATGGATTTTTTACGGTTCATCGAATAATGGTCCGAAAACACAATACCAATTGGGTGATTGTGTATCATCTTACCAAGTTGGCCCATTGCATTCCAATTTTTGAAACTCATACGGTGGAGGATCTGTCAATAATATATATCCGAGAAGTGGAAAACAGGCTAGGAGTACCAGTTTCTATCTTCTCAGACAGAGATCCAAGGTTCACATCTCATTTTTGAAAATCCATACAACATGAAATTGGGACTCAGTTGACTCTGAGCAAGGAATATCATCCTCAGACAGATGGGAAATCAGATAGGATGATACAAATGTTGGAAGACATGTTGCGGTCTTGTGTAATTGATTTTGGTGGATCATTGGAGGAACATATACCCTTGGTGGAGTTCTCATACAATAACACTTGTCATGACTCAATACATATGGATCTGTTTGAATCACTATATGGGCATCCTTGTCGTTCTTCACATTGTTGGGTGGAAATAGGTGAAAAATCACTAGTTGGGCAGAGACTCATCCATGAAACAATAGAAAAGATTCTATTAGATAGAAAGAAGATAGTGACGGCTCAGATTCATTAGAAATCTTAGGCAGATCGATATCGAAGACCATTTTCCTTCATTGTGGGCGATCATGTATTCATAAGGATATATACAAGACATGTACATCATCGTTTCAGAATGTAAGGAATGTTATATCCAAGATAAATTGGCCCTTTCCAGATACTGTAATGGATTGGAGAGGTGGCATATCGATTGGCATTACCACCATGATTCGGTTCGGTGCATAATATGTTCCATAAATCTCAGATGAAAAAGTATCAGCACTATAGAGACCCTAAGCATGATGTACATGGACATTACATTACTTTTTCAGAATACATAATACATAAAAAAAACAAACACACAAGGACCGTAATAGTTTAGTGTCTTTGGAAACACAGAACATGATCTTCTAATCGTGGTGAAATATCTTCAACATCTCCCATTATGATCTTTCATTTTTTATTTCCTTACCTAATACCTTTATTTTAATACTAGGGGAAATGAAAACATTAAAAGGGTGAGACCAAATGCTCTGTAATTGTAAGCATGGAGAAAATAAAACAAACCATATACATTTGAACATAAAAACATGAACACAATATTTAAACATCAAAATATTGAGCAATGACATAAAACATAGCAGTACGTAAGGCATAGATCATAATGGAACATAAATCCTCATAAAATTGCATGGGAATAAATCATGTAATTGTGGAAACCATGAATCACTTGTTATGATTTCCATAGTAGCCAAGGCATTGCTGCCAAGATCATCTTAGTGGACAAAGTCCCTTTCTGAATCGTGTTCACTCCTTGTTCCAGTCCTTTATCACTGAACTAGATTAACTTACCAATCCAGCCATGTCTATCTCATGAGATATAAATCATTACCAAATGAATTTGAGGGTGATATAGGGCCCACCCATCTCATAATGAAATCATTCTTACTTGTGCCACAAAATAAACATACATCATTCATAATAACCCAACAAATAAAATGGGTTTCATAAACATCATCCCATCATCACATAATCCATATAAAAGTAATGGATGTAATTTCATAATAATAAAAGTGAAACCATGTAAATCATAGAGACATTATATGTCACACATACACATATGAAATAATGTCATCTTAGAAGGAAAAATGGTTTTGATAAAACACATGAAATGAATTCTTGATGAAAATATCCTTTCTTCTTCAAAATCAATTTATTTTCAAAAAACATCATGCAATTTTAAAAGAAAGATATTTTTTTTGGAAATAGTCATGAAATATTTTGGTGGAAGCTTCATGAAAATAAGGCTTTATAAAACCGTAAAAAAATCCTTTCATACCGTGTAATTTAAAAAAACATTCTTCTCGTACTTTTGCCGGAAAAGTAAAAATGTTCATTGTGTGGTAAAAAAAGTAAGATTCATTTCATAACATTTTGTAAAATTTAAAAATGGGTAAAAATTCCATTAAACATACATGAAATGTTTTTTGAAAACAGGGATATGGATGATAACAAAAACCCCAGTAAATACTTATGAATAAACAATCTCGGATAAGAGCAGGATTGGAATAGTTATCCCTTACCTTAGGTCTAATATGCTTTGTACGTATCCAAAACTCCTATATAATAATTTAAATAATGTTATTTAATTATTATAGAATCATATTCATTGTTATGATATCATATATGGTTCACTTATGACTTTATATTACCCGTTCTTTTGTAAGATCCATGTTAAAGCAGAGTTTTGGGTAAAATCGTTTTATTTATCGTACATGTTTGGAATTTTTATTCATGATATTATTACTTATATACTAATTTACATAATTCAAGAATGTAAAACATGATTCATATTTAATGTATATTCAGCATATACATATATATATATGATAGATCGATAAACGGAAGGAAATACACCGTTCATGGAGACGGTAGGCCGTACGTACACATGAACACAGTTTTCGTTTCCATATTGAATTGAATGGAATTAAGTAGATAAAATAAATATATATATACATAAATCCAGTATCAGTATTATGTCATATATTTCATGATTACTTATTATATATACCTTATAATCATTCAGGAATGGTTAACGTGGATAATGAATCTCATCGCGTCGTGGAGACGGTAGTCCGTACGTACGCACGAGCGATTATATCATTCCCATGATCGTGGAATTGTATTGAAGTGTATGAATAATATTTCAAAGTCTGTATCACTTTACAATAATCATATATAGTTATTTATTTAAACCATTATACCAATCCATGTAGGGTGGTGGTCAGAAATAGATTACACCACGGCGTGGAGACGGTATTCCGTACATACGCACGCACGGTGATTTCGTTTTCCGTAGGATGGAAAAAATTTGAAATAGGGTAGTTTAATATTTAAAATAAAATATTTAGTAATACTGATGTTATTACATTATAATGAGACAACTATAGAAGAATAAGTAGAAGAAGATAGAAACATGAGAGAATCGGAAGAAGTGATTACCTCTTCTTCGACGCACCTCCTTTAAGCCTTCTCTTGAGGAAGTAGATTTGGTCTTTTGAGAAGACCAGAACCTCCAGAATGTTTATAGAGAAGTGGAGAAGAGAAATGGTCAGGGGTTGGACGATAATGAAGGCTCATAAGGGTCTGAATCGAAGTGGGAAGGGGTTCCCTTTTTATAAGGGAGGAGAGGGTCACCTTTGGAAAAACTAAAAATATTATTTTATTATAAAGTTATATTCGGGTTTTAATAGCTGAAAATATATTTATTACTAAGCTAAGGTGGGTAGGGTATAAATCCTCTCAACCAATAGATTTTAAAAAAGTTTGGTTCATTATATTAACCTTATTATTTAGTTTTAACTCTTAGTTAATTAGATTGACATATACCATGCCACTTTGTATTTTTATATTATATAGTTAATAATCTTACCATATACATCCATGAGACCCCCAAGTGGTACATTAATGATAAAAATGTCATTATATAAGTATCTTGGCAGATCCTTAGATTTTATGGAATATAATAACAATTAATAATATAATATATTTTTTAAAAACTAGTTTATGTCAATTTTGAAACTATTTGGTAATTGATTTTTGTGAACATCATTATAGCATGATTAGTTCGAAAAAAGTAAATTAAAACAATAAATAAATGTCATATTAAGCAATAAAATTATTGTAATTAATAAAAAGTCTCAAATTATATTTATTTGGGTATTTATAACATCAGTTATGTTAATATTTCAGTAATAAGATAATTGCTGCATCATCATTGTGTAATAAATAAATTAAATTATATAAGGTCTAAAAATTATAAATAAAATACCATTATGTAGGAAATATTTTTAGATTTTTAAGTAATTTTTATAGTCTAATTTATCTTTTGTATAACTCTATATTAAAAATTATTTAGTTTTTAAACATTGATTTTAACTATTTTAACCCTTCTTTAAATAAATTAATAATAAATGTCCTAATATAATTAAAGTTGACCCTAATGGTCATATTTTATTCCTAAGGCTGTTTTTGGTCGAATCACACTTATCCAATAGAATTATAACATGTGTTAGGGTAATAATAATTTCATTTTTACCCTTAATTACCCTATTTACTTTTAACCGTGGTAAATAAAAGTAAAAATTTACTATTCAAAAAAATATTTTCATCTCATTGAACCACATTTTAGTATTTGATATTAACCGTGTCTCTGGGATTTTTAAAATTCCAATTAAAAAAGCGATAAAATTATGTTTTATGTGAATTTGCAAATTTTCCTAGGAGGTGGGTAAAAGATGGTGAAAAGTTCAATAAAATTTTTATATATCTAAAATTATTATAAAAAGACAGCAATGAATTACCTTGAACTTATATAGGTCTTATGTATCAATTTTTAACTAAAATAAAATTAAATAAAATAAATAATTATTTAAATAAAAAGTCGGTTTTTAAATAGTAACCTAGTGTTTTCACTATTTATCAAAAATTGAAAGTTTTCATAAAAACTACCAAAAATTCACCCTTGGGTAATTTCGATATTCTGAATCCAAAAATAAAGTCCATTTCGAAAGATAAAATTTATAAAATTTGAAAAAGTGGGTATTACTATTCATAACGGCTAGTTTATATAACATATCTTTGTTTAGAGAAACTCAGTATTGCGTACAACACACGCTATCGTGGAAGGTCATGATTGCGTGTAATGCAAGCAAAGTCAGGGATGTGTATTGTGAAAGCTCCTTTTGGTTAAGTGTACAACACAAGACATCAATAAAATTAAAAGGAATATTTTTCATAAAATCTTGGGGTGTTAGATTCTACCCCCCCTTAAAATGAATTTCTCCCTCGAAATTCGTCGGGGTTATAAATTGTTTACTACTCAAATGTTTCTTTAATAGAAACCCACATCGTAAAAAGGAACACCCAAACAAATCTTTAAAAACTAAACTATGAAATGTAACGGTTACCCAAATTAACTATTCACTGGGATTCCACATAGGAGAACATAGGTGAAAATATGGATATGGAAGAGAAATATAACCATCATGTTCTGATGGATAGTGGTAGATAACATGGCTATGAAAAAGAAAACAATCACAAAGCCATAAATTTGTGATGATCTTGGGTACCATCTGATTCATTAGATATATGTGCACTAGGACAACATTTTTGGTTTTCAATATCATTTCCCTAAAGTTTAAAATTTTGAATTAGAAAAAATACTTTCTTGATTTTGGTACAATATAGCGGTTGTTCATGCTTTGAACAATTTCCACTTCATCTGTTAAAGAAATGATGTTGAATTTGATATTCTTGAAGTGTTAACAGATCATGTGATATAATGGTGGGTCATTCCATCTGTTTCAAAGAAAATGTTAGCAAAAGTTATCAAATATACATAAGTCCATCTATGGTGAGGTTAATCAAATACAATTCCAAAAATGAACTTATACTTCATATAACAGACCGCTTAATAAAATAAAACTAGTTTCTACTAACCAAGGACTTCCTGTAGCCAGTGGTATGCGATAAAGGTCAGTCACACTTCGGTTGTGGGTTCAATTTCCACAGCCTTGTCCGACACGATGGGTTGTCGCCCGTCCTGCAGGTTGTCCTTTTTATAAAATTACATCATTTTGACATTCCATGGATAATATCGAAAACAATTCTTCCCATAAACTAACTAATTTTCAATATAATCCATTTAAAATCATTAGGCTTATCCAAAATACTTCTATCCACGATTATAGTATAATGAAAACAATTACTAGAAATGTCATCTACCGAGAATGTGAATACCATCATTTATCCCCGATATATATTGTTGATCACATTCCAATCATATGAATACCTTAATCATGTATTCTCTTGAAAAAAATCAATACCCATTTAACCATAGTGAAAACATGAATGCTGTCAAAAGTTATCTCTTTCCACATAAAAAAATCCCAAAATTTCTATATACTCAAACCATGATATAAATTTATCCTTATTTTAATCATAATCTCATGATTACTATCATATTATTTTCTCTTTATCCCTTCATTATGCGCATTTCATCTGCTTTCCAAAAATATTTCAATCACTTTTTCATGGTTACCAGTACTATATAATTATTGAAAACCAATACATAGATATTCCAAAATTCCACAATACCATAAATGAGATTCCAAGATAGTATTTTGGAATCCCATTACATAAACACATAATCATTACACAACATCATTTTCATACTCAACATCACAAATATTGATCGCTTGAGACTACCCTTTATCCTTTTCCTTACGAGTTTTATCATGTTGATCATCATTATCCTGTGGATTAGGGAATTTATTAGCATAATGCCCCATTTCCTTTCACTTGAAGCATTGAAGAGTTGGTGGAGAGTTCTCTGTAGTGTTCTCTTTATTCACATCATTAGCAACCTTTTTCCCATTACTTCGACAATAAACTGCTCGATGACCTTCTTTTCCACAATTAAAATATTTTCTAGTACCTTTTAGGAAATCTCCACAGTGCTTCTTTCCGCACATTGAACATAAAGAAACATTATTATTTTTTTCACAACTATTCTGAGATTTCTCCTTGAACTCCATCTTTCGTTTCTTGTCAAAACCTAGAGATGGATATGTAACAACAACTTCCAGTTCTACCTTGACAGCACACCTCACACTTTCATCATAGCTACTGAAGTATCTTATAGCTAATTCCCTTCGAAGACTTGGTTTTAAGCCACTGAAGAATTGATAAACTTTACTTTCCGGTTGGATGATAAAGCCATATGCATACATTGAAAGCCTTGTAAAATTCACCTCGTATATCCCAAAATATTCATCATCCTTTTTTTGAAGCTCTAGGAATGCATTTTCCATCTTTGTTCTAAGAATACGAGGGAAATACATATTGAAAAATAAGTTCTTTAACTCACCCAATTCCATGGATTCAATTTCACCATGGGGCCTTGTGTTCTTAATTATACTCCACCACTGGTCTGCTTCACCTTCTAAATGGTAAACTGCCAGAATGAATTTTTCATGTTCTGAATAGAGAAGTATGGAAAATATCTTTTCAATGGTACTGATCCATTGTTCAGAAACAAGTGGATCAGAAGACCCACTGAAAGAAGGTGGACATTTCCTCATGAAGGACTCAATATAATATTGTTCCCTTCTCTGCTCATTTGGAAGTCCAGAATGATTCACAGATTGTGTAAGTATAACAATAAGATTTTGTACTAAATCTCCCATAATATTGGTTTGTTCAGGAGGAATATCATTACATTGTCCATTACATTGATCAACACGGTTCCTTCGTGTTCTGGCCATCATCTAAAACCCAAAAAGAAGAGTGTGAGAGGCAAAAATCATGCTAGGGAAAACAACACAATAAAGGGGAGTACCTTAAATATCTAACATCTAGGTTTAATTCTAATATAGTTACTATAATTATAGGACTATAACATATACTTATACTTAACGTTAGTGACATCTCTATACATACCTTAGATATATATATAGGGATCTCACTAAAGTTTTCTCATCCTAGTTTCTAGAGGTTAACTAAACCTTTCCTCTGATACCAACTGTAGAGACCCGAAGCTGGACGTACATGGACATTAAATTACTTTTTTGGAATACTTAATACATAACAAAAATAGACACACAAGAACCATAATAGTTTAGTGTCTTTGGAAACTCGGAACATAATCTTCTAATTGCAGTGAAAGATCTTCAACATCTCACATAAAGATCTTCCCTTTATTATTTCCTTACATAAAACTTTTCTTTTAATCCTAGGGGAAAAGAAAACATAAAAAGGGTGATCTCAAATGCTCAGTAAGGGAAAGCATAGAGAAAATAAAATAAACCATATAAATTTGAACATTAAAACATGAACACAATATTTAAACATCAAAATATTGAGTAATGACATAAAACATAACATTATGTAAGGCATAGATCATAGTGGAACATCAATCATCATAAAATAGCATGGTAATAAATCATGTAATTGTGGCTACCATTCAGAAATTGTTATGATTTCCATAGTATCCAAGCCATTGCTGCCAAGACCATCTTAGTGGACAAAGTCCCTTTCTGAATCGAGTTCACTCCTTGTTCCAGTCCTGTATCACTGAACCGGATTAACTTACCATTCCATCCCTGTCTATCTCAGGAGATATAAATCTTTACCCAATGCATTGGAGGGAGATATAGGTCCCACCCATCTCATAATGAAATCATTATTACTTGTGTCACAAAATAAACATACATCATTCTTAATAACCCATCGATTAAAATGAGTTTCATAAACATCATCCCATCATCACATAATCCATATAAAATTAATGGATATAATTTCATAATAATAAAAGTAAAACCATGTAAATCATGGAGACATTATACTTGAAACATACACATATTAAATAATGTAATCTTAGATGGAAAATGGTTTTGATAAAACACTTGAAATGAATTTTTGAGGAAAATATCCTTTCTTCTTCAAAATTAATTTCTTTTCAAAAAATTTCATGCAATTTTAAAAGAAAGAGATTTTGTTTGAAATAGTCATGAACTCTTTTGGAGGAATATACATGAAAATAAGGCATTATAAAACCGTAAAAAAATATTTTCATGTTGTATAAGTTTAAAAAACATTCTTCTCATACTTTTGCCGGAAAAGTCAAAAAGATCCTCGTGTGGTAAAAAAAGTACGATTCCATTCATAAAATTTGGTAAAATTTAAAAATGGATTAAAATGCCATTAAACATATATGAAAATTTTGTTAGAAAATAGGGATATGTATGATATCAAAAACCCCAGTAAATAGTTACGAATAAACTATCTTGGATAAGAGCGAGATTGGAATAGTTATCCCTTACCTTAGGTCCGATATGCTTCGTACGTATCTGAACCTTCTGTATAATGATTTAAATAATGTCATTGACTTATTACAGAATCATATTCATTATTACGATATCATATATGGTTCACTTATGACTTTATATTACCCGTTCTTTTGTAAGTTCCATGTTAATGATGCATTTTGGGTAAAATCGTTTTATTTATCGTACATCTTTGAACATGTTCTTATTGATTTTATTAAATATATCCTGATTTAGTTAATTGAAAAATTTAAAAAGTGATATATATATATATGTAATTTATATTCAGCATATAAATATATATATATATATATGATAGATCGATAAATGGAAGGAAATACACCGTTCATGGAGATGGTAGGCCGTACGTACACGTGGTCGATGTTTTCATTTACATTTTGAATAGAATAGAATTAAGTATATGACATACATATATATATATATATAAATATAGTATCAGTATTATGTCATATATTTCATGATTAGTTATTATATATAATTTATAATCATTCATTAATGGTTAACATGGAGAATGGATCTCATCGCGTCATGGAGACGGCAGTTCGTACGTACGCACGAGCGATGATATCATTCCCATGATCGTGGAATTTTACTGAAGTGTATGTATAATATTTCAGAATAAATATCACTTTACAATAATAATATATAGTTATTCATTTACACCATTATACCCATCCAAGTAAGGTGGTGGTCGAAAATAGATTACACCACGACGTCGAGATGGTATTCCGTACGTACGCACGCACAGTGATTTCATTTTCCGTAGGATGGATAGATTTGAAATAGGGTTGTTTTAGATTTATAATAACATATTATGTAATACTGATTTTATTAATTTATAATGAGACAACTAAAGAAGATGAAGTAGAAGAAGAAAGAAACTTGAGAGAATCGGAAGAAGTGATTACCTCTTCTTCGACGCACCTCCTTTAAGCCTTCTCTTAAGGAAGTAGAGTTGGTCTTTTGAGAAGACCAGAACCTCCAAGAATATTTTTAGGGAAGAGGAGAATAGAAATGGGAAGGGTTTGTCTGAGCTTGAAGGCTCAAAAGGGTGTTAAGAGAAGTGGGAAGGGTTACCTTTTTATAAGGGAGGAGAGGGGCACCTTTGGAAAAACAAAAAATATTATTTTATTATAAAGTCATATTTGGTTTTTAATGGCTCAAAATTGATTTATTTCGAAGATAAGGTGGGGTTGGGTAGAAATCCTCTCAACCAATATATTTTAGACAAGTTTGGGTCATTATATTAACCTTATCTTTTAGTTTTAACTCTTTGTTAATTAGATTTACATTCACCATGTCACATGGTATTTTTATATTATATAGTTAATAAACATACCATATACATCCAAGAGACCCCCAAGATGTCCATTAAGGATACACCTATCATGCTATAAGTATCTTGGCCGAACATTAGATTTTTAGGAATATAATAACAATTAATAATATAATATTTGTTTTAAAAAGTATGAAAAAAGTTAATTAAATCAATACTAACATTTCATATTAACTTAAGTAAGTAGTGGAATTCATAAAAAGTCTCAAATTACATTTATTTGGGTATTTATAACATAAATTATGTTAATTTTTCATTAATAAGATAATTACTGCATCATCATTGTGTCATAAAAAAATTAAATTATTTATGTTATAAAAATTATAAACAAAATACCATTATGTAGGAAATATTTTTATATTTCTAATGAATATTTATAGTCTAATTTATCTTATGTATATCCCTATATTAAAAATGATATAGTTATTAAACATTGATTTTAACTATTTTAACCCTTCATTAAATAAATTAATAATAAATGTCCTAATCTAATCCAAGTGGACCTAAATGGTCATATTTTATTCCTAAGGTTGTTTTTGGTCGAATTACACTTATCCAACAGAATTAGGACATGTTTTAAGGTAATAATAATATCATTTTTACCCTTCATTACCCTATTTACTTTTAAACGTGTTAAATAAAAGTAAAAATTTAATATTCACCAAAAATTATTTTCATCTCATTGAACCACATTTTACTCCTTGATGTTAACCATGTCTCTCGGATTTTCGAAATTCTACTCACAGAAGCGGTAAAATTATGTTTTATGTGAATTTTCAAATTCTCTTAAGAGATGGGTAAAAGACTGTGAAAAGTTAAATAAAATTTTTATATATATAAAATTATTATAAAATGACTCCAATGAATTACTTTGAACTTATATAGGTATTATGTATCAATTTTGACCTAAAATAAATTTAAATAAAATAAATAATTATTTAAATAAATAGTCGGTTTTTAAATAGTAACCTACTGTTTTCACTATTCATTAAAAATTGAAGGTTTTCAGAAAAAATACAAAAAATTCACCCTAGGCTAATTTCGATATTCCAAATCCAAAAATGAAGTCCATTTTGAAAGATAAAATTTATAAAATTTCAAAAAGTTGGTATTACTATTCATAACGGCTAGTTTATATAACATATCATTGTTTAGTGAAACACGGTATTTCGTACAACACACACTATCGTGGAAGGTCGTGATTGCGTGTAAAGCAAGCCAAGTCAGGGGTGCATGGTGTGAAAGCTCATTTTGGTGTAGCGTACAACACAATACATCAATAAAAATAAATATAATATTTTTCATAAAATCTCGGGGTGTTACAAGCATGATCATGCCCATGTTATTAGATGGGATCATTTAGACCTAGAGCTAGATGCTTTGTCGGTACATATCCTTGTAAGGATTTTTTGTAAGTATTACATTGTCTTGCAGGGAAAAATCATCGGCCTATTGGGGGATTTATGGAAGCATGGTTAGATTCATGAAGAGACATGGGAAAGCGAGAAGGAGATGAAAGAGTAGTGGCCAGATCTCTTTCAGAATGGTGGGGGTTTTCTACTTTATGAAGATGGAAGGACCAATGGTGGGGAGAATGTACTACCCCCAGTTTCAGGTATGTAATAATTAATTAATAATTATTATTGATATAATCTGTAAGGGTGATTTTTGGGATATTTGGGATAACTTTGGCGATGTTTTTGGATCTAAAGGGAAGTTGCATGGGTGGTGCACAGTTTGTCTAACCATGTAGCCAAACCATACAAAATTGAATGTTTTAGGAATAGATCTTTGGAACAGTTTGTGTCAATTTAGGTAAACTATGTGAGGAGGCCCTGTGAGTATCTACTTAGGCAGTAGCTAACATACGGCTAGCGCACAGTTTGTCTAACTGTGTGAACCAACTACGCAGATGGTTTATGTGCGATCGTAAAAAAGTTGACCTCACACGTTTTTTCCTTTTTGTGGGATTTTTTTCTTAATAGGACATAACTCAGGAGGTATATTCTCTTATTGGCATTGAATGTCCTCCCATCGATTTGAAGTCGATCTGAAGGCTTCCCTTTGTGAATCGAAGCTAGAATCCTGAGGTATGTGCTCATTCTTCTTCGTTCATTATCAGTTTCTCATATCTACAATGATCTACTTTTCCTCTTTTACCGGTTTCATCGATCTATGACCGTTATGGGTATATCTAGGTCTGTGGATGCCAAATATGATGATATTTGTCTTTGTTCTTGGTAGTAGAAGAGATCAAAGGAGGGTTCTTGGGGAATCGTCTCGGATTTCATCGGCGTTCTTCGTTCGTTGGGGTTTTCTTCAAAACCATTGAGGTAGGTGGGTTCTTGATCAACTCCTCTTTCTATAATTGATTGTATTAGATTAAAATTGGTTTATTTTAATGAAACTTATTGTTAAAAGCATGAAATAAATATTCTTTCGTGATGGTTTAGATTGTTGGTTAAATTTTGTGGTCTTGGAGAATTTTGGTGCAATGGTGTTTAGTTTCTTGAATTTAAAATGAAAATTTTAAATTATGGATTTTATGGAATAGTTAAATTGTTGAAGAAAAAGGATATCTTAATTGAAATTGTTTTCATTAAATATGTTGTTTTTTTTAAATGGGTTTACATTGAAATGGTTCGGCATTGAAATGGTTTTGAAGGAAATTGTTTTCAAGAAAAATGTGTTTTTATAGAAGGGGTTGTTTTAGAATGATTATTGGGAATACGTGGTAGGTATTAATGTTACATAAATGTGGGTTGGGGGAAATATTACTTCATTCTTAGTTCCAAAGTGTTAATTAAACATGTGAATCAATTACCTTGTGGTGACATGCTGGATCAACGAGAAACCACTCATGAGTATGGAACTGTCATAAGGTTTAATGCATGGTTGGTTTCATGGGTTTGGGTAATGGATTGGGTATTCTAATGGAAAATTGAGAAATTGTTTTAATGATTTTTTGCTATTTTTTCAAAATATAAATTGATAGAAAAATTGGTTTTAATTACACTTGTATGATTTTGTTTAATAATTAATTTCGAAAAATATTTATATTTTGTTATACACTAATTTGAGGAAAATTTTATATAATCTATATTATGTAAATGTTTCTAACTCATCAATGCAAGTGGAATGAGTAGGGATTTCATTGGGGAAAACCTAATGAGTTTGATACTCTCTCCTACATAGTTACTTTGTTGATTTCACAGATTCTATCTTCTGAGATAGGGGAAAAGGTAATGTCTCACACGTGATTAGAACTACCTCATGATGTTTGGGTTGTTCAGTGATTGTGGAGATTAGAGCTTGTGGAGCATGATTTATTTTAGTCTCTTGAGGTTCTTAAGTTTTTTATCTTTTGTATACTTTGATCCTTGTTTGATCTTCCATTTTTTTCACTTTGATGTGGTTTTGAATACATGATTTTTTACGTTTTCTTTCTTGTTCATGAATCATCAGTGAAATGTTTGGTTGTTGGCTTGTTGGTTTATTTCATAAAGTGTAAATCGTCCACCATTTGTATTTGAAACCCTTCGGCCTTTATATCCAGCCTTTGGCATCTTGGGTATGTCACATAAGGCCGAGTAATGACTAGTTGGGATCTGAAGCAAATGAGAATGAGTGGTTCATTACAAATCTATATGACCCCTTACTATCCATTTCATGTACATGTGATGAGATATCGCGTTCTCTCTCATCAACCTATTTTATGAATGTGTATTTCTTGCTGCTATACTGTGGAAATAGCACCATGATTTTCCATACCAAAATCATCTTGTGGTGAAAACCATGCCCATTTCTCTATCAGTGGTATTCAACATTATGCACATTTAATTATTGATTATGCAGTTTCAAGTATGTATTCCACATTTCGTTATCGTGGAATAAATTATTATGTTAAATGATTCCATTTATATGATCCATGTGGCACAGTTATGCATGAAATGAAATTTTTATAATAGTTGTGCATTGATAGTTGTCCAATGCATTGGTTAATGTTTAGTATCGCGATATTCCATGTGAAATGAGGATTTAATCACACTAATTCAAGTGGAATTTGTGTTTAATCTTTCTAATTCAAGTGCAATTAGGGTTTAATCATTCTAATCCATGTATAATGAGCCTTGGATCCTGATAACATCATGTTTTATGTCGTTTCCACATTTCCATGTTATGGTAATCATGTTATGTCATGCCTTTTTGTTCATGTTTTTATTGATCTGCATTGATATGAATGTTGTCTGACATGTACTGTATTATTCATGTTATGCCTTGTTTTCTCCCTTATTGGGGTTTATAGATCACCATTTTCTTATGTATGTCCTCAGGTTATCCCATTCAATGCTATGTACGAAGGAATGTTGTTGTCGTGTAAAAGAGATTTTTAATAACGATGTTGTATTTTATGTATTAAGATGTTATTTAATGTTCCTAATTTCCCAAGACACTAGACTTATCAATCCTCATAGTTTTATTAAGTGAAATTATATGTAATAAATAATTTTTAAATATGTAATAAAGAGTAGGACAGTTATAGTTGGTATCAGAGGATAGGTTTAGTTATTTTGTGATTATTATTAGAAAACCCTAGTGTAAGCCTTAGAATTAATAATAGGTATAATAAAAACATCCCTAATTTTTTATGAGTATAGAGTAAGTGTCTTATAAAAAAAATACATCCCTTTCTAGATATAAACATTTAGAGGTGGCTCTGGTAGAAATATATCTAGGGGTAAAACCTAAAAACCCCAATTTGAGATAGACTCGAATGGGAAATGGTGTGTAAAAATGGGACTTGTTGTACTCTTTGTTTTACACTCCCAAGGGATATGATATAGTAAATACATAAGTTTAGTATGAACCATTATTAGGGGAATAAAAAAATGTCTCTAAGAATATGTGTTGGGAAGTAGATCATGGATAACATAGATTGAAGTCTATAAATTCACAAGATAAGGAAATAAATGTAATTTATAAGATATCAATTTTTTCCATTGGATTCCACTTTAAATGTTACCACCATCATTCCTTTTATTCTAGCCAATGTCCAGTATTAGGAGGACTCAGGCTAATAACTGATGCAATGATCAATGTGATGACTCTTCTAATGAGATGCCCAATATGATGGGAAAGGGAATTGAAAACAATGTCACAATACTCTCTCAGTGAACTCATGTTTTGAATAGAAACATGTTTAAAGAGGAACATCCAACCCCCCATGAAATAACAAGCTAAAATCGAGATCTTAATGAGACAAAGGCCTCCAACTTTAAATGGGTCATCTAATCCCTCAATCGTCAAACAATGGATCAACTCCATTGAGAAGATCTTCTCGCTCATTTGATGCACCAAAAAAGAGAAGGTTCTTCAAGATGCTTATCATATAGAGGATGAAGCAGATCAATGGTGGACCTTATTCAAAAATATGAATCCTAAGGAAGAGATTGAGGAGTTGGAAAGGAATTATTTTCTGGAAAATCTTTTTTGATAAATATTTTCCTCGCACCCTCCGACTTAAGATGGAAAGGGACATCCTTGACCTCATGATAAATAGAAATGAAATCAATCGGAGCATAAAAGTAAAACCTCATAAAGATTGCATGATATGCCTCTGGCTTTCTCGTTACCCCTGAATGCATTGTTGACCGCTTCTTTGGTGGGATAAAACATACCCTACGGAAATCCCTAGTTATCCATGACTTTGATAGCTATCAGGAAATTTTCTGATGTGCCCTAAAAGTTGAAATGGAGATTGGATAATCTCAAGGGTATAATGGGGATAAGAAGAGAAAAATTGACTTTAATTCTGGTATTTTGATGGATAAATCCAACTGTTCTAATAAATTATAGCACCCAACCTTCCAATGGCGCAGAATGAAGCACCACAAAAAATTCCTGAAGGGGACAAGCGAATGGTTTAGGTGTGGAAGAGAAGGGAACCTGACCATTAATTACTGACAACAAGAACCCGATGCTGAAATAGAGAAGAGGAACACTTTGTTTGACACTAAACTCATTGCTCATTGATTCAACTATAATGAATCATGGATCTTTTCAAAATAGTGACCTCAGCCAAGGGTTTTTGGAGGAAACCAACAACCTCCAAGGCAACAAGAGAAATCTTTTTCAATAACTACCACTGAATAGAACCCAAACAACGAATTGGTGACTAGTACACTGGTTATTCATTCAATAACAGTGAACATACATTCTGATTATGGATCTACACATTCTTTTATATCCTCAAATTTTAGTAGAACAATCCAAACACCACCACAAATCATGGAAGTAGAGATGTCCATGAGAATGAAAAATGAGCAAATCATTGCATCCCATGAATATAACTCCTCCCCTGTCACAATTTTTGGGTTGAACATCCTGCTGAACCTCGTCATACTCCCTCTAGTGGAATTTGATGCAATTCGTGGAATGGAATTTTTTCCCTATACAGAGCCAACATAAATTTTTGTTAGATGGAAATCACAATCTATATGGAGAATCGACCCCCCGATTCTATACATCTGCAAGGAGTATGATGAATCTTCTTTATAATCATCATGTAAAGATTAGATATTACTGCACTATGAGCATGCATATATATCTCATATGATTGACAATAAGGAATCAATCATCCTTGAAGACATGCCTATTCCGAGGGAATTTTTTGATGTTTCTCAAGGAATTTCCTATTCTTCCTCCTAGAAGATATGTTGAATTTCTGATTGATCTTACACCTAGGATGATTCCAATATCAATGAATCCATGTAGAATGAATATTGTGGAGATTTATTAGGTAAATAAATAACTACAAGAGAATCTGGACAGATGGTTTATATAACCAAGTGCTTCACACTGTGGTGCACTAGTCCACTTCGTCAAGAAGAACGATGGGTAAATGTTCCCTTTCATTGATTATCATAAGCTAAACAAAATCATGATAAAGAACAACTATCATCTTCAAAGAAATGATGACTTTTTCGACCTTCTACGTGGATCACAAAACTTCTCCAAGATGGATATGCGGCTGGGATATTACCAAGTAAGGGTGAAGATGGAGGATATCCCCAAGGTGACTTTTTCTACATGTTATAAGCACTGTGATTTCATAGTATTGCCTTTTGTACTCACTAATTCTACATCAATATTCAAGTACGTGATTAATGGAGTCTTTAGAGATTACATTGAAAAATTTGTCGTAGTCACTATAGATGATATTCAAATATCCTCAAAAACCGAGGAGGAGCATGACAAAGGAGGAGCATAAGAAGAATTTATGCACTATACTAGGGACCATGAAAAAGTATAATATCGATGAAGAGTACAACAAGTCTGAGTTCTGGTTGAAGGAAGTCTAATTCATGGTTCATATCTTCACAATTAATGGGATATTTGGGGATAACTATAATGAAAATGCAATTAGGGAAAGGTTGAGGCCAACAACTATGATGAATATCCATAGCTTCCATGGGTTAGATGGGTATTATCACTGATTAGTGATAAATTTATCATAATTGACAAACCTATTACTTGATGTGGAGTTGGATGCAGTAATCTTCACTTCAAAAATTCGGAAACATTAACCCTTTGGGGAGAAGTGTGAAATATATATAGATCACAAAAGCCTGACGTATATTTTCACATGGAGAGAGCTGAATATGTGCCGAAGAAGATGGTTAGAGATGATAAAAGAATTTGTGTTCCATCAAATCTAGAGTTAAATAAATAACTTTTGGATGATGTGAATAATATGAATTTCTCCATTCACCGAGGAAACAAAAAGATGTATCGAGATCTCTGAGAGGATTATTGGTGGGATAACATGGAGAAGGAGATCACTGAGTATACATAAATGTTTCTGGTATGTCAGGATGTGAAGGCTGGTTGGAAGAAGTATAAGGGGATGATACAACCACTACCCATAACACAATAGAAATGGGAGTACATCACCAATGAATTTTTCACCGGACATTTGAAGACATCTAAAGGAAATAATGATATCTTGGTTGTTGTGGATCATCATACAAATACTGAAAACATAATTAAAATTCTAGAGGATTTCATATTGGATCAACTGGAACATATATATACATCATAGAATTCATAAGGATTCATGGAGTAACACTATCTATTGTATCTGATCGAGATCGAAGATTCACCTCTATGTTCTAGAAGAGTCTCCAACACACTCTGAATACTGAGCTAAATATCAGTACGTATTATCATCCTCAATCTGAGGGATAATCTAAGAAGACTATCCAAAAATATGAGGACATGTTGAGAGCATTCTCAATGGACATTAAAGGAGGGTGGGATCAACATCTTCCTCTGGTTGAGTTCTCTTACAAAAATAGTTTCCAATCAGGCATCCTAATGGCACCTTATAAAGCCCTTTATGGGAAGAGGTGAAGTACACAGACATGTTGGGATGATGTAGGGGAGAAAAAACTCATAGGTCCACAAATGGTAAAATAAATGGTGGAGATGGTTAAGACCATCAAAAAAAATTAATGCTCCTCATAGTTGAAAAAAGAACTATTTTGATAATCATCGATGTGACATAGAGTTTGATTATAGAGATAGGGTATTCCATTGCATATCACTATGGAAGATAGTTATGAGATTTGGGAATAAGGGAAAGCTTAGTCCAAGGTATATCAAACCTTTTGAGATCCTTTTTGCATTGGAGAAGTAACCTATCAACTTCCACTCCCACCGATCATATCTCAAGTACATGATTTATTCCATGAATCACTCTAGAAGATGTACATACCTGGCCCATTAGATGTACTCTATCTAGATGTGGTACCATTGGAGAATGAACTCCCCTATGAAAAGAATATGATGAATATCTTAGATCGTATGGATAAAGTTATGTGGAATAAGACATGGACCCCCGTCAAGGTGTTGTGGCGTGCCCCACGTTTGAAGAGGCAATGTGGGAATCAGAGGAACTAATTAAGAAAAGATACCCTCTTCTATTTTAGTGTGTGAAAAGGAAATTTCAAGGGATAAATTTCATACAGGGGGAGATTGTAAAGACCCGAACACTTATTAAAAAAATTCCTATTGATCTAATTAAATGTATTATCATGTAAAATGGTTATATAAAACATATTAACTTCCCTCGTTTCTTTGTTTTTGGATTTTAATATACCATTATGAATTTTTAACATGTATAATATATCCATTGAATAGTGATCACATGATTAGTATAAATATAGGTCTTTATTAAATCCAATTTACTCAGAAAAATGAAGCAATGGCCTCATCCAGTATAATTTCTCCATACAAAGGGCATTTTTATGATCATGGAATTGTGGTAGTGTCACTAAGCTTCTCTCTTGACCAAGCCTAAGCTATGCTAAAACACATTAATCTTAAATGTAACCACCTACGGGAGATGTGTAAGCTAATAGAGATTACCACATGATCCATGTTATCTGAGCCACCCCAAGAGTATGTCACCATCACACACCATACCATTAGGACTTCTGTAGGTGTTATAAGAGTCAATGTAACAATACCCTATCACAATGATTATGTGAATTATATTTTTATAAATAATATACATTCATTTTTTTATTGTTACATTGTAAATGGTTTTTAAATCATAAATGGTATATTTAGTTAATATTCAATTAAGAAATATATATTGATGAATTAATTGAATTTTGAATTAAATAGTATTTTATTAAAATATTGTTAATAATTACTTTTTATTAAATATAAACTATTATATAATTTTTATGAAATTGAAAATTTAATCAAGGTTTGAAAGCTTATTTTTCCAAAACCAATGATTTTTTTATAAATGTTGGTTTAATTTTAAAAGTAAAAATTCACATATTTAGATAATTATTTAGATAAAATGAAAATTATTTTTGGATTCATGAACACAAAATTATCTAATGGTGATTTTTCATTACTTTCGGAGACAGTTCAAATTTTGGGTAAAAATTAAAAACCATTTAAATATAAAATGTGTTTTAAGACATCATAATGACCCAATAGTGATGTAATAAAATAATATTAAACGTATATTCAGATATTAGATGTTTTAAATTTTAAATAATGTGATTTTATATGTGTTTTATTAATTTTATGGTGCCTTAGTAAACCCTCCAACACTTATAAAATATTTTATCTTTTTAAAATGATTTCATTGGGAGCGTGACTCAACTCCACATAAGAAAGTCTTAGATTTTCACATGTCAAACCATTCCCATTATAAAATAATGTTTCCACTACCCTCTGGATGAAACCATTATTTGGTTTGTATTTTAGAATATATCATTATATAGACTTCAAAACCTATGTTTGTGAAATATTAATGAATTCCTTTCTCTTTTACTATATAAACCCACCCAAGATCCCACTTCTCTTCATTAAAAACCCTTGGATATCATCCCTAATTTTCCCTCATCTATATATATAATCCTCCCAAGGTTCCCCATGTTCTAAATTATCCCTTCATTATTTTGTTGAACTCACACACTCATGTTTGGGATATCTTCCTTTCACATTTTTTTCCAAGTTTGATTATAATGATATACCATTTTATTTTCAATTAAGAATTTTGGGTTATGATTTCGAACATCTCCCATAATTCCCTCCCTATGTTTTAATTTTTTTATACCTATTTATCTCTCATTAATCCCTCCATGTACACCCATTACCATGCCGAAATTTCATAAGAGTTATTACATTTTCCCTCTTTTTTCAAGTTTAATTTTTATATTACACCTTCTATTTTAAAATTACATGTGGTGGGAAATGTATATATATGATCCCATTTCTATCCATTCCATGTAAATGTGATGATATATCCTTTTCTTTCTCATCAAACATTTTTATGAATGATTATGTCACACTGTTATGATGATGAAATTGCACTGTGATTTTCCATGACAAAATCATCAAGTGGTGAATACCATTCCCATTTATCTATCATGGATATTCAACATTATGCACATATGCATATTGATTATTTTGTTTTAGGTATTTATTCCACATTCATTTATCATGGAATTAATGATGATGTTGAACGATTCCTTGTTATATGATCCATGTGGCACAATTATGCATGAAATGAAATGTTTATAAAGGGTGTGTATTCATAGAACTACATTTCCTTGGGTAATTTTTAGAATCATTATACTCCATGTAAAATTAGGATTTACTCAGGATAATTCATGTTAGACGAGGGTTTACTCATTCTAAGTCATGTGCTATGTGGGTTTTCTAATGCTAATCCATGTGCAATGAGCCTTGAATCATGCTAACATCAAGCTGTATGTCATTACCACATTTCCATGTTTTGATAATCATGAAATATTATGACTTTATTTTAATATTATTGTTGTGATCCATTGATATTCCTATTTCAAAACATGTACTATATTATTCATGTTATACCTTGTTTACTTCCTTACTGGGCATTATAGCTCAGATTTTTTCCTATGTATGTCTTTTGGTTATCCCATGCAATGCTAAGTATGAAAGAATTTTGTGGTCATGTAAAGGAAGTTTTCCATAATGATGTTGTATTTTATGTTTTAAATTTTTATATAATGTTCATAATTTTCCAATACACTAGACCACTCGATCCATATAGTTGTCTTAATTGAAATTCTATGTAATAAATAATGTTTAAATATGTAATAAAAAGCGGGGTTGTTATCATGATATAATTACTTTACATGAGAATAACATAAAATAACTCATTCCATAAAATACCTCAATTGTAACATCTCACTATCTGGATCTATTTCACATGGCCGAAACATGCTGGTTAAGCGACCTCAATTGTGCCTCCCCATACGCTAGAGGGTACTGAATGATTGAATGGGTGTGATATGTATTGTGCAGAGATTACACCCCTCGTTATAATGTTAAAACATAGTGAAAATAAGGAATATTAATAAATAAATAAATAACAATGAGTAGAATGAATGGAAATAATATAATATAGTTTAAATACAATAATAAATTCAACATAATAATCTAATAAATAATACCATAAAAATGTAATAACATGTTGGAATGTAACAAAATGTTTTTTGAAAGTACTACAAAATAAAACATGATTAGAATCAAAATATCCTAGTCTAGAATTCCATGTTGGTCCAATCACCAAACTCCATCCTATCCTACTATAAGGAAATCAACAGTATGTTCCTTCTTAGTTTTCAAACAAGAATCTATATAATCATATAAGGAATCAAAAGGCAGACCAAATATGGTGTGAGTATAAATTAGTTAGTTGACACCACCATGTCTTAATATAACAATTATGAAAACATGGGTATTAAATAAAAAAATAAGTGTATTAATTAATTAAACAATTAAATTATTACCACATCAACTTTTTTGGCTCCATACAAGAATATAACTGAGAATATCTTACAACCCTGCCAACAACAGTCATATAACCATGGTAAAAACATGTCTTTCATTAGTTCCATGGCTATATTTCATTGATCATATCTCCCAACTATTGAAACTATACCCATATGTCCATGGTCCAGCATAACATTCTTCAGCACCATGCTAGTATGACTCTGATCGAGTATCACCATAATTCCAACCACAACCACATAACCATGAAAAAGCATAACATTATAAAAGGTAGAAATAATAAAATTATAGGTCAAAACACAGTTTATTAACATTTTAGAATTTAATCAGGTACTTTCCCGATATATAAACATTTCAACATGTATAAAGGCCAAGAATAGTATATAATCATATCAATACATCATAAGGCCTTTCCCAATTAATTAAAAGTTTATATTTAATATGGTATATCCTAGAATATTATCATTTCAACATTAATCACTCGGAATATCCCATTAGATAATACGTTAAGCATGTGTCACTGGGATACCACCAAATATAAGCATTGAAATATAATCAATCATAACACATGTCATAGAAATAATGATATCACAATATCAAATCATAAATTGTTAATTATGAAAATTACAATTGTCATTAAAGTACTCATTTTATTTATGCATTGGTTATAACCAATTACATGGAAGTTCCCTTAATAAATAAGCCATGAGGAGATGACTCTATATCAAGAAATAACCTTAATTCCATGTCATTCTAAAAATAACTAATGATATAAAAAAATAAATTTTAATTTAGGGTTATCTCACCCGAATGCTTCCCGAAATCTATCTCAGTATCAAATTGGATTAAATGGGAATACAAGGGAAAAATAAAATTTTTCATTTTAATCCATTTTATGCTTGATATATTGGCATAATAGAAATATTTCATGTACATGAAAATTATTAAACCATATAGTTAGGGATTAGAAATACTAACATTAACTGGATAGAAAAAATGATTCAGACAATAAATGACCATAAGGATGAAGATGTAGATGTTCATAGTAAGAATCCAAGATCAAAAATTATAATGAATAAAATCATCATTGAACATGGTCAATATATTACACCACAAGAGTCAAAATAATTAATGACCGTATTGCGAAAAACTATCCAAAACATGTTTATAGGGATCAGATTCACAAACAGAAAGTCCATAATCAAGGGAAGTACTAAAAAATAACATTTATGGTGACCTAGTGTTGAGAGGAGGAATATATAGATGAGTTGGAAATAAAAGAAACCACATAAAATACATTAACATTCTAGGTCTTAGTATTAAACTATGTGTAATATTGTTACATGTTGTGTAATTCTTTATAGTGGGATACAATGAAATCCCATTGTAATAGATATATATTATATTCACCAGAACTTTACAAAAAATTTAATCCATTTATATTATGTGTAAATTTTATGTAGATGGTTTTAATCATATTTCATTACAAAAGAACTGAACCCCCCTTATGTCTTCCCAACATACCAAGAAGTCACTGTAATAGTTTAATGCTTTATTCCCAGATTCCATTAATTCAAAATTACATAAATCCCTAAACATTATGTCATTTCCCCAAACAATGTCTCTCAGTGAGGATCCACTCATGTCTTATAAAGTTTCTTTCCAACCCATGAAAACATTTATTAAAAAAGTAGTCACCAAGATGAAAAAAAACCACCACAGGTTAAAGATGTTGAAAACCCCACTCAGAATAAGTTTAAAAAAATCTCTAAGAGGGACATACTAGAAAACATGATTGTATCATAAATCATCTCCATCGTATGACAACTCATCCCTAAGAAGCTTTGAGGATCACTGTGGGTTCTCAATTACCATGTCTGGACACTGTTCATTCATATCAGACTCCCTCTCCATTGTCTCCTCCTAAAAAATATAATGTTATCACTACACCAGAACAAAAGTAATCACCCTACCCAAGAGACAGTTCTAACAATAGTCCACAATCTATATCAAATGATCATCAGTGGAAGAATCATAAATAGGTTTAATGTTCTCTACATATATCAAATGAGAAGGGTCTAGGTAATATCCCCAACATTGCAACTTGTGGAACACGTCATACGTGGAACTTTGTTAACATTGAATGCAAAAATGATACACTGGTAGATCAAACTTATCCACTATCTCAAATGTCCCATTTAATTTTTGTTCTAGCTTTCCTTATTTCTAAATATGGAAATGCCCAGACCTAGGTGACACCCAAAGGAAAAGAAGACGAAAATAAACAAACTCTAGAGGTATTCCCTAAAGTGAATCATATGATTTATTCTTAATCCACAAGGTGACCTTTGGTTTCCTAATCAAATGGACCTGTTAAGACAAATCCAATAAGATACTAGGCCCAAGAAGGGAAGAATCACCTTCTTCCATCCAAAAAATAGGTTAGAAAACTTACCTACAATATGGGGCCTATAAAGGTTCCATTTGGATTGATTATTGGAAGAAATTATTATATGCAGACTCCATGAGATTCATATATATCACCCATCTACCATCAAAATCCAATGCATAGTCTCACAACATATCTTCCATAACTTGAATAGGTCCTTCAAATTAACTAGCAGTATGAGGAAGATAGGCCATACTCCAATCCAAACATATGATCCAAAATCAATTTGAATACCCTTCCTGAAACATTATTTCAAACATGTATATCTATCTAGAATGGTGCTCCTCACAACACCTTGCAGTTGAAATAATTATTTCAAATAAATACTACATAGATCATCAACTTTGGGGGACTTTTTTTATTGGAATGAAGTGGGATTCCATATTTAGTTGATCCAAAATCAGCTATACAACATCATTGTTATTGGTTTTAAATTTTTAATAAAATCAATAAATCAATTATTAAATCATCCCATTTCCACTCAAGAATGAGAAAAGTATGAAAAAGTCCAGCTGGCCTCATATGTGCAACTTTCACCTACTAATAAGTGAAACATCTAACCATAAATAATTCTAATTCATTCTCAATTTCTAAACACCAGTACCATATTAGGAGGTCATGATAAATAATATTCAAAATTGGATTGGCCTCCCATATTGAATCATGAATCACTCACATTTTCTCCTCGTAAAATCACGTAAGAACCTAGAAATGGACATGAAAAATAAGATAAATTACACTGTAAAGAGACCATTCCAATGGAGTCTCCCCAATATATAATTATTCTCTTTTATCTAATACATCCATATTAGAAATATTTTTGGTCTTAATTTGGTCCAAAAGAAAGTGTATAATAGATTTCATTGTTAGATCTACTCATCCTTGAATCCCTTGAATATATCAATGAACATTTTCAATGAGATCCATTATTTTCCAATCATTACAATACTTTCATACTACCTCTATCTACATCTATCGGTTCAATGAATAAAAAACAATGGTCTCATTTATTGGTGTATAAGACAACTCAATGTTTAAAAACTATAGATACTTGACCCACCTTATCTAATTAAGGTTTAGATATCACAGAGAAAATATGTATCTAAGGATATTTTGATCCATATATTACAAGAACCTATCTCTGTTGAGATAATGCAAGAAATGTCTTATTGAATGTTCCACTTATTCTAACTCCAAGTCATGTGTGTAAAAATTCTTATCATTCAAACATAGCTTTCTAGAACAATAAGAAACCACACCATCCTCCTATTTCAGAACATATCTTAGTCCCACTCTAGATGAATCATTTTATATGTTATATACATTACCTGACATAGGTTATGTGAATATAGGTGTTGAGGTTATCCTACCTTTCACTTCTTGATTTTTTTCTCACAAGCATATGACCAAAAAAACATAACTCTCTTTTATAGTACCCCTGACATTTATGATACCAAAAGGGAGAAGTTTGGGATACAGATCCGATAATAACTTGCCTAAACAAGAATGATCTTAATTTAGAAGACATTTTTGGGTTGATCATAAGGTAAAATTACTGAAACATTCACAAGGACCACTGAAAATTCATCATATGAGATGACATGGCCTATAAATTTCACATTATCAATCCATAAACTACTTCTAGGTGGCTTGACATAAAGTAAATTCTCTCTTAATATAATCAGTATATTGTTAATATGTTGGCCATGATCTTATTATTACTATGAGTATAATAAAATTTCATCATCCAAAACCACCACAAATCATTCCAGAAAAGGATGAATGATCATATTAATTAAAGGGATGAAATCCGCCGGTGCATTAGTAAAAAAACTACATCACTATTAATTACTACAAGCCAATCCTTCTTTGAAAGAATTTTGAAGTATCTCTGATAGTCTCACCCTAAACTAATTGTATCATTATCTCAAATAAATCTTGGAGAATACCATAGAATATCATAGCTGATCAAAGATATCATCAATGTGGGGAAGAGGATATCGGTTCTTGATAGTCATATAGTTCAGTCTATGATAATCCACACATAATTTGAAGGACCCATAAACCTTCGTAGAGAATAGGGTTAGAGAAAATGAAGAATATTTAATAGGTCGTATGAAACCTTAAGATTATTGGTCTTCCAACTAGACATTCATATCCTGAAGCACAACTGGTTTCATTGTATAAGGCTGGTGATTAGCTAGTTCTTGTGCCAACACTAACCTGATTATAATCATGATCTATCACTTGAGTGATAATAACCAATAGTCGAAGTGAAAATCAAAATTAAATGGTAAATCACCAGAAGAAAATTATAACATAGCATTCCACCATTATCTATAGAAAACTAGGTATCCAAGCCATGAGACAATCCAATTAACAATGAATTCATTCTGCAAAACAATCATGATGATCCAACTACCCCTAGTGAAAAATAGATTATGACATGTGGATATAAAAACATAACTATTCTCTGGTAACTATCGATATGAACCTTTTATAGAAATAACCAATATATACCTATAATCAATAGAAACACATTAATTTCTAGCACAAACGGTTCCCAAAATAAATGGTAACCTCCCAATTTTTGAGAATACGCCTTCCAATGTTCCATATTCTATGACCACACTCCCAACACTATGTCTATGGTCAAAACAACTTACATGTTTTCAACATCCAATCCAATTTTTAAAAAAATGTGGAAAAAAAGAAATGTGATGCTCCTGTATTAAACAAAACATAGGAAATTGTATATGATATATGAAAATGTACCTATAACATTTTATGTTCCGATGAACACAATTTCTAGAGTAGGTTACATAACATGTAGCTAAAAAACCATTTCTACCAGGCTCCAACATGAATCTCTTGAGCTATAACCTCTTCCTAGAATGACCATTCCGAAATTGGGCTACCACTCCCCATCTTGGCCCAGAATGTTCTATGGAAGTCCATCTACCAAACTGATATGGAGTAGCTAAGTCATTCCTTGACTTAGAAACCAGTCACATTCCCCTTCCACTATTATACTACTATATTCTCCAAAAAACCCTATATAGGTTCCCCATTCTTCTGAAATCATGATACCCCAAAGTTGAGTATGTTCACTAAGGCCATTTCTGGACAATCATTCCATGCTAAAACCACTACAAGGGAAGATGATCATGAGATGGATTCGTACTTCCCTAAATGCTTTTCATAGTGTTTCATTGGATGAAATTTTCAAAATGACACATCTTTCCACATGATGAAAAGTTTATAGTTTTCCATCTGTATATATACTGGAATTTTCTTGAGGTCCCTATCATATTCCATTTCCTGATGCGTGGTCGATTCATCACATTTGGAGAACTATTCAGATGGAACATGTTCAACTATAACCAGATCTCTTTGTAAAGACTGTCCTCAAAATATCATCCCAAAAAAAATTCATCAACTACCATGGATGGAACAAATCCTTACAGGTATGTGATACATTCATCATAATCCTATAGTAATATTTCATCAACTAATACATGCATTAAATAACAATCCTTCTGATACCTCCACATCATGAGAAATAAATGTCTCAAGAACTTCATCTAAATGTCATTCCAAGATAGCTCACTATTCTTCCATGATTTCTACAGAATTCCCCACCAATTATTTGCTAGTCCATGATGCAAAAATGGACCAAGATTCACGTTCCAATCGTTGAGTTTCATGTGTTGCTAAATGTTCAATTAGATTGGCTCAATCCAAAACTATACATTATATGGGCTCCCCCCCAATGAACATTGGAATATGATAAAAATGGAACTCTCTTCATCTCATACATCAAAGAAAAGATACAAAAAAAACTATCATTACATGGATATCACGACCCTTAGGAATCATTAATGAAGATGAACATCCATATGTTCCTCAAGAATAATAGGAAGATACACTTCAGCAATTATAGAAGTGTTCTGACTACAACTATCCTAACAATCCTCTCGAAAATTTGGTTGAGGAATTTTCAATATAACGAATGCACAGTCCTTAGAACATTAACTATTAACATGGTCAAACTCAATATGTGATGACAATTGAGAAACTCTATCTACTTGTCCTTATAAACACGTATTACATGTATTTTAGCATTACATAAATTTTTATTTATTTCTTTTTATTTAACATATATTACAAATATCTCATATCAAAATTCATCAAGCATTTATATATTACATGCAATAAATATGTCCTTATAATGATTAATACAAATCATATATATCCCTATGTTTCTAGAATGGCATATTAATCACACCATATAGGGAAACAAGAATAAACAATATAATAAACAACAAGATAAAACAATAACTTCACATATCATGTGAATTTCATTGGGAGAAACAACATCAACTGTAACAAGAGAACAAAATTAACAACATTCTATCAATGGGAACTCAAATTTTCCCCCATACATGGGATACATACTCCTAGGAAAAGGCTCATTACCATTTCCTAACTCATCCTAGTTTCCTTTATACATTCCAAAAAATAGTAATGAAATAGAAAATAAACATGGTGAGCATTGATACCACTTTGTAACTCCCCTATTCAATAGTCTCTCATGTGGTTGAAAAGAGTTTCTTATTAGACCTCAATGGTGCCTCCTCCTATGCGGTAGGTTTTTAACTAGAATAGAGGGTGTGATAAGTATAGTTGGGAGCCTATAACCCCTAGTTAAAAATTTATAACGTAGACTAAATAAGAAATATTAACAAATGACTAACTATCAGAGTGTGGAAATAATAAATAAAATGTAATTCTGTAGAAATACAACAATAAATACTAATTAATAATACAATAACTGATAATGTAATAACTAAATGACAAGATAAAAAGTGACTTAATGGGATTCTATAAGTAATAAAAAATAAAATACAAGAATTATCATAATACCCCAGTTCCGAATCTTTGGTCGGTCCCTTCTCCTAACTCCAACAAATCTGACAAGAAAACAATCAATAGAAATTTCCTTTGACCATGTACAATCCAAATTATATATAATCTAATATGGATCCAAGTAGCTTCCCAAAAATAATGTGAGAATAAATCAGTAGGTGGACACCATTATGACTAAATACCACCAGCCTGTTAACAAATGTATGCAATAAAGTAATAAAAACATGTAATAAATAATTAACAAATTATTAATATGATATCAACATTCTTCTTCATCATTCCAGAATATCAATAACCATATTTATTGACTATTCCAACCACAACCATATAACCATGGTAAACACACAACCTTCCTCAGTGTTATGTCTGAATGTCTATGTCCATGTCTCACAACCATGCCATCTATAACCATGTAAGCATGGTAAAACATAACCTACCTCCTTTCCATGACGAGATGTCATTGAGAATGTATTAAAGCCATGCCTTATATTTTCATGTAATAATGGTAAATCATAACATTACAAATAAGGTATAAAGGACACACGTCTAGGTCAAAACTCATTATATAAGAATTTTCATATTGATTTAGGTCCTAGATTGGAATATACGAATTTCAGTATGTATCAGGTCCAGTGACAAAATATAAGAATTTTAGTATGTCACAAGGTGTAGTAAGTTATATTGTAATTTCATTATTTCTTAGGGCCTAGCCCTATATATATGTATTTCATCGTAATAGATCACAACACATTTCATAGAAACAATGATAAAAAACTATCACGTCATCAATGGTTAATTATATAAATTACCATTATAAATAAATTTCACATTTAATTTATCGGTTGATAATAACCAATAACATGCTAGTTAACTCAATAAAAAAGTCATTCCATGGTTAATCTATATCAAGCCGTCACCCGAAATTTCATGTCATGCGAAAAAAGAGCATGTCATCAACCAAATAATTTTTAATCAATGAATCACCCATTTGAATGATATCCAAAAGCTAAGCCAACACCCAATTGGGTCAAAATGGACTCCAAGCAATGAATCTCATTTATCATTTTAATCTATTCTGTACGTGGTATGTTGGTGCAGTTGTAATATTAAACGTAGATCAAAATTTTCAAACAATAGTGTAATGGTTTATAACCCCTTCCTTTAACATTTGATAAAAAACACTTCAAATGCAAATACCCAATGAAAAAGAAGGTGTGGATGACTTCAAAAAGGATCCTAGATCAAAACCGATCAATATGAAAACCAAATAATCATATAGATAGGATATTACACTACAACAATCATATGAAAAGAATTGAGAGAAGGTAAAAACTAACCAAAAACACTTACTAGGGATGAGATGCAAAAAATAAGACATCAATAATAATGTGAGGTTCTCCCAAATCACCTAGACAGTTCCTTGGGTAATGAGGTGGAAGATGTAGGTTAGTTGGAGATAAAATTAACAAAACATATTACATTAAAACATTATGTTAGGGAATTACATGGCATGTATTATAGTTACACATAATGAAATTATTTATCAGAGGGATAAACTAAAAATCTAGTCACCCCAGCTGAATAAAAAATTTTCCCGAACATTACAAAATTTTTAATCAATTTACATGGATTTAAAATGTTCAAAGATGGGTTTTGAGACCATGTTCTATATAAAAGACCCCACCCCCATTAAGGCTTATCAACATACCAAAAAACTATGGTAAAAATGAAAAATTTATTCTTAGACTCTATTAATTCAAATAATTATACATACATAAAAAGTATGTAATTTTATGCATCAAAGTCTCTAAATGTGGATAATCTCATATTTTTTCCATTTTTTTAAATCCAGGACTGATTTTATTCAAACAAATCGTTAAACATGGAGAAAAAAACCACCAAGGTTTACGGAAGGAGAGATACCCAAACAAAATAAGTTTAATCAATATCTCAGAGAGATATGATCCTATAAAAAATAAGGGATCTTACCCAAATCATCAATCATGAAGCATGTAATAAAGAATAAAAAATGAAAGAGGGATAATATCGCATAATCCTGGGCCATGTTATTTAAATCATGATTGAAGGAATATTCAAAAACAAAGCACTGTAAAAATAAATGTGTTTGTATGATGAAACATTATCATCATATAACCCTTATATAACTGCTATAGAACCCTTATAAATTGGAATATCCATAATTTGGAAATATAAAATAATTTCCAACTACATTAGTGCACATTCTAGGTTCACCCATAAATATATATATATATATATATCACCAGGTACAATCTGAGTTCACTAATCATATTAGCTATATCTTGCTAACCATTGTGCTATGAAGGGGTTCAACCCATCATATTAAAATATCAACGAAAAATAACATTTGTAATGTTCATTGAACATGAATCTCAACATAAAAAAACATCATTCCATTCATAAGTTGACATTCTATTGGAAAATAATCGAGTTCAATGGAAATCTATTTGTAATTTGATTTTCCAATTGAAATGAATCTAATTTCATTGTAATATCAAAATCCATAAAATGAATGAATCAGGATGGTATCAACATAAAATATACCAAATGGAGTGTAACTATGATAAAGGGTTGTTGAATTTGATGAATAAAAAACCAATATATGATCATAAAAGAAATATTGATGAAAAAACCTCTCCAACTTGACTAACATCAATTTATTTCATAGAAGATGAAAAATTATTTTGAAAGATCATATGGAATATTTCTTGAGGAATATATCCTTCCAAATTTGAAAAAATAGAATTCAAATAAAAAACATTATAAGAAATCAATGAAAGTTATTTCATTTAAAGTACATTTAAAACATAAAAGTAAATCATTAAAACAATTTGTTTTTATGACATCATGAAAATCATTTCATTTTGTAAATGATAAAAATATAAATTTGTTTCAAACATTATTAAAATGGTTCTAATTTGAAACATTTATACAATTCTATGAAATTTCTTCTTCAAAACCTTTTAAATAATGGTCATATATGAAAAAAAATATCATTAGTAATTCATTTATTTTTATAAAAGAGTAATTTTGGGAACATTTTTTAAAACATCCATATAGGTGTGAAATATCCTTGATAAAAACATTGGTATATCTTAAAATTAACAATATTGATATTTATTCAATCAGTAAGGGTGGAAGTGGAAATAAATAATGTTGTCCACATTCATATCCATTATAGAAGAATGATATTTAGTTTAATAGAATTATAGAATATGATTTTCTCAAGAGGAACCTTGAACATAAACAATCCCGAATGAATGGATATCGTAACACAAAGCCTTTATCTATTTAGTAACCCTTCTATCATAAGCCACATGAAATAATAACATTATATAAAACATTAAATATCCTGAAAATTAGAATATTCTTTGTATATCATATCAACGTGGTTTTAGACACACCTAATAATAGATGATGTGTGTACAACAAAACATATGTCCCAAAGAAAACAATTCGAGATGAGGAACCATTTTAATGATCATAATGTTGAAGTAAAAAAAATAATAAAATAATCGATTACTGGTATCAAATTTTAATATAAGTTTAAAAAGTTGAAATTATGCTTTTATAATAAACATACATTAAACTCAAATTCATATAATTTTAATTGTAATGAAATGTAATATAACCCAATAAAAATAAATTGAGTTATAAACATTCAAGACGTATCTCCTTGGATAATATAATTAAAATTGAGACATAAATGGAATGATATATAATGTATTCGTGATATTATAAAATATATGATAATTGTTTAAAAAAATAAATAAATTTAGGTGAATAACAGTACTGAAATTCCTCGATAAAAATTTATTCGATACCCCTATTGATTTGGTAATCTCTACATCAAAATTACATTAAATAGAAAACCTCATATCGACTTGTAAATTTAAATAATATTGATTTGAATAATCATAAAATAATTTATTTTAAATTATACACACCACATATTAAATATAACTCTGGAATATATCCTAAGATTCATAGATGTAAAAGTTAGATGAGAAACCTTTACCTCAAGTTAATACATTCCATGTAGTTTATTTGAATCTTATATAATAAACATATATAATTCATTTGATTTTTTAAGAGAATTTAAAGGTACAGTTTTATACACATAAATAATTTTTATTCATTTTATGGAAATATTTTAATAAAATAAACACTTATTTCAATGTCTTGTGTTTGAAGGACATTTGGTTCATTATTTCAAAAATGATTTCAGTGTCTTGAACAATGTCAAAGAAGCCATTGAACCATTTTTTGGAGAATAATAATAATCACATAATTATAATTTTTATAAAAAATATATACATTTAATATCAATCAAGATAAATCTTTATGGATAATGAATGACATTACAATAGTGGAGACATTGTGTCGTACATATTTATGGGTAACATTTTCATTTGTAAGTGATCATTATGGAATAAAGTATGTAATATTTTTTCTTTTGAATAATATATTATATATTAATAATGATATAAAATATCATGAACAAAATAAGGATTTCATATATATCACATATAATAATTTACATTATCTTTATTACATTCCACGTAAAGTGTTACTGAAAAATGAATCATATAGCTTAATGGGGAGGTTGATCACCATACAGATTAGTGACATTATCGTATCCCCCATAGAATACAATATATAATATAACATGTGATATAAAATAAAAATAGTATAAATATGTTATAAATATCATATCATTATATATATACACAAATTTAATCATGATAAAAATCTGTGAGAGATGATGATAAAAAAATTTCTTCATTTCACGAGGAAGTAGTCCACTATATACCTGAATGATTGTTTCATTCCCCATTATGATGAAAGAGGAGGTGAATGTAGATAAATTCATATACATAATAACATATCAATATATTTTATATGATTGTGTTACTATATAATAATAAATGAAATTTTTTAGTATCTGGATGATGAAATAAAATAAAAACTCAGGGTAAAGTAAGAAACATATTTTTCAGAAAACTTCCTTAGGTTAGCACCAGAAGTCTTCATAGGAAGTATTTCGGTAGAAAACACATGAAATAAGTAATGGAAAGGGAATTAAGATACACATATTTGTATGATTTCGTATAATTAAAGGGTTTTTAATCTGTATATAGGACAAGAGAGGGGGTTTCTTTTTGTAAGTGGGGAGAGGACACAATTGGAAATTTTTAGTATAAAAAGTTCTACACATGTTTTGAACATGAAAATAACATAAAAAATTAACCAATCCAGATACATAGATGATATAGTCTACAAAAATCACCATAAAATAGAATTTATAAATGTTTTTGGTCATTTTAACCATTATGTTTTCCATTTAACCCCTAGGTAAACCTATTTCCACCTTATCCACTGTAAAATATTATAATATTTTCACATTGTATTATGAAAAAAATTATGTTCACCATATTAGAAAACTATAATTTTTAAAATTCACATTATGTAATCCATTTTATTAATTTGAATAATTATGTGTCAAAATTAAGTTTATAATATTCACTGAAGATGTCATGAAAAATAGGATTGCAATGAAATGTATTCATCAAGAAAAAATATGGTTTAAAAATTTATCAATGAATAGTAACAAATTAAAATTAACATATATAGAAATATAATCTATTAATTTTATATAAATCACAAATCGTTAGTGAATTTTTAGTTAATTAAAATGGAGGAACATTATGTAGTATAAAACATTTCTCTTATAATAAGATATGAAGCGTAAGAATATACATATAGTATACATCCAATATAAATATTATTAAAATTTAAAAGTGGATTAAATATTTCTAATAAATAATTATTTTAAAATAAATCATATTAAAAATAAAATAGATCTTTCTTGTTTCATTATTTATTGAAAAGTAATGATATTTTAAAAAAATTCAGAATTCTCACTATTCACTGAAAATGTAATCTTGTTTAAAAAATATAAAATTATCTCTCTATGCATATTATTATATACTGACTAAAATAATTAGTTTAACTTTTCATATACCTTTTCTAATTTTTTTAGAATATTATTATAAATTTTGCGCACAAAAATAAATAAAAACATTTTTGAACAAAACAGATATTTTTATGAATAAAATTACTTTTCTAAAATTTTATAAATATGCATTATGAATTTATGAATAAATTTATTTTTGGATATATATATATTTCATAATGTTTTTAAGATTATTTTTACTCAAAAATTTAACTACTATGTTATAAAAATCATTTTTCAAATAATATTATTGCATTGTATGTTTATGCATGGTGTTTTAGGTCATTTATGCTATCATGAAAAGATTAATTTTTTTAGAAATATCATGGTGTTAAATTAATGGTCAATTATTTGTAAAATTATTGAGATTATATTCTATCAATTCATATAGAGACATCATATTCCTTCACGTTACAACCTCCCACAGGATTCCTCGCACTTGGTGGGCTTGAGATCCGTAGAATCTACCCCTTGAGATATTGTTCATAACTCAACCACAACTATGATCTACAAGAGAGTAACCCCATGGACCACCATGTCGTAAGGATTCCAACACGATAGACAGCTCATCAATTAGATGCCCAACCCGCGAGTTATACACTTTTTGGTTCTGAGGGAGGCATGTGCCAACAAAACTTAAGTCTCACCTTGGGTAAACACGCCATCCTGAATGCAACGGTGCCTTCATATTTCTGATCCGGGCAACAATTTATTATTTATTCCACTTTTTATGGAAAATTTCTTACTCGAGCCAATTATAGCTTTAAAAAAATATAAAGGATATTTCTGGGCACTCCAGGCCTCTGTATCAGGTGGAGTCAGAATTCAGGATCTCAAAATAATTTAATATAATTAGAAAAAATTATATGGAAATTATCTGATATTACAGAAAATATCATGATGATAAATAGATTATTGATATAATAACACTAAATTTTTCCAGAATATAATAAAATACATTTAACTAGTTTTCTTCCCCCAAATTTGATATTTAAATGTTAATTGTCACATTTTCTTGTTTGGGAATCATTTTTTCATAATTATAAATGTGAAATAATTTGGGGAGTTTCATATTTTAATTAATTTAATTTTTATTTCCATATCATTTTAGAGAGTGATTTAATTCATGAAATTCCATTTTTAAGATGAAATACAATGTAGGCATCATATAAATTTTCTGGACCATGCACTGAATCAAATACGTGGATCCCCAAAATAAGCTCTCAATTCGGGCCACACGATCTATGCACATATCTATAGGTTTCTGAATGTGGAAGTATATCTCGTATATGGATTGTAAAATGGAGATATAATTTGAAAATGATAAATATAATATCATTATAAATTTTTTTAATACTATATCCCCACATGATTATTTTGAAATCATGTCTATATATGAATAAGAAACCATATTTCTGAAATTCATTGATTATGCATGGCCATAATAAATATCTAGATAGATTTGCTATAATATCTTCTACACGTACTGGACAGAGTTTAGCTTTTTTGGTAAAATATGAATGCTATTATGGAAAATTTTCTATAATACAATATTCTCTAATGTTGAGAAAAGGTGGTTATAAAATGAAAAAACATTTTTGCAAAATTTGGAGAATAATATTCCACCGTTGATGACGAATTATGTCCTGAAACCCATTACTATATCATTATGGTCCCCAAACACACTTTATTGCATATAAATAAGTGTTATGGGTGTATTGAATATTATATTTACTAGTGAGGGAGGTTTTGGAAGATGCCTAATAATTTATGATTTCTTGTTTCTTTTCTTTTTTATTTTAGTTCTCCTTTCCCATGTAACGTGGATTCATAATTTTATAGAATTGATTATGTTTTGTTATTTCATAACTATTTATTTCAAAAACTAATATAAGTCCCTAAATATTCAATATTTCCATCATGATATCCTACAAATTTGAAATGAAATGAAACTAACCATTGGCTTGTCCATATGGGAGGTTTCACTAATTTCTTTGTTATAATGATTCAATTGAACATGTTTTAAATAAACTGGGCTGCATTAGGGAGTATTTTGGTGTGGAGGTTTTCCACCTTGAAATTCATTCTAATTCCATTAATTTTCATTGATTCCTTATTTTTCCCTCCCATATTTTTGTTAAACACTTTATAATGCGGAGTTGGAGTTTTCTAAAGGTATGAAATGACATATGGTTGATTCGATTCATTTATGAATTTCATTATTGGATGTGGTTTTATCCTATTTGACTATTAGGGGAGGTCTATATTGATACACTAATGCATGGTAAAATAAGACACTCAAAAAATCAATGGAAATTAATACCTTAATTTCGGTTAATCAAATGAATTTTCAAATTCACTTTAAACAAAAAATAAACAATGAATAAACATGTGCTATCAAATCATGATCCAAGACCTTTCGTTCTAATATAAAATCTGTATGAATATTAAATTAGGGATTAAATCATCATTACATTATGTTATATATATAAATAAATATTTTCTTAAGAAATATAAAAAAAATAATTATATTTGATGAACTACATTCTGTGATTGAACAGAATGTTTTTCTCCTCAAGTGAGACGACACAGTTCAGCAACTGTGCAAGATTATCAAAATTGTTTTTTTTCCACACCCCATGACATGCATGTGTAAAAAATTGCATCGTTTTTGGGGAAAAAATAGGTCTTTCAATCTGTTTTTCTATTTTTACATACTTGATATATTTTATTTTTTTATAAAAAAACCATAAAAATATTTTTCCATAATGTTATCAAATGGTCATTTATTTCAATTCATGGAATAATTAATCACTACTGCAAGAAAAAATTATTAACCCATCCTTTTAAAAGGAGGATGATGTATCTATTTTTCAAATATGTGTGGTTCTTTTGGAAATAAAATAAATGTGAAGAGGTATTCAATGAATTCCCAGCTGTAATAAGGGATGAGATGAACAATGAAATTTTTTATTCGATAACCCAAGAGATAACTGAGTTCTCCCATTAAATTAATGTAAATTTTCAATTTTCAAAGTTCTAATAAGTTTACACCTTATCCATTGATGATTTTTGTGTGGAGCTCCATGAAATAAAGTATCTTTACTACATTCCTCCATCTACTACCTCTCAACTCGAAGTGGTGCTTTCAGGTGAAGAATATATTTAATTCAGACCGAATCATGTAGATGATACAGTATTGTAATAAAAGAAATTGGATTTTATTAAATATAATTTTAATATCATTTTTAATATTATTGAATTTTCAGATTCATCCACCTGAAATTTCTACCTTATGTATGATTATGAAAATTAAAATCCACCTATTGAGAAACACTTGGGACTTTTAAATACATTAAATATTTACAATAGGGTGTACAAGAATACATCCTAGTGAATCTTAAAGAAGAAAAAAATAAAGAATTTCATAAGTTAGAGGGATTATTTGTAAATTAATACATTAAATTCAAAATATTAATCTCTCATTGATTATTATTTTTGTGCGTCACATTTGGAGAAACCACAAGATTGTGAAGAAGATGTTCCACTGATAGAAATAAAGGATGAGGTGGTCCAATACTTAATCATACCAATGCTATAAAATTAATACCACAATGAGGATGAACCATATCTAGTACAATCTAAATATGTAATTATATTCAACATGAACAATGAATTGGAAGTTGTGATGACCAACTTGAGGTGGTTGATGGCAGAGAAGCCCCAACCACCATCAGACCTTGGATAATATCCGGTACGACCCTATGAATGATTTCTAAAATTAGGGCCCATGTTGGGAATCATACCAAGACTTATCCTTTAACATTATTTATGGGAATTTACATTTCAAATTCATTCTTCAGAATTATTCAATCATGTATCAAAAAGACACTTATAATTTTGAGATTATCTAACGTGATCCATGTGAATAATTTAATAATTATATTTTGTAGGACAATGAAGGAACAAGGAAATACCAAACATAGGATTAATAGGGATAATTATTTATCTCAAAATGGGATTGAGTTGTATTCTTTATATTTTAAACTCACTATTTTTTAATGCATTATTTTACCTTTAAACAAAAACATTTCAAGCCCATCGATGAATTTATGTATTACTTGACTTATCTAGGAGACATAAATTTCTTATGAAACTAGTCATACTATATTATATATTTCAATTTTAATGATATTGAATGAGTTAAATGGATAATTGGATGATTAACATCACTCCTGAATCTTGAAATGATGATTTGTTATCTGAGGTAATTAGTTGATTCATGTAAATTAAATTTTCCTAAATTTCTTCATACAATGAATTTTAGAATTTAATGTGAATTTATTTGTTATTATTAATATTCCTTGATTTATTGTACAAGATAATATTTCCCATTAGTGAGATTATTTCTATAACATGCACTTATTATTTAATCTTGATCATATTTTATGAGTGATCTTGGGAAATATCACAGACCAGAACATTCATTTGAACTGTTCAATGTTATGGGTATGAAAAAAGACATTTAATATGATTTGTGCATATTATGATAAAAGTCTTATCATTAAAATTAGACTTTACATGATTAATTCTTCAGACCATACTGAACATGAATATCATTTTTATATATGATCCTTTTTTCAATCCATTTTTATCCATTCCTTCCATACTAATGGTATTTTAATGACATATCAATGTATAAATGTGGTAATAAAGGGATTAATGGTGGATTGGATGAATTACATTTTATAGAAATACTATAGGGGTACTTTTTGTTAGAATAAATTATGGTAGATGATTCATTAATAATACATCATTTTTTCCCAATTGAATAAAAAATGGAAGTTGAAAAAAAGAACAAAAAAATGCTAATAATTTGATGTGATTTGGGAAAAAACCCCACAATTACTATACCTATTATTTTTATTATACATATATAGGTGGTGGATGTGAGGTATATTCTAATCAAATTATTGAAAAAAATAAAAAATTAATTGGTTCTTTGAAGATGAAAAAATAGTAAAATTAGAAATAAAATATTCAAGAGGTTTCAAAAATCATTCATTATGATTTATTTCATCATAACAATTACATTGAGTTTTTTAGATATTTGGGTCTCTAATTCCAAGTGTATAATTTTATTATAATTATCTCAATGATACAATTAATTTTACATAAAAGGTAAACCTTTTCCATGATTATTAACATCTAAAGCATAAACTAATACCATCCTTAATATGTAGATTCATTTGATCATTTATTAAAAATGACTAATTATTTTATGTTCATTCTTCCTTCGGAAAATAGAAAATGTATTTCCATTTAATGACTATGGATAAGGATCATGAATTCATTATACGGTCATAAATACTCCATGACATATATCACGAGTGATGACAGAAAATATTGGAAAGGTAGGTAGATCATGATTTGTCATGTTTAATAATACTTAGTTAAGGATATTGAATAAATAAAGGTAGAAGTCCCATCATTATTCGATGGGGAAAACTAAAATGAATTAATTTATTCATTTATTTAAAATGTTGAAATTTAAATAATTTTTTTGTGGAATTTTATTATTTGATTTGAAATTGATTATTGTTTAATTTTATTCCCTTAAAATTTGAATAATGAGATTATTGGTTTCATATGATTTTTAATGTTGATATTTTATTCTTGAAGAATATAATGATTTAAGTATGGGGGTATTGAAACAATCAATTTTTATAAATAATTTGAAATAAATATATTTGTTTTTGGAAAAAGTCGTACATTAATTTCAATTTTAACATTTTATGAGTTTAGAAGCATTTTAGACTTAATTGGAATAATTGTTTCATTATGGGATTTATTTGATTCAATTTATTTATGTATTTTGGCCATTAAATTTTATATATATATTTAATTCATGAAATTAAATCAGATTAAATACATATTGAGATTCATTTAATTTTCATGTACCTCGAGATGAATCAAAAAAATAAGAATTCCAAAATAAGCTCACAATTCATTCCAAAAAGCTATTCATAGATCAGGAGATTTTTTAAGATAGACCTATATCTCGTATATGGATACCAAAATAGAGTTATAATTAGGAAATAGTTGATATATATTCTAGATAAATGATATTCAATACTCTATACCAACTTTACTCTACCGAAATGAATGACATAAATTCATGAGAAATATAATTTAAAAAATTCAATGATTCATCCTGACCAGAAAAAATTTTCATAGTATATTGGATATAACTTATGCTACACATGGTGGATAAAGGTGAAATTTAATGTGAAAATGCAAATGATATTATAGGAAAACTCTTTGGAAAACATTTTTTACTAATATGGTCAAAACTAGTGGAAACTAGGAACAATATTTTGAAGTAAAATATATGGATCCAAATTATCAATCATTGAAAAACCATTATGAACTAAAACCCATTAATGATCAATTATGATACCATAATGACTCTGACATGAATATTAATTATAGTATATGGGTGGATTTATGAGGATATCGATTGGAGAGGGAAGCTATGGATGAGGCTTGAATCTTTAGGATTTTTCATTTCTTTGGTTTTTATTTTTGTTCTCTTTTTCACATGTAACATGCGTTCATATTTTTAATAATTTGTTTCAATTTTAACCATTAATCAATCATTATATTAAAACCCCAATCTAATTTTCTATATTTTCAATCATTCTATCATTATAACTTTCCACTATTAAATGTCATCTAACTAACCCAAGTCTTGTCTATGTGGTAGTTTTTGAAGAATTATTCATTATTGCAATTAAATTCAGCATGTTTTAAATCTATTGTATTTGATGGGATATTATTTCATGGGTTTGGAATTTATCAAATATATAATTATTTTAAATTCCATTATTTTTCTTTGAATAATTATTTTTCATTCAGCTCTCTTTCTCAAACCCTTCACACTATGGAGTTAGGGTTTCTTGAATGGATGAATTGCCATTTGGTGTCACTATGCCTTTTTGGTATTGCATTATAAGTTGAGGTTTTATAATCATTCGATATATTAGGATGTGTAGTTTGGTGTGATGAATTATAGCTAAAATCACACAATAAATAAATAAAATTTATGTGATTCGTTATTGAGGTTTCATCAAATGAATTATCAAATTGATTATAAACAATAGAAAACAAAAAATGAATCTGCATTATCAAAACCAATTAAAAGTCATTTTGTTATTATATATATTATGTCTGAATCATCATTTAGTGATTAATTAAAAATTAAAGTATTTTAACTAAAAAATCATATATTTTCATAAATCATATAAAAATCATAATTAGATGTTGACTAACTATAATTAGTTATTGAATCGACTGTGATACTCCTCAAGTGAGACGATATTATCTAGCCTCTGTTCGACATTAGGGAACATAATTTTTATTTATATGCCCCAAAATATTCATTCTTCATATATCCTATCAAAATGGGATGTATATAAAACACAAAAAATAGATATATATCAAATATATTGTTTTTTTCACAAATTTAAAAGTGAGATGACAAACCCTTACCATCAGTTTCAATACATTCATATTTGTAAAAAAACTACTATATAATAGAATTAATATTATTATTAATGTATATAATAATCATATTGATATTTATAATGTCCTATATTATGCTATTGTATTATTTTACCACCATTTAATTAATAATATTTCATTAGGATCGTTGTTTTGGGTGTTAATTGTCTTTTTTTTTCATGGATGTTACATTGTGAATGTTTATGTTCATATATATAGGCTATAAGTATATATCCTAATTAATGATAAAAAGGTTAAAATTATCATATTTACTCATTATATACATTTTTATAGTCATTCATGTTGGGTTGACACAGAAAATTAATCACATCTCTTTGTAGAGATTGTAGGTCGTACAAACACACGAGGGATGATATCATTCCATTAAGGGGTGAATGGATATTGGAGGTAATGGTTAGTTAATTATACAGAATTTATAACATGTCATATATGAAAAATATATTATTTATATTGATCGATATTACATCCCACATAAATAATATGTCAAAAACAAACTACATCACTTCATGAGGCGGTAGTATGACATATTCACCAGCGACAATATTGTATATTAACTGGAATGAAATTTGAGAAGGTATATTTAATAATATAAATCATTATATATAAATATATAATAAATAATATATATATAGATATACAAATTAAATCTATTATTATATCATACCATGATAAGTTTTGATGGAAAAAATGCTACATAAGTTCAGGAGGTAGTAGTCCATTGTACACCCAATTATTGATTTCATTTATCATTTCATTGATATGGAGATAGATCAACATAATTCTATAAACACAGTAAAATATAATTATATACGATATAATAGTGATATTTTATTGGATGTGTTAATATATAGTTGATGGTTTCAAATGATGAAATAAAAAGAGAGAGATAGAATTGTTAAGATGTTTATATTCTCTAAGAGTAAACACTTTTGGATATAATCTTACAGACCCTATGGATGGTCAATTGGGAAGAAAATCACCCCTATAAAGTGTATATTTTTTTGGGAGGGATTTTGGTAGGTTTTGGAGGATATAAATGGGTGGATATGGGTGAAGTGGAGAAGGGAGTGGGTGGTCTTTAATAAGTGGGTTAGAGGATAGAAAATTGTATTTTAGAAAAGGAAAATGATTCCAATGTTATTTTCAATCCAAAAATAAATAATAATGTCTCATTATAGAACCTTATATCTGAGATGATCCATAAATACACACATAATGTTATTTTTAAATGTTTATGTCATTTCTAACAATTACTTTATTAGTCTAACTTCGTAGTAAATAATTTTTTACCTTTAATGTGGTTATTTTTGGGGATGTAATAGTTGTAATTCATGAATATTACAATTAGGAAAACAACATATCAATTCAACCATTAAATTCACAAAATAATTTTGTTTAATTTTAATATCATGTGTCCATGGAGATTAAACAATTATATAACCTTTCAACAGGGTAGTACATTAGTTTCATTCCCAATGGAAGATCGTATATGTTGAGAAATAGATGTTCTAATTGACATTTCCTGGAAATTGAATAGATAATCTAGTATGGAAAAAATTGATAAATTCCCCTACTTAAGATATTATAAATTAATATACAATGTGCATACCACATGGTAGTGTGTATTTCATAAATTATAATCCTTTACATAGTCACGAGAAGAGGTATATTTCAACTAAAACAATAATGTTTATGTTAAATGAGAGATCTAGAGTAAATTTAATGAAGTTATATCACGAAAATGACCATGATATTCCCCTTCTTAATCTAGAATAAATTATAATGAAACATCCATAACATGTATCTACATTGATTCTTCAAAGTAGAGGCCTTATCATAGCAAGATGTTAACATGGATTTCCATATACAATATCTATAATAAAAGAATAGAAATATTATGATGATTTTTATTGCATAGATTTGGGGATGGTCTTGTTGGTAAATTATGATAAAATTCCACCTATTGATCCAATAGATATTTTTTTTATTATAATGGGAATAAAATGGGTTGGTATATTCTCCAAACAATTATTGTCTACATATCAGCCACTAATAGTGGACGTTTTATACTAGAATATTATAGAATTTGATAATAGATTCTTTTAGAGGACGGTCTATGGAAAAATCATTTATTATCTAGTGGGGATACATGAAATGAATTTCCCTTCTCAAAAGAGTAGAAATTTGTTTTCAATATCCAAGGCATGTGTTTTTTTAGTATAAAATTTTTTGTCCGGGTATCATTCATTACATGATATTGATATCCAAACTAAAATATTTGCATAATAGAACAGAATGTTCAAATTCATATTCCATGGGAATGGCATGGATGTTTTTTTTGGAAAAATATCAGGAAATTCCATCCCTCGTGAATGTAAAAAACCATCATTTTAATTTATATAGCATTTGTCTTTGTGGGTTCAATAATTAAAATCCTAGACTCAATCAAAACATTAGGTTGATTCCCAATATAACAGACTATAAAAATGTTTCTAAATGTTCTATAGAATATTATCGATGTAATTAGTGGATGTTTTTTTTGGGGAAACAACTATTTAATTCTCCCTCCCATGAAATTTTAAATTGTAGTGGAATTTTAATTCCATGCATGTAATGATCTCAGCTGCGTAGACCGATGATAGTGCCTTAAAATATTACATTACCGTGATTACATGAAATCAAATACAGAAGGACAAATTAGTTTATCACTATTGAAAACTAAAAATATTAATGATAACCATTTTACATTTGGAATATGATATAAAAATAATTTGTGAGAGAATTAATGCTCTCCATATTTGGAACTCATTCCAATTATTCATCTTCATACTATGGGAAAATATAATTAAATAAAGGTTATATCAGATACTCAGTAAGGGTATGCGTACAATGAAATATAATATAAATAAATAAGAATAATAAACATGGAATTATAGATTACTAAAAACACATTCCATTTAAATAACATTAGTATCAAAATAGGATAAGGAATAATCAATAGGGAAATGTATTTAACTTAAAACACATGACATTTAATAAGATGAAAATAAAAGGAATCTATATATTTTTTCATCGTGAAATCCCATGGATAAAAATAATAGAATTATGAATTCAAGAAATTCATAAATATTGGAATCCATGATTCGCATATATAATGAATCATTAATATCAAGATCTATTCATCTGACAATTTAAAACATCATGGCTACAAATGTAAAGGTTTATTTCTATGTAATTTGTCCAATTAATTTATCTAATGAGACTAAAAAATCATTAAGGGGATATCATTAACTGGGACCCACACATTTATTAATGTATAAATCATTCCTTAAATATCTAATAATATCTTTTATAATATTACTTATTATCAAATATTTGTATTGAGAATAGAATACTGATTTATCAATACTTCCACGGATGTAAAAAACATCAATGAATCAAAAAATAGTTAAATAATTATGAAATAATAATATAAAGCATAAAATAAAATTGATATTTAATATATATATATATATTATTTATAAATTATTAAAATTGAGTTATTATTTAAAGAGAAAATTTAAAAACCACAAGAAAACTGAGATTCCACAATAACTTTTAACACAGTAATTTTCCAGAAAAATCCTCTTTAATTGAAGGATTCAATGTGTATCATAAAATACAATGAAGAAAAATTGATTCATGATATTAAAAGATAAATTGGATGTATATACAACATATAAATTTTAATTGGTGAATATTAACACATAAGTCTCTATGGAATGTAAATTGAGATGAGATACAATTTCATATTCTCCCTTTTTGTTGAACATGAATTAATATATTAAATAGTGGTTTTTAAAAAGTTATTAAATTATTAAAGAACCATATTAACATTTATGTTATCATATTTGATTAATTTATAATATCTTCTTACCCATTCATTAATAATCATTGATTATTTTCATAATTTTGGGTTTTAGTTGCCTTGTTTTTCTAGTATGTTTTTACTTTTAATACTTATTACTATTACTTATATGATGATATAAAAATCTCTATAATAAAAACCATGATGAAATTATCATATATATTCAATATATAAATAACTTTGACTAATGGTTTAAATTTAGTTATAGGAAATGAAATATAGTATTTATGGTAACTGTATATTATACGTATTCATGAACGATGTTTCCATTTAGTTTTCATATTGAATAAATGGAAAGTAAACCATTTATATGTATAATATAATTTCAGTATAATTTTCATTTCATATATATCGACTAATATTTTTAATCCTGTCCAAAATTTATTCCTTCTAAATCTTGAACAAATCACATAGCTTATTGAGGTGGTAGTCCAACATACAGACATGTGACATTATCGTATTCTAGGAAAATAGAAAGAATTATAGTATGTTTAATATGAAAATTCCAATAGAATAAATTCAAATTAGATATCATATGTATATAATATATAAATTATAAATATGAAATTTTTTCCAACATTAAATTATGGTAATGGAAGAATGAATGATATCAGTTTGTGAGGTGGCCATCCCCTGTACAAAAAAATGATGATGTTGTATTCCATTTTATTTATGTTTTCAGAATTTTTTGGACATAACCACAATCTAAATAAATACCATTTTATTTATGATATTGTGGTTTTTATATATTCATGATATGAGATGGATTGAAGGAGTTTGAGAAGGAAATACATTGAAATATATTTTAGAAGAACATTACCTCTTATTGTAGTTTCCTCTTTTTTTACAATAATAGTGGAAGGACATATTTATGACCAATATGAGGCTTTTTGGATTAAGGGATGGTATTTGGGGAGTGATTATGGTATTTCATGTCTAATACAATAATTTTTTAGAGGTGCGATGAAGGGTGATATAGTGTGGCCTTTTATAAGTGATGGAGAGGACCCACTTGGAATTTTTGAGAAGTGGTTAGGTGTACCAACATTCACACATAACTAGTGGAACAAAAAACACAACAATATAGTTCCATGGAGGATTAAGGTTTAAATGGGGACAATAATTTTTTTGGACGTGTTTCGATTCATTTTTACACCATATATTCAGTGTTTAAAAACTATGTAAACTCATTTTACCTTAATCACATCAATTAATTTTCATTACATTCACTAATAATTATGGTAACAAATTATGGTGAACATATTTGAATTTATAAAATATACTGATCCTGAATTGGGAAAACCTTTTTCAAAATTCAATTCCTAAAATTGGCTAAATATAATTTAAAATAAAACCCAAAGAATTGATATTAATGTGGGTTTTTAATGTGATAATGTCCAAAAGATTGACATGATTTTATATCCAAATTCATAAAAAAATTGACCCACATGACCAAAATCAATTTAATATTTGTAAATAAATTAATTAAACATTATAAAAAATACAAATAATAATTTATCCTATTAATTTTTTAAACAAAATGCCTTTTTTCATTAAAAATGTAGAGTTTTTTTTAATATTCATCGAAAAATTAAACATCTCTGAAAAATACCAAAATTTCAAGATATAAAATTTAAAAAAATTATAGTATAATTTTTTCTTATTTTCTCAGATAAAAATTATAAAAATATAGAAATTTAGTTTAAAAACAACAACGACATTAAAAGGACACAAAACTACCCTTATAAAAATATTACTTTTTATACATAAAACTGGGTTTGTTCACATCATAAGAATATAATAATAAATTTGATTTATTTTAAAATATTTAATGTATAAATTTCACAAATATCACTAAATAATAGTATTTTATTTAATTTTTCAAATAAAATACCTTTGCTGCAAAAAAAATTTCTAATAAAAACATATCATTTTATTATATATTTTAAATTATTTTTTATTAATTAGTAACCAAAAAATTATTGAATCATGTATAAACAATATTTTCCAAATTTTGTTAATCTCTTTCATATATACCATTATGATGGCTAGTTGTTAATTGTCATATTAAATAATATTATTATTTGTATGTTGTTGTTCTGTAAAACAATGTCTTGCATGCAATGTAATCCATCAAAGAAATCCATTGTTGCATGTAATATAAGATAACTAATATTATGTTCTTTTAAAGATATATAATAGATTTACATTGTTTAAAAAATATAATATTTCATAAATAATCATGATTATGTTATTCCCTTGGTGTTTTATGTAAAAACCACTATCAAATACTATGTATTTATTTTATAATTTCATTGTGTAACATTATCCACTCATTAAATAAATTTCTTCCACTTAATGTAATCATTTTCCTGGTAATAAATTGTTTGATATTTGTGAATACTATTTTCTATAACCCCGCCATATAAAAGGATTATTAATAAACCATTAATAGGATGGAATATGAAGTAAAAAGATCACAAAACTAGGTTTCAATGTATGGGAACATTGGTTTCATGTAAAAACATTAAAATAGAAAAGAAAACCAACACTCATGTACAAATAAATATTTTTGGATTAAATTGATCACAAGAAAGTGTGATATTTATAAAAGATTAACGACCACAATTCCATGAATTACATATGTGTAAGAAGGGTCATTGATTTAATAAAAACTGATGATAACAGAATGTAATTTTATTTCCAGACCATTTTCCTAGAGATGAAAAATTATTCCACTCTTTGAAAATATAATTAAATAAACCTACATGAAAATTTTATTTTTCATAATTACAATATTATACATTAATTGTGCTTTGACCTATTACGATATAATCTCTTAAAATAGGCTACATGATATGATTATATATTAAATTAATCTCTAAAACTGTGTCCAAATATTAACATAGACCATTTTATAAATGGTCAACATTATTCTCCTTCAAAAGAAGAAAATATCCAAATCATTATAATGTCATTTTGTTTTCACAATTAACTAATTACTATTCCAAGAAACATGTTGATGTTCTAAATATTCACCTACCAAACATGTGAATACCTTCATCATGTATTGTATTGAAACAATAAAATAACTAGAATTAGTATAAAAACATATTGAACACACAAAATATTACTTATTCATTCAACAATAAAATATTAATAGAATATATTCCATAATTCTTGCGATATTGTAGACTCCATAAATGATAATATAACCATATTTCTAATTAATCATTAATCAATTAAAAAGTATTCAATTATATCTAATTTTCTTAACCATATCAATAATCTTTTTATCCAACCATAATTCCCTCCACATTAAAAAAATTTTAAGTGTTATATTTACCTCAATCACATGTATTCTATGAAGTTTAAAATTTCCTAGAATAATTTATCGTGGACACCGATACCTTTCTACACACATTTTAGGATCTGTAAATAAAAATCACTGAAATATAATCCTTAAAAAATTAGTAATCAAATATCCATGAATGAATTGATAAATTTATTTTACAAAATTACCCATGGGTCCAAATACATAATAACATTAATCATTACCATTTGGCGGTATCACTAAAAGATGTCTAATATGATTTTTTATGATCTTCTGTGGTAGACTCCCATGACACATGGGGTATTGGGGAGAACAATGACCCAATTATATATAGTTGAAGAACCTTGCATAATTTATTTATTTATTCCACATAGATTATTTATCATGGAGACCCTTATAACCTCACTTATTTCAAACTCACAATCCCTTGAATAATTTCCTATGGTGATTCCTTCCACAATTATCACATCTAGGGAATTCACTCTTTAAATTATTCCCATTATCTATTATATGGTCTATCATTATATTCTTTTCTTTTTTCTATTTGAATCCATATTTCTTTGAAAATTAATTCTCTATCATTTTATTACATAAAACAATTTCATCATATGAAGAAAATGGTTGAGAGGCCAACAGCGTTCATATATATGGCTTGATCCCTATGAATAATTTACCAGTATTTCACTATGTGTTGGATGTGTAATCCATAACATATCTAGATGACATTGTTATAAAAGCTTCAAAATCCACCACACTAAAGTTTTTACTTTTTTCTACTCTATGGAACATTCTCTTCAACCCATTAAGTTTATCACAAGTGAAATATTTTTCGATGAATTTCTCCATAAATTTTTTCCATTTAATGAGTTATATTTCAACTTCCTCGTTGGTATTCTAGATCAATGAATACCATTTTATAGCATATCCATTTTTAAAATATCCAAAAAGTGCAACCTTTTCCTTTAATTCACATCTCGGTTCCATAAATATCTTCTCTAAAGAATTAATCCATTTCTCAGATTCCATTAGGTCAATATTCCATTTAAAGGATTGGGGAATATATCACATAAAGAGATAAAACATATGGGATTCTTTATATGTATTATGTTGATCCATCCAGTTATGGTATTTTATTATAACCAGAAGATGTTAGTATTAAATACTTATAATCCTATATGTTCCAAATATACTCTATATTATATTTTTCAGTATGAAAATATTTATAATTTCCATTAGTATTTATAACATTATTCCTTCCATGTGTAAATTTCTTATAATGGTATATATTATATCATACCATATCATTAATAAACACAATTTATAATCCATAATTAATTGAAATACATACCATAATTTAAAAAATTTATTAATATCAATTCTCCTAATAATAAATATAGTTTAATTAGGATACTATTTTATTCTTATCCTCAATGACTACCATAGGGTTTTGTTCTCAAAAATGTGCTTTCCTAAATCTAGTTTCAGTGGTTTCTATAAAACATCCTCTGATACAAACTATTAGAACACCATCCCAGTAGACTAGAGCCTATGATTTAAATTTTTTACATTGGAATTTTTATGATGAATCGAATCCAAACACACCACTTTATTTATCATTTTTGGGATCAAGATACTAAAATGATATAAATTTTATATTAGGAATAAAAAAATTATAATAAATTTAATGTTGCAAAACCCTAAATAGTATTCCAATAATCCATCTTCATACCCCGATGATAGGAAAAAAATATTGGTGAGCACATATACTTAGTAAGGGTAAGCATATAAAAGAAGCCAGAATGAATCAATAACAACAATAAAAATGGGATGGAAGATAAAATAACAAACATTCCATTTAAATAATGTGAATATCACGATAAGATAAATAATACTCAATATAGAAATTTATTTAACTGAATACATATAGAATATAATCAATAATCTAAAAATGAAACTGATCCATACGTCTTTTAAAAGAGAAAATATCAGGGATAAAAAAATAATTCTGAATACCGGTAGTTCTTAATTATTTGATACAATATTTCCTAGGTACGTAAAATCATTTCAGTTATGATATATTTTCCATTCTATTTATAAATTCTTGGTTACTAATGAAAAGGGGTTGTTTTCAATAGATTTGGTCATCTAATTCATCTATTGAGACTACTAATGAATCAAGTATTTATTAATAATTCGGTCCCACACATGTATTTAGGTTTAAATCATTATTCATGTATCTAATTATCAATTTAATAATAGGAAATAACATTAAATATCTGTATTGATTTAATAATATTCACGTATCAACATTTCCCCAGAGATACAGAATAACTTTTTTAGTACACAGGGTTTGTAAAAATGCAATATGGTTTTGTCAAAAATAATAACCCTCATAAAATTTTTGATATTTTATATAAGTAAAATAATTAATGGCATATGACCCTATGGAATTTATTTTTTCATGAGATTATTAACAACAAAAAAGTGAGGTTGAAAATTAACATTTTCCAATAGGCAATTTACATGCCAAATACCGTTCGACAAAATAATTCAATGTGAACCACAATATACTAGGAATAAATAATGATTCATGGAATAACATATTAATGGGAAATCATATACATCATATAAAAAATCAATTGGTGCATAATAAAAACTAAGTTTCAATGGAATGAAAATTTAGACGAAATCCCTTAAAATATGATCCCTTTTGGTTGAATATGCTTTATCCTCAGGTATATTGGTTATAACCATGTTATTAAATTAATACGTAACAATATTAATATTTATTATTTCATATATGATTCATTTATAATATCTTATTACCACCTCCATAAAAATAATTCAATATTTTCATCGTTTAGGGTGTGAATTGGATTTTTTTCATATATGTTTTGACATTGTTATTTTTTATCATCTTGTTCAATATTGATTTCATCATATAATTTTTTTTAATCTATGATGGAAATAACATATATAATATTTATAATTATATTTATAGTAATCCATAATATTTAGTGAGATGAAATGAAATACATTGTTCATTGAGATTGTTGGTTATACTTATGCATGAATGTTGTTTCCATTTTCGTTATGTATTAATTATTAGAAATGTTAATGAATATCTATAAAAAATAATTAAATTATAACTTATAATAAAAATATTTCTTATATTATTATTAAACCCAACCGTAATGAATTCCATGGGAAGCGTGAATGATTCACATGACATCGGGAGGCATCAATCCGCCGCCCACACGGTCGACATTATTGTATTCTACAAAAATTAAATGAATGAAGATATTTTTAATATAGAAATTCCATAGGAATAATAATATAAAAAAATCCAAATGCATATTATTTAAACTTAAAATCCATCATTATTCTATACATTTAACGATGGTAATTGAAGAACAAATGACATCAATTCGCATGGCGGTAGTCCATCGTACGCAAAAACAATGATATATTATCAAATTTATTGCAATTGTAATATTTTTTAGGTCAAAAAATTAAAATTACAATATATAATTACATTAATAATACTTATGATGTTAGATAAACATGATAGATGAATAATTTAATGATGTGGATATGTAAATAATATGAAAAAACTTTTTGTATAAAAGTACCTTTTCCTTGGGTTTCCTCGTTACGGTTTCAATAAATCCATGAATAGTTTTCCTTATGCTAATGATAAGGCTTCTTTAATTAGTAGAAGACTGCCTGTGAGTCACTTTTTAGGTGACATATGGACAAATGTGGTGGTTTGGTGTGAATAAGGGGGAGAGGTGGTATACTTTTATAAGTGAGGGAGAAAACTCACATGGAATTTTGGAAATAATATTGGTTTCAAAACATTTTTACCAAAAAAGAGGGTTCAATTACACACCAAAGTCAATCTGTGAATGGATAATGTATATATATGGCCACTAAATTGAATTTGTACGTGTTTTTGGACATTTTAAACTTTATATTATATGTTTATCCATAATGTAAACTTGTTTTTAACCTTAATACCTATAATTAACTTTTACTGAATTCACTAATCATTATGGAAGAAAGTATTTTTAATTTATTATAAAATATTAATTATGCTTATTAAAAATATGGAATCCAATTCTAATATATTTAATTTGAATTTTTAATCATTTCTAATTAATTGATCATAAAATAATTGAATAAACATGCGTAAACAATATCATACAACTTTACTAAATACATTTAATAAACGAAATTAATATTCTTAGTTGTTATCTATCATAATAAATAATTATTGTAACATTATTTATAATTCCTGAAAAACTATGTCTTGGGCTAACATAACCCATTAAAAGAAGAAATTTTTTTTGTGTAATGCAATATAACTCAGCATTTCATGCATCTAATAAAAAGAATAGAATTAATTTGAATAAAATATTAAATATATCATAATGCCTCATGATTCCTGTACACTCTTAGTGTTGTGTGTCAAACATAGAATCAAATATAATGTCATTATTTTAGAATTTTTGGGTGTTACAATGTGTTATAGGGATTATAATATTTAATTTACACATATCAATCTCTACATTAGGATTATTTCCAATATAATTTTATGTAATAAGATAATTAATACCATGGTATCTATTATAGGATAAATTAAATGATTTTAAAATAGGGGAAACCCAATAAATTTCTCCTCCAATGAAAGAATAAATTTCAATAAAATTTGAATGGCATGTAATTATGAGGATTCCATAAATCATAGTACGAGTTTTAGTAACTGAATAATAAGGTTTTCTACTAAAACATCCTTAAATAACATAATTAAATGTTATCGTTTCCATTAAAGGTTAAATCCAATGATGTTCTAGAGGGAATAGAATTGAGAAATTTTGACTCTGAAGAAATCAATTATTTCAGGGAAATTATTATAACATGTTTATGTGGAGAATATAAATATTATATTTCTAGTCTACATAACAAAATTATGTCTATTTCCAATAATCTTTTCATGAATTTTAGAACATAGTGTTTTTATATAAGACACTTGTGACATTCTTAGAAGTTATTTAATGGATAAAACTTATATATTATCTTTCTCAAGATAGTAGAAATATAAATGAATTTTTTTTAACATGTGTCACATTGGATTCAACATATTACAATGATTTTATTATTATATAATTATATGAATATTCTAGTTTAATTTCAATGAATTGAATAATTTAAAATTATTTTAGAAATTTTAATTGAAATACTTATAATATATTTGTGGGAAACCCCCAAGTAATTATTCTACCTATCAAAAAATATTTTTTTGTCCTTTTTTATATCATGTGTTTCTATTGATTTTATAAATTATATTTCTTGTATATGTTACAAAATGTGGTGGAATTCTACTATAAGTTCATAGAATAAAAATAATTAAAGGTACAATTTATATTAAATGTGATGTTCTTATAAATAATTATGGGTATATAAATTATTATTATACCTCTCATGATAAAAAAAATTGCATGGATAATTTCTATTCATCTAATGGTATATATTGTAAAAAATATTTTCCTTATTTCAATCTCTACATGAGGTTTCTGTCCATTATAGCTTCGTTGAATATGAATATTAGATGTCTTCATGTAAGTCCTAGGGGTATATCATTGATGTTAGTATAGTGAATCAATAAATAAATTCCCCCTCTTATGGAATCTAAAATTTTATAGCGACGTAAAAACTTATTTTCATGAGAATTATTAAAATTAAATTCTTGGTCTATGAAACTAAATGATTTTTCATTACAAAAAAAACCTAGAATATGATGAATTATGTTTCTAGTGGATATTATAGGGGGAATAATAGATGATGCAATAGGGAAAATACGGAGAGTCTATCAATATCAATCTATTAGAATTTTCTATGAAATTTGGAAGACATTTGTTGGTCAGGATTCCATAATTTAAAGACTTTTTCTGAATCACATCATGAGCTATACTTTCTTAGAAACATCAAATAATATCAGAACTAAAAATTTAATAGGATGTTATAGAAAATATCTATGGATATTCTAGTCGGTAAACAAATGATAAATTCCCCATATGAATCCAGTTGATATTTAATGTACAATTCATAATATGTTTTGTGGGGATTCAAAAAACTTTTACCCTAGTATTTATAACTAAATAATGTGTATTTTCAAATAGATCATTCAATAAATGGATAGATAAATGTTAATGTATAATTTTAATGGGAAATTCTCAAATGTTTTATTTTGGAATGTCCAAGTATTCTCCCCTCCCAATCCTATATAAATCTTACTAGACTTATAATAACATGTGTTATGAGGGATTACACCAACTAATGTATAAATATCAACCACTACATGAGTTTTTGTTCGACTATAACTTCCTTGAATAGTACAAATTCATATTTCGGTCGATATTCCACTGGGAATTCATTCATGTTCTATTGGGTAAAAAGAACAACCTTCTCAAAACGAAAAATATTTCAATGTAATATGTCTAATATGTGTTGATGTGGATTCCAAAAATTACTACCTTGATCTCAGTAAATAATTAATGTATAATTACAATGAATCGTATATAAATAAGTGGATGATAATTACTTATTGAAGGTTATAATGAAATTCATTTATCTTATTATAGGGGAACAACCAAGACATTACCCCTCTCATGATACTAGAATGTTTATTGATATGTTTGTAAGATGTTCATATGGATATGAAAAATTGTAGTCATGGTCATAGTAACCTATTGGTTTTGATTTCTACATGAAATTTAGAGAATATTTTAACTAGAAATTAAATGGAATTTCCATGGGTAGATTCATGTAATTTATATAGGGAATCAATTGTAGGATTCACCCTCTCTAGTTAGTATTAAATTTATCGCATTTTGAATAACATCTATTGGTTGGTATTCCACAAAATTTCAATCACGTTCATATTCTATAAAATTGGTTTCATTCCACTGCAATTTATTATAATAATATATATGAATTTCCATATGGTTGTTGTTGGAGTAATGCATTGAACATTAAATGGGAAAAATGCCATGCAATTTCCCCTCTCAATCTAGGGTAATCATAGTGAAATAGGAATAATATGTACTAATAATGATTCTATAAATTATTGTTCTTATCCTATTCAGTATATGAGGTTATTATAAAATGGAATATTATTTAATTTCAAAAAAAATTTCCAAATTAATTTTATATAGAAAGAAACACATGTCCTTATATGGAAACAATTGACCAATTACCCCTATCACAATAGTAGAGATTGTGGTGTCATTTTTATAACATGAGATGGCGAGGATTCAAAAAATTATAGAAAATTTACCAATAACTAGTTTGGGTATCTTTAAGATTGATCATCCCAAAATATGATATGTAAAAAATGTTTTATATTTCAAAGGAAATTTGTTGAATTCTTAGTGGAGAAAATAGTAACCAATTCACTCGTAATGCTAGAAAAAACATATATTCGTTATTTATACTGTAAGATCCAAAATTGTATTAAGGAATGTTTTTGTTTATTGTTTGGTTTGTCTACTTATATTTTTCTAGATAAGCATTGACACATGTTTTTGTGAAGGCTTCGGGGTGTTCTAGGGGTTCAGGACAAGAATGTGGAAGAAAAGTGAGTTTTTGGGCATGGTGCACAATTTTCCCATGGTTAGTAAAAACCATATGGAGTAACCTAGGTAACTGTGCAACCATGGATAGAAGAATAAGCATGGTCAGTGAACAGTTCTGAAAATAGAGTAAAATTACCTAGAAACCATGTGAAGTGGTGTTTTATGGATATTGTCTCATGCACAATTTGCGAACGGTTTGGTAAACCATGCGAGTAAACCGCGTGTCCAAAAAACATTGAGAAAATTACAAAATTTCCACGCCAGGATTTTAACCCCCAACTCATGATTCTACTAAATTTAACTTCATGAAAACCTAGTGACGAACTTGAATGGAAAAAGCTGCCATGAGTTTGTTCTCTTTCAATCCTTGTCCATTTGGAGCACCGAAGGTTGTGGATTGACGACCCGCTATGTCTAATCCCCCCTTGCATCCTCTTTTCAATTAGAGTATTCATCTTTCTATCATCACCTTTAGAAGCCCTAAAACCGTACTATTGTGATGAGATGTAGGTTAGGTCTTCAAGGAGTGTTTGAATCTGAATCCATGTCTATGATTAAGTGTACGTTCATCATCAGATTCGAGGTAGGTGGTCTACAAGTATTATCTCATAGTTTTATTTTAGATTTGTGCATGGATGATTGTGTTATTATTTTTTCATATATGTGTTCTTGGTTGTTTTGGAGTGTTTGATAAAAATGGGTGTCTAAGTGACCAATTGAAACTCTCATGATCCCCTTGGGATGCGTAGAGGGGGCCTTTCCATTTTTCGGCCACCCATGGGGTGCACCGACAATCTCGAATGTATAAAATTGTAGTGTTAAGTGAAGGGTTGTAGAGTGAAAATATGGAACCCATATAGAATATGTTTTAATGGTTGATTAAGTATTAAATGTAATGATAATATATATTACTATAGTGATAATTCATAATGGGTTATTTGACATGACATGACAAAGGGATAAATGGGTCTAATGGGATTATGTAAACTATTTTATGGAATTTGGATAAGATTGCCAATGAGGATTAGTGCATATTAAATGGTGAACTCGTAATTTCCGATGGAATGGGAGAGGGGAGAATTTTAATGGGTAGTAATTAGGAAATGGAAGAATATGTAGAATGGATCAATACATGGGAACTATGGCACACATAGTGCATGAATTTAATAAGTTGTTGGGTTATGAGATATGTTTAATGTACCTGAAATTTTTATGTGGGTGAATGCTTCTGAAATGATAAATGGGATAAATGGGTATATTTATGGGCATTAATGAATTTAGATAAGCATAGAGGCTATTCAATACACATAGAGGATTAATATATGAGAATGAGAATTCAACTAAATGGATATGAATGGTAAATGGTAAATGTATTAATGTGTTATGGAATAGTATTAATTCCCATGTTGTTTGTTATGTATTGTGATTTTCAATTGCATTGTTATCTTGTTTATATGATGGAATGGTTATGGTGATTCGAAAAATAAGCATGTGCACATGGATTCGTAGAGTAGGGTATTAACATGAGGCTCTATGAGAATGGGTCAAGTTAAAATGAGACTCTAAACTCCACCCCAAAATGAACGAGTTAGGGAAGGGGATGAAGGCTCTATTCCCTAAACGGTTTTATTCAACCCGGACTGAGGCTTCTAGGTGAGGATAATGTTTTGATGTTATATTTGTATCCCTAGTGAAACATCCTAGGTAAATAAAGAATATGATATTTTCATATTTATTAATGTTTGTGAATTTAATACTAATTTTACATTAATGGGTATTCTATGATGGAGTACCCGACACACAATAATGGGTTTTTCCAAAATCACATGTCGCACAAAAGGCCAAGTCATACTGAAATATAATAATATAATATTATTATTTTAAATGGTAGATAAGGACAATCCGGTGGGAATGAAAATAATAAAGCATATTATGATTAAACATGTTGGAAAATGACTTTACATTTAGCTAATAAATTTTATAGGGTATAAATGTTAATGAATCCAATTTTATGAATAAATACTCTAATATTTTTAAAATATTGTTTTAACACTTTGTGATGGTGAACCCTTTTTAAATAATTTTTTTTCACTTTTATATTCTCTATTAGAATAAAATAAATTTTTTCTTTAGAATCAGTACATCAAAATTCAGGTTGGGAAAATTTTGGTATTTTTCTGATAAAGTTCATTTTTTATTAAATAGTGAAAAATACTGCATTTTAATTCATAAAGCACCTCTTAATATAATTTATTTATATTTTTAGATTGTCCTTTTAATTGTTTTTAATGAGTATGTCGATTATGTTTTTACCATTTAATCCAATTTTGGCCAATATAGGTAGTTTCACTACTAAATTAGACATTATCAAATATCAATTTTTTATATTATTATTTGTTAAAAACACGGTTTTTGTTTTTGTCAATGGGAATTAATTTCATCATCTTCTATGTTTTGAATTTGTAAAAATGGATTCCATATTTCTAATTAGGAGGTCTAGATTATTTATATTTTAATCTTTCATTTTTATACATTATGAATAGTAACATCAGTAAATATTTTAATAACCATTGTTAAAGGGTAAATATGGTATTTAAAGTTAAAAAATAATATTATAATAATATTAAATTACCATATCATGTTTCATATCCCTATTTTATGATACATGATCGACCTTGGGAATCCTTGGGTCATTATTTGGATCCCATGGATCCACTAGTAAGTAAAAAATGACATTTTATAAAAATTAATTTAATGTTAAGGAAAAGGTAACGTAAACATATATCGTTTAGTAAATCAACTTTTATATGGGGTTATATGATTTTTATTTTCGACTATAAAAAGTCATTAGAATAATAAAAATATTTTCTACATCATGGTTTTTTATTTAAAATTTTTAGACATCAAATAAATAAAATTATTTATAACACAATGGTGATGTAGTGATTAAATTATTAATGAAAGACTTAAATTTATTAGATTATAAATATTAAAATAAATTTATTTCAAAACTTTTTATGCCATTGAATAATTTAATGGATGATTATATCTTTTTATATTTGAATTAATTTACGTTTTTTCAAAATAATAAGGTTTTTATATATTTTTAAAAGTCTTGATATGATTATATTATAAATTGACATTAATGAGTTTTTAAAATGATTACTATTTTATTAGATGATAAAATAATCCAAAAAATCTAATATTCGACCAAATGACATATGTGATGTTAAATATTTCATTAATGATCCATTTCTGTGTCTATTGTCATTTTATAGTAAATATATTAACCATATCATATGAATATACACGAGGACATGGTAAATGTTAAATTAGTTAACTAAAGGTTAAAGGGAAAATATAGGGTGGCTTTTTTGCCATAAAATTGTCTAAAACCCATTGTATGAGAGTATATAGAACAATACTCACATTATATTTTAATAAAATTAGATGGGTCCTTTTTAAATCAAAATTCAATTTATAATAAAATAATACTTTCAAACATTTCTAATGTGCTCCTCCTCCCTTATATAAAAGGACATCACCTATAACACTTTACTCACCTCATTAAAGCCACTTGGATCGTCAAAAAAATACTCTAAAAATCTCCAAAAATTCTTTTATTCATCTTATAAGCTTTATTCTAGAAAGAAGACAGTTCCAGAAATCCTTTTGACTCAAATCAAAGAGAGTTACATGTTTTAAGGGGTAAAATCTTCTCCAATGCTCCTTTCCAATATTATACTTCTTTACTCCTTAGTATGTTCTTTTTATTTGACGACAGAACAAAAAAAAATCATCAATATACTAGGATGTTTTTATGAGTAGGATTTTAACTAAACTCAAACACACCTCCATCTAATGGATTTTGAACATACTATTTCTGTGGACGACGAACTACTGCCTCACGAAATGATGATTGTTCAATTATCTCCTACCGCCTCTCATGGTGTCCATTATGATGGAATTGTATATATATATATGATATATATTATTATTCTATTGTTTAAATGTTTATTTATTTTTAGTTATTATACAACCATTAGGTTTTCCATAATCGGTAAATATGATAATTTCATTTGAGGAAGCGCAGACTACCACCCATCAAAGTGATATGACTCATTCATGAAATAAATGTAACGTATAAAGGATGAATTTATTGTAATTATCTATTAAATTATACTGGAATTAATATATACCTCTATGTCATTATGTTTTCATTCCATTAAATATAAAATATAAGTGAAAGTATCGTTCATGCTAACTTATGAGATAACGTCTCCAAGAACGGTGCATTTAATTTTTTGTCTCCAAATGATACGGACTATTATAAATAAATATATACAGGATATATATAATATATATTCAATCTTAATCATGAATATAATTCTTGTGATAATGGACTTTTTACTGGATGGAAAAATTGAAATTATAATAAGATCGTTTTTAACTCAAGTACCGAACATCGACTAAATGTCCGATATAAACTCAAATAATTAACTAATTGTCATCACAAGGTAATAAGTTATATAAAAGGAATAATAAACTTAAAAATGGATATTTATAAAGTATATATTATCTTACTTTTATTATTCATGAAATTTAATAATGAACGAGTCATGTCAGACATGAGGTAAGGGAACCTTTCACCATCCTTTTTTAGTCAAAGAATTATTTTTTGTTATGTCTTTTAATTTCCAATTTTTTATCTTGGGATATGTTCTTCTATATCATTATTTCCGTACATTTTTTGTCCATAAGATGAGAGACCATTTTCTCTCTCATCAGCTCATTTTCTGAATTTTTAAGTGACACTGTTAGGCTGGCGATTTTATTTAAGGGAACTTCTTAACCCAATTTAGTTATTTGGAATAAACATATACTTCTTGATTATGTCTGGCTATGAATATGTGTGATTGAACTATGATTTTTTACACTTAATATCCACTTATATTGAGTTTCTTTATATTTTTCACACAAAATTATGTCATTTATTTATCCTTAATCTTATGGTAAAATCATTTCAAGAGAATATGTCTCAATCTCCATTAATTGAGCCATATGTTGATATAGTGCACTGTTATTATAATATAAGGTGTATATACAACCATTTTGACATTTTATATCATGAATTTATATATTCTCTGAATATTTATAGTTTTCTTTGATCTTATTTTTTAATGATTTTTATTCAAGGGTTTCTCAAGTGGTAATGCATTCTATAACTAAAACATTTGTTTAAACGTTTAAAATATTTAATCTTATAAATAATTCTCTTTCATGTCCATGTTTTAGAAATAATTTTAAGGATCTATTTATATGGACACGAGGGATTAAATGTGTAAATACATTTCAAAAGATTATGATTGGTATGAGACTCTTTGATTCAAAACTCTTCATTTTGAATAAATTTATTATGTCAATATCTTGAATTGATATCCTGTTAATGAAAAGTGGAAATTTTATCTTACCTTTATGCTTGTTTTATGTGTTATGAATATGTTATAGTTCTCAGGAATTGATTATGTATACAGGTGGTTATTTGATAAAACTAGGGTGAGTGAGCCCGAGATAGTGCTCTAATGACTTGGGTAACATGACTAAGGTAAACGTTAATGTTTATCCTAAGAGATTTAGAGAATATTGTATGATGGGTATTCAAAACATATATAACTATGTAGCTGTGAAAGATACAATGTAAGTATGATATGGATGAAACATGTAAGCTTTATGTTTTATGATTTCTATGTGTTATTCATAAATCATATTATTTCATGAGTTATGCTAAAGAGATTATGTTTTATGATTGAAAAGTATGGTTTCATTGATTTGTATGTACGGATTTAATAATGTTTTATTTCCTTATTTTATATCCCTTACTGAGATTATTTTATCATCCCATGTTTTTGAAAAAAAAAATCATATGGTATAAGGAAGGGTAAGATAAAGTAATAATTCCCGAAGATTTATATCAAGAGAAAAATTCTTGTTTTATTTAAGAAGTTTTATTGTTTTGAAAAAAAAAATTGGTTAGAGTAGAAGTGTCTACATTGAAATATCTAAGATGTAATGTAATAGTTATGACCTCATTCTATAATACTATAAATCTGAGAAGATCCTCAATGTGAATTATTAACATAATTCCAAATTATGTAACATTTAAGGATGTGGATATACAGTTGTATCGACAGTCATTTTAGATAACTTTAGAGGTTAGGGTGTTATTTAATCATAAGTGACATAACTATAATGGTTATCATATTAGATAGAGTTAAAGATATATTAGATAATTCTAATGAGTTTAATATAACATGAATAAGAATATCATAGTGTACACCATCCTCATATGATAGTATACGATGATTTTACTGATATACTCACACTGAAATGTTTGGTTTTAGTCAATGGGAGGATCTAGAAGGCACTAATGTAATAATGGATGTGAAGGAAACTGTGGTGGTTTTCTGAATGATCAATCGAATCAAATGGAAGCTAAAATGAGAGCTCTAGTGGTTATTATTAACCAAATATATGGAGTTGTGATTGACCACTTGAACCATGGTGATTTTTCTAAGGCATGACATATGGGAGAAGAGAATCCCAATGGAAGTTCAAGTAATAATTATAAATGTATTTATATTAAATTTTTTCTGTCAATGATGTGGAATGAAACACTTTGAAAAATCCATCAAATGGACGGGAATATGTTTCAGATGTGGTAATGAAGTTCATAAAGCAATAAACTCCCATGGAAAAAGGAATCAATTAGTTGACTCTAGGAAAGGGAACGAAGATCATTCTGAAGGATCAATTAAAGGTTTTAAATGTGGTGTGCATGGTCATTATACAAATATATTTCCAATGAGGATGGTTCTGGAATGGGATCTGCACGATCATATAAATATATGTTTACCATTTCCTAATGGCATTCCAATTGATGATAAGGAAACTAAAAATAACCTATGAAAGGTAATAATTATTTATTAGCTCATGTTTAGACATTACTAAAAATATTAGGACATTATGAATGATTTTTTTGTAGGAAATAAGTATAGAAGAATAAAATATAAAAACATGGACAATGGATCATGAAGAATTTATGATGATAATGATTTCTGGGAATTGAAGAGTAATGTTGGATCTATGGATATTTATATGATTGAATGTATTAATGATAGGATAACTTTTTTATACTATTTATACTATGTGTATCTGAATAGATTTATATGGGAGAATTTTATTCAATAAAGAATTATCTTTTCTTTTGTGGACATAATGAACAATCTTAGGGGTTCATGTGATCTTTTTGTTTTGAAATTATGGTTTATTAGTTTTTGGGATGAAATATGTGAGGTATGAAATAGCAATTGAGGTTAAGATATACTGTGGATAATTTTAACAATTTTATCTCTTTTATTTAATGTTATTATAATTATACACTTTTTTGAAAAGGAAAACATGCAGACCATGTGATAACCCATCACGTCGAATAAAGATATAGGAATCGAACCCACAACCAAAGTGCGACTGAGATTCATCGCCTACCACTAGACAACATGAAGTCCCTGGTCGTCATGACTAATTATTTTTAGTTGAATGATTTTACGGATCAAGAATATATTTATTTTTGTAACATATTATTTATCAAATGGATATCCTTGGTATAAAAAATGATTTGGTTATTAAGTGGTGAAGGTTATTTTGGAAGATGTTTTCCCTTTTGGGAACAATAAATGCTTAAGGAAAATAGAATACTACGGGATTTCATTTGAGGAGTAATGGTGGAATTTAAATGTTTTTATTGTGGACTTATTGAAATTTGGGTTATTAATGAAATGATATACCTATCATAAAGAATATGTGATTAGGTTAATTACACTTCAGTACGTCTTTAAGAGTAGTCGATGTTATTTGAAGATAAATGTTAAGATTTATCTTGAAAGACTCTATGATCAAATCCTTCGGAATTTTGGGTTTCATACATAGATTGGATTATTTTGAAGAATTTTAAGGAAAATTATGTATTGAATGGTCTTTGTTTATCTTTTAGTACTGTTTGCTAATTTTTTATGGTTAAGATTAGTATTCATTTCTATAAAGGATTATCCTTTTTGGATTCAAATAATGTCTGAAAACAAGGGAAATATATAGTTTATCGTTTTAGGATTATGTGATTCTCTAGAATTTGATTATAGAGCTTCAGGTATGATCATGTAATCATAAATATTGATCATTTGGAGTAAATATGACATTGTGGACGAAATTTATTAATGGATGAAACTCTTCTTGAATGGTATGTATATTTCCTTATGTTATCAGTCATTCTCATAAATAAATTCTGCAACATTATGAAAAGGAACATGAAACAAAAGCATTGTCTATTTAATCTTCTTACTGGGTTATCAAGGACTGTTAAACACATCACAATTTTATGGTTTTATGGTTGTTAACATTATCTTGATCATATTTTCTATCACTCTCCATCAAAACATGATGGTGTGTTTTCTCTTCTATATCCATGTTTTCAAACATGGACCATAATATGGGTTGTCTTTGGGGACCGTTTTACTTCAATTTCATTCATTTAATGTGATTTTTTTATTGACTCGTTTTCCGACATGGGAAATTCATTGATGTTTCCAAACCCAATTTTGAAATTGTGAGGCCACAATTTCCAAAATAGGAGAAGGATGTAACATCCCAGTTAAATAAAGAATATTAAATTTACATATTTATTAATATTTTTTAATTAAATACTAATGTTACTTTAGTGTGGATGTTATGACTGTGTACCCAACATGCATCAATGGGTTTCTCTGAAATCACATGTTGCACACTAGGCTAAGGAATACTAAAAAATAATAATATTATATTATTATTTTAAATAGTAGTTAATGACTATCCGTTCTATTAGTGTTAATGAAAATAACAAACCATATTATGATTAAACATGGTTGTTAAATGTCTTTACCTTTATCCAATAAATTTTAGCAGCTTAAAATGAGAATGAAACCAATTTTAAGCATAGATACTCAAATATTTTTAAAAACCCATTTAATTGCCTTTTGATGGAGAACCATTTGTAAACCCCATTTTTGTCACTATTATGTTATCCATTTGATAAAATAAACTTCTTCCTTATAATCGGGACATCAAAATTTATGTAGGGATAAATTTTGGTATTGTTCTGATAATGTTCATTTTTAATGAATACTGAAAAATACTGCATTTTTATTTGAAAATATCTTTTAATATAATTTATTAATATAGTTAGACTATCATTTCAATTGATTTAAGAGTGAAATTAGATTATGGTTTTACCATTTGAACCAATGTTGGCCATTGGAGATAATTTCACTGTTTAATTAAACAAAAACACATGTCAATATTTTGATAGTTAATATTTCATAAAAAGACATATTTTGGTTTTGAAAAGAGGAATTATTTTTAAATTAATATATATAATTTTTGTGTCTTGAATTTGGAAAAAATTGATTCCATATTTGGAATCATGAGGTCATAATTTAGTAAATAGGTAACTTTTATTTTTATACATTATTAATAGTAACTTCAGTAAATATTATATTTATCATGGATAAAGCGTAAAAAATAATATTATAATAATATTAAATTATCATAAAATGTGCCCTAACCATATTGTATGATACATGTCATTCCATGATCATCCTTGGGACTATTTTGGGACACCATGAAGCCACCTGTTTGTGAAAATGACATTTTATAAAAGTAAATTTAATGTTAAGGAAAATGTAACATAAACATATATCGTTTAGTAAACAAATTTTATATGGGGTTATATAATTTTGGTATTAGACTATAAATAAACATTATAAATATAAAAATATTTTTTACTTCATGCTTTTTTATTTATAATTTTTAGACATCAAATAATTAATATTATTTATGACACAATAGTGATGTAGTGATTATCTTATTAATGAATGATTTAAATAAATGAGATTATAAATAATAGAATAAATTTATTTCGGAACTTTCTATGTCATCCACGAATTTTATGGACAATTATAACTTTTTATATTTTCATTAATGTGTGTTATTAGAAGGAATCAAGTTGGTATGTATTTTTTAAAAATAATGATATGAATAGTTTACAAATTGTCATTTATGAGTTTTTAAAATGAATACTATTTTATTAAATGATAATATCATCCTAAAAATATAAGATTCATCCAACTGAGATATATGAAGTTTAAAATGACTTTAAAGATCCATGTTTAGGTCACATAACGTTTTATAGAAAATATATTAACCATATCGTATGAATGTACAACAAGACATGGTAAAAGTCAAATTAGATAACTAAATGTCAAAGATATAAGATAAAGTTATTTTTATTCCCTAAACTTTACTAAAACCCATATTATGAGTGTATTTCAAATTATAATCACCTAATCATAGAATTAAATTATTTGGGGATATTGTGAAATAGAAATTAATTTGATAATAAAATAATACTTTCAAACATTCCAAAAGTGGCCCTCCTCCCTCTGATAAAAGGACATCACATATTACCCTTTACCCACACTATTAAAGTCCCTTGGATCATCCAAACTCTTCTCCAGGAAGATCCCTAAATCTGCCTGTTCCTCTTAGAAACTTTCCTCTCATAAGATCACAATTCAAGAAAGACTTTTGGCTCCAATCAAAGAGAGTTACAAGTTTTAAGAGGCATCATATTCACTAAAGTTCCTTTCCAATATTATTCTTATTCACTCCTTATTCTATTATTTTTATTTTATTACATAAAAACACCAGTCACATAATATATTGTTTTTATGAAAATTATTCTAACAAAACTCACACACACCTCCATCTAATTTATTTAGAACGTACTGTTTTTGTGGACGACGAACTACTACCTCACGAAACAATTATTGTTCGATTATGTCCTACCACCTCCTATGGTTTCCATTATTATGGAAATATATTTTTATATGACATATATTATTTTTATTTTTTCTCTATTTTTCTGTATTTTTATTTTATATCATCCCTTTATGGTTTCCATAATGTGTAAATACAATAATTTTATTTGAGGAAGCACAGACTATCACCCCCTCTTATTGATATGACTCATTCATGCAATATGCAGAATGTATAAAAGATGGAGTAATTGAAATTATATATGATAATATACTGGAATTTTAATATAAATATGTATAATTACTTTTTCATTCCATTATATATGAAATAGAAATGAATGTAGTGTTCATGCGTACGTACGACTTATCATCTCCATGAACGGTGCAATTCATTTCTTATCTCCAAATGTTGTCGAATCTTATAAATAAATATATACTAGCTATATACGAGAAATATATGATATATAAATCATAAATTTCATTCTATAGTTAATGGAATTTTGACAACATGTTCAAATTGTAATTATAACAAGATCGTTTTAACTCAAGTGTCGAACATCGACAAAATGTTTAATATGAAATAAAATAATTAACTGATTGTTTCAGCAAGGTAATAAGTGATATAATAGGAGTTATAAACTTGAAATAGGTTATTAAGAAAGTTTAAATTAACTTATTTTTATTATTAAATAAATTAAAGAACGAACAATTCAAGTCGGACATGAGGTAAGGGAACCTTTCACCATCCTCTTTTAGTCAAAGACTTCTTTTTTGTTATGTCTTTTAATTTCCATTTTATTAGGTTGGTATATGTTCTTATATATCCTTATTATTGTTAATTTTATTTCCATATGATTAGATACCATTTTCTCTCTTATCAAATTATTTTTTGAATTTTTATGTGAATTAGTTAGGCTACACACTTTTTTAAGGGAACTTCTTAACACAATTTAATTATATGGGTTAAACATATACATCATTATTATGTCATGATATGAATATGTTTGAATAAAATCTGATTTTTTTACACATAATATACACTACTATTGGGATTATTTATATTTTTCACACATAATTATGTCATTTAATTATCCTTAATCTAATTGTACAATCTTTTAAAGGGACTACATCTCGATCTCCATTCATTGAAGAATATCATGATATTGTGCACCTTTATTATCCTATAAGTTGTATTTATAACCATTTTTAGATTTTATATCATGAATTTTTATATTCTCATTATATTTATAGTTTTCATAGATGTTATTATTTAATGATTTTATTCAAGAGTTTATCAAGTTGTAAAGGATTCAATAACTAAAACATCGTTTTATACATTTTAAACATTTATTCTTATAAATATTTCTCTTTCAGGTCCATGGTTTTGAAATTATTTTAAGGATTTATTTATGTGGACACGAATTTTTTTAAGTGTAAATCCCTTTCAAAAGTTTCAGAGTGGTTTGGGACAGATTGATTCAAAACTCTTATTTTTGAATAAATTTTTTATGCCAATATCGTGAATTGATATCTTGTGAATGAAATGTGGAAATGTTCTCTTTACATTATTATGGTTTTATGTGTTTTGAATATGATATAGTTATCGGGCATTGTTTACGTATATGGTTGGTTCAGTGATAAAACTAGGGAGGGTGAACCCGATATAGCACTTTAATGCATTGGGTAATGTGACGATGGTAAACGTTAATGTTTCTACTAGGAGATTTAGGGAATATACTTGGATGGGTATTCCATACATAACTACCTATGTATATGTGAAAGCTACAATGTAATTATGATATGGATGCCATAAGTTACTTTTATGATTTATTATTTCTATTTTTTATCCATAAATCTTTTGATTTCATGAGATATGTTGAAGAGATTATGTTTTATGAGGGAAATTTATGTTTTCATTGATTTGTATGTATTGATGGAGTATTGTTTTCTTTCCTTATTTTATATCCCATACTGAGCTTCTTTTCTCATCCCGTGTTTTTTAAATTTTTTTCAGAGGGTATAAGAAACTGTAATAGAAAGGAAGAAATGAAGATGATTTATATGATGAAATGAATTCTTGATTTATTTAAGAAGAATTATTATTGTGAAAAAATTTGGTTAGGGTAGAAGTTTCTATATTTTAATATTTGAGATGTAATGTAATAGTTGTAACGTCCCGATTCCGAAAACCACCAAGAGACGCCCCAAACTCGATTGGTCACATGCCCTCAAGAACATTTCACATAACGCCAGAGGCTTTCGACTAGCTGGGAGAGACATGGGTGTGATAGTGGGGAAACTATGCCATCATTGGAATAGTAACACAATAGATGTAAATAGATATAAAATATTAAAAGAAGAAATCATACATACAATAATAAACATCAGAAGAGTAGAAGCAGTATCAACTGGAGAACACGCACACACACACACACACATATATAAAGTGATGCATGATACATATGTCTAGGAAATCAGCCAAACAAGTCACAATGATAAAATACAATACTAAACCGAAGTACAAAAGAAAATAGATAAACTATTCATCATCGCAAGCCTCAGCTTGGTCTCATACTCTCCAGCTCCACAACACTCAAGTACCTGAAGTAGAAGGGAGCTTTCCCTTATCTATAACTGCAGAAATATTATCTTTTTGGGCCCAAATGGATGACCCAAACAGGGTGTGAGACTAAATTCCAGTTTGAAACCACCAAAATTGTTTTGTGTAACTGTCAGTGAGTATATAGTAGGTAATGAGAAAAAGAAATATGTAACAAAGAAGTACATAGCATTTACAATTCCCACATTTCATGCAATCAATTAAGCAGCTAATCAAATAAGGTAACCCTATAGGATGTACACACATCCTATCCCCTCTGGTTTAACCAAACTAGCACAACAATCTTCTAGGAAGCACACAGAGTCTCACCCCTCTGGTTTAGCTAATGTATAAACCCTTTGGGGAAGCACTCACCGTCAATTCCCCATATTGTCTCGTATTGTAACTAAAGGCACTTTGGGGAAGTACTCAACGTCTATTCCCCCTCTGGCCCACATCGAGAAACTACAAACACTCTGAGGAAGCAGTTAATGTCAATTCCCCATGTGGTCTCGCATAGTAAATTATAAGGACACTCTAGATAAGCCCTTTTGTCCATTCTCTCTATGGTCTACTACACCATGTTATCACGACCCTGTGTAAGTCAACAAGTATCGAAAAGCAGAACGGCGCATGTAAACCTAAAGAATTTCTTGGCAATCAGTCTATGGCACCTCAGCATACAAGATAAATAATCACACCATCCTACAGTGCTAGGAATGGGAAACTGGAAAAAGCATAATCGGAAAAGCTGCACCTAACGGTCATAAATAGTAAATGTATGGTAAAACACATCCATAGCATAAAAATCAGGCATAAACACATTAAATTAACCTCTACTCAGTCATACATGAAAAGCAGGAAAACAACAGGGCTAAAACAGTAAACGCACAATACCATGTTCAAGGGTATTGGGAACAATTGCACATAATACTAAAAGAATTTCAACGGAAAGTCACAAACCACCAACCTCTGTGTTAGTAGATCACTATATATGAAACTCAAGGCTTGAATGTCATAAAAAAGTTGATGATTTACAAAAATGTCTAAAAGGTTCAAACCACGATAACTCATGAGAGTGATGAAATTAGAAGATGGTGCTCTAGGAGAAGAGGTAACACAATAATGTGATTCCAACGCAACCAATGGGGTTATATTTGATGGATGGACGCACGCTCTGGGGTTCATCGAAGATCTGTGGTCATGCGGAGCTCATGGTCGAACGAGACATAAAAAAAATAGCATTCTGGTGATTAGACACGAACCTGTTTCATTTAATGAAAAAATATAAAATATACATCATGTACTTTATAAGTACACGACGTGTAGTTGCCTTTTTTTGTACTCTGCTTTAGGCGGCCTCCAAACACCCTCACAAGGCCGTGTTTGTGGCCACAACATGGACAACACTCGTCCTCCTGAGGCAAAGTAGTACACAGAGTGTACTCATAAAGTACACAACATGTACATAGAAAATTTCAAGAAATTTCTCTTTTCCTAAAAAATGACCAGAAAAGGAAAACATACCTGAAAAGAAGGTCTGGGTTCTTACAAACTTCCTCCCTTAAGGAAATTTGTCCCCAAATTTCCATAGCAATGCGGCATAGAAGAGAAACCCCCGAACACCTCCATCCACTGCAGAGGTACATCAGCCTCCCTCTCCCAAGTCTCGTCATGTAGTTGCTAGTACTACCATAGCACTCATACGATATGAACAAACTGACCACAGAGAACCATTGTACTACTATCAATGATTCGGATAGGATTCTCCTCAAATGATGCACCAACATCTAACTCAACCTTCTCGGGTTGAAAGACATGAGATGGGTCTATGATGTAACGTCGAAGCTGAGAAACATTGAAGACGTCATGCATATCCTAGTACCTCTAAGGTAACTGCAACCGATAGGCAACCGGACCCACTCTCTTCAATACCTCAAACGACCTGACGTATCTCGATGAAAGCTTACCCTGTCTCCTAACCCCTTTATGTCCCAACCTCAGTGTGACACGCTGGAAAACATGATCCCCGACCTTGAACACCAGAGGCCATCTCCGTCGATCAGTATAAGAATTATGACGATACTGTGCAGTAGCCATCCTCTTCTGAATCAACTATATCTGCTCAATGGTCTCCTAGACAAGAAAAGGTCCCAGTATAGCTGCCTCTCCTACCTCCAGCCAACACAAGGGTAATTTGAATTGGCTACTGTACAAGGCCTCGTAAGGTGCCATCTAAGTAGTTGCGTTAAAACTATTATTGTTGGAAAACTCCACAAGAGGTAAATGTCTCTCCCAGGAACCTCCAAAATCTAGAATACATGCTCAGAGAATGTCCTCATGCACATGAATTGTACGCTCATGATGGTCGTCTTTCTGGGGATGGTATGTTTTACTCAATAGTACCTACGTCCCCAAAGCCTTCTAAATCCCATGCCAGACCCGAGAAGTAAAACGTGCATCCCTGTCTGAAGCAATGGAGTGTGGAACCCCATGTAGATGTACAATCTCTTGGATATAAAAATTCCCCATCTCATTAACACTGAAGGTCTCCAAGATTGACAAGAAGTGAGAAACCATCGTGATCCTGTATATGACAACCCATACTACATCATTTCCTCGAGGAATCCTCAGAAACCCTATCACAAAATCCAGTGTGACATCATTCCACTTCCACTCGAGAATGGGTAACTATTATAAAATCCCTGTTGGTCGCTGATTCTCCACCTTCACCTACTGAAAGGTGTAACACCTCAACATGAAACCAACAACATCATTCTTCATACCTGGACACCAATAATGATGGTGTAGATCACGATACATCTTGGTGACACCCAGATGTACTGTCCAAACCGAAGAATGAATGTCCCGGATAATCTCCTCGCATATGTCTGCTGACACCCATCCATGCCCATGGAAAAACAAGATATCATTCTCTCCCATGGTCCATCCCAGAAAGGGGTCATCTCCTAACATGATTTCATATAGGACTAGGCCATCAGAATCTAATAGCATCCTCATTAGTACTCGATCAAGAATGGTAGAGGTAACAACTATAGAAGAAAGGAATGTTTGCCCTTGTCTGTCGTGCACCTCCAAATGCATATCCGAGAATAGGGCCACGATCTTCCACTCACTGCTATCCTCCTGAACTGCATGTATATGAGTCCTCTGACTCAGTGCATTGGCCACATGGATTACTTTCCCAGGCATATATGCAAGTTAAAAGACGAAGTACTGAAGGTACTCAACCCACCATCACTGTCTCATATTCAGATCACGCGGATTGAAAATGTACTTGATACATTTGTGGTCAGAAAAAACCATAAAATGCTCTCCCAGAAGATAATTTATCCAACAATGTAAGGCATGAACAACAATCGACAACTCGATATCGTGCATCTTGTAGTTCCTCTCATGTGGCCTCAACTACCATGACCCGTATGTGTTGACTCCTTCTCCCTACATAAGCACTACTCCCAGCCTGATACCTGAAGCACAACAGTAAATAGTATAACTCTTTCCTAGCTCTGGAAATACTAGTATAGGTGCTGAATTAAACCTCCCCTTCAACTCATAAAAAGTTATCTCACAAGAATCTGACCATAAGAACTTCACACCCTTCTTAGTCAGGGCCGTCAATGGCACTACTAAGTGTGAAAAGTCATTTATGAAGTGTATGTAGTATCCAGCGATCCCTAGAAAAATCCACACCTCAAAGAGGTTCTTCACCTACACCCAGGAGACTACGGCTCTCACATTCTCTGGGTCTACTGATACCCCAGTCTCTGAGTTGTCATGATATAAGAAGTGAATCTGATCCATCCAAAAGTGGCATTTTTATAGTTTAGTATATAACTGATGCTCTCTCAGTATACTCAGAATGATCTCAAGATGTATGGCGTGGTCGTGTTGAGTCTGATAGTACACCAAGATATCATCCTTGATGACAACCACCAAATAATCCAAGTATTGTTGGATGACTCGGTACATCAGCACCATGAAAACTGTAGGAGCATTCGGGAGACTGAATGACATAACCAAGTACTCTTATAGACCATACATGCTCCTGAAGACTGTAAGAGGTATATCTGATGGTATAACATGCAACTGATGGTAATCAGACCTCATTTAAATCTTCATGAACACATGTTCTCTTTGAATCTGATAAAAATGATCATCAATACTAGACAAGGGATATCAATTCATGACCGTAAAAAGGTTCAACTTATGATAATACACACAAAGATTGAGATTATCATCTTCCTTCATTGCAAAATGGACAGGCAAACCCTAGGGAGAAGTACTGGGTCAGATGAAACAATTTGTCTGAAACTCCTCCAACTTCTTCATGAGCACCTATAACTCAGGAATATCCATCATATAAAGAGGAATGGATACTGTGCCTCCCCTAGAACAATCGTTATAGAAAAAGTCTACCCCTCTATATATAGGAAAACCTGAAATGTCCTCTGGAAAGACATCCCTGAAACGATCCACCACTGGAGGAAAGTCCATTTGTGATGTCCCTAGTCATCCAGATATAGAATATCAATCTGGGCTATAAGTCCCCCTAACCCATGTTGATGTGGTCCATCTATGATTGCCTAGACATCCCATTTTCCCTTATGAAGAAACGATCTGCCCCTTAGTGATATGAAGCTCACCCTACCACAATAGCAATCGACCATTGCCTGGAAAGGAACTAACGAGTCCATACTAAGAATGAAATCATAGCATGTCATCTCAAAAAAATAGAGATCCCAAATGAAGTGACATCCACCAACCTGAATAGGGAACTCATTATACTTATGTACACTAAATGTTCTTGTCCCCAATAGAGTGTCTAGTGTCAAAATAATAGATGAAGAAAGGATACACAGCCCGAGGATCTCCAAAACGGAAAAAGATATAAAGCTACGGGAAGAACCTCTATCGAAAGGAGAAGAAGATAAAACTCAGGAAACTAGGATTGTACATCGAACTATAGAGGGTCTGGGATCCTGCTCCTACTGGGTCTGCTTCACTACAAAGGCTTGACCTTGTACCGTGGCCCAGTGACCCTTCCTGACCACTCTGAGCTGATCAACCCTATTGTCGCTGATACCATGGTGACTAACCACCAAGGCCGCGACCTCTACATCGGCCTGAACGTTTGGAAGAACTCAAGTTCCCCGACTGGTGAGAATATGGTGGTGCTTCTCCTGTATGAGGAGTCATAGATTAGCCTTGATCACCGGCTTCTGGTGAGGAGACCTAATAGAAATGCTGATGTTTCCCCGTATTGCTGCCAGATCGACACTCCACTGGGTCCCTCTGGCATGGTGGCCTCATATGACCGCTCCTTCCACACTGGTAGCATACCACCTGGATACCAGAAGATGCATCCCACCTACTCGGATCACCTTAAGAAGTCTCCCTATGATGCTTCCTGTTGTCAGCTAGAGAAGCACTAACTCTTGATGTCGAGTCACACTAGCTCACAACTCCATATTCCCTTAGATTCTACTCCATGATCAGTGCATGGTTCCCAATGGAAGCGATGGAAGTCAACCTAAAGATATTCACCTGTGAGCGGAAGTCCTGTCTGAAACCATCCTCAAAACTTTTTCCCAGGAACAACCCTTCTCTTCCAAGGAATGGTGTGAATCAATGAAGCTCAGTGAAACAATAGGATTACTCCTTAACTGAAAGGGTACCCTAGTCTAGGTTGATGAACTCTCGGTCTCAATCGAACCTCAAGGTCTCTAGATAGAAATAGTCATAAAAGATGCACTAGAACTCCTCCCAAGCCATAACCTACTGATGACCCTCCCGTGAGATCACATCCCACCATATCTTGGAGGAATCTTGTAGCATGTAGGTAGCAAGCTTAACCTGACTTTCTGGAGGTGTCTCTAGATGCTCAAAGATCATTCTCATGGATTCCATCCATGAATCTACAACATGTAGTCCTCCTTCCCCTAAGAAGGTGGGAGGATGTTGCTATTGGACAACCAACATCAAATCTGTCATAGAAAGGGAAGAAGGCGGTCCACCCTGGAAGGTCTGCATCATCCTCATGAAGCCTTCCCTAAACATTGCATCAGCACCTACCTCTGGTATAACATCTGGTGCCATGACTGGCATAACAGGAGGATCTGCAGGAAGTCCCAGATCAGCCATGTCTGGTGTCTGATCACTGCCTTGAATCTCACGTAAAGCCGGAGGACGTCTCAGTGGAATCACTCTAAAAGATCAAGATAACACCTTATATCTGGATTATCAAGGACTGAAAACTATAAGTACAAGAAGAAAACAGGAGAAATAAGGCATTCAAATTTTTCAAAACATGACTACATGGTGTGTATTTAACCTACATGGTGTAATCACTTAATCCATTCACTTGGGTGTGTACTACTACCACACATGGTCATGTAACACCCCAAACACACGGCGTGTTGTCCTAACACACAACGTGTACCTGAATTTTCTCCCCCTGCCCGAGTTCTTCTACATGGATAAGCCGCACGGTTCTCCCAAGAATGAAACTACATGGTGTATTCGTGACAGTTACATCATCTACTATACAGGCTTCGTCGACCCCTATTGTTAGTTACATGGCTGACTACACAGTTTAAACTACACAACATGTTTCCATGTGGACACGGCGTGTACTTGAAGAATTTCTTCGACCCGCGTTGTTCGTTACACATCCAGACACTTAGGATACACAACACAACGTGTTCAATCCTGAAATGATGTGTATATCTCATGTTTCATCCATCCATATCGTTGGTCACATGAGTAGACACAAGGTCTCTACTAAAGGAGTGTATATACTATACACGGTGTGTTCTTGGAAAGATTTTCACAACCTCGTGTCTCGGCTCATAGAGTTAGTGACACGGTTAGATCCTACATGGCGTGCACATACAATACATTGTGTTTACTTAATAAAAATTGGTCCCTCTCAAATAGAAGGACACACGATGTGTGTTTCAACATTATACACCACGTATTCGTGGTTTCTTAGGATTGTAAGCCTTAGAAACTACTATGTAGCCCCGAAACTACTAAAAATGAACATTAAGGTGACAAATTGCGATCCTTGATGGCCCATGCTCACTGAGAATCAATGCTTGGCATCTTATATATGTCATAAACAAGAACAAAAGTGTAATGATCCACCAAATTTAGAACCATGAGGGCCCATAAAACCTCAAGAACCAAAGTTTGGTGTTCATCCAAACTAAACCTTACACAATAAATACCCTATCAGAAGCAGGAATTCTATCATGGAAGATATCACAACAACATGAATATCTAACACAACATCTATCACAACAACCTGAAATCGCTAATGCCCCCTAAATGGCATGGAAAGAATGCATGAAATGTGATTTCTAGCAAGCGCCTATATGATGCATGAGACGCCATACCCACATCTCATTGGGTATTGACAGAAATAGAACCACAATAACATCAATAATAACAACACAATACATTTGAATCACCCAATGGTGAAATCAAATCAACTGTAAAATTGCGAAACAGAAAAATAAAATAATCGAGGTAAATTAGCTTTTGCCTATACATAGGTTAGCTCCTCCCAGGAATAGCTTATTACTAATCAAATATTCCATCCAATCCCTAATTATATGCTCTAGACTATAAAACAAGAGAAAAGAATTGCCTCTGATACAACTTTGTAACATCCAGATTTTATAAACCACTAAGAGGAGCCATGTACCCGGTTGGTCACATGACCTCAAGAGAATTTCCCTTAACATAAGAGGCTACCGACTAGCAACAAGGGCCTTAGGTGTCATTGTGGGGAACCTATGCCTTAATTGATAGAGTAACAAAGTGGATGTAAATAGATATACAATAGTGGAAGCAGAAAACATACATACAATAATAAACAGTGGAAGACTAGAAGCAATATCATTTAGAGCACATATATATATAAAGTGGTCCATGATACATATGTCTAGGAAACCATCCAAACAATTCACAATGTTGAAATAAAATATTAAACTAGATTAAAACAGAAAATAGATAAACTCTTCCACATCTCAAGCCTTATATTGTTCCCATGCTCTTCATCTCCACAACACTCAAGTACCTGATGTAGACGGGTGCTTGACCTTATCTATACAGATAGAAATATAATCTGTCTGGGCCCAAAAGAAAGACCCAAAAATGGTGTGAGACTAAATCCATATAGGAAACCACCAATGGATTTGTTCCTACAAGTTAGTGAGTACATAGCAGGTAATAAGTAGAAGAAAGAAGTAACAAGGAAGTACACAACAGTAAAAATTCCCATAGTTCAAGCAATCATGTAAGTAACTAATCAAAGCAGGTAACCCTATGGGATGTACACATAGCCAATCTCATCTGGTTCAACCAAAGTAGCACATAAAACCTCTGGGAATCACACACAGTCTCACCCCTCTGGTTTAGCTAAAGTATAGAATCTCTGACAAAGCACTCACCGTCAATTCCCCCAATAGTCTTGTATCATAAATATAGGCACTCTAGGGAAGCCCTCAATATTTATCCCCCATGTGGACCGCGTCGAGGAACTAAAGACACTATAAGGAAGCACTCAACATCAATTCCCCCTATGGTCTTGCATCATAAATTAAAAAGACACTCTAGAGAAGCCCTTACTACCATTCTCCCTGTAGTCTATTACACTAGGTTATCATGGACCTATGTATGTCAACATGTATCGCAAAGTAGAATGGCCCAAGTAAACCTCAAGAAATAATTGGCTATCAGTCTATGAAATCTCATCATAACAGATAAATGATCTCACTATCCTTCATTGCTAGGCATGGGAAACCGACAAAAGCATAACTGGAAAAGGTTGACCAAACAGTAATAAACCATAAAAGCATGCGAAAACAAATCCATAGCATAAAAATCACCCATTAAAACATTAAATTAACCTCTACTCAGGAATACATGTAAATTAGGAAAACAACAGGGCTCAAACAGCAAACGCGCAATAACCCGATCAAGGGTATTGTGAAAAATTGCACATAATATTAAAATTATTTCAATGGAAAGGAACAAACCACCTACCTCAGTGTTAGGAGATTACTATATGTGAACCTCGTGGCTTGAATTTCCTTATAAGGCCAAATATATACAATAAAAGCTAAAACGTTCAACCCACGATATCTCACGAGAGAAGATAAATTAGAAGATGGGATTCTATGAAAAGAGAGAACCCGCCGTCGTGATTCCAAATGCAACCGATGGTGTTTGATTCGGAGGACGGATGCACTCTCAGGGGTTTGTCGAAGATCTGCGGACGTACGAAGCTCTCGGTCGAACAAGGCCTAAATGAAGAGCGTTCTGGCGAAAAGACGCGACCCTAGTGCGTTTAATGAAAAAAAGGAAATACATGGTGTGTACTTTATAAGTACATGACGTGTACTTTCCCTTACCGTACTCTGCATTAGGAGGCCTCCAAACACCCTCACACGGCCGTGTTTGTGTCCACAACGTGTCCACTTGCAGCAATCCAGTACACGACATGTACTTATAATGTACACTGCGTGTACTTGGAAAATTTACAGAAATTCCTCTTTTCCTGAAAAACGTCAAAAAAATAAATATATACATCAAAAGACTTTTCAGGTTCTTACAATAGTTATGACTTAATTCTATAAAACTTTAAACCTGAAAAGATCCTTAATGTAAATTATTAACTTAATTCATGATTATGTAACGTTTAAGTTCAGAGCCTTATAACTAGTGAGATATGGAATTGAATACTTTCCCACATTCATTGTGATTGTTTCCCTTATACCCATGTATAGATGATTTATATGTATATCTCAAAATATAACATGTTAAAAATTTATTATTTAGTAAATATGATATTAGAAATAGGATTGGGATAAAGGATTGTCAGGAATTAAAAGAATCATGTTAACAAATGGTACCCAAACTATCCCTATTTTACTTACCAATAATTTTTACATTCATTCACTATCTATTTGACTATATATTTTGTAGACACCATTTTTGTTGGCCTATTGATTTTTATACTGACACCCTCCTCAGGTTGTCATTGGGTACTTGAGAAAATTTCATGGTTGGAGGTTCGGACAAGGGCATAGTCCCTACACTAAGATTTCGATTTCGTCTTGGGATGTACATGGATAAGAACCTGGAAATAGATTCAGCAACCATCAGTTGTTTTGGTCGTTGTCCTGTTTTGGGTTTCATTCACTTTTCACAACTATTATGGCATGTTATTGTTGTATTTGGATTGTTTTGTATCATTTTTGGGAAACATTTGATTATGCATGTTTATTAGTTGATACATATGACTTTTCTATTTATATTGTGTTTTTCTATGACTTACTCTCGTAAAGAGGGTATAATATCCCCACGTGACTCATTAGACCCTTCCTCTAGTTGGCAACCTCTATTGTACAGGGAGGCATGCTTGAGGTCATTTGATGACTCGGATCGGGGAACTAGTTTATTAGATCCTAGATTTAGGACATTAAAATGTGGTATCAGAGGAGTTATTTTATCCTTCATACTATTTTTGGGTGGTATATAGGAGACTAGGATGTGTTGGACTAAGGCAATGAGCTTGTTCTTAGGAGGAGCTAACCCATGTATGAGGGAAATCCCATGTCATCCTGGGTGGGAATTTTTTTTCTTGATGTATGTTGTTATTGGTGAATGATATTTCACCATTGGGTGATGCACATGTTGTTTATTTTAATTATTAATGATATTTCTCCCATTTCTGGAATTGAATGGGGTTGTGTATTCACACATCATTTTAGGAACATATGGATATAGGTGGCATGCATCATTATAGACACACTCACGGGATGAGTTTTCGGGGCATAGTGAGTAGAATGAATTTTACTTCCATGAAAAATGTGGTGAAAATGATGCCTAATAATGGTATTTTATGTGGGTGAATGAAAAGAAAAGAAATGTATAGTTATGTAATATCATGTATAATGAAATATTGTGATCAGGTTATGTTTTTTGGTTGTGATAAATTGTATAGATTGAATAGTGTCTAAAAGGGAAATACTTTTGTAGTTTTGGTAAAATGGTTAATGAGTTTTGAAAATTAAAAGTTTAGATGAAATTAAATTATGGTTGTAAGATGTTGTGAAATGGGAAATGTGCCTAAGAGGAAAGGATCATGTTGTAAAAGAAGAATTGTTTTGAAGATGTGTTGATGGAAGAATTGTGATTAAATAAATTTGTTACCCTATGTTAACCATGAACCATTTTAGGTATGATATAGGGTTGTGTTCTATGTTTTATGGTGACTGTTGGGATAGAGTATGTAGAATGGTTTTTTTAATTTAGATATCGTAAGATCCCCTCCATTGGTGGTTAAACCCTGTTATTCATTCTTCGAAGCATCGAGTGAAAAATAAGTTTAAAATGAGAATGTTTGAGTTAAATGTTGGGTATCCTTTGTTTTTCAGATTGACCCTAGTATTATTGGGTTGCGTAGTGGGAGTGCCCTTGTTCGAGACATTGGATTTGGATTGGGAGGCATTTCTGGTTATGATATGGCCTATGTGGTGTGTTTATGGAACCCTTGGAGGGGCTGTGGACATTGGGTTGTGAGGAGTTGTTTGATTATGAGTGTGTGGAAACTCTAACGGTTCGCAACTTAATGGAGTGCATTATGGTCCCTAAGGACGGTGAATGGGCCTTGGTGAACTGGTGAGTATAGACCTTGTGAGTTGTGTTTTGAATCCCAGAGAGGATGCTTTTCTTGTATAGAAGATGGCTATGTATACCATTGGTGTGTAAGTTAGAGTAAATGGTTGTTTGGTGTGTTAGGAAAAATTTCCATCAGAACTATAGTGAGAGTGACATTCAATAGAATTTCATAGTTCATGTCCTGATATGTATGGATTGGATTGAAGACCAATGGATTTTCATAGTTTTGACTCCAGTATAGGGAGTTGGTTTCATTCAACCTTCAAGGTGACCAATGAGAGAGTTCGAACAGGGATTCTAGTTCCTTTGGTTGTGTGTCATACATGTAGTTATATTGGACTTTGATAGTAGAACTCAGAGTGTCGTATGGTGTAGGTTCGGTCGAGAGGGATAAGTGGGAAGGTTGACTGTTGGTGGTACTACTATATTTGTTGTTACATGGAGATTGTTTTGGAAAATCAAGGGAGAAGTCAAGGTATGATAGCCTAGTGGTTAAATTACCTTTTTATATGGAGCATGGGAGAAGCTTCAGTGGTGGTGTAAATTCATAATATGTACCACTGAGTTGATTAAATGTTATAGTTGTTCCCCAGTTCTTTCACAAGGGTGCCCTAGTTTTTATAGAATGAGGTAAGGATTATTTCGAAGGGTTGTATTGTATTCATGCATGAATCACCAGTTTGGATGATGATTACAGAGGAATCCAATTATTTTTTGAGAAGGGGAGACTATGGTGGCTAGAGTGTGGTTAAATGCTTTCACTAGATTGTGGCACTCGAGGTGAGGGTGGTCATGTTTCTAAACTTGTTTGTAAGAATGGGTCGGTTATTGGGTGAGATGTAGAGGCCACCTCATGAATGATTGGGCTAAATATCCAAGATACATGTTTAGGTTTGTAAGTGGGTGATGGACATTAAACAAGTTAATGTTGATTTGTGAGAGACAGTTGGTTTGATTAATGTGTTAGACCATTGTTCTTCAGTCGTCAGTTGTTAGGGATGAATTGGAATAACTCAAGTGGTGTTGTGGAATTAGTTCCAATTAAAACATTGGTTCATGGCTGCTTGGTTATTTGGTCATGGAGTGATGGTTAAACTTAGATGAAAATAACACCTATGTGGTCAGGGATAAGTGTTGATGAGATTCATTCATTAAGAGAGCCTCAGATCCTTGACAGGTCCTGGTGTCCTACAGCCCGGAATTAGAAATGGATAAGTGTGTGGTGGTGTTCTTTGAAAACATAATAGAATAGCTCATCTAGTGACGATCATTCCCAATATCATTATATTATACCATGTACATTTATGGGCTCTTACTTTATACCAAGATACGTGAAAGTGTTTGGATGAATGAGGTACATCATGGAGTTTATTCTCATGGAAACAGTATACTTGGAGCATGATTATGGAATGTTCACCCTTGATGGATTAGGGTGAGAACGTCGGGATGGAAAAAATGTCGGAAAACATCATGGGTCCCATTCATGAATGTCAGGAATGAGAACTGGGTGATGTTCATTTTATTGTTATGGGAAAATCCTAGATGGCCATGTCTATGTTTTGGGGGTCGAATTCTGGTCGAGTGTGAGATGTTGTGGTTGGAATCCCTCATGGGTTGAAATGGTAATGACACTACTAATGTGGGGAGTGATTGGTCTGTCTGGAATGTGAAGAGGAGAACATCGAGTTGATGTAATGGAACCAGGATGTCAATGAGGGACATGTGAGGTACATGTTAGGCTTATTAAAAAGCCTTCTGTTCCTTTAAAGTGGTGACTGATGAGCTGTGTAATGGCGTTGAGCTCAGTTTGGTTCCATGCGATGCTTCTGATGTTTGTTCTAAAGTCATGAATGGTGGGGTTGGATACACCAACATGTTGTGACAAGAGAGGTTTAGATCTACAACTCCAATGATGATTTGGCTTGGAATCTAGTAATTTTTCTTGTCTGGTTTTTGAAAATCAGTATGTTGAGGGATCCCCGGCCATGTGATGTGGTGTCATGCCAAGGGTGAATCTCAATTACCATCTAGTGTGTGGTAATGCTATGATAATGGAATTCTACTAGAATTCTGGAAACAGCCTCAGTGGGTGCGTGGGATGATAATGATAGGATTTAAGTCGATAAACACCTTTGGAATGTGATAAATGGGTTGTGTACCATCAGTGGAAGGTGGGTGTTCTGGGACAAGCCAGTCGGGTCTGGTCTGACACGAGATGGTAACTTGATTGGGTGTTGTGAAAGTGACCCACCTTTTGGTTCATGTTTGGGTGAAAATTTACTTTTTCGAAATGAAGTTGTGCCTGAGTGAGATCAAGATGGTCTTAGTCATGGAATTGATTGTGTAGGGATGTATTCATTAAGGTTTTTGACAATGTGGTTGGATGCCAATCCAAGGTAATTCCACTATGGATGTTTGGGCGTGGTGAGATGGATCATGGTAGATAATGGGAAAGTTGAGTTAAGTTAGGGTGGTCCTTCATCAATGGGAGAGGTTCCATGTAACTGAATATGGTGGGGAGAACACTATTGTATAAATGTTTGGATGATGATGTGACTAGAGTTTCATGTTGGAATGACTCAACTGGTCACCATTTGGGTGAGTTGGACTTGCTGCAGAGCTTTGGCACATTTTTAATTTGTCGGGTGCACATGAATTTCCAGTTGTGGTTGGATGCATAGTTGTGGAGTGAGATTTCTAGGAAATGTGGTTATAAGGATCATGTGTTTCCATCGAGTGATATCGGGTTTTGTCACTGTTAGTGTTGGGAAAAATGGAGGAAAAGGACACCAAGTGATTTGTGTCATGAGTTGTGTAGAGGATCAGACTGAGGGGGTTATGATTGGTTCCTCCATGATGATGTGATGATGTGATGTTGTGTATAAATTTTCCATTTTTAGTGAGTTAGGATCTTTTGTATATGTATTCTATGTGATGTTATAGTGATGTGTTTTGGTTGATGTTGGTGATTCCTTGAGGAGTTTTCAGTACGGGTTGTGGTTGTGGTGAGGAAGACGTGCAGGACAAGTCGATTCCCTTGATTATTTTTTGGTGGGATTTTTATGTGAAACCCAAAACATAAAAAGTGGTAAATGATGGATTGTCCTAGAGGAATGATCCCCTTGTGGAAGCATGAATGATGATTTTGAATGGAATCTCGAGGATGATCCATTATATGGTCGGGAGGTTGTATGATCCCAATTTGTTTTAAGGTATGTTTCTGTTTATGATTTAGTTTTGCCTCTTCTTTTTGTCTAGATAAATGTTTCATCATTATTATGTCAATGATTGGGGGTGTTATGAAGGATCAAGAAATTAAAGTAAAAGAAAAGGGTGTTCCTAGGCATGTTGCAAGGTTTGTGCACAGTTTGTGCAAACCGTGCAGAGTATCCTAGGTATCCGTGAAACTATGGATAGAGGCCTATGCTATAATGACCCGACCTTAAAACATTACATAATCATGAATGAAATGAATAATTACCATTGAAGATAATTTCAATTTTATAGTTTTATAGAATTATGGAATAACTATTACATATCAACTTGAATATTAAAAAGTATACACTTCTACTATAACTGATTTTTCACGACAATAAAAATCCTTAAATAAAAAAATGTTCTTTTATTTATATAAATATTCATGAATACTTATTTCCTCTTACCCTTACTTGTAACCTAAGAAAAAAATTTCAAAAACTTTGGATGAGCATAAAATGCTCAGTAAGGGTTATAACATAATGAATGGAAACATCAACCCATCAATAAATACTAATCAATGAAACCATAATTTTGAATCATAACATACCTTTTGAAATCATAATATTTATGAATAACACATAGTAATCACAAATCATAATGGTAACTTAAGGCATACATAACATACATACATTATAGCTATAACAACTACATAGGGATTCACATTTGGAATACCCATCATAGTATATTCCCTTAATCTCTTAGGAGAAACAGTAAGGTTTACCTCAGTCACGTTACCCAATGCATTGGAGAGCTATCTCAGGCTCACCCACACTAGGATTATCACAGAACCACCCGTATACGTAAAAAAATTCCCAATAACCATGACATATTCATAACACATAAAACAAGATAAAAAAGAAAGATAACATTTCCACATTTCAGTCATAATATATCATTTCAAGATATTGAAATAATCAATGTTTATCGAACCATTTTCAAAACCATTTAAAACATTTAATAAAGATATATTTTAATAAAATTGTCCCATACCACTTTGATGGTTTTAAAGGAATTAACATTTTAAAATATTAATGTACATATAAATAAATCCTTAAAACCATTTTGAAAACCTGAACATTAATAAGAAACATTTATAAGATTAAATCATTAAAACGATATTTCAGTTAAGGATTTCATAACCAAATAGGAGACGCATGAATACAAATAAGTGAGGAATAAAATTCAATAAAAAAATTATAATATCATAAGAATAAAGGTTTTCATGATATAATGTGCAAAAGGAGAGTATATACACCATATAAAAGTAAATTGGTGCATAACAACAATGAAGTCTCATTGGAATGTAAATTGAGACGAAATCCCTTATAAAGATGGTATCCTTAGATTAAGGACAAATCAATGAAATAATTACATGTGACAAATATAAATACAACCAATATAAGTGTATATTAATTGAAAAACAATAATAGGTCATTCACACATGTTCATAGCAAGAAATAATAAATAAGTAGAGGTTTAACCCAAAGAATTAAAATTGGGTTAAGAAGTTCCCTTATAGAAATTTGACAACCTAACATCGTCACTTCAAAATTCAGAAAATGAGTTGATGCGATGTAAAAAGGGTATCTCATCACTTGGACATAAAATTTTCAGAAATAAGGATATATAATAACAAATACCTAAATAATACTATGGAAATTATAATACATAACAAAAAGATGTATTTTTAAAAAGAGGAGGGTGAAAGGTTCTCTTACCGATATGGTAACATACAGAACATTCACCCCATGAAAGAAGGACCATAAAATGTTGTTGTAAATACCCATAAATGAATGTATATTACAAAAAGTGTATAATAATGGGAATTACATACACCACTCAAAGGAGATATTTACAAATATAGCTTGAATCTCACGGAAATAAAATTTGAGATAAAAACCTCTTACCTCATTGTAATAAATCGAGTCATATGACCAAAAGATTATATGCACCAAATGAATCAAAGAATACCATGAATATAAATATAATAATGATAATATATATCAAATTTCAGTACAAAATACACCTCATGCGATATATAAGTGACGAACAATGGAAATCTCATGGAATTAGAAGATAGATAAGAAATCCCTTACCACGTGTCGGACATGACTCGATCGTATGTTCCTTGTTATTCCAGAATGATAAAATTAAGTTAATTTATAATTTATTAAGAATAATTATCACATTTATAATTTCTTTTATATCACTCATTACCTTTCTATAACAATTATTTAATTGTTTTAGTTCTTATTGGTTATTTTGTCGATGTTCAGAACATTAGTCAAAAATGAACTTGTTATAATTATAAATTGTCTATGTGGTCAAATGTTCATTATCTCCATAATGATATTCATCATTTTTATTGCATAAATATATCATATATATCCAGTATATATTTTTATTTATAATAGTACATAACATTGAGAGATAAGAAATGAAATGCACCGTTCATGGAGATCATAAGCAGTAAGCATGCATGAACGCTACTTTCATTTCTATATCTCATTTAATGGAATGAAAAAATAATGATACATAGGTATATTATAATTATAATATAATATATATGTTATATATGTTACATAATTTCATAAATTATATCCTTTATACGTTCCACATATGACATGAACGAGTCATATCACTTTGAGGGGGCGGTAGTCCGCACATCCTAAAATGAAATTATCGTGTTTACCTATTATGGAAACCATAAAGGTGTGCCATAAAATAAGAATAAATAATCATAAGGAATAAATAAAAACAATATATATGTCATATAAAAATAAAGTGTCATCTTTATGGCCACAATGAGAGGCGGTAGGAGATAATTGAACAATCATCGTTTCGTGAGTCCGTAGTTCGCCATCCACAGAAACAGTATTTTCACCACCTATTAGATAGAGGTCTGTGTAAGTGTAGCTCGAATAATTCTGGTAGAAACAATCTATTATATTTAATATACTGTTGTTGTTATAAAATATAGGAATAAAAAGAATTTATGGGGTTTGAGAAGCAAAATTAAACAAAAGAACATAAGAGAAGACATTACCTTTAAATCAGGTAACTCCACTTGGTTTGACTAAAACAATTTTTGATGTGCATTATTCCTAAGGTAAGGGTTCTAGGATTAATAGAGGGATCTTGGGAGATTATTTGAGTAGTGGTTGGACGAGCCAAAGGGATTTAGAATTGTGATAAATGGGTAGTAAGTGAGGAATTTTTATAAGGGAGAGGAGGGGCTCTTTTGGAAAGCTTCAAAATATTATTTTATTATATAACGTGTTTCCGTTTCTAAAAGTCCAAAAATAATTTATGTCAAAGATAAGGTGTGCCATGTTCGAAATAAAATCATCCAATAGTAATTGGAAATGTATTGTATATTTTTTTAAATATTATCTTGTTTTTTATTTAAATTATTCATTAATGACCTAGACACTGCATCATCATTGTGTCACAAATAATATTATATAATTGAGTTATAAATTATATAAAACAATTACCATGATGTAGGAATATCTTTTTCTAATGAATATTTATAGTCTAAAATATAACTTATATAACCCCATGTAAAAATTGTTTTAGTAAAATAATACATGTTTGTGACTTTTTTATTTTTACTTTAAATAAAAAGTTATTAATGTCATTATCATTCCCAAGTGGATCCTAGGGGTCCCCAAATTGACCCATGAATTTTCATGGTCGGCCATTACTCATCTAATAAGGTTAGGACAAGTGTAATGGTCATTTCATATTATTATAACATTATTTTTACTTTAAATTACCCTAATTACCTTTAATCGTGGTTAATAAATTCAAAAGTTACCATTCACCAAAAATTATATTCATCCCATTGTACCACATTTTACTTAGTAAAGACAAAAATTTATTTTAATTTTATTAAATTCAATTCACAGAAGTGGTAAAATTTCATTTAAATGAAATATTCAATTTTTAACTACTACATACTGGTTTCACTATTAATCAAAAATTGATGTTTTTCAAAAAAATAAAAAAAGTTCACCCTAAGATATATTTGATATTCCAAATTCAAAAAAGATGTATATTTTACAAAATTAAAAACATATAATTTGTATTAATTAATTTTATAATTATTTCTCATGGTCAAAAAATTAGAGTGTTTTTAAGAAATAATATCATTCAAAAGATTGACACTTGTTTACGTCCAATTTCAATGTGAAATTAATTCCAATGACAACTGTTAAATTAAATGGTAAAAATATATTTTAATTACCCTTTAAAACCAATTAAAATGATAAATTATCAATATAAATAAATCATATTAAAAGGCAGTTTTGAATTAAAATTCAGTTTTTTTCACTATTCATTAAAAATTAATTTTTATCAGAAAAATACCAAAATTTTACCCTAAGTAAATTTTGATGTCCTAATTCTAAAAAGAACTTTATTTGGTCTAATAGAATGTATAATAGTGACCAAAGAAATATGTAGTGATGTTTCTCCATCAAAAGGCGATAAATCGACCATTTAGTGAATATTATAGTATTTATTCTTAAAATCAAAATCTTTTCTTATTTTAAGACTCTAACTTTTATTGGATTAATGTTAAAACATTTAACATACATATATAATCATATTTTAGTTATTTATATTCATTCCTGCTAGTAAAATTTCTCGACGTTAACTACCATTTAAAATAATATTATTATATTATTAGTGTGAAACAAAAGATTTCAAAGAAAATCGTTGTGGAGTATCGGGTACTCCATCGAAAATAGTGTACCATTTAAAGTTAAATTAATATTTAATTATCAAATATTATTAAATATGAAAATTTCATATTCATTATTTACCGGGGATGTTACATATGCATGATTGGCGAATTCTTAACAAAACGGTGTAGAAGTATAGGGAAAATGAATGAAGGGGTGTTATTCGGATAGTGGCTCAAGTACAGTTTGGAAAAAGTTACGGGAAGACTGTGGGGACAGAAATCATCGAGAGAATTCCAAAATTTTCAAATCTGGTATTTTAAACCCCAACTCACCTTTCTCCTCCATTTCACCCATGCAACCCAAGTGATGAACTTTGAAAACCCAAGATACCAAGAGGTGGTTATCCTTTGACCCTAATCCATTTGGAGCTCTGTTGGTTGTGGATCAAAGCCCCATGTAAGTCTAATCTCCTCCTTGCATCATGTTTTTTATTAGGGTTTTCATGTTTCCCCCAATACCTTCTAAAGCTCAAAAAATTCTATGAGGTATTGGATGGAGGTTCAAGGGGTGTTTGAATCCAGATCTGAGCCTATGATTAAGAGTGCTTTCATCACCAGATTCGTGGTAGGTGGTCTACAACTATTATCCCGTAGTTTTATTTTAGATTTGTGGGAGGGATCTTATGTTATTATTATTCTCTAATTGGGTTATTGGTTTCATTGGTGTGTTTGAAAAGAAGGGGTTTCAAAGTGACCAATTGAAACACACCCAATAACCATGGGATGCATATGGGAGGACCTGGCCATTTTAGAGCCACCCATGTGGTGCACCGGCAATCATGGACATAGAAATTGTTGGTTTAGTTGACAGGGTCACCGGTGAATATATGAAACCATGTATAACAAGTATTAATGGTATATTAAGTTTTAAATGGAATGATAATTGATATTCCTTGAGTGATAAGGCATAAAGAATTATTTTAAATGAAATGAAAATGGGAAAAATGGGTCGAATGGGATTATGTCATTTGTTTGACGAAATTTGGTTAGGACTGCCTATGTAGATTAGGCCATATTAAATGGTGAACTCATTATTTGATGATGGAATGGGAGAGGGGAGTATGTTAATGGTTTGTAATAATGAAATGGATAAATATGTTGAATGGGTTAATACATGGGAATTGTTTGACACCTAATGGATGAATGAAATAAATTGGTAGGTTATGAAATATGTGAAATGAACATGGAAATCATAAGTGGGTTAATTATTATGAAATGATAAAATGGATAAATGGGTAATTGTATGGGAATTGATGAATTTGGATAAGTAATAAGGGTTGTTGAATACACATAAAGGGTTAAGGCATGAGAATTGGAATTTGGATAAATGGATATGAATAGTAATTGGAAAATGTATTAATGGGTTATGGAATATTATTAATTCCCATGTTGTTTTTTATATATTTTGATTTCTAATTTAATTTTTCTGATTTTTTGTATGATGGTATGGTTGTGGATATTGGATAAATAATAATTTGAACTTGGGTCGGTAGAGTGGGGTATTGACATGAGGCTCTTCACCCATTGGTTGAGTTAGACTAAGGCTCTAAACTCTGCCACAAAATGCACAGGTTAGGAAAGTGGACTGAGGCTCTATTCCCCTAATGGTTTCATTCTACTCGGACTAAGGATATGAGGTGAGGATAATGTGTTGATGTGATATGTGTATCCCTAGTGTGATAGGGACATGATTGATTTCACCTATTAAATGTTTTTTTCTACCATAGACCCGTGTATAGATGATGTATATGCCTATCCCAAAGAGAACGTTTTAAAAATTGATTAAGTAGTAAAAATGGTATCAGAAATGGGTTTGGGATAAAAGAAAGTAATGATTTAAATGAATATTTTTAACCAATGTATGCCAAGCTATCACTTTTTTAAATAAAATTTATTTTGTACATGCATGCACTATCTATTACACTGGATATTTTGTTGACACTTTTGGTGGTGGCCTACTGATTTTTGTACTCACACCCTTCCTAGGCCACTATTGGGTACCCATGTAGATTTCATGGTTGGTGGTCAGGAAAAGGTCTAGGGCCCTAATCTAAGATGTTGACATTGGATCAGGATATATATAGAGAAGGACCTAGACAAAGATTCTAGTACCGTTGTGAGTTTTGGACGTTGTCTTATTTTTGTTTCATTAACATTTCACTACTAGTATGGAATGTCATTGTTGTATTTTGGATGTTTTTGTACCGTATTTGGAAAACATTTCACTATGACAGGTTATTAGTTGTATCATATTATGACACTATTTTTATTGTGATTTTATGTGGATTACTCTAGTAATGTCGGTATAGTCCCCCATGTGACTCATTAGAACTTCACCGTTTGTCAGCAACCTTTGGCCTATGGGGAGGTGCGCTTGAGGTCATGTGACGACTTATCTCGGGGCACCGGTTTAGTGGATATTGAGTTTGGTATGTTACATATTACATCTGTTAGTGGGGATTAATAAAATTATTAAAATTGTATCAACCACATCATGAAGAGGATTTAATTATTAAATCCGTTAAATAGAATATAATATTGTTTGTATAGATGACCCTATATAAATTCAAGGATGTTCAATGTAAAAAACTAAAAAAAATTCATCTCATAAAAATAGAATTTCAATTGTCATGTGAATAACATATTTTGGTAGAGATTCCCCATGTTTTAGTACTTCAATAAGTCACTACATGAAATGTATTATCATTTGAAATTACAAGATTATGTGATCCAATTGTGAAATTTAATGTTCTATGGGAAACTCATTATTTTTACAAAGGGAAAGTAATAAATAAATTTTCCCTCAAATGATACAATAAGTATCAGGGAAATGTGAACAACATGTGTTGGTGGGGATTCAATAAACATAAATCCTCGTATTTATCCCCTATTGAGGTGATTTTACAAAAAAAATGTACTATTATATGAAAAAATCATGTTTTCAAGGATGATATAATAGGTATTCATTGATGTTCTATTAGTGAAACAATATAGTAATTCGACCCTTAATATAGTAGAAATTTTAGTGCATCTTTAATAACATGTATTGGTGGGGAATCTAAAAATTATTTTTCATATCTCTATAATTAATTGAGGTGGATTTCAACTATAACTTCCTATAATATAAGAACTATCATTATTCTATAATTTGAACGAAAAATTCATGGATGTTATAGTGGGAATGAAACCACCAGAAATAACCTATCATGCCTATAGAAATTATATTGGAATGTGAAAAAAATTGCTAGTGTGGAATCCATAAATTATATTCCCACTATAAGTCACTTATTGATGAGGGAATCCACTAGAATATAATGAAATAAATATAGCGTATATTTATCATTGATGTCCAAGGTGATAGAGGGGTTATTTTAGTGGAGGAAAAAATAATGTGTTCCCTGATATTATGATAGAATAAATATATAATATGTATTCATAAAAAGTATTGGTGGGGATTCTATAGAATATAGTTCTAGTCTCAATCACTACATGATATGGATTCGTAATGCATCTTCCAATAATAAGATAATAGAATGTTCTCATGTATTTCCTAGGGGAAATTCATTAATGATCTAGGGGATATAACTAACAAATTTTCGCTCTCAAACATTTATAATTTAAATAAAATAGTCATAATGATTTTCCCAAGAGGCATCATTAATTTCTCTATGTGTGTTTCAAATTAGAAATTTATATTTTCTCATACCTTTCTAACTAAAAAAGGAATACTATAGACAATGTGCTATCTTAAACCAAGAGAGAGTAGGGAACACAATGATGAAAACCCTTAAATAATGTTTAGGCCCATCCAATATAAATTTTCATTAGTTAAACAAGTAAAAAAAATTGAATATATGAATTAAAATTGAAAATTAGAATAGAGGTAAATAAATTTATAGGGATGTTTTTTCTAAATATATTAAATCTATATTAATATAAAAATAATTATATCAAACTGTAGTTCAATAAAACAGTTTTTAAATAGATTAAATTTTCATTATCTACAAATATACAACAGAATCCCAACCCTTCCTGGTCAGAGGAATTGAAAAAATTAGGATTCCTTAACATCAGTTAGAAAAAATGAGAAGAATAATTCAGTTCAATGGTAATAAAAAATTATCTCAATCATGATAAGGTTTGTTCATTATTGAAACATTTGTTCTTTGAATTGATGATTAATATAATAATAATCTATAAAAATCATTATAACATTGAATTCAATCGTATTTACATGTAATGGAAAATCATTCTTTGTTGGTACGAAACCCTTGTCACCAACTCTGCTCTCTCGTACTAGCATTAGAGAAATATTTTTAGCTTGTCAACAACAATGAATAAATGAATACAGATAGAAACGTGATTATAAATGTGTAAATTAGAATGGAATAACGAAATGAGAACGATTATAATTAAAATAAAGAATATTCAAAGTTACCTGGTAAAAAAATGAATGAAATGAAGTGAGAAAAAAACTGCAACCTATCTATGGAAGCCTCCTAAGGGTATCTCCTCCAACATCGAATGGGATACCCATAATCGGGATGAAAAACATTATTTATATGATTTCATCACATTAATTGGGTGTTTTCTTCTCAAATATTGATTCCCATGGCCGGCCAGGTGATCAAACAAATGATATCCCTGTTAGAAGATGTGCTAGATATCATCATTTTTTACTGTATTGGGGACTTACATGATGTATAATGGAAATAATTTTGTGTAATTCCAATGAAATAATTTCTCTGAAATGTTTGAATCTCTATGTATCCAACATGAATCATGTCATAGATTTTGAATTTTTACTCCTACCAAGACATGTCACTATATTTCATGTCATGTAATAATGATTTATGTCTTGTTTGATGGTTTGATACACAGATAGTAACACATGGTGAAATAAAACTACACATCATGTAATGATGTTAGATTATGTGAAATCTGATTTCAGCACTTTAATATCTAATTCATCCTACTAATTCAGTTTTGTACCTCCTAAATGGATCCATTTCCATTCTAAAATTACGGTGTCATTCCATTTTGCTTCTCTCATGGCACAAAGTTTCATATTTCTCCTTATTTTCCATGTTTTACATTACTTTCACTAAATTTCAATCATACATAAGAATATTCAAAACATTAATATCATGCATAGAAAATATAATAAATCAATTAATATGAAATACATTCATTTATAAACACACATCAAAATATGTATACAAAATAGATATATCACTTAACATGTCTTCATAGTAATTCCATGAATTATAGTCCATGTCAACATCACTAATTGATGTTAAATTCCATTATAAACACTACGAAAAATATAAAACAATGTTCTAAATGATGGTCTAAAGAAATTCATGGAATTTATAGTAGGGAAACAACCTTGAAATTCACTCTCTTAACCAGGATGATATTTCAGTGGAATGTGAATAAGATTTATTTGTAGGAATCCCACAATCATAGTTACAGTGTTATTCATTACATGAAATGTATTTTCACATGAACATTCAATAATAGAATAGATAAATATTCCTTTTTTATGCTTTAGGTTAAATTCCTTGATATTACCTATTAGGATACAACCATGAAATTCCCCCAATGAAACCAATAGAAATTTCAGTGAGATATACACAACAGGTTTTAGATGAGATTCCAAAAATTAATATTGTGGCTCAATCACAACCTAAGGATAATAGTGATACGACATTTTAGAATGAAATAAAATTTTTTTGAAGGATTTTTTTGGGAAACTGGGGGACGTTCAGCTATGAGAACAACTATTAATTTATTCTTTTCAATATAGTATAAATATTAATATATTATTCATAAAATGTGTTTTGGTGGATTCAACAAAATAAATTCCTAGTTTAATTTACTACATTAGGTTATTTTATATTTTATCATCCTATAATCTCAAAACTGAATGTTCTTATAGATGATCCAATGAAAATTCATATATGTTAATGTGGGGAACATTTATTTGATATTCCCCATATTTTGGAAAAAATATTTTTAGTGAAATGTTCATAAAATTTGTTAGTGGGGACTATAAAAATTATAGTCATAATATTAATCACTTCTTGAGGTTTTATTGATCTATAAATTTCTATATTCATTGAATTATTTTTTTCCCTTAAAATTCAATAGGAATATTATATAAGTTCAAATTGGGACATAATCATGAAATTCCACCTCTCAAGGGATATTTTTTACCAAAATGTGAATCAGGATTTTGGATAGGATTTAAATAAATATAGTCATGGTCTCAGTCACAAAATAAAGTGACATTCCTCATGAAAAATAATTATAATGTGAATTATAAATTTTTTTGGATGTTACATGGGATATTAAATGATTTTATAATCGTGCGTAAACTAATAATTTTCCCCCTCAAACCATTAAAAATTTTAATAAAATTTTTATATCAAATATTAATAGTTTTTCTATAAATTACAACCTTTTTTCATTCCTTTACATGGATTACATTTCAAGTGTAACATCCTAGAATAGTATAACATAATTTTATACCTAATGTTCCTAAAAAAATTAGTGGATTTTCTATTGGTAAAATAATAGTGTAATTTACCCTCAAAAGCCATATGAATGTTCAATGAAATGTTAATATAATTTTCTTGCTATGATTAAAATAATTATAATAAATGTCATATTCATTATCAGAGCTGGATTTAAAATGGTACATTATAGAATATGTGGCATAAATATTTACATTCACGTTATAGGAGTAGTGTCTAGAAAAAAAAATTAGACTCATTAGAGAAATTCCACAAGTCATGGTAGTATACATTTGACTAGAATAGGGAAAATATGAGATGGTAGGTATACCATTAATTATTTTAATGGCTGTAATAAACATTATCAGGGGTATTTACTTGGAAAAAATGATGCATATTGAAACTAAATATATTTTATGGACGTTATAGGGTAATGTATATATTTTACAGTTGGGTAAAACTGGGAAACATAACCACTGAAACAAGTAAATGTTCCACTAAAATACGAAAATGATGTGTTGGTGGCGATTTCATAAATTATAATCTTATTATAATTCGATACATGATGTTGGATACCACTATAAAATTATAGAATAGTAATAATAAATTATAGATTTTATGTTCAATGGATAATTAATTGATGATATAGCAGAGGATTCAATGTATAAATTCTCCTTGCCTTATCAATACAAATTTTATTTCACAACGAAAAACAAGTGTTGGTGAGGATTAAACATATTACTTCAGTAGCCACATTCAATATATAAAGTGGATAATAATAAAAGTAGTCTAGAATATGATAAATTGATGTTCTTGTCGATGTATTAGATGGAATTAATGAAACATACCATGATTATAATATTGGAAAATTAACCCTCTCAATCTATTAAAAAATAAAATAATTATTTTAATACATTTGTTTATGGGATTCAATAAATTATAGTCCATGATTGAGTCGCAAAATTAGGTCTATTACAAATATAAATTCCAATAATAGGGGAACATATAGTTCAATAGGAATTCATAGAGGAAAAAAATATAAATTTTAGTAATGATATTGTAGATGAATTCCAACCCATATCCCTATAGTAATTTCATCATAATGTTGAAATCATGTGTTGGTTGGGAGTCCAAAAATTACATTCCTAGCATCAATCACTACATGGTGTGGGATTAAAGTATTATTTATAATAATTACAAACTAAATTTCCGATATATATTACAATGGAAATGAATGGTTGTTCTAATCATGAAATAACATAGAATTACTCATATCATGAGAGATGAAATGTCAGAAGAGTATGAAAAACCAATGATGTTGGGGATTAGATGGATTATAGTCTTAGTATAAGTCATGACATACTGATAATATCCTCTATAATATTATTCACTAGTATAAATAATATGACATATAGTTTCTCTAGTAAACATTTATAGAATTTATATTGTTGAAATAACTGATCATTTTCCCTTACAAGCTAGAAGAAATTTCAATACAATATGCATTACATGTGTTATTTTGGATTCCATAAATAATAGTCATATTCACAGTAACAAATTTAGATGTACTACCTTGTATTTTCCATAAAAAACTACATTTTCAAAATTACATTCCTAGGAAACACATTGTTGTTCTATTGGGTAAAGAAGCATGAAATTTCCACTACCAAGTCAGCATAAATTGCAGTTCAATGTGATTTTTCTTTGGATTATAAAAAATAAATTACCCGTATCATTCACAAAATTATGTAAATATATAATGAATGTTTATTTAATATGAAAAACTAATGTTCTTTTTTATCTTTAAGATAATTTAAATGGATGTTTGAACATGAAAAATATCAAGCAATTCATGATATCCCACAAGTAAACATTTCATGGAAATGATCATTATATGTATGGTGGGGATTATTAAAATTAAATTAATACAAAAATCCACTACATGTGAATAATTTCCCCAAGGATTTATAATTATATAACTAATAGAGAAAATATTTAATTTATTTGGTGCATTCCATGAATATCTAGTGTATTAATAACTCAAAATCTTTTCATCTCATAATAATATACATTTTTTGGAAATGTATATAACATGTGTCATTTAGGATTCCACAAACTATTATCCTTTTCTAATTTAGTAAATGAGGATCCCACTAATTAGAAATGACTACAATTTTGTATTGAGTGTTATAATGTATGCCCTATGGGAAATTTATTAACAATACATTGAGGACGTAATAGATAGACTCTAAATATCTTATTAGTTTATGTTTTTTTTGAAATACGAAAAATACATATTTGTGGGGATTCAAAAAACATGAGCACTTTTTTTAATCAGAAAATGAGTTTGAATTCCTCTATAAAATCATAAAATCTGAAAACTAAACATTCTATTGGAATATCTAATTTAGATGAATGCATGTTTCAATGTGTTAAAAATTGATTAAATCATTCATTCAATAAGTAAATTTGTTAGATAAATGAACAAGAAATGTATTGTATGGGACTCCAAAAACTAAATTTTTATCCTCATTTAGTACATAAGGATGGTTTCCACTTGTGATTTGTAAAATAATATATCTATTTTTGTTATGGATTTTCATAGGAAAGCAGTTTAAATATTTAAGGGAAATTTTGAAAAATTCACCCTCTCATGTTTTCTATGATTGTTAAAATATTAAAAACCTATATCCTTAAGGAATCGGTAAATTATATTCCTATTATTAGTCATAAATATAAGATTATTTCTATATAAATATTCTAGGAATACGAATAAAAAATTCCATATAGTTGTTCAAGGGGAAATTATGTAAACAACCAATTGGGAAGATATAATGAAATTACCCTTCTCAAACAAACTTGAATTTCAATGAAATTTTCTTATCAGGTTTTGGTAGAGAATACTCAAATTATATTCATTTTCTCATAAACTACATGATTTGGAATACCACTATAATATCCTAGAATTATATAACTAAATGCTTCTATAGATGTTTTAGGAGAAATTATTTGATGTTCAACTAAAGATACAGTATAGAAATAACACATATAAATACATAATATATTTCAACTCAAATATGAAATATAATTATTTATATTGGAGTAGAAAAATTAATGTCTTTGTTTCAGTCACAAAATGAGTTAAATTTCCATTCTATTTTCAAGGAACATGAGAACTAAAATTCTATGTATATGTTAATTATAAATTTCATGGATATTATTATGGTGATACAACTGAGTATTTACCCATATCACACAAGAAGAAATATTAGTTAATTATGAAATAAATGTGTTGTTAGGGAATCTATAACTTAATGTATTATTATCAATCACTACAAGAGATATATTTCTATTGTAGAAACCTGTAATTAAAGAATGATATATTTTAATTGATATTCCTGGGGAAATAAATGTGAATTCTAGTGGGTAAAAAAATATGTAACATCCCCCTCGTTTTTAAGTTATATTTTAGTGTAATCTACGTAACCTGTATTATAAGGGTTTCCATAAATTACAGTCTAGTTCATGAAAACTAATCGAAGTGTCCATCCATTATAGCATCCTAGAGTAAGATAATTTAATGTTCCCATGGATGTATCATGCGAAATTTATTGATGTCACTATAGGATAATAACTGTAAAATTTCACCTATAATGAAACTTTATATTCCTGTGGAACATTCCTAACATGTGTGGGTAGTGATTCCTCCCATTATAGTCCTTGTCTTAGTCACAACATGCGGTGCAATCCCATTAGAACGTCATAGAATATGAAAACTAAAAAATCTAGTGGAACATAGATGGTAAATTTATGTATGTTCTATAGTAGAAAAAACATAGTAATTTACTATTTAAATACAGTACAAATTTTAAATCCACAAGAATTACATGTGTTGGTTGGGATTAAAAAAACTATTAACCAAAATTCAATCAATAAATGTGGAGTTTTTTCATTGGAAAATTACATAATAAATGAACTAAAATTATTAGTTTATTAATAATAATAAAAATGTATTTACTAGTGTGAAAACAACAGAGTTATTCTAAAAATAAATCTATTGTTAATGTCATTATAATTTTTATAACATGGGTTGGTGCAGATTCCTAAAAATAAAGCACTAAACTTATAATCTAGTTCATTTGTCACTCCATTTCATCATATAATAATATTTGTGATAAATATTCTAATAGATTTTTTGGGGGATGTTCATGGATGATACATTGGGAAATCAACTGAGAAATTCTCCCTCTAAAAGAAATACAAAATATTTATCAATTTTAAAAATATGTGCTTATGTGGAATCTAAAATTTATAGCTCTTGTGACCTTCACAACCTAAGGTTTCATTCCACTAGAACTTCTAAAAATATGAGATAATATTGTTTTAAATTAGATTAAATAGAAAATTAATTTATGATATAGTGGATAAAATTCATCACTTGCTATGATAATTCCATCAATATTTTTGATGAAATGTTCATAAAATGAATTGGTAGGGATTCTAAAAATTACAGTCCTTGTGTTAAACAAAAACTATTTTGGATTTACGATGGAAAACATATAATTTCTGAAATACATATTTTGGTTCATGATACTATGTATATAAATGGATGGTCAAGTATGGATACAATTAAAAAAAACTCTGTCACATGGTATAGGAAATTTCATTTAAATATGTAAAATAATTCTAAATAGAATTTAAAAATTTATAGTAATGAAATCATTCCTTACATGAGGTGTTTCTCTATTGGTACATTTTATATAATATAATATAATTTTCCTATGGGGTTATAGAGGAAATGAAAAGAAGTTTTTATGGGGAAACAATACAAAAATCCCCACCACTGAATTCCACAAAACATTCATATCAATGAGCACAACATGTGTTACTGGGAATTAAAAAAATTATATTCCTCATATCAGTCACTACAATATTTATATTTAATCTAAATCATCCTAGAATAGAATAATTAAATGTTCCAGAATTTATTCTATAAAATATATAAGTATTTTATTATGATGGAAAAACATAGAAATTTATCCACACAATCAATTTGAAATTTCACATATATGTAGATAACATATCTTGGAGGGGAGTCCTGAAATAATATAAATGGACCCAATCACTATATGATATGTAATTTTATTGAAAATTTATATAATATGGGAACTAAAAGTTCTAATGGATGTTATATAGTAAATTAATGGAAGTTACCATTTGTAAATGATTAGAAAACTCCCCATCTCATCCTCATATAAATTCTATAAATATGTGAAAAACATGTTTTTGTTGGTAATAAATATATTTTCAGACTTCTTTTATTCACAACATAAGAAAAAATTATTTTTTAGCTACTAATAATAGTGTAGTTTAATGTTATTTTCAATGTTATATAGATAAAATAATGATGTTCATGTCGGTATATAACTAAGACTTCCCTACTCTTTATAAAATTAAATATATGTGTAATGTGTATAAAATGCATTTGAGAGGATTGAAATAATATTAGCATTGTTGTAATAACCCATGATCATATGGTATATACCTTTTTAAAATATATCATAATTGGTCATTTATGCTTCACGAAACACTGAGTTTAAAAACATAAAATTATATTAAATTTGACCATTGAAATAGTAATGTCACTATTATGAATAGTAATATAACAAATAGAATAGTAACATAACCTATTGAATTATTTATAGAAGTTCAATATATTTTTTACAAAAATATTATATATTTATATCCTGGAATAAGTAAATTAATGTTTTACAGTGATAAATGAAAATTTCGTATTTTTTCAATGATAAATTTTTATTTTCAATTTTAAAATTAATATAAATATTTAAAAGAAAATTTATTTTCATAAAAATATATTAACAAATTAGAATTATTTTATTAAGATTATAAAATTATTTTATGAGGCATTAATTATTTTTTTATGTGTTATAAAATCATTTGTAATTTCAAAGTCGATATTTTTTGATTTAATGATGATTTTAATTAAAAATTACATTTAAAATATTTTGAATATTATTTATTAAAAATTTAATTATTTTTTTAATTATACAAATAAAAAATGGTAAAAGATAATTTTTGGGATTTCTCCAAAATAGTGAAATTTTTAATGAATAGAAAAATATGGTTTTATGGAATATATAAATTTTACATTAAACACAATATTACTTTATTCATCATCGATTTAAGCACCATATTATATAAATAAATTTAATTTTATTAATATATTTAGCGATAAGGTGTAAAATATTCATATTCATAAGAAAAAATAATAAACAAATTAATAATATAATGAGAAAACACCCCTCTCAACCACTATAAATTTCACCCCTTCTCCTAAAACCTATGAAACCATAAATCATATACATTTTAATACAAATACCTCCCAAAAAATTATCTACCATGATTTTTTACTCATTTTATAACCCAAAAAACCATTCCAAATTTTTTGAGGAGATCTTGAAGGAAAAGAATTAATGAATTGATGCTCTTTCGTTCATAGTGAATTTCTTTTAGTTTATTTTCATATATGTTCTACCCTTTCATATTCTTTAAAAACATTCATGAAAAATATAGTATCTTATATTTATTATAATGTTAATATTTTATTTTAAAATACTTCATAAAACCCCTTCCCCTCCCCCTTTTATTCTAAAAAACAATACATTGTTCATGATGGGCCGATTTATCACTATCATGGAGGATGTGACTTCATATACCATTACTTCCTTCAAGGGTATTTCAAAAAACATTTATAGGAAAAATATCATATTATTCAAATTATAATATAGTTATGGATTTTTAAACTCAATATATACATAATATTAATTCATTATAAAAACCCACTTCATAATGATTGAAAAACACCGGAATAATCTAAACGATTATCTTTAAAGTTTTATGTAATGAATCATCCTAAAATGTGGAAAAATAATATCTGAGACAATTTAATATTCTTCATGTTAATTAGTATCATATAACTTCAATTTTGGACAACTATTTCCATTTTACATGATCTTTCATTCATGTATAAACGTGAACCAATCATGATACCCATGTAAACAAACCCTCACAAACAACAAAAGTTATTCTTATAACTCATCTTAAATGAAATTAATGAACTTCATAAAAATTAAATAATTTATATTAATTTATATTAATTTCTTAATTAGTTAATTAATCGATTTAATTTTATTATCCATGACATTGTGATGAAATGTAGAACACCTTCATACATAAGGTAATGGATTTTCCCCAAATATCTTTTTTTTCATTTGGGTTACACTTCCTCTATATTTTCCAAAATTTATTTCATTATTATTTTTAAATAAATCATCTAAATTCATTTTATACTTTATAATAACCTGTATCCACATTATTTCACCATACTTTGATGGAAAATACATGATTTTATATGGTTCCCATTATAATTCATATCGATAAGCAAGCCAAAATTCAGGGAACTTCCCATATTCTTACCATTTTGGATGTGCACATCATAATATTTTTTAATCCACCATTATTTTTATAAAATAACTCATTTTATCATCGAAAACAAAAATTTTACATTTTTTATACAAAAAACTAATCATTTTTCTATTTTAACGATTTTTTAATATTTCCCCTTAAACTGAACTAAAGGGACTCATTTCTAAAGTTTAATAAAAACTATTTTACTTGATTTAACATCTATAGGGAATCAATTATTTATAAAATATAATTTAACTCTGCTCAAATTACATATTTGTATATACATGCTTACATTATGATTTTACAAAAAAATATATTTTAATTTAAAAAAACACATCTTTGAAAAGTAATAAAGGGTACTACTATCTAGAATTCCACAATGACTTAATTAAATTATTTTCACATATTTAAAAACAATCTTTTGAATACCTTTCTTAATTGGGAATTTTATTTTATAATATCATTCAAAATATATTATTAAATGGTTTATGATCAGTATGACTAAGGATGTCCAATCTTGATAACATTCACCATATTACTCAGAATATTAATGGTTATGTTTAGTGATTTTGGAATGTTATTTACATTTAGTATGTATATTTAGTTTATGATTCACCACATTAATATGACGATTTCATCGGAGATAGTATGTTATGTATGGGTCCTTCTATATCCCCTCGATGGATCAGTTGGTTTAAAGAGACAAAACAATTTGGAATTTGGTTGAGGCCTTACCCATTTATTTTCAAATTTCATGGAAGATGTCTCTACTGTATGTCAAAAATAGGATGAATTACGAATTACCTATTGATGATATTAGAAATTAATTTTCCATGTTATTATTCAACTTGTAGAATTTCTATGGTCAAAATTTATTCTGTTGTGAATGTTTTTGGAATTATTCAACAATTATTTACTCTTTCTATATTATGATCAATTTTATGTTTTTGTGGAATGTATTTTAAATAATTCCCCATGAATTATAGTGTATCAAAATTTATGATAGCTTCTGCTATACTTCATACTCTAAATAAGCCTCTGATCTCACCCCTTTCAAATGTTTTCTTTTTTATCTAGGATATAAGAGATAGAAATTATGAATGGACTTAAGGGATAATATATGAGTTTATGGGTATTTATGAAGAAATTTTTATGTTGTATTTCATTACAAGTTTTAATTTAATGTTCATGTATGTAATCTATAATAAAAAACAAGTAAACTATTTTTCTTATGGGATTGGTGTCTTTTAACTATGTAAAATTAATAAATTAACACACTGGTATTCGACTAATGGGGCTAGGTTCTCTAGGGTTGGAATCAGACTGTGTTTTTTAGAATACTTGGAATCTAGATTTAGAAAAAAAATATTAGGGATCATGATCCAAAGTTATACAATGAGTATAAAAAAGACTAAAATCCTAGAATTTTGGTAAGGTATATATTATGTGGGTATTCCAAACAATAAATCTTTCTCTGGACACTACAGGTTGACATGGTAGTATCACAGATATACCTAGGGGTAACAACTCTGATATGGTGCTTCAAGCCTGACTCCGCATAAGCTGGTAAACTAAAATGGGCCTTTCGATGCACTTTCATTGACACTCCTGAGTGAGCTGATTAGGATAATTCACATTTTCATTAAAACCATTAAGAATGATTTAAAAGTAAATAGATCCCTCTGTAAACCATTTTTATTATTACGATATTAGCTATGAATAAATTTCAATATTATTTTGTGTGTATTTATAGTTTGAAATTATTCATTACGATTCATGTCCAAATTTAGTGTTTTCCATTATTTTTAAATTGTGGAAAGTATACTGAATAGGAATAATTTCAATGTAAGTATCCCATATATATATTCCCTCTTATACAATATAATGTTGTTTTTTACTGGAGCTCTGACTAGTTCTAAAAACATATAAATCTACTGGGATTTGTAAACGTGGATATGAAAAATATCCTTAAACATATGGAGCATCCTGATCCACAATGAAAATAAACAAATTTATACAACCTCATGAGACATCAACCTACATCATTCAATGGGACAATATACCAAATTATAGATGATCAGTGGATAAACCCCATATAGAATATATTTCTATCTTTTAGAAATAATTAAGGGATATTTTTATCATGTAGTTTGTTATCTCTTAGGTGATAGGGATCTATGGTGTTTATTAATTAAAAATTCAAAAGAGGAGGATGAAATTGAAGATATTTAATTGAAAGATATTAAGGAAATTTTAGTTGAAAAATATTTCCCTCCCGAGTACAGGGTAGATATATAGAGATAATAATTCAGTTTGAGACAAAAGAAGATGAAAAAATTTACAAATATGAAGAGAAAATTACATTCATTGAAATAAATGACACAAACTACATAGTTATTCCATGGAGCATGCTTGATCGATTCTAGGATTGGTTAATTCAATTCCTCCAATTTGCACTAGTCTCAAAAAAAATCTCATTATATTAAAATATATAATCTTATGCTATCAATATATGTAAATAATTCTCTATGTCTTATTAAATTAATGGAAATTCTGAAAATAATAGGCTGGTGGTTAAAATAAAATAAAAATTTCAGAATAAAAAGTGGAATTTTCCAACGTACGATACATATGGAAGGAAACGCCTCTGTTCCTTAATAAAAGGAAAAGTGGTATGTTATAGGTATGGAGGAAAAGGTCACCAATAACATGATTTAATAGGAAATAAAGAAGATATCAATTTTTAATGCTACAATTTTATGGAGATGAGACACTACCCAAATGATTATATTAAGCATCAAGGAAAAATTCCCTAAAAAGGGACATGGGTGCAAGGATAATGTTGATCAATCACAACGTTTTATCTTGAAGTTAGAAATAATGTGGAGGTATCTAATTTAATTGTTTCCTCAATCATAGATAATGATTTATTTGATTCCAAATCATGGATTTATTCTATATCATTTTAGATTAAAAAAAATTTATACATTTCCCTTTTGATTCAATAAATGAGTTATCAGTAAAAAATCATAAGGGATGTATCATTTTAATAATGATGTGTTATTCAGTCCCCATTTTGATGAATAATTGTTCTTTAGTTGAAAAACATATCATCTTAACTACCATATATTTTTATATAATACTTATTATGTACTAGCATTCAAAATTTGATACGAAAATTTATTTCAAGAAAAAGTAAGTCATAATCTTGGAGAAAGATGTAAAAGAACTTATCTTTAGAGAAGACACATCATCATCTGGTTCTTACCCTAATCCACCCTAAGAAGCCCAAATGAATGAAATTCATAGATAGGAAGGGAAAAAGCATATATGGATGATAGAAAAATTAATCATATTGATGAAGTACCTATTATGGAAGAATGTGTTGATTTTATTTCATAGGATTTACCTGGACATCCTCTATTGCAGGTAATTGAGTTTTATATCAATTTAATCTCTAATTAAAAAACAATATAAAATAATATTTGTAGAATGAAATTTTTGGAATTAGTATTTATTAGGAAAAAAACATTAGTAGAGTATTAAGTGATTTATTCTCCCTATTGTTTCTCCTTTGGGAGCCCCCATTTTCCCTGTCAAGAAGAAATATGGATTTATGAGGTTTTTCATTGACTATATAGAAATAAATTCTAATATATTAAACAAAAAAATTCATCTTCATCTCATTAACGATTTATTTGATAAAAATCATTTAGATCGATGTATTTCAAATATTAAACTTCATTCTAGATTTTACCAATTGTATGTAATGATGGAAGATATTCTAAGGAAAACATTTCAAACCATTTATGGACATTAAATGATTATAGTAATTCTATTTGGATTGAATAATGCACATTATATTTTCAGGGATATAATTAAAATGTTTTCCATGATTATCTTGATGAATTTATTGGTGTATTTATTGATGATACTTATTATAATCAAAAAATCTAATTTGAACAAGAGAACCACTTCTTGATTTTTCTATAGACTCATAGAAGAAATGAATTTTATGGGATGATTAGAAGGTGTGAATTCTGTATTGAATTATTTTTTTCCTGGAAATATTTCTATTAGGATAGAATCTCAATTGATCTTGTGATGATAAAGGAAGTTTATGAATTACCTAAACCAATGATCATAACCGAGGTATGTAATTTTATTTTTTAGCAGGTTTCTTTCAGTGTTTAATTCGTAATTTTTCCAAATAATCTATCCTTTTGTCCAATATTTCTCATAAAGGGGTTAGAATTATATGAGAAAATTAATGTGAATAGTTCTTATATAAATTTAATAGGTTACTAATTAATTATCATTTCTTTACACTACCATAGGGAAACAATGTAATTTTGTTTTATAATATAGCATCAAAAAATGAATTGGAATTTCCCTTATACCGAATGATCGTGATATTGCCTATGAAACAAGGTAGTTAGCACTCATGAACAGAACTATCTATCTCCAAATCTTGAGAAATCAACTGTAATCTTTTCTCTGATGATATGAAGACACTATCTCGGTTGTGAAAGATGTAGGATATATACAGATCATAAGATATTTAAATATATCTCCACACTGAAGGAACTCAACATTAGGAAATGTGATGGCACAATATTCTCATGGATTATTATTGTTCAATATACTTCCTCCATAGGAAGGTGTATATGATAGAAAATGCATTGAGTATGAATGATCAGGTAGTTGTCAAAAAATTTAGAATTTCCAACGTTCCTGTGTATGTGGATATTGTATTGTTAAATATGAGAATTATCAAAGAAGTTGAAACATCATTACATTTTCAATTAGTAACACTGCTATATTTTTTAGGAAATGGTTAAATGTTATATGTATTATGAAAATAAATTTAAATGGAAAATTTATTTTATTAATGATGGGAAGATGGTATAATTAATGTATGAGGATGGAATTATGAAATTTGGGAAGTCTCTTTGTGTTCCCGATATACTCGAGCTAAAGTGGGAATTATTAGTTGATTCATAGATCTCAAATTTCTCCATACACCCTAATAGAACTAAGATGTCGATATATTTGAAGTAACATTTCTTGTAGGATCATATGAAGAACTAAATTGATAATTATTTATCAAGAGGGTCAGTTTATAAGTAGGTGAACGATTAAAGACATCACCCTATAGGAGTCAATCAACCTCTTCCTATTCCTACGTGGAAATGTGATGACATTACAATGGAATTATTATTAGATGACCATAGAGTCCAAGAAATAATAATTAAATATTGGTAATTGTTTATCAACTTACTAAATCATAACATTTCCACACAATAAGGGCGTATTTAGAGCATGAGTTCCTTGCACGACTCAATATTAATGGATTTTTAATATATCATGAAGAACCACTTTCAATTGAGTCTTTTCATGATCCATTATTTACATTGAAGTTATGGAAAATTCATTAAAAATAATTTCATTCTTGATATTTATTTACATACTTCATATCACCCACATACTGATGGGTAGTCTAAATGGGCTATTAAAACATTATAAGTCAGGTTGAGATCATTCTAACTTGAATTTCAAAGTATGTGAGATCATTATTTAACTTTAGTAGAGTTTTCGTTCATTAATAGTTCCAGTTAATGTATTCACAGGGTACAATAAAAAGCATTTTATGGAAAGAAATTTGATATAAAAAATTCTTCTGATGATGATTGTGAAAAGAAGCTTGTTGGCCTCAAACATATAGAGGAAACAACAATAAATTTCATAATCATTGAATCACATAAAAAATCACAGGGTAGGAAAATGATCTATGTTGGTAATAAAAGTATGGATTTTGGATTTCAAGTGGTTGATCATGTTTTCTTGAAGGTATCTCCATGGAATTGTTTTATAAGATATTTTATGATAGGGAAAATAATTCCCATTTTCACTGGTACTTTTGAAATTATGGAGAGAATTGGAGCATGGAATTATCATTTGGAATTTCCACCTAGAATTTCTAAAGTAATTTTTTTCCACGTCTTATTATAAAGGAAGTACATGACATACCATATATATGTAATCACATCTTATAGAATAGAATTGGAGCCTAATTTGTCTTTCACTAAAGAGCCTATCTAGATTCTGGTCACATTAGAACCTGTGTTGAGGATTCAGATGACTCTGTAGGTAAAAGTACTTTAGAAAAATCTGAAAATTGAAGAGGTGATGTGGGATGTAGATGAAATTATAAAGAATAACTACCCAAATATGTCTGTCAGGTGAAATTATTGAAATTTTAAGAAAAATGTCTTTTATGTGGGAGAATGTAACACCTGATGATATTTTTGTATTTCCCTATTAAAAATAGCATATTCAATATTTTGAGCATCACACAATACCGAGTTGAAAACCATATAATACTCTTAAATATGACCACCAGAATTTTAATTTGACCATTACTAATAGTTATATGAACAATATAATAGTAATATAAACTATGATTGTTTCAATAAAATTTAGGTATCTTATAGATGAAAATATAGTATATTTATTTCATGGAATAAGTAAATAATTTTTTAAAAATCGATAAATTAATATTTGGAATTTTTGTGAAACCTAAATGTTTATTTATAATGATATAATTAGTATAATAATTGAAATTGAAATTAATTCTGTGAAAATGGATTCGAAAATTATCATTCTATTTTCATATGATTATATGATATTTTTTTGTGACGTTGATTAATTTTTCAATGTTTTATAAAATCTGGATAATTATAAAATCATTATTTTTATTAAATGTTGATTTAAATTAAAAAGTGTATTTTTCATTTTTAGGAAATTATATTAAAAAATTGAGTTCATTTTTTAATTCTACATGTGGAAAAATTCATAGGGTTAATTTTTGTAATTTATAAAAAATAGTTGAATTTTTGGTGATTAGTAAAATATAGTTATTTTATAATATATACAATAATTTTTAATTTCACAATTACTTAAGTCATTGATTTTTTAAGAACCATAATCTATAATTTTTTTCCTTATTTTAAAACATTTAGATATAAGTTTCAAATTATTTATAGTATTGATCCAAAATAATAATCAAATGAATTAAATAATGGGAAAACACTGGACTCCTCACCTATAAATACAACCCATAACCACCTCTTCTCCTAAAACCTAAAAATCTGTGAATTTTCATCTATTTCTACCCAATAACACTACAAAAAATCTCATACACATTATAATTTTTTTGGACTCAACCAAACATTCATTTTAATATTCCTTAAGGAGTTTCTCAAGGAGAATATTTCAAGATGTAAATCTTTTTTCCTTCACTGCCAATTTATTTTAATGTGTTTTCATTTCTATTTTATCGTAACTTCTTATGTCTATAAAATAATTAAAAATATAATATCTTATATATATATATTTTTTAATTTTATTATATTAATGGGGTATCCTTCATCAAACCCCTACTCTTCCAACATATGTTATTTAAGTGAAAACATTGTTCTTGATGTTCCGATTTACTGCTATACTAGATGATGAGACTTCATTTTACATTACATGATTCAAGTCACATTATATAAAAATAATAATTATTAAAACACATTTTATTTTACATATTATTTTTTATCAAATGATAAATAACATGTATACTTACTTAATTCTAATTCATAGTAAAAAACAACTTCACAATGATAGAAACATGATGAAATAATCTAAACGATTATAATTAATGATTAACCTAATAAATAATACTCATATGATAAAGAAAATGATATATAATACCATTTATTTATAATTAAATTCATTAATAACATATAACATCCATTCTGGAAATCTATTCCCATTTTAAATGATCTTTCATACATTTATACATGTGAACCAATGATTAATCCCATAGAAAAAACACTCATGAATTCCAACATTAAATCTTATACCTCATCATGAAAATCCAAAAATAAATATAAAAAATTATAATAAATCTAAAACAATTATAAAAGTTTTCCAATTAATTAATTAATTTTGATAATCTATGCTATTATGATAGAGTAGAGAACACTTTCGGACATTAGGTGTGGGATTCTCCCCAAATGTCCATTCTTCATTCATGTTACCCTTTCTCTCTCACTAACCCAAATGAATTTTTTTTTCACACATGATACATATTGTGTTTAACCATTTGAAAATATTTTATCCTTATCATTTCATCCTTCTTTGATGCAAAGTATATGATTTTATAATGTTCCCGTCTCAATTCCTCCCAATAAGCTTCCCCGATTTAAGGGATCCTTCAAAACATTTACCCATTGTGAAGTGAATTAAATAATATGTATTCATTTAAATTTATTTTAATAAAAAATGTCATTATATCATCAAAAAATAACTTTTTTATTTATGGTTTTTTAAAAATTATTCATTTTTTGTTTCAAAATTTCCATAGTATTTCTCATTACACCGCACTAAAGGATCGCGTTTATAATGCTTCTTAAATAATATTCTTAAAATTTTTTACAGAAGTTGTGAGTAAATTATTTGTAAAATATAATTTCTTTTTTATGTTACATTTTAATTTTGGATATACATGTTAACAATATTATTTTATGAGTAATACAATTGATTTTTCAGAAAGAATTATTTTTTGCAAAGTAAAAAATAGTATTCCTCTCAGGAATTCCATGATGATTTTGTAAAAGTATTTTCATCTATTTAAAAACCATATATTGAATAATATGATTAATTAGGATTGGTATTTAATGATATCATGTGCCATATTTAATTAAATGATTTATCATTAGTTTGAAAAAGGATATGGTATCTTGATATCATTCACCATATTAGTCAAAATGGTTAATGATTATGTTTGTGTATTGGGGAATGTTATTTGAATTTCATATGTGTATGTGTTTATGTATTCCCCATTCATATGTGGTATTCACTGGACATATTAAATTATGGGTGGTCCCACTATTTCCCCATGACGCATCGGTAGGTCTATAGAGGAAAATAGTTTTGGATTTGGTCGAGGCCTTACCCATTCATTTTTAGATGTCTTGGACAAGGCCTCAATGATATGTTTCAGATGTATTACATTATGAATCCATAATTTTTATATTATTAATTTAAATTCCATGTGACTAATCAAATAGTATAATATCCCATGTTATGTTTCATTCTAATTTGATTTTTATGGAAATATTTTATAGTCAATTATTCCTTCCATATTATGCTCATGTTAATGTTTTAATGGAATTTCCATTCAATTATTGAACATGACTTATTGTTTTTATTATTAAATTATATATTACTATGTATTACTAACAATAACTAATAATATAATATCAACCATTTCTCATGGTTTGTTTTTCCCTTGGATATGATGATTTATAATATGAATGAATTTATGGGATAATCTAGGTCTTCTAGGACCTTACAATGGAGTTTCTATGTGGTATTTCAGATCAATCTGTAATGTAAAGTTCATGTATATAATATTTATCCCAAAATTATTAAACTAATCATTCCTTTGGGTCTTGAGACTCATATCTATGAAAATTTATAAAAGTAAGGCACCGACTCTAGGCTATTGGGCTCAGGGACATTAAAATTGTTCATTGTCAATACTTGGGTAAAATATTCACTATAAATTTATGGACTACATACATAGAATTATCTTTTATAAATGAATTAATATTCCAGTGAGGAAACAACCAACAAATTTCCACTATCATGTAATTATAATTCTTTGTTAAATATGACTCACATTCATTTTTTTATGATTCGTTATAATAAATTACTAGTCTCATACACTACATGACTTAAAATTATGCAAAAAAATCATAGAACATGAGAGTTAAAAACTCCAATTATATATCTATAGGAAATTCATAGATGTTCTAGTGGTAGAATAACCAATAAACCCCCCCTCTTAAGCTATGAAAATTTTAATTTAATGACCATGACATATGTCTAGGGGAATTACCCAAATTATAGTCCTCATATTATTTCCAAAATGAGATTACTTTACTGTATAAATTTATTTAATAGACGATATAAAAGATAACATGTGTTTAAAAATACAAATACTTTAACGATCCCCATGAAATAAATTGGGAGACTCCCCCATAAAGAAATATGAAATTTAAATGTAATTTTCATAACATGTTCTTGTAGATATTCCACAATTTACATTACTATTAATAGAATCTACATGAGGTTGGATTCCAATCAAAAATAAAAAACCTTAAAATTTGTCTGTTTTGTTGGATTTAAATGGAGAAATGGTTGGATAATATTTTTGGGAAACTACTAGGATGATATTTAGGGTATTAGACATGTTATAGTAGCTTGGATTGTAGTGGGAGGTGATAGATATTTCTTCTTGAAACCACCACCACCCATAAGATGTCAGCACCAGGTAGATGGAGCTGGAGGACAGGGGCAGGGAAAACTGTTTGTGGTCAAGGCTTGTGACTGTAGGGCTCTACGGAAGACTCAAGGTATGATATGTTTCTTTTCTACTCTAGATTACATAATGATAGTCACAGGTTCAGGTCATTACTTCCTATCCACATATCATGTTCGATACCATGAGATTCTGGTAGAACCATTGACTCATCCCTTACGCTTGGAGACACCTACTGGAGGAGACTCAATCAGCACACATCTATGCTAACATTGTAACCTTATCTTTGGATGAAATAGTATCAGTTGTAACCACTCGGTGTCATCATTTATGATTTATGATTTCATAATTGATATGGATTTGTTATCTTCTTTCCATGACTAGATTGACTATTTTAGGCTAAGGTTTTGATGTGTCCACATTGATGGAAGAAAGTTTTCCTTTTTCCTTAAAATGGTTTCCCATGAAGCCTAGGATGGGATCCTTCAGTAGAGGCTTCATCCAGTCACTCACCGGTTACCTAGAATGTCCCTTATTGTATCATATGTTATGAGTTTCTTGTTCCCATTAGTATTGGTCGAGTATGAGGATGTATTCTCTAAATATTTTCCAAGATTACCTTCTCACTAGTAGAGATCCATATATATTGATTACCAGTTTTAGATGACACTTATATCTATGACAACATATCAAACGGATCCCATAGTGCTTCATGAGCTGAAGGATTAGTTGTAGGACTTGTAGAGGATGGGCTTTTGGAGACCTAGTGTTTATCCCTGTGAGGCCCCAATTATGTTTTTTCAAAAATATAGACAAGAGCGTGAGGTTTTGTGTGAACTACCAACACTTGAACCAGATGATTGTGATGAACATTTTTCAACTACCAATGATCGAGGACCTCTTATATTAGTTGAGAGCGGCACTTTGATTCTCAAAGGTTGACCTCAAATCAGGCTATCACCAGCTGCAAGTATGGAATGAAGATATATATAAATGGATTTTAGATACATCTATAGTCGTTAATATTACATGGTGATTCCATTTAGCATGATAAACACCCCATAATTTTTCATGAGACTCATGAATCAGATATTCCATCTTTTTTTAGACTGGTTCGTGGAAATCTTCATCGAAGATATCATTGTGTAATCAATGTTCAATAAAGAGTACACAATACAATTAAGGATTATTCTATACGTACACCAGGAGAAACATATTTATGTGAAACTATCAAGGTTCCAGTTCTGGATTCATGCTATCCACATTCTGGGATATGTTATATCTGCATATGGGGTAGTTGTGCACCCAGGAATGGTTTAGGAAGTGTTAGCATGGGAGCCACCTAGGATCATGTAGAATGTGTGTAGTATCCTTTGGTGGAATGCACATACCATATATTCATACTAGATTTATCAAGCATATCTGTAGACATGAATAATTTTAAATTAATGGGGAAACCGTTCATATGGAAAGAGAAGTTCCAGTAAGCTTTTCAGTATATTATAAAGAGTTTGATGAGTGACCCGATCTTGATATTTTCAATGGATAATGTTGATTACATAGTATTATGAGGTGAATTTAGAATCATGATCAGTTGTTTTATGATGAAATGGAATGTGGTGATTTCCTATAGTTCCCACCAGCTAATACAACATGAGTAGAACTATGCGACCTGTGATCTTGAGTGGCAGTGGCAGTCTTTTCCTTGAAGATGTGATGATACTACCTAACGGGAGAGTAGTTTACCATCTACAATGATCCTAAGAGCCTCAAGTATATGTTATCTCATAAAAATTAGAACTCGATACAGAGGTGGTTTCTAGGGTTCAACCATGATTATGAATTTTAGATCATCAATACTCTTGGGAAGGGGAATGTGGTGGAATATTATATTAGAAGGAGATTGAGTTTGTGATTTATAGACAAGGGACCAAAGTAGTTGGCCGCATTATATTTATCGATGTGGTTGGAGATGAGAGAGATTACCTCTTCTACACTCTAATAGTGAGTCAGGGAGGCACCACATGAGGATAAAGATAGCGAGACTCTATGTTCATAGATATCTATAAGACATTCAACTGATGGATATTCTCAAGGTGGGGAGCACATCTTTCTTTTCAGAGGACGAATGGTTATACTAGTTATCGTGCAGGGGGAGGTTCTAAGGGTGTTTCAAAAAAACCATGTGTCTATAAATCTACGTGTGGAAAAAATATACGAGGACCACCGATGTTAGTTCTAGTGTCAAGGAATGAAGAAGGGAGTTGCAGTGTTTCTCTCTAGATGACTAACTTATCAACAAGTGAAGGCTGAGCACCAGGTTCTAGCATGTTTTCCCCAACCCATTGAGGTTCCAGAGTGTAAGTGGTATGTGATATCCATTGACTTCGTGACATTTTTCCACACACGTCTACGGTACACAATTCCATATAGGTGATTGTTTCCCAACTCACAAAATCATCCCACTTTTTAGATATCCAGGTGCAAATTTTTGGAAAGAGATTGAGAAGCCCCTATGTGCAAGAGATAGATATGCTTCACCATGTTCCGTAGATAATTGACTCATATCATGATGCAAGTTTCACATTCCAATTGTGGAAGGGATTGTGGGGGGAAATTGGGACCTATTTACGCTTGAGAATGATGTTTCGTCCCTAAACTAATGGGCAGAATGAGAGTACTATTCATGTTTCAGAGGACATACTGCATGCCTGCTTGTTAGATTTTGGCCATTACTGGGAGGTTCACCTACCATTGGTGGAGTTTGTGTATAATAATAATCACCGCTCCAATATTGGTATTGAACCATTTGAGTCTATATACAGGAAACCATGCTAGTCACCACTTTATTAGAACGACCTAGGAGAGTTATCACTCCTTGGCCCTGAGATGGTGTGAGCTACTAATGAGAAGGTGCAGATCATCAAGGATTATATGAATACTACATGGAGCTTGAAGAATTAATTTTTTGATAGGATATAGAGTCCATTGATGTTCAAGGAAAAAATATCATGTGTTCCTTCGGGTCTGACCTCATCATGGATTGTGGAGATTTGGATGAGGTGGCTAGTTATCTTAGACGTTCATCGGTCCTTTTCAGATATTGAATAGAGTTTTCTAGGTGGTGTACCACATTGATCTATCGATGTAGTTAGAGTGTGTGTATGACGTCTTTCACATGTTTTAACTATGGAGATATGTGTGTTACCCATCATACGTCCTTGAATTGGGAGTGTGGGACACCGATGTTGAGGTGAATTTTGTGGACGTAAAGCCCTAAGGTAAAGATAATTTAATGTCCACAATTTTTATTTGAATTATTTTTATATATTATATGGAAGAATTTAAATACTAGGTATTTAGATAACATGTGATTCCATGGTTCTCTATTCCCAGAAAAATTTATTGAAATGTATTAATAATTAAATAGCACAAACGAGAAATTTTACTAAGAAAGTTGAATAACATCAAAATAGTTTCCAATATTGGAAATCAGAGTGCACCGTTTTGTTCAGAGCATTGAATTTATCATTGGTGAGACGTAAAATTGGTCGATATAGGTAAAATGTGGAGAAGGTGAAACAGAACATTACGAGAATAAAAATATTTTTTTAAAAATATTTTCTATGATGAAATAATGTTTTCTTTTAAATAGTAGATCTTTATGAAATTCAGGGTTGTCACCATAACCGTGAAATTTCACTAAGATATGGTCAAGAACCCTCTAGACCAAAGAGGATGATAGAGATCTAGATCAGGGATTGTTCTGGATGGATCTACAGTGACAATCAATCCTCAATAGAAAATGATCCATAACCTAGGTAGGGTTTTTGTTTTACATCATGGTTTATCCTTTTATTAAATTCAACGATGAAAATAGGCCAACCCACGAATAGGTTGTCTTGTAGTTAGATCTTTTTCCTGTTGGATAATTATTGAGGGATTTATATCAGGAGATAGGTTTATTTTTTCCTCTTCATTGATTCGTTTAATGATTACGAATCAAGAGCATCATGAACAAGGACAATGTTTTTTCATTGGCCATTCTTGTGATTATATCAACCTCGTTTTTAGTGTTCTTCATTTTTGGGCCCCGGTGGAAATAGATATACTATTAGGGAGGCTTCAAACTTGATAATACCCTCATATTGGAGGAAATCTGTCAATAGAGTCCACATATTTGTAGATCAGGACCCATGAAACACAGATGTAGAATAATTTTAGATTATTTAGCACGGGAGGAGGTGTAGTGGTCTGAAGAAGGGGCTGCCAACTTCCTGGTGCCAGTGCTGCACACTACGATCGACCTACGCAGACACGCTGGCCAGGCCACATGAGATTCTTGGATGTCGGCCGTAGGATGAGGAAACCGACCACCTGTGGTGGAAATGGGACACATCAGTCACTGAGGGCATCCATGGGGTGAAGGCGTGGGGCACAGTTTAGGAGATCCTTGCAAGAATTGCAGGTTGAGTGGTCAGTACAAGGAAATGATCCTACGGGGAAGGCCATATAGCCCAATAAGCCCAGAAAACCAGGTTGGGCCAAACCGGGTTGGGACGGTTCGGGCCGGATACTGGTCAGACCACCATCAGACCCAGGTATGCGGTTTATTTTTCATCAAACTATATAACATTCAAATGAAACATCTGATTAATGACTTATATATGGAGTTGGGACCCTAACATTGAGGTGGGCCTTTTGAAACCTACAGTGGGTTTCACTCGGACATGTTTTCAGTGACACAATACATTTACTCAGGCAGTATTAAGGGTCAATGGACATGATGGTTATTACCAACACTCATTGTGTACTCCATTTATAAGGGAATTGATTCTCTCCTCCACCATATCATGAAAGAGTATGATTAGGGTATGTTCCATCTATTTCTTCCCGAAAGATTGGTCATTATAATTTCCTAATCACATGTGTATGAACCCTTCCGCATGACATCCTATATAGAGTTATTGGAATCCCCTTTGAGGCCCGATGTGGGATCCTCTATTCATTATCATCCCATATGTAGACTCTTTAGTATTGATGTGACCAACCCTATTAGGCATCAATCCTCTACATATGGGGTAAATCGAGATGATGTTTTTGGTATCACCCCATGGATTTGGTTTAATCATCATATGATATATCAAATATCTCTTTAGATCTATCCGCTTATATCTCTTTGATGATGGTTCCCAACAAAAAAAATTTCTCGGATGGACGTCATCTGTGATATCAGACAAAGGAGTGTGTTCTCCTATATGAATTGTTTGTGGAATCATCAAATGGAATCCCTAGTGGTGGTATGAAGTAGTTGTGGATTGTCACCTAACTACATGCCTTGGTTTTGATAAATATTGACATTATTGTTATACGCTATAGAAATTTACTTGTATAGAGATGACTATTTCTTTCATTGAGCATTGATTTTTTGTTTTTGTCTGTTCTAGAGATTATTGTAATACTCACCCCTATGTGGTGTTTTCCATCTTATGTCATTTCATACTGAGTATTGTTATGCTCACCCCTACGCTTTTATGATTTCACATCCATTTCAATATTTATATATATATTTTGTATTTACCTAGAGTTTTGTTTCATGAATCACCATATACATGTTCTTATAAATTTAAATTTTTTGGGGATTCAAATTTGGTTTTCAAATGTTGACATTCTAGATGTCAATTTTGGTCATTAAATTTTGATAGGTTTCAGATAAAATTTCTCATACAATGGGATCATAATAATAATAAGAACAGTTATTTTAATGTTTACAAAATATGTATAGATGAATGATGGTTGGGGTCACATTTCATTCGTGAATGCAATGGTAAATTTTATATCTCATGAATCCATAAGGGAACACAAGTGGATTTATCCTAAGTCAAAGGGTAAACCAGAGGATTTATCCTATGTCAAGTGGTACACATGGAGATATATCCTAAGAGATAGCTTACACTAGAGGATTTATCCTTGAAAATGGTATATATGATTATTATCCAAAGGCCAATGGTACACAAAAATAAAATATAATGCCCAAAAAGGTAGTTTATATCAGTCCTTCTTTTTGATGAATTTCATTATGGGTATCCATAACATATGATTTCAACGATTATATTGATTCTATGCTCTTATGTCATAATATTGTGCCTATGACTATTCTTCAATACTCATAATTATTGTCTCAGGATTCTACACACTTTTTCAATGGTCAATATTTAATTATCTGGTATTAAAAGACATTTTTAATGACTTATATATAATTCATATTTCTTAATGTTCATTTCATATGATAATTATCACATGTTCATTTTTCCTTGATTAATTTAGATATATTCATTGATTACATGAAGTAATGTTTTCCCTTACTAAGACATCGAGCTCACCCTTTTCTTATGTTTCATTTACCTATGCTATAATAATGACTACAATATATGGGTAGTCTATAAGGATGTTTATCATGTTTTGATTATGTAGAAATACTATTTTTTTTAAATATCATTCCTAAGTACATGGTTCTAAATGACAGTAAACATTATGATAATTGGATTATATGACTGACAATGATATGTAATTTTTATCAAGTATTTATATTATAATATAATAATTTTTTAATGAAACATTCAATAATATAGTGTTTCTATATAATGTGTTTTAGCACAAGATCTATGAATGTGTGACTGGGCTTCCTCTTTTGAAATCAACGTATGAACTAGTTGTATATTAGTATTATATTTTCTTATCTATTAGGATAAGGGAGAACTACTAAAAAGAATACAGATATTTCTAAGGGATATTTTTAAGTATATGATATCATGCAGTGGTTTTAGAAATGTGTATATTCTGTGATGCCCTAGAAATTGAATCATACTCTATATTCTCGAATGTGGATTGGGTCCTAGAACAGATGCACCTTGGGTTATTAACATTAAAAATGGCTCATTGAGTATACAATCAATTGCTAATCACACTCAAGATCTGTGGTCCTAAAATTGTGCACCATGGTAGAAATTTCCAAGGTATATAAATTGGTTATTGACGTTATCATTAAAAAATATAAATAATTAAAATTTATAGGAATCTTATTATATGTTTTCTTGGAGAACCTAATAAAAAATTATTACATAAAACCATATTAAATTTAGAGTAGTGATTTGTTAGTCTAATTGTAACGACCCAATGTTTTATCAATGTAAATTTCCATCTTAAATAAACTAATATAGTTACATGAAATCACAAGACAATGAACCAATAAGTACTATGTTACTTTAAAACATAATATTGTCACTTCTTGTGATTTTAATTTTATAAATTTGAGAGACACAGTTGCGATCAGTACGAAGTTTGGAGTCTGACAAGACAAAATTAATTATTGGAGAATAGTAACCTACCCTTATTAATAGTAACATACCCTTATAGATAGTAATATGAACATTATGAATACCAAATCATCAAAAACAATAGTAACCTCACCCTAGAATGTATACATAAAATTTAGGAATCTTATAAGTGATAATACGATAATAGTGGAATCATTGGTATTTTTGTTAGTAATCAATAATTAATCGAAATGAATAAATTAATTTGAAATAAAATTTATTTGCATAAAATCTATTCATAAATTAATTTTATTATTTCTTCAAGTATTAAGATAATTTTATAAGACGTCACATAATTTTTGAAATCATTATAAAATTAAATATAGTTTTAAAATTTGTATCATTGAAGTAAAATATGTTTTTAATAAAAAATTAAATTAATTATATTTAAAATTGTATTTTATATATATGGATTTCATTTTTGGATTCTACATGTCAAAAATGGTTATGGGGATTTTTTTGGGTATTTATAAAATACTTGAATATTTGTTTAATATTAAAATACATTAATTTACTGTATAAATACACTATAATTTTAATCCTCTATTTCAGACATCATAAGTTTTATAAGCACCAAAATACATAACTCAGATACAATTATTAGGATTTTGGTCATTTATTCATCACTATTTTTTATCTTGTTGATAAATAATAAAATGATGACTATATTATTGTGAAAACCCCTCTCCCCTCCACTATAAATGCCACCCCTCCTTACCTCTTCTCTTCACTCCTCTCATGACTTTTTCCTTACCTAAATTATTCCCAATTCTCTACCCATGATCCACCCCCCGTCCAACATCCCTTATTCTTTTATAAAATCCAAATCACCTCCCTATAAGAGGATCTCAATGAAGATTGATTCAAGAGGTAAAGTCCACTTTTCAATTCTTTTACTTTCTTTTCAAGTACCTTTATTGTATTTTCTATCCCTATTTATCCCTATCGAAAATTTATGAAATCTCCAGTACCATATATTTATTATATTTTTGTATGATCATGGGATAATTTTTTATCTTCCCTCATTTTAACTTCCTTTATTTTAGTAGAAAAAACACCTTGCGAGATGTGTTAAATTATCACATTGAAGGACAATGGGTTTCCAATTTCTGTTACTTTCTTAAATTATGGTTATGACACCATTTTCCTGGTTGAACTATAACATAACATATATATTATTTATCATCTTTGGTTCTGATATTTCTTGTAAATGTGGTTTTAATTTATAAACCAAAACGTGTTCATTATGGTCAAAACCACCAATTAACCCAAAAGGTTATCACTACAGTTTTACATAATGATAAATCTTTACTCCAATAATCCAAATTAAATTTACAACCCTGTAACATTCTAGACGTTAAATAACAAAATATAACTCCAATAATGGACAAACATCCTAATTTTTAATGATTATTCATTCATGTATTTAAATTGATCGTAAAAACCAAGAAAAAAACATACCCAAACTATAAAATTGATCCTCATAACCAATGAAAGTAGTTATGAATGAACTAACAAATGTTATACTAAATAATTTAAATGAAAAATGGGTTCTGGTGTTATTAATTAATGATCTTAATTATATTATTCATGTAATGGATAAAAAGTGGAGAACACCATCGAACTTAAGGTGACAGATCCTCTATATTTCACTTTTATTGAAGAATACCCTCTGTGTTATGCCCTTTTAGGTGTAATCCATAATAATGGGGTATGATTTCATGACTACCCCAAATATCCCTCATGATTTAAATGTGATTATAACCCCCTTTCTATCTCATTAATCCCTCTTAAGTACACCATGTACCATGCCGATAATCCGTAAGGGATCCCACCCGAACATCCTTTGTTCCTTCGCGTTCCCTTATCTTCATTTTACCAAAATAAGGTTTCCCTATATTTAGATGTGAATATAATAAATTATGTTTACATGTACAAAATTACATTATGAATAACATTTCACCATTATATTTTGGGTAAATATATGTTTTTTTATTTTATTCCCTCCTCAATAGTTCCTCATAAGCTATCATGATTCGAGGGAACTTCCTGAATTCTAACCCGATTTATAGTTTACACTATCATCTGTTTAAATCCACAATTATATTTATAAAATATGTATTTATATTATGAAATCCTTATTCATTTACATATAGTTTTATATAATGTATTTTTCCATTTTCAATTTAAATGATCTATCGTATTTTTCATTAAAACCGCACAAAACTTTTTTAAGGCTAAAATTTCACAAATATTTTTGTTACATGTTGTCAATTCTAGTGGAAATCACTTACCATGTTACTAGACTATATTCCCTAATGAATACCCATTTATATTTTAGTTACATTATTTCATGGAAACATTTATTATACAATTAGTTTTTATGCTTTATGAAATGATTGTAGTGCTCTATTCTTTCTATGGGTAGCACATATGTTTATGTAAGATTTGTTATATATGATTATTTATGTAGAGAAAATATTCATGAAAATATAATATGGGTGAACATAGATAGATTTCCAATGAATAGGGTAATGATTAGTCTCATGAGATGTTATGTTTGAAGGTCTAGGCATTTTTCCTTGTCTTATGCTACCATATGAGATGGTCATGGCGATTAGCCATGGCTTGTGCTACCATGTGAAACGGTCTTGGAAATTGGATTTGAATCGTGCTAAAGTCATGTTTTTTATTTTTTCCACATTATTATGACTCCATGTTTATATTATTCCATGTTCCTATATTATGATTCATATGATACATGCCTTTTTATATATCTTCATGTCATGCCTTTTATCCCATGTGCTAATGATTTTTTGTTATGATTATTCCCTTACTTGGATATTTAGCTCATCCCTTTTTAATGTGTTCCACAGGGTACCATATGAAGATGATTGATCCCAATGGAGGTTAGAAGCTCAATTTGAAGATTAAATAAGGAATTTTTTTATATAGTTCCATGTTGTCAGTTTTAGATACCTAGTCTTCCAAAACACTATACATTACGACCCTTGGCTTGTACTATGATATCTAATTGTGCATAAAATCATTTATTATTATATTAAAAACAATATGGTCTCTATAGTTGGTATCATATGATGGTCTTGTTATTTTTGGAAATCAGTAATAGATCACTTTAGTGAGAACCTTAATGATGAGACTACGTATAAGAAAAAATCCCAATATTTTGATAAGTATAATGTAAGTGGTTTATCATAAAAACACATCCCCATATGAATAAAAATAAGAACAACTGGATCTGGAATAGATGTATCTTGGGGTAAAACCCAAAAACACTTCTTTGAGCTAGACTCAAATGAGAATTGGTGAACGAAAACGTGGCTTGCTGCACTCTTGGTTTGACACTCACATGGGATATGATTTTCTAAATTCATGATATTATTAAAACCCATTATTAATGGAATAAAACAATATCCCATAATAATATAATTTATGAAATATATGAAGGATAACCCGGATTGAATCCTATGGAATCACATGTTAGGATATACTTCTCATTTACATGTTTATACTCTTATGTGCAGAGTTTCCTTTTTTTATGATCAATAGCTCTGTATTCAGGCCCTCTAATTGTAGTTTTTTCGTAGATAATGGAGGGAAATAGATGAAAACGTTCAAAAAAATCAATTTGATAGGGAATGTAATGATTTCCCTAAAGATATGTCTGATATGATGGGAATGGGTGCTCAAAACTTCATGACAGTACTTGATCAACAGGCTCATGTTATGAATATTAAAATGAATCATGTGGAACACCCTCCCCCTCTAAGGAAATAAATTTTTTCCATTGAATCCTTCTTATGGAAATGTCCTCCCACATTTAGTGGATCTTGTGATCCCATCCTCATGTAATAGTGGATTAAATCAATTGAAATGCTATTCTTTGTCCTCTATTCCTCATAAGAAGAGAAAGTTGTGCTATTATTATATCATTTTGGTGGGGAATATGATCAGTGGTGGACACTGTTCAAGATTACGAATCCCCAAGAGAAGATTTGAATTTAGGGATTGAGAGGAATTCAAGAAAATGTTTTTCAATAACATTTCCTTGAGCCCTCTATCTCAAGATGGAACCAGAGTTCCTCAGACTTAATCAGAAGAAATATGAGTCATTCAGGACATGTGAAGAAAACATTACAAGACTTGCAAGGTATGAATATGAATTTTTCACGGACAGCAAAAGCATGGTGGATCACTTCGTTAGCATACTAAAGATGAGTATATGAAAATAATTGGTGATTCGATACATCGACAGCTATGAAAAGATTATATGTTGTTCACTCATGGTAGAAATAGAGATCAGAGACTCTTTGTGGAATCATGGGACCAACAAAAAAATAATTTAACGGAATCTAATGTGGGTGCACTACTACAAACACGGCCTATATCTGCACTAAAAATGGCCTTTATCAGCGCTAGAAAAGCGCTGATAAAGCCAACGTAGATAAAGGGAGGGGGGCCCTTTATCAGTGCTCCGAAAAGCGCTGATATATGACCCCTTTATCAGCACTAAAAAAAGCGCTGATAAAAGGGGTCTTTTATCAGCGCTTTTTTTAGCGCTGATAAAGGGGTCCTATATCAGCGCTTCCTTTATCAGCGCTTTCGTTTTAGCACTGATAAAAGTTAAAAATGTTTAAAAAAATTAAAAAAAATTTAAAAAATTAAAAAATAGTGTCAATCGGGGGGCTTTTATAGCGCTTGAACCCCCCCCCCTTTACAACACTTTTTGGCCCCCATACAACACCCCATGCACCACACGCACCCCCTCCACCCTTTAATAGTGCTTGCTCCAATATTCCCCATGCACGCGCACCCCTGCCTCCACCAGGATTTGAACTCGAGACCCCCCCCCTGCGCGCCTAAGCTCTTACCACTACTCTATTTTGATTTGCTTTCCAATTCATGATATCTCTCTATATAAATATTTAGTTTTTTAGTTATATTTATTTGTATAGTAATATATATTTATATTAATATATATATTGTTATATTATAATATATATACAGTTATATTATAATTTATATAGTAATATTAATATATATCTAGTGGTATTAATATATATCTATATATATATATATAGTTATATTTATTCGTATAGTAATATATATTTATATTAATATATATATATAGTCATATTAACATATATATAGTTATATTAACATATATATAGTTATATTAACATATATATAGTTATATTAACATATATATAGTTATATGAATTTATATTTATATAGTTATATTAATATATATAGTGATATTAATATATATATTTATGGTGATATTAATATATATATTTATAGAAATACTAATATATATATGTGGTTATATTAATATATATATAGTTATTAGATTAATATATATATATATAGTTAGATGAATATATATATATAGTTAGATTAATATATATATATAGTTAGATTAATATATATATATAGTTAGATTAATATATAGGTATATAAATATTCATATATTTGTATTTTCAATAAAATGGATATTGGTTATTATTTAGATAAATCTAATATATTTTATATGTAAATATGTTTAATTATTTATTTAAAAAAATTAATTTTTAGGTGCGAATATATAAAAAATATGTACATATAGTTATATATTTGATTATAAGTATCAGTTCATTATAAAAAAGGATGAAATTTCAAAGACATAATATCAATATGAATGTAATACCTTGGAATAAATTTAGTCCCCGCCAGGAAAAGCCAATAATACCCCATTAAACGAGTATGAAAATTCACAAAATGCTAAAAAATCTGGGTACCCCGACAAAAAACTCAGTTATGTAGGCATTCTGGGCCTCTTTTGGCCTCGAAAAACGCTTGACCAGGGTTTTCCCCGGGTAATTGCGACGTAGAGCTCATCGCAGGCTTTGATTTGATATATGGTAGAGCTCAAACGGACACCCGGATCAAAAGTTATGGCCGTTTGAAGTTTGAATTGCATTTTCAACATATTTTGGATCTTTTTTTAATTTTATTTAATTTTTTTGGTCCTCAATTTGTTATTAAATGACTATTACTCCATAATGATTATCAAAATATTAATTAAAAATATTTTTTTAATTTTTTAAGAAGTCATTTTCACTAAATATCTTATATATTAAGTATAATAAGTGTAAATGTACATTTATACTTATCTAAAATATATTTAAAAATTATATATTATATTTAGATAACAATATAACTATATTTATATATTAATATATTAATATATTTTTAATTTTTTTGAAGCTGACCCTTTATAAGTGCTAAAAAAAAGCGCTGATGAAGGCCCCCCTTTATCAGTGCTACTAAACAATCGCTGATAAAGGGGGGTGCTGCGAAAAACTGTTTTTATGGTAGTGTTGGTTCAAACAAATAAATTCCATGATGTGAAGAATATTGATCATCCTAAATAAAAAGAATGTGGAAGAATCATCTTGGGAACTCTCTAAAAGAAACCAGAAATTGCTTCAAATGTGGAATGTTGGTACATCTGGAAAAAAATGACAAAGAGATATGAAAAATCCGACTAATCTAGAAGAAGAAAGGATGGTTCAGATAAACACTCAACCAGTGTTGCAATGTGACAAATTCCAGGAAAATGGTAATTATGCAAACAATATCCCTTGACCAATGGTTTTAAATGGTAATAAACAAAAACCTACAAGGCTCATTGTAAGGGATAATGCTATCACTAATTTTGAAATGGAGATGGAAAACGACGTGGTGAAAGGTACGCTAGTTATTCCTTCATTAATAGTGAACATACTATAAGATTATGATTCCCAACATTCTTGTATATCTTACATGTTTAGTTAAAAAATTAAAAAACCACCTAATGATTTTGAGGATAAGTTATATATGAGAATAGAGAATGGGGAAATTATTGCATCCATGGTTTATAACTCCTCCCCAGTTATCATTTGTGTACAAAACCTCCCAGAAAATCTCAACATACATCCATTATTAATGATCAATGTTATATTAGGGATGGATTTGATATCTTTATACAAAGATAACTTCAACTGTCAAGAATGGGAGATCACACTTCACATCCTGAAGCATCATCCAATTTTAAACATGTGTATGGAGGAAGATGAATCTCATTATAAATAACTGTCTCAAGTGTGGATATTTTTTTCATATGAGAACGAATTTCTATCTAACATTATTGAGTCAAAGGAGAGAATCATTCTTGAAGACATTCCCATCACGAGGGATTACAATGATGTTTTCCCTGAAGAGATTCATAGTCCCCCTCCTGATCGAGATGATGAGTTATTAATTGAACTTATTCATGGATATCTTCCAATATTAAGGACACCTTATTGAATGGCCATATTAGAGTTGGAAGAGATGAAGAAGTAGTTACAGAAGATTCAAGATAAGGGTTTTATACGCCCATGTGATTCAGCATTGGGTGCGCGAGATCTCTTCATCAAAAAGAATGATGGATCAATGCGCCTCTGCATTAATTATCATGATCTCAATAAATCAAAGATAAAGAAAAAGTATCCCCTCCCTCTAATAGATAACTTTTTCAATCAACTTCATGTGGCCATTTATTTCTCTAATGGGGACCTTCATTTGGGATATCACCAATCAAAGGGGGGAATAAAGATATTCCTAAGACTACCTTTCAAATGAGGTATGGACACTATGAGTTCATAGTGATTCCCTTCATACTCAATAATGCCCCATCGATTTTCATGGATCTAATAAATAGTGTATTTAGATATTACCTCATTAAATTTGTGGTTGTCTTTATCGAAAATATTCGGATATTCCCCAAGAGGAAGGAGGAACATGATGAGAATTTTAATACCATGTTAAAGATATTGTTTAAGGGAGGAGATATATGCAATGTATAGAAAAAGTGAGTTGTAGATGGGGATTTATCATTATTAGGGATTGTTATCCCCATCCAAAGTATATCCGTGGACCCTTACAAGACATTTGCGATTGAACAATGGCCTTGGCCAACATCTATAATGGAGATCCACATATTTCTGGGTCAATACGGGTATTATTGATGATTTTTGTAAAACATCTCTTGATTGTAAATCCCAATTACCAATCTGACATGGATGGATGTAAAGTTTGTCTGGACTCACGAATGTGAAGATTATTTTAAGTAGTTGAAAAAGAGGTCGATCACTCTACACATACTCACACTCCCAAAAATTAGAGAAAATTTTGATGTTTACAGTGATTATTAATAGAAAGTATTAGGTTCCATAGCAATGAAAAACAATATAGTGATAGCATATGCCCCAAGGCATCTGAAAATCAACGAGAAAAACTATCAGACGCATGATATGGAGAAGGCGGGTGCGATGATTGCTTTAAAAATTTGAAAGCATTATCTCATTGGAGTGAAGTTTGATATATAAACTAATTATAAAAATCTTCAATTTATATTCACACAAAAGAGCATAATATGCACCAGGAATGTTGGATAGAGATCATCAAGGATTATGACTCATCAATCTACTACTATACCAGTAAGGAAAACAAGGTAGAGAATTATCTATGTAGAATGGATCCTGCATCATAATCAATAATGAGAATTTAAAAGGATCCAATCTTCTTAGATATTTAGAGGATGAATATGGGTATCATTATGGGAGGAAAATCATCAGTCCATTCTCAAATGATTTCTCAACCGTCTATCATGGAGTAAATAAAGGTTACTCATTGAAAAGATGTGTAAATTCAAAAAAGGGTGGAAGCCATTAAATATGGGAAATCCTTTGATTTCATAACTAATGAGTAACAAGTTGTACAAATTGGGTCATTATTATGCTTACCATATGATCCATATATATAGATGGAGGTAATTAATGATGCACATGGTTCAGCCTTCTCTATCCACCCAGGGAGCACGAAGATGTATCAAGATATCCCACAGAAGTATTGGTTGGACAATATGATGAAAGTGATTTTTGAGTATACATCAATGTGCCAAGTATGTCCACAAGTTAAGGTTCAAATATAGATGTCTAAGGGAATGATGAAACCACTACCCATGACAACATGGAAGTGGGATAACATCACCATGAAAGTAGTGACTAGACATCCATGGACATTAGAGGAAACAATGCTATATGGGTCATTGTAGATGATCTTACAAAGACATACCACTTTATCACGATTCATGAAGAATTCTCATTAGATAAAACTTCATGGATATATATGAAAAAGGTGGTAATGATAAATAAAGTACCACTATCTATTGTATTCGATAGATATCTGAGATTCACCTCGAAATTCAAGAAATGTATCCAACATGCTCTAAGCACTGAACTAAACATATATATGGACTATCATCTTAAAATTCATGTCCAATCTGAGAGAACAATTTAGACATTGGATGATTTTTTAAGATCGTGTTATATGGACTTCAAAGGAGTATGATACCAACATCTTCCACTAGTAGAATTCTCTTATAATAATAGTTTCCACTCAAGCATCTGAATGACACCATCCAAATCCCTCTATGGGAAATGGTGTAGAACACTATGGTGTTGGGATGAAGTCAGTGATCTAGAGATGATAGGACTTGAAATGGTCGGAGAAATGGTGGAGATGGTGTAGACCATTCAGCATCATATCAAGGCAGCCCAAAGTCAACAAAATAGTTATGTATATAATCGTCGATGAGACCTTGAGTTCAAATTTGGAGACATGGTATTTCTATGCATATCTTCAAGAAAAAATGTCATGAGTTTTGGGAATAAAGGGATGTTATGTCCCAAGTACATTGGCCCCTTCGATATTCTTTATCATGTCAGGGATGTGGCCTATCGACTCACACTTCCACCTACCACGTCCAAAGACCACGATTTCTTCCATTTATCACTCTTAAAGAAGTACATTCCAGACCCTATACGAGTACTCTCTTAAGAGGTGGTACTGTTGAAAAATAATCTGTATTATGAGGAGAAGACAATGAATATCATGGATTATAGAGATAGAGTTCTTTTTTACAAGACTATTCAACTGGTGAATGTACTATGGAGGAACCATATGTATTAAGAGGAAACATAGGAAATAGATGACATAATGAAGGAAAAGTACATGCACCTATTTGTGGTAAAGAATCTAAAATAATTTTGAGGGTGAGTTTTCATAAGGGGGGAATAATGCAACGACCCAATGTTTTGTCAATGTAAATTCCCTTCTTAACTAATGTCATATCATCATATGAAATCCCTACAAAATGAAATACTATGTACTATGTTACCTTTAAACCAAATATTGTCACTTCTGTGATTTGAATTTCAAAAAAATTACATACATGTTTGCGATCAGCAAGATGTTTGGAGTCCGATAAGACAAACATATTTTTTCGTGAATAGTAACTGACTCTTATAAATAATAATATGACCCTTATGAATAGTAATTCATTCAAGAGAATAGTAACCTCATCCATGAGTGTATAAATTAAATTTAGGCATCATATAATTGATAATATGACCATAGTGATATTATTGGTATTTTTGTAAGTCATAAATAATTAATTAAAATTAATTAAATAATTTAAAGGAAAATTTATTTTGTTAAATTTTTTTCCTAAATTAAAAATTTTATGTCTTCAAGTTTAATGATAATTTTATTCTACCTTATGTGATTTTTGAAAGCATTATAAAATTAGTTATTGTTTTAAAATTTGTATTTTTCAAGTAAGTTATGTTTTTAATTTAAAATTAAATTAATGATATTTAGAAAATTATTTTTGAAAAATGGAGTTCATTTTTGGATTTGACACATATAAAATGGTTAGGATGATTTTTTGGGATTTTTCTGAAATACTTGAATTTTTTGGACATAGTAAAATACATTAATTTACCGTATAAATAAATTATAATTTAAATCCACTTTTCATGACATCATAAATGATGTAAGAACCCAAATATAGAACTCAAATAAATTATTACTATTTGTTTTCATGTAATCATCAATATTTCTTGTCTTTTTGAGAAAAAATAAATTAATGAATATACTATTGAGAAAACCCATCTACCCACCACTATAAATACCACCCATCCTAACCTATTTCCTTCACTCGTCTCAAGCCTCGTGACTTGCCTAAATTCTTCCCAAATCACTCCCAAATATCCTGCACCATGTCCAACAGCCTTTTTTCTCTTCAATAGTCTAAATCAACTTCCCTTAAGAGGCTCCCATGGACGATTGATTCAAATGGTAAATTCCTCTTTTCAATTATTTTACATTATTCTCATGTTCCATTGTTTTATTTTCTATCATAAACCCTAACAATCTAAATGTTATGAAAAATACATAACCCTACATGTACTGGAATGTTGTTATTATAATGTGATAATTGTTTATAATATCTCATTTAGACTTATTTTATTTTAGTTGTAAATACACCATCTGAGACGTGTTAATTTAACATATTCAAGGATGATGGGTATCCAATTTCTATTACCATCATCACCTATGGTCATGAATGTATTTTCATGGATGAACTAGACCATTTAATATATATTATGTATAACTTATGGTTCTGTAATTTCTTGTACACATGGTCCGGATTTATAAAATAAAAGGTGTTCATTGTGGTCAAAACAACCAATCAACCGAAAAGGATATCACTAAAATTTAACATAATGATTAATATTCACTCCAAGTAACCAAATTATATTTTAAATCATGTATACATATAGATTTTAAATATAAAAATATTACTCCAATTATAGAAAATCATCCTTATTTTTCATGATTATCTGATCATGTATATAAAACAATCATAGAACCCATGAAAATAAACGAACCCAAACCATAAAATTAAACCTCATAACCAATCAAAAAGGTTATGAATGAACTCAAAAAGATTATAATGAATCATTTAATGTGAAAATAGATTCTATAATTATAAATTAATGAAACTAATTTTATTATTCAGGTCATTAATATCATGTGTAGAACATCATCAGCTTAAGGTAAGGGATCCTCTCTATTTCACTTTTAATCAAGAATGTCCTCAATCAGATGAACTTATATGTGTAATACCTAATAATGGGGTATGATTTAAAACCTCCCCCATACATCCCTCATGATCTAAAAGGAATGAGAAGATCATTTCTCTCACATTAATCACCCTTATGTACACCTAATACCCTGTCTATAATCTATAAGGGATTCTACATGAACCTCCTTTATTCCTCTGGGTTGCCTTCTATTACTTTTAACAAAATGGTGTCATCTTATATTTTTATGAGAATATTATAAATGCTATTTACATGTACCGAACACAATTGTCAATACTATTTAATAATTCTATTTAGGTTATATACGTTTTTTAAGTGATTCCTTCCTAAATACATCCCGATAAGAAAACATGTTTCAAGGGAACTTCTGAAATTCTTACTCGATTTCAAGTGAAATATATCTTCTGTTTTAGTCCAAAATTATAAATAAAATCAGTTTTTTATTATGAAAACCTTATTCGTTCACTCCAATTTATATATAATGTTTTTTTCTCTTTTTTATTTTAAATATCTATAGTATTTTCTTTAAAACCGCATAATAATGTTTTAAAGCTAAAATTTCTTAAATATTTTTCATACATGTTGTGTCTTCTACATTACATCACATATTATGATACATTCCTTTTTCCCTTATGAATTTCCATGTATATTTTAGTTCCATTATTTCATGGAAACATTTATGATAAGACCATTTTTTATTCATTATGACATGAATTTGTTACCCAATTATTTCCATGGGAAATCCTTATGTTTATGAAAGATAGATTATGCATGATTCATTATGTGGTGAACAGATTAATGAAATGTTATGATGGGTGAACCCAGATAGCACTCTAATGCATTGTGAAAGTTGAGTCTCATGAGACGTTTTGTGCGATGGTCTTGGCGGTTAGCCTTTTCTTTTTCTACCATGTTCGACAGTCTTGGTGGTTATCCTTGGCTTGTGCTACCATGTGAAATAGTCTTGGATGTTAGCCTTTAATCATTCTAATGTCATGTTTTATGTTTCTTTCACATTATTATGATTCCATATTTATATAATTACATGATTTTATGTTATGATTCCATATGTTACATGCCTTTTCATATATCATCATGTCATTCCTTTTATCCAATGCCCTAATTCATTGATCTTATTTTTATTCCCTTACTCGGCTATTTATCTCACCCTTTGTTCATATATTCCCCTGAGAACCCTATGAATATGTTTGAGCACAATGGAAGCTAGAAGGTCAATTTGATGTTTAAATAATGAAATATTTTATTTACTCCCATGTTTTTTAGTTTTATGTACCTATTATTCCAAGAAACTAGACTTTACGATCCTTGGATTGTACTCTGATGTATAGTTATGCTTAAATTCATGCAATGTTATATGAAAAAGGATAGGGTAGCTATACCAATTATATCAAAATGGAATAGAATGTATAATAGTTTTAAATTAATGTGCCATTAGAGAAGAAATTGTAATATTGTGGTTATGTATTGACAATATTATTTAATTAAATGTTTTTGGGAATTATCATAACCATTTTATTCATATAATATGTTTTGAAAAGATCATGAAAATGAGGTATTTTAATTTATTTTAATATGAACTCCTAAGGAATCATATTTTCAATAAATGGATTCCTATGCATACTATGATAATTAAGTTGAAGATCTCAGTAGAAGATATATCATTATTTTTGTAAGGATCCCAAATATTCTTAGATTAATAAAAAATATTTAAAATATAATATAAGAAAATTAATAAATGTGGTGGAGAATATTACACCCCCTAAATTTTGAATATAGTAATTTTTTTTCTAAATTAATAATATATTTGATAGTTGGAACTCATGAAACAAAAATCATTATAACACCATGAAATTTATATTATAATAATATTTAATAACCATAAATCATATAATAAATAAATATATAGAATTCAAATAGATAATTCATACAAAATATTATTTAGAATAATTATTTATTTTAATATGAAATTAAATTAACATTTTTTTTCAAATATGTATTTTAAATTTTATTTTCAGTTATAAATTAGTAAATTATTGAATTTTATTTTTAATAATTGATGATCATTTATAAATTAATTATTTTTAAATTATCCTAAGGTTATTTATTGTGATGCTTCTAAAATAATTTGTTTTTATATTACTGGTAAAAAATATAGATTTTACTAATAACATATCTTTCTTGAAATCATCATAAAATAAAAATGATTAAAAATTAAATTATGTTTTTATAAAAATTAAAATATTAGTTGAAAATAATTCATTTCAAAATTATATTTTTAATTTCTGGGTAATTGATATAATAATTTACCTTAAAAACTAATTTTATCCACATATATTAGGATTCAGTTTTCATGACGTACATATATTATCTATTCAAAAAATGGATTTCATATTTAAGATGAATATTTTAATATTATGTAATAATTACAATTTTTTCTTTTTGAATAAAAATATGATTACATGGATTAAATAAAATTGCATTGATAATTGTAATAAAATTAATTAAATCAAATTTCATCACATTATTGGAATAATTTTTTTCCAATAAAATGTATTGAAATATTCTAAAAATGAATCTAATATATTTATTAGAACTATATATATACAAATTTTACGTAATTTAATTGGATGTTAATGATATATATGATTTATAACATTTAATATTGGAATAAAAATTTTTATACAAAATGACATTTCAATATATTCAATATTTTAATTGAAAATTTAATTTTCTCTTATTTAAAAATTTAATTATATTATATGGGTATTAAATTTTCATTAATATGTAAAAAAATTAAAATACGGATGACATTACTATATTAATAAAATAAAAATTACATGGGAAAAATCAAGTAACCCTAGCTAAAAAATATAATTGAAAAATGATTAAATAATGCAGTGAAAGGTTGAAAATATTGTAATATGTGTTTTTGGATATTTATAGAAACTATAACACTAAAAATATACATTATATACAAATTATGGATCCAATCACAATTGAATTGAGTGATTCAATTATTGATAAATAAGGTGAATTCATAAAATGTCACTATTCCTCACTTATACAAGGATAAAAAATGCACCCCTTAATTGAACCCTTATTACATTGAATTATATCCAAAAACCCTATGAATTTCCACATAAATTAATTATCTACCATGTTCCTAATTCATGATTCTCGACAATTTATCATGAGACATTCCATTCCAATTATATTTATAAGATAATGTTTTGGTTTCCGACATCAGTATTATTCATTGCCAATATGTTTTAAACAATATTAACTTCCAATAATATAATAACTATAAAAATTTCAGAACCAATGTAACATTAACACAATTATGTGTAATTATATTAATTAAACAAACCTTATTTATTCATTGTAATCAACAAATAAAAATAAAAGAATGTTTTCAAGTATATAGAATATCTCATCATCAATGAGACAAGATCTACTAGTTCTTCAAGAATAATTTTATGGTTGGTAAAAAGGATAGATTTGACAATTTAATATTAAATATATAAAAAGGAATAGATTAAGAAATTATTATATATCATATAACACCACTATCTCTAATATATTGATATATATAATCATTAATCAGGTATATTTTGGCCTACCGACTTCATGAACAATGAATTTTATTTTTCATTACCAACATTCATTACTATAGTTATGAATGTACTTAAGGAATACATATGATAATTTTTAAATGATTAATCCTCATTATAATTTATATTTACTTTATATAAAACCATATCCTCACTCGTAAAATAATTTTAGAATGTTTTTACTTTGGACCATTTAAAAACCAAAGTGAATGATTTAATAATTTTTATATGGTCAATGATTAAGGATTTTTTAATAACAATAATATAGTAGAATTATAATTCATTTAATTGATTTTAGTTATACATGAAAGATTTAATTGATATAAAATATTTTTATCAATTTATAATCAATCGAGCAACAAACATGTGGAAACTAATTCCTCAAAAATTCTATTTTTACAAACCATAAACATACCTTTTAATGAATTGTAGTGGGATATTATAAAAAATTAAATAGCCATGATTAAATTAACTTATTTAAACATGGATTGAATAATTAATTGTTAATACAAAATAATTGAATACTACATTATAAAAATAGTATAAAATAAATAATCAGTGATTCTTGACTCTATTTATAAAAAGAAAATATATGAGACTAATATATTAATAATATATGGTTATAAATGAACTGTATAAATGGAAATAAATATTAAAATAAAATTGAATAAGTAATTAGTATATTTATGTCTATTATATAAGATGATAGCATGTATTAAACTAACCCATAAAAAAGTTATGTGTTTTTTGAATTATTATTAATTCCATGATATATTATAGATATTATGTATAGTAATTGATATTTTATGGCGTCTTAGAATTCCTATATCAATTATTAATTACTAATATCCTTCAATATATTATACTATAATATTTATTTAATGTAAATAATATCTATATTATGTAACCATTATGGTATGTGTTTTTTGAAACATGATTCTCATTCACTAAGATATTATTTTTATTCGTGAATTTATTCCATAGAATTTGGTACATTAAACAAATTTATTTTATTATGTGTTGTTATATTAATTTTTTGGGATTTAAATTTCTCCCACATAAAGCCCTATACTAATATATCTTCAATCAAGAATTCTGATAACCATATGGGATTCAGCTAAATTGAATTCCCATTATTTTAATTATGATGTTCATCGTTAATAATAATTCGTATACATTTGACAAATTATTATATTTAATTTTAATTATTATTGATCATAATTTATATTTGTGTAAAATAATGTTTTCAACAGACTAATATTTATTATAGATTTCATTTCAACAAAAGAGCATCATTTTAATGAAAAAATGACACCCTTTTTAGAGACAATAATCATCCTTTTTGAATGATTCTTAATTAAAAATAAATAAATTTTTATTGTAACTTAAAAATATGTGTTTAATCATGTTACAATACTACTTTACATTTCTAATTTTCAATGGGAAAATTTTCTACCTCTTTTTATTATGTGACTTTTATTCAGTGGTGTTTCAAAATTTTCAATGTTTTTTTATATCCATTCAAAATAAAAAAATTTATCTTAAACTACAAATTCATTATTGAATTCCATTTTATATTTTAGGATAACTATTATTGAATTTTTTTTTAAAAGTATAAATTTATAAATTTTTGGAACGTCACCAATATGAATCCATTATGTGATTTTCCTAGAGCAATTTTTTATTATTCATTATTAGTTATTAAAATAAATAAATTATTTTTAACATCACCATTTTGAAATTCGTATATATTTTTTAAATCTCCACTATTGATAGTTCCTTTTAAAATTCAATATTTTTCAAATGTGTACCCTATACCATTTCAAAAAAATCATTTTAAAAAGCGATGAGAACATAACATTTTATTCAAATTTTTTTAAAAAATGTTCTGATATATTTTTTATGATTTCACTTAAATTTCAATACTTCTATAAAAAAAATTAGTTGGAAATAATTTATCAAAAACCACCACATATGCTTTTTTTGAGTTTTCCTTTATGTGTTACAAATTGTTTGGCACTAAATATTAATATTATTGATCTAAATTATTTTTGGTACCATCTATACATGTTATGAAAAAAATTATTCAATCCATTTCTTCTTAATGATGTCTTGACTTCTAATTTCTAGTTTTTCCAAGTATGTATCACAGAATTATGTATGTGGTCATATATATCCATAAAATTTATTAGCAATGTTTATATCTGAATTTTTCAAAAGGAACTCATGAGAACCTATCCTACTAAAAAGGGTACAAAGTTGAATTTATCCCATGAAAAATTTAACATGTGGGGATTTATCCAAGGATTATGTGCAAACAGGAGGACTTATACAAAGACAATGGGTACAGAAGAGGATTATCCCATGCCCAATGGTACACTAGGGGATTATCCCTATAAAAATAATGTACACTGGTTTTGACAACACAATTAATATAAATAATAGATAAAAGTACTTTCTGATTAATTCTAATGAATTATATTTTTTACACATATATTTATTATAAGAATATTATATAATTTTTCAAACAAAAAAGGGAATAGTTTTATTCATACTAAATTAGTTTAAATAAATTATATTTTTTTTAAACATGGATTTCTAAATTCAAAATGTTAAATTTTAGAAAATTATATAATTTTTTATAAAATCATGTAAAAATATTCTTAGAGTTAATTCAGGATAATTTTGTCAAAAATGATTATTTTTTACTTAGTAAAAATGAAAATTTTTAACAGTTTTATTTTCATTTATTTTACACAAAATTTAAAATTTTAGATATGATTGGATTTAAAATTTAATTTTTTTTATATTCAAAAAATCAATTTCGTTGGGATCATTATAACATTATTTTTGTATACATACTTTTTATACAATGAAATGAATTTTTCTTGAATGAAATGTTTCATCGCATTATTATGATTTTTTCCTCAATTAATTTCATCCAGATATAGAAATTGAATTCCATAAAACATGATCAAAATTTGGAATAATCATTTCCAAAAAAAAATTATTTATTTCATCTATCATTTTTTAATTATCATGAAATTATTTGGTCAAAAAGTTATCCAACATGATAAAATTTAAAAGGTATTAAATATGTAAAACTAAAATTACAGGGATTAAAATTAGTTAAACATGTATAGTTATTTTTTAAAGGAATTATTTGGACCCTATATCATCTCATATTTTTTATGATTCACTTTGGAGGAACATTCATGAGAACCAAATTAATATTTTTTTATCATTTTGAAAGAATTTGTAGTATGTCTTTCCCCTAAATTATTAAAGGAAACCCCCACTACTATATTATCCGTAGTTAAATATACTACTAGCTTAGATAAATCATACCAAAATCTGTTAATTACATCATTAACCATATCCATGATTTCCTTTCTTTGATCATCATACTTTATGTAGAAGAATTTATGTAGAAACCTTAGGGGGGGTTTCTGCTAAAGTGGTATAGTTCTTTACCAAGTGTATTCATTTACATTCATATTTTAAATCAATAAAAACTATCTTAAAAACTTTCATGTCATTGAAATTTTTACTCTCATTTAATTTAAATTTATTATATTCATAATATCAACCTTTTTATCTACCTATCCATATGACACGGAATTAAAAAATTACTTGTCACTATGTGAAGACTAAAACAACATGAGATGATGTTTTTCCTTTTTAATTACCAAATATTATGGAAGGTCATAATAATTGAGAGAATTAAAAAATATGATATATATTATATAAATTTCATTAATAAATCGTTAATAAATATTCTACTTCATTCATTAACATCAAATGGAATACAAAAACATTGCATGTGCTTATGTGCAGAATAATTCCTCAAGAACTGATTTACTTAGTTTTTCATAATATCCTATAATGTATTTTATATATAGATAAATATAATGAAATAATATAGCATTTGTGAAATTTATCATTAATCAATTTTAATATTAAACTAACATTATATCACTCATGTTCAATGAGAAATGGAAATGTTACTCCTGTGTACATATGGATTACTGTCTCCATGTTGTAACATGATTAATTTTCTTCAACTATCTTTCATGGATGGATATTTTTGTTTAAATTTCATAATTATAACATTTTTATTATTCAATATATGATATACTCAGGATCCCTTTGACAATGTTAAACGTTCCTAATCCATAAGTATCTATTTCTTATAAATAATTTACGTGAACTAAATAGATTATGTAATTATGAATAACATGGAAGTCAGAGAAACAATTAAATAATAAAAAATTATAAATTTATTGAGGATGTAAATAATAAAAAAAATTTATTATTCAGGATTAAACTGTACATATGTAACAATTCGGGCTCTTGGTAAGGGACCTCGTACATTAAATCCTCATTTTAAATGTTTCATATAGTCAATTTTTAAGGCATTTTCTTCCAAAACCATTTTAATAAATTATTTAAATGAAGTATTTGTCTTGAAATTTTGGAACTATCAATGAAATATTACATATATTTTGAATTTATTTTAATGTTTTCCTAAATTAATCATTTTATATATTTTATATAGAATTTTTTAACATTGTTTATAAAAAGGCAATGAGAATGTTATATTTTTTTATAAAACATTACTTCCTTCTCCATCAACCAAAAAGATTATTATTTTTTACATCCATTACAATATTACATGTTTTTATCAAATATTAACCCTTCTTCCATTTTTCCAGTAATCCATGAATGGTCAGAATAGGATCACTGTGATCACTGATAATTGGATAAGTTGAGTAAGTGATATTCAACTTTTATGCCTTCTTATATAGGTATACACATCAAAATTTTATTAACTAAATATGTCCATGAAAAAAATAACAACTACCATCAATAATATGAACACAAGTATTTATAGGGTTCAATACTTCGTAAGAGTTCTTAGACATTGGGATAAATTGGACGTAATCCCAGACCACACAAGATACATCAAAATGATAATTTAGGTTTTCATTATAATGAGGGAACATATATTCACATGAATAAAACTATTGTCAAATTATAATGCATGTTCTCCTCAATTAGATAAAAAGTATTACAATATTTTGCAAAAAAAATTGAACCATCAAAAAAATGATTTAAATAAATCACTGTTCTTCTTAAATCCATCACAATTTCAATCATTCGGCTTCATATTCACCCTATTCAATCTCTTGTTATGTAATGTGAAGTAAAATCTTCCTTTAAATATTCTACAGGATACCCTTCTGGTCCCGTCTTCATTTAATATACTTTTTTTGATTAAAATCATTTTTGACCATTTTTCATATTATATAAATTCAAAAATATTCATCCAATAATCTCTACAAATAGTTAATTTGATACCAATATAATCCCTATCCATATATTCACCTTTTTATTTTAAATATTTGAAACAAACTAATAAAAAACTATGTTTGGTATCTTTTTACCTGATGCCTCCAAACAATTTTCATCATTCCCATTCATCACAAATTCCTTAAGAACAAAAATTTCCATGAATACTTCTTGACAAAAGAACCTAACTTTATTTGGGTGTCTAATTTTTGAAATTTTTGGGAGATTTATCAACATTAAATTCATGATTTACACACAATAAAATGAACTTCCCTCCTAGAATCAAACATTGATTCACTTCATTAAAACCTCCTAAACTTTTAGAATATTTAATTTTTACCTTACATCAACTAACATCCGAAAATCAACATTGAATCTCAATAGGAAACCGTCCAAGAATGTCATCCTTAATCAAGTCATTCCAATATAAATTTCCAAACATTGAAAGATTATATCAATATTATCACATATAAAGCTATATAAAATCATATTAATAAAAAATCAAACCTTATATCAAAAAACATCATAACATTTATAATATACAATGATATATTAAAATAATGTTTCTTTATGTCATTGTATGAAATTTATTGAATGATTTCCCAACACATTTCCTTCATCTGATAACCTATTTCTGAAACATTCAACTATATCCTACAATAGAAATCCTCTATTTGTTGATTTTCATTTAGAAACATACATTTGATAACAACATATTTCCACATTGAACAACCTTTCATGAAATTAGGATCCTTTCTATAAATTAAGTTGCATATCATTTAAAAAAGATTTTTAATAGATGGTTTAACACGAGTAGTGAAGGTATTGGGGGTGTTTTTGGAGTCCATAGAATGATAATTTAGGAATATATCCTATTATATGATGTGATCATGGCATGAATACAATTAGTATTAATAGTGTGGAATAATTATTTATCCTCTAGAATGTGGGTTCATTGTTGAGGAGACCATATTGGGTGGGGCCAAAATACTATGTGGCATGATCTCCCATTATAGAGTGTTGAGTTCATGGATATACATGATTTTTCAATTATTGTAGTTGTCGATCGAGACTGTGCATCCTAGTTCACTCTAAAATAGAGGGAGATTCATATTTGGCCCACAGTTTTCCAAACATATAAATAAAATAATCACCCATTAAGAGTGGGGGAATTCCTAGTTATCCCCCTTTGAAATAAATCATTTACCCCCCTTATTTCTCACCCCATTCACCCTCTAGTACCTAGGACAACAAAAAATATCCTCCTCCACCAATATAGACATTCCCCGTATTTTTTTCATTTAGAGAGTATTTTATTGGGAACAAATGCTTCATGTAATTCATCAACATTGTTTCCAATCATTTTATAGAAGAGACGTTATGTGATGTTTCCTCCCCATAAAAATATCTATAATTCTATCTTCCATTATATTTGATTATTTTATGTTAATGATTTTTGGGCTATGATTAAACGATGGGTACAGTTGAGCGATTTTCAATGAGCTTGAGGTAGGTGATCTACGTGACTTCTCACATAGTAATGTTGAGTTATATGTGTATTTTGTTTTTAGTATTAACTACCTTACTAAATTTTTTACTTTATTGATTAATTTAATATGGGATTTAATTTATCTTTAAATACCATATATGGACCTCGTTGGGTCTATTGATGATTTGATACAGGACTGAGAGATACCCATGGGGTATTCCAAACCCTTGTAAATGGGGAAATATTTTGGTAAATAGTCAGATATGATAATCAAGAAAGTGGGTGGGTTGTGAATTTTAATTTTTTATTTGGGAATGGAAAATGGGATAATTAAATTGTTTGTACGATATGTTTTTGTAATATTCCATTCTAATCTATGAAATGGTTGAAATGTTGTGCTTTGGATTTATATCCTACCATTTTATTTAAATGAAGGATAATTTGTTTTAAAAGGGGTTTTATTCTTTATAATGATGTGTGTATTTTTGGGATGCCATAAATGGTGTATTTAACTGTGTTTTTAAATTTGTATTGAATTTATAGTAGGGTTTCTTTAGGGTGAAAATTCACTTTGGGATATATTAAAAGGTTTTGTTTGAAATGAAGGACAATTCCCAGGTTTATTTATTTTTAAGTGTATGATTCCAATTTTATTGGGCTTCTTTACTCTAACATTTAATGAGAACCTAGTTTTTTGTTATAATAAATGATTTTTCTTTAGGGTCTATTGGTACATTAGTAAATGAATTGAAAATATGATTAAATTTAATTAATGATTATCTAACAATGACATTTGGTAAATGTTATGAATAGGTTATTTTATTGAGTATCCAGTTCCATTATTCAGGATAGACTGGTTATCTAGGCCTCACCTATATATTGAATGACTACTATTCTATGACTAAATATCCTCATTTTTGGGTTAGGGTAGAAAGATTCCCAAGGACCCAGTAATGTTTTTCTTGGTTTTGTAATTCTGATGGAAGATTTATTATTATAATTTTGGTATGGTTTATGATGTTGAACTAAGTCTCTATGCTCCCAATGTATGGTAAATATATGGTTACCTGGGCTAATACACCACATTGCAGCTATCAATTGGAATGATTAGTGAAAGACCCTATGTGACTGAAGATTTGTAACCATTAATGATATGGATTAGGAACCTAGCATGTTTAGAGTGCGTTATGTTGGTTGGATTGGACGATGAGTCTTAACGGATAAATTTTAAATAAAATTTGTTTATATTTGAAACATTATTCTATTTTTTAAATTTATTTACTAAATAATGATATATACATTAACTATTTCAATGTTTATATATTTATTTAGACCATGTTCATGGTTTCCTACTGTGCTTTACTCACACCATGACTGTGGCACCATGGAAATTGGGTACCAGAGCTAATTTTATTTGTTTATTGTATTGCCTTTGAGCAGGGACCTGGAGTTTTTAATGTACATGATAATGTATTGAATCATGGGATGTTAGTATTGGGTAGTACTTGAGACCATTTTATGGATTATTTATAGTTTCAATCTTTTGGTTCATTACAATATGACTACCTGATATATTTTTTCTACATTCATTGTTGAAATTATGTTTCACTTGGTTTATTGTGGGCCCTTTCCTCTAATCATTCTATTGTATAATTTAATTTTTTTCTAACTACTTATATGATTTGATCTATTTTTATCCTCAAATAAGAAAGTATCATCCCCCTATTGTACCATTTCAGAAGTGCACTTCTAGTGGGCCGCCACTAGAATATGGGGATGTTCCCTTGAGTAAATTTGGTGAGCTTTCTTGGTAGACTAGTTACAGTTGATAAGGGGTCAGGGATTTTGATAGTTTTCTCAGAGATGTGGTCTTCTATTATATTATTTGGTCATGGTATATAAGAGACAAGGATCTTTTAATGGATTTTTTAATGATCACATTCTTTGGTGATTATATCCAAAATCACTTGGATATCCCAAGCATCCGTGGGCAGGAATTGATGTCATTTTTGGTCCTCTAACAGTTGTTAGATACTTCCACCTCAATTGTTGAACATGGATTTGATGTTATTTATTAATGTGTTTTTATATCTTATCTCAGTATGTAAATAGATGGTGTTTGGGTCATGCCTCATGCTAGGCATGAATAGATTAAAGGCTCATCCTTATGTTCCTTATGATTGATAGTTCTATAGATTTTGTATTATAGTATTATAATCTCTTGTATGTCGTTTATACCTTTTGATCATTCATTGATATTTCTTATAATGAAAATAATTTGAGATATGAATCAAAATAAAGACAACAATTTTTAAATGATGATTGTATAAAAATATTTCTAAATGTGTAAATCATTCGGATAAATTTTGGTGGATAGTTTTTTAATTTGAATCCTTAGGTCATAAATGGAATTGTGTAATTTAGATTGGAACTGGTAAATGACAAAACCTATAAGGACACTGGAAATTAGTTTAACATGTGTTGTTATAAGACCCTATTTATGGGTTTTTTGGGTAGTGATAGTGTCTTAGTTTGACACATTGGATATGGTTTGTGAGGATTTTTTAGGTTTAGATGTGTGATTAAAGGTATTTCATTAAGGAACATTTTGTTGTGAGTTGACTATAGGGTCGTGAGGAGTTGTTTTTTAATTAGGATATGGTAACCCATGTGGGTTGTAATCATGTCGGTTTTATTTTAGAGCATAAATATCAGTGTCCGGGTTTATAGTGAAAATATATTTCATTGTGTTAGAATCATTGTTGAACCCTGAATAAATGTTTACATGGGATAATATGAAGCAGAGTGTTTCTTAATGGGGAAATATTAAAACACGTGGGTAGAAACATGGTTGAGGATTAATTTCTATGGCATGGATGAGAGTCTTAGTGACTTTGCTGAATACTGTGTTGGTGGTTTCCATGCGTTGGTCGCTTCTGAGTTCAAGGGTCACCTTAGGGGAGGATGATCAATTATTGGAGGTTCTATGGAATGTGATGAATGAGTGGGTGCTTCGGATGTGGAATCACATCACAATGGTTATCCTCAAATTTTGGAATATGTTCATGTTTATCAATGTTGTTCATTTACATTGAAACCCCTATATTATTCTAGTTGGATATAAATTCAGTTTCATAAAAGGAGAGATTTTTAGGGATCCTAGAGATATGGATTTCATGTTGTTTATACATGAATCTATTTTGATCCACGATGGATGACATAAGGATGGGTAGAGAGAGGATTGATACATAATGTCTAATAATGAAATCTCATAGTGTGAGTGAAAAATTGTGGGATAGCGTTTCAATGAAGGTCACCACATTTTATTGGAACATCAAGGATTCCTCATGTTTGACAAGGATGAAAACCCATAAAGAATGGTTAGTTTTTAAAGTAATATTTTGAGAATAAATCCAATGATTTTTGGATCCCGTAATCTAGTGGTGAGTTCAATGAGTGTTCATGTGATTGTTCATGACCTCGAGGGTACTGATGATGTCCACATGTGGTCAATTTCTAGAAAGCCACGATGTAATTTGAAATGGGTTAACATGTGGCTCGACATAAGAACAATTCATTTTCTGTGTGATCATAGTGGAAAGTTCATGTCTTGTGATAGATTATTTTGTTTTGGATTTAGTGTTTTTCTGATATTGTGGGTAGGGAACCTGAACAAATTTATCAGGTTAATGTGTCCCTAAAGATGGAGGTAACTTCGATGATGTATCAATTGTTGAGGTATCATTAATGAAATATTTTTGTACATCAAAAATCTTTAATATTATCCATGTATCTTGACTTCATCATGGGTACACCAAGAGGTAATTTTATATTCACCAAGCTAATTCAGGTTCTCATCTGCTGAAAAAATTTACATCTTGAGGGTTTAACCCTCAGATAATGTAAAATTTGGAGCACTGTGGTGGGTGGTGAACCTATGGTCATATCCGAGTGAAGATTATTTGGTGGAAATGCTTTGGTAAATGTTGAAGGCTTCATTCAGGGTAGAAATTATTGTATTATGGTTAATGATTCAATCTTAACATCAAGTGAGTGATACATAGACATGACCACTTGCCTTCTCAGTGATGGGGGAATTATTTATAGTCATTTCAATTTCTTGGAAGATGTCATGAAAAGGACACTCCAATGGCGGGGGAAATTTTTAGTCATAAATATTTTGAGATGATATTTGGTATGATTTAGTGGAATCACAATTCTAATGTGGAACTTGTGATTTATGATTTTGGATTCCACAGGGAGGCTAGGTGTGCCTCGTATGTGGTGGTTGATCGAGACCACTGTTGGATTTAGTATATGGTATGTTCTAAAATAATTTTGGTCTTTATATTTCATGTGTGTGTTAGTGCGTGAAGAAGTGGTAGACAATGGTTTGGGTAGTAGTGGATTCTCTATGTATATAGTCATACTAGATGATTGGGATAGAATATGGTAGGTGAATAAGATTATGGTGGTATTCATTATGGTAGTAGGTGTCATGGATAGGTCAAAGTGGTAATGTGCCAATAGTGGGAGTTGGGTGTCTCAGGATAACATGGTTGGGGATTTTCTGAGAAATAACTTAAAAATGAGAAAAAGTGGTATGTTTTAAACATCCATCAATGATATTTGGAATGAAGTGTTCCATTTGTAAATTGAATTAGTTATTCTAGAAGAAATCTATTATCTTTAGTTTATATATGAACAACGATGGTGGGTCCATTCAAGGGGGATTTGAGTTAATTATGGATGATAATATTTGATGGTGTTCCAATGGAGGTATCATTGCGGTGATTTTGGAAACACATCATGAATGATGTGGATGTTGGGTTGAAGTCATAATGGTCTTTTTCAATGTTGGGGGTTCCAAACACTAAATGTTGGTGGTTGTGAGATCACGTATATGGTGGAGAATCACCACAGCGTGGTAATATATGGTTGATGAGGGGAGGAGTGATATATGTTGGATGGGCTCAGGTGAGTTCCCTCTTGGTGTTTCAGTGTTGGAAATGGGTGGTAGACCAGGTTCTAACTCGTTGAGTTCATGGAGAAACATGTCATTCTTGGGGTGTGTTATGGGTGATTGGGTATGGAACAAGGTCGTTGGGCCCAAATTTGTGGACTAATGTTGGTCAAAGAATATGGTAGGAGAATCACATGATCCTTTGGGTGATACAATGTTTGATTCATCATCACGTTCAGAATGAAAGATAGCTTGTTAACCTTCTTTATCAGGGTTTCTGTGATTGTGGGGATATTCGGACTAGAGGTGTACTGAATGGATATCCCAGGGAAGTTTAGTTTTCTCATTGTATGATATCTTTAGTGGTATTCTGAATAAATTTCTCTTATATGTTAGTGATGATAGGTTTGAGGTTGATGAGTCCTATGTGGAGCATCAGTTTTGGGTTGTGGATCATGGCAGGAAAATTTCATCGAGGTATGATTGTTTTTTTCTTAGTGTTAAGATGGAATGAATATGTTCTTGAGGAATAAAGGTAAAAGACATCTATTATGTAGTTCTAGTATCCTGGATGTTTTTCCATGGTGATGTAGGGATGTTAGAAATTTCTGGTCAATAATGAAATAATATTATGCATGGAGGCAATAACCTTTTTAATTTTTAGTTGATGGAATTATTTCCAAGAGTATAGAAGGTCTTGGTTGTGTCTTGGGTGGGATTAGGGGCATTAAATGTAGTATAAGTGTCTAATATATGCTTAGACAATGATTGGAGGATGGTTTATAAAAATGATGTACAAGAAATATTTGTCCCATATAGGGGGTTGCATGGTTGACGGAACCATGAGGGGAGGACCTAGAAGACCATGTTCCATGCATACCTCTCAGAAAGAGGGAGACACATGTTTAGTTCATGTGTTGGAAAACAATTTCGTCAAACCATGAACTTGTTAAATGTGTGGAGGTTTATATCCCCAATTGAGAATTAATCGTTTCATCCCTTCTTTTTCACCCAATTAGACCCCTGACAGCTTGGGTGATGATCCAATGACCACCTCCTCTTCTATGGTTGGTTCACTCTTACTTTTATGCAGTTGTATTCTGGTTTTGTGTTAATTAGTGCTCTAGGTAAGTCTTCAAAACTATTTCCTTACATTTTCATAATTTGTTTTGGAGTTGTGTTATATGTCCTTCCAAATCACATAATCCATATTCTTCCAGTATATTATAATATTTTTTGTTCAAGTTTTTTTGGCTTGAATCATGGGTTGGGTATGGAAATTTATTTGTATACAATCTTATGGAATGTAGAATACAATATTTGACCCAAAATGTTATTTTTATAGGTTTTTATTTTTGTTCATATATGGATAATTACATATTTTATGTAATAATGAATATGGAAACTAAATTAGGCCATAAATTGAGTTGTGAGACACTTTACAAAACCTAGAGAATCCACTGATGATTTGAGACCGAGCTGATGGGTACACATTGGATAACCAAATACTTTTCAATTGTGAAATATTTTTTAGACATTAAGTTAGGGTAATCAAGAATATGACTAGTTTTAGAATATAAAATTGTTATTCGGGCATGGTTAATGGGATAACTGAAATGTTAAAATGTTAATTTTTTGTAAAATGCGAAAGAGGCTTTTGAAATGGTTTAAAATAAGGGTATTGAATTTTGATTTGCTCATGGTTTTTAATGAAGGATAATTTTTTTAAAAATGGGACTTTTCTTTAAATGAGTTATTGATTTCTATATGGTCAAAAAATGGGTTTTATGAGAGTTTCAATTGTTTTATTGACTTAATGGTTTGGTACATTAATTGTTAAACTTTCCCAATTTCCCTTTTAAATGTATTTGTTGTTAATGATGTCCAAGTTCCAAGTTTAGTTTTTTTTAATGAGGGGGACCCATGTTTTAAAGGGATTCATTGAGATTATTTTACATGAGAATAGGTTTTTAGTGTTTTATGCCCTCATTTTTTCTTAAGGGTCCTTTGGGACCTTTTGTAAATGAAATTAAATGGTGTGTAATACAATAAACTAATATAATGCATTGTGATGTAATAAAATGTATGTGTGGGTTATTGGACTGGTGATCCATTTCCATGGGTCAAGAAATAATTATTCTCTAGGCCCCATAGATGTATTATGTTAGTAGTGTTTTGGGACTGAGGATCCACATTTTTTGGTTGGGTTAGACTAATGGTCTAGGACCCACATATGTTTTTCCTGGTTTAGGAAGATAGATTGAGATATATGCTCCTAAATAAGCCATTTTTTATTATTTCAGACTGATGCTATATGAATACAATATATTGTTATGATATGGTTTCCTGGACTAATGCTCCATGGTTCATTATTTAATAGAATTGATTAGTAAACACCCCTTTATGACTGAATCTATCAAACCCTTAATGATATAGCATTGGCTATTGACATTCTAGGAGATAGTAAGGTTGGATAGACTGCATGATGGAGCTTAATGGATAAAATTGATTATTAATAGTTATTTTAAAGTGAAATATTCTTATTTTATGTTTTATTTATTTACTGCGCAATGATTATCTACATACACTAATGCATAAACTACATAATTCATTATAAAACATTTGAAGTAGCATACAATGTTTTTCTAAAACTCTGTTATAATGGACAGGGAACATGAGAACTTGAGTATATGCATCATTTTTTTGTTATAGGTTTAGTAAGGTGGCCTAGATTATGGTTTGTGCATTGGATAATGGGTTTTTGATTGTGATGTTAGGACTGGGTTGGACACAGGACCATGTTCATATTTTTTCATAGTTTAATTATTTTTTTCATTATTGTATGATGACCTACTATGTTTTCTGTACATTGCGTGATTATATTTTATATCACTTGGTTTATTGTTTTCCCATGCCTCTAGTCATTCCATTGTACTGTTTCATATGGTTGATATATCTTTTTATATTATTTATTTTGTGGTTTTTCTCTAATAAGTGGGTACAGTCTCCTCATTTAAACTTTATAGACCACGATTTCAGTCAGAATACAATGATGTATGAGGAGGAACACTTTCTTTCATGTGAAAACATGGTTTGGGTAACATTAAATAGTGTCTTATGGACCATGGTCTTACTACTAAAATCATCCATAATCTTTTCCATTTCAAATAATCGGGGAAATGTTTCATTGGTTGACCATTGTATAATGATTCTGATATTCCCCATCTGATGATACTACACACAACTTTTTATCCAATGAAATTAGAAGCAATTGATCAATTTAAATTCATACACTCTAATTTCATCAAATTATATCTTGATATTTATACATATAAATTTTGCAGTCTTCATACAACTCATTTCAGGGTCAAACACAATTCCCACCAACCTCAAAACATATAATATTATTCCACTGATTCGGATTCTTCATGAAATTGTATCCTATAATATAGAAAACTATAATAAATTTATATATTAAAAAATTACATATATATTACCTTAAAAATATTACCCTGTGACTTATTATAATGGGCCAGTAAGAATCACACCAATTATTATATAAACATTGTACATGTGTACCTCAATCTACACCATAAATCATAACCATGGGTGATGAATTTTTTAGTGAACATGATGTTTTAAGAATTAAAATTATCCATGAATCTCATGTTTAAAACATAATTTAATATTATATCCAATGGAACATATAATAATTTTTAGAGAATCATTCTACACCACACTCTGAAGGATTTCCTCAAATTGATGCACTCCATGTATTTTCCATGATTCATTAGACTTAATCTAATTATTTTTAATACGCAATAATATTAGTTGATTATGATAAATAGAAAAATAAACTCATTAAGAATTATTTATTCAGGAAAACCAACTTATTATTAATAACAAAATCATCTTCAAAACACATCAAAAACCTTTTTTCCTTAACGATGTAATTTTTATGGATTATGATTTCATCAAATAAATTCAAATAAGTAATATATTGAAACATAGGAAACCAATCACATATCCAAAAATTATAAACCTACGTGAGAGAACACAATGTATAAAAAATAACCATTAGATAATAATAACCTATTTTCCATAAGTATTTATTTAATGATATTTTTATAAACATCCTCTATTACCAGATCATTATAAGAAACTTATTAATATTATCTTCATTATATAAAAATATTTTTTGATTATGAATAAAATTCCATACCCAAATCAAAAATATATTAAAAAATCGAGACAATAAGAAATCACAAAAAATTTATTTAAAACCCATTATATATATGTTTTTTTTCTTAAAAAAGAAATGTACATACCAATAAATTGATTTATGATATATATTTTCCAATAAGTTTAAAACATTATAGAATGATATTTTGATATAGGGGATGAGTATTAGATAACATATCCTTTAGTAGAGGAGGTTTAAATTCCCATAATCAACCACATCTTCTGAAATGATTCCATTGAAAATGGTTAAGTGAAAACATTAGCAACTTACTAGGTTGTTGAAATAATATTTCTTTAGATAATTTGATTCCAAATATTCCTTGATGAATTATCATATAATGTCAATATTAATGAATTGATAATGTTTCCCTATATTATTAGTGACATTTATAAGAGTTTTGTTATCACAACACAAAAAAAGGGGAAACTATATATCAACTAAGAAATATTAAAACTGTGACATTATATACAATTATAGTGTAGCGTATTGTGTAGCAGATACATTGATAGGTTCGTGAATGCTAAAGGTTTATTAATTTTCTACTTTTTATTCCATCAAAAACCTCTTTATGTTAAAAAAAATCCTCCATATGTGGATCTTTTTTCAATAGTAAAACCCTACAAATCTACATTATCATAACCAAATTGATCAATCAATTCGGATTTGTAGTTTATTATTCAAAAAATAAAGTCTACCTTTTATTTAAATTTTAGTTACATATCCAATCATAGGATTTGATTCCTCTAGAGAAATTTTAATCCATTAACATATTGTAAAAACAAATATAATATCTATCCTTGATTATTTTGATAAAACATTATTCCAAAAAAACTTTTAAACACTGTATGATCATCATTGTTTCCATGAAAATAAATTGAAAACATTTTCCCCACGGAAATATTTTTGGAAATAGGTTTATGAATCATCCATGAATATATTTCTCAAAATTACCATAGAATACATCTCTTGAGATATTTATGTTTTTTTATTTGAGAGACTTATAATCCAAAATGTATTTTATTTGACCATGACTTAAAATTTTATATAACCACTTCATTTCGTTAGGGAAAATTACATAGGATTATTTTTATTTCACTGTAAATTTAGTTTCATCATTATAAATATTCACAAAAAGGGGGATGGATTGATTTTATTCATTGTAGATTTTACTATCAACACCCATTTCATAAAATTTGGAATCCTCAAACAAAAATAATGACTGTAATTGCAATCTCCCATATCATTCATTGGAAAATAAAAAATTATTCTTCTACATAAAGACTTATATTTCATATTTCATAAGCACTGATATGTATGTTTGATCAATATAAACTTCTACATTGATATGCCCATTATAAATATATTACACGACATCCCTATATAATGTCATTATAGAGAAATAGGTTTTATATTACATGGATACTACATATTTTTATTTAAATATTAATTACATTATAAAAACACACGCCTGATGCCGATAATAGAATATTTCATTCGAAATCATTGAAACATAATATTCTATTTTCATGAACGATCCTCACTGTCTCCCATAAATGTATTTCACTCTATTACAATATGTTAAAACCATTTTTCATATCCTAGGAAATAGTAAGATGAGAATGGGTGATTGTAGACGCTCGTTAGTAGTAATTAAATGATTTACATAAGAAGAACATGATAATAAGGTAATGAGAACATCATCATAATATTTGGAAATCATAACCTCCATATCCAATATCATATACATGTGTCATGGAATAAATATTGGTAGTTCATAATACAAAAATCATAAATAAGATAATGAAAATGATCTATGGAAGAAAATCATTGGCATAAATAATGAATGTTGTGACATACACATCATATTAAATATTATGAACATGTATAAATGGATATATGAAAACTAATTAAGTTGAGTTCAAGAAATAATAACACAAAATAAACCTAAATACATGAAACCAGGTAAACACTCATCATTGTGAACATGAAATAAATGTATATGAATTATAGTGTAATCATGTAATTAGGTTCACACATAAAATTATAAATAATTAATCATCTCCATGCATAAAATTGTGAACATGTAATTACATTCATGAACAACATCATATTTTTCATGGCTTACTACCATGTCTATCTTAGTGTAATTATGTCACTCCCCAACCCATCTTAGTAGTCAAGCTTCACTCCCAATACAATATTAGTAGTCAAGATTCACTCAAAATACTATCATAGTAGAAAAATATAATTACTTACCTAGTTCCACATACCATTCCATCCATGACTATCTCTTTATATATATATATATATAACATTACAAGACTCATTGGAGGGGGATATAGGTCCAATCTATCAAATAATGAAAATCATATATATGTGCGAAAAAAGAAAATAAACACTCATCATATCTTAACAGTTGAAATAAAAAGGTATTGTTAATATATAATCATATCATAAAAAATGAAAAATATATAGGATTTAGAATAATATATCCATTGCATAACATGTGAAAAGAAGTAGGTTTAATAAGTATAATATCATGGAATTCCTCATGGAATAGAAAGAGTTCTAAAAAAATTCATAAACATAAAACATTAATGATATATTATTAATGTTTTTTGTGGATTATATCCCCAGTAAATCTTTAACTATATCAATGTATGTCATCTTATATGGAGATGTATTTTTATTTGTCAGATAGAATATTTCTTAAGGAAAATAACCATTCATTGAAAATAATATTTTTAAAAATAAAAAATTCCGAAAATATTTGTCTTTAAGAAGTAATATTAAAAATAATAATTCAATAGTTACAATTAATTTTAACCATTTCATAAGTAATATAACATTCCCTCCATTAAAATTTCGTTTTTAAAACAGAAAACCTTTTGAAAACCTTTTTCAGTGACAATAGATCATAAAACATATAAAACAATATTTGAAAATCATTTAAATCAACTTTTTAATCATAAATCCTTTTCAAATAAAATTTATTGGTAACTAAAAAAAAATATCGATGAATTTGTTTTTTAATTTTTTTAGAAAACATTGTTTTTATGGAAAACAAATTCCTAACCAAGTATGGAAATAAAGTCATATTTAATTAAAAACATTTTCTTAATAATTTATAATAAAAATGATTGGTAAAATGGTACCTGTACATGAAGATATAATTTTCAACCATAATATTTTAAAATTATTTAAAATTATTGATAAATTGATCATGATATATTATCATTGGAACCATAATCATAAACAATCCAGATATATGATAAGATCCGAACATTAGATCTTTATAACTTTGGTAGCCTTGAATTGCAATCCCCTTGAACGAATAATTGAAAGATGATATTCAAATAATATTTTTTTATATAAATTTTTGATATTTCGTTTTATATTGGTAGTATATACACCTTGTGAATGATTATAGGTTCATAACAAGACGTATGTCTCAAAAAAAGGGAAATTGAGATAAAAATCTCTTATTCCTTGTGTACTTTTTGAATCGTTAGCCCCAATAATTAATAACATCAATGGAAACATAAATTATGAAGATATGATTTATATTAATGATATATCATGTAATATTGTTGTATTTACACCCAAAAAATGAGTAGTTAGGTGAATATGGAATAAGTCTATTAAAAATAAATGTGAGACTCGAAACCCCCTTACCGATTTGTTACACAGCAAACATTAAACCTAATAAAAATGAAATACTCAAATGGTTAACTAAAACCCAATATAAATAAAGATATGAATAATTATTTTTATTAATGGGTAATATATATATACTAATGAAAATTAATTAGTGTTGATTAACACATATGACTCATGAAAGTAAATGTGATGCGGGAATCCCATACTAATTTTTTATGTTTTGAATCATAAAACCCCTAAAATAGGTATTAAAAAATTCATTTTAAACACCTGATAATATTTAGTATTATAATAATAATATAAATTTATTGAAGGCATATACACAACAAAAAATATTTCTGTTTTGAACATGGCATCTGTCTCACATAAGTATGTACACAGATGGAATTCCCTTACATAATGTTTTAACTTTAATTCAATGAGCTCAATACTCCTTTATAATAAATATTAGAATATTATAATTCTATAACAGAACAAAATACATATATATCCTCCCATATAAGATTTTATTACGAAATTATATTACTTATTTATTAAAAATCCAATGATATGGTTATAATTGAATTAATAAGGGCATTATTTTTGTTATGTGTTTTAACTTGTAATTTTTTTCCATATTTATTCAATAATCATATCATTAAAATATTTAAGGTATTTTATGATATCAATATCATATATATATTTTATTTATGTATTCAAAATAACCCATAAAATGAAAATATAGGAAACAAAATACATCATTCATGGAATGTTTTTCTATACAGATGCATGAATGATGCTTCCATTTTCCTGTCATATTGAAATAAAGAAAAGTAAATGATATATATATATATATATATTATCATTACAGTATTATTATCATTGATATATATAACATATTACTATTTTACCAATCCCTAATACATTCCATGTAAATCTTGAATGAATCACATCTCTTCCGGATGTGGTAGTAAGGTGTACAGACGAACAATGTTATCGTATTCTAAAAAAATAAAAAACATGAGGGTATGTGTAATATAAAACCTAATGAATCATAATAACATATGAGATATCATACATAACATATATAAACATATTTACATCATTATTCTCAACCATGGGGGGTTTTAATGGAAGAAATAATGAAATTGATTCACAAGGCGGTATTTCATCGTACACATGAACGATAATTGGGTATTTCATTTTATGGAACTGTGTGAAATTTTAGTTCATAAAATTAACATAAAAAATATCATTATCATTAATAAACAAAGGACAATATATTATAATTATATAATTGAAATTGATGGATGTGGGCCAATAAATAATATGAAAACCCATTTAGAATAACATTACCTCTTCCTTGAGTATCATTCTTAGGATTGCCCAAAATCCATTAAAGGATTTAATTCTTCCCAATATAATGATTATAGGATTTGAGGAGGGAATTTCTTATGTAATTTTCTAAGGTATTTTCTTAACTAATTTCTTTTTACTATGAGAACAAAGGAGGAGTGGTGGTGGATTATTATAAGATTCGGTGAGGACACACAAGGAATTTTTTAAACGAAAGTTAGGTGTACATAATATTTTACCTACACAACTCATAAATAATCCACTAAAATAGATAAATGAAAGGATTAAGGTCTAAATAATGGAAAAATGTTTATTTTACAATCTTTGAGGTAATTTTCCTATTAATTAAATATTTTAGTCACTTGATAAACTCTTTTTTATCATAATCACTCGGATTAATTCTCACTATTTCAACAAATAATTTTGGTAAAAAACTATGTTTGACATATTATGAATTCTAAATTTTTTTATTCCAATCATTAAATATAATTTTACCATTTTAATAAAAATAATATATATATATATATATATATATAATTTTATATTTTTCCCGTAGGCGCGATGAGTAAAGGTATTTTTAATGTTAAAATGTCCAAAATTTTGACAAGTTTTTTTTCACACAATCTCAATATGAGATTTATTAAAATAAAAAAAATTGTTTAATTTTTTATTATGTAATTATTTATACATTAATTTTAATTTACATTATAATTTATATATATAAATTAATTAACATAAAATGTTGTTTTTCATTTTAAATCATATATTCCTCAATATTCATAAAAAATTAAATATTTCATAAAAATCCAAAGAATTCAACCTAAGATAAATTTAACATTATAATTTCAAAAATTATTTTTGATTTATTAAATTAAACGTATAAAATTGTCACCAATTAAGTTTATTTTTATTTTATATATGGACATAAAATTATTTTCATTAGATAAAATACTATATTCAAAACATATATGGCCTTACTGAAATAATTTTATATTTTATTATCAATATTTTATATTTATATAAAACCATTATATTCAAATATTATTTATTAAATTAATATCACCATGTTTAATGTCTAATATATAATGTTTTTTTAAAAAAATTTGTATTAATAATATATCATGGTTTTTTTAAAACTCAATGTGTTTTGTATCATAAGATATGTGGTTATTTCATGTTACACAATAATAATTTGTTTTAGAGAATAATAAAAATTAAATTTTTTTACAGTGTAATCAAATTCATCATTTAAATTTGATTTATTTAAAAAAAATTAATTTAAAGTTTGGGTGTTATATTCTACCACTATTACAATTAATTTCTCCCTCGATATTCATCTTGTTCATCAAAGGATTAAAAATTTAAAATCCCATCATAGAAACCCACATCATGAAGAAGATTAATAAAACATACTCCTGAAAAAGAGGAACGTGTGTTCTTAAGTTATCTATAATAAAAAATAATGTGTTTCAAACTATGAGAACATATTTGGAAAGTGAAAAAATTGACATCGAAGAGAAAACTAACCACAAATATTGATGAAGAGTGATAAGGAGCATTGATCGAAAGAAATTTAGTTATCGATAGATGGTTAATTGCACCACAAGACCCTAAAACGGTGTGAAAAAACTCCTTTATATCATTAAGATTGATAATAATATGAAAAAAATTTATTTTAATGTTAAGTACATTTCTGGGACCTTCATTATATTTTTTAGATTATAGTCTTACGAAAGTGTCATATAGTTAACTGTTTATGTAATGGTTTCTAATAAGCCATTGAATGAATTTTTAGAGATTATTGAATCTCAATATATTTATTTATGCATATTGTTTAACCCATGCTATGAATTTTTGGTATGAGGATAAAAATTTGTAGATGGAATGAATTATCATTAAATTAATGGATCAACTGAATTATTAGTGGTATATGAATATAAATTCACCTTCATTTCATTGAGTAAAATGGATATGTAAACCACTATATTTTTTAGGAGAATATTCATAATATAAAATGATGGGATATAATAAACCATATGAAATAAATTAGTTTTGATTATTGAATAGGTCACACAAATGTAAAAGTGAAATTGAAATCCATTACTGATTTTTTAACCATTGTACCATAATCCCCATGAAAGCGAGATAGTAAAAATTATTTGAAATTCCAAAACATTTTATTTAGATTATATATAATATAAATTCATGTATAGTATATAAAACACCTAAAATAATTAGGTGGAGAATATGGAATGTACTACGTTGTATTAAAATAGCGAGATTAAATTCTATTACCTTATGTCTTGACTCCCATTGTAAACATTCTAACATCCTATATAATAATTATAATATTATTATAAAAATACAAAATAATCGTGTATATATATATATTCTACCATATATTATTTTATTATGATTTTATATTACCTATTGATTAACAATTCTATTTTAATGTTGTGTTTTTTGTAATAAGGGCATGTTTTTTAATGTGTTTGGACTTTTCATTTAGGGGTATCATACATCGATAATTATTTCATCAATTATAGATTTTTATCATGAGATAAATATAATATATACTAGGTATATATTTAATTATACTAGTCTATATAATTTATTGGTTGAAAAATAAACACATAATTCAAAGAGACGACATGCTGTAAATACACATGAACTCTGCTTTTGTTTTCATGTGAGATTCAACAAAAGAAAAGTAAATGAAGAATATATATGAAATAATTATAGTATCATTATTAATTTTTATATTTCATATTTTTATTTTTATGAAATTCATAATAATTCCAATTTATAGTGTTAATGAATCACATCGCATCGAGAGGATATAGTCCGTCAAACACCATGTCGTTTTATTCATATTTCAAAAAAATGAAAAAAATGAAGTCATATAGGAAAAATAATTTTAATAGGTTAATAAAATAATATATATAATATATATCAAACATAAATATTATTTCCATTATTATTCCCATTCATGAGCTGTGGTAATTGAAGGACGAATGACCTCAGTTCAGGAGGCGGTAATCCATCTTACACATGAATGATTATTTCTAATCCCATTTAATGGAAGTAGGTACTATAATTTGTCTTAGCATATAAAAAACATATATTTATATGGATTATACCTATGATATTTTATAACAATTATATAATAGACAGTGAGGGATATAGATAAGGAAATAAAATGGAAATTCTTTGAATGAACATTACATCTTCATTGGTTTTCCTTCTTAGATTATAACTAAAAACAGAAAAGGATTAATTTATCCACAAGATAAGGATTCTATGATTAGGTAATTTAATTTTAGAAGTTATTTTTTCTTGTATTTTCCCATAAAATAGGTTTTCTGGTGTGAATATTTGGGGCGACGTGGTGGAATATTATAAGCAGGGGAGAGTATTCACATGGAATAGTTGACAATAAAGTTAGGTGTGGCCCCTTTTTTACATAAAAAATATAAAATAAAGGAAAAAACTCATGAGGTGAAGGGTTAATCTCGATATATGTTTAGAAAATGGTTATTATAACAACTCTATATTTTATGAGAAGTATATTTTTTATGTTTTATGTTATACGCAACATCAAAAGAATCTTTCACTACCCACAACACTAGCTTGGCTTGTGTTATACGCAAGAGAAACCTTTCTTGATAACGTGTGTTGTACATAATACCGAGTTTCACTAATCAATGATATGTTATTAAAATATTATATAAACTAGCTACTATAAATAGTGTTAACCACATTTTTTATTCTATATAAAGTTGGAATTCATTTTACAAATGATACGAGAAAAAAAATAAAATTTTCAAAAATGCAGTTTTCCGCCTTTTGATTGCGCACCGATTTTAAATATAATTTTTGAAAAGTTTATGAGTTCAATTTGACTAAATAAACATATTATTCTGAATTGGGATACAAAAATTTACATTGGATAAAATTTTGATACTTTTCTGATAACTTTCATATTTTGATGAATAGTAAAAATACGGAAATTTTTTATTGAAAACAACTTTTTTTATCAAAATATTTTATATGGTTAAAATATATTATTGAAAGGTTTTAGAGTATAAATAGAATATATTTTTACTATTTAATATAATTTATTTCATTATCATTAATTTTACATTGAATTCAAAGGTAAAAACATTTCAATCTTTGGCAATGTTTTAACTTTTAAAACCCATTTTCTTAACAACGAGATTAATTTTAAATTGATTTCTGCAACTTCTGTCTTTTGAATTTTGAAAAATGTATTCCATATTTGGAATAAGTGGGTCCACATTATGTTTATAGGTTACTTTTATTTATTTGATATTATGAATAGTAACTCTGGTAATTTTTATTTACTACATTTAATGGTAAATCAGGTAATTAAGGTTAAAAATAAGATTACAAAATTACCCTAAAACATTCCAAAATTCTATTGGATGAATAAAAGTCGACCCATATCACTTAAGGGTCGGAATAGATTCATTTAATGGACATTTGACCATGAAAATGATGTAATTATTATTAAATCTAACGAAAGTGACTATATGTCACTCTCTTAAATCTTATAAGTGTAAGAAATTTAATTTAGTGAAAATATTCATAAAACATCGAACATGAATAGTCTCCAGAAATATAATAAAATTATATACATCATTTAAATTTATATATAATATTTAGGGATTAAATAATTATCATTAATTATGACACAATAGTGATGTTGAAATTATTTTATTGATTGAAATATCAAATTAATGGATTTAATAATATTAAAATAAATATTATATGATCTAATTAATGTTCTCCATGAATTTTATAGATAAATATGAAATTTTATGAATCTATTAGATCTTTTATTTCGAACATATCTTCTGTTTATATTTTATTTAAATTCAAATAAATGAATAGTGTAAAAATTGACACAATTGTTATTTTATAAAAATAAAATATAATAAAATTGTTTAAAAATCACAAAAATATTTAAAAATTATAAATTATAAATTTATATGATATAAAATATCATAAAATATACAATTATAGACAATTCAAAACATATAAGTAATTATTTATAATGATTTAAAATTTAGAATATTATTACCACAAATAAAATTAAATATATTAAATAAAGATAAATCAAGTTGATAATGTTTATAATAAATTTCCATCATATCTAAATTTAATTATTTGATGATATTACAACGCTATCTCGTATAAAATTTTAATTTGAGTAATTTTGGAAGTTTTTATGTGGGGCTTGAATTTATTATAATTTAATATATTTTAGATTTTTCAAAGGTGCTCCTCTCCTCTCTTATAAAAGGACACCACCTCGCTCTCCCCTTTGCAAAATTTTGATCCTTAAAGCTCAGAAAAACCCTTCCCATTTACCTTATCAACTTCCCTAGAAACATACTAGAGGTCATGGTCTTCTTCAAAGGCCATTTTTAGAACCAGAAGAGAATGTTTCAAAGAGGCATGTCGAAGAAGAGGTATTATCTGTTACCGATTCATTCAAATTTATTTCTTCTTCTACTTCATCGTATTTATTTGTTTAATTATAAAGTTATAACATCCGTATCACTCATACAATTATATGTTATTATAAATATGAAACAACCCTATTTCTCCTTCTAACTATCCTACGGAAAATGAAATCACCGTGCATGCGTACTTACAGAATACCATCTCCACGTTGTGGTGTAATCTGTTTTTCCACCACCACCTTATATGGATGGGTATAATCGTGTAAATAATAACTATATATGATTATTATAAAATTATACTAACTCTACGATATTCTATTATCCACTCCAATACCATTATATAATTAAAGGAATGATATCGTCACTCGTGCGTACGTACGGCTTACCGTCTCCACGATGCGATGTGATTCGTTCTATATGATCTCCATTAAACCATGATTATATAAATGAACTGAATAAATAAATATGATATATATTATACTAATAAAATTCTAAAAATATTGTATCTATAACCTAAAAAGAGGAATATAAATTTATTCGACAAAACAGGCATAAGAACATAAAGCAATAAACACCCGAATAACAAATAGCAATGAAATATTACCAATAAAAAGGTAAGAATATGACCATATATGATATCATAACAACGAATATGATTCTAGAATAAGTCAATGACATTTTTTAAATCTTTATACAGGAGGTTTAGATACGTACATAGCATATCAAGCCTAAGGTAAGTGAAAAATCTCGCAATCTCATTTTTTATTCGAGATTGTTTATACATCAGTATTTACTGGGGCATATTTGTCATCCACATCCATGTTTCATAAATATGTAATATTATTTATTTACTAATACAATTCATGAAATGGAATTTTACATATTGGTGAATTTTTAGTATAATATATGAAAAGAATCTTTTGTCGTTTTTCAGTACTAAGTATTTTTTGACCTTCCAGACCAAAGTACGAAAAGAATGTTTATTTTTAACATATACAATGTGAATGGATTTTTATGATTTCATAGAAAAATATTTTTTCATGAACCTTATTTTACAAGTTTTAATGTATATTTTCAATTATCTTTTTCTAGTTTAGAATTGTATGACATTTTGAGAAAAGAAAAAATGTTTTTGAAGAAAAAAGGATACTTTCCTTAGGAATAGAGTTCAAGTGTTTTATCACAATTATTTTCCATCTAAAATAATATAGGGATATGTTTCTATCTCTATTATTATATTGATTTGATTATGCTATGGTGGAATTATTCTTCTGGTGTCTTTTTATGGATTATGTTATGATGACATGATGTTTATGAATCAAATTTTTATTACACGGGTTATGCAATGAGGTATTGTTTGTGATTTTGTGGCACACATAAGAATGGTTTCATTTTGAGATTTGTGGGACCTATATCTCCCTCCAATGCATTGGGTAATGATTTATATCTCATGAGATAGACATGACTGTAATGGAAAGCTAATCTGGTTCAGTGATACAGGACTGGAATGAGGAGTGAACTCGGTTCAGTAATGGACTTTGTCTGCTATGATGGTCTTGGAAATAAGTCTTGAATCATATGAAATGATTTTCAATGATTATGTGTGTATGCCACAATGTTTCATTTTTTATGTTATGATTATTCAGGATTAATTTTCACTACTATTATTTATCCAATGTCATGTTATTAGGATCTCTTTTGCAGGTTATGATTTTGAAAATGTTTTTATATTATGGATATGATATGATTGCTATTTATTATGTTTACCCCTTACCGAGAATTTGATCTCACCCTTTTGTATGTTTTATTTTCCCTAGGTCTGGAAAAATGGTATTAAGTAGAATATGCCAAAAGGGACTCTAGATATGATGAAATAAACTGGATACAATGTAAATGATTTCTGAACCGGTTGTTTATGATTCCCAGTTTTTAAAGACACTATACCTATACGGTCCTTTCATGGTTTTGTTATATGTTTTCATAATTATGCTTCAATTCTAATGTAATAACAATGTATGTAATGTATGGGTCGTTATAGTTGGAATTAGAGAATGGTATAGTCATCCTATGGAAACTAGGATGTGAAAGCCTTAGTAAGAACCCTAAGGATATGTCAAAGAATAGAACACAATATTTGTGTTTTATAAATAGCCATGAATAACCTAAGATAAGACCTAAAGTGTGAAATTTAATTACTTATTATGTGGTTTTCCTATTGTAATTAGTGTTTCTCACACTAGGCTTCTTGGTTTTAGTCAATGGCTAGAACCCGAAGGAACCATGTTAAGGCTAAATGCGACAGGAAATGAAATGATTGTCCCCCTGAGCAACCAAACGTTATGGGAGTTGGAATGAAAAATCAGGAAGCCATGCTCACACAACTTTCTCAAGCTATTAATCATGCAGGACTTCCAAACGAGAAAAGGACAGAGCAACATTATGTTGAATCATTCATGAGGCAACTTCCACCATCATTCAGCGGGTCTTCTGATCCATTAGTGGCTGAACAATGGATCAGTACCACTGAAAAGATATTTTCAGTCCATCAATGTTATGAACATGACAAAGTTATCTTAACAGTATATCATTTGGAAGGTTAAGCTGATCAATGGTGGAATCATATCAAGAATACTAGGAAAAGGGATGAAATTGAGTCCATGGAATGGGACAAGTTCATGAACTTATTTTTCAAAAAGTACATTCCTTGTATTTTTCGAACAAAGATGGAGAAGGAGTTTATTGAACTGAAGAATAAGTAAGATGAATCTGTTGGTACCAAAGAAGAAAAATTTACAATACATGCAAGGTACACTTTCGGAATTTTTATCCAAACTGAGAGTAAAATCGATCTATTCTTTAGTGGCTTAAAACCAAGTCTTCGAAGGGCCTTATCCGTAAGGGACTTCAATAGTTACAAGGAAAATGATTGATGTGCTATCAAGGTTGATATGGAGATTGGAGTAACCCATCAATCATATGGGTTTGATAAGAAGAGGAAAATGGAATTCCAAGGAAAATCTAAATACCACACCGAAATGAAGATGAGTTTTCCCTTATACTAAATGTGTGGAAAGAAACATGGTGGGAATTTTCTTAAAGGGACAAGTAAATGTTTTAAGTGTGGAAAAGTATTTCATCGGGTAGTTGAATGTCCAAATAATGAGAATAAGATTTCTAATGATGCGAACAAATAAAGGGATACATAGAATGCACCTCATACGCTTCAATGTTTCAAGTGCAAGGAAACTGGGCATTATGCCAATCAATGCCCTAATCCAAGGGTTGTTGATGATGATCGACGTCAATAAACTCTTATGTCCAAAGACAAAGGAAAGTCACATGAAATTTCAATCAGTGATGAGGAATACGACAATGAAGTGGTTAAAGTTACACTTACCATCCATTCTAATGTAGAAAATGTTTTATTTGATTCTGGATCCATACACTCTTTTATTTCTAATGAATTTTCTAAGGGTATCGTTGTATTACCTCAACAATTAGATGTTGAGTTAGCTGTGACTACCCCTAATGGTACAACAGTCGCATCAAAAGTTTACAATTCTTCTCCTATTGAAGTTTTTGGGAAAGTGCTTCCTACAAATATTGTGATCCTTCCTATAGTGGAATTTTATGTGATTCTTTGCATGTATTTCCATTCTTTATACGGATCTCATATTAATTACCAAAGAAGGAATATCACATTTAATATTACCGATCAATCTACTATTATCTATCGATGCATGGATGAAAATAACCTCTGGGTGGAAATTTATTCCATCTTATGGGTCATGATTCCAATAAATGAAGACTATTTATCTCAAATGGTTGGAGAGAAAATCAAAATTAAGAATATTCCCATTGTACGGGAGCTTAATGATGTCTTTCCAGAGGAATTCCTAGGTCTTCCACCAAATCATGAAGATGAGTTTTCAATAGAACTCATACCGGGTGCTATGCCTATTTCAAAGACACCATATAGAATAGCCCCAATTGAGTTGTAGGAATTGAAGAAGAAACAAAAAGAGTATATTGATAAAGGATTCATAAGCCCTAGTGTGTCACCTTGGAGAGCACCTGTTCTCTTTGTTATGAATAAAGATGGATCAATGCGACTTTGAATTGATTATCGAGAACTTAATAAGATCACTATCAAGAACAAATATCCTCTCCCACACATTAATGACTTATTTGACAAACTACGTGGATCTCAATACTTTTCCAAAATTGTTCTTCGTTCAGGGTATCATCAATTAAGGGTAAAAAAGAAGGATATACCAAAGAAGACTTTACATACAAGGTATGGACACTATGAATTTATAGTTTTTCCATTTGGTATTACTAATGCCCCTGCTATCTTCATGGATATAATGAATGGAGACTTTAAAGACTATCTTGATCAGTTTGTGTTAGTCTTTATAGAAGATATTAATGTCTATTCAAAGAGGAAGGAAGAAGATTAAGATCACTTAATAATTTTATTAAAGACCCTAAGAAAGGAGAATCATTATACCAAATTTACCAAGTGTGAATTTTAGCTTCAAAAAGTTTCATTTTTGGGTCACAGGATCTCAAATGAGGGGATATCTGTGGATCCAGCAAAAACAAAGGTTATCGAAAGATGGTCGGGACCAACAACAATAACTGAGATCCGAAGCTTTCTTAGTTTGGCAGGATATTATAGATGTTTTGTGGAAGATTCTTCATGATTATCTAATCCACTCACCATGATGACTTGAAAAGGAGTTAAGTTTATTTGGACGAAGGAGTGTTAAGAGAATTTCAAGGAGTTAAAAAGAAGGTTTTCTAGTGCACCTGTGCTCCCACTGCCTTATAGTGGAGAAAGGTTTGTGATCTATTATGATTCATCCAAGAAGGGATTGGGGTGTGTTCTCTTGAAAAATTATATGGTGATATCATATGCCTCACGAAAGTTGAAAATCCATGAGCAAAATTACCCAACTCAGGATTTGGAGTTGTCTGTGGTAATCTATGCATTAAAGGATTGGAGGAATTACCATTATGGTGAATGGTGTGATATTTATACTGATCATAAACGTTTAAAGTATATTTTCACACAAAAAGAGCTGAATATGTGCCAGAGAATATGGTTGGATTTGATTAAGGATTACGACTTGTCAATTTATTATTACCCTAGGAAATCAGACATGGTGGGAGATGCATTAAGTCGACAAGACCATGCTAGCTTATCCATGATGAGGATCGAAAATGATCCAATCTTTATGGATTTACAAAGGATGGATCTTGGAATTATAATGGAAGGGTTAAAATATTATCTTTATAAAATTAATGTTCAACCATCTATGCATGTGAATATTAAAGAGGCATAAAAAAGAATATGTAGAGTTACAAAAGAAGGTGACAAATGTTCCTAAATTCGTCCTTGATTGTGATGGGATAATATGGTTCATGAACCATGTCTGTATTCCTCCCATACATGAATTAAAGAAGGAGCTGCTGGATGAGGCTCATATATCTTCATTCTCTATTCATCCTGGAAGCATGAAGATGTATAGGGACCTAAAAGAGTACTTCTGGGGAGATGGCATGAAAAGAGATGTTGCTGAGTATGTCTTTCGATGCTTGGTTTGTCAGCAAGTTAAAGCTAAGATACAGATGTCTAAAGGGAATTTACAACCATTACCCATACTTGAATGGAAATTGGAAAACAACATTATATAATTTATAACTGGAATTCATGAAACATCCAAAGGAAATAATTCTATCTGGGTCATCGTTGGTCATCTTATGAAGACATCACACTTAATTGCTATTAGAGAATATTTCTTTCTTGATCAGCTTGCTAGGATAAATGTAAAGGAAGTGGTATGATTGCATGGAGTACCAATTTCCATTATATCTGATCGGGATCCGAGGATTACCTCAATGTTCTGGAGAAGTCTTCAACATACTCTAGATACAGAGTTGAGTTTCAGCACTGCTTATCATCCTCAGACAGACGGTCAGTCTGAGAGAACAATTCAAACTCTAGATTACATGTTAAAAGCATGCTCTATGAATTTCAAAGGAGGTTGTGATCCACACCTAACTTCGGTGGAATTTTCTTATAATAATAGCTTTCACTCCAGTATTCATATTCATCTTTATGAAGCTCTCTATGGAATGAAATTCAGAACTACAACTTGATGGGATGAAGTTGGGGAAAGAATGCTATTAGGACCTGATCTTATTGATGAGATGGTAGAAATGTTCAGATCTATTCAACAACACATAAGAGAAGCTCAGAATCGACAAAAATGTTATTTCGAAAACCATAAAAAAGACCTAGAGTTTGAAGTGGGAGATAAAGTGTTCTTACGAATATCTCTTTGGGAGAGTGTAATGAGATTTGGAAAGAAGGGAAAGCTGAGCCCTAGATATATCGGTCCTTTCGATATACTTGATTGTGTTGGCAATGTAGCTTTCTAATTGGTGCTTCCACCAAATCTCTCTCATGTTCACGATGTGTTCAATGTATCTATCCTGAAAAAGTACATACATGATCCTTCACCTGTACTAAGCTCAGATGTTGTACCGCTGGAGAAAGATCTTTCTTATGAAGAACAGTCGATAGAGATTCTGGATCGTAGAGAAAATGTTCTATGGAAAAAATACCACTCACTTGGTGAAAGAATTATGGAGGAACCACCAATTAAAAGAAGCTACATGGGATCTTGAGGATATGATGAGGGCGAGGTATCCTCATCTGTTTGTTATGAAGTGAAGAATTTCAAGGGAGAAATTCATTTTAAGGGGGGTAGAATGTAACATCCGGATATTTTATGAGAAGTATATTTTTTAAGTCTTATGTTATACGCATCATCAATGGAATCATTCACTACACACAACACTAGCTTGGCTTGCGTTATACGCAAGAGCAACCTTCCATGATAAAATGTGTTGTACACAATACTGAGTTTCACTAAAAAAAGACCTGTTAATAAAAAAGTTTATAAACTAGCCATTATAAATTCTATTAACCACATTTTGAATTTTATATAATGTTAGAATTTATTTTACATATGATACGAGAAAAAAAATCATTTTTTCAAAAATGCAGTTTTCCGCCTTTTGATGGTGCACCCATTTCAAATATATTTTTTTAAAATATTATGAGTTAAATTTGAAAAAATAAACTTCTACTTTTGAATCAAGATATAAAAATTTAAATTGGACAAATTTTTGATACTTTCCTCATAACTCTAATATTTTGATGAATAGTAAAAATGCGCTAATTTTTAATTCAAAACAACTTTTTTCATCAAAATAAATTACATGGGTAAAATATATTATTTAATTGTTATAAAGTATAAATAGATTAATTTTTTATAATTTAATATAATTTGTGTCATTATCATTAATTTTAAATTGAATTCATAGGTAAAAACATTTCAATATTTGGCAATGTTTTAACTTTTAAAACTCGTTTTCTTAAAAACGGGATTAATTTTAAATTTATTATGGAAACATCTATGTTTTGAATTTTGAAAAATTAATTCCATATTTGGATTCAGTGGGTCCAAATTTTGTTAATAGTTTACTTTTTTTTGATATTATGAATAGCAACTACAGTAATTTTTATTTACTACCATTAAAGGTAAATCCGGTAATTAAGGGTAACCATAAGATTGTAAAATTGCACTAACACTTGAAAAAATTCTATTAGATGAATAAAAGTTGACCCATTTAACCTAGGGTCAGAATATATTAATTTAATTGACATTTTACCATGAAAATGATTTGATTATTATTAAAACTAAATAAAGTGATAATATGTCACTCTCTTAAATCTTATAAGTGTTATAATTTTTATTTAGTGATAAAAATCATAAAAATTCAAACATGAATAGTCTACAAACAGATAATAAAATTATCTACATCATCTGAATTTATTTAGAATTTTTAATTATTAAATAATTATCATTAATTATGACACAATAGTGATGTTGAAATTAATTTATTGATTGAAATATCAAATAAATGGTTTTAAAAATATTAAATTAAATATTATATGAACAAAGTAATGTTTTTATAGATAAAAATGACCTGTTATGAATATATTAAATCTTTTATTTCGAACATATCTTCTGTGTATAATTTATTTAAATTCAAATAATTGAATTGTTTTAAAATTGACACTATTGTTATTTTATAAACATTACATAGTAAAAAAAAATTAAAAAAAAATATTTAAAAATTATAAATTGAAATTTATATGATTTAAAATTTTATAAACGATACAATTATGGACAATTAAGAACATATAAGTAATTATTTATAATGATTTAAAATTTAGAATATTATTAACACAAATAAAATTAAACAAATTAAATAAGGATAAATCAAGTTGATAATGTTTAAAATAAATTTCCAACATGTATAAATTTTATTGTTTGATTATATTACAACCCTATCACATTTAATATTCTTAATTGATTAATTTTTTATTTTTTTATGTGGGGTTTGAATTTATTATAAATTAATATTTTTTTAGTTTTCCAAAGGTTCCCCTATCCTCCCTTATAAAAGGAAACCACATCCCTATCCTCTTCACAAAATTTTGAGCATTCATTCTTGTCCAAAACCTGAAAATTTCCTTTATCAACTTCCCTATGAAAAATACTAGAAGCCTTGGTCTTCTTCAAAGAACAATTTTAGTTCCCTAAGTGAAGGTTTCAAAGAGGCGTGTCGAAGAAGATGTAATATCTGTTACCGATTCATTCACATTTATTTCTTCTTCTACATCCTCTTATTTATTTGTTTCATTATAAAGTAATAAAATAAGTATCACTCATATACTGATATTTTATTATAAATATGTAAAAAACCCTATTTCATTTTCTATCTGTTATACGGAAAATGAAATCACCGCGTGGGCGTACATACGGAATACCGTCTCCACGCCGTGGTGTAATCTATTTTCCACCACCACGTAACTTGGATGTTTATAATGGTGTATAGAATATCTATATATAATTATTATAACATGATAATAATTCTGATATATTCTATTATCCACTCCAATACCATTCAATAATTATGGGAACGATATCGTCGCTTGTGCGTACGTATGGCTTACCGTCTCCACGGTGTGATGTGATTCGTTCTACATGATCTCCATTAAACCATGACTATATAAACGAATTTAATGAATAAATATGATATATTTTATACTAATACAATTATGTAAATATTTTTTCTTTTACCTAAAAAGAGGAATAAGAAATTATTTGACAAAACACACATAAGAACATAAAGAAATAAACATCCGAATAAAAAATAACAATGAAATATTTCCAATAATAAGATAAGATTATGACCATATATGTATCATAAAAATGAATATGATTCTGTAATAAGTCAATTAAATTTTTTAAATCATTAAACATGAGGTTCGTATACGTACAAAGCATATTGGACCTATGGTAAGGGCAAAATCTTGCAATCTCATTTTTTATCTGAGATTGTTTATACTTCAGTATTTACTGGGGAATATTTATCTTCCACATCCATGTTTCGTCAATATTTAATATTATTTCTATCCTCATACAATTTATTGAATCCAATTTTACCTATTAGTGAATTTTTTGTAAAAGATATGATAGGAAACTTTTGTCATTTTTCAGTACAAAGTACTTTTTGACTTTCCTGGCCAATGTACGAGAAGAATTTTTATTTTTATCTTATATGACATGAATTGATTTTTATGATATAATAGAACAATATTTTCATGAATATTCCATTAACATTTTTCAAGTTAATTTTCAATTAACTTCTTTTAGTTTAAAATTGTATGACATGTTGAGAAAGGAAAAATGTTTTTGAAGAAGGAAGGATATTTTCCTCAGGAATAAAGCTCAAGTGTTTTATCAAAATTATTTTCCATCTAAGATAATATAGGATCTGTTTCTATCCCTATTATTATATTTATTTGATTATGTTATGATGGAATTATTCTTATGAAGTCCATATATGGATTATGTTATGATGGAATGATGTTTATGAATCCCATTTTTATTACATGGGTTATGCTATGATGTATGGTTTATGATTTTGTGGCACACATAAGAATGGTTTCATTATGAGATGGGTGGGACCTATATCTCCCTCCAATGAATTGGGTAAAAATTTATATCTCATGAGATAGACATGGCTGGAACAACAAGCTAATCTGGTTCAGTGATACAGGACTGGAATGAGGAGTGAACTCGGTTCAGTAATGGACTTTGTCCGCTATGATGGTCTTGGCAATAATTCTTGACTAATATGAAATTATTTTCTATGATTATGTTTGTATTCCATAATGTTTCATGTTTTATGTTATGATTATTTGGGATTACTTTTCACTACTATGATTTATCCCATGCCATGATATTATGCTCTCTTTAGTAGGTAATGATTTTCCAAATGTTATGTTCATATGCATATGATATGACTGATATTTCATTTGTTTACCCCTTACTGAGCATTTGAGCTCACCCTTTTGTATGTTTTCTTTTCCCAAGGTCTAGAAGAAGGTTATTAAGTGGAATATTCCAAATTTGACGGTAGATATGATGAAATAAACGAGAGACACTGTAGATAATTTATGAACCAGTTGTTTATGTTTCCCAGTTTCTAAAGACAGTATACCTTTACGGTCCTTTCATTGTTTTGTTATATATTGTAATAAGTTTTCTTCAATTCTGATGTAATAACAATGTATATAAAGTGTGGGTCGTTATAGTTATTCAACACATTTCTAGTTTATTTTCCATGCATATTTAATGATTAGTCCCTAAGTAAACGCATTTCTCATTTCATCCCAAAGATTAATTTTAAATGTTTTCACAATATTTTTTGAACAAATTTTTTATACATATTAGAAATTATTAGTTATTTTTACAAAAAATGTTTAATGCATTTTTCTAATTTCAGTTCATAGAAGAGGAATATATAAATTAAAAATTAATCTAGCAGATTGTACGAGACCCCATGGTATTAAAGTGAAAATGTTCAAAAGACGGAAATGTTATTATATCGTTTTTCAAAATATAATTAATTAAAACAAACTTATTGTATTCATCGATCAAAAATTAAACTAAATATATGTTTAAAATATATAGAATGTATTTTATCTTTATAAACTTATTAAACAAAATGGTATTTTTCATTTGAAATGTCAATATTTTTCACCATTCCTCAAAAGAATTAAATATTTTATAAACTTACACTAACTCACCATTATCTAGTATTGAGATTATGAAATAAAAATTTATTTATATTTTATCAAATTAAATTACCAAAATGGTAAAAAATAATTTTTTTTACAGAACGATATAAAAATTAGTTCTTTTGAGAACATTTTAATTTTAAAACATATAATAACTTTAACAAAACAAATATTTATATTATTATAAATATAATTCCTTATATAAACCCATTATGTATGTATATTATTTATTACTATTCATATTACCATGTTTAAAAGAATGGTAGTAACTGTTGTGTTTAAAATAAACATATTAATTATATATTACCAATTTGTTAAAACTCGTTGTCTCGTGAAAAAGAATCTAAGAAAATTTTTTTGTAGGGAAAGGATAATATGTTTTAGTGTATAATGAAATAATTACTTGCGTACTATATAAAACCATTAATCCAAGAAATTTATTTTATTAAAAATATTTATAATATCTTGGGTTTTTTTAAAGTCATATATCATCATTGTGCCACTATATGATGAATTATTATGAATAACTCATGCCTTAATACATGATAAAAGGTCTCATAGAATTTATTTCCTTATGTTTTTTAGTATCCTTTAAATCCCAATTATTCGTTAGTTTTTATAAGCTCACATTTATCAATCATCATAATTTTTTGAAAACCCAATTTTTTTCTAATGACATTCTAATAGATTTGAATGAGTATAAGTTCCCATGTATAAATATTCTTATGAAGTCCCAAACATCTCGTATTTAAATATAATATCTCAATATATGAATAATAAATACAAAATAGAGTGATCCACTTCATTATAGTTTAAGTGTAGTGCCTTTTAAAACATTGAGCCATATAATGCGAAAACATAAGTGAGCTAAATCATCTCCCATTATGTTCATCAAAACTAGAACCCTTCATATAAATATCATTCAAAATACCTTTATTAATATCCTGGGTAAAGGAAACATAATAAAGGGTAATCTATGATGCAATGTAATGCTAAAAATTGGAGATATCAATATAAAAATAGAATAAGTGTATGGGATCATGAGAATATCATTTCGAAAACATTACCTTTCATATCATTGATCTTAAATGTTATTTATGGAATTAATAAATGAAGGTGATACATAAGGAAAAATAAATTAATCAATTAGAATGACTCAAGTGATCAATACATTAAAAAATAATATAGATTTGTAGTATACATATAAGAATATAAAATCTTTTATCATGTTTTTATTCTAAGACATTCACAATATTCTAGACATGGGATAACCAGCCCTTGTACCTACATTAGTATTTGGATAACCTATAATTTACCATATTTTAGTAATTTAATTACCTCAAATGTACCCAAATTCAGGTATGGTATAAAATCCTATATACCATTTTATCAAATTAAACAATATTCATTACCCAATTCATTATAATGATATATAGGTCCCACCCATCACATAATCCATACATTTATGTTTTTAAATATCTTAAAAAATTAATCATATCATATCCCATATAATGTAAATGGGCTTCAACAAAATTTAATAATCACATAACCAATGAAATGGAAATGGTTTTCTTAATAATATCATCAATTAATCATCATGAAAACTAGGAATATGTAATGGGTTTCATAAAAATATCTTTATAATAGAAATAAACCATCGATAAACATAAAATATACGGAATCCGTGGATCATATCTATAATAAATGATATGTAACATCAAATTATTTCATCTTATATATAAAATTATTTTGTAATTTAAATCAATTTGAACACTTCAAGAGGAAAATAACTAATCTTTTAAAATTAAAATTTAAAAAATAAAATTTCAAAAAATAGTTTGAAAATAAATATAATTTAATATAACCATTAAAACCTATAATAGAATATTTAAAAAAATTTGGTCATAATGGTGTGAAATAATCACTATGTAATTTTAGGGTCCTGAAGAATCCGTAAAGGAGATTCTAACCAAATCCCCAAAATAATTGGGAAAAACAATGGATGAAACAAAAAATAAAATAAGGGACATAAACAGGACCGGTCCATGAACCGGTCCAATGGAAATGTAATGTGGCCAGGCCCCGCGAGGCACCCCCTATGCGAACCATCATCGTTCGCCAAATGGAGGCGGATATCCTCCGCAGTCACGAGGAAGGATGTGCGCCAGTCCGGTTCACCATCAGGAACTGCCCCAACCGCGGACCGCGTTGACCGGTTCAAGCCGCACACATTCTTGTTCGCAGAATTGAGGGGGAACCCTCCGCAGCCGTTGAGCAGTCCCTGAGTTCGATTCGTGGAGGGGGGGGGGAGGGAGCATCCAATACCCACTGCGAATCGCGAATTGACCAAGTCACCGATAAACTAGGAATTTGGTTATGGGCCTTCACAAAAGGTTCCGCGTAGCCACATATATATCCATTTCCCCACTCTATAAAAGGAGACCAAGGGCGAATGAAAAAGGGGTCGGAGAATTGAAATTGGATTCAGAGGGATTGGAGATTCGGAAAGAGATCATTTGAAGGAAGGCTTTGGATTTGGCAAACAGCGAAATTCCCATCCGTGAACCACAACATGTATAATAATTAACAAGGAATTTGAAAACCCATAATAACTTGGTGAACCGCAAACCTAAAATAACAAAAAAAAGGAAAACAACGAACCATACCCTCTACACATATGAATTCCCCACAGACCAGGGAGTTAATGCCTCTTTACCCATCCGTCGCACCACGTATCACTCTCCTACGTGGGTGATGCCCCGACCGACGAGCCTTTGTCCGGCACTGCCCTTGGCCACCGCTGCCCGCCTGGAACCCTCCGCGAACCACCCCGGTACTCAGATCGAACCCGAACCCGCGAACCACCTTGGTTCACGGGATGCCAATCAGTCCGCGGACCACCCTGGTTCGTGGATGACTTCTCCGGCCATGTGGCACTTCCCCAAGCGAAGGTCGACAACACCCATACCTCTTAGTGGCTCTCCAAATACTTTGGTGTTCTCATTTCCCAATCCAGATAAAATCCTTTTGATCAAGCAAAGTGCTCCACGACTCCCTCATTGTCCTATTCATTAGCCCCGAGCCGAGGCCTCCACCAGAGCCACTGAATTTGCATGGTGTAACTTTTAGGCACATCAGCGCACCATTTTGAGTTCACATACCCATGGTAAGTAGAGGCGAAGGGGTTTCCATGACCCTTGAGAAGATTCCTGAAGCATTCATGGGTTCACATTCCCACGGTAATTTAGAGTCTGAGCTCGGGAGTCCTCTTTCTGCGTCTCTACATTCTAAACGCTCCACTAGGTAGTAAAATACCCATCAGAAGGAATCCCTCATGCACAGCAAGAGAGCATATGGGGACAGTAGCACCCCCTCTCCCTCTCCCACTGATCTTTGTTTCCATGGGTGTCCACCTAGGAGTAAGCCCCGACCTTCATGGCATCCTTAGAGTGTGATCCCCAATCCATCGCCCCAGGCATCCACCTAGGAATAAGCACCGACCTCCTAGGTCTCCTCAGAGTGTAAGCCCCAATCCATCGCCATGGGCATCCATCTCGGAGTAAGCCCCGACATTTTGGGCCTCCTCAAAGTGTAAGCCCCAATCCACCTTCATGGGAGTCCATCTCGGAGTAAGTCCCAACCTTCATGAGAATCCATCTAGGAGTAAGCCCCCACCTTATGGGCCACCTCATGCGTAAGCCCCACTCCACTTCTCATAGGCACACCTTTCGCGACTTGATCCTCTGGTCCCTACTGCCTCTTGTTTCTCACACCGAGCATGACTCAAGTGGGCTTAAAGTAAGCATCAACCATGGAATCCCCTTATGGGCATCCTCAGGGTGTAAGCCCCAATCCCTCATTCTAGGCTCCCATAGAGCATAATTCCCAACCAATGCAAACTATGTGGACTTTGATCCATGCGTCCTAGACAGGGTACGTAGGAGGCCTCCATTAGGTTCAAGCCCACCACCCATCAGACCACCCGGTCTATCTTCACGTCGGTTCCCCAACACCAATGAAAACTACATGGAATTAGATCCCTATCTCCTAGACATGGTACATAGGAAGCCTCAAAGCGGTTCAAACCCAACAACCGGTTGATCCGACTATTCTTCATGTTGATTCACCGTGCCACCCCTAGCAACACCTCAAGTGAGTTCCGACTCTTCGGGGTTATTAATCCAACAAGGGATGGTAAACCTTAGGTATAAATGATTCCCAAACCCTCCGTCAAGTAGACCATTTCCCACCAGGGTTGAATCCGTGGATACTATGTTTGGGTATAAACCAAATATTCATGAAAATATGAATACATCTTAAATCTATTAGAGAGTCTCGAAACAAGAAATAATTTCCACCCAAAAGGGTGAGATGAGCCCAGTGTCCCATCCTCTCGACCAATATGAGATATTAAGAGTCATTGGTTTGAAATCCAACGAACTCCTGCCTTTGGAAAGAAGGTCCATCAATCATTGGATACGGAGCCGTTGGGCGTTTTGAGGCCTGAAAGCGAAAACCAACGAAACAAAAAATGGTGAACCCGGCGTGAATATTTAACCAAACATGATGAATTTAACCTAATACCACCATGTTCCCCCTTTTTCTCCAAAGGAGGGCCAAGAAAGGTCATTATTTATGAATGGGAATATGAGATGCGACTTTGAATGTTTTGCTGTTTCTATTTGTTAAAACGTTCTTTGAAAGGAACTTTCAGAACTCCCTTTGATCCAGCGACATCGCAAAGGAACTCACAAGTGCACATTTCCAACAACGCAAGTATGGGACTTCCTCAACAACATAGGACCCCGTCACCCACCCAGCATCTTCAACGCTGGGGTTCAGACGCGCTGATCTAAGAGTACCACGTGAATGGTACTCTCCCAAAGGTGTAGGCGGCCATGCACACCGTCCAATCCGTCAAAATTTGTTGGTCGCCTACCCAACAGCGACCACAAAGGCAGATCCAGACAGCCCCTGTCACTGTCTCCAATAGTTTGAGGAGTCTATCCCTAGAATGGGACAATGCGTACCTCCCTTATCTTAGGGAGTGAAATGAGTTCGACTTCTAGGACTTCATCCCCAATGAATGGTGGTTCCGCTCCAAGGCCCCCACCGGCAGACGTCATCGTGGTCACACCGCGACCCAACATCCCAACACCGAGGATGATGTCTCCCCGAGGATTCGGGGCCACGCTCTCGGAGCTCCGTCCCCTGGGACTGCCCGACGAGGGTGACAGACGTACAATCGGGGACCGTTCATCACCCTGGTCCCCGAGGAGGAGCTCCTCTACCCAGACATCGAGACGTACCCCAAACATGCACCTACACCTCTTCTCTCCTCCCGAGCCCGCCATCCAGACATGGTGGCATCGTACGAGCCGGAGTGCATCCCCATTGAGCTCCATCAATCCCGTCACTCACACAGGATGAAACATACCTGGCAGGCACCTCTCCTTGCCAAGGGTTGTGAATCCCACCAACCTTACGTGGTGGCGACCCGACACCTGTAGGACCAGCTCCTGGAAGTTGCTTCTAACGCCCGCCATCCTGATATGGTGGGGAAAAACAAATCCCGCCACCCAGATGTGGCAGTAAATCATAGGTGGGCACATCTCCCCACCAACAAAGGCCACCGACTCGATATGGTGGGAAACCAATATATGTAGGCCCAGCTCCCTGCGGATGCAATTAAAGTCTGCCACCCCGATGTGGGGGAAAATAGAGTGATAAACCAGAGTATCCCTGTACAGGGGAACATTCGTTCACCCGCCCCGACACAGGAGAAATGTCAGTACCCACTAACCACTAGAGGACCGGAGCAGGATATTCCTACCCTGATACTGGAATGGGCCTTCATACCCATTTCAGCCACAGATGTCTCTCTACTTATCATGGCAATGATGGAGGAGCGGGTATCGATCCCAGATCATATCTTGTAGACTTTCCAGAATGTAATTGCATTAGCGGAAACAGTAAGGACTCGGGACCGTAAGCCAGTCTCCCCAATTGAGGCAACTCATCTAAGAGATGAGATAGCTGCCTCGGAGCAGATCTGCATCCCTGCTTCTACCCAGGAGGGTCACCAGCAATATTCTGCGATGCAAGGGTAACCAGATCGAGCAGCTTCACTCGTTCCAACTGGGGGACACCCATCCATCATGGTGGATGCTCTAGAGTAGGAATATATCCCAGCTAAAAGAAAGGATCTTCATTGGAGTATCCTGGCAGCATCATGAGACCCGATTAGACAGGGACCCAAAGGAGGTGAAGGTTGTTGTCAGTAGCAGACGGTCCCTCCTGTCTGCAAAAGGGTTCCCCGAACGTGCCGAAGGCAGCTGGAAAATAATGAGCGGGTTCATGACTCCTCTTTGCTATAAGCTGGTGTTCCGGACACCACTAAGCTCAAATCAAAGGCTCAAAACCCTGCTCTCCCATTACCATATTATGGGAGTGACAGTAGATGTTGCGAAGGTCCTCCACGCAATGTCTCTACCAGTAGCTCTGAAGGTCCTCCCCAGAGAACCTGTGGGGGATTCCCCCATGGGAATATTAAGTTTGGTCACGAGAGCTTATCTCTTGATGCGAGTCATGGACACCCTCCACGTGACCAGAACATCGAGTAGCAAGAAGGTCCTCCACTTGTTGCGGTCCACCCTAAAGGTCCTCCCCGGGGTATATGCTCCAATCACTCTCCATGCAGTGGGACCACAGATTGTGATAGTAGTCCTTTCTAACATAGTCGCAACTATAGAGGCCCTCCCCGTAGTGACGTCTCATCACGACAAGAAGGCCCTCTCCTTATCATGGCCTGCCCTGAAATTCCTCTCTAGGGGTTACACTGCAACAGAACTCTACGAAGCCGGGCTTCAAATCATGGTGGTAGTCCTGCCCACCTTGATAACGGAGGTCCTCCTCGTAGAGACGTTAAGCAACGAGAAGGCCCTCCCCTTGTTGTGGTACATTCTGGAGGCCCTCCCAGGGATTTATCCCGCATATATTCTCCCTATGGCAGCAGTAATGGTAGTCATCGACATTGCCGCAGATGTGATGGTAGTCCTCGTCACCACGATCTCCATTGCGAAGGTCCTCCCCACAATGGCCCTAGGAAACAAGAAGTTCTTCCCCATGTCGTGGCGTGTCCTGAAGGTCCTCCCCAAGATGTGCGTTGAATGTCAAGCCATGATGGTCATCCTCACCATGATGGCAGTTGTTGCGAAGGTCCTATCCGTAACGAAGCTAGGCAGCTAGAAGTTCCTCCCCTTACTATGACACGCCTTGGAGTTCCTCCCCATTGTCTGCACTGCAAAAGTCCTCTATGCAGTAAAGCATCAAGCAGTAATGGTAGTCCTTGCCATTACGGCCGCCATTACAGAGGTCCTCCCCGCGATGAGATATTATTTTGACAGGAAGTCCCTCCCCCTGCCGATGCAAGCACCGAAAGGCCCTCGTATATCAAGGCACTCAGAAGGATGGGATCAATCATGTCAGAATCCCAGCTTGTCGCCACCGATGCCCTTAGGAGCCATTCCAGGGCCGTGTTCATCTTCTAAACCACCTCGGAATTGCCCACAAGACAATTCAATACCTACCGGTCCCACTGCCTTCGACTATATTTAGCGTCTCAGTTGGGCCGAACTCGTAGAGGAGTCACTAGAGGAGGAGTATGCCGATATGATGCACCTGAGGAAACGACTGTCCATGGATGATATACCAGTTATGTTTTGGCCTACGGCCACCTCTCAGTTCGACATACCCAGAATGTTGTCGGAAGAATGCATGCACGACATTTGCCATAATATATGGATAACCCTCCGCCGGCTGAAATCGAGCTTCCTGCCCTATGACGGGTATGTAGACCACGTCAAGACGATAGGTGACCTCCTATGTCACATCGAACGGGAGGACCTTTCCTCGATGTGGCAACAACGCCCCGATAGGCGTAAATGGAATACGAAGGCATCTTTCCTCCGTGCACTGCACAAACTGTGCCGCCTCATCGGTGATGCTCTAATGGGAGTCCATATCAGGGGATGGGGGGAACATGAAGCTCTTCATTTCACTCCAATCCACACCCAGAAAAACCCGTTGGAAAGGTGTCTTGCAACGTCGTCACATCAAGACGACAATCGAGTGGTCTCCCTGTTCAGGAAAGGCAACAAACCGAACAAAGTCAGGCCTTGAGTGAGTGCCATAAGCATCAGGCCCGACGGGAACAAGCCATTCAAGCACTCTTGAATCATACCACCAAGAGCATACAGCATGCCTCTCTCTTAATAGAGGCCAATAAGCGATCTTTTCTTGCCTCCCTAGAAAGGATGGGTTCACAGAAGAACTCGACATCATACCTGGTTCGCCCCCGAATGGGGGCACGTGAGATCCGGCATGTAGCGATAGCAGTAGAAACTACTGCCATCCAGGGTCAACCTCAGCCAGTAGGGCTGGGGGTATTTTTAACATCAAATGCCCCCGTAAGACCAATAAAACCAGGAAGAGACTCGATGTCCAAAGAACGGGGCAAACCCCATCCCTCAGGGCTGGGGGCATTATTACCCCCTCATCAAAAATATCCCCCACGAGAACTAGTATTCTCTCATCCTGGGAGGAATGTTAGAAGAGGAGGTTCCCGTCCTATTCCGTCATTTGAATCATCATCCCCTCCGAGAGGAAGGCGCACTGTAAGGTCTCATAAATGAACTCTCAGCGTCACCCGTCGTCATGAAGTCCGAAGGCAATCCTAGGTCATGAGAGGGAAGGCCAGCCAAAGACGCGGGATATCCTCTTCCTATTTGGAAGATGACGTCCCCTGCACCCCACAATATGCGTTCATCGACTCCATAGAGGCTAAAACTGAGGGTGACACCGGGGAAAATGCAAATCAGGATGGATCAGGAGACGATGGTTCAGTCAGGGTGTGACTCACAACAAACCCCTAGGTGTGCACACCCTGAACCAGTGGGCCCCCTTAAATATGGCCGCCCCTTCAGCTAACCTCCCTCCACTTACCCTAAAAGCTTCCAAAAAGGATAAGAATAAAGGAATGCTTACCCTTAACTCGTCCCCTTCTCTCGATAAAAACGTGTCACTCACGCTCGAAGAGAGGTTTGCTCGATAGGAAGAAGAGATGAAAGAATTGAGGTGGCTAAATATCGAAATGCTCCAGAGGAACCACCTTATTGAAAGTGCGTCCCAAGAAGTGCCACGTCATGCACTCCCAGCAATTGCACGTCATAGTCTATGGCTTTCCCCGACAAACAATGCACGATCAGGGCTCCTGCCCAATGAGGCGCCTGGTTCATCCAGCTACCTAAATGTGGATGATGAATTCCAGGATTTCCCTCCACTTAGGAGGATACCTAAGAAAGTATGCATGAACCCTCAGAGGGTACCCCGAATGGAATATGCACCCTTGGTGTCGGCCAATCTGGATCCTCAGGCAATGCCTCGGGCTATGCCTGCCCAGGATCGGGCCCAACAAGATGTAAACCAGGGACTCACCAACACCATCGAGGCACTAATAGCTTGATTGGATGTGATGGAAGGACGACACGCTCTGATACAGCCGAAGCAGAATCCCTACCCAGATTGGGTGACCAACACACCACCTCCACCCAATTTTGGGAGCCCTGTATTCCCCATCTTCAATGGATCAGGTGATCCAGAGCAGTATTTGATGCACTATGCATCCTATTGCGACCCTATGATGGGGACTCCCGAACAAGAAGAAGAATTGAAACTCAGATACTTCATACAAACCATGCAAGGATCTACCTTCTTCTGGTACACGAGTCTGCCGGCCCAGTTGATAAAGAGATGGGAGGACCTCTGGCAGTAGTTCATGTTCCACTTCAGCTCAATGCTACCTAAAACAACAGTCATCGATCTCATGAACTGCAAGAAGAGGGAGAACGATAGGGTCTTATATTTTCATCGCCAGATAGAAAGTTCTGACCTATTCTCGGAACAGACCAATGCCTTAAGATGAGATTCTATCCATATGCATCGATAATCTTAGAGATGAGCTACGAACACTGCTCATACCGGTGGACTGCACCACTGGCTTCTGCCATCTCTCATCCATTGCCCAGAGAATTGAGGACTAATTGCAACAGACTAATTCAAAGTCCCTAATAGCCTCACAGGCTATGGTGAAAAGAGCTCCTAGAGCTGAAGCATCTGCTATCACACTCATGTCGGCCCCTATTCCCACTCCACCACTTAGGCCTCCACCAAATCATCAAGGGCCACCTGAATATCAGTGGCCTCCCCCGCCTAAACATGACGATTAGAGAGGACCGAAGTGGAACCATTTTGAGGAACAAAGGAAAAAGGTATACTCATTCCAAGAAGATCATGTCTGTGGCTACTTCATTGCCACCGTGAACTGCAACTTGCTCCGCCTCCCAGAGGCAAGGAAACCTGAAGAAGTCGGCCGCGATGACATGTCATATTACTGCCCCTACCATCGGATGTTGGGGCACAGTATCTGATAATGCTTCATCTACAAAGTCCCCATGTAAAGGATGGTATATTTCGGGCAAGTCAAGTTGGGACCACCCCCAGAAATTGTGGCATGTATCTCTACCACCGACTCCGACAAAGAGCAGGGATGGCAGAAAGTCATCAGCAAAAAAGGGTAGAAATTTGACTACTGGATGACTCGAAAGACTATCCACCGAGCTTGGGGCATACTCCGATCTCAACTACAGCATCAGGTGTTGCCACCAACAGCCCCTGAAGACGCAGAGCCAACAACATTGGCTTCACAACCATCCACGAGCTGGTCATCCGGGCGTAATCGAAGGAGGAAACAATCACAAGAGGAGCAGTCCGCGACGAGTGCAAAGTTAGTCCCAACCCTGGCAGATTTCATGCCCTCGAACTTGGTGCCACGAGGACTGAATCGACAAAGAGCACCATCGGAGACAACCGACCAGGTTGACCTATCAAAGGATGAAGAGCCAATCTTTGGTTCTTTCAACGTCATCCATCTCATGGAATCATTCCCTGACAAAGGGTATGGTTACGAACCCGAGTTCCCTACACGAGGAGTTGGGAGAAGGAATCGTAGAGGCAGAGGATACCAGGGGAGGCACAGCCGCGGCCGAAACCAACCCTATGGCTGGACCCCGGCCCAAACTGTTAATATCGTAGAAACCCATGGGAGGGACCTTCAATGGACTCAGCAGGAGAAGGAATGCCCCTCCACCCCCACAAGCAGCCACTCTAGCCCTGTTGTTCTATGATAACCACCAGAGGAGGAACAAGTGTCTGACTGCCTAGTGTGCACAAACAGACCGATCAGGACAAGTCCTCAAAATACGGGAACACCTTCGACATCCTTCCCCGTGACCGGTCCCTCCTCGTCAAATGCTCCAGGTTCCAAATCACCTGCTAAGACTCTCCTACCAACGGAGAAGCGTCGACCGCTGGAGAAAAAATAGGACATCCTTTAGCAGATGGCATCAGTACCAGCCAATTTTTCAATCCTGAATGCCCTGGGATTGTCATCCAACCTTAGGGAGAAGCTTATCGAAGCATTGCTCTGCCCCCTGGAATTTCAAGACGAGGTAGCTGCCGTCGAGATTTACCGGACGGAGACTAGCCCGACTGAATGAAATGTGGTGATTTCATTCACCGATCAGGATGAAGATGCTATCATGAAAGGACACATCAGATTTCTATATGTGTCCAGCAGGCTGAATGTTATTGATATCCAGAAAGTATTTATAGACCATGGATCTGGAGTTAACCTCCTTCCTCTACGGACACTCTGTAAGTCGGGCTATAGTTAGGACGATCTAATTCACTCGGCCACAATTCTATTAGGTTACAACAGGAGTGAGCAGAAACCAATGGGACAGATTAAGATAATGACCCATTTTGGAGACCTGGTAACCTATATGGAATTCATGGTGGTCCGACAGAGCACAACATTCAATGCCCTATTGGGAAGTCCATGGCTCCATAAGCACATGGTAGTTCCATTATCCTATCACCATTGTATCATGTATTGTGTCAATGGAAAAAGTGGGAAATTTCATGCTGACGAGGCCCCTTTCAAGATCTCTGAGTCACATTACATTGACACCAGGTTCTACGAGAAAAAGAAAAGGAAGCCTTTGGTCGATGGTTTTGACTAGATCCCTGCTCCAAATGGCCTGGAAATGGATCCTGACGACCCCCTCATGTGGCTTGGCAGAGATTATGTGATGGCCATCAACCACGTAGAAGGTACGAGTTCATGTCCGGACACACACTCGGATGTCCTCATGACATCATCCATGACAACAGAGTGTGACAATGCGGGAACATCCACTGACCCTCAACCAGGGGGCGAAAGCTCCAGTGAGGAAGCCCATGACACCTCGCCTCTGGACTCTCAAGAACTCTTGACAGGAGCTCTCTCCTCGTCAGACCAAGAAGATGAGGATTTAGGAGAAGAATAGGGGGGAATATATCAGGGATGCACCTCCTATATTTGAGGAAGGTATCTCCACCACTGTGGACGATCTCAGGGAAATAAACCTAGGTACTAAGGAAGACCCGATGCCAACTCTCATTAGTGCGGCCATGTCTCACGAGGAACAGAAATTATATACCTCATTCCTAAGGCAACACCAGGATGTCTTCACCTGGAATTACACAGAAATTCCCAGACACGATCCCGAGGTAGCGATGCATCACCTAGGTCTTCCAGATGACCAACAGGGCTACAAACAGGCCGCTAGAAGGACACACCCCTCACATGCTGCCAAGATAGAGGCTGAAGTAGATAAACTTATTAAATCATGCTCATTAGAGAGGTCCAATTCCCCATTTGGTTGGCCAATATCGTCCCCATCAAGAGAAAGAACATACAAATCCGCGTCTGCATTGACTTCAGAGACCTTAATCGGAATTGTTCGAAAGATGACCTCCCAGTTCAAATCACCAAGTTGTTAATTGATGCAACAGCTGGGTATGAGGCTCTATCCATCATGGACGGATATGCCGGATATAATCAAATTAGGATCGCCCAAGAAGAAAAAGAAGCCACTGCCTTCAGGGCCCCTCAATGGGTATTATGTAACAGGGTAATTCCTTTTGGTCTCATGAATACTGGCGCCACATATCAGTGTGCCATGCATCGGATATTTAAACCGTTCTTGGGGGAATTCATTGAATGTTACATGGATGACCTCGTGGTCAAATCCAGACAGCGCTCATATCACCTGTCGGACCTTGAGACCGTCTTCAACATGCTCCGACATCATAGATTGAAGATGAACCCCTTGAAATGCCCCTTTGGGGTCAACTCAGCGAAATTCTTTGGCTTCGTCATACGCCCTTGGGGAATCGAAGTCGACCCTGAGAAGACAAAGGAAATCCCTGGATTTTTACCTCCCTGCACTCTCACTAAGTTAAGAGGATTCCAAGGACACCTAGAATATATTAGGATGTTCATAGCCAACCTGGAAGGCAAATGTTTTCCTTTCACCAGGTTAATGAAGAAGGGGGTCACGTACCAATGGACATATGACTTCCAAGAGGCGTTCAACAACTTGAAGAAGTACCTCTTAAGCCCACTGGTGCTCATGCCCTCGGTTGAAAGAAGACCACTCATTCTATATGTGACGGTCCTAGAACGGTCACTGGGAGCCTTCCTCCCACAATATAATGACGCCAAAAGTGAAAACAGTCTCTATTACCTCAGTCGATCCATGATTGACGCTGAGACACGATAATCACATATCAAGAAAAGCTTTATGGCCTTGGTCTTCACGGTTCAAAACCTGCAAAATTATCTGCAGCATCATGAAGTCCATTTTATCTCGTAGAGTAACCCGCTCAAGTACATCCTTAGTCGCCCAATGCTAACCGGATGCCAATCTCGATGGGCGGTCATCCTGCAATAGTTCAAAATCCGGTTCGTGCCTTAGAAAGCCATCAAGGACCAGGAACTAGAAGAATTTCTGGCAGAGCACCCTTCAATAGGGACCACTGCACCAAACGCTGAACTACCTGATTAATATATCTTCTCAGTTCAAGAGGATTTCCCAGAATGGGAAATGTACTTTGATGGTCCATCCCGATGCCACAGCGGGAAGAGGATGGTGGATCGTAGATTCAACAAAGTGGGTCTAGGGATAATACTCGTGTTCCCAAAAAAGGCAGTTTTGCTGTATTCCTTCCTCTTGTCAGAGGGATGTACAAATAATGAAGTGGAATATCAATCCCTCATTGTAGGCCTGGAGCTTGCACTCCAGGCACAAGTACAACACCTTAAGGTAAAAGGCGACTCTGAGCTGGTCATCATGCAAGTCAATGGTTACTATGCAATTAAAAAGGAGGAGCTGATCCCCCTATTTGACCATGTCTGAGGACTAAGGGCCAAGTTCTCCATAGAGCCAACATTGACTTATATTCCCCGGTCCCAGAACTATCATGCTGATGCATTAGCCAACACGGCCACTACTCTATCTAACCCAGACCGGGATGAAATTGTCATCAGCATTGCTCACCGTCGAATGGTATTGCCATTTGTTCAAGCTAATATGGATGAAATCCATGAAGTCAGTCCTGTCCCCGGGCCATATGCTCCTGCCACCGGCTGGATGATCCCCATCGCGAACTACCTTCAACGGGGAGAGCTTCCATCAGACAGGGCTGAACCAGAGCAAATGCGGAGAAGGGAAATCAATTTTGTCATATATCGTGGTGCGGGTCAGCAAGAGGTCCTCTACAAATGATGACTCAATGGAGTGCTCCTCAGATGTATTGACAGAGAAGAAACCATTGATGGCATGACAGAAGAACATGCAGGAGCATGTGGAGCACATTAACCGGGGGACAAGCTTTCCCACCTGGTTCGAAGGCATGGGTACTACTGGCCCACAGTGGCACGAGACTTCGAGAATTTTACCGTGAAATTCCACTCATGTCAGATTCATGCTAACTTCATACACCAACCCCCGGAGTTAATTCATCAAGCAATGTACTCCTGGCCGTTTGCTGTCTGGGGGATGTATGTCGTGGGACCATACCCTCCCACCACGGCAAAACAGCAGAAGTATATCCTCACGACAACCGACTTCATTTCAAAATGGGTAGAAGATATAGCCCTCAAGGAAGTTGGTGCATGAAATATTGGAAGTTTCGTGAAGACCAATATCATCACCGGATTTGGTGTCCCTCATACCATACTGACGGACAACGACACCAACTTCTGCTCTGCTGAATTGGAGAAACTATTCCATGAGTATGGTATCAAGGCTAACCACTCAATCCGCTACCATGAAGTGGCCAATGGAAAGATAGAAGCTTTCAACAACACCCTATCCAATATCCTCCAGAAAATAGTGGTCAAAGATAAGAATTCATGGCCAGACAAACTCCTCCATGCATTGTGTGCTTATCGAACCACAATCCGCACTGCTACTCAGTCTACCCCATACTAATTGGTGTACAACACAGAGGCGGTCCTGCCCGTTGAACTCCAATTTTCCTCACTCCGTGTTTCCATATGTGATCAATTATCCGAAGATGAGATGTAAAAAAAGTGGCTAGATGAATTGTAACAGCTAGATGAGAAGCAACTGCACACTCTGCACCACATGGAAGTATACGAGAACCAGATTGCACGAGCCTTCAACAAAAAGGTTCGCCTCAGGTCTTTCACAGAAGGAGTAATAGTGTAGGTCCTCCGGACACCAATGATACCTGGAAAGAAGCCTCTAAAGCTAGAGCCCAAGTGGGAGGGACCATATCTTGTACACATGGTCTACTCCAATGGAGTATATGCCCTGATCTCCATGGATGGGCAATTCACCACGGCTCCTACCAATATGAGATTCCAGAAGAAGAATTTTGCATAGAGACCAAGTAGTATTTTGTTCTTACTGTACGACGATAAACTACATGGAAAAAGAAAAAAAAGAGATGTATCCCACGTCCGAGCTGCATGACGTTAAACTACTAAGCACCTAATGGCCCAAACAAAATGACTATAAACTATGAGTATTTCCTCCTCACCGCATGACGTTAAACTACATGGAAAAGATGATTTAAAAATTCCATCTTCCCCTGTGTATGAACCAGACTTGCACGAGTTGTATCGTCTTTCAGAGAACTACGTGAGGTTTGATTCCTACCCTCACAGGATATTTAGTGACGCTAGAATTCCAAACCCTGGCCCAACAACCTCAAAAAGAAAAAAAATTCACATTCCCCTATGTAAGGACCAGAATTTCACGGGGTTATTCACATCCTCACAGCATGACGTTAAACTGCATGGAGTTCGTCCATACTGCACGATGATAAACTGCACGGATGAAAAAAATGAGATGTATCTCTCGTCTGAGATGTATGACGTTAATCTTCCAAGCACCCAACGGTCCAAACTATATGACCTTAAACTAAGAGTATTTCATCCTCACCGCATTACATTAAACTGCATGGACAAGATGATTTAAAAATTCCCTCTTCCCTAGTGTACATACTAGAACTGCACAGGGAGTATTGTATTTCAGGGAAATAAGTGAGGCATGATTCCTGCCCCCACAGGATACGTAGTGACGCTAGAATCCCGCAACCTGGACCAGCCACCTCAAAAACAAAATCAAAAATTCCCATTCCCCCGTGTACGGACCAGACGTGCACAGGGTGTATTCAAGTTTTCACCGCATTATGTTAAAATGCATGGAGACCGTCCTTACCCCACGATGCTAAACTGCATGGATAATAAGAGTCAAGAATGCTCCCTTCCCCCCATGTGCAGGCCAGACCTGCACGGGCTGTATTCATCGTCTGAGCTGCATGACGTTAAACTGCCAAGCACCAAATGGTCCAAACTCTATAACCTCAAACTAAGAGTATTTCTTCCTCACCGCATGATGTTAAACTACAGGGAAAAGATGATTTAAAAATGCACTCTTCCCCTGTGTACGGACCAGACTTGAATGGGGTGTATCGTCTTTCAGAGAACAACGTAAGGCTTGAATCCTTCCCTCGCAGGATACATAGTGATGCCATAATTCCACACCATGGCCCATCCAACTCAAAAAGAAAAACAAAAATGCCCATTCCCTTGTGTATGGACCAGACTTATAGGAGGTGTATTCACATCCACACCGCATGACGTTAAACTACATGGAGTCCGTCCTTACTGCACAATGCTAAACTGAACTGATAATAAGAGTCAAGAATGCTTCCTTCCCCCCATGTATGGTCCAGACCTGCACAGGGTGTATTCATTGTCCAAACTGCATGACATTAAACTGCCAAGAACCCAATGGTCCACAAACTCTATGACTTTAAACAAGGTGTATCCCATCCTCACCGCATGATGTAAAACTGTATGAAATCTAATAATACACCTCGTTCTAACCACATGATGTTAAACTGCTTGGACTCTGTCCTCATCGCATGACGTTAAACTGCACGGATTTCAGAGAATTACATATGGCTTGATTCCTGCCCTCGCAGGATACGTAGTGATGCCAGGATCCCCAATCCTGGCCCAGCCCCCTGAATAACAAAATTTTAAAAAGGCCCCTTTCCCCCGTGTATGGACCAGACCTCCACGAGGTGTACTTCTTCCAGAGAACTAGGTACGACTTTATTCCTGCCCTCGCAGGATACGTAGAGATGCCAGGATCCCCAGTCCTGGCCCAGCCCCCTAAATAAAAGAGAAAAGATGCCCTTTCCCCCCATGTGTGAATCAGACTGGCAGGAGGTGTACTTCTCATCCTTACCGAAAGATGTAAAACTGCACAGATAGCAAGATTTAAATATAAATTCCCTTTTCCACCATGTATAGACCAGTCCAGCACGGGGTGTAATTCTTCCAGAGAACTATGTACGGCTCGATTCCTAACCTCGTAGGATATGTAGCGATTCCAGGATCCCCAGTCCTGGACCAGCCCCGTGAATAAAAGAGAAATAAAATGCCCTTTCCCCCCGTGTGAGAACCAGACCGGCACGGGGTGTACTTCTCGTCCTTACCACAAGACATAAAACTGCACAGATAGCATGATTTAAAAAAATCTCCATTTTCCCCTTGTATGGGCAATACCTGCACGAGGTTTATGTCTCCGTCCTTGCCACACGACGTTAAACTACATGGAAAATAAGGTAAAAAATGTCCCTTCCCCCGTCTACGGACCAGACCTACATGGGGTGTATATTTGTCCTTACCGCATGACATTAAACTGAATGGGCTCTGTCCCTACCACATGACATTAAACTGCAGGGACTCCGTCCTTACAGCATGACGTTAAACTTCACGGACTTCGTCCTCACCGCATGACGTTAAACTGCATGGACTTCGTCCCCACCGCATGACATTAAACTGCACAGACATCATCGAGACCCACCAAAGACACATGGCGATACGAGATGGAGATACTCACTGCACATTTGGATGCATCCTCTCTATACATCAGACTCCACGACCCGGATAATTATGGATCATCATAACCACTCATGGCTATCGGAAGTGGAAAGTCATCGACTCATGGACACCTTTGCATGACTATGCATACCATTCCCCCAGCGGCTCTGCATAATGATATCCCCTGGCTCATCTACCAAATGGGGGATTATCACAGGTGACACTCTTCCTAGCTCCGTACGCTTGCCAGCCTCAGATCCCCCATACCATACCTCCTGATCCAGAAGTTTATGTCGAAGTGGTTTACATGTTCATTCCCCTTTTCACATATAGGTGTTGTCTGGGTATCCCTATATGGCTAGCATATGTGTCTATCTGTGGTTCACATAGCGACTTGCATCAAAAAACATCAAGACATGACTAGGCTACTTTGACTCAACAGAAAATTGCAGTGAAGATGTTTCTTGTATACCCAGACACCATTATCCCCACGTTCCGAACTCTGCACTGTGAGAAATCGCGGATTTTCATAATCATTCATGGCCATCGGTAGTGGAATGTTATCAACCCGGTGACACCTTTTTACAACTATGAATACCATGCCCTCAACAGCTCTACATAATGATAGCCCCTGGCTCATCCATCAAAGGCAATATTTCCTCAGGCGGTACTCTTCCTAGCTCCGTACGCCTACTGACCTCAGAGCCCCCACACCACACCTCATGATCCGGGAAAACTCAAAGTTGCAGTTTACAACCTTCATCCCCCACCATGTTCCAAGTATATCATAACATGTTGACTTAGTTATCCTTCGAATCACTGTAGCAATAGTCACTCAGTGGTCCAAGCTCTATGACCGACAAAGTTGGAGTACTTCGTCCTTACCCTATGACGTTAAACTGCATGGAATGAAGGCACACCCCAGCAGACAAAAAAAAGAAAAAAAAGAAAAAAAGAAAAGATCATCGCAGGGGGCTCATTAAAACTCAGCAATCCACCAGGGAAGAATATCCCCGACATGTGCAGACATTATCCTACCAAATGACAGACTTCGTGGCCCAGATAATTGCGGATCCTCATAACCATTCATTACCATTGGAAGTGGAATGTTATGAACCCGTGGAAAACTTTCCATGACTATGCATACCATTCCCTCAGCGGCTCTGCGTATTGATATCCCCTGGCCCGTCTACCAAAGGAAATACTTCCACAGGCGATGCTCTTCCTAGCTCCATACGCTTACCGGCCTCAGATCCCCCATACCACCTCTCCTGATACAAGAAGCCCCTAAACCATGATTTACACCAATCAACCCCCCCCCCCCCCACTGTCTGGGGAATGTTGAGGTATTCAAGACCAGTTATAATTTGATGAAGAGTGGCCTTTGCAACTACGTCCTTGCCACATGATGTTAAACTGCATAGGATATCTTGGCTGCTTGGCACAAAACTGCAAAGGCCAAGAATTAACCATCCAGGGAAATGCCTCCAACCCCAAGCGTTTTCACTGGCTCAAAAAAATGACCCCACGTCCTCGATGCATGATGTTAAACTACACAAAAACCTTTAAAAATGCATCTCTTCCTCTTCCACATGACGCTAAACTGCACAGAATATGTTCCAACCACATGATGATAAATTACAAAGTCATATTCGTCACGGGTTCAGTGAGAAACAGAGGGTTTTCTCCATCCTTCAGTGCATGGGTCAGACCTGCACGAACCACCGCCTCACACCAGCGTGAGAAAAAATTACTTCACCCCTTCCAGGGATGTTTAGTCCAGATATTTCCCCCGTATTCAGGCACCCTCTCATCATAATCTATACACTGTACTCAGAAAAAGCCGAAATCTCATAATCCAACCTTGGTGGTCCCAAATCTCAACATTTCTGATGTTTCTCGGCTATCAGAATGGGATAGTATTTGACGTAAGGACACCGTTGTATGACTATGCATACCATCCCCTCAGTGGCTCTGCATATTTATCGTCCCTTGACTGTCTACCAAAGGTATGATTTTCTTAAGCAATGCTTCTCTCTGTACGCCTCTTGGCCTCTGAGCCCCCATTTCTATCCCGGGATTCAGATACCCTATGAGCTACAGTTTACCAACCTCTTCCACAATCCTACATGAATGCGGAGGAACATCTTTGACGAGATTACAGAGAACCAGGAGAAGTTTTTCCATTTCAGATGATGTCCCAGCTGCATGACTTTAAACTGCGCCGAGCACCAACTGTTCTTTAAGATAGATAAATGCGTAGGACAGGAACCTCGCTTCCACACTCTTGATTGATACACATGTTCTCAAACCTTTCATACATCACATACCCTTTCCAAACCACCCCTGGTGGTTTTCATTTTCTTCCAAACCACCCATCGTGGTTTCCATGAGCTGGGCTTCCATGAAGTCCCATGGCCATCAGAAATGGATAATTCTTTGACTTATGGACACCTTTGTATAACTATTCATACCATGCCCTCAGCGGCTCTGCATATTGATCACCCTTATCCCGTCTACCAAAGGAAATTTTTCCTTAGGTAATTATCTTCCTACCTCTGTACTCCGACATGACTCCTATATCTTGAGACATGCCCTGCATGTCGTTCAAATTTAAACATGTTTCCCCCCACTTGTGTCGGAAGAGTATTGAGACATCTTTTAATCAGTTGAACCCCATTGGGGCCCTTGCACCAATATATTTTGTCAAAGATGTTTGACCTAAAACATCAATAGTGATATTCATGACAGCGAGAATTTAAACTACTCACAAAAGAAAGATGTAGAAAGCCTAATAGGCCGAAAACTCGAAAAGGGAGACCTAAGAAAAATCCGGGTTATACCCGTTGGGTCCACACTACATGGGCCCAGGCAAAATCAGGGCATTAAAAGAAAAAAATGAAGAGACAATAAAATTTTGTAGGGATTTTCTAAAAACCCCTAGAAATAGTCAAACTATGCTCATTGGACCCCATTGTCTAGGAAAAAGTTAGAGCTTTTTTCCTGAGTTATGATTAATTCTGATTCAGTTAATTGTTATTTTCACAACAATTGTTCTAAGTAAAAATCAAATTTCACACCAATAAGTGATTGACAGAGATTGCGTTTCATTTGAACAATAAAAGTAGGAAGTACACAAGTTGGGGTCTCTCCCTCACAAAAAGGGGGAAAATGGGTAAGTAAAACAGAGGTTTCTAAAGTGGCTCTGATAGTTACAAAGGAGCCTAACTCGCTCTCTCCACCAGATCAGTGACCGTGCGACGAAGGTCGTTGCAAGACTTTTCCAACACTGACTTCCCACTAGTTTCAACCTCAGCCACTAGACAAATACACTTCAATATGGTTTTTAGGTCGTTTATCCCTTTTCTGGTGGCTTTAAGATGACTAGTCATAGCCGATAACTGATCCCTCAGCATCATGGCCCGTTCTTCGCATTCATGCAACTCGGAGGATAGGATGGCCGCATGATCTTGAGAGATCTCCTCCCGTGATATCAGTTTATAGAGCTTTGTTGTGGTTTCCTCCGAGGTTCAGGCCCCACAATGAGCTGCATCGATGTGAGAAAACATGCATTCATTAGTGAAATCTTCCTCACGGGCTAGGACAACTTGGAAAGAAAGAGAATGGAACTGCCGATAGTCAAAGCCACCTGACCCCAAACCCAAGAAGAGTTAACGAAGAGATTCGGTTTTAGTTTCCATTTCGGCTAAAGGGGTTTCATTGATGATTTCAAAGATTCGGGGCCAGTCTCACCTACGCGCTGCCCAATGGTCTGCCACCGTACGAGGATCTTTGGTGTCCACACTGGATGACATGAGAACAATGTCTGGCATGGCAGCCTGCACATACGTGTGCTCGCTAGAAGTTGATTCCGAAGCTGGAAAGGCTGGAGCCTCCAACCATGGTTCAGGCTTGGGGACCATGTTGCTAAGCCTGGTATCGACTGGTGGATCTTCCAGGATGATCTCACAGGGATCCGAAACCACAAGATCATCCTCATCCATGCACATGAAGGATGAATTTTTCTGAACTGCGGCCATGGCACGGCTGGGAGAGGAATGTTCGCTGAGTCGCTTTGATCGATGGGCCATTAGCCAATCCTCCCTTAAAGCTGATGAGGAAGGTTTGGTGGATGAACCAGCCACCATACCTCCTCATTTGGGAACCTGAAGGACAACCTTCCCTAGGATCCCATCAGGATAGTATTTTACTCATGTTTTTGCATTCTCCATGTAAAGGCCGGCAGCCGCCACCATATCAGTTAGGGGAATGCTTGTGTCAGATCCCTACCACGTCAGCATCAGCCACCACTAACGAAGTATGTTCGGGTGCAGTCCTTGATCCCGAGAAGGGGTAATGGAAACTTGGACTTGCATGCACCTGAACTGGAGAGAAAAGCAATACGGGACATAAAACACACACAGAGAAACCCCATCAATCCGTGCAGACAGAAATCCGTCCCACAGAGAGATCATGTAAGAGTGCTCCTCCAAGATCCCCTGGTGGTTGTCAACTAAGACGCCAGAAGGGTTGGGGTAGGGAGTGATGATGAACTGGGAGAAGTCTCTCAGAAGCTTGAGGACTTCACTAGTGCTAAGGGACTTTAAGCGAACTCGGGTTACATCTAGTAGGGTAGGCCGTAAGGTAGGAATCATGATGAATGTGTTGTGACGATACCTATAACAGCATTAATGATCCGCCACCCAGTCGTTCAGAAATTGAAATCACCCACTTAGACGATTGGGTGACCTACCCACCTGCATGTGGCTCAGTAGCTCATAGATACGGGCCAACGTGGGAATGACTAAATTCACTAGGAAGCCCTCTGCTAACTCAGTCGCCATCATCAAAGTGTAGGCCCGGACACCTGGGTTAACATCCCGGGAAGGAAATAACCATCCACTCAAGAACATATCAAACAGACTAGCCAACCATAGTATAGACGACACACCAGGACGCACCTTGTAACCTAATGAAAGGTAGTCGGCCGCCTTCCGAACTGCCCAGTAGGAACCTGGGGTGGTTCGTGACTACTAAGAAGGATGTGTCATAGGGACCTTGACCTTCGGCACAAGACCAGTAGTGTTCAGAAATAACCCTATCCAGGTGCCATAGTGAATAAGAGACCAGGCACACAACACCTGACCCAAAAACTGCTCTACCGTAACCAACAGCTGCTTCGCCAATAATGGCACTTGTTCGACATCATCCCATGTGTTGTGAGAGGGAAATAATTCATCATACATCTCGCCAGTAATCGACAGTCCTCATATCTAGTAGATGTCCCACTTTCTAATGATGACTTCGCCGTGGGAAAGGTGGATATTATTAGTACTTGAACACCAGCTGCGGAATAGTTCGGGCATGATTGAAGATGGTGGGTAAACAGCAAATTGGGAAGCCCACATTGTGGAGTATATATTGACCACTTCTAGTGAATCGGGAGACTCCCGAAATTGATGATGGACCCAGAAAGCCCAGGCCCAATCATTTGGGAAGAGCCCGTCAGACCGAAGATCCCACCTGGGAACCCACCCCGCGTCAGGATCCCTTTGAGCAAGGTTAATAATATAAGGGTAGTACATAAGGACAGCTTTCTGAGAAAAGTCTTGAGTGTACTAATCGCTTTGGGTCCAGAAAGATCCCCTCAAAATAAATGTGTTTTTTGGACCAGAATTATAAATTATCTCCCCAGATTGGGTATGGTTTTCCTGAATGAATTTTGATGGTGCTTCCAGGAAAGGAGAAGGGAGACCTGAGAATGTAGCGAGGATTGGGACGTCATCCTAAAGACTGAAGCTATAGAGCGGGAACCGATTTGATAATGGATAACTCAGAAACATCAGAGAGAGTAGGTTCTTCAATAAACCGTCATCTGGAATGATGGACCGACTAGGGTCTTCTTTGACGCCCTATGCTATGTGAATCATAGATGAACGTCTTTCTAAGCCAGTTGAGAGGGGATCTGTAGCAGGCCTCAACGCAGAACGAGGGGGAATCATATTTTCTCCCTGCACAATGAGAGCCAACAATTGGTCAGTCTGGAATAAAAATCTGGAAAAATAGCTTGGTATATGGATAAGGATCCTTCATAAGCAAAGCCCGCAAGGAGGCCTCGGTGGATGGTTCGTGATGAAATCATCCCGTGAACCAGCACTTCGCGAAATCAGTCCGCGAAACCCTAGACCATGGAGCGTGGGCCATGAAATCGTGAACCAAGTTGCTCCGCATAATTTCAATCCCGAGTTTAAGTGATTAAGTTCGGGAGACTCAGACACTTTTAATGTTCAAGAGATTTTAGTCCGCGGAGCATCAAAACCGCGAAGTACGTTCCTCCCCAGATCATCATCACTTACTTTTTAATTAATTAAGAGTAATGGTTCATGGTTTGGAAGAATGTTCGCGGGTGAGTGAGACCGCGAAGAAGGAATGATTCGCGGAGGTCAATGCCGGTTTGCGGACGAGGAACATCGCGAAAGAGAGAGCAGGTGGAGGCGAAGGAGCTATAGTTTCACAAAAAAATTGGTAAAGGAAAAATGAAGGGCTCCCCATATTTATAGCCGTGGTCCCCTACCGTGTCCGCCTCTGTACCGCAAACCATCTCAATTTTAGGACCACTTTGCATAGAAATGGACTCTTCTTCATTCCGATCGGACCCCATTCCGATGGGGGGAATTTGTAGGGTCCTGAAAAATTCGCAAAGAGGATTCTACCCAAATCCCCCACATAATTGGAGAAAATAATTGATGAAACAAAAAAACAACTAAGGGACACAAACAGGACCGGTTCGTGAACCGGTCCCATGGAAACGCGATGTGGGAAGGCCCTGCAAGGCACCCCCTTCACGAACCGTCGTCATTCGCGAAATGGAGGCGGAGATCCTTCGCGGTTGTGAGGCGGGATGGGTGCCAGTCCGGTTCACCGTCATGAACCGCCCTAACCGCGGACCGCGTCGACCAGTTCAAGCCGCACCCACTATCATTCGTAGAATAGAGGCGGAACCCTTAGCAACCGTGGAGCACTCTGTGAGTTCGATTCATGGACGGGGGGAGCGTCCAATACCCACCATGAATCTAGGATTGACCAAGTCAGCTGTAAAATGGGTATTTGGTTATGGGCCTCTACAAAAGGTGCCCTATAGCCACAGAAACATCCCTTTCCCAACTCTATAAAAGGAGACCAAGGGGGAAAGAAAAAGAGGTCGGAGAATTGAAATTGGATTTGGAGGGATTGGAGATTCAGAAAGATATCGGTTGAAGGAAGGCTTCGGATTTCGCAAATAGCAGAATTCCCATCTGCAAACCACGACAGGTATACGAATTAACATGGAATTGGAAAACACTTAATAACTTGGTGAACCACGAACCTAAAAAAAACAAGGAAAACCATGAACCATACCCCCTCCGTGGATGAATTCTCTGGGGACCATGGAGTTTATTCCTCTTTTCCCATTTGTCGCACCGCATAGCACTCTCCTATGCAGTCGAAGCCCCGAATGACGAGCCTCTGACTGGCGCTGCCCTTGGCCACCGCTGCCCGCCTGGAACCCTCCGCGAACCACCCTGGTTTGTGGATCGAACCCAATGCCGCGAACCCCCTGGTTCTCGTGATACAAATCAGTCCGCAAACCACCCTGGTTTGCGGACGGATTCTCCAGCTGCGTCGCACATCCCCACGCGAAGGGCTCCACCACCCATACTTCTCGGTGGCTCGCAAAATACATCAGTGTTCTCATTTCCCAAGCCAGATAAAATCCTTCTGATCCAGCCAAGTCCTCCACGACTCCCTCATTGGCCTATTCATCGGCCCCGAGCCGAGGCCTCTACTAGAGCCACCAGATCCACGTGGTGTGACTTTTAGGCGTATTAGTGCGCCATTTTGAGTTCACATTCCCACGGTAAGTAGAGGCGAAGGGGTTGCCCCGACCCTTGAGAAGATTCTTGAAGCATTCTTGGGTTCACATTCCCATGGTAATGTGGAGTCTGAGCTCGCGAGTCCTCTTTCTGCCTCTCTACTTGCTAAACGCTCCTCAAGGTAGTAAAATACCCATCAGAAGGAATCCCTCATGCACTACAAGAGAGGAGATGGGCACAGGAGCACCCCCTTTCCCTCTCCCATTGAGCTTTGTTGCCACGGGCGTCCACCTAGGAGTATTCCCCGACCTTCCAGGCCTCCTAAAAGTGTAATCCCTAATGCATCGCCCGAGCATCCACCAAGGAGTAAGCCCCGACCTTCTGGGCCTCCTCAGAGTGTAAGCCCCAATCCATCGCCCCGGGCATCCATCTCAGAGTAAGCCCCGACCTGATGGGCCTCCTAAGAGTGGATGCCCCAATCCACCTTCATGGGCATCCATCTCGGAGTAAGCCCCGACCTTCATGGGCTACCATCTAGGAGTAAACCCTGAACTTATGGGCCACCTCATGTGTAATCCCCACTCAACTTCTCACGAGCGCACCTTTCGTGACTTTATCCTCTGGTCCCTGCTGCCTCTTTTTTCTCACACCGAGCATGACTCACGTGGGCTTAGAGTAAGCATCGACCATGACATCCCCTTATGGGCCTGCTCAGGGTGTAAGCCCCAATCATTCATTCTAGGATGCCTCAGAACGTAAGTCCCAACCAATGAAAACTACGTGGACTTTGATCCCTACCTCCTTGACAGGGTATGTAGGAAGCCTCCATGAGGTTCAAGCCCACTACCCATCGGACCACCCGACCTATCTTCACATCGGTTCCCCGACACCAATGCGAACTACATGGACTTTGATCCATGTATTCTAGACAGGTTACATAGGAAGCCTCCAAGAGGTTCAATCCCAATAGCTGGTCGATCCGACTATTCTTCACGTCAGTTCACCACGCCACTCCTAGCACCGCCCCAAGTGTGTTCTAAATCTTCGTGGTCATTAATCCAATGAGGGATGGTAAACATCGGGTATAAATGATTATGAACCCCTGCGTCCAGTTGACCATTTCCCACCAGGGTTGAATCTGTGGATACAATGTTTGGGTATAAACCAAATATTCACGAACATATGAATACTTCTTAAATCAATAAGAGAGTCCCGGAACATGCAATAATTTCCCCTCAAAAGGGTGCGATGAGCCCGACTTCCCATCCTATCGACCAATGTGAGTCGTGTTGCTGGTCAGACCATCGTGAAAACGCCTGCCTTTGGAATTCAGGTCCATCAATCAATGGATACGGAGCTGCTCATCGTTTCGACGCCCGAAATCCAAAACCAACAAAAAATTAATAAATGTTAAAATATAGTTCATTTCAAAATTTCGGAAAAAGAAAAATGGGTGTTGTTTTCAAATTGACATAAGAAATTCTAATAAATCATTCATAAAAATTTTAATAAATTTTAAATTTAATTTAAAAATAACTGTTGAATGAACAATACATTACCTAAAAAATTTACAGAAAACATGGACATGGATGCAAAGGAATTTTTTACTAAAGAAAGAAAAATATAGATTTTTCCTTAAAAAATGTTTTTGATATTCTGAGTACATAGTGAGAATAAAATGAAAATAAAACATATATTATCAAAAAAAATAACCATATTAGAATAGAATTATCTTATTTAGAGATATATCATAAGATATAATTATGCAAAACATAATAATAAACAATCTTCATGAAAAAAAGAAATTCTACCATTAAATTATTACAACATTGGTAAAATTTTAATCATAAGAACCATAATTGAATAAAAAAGAAAAACATTATATAACCATAGAAAAAAATTAATGATATAACCTACTATTGGGGTAGTATATTCAACTCATAATGGATGATAGCTGTATAAAATAACTTATATCCCAAATAGAGAAATTTGTGACAATGATCAATTACCTAATGTATAGACATCTTTTATAAATTTTATAAAACCACATATTATAAATATAAGATTATTGTAAATATATTTTTGATCCATAATAATTTTTATCATACCATATAATATTTTCTGTAGTCCATTTAATAACCATGTTATTAAAAATTTCTTGTTAAAATCACATTTAGGGTAATGACTACTTCATTTTTCATGTATGTTTTTATTTTGTATCTTATATCCTATAATTATCAACTATTTTCCATAATTAAATGAATGTTAAGAATGGTATTAAAATAATATATATATTTTTTTAATTTTATTTATCAATTAATGCGAGAAAGAAAAGTGATTTATATTATCCATGAAAACAGTATGTTGTGGATATGAATAAATGCTATTTTCATTTGTCATCGGATTAAATTAATGGCATATAAATAATATGATACATTTTTTATAGAATTATTATTTCATATATATATCCCACATATTCAAAAAATATAACCATATGATATTTTATGAAATGTGAAAGTGTAAAATGAATCGTGTCACTATGTGATGTTGTAGTTTATCATACATAGAAGGGATGTAATCTTCATCCCATGAAATGGGAATTTAGAAGGTATAAATGATATTATAATTAACTAATATACTAATATCATAAATATCAGATATAATAATTAAATCCTCTATTATATAAATGTTTGACATGTGGTGATGGAAAATAAATAACACGTGTTCACGATGTGGTACTCCAACGTAGACCTGATCAATGGTTTCGTCTCACATTTGACAGAAGAGGAGATGGATTTCGGTTATTAAATAAATATAATGAAATATAATTATATGTGGTATATTATAATTGTTATATTACAATTGTTAATGACTACTGTAAGGATGTTGATGAATAAATTATAAAAACAACATGTTTAATACAATTATCTTTTCTTCATGGAACAACATTCGGATTATACCCAATGACTTTGTTGGATGGTTTCCTAATTAATCTAAGTACTCCAGGACATGGATAGGTATGTGAGGAATATATTTTAAATCTTATTATTTTCTCCAAATGGTTTTTTTATTATGAATAGGAGAAGATAGTTGGTGGCCTCTATATGCAGGGTAGATGACATAAATGGAATTTTTTGAAATAACCACTTTTACACATATTTTTAACATATTAAAATGACACATAAATGGGGTAATAATAATCCTTATAGGTTATAAGTTAGATATATGACACTAAAATTCTTTTTAAAAATTCTGTTTGGTCATTTTACCTGTTATCATTTTTGTTTAAACCATAAAACACATATTTTAAACTCAATAGTAGTAATTAATTTTCATTGTTTTTAATATTCATTCTATTAAATGAATATTTAAAAATTATTATAAAATATTAATTATTATGATTAAAAAATTGAATCCCATTTTGTAAACTCAATTCCATGATATAGAAAATTTTTATTCAAAAATAAACCCATAAAGGTAATGAAAAATCAGTTTTACAAATTAAAAAATTTCTCAATTTGAAATATTTTTTATTTAAATTCTATTTGGAATAGATTAAAATGACATAAATTATATTAATAATATTATAATTGAGATATTATTAATATTAATTCATTTTTAAATAATTTGAAATGAAAAATTCATGAAACCAAATTGTTGTTTTCAATAAAAACATGTATTTTTCCCTATTAATCAAACAAATAATGTTTCCAAAATATTCCCAAAAATCCTCACTAAGATAAATTTTTCATGATTTTTTTTAAAATTTTAGCTTATTTTTAAAAATAAATATTTTCAAATTGAAATAAAATAAATTTAAAAAAAGTGTGATAAAATAAATATTAAAATTTATTAGAAAATGGATTGTTTATAGAAAATATGATTTTAGATTAATATTATGATTAGTACACATGGTTATATTAAATAAAACTTATATATATATAATATTTAATTTCAAAATATATTAGTCCTAAAATGTGATTACTATTATTAATTTAACTACAAAAATACTATTTACTTAAAAATGGACTCCAGAAAAAATATTATGTACAAAAAATATTTGAATGAAAATAAATGAAATTGATGATCCAAACAAAATTATTTTGATTATTATTTATAAAATGGAATTTTTTTTAACTTTATTTCCAAATAATAAATATAATAAAAATCCAAATTTAATTATAAAAATAAAAAAAATTATTAAATTAACAACAACAATATTTTTTCTAGAGACCCTATCGTTCCCAAATAATTCAAAAAACATCATGGTAAGATAATTTATATATACTATTTTAAATAAAAATATAATTTTTATAAAAATAATTATTAAATTTTGGGTAAAAATTTATTTTATCCATTCAAAAAATTATTAAAAATACTTTTTAAAATAAATTTATTATATATATAATTGTTTTTACTGATAATTTTGTGTTTATTTCATAAGTATTAATAATTGAATTCTTATTGATTCGGAAATGCATAAATATTATATAATTTAGTTTTTTAAAATCATGTATCTTGTATTATGAATTTGATCACATAAATTAATGTCACCTGAAAAAAATCCAAGAGTCATGGAGTTATATGTTCTACTGCCTTAAAAAAGTATATCCTCGCAATCTCATTTATATCTCTCTAATTAAGGGTTCATCATTGAAAAGTAATTTTTAGGAAATCCACATTGTAACATTCTTAATTAAAATTTATCTGAAATCTAATAGGAAATAAAAATATGAGGTCATCTATAATGAAATAAACCAGGTTTCGAAATTGGAAAAAATATGTAGGATTTGAATAAATGGACATGGAAGAAAAGGGGTTTCGAATAATCAAAAGAAGGTTAATCATAATGAGAAACATAGCAGACAATAAACCATGTATATTTAAGGATTTAAAATTACATTCATTTAACAAAAACACATGTACATTTATGAAATATCTATTTCAAATTCCTTTTCATAAATATGATGAATTTTTGCAGGAATATATACTGACATGATTTTGTTACATTTCATAATAACAGTATCATCCATAGGTTATTTTTTGATAAATTTAAACTTCATCTATTACTCGAAGAAATGATGATGGATTTTTTATTCTTCAGTCACAAGTGAATCCAATCATCCTTGAAATAATTAAAATTCAATCCATATATCTCTAGTTCTTATCCAAAATAAAAATTTTATCATAGGATATCTAATATGTATGAATAATCATTTGGTGTACCAACACATTAATCTAAAAAATATCATCAAAATATGTAGTCAATGAATAAAATAAATGGTTAATATTAAGAATTGTATAAATTTAAAATTTATAAAGGTTTGTAAATTTATCCAAATTTGTATTATATTAATCTCCAAAATTTCATAAATTACCTCTTAGCCATCACATTCTTAATATGTGAATTCCATGGTTATATATTCTCTTCAAAAATAGTGATAGAAATTATTATTATAAAACCTAAACGAAATAATACATGAATACTCATTCCTAAAATAAAACCAAATATTATTGGATATATTATATAAATAAAAAAATGTATTAAAATCCATCACTTATAACATAAATCACTTCTTCAGAATATCAATGAACATATGCATGGTCTTCGATTCTATCGAATTTAAATTATTGACATCAATTTTCAACAATAATAAAACCATCCCACTACATTAGGAACATATTAAAGGATGCCTTCCATTAATCAGGGTTTTTCATAATACATAACCAATATATTAATTTTTTTTTCTATTTCATCAGTACCATTAGTAATTGTTTCAATAATTCATATTGTAATACTATTGAGAAAAAATACATGAATGAGTCATGATTCTGAAAATGAAAATTACACAAATAAAAACTCTTCTATAACATAATTTTTTACATCCAAATACAAAAAAACATCAATAATTCAACATTATCAATACCACATGTCAACCAAGATACGTCTATTTATTCAATAACCCTTCACTCCATTTATATTTTATTCATAGTGTCCTCACAATTTTCAATATAACCATTAATCATGAAACCTTGTTGATTATATTCACAATCAATCATCCATTGATATAAATTAGAATTATTTCCATTACATCGACATTAATAACATTGAACCATTGATGATAACTTTGGGTGATAAATTTTATCATCCATTTAGTTCACTAAACTTCTAATTTGTCCTCTATAATTAGTTTCATTGTGACTTTTTTTCCTCATTCAATACATATTCATGTTCCACTATGAATACTAGTTGGGGGTTTATTCCATTATTCTTAACACATGGTAAATAGAATATTATTTAATCCACTATCTCCATCATCAGATCTCCTATAAAAATATTTCCATATAAGTACTTGTTTGTCTTAGAGTTGGGTACAGTTCATGTTTTTAATCATATATTGAGATAATCAATAGGAATTTTCTCATTACCCTTTAATCTTTTAATCATACCATTTTATGTATTAATAGTATATTTTCAATTAAATTCAATTATATCCATGTTTCTTCACATCCCCTCCATTGATTCAATGTAGAAAAGAATAGTCTAGGTGGGAATAATCATAGAAAAACAACATGTTTTTGAATAATCAAATATAGGATGTATAAATCATGACACCATATTTTAATTCCATAAATACATTGTGTTAACCTTGTTTCTTCATGATCATTTATTAAATCATTCATGGGGGTTCTAATTTCTTTTGTAAATTTATAAAATATATCCCATAGTGTTTCAAAAAATATGTCCATCAATATCTATTGTCATGCACCTAGTGATTATCCTTTGTCACTAAATATTCCATTTTATGAGTTCTTATAATGAGTACCACTTTTCCAGAGTCGTATCCGCTTATATTATCCCATTGTGGGTATAATTTATCATAAGCCACTTGATTTATCCCTAAAAATAATTCTAGAAAAATTTCATACACTTTTACATTTCCTTAGACTAATCCATTGAGATATCCTTATGGATGTCACTAATGTTTTCTCATCCATGATTCCCAATGATAATTATTACTTCATGTGATACCGACTGTTATGACCCAAAAATCTCATACATAAAAATAAATTTTCAATAACTTAATAGTCACTACATAACAAGATGATCTATACTATAATCATATATGTTTAATTCCATTAGAGACCTGGAAACAGATCCAACTAACCCATAAGCGAGCTACGTTATCTCCAACTAATCTCTTCATAACTAGAACCATTCTTAGACATATCACACATAAAAAAATTAATCATATCCACTTGAATGTAAATATATGAAAGGGTGATCTCATATGTTTAGTAAGGGTAAAAAAGGGGATATTAATAAACATGAGCATAATGGTAAGAGATCAAGAGAATAAAATTTCAATAACCATACCATTCATGTTATAGATTATAAAAATTAGTCCTATAATAAATTTTTTATATTCATAATATGTGAATCATAAATGAATTAGATCACATGAACTATGTTATCATTAATTGTTTTCAATTTGTATAGATTTGAGGCATACCCATAATCAAAGAAAATCATATGATAAGGCTTCCTACTAAGATATTCAATCCATGTTAGTATTGGTTTAATTACATATGTAAATGATTCAAGTTAGGGATAACATTCCATGTACCATATTTCCAGCTTTAGATTACCTAATATTTATTCTCTTTCCATTTTGGGATAACCACCTATGTTCTCATTGAAATCATATGGCATTAATAATTACTCGATGCATTGTTGGGAGATATAGCTCCCACATGTCACATAATCCACATTTTTATATGTCACATGATCATAAAAAATTATTCATATCATAACCCATATAACATTAAGGGTTTTAGTAAACATTTCATCACAACATAACCTATAGAAAGGAAATATAATTCATAAGTATATCATATATTCATCATAGCATGACCCACATAAAAGTAAATGACTTCATAAAAATATATTCATTGTAATCATAATCCATCCATATAAAAAATAAATATTCTATCCCCATATCATATCCCATTTAATGGTTTAATTAACATCAAAGGATTCCATCTTATATAGAAAATGGTTTTGAAAATAATATCCCTTGAAATAGTTCCTGTGTAAAATAAAATTTCTTCTAAAATGATGTTTTTAAATTAAAATTTCAGAAAACATTTTATGATTTAATTAATTTTAAATTAAAATATGAAACATATAATTTGTCCCTATAATCTATTATTTTTATTGAAAGTGATAAATTGAATTTATGTCATACATGTTAAAATAATGATTGTCTTTATTTTTTTGTAAAATAATAATGGTCTATATCTAGAAAATAGAATAAATATTACCATAAAAAATTCTATAAAACATTAATCAAGGATAACAATAATTTAAAAAATATTTGGATAATAATTAAAACACTCTCTAAAAAATTTATAGAAAACATGGACAAGGAAGATAATGAATTTTCAACCGAAGAGATAAAAAATGTATATATTTACATAAAATTGATTTTTATATATTTATTACATGATGTTTTTAATATTAAGTAGAAAAATTTATTATATATAAATAACCATATGATAATAAAAGTCATGAGGTTTTTGATATATAGATCATAATATGTCATCATCGTAAATATAATAACAAACAATCCTAATAAATATTGAGATTGTAGCATAACATTATGTATGACTTTGGTATCACATGAATACTAATCCCCACGAAATAATATTATTAAAAACATTATTTATCATAATAAATAATTAATCTATTTCATATCCTATCAAATGGTCATTATATACCCCTCATAGAATAATATTAGTGCCTAACATAACATATGTCCCAATGAATGAAATTTTTGAAAAGAATCCCTACCCTTAAGTCTGAAAATCCACAATACATTTTAAAAAATTATTTATCGTGAAATTTTTTTTTATAAAAATATTTCGTAACCATAATAATATTTAAAATACCAAATATTATTTAATTATGACTATTTTATTTAAAATTTAATTAACATTTTTTTGGTAAAATAATTTTTTCGATAATGATTGTATCATTTTTCATATATGTTCAGGATATTTAATGTTTTTTATTTCAAATTCATCATGGTTAAATAATATATTAAATTTTATTCAAGATATAAATATTATACATATTAATTATATATGTATTTATAGTAACCCATTAATGTTAGTGATAGAAAATAAATTTCTTAGTTCGTGGAGATTGTAGGTCATACACAAAAATGAGTGTTGTTAAAAGTTTATCATTAGATGAAATTAATTGATGTTAAATCATAAATATTACATTAACATAATATTTATTTTTCATATATATCACATATATTCATTAATAAAACCCTTATCTCCTTCCATGTAAATCATATGTGAATAAAAATTCATGTATCTAGGCAAAGTAGTAGTCCGCTATACACATGAGCGGCGTTATCAGATTCCCATAGAATGGAATGTATGAATATCTATTTGATATTATAATACAAAATGTATAATAACACACTAAATATAACATATAAACCATTAATATATCATTATATCCATCGGTGAGTATGTTGATGGAAAACAAATAACCTCAGTTCATGAGGTGGTAGTCCTCCGTACATACGATCAACAGTTTTCCTTCTAATTTGATGGAAGAGGAGATATATAGGGGTAATTAATTTTATTTAATAATAATTTAGTAAGTGGGATATATTTTTTTATTACGTTATTGTAGGACCCCGGGGCACCCTGAGAGGGGAGGGGTGAATCAGGGTGTCAAATTTTTCTTCTTAAAGTTTTAGATCTTGTTCCCACGTTGGTAGGATCTACATAAACCTCTATGAATGATATGATTAGAAATGATACATTCACATGAAGAGAGATGACACAACTATGATTACTTGGTTCACCACTAAGGGCTACTTCTAAGAAGCATACGCCGACAGGTTTGCGATCGTACCTGAATCTACTATGCTTCACTAGCTGTAGATTACAATTGTTCGGGCACAATCACTCTGTCCCAGGATCACAGGCTTTACAAAGGTTCAGGGATAGATCACTACTTCCCTCGGGTCACTCCCATTGACTCACCCTAGCTCACTTCCGTTGGTGAAGTCTCACTTAGTTTATATACATGAAGGTCTCTTCAATAGATTTGCATTGAAGTATTTGTCTCCTATTCAGAATGAGACTTTGCTTGCATCAGAGTCCTGAGTTGATGATCTTTTGTATTCAACCTTTTACTATAGTGCAATGACTGAATGCACTAGATCCCCTTGTCTTCGTTTTCCTGAATTACAATCACTTGTGTGATTACTCAATAAATGATTCTATGTTGAAGTCCAAATTTCATCCACTAATGAATACCGCTTTTCCCCCTTTCCACTGGGCGAAAAACCATTGGAAAGGGCCTTCACAAAGTACCCTACATCGCAAGGCTCCAAGTTTTGGAAAGCTCAAACATGTTTTCGCAGAGCCCCTACCTTTTCGTGAAGCTCAATCGCAATGCACTCTCACGATGCTCCCGCCTTCGCAATGCTGGGCTATCGCAGAGCTCCTGCCTCTTTGCGAAGCTCACTGAGCCAATGCGGGGTGAAAGACTTTCGCAGAGCTAGAATAGCCGCCGCGAAGCTCCTCTTTTGTGAAGCAGACTGCCATCGCGAGTGACCTTTGCGAACCGAGAGCAAAGGATTTTTGTTGAGCGCTCTCTCTAGTTCTCTTGAGGGGGTCAGACTCTATTTATAGGCGATTCCAGTGACCCTCGAACTTTCCACGTGAAGTCAATGCCACGTCAGCTTAAATCACGAAGCTCTGAAGTTCCCACCAGAATTCTCTGAAAATCGTGAAGCACTACGACAATTTTCCATTCACGGAGCTCATCGTAATTGCGGAGTATCCCGTCAATTAATTCGCACCTTTGCCGCGAAGCTCCCTCGCAAAGCCCTTCATCGCCGTGAAGCTCCCTTGCAAATCCCTTCATTGCCACAAAACTCTCCAGCCTCTACCGTTCGCGAAGCTTGACGTAATCGCGAGGAATCACCGCCTCCATTCTTCTGGTCTTCAAGAAATCCAATCCATGCATCCCATCTTAGCGAAACTCATGCTTTTTCCATATTAAATTACAATCTTCATGGAAATCCATTTTTCGCGAAACTCACCAACCTCCAAATTTTGGACCCCAAAAATTTGGCAAACACTGGAAAACAGCGCCACCTTGGATCTGCTCTTTTTTTTCCGCATCCATATCATCCATTCATTTGTCGATGTTCCTTTAATAAAACATGGATCATTATCCATAGTCCTCGAACTCGACATGCCACCATGGAATCTCTTTTGACAACAAATTTTTATGTCGTCTGTCTGCTTTGTCACCAAGCATGATTACCTCAACAACACTTCTTCCTGGTGATATGTATCATTCAGCAACTCTTTTGATTTTATCAGAAACTCTACTATTGTGATATATATTCATTGAAGGCATAGCTTCAGCATCATCATCTTCTATGACAATGTGATGTGCATGGCTATAGCAGGATTCCAGTCATTGCACTGCCTTCTTAGAATTCCAATCATTGGAACATTGTCTTCTTCATCAACCGTCATGATCAACTTCATGAAATCCATGTGATTCTATTATTCAAGAAGTCTCTTGCATGGTTCTCATGCAATCATGAGTAATTGCATGGCCTTCATCAAAACCCATGGTTCTCATGAAATAATGATGAATTGCATGGTCTTCATCAAAACCCATGGTTCATGAGCAATTTGGAGGAATTGCATGGTCTTCATCCAAAAACACCATTCTTCTTTAATCATCCTCATATGGATTGCACCTCACCTTCTTCATTGTTGTAAACAATGTATCACCTTTGACACATATTCTTTGGACATACGATTAGTACAACAATCGTTTGAATCACCATTCCTCTACATCATCAGAGTACTTCATGATCTTCTTCATTTTGATCTTCCATTCCTCCATTTCATTGGAGTACTTCTTGATCTCCTTCATTTTTATCATCATTGACAAATATTGACAACAAATACAAAATTATTCCCAAATTGGTTCCAACAATCCCCCCTTTGTATTTTGTTTTCAATACCTTATACATCTTCTGAAATGACTTCGTCAATGTCAAAATGAGAATCTTCTCTTCAATTAACTTTTCATTTCAAACTGTCAATTCAGTTTCACCCCCCTTATTGACAAGAAATAAAAAGCGCATGGTAGGGAGGGTACCGATCCACCCTTATGAAATTTTTCATTAATCATTTCACTCTAAGTCTACTTGAACAATGCTCGATGTTGAAAACAAGAGGATTTGATTTAGTCAACAGGGATGTCCATTATGCACAGTTCATGATACCAACATGAGATGAGAACTCATGTAATTTGTATTCAAGGGTAAACCACTTTTATTTTAGGTAGAAGAAAAACAAATGTGATAGGGAATAATAAACCTGAAACTCTTGCACTCTCATCAACAAACAGATCAAAAACATTCAAGTGCTATCAGTAGGATAAGTGACCTTGGGGCACTTCCATTCTTTTTATGTCACTGATCAATTCAGTTACTCCCCCTTTATAGAATTATCTTTGATCTGATTAACCAAGGGACAGAGATTGAGAAATGACATACCTTCTCCATTGACATGTTCTTCAAGAAATTCACAGAGTAACTGCTTTTGAGTCCAGCTGGAGTTGATATTGATTGACACAGTGATTATGGATGCTTCTTCATTTTTCTCCCCCTCAAGGGAAACACTCCTCATCATCTTCATCAAGAGTGATCCTTCATCATCATAATCCTTGAATATCAATTGAAGAATCTACTAAGGATGAAATCTTCTTTAGCTTGGCTATCAAGAGTTGACAGTATTCACTACTTCTCATGTTCTCCCCCTAAGAGCATGCTTCACCTTCAATTCCCTGCATTATTAGCACAAATACAATACACAAATGAATAAGGGAATAAGGTGGTTCCTCCTTGATTCATCAATATGAGCTGCAAGGTTGAGGTGTTTTTCTCAACCAAGTTCCTCTATTCACTCTAGTCTTCATGCCTGAACATTTCAACATATGTTTTGATATGTGTTGAAGTGGCATGGCTCGTTTCACATTCTCTTCTACTCTGTGTGGAGAATTGTTCTGCTTAACAGCCACCATGAATGATACATTCTTACTCCTCTCAAGGAATACTTCTTTTTCTATTATTAAGGTTAGAAGACCTTTTGCAATGTGACCAAATTTCTTACATCTCCCACACAGAACTTCTTTGACACATGTGATTCTCTTGGTTTTCAATCTATCATGAACTCTGTCTTCATCACGTGAAATTTTTCTTTTTTCCTTTGTCCCCATCCATGGCCTTTTCATCTTTATGTTTCCTCATTCTTTTCAAATCTTCTGTCCAGATGACCAATATGTCATTTGGAACTGTTGCAGCTAGTTTGGGTATTCCACATGGGTTCATCTAAGTTTCATCCCACTTAGTGTTTTTTTTGGATGAATGACCCTTCAATTTCATGGATCTAAAATCCTGGGTCTTCTCATCTTCCCCGCTTGAGATCTTCCTGGGAAATTGTGTGTTCACAACATTATTTTGATTTATTCCCAAGGAATATTCTTCCTTCTTAGCTGGCTTGTGTGGTCTTCTATTCTTATCTGCTCTGGATATCTGTTGACATAGGCATGCACCATTCTTGTGACCACTGCCGCTGCATACATCAAAGATGTTATCAAGAATTCCAAATCTGTTTGAGGTGAACAGATGCTTCTGGATCTGTGGATGTTTCTTCTTCTTCTCTAGATTTCTTCCCTTTGATATAGGCTTTCCCTGTGCTTTTCCATGTAAGGGATTGTAAAAACAATCCAGCGCACAGTGCCCAAATCTGTTGCAGCACCAACATTGGCCCCCAAATCTTTTCTTCTTTATTTCTTCTGTATGAGGTTGTTGGTCCATCTTATTAATCTTTTGTGCTATATTTGAGGAACCAACTTCCTCATTTTGCTTCTCATCCACCCTAGCCGTGGTGGTAGGTTTATTCCTATCACCTTTCCTCATCCATACATTCTTAGAACTTTTCTTCCAACCTGCACTGATTGTAGGAACGTATTTATAAACATGAGTACAAGATGGTTTGGATGGTACCTTCACTTTCTCAGTTTCTTGTGATATATCAATGAGTGAATTCATGATCTTTTTATCACATATTGGAGGTATTTTGACAATAGAATCCTCCAGTGAGCATTGAGTACTAGCAGCGACTGATTCTTCAGGTGGACACCCAAGACTTGTCATAATCTTCTTGTCACATGTTGGAGGTACTTCAGCTTTAGTAGCCTCCAATGAACATTGAGTACCAGCATCTCTTGTTTCATTCTTTTGTGGAGTCTCAATATGGGTCTTCTCAAGAATTGTCAATCAGGCTTCCAATTTTTGACTTTCATTATTGAGGATGATCTTCTGATCATCAATCATGATCATATTCTCTTCACAAGCCTTCTTCAATCTTTCAACCTCATCCTCATGAATCTTAACGTTGTTTTGTAACAAAGAGTCAAGTTCCCTGAATTTCATCGAAGTTTCTTCCAAAAAAAACTCTTGACTTCATTGCTCTTCTTCAGCTCAGCTTCAAGTGCATGGATCGTTTCTTTTAGAGTCTTATTGACTTCCTCTTTTTCTTAAAAGAAATTCACCTATTTGGTGATCTTCATACTTTCCATAACTTTTCTTTCCAACTGCTTTTCCATATTCTCATCATCCCATTCTAATCGAGTGATCTCAACCTGCATAGATTGGAATAGGCTACAAATAATCACAACCTTTTCTTCAGGAATATCATGCAGAAATGTTTTAAGTTTTTCCAGAAATCTTGAATTAGGGGTGTCATCCTTTCCTCTGGAAGAGTCTTGAGCCACCTGCTTGATACATTCCATGCCTGATGTTTTTTCATTATTGGAATGGCATGGAGAACAAGACACTGCATCTTCTTTTGATATGAGGGACTTCTTCAGCTTCTTCTTCTCTTTCTTTTTCCTGTTTGTCATGGTTTTGCAAGATGTAGACTTCTACTTAGAAATGAATGCGTCATTATCAAGACTACTCTTCATTGTTGACATTAGTAAAGAAACTCAAATCCTCTTATCTATAGAATTACTGGAGAATATCAAACATATGTTAACCTTTCATTCTGATACCACTTGTAGGACACCGGGGCACCCTGAGAGGGGAGGGGTGAATCAAGGTGTCAACTTTTTCTTCTTAATGTTGTGGATCTTGTTGCCATGTTGGTAGGAACTACTTAAACATGTATGAAGGATATGATCAGAAATGATACATTCACATGCAGAGAGATGACACCGATATTTTTACCTGGTTCACCACTAAGGGCTACGTCCAAGGAGCATATGCCGACAGGTTGTCGGCCATACCTGAATCCACTATGCTTCACTAGATGTAGATTACAATTGTTCGAGCACAGTCACTCTGTCCCAGGCTCACTTCCTTTACAAATGTTTAGGGATAGCTCACTGCTTCCCTCGGGTCACTCCTGTTGACTCCCCTTGGCTCACTGTCGTTGGTGATGTCTCAATCAGTTTGTAGACGTGAAGGTATCTTCAATAGATTTGCATTGAGTATTTGTCTCCTATTCATCATGAGACTTTTCCATGCATTAGAGTCCTAATTTGATGACCTTTTGTATTCAACCTTTTACTTTAGTGCAATGACTGAATGCACTAGATCCCCTTGTCTTCGTTTGCCTTAATTACAATCACTTGTGTGATTGCTCAATAAATGATTCTCTATTGAAGTCCAAATTTCATCCACTGATGAATACCCCTTTTTCCCCATTCCACTGGGCGAAAAAAATTTGGAAATGGCCTTCAAAAAGTACCCTACTTCGCAAGGCTCCATGTTTTGGAAATCTCAAACAAGTCTTCGTAGAGCCCCGAACTTTTTGCGAAGCTCAATCGCGAAGCACTCTCGCGATGCTCCAGCCTTCACGAAAAGGCACAAAGCACTACAACAATTTTCCATTCACGGAGCTCGAGGTAATTTCGGAGCATCCTGTCAATTACTTCACACCTTCTCCGTGAAGCTCCCTCGCAAAGACCTTCATCGCCACAATGCTCCCTTGCAAAGCCTTTTATCGCCGCGAAGCTCTACAGCCTCTGTCGTTCGCAAAGCTTGACGTAATCACAAAGAATCACCGCCTCCATTGTTCTGGTATTCGCTAAATCCAATCCATGCATATCATCTTCGTGAAACTCATGCCTTTTACATATTAAATTATGATCTTCTTGGAAATCCATTTTTCGCGATGGTCACCAACCTCCAAATTTTGGACCCCAAAAATTTGGCAAACACTGGAAAACGGCGCCACCTTGTATCTTCTCTTTTTTTGTCTTCCTCCAGATCATCCATTCCTTTGTTGATGTTACTTGAATAAAACATGGATCATTATCCATAGTCGTCGAACTCAACATGCCACCATGGAATCTCTTTTGTCAACAAATTTGTATGTCGTCTGTTTGCTTTGTCAACAAGCACGATTACCTCAACAACACTTCTTGCTGGTGATATGTATCCTTCAGCAAACTCTTCTTCTTTTATCAAAAACTCCACTATTGTGATATATATTCATTTAAGGCATATCTTCAGCATCATCATCTTCTATGAAAATGTGATGTGCATGGCTATCGCAGGATTTCAATCATTGCACGACCTTCTTAGAATTCCAATCATTGGCACATTGTCTTCTTCATCAACCATCATGATCAACTTAATGCAAACCATGTGATTCTATTATTCAAGAAGTCTCTTGGATGGTTCTCATGCAATCATGAGTAATTGCATGGTCTTCATCAAAACCCATGGTTCTCATGCAATAATGAGGAATTGCATGGTCTTCATCAAAACCCGTGGTTCTTATGCAATTAGGAGGAATTGCATGGTCTTCAACCAAAAACCCCATTCTTCTTTAATCATCCTCAGATGGATTGCACCTGACCTTATCCATTTTTGTAAACAATGTATCACCTTTGAAACATGTTCTTTGAACATACGATCAGTACAACAATCGTCTGAATCACCATTCTTCTACTTCATCGGAGTACTTCATAATCTCCTTCATTTTGATCTTCCATTCCTCCATTTCATTGGAGTACTTCATGATATCCTTAATTTTGATCTTCATTGACAACTATTGACAACAAATAAAAACTTATACACAAAGTGGTTCCAACAGTTATCACATCTGAATAATACTTGTAGGATGTGGAAGAATAAATAAAAAAACACAAGTCTCTGAATTTCACCACTTCTTGAGAGAACCTCTTAAAGTGTATTTGTACATACTTTTTTAAAGGATTTCACAATTATAATAATTCCACTATAATGTGAATAAAGATAATAAAAAATAATTTGGATAGATATTTTCTGAACCAGTGGGTTTTGGATGTGTGAGGAGGAGAGGATAGGGGGTGGCCTTTTATATTTGATGGAGATGATATATATGAACTTTTTTAAAATGATATTTTGTCTCCATACTGTTCACATGAAAAAGGATAGAAAATAATTAATTATTTAAATCATAGTTATTATAGGGCCTAAATATATCATGAAAATATGTTTTTGAAAATTTTTGTATTCATTTTACAACCTCTCTTTGTATTTTAACCCCCGATGAACCCATTGTAACCATAACCACAGTAAATAAGTTTTAGTACTTATACTATTAAATATGGAAAAAATATTTTCATGAAATTATTATATAATATTAATTATTATTATTGAAATTTTTTAATCTAAATTTTGAAATTACATTCACATAAGTGGGTAATTTTAAATTAAAGTTAATCACATAGATGCGACATAAAAAATGGATTCCAGGTCAAAAATGTTCAAACAAATTAAATGTTTTTATATAAAAAGTAAATATGAAATTGATAAATATTACCTTACTAGGATTTATAATCAAATAAGGGGGGAATTTTAGTTTTAAAGGCATTTTAAGAAGAATTATATCTTTATATTCTTTCAATGAAAAATTATATTTCAATAAAACTTGTATTTTTCATTCATTATTAAAAAATTACTCTTTTTGGAAATCTCCCAAAAAAATATACTATCATAAATACGAAATTATGATCTATAAATATAGTAAAATTTTAAAAATAATTATTCTTAATCAATCAAAAATTAATTATAACAGAAGTTTTAATTTTTTTATGAGAAATGTTTCTCACAGAAGTTCATTTTTTCAAAGAAAAAGAAGATTTTATATTAAAGTTATGTCTAGTACATTTCATTATAATAATTTAAAATAATATAGATTTATATATATTATATAATATATTCATTTATTTTATTTTATTAATCATTATGGGTAATTTTATTTAATTAGAATGAAAAAACATTGTGCACATTAATGATGTCATTAAAAAATGTGTTTTATGTATAAAAAATCGTTCTTACCAAAAGTGTGAATTTTTTTGATGTAAATTAAATAAATTAGATTAATTTTAAAAAAGGATCATTATTCAATTTATATGAAAATAAGAAATTAAATATTTCTATTAATTACTAAATTTAACTAATGGAAATGTTAATATTTAAAAAACTGATATTTTCATTTATAACATATTCTATCTAAAAAAATTATAAAATTTATCCTTAAGATAATTTTATAATTTTTTTTCATAAAATGAAAAAAAATCTATAAAATGTTATCACATGATTTTTATAAAATAAATATTTTGTCCATTCTCAAATTTAAAAAAAAATTAATTTTTGAAATACACATATTATTTTAGTATAAAATGAGTTTTATGGAAAATTGAGTACTTATGTCACAATAACTAATTAATAATTTTTTATTTATTTGAACACACACACATATATATATTTATATATACATATTCTAATATGGACCATTACAAATGGGATTTCATATAACCCATTTTATTAATGAAATTAAATATATATGATTTTTTTCATAAATTCAAGGGGTGTTATACATTTCAATCTAATATTTCTCTTCATTTGTGGTATCATTACACTATTATTGGTTAAAATACTATTCAGTATCATATGGTATCAACATAGGAATATAAGGAAGTATGTGATACTATTCGGAATTCTATTATATTTTTAATATAGTTTACTTGATCTCGAATGATTTTTTAGACTTCCACTTTCATTCTCATCCTATGCAGATATTAATACAATTGTTAATCATATCACGAGATTGCTTCTTAAGAATCATTATCTTTTAAAAAATCAGTATTAATTAATTTTACTAACATTTTTATTTAGTTTATCTAAAATAACTATCACTTATATTTGTTTAACATTTGTAATTTTCAATGATTACTTCATGTTAAAATATTCTATAACAGTCACATTAAAAGAATCAATAGTCCATTATATTTATAAATTATAGAACTTGAAGTATCTAACATGAGGAGGATAACATTGAAAGATAAAATCAAGATGTCTCAAATAAAATTTCTTATGATTCTCACCAACACCTTAGATAATTAAATGACTTCAAATATCCCATGAGAATTTCAAATGTTATGTTTCTATTTAATACATCTAATAAGAAATGATATAGGACATTTCCTTAATAAAACACCTATTTTGAATGAATATAGATTCTCAAAAAGTGTACCTTCAATATATACCAGAATTATCATGTTTAATCTACATTTTTTATTCCATCTCAACAAAACATTTATTTATTTATTCACTAACATTGTTCTGTTTTCGAGTATATGGTCTACTATTCTCATGAATAATTATATTATTCATAATATAATATATGATATTAAAATTTATACTCTCATCACTAATATTATTTTTAATATTCAACAAGGAAAAGTCATATTCTTTTTAAACACATCTCCTGAAACTCTTAAAAATCTTGAGAGCCTCTAAATTATGATTAAAAAATATAATACATGTAATGAGACAAAAATAGTTAGTAATGTAAAAAATTTACATATCCACATTAGTAGATTTCATTCTCATGGGATTCTGTATATCCAAATTTTTATACATCATGGGATGAGTTATGTTAATGTAAACATTTTTATATATTGATTTCATCGTATTCCCTTTCTATTATATTAAAAAAAATTTAATTGATTCCATGTTATCAATATCATTACTAATTTATCAATTTTTTTTATTTATCACTAATTTTTGTTACATGTTTTCCCCAAGATCTTATTCTATACATGACCTTATTTCCTAAGGATCTGATGGAATAAACACATCCCATTACCAACAAAAAACATGATTCAATTTGATTTCTTCGAATGAGGAAACCATTTTAATATTAAATATATTTAATAAAACAATTATAATATAAAAAATGGTTTATTTATTCACAATGTAGTGAGACATTACAAAAAATGATCTACCACAACAAAAAGAAAATCACTTCAGGACTACAATTTTTCTTACCAAGAGAGAAGATCAGATCCCTTTGAATTATTAAAGACACATATTTTCCAAATTCATCTATCCTTTATTGGTAATCTTTCCCATTATTCATCACTATAAAATATCATGTCATATATGAAGAAAAACAACTAACTTGAATGAATGATCATTATATTTTACCAGGTTCAAGATAATTTTAATCATCAATTGACATTAATTTTTATCCCTCTCATGAGGCCTTTGTTTTTTTATATAATAAATTTCCTAGGTAAAATATCAATAATTAATTTTTCAAGATTTGAAAACTCAACACGTATTTTAAAAATACTTCCCATAGGTTATACTAAATTTTAAATATTGAAACTGACATTCTTGGGTTGTCTTCATGTATTTGGTTGACTCCTCCTGGTAATCTACCTCCATATTATCCTAGATTAATTATATTGATGGGAATTGAAAATTTTAATATTCATGATATTTCCAATAACTCTAATGAAACAATAATAATCATTGATTAAATATTTTCCAAAATAAATTACATGTGGTTTAAGACTATGTATCTACATTCTATCATCATTTAGACTAGTAAACATGAATATTTGTTTTTTAAAAATGGTTCTCTAACCTATTTAAATATTAATAATCCTCTATTAAATTAACACAACTATATCATTATCTCCATTGTTTTTAGATTTTAATATATATATTAAATACTTCGAAATTTAAAGACATTTAACTCCAATTTTTTTTCTAAAAAAATTGTCTTCATAACATTATATTTTGTTATTAATATCCATCCTTCTTCATAACATTTTAGGATAAGTTTTTCATCCATATAGGAATTGCATTTCAAATTATTTTCATTGAATTCTAAAAAAATGTTATGGAAGTTCGTTATTCCACCATCTGATAAAATATGTTTTCACTGAGCATGGTTAATGTTTTTACACTTCACCTACATATTTTTTTCAAGAATGTTTTTGGGATTTTTATCCAAATTAATTTACTCTTAAAAATCATCAATCTATATTAAAAGTATTTATTTTTAATTATGAAAATATTCATCATTGTTTGGTGATATTTATTCATTATTAAAATTACCTTTCTACCCTTTATTTATGGTAATATTTTCAATAATTTCATTCAACACTCTATTTTGGAAAAATTTCATTTGAGTCTCTTCGTCATATTCATCAAAACTGCAACATTTATAAAATAGAAAACAACTCATCATCCACTTTGTGAATTATAATTATCTCAAGAGCATCATTATGAATGGTTTAATCTTCCACTTCACTACTATCATCATCATTCACATTAGTTTAATTTTTTTCCATGTAAATGTATTTATATATCCAATAAAATTTATCTTTAGAATAATGCATTGATTTTTGTGATTTATTTTCAATGATCTCCATTTCATACTATCTTCATCAATTCAACCATTACCATAATTATATTTTCATAATTTATAATAATGTATCAAATTGATCGTTATAAATATCACATCAATGGACACCTTATTTAGTATTTTCATATTCCTCTATTAACAATTAAAAAAACATGAATTCCAAATTTTTTTATATAACATCATTTTATATGTAAGATTCACTAAAAACATCCATAGGAACAGTCATAGGAATTTCATTCCATATAAAATTAATTAATATTTAATTATCAACCATCCATTTCCTATTGGACACCGTATATCATCCAATTTCTAAATAGAAGAGAATTATATGAAGATGATATAGGGATAATGATTTATGATATATATATTTTAAAGGAGATACCTCAGAATAGTTTTTTTCAGAATATTTATTATAATATTACAATGAAAAACATAATCTAAAAAACTAGAACTAAAATATCATATGGTTCTAATAATATCATTAACACTTATAAATAACACACCAACTAATCCATCATCACTAACTTTAAGATCATGATCATTTAATATCTATATTGGTAAAATTTCACTCCTTATATTTTTATATCCTTCATAATTTTTCATCAACCATTCCCAGATTCATTTAGCCATTATATTACACTGGACCATCAAAAATTCACTTTTAGTGAGTGGTGTATATATTGATGTTTTAGCTCTCCATTCATTATCTAGATAATTAATATGAAGTGCTGTTAAGGGAACACCCTCTAAAAGAACAGGGGAGCTATATATATAATCTTTATGAACATTATATTAACTGAATAAAGATAAGGTAATATTATATCCTACCAAATATAGTAGTTCATCCCAATAATGATAATAATCTGGTAACTACTTATAGAGGTATGAAAATCCAAAATATAATTAATATTTTCTAGGGCTCAATAAGGAGTCAATGTAGGAATCCAACGCACATATACAAAGGGAATAGTCCCACCGGGATCTGTCTTATCACATAGAGGGGAGCTGTGAATCAATAAACTTCTCTATTATTATTTTATCATAGAACACACAAACTTCACCTATTATTAGATATAAATTACCCTATTGAAAAACAATAACAACGTAAACTCGCAGTAGAATGTTTATTTAATAGCTTCACCACCCAATTGAAGTATTTAGTTTTTAGTGTGGCCAAGAATGTATCGAAGACCACATAGAACACCATAAAAAATTCCTTTGGGTTTTTATAGAAATAATAGAATTTCCTTTAACATTCAGATAACTATAGTCACCTAATATTTCATTTTCACCTCACACAAATAAATGATATAATTTATATTATAAAAACAATAAGAACAATCACCAATATGGATCGATATTTCCACTCTTATTATTTAGTTATTCAATATTTCATTATTGGGTTTTATTCTTATCCATATTAAATTTCATTCAAAACATCAATATTAAACATCTTTAATAATCCTTTGTTATATTCTACCCATCTAATCACATCTACTTATGATACACTCGGTTCGATGAAACTCAAGAAAATACACTATTTATATGGTCACCTATACAACATATTATATTGTCTTCTCTTCACATCATTAATTTGAAACCAACTAAATCCATATTAAACTAATATGTCTTCTACAATATTCATATGACACCAACTGAATGGGAAATTTGTTTGGAATCCTTCATTCCAATTCCCCCCAAAACTCTTCATTTGACCATCTAATTAATTTTCCATAACATCTCCTGCAAATAAAAATTCACCTACTTCTTATCATCACATCAACATAATTATATATATGTGTCACATTATAGAAATGATAGAGATAATTATGAACATTAAAAAAAATTCCAGTAATTATATTTAGCATGCCACTCATAAACATCCATAATTTACCACATTCACACAACCTTAATGTTAGGAACCCCCATATTAATTAGTTTCAATAAAAATTCACAGTCCATCCCTTCATCCTAGATTCAATCAATACTAGAATAATGGATTGAATCATGTATTTCCTTCATGATTATCAAAAAACGAAATATCGGCTTTCAATCATCACATTTATAACAGTATGAAAAAATTACAATGAATAATCAAGAGTACTATCCATCCCTACATCATAACTATTCTATAATCATGCGAGTCATCATACAATGATCCTTCATTACATTGTAAGAATATTTCAAAAAAAATTCACAAGATACTACCTATCGTCCAATGACCTTCTTCATAAATATTAATTTTTTTTTTCAGTCTTCAAAAAATCATTTGGAAACATTTGTATGATTAATTAATGGAGATAAATTGAACACATTGTCATTATGAGATACCAAATCATTTTCTCTACAATATAACATTATAAAAAATTATTCCAATTAATTAGATTTGATGACTTAAAGATTCCTCATCCGATGAACTTACATTAAACCTCAAAAATAATATTATATACTTCTGAACATCTTTAACTTGTACAATCTATCTAAATCACTTCATATCATGATTTGTGTACAAGTTATTTTAGTAAACTATATAAAACTAATTTTTTAACCAAAATTATTTTTCATTGATCTAAAAACATCAAACATTATTCCACTAATCTAAATTGATTATTTATTCCTAACCAAAAAAATTTTGTACCACCATTAATCTATATCTTAATAAATTTATAACATATAAAATTTATTAAAGAACAATTGGATAATACATTTCACACAAGCACAATAATAGGATTTTTGTAATATTCTACCTCAATATCCTATATTAGACTTATGCTTGGATCATGAATGTATTTATTAAATATTATTTTGTAAAAATTCATATAAACAATGAATAAAAATTCTATACAACATATAAAATTCTCTCTAATGGAACCTATATTAATTCATGGATTAACAATCTGCGACATACTGTGACTAATATCCTCTAATCTATGTGGTATATTCATTATCCTTGACATGTTGAACACCTTCCAATTTACACTTTAACTCAATAAATATAATATATTTATGATCAATAAAAAAGGAAATGCATTAAAAGATATTGCATCAAGATGGACTGATATCTTATTAAAACATCTGTATTCATTGAAAACCCTTAAACACTATTGGTACATTAAAATTGACATTGAAAATATCATTTAAAAAATATATCAATATCTAAAAACATATTATATATGGGTAAAAAATTATTTTTTACGAGTTTAATGATCAAAATACTAGAGTCTCCAGGTTTTTTTATTTTATAATCCATGGAAATTATTTTGGATAATGGGAAAAGAATGTATAAATTTAAAAATAATTTATTTATGATTATTTTACAACATTAACATTGATTTAATTAACTAAATATATTATTCCATTTATAATGATTCAATAAGGGTTCTCAGATGATGATGTCTTGAAGACCCAACATTACTTTTTTATGAATTCTATTGAGGTTTCATTTAAATATTTTTTTATTAAGTTATCAAAATGAAATTTTGATAAAAGTACATAATTTCCCTAATAAGGGCATAACTAATGTTTTCTAGAAAAATATTAATCTATTCACAAGTTATATAATAAGCCCAACCAATTCTAATATTTCCTTTATACATTATTATAATGAGATTTATCAACGAATTTTAGCAGTAAAGATGATTTTAATTGTATGAAATAATTTATATGATCTGAAGGTTTATTATATTAGATGAAATTTATATTATGTGTATTCAGTGTTTAGAAATGGGCTAAATTATATTTGCCATTCTTTGTTAATGTCACTTTGTAGAATTTATGTTCTCTTCCCACATTTTAAAAAAATGTCATGTGGTTTTACCAATTTTTAGTATCAATAATGAAATCAAGATTAAAATTATGAATCACATACATGAAATAAAATTCATGTCATTTTAAAAATACTATATTGTGGAAAATGGATATAGATTAGAAGATTCCACTTTATAATTTATTGGTTTATTTTTTCAGATGTATAACCTAGTTATGAAAAACAATAAACCTGAAAAGTTCCACATAAGTTCATGAAAATTAATTCAATAATTATAATTCATGATTATTTTATTTTTTAGTTCATATCCCAATAATTTTAACCATTTTACTGGTTTAGCTAAAATTATAGGTTAGGATTATATCAATTGTATAGAAATGAGTTATTCAAATTTATGGTTATGTTGAAATGATAATGAATTTGATGATTGATATTTTGAATCATATAATCAATACCTATTTAGAGTAAATTTCCATATAGGAATCCTATAATATTAATTATGAAGGAACCAAGAGGATTAGACCCCAACAAATTCATATCATGGAATCATTAGAGATGGAAAAGAGTAGATTTTTTTTTGATGTCTTATTTGACGCATTCAAAAAATGGTTTTCATAGATATATATATATATGTGTGTGAGATAAAATACCATGTTCACCATAGTAGAACATTTCCATTTGAGTGTCTTTATTTAAATAATAGGCACTATCATTTAGGGGATATTCATACCCCTATACGAAAAACGATTTGTTAATACCTTTAGGATTATATTTTATGTAATGGGTTTTCAGAATCTAAAAAGTAATATCTCCAAATTTAATGTTTTAAAAGAAATGAAAACACATAGTGGTAAATTTTTATGAATATTAGATAATGGGAGTGTATTTAATCTTTAGAATGGGATGAGTTAATTAATATTTTAATTGAGAAGCATGTTCCTAATTAGTTTCGTAAAATAATGGAAATGAATTTCATAGAAATGATGAATAAAGAGGATGATTTTGTATTAGTGAATTATGAATACTTATCAAGATTGTTAATGTATGTATTAATGTTTTTTTGGATATGGACGGTAAGACATTTCAGTTTTATATGGGATTAAATTCATATTATAAAACGGTATTAGTAAATTTTAAATCAAATGTTATTGGAATATTTTTATCTATTTAAAGGTAATAATGAAGTTTGTATGTGACGATATATTTCCTTAAAACAATAATAAAATGTGATCCTTATTTCTTGTAATATAGATGAAACCATCAATAAAATAAAATGGTTTGAAATTTCTTTTTCAATAATGTTATTACTATGGAAAAAATCACCATGAAAACAATATATTTATGTTTGAAAAGTGTTTATGATTTTATATGGTTGAACATTTGGCTCTTGGTTGTAATGAAAATTATCATAGTAATGATAAAATAAATAAATAAAATCTTACAATAAGATATTTTCATTGTAATTATATTGGTCAATATGGGATTAATTTCATGATGATATGAAAAATGAATTGAATTATTCATGATCAGATGAAAAAATAGGTAGATACATATTTTGTGGATACCCCAATAGATGATGGACTATCCTAATGATGTGGTGTTATGTTTAATAATTTTTTGTTTAGATTATTGAATTTTTTTTATTTCGGGCCATCACATTATTTTATTTATAAAACATTATCTATGAAATTAAAAAAATAATCCAAATAAATGAATCCATAATATTTGTTAATAACACATTGGGATAGTAGTATTTGAAATTAAATTATAATAATCTTCCTATTATCCCTTATGTAGGGGTTTTAACTAAAATCCATTTTGTAATTAACCTTATTGAGTTTAATGTTATTCTAGGTATATATTGGCTTTATATTTATTTTCATGAGGTAACCCATGTCTAAACCAAAAAATCAAACGAGTCATCCTGTGAAAAGAACCGAGAGGCGTTCCAGATTCTATAAGGCTAGAAACTAGTGTTGGGGAATTGATAAAGAAACCAAGATAATTACTTCACCTAATATAAATAAATAAAATATATTAAAAACCTACCTAGACAAAATAAATAAATATCCAAAGTAAACATCATTATAAAAAATTATGAAAAACCTAAAATGGAACAACAAATCCAAAACTAACCCTGATGACCACGACATCTCCATGTGAACATGAGGGTCACTCTCAAATACCAAAAACAACCATTACCCATGGAAATTAAAACAAATATGGAACATGCACCAAAATTTAAGAACAACAATGAATTATAGTCGTGAGTATACAAACTTAGTAGTCGTACATGAAAAAATCAATTCCCAATTCACTTCCATTTAAATAGATGAAACATAAACGTCATGTTTGAAATAAAATATATAAAATAAATATCTTCCACACATTTTTGTTAAAACAACATACATGGTCCATTACCCTTTTTTCTATTTTGAAACCACTTTTTTTCATGACGGAACCATTGTCATTTCAATAGAGGAAGAATTATGTTTTCATAAAAAAAAGTGAACAAAGGACTGCAGAGAGTTTTCCAAAATATCTTCCATAAAACCCTTTGAAAACCCCACACAACCAATTTTTTAAATGTGTATCACCATAAAATAGTAGATATATAACAACATCATAACAAGGTAAATGAAGGAATAACACGAAAAATAAACAAACCAACCATGCACCTCAATCATCATCCATAGATTAAAATGTGCCGAAAGTTATGGAAGAACCTATGAGATTAGTTGAATAATCTATAACATACTATACATAATTACTCATCATGATTTAATCCCTCACCAGATGAAATAATTCTCATCGATATGCTCAAATTAACTCTACCTGGTCTGAGTGATGTAATGTATCCCATGGCCCCAAAACAAATCAAATCCCCAACAATGGGCCACAATCTAGAAAAAAATTATAATCTAGTGTAACAACCCTTCTCCAAAAATCTGCTAGATAATCCTAGATTCAATGTCAAGAGTAATGTGGGGGTGATACAACAATTCCAAATGAGCATCCAATCACAAGAACATTCATCATATATCATAAAGTCACACAACTAGTCACCATCAAGAAACCCCAACAAACGATATCTTTCTTTTCTACAATTTGATCACATGGGAGCGTCTCAATGTGGGAATCCCACAATATTAAACATTAAAAATCCAATAAAATCATCCAAGGATAGTTTTCAAGATAACCACATTCACGAATGTTCTAAACGGGCCCCACGAACCCTTTATAAAATTAACCATTTTTCAAATATCTAATCACACATATCTGAATGGTCCAAACAAACCTTTTGAAATTTCAAAAAACAATTATAAAATTAATTTCAAGCACACACACTAAATTTTCATGACAAATACACTTTTCGCAAAATTCCAAATGGACCCCACACCATCAATACATGACAAACCATTCTCTAAACCATTGAACATAGACATCTAAAAAATAAAAAATAATTTATGAAATCCCTAATTAAATAATCCAATGCATCATTTTAGAATCCAAATACATTTTCCAACCCCAAATCATGCTTCAAAAGTCACAAAACACTAAAAAATCTATGATTTCATTTTATCAAATAGATAGTGTGTATGCAATCATCAAAAAAATTACATTGACATCAAAACACGATGGAAATCATGTAATTTCTCATAAAAAAGTATTCCAAATTTCATTCATCACAAATTAACATCCAAGGACGTTGTGAAAATATTGAAACAAATGATTGTTTAATTTAAATGAAAAGCGAAAATGGAAAAATACATCCATTAAAATGTGCTTCAACAACACCAACCTAAACAACTCCACGAAGGTTCTAAGAGGTAATAACATCCATGATGGGCCATATGAAGACAAAACAAAAAAACCAAGGGAAACATGAACCATCGAATGAATCAACATAGAAGAAGTTAAACTAATGAGAAAATATTTGAATAATGAGGAAGGATAATATACGATAAAAATTCCATGAGATGCTAACTAAAAACCATGATGAAACAACAAATCCACACCATGAGAGTGGGGGAGAATATTGTAAAATAAGGGAGGGGCTCCCCAATGGTCATACAATCGAGGAGAGGAATATATGAAGAATTTTGGGGTTAAAATATAACGAGGTAGGAATATAATTTTTACATTTTTATATAGAGGAGCACTGCAAATGGTTAGGCTGCATGTTTTAAAAAATGGTGGGCTGACCGTGCGGCTCTTAATGGACAATGTGGGCACTCACATTGGTTTTATATGTGGTTTGGTAAATGATGAACCAACCATTGGACATGGTTCTATTCAAAATACCATAACCATGCACACATCATACACATGTTTTTCATAACTGTGTGTGGGTCATCCTCCCCTTACCTAAGAAAACCAAGGAACTTCACAGTTTTCAGAGAATTGATCATGGATTCCCCTTACCAGGCACCTAAACCATGTAACTGGTGAAAGACCACCCAAAAATCGAAATTCAAATATGGGATGCCATGAACATGATGGGGAACCCAACGAAAAAATTGTAATAAAAAAAAGAGGATGAAAATAATAATAATAATGTGAAACTTCTCTTAACCATTCTCCATTCTTCCCCAAGAGAGCCATGTCATTTTCTAGTTGATCATTTAATGATAAGGGATTCCCAGAACCACATGATCCAACCTATCAAACCTAGAATACCATAACCACCACCAAAAGAAACTCATACCTCCTTCATGAAACTAACCAACGAACCCAAAAAAATTGTTTTGAAACCACATAAAACCAAAACTATAATCCATAGACCCTAACCATAGAGAAAACCCTTGTGTGCTCTCCTAAAGACCAATGATTAACCAAATGTAGAGGAACATGAAATTACATAAAATAAAATGAAAACACCCATTTCTATGTAACACTCGAAACAAATCTAGTTTATTAAGTAGTCAGGTATCAATGAACTCCCCACCATTAGAAACCAACTAGCTCCAATAAATAGTTGAAGAAACATCACCATGATTCATGGTTGGTCACCCCACTATTATTAGATGACCATGTTAAACAAACCAGTGCAAACTGACAAGGAGAATAAGGCATGAAAAAATATGGGAATACTCCACATCGACTAAACCCCAGCACAAGGGGTCCTGATAGATAGAACTCCAAAACAAAAACATATCAATAAATGATAACCAAATTGGAGAAACAGATCATAGATTCCCATTTGAAAAGAAACTAGAACAAGAATTTCATGATAATGAGACCACCAAGCCTTCTTAAAACATAAGAGGATCATTGGAAAATAAATATGACTATGAGGGAATGAGACATCAATTCCTTTTTTCCACAGAACATAACCTTCAAGGATGAGGAAGATACAATGGAGAAATTTAATCATCCCTCATTCCAACTATAGGTACAAAATCTACACCAATGTCCTCCATAGCACCACGACCCTGACTGCATGCAAGCTTTACTAAGGGGCATATGTCTGAAGCCATAATGTATTGAGGAATCCTTTTTCTCACCTTTATAAGAAAACAATCCCCAATAATAACTACATATTTCAAATAAAAATTTCTCTATAAGCTACATATTAATCATCCTTTTTCTCTTAAAATGAGAAAACAATTAAACAAAAAACTCTATGAGACCCACCTCCATGCACAATAGAAAAAATAAAAAATTTCCAATGAATAAAATAATAAATAGAATCAAATGCTTTTAAAAGGATCAAGTCATCACATATTGATTTAAATAAAAAGGGGAAACCACAAAACACCATTTATAGTAGGAATGGAAAATCCTAAAAAAATGTAGCCACCATAAATAAGTGAATTCTATAAAAGAAGGGGCCTTCAAACTAAACCCAAGATAGTACATCACTCATGAAGTGGATTTTGGCATATTCTGGAGGGCTAGATCTGGCTCCACATTTATTACAAGAAACACCTCGATTGAATAATTTCATGAGACATAGGAATCCACATGAATAATAGGTCATAGGAGTACTTGGAAATTATGAATTCTTATGGTAATTCCTTCCACACAGATTACACACCATGAGCCTATGATTATTAGAATATGAAAATTGATATAGAGGTATTTTTATTCCCTTACCATTACCACCAACTTCAGAACGATTTTTGACCACCAAAAAAGTATTCCCTTCATCATTTCCAAAGGCTAGAGGATGGTCGGTTTCTATATGTACTCCTTCATTTATAGAATCAATATGATAGTCATACCACAACCCATTAAAAAAATGACTGACCATGAACGATCACCTTCAACTATAGATAAGGATGAAGAACATTCCCAAAAAGTCCAGCCTTCAATGAATAATCCACAACCCACCCCAGATGGAATTGAAATTTATCTATAGTGCTACCAATGAAATCGAACGCTGACCCATCACCTTACAGTACAAAACAAATCTCAATTCCCTTCCCCAGATTAAATAAACTCAAAGAAATACTTTTATTGGAATATAGACCAAATTAAAACCCTTGTAAGATCATCCTGAGGTTTGGTTCGAGATACCAACATACACTATAACTAGGTATTACCATTGAGCATAATGGTGGGGAAATTTACTGTTAGAGGCTCTGGAAACTTAAGGAATCAAAATTTCTCTCAACTTATAACATCCACTCTTGAACATTGTGAGTATCTTATTTTCCATAAAATAGAGAGGGATTTAAAAAATCAATAAGGATTTATATGGGTTTATCAAGTAGAGGGTTTTCCAATGGTGGCCCCCCATGGACACACATAGAATATCCATCGAATCTTTTTTTAGTTTGTACACTAAGAAACAATAAAACCAAGAACTCAATAAAAACTAGTCCATCAACCAAAACATTCAATTAAAAACACTGAAAAAATACAGAAACCAATTCAAAAACTTCTCGAATTTTTTTTCCAAAAAGTCTTGTAAATAAAAATTAAACAATTCAGTAACAATAATTTAAAATTAAATCAAAACATAAATAATATTACCAAAATAGATGGAAAAAACTATACAACCACCGATTACAAAAACATCACAATTTCTTTTTCAATTAACAACACTTTTTGAAAACCATGTCAATCTGGATTGGTTACATAATCACTGATTTTATTCCTTATATCCACACTCACATGTACATTCACATACCAAACAATGATCCCATAAAGTCATGCCATAAACTATCAAAATTCTAAGACATCCATGCATGTGAGTTCCCATAATGAGAACTAAGGTCAAACAAAACAACTCGTTTTTCCATACAAATGTTAAACCCAATTTTCAAATTCTTAATCCATGTTTCATTTCATATTTCAAAAACCATTTTCAAAATACCAAAAAATTCTAATTCAAAATCAATTTTCCCACTCTACACTCAATTCATTTTACTCCGTTAAAAACATTTCCATCAAATAAACAATTTTCATTTAATAAAAAAATTATTTGATTAAAACTTATTTAATCAAAATTCATTCTCATTTAAATTATACATCCAAAACCCACATTAAACAGAATTTCTATTTCTCAAAAAAACAATGTCGTAAAACCCCAGGTTTTCATAACTAAAATTTCATCCCATTAATCCTATCCCTATTTAAACCAAATATCATTTTACAAAAAACATATTTATAAATATTGGTTTTATGTAAATCATAAAATAAACATTCCTTTTTCCAAAAACTTATCAATTACCACTAAATATCCACATTTTCAAAATTCAAAAAATGGGGTTCAAAAAATGTTTCCAAATCAAGGATGACCCAAAACCACTATAAATGGGAAACAAGTGTCGATGGGGGAGTTGTAAGTATGGTTGGAAGTCATATTAAAATCATTCCATAGTCATAAATAATCTTATAGTACCATGTCCAATGCACTACAGGTCGTTCTAGGACCTCTAAGACCACTGATAGAAGTGACACGACTCTTGTCTCATTTCCCAAAAATAAATAAACCCACAATAATCAAATAAAAAAAACCCACATCTAAATTAAACCTTATATTCAACATAAAAAATGTTTTCCAGACACACAGTCGTACCTACAAGCCATGTTTTGATAGTCATAATCCATCTAGCAAAACATCCCAAATTACAAAAGCTGGATCTTAATGACATGTTCTCTAAAGAACCTTCTATCTGATGCCATTTTTTCACAAAGAAATTGAGGATGACCCTGAACGGGTAACCCAATTTAGCTAGATTCAAGGCTTGAGGGATTTTCCTGATCCACTCAAGATGGAAACTTGAGTCGGGGCATCCAAATATAAGCAAAGTGGGTGATTTCTCCAAAAATAAATAAACAAAACATTAAAAACAAATAGATATTATTTATATAAATAAATATCAAAAGTAAATATCATTATACAATATATTGAAATATGTTAAATTGAATAATAAAACCCAAAACTAAACTTGATTACCACAACATCTCTATGTGACCTCGAGGGCCACTCTACAATAATGAAACCAACCATCACCCACAATGATTACAACCAATATATAAGATTCCCCAATAGAAAAAAATAACGCTAGGTGTGTGTATTAAAACTCAAAAGGCATTCCTAAAAAAATATATTCACAATAAAAATTATTTTAAATAATAGAAACATCAACAATAGCTTAGAAATATAATATAAAAAACTATGATATTCCTCAAATTTTCCATCAATGAAGAAGACGATCCGTTTCCATTTTTTCATTTAAAATAACATTATTTTTTTTAAAGTGAAACCATTAGAATTTCAAAATTGGAAGGATGACGTTTTATTATTAAAAGACTATAATGGAGTGAAATATGTTATCCAAAAAATCATACATGAACCTTTGAAAACCCAACATAACCATTTAAAAAATAAAATCACCAGGAAATGTAGTATTAAAAATAATATCATGATAAGGGAAATGGAGTAATAACACAGAAAACTAATAAACCAACAATGCATCTCAATCATCTACTTCTGTATGAAGTATCACAATGCATCGAAGATCCTAGGGTCCCAGTGGATAAATGTAAAAAATACTATACATATTGACTCATCCTGAAGGCATGTCTCAGTGGATGAAGTAATTCTCACCCACAAGCTCGATTACACCATACCTCATATGACCATGTGTCAAAACCCCATAAACATTTTCCCATGATATGGGCCACAATCCAATGTGAAATCATATGATTTTAGAACAAATGTTCACTTAAGTTACAATAGTAATTCCTAGTTCACATATATGTATTAACGTGGGGGTGAACCATCAATGAGAACTGAGAATCCAATCACTTGCAAAAACATCATACAGTAGTGATACACACAACAAGTAACCACCAAGACACCTTCAGAAATAATATCTTGACTTTCAAATATTGGATCAAAAGGGAGGCCCTCATCATGGGACACTAACAACATTAAATATAAACAAGTAAAGAGAATTATCCAATGAGAGTTATCAAGGTAACCATGTTCACAAAAATTTAAAATATACCTCAACCACACCTTCTAAAAACCAACATTTTTAAAAGAACCAAACCCAACATTCAAAACACTACAAACACACCATTTTAAATTTAAAAACCATTTTATAAAATTTCATTTAAGAAATCACACCGCATTTTCTTGCTAAATCAATGTTCTTCAAAATTCCAAATAGGCCACACACCATCATCACAGGCTGAAAAATTTTCCAAACTATCAAACATACCACATTGAAAAATCCAAAATATTTTTAGCAAAAAGAAATTTATGAAAACCAATCAATAATTTAGATTATAAATACCATTACCAATCAAAAATCATGCTTCAAATGTCACAAAAAATTTAGAAATCCCAATCAATAATTTTATCAAACACGTTGTGTGAAATACTTATAAAAAAGTCATATATACGTTTGAAAAATAATGAAATCCTCTCACTTCTCATCAAAAAATTCTTCTAAAATTCCTATATTAGAAATTAACATACAACGATAAAGTGAAAATCATGACCACAATGGTCCTTAAATTTTATGAAAACTACAATGGGAAACTAATCTCAAATCACAATTTCTTCAACAATGACATCCCAAAACAACACCAAGAATGTTTCAAGATGAAAGAGAAATCCAAAGATACCCTAAGAAGAAAAAACCCCCATCCGAATCCAAGGTAATCATGAACCGTAGATCCACAAGATAATGTATGAAGAGAAACTGATGAAAAATTGGGAGAAGAAGGAATAAGGAAAACAGAATAGTATAATACCTTGTCATATAACCCCATAACTACAATGTAACCTTATATCCACAACATGGGAAAGTAGGAGAAGCTTGGAGAACAACGAAGGACCTCCCCTTGGACCATACAAACCATGGGAGGAAGAGAGTGGGTGTTTTGGTGTTAATATCACGATAGGGAAGAAGAGTAATTTAAAATTTATTGTGACCTGATTGTTATGAATGGTTAGGCCACATTGTTTCCTAAACTATCTGACAAATATTATGACCTTACAGGAAAACATAGTAACTCATATGGTTTGGCCACATGGGTTGTAATGCTTTTCACCAACTCTATGACATGGATTTGTGTATAAAGGAAGAACTATGTGCATTACTCCCACATGGTTTGCCTAACCATTCCTGAGTCTTTCACACCTGACCAAAGACAACTAATGACCCTCAATGTTTTCAAGTGAATGAAACACAGTTTGACCTAAAAATGCACCTAAAAAAAGAAACTGGATAAAGAGAGCCTGAGAATCAATATTTAAATCTATAACACACAAAACTCGAAGGAAAAATCAAAGAAAAAACTATAATACATAATAAAGGATGAAAATAAAAACTCTAGTGTGACATTTATCATGCTATGATATATTTTATAAGTAATTATTTTTTTATTCCGAAATAATTTCAACAAATAATGAATTGATACCATAGAAAAAATCAAAAAGCTATTAAATTATTTATAGAAAGAAAATATTAGTATCTTGATCATATTATTTATATAAATGAATTTTTTTAATTGGTAGTATTCCTATAATAAAGGAATATCTAAATTTTTTTCCAGATGAATTTTTAATTATAAAAATGATCGAGAAATTAAATTTACAATTGAAATAGTTCCAGACTATAAGAAAATTTCAAGTCAACATTATAAAATTTTTCAATTAGAGGTTTTATAATTATAATTGAATAAACAAGTGTACCTTGATAATGGATTCATTGATCCTAAAATATCCCAATGTGGGGTTACTATTTTTTCTATTTAAAATTAATATGGTTCCATAAGTATCTATATAGATTATGGATTAATGAATAACATAAAAAATAAGAATAAGTTTAATTTATATATCACTAACATTATAATAATCTAGAGGGATCTCAGTAATTATAAAATTAGTATTTTTAGTCTGGGTATTGTTATTTGATAGTGAAGAATGATTTTTTATGAACACAATGTCTCATACTACATATGTAAATTTATATATTTACTTTGTTTATTTTAGGGTTACAAATTTTCCTGGTGTATTTTTGTATCTTATGAATATAATTTTTCTTTGGTTAATAGATATATTTTTTATCATATTAATTAATGATATCGTGGTATATTAAAAATGTAATGTGGATTCATAAAAACATTTGAATATCTTACATCAAATTTTTATATAAATTATAAAATATTTAACATTGGTAAATTCGACGTATTATTTTGATCGATTTATGTTATTTTACATATAAATAAATATCTAATAACTGTTGATCCATATAAAACATACAATGTTGAAGAGTGGAAAATAACCCCAAAATTAAGAGACGATCATAGTTTTCATTGATTATTAGGATACTACTGAATGTTTGTTGAATACGCTTCTCAGTTATCCAAACTACTAAATATGTAAAATAAAAAAGCTGATAAATTTAATTACAAAAAATTGTGATGAATGATTCCAAAAATTGTAAATATTATTATTGAATTCTCTAGTTTTGAAACTACCATAAATAATTAGTGAATTATTATTCTATACACATTCTTCTTTTAAAGGGACAAGGACGTGTTTATAAATAAGAAGATTTTATATTTCTTATGATTCCCATAAATTGAATTCTCATGCGATAAATAATCCTATAAATTTTCATTTAATATATGATATGGGTTTTTATTTGAAAATATGAATAAATAATTTATCTCGATTAATGTGTTACAATAATTTTGATCATAAAAAATTGAATTATATATTATATCTGAAGTATTTTTTCATGAAGAAAATAAAATGATTCGAACTTATTAAGGATTATGAAAACTAAATAATTACAATATATGTTTAGAAAATGTAAAAAAAAATTCATCACATTGGAATGATAATTTGTCATTAACAGTAGTATATTTGAAATATCATCATCTGTTATATGATCTAATACATGTTGTTTTAAGGATTTTTCATTGTGAAATTACCTCTCATATTTAGGTGTATGTATAGTAAAATAATTAAGAATGAATTAATAATAATAATAAGAATGATCACCTTTTAAAATAAGATTTAAAATTCTATAGGAATAGGATGTCTCATTAATTTCACAAAGACAAAGAAGGGTGTTTTTTATTTTGGTAAATGATTATGTATTCATTATGATTCCCAATTGAAGAAGGAATTATTTAATGAATCAAAACATCATTATTTATCTATTAATACAAGTACCACTAATATTTATAGAGGTATTGGAGATTCATTTTTGTGGTAAGGAATGAAGAAATACATTAATGATTTTAATTTGAAATGGTTAATTTTTCAATAAGATTTTGTGGAAAAGAATTTATGATTGGGTATGCCTCAGTCATTTATAGTTCCTAGAAGGAAATTAGAGAATATGTTCATTGATATGGTTATGGGATTGTAATATTAATATATAGTAAATAATTTAATTTGGGTAATTGTTAATTGATTAACTAAATCTACCAATTTTCTTCCAATTTGAGATAATATGTATTTGGATCATCCTTCCATACATTATAGTAAAAATATAATTTGATTTCATAAAGGCCCTGTTAATATTGTATCTGACAATGATACTGATTTTACGTCATATTTTTATAAAATACATAAAAATTCATTGTGTATTATTTCACGAACTAGCCTAGATACCATGTTAACTGATACCCAAAAATGAACTAACATAAGCTGGCATTCTCCCATAATCCCCACGTGTTGGAAACGAGATCCTGGAATCATACCAGAATAAATAGGTATTTATTTTTCCTCACAAAAAAACATATGGAAGTATAAAATCCATTTTATACATACTTCTCAAGGAGAATGCATCTGAAATCAAATAGGTATAATAATTCCCATGTAGATGAATAAACAACTCAAAATGAAAACAAAACAATATTGTATCAATAACCATTAATACACTAAAAAACCTATGTAACAGGTGCTCATGATCAAAATAGGTGACCATCATCACTCCAAAACACAAAGGATTCAGAACATCCACCACATCCATATGGATCATTCGCTTTTCTACGTCATTTAATTATAAAATCTATAAATTCAAAAAGGAAAAGTACAGATGTGAGATATAAATCCCATTAATGACTTTACTAGTGTTATATAATAGATTTTATAATAGTAAACCATCCATGATTTCAATTTAAATATTATAGGTAAATGGAAAATTGTTTTATATTTCAAAACAAACATAAATTCTATTAAAAAATTAGAAAATATTTCAAACATGGATTATAAAATTTTACAGGAGATAATTTATATAAATTATTCACAATTAATTTAAAATTTCTATAATTAGAGTTATATATAATCAAATATTACACAACAAGAACTACAGTCATCTACCATGAATTATGTTAGCTTATAGCTATTCGGACCTTACAATTTTCATATCAGTGATCACAGCCAATCTTGTGCATACATATCCCTTAGTCTCAGGATGAATCTAACTCATCAATATCCCATAATGGATATTCATATCAAAAAAGTGTTTTATATTTTTTTCATCATCAATCCATTTCCATCATATCCATATTCTAGTGCAATAATCCCAAATAACCTGCTAACTACGCTGTCTCTCGTGTTCTCATTAAATCACAAAAAATGGGAAAATAATCTTATTTATGAAAAATTAAATTACTTATCAATTGAAAAATTTTCATTTTTGGAATTCGAAATCAATTTCACAAATAAAAAATGGGTTTCTTATCACTTCATTATTTTCCAACACAAATGAATACATTGTTTTTCGTAATTTCTAGTTAAGAAAATTTCTTAATGAAATATCAAATCATTTCATAAATTCCATAATTAAATCATTTTTTCAATAATGAATCCACTAATATCGAATTTCAACCCTCAATTCCAATTCCATTGAAAGTATTACATTTCCCCAAGTCAATGACATTTCAAATTCCATGTGAAAATCATATCAAATTGTTGTTTTATAAATCAATTGAAATCTATTTCAAACAAATGATGAATTTAAAATATAAAATTATATGGAACATCTTAATTGGATCCACCTACCTTTAAATCACAAAATCAAAACATCAAAACCTCTGAAATTAATTACAATTATTGTCATCAGTAAGGATGATCTCCCAATAGAATATAGATTCATGATCTTGAAGACATTTATCTAGTCTAATAAAATGGATTTTATATCCATCAAGAACATGATAATTTAATACTATCTAATGAGGAGAATAGTCATTCTCAAAAGAGAATACCAATTAAGAGTTCCACTTAACTGGGTAGGATAAAATCATAAATTGGGTCATTTATTCATCAATGGAGTTATTGGAGTAGAAAAAATCACATATTGAGAGCCCCATGAAAGGAAAAAATGAGTTTGGGTAAAAGCAGTTCAAAAGGAAACATAAATGTGGTATTTGGGACTTACAAAATTTATTTATGGTGAATTAATAACCATGACCACTATTATATAGAGGGGGGTCCCAGATAAAAAATATAATTCACCAACCGTGCTATTCTAAACTATCCAGGGTTTCATGGTTTTCACTAGGTTCCCCATAGTTTTGGAAAACCATGTGATGAACATGTATATCAAAAAATATTCCATGAACGTCCAATTTCTAGGGGAATGATCTAAAAACAAGATCCAACTCAAATGAGATTAAATAAAGGGTTGTGGAATATCCTATCTAAGGATATGGGTTGTTACAACATCCACACAATAAAAAATCAATGTCCCTTGAGTTCATGTAAGGGAGATTACTTATCAAAGAGAGTTGGCCACTACACTCTCACTAGTTCCTCATGTACTTAATTATTAGGATAATCAAATCCATGCCTTCATATCACATATACAAAATGTATCATCCTCTAACAATGTACCGTTTTCTTAGAGTCTAAAATCATTACTAGATACTCAACAATTGATATATCAGGCCCAACATCAAGATCCTCCTAGCTCAAGACATGAGATGGGAAATAAAAAAACTTATGAAGATGTGATTCATGAAACAAATTATGTATTTATGTTAAATATAGTGGAACTGAAAAATGGTAATCCAATTTCCCTACATACACAACAACATCATAAGTTCCCACATTCTATTGATCAGTCCTCCATTTCATCCTAATATTTAAGTGTCACAACAAATGTGAAACACTCAAGAACACCATGTCACCAAAAATGAATTATAGTTTTCTAGGAAGATACAAAGAATTCAACTTATACTAGATATATATTGTCACTATTAACTGATGAATGAACTAAATATTAAAAATAAAATCTTAAAAAATAAAAAACCCAACCAATGATGTTACAAAAATATCTGACTAACAAAACATATATTCACACTGCTATAACGTCCTGGTTCTGGTTGACTCCCTAAAGTTACCCGAAAATGTTTGTAACATGACCTCAAGAACATTTCCCCAAACTTCATAAGCTGCCGAGAAGTAGTGAGGGAAACAATATGATAAGTGAGAAACAATGCCCTCATTGTTAGTGTATACACACAAGAATGAAAATTATAAACAATAGCAGAAGTAGTAATACAATAACACAAAAGTAAATAGTGGATGTATGATAATAATTAAAAAACTAGAGCATATAAAAAATTATTAATGTCACGTATGACTAGGAAAGTATCCAAACAAGTCATAATGCTGGAAAGACAATACTAAAACAGAAATTCATAAAAAAATTAAACTCCAACAGCATCGTAATCCTCTGTTTGGTCTGATGCTCTCCACTCCAATAGTAATCAAGTACATGATGAAAAAGGGATCTTTCCATTATCTATACCTTCAATCATATAATTTTGTGTATCCAAAATCATGAACCAAATAGGCTCTGAGATGAATCTGAAAAGGCAACCCCCAAAAGATCTATGCCAAACTGTCAGTAAATATATATAGCAGGTAATATTCAGCAATGAAGCAATAAACATTGAGGTACTCAAAAAGTAAACAATTCCTAATGTTTTCTGTTACATTCATTTACTTTTATTATACATTCCATTGTATTAGATTCATTGGGATCTAGCATAATCTTTGTATACCTAGTGTAATAGTTATTACAGATTTCCCATAAGACCATCTAAACAAACAAGTTTGACTGAGTCCAAGCTTGTTATTTGTCTTGGCAGACTCACTCAAAATATTAAATCCTTCAATAACGAACCAATGGGAATGTTCTCACAGTCTAATCCACATGGTTCAACATAATAATAATTCATTTAATAATGAACCTCTAGGTATCTATCAAGGTCCAACCCCTTTGGTTTACATTAGCTGTAAACATTTACAAACGACCATCTGGGAAGCTCACATGGTCAATACCCCTTGGGGAACGTATCATCAATTCATTTAATAATGACCTTCCAAGTAGCTCTCGTGGTCTAACCCCTCTTTTCTGTGACAACCTGATAGCCCTCAAATTTAATACATCTGGGTCGACAAAACAACAATTCATACAAAAATGACCCTTCCTCAGGACGCTCTCATAGTCAAATTACCCTTGGTTAAAAATTCAAAATTGATATCAAATGCATCTCATATAATTAGTAACACCATCCTAAAAACACGAGGCATGAAAAAAGGCAATCATAATAGGAAATCTAGGCCAAATTTTGATAATACATCAAACAAGGAAAATGCATCCATAATAAAGGTATAAAATCATATACATAATAAATTTCCCTTTTATCAAGATGCCAAACCATAATAGGTAATAACTATGGTCTAATTCCAAACACTCTAAACTACAATAGTGGGTATACGGAACTTTTATCACATATAATCCCTAGACAGTCAACGAAAGGCACAAATCACCTACATTGATGTCGAATGATCAATACTCTTGAACATAGGCACTTGAATCGGCCTAAAACAGTGTATATATACAAAAAATGAGAAAACATTCAACCTTGAAATAACCTATGAGAGAAGTGGAATTAATAAGAAAATATCTAAGAGAATTGAGAACTCGCCTGGGGGATTCCAACGCACCCAATGACGTCTTAATCAGAGGTCACACAAAGAACTAGGAGGGGCATAAAGTTCATGGTGGTTCCATCACATTTCTATACTAACAAAGGGGAGAAGAAATATGTTCTCGATTTGGGATGCATCCATGATCTGATTTATCAACTAAAAATAAAATTGCACAGAATTTTAATTTAATGTACACATTGTGTATTTGCATCAACTAGATCTTGAAATATGAGGGTTAGACCTGACATCACTCAACCATGTATGAGTCCATTACACAGCGAATACACGTCTATACGCAAACAATCGGGTTCATGATGTGTACTAATTAGTACATGCCATGTACATAGGAAAATTGACATTTATTTTTTTTACTCAAAAACAAAAACATATCAACATCCCTATCTAAAATAAAGAACTCAGTTCTAAAAAACAACCCCCATTAATGAAAATAATATCTGAATTTCCTTTCAAAGGGAGGTGAAGAAGAAACTTCAAACAACTCTTGCCAATAGGATCGCAAGTCGGCGTCCCTCTCCCAAGTCTCATCATGTAAATGCCCGTGTTCCCATAACACCCATTACAGAGGTACAGATGGAGAACATTTGTTCTGCATTCCACAATGTGAATTGGGTTCTTCTCGAATGATTCATCCACATCTAACTCAACCTCCATAGGTGGAAAATGTGCGATGTTTCTGAAAAGTATTTTCATAGCTATGAAACATGGAATATGTTGTCAAAAGCCTGGTACCTCTAAGGTAAATGCAACTGATAGGTAGCTGGCCTGACTCTATCCCAAACCTCAAATGGCCTAACGTATATCTCTGAAAGCTTATTCTTTCTCGCAATACTCTATTATCCCCACATATGTGTGACATATAAGAAGACATGATCTCCGACCTTGAACTCTAGAGGTCTCCTCCATCATGAAACATAAGATTTCTGGTGTGATTTTGCAGTATCATCCCTTTTTCTGTTAAACTCCACCTACTTTGTGGTCTCCATGAAATGACAAGGTTCTAGCATAGCTACCTCTCATACCTCCATCAAACATAGGGGTGATCGACATGGCCAACCATACAAATCCTCAATGGTGCTTTCTGAATCATTGACTAAAAACTATTGTTGTAGATAAACTCCACCAGGGGTATGTGTTTCTCCCAAGAGCCCCTAAAATCCAGGACTCTTGATTGAAGCATGTCCTCCAAAACCTGAATCGTGTGCTCATACAGTCCATCTGTATGGGGATGGTATGTTGTACATAGAAGTAATTTTGTACCCGTAGACCTTGGTTGTCCATTCCTGAAATGAAAAATAAACCGTGAATCCCTTTCTGAAACAATAGAGTGTAGAACCCAACGAAAATGTACAATCTATCAAATTAATAACCATCAAATATCATCCACACTAATTTTTTCCTTAATCATTGGGAATTGTTCATCCTTCAAGAGAATCTCAATAATAATCCAAACAACATACTTACCACGAGGAAACCTCAGTAAACCTATCACAAAATCCATCGCATCATCATTCAACTTGCACTGGGGAATGGTTAACTATAATAAACCCCTTTCTAGTCATTGATGCACTAACTTCACATACTGGTAGTTTTAACATATCATAATAAAACCTTCTACATCTTTATTCATACCCATCCAACAATACTAAAAATTTAGATCTTGATACAACATGGTGACACCCTGATGAACTACCCAAACCGATGAATGAAAATCTTGCATGAAATACTCAAGTATGTCTGCTCACACACATACACAACCAAAAAAATCAAGACCTCATCATCACCTATGGTTCACCCAGGATTAGGTCCCTTGAATGACACACTCTCCCGTAGGAATAGGCTTTCAGAATATGATATCATCCTAATTCAATCTTGATCCGGATGAGTAGAGGTAACAAATATAGTGGAATGAAATGTATTCCCTTGTCATTCATGCGCATTTAGATGAATATCATAGAATAGATCCATAATCTTTCACTCACTACTGTCCTCCTATAATGCATGTATCAATGTCCTCTTGCTTAATGCATCATCCACTATGTTTCCTTTCCCTGGCATGTAGAACAGCTCAATGTCAAAATTCTATAGGTACTCAACCCACCTTCGTTGTCTCAGATTCATATCACACTGAATAAAGATATACATGAGACTTTTTTGGTCAGTGTATACCACGAAAATTCTCTCCCAAAATATAATATCCCCAAATGTATAAAGAATGTACAACTGGATCCAACTCGAGATCGTGCATTGGGTAATTAATTCCGTGTGGAAAGAACTGTTGAGACCCATATGCGACGACTCCTTCCCCCTGCACAAGAACTGCTCTGAGGCCGATACATGAAACAATGTAGTATAAAGTGTAACACATTCCTAGATCTAGAAAAACTAGTATTGGTGATGAATTCAATCTCATGTATAACTCTTGAAAGGATGAATCATAGGAATCATTCCACAAGTACATCGAACCATTCTCAGTCTGGCCAGTGAGTGGCACTGCTGAGCATGATGATTAATATATAAGGCACCATTCAAAACCAGCCAGCCCTGAAAACTATGTACCTCAAACATAGTCTTCATATTATCCCAGTAAACTAATGAAATCACTTTATTTGGGTCTAATAATACTCATATATCTGAGATTACATGACCCAAGAAATGAATCGGGTTCTTCCAAAAGTAGCACTTTTATAGCTTAACATATTGCCAATTCCCTTTTAGTTTAGTTAATATGAAATCAAGATGGATGGAATGGTTATTTCAAGTGTGATAGAACACCAAGATATCATCCATGAAGACTACCAAAAAAGAATCCAAGTAAGTATGGAACACTCGGTTCAACAGTTCAGTGAAAACTACAGGAATGTTCTTGAGACCGAATGACAAAACCAAATACTCTTATAGACCATAAATTTTTGAAAGGATGTAAGAGGCATATCTGTGGGAATAACGTGAAACTGATGATAACCATATCTCTAATATATCCTGGAGAACACCTAGGATCTACGAAGCCGATCAAAGAGACCATTAATTCATGGCAAATAATATCGATTCTTGACCGTCAAATAGTTCAATGTATCATAATTAACACAATATTTGAGGGTACCATCTGCATTATTCACAGAAAGAACAGGTGAACCCCAAGGAGAATTACTAGGTCAGATGAAACCCTTTGTATGAAACTCCTCTAACTATATATTGTACTATTTTAACTCTGGTGTAGCCATACTAGAAGGAGTAATATACACTGATTCCACCCTTAGAACAATCCCTATAGAGAAATCTACCTCTATTTGAAGTTAAAAATCTAAAAACATCTCTGGGAATTAATCTATGAAAAAACCAACCACAAGAGTAAAGTCAATTTGTGAATTCCCCTAGTCATCTAGATAAAAACTAGAAATTTGGGTTGTGATTCCTCTTATCCCATGATTAATCGGGCCATCCTATTCCTCTACGGAGTGTCTAGTGTCGTAACATAATCAGATGTAAATATTCCGAGCCAATGTATATCCACAATTGAAACATATATAAAACTATTGGAAGCTCCTATATCGTAAAGAGTAAAAGATAAATAAGAGGCAAAAATAATCTTAGCACTAATTGTATAGGGTCTGGGATCCTGATCAAACTGGGTCTACTCCTCTTCAAATGTCTAATCTATCCCACAGCCCTACGACCATGCCTGAGGACCCTGAGTTGATCCACCATGTTGTTGCTAAAAACATGATGTTCGGATTCCATGACCACAACCTCCTCCTCATCCAGATAGCTTCATGATCTCATGTTCCCTGACAGATGAGAAACATGAGGTCCTACTCGTAAACATGGATTCATAACAGATCCCATCTCACTCACTAATAGTGAGAACATCCTGCATAAATACTGAATGTGGAACATCTAACTGCAAGATCAGCACTCGATTGGTTCCTTCGGTAAATGTGGTCTTGTATGCCCACTCTTCCTTATTTGGTAGAATACCACATGTAAACCTGAATTAACAAAATTCTCAATCAACCAAATGTGATTCCTACAATATCTCGAAGGATCACCATCCTTGGATGCTAAACTACCCTGGCTCGCCAGCCTTATATCCCTCAGATTGTGCTCAGTAATCAGTTCCAGATTCACTATAGTAGTCACCAATGTCAGCCTGATAAAATTCACACGAGATGGTATGTCGTACCAGAGAAAACCCTAAAATATCCTATCCATTGTTAACTTCGCACCACATAGAACATGTTCGAGGCACTGAAGCTCAGTAAAATGAAAAGACTAATCTATTACTGAAAGAGCTCCCAACTCCAAGTGCATGAACTCTCAGGGACGATTTCCCATAAATGTATCATGGTAGAATTAATCATATAAGGTCCCCTGAAACTCGTCCTATGATATATCCTGATGACATCTCTCCTGTGAGATAACATCCCACCATCTCCTGTCGGAATCTAGAAGCATGTACACCGCAAGCTTCACCATCCTATTTAGAGGCGTCTCTAGATGCTCAATGATAGAAATCATGGCCTCCAACCATGAATCTATAGAATGTGGTCCTCCATGCCCTGAAACATTAAGAGGATGATGCTTCTATAACACCATCATCAACTCCGCCATAGACGTAGTACGATTCGGTCCTCCATGAAAAGTCTGTAACATCCCAAAAAATCCTTCATGGAACTAAGCATCTGCACCTACGTCTGGTATAACAGTTGGTGCCAAGACATCCATGATGAGAGGTTCTTCAAGTAGTACATGATCTACCATTTCTAGTGTCTAATCATCACCCTACACCTAGTATAAAACTGAAGGAGTTATTGGTGTCCTGACTCTGTGTGGTCAAGAGAACACCACAATTCAAGATTATCAAGGAAATCAACATAAAAGTGCATGAATGTAACATGAGAATAAATAATTAAAGCTTTACAAAATAGGGTTACACAAAGTGTACAACCATTACATGATGTCTTCCCTTATGAATTCACATGGGAATGTACCTTTGTCAACCAGGTCATGTAATATCCCATACACACAATGAGCTCATCCTGAGACACAACGGGAACTTGAATTTCCCCTCCATCCTTGAGTATTATACATGGATCAAAAACATGGTTATCTCCAAGGTAAAACAACACCACATGTTAACCCTAGACATAGATTGTACTTATTATTTTCAATCCATGTATTTTGTTAGTCACATGGCTAGATACACCGTCGATCACCACACGGTGTGTACAATCATTACATGTCCTGCACCATTGGAATGACATCCTCCCAAGTCGTTAGTCACACCGCCGGATACATAGTCTCTATAGAATGGCATGTGATTACAATACATGGTGTGTTCTACCATACATTTATCAACCCTGTCTCTCTTATCACTTAATTAGTGACATGGTCAAAGGTTACAAAACATGTACATATGATACTTGGCATGTACTTTTGTAAGGATGTTCCCTCCATTACAGAAGAACATATAGTGTGTAATTATAACAACACATGTCGTGTAGTCTAGGTTTCTAGATAGTTGTCCTCTGAAACTTCTCCAGAACCCATAAAAACTAAAAATTTCAAGGAATGAGAAATTCCTACCCATGGGATCCCATACTCCCTGTGAATCAAATATAGGAATCATCTTTCACATCATAACTTGAGAAAATTCAATTAAAGTTCAACCATGATCCACAAAATTCTGATCCAAGAAGGTCCACAACATCTTAGGGACCAAAGATTGGAATCCATCAAAATGAAACATTACATATTCCAATAACCTATCAAAATTATAAGTATTATCCAATAGCATATATCAAAATATCATCCATATATATCATAACATTTATGACAACTGTATGCAATCAGTAATTCATTATAAATGGCATGACAAAAAGGAATGACATGTGATATCTAGAAATTTCGTATATGATGAATGGATGTAATACCCTTCTCTCATCAGGTTGAAACATAATTAGAACCATACTGATATCAATAATAATTTCACAAAAAACAAGTGAGGCACCCAATGGTGAAATCAAATCAACTGTAACATTTGAAATACTAGAAAAATATCAATATTCAATGTAAATTGGTGTTTCCCTATACATGGGTTAGATACCCATGGGAACAACATATTACTAACTGCATATTCCTTACTATCCCTATATATAGGATCCAAAAAGTAAGACAATGCAGAAAAAAACCTTTTCTGATTCCACGTTGTATTGTCCACAGTTGAAGGTGCCGCCCAAATGTGCCCTGAACCCGGTTGGACATATGACCTCAAGTGCATTTACACAAAACTCCAGAGGCTTCCATCTAGTTTTGAGGGTCACCATATATAAATGGGGAAACTATGACCTCATTGGTAGAATACACATAGTAGAATTCAAATGGTAAACAATAGCAGAAGCAGTAATATCATACAACAAATTTAAACATAGAAAGATTTATAATTTTTTACAACTAGAGAATATAAAAAATGGTGCATGTAACATATGTATAAGAAATAATCCAATCAAGTCACAGTGATAGAAATAAAAAACAAAAACCAAATTATAAAAAAATAGTAAACTACAACAGCATCACAATCCTCATCTTGGTCCAATGCTCTCCAGGTCCAACATCAATAAAGTACAAGATGAAGGAGGTTTCCATCCCTTATCTATACTTGCATTCATATAGTCTATTTGGTTACAAAATCTTGACCCAAACATGTAATGAGATGAATCCTAGTAAGTAACCACCAAAATACTTGTTCCTAACTATCAGTGAATATATATTGCAGGTAATATAAAAAAATGAATCAATAAATTAGAAAGTACTGAAAAAGTATACAAATCATACAGTTTTAAATTAAAACAATTTACTTTAATTATTCAATCTGTTGAATCTAGTTTTTTAGGATCTAGCCTAAGCTCTTTATCCCCTATTTAATAGTAACAACATACATCTTAGAATTCCAACTAAACAATAAAGTAAGACTAATTCAAAGATTGTGCTTTGGCTTGGTATACTCACCCTAATCATTCAATCATTGAATTATAACGTTTTGGGATTGTTCTCATAATATAATCCTCTGTTCTAATAAAAAAAAATCATTTAATAACTACCCTCTAGGTAGATCTCGCTATCCAACCCCTTTGGTCTACATTAGCAATAAATATTTAAAAATGGACACCTGGGAAGCTCACAGGGTCAATACTCCTTCGTTTTTAGAGCATAAATTCATTTAATAATGCCCCTATCGGTAGATCTTGTGGTCTAACCCCTCTGGTGTATGACCACCTGGTAGATCTTACTGTCAATACCACTGGGTCAACATAAAAAAAATTCTTACATAGATGACCCTACGTTGGGAATATCTCACACTCAAATTCTCCTTGGTCAAATGTTCATAATGCATATCACATGCATCTCATATAATTAGTAACTCCTTCCTAACAACACAAGGCATGGAAAACAAGCAAGACTAACAGGCTTTCTAGACCAAACAGCCATAATCAATACAGAAATGGAAACAAACCCATAATCGAGGTATAAAAAATTATTTATAGGCAATTATCCTTTTATCAATCTACCAAACCATAACAGGTAATAACTAGGGTCTAATTCCAAACATAGAAAACCATAAACATTGGAATATGGACCTTTTATCATATATAGTCAATAGAAAATCAACTAAATGCACAATCCACATACCTTGATGTCGTATGATCAATACTATTGAACTTCGGCCCTTGAATCAGTCTAAAATGGTGTAGATCTACAAAAAATTGAAAAACATTCATCCTTGAAATAACCCCCGACAGAGACGAAATTAGGAAGATTAGCTCTAGGAAAATTGAAAACTCACTTGGGGGGATTCTATTGAATCCGACAACGTCTCAATCGATGTTCTGACGAATAACCGGGAAGGGCATGATTTTCATGGTCATTTTTTCACTCTATTTATGAACTGAATGGTGAATAAAAATGTTCTGGACATGAGATGCGACCCCATTCTGATTTATCAAATAAAAATAACAGTACATGGTGTATTCATTTAATGTACACATAGTTTATTAGCCTTAACCACCCCCCGAATTAAGTGGGTCAATAAGGTCATCACATATCCCCATACTTGTCCATTACAAGACTAGAACAAGACTATACATTGAAATTGGTTTCACGGTGTGTACTCATAAGTACACGACGTCTACATATAAAAGTTATCATTTATTTCTTTTTCCTAAAAAACAACCCAAAATCAAGATCAATACCAGAAATGATGATCCAGTTTCTTCTAACGATCATCCATAAAAGACCTAAAAATGATTTATTCTAAGCAGAATATAGTATATATTTGTATAAGAATACTAAAAAAGTTTCCAATGGTCATACTGAGATCTACAAATATCCAGGAGTAATTCATTGAGAATTTCATCCAAAATCTATATAGACCACTCTATTTGGATATTAATCACTATATGATATATTGAGAACATTCCCACCTATGATCACCATCACTAATGGCGGGCTATCAAAAAATAATTATTGAACAGGTTATCTATATCAGAAACTATTAGATACGGACCACGATGTAATCTGACATCCTCATGTACATAATGTTCACAAAATCCTCAAAAATTGAATTAATCATGAATGGGTTTAAAGTGAGATTATTTGGTTAATCAATGGATCATAACCCATATACAATATTATTCATAGGTGGTATGAGGAAAACCCACCATGTAGTCAGTTGAAATTTCATCCCACTTCCATGTCAACAGTCGATGTGGATAAGGAATACTTGAAGGTATCTATTACTCGGTTTTGACATACTAATAGGTAGAATAATGTAAAAAAATGGATGTTATGTCCCATAACATACACAACATCCATTTTCATTGATGTATATCAGAGAACATTTTTGTGGTTCGTGGGTACATTGACCATGGATAACATAGACAGTACACCATAACAACCTTCCTTATGGGAGAAGGAATAAAGTACTGGTTTAGAACTCATAGAATACCCAACAATGAGAAAAAACCACAATAAGGATCACACCATAATAATGTATCTATCTAGATACAGATAAATAATTATCAAAATATTGATCTTTAATAATCATCTCTATAAGGGAGGATGTCTACTAAACACCTTTCAACACAACCTCAGAATCATTATCCTAGACTCCAAAATTTATCCCTCCAAAGATTGTGATCAAATTCCACTCTTCTAATAATTAATTCATGGACTATGTCAGATTTGACCTCGTCAATGAATCTGTGATGAGAATATCTATATCCATTATTTATTCAATGTTGATATAAAATTTCTATACGTTCTCCACCCAATGCTTCTAATAGTGATTATATTATTTTTATGATAAGATTTAACTCAAAAAATTTTGTTCGACCACATAATATACTTTTATATGATATGGTAATTCCCAAAACTAGTATGCACATGAACCACTAATTCATGTTCAATATCATGGATCATTAATTCTAATCATGTAGCCTCATCTCTATATATCCATTAGAATCCATCTGATCATCATGATTAAGAACACAACCAAAACTCAAACCTGATGTCTCAGAAAATGCAACATAGCCATGCTCGAGCACTAGAAGAGTAAAAACTAGGAGAAAAGAAAAATTTTGTAATATGTCAATTAAATAACTATATCATTTAACATTCCATAGTACCTTACTCCATTCTTAGTAGCATCAGTCATCAAACACAACATATATAAGAAATATATTACAAAATGATGATAGTATCCCATTAAACCTAAGAATCTCTGAATCTCAAAAAAATGTGTTTTTTCCCATGTCATATTATTATTCACCTTCTTAGGATCATTTGAAATTCCATATTTAGACACCATGTTCCATAAAAATATCACTTATCTAATATAAAATCATGTTTTGAAAGCATAGAATAATAGCGGTGATCTCCAAAAATTTCCATCCATATCTTTAGATTAAAAACATTCTCCTCCTCATTTTTTGAGTTAACCAGGATGTCATCCATAAAGACTAAATTTATTATTTTTAGATACTCATGGAATATCTTGTACATCAATTTCATGAAAAATATAGGATAATTGGTTTAAAAAAATCATAACCAGCCCCACAAATAGGTCATTCCTACTCAAGAATGTGGTATTCTAAATGTTAGATTATATTATTATCTACTAGAGATAACCAGATCAATTGTAAATATTTGGGAATCACTTCTCCCATTTAAGCTGCTCAAATAGATAATCTATATGAGGACATGGATACATGTTCATTACCCAACACAAATCAGTTGCCATAATTCAACACATATGTAAAGTGCCCAATTAGATTTCATAGAAAAGAGAGCATGTATCTCCAAAATTGATACCCATGATAATATAAAACCATTAACATGAAAAGAACCCAATAGAGTCATCAAAATTTTTAGTTCAACATTTTCTAGGCGGTAAGAAGGAACTGAAACTGATTGAGTACCTTGACAAAATAACTAGAAAACAATACCTCTATTAATGGTGGAAAACCAGATAAATCAAAATGAAACACATAAGGAAACATGAATGAAAATTTATGGAGATAATTTATCATATATTTTCACTCTTGGATAAAGTAAAAAACTGATTCTACTTTCTCTATTATGGATAGGAAGGTCCATATATACACGAACATGTGTCCCGTTCTATTTAAAAGACATGGAACTCCCCATCGGGTGATGTAAATGATACTAGCCTATGATAGAATTCAATTATGTACTAAGTATCAATGATTTGATCAATCCATAGAAATAAGTGATATGATTTCATTACAAGGACCATAAAATTCTTGATAATAAAAATCAATAATATAGAGAAAAACAAGTAGGACATAAAGGAACCTACTCTCAGTTTCTTTAGATGGGAGTAGTCATGTCAATAACATAATATAAAGACTTTTTACAATTTCATAGAAAATAAATAACGTGGGTCGATATGAAAGATTTTGGCACATCAATATGAAATAAACATTCCACAAAGGATGAAAATATTTTGATGGTGCATCTCATAGTCATTGGACCTATATCAAATACCTCTAGACACACATACACTATGTTAAGAAGCTTGGTTATGGATTCCAATGGTTGGAGAAACTTTTATCTTGAATTATCCAATTAAACAATAGTTTTTTAGGTGTTGATGAGCCTATTTCACTACATGGGGAAGAAAAATATAACTGAATTATCGTATGTGACTTTATAATCTATTGTAATAAAAAATCATAGGTGCCTCAGTGAAAACCCATTTCCAATTCCCATACATAAAACTATGTATGTAATTCATAAGGCCTATAAAAAGAATTATACGAAGTATATAAGAACCCTATTTTCATCATCCACCATCAAACTCTTCATGATTCTGATTCCCTTTTAAATTAATTCACAACACTACAACTGAGTGAAAAAGGAACTCCTTTCAAACCTGACATATCAGCCATGTCATGCTAAGATATCAATTCTATACATAGTATATGAACATTGGAAATCATCTTCAGCATGAATACTTTGGATCAAAGGTTATCTTGAAGTTAGATATCAGATCTTTATGCCTTTAGATTCTCATAATAATATCCCTGTGGCGAAAATTATAGCATCTCAATAATGTTGTTTTCTATCTGAAATTCATTCATATCACACTACTGTTTTCTAGGCCACTACATATTAATGGAATCTCACTTCACATTAATTTTATTTTTTTATATCCATGATTAAAAAGGAAATCTTAATTCCATTCAAACAACCCCATCCACTTAAGGATCATGATTTCCATGAATATATGGTGGCATATTGTGAAAAAACTACTTCATATGATATCTATATTCATCCCTTACAGGTTCCATGATAGGATCATAAATGGGAACATCTTTGGCTTCTTTTCTATGATCATTGATTAAAAACACCATTATCTCAATGAGATTTTGGTCAATTGCAATGTTTTTATGCCACGGTTCATCAGTAACACCCAACTCTAGTCAGTTCAAGTATATTCTTAGAGGAATGAAGATACACACCATCAACAAATAATGTGATAAATGTTAACCACACTTTCAGATAAATAAAAAAAATAAGAAAATATAACATTCAATTCCTTCAATCATAGTTAAAATGTATGGTACTTTTTAGAACACTCAAAACAAATATGGAAATTACTAGAAATAGATAAAAATACACTTCAATGTAACTCTTTTCCCCCGACCATGGGGAGTTAATGCTTGCTATGACAATATCAATCTAGGAACTCACACATTAATTCCTCCCATGTTCAATCAATCCAACCGAATTTATACTAGGAAAACCTAGAAAAAAATCATCCTCAAGTAAATATAGTTACCTAGTTCCTTTGATTTTAATTATTTATGAAAAAACCTTGATTCCCTCATACTTTAATACCTATGAAAGATATAATATGGATTACGGGTGTCCTTGATCCCCATGGGTTGGAGACTAGCAATTGAAATCATTCTAGAATAAAGAGGGACCACTTAATCCACAAAATATTAAAAGATAACATGATACAAGTTGGTATATCAACACATGTCAAATTTAAATTTCCAAAATTAAAATATGTAAAAAAGTATAAATGAATCTTGAAAAACAAATCAACAAAACATCAACCCAAAATTCTATTAAAAACATGAATAGACTCAAAACACATTATATCAAGTTGACAATAGCTCCATTGGTTACCATCATCACTCCACAACTGAAAGGATCAGGAACATCCATGTCCTCTATGTAGTGATTACCCTTTTCTCATACTTGGAATAATAATATATACAAAATCCTTAGGGTAAAGGTATTGTGTGAGCTTTAAATCCTACTAGGGACTCACGAAGTGTTCGATAATAGATTCAATGAATATAAACCAATCATGATTCTAATTTAAATAGAAGAGGGCATGCAATATTATTTTCATATTTAAGACATAATTACTTCTCTTCAATAGATGTAAAATATTTAAAATGTGTATTAAATACACATTTTATAAAAATTACTTTACATAATAAATTTGGAATGAGTAAAATACTTATATAATCAATTCCATATATAATAAAATCTTACATAACATGTTCCAGGGTCTTCTTCCTTAATGTACCTTAGTTTATGAATATAGGATCATAATAAATCTAAAATTATATATCAGGGAAAAACATGTATGCATATGACACCCAAGCTCAAGATGAATAGGATTCTTTAATACTCCATTGGGTAATATCATAACTACCAAGGTTTTTCTGAGATTTATCATAATGAATACATTCAGAGGGGATTAAGATCATATCATTATTTTCCCATATACCTCCAAAAATACCAAGGATCTCATGTTCTCAATAAACCAATAATTTTTTTAAAAATTATCATTTCAAATCAAGTCCAATTACAATTAAATTTTTTCAATTTACATTTTCAATATACAATTTCAATTTAAAAACCAAAAAAGGTATTTTATTTATTTCATACATTCTTAGTAAATATTAAAATATAGGTTATCATCATTTTAATTAAATTATTATTTTTTTAAATATCTCAAATCATTTAATCAATTTAATAATCAATTAATTTTCAAGAAAATCAATCCGCCATTTTTAAAAATCATCAAAAAATTCCAATTCCATTAAAATTTGGCGTTTTCAACAACATCAATGCCATTTAAAATTGATATTTAAAATCATATCTAATTTGTGTTTTATAAATCAATTGAATTAAATTTCAAAAAAATCAATAAATTCATATTTTCTATTACATAGACAATCTCAAATATTAGAACCTATATTTAAAAAATTGAATCAAATGATTAACTCCTGTGATAGGAACAAAAATTTTGATCTATTGTAAGGATGATCTACGAATAGATTTTATAATCATAATATATAAGACAAGTATTATATATGAAAATAAATGAATTTTGATCCATCAATAAAATGATTATATAATATTAATTTGGAAGAGGGAAATGGAGATTTGAAGGCAACACTCAAGAAGATATCAACTTACTAGAGAGGTATCAGATCATACGCAAGAACATTGATTCACCAAAGGGGCGGATAGATAGTCTAAATATGATTAAAATGCTCCTATAACAATGGAAAAATCATGTCACATTTTATTTGGGTCTAAAAATATTAAACAGTGGGATTATGAATTTTAAAATAAATTTTAGTGGATTTAATAATTGTGTGCACAATTACATTTAGCGGTGCATAATTATGGGAAATAGTGTGGCTTCCATACATAAATAATGTTTTGGGTTCACGGATTCCCCCAAAGTGGGATAATGGTTTGAGAAATGATGTATGATCCTTGCGTTCCTCTACTATCCAAGGGTTTACATTTTTCACTAGGTTGGTTAGTTTGGTTAAAAAAATATGCCAACCATGAACATCTTCAAAATCTTCAAAAACAAACCTATTTCCCAATAAAAACTTCCCCATAATAAGATATTACTCAGAGGGGATGAAAATATAGTCCAGAAATACCTAAAAGTTAGTAATGGGATTTCATAACAAAATTAAATTTTAGGAAATATTTTCAACCTTAATATGATAGAATGATATAGGAAATATTTAGACATTGAATGAAATGATCCTATCATACTTTACAGATAATGAAATATTTAAGGACAAAAATCAATCATTAGTTTAATTTATAAATAGTAATACTTTTCCCTATAGTATATAGATGACACAATGTGAGGATTGATATATGAAATAGATTCATACTAAAACTTTTTGTGATGAAATTATGGAAAGATTGTATTTAGGAGCATAATTTTTTGAGGAAATGGTTGAGAAAGTGAATATAATTCAAAAAAAAAGGAAGGAACAATGCAAGAATAAATGATACATATAAAACTAGTTCAAGGATCATTCATTTGAAGGTGGGACACCGTGTTTTTTATAATCTAGAACTATAGAAAAGTTTTATGTGTTTTGTAAATAAGGGAATGTTATATATAATATTCAGTAGGCCTTATAAAATTTTATATAATATTGTATTATTTTCTTATAGAGTTTATTTTCCATTTATTTTATAATTCCAATATAATGTATTTCATGTTTCATTATTAGGAAAATATATACTCGATGCATCCCTTGTTTTGAGGGAAAATATAGGAAAAATGGAAGATAAGATTTTATTTAATGATTAAACTGTTAAGAATCATGACCATATATAATATTTTCTTAAGTATAAGGGGATTCACCATATCAATATATTATAGAAAACCCATATGATCAGTGAAAAAACATGGGAATCAAAAAATGATATAAAGGATAAATATCCCCACATGTTTAACCAACAAAAACTATGATGATGTAATTTATAAAGGGGGAAGAATGTAAAAACCTATTAAATGATAATATTAATTAAATATAATTACATATTAATATCAATAAATTTTATTCTAAATATTTACATTCACAATATGATTATTAATTAATATTATAATAAGAATGAAATAGATACATTTGTTCCAAATTAATTTAATTGTATAATTTTTTTATTTAAAAATAATAATTATTAAAATATAGAATATATATTTTAACAAAATTATAATAATTTGGATATCATAATGTCAATATATTCATTTGGATAAATTTTGGTAATTTTTGAAAAGGTTTATTTTTTTCGTGAATAGTATTAAATATAGGTTTTTTATGAAAAAATCCATTTTTTCATGTATTTACAAAATCAAATTCAATTTTGGATTTTTTTTAATATAAATAGATCATATTATTATAAATAATCAAATAATATAAATTGTGGTAAATATTTATTGTGATTTTGGTTTGAAAAAATCATTTTACTTTAAAAGGAATTTTAATAGAGTACTTTTTATCACTTTTTGTGTGAATGTTATTACATTATATTTGAAGACATTTAAAAATTTAAAAGAATAATTTTTTTCCATATTATTAATCATAGTATAGATCATTTCTTGTAATATTAATTCATTTTTTATCATTATGAATATTAACTTTTGTGAAAAATTCAATTTGAATGGTATGATTTTAAATTGGACAAAATAGTTATCAATAATTTAGCATTTAAATGACCTAAATATCTAAAAAAATCATATTTTATGATCATATTTAAAACCATCCACATATAATGTTATAATATCATTAATTTTCAAGGCTATTGGATTTATTAATGGATCAATATTATTATTTATTTTAATAATTCTATGCATGTCACCATCCCCACTTATAAAAAGGAACTAACTCTCCAATATTCTACAAAGGAGAAAAAATATTTTTTCAAATATGAAATTAATAAATCCATTCAAAACATCATTAAATAATTTTTCCACTTCAAGGTCTTATCATAATACTTTCTTTGGAAGTATTTCTGTATAAATGTAATAAGGTTGTTTGAATAAGTGGTATAGTTGTTAACTATGTGTTTTTAATTTATGTGTTATTTTACCTCCATCAAATAAATAATACAAATTTTGATATAAATTAATAATTATATAAAATAAACATTAATCCTACTTTATTTACAGTATAACCATTCATCATCTACTTATACATCTAATGGAAAAAAACATCACTACTGTGTATGTATGGACTACAATCTTTCAGGATGATATATTTCATTTTTCATCACCTACTCTAATGGATTGTAATAATATGGTATAAAAATAATGTAATATTATATTAATAATATTAATATAAGTTTTTTATGGTAAATAATTGTAATATTGTTTTCTTTTGAATCTAAATAATAATAATAATATTGTTTGTGTGTACGTGCGGACAACCACCTCACGAACCGATATATATTATTTTTCATAATCTACTGTAGTAAATTTTATATGTAAGTGTATATAATAAAATTATATGATATTAATTATATAATTATGTTTTTTTGGAAGATCAAATAATACTTTACTTCATTCGGTCATGTTCATAAAAATATGGAAGTGTAATTTATGTGTGTGTGAGGAATATAATCTCTTTCTTATATTGTAACTATTTTCTCAAGAACATCTTTATTAAATGTATATAAAAGTTAAAAAAATGTATCAAAATTATCTTAAAAACATTATTAAGATTATATAAATTATATAACCATGATCTATTTTACTATATTTACCCTATGAAGGTTGTTTATGACTTATCATCTCAATGTTCTCAAAACTCAAGACATGAACATAATTTGTTTTGTAACTATGTATAACATGGATATAAGTAAAATAAATGGAGTAATTAACCAAATAAATATTATTAATCATTTAAATCATCAATATAAGGTAATTATATATTAATATATATATAATTAATGTGACATGACATACTTGAGGATGTTACAATCTTCCAGAATTATTTTTATATTGTTTAATGTTTCTGTTTCTAATTATTTGTACCCATGAACATATTATTAATATTAATATATAGATGAACATATATTGAAATAAAAATTATATTAATTGAGTTTTATATCTCTATAATTTTTTCAATGGTTTTTAGAATGAATCTTTTATGCATTTTATTCATAAAATTGTGAATTTTTTATAATAAGGAAAAATGAATGTTAAATGTTATCATATACTAAATAAAAATAATATCCTATTAGACAAAAATCCATTTAATGTATGGAATCAATTTGATGGTTCCATGTTTTGTACAATGAAAAAACTTCTTATACATTTGTTAAGGGTATTTTTTTTTTTAAATGGGGTTTTAATGTAATGTGATAATCAATATCTAGAAATGAATTATATAGGGGTTCAAATATATTATTCTTATGAGTTTATTATTTTAAGGGAAATATTTTATGTTTTATATGATTTTAATGATCATTTAATTTTTTTATTGTGAAGGGTTATCCTAATATATCTATCATATGTATCGGGTATGTATTATGTTCTCTATTAAAATCTGATGGAAGAAAACGAGTTGGTTATTAAATTTCTAAAGATTCTTGTATGGGTTCTGTGAAGATAATGTATGAAGGTAATGAAATTTATTTTCAATTTATTATGGAAAGGTTTTCATGGAAATCCCTTATTTTCGTAAGGTAGGATAAATATCATATTTTATTTAATGAATTTTCCCATTAAGTGTTAAAATATATGTTTTTGTGAAAATGTATTGTGTGGGTTCCCATGTTCTCTAAGAATAAAATCATTATTATTATATTTAATTTTTACTTTCCTAGAAAGGGTTTAATTAAGAAAATTATTTTGAAATGAAAAATTCATTTTTAATTAATAAATTATTTGATCTCAATATTTCTTATTATAAGGGAAAACTCTCTTATATGTTCTCTTGGTTTTTGAATGGACTAAAATGATTCATTAATTCTTTGATTATATCTTTTATCAATCATTTTGTGGTCAGCCCACTTTTATAAATGATTATATCCCGATTTTTAGGATTTTTAGGAATAATGATGAAGTTATGATGAAAAAAATAAACATATTTCGTTAAAATAAAATGTGTTACATTTTAAAATAACTATATTTTTCTAAAAATGGATAAAATGTAATTATTTATTATTTATAATTTATTGGTTTATTATGTAAGATCTGTTACCTTATTCGCTAGTACTATATGCCTGAGAAGTTCCTCAAAAATATGGGAAAATAAATGTTTGGCATTAAGCTCATAAATATGTAATGTTTTATGGTGGGGTCCTAAAAGAGTGGATTATCCCAATCCTTATATCTGATAAAATCATTATTGGGTAGCCTTGATATATTAATTATATAATTAGGTTAGATCAATGCTAATTTTTCATAATTTTGATTCTATAATTATTATACATAAATTTTATTCAATTTCCCATGATTCTATACACTTTAAATATTGAATTTGAATATTTTACATAGAATACATATCCTTTTATCATGATATATAATTAAATAATATATTTATATAATCATTCAAATTTTATATGCCTCGTATGATCCCGATTCCACACATGCATTTGAGTAAATAGTTAAAGTTATTTTGAGGAGTTATTCCCATATTTATCACTTGATCATGACCAATTTACATATTTTTATTCCCTAGGGAATGAAGATGTGTTTAAATTATATAATTTCTAGAATGTAGTCTAGAATAGTTTTATTATATAAATATATTCATATATATTTTATATAAGTTCCTTATAAAACTTGTCCTTAATCTATAAAACCGTACATTCAATGTGTTTTTTGATTCTGTTATAGATTTAACGTTTATATTTTGGAATTTTTAAAACACAACTATTGATTCATCTCGGTTTTTATTAAATGTAGTGTTCAAATATAAATTTTTAATAACATATCATTGAGTGTTGGGAATGGAATATAAGGAACCAGCCTTAAAACATTACATAATATTGAATTAAATGAATAATTCACATTGAGGATCTTTTCAGATTTAGAGTTGTAGGGAATTAGGACATAACTAATACATCTCGAATGATTACAAGGTAGACACTTCTACTATAACTTATTTTTTCGCATCAATAAAAATCCTTCAAAAAATAGTTCTTATCTTGATATAAATCTTCTTTAATATATCTTTTCTCTTACCCTTCCTTATAACCTGTGAAAAAAATTTCAAAAACATGGTATGAGACCAAAAATCTAATTAAGGGTTATAACATAATGGAAGGAAACATTAACCCATCAATAAATACAGATAAATGAAATCATAATTTTCAATCATAACATACCTTCTGAAATCATAATATTTATGAATAACACATAGTAATCACAAATAATAAAGATAACATAAGGTATACATAACATAATAATATTTTATCCATCACATCTAAATTGGGAGCCACATTTGGAATACCCATGTAACACCCCATGCTTCCACGGAACGTTTCACTTCGAATAATGCAATAGCGTGTGTTGTATGCAACCTCGAGCTCTAACACACTCCACAACGAATTAAACTAGCCGTTGTGAATAGTAATTCCTAATTTTTGAAATTTTATAAATTTTATTTATCAAAGTGGACTTCATTTTTGGATTCGGAATATCGAAATTAGCCTATGTTGAATTTTTGGTATTATTCTGAGAACTTCTATTTTTTTATGAATAGTGAAAAATACTTAAAAACAACTTTTTTAATCAAAATAATTTATAGTGATAAATTATACTCTTTAGTGGTTTTAAAGTATAATTAGAATATATTTTTACCATTTTATCCAATGGTGGTCATTAGAATTAATTTAACATTGAAATTGGATATAAACAATTGCCAATCTTTTGATATAAATTGTTTCCTAGAAACACGCTATTTTTTTTAACAACGGGAATTAATTATAAAATTAATTAATGCAACTTATATGTTTGTAATTTTGTAAAATATACATCATTTTTGAAATAGGAATATCAATTATAGCTTAGGGTGAAATTTTGGCATTGTTCTGAAAAACTTCAATTTTTGATGAATAGTGAAACCACTAAGTGGTAGTTAAATAACTGATTTTTCGTTTAAATGAAATATTACAACTTCTGTGATTTGATTTTCAAAAATTCGACATACATGGTTGTCATTAAGAAGTAAAATGTAGTTCAATGAGATTAAAATAATTTTTGGTGAATAGTAACTTTTAAGTTCTTAATCGCGATTAGAGGTAATTACTGTAGTTTAAGGTAAAAACAATGTTTTAATAATATGATATGAGCTTTACACTTGTCCTACTCCTATTGGATGAGTCATGGCCGACCACGAAAACCCATGGGTCAACTTGGGGACCCCATGGAGCCACTTTTGTTGGAAAATGACATTAATATATATTTATTTAATGTTAAAATTAAATTGACACAAACATGAGTTGTTTTACTAAAACAGACTTTATGTGGGGTTACACAAGTCCAAATTTTGACTATAAATATTCATTAGAAATCTAAAAAGATTTCCTACATCATGGTAATTTTTTTATAATTTTTAGACATTAAATAAATTAAATTATTTATGACATCATTATGATGCAGCGATGACCTAATTATTTAACGATTTTAATAAAATGAAATGATAATGTAAAATCCAAGGCTTACTCTTGTCCAAAGACTATTGGATGGGTAGATTTAGAACCCTTATCACCTTAGCCACGAATTATATAAGTGTGGGATCTTTATAATCCGAAAAGCATTGTGTAATAATGTAACATTTCAATCTTTCCAAAAGAGCCCCTCCTCTCCACTTATAAAAGGTCCCCACCTCTCCCACCTTATTCACACTTTCAAGCCTTTTGGTTCGGCCAAAATCTGCCCAAATACTCTCCCAACTTCCCCCTCTTACTCCTAGAAGCCTCACTTTGGGCAGAACGCTTCTCAAGGAAGCCTTTGGCTCAAATCAAAAAGAGTTACCCGATTTTGAGGTAATGTCTTCTCTAATGTTGTTTTGTTTTATTTTACTTCTCCAACCCCTTAAACTCTTTTCATTACTTTCTTTTATAACAACACCAGTATCGAAAATATACTATGATGTTGTTATGAAAAGGATTTTGTTTACACTTACACTCACCTTCATCTAATGGATAAAGAACATACTGTTTCTGTGGGTGGCGAAATACTGCCTCACGAAACGATGATTGTTCAAATTCTTTTAAAACCTATAATGGTGGCCATTTTGATGACACTATTTTCATATATGATATATATATTATATTTATGTTTTCCTTATGCTTCTTTATTTCTCATTTATGGCATACTTTATGATTTCCATTATGGGTAAAACGCGATAATTTCATTTTAGGATGTGCGGACTACCGCCCCCTCAAAGTGATTTGAATCATTAATTCCATATGTGGGATGTTTAAAGGATTGAGTAAATGGTATTATACACTATATTATACTGGAATTATATCATACATTTATATCATTATGATTTCGTTCCATTAAATACGAAATAGAAATGAAAGTAGCGTTCATGCGTACGTACGACTTACCGTCTCCATGAATGGTGCATTTCATTTCTTACCTCTAAATGTTACGTGACATTATTAATGAATGTATATACTGGATATATATCATATATATGATATCTAAATAATGAATATAATTTTCGATATAATGGATATTTCACCACATGAACAACTTGTAATTATAAGAAGTTTATTTTTGACTCAAGTACCAAAGATCGACAAAGCGACTGTTACTAACTTAAATAATTAAATAATGTACATAACATAGTATTAAGTGATATAAAAGGAATAATGAACAAGAAAAAGGTTCTTATGTAAATAGAAATTAACTCTAGTTTATTATTCAGGAGGTTAAAGAACAGTCGAGTCAGGACAAGACGCAAGGTAAGGGAACTTCTTAACCCAAATTCCATTCTTTGGGTTAATCTCCTACTTTCAAATTATGTCATGGTATTATTATGTCTTATTTTGTATTATTTATGTGTACCTAGAGTGAATACACATAATATATCTATTTTATTTTAAAAATGATCTTTGTATGGACTTCGTCTCAATCTCCTTTCATTGAGGCATATTTGGTTTTATACACAAATTTCTTTTATACGGTGTATAAACCACTTTGACTTTTACGTTTATTCAAATGGAATATTTTTTATACAAAGCTTTTACTAAACAACAAAAGGGAATGTTTTTGTCGTATGTATGCGGCGACAATGACTTCTCCACCGCCGTGACCACTATTTGAGTTTCAGCTTCCTCTACAAGCCATCACTTTTTTTAATGAAAAATAAATACAAAGTTTTAACTTTATTTTATTTTGGTATTGAAAATGGTTTTGAAAGCGTTTTTATTATATAAATGTGTTGTATTGATATCTTGTGATTAAAATGTGGAAATTTTATGTTTCCATTATTCATGTTTTATGTGATACGATTATGTTATGGTTTATGATATGTTTAAACCTATTCATATGAGGAATGTATTAGACTTAATAAGTGACTGGTGGAGCCCGCTATAGCTCCTCGATGCATCAGTAGGTCTCATGAGACAACTAGACATGGAATTGGCCGAGGCCCTTTCCCAATTTGATTTATGGTTTTGGCCGAGGCCTTGACAAAATGTTTCAGAATGTTTGGCATTATACATTCCCTCATTATGAATGTGGTTATTGATATTGCATGTGATTATTCGACTAGTAGAATATCCATGTGAAGAAGTGAATGGAATTATCTCATTTTACTTTTGCCATATTATGTTGAAGTTCAAGTTTAAAAGGCTTTTGTTTTAGTTATACATTTCCTTAAATGTTAATTTTTATTTATGAAATCTTCCGCTATATTGTTAACCTTACTGAGCATCTGAGCTCACCCCTTACAATGTTTTAATATTTTTCCAGGATGTGAAGAAGTATTTTATGAATGACTTATAGGGGTAGTCAGGAAGGGATATGAGTGTGGACTATGAAGACCATGTTATTGTAGTTTGTTTACTTTTTTATGTAATGAAAGACTTATGAATGTATCTAGTGTTTCCAAGGCTACTAAACTAATCGGTCTTTCGAGACTTGATCTTTTGTGATCATGCCAATGTTACGAAGTAATGCACCGAATCTGGGTAGCTGGGGTCGGGGCGTTACAGTTCGTATCAGAGGCAGTTTAGTACTAACCTTGGAAGCTAGATTTAGATAAACTCTAATTAGAGCACATAGCCCAAAGATAGACTTTGAGGATTAGTATAGAAGAACTTCCTAGAATTTTGGTATTATAGAGATGTTATGAGTTTTCCGAGCAATATATCCCTGTCTAGATACGAGCAGGTAGAGGCGGCTCTGGCATCGATGTACCTAGGGGTAAAACCCGAAAACACCACTTTGAGCAAGACTCGAACGGGAACTGGTGCACGACAACGGGCCTTGCTGCACTCTTGGTTACGACACTCCCGGGGGATATGCTTATGATAATTCTCATTTTATTTTCAGACCACTATGAAGGGTTATGAGTAAATACTTCCTCAAATAAAACATTTATTTTTATGATTATGGATTATATCCATAAATAGTTCAATTTATGTAAAGTGTTTTACAAGTATGGAATTATGTAATTTGATTCATAAACTAATATAGTTTATGCCATTGTTTAGAAATGGCGCCTAGTGGAAGGAATGGAAACCGTATCAATGCACGAACTCCGTGTTGGGATTGCCCTCCTGCTCAAGATAATTATTGTGGATCTGGAGATACAACTGGTGCTGATCAACTTAATACCATATAGGGACAACTCACTCAGTTTATGAATAATAACCTTACTCGTATGGAGCACCCTGATCCGCAACGTGGAGGATCAATGCTAGAACTTTTCATGAGGCAACAACCACCATCCTTCAATGGGAGTACAAATCCTATAGTAGCTGAGCAATGGATAAATTCCTTAGAGAAAATATTCCTTGCCTTGGGGAGTAGTGAAAGGGAGAAGGTTGTCATGGCAGTTTACCGCCTCACTGGAGATACCGATCAGTGGTGGTCGCTGATTCAAAACACAAAGGAAGACGATGACGTATCGAATATGGAATGGAGGGAGTTCAAAGAGCTTTTCTTAGAAAAATACTTTCCTTGTGACCATCGAGCAGATATGGAATGGAAATTTCTGAGTTTGAGGCAGAAGGAGGATGAGAATGTCACAAAGTATGAGGCTAACTTTACAAGGTTAGCGAGGCATGTTGCCGATTATATACGTAACCCAAGGAGTAAGATTTATCGTTTATTTGATGGGTTAAAACCATTTCTCCGTCGAGCTTTAGTATCACAATCCTTCTCATTATACGAAGATATTGTCACGTGTTCTATCAAGACAGAAAAGGAATTCTCTAAGTCTTATGACAACAAAGTAAAGCAAGAGAAGAAGAGAAAGGTGGAACAAGAGACTGATAAAGGGAAAAAGGGAAAGAAGGATTTTCCATTATGTGATAATTGTGGGAAGAATCACCCTGGTACGTGACTAAAAGGAATGGGAGTTTGTTATAAATGTGGAGAAAAGGGTCACTAGGCTCGTGATTGCAATGGAAAGAAAGAGGCTGTCAAAGTTGAATGCTACAATTGTAGGGAAATGGGGCATTATTCAAATGAATGTCCTAAGCGTCAAGGAAACATACCTTAGAAAAGGCCAAGGGATCAAGGCCAATCTTATGTTGTGACTACAGTTGAAGCAGAATAATTAATGTATTGGTGCTTTTGGACTCAAGGATTATATTCTGGTTATAAGAATAATGTGATATATATAAGGATTGTACTGAAGTACTTGTTGATTTCAGTAAGGTTTTAATATGTTGAAGGTAATTATATTTTTAGTATGTGACAATAAGAGAAACTTTACTTTGTTTGGGGAATCTGATAAATTGATTTTGGAATTAAGAGACCTTTTAGAGAAAGTCTGGACAGAGGTATTTTGGATAACTATAAAGGTTGGAGTGGATTAAGTTAATCTTTGGATAGTATTGTTTAAGGTTAAAAAAAATATGATGATTATTTTTGGATTATTATGATACTATAGTTTTAGATAAAGGACAACTTGCAGGGTGGGGCATAACCCATCGCGTCGGACAAAGCTGCAGGAATCGAACCCACAATCATATTGCGACATGCCTTTATTTCCTACCACTAGCCTACAGGAAGTCCCTGGTTATTACAAAATAATTTTACTAATCTAAATGGTATGTGTTAACATTTGGAACCTTATACAATTAGGCTAAATAGAATATTTTTGAGTTCCATTACCTTTTGGGGTAAAAGTTTTGTTTGTGGTAAAATTTATTAGCGAGTGAAAGTATACATAACAAGTATGTATATTCCCTTACGTTCTTAGTAAATATCCTAAATAAATTCCTCAACATTATAAAAGTTAACTTAAAACAAAAATGTTGTCGGTTAACTTTTCCAACTGGGGATTCAATGACCCTTTAACCAATCACAAGTTTGTGATTTTCTTGTGGTTAAACATTCTCCTAATCCTATTTTCTATAACTCTCCATCCGACCTTGATGGTTTGTTTCTCCTCCATATCCATATTTTCATAGAATCCTAGAATGGGCTATATCAGGTGACCTTTGTACTTATCTTGCTTTCTTTTAATGTTATATATTTATTAACATTATTTCCGATGTGGGTTTTCCTCAAAGGTATTTTCTCTTTTCAACCTTTTATTTTCAAAGAAAAATTTCAAATTGCGAGGACGCAATTTATTGAAGGAGAGGAGAGTGTAACACCCCAAGCTTCCACGGTACGTTTCACTTCGAATAATGCAATAGCATGTGTTGTACGCAACCTCGAGCTCTAACACACACCACAACGAATTAAACTAGCCGTTGTGAATAGTAATACCTAATTTTTGAAATATTATAAATTTTATTTATCAAAATGGACTTCATTTTTGGATTTGGAATATCGAAATTAGCCTATGTTGAATTTTTGGTATTTTTCTGAGAACTTCTGTTTTTTTACGAATAGTGAAAAATACTTAAACAACTTTTTTAATCAAAATAATTAATAGTGATAAATTAAACTATTTAGTGTTTTTAAAGTATAATTAGAATATATTTTTACCATTTTATCCAATGGTGGTCATTAGAATTAATTTTACATTGAAATTGGATACAAACAATTGCCAATCTTTTGATATAAATTGTTTCCTAGAAACACGCTATTTTTTTTAACAGTGGGAATTAGTTATAAAATTAATTAATGAAACTTATATGTTTGGAATTTTGTAAGATAGACAACATTTTTTAATTCGGAATATCAATTATAGCTTTGGGAAAATTTTGGCATTGTTCTGAAAAACTTCAATTTTTGATCAATAGTGAAACCACTAAGTGGTAGTTAAATAACCGATTTTTCGTTTAAATGAAATATTACCACTTCTGTGATTTTATTTTAAAAAATCCGACATACATGGCTGTCATTAAGAAGTAAAATGCGGTTCAATGAGATTAAAATATTTTTTGGTGAATAATAACTTTTATGTTCTTAATCGCAATTAGAGGTAATTAGTGTAGTTTAAGGTAAAAACACTGTTTTAATAATATGATATGAGCTTGACACTTGTCCTAATCCTATTGGATGAGTCATGGCCGACCAAGACAACCCATGGGTCATCTTGGGAACCCCATGGAGCCACTTTGGTTGGAAAATGACATTAATATATATTTATTTAATGTTAAAATTAAATTGACACAAACATGAGTTGTTTTACTAAAACAGACTTTAAATGGGGTTACACAAGTCCGAATTTTGACAATAAATATTCTTTAGAAGGCTAAAAAGATTTCCTACATCATCGTATTTTTTTATAATTTTTAGACATTAAATTATTTAAATTATTAATGACATCATTATGATGCAGCGATGACCTCATTATTTAACGATTTTAATAAAATGAAAAGATAATGTGTACTCCAAGGATTACACTTGTCCAAAGACTATTGGATGGGTATATTTAGAACCCTTATCACCTTAGCCACGAATTATATAAGTGTGGGACCTTTATAATCCGAAAATCATTGTGTAATAATGTAACATTTCAATCTTTCAAAAAGAGCCTCTCCTCTCCACTTATAAAAGGCCCCCACCTCTCCCACCTTATTCACACATTCAAGCCTTTTGGATCGTCCAACCTCTGCCCAAATACTCTCCAAGCTTCCCCTTCTTACTCCTATAAGCCTCACTTTGGGCAGAACTCTTCTCAAGGAAGCCTTTGGCTCAAATCAAAAAGAGTTACCCGATTTTGAGGTAATGTCTTCTCTAATGTTGTTTTGTTTTATTTTGCTTCTCCAACCCCTTAAACTCTTTTCATTACTTTATTTTGTAACAACACTAGTATCTACAATATACTATGATGTTGTTATGAAAAGGATTTGGTTTACACTTACACCCACCTTTGTCTAATGGTTAAAGAACATACTGTTTCTGTGGGTGGCGAAATACAGCCTCACGAAACGATGATTGTTAAAATTCTTTTAACACCTATAATGGTGGCCATTTTGATGAAACTATTTTAATATATGATATATATATATTATGGTTATGTTTTCCTTATGCTTCTGTATTTCTAATTTATGGAACACTTTATGATTTCCATTATGGGTAAAACGCGATAATTTCATTTTAGGAAGTGCGGACTACCGCCCCCTCAAAGTGATTTGAATCGTTATTCCCATATGTGGGATGTATAAAGGATGGAGTAAATGGTATTATACACTATATTATACTGGAATTATATTATACATTTATATCATTATGATTTCGTTCCATTAAATACGAAATAGAAATGAAAGTAGCGTTCATGCGTACGTATGGCTTACCGTCTCCATTAACGGTGCTTTTCATTTCTTACCTCTAAATGTTACGTGACATTATTAATGAATGTATATACTGGATATATATCATATATATGATATCTAAATCATGAATATAATTCTGGATATAATGGATATTTCACCACATGAACAACTTGTAATTATAAGAAGTTTATTTTTGACTCAAGTACCAAAGATCGACAAAACGACCATTATTAACTAAAATAATTAAATAATGTTCATAACATGGTAATAGGTGATATAAATGGAATAATGAACATGAAAAAGGTTCTTAAGTAAATAGAAATTTACTCTAGTTTATTATTCAGGAGGATAAAGAACGGTCGAGTCAAGACAAGACGCAAGGTAAGGGAACTTCTTAACCCAACTTCCATTCTTTGGGTTAATCTCCTACATTCAAATTATGTCATGATATTATTATGTCTTATTTTGTATTCTTTATGTTTACCTATAGTGAATACACATAATATATCTATTTTATTTTAAAAATTATCTTTGTAAGGACTTCGTCTCAATCCCCTTTCATTGATGCATATTTGGTTTTATACACAAATTTCTTTTATACGGTGTATAAACCACTTTGACTTTTATGTTTATTCAAATGGATTCTTTTTTATATGAAGCGTTTACTAAACAACAAAAGGGAATGTTTTTGTCGTACGTATGCGGCGTCAACGAATTCTCCGCCGCCGTGTCCACTATTTGAGTTTCGGCTTCCTCTACAAGCCATCACTTTTTTTAATGAAAAATAAATACAAAGTTTTAACTTTCTTTTATTTTGGTATTTAAAATGGTTTTGAAAGCGTTTTTATTATATCAATGTGTTGTATTGATATCTTGTGATTGAAATGTGGAAATGTTATGTTTCCTTTATTCATGTTTTATGTGATACGATTATGTTATGGTTTATGATATGTTTAAACCTATTCATATGAGGAATGTATTGGACTTAATAAGTGACGGGTGGAGCCCGCTATAGCTCCTCGATGCATCGGTAGGTCTCATGAGACAACTAGACGTGGAATTGGCCGAGCCCCTTTCCCAATTTGATTTATGGTTTTGGACGAGGCCTTAATCATTTTAGACGTCTTGGCTGAGGCCTTGACAAAATGTTTCAGAATGTCTGCATTATACATTCCCTCATTATGAAAGTGGTTATTGATATTGCATGTGATTATTCGACAAGTAGAATATCCATGTGAAGAAGTGAATGACATTATCTCATTTTACTTTTGCCATATTATGTTGAAGTTCAAGTTTAAAAGGCTTTTGTTTTAGTTATACATTGCCTTAAATGTTAATGTTTATTTATGAAAGCTTCCGCTATATTGTTAACCTTACTGAGCATCTGAGCTCACCCCTTTCAATGTTTTAATATTTTTCCAGGATGTGAAGAAGTATTTTATGAATGACCTACAGGGGTAGTCAGGAAGGGATATGAGTGTGGACTATGAAGACCTTGTTATTGTAGTTTGTTTACTTTTCGATGTAATGAAAGACTTATGAATGTATCTAGTGTTTCCAAGGCTACTAAACTAATCGGTCTTTCGAGACTTGATCTTTTGTGATCATGAAAATGTTACGAAGTAATGAACCGACTCTGGGTAGCTGGGGTCGGGGCGTTACAGTTGGTATCAGAGGCAGTTTAGTACTAACCATGGAAGCTAGATTTTGATAAACTCTGATTAGAGAACATAGCCCAAAGATAGAATTTGAGGATTAGTATAGAAGAACTTCCAAGAATTTTGGTATTATAGAGATGTTATGAGTTTTCCGAGCAATACATCCCTGGCTGGATACGAGCAGGTAGAGGCGGCTCTGGCACAGATGTACCTAGAGGTAAAACCTGAAAACACCGCTTTGAGCTAGACTCGGACGGGAACTGGTGCACGACAACTGGCCTTGCTGCACTCTTGGTTACGACACTCCTGGGGGATATGCTTAGGATAATTCTCATTTTATTTACAAACCACTATGAAGGGTTATGAGTATATACTTCCTCAAAGAAAACATTTATTTTTATGATTATGGATTATATCCATAAATAGTTCAATTTATGTAATGTGTTTTACAAGTATAGAATTATTTAATTTGATTCATAAACTAATCTAGTTTATGCCATTGTTTAGAAATGGAGCCTAGTGGAAGTAATGGAAACCGTATCAATGCACGAACTCCGTGTAGGGATTTCCCTCCTTCTCAAGATAATTATTGTGGATCTGGAGATACAACTGGTGCTGATCAACTTAATACCATACTGCGACAACTCACTCAGGTTATGAATAATAACTTTACTCGTATGGAGCACCCTAATCCACAATGTGGAGGATCAATGCTAGACCGTTTCATGAGGAAACAACAACCAACCTTCCATGGGAGTAAAAATCCTATAGTAGCTGAGCAAATGATAAATTCCTTAGAGAAAATATTCCATGCCTTGGGGAGTAGTGAAAGGGAGAAGGTTGTCATGGCAGTTTACCGCCTCACTGGAGATGTAGATCAGTGGTGGTCGCTGATTCAAAACATAAAGGAAGATGATGACGTATCGAATATGGAATGGAGGGAGTTCAAAGAGCTTTTCATAGAAAAATACTTTCCTCATGACCATCAAACAGATATGGAAAGGCAATTTCTGAGTTTGAGGCAGAAGGAGGAAGAGAATGTTGCAAAATATGAGGCTAACTTTACAAGGTTAGCGAGGCATGCTTCCGATTATATACGTAACCCAAGGAGTAAGATTGATCGTTTCTTTGATGGGTTAAAACCATTTCTCCGTAGAGCTTTAGTATCACAATCCTTCTAATCATACGAAGATATTGTCTCGTGTTCTATCAAGATAGAAAAGGAATTCTCTAAGTCTTATGACAACAATGTAAAGTAAGAGAAGAAGAGAACGGTGGAACAAGAGACAGATAAAGGGAAAAAGGGAAAGAAGGATTTTCCATTATGTGATAATTGTGGGAAGAATCACCCTGGTACGTGCCTAAAAGGAATGGGAGTTTGTTATAAATGTGGAGAAAAGGGTCACCAGGCTTGTGATTGCAAGGGAAAGAAAGTGGTTGTCAAAGTTGAATGCTACAATTGTAGGGAAATGGGGCATTATGCAAATGAATGTCCTAAGCGTCAAGGAAACTTACCTCAGAAAAGGCCAAGGGATCAAGGCCAATCTTATGCTGTGACTATAGTTGAAGCAGAATAATTAATGTATTGGTGCTTTTGGACTCAAGGATTATATTCTGGTTATAAGAATAATGTGATATATATAAGGATTGTACTGCAGTACTTGTTGATTTGAGTAAGGTTTTAATATGTTGAAGGTAATTATATTTTTAGTATGTGACAATAAGAGAAACTTTACTTTGTTTGGGGAATCTGATAAATTGATTTTGGAATTAAGAGACCTTTTAGAGAAAGTCTGGACAGAGGTATTTTGGATAAATATAACGGTTGGAGTGGATTAAGTTAATCTTTGGATAGTATTGTTTATGGTTAAAAAAATTTATGAAGACTATTTTTGGATTATTATGATACTATAGTTTTAGAAAAAGGACAACCTACAGGGTAGGGCATAACCCGTCGCGTCGGACAAAGCTGCAGGAATCGAACCCACAATCATAGTGCGACAGGCCTTTATTTCCTACCACTAGCTTACAGGAAGTCCCTGGTTATTAAAAAATAATTTTACTAATCTATATGGTATGTGTTAACATTTGGAACCTTATAAAATTAGGATAAATAGAATATTTTTGAGTTCTGTTACCATTTGGAGTAAAAGTTGGGTTTGTGGTAAAATTTATTAGCGAATGAAAGTATACATAACAAGTATGTATATTCCTTTACGTTCTTAGTAAATCTCCTAAATAAATTCCTCAACATTATAGAAGGTAACTTAAAACAAAAATGTTTTCGGTTAACTTTTCCAATTGGGGATTCAATGACCATTTAACCAATCACAAGTTTGTGATTTTCTTGTGGTTAAACATTCTCCTAATCCTATTTTCTATAACTCTCCATCAGAACTTGATGGTTTGTTTCTCCTCCATATCCATATTTTCATAGAATCCTAGAATGGGCTATATCGGGTGACCTTTGTACTTATCTTTCTTTCTTTTAATGTTATATATTTATTAACCTTATTTCCGATGTGGGTTTTCCTCAAAGGTATTTTCTCTTTTCAACCTTTTATTTTCAAAGAAAAATTTCAAATTGCGAGGACTCAATTTATTGAAGGAGGGGAGAATGTAACACCCCAAGCTTCCACGGTACGTTTCACTTCGAATAATGCAATAGCGTGTGTTGTACGGAACCTCGAGCTCTAACACACACCATAACGAATTAAAGTAGCCGTTGTGAATAGTAATACCTAATTTTTGAAATTTTATAAATTTTATTTATCAAAATGGACTTCATTTTTGGATTCGGAATATTGAAATTAGCCTATGTTGAATTTTTTGTATTTTTCTGAGAACTTCTATTTTTTTATGAATAGTGAAAAATACCTAAAAACAACTTTTTTAATCAAAATAATTTATAGTGATAAATTATACTATTTATTGGTTTTAAAGTATAATTAGAATATAGTTTTACCATTTTATCCAATGGTGGTCATTAGAATTAATTTAACATTGAAATTGGATATAAACAATTACCAATCTTTTGATATAAATTGTTTCTAGAAACACGCTATTTTTTTGTAACAGCGGGAATTAATTATAAAATTAATTAATGCAACTTATATATTTGGAATTTTGAAAAATATACATCATTTTTGAATTCGGAATATCAATTATAGCTTAGGGTGAAATTTTGGCATTGTTCTGAAAAACTTCAATTTTTTATGAATAGTGAAACCACTAAGTGGTAGTTAAATAACTGATTTTTCGTTTAAATGAAATATTACCACTTCTGTGATTTGATTTTAAAAAATTCGACATACATGGTTGTCATTAAGAAGTAAAATGTGGTTCAATGTGATTAAAATAATTTTTGGTGAATAGTAACTTTTAAGTTCTTAATCGCGATTAGAGGTAATTAGTGTAGTTTAAGGTAAAAACAATGTTTTAATAATATGATATGATCTTGAAACTTGTCCTACTCCTATTGGATGAGTCATGGCCGACCAAGAAAACCCATGGGTCAACTTGGGGACCCCATGGAGCCACTTTGGTTGGAAAATGAAATTAATATATATTTATTTAATGTTAAAATTAAATTGACACAAACATGAGTTGTTTTACAAAAACAGACTTTAAGTGGGGTTACACAAGTCCAAATTTTGACTATAAATATTCATTAGAAAGATAAAAAGATTTCATACATCATAGTATTTTCTTTTATAATTTTTATACAATAAATAAATTAAATTATTTATGACATCATTATGATGCAGCGATGACCTCATTATTTAACGATTTTAATAAAATGAAAAGATAATGTAAAATCCAAGGCTTACACTTGTCCAAAGACTATTGGATGGGTATATTTCGAACCCTTATCACCTTATCCACGAATTATATAAGTGTGGGACCTTTATAATTCGAAAATCATTGTGTAATAATGTAACATTTTAATCTTTCCAAAAGAGCCCCTCCTCTCCACTTATAAAAGGCCCCCACCTCTCCCACCTTAGTCACACTTTCAAGCCTTTCGGATCGGCCAAAATCTGCCCAAATACTCTCCCAACTTCCCCCTCTTACTCCTAGATTCCTCACTTTGGGCAGAACTCGTCTCAAGGAAGCCTTTGGCTCAAATCAAAAAGAGTTACCCGATTTTGAGGTAATGTCTTCTCTAATGTTGTTTTGTTTTATTTTGTTTCTCCAACCCCTTAAACTTTTTTCATTACTTTATTTTGTAACAAAACCAGTATCTACAATATACTATTATGTTTTTATGAAATGGATTTGGTTTACACTTACACGCACCTTCGTCTAATTGTTAAAGAACATATTGTTTCTATGGGTGGCGAAATACTGCCTCATGAAACGATGATTGTTCAAATTCTTTTAACACCTATAATGGTGGCCATATTTATGACACTATTTTCATATATGATATATATATTATGTTTATGTTTTCCTTCTGCTTCTATATTTCTCATTTATGGCATACTTTATGATTTCCATTATGGGTAAAATGCGTTAATTTCATTTTAGGAAGTGCGGACTACCGCCCCCTCAAAGTGATTTGAATCGTTAATTCCATATGTGGGATGTATAAAGGATGGAGTAAATGGTATTATACACTATATTATACTGGAATTATATTATACATTTATATCATTATGATTTCATTCCATTAAATACGAAATAGAAATAAAAGTAGCATTCATGCGTACGTACGGCTTACCGTCTCCATGAACGGTGCATTTCATTTCTTACCTCTAAATGTTACGTGACATTATTAATGAATGTATATACTAGAAATATATCATATATATGATATCTAAATCATTAATATAATTCTGGATATAATGGATATTTCACCACATGAACAACTTGTAAGGTAAGGGAACTTCTTAACCCAACTTCCATTCTTTGGGTTAATCTCATACATTCAAATTATGTCAGGATATTATTATATCTTATTTTGTATTATTTATGTTTACCTATATTGAATACACATAATATATATATTTTATTTTAAAAATTATCTTTGTAAGGACTTCGTCTCAATCTCCTTTCATTGAGGCATATTTGGTTTTATACACAAATTTCTTTTATACGGTGTATAAACCACTTTGACTTTTACGTATATTCAAATGGAATCTTTTTTATACGAAGCGTTTACTAAACAACAAAAGGGAATGTTTTTGTTGTACGTATGCGGAGACAATGACTTCTCTGCCGCTGTGACCACTATTTGAGTTTCGGCTTCCTCTACAAGCCATCACTTTTTTTAATGAAAAATAAATAAAAGTTTTAAATTTCTTTTATTTTGGTATTGGAAATGGTTTTGAAAGTGTTTTTATTATATCATTGTGTTGTATTGATATCTTGTGATCGAAATGTGGAAATGTTATGTTTCCTTTATTCATGTTTTATGTGATATGATTATGTTATGGTTTATGATATGTTTAAAACTATTCATATGAGGAATGTAATGGACTTAATAAGTGACGGGTGGAGCCCGCTATAGCTCCTCGATGCATCGGTAGGTCTCATGAGACAAGTAGACGTGGAATTGACCGAGGCCCTTTCCCAATTTGATTTATGGTTTTGGCCGAGGCCTTAATCATTTTAGACTTCTTGGCCGAGCCCTTGACAAAATGTTTCAGAATGTCTGGCATTATACATTCCCTCATTATGAATGTGGTTATTGATATTGCATGTGATTATTCGACGAGTAGAATATCCATGTGAAGAAGTGAATGGCATTATCTCATTTTACATTTTCCATATTATTTTGAAGTTCAAGTTTAAAAGGCTTTTGTTTTAGTTATACATTGCCATAAATGTTAATATTTATTTATGAAAGCTTCCGCTATATTGTTAACCTTACTGAGCATCTGAGCTCACCCCTTTCAATGTTTTAATATTTTTACAGGATGTGAAGAAGTATTTTATGAATGAACTACAGGGGTAGTCAGGAAGGGATATGAGTGTGGACTATGAAGACCATGTTATTGTAGTTTGTTTACTTTTTGATGTAATGAAAGACTTATAAATGTATCTAGTGTTTCCAAGGCAACTAAACTAATCGGTCTTTCGAGACTTGATCTTTTGTGATCATTCCAATGTTACGAAGTAATGCACCGACTCTGGGTAGCTGGGGTCGGGGCGTTACAACCCATCATAGTATATTCCATAAATCTCTCAGGTGAAAGATTTATGTTTACCTCCGTCATGTTACCCAATGCATTGGAGTGCTATCTCAGGCTCACCCTCCCTAGGTTTATCATGGAACCACCCATATAGGTAAACAATTCCCAATAACCATAACATAATAATTACACATAACACAAGCATAAAGGGAGGATGACATTTCCACATTCCAATCACAATATATCAATTCATGATATTGAAATAAACAACGCTTTATAAAAAAAATTAAAAACCATTTAATAAAGATATTTTCGAAACAAAGATTCCCATACCAATTTGAAGATTTTAAAATAATTAACATTTTAAAACAATGATGTCCATATAATCAAATCCTTAAACCCATTTTTAAAACATAGACATTAGTGAGGATGATTTAGAAGAATAAATAATTAAAACAATATTTTAGTTAAGGAGTTCTTAACCAAAATAGGGATGATTGAATACAAATAATTGTGGAATAAAACATAATCAAAACATTATAATATCATTAGAATAAAGGTATTCATGATATAATATTACAAAGGAAATTATAAATACCATATAAAAGAGAATTGGCGCATAAAAACAACGAAATCTCAATGGAATGTAAACTGAGACGAAATCCCTTATAAAGACGGTATCCTTAGATTAAGGATAAATCAATTGCATAATTATGTATGAAAAATAATAATACACCCAATATAATTGTATATTAAGTCTATAACAATCATAGTTCATTCACGTATATTAATAGTGTGACATAATCATGAAGTATATGTTTAACCCAATGAATCGAAATTGGGTGAAGAAGTTCCCTTACAAATATTCAACAGCCTAACGACATCACTTTATAAATCAGGACATGAGTTGATGAGAGAGAAAATGGTATCTCATCACATGGACATAAAATTTATAGAAATAAGGATACAGAAGAACATATATCAACATAAAAAGATGTAAATGAAAAGGCATAACAGAAATAAGTCTATTAAAAAGGGGGAGGGTGAAAGGTACCCTTACCGATTTGGTAACTTTTGAAACATACGAAACATGAAAGAAGGATCATATAATGATGATGTAAATACCAATAAATTAAAGTATATTACACAAATAGTAGAATCATAGGTAGTACATACACCACCCAATAGAAATAATGACAAATATATCATGAATCTCACAGGCATAATAAGTGAGATAAAAACCCCTTACCTCGTTGTAATAATTCTAGTTGTATGAACAAAAGATAATAAACACTTAATTAATTAAAGAATACCATGAATATAAATATAATAATTATAATATATATCAAATTTCAGTACACAATAGACCACATGCATGAAATAAGTGGCAAACCATGGAAATCTTACGGAATTAAAAGTGAGATTAAAATCCCTTACCTTGTGTCCGACATGGCATGTTTGTTCCTTGTTCTTCCTTAATAATAAAATGAAGTTAATTTATACTTTATTAAGATCCCTTTTCAATTTTATTATTGTTTTTATATAACATATTACCATGTTATAAACATTATGAAATCATTTATGTTAACAATGGTCATTTGGTCGATATTTGGTACTTCAGTCAAAAATGGACTTCTTATAATTACAAGTTGTCCTTGTGGTAAAAAGTTCATTATATCCAGAATGATATTCATCATTTAGATAACATATATATCATATATATCCAGAATATTTATTTATAATATAACATAACATTTAGAGGTACGAAATGAAATGCACTGTTCATGGAGATTGTAAGTTGTACGTACGCATGAACGATACTTCCATTTCTATTTCTTATATTAATGGAATTAAAACATAATGATACATAGTTATATTATAACTCTAATATAATATCATATTTAATATCATTAACTCCATATTTTATACGTACCATGTATGGTATGAGCGAGTCATATCACCCCGGGGGGGGGGGGTTTGTCCGCACTTCCTAAAATGAGACTATCGCATTTACCCATAATGGAAACCATAAAGGGATTCTATGAATAGAAATTAAAAAATCATAAATAAAACATAAACATAATACAAAACATATATAAATAAAATTTTATCATAATGGCCACCATGTGAGGCGGTAGGAGGTAATTGAACAATCATCGTTTCGTGAGGCATTAGTTTTCCATCCATAGAAACATTATATTCTTCACCCCTTAGATGGAGGAGTGTGTAAGTTTATTTCGAATCCTTATCATAATAAAATACTAGTATATTGAGGATACTGGTGTTGATACAAAGTAAAGGAATAAAAAGAGTTTTGGGGTTGATGAAATAAAATAATTGAAAACAATTTAAGAGAAACCATTACTTAAAATTTTGGTAACTCCCATTGGTTTGAACAAAAGGACTTATTAAAGTGCCTTCTTCCTAAGATAAAGCTTCTAGGCAGAGGATAGGGATGTAGGGAGATTATTTTGGCAGATTTTGGATGATCAAAAAGTCTTGAGAGGTGTGAAGAATCGGTTAGAAGTGGTCTCCTTTTATAAGGGAGAAGAGGGTCTCTTTAAGAAAGTGTGAAAACATTATTCTATTATAAACATCTCTTCGGTTTAAAAAGGTCCAAAAATCATTAAAGTTGAAGCTAAGATGACTCATATTCGAAATTGAATCATCCAATCAGAATTGGACAAGTTTTGGATAATATTTTAATCATTTTAATCATATTTATTTAAATCATTTATAAATGAGGTAAACACTGCATCATTATTGTGTCATAAATACTTTAATTTATTTGATGTATAAAAAATATAAAAAATTACCATGATGTAGGAAATTTTTTAAGATTTCAAATTAATATTTATAGATGAAAATATAACTTATATATCCCCATTAAAAATTAATTTACTAAAAAAATATTTGTTTGTGTAATTTTTATCTTAAATTTAAATTAATTAATCTAAAGAGTAATTATCACTCTCAAGTGGTTCCATGGGGTCCCAAAATCGACCCAAGTATGCCCATGGTCGGCCATGAATCATACAATAATGTTAGGACCTATGTTAGTGTAATTGTAAATAATTATAATATTCTTTTAAACTTACATTACCCTATTTACCTTTAACTGCGTTAAATAAAATTCAAAACATACTATTCACAAAAAATTTATTTTCTTTTTATTGAACCACATTTTACATACTAATAAGAAAAATGTACTCTGTATTTTCGAAATTAAATTCACAGAAGCGGTACAATTTTATTTAAATGAAAAAGTGAGTTTTTTAACTACTACTTAATGGTTTCACTCTTCATCAAAAATTGAAGTTTTTCAGAAAAATATCAAAAATTTAGCCTAAGATATATTTGATATTCAGAATTCAAAAATGATGCCTATTTTAAAAATTCAAAACATAGAAGTTTCATTAATTAATTTAAAATTAATTACTGTTGTCAAAACAAATAGATGGTTTTTAAGAAACAATATTTGTCAAAAGATTGACACTTGTTTATGGACAATTTCAAAATGAAATTCCTTCCAATGACCAGAATTGGTTTAAATGGTAAAATTAAAATCTAATTAAAATTTGAAATGATTTAAAAAGATAATCGAACCATATATATAATTTAAATTAAAAGGCCATTTTTTAATTATAATAAAGTATTTTCATTATTCATCAAAAAATGAATTTTATCAGAAAAATACCAAAATTTTTCCCAATGTAAATTTTGATGTCCCAATTACAAATAATAAATTAATTTTGTCAAAAGGAGTATATAAAAGTGGAAAAAAATAGATTTATATAGGTTTCACTATAAAAAGGCGATAAATCAACCTTTTAATGTAAATTATTCTAAAAATTAGATCCATTCACATTTTATGCCTCTAAATTTTATTGGATAAATGTAAAAACATTTAACAAACATGTATAATGATTTTTTAGTTAGTTTTGTTTATTCCTGCCAATACAACGACTAGGCGTTAACTACAATTTAAAATAATAACATTATATTTTTAGTATGCAATGTATTATTTCAAAGAAACCCATTGTTTTGTATTAGGTACGCCATCAAACATTACAACCAAATTAAATTAAAATTTTAATATTCAATCAAAAAATGTTAATATATATGAAATTTTTTATTATTTATTTACCTAGATGTTACATCCTTCCCCCCCTTTTGGTAATTTCATCCTCGCAATTAGAAAATTGGGCTTTGAAACTTCTTTGAAAGTCCCACATCGGAAAATGAGTAAATAAAACTATAACTTTAAAAGAAAGAACGAAAAGTACAAAGGTCAACCGAGATAACCCACACATGGAATCCATGAAAACATGGATATGGTTGAGAATGTAAGGGTCATGTTCTGATATAGAGTGATAGAAATAATTATTAAAAGATAGTTAACAATAAGAAAACCACAAAATTGTGATAGGTTAAACGGTCATTGCTTTCTAGGTAGGAAAATTAAACGGACACCAATTTTGTATTAAAGTTCCTTTCATAATGTTGGAGAATTTATATATGATATTGAATAAGAAGCTAAGGAAACTTACTTACTTGTCATGTATACATTTATCTTTTACTAGTTTCTTAACCGAAACTCAAATTTTCTCTAAAACATGGGTATTCAGGATTACTTGTTCACATTAAGAGATCTATAATGAACTTAGAGAGAATCAACTAATCCAGAAAAGATAAACTATATTTTTTTTATGTATTTAGACCTTAACCAAAACCCAAATGGTTAGTACAAGATCAGATAATCCCCAAAAAGGATAATCTTTTAAAAAAAGAAAAAGTACTCTTAATCTCTAAAACTTTTCAAACAATACCCAAAGTTCAAAAAAGGCCATTCAATACAAAATTTCCCTTTAAATTCATCAAAATAAACCAAACCTTGATTAAAACCCAAATCTTTGAATGATTTGATCACATAGTCTTCCATGATAAATCTTAACATTTATCTCCAAATACCATCAGTTACTCTTAATGTCTAATATTGAAAAATAATTAACCTAATCACAGTTCCTCCATGATAGGTTATTCATTTCTATATATAACCCAAAATAAACTTATTATTGATTCATAAAATCATCAAACTAAAAATAAATAGTCATACTAACTAGGGACTTCACGTATTCTAGTGGTAGGCGATAAATACCAGTCACACTTGGGTTGTGGGTTCGATTCCCATAGCTTCGTCCAACGCGATGGGTTATCACACGGTCTGTGTGTTGCCCCTTTTAAAAAAATATATATAATTTTATAACATTCCCCAAAAATAGATAAATTTATCAAAAATAACCATAACATATTTTAACCACAAATATTATCTAATAACTTTTGTTTTTCATCCCAAAATGTATTAACGAGTAATTGTCTCAAATTCAAGGATCATATAAACCCAAATGGTTCTTTATAACTATGTACACAAAAGAAAAGATAATTATTCCATGAATAAAATTTTAATATATCAAACTTTAGGGTTACACATGCTATAAAAAGTCTTCTAATGTAATCCCATCATCAAAAGAGCCTTAATACTTTTAAGAATTTCACAATCCTAAAATATACCATAACTCTTGAATACCTTAAATGTTGACTTCTTACTCATTCGACATTCATCATGATCTATTAACCATTCATTTCCAAATTATTCTGAAATACTTCTTTCCTACAAACAAAATCATGAATCATATCCTTAGATTCAATAATAGGAAAACATATGTTACGAAATAATCCATACCTTTCATTGGTCATTCTTAGTCTCTTCATCCTCAATTGGAATAGAATTAGGTATTGGTAAAAAAATATCTATATGATCGTGGTGATCACATTCCCGAAACTTTTTTGTGGTATATGTGTTTGCATAATGACCATGCACACCCCATTTAAAACATTCAGTTATTCCTCAGAAATAACATCTTTCCCTTTCCTAGATTTAACTGGATGCTTCCTTTTTCCAAGGAAGGTTTTAACTTTATGAACTACATTTCCACATCTATAGTATATTTATGCCCCATTGAAACATTTTCCTGTGTGTTTATTTCCACATATTTGACCCATAGGATTTTTAACACACTCACCGTAATGATTATTTCCTAAAGGTCCGTAGGGATTTTTTTCTCGCACATATGATTCCTTATATAAATCACCAAGGATAAGGTGGTAAATCATTAATCTAGATATTATGTTGAGAATAATAACAAATGTTCTCATTTCTTCTCCCATATAATTCATTTTCTTGTTCAGAAAACCGTCACAGATGTCTTCACATCCACTGTAACTTTGGTGCCTGCTAGATGCATCCATTTACTAAAACCAAAAAGGTCAGTGTGATTATATCAGTAAAATTATTATATAATATCTTATGAGGAGGGTAAATACTAAGATATAATTATATATATTATCTTAAACTCATTTAAATTATAAAAATACCGTTAATCTTTATGAAATCCTATCCACTATCGTGATTTCACTTATGCTTAAAAAATAACCTAACCTCTAAAATTATCTAAACCAACCTTTGATACCAACTATAAGGAAACTTCATTAAAACATTACATAATATTGAAATAAATGAATAATTATCATTGTGGATCTTTTTAGGTATAGAGTTTTAGAGAATTACGACATAACTACTACATCTCAAAAGATTACAATGTAGACACTTCTACTATAACTGGTTTTTTTCACATCATAAAAAATCCTTAAATAAAACAAGAGTTATTTTCAAGATAGAAATATTCTTGAATACATCCATTCTCTTACCCATCCTTATATCCTGTGGAAAAAATTTCAAAAAACATGGGATGAGCATAAAAAGATCAGTAAGGGTTATAACATAATGAAAGGAAACATTAACCCATCAATAAATAAAAAGAAATGAAACCATATTTTGCAACCATAACCTACCTTCTGAAATCATAATATTTGTGAATATCAGATAGTAATGACAAATAATGGAGGTAACTTATGGAATAAATAACATAATTATATTGTTACCTTCACATCTATATAGGTATTCACATTTGGAATAACCATTTGTGGTATATTCCCTAAACATCTTAGGAGAAACATTAATGTGTACCTCTGTCACCTTACCCAATGCATTGGAGTGCTATCTCGGGCTCACATGGCCAAGTTTTATCACAGAACCGTCCATATACATAAACAATGCCCAATAACCACAACATAATCGGTAAACATAACAAAATCATAAAGGAAAGATAACATTTCCACATTCCAATCACAATATATTAATTCAAGATATTGAAATAAACAATGCTTTATAAAACCATTTTCAAAACCATTTAATAATGATATTTTTTAAACAAAGTGTCCCATACCACATTGAAGCTTTTAAAATAATTATAATTTTAAAACAATAATACTCATATAAATAATCCCTTAAAACCATTTTTAAAACCTGGACATTAATGGGGATGATTTAGAAGAATAAATCATTAAAACAATATTTTTGTTAAGGAGTTCTTAACCAAATGAGAGATGATTGAATACAAATAATTTTTGAATAATTCTAAGTCAAAATATTATAATATCATGAGAATAAAGGTATTCATGATATAATATTCCAAAGTAAAGTATATACACCATATAAAATCGAATTGGAGCATATCAACAATGAAGTCTCAATGGAATGTAAATTGAGACGAAATCCCTTACGAAGATGGTTTCCTTAAATTAAGGATATATCATTTGCATAATTATGTGTGAAAAAAATAATACACCGAAAATAATTGGATATTAATTGTAGATCAATAAGTGGTAATTCACACATATTCATAGTGTTACATAATCATGAAGTATAAGTTTAACCCAATGAATTGAAATTGGGTGATGAAGTTCTGTTACCAAAATTCGACAGCCTAACGACGACACTTTAAAAATTAGGACAAGAGTTAATGAGAGAGGAAATGGTATGTCATAACATGGACATAAAATTTACATAAATAAGGATATAGAAGAACATATTCTATCAAAAGAAGATGTAAATTAAAAGCCATAACAAAAAGAAGTCTTTTAAAAAAGAGGAGGGTTAAAGGTACCCATACTGATTTTGTAACATTCGAAACATGCACCACATGAAAAAAGGATCATACAATGAAAATTTAAATACCCATAAATGAAAGTATATTACACAAAGCGTTGAATAATGGGAAGTACATACACCACCCAAAGTAAATAGTGACAAATATATCATGAATATCACGGGAATAAGAAGTGAGATAAAAACCCCTTACCTCTTTGTAGTCATTCGATTTGTATGACCAAAAGATAATAAACACAAAATGAATTATAGAGTACTATTAATATAAATAAAATCTTGATAATATATATCAAATGTTTGTACACAATACACCACTTCCAAGAAATAAGTTTAGAACAATGGAAATCTCACGGAATTAATGTGAGATAAGAAATCCCTTATCTCCTATCCGACTTGACTTCTTCATTCCTTGTTATTCCTGAATAATAAACTAAAGTTAATTTGTAATTGATTAAGAAACTTTTTAAATTTAATTATTATTTTTATATCACTTATTACCATGTTATAAACATTATGCAATCATTTAAGTTAATAATGGTCGTTTGGTCCATATTTGGTACTTGAGTCAAAAATGGACATCTTATAATTAAAAGTTGTCCTTGCGGTAAAAAGTTCATTATATACAGAATGATATTCATGATTTATATATCATATATATCATATATATATATACATTATATTTATTTACAACATCACATAACATTTTGATGTAAGAAATGAAACGCACCATTCCTGGAGACGGTAAGCCGTACGTACGCATGAACGCTACTTCTATTTCTATTTCTTATTATAATGGAATTAAAACATAATGATACATATTTATAATATAATTATAGTATAATATCATATATTATATCAGCAACTCCATCCTTTATACGTACCACGTATGGTATGAGTGAGTCATATTACTTCGAGGGGGTGATAGTCCGCACTTTCTCAAATGAGACTATCGCATTTACCCATAATGAAAAAAATAAAAAAATGATATAAATAAAAATTATAGAATCATAAAGAAAACAGAAACATAATATACATCATATATAAATACAATTTCATCATAATGTCCACTATGAGAGGTGGTAGGAGGTAATTAAACAATCATTGTTTCGTGAGGCATTAGGTTTCCATCCACAGAAACATTATGTTCATCACCCATTAGATAGATGTGTGTGTAACTGTAGTTAGAATAATTATAATAAAAACATCATAGTATATTGAGGATACTGTTTGTGTTACAAAATAAAGGAATGAAAAGTGTTTTTGGGTTGGATAAGTAATATAAAAGAAAACAATTTAAGAGAAACTGTTACCTTTAATTTGGGTAACTCCCTTTGGTTTGAACCAAAGGACATCTTGGAGCACCTTTTGCCTAAGGTAAAGCTTCTACGAGGACAATAGGGATGTAGGTAGCTTAATTGGGCAGAGGTTAGAAGATCCAAAAGGCTTTAAGGGTGTGATAAATTGGTTAGAAGTGCTCTCTTTTTATATGGGAGGGGAGGTGCTCTTTATAAAAGTGTTAAAACATTATTTTATTATAAACCTATAATTGGTTTCAAAAGCTCAAAAAATCCTTAAATTTGAAGATAATATGACTCGTATTCGAAATAACATCATCCAATTATAATTGGACATGTCTTGTATAATATTTTAAACATTATAATCTTATTTATTTAAATCATTTATTAATGAGGTAAACACTACATCATTATTGTGTCCTAAATACATTACATTAATTGACTCTAAATATTAAAAAATAGAACCATAATGTAGGAAATAGTTTATGCTTTCCAATGAATATTTATAGTCAAAAGTATAACTTATATATCCCAATGTAAAAATTAATTTACTAAAAATATATTTGTTTGATTCATTTTTGTCATTAATTTAAATTAATTAATCTAAAGAATAATTATCACTCTCATGTGGCTCCATGGGGTCCCAAAATCTTCCCAAGGATTCCCATGGTAGGCCATTAATCATCCAATTAGGTTATGACATGTGTTAAGGTAATTTCGAATTATTATAATATTCTTTTGACCTTAAATTACCCTATTTTCCTTTAACTGCGGTAAATAAAAGTCAAGAGTTACTATTCACCAAAAATTTATTTAAATCTTATTGAACAAAATTTTTCTTACTAATAAAAACCATGTATGTTGGATTTTCGAAATTCAATTCACAGAAGCTGTAAAATTTCATTTAAATGTAAAAGTCGGTTTTTAACTACTACTTAATGGTTCCACTATTCATCAAAAATTGATGTTTTTCAGAAAAATATCAAATATTTAGCCAAAGTTATATTGGATATTATGAATTCAAAAATTATGTCTATTTTACATAATTCAAAACATATATTTTTCATTAATTAATTTAAAATTAATTCCCATTGTCAAAACAAATAGCGGGTTTTTTAAGAAACAATATCTATAAAAAGATTGACACATGTTTATGCTCAATTTCAAAGTGAAATTTCTTCCAATGACCAGTATTGGGTTAAATGGTAAAAATATAATCTAATTACACTTTAAATCCATTTAAAAATATAATCTAACCATATAAATAGATTATATTAAAAGTCAATTTTGAATTTAAATAATGTATTTTTCACTATTCATCAAAAATGAATTTTGTCAGAAAAATACAAAAATATTACGCAAAGTAAATTTTGATGTCCCAATTAAAAATAAGAATTTTATTTTTTCAAAAGGAGCATATAAAAGTGACCAAAACTAGATTTGAAGAGGGATCACCATTAAAAGGTGGTAAATCAAACTTTTAAAGTAAATTATGCTTCAAATTAGATTCATTCACATTTCAATCCTCTAAATTTTATTGGATTAATGTAAATACATTTAAAAAACATTTATAATAATTTGAATGTTAGTTTTTTTATTCCCGCCATTACAATGGCCAGGTGTTAACTACCATTCAAAATAATAATATTATATTATTAGTGTGCAAAGTAAGATTTCAATGAAAACCATTGTTGTGTATCGGGTACGCCATTGAACATAGCAACCCCTTTAAAGTAAAAATAATATTTATTCCCAAAATATTAACAAATTTGAATTTTTTTTAATTTTTTATTTTCCTATGATGTCATAGGGAATCCCCACTAGGTGTCATATATCCATCATTTTTTCACCTCCCTAAGGTGATTTATTAGTGATTATTCATGGTACAAGTCATTTATATAATTTAAGTTGCATTAATCCTTTATTAAATCCACCTCTTAACTTCTATCAGGTTTTTATCTTTTTTGAATATTTTTTTCCCTCAAGAATGAATAATTTTTCATGGGTTTTGTGTTATGCATTTTGATTATTCATGGAAAGGGTTTTTGGATTTCATATTTGATTGTATTCATCTTTAATTTGATGTATCATATTTTTAGTCCTTGGTTTTATGTTGGTATCAACTACTATTTGAACATTGAATTTATGATTCAAGTGTGCATTATTATTAATAATTATTCCTTATATTCCAAATGATAGTATTTTATATCTTATAGGATTATTTAACTAGAATATCATGTCTAAAAATATTTTTCATTAAATAAAATAGATTTCTAAACCTAGAGTTGTTCAAAAAATTTCATTTATCATCACACAATATAATGTATCTAAATTTATTGATTTGATTTTATAAATTTAGTATCACATTTTAATTCTTTCTTTTATAATTAGATTTCAATGTTTTTAATGAAATTTATAGATTTTATCAACTCTTTAAAAAGGTAGTTCTCAAATGGAATGTATTTTTTGAGTTTTTTAAAGTATTAAACAATTATTTTATGGTTGGTATTATCATCAATAAAATTAATGAATGTTTAGGACTACATATTTCATATTAAAGATAATCTTCATAGGAAAAAATAACAACCATTTTTCCCCTATATTATTTTCTTTCAATGAGGGAAATTTATTTATTTTTATAAATTTTAATTATGTATATATTCATAATATAGACACCCATTATAATTTATTTTGAGGATATAACATTACATGTTCATGTTTTCAAGACCGTCTCATCCAATTTTAAACCAAACTTGTTTATGAGAATCTATATTAATGAAATAATAATATTTCATGTAGATTTATATTAATAGTAAATGAAAACTAAAATTCAATTTTTATAATATTTTTTTATCTAGTAACAATCAGATCATTTTAATAAATGTAATACATCAGGTTTGTTTTATTTTTTATACATACAATGATTAAAACTCATTTATATCAATATCATTTAGGATTTATGTTATTCTTCTAGTTGTGGATTTTGTCTCTTTTGGAGCTTCCCTAATTATGAGGTTTGATTGTGATTCATGGATTTTCACAAATAGTAGTTTGGGTATTTCATTAGGACATATTGTTTCTATATTCATTTATATGCCAATGTTAAAATCCCATAAATACTTATTCCTGGTTTTATATTTTCTTCTATGTTGGTTTTTTATCTTATATTTAATATGCCTCGTCTATTTATATTCATTTTACTATATATATAATTTAGAAAGGATTTCCTATGACTATATATGTCATCGAGATTTTAAATTATAATTTCACTAAATCTAAATTCTTTTTACTTGGTGAAATAATTCCAACTATACATAATATTATGTGCTCATGCTTGTCACTATTCAATGTGAATTGGAATTCCCCTCTTTCCCAATAATGTGTTATCTTTGGTGTCAAATATATGTACCACTCTATTTGGATAATTGAATGTAGGCTTTTTGGACCCCATGTATTTAGTTTTTCAAATCTATATGCTTCATCAATTAAGGAAATACTACAGTTATCTCAAGAGAGGGCAACCTCCTTTTAGTATAGGAGGGTTCACCATGGGGGGATTGGTTGTGGGAGTTATCCCCACTATGATTGTTTATCCCATTTAATCATGATCTAGAGAGTATACAATATGAGGATTAGGAAGTTGTGACCCATTAAATGGTCCTTACAACCACACTATAAAACATTCTTTTAAACATTTTTAAAATATATTGCAATGACCCCTTTCCGCCTATTGATTTCTAATATACCCCACACCACCTACCCTCCTAATTTAGATGATATAGTGAGCTATATTTGTGAGTTATTCAATACACTTAACCCCTTTGTTATCCTTCCTCTATTATAAGGTCAACTTCAATGTAAGAATTTCTTTATTATAGATTATTCATATTCTTACCTTGAAACATCTTCTTATTCAATTTTTTATTATCTGAACACTTTACTCCCATAGGATCTAATTATAGTGCTAAATATGGGTTCATATTGATATTCATTGGTTTTTTAGGATAATGAGGATCCCTTAAACCCATATAATGTGTGAACAAAACTCATCATTCAAATGTAAATCCTAAAAATATTGGATTTATTATTTAAATGGAATTCATAAATTATATTTTAAATTTGATTTGATGGGGTTGGATTGTATGTGTTTCATTTGATACAATTAATTTTTGGATTAAGGTGTAATAATTCGGGTAGTTTCATTTTAAAAAATCATGTAATGTATTTGATAAAATGAAATACTTATTCATCCTACACGTGACAGGTTTTTCAATCAATTAATTGAAAATTAATGGGTGTTGGTTTTTATATTTTTATATTTTATTTGAATCCGATCAATGAATATGTGATTAATTGAATAATTTTTATTTAATCATATGGGGTTCTTATTTGGTTTGTCACATTGGAGTCCTAAGCTATAAATGGGAGTCAATGACGAGTGCTTATTTAGAGTATATTGTGAATAATATGGGGAATTTATACTAAGTATCCTAAATGAAATTTTTCTAGATACATATGTCTTTATGAGACTGAGATAAATCTTATAATCTTATTAGATTCCCATATTCAATGTATTGTACCATGAGAAAGTGCTAGTTATGATTTCATAATGGATAGATCCTTATGTATAGATATATTTATTATTTATCCATGTTATTCTTCACTCCCATATTTATTTAATTTCATATTTATGATTCTGACTATAAATCATTCCCCATATTTAATCTTATAATAGCCCCATTTTTATTTCATTTATGTTTGGTTATTTTTTTAAAAATGGAAGGATTCGTTAAATTCATTTCCCAAAATAAATTATTTCGAATGTAATTTGATATATCAAATGAAATGGTTTTAAATAGTAAAAAATGGTAACAAAATGATCTATGTTATATAGATTCATAGGGTATCAAACTAGATATTTCATGAGACCATGCATATTCCTTTACGAAATCTATAGATATTCTTTTGAGGTACATTGTTAATTAGAATTGGAAAAAATTATAATGTAGTGTTCCTTGATTCTCTCAATAAATAATGGACTATTTTAGGGTTGTGACTGAGAGATGATGGATACCTTTTTGGTGAATTATTTTTTTCTCCTCGGGTTATTCATACAAATATCGGTTTTATTATTAAATATGGCCTTGAATATTGTTGATTTTCATATTTCTTATGATTTTTATATAAATTATTATCTTATTGTGAGATGAAGTTTCATATTGGATTATATTTATGATTCCTTTCAAGTATTTGGATGTTTCTACTATTAAGAAACTACGTATTATTTTTCATGGAAGTCCAAAATATAAATGAATCATACTGGATCTGTTAGATGAATTTTTGTTCTAATTTTTTAGATACTAAGGGTTACTTTATTATCATCATTTTATGACGACACCCGAACAATAATTCTGATATAAGGGAAATTGGATTGTTCCAAGTGCCTTGTGGTGGGTTGGGTTGACCGATGGGTTGGTTTCACGTAAAATTTTTCATCACAAATACACACATATAAAAAGATATTACATAACATGGTTTTAATTTTTATTTTCCCTATAAATAAATACTCATTTTAATAGCTTCTGGCCCTAAATATAATAAACTAAAATATACCTTGACCCATTTCATTGAGAAAAAATTTTAAAATTGACGAAAAATATAAACCCATTATGACCATATGGGGTGGAACATCATAAAAAACATACAAGTAGATTAAATAATCACATAAATTTAAATGAAAAGAAAATAAAATGGCTATCCTCACTGACTAACATGAATATAATAATATTTATTTTAACTGCATAATTATATTAAAAATTTATAAATATAACCACCAGGATGACTAAGATGTAAATTGGATGAATGATGTTAGTGATGTTTGTAAGACTATATAAAAGAATAAAATATTATTATTATATCTATTCCTATTGTAAATATGGTCATTGAATATATTATATAACATAATATCCAACAAGAAAGCCGTAAAAAAGAAAATATTATATTAATAAATAATTCCTGATAAATATAAATACATAATATTTATTTACGGCATTTTCTTATAAAAATGAATATTTTGGTATGATGCACTATAATGATTAATATTTTAAAAATCCTTATTTTATACAGTAAAGAAATTTAAATAATTATTTTCAAAACAATTGATTGAAAAAATTAAATGGTGGTAAAAATTTGAATAATAAATTAAAACTACAATTGGTTTATTTTTTTGTTTCTTAACAATATAATTGTTCGAAAAAATATCTATTGTATTTTATTATATTATAAATATAAATTTATAACATGAATTCATTTATTTTATGTAATTTTTCAATGTAGAAAAAATGTATTAAAATCCTTTTGAATATCTAATTGTTATAAAGTACGATTAGAAAAATTAAGGGTTTAAAAATACATTAGCGTATAAATTTTTTTATATATAGGATATATTTCCATTTAAATGGAAAAATAAAGGAATATAAAATTTTATTTAGATTATATATAAATAAATTTTTTTAATTTGGTGATATAAACTATGTGTACCGGTCAATTTTTTATTTTGGAATGAGAAAATGTAAACAAGATGCAAATTGAGTTACTATGGTAAATAACTGATAGTGCAAAAAAGAGTTAAAATAATTGGTGAAGACATAAAATTAATAAAACATTCTATATGATTTCTATGTAGTAGGGTATTAAAGACCAATAACCCTTATTATTTACATTTAATCCATAATACTTTTAAAAAAAAGTCCATATACATTAAGCCATTAATATTTGTGGAAATGAACCAAAAAAATCGCCCAAAAAAGAACACTTACTATAGCCCTCCCATAACCAGGTTTTCCACAATTTATCTCATAAATATCATCTAATTTTCCATCTTCTAAGTCCTCATTATATTATTTTATAGATTCTGGATATAAGATTGATTCATATAACCTTTATTTCAAATAAACATATATTAATATGGAGGAAAATAATCATATATGTATCTACATTATTTAGATCATTCTATTATATTCTAAAATCAACTTTTAAATATCATATATTTTATTGCAATGTTTTCAAATTCGTATCATTTTGGATAAATGAAATTCATACATCAAATATGTAGCTATAATCTCTTAGTCATTCATTGGAATAACATGTTATTCTTGTGGCTAGTTTGAACTCCATCATGGATGATGTTATATAATCATCATCACTATCAACATATAAAGTATCATGACATAAGTACTACTAATATATGATATTTATAATTAACAAATGTCATAAATATTTCTTATTACACATGACATACATTTTAATGAACACTATAATGTAACTCATGGTTATAGATATGTTTAAAGAGAATTTCTCATCATGGATTATTCTTCCACAAACCAATCCCATTAATATAATAAAATCAATATGGAATAGAATAAATACTTATAAAATTTTTATTCACCAACATTGAATAAACTATTAATGACTAACATGGTATCAAGGAATGTGTATCAACATAATCATTATGAATCTGACATGAAATAAAACAATTTACAAATTATAAAGAAAATAATATATAACATACTAAATGTGTGTGATTAATTATTATAGTTGAATTCTAAAAAAGGATTTTGATATTATAAATAATTCCACAAAAATATTAGGTTGATTATTTTTATTAAAATTCCATTGAATAGTTTTTCTGATGTTGAGTGTTCTGTTAAGGGTTTTATTACCAATGTCAGTTCGAAATCAAGATTAAATATATTTGAAATAAAATATATAGAATTTAAGTGTTATATTTCTATAAAAATAAATCTACAATTTTCCTCATGGTTTATTCATGTTGTTGACATATATTTTTAACATTTTACTTTTATTTGGATAAAAAATTAACCAAAAATATTTTTATAAGTAGATAATACCTTAACACCTCTTTCTAATGAATAATCCTTTTCGTTTATGTATATATTAATTTTATTATTTATCTCTTTATGTATAAATCTATGATTTATTTTTATATTTTTATATTGGAAATGTAATTATTTTAACATTTTAACATGTAATAAAATAAATATTTTCCATATTTTTCTCTTTAAACAATATTTGACTATACATAAAAATAGTGAAAAGAATCATCATTTGATAGGATTTACACCGGAAAAACTTATTAGCCATTATAATGGTGTTTCATTATGAACTATGCATTCAATTATTTCAATATTTATGAGAAAAAAATTTATAGTCTTTTGATTTTGAATATTTTTTTCTATTATAAAATTAAATTAATAAATAAATTATATTTCAACTTATTTTGTTTTGAAATTTTGTAATCTAATAATTAATTTATTTTCATATATTTAAATTTATATTGATGGTTCTATTGTACCATTGAAATACATTTTTATGTTATTGACCACCTTATTCCCCTAGAGTTTATATAATCAATATTTGGTGAAAATAAAGGTGGAATCCATTTCATATTAATGGAGTGATTGGGATATTATGGAATTATAGAGGTTATCTTGGTTCTTGTTGAAAAAAATGTTTTTTAGCATTATATAATGGGTGGTTTAATTATTCCTCTCTAGTTCGTTGGGTGACATATTTTATCTTCTAATATTTTAATCATAATTCTTTAATTAGGCCAATTGCACAATGTAATTGTAATGACCCAAACATTCAATAATGAAAAATCCCTCTTGATCTAGTTAAATGACTCTTTATGAAAAATATTTTTATAAGATGTCTACTTCTTTGGTTTTATGTTAAGAATTTTGACCATTGTTAATATAGTCGTTGAATAGTGATCACATGAGTAGTATAAATATAGGACTTTAACAAATCCAATTTACTCAGAAAAAAGAAGTGATGGCCTCATTCAGAAGAATTTCCCCATATGAAGCCCATTTGTCGGAGCACGGAAAAGCGGTGGTATCCTTGGGCTTCTCTCTTGACCAATCCCTAGCTGAGCCTCACCGTTTCAAACTCGAACGGGACAGTCTACGGGAAAAGTAGAAGTTGATAGAGATTACCACTCGAGCGATGTTATCCCAGCCACCCCAAGTGTCTGTCACCATCACACACCTTACCCTTAGGTATTATGTGGCTGTTTTAAGGGTTTATGTAACAAATAAGTAGTACTATGTTCATGTAAATTATTTTTGTATATAATAATGAATATAATTTCTAATCATTTTTGATACATAGTAAATAGTTTTTAAGGTACAAATGGTGTTTTTAGTTATTATTTAATTAAAAATCTATTTTATTAAATTAAGGGAATTTTGAATTAAATAATATTTTAATAAAATAATAATATTATTATTAAATTAATTTTTATTAAATATAAATGATCTTATAATTTTATGAATGCAATTAAAATTTTTATGAAGGTTTGAAAGCCATTTTTTTCAAAACCGGTGAATTTTTTATAAATGTCGGTTTTTATTTTAAAAGTGAAAATTAACATATTTAGAAAATTATTTAGATAAAATAAATGTTATTTATGGAATCATGATAGAAATTCTCCAATGGTGAATTTTTCATAATTTTCTCAGACAGTCAAATTTTTGGGTAAAAATTAAATACCGTTTAAATATATAATGTGTTTTATGACTTCATAATGTCCCAATAGTGATGTAATAAAATACTATAATCATTATGTTCGGCCAATATATGTTTTAACATTAAAATATTGTGATTTTGGGTTCTTTTGACTTACTTTTCAAAGCATTAATGGACCCCTCAAGACTTATTCAACACCTTGCCTTTTTAAATTAATTTCCATGGGTGTGTGACTCACCTCCACATAAGAAACCTGAATATTTTAAGATGTTAGGACATTGGCCTTGTAAAATATTGATTTTATCTTCCTTTTTCGAAAAAACATGGGCAAAAACCATGGGATGGTTTGTGGTTTGGATTAATTTAATGTAAGGGGACCCAAACCTAAATAATAAAGAATTGCCTCACCTTTCCTATATAAACCCACCCAATATCTCACTTCCTCCTCAATAAAATCCCTTGGAGTTTGCCCAACCTCTGCCCTACTATATCTATAATCCCCCCAAGGTTCCCCAAGCTCCCAATAAGCCTCTCACAAGCCTCTCTCTAGCCTTTTGAAGCACACTTCCATATAAGGGTTTTTTCTTTCTTTCTCATTTTCATCCAAGTTTCTTTAAGTTTTTTCCCTTTTAATTTCAAATATGAATGTTGATGTATGGTTTCGAACCTCCCTCATACTGCCCTATTTATGTTTGAATGATGGGAGACCCTTTATCTCTCATTAAATGCCTCCCATGTACACCTGTTACTATGCCGAAATTCCGAAAGGAACATCTCTCTCCTATTTTAAATTCATGAAATACTTTTCTATCATAGATATAAATTCCATTTCAATTGTTGGTACATGTATCTATATGACCTCCTTACTATCCATTAAATTTAAATATGATGAGGAACCCCTTTCTCTCTCATCAACCATTTTTTATGAATTCTTATGTCATGCCGTTACGCTGCCGAAATTGCACCGATTTTCTAAGCCAATGACATTGTGTAGTGAATACCATGCCCATTTATCCATCCTGGTTATTCACCTATATTCACATTTACATATTTATTATAATGTTTAATGTATGAATTCACATTCCTTTATCATGTAATAAATCATTATGTTTTATGAATCCATGTTTTATGATCCATGTGGCACACTTATGCATGAAAGGAAATGTTTAAGAAGGGTGCACCCTTATAGTTCTCCAATGCATTGGGTAAAGTATAGTATCATGATAATCCATGTGCAATGAGTGTTGAATCATGATAATTCAAGTTAAACGAGTGTTTACGCATGCTTCATGTGCAATGTGGGTTTACTCATGCTCCATGTGCAATGAGCCTTGGCTCATGCTAATTCCATGTTAAGCGTTGTTGTCACAATTCAATGTTATGATTATCATGCTTTATCATGACTTTATGTTCATGTCTCTTTTATGCTCTATTGATATGTCTATTGTCTGACATGTATTTCACCCCTCAGGTTATTCCATTGTACTCCCTTACTGGGCTTTATAGCTCACCATTTTCTTATGCATGTCATCAGGTTATCCCATGAAATGTTAAGTACGAGGAAATGTAGTGGTCATGTAATGGTAGTTTTCAATAAAGATGTTTTATTTCATGTTATAAGTTTTTTTTAATGATCGTAAGCCCCCAACAACACTAAACCTCTCGATCTTCTTGTTATATCAAGTGAAGATTTATGTAATAAATCATGTTTATGTTTGTAATAAAAAGCAGGGTTGTCATAGTTGGTATTAGAGGGCGGTTTAATTGTTTTTGGAATTAAGAAACCCTAGTAATACCTTAGATACAAGACTAAGTATAATAAAAATATCCCTAATTTTTGGTAAGTACTGAGTAAGTGGTTTATCAAACAAATAAATTCCTGTCTGAATACGAGCAGGTAGAGGCGGCTCTGGCACAGATGTTTCTTAGGGGTAAAACCCAAAAACACCGCTTTGAGATACACTCTAATGGGAACTGGTTCATGAAAACAGGCCTTGCTTCACTCTTGGTTACAACACTCTCGGGGGATATTCGTTGGTAAATTTACAAGCTTAGTATGAACCCTTATTAAAGGAAAAAATTCCCCTAAGAATATATGTTAGAAATTAGGTCATGAAAAGCCTAGATTGAAGCCTATAGACTCATGAGTTAAGGAAATAAATGTTTATTTATACATCATCAAATTTTTTCTTTCGATTACCCTTTATGTATTACCCCTAACTACCCTTTTATTATAGCCAATGGACGGTAATAGGAGGACTCAGGCTAAAAACTATTGTGTAGATCATTGTGATGACTGTAATAATGAGATGCCCAATCCAATTGGAGCGGGAATCGTGAACTTTGTCACGATTCTGTATCATCTAAATCATGTTTTGAATAGAAACACGGGTCAAGAGGAACGGTCAACCCCCCTAGGAATGAACAATTCTCTATCGAGAGCTTCATGAGACAAAGGCCTCCAAATTTTAGTGGATCATCTGATCCCATGATCACTAAACAATGGATCAACTCCATTTAAAAGTTATTCTCCATCCTCCAATGTTCTGAACAAGATAAGGTTCTCCTGGCAGCTTATCGTATGGATGTTGAAGCTGATCAATGGTGGATGTTGATAAAAAATATGAAGCCTGAGGAGGAGATCGAGGCATTGGAATGGAAGGATTTCTAGAAGATGTTTTTGATAAATATTTTACGTGCACCCTCCGGCTTAAGATAGAAAGGGACTTCATTTCTCTCAAGCAAAATGATGAAGAATCTATTGGTGTGTATGAGGTAAACTTCACAGGGATTGCACGATATGCTTCCGGATTTGTCGTTACCCCCGAATGCAAAGTTGACAGCTTCTTTGGTGGGATGAAACCTAGCCTACGGAAAGCATTAGAGATCCGTGACTTCGACAGCAATGAGGAGATTATCCGATGTGCCCTCATGGTCGAAATGAAGATCAGGGAATCAGAGGGGTATCATGGGGACAAGAAGCGTAAGGTGGACTTCAATGCTGGTGGTCCAATGGATAAAGCAAACGGTGCTAAGAAGATCCAGCACCCCACATGCCAAAAGTGCGGACAAAGGCACCCTGGAAATTGCCATAAGGGGATGATAACATGCTTCAAGTGTGGAAGAGAAGGGCACCTAGCTGTTAACTATCGGCAAGAAAGACCCACAGGTGCGACAGAGGAGAGGAACGCTCTGTTCGAACCTCGACGCATTGTTCAATGCTACAAATGCAAAGAACCGGGTCACTTTTCGAATCAGTGCCCTAATCCAAGGGTTTTCAGAGACAACCAACAACCTCCAAGGTAGCAAGGAAGGGCTTTTGCCATTATTTCTTCCAAAGTTAACCCCTACAATGAAGTGGTGACAGGTACGCTAGTTATTCATTCAAGAATAGCAAACTTACTTTTTGATTCAGGTTCTACGCAATCTTTTATATCTCGAATGTTTAGTAGAACAATCCCAGTACCACCACAAATCATGGAAGTAAAGATGTCGGTGAGTACGAAAAATGGGGAAATCATTGCATCCCATGAATATAAGTACCCCCTCTTGTAGTCTGGGGATTTAATTTCCCGGAGAACCTCGTTATAGTCCCTCTGGGGGAATTTTATGAAATTCTTGGCATGGATTGGCTTTCCATATATAGAGCCCACATAAATTGTCGGGAGAGGGAAATCACACTCCATATGGAGAATCGACCCCCGATTCATTACAAGTGTCAGGAGGAAGATGAATCTCCTTTAGCTCCATCATCTCAAGCATGGATATTACTGCCTTATGAGCATGCGTATCTAGCACAGATGATTGAGTCCAAGTAAGAAACCATCCTTGAAGAAATGCCTATTTTGATGGAATTCGTTGAAGTGTTTCCTGAGAAACTGTATGGTCTTCCTCCTAGAAGAGATGTCGAGTTATCAAATGAACTTATAACTATGGTGCTACCAATATCCAAGACTCCATATAGAATGGATATTGTTGAGCTTGAAGATCTGAAGAAACTACTACAAGAGAATCTGGATAAAGGGTTTATATGCCCAAGTGCTTCACCATGGGGTGCACCAGTTCTCTTCGTCAAGAAGAAGGATGGGTCAATGCGGCTTTGCATCGATTATCATGAACATAACAAAATCACAATAAAGAAAACGTATCCTCTCCCATGAATTGATGACTTGTCTATCAGCAGCGTGGAGCACAATACTTCTCCAAGGTAGATTTGCGGTCGGGATATTATCAAGTAAGGGTGAAGAAGGAAGATGTCCCCAAGACTGATATTCGTACTAGATACAGGCACTATGAATTCATAGTAATGCCTTTCAGACTCACCAATGCTCTAGAAATATTCATGGGCTTGATTAATAGAGTCTTTAGAGATTACCCTGACAAATTTGTGGTAGTTTTTATATATGATATTCTAATATACTCCAAAAGTAAGGAGGATCATGAGGACCATTTAAAAACTATACTAGAGTCTTTGCACAAGGACAAGATCTATGCAAAGTACATCAAGTGTGAGTTCTAGTTGAAGGAGATCTAATTTTTGGGTCATATCATCACAAGCAATGGGATATCTATGGATCCCTCCAAAATAGATGCAATTGAGGGATGGAAGAGGCCAACATTGGTAATATATATCCGTAGCTTCTTGGGGTTAGCTGGATATTATCGACGATTTGTGACAAATTTCTCATGATTTTCCAACCCTCTTACCAAGCTTACTCGAAAGGGAGTAATGTTTTCTTGGAGTGATGAATGCAAAGAAAGCTTCAAGGAGTTGAAAAGGAGGCTTATCACTGCGCCCGTGCTCACATTACCCACAAGTGTGGAACTTAGTGTTGTATTCAGCGATTCTTCAAAGAAGGGCTTAGGCTGTGTGCTGATGCAGAAAGATAAAGTGATATCCTATGCCTCAAGGCAGTTGAAAATCCATGAGTGAAACTATCTAACACATGATCTGGAGTTGGCGACGGTGATCTTTGCCTTGAAAATCTGGCGACATTATCTCCATGGAGAGAAATGTGAGATATATAATAACCACAAGAGTCTTAAATATATATTCACACAGAAAGAATTTAATATGCGCTAGAGAAGATTGAAGGAGCTCATCAAGGATTATGACTGTTCAATACAATACCACCCTTGGAAAGTGAACAAGGTGGAAGATTCCCTAAGTAGAAATGACCCAGCAATTCTATCAATGATGAGAATTGAGTAGGATCCAATCTTCTTAGACTTGATGAAGATGGACGTGGGAATCATAAATAAGGGAACACCATAAATCCTTTCACAAATTATTGCTCAACCATCTATTTTGGAAAGGTTAATGGATGCTCAAAAGGATGATGTGGGAAATCAGGTAATAGTGGAAGCTATCAAAAAAGGGAAATCCTCAGAGTTTAATGTTATTGAAGAAGGAATTTTGCGGTTTGGGAAAAGACTATGTGTTCCATCAAGTTCGGAGCTGAGGAAGGAACATTTGAATGATGCACATAGTTTAAATTTCCTTATTCACCCATGGAGTAGAAAGATGTATCGAGATCTCTGAGAAAACTTTTGGTGGGATAATATGAAGAAGGATATCGCTGGATATACATCGAAGTGCCTGGTGTGTCAAAAAGTGAAGGCAGAGATGCAGATGTCTAAGGGGATGATGAAACCATTTTCCATACCAGAATGGAAATGGGAGAACATCACCATGGACTTTTTCACCGGACTTCCAAGGACATCTAAAGGAAACAATGCAATCTGGGTTGTTGTGGATCGTCTTACAAAGACCGCACACTTCATTGTTATTCGGGAGAATTTCTCTTTGGATCAACTGGCAAGGATATATATCAGGGAAGTGGTATGGTTTCATCGAGTACCACTATCTATTTTTTCTGGCCTAGATCCAAGATTCACCTTTATGTTTTTGAAGAGTCTTCAACATGCTCTGAATATTGTACTGAACTTTAGTACGGCCTATCATCCTCAAACTGATGGCCAATCTTAGCGGACTATCCAAACACTTGAGGACAGGTTGGGAGCATGCTCAATGGAATTTAAAGGAGGATGAGATCAACATCTTCCTCTGGTTGAGTTCTCTTATAACAATAGTTTCCACTCGAGCATCCAAATGGCACCATATGAAGCCCTGTATGGGAAAAGGTGCAAAACACTGGCATGTTGGGATGAGGTCGGTGAACGTAAGCTGCTTGGACCAGAAATGGTCGAAGAAATGGTGGAGAAGGTGAAAACCATTCAGTAGCATATCAAGGCAGCCCGGAGTCGACAGAAGAGTTATGCAGATAATTTTCGATGAGAACTTGAATTTAATGTTGGAGACATCGTGTTTCTACGCATATCTCTGTGTAAGAAGGTCATGAGGATTGGAAGGAAATGGAAGTTAAGTCCAAGGTACATTGGCCCCTTCGAGATTCTTGATCCTTTTGGGGTTGTGGCCTATCGACTAGCACTTCCACCTACCATGGCCAAAGTATATGATGTCTTTCATGTATCCCTCTTAGGGAAGCATATACCAGACCCTTCACATGTACTCTCTTCTGAGGTGGTGTAATTGGAATATGATCTCTCTTGTGAGAAGGAACTAGTGAGGATCTTAGATCATAGATAAAAAGTTCTACGAAATAACACAATGCCCCTCGTCAAGGTGTTGTGGAGAAACCACATGTTTTAAGAAGAAACCTGGGAATCGGAGGATATGATGAAGTTGAGTTACCCACATTTTTTTAGTGTGGGAAAAGGAAAATTTCGAGGGTGAAATTTCATAAGGGGGGAATATTGTAACGACCCAAAGTTTAATTAATGAAAAATACCTATTGATCTAGTTAAATGTCTCTTTATGAAAAATAGTTTTATAAGATGTAAACTTCATTGGTTTTATGTTATGAAATTTGACTGTTGTTAATATAGTCGTTGAACAGTGATCACATGATTAGTATAAATATAGGACATTAAAAAATCCAATTTACTCAGACAAAAGAAGTGATGGCCTCATCCAGTAGAATTTCCCCATTCGAAGCCCATTTGTCGGAGCTCAGAAAAGAGGTGGTATCCTTGGGATTCTCTCTTGACAAAGCCCAAGCTGAGCTTCACCATGTCAAACTCGAACGGGACCATCTACGAGAAATGTGTAAGTTGATAGAGATTACCACTCGAGCGATGTTATACAAGCCACCCCAAAAGTCTGTCACCATCACACACCTTACCCTTAGGTCTTATGCGGCTGTTTTAACAGGTTATGTAACAAATAAGTATTACTATATTCATGTACATTATTTTTTTATATAATAATGAATATAATTTCTAGTCATTTTTGATACATTGTAAATAGTTTTTAAAGCACTAATGGTGTTTTTAGTTATTATTTAATTAAGAAATCTATTTTATTAAATTAAGGGATTTTTGAATTAAATAATATTTTAATAAAATAATAATATTATTATTAAATTAATTTTTATTAAATATAAATGATCTTATAATTTTATGAATGCAATTAAAATATTTATTAAGGTTTGAAATCCATTTTTTTCAAAACCCGTGAATTTTCGATAAATGTCGTTTTTTATTTTAAAAGTGAAAATTGGCATATTTAGAAAATTATTAAGATAAAATAAATGTTATTTCAGGAATCAGGACGTCGAAATTATCCAACGATGGATTTTTCATTATTTTCTGAGACAGTCAAATTTTTGGGTAAAAATTAAATATCTTTTAAATATATAATGTGTTTCATGACATCATAATGACCCAATAGTGATGTAATAAAATACTATAATACTAATGTTCGGCCAATATATGTTTTACCATTAAAATAATTTGATTTTGGGTTTCTTTGACTTAATTTTCAAAGCATTAATGGACCCCTCAAAACTTATTCAACACCTTTCCTTTTTAAATTAATTTCCATGGGAGTGTGACTCACCTCCACATAAGAAACCCTAATATTTTAAGAAGTTGGGACTATGGGATTATAAAATATTTATTTACTCTTCCCTTTTCCAAAAACCATGGGCAACATCCCCTGGATGGTTTGTGGTTTGGATTAATTTAATCTAAGGGGACCCAAACCTAAATAATAAAGGATTCCCTAACCTTTCCTATATAATCCCACCCATGCTCCCACTTCCTCCTCAGTAAAATCCCTTGGAGTTCGTCCAAAAACTTCCCTACTCTCTCTAGAATCCTCCCAAGGTTCCCCAATCTCCCAAGAAGCCTCTCACAAGCCTCTATCTAGCCTTTGGAAGCACACTTCCAAGTAAGGGTTTTTTCTTCCTTTCTCATTTTTGTCCAATTTTCTTTAAGTTGTTTTTCCCTATTAATTTCAATTATAAACGTTGGGGTATGGTTTCACACCTCCCTCATACTTCCCTCTTTACGTTTGAATGAGGGGATACCCTTTCTCTCACATTAAATGCCTCCCATGTACACCTGTTACTATGCCGAAATTCCGAAAGGAACTTCTCTCTCCTCTTTTAAATTCAAGCAATACTTTTGTATCCTGGATCTAAATTCCATTTCAATTGTTGGTAAATGTATCTATATGAACTCACTACTGTCCATTACATCTAAATATGATTAGGAACGAATTTCTCTGTCATCAACCATTTTTTATGAATTCTTATGTCACGCCGTTACGCTGCTGAAATTACACCGATTTTCTAAGCCAATGTCATTGTGTAGTGAATACCATGCCCATTTCCCCATCAAGGGTATTCACCTTTATGCACATTTACATATAGATTATAATGATTTATATATGAATTCCACAATCCTTTATCTTGGAATAAATGATTATTTTTTATGAATCCATGTTTTATGATCCATGTGCCACACTTATGTATGAAATGAAATGATTAAGAAGGGTGTGCCTTTATAGCGCTCCAATGCATTGGGTAAAGTATAGTATCATGATAGGTCATGTGCAATGAGTGTTGACTCATGATAATTCATGTTAAATGATGATTTACTCGTGTATCATGTGCAATGAGGATTTACTCATGCTCCATGTGAAATGAGCCTTGGCTCATGCTAATTCAATGTTAAGTGTTGTTGCCACATTTCAATGTTATGATTATCATGCTTCATCATGACTTTATGTTCATGTTTATTTTATCCTCTATTGATATTCCTATTTTCTAATATAAATTTCACTCATCATGTTATTCCATTGTACTACCTTACTGGGCTTTATAGCTCACCCTTTTTATATGCTTGTCCTCAGGTTATCCCATGCAATGCTAAGTACGAGGGAATGTAGTGTTCATGTAAAGGAAGTTTTAAATAAAGATGTTGTATTTAATGTTTTAAGTTTTTATGTAATGATCCAAATCCCCAAAGACACTAAACCTCTCGATCTTCTTGTTGTATCAAGTGATGTTTTATGTAATAAATCATTTTTATGTTTTTAATAAAAAGCAGGGTTGTCATAGTAATGGTGCATAAGTGGTTAGGTCATGAGCACAATTTTATAGAATGTTAATTACACTTTAACAGTATGATTTAAATGGAATTATGGTAATCTATATCATCTCTTAAGATTTATGTATTTTGGTTTCTAAAAAATTATTATGTCATGTAATGTACCTATGTTATTTTCTCTTGAATCATGATTATAGAATCATGTTTCCACACATCATCGACTATTATTTTTTTCTATGACAATATCCTAATTCCAAGAAACATTATTGATTATCTAGGTATTATGTGGGTACATTATAATATATTTTTTAAATATTCACCATTTTTATGATCTCATTTGAAAATAATAATCTTATTTCCACTTATGATCTTCAATTTTTATGTCTATTTCTTAACATTATCATTCAAATATGCTCGGAAATTAATGTTTTTATATTAACCATTTTATTAGGAAGAGTGTTATTTAAGATATTTTTAAAAGGGGTATCATGTTATAAGAGAATTGGGTGGAGAATCTAAAAATTATTTCAAAAAAGTTGGTTATTTATCTAATATTAGGGAAATATAATCCAATATGTTTTACATTTTTATTTATCAGGAGTAAATATTATATTTATTTTAAATGATTTAAAAATTATATATAGAATGTTTTAGTCACATAAATTGGTATCAAAGTTAGGAATAAATATTTCTTGGAATTAAGTTATAAAAATAATTGCATAGAACATTAAAAAATCTACAATGAAGAAAGTGTGATTCATGAAGGACCTAAATATTTATTAGGATGAAATAATGTATTTATTATTTGGGAAATAATATAAAAGGTTTTCATTATTAAATGGTTGATTAAAGAAATAATTATTTCATGATACCCAAATTAAAGTTTTTTATATTTTCCAATGCCCATAAAAAAGTGGAATTAATTTTACAATGAATACAATTGAAAATGAAATGATTATACCAATATCAAAACATAAGTGAAGGGATGACACTTTATTTGTATCAAATGGATAACATAATTTTAGATTTATTCATCTTGTGTGAGTTTCATGTGATTCACGATAGTATAGTGTTGAAAATTTAGAGTTTTTGAAAAAATATGTTAGTCTCGTGGTTCAGGATCATACCTAGTAAGAATTTTGTTATAAAAATGGGATATAGCACAACAAGTTACTGGTTTTATTAAAATATTGATCATGGGAAGCCCAATATTTCATGTACCTAGAATACCAATACATTAAATTAGTATTTCGACTGGTGGTTGTCTAATGAAATAATCATGATTCTCCAAACCCTGCTGCAAAACCCAAAAGGCAATTATAATTATTTTTTAAGGAAACATTCCACCATATGGTTAGAACATGTTTTCTTAAAATGTCTGGACTAACTATTCAACAAAATAAAAACTCTTCTTAACACTCATGGATGTTCTTCCACATTCTTTTATAGTGTATCAACAAGGATATGGAATGGTCCCTTAACAGTATGCATATTTTTCATGTTATCTTCACCTCTTATTTTTTGATCTACCTATAAATTCCCATTTTATCAAGGATATAAAAAACTATATGTGGTATGATTAACTTAATAATGTTATAGATATTTAATTGATGGTGTCTTTATTGGATCAGTGATTTGTTGGACCCAATATCTTCATATAAATTCAATATTATTAAATGAGATAAGGATCCCTCTATCACTGATCTATGTGTCTTTGTTCAATTGTTTTAACAAATAAATTATATAATATTCATGTTAATAATAATATAATGGTTTGGAATATGATTGAAATGATACCAGAGAGTAATTACATTCTTAATTTCAGCTTGGGTTTTAAGGAAAATGATATTTTATATGCATTTTCATTATACATATTTTATGCACATTATATGTTTTGTTAGATTCCTCAGAGATTAATTTATCATTGAAATTTAATTTCACACAAGATATTATTTATTTTTTTCATGGAAAATACTTTATATAAAAAAATTTAATGGCGTATTTAATTATTTTTTGAAACAAAGAAAATTTAGAACAATCAGTGTGTCAGTTAGGTACGTATGAAAACATTTTTCAGTGTGAAATTACTATGAGTTATTCTCATGATATTATTTTACTTTGGTACACAAAGATATCAGTATTCATGAATTTTTATTCCTTTACATGTTAGAGTGTGTATTTCTATATTCTATTGACCACATTTTATTAGTTTAGTACTTCAAGTTATTAATTCATGTTTTTTTTCATATTTTTTTCATAGTGTATTTTCAGTGTTGATTATGATTATTATCTTTGTATATTGATTCACATAATTGTGATATTATTGATATATATTAACCTAAAAGGTTTATATATAAACCAAATAGATTTTTTTCAAAAAAAAGTCATTGTATTTTTTCAATACAAGATATATTTAATTAAATCTAAATTTGAAAATTTTACTAGGATATGATTTGTATAGATTATTTTGTGGTATTATTCAATGCAATAGATTTTATCACCACCAAAGGGGAGGGTGTCATGTATAACAGAGGCGTCTCATAGTTTTAATCCACATCATTATGGATTTGAATGATCATTAATGCTAGCTACAAGGAGACCTACCTATGTTAGTGGTTTTAAGTTGTTTTAGGTGATTATCCATTCTCTTAGATTAATGTTCTTCATAGCTACAAAATTCTTCATCTCCATTCTACTCTCACTATCAATCATACGATTGTTGCAAATGATACATGTATTGTTTTTCTATGGGAAAAATCATTCTCCTGGATTGCAATTCGATACTCGAGTTCTTATCTCCAACCCATGGTGATCAGTATCATGATTCTAGACTCATGTTGGGCTAACTCGAGTGATGTGTCAGGTTGATGTAGGTTGGTTATTTAAAAAAATGAATTAGAGAAATTATCTAGATAAAATTGTGATGAAGCATACCCGATGTGGTTAAGGATCTATTATATTTTCATTAGAACTTATTGTGGATATTGTTGTATATTTTCAGTAGGTTCTTTATCATTTCCTTTAGTGATGTCAGTGGAGAATCCATTGTAATTCATGATTTAACTTTTCATATGTTTTGGATTTGACATGTAAATGGTAAGAATATTCATGTTGTGTTGTCAACATGAGTGTCCTAAAACCCCATAATGTGATCAAACTCAAAACTTTGAAAAAAGTAAGGTTGATGTTTCATTTTTTTCCTATGAACAACCACCATACGATTAGTTCGTGCAGGACTCCACATGCTCTTTATTTTTTTTCTAACACTATTTTGTTCATTATAATCCATGACCATTGGATTTTAGTAATACATCTAATTTCTCATTAATGAATAATGGTGGTTCATGGGAAATATTTTTATAATGAACTTGTTTGATTGTAAATTTCTATTTTTTTTATTTGTACTTGTTCAAAATAATAAATTCATTTGAGAAAAATGGATATCATTGATAATGATTTTTTTTAAAAATAAAATATTTAATGTTTTTTATAATATGGGTTATTTTTATTTCATATATTTTTAAAATGGGTTTTAAATCATTAAAAACTAAAAAATTTATTTTGAAACTTTCCCTTTATTTATCAACATGTAAAAATTATACACTCTAGAATAATTTCATTAATAAGGATTAATTTTTTTTATAATAAATGATTTTTCACTATAAATTTGTAATGATTAGTTTTTTGCATTGATGTAATAACCTATGATTATTATTAACATTTAATCTAATATAGAACATATTTCTTAATTCAAAATGATAAATCAATTGACGATTTAATTTTTTTAAACTAATTTTATAAAATGAATGGTTCATGAACAATTTTGGGTGTCTGAAAGGTTATTTATTTAAAATAATTTCAGACATTGGAATGGAAATTCATGATGAAAATTAATAGTTCTTATTGATTTTTCTTTAACTTAAAAAGGTTTCATATTTCTATTTAAGAGTTATTTTGACCTGAACTTTTGGATTTTTCATGTGTAATTAATGATACATACTTTTAAAATGGAATGTTTTTACAACCCCTTTTCCAATTTTTATGGATGGATTCAAAATTGATAGAATTTAATTAGGTATTTTCCTTTTTAGTGTGTTTTTGTTGTAACAAATCTAGAAGTGTTTTCATAATTTATTGATTTTCATTTTTTTGTAGACCCATTCTTCTTTGTTAGGGCTATACGATGAACTTTAATTGACAAAGAAGTATACATTTCACATCATGTGTATCTTGTATCAATCTCATAGAATGGTTATGATATTAAGTGGGGTTTATAATTCATGTAGGATATTTCCCACATGTATTTATTGTTTTACAGGATCCAAGTGATGTTCTTAGTGTTAACTTCTCTATCAATTTTCATTTATGACACCCTGAGATAATTTTATAGGTTCATATGGGAAGTCTAATCAACGAGATCCTCTGTTATTATATTTTTATTATACTATGAGAAGATTGGAATATATAGTGCATTGTTTGATTAGGTTTTTGATCCTTTTATGATCTCACCCTATAGTTTTGAATCAATTTTGGTTTTGGGGTAGTCTAATTTATGATTGATCATTAATAACTTCTTCGTTGTTCCCCAATCAGAGTAGTGTAAATCATATGTTTCATTGTGCTTAATTTTGATGTTTGAAATTACAACCCCTTCTTAAGGGTACCATCATGAAAACAAAACCTCTTTGAGTTTTTTTATTCTAAACATAGTGTTCCTTATTTGCATTTTTGGGTAACTAGGTTTTGTCTGCTGAATGAATGAGGTAAGTAATTAATTAGTGGTATTCTTTCTTCAGTTGGATTGTGAGAGATACTGAATTGTTTTCCTTAAACCTGAGATACCATGAATTTATTCCATTGATAATAGACTAGATCCATACAGTTTCTAATATATTCATTATTTCATTCAATCCATATCTTTTTTATGAGAGATGTGGTGTTTATTTCATTCTAGATCATTCATTCCTAATGTTCATTGTTTCGGATCAAACTAATGACAACTTTAATCGTTCATGGGGTTTCTGCCATTTCATAGCCATTACCTAGTTCCCTATGGGTTCTTTTAACCAATTATGAGAATATAATTTAATTATTCATGTATGTTATCTTTATGGTTTATATAGAATTTAATATGAAACCATTGTTATTTTTTTGTAAATGTCTCTTATGGAAGAAGTTTATCATTATCACACCAATTTTGATTGAATATAAATTTTGGGGAGACCCATGTTAGGCATAATTTATATTGATTTCCTTTAGTAGTAGAATTATCACCATAAAAATAAATTGAGTGGTTGGGGTATGTATAACATCGAATCCTATGTTGAATCAGGGTAATCTAGGTTTGGCCAAGAAAATTTCACATTAAAGGCTCTATCATTGTGTTTGGATATGTTTTGATGTAATAAAATGGGAGATTGGTATAGTGTTAATACAATTATAACCATATGGAATGAATCCATTTCACTATTTCATTTACTATCTAAATATATTTTCTTTCCAATATATCATTGTGACACTATCCCAATTACTTAAATATTAGGATATATTTTAATCCTTAATTCCTTATATATATTTTTACTAATAGGAATCTAATCCTTTGAATGATATTCATGGTTAAGTTATTTTTAATATTTTATCATGATATTTTATAATCTCTTGTAGAATAATTTGTAGCAATGGGCACCTTGAGAATAGAATTTCCAATGCATGATATAAATGATTCAAAACAGGATGGATCCTCAGTGAACCTGTTCACAAAATGATCTTTGTATCTATTGGTAATTTAATGTTCTTGTACACTCAACTTGTGATAAATATGGTTCTTCATGGTGAAATTAAAATCATATTGGGAACATATTGGAGGCAGATTGGATGTGTTTTAATGAAATCATTTTTTATGGGAATGACTAGAGACTTTAGTTTTGGCATATTGATGGGAATTCTTTTCTATATAAGAAGTTTTTCATCCCATTTGATTGAAATATGGAGTTGTTATATCATGACCATTTATTTTGTTTGTTTTTTCACTATGGGGTTCCCATGAAATGTCATTATTTGAGATATTGATTTTAGTATCCCAGAGTGATCAGGATGACTAAAGACATTAGGTAATGATACACTTCATGTTATAGAGGTGCTCTGGAACCCCACAGACCTACTAGTTTGATGTGGTCTTGTCTATTTTTTAATGGAGGTTAGATGATGTTACCATGTACATCATTGCTCAACAACCATATTATATTTTTGTGGAAGAATATTTAGGTCATGAAGATCATTATCTAATTTAAAAAACCATATTGTGTCATTACCCCTATAGAATGGATTGTGATAGTAGAACATGAACATTTTAATAGGCAAGGAGTGGTGAAGCTACATGGTGTATCTATGGTTTTTTTCAGTAGAAGATGTCCATGTGTTGAATTTGAATTCTTTAAGGGATTTTTTAATGTAATAACATCTCATCCAAACTAATGAATCAAATTAAATTTTCAGACGGATGTTTAGACTAGTTAAATATCCCAATCCATGATAATTTTATTTAGGTGTGCATGATTGATTTCAATGAATTGTGAATTTTAATTATTCTAGGAATTTCAATTAATTAGACTCACATAAAACAGTCATATGTGTGTCCTTGTGGAACTCATTGTTGTCATGAAAGGGTGGATGAATGATCTAGTTGGACCGAGTATTTTCTAAGTGCTATAAATATGGGGTGGTTATATAAAGAAATGTTCATTATAGTTTTGATGCACCATAAATGTTTTCTAGGATACCACAGTTGACTAATCGAGGTTTTTTTTCAGTGTTCATGTTTCTCCCAAGGTTTGAACTAGTTTATCACATTTTTGGTAAGCTTAAGGGTATTTTGGAACCGAGGTTTATTGTACCTTTCATGATCATTGAATCACATGGAGTTTTTGTTTAGGGATTCAACATTATTCTCAAAATACATCAATTTATGATGTTCTCCAGGCTCCCAACTGAGAATATACTAACTAGAACATTTTAATGTAGTTTAACTAAAGGATTCTAGATATAATCTTGATAACTCAGTGTTTGAGAAACCATCCAAGATTACAGATCACTAATATAAGGCCTTATATGGTAAAAATTTTCATTTTTTTTATTTTTTGACAATGTGGATGAGAAATGCATGAGAACTGGAAGAGGGAATATTTTGTGAGGCACATGTTTCATGTTTTTTAGATTCTAAAATATTTACTACATTTTAGGCGAAGAATTCACCATGCCGGGAAGAAAATTTTACGCCATTTATTTTATTAGAATAGTTAAAATTGTGACTGTGTTATCTCATGTCAGTTTCTATAGGTTCCTGGGTGTCCAATTTGAAAACATGGAGGTTCATGAAAAATAGATATAGCATTGGGTTTAGGAACATGGTTAGTTTTACTAATTTAATAACCATGCAATGTGAAAGTTTGATAACTGGATTATTTTTTCATAGTTTGAAATCTGTTTTCAACCCATTTGAGTCCCTAGAAAAACAATTTTTAAATTTTGGATTTGGTATAGTGGTTATCAATGAAACATGGTAATGGTATTTAAAAACAAGTGTTACCCCAAGAAAACATTGAACCATAGTTTTCAATATCGACTATCTAATTCATGGTTAACACACAATTTGTTAAACCATATGGCGTAACCATGCACCTAGATCAAAAAATATCATAAAAAAATATTACCTTGAATAACTCACTCTATTTAACGTATAATATCCTGTAAATTCTAAATTATCTTGAAGTATAATCTCCATGATGCTTTAGAAGGTTCTTTCATGGTCTCAGGGTTCATCTCCATCGATTAAGATGGATTTCACTGGGGTATTTGTATATTCTTTATTGTATCATTATTCTACTTCTAGATCCACCTCGGATCATTTAGCTTTTCTATTACATGAAATCCAAAATGGGGTATGCTGACCCAAGCTATGGCTTAGATGGAGAATTTATTTTGTTTCTCTCATATAATGTGTTTTTTGAATCCAGTTGCTTCATTTTTAATGTCTTTTTAACGATGATAATATTTCCTCTATCATCATGGTAGATGTATCAATATACTGGTGATTACCCATGAATTACCTAATGTTATTGTATATTTCATTGGGTTGATTTATTTAATTTATTGTATTTATATCAATGATTATAGTACTATGAAATGCATATTGGGATTCCAGAAAAATAGTTTTCAATGGGGTTTTTTAAAATACATTTTACAAAATATATGTGATTAAAAAATTATACAGATATTATTGGGCTCAAAAATAAATTGTAATGAATGTATGTAGTGGTTATTTTCATTGAATAATGATTCATTAATATATTAAGGATATATTAATTAAATGTTTTTTCAAGAATAGTATATTCGGATCTGTGGGTGTGTAGGGTAATGGAAATATGAAATCCGTATAGAGTATGAAACCACTAAGAGTTATAATTAGGATAATTATAGTTTATGGAATGACTAAAAATTTGTAGGATACATGAAATTACATTATTATTAATCCTTTTCATGTCTGATTAATTTTCCCCATAGGCTAGAGCCCAACCAATTCTGAGTTTTTTAAATGACTGTATTGTTTCATGATTTACTACTCACATGTTTATCATTTGTTATTTCATTCTATGTTTTTTACTATTAAAATTATATTATATTTATTGTATATATCAAATTATTTATTTATATTAACATGAAATGTTTTTTTTGGATTCCAATGGATATTATATAAATTTCATTTACATTCTAAATATCATAGAATAATTATTTTGTTTTAGAGATAGAAATAATGGTTGCATGGAGATAAACTTTATATAGATTCCATGATTGTATCTACTAATTATCAATTGTAAAACACATTTTTTACTTTTAGAATTTGTATTAAGGGTTTTATTGGATACAGGTAAAGTGGATGGTGTAATGTTCAATGAAATATTCTCTAGGATTTTATCTCATTCATATTTCAATTGGATGTTAGTGAATTATTTTCAAATAGAGAAATTGATTTGGGACTGGAATTTTGTTTTTTGGGGACATAATATTTCTCTTGGTTTGGTGTGTCTGATGGGTATATAACATTTCAAATACAATGCACTCTGACTTTCAATCTTACATTTGTCATATATGAGACTTCTTTTAGTTCTTTTAGGGTGAATTCATTCCCATGGGTAATACATTGATACCACAACGCTTCTTCTTTCCCATTGATATTAAGAAGATATAAATAAACTTCTTTCGAGCTAGATAATGTGATATGTCACACTGATATATGTTGATTTTTAACATCTCAACTGCATTTGGAATATATTATGTCAATTCACACCTAAATCTCTAATTTTATGAACATTAACAAGAATCATGCTAAACTATCTAAAACATATTAGATGAAAAATTAAACTATTAAGTACATCATGTAGACACATCAACCCTCATTTATTTTTCCATCCATCCCAAACACTACATTGAAATTTATTTATACAATTGAGATTATATTTTCAATAATTGTGTTCTAAGAAGTTGAAAATATTTATAATTCTTTTATCATTACAACGCGGATGCTTGATAATAGTTGAATATTGTAAAGAGAATGTAGAAAGAGGATAATTTTTAATCAATAGAATGAGAGGAGTTTATAATGGATTATATAATAAATAGTATCATCAAAATATTATCTCTAAAATTCTTTGATAATTTTAGGTGCTGAAACAAATGAGGATGAATTCATTGGTACAATTTAGAAAAACATCATGATACACATAGGTTTATCATTCAGTTTTTTCACTAATCATCAAATAATAAATTCTTCTTTAAGTCATCCAAATGATTTTTATCAAAGGGTAAATGGTTATTATAATGAAATTTTATGAGTTTATCTCAAGGTAGAAATTGAAATTTCAGATTCACATTATTCTTCTAATTTTCCATATAAGTATAAGAAATCAAGGATTCAGAGAAATTCATAAATTAAAATCCACGAAGGACTGTAGAATGATCTTTTTACATGCCATAGTTTTGTAAAGAGGCATGGAATAGTTATATAAATTTATTATGAACATTCCTCATCTTTATAAGAGAATTTCATCAGGAAAATGAATTATGATGGTATTTAATGAATTAAAATTAATTTCATCCCAATTCTCCATCCACACTCTAATTATTTTATTATAGGACGTTTTATAATTTAAAAGACCAATACACATAAATGAATAATAAGAATAATCAATGTAAAATACCACTATATCTAATGGGGAAAAATCCTATTTAATAATAAGAGAATAAGTGAGTCATGAAAATTAAGTGATGAAATGTAAAATAATAATACAATTTGTAACTAAAAATATCTTATTTATTTCTATTTTAATACACTTATCTTAAAGGAATTGTTTTTATGGTAATTAAAACACAAAAATAATAGAATGTTATATATTATATATATTGAAACCTAGTGGTATGTTGATTTCATATCATATATATATCTTCTACTAGATATAATTTAATGTGAATATTCTTCATATAAATCATATTATACTTTTTAGTACAATTTGATTGGATTTTGGTGATGGATTTTCTCTGCCAACATAGGACCAGTAAGGATATCAAGTAATTTTGTTTCAAATTTATTCTCCTAAATCCATCAATGATCATTTCATGGTGTAAGGGTATACCTGATCCCCAATGATAATTACCTACATTAAATGGGATTCAATACCTTTTCATCATGGGTATTTAGCAGAAATGGTTTCAGAAAAATATTATATTTAATATAATTATATAATGGATTCCACCCAATGAACATTATTTTCTATAGTATTTTTTGTTTTTTTATTTATACTAATTCCATCTAATTGAATATGTTTCATGATCATGTTTTTGTTTTTCATAGTTTTCTATTTCATCTCATGGTCTGTTCACAAAATTTAAGGAATCCATGGGATGAACCTTATATAAAAATATTTCCAATTATTTTTTCCTTGAATATTTATTATACATGGGTATTGTATGGTTGGGGTAAAACCACATGAAACTAAGTGGAAACTATTAGAATCACATTTTTCAATGGGTTACTAGTGCATGGGAAACACTGGTTCACAAAAATAGTGCCCCAAATATTCATGTGAAATATTATTTTAGAGGTTCCATTATGAATAGTTAGAACTTAGTTTTGTTAACTATGTACTAAATCTGTAATCTATTTATGGTAGTTATATGATGGGTGCTTGGTTGAGGCGAAATTGGATAACATTTTGGTAAACAGTGCATCCATGACTTGTGGCATATTCATTTAAAAAAAATGAATTTAAAATTAATCTATTTTATGAATATAAATATAAAAATGGTTCCATCAAAATTACATGTGGTCTGACATGAAATACATCAAGTACCATGGTAACCCAATAACTGATCTAATACTGGAATATTCAGAATCATGTTCCAGATACCCATGTGTCAGCAACTAGAACCTATAATCACACAATATGAAAGTGGGAATGATTTTTTTAACTAACAATGCAGAAGTAATATACGAAAGATAGCAGTTATAACAAAAGAAAATCTAATAGGAATAATATACAAGAAGTAAAATGAAAAATAAAACCCAATGTACTATAACCATGTACGAAAATAGGAAAAACATCCCATGCCACAACTCAAACGCAACTCACCAAGTCCATGGTTCAATATCTATATCCAACTCTTAGAGATCCCTTTCCCTTGCTCAAACATGTAATGTGATAATCTACAAACAGACGAAGGAAAAAATATGGTGTGAGAGAATTCCCAGTAGTATTTCGCCAAATATTCTATAATGAGATTCCAAAATCAAATTAACCAATAATGTTCTTTCAATATTAAATGAAACAAGTTTTTCATTCAGAAAATCATATATAAAAAAATCATTTTTTACATATAAGTGATGAAAATAAATTTATAAAATCATCATTCACATTTCATTTTATTAAAAATACTTTGAAAATAACGTATTAACCTATAAATAAAATGATACATTACATATATGGATCTTTTCACAAAATTTCGTAAATAAACACTTTTATTTAAAATAGTTTATATAAATTCACATGGAAGGTAAAAAAGTTTATAAAAATGGAATATACATTTGAAATACAATCAACCGAGAAACATTTTCATGCACTATATAGGTATGATAGTTCCTTTCTATTGGGATCCTGCACTATGAAATGGAAAGTATGTACATACACCCCTTTGGGACTAAGGCAATGGGGACTCATAACCAAATCCTAATTAATGGGATGTGATAATATGATGTTTCTTAAAGTTGTAAGTCATAAGGTCCCATCTAATATAACTCACTAACTACCTATCAATTTCACATGCTCAAGTAAAAATAATAATTTGGAATTTTTTTTTAGAATTCAAAAAATACTATAAAATCCCATACTCTATTTCAATATTCCAATTTTCTCTTTTAAAATCATAACATGTTTTTTTTAAAAACACATTTCATTCCAAAAAGAAATGATACCATTGTGTTTCCATCAAAAAAAAATTAAAAAATTTTGAAAAAAATATTTGAAACTTGTTCATGCAATTTCACAATCCATTACACAATTAAATAGCTCAAATTTATTTGTCAATCATTTCCAACAATTTCATCTTAAACCATCAAATTCACTAGAATCATGTTTTTTTACAAATCCTTCATTAAAATAAAATTTAAAATTATACACACCTGTTTAATTGATAAAATTTCCATAAAACCCATAATTTAAATTTAGTCAATTTAAATCTCTTCACATTCGAATTCAATGCCAAAAAAATATTTTTCACAAAAAACCCGAATTCATCAGTATTGGGGTTTTTTCCAAATATCAATTGGAATCAAAATTATACAAATCCAAAAAATTTCATTTTAAATTAAATCAATTTACATTTAGAAAAATAATTAATGTTAATAAAACTTTGGAATCCTAAAAGAACACCCTACCATGATATCAGCTAATCTCAAATCACCATCCCCAAGTCGGGATTCATCAAAGAAGGATTAAAACAACATGATCTAGGAGAAACAGGAATAAAATCATGGTGTATATCCAAAAAATTCAGAATTATATCCTCCTCAAACAAATGGAGATATCTAAAACCCAATGATAAAGAAGGAGTTCATAGGATATTATGATCAGTAGCAGAGAACTAACTAGAAGTGGAATGACCAATTTTAGTTTAGATTTGGATCATTTCTAGGAGGGATATAAGGAGAAAAGAGTCTTTCATAGGATCTATAAGGGTGAGAGAAACACTTATGGTTCAAAGGAGATCCATACAGTAACTAAATAGAGGGTTTGATAATTTTTAACAAAAAATAATATCTAATAAAAACTCATCTGAAAAATTTCCTAGAAACGACACAGATTTTAATTAAACCGTGCATAGGCTGTGTTCCCATTATATATGGGTTTCATGGTTTCTCCTGAGATGAAACATGAATTTATAACTAAGCTCAAGGTCTACTAATATCTATATAGAAAATATGATAGTTTAATATAGTAGGTCTCATGCTTTGTGAAACTGTGCACCAGCTGTGCTCAAACCATAGACTACCCCAGAATTTCACGATTAATAAATTTTAAAAACGAAATAAATCAAAACGAATCCAATCCAATGATCAATTGAAAATATGTGTTTATAAATACTTGAAAATGGTAACAGGATGTTACAGACTCCCCACCATAGGATCACTCTATCCACATAAATCCTACAATGAAGCCTCCACATCAAAAAGATGAGGCCACTTCTAATAAATCAGTTCCTCCCTCTCCCAAATATCTTGGGAAAAAAATCATGCTTCCATATCACACACACTAATGTTATCTTCCTACCATGAAGTACCTTGGTCTCAAAATCGTCAATTCCAACTGGCCACTTAGTCATAAATATATTAGGTTCCACTTCAAGGTCAAACCAACATAAAACATGATATGGATCATATTAATACATTACAGGATGAGATACATGAAAAAATTTATGCATCAACATCAGATATTGAGGTAGTGAAAACTATGTGATACTTTACCCACCTATACAACAACCTCAAATGGTCCTACAAAACTAGGATCAAGCTTCCCTTTTAACACAAGTCTTTGATGAACCAAATGAGGATAATCTTTTAAGAACACCTGTTCACAAATAGAGAAATCCAAGGGTCGATGGTGATGATAAACATAAGAAATTTATCACCAATTTAACATTAACATTCTCTAAATAATAAACTAATTCTTCTTTGTCTTCTCTTGGACAATGCTCGGCCCGACTGAGGAACTCTCACCAAACTCCAGCCAACGAAATAGTGACTTACATGGTTAGTCATAAAAGGCCTCAAAAGGATCTATCTCGATAGAAGAAGGATAAATATTATTATAATAGAACTCAACTAGTCCAAAATGATCATCCCATGATCCACCAATGTTGAGAACAGAGGTGAAAAAATTTCCACAACAATCTATAAAACTCTTTCTATCTGGCCATCTGACTACAGATGGTATGTTGTACACAAAGAGACATGAGAACCTAGTACCTCGTTAAGTTCATTCAAAAAGAGTGATGTGAAACGATGATCCCTATTACATGCTATAAAATATATGACTCCATGAAAACTAAAAATATCATTCCCACAAATAATTCCCAACTCATCAACATTAGATGTATCAAAAATTGGTAACAAGTGAGCTAATATCATCACTCTCTCAATCACAACCCCTGTCACATTATTCATTTTCTAGTTAGGTGGAATCCCACAAAAATTTCTATAGAGACCTCTTAACAGATACCATTAGGGACTAGATGTGGCTGGAGAAATCCTAATGATTTCTTCTTCTTGGCCATAACCTTCTAGCATGTATAACAACGAGAAATAATATCATATTTTCTTTGTCTTGTACCTATCCACTAGAATTCATGCCACATGTCATACAACAATTCTATTTTCCTAGGTGAAGTTCCCCCTAAGAAAATATGGAAATCCCCATTAACGAATTCTTTATTGAAGATGGTACCATAAAACAATTTTGATAGAATATATGTACCTCTTTAGAAACTAAACATCAGGAAAGTGCCAACCCACCATAAAGATATTATATAATTCTATGGAACTGATCATCAATTGACTGCTCCAACAGAATCAATTCAAGGAGATCAAATATTAACTAAACACCAGCCAATGAAACCTCATCCCCTTTCTTCGGAACTCTAATATGAAAAATCAAAAAAGACCCATGAGGTTCCACTATTCTGAAGAGTCTATAACTTCCTGGGAAAGAAGATTCCATCTAAAATAATCTATAATGACATTACTTTCCCCTGAGTTATAGGCAATGTCAAAATCAAAAATATATAGGTATTCTACACAATACCTCTTTCAATGATTTAAATAACTTTTAAAGAAGATATAACTCATGATTTTTTGGAATGAGAGAAAGGTAAACTATTATCCCTAATGACAATTTTGCAAACTCATATGTATATGAATCATAGCTTCATTTTCAAGGTCATGGGGTAGGTAATTATATTCATGTTGTCTGAGTGGATTAGATCTATAACCAACTACATGATTGACTTTCATATGAACACAACTGAATCATGAAACAAATACATCAGAAAAGACAACATATCATTGTGTGAAATTTGGAAGAGGAAAAACATGAGTTTTAGTCAAAATACGCTTCATCCCAAAAAATGGAATTTTTATATTTATCATCCTGAGATAACATCACCCTTTCCGAGTAAGTTTCGTCATTAGATACAGAATATTTGTTATTGCCTTCACAAACCAATTATAATATTCGGCTTAGAATGAGAAGATCTAAATCCCAAAGACATTTCATGGTTTCTCCCATGTCATAATTGCCTAAAAATATCAGGATCAACTGATATTCCTTGTTACAACACCATGTTCTCCAAAAATTTCTATTCCCAATCTAGAAACCACATTTCAAAATTATTGAATAGTGTTAGTAATTTATCTGCATTTCTATATTTATTCTCTAATGGTGCACAAGATCCTCCTCACACATATAGTATATAAGGATGTCATTGAAAAATAATTCCATGAGTATATAAAGATACTCATGGAAATAATGTTCATTAGATCCATGAAAACTACAGGAGCATTGGTCAAACCAAAGTGAATATTATGGTACATATAATGACTGTACCTACTCCAAAAATCATATTTCGAAATATCATATTCCATTATTCTCAACTGATGGTAACCAGAGTGAAGATAAATATTTAAGAACCACTTTTCCAGTTTCAACTAATCAAACATATCATAAATTTGCGGTAATGGATACTTGTTCATTAGGGAAAGCTGATTGAGATTTTTATAATCAATGCAAAATATAAGTGAACCATCTTCCTTTTTAACAAAGAGAACTGACACAACCCAAGGAGGCATGCTCTTGCGTAAGAATCATTTCTAAATAAGACCATCCATCTAGGAATTTATCTCATTCATTTTAGAGTGTGCCATGTGGTGAGAGGGAAGAGAAACTAGTTGTGTTCCAGGCATCAAGTCACTAGAAAACTCAACCTCCCTTAAAAGTGGAAAAAAAGATAATTCAGAAATAAATATGTCTCTAATCACGATTAAAATTTGAAATAGATCTTCGCTAAAAGTGTCCCTCCCTAGATCAAAATAAAACACATATATTACATTCCATAACTGTAGAGAAGTATTTTTTTCTCTAATTTACCTTGGGTATCAATCTCCTCAAAATACAAGAGACACACCACTGGGTATAGTAAGGTTGACCCGTGGATGATAATATTTGATCCAAGATTTAATGGAAAAGAGAAAATCCATCCCAAATATAACATTAATACATATCATATTGAGAACCCGAAAACCCCATGAATTCTCAACATTTAATATTGAGAATTCACAAGCGTGACTACCAATACTATTATCTCTTTTAATACCAAGGGGGTGTAGTAATATCCATTTCTCAAGATAAATGCTCCATTTGAAGATTGTCTATATTAACAACATGTACAGAAATGAATGAATGTGATTCACCAGTATCAAAAAGAGACATCACAAATGACGAAGCTATAGTAATGGTACCTCTAACAGTCGTTGGACCCGTATCTACTAACTCTGGAGACTCTTCCACTATGTAAAGATGCTTAGTTCCATGTGCATGTGGTTGGATACTATTTGAACGTGAGACATTCGATTTTATGGAAATTTTGAGAGGAGTAGATCACGCAATTTTACTAATAAAAATGGAGTAAATATTGAAGAATCATTCAAAATTTATGGAACATACACTAGATCCACAATTCCCTAGTGCCTTCGTGAAAACCCTCTTGGATTGTTCGGCCATTCCACAATGGTAGAAACCTAAGGTGTAACTTCTGTGAACTCATGGAGTTCTAGAAGAACCATTCTACCGATAACTATCATGAGATTCATCACACTTCCTCTTCCATTTAAAGGGACTCATGCTTCCACTAGGAATAAAAAAAACTCACGATAATCCTGATTTTACAGCCATTTTGTTCTCAACCAATAGTTCACTATCCAGTATGTTAACATATGAATGTATATTAAGCAATAAGAACAAAGAGAGACTATCCTAAAATATTCCCATATAGAACCTTAAATTTTATATCTTATCATTTGAAACTATCTAATGTGTGATGTGTGAATTCTAATAATTTTTTTGTATTCGTTCAATGACCAATATTACTATTCAAGAGTTAAAAACTCTCTAGATTTGGCCAATAATATCAAATAAGGAGAGAATAGGTCGGTGAAGATAACCTCAAATTCCTTCCACTCTAATACCTCATGTTTCCTTTTTATCACAACTGTGTCCCACTATCTCATTCTTGTTCCATCTAGCACGAAGGTGGCACACTTTTCCTATGATTTTCTACTGTGTTGAAGAACCCAAAAAACCAATCAATATTTCATAACCACTCCTCAGTCTCATTATGATCATTTGATCCATAAAATGATTCTGGATTCTAGAGATGGAACTATTGGGAACATGCCTTATGAAAATCTCTCTAAGGATCCACAACTAGAGCCTGACTGAGAAATGGAGGTGGCACATTTACCAGAGCATGGACAGTGTGCATGATCACCTCTACCTGATTAGGGTCCACGATAGGATTCAATCGCTGAGGATTAGAAAGAAAATCTTCCACGATCTTATTCCCTCATCTCCTCATCTTCATGGAGGCATGATTCTACACAGCATAAAAATTCATAGAGGAAGAAATCACAACACAGTCAAACCGAGAAACAATAGAAATTAATCCAAATAGATTAAATGACTAGATTTGGCTTTCATCCTATCCAAATAAAAAAAGAGAAATGTTTAAAAAAAATACACTAGGTGAATTTCACTAGACATATCTAGTGACTAATGGTTCATTATGTTGAGAGCTTACAAGACACTCAATCGCAACTACCTCCTTAGTCTTGAGATGATTTCAAAAGTACATACAAACGTCAATACACAATCTCTATATGGAGCTATGATACCATTTTTCTACAAACCAACCCACATACCCCGGTAACCTGATAACGGAGATGGTCTTGACATATCCCGAAGGGCATCCCTGATCCCCACAGGAAAATGACTACAACTTGGAATCCCAAAATATGAATGTGGGAATGATGTTTTCAACTAACAATGTATAATTAAAAGAAGAAAGATAGTATGAATAACAAAAAAACTCCCCTAGGATTAATGTACCATAAGTCAAACAAGTAATAAATCCCAAAATAACACAAAAAGGAATAAAAAAGAGAAACTACAACCCAATCCCTAGCTAAGACACAAATCACCATATTTAACGTTCAACTGCTAGATCCACCTCAAATATTCCTCTTTCCCTTGATCAATCCTAGAAGGAGATAATCAACAAATGTACTATGGAACAAGTTGGCTGTGAGAAAAATACCAATAGGATTTCACCAAAGATTCCATAACAATATGAGAATATCAAATTTACCAACAATGTTTATTCAATCTTAAAACAAACATGTTTTCATTCACAAAGGAGTATTTAACAAAATCATTATTTACAATTTATAGAATGGAAATAAATTTAGTAAATAATTATTCCCATTTAATTCGATTTAAATAATTTTTCAAATATAGAATTTACCATTGAAATAATGTATACTCTACACAATTGGTACTTTTCACAAAATGGATTAAATAAATACTTTTATATAAAATATTTTATATAAGTTTTCAAGGAATATAAAATACTTTATACGAGTGTAATATACATTTAAAATACAATCAAGCAATAAACAAGGCCATGAACTAAATAGGTATGATAGTTACCTCAAATAAGAATCCAATACTGTGAAACAACAATGTTTTTATGTACTCCTCTTCAGTCCAAGGGCCAGAGGGACTCATCACCATTTGATATGGAATTTGATGTATTGATATGGTGTTTAAAAAATTTTTATGTTGTAAAGTTACACCAAATCCGACTCACTAACTACCTAAGGATTTCATGTTCAAAAGTACAAACAACTATGGTAAATTTAATTTAAGACAACTAAAAATACAATAAAATCCAATATTGCATTTAAATATCCCAATATTCATTTTAGAAACCATTATGGTCTTTTAACAAAAAAACATGCCTTCATAAAAATGATAAAACAATAATGTTTGCAACAAAACCATTTTTACCCAATTTTTATTAAACTAGGATTTGAAACAGTTCATTCAATTTTACAATCTATTACCCAATTTAATACCACAAATTTAATTATCAAACAATTCCATGAATTTTATCTTAAACCCACAATTCAATAGAATTGGGCATTTTCATAAATCATTTGATTTAAAAAACTTCCAAAATTAGACTACAAATTTTAATTGATTGAAAATCCCTAAAAACATTAATTTAAATTTAATCAATTTAAATATCATCACTTTCCAATTATGTGCCCAAAACCCATTTTTCTCAAAAACCACCAATTCATTGGAATTGAGTTTTTACTATAATTAATTGTAATATATATATTCAAAATCCAAAAAATTTATTTTAAATCCAACCAATATTAATTTATACAAATCAATTAGGGTTAAAATAATATGGGAATCATAATATAACCATGTAACCCTTGATCAATGGATCTCGGATAACTAATCCCTAACTAGGATTCATCAATGATGGAAAAAACAACCATATCCAGGATAAATTAGAATCCGACATAGAAATAGATTCAATATATTGGGTATTAGATCCAACTATTAAAAATAGAGATCTAGAAAACCCTATGACATAGATATAGATCATTTGCTTTTAGTAGTTGGAGGAGAGAACTTATAGGAAATTGATTGATAGACATTATCCTAGTATTGGATCTCTTTCACGAGTGATGTGAGGGGAGAATAATCCTTATTGGGAGTTATAAGTATGTTATAAACATGTTTGGTTCAAAGGGGGTCTATTTGGAACCTAAAAAGTGGGATCTGAAATTGATAACCAAAAATAAGATCTAATAAAAACTGGTCCGCGCAGTTTCCTGGAAACATCGCACAGTTTGATTAAACCATGTGAAATGCATGATCCCGACATAAATGGGTCACACAGTTTCCCCCACATGATGCATATCATTATAACCATGCTCACGACATGTGGATAACTCCCCAAAAAACATGATAGTTTCCTGTAGCATATCAAATGGTTTTTCAAACAGTCTTGCGGCCATGCGCAAAACATGCACTTCCCCATATTTTCAACATTCTAAAATTTTTAACCAAAAACAACCCCAGATGAACCCCAATATTTATCAATTAAAAATAAGTGTTTAGGAATACTTAAAAATAGTAATGGGATGTTACATGATGCCTCCATGTGGGTAGGCTCTTAGTGGTTCGACTCCTCCTCCTTTATTTTATTATAATTCCTTTGGATTAGAAGATCAATCTCTTTAGTGAAGGATATTTTCTCTTATACTTCCCCTTCCATATCTCTTTCTATCTTTTATATTTGTTGTACAATTTTTTCAAGAACCAGGGATAGATCTATGTAGTTTTTTTATGAATCATGATGTTTGGTTGTGGAAATTGGTCATTGATTTTTTTTATTTTATATATTCGAGACATTCCTCACATCTGAACTCATTTAATATAATCACTTCCATGTTTTTTAAATTAAAAATACATTACATCTATTTTTACATTTAAAAACTCATCTTCCTCTCTCTATATATATATATTATATGTTAATAAATGTTCTATAATGATTTTTCTAAAGAAGAAGTTAGTATTACTAATATTGGTATGAAATTGTAATTTTTTTCTTAGAAATTCTATTTGATTAATTTGGGTGGTTACATTGGATATAATTTTAACTATACCATATTATTTATTTTTAATTTCACTTAATATTTTAATGGTTATAAAATTTAAAAAATTTTATATCCTTGTTTAGTAATGATGTTATCTGGTACTTCTCATTTATTATGGTATTTCTAAAATCTATAATGGGGTTTTACACATGGAATCAATGTGTTTTTATAATATATTATGTTAAGGAAATTTTCAAATAGGGATTTTGAAGAAAAAAATTGTACTGTGATGATAACCCCCTTTATCGCTGTGAATTTTTTTTTGATAAATTTAAATTATTAAGTCAATCACAATAATACTTTAATGGTGATAGCTTTAGTGTCGAACTCATGGTCTAGATTATAAAATTATTAAATATATTTATTAAATACATCAAACCCTAATATTATTCCCATGTAGTGGGTTCATTAGTAAAAAATACATATTAATATAGTTTATGACATTAATATACTTATATTATATATGGCTTGCATAAGGAGGTTTTTTATCGGGTATAATGGTTCTTTCATAATAATTGATAGCTCAACTATATCAACTTACTGTATGGGGATACTATTAATATTAGTCATGTATTATCAGGAATCTATTATCTGGTCATGATTATAATGTTATAATCCTACATGGTATGGAATAGTCTTACGTCTTGGGGGAATTCAACCTGTGAGGGTAGTCAATAGAATACAATTCATTATAGAATAACAATGCATTAATCAAATGATATATGGTTCCAATGTGGATTTTCTAGCATAGTATCATCAGGGTTCTAGACCATTCCCATGGTTATCACCCAATTTTTATATTTTTTATTTACAATAATCATTCCTATTATTGTTCTATTTTATTTATATTTATTTATTTATTTTAACCAGTTCCTACAGACATTACATAATTCGTTTTTTCAGTTATTTATATATCTATGTATCTTATAATATTTTATTGGGTTCCTAATTTAAATTAGTTATACTTTTTAATAAAATTTTCAAAATTTATTTTTCAATGTGGTTTTGAAACATTAATCAAATATATTTTTAAAATTGTCTTACTAATTTTTAATAATGATGTCACGAGTTTTTTAAATGACTCTTGAAAATAGCATATAACTTATTTCTTAAAAGTGTTAGAAGAAGTTATTAATTATATTTTATTTCAAAATAGAATTCGTAGAATGTTTGAGAATTGATTGACATGGAATCATTGTGGTATCCCACTATTTTATTGGATCAAACACCGCTTACTCGTATCGATGTAGGTAGACCCTAGGTTATATGAAAGGTTTAGGTTTAGTATCTGGAGTGCTCAGGATTCAAGATTGAGTGAATAGTGATGGGGACCCTAACATATCAATGATATTGAATTGGATGTTTTTATATTATTCAGTTTTTTTAAATAAGACTTTTCAACCTTTGGTATTCTTGTTTTTATTCACTATTCCTATATAGTTGTGAATTTTATTTTGATTTTTTTAATTATTTCTGGATTATTTTATAATTTTTCATTTTTTTCAACCAATATAATTTGACTGCCTATGACCTCTTCAGTCCCTGGTTCTCTCAATATCTGTAATTCATTTTTCTTCTAGTGCTTTATAGATGGTTCCCTATAATCCCATATAAATCTTATGAATATAAAATGGAATGTATATTTCTATAGGTTAGTAATTTGTTTCGTTTCAACACTCTTCTTAGATCATTTATTTTTCTTGATTTCAAACTCATATATCATGTCTATAGAGGATATACCTATTTTCTATGAATACAATTTTTATGTTTTATGAATAGATATCTTTATGGGAAGAAATTCCATGGTAGTATATTGAGAATCATAGTGTCAGTCTTCGTTTTTCTCTTACTATTGAGAGATTATTGGCCTCTCTCTCATCAATACATGACATAAAAAAATACCACTTTGTATTAAAAATTTTTCTTGATGAAATTATTATGAGATATATATGTGATTATTAATTTAATCTTATTATGGGATATGAATTTAAAATTTTGGAAATTGGATGTTTTTGGAAAATTCTCTTTTCTAATAATTACAAAATGATTATGTACAAATTTTGTTTTTGTTTTAATGCATGAATTTTTTTTATCAAAAAACATTGACGAATGAAATGTTTAATGTGGTATTTTTTAAGGTAACTTAGAAACCATTGTGATTGTGATTTCATTCATATACATGACCTTATGTAATGTAATTATTCCATTCGGGAATGTAGTTTTGGTCACTTAGTGATGACTTTGTCTATCAGTGAGGGGCAATTAATGAGTATGGAACTGTCTCCTAGTCATGAATGGTTGAGTGGGGATACCTAGTTATGTGTATGAAAAAATAATTGAGAATGGTTTTATGGTTGGAATAAATTTTTCAATAGAACCTAGTTACTGTATTTATATAAACTATTTTAACTACATTAAATTGGTTTATATAGAATGTTATAACTGTTTTTTATCCTAGTTTTGTAAGCTATGATAAATTTTGGAAAATCCTACAATGTTTAGACTCAACCATTTTTTGGGAAATATTGTGTGTTTGAATATGACCTCATTCAAGATAAAAATATAAGAATCGTATCCTATTTCAATATTGACTCATTGTTATACCTTGATCATGATTTGTATTGTTGGGCCTTGGAAATAGGTCGGGTGGTATATAAGTTAATAGCATGATGTCTTAGAATATTGAAATCTTTTTATTTCTTTTTGATAACAATGTTTTTTTCACAAGTAATCTAATATGTTTGTTGAATATTAGATATTCCATTGGTTATATTATTTTCATCATGCATCATAGAGCCGTACTTATTATTATTATTTATTTGGGTTGGTTATACGAAATTTGAAGGGGATAAAAATAAAAAAATATTGGGACCTTGGTATATATTTCAACTATTTACTATATTTGGGGTATCAAATTTGTTTAGTTGATCCTCCACCTCTTCTTAATACAATAATTAGGTTTGTGTTGTTTCAAATGATATCCACTTATTCAATTCCTATGTTGGAAAGGTTATAAGTATTCATTGGGATGGTAGTAAGTAGAAAGTATTTTTTGGAACCCCAAACATATAAAATAAAAATATGTAGTTTCCCTTTATATTTTGGACATCATAATAGATTTGATTTTAGTTAAATTAGTGTTTTAAGATACCTATATGTGTGTTTTCATGTCATCAATGTGGAATTAGATGTTGAAAATTATCACACCAAGTTTTTAATGTTTTGGATCATGTTTGGGTTTATTAGAAATCCCGGTTTTTTCTATGGTTTTTGGTGTGATAAGGGATGATTTTTTTCAATGCATCCATTTTTGGTTCTCATCCTATGATTCGTTCTTGGAATGTTTTGATTTTTTTTGACATGTTCATAAAATATTTTCTTTGGGAGACCATGGAACAAAATTAGTGATAACTACAGCAATCCCAAGTACCGTGTGGTCATAGTGTGCTCCGACAGAACCTACTACATGGATAGTGCATGGATGTGAGTCCAATCCTAGGTAACCATGCTATTAGTCCTCTATCGGGAAATTCATGCTACATGATTTTCACATAGTTTGAAAAACTAAGTGGCTTAACCTTGGGGGTTTCTGTAACATAATTTTTTTTTAAATTCTTAAACCACCTCCTGTAGGATTTTAACCCCAATCCCTATCATCCTCCCCCATACAGCTTTTTAAACCTTAGGAGAGATATACTCTATTCCTCATGCCACCCAACTCCATATATGGTGATTTCATGTATAAAACATCAAGGGTTTGGTTATATCTCTCTAGGTAAACCTCTCCTCTCATATCCCTATTCCTTATCCTCTTATATCTCTTTGGTTCTCTCTTCACCCATGGTCATATTGATCTATGGTTTTTGTATCCCTTCAATTATGTTGTGGGTTTTTCTCATTAAGGTTTTATGTTCATAGATCTAGTGTTTTGGAACCCTCGTGGATTGTTTACGGTGGTATGTTGTAATTGTACCGTGGATCTATGGTTGTTTTCATATGAACATAACTTTTTTAATATAATAAACAACAGTTTCATAATTTTATAACCTTATTTGATTAATAAATATCAAGGAATGATTGTTTGTTTAATTATCTGGTGCGAAAAAATGTATTTTTAAGACTTGTTTTGTGATAAGTAGAATTGTTTCGGTAAATAGCGCAGAGAAAGTGTCTGATCAAATTCCTGATTTTATTTTAAGGATGATTTGTGATATGAAATTCATGTCTATGGTTTTCAAATAAATTTCTAGTATGTTAAATGGTGTCTTGGTTTCCCCAGATGGGTTTCATATGTGGTTTTGGGTTTTATGATGAATTGGGTATTAGAGTTTATCACGTTTTGGTATGTATTGATGGTGAATCTCATGTTGGGAATTTTTATAAAAACTTCCCTGATGTCAAAGTTATATTTGAATGTTTTAAAATAGTTTACAATTTTTTTGGTGGTAACTGGGTTTTTACAACCTTTTATGAGAATGTGATATTTTATAGTTGATTATTGTTGGTTTTGTGAAATTATTTAAGCCCCATTTGGAAACATTGTGAAAATAATGAAACTATTTATTATGAAAAAACTATATTAGATGTTTATTATGAAACGTTTTTTTATAATGGATGATATTTCATCAATTTTGAATCCTCTTGGTCAATTATCAATGATCCTCATTTTGGAATCTTTATGTTTATTTGTTCAATGGCATGAGATCGATCCATGGGGTGACTTGGGGTGATTAATGTTTTTGATTTTTTATATATATTTTTGTAATTAAATTCTTGTCTATAATTAGTTGGATCACACCAATTATATACATGAGAATGAGAACCTTTCATACTGAGATAATTTTCAGAGAATGATTTTTATAGTGTCTAGTTCATGCACTAGCAAACAGCCCAGTGTAGGTGGATATATTTGATATTTTTGCTATGGGATTAGGCCCCTTGTTCTATCCTATGTTAAGGTGGCCATGATTTTGGGGTGTTTATTATTTTATCGTCTGTGGAATGCTACTGGGGATGGGGTCTCATGTCTTAATATGTTCATGATTTCTTGTGATCTCTTGGGTTCACATATTTCTATTGGCTCTTAGTTTCTTTTAATGAAGTTTCAGATACATGTATGATTATTTCCATTTCCCCTATTCTATAATTACAATAGTTCCGTCGTTTGAAGTGTTTTTTTTGTGAAAAGTGATATGATGGTTTCAAAAAGTATGTTTAAATTTGTTATAAATGAAAATAGTGTCTTATCCTATTTTCTAAATGTTCAAAATGTAAGCATCACATTCCACCCAAAAGGGTTTCGGTATCACTAATGGAAAAGACATGGTTTTTGAAGTTAAGAATAGAAATGGGCTGTAAATTGTTTTGAATTAAACATGTAGAAAAGAATAAATTTATATATATTATAGAAAAAACATGAAAATGTATGTTTCTTTTATTTTAATGAAATTTAATTATAAATATATAATCACTCTAGCCTTCTGAGTTTCAATACTAAAGCCTACTGTTACTTTCTATTTTAATCCTTTATGTAGGTTTCAACATGAGATTGGTTGTCATGGGCGACTGTTGATCAGGTGTTGGAGCATGACACAAAAATAAATGTGGGGATAATGTGGTCATCTTGATTTGTTAGTTTTGATGTATTGTTTTGTTTTATTTTCAAATTATTCAGTTATAGATGTTTAGTTCAGATTGAATATATATATTGAGCTATATATACATCTTTCTGTTGTTAGATTCTTTATTTCTGTTTTGGAAATATCATTCCATTTATATACATTTTTATTACAGACAATAGTTTCTAGACTGTGGGGATACGTAATTACCTTTCGGACATGTCCTAGATCGACATGGGTTTCCGGATTAGGGTTTACCAGTGTTGGTTAATTAAAAAAATTTATCAAAGAAGGATGGCTCTTAGGGGGTCTTTCTTTTTAGAGATCCCTTTGTTACATAGGGATGTCAAGGTAGATGCAGTAAGATTTTATAGACTCTAGAGGATGTTGAGGGAATAGATTCATGATATCTTTCTACTTCCAATCCGTAGGATTCCATGTGATTTCTGATTTTGTTAGTTTTTAGGCCTTTTGGGATTATTTAGTGATTGGGATAAGAAAAGGGGAGTTGGTCTAGTGGTCCATGTGAGATCATAGTTCCTTGAAATCCTTATTGATATGGGGGAATTGTTCTAGAAGGTTCTATGTTCAACGTGTGTGGTTGGTATATAGATTCCAACCATATGGTCAGGTCACCCACTAACACTATCATCCTCTTGTGGGTATCTTTAAATCTTATTGGAAATCTAAAAATTGTTTTGAATACCATCATGTTCGAATTGTGAAAACTAGGTTTCAATGGTTATGGATGGATTTTGGAATGTGGAAAATGGATTTCTGTAATTTAATTTATGAAAGATTATAGAAATTTGTGTTTTTGTAAAACAAAACATTCGATAAAGTTGAAATGGATTAATGGGATTAGATTTACTTAATCAGATATTATGGTTTGTTCAAATAAAATGTTTTCGAAGCCTTGGATTATTTTAAGGTGGGATCTAGAAATTTGATTAAAATGGGATGTCTTGGACTACTAAAGAGTTTTTTACTTTGTTAAAATAGTTTCTAATATCGATTTTGAATGGTGGGTGTATTGAAAAATATGTTTTGTGCAATTTGAAATGGATTTTAATATTTGTGACTAGAAGATTTTAAAAATAGGCTTTGTTGACTTCTTGATAATGGAATTTTTTCTAAAGGGAATGTTTGATTTGGAATTTATTTAATATGAAATGGATATTTTTTTAACCAAATGGCCATTGATGAAATGAGATTTGATGTTTTTTTTTAAAAAAAATTGAATGAAAAGAAAAATGATTTTTATGGAAATATAGGGAATATCATTTTATGTCATGGTAAAATGGATTGATTTATGGAGTCTAATAATGTATTTGACTTAGTGGTTACTATTACTTTATTAGGTTTATGATATGGAATTTGGTGGAATGATTTTTTTAGAGAATGAGGATGCTTTGTTTTAGCCTTGGTGTTCTCATGGGTGCTCACATGTGTGGTGGAATATGTAACATCCCAGGGAAATAAAGAGTAAGACACATTGCTTATTTATTAATATTTGTGAATTAAATATTAATTTAACTTTAAATTTTTTACTATGTTCTTTGGGGTACCCTATACACAACAATGGGTTTCTTTGAAATCTAACAGTGCACACAACGTTGAGTCATACTGAAAAATAAAAATATAATATTATTATTTTAAATGGTAAGTATGTCCTAGCCGTTGTATTAGAGATAATGAAAAAAACTAACTACAATATTATTATACATTTTTTTCAATGTTTTTACATTTATCCAACAAATTTTAGAGGCTTAAAATGTGAACGAATCCAATTTTACGCACCAATAGTCTAATATTCATTAAAATGTCAAATTATCACCTTTTGATGGAGAACCGTTTTAAGTTATTTTCACTTTTAAATTTCATATTTTACAAAATAAACTACTTATTTATAAGTGGTATATCATAATTTACCTTGGGAAAATATTTTGTACTTTTCTGATAAAGTTGATTTTTAATTAATAGTGAAAAGTACTATATTTTAATTCAAAACCGCCTTTTAATCTAATTTATTTATATGATTATATTATCTTGGTAATTGGTTTTAATGTGTAATTAGATTAAATTTTTAACATTTAATCCAATGTTTGTCATTTGAAGTAATTTCACTTTGAAATTGAACATAAACAACTGTCAATCGTTTGATGGTTGTTATTTCTTAAAAAACACGCTTTTCGTTATGACAACAGGATTTGATTTTAAATTAATTTATGGCACTTCTGTGTATTGAAATTAGAAAAATTGATTCCATAGTTTGAATTAGGAGGTAAAAATTGTGTAAATTTGTTACTTTTATTTTTAGTCATTATGAATATTTATTTCGGTAAATAATCTATTTACCATGGTTAAAGGATAAATATGGTAAATAAAAGTAAACAAAATATTATTATAATAATATTAAATTACCCATAGATGTGTCATAATCCTATTTGATGATACATTTCTGACCAATTTCATCCTTGTGTCGATTTGGGGATCCCATGGTGCCACATGGGAGCGATAATGACACTTTATTTTAATTAATTTAAAGTAAAGGGAAAAACTACATAAAAATATATCTTTTATTAAATCAATTTTTACATGGGGTTATATTAGTTATCCCTTATACTATAAATATTAATTATAAAGATACAAATATTTCATACATCATGATATTTTATTTATAATTTTTGGACATCAAATAAATAAAATTATTTATGACACAATTGTGATGTAATGTTTACCTCATTAATGAATGATTTAAATAAATAAGATTATAAAAATTGAAACAATATCCAAAACCTGTAAAATTTTAATTAGATGATTTTATTTAGAATATGAGTCATCTTATCTTCTACTTTTATGAGTTTTCGACATTTTGAAAATGAAAAAATGTTCATAATAAAATAATTCTTTCAAACATTCTTAAAGAGCCCCTCCTTCTTCTTATAAAAGGCCACAAACTCTAACCCATTATTCACACCTCTAAATCCCCTTGAATCATCCCAAATGTTCACAAAGAATCTCCCCACATCCATCTCTTCCACCTAGAATCCTTACCTTAGGTATAAGTCACTTCAAGAAATCCTTTTCGTTCAAACTAAAGGGTGTTACTAGATTTAATGGTAACATCTTCTCTTATGTTATATTATTTTATTTTACTTTTCCAACCACCTAAACTATTTTCATTACTTTTTAAAAAACCATGATCCTCAATATAATTTGTTGTTTTTTATAAGGATTCTAAATAAACTTACACACACATCTGTCTAAAGGGAAAAAACATACTCTTTCTGCGGACGACGAACTACTGCCTCACAAAACGATGATTGTTAAATATTCTACTAACACCTCTTATGGTTGATATTAAGAAGGAAATATCTTTATATGTGATATATATTATATTAATATTTTATATATACTTCTGTAATTTTCATTTATAATATACCTTTATGGATTCCATAATGGGTAAATACAATAATTTCATTTGAGGTAGTGTGGACTACCTCCCCCTCAATGTCATATAACTCATTCATGCCATACGTGGAATGCATAAATGATGGAGTTTCTGAAATTATATATGATATTATACAGAAATTATAATATACCAATGTATTAATACGTTCTCACTCTGTTAAATACGAAATATAAATGAAAGTAGCGTTCATGCGTACGTACGGCATACCGTCTCCATGAATGGTGCATTTCATCTCTTACATCCAAATACTATGTACTATTATAAATAGACATATATATATATAATGGATATATATGGTATATTTTATATCTAAATCATGAATATCATTCTATAGATATTGGAATTTTGATCACATGAACAACTTGTAATTATAAAAATATCATTTTTGACTCAAGAGTTTAAAGAATGAACGGGTTAATTCAGACACGAGGTAAGGGACTTCGTCTCAATCTCATTTCATTGAGGAATATTTTGATTTATACACGTCATTCTTTTTTATGGTCTATAATCACCTATGACTATTCATTTCATTAAAATGGAATTTTTTTCTATGAAGCGTTTTACTAAATGACAAAAAGGAATGTTTCTTTTTAACGTATACGGTGACAACGACCTCTCCACCACCGTGAATATTATTTGATCTTTTGCTTCTTTAACAAGAAAAATTGATTATTTAAAAGGAAAATAAATATCATATACTCTATTTACGTAATTTAGAATTGAAAATTGTTTTTAGAAGGGATTTATTATGTTAATATAAGTAAATGTTATCTTTTGATTGAAATGTGGAAATTTTATCATTCCTTTATTCTTGTGTTATGTGTTTTGACTATGTTATGGTTCTTGGGCATTTTTTATGTATAAAGGTGGCTTGGTGATAAACCTAGGGTAGGTGAGCCCGAGTTAGATCTTCAATGCATTGGGTAATGTGACAGAGGTAAACGTAAATGTTTCCCCTATGTGATTTAGGTAATATATTGTGATGTGTATTCCAATGTAACTCCCTATGTAGTTGTGATAGCTACAATGTATGTATGATATTGACATCACAAGATACCTTTATGATTTATTATTTCTATGTGTTATTTATATTTCTTATGATTTCACGAGGTATGTTAATGATATTATGCTTGGTATGTATTAATAGACTAATGTTTTCTTTCTTTATTTTTTAATCTTTACTGAGATTTTATTGCTCATAATATGATTCTAAATAAAAATTCGCATGACTAAAATATGAAATGAGTCAAGGAGGGGTTCAAGGATAAGTCAAACTATCTAAAACCTCGAACTACTCATGGCTCTTGGTTTGATGAGTTTTTATTTTATAAAAATCAATTATGAGTAGAAGTTTATACTTTTTAATATTTGAGATGTAATGTAATATTTATGTCCTATTTCTCTATGACTCTAAACCTGAGAATATTTCAATGAGAATTATTGAATTCATTCATGATTATGTTTTTTTAAGGCTGGGTCCTTATAGTTGGTATCAGAGTTCGTCTTAGAAAACATTCGAGGTTAGGATATTTTTAAATTAATATCCAAAAATTATTTTTAATTTATGGTATGATTTAAATTATATAACATTTACAGATTACCATGTTGCTTCTCCTATGATATTTCTATGTTCATAATGGTTTCCTACAGAGGAAATAGGGTAGAAATGATGGGACGACTTCAGCAGGAAAAAGACCTTCCAAATTAGCATCCTGAGATGGTCAAAATCATAATTGAATAGTTTGTTGTAGTGATTGAAAAATTGACTCAGGATATAAATGGTGGTAGTACCCATGCACAAGATCAGCCAGATCAACTGCAAAGAAACAAGTTAGTAGTGGAGCATTTCATGAGGAAACATCCCTCATAATTCATAGGATCATCTGACCCACTTCTTTTTTAAGGGTATAATAAATAGTTGGATAAGATTTTTTATGTCATGGAGTGTTCAGAACATGAAAAGGATAATCTTTATATTTACCATTTTGTAGGTGAAGTCAATAAGTGGTGGTTGATGGTGAAAAATATCAGGGATAGTGAGTAGATTAATTCTCTTTATTTGGATGAATTCAGATGTATGTTTTTTGTGAAATATATTAATAAGGTTATTCGTAATAGGATACTAAAACAATTCCTAGAATTGAGGAAGGATGATGACTCATTGGATGCTTATGAAGAAAAATTCACTTGACTGGAAAGGTATTCTCCAAATTTCATATGAGATCTTGATAGTAAAATCAATCATTTTAACTCAGGATTAATGCCTATGTATAGAGGTGATTTAGCATCATGTGAGTTCAGAAGTTGTGAAAAATATGTTTGATGTGCGGAGAAGGTGGAAATGGAGTTTTCCGATGATTAGGTGTTCTTTGAAAAACAACAGAATAATAAGTCGAGGTTGCAGGTGAAAGGGTAGAACTCTTCCAAAAAGTCTGATGAAAAGAAACATAAGATTACAGTTTGTGAAAATTATTGTATAAATCACACTGTGGGATGTCTTTTGAATTTAGGTAAGTGCTACCATTGTGGTAAAATGGGACATAAGGCTCACAATTTCACTGAAAAAGATCAGGGTAATGGTAAGACAAAATATAATTTATAGTCAGCTAAATGTTTTATGTGAAATGAAATGGGTCATTATGAAAATGAGTTTCCAATGAAAAAATCAACAGAGGGAAGAAAGCAAGACTACAAATAAAAAGGGATGGCGAAATCCTTTGGAACTACTTCTACAAGATGATGGTCCATCAAATGACGTTGTATCAGGTACACTTTTTGTTTATTCGGATTTTGTCAATGTGTTGTTTGATTCAAGGTCTACTCATTCATTCATTTCTGAGTGTTTTTCTAGTAAACTAGGAATTACATATCAAGATATGAATCCAGAACATATGGGAAAAACACCGGGAGTAAAGTTTGAGAAAAAATAAATTATATAAACTTTCATGTCCTTGTATGTGGAAATAATATACCTAAAACCATATTTTTTTCCACTATTCTAGTTTGGTGATATTTTGGTCATGTATTGGCTTTCTTTTTATGATGATAAAATTGACTACAGAGCCAAACTGTTTTCTATTCAGAAATAATTTCAGTTTGTGTACAAGAATTAACCCTTAATTTTGATAACATATCAGGATGCTGAGAAACTAGTAAAAGATGGAAATGTATGATACCTTTCACATATTGTTTAAAATAAAGAAACTATTCAGATTAAGGATGTGCCCATGGTAATCGAGTATCTTGATCTTTTTTCTGATGAGTTTACTGGTGTAATACCTGACCAGGAAGTTGAATTTACTGTTGACTTAGTTCCTGATGGTAAGACAATTTTAAAAACCCCATTATAGAATGGCTCAAATTGAACATTTAGAGTTAAATAATAAAATTAAGGAGTTATTAGATAATTGTTTCATTCGACCTAGAACATCACCATGGGTCACTCCTTTCTTGTTCGTTAAAAAAATATAGTTTAATGAGACTTTTCATTGATTATAGAGCATTGAATAACATCACTGTTAAGAAAAAGCATCCTTTTCAACAATAGAATGATTTATTTGATCAGCACCAGGGAGCTCAGTATTTTTCAAAGATTGTCTTGAGGTCGGGGTACCAACAATTGTATGTAAAGGAATAAGTCATTTCGAAGACAACGTTTAAAACTAGATATTTCCATTAAAAAAATTTATTCATTCCTTTTGTGTTAACCAATGAACCTAATATATTCATGGATCTTATGAATATAATTTTCCATGAGTTCGTGGATAATTTTGTTGTGTTTTTCATTAATGATATTCTGGTATGTTTAAAATGTAAAGAGGAACATGAAATTCATGTAAGGGTTGTTTTGAAAACATTAAAAGAAAAGAAACATATTGGGAAAATTTGAATGTGTGAGTTTTGGTTACAACAAATTTCATTCCTTGGTCACATTGTTTCAAAAAATGGCATAACTGTTGGTCCTGGTAAAACAAAATTGGTTAAAGAATGTCTAAGACCCTCAAATATTACTGAATCCATAGTTTTCTTGGATGGGTAGGCGATTACTGGAGGACTGTTGAAATTTTTTCATAGTTATCTATCCCAATGATGAAGATAACATGAAAATGTTTTAATTTAATTTGGAAAGAAGAATGTGATGATTGGTTTCAAGAATTGAAAAGAAGATTGGTGAATGCTCCAGTTTTCGCACTGCATTACAGAAATGTTGAGTTTTTTATCTACAGTTATGCTTCGTTGAAAGGACGTGGCTTTTTCCGTATGTATAATGATCAGGTAATTGAATATGCTTCACGTCAGTTGAAACCTCATGGGTTAAATTTTCCTACACATGATTTGGAATTAGCTGCTATTATTTGGGATTTAAAAATTTGGATGCATCATAATATAAAGAAAAATATTAAATATATACTGATCACAAAATATTGATGTACATATTCACTCACAAAGAATTGAACATGAGACAGAGGAGATGGATGGAATTAATCAAGGAATATGATTTCACAATTCATTACCATCTAGGAAAGGAAAATAATGTGTCTGATTCTTTCAGTCAAAATAGTAATGTTATATTAACCTTGTTCTGTTTGGAACAAGATCCGTTGATTAAATATTTTATGAATTTTCAATTGGAAGTTGTTGGTTAAAGAAATTCCTCTGTTTTTTTAGGTTTCAGTACCATCGCCCATAGAAGATAGAATAAATTATGTGACCAAAGAAGACAGTGAGTTGTAGAAAAAGGTAATGTTGGTTCAGAAGGGTATTTTTTCTGATTTTAACATTGATAATGAATGTGTTTTGAAGTTTGTGAAGAGATTATGCGTCCCTTGTGATTCAATATTGAAAACACAGTTATTATGTAAATCTTATAGTTCTCCATTTTCAGTTCATCCTGGAGGTACTATGATGTACAAAGATCTTTGGGAGTTTTACTGGTTGGATGGGATGAAAAGGGACATTGGTGACTTTACTGTGAAGTGTTTGACTTGTTAGCATATTAAAGTAGAGTGGCAGTTACTAAAAAGGATGAATCAGCCTTTACGATTGTTAGAGTTGAAATGGGAAAAAATATCAATGGACTTCCTTATAGGATTACCAAAGACATCTCGATGTATTAATGCAATTTGTGTTATTGTTGACTGATTGACTAAATCTTCTCATTTATTTATTATTCGAGATAATTTATCTCTAGATCATCTTTCTCAGTTGTATGTTAAAGATATTTTTATGTTTCATGGAGTTCCCCTCTCCATTGTATCCAATCATGACCCCAAGGTTCACTTCTAACATTTGTCAAGGCCTTCAGAAGCCATTCGGAACAGAATTAAATTTTAGGAAAACTTTTCATCCTCAATCAGATGGGTAGTCAGAACGAAAAATTCAGACCTTGTAGGATATGCTACGTGCTTGTTCAATGGATTACTATTGATGTTGGGGCCGACATCTTTCTTTGTATGAATTCTATTATAACAGCTATTTTCATTCTAGTATAAAGATGGCTAAATTTGATACATTATATGAAAATTGGTGTTGAACACATGGTTTTTGGGATTATGTAGGTGAAAGGATGTTTATGGGACAATATTTGGTAGAAGAGATGGAAGAAAAGGTTCATTTTATTCAAAAGAACATGAGAACAGCTCAGAGAAGGATGAAAAGTTATGCAGACAACCAGAGGAAGGATCTTTCTTTCGAGATTGGTGATCATGTCCTTCTCAAAGTTTCTCAATGGAAAAGTGTGATTCATTTTGGTAAAAAGAGGATGCTGAGTCTGTGGTACATTGGACCCTATGAAATCCTTGAGAAAGATGAATCAGTTTCCTACAGAGTGGATTTAGCTCTATGTTTATCCCAGGTACACAATGTTTTTCATGATTCAATGTTGAGAAAGTATATGTCAGATCCATATCATATTTTGAGTCTAGAGGTATTTTAGTTGGGAGAAAATATTTCTTATGAGGAATAACTAGCCCAGATTCTTGACTTAAGAGAGAAAGTGTTGAGGAAGAAGATAATTCATCAAGTAATGGTTTTTTGGAAAAACAATATAGTTGAAGAGGTAATGTGGGAATATGAAAATACTATGAGGATTAAATAACCCCATTTATTTGATAAGTGAATAAAATTGCGAAGACACAATTTCGAAAAGGGGGGAAGGATATAACATCCTAGGTAAATAAAGAGTGAGACACTTTTCATAATTATTTGTATTTTTCAATTAAATATTAATTTCACTTTAAAGGGGATTCTATTTTTGATGGCGTACCTGATACACAACAATGGGTTTCACTAAAAGCCTACGTTGCACACAACATTGAGTCATACTAAATAATATTAATATAATATTATTATTTTAAATAATAGTTAACGTATAGTCATTGTATTAGAATGAATGAAAAAAACTAACTACAATATGATTATACTGGTTTTTTAAATGTTTTTATATTTATCCAATTAAATTTAGAGGCTAAAAATGTGATTGAATCCTATTTTAAGAACAAATAGTCTAATATTCTTTAAAAGGTTGATTTACCACATTTTGATAGAAAACCATTTTTAAATATAGTTGTTGTAACATTTATATAGTATATTTTACAAAATAAAATTATTCTTTAGAATTGGGATGTCAATATTTACATTGGGTAAATTTTTTCTATTTTTCTGATAAAGTTGATTTTTTAATGAATATTGAAAAATATAATATTTTAATTCAAAACAATCCTTCAATATAATTTATTTATATGTTTAGATTATATTATAAATTGGTTTTAATGTTTAATTAGATTATATTTTTACCATTTAATCCAATTTTGGTATTTTATTGTAATTTTACTATGAAGATTAACATAAACAACTATCAATTATTGAATATTTATTATTTCATAAAAACATGCTTTTATGATTGGACAATGAGACTTAATTTTAAATTAATTTATACCACATCTGTGATTTTAATTTTGAAAAATTGATTCCATATTTGGAATCATGGTGTTAAAACTTTGTAAATAGGTAATGATTATTTTTAGACATTATGAATATTTACTTCGGTAAATATATTATTTACCTTGGTAAAAGGGTAAACATGGTAAATAAGTGTAAACAAATATTTTTATAATTATTTTAAATTACTCTAACACGTGTCCTAATCATATTGGGTGATAAATTTCTGACCATTGGAATCATTAGGTCGATTTTGGGACCTCATGGAGCCACTTGTGATTGATAATTACACTTCAATTTAATTAATTTAATGTAAATCCAACAATGACATAAACATATATCTTCTAGTAAATCAATTTTTACATAGGGTTATATTAGATATCTTTTTGAATATAAATATTATTTTTGAATCTAAAAATATTTCCTACATCATGGTATTTTATTTATAATCTTTAGATATCAAATAAATGAAATTATTAATGACATAATCATGATGAAGTATTTATGTAAATAATGAATGATTTAAATAAATATGATTAAAAAAATTAAAAAATCCAAACCTCACCAATTATTAGTGGATGGTTTTATTTCAAAAATGAGTCATCATATCTTATAAATTAATGAGATTTGGACCTTTTGAAATAGAGAATAATTTTATAATAAAATAATTCATTCAATATTTCCCAAAGATCCCCTCTTCCCTCTAATAAATGGCCACCACCTCTAACCAATTACTCACACCTCTCAAGACCCTTTTATCGTCAAAAAACAACTCCAAAAATATCCCCACATCCATCTATTCAACCTAGAATCCTTTCCTTAGGCAGAAGGAACTTCAAGAAATACTTTTGGTTCAAACCAAAGGGAGTAACCCAATTTAAAGGTAACATCTTCTCGTAAGTTCTTTTCATTTATTTTATTTATCCAACCCCATAAAATATTTTTATTCATTTATTTTATAAAAACACTTCTATCCTCAATTTAATTTGTTTTTTATGATAATGATCTGAACTATACTTACACACACCTTTGTCTAATGGGTAAAGAACATATTGTTTCTGTAGACGGCGAACTACGTTCTCACAAAACAATGATTTTTCAATCTTCTACTACCACATCTTATGGTGTCCATTATGATGGAATCTTATTTAAATTTGATATATATTATATTTATATTGTCTATATACTTGGTTATTTTTTATTTATATCATACCTTTATGGTTTCCATAATTGATAAATACAGTAATTTCATTTGAGGAAGTGCGGACTACCACCCCCTCATAGTGATATGATTCATTAAATCCATATGTGGAACGTATAAAGGATGGAGTTACTAAATGTATATATGATATTATAATAAAATTATAATATACCTATGTATCATTATTTTTTGAATCCATTAAATATGAAATCAAAATGAAAGTAACGTTCAAGCATACACATGTCTTACCGTCCCCATGAATAGTGAATTTCATTTTTTTACCTCCAAATATTATGTACTATTATAAATACATATATATTCTGGATATATATGATATATATGATATCTAAATCTTGAATATCATTATGGAGATAATCTACTTTTGACCACATGATGAACATTTAATTATATGAAGTTTATTTTTGACTCAAGTACCGAATATCGACAAAACCAACAATATTAACCTAAATGATTACATAATGTGTATAATATTTTAATGAGTCATATTAAATGAATTATAAAAATTAAAAAGGTTATTATTCAAGTAGAAATCAACTTTAGTTTATCATTCAGGATATTAAAGAACGAACGGGTCAAGTCGGACACGAGGTAAGGGAATTTGTCTCAATCTCCTTTCATTGAGGCATATTATGATTTAGACACAACATTATTTGTTATGGTGTATAAACACCATTGTATTTTCATTGAATTAAAGGTAATCCTTTTACACTAAATTTTTTACTAAAATACAAAAAGGATTGCTTCTTTTTAGCATACGCGGTGAAAAGGTACTTTCTGCCACCATGGGTGTTATTTGATCTTTGGCTTCCTTAAGAAAACATAGTGTTTTTAAAGTAAAATAAATACTATATACAATTTTTATGTATTTTGGTACTGAGAATGTTTTTGAGACGGGATTTATTATGTCAATATATTTAAAAGTTGTATTATTATTGAAATGTGGAAATTTTATCGTTCCTTTATTCTAGTGTTTTGTGTTATGAATATGTTGTGATCTTGGTCATTATGTACTTATATGGGTGGTTCCATGATAAACCTAGGTAGGGTGAGCCCGAGATAGCTCTCCAATGCATTGGGAAACACGAGGGAGGTAAACATTAATGTTTCTCCTAATAGATTTAGTGAATATACTGTGATGGGTATTTCAATGTAACTCCCTTTGTAGCTGTGATAGATACAATGTAAGTATGATATGGATTCCACAAGTTATATTTTATGATTTAGTATTTCTATGTGTTATTCATAAATCTTGTTATTTCATGAGGTATGTTAAAAATCATATTCTTGGTATGTATTGATGGACTAATGTTTTATTTCAATATTTTAGAATCTTTACTGAGATTTGTATGTTTATCCAATGTTTTTGAAATGTTTTTAATAGGACATAAAGATGATTATGGTCAGCGATAGGATCATGGAAAATTCTTGCTGTCTCAAACATGGAACTAGAAATGGATCTTTTTTAATGAGTTTTTATTTTATAAAATAATGGATATTGAGAAGAAGTGTCAACATTAATTATTTTTTGGATTTAATGTAATAACTATTGAAAAATTCTCTAGAACTATAAACATGAAAAGATCCTCAATGATAATTATTAACATAAATCATGATTATGTACTTTTTAAAGCAAGGTCCCTATATTTTGTGTCATATGTCGGTTTAGAGAAATTTATAAATTTGGATATTGTTAAATTAATATCCAAAAATTATTTTTTATTTATGGTATGATTGAAATGATATAGCATTTACAGATTACAATGTTTCTTCGTCTCAGATACTTCTGTGTTCATAACGTTTTTCCGCAGAGGAAACATGGAAGCTATGATGCGATGACATCAAGAGGATGACAACCTTCCAAATCAGCTTCCCGAGATGGTCTGAATGAGAATTGAACAGTTTGATGGGGTGATGGCACAATTGAATTAGCCTATAAATGGTGGTGGTACCCATGCATGATATTATCCAGATAAACCACAGAGGAACATGTCAGTAGTAGAGAATTTTATGAGGCAACATCCCCCATCAATCAGAGGATCGTCTGATCCTGTGCTAGTTGAATGATGGATTAATGAACTGTAGAAGATTTTAAATCTCATGGGGTGTTCAGAACATCAAATAGTTATTCATGTTATTTACCATTTTGAAGGTGAAGACGATCAATGGGTGTCAATGGTGAAAAATATAAAGTATATTTAGGAGATTGATGCTCTTTATTGGGATGAATTCAAATATATGTTTCATGAGAAATATTTTTGTAAGGTTGTTTGTCTTAGGATGGAAAAATAATTCCTGGAATTGAGGTAGGAGGATGACTCAGTGGCTGCTTATGAAGAAAAATTCACTTGGATGGAAAGGTATGCACAAAATTTCATACGAGATCTTGATAGTAAAATCAATTATTTTTACTCATGATTAATGCCAAATTATCAAAAGTATTTAGCTTCTTGTGAGTTAAAAAGTTATGAAAAACATGTTCAATGTGCATAGAATGTGGAGATGTAGTTTTACAATGATAAGGTGTTCTTTGAAAAACTGGAAAACAAGTTGTCGAGGTGGCAGGTAAAAGGGATGAAATATTCAAAAAATTCTGATGGTAAGAAATTTAAGTTTACCGTTTGTTAAAATTGTGGGAAAAATCATGCTGGGGAATGACATTTGAATTAGGGTATGTGCTACTGATGTGGTAAAATGGGACATAAGGCATGTAATTTCACTAGAAAATCAGGTTATTGGTAAGAAAAAATCTAATTTATAGTCAATAAAAGGTTGTAAGTGTAGTGAAATGGTTCATTTTGAAAATTATTTTTCAATGAAGAACTCAACTGAGGGAAAGCAGCCAGACTACAAGTAGAAAGGGGTGGTGAAATCTTTTGCAACTACTTCAACAGATTTTGGGCCATAATATGATGTAGTGTCAGGTACACTATTTGTTTATTCATATTAAGCCAATGTTTTGTTTGATTCAGGGTCTACACATTCGTTCATTTCAGATATGTTTTCTACTATATTGGGAATTCTATCTCATGATATGAATCCAAAATATTCGGTAAAAATAGTGAGAGGAAATGTTGAGACAAAAAGAAATTATAATAACCTTCCAATCCTTGTGTGTTGAAAGAATCTACCTACAAACATTATTGTTTTTCCTCTTGTAGATTTTGATGTTCTTTTGGGCACTGATTGGATTTATGTTTATCATGATAAGACTAACTGTAGAGATAAAGATGTTTCATTATAGAAAGAATTTCAGTTTGGGTACAAGAATGAACCCTCAATTTTGATCACATATCAAGAAGCTAATAAACTAGTAAAGGATGGAAATGAATGCTATATTGAATATATTTTTGAAAACAAAGGAACTATTCAGATTAATGATCTGTTAGTGTTAAATGAGTAACTTGATGTTTTTCATAATGAGTTTCCTGGTATAATACCTAATTGGGATGATGAATTTTTTGTTGAATTAGTTCCTGATGTTAACCCAATTTAAAAACCCCTCATCAAATGGCTCAAATTTAACATTTACAGTTAAAGAAGAAATTACAATGATTAATAGTTAATGTTTTCATTCAACCTAGAACATCACCATGGGGTAATCCTATATTGTTTGTTAAAAATAAAGACATTTCATTGTGACATTGCATTTATTAAAGATAATTGAATAACATCAGTATTAAGAACATGTATCATGTGCCTCATATCGATGATTTTTTGATGAGCTTCAAGGAGCTCTGTATTTTTCTAAGATTGACATGAGTTCAGGGTACCATCAGTTGAATGTAAAGGAAGAAGACATTCTGAAGACCACATTTTCTACTAGATATAACCATTTTAAATTATTTGTTATGCCTTTTAGGTTAATCAATGCACATATTGTATTCATTTATCTCATTAATATAATTTTATGTGTGTTTTGGATAAGAGTTTGGTGGTGTTCATTGATCAAAATTTTTTTATTCCAAAATTAAAGAGAAACATGAAGTCATTTATTAATTTTATTGGAGAAAATAAAAAAACAAAAACATGATGGTAATTTCAGCAAGTGCGCGTTTTCATTAAAAGAAATTTCATTCCATGGTCAGATTGTTTCAAAAAATGTCATAAATGCTGATCATGCTAAAACAAAAGTGGTTGAAGAATGGCTAAGACCCAAAAATATTACCAAGATCCCTATTTTTCTTTGTTCGGAAGGATATTACCAAAGGTTTTCGGAAACAATTTCATGGTTATCTATCCCAATGACTAAGTTAACATGAAAAGTTATTATGTTCATTTGGAAAAAAGAATGTGGTGATTGTTTTCAGGAATTAAAATACAGAATCGTGAATTCTCCAGTTTTGGAACTGTGTTCCAGAAATGGTGAATTTTTTATCTATAGTGAAGCTTCATTGAAAGGATTTGGTTGTGTCCTTATGAAGAATGATCATATAATTGCTTATGATTAACGTTAGTTGAAACATCATGAGTTAAATCACCCAACACATGATTTGGACTTAGGTGTTGTTGTTTAAAAAATTGGAGGCATCATATGTATGGAGTAAAATGTGAAACATATACTGATCACAAAAGATTGAAGTATATATTCACACAGAATTAATTGAAAATGAGACAGTGGAGATGGCTGGAATTAATCGAGTATTATTATTGAAAAATTCATTAACATCTAGGAAAGGCAAATTACGTGTCTGATTCTTTGATTTGAAAAAGTAATTCTACATTATAATTGTTACGTTTGGAACAAGATCCTTTGATTAGAGATTTGATGAATTTTGGATTGTAAGTTTTTGGTGCAAGAAATTATTCTATTTTGTTTTAGGTTTGAGTACAATCCCCCCTTGAAGATAGAATAAAGCAAGAGCAGAAAGAAGACAGTGAGTAGTAGAAAATGGTAGAGTTAGTTCAAAAGGGTATGTGGCCTGATTTTATCATTGATAATGATTTTTTTAGGATTTGGAAGAGATTATCTGTGAGTTTTGATTCACATTTGAAGAAAGAGTTATTATATGAAGATCATAGTTGTCCATTTTCTATTCATCATATATGTATTAAGATATACAGAGATCTCCGGGAGTATTACTTGTGGGATGGGATGAAAAGTGACACTGCTGACTTTACTGTAAAGTGTTTGACTGTTCAATAGGTTAAATCAGTGCGGCAGTTACTGAAAGGGATACTTCAGCCTCTACCAGTGCTAGATTGGAAATGGAAAAATATATAAATGGACATCATTGTGGGATTACCAAAGACATCTCAAGGTAACAATGTGATATGGGTTATTGTTGACTGATTGACTAAATATGCCCATTTCCTTCCTATTCAAGATACATTTTCACTATATCAACATTATCAGTTGTATGATAAATATATATTCTATTTCCATGGAGTTCCTCTATCCATTAGTTCTGATCGTGATCAAAGGTTCACTTCTATCTTATGGAAAGGCCTTCAAAAATCATTGGGAACTATATTAAATTTTAGTACAGCTTTTCAACCTCAATCAGATTGACAGTCAGAATGAACAATTCAGACCATTGAGGATAATTTATTTTCTTGTTCAATGGATTACTAGGAATGATGGGACCAAAATCATTCTTTGGTTTAATTTTTTCATATTAACATTTTTCATTCTAGTATTCAGATGGCTCTGTTTTAGTCATTATTTGGAAAGTGGTGTCGAACTCCAGCATTATGGGATGAAGTATGTGAAAGGTTGTCAATGTGAACAGAATTCATAGAATAGATGGTAGAAAAATTTTAGTCGATTCAGATGAACATGAGAATAGCTCAGAGCAGGAAGAAAGGTTATGCGGACAACCAGAAGAAGGATCATTATTTCGAGGTTAGTGATCATGTTCTTCTCAATTTTTCTCCTTGGAAATGTGTGATGCATTTTGGTTTTAATGGAAAGATGAGTCTGAGGTTCATTGGACCCTATGAAATCATGGATAAAGTTGGATCAGTTACCCAAAGAGTCGATTTACCTCTATGTTTATCCCAGGTGCACAATTTTTTTTTCATGTTTCAATGTTGAGAATGTATATGTCGGATCCATCTCATGTTCTGAGTCCAGAGGTAGATAATTTTGGAGAAAATCATTTATATGAGGGAAAACCAGTCTAGATTATTAACCGAATAGAGAAAGTGTTGTAGAATAAGTTAATTCATTAGGTAAAGGTTTTTTTTTTGGAAAAAACCATATAGTTGAAGAGGAAACGTGGGAATCTGAAAATGCTATGAGGGATAAATACCACCATTTCTTGATAAGTGAATTTTATTGTGAGGACCTAATTTCCCAAATGGGGGAAGGATGTAACATCCTAGGTAAATAAAGTCCAATATACTTTTCATATTTATTACTATTTGTGAATTAAATACAAATTTTACTTTAATTGGGATTCTATGTTCGATGGCGTACCCTATACAAAACAACGGTTTTCTTCGAAAACATACGTTTCACACATCTTTGAGTCATACTGAAAAATAATAATATAATATTATTATTTTAAATGGTTGGTAACACCTAGACATTTTATTATTGGGAATGAATAAAACTAACTACAATATGATTATACATGATTGTTAAATGTTTTTACATTTATCCAATAAAATATAGAGGCTTAAAATGTGAATGATTCCAATTTTAAGAACAAATAGTATAATTTTCTTTAAAAGGTTGATTTACCACCTTTTGATGGTGAAATATTTTAAAATTGAGATTTTTTCACATTTATTTATTCTATTTGAAAAAATAATCTTTTTATTTATAATTTTGATATAAACATTTACTTTTGGTAAAATATTTGTATTTTTCTGATAAAGATGATTTTTTAATGAATAGTGAAAAATACAATATTTTAATTCAAAACTCCCCTTTAATATAATTTTTTATATGGATATATTTTCATTGTAGTAGGTTTTAAAGTGTAACTAGATTATATTTTTACCATTTAATCTAATTTTGGTCATTGGAAGTAATTCTACTTAGAAACTGTACATAAATAAGTGTTAATCTTTTGAGAGTTATTGTTTCATAAAAAAGACACTTTTTTTGTTTTGACAACAGGATTTAATTTTTAATTAATTTCTGTGACTTATCTAATTTGAAATAGGAAAGATGGATTCCATATTTGGAATCAGGATGTTCAAATTGTATAAATAGGAAACATTTATATTTAGACATTTTGAATACTTATTTCGGTAAATATTTTATTAACCATGGTTAAAAGGTAAATCTGGTAATTAAGGGTAAACAAATATTGTTATAATAATATTAAATTACCCTAACATGTGTCCTAATACTATTGGATGATATATTTAGGACCACGGGAATCCTTTGCTCTATTTTGGGACCTCCTGGATCCACATGGGAGTGACAATGACACATCAGTTTAATTGACTTAATGTAGAGCGAAAATTATATAAACATAAATCTTTTATTAAATCAAATTTTACATGGGGTTATATTAGTTATATCTCAAACTATAAATATTCTTTTTAAAGATAAAAATATTTCCTATATCATGGTATTTTATTTATAAATTTTAGATATCATATAAATTAAATTATTTATGACACGATGATGATGCAGTGTTTATCTCATTAATATATGATTTAAATAAATAAGATAATAAAAATTAAAAGAATATAAAAAACCTTTCCAATTATTATTGGATGACATTTTATAAAAAATAGGTCATCTTGTCTTAGAATATAATGAGTTTTGGACTTTTTGAATCCAAAAATAAGTATATAATAAAATAATACTTTATAACATTCCTAAGGAGACCATCCTCCCTCTTATAAAAAGACACGTCCTCTATCCCATTACTCACACCTCTCAAGCACATTGAATCGTCCAAACACTACTCCGTTAAGCTTACCACATCCATCTTTTCCTCATAAAAGCCTTACCGTAGTCTGAATCCACTTCAAGAAATCCTTTTGTTTCAAACCAATGGGAGTTACCCGATTTAAAGGTAACCTCTTATCTTAAGATCTTTTCTTTTATTTAACATCTCCAACAACCTAAACTATATTTATTCTTTTATTTTGTAACAACACCAGTATCCTATATATAATAGGTTTTTTTATGATAATTATTTGAACTACACTTACACTCACCTCCATCTAATGGGTATAGAACATACTGTTTATGTGGACAGTGAACTACTGCCTTGTGAAACGATGATTGTTCGATCTTCTTCTACCACCTCTTATGGTGTCCATTAAGATGGAACTGTATTCATATGTTATATATAATATATATATATATATATATATTTTTTCAATACTTCTGTATTTTTCATTTATATCATACCATTATTGTTTCCATAATGGGTAAATACAATAATTTAATTTGAGGAAGTGCGGACTACCGCCCCCTCAATGTGATATGACTCGTTAATGCCATGCATGGAACATATAAAGGAGGGAGTTACTGAATATATATATGTTATTATACTTTAATTATAATATTCCTATGTATCATTATGTTTTCATTCCATTAAATATAAAATTGAAATGAAATTAGTGTTTATGTGTACGTACGACTTACCGTCTCCACGAACGGTGCACTTCATTTGTGACCTAAAAATAATATGTACTATTATTAATAAATATATATATATAATGGATATATATGATATATAATGTATCTAAATCAAGGATATAATTCTAGTGATAAGGGAATTTTGACCATATGAATAACATGTAATTATAAGAAGTTCATTTTTGACTTAAGTACCAAATATCGACAAAACGACCATTTTTCACTTAAATGATTTCATAATGTTTATAACATGTTAATAAGTGATATAAAATAAATAATAAACATGAAAATGTTATTAATAAAAAAAATTAACTTTAGTTTGTTATTCAGGAGATTAACGAACAAACGGGTCAAGTCGGACACAAGGTAAGTGACATCGTATCAATCTCCTTTAATTGAGGAATATTTTGAATTATACATGACTTTATTTTATACAATGTATAAACACATTTTAATTTTCATTTCATTCAAAGGTAATATTTTTCTATTAATCATTTTACAAAATGACAAAAGGAATGTTTCTTTTTAATGTATGCTGTGACAACGTCCTTTTTGCCGCCGTCAGTATTATTTGATCTTTGGCTTCCTTAACAAGAAGTAGAGTTTTGTAAAAAAAATTAAATACCATATAAACTTTTTACATATTATGGCATTGAAAATGGGTTTATGAAAGGATTTGTTATGTCAATATATTTAAATGTTATATTTTGATTGAAATGTGGAAATGCTATCTTTCCTTTATGATTGTGTTATGTATTATGCCTATGGCATGGTTTATGGGATTTATTTATGTATACAAGGGGTTCTGTGATAAACCTAGGGCGGGTGAGCCCGAGATAGCTCTCCAATGCATTGGTTAATATGACGGAGGTAAAAGTTAATGTTTATCCTATGTGATTTAGAGAATATATTATGATAGGTTTTCCAATGTAACTCTCTTTGTAGTTGTGATAGCTACAATTTAAGTATGATATGGATGCCATAAGTTACCTTTATGATTTTTTATTTCTATATTTAATTCATAAATATTATGATTTCATGAGGTATGTTAATGATCTTATGCTTGGTTTTAATTGATGGACTAATTTTTTCCTTCGTTATTTTATAATCCTTACTGAGCTTTTTTTGCTCATCCAATGTTTCAGAAATGTTTTTCACAAGACATAAAGATGAATAGGGTCGATGATGGGATTAAGGAAAAGACATGTGTCTATAACATGGAACTAGAAAAGACTCTTTTTTAGGAGTTTTCATTTTATAAAATAATGGACACTAAGTAGAAGCTTCTACTTTGTATTATTTGAGATGTAATTTATTAGTTATGGCCTAATTTTCTTAAACTGTAAGACTGAAAAGTTCCCCAATTATAATTATTAACATGATTCAATATTATGTATTGTTTAAGGTGGGGCCTTATAGTATATGGGAATTTCGATGGATATCAAGTATAGAATAATGAATGGGTTTTCGTGGTGGCACGAAAACAAGCTTGTGAGTGAGACTCTATATATACAAATGGAGAGTATTCAACCCTCAAAGTTTGATTTAAATAAAATCTGTTTTTAAAAATAATGTTTTCAAATATAATGTTTTGATTTTAATATTGGGTTGTTTTCTTATGTTCAAAGTATGATACCTATGCATGGTTTGTTATTTATTGTCTTCGTTGTTTAGTTGGCCTCGATTTACCTCTTGGATTTCATTTTTCCATAGGTTTTCCAAGTGGTTATTTGATGGTTTAACATCGTGAGGCTATGGGTTATTTCCAATTGGTGGGATTTCCAGTGGATCAACACTAAGGACATTGTCATTGAGTTTTGGATGTGAGATCCACCTCTATTTTATTAACATATGGACCATATCTATGTCGAAGAGTGGTTGGAAAATATCGAAAAGAATGTTGCCCGCATAAAATTTCCCAAGTTGATGAAGGTCAATTTTGCAGCCTTCTTGCTAGATGGCTCACTATGTATGTGGTGGAAATATGTGTCTTATCAAAAGACTCTTGAATATATTACTTTGGATTTATTCAATTCATTTTTCATCAATAATTATTTTTATATGAAATTATAGGTGGGAATGTTGATAGAGATGTGTTGTATTCATTAGAGTGATTGATTACTATTGGTTTATTTCGTCCATTTTAGGGACCAAGTTCCTCACCTTCCGAATTATGTTGTGGATGATTCCATGAGGGAATAGAGTTTTTAGGTTAGGCTTCATCATGATCTGTAGTCAAAGGATTCAAGGTTCAACATGACCACATTTGTTGATGTGGAGATGTAATATTTTCATATTGATGTTGTGATGGATGGAGTTCTAAAGGTTCTCCTCCCTCCATCAATCTTAGGAATCGGTGGGGGAAAATTCCAATAAATGGGTGAGGAAGTGATTGAAAGAGGATGGAAAGGGTCGTGGAATCAAAAGGCATCAAGGTATTTAATCAACCTCTTATGGGAATATGATATATATGTGTTATCAGTGTGGAAAACGTTTCCACAAGAGGCCATAATATCAAAATACTCCAAATAATTTCCACACTTTTTGATGCCTATATCACTTGCAATAAATTTCTCAGGGCATTTTGGGAAAGAATCCTTAATCGACCTCTTAAAATATATGCTATATAGGGAAGTAATTTAATTTTTTATTTAATGTAATTGACCTTATAGTTGTAAGGGTTATATTATTGTGGTGGTTGTGCCGATGGTGTTTTGATGTTATTGTGATAGTGGTGTTTTGTGATTTAAATGTAAGGGAATGTTGTGTGTCATTTAATGAATGACTATTTTCAATTGAAGTATGGTTTTCATTTCAAAATCATGATTATTATTTTTATCTAATATAGTTGTGTGTGGTATTAATTGGAATTATAAATTCTAGACAATGAGGATGTAGATGCTTCAATTATCAGATCTCTAGCTATTGGTCTTAGAGTGAAGCTGGAATGTAGTCAGGCGCCACAGGGGTTCCAGGAGAGTTGGACTAGGTTTTCCCCCTCTCTTCCTGGGTGGATAGATTAAATGCTCCTATTGTGTTATTCTTATCATTCACTAGTAGTTTTTTATGGAAGTGATATTATTGGCCTCTGTTGGAAAGGCCTAGTTTTGGATCATGTTAATTCTACTTTTGGTCATAGTTAGCTATTTCCTAATGGTGGGAAGACCCAAAACTTATATTATGGAGATTTATCTTAAGAATTTTTCAGGTTCTTGTCATTTCATAATGGTCGTGATACCATTCTCACCTCCCTTAGAGTCTCATGTTCTCACGTATTCATGGTTTGAGTGAGTATTGGGCTTCATGGTAGAAGGAACGAAGGAATTGTTCTTGTCACAAATTTAAATGTTTTGTCTTAAACCCTTACATTGATTTTCACGAATTAGTTTTGGTTATTATTTTTGTTTCTATACAGATTCATAAATTCCATTTAACTTTTGTGAAATATCATTTTCTTAATATGATGGATCATTTTTCGGTGGAATCTTTAGGTTTTAATCTATCAACTAGAATGTGTTGTGTCTTTAGGGGGTTGAAAGCCTTAATGGTCAGTAGAATTTTTCCAAATTATGTTTCATGTTTTGTCTCATTTTTTGTTTTATTGGGAATCCCATTGTTCTCTCATGTTTTGGGTGTGAAGAGGGATGAGTTTTTGCAATGTTTCCTTGTTTTTTTCTCATCATATGATTAGTTCTTAGTTAAATTGGGAGTTATTATAAATGTTCAAAAAAATTCATTGGAAGATGTTGGTGCATTGTCAGTGATAATTGTGTGGCTATCCCAAGTAACCATGTAGTATGAGTGGGTTTAGATAAAACCTACCACATGGATATAACATGGTTGTGTTTCCAATCCCATGTAACCATGCATTAAATATTCTATTTTCCAGTGACTTCCTGATTTTTGGAATATGGTTTCAAAAATCGTGTCCCTAATTGCATGGGTTCCCAGAGTATATAATTTCTAGAAATTCCTAAACTATACCTTTAGGGAATTAAACCCAATTCACTATCGTACTGCCCCATTTGGATCTCTCGACCCTAGGAGGGATTTCACCTCTTCCGGAATCCTCCCACCTCATTATAGGATGATTTCTTGTGAAAATCCTCAAGGCCTCGGTTGGATCTATCTAGGTAAATATCTCTTCTCATCTCCCTCATCGTCCTCCTCTCAGTTCTCTTTATTTCTCTCATATCTCATGGTCATGTTGACCAACAGTGTTTTCTATTCAATTATATTGGGTGTTTATCTCATTCGGGGGTTCTCTTCATAGATCTAGGGATTTGTAACCATCATAGAGTGTTTTCGGTGGTGGGGTTTTGATTCACCCTGGAACTATGGAAGGTTTCCCCCTGAAAATGTCCTTTTTATTTAAAATTTAAATGTTTCTTGATTTTCAAACCATCCATGATTAATAAATATCAATATAAGAACCTTGGTTTAAGTTTTGGATGTGTACAAGGTGTTTGGAGTATTTTTTTGTGATAACTAGAATCTTATTAGTAAATAATGCACAACAATGGTCTGATCAAATTCTTAGTCTGTTTTGTGGGTAATTTGTGATATGAAATGCATATTTTGAGTTTGAAGATGTATTCTAAATATGATAAATGGTGACTTTGGTTCATTTTATGGGTTTCCCAATTGTTTTTGGTGTTTATAATGAAATGTGTTTTGGTTTTTAGCTGGTTTTGGAATGTATCGCTGGTGAATGGCCCATTAGGAATTTTTTAAAATGGAATTGATTTGAAAGTGTGAAGGAAGTGTTTTAAAGCAATTAATAAAAGATTTAATGTGTTAAATAGTTATTTTACATGATTTGATAAAAAATTTATTTTGTAACAATGAAAAAAGTTTATTTTTTAAAATTCATAATGGATCATTTGGAAACATTGTGAAGATAATTAATGTGTTTATTATGAAAACCTATGTTGGATGATTATCATTCCATTTTTATGTATAATGTATGGTATATATTCACTATGGAATCCTCTTAGTCCATTATCTATTTTCTCGGTTTGGAATCATTGTGTTTCATTTGTTATATGTCATGAGATCAGACCATGGGGTGGATGATGGTGTGGCATGTTTTGGATTATTATTTAATATTCTTGTAATTTTATGCTTGACTAGAATTAGTTGGATCACCCATGGTATATACATGAGACACCGGGACCTGGAATTTTGAGTGAATTTTCAATATAATGATTTCTATACTAGCTAGTATATGCTCTAGTTGGTGGCCCATAGTTGGTAGATTTATTGGGGTTTATTGTTATGGGATTGATCCCCTCGGTCTGTCCCGAGTTATGGTGTCTAGGCTTTTATAGTGTTTTTGATTTCATTGTGTGTGGAATCAAACTAGATATGGGGTCTCATGTATTAGTATGTTCGATATTTCTCTTGATCTCTTCAGTTCAGCTATGTATATTGTTTCTTAATTTCTTGTAGTGATGATTGAAATACTTGTATTATATTTTCTATTTCCATTATTGTTTGAATAATTTAGTTCCTTATTGTGTAGTTTTTTCATCAAATTTGATTTTTTGGTTTCATAATGGTTTATGAAAACTGTTTCTAATGAATAGTATTGTATACTCTTTTATGAAAGTTGAAAATGTAGGAATCACATTCCAATTGAAAAGGTTTTGGTATCACTAATGGAATAGAATTATGTTTTGAAATGGGAATGGGATGTGGATCATACAGTTTGTGAGTAAAACAAATAGAAAAGAATAATTTTATATATATTGTAGTTCAAACATGAATATTAATGTTTCATTTATTTCAAATAATCTCTATTGGGAAAGGATTATCAGGCTAGCTTACAGACTTTTAATTCTCTGACATATAGTTATTTTCTATTTTAGTCCTTGTACATGTTTCAGGATGTGTTCGGTCACTATGGGAGACAGTTGGTCATGAATTAAGGAGTAATCCATTGGGTCACATTGGGGTAATGTCGTCTTCTTGATTGGTTGGTTTCGATGTGTTGTTTATTTGTATATTCGTATTATTATATCAGAGGTGTTCTCTTTAGGTTTTTTATATATATTTCACCATTTTAAAATATTTATACTATTATTTTATTTAATTACTATTCAGATAAATAATACCCTTTATGTACTTTTTTGAGGTCCGACACTAGTTTCCAGCCCATGGGGTTTTGGAATTCCATTTGGGACATTCCACAGATCAACTCGGGTGACCATTTCAGGGTTAACCCTAGTAAGTTCGTGATAATAATTATGTGGATTTAATTGATAGTAATATGTACAACTATTATTGAATCGTTCTATCTATTATTAATGGTTTATTACATGGTTAGAAAGTGTTTATTTTTTCAAATAGTTTAAATTGTTGATCTTGAAAAAAAATTGTAGCAGCATTTCAGAAAATTATAAAAATAATTAAAATTGTAGGATTTTGGAAATATACGTTTGGGATAAAGGTTGATGTACTAAATTTTAATTTTTTTCCATCAGTTGATGGTGAATGAGTCTAAATGTAGTATATTAAGTTATAGTGATTGAAATTGGGTAATCATTTTAAAAATCAATTGGTATATGCTGCCAAAAATGTTGTTTCACCCGAGCCACATGTGAACCAACAGCTGACTGAAATAATTTTACATGCTTTCCAGTACATAAATGACGTAATATGAATGAAAATCCTTAGTATGTTTGCGATTCAGTTCAGTATAAAAAATAGTTCCAACCATCCAATTGAGCAGTTTACAAATAAGAAAATATTGATGTATGTTTGAATAGGATGAATCAAATGTTTGATTTACTAGGGAGACTATCTAAGGTGAATATAATGTTTTAATAGTATATTCTAGAGGATCTAAAATTATAATGTTGATATTTCTCTACCTATGATAGATGTGAACAAGGATTGAAATTGGAGTTTTTAATGACTTTTTTATAATCAATTATATCCACGTAACATTTAGTTTCTATAATAATTAATTTCACCAATTTGATGAATGATAATCTCTCCCTGATAGAGTATTATGATATATTTATAAATTTAGTTCATGTTTTCCGCGAAGTTCCTTCCATTCTATCATTGATGGAATTAAATATTGAGTCGGGGTTTTAACCAGATATTCCTTTATGGACTGCATTCATTTTTATGACTGACAATAAAAGATTTTTCAAACGGGATATTTTATAAATTTTTTTGATATATTAGAAAATAAAATTGGAGGGATAGTCTTATTCCATTTATAATTGGTGGAAACCCATTGTTGGGAATAGGAAGGAGAGCGCAACCTATATCCAGTGTAGTGGGACACCTCTGAATCAGACCATGGAGTGAGTAAAAATTACTCAATGACCAAAAATTAAGTTGAGAATTTTGCATTGTTGTAATTTTGGGAATATGGAGGGAGATTTTATCATACAAAATAGATCTTTCAAAAAAAATTTAACCATGTAGTACCTCATTAACAATATTGTCGTGGTGCTGCATGATATAGAATTGGAGACACATCTCACGTTTCTTAGACATCATGTGATTTGAATGGATGATCTTATTATAATTACAATCATCACTAGAACCAAGTGAACAAATATGATTCTATGAACACCAAAACACCTCATCATATGAAATATCAATAGTATAAAAATAGAAAAGTGTACCATGAAAAAAAATATATGGGGAAGAGTAGGTGATCTGGTATGATAAAATGATTCCTTCGATGGTGGTAGGTATGATTCTTTTGATTTCTACATTTATACAAGAATTTATTTATATGGGGGTTTCCCCCTAGATTAATTCTTCATATGTTGTTAGGAATGTGGGATTCCATGTGGGTTTATTTATATTTATATTGAAATAAAATCTCCACTTGGACAACAAGATTGTTGAGAATTTATTTCTAAATCTTGTTTGATAACTATCTATTATTATTTGTTCCTTTGGGTTTTCTCAATTCTTCTTATGGATGTATATAACCATACATTCATTTTGTATAGGTGAACATCAATCAAGGAAAACATCAACTATTATCGTCAAATGGGTTATTTCACATCAATTTATGGAATTGAGCATATCATTAAATAAAATTTCAGTGTAAAGGAATATAGAGAATGAATTATAGAATTTGTGTTAAAACAAAATCTTATTAGTCATCCACAGTTTAATTTTCATCTATGGATGAGAATATATATACATATATTCTAAACATAATTGACCAATTTTTTAATTTTTTTATCAATTTTTTTTAATGATTCCCCCCAAATGAAATGTTGAGTATATGATTGATCTCTTACCGAGGATCATTCCTATTTCACTTATTTATTTTCAAATGAAATAATAGAATTCTAAGGGTTTAAATATTATTTGGATAATTTTGAATGTAAAGGGTTCATTCAATTAACAAAATCTATGTGGGAAGTACCAGTTTATTTTTTGACGAAGGTGGATAGTACTATTAGGGTTTCATTAGATTATCATAAGTTTAACCATATTATGATAAGGATTTAGTATCCTCTGGCATAAATCAATGATAATTCTGATGAAAATATTAGAGTCAAATGGTTCTATAAAATTGACATAAATTCATGGTATATTCAATAGATAGTTCATAATGAGTATATTTAGAATGAAAATTTGAATGAAAATTTTTCTATAATGAATTTGTTTATACCATTTTGTATTACGAAGGCACTAGCCATTTTCAGGGAAATTATGAATTGAATAATTCAAAGGTTTTTGGATTCCATTTTATAGGTGTTTTTGGATGATATTATAGAGTTTTTTATGATAAAATATGATTTCGGGAAACACTTGGTAAATGTTTAGGGCATCTTGCAGGAGAAACAACATTATACTATGTTTCCATAGTGGGATTTCGTGGATAGAATTTGTGTGTGTAGATGGACATATCAATTCAAAATAACGAGTTTTTGTATATGGTTAGAAGATTACAAATACATCATAATGTAAACTACTAAATAATGACATTGAGATATATTGTTTCCTCAATATAGCGGGATACTACTTATGTTTTGTGTGTGATTTTTCACAATAGCCCTCACCGTTAACAATAATGATGAGGAACAGTGTTCTATGCCAATGGAACAATGAGTTCTATATGTGAATTTTTGGACATAAAATTAACAATATATCAGTATATATTCTTATTTTTAAAAAGTAGGGATAGGGATATATATTATTTGTTGATGCATAAAAACATGTTATGGGATTTGTTCTCATGCAGGTAGATCATATTGTTTTTATATCTCACAATAGTTATAGACACAATAGAATAACTACACAACATGTAACACCCGAAGGATTTGAAAAAAAATGTTGAATGAATGAAACAACAATCCTTTAAAAACACCATTTTTTATAACCTCTCCAGAAAACAAAAATTTCCCACCTCTTTTTTTTGAAATTCAAAAAACAGACATATACTATTCCGTTCAGTAAGAAATTTATAGTCTAAAAAGATAAACATAATTTTTATTGAATAGTAATATACCCATATGATTAGTAATATGACCATTTTGAAAAATAAATAATAACTTTTCTTTTTTAATATTTTTAAAATTTAGTTAGATCTTGATTAAATTTTCAATGTGATATTAAACGAATTACGTTTTAATATTTTTTATTCTTCAAATAAATTATGAGTGTATTTAAAAATTTAATCAATAATATATAGAAAATTGTTTTCAAAAAATGGAGTTCATATTTGAATTATACACATCAAAAACAGGTGAGGATGATTTTTTGTGTTGTTTCTAAATTAATCAAAATTTTGATGAATAGTAAAATACAGTAATTTAATTTATATATATATTATCAGTTAAAATGAAAATTCCAATAATCATGGAAGATTTAAGCACACTTAGTTAGAACTCACATGAACTTATTACTATTAGGTGTCCCCTGAATCCATTATATCGGTCGTCTTGAGGAAAATAATTAAATAATGAATACGATATTCACAAATCACTCCTCTCCTCAACTATAAACCCCCCCTCACTCCCTCTTCTTTTCACCCTTATAATCCTTAAATATCCTTAGTTCTCTTTATAAATACCCTTATCTAGTCACTCCCCACATCCAAGTGCTATTTTTCATTCCAAAATACCAACACGCCTTCCCTTAAGGTGGTTCTCAAAGAGGTTGTTTCAAGAGGTGAAACACCTTTCGTTTTCATTTAGATTCATATCAATTTATCTTCTTTTCTTATTATCTCCTCGAAACCTAAATCCAATTGATAATTATAAATCTAGTATCACATATATACTGAAATTATTCCATTTTAATGTAATAACCATTTTCATCCTTCTTACTCTCTCTATCTCTCACTCTTTTAAAAGTGAAATCGTCGTCTGTGAGGTTCCAATTTAAAACCTTCATGGACGACGATGTTTCGTTCTTCAATTTATAATTTATTACTAGTAATGAAACCATTTGGATGGATTAAATAGACTATAATAAATTTATTATAATCTAATTAGTATACATGAACCATTATATGTACATAGTATTAATTTTTATGACAAACCTAGTTCATAACAATCCAAATACCGCCAAATAATCTAAGTGATTGTCATTTAATCCAACAGTTCATCCTCATACCATGTAAAAAAATTCTATGTATAACTATAAACAATTATGTATGTTCATAAATAATATATAATTTAGATTTTAGTGAATTATATCCTTTCCACATGAACATCCATACTCATATACAAATATACCGATCATGAAAACCAAGGAAAGGAACACTCTAGAACAACAGAATTCAATCTTATAAGATATCAACAAGGATGTAATGGACTTAATAAAAATATGATAAACTATATAAATCTGTAATAGGTTCTGAATTATGTTATTAATAAGTCTAATTTCATATTACCATTCCTTAACTTCCATAGTGGAACACATTTAGACTGAAGGTAATGGTTTTTAACCCAAACCCCCATTTTCATTTAGGTTACTCTAATTGTCTACGTACCTCAATTAAATTCTAATTTATTCATTTTTACTCCTCATATATTCTATTATAATAGTTAATATATGTGAAACAACCAGAATCCTATTTTCATTTATGGGGATTTATAAGTTTTAAAGGGATCATTCCAAAATTATTCCCGAAATACAATCCCAAATTAAGGGAATTTCTCAAATCTATACGTATTTTCTTGGGAACTCTATATTCTGTTTGTGGAAACCATTATATTTATAAAATCAGAAATTTTATTATAAAAAAAATATTTTTATTCACATATGGTTTTATGCTAATATGATTCCAAAATAACTCTTCTTTTGAAAGTAAAAGAGTATTTATCTCATGAATTACTCGATGATTTTTTAACAATATCATCATCATTTTCAAAACTCTTGTAGATAATTATGTATGATATCATAAACCATATTTATTTAATGGTTTATTTATCTCAATAATTACTCAATGATTTAGTGTTTAAGCTTAATGTTCAGGGGATGTTCATTATATTTTATATGTTAATTTAAATATGAATGTAAATTTTTTTATATTTATCCCCACTCATATGAGGAATGAATTAGACTTATTATGTTATTGGTGGGCCCCTCTATATCCCCTTAATGCATCGTTAGGTCTCATGAGACATATAGATATGGACCTAGATGAGGCCCTTTCTGATATTTAGATATGGTTTTGGACAATTCCTTAACCATTTATAGATGTCTTGGACGAGGCCTTGATGATATGTTTCAGAATGTCAAGCATATAAATTTCCCTCATCATTAAGCTACAAATTGATAGTTCATGTGGTTATTTTACTAGTCGAATACCCATGATTAGGTTTTATTATTTCAATATTTACTCAACTCATATTCCAGCCACATTACGTTCTAGTTTCTTTTAATAGAATGTGTTTTAAAATATTATGTTTAAGGTTTATTTTATCTTAAAATATAATATTTACCCTTAATGAGTGTCACGAACCAGCCCGGGTGGACCCTGAACCGGTCACCCGAGCCGGTCCGCGGCAAGTCCCGAGGGGCGTTCCCGATCCCCCCATGATGTCAACTAGTGTCGGGCATTAAAAATTTCAATCGCTGGGAATGATTTCAGCCCAAACTAAAAACAGGATCAAAAGAACGAATATAAACTAAAAAAACAGACAAAAACTAAAGACGTAAACAAAAGTACTCCACGACATACCTCCATGTGACCTCGCAGGTCACCACCCAACTACAACCAACGTCGCTCCCACACTAAGCGACTCAGGCCAAGAAAACCTGAATACAAGGAACCTGCAACTGAAATGGTAAAAGATAGGCGTGAGCACAAAAGAACTCAGTAGGTGAGCCCCACATCAAATCCCAAAGCACTGCCAGTAAGTAAAGAATCTACATTTCAATGTTTGAACTACAATGTATAAAAGTAAGCTTTCATAATTCTTTACTTGAAAATCAAACACATGACATTTCCATTATTCTTTTTCCAAAGTTGGTTTCCTTTAATTAGTTTTAAACTTATTATAAAAAGAAACGTGTTACATTTTCAAATATTACACAAAGAGGATAAAGTATTTACATTTGAAAACCATTTTTTTGATGTCTAACAGTATAGGCTGTGAAGGATGACTGAAAGTAAAAAATCAGGGAAAACAAGTGCAAGTAGGGGTAAACAAGCAAGGAAAACCAAGTGCAAGTAAAAATAAACCAGAAGTTATCAGGAATAACCATGGGCGATCCTAAACATCCCTAGAAAACCCCTGGATGTACTCGGGTTCAGACTACCTGCTGGCGTGGTACTCCATAGTCAATAACCAACTAACCGCCCTAATACCCAACTAGTGGCACATCCCTCCTGGCCTATCCACAACTCCAGAGGGTACTAACCCGTCTAATCAGGGTTAGTAAGCAACCGTCACTCGATAATCTACAAGACGCCCAGGAACCCATGGTGGTTTTAGTAACACTGTGTAACTGGGAGACCCTCGCACGCGTGACTCATATCACCGCACATGCCAACCCCTTACACGGACATCGCTACACGACAACCCTGGAAGGGAAGTCTCCCTGTAGAGATGCCCTCATAAGTACGTATATATATAGATATATATATGTATAATCACTTCACATTTAATAAAGTGCCATCCGGGCCACCACATCATTTACATTTAGACCAATTAATATCAAAGCATTACTAAAGTATATGACACATGTCATTTAGTTGAAAACTAGGAACACCCTTAGAACTTCATTTGAGACACTCAAATCATCATATTAAACCTGAAAGACATTGGTATCACAAGTAAAAATCATTTTCCCAACTTCCAAATGCACCCCACTTTTATCAAGAGCCAAACGAGCCTTTAATCACTTTTGAATGAACACTATTTCTCAAATTAAATCCAAACGTTTAATCATGCGTCAAGAAAACCATTTTTCCAACAACCAAGAACCACACTTAAGTTTCCAAAAAAAGAAAGTTTAAAGGTTACACGACATTTCCTCTAATCAAAGTTCTAAGAAAAACACCATTTTTCATAACCAATACACCTGCCATTTTACACACACCAAAACCGTTTCAAAACCCAATTCAACATGATCATCATATTTCATAATGAACTCATTTAGTAGTATCATCAGGAATACATACACAGTTAAAACCAAGAAAAAATACTTCCACTGAAATGCTAGAAATAATCAGAGCAAACCACATTATAAGTTACTACTTAATAATACTTTTAAATCTACTGAAACACCATAAAAGACGAGGTATAAATAAATTCTAAATTTAAAGGAAAGTGCAAAGGGAGACCAACCTCAAGACACAGCTTGGAAAGAAAATGACACGGCGCAAAACTCTCGTTGCGTAATGGTCGCACCGTATTGCGTCGTCAAACCGGTCCTAAAACAAAATACCGTTAAAGAGGCTCCATAATAATTATAACACACTAATAATAATAGTAATAACAATAATATTGACGTAAAAATAACAATGGTGATAAAAATAACATAATAATAATAATAACATAATATAATAATAATAATAATATAATAATAATAATAACAATCATAATATGACACAATTATAATATCATCATAATCATAATAGCAATATTAATATAATATAATAATAGCATAATCATAATAAAAATGACAACAACATAATAATACAATAATAATGATAATAACATAATAACATAATAATATCAATAATAATTTAATAATAATAATAATATTAGCATAACCACAATATAATGCTAATATCAACATTCTATTAATAATAACATAATCATAATGATAATAGTATATTAATAATAATAATAATAATTATAATAATATGATAATAATTAAAATAATAATAAATATAATAATAATAATAATAATATGATAATAATTAAAATAATAATAAATATAATATTAATAATAATAATAATGATGACAATAATATAGTATTAATAATAATAACCTAGTAATAATTATAAAAATATTAATAATAATATTAACATCATAATAACAACAATAATAATAGTATAATAATAATAATGGTAACATAATAATAATTATTATTATAAAATGAAACATAAATAAATAAATAAATAAATAAATGAAAATCACATGCAGGGGTGAGGGAGGAGGCCAGGCAGGAGGAGCTGGGTGCGGCCGGCGGTTCGGCAGGAGGGTGCACCGGTGACGGGGTGGCCGGACGGGTGGAGGTGGCAGGGCGCGGTGACGGAGGGAGGCCGGGACTGGGGGAGATGGAGCCGGGACATGGGAAGAGGGAGCTGGGACGGCGGCGGCAGGGAGCAGGGAGGGCGGTGTGGTGGCCGGATAGAGGGAGAGGTGAGGCCGACGGTGCGGGCCGCCGGAGAGGGAGCACGCCGGGGATGAGCGGGAGCGGGGTCAGACAGGGGGTCGCCGGAGGGAGCTGCATCAGCCAGAAGGAGGTGGGGAGCGGGGCGGAGCGTCGGAGGGCCGACAGTGGCTTGGATGGGTGCGGCCGCGCGGAGTAAGCCGGCGCGGCGGAGGGGAGGACGGCGCGGGACCGCGGGCGCCGGAGGTCCGGAGTGGGGGGCGCGGCCGGCCGAACCAGAAGGGGGGGAGAGAAAAATAGTGGGGGAGAGAGGAGCGGGGTGAGGGGAGAGTGGCGGCTGGGTAGGATAGGGTTAGATAAGGTTTTAGGTTTATAATATATATATATATATATATATGTGATAATAATAATAATAATAATAATAATAAATAATGAAAAAGGAAATAATAATAATACTAATAATATGATAAATTAATTAAATAAATCAAATCAAATCTTAATAATAAGAATAAGTCTTTATAAAAATAGTAAAGCATTATAATAATAATAATAATAAAAATTAGATAATTATAATAATAATTATTATAACCAAAATATTTAAAATAATAAAACCATTTTAAAAAAATAACACACACAAGTATATACCTATATACATATATATATATATCTATATATAGATATATATATATATATACATACCTATATACAAACACATAAACATAGACATGATAACCATATATATATTCTTATATAGACATAACACATATAATCATATATATATACCTATATAGACATATGTATATATATACATACATATACACATGTATAAACATATATACAATAAAAATAACTACAATAATAATAACACATCTTTAATGGTATTAATAATAGAATACCAACATCAAAATTATAATACTTAAAACGCCGGGTGGACACACTATCACCCGGGCTGAACACACGGTCACCGCTAACGATGCGGTGATCGCGCACCGGCGCGAAACCACCCACGCAATTAATCTTCGAAAAATTTAAACCGGGACCAAGAAAGGAGAAAAATTACGGACGTCCGCGGTCGGGGTGTGACAATTCTCCCCACCACAGACACTTTCTGCCCCCAGAAAGTCACCAGGCCACAAGTCAGCCAAAAACCATGTCTATGCCCAAACAGAACTAAAGGAACTGAAGAAAACTTAGATTCTCGGGGATGACCTTACTTTACACAGGTCACACCCGACCGATTCAAGAGAAAACTGAGGTCCGAGGTTGAGGGGAGAACACGAAGGGGTTCTCCCCACCACAAGAGCTCAACTTGTGTAGGAAAGTTGACCATCTAAATAGAAAACCATAGGAAAAAGGGGGGTTCGACGTGGGAACTCCCAACCGGTTTTAAACCAACTCTTATAGCACGAGTGTAAAACAACACCTTCGTCGAAACGTTGAACACATGACTAGAGTCAACAACTTCAACACTAGGAACAACCCACAGAAAGGACTTAACCGAACAATGAATCAGAAACATGACCCATTGAAGTCCACAAAACATAACCACATCCGATAACATAACTACAACGAGGTCAACCCAAACAAGGATCAAACAAACTATTAAGAAGGACACACGATTCAGAATATCAGCTCCACATGACAAGTCTGCTTAGATTATCATAGAACGAGTCCATCATAACTTTATGGAAAACCCACGCATTTACAACACTGTTGAAACCTCAATAGCAGGGAAACAAATATAAAAAAGTTTTTAATTGTTCCACCATCAATATGGAAAACCTAACCTAGACTAAGGCTTCAAAACCCTGGGAACTTGTGACTGTGCGCGAGCTTCACCCTGAGACTTGTGGCTGGGGCTCTGATGGCTGAAGCATCTTCTGCCTCATAGTCAGGTACTGACATTCTCCCATCACAGCGTCCCCTTCAAGCGACGCTTCCTACAAAACTTCTCTAGATGACCCAGACGGCTGCATCGATGACACGTCTTCGGAGGGTTGCGACAAGATGGCTTTAAATGCCCGAAACAACCACACTAATAGCATACCTTTGAATAATCTGATGAACCGGAAGCTGGGACCAAGGGGGATAACTCTTGAAAAACAGGTATCTCTGGCGTATTTTCCACACCAGAGGGGGAACTCCTTCAAAGAACAGGGGACGCTGAAGTATTAACTACCCGCACACCAGAAACCAGCTCAGCCAGGAATGCTTGCTCTACCAGCTTCTCGAAACCATGGTCTTTAGAAGGGAGGACACGCTCCATGATCTCTGGACGAAGACCCCCAGTGAAAAGAGAGACCTTAATGAGTTCATGCGACGCTACCTCTGGAGAAAAGGTAATCAGTTCCTTGAAATGGTCAACATGTGTCTTCACAGTCCGTTGGCCTTGTTGAATATGCACAAGCTCTCTCTTTTTCTCCAGCTTCACTTCCTCAGGTACAAACCTTTGGATGAAAACGATTTTACAGACATCCCACGTCATTTCACCTTGCGTTAACGGTGGGTAACCATCTTCCACTGGTCCAGAGCTGGACCCTCAAACAACCCCATAATTTCACGAACCTTAACATTATCGGGAGTTCCCAACGTTCTAAAGACATGCTCCACTTCCTTGAGCCATTTCACTGCCTCTAGCGGACCCCGATCACCATGGAGAATGGGAAAAGTCCGAGGAGGACCAGAAACTGGGAATGACTTATCTGAATCCTTAGATGCCTTTCTAGGCGGCATTTCCTGAGAGATATTTAAATCACAATTTCCAAAACCAATATCAAACTGAAGCGACATCAATAAAAGCGCCTTCATAACAAACAGTCAGCACAAGACCGAACAAATGCAAACACAACCCAAAATAAAATCTCCTTTTTAAAATCTCATTTTTATTTTAGACATTAAAACCACCCTCTTTCAAGACTGCTTTCCAAAACCAATCCATTTTCAAACCAAAAACTTTCCAAAACCATTTCTCCTTTAAAACCAATTTATAAAACAAGGTCAAGCCTTTAATTTCAAATACACACCCAGATAATCTCATGAACCATTGCACATGTCTTCATCCACTATACAATAATACTCGCACCAACACGCATTTCTTTCCATACATTCTAACACATGTGCAAACGTTCATAAAGAGGACCTGAGGTTTCACCCCAAATCATTCTTAACCAACTCCAAGCAAAAAACAGATTTTTCAAATCAATAGATTTTAGTTTTAAAACCCATTTTATACATTTAAAGTCCTTTAAAAGAAACCAGTCCATTTTTCAAAACCCTTTTTCATTTCCAACAACGTATTTACACAGGCCAAAACAAAAGCAGCATCCAAATTTACATCAACCACTAGAGTGAGGGACTAGTAGTCACGCTCAACCTGGCGACATGGTAGTGGGCCATGTCCCAAGCCAGCATCGACCACTAGGAGGAATTCAAACCGTGTACTCAGACTCCACATGGGTCACTACTCCATGTTAAATCATGACGTAACGTCGGTTTGCCTCCGTTGTCATCTCTCAATCCAAAACAAACCAGAAAGAGATAAAGACACAATTCCCGGACTAACCCTGGCGACTCGAGGTGTGGGACGGGCGAGGGTTCATGACGTCCTTCCCGTACCTACCTCTCGGGTCCCGACAGTCCTAATCTCAACCTACCAGACAACCCAAATTTCAAGAACCAGCTCTAATACCATTTTGTCACGAACCAGCCCGGGTCGACCCTGAACAGGTCACCCGAGCCGATCCGCGGCAAGTCCTGAGGGGCGTTCCAGATCCCCCCGGGATGGCAACTAGTGTCAGGCATTAAGAATTTCAATAGCTGGGAACGATTTCAGCCCAAACAAAAAACAGGATCAAAAGAACGAATATAAACTAAAAAAATAGACAAACACTAAAGACATAAACAAAACTACTCCACGACATACCTCCACGTGACCCCGCAGGTCACCACCCAACTACAACCAACGTCGCTCCCACACTGAGCGACTCAGGCCAAGAAAACTTGAACACAAGGAACCTGCAACTAAAATGCAAACAGATATGCGTGAGCACAAAAGTACTCAGTAGGTGAGCCGCACATCAAATCCCAAAGCACTGCCAGTAAGTAAAGAATCTACATATTCCAGGTTTGAACTACAATGTATAAAAGTAATCTTTCATAATGCATTACTTGAAAATCAAACACAAGACATTTCCATTATTCTTTTTCGAAAGATGGTTCCCTTTCATTAGTTTTAAACTCATTCTAAAAAGCAACGTGTTACATTTTCAAATCTTACACAAAGAGGATAAAGTATTTTCATTTGAAAACCATTTTTCCGAAGTCTAACAGTATAGGCTGTGAAGGATGACTGAAAGTAAACAAGTAGGGAAAACAGGTGCATGTAAGGGTAAACAAGAAAGGAAAACCAATTGCAAGTAAAAATAAACCAGAAGTTATCAGCAATAACCATGGGTGATCCTAAACATCCCTAGAAAACCCCTGGACGTACTCGGGTTCAGACTACCTGCCGGTGTCGTACTCCATAGTCAATAACCAACTGGCCGCCCTAATAGCCAACCAGTGGCACATTCCTCCTGGCCTGTCCACAACTCCAGGGGGTACTAACCCGTCTAATCTGGGTTAGCAAGCAACCGTCACTCGATAATCTACAAGACGCCTAGGAACCCATGGTGGTTTTAGTAACACTGTGTAAGTGGGAGACCCTCGCACGCGTGACTCATCTCACTGCACCTGCCAACCCCTTACACGGACATCGCTACACGACAACCCTCGAAGGGAAGTCCCCCTGTAGAGATGCCCTCATAAGTACGTATATATATTGATATATATATGTATAATCATTTCACATTTAATAAAGTGCCAACTGGGCCGCCACATCATTTACATTTAGGCCATTTAATATCAAAGCATTTCTAAAGTATATGACACACGTCATTTCATTGAAAACTAGGAACACCCTTAGAAAATCATTTGAGACACTCAAATCATCATATTAAACCTGAAAGACGTTGGTATCACAAGTAAAAATCATTTTCCCAACTTCCAAACGCACCCCACTTTTATCAAGAGCTAAACGGGCCTTTAATCACTTTTGAATGAACACTATTTCTCAAATGAAATCCAAACGTTTAATCATGCATCAAGAAAACCATTTTTCCAACAACCAAGAACCACACTTAAGTTTCCAAAAAAAAGAATGTTTAAAGGTCACGCGACATTTCCTCTAATTAAAGTTCTAAGAAAAACACCATTTTCCATAACCAATACACCTGCCATTTTACACACACCAAAACCGTTTCAAAACCCAATTCAACATGATCTTCATATTTCATAATGAACTCATTTATTAGTATCATCAGGAAAACGTACATAGTTAAAACCAAGAAAAAATACTTCCACTGAAATTCTAGAAATAAGCAGAGAAAACCACATTATAAGTTACTACTTAATAATACTTTTAAATCTACTGAAACACCATAAAAGACAAGGGATAAATAAATTCTAAATTTAATGGCAAGTGCAAAGGGAGACCTACCTCAAGACGCAGCTCGGAACAAAAACGACATGGCGAAAAACTCTCGTTGCATAAAGGTCGCACTGTATTGCGCCATCAAACCGGTCCTAAAACAATAGACCATTAAACATACTAAATAATAATTATAACACACTAATAATAATAGTAATAACAACAATTTTAACGTAAAAATAACAATGGTGATAACAATAACATAATAATAATAATAACATAATATAATAATAATAATAATATAATAATAATAATAACAATCATAATATGGCACAATTATAATATCATCATAATCATAATAGCAATATTAATATAATATAATAATAGCATAATCATAATAATAATGAAAACAACACAATAATACAATAATAATGATAATAACATAATAACATAATAATATCAATAATGTTTTAATAATAATAATAATATTAGCATAACCACAATATAATGCTAATATCAACATTCTATTAATAATAACATAATCATAATGATAATAGTATATTAATAATAAATATAATAATAATAATGATAATAATATGATAATAATTAAAATAATAATAAATATAATAATAATAATAATAATAATAATAATGATAATAATATGATATTAATTAAAATAATAATAAATATATTAATAATAATAATAATAATAATGATGATAAAAATATAGTATTAATAATAATAACCTAGTAATAATTATAATAATATTAATAATAATATGAACATAATAATAACAGTAATAATAATAGTATAATAATAATAATGGTAACATAATAATAATAATTATTATAAAACGAAACATAAATAAATAAATAAATAAATAAAAGAAACTCACATGCATGGGTGAGGGAGGAGGCCGGGAAGGAGGAGCTGGGTGCGGCCGGCGGTTCGACAGGAGGGTGCGCCGGCGACGGGGTGGCCGGACGGGTGGAGGCGGCAGGGCGCGACGATGGAGGGAGGCCGGGACAGGGGGAGAGGGAGCTGGGACGGTGGCGGCAAGGAGCCAGGAGGGTGGTGCAGAGGCCGGACAAAGGGAGAGGTGAGGCTGGTGGTGCGGGCCGCCGGAGAGGGAGTGCGCTGGGGCTGAGTGGGAGCGGGGTCAGACAGGGGGTTGCCGGAGGGAGCCGCAGCAGCCAGAAGGAGGTGGGGAGCGGGGCTGAGCATAGGAGAGCCAGGAGTGGCTTGGCTGGGTGCAGCCACACGGAGGAAGCCGGCGCGGCGGAGGGGAGGACGGCGCGGGGCCGCTGGCGCCGGAGGTCGGGAGTGGGGGCGCGGCCGGCCGAACCAGAAGGGGGGGGGGGGAGAGAAAAACGTGGGGGGGGAGAGGAGAGAGGTGAGGGGAGAGTGGCGGCTGGGTAGGTTAGGGTTAGATAAGGTTTTAGGTTTATAATATATATATATATATGATAATATTAATAATAATAATAATAATAATAATGAAAAAGGAAATAATAATAATACTAATAATATGATAAATTAATTAAATAAATAAAATCAAATCTTAATAATAATAATAAGACTTTATAAAAATATTAAAAATTTATAATAATAATAAAAATAAAAATTAGATAATTATAATAATAATTATTATAACCAAAATATTTAAAATAATAAAACCATTTTAAAAAAATAACACACACAAGTATAAACCTATATACATATATATATCTATATATAGATCTATAGATATATATATATACATACCTATATACAAACACATAAATATAGACACGATAACCATATATATATATATACTTATATAGACATAACACATATAAGCATATATATATACCTATATAGACATATGTATATATATACATACATATACACATGTATAAACATATATACAATAAAAATAACTACAATAATAATAACACATCTTTAATGGTATTAATAATAGAATAACAACATCAAAATTATAATACATAAAACGCCGGGTGGACACACTGTCACCCGGGCTGAACACACGGTCACCGCTAACGAGGCGGTGACCGCGCACCGGCGCGAAACCGCCAACGCAGTTAATCTTCGAAAAATTTAAACCGGGACCAAGAAAGGAGAAAAATTACGGACGTCCGCTGTCGGGGTGTGTCAATGAGCATCTGATATCACCCCTTATTGTGTTTCATTTTCCCACGACATGAAAAGTTATATTATTATTGACTTATAAGGATAATCTTAGAGTGGTGGTTGTTCCCAGTGGATCATTTATGTTGTTCTTATTTTCAAGTTGTAATGTGAAACATATGTAAGTATCTTATTTCAAAAATCTACTAAACTACATGGTACTTCGGGATTCATATTCATTGTTTATATGACAATGTAGTTAAATAAGGCATCGGTTTTGGGAAACTGGGGTCGGGTTCATACAAAACAAATGGTTTGGAGTTATTTATTGTATTTATTTCATTATATATGTTACATCAATGTCTTTTTAGTTAGAAATTTATAGATTATATTAATAATAAGACCACGAAGAACATCTCCTCACATAGGAATTTGAATATAAGGAAAGGAATATGGTTTGAATATATATCAATGATTGAATTAAAATTATTGTATACACTAGGGATTGGAAATTATATATAAATTCAAGGGTTAGAAATTAAGATTCTCATATGGATAAATAGGCTTTGGATCAATGGAATAATATGTTCATCATAGTAGGTATGTATGCTTGTAGATTAGACAGAATAATGTATTGTTGTTTTTTTATTTCCCATTTCTATTATTATTTATTTAGTATATATGGTTTTAAATGATAAAACATATGATTTGGAATATGTTACCATGTGTCAAAATTTCAATGGTGGGGAGATCATTGATGTATCGAGATGGATGAGTGTTTATTGTGATTGTTTAAAAAATAAATAGATTTTTATTAGTAATATATGGTAGAGATTATTAGTTTATTCCATCATTTAAGATACAATTTCCATCCTAGAAAATAGAAAAAATAATAAATCATTGAATGTATAGTTATGGTGGGTTGAAATTAAAAATCATATAGTGAAGCATGTCATGTGATGTGTCACCTATCATCATGTCAAGCGATTAAATAAACAGTTAACTATTATGTTATAGAATTTACTGATGCCCTTATGTAAATGTTATCAGATTGCCAGGTATTTTTTAACAGGTAAACTGAAGATGTTTTTGAAATGCTATTCCATAGGTGTCAATGTGGATATCCTAACAATATTTACAAACATCATCCATACTAATGATACTAAATAGGTGGAAGACATATTCAAACTCTATCTTTGGGAAATTATAAAAATTCACAAAATTCAAATCTCGACTGTATCTAACTGAGACCACATGTTCAAATTTCATATTTTGAAATCATTACTTCAATCCCTTGGAACCCAATTGTATTTATGAATGGCATATCATCCTCAAATATATTGACAATCTTAGAGGATAATTCAATCAAATGAGTATTTTCTTCGGCCGTGTGTAATGGATTTTGGTGCCTCTAATCATACACTATTTATATATTAATCATACAATATGTTTTATCATTACTTGATATATATGGGTCATTTTGCAGAATTGTATGTCTCCCATTTTTATTCTCTAAATTTTATGATATGGAATGTGGGGATACTTCACTAATTGGAACATGAATTCTTCTAGTGACAACAGAGATGATTCAAAGGATTAGAAAAATAATAGTTACATCACAATGTTTTCATATGTAATATGGGGATCAAATTTGGAGACCATTTTAGATTAATGTATAGGATCATGTTTTCATGATAATATCTCCCATGCTTGGACATCATAGTTATTGTTAGTATTTATTTTTTTACCATAGTAAAAGGGCCATTTGTGACACTTGAATGACTTAGTGATGTGGTATATAAGATGGATTTTCATCCAAGGTTAACTTTTGTGAATAATTTGTATCATTTATAAAAATTAAAAAATATCAATATGATCATGACCATGTGATTTAATGTGATCACATTTACCATTAGAAAAATTCTACATTGATTAATCTTCTATTACAAGCTATGGATATGAATTTGATTCTCTTGAATTTGAAAATGCATCAGTCTAGAATGGGTTTTGCGGAATGATTGTTGGATTACGAATGAAATGTTGGACAATGATAAAAAAATGTTATGTTAATCGACAGAACTCTTCCTGGACACCACAAAATTTTACATTAAATGGACGAAAAGCATAATGGTTGGGATAATTTTATACCACCTATTTGTGGTACATGACAATAATTTTATTTATATCCCTTAAATAATGATTGGATTTTGTTTTGGTAAATATAAAGATGTTTTGACCTGTTTTCAAGGTTTTTCATGTGGATAATGGTTTTCCACTATTTGTATAAATTGTTCCTACCCCCTAGAAAATATGAAATATGTTTTTGTAGTCACCTGGATAGCACAAAGTTGGTGCACAATTTTTTTGAAATATGTAAGTGACTAGGTGAAACAATACAATGTGAAACAGAGGGAAATGTTTTATTGGAACACAATTTTTCAAAAATTGAGAAACAATCAAGTGAGGGGTTTTATTGAGATAGTATCACATCACATTTGGCACATGGTTTTCTGAAATGTGTTTCTTAACCATGAAATATATATTTGACAGCCCAAAAATCATGATTGTATACAAAATTAACAAATAGATCCCACATTAATCCACAATAATCCATAGATCCTAAATTATTTTTCTCCATATGAATGTGATATGACCCCCTTAATTTTGAATTAAATTCATAGGAATTTTAATGTGAAGTATATACCAGGATATATTAGTAAGTCATTGTTATTCACAGTTCTTTGTAGATCATATATACTTCTCTTCCATGAACCTATAGATAGATTTTATAGAGGAATGATTTATATTTTATTATGAAAATAATTATGAATAATGATTGAAATAGTTGAAGGGAATAATATTCACTCCCAAATCTATAAATCATATTACCATTATTCAATTACACCAAATATAGAGAGGCGGTCAGCTTCTCTCTAATCCACAAATGGCATTGAAACCTGAGTATTAGATTTAATTGAATGAATTTTATGGGATTTATTTGATGTATATGTGTAATTATTTAAGTGAAAAATTGTTTGGGTTAGTAATTTGAGATATTCGAAATTGAATAGTTTCCTAAAAAATTTATTGGAGAAAATTTTAAAATGAAAATTTTAAAATTAATTATTTGTTTTTAAAGATGAATTTATTTAATTATTTAATGAATTAATGGTTTGATGTTGAATTTTGTTTCCTAGAATTTATTTTATATGATTTTAGGGAATTCATATATGTAACCCTATGTAAGGGGTGTGTTATACTGGATAACCTAGTATTTATCACCATATGACAACTTGGTGGATCGAAAAGATACAACTCGTGAGTGTGGATCTGTCACATGGGAATTCATGGGTGTCTGTTAGGACATGGTTATAAATATTAAATATAATATATAATTAGATTACACATGTATAATAGTAGTTACTTGGGAAATGTTTACTATTTAGATATAAACTATTTTAACTATATTAAAATATATTATATAATATGTACAAACCGATGTATGTCTCTGGAGATGTCCTACTATTATTGGAATACCCCCCTATGTGGGATCTTCTTAATGTTTGAAGATTTCATATATTGGGATACATGGAAAATAATGGTGTCATACTTTTAGTGTGACTCATTGTGATATCCATTTAAGAAAATCTATTGTGGGATAATTGATCTTACTCATATGAAATCTGATATTATTTCTTCATGACTTACTGTAACACCCCATGTTTTTGTGAAAAACATTTAAACTAATTTAATACTACTTAAAATGTCTTTTTTTACAGAACATGTCATTTATTTTAAAATATATGATACTAAAAATTTGTTCATTTGATACACGCAACACCATGCTTATCTTGTATTATACACAGTAATATGTTTTAATGATATGCCCAATATTATTAAAATGTTATTATTTATTAAGACATCTATCATTAAATTGTTGGATTTTTGGGTATTAATAAGATTAACTATATTATGAAAATATAGTTTATACATGTATATAGAGTCAATTATTTTGGAAAAAATCAATTCAAAATGAAAATGATACCATTTTGTAAAATAAAATGAAAACATTCTATGAAAAAACATTTTTAATGTGCACAAGTGTTTTTTATCAATAAATTAATCAAATAAAACTTAATGAATTATAATAGTTAAATTTATTTATATAATATATTGAAACATAAGTTAAACATTCATCTTATTATATTTCTAAATAAGTAAGATTAAATCCAATTTAACGATTAAACATGTATTTTTTAGAAAAGTAGTTTTGTTAATTTTTTTAAAAATATAGTAATAAATTTATTGAATCTTTTAGAATATTAATTTCATAAAATAAATGTTATTTTTTAATTCATAATGTCAGTATTATTTATTTTTTATTTTGGGTACTTTCTTGAAAGGTATCATTTTTTGTGAAAACTCAAACATAGATACTTTTAACTAAAAATTTTATTTTTTTTAAATAATTTTTAATGTTAAATTAAAATTCATATTTTTTTTAAAATATCATTTGATAAATGATACATCAATTAATAAATTTTATATAATTGAAATCTATTTATAATTGAATTTGATATAAATCATTTCAAGCTTTTGATAATTTCCTCTTGAAAACCCTATGTTCTCATCCCATATTTTGAATTTTTTTATATTAAATTTTTACACACATGCTAGTAAAAGTGAAAATTTGAATTGTATATATGGAAATATCATAATTATTAGTTTCTAATAATATCAAAATAATTTTAGACCAAAATGAATAGTGAATGTTTTAAAAATTATTTACCATGATTACAGTAAAAAATAGATTAACCTGGGGTTAAACTATAATGATTATGGTAAAAATTGACCGAAACCTGGTCTGATAACCATTTTCATGCAATATATAAACCATTATTTCCATAAGATCAATTTTTATTACTTTTTAAGAAACTTATCATTAACTGTATCTAATATATTATTGTTAGTAAAGGGAAATCATCTTCCTTGTTGTTAATATGTATAAATCCTATCGATAGAGAAAGAAATTACATGTCAATAGTTATATATATTATTTACCAAAATAAATGTATTTTTATCATGATAAGTTAATCTCAATATTTTTATGTGAAATAATTGTACTAAATCCTTATGATACACCAACACTGTAGTTATTTCTTTAACAATTTGTTAAAATATATGCTACTAAATATATTAAATGTGAAAAAATTGAATATATTATTTTTTCCATAAATTTTATAATTATATATATAATAGTTAAATTTTTTTAAGTCACTAATTTAAATTCCATCCTTGTAATGATTTTTTTAATTCAGAATAAATAAATAATGTCAAAATTTTCATTAAGGTAATTTTATAATAAATTATTTTTTATGAAATGATTTTAAACCAATATAAGTACTATGAAATTAAAAGTGCTTATTAAATATTAAAATATATGAATAATTTTCCAATAATTGACATTAATTTCTTTTCTAATTTATATATTTACCCCTAAGTAGTAAAAAATCTATTAGTGTGGTTATGTTTAAAGTGGTGTGTTTCAATGTTACTTGTGATTGTGTTAAATTTATTCCCCAACAGAGAAAAAAATTTTAACTTATAAATTATTTATAAAACATATAATGATTTTTTACAAATTATATAATTACTATCACATTAAATTATTAATAAAGTATCAATTACCTAAGACAGAAAACAATTGTCTATAGTGAGAAAATGGTACAAATAGGGAAACATGGATAGTAAAGAAAGAAATATTTAAACAATTTCTTTCAATTTTTTATGGAGGTTTGGAATGAGAATATAATCTATAAAAAAATTTAATTATCAGGTTAATATCTATTTTATGAATGGAAGACATATGAATAGTGAATCTATTTTGGAATTTATAGAAATTTCACTACTCCTCAACTATAAAAGGGAACTCACTTTCCTCTCTTCCTCGCACCATCATGCCTCATTGGGTTTCCCCATAATGGTACAAATAAATTTACAAAATTATTTATCTCGACCTTGTAGACTTTTTTTGGTAAGAAATCATTCTTAGGAAGGTTTTAGTTAAATACAATGGATAATACTTGTTGAAAAGGTAGTGTTCTTCAATGAGAATCTTTATTTTATTTGTTTCTCTGCCTAATTTAATTCAAATAATATCATGATTATATAATATCCCTAGAGTATTAAATATTATTATTTGTTGAAATTTTACTCTAATTACATAAATCCATATCCATATCAATAAAAGGTGTTACAAAATATTCATTTGTGTGTACGACGCTCTACCGCCTCCGGAACTGATGCCATTAGTTTTCCCATTACCTCCTCCATAGCTGTGAATAATGATAAATTTATATTTTATAAATGATATATATTATATATTAGGTATTTTTGGTTTTATAATTATTATATCCCACATACCATATTTTATTCCCCATTTTGGGAATGTGATAATGTAATTCGTGTTTATAGCAGACTATCACCTTGCAAATCGATGTGATTTCTTCATGTTATATGTTAGATGTATTAATGTCATGATTAAAAAAATATTTGAACAATATTTCATAAAAGTAATATTGGAATGATAATATATAAATATTTCTTTCATTTAAGTTTGATTCATTCAATATGATTTGAAATTGATAACCAAGTTTATCCGTACGTAGGACATGTAATCTCTATAAATATTGTTCTTGTTTTCTAAACACCATATTTAATGTATTACAATAAATAAAAATATAATTTATATATATGATGTTAATATTATTTTTTAAAATCTTATGATTATGAAATCAATACCAATGGGATATTACCAAAAATAAATACTCCTAACATACACGACAAATAGAGTAGTTGTTCACTAACACAAGTCTTTAGCATGAAATTATTAATAAATGGTCAGAAAAAGATAATTAGAAAGTATTATATGGTATGTTATATATGAATGTGGTTATATAGTTTATTTATAATAAAAATATATTTATTATAAATAATTTTCAATGTGTATGATGAAGGACCTGTCTTTAAGTAATGGGATTTCTAGTCTCAAAATTATATTGTAGAGACAAATGCCATATTCATCACATGTTTCTTTTATGTGTTTTATATACTACCCTATTACATGATATACACGGAATATCTATAATTTTATTATAATTAAGGATTCTATTGATGATATTTTTTCATGGGTATTACAATTGAAAATATACTGATGTAGTAATGGATTTTTGTCTCAATTAAACTTCGTTGAGGTGTAAGTTATTTTAGGAACATATATTATTTAACAAAGTTTCTATGATGAAAATGTTACATGCAATATCATGCATTTATTTATCTCAATTCTTTTTTAAGAGTAATTTATTTTAATTCCTTCATGTAGTTGTTTTTTTATAGTATCCATAATGGATAGATTTTATGTTACAACCTCATTGTTTATTTGGATTATTTATGATTATGTTTCCAATGATTAAATTCTATGAATCATCTATCAAGATACTCATAAATCGTCTCAAAATTTGGTAATTTCCTAAGAATAAAGTTTTCAGATAATTTTCCTCTCTATTATTACTCAAGACTTCAAGGAATAAATATATCATTAAAAATCATATTTTTATTCAAAACAATTTTTCATCCAAAACTATTTTTTCTAAAAATAAATCAAATTTTTTAAAAATTAATTTAAAATTATATCATTATAAAATTTTTACCATTGTTTTTCATTATAAAATTTTTTCAAAATGAATAATAATTCATCATTAAAACAATTCATGTTTGTATTTTACATAAAATGTGAAATAATTCATTTTTTAAAAAATTCATTACATGAATAACATTTACCTCTATGATTACCACTCAATGATTTCAATCATCCCTTCAAATGAAGAATGATTCATTTCAAAGAAAATTTTTGCCTTAATATTTGTTAAATTTTATGATTTTTATTAAGTTTTTTCAAAATGATATTATTTTAAAAATGTTTTATGTTTTTTAGAATGAATTACAAATTTGAAAAGAAATTTTCCTCAAAAATTGTATTTCATAACAATTAAATATTCGTTATAATTTACCAAAGTTGTTTTCAAATTTGGTGGATTTTCATGATATTTTAAAATTTAAATAATAGAATAATAGTTATTTTCTTTATGAAACGATCCAAATGAAAATTTATAATAATTTTCACAGTATAATCACATAATTTGAGGGAAGTTCTTCATTACTGGGGATACGATCCAAGGAAACCATTTTAATTCCCTCTATGAATCATTTATGGATATCATGACATGTTTTTTATGAATGTTTTTTTCTCTTCGATGTGTTATACTGGGATAAAATTTTTATGTAACAAAACTCTTTCTAGATGTTATGTTATGATCAAATAATTAAATGATTATGAAACATGTCTATTTTCCACGTGCTATGATATTGTGAAATGATTATGAAAACAATATAATTTAAGGGGTTTCGAAATGATGAATGTTTTATGCTCATATGACACAAATTTGTATGATTTTCATAATGAGATGGTGGTTATGTTATAGAAAAGGATGGTGGATACATTATAACCAATGATAGGTGGGATGTATATCTCTCTATAATGAATTGGGTAATGATTTATATCTCATTTGATGAACATGACTAGATCATGGATTGAACATGGTTTAGTAAGGGACTTTTTCAAATATGATCAAATTGGGAGTGATCCAGGACTACTATTATGGTTTAGGGAGAAAACTCATTCAAAAATGTGGAATGAGAATCCCTTGGGTTTAGTGGTGTGTCATGATAAGGAGTTGTATCCATCCATGCACGAACCCTATTACATGTTAGAAATGTTATGTGTGAACCTGATTAAATGTTCACAATTTTTTGTTTGTACCTAGTCTCATGCCCATATTATTCTGATAGAGACAACATCAATTTACATAAACCATTGATTGAACCATTTTATATTTACACTTGTTTAATGTTTTATAAGTTGGTGTATAAGCAATATGTAGGGTCTCGATCTAATGTTATTCTCCCATGGCTCATTTTTTTTGATTCACTTGTGATTCATATCATTATTCCATCACTAATGAATATGATATTCATTGTGAAATATATGGTTTTAAAATTTTATGATGATATTCTCATACCCTAAATATTATTTTATTCTTTCATATGATCACATAATGAGATCTCTTATGTTTACCATTATTGAGAATCTGCTCTCACCCTTTCTTATTTTTCCATTCCCAGGTCATGAAGAAAAACTTTATATAGGGTATGTCTATGAGGAGTACTAATTGGGTTGATCCTTTTTGGAATGATTGGATATATTTCACTAGATTAAGTGATTGTGTTACAAGTTTCAAGTGGAACTAATACATTTTAGTCCTTACACTTGTGAGTATGTAAGGAATTAAATATTAAAATAAAATTATGTAATATCCATGTATGAATAACATATATTTCTATATATGCTATCATATGAAAGGTTTAGTTTTAATTTTGAATATAGATTGAGAAATCATTAGTGAAATATATAGTGATATATATACGGTTATTTCTAGTGATGTATTTATGGACAATTATAAGGATCAGTCAAAGTTTAATAAAATTTCATAGTATTTCGGTTAATGATAGAGCCATTGGATTCCACGAAATTACAAACCTATCATAATAATAATGGTATTTGTAGATCTAGAATATATTTACGTAGGCATAACAACCCTGAAATAACTATATTGATCTAGGCTTAATGGGGAAATGCCGCATGAAAACATGGGTTTATTCAAGTATTTTGACACTCCCATATGATATTATATAGGAATTTAGAACTCATCATAAACCATCTTAATGGAGTTAAATCAGTGATCACTATAAATGGACGATGATAAACCTAAGTTTTCTTTGATTAAAAAGGAGTAATAATTTAAACATCCTATATGTTATTTTTCATTATTTAATGGTTTTCAACCCTGAGTTTTTTCCATCACACTGTGCTTTTTGGTTCTATTAAATGGGGGTACTAGATTGAACAGGGTTAAAATTGAATGTGATTTATGATTTTATGATGAGATGTAAAATGGTATAATGACAAGAGTTAAGAACGTTATGATTATGTAAAATTAGTTTTTTAGGAAACTGATTAACATTATGAAAAATAATGAACTCTTAGTCTCTTAAAGTAAGAGAATGATAGAGTTTTGTGAGTGTTCTGGTAGTGGATGAAATGTCTATGAATTCCATGTAATTTTTTTTAAAAATAAATGGTATTACATCAAGGCCAGGCTCTATGAAAGAACATGATTCTATGGCCTGGAGTTGTGAGAATGTATTTTGGAACATTTCTTAAGGTTCATTAAATAAATGTGTGAGTAGGTTTTTCAAACAGTCAAATCGGTTCCCAGATCAAAAATCCAATGACACCGTATAACACAGAGTGTTGAGATTCTCCTAGGAAGGGCCTAACATTGACCGATATAGGTCGACCAAGAAAAGATAGGTTTCTTACTTTTTTCAATAAAAATAAAATAACATAATAAGATATTTTATTATATTTTATTCTTTATTATGTAGTGACTCATTAAACCCACAATGAAGATATGTGGAAAAAATGAATCCATTAATAAACCTCATTGAAGAGTCAGTGTAGAGGCAGTGCAATGTGGAATGCCTCTTCCATCATTAATTAAATAAGGATTCAGGGTTGATGATCAACCATGGAATTCCTCTAGAAAATGACAAAGGAGACCTCTCCAACAATGAATGTCGGTGAATCAAAATGTAGAGATGAAACATTGAAGAGTATATTTGGGACTAGAGATCGACAGACGACAACAAATGATCATCATCAACCGTTCCCTATTTCCCAAGTATGGGTTTAAATCTGTGTGATTTTTTTCCCCGTTCTTCCCTTATAAAAGAAGAAAATAGATCAAATCACTAACAACTTGATCCAATTATGTTTTCTTCTAGTGGGTTTGGTAATAAATATGTCTAGTCGATGTAGAGTATAAGATGTGTGGTGATTGATTTATACTTTATGGCCCCACTAAGAAGAATAGATTTGGGCCAAATTAATCAAATTCATAGATTGTTTGTTGGGTGTTCTTTGTGATCCCCTCTATCTCTCTATTAATTTTACTTGCTGACGGACCCACAAGGTCATGTCAAATCTTTTCTAGGGGTTTAAAAATTGGTCACACCCCCGGAGTTATGGAAAAAATGGAGAAAAGTTTACTGTAGGGACAATGATAACCCAAGAAGCCCAAAGGTGAAAATGGATCAAGAAATTGACCACCAAAGCGAGTCTGATGTCTCGAGGATGAGATTGTGGGTGAGATGGCTCCAGCAGTAGTGACCACAGGTGGGAGGAAACTTTCCATGGATGCAAAGGATAAGGCAGAGGAGGGTGGTGGTGCCAACTGGCGCTGCATCAGTGTGGTCAATCTGTGGGTTATTTTCATTGCTAATCTGGACATACGGTACGCAGAGCACATGTGATAGAGGGAAGTGTCACACCTATCAATCCACATTCGGTACGAACTGGATGTGAGAATGCATCCAAGATGGTGGCAAAAACGGGACTTCCATTGCGGGTTGGTCCAGAGTAGAGAACCAGGCCGCTGGGCAGCCTGGGCTGGATGAGAAGTTGCCAACCATTTTTGGCCATGGATGATGGAAAGCTGGTCCACTGGGCGACCTGGCGGGGCAGTACCGGTCTGACCATGTCGGACCGGGTAAGAGAATGCAGACTGGGTCACTGGGCGACCTGTTGTGATGGACCCACAACTGAACCAGGTTTGGTCCTGCAAGACCCAATGGTCTTGGCCAATTGGCCCGGTCAGATTGGGTATGGTCGGCCAAACTTGGTCGAGTGATGTCGGACCCCCGGGTAGGTAGGTCGAGTTGTTCCGTCCATGTCGGACCAAACCCGATCACAACGAGCTCTAGATTACTAAAATGCCATTATCTTTTATACTAGGCGTCTGATTGATGTTCCCTTTCTGCCATTGGGACCCTTGATACGACACAGTCCATTTGGTATACTCTATGTGAGACTTCATGGAAGTTGAGATGCAACTTATGGCTTGAGAAGTACATTATATTGGAACCAAGCGTGCTATGAGAAGGAATCTGATGTCTGGCTATGACGTGAATCATATAAAGAGCAGATCTCAGTGGTCCAGTGGCCGAGAAGACCTTAGTGGTTTATTGGTAGAGGGGAACTCATTTGTCTAGTGGCTAAGAGAACCTCAGTGGTCTAGTACTAGAGAGGAACTATGTGGTCCAGTGGTAAAGTAGACATCAATGGTCTAGTGATAGAGTAGGCCTCAGTGGTCAAGTAGAGAAGAGGGCCTCAGTGGTCCTGTATCGGAGTGAACCTCGATGGTCCAGAAGATGAGTAGACCTCAATGACTCACATGGTATGAGTTCCTCAGCAGCATAAGAGGACTCATCTTTGAAACTGATAATATTAATTACTATTATTTAATTTATACTTGGTGTGAGCTATATTTAAATAGTGTCTGTGCTTTTTGGATTTTACTTTGTGGAAAGGCTTTTTGGTCTTTCCTTTTTGGTTCGGGGTCCCTACTTGTTATATTGTTACTATCCCATGCACATGATTTTCCTACATGTGTCATGTCTCATGCAGGTGATCGATGCTTTGATAGAGACCTTAGTGGTTTGGGACTAAGTGGCTCCCAATGAGACAGGATGTATGAGACATACTTCTTCGACTACAAATAGCTGCCCTCCAACCACCCTTCAGGTAGGGCATGATCAGACGAACCTTGATAGAAGTATATTCCATTGTGGTTTTGGGATTTTATTTTGGCCCCTTTTTAGTTTTATTTTATATTGTACCTTCAGTAGTTGTCTCACTGACAGTTGTGGTTTACTCAGTTTTTACTTTTTCATAGTTTGTTCTCTGTGCGTGTGTATATGATTAATGTAAAAGCCTTTTATTTTTTGGACACTCCTTCTCAGTACTTGTCTATACCCCATGGCCTGTGGAAGGAGGTCTTGGGGTAGTCATGGAATGGGACCTTGGGGGACGAGTAGTGAAAATGTGGTTTTAGAGGGCGGTCGTTTCCACTAATAGTATAAAGAGTTCGTAAATATTGATGTCGAAATATTGTTAACTGTTTTGAGTTTTGTTTTAATGCTAGGGTATCTAGTTTTGGTGTGTGCCAACTTATCCATAAGATGGGACCCTAAATTATTCTTTCCAACTCAATACATGAATGTGTATTTGAGTTCTTTCTCATGATTTTTGTTGAGTTAGAGTCTGCTCACCAGGTATAATATATTGATCATGGTTGATCAGGATCTCATCCAAGATGCCTCCATATAGAAATCTAGCCTGAAATCCAGTGTGTGACCACAGGGATGGTCCGTAGAGTGATGAGGATTTAGTACATGGACCATTTTCCATGATGGTACCTTCGAGCAGTGTCCCAAAAATACCACTAGTGGTTGGTTAGTATTTACTATGGAAACTACTAGTAAAGGAACCACATATTCTATGGTCCTTTCATGGGTTCCAGAGACACATGCCTCCCAGGTTTTGGGGAGACACAGATCCTTAGGAATATGAGGATTGGCTGGAGGTAGGTACTTGAGTCTTCTGATTAGTGAGGATGCAACTTTACCAAATGAAAGTTCTATTACCGAGCATTCAACAAGGATTGGAGTGGTTATGGTGGACTTTTACCATTTAGACACATGAGGAGGAAACCCTCAATAGGTGTGACTACATGTGACTGTTTATCGTGGAGTTATTCAATGTTACATTTCACTCTGTGCACATTCAAAATCTTATTCACTTATAGAAGGGATGATTAACTGTGGCTAAGTACATAGGGAGGTTCACAATGCTATCTTGTTACTCCACAGATATGGAACATGACCCTTTCTTCTAGTACCATACCTTAGATCAAGGACTTCGATTGGAGATTATGTCATTGATGGTTTCCTTTAGTATCCCTACTGAGTATGGGGTGTTGGAGAGAGCTCTATTATTAGAGAGATTCCTCACTAATCATGAACCGACAGTGGGATCTACCACCATGGTAAAGGTGTCCAATTTATCCATGGAGGGTTACAAACAGATTATACAGAGGCCCAAATGGGCATGACAATTTAGAAGATGATCCCAGGAGTCAGGGTTGCAAATACGAGGATCCTGGGGAATAGGGAGTCATCTAAGGAATAGAGTGTGCTATGAGTGAAACGAGAAGCGGAACATGGGTTGAGATTGACTGAATCATAGAGAAAAAGAAAGATAGAAGGTTGAGGGACCACTGATGCAGTGGTAGATATAGGAATAGGGTGGTCCTCCATGCAGTGGATGTGGAATAGGAGCATGATAAGCGGTATAAGGTGGGTGTAGGTATGAGGTACTACCACCGCCACCCCCATGGGGTCCATCAAAGGCTCTAGGAATAGGTGGATAGGGGTGGGATCAGCATCAGGTGATGGAGGCCTATAGTTCCAATTTTATAGATATTATTCAAGGTAAAATCTATTTCTTCTATACTTTATATATATTTTTTATTGACATTAGATCTAGTCACACTTTCATTTCCATAGACGTTGTTCAAAGCATAGAGATTTTGACCGAGTCATTGGCTCAATCCTTGCGATTAGTGACTCTTAAGAGTGGTGATTCAGTGATCACACAATGGTTTTGATAGTGTGAGAATTCACTTTGAGGTCAGGTCATCAGATAAGATCTCTTAGTAGTGTCATTGAGGCCTTACAACGTCAATCTAGGTTTGAACTAGCTATCAACAATTCATGATTAGATGGAATATTTTTATTGTAAGTCTGATGTGTCTATGGTGATGATAGCATGTTTTCCATTATTAGAGAAAAATAAAAATAGATCAGTATGGGATGGACAAACACATAGGAGGGTGAAACCGATCACTCTCTAGTGGGATATCTTGACCCTCGGTGCAATGGATGAGACGAGTCCACAGTTTCATAGAGTGGTGGATGACTATGAGGATGCCATTCTAGAGGATTTCACTGGACTACCTCCTCACTGAGAGGTAGAATTATTCATTGATATGTACCTCGAGACAACCCCTATATCTACACCTATATATCTAATATATCCAACAGAGCATCGGGATTTAAGTGTATAGTTGGAGGATTTGTAGAGGAAGGGGTTTGTAAGGCTAATCATTTCACCATGGGAAACCCCCATGATGTTTACGAAGAAGTTATGCGAAATATCGAGGCGATGCTTAAAATTCTAGTCCATGAACTAGGTGATCATGTAGAAAATGTATCCTATATCAGGGATTCATGAAATATTTGATCATCTGAGGGGAGCGAGATAGTTATTAATGATAGACATCAAATTAGGATATCCCCAACATTCAGTAAGAGATGAAGAAATCATGAAGATGGATTTCAAATGTCTCTACAGCCACTATGAGTGCATAGTTATGTCGTTTGGTTTGAAGAACGCGCAAATAGTTTTCATGGGACTCATGAACAAGATCTTCAAACAGTACGTAGAATGGTTTGTAGTATTCTTCATAAATGACATCTTAGTGTATTCAGCTTATAACGAGGAGCACAAGATACACTTGAGGATGGTTCTCGACACACTTTGAGAGCAATTAATATAAGAAATTATTTTGAGGTATGAGTTCTGAATATGAAAGGATAACCCTATGTGACTTTTCATCTAAGATAATAGAGTTGTGGTGGATCTAGCGAAGATCGAGGTGGTTCTTTCTTAGGAACCACCCAAGAGCATTACTGATGTACATAGTTTTGTTGTGTTGTCTAGGTACTATCAATGGTATGTACTCGATTTCTACAGGGTGGAATCACCCATGATGGCATTGAAAAAGAAGAGAAAACCTTCTTCTGGGAAAATCATTCTAGCAGAGCATCCAGTAGCTGGGACAAATCTTGACGAGTGCTCATATCGTGAGGTTTCTCAGGGAGGTCATGCACTATGTGGTGTTCTATGGCACATAATTAACCAGGCATGGTTGTGTCATGATGTAAGGGATAACAGTTATCACATATGGATCATGATAATTACGACTGAATAAGAGAAAAATTGTAACTCATGACCATCTGTAAGCATCAGTAGTCATTTAACTGAATATGTGGCGACACTACCTTTCGGGAAAACAATTCATCATCTACTCTAACAACAGGAGTCTCAAGTAAATCTTTTCATAGAAGGATCTGAATATGAGTAAATGAAATTGGCTAGAGTTCCTCAAGAAATATGACATAGATATAGTCTATAATCTTGGTAAAGTGAACATGGTGGAAGATTCATTTAGCAGGAGATCATTTTCACAGATACCGAATGAGGCCTCAGAGTAGTTTTCATCACATCAGATATCATTCATGGATAGTTGGGAGATATATTTTCTATAGTCATTGGTAGTTTTCCCTCCAATCCTAATGTGAGTTAAGTAAGTGCAACTGGAAGATTCCAACTATGATACTACACATCCCATATTTCTACAGATAATTCCTCATATGGATATTCAAATAGTGGGGATCACATGATCTATTTTAGTGGATGCACTATAGTACCAATGGAATTGTGGGAGGAGGTGCTGAGGGATTTCCAGATATCCCCTTTGGCGGTACATCTAGTTGTGGAGAAGTTGTACCAGGACCTCCAAAGTCAGTATTGGTTGTCATGGATGTAGAATGTAGTGGAATCGCTTGTCATGAGATGCCACAGTTGTCAGCAAGTGAAGGCTAAGCACCAAGTTCCATCATGTTTAACACAACCCCTCGAGGTACTAGAGTGGATGTTGGATCGAATATCGATGGACTTCGTGATGGACATACCCCATACATCTAGGATACATGACACCATCTGGGGGATCGTAGACTGACTCACCATGTCGGACCATTTCCTACACATTGGAGAAAAGGGTTTAATAGAGATATGGGACCCATCTACATGCAGGAGATAGTTAGACTCCATAGAGTCCCATCTAGGATAGTCTCAAATCAGGAAGAATGATTTACATCCCGATTGTGTAAGGGATCGTAGGAGGTGTTTGGGACTCAGCTGTTTTTGAGCACAACCATTCAACCACAAAAAAAGTGTTACATGTATCAGACCATACACAGCTTATAGGAAGTTACTTATTATTGCATTCATATTTTTTTCACTCTTTGGAGGACCACCAATTACTGGAGGAGTTTTCGTACAACAATATATACCACTCTACCATCGATATGAAACCATTAAAGGCTATGTATAAATGATCATGCATGTCACATTTATGCTTGACATGCCATGGGGAGTCAGCACTCATGGGTTTATAGATGGTACTAGCTACCACTGAGAATATGCAGGTCATCCAAGAGAGAATAAAGACTACATAGATCCGACATATGTTATATGTTGATAGGTGAAGGAGAAACATTGATTTCAAGGAATGGGTCCACGTATTCCTTGGTGTCTCTCATCGACGAGTGATGTTGACATTTGGATGGGTTTGAATGTTGTATTTGATGTTCATCAGACCATTCATGATAATGTGTAAAGTGGGAGAGGTGGAAAAATACTTGGCTCTAATGTCGTAGTTAGAGAGGATGAATGACATCATCTATATATCGCACTTGAGGAGATACATTCACGACCCTTCTCACATCATTGACCATAATAAGCTTGAGATGGATAAATGGGTGACATTCACAGAGTACCCTGTAGAGATAGAGGATTCAATAGAATTGGAACCTTTATGGAAGGTATATTCATCTGGTACATGTTCGTTGGAAGCATGAGAATCTTCTGGATAGAACGTGGGAGTGGTAGGCTCAGATTCGTGCTCAGTACCCCCATTTATTTGATTAGCCATTTTTCATGGATTATAAGGATAGAAATCCCTAAAAGTGGGGGTAATAAATTGTCCAAAATTCCATTTATTGTTTTTTGAAAATTAAATTGAATTATTTCGAGACTAGGATCTAAGAAAACACATGATTATGAGGCATGGAGTGGCCAGAATTAATTTTTTAAATATTCTTAATGTTCATTAAATAAACATGCGAGCGGGTTTTTTTTAACATTCAAACCGGTTCCGGGATCAAAAATTTGAGGGCACTATTGAACTAAGAGCATCAGGATTCTCCTAGAGAGGGCCTAACATCAACCGGCATGGGTAGACCGACAAATATATATTTCAAACATTTCATTAGAAAAATAAATTCACTTGATAAGTTATTTTATAATGTTTTATTCTTTGTTAAACAGTGAATAATCGGTGAAACAATGCATCAATGAGGATACGATGAATCCATTAATGATCCTCAATAATGAATCACTGTGGAGATGTTGCAAAACCAAATTCATGTTCCTTATTTATTTAAACATTGAATAACGGTTGATCAACTTCCATAGATTTACTCTACCGAACGATGATGGAAATCGGTCCAATGAAGAACACCAGTGAATTTGAAAGCATCAATGAAACTTTGGAGAGATGATTCTAGAATGGAGATCGACAGATGATGATAGATGATCATCCTATACCACTATTTGTTTTCCTATATTGGGGTTTAAATCTGGGTGATTGTTTTTCCACCATTCTTCCCTTCAAAATAATGAATTTGGATCAACTCACTAACTAGTTGGTACACGTATGATTTCCTCTTATGGGATATGGAATAAATATTGTTGGATGATGATGGGGAAAAAATATTAGTGATTTAATTATCCTTCATGACCCTACTGACTAAAATAGATCCAGGAAAAAAAGAACGAAGTCCCGAATTAATCATTTGGTGTTTTTGTGATCCCCTCTTTCTCTCATATTTTTCTTCACCAATGGACCCATGAGGTCGCGTCATATCATTGTCAGGGGGTGGGGGTCCAAAAGAGGTCGGACCACCGGAGTGATGGAAAAAGGGGTTTGAGTTTGAGATTGTGATGTTGATGCCCTATGAAGTCAAGAGGCATATAAGTACTAAGAAACGGACCACCAGAGTGAGTCCAGTGGTTTGCGGCTGCAGTCTCGAGTGAGAGGTGGCATGCCTCGGTGGCGCACTGGGGCGACATAGGCTATGTCTTACCTGGCCTTGGCAGAGCTGGGTGGCGGCACCAACTGGTCTCGTGGTGTTGATCTAGACAAGTGGTCTTCAGACCGCATGTGACATAGAGAAGCAACTGGACTAATTCAGTCATGTGAGGCACGAATTGAACACCAACAGGTGGCTTACGATGGAGGAGAGAATTAGCCGACAATTTCCGGCTGGGATGGTGGAGAGAACAGAGTGGATGGGAGGACCGATTAGGAGGAGAAATGGCACAACATTGTAGGACAGTCTGGATGGTAAACTGGTCCGCTGGATAGCCCAGACCTGTAGTACTGGTTGTACTTGTCCGTAGAATGAAAAGCAGGTCACTAAGCTACCCAATGGGGTTGACCGACGGCCAAACTAGGCCGGGTCCATCAAGGCCCAATGGGCCAGGCCTGACCGTGTTGGCCTAGAACAAACCAAGTCAGCTCTGGTCAAAAAAACCAGTTTAGGTCATGTGGTACCCCCAGGATGGGATGGTCGGGTCAGTCCAACCATGTAGGACTGGGCCTAGAAAAAACAGACCACTATTTACATAAACACCAATATCCTTCAGACAAGAAATTTGATTGATGCACCGCGTTTGGTTTTGTGGCCCTTGCGATGATACAGTCTGTTGAATATACTCTATGTGATGCTTCATGGATGTTCAAATTCAACTGATGGATTGAGGAGTAGATTCTCCCAAAATCATTCGTGCTATGAGCTAGAATCCTGCTGCTGCCTATGACGTGGGGTATATGATGACAAGACCAGAGTGGTCTAGTGTCTGAGCAGACATTAATGATCTAGTATCAGAGTGGATCTCAGTGGTCTAGTGGCCAAGCTGACCTTAGTGATCCAGTAGCATAGTGGACCTCAAAGGTGCAGCGGCCAAGCGAACCTCAGTGGTCTAGTATCAGAACAGACCTCAGTGGTCTAGTAGCAGAGTAGACCTTGGTGGTCCAGTGAAAAAGAAGACATCGGTGGTCTATTAGATGAGTAGACCTCAATGAATCGTCAGGGTTAAGTCCCTCAATAGCATTAGATGATTTAACTTTGTGAATGTTAATCTAACATTATATACTTTATGTTATACCATCGGTGATATGTCTTTACTCTGTGACTTTACTTTGGGGAGTTTACATTGTGGTCATTCATTTTTGTATTTCATTTATGTTTTTGGGGTACCTACCAATTATTTTGTTACACACCTCTTCACGTGTTTTTCCTGGACGTGTCGTGTCTCATGATGGTTACTAATGCTTTAACAGTTTCCTTGGTGGTCTGGGGCCAGGTGGTGCCCCATGGGAAAGGATGGATGAGATGTACTTCTACGATAATAGAAATATACCCTCCAACTCCCTTTATGTCGGGCTTGCACAGATGGTACATGTCTACTGTACATTCTATTATGGGTTTTGGCTTGTATTCTAGCCTCTTTTTACTTCTAGTTTGTATTGTACCTTCTTTTTTTATCTTAGTGACAATTGTGGTTCACTGAGTGTTTAATTATCCACAGTTTTTGATCTGTGCGTGTGTATAGGTTTAAAGGTAATGCCATCCCTTTTTGGGATATTCCTTCTCGGTGCTAGTCGCCATCCCTTGGACGATGGAAGGCGAGCATGGTGTAGTGATGGAACATGACCTGGGGGACTGTTCGTGACAGTGGAGACCATGGAAGATAGATGATTTAGTTGTCTTATTGTTGAGAATGTGGGAATAAACACCAAAGTGGTTGTCTTAGATTAATGGGAATATGTTTTTACTATTTAAATGATGGAAAAAAATCAAGTAACCGAAAAATTTATAATGAAAAGTTCAATTAATGAAATGGATGAGATAATTTCCACCCAAAGGTATGACTATTTTATTAATTATTAAAATGTGGATATTTTTGTATTATGTGAATTGGTGTCCTTATTGGAAATATCATGAAGACAATCAGTAAGGTGTCATCAGTAATGGTTACAAAATCGATGATAAAGTGACTAAAAATGCAATATGGAAAAAAATAGATATTAAGGAATAAGGTGAAAAATCATAGTTAATATTTACAGAAGGAAGTGGTATGATAATGTTATTTGGTATTGGGATCCATGAATTATGAAATGTATACGAATTTTCTAGTACATTTATCTTCATAAGTATTTGAAACTGTATGTTGAATGTTGTTAATTTCCAAGATGATATATTTAATGGAATGGATTTATTTCATAGGAAACATATGATTAATGGATAGAGACCCTTAATATGTTCCAAATATTGAGAAAATGTTGTTTAGTTAGATAAAGATATATCAGATAAAAATAATTTAAATAGTTTGGTAATGAATACCTTTGAAAATTAATAATGATTTTCCAAAAAAATGGTTTATTATATAATGGATGGAGTTTACACAATTTTACGATATATGGAATATATCCAGTATTATTTGTTCTATATAATAAATTAAGATTAATGTATGTTTTTTATATGGTTTTATAGTAATTCATGATATTTTCATGTTTCATGAGAATACAATATGAATTTATTCACATGTTTGGTATGTGAAAATAAAGAGATACGTTTCTATATATAGGGGATCAATGTTAAGGTGATATTGAGAATTTTAGTCTCCTTATTTATCATGATTTGGATTTTAATTTTTCATAAGGTTAATTTGTTTATTAACTTATTAAATGGTTTATGTTTAAATTTGAATGAGGTTATAGAGATTAATGTATTATCTCCTTCATATTGGATAACTAGTTCTAACTGTTTTGTTTATGATACAACTATAGATAAAAGTATTGATTTATCATTTTTTATAGATATTATGATCTTATTAGTTATACAAGAATAAAATTTTCGACATCATTTCATAGAGTAAGAGATGATTTCGAAATTGATCAAGGTAGAACAAAAGTGTTAGGATGTACTTATGAAATAAAATTAAAACACATATATAAACCAAAATAGTTCAACATTATAAAAAGGATTTTCAAATAATATATGGAATTTTTAAAATTATTTTTGATGATCTAAAAGACCCTTTTCAAAACTATTTGGTTTGTGTATTTGTGTTCATTAATCGTCTTTGGATCACCAAATATCATGTGATCAATGTTCTCTGTCACTCTCTATCAGTATTTGGTTTTCTTCTATTATAAATCCATGTTATTACATTCCACTAATGTTCTCTAATTTAGAAACATTTTATGTGTTTTTATAGATGACTTACATAGATCCCTATCTCTTTTACATGAGTATGTTTTATTAAACCTCTTCTTGATGTGGGTTTCTATGATGGAATTTTAAAATTCTATACTTTTTATCACAGAGATGAATTTCTAGGGTGAAAATCATTTTAAAGGAGAAGAACATTACACCTTGATATTTATTGATTTTTTTAAAAATAATTTTATCATTTTTATCTTAAATTATATCCACCACTATGTTTAGACTATGTTACACGCAATTTAAATATTATATTCTATTACTTTCAACACCAATTATAACGTTCATTACACTCCACACTAATTAGAAATAAAATAATCATATAATTGAAATATTATTATTAAATATGATAATTATCACCTAACTGTTAGAATAAAGGAAATTAATAAGAATAAATAAATTTTGAAAATTTGGTTTACACCTGAATGTACATTGAATTTTTCTATGACTAATTAATGAGAAATTAAAATAAAGCCCTATTGAAATTAAAAGGAAATCATTATATGGAAGAACATTTAGGTGTAAAATTGTGTTTTATCAATAAATTAAACAAATCACACATGATGAATTATATTAATTAAATTTATTTATATAATCTATTCATTTTAATGATTAATATTTCTCTGAAAATTTTTTATATATCAAACAATACGAAATAAACTTTTATTCTTACACTTGTATTTTTCTAAAAAGTTATTTGATCACATTTTTTCACGTAATTTAAAACTAATTTCATAAATTAAAATAAATTCATAATTTATAATTTATGAATTATATTATGGTGAATTTTTTGTACTTTTATAAAATGATTCATTATTTGATAAATTGTTAAAATTACTGAATTTTAATTAAAAATTTAATTTTCATATAAAAAATTTATATTGGTAAGTGATACATTTAATTGGTTTTAAAATAACACTAGTTATATTTTATATGATTAAATCCATTTTATGCCATTTTAATCAATTTAATATTGAATATGGACATTAATGTATTTTAAAATTTTGAACATTTATCTTTAAAACCATATGTTCTCATCGCTTTTGTGGGATTAATTCTAAATATATTTTTTAAACATCCACGAATAGAGTTGGAAAATGGATTAAATATTTTTAGTTTGAAAATTTAATAATTTCTAATAAGTTCAGCATATTTTTTTTGAAAATTTTCATACTGAATGCATTAAATATTAATTACTATGGTTAAGATCAATCAAATTTTACATAGGGTTAAATGAAAAAGATAAGGGTCATAAATGACCCAAAACATGTTTTCCACCCATTTTGTAGACATATTTCTAAATATTTGACATTATTTATTATGTTTTTATTTTTTTTGGACACTTTTCCTCGAATTTGACTTATATAAATAGATGCATAATGAAAAAACCAAAAATAAAATATTTAATGTCTATAAAATCTATAGACATGAGATAGGGGAAAACATCTATTCAGATATAATTGTTATAATGAAAGATCAATAATTTTTTGTTTTACTTGGTAATTTGTTTTATATTTTTAGAGATGAAATATTTACTTTATATTCATATGAAACACCAATGGAATAGTTATTTGATTATTAATAAAATAAAATAAATTATACTTAAAATACTACAAGTGAAGTAACTGGAATGAATTACATTGATTAATTAATCATTTATATTAATTTATCATGTTAAAAAGGGTTCAAAAATTATATTAAAATTAAATTATTGTATTGATATTTTTATTAATTTCACTTTATATGAATAATTTCAAAATTGAATGTAATATAATTTTATAATAAATGAAATTTTTTTAAATGATTTTAAATTAATAAAAATAATATAGTCTTCTATGTTATTTTTCAAGAAGAATAAATATAAACTATTTTTATTCATTTAACAATTTCTATTTTATAATTAATTTATTGACCATTATATTGTGAAGACTATATTATTGTGTTCATGGTTAAAGTGGTGTTTTTCACGTTTCTCACGATTGAGTTTATACTAATTCCAAACACCAAAAGGATTTATATTTTATAAATGAGGTATCATATAATTAATTAGTGGATATAAACTATATAATTTTAATCACCTTAATTTATTCTTAAATGATAAATTTTGATAGTTATAAATCTAGTTAGTATATTGAAATAATGGTAAAAAAAGGGAAACATAGAGGTTATGGAATGAAATGTTTACAAAATTTGATTAATTTTTTGTGACGGTTTTTCTAAACCATATAATCCTTCTAAAAATAAAATAATTTTATTTTAAATGGTAGTCAACACCTAGCCGTTGTAATGATGGGAATGAACAGAACTAACTTAAAAATGATTATATATGTTAGTAAAATATTTTTACTATTTACAATAAATTTTATAGGATTAAAAATGCAAATGAAACCAATTTTAAGCGTAAACATTATAATATTCTTTAAAAGATAGATTAACCGCCTTTTGATGGAGAAACTCTTTTAAATCTACTTTTTGAAAATTTTATGTTTTATATTTGACAAAATAAAATTCTTCTTTAGAATCGGTACATCAAAATTTACTTCGTGTAAATTTTTGGTATTTTTCCGATAAAGTTCAATTTGTAATGAATAGTGAAAAATGTTGTATTTTAATTCAAAACCTCCTTTTAATCTAATTTATTTATATGATTAGATTATATTTTGAATTGTTTTTAAAGTAAAATTATAATATATCTTTACCATTTAATCCAATGGTGGTCATTGGAATTAATTTCACTTTGAAATTGGACTTAAACTTGTGTCAATCTTTTAATAGATATTGTTTCTTAAAAACATGCTATTTGATTTGACAGCGGGAATTAATTATTAAATTAATTAATGAAACTTATATCTTTTGAATTTTTTAAAATAGTCATCATTTTTGAATTCGGAATATCAAATATTTCTTAAGGTGAATTTTTGGTATTTTTCTGAAAAACATCAATTTTTGATGAATAGTGAAACCACTAAGTGGTAGTTGAAAAACATATTTTTCGTTTAAATGAAACTTTACCACTTTTGTGATTTTAATTTCAAAAATCTGACGTACATGGTTTTCATTAGGATGTAAAATTTTGTTCAATGGGATTAAAATAATTTTTTGGTGAATAGTAACTTTTACGTTTTTAATCGTGATTAGAGGTAATTATTGTAATTTAAGGTAAAAATAATGTTTTAATAATATGAAATGACCTTGAAACATGTCCTACCCTTATTTGATGTGTCATGGCCGACCATTAAAATCCATGGGTCAACTTGGGAACACCATGGAGAAACATTAGAAGGAAAATGTCATTAATAACTTTTTATTTAAAATTAAAATAAAAATGTCACAAACATGAGTTGTTTTACTAAAACAATATTTAAATGTGGTTATAAAAGTCATATTTTTTATTATAAATATTAATTAGAAATATAAAAAGATTTCTTACATCATTATAGTTTTTTTATAATATTTAGGCATTAAATAAATTAAATTATTTATGACACCATGATGATGCAGCGATTACCTCGTTATTTAACGATTTAAATAAATTGAAAATATATTGTAAAATATAAGACCTAAACTTTTCAAAAACCAATTGGATAGGTGGATTTTTAACACTTATCACCTTATAATAGAAATATATAATTTTGGGTCCTTTAAAATCCGAAAAGTATTTTGTAATAAAGTCAATGTTTATAACTTTCCAAGAGTGCCCCTCCTCTCCTCTTATAAAAGGCCCCCACCTCTACCACCTTACCCACACCACTCAAGCCTTTGGCTTGGCCAAACCATGCCCATTTCGTCTCTCCACATCCCTATATTAATCATTGAAGCCTCACCTTTGGGAATAATCCTTTCCAAGAAAGCCATTGAGCTCAAATCAAAACGAGTTACCTGATTTAAAGGTAATGTCTTCCCTTGTGTTCTTTTATATTATTTTTCTTCTCCAACCCTCTAAACTCTTTTTATTCATTTATTTTATAACAAAAACAGAATATTCAATATAATATTATGTTCTTATGTGATGTATTCGAGCTACACTTACACACACCTTCGTCTAATGGATAAAGAACATACTATTTCCGTGGACGGTGAATTTCTGCCTCACGAAACGACGATTGTTCAATCTTCTCTTAACACCTTTCATGGTGGCCATTATGATGTAAATATATTTTCTATATGATATATATTTAATTTATGTTTTCTATATGTTTCTTAATTTTATATTTAAAACATCCCTTTATGACTTTCATGTGGTGAAAATGCGATAATTTCATACGAGGAAGTGTGGACTACCGCCCCCTCAAGTGATGTGACTCATTAATGCAATACATGGAATGTATAAAGAATGAAATTTATGAACTTATGTGATCTATATAAAATATATATTATACTGGAATTATAATATATATATATATATATATATCTCATCTATTTTTTAATTCCATTAATGTGTCATAGAAATGGAAGTAGCTTTCATGCGTACGTACGTCTTACCTCTCCATGAATGGTATATTTCATTTCTTATCACCAAATGTTATGTACTATTATCAGTACATATATATAATGGATATCTATGTAATATATTACATCTCAATGATTTATATCATTCTGGAATTTATATATATATATCACACTTTTAACTTTAATTCCATTAATATTACAAAAAATGAAAGTAGCGTTCATGCGTACGTACGGCCTACCGTCTCCATGAACGGTGATTTTAATTTTTTATGTCCAAATGTTATGGAATAGTAATAAATGAATATATACTGGATATATATGATATTTAAAACATTAATACTATTCTGGAGATGTTGTACCTATAACTACACGGAAAATTCTTTTCCTAAAAGTTCAATTTTTACTCATATACTGAACATCGACAAAAACGTCTGATATGAACTCAATTTATTAACCAATTATTATAACATTATAATATTTGATATGAAATGAATAATAATATTTAAATTAGTTCCTTATGAAATTATAAATTGACCAAATTTTATTATTAATGAGATTAAAGAACGATCGAGTCATGTCGGACACGAGGTAAGGGATTCAACCTCTCTCTTTCTTTTTAAGTACTCTCTTTTATGTCATTTATTTTAAGATCATATTTCTTATGTTTGGGGATGTTCATTTATATTTCTCATAATTTACTTTTTATGTTCATATTATGAGAGACCCTATTTGATCTCATAAATCCATTTTTGGATGTTTAAGTGGCGCCGTTAGGCTGCTGTGTTTTCGTAAGGGATTTTTCATCTCACATTTATTCCCGTGACATTTATGCTACGTTTTCCACTATTTCCTTTGATTGATGTATTTAATTTCCATTATTGTACTCTATGTGTAATATAATTTCATTTATGGGTACTTACATATTCATTGTATGACCCTTCTTCCATGGGGTGTATGTTTCGAATGTTATTCCACTAGGTAAGGGGACCTTTCACCCTCCTCTTTTTAAAATACTGCTTTTGTTATGTCTTTTAATTGACATAATATTATGTTGGGATATGTTTTTCTATATCCTTATTTATGTAAATTTTATGTCCAAGTGATGAGATACCATTTCCTGTCCCATCAACTCATTTTTTGAATTTTGAAGTGACGCCGTTAGGCGGTCAATGTTTTTGCAAGGGAACATCTTAACCCAATTTTGATTCTTTGGGATAAACTTATACTCCTTGAATATGTCATTCTATGAATATGTGTGAATGACCTATGATTTTTTTACAATTAATATCCACTTATATTTGGTGTATTCCTTTTTCAAACATAATTTTGTAATTGATTTATCCTTAATCCGAGGATACCGTCTTTGTAAGGGACTTCGTATCAATCTCCTTTCATTGAGGCATATTTTGTTTTAATAGAATTATTTCTTTTATATGGTGCATAAAACCCTTTTAATTTAAATTTTATACAAATTGAATATTTTTCTACGAATCGTTTTACAAAATGAAAAAAAGCAATGTTTCTTTTAAACATACGCAGTGACAACGACCTTTTCCGCCGCTGTGAGTATTATTTGGTCTTTGGCTTCCTCAACAAGACGTTATGTTTTTTTAAAATGAAATAAATACCATATAATATTTTATGTATTTTGGTATTGTAAATGGTTTTTATTATGGTTTTTTATGTCAATATATTTAAGTGATATATTGTGTTTGATATGTGGAAATGTTTTCTTTCCATTATTTCTTATTTTATGTCTTATGATTTTATAATGGTACTTGTACATTTTATGGGTGGTTACGTGATAAAACATATGACGGGTGGTGCCGTGAATACTAGGACGAGTGGTTACGTTATAACCTCCAATGCATTGGGTATGGAAGTCGGCCGTATGGCTATTCCATTAAGTGATATGGGTGGAAGTCGACTGTATGGTTATTCCATTTAAGTATGCTTATGTCCCAAGACACCTTTACATGTTATGTGTTCTTTATATGGGTTTTATGGTAATATTTTGGTTACAAAAGGGTAATTAAGGATATTTTATTCAATGAAGATTATTTTCTTCTTCATAATGGTGAAAAGTATTACTTTGATAAAGTATTCGTGGTTTACTATTTGTTTGGAAAAACTAACAGTTTTCCTTCTTTGTGAATCCCTTACTGAACTTTTTATGCTCACCCCATGTTTTTGAAATTTTTTTCACAGGACATAAGGTTGAATAGGGTCAAGGATGGGATCAAGGAAATGTCAGGCTTTCTAAAACATGGAACTAGACATGTTTCTTTTTAAGAGTTTTTATTTTATGAAAACTTAGTAGAAGTGTCTACTTTGTAAACTTTTGAGATGTAATAGTAATGTCCTAATTCTCTAAAACTCTAAACCTGAAAATATCCTCAATGTGAATTATTCCTATAATTCAATAATAAGTAATGTCTATGGCCAGGGCCTTATAGTTGGTATCAGAGGTCGGTTTAGATAAAATTTGAGGTTAGTGTATTCTATAAGCATAAGTGACATTACCATAATGGATAGGATTTCAGAAAGAGTCATTGTTTTTAGATAAATTGAATGAGTAAGTATATATTAGTGTTTATCTTCCTCATTAGTAGATAATGATTTTGTTCATATACTCACACTGACATTTTTGGTTTTAGTTAATGGATGGATCTAGTAGGCACCAAAGTGACAATGGGTTTGAAGGAAACTATAGTGGTTCTCTGATTAAGAGACTAGATGAAATTGGGGATTCAATGAGAAATATCGTGGTTATTCTAAACCAACTATCGGGAGTCATGATCAACCACTTGAACCTTGGTGAGTTCTCTAATGCATCATGTACGAGAGAAGCAACTCGACGTGGATGTTCAGGTGACAATTATAAAGGTAACAATTAGGGTTTATATGATCCTTACTTTTTAGGTAAGTATGGGTTACTCTATGGTATGATGGAAAATGAAAGGCATGAGATAAACTTTAGGTTAAAATATGTTATGATCATTTTTGAAGATTTTATCTCTTTTTGGGGAACGTTTTATGAATTATGTAATTTTGGAAAAAGGACAACACGCAGACCGTGGGACAACTCGTCGCGTCGGAAAAAGCTATGGGAATCGAACCCACAACCAAAGTGAAACTAGTATGTATCACCTACCACTGGACTATGTGATGTCCTTGGTTATTTTGACTAATTAGTTTTAGTTAGATGATTTTAGGAATCAAGAGTAAGTTTATTTTGGGTTATCTATGGAAATTATTAACCTATCATGGAGGATGTGTGATTAGGTTAATTACTTTTCAATATGATACTTTAAGAGAAATTGATGTTATTTGGAGATAAATGTTAATTTGTACCTTGTAAGACTATGTCATTAAATCCTTCAAATATTTGGGTTTCAATCTTAGTTTGGTTTACATTGAATAATTTTACGGACAAATTTTTTATCGAATGGTCTTCCTTAAACATAGGGTTTTGTTAGAAAAATTTTGGAGATTAAGAATATGTTTTTTTTATAAAGGATTACTCATTTGTGGATCTTGTTCTAACAATTTTGGTTTCTGTTTTTTTTCTAAAGACATTTGAAATATATAGTTCCTTTTTTTGGATTAGGTGATTCTCTATAAGTTGATTATAGTACTCTTAATGAGAACAAGTCTTCCTAAATACTCATCATTTGGGGAAAGTATGAGTTTTTGTATGAAATTTAGTAAATGTTGAAAGTCAACATGACAAGTAAGTATGTTTCCTTAAAATAAAAAATAAATTCTTCAATTAAAAGTAACTTAAAAAATGTTGTCTATTAACTTTTCCTACTGGGGAATCGAATACCGTTTAACTCACCACAGGTTTGTGATTTTCTTGTGGTTAACTTTCTCATAAACATGTTTACTATCACTCTCCATCAGAACATGACCCTTTGTTTTTTCTTCCATGTCCATATTTTCATACTTGGAATCATAGTAAGGGTTAACTCGGGTGAGCTTTGTACTTCTCTCCCATTCTTTTAAGGTGATAGTTTTACTGACTCTTGTTCCAATGTGGGGCTTTCAATAATGTTTCCGAGCCCAATTTTAAAATTTTGATGACGTAATTTCCAAAATGGGGGAAGGATGTAAGACCTCAAGTAAATAAAGAATATTAAAATTTTATATTTATCCCTATTTTTGAATAAAATATTAATATTAATTTATTTGGAACACTATGCTCGATGGCTTACCCAATACGCGACAACGAGTTTCTTTGAAATCATATGTTGCACTCTAATAATAAAAATTTTTATTTTAAATGGTAGTAATCACCTAGTTGTTGTAATGATGGGAATAAATAGAACTAACTACAAAATTATTATATATGTTTGTCAAATATTTTTACTTTTAACAATGAATGTTATAGAATTAAAAATGCGAATGAATCAAATTTTAAGCGTAAACATTCTAATATTTTTTAAAAAGTTGATTAACCACCATTTGATGGAAAACCTCTTTTAAATATACTTTTTGACAATTTTATGTGTTATATTTGACAAAATAAAATTCTTCTTTAGAATTTGGACATCAAAATTTACTTTGTGTAAATTTTTGGTATTTTTCCGACAATGTTAATTTTTTAATGAATAGTGAAAAATGATGTATTTTAATTCAAAACCTCTTTATAATCTAATTTATTTATATGATTATATTATCTTTTGAATTTGTTTTAAATTAAAATTAGAATATATTTTTACCAGTTAATCAAATGGTGGTCATTGGAATAAATTTCACATTGAAATTGAACTTAAATGAGTGTCAATCTTTTAATAGATATTGTTTCTTAAAAACACGCTATTTGTTTTGACAACAGGAATTAATTATTAAATTAATTAATGCAACATATATATTTTGAATTTTTTAAAATAGACATCATTTTTGAATTCGGAATATCAAATATAGCTTACGGTGAATTTTTGGTATTTTTCTGAAAAACTTCATTTTTGATGAATAGTGAAACCATTAAGTGGTAGTTTAAAAAGTGATTTTTCGTTTAAATGACACTTTGCTTCTTCTGTGATTTGAATTTAAAAAATCTGACATACATGGTTTTCATTAGGATGTAAAATTATTTTCAATGGGATTAAAATAATTTTTTTGTTGAATAGTAACTTTTAAGTTTTTAATCGCGATTAGAGGTAATTAGTGTAATTTAAGGTAAAAATAATGTTTCAATAAAATTAAATGACTGTGAAACATGTCCTACCTTTATTGGATGTGTAATGGCCGACCCATAAAATCAATGGGTCAACTTGGGGACACCATAGACCCACATTGGGAGGAAAATGACATTAATAACTTTTTATTTAATGTTAAAATAAAAATGTCACAAACATGAGTTGTTTTACTAAAAAAATTTTAAATGGGGTTATACAATTCATATTTTTGACTATAAATATTCATTAGAAATATAAAAATATTTCCTACATCATGATAATTTTTTTTATAATTTTTATACATTATATAAACTAAATTATTTATGACGCCATGATGATGCACCAATTACCTCGTTATATAATGATTTAAATAAATTGAAACAATAATGTAAAATCTAAGACCTAAAATTGTCAAAAACCAATTTGATGGGTGGATTTTGAACTCTTATCACCTTATCCTAGAAATATATAATTTTGGGACCCTTAAAATCCGAAAATCAATTTATAATAAAGTAAAATTTTATAACATTCCAAGAGTGCCTCTCCTCTCCTCTTATAAAAGGCCCCCACCTCTACCAACTTACCCACACATCTCAAGCCTTTGGCTCAGACATACCTGGCCCATTTCATCTCTCCACATCCCTCTCTTCATCATTGAACCCTTACCTTTGGGAAGAATCCTTTCCAAGGAATCCATTGAGCTCAAATAAAAAAGAGTTACATGATTTAAAGGTAATGTCTTTCCTTGTGTTCTTTTAGTTTATTTTTCTTCTCCAACCCTATAAACTATTTTTATTAGTTTATTTTGTAACAAAAATAGTATCATAAATATACTAGTATGTTTTTATGTGATGTATTAGATCTACAGTTATACAAAACTTCATCTAATGGTTAAAGAACATATTGTTTCTGTGGATGGCGAATTTCTGCCTCACGAAACGATGATTGTTCAATCTTCTCTTAACTCCTTTCATGGTGGACATTATAATGTCACTATATTTTATATATGATATATATGGTATTTATTTTTTCTATATATTTCTGAATTTTATATTTAAAATATAACTTTATGCCGTTCATGTTGTGGAAATGCGATAATTTCATACGAGGAAGTGTGGACTATCACCCACTCAAGTGATGTGACTCGTTCATTCAATACATGGAATGTATAAAGAATAAAATTGATGAAATTATGTTATATATATAACATATATATTATAATGGAATTATAATATATATATCTCATATATTTTTTAATTCCATTATTGTGCCAAATAAATGAAAGTAGCGTTCATGCGTACGTACGGCTTACCGTCTCCATGAACGGTACATTTCATTTCTTATCTCCAAATGTTGTGTACTATTATAAGTACATATATATAATGGATATATATGTCATATATTACATCTAAATTATGGATATAATTCTGGATTTATAATATATATCACACTTTTAACTTTAATTCCATTAATATGACAAAAAATGAAAGTAGCGTTCATGCGTACGTACAGCCTACCGTCCCCATGAACGGTGCATTTAATTTTTTATCTCCAAATGTTATGGAATAGTTAAAAATTAATATATACTAGATATATATGATATTTAAAACATTAATACTATTCTGGAGATGATGTACCTATAACAACATGGAAAATTCATTTCCAACAAGTTCAATTTTTACTCATGTACCAAACATCGACAAAAACGTCTGATATGAACTCAATTTATTAACCCATTATTATAACATTATAATATGTGATATGAACTGAATAATAATATTTAAATGAGTTCCTTAAGCAATAATAAATTTACCAAATTTTATTATTCAGGAGATTAAATAACGATCGAGTCATGTCGAACACGAGGTAAGGGATCCAACCTCTCTATTTTTTTAAGTAATCTCTTTTATGTCATTTCTTTTAAGCTCATATTTATTAGTTTCTGGAATGTTATTTTATATTCCTCATACTTTAATTTTTATGTTAATATTATGATAGACCCTATTCGATATCATAAATCCATTTTTTGAAGTTTTAAGTGGCGTCGTTATGCTGTCGAGTTTTAAAAATGGATTTTTCATCACACTTTTATTCTCGTGACATTTATGCTATGTTTGCCACCATTTCCATTGATTGGTGTATGTACTACCCATTATTATACTCTTTGTGTAATATAATATCATTTATTGGTATTTACATCTTCATTGTATGACTCTTCTTCCATGGGGTGTACATTTTGAATGTTACCCAACTCGATAAGGGGACCTTTCACCCTCCTCGTTTTAAAAGACTTCTTTTGTTAGGTCTTTTAATTAAAATACTAGTATGTTGGGATATGTTCTTCTATATCCTTAATTATGTAAATTTTATGTCCATGTGATGAGATACCATTTTCTCTCTCATCAACCCATTTTCTGAATTTTGAATTGACGTCATTAGGCTGTCAATTATTTTGCAAGGGAACTTCTTAACCCAATTTTGATTCGATGGGATAAACTTGTACTCCTTGAATATGTCGTTATATTAATATGTGTGAATGACCTATTATTGTTTTACACTTAATATCCACTTATATTTGGTGTATTAGTTTTTTCACACATAATTATGTAAATGATTTATCCTTAATATGAGGATACCGTCTTTGTAAGGGACTTCGTCCCAATCTCCTTCCATTGAGGCATATTTTATTCTAATACAAGGCTTTTTTTATACATTGCATAAAACCCTTTGACTTTTAATTTTATACACATGTAATCTTTTTCTACAAATATTTTTACAAAATTAAAAAAGTAATGTATCTTTTAGACGTACGCGGTGATAATGACCTTTTCTGCCGCTGCGAGTATTATTTGGTCTTTGGCTTCCTCAACAATCCATGATGTTTTTTTTAAAATGAAATAAATACCATATACTCTTTTATGTATTTTGGTATTGAAAATGGTTTTTATAATGGTTTTGTTATGTCAATATATTTATGTGATATATTTTTTTTGAAATGTGGAAATGTTTTCTTTCCATTATTTTTTGTTTTATGTCTTATGATTTTATAATGGTGCTTGGACATTTTACAGGTGGTTACGTGATAAACCATATGACAGGGGGTGCTGTGAATACTAGGATGGGTGGTTACATTATAACCTCCAATGCATTGGGTATGGAAGTCGGTCGTATGGATATTCCATTAAGTGATATGTGTGGAAGTCGACTGTATGGTTATTCAATTTATGTATGTTTATGTCCCAAGATACCTTTATATGTTATGTGTTATTTATATTGGTTTTATGGTAATATTTTGGTTAAAAAAGGGTAAGTAATGATATTTTATTCAATGAAGAGTATTTTCTTCTTCATAATGGTGAAAAGAATTACTTTGATAAAGTATTCTTGGTTTACTGGTTTTTTTGAAAAACTAACAGTTTTTCTTCATTGTGTATCCCTTAATGAGCTTTTTTTGCTCACCCCAAGTTTTTGAAATGTTTTTCACAGGACATAAAGTTGAATATGGTCAAGGATGGGATCCAGGAAATGTCAGACTGTCTAAAACATGGAACTAGACATGTTTCTTTTTAAGTGTTTTTATATTATGAAAACATAGTAGAAGTGTCTACATTGTAATCTTTTGAGATGTAATAGTTATGTCCTAATTCTCTAAAACTATAAATATGAAATGATCCTCAATGTGAATTATTCATATAATTCAATAATAAGTAATGTTTAAGGTCGGGGCCTTATACTAATATACACATTACATGGAAGGTATTAAGGATGGTTTTGATAATAATATGTGATATATATGAAATAAAAATGATTCCATAATTATAATATATAGATATATATAATTATAATTTACTTTTATTTCATTTAATACTAAAAGAAAATTTAAATAGCTTTCATGAGTATGAACGATCTACCGTGTCCATAAACGGTGTATTTCATTTCCTTTCACAAAATTGTATTGATTAATATAAATATATATATATATATATTTTAATATATATTATATTTAAATCATTTTGAAAAATTTTTATGATTATTAAATCATGTTGAAATTAATATGAAAAGAAATAAAAATTCAAAATAGACTCAAAAAATAGAGGAATTATTTCCCAAAACATGCATTTAACAAGAAATTGTTAATAAACAATCAAACAAATTTCTTAATTAAATCATATATTATATGATATATTAATATTTTTTTAAATATATGTATAATAACCATATATTTTGTTATTGGGAAGATTCAATGTTTATGTTGGAAGTCAATAATTAAGGTATGGGGATTTTTATTGTCACTTTTATTTCTAAGAGAACTATTCCATGATAACCACCCATTAATTTTTATGTGGTGTATATAATACCATATGATAAGATATATAATGAATATAATCAATTTAATGAAATTTAAGGTTTATATTGTAATTATTCTTTCATGTCACTTATGATTCAAATGATAATCAAGCTCTAAAGGATTTTTGTATCAATTTTTCTTCATTGAAATATACATTCTATTATGATCTTGTGTTCATTAAAAACATGAATATACATCCACCATTACATGTAATAAAATGTATTTAATTATCCCCATAATTTTTTATGTTGCCTTTAATTTAATTAATTCTTGGATTTTATGGTTTAACATTACCAATATGATAGGATTTTGTGTTTTAATTTCATCATTTATCATGAATGTTTAAGATTATGTTTCTAATGATAAATTACGATTATCCATATCTCAATATACGAATAATTTTTCCCTCCAATATTTTTCAATTTCTAATTCATGTTTCCCTTTATTTTCCCCTCTTTGTGTACTCTTGATTAAAATAAAAGAGTTTTTTAAAATTCATTCCCTCAATTGAAAACCCTTTTTCTTCACATACCATTTTTTCAAAATTCAATTAAATAAAATTTATCAAATATTTGTAAAAAATTACTATATTCATGTTTAAAAATGTATTACATTTAAAAAAATTATTCAAAAAAATATTTATTTAATTTTCAAAAAAAATTATTTTTAGAAATTATTTAAAATTCGAATTGTATGTTTATTTAAACATACATGGCATGAATAGTATTTCTCTATATCATGAACACTCAATGATTTAAAAATTCCCATTAATTTTATAAATTTATTTTCAGGGTAATTTTTTTCCTTAAAATTTTGGAATTTTATTTATTTTATTTAAATTAATTATAAATGAATAATATTGAAAATGTTTTATGTTTTTTAAAATAATTTTCAAAGTGGAATGATTATTTTCATTAATAAATTATTTAAATAATTTATGGAGCTTCCTTTATAATATTTCAAGGTTATTTTCAAGGAAATGTATTTTTAAAATATCATATGTATCTAAAATTGATTTTTTAATTCGAGGATATTATTCTTAATAAATGATAGAAATGATCGTTAATTTTTTTTTTCTAAAATTAAATCCTTTAGGTCACATATTATATTATATAGATATGATTCAAGGTAATCATTCATATTCATTCTATAAGGTATTTATGTTTATGATGATATGGTTTTTATAAAACCCATTTCTCTTCCATTGGTTTTACGATGATAAAACTATTATGAAACTCTCTACCTTATATATGGGGTATTATATGATGGAATGGTGAAATGATTAAGAAACTGGTCTCTTTTCCATAGGATACTACATGAAAAAATGTTTATGAAACCCATTTAAATTCCTAGGTTATTATATTATAAATGTTTTATGATATTTACGAACATATATATTATTTTTATTATGATACGGTGGTAATTTTATACCCAAGTATTATTTTTACATTGTATCCAAAGATGGTTAGATCCTATATCTCCATCAAATGCATTAGGTAACGAATTATATCTCATGATATTGTTATGAATATAATGTTTAGTGAGCAAGATTTAGTAAGGAAATTTATCCACTACGTTGTTCAAAAGAGTGAACCATAACTACTATAATAGTTTTTTGAGTGAACCCATTCTTCTATGAGTAATTGGATTCCACTAGGGATGGTGTTGTCTCTCATCTATGAGTTTTATTTTCCCATGTGTTAACTTGATTATGTTTTCACAAATTTTTTTTGAACCATATTAAAATTTTCCAATTTTATGAATGGACATAGTTTCATGTCTTCATGTTTGTCTGTGGGCCCAATTTTATGTATTTTAATTATTTAGTGAACCTATTTCTATTTAAAAGTGTTCATAATGTTATAAGAAGATGTGTATTCCAATTATCTATGACTTATACTAGTCTTATGCAACATGGGATGATTATCATTTATTCCATTATGATTCTGGTTATATGATGTAATAATATTTATTTCATGACTCTAATGATGATATTTTCTATATAGGGAATGGTTTTGAAATTTTATGTGCATGTTATTACACACTTATTATTATCTTATACATGCTTATGATCATAGAGGGAGATATCTTAAGATAACCCATTTGAGAATCTGAGCTCAAACCTTATTATATTTCTTTTCCCAAGGTTATGATGGAAGAGGTTACGAAGGGTATTCTTGTGAAGTGTATTAACTGGTAAAATATGTGTGGGAACCATTAAAGATATTTCACAAGATTTGAATCTTTTGTTCCATTGATCAAATGGCACTATTAAATTATGTCCCTCAAATTTGTGTTTGTATTATGTATTATGTATTCATCTAAAAATATGTAATATCCATGTTTGAGAATAATGGGTGGCAATACATTGTGTTTTATAGAATTTTAGTTCTCCTAGAACATGTCTTATGGTTACATCTTTTACTCTAATATTGTTTTTGACAGTTGGGTACAAAATTGGTTCAATGGTTTTAAAAATTTATATTACAGTGGCATAAATGTGAATATTTGATTTTGGCTCAATCTTTTATCCTAAAAATGGAAAATCATCCCCCAAAATATTCTTGAGTCCCATGGAATTTATTTCTAGTATTTGGTGTCTTTGGGTTGTCACCAATGGCCAGTAGTACCTACACCATATCTCAAGCCACTAAGGAGGGGACGTATGTCTCAAGAAAATAGTTTTATTACAAGTCTAAATATACTATGTTGTTATAAAGAGTATGGGTCTGCGGTCTAATTTTTTTCCATTCATGAAGGGTTCATGGTTTATCATACCATGAAACTACACAATTCACAAACAGTACCCCTGAATTGAATTTTTTTGATCTCTCATTGAACAAAATTTTTCTAGAATTGATCAAATTATATTTTTGTTTATTTGATTATTAGTTAGTAATAAATTCCAATAGGTTTTAAATATTTAGATGATATTTCATTACCGAATATTTGTTCCAATAGTGTAAAAAATATTTGAACATTTTTGTTTAATTTTTATAAATTTAAATATAATGAATTTTAGGTTGAGAACCTTTGGGAATTTTAAATAAAGAGTTTCAGTGATGTTAAATGAGTTCTCCAATTAAGACTAAAAAATATGTTATCTTAAAAATTTATTAAAATTTCAACATGTATTTTTTTTATAAAATTTGATTCTAAGTGATGTTGTGAAATTTGAAAAAATAAATCTGATGGATTATTCTTATTGTTGATATTATTGCTATGAAGGTTGTTGTATTTTTACTTTTATGGAGAGTTATCTTCACTGACATTTATTTAATTTTTTTATGATTTAATTATTACTTTATATTAATTAAGGGATGTTGTTTCCATGATATTTTGTGTATTCATCCCAAAACATCCCCATGTAGTAAAGTTATTACGTATCTAAGGTTTTGATTTTATTCAATTATTCAACTCTACCAAGACTCCTATAAATGTGATGGAGTTGAGAACATCTCCTTGGATACCCATATTTCATGTTGACAATGGATCTTAAAAGTATGTGTTATCTCTCATGATCATTGATTATTAGTTCTTGTTTTTTAGAACCCTTGACTCTCTTAATGTGCTGGTTGTTCTTGGTTTTTTTATGGGAAATGCTTGGATCAGTGGAGGCTGATTGATCTAAATTGATTAGATATTGTAATGTAATGGAAATTCAATAAGACCATAGTTGTGGAATGGTTTATTCCATAGGACTTCATGTTGAATAAGGAGATGAGGATCTTGTGTCTCTATTAGGGTTGATAAACAATGAAGGATTATGTAAACCATTTATGTTAGATCATCCAATACTCTTCTTAGATCGTGTTGAGTGATCACTTAGAGGGCCATTACTTCATTTAAGGACATATTCTACATCTCATTTAAATTTTTAATTCATCTATAATATTAAGGTTTAAATAATTATATATATTCTCATTTTATAGGAGAATTGGATTCTTGAATGAATCCCAATATGGGTGGTATCAACGTTTTCCTTCAGTACATGTGTTGTTTCCCCTTCCAGGGGAGTAGGGGCCATACATACCTATTCTATAAGGATCCACATATTATATTTTATTTTTGTAAAAACTTATGTGATCCATAATTTTCTTCAAATGTAGAGAATCTATTCATTGCAGACCCTCCTCCTATAAATTGATAATGAAACTTCACTAAATTTATTTTATGGGAATCCCACAATAATTCTATATGTGGAATCACTGAAGAATGAGAAAAAACTTTTTGATATCAAAATAATATCTGGAATTCCAATTTTTATCTGAGGTATATTTCCACATTCTCCCTTATTCCTTTATTCTTTATGGCCTTCTCTTTCTCCATGATGTGATGTTTGGTATGTGGTATGGGATGTTGCTAACCATATTCTATTTTAAAGGATAGAACTGATTTTTAAATAGATTTTGTACATTTTTTATGAATATTTTAATGAATATATTTATTTTGGAATCTAGATGGTTCGTCTGGTTGAATTTTTCTCTTTCATTTGATTCAACATTTCAGTGTGTTTATAAGAGTAGGGGACACCGACAGTAGGACCCTAGTTTGTAGTTTCACTAGTGTGGGGATGGTTGTGTGTGTGAATATAAAGTGGGAATGTCCAAGAATGTTTTTTCAACATTATTATAATTTGGATATAAAATTGGATATGTCTCTAAGATTATGTTTTGATCTTATATTCTATAATTATTTATTTTAAAAATTTATGACTTTATCTTTGAAGATATTATTATTGTGGGGAGACTTTTCTATCATTGAAATTAATTACAATGAGTTAATAATTAATTTATTTATTTTCACTCATTCCATTAAATTTCAGTATTAACAGAATAATATTGCATTAATTTAAAATATTATTTCTATCACACAGTTACTGTGGATAGTTTAGGAGAAACCCTTAGATTTCCTTTATGTAAGGATATTTTTAATGTATAAATTTATGGATCTTTTATTCAAGTGTTTCGAATGTAATGATTAAAACTATGAAAAATATATTAGATGCATTGGTACTCCTTTATTTAGGGTTACTCGAAAATTATTGCCCATGGTGATCATAAACAATGCAACAGAGCCACAATTTCCTAATTTCTATTTTTTCATGTAAACACAACCTCTACCTTAATGTGTAAAAAATGTGAATCATTCTAGATAATTCATGTGAAGGGTGTATATTTATATTTTTTCTCCTTAAACCATGTGACATGAAATGTAGTAATAAAATAATCGATTCCCTAATTTATACCTTTTATTGATGAAACCCCCAATAGGGTCCTTTATACCCCATTTCTTTAAAATCCTCAATAGGGATTGGCTCCAAGAGATTTCTCATCCTACATCACAATTTTTTGGACAATCCTTTCATTTTAAAGCCAAATATCCAAGGTTATGACTCATTTCACTTCACTTTCCTCTTCCATTCATTTTCCACTCTTACCTTTTCCTTGTTCTCTTATTTCACGAACTCAATGATACAGTTTTGATGTTGTGTATTGTTATTCTAAATGATAGGGTTCATGGATTATTCCTCAGGACTATTTTTCTTTTATCTGAGTGTTTCAACACATCCACGCTTTATTGAGGTAGGTTTTTCCATGTTTATCACATTTTCAAAGAATCTCATTAACATTGCAGATATCCACTCTCCTCCCCCCTTGATATTTTCAATATTATATTTATATTTTTCTATATGAGGGGATTTCCTCATATAGAATATATGATTTTTATGATGGTTATCATAATCTAGTCAACTTCATGTTGAATGTTTATAGGATGGAAGATGGTGGATCCATGGAGTTTTAATATCACTGAACGTATTGTGCATTTTCTATTCGTATAATGTTGTTTAGTGGATCCACATCATTATTATGTTTATATATTTTATAGTAAGTATGTTACGTGATTCACCCCATGATTTTATTGATTGTGTGGTTTCAATGTGGGGTTTTACAATTAATTTCATAGTGTTTTAAAAAATATATGATTAAAAACCATAAAATGATTTCATAGTGTTGTTATATAGTCATAAAAAAATACCCTTTTTGATCTATGAAATTTTTGTATATGAGATAGGTGTCTTTTGATGTGGTTTTCAATAACTCATTGAAGATTGTAATATTATATTCAAAACCAATTATAGATTGTCACATTCTTTATATATTTTTGAAAAATATATTGTCCCTATATGTTATACCCTTCAATTGTTTTTATTAATTTTAAATATTTTTGTTCTTCTTATTATATATATATTGGATTATATAGGTTGTTTTGATATACTGGATGAAGATGATTATATTACAAATATGACATCACATAAAATAATTAACATCAGGGGATCCTATGAATATTATTAAGGTGTTGAGAGGTTCTTGAAGATATGTTAGGATTAGAATTACTGAATCTCTCATCATATGGAATGGATCTTGGAATTGTTGAGGTTGTGAGGCTACTTTAGTGTAATATTTTTATTACATTCATGGAACAATCCAACTGTCTAGAAAATGGTTCGACCTGAGTATTTCTAGGAGCATCTCATGGGGTATCTATAATATTCTCTTGACGATACACCACTTTTCTATTTTCTATTCATTTTAATAATTTCCAATATTATTTCATTATTTTAATAATGTGTCTTTTCATTTTTTATTACCGTAATATTTTACATTATCCATCATATAGTTATATATAAATTTTCATATATTGTATAATTTGGTGGGATTCATTCCTTGAATTCATTTTATAATTTGATTAATGTATTTAACATGCATATTTCAATGGTATTTTAGACATAAGATTAAAATTGATTATTAAACAGGTTTTATAATGAAATTCCTTATTTATGTAAAGGGTTATAAAATGGGTATTTAGAATAGATTATTTTATAGCATAATTTTTAGAAGATCGTATTTTTAATACTTTATTTCATACTAGAATACATGGATTAACTATGTCAAGAATCACAAATAAATTTGGTGGTCCACCTGGGATATTTTACCCACAACCTTTTTATATCACGTAGAATTAATATACACTAAGTATATTTAGGATTAATGATCAATTTTGAGATACCTTATAAAGTGATCTAATATAGAGTGATTAATGTGAGGTTGAGTTCATAATGAGAGGATGTCATGTATTTTCATTTTATTATTTCTTATAGATGTTTTGGACTTATCAAACATCTATAATCTATATTTTTTCTTTATTTAACTATAGTTTTTTCATTCATTATGAGTTTTTATTATTATTATTTTTTAAATATATTTTATTTTCATTCATTTCATATCTATTTATATGTACGGTTCCTAGATCATTGCTATATGGGGTGGGCATGAAAGACTCCAAAGTGGATGTTCTATATATTCATTCAATTATTTGAAGAAATTATCCCATATAAGGGGACTTTGTTTCCCTTGACATTCCATCCTTCTCTTATGGATTAGTAATTCCCCTTGACTTTGATATGGATTGGGTAAGTCTCCATGTTAAGTTGTTTATTTGACATGTTCACTGGAGTCATATGATATTAGATGATGTATTTATAGAATATTAATTTTGAATTACCCAGTACTATGGTGTTTACTCTTTAATAGAACTAAAATATAGTGATATTATTATATAAAGGACTTATAATCAAGAGGAATTGAATAAATTTTCATAATTAAATAAGAAACCTAAATAATAGCTACATAATAGATTTCTATTCCAGTTTGTCTCACCATGTTGTACCCCCATCCATTTTTTTATAATGAAATATGGATCAGGGCATCTGTACAATAATTATCCAAAACCTAACAAAAAAACTATCTAGAATAAGAATAATATATTTTATACTGATTTATTATTCAATTAGATATAATATGATCAATACATATATGATAATATCCTTCAATATGTATATCATAAATTATGGTTGAAAACAATATTTTTTGAGAGTTACAATTTTCATCAATATGTGAGAACTGTGAATTCATTATGATTTATCCTAGACTTGATAATGATCTTGTCATATTCATGGATATAATGAATAGAGACATACTAGATTACATCAATTAGTTTTTATTGAATTTATATAAAATTATTTCATATAGTCCAATATATGTGAAAATTATAATTAAAATTTGATGTTTTTTAAATAGTCTGTTATAATTGAGAATTTGTGTGCTAAATTTATCAATTTTGAATTGTATTTTTAGAACATGTCATTTGTGGGTGATTTAAAACAGTTGAGGGTATATCATTAGATATTTCAAGGGAAAATAATATTTAGTAATGTAAAATACCAACTATTTTAATATATATTTTTATATTTCTTAAATTTTATGGATATTTCCAATTCTTTTTGATTAATATATAACGAATATTAAATCCAAATTCAATGATGTTCATCTTCATAGATGAATGTGAATATAATTCCATAGATATTAAGTTATTTTTTTCCAATGAATCTATATTTAATATTCCCTATAGTAGTGAATTATTATTTCATACATTGATTCATCAATGAAGGAATGGGAAATGTTACCTTGTAGAATGTGATGGTGTTTTATTATAGATAATGTTAAATAATGGGTTATGAGAAAAATTTGACAATGTATTATTTGGAACATGTAGCTATAAAATTTTCATTCAATATATATGTGATTTATTTCTATGGATAAAATTTTAAAATACATATTAATTAAAATAAGGTTATGTATATATTTGAAAATTAGAATTTGAAAATCTTCTAAAAGAGATGGTGGGAGTTAATCAAAGACAACGAAAAATTAATAAATTTCTACCCCAATAAGGAAAGGAAGGTGGGTGATGACTTGGACAAGAAGTACCATTTTTACATATCCATTACATGGATATAAAGAGACCCAATACTCTTGGTTTCTCAATGGATGGATCATGAAATCAACACTCTAGGGGAGATATCATATCTTACCCAAATGAAAGATCTACCTTAAATGCATGTGCTGATCAAGGATGTACATATGGAAGACGTTGATGTACATAAGAAGGTAAGGAATAATATAGAGTTTAAAACTAATAATATTGGATTTACAATATTTATGGATAAAATTATTTTTATATATACACCAATATTAATGAAGGATTTACGTGATGATGCACATAGCTCAGAATGTTTGATCAATTTTGGATGGAAATATTTATATATAGAATATATCAATCTCAATAAACTTTATATTATATTAATAAATGATGTGTTAATGATCCGTCTTATAACACTATGAATTTTATTTGATTGATATATATTATTTGTCATGATGTTATGGATTTTTCATCACATTGCATTTGATACTGAGAAAAACACAACAAGGCTTGACATGGTCAATATGATGTTCAATCAGAATCAACCCATCAATATCAATAACATTATTTGAGATATTATAATATGTATATTAATGTATGATAGGATTAACATCCATACTTTATAATGTTCCCATATAAAAATACTTCCCATTGTTTCATTCAAATGTCACAATATGATGCTCTATATTGGAAAAGGAATATATCATCAACATTTTTGTCTGAAAATAGACACCATAAATTTCTATAATCCAGTCATTATAATTAAATTCATAAAAATATTTAAACAATTGAGTGCATTATTTAAACTAAATAGCATCAATAAATGATCTATGATGTTAATTAGAACTGAGGTTTGGTGTTTGATGTCTAATTCACATTAAAACATTTAATAATTACATGGTTTAGGGTTATTATATTTTGGATGAATGGAAATTTATTCTGTAGATATATTTTACACATATAAATCCTTGATCCTATGTGTATGGAAGATATATGTAATTAACATCCACAAAATTTTCCCAAGGTTCATGACACATTATATGTATCAGTTTTGTGGAAGTACATACTTGATCCATCACATTTTCTAATACCAAATGTTTAATAGCTAGAACATGATCTCTCTAACAATCAAAAAACAATAAATACATGTATAATAGAGAAAATGTACTACAAAAAAACACCACTCAAATGAATAATCATTTATGAATAAATTATAATACAAACTATGTAACATGAGAATACAATTATCTAATTAGGCTTAAGTACCCTAAATGGGTTTTTTAGTGTAATGGTATTTTAAGGGAAAAATTATTCTATGTGGGATGTAATTTAATCAAGAAATAATTTTTTATGAATATTTTTTTTAACATAATTCATATGTTGAATTGATTTTTTCAAACACACCACCAAATGAAGAGGAATTTTGAACATTTTACTATGATAATAATTAAAAATAAAGATAATAGTTTACTTATTTAGATAATATGATATAAGAAACCAAAAGGAAATGAACCATTTTAAAAAACATACATTTCAATAAAAATGAAACAAATATAAATTCATTATCTTTGTATTTTTATTGAAGATCAGAATGCCAATAAAAACTATAGAAATGGAAAAAAATAGTTATATGATGGTCATTTTGAGGGGGATTTAAACCAGAAGAATGATATTAGTTATGTTTTTATGAGTTTATATATAATATTCCATTAGAAGTGTGGGCATTTTTAAATATGGTTGTTGGATATATAGTCATTTTCTATATTTTATTCAAAAGTTTTGTAATTTAAAATAATTTCATTATAAATAATACATTATGTAAATAATTATGTAATATTTCAGTAAAATATATTACTATAAAAACATATTTTCATGTGTTATATATTACTAATTCAATCATTATAAATAATAGTATTTTTATGGAATGAATTTATGCTTCTATAAAATTTGTAGATATATTTTAATAATAATTCATATATAATATTTAGTTGATAGAATCTGAATTATTAATTTTTATAGGATATGGGTAAAATTTATATAATATTTAATAATAAGTACTTTAAAAGAACAATTTGTTTCAAATTTTTTTTTATCTTATCATGATAAAATATTCATATTTAACAGATAATGTTAATTTAATTTTATATGTTTTATAAAAAAAATTATAAGTTTGATAAATTAATAATTTATAGTGTATAATATTAAAGACAACATGGGTTAAAAAATTAAACATTTTAAAATACGAGTTCTATATATATTATTTTACATTACTTGATCTTTTTTTTAATATTAAAATTGGAATAGATTAAATGGTTTAAAAATTTGAAATAAACACTTGAAAATTATTTAAATAATTTCATTACATGTTTGGACATAACAAAATGTGACCGAGGTAAATATTGAGTTACAACAGTAAAGGTAAAATAATTTTAAAAGAGATAATATAAATGTTAAGAAAAAAATATCATGAATCCTTATCATAAAAAGTGTGAATGTATTGACTCATGGCCCATACCCATTATTACATAATTTTTATCCACATTTATTATAAAATTCAAATCATATACACTATATAATCACTATTTTTTGAAGTATCACTCAAAAGTCACATATAAAATGGCCCCATCTCTACTCAGCCTGAACCAATATATTCATTCAGATCCCTGTTGTATCTCTTTCAATTTTCCACCTCCAAATGTGTTTTTATTTGGTTGTAAGCATCTAGTTCAATGAATAGGGCCCCAATACATCATTCTAAAAGACACCTTATTAATGAGTTAATTCATAATATAGACATATATGTTCATTTCTAAATGAGATAATTATAAACTCATGTCATATAATTTAGAATCCTAGTATCTACTATAATGATTTAATATTGACAACTTTTTGTTTATTTTAAAATTAGATTACTATATTAAAATATAACCTATTAATCAATCACTATTATAACATGTTATTGTTTGAGGCAGTTGAACAAAATACATGTCCAACATTATACTATAATCGTCATTTTTTACTAGAATTAGTATCAATAAATTAATAGTTGAAAAATTAAATATAAAAAATTAATATATTTATTTATTATGGATTTTTAATAAGTATTTAAAAAATAATGAAAATTATAATGTATCTTATGGTTATTGTTAAACAACTCGATCCATGTTGGTTGCGTAATCCATTATCTCAAAATAAGCCAATATCATTCATAAAATGAATATGAGACTGAATAAACCTTCCAAACATATTATTATATTTTTTTTGTAATTTTGGAATGATGAAATTGGTACGGATGATCATGTGTTGACATAAAAATTATGATACTCTTATTAAATAATCTATATTTAAAACATTTTATCTTTAAAATATTCTAAAACAAACTAATATATGTTAAGGAATGAATATAATTTAAATTTATAAATGTTAATATAATTTAATAGTTATTATAAATAAATTATTAGGATGATTATGTTAATTTTATTACAGGTTAAGGTCCATTTATCGCTTATTACAGTTAAAGTAAGAGTCTATATTCTAAAATAAAATTGATATTAAGACCATTTATATGTGGAAATTCATAAATTGATATTATTTATTATTTATCTATCGAAACCCAACCATTTAATTCTCCTCTAATTATTCTGAGTGATCCCGATTTTTTTACATTTACTAATTTTCATAAATCGACAAAATAGAAGATTGTAGGAGGAGACGACCTTACCACTTCTTTTTTCAATTGGAATCATTTTCCTCCATCTCATTATTTCTGATTTTATTTCATAGATATTTTTATCTATATATATATATGATTCATAAGGTATATTTCTAATTTACAATACATTCAATACGTAAATTTGAATGCAATATTTCAAACATTTCCTACATTATTATGTATTTAATGAATTTTGTATTAATTAAAAATTAAGCAAAAAATAATCCATGGTATTGATTTATATATTTAAAAAAATTAAACAAATATATTAAAATATAAATATGAACATTTCATTAAAATATTTCATTCTTTTAAAAACATAATTTTCATTCTCATTATTATAAAAAATATTAACTTTTAGACATATCTTATATTTAAGAAAAATAAAATTTCCATCATTTTATTAAATGTAAAATTATTATTATATTATGAGTTATTTTATCATATTTGTAAATATAATTTAATTAATTTCATATACCTTTTGATATATTCCTTAATTGTATCATCCTCTTGCATTCTTATGATAAGTTATTATCATGTTCTACATAAATTTTGGTGAATCCAATTTCATTACCAATGGTAATTTTTTTATGGAATTATGAATGTTTTATAGGTAAATCTTGCTCCTAAATGAAATTTTTATACCTTTTTGATGATATGGTAGACTATATCCAACATATACATTAGTTAATGCTTTATATCTGATGACATCTTGTTGTAATGTGGGTGAGTATCCTTACTCTAGTATGTTATGGGACATGAGAATTTATCCCATGTTTATAATGTTATAATATTTTTATTAACCTACACAAATAAGACGTGTCAGTATCAATGGTTATCATTGAAATATTTTATGATATATATTCTTATGTTTGTGAAAATAAATTATGTAAGAAATTTTATTTTTTCATGGATACTAGTTATTGTCTATCATTTTCTCCCTTCTCTGAATATTTAATTCTATTATGAAAAATGAATTGTTCCATGATACATTATTTATGGTATATGATTTATTTTGTATGATTATTATATCATGTTACCAAAAAAAAGTTATTAATATTTCAAATTCTTATTATCTTTTATTGATAAATTCTAAACATTGATTATTTTCCCTCATGATTTCCCTTAAAGTGAAATTGAGCTTTACATTTCGTAATTTTTTATTCCCCTAGTTGTGTATAATAGATTTTAATGTTGGTCTATTTTATGTGGTGTCATATTAAATGAATATTTTTTGGAGATGTTAATAATTGTGTAATTTTTGTTTTATTATTATCTAACAACCATTTTCTCTAATCTTTTAGGTTTTGGTGTGTTATTTGTTATGAGTTGGATGAATTATTCATGTTAATTGATATTATATATATGTTTCGAATTCTGGGTGTTACCACAATTGGTATCAAAGTGGTATTTTGTTAATTTTTGGGTTTATGTTATAAATAGTAAGGTAATAGATCCAAAAGCAATATACTATAAACCAAAAGTCATTTCATATGGTATGTCCCCTGGAAACAATATAAATAAATTAATGACATGTTTTCTTTATTTTTAATGTGTATCTATCTCAGTAAACGACTCATGGGATTGGAAATGAATTGGAATGACCTATGTATGTATGTGGAAAGTTTTACTACTAAAAACAAAGAGATTATTCCATAGATAATATGGCCACTCCATAGTGGGATCTCTTGTTCCATAATGGAAAATAGTTATGAAATATAGGTATGATAGGGTATTTTATGCACCAAATTGCCTAAGGATGTTCCATGGAATTGATTATTGAAGGAAAATATGGTGTGTCCTTCACTATGAAGAAGTGGAAAGAGGTGGAAACATCATAGAACCTCATAACACTCCATACCCTAAAACAACATGTGATCCTATATGATCCTATTCCATATTAATTTCAATTATATTGATATGTCCCTATCTCACTGGAATGTTTCATAGTTGTTCTCTACATTTCAATGTGGCGGTGTTTAGCATATTTGTCCTTATTATTAAATACAACACATTTGACTATAGTATAAACCTTCAGCATCATGGTTTCTTAATCACTATATCGTGTTCCTAATTTTACTTCATTGTGGTATTCTACTAGTTCAAACTTGTTATGTATAATATTTAATTCTTTTTTGTGGTATTTTTCAACACACCCACCACACTCTATCCATAGTCTATGTTCCATTGTGTCCATATGGAAGCCTATATGAATGTGTATTCTTGGTCCTCCTTTTTCTCATTTCTCCCCAACATGATATAGATGTTTTTATATAATGTTTTTTAGTTCTAGTAATCATTAGCATTCAATATTAATCTTTTTAGGGTGGATGTAGTTAGGTTTATGAAAGCAATGAAAAACAATAATGTCAAAATAGTAAAACATGAGTTTGGAGGATTTTTTCCATTTTGAACATATTTTTTGTTGTTTCCAAGAAATGATTTTTATTCTTCTTGACCAATCCACAATATATGTTTAATTTGGTTCTTGAGTAGTTTTGAGATTTCATCATTATCAACATGTGATTAATAATGGAAGATGACATTTATCTTGGCATGTCTTATCATTCCATACAATGATGTTTACTATTTGAGAGTTTTATAGTAATTGGAATTATACTATAGTGATTGATATATTAAAGAGGATAATTGAGGTTAGGGTTACATAGTTGTTATGGACATAATGATTTTTATAGATTCCCCAATGGTGGGGATAGAATTAGTAGCTAGATTCACAAACTGAAGAAATCCTAACATTCATAAAGGGTGGAAAATCTAATTTTATATATTGAAAATAAAATTGGCTTGATGGAACATAATTCACTTGTATTTATACAAAAATGGGTAGTTGGCCCTTGATGGGATAAGCTGGCTAAGGATTGACCGATTGTATTGTGTTGTGTTCTGTTGACAACCATCAACTTAATGGGGTGATCAGATTGACTTGAGGAATATGTTGAAATCCAACGAACATCACTAGATAGGTGGGGTGATATTTGTTTCCTTGTTAGACATACATTTCTTATTGACATCATTACAAAAAATGAGAAAATTTATGTGGGTTTGGGGTTATATGAGTCTTTTTATTCACATGATGATTAGAACAAGTACATTTTTATTTTTTACCATTAAATTATGTCACACTCCATTATATATTGTTCCAAAATGGCAAAGAAACATTTGTGGTGTCCTAAGGATCCTTGTTGTCACAGAATTCATAGGAATTTTGATGCACTTCTAGATTTCAAGAAAATATATATGGTGAAGGAAAAGGGCGGAATATTTTGTGGTTGATTTGTGGAACATAGATCTAGAGCGGATCTGAACATACTCCAGTGGATGTAATAATGTTTGTTATATTTTAATGGTTCTTATTATTTGATTCTTATACTCAGAATAGGATTAAAAGTTTGGTAAAAACATTTATTTAGTAAATATATTCCACATATTTTGTTTTCTCATTTTTTGACTCCCCAAATTCAGAGAACAATAAAATGGTAGACTGAATGATGGGTTACATAGCCTCAAGTGCTACTTCTCATATGACAGAGGCTGTAGTCCTATGGCGAGGGTCTCAGAAGCTGAATGTGGGGACACTATTCCAACATGATCAGTGTATCTTAGTGGTATATAAGATAATAAAGAACCACTAATAGTGGAAGAAGATTATTAATGAATGTCATAAAAATTTATGAATAATATAAACTATATCCAAAAGATAGAAAACTCCAAAATATAACAATTCATGCATTTCTAGATGACGATACATAATATAAAACATAATATTCGCTACATGTTGTGATACAATATAGTACATGAGTAATTAAATATAAAGAGTCCTCAAAGGAAAACTCCATGAACATCTCGAGCTCCAAGTCATTAATTTTCTTCTAACTCTCTTGTAAAAGCAAAACAACATAAGAAATAATCCGTTTTCTAGAAAACATATGGACTACATGGGTACCCTAGTTCAATGTCGGACCGAGTGGGGTGTGAGATATAGATTCTTCTGGGTTACAATCCATGGTTTTTAAAAAATAATTTATTCTATTATTTAAATTATGTTAGTGTGATGGTTATAAAACTAATTAGCAATAATCAAATAAAAACAACCATCTCATACAGGTTCTTAAAGGAAACCGGGTGGTTTTACATGTATTGGATCATGGCAGGAAAGAAGATTTCTGATCGGTAACTATAAATATATTAGTATTTATATATATAGTTTAGTTATATAGTGTATCCACTTATATTAACCAAGTATGTAAGGACCTAAGTGACCATATTCCTATAAAACTAGTGTCTTAATTGATAGGGAATGACTATGTCTTCCATAACTAGTTTGAATGATCCAATATACTTAGGAAATATGGTACATTCCCTACATCCAGATATATTGGGAGAAAGCATTCAAGACATTCATTGTGTTTATTGATCCATCATTTCCTAATTATAAATATGTATCATGGATCCTCATCTAATGTTTTTCTAGTATAACTGATGTGAGATGCCATGAACTCAACACCCTACATAAGGGAGTGTGATTTTACTCCACACTCAATAAATCCCTTACCATCATTCTCCGGCCTATATCATGGAATAATCATAATTATAATAAACATCCATGAAGAAATAGCTCTCATGCATTTCATTTAACATGACCATTATATAAAACTTTCTTCCATATTCTATAAATAAAATAACTATATACATAATCTTTTGAATATCGACATGGCCATTGAACCCCTTTCAATTAATTTCATGTACAATTTTTAATATAATCATGTCATGTCATTCATACCATTTAAATTGTTCAAGAATAGAATACCAACATGGATAGCCATTAAATTTAAGTAGAAAAAAACTAATTTTTTTATATTAATTTTCAATGAGGGAATTAGTAGGTACCTTTTACAAAAAGGGGCTTTTATCTAGTTTGGGAACAAAATATATAAAAAATCATGTTAAATATCAAAAATTCCAATCACATAGTAGGTTCTTCGATTCATTTACATTTTATATAGGATGGAGGAAAACTCTATCTTGAACATCAAAAGAGTCCATGTACTCACTATTACCTTTACTAAATGATGTTATCAAAAATATAGAAACACCAAAGGATCAATTCAATAACAATTTAATCCAGTAATAATAAATTCATAATATCAATGATAGTTCACCACATTCGAGGGTTCTTATTATTAAAACATGAAATTTTTAACAAATAATTAATTTTTCATAACCAAGTATCGGTCAAGAATCATATTTCAATTCACCAATGATGCATTTAAAATAACTACCAATAAAGAAAAACAACTATAATTTCAAGAACAACACTTAAGAGATACCATGTTCATTTGGGTAATTTTCTACACATGGTAATTCCCTTATTAATCAAATAAAAATTCATAGATATTCTTATAGGAACCTAATAAAATAATAATTTAAGGTAAATTCATGCTACCACAACCAAGGGGTATTAAAAATCAATATTAGAATAATATATTTATATTAGTACTCTCACCGGGTGTAATAAATCATGCATGTATCAAATTAATATGAAGAAACCATCCTTAATGAAATGCTCATAAATAGTTGGAATTTAGAAAACATTTTTATTCATCAAAAGACAGAAACTTAGAGAAAATTTTAGATAACACCCACATTGTTAATAGAAAATTGATCTCATACAATGTCATTCATTTATTTTTCCTAGTTTGGATGAAATAAATAAAAACACACATCTTCCCTAAAAATAAGGAATATGAGATTTCACATCGATAACATAATAGAGATGATACTAATCAATGAATGACCAAGAATGAGATGAGATATTACTAAGAAAAATACATAGGGATAGATGATGCTCAAATCATATGGGCGAAGGAGGAGATCAATGAAATAATAATTTTTTCTTCGAATAAACCCACAACATGCATGAATGAGAAAGAAACCAGTGGGGGAAATGAATAAAAGAGGAAAGTGGGAAATAAACTCTTCGATGGAATTTTTTCCATTTCACCCGTGACACTAGGTTTCATAGTTTGGACACAAGATTTTTACAAACCGTACACTAATAGTGTGACACCCATTCCATAAGAAACCTTCACACATAGTTTGTTCCACGCAGTTTTCCAAACCATGCACCAACCATATGATGAATAGGGAGAGTTCATTTCCAATGTGTCCCTTTAGTGTGAGATAGGTGCATAGTTTTTTCAAACTATGTGCAGCCCATGTGGGAAACATCCTCTAATCTGATATAGGACACACAGTAAAATGCTGGTAGTCATACGATTTTTGAAAAATAGTGTTCTTCTTTTAGAGAACACATAACATTAATTTAACGGCCCAGTGCACCCAAAATTCAATTAAACACACTAGGAACCTCTTAGTCATTCAACAAATATAAAAAATCACATTAAAGTGTTCCATCTCTCATAATTACATTAATAATATTGGTTCAAATAATTTACCATCCATTAAATTACAAAATTATAATTTCTGTGAAATTTTACCTCCTCTCAAAAAATAGGATGTTCCAACATCCCCACATTATAACACATCGTCCCAAAAAATCCTTGTGGAACTACGAAAGAATCACACCACCTATACAGGTTGTGAAGCATCGTTAAAATGGGTTTTTGGCAAACACTTAACTCATCTCAATTCTTTTCATAAGAATATCGCAGTTAAGATTCCATAACCCGTTCTAATTGTTGTTTTGAAAAATACATGATAACTGAGTTTACTGATGCCTTTATAGCCAGAGACCTGATCACAACATCATATCATTAAAAAGTTGATCAATTGTTCTCCACAAAATGGTTTTGTAACATCATAATGGTCCAATTCTAAACCGCGATACCTCTAACATTATAATTTCCATTCGAATCACCCATTTATGTGTTCTAGAGATTCTATTGCATTTATTTTTTAACTGGAAGAAACCATATTATATCCGATATAATATTAAGGGAACTCATCAGAATGAATTGTTTGAAGGTCAATCGACATAATGAAAACTGTTCTTTTAATCCTTCTAATAGGACACTTCTAAACTTTAAACGAAGCTCTCCTTTACATGGATACATGATTTTAAATGCTTCTTAACTGTATATATTTTTTTAACAAGGAGAATCATGATTCAAGTAACCTATGGATGACAATCCCAACAATGAATGTCTTATACGGTTGGCGTAATTCAAACTGAACTGCAATTCTTACATCCAAGGCATCACAAATTTACCACAATAAAATTCACCATATACCATACATAAGAAGTCATGCCTCATCACAAACAAGCGTGTAACCAGGATTGTTCCCTCTAGAATAGTTACCCATTAATCATTACCCGTGAGCCTAATAACATGTCAAGTATATCATCATATTCAGTGAAATGGATTCCAAGGTTCTAACCCAGGGTATCACTACTCCATATTTAGAAAATAGACATTGGTATTAGGACCAAAATTTCACAATCGATAATTGACTATGCCTATAGTGGAATCCACCCAGAAGTCAAGTCAAATGAAAATGGTTGATTTACAAGTGTATGTACAAGGTGATCCAAAATGGGAACCCATGTTCCACTCACCACTAACCAATCCTTGATAAGAAAATAACACATCCAACATGAAACCATATAGTGATAGAATATCACACCTCATAGATTTTCATACTATAACATAGTGTAAGGCAAACACTCTCTCAGTGCATCAAGTGTTATGTCAAGATAGGGGTCATGCACATGTCCTCCAAAAGAGTACACAATGTGGATTTACATGGTTTACAAAAAACCATTAAAAACATGGGAAGAACAGTCAAACCAATAATGGTCGACTTCATGAATGAATCTCGACTTCACCCTTCCAACGAATCATCATCAACTGATAAAAAATCCTATACCACCTAAGGCATATTTTGGTATGTCAATATTTACAACTAATGTAAATCCAAGAAAAATGATGTTTTTGATGTGTTGCACAAAAATAAATTCTCTTTAAAATCACTATTCTATGAAGAAAACGACACATAAATGCTAGAACTAACATAATGCTCTGCACCATTTTAGTCTCCATATTTGTCGAAGTAAGGGATAAACTAGGCATTCACAAGGGCACTAGATTAGAATCTCCTAATATGCACACGTAATGATACTCTAAACCATGCTCACATATTCCAAAACAATTCCAAGGAATTCCAAATCCAACTTTATCGATATGTCAAAAAACAATCCTATTTTAACTACATCTAGATAATTGGGATTGAAATTGGTCCATTTAAATCCCATTCCACTCTACATCATAGATGAACTAGAAATTTACTCAATAGAATAAGGTGCAATAATTCCACCAAATCCAATTAGTTAATTACATCATATAAAAACTCGATGGGTACCAGATATATCGACTCATACTACCCCTATAACCCAAATGCAATGTGAGACATCCTGGATACTATTCGTAGGTTTTTTGTCCTATGAATTCAAGTATCAGGTGGATCACATAGAATAATGGGTCATAAGTCATATTAACAGGATGAGCAAGCCATATACATGACTGACCTTATGAAACCCAGCATTAAGCCATGCTCATTCCCATAACAAGGGTCAATAATAGCATGAAAACCCATTAAAAGGGGGTTGATTTAGAAAATAAGTGTCCTTCTATGGAAAAAAACATGAATGGACACATATGTTAGAAAAGACGTGACAGTTAGCATAGATATTAAGATATATGGTCACAAAATAGCAGGAGCTATCACCTCAAAAATTCATAAGTGACCACCTTATGACTAGGTCATGAAAAAAATAGTTTTCACCAAGCCAGACACATACCTTTTAATAGATTGTGAAAAAGAAAAAATCCTCTATGAAATTCTCACACATTCGTTCAAAGGAAACTCTAAAATAGATATTAAAAAAAACCCATATGGGAGGTTATAAAAAAGGGATATATATTAAGGATCCTCATTAAAATCATTACATTGATACATAATCATTATTTAAATATTTATATGATTTAAATCTATAAATCAAGTAACAAATTATAAAAAAACCGACATTATACGTTATTTAATTAATTCTATAATGAACAACATGCAAGTATTATCAAACATCTTTATAAATATTTAAATATTTATTAAAATACTTTCATAATGAGGTAATTTATCATATTAATAAATTTTTATGTCATACTAGAAAAGGTGACCATTGAGGGTCCTATAAATCCAACCAAGGTTCATCAAAATTTAAGCCATTACCAATTGATAATTTATCAAAATTTCAAAACACTCAAAATAGGTTATCTCATACAAAACATTCCCCAACTGACCTATAAGGATGAAGTTGTGCATTTTGAATGTTAATCACATGACTACCAAGATCGTGTGATTGAGTCACAAACATTTGTGGAGACATCAAAGTCCTTTTAGATTAAATTTAAACATAATATAGATTTATAACTATTTTTAATTATATTATTGTCTTATACCTAGATTTATTATATGGGTTCTTTTTCCACTTCCAATAAAGCATATGTAGGCTTTATAAACAATGGATTAAATCACATTTTACTAGAACAAAATCATTTAGCATTTAACCACATTCAAATTTTCATCTATATGATTCTATAAATTATACCGTGATCATATATATTGGTTTAGTTATATATGTGTCCACCTACCAATAAATAATGCACCCATACACATTAATGTTTTGCATTTGTAACCCATTAGAATAAATCAATTAATATTAGTAGCATTTAAATTACAACATGTAATTTAAATATATTTTCAAGTTAAAAAGATGGTTGGATAGTAGGGATTTCTTTTTACCTATTATAAGGTGATCATACACCATACAACTGATAATTGGTTCTCATTTAGTCATAGTCCATGTATTAAGACCGTTAAAACATTTAGTAATTAAAAAAATAGCATAGTAGCACAAGAAGTATCTTATATAAACATTCTAAATATATTGTAACTATGGAATATAACCATCAAAACAATTAATATATTTATGCATGCTAATGAAAAAAATCAAGGCATAACACTCAAAGCACACAATCTAATCAGAGGTAAAGATAAAAATGCACCAATATGGCATGGAATATGCATGGACTATGAATCTATTTGTGGATATAATGATGAATGTAATACTTCATCCTTAACATACTAGTATAAGGGTAAAATTAAATATTTCTATAAATTTTTAACCCTTATAATGTAGACCCTTCACTCAAGGTGACATAAAATAAACTATAACTGTAAAAGTCATGAACACCAATATCATCCCTTACGAGATTAACATTTCCCCATATAGGGATTGATCACTCCTAGTAAATACAATTTCCAATGTTCCTATACATTCTTAGTATCCTTTATAATTTCCCAAAATATCAAGACAAATGAAAAATAGGATCTCATAAAAAATTGTGATATGCTAGATTGACTAACAAAAAAGACGGTGGCCAGACCGACATGTCACATTTCATCATGCACACCGCCTTGTATTCCATTATATTCTGACTATCAACGACGTTATCGGGAGGTGATAGTTGGGAGAATTTACCTTCATATCAGAGTATCACATCAGTATAATAAATTAGAAGAATCTAAAAACAAAGGGGTCAATAATAAATTATATTTGGAGCAGAGGAAGAATAATTTTAACATTATATAAAATATGTCTAATACCAAATTATAAAAATGAATTCATTTTCATATGATGAAACATAATCTAAAACAAAAGAAATATATTTGGATGTTTCACAATATAGTACATAAGTAAACAAAATTAAGAAATTCCTCAATGTAAAACTCCCCAATAATCATATGTTCCATCTCAATTCTGTGCTCCTAGTTCCCAGATATAAGATAAACAACACAAGTAATCATCCATGGTCCTGTAATAAAAGGTCTACTCGGGTACCCCAGTGCAATAGAATCCTGAGAAGGTTGTGAGATTTAAATTCATGTAGGACACCAAAGTTGGTGTCTACAACTGAATCTAGTCTGTAATATAATGTGATATAGAGTGAAGGTAATAATAATAAAATGCAGTACAAAAATAATCAACTACTAGTTTGATCATGTTCCAAAAGGTCGCCATGTGGCTCTTCCTACATCATCACATGCCCAAAATAAGATGATTTATTGTTGTATGTATATATATATTAATAAATAGATACATAGTTTAGTTTTTTCATCCTCCTTAATGAACCATGTACATACGGATATAAGTGGTGATATACATGTAATACTAGTTGCTGATTGTACTGGGTGTAACTGAATAATCCACAACCATTCTAAATGAGCCTACAAGCCCACACAATGGGGTAAATTCTTTACTTCCAAATATAGTGTTATATTTCACGCATGGTACTCAATATGGTGATTTTTTCTATTATTTCATCACTGTAATCTGGGATCATGGCACCTCAGCCCAACGTCCCACTTGTATCATTAGTGCAATACACCATGAACTCAATAACTAATGTAAGTGATTATGATTTTATTCCATGCTCAATAGGTCCCTTTCCATCGTTATATTTACATTATAGAGACACATTCATTTTTATATTTTTCATCTAGGTGGAAATACCTCGCATCCTATTCTTTTATAAATCTTATTATATAAAATAATAATATAGTTACTATATTTCAAATTATATTGTACATAATAATATCATTTTTTTGTGTGGAATTACCATATATTGGAATTCATTTCACAAATATAGTATAATATGATAATTTAATTTCATTCATACCATTTAAATCATTCATAAAATGAAACCCATCATGGCAATGAATTATTATTTTTTTAAACCTAGAAAATTATTTTTCAAGGTTCATTGGGGAAACTGGAAGGTTAATTTATCAAAAAAACATTAAAGTACTTGAAAAAACACCCATTATTATTAAATTCCATAAATTTATCAAACAACCTATACACATAGGATTTTCTCTGGATCATTAATCATTTATATTGAAATGAGTAAAATTCCATTTAGACCATCCATATAGGCCTTCTACTAGACCTTCCCTTTTCTAATAATTATTATCAAGCATTGAGAAACATAAAATCATCAAGACAAGATTGATTTTCATCACTAATCATCAGTTTATAATATCTAATTCTACAAACCTCATTTGAGAGTTTTTTTTATTATAATGTGAAATTATAAATAAACAATTATCTTTTCATAATTAGAATCATTTTGAAATCATATTTTAATTAACCATGGATGAATTTTAAATGACCACCAACTTAGAAAAACAACTATAATGATCAACATGGAACTTAGGGGATTCCATAATCTATTGGGATATTTCCTACACAAGGAAATTTCATTATTAATCAATTTTTATCTCTTATAAGCTATTTCAACCAAATGATTATTTAATTAATATAGGGAAACTAAAGCTGGTACACCCAAACGGGTTACACGACCACAAGCATGCCTCATCCAATGCCATTAGTTTTGATCTTGCAGTGAGGGTCATAGGAGGTGATAGTGGGGATTTTATACCCTCATTTAAAAGTAGCATAGTGTTATAATAAATAGTTACTAACTAACAATAGAATAAGAAGTAAAAAAGAATGTAAGAGAAGTTGAATAAAAATAGAAACTATATAAAAAACATGGCCAATTACAAAATATAACAATGCATTCTTTTAAAGAAGGTCATAAATAATGTGAAATATAATACATTCAGATGGTAGTAATATATTATTGTACATGAGTAATGAATAGAATGAAAACCTGCAAAAGAATACTCTATTTGCATCCCATGCTTCAGCTCGACTCTATTCTCCAAACTCCATGGTACAAAAAAATCACAAGTAATCATCCAGGATCTTCCAAACATTTAATCTACTTGTGTATCCCCATTTAATAGTCTCCAGATAAAGGAGTTTGATATAAATCCTAGTATGTTAACACTCATTGTGTCTATAACATAATCTAGTCTTTAATGTAATGTAATGATGTGTTCATGTAATAAGCGAAAAAAATAGTACAATAATAAACAAAATGAGGATAAATTAGGTTTCAAAAGGAAAACTTCCAACTCTGCCTTCTTTAGAACCTAGTCAAGAAAAAAATGATTGACCAGTAACAATATATATATATATTAATAATTATATATATATATATATATTTATGATATATATTGGATCCACCTATATGATCCATGTATGCAAGGATGTAAGTGGCCATATACCTAGAAGACTAGGTGATGGCTAGATAGGGCATAATATAGACATCCATAACCAGTCAGAATGATCGTATAAGAACAAGCTATATTGTACATGACATACACCCCAATAGAGTGTGTGATTTCAAGCATGATATTCAGGATAGTGAGTGAGCCATCATGTCATAATTCTAAACAAGGAATCAGCCCAACATCCTACTAGTATAACTGGTGTTAGATTCCATGAGAAGAACACTTGATACAAGGGAAAGTTACTTTCCCTGATAATCAATAGATCCCTTACCATCATTCAATTCCTAATATAAAGGAGTAATCATATTTATAATTTACATCCATGTGGTAATACCTCTCACACTTTTTGTTTAACTTGCACATTATATTAAAGGGTATTCTATTTTCAATAATTTATATAAGAATGTACTCAAGTGTTAAATAATCTACATGCCCTTACAACCCTTTGAAATTCATTTCAGAGAGAAATTTTAATATAATTATGTCATGTCATTTATTCCATTAAAATCATTCAAGGAAGGATTCCCATTTTTACTTTCCATTCATTTAAATTAATCAAAACATGTTAAATTATTTATTAGGGTTTGAGGCACATAGATGGTTTCTTTATAAAATGGGGAATCTAGATATTTAGGATAATATCATTTATAAATCAATTCATTAAATTTTAAAGATAGTCTAATCACTTAAGATTACATTAGGTACATTTAGCATTTTTATTGCAAGGAGGTAAACTCTATTTGTAACATCAAAATAGGAAATGTACTAAACATCCCCTTTAAAAAATAATGATAACAAAAATAGATAAACCCCAAAGAATAATCCAAGAAAGATTGAAACCATTGACCATCACATTATGAGTTCGAAGACAATTCTTTCCATCTGAGTTGTATTAATATAAAAACATTAAAAAAATTTATAAACAATTCCTTTAGAGTAATTAATAATCTATGAGAATCATATTTAAATTCATCAAGGTTTCATTTAAAATAACTACCAACATGGAAAAACATTACTAAAGATAAAAATGACTCATAGAAGATTCCATGATTGATTGTGAAATTTCCTGCTCATAGAAATTAAATTATTAATCCTCGTCAAACTCTTGTAATGAGATCTGGGATACTAATCAATTTATTAAGGTATAGAATTTTATGGCCTCACACCGAATGGTCATATGAAATCAACGTTAGAAATTTATATTTACATAAAATTGCTACCCATGTGTGAAACATGGGATGTCAATCAATTTAATATGATGAAATTATCATTAAAGAAACATGTGGTAAAGGAAGGCATGTGCTGAAATGGTTATATTAAAAAATGATAGAAATATAGTGAAAAATCCATAGACCAACTTCCATAATATTAAGTCCTTAAAATCATCTGATAACAAGTTTTGGTTTGGCCATGTTGCGAAGAAATCTATGTAAAGGGAATCCACCCTAAAAATAAGTAAAATTACCTTGCACATGGATAATTATGTTTAGAGGAAGGTAAAAAAATAATGATCATAAATGAGTTTAGAGATTATAAAGAGGTATCCATGGGGACATATGGTGGTCAAATTCAATGATGAAATGTGGAGATCCATGAAATCCTAGGTTAGGCATTGGAGGAACCAACTATGGGAAATCAAGAGGAGGAACCTTCTAGAGGGAGAATAGAGAAAGAATACAGGGGAAATAAAAAATCATTAAGGGAATTTTTGGACATTTAATCCCCAAAAAATGGTTCACATAATCTGGTCACATAGTTTATTTCAACCGTGCGCAAACTATGTGATTTCCATTTCTATGAAATCACCTCACATGGTTTTCCCATAAGGTATTCCTAACCATACACCAACAATGTGATGAATAGTGAAATTTTGCTGCCAAATTTGTAATAACTACCCAGGATAGACGCATGGTTCAGGAAAAATGTGCATAACCCATACTGGGTACTTCTTATCATATGATATACGCTGCATGGTTTTCAGTCGGGATCTATACTGATTCAGAAAACCTCTGTACCTCTATTAGAGCACCCAATCCATTGATTTCATGGCCTTTACTCTAGAAACACAACGAGATAACCAGGGAACATCTCGGCCCTTCAACTAAGTATAAAATACACATTTATGTATTCTAAATCTCATAATTACATTCCAAATATATTTTCAATGAATATCCCATCCAATAAACACAAAAATCATATTCTCTTGGAATTTTACCTCAGCTGAAAATAAAAAACATTACAAATGTACTCTGATTATTAATTCATTATTGCTATTATTTTATATTACCCTACTATATGTCATGATACAAATAATATATTCTCCCCACTATCATATATTGACCATCATTACTTGTTGAAAACTACTTATATACAGGGATGTGCACATGATGTCTCATGGCATTTCCGATCAGACCTAGAGGTCCATTTTGTTATCTTACAAAATTGAATTAGAAGCATGAATTTACTAACATATATTTTATAAATAATTAATTTATAATATTATATATTTAATGTATTAAGGTTGGTACTTAGGAATGTTGACTTGTTCATTTCATAGAAATCACTCTATAGTGAACATCTAGACATCCAAAAAAGTAAAATTTTTGTTTATCTGTTACACCAGACCAAAATCAAACTAATAGTTGGGAATTATTTTGATAAGAGATTTATGAAATTTGGAGTATGGTCATGCATAATGAATACACATAAGTTCACATTCCATATATATATATATATATATATCTTTTGTTATCAAATATATTAGTTTAATAGAATTTATTGATTCGTTCAACATTTTCTGGATAATTTTCCTAACTGTGTGGTATATTTGTATTATAGTGAGAGAAATATCATCATTGGAATTAATTAGTTTAAATGATCACTCTAATTTTCTTTTATGTTTATATTATGGCTATTTTTAATGTTCTTGCATGGATACATGGTTTTTTTGGGAGGTGTATTACTTATGTGGAGGGTAAACTCTTAGAAAATCCATTTTGTGATCCCATAGAGTGGAGAAGAAATTTTATGTTCATAATGTTTTTCTTGATTCATATATTCAAGAATATAATTATTTTATGGGAGAGATGGATGAGGAACCTTTGGATATCACATTTCAACTACTTGTGGTATCTAGGATACTCCCTAGAAAGCCCCAATACTGTCACATATGTCCTAGTAAAAAGAGACCATTCATTATGGACTCCTTGAGATAGTTCATATTGAAGAGGAGTCATAATGAGGACTATAAATAACCATTCTTGGAATTTATAGCTTTAACACCTTCTAACATTCAATGTTACTAGTTTTTTATAGTATGTAGAGGACTGGACAGACTTCATTGAGAGAATATTAATAATTTTCCAGAATCTTACTGAAGCGTGATTTATTTTGGAAATTACTATATCCCAAGAAGCCTCTAGAAGATGGTTGGAAAAAATGATCCAGGATGGAAGATAAGATTGTCTTATATGGAAGACCATCAAAAAGTTGTTTCTCAAAAAATATGTTCCTAACATTATGATTCTCAACCATTACCCTATGTATAGAGAGTTATGATTGGGTATTATGATTATCTCTTCAAAATCTATGTTTTTAACATACTATTCATTCCTAATTTTTTTTAGTTAGGTGCCGAGTCATTTCACCGAAGGTATATTATCGGTGTCCCAAATAATTTTTACCCTAACAAGTATAGCACCAGTAAGGGGTCGATCCACAAGATAGAATAAGTTATTTTTATCTTGTTTTAACTTAGTTTTTATTTTTGTTTTAATGAGTTTTGTAGAATATAGAGTCGATTTTTTGTTGTTTGGATAAAAAGAACAATAGGTTTTATGTTTCTTTTAATAAACCACATAACAGAATAAAAGTCAATATGGGGAAATTGATTTTCATATAGATAATGAAAGACGTGCGTTTGGGTTATGGATTAATGGGAACCTAATTATTAAATAAAATTTCTTATAGGTTTGTCTGGTTCATAATAACACAACACCTTGGGTTCAATTTTGTAATAAAGTTTCCTTGGTCAGGTAAATATTATATTTAGATCTAAAGTAACTAACTCTTTGGTTCATAAGTTAGTGGTTAACAGATCTTTATTTGGAATAGTCCATTGTGAGTTGATGAATACTTCCAATGGTCCTGAAATTATTCGTCATTACTCTTCTTTTGAATCCCTCGACATTATGCCCTAGGTCAGGTACAAATTTTACAACGATAAGATGAAGTGATTTAAGAAGAATAAGAAGAGGTTAATAGAACAAAAAAAATTAATAGAAACATAATATAAATTAGAACTAATCGTCTCCCACAACCCCAACACACTTGGTGTTTAGTTATAAATGGAGGCATAGATAAACACAATACTCTTGATAACTGATGTGATCATGATTCGAACTTCGAGGTGAAAATGATTCTTCGGTAGACTGTGAAATGATGGTAGTATGACGGCAGAGCATCTCTCCTTTGAAACCTCAACCCTTTTCTCCACACAACACCACCACACACTCCTTTGAAACGAGAGTCCAAGGCTTCCTTTTATAGAAAAAAACGACTACACGGTGTGTAGAAAAAGTACACACTGTGTACTTTTGTCAACATGTTTTTCCTTCGTTTTCTCCACTGGTAGGCAACCTAACACACCGTATTTTACTTGGAACATGATGCCTCCTAGTAAGAAGATATTCATAGTGTGTATAACTGCCATACATAGTGTTTAGTATCAGTTTTCAGCCACCAACTCCTTCTATAAATTTATTCATAGCGTGTATTAGTGGAACATGGTGTGTTCACTTTAGCTAAACACATGGGTGTGTCGACTCTTCTATTCCACCAACTTCTTCTAGAGGGGGTGTACACGGTGTGTAACAGATTCTAGTTTCTTTGTCATTTACTTGCCCTGTTCAACCCATGTCTGAGCTTGAATGTACATGGCGTGTATATATGTACATGCCATGTAGTTGTTTATTTTTTCTCAGTTCTCCTACATTTTGTGTATTTGGCCATAAAACTCTTGAAAATGAACAAGATCGCCAAAATAAATGTATTTCCCCCCTAAGTAGTAGGTAATTGTTGAAAACATGGTTTTATTTTCAATAACGTATGTGAAAATGTAGACACAAATCGAGTTCGTCAAACTCCCCCATACTTTTATATTTTCTTTCCCTCGAGCAAAACTCAACATCTAATTAACATAGACTATATTTTAAAAGGAATGAGTTTATTTAATCATAAATCTAAATAATAAGTTACAAGATAAAATTCCAAAAAGATACAAAATAGTTTCAATTCAAGAGATATTCTATTCATCCCTCATATATAATTCATTTAATTAATTCCACCCTCTTTTAACACAAATTTAAAGCGTTCAAAAATAAGCAATCCACTTGATGATTTACCTCACCAGTAATATACTGAACACAAAATAAATTTTAAATAAATGTTTTTCTTAGTCAAATATATATACACTCTATATTTAGGTTTTCAAGAAATCTAGTTCTCCAATTCGGAAAATATGACTTAAAAAATTAATGAGGGCTTTTCAATAATGATTAGATGTTTTTGTGGCTAAAGGTGGGTATGAAAAGATGTGAAAATAACTATGAGGCTTGAAATAAGAGGCTAAATTATTTAAATAATAATGTATGATATTCACTATTATGCTCAATTTATAAGTTTCCTCAATAATCTTTATCAAATAATCTCATCACCACCATATCCTCTAGTTGGGAAGGTTGGGTTTACATACGTTAGTGAGTATAAGGTCCCCTTGTTTGGACCATTTATTTTATTTTAATATAACAAAGGGAACCTTTCAAAATTTCCAAAAATAGAGGTTTTGAGCCCTCTTCTCCCCAAATGATCAAGAGGCTCTCCCCCATACATAATTTTTTTGACAATTCATGAAATTAGGCCATGTATTGACATTCAATTATTTTGAGCTCAAATAAATAATTATGAAATATAATAAAATAATTAGGGTAGGAAGGGAAATATACTTGTAATATGGCTTCCTAGAAAGGATACTCATGGTCTCAAGGGTCTTCAAGAAGATAATATTTCAGATAGGTCTCATGATAACGGGGTTTAAACAATCTAATTCCTCAATCATTTTTATGTAATTCGATAATTCCTCATGTTTTGAAAAGAAAAGATGAAAATTCTGGTAGTTATGTATATCCTAAAAATCTCTCAAGAAAGAGGGTACTATGAAGAATATGAAAAAGGTTTAGAATACCTCTCAGGAGTGAGAAAAATATATAAAGAGACAATCAGATCGTGACTTGCATATAATTGATTATTCTATTCGATGTAATTATCCAGTGATTACAAGTATCAATATTAACTATATCAGCAATCATTTTAAAATATTTAAGAACCAGAATAAGCATGGAACTCATTAAAAATTTCCTCTTATAGCTTTATTATTTCTATGTATTATTAACCAAAATGTCTTCATGTTTTAAAATATATTTTCAAATAATGATGTCTCCCAGAATGAGGATAAGGTAAAGACCAAGGTGGCGAGATATGCCCCCCCACCATACACAATATCGCATGTGGTCCCCCAAGAGCCACATAATGTGAAGAAGGGAAATGATGGGACACATCAGTGATCCAGAAAGGGGGAAGTAAATAAATAAGTAAATAAAGATAGATAATGAAAAAGAAAAAGTCAAAAAAATACTCCCCTCGTGACTAGGTGTAGAATGACGGGAAGTGGTGGAGATGGATAAGCCAGAACGCGCCAGCGTACCTGTGAGGATTGGGAAAAGAGAACACTAGAATCATACATAACAGATACAGGCACCAAAGATCACAAAAATATAAAAAATCAAAAACATGTGTCAAAAAACCAGTCAGGGGGTCGCCTCAGAAGAGGAATCATCTGGTACAGAAACAGACGAGAGAGAAGGAATGGGTGATATAGAAACTAGAGGCTCGGAAACTACACCCGGAAGGGAATCCGTAGAAGTTGGAGTCACAGGTTCTGGACTCGGTATATGAATCTTAGAAAAACTACCTGGACTGGAAGTAGTGGGAACAGCAACTGGGCCCAGAGTGGATAGGAGAATGGAATCTATGGCTACTGCAGTAAGGGGTTGTGGAGCTGAGCAAGAAGGGCCAGGAAATGAGGTAGAGGTAGGTGTCAGGGGTAGTGGAATACCAAGATGCTGAAGAATATTCCCCAAAATCCGCTCCAGGTGGCCCTCATAGCTGTCAATATGAACCAAGTGCTACTCCATTGTGTCAAGGCAGAAGGACAAAGGGAGATCGACTGAGGGTGCGGGGGTAGGGGGTCTGTGGTGGAATATAGTAAGGTAGGATAGAATAAGGGGGGTTAGAAGAAGGTTGGTGGGGTGGGGAAGCTGGAGGGGGTGGGGATGGAGGAGCAGGTGCATCGGCGGGTGCAGGGGGGTCAGTAGGTGGGTGGGGTGGAGCCTAGGCAATGACGAACGCACCCCATTGCTTATGGACCAACCCCATTAAAATAAACAAGAGATAGTCCATCCTATGTGGGGAACCTAACAGGTCATGGGGAAGAGAATGCTCAAACCCCCTGAGGTGGTGGGTAAGGCGAGTGGCATAAAACCCACCGTTCAGGTTGCCCAGAAGGCCTATAAACATGGCATGAAAGGAGGAGGTGGCTAGGTAAGGGTGGTCTGGGTAGTCCTGTCGGATGACACTGGTAAGGAGTTCCATGTCATGACTGGTCACAACCCCAATATCCTCATGGCGGGGGGAAAATAATGGCACTAAAGCACAGGTGGGTGAAACGAATAATGGGGTCAATGATAAGGGTACTCTTCTGGGAAGTGGGGGAATATCGGTGGTCATGCCCAGTGATATCTCGCCACATGGCTATGAGCACAGAGTGCTCGGGTCGGGTTAGGGTGGAGACAATGGGTGGGGTGATGGGATGAGGATAAAAACCACACCCTCGGCCGAACTCGTTCATGGTAATGGAAAAGTGTCGACTGCCTAGCCGAAAACGAACCACGGGTACCATATCAACAGGTGTCTCTCGATACTCAGCTCCATCGAATGTTAATGAAGCAGCGAACTCCAAAAATAATTTGCAAAAAATAGGTGTGATGACCTGGAAAATATTGAGAAATGTAGTGTGTCCAAGGAGATCTTGTAACTCACTCCAGATACCGAGCTACTAAGGGACACTACTATCCAAATAGCGGCTAGTCAGCGGGATCGTGCAGCGAGAAAGGATTTTGACCCTATCATGTGCCAAATCGGTGTCCAGGAACACTATCCAGGGGTAGGGAACACCTGGAGGAACCGGTCCAGGTTGAGGTACTGTTGTGGGAGTTGGCTCTGGGGGCGGATCTATTGAAGTAGATGAATGACCCCGGGATGGGGCGGTCGAGGATGGGCCAGCGGCTAGTAAAGGGGGCTCGAGAAGTGGGGATGCCAGTGGACAAGAACTAATTGTGCTCGTATGCTCTGTACGATGTGGTGATGGTGCGGCGATGCTAGGCCCATCCTCTTCTTAGGTAGTTGGTTGTGGAAGGATTTCCAATGGAGGGAACTCATATACCTAAGCGTCTGGGTTTGGGTGTGTCGCAGGCCGACGTCGGATCCATCGATAAATGGGTGTCTCACCCTTAGTGGTGGAGGCGGGCCACTCCCACGGGAAGGATGTTGGTTTGCCATAACCTGAAAGAGAATGAAAAAATAAACAAAATAAATGAAATGAAAACAAAAAAATTTATAAATTATAAAAATGTTAGAAAACATGAAAATACAAGTACCCCATGTCTACATCTAGAGTATACTGCGTATAGTATGAGTTGTGTAGCATCCCATGTTCTCTGGATAGACACACCGAGTGAGTAGAGGATAACCGGAATGAGTACACAGCGTGTACTGATCATATACGCCGTGTTCAGGTATAAAGGTCCGGGTCCTGTGTCGGGAAGGACACAGACAACATTTAAGCATTTCTAATAATATAGAACACGCTGTGTAAGAGATAGACATGTCTTCCCAGAAGAAATCGTACACACGGCGTGTACCAAAAATGCACGTCATGTATCTGAACATTATGTGCAAGGTCGTCTGAAAAAGATATCCTGGAGTATGGGAAACAGTACACGGTGTGTACTGAAAATACACACAGGGTATTTTCAAATTGAGATTAATTATGTGTGTGTCCATGTACAAAATTACACGACATGTGTTCTTCAATTCGTGGCCATGTATCGCGGATACCGAACAGTCGGATGATCCAGAAATCATCCTAAACGCTTTTAATAACTTGAAGGAGAGGGTGTAGAAGGGCGTACCTAGACTGAGGATCAAAAAGAAATAGAAACCAGAACCTGAAACGCCCGAAATCAGTGGATTCGCAAGTGGGGAGGCCGGGTGGCATATGATGGAAGAAACATGGAGAGGGGGAGGTGCCGCACAACATGGAATGAAGCCGGGTGGTCCACGGCTTTTATATCCGCAGTACACAGCATGTATATCCAGACCACATGTTGTGTATCACAATTTATATATATATATAGACATATATTTATTATAGTAAACTCTATAATAATTAATATTAATAATTAAAAAAATAATAATATATATATACATAATTTATTAAAAATAAAACTATACACATTATGTTTCGGTAAATACATGTCGTGTGTTTTAAAATTATAAAAAGAGAAGTACAACCTTTGGTTTGAGGCTTGGGGCAAGGTTCAAACTAGCGGTCGGTCATTCCAAAAAGAGCCCTGAACAGCTAGTTGTACTGCTGATCTTATTTATGATTATATATATTTAATGTATACTGCCAATATTATATGTGAAGAATGAAAATCATGGTGTGTGGTTTTTAATTCTACAAAAATGGATGATGTTGGGTGATTAGGCGTGTTCGAACTCAGGTCTTTTGGATCTAGGGCCTAAACTCTACCAATCTACCAACATCACCCGCATGAAGTGCTTTTGGTTGAAAATATTTTAAATTTAATAATGAAAAAATGGCACACACGATGTATATCGAAAGACATGCCATGTGGTTTTATTAAATGGTCAAATGTTGGAAATGGGGTGGTTGTTAGGATTCGAACCTGGGCCTTTTGGAACCGGGCTATGACCCAGGCCAACTGGTCCATCCCCAGCATGGGTTTTCATATAACCTAATATATAAATATAAGAAAAATACCACACATTATGTGTTATAAAATATGAATAGAAAAAGGGAGGAACCCTATGGTGAACGTTGGTCGGTTTGATTCAAACCCGGGACGGCTCGGATAAACACCATTGACCTTACCATCAGCACCGACATCATCCCTAGTTATTACTTAGTTAATTTAAATATTTATCATAATTAGAAAATAATATGAAATGTAATGAGTGAATGTTGTGTATATAGAGGGAAATGGTGTGTATCCTCTAGGTTTCCTCCCAGGAAGTGCCATTGTTTAAAGTCGTTGGCTCGACCTACTTATCTTATTTAACTGAGCTTTCGGGTGTACAATGTTCCTACCACGTCATCCATGTGATGGTAAGATTTCAACCATTTTCCGTTCACCATGAATGGTTGACCATCCTCTAAATAAATTTCCACCGCTCCATGATAGAATACGCATAAAATTTGGAATGGTCCCGACCATCATGACTTTAACATCCCGAGAAATAATCATAGACGATAGTTAAAGATAAGTACCTAATAACTGGGTGGGAATATTTTCATGAAATCATCCGATGGTGAATTTATCACATCTTCTCCTTGTATACTTGTCATTCTAATACACCTATAATTTGATTTCATCGTGTTCTGGTAGTTGTAACTTTCACTTCTCTGATGCTACCTTCAGATCACAATTTAGGGCCATAATGGCCCAGTAGGTGTTGTGTTCCATCTCAACTAGCATATGACATGGATTTCCATATATGAGGCTAAATGGGGACATCTCCAGTGGTGTTTTGAAATCATTATTCTAAGACCACAAAGCATCATCTATCTTCTTTGACCAGTCCTTCTGCATAGTGTTCACTATTTTCTCCAAGATATGCTTGAACTAATGACTGCAGAGATCCACTTGTCCACTGGACTAGGGATGATATGGTGTCCCCATCTGATACAATACTCCAGACATTGATAGTATTCCTCTCATCAATGTATTGTCGAAGTGGATTCCTCTATCACTGATCAGTACTCGAGGAACACTGAACCTTCTAGAAATATGGTTCCCTAAAAATATCATGACTTCCTTGGCTTTGTCGTATGTTGTAGCAGTGTCTTCCACCTACATGGAGATGTAGTCAACATAGACCAGGATGTAAGTGTTCCCAAAAGATGAGAAAAAAGGTCCCATGAAATCTATGCCCCAGATGTCAAAAATCATGACCTCTAGGATGGGGTTCTAGGGCATCCCAGCTCTATGTCCCACATTACCAGTCCTTTGGCATCGATATTGATAGAAGACAAAGGCCTGAGAATCTTTATGAATGGTGGGTTAGAAAAACCCAAACTGCATGATCTTCCCTATCGTATGGTCAGGCCCATGGTGGCCTCCAACTGGTGAGGTGTGACAGAACTCCAGGATTCCATGAACATCATTATCCGGGATGCAATGGCAGATCACCCCATCACCATAATATCGGAATAGAAGAGGATCTTCCCAGATGTACCTGTTCACATCAGAGAAAAATCTCTTCCTTTACTGGAATGAGAGGTCAGGGGTGAAAGACACATCTAACCAGAAAATTAGCGATATCAGCATACCATATTCTAGGTGTTAAATTGACTAAAAAGAGGTGCTCATAAGGGAAATCCTCCCTGATCTCCCAATATTTCTCCTTCTCCAAATGAGGAATCTCTAGGCAGGAGAGATGGCCAGTAGCAATGTTTTCACTCCCTTTCTTATCGTGGATCTCCAGATCAAATTCATATAAGAGAAGTACCCAGCGAATCAAACAGGGCATCACATATTCCGTGTTTAGGAGGTACTTTTTCTCTGTATGGTCAGTATAAACAATAACTTCAGACAACACTATGTAAGGAAGGACCCTATAAAACTCGAAAACCACTAGAAGCATCTCATTTTTTGTGGTGGTATAGTTGATCTATGACTTGTTGAGCATCCTGCTGTCATAATATATAGGTCGTAAAATCCGGTCCAGATACTGGACCAGGACTAGTCCACTACATAGTCGCTGGCATCGCACATCACCTCAAATTGTTCCTCCCATTTGGGAGGAATCATCAGTGGATCTTCAACCATGCGATTCTTCAGATGCTAAAAATCTATGGTGAATGTCTTATCAAACACAAATATGGAATCCTTGGTTAGAAGATTTTTGAGGGGATGGGCTATTTTGGAGAAGCCGCAGACAAACCACCTGTAAAAATCTGCATGACCCAGGAAACTATGGATGGCTCGGACAGAAGAATAAATAGGCAATCGTAAAATGAAATCGATCATCACTAGGTCCACCTCTATACCCTTTACTGAGATTATGTGGCCATGGACTATGCCACTTTGAACCATAAAATGAATCTTTTCCTAGTCCAAAACTAGGTTAGTGTTTTCACTTCTGTCCAAAGCTAGTTCCAGGTGCCGCAAAAAAATGGTGATTGATTTTACGTAAACAGAAAAGTCATCCATGATTAACTCTAATATCTTCTCCAACATGTTGTGTAAAATAGCCAGAATATAGCACTAGAAGATGGTGGGGGCATTGCGCAATCCAAAATACATTCTTCAGTAAGAAAACGTACCATAGGAGAAAGTGAATGTGCTCTTCTCCCGATCCTCTGGACCAATGGAGATCTGGTTATAGCCGGAATAGCCATCGAGGAAGCAATCGAAGTTGTTCCCTAGTATTCTCTCTTGAATATGATCCATGAATGGAATTGGGAAATGATCTTTCCTCGTGGCATCATTTTGCTTCCGGTAATCTATACCGACTCGCTAGCCTATGATAGTGCGGGTTGGAATGAGCTCATTTTTATCATTTTAAGCCACAGTGATACCCCCTTTTGGGTACCACGTGGAGGGGACTCACCCACATACTATTTGATATGGGATAGATGATTCTTTCATCTAACAATTTAATCACCTATTTTTTAAAAACTTCCTTCCAGGGGGATTCAGGCGCTGATGTGCTTGCTGAGATTGCTGGTCAACTTCTTCAAGTAGCATTTTGTTGTTGAAAATGGTATGGATGATGTCATTCAATCATCGACTATCCACCCAATAGTGTGCTTCTGCTGTTTTAGAACCCGCATAAGTGCATCTTCCCGCTCATGTGACAGTTCTGCGTTATGTATGACATGCAATGTTTGATGGTCTCCCAAATACCCATACTTTAGAGAAGACAGAAGAGGATTCAATTTGAGTTCAGGGACCATTATAATTAAATGTACAATTGGTTGAACCTTTTCCCATTCTATACTATCAGGAAAAACTACACTTTTCCAATAGTGGCCCCCCTGGCCTTCTAGGAATTTCAAGTCCTCTAGCGCTTCTATGATTGGAATTTCTGGAATAATAAATTTATCTGAAGTAAAAGAATATACAAGATCATCCACTAGGTGATCATCCCTAGTGTATATAGCATAAATGTCCTCATTCTCAGAAGATGAGGCATGATTGAAGGCCCTGAGGACATTGCAGGAGACTCTTTCATCTCATACCCAGTAAATCTATGACAACCATGCTTTCTATTACAACTTAAACATGCTTTATTACAAATAACATAACTTGATACAACAAAGAAGATCGCGATGTTTAGTGTCTTTGGGGATTAGGATCATTACATAATAACTTTAAACTTGAAATACAACATCTTTATTTAAAACTTTCTTTACATGACCACTACATTCCTTCGTACTTAGCATTGCATTGGATAACCTGAGGACATGCATAAGAAAAGGGTGAGCTATAAAGCCCTGTAAGGGAGTACACAATGAATAACATGAGGAGTTCAATACATGTTAGGCAATAGGAATATCAATAGATCATAAGAGTAACATGAACATAAAGGCATGATAAAGCATTATAATCATAACATGAAAATGTGGCAACGACACTTAACATTGAATTAGCATGAGCCCAGGTCATTGCACATGGAGCATGAGTAAACCCTCATTGCACTTGAAGCACGAGTAAAACCTCGTTGAACTTGAATTAGCATGAGTCAACACTCATTGCACATGACGTATCATGATACTATACTTTACCCAATGCATTGGAGTGCTATAAGGGCGCACCCTTCTAAAACATTTCATTTAATGCATAAGTGTGCCACATGGATCATAAAACATGGATTCATAAAACATAATCATTTATTATACGATAAAGGAATGTGGAATTCATACATGAAAGTTTATAATCAATATGTAAATGTGCATAAATGTCAATACCCTTGATGGAGAAATGGGCATGGTATTCACTACACAATGATATTGGCTTAGAAAATCGGTGTGATTTCGGCAGCATAACGGCGTGACATAAGAATTTATAAAAATGGTTGATGAGAGAGAAAGGGGTTACTCATCATATTTACATGTAATGGAATGTAAGGAGGTCATATAGATACATGTCCCAACAACTGAAAAGGAATTTATATTCATGATACAAAAGTATTTCTTGAATATAAAAGAGGAGAAAAAAATTTCCTTTCGGAATTTCGGCATAGTAACGGGTGTACATGGGAGGAATTTAATGAGAGATAAAGGGGTATCCCATCATTCAAACAATAATAGGGCAGTATGGGGAAGGTTCGAAACCATACCCCATCATTTATAATTGAAATAAAAAGAGCAATACGACTAAAAAAATTGACAAAAATGAGAAAGGAAGAAAAAACCCTTACTTGGAAGTGTGCATCCAAAGGCTAGAGAGAGGCTTCTGAGAGGCTTATTAGGAGATTGGGGAACCTTGAGAGGATTCTAGAGAGAGTAGGGAAGAGTTTGGACGAACTCCAAGGGCTTTGAGTGAGTAGGAAGTGGGATCTTGGGTGGGTTTATATAGGAAAGGTGAGGGAATTCTTTATTATTTAGGTTTCGGACCCCTTATATTAAAAAAATCCAAACCACAAACCATCCCATTGTATTTGCCCATGGTTTCTGGAAAAAGAAAGAGAAAAACAATATTTTACAAGGCCAGGGTCAGAAATTATTAAAAAATTAGGGTTCCTTATGTGGAGGTGAGTCACACTCCAATGGAAATAAATTTAAAATGGCAAAGTGTTGAAAAAGTCTAGAGGGCTCCATTAATGCTTTGAAAAGTAAGTCAAACAAACTCAAAACCTCATTATTTTAATGACAAAACACATATTTTCTGAACATAAGGATTATGGTATTTTATTACATCACCATTGGGTCATTATGATGTCATAAAACACATTATATATTTAAATGGTATTTAATTTTTACCCAAAAATTTGACTGTCTCAGAAAATTATGAAAAATTCACCGTTGGATAATTTTGATGTCCTGATTCCAAAAATAATATTTATTTTATCTAAATAATTTTCTAAATATTTTAATTTTCACTTTTAAAATAACAACCGACATTTATAAAAAAATTCACGGGTTTTGACAGAAATGGCTTTCAAACCTTAATACAAATTTTAATTGCATTCATAAAATTATAATATCATTTATATTTAATAAAAATTAATTTCATATTAACAAATATATTTTATTAAAATATTATTTAATTCAAAAATCCTTTAATTTAATAAAATATAATTCTTAATTAAATAATAACCAAAAACACCATTTGTACTTTAAAAACTAATTACAATGTATCAAAAAGGACTAGAAATTATATTCATTATTATATAAAAAAATTATGTACATGAACATGGTGCTACTTATTTGTTACATAACCCCTTAAAATAGCCGTATAAGACCTAAGGGTAAGGTGTGCGATGATGACAAACTTTTGGGGCGGCTCGGATAACATCACTCGAGTGGTAATCTCTATCAACTCCCACTTTTCCTGTAGACGGTCCCATTCAAATTTGACATAATGAAGCTTAGCTTGGGCTTGGACAAGGGCGAAGCCCAAAGATGCCACCTCTTTTCCGAGCTCTGACAAATGGGCTTCGTAAGGGGAAATTCTACTGGATGAGGCCATCGCTTCCTTTGTTTGAGTAGAAATGGGTTCGTAAAAGCCTTATACTTATACTACACAGATGATCACTGTTCAACGTCTAAAAAAGTAATGGTCACAAATCTTAATGTAAAACTAAATAAGTTGACATCTTATAGAAACATTTAACTGGATCAATGGGGATTTTCCATTAATGAAGCTTTGGGTCGTTACAATATTCCCCCTTAAGAAATTTCTCCCTCAAAATATTTCTTTTCCCACACGAAAACAAATGTGGGTAACTCAACTTCATCATATCCTCCGACTCCCAAGTTGCTTCTTCAAACATGTGGTTTTTCCACAACACCCTGACGAGGGGCATTGTCTTATTTCGTAGAACTTTTTCTCTACGATCTAAGATCTTCACTGGTTGCTCCTTATAAAAAAGATCATCTTCCAATTGTACCACCTCGGAAGAGAGTACATGTGAAGGGTCCGGTATGTACTTCCTTAGGAGGGATACATGAAAGACATCATGCACCTTGGCCATAGTAGGTGTAAGTGCTAGTCGATAGGCCCCAACCCCAACACGATCAAAAATCTCGAAGGGGCCGATGTACCTTGGACTTAACTTCCCTTTCTTTTCAAACCTCATGACCTTCTTCCACGGAGGTATGAGTAAAAGCACCATGTCTCCTACTTTAAACTCAAGGTCTCGTCGACGATTATCTGCATAACTCTTTTGTCGACATTGGGCTACCTTGATATGCTACTGAATGGTTTTTACCTTCTCCACCATTTCATTGACCATTTCTTTTCCATGCTGATTATGTTCACCGACCACATCCCAACATGCCGGTGTTCTACACCTTTTCCCATATAGGGCTTCATATGGTACCATTTGGATGCTCGAGTGGAAACTATTATTATAAGAGAACTCAACCAGAGGAAGATGTTGATCCCATCCTCCTTTAAAGTCCATTGACCATGCTCCCAACATATCCTAAAGTTTTTGGATAGTCCGCTCGGATTGGCCATCATTTTGAGGATGATAGGCCGTACTGAAGTTTAGTTCAGTATTCAGAGCTTGTTGAAGACTCTTCCAAAACATAGAGGGGAATCTTGGATCTCAATCAGAAACAATAGATAGTGGTACTCCATGCAACCGTACCACATACCTGATATATATCTGTGCCAGTTGATCCAAAGGGAAATCCTCTCGAATAGCAATGAAGTTTGAAGTCTTTGTAAGACGATCCACAACAACCAAGATTGCATTGTTGCCTTTGAATGTCCTTGGATGTCCAGTGACAAAGTCCATGGTGATGTTCTTTCATTTCCATTCTGGTATGGGCAATGGTTGCATCATCCCCTTAGACTTCTGCCTCTCTTCCTTCACTTGCTGACACACCAGGCACTTTGATTTATATTCAGTGATCTCCTTCTTCATATTATCCCACCAAAAGTTTTCTCGGCGATCTCGATACATCTTTCTCCTCCCTGGGTGATTAGAGAAATTTGAACTATGTGCATCATCCAAAAGTTCCTTCTTCAGCTCCGAACTTGATGGAACACATAGTCTTTTCCCAAACTGCACAATTCCTACATCACTAACATTAAACTCTGAGGATTTTCACTTTTTGATAGCTTCCACTTTTTCTTGGATTCTCGCATCATCCTTTTGAGCATCCTTTAACCTTTCCCAAAGAGATAGTTGAGAAATAATTTGTGAAAGGATTGATGATGTTCCCTTCTTTATGATTCCCACATCCATCTTCATTAAGTCTATGAAGATTGGATCCTTCTCAATTCTCATCATTGATAGAATCGATGGATCCTTTCTACTAAGGGCATCTTCCACCTTGTTCACATTCCCAGGGTGGTAATGTATTGAACAGTCATAATCCTTGATGAGCTCTATCCATCTTCTCTGGCGCATATTATGCTCTTTCTGTGTGAATATATATTTAAGACTCTTGTGGTCATTATATATCTCACATTTCTCTCCATAGAGATAATGCCGCCAGATTTTCAAGGCAAAGATCACCACCGCCAACTCCAGATCATGCGTTGGAAAGTTTCTCTCATGGATTTTCAACTGCCTTGAGGAATAGGATATCAGTTTATCATTCTGCATCAGCACACCTCCTAAGCCCTTCTTCGAAGCATCACTAAATACCACAAAAAGCTCCCCACTTGTGGGTAAAGTGATCACGGGTGCAGTGATAAGCCTCCTTTTCAACTCCTTGAAGCTTTCTTCGCATTCATCACTCCAAGAAAACTTTACTCCCATTCAAGTTAGCATGGTAAGAGGGTTGAACAATCGTGAGAAATTTCTCACAAATCGTCGATAATATCCAGCTAACCCAAAGAAGCTACAGATATCAGTTACCGATGTTGGCCTCGGCCATCCCTCAATTGCATCTGTTTTGGAGGGGTCCACAGATATCCCAATGCTTGTGATGATATGGCCCAAGAATGAGACCGCCTTCAACCAGAACTCACACTTGATGTACTTGGAATAGAGCTTCTCCTTGCGCAAAGTCTCCAGTACGGTTCCTAAATGCTCCTCATGGTCCTCCTTGGTTTTGGAGTATATTAGAATATCATCTACAAATACTACCACAAATTTGTCTAGGTAATCTCTAAAGACTCTATTCATCAAGTCCAAGAATATTTCTGGAGCATTGGTGAGTCCGAAAGGCATTACTATGATTTCATAGTGCCCATACCTTGTACGAAAAGCAGTCTTGGGGATATCTTCCTTCTTCACCATTACTTGATAATATCTCGACCGCATGTACACCTTGAGGAAGTATTGTGCTCCACGCAGCTGATCAAACAAGTCATCGATTCTTGGGAGAGGATACCTGTTCTTTATCGTTATTTTTTTAAGTTCACGATAATCGATGCAAATTCGCATTGACCCATTCTTTTTCTTGACAAAGAGGACTGGTGCACCCCATAGTGATGCACCTGGGCGTATAAACCCTTTATCCAGATTCTCCTGTAGTTTTTTCTTCAGCACTTCAAGCTCAACAACAGCCATTCTATATGGAGTCTTCGATATTGGTAGCGCCCCAGGTATAAGTTCAATTGAGAACTCAACATCTCTTATTGGAGGAAGTCCAGGATGTTCCTCGGGAAATACTTCAGCGAATTCCCTCACAATAAGCATTTCTTCAAGGGTGGATTCTTCCTTGGACTCAATCATCTGAGCCAGATATGCGTGCTCATAAGGCAGTAATATCCATTCTTGAGATGATGGAGCTAAAGGAGATTCATCTTCCTCCTGACACTTGTAATGAATCGGGGGTTGATTCTCTATATGGAGTGTGATTTCCCTCTCCCGACAATTTATGTTGGCTCTATATAAGGAAATCCAATCCATGCCAAGAATTGCATCAAATTCCACCAAAGAGAGTATGATGAGGTTCGCCGGGAAATTCAATCCACAGATTATAACAGGGGAGGACTTATACTCATGGGATCCAATGATTGCCCCATTTGTCATCCTCACCGACATCTTTACTTCCATGATTTGTGGTGGTGCAGGGATTTCTCTACTAAACTTTTGAGATATAAAAGAATGCGTAGAACCTGAATCAAAAATTATGTTCGATATTCTTGAATGAATAACTAGTGTACCTGTCACCACTTCGTTGTCGGGGTTCACTTCGGCAGAAGTGATGGCAAAAGTTCTTCCTTGCTGTCTTGGAGGTTGCTGGTTGCCTCCGATAACCCTTGGATTAGGGCACTGATTTGAAAAATGACCCGGTTCTTTGCATTTTTATCATTTAACAACGCGTTGAGGTTCGAACAGAGCGTTCCTCTCATCTGTCGCAGCCGCGGGTCCTTCTTTCTGACAGTTAACAGCTAGGTGCCCTTCTCTTCCACACCTGAAGCATTTTCTTGTCCCCCTAAGGAAATTTCGAGGTTGCTTCTTTCAACACTTTTTGCAAGTGGGGTGATGGAACATCTTAGCATCGTTGTATTTATCCATTGGACCACCAGCATAAGAGTCCACCATACGCTTCTTTTCCCCATGATACCCCTGTGATTATTCGATCTCCATTTCAACCTTGAGGGCACATCAGACAATTTCCTCATAGCTGTCGAAGTCACGGATCGCTAATGCTTTCCGCAAGCTAGGCTTTTGCCCACCAAAGAAGCGGTCAACCTTGCATTCAGGGGTAACAACAAAGCTGGAAGCGTATCGTGCAAGCATTGTGTAGTTTTTCTCGTACGCTCCCACAGATTCTTCACCTTTCTGCTTGGGGGAAAGGTAGTCCCTTTCCTTCTTAAGACGGAGGGTGCGAGAAAAATATTTATCAAAAAACATCTTCCTGAATTCCTTCCATTCCAAAGCCTCGATCTCCTCCTCAAGCTTCGTATTTTTGATCAACGTCCACCATTGATCATCTTCACCCTCCATACGATAAGCCTCCAGGAGAACCTTCTCTTGTTCAGAACAATTAAGGATAGAGAAGATCTTTTCAACAGAGTTGATCCATTGCTCATCGATCGTGGGATCAGATGATCCACTAAAAGTAGGAGGCCTTTGTCTCATGAAGCTCTCGATAGCGACTTGTTCATTCTTAAGGGGGGTTGAACGTTCCTCTTGACCCGTGTTTCTATTCAAAACTTGAGTTAGGTGAGAGAGAAGCATGACAAAGATCACGATTCCCGCTCTCATTGGATTGTGCATCTCATTAGTACAATCATCACACTGATCTTCACAATGGTTGTTAGCCTGAGTTCTCCTATTACCAGCCATTGGCTGGAATAAAAGGAAAGTTAGGGGTAACGCATAAAGGGTAATCCAAAGAAAAATGTTTATGACTTATAAATAAACTTTAATCTCTTTAACTCATGAGTCTATAGGATTCAATCCATGCTTTTCATGATCTTCCTTCTAACATATATTCTTAGGGGCATTTTTCCCTTAATAAGGGTTCATACTATGATTGTGAATTTATCAAAACATATCCCTAGGGAGTGTCGTAACCAAGAGTGCCGAAAGGCCCGTTGTCGTGCACCAGTTCCCGTTCGAGTCTAGCTCAAAACGGTGTTTCGGGTTTTACCCCTAGGATACATCTATGCCAGAGCCGCCTCTACATGATCGTATCCAGACAGGGATGTATTTGTTTGATAAACCACTTACTTAGTATTTAACAAAACATAGGGATGTTTTTATTATACTTATTTTTGTATCTAAGGCTTTACTAGGGTTTCCTAATCCAAAAAATAACTAAACCTATCCTCTGATACCAACTATGAAAACCCTGATTTCTATTACACCTTAAACATGTTTTATTACATATAACTTCACTTGATACAACAAAGAAGATCGAGAGGTTTAGTGTCTTTGGGGCTTAGGATCATTACATAAAAACATTCAACTTGAAATACAACATCTTTATTGAAAACTACCTTTACATGACCACTACATTCCTTCGTACTTAGCATTGCATGGGATAACCTGAAGACATGCATAAGAAAAGGGTGAGCTATAAAGCCCAGTAAGGGAGTACACAATGAATAACATGAGGAGTTCAATACATGTTAGACAATAGGAATATCAATAGATCATAAGTGTAACATGAACATAAAGGCATGATAAATCATGATAATCATAACATGGAAATGTGGCAACAACACTTAACATTGAATTAGCATGAGCCCAGGCTCATTGCACATGGAACATGAGTAAACCCTCATTGCACATGAAGCACGAGTAAACCCTCGTTGAACATGAATTAGCATGAGTCAAAACTCATTGCACATGACGTATCATGATACTATACTTTAACCAATGCATTGGAGTGCTATAAGGGCGCACCCTTCTTAAACATTTCATTACATGCATAAGTGTGCCACATGAATCATAAAACATGGATTCATAAAACATAATCATTTATTACACGATAAAGGAATGTGAAATTCGTACATGAAACTTTATAATCAATAAGTAAATGTGCATAAAGGATAATACCCTTGATGGAGAAATGGGCATGGTATTCACTACACAATGATATTGGCTTAGCAAATCGGTGTGATTTCAGCGGCGTAACGACGTGACATAAGAATTCATAAAAATGGCTGAGGAGAGATAAAGGGGTTCCTCATCATATTTACGTGTAATGGACAGTAAGGAGGTCATATATATACATGTCCCAACAATTGAAAAGGAATTTAGATTCATGATACAAATGTATTGCTTGAATCTAAAAGAGGAGAAAAAAGTTCCTTTCGGAATTTCGTCATAGTAACGGGTGTACATGGGAGGCATTAAATGAGAGAGAAAGGGGTCTCCCATCATTAAAACAATAAGAGGGCAGTATGGGGGAGGTGCGAAACCATACACCAACATTCATAATTGAAATAAAAAGGGCAATAAAACTTAAAGAAAATTGACAAAAATGAGAAAGGAAGAAAAAACCCTTACATGGAAGTGTGCTTCCAAAGGCTAGAGAGAGGCTTGTGGGAGGCTTCTTGGGAGATTGGGTCACCTTGAGAGGATTCTAGAGAGAGTAGGGCAGAGGTTGGACGAACTCCAAGGGCTTTGAGTGAGGAGGAAGTGGGATCTTGAGTGGGTTTATATAGGAAAGGTGAGGGAATTATTTATTATTTAGGTTTGGGACCCCTTAGATTAAAATAATCCAAACCACAAACCATACCATGGTATTTTACCATGGATTCTAGAAAAGGAAAGAGGAAATCAATATTTTACAAGGCCAAGGTCCGAACTTATTAAAAAATTAGGGTTGCTTATGTGGAGGTGAGTCACACTCCCATGGAAATTAATTTAAAACGGAAAAGTGTTGAATAAGTCTTGAGGGATCCATTAATGCTTTGAAAATTAAGTCAAACAAACCCAAAACCTCATTATTTTAATGATAAAACACATATTGGCCGAACATAAGGATTATGGTATTTTATTACATCACCATTGGGTCATTATGATGTCATAAAACACATTATATATTTAATTGGTATTTAATTTTTACCCAAAAATTTGACTATCTCAGAAAATTATGAAAAATTCACCGTTGGATAATTTCGATGTCCTGATTCCAAAAATAATATTTATTTTATCTAAATAATTTTCTAAATATGTGAATTTTCTCTTTTAAAATAACAACCGACATTTATAAAAAAATTCACGGGTTTTGACAGAAATGGCTTTCAATCCTTAATAAAAATTTTAATTGCATTCATAAAATTATAAGATCATTTATATTTATTAAAAATTATTTTAAAATTAATAATAATATTTTATTAAAATAATATTTAATTCAAAAATCCTTTAATTTGATAAAATATAATTCTTAATTAAATAATAACTAAAAACACCATTTGTAGTTTAAAAACTAATTACAATGTATCAAAAATGACTAGAAATTATATTCATTATTATATACAAAAATAATGTACATGAACATGGTGCTACTTATTTGTTACATAACCCCTTAAAATAGCCGCATAAGACCTAAGGGTAAGGTGTGCGATGGTGACAGACTCCTGGGGCGATTCAGATAATATCTCTCAAGTGGTAATCTCTATCAACTTCCACTTTTCCCGTAGAAGGTCCCATTCAAGCTTGACATAATGAAGCTCCGCTTGGGCTTGGTCAAGGGAGAAGCCCAATGACGCCACCTCTTTTCCGAGCTCCGACAAATGGGCTTCGTAAGGGGCAATTCTACTGGATGAGGCCATCGCTTCCTTTTTCTGAGTAGAAATGGGTTTGTTAAAGCCTTATATTTATACTACTCAGATGATCACTGTTCAACGGCTAAAAAAGTAACGGTCACAAATCTTAACGTAAAACTAAAAAAGTTGACATCTTATAGAAACATTTAACTGGATCAAGAGGGATTTTCCATTAATGAAACTTTGGGTCGTTACAAAATCTGCTCCCCTTGGTGAACATCAATCAGTGCCTTCCCAGTTGCTAGGAGAGGCCTTCCCAAAATGATTTGTGCCTCATAGTCATCCTCCATGTTGAGGATGATATTGTATATTGGGAGGATCAGCCTACCTACCTTGACCAACACTTCCTCCAATATCCCCTTTGATATTTCAATGATCGATCAGCGAGATGAAGGGATACTTGGATAGGCATCAAATCATTGTTCCCTTGATTCTTGAAAACTCTGAGGGGCATGAGGTTTACACTGGCCCCTAATTCACAGAGGACCATCCCAAACTCCTATGGACCAACGGTACAATGAATAGTGACACTACCTAGATCCTTGACTTTGGGAGGGATTAAATGTTAGACGACTGCAGAACACTCTTTGGTTAAGTCAATGGTGCCCAGATCCTCTATCATTCTCCTATTGGAGAGTATTTACTCCATTAATTTGATGTAATTGGGCATTTGTGTTATTTCCTCGGAAAATGGAATATTTATGTGCATCTTTTTAAACATGTCAATGATTTTTTTCAACTGGTGGTTGATCATTCTATGCTTCAATATCTCTAGGAATGGTATGGAAGGTTCATAGGGTTTGAAAACCTCCTTCGTATTATCCTGCTATGCTTCCTTCTATGGGATCTTGGATGAAGAGGGGTCTATATCTCTACATTTTTCATCAACATGGGGAGTACGTGAACTTGGTTATGCTGGTTCCTATTATGGTATCCCTTTCCTAGTCCATAGCGTGACGGCATGGGCCTCCTCCCTCAGGTTCTACTCAGTGTTACTCAGTAGTGTACCGGGTTGCCTTCCCGAGAGATGGTTTGACAACTAACCAATTTAGTTTTCCAGGCCTTGAATTGAAGCCTCTTGATTTTGGAACATGGTCTCAGTAGTATATATAAATTTGGTCATGATATCCTCTAACCTTGAGGTGTTCTCTTACTGAGGTTTTGTTGAGATGGTGGAGGTGGTGGCTGTCACGGCCGTTGTGGGAGAGGGTTTGGATAACCTTTCTTATGATAAGAGCTTGCCTAGGGTTGTGGCTGCCTCAGGTACTGATTTGGATAAGGGTGATGATTATAGATGTCCAGTCGCTGAGGCGGAGGATTCTGTTGTAGTTCCCCCAGCATGTGTTCTGTTGATCCCGTTATGCCGGGTTTTGGTACTGCTAGTACTGGTTGTGCCCTCGATTTTGGGAAACATAACTCATCTCTCTTTTCAATGTTCCTCCAGTAGAACATGGGCATTATCCCATGACATGGTTGTCACCACATTCGCTACACACCGAATGGGTTGCCGCATTTATTTGGGAAGCACCATTCAAATTGAGCTTGTCGATCTTCTTGTATACAATGTCCAACTGGGCTGCAATCATAGTGGTAGAATCAATGTTATTCATAACTCGTTTCTTTGTGCCCTACTCTGAATGCCACTAACATCTATTGGCAGACATGTCTTCTAGTAGTTTGATGAGTTCTTCGAGGGACTTCCTCATTATTTTACCTTCAGCAGCTACATCCACCACTGACATTTTATTCATTGTTAGCCCTCCGTAGAAGGTTTTGACCTTCTTCCAAAGTGTATGTCCGTGGTGTGTGAATTTATGAAACATCTCCTTGATGCGCTCCCATGATTCGTACAGTGATCTTGAGCCATGCAGCTCGAAGTTATGGATCTTATTTCGCAGCATTACCATTTTCAAGGGTGGGAAATATTTGGACAGGATCGCCTGGGGTAGCTCCTCCCAGGTGAAGATTTATATTTGTGGAAATCCTTTAATCTAGTATTTTTCCTTATCCCTTAGAGATAATGGAAAATGGAAAAGACAAACAACGTCTGTGGACACTCCGTGGTAGCAGAACGTGTCTCAGTCCTCAAGAATACTGGAGAGATGGGCATTGGGATCCTCACTGGGCAAGCCACCTAATTGAACGGTATTCTGGATCAGCTGCATGATAGCTGGATTGATCTCGAAATGTTGGGATTGCACCAGTTGGTGGACAATACCCGTGTCAGATCTATGGATTGATAGGAGGTCGTACTCCATGAGAGTACGGTGTGGAGGTGGCTGCTGAGGGAGTTGAGCTGGCAGGTACTATTGTTCTTTTGGAGCGTAGTATGACCACATAACTTTGTTGAAAATTGGCATCTTCTCTGTTTGGAATTTTTGAAGCTGCTTCCAGCCATATCCAAGAGCAAGAGGAGCTTGTTGGGTCTTGTTGTCTTCCGGTCATAACTTCTATCCACCTCCATGGATAACAGCTGTATTTTTTTCGTTGTTCTGTTCCATGGGGTTGTTTTGATTGTGCTCATCCATGAGTTCTTTTTGGCACCTCAAAAAAGTGTGTTTGATCTCCAGTTTTGTTGGGAAAGTCCCTAAAAACTCAATTTTCTTTGAACTTGTGAGGTAGTTGCTCATACACCTAATGTCCTACAAAAAACAAAACAAAACACCAAGAGTAAACGAAGAAAGAGAAACATAAACATAAATGAGATTAGAAAAGATATTTTTGTGAATTTATGATTTTTATTTTCACTAAAATGTGATACAATATAAATTAAAATAGGAACAAAATTAAATTTTCTTTGCCTCCCCGTCAACGATGTAGAAATTTTATGAGTCGTTTCACTGAAGGTATATTATCGGTGTCCCAAATTAGTTTTACCCTAACAATTATAGCATCAGTTAGCGCTCAATCCAAAGGAAACAAGATGTTATTTATATCTAGTTTTAAAATAGTTTGTATATTTTTTTTAATGAAGTTTTCTTAATTTAGAGTTGATTGTTTGCTGTTTGGATAAAAAGAACAATTGGTTTTAAGTTTCATTTAAAAAATTACATAACAGAATGAAAGTATATACGGGAAAATTGATTTTTATATAGATAAAGAAAGACGTGTGTTGGGGCTATGTATTAATGAGATGTTGATTATTAAATCAAATTTCATATAAGTTTGTGTTCTTCAAAATAACAGAACACTCTGTGTTCAATTTTTTTATAATGTTTCCTTGGTCCTGTACATATTTTATAGTGATAATATGAATTGATTTAAGAAGAATAAGAAGAGGTTAATAGAACAAAATCATTCATATAAACTTATTTAATTTACAACTCATCATCTCCCACAACCCCAACACATTGGTTTTTGAGTTACACACGGAGGCATAGATAAAAACAAGACTCTTGATACCTAATGTGGTCATGCTTGGAACATCGAGGTCAAAATGATTCTTCGGTAGAAGGTGGAATGACGGTAGTATGATGGAAGAGTGTCTATCCTTTAGAACATCAACCCTTATCTCCACACAACACCACCACACATTCCATTGAAACATGATGCCACGACCACCTTTTATAGAAATATGGACTACACGACGTGTAGAATAAGTACACGATGTGTACTTTTGTCAATGCATTTTTTCCTTCATTTTCTCCGCTGGTAAGCGGCCTAACACGTCATCTATGACTTGGAACATATAGCCGCCTAGTTGGTAGATATACACGGCATGTAGTGCCACCATACATGGCGTGTAGTCTTAGTTTTCAGGCACTATATTCTTCATGAAATGTATACACGACGTTTATTAGTGAAACACTGCGTGTCCACTTTAGATGGCCATGTGGTCATGTCGACTCTTCTAGTCCACTAACTGCTTCTAGAGGGGGTGTACACGGCATGTACCAGCTTCTGGTTACTTGGGCATGTACTTTCCCTAGTGAACCTGTGTCTGAGCCTGAATGTACACTGCATGTATATATGTACATGCTGTGTAGTTGTAAACTATTATTCAGTTCTCCACCATTTTGTGTATTTGGCAATTGAACTCCTGAAAATGAACAAGATCACCAAAATCAAATTATTTGTCCTCTAAGTAGTAGAAAATGTTTAGAGAAATAGGATGTGTCATTTGGAAAAAGAATAAAAGGATGAGAATTTTGGGATAGAGATTTCAATTGGAGAATAGTTTTAATATTAGATGTATTGACCTAATTATACACTCACAGATTTTTTTAGGGAAATGACCATTTAGAAGGTACTATAGGAACATAGGGTAGCAGGATTACATATGGAATATTACATGATAGTCACTGAGTGTTCTCATAAAACCATATGAGCCCCCTATAATATTAGTAAGTGGAAAGTGGAAAAGAGATAGTAGTGCAGCATAATGTTGAGTCAAAGTAGGACGTCTTCAGTACCCTCCATGGGGTACAGGGGCTACAAATATACGATAAGGGGGATTTATAGCCACACTTGTAGTAATAAAATGGTTAACATCTACTTTTGTGGATGACCGGTCACATAGATTATTTTAATATAAGGTCACTCAAAGGGGTGATAGGAGGCCATGTCAGGATGTGAGTGGGGGGCCCTAATAGAGGATGCAGACATTCTAGATGATGATGACTGAAGGACAGAGTTGCAGAGATGACACTAGTTGAGTGTATTTTTTATTATTATTAAATATATTATGGAGAGTTTTTATCTATTTTTTGATATTTTTTTATCACTTACACCTTATATAATTCATTATTTGAATCTATAACTTCCCATTACTTGTAGACTCACATGTTGGTGATGGGCATGACCTACCATTAATGCTTTACTCAATGTGGTTATCTCTTGATACCACTTTTGGAATGAATGTGTATTTTCTACTGTGTTTCCAAGACATCCCAATAGTTTTAAATTGTTATGTACATCTATTGGAGTCCATGATATTTTATAAGAATAGGTTTGACATGATACCTGACATGTAAGGCACAAGACTGTTATCATTGAAATTTCTCCTTCTTTGGTAAAATACTATAATGAACATACATCACATTGGGAACCCAATAATAAAATTATTACCTTAAAAAATTCATAAATCAAACAAATATTAATGATAAATATTATAGAGAGATAATAATGAAAAAAAATATGGTAAGAAGAATAGGAAAATTTGGATCTTCCCATTCCACTAGAATGACTGAACTCATGAAAAAAGCTATTGAAATAAAAAAAATAATTACAAATTAGTTTTAGTGATGAATGTGTTTGTATAACCTTGGGATAAAATAGAAGAGAATGATGAATTGAAAATGATGAATTTATAGGTAGAAATAAATCCCATGACCATTAGAAATTTTACCTTTTGAAATGTAACATGACAGTTGATATAGTAAAGTGAATCATAGGAACAATAATCTATATGTGAGAATAGTAACCCCACCTATTAATGTATAGATAAAATTTAGGTATCATATATATTAAAATATGAAATATTTATATCATGTAATAAGTAAATAAATGTTTTATAATGATAAATTATGTTTGGGTATTTTTGGGAAGCAGAATTGTTTATTTAAAATATTATAATATATATAATTCTTCAAATGAAATTTAATTTCATTAAATAGATTGATAAATAATGATTATGTTTTTTATAATTATATGCTAAATTTATGAGACCTTAAGTAATTTCTCAAATACTTTAAAAATAGAATATATGTACTAAAAAATGTTTTTTCGAATAAATTTTTATTTTAATTTAATATTAAATTTATCATATTTTGAAATTTATTTTTTTATAATGGATTCAATTTTTAGAATTTACGCATCAAAAAATTGATTGGGTTAATTTATGGGATCCTTCAAAAATAGATTAATTTTTAATAAATAGTGAAATAAAATAATTTATAATATTTAAAAATTACATGAATTATTAATTCATGGATTATGTATGGATGATTTATGTACCCATTAGTTTAACCTCTCCTAAAATAATTAATCTATCTTCTCATAATAATCATTACAATTGATATAATTCTCCAAAAATACTAAAAAATGAATAAGATAATAAAAAACACCCATATCCTCCACCGTACCACCCCTTATCCTCACACATTATATGATTTGGAACTTTATAATAATACCCTCAATTACACTCCTAATCTTCTTATAATGCCCTGATATTTTTATGAGATTGATGTTTTTAATTATTTCATGGATGTCCGGTGTTGTACGCTACACCAAGATAAGTTTTCACTACACGCAACACTGGCTTCACATGTGGTATATGCAACACTATAATTGGTTTGAATTACCAAAAATTTCAATTTATTTTTATGTAATTAATTTCACATAATACTGATTATATGTGAACTACTAATTTTTATAACCTAGTCATTATTATTGAAGGCATGAATAATGTTAACTTTCTTCTAAAAACTAATATAAATTCAAATAAGTGAGTCCATAAAATAATAAAATCACTCATTAAGGATTTTATTAATGAAAAATATATACAATATATTCAATATAATTTTTAAAATTCATCTTATTTTTTTCTAGACTGTATATTAGAAAAAATTGAATTGTTTGGATAAAATATTTATTTTTCTAAAAATGCAGTTTTTCCGCCTATTAATTGAGAAAAAATTTTAAATATATTATTTTGACATGTTTTTCTGTTCAATTTTAACAAATATAATCCTTCATTTAGATTTTAATATAATTATTTAATTTGGTTGAATTTCATGTATTTTTCTGGTTTGTTTCATTTTTTATGAATAGTGAAAATAATGATTTTTATTGAAAGCGTTATTTTCTCATAAATAATTACATAGTAAAATTATGTTTTATTTTGGTCTTAAATTTTAATATGTTAATTTTTACCCAATTATGGTTTTTTGAAAAAATTGTATACATTAATATATTTTCCATTTAAAAAATTCGTATTTTCACAAAAAAATGTTTTTTGAAACATTTTTCCCATTTTATTTTAACATTTAATCTAAAACTCCTTCATTATTAATTTTAAGAAACGAATTTAAAATATTTATTTAGGATTCCCAAATTTTTTAAGAAGGTCCAATTTCATTTGGAACAATTTTAATAGTAACCATAGTAAATTTTGTTTCCATAATTAAGTTTAAATTAGGTAATTTAGGTTGAAAATAAAATTATAATGACTATAAAATTACAAAACAAATGAAAAAAATTTATTTAATAAATTTCATTCGACCGTTAACACATAAAAACATGAATTATGTCATTTAATGGATACTTTTACATGAAAATGACTTAAAAAATATTTAAATCAATGAAAGCCACAATTTCAATTTTCTTTATCTTAAATATCTATTATGTGTCCATAAATGGAAAATGGGTGGTCTCAATGAATCTATCTGGTAATGTTTAACTCAATAAACATATTTCCCTAATATAAGTTTATTTTTATTGTTTTGGGGCCATTTGGGAGTTATTATAATATTTATAATATTTTTTACAGAAATTTTAAAGATATCAGAGTCATGTTTTAAATAATATATCATTTTTAAAATAAGTTCATACATAAGATATATTCGACAATAAATAATTATTTTAAATAAATTTTCATTCCTTTTTCATGGAAATTTATTTAAAATATTTTAGAAATAAATAATTACCATAATGGCTAAAAAATTGATGATGCAAAAACTATTTAAATAAAGAAAAATCAATAAAATTATTTATTAAAATGATTATAAATATTAAAATACCAAAAACCTTATCCCATATTAGTGGTCATGTATATCTCGACCATAATCATGCAAGGATCGAGTTACTGACCATTTGGATCCTTATAGAAGAGATTGTGACACTAATATTATTTTAATTAAATTGATGTTAAAGTTGTCACATTCATAATTTATTGAAAAGTTATTTTAAATGATGGATTTTCCAAATTCAAAACTTGACTACATATATTCCTTTGAATTATTTTATATTTCTCTTCATCAGAGTATTTTAGTTACTTTTTTTACAGAAAAATAATTATATTACATAATTACATAATAAGGATGTAGTAATTATTTAATTAATTGTAATATAGCATTAATGTTATTAAAAAAATTACAATAAATATAATTTTTTCTCATTAATATGTCCAATTAATTTTATACATTACATAGACCCCTTAGTGATATAATAAAATATTTTTTCTAGGAAAGAATATTAGATGTATATATTTAAAAATCCATGAATTGAATCGTGTCAAAATTGAAACAACTATTGTTTTGTTAGAATAATGTTTTATAAAATTATTTAAAAATCATAAAACATTTTGAAAAAAATACAATAATTTTTACATGGTCTAAAATGATCATTATTTTAAAAAAATATGTAAATATTTCTCTTTTTTAATATAGAAATATTTGTTACCTTAGTTAAAGTGAAATAAACAACTTAGTGTCTGATTAAAATTATAAGGTTTAAATTGATATAAAAAAATATCCAAAATTTATTTGTTGATGAGACTACAATATTATATCATATAATATTATAAACTATTCAATTTTCATGGTTTTTTTATGTGGTTTTATTTTATTGTAAATTAGTATTTTTAGAGATTCAAAATGCGCACCTAACCTAAATTATAAAATGGAACATCATCTATCATAATTTCAATTAACATTGACCCTTCATGTCACAAACCAGCCTGAGTCGACCCTAAACCGGTCACCCATGCCAGCCCGCGACAAGTTCCGAGAGGCGTTCTCGATCCTCCCGCGATGGTGACAAGCACCAAGGGCAGAAATAGAGTACACAAGGGAACGATTTCTCCCATATATAAACAATCAAACAAACAGCGGAAATAAACGGACAGCCCAAAATGAATTTATATAAAAATTGAACTAAATATTATTTGTAAAAGAATTTAAAATTAGAACAAAACCAACAACTCAACTGAACAATCCTGATGAAAAAAATAACTCCATGTGACACTTCTGGTCACTCTCCAACACAATGATAAAAGTCTCCCAAGGTGATCGAACTAAAGATGAAACCTGCACAAGGGCTAAAAAAAGACTATAGGCGTGAGTATTAAAACTCAGTAGGTTATCCCGGTATTCTATTCCCAATGAACATTACATTAAAATAAAAGAAACATCAATTTATAGTTTTAAATTCAAGATTTAAAAGTATGGTTTTCAAATGAGGTTCCATGCTATAATAATTATCAGACAAAAACATGCATGTTTAATAAACAAAAATGCAAGTAACAATTATTTTCAAAGAGGTGAAACTTCAAAATGAAAATAGTTTTCAAGAGGGCTGCTTTAAATAATTTTAACATTCAAATAAATAACACAGACTACTGAATTTACATACCAAACACACCGTATGCCGACAGTGAGTACAAAATAGCCAATGAGCACTAGTCACAGGAATACCCCTAGGAACTAGTCAGTTGTGAGTCCCAGGTACCTCGTATCTCGGCGAAAGTAACCTTAATAAATATCTGTTCTCATGCACGAGCCACTATTAGGGAACATACCCATAACCTAGTGGTCCCCAATCATCAACATCATCATATTTTAGTTAGTGTTGTCATCGTCAAACTTGCTACGTGATACAGGGGCCAACCCCCACAGAATCACTAGCATACTAGTACACGTCCGCCCACCTGAATACCTAGGATTCCCTTTAGTGATCAATCAAGTTACACATACTATCAAATACACATTTCACATCCCCATTCCATTCGAAAACCATAAAAACACAAACATCCCATAATCATTCTTCACATTTCTTACACTAATCAACAAACCGCTAAATATTTTGGTAAAACAATTTCATGAAGTGTATTGGGGCTTTGCACATAAAACTCTTTCAAAAAAACTCTTTAAATATAAACACACATCATAACCAAACCAAATCATATTTGGAAGCCCAATAAACATTTAATAAAATCATTTAATGGATCATAAAACAATCCCAATTGCACAAATAGTTATATACAAGTAAAACACTCCTTCATTTCTAGGAAATACCCAACGAGCCTTTAATTATTTTCTCAAAACTATCCTTTGAAGAAGGTATGAATTTAAATTATATTAAGGATCTGTATAAACACAATTTACAGAAGAAAACCACATTCATAAATCTCTTATAATACTCAGGTTACATATTCAAAACACGTCCATTTTCATAAAGATGTGAGACAGTCCATTTAATGGGCAACTCGGGCCAAAATATGTTGTAAATCAAAACACACTTGATTGTAAAAACAAATACAAATAGGAAATCCATATAAGTACCCAAAAATACCATTTATAATTATTCCAATTCTTTTATAAATCCAAACAAATAACTTTTAAATCACACATCACACATAAAAGCCAACCGGGCAATTTACCGAACACTTGACATGCCCTTTTTAAACAAAACAATTTATTTTAAGTACATGAAAAGGAATAAAACACCAATTGAAAGCCATATTTTCATTCAAGATACTGTAACATGTTAAAAATACCATAGACCAGATTATAAACCTTACAAAATATTTGCAAAAGATGACGGAACATTTAAACAAACACTTGTTGAGAACTTTCATGACAAAACAACACTACCGTTCACAAACCAATGATTAAACAACCACTTTGAACACCAATAAAATTATCCAAAGGATGAAAAACAATAATAAACATATATATCTGGTGTTAAATATAATAAAATGATGAAACTTAAATAATAAAGTCATGTGCAAGGGGTATCCTACCTCAAATATTTGGCGTAATTGAAACGCACACTCGAAATCACCCGTCGCGGGTTTATAAACCATAAAACTATAAATATCAGACCTAAAAAACAGAACCCCCATCAAAAAACATGGTATAACAAAACCCTAGGTCTATCAATACTAGGGGATAAAATAAATCCACGAAATTATGAAAGGAGGGGGAAGAGGAAGGAGAAAGGAGAAGAAATCTCACCTTTCACCCTAGAAACCTCTTCGTCTTCCATTAGATCTGAAACCCTATAGAAAATGGAATGGCTTGAAAATTTGTTAGAGCCTCCTAAGGTATTTAAGAACCAGGGGAAGAAAATTTGTGGCCAAAAGAATACGAATTGAAGGAGTTATGGGTGAGACAATTTACCTTATCAATTCTGGTCGTTTTGAGGAAACCAGAGAACAATCGCCCTAATACGCGACCCATATGAGCTCCAAAGAGGTAAAATGGATTATGAGGGCTACGATAGGGTCATTGGATTCCAGGGGGAGGTGGAATCACCGAAAAAGAGTAAAAAATGAAAATGATATAAATGAAACAAATTAATTTTTTTAAAACAGGAAATGGGCCCATGGGCTGGCCCAATACCTAAATAAATAACCCAAATTCACCCAGCTTATGAATTTATAATGGGTCCAAAAGGATAAATAAAATTTAATGTATCAATATAGGACAAGTGGTAAGTTGAATGGGTGAAAAATGATGAAAAAAAAAGAGTTATAAAAGAAACAAATTCAGTTTTTAAAACTGGGAATGGGCTCACTGTTGGCCCAAATCATGAAGTAACCACCCTTTCTTCAAAAACTACTAAACAAACAATGGAGATCCCAAATTAGGGTGGTTAGACATATATGAAACATAAAAACTCAAGATTCATCTCATCAAATAACCATGAAAATGATCTGGATTTCTAATGGGCCGGATCAATACAACGAAAGGAAAAAAAACCGTGTGTGACAATTCTCCCCACCATTAAAGATTTCCGCCCCCAGAAAGCCATAACACTTTCCGGCTGAAAAAAAACAACACCTAAGGATTCCAGAATGTACTCCCCCCATTAAAAATCAACTATAACTAGAAATGTTCTTAGGATGAAAATCCAGGAGACCCATGGTGGGTCTCCCCACCATTAGAAACCAACTAGCAATGAATAGACAAGAATTGAACATGAGCTAGAGTTGGGACTCACTCACACAAGCCCAAAAAAACCCTCCTACAAAAACCTACTATACCATGTTTATTGGGTTACAACATGAACATATAAACCACCCACTCCCAAATGGAGGGGACAATAACTTTTTCGACACATTCAGAGCAATTCTGGACCCCCGTCACTTAGGGATGGGAGGGAAGGGACCCAATAATTTGGCCACTTAAACAACAAAAGAAACAAAAAAAACTACCCAAAACTCTCCCCCTATGAATAGGTAACACCAAGACTGCATCTGATTTTTATAGGTGATCCACACAGGGCCACTGATTGAAAACCCACATCCATGAAGTAATAACCATAGACACTGTGTGAGGGGTTAAGTCCACCGCGCTTGTTGTGACAAAGGGAAATTCGTAGAAATGAAGAACCAAAACATTGACATAGAAAATAGCTTAACAAAACAGAGGAGTAAGGGTCATAATCGAGCACTCCACACCTCTGTCAATTTTTTGACTGCGTGAAAATCTTCCCTCCGAGGCCTATGGCTAGAGCCCTGATTCTTGAAGCATTTTCTGCACCGCAGTCAGGTGATAAGGATCACACCACTCAAAAAAAACCACAATTCATCACAAAAAAAAACATTCATCTAAATAGGAACTCATAGATACATATCAAAATTCTATCTCACTCCAAACGAGGGGCAGAATGGACAAGGAATACGACGAAACACCTCAACATCACCGAACACAACTGATCTGTCCAAAAGAAATATCATGACCTAGAAGCACTTTTAATAGATCCCAAATAGCTCTCTATTCCAACAAACAGGTTGAGGCATCAGCAAAAGAGGTGGATTTAAAATTTGAATGGAATCCTTAGGTTGATCAGCAGGAAATATTTCTAATGCATAACTATCCATGGACACATCACAACATCAAACACATTTTTTGAAACCCAATGAAAATTACTCCAAAACCGAGCCACCAACAAGATCTAATCACTAGACAGAACAAGAGTATGAATTCTAGATCATGTGGAAGCTAACCAAATAAACAACTCTTCTAAGACGTAGAAACATCAAGCCACATAACAATTTTTTTAAAAAAAGTCTACAATTTTCAGCTCAAAACAATTTTGAAAAATCAAACTAACTTGGTGGGTTTCAACATTCACCAATGGTGTTTCATCAAGTCTCACCCACATGAACATTTCCATGCCACCCCAGGCACCCAACCAACATACCATATATTTCATCCTTCCAGATACAAATAAAACCATGCATGTGAGCACTCATGAAAACACCAAAGGCTAAAACAAAACAACATCTTTCCAAAAATCATGTACCTTCAAAAGCAACACCAACCACCAAGTGAAAAACCATTTTCCTATTTCACAAAAAAAACACAATTCATTAAGAACCATTTTCTTAAAAACCTACCCCTTTTCATTTTTTAAAAAAAACTTTTTAATTAACCAAGCCACTCCAAACAACCCCTTCCCAATTTTTTTTAAAAAAATTCTGCATGGTATATTTTCATAATTCGAGGTCCATTGAGACCAATACCGTTTGTAGTAAAACACCAACCGATCAAAACCAATTGCCAAAACTAATTTATCCAATTCAAAAACTTTTTAACATCCTAAAATACCCCATTTAAAAAAAATCCTGAATCACTTTTAAATGATTCACAATTTCAAAACATTTTATTTCAACAAACCACAAGTTTAGATTATGGATAATCCAATCCCTTTAAATCATTTCTGCTTCCCTCCATTTTTTTCACAAAAACACAACCTTCTAAAACCATTATTATATTTAATTATTGAAACCCCCTTTTTTCACTTTTGAAAATCTAATCCTTACATTAAAACCCATTTCCACAATTCTCACACAAGGATGTTAAAAACAAAAATTCAGAATTCAAGAAAGGTTCAAGGGACCCAAAAAAGGGATCTAGTGTCAGTGGGTGACTTGACCATATGGTTGGCGGCCATATGCCAAACACAACACCAACACAGAGAGACTTATTAGGACCATTCCCCAGCTCCACATGGCTTGCCAGGCCCTGTGAGGTCACGAGGGCCATTGGTCAGACTCCCCTTGTCATATCCCAATACCAAACAATCAACTAAAACAATGGACACTAATAAAACCGGACATCCATGGAAACCTGAGGATTAGAACAAGAAAAAGTTCGCGACGCTCTTCTTGAACTTACCCCTCATGTCCCAACAATACTACTCCATCTACCTTGACATCCCCAAAATAACAAGGGCGCTCTAAAAAGAAAGGTCCACTAATAGCCAACCTCCCTTTAATACCATTTTGTCACAAACCAGCCTGAGTCGACCCGGAACCAGTCACCCAGGCCAGCCCGTGACAAGTCCCGAGAGGTGTTCCCGATCCTCCCGGGATGGTGACAAGCACCAAGGGCATAAATAGAGTACACAAGGGAACGATTTCTCCTATATATAAACAATCAAACAAACAACGGAAATAAACGGACATCCCAAAATGAATTTATATAAAAATTTCACTAGATATTATTTGTACAAGAAACTAAAATTAGAACAAAACCAACAACTCAACTGAACAATCCTGATGAAAAAAAATAACTCCATGTGACACTTCTGGTCACTCTCCAACACAATTATAAAAGTTGCCCAAGGTGATCGAACTAAAGATGAAACCTGCACAAGGGATAAAAAAAAGAAGACTATAGGCGTGAGTATTAAAACTCAGTAGGTTAGCCCGGTATTCTATTCCCAATGCACATTACATTAAAATAAAAGAAACATAAATTTATAGTTTTAAATTCAAGATTTGAAAGTATGGTTTTCAAATGAAGTTCCATGCTATAATAATTATCAGACAAAAACATGCATGTTTAATAAACAAAAATGCAAGTAACAATTATTTTCAAAGAGGTGAAACTTCAAAATGAAAATAGTTTTCAAGAGGGATACATTAAATAATTTTAACATTAAAATAAATAACACATACTACTGAATTTACCAACCAAACACACCGTATGCCGACCGTGAGTACAAAATATCCAATGAGCCCTAGTCATAGGAATACCCCTAGGCACTAGTTAGTTGTGAGCCCCAGGTACCTCGTATCTCGGTGAAAGTAACCATAATAAATATCTGTTCTCGTGCAAGAGCCACTAGTAGGGAACATACCCATAAACTAGTGGTCCCCAATCATCAACATGATCATATTTTAGTTATTTTTGTCATCGTCAAACTTGCTACGTGAAACAGGGGCCAACCCCTACAAAATCACTAGCATACTAGTACACGTCTGCCCACCTAGATACCCAGGATTCCCTTTAGTGCTCAATCAAGTTACACATATTATCAAATACACATTTCACATCCCCATTACATTCCAAAACAATAAAAACGCAAACATCCCATAATCATTCTTCACATTTCTTACACTAATCAACAAACCGCTAAATATTTTGGTAAAACAATTTCATGAAGTGAATTGAGGCTTTGCACATAAAACTCTTTAAAAACACTCTTTAAATTATAAACACACATCATAACCAAACCAAATCATATTTGGCAGACCAATAAACATTTAATAAAATCATTTAAAGGATCATAAAACAATCCCAATTCAACAAATTGTTATATACAAGTAAATCACTCCTTCATTTCTAGGAAATGCCAAAGGGGCCTTTAATTATTTTCTCAAAACTATCCTTTGAAGAAGGTATGAATTTTAATTCTATTAAGGATCTGTATAAACACAGTTTACAGCAGAAAACCACATTCATAAATCTCTTATAATACTCAGGTTACATATTCAAAACACGTCCATTTTCATAAAGATGTGAAACAGTCCATTTTTGGGCAACTCGGGTCAAAATATGTTGTAAATCAAAACACACTTGATTGTAAAAACAAATACAAATAGTAAATCCATATAAGTACCCAAAAATACCATTTATCATTATTCAAATTCCTTTATAAATCCAAAAAAATAACTTTTAAATCACACATCACACATAAAAGCCAGCCGGGCAATTAACCAAACACATGACATGCCCTTTTAAAAAAAAATTTAGTTTAAGTACATGAAAAGGAATAAAAAACCAATTGAAATCCATATTTTCATTCAAGATACTGTAACATGTTAAAAATACCATATAACAGATTATAAACCTCACAAAATATTTTCAAAAGATAACGGAACATTTAAACAAACAATTGTTGAGAACTTTCATGACAAAACAACACTACTGTTCACAAACCAATGATTAAACAACCACTTTGAACACCATTAAAATTATCCAAAGGATGAAAAAAATAATAAACATATATATCTGGTGTTAAATATAATAAAATGTTGAAACTTAAATAATAAAGTCATGTGCAAGGGGTATCCTACCTCAAATCTTTGGCGTAATTGAAACGCACACCCGAAATCACCCGTCGCGGGTTTATAAACCATAAAACTATAAAGATCAGACCTAAACAAACAGAAACCCCATCAAAAAACATGGTATAACAAAACCCTAGTTCAATCAATAATAGGGTAGAAAATAAATCCACGAAATAATGAAAGGAGGGGGAAGAGGAAGGAGAAAGGAGAAGGAATCTCACCATTCACCCTAGAAACCTCTTCGTCTTCCATTAGATCTGAAACCCTATAGAGAATGGAATGGCTTGAAAATTTTTGGAGAGCCTCAGAAGGTCATTAAGAACCCGGGGAAGAAAATTGGTGGGAAAAAGAATACGAATTGAATGAGTTATGGGTGAGACAATTTACCTTATCAATTCTGGACGTTTTGAGGAGACTAGAGAACAATCGCCCTAATACGAGACCCATATGAGCTCCAAAGAGGTACAATGGATTATGAGGGCTACTATAGGGTTATTGGATTCTAGGGGGAGGTGGAATCACCGAAAAAGAGTAAAAAATGAAAAAGATATAAATGAAACAAATTATTTTTTTTAAAACAGGAAATGGGCCCATGGGCTGGCCCAATACCTAAATAAGTAACCCAAATTCACCCCGCTTATGAATTTCTAATGGGTCCAAAAGGATAAATAAATTTTAATGTATCAGTATAGGACAATTGGTAAGTTTAATGGGTGAAAACGGATGAAAAACAAAAGAGTTATAAAAGAAACAAATTCAGTTTTTAAAACTGGGAATGGGCTCACGGTTGGCCCAAATCATGAAGTAACCACCCTTTCTTCAAAAACTACTAAACAAATAATGGTGATACCAAATTATGGTGGTTAGACATATATGAAACTTAAAAACTCAAGATTCATCTCATAAAATACCCATGAAAAGGATCTGGATTTCTAATGGGACGGATCAATACAAAGACAGGAAAAAAACTGTGTGTGACACTTCAAGATTGACCATTCCATCCAACACCCTTTATAAACAACCTTATTCACATTACAGATGCTCTTCTATTCTCAAAAGACCATATTTTGTTCCATTTAGAAGATATCTCGAGCTAGATCGTCAAAGAATAGGAAATCTACTCAACCAATTAATGAAAATTATTTCATAATATACTTCCTCTTAGGGAGTTTTTTCCATTATAAATTAATGATTCTATTATCACATTAATACAAAGATGTTATTATTATAATGTAACAACAATATTCTGACTTATATCCATCCTATTAAAATGATATCACTACCTGTGCATACGTATGACTTACCGTCTCCATGTCATGGTGCCGTCTTTTGTCACCACCACATGACTTGGATGGGCATAATGATATATATAATAACTATATATTATTATTACAACATGTTATTTATTATATAACAATATATATACCAACCAATTTGATACCATTTCATAGTTAAAGGAATGATATCATCCCCTCTACATATGTACGACCTACTCTCTCCATGATGTGATGATATTGATTCTACATAATATCCATTAAAGAATGATTATATAGATATAATTAATGATTAAATGTGGTAGAAATTATATAAATATGACATATTAAGGAGAACCAGAACTTATTCGACAAAACATGCATAAGAATATAAAGCAATTAATACAAAAATAATAAGTAACAATGAAATTTATTAACAAACAGATGATAATACTTGTTTTCAAATAATTAACTCATTCAAAAATAAGAAAATGACAATATTTAAATCAGTACATATGAGGTTTGGATATATAAAAATGGAATCATATCTAAAAGTTAAGGTATTATTTTTTCTCAATTTTTTATGGGACATACGCCATATAAATCACATAGTTATTTTGAGTGGTGTTTATGCTGGTCATGATTTTTTTTATGATTCTTAATATGATGGTTCTTACATTCATATAGTTTCATTTATTTAGTGAGGCATAAAATTTGATTAATTATAATTGGTAAGGGATAAATTCACAATATCATCATTATTTAACTTTTTTATACATATGTATTTATTCTGGTATATTTATCATCCACGTTCATGTTTCCTAACTATATTATATTATTTATATTCTTAAAAAAATGTTTAATTTCAATATTTACCATTGGATAATTCTAAATAAATGTTATTAAAGGAATTTTTTTATATGAGGTAGTTATTGAAATTTCTACAAAAAGTATGAAGATAATATTTTTCATTATGTTATACAGGATGAATGGATTTTTACATTTTCATAATTCATTATTTCCATGAATCATCCTGTTCAATATTTCATGTTTATATCCAATTAAATTCATTTCATTTAAAATTGTTTAGTATTTTGAAAAAGGAATTTTTTTTGAAGATGAAAGGTTATTTTCCTCACGAATTAATTTCAAATGTTTTATCAAAATTATTTTTCTTCTAAGATTATGTTATCCAAATGGGGTTATGTTTCTATCTTCATTATTATAATGGCGAAATGATATTTATGAAATCAATTTGTTTATATGATTTATTATGGAATGATTCTTAAGAAACCCATTTTATTCCATAGGTTATGTTATGATTTTTTTGGCACACAAAAATATGGTTTTCATTATGTGATGGGTGGGACCTATATCTCCCTCTAATTCCTTTGGTAAATATTTATAACTCATGAGATAGAAATTACTGGAAAAAAATTAAATCCTGATTAGTAATATAGTGCTAGGATGAGAAGTAAATATGATTTAGTAATATAGGGCTAGAATAAGGAATGATCTCAGTTTAGTAATGGGAATTGTCTACTATGATGGCCTTGGCAATGAGCATTATATAATATTGAAATTATTTTCTATAATTATGTGTTTTCCACAATTCCATGTTTTATTCCAATTTTATTTTATCATGGATCGTGTTACTTTATTATTTATTCCTCACTTACAACTATGATTTATTTTAGGACTAAAAATGTTTATATTCAAAAGTTATTTTCATTTATTTACATTATTATAAATTTTTTTTTGTTTTATGTTCTCCATATATACACTTAATGATCATTTTACCTCACTATTTGTTTTGTTTTCTTTTCCCCATGAAATAATTAATGGTTTTATGTATCAATACTAAATGGAATGATCTTTATGGGATATGTTGACGATCATTCCCCAAGTTAGAATAATGTGATCTATGTTTTCAAAGACTGTAAACTACTATGGTCTATGGGAGTCTATTTATGTATTTCATTAAGTATTCCTCAAAATAATTGTAATTTACATTTATATCAAGCATGGGTCATTAGAGTTTGTATCAGAGAAAATATTTAGTCAACCATTGTAAACTAGGTTGCGACAACTTTAGTGATATTCCTAAGGATATTTATAAAGATATGTCTTGGGATGTCCTAAGGATAAGTCCATGTATAGGGTAAAATGTTATGGATTTTTTGATATTTATTAAAAAAATGGGATTAAACCTACGATAATTGAACTTTAATTTAATACCCATTGACTTTTTTGTTTTCGTAGAATGATTTTTTACTCCCACCCTTTTATTTTTGGATTTTGGAAAATGGATGGAAAGAGGAGGATTAATGCTAATGGAAAATATGTGGAGAATGGATTGATATTCCTCGTGTCCAAAAAAATTTAATGACTGTTTAAAGGAGAAACATAGTTATTATTCCTAATCATAAATCACATAATATTATTAATAATTCCTATTTTTTTGAGCTACATGTCCCACCTAATAAGAGAAAGATAGAGTTTCACAGTGACCATTGATGAAATAAAGTTCAATTCTCTATATATAAATCACGTGGGTATAGGAATCATGGATAATGCTTTAATAGAACTGTAAGATGAATTAGGTGTTGAGAATAAGGACACAAAACAAGTATTTACAAAGTAAAACGTTTAATTATCATAATGGAAAAGGATAATGTTATTCCTAAGGCATAAATGATGGTTAAATGATATAAATGTAGAATGTATGGGAATTATTAAAATATATTCCCTAATAGATAATCTCATTAAGAGAATTGGCATGGTCTTATGGGTTATATTTATGTTGTTGATGATAAAGAGACTGCAAATGATATATGAGATGAAATAACAGTTATGGAATAAAAAAATGAAACTCTGTCATTTGTTTATGATGATAGTAGAATGGTATCATGTTTATCAACAATAATGTTAACTAAATAAATTTATGGTATTATGAATTAAATAAACTTCTATAAGGTATTACTATGATGATGGAATTACTATAAATATTTTATATAAATATGAAAACAAAATTTCCTTTTTTCAATTTTAATATTTTAACATTACTAATTAATCATACACACCGATTTATTTAAAAAAATATAATAATAAAAGTAGGTATTGGATTTCATTTGGGGGAATGATATTGAAAAATCCATTGAAATATATCTACAAGATAACAACTTATTATGAACCATCATTTGATATACCATTACTATTATAAATATGTTATAATGATTAAAATGGAATGATGATCAATGTTGTTATAATGAAATATACAATGACTGGTTCAAAAAATAAACAACCAATGATTTATATAGATAATTAAATAAGAAATAACTATATAATATATTATTATAAAATATTAACACAGAACATAATTAATATGGATAAGGTTCTAGAATATATGATTATTTATTTTTAGTTTATATAAAAGGAGGTTAGATCTTTTCTAACTATATAAGTATTCATTGTGATGGTTTCTTTTATAAAATTACATTCATTAAGAAACAATTGGTTTTATTCACCTATTTTCAACTATAGGGATTATATATTATATCATTGAAAATTTATATAATTATTATATTTGTAGTCGCTTTAAATAAATTTCCTTTTCTTCATTTACTGTAAAACATATTTTAAATAAAATTGATACAAAACACATGAATATTTAGTTTCTAATCTCAAATTAAATTGATGAATTTTTATATTTAATAACCTATTCAATTAAATAGTATGTAAATCTATCTATAATACAATATTTTTTGATTCCATGTAGTTATTTAATTGGATTACCTCTTATTGTGTCATTTCACTTACCTTTTGTTTAAAACTAAATTGAAATAATTTCTATAAGTTGAACTGACCTTATATCGTCACTACAATAATAATTATTTCATATACATATAAATATTACTTATATTGTTTTATTAATTATATTCTCCAAAAATAATTTTTTTTTCTAAATGATATTTTCAATTTATGTTTACTTATTTAAAAAAATATTAAAAGGTTTATTTTTCCCATTTTCCATAGTAGATATTTTTTACTTTAAAAACAGTATTTTTATACACATTCAACATGGAAAAATTTTCCTACCATCATATCCAATTTTTATCCCTAAAATATTTTTTTCAAGGTTTTCTATTGTTACATATATTCAAATATTTTTATTGTAAAATAAACTATATAAATAATAAATAATGATTAAGTTTCATTGAGTTTTCCACTATTTTCATAAATTTATTATTCATCGAGGAGAATTTAAATTATTACTTCTTTTAAATTTCTATATACTATAACCACTAATACCATGCACATTGTTTTTTCAAATGTCCCTTGAAAAAGTCTAATGGATTCTTCCTTAAAACTGATATCATTCCCACAACTTATTTGAGATATGATTGAATAATTAATATTTTCAAATTTTTATGAAACCCATATATATAGTTTCATTATACATTGTGTGAGACCATTATACCCCCCAATTATTTATGTATTGTTTTATATATAATGATATCATGGTTTTGTGGGTGAACATTATTAATGGATGTTATATTCATAAGATGATGTGTGGGCATAATTTTGGGATTCTATGTTCACAAATATATCTGTGACTATGATTTTGGTAAGCTGTGTTCATGAATCTGTTTTTCATCGTGATTATAGATAACTATTAATACAAGTCATTACATGAAAAAAGGTAGATGGTAGTTTTTCATATGATTTTTTCATATACATTATTCCATAATTCATTATTAATAATTTTATGATTTCAAGTGTTTATGAAATTTTCATGTTAAAAATATTACATATTGAAACTCTGTCTTGTTCCCCTGACTCATTATTAGATCATGATATTTCTACACTAGTATGACTCAATTTTAATGTTACTCTTGAATTGATGTTATATTAATCATGATTTATAATCCTTGTTTTATCAATAATTTTTTATTAAGTTATAAAAATTTATATTCACTATGTTCTCTTTCCCACATGCACCTCTTATGTACACTTACGATACTAGATTGTTTTCTCTTATGTTTAATTTTACCAGGTATTTGATCTCACCTAGTATTATTTTTTCACTCCCAATTTGATGAAAAGTGATATTATGTATTATTTCATGGAGTATAGATTCATTGTCACATATTTTTAGATATTGAACAAGTAATGTGGAATAAGATATTAATGATGGAAATATATAAAGACACTAAAACATAATGTTTTGGGATCTTTTAATTCTGTGATGTAATGATTAAATTATGGTTTTAATTTCATATATATATATATATGAATGTGCGTGAGTTTATTTTTCATGTAATGTATAATTTTATATCCATGATAGTCGGTAAGGTATGTGTTTCTAGCATCAGATCTATATGTATGGGTTTGGGGTGATAATGTTATTATATGATAATGGTTTATAGAAATTTATGGATTCTATTATGGTTTAACAACGGAAAAATATAATATAACCTATGATGTATATAATTTTATGTGGTTTGATCCTAAAATATCATAGGATTAAATACATGTGTCATAATATAGAAAATATATGTATCAAATTTCCTTATAATTCGATTACATAAACTTATTATTGAATGATATTAGTACTAACCTTTTGGATTGATGTAAATTGTTAGAACTAGTGATGTTATACATAGATATGATTTTAAATGTTGTCATTTTCCCTTGGATAAGTGAAATGGGATAGTGGATGAAGTCAAAAATATTATGGAAATTCTATCACCAGTTATAACCAATAACTGGCTCCATGATGAACTAAAAAATGTATGAAAGAAAAATAAACACACTATTGGGTCTTCAATTGTCAATAGAGGGTGCTTAGATCCACTAGTTACAAATAAATTTTTCAAAACAAAATAAACGATATCATTTCTTCTCTCGAGCTCAAATCATGATATTTGTTCTTTTAATTTATTATTATTTAAATGGAAAAAAAGTTATCATTCATGGACCTTTATTCAAAAAATGATGAAAGTGGACTTAATTGAATCCACAGAATAACAGAATTTTAATAATTAATTTTAATGTTTATTTTTTCCTAAAAAACCCCAAAATAATATTATGAGTTAATAACATTATTATAAAAATCAGGTTGAATCTATTTAAACCTATGTGGAAATTAACATAACAAAATAATGGTATGCGTCATGATTTATCATTGAAGTTAGATGAAAAAATATTTTATTTAATATTTTATTAAAATAAACCTATAGAAATAATAAAACAAAAGCTACACTTTAAGATACAGAAAAAATATTGATGTGCTACTATGGTGGTAATTTTTTTTGAGGTTCCACAAATCCGCATGACTACCCATATAAATTGACACCTAAGCCAATCTAAAAACGGACTAAATGGAATTAACAATCCCCATGGGTTGAAATGTAGCTCCTAGTGTCATCTCAAGATTAAGTGGGATCATTTTTTGGAAAATGTGGAATATAATATAAATATGTTGTTCTGCCAACTCTAATTAAGGAGAAAGTAATAGAATAGAAATAGAATAAAATTACCCAAATGATACATCATAAAAATAGACAACATCTATTATGAAAAAAATTAAAAAAAAATCCAATGTACCAAGTAGATCACATCTCCAATGGTAATATATGTCACACTAAATCACATGAATTAGGTACTCCCAAATTCTCCAATAGGTTATTTCTATTTACTAGTACCATTCATAATATAATCAATAAACAACCAAAGGAAAAGTAATGGTGTGAAAAATATCCCAATAGGATTCAACTAAATATTCGATAATAAATTCCATGATAATAAACCCTTTGATCATTCAATTTATATAAAACATGTAATTGAATGGTATTTAAATATATTTCAGAATACATGATTTTTGATAAAAAGACGTTAGACATATCAAAGCAGGATTAAATTATGATTTTGTATAAGAAAAATACATAAAATAGTTCACGTGAGTAAAATATTTTCATAATCTATGGAATGTATAATCATGTCAATCAAATAATACACCATCCTCATAAGACCGGTTTATTGTTTGTTTATGGATATATAATCCTCAAACTTCTCAATATCCATTATTTTTGAATATATGTGGAACACTCACTTAGGATCAAGTCATCAAGATAACATATCAACACTCCTTTTGGGTACCTCTCATGAGAAAAAAATATTGAACCTAGTTTAGTTGGAGTTATCATCATTAATCCATTACTAGGGAGTTAGGTTCCCATCATGCTATACTTCATCACCGACTAAATATATATTATTCCATTTTCATAAATAATTCAATCAATCATGGGAAAATAATTAATTTGTATTCGTAATAATAGTACAAAATCAAAATATAATGTTTAACATTCAATTTTTATTTAAAAACAAAAAATAGTTTATTTTGCCATGTTCACTCCATTAAAATCCAATATCATTTAAATCCATTTTTTGACAATAAATTTGTTTGATTTGATCAAAAATATTTCTATCACCCACCATATTTTAAAAATTGCATTCGATTTCTCAAAACAATTAAAATTGGGATTAATTTTAAAAATTCATTCCCTTGAAATAAATCATTCATTACCTTTTAATAAATCTATAGAAAATTAGTGTTTGTGCGTCATGAATCAATTCAGGTGTTATAGTTTCATTATTATAAAAAAATTTATAGAACCACCTATCCTTTATCATAAGATCAAACAATCAATACATAGGAAGGGGAACACCAACAAAGAGTCCATGGTGTGGAAGAGAAAGAATAAATACCTTGAAACATACGTAGTTTTTTCAGGGTACTGATTAGAAAATTACCTAAAAAATTAACCCTATATATGGGGATAATATATTTGGAAAAATGAATTCCATGACAAAATAATTTTCAAATACCATATAGTGAACAAACCCATCCAATGGTGATTTGATTTGATAAGAATAAAAGTTGGAGGTTCTAAAAAGCTTCACGGTAGTCTTTAAAATAGAAAAAGATTAAATAATGTATTCATATTAGAATTTAGGGTTTTAAATGGATGGGGAAATTTATGTTTGTAAACACATTGACCACATCACATCCACCTATGGAAATGATGTAGTAAAAGGAAAACCCTTATGTTTTGGCAGTGAAAACCCAAACCATACTTTAGCCACCCTCTCAATCAACATCCTTCAGAATCCAATTTGTATGGTTTATTTTTATACTCTTTACCTATGGTAAGGTTACAAAACATCTCAATTACCATATAAATAGTTCTTAAATTGGTACAACCCTAAAAAATGGTTGTTTTATAGCTAGAAAATCTACGAAGTAGCCCAACCCGAAATGGAAATTTCTCTAAAAAATGATCTCTATGGTTCCATGACATAGACAAATACTTATCAAAATACATTTCATGACCAAAAGTCACTTATATCATATCATGATGGTTTGCAACATATCACCTCCAACTTCACTTCACTGTGCCACCCCCATGGAACCACAACTTGTGGTAAAGCATACATTTCTCCCCACAAGATCCAAAAATACCCTAAAAAACTAAAACAACAAGGTGATCAAAACATAGAGGGTATGGTATAAATTATAGTGGTAATGATATATTACACCATACACACTATAAGAACATTATGTCTCCAAAATTCCTATTATGAAATTTCCATGTCAAAGAGTGAGGCCACTACACCCTCCTTAGTTCCCCAAGCTCCAATGTTTTCTGTGACCTAGACCACTTATAACATAGTATTTTGAACAATGTATAGTTAACAAATGATGAACCTTTTCCTCAAAGTCAATATTAATATATTCTTTTTCATTCATGAATAAATTGGGATTGACATCAGGTTCTTACTCGCTCATGAAATGGGAGTGGTAAAAAAGATGTTTCTTAGTTTATGATACAAGAAACACATTGAAGATCGATGTAAAATACAGTGACAGTTCCCAATGGTATGATAATTATACCACATTTTAAATAAACATAATAGGACATGTAAACATCATCAAAATCTTTCCCAATTTTTTATAACTTCAGTGACCCAACCGAGATGAACTTATCTAGAAAAACTGATAAGTAACTGAGAACTACAATGGTTTTCGATGATGATCATCAAAAAATTAATACAAGTTATTTTATTTCACCATTCTTGGGAGACTCTTCCTAATACTTGTTCATCATATCTTTGGCCAAACATTGTCCAAATAAATATTCATCACAAATAATTGATCAAAATATTTGATATATAAATGACCTAAAATACATTGTCTCAAATTATTCATTCTAATTATATAATGATAACTATTATTTTAGGAAATCTCAACGAGTTCCAAGTTGCTATCCTAGACCCAAAAAAATTGATAGCACATGAACATATAATTTCATCCAATAATATGTTTATGTCATTTGGTATAATCATCCATTGATAGATGATATTCCATATGCAGCTCACTTGGTAACCCATCCCTTCTTATAGGATTCTCCATAAGTGACATGTAAAATTGGGATACCATTAATAATATATAAGTTATTGAACTCAATGAATATGAATAATCTTTTTCACATTGATACTTTCCATATCTTCAATAATTTTTGTTCTTCATGGGGTAAAAATCTACCTGATTTAGTCAACCAATCGATCGAACCCCTTATCACATTCCCGCCATTAGTGGTATGTGAAAACCCAACAAAAAATTCCATAAAAATATCATCTCACTTCCAATATGGAATTAGAAGGGCCTAAATAATATATGAAGGCTTCTGGTTTTCATCTTTGACCATATAGAATATATGAAAGTGATAAATAATTCCAAAAATGCATTTTCTCATACCTAGCCTCTACAATTATCAGAACATAAAATAGAACAATTTTTTGTACTAACTTGTACCGCCCAATAAGAATTATGAAAATTAACCACCAAATCTATTCTTACATGAAAAGGTAAAAAATATATATCCTAAAATAATAGGATACCCTTTTATGAGAAAACCCACTCAGTCATTATCTCCCAACCCTAAATAGACATCCAACAGACAAACAATTCATCATCGTGCTATTATTGAAGAAAAATAATCTCTATAAGGAAGGGTATAGAATAAATATTTCTCAAAAAAATCTTTGTAAAATCTGAAAAGACTCCAAAAATAATGTAAAACAATTAGGACATCAAATTCCACACTTCTAGGGATACAATTAATTCATCAGTTTTATGTTTCATTCTGAACGAATCGACAACGAAATTCCACATTTTATGGGAATATGAAATTTTAAAATCCAATGGATGTAAGTACTCCACCCAATTCCACTATAAAATATTCATATAAATTTCATATGATATATAACTAAATATTTGTTTTAATATACTGTGACACTTTCTCACAAAAATGAAATATCAGTTCCCCTAAAGATTATGCATAATGGTTTATATTTTTTGATCATGATTTTGATAGATCTTATCTTGTCGAATAATATGTTCTGAACTATATTCAACCATGTGGTCACCTAATATTAGAATACAACCCAAACCAAATCTTGATTCATAATTAAGTAATATATAGTCGTACCCTACCTCCAAAAGATTCAACTCTGGATGAATGGTCAAAAAATGCTTCAACTGAACCATGTATCTGAAAATTTCAAATCCTATAAAAATATTACTACTATGGGAGTGAGAGTGGTCATTATATAATACCTCATTGATAAATATGTGGCAAATTAAAAAACAGTAGCTCACTATGAAAATTTAGATCAATATCATGATGAAATTGCATAGTTGATTCCATTTCATGATAGCATTCAGCTTTTCATGATCATCTAAGATCCCACATTTAGAGACAACATTTCCCAAGAAATGCATTTCCTAAAACTAGAAAAAACATTTTTAAAGCCGGTAATAATTTCATTGATTTCTCAATATATCCATATTTTCTATCAAGTGGTCCACATAGACTTCATTGATTTTGGAGAAAACCAAAATATCATCCAAAAAAACTACTATAGGTGAGTAGTAGTAGCTGTGGAATAAACTGTTGATTAATTCGATAAAAACTAAAATATCATTTGTTAATATTAATGGAATATCAAGGTACTCATTATGGCTATAGGTACTATTGAATGTGGTATCCAGGATTTCATATACAATGAATCTCAAATAATGATAACCAAATCAAAGATCAATTTCGAGAACCACTTCTATGATTTTTACTTCTCAAACATATCATCAAGAAGATGAAATAGATATTTCTCATTATATTGACATGACTGATATTTAGGTATTCGATATAAAAGTGAATATTCCTATCATTTACCCTTCCAAAAAGAATTGGTGCTTCCCTAGATGACATTCACTAGATAATATAGCCCTTATCTTGAAAATACTACAACCATGTTTTGAAATCGTTCATCATAGATGGTTCCATATGGTAAGCGGGAATTGATACCAAAAGAGTTATAGGTACTAAATAAATAAATAAATCTACCACTCCAAACTATGGATGGCTTGATACATCAGATGGAAACACATAGGGATACTCAATTGAAAAATAAGGAAGATTGTTTTTCAATAATTCCTACCAAAATAAATGATAAAACACATCCATTACCCTTCTCCGAGAAAGATATATATTTTCAACCCTACATCACCTCCGGTCCATTTCCCAATAAAATACATGGATCACCGGATTTGGAATATTAAATGAATCCCATTGAGGATAACCATTAGTTTGGTCTTTAAGAGTAGTCATCAAATTTATCTCTATATTTACAAAAAGTGGTTTAATGTCAATAAATATAAAATTACAAGTGAGAGAAAGCTATGATGGAAGGAAAATTAAAGTGGGACGCCAGGGTAAATAGAATAAATTCATTCGGGAGGTATAGTTATTTAATCCCATAAGAATATTTTTTATTAGGATGATTTATAGAATTTATAACATTATTATATATAAATGAAAGAGATTCAGTAATAATAAATAAATATATCCACAAAGACGATGCTATTGTAACTATAACTATCATGGTAAATAGACCCATGTAATATTCTTATAGATACACTCTAACATATTGATCTAGAATCATTACAATTTCTTGTAGCAATAAATTATTATCTATTAGATAATCTTACAGAAAGACATTACATTTAGGTGAATATGATCCCATTCCATAGTGCGGAGAACAATAAATGTAAATAAATGTGTATAAGTGTCCTAAGTGACCACATGAATGATAGATCTCCAGATCCTCAGTTCATACTCTCTTTGTATTTCCATCCTTTCCATGTGGGAATCAATTCAATGGGACCCCTCCAGACACTATTGGTGATATGGATGATTCATGTAATCACGATCCTCCATAAGAATCTTTGTTCATCCTCTTCACCTTAAAGGTACACACAAAACAACCATTAAGAATAAGAGGAACTCCCAACAAAGTTGACATACTTTCTAGGATATGTTCCTCCATCAATCCACTATTCGTCAAATATGGATGATAATTAATCTTTTGGATCAATACATGGGATCAAATATTAGTTCAAAGAAAAATCAAGAATCTTCCAGCCAAAATCTACTCATTTTTAAAAATCTTGGGTGGAAAGTGGACAAAAATAGAAAAATGGTTCAAGTAATATGTATTAATCCTATCACAGTACAAGAGGCTAAGAAATCTATGTACAATTCCATGACCATTGATTCAGGATAATACATTTGAATGAAAATTACGTTTATTTCTTTCCACAGTAATACCCAATAATTCTTCACTCTGACCATCAAATCAGGTCATATTCTACAAAGAAAATAAATCCTGAATGTCAAACTTTCCACTTTAATATAGTTAAAAATTCCAAAGAAAATAAAAGGTAGATCTGCCATTTTGAGCAAGTACTCAACCTGTTGAGTGTCAACAAATAATTGGGAAGATATAGGTTTATGTCGAAGAAACAATTGAGTGTGTTATCTAGATTAATACCTTCATGGTTCCAATATCGATGCCAAAATGATAAAGGGTGAATGTACTTATCACAGAGGCCAAATTGCATGAACCACTATCTCAAAAAGATTATAATCAACTGGATGAATCACTCACTTTGGATCACTAGAGTCTTACTCCTTTGATGAATTCAAACACCCTCTTAGAGGCCTGATGCAACAAAATATCAACAAAAAGCATGATAAAATCTTCAACAATAATCAGATCACCAACTAAATTAAGGGATATATGATTGTAAATTTCATAAGATATAATTTAAACATACAGTAATCGACAAGGTGAATATAAAATTATGCCTATATTACACTTTCCTAATACAGGCATGGTAACTTACGGATCGTAATTATGTGATAATTCCATGAACTCAATCAAAAATAACTCTTATTTAGCGTTATTTCTACCTCATTTATACTTGGTCATCCTAGAGTATATGAAGTCATTATGGAAAATAAAAAACCTCCCACTGGTGTGTCATTTTCATTGAATAGTTAATTACCCTTATACACTGATACCCAAGTCGGTTCTAGCATAGCCTGATAGAAATTATTGTCTATCCTGCATTAGAAGCTAGAAACAAGCATCATGTAAAGATTACGAGGGAATATATTTGTCTAAAAAATTTCAATATAAATGATAAATTTTTGTATTCTAAAACACCTCATAGAGAAAGTACCAGAATCAAATCGGTAAAATAATACCATAATAGTTCATCATCAAAAGATATTGTATATATGAAGGTAATAATTTTAAAAATACAATGTAAGAAGTGGATCACACTCCACCAATCACCTACAACACACTATGTCCCAGTAATCAATTACTCCCACATCCACTATGAGGTTATTTCCATTTAGATGAACCTTTCATAATAAAATTGAAAAACTCCCAAATTTGAAGGAAGGATTTCAAAAAAATAATAATTTCATACAACTACGGATTTCATTAAAAATTATAATATAATAAACCATCTTGATTTCAATTAATATAATCAAGGAATGATATGTAATTTAAATATTTTAAAAAATTTAATCAAAATTACTGCAGATATATCTGAACATCATAAAATAATCATTTTATGTAGACTATTTAATTTTTTTCATGAATAAGAAATTAATATAATCAATGAAATGTTTGATCAAGTCAATATAAAAAATGAACCATGAAAATAAAACATTAGTCACATTAGTTTTTTGGATATAGTTACCTCACACTTTTCAATCCTTAGCATGGCTCATTATCTATATTCACACTCGCTATGGATCAAGACATCAATATAATAAATCAATACGACATAAGGGGACCCATATTTGGAGAAACATATCTAACATAGGTTAGTTAGTGTTTTCATCATTAATATATTTCATTGGATCCATATTCCAAGACTATTTGGGCTAATCACCCACTATCTCCCTAAGAATTCATCTATTTGAATAAATGATTTAATCATGGAAAAATTATTCATTTAGATTCTTAATCATTGTTGAAAATCTCAATTATATGTTACTAATTTAATTTTTATTTGAAAAACCAAATTATTTTTTCACATAGTACATTTCTTTCAAAAATATTTTCATTCAATGAAATTATCGTAGAATATACTCAAATATTTTAATCAATATGATTTCCATCAGAATACAACTTTTTTCAAAATAAATCAATATATCAAAAACACCCAAATGTGGGATTAATTTCAAAAAAACATGAACTTAAAATAAAAACTCAATTCCTTATTTATTCAAAGAGTATAAAATAAATATTAAATGAATCTTTAGTAAATCAAAAAATTCTTGTTTCATTTACAGGGAAAACGTATTATTAAACGACCTCCAATTTCACAGATGATCAAATAACTTAACACCTAGAATGATAATGATAATCGATAGTTGACGGCCCATATAAATAAGAATAAATACCTTGAGGAACATCCAATTAAATAATTGTTCCCATCCAATAGTAAAATAATGATTAGAGACTCTCAAATTAGGAAATTGAACAAAAAGGGTATTCCTTGACAAGAATATAGTTCTCTTATAGGATATGTATCAAAATAATTTTTGGTGAATTTATTTGAGAAGAATAGGTGTTAGATGATCCAAAAATCGTATTGAGAGCATTTCAAAAAATAAATATTGACTAATGTTAATATGGGAGATGCTGGGTTTTACATTTTTTAGGGAAATTTATGTATATTAATAAAAGCACCATTCTACATCCCCCCATGGACATGGAACATAAATACATAAACCTAAGGTCATAGAACAACCACTTGATACCACTATATAACCCCCCTCTATGACAACTACCTCTAGAAACCAAAATGTTATGTTCACCAAGAAACTACTTACCAAGTGAAATTTCACAGAGCTACCAAAGAACCACATTGCATTGGAGCCCAAATTAGAAGAACCAAAAAAATACATATGATAGAATCTTGAGTTATAATAAATAACCATTAAAAAAATTATAATGCATCTAAAAATTATCTGTATGGTTACACAATGTAGAGAACCACATATTCCACAATCCTAACATGTCATAACTCACTTATGACATATCCTGATGGTCTATATTGCATAAACTATACATATAGGTCATTATCCCCTCACTATGGTGAAATCTAATATAGTATAACCTATATTTCATCACATAAGTTCCTAACATCCCAAAAAGCAAACACAAACAAAAAGGGGATAAAAAAATTTATGGAATGTTGTGCCTGATAGCGATAACATGATATTAAATAAGGCTCCCATAATCATTAGGGATTAAGAGTAGTGGAAATGAAATTGTAATCTCATGGAAATGTTAATTAATATTCACATGAATAAAATATAATTTACATTGATATATTCCAAAAATTATTGTAGAAGAAGAATATAAATTAGAAAAATATGAAATTTTATACTGTGTGGAAGGTGTGTCCATGAAGCCCCTGATTGTGGATGATTGATAAAATGGTTAGCCAAAATAATGGATAATATGACATTCCAAATTAATCATCCACAGTTGAGTACAATAGTAAGATATAAATTGATAATTTTTTAAATGATTCCATAATCCAAGTGCTATATAAGATGACAAAAATCATAAACCTTATATGAAAAGGGATAAATGGAATAATATGAAATCATAGTATCTGTCATTAACCATGAAAACGATTTAGTAAAATCCCAGCCATCTTCATATAAAGTGGAATGAATAGTTTATTTTTCTATGCTTCAACCAATTATTTTATATAATTAATTATTTTTTATGATCATTCAATCAACAACCAAATTCCATGATGTAGAATAAAAAAACTTCAAATGTTTGGATGATTTCAACCCTTTTCTACTACTATTCACTGATTAAATATAATAGAAATTTAATTCCCTAAAATTTTTATTATTCTTCCTTTGGGAAATGTTGATTCCATTTTTGGAATGGATCATCTCTCCATACATAGGGCCCAAGTATATTAAGCTAATAATGAAATCAAATTTAATATCACACATAAACAAATATTTATCTACCAATGTAAGGTTACCTATGAACTATCAAGGTAAATTACTAGCAGTTCATGTGTCTCAAAAATCAATAATGGGGAATATTCCGATTAATTGGTTTGGGAGAAACTCAATAATGTGGTTATTATTAATAAGTGGGGGAATATGAATTTAATTGTCTTATATATGATACTGAGGTTGATATGTTATTAAAAACTATATATTTAAATCATGTCTATCATTTGAATACCCTCATTTGTTATATAAGTAACACAATTTATAGTGATCTATTAATTTAAGGGGTTAAAATGTCACAGCCCTGGTTTTCAGAAATATTATATTTCCTTACAGTATTTGTATACCATTCATAAGTTAATTTTCTATTCAATTTTATGTTAGCAATGAAATACATAATATAATATATAAATTAAAATTTAATAAATTCATTATATAAAATATATGTATAAAATATAACTAATAGTATGTTTTTAGTTTATACCCCATATAAAGAATTTTAATTTTGATGTTAAATATATATATCTATGTAATTAATTTGAAATAATTGATATCAATTTATTTGTGAAAATAATGATGATTATAATTTTTTTTCATGATTAATGTATTCGTGGTAATTTTATTTTTAAAGAATTAAATCAATAAATATAATGATTATCCTAATTGATTGATGGGAAAAATAAATTAATAATATCTAGGAAATAATTATGCCACTATAAGGAATATTTATCAAATAATTGATAGCTAATGAGAAATGGGTTGTCAAAAATAAATATTTTTATTAATTATTTTTATTTAATATCTATACTCTTCATATTTTGGGTGTAATATTCTATTAAGTTAATTATTTTTGAATAATAATGAATTTCCATTAATTAATTGATTATAAATTAGTTGGAAATGTTTTCAAACCCAATTAATGCGAGAGAAATATATTTAAATGAATAGTAATTATGGGCAATATGAATAAAAAAATTTAATTGATCATTAATGAAGATTTTTTTTATTGAATTATTTTTTATAATATTTGTAATAATATATTATAAAATTCATGTATGATTTATTAAATTGTATAAAATAATAAAAAATTCATTTTTATACTTAAAAATATAATCTTCTATAAAAATTAATATTTTTGAGTTATGGGTTTTTATAATAAAGTACATTTTTATCAACATTAAAAATTTAATAAAATAAATTGAATTAAATATTTCCAATAAATTTTTACTACTTAGTTAATAATTTCAATTTCATTTTTATTCCTAAAAATAAATTACAATGATAAAGGGTAGTGAACATTGTGAGTACTAAAAGCTATTAAAATCATTTAATTAAGGTAGAAGGTTATAAAATATACCAAACAATTATCCATAAATGGGTTGGTATGGGTATTACAACCTCTACATATCTTATATTCCTTAATTTTAAAATTTTCAACCACATTACTTGAATATGACATTTGTTTTATATTAATAAATTAATAATGGAAAAAATGAAACTCCCCAAACATATTACTTGTCCCTTATATCAAACATTCCATGTGATTCCTAAAATTATATTTCCTCTCTATAAACTACCATTTCTCCTTTCTAAATAATCTTATCCCACATTAAGTGGATTTTTGTTTCTATATAACGATCCAATTCATTCAAATTCCAAAAGGCCACTTTGTGGGGATAAAATTTCTTCATTGAATGTTAAAATATATTATTATTATTTTTTATTTATATTAATCACCCACATGTTCTTAATAATGTTTTTTCCATTATATAAAATAAATAAAATCATCAAAATATATTAATAATTATATTATAAAAAATTTAACTTCATAATCATAAACATTTAACTACTCTAAAATGATTATATTTAGATCAGTTTAAAACCAACATGAATGATTCAAATATTATCTATTGTGGATGACTACGAAAAACTAATTAATATTAATACATTAAATTATTAGGATTAAAATTATATAATTTTTATTATAGTGTTAATTTATGATTTAATTCCTCATTGATATAACAAATTTTATTCATTTTTAATTATCGAAACAAATACATTATATATATTATCTTAGAGAAAAACTACAAATATTCCCATAGGAGGAACCTAGAAAATCAAAATTCATTACTAAATTATTCTTCCCATTCCCAAACTATTATGTACATGATTAAATCATGTACATGTAATTATTTACTAAAATATTATACCAAAATCGACACTGAATGATTAAAATAAGCAAGAATCAAAAATTGATAGTATCTAATGAATATGAATTAACTATATATATATATAATATAATAAAAATTATAATTTATATGAATAAGTTTGTGATATAACATATTAATGATCTGTGGTTTTTTGAACATGAGTTTGAAGTCCATCTGATAGCACGATATTCATGATATGAGTTTCCCATATCAAATTTCCATTATTGAGACTTGCTTCATATTATCTACTTATTTTAATTTATATAGAGTTTATATAGACTCATTGAAAATTTTCTCTTTATTTTATTCATATTCAATGTAATTAATATTCCATTAAAATTTCTATCTTCAAATTGATTTTAACTATAATGTTTCTAAAGTCAAAAGGTTTTATTTTTTGATCTCACATTGATTCCAGAATCTCTATGTTTTAAATCTTATTTGAGGAAGTTTTATTTTCATTAATTTTAAAATATATATAATTCCCTCATTTTTTTTATTTCCACGGTTTAAATATTTTTTATTTATAATCAAAATTTTCACAAGTCAACTATACATATGTTTTTATGGGACTATATGTTCATTACCACACCACATGGATTATATATATAAGTAGATTTGATGAAATATTATAGTATTTATGATATTATTATCATTATGTAATGATAAGATATTACATAACTCATTTACTTAATAATTATTGGAAATTGGAAATGTTATTCATGTGTACATATGGCCTACTGTTTCAATGATCCTAACATTTTTAAATTCAAAAAACCATTTTCCAATATAGGTCATAAATGTATAATTGATCAATAAATCAAATAATTATTTCATTATTATTAATCCGGATATTATTTAATAATGTAATTTTCAAAAAAAATAGAATTTTTTTGTAAAAGCACGAATGAGAAAATAAGCAAATTGATATCTAACACAATGAAAATTGAAAAAAAATATAAACAAATAGGTGATAAGATTATATAAAAGGATTAGATATGATATTATAAATATTAAAAGGGTTTTTGTATCATATAATAATAGTTTTAAAACAACTATATAGGATGATAAATCATGTTCAAGGAAAAGTAAACGTGAGTTATGGGACTTCATCCCGATTTCCCTTCATTGAGGTATTTCCCTCCATTGAGGTATATTGAAATCTTATTTACGTAATTTTTTATATGGAGAATATAAATTCCAATTTAAATGTAAAATCATGAATCAATCATATATCATTGTATTTATTCAATTTGAATTATTTCACCCACGATAATTTGACATGAAAATTTCCAAGTGGTACCGAATTTCTTAACACAATTTCTATTCATTGGGTTATATTACCTTTTCATTCTATATAATTTTATTAGGTCATGATTGTAATAAATATTGAATAAATTTTTTTATTTCACCATCTATTAGTTGTATATTCATTTGAATCACATAACTTAACCATCAATTAATTCTCACTTCAACATTATGAGCATTGTAAAAATTTACATCAAAATTTCATTTTATTCATGATTGTTTATACGTGAATATACGTTAAGAATATTATTTAATAAAACATTTTAATACAATTATTTTCTAGTTATTAGTGATTTTTTAAAGTAATATTAGCATTTTTACACTTTCTAATAGATAAAATTATATTTATTTTTTAGGTAAAATACAACATCATTTCTCTCTTTAGTCGAAAATCCTTTTTCTTCCAAACCCATGTTTCCTAAAAATTAAATTTTTCTGAACAATATTAAAAATGATATATTTCTGAAATTTTAATCCATGTTTGAATTTTATAGAAATGGGTTTTTATGGAATATTGAAGTCATTTTCAAAACACTTCACATTTATATCTAAAAAAGTTAAAAGATTATTTGTTTTAACATGTACATCATATATAAAATTTCATATTGTCGTGATAGAAAAATTTATTGAAGCTTCAATTATTTGTTTCAAATGTAATATGAAAATAAAATAATTTCCAAAATGTTTTATGACCTTTGAATTTAAAATTTTTATTCTCCAAATGAATAGTTTATTTTACTTAACATTGTTTATAATGATATTTTTAGGCTATTTCTTTTTATCAATGAGAAAAAACATTATTTTACTTATACCCCGCTAGGGATATTTTTTTTAATAAAACAATAATTATTATTTAAATGGATTGGTTTTGATCATTTTGACCAAGTAAAGTATCCCAATTATGTTATTGGTTCCTTTTTGTAGTCTTTACCTTTCATTTGAAATATTCACTTTCCATTGGACATTTGATATTAAATTTCCCAAAATTATCCATATTTTTTTATCATGGATAAGTTTATTTATTAAAATTTAAATCATTTATATATATAGTGTTATACTTTTAATGTTATTTGATTATATGGGGAAATGTTTATAAATTTTTAATATTTAAATAATACTGATGTTTATGTGATGGCACACTGTTAATGTATTCAATAAATTATTTGATATAAAGTTGGATGATTTTGTTAAATGATCCACTAACACCCAAATAGATTCATGTCCTCCATGATATTAAGGAAAACCAGTAAAAAAGTCCATTGATATGTCCTCCCACTTCCACTGAGGATGATCTAATAGCAGAATCAAACCACTAGGAACTAGGTGTTCGACATTCACATTCTAGCATACCAAACATCGAGACACAATGTCTGCAACTACACGATTTAGCCCAATCCACCAAAATTGAAGCCACATGGCTCGGTGCATCTTTTCATGCTTGTATGCACCACTAATGGTGAACTATGGAACTATATGAGAACCATCTCATGCATCTCTAAAGTAACAAAGAGCCTCTCGTGTTACAACATTCAGTGTTGTTCAACCTCAGTCCAACCATCAGTGGCCTCACCACAAACAACTCGGTCTCTACATACATCCACCTCATGATCCCCCACTATGACACTTCCACCTTCTACACTAGAGATTATTGAACCATCATTTGAGAAATACAACCTCTTCCCCCATATTTTCCCATATCAAGATGTAATGCTGGAAGTTCATCTATTACTCTCCAAGAATCACCAAATTCAAGCACTGCATCACTACGTGACTTGCAAAGCAGTGCATTAGCTACAAAATTCCCTTTTCCATGTGTATATGATATTTCAATGTCATATTCCAGTAATAAATCCATCCACTGATGCTGTTGTAATTTCATATCATTCTGGGAGAAACCATACCTCATGATCTTATGATAGGTGAAAACCACAAAGCACTCGCCAATGAGGTAATGTATCTGCAACATCAGAGCAAACACCATGGCTCCCAACCCAAGATCAAGTCTGGAATAGTTATTTTAAAGGGTATGCAACTACCAAGACCCATAATAAACAACAGAAGTTTGTTGCATCAGAACACAACCTAACCCCAGATGAGAAGCATCGCAGAAAACATCAAACTAAAATCCCTCTACTGGAAGGAAAAGAACGGGAGCCCTTACTAACATATCCATTATATACTCGAAATATTCCTAGAAAAGATTAGTCCATTTGAATGCCTGATCCTTCCTATTCAATGCTGTCAACGAAATCACAACTCGAGAGAAATATACTATGAACCCCCCGTAGTAGCCTATGAGACCAAGGAAACATCGCACTTCTGGCACTGTCTTGGTGGATTTATAGGATGCAACTGCTCCTATATTCATTGGATCCATAGAAACTCCCTGATGTGAGACAACATTCCACATGATATGGACATCTCGAGCCCAAAACAGAGACTTCGACAACTTCCTAAATAGATGATGTTGACAAAGAACTCCCAAAATGGCGTATAGATGTTCTGTATTCCCCCCTCATACATGGAGTACACTAGGATTTCATTGATGAAAACCACAATGAATTTGTCCAAGAAGTCAAGGAACACAATGTTCATCAATTCCATGAACCCATCTGGAGAATTCGTCACACCGAATGGTATTACAACAAACTCACAATGCCCATGAAGACAAAAGAAAGCCGTCTTGGGGATATCCTCATCCTTCACACAAATCTGATGATATCCTAACCACATGTCAATCTTTGAGAACCAACATACACCCTTTAGTTGATCGAATAAATCATCAATATATGGAAGTGGATATCGATTCATTACTATAACATAGTTTAAGTGACGATAATTGATATACAGACGCAAACTTCCAACAACCTTCTTCCTGAAAAAGCGGTGTGACCCACAGTGACACACTCAGCCGAACAAAACCGCACTGTAATAGACCATCAACCATTATACGTACCTCTCATAACTCGGACGGGGAATTCCAATATGGATACATTGATATAAGAGACGCTCCTGGTCATAGCTCGATCCCAAACTAGATCTCCCATCGAGGGGGTAAGGATACAACCTCTTCTAGAAAGACATCAAGGTACTATTCTACAACCCTGGGAAACAGAAACTGCTGAACATATAAAGAACTCAGCATCAATTAATCCATTATGGATTATAAGGATAGAGAACACCTCTGACCCATTTGAAGGTCTCGCTCCTCAACAAATACCACCATATTGTCATCCACATCGAAGAGCAAAACCCGCGTCTTGAAGAAATCCATGATAGCCTACATTGAATACAACCATTCCATGACGAGGATGACATCATATGGTTGTATCTATAAATAGAGGAAATCTCCCGATGGTCAGAGTTTCCCTAAAACTAACTCGCAGTCTCTACATACTTCAAACAAGACAGCTTGACCTCCAACTAGCATAGTCAATTCCAAGGGCACTAGAATCCTCTGTACCTCATGTCCCAAAGCATGGACAAGGGTTTGTGATATGAAGGATTGTGTCACTTCTAAACCAAAAAATGCATACACCAATGTAGAAAAAAAATAAAAGGGTACCTTGAATGATGTCTGGCTCGCATAGAGCTGACAACACTAAATTATGAAGCTGACCACGACCTCCTCCACGACCTCTCTGACCCTGATGATGACACCCACCATGGCCTCTCTCTTCTCCCTGAGTATTGGGTGCGTCACGGGATTTTCCTCCTCCTTCCCTATCTACCCTCTATGATCCAATGCTGGTGCAACCTGTTGTTGTTCCCTCAGCTAGAACTGCCTAAACGGAGGAACTTCGAGTGGAACACATGGTGCACGAGGACTAATTTAAAAGTTAGGGCACACTTGCTACTGATGAACTTGACCTCCACAATAAATAAAGTACTTAATCCCTTGGAATAGGCCTGAGAGCTTCCACCCCTAGAGAAACGAGATGATGTGGGCCATGACCTACCCCCGGTAGAATGGAAACTCTTATGTTCTGAAAACCAGGAACCCTAGAGAACATATCTACATCGTGAGGAGTAATGAAAACTCCTCTCTCAGAACGATATGGTTCTATACAATGTCCTCTATATGACCTCTACCCTTTCTACCACATCAAGATATGTCTTCAGCATAAATGGGGTGACCTCACACTAGATCTCTGGACACAAAGACTTCTCGAAATTACACTCCCCGATGCCCTCATCTAGAAACCGGTCTATAGAATATCGTAAACGGTTCCTGAAATGGATTCCAAACTCTCACAAACTAGAGATCCCCTGCTAAAGGGTAAGAAGATCATGGAGTCTGGATTCCTTCATGGTCGAAGATGGAAACTCGACTTAAAATTGTCTCGGAACTCCTCCCACAAGATCGCCGACTCCTCACAATCCCTGAGGAACAAGATCCACCACTACAGCCTTGGTCCACGCAGCATCATAACAAACAAGGACTCCAAGTGCTCCTTCCCAGAACGGATAAAACTGAAACCTATCTCTACATCCTCCAACCAGTCTTTATTGACTGCATCAAAAATAGAGCCCTTGTACATCGGCAGTCTATGGTGCTGAAACTCTTGGAGTTTCCTCCTCCAAGGGTCATTGTCGTTGACCTCTACCCTGTAGAGATCTGTTGGCACATCCAGCTGATCATATTATACGTGAACCAGACGAGGACGTCGACTTGGAGCCATACCTGAAAAATAACAAATAGTTAGAGCTCATAAACCTGGAATATGGATGACTCGAAATTAATTAATTAATTGTTTAATTTTATTCATGTTAGGTTAACATTTCCCAAGATCGCCCCATTCAAACACATACACAAAGATGAATGATTCCCGATCCTTTCCTAGATATCTACCACGTAAATAGTATCACCTTACACAGTATCCATTGTAAACTTAAATGTCTATGCATCAGATCTTGGGGGCCCGGAATTCCTATGTCTTAGAAGGTCTCCAGTGTTTACATCACTTGTTAAATATGACTAACAATGTTTCCCTTCCAACCCATGAAACACCACCTATGCCTAACACAAAACATCATCCTATCACTCAACCTGAGTTTGATACCTCTCTGTCACAGAGCCCTCCCCACAAGGTGTACCCCTCCTGGGATGAAAATGTGAGAAGAAAGATAAGGACCCCCCGAGTCCTGCCTCTAGTAGGCCCTTTGTTGGCGACTAGCATCGATGGTATAGTAAAGACACAAATGGGAGGCATTAACCTCTAAGAGAACACATGAAAAAGAGAGAGATAATATAGATATAAACCAACTCCAACACAAAATGAAATATAAAATAAAACTGATGTGCACACATGTAATGTCATGAAAAACTACTACAAATGAATGGAAAAAAATTCATGTACCAAAAAAAGTAAAAAACAACAACAAACCCATGGCTGAACAGTTCCCGCAACCCTATGCATGTAGAAACCAGCTAGATGTCCAACCTGATAGAAGCAACCTAAAAAATAGTTTATATAAACATAGGGTGAGTATAACAGTATACTCAGTAGTATCCTCCAAGGTGCCTCTCATGCAAATGTAATGAATTCATGATAAGTCAGATTGAAAAACAAGTGAAACTCACTCATCACATAAACACGTATACAAAGTTCAATGCCTCACCATGGATACTCTCACCAAGTATCTCATAAAAGAGTATATATCATAGTAAATAATATCAAGGGTTCCCCGCTACTACTTCCCCACTAGTTTTCTGCTTATCCACAACTTCGCACATCCTAAGAATCTCTCTCAAAAAAGGCTTTCCTATATACACCTAGGAAAAGCACCCAAACCAACACATCATGCAAAAAACAACCATGTTCAGGTTAGAAAACTAAATTGGTAGTTTCTGGGATCCACCAAAGCTCGCATAACGTGTATCATACATTGGGTATTAATCCTCAAGCCATTATAGCCCACACACCGAGTAAGGATCCTCAAGGAATCATAACCTATACACGTTACCCCTATAGTAGTCCATAGGAAACTATATCCAGAATATATGTGTGTTAATAACCAGAAGCCATGAAAGCCCTGTACACACATATATGGGGAATCTAACTATTTTTCCTACCATCACAAGTAACTACCAAGAGAATAGAATGAGGAATATGGGGGTAGTAATCCATCCATCCTCCCACTGAAATGTTTGGGAAAACACCCCATGGGGTTCAGAATCCCTGGGGTGTCAGTTTCCCTAACTGACAGGGTGGAGTAGCGTATAGAAAAACAGAAAGTATATAATATACTATAGCTCACAACCACACTATGGGAATAACCTATTCGTAGAATCAACAACAGCTAAGAGCTCTTGGAATCCTTGCTGGAACGTCTAATATAAGGAATCATATAAGAACACAACCATTTAAAGATTTATATTACATTAATTCATTCCCTTTTTTCCAATTTCACTTTAGGTTCATTAATTCTTTATTCATTAATTAATCTTTAACAATCCCAAATTATATTTCACATGCATTACACCCAAATTTCACTATCCCTTGTAAATTGTAACATTATCATTGAGTCCCAAAAAGATCCAACCCCTTGGGTTAACGTCATTTATTCAATAATTTATTCACAACAATATTACATTCACATATTTTGAGAAATTCTAGAAAATCATTCTATGCTACTGAACACTAGGGGGATAAACTCGATGAGTAGATGAACTACTCGTCAGGGTTTTTCCACCAATAGAAAGAGCAGAGAGCCATCCTTCCTCATGAAGCTAAAAACATAAAGAACAAGGAATACCCCTCAAGTATTCTCTTCTTTTTTAATGAGGGTAAGAAAACCATATACCTTAAGTAGTGGGGAATTAAAATAGGACAATCAACCAATAAGAATCATCATGCATCCAAATGTTGACATACAACCCGTTTCATCATCCACAGTGTCCTCCCCGACACCCACATTCATAAACCATTGAATCTATCCACTCTAGGCGTCAACTGCTGCCACAACCAATAGGCCTCCATGCCCCCAAATATCACAACATCTATCAAGAATCTCATCATAAAACAAGAAGTAGAAAAACAAACATCATATCAATTGGGATATTTTCCCTTAAACAAGCACGAGGGTGTCTCAGAACCCTGCAAGGGATTATCTTTTATCAAACAACCATATATTTAATAAATCTTGAATTAACTGATTTATTATTCACAGTTTCCAATATTGGGAAACCTAAACATCAAGCTATCACCAATTGATTAAAAATGCATAGTAAATCAATTTTATTAATGGTAAATTAGAAAAACCACAATAAAATACATTAACATGCCTCTTTATATTTATCCAAACAAATATCAATTAATTACAGCTTTATGTTCCTTACAAATTTCCATCAAGAATGAAAATCTAATAAAGAATGCATAGATAACATTCTATCTATAGAAACCAGATGCAATAAGATACGATCGATATCAATTTATTTATCAAGTTAAAATTTGTAATAGGACAATTCCATTATGATCTAGTGGGAAAAAACATGATAACTCTACCCTTTCACATAAAAGAAATGAAAAGAAACAAATCCCCTACCTCAAAATGTTCTAAACATTCTTTAGAGGAGAACTCTCAACACAACGGGTTTCAATCTCTTCTCCTCGTGACAACTGTATCCGCCTCAGGATGCCGAGACACCACCACACCGGTCAACACCCATGAAAACCCCATTAGGAACATGGAGATAGAATTCCATAAAAGGGAATGGATAAATAGAAGGAGATTAACACCAAATAATGACATAGATAGTACCTCATATCGAATATTGATCGACAATGCATGGTTGCATAAAAAACATAGGGGAACCAATCCAAGGAGGAATGTTTGATCCCGCATCTCCTACGAGAAGGAATGGAAGGATTGAGAGTATCCCACCTGGGAACAAGGGGGATGAACTAGGGTGGAAGATATCTTATCCCTTTAGAATATTTAATAGAGCATTGGTTTAAGATAAACTGGATTTTCTATTAAAATAGGATCACATTAAACCACAAGGTTTTACTAAGAAAAAGCATCCCAAACCATAGAAAAATTAATATTAGAGTTATGGACTTTGAATCAGACATATTGTCCTTAAAACAAGGATTTAAATTCATTTTACGTCAAAGGAAAGGTCAATGTGGAGAAACTATAGGAAGCTGTAAACATTGTTCATGAATACAAAATTTGGAAAAGAAAATGTATAATTATATATTATCATTTCAAATTGGAATAAAACTATAGAACTAGAATGAAATGTTATTAATAAACTTATATAAGTATAAGTGGACTCATATATCATTTTTATTTCATGTATGATGATTATTCCTGCGATAAATTGTTAATGATAATATATTAGTTATTTTGTTTTTTTTGAAACATAAAGAAGTAGATTCTTTTTATTTAATATTATTTATATATATTAGTTCAAGAATATGAAATAAGTTATAATATACCTTTTTGAATATTATTTTAAAAAAGTAATAGTATCTTACCAGCCATATAGGGGTAATAGAAAATGAAAAAAATTATTATTCACGAAGGTGTTTTACTTTCATTATATGAACAATTGTATAATTTCATTGACTAAGAGGAGTTAATAAAATGGATGGATAAATTATAATGAATTTGAAACATAATATTATATTATTTACATGAATATATAATTAATATTACTTTATTGTTAAATGATATGAGGTTATAATAGACGTAGAAAAGAAAATATGAGAGGTGTTTTGAGAAATTTCCTTTTTAATATCACCTTCTTTAGAGAGCATTGAGGACCTTGTATTTGAAATTCTATTGAGACAAGTATCACATGGATATGTGGAGAGTAATATGGATAGGATTCGAAATATATTTTAAGAGCTACAAGGCTTGTGGGTCTAAATGGGTTGGTGAGGGGAGGTATTTATACTTGAGGATAGGTGTTTAATTGATTAAAATATTGATTATTTTTTATTTAAATAGAAGCACATCAAGTTTTTATTAATTGCATTGAAATTTTCTTAAAACTAATACCTTATATGATATTTAGGGTCATAAAAATGCTTCATAAAACAATGAAATGTTTTATTTTTTAGTAATTTTATTCTTTTACCATTTTATCTTTAACACATTATATTTTTATCCTATATCGCAGTAAATAATAGTAATTCGATGGAAAGATTATTATGTATAAAAATAAATTCTTCCATATCACCTAATTTGGACCATCCAATTCCAAATATTTGATCCATTATACCATATTCCATTAAAATAATTGGAAAATTAGATTTAAATTTAATACTATAGAGACATCAAAAGTTGTTGTTATTAAAGGGAAAAGTTCAAATGTTTGAACTATTTTCTATCCAAATTCAATTTTAAATTGGTTTTAATTAGCGAAATTGGTTTTATTTATGTATAACTTGTCTATTTAGAAATTATAATCAATTTAACATATAATTAACTATAAAACAATTAGTCAAAAAATCAGATTTTATTAAAAAATTAATACTTTTTAATATTCATCAATTTTAGAAACTTATCAGAAAAATACAAAAAAATAACAGTAATATAATTATTATATTATGATTTAAAAAATGAACACTTCACTTCCAAATAATTTATATAATAGTTTCAACATTTTTATTTGATATAGTGGTTCCATCAAAGGGCGGAAAAATTACCTTTAGAAAAATATATTTTCTTATGAGTAAAATTGGTTTTCTCCAGTTATTATTTCTATAAAATTTATTGGATGAATTCCAAACATTTTATTATATATATATAATATATATTTCATTAATATATTTCATAAATAGTCATTAAATAAACTTTTTAATATCATTTGTCATTATGTTATTAAAAAGAGTATTATTATATATTCATATTCATTATGTTTAATTGTTACTCATTTTCATTTATAATTAATTTAAAACGAATGATTTAGTTTTATAAACATGTATAAACAATATTTACATTATTTAATTAATTTAATTCATTCCCACCATTCCAATAGAATGATTATAACTATTGTAATAATAATATTTTAATTTTTTTACGGCCGTTCTTATGTGTAACATAAGAAATAAAACATTTTTTTCTTTTAAAGGAATGGGGTTTTTTATGATTATTAATTTTTCAATGACATGAAATATAATTTTTGAAAAATAACATAAAATAATTATTATTGGTGTTATATTATCCCATCATTTAATAAAATTCCTCCTTGTATTTTAAAATTAATCTTTGAAAATCAAAGGCTGATATTTGAAAATTCTTTTTTGGGAATCCCACAACATAAATATGGTTAATAAAATATCCTCTTAAAAAGAGGGAATGGGGAATCCGATGTTCACTAAAATATTATGATTTTTAATAGGTTAACATTAGTGTAAAGTCTTAACCATGGAATGGGTTATAAATCTAACCATTATTTATTTATGGAGAATGATACTGGACATTGTCATTAGAATGTCTACCATCGCAAAACAGTTAATATGTGGTGGATTAAAGAGGCAATTTATTTTTGAGTACGAAAATTAAATGGGAAGTCCTTTTTACAAATTCCTTCCGTAGAGTTTTGGGATTATATAAAAATTGAAATGACAACATAAGAAAAGTAAACATGCATGATGAGCTTCCATGTCATATGCGTAATCTCATCCATTTTATTCCCTTCTATATACTTTCAATTTCTCCCTTACTCTAAAAATTGAATGTAATTGCTAATTTTTTAATGCGTGAATCATATTAATGGATAATAAGATCCAAAATTAATTCAATCCCTCATTATATTATTACAGAAACAAAATAATTGAACATGATATCCAATATAATGTATCATACTTTAATCTCAAAAAATATCCACTGTTCTACATAACCCATTACATAAGTAGATAAATTTATAAATCATTAAAGAAATGTTTTTACCAATTCAAAGACCAAAGAATTAGGAGGAAGGGAAGTGAATTTTCAAAATAATCTGGTTTTAAAAGTAATGTATATATCATTATCAAATACTAAATACATGAATATCTTCATCACCTTAAAACCATAATGAAAAAAAATGTTTCGAATATATTCCTCAAATAAAACATATAGTAAACCCTTCATGAACCATCAAATCACTATCATATTCATGGTCAACTACAATATCAATTAATTATATTTTTTCCATTGTTATCTCAACATCAAGAATATATTATGTGGTATCTTCACTTAATAGGGTGTTTTCCATCAAATAAAATTTCAACTGAATCACCTTCCTAGTTCTCAGTACCATTAAACATGTGCTCTAAACTCTATAATGAAGAAGTATTTGAGTAAAATACTTATATATTTCATGTTTTTTATAAGGAAAAAATTAAACATAAAATAAGGAATTATTCCAAATACAAAATAACATTAACCATTCTACTTAATTATTAATCAATTAACTAAAATTAGTCATATAATTCCTTAATACCTCCTTTATTCCATTTTTGTCTCTTCATCAACATAAGTATAACCATTAATTTTATAACCCTTATATTTATCAGAATGCTTTTTCCCCTATGACATATATTTTAATAATGTCAATATTTTCTAAATTCAAAACATTCAACCATTGATGATTGTTTAGGGGTACCATTATTATCATCCTATTTCATTAGCAATACATTTCTTTTCTTTTATTATGTAACTTATTTTCTTATTTAATTGTTTTCCAAACCCAAAACTTCTTCCAATTTTTCTAATACATTCCCTTGTATGTTTTTATCACATTCTTCGCATATAGAAAACTATATCAGCTTTCCTTTATGGTATCCACCACCTTGTATATCATTAAACAATATCATTCTCGACTATGGTGAGCCTGTGAATTTGTTACAGTTCATGTTTGTCTTCATATATTGTTATAATTGCTGAACCATAATCACAATATTATAATTTCATATCATTATTCCATTTTTTCATCACATTTAACTTTAACCAAGTTTATAACAGTTTTATCCATTAGAAAAAACCATAAGCATAATGTGAGAAACACTAATCATATTGATGAACCACAAGGTGATATAGAAGCCTTTATGGGATATCAGAACCATTACACCTTCTCAATATATGAATCCTTATATTTAACATAGGTTCTCAATTATCATTACTAAATATATTTGATAATTTATTATATGTAGAATTATCCTCAAATTCCTTCATATGGGTGATAATATGTGATCTGTGATTCATAAAATGTTTTTCCCATGGTTTCTACTAAACATTCTCGTTTACCAACATTAATGACATCGATCACAGTTGCTATGCTTTGGTTCCATACTTTATTACACATAAATATGATAAAAGAAAATGAATCCAAACTAATGAATGGATTAGATGTCTTTTTAAATTAAATACATACTTGGAACATAAATTACATTGTAGACATAAAATTGGAAAATTGGTATTTTATTGGAGGAAAACATTTTTCCACTTAGTGAAACCCTCTACATAAACCATAATAAAATTCATGGAATCCTAGGTTTTAGAGAACATAATAAAGTAGAGGTCTAAAATTATCAGTAAGGGTTAAGTGAAAATGAATAAATAATGAATCAATGACAATATACAATAAGAAAATGTAAATAATGGAAAAAAATTACTTTTAATCATTTTACTAAGAATAAAATACATCTACATATTTTTTTATTGTGAAAACCCACAAGATATTAATGACTTAATTATAATTTTATGAAAATATAAATTAATGGACGTCATATATATGGAACATGAACCACTACCTTCATGACCAGTCACAATATATTTTATTCCATTGGGAATAAACCGTTTACAGGTAGCTTATCTAATGCATCCAATGAGACTACAGATGCATCAAGGTGCTACATTTATTCATTCCCCACCCATGTCTTAAAGCATAAATAATTCCTCATTTATTTTATAATTTATTTAATTAATATAAAATCATACCTATCAGAAAATATCTATATTTCATAAAAGTTATGGATTTATAAATATTAATAATATTATTCATATATCATTCAATGTAAACACTACAAATAAATAAAAAATATGATTTAGAATAAAATAATATCTATCAAACATGATATATGGATATCCAATAATAATAAATGATCAAATAATTAGAGACAAACCTCAATAAATTACAACATTTAAGGAATAATGTTGATAAATATGAAAATACATTAAATTAGATCACTGAAATATTCCGGAGGAAATTAATTCGTAAACATTCCAATCTATCCCATACCAATTAGAAACACTTTAATTGTATTCCAATTGATGTTATAAAAATACTTTAAACTTATAATATCATTATAATAAGGGTACTCATGATATAAAATTTTAATGTATCATTGTATACACCACATAATAGAATAAATGTGTATAACAAAAAAAATTCATCAAAGAAGGGAAATTATGAAAAAATTCATTACCTCTTTTCTAACATTGAAATAGTAAACCCTGTGAAAGACAGATGATAAAATGGATATGTAAAAATCACATAAATTTAAAGATTATAAACATAAAATACATTATAGGGAATTATATAAACCATACAATACAAATAAGTGTTGAATAAAAAATATATCTCATAGAAGTAAAAGTGAGATATGAAAACCCTTACCTCCAACATTTCATTAGATTATAAAGCCTAAATCTCCTATATAATATTTTAAATAATTTTACTGTCTCATTAAAGTATTTTATTCATATTTATAGTACCATTTATGATAGTTTTTTTATATATTATTACACATTCATTAATAATATTGAATTATTACCATTACTTTGTGTGTGTTTGTTTCATAATTTCATGATTAGTTCTTTTTTGTATAACCATTTATTATCTTGTAAAATGGGAATACAACTCCCGAATTGGAATAAAAAGATATTAATTAAATTTAACGAGTATAAATGGTTCCATGTATTTTTTTTCCTTCTTGTACATGGATGGAACATTTGATATAATTTTAATGATAATCATATAGTTAATTTCGACAGTATTTTCAGACATCACAATCTAGTCTCGTTTTATTTAATATTATTTCTATATAATTTTTCCAAAATATAAAAAATGTTTTAATATAAATATTAATGTTTGATATATCCATACCATTTTTTTATCTCCATCCATGAAGGAGGTAATAGAAAATTAATAAAAAACATTATTCACATAGGTTATTAAATTTCATAACATGGACAATAGTTTCATTTTCGTGAATAAAAATTGTAAAAAAATTACATGGAAATAAGATAATACATTAAAAACATAAAATTAATGTATTTATGTTGTTCATGAATTAAAATTACTTGATGGAATAAATATATGAGTTTAATGTATAATAAAAATAAAAAATAAGAGAGGTATTTTTTGAAAATTACCTCTTCAAAATAACCTCCTTGAGAGACACATGAGGTCCTAGGATTTCATATTATTGAGATACCAGAAATACTCTGTCTTGGAGAGAGTTAGGAGGGAAGTTTCACATAGATATTAAAATATCTAAGAGGCTTGTGGGTCCAAATGGGGTAGTGAGGGGTAGTATTTATACTTTAGGAGAGGTGAGTTTATGTGAATAAAATAACTTTTATTTTATATTTAATTCCAACCACATTTATGTGGAATGATTTTCTAAAATATTTTATTGAAATTAAATTTTGGAGGTTGGTTAGGGTCTATAAATAACTCAAACATGCATTAATTTTTTTAATATTTATTTATTTTATGTATTTGTTCCTTTAACTTTAACAGGTTTAGTTTATTACATATACTACAGTAAAAATATAATTTTCATTATAAATTTTAATTTTATAAAACAAAAATAAAATTAAAAATAATTTACATATTAATTCAAAACACAGGATCCATTTTACTAAATTCAAATCATTGAATTGGAAAAATTGGACTTAAAATTAATTCTGTAGACACAAAGAAAGGGAAAGTTTATAAAGTGAACTATTCAAAATTTTAAATGTTTATATATAAAATTTTAATATAAAATTTAATCCAATTACCTAAATTAGTTTAAATTATTTATAATTAAATGGATAGTCCTTTTATCCCAATATAGAAAAAAATCTATCATAATAAAAAAAGTATTTAGAAAAATATGTTTCAATTAAAATTAAATAGTTTTCACTATTCATTAAAAAATGAGTCTTATTAGAGAAATATCAAAAATCAACTCTAAGATAATATTTATTTCATTATTTATGAAATGAAAATTATTTTGTGATATAAAAATTATAATATTTTTAAAATTTACATTTAAAACATGTACACCCTGAAAAATCAAAAAAAATATCTTTAGAATAAATAATGATTTTTGCATAAATTTTTCTTTATTCCTTTCTTATCCATGTCAAATATATAATAATAATACATAAATATATTATTGAATATATAACATAACAATTTCATTAACATATTTCACTAATAGTTATTAATTCCATTTATTAATATAAAATGTCATTATGGCATAAATATAGTTTTTATAAAGACATTTCCATTATGTTCATTTTGTTCTCATTTTCATTTTTATCTAATTGGTGAACATGGAATTAATTTTATAAACATAGGTAAACTATATTTCAATATTTTAGTTTATATCATTCAAGCACTCCATTCCAATGGCTAGGTGATAACTATCACAATAATTATATTTTAATAATTAGTTTAAGATTAGTGTTTTTGTTATCAAAAGCTTTCGTAAATAGTGTTATTCAAAAATATAGGGCATTCAGGAATTATATGTTGTAAAATAGTAAAAAATTTCATTCAAAAATTATTATCATAAAATATTGGTGTTCTACATTCTCCCTCCTTCAATAAATCACATCCTTACAATTCAAAATTGAACATCAAATATAAAAGGTTGATATTTAAAAATTCCATTGTGGGAACCCCACATAGTAAATTGGGTTAATAAACAATCCTATTTATATTTTGGAACGAAAATATTATGATCACCATAAAATTAAGCTTTTTAATAGGATTATATTAATGAAATTTGATAATTGGGACATGGGATAAAAATTTAACCATCATGTTCTGATGGTGAATGATAGATGACATCATCATTTGAAATTCTACCATCACAAGTCTGTATATCAATGATGGGGTAAAGAGGACATTTATTTCCAGGTATATAAATTAAATGAATATCATTTTTCATGGCAAATAAATTTCCAAGTGTTGATGGATTATTTAACTATCTGGATAATCACTTGAGAAAAAAAATATAATATTATATTAAATACAATAAGTACAATATTATCCATTTGTTGTCATTCTATATATGTGTCATAACCCAAAACGTGTTGGGCCCTAATCCAAAACTACCATAGGACCACCTCCATATTCCATGGTAGATGACAAGTGATTATGGAATAACTATACATGGTGCGGCTATTTCTTATATACCTATGTGAAAACACTCGACCAACTGAACGAAAAAGTGCATAGGGAAATAAATAAAATATACACACTGCTATAAAATAGACCAATAATGCATGAACCACTATATATATCAACAATATAGTGGTGTAAACATAATATATTAAGGGAAAATACATTCCCAACTAGAAATATGTCCCAACATGATAAATCTAGAAAACCCTAATCATATGAGAGATTCCAGCTCCTATATCCCAAACTACGACCCCCATACGTTGTCCAACCAACTAGAACTCCGAAGATCCTATGAACTCATGGTCATATTTTCCATCATCCAAAAAATACATGAGGTGTTTTGGGTGAATCCCATGCACGGGTGATTATATACATACCTTGTAGAACACCCTTAAAAGGATGATGGGAGAGCTATAATAGATAAAACTGAAGAGATAAGATGCAGATAGAACAATGTATACAAAAATATTACAACTCATCCTAAAAAGAGAGTGAGAGTGAAACGTTTAAACACAAGGAGTTTGATGTTGTGATAATATAATCTTCTCATTGAGTACTCGCTACCTATAGTAGGAGAGTATACTCATCCATCCATAAGAAGCTAGACACAAAAATCACATGGAATAACTAGAATATATTTTCCACTCCTGGAATGAGATTAACCAAAACCCAAGGAGTGGGTACCAAAAAAAGATATATAAATAAATATTCCCAATCAATGAATCCAAGTTAGATTGTAAATGGATATACATAACACAGCTCACCCCAAGAAGATGAGTACCAACAATTCCAATTTAGGTCTGTCAACAACGAGTGGGTACCAAATAAGGATATATATATATATACACTCTTAATCAATGAATCCAAAAATATATAGTATGTGGATATACATATCATATCTCACTCCAAGAAGAATAGTATCCAACGGTTTCAATGTAGGTTTATCAACAATGCCAAACACCCCCCACAAGTTTTCCATGAATAGAAAAGACTATGGAACTAAATCACTGAACCATGATATTATCCGCATTGGGTGACACTGACTCACTCATACAGTTTTAGATCGTTTCACAAGAACCTATCTCAGTTCGGAGATATTCCCTCTTCCATGGGAGTTAATGGTTTTGTTAAAAAATGTCTTTCTACTTTTCCATATAGTCGAGGGGCGATAAATTCTTGGAATTGATATTGTGTCCTAGAATGATAGGAGGATCCTACTTGGATAGTCACCATGGAACTCCAATTCAGATCATATCCAGAGGATTACCCTTATGAATGACATCAAGGAATTCCACTACCCGTTAATACTGAATGGTAAGCCCAATGAGTCATCACGGAACACAACTTCCCAGATGGATTGAGGGTTATGCCTCAAATATTTCATCGAGGAACACCAATTCTAAGACCTATTGGAGGGTATTCAGACAACATTCATTGAGTAATTCCACCACCCCACCCTTCTTGATGGTATGCCCATAACGCTGAAGAACGACACTACCTTGTCCTACTATATGTTAACACAAAATGATCATTGGGGAATTCTACTACCCAGTCATACTGAAGGGTAAGCCCAGTACTATATTTTGGGGAATCCACTAGCAAGACCTCCTAGAGGGTTAAGCCAGGAATGATCTGTTGATTCTATATGAGTTATGCCATCATCATGATACTCCTTAGTGTCATCCATACTAATAAATATTCACATAATATCCCAAAAACTTCTACTGATGGAACCATCATATTCTACAAGGAAAACACTAATTATAGAATACTTACTGGCCAAAATCTATGTTTAAATGAAGGAAAAATGAACATTTAATGTTCTTTAAGAAGTCTTGAAGGGGAACACAATGTGTGAGGGGAACCATATAATGTGTCGGCCCATTCAACATCTTGTTCGTGTCCCTTTTATGCTCACATATCCACCCCATTTGGTAGAACACACTGTGTACATTGAATAAACGTCATTTCCTCACAAAATGGTACCGAGGTCATGTCCCATGGTCTTTTTGATGTACACCAACCATGTGTCCATGTACTCTGGTACATGACGTGTGACTTCACTTGGGATGTCACCTGTGTGGTCAAATCATGTATGCATACACAACAAATGGTGTATTCCAAGCTATGTGATCCATCACACAACACAATCACATGGAAAAGGTGGTACACATCATGTCAGGATGAGTACATTTTATTCCATCCATATGTCTTTACAAAACCCTAGAGCCTCTGAGAAAAGGGGATACATGCCATGGGTACATAGTTTTCCAAATAGTGTGGTCAGGTTTTTTTAAAGATATCTCGATTCGAAATCAATGATATAGGTATGATCTCTTCAGCATGATTCACCATAGATCACACCTCCAATATTACAATGAATGTCAGATCTAGTCCAGATCTACTATTTTTATATCTATGACAGTAGTAAAATTATCTTTGACTCAGTTGTGTGTTCCCAATTAACACTGAATGTATCAGATCATACTTGGTTGATTCATCTCTATTCATATGTAAAACAAATCTCCCTCAACTCATAATATTTCAAGATCTCAATCATTTTCCTTGATCTTTTGTCACTTCATTAATTTTCCGTTAATCAGGTCACCCTATCGAGATTGAATTTCAAACCAATTTTTTATCTGTAAACCATGGATATTAAAAGAGAAAGGAACATGAGTAATAGGGGAGAAAAGAACATTTACAATGGTTTATGAGATTGTTGTACAAGTTTTCTTGTCCAATCCATCAAGAAGAGTAAATTTATATTAGTGAAAAAATGATAAAATAATGGTTAAATTATTATTCTCAAGAAAATGTTTTCAATTGGGGCATAGATCGTTGAACAATGTTCAATATGCTCATATATTTAATAAAATGGGAGTAAACACTAATTCACGAGTCCATGCTATTTTTGGGTCACTAGTTGTTGAAATAACCCTCTCTAAAGAGTCTAGGTGAGCCACTAAATTCTATGAATATTGAATCACATTGATCCAAGGATTCTCCATCATTCTCTAAAGGAAGAGGGAGAGGAGAGATTCACTATTGACTAGAAATTATTGGACAACCCTGTAAGAAATACTATATCAAATAATTTATAGACATTTTTTTCAGTTTAAATGAATTTAATTAATTACATAAATAATTTATTAATTCACTTAAAGGCCCTGCAAAAAGGAGATGGATCTAAATGTCCCACAACAACACTTTTTATATCACTCCTTTGGTAAAACAATCATTACAAACTCTATAGAGATCTTCGATTTCGGATCTTATAAACCCTTTAAGAGTCATGTAGTTATCCTAAATTAACCTGCACCTTAATGTTAAAACTTTTTTTTATAAAATTATTTCTGAGTACACCTTGTCTTGAAATTGTGTGTTGCCATAGTTCCTAGCTCTATAATTATATTTTTAAATATTTAATTGTTTTATAAAAAAAAATTGGTTTCTACATCCACACATCCTTCAATATTTTCTTTCATGAAATGAAACAACAAGTAAAATACTCATGATACTGAGCCCACATTTTCCTATCCCACTTTTTGTAACTCTCATTAACATTTCCATGCTGCACCAATGCCGGAACTAGAGGGAAGCTCCATCCATGCATGGTCTTCTCCTATCTGTCCTTGATCGCCACCAAGTACTCAAAAAAGGCGGCCCTATCCTCGATGTCCCACTCACCCTATTCAATAATGTGAATAAGATCATGCACATAACTCCTCAGCTGAAATATGTGGATTATTTCAGGTAACCATTATTGGTTTGAGGGTTGGATGAGGTTCCTGGAAAACTCTCCAAACCTATTCATGATCTTAAATGGACCAATAAACGTAGGAGTAGCATTCCAACCTAGACCTACCTCCACATTCCTCATCATAGGGAGACTTGTATGATTCTTTTTCTCCCATATAAAACTCTAAGGTCCTACGATGGAGATTTGAGTACAATTTCTAACTAATATAAGTCATCCTCATTAGCTCATGGATGAAATTCACATTCTATGTTGTCTCTTATACTGACTATGGGCCAAGAAGAGATGACTCACCAATATCTTTCCATCACAATTATTACATAATGGGTCTCCCATATTGGACATGAAAATGTACCATGATGATGATAGAGTGGTACAATTAGTTTTATGCAAGCTCCACCATGGGACGGTGATCCTCCTAACTCCATCCAATATCCAACATGCCATCCCTCAGCATATCCTCCACCCCATTGATAGTGCGTACGGTATTGCCACCAGTCTAGAGGTGAAAGGATATACTAATCCACATCTGGGTCATGAATTACTTCTGTAGAACTTTCCACAATCATTAGGTAAATTGATAATCATGATCAGAAACAATTATTATGGATAACTCATGATTTAAATAAGATTTCATGCACATTCAACTACACAAAACTCTCCACTAAACTCTATTCTCTCATGTAAAAATAATTCATCCAACTTTATGAGCCATTCAAATATCACCTTAATGTAATCATGGCCCTTAATTATGGGTAGGATACCTATTATAATGTATATAGAAATCACATACCACTTCCACTCTGGGATCTCACGGGGCTACAATAATCCTCTCACACAATGGTGCTCATCATTCACTAGCAGATAGGTGAGGCACTTTGAGACGTACTCTACTACACATTTCCTCTTATTGGACCACCAAAAAATACTTTTTAATATCTTTATACATCTTCCCCACATCAGGATGGTTAGCTATAGGATAATTGTTGAACTCCCACATCAGTTCCTCTCACAACTTGACTGAAAAAATTGATCACCCCAAGAACAAGATTTCTTGATATCCTCATTCATAATATATATTTTGTGCATCACCTCTGGGTATCTTATCATGAAAGGCCTCATTGTTTATGTCTCTTAGCTAGGAATATCTCACACTCTCATGAAGTGAAGGAGTCAACCCCATCTGTTGAATAAACGATGTACCCACCTACTGCACTAGGGTCTACCATAGTGAAGCTAACTCTTCTAAAGCTTCATGCACTAAACAGTCATGGGAATTTTTACTAAGGGTATATGCTACAACATTTCTCAATCAAGGAGTATATACTATCTCAAATTAGAAGTACTTGATAAGATCTAGACAACATTGTATCATTTTCAAGTCCCTATAAGTGATGATGTACCTGAGACACTGCTATACTAAGTAAACCACAATGCCCTCTCCTTGAAGGTATTGTCTTCACACCCTAGGGAGAATAATACCACATCAAACTCCACTTTATGAGTCTCATAGTTCTTATCATGGGGTATCAAATTCAATTATAGGTATATTATGAACACCTAATGTTTAATAAAAATGGTTCCAAGCCTAGATTTTGAGGCATCACAATAAACTACGAACCCAAAACCTTTATCTTGTAGTCTCAAAACTGGAGGACTCCCCAGCCACTACCTCACCTCCTAAAATTACCTCTGGAAATGCTCAAACCATGTAAATGGATATCCCTTCTGAATCAATGTGGTAAATAGGGATTTTATTATAGAGAAGTTATCCATGAACCACTAGTATTACCACACATTGTCAACAAAGCTTCACACCTCTACAAAAGTTTGGGGCGTTCCAAATCTGGCAATGCATCTATCATTGCTAGATTCAAGACTAAACCTTGTTTAGAAAGGTCATGACCTAGAATGTGAACATCATGTATCCAAAACTAGCATATTGAGATATTTTGATAAATTAAGTCTTCTCAAAGTAATTCTAGGACCGTACTCATGTGCTCTCCATACTCCTCCTCTATTTCAAAGTACATGAGTTTTTCCTCAATGATTAAATCAAAAAACAACTTCATGTATGGATGTAAAACCAATTTCATAAAAGCTTTAATGTTAGTAGGGTAATTTTTCACACCAAAGGGAATCACTAGGTACTCATAGTGTCTTTATTGACATCAGAATGATATATTTGGAATATAAGCCTCATGATCCCACTACTGTTTGTAACCATTCATCAGATCAATCATTGAGGATCGTCTCCCACCTTGAAGATGATAAAACATGTTATAAATCCACGATAAGGGTTACTTGTTCTTTATCATCTCCTCACTTAGGCGAAGACAATCCATGAAAAGATATATTAACATGTTATCCTTTTTCATGAACAATTGTACAGCTTCCAGGGGGACACATTTGGTCTAATGAAACCTTTATCAGGAAGGTACTCCAACTATAACAATAACTCAAGGAGTTTTGTTGGTGGAATCCAATATTCAATAGAAGATATTAGGGATGTATTTTGACTAATTTAAATAAAAAACTCTACATCTCGCCACATATATAGTCTTGGAACATCCTTAGGGATGAAATCCATACAATCCTCCACAACTGAAGGAACCCAGATTCCTGATGAGTCTACTGCCCCAAGACATGCACTCACCAAATGATGGGTGATAATATGCCACCGCAGGATTGAATCATCAACATGTATTTCTACGATATCTCTATTTATAAAAAAGGGTAATCATATCCTCTCATCACGAAGGCACCTGAATAGTCTTTGGTGATATTCAATTTGGGTTCAGACCATGGAAAGCCAATCCATTCCTAGGAATATGTCATAGGGTTATATCATGATAAAAAAATGACCATGTGAATCTCTCACCACTTTGTGATAGATCGTATTGTCGGTAGATGAACGAAATATAATAATCATTCCCTATTGGAACCTCAAGACAATGTTGTTGTGCTAGAATCTCCACTTATAGATATCTCTTTCTATAGGATAATATAGATAGATGAATGATAGGAATATATTACTACTAATACTGAGTCTAGAGTAGGGTAAAAATAAATCGTACCTCGAATCATCTCATGTGATGTGGTATCATAGACATCCAAATCGTATATCTTCTTGTGGCCACATCCACCATCTCCCAAATCCTGACGTGGATTCCATGGTAGAGTTGGTGGAAGAATCTCAAAGATACATTCCCCAATTAATAGATCATATTATTCAGGTAGCTCCTTTTGGTTTTCACCAAAGGTCTTCCTTGGATTTATTTATGCACAATGAGATTAATAAATGTTTAGAGGAAGGATTTTGGGAGACTATTTTGATGATTTTGAAATTGATTTACTGGAAATTCCCATGTCCTATTTTTTACTATTATATTGATTATTTTCGAGTACATGTGCTAAGTCATCGTGTGATTATGAGGCCTGTTATACCTAGAATAAATGGTTGAAATAAATTTAATATATGAAGTTTCGTTTGAATGATTTTTTATTAAAAAATAGGAATAACTCCAAAATATGGTCTCATATTAGCATTCATCATGAACTATTGAGTTCAAAATGTGGGTTTTCCATAAACATGACATAACCTTTTCTATCACAGGCTATTTTTGAAAATGTTATCACATAATTAAATAATAATATAAATTAATTATTTTTTATTTTTTATTTTTAAATGTAGATAATAGATTTCCCAATTATGTTCTGATTATTGAATCACCTCAATTATAGTCATGTAACCCCTTTATATTTCAGAAAAATTGTTGGAGATATTTTTCATGGAGGCTGATGATGGATACGGTTAAAATCATAGAAGATCATGAAAACTGGGACATTTTATCTCATTAATGATTCTAAAACAACTATTCTTCATCTATGATAGATCAAACTCTATATAGAGAATTTTTTTATTAGGATTATTTCATTGTTCTTTATTCTTATGATATACACCAATCAATAAACTAATAGATTGAATCACGGATCATGTGTATTCCAGGATGGGTTTTATTATGGGTATTTAACCTAGATTATTCTATGAAATTATTTATAAAATTATTTTTTTTCTAGTAGAAATAAATTAATATCAAAAAAACATTTATTAAGGTCTATTCCTCTTGACTTTTATTGTTATTTTCTCCACTATTTCATCAGTAATCACGAGCATTATTCATCAAGCATTGTTTGATAACCATAATGAAATCAATCATTACACACCAATTCATTGTGCAACGATTTAATACCACATATCTGAGATAATCATGGAATGAGAGTGGTGTAATGATGGATATGGAAGAGTATTAGATGATGTAGAAACATGATTTTAACATTTTATGGTTTACAACAATGAACGATGTAATTTTTTTTTCCTAGTGGATTGAAGGACTAGATCTTGTTGATCAGTGATGGATTGACATGGAAATGATTTATCAATGAATTTTTGTTGTAACTAGAACAATATGAAATGATGTAAAAACACTCAGAACACATGGAACATGATTTGGATTTCTCGAAAATTCCACATTAAATGGTGTGTAACTCTGATCTACAAATTGTGTGGGCCCTGTAGTTGGTGTGATAGGGTTTCTACCAGAGTTAGGGACTACACAAAATGTGAAAACAATAAAATGGAATGTGAAAATTTTCATATGAATCTACGTGTATAAAAAATTGGATACGGACAAGGGAAAAATTACACATACAGAGGGAATGTTGTGTACCCATACATGGAAATGTCTTGGTGGAAAAAGGTTGGTACAAGGACATGACCACATCCATGATCACAACAATGTGAAATGTGTCAGATACCATGTGTCTCTACTTATTATGCACTCCATCTATAAGACATGTATATAGAGGATAAATGTGGTGTAATGCTCTTCCACTAATCCATGCATGGGGAAAGTTGGACATGCCATCTACCCCTTGAACAAACTTTGTAACCCCAATATGGTGTATTATGGCTCTTCAATTTCATTTTGTGGAAAATTTTTGGGTAAGGTTTTGATTCCCTTGGTACATTCCCTAACATGGTACAGTAAGGAAAATGACCATATCATCTGATTGTGATCCCCTCTAGAGGCCTCATCTCAGATAGAGTTTTGGTGTCCCCCCATGATACTAAAGTGTGTTCCTATATCATATTTTTACCCTTCTGGAGTTTGTGGTATTATTATACCTCCCTATGTTGGGTGATGATCCCATTTCTAGAAAACTATATCAATCGGGTTTGTGGAATCATTTTCATATGATACCCTACATAATGGTTTGATATAGATTGGATTTTTTGTGTCCCCAATATGTCATGGGTGTGACCCCATGTCTATGTATTAGGGTGTTTTTAGACTAGTGATCTTTTATTAGGTGGGGCCCAATGATCTAGACCTCTAGGAAATGTGTCTTATGATAGTATGGCTCATAGAGTAGATTATCCTGATACAAGGGTTTCTTTGAGAAGGCTCCTATTGATGGTAGTTGTTTATGATATCATGATGCCCTTATATGTTTCCTGAGTATATCATGGTTTTTTTGTTTACACAAATTTTACTATCTTCTATTGAGATGAATATACTTGGTTCTCGTGTTTAGTGTTTTTGGGATGTTCTACCAAGTATTTTTATACTCAACCCTGCATAGGATATTCCTTCACATGTAATTTCTTATTAATACAATGGACCATTTGAATATTTCAGAGGATGAAATGGATAGGGTGGAGTGTAGGTGGATCTTGTTAAACTAGGCTATTTTACAGGGATATTTCAATTGAATTAGTTCTTTCTTATAGAGAAGTTTGGATTAAATTATGTTTTGGTTAGGAATGTATTTAGCCACTTTTCTATTTTCAATACTTTATTTCCTTACACTATTAAGGTATCATAGATGTATGCAGGAATTATTTTAGTTTTTTTACATTTCAACATTGTTTGGGGTTGGAAATATGTTTGTGTTTCCATTTAATTTAGGGTAATTCCTCCCATTTGTGGGAAATTATTACTCAGTGGTTTTCATGAGCCCCTACCTTGTTACAGATAGTCATTGGGTAGTAATAGGTCATAAATCAAAGTATCATGTCATGAAAAAGTGGTATCATAGCTTAGGGTTCAACAATAGGAATAGAGACAGTACAGTTGGTTCACAGAAACTGTGATTAGTGTTTCGAGTTCAGATTTTATACCAGGGACCCCAGTGTTGGTGTGATATCTAACATATCAATACAAAAGTACTATGATAACCTTCCATTAGACATGTTATAGGTAAACATTAGTTTTAGGGAAATTATATTTGTACATGCATCATATATGAATGGTTGTGTTTTCCAATTTCATCAAGAATTGTCTCCCAAAATAAATTCTATTGATTGCGGTATATATCACTTTATTTCACGATTCCACCATGAAGACAACCATCTAGATTTCCAAAATGTTATCATGTGTATTATAAAACTAATTAGGTGGAATCATTAAAGGGGAATGTACTGGAGATATCATCTTCAGTTTGTTTAACAGTTATACCACCACCCGTTGAGCATTAGTTTGAGATAGAAGTACATGTTGATAATGCACTTTGTAACATTGTGTTGCATGAGTCTTAGATGTAGTGCCATCCATGGTTTTAGCATGGTGTATACCCCCAGGTTTTTGTGGAATGGATTGAGTTTGTCACTAACACTTTTCTCCTTTTGAGAACTCATGTTGACCAGATGAAAGTACTTGTGGTGAGATTTCTTTGTGGTTCTATTTGTTGATGGAAGAGCATTGTCATTTTGTCACATGATAAGAACAAACTAACCTAGTTATAAATTTAGAATCTCTTCATGGAGGAGTTATATCATTCAATGTTGCAATTAGTATGGATACATGAGCATCTGAATCTACAATACTACAGTCTGATAATTGAGGTGTACTGTACAAGGATTACATATCACTCACCTTACTCATTGGATATGGTGTTAGAACAGTTCTATAAATATTGGTGCTTGCATATAGGATTGTGCTAGATCATTAAGGATTAAATTTTATTCCATTCCTTTCCAATAATTTTGGTTAGTTGGGAAATCCTTATTGGTTGATATATTTATAGTAGATAAAACACTATTATTTAGAGCTAGTATTGGGATCCTTGTAGCTAAAACCTCATTTGTAGAGAGTTGACAACATTGATAGGGTCCCAAATATGTCATATTCATTATAAAGAGATTCCATGACTTTGGGAAATCAATGTGTTTCTCTCACACTAGTTGAAATTAGTCTATGTAGAGGTGGGGTTTCTCTTACGATAGTCGACGACATATAGCTTGAGATTGTCTAACATATCGTAAAACTAATCGTGAGATGGTCACGAGAACACTAAGGTACATACAGATGTAGGATCATGGTGGTTTACAGGGGGTATACATGGAAGATTGGATATAAGGGAATTTATAGATGGTATGAGGTTTTTCCTATTACCACCACCAACTCATGGTGGTCCACTCAATGACTAGGGAGCTGGTGGACAGGGATGAGGCCATTTGCATGATATTGAGGCTTAAGACCCTCAGTCACCATGGATGATAAGAGGTATGTTGAATATCTTTATCAACTTATTTTCAGTATTTATAAATGAAGTTTTTAGAAATTTAATCCCTAGAACATCTCTAGTTCATGAAAAAGATATTTTTGGGGAGCCATTGGCTTGACCCTTGCGGTTAGAAACCCTGAAATGTGGTTATTCTGTGATTGTGAACTTATATCGATAATGTAATATCACACATAGAGGACAGTGTTTTTATGTGATCTATTTTCTTGTATCAATGAGGCCTTACAGTTTAATCTTACGTATGGAATTTCTATCGGAAATTCATTCCCATATTGACAATTTATAGTGGAGGATGTAGTGTTTTTGCATTCACAGAATGATGATTACATTCGTGGGTGAAAATGAATCCATGGAAGAATAATATGAGAGTATTATTAGGGGAGTGAATTCGATTACTCAATTGTTGGATAGCATGAAAATTGTATCAATGGTGTTCTTGGGATATTAGTTTCCTGTCGTGGTGTTGGATTACAATGATGTATTCTCCGAGGATGTTATAAGCTTACCTCCCTACCAAGATATTTTCATATTCATTTTTCTATAAATGGGAAAAAATTGATATATAATAAATAATATAAGATGAATCCCATATAATATCATGAGATGAGGGATCATTTGGTGGAATTTCATGGGAAGGGCTTCATTAGACCCACTGTTTCTCCCACAGTTTCACCAATTTTGTTCTCCAAGAAGGAGAATGGGAGATCGAGGTAATGTGTACTACTATGCATGAATCAGGTGACTGTGAATAATAAGTATCCACTACTGATGATTGATAACATCTTTTGTAACTTGATAGGGGAATAACAGTTCTCGATGAATGACCATTTTTTAGGCTATCACTTGCTTTGAGTATGGAATAATGATATACTAATGATGACATTTTTATGTTTCTACAATCACTATAATTACATGTTAATTCCATTTTTAGAGAATTCCCTAGTATAATTCATGGTAATCATTAACCATATCTTCCAGACACTCATGGATAGGTTTATGGTAATCTTCATCAACAACATCATGGAGTACTCAGTGTCTAAGGATGACAAAATGGGACACATGAGGATGGTCATGAAAATAGTCAAATATAACCATCATTATGAGAATCCCTCAATGATTATATTTTGGATTCCAATGGCCTGATTTGGGTAACATCATATTTGTTGCTGGAGAATTTGTAGACCCATTGATGGTTGATGTATTTCTTGTTTGGGTTCCACCAAACAGTGTTACTGAGGTTCAGAGCTTCATTATGTTTACATTGTAATATCATAGGTTTGTACCCAACTTCTCGAAATTTTATGTACCCATGATAGCTTTGAATAAAAAGTGGAAACCTTTCATGTGAATGGATATGTGACACCAATACATTTAAGTGTTGAGGAAATGGTTGATGACCACGTCCATCTTGAGATTGAAGGAGCATGGTGTGATGTATGTAGTGTTTTCTGTTACATTATGGACATGACATGGTTGTTTTTATCATGTGAGGAAATTTGTTATTTCCCAAGGTCCGTGCCAGTGGAGAACACATTAGTAGAAGTACAATAACTACGATCTTGAGTTAGCACATGTGGTCTTCACAATGTTGATGAGGTGACAATACAAGAATGTATAGTGGTTTATCGTTTACTATGGCCACAAGAGTCTCAAATATATTTTCCCAAGAAAGGATCATAACATGATATATATGAAATGGATTGTGTTACTCCAAAACTCTGAAATTGATATATTATATAATCCTGAGAAGGGGAATGTGGTGGAAGACGCTCTCAGTAGGAGATATTTTTCTCATTTGTTGTCTGATCCATCCAAGCAGTTTTCCTGGTTGCATTTTTCCATCATTGATAGAGACTGTGATTCATATCTACAGTGGATGGTTGTTACCCCATTGCTTTTACAATGTATCTGGGATAATCAATGATGTAATACTGAATTAATAAAGTTTTTGTAGACCAATAACCACTAGACAAGATGTAATGCCCCAAGCATCCACAGTATGATTCCCTTTGAACAATACAATAGATTGCGGTGTACGCCACTTCATGTTCTAGCACATAACGACATATAAAAATAGTCATTTAAAAATTATTTATTAATATTAAAACCGAATTTATGAAATTTTATATTTTTTTTCAACATAGACTTCATTTTTGTATTAGGAATATAAAAATTATCTTAGGGTGAATTTTTGGCACTTTTCTAATAACTTTCATATTTTGATGAATAGTAAAAAATACTACGTTTTAATCAAAAACAAATTTTTTAATCAAAATAATTTATAATATTAATTTATAAAATTGAAATCAGGAGGTCAAAAATGGGTAAATAGGTAACATTTATTTTTAGATCTTATGAATAGTAACTTTAGTAAAAATTTTATTTACCATGTTTAAAGGGTAAATTAGTTAAATAAGGGTAAAAAATATTATAATAATATTAAATTAAACTAAAACATGTACTAACAATATTTGATGATACATTTCCGACCATGGGCATCATTGGGTTGATTTTGGGGCCCCATTGAGACAATTGTAATTTTAAATGAAACATTATAAAAATTAATTTAAAGATAAGGAAAATGTTACATAATCATATGTCTTTTAGTAAAACAATTTTTATGTGAGGTTATATATTTGATATCTTCAAGTATAAATATTAAAAAGAACGATAAAAATATTTCATACATCATGATATTTTATTTATAATTTTTAGACGTAAAACAAATATATTTATTTATTACATAATAATGATGCAATATTTTATTTATTAATGAAATAATCAAATAAAAGATATTATAAATATTTAAATTAATTTATATTGAGTCTTTTGATTAATTCCACTAACATTATAGGTTTATATGAAATTTTATGGTTGATTAAATAAATTTTTTATTTGTGATAATGATGATATTTCCATAAGAAAAACAAAATACAAAACTGTGAAAACATTGACATAAATGAGTTTTGAAAAGAAATCCTATATTATTAAATGGTATAATATTCCTAAAAATATAAGTATTGGAAGAAAAGACATATATAAGGTTATATATGTCAATAATGGATCACTTGGGGTTCTATTGGATTTTAATTGTATGTTTATTAACCATTTATTATAATAATACAAGAATACATGGTAAAAGTTAAACTATTTATGTAATAGTTAAATTTTAATGATATGGTTAATATGCTGACCTAATCCTATCTAAAACCACATTTTTGAAAGTTCTTCAACCCATAACAACCTTATCCATGAAATAAATCTTTTTTTTCCCATTATAATCTGAAAATTAATTTATAATAAAATAATATTTCAATCTTTTCCTAAAGTGACCCTCACCTCTCTTATAAAAGAGTACTATCAATTCCCTCAAAATAACACTTCCATATCCATTTTGATCGGCCAAACCCTATTAAAAAATCTTACCAACTACCCTCACTTCATCCTAGAGTCCTTACATTGATCCTAAATCCAACTTACGGTGCTCTTTAGTTCAAGACAAAAGGAAGAACCCAGAGAAGAGGTAATAATATCATCACCTCTTTCAAAGTTCTTTTCTTCTTTCACTTCCCCTTTCTTTTTTATTTCCATAAAAAAGTAATAAATCTAGTAAGTTATACATAATTTGATGTTATTATAAATATGGTTAAAAAATATTAATTATTCAGTCCATCCTATGAATCACAAAGTCGCCACACGTGCGTACGTAATTCTTACCATCTCCTCGTCGTGGTGTGTTTGTTATTCAACACTTCATTATTTGGATGGATAAAATAATGAGTATAATTTATGTAAATAATAAATATAACATGTTAATTATTATGTTTATAAATTATTCCATCCAATTACATACTATTTCACCATCAATATAATTATATTGTCTCTTGTGCGTACGTACGGATTACCGTCTCCACGAATATGATGAGATTCATTCCCCATCGCAAAAATTCAAGAATAATTTTCATTTTATAGTTAAAATCAATGTTTAAGAACATAATATAATTCTATATATTAATATATTGTATCATACCCATAATAATCATTACTTATGTAAAAAATCATATAAATGAAAATGAATCAGTTATCACCCAAAACAATGATACTACTGAAATATAATTAACAAAGTAATATTAGAAGATCATATATCATATAATATTTGTGTATGTCGTTATTTTATAATTTAATTTAAATTATTTTACTATTATATAGGAGGTTAGCATACCCTCTACAAATTAAAATCACAAGGTAAGGGATAATTTTACAATCTCTTTATTATCAGAGGTTGTTTGTACGCGAGTTTCTACTAGGACCACTTTATCATCCACATCCATTTTTCTTAAAAATGTATTTCTTAAAAAATTTCCAAGACTATGGGTTAATTTCATTTATACACTTGTTTTAATTTTTATAAATGGTTTGAAAATAATATTTAATTCAATTTCCAAACAAGGTACTATATGACCTTTTAGATAAATTAAAGAAAGAATGTTTTTTAACTTATATTGCCAGTGCAGCTATTTTCTACCATTATGACACCTTTGAAGCTTCCCTTACAAGATTATAACAATATTTTCAAAATAAGTGTTTTCTTTTATAATTACATGACTTTGAAATTATTTCAAAATATAAATATATATTTCTCTCAAATAGTATTGATTTCATCTATGTAAAAATCATTTACTGAATTTTATGTTTATTTATGAATGTTTCTACTATATTGTATTCCTTACTGGGCATTGGAGCTCACCCCTTTCTATATTTTATTTTTCCCAAGATGCGAAAATTGTATTATGAATGACTTGCAGAGATAAGCTATGGGATATGAGTGTGTTCAAAGGGGACACAATTTTGTTGTTTTTCATTTCATAATGTAATGTAAAACATATTTATGTATCTAGTACTTACAAGGCTACTAAAATTATCTACCTTTCGAGACATGATCTATTTTGATAAGGACAATGTAATTTAATAATGCATTGACGATGGGTATCTAGGGTTGGGGCGTTATAGTTGGTATCAGAGGATATTTAGAACAAACCGTGGAAACTAGATTTATATAAAATCCAATTTGAAAACATTACCCTTAGATAGACATTAAAGATTAGTATAGAAGAACTTTCTAGAATTTTTGTAATGAATATATTTTGTAAATTTTCTATAAAATACATCCATGTCTGGATACGATAAGGTATAGGTGGAACTAGAAAAGATTTTGCTAGGAGTGAAAAATCCAAAAAGTAGTTTCAGGATTGACCTGGAGTATCCTGGCACACGACAACGAGACTTGATGCACTATTGCTTATGAAAATCTTGGGGGATATTCTTAGGGTAATTCACATTTCTTTTATAAATCATTATGAAGGATTTATGAGTAAATACTATCTTAAAGAAAACATTTTTTATGATTATGGATTATATGCATAAACTGTTCAATTTAAGTTAGGTATTTTACTAGTTTTGAATAATGTATTGTGATTTATAAACTAATATAGTGTATTAAATTGTTTAGAAATAGTGAATAGTATAAGGAATGGAAACCGTATCAATGCATGTAATCTTTGTAGGGATTTCCATCCTACTCAACATAATTATAGTGGAGTTGGTTATGCAACTGGTTCTAAATAGCTTATAACCGTACTGGAAAACTCACTCAGTTAATGAATAATAAACTTTCCCATATGGATCACCCTGATCCACAATGTGAAGGACCAATGTTAAACCGCTTCATAGGGAAACAAAAACCAAATTTCAATGGGAGTAAAAATCCATCTGTAACTAAGAAATGGATAAGTTCCTTAGAGAAAATATTTTATTCATTGGGAAGTAGAGAAAGGGAAAAAATTTCATGGTAGTTTATCGCTTCACAGGAGAAGCAGATCAATGGTGGTCATTAATTCCAAACAAAATAGAGGATGATTATATATAAAATATTTAATTGGGGGTGTTCAAATTTTTCTTCTTATAAAAATACATTCCTTGTGACCATCGAGTGGATATGGAAAGGCAATTTTTGAGTCGGAGTAAAAAGGAGGATGAGAATGTTGCAATGTATGAGGATAACATTAAAAGGATAGCAAGGTATGATTCAGATTATATATCTATCCAAATGAGTAATATTTATCGATTCAATGATGGGTTAAATCCATTTCTCCATTGAGAATTATTCTCGCAATCCTTATTATCATAAGAAGATATATTTTTATGTGATATCAAGACTGAAAAAGAAATTTCTAAGCCATACGACATCAAAGAAAATCAAGTGAAAAAGAGATATGATGAACACTCTTGAAATGGAAATAAGGGGAAGAAGGAAAAAGTTAAATTTCCATCCTGTAGTAAATGTGGGAAGAAACTCCTAGGTAAATTCTTGAGGGGAATGAGAGTTTGTTACAAGTGTGGTGAAAATGTCCACCATGCTTCTAATTTCACAGGAAACAAATATGTTGTCAATGATGAATGCTACAATTGTAGAGAAATGGGTCATTATGAAAATAGATGTCCTAAGCAGCAAGGAATATTTCCTCAGAAAAGGCCAAGGAAGAAATACCAAGCCTATGTGATCACAACTACTGAGGTTGAATCACTGAATAATGTAGTGCCGGGTATTTTAATGGTTTCCTCAAATTTAGCAAATGCTTTATTTGATTCTAGATCATCGCATTCTTTTATATCTTACCAGTTTGTTATGAAAATTAGATGATTCCAATTTTATTTAATGAGGGAGTTGTCAGTTGAAACTATTAAGGGAAGTATCATTACAGAAATTTTTTGTCAATCAGTTCACATTAGGGCATATAAACTTGATTTATCTTCTGATCCCATTACCATACCCATGATTTAATTTTATATAATCCTCGGTGTGGATTGGCTTTTGGACCATGATGCGAAAATTTATCGTAAGAAGAAGGAGGATACAATTTTCGATGATGATAAGGAGTACCTTATCTTTAGAGTTGAAACGTCACCATATGAATCATATCTAGATCCACCCCAAGTAGCTCTACTAAATTAAATTATTTGGGAGGAATAGAATAAAATAACTATGGGAGTGGAAAGGAATATTCAAATAGAGTATGTACCTATTGTGAAAGAATATAATGATGTGTTTCTAGAGGATATAATTGTACATCTTTCAGAATGAGAAATTGATTTTATTCATTGATTTAATTCCTCGTTCATGACCCATATCGAAGTCCCATTATAGAATGGACACTTTATAATTAATGTAACTACAGAAAAAACAACAATAATTGAGTAATAATGGATATATTCTCCGTAGTGTTTATCCATTGGGAAGCCTTGTTTTTTTTATAAATAAAAATATGGATGCATGAGGTTGTGCATTGACTATAGGGAGATTAAATCTATAAAAATAAAGAACAAGTATCCCCTACCTCTCATTGATGATTTATTAGACCTAGTTCATGGAGCTCAATATTTTTCAATGATTGACCTTCGATCTGGATACCATCCGTTGTGCATGAAGATGGAAGACATACCAAAGACAGTATTTCGTACTAGGTATGGGAATTATGAGTTTTCTGTAATTAATTTTTTGACTGACTAATGCTCCCTCTGTCTTCATGGATCTCATGAATACTGTTTTCATTAAATAACATGATGATATTTTTGTGGTATTTGTTGATGATATCTTCATATACTCTAAAATCTATAAAGATCATGAAAATAATGTTCAAAATATTCTAAAGACTCTTAGATGAAATGAATTATATGGGGTGTTTAGTAGGTTTGAATTTTGGCTTTAGGAGATTTAATTTCTTAGCCATATTGTCTCTAAGTATGGAATCCTCGTTAATACTTCAAAGACAAAGGCAATCCAATAATTTCTAGAACAAACGAGTATAACCAAGTTATGCCATTTTATTGGTTTAACAGGCTATTATCAATGTTTCATCCCAAATTTTTCCTGATTGGCTAACTCATTGTCTAAGCTCACACGTAAAGGGGTTAAATTTGTTTTGAAAAAAGGGTGTGAAAAATGTTTTTAGGTATTGAATAGAAGATTAGTCAATGCTCATATATTGACATTACCGTCGATGAATTATGGGGTTGATATTTATAATGATTCTTCTATAAAAGTACATGGTTGTTCCATTATGCAGAATAATATGAATATTTCATATGCATCACAATAGCTAAAAATTAATGAAAAAACTATCCCACTTATGATATTGAGTTTTCAGATATAATATTTCCTCTGATGATATGGAGACCCTATCACTATGGTGAATAATTTGAGATTTATACTAATGACAAGATTTTGATGTATATTTTCTCAAAAAAAGAACTCAATATGAGGAAAATGATACGTATTAAACTACTCAAGGATTACGATTTCACAATACAATACCACTTGAGGATGGAAAAAAAGGTGTAAGATGATTTGAGTAGAAAGGATCATGTAGTTCTGAACAAGATGAATGTTGAAAGGGATATTATGTTCATAGAAATAGTAAATATGGATATGTGAATAATTATGGGTGGTAAAACATCGATAATTTTTCAAATGGATTCCAAAACATCTTTACTAGAAAGGATAAAAAGTAGACTGCTGATGAGGTGTTTCAAAAGAAAATTAAAGTTGTGAATGATGAGAGATTGATCGACTTCATATATGAAGATGGAATTTCTAAATTTGGGAAGATATATTGTGTTCTTGATATACCAGATCTGAAAAGAGAATGGTTGGATGATGCCCATAGCTCCAATTTTTCTATACACCATGGTAGCACTAAGATGCATAGAGATTTGAAGGAACATTTTTTGTGGGACAACATGAAGAGGGAGACTGTTGATAATGTGTCAAGATGTATTATTTGTCAACATGTGATGGCGAGAAGAAAACATCATGGAGGAGTCATGCAACCTATTCCCATTCTTCAATGGAAATGAGAATATATTATGATGGAATTTTTCATGGGGCTACCAAAGATTCCTAGAAGCAATGATGCAATACGGGCCATTGTTAATCTTTTTACCAATTCATCAAAATATCGTTCTATAAGATAAGATTTTACATTTGAACGTTTATCAAGACTATATTTTAATGAATATTTAAGACTTCATGGTGTACCACTTTGGATTTTTTCCTATCATGATCTCTATTTTTTAATCAAGATTCTGGAAAATTCTTTAGAAATCCCTGGATACTGAACTTCGTTTGAGCACTTTCTACCACCCTCAAATTGATAGAAAATCAAAACAGACTATTTAAACCTTAGAAGACAGGTTTAGATATTGCTAACATGACATTCAAGGTATGTGAGATCAGTATTTACCTTTGGTAGAATTTTTATATAAGAACAACTTCCATTCAAGTATTTATTTGGCACCATATAAAGCGTTATATGGAATGAGATGTCGCTGAAAAACTTGTTGGGATGATGTTGGTGAAAAAACTTTTAGTCCTAGAACATGTTGAGGAAACAATGTAAATGGTGATTATCATCCAAACCCACATCAAAGGAGCTCAAAGTAGGTAAAATATGTATGATGATAACTAAAAGATGGAGTTGGATTTTCATGAAGGAGATCATGTTTTTTTGAAGGTATCTCTATGGAAGGGTGTTATATGATTCGATAAGAATTGTAAATTTAGTCCCAAGAACATCGGACCTTTCGAAATTCCATAGTGAATTGGAGTTGTTGCATATCATTTGGAAATTCCGCCAAGTCTCTCCAAAGATCATAATGTGTTCCATGTATCATTGTTGAGAAAATACTTGACAGAACCAACACATGTAATCATCTATGAATAAATAGAACTAGAACATGATCTATCTTATTGTTATGATCCTATCAATATTTTCGATATTAGAGAGAAAGTGATGAGAAACCAAATGACTCTTCTGGTGAAATTATCATTTGAGAAACCATATGATGGAAGAGGCACTGTGGGAACTCGATGACCTTATGATGAAGAACCACCCATGTCATTTTATGCACTGATATTCTAGAAATTTCTAGGAAAAATTATTTGAAGTAGGGAAGACTGTAACACCCCAAGCATCCATGGTATGTTTTCTTCATTTAATAATACAATATCTTGCATTGTATGCAACTTCGAGTTCTATCACATCATGACAAATCAAACTAGCCGTTTAAAAAGTAGTTATGAATAGTAATTCCCACTTTTTAAAATTTTATAAATTTAATTTTTCAAAATGGGCTTCATTTTTGGACACAAAATATAAAACATAGATTATGGTGAATTTTATGAACTTGTCTGATAACTTTCATATTTTGATAAATAGTGAAAAATACTAAATTTTAATGAAAAAGAAATTTTTTAATAAAAATAATTTATATTGATAAATTATAAATTTGAATGGTTTTGAAGTATCAATATATTATATTTTAATAATTTAATATAATTTAGGTCGTTGTATGTAATTTCACTTTAAAACTGTACAAAAACACATGCTAATCTTTTAATAGTTTTTATTTCTTAAAAACCTACTTTTTGGTTGTGACAGAGAGAATTAATTTTAAATTAATATATGTATCTTATGTGTTTAGAATTTTGAAAAAATTATTCCACATTCGAAATCAAGAAGTCCAAAATGTGTAAATATGTATCTTTTATTTTTATACATTAATAATAGTAACTTCAATGAATATATTTTTTACCACGGTTTAAGGGTAAATACGATAAATAAGGGTAACAAATAACATTATAATAATATTAAATTACCCTAACACATTTCCTAACCCTATTGGCTGATAGATTTCTGATCATGGTTATCCTTCGGTCGATTTTGGGATCCCATGGAGCCAGTTGAAAATGAAAATGACACTTTATAAAAATTAACATAAAGATAAAGAAAATGTAACATAAACATATATATTTTAGTAACAAAAATTTATATGAGGTTATATAATTTATGTATTTGACACTAAATAGTCATTATAATAGTAAAAACATTTCCTATATCGAGATATTTTATTTATAATTTTTAGTAAAAAAAAATAAATATATTTATTTATGACACAATAATGATGAAGTATTTTCCCTATTAATGGAAGAATCAAATAAATGATATTATAAATATTAAAATAAATGTAAATTGAAACTTTATAGGAATTAAACTAATTTTATTACTTAATATGACATGTTAGGGTTGACTAAATAATTTTTTTTAATGTTATAAAGTTATTATGACTTTAATAAAAAATACCAAATAGTGTCAAAATGACATAAATGAGTTTCTCAAACAAATACTATATTATTAAATGATATAATATTCCTAAAATCTAAGAATAGGAAAAAGGAATTATATACGGTTATATATATATCAATAATGAACCACTTGAGGTTCTCTTGGATTTTTATAATATTTTTATTAATCATTTATTATAATAATACAAGAATACATGGTAAAAGTTAAACTATTTAACTAAGAGTTAAATTTAAATGATAATGTTAATACGTTGACCTAAACCAGTCTAAAACATTTTTCTTGATAGGTTTTCGAACAATCACCACCATATACTTGAAAAAAATCCTTTTTTATCCATTAGAAAACTAAAATGATTTTATTATAAAGTAGTATACAAAGCATTTTCTATTGTGACCCTCACCACTATTATAAAAGGGTACTTCCCCTTCTCTCAATATAACACATCCAAAGCCATTTGGATCGGCCAAACTCTACTTAAATATACTCCCAACTACCCTCTATAAAACCTAGAGGCCTTACATATATCATAATTCCATCCTAATGATCCATTTTGTTCAAATCAGAAGGAAGAACCCGGAGAATTTGTAATAATTTCATCACCTCTATCAATGTTTTTTTTCGTATTCTACTTCCTCTTTCAATGTTGTTTCCAAACAAAAATAATACATCTAGTACCTTATACATACTGTGATGTTATTATAAATATATTAAAACCATATTCACTATTCTACCAGTCCTAATAATGAAAAATTCACCATACGTGTGTACGTACAAATTACTATCTCCACGTCGGGGTGTAGTTTGTTATTCAACACTTCAATTTTTAAATGGGTATAATAATGAGTAAAATTTATGTAAATAATAAATATAACATGTTATTGATTATATGTATATGATATACCATCCAATAAAATATTATTTCACCAACAATACAATGATATTGACTTTCGTGAGTACTTATGGATTACCATCTCCACGAACTCGATAAGATTCATTCCCCATCGTAAAAATTCAAGGATAATTTTAATTTTATAATTAAAAATAATGATTCAGAAGATAATATATTTCTGGATATGAATCAAATACATCATATTCATAAAAAACATGAATTACATAACAAATCATATAAAGGAAAACAAAACAGTTAACAACCAAAACAATGGTACTTTTGAAATATTATTAACAAAACAATATTAGAAGATCACATATGATTTTATATTTGTGTATGTGGTTCTTGTATAATTTAATAACAATGATTTAATTATTATAAAAGAGGTTATCATACCCTCTACCAAGGAAAATTACAAGGTAAGGGTTAATTTTACCATCTCTTTATTATCAGAGGTTGTTTATACGTGAGTATCTACTGAGACCTCTTTATCATCCACATCCATGTTTCGTAAAAATGTATTTCAAAGCATTTTTACTATTTTATAGACTGTGGTTAAAATTCATTTATACCCATGTTTTAATTTTTATAAAATAGTTTGAATGAAATATTTTCGTCACTTTCCAAACTACGCACATTAAGACGTTTTCGAGAAATTATGGAAAGAATGTTTTTTAACATATATGGTCGAAGAAGCTATTTTCTGCCATTATAACACCTTATAATATTCCATTGAAATATTCTAATAATGTTTTGAAAATAAATTTTTTTATTTTATAATTATGTGAATTTTAAATGATTTCAAATTTGAAATAGATATTTCCCTCAAATAGTTTATATTTCGTCTATGTCAACATCCTTTCTTGGATTTTATGCTTATTTGAAGTTTATTTATTATGATAAAATTTTCCATATTGTATTGAAGTATTGGTGATATTTTTGACTATGGATGTAATATTTTTATACCATTCATGGTTTATTTTTAATGTATTAACATTCAGATTCAATTTTTAATATGAATGTGTATGTTATGTTTCAACCTTTTCATATGGGAAATGAATTGGAAAAAGTAAGTGACAGGTGGAGCCCACTATAGCTCATTGATGAATCGGTAGGTCTAATGAGACAAACTAGTGTCTTGGCACAAGGAATTGAAAAAATCTTATTTTTAGTCTTAGCATGAGGCCTTGACTATGTGGTTATGATGTCCGACATTATGCATTACATTATCATTAAATTAGCCATTGATATTATATTTGATTATTCGACTAGTAAAATATCCATGAGAATAAGTAAATGGAATTATTTGATTTATCTTAAAAATATTATGCTGATGTTTATGTTTTAAAAAGGCATTTATTTTAGTCTTATACATTTATTTAAATGTTTTTGCTGGTTTATTAATGTTTCCTCCACATTATTATCCTTTCTGAGCATCTGAGGTCACCCATTTCTATGTTATATTTTTTCCAGGTTGCAAAAGGTATATTATGACTACCTTGTAGGGATAAGGTAAGTGATATGAGTGTGTTCAAAAGGGACACAATTTTGTTGTTTTTCCTTACATAATGTATTGTAAAACATATTTTTGTATCTATTACGTTCAAAGCTACTAAACCAATCGGTCTTTCGAGACGTGATCTCTTCTGATCACGCCAGTGTTATTTAATAATGCACCAACTATGGTTATCTTGGGTCAGAGAGTTACCCAATATGCTGATGGATGTTCCTAATGTGGGGTTCATTTTATCCTTTTAAAGGATTGAATAATGTACATTTGGAATTTCAAGGATGAGATGTTGGGGGAATTTCATACGCTCCTGTTGGCGATATATCCATGAGTGGAGAAAATTTATGAGGACCTCCAATGACAATTTTGGTATCAAGATATGAAGAAAAGAGTTCAAAATTGTATCTACAAATGAAGCACTTGTCAATTGGTGATGGCCAAGTAACATCTTCTAGTGGGTTTAGCTCAACCCCCTAAGGTGAAAATGTGGACGTGGTTTGGAATATACATGGTCTTTGTGATGGGATTACCACCTATAACTAGGGGACATGATTCCATATGAGTGATCATAGACCAACTCACCATGTTGTCCCACAACCTATATATTTAAGAGTATAATTTGGTAGAGAACATGGGATTCGGTAATGTGTAGGAGAATGTAGGACTCCGTGGAGCTCCATAGCCGATCATCTCGGACCTTGATGTTCGACTCACATATCAGTTATCGAGAGTACTAAATGTAGGTTTTAGGACCCAATTATGCTTGGGCATAGTGTTTTACCCCTAGACTAATACCATGAAATGGCAGACCATTCAGGTATTGCATGAAATTATTTGAGCTTTCATTTTTAAACATATAAAAAGTTTGTATGATCTCCAACCAAACGTGGACTTCACTTACATCAAGAGCTACCATTCCATCATTTCTGTGGAATCATTCGACTTTTTCTATGGGTGAGCCTATAGGTCACCATATTTTTGGACTGATCCATGAGAATTAGCACTCATCAACCTGATTTTGGGGTGAGCTACTAAAGAGTTCTTGAAGATCATACAGGAGTGGATGATGACTAAACATAGCCATCAGAATTCATTTGGAACTATAGAGGGTGACCTATTATTTTTGAGAATAGAAAACATGTGTTCCAAAGACTCTAACCTTAGGGTATATTTAGGTTAATTGTACATTGCATCATGTTATCTCTAAGATTCACTGGACCTTTCTAGATAGTATGTAGAGTTGGTAAGGTGGTGAACGAATCATCCTAACTTCCATAGTTAGACATGGTACACAACATCTTCCACATGTTGCAATTGGATAGATATTTTCACAACTCATCACATGTTATAGACTAGGGAGTGATCGCCATCGGGGACGGAGCTACCATTGTAGATTAGCTAGTGGAAATCAATGATCCTCAATAGGAGATACTTCATGGTAATTCTATTACCCTTGTCTCTGTTCGGTGGAAGCATAAGATTCTTCATGAGTGAACCATGGAGTAGGATACCGAAATGAAATATAAGTACCATTATATGTTTGAGTATGTTTTTACATCATTAAAAGATGAAAATCCATATGGTGGGGAGAATTTAATGTATAATAGTTTTTTCATTTTTTATTTTTCGATATTATATATATTATTTTCATGAATATGTGATGAGAATGCATTTAATTTTGAGGGTAGTTGTGCCTAGAATAAATGATTGAAATATATTAAACATACCAGGTAGAATGTGTACATAGTTTTCAAAAAAAATTTAAAATAACTCTCAAACATGGGCCTATAATAGAAATCAGACAATACAATTGAGTTTATAAAATAGGTTTTACCCTGACCGCAACATAACCTTTGTCAATGCACACCATTTCTGAAAAGATAAAATGGAATTAAATAATGAAAATAAATTATGTAACTAATTTATTTGATTGTTTTACTATAGAAACTAGTTTTTTCCATTATGTTCATGGTTATGTAAATTCCATTGGGTCATTTTTTTGAACCCTAGATATTACAGAAAAACGGTTTGATATATTTTTATAGCAGATGACGAAGAACCTGAATCATGTCATAGATCATTGCACCTAAATACATAGTGGATCTCATCAATGATGGTAACAAAAACATTATTCATCAATGGTCAATAAAACATTATTTTTTGTGATTGTTTATTTTCATTTCTTCTCCATTCATGATTCCAATAATGAACACAAATATATTGACTAAGAGATTGATTTGCGGATCATGCATATTGTATGATGGAATTTATTATGAGGATTTTATTCAGATAATTCTTCAAAATTATATAATCATTGATAATAGTTATATAGAAATTAATATAGATCAACGTGATCATCAGTCGAGAACTATTCCTCTTCATCTTCCTTATGATTTTCTCCCCAATTTCTCTAATAATCATTAGTATTCTTCATGTGGTTGTTGTTTGGAAGTCATTAATGAACTCAATTGATTCACACCAAATTCATAGAATAAAGATATGATATCATAGATATGGGTTCATCATGGAATAACAGTGATGTAATGATGGAGAATATAGTGAATCTGATAATTTGGATACCTAGTTTTCATGTTTTTTGTTGAATAATAGTGAATGACGTAAAAATCTATTATCTGAGTGGATTGAAGGACTACATATTATTGTTTTCTGATTGATTGGGATGACGAGGAATGATGTATGATTTTAATAAAATTCAGTCACTAGATAAATATCTAGAGGAACATCATCAGTGCACATAACCAGATTTCAATTTCTTGTAAAATTTGTGATACATGGCATGGATGTCAGATCTACATGTCTTGTGGGTCATGAAACTTCCCCAAGGCCCCAATACATGACAACCTTAATCCATCCTTCCATAGTTTAGGGGATAGATACTATCACAGAGTACGAATATCCCATAAAGGGGAGGTATTTCCTTTAACACTATACACACACACAAAGCTCAACCCGCAGAAAGTAAACAAAAAGTAAACCACAACTGTCACTGAGACAACTACTATGTGTACAATAAAAACTCAATGTGAAAAATGGCCATAATAAAATTGCAAAACCACAAAAGAATGTACAACTACCACTATTCATCTGATTGACACCCTAATTGATGGTAGGTGATCGTTATTTTCTTGTAGCCATAGAATTATGCTTCTCTGTCCCATCTCACTAAGAACCACCTTGTCTCGAACCACCAAGGTCTATGTCAAGGCATCGATCACCTACACGATACATGACACATACGGTCAAGGCTTCAACTAAACATTGTTCTTGGGTAGTTAGGAAGTGGTTCGACTCGCTGAATCAGTTAATCGTCATCTAAATGGAATCATTTTTCCTATATTTAAATGGAAAAGCCGTTATTAAGTCCATCAATATCCCATCCCACATCCACTCAGGTACATCGAGGGGTTCACCCAAACCTGCGGAAACCTAGTTCTCATCCTCCAATTACTAACTAATGAGGCATATTGAGTCAAACTGTGCCACTAACTTCTTCATCTCTTTCCACCAGTACGGACGTCCGAGGTCCTGGTACATGTTCTCCACACGAAGATGTACCACGAATAGGGATGTATGGAACCCCCTCAACACCGCTTCCCGCAACAACATTGGTACTACAATGCGTCTTTTAAAAAGGATGGTTCTATCCCCACCATTCGAATGTCCATCAGGGGAATGCACTATGAAAATCTTGGAATGAGTAGTTTCATAGCTGGAATCTCTGATATGCACCTCCCCGACACACTGTAAGAGTGCAGGGGAAACATACTTCAACTGAAGAATATTTTTTCCTCTCTATCAATGAAGTTTATCTGAAGTGAGGCCAACTACACTAAGGCCTCATTCATAAATGATATCTCAATATTTTATTGAGTATATCTACCACTTTGATCCCCTTCCCAGCACAATAGACAATCCTGAAATCATCATCCTGGAGAAACTCTATCCCAATTCATTTTCTCACATTCAAATCCTTCTAAGAAAATATATTCTTGAGGATCTTTCGGTAAGTGTATATGATGAATCGTTTTCCAATAAGGAAATTTCCCCACATATTCAGTTTAAATACTACTCCTACCCACTCAACGTCATGAGTTTCATAGTTCATCTCATGAAGTATAAATTGGCGTGAGCCATAAGAAATCACTAGTTTCTCTGATATTAGGACATAATCAAGCCCGATTCCTAAAGTGTCACAAAACACCACCTAGTCAGTTCCCTCCTCTGGATGCCTCAACATATGAGTAGTCTTTAAGCTATGTTTCAGATACTGAAGGATCTTCTAGAGTCTTTATGTCCACATGAAGGGTTTTCCTTTCTTCTTCAATTCCATTAGGGGTGTTTCCACCCTGAATTAGTTGTGTATAATCCTTTGATAATACCCATCAAGTCCAAGGAAACATCTAGAATCGGTAATGATATTGGGTGTTCCCATGAAAGGAACACCTCAATCTTCATTGGATCCACTGAAAATCCCATCTCTAAGATGACATATCCCAAAAGGCGGACCTTTCATATCCAGAACTCAATCATCAAGAGATTTCCATAAATATGGTTCCCTAAGAGTTTTTCCCGAACCACCTCCAGGGGTATCGTGTGCTCCTCCTCAAATGATGAATACAGTAATATGTCATCGGTTATGGCCACTATAAACCATTCTATGTATGAATAAAAGATATTTTTAATGAGTCCCATGAACACTATTGGGGAGTATTTCACTCCAAATGACATCACAATGTACTTGTTTTTGCGACAGAAACATTTTAAAGTCATCTTCCAGATGTCCTCATCTCATACTTGAAGTTGGGGATAACCTGATCTGAGGTATATCTCAAAGAACCACATCACTCCATTAAACTAATATAAGTGGTCATAAATCCTCAGTAGAGGATTCCTGTTCTTCATGGTCACATGGTTTAGTTTCCGGAAGTACAGGCATAACATCAAGCTTCCGTCTTCCTTCTTGGAAAACAACACTCGGGTTACCCATGGTGGAACTATGGGCCTTAAGAACACCTTGCTTTGCAAGTCCCTCAAATATACCGTTATCTCCTAGACCTTTGTGGGAGCCATACGATATTTAGGTCTAGATATTAGTGTTGTCCAGCGGTAAAAATAAATGTAGAAGTATACATCTCTATGATGAGGTATGTAACGCCCCGACCCCAGTTACCCAGAGTTGGTGATTTATTACATAACATTGGTATGATCACAAGAGATAATGTCTTGAAAGATCGATTAGTTTAGTAGCCTTGGAAGTACTAGATATATACATACCTTTTACATTACATTATGAAATATAGAAACAACAACATTTTGTCCCCTTTGAACACACTCTTATCCCTTAGACTATTCCTGAAGGTTAATCATAATATACATTCTCCGCATACTGAGAAAAATAAATCATTAGAAAGAGGTGTGCTCAGATGCTCAATAAGGATAACAGAATCGAGGAAACCTACATAAATAGGCATAAACATGTAAGTTAATGTATAACGATAAAACCCAATCCTTTTAAACGTAAGATTCAGCATAATATGGTAAAGATAAATCATATACTTCCAATTAATTAATCGCATGTATATTCTACTAGTCAAATAATCACATGTAATATCCATATCCAATTTCATAATGATAGAATGAATAATACCGGACATCATAACCACATAGTCAGGGCCCTGTACCAAGATTAAAAATAATGATTTTTTCAAGGCCTTTTGAAAAGACAATAGTTTGTCTCATAAGACCTACCGATGCATCGATGATCTATGGGGGTCTACACTCGTCACATACTAAGTCCAATGCATTCCTCATTTGAATAGGATGAAACAGAACATAAACATTCGTATTAAAACTGGAATACTAAATGTTAATACTTTAACCATAAACCATGAATGGTATAAAAATAACACATCAAATGTCAGACATATGACATAACCATCAATATAATATGAAAAATAGTATCATAATAAATCAACTTCAGTCAAGTGTAAGATCCATCAAAGGATATTGGCATAGATGAAATCAAAACTATTTGAGAGAAATATCTTTTTTATATTGAAATAATTTAAAAGTCACAAAATAATATGAGAAAATTTTTATTTGAAGAATATACTTATAATATTGTAAGGGAAGAATTCAATGTGTTATAATTGCAGAAAATAGTCGCACCTTTTGTATAAGTTAAGAAAAAAATTCTTACCTTAATTTCTCGAAAATGTTAAAAAGTACATTGTTAGGAAAAAGACAGAAAGATTATTTTAAAAAAAATTATAAAAATTCATAAAAGGTATAAATGACGTTAAACTATATTCTAGGAAATATAAAAATTGTTTTTAAATACATCTTTATGAAACATGGATATGGATGATTAAGAAGTCCCAGTAGATACTTACATATAAAGAACCTCCGATAATAAAGAGATTGTAAAATTATTCCTTAACATTCACTTTTCCTTGGTCAAAGGTACATTAACCTATTGGATAATAGTTAAATAATTGTTATTAATTTATAAAAGAACCACATATATAAATATTATCTCATATATGTTCCTCTAATTTTTCTTTGTTATTGATATTTCACTAGTATCATCGTTTCGGGTGTTTACTAATTCATTTTCTTTTATATGTTTTTTAATGTAAGTAAAGTTTGTTATGTATAGGATGTATTATATTCATGTACATAATGATATTAAGTTATAGGAATTATTTTTAATAATCAAATTGACATTATTCTTTAATGGTTACAATGTTGAATAAAATTTTGTCGTGTTGGGGAGACTGTAAGACGTACGTACGCACGAGCAAAAATATCATTCTATTAGTGGTGCAATTATATATAATTTGATGATATATTATTTATAATAAATCATTAACATTTTATATTTGTTATTTACATCAATAAACTCATTATTTTACCCATAAAAATGATAATGTTTTAAAAAACAAACTACACCATGACGTGGAGACGGTAACCCGTACATACACACATATATTGAATTTGTAATCATAGGATGGATAGAACATTGATTATGGTTGTACTATATTTATAATAAATCTCATTATGTATGGGTTACTGAAGTAATTATTTTACTATGGAAAGAAAAACTAATTAGTTAGTGGAAGAAGAAAATAACTTGGAAGAGGTGATGAAATATATTAACTCTTCTTTAGGTGGTTCATTTTGACTTGATCAAAAGGGCTCATTAAGATGACGTTATGAACAATTTATGACCTCTAATATTAATTTAAGATTGTTGGGAGGATATATGGGTAGGGGTTGGCCGATAAAAATGGATTTGGAGGTGAGAAACTTGTATAAGAGGAAGTACCCATTTATAAGATAGGTGAGGGTCACTATATGAAAAAAATTGAAATATTATTTTACTATAAATTCATTTAAGGATTCTAATGGATCATAATGGATTTATATAGAGTATAAGGTGGCTATAGGTTGAATACTCTCAACCAATAGGTTTTAGACATGTTTAGGTCACTATATTAACGTTATCTTTTAGATTTAACTCCTAGTTAAATAGTTTAACAACTACAACGTCTTCTTGTATTATTATAATACATGGTTAATAAACATACAATAAAATGTCCTGATAATATAATCTGTTTAATTAATTACATATATATCAATATATACATCTTTTGTCTGAACCTTTGATTTTTTGTACTATTATATAATTTAAAAAAATAGTATTTATTTTAAAACTCATTTATGTAAATTTTGACACTATTTAGTATTTGGTTATTGTAAAAGTCAGAAAAACATTATCACTTAGAATAAAATTTATTTATTCATCCCTAAAATGTAATATTAACCTATAAAAATAATTTAATTCCTAAAAATTCTCAATTTACATTTATTTTAATATTTATAATATCAATTATTTTAACATTTCATTACTAAGGTTATTACTCCATCATCATTGCGTCATAGATTAATTTAAAAATTAATGAATAAAATACCATGATGTGGGAAATTTTAAATCATTCTAATTAATATTTATAGTCAAATTTATGTTATGTATAACCCTATATTAAAAACGGTTTAGTTATTAAACATTGAATTTAACACGTTTAACTCTTCTTTAAATAAAATACTAATAAATGACTTAATCAAATCCAAGATGATCAAAGAGGATCATATATTATTTATAAGGTTTATTTTGGTTGAAATAAACTTATCTAATAGAATTATTACATGTGTTAGGGTAATTATAATATCATTTTTACCTTTAATTACCCTATTTAATATTAACCACGGAAAATAAAATTCAGAAGCTACTATTCACCAAAAATTATTTTAAAATTATTTAACAACATTTTACATACTGATGTCAATAGTGTCACTAGTATATTGTAAATTCAATTCCTAAAAGTGGTAAAATTACGTTTTATACAACTTTGCAAATGTTCCTAGAGGGGGGATAAAAGATGTTAAAAGGTTCAATTAAATTTTATACATATAATCTTATTATAAAACTACTCCAATGAATTAAATTGTTGTAATATAAGTATTATGTATCTATTTTTAATTTAAAATTAATTTAAATAAAAAAATAAATTACTAAAAATGTGTTGGGTTTAAATAATAACGCAGTGTTTTTCACTATTAATCCAAAATTGAAAGATTTCAGAAAAATACCAAAAATTCACCCTTGGAAAACTTTGATATTCCATTTCCTAAATAAAGGGAAATTTGAAAAGTAAAAATTTATAAAATTTCAAAAATTGGGTATTACTGTTCATAACATCTTTTTTAATGGCTAGTTTGATTGAGCGTGATGTGCTAGAAATCAAAGTTGTGTACATTGCATAATATTTTAATATTAAAAGAGAAGCTACTATGGAATCTTGGGATCATACATTAATCCCTCCTTCAAATAATTTTGTTCTCGATATTTCAAAATTATTACAACATAAAATGATTTGGGTGGTTCTTCATGATAATTTCCTCGGGTTCCCACGTTGCCTCTTCCATCTTATGTTTTATCCATAGATCATTTACAAGACGAGTCATCTGGTTTCTGATCACTTGTTTTCTAGTATTGAGAATCTTGGTAGTCTCTTCACAATAAGGAATATCAGGTTCCAGTTCTAATTCGTCATAGGTGAGTACATGTATTGGGTCTGGCATGTATTTTCTCAACAATGATACATGGAACACGTCATAAACATTAGAGAGACATGGAGAAATTGCCAAACGGTATGCTTCAAACCCAATTAATTATAGAATTGTGAAAGGTCTATTGTACATGGTACTCAATTTACCATTCTAACGAAATCATATAACACCATTCTAGGGGTTTACCTTCAGAAAAACATGATCACCTACATGAAATTCCAAATACTTCCTTCGATTATTAGCATAGCCCTTTTTCCAACATTGACCTGCATTGATCTGGGTCTGGATAATATTCAGCTTTTCCATTGTTTCCCCTACAATTTCTGGGCCTACAAGTTTTATTTCACCAACATCATCCCAAAAATATGGTTTGCAACATCTCATTCCAAATAACACCTCATATGGTGCAATATGAATACTTCAATTGAAGCTATTGTTATAAGAAAATTATACCATAGGTAAATACTATTCCCACATAAATTTACTGTCAAGTGAGAATGATATCACCATGTTTTCTAAGGTTTGAATAGTCTATTATGATTGTCCATCAGTCTGATGGTAATAGGTAGTTCTCAAATGAAGTATAGTATCCAATTATTTCTCTAGACTTTTCTAGAATCTTGATGTAAAATGGGGAACACGATCATAAATTATCGATTGGAGTACATCATGAAGTCTTATAAATTCATTAATATAGAGTATTTCTAGACATTCAATTCATAAATATTCTCTTATAGAAGGAAAATGTTGTAACTTGGTAAGATGATAAATAATGACCCATTTTGTACCATTCCTTCTAGGATTCTTTGGTAGCCCCATGAAAAAGTCCATCGTAATATTATCCCACATCCACTCAGGTATGGGAAGAGGTTTCTTGACTCCTCCAGGATGTGGTCTTCTAGCCTTATCTTGTTGACGCACAATACATCTTGACACATAATCCAAAATCTCCCTCTTCTTGTTGTCCCACAAAAAATGCTCTTTCAAATCTCTATACATCTTAGAAATACCAGGGTTTATAGAGAAAAAAGCTATGAGCAAAATCCAACAATTCCCTTTTTTTAGCAGGTATGATAGGAACACAATTTCTCTTCCAAAATTTCAAACTTTCATATTCATATACGAAGTTAATTAATCTCCCATCATTCACAACATTAATTTTATTTTGAAACTCTTCATTATCAGTCTAAGATCATTTTATTCTTTCTAGTAAAGATGGTTTGAAAATCATTTGAAAATTTATTGATGTTTCACGTACCATGATTATTCCCATATCCATCATTACAAGATCTATGAACATAGGAAACCTTTTAACTCTCATCTTGTTCATAATTAACATATCCTTTCTGCTCAAAGAATCACCTGCCTTGTTTTCCTTTCTTGGGTGGTTGTGTATTGTTTAATCATAATCCTTGAGTAGTTAGATCCATCTCCTTTGCCTCATATTGAGTTTTGGTGAGAAAATAAACTTTAAACTATTGTGATCAGTATATTTATGAAATTTTTTACCATAGAGATATTTTCGACATATAATTATAGAAATGATTATATCTACTAAATCCAGATCATGTGTAGGATAGTCTTGTTCATTATTTTTTAGCTAATGTGATGCATAGGAAATAATTCATTCATTTTTCATAATGACACAACTAAGTCCTTCCATTGAAGAATCACTATAAATAACAAACCCATCATTCCATGATGGTAGAGTTAACATGGGAAAATTGACTAATCTTATATTCAATTCATGAAAACATTCTCCACACTCTTTTTACAAACCAAATTTTCCCCTTTACGAGTGATCTTGGTTAATGGGTTAGCCAATTGAGAAAAATTCTGGACGAAATGATGATAGTAACCTACTAAACCAATAGGACTGCATACCTCAGTTATACTCTTCAGTGCTGGACATTATTGGGTTTCTCTTTTCTTATAAGGATCAACATAGATTCCATCCATAGAGACAAAAATTCCATGAAATGAAATCTCATAATGCCAGAATTCACATTTTTTAAACATCCCATATAATTCATTTATTCTAGTGTATTTCGAATTGTGTGCAAGTGATTTTCATGATCTTCATAGATTTTGGATTATATAAAGATAGCATCAATAAATACCACCAAAAATTTATGAAGATATTCCTAGAAAAATATATTCATTAGATTCATGAAAATAGAGGGTGCATTAGTCATTCCAAAAGGCATTACCGTAAACACATAATTCTCATTCCTAGTTCGAAATGTTGTCTTTGGAATGTCTTCCTTTCTCACGCACAACTGATGGAATCCAAATCAAAGATTATTCCTTGAAATTTTTTGATCTCCATGAAGTTCATTAAATAAATCATCAATGTGAGGTAGGGGATAGTTGTTTTTTATTATTATATAATTGATCTCCATGTAGTTAATGCACAACCTCATAGATCCATCATTATTCATAAGAAAAATAACATGGGTCACACATAAGGAAACACTAGGATGAATAAATTCATTATTAATGAATTCCTCTAGTAGTTTCTATAGTTCCACTAATTCCACAGTGTCCATTCTATAAGGGGTCTTCAGTAAGGGCCTTGAACCAGGAATTAAGCCAATGGAAATCTCAATTTCTCATTATGGAGGATGTCAATGTAAATAATCTGGAAACTCATCAATATTTTCTTTAAAAATAGGCATTTCCTCTATTTTTACATTCTTTTCATCACCCATAATAATTTCACTATCTTCTTCCCCAATAATTGAATTTTGTAGAACTTCTGGCGGTGGATCCAGATTGGAATTAGATGATGATGTTTCTACTCTAATGATAAGAAATTATTTTTCATCATCAAAAATTGTAACTTTTTTCTTCTTTCAATAAATGTTCACATCATGGTCTGAAAGATAATCCATACCCAGGATTATATCAAATTCAATCATGGGTATGACAAAAACATCAGCAGATAAAGCACGTTTATATGATGTAATGGTAACTAATTCACAAAACATTGTTGGAATGACACATCCCTTAGGAGGTTAGACTGACAACTCCTTTGTTAAATAAAATTGAAAATATCTTATTATCTTGGAAAACTAAGAAATGTTAAATAATGCTATTATCTGAAATCAAATATAGCATTAGATAAATTTGAGGAAAATATTAAAGTACATGCCACCACATCCTTATTAGCTTCAACCTCAAATGTAGTGATTACATACGGTTGAGCTTGATACCTTTGAATTTTATAAGGTATGTTTACTTGGAAATCAATACACTCATTTTCCTAATGCCCCATTTCTCTACAATTTTAGCATTAACCATTGAAAACCTCTTTCTTTCCCTTGAAATCACGATCTTGGTGGACTTTTTCTCCACACTTGTAACAAACTCCCATCTCCTTTAGGTAAGTACCATGCTATTTCTTCCCACATTTATTGCACGGTGGACACTAAGCTTTTTCCTTCTTCCACATATTTCCATTTCCTGAGTGTTCAACATATCTCTTCTTCTATTTCTTTTCATTTAAGTCATAAAACTTAGAGAATTCATTTTTTGTCTTGATAGAACTAGAAACAATGTCTTCGTATGATGAGAAGGATTGTGAGACCGATGACCGATTGTAAAATGATTTTAACACATCAAAGTGTCAATAAATATTACTCATCAGGTTATGTATATAATTTGTAGCATACCTTGCTATCCATGTGTTGTTAGCCTCATTCTTTATGACATTATCATCCTCCTGTTGCCTCAGACTATGAAATTTCTATTCCATATCCGCTATATGTTCACGAGAAAAAATATTTTTCTATGAAAAGCTATTTAAACTCCCTACATTCTATATTTTATACTTCTTCATCCTCCATTTGGTTTTGAATTAATGACCACCATTTATCTTCACCTCCTGTGAGGTGATAATATGCTATGTCAAATTTTTTTCCTCTCACTACTCCCCAAAGCATTAAATATTTTTTCTATGAATCATATCTGTTGCTCAGCTATAAATTTATTTGTAGTCCCATTTAATTTTGGTTGTTGTTTCCTCATGAATCGGTCTAACATTGATCCTCCACATTGTGGATCAGTGTTCTCTATATGAGTATTATTATTATTCATAACATGATTGAGTTGTCCCAGTATGGTTATAAGCTCTTCAGCAAAAGATTCATTTCTATCTCCACTATAATTATCTTGATTTGGGGGAAATACCTACATAGATTACCTGCATTGATATTGATTCCATTACTTCCACTAGGTTCTATTTATAAACAATTACATACACTAGATTAGTTTATGAATAATATTACATAATTCCAAATTAGTAAAATACTAACATAAATCGAACAGTTTATGCTTATAATCCATGATCATAAAAAAATTTCATTGAAAAAGTATTTATTCATAAATACTTCATATCTTTTTCTCAGGAAAATTTTAATTATCCTAAGAATATCCCCAGCGAGTGTCGAAACCAAGAGTGCAGCAAGCCCCATTGTCGTGTACCAGGATACACTGAGAAAATCTCGAAACTCCTTTTGGAGTTTTCACTCATATGTAAACCTGTGGCAGAGCTTCCTCTACCTTCTAGTATCCATATAGGGAAGTATTTTCATGGAAAACCCATATAATGTTCACACTAAAAAAATGTTTAGATGTTATTCTGTACTAATACTCAAAGTATATCTAAGGGTAATGTTCTCTAATTAGAGTTTATTTAAATCTGGTTTCAATGTTTTTTACAAAACTTACTATGATACAATATGTAACTCTCTGACCCCATGTATCCAAATTCAGTGAATTATTACATAATATTGGAATGATGACAATATATCACATCTCGAAAGACAAATTAGTTTAGTATCCTTGGAAGTACTAAATACATACTGAAATTTGACATCACATTGTGAAATTGAAAAACAAAATTTTTTCCCCTTTGAACACAATCATAACCCTTAGCCTATTCCTATAAGCTAATCATAATTAAAATCTTTGAATCCTAGGAAAAATAAAACGTAAGAAAGGGGTACACTCAGATTCTCAGTAAGGATAACAATATGACAGAAACCATCATAAATAAGCATTAACATTTAAGGCAATTTATATGACTAAAACACAATCATTTTAAACTTAAAATTCATCATAATATGGAAAAGATAAATAAAATAATTCCATTTAATTTTTTTCATGGATATTCTACAAGTTTAATAATCACATTTAATATCAATATCCAATTTTATAATGGTGGAATGCATAATTTCAGATATCATAACAACACAGTCATGGCCTCATGCCAAGACTACAAATAAATGTTTTTTCAAATCCTTGTGACAGGACCCCAGTTTGTCTCATGATACCTACCAATGCATCAAGGAGATATCCCAGGCTCCACCCATCACTTACTAAGTGCAATGCATTCCTTGTATGAAAATGTTGAAACATAACATAAACATTCATATTAAAAATAGCATGGGAGATGAAAATACATTAACTATAAACAATGAATGGTATAAAAATAACACATCTATAGTAAAAAATATCACAAAACCATAAATACAATATGGAAGATTGTATCATAATAAATGAACTTCCAACAAGTGTTAAATCCATCATGGGATGTTGACATAGATGAAATCAAATCAATTTGAGAGAAATATCTCTTTCTATTTTGAAATCATTTACATGTAATTTTTTTATAAAAGAAATCATTAATTTTGACAATATTCTTATAATCTTGTATTGGATTCTTCAAAGGTGTCATAATGGTAGAAAATAGCTACACCTGCCGTATATGTTAAAAAAACATTCTCACCTTAATTTGTCGAAAAGGCCATAAAGTACCTTGTTTTGAAATTGACGGAAAGATTCCATTAAAAAAAATTATAAATAGTACGAAAATAATATAATTGAAATTATCCCATATTATAGGAAATATTAAAAAATGTTTTGAAATACATTTTCTAGAAACATGAATATGGATGATAAAGATGTCCAACTAGATACTTATGTAAAAACAACCTTGGATAATAAAGATATTGTAAAATTGACCCTTACCTTGTAATTTTCCATGTTAGAGAGTATGGTAAACTCATGTATAATAGTTAAATAATTGTTAATAAATTATACAATAACCACAAACATAAAAATGATATCATATAATTTCCTCTAACATTTCTTTGTTATTAATATTTTAGTAGTATCATTTTTCATGGTGATAACTGATTCATTTCCCTTGATATGTTTTGTCACATTAGTCATGTTTATTATGTATAGGGTGTACTTTATTCATATCCATAATGATAATATGTTATTAAAAATTATTTTTAACCATCAAATTGAAATTTCTCTTTAATGAGTATGATGGGGACAAAATTTGTCCTTTCGTGGAGACAGTAAGTCATACGTACGCATGAGCGACAAAATCATTCTTTTAGTGGTGAAATAATATGTAATTGGATGATATATTTTATATAAATAATCATTAACATGTTATAACTATTATTTAAATCAATTAAACTCATTATTATACCCATAAAATGATAATGGTTTTAAAAAAACTACACCACGACGTGGAGACGGTAAGTCGTACGTATGCACGTATGGTGACTTTTTCATTCGTAGGATGGATATAATAATGAATATGACTTTAAAATATTTATAATAACACCTCATTATGTAGATTTACTGGATTAATTATTTTATTATGGAAGAAACAAATAAATAAGAAGTGGTAGTAGAAAAAAACATGAGAGAGATGATGAAATAATTACCTATTCTTCGATTGATAATTTTTTATTTGATCAAAAGGGATCTTTAGGATTGTTATCTGACCATTTTTAGACCTCTAGGATGAAGTGAAGATAGTTGGTAGGATTTCTTTACATGGTTTAGTGAACCCAAATTGTTTTTGTGTTGTGTAATTAATAGTAGGGGAAGTACCATTTTATAAGAGAGTTGAGGGTCACTTTAGAAAAAGCTTGAACTATTATATTATTATAAAATAATTTTCAGTTTCTAATGGATCATAATGGATTTATTTTGAGGGTAAGGTGGGTATGGGTCAAAAAAATCTCAACCAATAGGTTTTAGAAATGTTTTTCTCACTATATTAACCTTATCTTTTAGAGTTAACTCTTAGATAAGTAGTTTAACATTTACATTGTCATCTTGTATTATTATAATACATGGTTAATAAACATACAATAAAATTGAAATATAACCTCAAGTGGTTAATTAATTACGTATCTAACATTATATAAGTATTTTGGCTGAACCTTAGTTTATTTTTACTATTATATAATTTAAAAAAATAGTATTTATTTTAAAAACGCATTTATGTCAATTTTGACACAATTTAGTATTTGGTTTTTGTGAACTCATAAAAACTTTATCACTTTGAATAGAAATTTTTTTATCCACCCTAACATGTAATATTAACCTATAAAATTTTTCTAATTCATCTAAAGTCTAAATTTAAATTCATTTTAATATTTATAATATCGATTATTTTAATCTTTCATTAATAAGTTAATTACTTCATCATAATTGCATCATAAATAAGTTTAATCATTTAATATCTAAACATTATAAATAAAATACCATGATGTAGGAAATTTTCTATCTTTCTAATGAATATTTATTGTCGAATTTATCTTTTGTATAAGCCTATATTAAAAATGGTTTTGGAATTAAACATTGAATTCAACACTATTAACACTTCATTAAATTAAATAATAATAAATATCGTAATCTAATCCACGTGGATAAAATAGGATCATATTTTATTTGTAAGGTTGATTTTGGTCTATATACACTTATCCAATAGAAATAGGACATGTTTTATGGTAATTATAATATCATTTTTACCATTAATTGAACTATTTAATTTTAACAGTGGTAAATAAATTTCAAAAGTTACTATTAAAAAAAATTATTTTCATCTTATTGAACCACAAGTTACATAATGATTTCATATGTGTCTCTTGTCTTTTTTAAATTCAATTCATAGAAGTGGTAAAATTAGGTTTTCTAAAAATTTACAATTGTGCCAAGAAGGTGGGAAAAAGATGTTAAAAAGTTAATTAATATTTTATATATCTATTTTTATTATAAAATTACTCCAATGAATTACATAGGACTAATATAGGTATTATTTATCTATTTTTACATTAAAATAAATTTAAATAATAATAATTTATAAAATAAAAGTCAGTTTTAAATAATAATACAGGGTGTTTAAATATTAATCAAAAATTGAAGGTTTTTATAAAAATACCAAAAACTCACCGTAATCTAATTTTGATATTATTTTTCCCAATATGAAATCCATTTTGAAAAAAGAAAATGATAAAATTTCAAAAAGTGGGTATTACTATTCATAACTATTTTTTAAACGGTTGGTTCAATTGGTCGTGATGTGCTAGAACTCGATGTTGCGTACAAGGAAAGATATAGTATTATTCAAAGGGAAGTGTGCTATGGAAGCTTGGGGTGTTACATGGTATTCCTGGACCAGTCTCTAGGAATACATCCTCATTCTCACCCACCACTATAGGAAAAAAACTCAAAACATCTACTTCCATGCAACTAAAATTGGTCCATGCAGGAACCCTCTTTCCCTATCATGTGTCTTCCTATGGTTAGTGTAGACCACATTGTATTATTGGTTATAATATTCTGAAATGTACACCACATCTGAATTCTCTCCCAGCACCACTAACATAATCTCCACCCAAAATATTAATCTGTTCCCGTCACTATCTCTTCCCCTGTAGCCCATCAATAGTTTCACTATTATCATGATGAGCTGGGAAATCTCTAGGAAGAATTCCCCTACTATACCTTGAATTTAATTACTTCATTCTTGGAAAATTGGACTCACCCTATGAGGCTTGAGTTGTAGATCCCCTTTCTTGGGACCTCTTCTAGGAAGGTCTCACACATCCAATTCTCTGAGACTGACGTCAGCTCCCCGCCATTCCACTACTGACATCCACTAGCTGTATCTTCTCAACCAAAGGACATTCAACCAAAAAGGTTCACTCTAGAACACTAGGATAAGTATGAATTCATAGAGGAATATTTTTTTTCTCGGATGTCCTTAAACACATATATCTTGGTGTTTTGAGCCCTAAAGCACTAGTAGTATCATATTAATTGAGTACATAGAAGGGTCGGTACACCACTCTTAATACTAGTCTTGTAACAGCCCGAGATTTTATGAAAAATATTCTTTTTAATTTTATTAATGTCTTGTGTTGTACGCTACACCAAAAGGAGCTTGCACAACACGCATCCTTGACTTGCCTTGCATTACACGCAATCGCAACCTTCCTCGATAGCGTGTGTAGTACGCAATACTGAGTTTCACGAAACAACGATATGCTATTAAAATATTATTAAAACTAGCCGTTATGAATATTAATAAACACTTTTTGAAATTTAGAAAATTTATCTCTCAAAATGGACTTCATTTTTGGATTCGGAGTATCAAATTTAGCCTAAGGTGAATTTTTGGTACTTTTCGGATAACTTTCATATTCTGATGAATAGTGAAAATTACTAAATTATAATTAAAAACAACTTTTTAATCGAAATAATTAATAGTGATAAATTATTAATTTGACTGGTTTTAAAGTATATTTAGAATATATTTTTACAATTTAATACAATGTTGGTCATTGGTTGTAATTTCACATTTAAACCAGACATAATCAAGTGTCAATCTTTTGATAGATATTGTTTCTTAAAAACACGCTATTTGTTTTAACAGCGGGATTTAATTATAAAATTAATTAATGCAACTTCTATGTTATGAATTTGGTAAAATAGACTTCATTTTTGAATTCGGAATATGAAATATAGCTTAGGATGAAATTTTGGAATTGTTCTGAAAAACATCAATTTTTGATTAATGGTGAAACTACTAAGTGGTAGTTAAAAAACTGAATTTTTGATAAAACATAATTTTACCGCTTCTGTGAATGGAATTTCAAAAATCCGAGAGACACGGTTGATGTCAGTAAGTAAAATGTGGTTCAATGAGATGAAAATAATTTTTGGTGAATAGTAACTTTTTACTTTTATTTACCACAGTTAAAAGTAAATAGGGTAATTAAGGGTAAGAATGATATTAATATTACCCTAACACATGTCCTAATTCTATTGGACAAGTGTATCTCGACCAAAAACATCCTGAAGTGTAAAATAGTTTCATTTAGGCCCACATGGATTAGATTAGGACATTTATTATTATTTAATTCAAAGAAGAGTTAAAAGAGTTAAAATCAAAGTTTATTTACTAAAACATTTTTAATATAGGGTTGTACATAAGATAAATTCGATTGTAAATATTAATTAGAAATATTTAAAGATTTCCTACATAATGGTATTTTATTTGTAATTTTTAGACATTAAATAATTCAATTTATTTATGACACAATGATGATGTAGTAATTATCTTATTAATGAAATATTGACATAATTGATGTTATAAACACCAAAATAAATGTAATTTTAGACTTTTTATGAATACCACTAATTTAATAGGTTACTATGATATATTAGTGTTGATTTAATCAGCTTGGTTCGAACATATAATTTTGTTATGACTTTCACAAAAATCATATATCAAATAGTGTCAAAATTGACACAAAATAGTTTTTAAATCAAATATTATATTATTAATTGTTATTTTATTCCTAAAAATCTAAGGTTCGGCCAAATTACATATATAAGGATATATATATTAATAATGAACAATTTGGGGTTCTTTTGGCATGTTATAGTAGGTTTATTAACCATATAGTGAAAGAAAAACAAAAAGACATGGTAAAAGTTAAATTATTTAACTTAGAGTTAAATCTAATTGATAAGGTTAAAATAATACCCTAAACATGTCTAAATCCTATTGGTTGATAGTATTTAGACCCATCCCCACCATAGCTTCTAAATAAGACCCTTTGGAACCATTATAAACCGATTTTGACTTTAATATAAAATAATAGTTTAAGAAATTCATAAGGTGCCCCTCTCCTCCCTTATAAAAGGGCACCTCCTCCCCCTCCTCCTCACATCAATTTGAGCACTCAAGCTAGGCCAACCCCAGCCATTTTCTCCTCTCCACTTCCCTAGAATAATCCTAGAGATCCTGGTCTTCTTCAAAGACCAATCTTAGTTCCCTAAGTGGAGGATTTTAAGAAGTGTTCCAAAGAAGAGGTAATATCCATTACCGATCTTTTCAATTTCTTTCTTCTTCAACTTATTCTTCTTTAGTTGTTTAATGATAAAGTAATAACATCAGTATTACTTACATACTGATATGTTATTATAAATATGAAACAACCCTAATTCACCTTCTATCCATCCTATGGAAAAATGAAATCACCGCGCGTGCGTACGTACGGAATACCGTCTCCACGCCGTGGTGTAATCTATTTTCCACCATCACCTTACAAGGATGGGTATAATGGTGTAATGAGTAACTATTTATATTTATTATAAAGTAATATTGATACTGAAATAATATATATATACTTCAATACAGTTCCACGATCATAGGAACGATATCATTACTCGTGCGTACGTACGGAATACCGTCTCCACGATGTGATGTGACTCGTTCTACATGATAATCATTACATAGAAATTATATAAATGAATTGAATGAATAAATATGATATATGTTACACTAATAACATTATGGATATAAGTTATCTATAACCTTAAAGTAAGAATAAGAATTTATTCGGCAAAACACGCATAAGAACAAAATGCAATAAGGACCCGAGTAACAAGTAACAATGAAATATTACTAACAAGAAGCTAAGAATATGACCATATATGATATCATATCAATATGTATGATTCTGGAATAAGTCAATAACATTATTTAAACCATTATACAGGAGCTTCGGACACGTACAAAGCAAATCGGACCTAAGGTAAGGGAAATATCACAATCTCATTTTTATCCGAGATTGTTTATTCGTAAGTATTTACTGGGGTGTATTTTATCATCCACATCCATGTTCCCTCAATATGTAATATTGTTTCCATCCACTTACAATAGTTTAAATCCAATTTTACCCTTCGGTGAATTTTTAGTAAAGCATATGAAAGGAATCTTTTGTCGTTTTTCGTACGAGGTACTTTTTGACTTTTCCGACAAAAGTACCAAGAATGTTTTTTTAACTTATATGGAATGAATGGATTTTTAAAATCATTATTTCCAAGAATCTTCCTTTACAAGTTTTCAAGTTTATTTTTAATCAACTTCTTTTAGTTTGTAATTGTATTACATGTTAAGAAAAGAAAAGTGTTTTTGAAGAAGAAAGGATATTTTCCTCAAGAATGGAGTTCAAGTGTTTTATCAAAATTATTTTCCATCTAAGATAATATAAGTTTCTGTTTTTATCCTTATTATTACATTGATTTGATTATGTTTTGAGGGAATTATTTTTATGAAGTCATTTACCTTATATGATTTGTTTTATGATGTCATGATGTTTCAAGAATCCCATTTTTGTTACATGTGTTATGTGATGATGTATGATTTATGATTATGTGGCACACATAAGAAAGGATTCATTATAAGATGGGTGGGACCTATATCTCCCTCCAATGCATTGGGTAAAGATTTTATATCTCATGAGATAGACATGGCTGGAATGGTAGGTTATACCGGTTCAGTGAAACAGGACTGGAACGAGGGTGACTCGGTTCAGAAAGGGACTTTGTCCACTAAGATAGTCTTGGCAATGAGTCATGACTAACAAGAAATGAATTTCCATGATTATGTGTGCATGCCACAAAGTTTCAAGTTTCATGTTATGATTATGGGGATCTCATTTTCACTTCTATGATTTGTTCCATGTTAAGATATTATGATCTCTTTTGCAGGTTATGATTTTCAAAAAGATATGATATGATTTTTATTTCCTTTATTTTCCCTTGCTGAGCATTTGAGCTCACCCTTTTATGTTTTCTTTTCCCCAGGATATATAGAAAGGTTTTAGGTAAAAAAAATGGAAGACCTTTATGGGAGATATTGAAGATCTTTCACCATGAATAGAAGATTACGTTTCGAGTTTCCAAAGACACTAAACTATTACGATCCTTGTGTGTGTGTTTTTGTTATGTACCAAGTATTCCGCAAAAGTAATGTAATGTCCATGTACATAAAGCTTCGAGTCTCTACAGTTGGTATCAGAGGAAAGGTTTAGTCAACCTTTGGAAACTAGGATGTGAAAACGTTAGTGAGATCCCTAGAGATATTTCTAGGGTATGTCTAGGGATGTCCCTAAGGTTAAGTATACGTATAGGTTATAGTACTAGAATTACGCTAACGATCATAGAATTAAACCTAAGATGTTAGATATTGAAGGTACTCCCCCTTTATTATGTTGTTTTCCCTAGCATGATTTTTGCCTCTCACACTATTCTTTTTGGGTTTTAGACGATGGCTGGAACCCGAAGGAACTGTGTTGATCAATGCAATGGACAATGCAATGATTGTCCTCCTGAACAAACAAATGTTCTGGGAGATGGAGTGAAAAATCTTATTTCTATACTTACACAAGCTATGAATCATTGTGGACTTCCAAATGAGCAGAGAAGGGAACAATATTCTATTGAGTCCTTCATGAGGCAACGTCCACCTTCTTTCAGTGGGTCTTCTGATCCACTTGTTGCTGAACAATGGATTAGTACCACTGAAAAGATATTTTCAGTTCTACAATGTTCTGAGCATGATAAATTCATCTTATCAGTATATCGTTTGGAAGGTGAAGCTGATCAATGGTGGAATCTTATCAAGAAAACGAGGCAAAGAGATGAAATTGAGTCCATGGAATGGGACGAGTTCATGAACTTGTTTTTAAGTAATTACTTCCCTAGTATTCTTCGAACAATGATGGAAAAGGAGTTTCTTGAGATGAAGCAGAAGGATGATGAATCTATTGGTATATACGAAGCAAATTTTACAAGACTTGAAAGGTATGCATCTGGCATTATCATCCAACCTGAAAGTAAAGTTGATCGATTTTTCAGTGGCTTGAAACCAAGTCTTCGAAGGGCATTAGCTATAAGAGACTTTAGTAGCTATGAAGAAATTTTGCGTTGTGCTATCAAGGTAGAAATGGAAGTTGGTGTTACATATCCATCTCATGGTTTTGACAAGAAACGAAAGCTGGATTTCAAGGATAAATCTTAGAATAATGTTGAAAAGAAGATGAATGTTTCCTTATGCACAAACTGTGGAAAAAAGCATGGTGGAGATTGTCTTAAAGGGACTAGAAAATGTTGTAAGTGTGGAAAAGAAGGTCATCGAGCAGCTGAGTGTCGAAGTAATGGAAAAAGGTTTTCTAATGATGTGAATAAAGCAAACACTGCAGAGAACGCACCCCCAACACTTCAATGCTTCAAGTGAAAGGAAATGGTGCATTATGCTAATAAATTCCCTAATCCAAGGGTTAGTGATGATCAACATGAGAAACCACTGAAGGCAAAGGTCAAAGGAAAGACACATGCAATCACTATTGGCGATGTTGAATATGACAACGATGTGGTGGAATGATTAAGTGTTTATGTAATGAGATTCCAAAATAATATTGTATCATGGAGTATTGGAATATTTATGTAATGTGGTGTTAAAAGTGATTGAGATATTTTTGGAAATAAGATGATATGCGCATAGTGAAGGGAAAATTAGAAAATGAAATGTTTAACAGTATTCATGAGCTCATGACTGATATAAGGACTATGTGATATCATGGTATATAGAATTTTGAGGATTTTGGTATGTGGAAAGTGTTAAATTTAAACTGCATTCATGTTTTCACTAAGGTATTCAAGAGAATACATGATTAAGGACTTTGAATGTTTGGAATGTGACCAAAAAACATATCTTATGATATATGGGGATCAACGATGGTGTTAAATATCTGGTAATCGTTTTCACTATGTTATGAGAGTGGACTGCAGTATTATGGATAAGCCTAAAGATTGGAATGGATTATGTTGGACATAAGTTAGTATTGTTTAAGGATAGAAGTTTTCTCGATATTATTGATGGGATGTTATAGTAATATAGTTTTAGAAAAAGGACAACCTGCAGGACGGGTGACAACCCATCGCGTCGGACAAGGATGTTGGAATCGAACCCACAACCGAAGTGCGACTGGCATTTATCACCTACCACTGGCCTACAGGAAGTCCCTGTTTATTAGAAACTAGTTTTATTATATTAATCAGTATGATATATGAAGTATAAAGTCCATTTTAGGAACCATATATGATTAATCTCACTATAGATCGATTTATGTATATAATTTTTGCTAACCTTTTGTTTGAGACAGATGGAATGAACCATCATTCTATCACATGATCTGTTAACACTTCACGAATAACAAATTCAACTTAATTTATTTAAGAGATGAAGTAGAAATTGTTAAAGTCATGAACAACAGTGAGATTGAACCAAAATAAAGTATGTATTTATTCTAATTCAAATTCTTTAACTTTAGGGAAACGATCTTGAAAACCAAAAATGTTGTCTTAGTGATCTTATATCTGATGAATCAGATGGTACCTTAGATCGTCAAAAATTTATGGCTTTGTGATTGATGTCTTTTCCATAGCCATGTTCTCTACCACTCTCCATCAGAACATGATGGTTAGGTTTCTCTTCCATATCCATATTTTCACCTATGTGGAAACCCAGTGATTAGTTTATTTGGGTAACCGTTATGTTTCATACTTTTGTTTTTAAAGATTGGTTTTGATATTCCTTTTTACGATGTGGGTTTCTAATAAAGAAACTTTCGAATAGTAAACCATTTATAACCCCGACGAATTTTGAGGGCGAAATTCATTTTAAGGGGGGTAGAATGTAACAGCCCGAGATTTTATGAAAAATATTCTTTTTATTTTTATTAATGTCTTGTGTTGTACGCTACACCAAAAGGTGCTTGCACAACACGCATCCTTGACTTGCCTTGCATTACACGCAATCGCAACCTTCCTCGATAGCGTGTGTAGTACGCAATACTGAGTTTCACGAAACAACGATATGCTATTAAAATATTATTAAAACTAGACGTTATGAATAGTAATAACCACTTTTTAAATTTTAGAAAATTTATCTCTCAAAATGGAATTCATTTTTGGATTCGGAGTATCGAATTTAGCCTAAGGTGAAATTTTGGTACTTTTCGGATAACTTTCATATTCTGATGAATAGTGAAAATTACTAAATTATAATTAAAAACAACTTTTTAATCGAAATAATTAATAGTGATAAATTATTAATTTGAGTGGTTTTAAAGTATATTTAGAATATATTTTTACAATTTAATACAATGTTGTTCATTGGTTGTATTTTCACATTTAAACCAGACATAATCAAGTGTCAATCTTTTGATATATATTGTTTCTTAAAAACACGCTATTTGTTTTAACAGCGGGATTTAATTATAAAATTAATTAATGAAAATTCTATGTTATGAAATTGTTAAAATAGACTTCATTTTTGAATTCGGAATATGAAATATAGCTTAGGATGAAATTTTGGCATTGTTCTGAAAAACATCAATTTTTGATGAATAGTGAAACTACTAAGTGGTAGTTAAAAAACTGAATTTTTCATAAAACATAATTTTACCGCTTCTGTGAATGGAATTTCAAAAATCCGAGAGACACGGTTGATGTCAGTAAGTAAAATTTGGTTCAATGAGATGAAAATAATTTTTGCTGAATAATAACTTTTTACTTTTATTTACCACGGTTAAAAGTAAATAGGGTAATTAAGGGTAAGAATGATATTAATATTACCCTAACACATGTCCTAATTCTATTGGACAAGTTTATCTCGACCAAAAACAACCTTAAGTATAAACTATTATCATTTAGGCCCACTTGGATTAGATTAGGACATTTATTATTATTTAATTCAAAGAAGAGTTAAAAGAGTTAAAATCAAAGTTTATTTACTAAAACATTTTTAATATAGGGTTGTACATAAGATAAATTCGATTGTAAATATTAATTAGAAAGATAAAAATATTTCCTACATAATGGTATTTTATTTGTAATTTTTAGACATTAAATAATTCAATTTATTTATGACACAATGATGATGCAGTAATTATCTTATTAATGAAATATTGACATAATTGATGTTATAAAAATCAAAATAAATGTAATTTGAGGCTTTTTATGAATTCCAATAATTTTATAGGTTACTATGATATATTAGTGTTGATTTAAGCAGCTTGTTTCGATCATATAATTCTGTTATGAATTTCACAAAAATCATATATCAAATAGTGTCAAAATTGACACAAAATAGTTTTTAAATCAAATATTAAATTATTAATTGTTATATTATTCCTAAAAATCTAATGTTCAGCCAAATGACATAGATAAGGATATATATATTAATAATAAACAATTTGGGGTTCGTTTGGCATGTTATAGTAAGTTTATTAACCATATAGTGAAAGAAAAACAAAAAGACATGGTAAAAGTTAAATTATTTAACTTAGAGTTAAATCTAATTGATATGGTTAAAATAATACCCTAAACTTGTCTAAATCCTATTGGTTGATAGTATTTCGACCCCTCCCCACCTTATCTTCGAAATAAGACCCTTTGGAGCCATTATAAACCGATTTTGACTTTAATATAAAATAATATTTTGAGATATTCCTAAGGTGCCCCTCTCCTCCCTTATAAAAGGGCACCTCCTCCCCCTCCTCCTCACACCAATTTGAGCACTGATGCTCGGCCAAACCCTGCCATTTTCTCCTATCCACTTCCCTAGAATAATCCTAGAGTTACTGTTCTTCTTCAAAGACCAATCTTAGTTCCCTAAGTGGAGGATTCAAAGAACCGTTCCAAAGAAGAGGTAATATCCATTACCGATCTTTTCAATTTCTTTCTTCTTCAACTTCTTCTTCTTTATTTGTTTCATGATAAAGTAATAACATCAGTATTACTTACATACTGATATGTTATTATAAAAATGAAACAACCCTAATTCACCTTCTATCCATCCTACGGAAAAATGAAATCACCGCGCGTGCGTACGTACGGAATACCGTCTCCACGCCGTGGTGTAATCTATTTTCCACCATCACCTTACAAGGATGGGTATAATGGTGTAATGAGTAACTATTTATAATTATTATAAATTAATATTGATACTGAAATAATATATATATACTCCAATACAGTTCCACGATCATAGGAACGATATCATCACTCGTGCGTACGTACGGAATACCATCTCCACGATGTGATGCGACTCGTTCTACATGATAATCATTACATAGTAATTATATAAATGAATTGAATGAATAAATATGATATATGTTACACTAATACCATTCTGGATATAAGGTATCTATAACCTTAAAATAATAATAAGAATTTATTCGGCAAAACACGCATAAGAACAAAAGGCAATAAGGACCCGAGTAACAAGTAACAATGAAATATTACTAACAAGAAGCTAAGAATATGACCATATATGATATCATATCAATATGTATGATTCTGGAATAAGTCAATAACATTATTTAAACCATTATACAGGAGCTTTGGACACGTACAAAGCAAATCGGACCTAAGGTAAGGGAAATATCACAATATCATTTTTATCCGAGATTGTTTATTCGTAAGTATTTACTAGGGTGTATTTTATCATCCACATCCATGTTCCCTCAATATGTAATATTGTTTCCATCCAATAACAATAGTTTAAATCCAATTTTACCCTTCGGTGAATTTTTAGTAAAGAATATGAAAGGAATATTTTGTCGTTTTTTCGTATGAGGTACTTTTTGACTTTTCCGACAAAAGTACCAAGAATGTTTTTTTAACTTATATGGAATGAATGGATTTTTAAAAACATTATTTCCAAGAATCTTCCTTTACAAGTTTTCAAGTTTATTTTTAATCAACTTCTTTTAGTTTATAATTGTGTGACATGCTAAGAAATGAAAAGTGTTTTTGAAGAAGAAAGGATATTTTCCTCAAGAATAGAGCTCAAGTGTTTTATCAAAATTATTTTCCATCTAAGATAATATAAGGTTATGTTATTATCCCTATTATTACATTGATTTGATTATGTTTTGAGGGAATTATTTTTATGAAGTCATTTACCTTATATGATTTGTTTTATGATGTCATGATGTTTCAAGAATCTCATTTTTGTTACATGTGTTATGCGATGATGTATGATTTATGATTATGTGGCACACATATGAAAGGATTCATTATAAGATGGGTGGGACCTATATCTCCCTCCAATGCATTGGGTAAAGATTTTATATCTCATGAGATAGACATGGCTGGAACGGTAGGTTATACCGGTTCAGTGAAACAGGACTGGAACGAGGGTGACTCGGTTCAGAAATGGACTTTGTCCACTAAGATAGTCTTGGCAATGAGTCATTACTAACAAGAAATGATTTTCCATGATTATGTGTGCATGCCACAAAGTTTCAGGTTTCATTTTATGATTATGGGGATCTCATTTTCACTTCTATGATTTGTTCCATGTTAAGATATTATGATCTCTTTTGCAGGTTATGATTTTAAAAAAGATATGATATGATTTTTATTTCCTTTATTTGCCCTTGCTGAGCATTTGAGCTCACCCTTTTATGTTTTCTTTTCCCCAGGTCAGGAAGATGGATATTAAGTAGAATATTCTAAAGGGACCCTAGATATGATGAAATAAATGGGAGACACTGTAGAAGATTTATGAACCAGTTGTTTCTGTTTCCCAGTTTCTAAAGACACTATACCTATACGGTCCTTTGTGGTTTTGTCATATGTTGTAATAAGTGTGCTTCAATTTTAAAGTATTAACAATGTATGTAAAGTATGGGTCGTTATATGTCTTCCAACATGTCATCTTGTTGAAGCATTAGAAGCTCATGGGAAGAAATTTCCCCTTGTGTTTATGGAATGTTCCCTTCCTCTGGTAATGTTTCTCATGATCTGACTATGGAATAGTCACCTCATCATATGATCAATAATCTTAACCCTACCATCACACATCTGATCCGCGTAGTAGGCTCACTAAGATGACCACCATCGGATCAAATGGTTCCCTCACTATATGGAAAACTCATCCACCATATCACGCCAGTACATAGTGCCTGTGATTCAATCTCTCCTCATAACATTAGGGGTCTCTAATGGTGAAAATTGTGTAAGGAACTGAGCCTACATGTGTCCTCTCCCATTAGCAGTTGTAGTAATTACGGACCAACATGTGGTGGAAAAGCTGGGACATCGCCCGATGGTGCCATCTTGGGCAACGATCCATGTACCAATGCCTCATCACTCTATGGACCATCCTCATGTTCACATAATGGAATCCTGGATGGATTTATGTATGGAGGCATCATGAAAGAGATCAATATGAATCATGATTAATATATTATACATTTTCAACTGATGCTAACTCAGAAATATCATGAGAAAAAATTCAAAGATGAATTCAATAAATGTTTTCATTTACTATGTCGGAAAGTAGAATTCAGGGTCCTCATTTTCGGATACGTTGGTCACTACACCATCACTTGAATCCCTAGCTAGAATGTTGAACTCGACACAAATAACACTAATTTACCATAAAAATTTACAGACTTTTAGATCTTATAGTAGAACCTACCTCCCTCTGATACCACTTTGTCATGACCTGTACCCTAGGGCCCATTTCGTGACTACCCGAAGTCAGAATTCCATAGGATAAGGGTGGATATTATCAATGTGTAGGAAAATAAAAAAATGGAATGCATTGACTTTAAACCCATACACATGCACAATGGTCAAACTGCGTAATGTAAACACAAAGTAAACGAAAACTCTCACTGAGTCTACTATTGAGAGTATATTACAAAATAAATGTATTAGAGGGTTAATTGAAAACTGAAACCACAATAGAATGTACAAATTCCACCGTCTATCTATTCGAGACCATCCTTGAAGGGTTGGTGAAGGGTAAATTCCTGTAGCCATAGTAGAATGCCCTTTTGTCCCATTTCACTATGCACCACCTGGTCTCAAACTACCAAGGTCTCCATAAAAGTGTTGATCACCTGAACGACACATGACACATATGGGTGAGGCCCATGAAGGGGTGAGTAACGAAACACATAGTAAGGACCCCAAACCACAATGGAATGACCACAAAGAAAGACCAAAAGGAATATACTACAAAGAAATACCACAATGAAAAGATCACAAAGAAATACCACAAATCAAAGAGAGATCAAACTAGGAATAAATCAAAGAATATATAGTATGATTATTAGTCGTAAAGTAGAATCATCTTTTACTATTAAGGGATGCATCCCTTATGATTCACTGAGTTCCACTCGGTTACTGAATCACTTTGGTCGGCTTGGCTACAGGGTACCGGACCACTGAGGACTTATCGGCAATTGGACCATTAAGGTAAACTTGGATGATGGACTGCTGAGGTCCTCTTGGATCTTGGACAACTTAGTTCCTATTAGCTTCTAGGACACTAAGGTTTTCATGGCTGCTAAACCACTATGTTATACTTAGATGATAGACCACTGAGGTCTGATCTGTTGTCGGATGACTAAGGACCGCTTGGCTACTGGACCACTGTGGTCCACTCGACTGGTACACCATGGAGGACAGCTCGGCTACTGGACCACTGAGGTCTGCTCGACAGCTATACAACCGAGTTCTTCTCTATTCCTAGACAACTAAGGTGTGATTTGAAACTGGACCACCACGTTCATTCTCATCATATCCTTTGTGTCACATCCATCTGAAGGATTCCCGCCCTCCAACGAACTTTATTCTAGGAAAATATACTCCTCAAGACATGATTTGTATCTTAACTTCCATGGAAAATCACACATATTATACCAAAAATGATCATCTCATTGCAAGGGTCCCAAGGAAATCACATCAATCGGGCGCTTGGTCTAAAAGATATTGGCGTTTTAGTAAACATGGTTCGGTTTCTTCCAGGAACATTCTGACATGGTAAGGTAAAACCGACCAACCCGGTATGGGGGTCCCACATGTCCCGACCCATTTTCGCTATACCGAACGAACCCGTTTCATGTTTGAGCCGACCTGGTGTGGCTTGGAATAGTGCCCAGGCCAATTGGACCTTAATTGACCAGGCCCAGTCCAGCCGTGGGTCTAGCCCGCCAGGTCACCAGGTGACCAGGTTTACATTATCCGGTATGGTCCCACTTAATCAGACCAATTTATTTCTATCTGGGACATAGTGCATCCATTTTAACTCCACCATCCTGACCCAATGTCGGGTCAGGATTGTTAGTCTAGCCCGGCCCACTGGGCGGGCCTGTCCAATCCACCTGGGACATGATAGGTGTTGTATCCCTACTCTGCTGATTTTGATAGACATAGCCTCACCCCCCTATACCATGTCATCAAAACACGACCTATGACGACGCGAGATAATCCTACGTCTAGTTGGGTCCTCCACACGTGGTATTTCGACCGGAAGCCGCCACCTGTAGATGGGGTGCTCTGCCACATCCCCCCCCACCCCCCACCCCAATGCGGCTCGGCCTGGCCGTGACCCTCATCGCCACCCATGGTTGTTCCACCATGTGTCATTTTCTCTATCGGCTATATAGTTGGTGCCCTCGGCTACCGGGTGGCCACTCTTCTACGCACAACTGAAAGCACTCCTTCCGCGGGCCGCCACTGTCAGTTTGGTTGTCCAATTTCCATTAAAAAGCACGTATCAATCCCCATCTTTCCGCCTTTAAATAAATTCCATCATGTCTACCTTGTTATCGCTCCAAGGGTTGGGTCGTCCTCAGAACCTCTCAGAAAAACCAAATGCGACCTAGTTGGTCCGTCAGAGAAGAACAATAGGGGAGAGAGAGGGGATCAACAAAAACACCCAATGATCAATCCGGGACTTTTTTCATTTTTTCTGAATCTATTCTTGACTTTGGTGTCACAAAGAATAATTATATCCCTATTATTTTTAATCCCCAACATCAACCTTCAATATTTATTCGAAATCCCACAGAATGAAACCATCAATAGAACAACTAGTTAGTGATTTGATCCACATTATTCGTTTAGAAGGAAAGAAAATGGGAACAATAATCACAAAGATTTAAAACCATATATTGGAAAACAATGGTTGGTAGATTATGATCGTTATTTGTTGTCTTTCGATCACCAGTCTCAAATAGGCTCTCCAATATGTCATCCGTATGTTCGGATTCATCATCATTCATTGTTGGAGAGGTGTCCTTTGTCGTTCATCAAAAGTGATCCTCTAGTGATTCAGAGTGATTTGAAAAATCCCACTCTCACCCTAAATTCATGTTGTCCCATTAAATGGAGAGAACTTTTCACATCATTTCGGTTATGTTGAGTCTCCCAGTTACACTATTTCAATTATAAAGTCTCATTTATCTTATATTGCTTTGTAGAATCGTTGATCTATTTCATTTATGGAATGAAATCATCGAATCATCTCTTCATTGTAGTGAAATAACATCAAAATAAATAAACATTTTATGATTACTTTATTTTTTCTTAGAACGTCCAAAAAATAACTTCTTTCTCGACGAGCACTGGTCAAGGTTAAGCCCAACATAACAAGAACATTTCATTATGAACTCAATGGTGGTATCATATTTGTAATATTATTTACCATTTGTATGTTATGTGTATTTTAAAATAAAATAATTTATCATTAAATTATAATATTTATGGTTACATCCAAGAAACCAACATTCGTAGATGGCCTGTTTTGGACGATGTGAGGCTTTGCCTATGGAAAGAAAACCCTCACAACTCAATAGTTCTCTTGGATTTCCAATACTTGTTACCATTTATGAGTAATAAGGATTTGAAAATAAAATATTCTTTATTCAACTATGTTTTTTTTAGCCAAAAACTACATTCCATTGTTTCCCTGGGCTGACAAATGTTGTGCTCAGCCTAAGGAAAGCATACGCTCACGAGCTCAACGATGGTCTCTAATTTTCAATCCAAGTCACCAGTGGTTAGTTATATGGATTTGGAAATTAAAATGATTCTATTTAATTATTTTATTTATATTTATTCCATTTTTGGGTTTTCTCAATGGAGGCCCGCACTAACTATACGTAAATCACACCTAGGTTAATCCCGCCATCATGAATGCAATTGAGCCCTTAGATTTCTGAACTAGGCACCAACTTATAATTTATTCGACTTTTTTAGGAATAATACTTAGGTGTTCTATTTAAAACATAACATTTTTCGATGGATCATCATAGGCACTTCGGTCCACTGAATTTTATGCTCCCTCTATTCTTTGTCTCAACATAATCATATATAATTTTCAAAACAATTACATGGAATTCTAGTACAATACAGTGTGTTCCCCCTAGCTGTTGGGCTAGGATTTTTTGAAGAATTAATGATCTCATGTTATGTGACCCCGGTCTCATGATTTTTAGGGATTTGTTTACACAATATGTACTTTAGAGAGTTAGGGAAATGTAAAAAAGTACATAACCAGATGCCATGTAGTGTACTTGTACACAGACCCATCTTGGTGTACATAGATCGGTACACTGACATGGCCCCGTTAAAAGAAAATGGGAAAGGGAAATATGATGGATAGCAAGTGTCTCTAAAAACGGTGTAATACTTCTACAAACCATGTATATTCAGACTACATGTCTTTTGAGGCTCTTCCAAAAGGGTAAGCATGGGGATAGTTAGACATGATGAGTACTCCCTGGTACATTCTTTTTACCCACTACAAGAGTTCTTCTGCCTCTTCTTTTTCAAAGTGTGGAATTTTTCATGATGTGTGTGTGATTCCATTGGTCCATTATATCGATTGTACAAAGCATCATTTCATCTATATCTCATGATTTTGATCCCCTCAGAGGCTGGGTCTTAGGTAGAGTTGTGTTGTCCCTCTGTGGGATTATAGAGTGATCGTCTATCATCTGTATTTTAACTATGTGGATTTTTATGTATCATTGTTACCTAACTATGAAGAGGGATGATCATACATACCCGATGATTTGTTAGTAGGGTTTTTGGAAGTGTTGGCATATGATCACCTATGACTATTGTTGCTCCAGATTCGGTTCATTGTGTCCACTAGTAGTCTTGGTTGTGCCCACCTATCTGTGTGTAGGGGACTTTATAGACCAATGTTCATTAATTGGGTGGGTCGTAATGAATTAGTCATCTTTTATGATAGTATCCAGTGATAGAATGGATCGTGGATTGGATTATCCCAATAAGAGCATTACTTTGAGAAGAATCCTATGGAAATAATTTTTTTTATGATTGCATGATGGTGATGTGTCTTTTATATGTATATCTGGGTTCCTCTGTTATAAATTGAATGATATATACTTTATTGATATCTATATACATAGTTCTTATAATGACCCAATGTTTTATGAATGTAATCCACTTCTTATAATCATGCGATATTATAGAATCAAATTAAATCACACTAGGGATCTAAATGCCACATCATTGTTAAATGAAGTACTAAATTCTATGTGGCCATTGAACATAATTTTTACCAATTTGTGATTTTAATTTTGAAAATATGATATACACGAATGTGATCAGTATGATATCTGGAGTCTGATTGGACTAACCAAATTTTTGATTAATAGTAATATACCCTTATGAATTGTAAAGCTACCCTTATGAATAGTAATATAACCATTATGAATAGTAAATTAGCTATCTGAATAAGAACCGTACCAATGATAGTATTAATAGAATTACTCTATCCTGTAAGTTAAAATATGATATAATTATCTTATAGTGTTAGTATTTTTGTAAGACATGATTATTAAATGATTAATTTAATATTTTATTTTCATAAAATGTATTCATAAATAAGTATTCTAATTTATTATGATTATATGATATTTTTTGAGACCATAATTAAAATTTCAAAGTGTTAGAACATCATTTTTAAAATTTATACTTTAATTTTTTATGTTAAATTATAATGTAATTAAAATTAAAATTACTCATATTTAGAAAATTATTTTCATAAATTAGTGTTCAACTTTTAAATCTAATCATCTGAAAATGGTCATATTGAATTTTTCAGTGTTATATGAAATACCTATATTTAGACATAGAATCATCACAATTTCTTGTCTTGGGGGAAATTAATAAACTAATGGATTAAATATTGAGAAAACACCACTCCCCTCCACTACAAATAATACACCTCACAACCTCATTTCCTCACACTTATCAAGATTCAATCATTATCTAAGTTTTAGCCAAACAACTTATTTATCCCCCCATGTCTAGGAGAACGTGGTCTCATCCAAGGTCAAATAGTTGTTTATCTGAGGTGGATTTCAAGTGGATAATGTAAGTGGTAAATTTTCTCCCTCTTTTAATTCATATTCCATTAAAATTTCATTTCATTTATTCTCTCATCCTAAATTTACTTTATCCAAATGTCATGACTACTCCAATAAAATCAATATACCAGTATTCTATCATGTTATTGAATATTATTCATTATACTCCTATCTCTCTCTTTCTCTTTATAAAAATCAAATCATCACCTGTGATTTCTTAATTTATCGACATCAAGGGGGATGCTCTTCCATTATCAATCAATGCCTTAATTGGTGTTAAAAGCCAATTAAATTGGGGAAAATAGAATCTAAATTGAATGTTTTAACCACTTTTATGTTCTTGAAAAAAAATTATATACATTGTTCAAGATGATTAAAAAAATATGTCTGATGTGATCAAAAAGTGTCAAAATTAACTGAAAACACTCATCATTAAATTTCATCTAATGATTCTTCATAATAATATATTAAAAAATTCATTATAATATCATTTAAAATCTAATATGATCATTATTTCCGTGTAATATAAATTATGTATGTTTAACCATGTTTTACCAGAACATCCATTCATGTGTACAAGTGAACCATTCATGAAAACTATGAAAAAGAACACTCTCGAACAATGAATGTAAACTCCAAAAATCATCTAGTGTGCCATAAAGTAACTTAATGAAACCATAATGAACCATATTCTTGCATAAAAGGTTATCTAATTTTTTATTAATAAATCTAATGTGATTATATTGGAAAATAGAGTGACGAAATCATTTGGACACTAGCTAAGGGGAATTCTCGAACCAAACCTTCTTTCATTTGGGCCTCCCTATTTCACTCCTTTTTCAGTATGGTTATTCCATATAAATAATTTATTCATCATTATATTTCCTTCTCGGGGAGTGACATGTTTTTCATAGCAGTTTATGTAAAACACAATGTTTTCCAAAAGAACACTTCTTTCAAAACAACAACTTTTTATTCTCACTCAATGTTTACAGTTCGTGTATCATGTTTGTTATTCGACCATTCATTTGGGAACACAAATTTTATGCTGGTATGATTCATGAAAAAAACCCCATTCCTTTCAATTGGTTATTTATGACCAAGATTGATGTACATTCTATGTGTCATGCATGATAATGTTAATGTTGTGATGTGATGGGTCCTCCTAGAATTATATATTTCACCAATGCATTGGGTAATGTGAAGAATCTGAAGAGTAAAAGTGAAATATGAGTTTACATGATAAAAGATTCATTCACAACTATGTGTTGTAGTTAACCACTATGACATAATGGTTCATTCTTATTCTTTACCACATTCCATTCTATTGTCTATTTCGCCCTCCCATGATTATACTAATGATGTTATGACTATGCTCACAACAAATTATATTAATTCATGATATTTTCAATCATCTTACTAGGATTCTATCTCACCACTTTTTATGTTTATCTTTAAGAGAATACATGTACTACGGAGTACACACAGGACAATAAGATGCTATAGAAGAGGGATTTAAATAAATCTTTATGCTTTATGTTCTAAATGTTATGTATTGTCCAATTTTTCCCAAGACACTAAACCTTTGGATCCCTATTTTGTAAATTTTTTATATTTTTTTACATTAAAATGATGTAAAGGTATCATAAGAAATTTTTTGACACTAGAGTTGGTATCAGAGGCATGATTTAGTTAAATTGGGAATTAGGATTAGAGAACTATAGTGATGAACCATGTATGAGAATAACTATATAAAACTACACAAAAAAATTTATAAACATTGATATATTATAAGATATGATATAAATGTTAATTACACAGAGGAATAATTTATTTATTCATGTCATTATGAATTATGTTTTCTTCTAAAACTTCTATTTTAGAAAATGATGGGAACAAAGAGAATCCAGGACAACAACCTGTTTGAGGGACAATGTAGTGATTTCCCAAATGACATCCCCAATACTTTGGGAGGTGCAGATAAAAAAATTGTACCAATTCTTACTCAACTCTCTCAGGTTATGAAAATTAACCTGAACAATGGGGAATTTCTCCTTCACTTAAGAGGGTGAAATTGGCTATTGAGTGTATTATGTGGAACTGACCACCGACGTTCAGTAGGTATTCTGATCCAATACTTTTGGAAGAATGGGTAATCTCCATAGAGAAGATATTTTCTGTACATGATTTTTCTAAGATGGAGAAGGTAAATATGTCTATTTATCGTATATAGGGAGAGGCCAACAAATGGTGGGATTTGATTAAAAACAATATGGTGAGGGATGAAATTAAAGAGATGGAGTGGGAATACTTTAAGATAATGTTTCATAACAAGTATTTCCCACAAAATCTTTGTACAAAAATGAAAAGTGAGTAAATAGAGCTCCAGAAAATAGAAGGACAATTTATCACTTACTATGTGGAAAATATCAAAGCTCATGAAAGGTATTCTTCGGTAATTGTTACCAACAATGATAGAAAAAATGATAGATTATTTATTGGACTAAAACCAAATATTTTAAAGGCCCATGAAATTGGTGACAATGGCGGTTATGGAGAAGTCTATCAATATGATCTCAAAGTGGAAATGGAGTTTGGAGAATGGTCTAATGGGTATGGTGATAAGAAATGAAATATGAAGTTTCATACTTGATCACCTAATGAGAAAGGTAAAAAACTCAACAACCCACATGCAAAAATGTGGGAAGAAGCCGCATGGTAATTTCCATAAAGGGACTAGGAAATTCTTAAACTGTGGGAATGATGGCCACAAAGATCATTAATGTAAAATAGAGATGTTATGGTAGTTTAATGTGGTGGAGTAAAAGATAGCACCACCCAAGGTCTAATGCAACAACTGTTGGGAGTATGGTCATTATGCAAGCCAGTGTAATGAACCACTATTCCTTAAGGGTAATTAGTGTCAACATCCACCAAATCCAAAGGAAAATTGAAGTTATATTCCATAACTACTATGGAGGTTGATCATGAAAATTATGGTATACAAGGTACAATTCATATTCACATAATAATGGAAAATGTGTAATTTGATTCTGGGTCTATGGATTCCTTTATATCTCACTAATTTTCTAGAACTATTGAATCAACACCCCAAAACCATGAAGTACAAATATCTATAGAAACATATAGTGGTGAAATCATTTCAATCCATGTGATGCGCTCCTCCCATATTAGCATATATGTGAATATTCTTCCAAATAATCTCATAATACATTCCATGGTAGAATTTGACACTATAATAGGGATGGATTGGATCCTGTTATATAGAGAACACATCAAATTTATGTAAAATGAAATATCATTTCATATTAAAATCCATCACAAGCTCATATAAAAATTCAAATAAGATCATCAAACACCTTTGAATACCCCTTCTACAGTGTGGGTGTTGATTCCTAGTGAGGAAGCATTCCTAACTCAAATGGTTGAGTCAAAGGCAATTCCAACCTAGAGAAAATTCCCATCATGAAGGAATTAAGTGATGTATTTTATAAAGAGTTACTTGAACTTCCACCGGATCTCGAGGTATTGTTTCAAATAGAACACATACTAGGAGCTAATATTGTGTTATGATTCCATATACGATGGCTCCTATCCAAATGGAGGAGTTAAGGAAGCAGCTGCAAGAGAATTTGGATAAAGGGTTCATATTCCATAGTGAATCACATTAGAGTCCACCAGTGCAATTTGTGAAGAAGAATGATGGATCAATTCTATTGTGTACTATTTGTTGGGAACTCAACAAGATCACCATAAAGAGCTTGTATCATCCCCCAAGGATTGGAGACTTTTTTGATCAACTATGAGGATCTCAGTATTTCTCAAAGGTGGATCTTTGTTCTAGATATCATTAGCTAAAGGTGGAGAAGGATGATATAATGAACACTTCCATCTCAATAGGGTATGTGCACTGTGAGAATACATTGATTCCCTTTAGATATACTATTTCCCCAGTAATCCTCATGGATTTGATGAATAGAGTCTTTATACATTACCTCGAATATTTCTTGTAGTGTTTATTAATGAAATTCTCATCTACTCTAATAGTAAAGAAGATCATTAAAAATATATAAGGCTTGTATATGAGACATTGATAAAGGAGATGTTGTACGCCATGTTATTAAAGTGATACTTTTCAATGATGCATGTCATATTATTGGGCCATGAGAACATATGTGAGAGAATTTATGCTGACCCTTAAAAAATGAAATTGAGGAATGGAATAGACCCACTAGTGTAACATAAATCCATAGTTTTCTTAGATTATCTAGTTACTATCGATGTTTTTTGAGAATCTCTAACTATTTTCCAACTCTATGTCTATGTTAACAATGAAACGGGTAAATTATGTAAGTATGGAAGAATATGAGGAAATCTTCAAGGATATAAAGTGAAATCAGGTCACATAACATATACTCCCATTACCAAAATGTGAAAAACATTTTGTGATATACAGTGATGTTCCCAGGAAATTATTGGGTTGTGTACTCATGAAAAATGATAATGTGATAGCATATGACACATAATTTTTGAAGATCCATGAGTATAACTACCTGATAAATGATCTAGAGAGTGTAGGGTTGATTTTCAGATATAAAATATGGTGGCGCTACCTTCATGGTGAGAATTGTGAATCATATACCAATCACATGATCCTAAATTATATATTCACACAAAATTGATTAACATCCATCAAAGGATATGGTTATATCTAATAAAATACTATGATTTCTCTGTTCATTGTCATCGTGGAAAGGCAAATAATATTTCTAAAGATCTTAAGAGAAAATAGCCACCTACTATATCCATGATGGAGACTGAGAAAGACCCTATATTTATGGATTTGCAAAGGATGGATCTTTAAATCATAAGTGTAGGGAATACATCCTAACAATCACTAATTATTTCCCAACCATTAATCCATTGTAATATTAAGGAGGAACAACGGGATTATTTTGATTTACAAACTAAGGTGAATTCATTAAATTAAGGGATGCTACAAGAGGTCCATATTGATGATAATGTTGTGATTCGGTTTGGAACGCGTCTTTATGTACCGTAATATCCAGGGATAAAGAATGATCTTCTTGATAATTCACATTGCCCACCTTTCCCTATCCATCACGATAACACCATGATGTACAGTGATCTCTGAGAACACTTCTGGTGGCACAACATAAATAAGGAGTTTTTTGATTTTATCTCAAGGTGATTGATATGTCAATAAGTTATGGTAGAGTGAAGTATGTACAAAGGAATTATGAAACCATTGCCTATACCCATATTGAATTGGGTGAATGTAACTATGGATTTTTCATGTGTCTCTATAAGACATCCAATGATAATAATGGGATGTGGGTTGTGTTGGAATGACTCACCAAGACTTCTCACATTATCGCTATTCTTGAAGACACCACTCTTGAAAAACATTCAAATATATATGTGATGGATGTGGTGAGACTACATGGGGTTCCACTCTCAATTATCTCTGATCATGATCCAAGGTCCACATCTGAATTGTAGAGGAATCATCAACATGACTTGAGTACTAAATTGAATTTCATAATGGCCTATCACCCCCAAACTAATGGTCAATATAAAAGTACTATCCAAACACTCGAATAAATGCTAAGGGAATAGACACTAGAATTAAATGGTGGATGATATCATCATCTCCCTTTAGTTGAGTTCCCATAAAATAATATATTCCAAATCGATTATCCAAAAGGCTCCATAAGAAGATCTATATGGAAAGTGATGTATAAATACAACCTTTTTGGGATGAAGTTGTTTAATGAAAGCTACGTGGACCTGATCATGTGAAAGAGAAGATAGAGAAGGATCATGTCAACCAGAAACATATTAAATATGGTTATTTTGGTAAAATAGATATTCTACTTAGCAAATAAGGGTCTTTGGGTTCGATGTTGCACATAATGTATTCCTTCAAATATCACCGTGGATGAGAGTCATGTGGTTTTGAAAGAAAGAGAATATACGCCTAATGTACATTGGACCCTTTGAGATCCTTGATCATCTTGAAGCCAGGGAAAATTTCCATGCACTTACCCCAAATATTTCTCAAGTTCATGATTTGTTTCATATATCACTCCTGATGAAGTACATACTAGATCCCTCACATGTACTAAACTCAGAGGTGGTACATCTAAGAGATGATCTACCATATGAGGAGTAACCAATAATGATTCTAGACTGGAGAGATAAGGTTATATGCAAAAAAGACAACCCTCATTTTCAAAGTGTTGTGGAGGAAACATAAGAATGAATTAGGAAATTGGGAACTGGAGGATGTGATTAAGGAGAATTACCCTCCACTATTTTTGTAAAATTAAATTTCAAGGGCGAAATTTCAATATGTGAAATAATGTAATGACTTGATGTTTTATTAATGGAATTTGAATCATATAATTATTTCATATTTTAGAATCACATATAGTTAAACTAGTAAACACAATTCCACATCATGCTTAAATGAACTACTATATTCTTTGGGACCTTTATACATAATTTTCCCGTTATGTGATTTGAATTTTGAAAATCTGACAAACATGGTTACGATCATCAAGATGATAGGATTATGATAGGAAAAACATTGTCTTTTTAATACTAATATTACATTATGTATAGTATTAATTTCCTTATGAAAATAAATATGGCCCTTAGGAATAATAAATCATCTATGTGAATAAGAACCTTACCAATTAATGTATAAATAAAATTTATACATAATATATGTGATAATACGATGTAATTATATTATAGTTTTCGTATTTTTGAGTTTTTTTAATATTATATTGATTAATTTATTAATTTATTTTAATAAAATTTATTTACACAAATTATTTTGATATATTATGATTATATGATAAATTTATGCGACCTTAATTAATTTTTTAAACAGTTGGGAAATCAGTTTTAAAATTTAACTTTGTATTTTTTAAGTAAATTATTTTTTTAATTAAAAATTAAATTACATATAATTATATTTTCTTTCATAAATTGGAGTTAATTTTTTGATTCTACACTTCGAAAAATGGTTAGGGTTAATTTGTGGTATTTTTCTGAAATACATTAATTTTTTTAAGTTGTAAAATTTGAAAATTTACAAAATATCCTAAATAAATAAATTTCTGCAACACGCTTGAGTAGTGGAAGATGTAAATGGACATTGGTTCGTAATCAAATTCATTATATACATTATTTAGTGATGGAATGATCACTATTTATTCTATTGTGGGAAACTATTAAACTACTGACTTAAATATTGAGAAAACACATCTCCCCTGCACTATAAATGTCAACCTCAAAACCTCATGTCCTCACACATATCATGCAACAAGACTTGTCCAAATGAGGACCAACACTCTCCCGTAACCCCTCCACCTCATCCATGATCTCTTAGTCAACTTCTAGTGTCTATTCCTAGGTTCCTTGAGGGAGATCTCAATAAGAGAATTCAAGAGGTAATTTTTTCTCTCTATTTTCATTCAAATTCCTTTCAAATTTCATTTCTTTTCTTTTAATATCGTCAAAATCCTCTTATAAAAATGGCGTGATAACTTCATTATGATTGATATAATGGTATGATATAATGTTAATGGAATATTATTCATTATACTCCTTCTATTTCTCTTTGTTTATAAAAATGAAATCGACACCCGTGATGTGTTAATTTACCCACATCGTGAGTGATGCACATCCATTTTCCCGCAACACCTTCAAGGCTATCAATAAAGAAATTAAATGGTTTAAAAAATAATCATAAATTTAAATTTTATCCCCTTTTATGTTCTGGAACTGCGTTATATACATAGTTCTAATTTATAAAACAAAACAATTCTTTTGTGATAAAAAACTGCGAACATTAACCTAAAATGATCATCATTAACATTTATCTAAATATTCATCTCATGGTGTATAAAAAAATACATTATAAGATCATTTAAAATAATATATGATAATTAATTACGTGTAATATAAATTTTGGATGTTTATTTATGTTCTACATGAGCTTCCATTCATGTGCTCAAATGAATATTTTATGAAAACAATGAAAAATAAAACTCTTGAAGAATGAATTTAAACTCCATAACTCATCCAAAGGACCATAAATGAACATAATGTAATAATAATGAAAAAATTTCATGTCGAAAATTTTATGGTATTTTTTATTAATGAATATAATTTTATTATACATGACATTAAATTGATAAAATAATTCGGACAAAAGGTACATGGAATTATCAAACACAACATTCTATCTTTGTTGTTCCCATATTTCACTCAATTTTCCGTATGTTTATTACATAAAATTAATTTATTCATAATTATCATACCTTATCTAGGATATAAATGTTTTTCAATAGTTTTTTTTTCAAAAACAATGTTCTCCAAAGGATCTATTCATTAAAAAACAAACCTTTTAATTCTAACTCAACGTTGACAGTTCTTGTCAAATTTATGCTATACCCTCTTTCATTTGGGAACCCCATGTTTATTAATGTGTGATTTATAAAATGGTCCCCATTACATATTTTCTATTTGGTATGCATCATAATGTTAACATTATGATGTTACATGTGCTCTCAGAATTATATAGTGCAATGTTGATGTTATGAGGTGATGGGTGTGATTAGAATTATACAGAGCTCCAACACATTGGGTAATGTGATGAATACAATGAGTAAATGTGAAATATGCATGAAAATGATGCTACATTTATTCAAAACATTATGTGGTGGTTAACTACTAAGACATAAGGTTTCATTGTTAGGCATTTCCACATTCTATACTATTATCTATCGCATCCACTAAAGATTATGATGATGATGTTATGACTATTCTCAACACTTTTTATATTGTTTAATGATCTTCTATATAACCTTATTTGGATTTTAACTACACCATTTTAGATGTATATTATCAGTTGACTATAAGTATTGAGGATTAAACAAGGGTCAATAAAAATCTAGAGGGGAGGGAATTAAATAAATGTTTATGATTTATTTGTAAATGTTATGTATTGTACTAGTATTACCAAGACAATAATCCTATGTAACCTCTTAGTGTAAATATTTCTTGTTGTTTATCATTAAAATGATGTAAAAGTAATATCAGAAAAGCTGGTTCAGTATAGTTCTCCATAAAATATTTTTAGGGTTGTGCTACTAAGTACATTAATACTCATCCATATATGGTATTTGACATCACATGTCATGTATAATGTTGAAAATTTTATTTTTGATGTTTTTCGAGGAGGACATAGAGTGGGTGGAGCATATATGTATCTTTTTAGACTGAGGTATTTTACCAACAACTTGCATTTGTCTTAGTCCTTTATCTTTGAGCAGGTTGGACACTTTGTAGTTTTGATTGGCCTTGTATTTTTCCCCATTTTTCTGTACATTACTGTTGTACTCTATTATGGGATCCTAGCTTTATGAATTAATTGTTTCTATTGTTTTACATTTCATTACTGTGTGGGCTTACATATGTGTCTCTGTACAAGTACATAATACTAATAACTCCCATTTGTGGGAAATGACTAATCAGTGCTACTCACTTTCCCCTATCTTTTTGGAAGTGGATTTTAGATAATTCATGGATGGATATCCATGGACTACATCATGAAATTTGATGAAACATTGTGTCATGAGATGGTTAATTAAGGGGAAGAGATAATTTCTTTTTTATAATTGATTGCAATGGGTTTTTATTAAAATAACAAAATGTTATACCCTATTTGAAGGACTCTCGTACCTCATGTTCCTCTAAATTATAAAACTAATGGATTAAAGTGAATTTAGGGTAAATACAAAACTCAAACACACAAAATAAGTTAATATATATATTTTTGTTCCTTAAAAAATATGATTCCTTGTATTTATCATTTGGGTTTTTTATTTGTGAAACTATTTTTACAAATAATTTAATCTAACCAATATAAATATATTAATGAGAGATTTATTAAAACTTTTAGAACCATTAAATTATAAATATAATATCTAATTAAAAAAACATTTGTGATGGAATTAAATTTTAAAACAAGCACATGTAAAATGTAAAAACATTGCCTTATCCCCGACCAAACTAATATTATATTAAATACTATGGATTAATAAGTTATTAATAAAATAAAAAATATTTTATTAATAGAAAATATTTGATATTTATTAACACACAAAAATCACTTGTAAGAAGATAATATTTTTATTACTTTTAAATGATTTTATAAAATATTATTTATTGTAAAATAACAATAATGTCAATGTTGACATTATTTATATAATTTTAACTTAGAAATATAAAAAGAGTATTGAAATTAAAATATATTAATTTAAAATATTTATAACATGACATTTTTTTAAAAAAAATTTGGAACACAATAATTCATTAAATTTAATTTACATTTACTATTTTTAGCATTATTTTTCTTATTTAATTATTAATTGAATAATACATGTGTTAGAATTTGTAATGAGTTTAATGTAATTGTATCACATCTATATATCAATGAGAAAATTCCATGAAAAAAAATTATGTAAAATTTAAAATAATCTTTACAAACGAAATAATGTTGATTCCTCTATAATCTAAAGCTTTATAAATGTTCAAGGTATACAGTGTACTTTGTTTTATTTTTTTGTACATAACATATTATATGGATCAATTTCTGGAACATTTGTCCCAATAACTCATAAAATTTAAACTAATAGGGGATATGGTAGACATATAGGTGGATAATGGATTTTGTAAAAGTCTCAAAGTCATTTTGGCCAAGAATATTAATGTTTAGTCCCTTATAACCTTAATTTACCTTAATTAATGTAATTGATTTTAATTAAATTCACTAATATTTTTCATCAAAAACTGTGAATATATTAAAAAATATTATAAATTATTATGATACCAAATATTGAATACATTTTTCCAAATCCCAATCATCTGAGGGGTAGAAATTAATTTAAAATTAATCCCCCACACATAATTTGAAAGTAGGATTTTAATGTAAATATATTCAAATGTTCGCTATGTTTTTATATCCAATTTAAAGTGTAATTAATTAAATTACCTAAATATGATACAAAGATATATAATTTTTTTAATTAAACATTAAAACCAAATACAAATATAATTTAACTATATTAATAAAATAGTTTAAGAAGTGGTTTCCAATTAAAAAACATTATTTTAAATATTTATAAAAAAATATAACATATAAAAATAAAATTTCAAAAATTCACCATTACCAAATATTAATATTCCTCTTTAAAAAGGGATGTTTATTTTGTCATAAAAAATCACAATGCTCCTAAAATTGGGTTTAAAATGTTTTGAGCATTTAATGGTGGTAAAACATGTTTTTTCTTGTAACACATGTTAATAAATTGTTGTGTGTAGCCTAATCATAGCATTGTGTTAAAGCATCCTATCAGAAAAAATTATTCTAAATAGATTTTTTTAAAATTATAATATTTTTACCTTATTCATTTATTCTTATAAAATAACCATATTATCTCCCATGTACGTAAATGTTATTATGTTATGTTAATGACCTATATCCATTTCCTTTTCCCTGAATTGGAAAAGGATATCATCACTCAAGTGTAATGAAGACTACCACTTCTAGAAATGATGTCACAAGTATTCCATCAAAACCTATAGTGGTATAGTATGATAAATAATATAATTTATAAATATTATATTTATAATATTAATATACATCTCGTGTCATTATATCATATATACACTTTTCATTATATTTGTTCAGGGATATGATAACAACACTCATTTGTGTGGGCCACTACAGCCTCGTGAAGTGATATGATTCATATTTTAGTAATGATTTACCTGAAAGGTAATAATAATAATATTGATGAATATATTTCATATACATGATATAATTATTATATTAACAATGTATATATCATTTTGAAAATAAATTATATCGGTTTATTTCTTATAATTTTTACTCACTGGAAGATGATAATATCATTTTTATATGTGTAGACTACAAAATTCGTGAAGTTATATAATTATCGTTTCATCACCATACCACAGGGATGGTATATATAATTATATTTGAATAAATAATATCTATTTTTAATTTTATGATAATTCTTTTATGATAAAATATTACTTACCTAATTTTAATAATGATCGTTTAAAAATAAAATTTTTATGTATGTGTACGTACAACCAATCATCTCCACGATCGTAAAGTACTTAATTTTTCAAATCCATATATTATTTTTGGTCTTGAACGTATTATTTATGTAAAAATATGAAAATAATTTAATTATTATTATTCCTGAGATGATTGAAATATATAACATGCAAAAGAACTAAAAATTTAATGAAAAAGTGAGAATGAAAAAACAAGGCGATTAACACCTGAAAAAAATGAAATAATAAAATATTATTAACAAATTATTGATACTATTTTATAAAAGGATCAAATATGATATTATAGAAATTAATATTGATAGAGTATAAGTTAATAATGTTTTTGAAACCCATATACAGGAGGATAAAGAACATTCAACCAAAAAGAAACACCTGGTAAATGACTACTTCATATTTTCCCTTCATAGATGCATATTGTAATGAAATGCAGCTAACATATATTATATTATATATATATTCACTCAGCTACATGTAATATCATGAATCCTTTAAAAATATTAGTAGTTTTAGTTTTAGTTTTAATTATTTTTCTAATGTAATTTGAAATGAATATGACCACATTGTAATGAATTTCGTAACTCTATTTATTTTCATTGGGTTATATTACTTCATCATTTTATTTGATATTATTATATTTTTTTATAATTAGTTTTAAATATATTATTTTTTTGTTTCCACTAGTTTTAGGAGGATTTATATTTGATGCTCATAATTAATTAGTTTATTAATTATCATTTCATTCTTATGATCTTTTTCAGGGTTTATTTTACAATTTCATTTTAATATGGTTGGATTATAATTGGATTTACCTATAAGGAACTTAATTAATAAAACCTTTTTATTTTCATATATTATTTTTATTCAAAATGTATTCTTGTAATAGTACCATTTTTCTAATCCGTTCTACTTATAATAATTTATAATTTTTTATAAAAAATTCCATCATCATTCCAATATTTGTTTGAACATCCTTTTTCATCCAAATGAATTTTTTATAAAAAATAATTAAATTTTTGAGAATTAATAAATTTCATTTTATAATGAATTTTTTACCCATGATTATCGTTTTGGCAATATTTTTTTAATTGATCATTATGTTGTTTTGCAAATAATATTATTTTGTATTTTACCAATAATGTTGTTGAAAAAACTATTTTAATGTGTATGGAATGTACATAATATCATGCTTTAATGAACAATGAACATTTTAGATATTCTTTATAATATTAAACTTTTATTAGCAAATAACATTAATTTCAAAATGTTTTGTGAAAAAATGTTTTTAATTGTTTATCTAAAAAATTTAATGTTAATTTTCCCCAAAAAATGTTTTCCATGAACATATAATGGTATTTATATTCATAAATGAAAACAACATATTATTTTACATATACTAAACTGATAGTATATTTTATTTTTATCATCCTTATTAATAATATGGATTTTTATAGTCATTTTTGACAAGGAAATTATTTAAATTCACTATAATAATTCAATTTTTTATTATACTTCCATTGAAATATTCCCATTACATTAATCATTGGCAATAAAAATACTTCTAAATAATAATATTATTTATCATGGATATCGTTATTACATTAACCATATATCATTTAATTTTTTTGTTTTATTCATTTAATTTAATTATTTATCGAGTATAAAATTTATTGATCTATATTCCATAAGCAATATGGAGATTTCCCGATAATACACAATTTTCATGGAATGAAGATTTTATTTAATATATGAGGAATTATTTGTAATTTTAATGAAGGGTGGGGAATTGAATTTTATAGGCCCTCATTTCATCCTTAGCCTCATAAAGAGATTCAGTAATCTTGCATGAAATTTTTTTCTTCTTGTAGTTAAAGACCATATTTTGATTCTTCTTGATGGTACACTTATTATTTTCCTAAAAACTTGACATCCAATGATTATGAATTTACTTTAAGAATTAATTTTATATTTTCCATTATATTTCACAATAATATTATCTCTAAATGCATTGACATCTCGGTTTATTGATTAAATTGAATGTTATTTTACTTATTTACCATACCATATTGAATACTCATATTATTATTATACCTAATATTTTTCAATGATATTATCTCTAGATTCATTTCACCCTCAATTTATAGATTAATTGAAATGTGTGTTCAAAAAATTTCTTTTTCATATTGATTATACCTTATATTTTTATAAATTATATTGTTATACATTGTCTTTTCGAAATTATATAATCTCTAGATTCATTTTATTCTTAGTTTATTGGTTAAGTGGATACTTTTTGAGTTATCTTCATTTCCATATAGAATATTACTTATTATGTTTTCATTTTCAAGTAATTGATAAATGTTATGTTGGTTCTATTATTTACCATTTAATAATTTTTATTCCTTCCCTAATCATTATTGTAAAATTATTTGAATGGGTTTTATTTTATATTATTTACCTTTCTATGTTTTTTATTTTTATTGATTCATGATAACTTATATTGTAAATAACCCATAGTAATTATTTCATTTATTCCTTGATTTGATACCTTTCATGAGATTCTATTAAGTTTACTATGATGATATGGGAGGATATGTTATATAGAATAATTATATTTTTGGAAAAAATTATGTTGGACTTTTTTATTTCAATTGTAACATAGGAACCATATATATATTGTTTTCCCATACAACTAATCTATTTAGTCCATCTGGATGGGATTATGTGTATCTTATTTCAAATTCATCAAGTAAGAATACAATTCTCGGCTACATGGGTTAGGGTCACAATGTTTGAATTATTTTAAAAGATATAATATAAAAGTAATACTAAAATAAAAAAATGGATATAGTTCACAATCTTCAAAAAATAAAAGTTTTCATTAAGAAAACACAATGTTTTTTCCAAATATTTTAATTTTGGAAGATATGTGATTTATTTTTTTATAAATATATATTATGGAAATATTTATTTATAAAACTTGTTCATTTTTTGTTTTTGGATGATTTATTTTTTATTTTGATTCTTATTTTTCATGTTATTATAATTTTATAGTGAAATTGAAATAGAAAAAACATGGTGGAATTTTTTATGGACATATTTTGTTCATGATTTCCAACCCATTTTTATATGTTTTCCTCTTATTTATGTGTCTATAATGCGGTTTTAATGGTTTATTAATAGTAATATGAAAATGTTTCGAGAATAGTTTTTTTCATAATTAAAATAATTGAAAACTAGATTTTTAGAAATAAAAATATATCGTTTTTTAATTTTAATACATTTATATATATATTATTCCTAATAAAAAGTTTGGATTATTATTTTGATTTTTAGTGGAAATAGTATTTTGGTTGGAACATGAATGGTCAGGTGTAGAACTATAAATGAATTTTGGATCATTAATTTCATTCCAAAAAATATCTATATATTAAATTAAATAATAAATATTATAATAATATTTTAGTTATAAAAATATAGTTTTAATGAATGTGGAATTAAAAATTATTTTTTATATAAAAATAATGTTTTTTTAATTTCCAAATTATATTTTATTTTATTTAAAATATTAAATTTTATGTATGTGTATTATTTAGGGAATGTGTATGATTATTTTATTTTATATTTTTAGAGTAATCCAAATTTAAAATTAAATTGGCATGGTTTCGTTGGATTCAAACAAGCTGGTTTATGAATATATTTTTCATTAAACACCTGATATCATATTAATTTTCAACATCATCTAATAGTAAATCAAATCAGTTACATATGATGCATATATTCCAGCACTATAAAGTAATTTTATATAAAAATGTAATGTTTAAATAATCATTATATAATATGTATAAATTTTTAATTTATAAAACTCTTTTGTGGTATTAAAGTGAAGATAGTTATATAAGTAAATATAAATTTTGTTCCATGAGTCACTTACTTGTGTATGATATTTAATGGTTCATATGAGATTGGGAAGGATACTTTTACTCTTGATGTATGATTTTTTTGTAGAATAATCAATCTACTATATGAGAACCAAAATATAAAACTCAATTCTCAGTGCTAATGGGATTAAAAAGTTATTTTTTATGATCAGATGACTGAGGACATGAATTTATGGATTTAGTTAACATGAATTAGTGTAAGGGGTTTTATGTTAGTGATATTAATATATAAACCATTAAATCATATGGACATTATTTATTTATTTTTTGATTCCTGGGAGAGTGGTAAATTTTAGATAACGAGGATTCTTAGAGACAAAAATAGACATATGAGGAGAGATTCAAACATGAAATAAAATATTCATACAATTATAACATCATTCGCACTTCAATTCATACTATTTCATATATCAATTCATCTAACACATGATGATTGAAATATTTTTTTGGCTAAATGTATAATATAAATAATATTGATATCATTTTCATGCAATTATAGTATCTAAATTTTTTGTGATTAAATATTTCCCTCTATAACCACTCCCTACCAAACAATCACCTTATTATTATCGATTATTATTGAAATTATTAGTGAATATAGATGATAATCATTTTTTCATAGTTTAATAATCAAAATAATCATCATAGTATAAATTAAATTATTTAACGTCAAATAAGGGACCATTAAAATTAATTGAACATTCAATATTGTAATTATTAAATCAATAATGAAATCCAACATTAACTGAATTTAAAAATTAATGGTTGAAAATAGTATTTCATTTTATTTTATTCATTATTTGATAAACAAAGAGGTAAATTATAATCCTCATATATTTTCAATGTACAATAAAATATTTACATTGAATGATTTTGTACCTGAACATTAACAAATGAAATTATTATTTTAAATGATTGTATTCATGTAATGACTAGAATTTTTAGAATGTCAATTACTTCCCGATAACATGTGTTATATTATTTTATACTAAACAAGACTATATCACATTATTAATAAAGTGACTATAAATGAAATATGACCATTAGGTTTCGACCATTATACGATTATTGGTAAATTATGACCATTAGACAATATGATTGTTGGAAACTATTCAATAAGGGTTATTATTATTGATTATAAATATAAATAATAATGGTTAAGTAAAGTAGAATCATGAGTTGATGGCCTCATCCATCATAATCAGTTTATACAAATCCCACATACCAGATCATGTAAAGGAGGCAGTATCACTGAGATTCACTCTAGACCATGCCAATGCCGAGCTTCCACATGATAAGATTGAACAAAATCAAATTCATGAGATGTTTTTTAGCCACGATAACAAATGAGGAGATGTTGTTTGAGCCAACCCAAGATTCTATCACCATCATACACATTACCATTACGTCGTATGCGGGTGTTAGAATGGGTTATGTGTTAAGTCCATAATAACTTAAAATTTATTCACTTTTATTAATAAAACTGTTACTTCATCATTTCCTTTTTAAGAATATTTTTTCATAATAAAATATAAATTTAATTTAGACAAATTAGATAATTTGATCTGTTGGTAAAAATTGTACTTTCTTAGATTTCACATATATAGAAAATTATTATGGTAAAAATAATCAGCATTTTTGAATTTCAAATTCCATAATTAATCTTGCATAAAATTTGGCTATTTTTTATATTTTTTATATTTCTGGTCAATAGTAAAAAATACTATATTTTTTAAATTATTATAATAATTTAAATAATGTTTTTTTCTGAAATGAATTTCGAAAAATTTACATACACTATTGCGATAAATAATATTTTTAGAGTCTGATATGATCTACATATGTTTTTGGTGAATAGTAACTTGACCCCTTGGAATAGTAATGTTTATGAATTGAAATATGACCAATGTAGTAGTAATCTCACCAAAAGAAGTATAAATATAATTGATGCATCTTAAATGATAATGTTATTCAATTTTATCATAGTATATATAAATAAATGTTTTATGAATTATAATTTAGGTATTAGTATTTTTTCTATTAAATAATGATTTTTCATATAAAAATAAACTTCTAATATTTAGAAAAATAATTAAAAAAATAGTGTACTTTTTTTAAATATATAAGTTGAAAATGGTTAGAGTGAATTTATTTGAATTGTATAAAATACTTGTTTTCAATGAATAGTAAAAAAATACAATTTATTTTTTTCATTATGTTTAATTACATATTTAATGATGTAATAATAAAGTAACAATTCTGGTAGAATCTTGTGGATTAAAATATGATATGAGTTGTCACATGTGGCTAATATCATGGTCATGCCCATGTTTTTATAAATACCAATACTGAGGTGCCCTCAGATATTAATAAAAAACTCCTTCACATTTAATATAAATAACCACCCATTCATCAATTATATCACATTCCCAATTAAAAATACACAAATATTTGATAGTATTAACCCCAAAGGAGCCCTCCCAAGGTTTCCTCAAAACCGCATGGTCCTGATCATCGTGTTTGGGGAGTCAATCATCAAGGTAAGGGAAATCTCAACTTCTCTTTTCCTTTCTTGTTCTTTTTTTATGTGTTATGTTTTTAAAATTTCTATATCATGTCTGTATGTCCATTTTATTGTTTCCATTTAATATTATAAGACTAATTTATTAAATGGAGACCCTCTTCCACTATCTTTTTAACATTTTTCTAAATATCTATTCCATAACTGTTATGTTGTCGGATTTTCATCTCAAAATTTCTCTCTTTTCATCAACAAATTATTTACTTTTCTTTTATGAATACAAAATACTCTATCATCACCATGGGTACTAAAATAGATATAAAAATGATCTATTTTAATTTTTTATTACCACACATGATTCCCTCCTTCTTTTTCGTTGGTTTAAAATGAAAAAAGCATCATTTTTTCAGAACTTTTAAAAACACCATGATTTTGATAGGAAACTAGTTTTTTATTCTCCACAGGCTATTTTTGAGATGTTTTATGAGGACATATATCAATAAAATTAATTAATACATATGAAGGGTGTGACCCAATTTATCTCTAATTCATTGTGTAAAGAATTTAATTTCTATATATGACAGGTTTTATGATACCTTGGCGAAGAACCATTGTAATTTATATGAATCCTCACGGGGAAACCTTCATCATATTCATAGTAATGACTAATTTTAAGGTTGTATCCACATTTAATTGTTATTATTAAGGTTCTTTTATGTATGATATTATTCATATTATCTTTTTCATGCCATATTGATATTATTCACGCTTTTATCAAATTTCTCATGATCACATGTAAACTGTTCTACTTGTTATCCCTTACTAGGCCTTATGCTCGCCCTTTCCATTGATGTATTTCCGTAGTTTATGATATGAAATAAATATAATTTGGATGAACCATGTAAAATACTTTCAATAGTATATAATAATTTTTTTTATGTTTTATGGTATCATGTACCTTATTTCGAAGAAACATAACTTTAAAGGATTTTTTTTTTGAAAAATGATATGAATAATTAATTAATAAAAAGGAATGATACGATAGTTGGTATTAACGGATAATGTAGTCATTAGTTGAAATTGGGATATTAAAACATTAGAAATAAACTTATAGAAAAGTTTCAATATAGTTAAAATATCTAGTATTTTGGTGAAATATAATTTATGTGGATCTCAAAAAAATTAGTCCCTATCTGGATATGAACAATTGGATGTGGCTCTAGAACTGATGTATCTAGGGGTAAAACCTGAAATTTCTATTTTGAGATGGTCTTGAACAAGAATTGTGACATGTCAATGGGCCTTTCTACACTCCTGATTTTATAGTTCCATGGATTTTTTTGGTAAATCACAATATTTTTTATAATCATTATAATTAATTTTATATAAAATTTATTTGTATTTAACAAATAATATGAATAAGAATGATGTTATATGACATAAATAGATCCCATGGAACAATAATATCTTTAGATGAAATATGTTTATCATTGACATTTTATTATATTAGAAAATGTTGGGAAATAGAAGAAACCGCACAAATGGCGAGTACAAATAACCATGTTCTAGTGGCCATCAGATGGATGCTAGAATAGAAACCGTTATGAGAATGAAGAATCAAATATCTAGAGTTATGAGAAATAACATGAATCCTGATGGGAAACCAGGTTCACCATGATGGTTAAAAATTCTATTGAGTCTTTTATGCATCAATGACTATAAAATATTAGTGGATCTACAGACCCATTGATTGCTAAAAGTTGGAGAAGATCTATTGAATGGATACTTTCTGTACTATATTGTTCAGAATAAGAGAAATTCTCCCATATTATTTCACCTTAGATGGAGTAGATGATCAATGGTCGATTATGCAAAAAAATTCAAATCCAAGATAGTTTATTGAAGAAATATAGTGGGAATAATTATAGGGAACCTTTTTCAAAAATTATTTCACCCATTCAATATGAATCAAAATTGAGAATGAATTCATATAGCTGAGGTAGAATGAGAATGAATCCAAGGGATTCTATGAGATGAACATCACAATACATTCTTATTAAACATCTATATATTCCATGGATCCTAATGGGATGTTTTATAGATTCCTTTCCAGACTCAGACCTCATCTACGGAAGAAGATTTCCAACTAATACTATGATAAATATGAGGAGATTGTGAAGAGTAAAATGAAATTGAAGCTGGTTTTTAGTGAGACATAGTGGTACCAAATGTCTAATGGATAGAATATATCATAATATCCAAACAGGGGGAGGATATTCTACCAATGAAGTGGCAGAATGAAAGTGAAACTTTCGACATGATACAAATGTGGGGAGAAGAATTTAGGGAACATCCTTCTGAGAAGAAGGAAGTGTTACAAGTGAGGAAGAGAAGGATGTATTACTGGGAATTATTGTAGTGAGATGAAGTTTCAACTTCCCAACACTAAGGGAAAATGGAATATGGTGCCTTCACTACTTTAAATACAATGCATATAGTGTGCACACCTTGAGGAGTTTTCCAATCACTACCCAAATCAGAGTGTTTTGGTGGGGAGTCACAATCAACCTTAGTATATGCCAAGATATAAATTTTGTGATTTTTCTATCATGAATTCTGAATATGACGCTTCATATTTTTTGGTGGCATGTACTATCATTTTTATCTCATATCTAGCACATACTTTTTGTATTCTGGTTCTATGCATTCCTTTATTAATTCCATGTTTGTGGAGAACATTAAATCAATCCCTAAACTTCTAAAAGTAGAATATAACAACCTAGAACTCTATTAATTAATTTATCATCTAATGTTTATCTCATATAGTATATACCAAATATAATCACTTATAGAACACAATTAAATAATTATAAATTAATAATGAATGAAATACAACATCTTTCTAGATGTTAAGGAACAAATACTGGTTAAATAGTAACTTGACCATATGAATAGTAATATAACTCTAATGACTAGTAAATCAACAGAATGAATAATATCCAAACCCCTTAATGTATAAATAAATTTATGCATCTCCAATGTGAGAGTATGATATAATTATATCATAGTAATAGAAACTGTATATTTTAAAAATAAATAATTTAGTGTCTGTATTTTTAGAAATATTAAATATTTAATTAAAATATTAGGGTTAATATATTAATATAATTTTTTATTCATTAAATGGATTCATAAATTAATATTTTTGTGTCTTATTATTTGATGATAATTTTATCAGATATTAATTAATTTTTCAAAGTATTATAAATTCAGTTATAATTATAAAATCTGTATTTTCCACGTAAATAATGATTTTATTTACAAACCAAATTACTTATATTAATAAAATTATTTTCAAAAAAAATTTTTCAACTATTAATTCTAAACATTGATAAATGGTTAGGGTGATTTTTTGTATTTTTATAAAATACAAGAATTTTTTATGAATAGTATAAAACAAGAATTCATGATCCATGAAAAATACATGAATTTATTGAGTCATAGATAATGAAGTGATAATGTAATCCCATAATCCCAAAAAATTATTATTTTAATATATTTTGTGACAATTATAAATCTATTCATATTTGTGAGCCAAAATAATAATCCAATTATTAAAATAATAATAAAACACTCCTCTCCTCCACTTTAAATTCCACCCCTCACCACCTCTTCTCCTCACACCTCTAAGACTTGTAGATTGTCAATGTTTTCCCAAATACTCCTCTCCTCCACTATAAATTCCACCCCTCACCACCTCTTCTCCTCACACCTCTAAGACTTGTAGATTGTCAATGTTTTCCCAAATACTCATACCTAGTATATCACCCATATAGATGATCTATTTGAATCATCAAAAGGTAAAAAAACCTTCCCTTTAAGATTTTCTCAAGGAGGATATTTCAAGTGGTAAATCATATTTATTTTTCATTTAATTTCATATCAATTTATTTTCTTTTCTTAGTATCTCTTGACTTCATCAGTCCAAATTATAATGATTACTCACTTATCATATATATATTTTAATTATAATATTTTAATGGAATATCAATCCTCAAACTATAATCTATCTCCCTTTTTTTAAATATGAAATCATTATTTGGGAGGTGCCGATTTATATCCTTTGTGAATGAAAAACCTTCGTTCCCCGATTTTTCCATATAGACTATTCATGAATCCATTTTAATGGTGGAAACAGAATATAATATTTTTATTTTGACCTATTTAATTTTATTAAAGTAGTATATATACACATAATACTAATTCATATGACAAAACGTTTTCGTGATGATCGAAATACCGCCACAATAATTTAAACGATTATCACTAATGTTTCATCTAATGACTCAATATCATACCATATAACCAAAAGAATTATATATAAATTTCATATTATTTATTTTCATTAATATCATCTATATTCAATTCTAGGTAATGATCCCAATTCCATGTGATCTTCTATACTCATATACAATTATGATGATCATGAAAACTGAGGAAATGAGCACTCTTGAGTGATAAATTTATATCGTATGACTCATAAAAAATATCATAAATGAACTTAATAAAATTAGAATAAAATAAAATTCATATATATATGTTTATATATTAAATAAATAATTTATTTAATTTGATTATCAAGGACATTAATGTCATTGGAAGAACTCATTCAGACATAATATAAGGTATTCTCCCCGAACCTCCATTTTCTTTTGGGTTACACAATTTTTTATAATTACCACAATGTAATTATAAATTATTCTTAGGTAATCCTCATTAAATGAGTTTTGATTTTATATATATGTAGAAATAAGAATTTTTGTTAATTTAATGGGAAGTTACATGTTTTAATAGAATATTTTTCATGATCTTCCTGACAACCAATCCTGAATAAAGAGAACTCCTTGAATTGTTACCTATTTTCAAGTGCACTCTATAATCTATTTTAAAAAAAATATCATTTATAAATCACATGTTTTATTTTAAAAGAACTATATTATTTACCATCAGGTTTTATACAAAAAATTCTCCAAATAACACTTCATTTCAATGTTATAGAATATTTCACTCAAGAATTACATGATGAGTTTGTAAGAGTATTTTTAAATATTTCAACACTACTGTTAATTCATATATATAATTGCAATTAATATTTTATGACATAATCTACCATATTTTATTGAATTTTTTATGATCAGTTTGATTATGGATGTCCCATTTTGATACCATTCAATTAATTACTCGGAATTGTTAGTGATTATGTTTACAAATTAGGGAATTTTATTTACACTTCATATGTATATGTTATTTTTATTTGACCCCATTAATATGTGGAATGAATCGGGATTATAAATTGATTATTGGTTACCTTTATATCCCCTTGATGTATTTAGAGGTCCCATGATACCAATAGATATGGACATTGATGAGGCCATATCCATCTTCAGATATGGTTTTGATCGAGGAATTAATCATTTTTAGTTTTCATGGCCTAGGAGGGAAGATATTGTTCAGATGTCCCGCATTATGAATTCCCAAATTATGAAACTATTAATTGATATACCATTATATTATTATACTAGTAAAATATCTATGTTTATGTTTTATTATGGAAATATTTTATCAACTTTTATTCCTCCTATATTATATCAATTATATTTTTAACGTTTTGTGTTTTTAGTTATTAACCATCCCTTTTTTGTATATTTATGATATATTTATCTATATCTCCTTCCCTTTTTAAGCATCTAATCTCACCCATATTTTTGATTAATTTTTTACATTATGAGAATAATTATATTATGAATTTATTATAGTGATAATGAAGATGTTGTGGATGTTTTCAATGGAATTTATAAATTATATTTTCCATATCCAGTTGTAATTTTGAAATTATGTATATTTATAAATTTACAATTATTCTAATCTATTTGTTCCTCATATATATGAATTTCTTAAAATCAATCTAATTTAATAAAATAATTCAATGGATTCATGAAACTGGGGGGCATTACAATTTGTATCAAATAAAATTTAGTATAAAACATGGAAACTAGATTTAGAAAATCTAGATTAGGGATCCAAACCCTTTGAAAGACTCTATGGATAATCATAAAATAACATCCTATAATTTTATTAAGTATGATATTATATGGATCTTCCTAGAAATATATCTATGTTGAAATACTACATGTGGATGTGATTCTGGAACATATATACGTAGGAGTAAAAACTCTGGCCAGGTGTTCTGAGCCTTACATGGGTTAAACTGGTAAATGAAAACGAGTCTTACTTCGCACCTGACATCAAAGTCCTGGGGGATATGATTATTTAGTTCACATTTTCATTAAAATCTATTATGAAGGGTTTTAACTTAAAATTTACTTAAAATAAACCATGTTTATGATTGTGGGATTTGCTATGCATGACATTTCAATTTATGTTACATTGATATTATACATTATTATTAATAAACTAATATAGTGTATTTCATTATTTATAAATTGTGCCAGGTGGAATTAATGAAAACTGCATGAACACATGTATCCCATGTAGAGATTTCCCTCCTATAGAAGATTAAGATATTGATGGGACTAGTGCTAAGAAAGTGATAACTATACTCGGATAAAATCATCATGTTATTAATAATAACCTTACCCATATAGATCATCCTGATCCAAAATGTAGAGGATAGACAATACACTTTATTATGAAACAAAAACATATATCATTCAATTGGACCAAAACCCCATTTTTAGTAGAGTCATGGATAAGTTATTAAGAGAATAAAAATTCTCTTTGGGATGTATCGAGGGGGAGAAATTTTTCATGGATGTTTATCATCTACAAATAGATGTTTCTAAATTATGGTCATTGATTCAAAAAAACTAGTAGTAAGAAATAGAAAACCTGGAATGGTTCCAATATAAAAAACATTTCTTGTAAAAATAAATTCCTCATGAATAGCTGGCGGATATAGAGAGGAAATTAATGAATATAAGACAGAAATAGGATGACAATATTTCAATGTATAAAGGAGACATTACATATATGAAATGTTCTGATGTAGATTACATATTTAATCTATGGGGAACGGTCGATCAATTATTTTATGGTTGTATACCATTCCTCCATAGGGAACTAGTCTCCCAATGTTTCCCATCATACTTATATATTATCTCAAGTGCTATCAAGATAGATAATTAATTATCTATTTGTTATGACTTTATGTTAATACAGTAGAAGAAGAGGGTATAAGCGGATAGAATGGATAAAGGGAACAATATAAATGGGAATTTCCAATATGTGATACTTGTGGAAGGAAACACCATGGTTACTACTTAAATGGAATGTATGTTTTCTACAAGTGTGGAGAGAAAGGCCATAATGATGGTGATTGAAAGGGAAATAATAAAAGTCATCAATTTACAATGAAATAATTATAGGTAGATGTGATACAATGAAAATTAGTGTCCATAGAATCATGTAAACATGCCTCAGAAAACCCCAAAGGATAAAGGCAAGGCTTATGTGATCACATCTGTGGTGGTTCAAGAACCTAATTATGTTATTGAATGTACTTTAATCATTTCTCCAAACATATCCAATGATTTATTATATTTGGTATCATTGAATTGTCTTATATATTCAGAATTTTCCAAAAAAGAAATAGACATTACCAATATTATTTTATGAAGGAGTTGTTAGTAAAAATACTAAACGGAAGTATCATTGTGACAAAGATGTGTCGGCCAGTCCCCATTATGAAACATAATAGTTCATATTTTTCTAACCATATCATCATAAAAATAATTTACATTGACATATTTCTCAGAATGTATTGGGTTTCAAATATTGATGCAAAAATATATTATAATAATAAGAAAGTTACAATTTTTGAGAGAGAAGTATCATTTCATATCATTAGAGAAGAAATATCATCAGATTATTCTTATCAAGTTCCACCACCTACACCCCTCGTCGCTAAAAATAATGAAATTCATGGGGTGTTGAGAATTAAATATCTATAGGTGAAGAAAGAAAAATTCAAATATATTATGTATATACTTTTCAATAATATATTGATGTGTTTCTAGAGGGTTTACCTAGACATCCCTAAGAGAAAGAAGTTTAGTTCACCATTGATTTGTTTCCTTGTTCTAGGCCTATATCAAAGACTCATTATTGAAAGGCGATAGTGGAATTAGTGGATCTAGAGAAACAACTAGAGGAGTTGATTAGTTATGAGTTTATTCCCCCATGTGTTTCTCTATGGGGCGATCCTAATCTTTTCATTAAGGAGAAAGAGGGATCAATGATTTTTTACATTGACTATATGGAAGTCAATGCCATTATGATAAAGATCATGTATCGTCTTCCTCACATTGATGATTTATTTGATCATCTTCAAAGATCCTAATATGTTACAATGATTGAAATTCGATCTACAAATATTCAGTTGTGTGTGAGGAAGGATGATACTTTAAAGGAATCATTATGAACCACAAATGCGCATTACGATTGTATTGTAATGCTTTAGGGCTGACTAATCCAACCTCTTATTAGATGGATATAATGAATATATTTTTCGAGTAATATACTGATAAATTTTTTGTGGTATTTTTTGATGATATATTTATATACACCAAAATCTATTAAGATCATTAGAATAACCTGCACATTATTCTAAAAACTCATTTAATAAAGGAGTTATGTGGGATGTTTAGCTAGTTTTTGAATTCCGGAATAAAAAATTTCCTTTTTTGGTTCATATTGTCTCTAAGTATGAAATCATAGGTGATCATGTGATGATGAAGGTTATTAATAAATGGACTACACAAATGAACATTAACAATGTGCATAATTGTATTGGTTTAGCAGGTTATTATCGGAATTTCATTCAGAACATCACCCGAATAGCCAACCTGTTAACCAAGCATACTCGTAAAGGGGCTAAGTTTTAATGGACCAAATAATTTGAAGAATATTTTGAAGAATTTAATAGGATATTAGTGAATTATCTGATCCAGACTCTACATGTCACGACCCGTCCTCAAGGCCCGTGACGTGACTACCCCAAGCCCGCCTTCTATTGGCCAGGGGCTGGCGACTAGCACCAAAGGCGTAAATCCCAATAAAAAGGGAAGGCATTTCCTTTAGGAAACGATAGCACACTAACAAAGTTCATGCAGAAGCTACACTTAGTAAATCACTATAACAAACATGATGAAAGTACACGGGGTTGGAAATACAAGCCCAAAAGAAATGTAAAGCTACAACTGAAAGTAAAGTACAACTCAGAGGACAACAGTTGAAAGGTGACAAGCAGCTCCTAGATCGTCCTCTGGGTTCCTACCTGAAGGGTAGGTACAGATGTCCTCCTCAGCACTCCACGTCTATCTGTCTCCTCCGGGTACCGACTCGTCGTGAGATCCATCTCCAGGTGCTGAAATGTCATGAGATCCACCCCCAGGTACCGACTCGTCGTGAGAACCACCTCCGGGTACCTTCCAGCTCTACAAGCCTCAACCACGATCAGTGATGTCCGTCGTCTGCAACCAACACAACGAAGTGCGGGAAAATCACGTGCCGGGGTGAGCATACGATACTCAGTAGGGACCCCTAAACCCTCAAGGTCTCACTAAAATCCAACAAGGATAATCACAAAGAGTGTTCTCAACATATAACCCTTACTTAGGTATAAGACCATACTTATACCTAAGTTATCAAGTAACCCATCTCATCCAATAGGTATCACACATATATGAATTCGACAGATAACCACTACTTTGGTATATGCCCATACATATATGTAACTTTTCTAGTAACCCATTTCAATCATGTGGAAAACAAAAAGGTCATTGACTCAGCTCAAACCAGGATTTTCAATATATAAATAGTAACTACTAAAGGGCTCCGTCTCAGATGAGTACAGTGATCCTTTCACGACTCCGAGGTACTGCTCACTAACCTAAGACTGCTGAGGTACTCCCCCTGTTGAGTACCGCGGATCAGCCACCTCACAAAGTAGTGCTCCTCTACCATGGGTTTGCCACCACACACAATAGTACTCCCCCTAAAAGCCTATAGAGGTTCTCCTCCTGTTGAGTACCATAGTTCTGCCACCTCACAAAGTAGTGCTCCTCCGCCATGGGTCTGCCACCTCACAAATTAGTGCTCCCCATAGGGCGATGCAAGTCACTCCAAATCAAATCGGAGAAGTAGTTATCAGGTCTCAGCCAGCTACACGGTCTTCATACTCTGTACGCCCATCTCCAGGAGGGTCCGCTCCACGAGCTACATGTCGATACTCCAAGTATCAAAAATTCCCATGAAAATGTATCTCAAAGGACCGCCTCGTCATAGGGGTTTCAACGCAACAGACGTCGAGACAACCGGACGCCTGGACTATGAGTTATTTCCCTTTTCATCCCAGGGGCCTGGTTGGTTTTGTGTGCAAAACCACCCGACCATATATCAACTGTACCCCAAACTCACATAGGGTATAATCATAGGGATTGTTCTAAACATGTTCACCAACGCCACTGACGGTTCGTCAAACAGATGTCCGGTTTGAATTTTATCGGCTTTTCCGTTCTAGGGGCCAGGATGGATTTCAGGAACAATCCAACCCGTCCATACTCCAAACACGTCCAATACTCGATCGGAGGAAGCCAAAAGTTCTGTCTCACTAATAGAAATCCAACAAAGTCGATGACACGTTAATCGGACGTCCGGAGGTCATGTTATAGGTGTTTCCGCTCCGAGGGCCCGGTTGGTTTCGTGTTCGAACCAATCTGGCCTGACCCAAAGTTCTCTTAAACCTTGAGTGTAAAATACCAAAACTACCGTCTCGATCCAAGGATTCTATTGCATCTGATGGTGCGTTTATCGGAGGTCCGTAGCCCATGTTATTGGCGTTTGAACGAAACTGCCCTAGAATAGGGGGTTCAGGCCCGGTCTGACACAGCCCGATACCCCCTGGGTCGGCCCGGGTCTGGGTCTAGCCCATTAGGGCACGGCCCGGCCCGGTGGGCTTGGCCTGAACTAGCCAGCGCGGCCCGGTCCATCCTGGGGGTCTGGCCAGCGCGGGCGGCCCAGCCCGGCACAGGCTGTCCAGCCCGGCATGGCTGGTCTGGCTGGCGTGGCCGGTAGGCCCGGCGCGAGTGCGGCCCACGTGACCAGCGAGGAGCCGGGGGTTACAACCCCCTGGTTGAACGAAACAAGCGCGACTTAATGCCACACCTCCCAATCCGGAATGGCTTCCACCATTCCGGTTCTTCAACCTCTGTCGCGGCTCAGCCGTGGATGTTTTGTCCTATGGCGCGCTGCCTTTGCCGGTTGTCGGTGCCACCGCATCGGCATGGTGTGCCGCCACTGCCCTCTGAAGACCACCGGGAGTGCCCTGGTGGTCCGTCTCACTATCCTTCATCGCCAGTGGTCCTTCCGGGACCTACTCTTCACATCGACGACTTCCAAATGTCATTGCGGTCTCGTCTCACCATCACCGTCAATCCGCGCACCAACAACAATCTACGGAGGGTTGTTAGGCCATGTTGGTTCAGCCCTCACCCTCTGCGTTAGGTGTTATCAAATAAAAATATTTAAACATGATTTTATAATGAATATAAATTTAATTTTGATTAAATTACGTTGAATCAAATCATTCCACAACCACTTAATAGGGTTGTAGCATAACAATGTTCCCATCCCGCAATTTTAAATAAAATATTCGCGGATCAAGTCAATGTTGAGTTGTTCTGTGTTCTTTGTTTAGAAGGAAACAACCATGGGAAATAATATCATTCTCAAATAATCTTCTACCTCGAAATTGACATCGCACGTCGTTGAGTCGCAGAAGTCGAAACTCCAGAAAAGGAGTTCCTAAGAAATTACAGGCATTGTGGTTTCATCGGTGCCGTCGGATTTCGATTCCAAGTACCAGTTCAAATGTTAAAAAAACCCGCTTGTTCGTTCACTGAACGTACCCGAGCTAAACTTGGGAAATTGATTCCGGGCACACCGGGCCTCAGAATCAGGTGCTGTCAGAATCTGCGGGCTCATAAAATTTCAAAGAAGCTAAAAAAATAATTACATGAAATTTCCGGGACATTAAATTACTCCCACATCAGGGCTTTATGTACCCATAAATATATGACACACACTAAGGAAAAAAATTGATACTGAGCACGTAACTGAGCCCTTTGCTCCCATGTGCCCTCCTAGAGATTCTCGAGCTACCAGTGAAAGCGCACCCAAGGAATCAACCATCCACGTCGGACCCGCTCTTATCGATCCTAGATCTCCACTGGAAAGACCGTGCATGTCTCCCACTCACCAACGTTCAACTCCTTGGGTTCGATGATGTGTGAAGGATCATGCACGTATCTCCTCTGTTGAGGTACGTGGATGATATCATGCACCCAGTGCAACTGATGTTGTAAGTTCAAGCGGTAAACCACCTCGCCTACCATATTGAGGACCTAGAAAGGTCCATTGAACCTCAGAGATAACTTTCCACCTTAGCCACATCTCCATAAACCTTGTCGAGGTGAGACCCACATAAGGACGTGTTTGCCATCCTCAAACTCTAGATGCCACCATTTACTGATTAGAACTAAAACTCAAAACTCCTACTTCCATGAGGGTAAGGTTGACTAAATCAAGAGTGATCGACCACACCTTCCTGTGCATGAGTTTATCCAATGCTTCCTGGGGTTTCATTTTCGTCGACCAAGGAAAACCCACCCAACATTGTAGATAAACCACAACCTTTTTGCCTAATACAGTCAATCTGTGCATGAACTGTGAATCCAATCCATACTGAGACCAACGTCGTAAGGCCTCAATGCTGCCGTATGAGATTCCAACCGAAACTCTCTTTTTGAGGGTCAGACCACACTGTTGGCGTAAGTGTCATTGTCGAGTCTCCTCCCAAGTTATCTCCAGACGTGAGGTTGAAGTCTATGACTTACAGGAAACTCTAGGTCTGGGACAAGATTTGTGGAAGGAATGATTCGTATCAACGTCTGTTACTAAGGAAGCTAGTAGTGGACACAAAATGACCCTCGAATCATTTTTAGAGCCATTGGGTCACACTCTTTGACCGCATGCATCTGTACTCTTCCCCTACCCTCCAGCTCCCTGAGCCTGGTGGGGACATCTAAGGTGGGTGGGTATAAATGTTGAAATATACACCACCTCATGCTGCTCTCCTAGCTTTTCCTCCATGTCCACTACTTCACAGACTCATCTCTCCTTAATAATTCCTCTACTTGAATCATTTTACACACTCGAGTCTCTAATAGCGGCAACAATTTCGTGTTTCTTACTACATAGTGCAGTCTTCATCCGCTCTTGGATGATCTGCACCATCTTTTCCTACGATCTGTAAGTGCTGCTATGATTTCTCCTTCTATGAAAAGAGAAACTCGGTCTCATCCCCTGGATGAACCATTCCCATTGCCTAATATAGTAAATCCTGACATGAATGATGCATTCAAGCCTTTGACGACGTCGTAAGGCCTTGACGTTACTACCAAGAGATCCATCAATCACTCTCGCCTCCAAAGGTTGAGTCACACTATCAACATCAGTGTGAGGTCACTGTGTCTCCTGTAGTAGAAATCTCAAAAGTGAGGGTCAAGGAAATAGTTTTAACTGGGACCTCTCAGTATCAACCAAACAAATGGTTAGGAAAGCAAAAATCACAAAGATAAGTGCCTTTTATTACTACATCTCGAAGTAAAAAGACAGAAATACAACAGCAAAATGGAACTAGAAGTACAAGGGACAAAAAAATTATCCACTATTTCCACTCCTGTCCACCTGCTTCCGGAGCTCTACTGCCTCTAGATGACTCGACTACTGATCGAAAATCCTGCGGAAAATGCAGTAGCTCCTTAACATGCTGGGGTGTAGAGTCACTGGTATGAACTCCACCCAGAAGAAGGTCTAGAAGTCTCCCCAAGTGATGGTCATCTCATCTCAAAAAATGGAGCATCTGGCTCTACCACCTGCATGATGCTGATTGAAGGAGGCTGGCAGAAAATATCACCATGAAGTCCGCTGGTGTACCTACTATCCTTAAAACTCTCAACACAACCTCCAGCCAATCCTCAACCGCCTGTGGATCCATCTCTCCTCGAACACTGGGTGGCATCTGGCGCTGGAACTCGTGCAGCGCGCTCAAGCGGTGTGCATCACCTGTTGTTGGGGCTGGTGGCATCTGTGGCCCAACGTATGGTAGTACCGCTGCTGCCTCTGCTCGTGCCTCAACTGTAAGAGGGCCCTGTACCGAAGCCTCGTCACTCGGCAGGCTGTCAGTATGTACATCCCTCTGAGATCTAGCTTTTCATATGTGGAAAGAAATCATGAATGAAACATAAGTGACACGGTCAAATGATTATACCTGGTGATCTGACCTTCTTTGAGCTGTTTTAAGGGGAAATTTTTTGAAAACACACAAGCATTCAGTGTTTTCGTGCACTGAGTTAGAAATCAGAAGTCAGGGTCCTAGTGTATGGATACGTTGGCCGCCCGCACAAATACTGGACTCCCTGAATTGAATACCACAATCGGTTCTCTTAACACAATTGCTTCACAGAAAAGAAAAACCAGAGTAATAAGTTCTGCGGTAGAACCGTATCCTCTTATACCAATTTGTCACGACCCCTCATTGGGGCCCGTGCCATGACTTCCCCAAGCCCGCCTTCCATAGGCCAGGGGATGGAGACTAGCACCAAAGGCTTAAATCCCAATAAAAAAGGGAAGGCATTGCCTTTTTGAAATGAAAGCACACTAATAGAGTACAAGCAGAAGCTACACTAAGTAGAGCAGTATAACAAACGTGCTGAAAGTACAAGGGGCCGGAAATAAATCCCAAAAGAAAGGTACAGATACAACTAAAAGTAAATTACAACTCAAAGGACAACTGCTGGAAGGTGACAAGCAGCTCATGGATTGTCCTCTGGGTTCCTACCTAAAGGGTAGGTATAGATGTCCTCCTCAGCACTCCATGTCTTCCCGTCTCCTCCAGGTACCGAATCGTCGTGAAATCCACCCCTGGGTACTGACACGTCGTGAGATCCAGCCCCGGGTACCGAATCGTCGTGAGACCCACCTCCGTGTACCGTCCAGCTCTACAAGACTCAACCACGATCAGTGATGTTTGTCGTCTGCAACCAACACAATGATGTGTGGGCAAAGCCCGTGTAGGGGTGAGCATACGATACTCAGTAGGGACCCCGAGACCCTCAAGGTCTCACTGAAATACAACAAGGATAATCAAAAATAATGTTCTCAACATATAACCCTTACTTAGTTATAAGCCCATAATTATACCAGTTATCATTTACCCATCTCATCCATAATGTATCACATATATATGAAGTTGATGGATAACCACTACTTATTTATATGCCCATACATATACGTAGGTTATCTAGTAACCCATCTCAATCATGAGGAAAACACAATGGTCATTGACTCAGATCAAACAAGGATTTTCATTATCGAAACCATAACTGCTGAAGAGCTCTGTCTCTGAAGAGTACAGTGATCCTCTCACAACTCTGAGGTACTGCTAATGAACCTAAGACTGCTGGGGTACTTCTCCTATCGAATACCGCAGGTCTTCCACCTCACAAAGTAATTCTCCTCCGCCATGGGTTTTCCACCTCACACAGTAGTGCTCCCTCCTCATAACCTATAGAGGTACTCCTCCTGTCGAGTACCCCTAGTCTTCCACCTCACAATGTAGTGCTCCTCCGCCATGGTTCTTCCGCCTCACAAAGTAGTGCTCCCCACTAGGATATGCAAGTCACTCCGGATAAAATCGGACAAGCAGTCATCAAGTCTCAGCCAGCTACACGGTCTCCATACTCCATACGCTCGTCTCCAGGAGGGTCCGCTCCATGAGCTCCAGGTCGATACTCCATGTATCAAAATTCCCACAAAGAATTATCTCAATGGACCGCCTCATCATAGGGGTCTCAACACAACAGACATTGCATCAATCGGACGCCCGGACTATGAGTTATTAGCCTTTTCTTCCCTAGGGACCGGTTGGTTTTGTGTGTGAACCAACCTAACCATATCTCAATAGTACCCTGAACTCACAGAGGGTATACTCATAGGGACCGTTCTCAATGTGATCACCAACACCGCTGACAGTTCGTCAAACGGACGTCCGGTCTGAAAGTTATCGACTTTTCCGTTATAGGGGCCCGGTTGGATTTCGGGTACAATCCATCCTGGCCATACTGTAGCTGCATCCAAACCTTGAGTGTAGTAAGACAAAATGTCTATCTCAGTAAGAAGCATCCAACAATTTTGACGGCACGTCAATCGGACGTCCGGAGCTCATGTTATAGGTGTTTCCGCTCGAGGTCCCAGTTGGTTTCGTGTTCGAACCAACCCGGCCATACCCAAAGTTCTTCGAATCCTTTAGTGTAATATACTGAAACAACCTCCTCGATCCATGTATCCCATCGCAACTGAAGGTGCGTTGATAAGAGGTGTTTAGCCCATTTTATGGGCATTTGAATGAAACTGCCCGAGAATATGGGTTTCGTGCCCAGTCCGACCTGGCTCGATACACCCTAGGCCGGCCCAATCCGGCTGGCACGGCCCAGCCCAGCCGGTGCGGCCCGACCAAGCCGGCACAGCCCGGCCTGGCGCAGGGGTCCGTCCCAGCGTGGGCGGCCCAGCCTAGAATAGGCTGTTCGGCCAGGCGCGGCGATCCGGCAGGTGCAGCCGGTCGGCCCGGCGCGGGCACGACCCGCGTGGCCTGCAAGGTGCGGGGGGTTACAACCCCCCGGTTGAACGAAATCAGCGCGCCTTAATGTCGCACCGCCCAATTTGGAACGAAATTTTCTATTACGGTTCTTCCTCCACTGCCGCGGCACAGCCATGGTGGTTTTCTCCAGCGGCGCGCCACCACCACCCTCTACGGACCACCAGATGCGCTCTGGTGGTTCGTTACGCCTGTTGTCTTTGCCAGCGGTCCTTCCGGGACCTTCTCTTCTCTGCAGCGACTTCAAAACGACATTGCAGTCTTGTCTCACCATCGCCATCAATCCGCACACCAACAACAATATGCGGAGGGTTTTCAGGCTGTGTTAGTTCGGCATGCGCCCTCTGCGCTAGGTGTTATCAAATGGAAAGATTTAAACATGATTTTATATTGAATAAACATTCAATTATACTTACATAAAGATGAATCAAATCATTCCTCAACCTCTTAAAAGATTTGTAGCATACCAATGTTCCCATCCCACAATTTTAAATAAAACATTCGCGGATCAACACAATGTTGAGTTGTTCTGTGTTCTTTGTTTAGAAGGAAACACCCATGGAAAAAATATCATCCTCAAATAATCCCCTTCCTTGAAATTGACGTCACACGTCGTCGAGTCACAGATGTCGATCTTCATGGAAGAACGGTATCGATTTTGTCGACATCAGATGAAGAAGAAGAATGTTGTTCATGGCATCAGTCCCCACGGTCGGCGTCTCGTTCTTCGTCGGAGGGAGGAAACTTTTCTTTTCATGAGATCTCCACAAAAATCCTCCCAACACAATGAAAGCCAATAATAGAATAAAAGCAAGGCTCTCCCATAATATTCCATTTCCTTGTTAATTCAAATTAATTCAAATAACCAATCCATTAATTAAGAGAGTTGGAAAATATTAATGGGAGATAGGGGAAGGTGAAAAGGCTCCTCATATTAAATGAGGGGAGTTGTCAAAGAATTAAATGATTGGGGTGTTAGGGAATTTGAAGGAGGTGGCGGCTCATGTGGGCCCCCACCCAACTCCCTCACAAATAAAAGGGGAAATAAGTTGTGAGACAACTTTATTTTCCATAACACTTAAACCATTAGTAAAGAAGTAAAAAATAAAATTGTAAAACAAATTTATTTGTATTCTTCACATTTTTAACTTCTTCTCCCATGAAAAAACAACTCTAGAAAAGGTGTTCCTATTCCATTACCGGTGACATGGTTTTATTGGTGCCCTCGGATTTTGATTCTGAGCACTGGTTCAAAAGTTAGGAAAACCCGCTCATTCTTTCACTGAACGTACCCGAGCTAAACTTCGAGAATTGATTCTGGGCACAATAGGCCTCAAAATCAGGTGCCGTCAGAAACTGCAGACTCATAAAATTTCAAAGAAATTAAAAAAAATTCCCAGAGATTTCTGGTTCTGTACACTACTATTGGGAAATGTTGAATTTGTGATTTATCGTGATGCATTTATTAATGGTCTTCGATGTCTCCATATGAAGAGTGATATAGTTATTTCCAATGAATAAAGGAAGTTAAAAATACATGAATAGAACTATGAAACTCATGATATTGAGTTTGAAGCTGTAATATTTTCCCTAAATACATGGAGGCACTATCTCTAAGAAAAATATTTTTCATATATACGGATCATAGTAGATTGAAATTTATCTTCACACAAAATGAAATCAACATTAGGCAACAGTTATGGCTCAATCTAATCGAGGATTGTTATTTTTCAATACAATATCTCCCATGAAAGAAAAATAAGGTAGTTGAAGAATTGAATAGGAAGGATCATGGATTTACAAAAAAAAAGAGGATTTCCAAGGACCCTATGTACGTATAACAAGAAAAGGTGGATATGAGAATTATCAAAGAAGGTGAAACATCATCAGTTTGTTAATTGGTTTCCCAACCATCATTATTTGAAAGGATTGAATGTTCTCAGATTGATGGTGAGAATATTAAAAGGTAAATTAAATGTTTAAATTATGGGATTCTTCCTAACATTGTGTGTGGGGATGGAATTCTAAAATTTTGGAAGAGGCTATATGTTTCCTCTACACCCGAGATAATATGTATGTTATTGGATGACGTCTAAAGATTAAATTTTACTATAAAACATTGTAGCACTATGATATATAGAAATTTGAAGCAACAATTTAGGTGGGAAAACAAAAATAATGTAATTTCTTAGTATGTAACAGGATGATTAGTTTTTTATAGTATGGTGGAAGAAAGGCAACAACCAAGAGGAGGCATGCAACATTACCATACTCCTACATGGTAATGGGATGATATCACTATGGATTTTGTCACTGGATTACCAAAAACTCAATGAAATAATGATTCAATATAGGTAATTATTGATTGAATTAACAAATATTCACATTTTATTTCTTTAATGGGAGATTTGAAACTGGAGAACCATGAACAAATTTATATTAATGAAGTTGTAGGGATTCATGGGGAACCTTTTTCAATTATGTCTGATCATGATCAAAAATTACATCAATATTTTGGAAAATTATTCAGAATTATTTGGATATGAACCTTTTTTTGAGTACTACTTATCACCCTCAAAATGATGGCCAATTAAAAAAGAAGATTCAGACTATAGAATACATGTTGTGATCATGTTCACGTGGATTTCATGGTATGTTGGATTACAATTTTTCTTTGGGGGAGTTTTCATACAATATTACTTTCTATTTCACTATTCAAATGGTACCATATGATGAATTGTATGAAAATAGATGTCATACACTAGCATGTTGGGATTAATTTGGTGAATTAACTCTTGTAGGCTCTGAGCTTGTAGAGGAAATAACATCAATGGAAAAGATTATTCAAACCCATATAGAAGAATATATAACTACGAAAAAAGACATATTCTGATAATCAAATGACGGATTTTTAATTCCATGAAGGAGATCAGGTTTTCCTGAATATATCTCCATGGAAGGGTCTTATATGATTTGGGAATAAAGGGAAACTATGCCCCATGTACATTGGTAGTTTTTAAATTACGAAGATAGTTTATGAAATAGAATATCATTTCGTAATGTGACCTAGACTTTCTAACATACAGAATGTGTTCCATGTCACATTATTGAGAAATTACATGGTAGAACCAATGATCATCCTCACTTATGAAGGTATAGAATTGGAACTGGTCTTATCTTACTGTCAATACACTGTCCTGATTTTGGACACTTAAGAGAATGTATTGAGGAATCGAATGACCCGTCCAATAAAGTAAATTTTGAAAAATCATATAATTGAAGAGGCGATGTGGGATCCTATGGAACATATGATTATAGCATCCCTTCCTTTTCTTACATTACTATTACATCATTTCAAATATAAACAACATAATATTATGAAACATAGAGGATCCAAAGTTTTAGTGTCTTGGGAAAACTAGGACCATACATAACAAATATAACATCAAGCATAATCATTGATTTAATTTCTTCTTCTCTAGATTCTTATTTTCACTTGTCCTCTCCTTAGTACATGTAGCCACCTAAGGAAATACATCAAAAGGGGTGATCTAGAAGCCCAAAAAGAGGATAGATAGGAAAAATATAACCTGGGGTGAGCATAATCATAACATAGGAAAAAGATCATGAACATGAGAGGAGCATAAATAAAACACTTGAAATGTGGAAATGCATAAAAATGAAACACCATGTCATAGTGGTTAACTACCACACATACTTGTGAACCAAGCAATAATCATGTTCAAACATCATTTCACATTTAATCATGAGATTCATCACTTTACCCAATTCATTTGAGCGCTGTATAATTCCGGGTGCACCCGTCACATTGAAACATTCATATTGCGCTATAAAATTCTGGGTGCACCAGTCACATCATAACATTATAATTATCATGATTTCCACATAGAATACATATCAAAAATGAACATAAATAAAAAATTTAAAGTAGTGGGTTTCATCTCATAATAATACATTCCTAAGCTTTGGGTTCCCAAAAGAAAGAGGGAATAACATACATGTTACAAGAACCATCCACTTTGAGTGAGAAGAAAAACAGGTGTTCTTAAAAGAAGATCTTTTTCGGAAAACATTTTGTTGCAAATAAAAACTAGTGAAAAACATGTATATCCCAAAAAAGTAAAGAAAATGATGAAAAAATGATCTTTGAGGATTAACCATATCAAAAATGGAGTGAAAGAGGTAAAACCCGAAGAAAGAAAATTGGGTTCGAGATTTCCCCTTACCTTGTACCCGAATGCTTCCTTCACTATAATGTCCTATATAATGACATTGTATTAATTAATTAGGAATCCAGAACCATGTTTACATTAATAGGGTCCATTATGGTTTCATTATGTCATATTATGTTCCTTTGGATGACTTATATAGTTTAAAAACATTGTTCGGGGATATTCGTTCTTATGTCATATCCGGGGTGCCCGCTCCTTTTATCACCTTTAGAGAGGCTAGTTCGCACCCTCTATTTTTCAGATCAATTCTGGATTCCGCTCAAAGGCTCGTTTTTGACTCTATCATGCTCAATTCATAGAAGGATAGGTGCATGTATACACCTTCGTGTTCAGGTAGGTTCAGTGCCAACTTTTTCCACAGAAGCTCTGGTTTTGATGGTCCTCAAGTGAGTGGGAGCTGGAACCGAGTGGTCTGACGGAAGATTATTCCTGAAAAGCTTAATTTCCGTACTTGGCGATTGCAGTATAATGCTATTCCATCTGATGATAACATCAAAATGATGGGTATTAGTATGGTCTCTTGTTGCCATTTTTTTGAGCGCAGGAAGGAGGAGAGCATGAACCATATTTTCTTCGAGGGCGATTGGGCCTGTGAGGTGTGGAGCTTCATTGGAGGGCCTGAAGGTTTTTCCTCTCATGATGGTAACTATGAGAGCTTCATGGTGCAATGGTTCCAAGGATTCAATGAAAATATTAGAGAGACTGAGGCTCAGGCTTTTTTTCTCAATGCAGGTTGCCGGATTATTTGGAAGGCAAGAAATCATGCTAGGTATGAAGGGATGATGTCCACGGGAAGGGCGGTGGTGTTAAGAACAAGATGTCTATTGTTGGACCTGGTTGGCGCAGCAGGTGTTGGGAAGGAGGCGTTTGCGTTTCTTTGCTTGAAGTCCCCGCATGATGAGCCTAGGAGGAATGATTCCAGGGTGCAGGGGAGCTGGATCTATTGGTCGCTGCCGAAGGATGTTTTTAAACTCAATACTGATGGGTCCTGCATCACGGAGGTTATGTGAGGTGGTGGGGTATTACATGTTCATAGTGGAAGGGTGGCCTTTTCTTTTTCGGCCAATTTTGGTTGCAGCAATTCGGTCCGGGCGGAGGCCCTTGCAGTGCTCACCGGGCTATCCATGTGTAAGCAGAGGAATATCAGTGTCGCTCATATTGAGACTAATTAAAAGATTGTCCAGGAGGTCTTTATTGGGAGGGGATCACTCTGGGGTCCATCATCTATACTACCAGACAATGTAAGGCTCTCCTCTCGGACATAGTTAACGTCACTCATACTTTGCGTGAAAGGAACAACGTGGCGGACTAATTGGCCTCCCTTGATGTCTCAGATGATCCTGTGGTTTGTTTTTCAAATATCTCTCTTTTTAAACCGGAGGGGGTGAACCTGCTTAGGATTGATGCTCTAGGGTTGCATTATTTCCAGCCTCCCTAGGTGCATCCCCCTCATTTTTATTTATTTATTGTATTTCTTTCTTGCCTTTTGTAATAAAAATCGTAATGTTGGATGGATGGTAGAAATAAGTAAACATCCAAGAATGAAATTAAATGTTATTAATGATATTAAAAGAGTTTTAATGATCTTATAATGAATTATATTAGATCCATGTTGATGAATCATTAGATAATAATTAAGTGATGATTATTTGGGATAATTTGAGAGGTTTTTGGATCACAACAAACTTGTTTTAACATTTCACTTAGTAATATTTCCATAAATTATTTCAAGAACTTTAAATAGAACACAATACATTTAAAATATTCTAGTTCAACCATAATAATGGTTTCATGACCAGATCTAAAGGTAGAAATGGAAAAAGATAGCATGTCATTTTTGAAGGTGATAAATTAACACCTCATGAACAACGTTCTCTTTAATAACATAAAAGGAAGAGGGAATGGAGGTGGGGTGATATAATATCCCATTAGAATCATAAAATTATAGTATATTTATAATACTAGAGTTACGAAACAATTTGGATGTATATAGGTGGAAAGAGATCAAGAAAGTAACATGAACATGAATGGAAATTAAAGGAGAAGAGGGAGGGAAATTTCCTCTTCAATCCTTATCTTGAGAACCTCCTTAAGGGCCTAAGCGTGGTCTTTTGATGAGACCAGAAGCACTTGGACGTGGGGGAGGGGATAGGGGAGATTATTGGGTACATATTAGACAATTCTTGAAGCTTGAGAGGTGTGGTTTGGCAAGTGGAGGGGGAGGTCTTATTTATACATGAGGAGGGAGGTGTTTTTGGTATAAAATATTAAACAGAATAATATATCAAGAGTTAGACTTGTAATAGTAGTTTTTTTTAATCATAAATCATATATTAATATAATAAATTTTTTTTATGCTTTAATTATTCTTTATAACACGAATTCATTAATGTATTGAAAGGAAAGTGAAAGAAAGAGAAAAAGAAACATTATGAAATCACCATTTGACTTTAGGTTTTGGAAAGTCCTTTTTAGGTTTGAGAATTGGATTTATAGTATTTTAATGAAAAATTTATGAAATTTAATATGTACAGGCCGAAACTAAAGTTCCAGAATGTTTATGTCATCATTACATAATTAATGACGCAATTTAGTATACACCGATTATGCGAAAAACTGTATTTTTTACTATTCACCTGAAAATTGAAGAATTTCAAAATAAACCCAAAAATTTAAACATTCCATTTTTTGACGTGTATAATCCAAAAATGATGTCCATTTTTCAAAATTAATTTTCTAAATTTTATTAATTTAATTTTTTATTAAAATCATAATTTACTTTAAAAAACATTTTTTAAAAGTTAAAAATGATTTTATAGTGCGTTCAAAAATTACCTAGGGTATTATAAAATTATCTAAAACAATAAGACATTGATTAAATAATTTATGAATACATTTTAGGGAATAAATATTCTTTTAAATTAAATAATTAATTATAATTAAATGTTTATGACTTACAAATTACCAAAACGTTTACTAAGGTCAAATTGTCACTTTCTAAGATGTCTAAATTTTCTTTTATTATTCATAGGCAATGTTTCAATTATGTTGGATGATTTAATATTCATAAGGGTCATATAACTATCAATAAGGGTATGTTACTATTCCTAAGGTTATGTCACTATTCACTGAATATTATATTTATTTCATTAGACTCCAAAAAATCATCTTGAACACAACCGTGTATGTTGGATTTTCAAAATTCAAAACATAGATGTGACAAACATATGTTTAAAGTTCACTTATCACATAGTAGTTCATTATGTTGTGACTTCAGGTTATTTTATAACATATTTATTAGAAGGGAATTTTCATCGAAAATCTTTGGGTCATTACAATGATGAAGAACTACACATGTCTTTTTATGGGGTAACAATCTAGAAATTTCGAGGGTAAAATTTTATAGGAGGGGAGAATGTAATGAAAAAGAAGTAAATCAATGAATTTCCCATCCTATGTTTACTTCATATAGTATATATAACATATAATAACTTATAGAAAACAATAAAATCATTATAAATTAAGAATAAATGAAATAATATGTATTTATTGAAGTAATAAAACCTATACCAATAATATTAATATTTTCCTTGTAAATTATAATTTTGATTAAAAATTTATTTACTTATATTTATAAAATTATTTCCTCAAAAAAGAGTACATTTTTTAATTTCACACATCGAAAAATGATTAGGGTGTATTTTTTGGATTTTCCAAAAAATACATGAATTTTTTATGAATAGTAAAATACGATAATATCTTATAAATGGTATATAGATAAATTTATCGTGTCATTGTTTCCGTAATGATGAGGTAATCCTATATTATTAAACCATTCTAAATTATTTTAGTATTTCTAGTTATATTTCTAAAACTATTCATTGTAGTGTTGAGTCAATAAGGTTCTCCGTATGACTTTTCCATCCCTTCTTGTTTTGAAAATCAAAAACGCCTTATCTTTAAGGAAAATCACTTTTATACGGAAAATCACTTTCATAAGGAAAATCACTTTTATAAGGAAAATTTCTTTTATAAGGAATATTTATTCTGTAAGAAAAATTATCCTTATCATATTTTCATCCATATATTTCTTATGTATAATATTTGGATTCATTTCTATATTCTCAGAATCGTTTGAAACATTGATATGAAGCATTCTGTTTCAGGTCCCGAATTCTGGATGAGAACTGTAATAAAGTTCTACTCCAAATTTTGGAAACAAATTCTCATTACGAATTTTGATGATGAATTCTCATTACGATTTCGGATGACGAATTCTCATTACGAATTCTGGAAACGAATTCTGACTACGAATTCTGATGACGAATACTCCTTACGATTTCTTATGAAGAATTCTCATTATGAATTTTGGATACGAATTCTCATTATGAATTCTGGATACAAATTCTCATTATGAATTCTGGATACGAATTCTCATTAAGAATTCTGATGACGAATTCTCATTAACGAATTATGATGATGAATTCTCACTACGAATTCTGTTGATGAATTCTCACTACGAATTCTTTTGATGAATTCTCATTCTGAATTCTCATTCTGAATTCACCTATTAAACAGAATATGATCATCTTTCTTTTATACACTCCAAATTTATTTAGACTCCGAACCTTCACTCCGAACATTTGAGTTAGACTTTAAATAATGTTGTACTTTTTGTTTCACTTGTTTTGTTATAAAACATGGTCGATTATTCTGTTATAAACTAACCATGGGTTAAGTTACACGTGTATAGGTCCCTCCGATTTTTAAGGAAAATATGACCGTTGGAAAAGAGGCCGGCCTTGCCTATAAATAGGTGCTCATTTGAAAGAGTTCAAAAATGATGAATGACTTCTTCAACATTGTGCATACATGCTGTTGAAGTGATTTCTAGAGAGAGAGAGGATCTTATTAACTCTCAATGCTTTGTGCGATTCCAAATGTTGGTGGTTACATTTGAGGACTTCTGGGGATAGGAAGACAGAGGTGCCGACTACCTTGAAGTTGAGGGCTTCCTTGCTGAGGAAGTCAGAGGTGGCCAACTACATTGATGTTGAGGGCTTGCAGGGATAGCAAGACAGAGACTCTGATCTTCGTATCAAGGGCTTACCCTGGTTTGGGTGAGACAGACTTGCTTGAAAGTATAAATCAAGGGTCATTTATCCAAGGTTGTTGGATACCCTTCTCTTCGGGTTAAAAGACTTATATCTTGTTACTTGTAGTTTTACTACTTGTTTATTTCCGCTGCATTTTTTATTATAAGGAATGTATAACTTTCTTATACTTCCTTGCTTGTACTCTGTTTCATTTAGATTCTATAGGCTTTAAGGTAGAATATCATATTGTAATATTTTGTTAAGATTCTATTTCCGGAACCATATTTCCGGAACCTACTTCGGAATCTCTTTCAACGTTTTCATTTGGTGCTAGAGGTGCTGTGAATTAGCTTAGTTTAACTTTGTTAAACTTAGCCCTTTCCTTTGCTTGAGGAAAACATAGTTAATCGTAACTAACTTTAAAGGTTCCAAAGGAATTTTTAACGTATACAATTCACCCCCCTCTTATATATTGAGCATCTAAATCATTATTTAGATCCTACAATTGGTATCAGATGAGGTCTTTGAAATACTTTTACTCACGTATAAGTTTTTCTTGCTCACTTTCTCATTCTGAACATTATCATTCCGAACTTTCTCATTCCAAACATTGTAATTAAGAATTATTTATACTAACAAGTTTGTATGCCAATGGTTTTTATGTATGACATGAATTAATGTCGGTTACATTGATAATCTAAATCCTACTAGATCACCAATCATTGATGGTAATGATTATGAGTACTAGAGAGATCGAATGAAGCCATTTGTTATCAATACTGGATTGGACAACTTTGTTATGATTACTGGTGATTATAAAATTCCTGATAAGGAGGTTAGAACTTTTACTAACCAGGAAAAGAAATAGTATCAACTCAACTCTAAGGTACGCAATACCTTACTTTGTTCAATGACTAGAAATATATATAGCCAAATTTGTTCTTTTGAAGCAGCTAATTGTATCTAGAAGAAGTTAGAGGTTACACACTTTTGAACTTCTAAAGTAATTGAAACTAGGTGAGCTATTCTTAGAGCTGAATATCATGGCTTCAATTTCCCTTATGGTGAACCAATATGTAAAGTTCAACAGAGGTTCATGACTATAGTAAAAATTTTAAGTATATGGGAGAAAAAGTGTTAGATGATGAACCACTTGTGGATAAGATAATTGATATCATGCCAAATGAGTGGGAATCCAAAAGAACTTCTATATATGAGAACAGGAAGGTCACTCAAATTTATCTTGATGAGTTATTCGGAACTCTTCTCCAACATGAAACCAGAATGAAGAGAGATGCTGACAACATCAAAAAAAATGGAAATGGTATTGTTGCTTTTACAACAACATTAAATCATATGAAAGCTATGACTCATGATAGAATAACCAGATCCAAATCTAAGAATATAGTTGTTCAATCATATTACAGTGAAAGTGAAATCTCAGGAAATGAGTTAGCAAATCTTGCTCAATGGATGAACAAGATAGCTGGAAAGAGAAATTTCCAATCCAAGTATAAGAAAAAGTAAAGTAAATATAGGAAAGATGGAGAAGTCACATGTTATGAATGCAAGAGAGCTGGATATATTAGACTAGATTTCCCTTTGCTCAAAAAGAAAGAAAGTAAAGAAAATCATTCATACTAGAACAAAAATATGTAATATAAATCATAAGCTATGAATTTTCTGAAAGCAAATGACACCTATAGTGCCAGTGGTGGTGACTCTTCAGATGAATCTTCTGATTTCGAATCTTCAGGACAGAAGAATCTTGGTCTTATAGCTAGATTACCTATTGATAATCATTGTTTTATGCATAAGGTATGAAATGTTGAATCATTGACCAATGATTCATTAAATTCTAATGATAGTAATTATTATAACTCTTCTGATGAAGAATCCTCTTCTGATGAAGAAAATACATTACCTACTTATGAAGAAGTTTCTTGGTTTGCTGAACATCTTGAAATTGAGAATTCCAAACTCAATAAAAAACTTTATAAGGCAAACTCTAGGAATAATATTCTTACAAAAGAGATATCAGATCTTTCTAAAGATCTTAATAAGAAAAATGCTGATTTTGAAAGTATTTCAAAAAAATCATGAGGAAGTAAGTTCTGAGAAGAACAAACTCTCTAAAGAGTTAGAAAAAGTAATTTCTAAGAAAAATGTTATCGAGCATAGATCTAGTTCTAAAACTAATGATTTTTAGGATAAAAACATGGTTATAAAACTCACGTCCAAAATTTTATCCTTAAGGAAGTGTTTATCAAACATTACCCATGGTATGGAAAATTTTGATAAAATGTATTCCCAAATACGACCATTAAGAAATAAATCCGGATTTGGTTATACCCATGCAAAACCAATTTTTAGTAACAATTATTTTGTTCCTCAATGTTCCCCATTTTGTACTAAGTGTCAATGTGGTGGTCACTGGGCAAAGAATTGTTCCTTAAAGAAAACCCAATCTCTAGGATTTCACGAAGCTTATTTCTCTAAGAAGATGTGGATACATAAAATTTTGTTATCTAGAAATATCAGATCCAAACATGTTTGGATTCCAAAAGTATAATTCTCTTCTTAATTTCAGGAAAATAAAGAGAGTACCAGCAACAATACATGGTACATGGATAGTGGATGTTCCCAGAACATGACTGGAAACCAAAGCTATTTTGAAAATATTATCAAAACGAAAGGAGGAAAGGTAACTTTCAGAGACAATGCTAAGGGAGAGATTATTGGTATTGGTAATATTGTTCTTTTAAGAAAAGATTTGATTTCAAATGTTCATTTTGTTAAGGTTCTTATGCACCACCTCATTCACATAAGTCGGTTATGTGATGAAGGTTACCTTGTGAATTTTAGGAATGATAAGTGCTTAGTTCACAATTCCAAGGTAGAATTTATTCTCTCAGCTAATAGGCATGAGAATGTTTACATCGTAAATTTAGAAGACCTCAGGAGCCAAGATTTACCTTTCCTAAGTGCAATGGAAGATCATTCCTAGTTATGTCATAGAAGAATAGGTCACTGTAACCTCATAAACCTATGTAAACTCACTAAGAAGAAACTAGTTAAGGATTTACCGGAGCTTATATTTGATTCTTCTAAAGTTTTTGATCCTTGTCAATATGGAAAGAAACATAAATCTCGTTTTTAATCAATCGGTGAAGTCTCAAAAACTGATGCATTGATGTTAGTGCACATGGATCTTTTTGGTCCAACACAAACTGGATGTATTGGAGGCAAATACTATGTTTTTGTTCTAGTTGATGATTACAGTAGAATTACTTGGGTTTATTTTCTAGAAAATAAATCCGATGCTTTATCCTATTACAAAAGTTTTAGAGGTCAAGTTATCTATGATAATAACCTTCCATTGAAAACTATTCATAGTGATCTCGGAGGAGAATTTCATAATTCTGATTTTGAATCTTTTTGTAGTAGAAAAGGTATTACTCACAATTTTTCAGCACCTAGAACTCCTCAACAAAATGGTGTAGTTGAGAGAAGAAATAGAATTCTTCAAGAGATAACTAGAACCATGTTGAGTGAATATTCTATTGCTAGACATTTCTAGGCTGAAGCTGTATGTACTACTTTCTATACTATAAATTGAGTTTTGATTAGACCTTTTATTAATAAAACACCTTATGAGTTATGGAATGGTAAAAAACCATGACTATCCTACTTCGAGATTTTTGGTTGCAAAGTATTCATTTTTAATACTAAAGATAACTTACATAAATTCGCACCAAAATCTGATGAAGTAATTTTCGTAGGTTATTCCACAACTTCTAAGGCTTATAGAGTTTTTAATAAAAATAATTGTACTGTTGAAGAAATAGTGCATGTTAAATTTGATGAGTCTGATCCTTTTGTTTTTAAACCATCCCAGCCTACACCCTCGGATGTTTTTTCAAAAATTGATTGTCAACCTTTGATAGAAGAACCTTCCGATAAGGATAATGATCAAGAAGATACTTCTGAATCATTTACCCCGGAAGACTTTCTACCCTATGTTGATGAACATGATTTTCAAAACCCAAATCAGGGGTTTCTTAAGAATCATCCCAGTGATAGTATCATCGGTGATGTAAATAAACTTGTAAGGATTAGAGGTTTCTTACGGAATGAAGTATAACATCTAGCATTTCTTTCCCAATTAGAACCTAAATGCACTGATGAAGCTTTAGGTGATGATGATTGGATCAAATCCATGCAAGATGAACTAAATGAATTCGAAAGGAATAAAGTCTTGACCTTGGTTGAAAGACCTAAGTAAAAATCTGTTATTGGACTAAAATGGGTCTTTAGAAACAAATGTGATGAAAATGGAGTCATAGTTAGAAATAAAGATAGACTTGTTTCTAAAGGCTATAATCAGCAAAAGGGAATAGACTATGAAGAAACCTATGCTCTAGTAGTTGGACGTGAATCTATCCGAATTCTACTTGCCTTTGCAGCTTTCATTAATTTCAGACATTTTCAAATGGATGTGAACTGTGCTTTTTTTATGGTTATGTTCAAGAGGAAGCTTTTTTGAACAACCTCCTAGATTTAAAGATACAAAACATCCTGTACATGTTTATAGATTTACTAAAGCTCTGTATGGTCTTAAAAAATCCCCACGAGCATGGTATGATAGACTCACTAGATTTTTGCTGCAAAATAACTATGTTAAGGGAAATGCAGATCCAACCCTTTTTATAAGGAAAGATAAGAAAAATGTTTTGATTGTTCAAATTTATGTTGATGACATCATATTTGGTTCAACTCAGAAATCTTTAACCGAATCTTTTGCAAGTCTAATGAAATCTGAGTTTGAAATGAGTATGATGGGTGAGTTAACTTTTTTTTCTTGGTTTTCAAATTTCTCAAAAACTAGAAAGAACCTAAATATATCAACATAAGTATATTAAAGATCTTCTTGAAAAGTATGGTTATGATAACACTAAGAGTATAAGTACTCCTATTGGTACCTCAAACTCTTTAGATCTTGATGAAGCTAGGAAACGAGTAGATCAAACATCTTTTATAGGCATGATAGGAAATTTACTTTACTTAATAGCTAGTCGACAAAAATTAATGTTCTCAGTATTCTTATGTGCAAGATATCAATCCAATCTTAAGGAATCTCACTTAAATGCAGTAAAAAAAATTTCGCTACCTTAAGGGAACCATGGATCTAGGATTATTTTATACTTCTGGAAATGATTTTGTTTTCAAAAGCTTTTCTGATGCTGACTTTGGTGGATGCAGAATGTATAGAAAGAGTACATCCGGAACTTGTCATTTCATAGGAGATTCATTAGTTTCTTGGTCCTGCAAGAAGCAACATTCTGTAGCACTCTCCACTGCTGAAGTCGAATATGTAGCAGCAGTAAGTTGTTGTGATCAAATGTTGTGGATGCAACACACACTCACAGACTATGGCTTGATTTTTACTAAAACACAAATTTTGTGTGATAACACAAGTGCCATTTCCCTTAGAAAGAACCCTTCACATCACTCTCATGAAAAGCACATAGATATTTGGCATCACTTTCTTAGGGATCACACACAAAAAGGAGATATTATTCTTCAGTTTATCCGAACACAAGATCAACTTGATGATATTTTCACAAAATCATTGCCTTCTGATAGATTTGAATCCATTAAACAGAAGTTAGGAATGATAATCGTAAGTTAATATTTCTTAATTAACTTTCGGTTGAACAAGTCTCCTTATAGTAATAAACTCCTTTTCACAGGGGGAGTACATTTGATTGTTTGAGTAACTATGTTTTTCAAAGTTTGTTTTCAAACTTTTCAGAACTAAAATTCCAGAATGGAAATTTCCGGAACTGAAATTTTCAGAAGGGATATTTTTGTATAGAAAAATTCTAGAATGGAAATTTTCGTTTTGAAAACTTCCGGAATGGGAAATTTTGTGCTGGTGTTTCCGTAACGAGATTTTCGTACTGAGACTTTCTTAATGAGAATTTCGTTTTCAAAATTTTGTAATGAAATTTTTCATGATAATTTTTTTTCCTTTGTTGAGTTTTTTGTAGTATGTCTTGTGAACTATTTCTTTTCGTAATAATAATAATGTTTTGATTCTTAAAAAAGAATATTACCCATTACGAATAATTCTCCTAAGTCAATCCGAAACATAAGATTTCCTTACTCACGTTTTTGTAATCATACATTACTTGCTGGAATTTTCTTATATTTTGTTTTCGGATTACAGTTTTCTTAAATCGTTGTTTTCAATAAAAACCTCAAAAGATCAGATTCATTTTTTCTTGAGAATTGGGTTTCAACCTTCATATCTGATCTTAGCTTGTCACAACTGTTCGATAAACCGAGGAAGCTGAACCATCTTTTCGTTGCCTATATAAAGGGGACCCCAAATGGATGTCCCACATCGGTTTTCAAGCTCCAGCTTCCCGAAGCTCTGCCTCTCTATTTTAAAGCCATTCCGAACATCAAGTTTCTCCGTTCCGAACTTCGTAGAGGTCTTCAGATCTGAATGTCTGTGGAATTAGCTTCTCAAGACATGTCTTCCTCTAAGCCGATTTCGATGTGGTTAGTATATAGAGAAAGGTTGGTTCATCCTGATTTCTTCAACAAGTATAATTCTATTATATCTAAGAACATAAATCGTAACAGATGCGAAGATGATTCTGTGTCCATGCCTGGAAATCAAGATGAAGTTTATTCAGATTTACTTGTAGAGTTCTATGAAACAGTTTCCTTCGTTAAGGAAGATGGTAGGGAGAAGTTGTCATTTAGGTCTTATGGAACGACTTATAAACTTTCTTATGCCAAGGCAGCCAACATGGTAGCGTTGAACAATAAAGGAGAAGCCGAGTTCATTTCTCATGTTTTTCCGAATTCAAAAGGAAGCTTCGACAAGGGAAAGGCTTTATAAACTCTCGGACTGTCAGATGATAAAGCACCAATGATTGCTTCTCTATCTACGAATTTCCAGATTCTAGAATTATGGGTACAAGGCCTTATCGTACCGAGAAAGGGCGACAAAGATAGTCTAAAGAAGAGTGAGATTTATATTCTAGATTTTCTGATAAATATGAGGAATTTTAACATGATGAAACACATTCTTATAACTCTTGAGAATGTTAAGAAAGGGAATCTGAGAGCTCAGATCATAATGTACCCAGCAATCCTCTCAAAGTTGATAGTTCGGTGCCTTGAGTCCTTCAAGGAGGATTTCAAGTCTAAGACAAGAGTTTACAAGATTATGTTGGTGAGTGATGTTACTCTCAAAAGGATGGATGTGACATTCGACAAGAATACTGGTCAGTTTGTTGATTTCCCTGCCCAAGAAGAAACGGTTCCGAATGTTGCTGAACATGAATCCTCTAAGCCAGTGAGGAAGAGAATGTTGAAAGAAGTTGAAGTTGAAGTAGAGAATCCCAAATCTAAGTATGTTCATTCCGTACCTCCAAAACCGAAGAAGAAGAAAGCATACCCAGATGAGGTAGTTTCTAAGTGGAGGGAAATAAAAGAGAAGATAGTGAAATGGGAGCCTTAGTTTGGCTTGGATCCTGCGGAGGCTAAGGCCTTGAAGGAAAGAACTGCGGATGAGCTAGAAAAACAAGTGAATGAAAAGAAGCTTTAGAAGAAGATGTCTGAAGCTTAGGTAGCTCAGACTTTGTTGAAGTTTAATGAGATGGTTTCTGTGAACATTCCCATCCTGAGATCTTTTTCTTTGAAATCTCTACCTAAGACTCCAAGAAGAAACTTTGTCACCACGGAAGAGGTAGTTTCTAAGCATGTTGAGAAAGTAGAGTAGATTGAGCAAGTAGAAGAAGGAGAATCATTTGCTGAAGGTAGTGGTGACACCAGAGATGTTTTGAAGAAAGTAGATGATTATAAGGGAACACCTTCGGAACATTTGTCGCTCCAAACTTAGGAAGATGAATCATCGAAGTTAGTCACTCCAGGGAAGGATGAGGAGGATGGAGAACAAGATGTAGCCTATCATGCAGAGGAGGAACAACTTCTACATGATGTTTCTCAAATGGAGAACATAGAGGTTGGCGATCAAAAAGTTGTTGATGATGAAGACAATGTTGTTCATGTTTCTGACAGTGAACAGAAGACTCTAGAACCGCAAACCATTCCAAAAAAGGACAAGGGAAAGAAGAATATTGTTGATACCCCGAGCTCAGTGGTTGTAAAGAGAAGGGAAGTTGGTGGTTCTTCTAAGAAGAAGGTTCAGCATTTTGAAGAATAAAATTCTCCAAGAGAAGTCTCGGATTCCGAGTCATCTTTGTTGGGGAATGACTTTGTTGTTCAGTCATTAAATAAGTTAGTAGGTACTATTACGAATTTTTCAAGTATTGATTCAAGATTCCAAATGCTCCAACATGCTTTGAATCAGAAAAAAGACTCTGTATCCATGGTTTTGGAGAAATGTGTCGAGATTGAGGCTAAGTTCAAAAATTTATATGTCGGTTATGAATCCCACAAATGATCTTGCAAGAGGATGACTAGTTGGTCGAGGAAGACTGTAGAAGAGATGATTCTTATTGATGAATTCCAAGATAATGTGAAGGATGCCTTTGAGACAGAAGACAGGAAGATAAATGAACTTACTTCATCCATTGAAGAAAAGTTGACAGATGAAAAGAATTTCCGGATTCAAGAAGTCATAGATCTGAATGGGAAGGTGAATTTTGTTTCTCAATACTAGAAGTATGAAAGGGATCATCATATTGAGTTTGAAGAAAATTTTTTAAAGCAAGAACAATTCTTGAAAGCTCAAGAAGAAAAGCATCAGGCTCAGGAAGAAAAGCATCAAGCCGAGGAAGAAATGATTGAAGCTCAAAATGAATGAATTGTTGTGTTAGAGAAGCAAGCCTAGGAAGACCATAAAGACTTGAAGAAAATAAAGACTATTCTTAAGGGTCTCATTGAAAAGGAAAAATATCCAAAATAGACAGATCCGATATTTTGTTGTATCTAAATTTCTTTGTTTCCTAGCATTCAAACTTAATGAAATTGTGCTTGCTCGTTTCTTTTGTTGTTGCTACTAAATTTTCAGGTACCTTTTTATATTTTCCATTCCCTTGATTTCTTTTTGAAAATCACAAAGGGGGAGAAGGAAAAGAACCCTAATAAAGGGGGAAAAAGAATCGTTACAAAGGGTGAGAAAGAAAACAAACTCAAATAGAGTTCATCAAAGGGGGAGTTTTTCATTAAAGAAGACATTATTATTCTTAATGAAATATCATTCCAGAAATCTAAAATATGATCCTTAGAGTTTCAAAGCCTAAGGGGGAGTTAGTCGTATTCATCAACATCCATAAGCAAAGGGAGATAAGTCTTAATGTTTTCTTTCTTCTTAGAATTTCTTTTTCGTAAGGATGTTTGTGCTTTCCAAAAAGGGGGATATTGTTGAGTCAATAAGGTTCTCCTTATGAATTTTCCATTGCTTCTTGTTTTGAAAATCACAAACACCTTATCATTAAGGAAAATCACTTTTATAATGAAAATTTATTTTATAAGGAAAATAACTTTTATAAGGAAAATTGCTTTTATAAGGAAGATTTCTTTTGTAAGAAAAATTATCCTTATCATATTTTACTCCATATATTTCTTAATTATAAGATACAGATTCATTTCTATATACTTGGAATCGTTTGAAACTTTAAAATGAAGCATTTTGTTTTAGGTTTCCTAATTCTGGATGAGAACTGTAATAAAGTTCTACTCGAAATTCTGGAAACGAATTCTCAATACGAATTTTGATGATGAATTCTCATTACGATTTCTGATGACGAATTCTCATTAAGAATTCTGGAAACGAATTCTCATTACGAATTCTGATGAAGAATTATCATTACGATTTCTTATGACAAATTCTCATTACAAATTCTGGATAATAATTCTCATTACGAATTCTGGACACGAATTCTGGATACAAATTCTCATTACGAATTCTGAAGACGAATTGTCATTAACGAATTCTGATGACGAATTCTCATTACAAATTCTGTTGAAGAATTCTCATTCCTAATTCTCATTCCGAATTCAACTATTAAACAGAATCTAATCGTCTTTGTTTTATACACTCTGAATTTATTTAGAATCCGAACCTTCACTCCGAACTTTTGAGTAAGATTTTAAACGATGTTGTACTTTCTGTTTCACTTGTTTTGTTATAAAATGATGTCGTCTATTCTGTTATAAACTAACCGTTGGTTAAGATACACGTGTACGGGTCTCTCCGATTTTTAAGGAAAATATGACCGTTGGAAAGGAGGCCGACCTTGCCTATAAATATGAGCTCATTTGAAAGAGCTCACAACTGATGAATGAATTCTTCAACATTGTGCATACATGTTGTTGAAGTGATTTCTTGAGAGAGAGTCTCTTATTAACTCTCAATTCTTCATGTGATTCTGAATGTTGGTGATTACATTTGAGGACTTCCGGGGATAGGAAGACAGAGGTGCCGACTACCTTGAAGTTGAGGGCTTCCTTGCTGAGGAAGACAGAGGTGGCCAACTACCTTGAAGTTGATGGTTTGCGGGGATAGCAAGACAGAGACTCCGATCTTCGTAATGAGGGCTTACCCTGGTGTGGGTGAGACAGAATTTTTGAAAGTATAAATCAAGGGACCTTTATCCACGGTTGTTGGATACCCATCTCTTTGGGTTAAAAGACTTATATCTTGTTACTTGTAGTTTTACTACTTGTTTATTTCCACTGCATTTTGTATTATAAGGAAAGTATAACTTTCTTATACTTCATTTCTTGTACTCTGTTTCATTTAGATTCAATACGCTTTAAGGTAGAATATCATATTCTAATCTTTTGTTAAGATTCAATTTCCGGAACCATATTTTCAGAACCTACTTTCAGAATCTCTTTCCATGATTTCATTTGGTGTTAGAGGTGATGTGAATTAGCTTAGTTTAACATTGTTAAACTTAGCCCTTTCCTTTGATTAAGGAAAACATAGTTAATCGTAACTAATTTTATAGGTTCCAAAGTTATTTTTAAAGTATACAATTCACCCCCCTCTTGTATATTGAGCATCTACATTATTATTTCGATCCTACATGTAGAAGGACAACATAATTATCTAATGATTAATATATAGAGAAATCACTCCCCTCCACAACTATAAATACCTCCCCTCACACCCTCTTCTTCCTATACATATATTACATAGATCTTGCCGATGTTCTACCCAAATCCTCATATATTGTCTTTTCCCGACAACTACGAGTACATGGTCTCATCCAAAGACCAAAACCCCTTACCTTTAGGATGTTCTGTTGGAAGATACTTCAAAAGGTAAATCCTATTCCTTTTTCATTTAATTTCTTTTTAGTAAATTTTATTTTCGTAGTCTCTCCTCACCTCCTATATCAAATTTTTCATGATAAATACAGCATAATCTATACATTAGAATAATATCCTATTAATAGAACATAATTCCATAAACTACAATCTCTCTCTCTATTTTGTGAAAAATAAATCACCATCTAGGAGGTGTTGATTTACAACATTCCTAGATATAGAACATGGTTTCTTCAAAAAATCATTCAAGGATGTTCATGAAACCATTTTTATGGTTGAACCAGACTATAATATATGCATTATATCCTTTTTAATGTTCTAGAACAACTAAGTACGCATTATAATAATTCATAAGATAAAACTAATTCATGAAGACCAAAATAATGTCATAATAATCTAAATTATTATCACTAATGTTCCACCCAATTAATCATCCTCCTACAATATAACAAAATGAATTATATTAACATTTAATATTATGGATGTTAATTAATATCATATAAATTCAATAATGTTGAATTTTACCCATTCCATGTAAAACCCTATGATTTCATAATATGTTATCTTTGTAAAGTAGTTTAATAACTTATATTTCACACAACATCGAATTGGCATGCGTTATACACAATATTGAGTTTCGATGAAACAACACATTAGTATTATAATTATTTAAAGGATATACTTATTTATCAATTAAATATTGTGTTATGAACGGTAACCAATACATTTTTATTATTATTTATAATTTTTTCATATAAATAAAACATATTCATAATGAAATTTATATGTTTTTATTAAATTGTTATATATTTAGAAAAACTATTTTCAAAAAAGAACTTCATTTATGTCCTTTTGTGAACAACAATAAAACTAATTTTAGACACTCCTAAAAATTGAATTTTTTATAATAGACTTTATTAATTAATTTGGATTATCAAAATTAGCGTAGGTTAAATATTTTGTATTTTTATGAAAACATATAATTTTTGATGAATAATGAAAAAAACTACATAGTACATAAAAACAGACTTTTTATTTAAATAAATAATTTTTCTATTAAAAATTATTTTACATTCAAATTAGATACATAATACCTATATTAGCCCAATGTAATTCATTGATGTCATTTTATAATAATATTAGACATAAAAATTTTATTGAAACTTTAATGACTTCTACCCCCTTCTATGCACATTTGAAAATTTGCGCAAAACGTAATTTTTCTACTTCTGTGATTTTAATTTCCAGAACCCAAGAGATAGGACTGAACATAGTAAAAATATATGGTTCAATAGGATGAAAATAATATTTGGTGAATAGTAACTATTAAATTTTATTTACCAGGGTTAAAAGTAAATAGGGTAATTACCGGTAAAAATGATATTATAATTATCCTAAAACACGTCCTAATTCTATTGGATATGTGTATTTCTACCAAAATCAACCTTAGGAAAAAAATATGATCCTTTTTTATCCACATAGTTTAGAATAGTACAATTATTAAATTTTATTTTAAGAAGAGTTAAAAGTATTAAAATCGAATTTTAATAACTAAACCATTTTTAATATATGGTTATAAATAAGATAAACTTGTCTATAAATATTCATTAGAAATATAAATCTATTTCATACATCATGGTTTTTTATTTATAATTTTTAAAAATTAAATAATTAAATTTATTTATGACCCAATGATGATGTAGTAATTACCTTATTAATGAAAGAATAAAATAATTGATGTTATAAATATTAAAACAAATGTAAATTTATTTATTTGATGAATTCCAAAAAAATTATAGAATAATATCACATGTTAGGGTTTATTGAATTAATATTTTTCAATGTAATCATGTTTTTATGACATTCACAAACATAAAATTCAAAAATAGTGTCAAAATTGACATAAATGGGTTTTTAACAAATAATATATTACTAAATGATATAATATTCCTAAAAATATATGATTCGTCCAAAGGACATATATAAAGTTATATATGTCATTAACTAACCAATTGATGTTATCTAGGCATTTTATTGTAAGATTGATAACCATGTAAAATAAAAATACAAGAAGACAAGGTAAATGTTAAACTATTTAACTATAGGTTAAATCTAAAAGGAAAGGATAATATTGTGACCGAAACCGATCTAAAACCTATTGGGTGAGAGTGTTTAGACCCCTCCACATCTTATCCTCTAACCAAATCCATTTAAATCTATTATAAATCAAAAATTATTTTATAACAAAATAATATTTCTAGCTTTTCCTAAAGTGCCCCTCACCTATCTTATAAAAGCGTACAGACCCTTCTCTCAATTATACACCTCAAAATACGTTTTCTTGGCCAAACCCTAATAAAATACCCTCCCAACTACCCTAAAATTAACCTGTAGGCCTTAATTTGATCATAAAGCTAGCTTGTTGTGCCCTATTGTTCAAATCAAATCGGAAGAACCCGAAGACAAGGTAATTATTTCATCACCTCTTTGATAGTTCTTTTGTTTATCAACATCCTCTTTATTTGTTGTTTCCATACTAAAATAATAAATCTTGTACCATATAAATAATTATATTTTATTATAAATATGTAACAACCGTATTCATTATTCTGTCTATCCTATTAATGAAAAAGTCACCATACGTGTGTACTTAAATCTTAATGTCTCCACGTCGTGTTGTACTCTATTATTTAACACTTAATTATTTGGATGGGTGTAATAATGAATATAATTGAATAAAATTAATAATATAAAGTGTTAATGATTATATATATATATAATATAGAATTAAATTACATATTATTTCACCATCAATAGAATGATATCGTCGCTCGTGCGTACATATAGCTTACCACCCCCACGACGCGATGAGATTAATTTCCATGATCACCATTCAACAATGATTATAAATATATATATTATTAATAAGTATGTAATATATGACAGGATAATGATATTGGATATATATATATATATATATCGCATTCACTTTCCTTAATTCAATACACTTTTAAAACGAAAATTGCATTTATGCATATGTACGACCTATCGTCTTCATAAACGATGTTTTTTATTTGATATATCTATATATTATACATATTTATATTATATATATATATATATGAATCATGTTTTATATACTGTAATTATTTAAATCATGATCTAAGAGTTATGATCAAAAATTACATGTTAAAACACGTACGATAATGAAAGCAAGTATTCCTGAAATGTTACTTTACCATGAAAATTATTATTAAATGGGTAATATAATGTTATAAATGAATCATATATGAAATAATAAATATTAATATGGTTATTTTATAATTTAATAACATACTATGGTCATTATACATGAGGTTAAATGTTCCCTCGACTAAAGGAATGTAAAATGTAAGGGATAATTCCTCAATCTCATTATTATCCGAGATTGTTTATGTTTATGTATTTACTGGGACATATTTATCATTGATACCAATATTTCATAAAATTATTTTTAAATGGAATATTTTATGGTTTTAGAGAAGATTCTATTTAAGTATATCATTATTGTAAATGTTTTTAAGATTTATTCTTTTTAAATATTTTTAATTAATATCCTTGTTATCATAATGATTTTAAGAATTTATTTATATGGACATGAATGTTTTGAAATGATAATTGTTTTTCAAAAGTATTTAAGTGTTATGGGTGAATTTGATTAAAAAAGCACTTTTAAAAGTCTTCCTTTATATACTGTGTGACTTTTAAATGATTTCATGAAAAAGGGATTTTTCTCTCAAAGAGTTTTACTGATCGTTTTCAACAATGTCAACATCCATTAATGGGTAATATTATTTATTGAGGATTATTATTATAATAAAATCTTGTATATTTTATTGAATTAGTGTTGATATGTTTGACTATGAATGTTATATTTTTATGCCATTAATGTTTTATGGTTAAAGTATTTACAGTTCTCATGCTAGTTTTAATACAAATGTTTATGTTCTGTTTCAACCATTTTATATGAAGAACGCATTAGAATTAGTAAGTTACAGGAGGGGCCTACTATATCCCCTTGATGCATCGGTAGATCTAATGAATCAAACTAGTGTCTTTGCACAAGGGATTTCCATACTTTTTTATTTTTAGTATTGGCATGTGGCCTTGACTATGTGACTATGATGTCTGACATTATGCATTCACCTATTATGATATTAGTTATTACATGTGATTATTCGACCAGTATAATTTCCATGTTTATGTCTATATGGTAATGTTTTACCTATTTATAGCATATTATGTTAATGTTTTATGTTTAAAAGGATTATGTTTTAATTATACATCTTACCTTAAATGTTTATAGACTGCACTGAATTATTTACCCTTTCTAGGCATCAGAGCTCCCCCTTTCTTATTTTTTATATTCCCAGGATGCCAACCAGTTTATTATGATGTATATTCTAGTTTAATATATGGGAATAATGGAATTATCATATAACAATCAATAATGTATTTTATGATTTAAATTGTACTGTGAAATTCATGTATGTAATATATTTTCCACGACTGTTAAACGAATCGGTCCTTCAGTACATGATTCCTTATAATCATTTAAATGTTTTAAAATAATTCACCGACTTCAGGCATCTGGGGTTGGGGCCTTACATTTGGTATGAGAGAATTTTAGTACAAACCATGTGAATTAGATTTAGCAAAACACTAATTGGAGTACCTTTCCCTATGATATACTTTTAGGATTAGTGTAGAAGAACATCCATTGCTTTTGTAATGTTGATATTATTTGGGTTTTCCAAACAATACATCCTTGTCAGGATACTACAAGTGGATGCAGTTCTTGAATAGATGTACTTAGGAGTGAATACTTTGATAAGGGGATTTGATCATGATCTCGGTTATCCTAGTAAACAACAACGGGCCTTTCTGCACACCAATTTTAACACTTTGTGGGGATATTCTTCGCATAAATCACATTTTATTTACAAACCATTATAAAGGATTTATGAGTAAATATGTCAGTAATAAAACCATTTTTATGTGACTAGGTGAGGGAAAATATAAAATTAATTTTGAGAATTTTTCTATTTTTTCTACAATAAATTATGATATGGTCTACCCTAGTGTATGTCGTCATTTAGAAATGGTGTCTAGTATAAGGATTATGAACTCCAACAATACACACAATACATAGATTAAGAAGGATCCTATATTTCATGGTCTTAAGTCTGAATTTCGAAGGGAAATAGCCTCCCATGTATTATCATCATTTGAGGAAATATTATCACGTGTTAATAAGATAAGTAACGAATTATCTATGTCATATGGATTTGAAAGGATTCCATATAAGTAGAGTATGGTAGAAAAAATATCATAAAATGAGAATAAGGGAAAGAATGATTTTTCCATATGTGGTAACTGTGGAAATAATCACCATAGGAAGTTCTTGAATGAACTGGGTGTTTGTTATAAGTGTGGATAAAATGGTCATAAAGAAAAATAATTCAATGGGAACAAAGAAAAATAATATTATTTAGTGTTTCAATGTAGTGAAATGAGGATATATGGAAAAAATTTAATATGAATCAGGGAAATATAGATCAGAAGAATCAAAGGGATAAATGTCAAGAATAATCTATGTCTACGATCGATGATGAATAATTAATGTATTTGTGTTTCTAGATTAAAGAATTATGTCATTTGAGTGTTTTATCAATGATGTACTGGTTATATGAATTATGGATATAAATAAGGATTGTGCTGCAGTACTATTTCATTTGGGAAGTTATATTGAATGGTACAATGAAATGTGACTAAATAGCAAGTTAAACGTTTTGGAAAATACATGGTTCAGGGTAATAGAACCCTTAATATGGTGATGATATAGAGATAAGTGATTTGGATAAAGTAAACTAAGTATTATTGACATCCTTGGAACTAATTAATGGCTTGTTTAAAAAGATGTGCATACCATCATTATTGGGAGTTTTCAACATTTTTGAATTTAAGGTGTATATCTAATATTCTATGTTTTAAATAAAGAATGAGGAAGAATGAATGTATTCAATATGTATTTCTAGTAATTCAGTTTATTACCATGTTTTAAGAGAATACACAATGAATGTATTCACATATATATTATGTTACCTTCCTTATAAATTATGGACTATGAGTTTGGACAGATGTATATTGAATAATTCTAAAGGTTAGAAAGAATTATGTTGAAAATTGGATACTATTTTTTATGGGTAATAAATTTATTAATATTAAATTTGGATTGCTATAAAAATGAAACCCCTCAGGTCGAGTGACAACCTATCGCGTTCGGCAAGGCCACGAGACTTGAACCTACAACCGAAAGGCGACAAGGGTGCATCACCTACCAATGGCCTACGTGATGTCCTGGTCTGTATAATGTAGTTTTTTACATAGTGTGTTAGGTTAATTATGAATTATTTTTCTTAAACCCTATATTATTAGGTTTAATAAAATATTTTTTATTTTTATTATCATTTGGAGATAATGATGAGTCTTTGGTAGAAATTTGATAAAGGATGGAACTCTACTCGCCAAGTGTTATTTTATTCTTATTCTATGAAGAAATTAATTATTAAACATTAGGGAATGGATATTAGAACCAAAAATGTGTTATCCCAATACCATATGTTTGGTTGAATTGATGATATTTTAAAACATCAAAGATTTATGGCTTTGAGGACCACAATTTTTAATTTATTGTTCACTTGTTTGTTATTGATGGCTTCAATCACTCCCTATAAATATTTATGTTTTCCTCCAATTATGTGTATCTAATTTCCACAAATGTTCTTCTATTCGAAATCATTATTTGGTGGTGACTTTTTAATTTACTTTTCCCTCTTATTAAGACTAAATTTTATTAACCCTATTTCCGATGTGAGTTTTCCACAATGGTATCTTATATTTTTAACCTTTTATTTTCAAAGAACATTTTCAAAATGAGAGGATTCAATTCTTTGAAGGAGGGGAGAATGTAACACCTCATGATTTCATAGTACGTTATCTCTTTAAATTAATTTAATATCTTATATTGCCCACAACACTGACTTGTCGTTTGTTATACGCAAAATTGAATTTCTACGAAACAACACATTAGAGTTATAATTATTTAAACGATGTATTTATTTATCAATTAAATATTGTGATATGAACATAAAAAAATAAACTGTAATTGTTATTTATAATTATTTCATATAAATAAAACATATATATAATTATATGTATAAGTTATGTTAAAATAGTTATATATTTAGAAAAATTATTTTCATAAAAGAACTACTTTTATGTCCTTTTGTGAATAACAAAAAAATTAATTATAGAGACTCATTAAAATTGAATTTGGTAAAATATATTTCATTTTTGAATTCGGATTGTTAAAATTATCTTAGGGTGAATTTTTTGTATTTTTCTGAAAACGTTGAATTTTTTATGAATAGTGAAAGTACTGCATAGTATATAAAAACTAATTTTTTATTTAAATAATTAATATTTTTATTTAAATTATTTTAAATCCAAAATAGATATATAATAACTATATTAGTCCAATACAATTTATTGAAGTCATTTTATAATAAGATCACATATATATAACATTTTATGGAACATTTTAACGACTTTCACCCACCTTCTAGACCCATTTTTAAATATGCATAAAATGTAATTTTACCAATTCTGTGATCTGAATTAAAAAAATTATAGAGACATAGTGGAAATCAGTATGTAAAATATGATTCAATATGAAAAAAAATTTGGTGAATAGTAACTTTTGAATTTTATTCACCACGGTTAAAAGTAAATATGGTAATTAAAGGTAAAAATGATATTATAATTACCCTAACACATGATATAAATCTATTGGATAAGCGTATTTCAACCAAATTCAACCATAGGAAAAAAATGTGATCCTTTTTTAATCCAAATTGATTAGATTAGGACATTTATTATATTTTATTTAAGGAAGAGTTAAAGGTGTAAATTTAAAATTTTAATACCTAATCCATTTAAATATTGGGTTATACATAAGAAATATTTGACTATAAATATTCATAAGAAAGATAAAGTGTTTTCCTAAATCATTGAATTTTATTTATAAGTTTTAATCATTAAAAATTAAATATATTTGGGACACAAGGATGACGTAGAAATTACCTTATTAATGAAAGACATAAATTATTGAAATAATGAATATTAAAATAAATGTAAATTGATACATTTGATGCATTAAATGAATTTAATTGGTTTATATGACATTTTAGAGTTGATTAAATGAATATTTTTCAATGTAATCATGTTTTTATAACTTTCACAAAAACCAAATACAAAATAGTGTCAAAATTAACATAAATGGGTTTTAAACAACTATTATATTATCAAATGATATAATATACTTAAAAATATATGAGTCTTCCAAAAGTCATATATATGATTATTTATGTCATTAATGAACCACTTGAGGTTTTCTTGGTATTTTATAGTATGTTTATTGACCATGTAATATAAAAAAAAGAAGACATCGTAAATGTTAAACTATTTAACTAAGAGTTAAATCTAAAAGTAAAGGTTAACATGTTTACCTAAACCTATATAAAACCTATTGGTTGAAATTTGTTAGTCCCCTCGCCACCATAGCCTCGAAATAAGTCTATTGGGAGCTATTATAAAATGAAAATGATTTTATAATAAAATAATATTTCATTATTTTCCTAATGTGCCTCTCACCTCTCTTATAAAAGGGTATTTCCACTTTTCTTAATTTCACACCTCCAAATCCATTTAGATCGGCCAAACCCTATTAAAATATCCCACCATTTACATTAAAATAATCCTAGTGGCCTTAATTGTTTCATAAATCCATCATAAGGAGCCCTTTTGTTCAAATCGAAAGGATGAACCCGAAGAAGAGGTAATTATTTCCTCCCCTCTTTAATAGTTCTTTGGGTCTTATACTTCTTCTTTCCTTGTTGTTTCCATACTAAAATAATAACTCCAGTACCTTCTATATACTGACATGTTATTATAAATATGTAAAAACCATATTTATTATTTTATCCATCCAATGAATGAAAAAGTCAGCATACATGCGTACGTACGGCTTACCGTCTCCATGCCATGGTGTTGTTTTTTATTCAACACTTCATTATTTGGATGGTTATAATTGATGTAAATAATAAATTTAACATTTTGATGATTATTTATATATAAAATACCATCTAATAACATATGATTTCACCATAAATATAATTATATTGTCACTCGTGCGTACGTACGGCTTACCGTCTCCATGACGCGATGAGATTCATTTCCACGTTCACCATTCGACGATGATTATAAAAATATATATTATTAATAAGTATGTAATGTATTAAATAATAATACTACTAGATATAAATATATATATCAACATAAGTAGGTATTTACATATATCTCATTCACTTACTTTCATTCAATAAAATATGAAAATGAAAACAATGTTTATGCGTACGTATGACACACCGTCTCGATAAGTGGTTTTCACCATTTCATATATCTATCTAGTATACATATTTATATTCTAAATATATATAATATAAAAATAATTATTTATATTCTAGAATTATTTAAATCATGATCTAGGTGATATGATCGTGATTTACAAGTTTAAACAAGTATGATAAAGAAATAGATTACATCCTGAAATGTTACTTTAACATGGAAATTATTATTAAATGGTTTATATAAAGTCACAAATGAATCATATTTGATATAATAAATATAAATATGGTTCTGGTATAATTTAATAACATATTATGGTCATTATACAGGAGGCTAAAAGTACACTCGACTAAAGGAAAGTACAAGGCAAGGGTTAATTCTTCAATCTCATTATTATCGGAGATTATTTTTGTGTAAGTATTTTCTGGGACATATTTATCATTGATATGAATATATTAACAAAAATGTTTTCTAAAAGAATATTTTAAGGTTTTATTGAATGTTTTATTTAGCTATATCATAATTTTAAATGTTTTAATGATTTTTGTTTCTAAATCATTTTAATTAATTTCTGTGCTTTCAAAATAATTTTAAGGATTTATTTATATAGACATGAATGTGTTGAAATGATAATTATTGACAAAATTTTAAATGTGTTATGGGACACTTTGATTCAAATATATCTTTTAAATTACATCATTTTTAAATTGTTTGACTTTTGAATGATTTCATGGAAAATGATATTTCTCTAAAAGAGTTTTACTAATCTTTTTAAACTATGTTGACATCCTTTACTGGATATTATTATTTATTGAGTTTAATTTGTTATAATACAATCATCTATGTTTTATGGAATGAGTTGTGATATGTTTGATTATGAGGCTGATATTTCTATACCATTCGTGTTATATGGTTAAAGAATTGACATTTCATATGATAGTTTTAATACAGATGATTATGTTATGTTTCAACCATTTCATATAAAGAATTAATTGGACTTAATACGAGATTGGTGTTGTCCTCTATAGCCCCTAGACGCATCGGTAGATCTCATGGGAAAAATTAGTGTCTTGGCACATGGCCTTAACAAAATATTTTATTTGTAATCATGGAATGAGGCCTTGAATATGTGGTTATGATTGCCGACATTATTCATTGAATCATTATGAAATTAGTTATTACATGTGATTATTAGACTAGTAGAATATCTATGTGAATGTTTATATGGTAATTTTGGACTTATTTATGGAATATTATGTTTAAATATTATGTCTAAAAGGATTTTGTTTTTATTATACATCTTTTCTTAAAAGCTTATCAGTTACGCTGAATTATTTACCCTTACTGAGCATCTGAGCTCAACCCATTATTATGTTTTATTTTTCCAAGATGCCAAGAAGTGTATTATGATTTATATATATGTTTAATCTAGGGAAATAATGGCATTCTCAAAGAACATTCTATTCTGTATTTTATGTTTGAAATTTTAATCTAATGTTCATGTAGGTAATCTATTTCCAAAACAGCTAAACTAATCGGTCCTTTGGGACTTGATTCCTTGTAATCATGACAATGTATTAAAATAATGAACTTTTTTTGGTCTTATGGGATCAGGGCCTGACATTCCACATGAAATTCCATACACATATATTAATATAATGATCTTGAAAACTAAGGAAACGAACTCTCCAAAGCTATAAAGGTTTATCTTATAACTCATCAAAAAGGTCGTAATAGAACATAATAAAATTACATTAAATTAAATAATTGTAGATAAGGATCTAAATTAATTTATTAATAAATTAAATTTGATAATCTAGAATGTTAATTTCTATTTTATAACTCCTTCTGAGAAATGAAAATGGATTTTAAACGGACATCCATTTTCATCGAGGTTACCACATTTTATATCTCTACATCAATGAAATTCATAATTATAATTATTTACTACTCATAAATTCCTTGTAAGTGTTCTATATATATGTACCAATCATAATACTTCATTATTTATTGGATAGATACATTTTTTAATTGAATTATTTTCAGGATCTCCCCGATAAATAGACCCGAAACAAGTGAACTCCTCAAATTCTTACACATTTTCAAGTGCACATTATAATATATTATAAGAAACCATTAATTTTATAAAACCTCTCTATTCATTATTAAAAACTATCTTAGTTCACATATGGTTTTTTTAAAAATTTCCAAAAGAAATTTTTTTTACAAAATGAAAGATTAATTCTCTTAAGAATTACAAGATGAGTTTATAAGAGTATTTTCACCTATTTCAACGCTCTTGTGTGATTATTATGTTCAATTATGATATAAATTTGCTGATATCATAGAGAATATTTTATTGAATGTTTTATGATCAGTTTTATTATTGATGTGATATTTTGGAAGAATTCACCCGATTTCTCAAAATAGTTAGTGATTATGTATACAAATAGGGGAACAATATTTACAAATAATATATATATGTTGTTTATGTTTAACCCTAATAATATGAGGAATTAATTGGACTTACTTTGTGATAGGTGGGGCCCTATATATCCCCTTGATTCAATGGCAGGTCTCATGATAAAAAACAGATATGTATTCGGCTGAGGACATGCCCATTTTTAGATATGGTTTTGGCCGAGGCCGTAATCATTTTTAGTTGTCTTGGTAGAGGCCATGACAATATGGTTCAAATTTCCAACAATATTAATTCACTCATTATAAAACAATTAATTTATATACTATGTGATTATTATACTAGTAGAATATCCATGGTAATGTTTTAATATAGAATTATTTAATCAACTTGTATTCCTATCATATTATGCCCCTGTATATTTTAAAGGAATTTTTTCTTAGAGAATCACCATAAATAATATTTATGCTTATGATATAATCTGATGTATCTATTAACGACAATGATCTTCTAAACTCACCAATTCCATATGTTTTATTTTTCATAGGATGTGAAGAAGTAAATAATGAATTAATTTCATAGATTATCTAGATGTTTTGGATATTTTGGAAGGAATTTCTGTATTATATTTTTTCCATTATCTATTGATTTTGATCTTATGTATGTATCTAGTTTTACAATTTCACTAAATTGTTCAATTCTTCGGGATATGAAATTCTCATAATCATGAAAATATAATAAAATAAGTCACCTGCTTTTGGAATCTTGGATCAAGGTATTATGTCGAAAAATCATTCATGAATCCTATAAGGATTATCCAAGAATCAACCATGTATAGATTCTATAGTATTAAATTTGTCGATCACAATCCCATAAAAAATATAGTAGTCATTCTCATGCTATAAATTTAAATTATACTTGGGATAGACTGGATCTCTAAATTTTATGCTAAAATCTACTGCCAAGGAAATAAAATCATATTAGTCTTCAATTGAAAACATATTTTTGTTTTCATAGGAGAGATATATTGACCTTAGTTTTTCTATAAGCACCACCCATATCAATCATTATGGTGTTGATCAATGAATATGTTAATGGACATTAGAGTATAAGAATTGATAATTTTACCATCATTCAGGAATACATTGATGTATTTCCTTAGGAGTTACCTAAACCTCCTGCATAATGATATGTAGAGTTATCCACTGATCATATCCCTGGGTTGGGGAAGATTCTAAAAACCCTACATAGAATGGAGAATGTGGAGATGGTGTAATTAATGAGAAAACTACAAGGCCTTTTGGAAAAGGGCTTCATCAGGCCAAGTGTGTCTCCTTGGGGGGAATATGTTCTATTTTTGATGAAGATGAGTGTATCAATGTATCTATTATTTTATTATAGATACCTTAAATGGAAAACAGTTGATATCAAGTACCGTCTTCAAAGAATTGAGGACATATTTGAATATATTTGTGGGGCTCGATTATTCTCCATTATTTATCCTTTATTTGATTATCATCAATCAAGGCTGAAGAATGAATATATACAAAATATTTCTTTACTATAATGATATATTCATTATGATATTTTTTTATGTGACTAGGATTGAGTAATTCTCATTTATTATTATAAATTTGATAAATAAAATCTATATGGACTACATTAATAACATTGTTGTAGAATTTGTTGATGATATTTTCTTATATTATAAACGCCATGAGGAGCATGAAAATATATTAAGGGTTATATTGAAAACACTAATCAAGAAGTGCCTCTTTGTAATGTTCATAAAAAAATAATTTTTGTTACAACATATTGATTTCCTGTGGCATATTACAACCAATGATGGAATCTCATTTGTCTCTAGAAAGAAAATAGTTTTGGAGGCGTGTCCTAATACCACAACATTAACTGAGAATCATAGTCTCCGTGAATTATAAGGATATTATTGGAGATTTGTGAAAAAAATTTATGAATTCATAATCCATTAACCAAGTTAACTCAAAAAAAGATCAAATTCATTTGGAAAAATGAGTGTGAAGAATGTTTCCAATAGTTAAAGAAGAGATTAGTCACAACACCCATGTTGAAACTACCCTCTTTTGAAGAATATTTTGTTATTTATTATGATTTTTATATAAAAGTAAATAGGTTAATTTTAATACAAAAAAACTAGGTGATTGCTTATGCATCCCAACAGTTGAAGCCTCGTGAGAAGAACTATCATACACATGATCTGGAGCAAGCTATAATTTTTTAATATAATGATATGGAGGCACCATCATTATGGAGAAAAAATATGATATATACACAGACCATCAGGGGTTAAAGTATATTTTCATGCAATAGGAATTGATAATGAGAAAGAGGAGACTGTTGGAACTTTTTAAAGACTGTGATTTTAAATTCATTATAATCCCAGAAGAGCTAAAATGTTTTCTAATACATTAAGAAGGAAGGTACCTATTGTGTGGGAAATGATAAAGATTCAAATAAATACTTAAGTAAAAGTCCTAGTAAAATTGGACATGGGAATTGTAAGGGAAGGTCCATTATCATCCCAATTCCAAATGATTTATCACCCTCATTACAAGTGAATATTAAGAAATATCTAAGGATTGATCCTTTGTTATAGAAGAAGTTACAGGATGTGATGAATGGGGTATTTCTTGAGTTCAATATTGATCAAGAAGGTATACTAAATTTATGTTCAAGGCACTATCTTCTTTCTATTCCATAAATATATAAGGAGAATATGGATGAATATCATTGATCTACATTCTCTATACAACATGGATGGAAAAATTTGTTTAGGGACCTTCGTGACCATTATTTGTGGGATTTAATGAAAATGGAGATTAATGGCTACACTAAAAATTTTATGGGATATCAACATGTGAAGGTAGAGAGATAACATACCAAAGGGGTATCACAACCACAACCCATAGACACATGGAAGTGGGACAATATCACAATTGTATTTGTCACTGGTCACCGAAAAACATCCAAAGGAAACAATGTGGTATTGGTTATAGTGGACCTCCAATCCAAGACTGACCAGATTATATTTATTTGAGAATATTTTTCTCTTGAAAAGAACACCAATATATATGTGAATTTCGTGGTAAGGCTTCACAGAGTTACACCTTCAATCATATATGATCATAATCAATGATTAATTAAAATTCATAGATGAGTTATCAACATTGTATGAGTAGCGAATGTAATTTTAGTATGGCCTATCATACATAAACTTATGACCAATATAAAACGATTATTTAGACACTTGATGAAATATTGAGAACATTATAAATAGAATTTAATGGAGGTTGGGATCAATATATACCATTTGATGAGCACTAGTACAATAATTGCTTACTTTAGACCATTCAAATGGCACCCTATGAAGATTTATATGGGAAGTGATGTAGAACTCCAACTTGATGGGATGATGGTGATGAGAGAAATCTTGTTGGGAAAAATATTTTACAGGAGATGACATAAAAGTTTCATACCATCCAACAACACATAAAGTCATCTCATAGTTAGCAGAAGATTTAGGATGAAACCTGTCGAAGGGACTTGGAGTATGATGTTGTTTGGGAAATATTCCGTCAAATTTAACATTAGAAGAGTTTCATAAGGAATAGGAAGAAATGGGAGCCTATACCTAGGTAAAGATTCCCCTATTAACTATTTGATCATGTAGGAGAAGAGGAATACTAGCTTACACTTCCACCTTATGTATCACATGTTAATGATTCTTTCCACAAATATATCTTGTGTATATACATAACTGACCCTTCACATGTATTGAATCAAGAGGTGGTACAACATGAATATGACCTCTCTTATGAGGAAAATCCAGTGGAGATAATGGATCATAGAGGCAGGTTTATATAGAGCATGACTACCCATGATGTAAATTTTTTTTGGACGAACCCCAAATATGAAGAAGCTACTTGGGAATTGGAGGAAAAAATGAGGAGGAAGTACCCTCACCTTTTTGGAACTAAAATAATGAGTTGAAATTTCAAGCGGGGAAGAATATAATGAACTGAACTTTTTAAATGATAAATATTTCCAAAAAATTAGTGTTATATTATTTTTCACTCAACAAAACTATTTCCTTTTATTAATGAATTGAGTATAATTTAAATGAGACCATTGGGTTTCAACCATTATTTAACCATTAGTTAATTATGGAAGTTGGTTAATTTTACTACTTGAAACAATACTCTTAATGTTATGATTATTTTTTTAAATAGAATATATGTGGTTTAACTAAGGAATAATGATGTTTCAATGGCCTCATCCAATACAATCATGTTTTATGAATCCCACTTGTTAGAGTTTTGGAAGGATGTAGCATCACATAGATTCACTCTATACAAAACCCATGTTGAGCTTTTACATGATAATATAAAAAGAAATAACCTTCAGGTGAGAGATTACAACTCAAGTGATATTATCCGAGCCACCACAATATTTGGTCACCATTGCACACCTGACCCTTAGGTCGTATGTAGGTATTATAAGGGGTTATTTTTCAATCATTTAGCCACATAAACTGTACACCCCCCTTTCTAATAAAATTTTTATTTCATAGTTTTGGTTTTAATAATATTTTTTGTTAATAAAATATAAATCTAATTGAGTAAATATAGATTATATGATTCTAAAGGTATGAAATTGTAATTTTCAAATATTTCTCATACATGGAGAATTATTATGGTAAAATATTCACCACTTTTTAATTTGATGTTTCAAAAATTATCTAGGGTTAATTACAGGTATTTTTTAAGAAGTTTCATATTTTTTATGATTAGTGAAAAATACTATATTTTTTAAATAGTTATTATATGTTACATAATACATTTTGTGTAATGATTTCTGAAATACAGAAATACATGATTGTGATCAATAATATTTTTAGTGACTGATTGGATCAACTTAATCTTTTTATGAATAGTAACATGACCCTTTGGAATAGTAATTTTACCCTTATGAATAGTAATATGACCGATGAAATATTAACCACACACATGGAAGTATAAATATTATTTATTCTTCTTAAAAGATTATTTGATTTAATTATTTCATAGTACATTTAAATAAAAAAATTTGGAATTATAAGTTATGTATTAGTATTTTTTGATTAAATAATGATTTTAATTAAAAAATTAATGCCTAAAATTAAAAATACCTTTTTATAAAATGGATATCAGTTTTGAATTATACATTTAGAAAAATGGTTAATGTGAATTTATGATAATTTTACAAAAAAAACAGTGAATAGTAAAAATACAATTGTGAGTTTTTTATATGATTAATTAAACCATTAATGATGTAAAAATAATGTAATAATTTTGGATGACTCCTGAGTATTGATATATTATATTATTTTTCCCATGTGGCCAATAACATTGTAAAATATCGTTGGAAAGCCCATTGTTTTTCAAATTCCACAACTCAGGTGTCCTTAGAAATTAATAATAAAACCTTTACTTTTGTTACAACCCCCCCCCCATTACTCCATTATATTTCATATCAAATTCACTATAATATTATATATTATATTATAACCCCACAATGAATCCTTCCATGATGTCCTAAATCAACAAAGGTCCAAATATTTGAGTTTTAGGAGTAACTCTTCAAGTTAAGGGAAATCACAACTACACTTTTCCTTTTAATTTCTCTTTTTATGTTGTATGCATTATGAATTTCCATAAAATTTACTTATATCCATTATATTACCTCCATTCCTGTATAAAAATTCATTTATGAATGTTATACCATTGTACAATCTCTGTTTAATGTTTTTTAAAACTATGTTCCATTCCCAATATGCAGCTTTATTTTGTTATCAAAATTTCGTCATTTTTTTAATGAAATTACTTTCATTTATTATTTGAATAAAAAAACCACGAAATTTTCTATGGGTACTATAATTATTTTATAAATTATATATTTTATTTGGGGGATTATTATACATCTATATAACCTTCCCTTCACACGGGTTTAAAATGTCCAAAGCCTCAGGTTTTGAAGCACCCTTTAAAACACTATGATTTTGATATGAAACCCATCTATTTTATTATACATGGGTTATTTATGAGATGTTTCATTATCTTATATATGGTTCACATTAATTAATAAATATCAAGTGTTTACCCTTATAGTGCTCAAGTACTATGGTTAAAAAAATTAATCTCTATATATGACAAATTTTACGATACCATTGTTAATAACAATGGTAAATTTTATGACAAATAAATAAAAAACAATGGTGATATGATTTTGAATGTATAAAGAAAATATTTCAGGAACATTTACATGTTATGTGTAAGGTTACATTATTTATTATATGCATCATTTTCTCTTTTTCATGTTATATTGATATTCTTCACGTTATTATCAATATTTCTCAAGATCGTGTTTAAACTATTTCACTTGTTTTCCCCTACTGGGAATTATTATTACACATTCCATTGATGTATTTCCCAAGGTTGTGAGATGTAATAAATTTACTTAGAATGGAACATTAATAAGCCTTTCAAATTGAATAGAATAGTGTTTTATGATTTCATGTGTTATGTAACTTATCTCCTAGACACTAAACATTAAAAGATCATTTGTTTGTAAAATGCTATGTAATGTTATGAAATAAAAAGGTGGGATTCCATAATTCTCCTAAAAGAAATAAAATTATAAAAAAAATTCCCATAAATTGTTTTATGGAATTTTAAATGGTATATTTATTCTAAAATAATTTCAGGTATCATACCTTTTATAATATTATCATTGTATAGTGCCCATTATGATTACTATATTAATGGGTATTAAAATTTTGATTTTATGTATAAAATAGAAGTATTGACCTTGACCAGTAGGATTGTACCTGGCGAAGACCTTTCATTGAAGCTTCAAAGTGATATAGAATCAGTAGTATTTTCCATTGAACAATCCCAAGCCGAGATTAATGTACTGAATTATGAGAAAATATATTTAAGGGTGAAGATAAATATTATTGATACCATGAAATAAACAATATTAATCCAACAATCCCATTAAAATCTAACCATCATACACTATACGAATATTAAATTTGTTGGTGTAATAAAGGGCTATGTATCTAGACACTAACATTATGATTTTTTTCAGTTTTTTTATAATAAATTTTTTATTTATTTCTACCATTTATATAATACATTTAAAATTATTAAATAATTAGATAAATAATAAATAGTTTTTTATATGATGAAACATTAATTAAATCTTTGTGAAATATATAAATTCAATCATGACACCCATTATTATGATATTTAGATTTTTTTAATAAAATCAGATGTTATTATAAAAATATTATTAAATATGATTTGTTAAATAATTTTGGAAAAAATATCTCAATGGTTCTAATCTATGATTTTGGGCGTGGTTGTTTTGTTTGACTAAGGAAAATGACTGCAAATCATGGTATGCCGTCATGGGAAGGAATGTGGTTTATGGGAGGATTGTGGTCTGTGTGAGCCTTGTATTTTGGGGGATTGCTCGTTGTTTGAGGAATAGACGGGGCTATTGGAGGAGCCAAGAAGGGTTTTTGTTCATGGAAGATATCTATAACCATAGGGGATTAAAGTTATACATGGTTAACAGAGGGTAAATGGTTTTTGGGAGGATAATTGTCCACAATGAAGGATTTACCACATCGAAGATTTGAGATAAACATATTAGCATATTTTGTGGATAGATTTTCCAATTTCAGGTCAACAAATACCATCATTACTCTGAGGGATTATCATTTGAAATCATCGTTTACCTAGGTATATTTATGTGAATTCTGAAAGAGTTCGTGAGGGAGAATTTTGTAACAGAAAATATGTTCGTGAGGAGGTTTCTGTGAAAGGAAATGTAGTTTGTATGAATAGTCCACGAAGGAATTTTTCGGGACTGTATAGCTCACAATAGAAAAGGGTTCATGGAAGAATATTTAGTTCACAGAAGAAGCAGTTATTAGAAAGAAGATGGTCACCAGAAGAGATGGTTGTCTATAGAGCATGTAAGGACCAAAAAAAGAGAAGGTTATTCATGAATCAAGGTAGTCAGCAGAATATGTGGTCTGTGAAAGAAGCACCTTGGGGAGAATTGGAAATCAATTGAAGAAGGGTGTCTATGACAAACTTTTTACATGAGTTGAAATGCAGTTCGTATATGAAGAAATGTTGTTAATAGAGGATTAAATAAAAAATTTCAAAGGAACTAAATAAGTTCAAGAAAGTAATTTCTCTACACTATTTGTGCATAGTAATGTCGATTTCATCAACAGGTGAAAATGTGACATCAACTACGAATCTATCTACAGTTGTGGATGCGGGTTGTTATGAAAATAAAGGGTCATGGATGTCGATTAATTGTGAGTGGATCCCTTCCAGAGTAGTGATTATATGAAGATTAATATGGTGATCCATTCCATCGGTAGTGAGATAGAGAAAGAGACTATGTAGTCACCCTTTGGAAAGAAGTGAGATGACCTTGTACTTTGTAAAGGAAGTGAGCATGGGTATATAACTATTCTAACCCAAACCATGTAATTTTTCAGTGAGCCTTTGTGGATTTTTTACATCGAGAAATCATCATTGTATGCTTCATGGATGTATCCCAATGATGGTGAACCATGTAAATTCACTAGATCATTTGCATATATTTTTTATGTTCATAAACTTCTACAGTAGGAAGTGAAAAGTGTTATTTGATTAATGATGGATCAAGATATAAAGGGGTAGTTATTGTAACACCCCGAGATTTTATGAGATATATTATTTTTAATTTCTTTGATGTCTCTTATTTTACACTACACAAAGATTATCTTGTACTATACACAACATCATATTATCTTGCAGTATACGCAACACAATTCTTGGCTCATGTTACACACAATTTCAAGTTCATTTTATAGAAATTATTCTATGAAGCATTAAGTATATATTTTGTTTAATGTATAATTGAAATATGTTTTTATTTTTTTATACGCAACACCAAAGGGATCCTGTACTACATGCAACCATGACATGGATTTCATTTCATGCATTCACGACCTTCCTCGATAGCGTGTGTAGTACACAATACCGTGATTCACTAAATAACGATATACTGTTATAATGTTATTATGAACTAGCCGTTATGAATAGTATTAACTACATTATGAATTTTATAACATTATTGTTCATATTACACATTTTCTAGAACAAGTTATGAGAACAAAATAAATTTATCTGGAAAAATAAGTACTTTTAAAAAACTGCAGTTTTGGAACCTTTTGATGGCGCACCCACTATAAATATAATTTTTAACATGTTTATAAGTTAAATCTGACCAAATAAGATTATTATTTGGAATCAGGATTTAAAAATTTACTTTGGTTAAAATTTTGACATTATTCTGATAACTTTCATATTTTAATGAATAGTAAAAACACTCTATATTTTAATTAAAACAACTTTTTTCATTGTAATTATTTATATGGTAAAATTATAATATAGAATATTTTTAAAGTATAAATAGAATATATTTTTACCATTTAATATAATGTATGTCATTAGCATTAATTTTACATTTAATTCATAGGTAAAAACATTTTAATCTCTGTTAATGTTTTAACTTTTAAAACCAATTTTCATAACAACGAGATTAATTTAAAATTAATTTCTACCACTTATGTGTTTTGAATTATGAAAAATTGGTTTCATATTTGGAATCATTATTTCCAAACTGTGTGAATAGGTAACTTTTATTTTTAGACATTTTGAATAATTAATTCGGTAAATATTTTATTTATCATGGTTAAAGGGTAAATCCAGTAATGAAGGGTATCAAAATAATATTATAATAATATTAAATTACCCTAACATGTGTCCTAACCCTATTTGATTATACATTTCCGACCTTGGGCATCCTTGGGTCGATTTTGGGACCCCATGGATCCACTTGTAAGTGAAAATGACATAATATATAAATTAAGTTAAAGTAAATACAAAAAATGACAGAAGCATATATCTTTTAGTAAAAAAAAATTTACATAGGGTAATATATGTTTTATATTTGACTATACATATTAATTAGAATGATAAAAATATTTCCTACATAATTTAATTTTATTTATTATTTTTAGACATTGAATAATTAAAGTTATATATGACACAATGATGATGCAATATTTTTCTAATAAGTGAAAGAATCAAATAAATTATATTATAAATTTTAAAAAAATATAATTATAATGTTTTGATGCCATAAAAGAATTTTATAGGTTAATATGACATGTTAGGATTGATCAAATGAGTTTATTTTTAATTAATAATGTTTTTTGGACTTCAAAAAAAATCAATTACCAAATATTGTCCAAATTGACATAATAGTGTTTTTAAAACAAATATTATATTATTAATTGATATTATATTCCTAAAAATCTAAGGTTCGGCCAAGAGACATATAAAATGACATGTGTATAATTAATTAACCCATTTTGGTTATCTTGGATTTTTGTAGTGTGTTTATTAACCATATAATTTAAAAATACAAAGATACATGGTAAAGGTCAAAAATATTAACCATGAGTTAAATCTATGATATGAGGTAAATATAATAACCCTAACCTATATAAAACCTATTTATTTAGTGGAGTTTGACCCCGATTCTCATTAGACTCGAAATAATCCACTTTGGAGCCATTATAAATACAATATAAATTAATTATAAAATAATATTTTATGTTTTCCTAAGGTTCCCCTCACCCCTCTTATAAAAGGTCACTCCCCCTTCTCTCTAATTAACACCTCCAAAGCCATTTGGCTCGGAAAAACCCAACCCAAATACACTCTAAAATGCCCTTCAATCATCATAGATTCATTCCTTTAGTCAGAAATACAACCTATGGAGCCCTATTGATAAAATCAATAGGTAGAACCCGAAGAAGAGGTAAATATCTCACCACATATTTCAAGTTCCTTTCTTCTTCCACTTCCTACTTCATTGTTGTTTCCATTTTAAAATAGTAACTCCTGTATAATATATATACTTTGATATTATTATAAAAATTATACAACCATATTAGTTATTTTATCAATCCTATGAATGAAAAATTCACCACACGTGCGTACGTACGGCTTACCGTCTCCACGTCGTGGTGTAGTTTCTTATTCATACATTTAATCATTTGGATGGGTATAATAATGAGTATAAATGATATAAATAATAAATATAACATTTTAATGATTCTGTATATATGATATACCATCCAATTATATACTATTTTACTATCAAAAGAATGATACCATCGCTCGTGCGTACATACAGACTACCATCTCCACGAACTCGATGAGATTCATTTTCAAGGATTAACCATTCATGTATGGTTATAAAGTATATATATAATAAATAATCGTGAATGATATTAAATAATAATGATATTGGATTTATGTACATATAATTTTCATTTAATTAATTCAATTCAATTGAACAAGGAAACGATAACAGCGTTCATGCGTACGTACGGCTTATCGTCTCCATGAACGGTGTATTTCATACCATATATCGATATATCATATATATTTAATATGATGAATATATATATTTTATATAAATCATGTTTTACATTCGGGAATTAATTAAATCATTATATATGTAATAAAATCAAGAACAACAATTCGAAACCTGTGCGATAAATGAAACGATTTTACCCAAAATACTGCTTTAAGATGGAATTTACAAATGAATGGGTAATATAAAGACATAAGTGAATAATATATGACATAATACATATAATTATGTTTATTCTACAAGTTAATAATATGTTTAATCCAACATTATAGGAGTATCAGACACATACAAATGAAATTGGACATAAAGTAAGGGATAACTTTTCCAATCTCATTCTATCCGAGATTGTTTATTCGTAAGTATATACTGGGGATATATTTATCATCCACATCCTTGTTTTCTAAAAATATTCTCATATAATGTGTACTATTTTTCTTTGTACATTTAATGTAGTTTTTACCATTTTTTTATTTTACTACATGGTATGGAAAGAATCTTACTTTTGTTTACCATTCGAGGTAATTTTTAACATATCTGGAAAAAGTACAAGAAGAATGATTTTTTAGCTTATACGGATTGAATGGATTTTTACGGTTTCATAATTATTTATTTCCATGAATATTCCTCTACAATATTTCATGTTTACTTTCAACAAAATTATATTCTTTTAAAATTGAATGAAAATTTGAGAATAGAAAATGTTTTTTAAAAAATAAAGGATATTTTCTTCAAGAAATTATTTCAAGTGTTTTATCAAAACCATATTTCATCTAAGATGGAATTCTTTAATATGTTCATGTTTCAAGTATAATTTCCCTATTGTTTACATGGTTTTATTTTTTTAATAATTAAATGATATCAATTTTTTATATGGATTATGTTATAATGGGATGATGTTTATGAAACCCATTTTATTCTTTGGGTTATGATGAATGATTTATGTTTATTTTGTGGCACAAATAAGAATTATTTCATTATGAGTTGGGTAGGACCTATATATCTCTCTAATTCATTGGGTAATGATTTATATCTCATGATATATACATGGCTGGAATGGAAACTGCATCTGGTTCATTAATACAGGGCTGGAATGGCAAGTAAACCGAGTTCATTAATGGTCATTGTCCATTATAATGGTCTTGGTATCAATTCATGGGTTACTAAGGAAATCATAACATGTTCATAATGGTTTTCCACAATTAAATGTTTTATTACCATGTTATTTTACCATTAATAATGTTTCTTTATGATATATTCCTTACTTACATCCACGATTTATGTCATTGCTAATGATTATGATGTTTAGATTTTATGTTCATGTTTTGGAATTCAAATGTTTATGGATTGTTTTATGTTCTCTATGTTTACCATTACTGATCATTTGATCTCACCCTTTTTATGTTTTCTTTTCCCCAGGATAAAAAGAAATGTTTTAGGTATGAAAACAAAAGGGGACGATCTTTATGGGAGATGTTGAAGATCTTTACCATGATTAGAAGATTATATTCTGTGTTTCCAAAGAAACTAAACTATTACTTTCCTTAGGAGTTCGTTTTTTTATGTATTATGTATTCTGAAAAATTAATATAATGTCTATGTACATCAAGTATGGGTCTCTATAGTTGGTATCAGAGGAAAAGATTAGTTAACCTTTGGAAACTAGGATGCGAAAATATTAGTGAGATCCTTAGAGATATTTATAAGGTATGTATTGGGATGTCCCTAAGGATAAGTATAAGTATAGGTTTTATTCCTTGAATTACAGAAATGATATTAGAATTAAACCTAAGATGTAATATATTGAATGTACTCCCCCTTTATTATGTTTTTTTCCTAGCATGATTTATTTCTCTCACACTATTCTTTATGGGTTTTAGACTATGGCTAGAACCCGAAAGAACCGTGTTGATTAACGTAATGGACGATGCAATTATTTTCCTCTCAAACAAACCAATGTTATGAGAGATGGAGTGAAAAATCTTATTTCTATACTTACACAAGATATGAATCATTCTGGACTTCCAAATGAGTAGATAAGGGAACAATATTCTATTGATTCCTTCACGAGGAAATATACACCTTCCCTCAATGGGTCTTCAGATTGACCTATTGCTGAACAATGGATCAGTAGCATTGAAAAGATATTTTTCATACATCACTGCTCAGAACATGAAAAATTAATTCTGCCTATTTACCATTTAGAAAGTGAAGCAGACCAGTGGTGGTCTCTAATTACGAATACAAGGCCGCAAGATGAAATTGAATCCATGGAATGGGACGAGTTCATGAACTTTTTTTTCAATAGGTATATATCTTGTATTCTTCAAAAAAAGATGTAAAATGAGTTCCTTGAGCTTATACAAAAGGATGATGAATCTGTTGGTATATATGATATGATTTTTTCAAGGCTTTCAAAGTATGCATCTGGATTTATTATCCAACCTGAATGTAAAGTTGATCGATTTTTCAGTGGTTTAAAACCAAGTCTTCGAAGGGAATTAGCTATAAGAGACATCAGTAGCTATGAAGAAATTGTGCGTTGTGCTATCAAGGTAGACTTAGAAGTTTATGTAACATATCCATTCCATGGTTTTGACTAGAAACAAAACATGGAGTTCAAGGAGAAATCTCAGAACAATGGTGAAAAAGAAGATGAATGTTTCTTTATGCTCAAAGTGTGGAAAGATGCATGGTGGAGATTGTCTAAAAGGAACTAGAAATTGTTTTAAGTGTGGAAAAGAAGGTCATCGAGTAGTTCAGTGTCGAAGTAATGGGAAAAAGTAGATAATTATGTGAATAGAGAAAAGACTATAGAGAACACATCACCAATGCTTCAATGCTAAAATTTTAAGGAAATGGGGCATTATGCTAACCAATGGCCTAATCCAAGGTTTAATGATGACCGACATCAACAAACTATTAAGGAAAAGGACAAATGGATCTCACATGTGATCACTATTTTTCATGTTGAGTATTCCAATGATGTGGTGGAGTGATTAAGTGTCTATGTAATGGGATTTCAAAATAGTATCATGGAATCTCATTTATAGTATTGTGAAATATTGGAATACACAAGTATTGGTTTATTCTGGTTTTTAATAATTATATTGAAATACTTCTGTAAATAAGATTATATGCGCAAAATGAATGGATAAGGAGAAAACAATATGTTTTGTAGTATTCATTAGGTCATGATTGATATAAGGACAAAGTGATATCATGATTTGAGTATATATAATTTTTTGGATTTTGGTATGTGGAAAGAGTTATATTTTGAAAGCATTCATGTTTTCACTAAGGTACAAAGGGTATTCATTTTTCAAGAGAATACATGATTAATGAATTCACATGTTGGGAATGTGACCAAAAAGATAAATCTTATGATATATGGGCGATAAATGATTGTATTCAATGATTTGTATATGACCATTCTAGTAATCTTTTTTTTATAATATGAGATTTGAGAGATGTATTTTGGATAAACATAATGATTTTAATAGATTATGATAGACATCAGCTAGTATTGTTTATGTCTAGAACTTTTTGTTATGTGATAATAAGTTTAGTTTTAGAAAAAGGAAAACCCATAGGATGGGTGACAACCCATCGCATCGGACATGGTTGCGGGAATCGAATGAACAACTAAAGTGCGACAGACCTTTATCACATACCACTGGACTATAGGAAGTCCCTGGTAAGTAGACACTAGTTTTATTTTATTTAGAGGTATGATATATGAAGTATAAGTCCATTATAGGAACCATATATGACTAATCTCACCATAGATGGACTTATGTATATAACATTTTCTAACCTTATTTTTGAGACAGATGGAATGACCTATCACCATATCACGTTATCTTCTAACACTTAACGAAAGGCCAATTCATCTTCATTTCATTAAGAGGATAAAGTGGAAATTGTTCAACGAATAAGAAACAGTGTGATTTTACCAAAATCAAGTAAGTATTTATTTTAATTCAAAAATTATTTATCATTTGGGAATGGATCGTGAAAACCAAAAATGTTGTCTTAATGCCCTCATATATGATGAATCAGATGGTACCTTAGATCATCACAAATTTATCACTTTTTTATTGTTGGATTTTTCATACCCATATCCTCTACCACTCTCCATCAGAAGATGATTATTATATTTCACTTCCATATTCATTTTTTCACTTATGTTCCCCTATGTGGAAACCCGTTGATGATTTAATTTGGGTAACCGTTACATTTCATACATCACTTTTTAAAATTAAGGTTTGATATTATTTTTTACAATGTGGGTTTCAATGAAAAAAACATTCAAGTAGTAAACGATTTATATCCCCGCTGAATTTTGAGGGCGGAATTCACTTTAAGGGGGGTAGAATGTAACACCCCATGATTTTATGAGATGTATTCCTTTTAATTTCTTTGATGTCTTCTATTTTACACTACACCATGATTATCTTGTACTATATGCAACATCGTATTAGCTTGCAGTATACGCAACAAGATTCTTGCCTCATATTACACACAATTTCAAGTTCGTTTTGTGAAAATTATTCTATGCAACATTAATTATAGAATTTGTTTAATGTATAAATTAAATAAGTTTTTATTTCTTTATACACAACACCAAAGGGAGCTTTCACTACACACAACCATAACTTGGATTTCATTTCACGCAATCACGACCTTCCTCGATAGCATGTGTAGTACGCAATACCGGGATTCACTAAACAACGATATATTTTTATAATGTAATTATGAACTAGACGTTTTGAATAGTATTAACTAAATTTTTAATTTTATAACATTATTATTCATATTAAAAATTTTCTAGAACATGTTATGTGAACAAAATAATTTTTTCTGGAAAAATAATTATTTTTAAAAAAATGCAGTTTTGCTGCCTTTGGATAGAGAACCACATTAAATCTTATTTTTGACATGTTTATAAGTTAAATTTTTAAAAATAAAATTTTTCTTTGGAATCAGGATATAAAAATTTACTTTGGATAAATTGTTCACATTATGATGATAACTTTCAAATTATAATGAATAGTAAAAACATGCTATATTTTAATTAAAACTACTTTTTTCATCATAATAATTTATACGGTTAAATTAAAATATTGAATGGTTTTGAAGTATAAATAGAATATATTTTTAACATTTAATATAAGTTATTTCATTAGAATTAATTTTACATTAAATTCATTGGTAAAAACATTTCAATCTTTGGTAATGTTTTAACTTTTAAAACCCATTTTCTTAACAACGGTATTAATTAATAATTAATTTCTACAAATTCTGTGTTTTGAATAGTGAAAAATGGATTTCATATTTGGAATTATTATGTCAAAATATTGTGCATAGGTAACTTTTATTTTTAAACATTTTGAATAATTACATTGGTTGATATTCTATTTACCAAGGTTAAAAGATAAAACATGTAAAGAAAGATAAAAAAATAATATTATAATAATATTAAATTACCCTAACATGTGTCCTAACCAAATTTAATTATACATCTCCAACCATGGGCATCCTTGGGTCGATTTTGGGACCCCATGGATCCACTTTTAAGTGAAAATGACACTTTATATAAATTAAGTTAATGTAAATACTGAAAATGACATAAGCATATATCTTTTAGTAAAAAAATGTTTAAATAGGGTTATATATGTTATCTATTTGAATAGAAATATTAATTAGAAAGATAAAAATATTTCTTACCTAATGGTATTTTATTTATGATTTTTAGACACTGAATAATTAATGTTATTTATGACACAATGATGATCCTATATTTTCCTTATTAGTGAAAGAATCAAATAAAATTGTATTATAAATGATTAAATTAATATAATTATAATGGTTTGATGCCATACAAGAATTTTATAGGATAAAATTACATGTAAGTATTTATAAAATGAGATTATTTAGATTTAATAAATTTGATAGGACTTCAAAAAAATCAATTAACAAATAGTTTCAAAATTGACATAAAAGTGTTTTTAAAACAAATATTATATTATTAATTGATATTCTATTCCTAAAAAAATAAGGTTTGGCCAATATACTTATATACTTATATGTGTATAATTAATGTACCCCTTCGGGTTCTATTGGATGTTTATAGTAAATTTATTAACCATATATTATAAAAATACAAAGAGACATGGTAAATGTCTAACTAATTAACTAAGAGTTAAATCTAAGAGATAAGGTTTATATAATAACCCAAACCTATCTAAAACCTATTGGTTGAGTGTATGTCGACACATAAACACATTATTCTAGAAATAATCCAATTTTTACAAATTATAAACCGCATATGAATTTATTATAAAATAATATTTTAACTTTTTCCTAAGGTGCCTCTCACCCCTCTTATAAAAGGGAACTCCACCTTCTCTCTAATTCAAACCACCAAAGCCATTTGCCTCGGCCAAAACCTACACAAATACCCTCTAATATGTCCTAAATGATTCCTATAGGCCTTAAATTATTCAGAAGGCGAACCTAAAGAGACCTTTTGAACAAATCAAAAGGAAGAACCCAAAGAAGAGGTAAATATCTCACCACCTATTTCAAGTTCCTTTCTTCTTCCACTTAGTCCTTCTTTATTTTTTACATTATAAAATAATAAATACAGTATCTTATATATAATTTGATGTTACTATACAAATTTTACAACCATATTATTTATTTAATCCATCCTATGAATGAAAAAGTCACCACACATGCGTACGTACGACTTACCGTCTCCACGTCGTGGTGTAGTTTGTTATTCAAACATTTCATCATTTGGATGGGTATAATATTGAGTTTTAATGATATAAATAATAAATATAACATTTGAATGATTCTGAATATATGATATAACATCAAATTATATATTATTTTAATATCAAAATAATGATTTCATCGCTCGTGCGTACGTATGGACTATCGTCTCCACGAACTCGATGAGATTCATTTTCCATGATTAAAAATTCAAGTATGGTTATAAAGTATATATATATAATAAATAATCATGAAACATATTACATAATTAAGATACTGGATTTTATTTACATATTTGTTTCATTTACTTAATTCCATTCAATTAAATAAGTAAACGATAACAGCGTTTATGCGTACGTACGACTTACCGTCTCCATGAACTGTCTATTTCATTCCATTTATCGATATATCATATATATTTATATTATGAATATATATATTGTATATAAATCATGTTTTACATTCTGGAATTATGTTAATCAGGATATAAGTAATAATATCAAGAACAACAAGCTGAAACATTTGCGATAAATGGAACGATTTTACACAAAACACTGTTTTAACATGGAATTTACAAAAGAACTGCAAATATAAAGTCATAAGTGAATCATATATGTTATCATAAATATTATTATAGTTGTGTTACAATTTAATAATATGTTTAAACCTACTATACAGGATTCTCATACACATACGGAAGAAATTGGCCAAAAGGTAAGGGATAACTTTTCAAATCTCATTCTATCGGAGATTGTTTATTCTTAAGTATTTATGGGGATATATTTATCATCCACATCCTTGTTTTATAAAAATATTCTCATAAAATGTGTACAATTATTATATGTATGATTAATGTAGTTTTTACCATTTTTTACTTTTACTACATGGTATGGAAAGAATCTTACTTTTGATTACCATATGAGGTACTTTTTGACTTTTCTGGAAAAAGTATGAGAAGAATGTTTTTTTAACTTATACGGCATGAATGGATTTTTACAGTTTGATAATTCATTACATCCATGAATCTTCCTATAAAATATATCATGGTTATTTTTGAAAAAAATTATCTTCTTTTAAAATTGAATGAAATTTTGAGAATATAAAATGATTTTGAAAAAATAAAGTATTTTTTCCTCAAGAATTCAGTTAAAGTGTTTTATCAAAACAATTTCCATCTAAAATGACATTATTTAATATGGTCATGTTTCAAGTATAATTTCCCTATTATATTCATGGTTTAATTTTTTTTTATGTTTAAATGATATCCATTTTTTATATGGATTATGTTATAATGGGATGATGTTTATGAAACCGATTTTTTTCATTGGGTTAGGATAAATGATTTATGATTATTTTGTGGCACACGTAAGAATGTTTTCATTATGAGATGGGTGGGACCTATATTTCACTACAATGAATTGGGTAAAGATTTATATCTCATGAGATAGACATTTCTGGAACGACAAGTGAATCCGGTTCAGTAATACAGGGCTGGAACTGCAAGTAAACCCGGTTCAGTGATGGACCTTTTCCACTATGATGGTCTTGGCAATAATTCCTTTTCTTCTATGGAAGTCATAACATGTTCTTAATGGTTTTACACAATTAAATTTTTTATTCCCATGTTAATTTACCATGTCTAATTTTCCATTATTATATATGCCTTACGTACTTCAATGATTTATGTCATTTCTCATGATTTTGATTTTTAGATTTTATGTTCAAGTTTTTGCATTCAAATTTTTATGGACTGTTTTATGTTCTCTATGTTTAGCCTTACTTTGCATTTGAGCTCACCCTTTTTATGTTTTCTTTTTTCAAGGATATATAGAAAGGTTTTAGGTAAGAAAACAAAAGGGGGATATATTTATGGGAGATGTGGATGATCTTTGACTATGATTATAATATTATATTTCGAGTTTCCAAAGACACTAAACTATTACGGTCCTTGGGTGTTTGTTTTTATTATGTATTAAGTATTCCTCAAAATTAATATTATGTCCATGTACATCAAGTTTGGGTCTCAGCAGTTTTATTAATTAGTAATACCATGATTTACCCCATTTACCAGTGTATTAAAACTTTTGGACCGAATAATTGTTAAAAGAGCTAAAGGGTAAAGCTTAGGTTTTCTCTTTCAGTATAAGAAATGGAGGTTTTCACACAAAAAGGTATTCTGATATTCGATGGAATAAATATTCAATTATGTATGATTTTTATTTCATCACTAGTTACAATCCTTAAGAATGGATGTACTTATAGTAGATATGAATGGAATATTAGCAAATATTGATAGTGGTGCTTTAGCAGAAGATGATCGAAAGGAATTTGGTGCTGATGATAATGGGATTAATGATTTTGTGGGTTCCATATCCTATTAAATATAGATAATGGTGATGTCATGTAAAAAATCACATTCCATTTGGTAAAATTTGTTGAGCATTTATGGGGGGAATAAAAAGGTAATTATGAGATGTTGTAGGTTCGATGGAACTAGTGTGAGGATTATATAATTCACACTAAGGAGTTTAATGATGCATTCGTTAACTAGGTAAATATTTCTGTGAAATACATTCATGTTATTGGAGAAATTATTTATGATATAGTTATTTGTAAGAAAATATATAGGAAACTTCCACATCAGTTTAATTTTAATGTTTCTATATTGGATGATAATGATCTAATGGAGATGACATTGGATAACATGCATATTTATATTTTGGATATAAAATTGAAAATGATGATAATGATGTTTTGAAAAAGTGGAATTCACGTAAGTGGCATTCTAATCCATGAATATTATCTATTTTGAAGATAATCATGAGGAAGACAATTTGGAAGAATTTAGGTTATTTCTCTCCTCAATTCTACAAAATGGAAGAGGAAAGTTCAAACGTAAAAATTCACTTGCATGATTTCAATGTAGAAATATTGAACATTTTGCATCAAATTTTCCTATTATGTTGGAATATGACAATGAATATAGTCATGAAATTCCATGGATAAATTATTCCGCCTATGTGAAAAGTACGATATGTGATAAGAGAAAATTCTTCAAAATTATGACCCTAATTTTAAAAGAAATTTAATGTTGCAAAGAAAATGAGGAAGAAGAGTTAAGGTAATGTAAGTGTCATGATGAAGATACTTCGGTGGTAGTTGCGGGGCATTCCCAAAGAGCATAAGAAAGACAGAGTGATGAGGGATAAGTAGAAGGAATATTTCACATTAATGTTGAGTTTGAAGATGGTCTTGAAGAGATATATGTTTGGAGAGCCCAACCAAAGAAATACAACGAAACGGTTCATGATTCAAATAATTATATGTAGAGAAGAAAGAATATATGTCTAAGTGGAATAAATAAATTTTAAAACTAATGTCTTTAATGACAAAATGATTAGAAAATGTTGTTGAGTAAACAATCAAAATTTATGAACTAAATATTGAAACAGGTAGATTGAGTAAAACTCGAAAATATAGAATCAAAAATATTAATGAATTTTAAGAGGAGGTTTTTTGTTTGAGATGAAGTGTTGAGGACTATGAAAAACTATCGGATCACTGTTATTTATAGAGAAAGAATATCATAGTGGTAATAGAAAAGTTTATAGTGCCATATAATAGTCAATCACAATAGAGGAAACAATCATATCCCAATGATTATGTTGGTATTTGGATTGATCAAAAACAAAAAGAAGTAACTGTTGAACTCAAACCACAAGAACCCACAATTTGATTAAAGATTTAGTTTGGTATTAAATAGAATAATAAGATTCAATGAACCTAAGGGAAAACCAGTGGTGTAGTATTTCCACATAGAAATGTAAACCACATGAGATACTATTATTATGGAGATATGGGAAACTCCAAAAATGTATGTTCCATAGAAAAGAGGTCCTTATGGAATCAAGACAAAAATAGGTAGTCATAGAGGGCTCAATTTTCCCAATCACCATTTTATTGTCATCGTTTCAAGTGTGGATGATGCAAACACATGGAAGGATACTACTCATCAACAATGTAGGAAATATATCGAAATATAATTAATATGGTCATAATAAGGAATTAAATCATCATATGAAATCATATGATGATGAAAAATCAATTTTGATTATTATATGATGATGTTATTAAATAATACATTGAGGAAGATCATGATTATAAATCCATAAGAATTATGAATTCATTAGCATGAACTAAATTGTAGAAAGTTGAACAAGAAGTGGTTATAGAGATTACTTTTATAGAATCATATCACACAAGAATATGAATCAAGTATAGTGGATGAACCTCACATACAATAAGAAATAAGTATCTATTAACTAAAATCAGGTATGCCAAGGAAGGTATCATATTTTTTAGGATGATGATAGATTGATGATTATTAGCTCATGAATATTCTTTATTGAGGGAAAAGACGTGATACATACTAATGTATTAATTGTTGAAGGTCTCTATCAAAACATTCTTTCTGTTAGTGAGATGTGTGACTCAGGATATTCCATAATCATCTCAATGAAATTATATGTCATCAATGAAATGGATGGTTATATTGTTTCATATGGAAAATATATGAAAGGAAATATATAGCATGCGAGTGGAAAAGAAGATTGTTATTTTCATACATGGAAAAAAGAAAACAAGTTTTTTCCCAATCTTCTAAGACACATGATCTGAACATCCATGGACCATCTGGGGAAATATGTTACTTCTCGTCACCTCCCTCGATTATAACATTATTGTACACATACATATGTTGCTTGTTATTATGGTAAGATTATTCTAATGATATATAATCCAAAAGATAAATGGTTAACAAAATTGCTAGAGTTAGTGCACATTGATGTGTGTGGAAAAATTTCACCATGTTCAATTGATGGAAGAGATACTTTGTCATATTCATTGATGGTTTTTTATAATGGAATGTGTATCAATCATTGCCCTCATGTTTTAGGTGTTCACTTGCTTTAAAAGATATCTATGGTAAGTTGAAATGAATCTTGGTCTGAAAATTTGGAAGATCAAAATATATTATAGAACAAATTTCACAATTATACAATTGAAGTATTATCTCATTGAAAAATGGTATGTGGAATTAGGTTTTAGTAGTATGAACTCCACAATAGATTGGAGTAGTTGTGAGAAGAATTTTGAGCATTACAACAAGGCAAGAACAATTCTCACAATGAAAGACCATCTAGATAAATTTTGTAATGATGCAATAATGACATCAGTCTACACATAAAATAGAGAATTAATATGTCTAGTATAAGAGACGGATACATATGAGCTATGGGATGGAATGAATCCATCATTGATGTACTTTAGATTCTTCAAAAATAATTATTTCATTCAAAAAAAGGTGAAACATAGGATGTTGGAATCCCATGGAGATGAAGTGGTGTTTCTTTCCTACTGAAATAAATTAAAGTCATTCAAATTATTCAACAAGTTGATTGGAAATGCTGTTGATAGACATGATGTATATATAGTAGTGAATGATAATAATCATAAAAAATACATTATTAGTGTTAGGAGGATAGTGATGATGAGATATTCAGATCAGGGGATTCCCCAGTTTCAAAGGACCATTCATAATAAGATTCTATCAATTAAAACGAAAACCACAAATTAGTGTCTACCCAATTATATAAGAGAAGATCTGATATATATAGACAAAACATAATTGGAGACAAGACATATCCAGTGAAAACAATGAGGATTAATACTCTACAATAAGAATCATACTTATCATAGTTGGAGCCTAAGTGGATTAGTGAAGAAATTGGAGATGAGAAACAAGATTAGGATATGAATGAAAATATTGAACAAATTGAGAAGAATCATACATGAGATATTGTTCCAATATCAATTAACAAGAATGTTATTATGACTAAATGGTTCCTTTCAAATAAGATAAATTAATATGGTGTTGTGATTGAAATAAAATAATGACTACTGTGAAAATGTTAATCCTTAGTATAAGGTAATGATGTCGATGAACTGTGTGCACCTATTACAAGGATAGAGATAGTAATATTATTCTTGTCCATCAAAATGAAACGAAAGTTCAAAGACATCCAAATGGAATTTAAGACATTAGTTATGAATGAGGATCTTGGAGAAGAATTCTACATTGAGAAACCGAATGGTTTTCTAATTAATTAAGATGAGAACATAGTTTTTCTACTGAATACGACTTTATATAGTTTGAATCAAGCAACACGAACATGGTTTTGAAGGCTTTATTAGTTTTTCCATAAGATCTATTTTCGACGTGGTGGAGTTTATTACAATATCTATGTCAAAAATTAATGTAATCAATGGATGATGGTGTTGGCGAATGACAATGACCTAATCTTCAGTGAATCAAATAATGAAAATTGCAGGAATATTTTCAAATACATGAAAAGTGATTTTTGAAGTTTTAATGATTTGTGAACTTACAATTTTCCATGGTTTACATGTAACACAAGGAAAGAATGGAATATTAATTTATCAATTTAAATATTACATGAGCATTTTTAGATGATTTCGAATGGATAAATCCATGTAAATAAAGATACTGGTTAACAATTGGATGAAATTTCCCCAAGATGGTGAAGGGAAAGTGGTTAATGTCACTAAATACAGACCGATAATTGAAAACCTATTCTACATAACGGTGGCAAAACATGATATGATTTTTTCTACATGTCATGAATATTAGTATAAATTAAATACAAAGGAAATACACTTGATTTCTGTGAATAGAATACTTCAGTATATCTATGGAATGGTGGATTAAAGCTTTCTATAGAATCAAAAATCTCTAGAGTGTCTATTGGGTAATATAGATGCAGAGTGACCCAGATCTGCAGTCTATAGAAAATCAATTTCATATACTACATTCGTTCTTAGTGGATTGATTATTTCTTGGATATGGAAGAAACAAGATTTCATTTCATTAAGTATCACATAAGCTGAGTATATTGTGTCCACTCAAGCATTTACATAATTATTGTGGATGAAGCCGCAGCCTAAGGATATGGGATTTGAATTGAATTATATAATGGTGTCCATTGAAATAATTGAAAAGATATAATTCTTATGAAAAATCATATTCATCAATCAATTCCAATGAACATTGAAATCATGTATCACTTTACCAAGGATAAGGTAGACCAAGGACTTTTCAACTTGTTGTATGTTCCTCAAGAACTACAGGTTTCAAATATTTAGAAAAAGACCTTAACTAATAAATTTTTTGAATGAAATTGACACACTATGGGAGTTCAGTCAGCTCCCTACAATGGGAAATTTTTGTATGTGGACCCCCCTCTCCTTGAGGTATCATGTCATTTCCGTATTGTAATTATGTGTGTTCTTTACCCTGTTTCATTGCATAACGATGTGAAAATTGGATTTTTTAATAAAGGGGGAGAAAATGTGGATATTAAAAGGGGGATAATGTATAAATCATTACATGGGGAGAATTTATTAGGTAGATCAAAGTGATAGGGTGAGATGATTCTAAGAGGTGAAGTAGTGAAGTAGGGGGTGTATTAAATGTGATGGTGATAGAAGTGATCGATCAATGAACATATATCATGAAAAATAAGGTTCATTATGAAAGTATTTTACTGGTTTTGGAATGAGGTGATTCACTGATAAACATTTCACGATACTTTTTGTTATCACACCGAGTATAAATCATTAGGGCTTAGAGATTGTTTAGTAATTCATTGATTGTAGTTTTCTGGAGGATCACAGTCCATGAGAGCTTTATAATTCATGAGATGGCACCTCGTATCTGGAATGGAGGTGATGAAATGTGGGTCTACGATGGTTATTCATTCGTGGAAGAATTTTATCGCCATAGATAATCAAATCACTACACTGATTGTGGAGGGAAAACGATTCATAGGAAGACAATTCACTGTGGAGAAGGTTTTAATACTTCAATGATTTGAGATAAACAGATTATCATATCCAGTTTCCAATATAATGGCTTCCAACCCCATCATTATTTAGAGAAATTTTTATTAGGACAAATCATTTCTCTGAGATTATTTTGGTGATGTACAAAAGAGTTCACAAGGAGGATTTCAATGAGGGAAAATTGGTTCATGATGAGGATTCAAAAAAGGAGATGTAATTCACGGTAACTATCTATGAAGGGTTTATTGTGAGGACAATTAGCTTGAAAAGGAAAGGGGTATGTAGAGGAAGAGTTAGACTATGGAAGAAGAATAAGTCAGTATGTGGAAGATGGGTCATGGAAGAGAATGATATATATGGAGTAGGGATTGTCCAATGATGATAAGGATGGATGTGAAGTATGGTAGTCCATGTAAGAAGTGGTCCATGGAAGAAGTAGTCCATGGAGTAGGGGAAATCCACAGAAAAGGGGAATCGATGAAGCACTTATGTCACACAGTGAAACACAGTTGAAAAAGGAATAATTATGTTCGTAGAGGATTAATGGAATTTTGAAAAGTCACTAAACAATTTTGTAAAATTAAATTCCAAAAACAGTGTGGATAATAGTTGATTTCATCTATGGGTGAATGTGGGACTTCAATTGGGAATTTATCTATCGTTGAGGATGCATGATTTGATGAATATTATGGGACCTAAAAATACATAAACTTTGAGTGGATCCCTTCCAGAGAAATGAGTAAATGGAAGAGGAAGATAATGATCCCTTCTACCGAATGTGAGCTAGAGAAAGAGGCATACAGAGTGACCACTGGCAATGTAGTGAGATTACCCTATACATTTTAAAGGAAATGAGCCTGGTTATAAAAGTAATCCTACTCAAATAACGTCGTTTGGTAGTGATCCTTAGAGGATATGGTAAATCAACAATTATTCATTGTATTATCATTCTATGTATCCTAGTGAGGGTGAACCATGTTAAATTCCTATGTCCTTAGCATGATTTACATTATGTTCATAAATCATTATGAGATAAAGTGAGAAGTGTGTTTTTGTAATGATGAATCATGATCTTAAAGTGCTGTTTTTTAATCTTTTATACCCTAATTCACCCCCTATCTAGGTTTTTATCTTTTTGGACCTAAATATATATATGAAAATTTCATATCACAATGTGAAAAGTTGTTTTTTTATTATTAGAAAACAATTATTTTCAAAAACTAACTATTGCAATGAAATATTCCTTATTGATCTAAAAACAATTTTTTCCTATTTAGTGATTTATTTATTGAAAATAAATATTTTTGGTTGTCATCAGAAAATAAATATTTATTCAATAGTGATTTTTTCATGCTTTTATGAGGAAGTCATATTTTATTGAAAAATTAAATACGGTATAAATATGTGGTCATTATTAAGAAATATTAATTTTCAAACAGTGATGTAATATATTCCATAAATGGTATCCATGAGAAAATATATTATTACCCATTAAAATAATATTCTATGGATATTTGATTAATGTTTCTAAACATATTGAGTCCTTGAAAACCTATATTATATTTCTAGGATTAAAATTAAATTACTTCCAAACATAACTAACATCAACATCACCATGTCTATTTTTTAAGGATTTAGGTTAATATCCATATAAAGAAGTTAAAACCACTACTATTTGGAAGAACACATAGGAAAATCATGGTATGTTTTTTGGATTTGATTACTATATCCTTGAGAGTATAAATATTAGGTTATGAATTTATTAAAAAAATTCCCCTATCTTTTATTTTTAAAAACACCCAACATCAAATACCACTTTAATCAAAACCCTTGTGAATTTCATTCATCGTAACTATTCTCTCAATATCCATCACACGGTTGCCTCATCCTATTACAAATACCCTTTAGCTATTTGAGATGTCCCCTCTAACGGTATATGATCCTATCATTATCATATTTTTTTCACGAAACTTTGATATATAATTTATTTTATGTTCCAATTAATCATTTAATGATATGTTCTTACTTATACCTCTTATTAGCCTTATTTTCACCTTTTATCTCAAACTCCTTTAACATTCATTAAATCCCTTCGATGAACCTTTATATACCCTTGCAATGCTTCAAATAATTATCGGGTGACTTTCCATTCCATACATTTGACTAGTAAATACTCATACCCATTTCTAATAAATGGTATTCAAAATGATGAAATTATAATTGATCTATTGGGGAATTATTTTTATGAAACCAAAACTCTTGAATCATTGGTTAAAAGTGACGAAATCCATCCTTTTGTTTAGTAATATATTTTGATTAATTATAAATGTACATGTTATGAATGTGATGAGTGGGACTGAAATTATATAGCTCTCCAAAGCATTGGGAAATGTTTTTATCTCATGGGATTCCTTATATTGTGAACAGAAGGTTATCCTAACAATACATTATTTTCATTTCATGGATGTAATCCTTGGCTTTTGTTTATGATGTAATGTTTTATGTAGCTTACACATTCTTATGTTTCCACTATTATATCATGTTATATAATTCCTCAAACTTGTGATTCAAAACCATAATATATTGTGGTAATATTACACTAGTCTCACATGTAATTATATACCTTAAATTATTCCATTTTTATTCCATTTCTATGATTTATATCTTTCATCTTTTTATGTATTCCCTTCATTTATCCCATACAGATCATGGAGAACCATGGAATTTAAGTAGCTTGATATTGATATTCTTTAAAAAAAATATTATTCATCTTCAAGCATATATGTCATCTATTTAATTTATAAAAGAAAATAGCAATCATGATCATATGGTTCCACTAAGTGTTTTATTATATAATAAATCATGAACAAAAGTGTATTAAATTATTTATTTTTTTAGTTGTTATCAATGGAATTTTTAATTATTATTTTGGGATTTAGATTAGAAAATACATATAAAAGCCTTGGGGTTAAGACTAAAAATAGAAAAACATACATATTTTTAGTGAAGTAAAGATTAAGTGGTTTCTAGGAAAATATTTCCATTTCAAGATAATAAATATTGGTGTATCCCTATAACAATTGTACGAAGGGGTAAAACTCCAAAAGGATGCATTGATATGGACTTTATCTTCACATAGAGTATCCTAATGGGCTTACCTTCACACCAAGTTATGAAATCCCAGGAGTTTTGTTTTCTTAAACTTATAAGCTCATTATGATGTATTATTAATGTAAAATAAATTCCCACAACAAATTCTATTAATAAATATATTACGGGTAACATATGTTGAAATATTGAAATCATAGGAAAAAAATATAAGTCATTTATGGGTATCACATTAATGATCATTGTTTCCTATTTATGACGATATTAATAAAAAATTTCATCTATAAATTTTTTGAATATATTATTAGAATATGTATGAAAATAGTAAAAACAATTTCAATAACCAAGGTGATGGGAAATAATATGTGTATATAAATAATATACCTATCTCGATGGAAGCAGGAATTTTGAACCCCATCAGAATACTTTTTTAGTTCACTCGCAATTTGAACTGATACTTGAAATAGGCTGAATGCCCAAATATACCTAAGAAAGATAATTTTACAGTTGAGTCCAATATGTGATAATTTTTTCTGCCATTATGTAGATATTCTAATACATTAATAATAGAGCAATGGATAAACAAAATTGAAAATATCTTATCCATTCTCCAATAAATTGATCAAAAGAAGGACATGATGGATAATTATCAAACATATTGAAAAGATGATCCATAGAAGAAGTTAGTAAACAAAATATGAATATTGAGGATGAGAAGGAAGCAGAGTGGTAGTAATTCTTGATATTTTATTGATAAATTTTTTCCTTGAACTCTCTTACTAAAAATGAAGAGGGATTTCCATATCCCCAAAAAATGGATGATGAATCCATTAGGGTGTATGAGGAAAACATCTTAAGAATTGAACAAATCAACTTCAACATTGTCAATGCCCCATAAATAAATGTTGATCCCTTATTTTATGGGTTAATGACTTAAAAATTATACAATATATCCATACATGACATTGATAGAAATTTAAATTCTATTGATGTTATGTCAATGTAATAAAAGAGATTAGTACACTCAAGGGTGTCACTGTTTTCGAGATACGATAAGGATAGTGGAATTATATTTTTGTGTTTCGTTGGAGAAATATCAACGGGGAATTTATTTCAAACACCTCAGTTGAAAAATAATGGAATAAAGCATCCCATAATGATCCTGAAGGGGAAAAAGAAATAATTTAAGAGTGTGATGTAATGGCACCTACCTAGAGGTTGGTGATGGGAGAAACCTGCCAATGGGATTGAAGAAATGAATGTCAAAATCAACACGAAACCTATCATCCAATATTTAAACTACTAAAGTAGGTAAACTAAGTGAATTAATTCCATATGTAAATGGCTTTTGATGATAATTGATTACAACAACCTCTATGTCTTATAGGGAAAGGCACTGATAATTCCATGAGAACTGGTGAGGTGGATCCAAATAATGATGTGGTTATAAATATTATTGTTATTCATTATTGGATGGTGAATGTAATAATTGATTATGGATTTAGGAATTTCATAATATCATGTATGTTTATAATAACAATTCAAACACAACTTGAAATCCTGGATGTTGTGTTATTATTGAATAAGAATAGTGGCTCATTAGGTTCATCCTGAATATAAAAATCACCCCCTATAATAATTTCATTCATAAATTTACTAGTAATCCATGTATGAACTCCCTTATTATAAACCTATGGAATTCAATGAATATATTCTATTCCCTTATATAGAGAAAATGTATGTTTCCGACAGATGGAAATCACCCTCTGTATCACATTCATAAAGGATGTTAAATCTTCTCTAGTGCCAGAGTCTCATGCATGGATATATTTTAATTTTGAGGAATTATGTCTATCCTCAATTATTTAGAAAAAAGAAAATATCATATTTGATCAAATTAATATTATTAAGGAATTGACTATTGTGTTTTCCAAGGAATAATGGGGTCTTTTTCTTAGCTGTGAGGTTGAGTTCTCAATTGAGCTCATATCAATAAATTTTTAAATTTCCAATACACCATATAGAATGGTCAATGAGGTACATTAGTAGATTAAGAATAAATTATATGATAATTAGTATGAAGGGTTTATCATTCCAAGTGCTTCCTTAATGGGAGAAAAATTCCAAGTCATTAATAATAAGGATGGTTCAATTCAATTCAGTATTGAATGTTGCGATATCAACAAGATCATGATAAAGAAAAATATTCATATACCATTGATTTAAAAAAAGTTTTATCATCTATGTAGAGCCCTATAATTCTATAAGGTGGATCATTAGGTGGGAAATTATCATTAAATCATGAACAAGGAATATATCCTCAATAATGTTCATTTACAAGTGATTTTTTATCCATCCCGATCATCCATTCCTTTTTATTATTAATATCTTAATAGTAATATGTGAAACAAGAAAAAATAGTATATTAGTATATATTTTCAACATTATAAAGTGTTGTGATGAAATTTATAAAAAAACTTATGTTTTAAGTCTTTTAACTCAATAAATATATCATCATCATATAATCATCATCAAGACCAAATCTATGATTCACTTTGAATGCATGGACTTTCAAAATTAGGGGAGGGGATCAATTTTTCTGTTACATTAATGTTCCATATACATGAAATCAGTCATTATAATATGTTATGATTCGATCACTACTAATGTAAAACTTTTCTTTACCTGAATGAAAAGATATTGAAAATACGATAAGAATCACACAATTTTTTAAAGCCATTAGTCCTAATGGGGTTACCTAAATATTATTATGATCCAGGTTCTGAAGTCATAAGTTATTCCCTAATAATGAATCAAAAAATTTATTTGGGTTAGTGTGGTATAATACTTTACCAATGAGTGTTTCCTCACACTCCAAAATATGGCACTACAATTATATAGAATAATGGTTTTTATATTGTAATTATAATTAGAAGATAAATATAAGTTAACAATATTTTCTAATTCAAAAAATATTGATGACATTCCTATAAATCATTTTTGTTAAAAAGATTATATTATGCCCACAAATTCATGAATGTCAACCTATAATGTCACTTGTTGAACAATTATATATCTTTATTTCACAAATTATGTGGATTCGGTTTTTTTCCAATAGAATAATATTCTCAATAAAATATTAGTGAATTATCATGAACCATTTATGTTTATAACTCTCTATTTATTTCCATATTTAGTTACATAATATTTTCTAACAATTTTTGTGATATAGTATCTCCCTCTTAGAATTCTCACACCAAATTTGGTTTTCTCAATATTCTTATATGATGTAAATTTAGGAAAATAATTTCAATCTCAACATATAAAAAATAATAAAACCAATTAGAATAATGATATCATTGGTGAATTTGTATAACCAACCATTCATGGGGTTACATTCCACGAATTACCTAATATTCTCATCATAATTTAAAAATAATAAGCTATGTAATCACATAAATAACGTTATACTATTTTATCATTATTAATTTTCATTAATATATTCAATATCAAGGACTATATATTTCAATATAATCCCTAATTTTTCAAAAATATTTTTATTTGATAATCCTATATATTTCTTATAGGGATATACCCTTTGTTCCATTGAATCATGTTCTGTTTATATCTACAATAGGTTTCTTCATGGCCGAGTGAGACACATTATATTTTAACACACTTTGTAACTCAATGTGAATCATTCAAATATAACTTTCTACTACTTAATGATTATAAAAAACATCTCTTTTATTGAATTTCAAATTAATCAATTGAATTTTTCAATTTAAAAGAATTATTTTAATTCAAACCCCAATATTTCCGTTTTTTCCTAAAACATGATCATGTTTTTGATGAAAAGATGATCATAATCACTTCATTATTATTGATCAAATTATTTAGATATTTCTAAAATCTATTAGGTTTAGTACATCAAACATCAATTTTAATTACATTTTTTCATAATATTTAATTATGAAAATATTAATATTGTTTTAAAATGATGTAGAAGCCAAGAGGATGTTTGTTTTATTTTTTGAAAATGTGGCTAATGTAGGTATTTATAGAATGTAACTCATTTGAATGAAAAATCAATGCCTCATTCTGAGTGTTTCCCAGGACTAACATGATTTGGACATCCTGAAAACATGAGGTATATCTTGATTATACAATATGTGGGGGAACATGGGTATATGATTGTGAACTCTAAACCAAACTATGTTATGTCACCCAACATTGAATGTATATGTACAAAACCTCTTATGAGAAAATGGTTTAATGATGTGTACATGGAGAGACTCTAACTCGTGTGACCAAGGGTCATAGAAGGAATGTCATTTTTTCAATATATTATGTAAAAGAAATATCGAACATGAGATACATTTGATAAATACATGATGCATGTCCTTGATATCACATGGTGTGTAGTCAAAATTTCTAGATTCAAAACACCAAAGATATACAAAAAATTGTTTTGAACACCATAGATTTAGTACGGATACATTTGAAAAAAAATTAAGAAATATATATTCTAGAAAAAAAATATCTGAATACAACTTTATCTAATAAGGGGAAACCCTAAAATTAATATTTAAACCCATAAGGTGGTTCATCATAGAATCTTAATTGTAATATATTGATTTGTGATCCATATTTATAGCCATTTTATTCAGACATCTAATCACCGTAAAATATGGGATCTTCTTGATCTCTCTTTATAAGTTCTAACATGTCATTAACAACAGATGGTAAAATTATTTGTGGTGAGTATAATGGGGGCGGGAGAAATGAGTATATTATAACCAAAATTAATTATTATTGAATACCCATTAAATGGATCTTTCAGGAACCCTGTACCAGAATAAATATTATTCCTTTCTTATCCAAAGGTCACTTTTATTAATATTACCATGAATCTAGATTCCAGATTTCTTGCCCTATTCCAAATATATAGTCATTTAAAATCACACAAATAATAATTATTTATTTAAAAAACATTATGTAATTCGAACATATAACCCAAAATGGAATATCTATCAATTCATACCATATGGTAAAAATCATATTCTAAAATAAAAATAAAAAATTACTTATTTTATGAGGATTCTTGACCGCTGGAATGCAAATCTTTACCCATAAAAAATACTCAAGGATCTAAAACAGCAAAACATGTAAAGGATTTAAGATGAAAAAAAATAAATCATTATATTCTCCACACCATAAGTCATTTCTTCCTTGAATTTTGAATAACTCTAGAAACTCATATAGAATCCCTTAGTCGAAAATCAACCAACAATATTGCACACTGCATCTCGAGCACCTCATTCATTAGAGGTGTATCATTGGAATAGAACCTAGATAGACCTTACTAGGGAATAAAATCATTCCTCATACAGTTTTTTAATATTTTTTCCTCTAAGATTCACATTCTTATATAACCAACCTAATTCAACCAACTAATGGGAAAGGATTTGACACCAGCATAAATAACCTAGAACAAACTCATAAATTCTAGAAACCAACATACATTACTCTACTATGATGTCACTCCCAATGATCTGGTCTTGCAGTAGAGCCAAATCCCCAAGGTATCTATCCAAAATAGTTTTATCACCCTGTCAACATCTAGGGGAATCACAAGACACACATTAATAGGGGGGATACCCTAATACTGTCTCAAAGATACAATCAAATCACATCATCATCCAATCTGTGGATCCATAATAGGGTTTACACACCACAGTATTTTCCTTCTTCTACTCTGGCATGACATCAATGAAGAACATAACTCACCATATACTACTCCTCAATGTATAGGTAATATCCACCATCTCAAATGATGATCATGAATCATGGAATGGTTGAAATTTCTTCTCCACTATCCTAATCTATGTCCTTATCCAACCTTGATGAAATGATCCTACTATGTGAAATACCATACGTTAATCTTACTATAATAAAATTACCATAAACATCCAAATGGGTTGTTTATCTAAACTAAAATCTTCTTCGTGACCCCTAGGGAAAGAACTCCAAAACATACACCAAAAAAATATGGAACAAAATTAGAGATACTAATTGCTAGTCATCCCAGTAATCATGATCTCTAAATTCGTTGTGTCTAAACTATATCATCCCGTGTATATATTTATGCATAAAGATAGGGAAACTCATTGAACTATTTGACCTTCCCCATTATTTGATAAAAAACAATATATATACCTCAACCTCAACATCAATCCCTTGAAATCACCAAAAGTAAGTCATAGCGCAAGAATAAAAAATCATTCCCCTAATAACATAAAGAAGAAAACTAATAATAAATATAAAAAATACATAAAAATGATATGTGTGTATAATCATATAAAATATGTATATTATGAAAACCTATTCCTACTAATGAAGGATCTTGTTGTTGCCTATTTTCATGACTAACCCCTCGGGTTCCATGCTGTGACTACCCCAAGCCCACCTTTCATATGCCAGGGGATAGTGACATGCATCGGAAAGGTGTATCCCTAAAACAAGAACACATTGCCTTTTTAACATATATAGACACACAATAAAAGAACACAACAAGAATAAAACACTATATAAAATGCTGTAGTAAAACGAGTCTTGAATGTAAAGGGGCCATAATACAAACCAAACTGTAAAAGTATAAGTATAATTAAAAGGTACGATACAACTGAAAAAGGGAAAATAGCTCCTCGATCATCCTCCAAGAATCCTACCTGAAGCGTAGGTACATATCACCTACTCATCACTCCACGTCTGCTAATCTCCCCACGTACTGCCTAGTCCTGGCTCCCTCAAACATCAGCCCAGCTACTCGTTGTCTGCAAAATACACAACAAGGTGCAGGCAAAGCCCATGCATTGGTGAGTATAATAATACCTAGTAGGGACCCCGTGACCAACCATAAGTCTCTCAGAATTTCATAAAATAAAAACACAAAGCATGATCTCAATCACAAAGCATAATGAAGTAGACACATCTTGAAAAGAGTCTCATCTCAAACCAGGTATTACTAAATTATATAAGTACAACTGATTAGTCACGAAGCTATATCATCTTATTTTGGGAAGAGGCACTGCTGATGAACATTAAGAGTCTAACCCACACAAGATCGATATGTACTAACCCCCACAATGACCCACACAGGATCTGATCTTCCCAGGATCGATAGGTAATAACCCCCGCAATGACACACACAGGATTCGACCCTCCTGGAGATGATAGGTACTAACCCCCAAAATGACCCACACATGATATGATGAACATTGGATCTGTATGCACTGACCCAAATAGGATCTCTGATCGCTGAACCACAAAGGATACAACCCACATCGGATTGGTATGAGCTGAACCACCCAAGATCATTGAGCATTGACCCACACAGGATCTGACCCACACAGGATCAGTGTTGACCGACACAAGATCACTTGGTACTAACCTCTGTATGATCTTTCTCCAACCACTTCCTCTCTTCCAGCCACTAGATTCCTCACACCATGTGTGCTCATGTTCAGTAGAATCTTCCCTCAAGATATCGGTCATACCTCAACCTCCACAAATATCCACTAAAGATTAACCCAAAGGACCTCCATGTCGTAGGGGTTCCAAGGTGACAGATGGTGCGTCCATCAGATGCCCAGTCTGTGGGGTATGAGCATTCTAGCTCTGGGGGCTGGTTTGGATTCAGGTTCGATTCAACTCAGTTGTACTCCCACTATCTCCAAAACACAGGTAGAGTTTACCTAATCGAACATCTCGATCCGAGGATCCCAACTCTATATACAGTTTGGAAAATATATGTATGGTTCTCATGATATGGGCCTTTATATGTTATTGGGCCCAGTAGGGCCCAAGTCCGGTCTGACCCGGTCAAACTGACCCGGCCCGCAAACGGGGCAGTCCGGAAAGAGTAGCCCAACCTGAAAAGGGTGGCCCACAAAAAGGGTGGTCTGAAAAGGTGGCACGGCCCGCAAAGGGGCATCCCACAATGGGGAGGCCCACAAGGGGGAGGCCCAGCCTACATTAGTCACAGTCCACATAGGGTGCCAGATTGCGTAGGTCACGACTTGAATGGGGGAATCCTAGCCACATTGGATGCATGCTGCAAGGGGGAGGCCTGGCCACATAGGGTGAAATCCATGAGATAGCGGCAAGAACGCTGTTCAACCAAGTTGGCAAGGGGGAGTGGAGTGTTTCACCCCGTATCCCAAACATCCCGGGAAAACGTTCGGCTTTGTGAAATGGAGGCACCGTGTGGGCGCTTCCTGGTCGAGGCGGAACCCACATGGCAGGTTCCCCCGTCGCGGCTTCGGTCGTGGATTCTGCTCGTCGGCGGCGTGCTGTTTTCACTTCGTCTCCTTTCACGGCCGACTGAAGTGTCGATCGCCTCCTCCGATCTCTACGACTGATGATCCATGACCCCTTACTCATCGGCAGTGCGTGACGGCATTCCACACCTCCTCCATAGCCGGCCAACCGGGGCTGGCCTTTCCAATTACCACCACAACTTTGTGTCACGTCCTCCTCTTGTGGCATGCATCAATGCACACCTTCTTCATAATCGCTTGGTGTCGCCAAGCTGGCAATATTACATGGATAAGGAAAGTGTGTAGAAAAGTAGTGGAGGGTCCTAGATGGTTTCGTTAGGACTACACCCTCTGTATTATCACCTTACATGATGGAGGATAAAGGGTTCAATAAAATCAATTGAAATAAAAAAGAATCAAAACCCATGCCTCATAAACCTGTTGGGGAACGTCTATGCTAGAAGGTGGATAAGTGGTCTTTTTTTCCTCCACGGGCTTCCAACGATGTTGCTTATAAGTCATACTTCAGTTCGGGGTTTCGTGTCGCTCGTCACCACTCAGCAGAACCGACTCCGTCCTCCAAGAGTTTTAAGTCTTGGTAATCCTTTAGAAATTCAGTTCTTAGTGAAGCTGTGTCGATACCCCTCCACAAGCTCCATATAAATAGAAGTGGGGAGGGTAATAAATGACAGGGGGATTTAATGGAGGCCCATTAAATTAGGAACCTTCCTATTTCCCCAATGACGTCATTATAGAGGATTTAAGGGTCAATCCATTTCATGGATTGGCACACAATTGGTCCCACAATCCACATGTCTGTTGGAGGATAAGAATAATATAATAAAATTATTTTATTCAATCACATTTATAAGCCACAAAACATAACATTTTCTCCAGACCCACTATATTCAATGTAAAGCCTCCCTTAATCGAATGTCGGCACTGCGTATTCAATGGTGCCCTCATATTTTTAATCCGAGCACTAGTTCAAATGATATAAAAAATCCGCTCACACATTTAAAAAATGTACATTATAAAATGTTCAGAAATTAATTTTGGGCACTTGAGGCCTTTGAATCACGCACCGTCAATTTTCTCATACATGTAATAATTCCATATATTTAAATAAAAATTACATGGAAAATCCTGGTCATTAAATTTTCCCCACATTAGGGATTTTCATCCCCAAAATACACAACATAAAATAAGAAAACAAATGTTGGTACTGATCATGAATCTGAACCTCCCCCTGCCATGTGCTCTCATGGAGGTTCTCGTGCTGTCAGCTAACGCACACCAGAGTTATTGACTTCCCATAAAGGACTCTCTCCTATAGATCCTCAATCTCTACTAGAACCTCTGTAAACATTTCCCCATCGTCTATGTCTAACTCACCTTGGTCAATGATATGAGATCGTTAATGCACATATCTCCTTATCTAGGATATGTGGAAGATATAGTGCACCATATCCAACTATGGTGGATGTTCCAAGAGTTATTCTACCTTTCATATCTTCTACAGTATCAGAAAAGGCATGATAAACCTCATTGATAACATGCCACCTTGACAAAATCTATGTAGTCTCCGCTGAGAGGAGCTTAACAAGAATACTTGGTCCCCTCCTAGAAATCCATAGGTCTCTGTCTCCTATTAGCATAAGACTTTTGTCTGGTCTATTTAGTATTCATCCACTCCTAGATGACCTGCACCTTCTCAGTGGTATCTCGTACCAACTTCTGGACACATAAGTGATGACACCCCTATGTCTGTCATAAATAGAGGTGATATACTAGTTCGTCTGTATAGGGACTTGAATGCTGACATACCGATGGTTGAGTGAAAACTGTTGTTGTATGTAAAATCCACAAAAGTCTAGTGATCCTCCCAAGTGCAACCAAAATCTAGGATTAATGCATGATTCATAACCTCCAGTGCTTGAATGGTCCACTCCATCCAGCCATCCGTCTGAGGATGAAAGGCGGTGCTCAACCGTAGCTGAGTTCTGAATGCCTCCTGTAATACCTTCCACAATAGGTATTTCAAACGTCTATTATGGTCAGAGACAATCATTTACGTCACCCCATGAATATGTAAAATCTATTGTACATAGTGTCATCCCAATCCCTCTACTGATTCGTACTATTATATGTGTTGGAAGTGGGATGACTTGGTGAGTTAGTCAATGATCACCCTGATGGAAGCATGTCCCCTGGACCTATGTGGATGCCCTGTCACAAAGTCCATGTATATCCCACCCCACTTCCACTTAGGCACCTCTAGTGGATGTGCAAAGCTTGCCGGTACCTGATGTTTGACCATTAGTTCCTAACAAGTGAGGCATCATGAAACAAACTCTGCCACTGTTTTCTTTATCTCTGGACACCAATGTGGACACCGGAAGTCTTGGTACATCTTCACCACACCAGGATGTAATGCTAGAGGGGAAGTATGGGACTCCCTCAACACCTCCTCCTGTATCACCACTGGTACCATGGTACATTCTCTAAAGAGGATGACATTCTCCCCACATTTAGAAAAAACACTCAGGTGCATGTCCTGAGGATATCTGAGCTTATCGAGCCTCGCAGTCAATGTCCCCAAGGTTCACCTCTCGGACACACTTAAGGAGAGGGTGGGTGATTGTGATATACTAGAGGTAAGATTCCCCATCTCTATCCAGGAAGGATATCTAAAATGTGGCTAACTCTTTTGTCACCACACTCAATAACTACAATTCAGACCTCCTAATCAGTGCATCTGCTACCACATTCTTTTTCCCAGGAGTGTTGACTATCTCAAATTAATAGTCCCGGAGGAACTCTAGCCATTTCTACTATCTTAGGTTAAGGTCCTTCTTAGATAAGATATGCCCGATATTGTTGTGATCATAGAAGACTATAAAAGGTTCACCCATCTAAAAATGTCAACACACCTTCTAGGAAAAGACCACTGCTAATAACTCTAGGTCATATATAGTATAGTTCTACTCATGTTGTCTCAGTTTTCATAATACATAGGTGATCACTACTTGCTCATACATCAGGACACACCCATGTATGGTCCCTGATACATCACAATACACTACATACCCAACACCCTTTCTCTGGTAGCCTCAAGATGGGGGCACTCGTAAGTCTCTACCTCAGATCCGGAAAACAATACTAGAATCCGTATTTACACATGAAGGGATATCCTTTCTTTGTCAATTAGGTCAAGGGTTCTGAAATTATAGAAAATCCAGGCACGAATCTTCGGTAGTATCTAGAAAACCATAGGAAACTCCACACCTCGGTCACACTATTGGGTGGATCCCAATAAAGAACAACCTCTATCGTCACTGGATCCACTGCATCTCCGGCCTCTGAGATATCATGTCCCAGAAAGTGGACCTCTCATATCCAGAACTGGAACATCGAGAGCTTACTATAAATCTGGTTCTCTCAGTGTGTACCCAGAACTATCTGCAGATGATATGCATGTTACTCCTCTATTACTAATTATACCAAGATTTCATCGATCCACACCACCACAAATCGATCAAGTTATGGCTTAAATATCGTGTTACTGAGTCACATGAACACTGCTTGGGAATTTTTCATGCTGAATGAAATAAAAAAGAACTCATAGTGGCCATACTAACATCTGAAGGACGTCTTCTGCACATCCTCATCTCATACCCTGAGCTGATGATAGCATGATATGAGGCCTATCTTTGAAAACCAATGAGATTCCTTCAGGTGATCTAAAAGATAATCAAGACTCCCATATTCTTTCATTGCGAACAAAATCGGGGTTGCCCATGAAGAAACACCAGGCCATATGAACCAATTTCTATTTAAGTACTCCAACTGTACTCGTAACTCATGATGTTCTGCGGTAGCCATCCAATATTCTAGAGTAGATATCAATGTCATCTAGAGGTATATATTGATATAAATGTCTATCTCTGTGTGTGGGGGTAGTCCTGAAACATCATCAGGAAATACATCGGCATACTGGCCCACCACTACAGGATAGCTCGGACACTCAACATCTACTACTCCGAGGGTAATGCTAGACAATAGATGTTTAATCACCTACACCCTCCTCTGGGAAAGTCCATTCATTGCGGAAAAGGTTACCCTATCTCAGGTGATGGAAAAACGGCTCACGTATGTGCGGACACACTGTAGTTTGTGCCTAAAACAATCAATATGAGCATGGACTATGGAAAACCAGTCCTTACCCAGGATGATGTCGAAATTCCTCGATGCCACTATTAGGAGATCCGAGGAAAATCTATCGCCTCCTAGAGTAATCCCACATTGTCGGTACCAGTATGTAATCGTTGAATATTTTCTCGTAGGAGTGTCTAGCTGTAAAGATCAAGCCAACGACTCCAATGGAATCTCTAAGCTCTGAACAAGGGATGTGGAAACAAAGAATGACTGGAACCTGTGTCTATATGTACTGAAGCTAAGTTATAGTAGACACAGATCGTACATATACTCATTTTCGATATACCGTGGTCATTGGAATGAGCTGCCAGAAGTGGAGATCGTACATGTCCACCTGCTCCTCGTGGTCTATGTGGGACACCTGGTTGTGGTAGTGGTAGAACCTAGAATAACCACCCACCACCCGCAGCATGACTAGATATTCTTCCACATCAGCCAGCCTGCAAACCACTTCGCTCTAACCTCTACCTCTACCTCAGCGGTCCCTTGACCTTCTTCTGGTCATCCGTATGGCCGGAAAATCAATCGGGGTCCATGTGAGCATTCATGATGCACGTATATCATTTCATGTCCCTCCCAAAGCCTCCTCTAACTCGCGAGCCCCTTAACTCCGACCCTGCATCCCGTGGCCATCCACTAGAAGGTCTGGTCCACATGGACCTCTGTGTCATCTACCTAAAACTAGCTGCAGATGAATCTGCTACGTGTCACCTACTACTGGTTCTCACTCTTGGTGCCTGCTCAAATAGGAATATCTCCACTAAAAGCACTCGCTCTAGTACCCTAACCTACGTCGGAATGCTGCACAATATCATCGATGCTCTGATCTTCTTTCAGAGACCCTGCTAAAATGTCTGGGACCTGACGAAATGTCCCCATACCATTCAGTGGAGTATCCGGAGAGATCAGTAAACCATGCCGAGTACTGGGCCACAGTCATGCTGCACGGATTTAGGTACAATAACTCTTATATACACATAGAGCGTATGGTCATTGGGTTGAACTTTGCCCAAAAAAGGCTCTTGAAGTTCACCCAGATGAGGGTCGTCTCATTGTGTATCTAAAGAAATAAGCTCCACCATCTCCCTACTGCATCCTAGAAGAGACTGGCTACTAGGATCACTATAAGTTCATTTGGTGTCCCAAACAAGTGGAAATCATTCACTACAGCCTCCAGCCAGTCTTCAGCCGCCTGCAGGTCTTTCTTATGTCAGAAACTCAGAGGCCTCTGCTATTGAAACTCGTGAAACACACTCAATAGGTTTGTTGCCTATTCTGGTGGGGCTGGTGGAAATAGCTTTCCAACGGGTGGTGGTGCTGCTGGTACACCACTCGAAGGTGCTAACACCATAATAAGGCCCTACACTGTGGCCTCATCGCTCAGTGGGACGTCATCAAGTACTCTCTCAGGAATCCTGGATGGCTATCTACATGGAAATATCTTAATAGGAGATAGGTGTACCATGTTTAATAAGTTATACCTGGTGAGGTGATTCAAATAAATCATAAGAAAAACTCTTAAAAAACCCACACAATTAGTGTTTCCGTGAACTCGGTCACAAATCAAAATTCATGGTCTTGGTGTATGGATATATTGGTCATCGTACCAACACTGGACTCGATGAACTAAATACATTCCCAGAACACTTAACACTATTAATAAATTGAAAATATTAGTTACTTACTTATTTTGTAAAATCGCCTCCTCTGATACCACATTGTCATGACCCATCCCTCGGGGCTCGTTCCATGACTACCCCAAGCCCGCCTTCTATAGGCTAGGGGCTGGAGACTTGCACCGGAAAGGCATATACCTAAAACGGGATGACATTTCCTTTTTAACCTGTAAAGAAACATATTCCAAGAACACAACAAGAAGAAACCACAATGTATACTACTGTAGTAAAAAGAGTCTTGACTATAAAGTGGTCGGAATAAAAGCCCAACTGTAAAATTTCAAGTATAACTGAAAGGTACGATACCACAGAAAAAGGGAAAATAGCTTCATGGTCTTCTTCCAAGGAATCTAACTGAATGGTATATATATATATCCTCCTCTGAACTCCATGTCTGCCGGTCCCCCCCGCGTAACGCCTAGTCCTAGCTCCCTCAAACCACATCACAGATGCTCATCAAATGTATAAGAGACAAAAATGTTCCGGCGAAGCCTGTGTAGTGGTGAGTATAACAATACACAGTATAGACCCCGAGACCCCCAGAGGTCTATTAGAAATTTTAAAAAAGAAAACCATAAACCATGATCTCAATGATGAAGCACAAAAAAGTTGACATGACTTAAAAGGAGTCACCGCTCAAACCAAGTATTAGTGAAGTATAGAAGTACAGATGATTAGTCGCGAAACTAGTTCATCTTATTCGGGCAAGGGGCACTGCTGCTGACCATACAGAGTTTGACCCACAAATGATCGATAGCTACTAACCCCCATAATGACCCACACAGGATCTGATCTTCCTATGATCTATATGTACTAACCCCCTCAATGACCCACATAGGATCTGACCCGCCCGTTGTCGATAAGTACTAACCCCCGCAATGACCCACATAGAATCTGACCCACACATGATCGGTATGCGCTTTCCCACACATGATTACTGAGAACTGAACCACACATGATCAGTATGTTATGACCTATATAGGATCGTTGAGCGCTAACCTACATAGGTTCGGTTATGACCCATACAGGATCGCTTGGTACTATCATCCGTATGATCTATCTCCAACATCTGCCTCACTGCCAGCCACTTGATCCCTCGCACCCAGTGTGATCGAGTTCTGTAGAATCCACCCTAGAGATATCATTCAAACCATTACTTCTAATAATCTCCACAATGTAGTAACCCAATGGACCGCCATGTCATAAGTGTTCCAACGCGACATACGGTGCGTCAATCAGACACATGGTACGTGAGTTATGATCGTTTTAGCTCCAGGGGACTGGATGGATTCAGGTTCGATCCAACTCAACAGTACTCCCACTATCTACAATAATCATGTGGAGTATACCAAATGTAACATCGTGATCCAAGGATCTGAACTCTGCATATGTTTTGTCAAACGAACGTCTAGTTCTCATGATATGACCCTTTAACAGTTTCGAGGCCCGGTGGGGCCCGGGTCCGGTCCGACATGGTCTGGGCTAGGGCGCAGTGGGCGCTGCTTGCTGGGATGTTGTCCGGCCCAACCTGAAATGGGGGTATCCCGGCCTCAAATGGGTTGTCGGTAAAAATGGTGGTCCGCAAAGGACTCCAAACCTCCAGAGGGGCAGTCCGCAAAGGGGTGGCCTGGAAGGGGGAGGCCCGACCTGCATAAGGCCCAGAGCACAAAGGGTGGACTGGTCACATAATGTGAAGCCAACAAGGGGTGGCATGGCCGCATATGGCACGTCCCATGAGGGGGCTTCCCGACCGCGTAGGGTGCGGCCCGCGAGACAGCGGCCCGACCGATGTCCACCCGAGCTACCAAGGGGGGAGCATTTCCCCCATATCCCAAACCGTCCGGGAGGCCATTCAATTTTTTGAAATGGTGGTGCAGTGTGGGAACCGCTCGGTCACCGCGAAACCCACACAGAGTGTTCCTCCCCCACAACTTCTTTTCACCGTCGGTGTGATGGTCAGGCCGCCTCCCACTCGTCGCCGACCGAAGTGTCGGCTGCCTCCTTCAATCACCGTGGCTAATGAGTCACGACACCTTGCTCAATGGTGATGTGCAAGGATGCACCACACCTCCTCCATGGCTGGTCGGTGCCAGTAGTTCCAACGACCACTGCAACTATGGGCCACAGACTCCTCTTGTAGCATGCATCAGCACACTCCTTCTTCGTAGCTGGTCAGTGTTGTCGCGCTGGCGGTATTCCATGAAGAACACAAGGGTGTAGAAAAGTAGCAGAGGGTTCGGGATAGGTTCGTTAGGCTCGCACCCTCCGTGATAGCTCGTAACTTGAGGGAGGATACAAGGTTCAATAAATTCATTTGAAATGAACGAGAATCAAACCCATACCTCGTAAACCCGTTAGAGAATGCCCATGCATGATGGTGGATCGATGGTCTTTGTTTTCTCCATAAGCTCCAAATTATGTCGGTTTTATGTCGTCCTTTAGTTCGGGGTTTGGTGTCGATCATCACCGCTCACCAGAACCGGCTCTGTCCTCTAAGTGATTGGGGTCTTGGTACTCCATCAGCACTTCATTTCTTGACGAAGCTCTGTCGATACCCTTCACCAAGCTCCATATAAATATGAGAGGGCGATGGTATGTAATGACATGAGGAAATAATAGAGGCCAATTAAATTAAGAACCTTCATGTTTCCACAACGATGTCGTTACATAGTATTTAATGGTCAAGCCATTTATTGGCGTCACACGCTGCTGGTCCCAAACTCCGCTTATCTGTTGGAAGATAAGAATAAAAGAATAAAATTATTTTACTCAATCTGTTTTAAAAGTCATAAAACATAACCATTCTTCCAGACCCACTACAGTGAAAGTAAAACCTCCCTTAAGAGAATCTCGACAGTGCAGATTCAACGGTGCCCTCAGATATTAAATCTGATCACCATTTCAAAAGATAGAAAATTACGCTCACGAGTTTACTTAATTTACCTAAAAAATCTTCATAAATTAATTTCGGGCACCCCAGGCATCAGAATCTTGCTCCTTCAATTTTCAGAGACTCGTAATAATTCTATGTAATTAAAAAAGTTAATGTAAAATTAGTTCATTAAACCTATAAATTCATTTCCGAACAATAGGTCATTTCTACCCCTAATTAAGTGAATCATGACTTGTATACTCGATCAAAAATATATGCCAACAAATTACTGATGCATCTAAACCTAAAATCAGTGTTACTAAATCATTCTACTATAAAACAATTTCACTTTTATAGGAAAAAAAACATGATACAACTTCCAAAAAATCCTCTCTTGTAATGTTTCTAAATAAAGATAAATGACCAATCCCATTGAAAACCCCTAGATCTCATTATATTATTCAATATTCCATACGGAAATATCTTCACCCTTGTTTGAAATGAATAAATGAAAAAAATTAATTTGGGAAAACTAACTAAACACTTTAACCATAAATAAATGTTATCAACTACACCTAATTTATCATGTGACCTTCCCAATCTATCCATTGACAACTATTATTATGATTCAATCCCCATGGTGATAGTCATAGAAAATTTTCCTACAGTTTTTGAGAGAATTTTTTGTCATAATGGATATCCCATATGTAAAAGGGGAGAAATCATAGAGAAAGATCATCATAACTGAACACCCTTTCCCCATATCTAACATTGTCACTAAAAACCCCTTCCATGCAAAATTTTCATTGAATTAAGGATCATCGTAGATGTGGTAGTAATTCATATATACAAAGGAATCATCATGTCGAGCAAAAAATCAAATTAAAAAATGAACTATGGGAACGAATCTATGCTCAGATTGGTCTCTATATACATGTCAAGGGGATACAACTCACACCAATGGTTAATCATAGAACCAAAAATACATGGGGTGAGTCATGAAATAATTGTATAATCATTATATCCAATGTCATAGTGATCACACACCTCAATTGTCGGAGGAATCATTCCCTTTCTATTTTGGTATTGACATTCTTATGTTATATGTTACCAACCCCTCGTCATGATAGAGGGGATAAAGGCCACATGTCTAAAAAGAACATGTTTGAATTGGTAGGATTCCTACCCCTTTCTATGAGGACCCATTCCATGGCTGACATGGGAATTGTAAAATAACATGTAAAAAATAAATATTTCATTCTTGTTACAACAACTAATATCTGAAAATGGGGGAACCCTATCGTTAATGTCAATGGGATACCAACCCCACTATATTTTATGGGTGACCCATGTCCCCTTGGAATTGAGGTGTTTTTAACAACATGTAAAAACTGAATACACACACCTAATAAATGATTGTCCACACAACTATACCTATGGGGTGTACTAACCTCCATAATCCCATATAGGTGTCCAACAACTCAAAAAATAGAAATTAAAAAAGGACGAGATACTTATCCCAACTAAGGATCCCATAATCATCTAATATCTTCAAAACAATGATTTAATAACTTTTCAGATAGTTGATTCTATTCCCCCATAAAAAAAATAGTGATTTAGAAACCTCATATTTATCATGAAAAGGATTCAACAAAAAAAACAATGATAGAGATCCTCTTGGAATACCCACATATTTATTAGTTGTATCAAGGGTACTCATCATCTTTTGAATGTATATTTAACACCACTATAGAAAGGATTAGCTTTAGGAAAATCAACATCCTCAAGGCCTAACGATGAAATATTAATAGAATGACAAGACATGAATTCCAAAACTACATAGATTGTTATGAAAAAATCCCTCAAGGTGTCATATCGATATGTTTTCTGTAATATTGTGTTTGTAGAATAATTCAGGTTAGAAAAAATGAGTATGGTTGGTATTTTATAAAAGGGTTTTTATGATGGAATAATTTGAATTTTTTTTCAAAATTTTGGGATTCAAATTCAGGAGTTAGTTTTTGGAAAAGGATGGTTTCCCGTAAAGGGGTCCATGGTTCATGAATCATGAATGATGGTTTGCAGATCGTAAATAACAATTTGCCGACCACAAAAGGTGGGAAACGGATCAACTTTGGGAATTTGGAAAATGCATATTTCCAAATAGTAGTTATTTTTGGACCATGAAGAATGGTATGATGACCATGATTCACTGTATGCAGACCATGTACCAAAAATGGTTAGCGGGATAGAAATGGTTCATCGAATGAAAAATGATTTGTAGGAAGGTTGATAGTTCGTGGGAGGAAAATGGTTCATGGGATGAATTTTCATTTTTAGAAACAAGGTGGATATTTAAGGATCCTTTACATTTCTAGATCAAGGATGAGATTAGCCGCCATGAAGGAAGACAAGTGGTATGTGGACCACATAAGGCAGAATGGTTTGCAGGAGCATAGTATGCAGTGAAGTTTATACCACATTGATGATATGTTTTAATACTTGATTATTAGATTATGATGATCTATTATTTTATATATGGATCACTAATCCAATAATTAGGAAAATAGATATTTTCATTAGAGAACATCTTTTCTCGAGGAATAAATTCAGAGAAATTAAAATGAGTTTGCTGAGAGTCTGCAAAGGAGAATGTGGGTTTGAAGGGAGGATTCCATGATGGGTGGTTCATTGTAATGGCTCATTAATGGGGGATTTATTGGATCTATATCCTGAAAAAATAAAGGACCATGAATGGAGAAATTGTTCCCAGAAGTTGTAGCATGCCGTAGAGGAAGATTGGTCCATAGAGGATATACTGCACGTGGAAGAAAAGGCAGTCCACATAGGAGGATGGTAAGTGGATGCGGAGGCAGTTTGCAGAGGATAAGAGGTTCGTTAAGAAATCACGGTACATGATACAAGGTAGTTTGTGGAGGATTTAAGGATGTTCGTTAAGGGACATATTCAGTTCAAGAAAGAAATTTCCACTAACTAACAGTAAATTGAAAAGTGGATTTCGTCTACAGGTGAAAAGAGAAATTCAACAGGGTATACATATAAAGTTGAGGATGCGTGTTGTCCAGAAAATGAATGGTCCTACTATTCTATAAACTATTATTGGATTCCATTAAGATCATTGATCAAAGGAAGAGTAATATGTTGACTATTTCCACTGGCAGTGAACCAAATAAATAGACGGAGGGAGTGACCCTTGGGAATGCTATGAGTGAACCCAAAACCTTCGAAAGGTAGTGAACCTAGGAATAGATGTGATCTATTGAGAACCTTGTAATTGGATGAGAGATTTAGTAGATTTGGAAAATCACCAAATTATCATTGTATGCTCGTTGGACGTAGCCTAGTGAGGGTGAACCAAGTAAAATCATTGTTCCCTGTGCATTATTTTAGTTTTGATCATACATTTCTACGAGATAAAGAGTGAATTATGTTTTTTAAGGATGAAACAATATTCGAAGAGGAAGTAGTTTCAATATGTCATAGAATGATTCAACCAAACCATCATCTCATGGTATTTTACATATTGGACCTAACAATTGATATTAGATGCAATGGATGAATTTTAGTGGTTCCCAAATAGTAGACGAAATGGAGGTGGTTAATCATAATGGGATTCCAACATTTTATGGAAGATATTTTCAAATATTCAAGAATCTGATTCAATACTACTTCTGGTCACTAGGAATGGATGTCTTTATAACAACTATGTGTGGAATGTCACCCAATATTGATGGTGGTTCTTTATCAAAAGTTAGTATAAGGGAATTGGATACTAATTCTAAATGAATCAATGCTTCAGGGGGATCCCAATCCAATTCAATATATATGAATGTAATGAAATGTAACTTATCACATTATGTGTAGGTCAAGTTATTGAATATTTATGGGGGTGAATGAAAATATATATAGTCAATGATTTAGGTTCTGTGGAACAAATATGTGGACATAAGAATGAACCACAATGAGTCTCTCGATTAATTCTTTAATAGGGTAATGGTTTTTGTGGACGAAATGCATTGTCTCGGGTACATTATTGAAGATATACGTATTTTGTGAAGTGTATCTTGAGAAAAAATCCACCTCATCTCAATCTGAATGTTATATTATTGGAAGCTAAATATCTGAAGGACCTGACATTGGATAACAGGCATAGTAATCTAGTATCATATGAAATTAGAAATGATGATAATGATGATTTGGAAAATGGGAAGTCCAAATAGGTGGCATTTAGTGCCATGAAATATCTCACCATTGAATAAAAATATGAAGATGAAAATGCTAATGCAGTAATGTCATTATTATCATCATATATTCAAATAGAAATAGAAAATTTCAAATACAGACTACCTATTGCATGCTTTCAATGTGGAAAGGATGGATATATTGCAGCAAGGTGCCCCAATAATTTTTAGAAGATGAAGATGATGAAGTTGAAATTTACTTAAAAAATTCCCCATCCTACCTGAATGGGAAGACATAGATCATGGGAAAATTATATATATTAATGAATATGATTTCACATGAAGATGATCATTATAAAGAATCTGAATTAGAAGAGTTGGAGGATTGTGAGGATCATGGAGTCGATTCTTTGATGGTTGTTGCGGGAAATTCCAAAATAATGTATGAAAGGAACAATGAGGATGGGGAATTAAAATGAATAGTCTTCCGTCAGGATTAATTGGATGATTCTCTTGAAGAGATAGATGTTTGGAGGTCCAAAATGAAGAAATATATTAAAGTGTTTCATGATGTCAAACATTATATAACATAGAAGAAAGAAGGTAATTTTGAGATAAATGAATAAATTTAAAAACTATAGTTTTAAAAGCTATAGTGCTAAGATAATCTTATTGAGTACTACTAAAAAATGATTAATAGAAAAGAAAAATTGATATTTTGACTAAAATTGGAAAAGATCAAATCGAACGTATCTATAAACATGAAGAGGAATTTGATGGTCAAATATTATTTGTTGAGGATCATGAAAAACTATTGTATGTCATAACATCATCAATAAAATAGATAACACATGCCACATAAAAGATGAACGTGGAGCATAGAGGTCCTAAAGAATAGAAGAAATAGTAAAATCCAAAAGTTAAGGTTTGTAAGGGTATAATAAAAAACATAATGTAGTTATGGTTTAAGTTACTCTAGAAACACCAAATATAACATTGAGGATTGATTTATGGTTTAAAGAAGGATCGAGAGATTCAGAAAAACCAAGAAACAACTAGTGGTGTAGTATTGCCACAGAAATATTCCCCTCGCTATAGATCATATTGTTTTGAAAAAATTGTACACCCACAATGTGTATATTCCACAACCCAGAGGTGTCTAAGGGAATAATATCAATAGTGGATTCCATATATAACTCATTATTATAGGTCATAATTTTATTATCACTATATCTGTGGAGGAATATTTATTCATATGCAAGATATTCCTCATCAACAATATGGAGGAATGTACTCAAGGAAATTGTATTTGGTCATAAGAAGTAGCCAAAAATTATCATTAGATTAGCTAAAAAGTAAAAATGGATTTTTAGCACTCCATGATGAATATGGTCAATCATATATTGAGGAAGATCAATATTTTCATTCCATGTCGGGTATGAAAAAAAATATTGGAAAAAAAGGACAATAAGGCAGTGGTTACAGAAATTGAATTCAAAGCATCAGATTGAACTAGGAAATGGATAATTAATATTGGATTCACATCCCATGTGATAGGAAATAAGGAAATAGTGAATACAATATGGATTAATAAATAAGGTATTGTAATATTTGGTAATGATGATGGAAAGTTAATTATTGGTTTAGGGAAAGAAAAGTCAGCTAGAAAAGACATGAGACGAGAAGATGTATTGGTTTTTGAAGGTCTTAGTGATAACATATTATGTCCAAGTAAACTGTTTGACTCAAGAAATGAAATAATATTTTCCATGAACTTATGTGTCATCAAGGAAAAAGATAGATCTGTTTTATTGTAGTGAAATCATACAAAAGTTATTCTATACCTTGTGAGTGGTGAAGAAGTTATGTACTTTCTATACAAAGAAGAATAAAAAAAGTCACAACATAAACGTATTGTCCACTTGAGCCAAAAATCATTGAAATATCTGGTGAAATATGATGTTGTTCAAAATATACCCATATAATCATGTGATTGTACCCATATGTGTGATACATGTTATTAATGGATGATTATTCGAATGACAAATCATCCAAATTTAGTTGGTTCATATTGATGTCTATGGAACAATTTCCCCTAGGGTTATTTATGGAATGATATATTGTGTTCTCTTCATCGATGATTTTAGAAGAATGTTGTGGGAATCAATCATTTACAACAAGTCTAATGTGTTCAGTTTCATTACAAGATATTCACGATATGTTGAAAAGATGACTTTTTAGAAAATCTAGAATATCTAAACAAATAACAAAATATAGTTCACAAATATCCAAGTGAAGTATTATATTGGGAAACCTGGGAAAAGCCATAATGATTCAGTGGAAATAACTCCACACCAAAATGGAGTTGTTGAGAGAAGAAATTGGATTTTCAATGACATGGTCGGAACAATTCTAATTGATTAATAAATATAGATAAATTGTTGAATGAAGTAGTGAAGAAACAATATAAATTTAAAATAGATTGTTATTATTTAAAAAATATGGGAAGACTTCATAAGATCTATGGTATGGAAAAATAAAATCATTGAAGTACTTTTGTGTCTTAAGAGGTAAGTGTTTCATTCTCAATAAAGAGAAACACAATAAGTTTTAATCTCATGGAGATGATGGAATTTTTCTTGGATACTCAATTTAATGAAATGTATATAAATATTTAAATAAGAGGTTAGTAAATGTAGTTTAAAGTCATGATGTATGTATAGTAGAAATAGATTAGAATATTCAAAAAATTCATAATCTGGCTCAGTTGGATAGTGATGAAGATACGAGAACATATGGGGATGCTTCAGTTATAGATGTTGATTTATATGTTGATTCAGATTTTGAAAACAATGAAAAAAATTCATTATCTTCACAAACAAATAATATAAGGGGAGAAATTGATAGTTAAAACAAATTTGGTGATCAGACAGATCATGTGCAAACAAGGAGGATGAAGACTCTATAGTAAGCATCATACTTTTCCATTGAAGATAAAAAAAAATTATTAAGAAGCTAGTGATATGAATTGAGTTCATTATATAAATTAAGAGCCTGAACAAATTGATAAGAATCAGACATGGTCAATATTCTCAAGGAAAATTGATAAGAAATTCATCAGGAATAATGGTTCTTTCACTAAAGAATGAATGAAGATAGTTTGGTAATTGAAACAAATCATGAATAGTGTATAAAGGGTACTCCTATATATAGGTTATTGATGTTGATAAAACATTTACACCCATTATAAGGCTGGAGACAATGAGATTATTCTTAGCCATAGTAGTGAAATAAAAGGTCAATTTATTCAAGATAGACATCATGTCAGCATTTTATAATGAAGTTATGGAAGAAGGAAGTTTACATTAATAATCCAAATAGTTTTCTCCTTCATGAATATGAGAATAGAGTATGATGACTAAAGATTTTTTTATGGTTTGAATCAAGCACCAAGAAAATGGTATTAATGGCTCGATTAGTTTCTGAATAATCATGGTTTTATAAAAGGTAGAGTTGACTAAAATATGTATATCAACAATTATAGAAATAAATGAATTTTGGTTCAGGTTTTTATAGATGACATAATATTTAGTGGATCGGATGAATCAAAGTGAAAAATGTTTTAAGAGTTCATGATAATTGAGTTCGAAATACCAATTATTGGTGAACTGACATTTTTTATTGATCTATAGGTAACACAAGGAAACTGTGAAACATTCATTTCTCAATCCAATTATTCTAGGGATATTTTGAGACGTTTTTCAATTGAAAATTACTAGGAAATAATGACTATGGTGGATACTCGGATGAAATTGACTTGATATGATGACAGAAAAGTGGTTAATGTCACCAAATACTGGAAAATCAATGGATGCTTATTTTACGAAATAGTAACATGACCAGATATTTCGTTTTCCAAGGGTCAAGTTGCATTGTATCAATGAAATCCCATGAAAACCCACATTACTTTAGTAAAAATAATAATTTATTATATCAAGGGAAAGGTTGATTTTGGTATAATATACCATGAAAAATCTATGTAAGAGTTACTGGGGTTTATAGATGCAGATTGGGCCTGATCAGTTGATGATAAAGAGTCAACATCAGGTGGTGCAATTTATCTAGGAGAATTATGTATTTCATGGATGTTCACAAAATAAGATTGAAACTCATTGATCACTGTAGAAGCTGGGTATATTACACCTGCTCAATCATCCACATAATTATTGTGGATGATGTATGATCTTGAGGATATGGTAGTTGAAGTGAAATCTTTGATCTTAATCCATTGTGATAATTCAAGTTCTGTAAATCTTAAAAAAATCTATTCAATTAGTCATGGAAAAACATTTAAATAATGTATCATTTTATCAAGAAGCTAGATCATGGGCTTGTGATGTTTTTTTATGTGCCAAAAGAACAATAGTTGTCGATAATCTAATAAATTCCTTACCCCAAGAAGCATTTTAGAGGCATCAATTAGCTCTGGGAGTTTAGTCTTCTCCTTATATATGAAAAAGTGTGGGTGTGTGAACCCATATCCCCAAGGATGGGTGTATTTTTCCCTAGTGTACTAGTATGAGTTCTTTACCTGGTAACATACAATAATGATGTGGCCTTCAGGTTCGTTGAAAAAGGTGGAAAAATTTTTACTATTAAAAGGGACAAATTGTCTTAGTGTAGACACGGGAAGAAGGTGACAAGTGGAGTAGTTAGAAAAGGGGATTATCATGACATGGGAGCTCTAGATCTAATGATTCTGTAACTGATTGGTCAATTGATATATTTCATGATAGATGTGGTTTGTGAGGAAAGAAAAATATTGTTTTTGGAATTGAATGAACTGATTCATAGATGACTATTGAATTATAATATTATTTCTCATGTATAGAATGACTCATTTGGGCTTAGAGTATCTATTGAGTAAATCCATGATCATTATGTTTATCTCATTATGTGAATGCTTGATGATGTTTTAAGAATCTTTAATAATGTATCCAATTATTAATGTGTTGTTAACAAACCAAAAATGGTAGATTTTTGGAAAAAAAATCCATCATGGTGTCCTCCTGGTATGTTTTGGTGTGATTGTGTTTGTTGACAAAGCTAGGTGACAATGAATGAGAATGGATGGTGTTTTACAAAGAAACTTTTTAAGGTTCAGTAGTTTCCTAGTGATCTCCAAATTGTTGGGCCTCAAATTCCAATTTTTGGTTTTTGAAATGGAACGTATTTCGCAAAGGGGTTTATGGTTTGTAGATCGAGTGGGATAGTTTGTGAACTGTGAAAGGTGGTATGTTGAATAATGTTGGGAATTATACAACGGATGATTCCCATATAGTAATTCTCTGTGGACCATGATGCATGGTACATGGACCATGAAGAATGGTATGCAGAGCACATATAAGGAATGGTTCATGGGATGGAAATGGTTCGTGAAATGAAAAATTATTTTCGGGAAGGCTAACAGTTCATGGGGGACAAACAATTTGTGGGATGACTTGTTATTGGAGGAAAAAAGTTTGTTATTTGAGGGGATGTGAAGGGTTTAGTTCTTGTAATAGTTCTTCTTTTGTGAATGAAGAGTGGCGGTACACAAATCATGTAGGGATGAATGGTTCATGGGAGTATAATATGTGGTGATGGTTGTATCACATTGATGATAGGGGTGAATATTAGATTAGAAGATTATAATTAAATATTGGTCTATATAAGGTTCACTAATCCCATCCTTAAAATGAGAGTGATTTTCAATAGAGTACATATTTTTTCCATGATGAAATTCAGCTAAGTCCAGAATAGTTCATAAGGAGTCTGAAAAAGAGAATGTCCTTCGCAAGGGTGGTTTCTATGATGGGTGGTTCATGGGAACCATTAAAGAACATATTTTTTCAAGGTTTTGTTTACTAAAAAAGAATAAGTGTTTGTGTATGGAGAAACATATTATGAAGAGGAAGCAGTCCACAGTGGAGGAGTGGTCCGTGGAAGAGAGGCAGTATCTAGAAGAAGAGGAAGAATGTAGAGGAGGATTGCATATGGAGGAAGAGACAGTCCATATATGATATGTGGATAGAGATTTACTCACAATATGTGGTGCAAGGATGTTAATGGAAGACTAAATGTTGTTTATAAATGGACTCAAAAAGTTCACAAAATAAATTTCGGCTAACTAAAAAGATGCAAAAAGGTGGATTTTATCTATGGGTGAAAATGGAACATCAACATAGCAGTCATCTAGAGGTGATGGTGTGTGATTTCATTAAATTTAAGGGAAATATAAATCCATAAACTATGTGTCGATACCTTCCAAGAATAGTGAACAGTTAAAGAGGAAGACGATGATCCATTCCACTAATAATGATCTAAAGAAAGAGTCATAGTGAGTGACCCATGGGAATGCATGGAGAAGACCTTGAACCATGTAATGGTAGTGATCCTGGAAGTTAATGTGATCTAGCCCAAACTGGGTAATTGGATGTGAGATTTAGTAGATTCGTTACATTTACACATCACCATTGTATTCTTTTTGGATGATTCCTAGTTTCGGTAAACAATGTAAAGTCCTTATGTCCTGGGAATGAATTCATTTTTGTTCATACATTGCTACGAGATAAAGAGAGAAGTGTTTTTTGTTTAATGATGAAAAAAGATTTTAGGTGGCTATAGTTTGAATATTTCATATCCTAATTCACCCCCTATTAGTGTATTTTACCTAGAGGACCAATCAGATATTGTTACATGATGGATGTACCTATATAATAACACCTTGTAACCAATGTTATATACAGTTGAATTAATGAGCATCATTTTTAGATTACATTAATAAGATTATATCATCAGTTTTCCTTATATTGGTTCCAAGTATATCAAATATTCCTAAAACCCTTAAAAATTGTATCCCCATAAATCTGAAATAGATCTCAGAAGACATATTTTTCCAAATATTCTTACCTTGTAAGGAATCTCTTTGACATAACTCTTTCATAAATTAATGAATTATAGTAATATCAGTTAATGAGGGAATATTAATGTTACACCATATACCTATGTAAATACATGTTAGTGGTATGTGGAAAGAAATTATTACGCACAATAACAACATGGGAGGTCTTAGCCTAAATATCCTACAGAAAGAGATATATATACAGATATTCAACCGTCATAAAATTGGAAAAGCAACCACATAAGATATATAAAATTGGATAAAATTAAATAAGTATGTCTATCCCATAATATACTAGGGGAAGGTATCCATTACACATAATATATCTATTCCAAGCCTTGTTGGATCCCTAATCCCACCAGCTCACTAAACACCACCTAAATTGTATGATGTCAGAAAGGAAACCAATATATATACCATCCTCACTATCACTCCATTTTGGGAGTATAATACCCATGATGGGGTGATTACAAGAATACCCACTTGGATTATATAATAATAACAGGGAAACAAAACCAAAAGTCAGTATGGAATAATTCAAAATGTCATGAACACCCAATACAAAACAAGGGAAACTCAGACTGAAATTTAATCAACAAAATATTTTAGACACAAGGTCCACCATATATGGTTAGATAATCATGGAAAACCAAAGATAACTCTCATACAAACCATGAATACATCCTAAATAAGTCACATGCCCTATGGGAAGACACATCCTTATTCAAAATCTTATGTAGAAGACCAACTCGATTTTTCTTAGATAAAAAGGAAACACAACTAAATGCCACCAACAGAAACCAGGGAAAGTCATATGATTCACAGAAAATAATGGTATTTTGAATCATGAACCAAAAGGTCCCCATGTGAACAACCATAGACCTACATAGAGAATGAAACTAACTATAGTGACATGCTCATTCCATGAATGCGGATCCACGATTCTACATGATCGTGAGTGAAGAACAATGATAGTTCCCAATTCTAACAACACATCATAGAAAAGACCATGTTTTAAAAAAATAGTGTAGTAGGCATTCCACAGCCTACACATAGAATATTGGATAATAGAATCCCAGAAACAATCAAATGAGGTAGAAAAATCATCGATGGTGTGTCATCATCATAATTAAATCCACTCTAGAATGATAAATGAGGGAGAATGAATTAATCAATCCCATAATTTCAAAAACTATGTATGGACAAATATTCCATGTTATTTTATCCTCAGAAACATAATTAAATGAAATTTAAAACTATCATGGGATATATACACCTTCTCAATAAACTCATCCTATATAAGGGGGTAATGTCCTCAGACATTGACCAATACCTATCGACCATCCACATCCAACGTCTAACCAACACATGAATAATTAATGAGAACCCATTACCTTACAATTTAAAGAAACAATTTTCAATAGAACCATCACTATCCTCTAGAAAATATCTCACATCGCAAGATAAGGGGATATGGAAACCATGGTCTCAAATTGAATACCCATTCCGAAATTAGAATGGGGATGAAGACACCATCAACTTAGAGGGTTTAATAAAGCTCTATCCTTGAACACATGTTTAAGGAATATCTCCAAGTCAATATAACACACTAAAAATTAAACATAATCAACAACTTGGATAACATTGTGATAAAAATGAATGATAATTCCCCACAAATAGTACTCAACATCCTTGGTAAACAAATGGGATGAAACTCTAGATAGAAAAGTTGTATACGCTGTAACAATGACATTACATGTGGTATATATATAAAAGGGATAGAATATCCAACTCCAACATCCGGAAAATATATTCCATAAGCACTAAATCCAGAATAGTAGAATGTAGAATGGAGAGATTCCTCCCGGAGTGCCATGCATGTCATGATACTCTAAACTACTCAGCTGTGTAGAGTGTAAAACTCATGCATGGACTAACATAGATTAATATTTTCCTCCATTTTCTATGATATAAATAGACACCAACAACTCACAATGGGTTCTAGACATTGAGAGCATGCATGAATTTATATTCCCCACATCCAATTACACAATGAGATATCCTTTCTATCACACATATTCTACTCCATAATCTACTTCGGAACATCATCAACATATAATTATGGATTGAAACTCGTATCAAAACATCTCTATAACATCCACTAATTATGAATAGGACCCAAACATGAACTTTTTTGAGTAAATATAAAAATAATTGGAAACTAATTTTTACTATTATGTATATCAGGTGAGAAAGTGTGAAAACCCCATTAAAAATGAAAATACACTATGTGATATAGGAGTTCACAACTTTTCCACATAAAACCTCATACTGTACATGTCCATGTTCAAACATGATATGTACCTCAATAGTACATGTAGTATCTATATATTACATGGGTTTAGGGGGCACATTGACCAATTCCATGTAACCTAACCCAATATGTGTTGTGTAAAACAGAATGGCATGTTCATGTACATGCACATATGTCGCACATTTGTACCTTGTCCTGTATATGGTTAGACCACAAGTAATTTGAGAAATTCCTATAAATATTATTTTCTTATGTCCAAAACACTATATGAACATCTTATAATAATGAAAATGCATTTGCTAACTACATGACATGTGTAATTTATATCAAAATCCATGTGTTCATAATTAATTAATAATTACATATAACATATAACTAAATTCATGATGTGAAAAAAATTAAACCTGATGAAAAAATAAAAAACAAGAGATTATAATAAATATTATATAACAAATTATTGGAATGAAACCAGTAAATATAAGGAAACCAAAAAATTAAAGAGTACCACCTCATGTATGATTTGTGTAGCATAAAAAAATTATTTTTATACCTTGATGTAAGGTATAAAAGGGTCTTAAATTCCATGAGAGGTGCTGAAATAAGGTATGTATATTCTTTCTAAAATTCATCCTACCACAATAGTTATTTAAATCATTATTATGATGGTAAAATATAATTTTCATCATTGTCTTTTATGATAATATCCTATCCATTTTTATATGATGGAGATTCATATAATGTAATGTAGTAATGAAACTAGAATGATAAACATATTTTCTAATGTAGTTCACCCTCAGTGCATTACACCCAAGGAGATTACAATTCCATTGTTCTAATGTTCCAAATGCTTTTTAGTGCACTACTGAAGGATTTAGGTAGTTCAATCATTCCTAGAATCACTAATATTTCAATGTTTGGGGCCAATGAACTATCTATCCATGACAAAATACCTCAAAAATCCCTCTTTTTCCCAATAAATTATAATGGGAGAATTTTTTTTCATAGTCCAATGAACAATATCATCAATTATTGAGAGGTGCACTGAGTGAATGAAAAGTGCCTTTGAAATTATTATTCCCCTTCACGTCCTTATTCTAAACTTCCTCTCAAGTATCAAATTACCATGAGTTTTTATGGAAACTCATAATAAATTTAGCATGATATTCATGAGATATAAAGTGCTCCTTTCCCATCCTTGTATATACTAATGATTTAAATCCTTCTATAAATATTTTAGTATATTGAAATTCCTCATACTTCATCATCATTGTCAAAATTTTGATATGAAAATGATGTTAATCACTGGTTAATCATATCATGTGTCAACTAGAAAAAGATTATGGAATGTTACCCATATGAAAGACTATAGTGTGTTGCCCATTCATGAGATTGTAGAATGAATCTCAGTCAAGAGATCCTGTCATATAACCCTAATTTGAGATCCTAACATGTAACCCTTTCTTGTGTTCTTGGAAGGATACACTTGCATGATATCATAGTCCATAACATGTTAATGTTATCCTAGAATATATCCAGTGAATTTTATCCTTTCACCTAACCCTTGAATGAGATCCTACCATATAATCCATTCATGGGTCTCCTCCATAAGACCCCTCCCTCTGGCAAGACCTTGTTCTATTCATATAGATATTGTGTATTTTTTATATTCATGCGTATAAAAACTCTTTTTTCTCTTCACATATATCATAAAAAATTATTCTATTCATATATATATCATGAAATTTTCTATTCACACAGATCATATGAAATTTTTATTTTCATGCAGATCATGTGACTCTAGCATGAGGCGATTTTCATGTTACATGGATTCTATGATATCAATAGCTCTACCAAGGTGCACAAACACCATAATACTAATTCTCTTCTATAGATTACATCATGATACCCCTTAAAAATAATTTAATCTAATAATGAAGATCATGTTATTATTGTGGAAGACTCAATTATTTGATTGTAAAGCACTTACACGATGTCAATTATGTATACATCTAATCCTCATTAATACCCCCTTATCAAGATATTTCAATAGATAAACCATTTTTGGAAAACATAATCAAATTCTCAGGTTAGAATATTTGATATTTAATAATATTATTACATTTATTTATCTCCATAAATTGATTACAACAATCAATTCCACTTCCTTAGTAATCAGCATGATTCACATTGCGTGATCACATAACATGATCACATACTGCATGAAATGTGTGCTTTGTGTGATCAATTTCATTGTCTTAGAGACACTAAACATGATATAAAAATATAAGCATGTGATCATTTCCATTTTCTTCTAGTTATTTATGTGACCTCATTGTAGAGACTCGAAGCTTAACGTACATGGACATTACATTACTTTTGCGGAACACTTAGTACATAACAAAAACACACACACAAGGATCGTAATAGTTTAGTGTCTTTGGAAACTCGGAACATAATCTTCTAATCGTGGTGAAAGATCTTCAATATCTCCCATAAAGATCTTCCCCTTTTTTTCTACCTAAAACCTTTCTTTATATCCTGGGGAAAAGAAAACATAAAAGGGTGAGCTCAAATGCTCAGTAAGGGTATACAAAAGAAATAAAAATCATATCATATCTTTTTGAAAATCATTACCTGCAAAAGAGATCATAATATCTTAACATGGAACAAATCATAGAAGTGAAAATGAGATCACCATAATCATAACATGAAACTTGAAACTTTGTGGCATGCACAAATAATCATGGAAAATCATTTCTTGTTAGTCATGACTCACTGCCAAGACTATCTTAGTGGACAAAGTCCCTTTCTGAATCGAGTAACCCTCGTTTCAGTCCTGTTTCACTGAACCGGTATAACCTACCATTCCAGCCATGTCTATCTCATGAGATATAAAATCGTTACCCAATGCATTGGAGGGAGATATAGGTCCCACCCATCTCATAATGATACCATTCTTATGTGTGCCACAAAATCATAAATCATACATCATTGCATAACCCATGTAATACAAATGGGAAGCTTAAACATCATGACATCATAAAACAATTCATATAAGATAAAGGAATTCATAAAAATAATTCCATCACAACATAATCAAATAAATGTAATAATAGGGATTAAAACAGAACCCTATGTTATCTTAGATTGAAAATAATTTCGATAAAACACTTGAAATGAATTCTTGAGGAAAATATCCTTTCTTCTTCAAAATCAATTTCTTTTCACAAAACGTCATGCAATTTTAAAAGAAAGAGATTTTATTGAAAATAGTCATGAAATATTTTGGAGGAAGATTCATGAAAATAAGGCTTTATAAAACCGTAAAAATCCGTTCGTTCTGTTTAAGTTAAAAAAAACATTCTTCTCGTACTTTTGTCGGAAAAGTCAAAAAGTACCTCGTACGAAAAACGACAAAAGATTCCTTTCATACATATTACTAAAAACTCACCGAAGGGTAAAAATGGATTTAGAAAATTGTAGTTGGATGCAAATAATATTACATATTGATGAAACATGGATGTGGATGATAAAATACACCCCAGTAAATGCCAAAGTAAAAACAATCTCGGATAAAAATGAGATTGTGATATTTTCCCTTACCTTAGGTCCGACTTGCTTTGTAAGTGTCTGAACCTCCTTTATAATGATTTAAATCATGTTATTGACTTATTCCATAATCATATTCATTGTTATGATATCATATATGGTTCTCTAATGGCTTTATATTACCCGGTCTTTTGTAAATTCATGTTAAAGTAGCATTTTGGGTAAAATCGTCTTATTTGTCTTTCTTGTTTTTAACTTGTAATTATTAATATGATTACATGGATCATTATTACTTATATCCAGAATGTAAAACATGATTTATATATAATATATATTCAGAATATACATATATATATAATATATTGAAAATGGAATGAAATACACCGTTCATGGAGACGGTAGTCCGTACGTACGCATGAACGCTGTTTTCGTTTCCTTATTGAATTGAATGGAATTAAGTAGATGACATACATATAAATATACATAAATACAGTATCATTATTATGTCATATATTTCATTATTACTTATTATATATGCTTTATAATCATTCATGAATGGTTAATGTGGAGAATGAATCTCATCGTGTCGTGGAGACGGTAGTCCGTACGTACGCACGAGCGATGATATCGTTCCCATAATTATTGAATTGAATTGGAGTGGATTATACAATATATCAGAATCAATATGATGTTTTAATAACTATGTATAGTTATTCTTTACACCATTATACCCATCCATGTAAGGTGGTGGCGGAAAATAGATTACACCACGGCGTGGAGACGGTATTCCGTACGTACGCACGCGCGGTGATTTCTTTTTCCGTAGGATGGATCGATGGTGAAATAGGGTTGTTTCATACTTATAATAACATATCAGTATATGAGTGATACTGATGTTATTACTTCATAATGAAACAACCTAAGAAGAAGAAGTGTAAGAAGAAATAAAGATGAAAGAATTGGTAACGGTAATTACCTCTTCTTTGATCGCCTCTTTGAGACCTCATCTTAGGGCACTAAAATTGGTCTTTGAGGAAGACCAGAACCTCTAGGATGTTGCTAATGAAGTGGAGAAAATATTTTGGCAGGGGTTTTCCGAGATTGAGTGCTCAAATTGGTGTGAGGAGGAGGGGGAGGAGGTGTCCTTTTATAGGGGAGGAGAGGGGCACCTTAGGAATTCTTAAAAATATTAATTTATAATAAATCGAACCCCACTTAAAAACCTCCAAAAATGACTCATATTCGAATATTAGATGAGATAGGGTTGTAATCTCATCAACCAATAAAATTTAGACATGTTTGGATATTATTTTAAACCTTATCAATTATATTTAACTCTAAGTTAAATAATTTAACTTTTACCGTGTCTTTTTGTTTTCTTTCACTATATGGTTAATACACATACTATAACATGCAAAACGAACCCCAAATTGATTATTATTAATATATATATCCTTATCTAAGTCATTTTGCCGAACCTTAGATTTTTAGGAATAATATAACAATTAATAATATAATATTTGATTTAAAAACTATTTTGTGTCAATTTTGACACTATTTGATATATGATTTTTGTGAAAGTCATAACAGAATTAAATGTTCGAACCAAGTTTATTAAATCAACATTAATATATCATAGTAACCTAGAAAATTAGTGGAATTCATAAAAAATCTCAAATTACATTTATTTTGGTGTTTATAACATCTATTATGTCAATATTTCATTAATAAGATAATTACTGCATCATCGTTGTGTCATAAATAAATTCAATTATTTGATGTCTAAAAATTACAAATAAAATACCATAATGTATGAAATCCTATTAGCTTTCTAATGAATATTTACAATCGAATTTATCTTATGTATAACCCCATATTAAAAATGTTTTAGTAAATAAACTTTGATTTTAACTCTTTTAACTCTTCTTTGAATTAAATAATAATAAATGTCCTAATCTAATCCAAGTGGGCCTAAATGGTCATATTTTATTTCTAAGTTTGTTTTTGGTCGAACTACACTTGTCCAATAGAATTAGGACATGTGTTAGGGTAATAGTAATATCATATTTACCCTTAGTTACCCTATTTACTATTAACCGTGGTAAAAAAAAAGTAAAAAGTTACTATTCACCAAAAAATTATTTTTATCTCATTGAACCACATTTTATTTACTGATATCAATCGTGTCTGTCGGATTTTCGAAATTCCATTCATAGAAGCGGTAAAATTAAGTTTTATGCAAAATTCAGTTTTTAACCTACCACTTAGTGGTTTCACTATTCATCAAAAATTGAAAGTTTTCAGAAAAAAGACAAAATTTCATCCTAAGGTATATTTCATATTCCGAATTAAAAAATGAAGTCTATTTTACCAAATTCATAACATAGAAATTGCATTAATTAATTTTATAATTAAATCCCGCTGTTAAAACAAATAGCGTGTTTTTAAGAAACAATATCTATCAAAAGATTGACACTTGATTATGTCTGGTTTAAATGTGAAATTACATCCAATGACCAACATTGTATTAAATTGTAAAAATATATTCTAAATATACTTTAAAACCATTAAAATTAATAATTTATCACAATTAATTATTTCGATTGAAAAAGTTGTTTTTAATTAAAATTTAGTAATTTTCACTATTCATCAAAATATGAATGTTATCCGAAAATTACCAAAATTTCACCTTAGGCTAAATTCGATACTCCGAATCCAAAAATGAAGTTCATTTTGAAATATAAGATTTAAAGAATTTTAAAAAGTGGTTATTACTATTCATAACGGCTAGTTTTAATAATATTTTAATAGCATATCGTTGTTTAGTGAAACTCAGTATTGCGTATTACACACGCTATCGAGGCAGGTCGCGATTGCGTGTAATGCAAGGCAAGTCAAGGATGCGTTTTGTGCAAGCTCCTTTTGGTGTAGCGTACAACACAAGACATTAATAAAATTAAAAAGAATATTTTTCATAAAATCTCGGGTTGTTACATTCTACCCCCCTTAAAATGAATTTCGCCCTCGAAATTCGTCGGGATTATAAATGGTTTACTATTCGAAAGTTTCTTTAATAGAAACCCACATCTCAAAAGGAATATCAAAACCAATCTTTAAGAACAAAAGTATGAAACGTAACGGTTACCCAAATAAACTAATCATTGGGTTTCCACATAGGTGAAAATATGGATATGGAAGAGAAATCTAACCATCATGTTCTGATGGAGAGTGGTAGAGAACATGGCTATGGAAAAGCCATTAATCACAAATCCATAGATTTGTGATGATATAAGGTACCATCTGATTCATCAGGTATAAGATCACTAGGACAACATTTTTGGTTTTCACGATCATTTCCCTAAAGTTGAAAATTTGAATTAGAATAAATACTTACTTTATTTTGGTACAATCTCACTATTGTTCGTGTCTTGAACAATTTCCACTTCATCTCTTAAATAAATGAAGTTGAATTTTTTATTCGTGAAGTGTTAGCAGATTATGTGATAGAATGACGGGTCATTCCATCTGTCTCAAACAAAAGGTTAAAAATTATATACATAAGTCGGTCTATAGTGAGATTAATCATATATGGTTCCTAAAATGGACTTATACTTCATATATCATACTGCTTAATATAATAAACCTAGTTTCTACTAAACAGGGACTTTCTGTAGGCCAGTGGTAGGCGATAAAGGCCAGTCGCACTTTGGTTGTGGGTTCGATTCCCACAGCCTTGTCCGACGCGATGGGCTGTCGCCCGTCCTGCAGGTTGTCCTTTTTCTAAAACTATATTACTATAACATCCCATCAATAATATCGAGAAAACTTCTATCCTTAAACAATACTAACTTATGTCCAACATAATCCATTCCAATCTTTAGGATTATCCATAATACTGCAGTCCACTCTCATAACATAGTGAAAATGATTACCAGAGATTTAATACCATCGTTGAACCCCATATATCATAAGATATGTTTTTTTGTCACATTCCAAACATTCAATGTCCTTAATCATGTATTCTCTTGAATACCCATTGAACCTTAGTGAAAACTTGAATGCAGTTAAAAGTTAACACATTACACATACCAAAATCCTCCAAATTATATATACTCAAACCATGATATCACTTAGTCTGTATAACAATCATGAGCTCATGAATATAATCAAACATCTCATTATCTTCTTATCCTTTCATTATGCGCATATCATCTACTTTCCAAAAATATCTGAATAACCTTTCACGGTTACTGGTACCATTAATCATACACTTTCAAAACTTACGGAAAGACAACAGTGTAACAATCCTTAGATGTCTCTTTATTCCATGAGATTACTTATACAACATTATACATGATAAACATGTAATCATTCCACTACATTCTTAGACCATTGACCGAGCTTCAAAATTTCTTTCATCTCACATATCATTTGTAGTTTCTTCATCATCGTCAACATAAATACTTCCCATAAGACCATATTGATTCTCTTCATGAGACTTTCCCTTAGGGCATTGGTTTGCATAATGCCCGTACGTTCCACATTTAAAGCATTTAACCATTGTTGATGTCATAGCAATACCATTATCCTCATCCATGGTGTTAAATGAACCTTTTCCTTTGCACTTACTTGCTTTGTGTCCTTCTTTTTCGCACCCAAAGCATCTTCCAGTTCCTTTGAAACATTCTCCTTGATGCCTCTTCCCACATGATTTACATAGGGGAAATTGAACTTTCTTTCCTATATGATCATCATGAAACTCCATCTTTCTCTTATTAGCCGAGTCAGGAAACTTACAAAATTTTACTTTATTGATCATATTATGAGATTGCTGATTCGGCATAATAATGATGTTTGGACTTCCAAATCCCATTTCATTATGAAGAATATCATTCCATTGTCCATCATATCCTCCATTATTGTGAATCATCTTGTTTCCAGCCATTTTCTAAAACCCAAAAAGAATAGTGTGAGAGGAAAAAATCATAATAAAGGGGAAGTAACTTAAATATCTAACATCTTTGGTTTAATCTAATATTGTTACCATAGTTCTAGGACTATATCCTATACGTATACTTATCCTTATGGGAATCCCTAGACATACCATAGAAATATCTCTAGGGATCTCACTAAAGTTCTCGCATCCTAGTTTCCAAAGGTTGACTAAACCTTTCCTCTGATACCAACTGTAGAGACCCGAAGCTTAACGTACATGGACATTACATTACTTTTGCGGAATACTTAGTACATAACAAAAACACACACACAAGGATCGTAATAGTTTAGTGTCTTTGGAAACTCGGAACATAATCTTCTAATCGTGGTGAAAGATCTTCAATATCTCCCATAAAGATCTTCCCCTTTTTTTTCTACCTAAAACCATTCTTTATATCCTGGGGAAAAGAAAACATAAAAGGGTGAGCTCAAATGCTCAGTAAGGGTATACAAAAGAAATAAAAATCATATCATATCTTTTTGAAAATCATAACCTGCAAAAGAGATCATAATATCTTAACATGGAACAAATCATAGAAGTGAAAATGAGATCACCATAATCATAACATGAAACTTGAAACTTTGTGGCATGCACAAATAATCATGGAAAATCATTTCTTGTTAGTCATGAATCACTGCCAAGACTATCTTAGTGGGCAAAGTCCCTTTCTGAATCGAGTAACCCTCGTTTCAGTCCTGTTTCACTGAACCGGTATAACCTACCATTCCAGCCATGTCTATCTCATGAGATATAAAATCTTTACCCAATGCATTGGAGGGAGATATAGGTCCCACCCATCTCATAATGATACCATTCTTATGTGTGCCACAAAATCATAAATCATACATCATTGCATAACCCATGTAATACAAATGGGAAGCTTAAACATCATGACATCATAAAACAATTCATATAAGATAAAGGAATTCATAAAAATAATTCCATCACAACATAATCAAATAAATGTAATAATAGGGATAAAAACAGAACCCTATGTTATATTAGATGGAAAATAATTTCGATAAAACACTTGAAATGAATTCTTGAGGACAATATCCTTTCTTCTTCAAAATCAATTTCTTTTCACAAAACATCATGCAATTTTAAAAGAAAGAGATTTTATTGAAAATAGTCATGAAATCTTTTGGAGGAAGCTTCATGAAAATAAGGCTTTATAAAACCGTAAAAATCCGTTCGTTCTGTTTAAGTTAAAAAAAACATTCTTCTCGTACTTTTGTCGGAAAAGTCAAAAAGTACCTCGTACGAAAAACGACAAAAGATTCCTTTCATACATATTACTAAAAACTCACCGAAGGGTAAAAATGGATTTAGACAATTTTAGTTGGATGGAAATAATATTACATATTGATGACACATGGATGTGGATGATAAAATACTCCCCAGTAAATGCCAAAGTAAAAACAATCTCGGATAAAAATGAGATTGTGATATTTTCCATTACCTTAGGTCCGACTTGCTTTGTAAGTGTCCGAACCTCCTGTATAATGATTTAAATCATGTTATTGAATTATTCCATAATCATATTCATTGTTATGATATCATATATGGTTCTCTAATGGCTTTATATTACCCGGTCTTTTGTAAATTCATGTTAAAGTAGCATTTTGGGTAAAATCGTCTTATTTGTCTTTCTTGTTTTTAACTTGTAATTATTAATATGATTACTTGGATCATGATTACTTATATCAAGAATGTAAAACATGATTTATATATAATATATATTCAGAATATACATATATATATAATATATTGAAAATGGAATGAAATACACCGTTCATGGAGACGGTAGTCCGTACGTACGCATGAACGCTGTTTTCGTTTCCTTATTGAATTGAATGGAATTAAGTAGATGACATACATATAAATATACATAAATCCAGTATCATTATTATGTCATATATTTCATTATTACTTATTATATATGCTTTATAATCATTCATGAATGGTTAATGTGGAGAATGAATCTCATCGCGTCGTGGAGACGGTAGTCCGTACGTATGCACGAGCGATGATATCATTCCCATAATTATTGAATTGAATTGGAGTGGATTATACAATATATCAGAATCAATATGATGTTTTAATAACTATGTATAGTTATTCTTTACACCATTATACCCATCCATGTAAGGTGGTGGCGGAAAATAGATTACACCACGGCGTGGAGACGGTATTCCGTACGTACGCACGCGCGGTGATTTCTTTTTCCATAGGATGGATCGATGGTGAAATAGGGTTGTCTCATACTTATAATAACATATCATTATATGAGTGATACTGATGTTATTACTTCATAATGAAACAACCTAAGAAGAAGAAGTGTAAGAAGAAATAAAGATGAAAGAATTGGTAACGGTAATTACCTCTTCTTTGATCGCCTCTTTGAGACCTCCTCTTAGGGCACTAAAATTGATCTTTGAGGAAGACCAGAACCTCTAAGATGTTGATAATGAAGTGGAGAAGATATTTTGGCAGGGTTTTGCCGAGCTTGAGTGCTCAAATTGGTGTGAGGAGGAGGGGGAGGAGGTGTCCTTTTATAGGGGAGTAGAGGGGCACATTAGGAATTCTTAAAAATATTAATTTATAATAAATCTAACCCCACTTAAAAACCTCCAAAAATGACTCATATTCGAAGATTAGATGAGATAGGGTTGTAATCGCATCAACCAATCAAATTTAGACATGTTTGGATATTATTTTAAACCTTATCAATTAGATTTAACTCTAAGTTAAATAATTTAACTTTTACCGTGTCTTTATGTTTTCTTTCACTATATGGTTAATACACATACTATAACATGCAAAACGAACCCCAAATTGTTTATTATTAATATATATATCCTTATCTAAGTCATTTGGACGAACCATAGATTTTTAGGAATAAAATAACAATTAATAATATAATATTTGATTTAAAAACTATTTTGTGTCAATTTTGACACTATTTGATATATGATTTTTGTGAAAGTCATAACAGAATTAAATGTTCAAACAATGTTGATTAAATCAACATTAATATATCATAGTAACCTAGAAAATTAGTGGAATTCATAACAAATCTCAAATTACATTTATTTTGGTGTTTATAACATCAATTATGTCAATATTTCATTAATAAGATAATTATTGCATCATCGTTGTGTCATAAATATATTCAATTATTTGATGTCTAAAAATTACAAATAAACTACCATAATGTAGGAAATCTTATTAGCTTTCTAATGAATATTTACAATCGAATTTATCTTATGTATAACCCCATATTAAAAATGTTTTAGTAAATAAACTTTGATTTTAACACTTTTAACTCTTCTTTGAATTAAATAATAATAAATGTCCTAATCTAATCCAAGTGGGCCTAAATGGTCATATTTTATTTATAAGTTAGTTTTTGGTCGAACTACACTTGTCCAATAGAATTAGGACATGTGTTAGGGTAATAGTAATATCATATTTACCCTTAGTTACCCTATTTACTATTAACCGTGGTAAAAAAAAGTAAAAAGTTACTATTCACCAAAAAAATTATTTTTATCTCATTGAACCACATTTTACTTACTGATATCAATCGTGTCTGTCGGATTTTCGAAATTCCATTCACAGAAGCGGTAAAATTAATTTTTATGCAAAATTCAGTTTTTAACCTACCACTTAGTGGTTTCACTATTCATCAAAAATTGAAAGTTTTCAGAAAAAAGCCAAAATTTCATCCTAAGGTATATTTCATATTCCGAATTCAAAAATGAAGTCTATTTTACCAAATTCATAACATAGAAATTGAATTAATTAATTTTATAATTAAATCCCGCTGTTAAAACAAATAGCGTGTTTTTAAGAAACAATATCTATCAAAAGATTGACACTTGATTATGTCTGGTTTAAATGTGAAATTACATCCAATGACCAACATTGTATTAAATTGTAAAAATATATTCTAAATATATTTTAAAACCATTAAAATTAATAATTTATCACTATTAATTATTTCGATTGAAAAAGTTGTTTTTAATTAAAATTTAGTAATTTTCACTATTTATCAAAATATGAAAGTTATCCGAAAATTACCAAAATTTCACCTTAGGCTAAATTCGATACTCCGAATCCAAAAATGAAGTTCATTTTGAAATATAAGATTTAAAGAATTTTAAAAAGTGGTTATTACTATTCATAACGGCTAGTTTTAATAATATTTTAATAGCATATCGTTGTTTAGTGAAACTCGGTATTGCGTATTACACACGCTATCGAGGAAGGTCGCGATTGCGTGTAATGCAAGGCAAGTCAAGGATGTGTTTTGTGAAAGCTCATTTTGGTGTAGCGTACAACACAAGACATTAATAAAATTAAAAAGAATATTTTTCATAAAATCTCAGGTTGTTACACTCATTGTGTGAAAAAATGAAAATCATGTGGGGTTGGTGACATTATATTCAAGTTTTTCTTGAGAAAACATGTTGAGATCCCAATCCAATCATATGGCCACCTGATTATTAATGACCACATGATATATCCATATTTTGTAGATTCATTTTAATAATTCGATTTTCATGATCTCTTAATGAGATCCTTTGAGAATCATGAAGTTTTTTCAAGTAATTTTCATGATCTATCTATGATATCCTTTAAAAAAATTAATATCTCAATGTATTTCGCATGTTCTTAGTGAAGGATCGTTTAAAAATAAATTGGTGTTTTGAATGACTACTCTGTGGGATTTGATCTATCATTTTTTCACTGCATTATCAGTTCAAACATTCATTCACTACATGATCAGAGAAGATATTCATGCTATTTGAGATCTTTTCCTAAATTCACACACCCTAAGATAAATTCAGACATTTCCAATCTGAGAGATTAGATATACATGATTCACAAGATAAGACATTATCCCTCTACAATATAACACATTACACTCCACGAGTTCATATACTCAATGATCAATGAGGTAAAAAATCCATGTTCACTTTTCATTCATCCTTTCACAACAATCCTTTGTCAACAATCACAACCATTTTCAAAAAATACAATCAAACTAATTATCACCACATTGATCGTCATTTTCCAAAAAACCCCCTTTAGGTTTTTTGAAAACACTTATAAACATTAATAAAATACATGTTGAAATAAATTGTGTGTGAGATATCATCATCCTTCTAAAAACTGAGATTGTGATCACGGACATCCTTAACACATACTCTAATCCCACATTATTCATGCTCATTATGAGAATCAAGAGTATCATTCAATGTACATAGTTTAATCACTTTTTTCATGAAACATACACAAAAAACATTTAATCATGAGGTGATAAAATAGTATCATATTGATTTCATAATAAACAAAAGTCCCACTCCTTAGAATGTTTCTTCATTAATAGTATACTTATTTTTACATCGTCAAATTTAAAACACCCCCTGTTTCATTGTCCCCCTATCAACTTCTCCCAATTTTATAATGAAGTCATTTTCTATCCATTTTTTAATTGAAATAATGTTCACTCTTCTATGGTATATAATATAGTAAATAAAACACATCAATACAGATGGAAGACACACTATACAAGGAGGAGATGTTGGTGTCCAATCCATACTGGTCATGTCTGGGAATTCGACTAAACTCTAAGTGCCAATCGATGAATTTAAATTCTTATCTTGGTAAAGACATCATTATAAATACAGTATCCTAAAATTTAGTTGGAACATATTCCAATATCTAAAATACATAGACCATATTATATTTTATAATGTCATATTAGATTTTAGTGTGCAATATCCTTGAATGTTGGACTAAATTTTTAGTATGATTTATTTCACAACAATTATAATAATGGAAATCAATACTCAATTTTTGAAATTAATCTCCATGTTTGACAGAGAATTAAATGAGTTATTCCATTAATTATGAATTTACTTGCCCATAGGAAATTATTTTCATACATCATATTTTTGATAGAATATAAAATCGTGGGGAATAAGTAATTATATTTTTATCTACTAAAATGAAGAAAAATAGAAATTACTCTCCCCCATTATTCATGAATTTCATCATACCCCATGAGACATCAGAGGCTAACATGTGAGGACCAATATATTATTTTGACTATATGAATGTCAACTATAACATCATTTCTTATCAATTGTTGAATTTTTTTTCTTATAGAACATTTCACGATCAGATTCATATTCCTCATTTCATTTTCACTATACTGGAATACTCTCACAATGTAAAGTTGACACAAGGAATTTAGTCATTGAAGGATCCTGTAATTTTACTGAGTTATAAACATTTGTAGGAAGCAACAATTTAAACCAAAAAATCAATTTAATCAACTTCACTCACATACATCAATGGATTCGTACAAGAATACATTCATAAATTATTCAAAATAATCTCATGTTAGATGAGGAAATATCTTATAGAGTTCTTGTCATAATATTTTCTTGAAAACCACAATATTTAAATTGATATAGATAATTAATAGAGATTATTGAGCTGTATTAAGATTTTTAATTAATCCATATAATGATGATACCATTTTTAAGAAATGTTATGGATTTTCTCTCACAAATTATTAGTATCATGAAAAAGACATATCATAATTTTTTTTAAATACATAATCATGATATAAATGAATTTCAGAACTTCTCCCCTCATTAAAAATATCTCAGGAAAAAATAGCACATGAACTATTTCATGATTACAACTGTTGAACATTCAACATGACATAGAACAACTGGACCATTCATGTATATATTTGGTTTCTCTTTTATTTCACATTAGGCTCTTAATCATATATTATCACTTTTCCTAATAACCCAAAATTAATATAATGATTTGAAAAACAATGTTATTTAACAGAACATTCTGAATCTGATAAAATATGTGAATTTCAAGAGAATAGATTATTTTTTTCATGTAACTCTACTCATCTCATTCACCTGTTTGCATTTAGTAAAAACAAACCCCATGGATTTTATCTCCCCTTTAGGCCTGCATAACATATAGAATATATGATAATAACTTATCAGACTAGGTGATGGGTACCTCATGAATAATCAATAAGAGTGTTGTGGTTGATCTTGATGGACAAACTATTTATTATATTCAAATAAATTAGTGTACCAATTTTCTTTTTGTTCCACCTGATAAGAAAACATTATATTATATTTATATAAAACAAGACATTCATTACCCACATTTTTCTTATTATTAAAATATGAATGTTCTTTAGGCTATTATATTTTCAAAATTTGGGGTTTAGAACAACTACATTAAATTTATTTCTTTGATACACCACATATATTCCATTGCTTGTTGTTATTTCTCCGAGTATGAATCTTTCCATAAGTTTCCTTCCATTTTTCTACCTTCATTTAGAGGATCAGTCACTATTGTCATTTATCTTGGTCACTTCACAATTTCTTGATGAGGGTGAGTATTTCAATATATGAATAGTATTCTTACTTACAACATGATTAGATCAACCCTTTTTCTTCCATGTTCAATAACATTATTTCAGAGAGATATGTTGTGAGTGTAACAAAGGAAGTTATTGTTTAACCATTATTTTATCTCATAATGTTACCTCCATGAGTGGAAACATATATTTAAATTTTTAATTTTGTATTCTAAGAAATTTTTTCCTTTTATACACCATCAGAGTTAGGGATCTCCATTAATTTTCCATTTCCTACCATATATTCATCAAATTTCAATATCATTACTTAAGTACAATGATTAAAAAATATAAAAATCTCTGGTTAAAAACATACCACATGTTATTATTTCATGGTTGGGATGTTTATGTATCGAAGGTTGTAATTTTACGTTTGATCCCTCAGTCTTCTTGAATAATACTCATTGTGAGTCCAAGTCTTCACCAATAATATCATTTAATGGCTCCCATATTCTGAGAAATGATTCATTCATACCTATAATGAAGATTAACCTTATTTTTATATTTAGAAATATTTCTATCTACACATTATGAAATATATAAAAAATACAAAAAAAGTTAAATATCACCAAGAATCCCATCTAAATACCATGTATTGTCATCAATAAATGAATTAGTCTTTTTAGCAGGTTTCTAGCACCTATAGGTTTTTTCATATTTCTGGAACTATTCATGGATGTTTATAACTCATGAATGTTAGATGTTTCATCATATAAAATAACATATTTTCCAAAACTACATGGCCTTTGGGATGAGATACTCATTTCATTTATAACTTAAAATACTGCATATTTTAATTTCATATCCTGATTAATTAATAGTGGACAATAGAATATAAAATTTTAATCACCCATCTAATTTTGATTTCCAATGAAATTAGATTGATCCAATAATTTCTTGAATGATTCTAGATATTCTTCCAAATATTTAATCTTCATATCCCTTGTTTCAAGATGATCATTATATTCCCACTTAAGATTCTAACCACTTCAAATACCATATTATAATTCCATTGAGATATTATTAACCATTTCTATTTTCCAATTTATTTCAAAGATCATTTATGAAATAATATTTTAAAAGAACTGATTATCTTGATATATAATTTGGTTCTCATGTGTCAGTTCTGATAGCTTTGTATGAAGATCATATTTCTGGCTTCGAAATTCTATAATTCATGTGATTTCAGATTAATTCACATAATAAAAGATTTTTTTGTTGATTTATTTATCCTGGGAATCATTTTTGTCCCTTACATCTATGGTTACTTCAATAAGTATTTTATTAATACCTTTTAGAAATTTTTAATTCAATTTGCTTCACAATGATCAATATATCGTTTGAATTATTTTCTTATTACAATTTTTGATCCAATTTCTTTATTATGTGGTCAACTGATACTCTTGGCCTTCTTGGAATTTCATTATCATCAGCAGTTACAACATCACATCAATATCAGGGTCTTCACTCATTAATGTGGCTTCCCTAAATAATTTTATACATTCACTGTTAGATTCAACCAATCCATTATTCAGTAAATTTTTTTATTCCTTCAATTTAATCACACACCTATGGGAGATACTTCCATAGTATAGAAAATAACCAAACTTCAAATTCTTCTATTTCTTCTTCAATATTCCATGAAACATTAATACAATAGAAAATTGAAGCTTAAATTTCAATTGATGAATAAACAATAATGTGAAAATGAATACAATATAAGAAATCCACTGTATGATACCATTTAATAGGCACAAAAGAGGATTAAATACCCGGAGGGGGTGAATTAGGGAATGGATATTATTTTCAAATTTCATCATTCCACACTATATAATGAACTCATTATTATTGTGGTAAATTCTTTAGATATATTGTGTTTAAAATGATCTCATCCTTTCCAATATTATCTGATGATTATCCATAGAAAGTAAAGAAAGAAATAAAACACACGGAACCAGAGACTTTTACATGGTTCACCCTCACTGGAATATATACAAGAAGAATACAAGGGTAATATTCCATTGTACCAAAGCCACTAATAAACAATATTATTTGATAAGGATATATAACTATTATATAAGAACAATAAATTTAATTTTTGGGGGGTAGATGAACAACCTCCCCTAGATCACTTCCCCCAAACATCCCTCTCATGCTCACTACTTCAAATGGAAAAATAAAATTGCATCATAAGAGAAATAATAATATCTTCTATTTTTTGAGAGTTTCACCAATTGATTGATAAAAGGCCTTCAGATGTCACATGCTATTTAATATACTTATTATAAAAATCCATTTGATCCATACATTTCCATGAGTGGTAATGGAATCTAATCCTCGCGTTAGGAATATATTCAATAAATACCAAGTCCTCCTTTCACATTCATGGAGGTTGTAGTGAATGAACTCTGGATAGAAATATTATAGGAAACATTAGATCCTTGATACTCTTATTACTCATCAAAATTAAGAAATAACATTGAGATTTCACCTAGGTTTACCTTGGAGTGTATCTCCTTATGAATGAAATTAGCATATTACACATGTGTGAGATCCTAGGAAGGATTCTTTACGTACAATCCTAGAGAATTAACCTTTTGGGATATCTGGGATTGTAAACCTTGTGGGACATTTGGGGGTGTAACCGTTCAGTGAGATCCTATGGTGTTACCCTTGATGAAGATCATAGAATGTAAAATTTTCCTAATATCAGTGTGCACAACCCTTACATGCGATCTTGGATTGTAAACCTTTCATGTGAGTCCACTGACATTCCCCTTTATGAGACATTGTTCTATTCACACATATCATGATTATTTTTTATATTCATTTGGATGAAAAATAATATATTTTTTCACATAGATTATAAAACATTTTCTATTCATAAGGATCTCACAAGTTTTTTTAATACATTGATATCGTAAGACTTTGTTCTGTTCGTGATGATCATGTGAATTTATTTTGTTCATGTGGTTCAGATGACTCTGGAAAAAGACATTTAATGGATACATGGATCATGGGTTATAAATAGGTCTACTTATTAATTCAAACACACTATGTAAACTTTTTTACTCAAGAAACCAACACGAGAAAATTCTCAATTAATTTTTCTAATGACACAGACCACGTGATTACAAATAAACACTTCAGTTGTCAATAAATGATGAATACAAAATGTCATTCCTATATACTCCACTTTAGGTGAAACCCCTTCTCTAGAAATTTCATAAAAAACACTTTTTGGGAAATTCATCAGTACATCTTAAGGATTATTTATTTGATATTTATATTAAACATTATAATGAATTTACTACAAAAATCTTGAAATTCTTTTTGTTCCACTACCTCAAAAATCAACATAACTTTCTTCCGGTGATCAGTTTGTGTGATCAATAGATTAATGTCACAAGTTCCATATGTGGTCAACTACATTATCCTTGAGGTGATTCAAGTGGTCACATCATGAAATCTAGATACAATAATGTTTCCAACACCATTGTCTATTAACACATTTTGTGACCCTATAATGAGTTCATATGATAATTATGCCTTGTTGGTGAAATTTTCTTCAAAGCCATTTTGAATTCCCACCATGATATTGGAACACAATTATAGAGTCACATAATTGTGACTGAATGTATGATATCACTATCAATTCAAGATTCCTTTTAATTATGCGACATACATGATCTCAACGTTAAATCCTATGACAATCATGCAGTGTCTTAATTGCCTTTACAAGATCTCACTATGTGATCCTCTAACAATCATATGATATCATTTGGTGATTAACCTGATATCAAATTGAGATCCTCTGATAATATTGTAGTGATTTATGTGAATGATACAGCGTATTAGTTATAATAGTAACTCTGTACATGATCTATAAAAAAATTCACACTTTGCGATATCAGTTCATACATTTGGGATCTGTGACATCTGTTCTGAAATTTGAACACCACTAGACCACTTCAAACATTTTTTCTCCAAAACATATGTTCATACATTCTTACTTCATGAGAGCATATATCTCCTTCCAAGAGTTCATATATTCCTTCTCTGTGAGATTGGATATTTCATGCTATGTGATATTAGACATTCTAATCCCTATGAGATCATATATTCAAGCTCACTCATTAGGCGTCCCCTGAAGAAAAAAAACATATTTAAAATCCTCAAATATCGTAACCCATAACATACAACCCTAAATAACATCTTTGAGGTATTTTTTACAACAGTTATCTTCAAATGTAGCCATTAGTACCTATGATCATTATGGAGGATGTTATCTTCTTAATCAATTCTCATTTAATAAAACATTCCATCAATAGAGGAACATTGAAATAATTTAATTGATAATAACATGTGAGGGGGGAGGATATTAAATATCCATTATTTATTAATAGGGAATACCCGATAAATGAGCCATTTTCAAGCGTGGATCCCAAACTAATATTATAACTTAACAATGTATAACCCCTTATTCAAGATATAACCATTATGTCTAAATTCTAATCCGGATCTCCAATTTGGAGATATCCTCACTATAACTAACATTAATAGTTATTATTTATTAATAGATATTAAATACTCTGAACAAATCTCTTCATATAGAATATCACAATATTTTTTAGCTAGGGTAATGGTCATAATATAGAATCAATGGAAACATTGGAAAGATTATCAATAGATTTTTTTATAGAAAAACGTTCAAATTGCCCCTACAATAAGTCTTGATGATTCAAAATTCACAAACATGAAAATGAATTCACATAGGAAAACCTGGATCGTTACCATATATAAAAACCTCAATAATATTACATTAATGGGAAAATTATAAGTTAAGGATGATTTATTAATTGCTTATTTTATGAAAAAACATTGTTATATGAACTGAATTTTGTTTACCCATGGATAATTTCCTAAACTCATTTTAGTAAATTACTAAATAGGGGATATGTGATTCAAGGATTCTCGTGATTGTTATTTCCATTATTTATTTATATATGTGTGTTACAAAATATCCATCAATAGATAGAATTTTTCTTAAAGGTAGGCCTTATGGGATCAATATGAATTGTTGTCTATTTTTAAAAATGATTAGTACATGGTATAAAAGGATTTAATGAGGTTTTGTCAGATATGTCTATCTACAATAGAAGGTATATTTATTACGATATTCAAAAAGTGATTTTATTGATCCGTGATATTGATTATTTATTTAGTGGAGTGAGAAAATGGTATACAATGTACAATATAGTATATTTTCATACAGAATATGTTGGATGGTATTCTCACATGATGATCATTTGTGGTCATTCTAGAGCGAAAATCATATGTAGAGGGATAATGTGTGAATAATTACTATCATGGGAGAGCCTATGAGTATTTCATAATCATATATGGTCTTCATAAAGCATTGAGAGATAAATTGATGATGTTAGAGTATCCTTTTATTTATCATGAAATTGATGAATTCCATGGGACATAAGAAATGATCGTTGTAGAGTAATCCTCAGTTTAATAAGTTGTGATAAAATAATAATAGTGTTCAATACATAGGCTGAATTTCATGGTGAGTCCAATATATCATCTTGCATTTATTGATATTAGTTCAAAAATATTGAGTACAACAGAGCCTCGAATTAAGAGCTATAATGTAATAAATGTTTCAAAAAGATTATAGATATTCCAAAACGACCAAAATCTATTAAAGATACCTAAAAGAGTATAATCATTAGAAAAAAATCTTCATGGAATTAAAGAATTGGTAGTTCACATTGAGTGATGGGTGACTGATCCTTTAATATTGTAAATGTATTGTTCATTGAAAAGATTCACTATAGCCAAAACAATTTATCCATCATAAATATTAATTGATTTGTGTAAAACTGAATGAATTCATGTCTACACATTATGTACTATTGTATAGTGGTGACTGAAGTAAAACCTATGAGTTATGTTCTTGATTTAGCTTTTGGATTTTTTTAATATGTTTATGATTTATAAAATAAGGGTGTTTATATGAACAAAGTTTCTAACATAATGGTAATATTCTCTGTTAATAATTTTATATATAATGAGATGAAAATATTTGAAAAAATTTACCTCGTTTCACCCCACCCCCTCCCAATATCTTGGTGTCCCAAGGTACATCAAGTTGTATCAGAGTCTAATGGTTTTATTTAACTATTTCCCACCTTGTTATATTTTTTAGATCTATTCATTATGAATAATATTAGGATGCATCACATTTCTATAAGGAATAACTTTTTGGATTATAGAATGAAATTTATTGATCTTAAAAACTAATGAAATGGATAATAAGGACTAAATTTTTTTAGATATATATCTGACTAATAACAATGGTATAATTGGAAATTTATTGAGATAAAATATCTTGAAAACATAATTACTTTTTGATGTTTATAAGAATTCATCATAGAGTATTACAACATTGAATATATGGAATAATGTGGGTGATTTATATTGAAAATATATAGTGGTATTTGATATTTTTGTGTCTACCTTGATAGATGGTTGAAATTTTTTTCAATATGAGAAACAAGTGAAGAAGGATGGTGATGAGTCCCTAATGTCTAATCGAATAATTGATGATTAGCTATATAATGAGTACTCCTCATAGTTATTCAACAAATTATGTAATCAGAAAATGTATAAATGAGAAATATATAACTAATGTTACTCTAAATAACAATTGTAAATCCAAGAATTCCAATTTCCCTATTGGGGGACAGAAATGAGGAGTCAATGAATGATGTGGAAAATATATTTGGTTATAATTTTAGATAGTGTTTATATAGAGACAACAAAGAAATCCAGTCCCACATAAATGATGGAATAATGGGAGGTCATGAATAAGGGTGACTATGTAATCATTAAAAATATGTGGATATTGAATAGGAGGATAAATACTGTAGAGGTGTCCAGAAATGTAGTCATCAATAAGATAGGTATTAATATTAAATTAAAAAATGAATTACATGATTATAGTTCCCCTGAAATTAGAAAATAGATGGCCACATATAATGATTGATAGAGTCGTTTATTGCAGTCATGATATAACAATAATAGAGGAGAAAATCAGAAAATTATGTTATCACTATAATAAAGGAGATGACAACTCAATTGAAGGATGAAAGATCATAGAATTCGTGATGTGGATTCACTGAATAAAAAATAAAAGGGGAAATATACTATGGTGATTCTTCCTTGGGATCCCCAATAGGTCGAAGTAAATGTAGATCAATAATAGAATATGTAGGTAAAAACAAAATATATTTCGTAACCAATATGTAATGGTTCACAAAATAAGGTAGCTATAAAATTATTTTATTATTCGATACATGGGCACATTATCAGTTAATGTCTTAATTCCAAGGATAATACTATGGGAATAAAAATATTCTCACATATGTATGAGTAGACCCGATAAATTTATACATTAATATTGAATCATTTTAGATGAATATATAATACATTTTCAACAATAGCTATCTGGGGACAAAAGATGACTACATTATATAGATACTATATAAAAAATTATCATATTTTTAAAAATATTTTAAACATCTACCACAAGTATCTTTTCACATAGTACAAATCATAATCATACCTGCAATGGCCCGGGCCCTCCTGGCTCATTACATTTCCAAAACATGGCTCTACCAAACCAGTGGCACTATGATGATGGCACCGTGACGGTGACACCAGTCATGGTGGCACCGTGAGGATTACATCGTGAAGATGGCAGCATGAGGGTGACACCGTGACGGTGGCACCATGTCCTCTTCACTCTTTTTTTCTCCGCTCCTGTAACGTATCTTTTGACGTAAAGACAATTTAATACTCATTTCAAGGTCATTTAAAGCCCATTATTAATACCTAAAATCCCATGAAACCTCCCTGATTGGTGATATTAAACAAAAACATAATATCATCATCCACAACTACCCAAACCACATGGGAAACCACGATCTGAAATTCAAGACGTTCAAAATTCCCATATCTCGTAGCAATAGGGTCTCTTATTTTTATATCGTGCTGGAGTTTCGGCCTTCCCCTCATCAACTGGATTTCCTTCTTCCCCCTACGGTGGCTAGAGTCCCTCCTTCCCAAGATTTGTGGTCCGCCTGCGCAGGAGTTGTCTACTCGTCCTTGGTGTTCCCGACGTTCCTCCCCTGCAAATCGTGCATCCCCTGTTCTTGGAGCGTGGAGAAGAACATCGATCCTTGATATACCAAGTAAGGTTTTTTCCTTCGTCTCTCCTTAAGATGTATCATGCGGGGTGGGTATCCTATTGTCTCTTTGGGGATTGATGAATCCAAAATTAATGAAGATAATGAACTAACCTTTAAATAATGAAGGGGGTGTGATCGATGTTCTGTTGTACTCTTTCATGTTGATATGTGTTGTGAACTTCATGGGCTTATGGTCACTGAAAATCCACGCTGTTGGTGGTCTTTCCTTGCGTCCTAATGAACCCTTGTCTTCTGTGATGACTAAATAACTATAACATGGAAATTGGTTAATCACTGAAACTCAGTCATCTTAAATGGATGTTCAGTAAAACAAGAATCCCTGTGTGATCACCCCGATTAAAAAATTGAAAGAAGAACCTAATGAATTATGTGCTTGAACCTGGACGTTTTACACTTTGTTATGGTGGTGGGTGTATTGTTCTGCTTGGTGCTTATGGGAAGATGTGAGTGTGGATGGGATCCATTGTTGTGGAATGTTTTTTGGATATGAATTTGAAGCGGTATGGGATGTATCTTTGGGTTTTCTTTGGCTCTAGTACATCCAGGGATCTCACATATCCCTTTGTTGTTGTGAAATTACAAGAGAACCGGGTGTGAATGCTTAAATTACCGTTTGGCTATCTCTCCTTCTCTGGATTGTGGTTGTGTCTATTAGTTTCCTAGTAGTGTAGAATTCACCTAAACGAGATCAATTGAACATGTAAACAAGAATGGTTTAAATTGGGAGTTGGTTTTGGGGAAGAGTTGTGAGTTGGCCGTGAGTGTTGTGCTTTTCTTTTATGAATGAATAGTAATGAGGGTGTTTGTGCTTAGGTTTTAGAGACCCTAGGTTGGGATGAGTTCCTGTTACCTATACATATATTGTATTTCTTATGTTTCTTATTCGTACCCCACCCAAGTTGAGAACATTAGTTATGAACACCACCATTTCATGGGGGAGGGTGTTTTTCCCAAAACTCCTATGAGTGGATAGTTATTAGCTCCTTTTCAGCTCCCTTTACCGAATAGCCCAAGACACTTCGTGCAGGATGTGATGGACTGAAATCCATTATTATCCCAAGAATCTTCAGGCAGGGTAGTTGTGGTGGTTGACCCAGTTGTTGCGGGTAGGTTGTTTCCCATGTGTCTTCGGGATGAGGACTAAGTGTCTTCGGGTGTGGGAGTAGTTGTTCTGACCCAGATGTTCGCAGGTATGGTTATGCGTGGTTGTTGTGGCCTAGGTGTCTACGGGCGGGATGGCAGTTGTGGGCCATGTGTGTGTGGGCGGGATGTGTGGTTGTGGCCCAGGAGTCTGCGGGCGGGATGTGTGGTTGTGGCCCAGGTGTGTGGGGTTGGGGTGTGGCCGTGGGACTGCAGTGAGAATGGAGGGATTAGTTCGATGAGTAGGATATATTCAATAACTAGTAGGGAAGTGGCACAGGGTACCCAAATATCGATGTTCTATAACTATACCTTACTTGACTTGCGTTATTTGGGGAGTGTGACTTGGTGAGGCTTGGGTGGGTAGTTTACCTTTCTAGATGTTTGGGTTATCTCTTTTTTGAAGTGGAATTAGGGTGCCTCCCCACTAGTGTATGAGATTCTTTGGTTTTCCCTACTGAGTATACTTATATGCTCACCCTGCGTATAAAAAACTGCTTTCAGGTTTCCAGAAGGACTTCAAAGAACCTGTGGGACCATACTAGCTCCGCCCTTCGGGCAATTGCTGTTGTCGGTTTCTAATTTTTGAAATTTCACCTTTGGTTTTCATGTGTCTTGTATCTTTTACTTTTGAACATGCATATGGGAATGGGTAACTTTCAGATATACCTTTACTTTTAGCTTTGGTGTTGTTTCTATTATTATCTTATCTCCCGATCCTATAACAATAAAAGGTTAATTTCTTCCATATTGTGTCTAATTTTATACCCTTGGTGATGGTCACCACTCTGGGACCTATCGAAGTCGGGTCTTGGGGTTCATTATATCTCCTTCAACTTAAAGACGGAAGGGTCTAGCAATAAATTGTCCCTTCTCTGCTTTTTGGTGAAGGAGGGTCATGACAGAATGGTATTAGAGGGCGAGGTTTGAGAGATAGGATGGAGTCTGGAGTTAGGCATAGTGAGGATTTCATGGGTTGGTAGGGAATCATTGTTGGGTGATCTTGGATGGTGAATTTGGTCAGGGAAGACCGGCTAGGACACAAGATTTTAGGGCCCCCTGTGATCCGATGCAAGGACTCTGGGCCTGCCAAACGACCAAGTGAGGCTACACTGATTACAGGGTAAAGACCCTAGGGAAGGTACATGCATCCTAATGACTTGTGTTATTGTGTCTCATGGGTATTTTGGGAATTTAAAATGAACAATAAGTCTAAGGAAATTTAAGAACAGTATTCTACACTACTCAAGCTTAGGCATTCCTTGTTTACCTGGCAACTATGGCACTTGGGAGACGACCATGAGTGGTGTGTGTGATCGAGACCCAGGAGGATGACTTGGCTGATCAACAGTGGGATGTCCGAGAAGAGGAGGATGATCAAGGAAAGGGGATGATTTCTGCCTTTTAGTGGAAAACCCTCAGTATGTACGGCGGTAACATCTCAGATATGAAGACGGAGAGCAGGCTCGAAGAGCTAGTGATAACTTTCGGCTTCATCTAGGCTCCGAAGAAGTACTAGGTTCCTCTGGCTATCAACATAATGTGGGGAGCATAGTGTCAGTGGTGAACGCTTTATCTTGGAGTGAAGAAGGAGGCTGAGGTTGCGTGGGCTGAGATCAAGAAAGAGTTCATGGTGGAATTCATCTATTCCATGATGAAGTCTGAGAAGAGGTAGGAGATACTCTCCCTATAGCAGGGGGAATGTTAGTGAGAGAGTTGGGGATCATGTTCAAGGATCTCCTTCCCTTTGCACCCGACCTCTTTTGGGATGAGGAGTCTTGGGTGAGACATTTGGAGGAGGCACTTCGACCTTCACATCACTATGTTGTTGCTCCCTTTACATATCTGACCTACTTAGAGGTCCAGAAGAATGATGAGGTGGTGGAAAGGATTCACATGCTGGGAGGTGTATCGCGAGAGGGGATCCGGTTGGGCTTTTCGAAGGGGAAGGCCATCAGCGGCAGGCCTCCAGCATCAGGACCCTCTAGGTTTTGACTGACGGGATGCAGGCCTCAACCGTTCCAGTTTCGATTTTTGGGTCCTCGGCCTTTTCATTCGAGCCCAGGACTGAGGATCTTCGTCTGTGGGAGCCATGGGGATCTCTGGAATCAGTGCCCGGACAGAGTGCAATACAGTGGGGGAGGTCCAGTGCAACACCCTCCCCAGTAGCAGCAGTTTCTAGCTGGTCCCTTTCGGCAGTAGTAGGGGCAGCGAGCTCCCACTCCTCTAAGGGCAGACATTGCATGAGGAGGCCAACCTCAGGGTGCTCCTCAGGGATCTTGACCAGGGCATGGTCAGGGAGGTGGCCGATAGCCAAGAGTCAAAGGAGCTGGGACTGGACAGTTGCACGTCATATAGGCAGTAGTTCCAGCAGGGCTAGATGTCATTCAAGGTACAACCAGCTTTTTTAGTTCGCTTACCTATGCCTTGATTGATACCGGAGCTTTGTACTCCTTTGATACATCCAGTCTGGCCTGTGCTTTGAGTCTAGATGACGAGAGACTCTCAGTGCCCCTGGAGTTGTGTACACCTATCAGAGGTCAGACCGACTTGTTATATGTTTTCCGAGGGTGCAGTCTGTTGAAAGAGAAACATCAGTCAGTCAGGGATCTTCTACTATTGTATATACAACCATACAATGTTATCCTATTCATTTACTAGTTGTTCTCTGTATGTGTAATCATTAACTACTTTCGAGGAAGGGTTTTGTTTTCATATTGGTCAGTCAACATGTAACTTTCATCGGTGAGAGGGTTTGTTAGAGAAGAAACACGAGAGAGGAGGCCCTCCATTCCTTGTTGGATGAACTATCAGTAGTGTCAGTAGATGAAGATATTGCAGAATTTCCAGGAATCATCAGTGAGTTTATGGACGTCTTCCCTAAAGAGTTGGAAACTCTACCCCCTCGACGTGATGTTGAGTTCAGTAGAGACTTGAAACCCGGTTCCCTTCTGATTTCTATGGCTCCCTACCGAATGGAACCTTCTGAGTTGCAGGAGTTGCGAATCCTGATTGATGAACTGATGAAGAAGAGTTTTGTTCGCCCAAGTGAGTCAACATGTGGTGCTATTGTTTTGTTTGCGACCAAGGCCTATGGAGGTCTCAGGCTGTTCATAGACTACCGGAGACTGAACTAGGTAACGGTCAAGAACTGTTATCCCCTCCCAAGGATAGACGATCTGTTTGATCAGCTGAGGGGAGAGGGTTGGTTCTCTAATATCTATCTCCGGTCTGGATATCACCAGGTGAGGGTGAAAGAGGATGTCATCTCAATGACTGCCTTCAGGTGAAGTTATGGGAACTTTGAGTTTTTATTCATTCTGTTCGGTGTTACGGACGCACCAGCTGTGTTCATGGGGCTTATAAACTCTGTCTTCCAGGAATTTCAGGACCGGTTCATAGTCGTGTTTATTGACGACATCCTGATCTACTCAAGATCAAAGGAGGATCACGCAGAGCACCTGAGAACGGAGATAGAGGTCCTCTGATAGCACCAGCTCTATGTAAAATTGACCAAGTGAAAGTTATGGATGCAAGAAGTGCATTTCCTTGGGCATGTAGTGTCTGACCAGAGGATAGAAGTGGACTCATCGAAGGTCAAGGTAGTTGTTTCTTAAGCAACACCCAAGAACATGGAATATGTTCGTAGTTTCCTAGGCCTTGCAGGTAACTATCAGAGGTTCATTCCCAACTTCTCCCGAGTTGCATTACCTTTGACAGCCTGACCAACAGGGACTAGGAATTTGTTTGGAATGGGTTGTGTGAGGCGGCCATCAGTTATCTGAAGGGGATGTTGGTATGTTCCCCCGTGCTGAGTTTCCCAGAAGATGGGGCAGCGTATGAGGTGTTCTGTGATGCTTCAGGGAAAGGTCTCAGATTTGTGTTGATGGAACAGTAAGGGGTGATATCCTATGGTTCTAGGCAGTTACGTCCCCATGAGCATAACTGTGCCACGAATGATCTGAAGCATGCGGTGGTCAAGTTCACAAAAATGTTATGGCGACATTACCTTGTCGGGGGAGAGCTTCGTGGTTTTCACCGATCACAAGATCTTGAAGTATATCTTCTCCCAGTGGGACCTGAACTTACGGAAGCAGAGGAAGAATGAGTTCCTTCAGTACTACGACTTTAAGATTTCTGAAATCTCCAGAAATGGAAATTTGGTGTCTGATTCCTTGAGTAGGAAGTTGCATAAGGATGTGGTTCGAGAGTCGACAGATGATTGGAGGGAAATGGAGGAATTTTCTACCCTGCTGTTGGATGCAAGTATGGAAGGTGGTAAGGGTTTCTTGAATCAGATGACAGTGTAGTCTTCTCTATTGCGGAACGTAGAGGAGTCCCAATGGGGAGACTCAGAAAGCGAAGTGATTCATGAACGGGGTAACCAAGGTGATGATCCAGAAGGGTGGATGGTGGATGGTTAGAACCAAATGATTTTCTGAGGGATGTTGTTTGTTCTAGAGATGATGTGAGGTAGAGTTCTTATTTATTTCCACAACTCACCCGTAGTGGTACACCCGGGAGTTTCCAAGATGTACTGGGGCTTGAGGGGTCAGTTCTGGTGGCCCGAGGTGAAGTGGGTAGTGGCAGAGTTTGTGGCCAGATTCCTAGTGTGTTAGTAGGTGATGGTTGAACACCATGTTCTAGGCGGTTTGCTGCAACCTTTGGATGTCCCTGAGTGGAAGTGGGATGACATATCGATGGATTTCGTCATGGGACTACAAAAGGTTCAAGGAGGCTTCAACGCTATCTAGGTAGTGGTGGACTGGTTGATGAAATCAGGTCACTTTCTAGCAATCATAGGGTTGGGAGTAGTGAATTACTTAGCACGAAGGTACATGGATGAGGTGGATTGGTTGCATGGAGTTCCGAGATCCATATTATCGGATAGGGATGCACGGTTTACCTCATGTATCTGGGGAGGATTGCAGCATGCTTTTAGCACCCAGCTACGTCTTAGCACAACTATCCATCCCCAGACAGATGGATAGAGAGAGCACACCATCTAGACCTTGGAGGATATGCTGGGGGCATGTATTCTGGACTCAGGAGAATCATGGGTTTGACACTTGCCTCTGGTGGAGTTTTCCTACAATAATATCTATCACTCTACCATTGGAATGGCCCCATTCGAAGATTCGTATGGAAGTCCATGTCACTCGCCTGTGTGGTGGATCGAGGTTGGAGAAGTGAGTGTTCTTGGCTCGGGAGAGGTGTAGAGCACGACAAAGAAGGTTCAACTTATATGGGAAAGGGTGAAGGCGGAACAAGAATGACATAATTCATATGATGATAATAGGAGGAGACCCTTGGAGTTCGGGGTTAGGGACCTTGTGTTCTTGAAGGTCTCCCATCAGTGTGGACAAAGGAGGTTCGGTAGGGGGATTAATCTTTCTCCCTGATTCATCGGACCCTTCGAAGTGTTGTGGTGGGTCGGAGAAGTGTCTTATCAGCTAGCACTACCACCGCTGCTACTGAGGATACATGATGTCTTCCATGTGTCCCAATGCTGTCGGTATCTGCATGATGATTCACACGTCCCCAACTAGGGAGATCTAGATGTCTGGGATGATGCAACGTTTGTGGAATGACCAGCGGTGATCGAAGGTCGTGAAGAGAAGGTTCTTCGTGTATGAACAATTCCATTGGTTCGTGTGTTGTGGAGGCATGGTGGGCTTGCAGAGAGTACCTGGGAACGGGAATCATAGATGTGCTCCCATTACCCAGAGTTGTTTTCAGTTTTGTTCTATTTGGCTAGTACCTGTTTTGATGGAATGATTTTCTTGTTAAATAAGGAACGTATGGTTTTTATTATTCTGTGAATGTGTGTGATGATTCCTGAAATGTGGGAGGTGAGGACATGATCCCTAGTTAGGATGAATTAAATAGGATGTGCCTAAACCGGTGCGGGTGAGTCAGTACCTCCCAAGGAGGATAATATCTTAACATAGAGGAAGGGAAACCCCTCGCCCACTTGACTGGATGGTTTAATCTTAGTTTTTCATGGTTTCATGGGGGGAGAGGAGCGGTATAATTGTAATTGTTATGTGGATAGATGAGAAAGGGGGTGTTCCTTGGTGACCAGGAGGTTTACTCCTGAGAGGTATCTTTCGAGGTGGTTGTTCAAACGCCTATTTTCTTCTTGTTTGGATTTGATTCTTGACGGAGAGAATAGTTTGAGAGGTATCTGATGTAATGTCCCAGGCCCTCCTGGCCCATTACATTGCAAAAACATGGCTCCACCGAACTAGTGGCACCGGTCAGGGTGGCACCCTTCCCTCTTTGTTCTTTTTTTCCTGCGCTCCTACAATGTATCTTTTGATGTAAAAATGATTTAATACCCCTTTCGAGGCCATTTAAAGCCCACAATTAATACCAAAAAATACCAAGAAACCTCCTCAATGGGGGATATTAAAGAAAAACATAATATCATCATGCACCGCCTCCCAAAACACATGGGAAACCACGATCTGACTTTCAATATGGTCAAAATTTCCATATCCTGTAGTAATAGGGTCTCATCTTTTTATATCGCGCTAGAGTTTCTTCCGTCCCCTCATCAGCTGGATTTCCTTCTTCTACCTGGTGCACTTGGATTCCCTCCTTCCTGAGACATGTGGTGCGCCAGCGAGGGAGTTGTCTTCTCATACATGGAGTTCCTGATGTTCCTCCCCTGAAAATGGTTCATCCCCTGTTCTTGGCGCTTGGAGAAGAACATAGATCCTTGATCAATCAAGTTGGGTTTTTCCTTCGCCTCTCCTTAATATGTATCATTATGGGTGGTTATTCTATTGTCTCTGTGGGGAAAGATAAAACAAAACTTAATGAAGATAATGAACTGACCATTAAAGAATGAAGGGGGTGTGATTGATATTCTACTGTACTCATTCATGTTGAAATGTGCTGTGAACTATATGGGCTTATGATCACTGAAAATCATGGTTGTTGGTGGTCTTTACTTGAGTCCTAATTTACCCTTGTATTCTGTTATGACTAAATAACTGTAACATGGAAATTGGATAATCACCTAAACTCGGTAGGCCTAAATGGATGTTCAAGGAAAACAATAATACCTGTGTGGTCACCCCGGTTAAAAAATAGAATGAAGAAACTAATGAATGATGTTATTGAACCTGGAAGTTTCCCAATTTGTTTTGGTGGTAGGTGTATTGTTCTTCTTGGTTCTTATGGGAAGATGTGAGTGGGGATGTGATCCTCTATTGTGGCATGTTTGTTTATTGTGAATTTGAAGCTGTGTGGGATATATCTTGGGGTTTTCTTTGGTTCCATTACTTCGTGGGATCTCACTGATCCATTTGTTGTTGTGACATTACAAGGGAAATGGGTGTGAATGATTAAATTAACGTTTGGCTGTCTCTCCATCTCTGGCTTGTGGTTGTTCCTGCTAGTTTCCCATTAGTGTAGAATTCACCAAAACGAGATCACATTAACATGAAAACTGAAATGGTTTAAATGGGTAGTTGGTTGTGGGTACGAGTTATGACATGGCCATGAGTGCTGCAGTTTTATTTTAGGAATGAATAGTAATGAGAGTGTTTGTGCTTAGGTTTTGGATCCCATAGGTTTGGATGAATTCCTGTTACATATACATATATTTTATTTCTTATGTTTCTTATTCGTTCTCCACCCATGTTGAGCACTTTAGTGCCGAACTCCCACATTTCCTGGGGGAGGGTGTTTTTCCAAACACTCCTATGAGTGGATGGGGATTAAATCCTTTTATTCTTCCTTTATCGAATATCCCAAGACACTTTGGGCATGCTGTGATGGCTAGAATTCCATTATTAGAAAAAAAATATTCGGGCCGGGTAGTTGTGGTGGTTGTCCTAGGTGTTGCGGGTAGGTTATTTCCCATGTGTCTTCTGAATGAGGCCCAACTATCTTGGGGCATAGAAGTAGTTATTTTGACCCAGGTATTTGCGGGTGTGGTTATGAGTGGTGGTTGTGGCCCATGTTTCTTCGGGTGGGATGGCAGTTGTGGCCCAGGTGTATGCGGGCAGGATGTGTGGTTGTGGCCCAGGTGTCTGTGGGCAGGATGTGTGGTTATGGCACAGGTGTCTGCGGGTGGGGTGTGGCAGTGGGACTGCATTGAGAATGGCTTGATTGGTTCGATGCATAGGGTATCTTCAATAAACAGTGGGGAAGCGGCGTGGGGAACCGAAATATTGATGTTCCATAACTATACCTTACTTGACTTGCGTTATTTGGGGAGTGTGCCTTTGTGAGGCTTGGTTGGATAGTTTACCTTGCTAGATGTTTTGGTTATCCCCTTTTCCACGGGACATTACGGTGCCTCCCCACAAGTGCATGAGAGTCTTTGGTTTTCCCTAATGTGTATACTTATATGCTCACCCTACGTATATAAAACTACTTTCAGGTTTCTAGGAGGACTTCAGGGATCGTGCGGGACCATACTAGCTCGGACCATGGGGTAGTTGTTGTTGTCATTTTTTTTTGTATTTCACCTTTGGAGTTCTTGTGGCTTGTATCTTTTACTTTTGAACATGCATATGGGAATGGTTTACTTTCGACATTACCTTTACATTCATCTTTAGTGTTGTTGGTGTTTCTATCTTATATCACGATCCTATAATAATAAAAAGGATAATTCCTTCCATCTTGTGTGTGATTGTATATCCTTGGTGCCGGTCTCCACTCCGGGACCTATCGGAGACTGGTCTCCTGGGTCAGTATCTCTCCCTAAACTTAATGATGGAATAGTCTGGAAATCTATTGTCCCTTCTCTCATTTTTGGTGAAGGCTGGTCGTGACAATACCCTACTTGATAAATTTATTTATAACCGAGGTAAAGGAATTATAGGAAAGGGTTAGGGATGATTCTCAATTATCAAAAAACTAAGAGATTTCAATAAATGAAAAAAAGTGAGGATAAGATAAGTATAATTTGATTTGAACATGATGAAAAATTAAAAAAATCCTATCCAATTAGAAAAAGATCATTAATCATTAATCATTGTATAAGTATAAATCCTAAAAAAAGGAATGATTCATAAATGTATTGTAGACTTAATAATCAAACTTATGAAATGATAACATATAGGAAACATAAAAAGTAATTTTCATGAATAATACTAAGAATTGAAATTCATTTTCATAGTAAAGAATCAATGAAATTTCTATCATTTTGGATTGGGTTCAATCACCAGTATGACTTTTCCTTTTTTATGTTTCACTCCAAATAATAATATAGTGAACATATTCACATATTTAATAGGGTTAATTCCCCATTATATTCATTATTATCTCAATTTATAGTAGTCTTTCTACAAGTCATTGGAGATAAATATATTTATATACTAACACATCCCATAATAGATGCCATAGAAAAGTTTGACACATGGTAAAAAGACATTCTTCATGTCATCTTATCATAACCATTGTAAATGATGAATTATTCCTAATAATTTCACCTATTTATCATATAATAACATGTATAAAAGAAACATGTGTCATAATGGTTTAATCATATCATAATTAACCCATTGAAAACAAATGGTTATCATAGAATCTATCATAAATAATCATCATCATATGTCACCCATATAATGAAAATTGATGGTAACATAAGGTTATATCCTCTATGATTAATAATAATAATTAAATGATATTGACAAAATTGAAATTGACTATTACAATATAACTGAATAATTTCTTTGAAATCATGTTAAACTATCATTTGGTGTTGATAATTTTTTTACTAAAAATTACTATAATATATAAAAAATAATTTTCATAAAAATTAATCCAAGAAAAATGTAACAAAAGATTAAATAAAATAGTGGTTACAATGGTTGGAATATCTATTCATGTAAAAAATATTAAAAGAAAACATTCCTCTCACATATTTGTAAAAAAGTTAAAATTGACTATTTTAAATAATTAGTGAATTATTCCTTTTTATATAATTGAAAATAAATTCAATTCTACTGAGTGTCTCATTTTTAAATAACTTATATATTATGTAAAAGGGATTATAATTCAATCTTTATGATTACGGACATCGAAGAAAAATTTCATCATCCTAAGAGAAAATAAGGTCACAAATACTAAAAAAAATTCGGTATCAATTTAACTACCAAATAAATAAAAATGGTATAATATATATATATATATATATATATATATATTTGGGTATTTTTTGTACAATTACATTAAACACACAGATACACAGACACTACCCAGAAAGGTAGGCCATAGCCCCCCAAGATATAGCCCAACCGGTAAGCAATTATTATTTAGTATATGGCCAGAAGGCCCAGTGCAAATGAAACCCATTACATAGTCCAAAGGCACCAAAACATGCATTAAGGCCCTATACAGTATCATGACTACACCATGCTACCTTGTCACAAGTCCTACATAAATAGAAATTGAGCGGTAATAATCATGAAAATAAATGTGTATATAACATAGACTCATAACACATATTTTACCTTTATACACATGAATTAATGTAACTTATATAAAAATAATTATTTTATTTTAAATATATTCCATAAGAAAATTAATATATGATGTACTTTATGTCAATAATTTATAATTTCAAATTATCATTTTAATAACAACATCTTCTTTAAAATTAACATTTGGGGAAAAAAATCCAATTTTCCTTATAAGATTAAATTTGATAGTTATGATGTATAAAACATAGTTATGTTTCCATCATCTCTATAATATTACACATGAATTTTGTTTCATAATTATTAATAATATTCACTATTATAATTATTCATATAATTAGTGATGGAAAATGAATGGCATCACATCGTTGATGTTATCGTCCCCACAAACACGCGAGCAATGCTAACATTTTCCAATCTGTTGAAAGTTATGACTGTAGATATGATCATAAAATTACATAAGAATAATAACTTAAAATAATAATACATATAAACATTAAATCTAATATATTAAATAATTATGAGTCAAAATTATGGAAAATGAATTTTTTCACTATGTGGTTAAATTAGATTATATATACGCATGAGTGATACTTTTATTTCCCAGTTCATGGAACCTAAATGGAAAATTGATAATCCATCATAATAATAAAAATTATTCATATTTAAGATTTTATATAAATTAGTTTCAGATTGATACCAATGATTTATTGAATATGTATGATGAAATTATATTGAAGTTATTCAGTTTACTATTTTTCCTCCTCATCAAGAAAACTCGTTTCTCTAACTCCCTAAACCTTGAAAGGATGGTGTTATGATAACAAAGAATAATATGAAATTTGGATAATTTTATTATCGTATTCGTAGAAAATTATTTTCCAAGAAATAAATATCATGAACTTTGAAGGAGATATTAGAGGTGGTGTCCTTTTATATGAGAGGGATGGTAAACATATAATTATTCATAAGATAAAAATATGTTGATGTCTTACTCAGTTCAAGTGCATCCAAAATGAAAAAACATAAATTATAAAAAGTAAATATAATCAATAAAATTAACCAATCAAATTTAAAAAAAATTATGATATTTTAAACCATATCTCTTTGTTTACCCTAGGTAAACACATTTAAACCTTAACTATGTAAATATTATTTCTGTTTTCATTATTAAATAAGAAAAAATTTGTAAAACATATTAAATTTTAATAATTATTATAATTAAAAATATGGATTACATTTTAACATATATAATTTATATAGTTGGTTTCAATTGACATTAAATTAATTTAAAAAGTAGGGAAAAATATCCTAATAGATTTTTAGGAATCAAGTTGAGTTTAAATTCATTGCATGTAATTTAAAAAATTATATGATTATTAAAATTTTCATTGAATTTAATCTCTAATGAATTCATTAATATCATATATCATTATAAATTTATTTTTTAATTAATATCAATACATATTTAGTCCATAAAAATAGTTTTTTATAATAAAATCATTATTTACCAAGAAATGTTTTTATTTTAATATCAATAAAACACTTAATTTGTTATTTCATTTTATAAATATATATAGATTTTTTATAAAAAATTTTAAGAAACTATTCATACCCTCCAATCCAATATATAGGTGATAAATTTAAAATATAATAATTGTTTTTATGTCATAGCTCATTTATATTGGTTTTTGCATATAATGAATGATATCAATGAAATGAAATTTATTTAATGATATATAAAAAATTAAATATTTGGGCATTAAATAATGCTCCATTATAATTATTTATACTTAGAGATTTCATATTTATAAAAAAACAACTATGGATACCTCTTACTCAACACAACAATGGGATCCAAAATAGATTCATAAATTTTATAATTCCACACAAATCATTAACCGAGTGACTGTTCTTATTATGCATAACCTTCTCTCAATGGTTTTGAATATGTACCATTTTTTCCTTGCAAGAGAGATAATTATTTAGAAGTACTATAATTGAATTCAGTATATGTAAATGATCATGTATGTATTCCCCAAGAGAGATACATGGAACACACCGTGAACATGGGAGAGATTCTATGGATGTTCGATGTAATAAAGAACTCTCCCAATACAATCCAAATTTATAAGGGGTTGAAATAACTAGGACTAATGTTTCCACACAACCCTATTCCTATAAACTTATTCCATGGATAAGTTTATATTAATTCAAAATCACTATCTTTTATCTCTTTATCTCTCCATTTATTATTAGAAAAACTTTTCCTTTCACACGATCCTTCTACAATGTGTTGCAAAATTTCATTATTCGTCTTGAACATGACCAAAAATAAATTTGGAACCCATAATTTTATTTCTACATATTCATACCAACATGTTAGAGTTATTTAATTCCTTAAAAATAGGGATTAATAATGAGTGATATTTTTTCTTGAGTGAAGTCTGTTGTTATAAGAAAATTATAATGGAAGGTGTTGATCCTAGAAACCATTGAAATCAATCAAACTTGATCTCAACATGTCATTTATAATTTAAATAATTTTCTATGATTAAACATACATGTGGGGATTATTTGTAGTTCTAATATTCAACATTGTATTTAATAGCTTTTTGAATGAATCTCAAAAAGATCTTGGAAATCCTCATATCCTAATTATATATAATAGGATTTTATAATCCATGAAACCTAACCACTGATTAACTATTAATCCCAAATAGATGATAAAGTAATAAATTTTCTATAATTTAAATGAAATGTTATTATTCCATAATTTTATCGAATATAAAAAAAAGAGTATTGATCCCATTATATTTTTTCAGTAGTCAGATGACATATTCCGTTGTAATGTTTTTACATTTCTATTCTAGTGTAGGTAATTTTTAAATAAATACCCAAATACATCTCGATCTGAAACAAAACTTGGTATCATCCCTAGAATTAACATACATACTTTAAAATATCCTTATACCCTTTATCTAATTATAAATAATCATTTAGATATCTATGTATCATTGTACTTAAATGATTTTTAGAGAATGATGAGCTATGAACATCAAAAGAAATATAATTCTTCAAATATCATAGGGATGGAACACATACGTGGTTCATAAACCTTGTAATTCATTCAAAATCATGGTTGACATCAATAAAAATTTATCACATATTCCGCTGGTTCTCTATCTTAATTATACATCAATTTAATCCTCATATAAAATGATTGTTGAATATTCATATGAAAAGGATATGATCTACCCCATTTCCATAGGATTTTAAAATTAATCTTGAAAAAAATTAATGAATATATGATATATTTAAATATACATCATGGATAAACAATCATGGTATCTCCGACATAGATTAGTTGTCACCATTTTTTCCTTCGTATCATGGTATATTATTGAGAAGTTATAATATTTAATCAACTCTAATGATCAGAAATAATGATTATACAACCCTACATGAATATATATTATAATATTTTATAAAAAAATATATATCCCACCATTAACAATTAATTTAACTCTTATATATTTTTATTTCCAAATTACTAATTCCATCTCCAAATAATGAGATGGGTAATTTTTCTCATGAATTTTCAATTCTCATGATGAATAACATATAACAGTATCATTATACATGATAAAAAATACCATTACATTATTTAAACCATAACTACTATCTATTTACACTTCCCTACTATAGGTTATATAAGTATTTTTTTCACAACCAACCTTATATGGACCCGACCTTAAACATTACATAATCTTAAATGAAATAGGGAATTCACATTGAGGATATTTTCAAGTTTATATTTATAGAAAATTAGGTCACAAATATAACATATAAACTTAAATATTACCTGTAGATACTACTACTCATTATCCATTTTTTTATAAAATATATACTATTAAAAATAAACATGACTACTTCCATGTTTTAGATAGCATGAGTTTTCCATGATCCCATCCATGACCCTTATTCATATTTAAGTCATGTGGAAAACATTTCAAAAACATGATATGATCATAAAAAGATTAGTAAGGGTTATAAAAAATGAAAGAAAACATTATCCCATCAATAAATACAAATCAATGAAACTATACTTCTCAATCATAACATACCTCATGAAATTATATGATTTATGAATAACACACATAAATCCTAAATCAGAGACGTAACTTGTGGCATCCATATCAAAAATACACTGATGCTTTCACAACTACGTATGGAGTTACATTTGGAATACCCATCATAGTATATTCCCTAAATCTCTTAGGATAAACATTAACGTTTACCACCATCATGTTACCCAATGCATTAGAGATCTATCTCAGGCTCACCTGCCCACGGTTTATCACGAAACCACCCGTATATATAAACAACTCCAAAGAACCATAACATAATCATAAAAAATAACATAAGCATTATCAAATGATAACGTTTCCACATTCTAATCAAAATATATCATTTCAATATATAGATATAATCATTGCTTTATCAAACCATTTTCAAAAAAAATTAATAAAGAGATTTTTGAATCAAAGTGTCCCATACCACATTGAAGCTTTTAAAGGAATTATCATTTTAAAAACATTAATTTCCATATAAATAAATCCTTAAAACCATTTTTAAAACATGTACATTAATGTGAAATATTTATAATAATATATCATTAAAACAATATTTTAGTTAAGGAGTTCTTAACCGAATGAGAGATTCGTGAATAAAAATAATTGAGGAATAAAATTTAATCAAAAAATTATAATATTATGAGAATAAATTTATTCATTATATAATATTCCAAAGGATAGTATATACACCAAAGAAAAGTGAATTGGCACATAACAACAAAGAAGTCTCAATGGAATGTAAATTGTGATGAAATACCTTATAAAGACGGTATCCATTGATCAAGGATAAATCAATAACATAATTATGTGTGAAAAATATAATTACACTCAATATTATTGGATATTCGGTGTAAAATAAGAACAGTTCATTCACACATATTCATAGAATTTCATAATCAACAAGTAGAAGTTTATCCCAAAGAGTTGAAATTGGGTTAAGAAGTTCTCTTACAGAAATTTGACAGCCTAACGACGTCAATTAAAAATTCTGAAAATGATTTGATGAGAAGAAAAAATAATTTCTCCTGACATGGACATAAAATTTACAACAATAAGGATACAGAAGAACATATCCAATCATTTTAAAAACGAAATTCAAAGACTAATCATAACACAAGTCTTCGAATAAAAGAGAAGGGTGAAAGGTTCCTGTACCGATTTGGTGACTTACGAAACATACACCCCACAAAAGAATGATCATAAAATGAAGTTGTAAATACCCATGACTTAAAGTGTATTTCACAAAGAATAAAATCATGGGAAGTACATACACCACATGAAGGAAATAGTGGAAAATATAGCATGAATTTCAAGGGAATAAAAATTGAGATAAAAACCTTGTACCACATTGTAATCAATCGAGTCGCATGACCAAAAGTTAATAAACACTAAATGAATCATAGAATACAATGAATATAAATTGAATAATGATAATATATATCCATTGGCAGTAAAAGATACACCACATGCAATAAAAACATGGTGAAAAATGGAGATCTCACGGAATTAAAAGTGAGATAAGAGACCCATTACCTCATGTCCAACTTGTCTTGTATGTTTCTTGTTCTTCATGAATAATAAACATAAGTTTATTTATAATTTATTAAGAACCCTTATCAAAATTATTATTACTTTAATATCACTTATTAAATTTTCATTACAATTATTTAATTATTTGAGTTCATATCAGATATTTTCTCGATTTTCGGAACTTGAGTCAAAAATGAACTTTTTATAATTTCATATTGTCCATGTGGTCAAAAGAATATTATCTCCAAAATAATATTAATGATTTAAATATCATATATATAATATTTAACCATTATATATATAGATATTTATATATATATTTATAATAGTACATGACATTTGGAGAGAAGAAATGAAATGCACCGTCCATGGAGACGGTAATCCGTACGTACGCATGAACACTACATTCATTTTTATATTATATTTAATGGAATGGAAACTTATGGATACAAAGGTATATTATAATTAAAGTATAAAATAATATGATATATATTACATAATTTCATTAATACCATCCTTTATATGTTCCATGTATTTCCTGAACGAATCTTATTATCTTGAGGGGGCGGTAGTCTGCACTTCCTCAAATGAAATTATCGCGTTTACACTTATTGGAATGAATAAAGGTATATGTGTGAATAAAATTTAATGAATAATAGATAAAACATAAAAATAATATATATCATATACAAATACAATTCCATCCTAATGGCCACCATGAGAGGCGGTAGGTGATAATTTATCAATCATCGTTTCATTAGGCAATAGTTCATCGTCCATAGAAACAATATGTTTTTTACCCATTAGATGGAGGTGTGTGTTTGTGTAGTTCGAATCCTTATCATATAAAAAATATAGTACATTTATGATAATTTTTTTGTTAATAATAATAGAATAAAAACTGTTTATGGGGTTGATGAGGTAAAATAAAAGAAAATAACTTAAGAGAAGAAATTACCTTTAAATCGGGTAACTCCCTTTTGTTTGAACCAAAAGGATTACATTAAGTGCCTTATGCATAAGGTAAGTAATATAGGTGGAAGAATGGGCTGTAGGGAGATTATTTAGGCAGAGTTTGGATGTGACAAGGTGCTTGACAGGTTTGAGGAATGGTCTAGAAGTGAGGGCTTTTTATAAGGGGTTGGAGGAGCTCGTTAGGAAATTTTAAAAATATTTTTTTATTATTTAATGATTATCAGTTCATAAAGGTCCAAAACTCATTAAATTAAAATATAAGGAGACTCTTGATTGAAATAAAATCTTCCAATAAGAATTGGACAGGGTTTGGTAATTTTTTTATTATTATAATCTTATTTTTTTAATTCATTAATTAATGAATTAAAAACTGCATCATTATTGTGCCATAAATGATTTATTTATATGAGGTCTAAAAATTAAAAAATAAAACCCATTATGTAAGAAATACTTTTATATTTTTAATTATTATTTATATTTGAAAATATAACTTATATTGCCACATGTAAAAATTGTTTTGCAAAAAGATATTTGTTGATGTCATTTTATCTTTACATTTAGTTAATTAAAATAAAGTGTCATTATCACTCCCAAGTGTCTCCATGGGGTCCCAAAATCGATCCAAGGATGCCCATGGTCAGAAATTTATCTACAAATTGGATTAGGTCACGTGTTAGGGTAATTTAATATTATTATAATAGTATTTTTTTACCCTTATTTACAAGATTTACTTTTTAACCATGGTAAGTAAAATATTTACTGAAATAAATATTCATAATGTCTAGAAATAAAAGATACCAATTTAAACAATTTTGACCTCTTGATTCCAAATATGTAATTTATTTTTCTAAATTCAAAACACAAATGTTTCAAAAAATAATTTAAAATTAATCCTCTTTTTCAAAACAAAAAAGCGTGTTTTTATAAAATATTAACTATCAAAAGATTGACACTTGTCTACATCCAATGTCCAAAATTGGATTAAATGGTATTAATATAATCTAATTAAACTTTAAAAAAATATCAAAAAATAATCTAACCATATAAATAAATAATATTAAAATGCCTTTTTGAATTAAAGTACAATATGTTTCACTATACATTTAAAAATGAATATTATCAGAAAAATACCAAAAATTCACCCAAAGTAAATTTTGATGTCCAAATTCAAAATAATTTTTATTTTTTTGTCAAATATAACATATAAAAGTGACAAAAACTTGATTTAAAAATGGTTTTCCATTAAAAGGCGGTAAATCGACCTTTTAATGAATATTAGAGTATTTGTGCTTAAAATTAGATTCATTCACATTTTAAGCCTCTAAATTTTATTGGATAAATGTAAAAAAATTTATCAAACATATATAATAATTTTTTAATTAGTTCTATTAATTTTTTCCAATACAACGTCTAGGCGTTAAATACCATTTAAATTTCTTATATTATTTTTCGGTATAAATCAACATTGTGTGCAACTTATGTTTTCAATGAAACCCGTTATTGCGTATCGGGTACGCCATCGAACATAGCATCCCATTTAACGTTAAATTACTATTTAATTCACAATTATAAGTAAATATGAATATTTAGAATTCTTTATTTATGAGGGATGTTACATCCTTCCCCCATTTTCGAAATTTCATCCTTTCAATTTTAAAATTGGGCATGGAAACATCTCTAAAAGCCCCACATAGGAAACAGTTTCAACAAAAATATTACTTTAAAAGAAATAAAGAGAAGTAAAAAATCTCACCCAAGATCACCCATACATGGATTCTATGAAATCATGGATATTGAAGAGAAAAAAACCATCATGTTCTGATGGATAGTGACAGAAAACATGATTAGGAGAAAGTTAACAACTAGAAAATCACAAACTTGTGATAGGTTAAACAGTCTTTGGATTCCTAGTAGTAAAAGTAATCATACAACAATTTTTTATTTTAAGATTGTTTTCATAATGTTGTAGAATTTATTTTCGAGCATTACTAAAAACATAAGGAAACATACACACATATCATGTCGACTTTTATGCTTTACTAAATTCATTCCACAAACTCATTTTTTCTTCAAATGATGAGTATTCATGACGACATAGTCACACCTGAAGCGCTATATTCATCTTCCAGAGAATAAAATAATCCACAAAAGATGAACTATATATTTCCCATGTATTTATACATTAATAAAAATCAAAACGGTTAATATAGGATCAAATAATCCCCAAAAAGGACAATAAATTATAAAAAGAAATACAACTCATAATCGCCAAAATTCGACAAACAATACCAAAAGTTCAACAATAACCATTCACTAAAAAAATTTCCTTATTATTCTTCAAAACAAACCAAACTAAGATTGAAACCCAAGATTTAGAAGGATTTGATCACATAGTCTTCCACAAAAATCATAACATTTATCTCCATATAATATTGAATACTTTTAATGTCTCATACTGAATGGTAATTAACCTAATCACATATTTTCTATGAGTGTTTAATGATTTCCATAAATAACAAAAATTTATATATGTCCACAATAAAAACATAGATTATTTCGAAAGAAAATTTCATCCATTACTCCCCAAATGAGATCCAATAGTATTCTATTTTTCTTTATCATATAGTTTTTCCTAAAAAGAGAGAACATCTTCTAAAAAATACTCTATCCCTTAATCACCAAATAATTTTCTTATATTAAGGATATCCATTTGATAAATTACAACTTTCAAAAATAATCTTATTCTTGTTATATAAAATTATTTATCGAAAAAGAAAATGTCATAATAACTAGGGACTTCACGTATGCCAATGGTAGGCGATGCGCCCATGTCACCCTTTCGTTGTGGGTTCGATTCCTGCAGCCTTTCTGGACTCTATGTGTCATCACCCATCTTATTGGTTGTCCTTTTTATAAAACTCAAAAATATCCCTAACATGATTCAACCTTAGTGGTTTTCTTATACCCTTAATTTTCATCCAAATACATTAAGACCTCAAAATCATATATATATTTTCATTTTTTTCACCTTCATATGACAAAATATAACTTTTCCAATAGAAATAACATCATAACATGATCATGGTGTCTATATGGTTTCTTCATCATCTTGTTTGTGTAGGTAGACGGTCCATGCATTATGAAAATGATTTAGAGATAATTCAAAATCATTTTATTCCTTCATCAATATACACCTTGTACAACATGGGTCATATGGGTGTTCGCAGAAAAATTGTTTTGGAAAATAATCATGTATGGAAAATAATTTAAAAACATCTGATTAAACAAGATTTCTATAAAACAGTCGGACAGTGTTTGAGTTGAATCATTCAATCTATGGTCCATTTAAAATAACATAATTATGTGCTGAGAGACTATATTGTAAAAGGAAATAAAAATAGGTTTTGCAAGGGTCTCCTTCTTCAGCACCATTTTCAAAATAATAATATGTTTCAAAATATTATGATAAGCTAAAATATTTGAAAATCTATTGATAATATATACCATTCTAAAAAAAATATTAGAATATTGAGAAAATATGGATTGATTAAATACAACCCATGATCCATGATGATATCGAGGTATTGTGGGTGTGTTCGATATCTAAAACAACTCCGTTCAAGTGATTTGTATGCTAGAAAAAGTTTCACAATCATGTGAACATGAATTTGCAATAATTATTGAAATCATGTAACCAAGAAGAGATAGGAATGTCATTTCATATCCTTCTCCTTCCAATTGTAATTGAATTTACTTGATCTAAAAAAGCTATAGAAAAAATATTTAACTAAAATAATAGACATATAGACTAACCATGTGTTTAATGAATACTCCTAATCCCTAATGTTTTCTAAATCATCCTCAAATACCAACTATAAGGACCCAACCTTAAACATATCATAATCATGAATTAAATGGATAATTCACCTTGAGGATCATTTCAGGGATAGTCTTTTAGATAATTCGGCCATAATTATTACATATCACTACTAGAAATTCCATCTTTCTCAATGGTTTTAAACAATTGGGATATCCACTGAAACTGTTGGGATAGTTATTCCCAACGGTTTCACAACCTGTTGGTATGTGAGGCCTTGCAATAGCTCTATACCAATTGTTCCTAGAAAATAATTGGTATATATGGTCTGAAATTAATCTATACCAATGATTCAGGTAGAACCGTTGGTCTATATATGTACCAATGGTTCACCAACCGTTGGTACTGGTGAGTAAACAAACAGTTTTCAGACCGTTGGTATACATTTTATTCCAACAGGTAGTATACCAACAGTTTCAGAACCGTTAGAATACCTGTATACCAATGGTTTCAAAACCATTGGTATACTCTCTCCTGTTTACCAATGGTTTCATAACCGTTGGGATACTCTTAGAACCACAGCTCTGTATACCAACGGTTTGTAGAACCGTTTGTATACATCTTATATCCCCCAAACCGGACAGCCTGCATCATGCATGTGGATTTCCTGCATGTACTGTCTGGTTTTGGAAATGATAGGTGTGTTTAATGTTTGATATGTGTATAACCTTTTGGGGGATTGATCTTTAAAAGGTAATCATTTATTTAGAAAGAGCTTCTAAAAAGGGTAATCTGTGAATTCAGCAATGTGTTGGGTGGTCAAAAACTGAAATTTGTTTACAGAAAACTGAAAATCTGAAATATGTTTAGAAAATCAGGATTTTGTGAACTGTTTTTGTAACCTATGAACTGATCTAAATGTTTTTAGAGCATTATTATTGGAAATATAAAATCTTTTTAAAAAATCAAGAACTTGTGAACTATTTTTATTACCTGTGAACCACTATAAAATTTTTTGATCATGTTTGCAGAAAATCTAAAATATGTTTACAAAATCAAATAAATTGTTAACTGTTTTTGTAACATGTGAACTACTCCAAAAGTATTATAAGAATGGATGCATGAATATTTCATTTACAGGTTCAATGAATTATTATGAGATTGAAGAATTATTTATTCTCTACTAATCTCTCATGATATTTCAAAGTGGTGTCAAGAGATTAAAAGTTTGGGAAGGTATAAATGTAAATCACTATCATTGAGATATGTCGGCCACACCATGCATTGGATTGAGGCGGGGTTGACTCTTACAAATCACATATCAGCCATGGAACATTTTCTTAAAGTTTCAATAGAATCAAAATGCATTTGGTTTGTTTTCCGTATGTAAGTTGTTGTTTTCACTTAAAATGGTGTCTATTTTAAACAAAAGAGAGACACTTTGAGTGTTGTCGGCCAAACCGCTCCTCAGATTGATGTAGGGTTGACTCGTACACATCACAAATGAAACATGGATCATTTTCCTAAGGCATAAACAAAATAATAATGCGTTTGGTTGGTTTTCCATATGCCAGTTGTTGTTTTTACTTGATATCCTATCAATTTCAAATAAAATTGAGATAGTTTGAGTGGTGTTGGCCACACCGGCCCTCAGATTGAGGCTGAGTTGACTCTTACAAGTCACATATGACCCACTGATCATTTTCCTAAATTTTTAACAGAATCTGAATGTCTTTGTTTAGTTTTCCATATGTCAGTTGTCGCAGTCATGTAAAATTATGTCCTTTTGAAACAAAAGAGAGACACTTTTAGTGGTGGCGGCCACACCGCCCCTCAGATTGAGGTAATGTTGACTTGTACACGTTACATATGACCCATGGATCGTTTTAAATTTTATTCAAAATAATACAAATGTGTTTGGTCGGTTTTTCGTATGTCTATTGTTGTTTTCACTTAAAATGATGTTCATTTTAAATAAAAGATAGAATATTTGAGTTATTTCAGCTTCAACATGCCTTATATTGAGGCAGTGTGGACTCGTACATGTCACAAATGACCCATGGATTGTTTTTCTAAAGTATCAACACCATCTGAATGCATTTGGTCAGTTTTCCATATGCATGTTGTGGTTTTCACTTAAAATGATTTTCATTTTAAATAAAGGAGAGACTATGACAACCCTGCTTTTATTACAACTTAAACATGCTTTATTACATAAAACATCGCTTGATCCAACAAAGAAGATCGAGAGGTTTAGTGTCTTTGGGGCTTAGGATAATTACATAAAAACTTTAAACTTGAAATACAAAATCCTTATTGAAAACTTCCTTTACATGACCACTACATTCCTTCGTACTTAGCATTGCATGGGATAACCTGAGGACATGCATAAGAAAAGGGTGAGCTATAAATCCCAGTAAGGGAGTACACAATGAATAACATGAGGAGTAAAATACATGTTAGGCAATATGCATATCAATAGAGCATAATAGAAATATGAACATAAAGGAATGATAAAGCATGATAATCATAGCATGGGAATGTGGCAACAACACTTAACATTGAATTAGCATGAGCCAAGGCTCATTGCACATGGAGCATGAGTAAACCGTCATTGCACTTGAAGCACGAGTAAACCCTCGTTTCACTTGAATTAGCATGAGTCAACACTCATTGCACATGACGTATCATGATACTATACATTACCCAATGCATTGGATCGCTATAAAGGGCGCACCCTTCTTAAACATTTCATTTCATGCATAAGTGTGCCACATGGATCATAAAACATGGATTCATAAAACATAATAATTTCTTCCACGATAAAGGAAAGTGGAATTCATACATGAAACTTTATAATCAACATGTAAATGTGAATAAAGGTGAATACCCTTGATGGAGAAATGGGCATGGTATTCACTACACAAAGACATTGGCTTAGAAAATCGGTGCGATTTCGGCAGCGTAACGGCGTGACATAAGAATTCATAAAAAAGGTTGATGAGAGAGAAATGGGATCCTCATCATATTTACATGTAATGGACAGTAAGGAGATCATATATATACATGTCCCAACATTAGAAATGGAATTTAGATTTATGATACAAAAGTATTGCCTGAATGTAAAAGAAGAGAGAGAAGTTCCTTTCGGAATTTCGGCATAGTAACGGGTGTACATGGGAGGCATTTAATTTGAGAGAAAGGGGTCTCCCATCATTCGAAAAATAATAGGGCAGTATGGTAGAGGTGAAAAACCATACCCCAACATTCATAATTGAAAATAAAAGGTCAATACAACTTAAAGAAAATTGACAAAATTGAGAAAGGGAGAAAAACCCTTACTTGGAAGTGTGCTTCCAAAGGCTAGAGAGAGGCTTGTGAGAGGCTTCTTGGGAGCTTGTGGCACCTTGGGAGGCTTCTAGAGAGAGTAGGGCAGAGGTTGGACAAACTTCAAGGGCTTTGAGCGAGGAGGAAGTGGGATCTTGGGTGGGTTTATATAGGAAAGGTGAGAGAATTCTTTATTATTTAGGTTTGGGACCCCTTATATTAAAATAATCCAAACCACAAACCATCCCATGGTATTTGCCCATGGTTTCTGGAAAAGGAAAGAGGAAAACAATATTTTACAAGGCCAAGGTCCGAACTTATTAAAAAAATTAGGGTTGCTTATGTGGAGGTGACTCACACTCCCATGGAAATTAATTTAAAAAGGCAAAGTGTTGATTAAGTCTTGAGAGCTCCATTAATGCTTTGAAAAGTGAGTCAAACAAACCCAAAACCTCATTATTTTAATGATAAAACACATATTGTCCGAACATAAGGATTATGGTATTTTATTACATCACCATTGGGTCATTATGATGTCATAAAACACATTATATATTTAAATGGTATTTAATTTTAACCCAAAAATTTGACTGTCTCAGAAAATTATGAAAAATTCACCGTTGGATAATTTCGACGTCCTGATTCCAAAAATAATATTTATTTTATCTAAATAATTTTCTAAATATTTGAATTTTGACTTTTAAAATAAAAACCGACATTTATAAAAAATTCACGGGTTTTGATAGAAATGGCTTTCAAACCTTAATAAAAATTTTAATTGCATTCATAAAATTATAAGATCATTTATATTTAATAAAAATTAATTTAATATTAATAATAATATTTTATTAAAATATTATTTAATTCAAAAATCCTTTAATTTAATAAAATATAATTCTTCATTAAATAATAACTAAAAACATCGTTTGTACTTTAAAAACTAATTACAATGTATCAAAAATGACTAGAAATTATATTCATTATTATATACAAAAATAATGTACATGAACATGGTGCTACTTATTTGTTACATAACCCCTTAAAATAGCCACATAAGACCTAAGGGTAAGGTGTGCGATGGTGACAGACTCTTGGGGTTTCTCGGATAACATCGCTCGAGTGGTAATCTCTATCAAATTCCATTTTTCCCGTAGACGATCACGTTCGAGCTTGACTTGATGAAGCTTAGCTTGGGATTGGTCAAGGGAAAAGCCCAAAGACGCCACCTCCTTTCCGAGCTCCGACAAATGGGCTTCGTAAGGGGCAATTCTACTGGATGAGGCCATCGCTTCCTTTGTCTGAGTAGAAAATTGGTTCGATAAAGCCTTATATTTAAACTACCCAGATGATCACTGTTCAATGGCTATAAAAGTAACGGTCACAAATGTTAACGTTAAACTAAAGAAGTTGACATCTTATAAAAACATTTTTTTTCATAAAGAAACATTTAACTGGATCAAGAGGGATTTTCCATTAATGAAATTTTGGGTCGTTACAACATTCCCCCCTTAAGAAATTTTGCCCTCGAAATTTTCCTTTTCCCACACTAAAACAAATGTGGGTAACTTAGCTTCATCATATCCTCCGACTCCCAAGTTGCTTCTTCAAACATGTGGTTTCTCCACAACACCTTGACGAGGGTCATTGTCTTATTTCGTAGAACTTTTTCTCTACGATCCAAGATCTTCACTGGTTGCTCCTCATAAGAAAGATCGTCTTCTAATTGTACCACCTCAGAAGAGAGTACATGTGAAGGGTCTGGTATTTACTTACTTAAGAGGGATACATGGAAGAAATCATGCACCTTGGCCATAGTAGGTGTAAGTGCTAGTCGATAGGCCACAGCCCCAACACGATCAAGAATCTCGAAGGGGCCGATGTACCTTGGACTTAACTTCCCTTTCTTTCCAAACCTCATGACCTTCTTCCACGGAGATATGCATAAAAACACCATGTCTCCGACTTTAAACTCAAGGGCTCGTCGACGATTATCTGCATAACTCTTCTGTCGACTTTGGGCTGCCTTGATATGCTGCTGAATGGTTTTCACCTTCTCCACCATTTCTTCGACCATTTCTGGTCCAAGCAGCTTACGTTCACCGACCTCATCCCAACATGCCGGTGGTCTACACCTTTTCCCATACAGGGCTTCATATGGTGCCATTTGGATGCTCTAGTGGAAACTATTATTATAAGAGAACTCAACTAGAGGAAGATGTTGATCCCATCCTCCTTTAAAGTCCATTGAGCATGCTCTCAACATATCCTCAAGTGTTTAGATAGTCCGCTCGGATTGGCCATCATTTTGAGGATGGTAGGCCGTACTGATGTTCAGTTCAATATTCAGAGCATGTTGTAGACTCTTCCAAAACTTAGAGGTAAATCTTGGATCTCGGTCAGACACAATAGATAGTGGTACTCCATGCAACTGTACCACTTCCCTGATATATATCTGTGCCAGTTGATCCAAAGAGAAATCCTCTCGAATAGCAATGAAGTGTGCAGTTTTTGTAAGACGATCCACAATAACCCAGATTGCATTGTTGGTTTTGGATGTCCTTGGAAGTCCAGTGACGAAGTCCATGGTGATGTTCTCCCATTTCCATTCTGGTATGGGCAATGGTTGCATCATCCCCTTAGACTTCTGCCTCTCTGCCTTCACTTGCTGACACACCAGGCACTTTGATGTATATTCAGCGATCTCCTTCTTCATATTATCCCACCAAAAGTTTTCTCAAAGATCTCGATACATCTTTGTGCTCCCTGGGTGAATAGAGAAATTTGAACTATGTGCATCATCGAAAAGTTCCTTCTTCAGCTCTGAACTTGATGGAACACATAGTCTTTTCCCAAACCACACAATTCCTTCTTCATTAACATTAAACTCTGAGGATTTCCCCTTTTTGATAGCTTCCACTTTTCCTTGAATTCCCACATCATCCTTTTGAGCATCCTTTAACCTTTCCAAAAGAGATGGTTAAGCAATCATTTGTGAAAGGATTGATGATGTTCCCTTCTTTATGATTCCCACGTCCATCTTCATCAATTCTAAGAAGATTGGATCCTTCTCAATTCTCATCATTGATAGAATCGCTGGATCCTTTCTACTTAGGGCATCTGCCACCTTGTTCGCTTTCCCAGGGTGGTAATGTATTGAACAGTCATAATCCTTGATGAGCTCTATCCATCTTCTCTGGTGCATATTAAGCTCTTTCTGTGTGAATATATATTTAAGACTCTTGTGGTTAGTATATATCTCACATTTCTCTCCATAGAGATAATTCCGCCAGATTTTCAAGGCAATGATCACCGCCTCCAACTCCAGATCATGCATTGGATAGTTTCGCTCATGGATTTTCAACTGCCTTGAGGCATAGGATATCACTTTATCATTCTGCATCAGCACACATCCTAAGCCCTTCTTCGAAGCATCACTAAATACCACAAAAATCTCCCCATTTGTGGGTAAAGTGAGCACGAGTGCAGTGATAAGCCTCCTTTTTAACTCCTTGAAGATTTCTTCGCATTCATCACTCCTAGAAAACTTTACTCCCTTTCGAGTTAGCTTGGTAAGAGTGTTGGACAATCGTGAGAAATTTCTCACAAATCGTCGATAATATCCAGCTAACCCCAAGAAGCTACGGATATCAGTTACCGATGTTGGCCTCGGCCATCCCTCAATTGCATCTATTTTGGAGGGGTCCATAGATATCCCATTGCTTGTGATGATATGACCCAAGAATGAGATTTCCTTCAACCAAAACTCTCACTTGCTGTACTTTGCATAGAGCTTCTCCTTGCGCAAAGTCTCTAGTACAGTTTTTAAATGCTCCTCATGGTCCTCCTTGGTTTTGGAGTATATTAGAATATCATCTATAAAGACTACCACAAATTTGTCAAGGTAATCTCTAAAGACTCTATTCATCAAGTCCATGAATATTGCTGGAGCATTGGTGAGTCCGAAAGGCATTACTATGAATTCATAGTGCCCGTACCTTGTACGAAAAGCAGTCTTGGGGATATCTTCCTTCTTCACCCTTACTTGATAATATCCCGACTGCAAGTCGACCTTGGAGAAGTATTGTGCTCCACGCAGCTGATCAAACAAGTCATCGATTCTTGGGAGAGGATACTTGTTCTTTATCGTGATTTTGTTAAGTTCACGATAATCGATGCAAAGCTGCATTGACCCATCCTTCTTCTTGACGAAGAGGACTGGTGCACCCCATGGTGATGCACTTGGGCGTATATACCCTTTATCCAGATTCTCCTGTAGTTGTTTCTTCAGCTCTTCAAGCTCAACAACAGCTATTCTATATGGAGTCTTGGATATTGGTAGCACCCCAGGTATAAGTTCAATTGAGAACTCAACATCTCTTCTTGGAGGAAGACCAGGAAGTTCCTCGGGAAATGTTTCAGCGAATTCCCTCACAATAGGCATTTCTTCAAGGGTGGTTTCTTCCTTGGACTCAATCATATGAGCCAGATATGCGTGCTCATACGGTAGTAATATCCATGATTTAGATGATGGAGCTAAAGGAGATTCATCTTCTTCCTAACACTTGTAAAGAATCGGGGGTCGATTCTCCATATAAAGTGTGATTTCCCTCTCCCGACAATTTATGTTGGCTCTATATAAGGAAATCCAATCCATGCCAAGAATTGAATCAAATTCTACCAAAGGAAGTATGACGAGGTTCGCCGGGAAATTCAATCCACATATTATAACAGGGGAGGACTTATACTCATGGGATGCAATGATTTCCCCATTTGCCGTACTCACCGACATCTTTACTTCCATGATTTGTGGTGGTGCAGGGATTGTTCTACTAAACTTTTGAGATATAAAAGAATGCGTAGAACCTAAATCAAAAAGTACGTTTGCTATTCTTGAATGAATAACTAGCATACCTGTCACCACTTCATTGTCGGGGTTCACTTCGGCAGAAGTGATGGCAAAAGCTCTTCCTTGCTGTCTTGGAGGTTGTTGATTGCCTCCGATAACCCTTGGATTAGGGCACTGATTCACAAAATGACCCGGTTCTTTGCATTTGAAGCATTGAACAACGTGTTGGGGTTCGAACGGAGCGTTCCTCCCCTCCGTCGCAGCCGCGGGTCCTTCTTGCTGACAGTTAACAGCTAGGTGCCCTTCTCTTCCACACTTGAAGCATTTTCTTGTCCCCCTAAGGCAATTTCCAGGGTGCTTCTTTCCACACTTTTGGCAAGTGGGGTGCTGGAATTTCTTAGCGCCGTTGGATTTATCCATCAGACCACCAGCATTGAAGTCCACCTTCCGCTTCTTGTCCCCATGATTCCCCTGTGATTCTCCGATCTCCATTTCAACCTTGAGGGCACATCGGACAATTTCCTCATATCTGTCAAAGTCACGGATCGCTAATGCTTTCCGCAAGCTAGGCTTCCGCCCACCAAAGAAGCGGTCAACCTTTCATTCGGGGGTAACGGCAAAGCCGGAAGCGTATCGTGCAAGCCTTGTGAAGTTTGCCTCGTACGCTCCCACAGATTCCTCATCTTTATGCTTGAGGGAAAGGAACTCCCTTTCCATCTTACGACGGAGGGTGCGTGGAAAATATTTATCGAAAAACATCTTCCGGAATACCTTCCATTCCAAAGCCTCGATCTCCTCCTCAGGCTTCGTATTTTTGATCAACGTCCACCATTGATCAGCTTCACCCTCCATACGATAAGCCGCCAGGAGAACCTTCTCTTTTGTAGAGCATTGGAGGATGGAGAATATCTTTTCAATGGAGTTGATCCATTGTTCAGCAATCGTGGGATCGGATGATCCACTAAAAGTAGGAGGCCTTTGCCTCATGAAGCTTTCAATAGCGACTTGTTCTTTCTTAGGGGGGGTTGAACGTTCCTCTTGACCAGTGTTTCTATTCAAAACTTGAGTTAGCTGAGAGAGAAGCGTGACAAAGTTCGCGATTCATGCTCCCATTGGATTGGGCATCACATAAGTACATTCATCACACTGATCTTCACAACGGTTGTTAGCCCGAGTTCTCCTATTACCGGCCATTGGCTGGAATAAAAGGGAAGTTAGGGGTAACACATAAAGGGTAATCCAAAGAAAAAAGTTGATGACTTATAAATAAACTTTAATCTCTTTAACTCGTGATTCTATAAGATTCAATCCAGGTTTTTCATGATCTTCCTTCTAACATATATCCTTAGGGGCATTTTTCCCTTAATAAGGGTTCATACTAAGATTGTGAATTTATCAAAACATATCCCACGGGAGTGTCGTAACCAAGAGTTCAGCAAGGCCCGTTGTCGTGCACCAGTTCCTGTTCGAATCTAGCTCAAAGCGGTGTTTTCGGGTTTTACCCCCAGGATACATCTGTGCCAGAGCCGCCTCTACCTGCTCGTATCCAGACAGGGATGTATTTGTTTATAAACCACTTACTTAGTATTTACCAAAACCTAGGGATGTTTTTATGATGCTTAGTCTTGTATCTAAGGCTCTACTAGGGTTTCCTAATCCCAAAAATAACTAAACCTATCCTCTGATACCAACTATGACAACCCTGCTTTTATTACAACTTAAACATGCTTTATTACATAAAACTTCACTTGATCCAACAAAGAAGATCGAGAGGTTTAGTGTCTTTGGGGATTAGGATCATTACATAAAAACTTTAAACTTGAAATACAAAATCCTTATTGAAAACTTCCTTTACATGACCACTACATTCCTTCATACTTAGCATTGCATGGGATAACCTGAGGACATGCATAAGAAAAGGGTGAGCTATAAAGCCCAGTAAGGGAGTACACAATGAATAACATGAGGTGTACAATACATGTTAGGAAATAGGCATATCAATAGAGAATAATAGAAACATGAACATAAAGGCATGATAAAGCATGATAATCATAACATGGGAATGTGGCAACAACACTTAACATTGAATTAGCATGAGCCAAGGCTCATTGCACATGGAGCATTAGTAAACCCTCATTGCACTTGAAGCACGAGTAAACCCTCGTTGCACTTGAATTAGCATGAGTCAACACTCATTGCACATGACGTATCATGATACTATACTTTACCCAATGCATTGGATCGCTATAAAGGGTGCACCCTTCTTAAACATTTCATTTCGTGCATAAGTGTGCCACATGGATCATAAAACATGGATTCATAAAACATAATCATTTCTTCCACGATAAAGGAAAGTGGAATTCATACATGAATCTTTATAATCAATATGTAAATGTGCATAAAGGTGAATACCCTTGATGGAGAAATGGGCATGGTATTCACTACACAAAGACATTGGCTTAGAAAATCGGTGCGATTTCGGCAGCGTAACGGCGTGACATAAGAATTCATAAAAAAGGTTGATGAGAGAGAAATGGGTTCCTCATCATATTTACATGTAATGGACAGTAAAAAGATCATATATATACATGTCCCAACAATAGAAATGGAATTTAGATTTATGATACAAAAGTATTGCGTGAATGTAAAAGAAGAGAGAGAAGTTCCTTTCGGAATTTCGGCATAGTAACGGGTGTAAATGGGAGGAATTTAATGATAGAGAAAGGGGTCTCCCATCATTCAAACAATAATAGGGCAGTATGGGAGAGGTGAAAAACCATACCCCAACATTCATAATTGAAAATAAAAGGGCAATACAACTTAAATAAAATTGACAAAAATGAGAAAGGAAGAAAAACCCTTACTTGGAAGTGTGCTTCCAAAGGCTAGAGAGAGGCTTGTGAGAGGCTTCTTGGGAGCTTGGGGCACCTTGGGAGGATTATAGAGAGAGTAGGGCAGAGGTTGGACAAACTTCAAGGGCTTTGAGTGAGGAGGAAGTGGGAGCTTGGGTGGGTTTATATAGGAAAGGTGAGAGAATTCTTTATTATTTAGGTTTGGGACCCCTTATATTAAAATAATCCAAACCACAAACCATCCCATGGTATTTGCCCATGGTTTCTGGAAAAGGAAAGAGGAAAACAATATTTTACAAGGCCAAGGTCCGAACTTATTAAAAAATTAGGGTTGCTTATGTGGAGGTGAGTCACACTCCCATGGAAATTAATTTAAAAAGGCAAAGTGTTGAATAAGTCTTGAGGGCTCCATTAATGCTTTGAAAAGTGTGTCAAACAAACCCAAAACCTCATTATTTTAATGATAAAACACATATTGGACTAACATAAGGATTATGGTATTTTATTACATCACCATTGGGTCATTATGATGTCATAAAACACATTATATATTTAAATGGTATTTAATTTTTACCCAAAAATTTGACTGTCTTAGAAAATTATGAAAAATTCACCGTTGGATAATTTCGACGTCCTGATTCCAAAAATAATATTTATTTTATCTAAATAATTTTCTAAATATGTGAATTTTCACTTTTAAAATAAAAACCGACATTTATAAAAAATTCACGGGTTTTGACAGAAATGGATTTCAAACCTTAATAAAAATTTCAATTGCATTCATAAAATTATAAGATCATTTATATTTAATAAAAATTAATTTAATATTAATAATAATATTTTATTAAAATATTATTTAATTCCAAAATCCTTTAATTTAATAAAATATAATTCTTAATTAAATAATAACTAAAAACACCGTTTGTACTTTAAAAACTAATTACAATGTATCAAAAATGACTAGAAATTATATTCATTATTATATACAAAAATAATGAACATGAACATGGTGCTACTTATTTGTTACATAATCCCTTAAAATAGCCGCATAAGACCTAAGGGTAAGGTGTGCGATGGTGACAGACTCTTGGGGTATCTCGGATAACATCGCTCGAGTGGTAATCTCTATCAACTTCCATTTTTCCCGTAGACGATCACGTTCGAGCTTGACTTGATGAAGCTTAGCTTGGGCTTGGTCAAGGGCAAAGCCCAAAGACGCCACCTCCTTTCCGAGCTCCGACAAATGGGCTTCGTAAGGGGAAATTCTACTGGATGAGGCCATCGCTTCCTTTGTCTGAGTAGAAAATTGGTTCGTTAAAGCCTTATATTTAAACTACCCAGATGATCACTGTTCAACGGCTATAAAAGTAACGGTCACAAATCTTAACGTTAAACTAAAGAAGTTGACATCTTATAAAAACATTTTTTTTCATAAAGAAACATTTAATTGGATCAAGAGGGATTTTCCATTAATGAAATTTTGGGTCGTTACAGAGACACTTTAAGTTGTGTCAGCCACAACATGTGTCAGATTGAGGCAGGGTTTACTTATACAAGTCACATATGACCCCTGGATTGTTTTCTTAAATTATCAATAGAATCTGAATTCCTTTGTTTGGTTTTCCGTATGTCAGTTTTTGTATTTACTTAAAATGATGTCTTTTTGAAACAAAAGAGAGACACTTTGAGTGATTCCAGCCACACCGGCCCTCAAATTGAGGCGGGGTTAACTCGTACAAGTCAGATATGACCCACGTATTGTATTCCTTGTGTTTCAATAGAATCTGAATGCCTTTCATTGATTATTTGTATGTCAGTTGTTGTATTTACTTAAAATGATGTCATTTTCAAACAAAAGAGAAACACATTGAGTAGTTCCACCCACACCACAACTCAGATTGAGGAAAGGTTGACTCGTACATGTCACATATGACCCATGGATCTTTGTCCTAGCTTTTCAATAGAACATGAATGCATTTGGTCAGTTTTCCGAATGTTGTTTGTTGTTTTCACTTAAAATGATGTTCATTTTAAACAAATGAGAGACACGTGGAGTGGTTCTGGCCACACTGCGCTTCGGATTGAGGCGGGGTTGACTCGTACACATCACATATGACCAATGGATCGTTTCCTTATAGTTTCAAAATAATCCGAAAGTGTTTGGTGGGTTTTTAATATGTCAGTTGATGTTTTCACTTAAAATGATGTCCATTTTAAACAAAAGAGAGAATCTTTGAGTTGTGTCGGCCAAAACGTGCCTCAGATTGAGGAGGGGTTGACTCATACAAGTCAAAAATGACCCATGGATCATTTCCCAAATGTTTCAATAGAATTCGAATGCTTTTGGTCGGTATTATGTAAGTCAGTTGTTGTATTCACTTAAAATGATGTCCTTTTGAAACAAAAGAGAGAAAAATTTAGCGGTACCGGCCACACCGCACCTTGTATTAAGGCAGGGTTGACCCTTACACATCAAATATGGCCAATGGATCATTGTCCTAAATTTTCTACATAATCCGAATGCGTTTGATCGGTTTTCCGTATGTCAATTGTTGTTTTCACTTAAAATGATGTTCATTTTAAACAAAAGTGAGACACTTTGTGTTGTGTCCACCACACTGTGCATCGGATTGAATCAAGGTTGACTCATACAAATCAAATATAACCCATGGATCATTTTCTTAATGTATCAACAGAATACGAATGTGTTTGGTCGGTTTACCGTATGCCAGTTGTTGTTTTCACTTAAAATGATGCATGTTTTAAACAAAAGAGAGATACATTGAGTGCTATCGGCCACACCACCCCTCGTATTGAGGTGGGGTTGACTTGTACATGTCTACAATGACCCATTTATCCTTTTTCTAAAGTATCAACACAATCTGAATGCGATTGGTCGGTTTTCTGTATGCCAGTTGTTGTTTTCAATTAAAATCCTGTCCATTTCAAATACAATTGAGTCGGTTTGAGTAGTGCCGGCTACAACAACCCTCATATGGGGGCTGGGTTGACTCCTACAAGTCACATATGACCCATGGATCGTTTTCATATTGTTTCAACAGAATCTGAATGCCTTTGGTTGGTTTTCCGTATGTCAGATATTGTATTCACTTAAAATGAATTCATTTCGAAACAAAAGTGAGACACTTTTAGTGGTACCTGCCACACCACTTATCAGATTGAGGCGGGTGTGACTCTTACACCTCACATATGACTCATGTCTCGTTGTCCTAAATTTTCAACAGAATTTGAATGTGTTTGGTCAGTTTTTCGTATGTTAATTGTTGTTTTCACTTAAAATGATGTTCATTTTAAACAAAGAAGAGGCAGTTTGAGTTGTGTCAGCCACACTGTGCCTCTGATTGAGGAAGGGTTGACTCGTACAAGTCATATATGATCAATTTATTGTTGGCCTAATGTTTCAACAAAATCCGAATTCCTTTGGTTGGTTTTCCATATGTCAGTTTTTGTGTTCACTTAAAATGATGTCCTTTTGAAACAAAAGAGAGACATATTGAGTGGTGCCGGCTAGACCGCGCCATTGATTTAGGTGGGGATGACTCTTACACGTCAAATATCACCCATCAAACATTTTTCCGAAATTTTCAACCGAATATTAATGCGTTTGGTCAGTTTTCCGTATGTCAACTGTTGTTTTCACTTAAGATGATTTTCATTTACAAAAAAGTGAGACACTTTGAGTTGTGTCGGCCTCACTATGCCTCGGATTGAGGCAGGGTTGACACTTACACATCACAAATGACCCATGGATCGTTTTCATAATGTATCAACACAATACGAATGTGTTTGGTCGGTTTTACGTATTCCAGTTGTTGTTTTCAATTAAAATGATGTTCATTTTAAAAAAAGTGAGACACTTTGAGTTGTTGCGGCCACACCGTGTGTCGGATTGAGCCGTGGTTGACTCGTACAAGTCACATATGACCCATGAACCATTATCCTAAAGTATAATTATAATAATAATGCCTTTGGTTGGTTTTCTATATGTCAGTTGTTGTATTCACTTAAAATGATGTCCTTTTGAATCAAAAGAGAGTCACTTTGAGTGGTCTCGGCCACACCGCCCCTCGGATTGAGGCAGGGTTGACTCTTACACATTAAATATGACCCATGGATCATTGTACTAAATTTTCAATAGAATATGAATGTGTTTGGTTGGTTTTCCATATGACAATTTTTGTTTTCACTTAAAATGATGTTCATTTTACCCAAAAGAGAGAGACTTTGAGTGGTGTCAGCCACACTGTTCTTCGTATTGAGGCGAGGATTACTCTTACAAAACACATATGACCCATGTATTGTTTTCTTAATGTTCCAACAGAAACTGAATTCATTTGGTCATTTTCCCATCTATTAGTTGTTGTTTTCACTTAAAATGATGTCCATTTTAAACAATAGACAGACACATTGAGTGGTGTCGGTCACAGCACACCTCAAATTGAGATGGGGATGACTCATACACATCACAAATGACCCATGGATAATTTTCCTAATGTATAAACACAATCTGAATGAATTTTGTCAGTTTTCTGTATGCCAGTTGTTGTTCTCACTTAAAATCCTATCCATTTCGAATAAAAGTGGGGCAGTTTGAGTTGTGTCGGCCACACCTGCCCTCGAATTGAGGCGGGGTTGACTCTTAAAAGTCACATACGACCCATGGATCATTTTTCATAAATTTTAAATTGAATTCTAATTCTTTTGGTTGGATTTCCGCATGTCAGTTGTTGTATTTACTTAAAATGATGTCCTTTTGAAACAAAAGAGATACAATTTTAGTGGTTCCGACCACACCACACCATAGATTAAAGTTGGGTTGACTTGTACACATCACATATGACTCATGGATCATTTACTAAACATTAAACCGAATAAAAATGTGTTTTGTCAGGATTCTGTATGTCAATTGTTGTTTTCACTTGAAATGTTGTTCATTTTAAACAAAGGAGAAGAACTTTGAGTTTTTTCAGCCACACCGTGCCTTGGATTGAGGCGGGGTTGACTCATACAAGTCACAAATGACCTATGGATTGTTTTCCTAGTGTTTCAATAGAATCTGAATGTCTTTGGTCAGTTTTCCATTTGTTAGTTGTTGTATTCACTTAAAATGATGTCCTTTCGAAACAAAAGAGAGACACTTGGAGTGGTGCCGACCAAACAGTGCCTCTGATTGAGGTAGGGTTGACTCATACACATCACATTGACCCATGTATCATTGACATAAATTTTCAATAGAATCCAAATGTGTTTGGTTGGTTTTCTGTATGTCAATTGTTGTTTTCACTTAAAATGATGTTCATTTTAAACAAAATAGAGACACTTTGAGTTGTTTCGGTCTCACTGTGCCTCAGATTGAGGCAAGTTTGACACGTACACGTCACAAATGACCCTTGGATTGTTTTCCTAAATTATAAAAGAAATTCGAATGCGTTTGGTTGTTTTTCTGTATGCCAGTTGTTGTTTTCACTTGTAATGATGTTCATTTTAGAAAAAGGAGAGAAACGTTGAGTTGTGTCGGCCACACCTTGCGTCGGATTGAGGCGGGGTTGACTCGTAAAAGTAACATATGACCCACAGTTCGTTTTCGTAATGTTTCAATATAATCTGAATGCCTTTGGTCAGTTTTCTGTATGTCAGTTGTTGTATTCACTTAAAATGATATCCTTTTGAATAAAAAGAGAGATACATTGAGTGGTTTCGGCTACACCACCCCTCGGATTGAGGTGAGGATGACTCGTGCACATCACATATGACTCATAGATTGTTGTCCAAAATTTTCAACATAATCTGAGTGTGTTTGGATGGTTTTCTATATGTCATGTTTTGTTTTAACTTAAAATGATGTTCATTTTAAACAAAAGAGAGACACTTTGAGTTGTGTCGGCCACACTGTTCTTCATATTGAGGTGGGGATGACTCGTACAATCACATATGACCCAGATATCGTTTTTTTAATGTTTCAATAGAATCTAAATGTGTTTGGTCATTTTTTCGTATGTCAGTTGTTGTTTTCACAGAAAATGATGTCCATTTAAAACAAAATGCAGACACTTTGAGTGGTGTCGGCCACACCACACCTCATATTTAGGCAGAGTTGACTCTTACACATCACAAAAGACCCATGGATCTTTTTTAATAACGTATCAACACAATCCTAATGTATTTGGTCAGTTTTCTGTATGCCAGTTGTCGTTTTCACTTAAAATCATGTCCATTTCAAATAAAATTGAGACAATTTGAGTGGTGTCAGCCACACCGGCCCTCAGATTGAGGTGAAGTTGACTTTTACAAGTCACATATGACCCATGGATCGTTGTCCTAAAGTTTCAACAGAATATGAATGCCTTTGGTCGGTTTTATGAATGTTAGTTGTTGTATTAACTTAAAAGGATGTCCTTTTGAAACAAAAGAGAGACACTTTGAGTGGTTTCGGCCACACCATTATTTGTATTGAGGTGGGGTTGACTTGTACAAGTTACATATGACCCATGGATCATTGTCCTAATTTTTCAACAGAATCGGAATGTGTTTGGTCTGTTTTCCATATGACGATTTTGGTTTTCACTTAAAATTATTTTCAGTTTAAACAAAAGAGAGACACTATAAATGGTTTCGGCCACACCTCTCTTCTGATTGAGGTGGGGTTGACTCGTACATGACACATATGACCCATGGATCGTTGTCTTAAATTTTTAACAGAATATGAAAGAGTTTGGTCAGTTTTCCATATGTGAGTTGTTGTTTTCAGTTATAATGATGTCCATTTTAAACAAAAGAGAGACACTTTGAGTGGTGTCGGCCAAACCGTACCTCGGATTGAGGCAGGGTTGGTGCAGGGAAAAATCACGAAATTACCACGGCATGACCGCAGTGTGACCGCGATGTGTTGGCCCGGTCCATCAACATCCGCGGGGCATCATCTTTCAGCTAGGAGCGAAGGTAGCGGGAGGAGGTGGGGCAACATTCCGTTCGTCGCGTCCATCACCATTAACTATTAGTGGGTAATGTATCTAAAACAATATCTTGGTATTATACATCAAATTATGATAGGACTGCGAACCACCAGGAGGTGTTGTCCAAGAGCAGGGCCATGTCACGGCATTACCGCGGCGTGACCATGGCGTGACCGCAGCATGACTGGTGCGTGACCGCGGCAGGACTGCAGCGTGACCGCGACGTGACCGTGGCGTGACCGTGGCATAACCGCGGCGTGAACACTGCGTGACCTCGGCATGACTGCGGCGTTTTGGCCCAGTTTGGCGACATCCGTGTGGCAGAATCTTCCGGCCATGAGTGAAGGTAGTAGGCGGACGTGGGGAAACATTCCGGTCTTCGCCTCCCTCCCCATTAACTATGGGTGACTAATGTATCTACAACTCCATCTAGGTATCATACATTTAATTCAGATAGGACTAAGAACCGCCGCGGGGTGTCTTCTTGGAGGAGGGCCAAATCACGGCGTGACCGCGGCATGACCACGGCATGACCGCGGCATGACCATGTCATGACCGCGGCGTGACCACGGTGTGTTGGCCCGGTCCATCGACATATGCGGGGAAGCATATTCTAGCCAGGAGTGAAGGGAGCAAGAGGAAGCATGGAAACATTCAAGTCATCGCCTCCCTCCCCATTAACTATGGGTGGGTAATGTATCTATAACTCTATCGATGTATCATACATCAAATTCCAATAGGACTGCGAACCGCCGCGAGGTGTCCACCTGGAGCAGGGCCAAATCACAATGTGACCACGGCGTGACCGTGGCATGACTGCGGCATGACCACAGCGTGTTGGACCAGTCCAGCAACATCTGCGGGGCAGCATCATCCGCCTAGGATTCCAAATAAATCCTATGTAGTTGTCCTTCACATTAAAGAAACTGATTTTCTGTTATAAAAAACAGACTCTTGATTCGGGATTGTGGTATAATAAAGATATATATTTTATATTTGTTGTTTTTAAAAGTGGTTTTATTATAAAAACTTGACTTTATTTAACAAATGAAACAATTATATTAACGAAAACTTATTCAAGATATGAAATTCAATATAATTAATCATAATTAAGATAGAAGCTAAATTCAATATAATGATTTCTTAAATTAAAGAGGCTACGAGAGAGACTCTACCTCAAGGTGGAACCTAGCCGTACACTTTGGCTCTTGGAGCTTTCTAACTCAAAGCTGCTGCTCGGCCACTGGGTATATGCACCTTTACACACAAGCAAGGAAACCTAGCCTCTATGAAGACACCATCATGGCCATTATCATGTGCAAGGGGATCATTACACGTATACTTATATTCATATAACAGTCTCTAATCACCTGCATATGCATTTTTATATATATACATGGGCACACCTAGCCTCATACATGTATGATCATTGCCATGGTTGACTATACACATAACTGGGGAACCCACATAAATATACTTACTTACCTGTGCATAAGCAGGTGAGTCACCCTTGACTTGGTCAGTCGAAACCAACGACCAGGGATCAACACACTACACAATGGATATTAAGAATCTTAAAACACATAAGGGACCCTACATAACTAGTGAAAAACCAACCACCAACATTAAAGCCTTACCTCTATTGGGAAGAACCAAATCTACCTGAACAAACACAAAACAATCCACCACACTACAAAAAACATAATATGGAGTCAAAAACATTGAATCCACAAATTATATGAGGTGCGGGACAAGTATTAATCACAGAATCTTACCTCGGATCAAAGCCAACAGACTGAAACAATCTGAACCACTTCTGGCCTCCTTCATAAAATATAACTACTCCATGTCCATAGAAACCAGTAAAAGAACTATGTGGCCAATTCGAAAAACAAAGTAAAATAAAAACTAAACTAAAACATACCTCTCTCCGGTGACTATACATGTCACCGCCCAACATATAAGAACCACAATGCCACATGGGTCAAATCATGTTCCTGAAGCATGGGGGAAACAAATCCATATTTCAAAATGATACTATAAAAAAGTACATTCCTATTAATTAAAAATTAATAATCCTATAAATGGTATATAATTACTTTGGCTCGAGTTTTAGCTTATTTTGGTTTTGTACAATACAAGTTTGTTTGGGAAATTTCCTGGCTACACCAATACTAAAGGGTCAAGATAGGTTGTGGTGTAATGATATTGTGGAATGGGAGGACAAAATCATTATTATAAGTGATTCCAACTAATCTTAATTGACCAAAACTTCCCAGATGATCTTAAACAAGAAAGTTATTGAGATCTCTAAGATATTGAGTTGGAAAAATTGTTAGTGATGGAATATGAATCAACATTCACTAATCTAGTAAGTATATGTCAAATCATATGATTAATATAAAGAAAAAGGCATGAAGATTTGTGATGAAGCTATGACTAATGAAGTGATCATGGTCCAGTCTTCTGATTTTTCTCACCTATATATTTGTGGTTAGTATTATGTATTGGGTAAATATAGGTTTACATGAACATGGAAGGGGAGTTATTTAATTCCTCATTCAGGTGGATGGAATACATCATTTATCTATTATAAGATAAAGTAAAATCACCTCATGGGGTGATCAACAATTACATAAATTAATTGTTTCTTTAAATAAGAATTCATATGTATATAAAGAGAGAATTAAGTGCCTCGATAGACCCAGAAACACTAACATGATTATTCGATCATAGATTTCCAAGGGATTGATTATATCTATGGTCCCTGGGAATCATGGAGTCTAAGGGTGATAAATGAAATTAAATAGATTAACATATTAGACCTATAGATATGGTGTTCACAAGACGCCAAGGTTTAGATAAAATTATTTAGTTATTATATGGAAATGAAATCACCCTTTCACTAGGTCACCATGTGGATAAGATGTCAATTGGGATATGAGTGGTATAACATATGTCTTATAATTTGGATTATATGTGTATAGACTGGATGAGGGTTTAGATCAAGTAAAATATTCCTAAGAGGATTGGGCCTTATGGTGATAGATGTGGAAATTGTACATATAGTGTTCGATGAAGAAATATTTATGAGGTTGGATTGTCCCTTATCTAGGTATCATACATCGAATTCCGACAGGACTGCGAACCGCCACATTCGGTCATCCTGGAGTAGGTGAAAATCACGGCGAGACCACGGCGTGACCGCAGCGTGACCATGGGTTGACCACGGTGTGACCCCTGCGTGACCGCGGCGTGACCGCAGCGTGACCGCGGCGTGACCGCGGCATGACCGCAGTGTGACCGCGGTGTGACCGTGGCGTGACCACAGTGTAACCGCAGCCTGACCGTGGCGTGACCGCGGAGTGACCGCGGCGTGACCACGGCCTGACCGCGGCAGGACCACAGCGTGTTGGCCCGGTTTAGTGACATTTGTGAGGAATCATCTTCTGGCCAGGAGTGAAGGGAGCGTGAGGAGGAGGGGAAGCATTTAGGTCGTCGCCTCCCTCAAGGGGGAAACAGTTCCATTTAAGAACCACACCGCCCCATGGGTCAATTCATGTTCCTGCAAGCATGGGGGAAACAGTTCCATTTAATGATCTTTTAATTTTTCATTATGTTCATTATATAGCACGTTGTTGGAAACACCAAACTAGTACACTTATCCATTTAATATACACCTATGCTACATTAGTTGAGTTGAATATTGTGCACATAACCCTACTAGAACCTCGTGGTGTTTCACCGCGATCCGAGATCGACTACAAAACCATGCATATATTTAAGCAGTCAAACATCACAAAATCCCAAACCAAATTTAAGAATCAATTCTAATAGGAGATGAGGTATTGAAGGAATTAGAGGGCCTTATCTGAGGTTCAATGTTGTTGGGTTCCCCAATTCCATCACATTCTATAACAAATGGGGCCAATGATTAAAATGGATAGAAAATAATGACAGAGAAGAATTCATTAGCTAAATTTGTTGTCTGGAAGTTTTTTTAATGAGTTAATGAAATTAAAGACAATGACATCCCAAGTCATCCAATGTCCTATTTCTTCAACCCTATAAATTAGGGTTATAATCAAACCTGAGTTCTAACAATCTAACTGGACTCGCTCGATAAATACTTGAATTCGGTTAAGATTTTTTCAAGCTCAAGATGCGAGTAGTGAAATAGAACTCAGCGTTATAATAACACAATCAAGTCGGTCGCAAAGTCTAATCGATCATCTAATATTTTAACATGTTATTTTTATTCAATATATCTGTATTTAATTTCAAGATCGAGCTCGAATTCATGAAAGATCTTATAATTAAAATTATGATAAGACATCTTAATCAAAACACGTCGAGCATAATTCAGTAGCTTGATGAGGCTCGGGGTCAAGCCAGTAAATTAATACTCGATCGAGCACTGAGTATAATAAAACTATTTCATTTCACTATAACTCAAACATTAAATTATTTTCCATTCCATTTTATAAAATATCTCAAACATAAATGTAGGTAATATGGGATTTATGGAGAAAAACCCATAAACAGTGCATGTCCATCTATGTGACATGTGAGGAATCTATCCACTGCATCCCTAGTGAGTTTAGAGGGTTCTATCCCACAAGGAAAACTGTTGAGTTTCTGTAGCATCCTGGAGCTCTGCACACAATATCCCATCTTCAGGGACACCTATCGTGGCCTATAATGATTATTGCAGATATAACATAAATGATCATTACAGATTAAACAACCCAAATACAATAACTAATTCATAGTTTTATAGCAGAAAAAATGTTGATACTAAAAATATAGCGAAAAAGAAGACATTGCAGCCATTACAGTAGTACTAATAGAAGAAGAAGCTCCCCAAAGCCAAGGTTGAGACCTCCCAATCAGATAAAGCTGAAAGCCACCTAGATTATACTCCACCATAGCTACACTATCTCTTGGGGGAAGGGTTCAGCCCCGACAATATTATTTCCCTGGGGGGAGGAGAGGGAGCCGAGAGAGGGGGATATCCTGCGGGGTGTTCGGTCGTGGGGGGTCTCGCACGTGACTGGAGAGAGGGGAGGGGGATGTTGGAGGAGGACATTGAGCTCAGATGTCGCCAAGAGTGGGAGACGAGAGGGTAGAGGGGAATATCTCCAGGATCCAAGAGGGGAGGGGGACAAAGTCTTTGGAGAAGGAGCTGAGAGGGGAAGGATAAAATTGCTAGAGGAGAGGGTGGGGTGCTAGGAGGCAAAGGACGAGGCCGGTAGGAGGTCGATGTTGGGGATGGGAGGAGCGTGCAGGGTTGAAATGTCTCAAGGGAGGAAGACCTAATTTTGGTCTAATATTTCCCAACCGTTAATAAAAACTGTGGGTAATACATATCTTTACCAACAGTTGTATTAAACCATTGGGAAAACCCCCAATAAAATAGCATTTGCCAATGGTTCTAGTAAACCATTGGCACAGGTTCTTCTTCCCAACAGGTTTTCTAAACCATTGGGAACAAAGTGTTGGTATATGATCTTTTTCCAGTAGTATATCAACTTGAATATTACATGGAGACACTACTACTCAGTATCCATTTTTTACATAAAAAAATCTGAAAAATAAACATGTCTACTTCCATGTTTTAGACAAAAAGACTTTTCCTTGACCCCATCCTTGACAATTATTCCTCTTTAGGTCCGGTGGAAAATATTCTAAAAACATGGGATGAGAATGAAAATGTAGAGACCCGAAGCATGACATACATGGACATTACATTTCTTTTGTGGAATACTTAGTACGTAACAAAAACACACACACAAGGATCATAATAGTTTAGTATCTTTGGAAACTCGGAATATAATCTTCTAATCGTGGTGAAAGATCTTCAACATCTCCCATAAAGATCTTACTTTTTTTACCGAAAACCTTTCTTTATTTCCTAGGGAAAAGAAAACATAAAAGGGTGAGATCAAATTCTCATTAAGGGTAAACAAAAGAAATATCAATCACATCATATTCATAAGAACATAACATTTTGGAAATCTTAACCTGAAAAAGAGAGCATAATTTCACTCTTAGTAGTGAAATGAAATCCCATTTAATCATAACTTAAAACATGAAACTTTGTGGCATACACAAATAATCATAGAGAATAATTTCTTATTAGTCAGGACTCATTGCCAATACTATCTTAGTGGACAAAGTCCATTTCTGAACGGAGTTCACTCCTCGTTTCAGTCCTGTTTTACTGAACCGATATAACCAGCCGTTCCAGCCATGTCTATCTCATGAGATATAAAATCATTACACAATGCATTGGAAGGAGATATAGGTCCCACCCATCTTATAATGATACCATTCTTATGTGTGCCACAAAATCATAAATCATACATCATTGCATAACCCATGTAGTAAAAATGGGATTCTTAAACAACATGAAATCATAAAAAAATTAATATAAGATAAATGGATTCATAAAAATATTTCCATCACAACATAATCAAATCCATGTAATAATAGGGATAGAAATAGAACCCTATATTATCTTAGATGGAAAATAACTTTGATAAAACACTTGAACTCCATTCTTGAGGAAAATATCCTTTCTACTTCAAAAACACTTTTCCTTTCTTAACATGTCATACAATTATAAACTAAAATAAGTTGATTAAAAATAAACTTGAAAACTTGTGGAGGAAGCTTGTTGGAAATAATGTTTTAAAAATCCATTCATGCCGTATAAGTTAAAAAAAACATTCTTCTCGTACTTTTGTCAGAAAAGTCAAAAAGCACCTCGTATGAAAAATGACAAAAGATTCCTCTCATATCTTTTACTAAAAACTCACCGAAGGGTAAATTTGGATTTAAAAAATTGTAGGTGGATGGAAATAATATTAAATATTTAGGAAACATGGATGTGGATGATAAAATACACCCTAGTAAATACTAAAATATAAAAAATCTCGGATAAAAATGTGATTGTGATATTTCCCTTACCTTTGGTCCGATTTGCTTCGTAAGTGTCCGAACCTCTTGTATAATGATTTAAATAATGTAATATACTTATTCCAGAATCATACTCATTGTTATGATATCATATATGGTTCACTTATAACTTTATATTACCCGTTCTTTTGTAAATTCCATGTTAAAGAGCGTTTTGGGTAAAATTGTTTCATTTGTCGTCCGTGTTTTGACTTTAAATTATTCATATTTTCACTTAGATAATGAATACTTAATTCCATAATATAAAACATTATTTATATATAACATATATTCAGAATATACATATATATAATAAATCAGTAAATGGAAATAAATACACCGTTCATGGAGACGGTAGGCCGTATGTACGCATGATGACTGTTTTCATTTCCTTATTGAGTTGAATGGAATTAAGTAGATGACATACATATATATAAAAATAAATCCATTATCATTATTATGTCATATATTTCATGATTACTTATTATATATACATTATAATCATTCATGAATGGTTAACATGGAAAATGAATCTCTTCGCGTCGTGGAGACGGTAGTCCGTACGTACGCACGAGTGATGATATCATTCTCATGATCGTGGGACTGTATTAGAGTGTATGTATACTATTTCAGAATTAATATCACATTAAAATAATCATATATAGTTATTATTTACACAATTATACCCTTCCAAGTAAGGTGGTGGTGGAAAATAGATTACACCACGGCGTGGAGACGGTATTCTGTATGTACGCACGCGCGATAATTTCATTTTCCGTAGGATGGTCAGATGGTGAAATAGGGTTGTTTCATACATATAATAAAATATCAGTATATGAGTGATACTGATGTTATTACTTCATAATGAAACATCTAAAGAAGAAGAAGTGGAAGAAAAAATAAAGATGAAAGAATCGGTAACGGACATTACCTCTTCTTTAAAGTGCTTCTTTGAGACTTCCTTTTAGGGCACTAAAATTGGTCTATTAAGAAGACCAGGACCTCTAGTATATCTCTAGGGAAGTGGAGATGAGAAATTTTCAGGGGTTGGCCGAGCTTGAAGGCTCAAATTGGTGTGAGGAGGAGAGGGAGGAGGTGCCCTTTTATAAGGGAGGAGAGGGGCTTCTTTGGAAAAACTAAAACTATTTTTTTATTATAAAGTCAAATTCGGTTATTAATAGTTCCAAATTGATTTATTTCGAAGCTAAAGTGGGGATGGGTCGATATAATCTCATCCAATAGAATTTAGACAAGTTTAGGTTCCTATTCTAACCTTATCATTTAAATTTAACATTAAGTTAAATAATTTTACTTTTACCGTGTCTTCTTGTGTTCTTATACTATAAGGTTAATAAACATACAATAAGAAGCCAAACGAACCCCAAGTTGTTTATTATTAATATATATAACCTTATATAAGTCATTTGGATGAACCTTATATTTTTAGGATTAAAATTACAATTAATAATATAATATTTGTTTTAAAAATTATTTTATGTCAATTTTGACACTATTTAGTAATTGATTTTTGTGAAAATCATAACAGAATGATTAGTTCGTGAAAAGTTAATTAAATCAATACTAACATGTAATATTAACCTATAAAATTATTTTAATTTATAAAATGTCTTAAATTACATTTATTTGTCTATTTATAACATCAACTATGTCAATATTTCATTAATATGATAATTACTGCATCATCTTTGTGTCATAATAAATGATAATTATTTAATCCCTAAAAATTATAAATAAATTCCTATGATGTAGATAATTGTATTAGATTTCGGGAGACTATTCATGTTCGAATATTCATGATGTTTATCACTAATGTAAAATTATTATACTTATAAGATTTAATAAAGTGACCTCTTGTCACATTCTTTGGTTTTAATAATAATTAAATTATTTTCATGGACAAAAGACCATTAAATGAATCTAATCCGACCCTTAGGTGATATGGGTCGTCTTTTAGTCATCCAATAATATTTTTCCAAGTTTTATGGTAATTTTATAATCTTATATTTACCCTTAATTACCCGATTTACTTTTAACTGTAGTAAATAAAATTTACCGTAGTTACTATTCACAATGCCCAAAAATAAGAAGTAGCTTGTTAACATAATTTGGACCCACTAATTCCAAATATGGAATCCTTTTTTCCAAATTCAATACACAAAAGTTTCAGAAATTAAATTAAAATTAATCTCTTTGTCGAATGAAAATGGGTTTTTCTTTAAAACATTGCAAAAGATTGAATTAATTTAACCTACGAATTCAAGGTAAAATCAATGCTAATGACATACATTATATTAAATGGTAAAACTTTATTCTATTTATACTTTAAAACCATTCAATATTATAATTTAACCACATAAGATATTATGATGAAAAAAGTTGTTTTTAATTAAAATATAGCATGTTTTTACTATTCATTAAAATATAAAAGTCATCAGAATAAAATGAAAAATTTATCCAAAGTAAATTTTTATTTCATGATTCCAAAGAATAATTTTATTTTGTCAAATGGAACTTATAAACATTTCAAAAGCTAGATTTAATGTGGGTGCTCCATCAAAAGGTTGCAAAACTATATTTTTTTAAAAATACTTATTTTACTCGAAATATTTATTTTGTTCTTATAACATGTTCTAGAAAATGTGTAAGATGAATAATAATGTTATAAAATTCAAAATTAGTAAATACTATTAATAACGGCTAGTTCATAATAATATTATAATAATATATCGTTGTTTAGTAACACCTGGTATTGCATACAACACACGCTATCGAGGAGGGTCGCGATTGCGTGTAATACCAGCCATGTCAGGGTTTCATGTTGTGCAAGAATCCTTCATTGTTTCGTATAACAGAATCCAACCATATTTCATTAATACATTGAATATATATATATATATATACTCAATGTTGCGTAGAATAACTGTTATCAAAATTGTGTGTAACACGATCCAAGAATAGTGTTGCGTATACTGCAAACTAATACGGTGTTGCGTATAGCGCAAGGTAATCTTGGTGTAGCATAAAAAACAAGAAATTAATGAAATTAAAAGAATATTTTTCATAAAATCTCTGGGTGTTACATTCTACCCCCTTAAAATGAATTTCCCCCTCGAAATTCGTCGGGTTTATAAATTGTTTACTAGTTGAAAGTTTGTTTAATAGAAACACACATCGTAAAAAGGAATACCAAAACATGGATTTTAAAAACTAAAGTATGAAATGTAACGGTTACCCAAATTAACTCATCACAGGGTTTCCACGTAGGAGAACATAGGTGAAAATATGGATATGGAAGAAAAAATCTAACCATCAAGTTCTGATGGAGAGTGGTAAAGAACATGGCTATGAAAAATCCAACAATCACAAAGCTATTGATTTGTGATGATCTAAGGTCCCATCTGATTAATCAGATATAAGGGAACTAGGACAAATCTTTTGGTTTTCAAGATCATATCCCTAAATTGGATGAATTAAAAGAAATACTTGCATGATTTTGGTACAATCTCACTGTTGTTCGTGAATTGAACAATTTCCACTTCATCTCTTAATGAAATGAAGTTGAATTTTTTTCGTGATTTGTTAGCGGATCATGTGATAGAATGATGGGTCATTCCATCTCTTTTAAACAAATGGTTAGAAAAAGTTATAATTCCATCTTATGGTTAGATTAATCATATATGGTTCCAAAAATTAACTTATACTTCATATATCATAACGCTTAATAAAATAAAACTAGTTTCTACTAACCAGGGACTTCCTGTAGGCCAGTGGTAGGCGATAAAGGCCAGTCGCACTTCGGTTGTGGGTTCGATTCCCACAGCCATGTCCAACGCGATGGGCTATCACCCATCCTGCAGGTTGTCCATTTTCTAAAGCTATATTACTATAACATCCCATCAACAATATAAAAAAATTATCCTTAAACAATACTAACTTATGTCTAACATAATCCATTCCAATATTTCGGCGTATCTAAAATACTTCGGTCCAAGCTCATAGTATAAAGAAAATGATTACTTGAAATGTCACATAACAATCACGTGAATTCCATCATTTATCCCCCATATATCTTGTTGGTCACCTTCCATTCATGTGAATACCTTAATCATGTATTCTCTTTAAAAATGAATACCCATTGAACCATAGTGAAAAAATGAATGCAGTTAAAAGTTAACACTTTCCACATACCACAATCCTCAAAATTCTATATACTCAAACCATGATATCACTTAGTCCTTATATCAATCATGAGCTCATGAATACAATCCAACATCTCATTATCTTCTTATCCCTTCATTATGTGCATATGATTTACCTTCCAAAAATATATGAATAACCTTTCACGGTTACTGGTACCATTAATCATACACTTTAAAAACATAAGGAATGACAACAGTGTAACAATCCTTAGATGTCTCTTTATTCCATAGTTCCATGAGATTACTTATACAACATTACACTTTATAAACATGTAATCATTCCACTGCCTTCTTAAACCATTGACCGAGCTTCAACAATTATTTCATCTCACATATCATTTTTAGTCTCTTCATCATCATCAACATAAATATTACCCATACAATCATACTGATTCTCTTCATGAGACTTTCCCTTAGGGCATTGGTTTTCATAATGCCTGTACATTCCACATTTAAAACATTTAACCATTGTTGATGTCATAGCAATACCATTATCCTCATCCATGGTGTTAACTCAACCATTTCCTTTGCACTTACTGGATTTATGTCCTTCTTTTCCACAACAAAAGAATCTTCTAGTTCCTTTGAAATATTCTCCTTGATGCCTCTTCCCACATGATTTACATAGGGGAAATTGAACTTTCATTCCTCTATGATCATCATGAAACTGCATCTTTCTCTTATTATCTCAGTCGGGAAACATACCAAAGTTGAGATTATTGATCATATTGTGAGACTAATGATTAGGCATAATAACGATGTTTGGACTTCCAAATACCGTTTCATTTGGTTTCTCATGAAAAATATCATTCCACTATCTGTCATATCCTCTATTATCGTGAATCTTCCTGTTTCCGGCCATTTTCTAAAACCCAAAAAGAATAGTGTGAGAGGTAAAAATCATGCTAGGGAAAACAACATATTAAAGGGGGAGTACCGTCCACATCTAACATATTAGATTAAATTCTATGATCGTTAGCGCAATTCTAGGACTATAACCTATACATATACTTATCCTTAGGGACATCCCTAGACATACCTTAGAAATATCTCTAGGGATCTCACTAACGTTTTCGCATCCTAGTTTCCAAAGGTTAACTAAACCTTTCCTCTAATACCAACTGTAGAGACCCTAAGCTTGACGTACATAGACATTATATTACTTTTGCGGAATAATTAGTACATAACAAAAACACACACACAAGGATCGTAATAGTTTAGTGTCTTTGGAAACTTGGAATATAATCTTCTAATCGTGGTGAAAGATCTTCAACATCTCCAATAAAGATCTATCTTTTTTTACCTAAAACCTTTATTTATATCCTGGGGAAAAGAAAACATAAAAGGGTGAGCTCAAATGCCTAGTAAGGGTAAAAAAAAAGAAATATCAATCACATCATATTCATAAGAACAAAACATTTTGGAAATCTTAACATGCAAAAGAGAGCATAATTTCATAACATGGGATAAATCATAGTAGTGAAATGAAATCCCAGTAATCATAACATAAAACATTAATCTTTGTGGCATACACACATAATCATATAGAATCATTTCTTATTAGTCAAGACTCATTTCCAAGACTATCTTAGTGGACAAAGTCCATTTCTGAACCGAGTTCACTCCTCGTTTCAGTCCTATTTTGCTAAACCAGTATAACCTGCCATTCCATCCATGTCTATCTCATGAGATATAAAATCTTTACCCAATGCATTGGACGGATATATAGGTCCCACCCATCTCATAATGATACCATTCTTATGTGTGCCACAAAATCATAAATCATACATCATTGCATAACCCATGTAGTAAAAATGGGATTCTTAAACAACATGACATCATAAAACAATTCATATAAGATAAAGGAATTCATAAAAATATTTCCATAACAACATAATCAAATCCATGTAATAATAGGGATAGAAACAGAACCCAATATTATCTTATATGGAAAATAATTTTGATAAGACACTTGAACTCCATTATTGAGGAAAATATCCTTTCTACTTCAAAAACACTTTTCCTTTCTTAACATGTCATACAATTCTAAACTAAAAGAATTTGATTAAAAATAAACTTGATAACTTTTAAATGAAGCTTCTTGGAAATAATGTTTTAAAAATCCATTCATGTCGTATAAGTTAAAAAAACATTCTTCTCGTACTTTTGTCGGAAAAGTCAAAAAGTACCTCGTACGGAAAACGACAAAAGAATCCTTTCATATCATTTAATAATAACTCACCGAAGGGTAAAATTGGATTTAAACAATTTTAGGTGGATGGAAATAATATTAAATATTGAGGAAACATGGATGTGGATGATAAAATACACCCCAGTAAACACTGAAGTATAAACAATCTCGGATAAAAATGAGATTGTGATATTTCCATTACCTTAGGTCCGATTTGCCTCATAAGTGTTTAAACCTCCTGTATAATGATTTAAATAATGTCATTGACTTATTCCAGAATCATAATCATTGTTATAATATCATATATGGTTCACTTATAACTATATATTACCCGTTTTTTGTAAATTCCATGTTAAAGAGCGTTTTGGGTAAAATTGTTTCATTTGTCTTCCATGTTTTGACTTGTAATTATTCATATGATTACATATATCATGATTACTTAATTAAATAAAATAAAACATTATTTATATATAATATATATTCAGAATATTCATATATATAATAAATCAATAAATGGAATGAAATACACCGTTCATGGAGACGGTAGGCCGTACGTACGCATGAACGCTGTTTTCGTTTCCTTATTGAGTTGAATGGAATTAAATAGATAACATAAATATATAGACAAATAAATACAGTATCATTATTATGTCATATAATCCATGATTACTTATTATATATACTCTATAATCATTAATGAATGGTTAATGTGGAGAATGAATCTCATCCCGTCGTGGAGATGGTAGTCCGTACGTACGCACAGGCGATGATATCATTCTAATGATCATGGGACTGTATTGGAGTGTATGTATACTATTTCAGAATCAATATAACTTTAAAATAATAATATATAGTTATTATTTACACCATTATACCCATCCAAGTAATGTGGTGGTTGAAAATAGATTACACCACGGCGTGGAGACGGTATTCCGTAGGTACGCATGCGCGGTGATTTCATTTTCCGTAGGATGGTTAGATGGTGAAATAGGGTTTTTTCATACTTATAATAACATATCAGTATATGAGTGATACTTATTATATTTCTTCATAATGAAACATCTAAAGAAGAAAAAGTGGAAGAATAAATAAAGATGAAAGAATCGGTAACGAACATTACCTCTTCTTTGAAATGCTTTTTTGAGACTTCCTTTTAGGGCACTAAAATTGGTCTTTTAAGAATACCAGGACCTCTAGGATATCTCTAAGGAAGTTTAGAGGATAAATTGGCAGGGGTTGGCTGAGCTTGAAGGCTCAAATTGGTGTGAGGAGGAGAGGGAGGAGGTGCCCTTTTATAAGGGAGGAGAGGGGATCCTTTGGAAAAACTAAAACTAATATTTTATTATAAAGTCAAATTCGGTTTTTAATATTTTCAAATTGATTAATTTATAAGCTAAGGTGGGGATGGGTCTCAATCCTCTAATCCAATATAATTTAGACAAGTTTAGGTTCCTATTTTATCCTTATCATTTAGATTTAACATTAAGTTAAATAATTTTACTTTTACCGTGTCTTCTTCTATTCTTATACTATAATGTTACTAAACTTAGAATAAGAAGCCCAAAAACCCCAAGTTGTTTATTATTAATATATATAACCTTATCTAAGTCATTTGGAAGATCCTTATATTTTTTGTAATTAAATAACAATTAATAATATAATATTTGTTTTAAAAACTATTTTATGTCAATTTTGACACTATTTAGTAATTGATTTTTGTGAAAATTATAACAGAATGATTAGTTCGAAAGAAGTTAATTAATTCAATACTAACATGTCATATTAACCTATAAAATTATTTGAATTCAAAAAAAGTATAAAATTACATTTATTTGGGTATTTATAACATCAATTATATCAATATTTCAATAATACGATAATTACTGCATCATCTTTGTGTCATAATAAATGATAATTATTTAATCCCTAAAAATTCTAAATAAATTCCTATGATATATATAATTGTTTTATATTCTTGTATACTATTCATGTTAGAATTTTCATGATGTTTATCACTAAATTAAAATTATTATACTTATAATTTTTATGAAAGTGGCATGTTGTCACATTCGTTGGTTTTAATAATGATTAAATTATTTTCATGGAAAATAGTCCATTAAATGAATCTAATCCGACCCTTAGGTGATATGGGTATACTTTTAGTCATCCAATAGGATTTTTCCAAGTGTTAGGACAATTTTATAATCTTATATTTACCCTTAATTACCCAATTTACCTTTAACTATAGTAAATAAAATTTACCGTAGTTACTATTCACAATGCCCAAAAATAAAAAGTAGTTTATTAACATAATTTGGACCCACTGATTCCAAATATGAAATCCATTTTTCCAAATTCAATACACAAAAGTTGCAGAAATTAAATTAAAATTAATTCCGTTGTCGAAAGAAAACAGGTTTTTCTTTAAAACATTGCAAAAGATTGAATGGATTTAACCTACAAATTCAAGGTAAAATCAATGCTAATGACATACATTATATTAAATGGTAAAAATATATTCTATTTATACTTTAAAGCCATTAAATATTATAATTTAACCACATAATATATTACGATGAAAAAAGTTGTTTTTAATTAAAATATAGCATGTTTTTACTATTCATTAAAATATAAAAGTCATTAGAATAAAATGAAAAATTTATCCAAAGTAATTTTTTATTTCTTTATTCCAAAGAATAATTTTATTTTGTCAAATGGATCTTATAAACATTTCAGAAACTAGATTTTAATTGGGTGCACCATCAAAAGGAGGCAAAACTGTATTTTTTGAAAAATACTTATTTTACACGAAAAATTTATTTTGTTCTTATAACATGTTCTAGAAAATGTGTAAGATGAATAATAATGTTATAAAATTAAAAATTACTTAATACTATTCATAATGGCTAGTTCTTAATAATATTATAATAATATATCTTTGTTTAGTAACACCCGGTATTGCGTACAACACACGCTATCGAGGAAGGTTTCGATTGCGTGTAATGCAAGCCAAGTCAAGGCTGCGTGTTGTGAAAAAATCCTTCGTTGTTTCATATAATAGAATCCAAACATATTTCATTTATACATTGAATATATATATATATATACTCAATGATGCGTAAAATAACTATTATCAAAATTTTGTGTAACACGATCCAAGAATAGTGTTGCGTATACTGCAAGCTAATACGGTGTTGCATATAGTGAAAGGCCATCTTGGTGTAGCATACAACACAAGACATTAATGAAATTAAAAGAATATTTTTCATAAAATCTCGGGGTGTTACAGAAAAGCTCAGTAAGGGTTATATAATAAGAAAAGATAACATTATCCCATCAATAAATAAAAATCACTGAAACTATATTTTTCAATCCTAACATAACACATGAAATCATAATATTTATGAATAAGACACAGAAATCATAAAGAAGAAAGGTAACTTGTGGCATCCATATCAAACTTACATTGATGCTTTCACAGTTATTTAGGGTGTCACATTTGGAATACACATCATAGTATATTCCCTAAATCTCTTAGGAGAAACATTAACATTTACCTCTGTCTCGTTACCCAATGCATTAGAGAGCTATCTTGGGTTCACCCGCCATAATTTTATCACGTAACCACCTGTATATGTAAAAACATTCCTGAGAACAATAACATAAGAATAACACATAACATAATCATAAAGGAAAGATAATATTTCCATATCCAATTACAAAATATCAGTTCAATATATAGACAAAATAAATGTATTATCGAACCATTTTCAAAACCATTTAAAAATGATATTTTTGTATCAAAGTGTCCCATTCCAATTTGATGATTTTAATGGAATTAACATTTTAAAAAATTAATTTCCATATAAATAAAACCATAAAACCATTTTTAAAACATAGAAATAATTGAGAAATATTTAGAATAATAAATCGTTAAAACAATATTTTAGTTAAGGAGTTATTAACCAAATGAGAGATGCTTGAATAAAAATAATAGGCGAATAACATATAATAAAAAAATTATAATAATATGAAAATAAAGGTATTCATGATATAATATTGCAAAGGACAGTATATACACCATATAAAAGTGAATTGGAATATAACAACATTGAAGTATCAATGGAATGTAAATTGAGATGAAGTCCCTTATAAAGACGATATCCTTAGGTAAAGGATAAATCAATTACATAATAATGTGTGAAAAATATAAATACACTCAATATTATTTGATATTTAGTGTAAAATAATCATTGTTCTTTAACACATATTCATATAACGACATAGTCAACAAGAAGAAGTTTAAGCCACTGAATTGATATTGGGTTAAGAAGTTCGCTTATAGAAATTTGACAACCTAACAGTCTCCATTAAAAATTATGAAAATGAGTTGATGAGAGGGATAATGATATCTAATCATATGGAAAGAAAATTTTCATCAACGAGGATACAAAAGAACATATCCCAACATTTGAAAATTGAAATTTAAAGACTTAACATAAAATAAGTCTTTGAATAAAAGAGATGGATGAAAGGTTCTCATACCGATTTGGTAACATACAAAACATACACCACACGAAAGAAGGATCATACAATGATGATTTAAATCCCCATAAATTAAATTATAGTACAAAAAGAATAAAATCATGGGGATTACATACACTACAGAAAAGTAAATAGTGGAAAATATAGCATGAATCTCATGGGAATAAAAGGTCAGATAAAAACCCTTTACCACATGTAATCAATTGAGTCGCTAGACCAAAAGGTAATAACCAAAAACATAATCACATAATACCATTAATATAAAGATAATCATGATCATATATATCAAAAGGAATTACATGATACACCACATGCAATAAATAAGTGGCAAATAATAGAAATCTCACAGAATTAAAACTGAGATAAGAGACCACTTACCTCAAATCTGACTTGTCTTGTATGTTCATTGTTCTTACTGAATAATAAGCTTAAGTTAATTTATACATGCTTAAGAATAATTATAAAATTTATTATTCCTTTTATATCACTTATTATATTGTTATAACAATAATTTAATTATTTTAGTTCATATCAGTCATTTTGTCGCTGAATGAACAAGTTATAATTACAAATTGTCCACGTGTTCCGAAGTCTATTATCTCCAGAATCATATTCATTATTTAAATATCATATATATAATATAAAACCAGTATATTTATTTATATTTATAATAGTACACAACATATGGAGATAATAAATGAAATGCATTGTTCATGGAGTTGGTAAGCCGTACGTACGCATGAAGCTACATTCATTTTTATTTCGTATTTAATGGAATGAAAACATAATGATATATAGTTATATTATTAATCCAGTATAATATCATATTATATATATGTTACAAAATGTTATTAATTTCATTATTTATAAATTCCATCTATGTCATGAATGAATCATATCACCTTGAGGGGGCCGTAGTCCACACTTTCTCAAATGAATTTATAATGTTTACACATGTTGGAAAGAGAAATGTTATGTTTGTAAATAAAAATTACATATTCATATAGAAAACATATAAATAATATATATCATATATAAATTCAGTTCCATTATAATGACCACCATTATAAGCGGTGGGAGATTTTTGAACAATCATCAATTCGTGAGGAAGTAGTTCGCCGTCCATAGAAACAATATGTTATTTACCCATTAAATAGAGGTGTGTGTAAGTGTAGATAGAATAAGTCTCATAAAAAACCTAGTATATTGAATATAATGGCTTTGTTAGAAAATAATCGAATAAAATTTGTTTAGGGAGTTGGAGATGTAAGATAAAAGAAAAAAACATAAGAGAAGATGTTACGTTTAAATCGGGTAAGTCCCTTTGGTTGGAACCAAAAGGTTTATTTGAAGTTCATTATTCCCTATGTAAGTATTCTATGTGGAATGGAGGGTTTTAGGGAACTTATTTAGGCATAGTTTTGACCAGCCAATGGGCTTGATAGGTGTGAGGAATGAGATAGAATAGAGGGCTTTTTATAAGGCGGAGGATGGGTTCTTTAAGATTTTTAAAACATATTTTTTTTATATAATGAATATCAGTTTATAAAAGTCCAAAACACAATAAAGTTAATGATAATATGACTCATGTTTGAAATAAAATCATTCAATAATAATTTGACAGGTTTTGGATATTTTTTTAATTTTAATAATCTTATTTAATTAAATCATTAATTAAATTGGTAAACACTGCATCATTATTGTGTCATAAATAATATAAGTTATTAGATGTATAAAAATTATAAAATAAATACCATGATATAGGAAACCATTTTATATTTCTATTTAATATTTATAGTCGAAGATATAACTTATATAACCACATGTAAAAACTATTTTACTAAAAGATATTTGTTTATGTCATTTTTTCCTTTCCTTTATGTTAATTAAAATAAAGTGTCATTATCACTCCCAAGTGGCTCCATGGGAGCCCAAAATCAACCCAAGGATGCCCATTATATAAAATTTATCAAAAAATAAGATTAGGACATGTGTTAGGGTAATTTTATACAATTATAATATTATTTGTTTACCCGTATTTACCATATTTACCTTTTAACCATGGTATGTAAAATATTTAAAGAAATAAATATTCTTAATGTCTAAAACTATATGATAACTATTTTTAAAAAATTGAACTCTTAATTAAAAATATGGAATCCATTTTTCCAAATTCAAAACACAGAATTTCATGAACATAATTAAATATTAATTCCCATTGTCAAAACAAAAAGCGTATTTTTAAGAAATATTAACTACTAAAAGATTGGCACTTTCTTATGTCCAATTTAAATGTAAAATTACTTCCAATTACCAACATTGAAATAAATGGTAAATATATATTAAAATTACACTTCAAAATAATTTCTAATAATAATCTAACAATATAAATAAATTAGATTAAATGGAAGCTTTGAATTAAAATATTGTATTTTAACTATTCATTAAAAATGAACATTATATACGAAAAATTTACCCAAAGTAAATTTTGATGTCTAAATTCAAAATAAAAATTTTATTTTGTCAAATATATCATATTAAAGTGACAAAAACTAGCTTTAAAAAGGGTTCCCCATCAAAAGGTGTCAAATCATCCTTTTATTGAACATTAGAGTATTTGGGCTTAAAATTGGATAGATTCACATTTTAAGCATGAAACATTTATTGGATAAATGTAAAAACATCTAAAATATATATAATCATTTTTTATTTATTTATATTATTTCCCTCCAAAACAACGGCTAGGCATTGATTACTATTAAAATTTATTATATTAGTTTCAGTATAACTCAACGTTGTGTGAAATGTATGTTTTCAAAGAAAACTTTTATTGCGTATCAAGTATGCAATCGAACATTGCATCCCATGAAATGTAAAATTATTTTTTAATTAAAAAATATTAAAAAATTATTAAAATTTCATATTCTTTATTTACCTGGGATGTTAGAATCCTTCTTTTCAATCCTTTGGAATTTACTGGACATTCATCTATCAAATGGATGTTGGCTCCCTTCAGATTTGAAATAGTTATTGGAAATTATACCATTGATGAATGATTGAAACAGTGATTGAAATATTCATAAAACTAATGAAAACTATAGAACTATTTTTTTCTTTATTGGTTTGTTCCATTCTCTAAAAAATCCATATTTGACGGATTCTACAATATACGCTGACATTAATTTACATGATCTAGTAGTGTGACTTTTTACTTAAAAAATTAACACATGGTAAATTTAGATTAGGATTAACAGTCCCCTGGACTTCATAATAATTCCCAATTAATCATTATGATCTTCTTTAAAAATTTAATATGTAATGATTTAAACAATAAATACTACTATAATTTGATCAAGGAAATATATAAGAAATCAATTAGTTAGATCCAGGAGCTTATGTGTATAATTAATAAATCCAAACAAATTAATATTAATTTATAATGACTATATATCATACCAAAGAGTGTATTGTTTAAATCCTTCTTTATATAACACAATTAATGGTATCTAGAATGAATTATTATCTTAAAAATGTATTGATATATGAAAAGTTGATCAAATAAGTCATCAATTTTGTTTAGAGGATAATGGTTATTTAAAACGAAGATGTTATGTTCTCTATAAAATATTTCATAATTATTTATCCCTGTGTTATTCATAAAAAATGATCAAATACACCCCATGTGGACATACATTGGAATATGAATACCATAGGAATATTCTCCTTGAGTAGCTTCATTATTTCTTATAACACAATCAGGGAAATTCTATATAGTGCTTTTAAAATGTGTGGTTAAACAGTTATGAGTTGTCTTGAAATCTAAACATCAAAAATCAGGGGAAGAATATCAATGTCATCAAGAATTAAATCATAATAATAAAAATCAGTATGCATAAATTTTATTTTTAGATTCTCCTTAACCAGTTGATGTAAATATCCCTCATGATAAGGTAACAAGTCCTATAAAATGAATGTTAATTCATTTGGATGATCATATTCATCATTTCACATGATGATGTACAGATGAATATTTTGAAAGAAACATGAAATTTGATCCTCAAAAACTAAAATGGTCTATATAAATTTTTATTCAATACATGACCAAAACCAAATGAAATTATATTAATCAGATTAAAAAATATTTAATGTTAGTTAATAACCTAAAATTTCATTTGATGTAGAGATATATAATTCAAATGAAATTATAATACCAGTGATATTTTTTATTAAATCATCATTTATTTCAAGAGGTTGGGACATTATACACATAGAAAATTTTAAAAATATGAATTAGTGGTTATATCTAGAATCAAAAAAGTAATATTCATTTCAATGTTGGATGTAATGTGTTCCTATCGAAACATATTTCTGATAACCCAATTAATCACTTGTAATCACATGTTACTTCATATTGTATCATTGTTTAAGATGTTTTTCAATCTAGTTTTTATCATTAACCCTAAAATATATGCACTGATTGGAATAATGTTCATAGTCTGGGAAATTAGAGAATTTTTTATAGGATGTCTCATTCAGTTGAGATTTTTCACCACTCCATTTATTGACTACTACCTCAAAATAACTTCAACATTATTTTTTCTTAGTAGACTTATTTTCCATAATTAAAACATTTATAAGAAGACATATGTAAATTACATTCAATCACCATTCCACACATTTTATGTGAAGGTAAATTTTCTTTTCCTATATCTGTTTTATTATAACCATTCCCTAAAAAAATATATCTTTTCCCCAAAAACCATGAGATAATTATGAGTCTCTAATTTAAAATTCCATCATGATATCACATCAAATGATAACATCACATTTATCCAAATATCTTACTTACAATTATCATTGTGGAATTGGCCTCATTATAGTAAAGAAACTCTATCCATTGATATCATGATGGATGATAAAATCCGAAGCATACACTATATATAATCTAATGTTATCCTTATGGGTACTAATGGATTGGTTAGCTTCTATTATAGTTCTTTAGTCTACCCTTCCATTTTGTATTGAATAGTGTTGGTGATATAATTATTGATAAATACATTATTAAATTATTCCCATTTCATAGTGTAAATTTTTTCCTATTGGATCATATTTTTTATATGATCCCAGCTTTGATCTATTCAGTATTAAAAATAGAATATGTTTAGGAAAAAAATTTTGTATAGGCAATTGATAATGGAAAATGTAAATAACCCAATCCCATTTTCCTCGATATGGTTCATTAATTGATTAAATTTTCATATAAATGAGGAAGGAATGACCTGATGGATTGAATAGATTTGTAGATTTGGAAAACCAGATACATAAATAAGTTCAACATTACAACATGAAATGAAATAAATAGTAGAAAATACATTGGGATAGTCTTATTATTAATTATTATATAATCATTTCATTCATAATGTTCCTCTACACATCCTGGTGAAAAATAAAATATATGATAGGGGTTATCTCAGGTGCTTAGTAAGGGTAATTAATATAGACGAAGAATAAGTAACAAATCATGGTGAATCAACAAAAGTAAAAATTCTATTAAAACATGAACATGATCATAATAACACAAAAATAAAAGTTCCACAAATAATGAAACAACAAATCATGACCATGGATATTCTTCTAGTAGAATAATCACATGGACTATAAGTTACTATTATCAAAATGTGGGAATGCATATTGCGGGACTTTATAAAAATACTCTCAAAGACAATGCCATGACCAATCCTAAACTGGTAAACACAAAAAACATTTACCTCATTATACCTATCGATGCATCGAGGGGCTATAACAGGCCCCACCCAACACTTATTAGTAGAAATTAATTACTAATATTAAATGGGTGATACTGAATCAAAATAGACATTCATATTGAAACTAACATATGAAATGTAAATAACATTCCCCAATCTGTAAACATAAAAACTAACCATTCAGAGTTATACAGTGAAAGGTATCAAGTTATAAAATCAACAATAAAAATAATCATATATCACTAAATATAATATGGTATTATATATCATGAAATATTAATCCTAATTAAACATAATAATCAACACGACTGTTGAAATAGATTATTCTTGATAGAAATAATATTTTACTTTGCAATGAAGTGTTTCTTTGTTAATGTGTTTGTATAAAAACAGAATTGAATGAATATAGTGTTATCATAATAAAAATATTTATTTTTTAAAAATAATGGTTGAATATAACAGATTACAGTGTATAGATGAAAATATATAAAAAATATAGAAGCTCCATTGAATTAGTCTTGTTTATCATGATTAATTGAGAAATATCCTAATGAAACAAACAAATCTCCATAAATTAATGATGTATTAGTATTGGTAAATATATATAGAACATTAAAACTAATTATACGAGTTGTACATAAGAAACGTTAATAACTTCATTGGTGTAATGATAGAAAACAGAGTAACCCGAAATATAATGGTTGTTTAGGTAGAAACCCTTACCATATGTCTGATTGTGTTATTCTTTTAACCATATGTTCCTAAAATATGAAATTAGACTCATTTATAATTTGATTAAAAATCTGTTAGACATGTATAATGTTTATTATAATTTTATTATGATTATTTATGGAATTTTTGAAATGTTATATGATTTAATTAAGTCATTATGAATTGTTCAGTTTCATGATTTTCCTGATTGGTTCAATTGATTATATGTAATGAAGTTCATTTAAAATGGGTATAATTAATAGAATTGGAATTAATTTTTTTAAATAGAATACATATGTAGAAATGGTTAAATATATCACATAGTTATATGTTATTAGGATTAATAATTAGGCAATACATTTAGTGATAATCATTTATATTATTACAATAATATTTCAATCACCAAAAACTTGTTTAGTCATATGAATTATTATTATGAATATATAATCATTACATAACATTAAATAGGTCGTAATAAATGTGTTATAATATGGTTTAATAATATAAATTGTATCATGACCATACTTGAAGGTGAAATTTATGAACATGAGTTCATCATCCACAAAGGTTGTAATTTGGCACCTCCTAGTTAATGATTTTGATTTTAAAATAAAATAGAGAGAGCAAGTAGAATTATAATTTTTCATATATTAACATTATATAATTACAATATTAAAAATATACTATAGTTGTCATGATCATTTTTAAAATTAAGATGTGGAGAGAATAATGATGGAAATAACGTAAAAATAAAATAAATGAAAAAGGAATAACATTTTACCTCTTGACAACTCGTCCATGAGAATATTTAAAAGGATGTTTATTTTTGGTCTCTTTATGAGGCCATGTGATTATGGAGGTGGGGAAGGAACATGGAAAGAGTATTGGGATGAAAAATGACATGGATAAAATCATAGATGAGTGAGGTGAATAGGGGTCACTGGTGGGTTTTATAGTGGAGGTTATGGTTGATTTTTTATTATCTTATTTATTATTTAATTATTTTTCTCAAAAATGGAAATAGTGTTGATTATTATGACTAAATACATTAAATAGGGAAATTGACTTATATATTTTGGTTCTTACTTAATACATGATGTTTTTAAATAATTTATTTGGATTGTAATTTAAAAACCATAAATTATTGTATTTAACTATTCAACGAACATTCAAAAATTTCAAAAAATACCAAAAATTCACCCAATTTTTTTTAAAAATGTATAATTATAAATTATTTTAGAATAAAAATTTAAACGTAGTATTAGTTTAATTATAAAATGATATCCATTTTATTAAAATAATTATCAAATTTTCATAAATTTAATTTTTAATTAAAATCATTATTTACTCAAAAAAATAATTATTTGAAATTTATAACTGCTTTTATGGACATTTAAAAAATTAACTAAGGTCAAATAATGTTATCCTAAAATCATAGGAAAAAATATATTTATTTATTAATATTTTTTTATGAAAATAAAATATCTTTTAGATCTATTTATTTATTATAAAATATTAATTAAATTTTTATTACTAAAAATTTTAACAAGACTTAATTTTTAATTTTTAACATAGTCACATTCATTTATAAGGTGCCTATATTTTATTTATACATTCATGGGAACGATTTTTATTTATACTGTTCATATTATTATTCATATTTTTAAAATTACTATTCATCAAAAATAATTAGTTGATCTTATCAGACTCTAAATATCTTACCGATCACAACTACGTTAAACTATTAGTTTTAAATTCAAATCACTGAAGAAGGTATATTATTTTTAACAGCTTGGTTATAATTATCTCCATTAAATAATAAAAAATTGATTTTTCCTAGAGGCTCTATGTTTCATTAATTACATTAAAATTATTTTTAAATCCTTGGGGTATCACATTCTACCCCCCAAAAAAATTATACTCAAAATTTACAAATGGATATATCTTAAAAGGATTTGTGTAGTTCTTCATCCTATGTTCCTTAGGCTCGCATGTCCCCTCATCAATTTTATGATTTTTTCATTGGTACTTTACTAGGACATTAGTTAAATTCCTTAACACCTATTCTTTAGTGCCGAGAATCCAGATAGTTCTTCATAATAAGATAAGTTAGGATATAATTCCATCCCCTCTAAAATGGGGGCATGAGAGTGGTCTGGCATGCAGTTTCTTGAAAATGAGATGTGGAAAACATTGTGTCCTATAGAAAGGAAAGGTGTAATTACAAATTTATAACCCACAACTCCAGGTATACCTATAATTTCAAAAGGGAAAATGTACATGGGGCCCAGTTTCTCTTTGTTCCCAAATCATATAACACTATTCCATGGAGATACTTTCAAGAAAAAGTAATCTCCCACTTGAAATTAAAAATAATTCATTATGTTATCATAATTGAAAGTTCTTCTGATTTTAGATGTTTTTATATGAGATTGAATAGTCTTTACCTTGGATATTGTTTCCTCACCACGATCTAGTCCTACAAGTATCCTTTCATGAAATTTATCTCAATGTGTTGGTGCATGACATCTCTTTCTGTAAAATGATTCTTGTGGTGCCATTTTAATACAAGAATTAAACTATTGTTGTAAAAAAATATACCAAAGGTAAACACATATCGCATATAAATTTAAAATCAAGTTATCATGACCACACCATTATATTTAATGTTTAAATCGTCTTTTTTGACTGCCCATCAGTTTGAGGGTGAAAAGAAGTACTCAAATGATTATCAGTATCCCAATCATTATTAATAATGTTCCTGAATTTTGAAGTAAATTAGGGATCACGATCAGACCCAATTGAGAGAGGTTCTCCATGAAGTCTTATAACTTCATAAATGTATATTTGTACAGGTATCTCCAATGGAAAATCATTCCTTAAGGCGAGGAAATGTGAATATTTTGTAATTAAATCATTAATTGTCCATATTGTATCATTATTTCATGGAGTTTTTGGTAATCTAGTGAAAAAATACTTAGTAATTTCATCCCATATCAACGAAAGAATAGGAATAGGTTTCACGACCTCTATAATATTTTTTCCTTCAGCCTTCAACTATTTATAGACTAGACATCTAGAAACATAATCACTATTTTAATGCTGCATATTATCCCAAAATAAATATTCCATATAATATCTATTCATCTTAGGGCTACTAGGGTGTATTATAAAATTTGAGCTATGGGAATCATCACATATCTCACTTTTTAGTTCGGGTATAAAGAGAAACCATATCCTACTCCAAAATTTCATAATTTAGTCATAATATACAAAATTTTACAACATCCCATAATTCATAGCATTATTTCTCCGTTGATGAATCTCATCATCAAGCTCAAAAAAAATTTTACATTCTAATAAGCATGGTTGAAATACCAAATAAAAATTTAGTGAAATTTCACCTTATTTGATAATTCCCATATGCATATTTACTAAATCCATGAACATAGGATCCTTGTCAATCCTTATTTTGTTCAAAACTCCTTGATCGTTCCTACTAAATGAATATTCCACCATATATCCCTTCCCTGGGTGGTATTGTATAGAACAATCAGATTACATGTGTAGCTTGAGTCATCTCCTTTGCCTCATTTTGGGTTTTCTCTGTGATGAGATATATTTTAAGCTCTTGTTAATTATATATATATCACATATTTCTCCCTAAAGACAATGTCTCCAGATCTTCAGAGAAAATATTACAGCTACTAACTCAAGATCATGAGTTGGATAGTTCTGTCCATGAATTATTAACTACATTTATTCATATGAAATAACTCTATCATTATGCATAAGACAAAACGATGTCCTTTCTTGAATGCATCAATATAATCACAAATCCACCACTTCCAAATGGTGGATTCAATATTGGATAATTCATTGACCTCTGATTCAATTCCTAAAAAAATTTCATATTAATTTTTTCATATGAACTGAACCTCTTTACATGTAATCTTCTTTAATGGGTTATCTAATCGAGTGATGTTCTGAATGAAATGCTGATAATGACCTGCTAAACTAATAAAACTACGTACCATAGTTTTACTTGTTTGTGTATTCTATTCCTAAACATTTTTTTTCATTGTAGGATAAACATTCATTTCATCCTTAGAGTCAATATAGCCATGAAAAGAAATAGTTTGAAGCCATAATTCACACTTTATAGACATATTATATATCTAATTTCTTCTTATAGTATATAGAATAATGCACAAGTGATTCACATGATCTTTGTAACTTTTAGAGCATACCAAGATATCTTTATTAAATAACACAACTAATTCATAAAAATATTATGTGAAAGCCCTATAAAATAGATAAATGAAAACTGATAGTACATTAGTCAGTCCAAAAGGAATTACTTTAAACTCATAATTCCCATACCTCGTTTAGAATGATATCATTGTAATAGAATCCTTCCTCACATGTAGTTGATGATACCCAGATCGATGGTAATTCTTTTAAAAATATTGGGATCCATGAAGTTTATCAAACAAATCATCAATTCAAGGAAAATGATACATGTTAATTATTGTAATACCATTGATCTCACTGTTTTTATTGCACAACCTCATAGATCCAACTATCTTTTTAACAAAAAGAAAAAGGACTCACCCTAGAGAAAAAGTAGGGTGAATAAAAAACTTAACACTCAACTACTCTAGTTGTTTCTTCATATCCACTAATTCCACTATGTCCATTCTATAATTATTCTTTTATATAGGTCCTACACCAGGAATTAAATCAATAAAAAACTAAATTTCCCTCTCCAAAGGATGTTGTGGTAAATCCTCTAGAAACACATCAACATATTCTTGAGCAATAGATACATCATAAAATGGAATAATTTTTTCCACTCCCATTTATATTGTTTTCTCCCACCCTAATAATTTAATTTATAATGATACCGGGGGTGGGTCTAGATATGAATAAAATGACATGGTTTCGTCTCTAAAGAAAAGGTATTCTACATCATTCCCAAAATATTTATCATCCTTCTTATTGTAATATATTTTTCAATCATAATTTGAAACACAATCCATACAATGAATAATATCAAAGTCAATCCCAGTTGTGATTATATGGTCAACAACTAAATCATGTTTTGGTGTCATAAGGGAGGCCGATTGACATATCTTTATTGTAATGAAATGTCCCTTTGGAGTTTTGATAGAAAACACCTTTAGGAAATCAAAAGGGAAATGTATAAAATTCTTGGAAAGCAGTGAAGATATAAAAGAATGTGATAATAAAAAATCAAATAATGCATTCGATATGTTTGAGGAAAAGATTAAAATAATTTCCCCTACATCATTAGGATCATCAACCTCAATAGTTGTGATAGAATAAGCTCAGGCTTACTCCATTGTCCTTATATGTGTAATGATTCCTTAAATTATATGACATTAAAATGAATAATTTCCCAACTAATTGTAACTATATAATTGATTATTTGTAGCTTGTTTCTATTAATTACAATCATTGGATTGGTTTCCTTTTGTCCAAATTTTTAAGAGACTCACATTCCCTTCAGGAATGTACCGGGGGATTATTCCCACTACTACTATAGTGTTGAAAGTACACCCATCCCTTATTCTCCATTTACATATTTATTTTTTTATAGTTTTCAGAAAACATCTTATTCTCTTGATTTCCTTTAATGTCTTAATACTAAGACAAAACCTTTTCTGTCTTGATAGAACATGCGACTATATATTTGTATGATGAGAAATTCAAGGAGACTAGTGCCCATAAGCGTAATGGGATTAATGCATCAATTAATTGATCAATCTTACTCCTTGGATTATGTATGTAGTCCACAACATGAACTTCTAGTCTTGAAATGTTTTCTTCATAATTTTCAACATTCTCATAATCATTCTATATTAGAATCAGGAAATGTCTCTCGATATCCTCTCATTGTTCTTGAGGAAAATATTTTCTAAAGAAAAATTCCTTAAAATCTCCCCATTACATATTTTCAATCTCTTACTCCTATTTCTTTATTTTGAATCTATGAAAACCATTGATCATAATCACACAATAATTTATAATGATCAATGGAAAACTTCTCTCCTTGGTTACTTCTAATGAGAGATATATCTTCTCTAAGGAATTATTCCACTTCTCTACTACAAATGAGTTTCTAGTCCAATTAAATTGTAGGGGATGTTCTTAGATAAGGTGGTCTAACATTTCTCCTCCATGTTGTAGAGAGGGATGCTTCGTATGGGTATGGTTATTGTTCATAACCGATGTTAGATTTCCTAGTATAGTTAGATGGTTCTCATCGTCAGTCGTAGCTTCAGAACCAACAATATTATCTTGATAATGAGGGTAATCCCTACATGGGATACATTCATTAAAGTAGATCCCATTCCTTCCAATAATCACCATTTCCATTTTATGGAATACACTAAATTAGGTTATTAATCATAATTTATTGTTTCGAACTACAAAAACACTAAACATCAATTCAAATTTAATTAATATCTAATATCACAACCATAATAATGGTTTCTTTAGGGAAATATTTATATTTAAATCCATTATAATGTTTTGTAACGAAATATTTGAATTATCCTATGAATATACCGTGGGATTGTCAAACAACGTGCACAGTACGACATGCTTTTTTGTACCAGGTTACCCCGAGTCAACCCCAGGACTCCATGTTAGAGTTGTTACTACTAAGTACATCTATTCCAGAACTACTTCTACATGTAGTATCTGGACATGGATTTGTTTCATGAATGATCTGCATAATATATACCTTTCCAGAATCCTAGGATGTTTTTCTATGATTATCTTGAAAGTATATCTTAGGGTTTTGTTCCCTTATAAATTTTTTTTAAATATAGTTTCAAAAAATTAGTAGATAAGGAATGAAAATACCCTGACCCTAATTCCATAGAGACGGTGCCTTAATTTTTTAATCTATCATCTAAAAAAGCAAGACACATCCTGAAGGACTGAATAGTTTTTTATATTTGAAAAACTAGATACATACATAAGTTCATCATTACAACATGAAATTAAATACATCATAGAAACTAATTTGAACACTCTAATTAGGCTAGAATATTATTTCATGTCAATAATAGACTTCAAATTGGCGTCCTATGGAGAAATAAAATATAAGAAAGGCGTGACCTCAGGTGCTAATTATGGGTAAATAATATAGCAAAATCATATGTAATAAGTAATGGTGAATTAATAGATGTAAACATGGAATAAAAAATAAACATGAGAATAATATGACAGAAATTATAGATGAATTATTAATTCCATACAAAAACAATAAAATGGATATTCTATAAGTAAAATAATCACATAGACTATCACGTACTAGTTTCAAAATTATATAAGTAATAATTTAAGACATAATAAGAATATTGTCAATTCCTCATGAAAACACATCATATAAATGGTGAAAACCCCAAATTAGTTTGTCCCAAGGGACCTACAGATGTATTGAGGGACAATAGAAGGACCCGCCGGACACATAATAAGTCAAATGCAATCCTAATATGATGTGTGTGAAATATAATAACCATATAAATTAATATTTAATCTAACATATGAAATGTAATTTACATTCCACAATTAGTGAATATAAACTGTAATCATTCAGAGTATTATAGGGAATGGTATCAAGATAGAACATCCATAAAAACAATAATCACAAAAAATTCAATAAAATATGGTAGTTGATATCATAAATGACCAATACCAATTAAAAATTATAATAAAAAGGTGATTTAAAATATATTAAAATACACATATAAAATAAATGAGTAATTATAGAGGGAAATACACTTTTACATTGCAATGAAGGGTGATTTTAGAAAAATATTTATATAAAAACAAATGTGAAATAATATTTTCTTCATAAAATATATTGATTTTATAACAATAATGGTGTTTTAAACTGATTATATAATACACTTGAAAATATTTACAAATTCTAGAAGTTCCCTTGAATCAAGACAATTTAACGGGAATATTTAGAATGGTCCTTATAAAACATGTAACTCCCTCTAAGATTAACAAGTATTCATATTGGTAATTATATATATAGATCATTCTCCAAAACATTATGAGTATTGTATAATAATAATTAGCAATTTCATTTGGGTAATGATAGAAATGATAGTAACTCAAAAGAAAATGTTGGTTCAGGTAGAATCTCTTACCTTATGTCTGATTATTTTCATCTCTTCACCTTATGTTCTAGGAATATGAAATTAAACTAATCAATAATTTAATTCATAACCTATTTCACATTTATATAGTTTATTAAAATTTTATTATTTTCATTTATGTTTTTTTATATGCTATACGATTGAATTATGTTGTTTCAAATTGTTCATTTTCTACATTTTCTTTAATTGTTAGCTTGATTATATATAATGGGGTTCATGTAATATAGGTATAATTACCTTGAATTTGGAAAACATTTTTTACTGTTCAGACATTAGTTTAATTCCTATATATATCATATTTTTATATTTAATGAAGAGGAATAATTAAATAATATATATAGTGATAATTTTTTATATTACTATAGTAGTATTTCTATCAGTGCAAACTTGTTTGGTTGTATGAATTAGTATTATGTATATATACTACTTGCAAAATATTTAATAGGTTATGAAACTTATAAATAAGTATTTTTATTAATTAAGATGGAATTATTACTATCCTTCAAGAATAAATTGATGAACGAAACATCATCATCCACAAAGGATTCAAATTGGAACATATCATATAATGATTTTGTTTTTAAAATAAAAGAGGGAGTGAGAGACGAATGATGATGGTTATTCAATTAACATGATATAATTCCATATATAATTGATAGTGGAGTTATAATTATTATTTGGATGAAGATGGTGAGATTAGAATAATAAAAGAAGGAACATGAAAAGAAAATTAAAGGAAAAGAAAGTGGATTTTACCTCTTGAATACTCCACAAAAATCTCTTTAATGGCATTTATTTTGGTCTTTTGATGAGACCAAGAGCTTCTGAACGTTGGGGGGATATTGGGAGGATTATTGGTCAGAAATTTCCACGTCTCAAAACATAGAGTTGTTAGGAGAATATGGTGTGAGGGTTGTTTTTATAGTGTAGGATAGGGGTAAATTTCGAATAACTTATTCATTATTTTATTATATTACTCAAGAAATGAAATAGTGTATATTATTATGAAAAAATAAAATATATAAGGCATTTTAGTTCTATATTTTTTTTCTAAAATCATGAATCATGTTTTTAATTCAAGTATTTGTGCTATAGTTTAAATACATTAAATTACTGTATTTTACTATTCACAAAAATTTTTGTATTTCATAAAAACCCCAAATTTTCACCCTCAACATTTATCGACATGTAGAATACAAAAATGGAAAAATAATTTAAAATAAATTAAAAAATATTAGATATTTAATTTTTAATAAAATCCTTATTTAATCGAAAATACAGGTTTTATATATATAACAGATTTTTTGGTGCATTAAAAAACTAACTAAGTTCACATAAAATTATCCTAAAATGATAGGACAAAAAAATGTTGATTTAAGAATATATTTTTATTGAAATGAATTATATTTTATATCAATTAATTAATTATAAAATTGCAATTGAAAATTTATTAGTTACAAATATACCAACAGTTAATTATTATTATTTAAAATATTCACATATTCTATTAGGTGCCAAAATATTATTCATACATTAATTGGTTAGGTCAAAATTTGCAAGGTTCATATTAATATTTATATTGGTAAAATTAATATTCATAAGGGTAATGTTTCTATTCACCAAAACATTATGTCAATCCTATTAGACTCTAATTATCTTACTGATCTCAACGTGTTTGTCCGTTTTTCAAAATACCAATCATATAAGAGGAAAAATTAAGTTTAATGGATGGGTTATGACAATCTTCATTAATTAAAAACAATGTGTCGTTTTGTAGAGGCCTAATGGTGCATACATTATATTAAACATGTTTTTATATCCTTGGGGTGTTATGGAAAATATCTTTTATGTGGTACTTATCCATTTCTCAGCTATAAGTTGATTATACTAACCACTTATTGAAAGGGGGAAATAGTAGTAAAATATGATATTTTTTTTTTGTTCATTCCATTTATAATTGGTTTACTAATGTAACTCATTCTAGAATTCACAAATTTAATGAGTTTGTTGAAAATAACTACCAGATTTCACAATCAATCAACACTTTCATTTTAAATCTAATGTGAATATTCATTCTATTTCACATCAAAAATAGATTTAAAATGATTCCTCCTTTCTGCATCCTTTTTTATGACTAAAAACATATATATGAGAACCAATAATCATAGTGAGTAATACTGTAATCTTGAATAACAATTTAAACAGTTTCTATATAATCTCCAATTATTTACAATCAATGAAACCGAAGTTTATCCTAGTCTATTTATGGTCACCATCTATTAAAATTCATCATAATTATTTATAATGAATGGTTTAAACTGATCATGTGTATTTCCCCGATGAGTGTCTATCTAGGACTACTATCTTAGGCCCACTCATAATTACCTACTTGTGAAGGAGTAAATACCAAATTCAATCCTTCTAGGGTTTTTACCGATAGGTTCATCTAGCTACAGTCGTATCAACTTTCCTCTGTCCATATGAGGGTTTTATTTTAGGAAATAATGAAAATTATTACATTACCAATGTTTCATGATGGTATCCATAACAAAGTCAAATTCTAATAATTTTCCACAATTTCATGTAAGTATTTTCTCTATATACTAATCAATGTGTATCTAATAACAAATAAAGAGACATGGGATTTTCATAAATAGATATTGCATTATATTAGATGTACATTCAATGTGATTTTTAATAATAAATGTTAGAGGACAATAGTGGATTATATTATTTGAATACATGATATATAATCATCTTATATCATTAAAGATATCCAACCTCTCCCAAAAAGTTCTACTCACATAGTACACTTCTTTGCTAGACCCCACTTTAGCCCTCTCTTTTTAACCAAGGTAATTGATACAAAAAAGGAAGAGCTCCGACGACTAATAATGATATAAAATACTGATAATAATAAATGAACATCTCTGAGTAAAATATTATCATAAATGTAACATCCTATGTTTAAAAAAAAACAATATGTTCAATAGCGTAAATGATATGCCAAATTGAGCGAAAATATAAAACTAAATATTATTATTTAACATGGTAGTTATCACCTAGATATTAAAATGGATATAATGAAAACATTTAAATGAATTATAAATATATGGTTTAAACATGTTTATATAATGATTCATCAGTAACAAAATCAACTTTAAATGAAACTAAAAACCCAATTGAATATAAATGATGTATTTTTTTGAAAAACATGTAAAATTTATATTACTCTGTTTATAAAATAATCCAACGACAATTTATTGGATTATATTAATGAAATATTAATGAAATATAAATTTATAATTCACATTATATGTTTTATAGGGATCATAAAATAAGAAAGTCTATTTTTCAGATAAAATGTGTATTTTTTTAAAATGGAGTTTTACCGCCTTTTGATGGTTAACCCTTTTTTAAATCTTGTTTTGTCACATTAATATGTTAAATTGAAAATAATAAAATTATTCATTCGATTCAGGACATCAAAATTTACATTGGATGCATTTTTCGTATTTTTCTAATAACATCTAAATTTTAATGCATAGTGAAAAATACAACATTTTAATTCAAAACTACATTTTTGATCTAATTTATTAATATAGCTAGATTTTTGTTTTAAGTTTAATTGAAGTGTAATTAGATTATTTTATTATAATTTAATTTAATTTTTTTCATTGAAAGTAATCTCACATTTAAAATTGATATAAACACATGTCAATCTATGAATGGATATTTACTTTAAAAAAATGTTTCTTTTTTTTGAATATGGGAATTAATTTTAAAATAATTTCTATAATCAATATTTTTTTATTTTGGAAAAATTAATTCCACATTTGGAATTAAATTGTCCAATTTTTTTAAATATGTTCATTTTATTTTTGGACATTATGAATATAAATTTTAGTAATAATTTTAATTTACCATGGTTAAAGGGAAAATAAGGTAAATAAGGGTAAATAATAATATTATAATAATATGAAACTACCATAATGCGTGTATTAATTCTATTATATGAGATATGTATGATAATTATAATCATTGGGTTGATTTTATAACCTCGTGGATCCACCTGTGTGTGATAATGACATGTTATAATATATGGTTTTTACTGATATCAATGACTATAAATATTCACTATAGAGAAAAAAATATTTCCAAAAACATTATATTTTTTTAAAAAAAATTAGTCATTAACTATATAAATTTATTTATAACATAATTATGATGAATTGATTACCTTATTAATTCATAATTAAAATAAATAATATTATCAATATTAAAATAAACTTAATTTGAACATTTTGATTCCATCCACGAATTTTATAGATTATTATGACATGTTATATTTCATTTAATGTATATTTTTAGAAGGAATCATGTTTTTATGACATAAACAAATATCAACTACTAAATAGCATCCAAATTGACATAAATGAGTTTTTGAAACAAATATTATTTTATAAAATGATATAATAGTAATACAAATATATGATTTGGTGAACTAGAATAGGTAACGATATATATTTTATTAATTATCCGATTGAGTTTCTATTGACATTTTATAATAACCATATTGACCACATAGTGTTAAAATACAAGAATACTTCGTAAGAGTTAATTTATTTATATAATCATTAAATCCAAAAGATTGGGTAGATTTGTGACCTAAACTTGTCTAAAACCAATTGGTTATGAATATTTAGATCTAGACACATATTATCCTTGAAATATATCACTTTGGATCTTTTATATTTCTGAAATCAATTTATCATAAAGTAATATATCAAGACATTCCAAAGGTGCTCGTTGTCCCACTTCTAGAAGGATACCACATATACCCACTTACTCACAACTCTCAATCCCCTGGTCTCTCTAAAATTATACTCAAATAATATCCCATCATACCTCCATTTTTCCTAGAATCCTGTATATGTGTTGAAGAAAAATCAAGGATGCCTTTTGGATCAAATAAAAAGGAGTTACCCGATTTAGAGGTAACATCATCTCCCATGTTACTTCCATTTATTTTTCATTATACAACCCCATGACCACTCTTTATTCCATTATATTATAAAAAACTATTTTAATCCATATAAATTGATTTTTATATTCTATGGGTTCGATCTACACTTACACATACATCCATCTAATTGATATAGAACATATTTCTTCGGTGTACGACGAACTACTGCCTCAGGAAATGATGACTGTTCAAATGATTTCTACAACCTCTCATGGTGGACATTATGATGGAACTATATTTATATATTATATTTATTATATTTATATTTTCTCTGTTGGTCGGAGTGGACACTCAAGAGGGGGGGGGGGTGAATTGAGTTCCAATTAAAATTTCTGCTAAAAACAATTTTTATTAAAATCCCCCAATTTCAAAAACAGATTAAACTGTAGTGAATTTATACAGATTATAAAGGTTCAATTAGTTTCTCAAAGATTGATTAGTTCTCAGTTAACTTAATCTTATGATTAATTTATCTTTTGAAACTAACTTACTGGTTTACAATAAATATAAACACTTGCGAGTTTAACTATCAAAGTAACCTTGAAAATAAATTATATTTCAAAGAAATAGCAGCGGAATATGAAATAGATATGTAATGTATGGATATAAACTTTAACTAAAAACACAGAGGAGTTAACCAGGAGGTTCAGTCTCAAGACGAGACTTAGTCCTCTCAAAAGTTTATATAAGGATGATCCACACCCTGGATCGGGGTTCAACGGTTTACAACTGTCCAGGTCCAAGACCTCTACCACTGTTATCTGTGGGAAACAAAACAACAGCAACCAGCTGTCCAGGTCACACACAACCACTACCACTATCCATAGTGGAAAAAAGAATGAAAACATAGTGAGTGAGGATTTTCAAATCCTCCAGTTAAGGTTCAGGAGACAGTGTGTGTGTAAAATACAACAGATAACACACACTGCTCGTAATGTTAAAAGTAAATCACAGAGATAATGATTTAGAGATTAGAAAAGGCTCTAGTGATCTTCGTGAAGCTCTCGACTCCTTTTGTTGATCAGAATTCGTTCTGAGTCTTCTTCTGGTTTGTTCTGGAAAACAGAGTACCATCTGCTTCCTTGACTTCCAGGTTCAGCTTGCTTATCAGCTCAAAGAATGATGAGTTTTGTGTGGTTCTTATTTAGCATAGATTGCCCGATGTATGCTCTATGTTCTGGAGGCTGGTAGTAGTGGTCTCATGAGTGAAAGTTATCCAGGTGTTCTTGGCACGTTTTGAGCTTGATCACCAGTATGTTCTGTGTTCTTGATCTCCTTTTTGGTCTAATGTCACTCACCCTTTGATACATACACAATGTCCTTTTTATGCCACTCCGTTTTGTATTTCTGAGGAGGAATGATTATGATTTTTGGTCGTACTTGGTACGGTTTCCTAAAATGGGAACACAAATCATTTAATAACATTAAATTCACCAAAAGTAACAAATGTAACCGTTAGTATAATAAACAAATAGAGTCGAGGATATAGGATTTGACTCCGCAGTTCATTATAGGTATATGTTTGTTTGTAGACGTGTACGGTTGACTCGGTGTATGGATCTTCCATCGGTAGCTCTTCAAACTCTTATTGGTGGATCTTATCGGTAGCTCTTATCGGTATCACTTATCGGTAGCTCTTATCGATAGCTCTTATCAGTAGCTCCCTGTGTGCATCAGTAGCTCTGTGTGTGTCGGTAGCTCTGTGTGTGCATCGGTAGCTCTGTGTGCATCGGTAGCTCTGTGTGTGCTTCGGTAGCTCTGGCTATCGGTAGCTCTGGCTATCGGTAGCTCTGGCTATTGGTAGCTCTGGCTATCAGTAGCTCTTGCTATCGGTAGCTCTGGCTATCGGTAGCTCTGGCTATCGTGCAAACCACATCTATTTGACTTATAATTGTTTCAAAGCTAGTATAATCAAGGATAATCGAGATTAACATAAATCAGAGATTATTTAAACATTATTATTAACTTGATCACTGATTTGGAAGAATTAAAATATAAATCATCAGTAATTGAGAATAGCATAATATATGAACACATAATTGGGATTATCAAAACAGGTGAGGTCAATAATCTTTCCCTTTTTGATAATCACAACTTATGATATGACCAAAAAAATAGTGAGAATAGAGTATAAGAGAATATAACGTATATATTCTAATTTCTCAAAGAAAGAAATCAGAGGAAATAGAGGAAATAGTAATAGAATGAAATAGATCAAAAATTATCATATGAAGTATTAAATACAATAGTATCAGAGATAAGCTTTGAAAGAGGTGGTACCAAAGAAGGAAATTTAAGAATAGTAGCGAAGGCTCAAAATTTCTCCCCTTTGATATTTCCCCCCCCCTCTCTTTATATTTTCTCCCCCCCCCCGTTTATAATGTTCTCCCCCCTTGTGATAATCAAAAAGTGGGAAAAAAAGACAGAGAAAACTGAGAAACAGAGATAATGTAAAGAAAAGAATTTATATTAGACCAGACAAAACTTACATAAACAGAATAGAAAAGAAGAAGAGGAAAACAATTCCTATCAAATAGCATGGCCACTTCAGCAATCCGGATCTTCAACATGAGATTTGCCTTTTGGATTAGAAGAGGAGGCAGGTGGTGAGGATGTGAGTGAGGGCTTTGGAATCCCAAAGATGATCACAGGAGGTTGAGCCACTGATACAGTGCCTGGCCTGTATTGGGATGTTTGTTGAGTGATCATAGGTGTGAGGCTTCGGATGGCATGAGCAGGAGTCATCTGGACTGGAGAATCAGTAGAGTCAGAGGAAGGCAAGGCAGGAGGGACAATAACTGGTCTGGCATCAACATGCAAAAAGGGCAGCAGCTGATTTCTGAAATCCATAATGATTCCTCCCCCTCTTTCCATAGCAGATATAAAATCATCTTTGTTCTCCATAAATTTTTCTAAGGAAGGAGTCAGCTCTCTTAGCTTGCTCACTTGTTTTTGGAAGGCTTGAGTTACAGGGGTAATTTCATGTTTTCCAACATCAGCTTGAAATGATGGGTGAGTTGTTGCTTGGTAAAAATCCTTTGAAATAATAATCCACCTTGTTCTTGACTTCATCCTGAGAGGCAGAGGCCTCTTTCATAGTGTCGTGGACGATTATCATTATTTCCCTTACTGAATCTCTTGTAGAGAGCACTACCCGGCTTAGATCTGATGAGTCTATAGAGCCACTGGTTGAAATAAAACCAAGCTCCTCCTTCAATATAGCTCGTAATTGATTCAAATCAAATGCAGGTTTTGAAGCTAGAGGACCAACCGAGAAAGATACAGTTTCTTTGAAACATTTGGTCAAACCACTAATCAGAGTTTGCAGTTGAGAGTCCTGATTTTTAACATGATCCTTTATAGAAGATTTGAAATCTTCAAATACTGAGACCATTTGGCTTACAACACTTTTCACATAGGCTAAATCCTTATCAGCTTGAGGGTTTGAGCTCAGGTAGGAATCTAAGGTAGTAACAGATTTTTTTAAGGCTTCAAGATCTGCTTCTATTCTAGAAGATTGGGTCTGGCACACTTTGACTGCTTCCATAGGTCACCCATAAACGTTGACAGATTGAAACCAAGAGAAAGCTCAAGAGATTGTTCTAACAACTGCATTTCTTCATGAAAACAGTGCTTCATCTCAGAAACTGAGGCACTGAAGGATTCTTTCAGCTCATGCTTCAGGGATTCGAGATCAGACTTTGTAACAAAATCAGTAAGAGCAACTGTAGTAGATACTCTTGCAGAAGCTAAGCTGACAACCGAATCATTCATGACTGATTGAATCGAGGAAACTAAAAAAGATTCAATTCTCTTTACTTATTCTACAAAACTGACTTTGAGATTTTCATTCAGCACATCTAAATCATGTACTCGGACCACATCATCAGGTAATAACTCAGAATTGATGTCATAGATGATCTTTGGTCTATTCAAGGATACTTCATTATCCGAATTAGGATAATCCAAACCACAGACTATAAAACCTGGGTCTTCTACCCAGTCTTCAATCTCAACAGCCACTGTAACATTTCCAATATTGGAATGATGCTCCCCCTCAATGGGTGCATTCTTATGTACAACAACTACATTTTCTGCTGGTCTTTCTTCATCAGAATATTCCACAATAACTTCCATCTCAGCAGCAGTAAGGAGATTTTCTGAAACATGTACAACTTCTTCTCTTTCTTTTTCTACTTCATCAGTAAGCACAACTGAGTTTTCAATCAATGGACTCAGACTCAACCTAGCAGAATCAGATGATTCAGATACATTCTCTTTTTCTCCTTCCTACTGAGGAACTGGCTGGTCTTCCTCATGAATAGATAACACTTCCTCTACTTTTCCGTTTCTTGAGTATACAAACTCAGTAACAGGACTTGGGGGCAAGTCTGGATCTCCTCCAATATCCATAGGAGTTTATTCCTCTTCTTCTTCTTCTTCTTCTTCTTCCTCTTCTGACTCATCACTGTACTTGGGTTCCTTTTCATCAGATCCTAAACCTGGATCTATTTTATCCTTTGGCCTTGAAGGATAATCCATAGGATAAAATTTATCATACACCTTCTGGTCATCACTGACCCATTCTCCTTTCCACGGGTTCCAATTGATTTTCATGTACTTACAAACTGTAGTAGTGATACAGAAGTTATTCTTAACTACAACTGTCTCATCCTGAGACTCAGCTATCCCTTTCACTTTTATCATCACAGAGATCATTTTGGCAAAGAATAAGGCATTAGTCGTTGATTTTGGCCTAATCATGTCTTCTATTTGATTCAACAGCAGTCTGCACAGATTAACTTTCACACCATGTCTTAACAGATGTAGAAGATAAATATCTTGATATCACAGATTATAAAAATCTTCTCTCCTCGGTATCAAAACATGTTGAACAAATTTTAAAAGCAGTCTGTTCTCTCCATCCAATTCAGTAGCAACCACTTGCCTTTGACTACCATTACCCGTTAGCTCCTTTAAAGCGGTCTCATTGTCAAAGATGTAACTGGTAGGTGGAATTTCTCTTAAGACATACCTGGATACACCTTCATGTGGGACTTTTAAACATTCTTCCCACTCTACCGAAGAAAATGACATTTCTTTTCCATTTAAAAAAGAACTTACCTGATTCTCATTTTCGGACTTCTCGAAGCTTACGAATTCGTAGAACTGTTTCAGTAACTTCGGGTAGTAGGGACCATTGTTATTTGAAAAAAAATCTACCCATCTCTGATCTTCCAGAATTGCAAGCACCAGCGACTTGCTTGGCAGCAGCCAATCTACGCATATCTCCTTTTCAATCACAATATCTCTATTATGAAAATGAGGGTTTACTGGTCGCTTTCCCGACCTAGTTTTGACATTACTTCCACAAGCTTCTTTCTGCACTTTCTGCTTCTTTGTTTTAGGCTCTACACTTTCATCTCTATTGGTATGAATCTTGGTTTTTTCCATCGCGGATTTAGGGTTCTCAGTTGATTAGGGAGCTAGGATTCAAAGGTGAAGGGTTTTGGGTCTGGTGGAGTGAGAGGCGGTTTAGGCTTAGTTTTATCATGTAGGAATCATAAATAAACGAATAAAGTAAAATAACATAAAAATAAAATGATTCATATTCTTGGCGGCAGATAGAAGTTTTAAAATTATAGCATCGGTGAGAATTTCACAGCAGTGAGAATTTCACATCGATGAGGATTTCAGCATCGGAGAGAATTTCACATCGGTGAGAATTTCACATCGGTGAGGATTTCAGCATCGGTGAGAATTTCACATCGGTGAGAATTTCAGCATCGGTGAGAATTGATCATCGGTGATAAATTCACATCGGTGAGAATTGATCATCGGTGAGAATTTCACATCAGTGAGAATTTCAACATCGGTGAGAATTGATCATCGGTGAGAATTTCACATCGGTGAGAATTTCAACATCGGTGAGAATTGATCATCGGTGAGAATTTCAACATCGGTGAGAATTGATCATCCCCAGCTCGTGCCTAATGTAACTTAAACTATCATAACTTAAAGGTTTAGTGAAAATATCGGCCAATTGATGTTCAGTGCCAATAAATTCAAGAGTAATATCACCTTTTTGATAATGATCTCTCAGAAAATGATGTCTTACATCTATGTGTTTGGATCTAGAGTGAGATACAGGGTTCTTAGATATATTTATTGCACTAGTGTTGTCACAGTTAATTGAAACATGTTTAAACTCAAATCCATAGTCCAATAAAGTGTGTTTAATCCACGGAATTTGTGCACAGCAACTACCAGCAGCTATATACTCTGCTTCGGCAGTAGACAATGAAACTGAGTTCTGTTTCTTACTACACCATGACACTAGGGATTTACCAAGTAAATGACATGTTCCAGATGTGCTCTTCCTTTCTAACTTACATCCAGAAAATTCAGTATCTGAATAGCATGTTATGTCAAATGATTGTCCTTTTGGATAAAACAAACCTAAATGTACAGTATGCTTAAGATATTTAAAAATACTTTTAACAGCCAGTAAGTGTGATTCTTTAGGATTAGCTTGAGATCTCGCGCACATACATACACTGAACATAATGTCTGGTCGACTAGCAGTAAGATAATGTAAGCTCCCAATCATACCTCTGTAATTGGTTTGATCCACTGGTTTCCCAGCTTCATCTGTATCCAATTTACAGGTAGTACTCATAGTTGTATCACTTTCCTTAATACTATCTAATCCAAAACGTTTTGGAAGATCTTTTGTATATTTACTTTGATTTAAAATAATTACATCTCTAGTTTGAAAAATTTAAAAACCAAGAATATACTTAAGCTCTCCCATTAATCTCATTTCAAATTCATTTTGCATACTTTTTGAAAAATCAGTACATAGAGAGTGTTTTGAAGATCCAAATATAATATCATCAACATAGATTTGTACAACTAAAACATCTTTAGAAATTCTTTTAATAAAAAGAGTTGGATCAGTGATCCCATTAGTAAAACATTTTGAAATAAGAAAATTGCCGAGTCTATCAAACCAAGCTCTTGGAGCTTCTTTTAAACCATATAAAGCATTAGAAAGTTTAAAAACTTGATTTGGAAAATGAAGGTTTGTAAATCCAGGTGGTTGTTCCACAAAAACATCTTCAATTATAAAACCATTTAGAAATGCACTTTTGACATCCATTTGATATAACTTGAAATTCAGATGTGATGCATATGCAAGTAAGATCCTAATAGCTTCCAGTCGAGCTACAGGTGAAAAAGTTTCTCCATAGTCTATACCCTCTTCTTGACTATATCCCTGTGCAACTAGTCTAGATTTGTATCTAACTATGTTTCCTGATTCATTAACTTTATTTCTAAAAACCCATTTTGTGCCTATTGTTGAGGTGTCCTTGGGTCTGTCAACTAATTCCCAGACATTGTTTCATTCAAATTGATCCAACTCTTCTTGCATGGATATTACCCAGAATTCATCATTGATAGCATCATTGATATTTTTGGGTTCTAGCTGTGACAGAAAAGCTTGATGTTAAACCTGGTTCCTTAGAGAAGCTCTAGTTTGTGGTCCTCTATCAAGATTACCAACAACAGCATCTAAAGGATGATTCTTTAGAATCTTAGTCGATTTGGTAAAGGTTGGACTAGAAACTCCAGGTTCATCTATAGGTTCGGGTTCAACAGAAGCAGATTCTGGAGAAAGTTCAGAACTGGATGTTTTTATAACAGGTTCTTTAGATTTATCATTAAGGTCCAGAATAGACAAATCTTCTTCAAGATTCTCAAGAGAGGTTTTAGGCTCATGTGGATCAGTTTCATCGAATTTGATGTGAACAGATTCTTCCACACATTTGGTTCTCCTATTGAAAACTCTATAAGATTTACTTGAAATAGAGTAACCCAGAAAAATTCCTTCATCGCTTTTGGGAGAAAACTTATTCAGATTATCTTTAGTATTAAGTATAAAGACTTTGCAACCAAAAACTCTGAAGTAATTAACCTTAGGATTTCTATTGTTCCAGAACTCATAAGGAGTTTTCTTAAGAACAGGTCTGATCAAGACTCTATTGATAACATAACAAGCTGTATTAACAGCTTCAGCCCAAAAGTAAATAGGCAGTTCATATTCACTGAGCATGGTTCTAGCTATTTCTTGAAGGGTTGGGTTTCTCCTTTCCACTACACCATTTTGTTGGGGTGTCCTAGGGGCAGAAAAATTGTGACTATAGCCATTGTGTGAGCAATAAGATTCAAACTCATGATTTTCAAACTCCCGACCATGATCACTTCTTAAGGTTTTAATCTTAAGTCCACTAAGGTTCTCTACAGACTTGGAATATTTAATAAAGTAAGGACAAGCTTCACTTTTGTGAGCTAGAAAGTATACCCAAGTATATCTAGAAAAGTCATCTACAAGGACATAGACATAATGCTTCCCATTTAAACTAGAAACTCTTGATGGTCCAAACAAATCCATGTGAACCAATTCAAGTGGTTGAGAAGTTGAGACTTCTTTCTTTGATTTAAAAGAAACTTTCTGCTGTTTTCCCTTTTGACAGGGATTGCACACTTTGTCATTTGGGAATTCTAATTTAGGTAAGTCTCTAACTAAGTTTTTCCTAGACAGTTTTCTATGTGAGTGAATGTTGCAGTGTCCTAATCTTCTGTGCCATAGCCAAGATTATTTATGAAAAGCATTCAAACAAGAAATATTTTGTTTGGATAAAGAGTATAAATCAACAGCATAAACATTTTCATTCCTTAGAGAAGAAAATAATAAAGAATTTTTGGAGTTAAAAACATCACACGAATCATTTTCAAACATGACATTGAAACCATCGTCACATAATTGAGATATACTAAGCAAGTTATATTTATGTCCATCAACGAATAAAACTTTAGAAATTAATACTGAGTCAGTGTTACCAATCTGGACTAGGCTGATGATTTTTCCTTTAGAGTTGTCACCAAAGGTTACATGACCGCCATCAACCATTATTAAGCTCTTGAAGCAAGAATAATCTCCAGTCATGTGTCTTGAGCACCCACTGTCTAAATACCATATCTTCTTATGACAGCTCTTCAAGCAGGTCTCCTATAAAACAGATTTAAACAGGAGATGACATTGGTACCCAGATTTTCTTGGGTCCAGATAGGTTAGCAATCAGGGCCTTAGGTACCAAAATTTGATTTATGGGTCCCATACAATTAACAGAAACAACATATTTTGAAAGATAAACTTTATTTGGTCTATAACCATGTGAACATCCTGTTGAAGCATATGAATTTCCAAAACTGGAACTGGAAGAATTTTTTTCAGACTTAGGAATAAATCGGGTTCTGGTGAACTGTCTCTGTCCAGGTTGGTATCCAAAACTAGTGGCATATCTAGGTGCAACTTGCTTTCCTAGCATTTGAGTTAAAGCATCCTTTCCATTTGTGAATTTTTCTAAGTCCTTTCTAAGTTTCTCATTTGACTGTTTCAGTTCTGTATTTTCCTTTAGAAGTTGAGAATTCTTTTCTATTTCTATATCAAGATCAGATTTATGCTTAACACTTAAGGCATACTATTTCTTTAAACCTTTGTATTTTTCTTTAAGATCATTACAGGTTTCTTCCAACATATCACAGTACTCAAATAATTCAGATTTTGACATGTTTTCTGAATCAGAATCATCTCCAGAATAATATGAATTCAAAACAGGAGTGTCAGATGTTACCTCAGAAGTATTTGTCATGAAACACATGTTGGCTCGATTCCTTTAAGAGTCCAAAGATTCTGCTTCACTAGTGATGTCTTCTGAAGCACTCCAGGTAGCCTTCATGGCTTTCTTTTACTTCTTGTCTTTGTAATCATATTTCTTTTTGAATTTTAACTTTGGACAGTCTGCTTTGATATGTCCTTTTCCCTTGCATTCATAGCAGACAACTTCATCAGTCCTGTCAGCCTTCTTCCAATCCTTTTTCCATTTTCCTTGTTGATCATACTTTCCTCTGTAAATCATTTTCCTAAAGAATTTCTGTTTCCTATAAAACTTCTTGAATCTCCTAGCTATTTGAGCCATCTCGGCATTACTGTCAGATTCAGAATTTTCACTCATTGAACTCTCAGTCTCCATTTGTAGTTTATCCTTGTCTTTACTCTTAAAGGCAGTAGTTTTAAATGCTACATATTTTCTTTTGGGTTCCTCATCTTCTTCTTTATTTTCTTTAAGCTCTTCTTCATACATCATCAGCTTACCAATTAACTCCTTGACAGACAGTGTTCCAATGTCACAGGATTCTCTAATTGAAACGGATGTAACTCTCCATCTATCTAGAAAACATCTCAGTATTCTCATAATTTGTTCTTTTGTAGGAACAATCTTTCCGAGTGAGCTCATTGTGTTTACTATCTCATTGAACCTGAGATACATGTCAGAAATAGGTTCATCAGGCTTCATTTTGAAATTATCATATTTAATAGTATAAGTGTTTAATCTCATTTCTTTAACATTGGTTGTTCCTTCGTGTGAAATAGCCAAGGTATCCCAAATTTCAAAAGCAGTTTTACATGCAGAAATTCTATTAAATTATTCATCTTCTAGAGCACAGTACAGAGCATTCATAGCTTTACAATTATTATTGTAAGCCATCTTTGTAGGTTCATCCCAAGTAGATCTATCAGTACTGGGAACTTTATATTCAGATTCAATAGCAGTCCAAATATCAAAACTCATGCTTTCTAGATGAATTTTCATTTTAAGTTTCCACTGACCATAGTTATTTCCATTAAAGAAAGGTGGCCGGTTAGTAGCAGCACCCTCAAGTCCATTATCCATTATAAACAAAATTTAAAGAGATAAAAATTTAGAAATAACAGAAATTTTAAGAACATTAAAATACAACTAAAATCATAGTTGAAAACAGAGTAATTTAGAAGGTATTAATAACCCTCTGATACCAAATGTTGGTCGGAGTGGACACTCAAGAGGGGGGGGGGGTGAATTGAGTTCCAATTAAAATTTCTTCTAAAAACAATTTCTATTAAAATCCCCCAATTTCAAAAACAGATTAAACTGTAGTGAATTTATACAGATTATAATGGTTCAATTAGTTTCTAAAAGATTGATTAGTTCTCAGTTAACTTAATCTTATGATTAATTTAACTTTTGAAACTAACTTACTGGTTTACAATAAATATAAAAACATGCGAGTTTAACTATCAAAGTAACCTTGAAAATAAATTATATTTCAAAGTAATAGAAACGGAATATGAAATAGATATGTATTGTATGGATATAAACTTTAACTAAAAACACAGAGGAGTTAAACAAGAGGTTCAGTCTCAAGCCAAGACTTTGTACTCTCAAAAGATTATATAAGGATGATCCACACCCTGGATTGGGGGTCAACAATTTACAACTGTCCAGGTCCAAGACCTCTACCACTGTTATCCGTGGGAAACAAAAAAACAGCAACCAGCTGTCCAGGTCACACACAACCTCTACCACTATCCATAGTGTGAAAAAGAATGAAAAGATAGTGAGTGAGGATTTTCAAATCCTCCAGTTAAGGTTCAGGAGACAGTGTGTGTGTAAAATACAACAGATAACACACACTGCTCGTAATGTTAAAAGTAAATCACAGAGATAAAGATTTAGAGATTAGAAAAGGCTCTAGTGATCTTCGTGCAGCTCTCGACTCCTTTTGTTAATCAGAATTCGTTCTGAGTCTTCTTCTGGTTTTTTGTCTGGAAAACAGAGTACCATCTGCTTCCTTGACTTCCAGGTTCAGCTTTCTTATCGGCTCAAAGAATGATGAGTTTTGTGTGGTTCTTCTTTAGCATAGATTGCTCGATGTATGCTCTATGTTCTGGAGGCTGGTAGTAGTGGTCTCGTGAGTGCATGTTCTCCAGTTGTTCTTGGCACGTTTTGAGCTTGATCGCCAGTATGTTCTGTGTGCTTGATCTCCTTTTTGGTCTAATGTCAGTCACCCTTTGATACATACACGATGTCCTTTTTATGCCACTCCTTTTTGTATTTCTGAGGAGGAATGATTATGCTTTTTGGTCGTACTTGGTACGGTTTCCTGAAATGGCAACAGATATCATTTAATAAAATTAAATGCATCAAAAGTAACAAATGTAACCGTTAGTATAATAAACAAATAGAGTCGAGGATATAGTATTTGACTCCGCAGTTCATTATAGGTAGCCATTTGTTTGTAGACGTGTACGGTTGACTCGGTGTATGGATCTTCCATCGGTAGCTCTTCAAACACTTATCAGTGGCTCTTATTGGTAGCTCTTATCGGTAGCTCTTATCGGTAGCTCCATGTGTGCATCGGTAGCTCTGTGTGTGCATCGGTAGCTCTGTGTGCATCGGTAGCTCTGTGTGTGCATCGGTAGCTCTGGCTATCGGTAGCTCTGGCTATCGGTAGCTCTTGCTATCAGTAGCTCTGGCTATTGGTAGCTCTGGCTATCGGTAGCTCTGGCTATCTGTAGCTCTGGCTATCAGTAGCTCTGGCTATCGGTAGCTCTGGCTATCGGTAGCTCTGGCTATCCTGCAAACCACATCTATTTGACTTATAATTGTTTCAAAGCTAGTATAAACAAGGATAATCGAGATTAACATAAATCAGAGATTATTTAAACATTATTATTAACATGATCACTAATTTGAAAGAATATTAATGTAAATCATTAGTAATTGAGAATAGCATAATATATGAACACATAATTGGGATTATCAAAACAGGTGAGGTCAACATTCTCTATTCTTCTGTAATTTTTATTTTTAATTTAACATTATGGTTTTCATAATGTATAAATATTATAATTTAATTTGAGGAAGTGTGGACTACGACCCCCTCAAAGTGATATGGGTCGTTCATTCCATACATGGAACACATAATGTATGTCATTAATGAACATATTTAGAAAATGTAATATAGATATCAAACTATAATTATAATATACCTATGTATCATTTAGTTTTAATATTATTAACATGACATAGAAATAAAGGTAGCGTTCATGTGTACATACGACCTACTGTCTCTATGAACGGGAAATTTCATTTCATATCTCAAAATATTATTGATTATTATAAATACTTATAAAATGGATATATATGATATTTATATCATGAATAATATTCTATTGATGAATTAATTTTTAACTCATCGAAAATTAACATCAAAACAAGTTAATTTTCACCTCAAGTAACGAATATGAACAAAACATCTGATATGAACTAAAATAATTATGTAATTTTTATAACATGGTAATAAGAGATATAAGAAGAATAATAAAACAAAAGATGGTTCTCATTCAATTATTAATTAACCTACATTTATTATTCAGGAACATATCATTTGTACGTGACGAGTCAGACTCAAGGTAAGGGACTTTGTCTCAATCTCTTTTCAGTGAGGCATATTTTGATAATATACACTAAATTATTTTATACAGTTTATATTCAAACCCTTGTCATATAATATAAGTCAAAGGTTTTTAAAAAAATTATTTTTTATAAGAATGGTTTTATCAATTGACGAAATTAATTGTTTTAATGTATGTGGTGACAAAAACTTCTCTACCGCCATAACCATTATTTGATATTTCAATTTCCTCTACAAGCAATAAGGTTTTCTAAAAGGGAAAAAGATATTTTTTATTACAATTTTGGGTATTTAGGTATTGAAAATAGTTTTTAGTGTGTATTTCATATTTTAATGTCATGAAATTATATCATGTGATTGAAAATAAATTTTTATTAGATAAATGTTGATAATTGAAATCATTTATGTTTTTTGATTATGTTATGGTATGTATACATTTTACGGGTGGTTACATGATAAAATAAAGACAGGTGGTTATGTGAAAAATATTATGGGTGGTTCTATGATAAACCGTGGATGGGTGGTTATGTTATAACCTCTAATGCATTTGGTATGGATATTGGTTGTATTGCTATTCAATTTTGTGATATGTGTGGAAGTCATCCATATAGTTATTCCACTCATATGTGTTTATGTCCTAGGATACCGTTATATGTTATATTTTTCTTTATATGGTCTTGTCACTATGTTTTGGTTACAAAAATCATACACAATGATCTTATATTCAGTGAAGTTAATTATCTACTTCTTAAGGGTAAAAATTATTACATTATGTCAAAGTATTCATGGTTATCATGTTTTCCGAAGACTAACAATTTTCCTTCTTTGTGTATCTGGTTCTGATATATTTATTCTCAACCCAAATTTTGAGTTGTTTTTTAGAATACATAAAGAATAATATATTCAAGGATGTGATCAAGAGAAATATATTCTATTTAAACAAGAAATAAACCATGTTTCTTTAAAAAAAATTGTATGATGAAAAAATTGGATAGTGAGTAGAAGTGTTTACTAGTATATTTAAGTTGTTATGTACGAGTTATGACCTAATTCTCTAAATATATAAACCACAAAAGATCCTCAATGTGAAATAAAGTTAGGATATTTAAATAACTCAAGATTAATTAATGTTTAATGTTGGGGCCTTATAAATGGTATCATCGGTCGGTATAAGTAACATTAGGGGTTAGGATGTTTTCTTAAGAGGTAGGTATATATTCATGGGATTATAATAATAAGGTTTATCATAATTTCAATGTCATATAAACCCATTTTAGGATTTATGTTCTTAAATATTATGTTGACTAATGGTATTTTTGTAGACATTCACTTTAGATAAAATCATGGGTTATTAGTTTATGGGATGCAAAATGTGAGGTATGAAATATCATTTGAGGTTAAAATATGTTACAGTTACTTTTGTGTATTTAATATCATTTTGAAATTTTTTTCTAAAATTATATATTTTTTGAAAAAGGAAAACACAAAGACCATGTGACAACCCATCTTGTTAGACAAAGCTGCAAGAATAGAACCCACAACTAATGTGCAACTAAGATTTATCACCTATCACTGGACTATGTGACGTCCCTGGTTAGTATTCCTTATTATTTATAGTTACGTTATTTGATGGATTAATATTATGTTGTGTATGTGAACGTTTTTCTTTCAAATGGATATCCATAGTATTGGAAAACGATTTTGTGATAAGTGATAAATTTTATTTGGAAGACATTGTGTATTTTGGATACACTATATGCCTAATGAAAATAAAATACTATGGGGTTTCATTTTAGGAGAAATTGATAATATTTTTTTTGGAAGAATCTATGTTTATATAGTGGAAATATGGAATTTTGGATAATTTATTGAAATGATTAAACTATCATCGAGAATATGTGATTCTGTTAATAAATTTTCAGTTTGAGAATTTATGAGTAGTCAATGTTTTTTTGATGTAATTTAAGAATTTTTAATGGATGACTGTGTGATTAAATCCTTGTGTATTTTTTTCTATCAATCTTAGTTTGGATTAATTAGAGTAATTTTTATGGACATTTGTTTCTTGAAGGGCCTATGTAGAACATGGGTATTACTATTGGATTATAGAGATTAAAAGTAGTCATGCTCTTTAAAATGTTTTATTCTTTTGGGGGGATTATACAATAATTTACTAATCAATATGTTTATGGATAATTTTTAAAGATAGTAAAATTGATAGCTAAATTTTTTTGGATGATATGAGTTTTTATACGTTTATTATAGTGATTCAGGTGTGAAAAAATATTCTTAGATAATCATCGTTTGGAGAAAAAGATGATTCTGTGGTGGAAATTGATTAAGGGATGAAACACTACATGTTAAGTAAGTATAATTACAAATTTTATTATTAAATGTATTAAATTATTTCCCCAACTAGATAAAGTGGTTCATAAATCAAAAACATTTTATGTTTACTTTTCCTACCATGAAATCAAACATTGTTTAACCCATCACTTGTTTTTGGTATTTTGGTGGTTAAATTTATCCTAATAATATTATATATCACTCTCCATCAGATCATAACCCTTATTTTTTTCTTCCATATCCATGTTTTCCTAAATGGAACCCTATTATGTGTTATCTTGGGTGACCTTTGTACTTCACTTTCTATCTTTAAATATAGATGTTTTATTAACCATTTTTCCAATGTGATTTTTCAATAATAGTAATTTGAAAATTCATATGTACGTTACTGACCCAAAATTCATATTGTGGGGACAAAATTTATTGAAGTAGAGGAGGATATAACATCCTGAGTTTTAATAAAGAAATACTATATTCAATAGTGTATTAGATATAACACATCGAGCATAAATGTAAACAATATATTATTATTTAATATTGTAGTTATCACCTAGATCATAAAATATATGGAAGGAACAATGTTAACTGAATTATGAAAATAAGTTTTAAATATGTTTATATAATGATTCATTGGTAATCAAATCTACTTGAAATGAAACTAAAACCCAACTGAATATCAAAGGCGTAATTTTGTTAAGACAAATTCAATTGTGAATAATTCTATTTATGAAATAATACAATTAATCTTTTTTGGATTATACTATTGAAATATTAATTAAATATAATGTTTAAAATTCATCTATTTCGTTTTCTAGACATCATATATGAACACATTCTATTTTTCAAATAAACGTTGTAGTCTTTTAAAAATGCAGTTTTACCACCTTTTGATGGTGAGCCATTTTTGAATATATTTTTTTCACTTTTATATGATATTTTTGACCAAATGAGCATGTTATTAATATTCAGGACATTGAAATTTACATTAGATGAATGCTTGGTATTTTTCTGATAAAATCCAAATTTTAACGAATAGTGAAAATACTGCATTTTAATTCAAAACCACCTTTTCATCTAATTTATTTTTATAATTAGATTTCCCTTTTCATTTTTTAATGTTTAATTTAATTAAATTTTTATCCTTTAATATAATTTTGGTCATTATAAGTAATATCACATTGAAATTTGATATAAACGCATTTACATCTTTTGATGGTTTTTACTTTTAAAACGACTAGATTTCTCGTTTTGAAAATGTGAATTAATATTAAATTTATCTCTATATAGTCTAGGTTTCAAACTTGAAAAATTTATTCCATATTTGGAAACATAATGTCCAAATTTTGTAAAATGGTGCCTTTTATTTTTGGACATTTTGAATAATAACTTCAGAAAATATTTTTATTTACCATTGTTAAAGGGTAAATAAGGTCAGTAAAGGTAAAAAATAATATTATAATAATTTAAAACTATCCAAACACATGTTATCATTCTATGGGATGATATATTTTTTACCATGATCATCCTTGGGTTAATTTGAGGACCCATGGAGCCACATGGGTGTGATAATTACATGTTATAATTTTTAATTTAAAGTAATGAGAAATATAACTTAAAAATGTTTCTTTTTTACTAAAACAATTCATATATAAGAGTATTAAATGAAATATTTGACTATAAATAGAAATTATAATACTAAAAATATTTCATACATCATGATATTTTATTTATTATTTTTATACATTAAATGAATAAATTTACCATTGACATAATGATGATGTAGTGATTACCTTATTAATTAAAGATTCAAATAAATGGTTGTATAAATATTAAAAAATGTAATTTGAACATTTTCATTCCATAAAAGAGTTTTAGGGATGATTATGTCATTATATCAACGAGTTAACATAGTTTTTCTATAATGAATCAATTTTTATGTCTTTATCAAATATCAAATTCAAAATAGCATCAAAATTGAGATAAATGAGATTTTGAAAAAAATAATTATATTTTATTAAATGATATAATAACCATAACAATCATATATTCAGTCTAATGACTTATGGATTGTGTAAAATTTTATTAATGATCCTCTTTAGGTTCTCTTGTCATTTTTTGTAACCTTATTTACCATATAGTGTTAAAATACCATAAGACATAGAATGTGATAATTTATTTATCTAAGGGTTAAAGGGAATAAAATAGAGGGTTAAATTTGTGACCTAAACACGTCTAGAACCTATTAGTTGAGAATATTCAGAACTAGCCTCATCTTATAATCGAAATATATAACCTTTTGACTATTATAATTCTAAAATCAAATTATTAAAAAATAATGTTTCAAGACTTTCCTAAAGTTCCCAAACTCCCAATTTAAAAAGGACATCACAGATACCCACATACACACACCTCCCAAGACACACATATTTCCCACATTATACTAAAATAATCTACAAACATCCACCAATTCTACCTATAGTCCTTACCATTGGTAGAAGGAAAATTAATGAATCCTTTTGGCTCCAATAAAAAGGAGTTACCCGATTTAGAGGTAACATCATCTCTCAAGATCCTTTCATTTATTTTTACTTCTCCAAACCCCTAACCTCTCATTATTATATTATTTTATCATAATTGTGTTATAATATATATACTAAAATGTTTTTATGCAATGATTTTGATCTACAAGTACACCCACATCTATTTAATAGATATATTACATACTGTTTCGGTGTACGACATACTACTCCCTCATGAAACAATGATTGATCAATTTTCGTCTACCACCAATCATGGTGGCTGTTATGAGGGAATATTATTTATATATGATATTTTTTATATTTATATTGTATCTATTCGTCTATAATTTTTATTTTTAACATAACTTTATGGTTTCAATAATGTGTAAATATGATAATTTCACTTGAGGAAGTGTTGACTATATCCCCATCAAAGTGATAGGACTCATTCACTCCATACATGGAACATATAACGGATGGAGTTAATTATATTATATATCATATATAACATATATATTATACTGGAATGTTAATAAACATATTTATCATACAGTTTTAATTTCTTTAATATGAAAACGATATAAAAAGTATTGTTCATGCGTACGTATGACCTACCGTCTCCATGAATGAGTATTTGATTTAGTAACTCCATAAATTATGGATTATTATAAATACATATATAATGGATATATATTATATTTAAATCTTGAACAATATTTTGGAGATGATGGACATTTGACCCCAAAGACAATTTAAATCAAAAAATAGTTCATTTTCGACTCAAGTAACAAATATCGACCAAACGAACGATATGAACATAAATAATTATGTAATTTTTAGAACACGGTAATAAGATATATAAAAGGAGTATTAAATTTTAAAATTTTATCATGATAGTATAAATTAATACATGTCTATTTTTCTTGAACATAACATTTTTAAATGATGACCCAGACTCATGGTAAGGGACTTTGTCTCAATATCCTTTCATTCAGGAATATTTTGATAATATACTCTACTTTATTTTATATGGATTATAATATACACCTTCATATATAATTTCAGTAAATCTTTTTTCAAACAGAACCTTTTTTATAGGAATGTTTTCAATAAATGAAAAAAGTAACGTTTTTAATGTTTTCTATGAAAACATCTTCTATACCTACATAATCGTTATTTGATATTTGGATTCCTCTATAAGCATTATTATTTTTAAAAAATGAATGATAAATTTCGTATTCCCATTTTGGGTATTTTGGTATTGAATTTTTTTTAGTGTGGATTGACTATTTCAATATTGTAAAATGATTTCATGCGATTTAAAATAAAATTATTGAGAGAAATGTTGATAATTGCAACATTTTATGTGTTATGATTATTTAATTGTACTTATACATTTGATGGGTAGTTACGTGAAAAACCCTAGATGGTTGGTTATGTGATAATCCAAAGATGGGTGGTTCCATGATGAACAATGGATGGAAGGTTACATTAAAACCACTAATGCATTGTGTATTGATGTCGTCTCTATGGATATTCTATTACATGATATATGTGGAAGTCGACTATATGGTTGTTATATTTAATTATTTTTCTATCACAAGTTACCTTTATATTTTATATTTTTCTTTATATGGTATTTTTGTAATATTATGGTTAAAAAATAGTAATCAATGATATTATATTCAGTGACATAAATTTTCAACATCATAAAGGTGAAAAGTATTACTTTATGATAAAGTATACATGGTTTTCATGTTTTACCAAGACTAAAAATTCTCCATCACTATGTATGCCTTACTGAGATATTTATGCTCATTTCAAAATTTAGAAAAAAAGTTCTTAATACATAATGAATAATAGAGTCATGGATTGGATCGATGATAATTCATGCTATTTAAACATGAAATGAACCACGTTTCTTTTTTAAACGTATTTTTGTAAAAAAAAATTGATAGTGAGTAGAGGTGTTTCTTTTTAATGTTTAAGTTGTTATGTATGAGTTATGACCAAATTCCCTAAAGCATAAAATATTAAATTATCCTCAAGGAGAAATAAATTTAAATTATTGAATTAACTCAAGATTATTTAATGTTTAGTGACATAGCCTTATAATTTCTATCAGAGGATGGTATAGATATTTTTAGGGATGAGGATTTTTTCTTAAAAGTTTCTAATATCATAATGGGATTATCATAATAAGGTTGATCATAAGTTCAATGGATTATAAATATTTTTTTAGGCTTTATATTGATAAATTTTATGGTGTTTAATGGTATTTTTAGAGAGATTCACTTTTGAGGAAATTATGTGTTATTAGTTTTTGGGATTCAGAATTTGATGAGTGAAATAACATTTGGGGTTAAAATATATCATGGTTACATTTTATGATTTCTTATCATTTTAGGGAATGATATAAAATTATATTGTTTTTGAAAAAGGAAAACACGTAGATTATGTGACAAGCCATCTTATCAGAAAAAGATGTGGGAATTGAACCCATAACCAATTTGAGACAAGGATTTATCACCTACCACTAGCCTACGTGAAGTCCCTTGTTTTTACGACTAATTATTTTGAGTTAAAATATTAATTGATTAAGAATATTTTGAGTTCGAGTTCTTTTGTTTTATCAAATGGATATCCTGGGTATAATAAACCGATTTGGTGAATAGGTGATAAATGTTATTTTTGAAGACGTTTGGTATTTAGAAAACACTGTAGGCCTATAGAAAACAGATTACTATGGGATTTCATTTCAATAGTAATGGTTGAAATTTTATTTTTGAAAATTATATGTTTTTATTGTGTACATATGATGATTTTGGTTATTTATTGAAATGATTAACCTATCATGGAGAATATGTGATTTGGTTATATATTTTTCAATGTGAGATTTTAAGAGCATTATCTGGTATGTGGAAATAAATTTTAAGACTTGTTGTGGAATAATATGTGACTAAATAATTGTGAATTTTGGTTTTCAATCATAGTTTTGATTATTTTGAGGAATTTTATGGACAATTATTTGTTGAATGGTCTCTGTAGAACATGGGTACTACTATTGAATTTTTGAGATTAAACGTAGTCCTTCTCCTTAAAAAAGATTATTCTTTTTGAGGGGTTATACAATCTTATACTAACCATTCTGGTTTTTGATAATTTTTTATTGTAGGAGAAATATATAGTTAACCTTTCGTGGATGATATGAATTATTATAAGTTGATTATAGTTCTTCAGGTGTGCAAAATCATCTTAAATACTCATCATTTAGAATAAAAGATAAGTTTGTGGTGGAAATTGAGTAATGGATGAAACTATACATGTCAAGTAATTATATTTCCATATGTTATTATTCTATATAGTAAAAAAATTCCTCAAATTTATAAAGTGAATCATAAATCAATAATGTTTTCCATTTACTTTTCCTACTAAAAAATAAAATATAGTTTAGTCCATCACATGTTTTTGTTGTAAAATTTAGCCTGATTATATTTTAAATCAATCTCCATCAGGACAGGCCCCTTATTTATTCTTCCACATCCATGTTTTCCTACTTGTGACCCTATTATATGTTATCTCGAGTGACCTTGGTACTTCAATTTCTATCATTTAATGTGGATGATTTATTAAAACTTTTTCCGATGTGTGTTAAAAAATGTAATTTGAAAATTCATTACATAGTTACCAACCCTAAATTAAAAATGTGAGGTTTCAATTTATTAAAGGGGTGGAGGATGTAACATCCGAGTTTTTACTAATGAAACATTATGTTCAATAGCATACATGATATGCCACATCGAGCATAAATGTAAAACTAAATGTTGTTATTTATTATGGTAGTTATAACCTAGTCATTAGAAAATTTGTAATGAATAATGTTAACAAAATTATGAAAATATGGATTCAACATGTTTATATAATGATTCATTGGTTACCAAATCAATATGAAATGAAGCTAAAAACCAATTTGATATAAATGATGTATTATTCTGAAAATCATTTCAAATGTGAATAATTATGTTTATAAAATAACAAAATGAATCAATTTTTGATTATATTAATGAAATAATAATTAAATATGATTTTTATAATTCATCATATGTGTTTTATATACATCATATAGGAAACAAATTCTATTTTACAGATTAAAGGTGTACTTTTCTAAAAATGTAGTTTTGTTACATTTTGATGGAGAAATGTTTTTAATTCTGGTTTTTGTAATTTTATATGTTACATTTGACAAAAATAAAGTAATTATTAATATTTATCACATCAAAATTTACTTTGGATTAATTTTTCTAATTTTTCTAATAAAATCCAAAATTTAATAAATAGTGAAAAATATTACATTTTAATTCAAAACTACCTTTTCATATTATTTATTATTATAGTTAGATTATCCTTTAATTTTTTTGTAATGTGTAACTGGATAATATTTTTATCATTTAATCCAATTTTGGTCCTTGGAAGAAATTTCACATTAAAATTCGATATAAACACATATCAATCTTCTAATGGTTTTTGTTTTAAGAAACATGTTTTCTCCTTTTGACAGTGGGAATAAATTTTAAATTAATTTATAAAAATTCTGTGCTATGAAAATGGAAAAATGGATTCCATATTTTGAATAATATGGTCCAAATGTTTAAAATAGTTACCTTATATTTTTGGACATTATGAATAGAAACATCAGTAATTATTTTAATTTACCATTTATAATGGGTAAATAAGGTATGTAAAGATAAAAAATTAATATTATAATAATATAAAACTATACAAACACGTGTTTTAATTCCATTGGATGAGATATCTCTGACCATGATCATCCTTGGTTCGCTTTCAGGGCCCCATGAAGCCAAATGTGTGATATAATGACATGTTATAATAATTATTTTAATTTAAAGAGAAATATAACATAAACATGTGTATTTTTACTAAAACAATTATAATATATTGTTTTTAACTCATAAAACTGACTATAAATAGTCATTAGAATGAAGAAAATATTTCATACATCATGATATTTTATTTACTATTTTTATACATTAAATAAATAAATTTATTTATAACACAATGATGACGCAACAATTACCTTACTTATTAAATATTCAAATAAATGATTGTATAAATATTAAAAAATATATAATTTGAATATTTTGATTGCATATAAAAATTTTAGGTATGATTATGACTTTTTAACTTTGAGTTAATGGAGTTTTTTATGACGAATCACTTTTTATGACATTACAAAATATCAATGACTAAATAGCATAAAAATTGAAATAAATGAGATTTTGAAACAAATACTATTTTATTAAAGGATAAGACAGTCCTAAAAATCTAATATTAGGAAAACTAACTTAGGAAATGTTAAAATTTTCATTAATGGTCTACTTGATGTTCTCTTGGAATTTTATAGTTATCATATTTACCATATAGTGTAAAAATACAATAATATATGGAATGAGTTAATTAATTTAACTTATGGTTAAAGACAAAAGATATGTTTAAATTTGTGAACTAAATATGTCTATATCATATTGGTTAAGAATATTTTGAACTAGCTTCATATTATTCTCGAAATATATCACATTGAAACTAATATAATTATAGAATCAATATATAATAAAAAAATATTTCAAGACATTCGTAAAGTTCCCATACTCCCACTTATAAATGGCAACCACATATACCCTCTGATATGAAACCAGTAGATGGCATTGACATGATGGCATGTGCAAAGTTGGAGTTGCAAGGCCCAATGATGCAAGGAAAATTAGATAGACTACAAGTGTCAACATAAGCCCATCTCATTCCATTAAAAGGCCCAAACCCAAGGTGCATGCATAGAAGTGGGAAATGGGATTATTATCAATCTTATTTAAGACCAAATGAGATGTGTAAATCCCAAGAAATATGTTTTCATGAATTTTGGAAGGCTTTCCCACGTGGAGATTCTAGAATGGCATCTTTGGACACCAAAGTCAAATCTGGTGCCCTAGGTAATCAATGTCAAATCCAGTGGTCTAGGGGTGGAAAGACATGAGCTACTTTTCCAAAAGTCATTGTTGGACTTTATCTTTTTGACTTTTAAGTGGAAAAGGTAGGTTTAGCCTTTATGACTTTTGGGTATTAGATCCTTGACCATTGTATCACCTACTTGGCTATAAATAGCCACCGCATGGAATTGTATTTTCATTCAAGAATTAATTGAGAGCTTATGCTTGGTTTCTCTCCGTTGTGTGAGGATTATCCTGGGTTTTCCCCTTTGCTCTTGTTCATTCTTTCCTTGTCAATCTACAAGATAGATTGGTGATCCATAATCACAAATCCCCCCAATTCTGTGCCTCAACCCAAGTGTGTTGTTGTGTGGATTGTCTATCACATCCCTCTTTGAGTGTGTTGTCTAAGTAGTAGGTTGCACTCCTTATAGCGTTTATTGACTTCTTGTATCCACTATCCGTACCCATCATCTTCCACATATCCTCAAACCACATCCTTCGTCCACCGCCCTACACCATGAAGATTGGGCCACCCCGTGCATCTCACATCAGTTGGTATCTGAGCACCGGTTGACACAGTAGGCATCTATCCCTTTATTTACTTTAATTCTGTCCATTACCCTCCTTAACATTCCATATTGTTCACCCATTCAACAAAAAAATCCCTTCTCTTGAAAGCCTCCTGAATTGTCCTACTTTGTGCAAGCTTGGATTATTATAAATTGAGCCAAATTTTCATTCATCTTCTTTCCGCATTTAATTCTCCATATGTGATTTGTATCCGGCAAAAGAAATAAAAAAAATAAAATTCTCTTAACTCATCATTTTGTTCTTTTCAATATTAAGAACATCCTTTATTTGAGAGATTTTTTTAAAAAAAAATTCTTACTCTCTGTTCAATCATCATGTGCTTTAAAACTCCAAGCACAACACTTTTTGGGGAGAGTTGACAAAAAAAAGAGAGAAAAAGTGGATACAATTACTCCTTTGTGCATTACCTTATTACCACTATCCATTTCCATATATAAAATTTTCCATCATTTTACTTCATCCCCATTTTGTATTTTGTTCATATTGTTATATATTTATCTTATCTTGCACAATCGGGCACAACCCAAATAACACATTTCTACCCCCTTTTCCATCCACCATTTATCCATTTTCTACGCTCTTTTCACCCGTTACCCTTTAACACTCAATCAGGTTGTGTTAAACCAGCCCCCAACACAATCTTGATTGGGGAAATATTGGTGGCAAGTGATCACCCGAAAAAAAGGTATTATATTTCATAAGAGCATGGAATTTTAATTGAGTGTTGAGAGTGGAGAGAAATAATCCAAAAAAATATATTGAGTGTGTGAGTGTGTGCATCGTGTTGCGTGCGTGTGTTTGTACATCTTGTGTGCGTGAGTGTGTATATATTGCGTGCGTGAGTTTGTATCCTTGTGTGTGTGTGTGTGCATCTTGTGTGTGTGAGTGTGTATATCTTGCGTGCGTGAGTGTGTATCCTTGTGTGTGTGAGTGTGTACATCTTTTGTGTGTGTGTACATTTCATGTGTGTGAGTGAGTGTGTATCATTGTGTGTGTCCCCCCCCCCGACGTGTGTTTGTTCTTGCGTAACATATCATTGCAGAATATTGTGGGAAGAAAATTTCTCATGTTGGCGATGAAGGAAGTTGAAGTTGATCTCCCGCACTTGAAGCTACGCAATTCCAAATGCAATCTTTGGTGATCCACTTCGAGAAGCATCTTGATCGGAAGATGGAGGTGTTGCATGATAGGATTGATAAATTGGAGAATAAAAAAAGCCCAATGATGTTCCATGATAACCCACGACGTGCTCCGGCACCACGTCGTCCATACATAATGGAGGAGGAGATGGTGAACTTTGATGATGATCTTGACGATGTCCCACAAAGGAGGAGGTTGTACCAACAATGGATAGGAGGACAAAGGAGAAAACATGATCATGACCTACTTGGCGGGATCAAGGTGAAGGTCCCTTCTTTTCAAGGGAAAAGCGATCCGAAAGCATACATGGAGTGGGAGATGCAGATCGAGGAGGTCATTCCATGCCATGCATATTCTGAGGAGAAAAAGCTCAAACATTCTTCCCTTGAATTTTCAGATAATGCTTTAATTTGGTGGGATCAAGTTCAAAAGTAGAGGGCTAGATATGGTGGACATCCCATCAACACTTGGGAAGACCTGAAGATCAACATGTGGAAGTGGTTTTTTCCCACACATTACCATAGAGATCACCACAACAAACTTCAATGCCCCATACAAGAGAGTAAGTGTGTAGATTACTACTACAAGGAGATTCAAATTTCCATGATTCGGGCAAATTTTGAGGAGGATCTGTAGGCAACCATGGCACGGTTTTTACATGGGCTCAATCGGGAGATTGCGGATCAAGTGGAGATGTACCACCATGTAGAGATACAAGATATGATCCACCAAGCCACCAATATCGAGCAACAAATCAAAAGTAGGAGCAACATGAGGAAACCCACTACCCCTTTCACACCATGGAGAAATCCAAGGATGGAGATTGGAGAACCATCAAAGGAAAAATAGGTGGTTGATCGCAAAAGTGATAAGGTAATTCTTCCACCTATGAAACCTACATTTGAGGCTAACCAAACCAGAAATAGGGATATTCGTTGTTTCAAATGTCATGGAAGGGGTCACATTTCTAGTGAGTGCCCAAACCGGCATACCATGACCATCAACAAGTATGGATAATGGGAGACCGATGGAGAGAGCTTGGAAGAGGAAGAATCTATAGAAATTGAAAATGGAGAATTTGCAGAAGACGGTGAGATTCTTGTCACTAGGAGAGTTCTAAGCGCACAAATGACTGTGGGAGAGAATGAGCAGTGGGAGAACCTTTTTCACACATGGTGCAAGATCCATGGGAAGGTATGTAGTGTTATTATTGATGGAGGAAGTTGTAGTAATGTTGCAAGCACCGAGTTAGTAGAGAAGTTGGGACATCCTACTTTGAAGCATCAACATCTATATCAGCTTCAGTGGTTGACTGATTGTGGATAACTGAAGGTTACCAAACAGGTGAAGGTATTGTTTTACATTGATAAATACAAGGATGAGGTATTCTGCGACATTGTTCCTATGAAGGTGTGCCACTTGCTATTGGGATGACCGTGGCAGTATGATCGGCGTGTTACCCAAGACAGTTTCATGAATCTTCATTCATTTATACTCCGTGGTGAACCTATAACCCTCAACCCCATGTCCCCCAAACAAATTCTGGAAGATCACATTTTGAGAGAAAAGAAAAAAAATAGCGATGAGGAAAAAAAGTGTGAAAATGAAAGAGGGGAGAATGAGAGAAAGATTGAAAATGAGAGAAGAAAATAAATGGAGAGCAAAGAAAAATCAAGAGGGGAAAAAGATTTGAGAGGAGAGAAAAGTGTGATGTCGGAAAAAAAGTGAGGAAACTTTGATTTCTCAGAAGAACCTTCTAGTACTTATGTACAAAGAAGTGATGTTGAACACTAATGACTTAACTTATACATTGTCAAATATTGTGAAATCTTTGCCACAGGTGTTTGATGGAGTCATTCTTGAGGAGGTACAGCCTTGTCTGCTTCCTAATAGAGAGAGAAAAGTAATTCTAGGATCCATTAATGGAATCATGGTTCAAAAGGATTGGAATGAGTTTCTACCTTATGAAGATTCATCTTACAAAAGGGGAGATCACTCTATAACTCAATTTTTTCCATTTGGAACTATTTTTGGATTTAGCCTCCCTACTCCTATTGATCAAGTTTCATTTCCTTTGCAGGATAGTAGAAATATGGAAGGAAAAAAACAAGTTAACCAAGAACATTGGAAATCAAAGAAGGTTGATAGGCTTCAAAATAAATGGAAGTCAAAGATAAAGATACATGGAGATTGGCCCGACGTGGTGCATCATATGATTGATTACAAGATCGCATTGCAAGGTGAGTACGAAGTTATTATTAAAGACAATGTTTCTAATCATTCCTCGTATTTGGATGAAGATGATAAAGAGTCAAGGACGACTCCATTTCTAGAGGGGTAGGATGATATGAAACCAGCAGATGACATTGACTTGATGCCATGTGCGAAGTTGGAGTTGCAAGGCCCAATGATGAAAGGAAAATTAGATAGACAACAAGTGGCAACAGAGGCCCATCTCATTGAATTAAAATGCACAAACCCAAGGTGCATGCATAGAAGTTTAAAATGGGATTATTATTAGTCTTATTTAAGCACAAAGGATATGTTTAAAGCCCAAGACACATGTTTGCATGAATTTTGGGAGGCTTTCCCACATGGAGATTCTATAATGGCCTCTTTGGACACCAATGTCAAATCTGGTGCCCTAGGTAATCAAAGTCAAATCCGGTGGGCTATGGGTGGAAATACATGATCTAATTTTCCAAAAGTCTTTGTTGGACTTTATCATTTTGAATTGTAAGGGGACAAGGTCGGTTTAGCCTTTATGACTATTGGGTATTAGACCCTTGACCATTGAATCACCTCCATGGCTATAAATAGCCACCCCATGGCATTATATGTTCATCCAAGAATTAATTGAGAGCTTATGCTTGGTTTCTCTCCATTGTTTGAGGATTATCCCGGGTTTTCCCCTTTTCTCTTGTGCATTCTTGCCTTGTCAATATACAAGATAGATTGGTGATCCAAGATCATAAAGCCCCCAATTCCATGCCTCATCCCAAGTGCGTTGTTGTGTGGATTGGCTATCACATCCCCCTTTGAGTGTGTTGTCTAAGTAGTAGGTCGCGCTTCTTATAGAGTTGATTGATTTCTTGCATCCACTATCTGTACCCATCATCTGATACATAGTCCCAAACCACATCCTTCATCCGCCGCCCTACGCCGTGAAGATCGGGCCACCCCGTCCGTCTCACATCACCCTCTTACCCAAACCTCCCAAGCCACAATTCATTCACACATTATACTAAAATAATATCCAAACATCCCTTAAATCCACCTATAATACCTACCGTGGGTGGAATGAAAATCATGAAATACTTTTGGCACAAATAAAAATAAGTTGCCCGATTTAGAGGTAATGTCATATATCAAGATACTTTCATATATTTTTCATTCTACAACCCACTATCCTCTAATTATTCCATTATTTTATAACAAAAGTGTTATAATAAATATAATTTTATGTTTTTATGCTATGGGTTCGACCTATAAGTACAAACACCTATATCTAATTGATAAGGAACGTACTGTTTCATTGTATGGCGAACTACTGCCTCACGAAACGATGATTGTTCAATTTTATCCTACTATAAATCATGTGGGAATATGATGGAACTGTATATATATATTATATATATTATATTTATATAGTCTCTATTATTATATATAATTTATTTCTAACATGCCATTATGGTTTTCATAATTTGTAAATAAAATAATTTCATTTGAGGAAGTGTGGACTATAACCCCTTAAATGCGACATGACTCGTTCATTCCACACATAGAATGCTTAAAAGGTATAATTAATGAACTTATGTAGAATATGAAGCATATATATTATACTAGAATTATAATATACCAATCTATCATTTAGTTTTTATATCTTTAATATTACAATAAAATAAAAGTAGTGTTCATGTGTACGTACGACCTATTGTCTCCATGAACTGTAAATTTGATTTCTTATATCCATATATTATGGATTAATATTAATACATATATACTACCGATATATTATATTAAAATATTGAATAATATTATAAATATTATGGACATTTGACCACTTGGACAATTTTCATCAACAAAAGTTCAGTTTTGACTCAAGTAACGAATATTGACAAACAACCTGATATGGACATAAATAATTTTTTAATTTTTATAACATGGTATTAATTTATATAAAAGGAATAATAAATTTAAAAAATTATATAATTAAATTAGAAATTAATATATATCTATTATTCTGGAACATAATGTTTTTACATGATGAGTCAGACTCAAGGTAAGGGACATTTCTCAAACTCCTTTCATTGAGGCATATTTTGAAAATATACACTACAATATGTTATATGTCTTATAATAAAACTAGTGAAATATTATTTATGTCAAAGGTTTTCAAATAAAATATTTTTAAAAGAATTTTTTTAATAAATATAAATGTTTTGTTTTTAATGCATGCGACAACAGCGTTTTCTATGCCTCCGTAACTGCAATTTGATATTTGGATTCCTCTATAAGAATTAATGTTTTTTAAAAAGGAAATAGAAATACCTTAGTCCCATTTTGGGTATTTTGGTATTGAAAATGGTTTAATGTGGATTGACTATTTTAATATCGTAAAATCATTTCTTGTGATTGAAAATAAGATTTAATGAGAGAAATATAGATAACTCCAATATTTTATGTGTTATTATTATGTAATGGTACTTGTACATTTGATGGGTGTTTACGTGATAATCTATAGACAATTGGTTATGTGAAAAACCAAATATGGGTGGTTTTATGATACTATATGGATGGGTGGATACAATATAACCACCAATGCATTGGGTATGGATATCAGATGTATGGATATTCCACTTATTGATATGCGTGGAAGTCGGCCGTATGATTATTCCATTTAAGCATGTTTACAACAGAAGTTACCTTTATATGTTTTAGGATTATTTATATGGGGTTATGGTAATATTTTCGGTAAAAAATGGTAAGAAATGATATTCTATTCAGTGAATTACTTTTACCACATCATAAAGGTAAACAGTATTACTTTGTGATAAATTATCCATGGGTTTCATGTTTCACCAAGACTAATAGTGCTCCTTCACTATGTATTCTTTACATATATTTTTATTCACATCCAAAATTATGAAATATATTTCACAAGACTACAATAATTATAGAGTCAAGAATGGGATCAAGGATAATTTATGCTATTTAAAGATGAAAATAACCACCTTTATTTTTCAAAATATTTTGTTTGATGAAAAAATTGGATAGTGATTATAGGTGTTTATATGTAAATACTAAGTTGTCATGTATGAGTTATGAACCAATTCACTAAATCACTAAACTTGAAAAGATGCTCGTGGTAAAATAAATTCAAATTACGGAATTAACTCAAGATTAAGTATTGTTTAATGATAGGGCCCTATAGTTGATGTCAGAGGTCAGTTTAGATATCATTAATGAATGGGATTTTTTATTAACAGTTAGTGATATCATCATGGGATTATAATAATAAGGTTTATCATAAGTTCAATTTCTTATAAATGCATTTTGAGGATCTATGTTTGAAAATATTAAGGTGACTAAAGGTATTTTTGGAGACATTCACTTTTGAGGAAATTATGGGTTATTAGTTTTTGAGATTAATAATGTGAGGTCTGAAATATCATTTGTGGTTAAAATATGTTAGGTATTATTTTGTGGATTTTATCATATTTTTGGGAATGTTATAAATTTATATATTTTTTTAAAAAGGACAACACCTAGACCATGTGATAAGACATTGCTTCAGAGAAAGATGTGGGCTTTGAACTGACAATCAATGTGAGACTAGGATTTATCACCTACCAATGGCATACGTGAAGACAATTATTTTGATGACTTATTCTATTTAGTTAAATTATTCTGGTGATTAAGAGTAAGTTGAGTTTTGGATCTTTTGTTTTATAAAATTGAAATCCTTAATATAGGAACCTAATTTGGTGATTAAGTGATAAATGTTATTTTAGAAGATGTTTGCTATTTTAGAAACACTATGTGCCTATGGAAAATATAATACATTGGTATTTAATTTTAGGAGGAATGGTTGAAATTTTATCTTGGTAGAATCTATGTTTTTATTGTGTACATATGTTAATTTGTGTTATTTAATGAATTTACTAACTTAGCTTGGAGAATATGTGATTTTGTTATTTACTTTTCATTATGAGACATTATGAGTAGTCTATGATATTTTTAAATAAATGTTAAGATTTATCGTGGAATAATATGTGACGAAATCCTTGTGAATTTTAGGTTTCAATCTTAGTATGGAATATTTTGTGGCATTTTATGTACAGTTTTTTGTGTAATGGTCTCTGTTGAACTTCTGTATTACTATTAAATTTTAGAGATTAAATGTCGTCCTTCTTAAAAAGAATTATTATTTTTGTGGTATTATATGGTCTTTTACTAACTATGATGGTCTTTGTTAATGTTTAATGGTTAGAGAAATATATAGTTAACCTTTTACGGATGATATATGTTTTTTGAAGATGATTATAATGTTTTAGGTGTGAAAAAATCATCTTAAATACTAATCATTTGAAAAAAAGATGAATTTGTGTTGGAAATTGATTAATGTATGACACTCAACATGTCAAGTAAGTATATTTCATTATGTTATTACTATATTTGGTAAAATAATTACTCAAATTTATAAAGATGGTATTAAATAAAAAAAATTCCGTTTACTTTTCATACTATAAAATAAAATACCATTTAGTCCATAAATAGTTTGTGGTTTTTATTGTTGTTAAATTTATCCTCATCATATTTTTTGTCATTCTTAATAAAAAAATGGCCCTTATTTTTCTTCCATATACATGTATTATTTCATGAAACCCTATTATGTGTTATCTCGAGTGACCTTGGTACTTCACTTTATATCTTTTATTGTGGATGATTTATTAACCCGTTTTATGATGTGGGTTTTCAATAAAGCTAATTTGAAAAGTCATACCTTAGTTACCAACCCCAAATTCAAGTTTTGAGGTCACAATTTATTAACGTGTTGGAGGATTTATCATCTTTAGTTTTATGAAAGAAACACTATGTTCAATAGCTTACATGATATGCCACATCGAGCATAAATGTACAACTAAATATTATTATTTATCATGGTAGTTATAACTTAGCCATTAGAAATGATGGAATGAAAAGTTTTAAGTGATTTGTGAAAATATAGTTTAAAAATGTTTATATAATGATTCATTGGTTACTAAATCAACTTGAAATGAAGCTAAAACCCAATTCAATATAAATGAAGTATTTTTATTAAAAACATTTCAAATGTGAATAATTGTGTTTATAAAATAATAAAATGACTATTTTTTAAAAATATATTAATTAAATATTAATTAAATATAATGATTACAATTATTCTTATGTGTTTTATAGATATCATATAAGAAGAAATTCTATTTTACAGAAAAAGGTGTATTTTTATAAAACTATAGTTTTACTCCATTATGATGGAAAACCCTCTTTGAATCTATTTTTTTTATTTTATATGTTATATTTGAAAAAATAAAAAAAATTATTAATATTCAGAGCATCAAAGGTTACAATGGATAATATTTTATTATTTTCCTAAAAAAATCCTAATTTAATGAATAGTGAAAAATACTTCATTTTAATTCAAATTTTCTTTTTCATCTAATTTATTATTATAGTTACATTGCCCTTTTAATTTTTTTATGTTTAATTGTCTTATGTTATTATCATTTAAACAAATTTTAGCCCTTGTATGTAATTATAAATTGAAATTTGATATAAACACATGTCAATATTTTGATTGGTTTTACTTTGGAAAAACATGTTTTCTTGTTTTGACGATGGGAATAAATTTAAAATAAATTTTTTCTAATTCATTTTTTTGAACATGGAAAAATAGATTCCATATTTGGAATCAAGAGGTAATTTTTTTTAAGTAATTACCTTTTATTATTTGATATTATGAAAAGAAACTTCAGTAATTATTTATATTTGTCATTATTAATGAATAAATCGGGTAAATAAGGGTAAAAAGTAATATTATAATAATATAAAACTACCATAAAACGTTTCCTAATCCCATTGAATGTTATATTTCCAACTGTGATCATCCATGGCTAGATTTTAGGACCCCATGGAGCCACATGGATGTGATAATGACAAGTTGTAATAATTAATTTAAATTAAAGAGAAATATAACATAAACATATATCTTTTTACTAAAAAACTTAATACAGGTTTATATAAATGATCTATATGAATATAAATAATTATTATAAATCTAAAAGATATTATTTATATAATTTATTTTATTTATAATTATTTCACATTAAATAAATAAATTAATTCATGGGACAATCGTGATGCAATAATTACCTTATCAATAAAAGATTCAAATAAGTTATATTATAAATTTTATAGTAAATGTAAAATGAAAATTAGGATGAAATAAATGAATTTTATGGATGATTAATATTATTTTTAAATTTTTTAGAAGGAATCAGGTTGATTTTAATTTAACAAAAATCAATCACTAAATACTGTCATAATTGACATAAATGAGTTATAAAAAATACAATATTATTAAATTATATATTAATAATAAAAATATGAGATTAGTGAAAATGACAAAGATAATGTAGAAAATGTAAAAAATGGTCATGTATAGGATCACATGGAATTTTATTATAACCATATTAATCATATAGTGTAAAAATACAAGAAGGCATTGTAAGAATTAATTTATTTAACTAAGGGTTAATAATAAAAGATAATGTTTAATTTGGGAACAAAAAATTTCTAAAACCTATTGTATGATAGTATTTATACCAATTCTTATCTTATCCTCGAAATATATCACATTTTACGTATTAAAATTCAAAAATCAATTTATAATAAAATTATATTTCAAGACATTCCAAATGTTCCCCTACTCCCTCTAATAAAGGAAACCACCTCTACCAACATACACACACCTATTAAGTCTTTTGGATTTCCCAAAATATTCTCAAATAATCTCCCAAAATCCCTTCCTTCTTCTTGTTAGACTTACCTTGTGTATAAGGTAACCCAAGTAATCCTTTTGCCTCAAATCAAAAGGATTTTCTCAATTTAGAAGTAACGTCTTCTCTCAAGATCCTTTCATTTATTTTATTTCTTCAATACCTTAGCCTCTCATTATTCATTTATTTTAAAACAACACCAGTATAATATATATATTATGATATTTTATCCTATGGATTCGATTTAAACATTAACACACTTCCACTTAATAGGTATAGAACATATTGTTTCCATGGACAGCGAACTACTACCCCACGAAACGATGATTGTTGAAATTTTTTCCACCACATCTATTAGTGGACATTATGATGGAACTATATTTATATATTATATTTGTTATATTTATATTTCCTATATTTTTTTTGTAATTATTATTATTAACATACTTTTACACATTCTATAATTTGTAAATACGATAATTTAATTTGAGGAAGTGTGGACTACCGCCCCCTCAAATTGATATGACTCATTCATGCCAATGATGGAATGTATAAAGTATGAAATTAATTAAATAATACAGAATATATAAAATAGATATTATAATGGATTTATAATATACATATATATCATTTTGTTTTTATTTCATTAAAATGACAAAGAAATAAAATTAGCATTCATTCATACGTATGACCTACCCTCTACATTGACGGTACATTTGATTTATTATCACTAATATTATGGATTGTTGTAAATACCTATATAATAGATATTTATGATATTTAAATAATGAATAATATTCTGGAGATGTTGGACATTTTAAAACATGGACAATTTGGATCAAAACTTGTTCATTTTCGATAAAAGTACACAATATAGACAAAACATTAACTATATACGTAAATAATTACGTAATTTTTATAAAAATAAAATCAGTGATATAAATGGAATAATAAAATTGAAAAAGGTTTTCATGAAATTATAAATTAACAAAATTTTATTATTCAGTAAAAAATAATTTGTACATGATGAGACGGTCTAATGGTAAGGGACATTGTCTCAATCTCCTTTCATTGACGAATATTTTGATAATATACACTACATTATTTTATATGGTGTATATTAAAACCCATGACATAAAATTTTAGTCAAATTATTTCTAATAGAAATTTTTTTATACGAACCATTTTACTAATTGAAAAAACTAATGTGTTTAATATATGTGGTGACAACGACTTCTCTACTACAATAACTGTTATTCGATATTTGGATTCCATTATAAGGATTAATGTTTTTTAAAACAAAAAAAGAAATACCTTATTCCCATTTTGGGTATTATGGAATTGAAAGTGGTTTTTAATGTGGATTGACTATTTAATTATCTTGAAATTATTTCTCGTGATTGCAAATAAAATATTATGAGTGAAATGACGATCATTGAAATATTTTATGTGTTAGGATTATGTTATGATACTTGTACATTTAACATGTGGTTATTTGATAAACCAAATAGGGGTTGATACATGATAATTCAAATATAGGTTGTTCTGTTATAAACCATGGATGGGTGGTTACGTTTTGACTTCCAATGCATTGGGTATGGAAGTTGGATGTATGGCTATTCCATTTTGTGATATTTTTTGATGTAGACTATATGGTGATTCCATTTATGTTTAATTATGTCTAAAGTTACCATTATATGTTATATATTTATTTCAATGCTATTATGGTAATCTTTTGGGTATAAAACTATACCTTACTAATTTTTTTACTCTCATCCCATGTTTTGAAATGTATTTTCATCAGATATTAATATTAATAGATTCATGGATGGGATCAAGGAAATGCCATGTCGTTTAAACATGAAATGAACCATGTTTAATTTTAAAAATATTTTCTTTCATAAAAAAATTGGATAGTTGGTAAAAGTGTCTAACTGTAATATTTCAGTTGTTATGTAAGAGTTATTACATAATTCTATAATGATATAAACCTTAAAATACACTCAATATGTAATAATTTTTAATTATTGGCTTAACACAAGATTATGTAATGTATAAGGATGGGGACTTATAATTAATGTATGATAATATAATCATAACTTATTATTATAATAAAAAATACGTTAAATATCATTAATCGTAAATCATGAAATAAGGATATTTCATAATAAATGAAATAATTCATCGATTTTTGGAATCATACATAATCATCCATGATCCATGATATCATATCATTTGGTTAGGAAAAAAGTTCATACCATATAATTTCACATATAAAATAATTTCCTTTATTAAGGATCACAACCAAGGCTATTATTGTGGATTGGATCCACATCCCATTACATATTTTCCTTAGTCAAGGTTCACTCACAAGACTAATAATTTAATTGTGTATCTTATTGAACTAGTTACCCTCCCAATTATAGTACTTATTATCTCATTATATATCCATAATTACCAATTGGAATGGAGGAATTCTTAATTCATAGTTCACCCATCGATTAAATAGAACCATACATATGTGTGCCTCAATATCATAAAACATTCATTATATCATCATATCATAACAAATATAACATGATTTAGTTTCTTAATATTTTCAAAATTTTATCATAGGATAACGCATGGAATAGAAACATTTTTCATATTGGTTTAATCATCAATTAATCAAATCCTTGGAAATAATTTTGTCTCATAGAGTCATCCATAAAACATTATCATCACAATAAATTCACTCAATGAAAGTGGATGGAATCATATGTAAATATCCCTAATTATGTATAAAAATACATAATTTATTTTTTGATAGATTAAATATATATTTTAATGATAAATCAAAACATTCAATGAAGGTATGTGAAAATATACTTCTCATTGGATAAAATTTAAAATAAAATTTCCCAAAGAATTTACCAAAAACTATTCTTTGATAAAAAATAATGAAAATGATTAAGGATGATTAAAATAATATAATGGTTATTTGAGAAATAAAATTTGTTTATATCATATACATTAATAAAAATCATTCTTTTTTATATTTTTTGAATAATTGAAATGAAAATTTCAGTAACTTTTAAAAAAATTCATTTTGAAACAATCAAATATAATGCTAAGATAAATAAAATGAAAATTAAAAAATAAATAATCAATAATTAAGAACTATTATAAAATAATTTATAATGATATGGATTGGGTGGAAATTTTTAATAAACTATGTAATGGAAAGGATGAATTTTTATTAAAAATAGTTTCATAGTCATTTTAATTACTATTGAGTAAATTTTTTTAAAATAAGTAAAACTGAAAAATTAAAATATTGAGATTTAATTAAATGGGTTTTAAATATTATGATCCATAAAATTACTATCAACCGAAATTTACCATTGAAAATCATGAATATAATTTAGTTTCTTATATAAACCATTTCAAAATGTTTTAACTTCCATCATATGTGTCCAAAAATATAATATAATAAATAATAATATATTATATAAATATTACTAATCAATATTTAAACATATATTATAGTTTATTAATCATTTATAGTTACAAATTATCATTATATTAGAAAATTATTCATTAAAATGATCATGCTAGTGAAATTTGGTTAATTCCTCCTACAAGTTGTAGTTTGATGGCTCAAGGGATTCCATGTTTTTCATTTCTTCTTCATACATATAATTAGATTAATGATATAACTATAAATTTTATACATTAAAAAATTTACTCTAATTACTCATAAAAATTATTGATGAAAAATGAACCACATTGTTGTGTGGAAGATGTTTCCACACATATACAAGAGCAATGATATCATTTTCAAATGAATGGAAAGTTAAAAAGTTAGACAAGTCATTTTAATTACATTATCATATGTATTTAATAAATATCATATATATTTAGATAATCAATCATAATAACCATTCCATAATTATATGGATGGAAAATGAATTTCAATGGCATGTGGAGGAAGTAGTATACACATACACATGAGTTGTACTTTAAATACCCATATAATTGAATGTTGGTGGAAAATGGTTGATCGATCATCGAAATTAAAAATATTAAAAGTTAATATACTTAAAACATTACTTTAGAATAGATTCTAGGTATTATGAAATTATGGAAGATGACATATAACTGACAATGCATTGTTTAGAGTTATACATATTCTATAAAGACCCGACCTCAAAACATTACCTAATCTTGAATTAAATTAATAATTGACAATGATGATCTATTTAGGGTTTGTGTTTTAGAGAAATAGGTCATAACTAATACATAAAATCTCAAAATTACAATGTCTACACTTCCACTGAGTTTCAATTTTTTCATAAAATAAAAAATCATGAAAATAAGAGCCATGTCTACTTTCCGGTTTTAGATAGCATGACTTTTCTTTAATCCCATCCAAAACACTATTTATCTTTAAGACCTGTGATTTTTTTTCAAAAACATGGGATGAGCATAAAAGGCTCAGTATGGGTTAAAAGACAAGGAAAGAAAACATTATTACATCATCAAATAAAAATCAATGAAACAATACTTTTTATCATAACATACCACATGAAATCAAAAGATTTATGAATAACATACAGAAATCATAAATCATAAATGAAAGTTATGGCACACATAACACACTTACATTATAGTTATGACAGCTACATATAGTGTTACATTGGAATACTCATCACATTATATTTCCTAAATCTCTTTGGATAAACATTAACGTTTACCTCCGTCTCGTTACCCAATGCATTGGAGAGCTATCTCATGCTCACCATCCATAGGTTTATCACGGAACCACCCGTATACATAATAATGCCCAATAACCATAACATATTCATAAAAACTAAAACTAACATAAAGTAAAGATAACATTTCCACATTGAAATGACAATATATCATTTCACGATATTTACATAATCAATGCTTTATCAAACCACTTTCAGAAACATTTAAAACATTTAATAAAGAGATTTTTGAATCAATGTGTCACATACCACTTTGATGCTTTTATAGGAATTAATATTTTAAAACTTTAATGACCATATAAAAAAATCTTAAAGACCATTTTGAAAACAAGGACTTTATGGATAATTATTTAGAAGAATAAATCATTAAAACATTTAAGACAATTTTTTAGTTAAAGAGTTCCTAACCAAATGAGAGAATTTTGAATAAAAATAAATGAGGAATAACATTAATCAAAGCTTATAATATCATGTGAATAAGGATATTCATGAAATAATATTTCAAGGGGCAGTATATACACCATATAAAAGTGAATTGTTGTATAACAAAAAATAAGTCTCAATGGAATGTAAATTGAGACAAAGTACATTACAATGATCGTATCCTTAGATTGAGGACAAATCAATGACATAATTATGTGTGAAAAATAAGAATACAACTAATATAAGTGGATATTAAGTGTAAAAAAATAATAGGTAATTCACACATATTCATAGCACAACATAATCAAGAAGTAGATGATTAACCCAAAATAATTTAAATTGGGTTACGAAGTTCCTTTACGAAAATTTGACAGCCTACCTACGTCACTTAAAATTACAGAAAAAGTGTTGATGAGAGAGAAAAGGGTGTCTCATCACATGGAAAAAAAATTTACATCATTAAGGATATAAAAGAATATATCCCAACATTATAAGATTTTAATTAAAATACATAACAAAAATAATTCTTTTAAAAAGTGGAGGTTGAAAGGTTCCCGCACTGATTTGGTAACATACAAAACATACACCCCATGAAATAAGGATCACACAATGAATATGTAAATACCCATTAATTGAAGTATATTACCGAATAAATAAAATCATGTGTAGTATATACACCACACAAAAGGAAATATTCTCAAATATATCTTGAATCTCATGGGAATACAAAAATTCGATGAAAACCCCTTACCAAGTTGTAATCAATCGAGTCGTATGAAAAAACGTTAATAGTCACAAAATGAATCATATGATATCATGACTTTAATAAGAATAATGATATTATATATCAAATGGAAGTATTCATATACCACATAAATGAAATAAGTGTCAAAAAATTGAAATCTCATGGAATTAAAAGAGAGATGAGAAACCCATTACCTAGTATCTGACATGACCCATTTGTTCTTTAATCTCCTTTATATCATGTAACTCCCTTTGGATTGAACCAATATGATTTATTTAAAATAATTCTACCTAAGTTAAGGCTTCTAGTTGGAATAGAGGGATGTAAAAAAGCTTAACTGGGTAGATTTTGGACAAACCAAGGGGCTTGAGAGGTGTGAGGAATGAGTTAAAAGTGGTGTCCATTTATAAGTGTGTGGAGGGGCACTTTAGGTAAATTTGAAAATGTTATTTTATTAGAAACATATTTTTGGTTTTAAAAGGACCAAAAATAATTAAGGTCAAATATAAGATGAATCATTTTCGAAATAAAATCATCCAATAATAATTGGACAGGTTTTGGATATTGTTTTAAGATTTATAATTTTATTTATTCAAATCATTCATTAATGAGGTAAACACTGAATCATTATTGTGTTATAAATAATTTTAATTATATGATGTATAAAAATTATAAATAAAACGACGATGTTGGAAAGATTTTTAGATTTTAAATTAATTTTTATTGTCCAAATGATAACTTATATAACCCCATGTATAAGTTTATTTACTAAAACATATTTGTTGATGTCCTTTTTGTCTTTATTTTATATTAATTAATAAGATGTGCCACTTTTACTCCCATGTGGCTCCATGAGGTCTCAAAGTCATCCCAAAGTTTCCCATAGTCAGAAATTCATCAAAAAATTTGATTAAGACACATGTAGAGTAATTTAATAACATTTTAATATTATTTTTTTACCACTATTACCAGATTTACCTTTTAACCATGGTAAATAAAATATTGACTGAAATAAATATTTAAAATTTCTAATAATAAAAGTAACCCATTTACACAATTTTGACCTCTTGATTACAAATATTTAATCCATTTTTATAAATTGAAAACAAAAAAGTGACAGAAATTAAATTAAAATTAATTCCCACTGTCAAAACCAAAAAAAGTGTTTTAAATAAATAATAACTATCCTAAAATTGACACTAGTTTATGTCCAATTTCAAACAGAAATTACATCCAATGACCAAAATTTGATGAAATGGTAAAAATATTTTCTAATTACTGTTTAAAAAAAATTAAAAATATAATAAAAACATTTGAATAAATTACAATGAAATGGAGTTTTGAATTAAAATGCATTATTTTTCACTATTCATTAAAAAATGAACAATATCAGAAAATTACCAAAATTTTACACAAAGTTAATTTTTATTTCCAGATTATATAAAATAATTTTTTTTGTAAAATAGAACATATAAATGTGAACAAAACTATATTTAAAGAGGTTTCACCATCAAAAAGTGGTAAATCATCCTTTCAAAGAAGATTAGAGTATTTATGCTTAAAATAAGATTCATTCAAATTTTAAGCCTCTAACATTTGTTGGAAAAATAAAAAATAATTTAAAAAACATATATAATCATATTTTAGTTAGTTATAATAATTCCCTCCAATACAACATCTAGTAGTTAACTACCAATTAAACTAATAATATTATGTTATTAGTGTGTAACGTAAGATTTCAAAAAAACATGTTGTCGCATACCAGTTACGCCATAGAACATAGCATCCCATCAAAGTAAAATTAACTTTTAATTCCAAAAAATTAATTAATATGAAAATGTAATATTCTTTATTTACTTGGGATGTTACATCCTTCCCCCATTTTGGAAATTGCGTCCTCGTAATTTTAAAATTGGGCTCAGAAACATCACTAAAAGTCCCACATCGAAATAGAGTCAATAAAACTATCACATAAAAAGAAATAATGAAAATAAAAAAGGTCACCTAAGAATAAAAAATACGTGGATGCATTGAAAACATGTATATTGACAAGAAAAAAAATCCATCAAATTCTGATTGAGAGTTTCAGAAAACATGAATATGGGAAAGTAAACAATCTGAACACACAAACTTGTGATGGGTTAATAGGTATTTGATTTTCTAGTAAGAAAATCTAATAGACAAGGTTCTTGTTTTATGTTCTTTTACATAATGTTGAGGAATTTATTTAAGAGCATGAATAAGAAGATAAGGAAACATACTTACTTTTCAAGTAGACATTCATTTTTATCTAAATTTCTACCACAAACTAATATTTTCTCCAAACAATGTGTATCAAAGATGACATGTTCATATTAAAAGAACTATAATCAACTTATAGATAATCACATAATCCAAAAAAGATGAACTATATAATTTCCATGTCTTTATACATTAACAAAATCCATGAAGGTTAGCACAAGATCAAATAATTCTCAAAATGGATAACATTTTACCAAAAAGAAAAAATACTCATAATCAACAAAATTTGTCAAACAATTCCCAAAATTCAACAAAGAACATTCAATAAACAACTTTTTGTAAATTGTTTCAATTTAAATCAAGCTAATATTGAAACCCTAATCTCAAAAAGATTTATCACATAGTCATCAATGATAAATATTAACATTTACCCCCAAATAACATCAATTTCTCTTAAAGTATCATATTGAAAAGTAATGAACCTAATCACATATTATCCATGATAGGTTAAAATTTCCATAGATAACCCAAAATCAACTTATTCTTGATTCATAAAATCATCTAACTAAAAATAATTAGTCATTCTAACCAGGGACTACACATAGTCCAGTGCTAGGAGATAAATCCTTATCACACATTGGTTGTGGATTCAATTCCCACAGCTTTGTCCGACGCGACGATTTGTCACACGGTCTGCATGTTTCACTTTTTTAAAAACTATATAATTTTATAAATTTTTCCAAAAATGAGATAAATTCATCAAAAATAACGATCACATATTTTAACCGCAATGGTTACCTAATAAATTTCATTTTTCATCCCAAAAATTTAATAACCTGTAATTTACAAAAAGTCATGGATCATATAAACCCAAATGGTTCTTTATAACCATATAGACCAAAGAAAAGATAATTATTCCTTGATTAAAATTATTATATATCAATCTTTATGGTTACACATATAATAAAAAGTCATCGAATTTAATAACCACATCAAAAGAGCCTTAATACTTTTATGAATTTCATTATACTAAAATATACCATAACTCTTGAATCCCTTATATTTTGACTTCCTTACTCATTAAACATTCTACATGATCCATTAACCATTATTTTCCAACTTATTCTGAAAGACTTCTTTCTTATAAACAAAATCATGAATCAAATCCTACGATTCAATAATGTCAAAACATTAGTTTCGAAATAATCCATACCTTTCATTGGTCATTGTCTATTTACACATCCTCAATTGAAATGGAATTATTTATTGGTAATCATATATTTGTACAATTATGGTGATCCCATTTCTGATCCATCTTCATAGGACATCTGTTTGTATAATGACCATGAACACCACATTTAAAACATAAAATTGACCCTTCACAAAGAACTTCATTCCCATTCCATGAGTCAACTAGATTCTTCCTTTATACAAGGAATGTTTTTGTTTTATGACCATCATTTCCACATCAATAACATCTTCTCATCCCTTTGAAACATTTTCCTATGTCTTTCTTTCCACATCCAGGAAACAAGGGTTTTTTAATATACTTACCTTTATGATTATTACATGAACATCCATGGGGATTTTTTTATCGCATATAAAATGCATTATAAATATAACCAAGGTTAAGGTGGACAATCATGACTCCAGAGAGTTGGTTGAGAATAAACACAATATTTATCATTACAACTCCCATCTCATTCAATTTCTCAATCAGGAAACTGTCACAGTTTTCATCACATCCACTATTACATTGGTTCCTGCTAGATCCTGCCATTTATTAAAACCAAAAAGGTCATTTTGATTATATGAGTAAAATAATCATATATTATCTTATGAGGACGGAAAATTCTAAGATATACTTATTCATGTTATCTTAAACTCAGTCACTTTATCTAAAATATCTATGACTCTTTCTAAAATTATAACCATTATTATAATGTTTCTTATGCTTAAATAAAACCCTAAACTCTAACGTTATGTAAACTGACCTTTGATACCAACTATAAAGACCCAGCCTTATAACATTACATAATCATGAATTAAATTATTAATTCACACTTTGGATATTTTCACGGTTAGAGTTTTATAGAATTATGCCATAACTATTACATTACATCTCAAAATTACGAATTATAATCCTCTACCTGGTTTGCATATTCTTCATAAAATAAAAACTCTTAAAAATAAGAGTGATGTCTAGTTCCATGTTTTAGAAAGCATGACTTTTCCATGATCGCAACATTGACCCTATTTATATTTAAGTCCTTTAACAACATTTCAAAAACATGGGAGGAGAATAAAAGGCTCTGTATGGGTGGAAAAATAAGGGATGAAAATATTATCCCATCAATAAATAAAAATAAATGAAACCATACTTTTCAATCATAACATTCCTCATCAAATAATAAGATTTATGAATAATATACTAAAATCATAAATCATAAAGGTATCATGTGGAATACATAACATACTTACATTATAGCTATCACAACTACATAGGGAGTTACATTGGAATAACCATCACAGTTTATTCCATAACTCTCTTAGGAGAAACATTAATGTTTACCTCAGTCTCGTTACCCTATGCATTGGAGAACTAATTCAGGTTCACTTGTCCTAGATTTATCACGGAACCACCCATATAAGTATCAATTCCCAATAACCAAAAAAAATTCATAACACATAAAACAATCATAAATGAAAGATAAAATTACAACATTGAAATTACAATATATCATTTCAAGATATTGACAGAATCAATGCTTTATCAATACATTTTCAAAACCATTTAAAACATCTAATAAATAGATTTTTGAATCAAAGTGTCTCATACCACTTTGAAGATTTTAATAGAATTAACATTTTAAAACATTAATGTCCATATAAATAAATCATAAAAACCATTTTGTAAACATGGAAGTTAATGAGAAATATTTAGAAGAATAAATATTTAATAAATTTAAAATGATATTTTAGATATAGAGTTCCTAACCAAATGAGAGACGCTTGAATACAAATAACATAGGAATAACATTAATCAAAGCTTATAATATCTCTAGAATAAGGATATTGATGATATAATATGTCCAGGGTATGTATATAAACCATATAAAAGTGAATTTTTGTATTATAACAAATAAGTCTCAATGGAATGTAAAATGAGACAGAGTCCGTTACAAAGATCTTATCCTTAGATTAAAGAAAAATCAATGACATAATTATGTGTGAAAAATAAGAATACATCCAATATAAGTGGATATTAAGTTTAAAATAATAGGAGGTCATTGACAAATATTCATAGCACGAAAAAATCATGAATTAGATGTTTAACCCAAATTAATTGAAATTGCGTTAAGAAGGTCCCTTACAAAAAATTGACAGCTTGACGTCATCACATAAAATTTCAGAAAAACAGTTTATGAGAGAGAAAGGGGTGTCAATTCACTTGGACATAAAATTTATATTATTAAGGATATATAAGAACATATCCCAACATTATATGTTGTAAATTAAAAGACATAACAAAAATAAGTCTTTTTAAATGATGAGGGTGAATGGATCATTTACCGATTTGGTAACATACAAAACATACACCCCATGAAAGAAGGATCATACAATGAAGATGTAAATACCCATAAATTGAATTACATTACAAAATGAATAAAATCATGGGATGTAACGACCCAACACAAATGGAAATAGTTTAATATATAGCATTAATCTCATGGGAATAAAAAATGGGATGAAAACACCTTACCACATTGTAATCAATCGAGTCATATAAAAATGTTAATAATAACTAAATGAATCACATAATACCATGAATATAAACATAATAATAATATTATATATCCAATAGAAGTATAAATATACCAAACAAATGAAATAAGTGGCGAACAAGGGAAATATCATGGAATTAATAGTGAGACATGAAGCCCCTTACCTCATGTCCGACTTGACCCGTTCATTCTATAATCTCCCTTAAATTAGGTAACTCCCTTTGGTTTGAACCAAAATGATTTCTTGAATTTCATTATCCCATATTTAACGATTCTAGGTGGAAGGGTGGGATGTAGGGAGATTAATTAAGTTTAGGTTGGATAATCCAAGGGGCTTGAGAGGTGTGAGGAATTTGTTAGAAGTGGTGTCCTTTTATAAGGGGGGGAGGGGCTCTTTAGGAATGTTTGAAAATGTTATTTTATTAAGAACCTATCTTCGGTTTTCAAAGGTCAAAAAATCATTAATGTAGAATATGAGATTACTATTGTCTGAAATAAAATCATATAATAAGAATTGGATAGATTTTGGATATTTTTTTAATAATAATAATCTTATTTATTGAAATCATTCATCAATGAGGTAATCGCTACATCATTATTATGTCATAAATAATTTGATTTATTTTATGTCTAAAAATTATAAAAAAATACCATGATGTTGGAAGTATTTTTATATTTAAAATACGGATTTATTGTCATAAAGATAACTTATATTACCCATGTATTAATTGATTTAGTAAAATATATTTGTTTATGTAATTTTTGTCTTTACATTAAATTAATTAATATAAAGTTCCATTTTTTACTATCATGTGGCTCCATGGGGTCCCAAAATCGACACAAGGATGACCATGGTCGGTTATTCATAAACCAAAAGGATTAGAACACATGCTAGGGTAATTTAGTATTATTATAATATTATTTTTATAACCTTATTTAAATGATTTAACTTTTAACTATGTTAAATAAAATATTTACATAAGTAAGTATTTAAAATGTATAAAAATAAAATTTACCTAATTACACAATTTTGACAACATTATTCCAAATATGGAATCCATTTTTCCAAATTAAAAACATATAAGTGGCATAAATTAATTTAAAATTATTGATTACTGTTAGAACAAAAAGCGTGCTTTTATGAAATAGTAACTATAAATATATTGACAATTGTTTATGTCCAATTTCAATGTAAAATTAAATACAATTACCGAAATTAGATTAAATGGTAAAAATATATTATAATTACACTTAAAAATCAATTAAAAATAGAATCTAACCATAAAAATATATTATATTAAAATGCAGTTTTTAATACAAATGCAGCATTTTTCACTATTCATTAAAACTTGATCATTATCAGAAAAATACCAAACTTTTACCCAAAGTAAATTTTAATTTACCTATTCTATTGAAGAATTTTACTTTGTAAAATAGAACATATAAAAGTGACAAAAACTAGATATAAATATGGTTCACCATCAAAAGGCGGTAAATCAACCTTTTAATGAATATTAGAGTATTTTTAATAAAAAAAGATTCATTCACATTTTAAGCCTATAACTTTTATTGGATAAATGTAAAAACATTTAACAGACATATATAATCATATTTTAGTTAGTTATGTTCGTTACTTCCAATACCACAGATAGGCATTAACTACCATTTTAAATAATAATATTATATTATTAGTGTGTAACATATGATTTCAGAGAAACTCGTTGTTGGGTATTGGGTACGCCATCGAACATAGCATACCCTTAAATGTAAAATTAATTTTTAATTCACAAATAATAATAAATATGAATATTTATTATTCTATATTCACTTGGGATGTTACATCTTCAATGAGAAACCTTCATTTATAAAAAAATAAAACCATATATGTGTATTATTAAATAAATGATCAACTCGAATGTTGGGAGGGATTTCATGAATAGATTAAGGATGATGATTTCTGAAGTTGAAGGATCATTATGCGTAAGGAATGAAGGATATCTTGTTTCCTTTTTTAATTATGGGAGAGGAATAATTGAAATTTTCCAAAATCATAAATTTCATTATTGTCATACAGAGGTATTGTGGATCCAAAAAGACAAGATAATAAAATAAAAAGGAAATGCTATTAATCCCATAAACCTAAATAATTGATATGTTTTTGATTTATTTTAATCCTTATCTCTTATTCTAACTACAATTGGAAACATGTTTTAATTTTTACTATGATAACACATTTTAAATGTTTTTACCATTTATAATTAGAAAGATTATAGTGAAATTAATAATCTTTATAAGTTAGTCATATTACAAATATATAATCCATTTTACAACATTTGATTTTAGTAAATGGTATAAATTTACATTAAATATGTTCTCTAAACACGTCGTATCTATATTTTAAAAGTATCATTTTTATTCATATAGTAATATTTGCCTTTATTCTTTGTAATGGGAATACTATTAGAATATGGTTAAATAAAATTTATAATATATTATCCAACTACTTAATTAAAATAATTCATTTTTTTGAGATTATTGAAATTTTTTATGATGAAAACATATGTTTTTGATAAATATTTTTTTTAATATGAATTTTATCCATCAAAATATTATATTATATTTTATAATCGATTATCAAATAATGAATTCAGGTTATACATTTATAATGAATTATTTCCTTTTTTTAGATAACCCAATAAATATATTACATTACTTTTACAAGTAAATAACAGTAACAATAAATAATAATATTTATGTTTTGGTTTATTTTAACCTGATGTTTTTGTATAATGAATGATTTAAAAGAAATTAAATTTATTTAAAGAGTAATATATATTCAAATATCCTTTTTATATAATATATATGTAGTATTATTACCACACATGGTTGGAATTTCAAAGAATATTTTTTATATGTTATTATCAAAGTCATGTGGGGATATTGTTTAAGTTGAAGAATATATGGATGAGAATGGATGCTATAATATAATCTTAAACTCCTATAAAATACACAGATGTGGTCTATTTGGAAATTATTCCACTTGGGTATAAAAACTCATTCCTTATTTTGGTGAAATAATATGGATCATAATTTAGGGTTCTTTATGAAATTACATTATCACACTCATAAAATTCATATAGGAATGAAATAAGTCAAATCTAAAAGAGAATGAATGAAACTACACCTACTGTGTATAAGAGGAATATTTACCTAAAGAAATAATTTCCTAAAAATAAATAGGATATAGTTTCTCTTGTGAATTTTTATAGGGAATGTAATGAATAAGTCCTTGGTGCTTTCTATTGTCATCCCACATACTGAGAATTGATGGAAATATAAAGTGATCTTTATTTGAGGTGGATTAATCATATGGAGACTAAGAAAATGAGGGAACATAGAAAAATAGATTAATCACGTGAAAAGTGAATACTTAATCCCATGGTTGTAACATTTAGAATTTTATTTGTTGACATAATAATCACAAATGAATAAAAACTCGTTACTTTTAATTATAATAAAACGATAATAATATTTAAATTAATACCATACTCATTAACATGCATAACAATAAAATATGAGATATATGAGAAATATGATATATTATAAGAATATTATATTAATTTATTCATTATCTCTAGGACACCTGTTTGTTCATAGGTATAATATCCCATGACCTATACCTCCAGATTCTATGATAAAATCAATAACATTAAATTTCAATATTTGATGCCAATAATTGTGACCGAAGTATTCCATCAAAACAATACTACTTAAAAAGTAATAAATTGATCAATTTCAGCCTCGATGACTAATTAGTTATAGATTTTTATAAAATTGGGCCCAACTCAAGTAAAAATGGACACATAAAAATCTAGGACAAAAATATGAAAATTGTTTCCTACGACACCCCACTATTTTTGTTTCATATTATCTCAACAACACCATCCTTGTGAGATACTTTATAAGCATAAATCATTCAACCACATTCTTTATAACCTATTTTAATGGAAACATAAGATTGGTTATCTAAAACTATTTGTAAGGGTTAAAAAAATAATTATAAATTCAATGTCATCAATGAGAATTATAGTGCATACGAGTCTGACGACATAATGATAGTGAATAATTGAATCATAAATGAACTCATACCCATCAAATATTGGATAATAATATAGGAAAACATGGAAAAGGAATGATTCTTCTTAATTAATAATCATGAGCTATGTTATATCAATCCTAATAATGAGAATTATTATAAAACCATGGAGTGAATAAAAAAACATTTACATAACATGGGGAATCATTTACACTTCAGTCATTCAATAAATTTTACAAATAGAATAATCATATTGTTGTGTTCTATACCCCATGATTTAGAGGTCTTTCGCAGGACCAACCATCATTAGATTTTCTTGAAACCACCTATAATTTCATTTTAATTGATATAACCATCATTGTTTTAAAAATTAACCACCCATCATGTTCCCATGTACCATTACATAACCATAACACATAAAACCATTAATTTCACTATAAACACAATAGAAAAGTAATAAACAATAATAAACTGAACAATCCAAGGGAAGACAGTTGGTTTATTTTCAATTAAATTTAATCCTTATTAACATATGGAATATAAATAAGATCTATATCAATGTTTTTGAAACATTATTAACCTATTGAAAATAAACGGGTTCCATAACAATCTCATTCAATCATAATTTTATCGTTGAAATGAAATGGGTTCCACAGAAAAAATTAATCCAGGTTGACCCATGGGAATGAAACAATATCCATAACAACATCATTGAAAAAATAATAATCCATCATAAGAATTAATTATTAAAGAATTATTACAAAATATCCCCATTAGATGATAAGTTACAATAGGTGTTTTTGACATATATAAATGGAAATTCTTTTAAAGATCACGAAAAATATTTTGTTGAAAATAAACTTTTCATATTGGAAATAAACTTTTAAAACATAAACCTTTTTAAAAAGATTTTTAATTTAAAATAATCTTTAGTGATCATTTAAAAATACATTTTAAAACATTTTTAGAATACATGGTTTTGGAAGAAAGCATATTTCTGAATGAAGAGTGAAATGATTTTGGTTTTTCATTGAAAAAATGAATCCAATAATATATGAACTAAAGAGTGGGAAAATGGAAATATTAATAAAAAATAACATCAATTACCAGTGTATAAGATAATAAATGAGATTTTTAATAATTTATCATCAATTAAATAGTCATACACAATCCCAATAAATGATTAGATTCTATCAAAATACTCATACCACATTGGTAACATTGAATCACAATCCTAATGAAAGAATATCATTAAATAAAAAATATAATGTTTTGAAAATATTAATATTCATGACATAACATTCCCAATTGTAATAATATACCCCAATGAAATAATATAGGAGTATAATACCACCTACATCTCAAAGAATGAAAATTGAGAAAAAAATCCATAAATTATTCAGTAACATTGACAATATATACCCCATGAATGATATATCTTAACATATATATGAAAATCCCAATAAATATAATGAAATTATTCCTGAAATTTATCCAAGGTGTTAAAATATTGAAATTACAAAAAATATGTGGTTAATATGGAATATATATGACATTAATAAAAGTAAAATGAGAAATCCATTACTTGAAGTATTGGATTACGTCATAATAATTAAACACTAATGTAGAATAAATATTTGTTTATTATATATCTATTAATGAACCAAAATAAAATCATTCATATCAAATATAATTATATTATAAAATTTTTTTACCTTTTTTTTAATAGTTCCATGTCAAAGTTATGTTTCTGGTAACAACTGCTTTGTTTTTCGCATATGTTTTGAATTTCTATTTTTGGTTCTCTTACTTCAAACATGGTTTCATAAAATCTAGGAATTAAAATATTAGTAAAACGTAATACAAATTCATAATATATTTATTTATGTAAATTTAGGGAGGTGAAGAAGGAAATAAAATGGAATCACTTTTATAAGAGAGTTGCCTCTTCTTTGGGTATACTTATTAGGATTCCACTAAGACAATGACTGATTTTATTTAAGGAAAAAATAATTATTCATGGAATATGGGAGGGAATTTGGGGGGTTATATGGGAGGATATTTTTAAATAAAATTGGCATGATATGTTGAAATATTATGGATGAGTGGTTTCCTTTTATATTTGTGGAGCGGTGGAATTTTTTTATATAATCATAAGTATTTAATTTTGGGAGGTCTCCCATACATGTTGTGGATCCAAAATTGAATAATAATTTATTTTATGGTTGAAAAGGTACAGAAACACCTCCACCATACCATTTGGAAAGCAATTACATCAACTTTTCCCTTACGAATTATGTTTACTCCATTTGACTCATTTTGTTTTAACCAAATTAACTTATTTTTATAACCTATGTAATTTTTCATTTATTGGAAAATTAAAGGGAGAGTTATTAGAAAAATTAAATCCGCTAATTATAAATTCCATATATAATTTATAGAAAAATACATTTATTTTTGGAAATTAATTTTAACAGAAGTGCATGTAATGCAAAAAAACACTAATGTACCTCAAAATGTTCAAACAAATTTATTACTATTTAGTGGTCAATAAGTTCATTATAAAATATTAATTTTTCCCTGAACGGTTCATATAATATTTTAAATAACATTTAATAAAATTATATATATATTATTTTTAATAATTTTTAATCAATTAATAAAATATCATTTACTATATTATATAATTAATAAGAATTTTGACATTATTATATTAATTTTAATTAAAAACTATCAAGAAAATAATAGAAATAAAATATATTAAGTTAAGTCTTATTTATATTGAAATATTAATCCAAAAAAATAATGTCACATAAAAATTAATTATGTTTGGATTGCATTAAATGTATATATCATCATTTATGATGTTAAATTTTTAAATAAATAATCCTTGCATTCGCATTTCAAATCAATTTAATGTAATTTTATCATCTCTAAAAAACTAAAATAATTTATCAGGACATAAATTAATAATTTATATTACAAAATAATATTTGTAAAATAACCTATTTGGTTTTCCCTATCCCCATATCTTTATATAAATTTAAACGATGAGAGGTATATTTTTTTGTATTATTCATTATTTTAACTTATTATTTGTGTCGCCTTCATTGAACATTGTCTCAAAAAATAATATATTTATATTATATTCTCATAAGGGTATAAATATTTCCATGAAATGGTATTTCACATGGTATTGTTAATGTTTACATGTTATATTCTAATTATATCCACTAAGTATACTAGTTTGTACATTAATCACTACAAATAATTTTAACTATATTCACTATTCCATTTTCAAAAAAAAATGTTCATTATATTATAAACTATAAAATAATTTGATTTAAAAAAATTAATTAATTTTTTTAAATTTAATTCATATATGTGGAATAATTTAATATAAAAATAATCTTGTATATGTGACTGGAAAGCGAGGTTTTAATGTGAAAAATGATAAAATGATTAATATATTTTTAAATAAAATTTCAATTTTAAATGGGATACAAGGATGTAAATTTTATTAATATAATTATTATATAATAATTTTTACCATATAAAATCTAATTTTAATTTCACATTTTAATTTTTATGATGAACAAGAACCTTACAATTAAAATCCAATACTTTTCACTATTCATTAAAAAATTAAAATTCTCTAAAAAATGATATAAATTCAACCAATGTTAATTTTGGATTAAAAATTAAAAAATTATATTTTTTTTTTTAAATTTTATAAAAGTGTATAAATTTAGTTTCAAAACATGTGCTCCATAAAAAGATTGAGAACTGGCTTTATAAAAATAATGCTTTGTATGCATAAAATTTGTTTTGTTCTTATCATATATCAATCAAATATATTGGATGAGTGTAAAAATAATTTATTTAATATATAACATATAAATTACATTAATATAAATCAATCAAATTAATTAATTTAATTTATTAATAAAAAATAACTTTTGAAACATAAAATAACTTTTTTATAATAATATTTCATTTTTACTAAATTAGTCTTTATTTCCATTAATAATTATTTTTTAACAAATGCCTCTATTTATAAACTTTTGTAATACATATTTTCATAATTTAGATAATATTATCCATTATGTTCTTTCCAATGGCTATGTGATAAATATCATGTTTAATAATAATATTAATAGAATAATTTTTTCTAATATGTCTTGACATTCTGTGTAACAAAATTTATTAATGAAACTCGATGTTACGTTCAATGAAAGATAAATTTTTTATTATTCTAAAACAATATAAAATATGTGTTTCTTGTTACTCAAGATCAAAATATATTTTAATTAAATTGTAGGAATAATGATCATAAAATATCAAGAGGTTACATCCTACCCGCTTAAAATGAATATCTCCATAGAAATTCATCCTGGCTATCAAATAATTAACAATTTTTTTGGAAATGTTTTTATGAAACCCACACATAGAAATTATGTAATGATAATATCCCATAAAGAGAGATTTTAGGAAATATAACATTCACTAGAAGATACACATAACTAAGATTCGACATTTGGAGATCATTACTGGGAATAATTATTTGAAAGGGGAAACTCATTCTCATAGACTAATAGATAGAAATAGGGAACATGGTAAATAATAAGCAAGTAATTGAAAAAAACAACATGAATAATAGGTGTCGAAGAGTTCAATGATATTATCCAAAATTATTGTAATAAGATGAAATTTTATTTCGATAACCTTTCTCTAATATTGAAGCATTCTCTGATCATCTTGACTAAAAATATAATTAAATATACCCACATGACATGTAAAATTGTATAATTTAGTTTATTTACACCATAATAGAATATTTTTCTCCAAAATATTGAGTTATCATAAAAAATATTTGATACCTAAATCAGAATAATAAGTTAATAAAGTATAGATAACTATAAATGGGATAACAATACAATTATCTTATTTTTATAAATTAACAAAACCAAAATTTTTAGAATATGTTAAGATAATTACAAAAATTAATAAACCAACACATGATACATTAACCTTCAAAATTCAATAGTAATAGAAAATAGCTTAATAAATCCATCCAAAACTCACAACAATAAAGAGTTTCATAAGCTCAAACATTTTATCATCCTTTTCTGTATTCTATTTGAATATTATAGATGTGTTATTTTTTAAAAAACATGATAACCTAGACACTAGGCCTCTTCCCAATGTCGAGTTTATCAACAAAATAAAACCTAGGTTTCTGTATTGTCCTCAATATCGAAGAACATATAAACCCTATTGGTTATCAACAGCTTAAAACTTATGTCTATATAAATTAAAGAAATATATTACATTAAAAAAGAAATAAATATATTTCCTTGAAATATAATATCTACATAAATGACAATAATTACATTAATATATCTTCACATAAAGCATCAAAGGGGTGTCTAAAACGTTGACCATGTGAACATCCTTTATCTTATATACCTATGGTGGAATCCCTAACATTTAATATAACCTCACATGATTTCATTTCCAAATAAAATAATATCTAAGCCGACCTTTGATACAAACTATAACATCCAATGTCCCACAATTCTGTATCCTATGATAAAATTCACAAGATACATTGTTATCTTTGATGTGAGTAATTTTTACCCAAATTTTTCTATCCGAATATGAAAACATCAAAAGGAAATTGTGGATCACGTATAACCATAAGTACCTTTTAGGTTTATTGTTTTAGAGAGTTATGACTAACTCATATCAATTTAGAGTCACAAGCAACTAGTTCATAAAGATGAACATCAATTCCCAATATACATGTCTTCTATTATTTTACATTAGGTCATCAACATAATCCATGTGAAATCCTATATAGAGCTAAATTGTACAACCAATTTCATTATAACATGGGTAAAAGGAAACATAAATGGGTGATGTAAAATTATTTGTATGGTTTGACATAATCATTAATAATTCAATGCCATCAATTATGATAAAAGTGCATAAGGGTTTTAGAAATAATTAGATTGAATAACTGAATCATAGAAAAACACATAAGATTTAATACATTGATAATCATATATGAAAACACAATGAAGGAAAGAGCCATAGGATTCAATAATCATGATACAAGAGGTATCAAAATTGATAATGGGAAACATTATAAACCCATAACAAAAATAAATATAACATATACATTACATGGGAGATCATTTTAACTTAACTCTTACAATCACCCATCTAATCCGTCTAACTAATTGAATGACCACACATTCTAATTCCATACTCAACAGATTATAGAGATATCATAGACTCACCCATCCTTGGATTATCATGTATTCACTCTTCATTAGTTCACCATGGACCCATCAATCATTTTATTATACCATAACCAACAATCATGTTACTAAGTTCCATTACATAATCATTACATATAAAATATTTTATTTGAACATAATATCATATAAACAACCATTATTACTTTATTACCTGATAAACCAATGGAAAATACATGGGTCTCATGTAAATCACTATGAAACATGATTAATACATGAAAAATACATGGGATCTGTAAGAAATATTTGAAATATGATTAAATCAAGGAAAATAAACATGTTCTATAAGAATATCTTTGAAAAATTCTTATCATGTAGAATGTAAATGGGTTTCATAAAATTATCTTTGAATCCCTGTTAACCCTTAAAAAATAAATAGATTCCACTAAAATATTAGTAAAATAAGGTTATAATGTTGAAAAGAAGAGATTTTCCTAAAAACAATTATTCAATATTAATCCATTATTAGATGGAATGAGGATGGTATTATTTTAAAATATCGATTTTTAGGACATTTCACAGCTTGGTTTGTTGACATTGATGAATGAAAATACCTTTAAAATATCATTAATAACATTTTGTAGGAAATAACCTGTTCATTTTAAAAATTATTTTTTAACTAGAAAATATTTTGAAAATAATTTTTGTTTAATATAGACGTAAAATATCATATAAAAATATTTATTAAAACATTTCTGGAGAACATGGTTTTAGAAGAAAATATATTTCTGACCGAAGAGATAAATGATATAGGTTTTTCATAAAAATATGTTATCAAATATAACATATACCAAAGAGGGTGAAATTTTAAATATTACATAAAAATAAAATTAGTAACCAAACTATAATATAATACCTGGGATTTATAATATTTCATCATAAGAGAAACAGTCATATACAATCTAGATAAAAGATGAAATTTTGAAAAATGACTCTTACCACATTGGTAACACTAAATCACAACACCCAAGAAATAATATCAATAAATGAAACATATAATATAAATAAAATAAGGATCTCATTATCTAAAATTTAAAGGGGAAGAATATATACCTCCAAAAATATCATAGGTGTATAACATAACTTACATCAAAAAAGAAGAAAAATTTATAAAAAAATCCAATAATGCTTTGGTATCATTGAAACCATAAACCTCATGATAGAGAGAGAAAAAAATGGATATGAAAATACAAAAAAATAAAATTATAGGATTCATTAAATACGTCGATGTTCAGTATATACAACACATAACGAAAATAATTGGTTAATAGGGAATATATCTCATAGAAATAAATGTGAGATGAGAAAAAACCATATCTTAAGTCTTTTATTTTATCATACTCATTAAAATTTCATTTATAATATATATAAGGTTATATTAAATATAATATAGGACCATATTTACATTTTTTATACCATATATATTTTTATTATAAATATTTATTACCCATTTATGAAATGTTGGATTTCAAATTTTTGTTTCAGGTAATAACCACATTTTATTTTTTATATCCTTTGACATACTTTTTTTCCTACCTCAATTAGGATTACATAGTATCCCGAAATTAAAAACTAATAATAATATAATATATATTCAGTATATATTTTTATAGTAATTACTAATATTTAATGATAGGAAACTAAATACACTGTTCATGAAGATGGTAAACCTTACGTATGGATGAATGATGTCTCCATTTTATTTCATATTGAATTATGGAAAGTAAATACATTAATATATATATATATATATATATAATTCTTGTAGATATATTATTTTATATATATCAAATTATTTTCTAAAACATATCCATAATACATTCCATTTATTCTATGAAAGAATCTCACTACTTTGCAAGACTGTAGTCTTCCATACACATGAACGACATTTTGGTATTCCCAAAAAATGAAAGCATGGAGTTATGTTATATATAAAAATTATGAAGACTAATAGTATAATTAATATCAAATATATCATATATAAAATATAAATACATCATTATTTCCATCCTTTAATAGTCCTAATAGAATATGTATGACATCTATTTCTAAGGTGGTACTCCACTATTCACACTAAAAATGGTTGTGTATCTTATTTGGTGGTAGTGTGTGTGTTATTTTTTTCTTAAAATAAAAACCAACAGATATTTTTATTTATAAAATTTTTTTCATTATATAACAAGAATATAAAATAAATAGAATGAGGTGGAGAAGTAACTATAATGAAAATGATTTTATAAGAGCATTACCTTTACTTTGTGTATACTACTTACGTTTTCCATAAAACCATAAACGATTTTCATTATTTATATTCAAAATATTCTTGGATAATGGTATGCAATTTATGGAGTAATTTTGGAAGGAAATTAATCAACCTAATGTTTTCATAGGTTTGAATAAGGATGAAGAGTGAGTGCCTTTTTATTGATGGGGGGTGTCATTATGGTAAATACATACAATTAGTTACTATTTAAAGGTACCCCATACCTAACGTGTCTAAAAAATTGAATAATAATGGAGTATAGTATTTATTTCGAGAAAAAACTCTACTAAAAAAATGAAAAGTATTATTATTATTTTTTCCTATAGTCTTTTTGATTCCTCTATTTTACCCCTTTTCTAACATGAAAAATTATTTAACCAACCCTTGTAATTTATCTTTTTAAATAAAAATAAAATGATACATATTAGAAAATTTACCCCAAATTATTACATATCTTATATCTAATTTATATAATAAAAAACCATTGTCTTTTTTAAATTAATATTAACATAATTGTATGTAATGCACAAAACCATTGCTTTAACCCAAACTACTCTAACAACATTTTTATTGTTTAAGGTACAATATGTTCTTTATAAAAGAAAAATTGGACCATGAATTGTCAGTATTAGAAAGTTATTATTATAATTTGAAAATATATTAATAAAATATTGTATTTTTAGTAATTTTATGGCAATAATTAAAATAATATTTAATATGAAATAGTATTAATATTAATTTTGACATTATTCATTTAATTTGTTTTTAAAAAATACAATGAAAATAATGGAATTAAATTATATTCCACTAAATTATTTTTATCATGATATATTTATCTAAAAAAATAATGGAACATAATAATTTATTATATTTTTTTTATTTTTATTTTTTTAAGTATCATTTATTTTATTAAATTATTACCATTATAATCCATGATTTGTAATTTCATAAGATTTTATTTTAATCATATCATATATAAAAAAATTTAAAAAAATTCTGAGATTAAAATAACTCATTTATCAAAGAGAATAATATTTTTAAACAATATTATGTAGTTTTTACGCGATCCATAAATCCTTATAGAAATATAAAGGAACAAAGTGACATCTATTTTATTGTTATTAATTTTATGTTATCATATGGGTAAATTTCAGGGATAAGTGTACCAAACACTCATAATTTAGGACAATAATATCTTAATGGTCTATATATGTCCATCCAATGGAGTTTGGACATGTTTTTGTTCATTTTATCACCTTATATTCTATGTTTTACCATTAAGTTAACTAATTCTTACCTTAATCACTTTAATTAATTATAATTGTTTTTGGAAATAATTTTTTTACAAAAAAATAATTTGAACATATTATATATTATAAATTATATTTATTCCAAATGTTGAATCCATTTTTTATTAATTGGATTCACATATATTGAAGAATATAATTTAAAGTTAATCTAGTAAATGTGATGGGAATGTGTGTCTTTCAAGTGAAAAATGTTCAATAGTTTATGAAGTCTTTATATCATATACACATATTAAATTTATACCAATGAACTAAATTAAATTATATAATATATAATTGAACTATTTATAATCTAAAACCAACTCAAAATATATTTTATCATTATAAAAAAATTTATATAAAAAACATTTTTCCATTAAAATCATGTATTTGTCACTGTTCCTCAAAAAATAATCCTCTTATAAAAATATCACAAATTCACCCTAATATAATTTTCACATTAATATATAAAAATTATTTTTTCATTATAAAATAATATTTTTAAATGGGCCAAATTTTTTTTTAAAACATGTTCCCCTTTAAATGGTTAAAATAATACATTTAGAAAAATATATTTTTTTATTTAAAAAATTTGATCTTTTCTTATGAAAGAACAATAAAATATATTTGATTATTTTTAAAATTTTCATTGAATATAAAATATATATTTTTCATTAAAACCAATAAAAAATAGTATCTAATTTAATTTATAATTTTAAAACACCTTCGGGGGCTTGAAAATTGTTTTTTACAAAAACATTTCATATAAATTAAATTGGATTTTATATTAATTTCTAAATAATTTCTAAAGAATGAATTAATTTTATAAATATGTATAAACCATATTTTCATATATTATTTAACATTATTCATTCCCATCATTCCAATGTCTAGTTGATGATAATGATTTTAAATAATAATATAATAATATATTATTGTCTTATAGTACTATGCCTTCTGTGTAACACAAGTTTTTAATAAACCATGATATTACATGGAACACAAGATAAAAATGATGTTGCATATAATGAAATATAAAATAGTAATTTCAAATTACATCAGATACAAAAAAATTTAATTGAATTTGAATAAAAAATTTTATAAAATATTGTAATGTTGCTACTTGAATTATAAATTTTGGGTTTTATGTATCATTAGGTTTTGTTTTACAGTTCTTGAGTGGTGGGGTTTGGACTATGATTTTGGAGGGAATATATCAGTTTTATAGTTTTAACACCGTTCTTATAATAATTGTTTTGACCATACAAGTTCATGGTTTGGATGATAGTTGGATTTTTCTGGGTTTGGCTATTATTTAAAAAAATGTGAAAATCCTAATGGAAACCATGCTGCTTATTTTTAATGGGGATGTATAACCTGCATGATTATTATACAGTCTTCCAGGCCATTCTAACAAACCTTGTTGTTTTTTTTAAATAATAAAAAACCAGTATTTTATGAAAATTCCCCAATAATGTTTCAAACCATTTGGCATCATTTTTGGTCCCATGTGTGGGAAACACCTCTTAATGTCATCTAAGAATTATTAGTCTCATATTTATTGGAATATCATTTCCACACAAGTGATTTATCTTAAGTTAAAATCCAATAATTGTGGTTTCATATTCCTTTTTCCTTGTACACTCATGTTCGTATGTTACTATGGAAGGGTGGACCAAATGATTCTGGGTATTAGAAAATCGGAGATCTTAAATTGGGTATTTTGTTGTTTTTATATATGTTAAATATTAGTGGGGACTCATCCTACCTATTCAGGGATGTTATCCCCTATGATGATGATAAAAGAACTGTTTCTGAGGTACGCGTCACTATTTTAAGGGATTTTCAATTATATATGTTTAAATTAAAAATTACCATCGATATTTGTTTTTTTATTAGAAAATTGAATATATTTTTTTATTTTAATACAATGATTGATGTGTTCCTTTTTTTTATTTTTCATTTGGGTGATTAATGTGTTTTTTCGAAATGATAGTGGCATTAATACATCCAATTAATTTTATAAAATGATTGAAATGGATTTTATGATTTCAAATGGATTTATAAAGAGGTTTTAGAACAAAAATTACCATGAAAATGTTGTCTAACATAAATTGGTATTGTGTTTTATCAATAGTGTCTTATAAAAGGTTTTTTTATTTTTTAAAATTTAATTGTGAATATGATCGAATGGAGTATCACATGGGTTAACCTAGTTTTGAGTGAGGGGTAGTTTGAGGTACTATGAGAGCCATTGGGATGGAAAACCATTGGTTATTACATTTTTCTCAAGGGACCATGATAAGCTTTCCTAGGATGAACAAGGATACTTCTATTTTTTCCATGGGAATATGACAGCCTTTATGTATGTGTACTATCAAAGAATCCATTTGTTTCATAGAGATCAAGATATCTCATCAAGTTGAGTTATTGAAAGACTTTGAGAGACTCTATATTATTTATCTAGATGGTATGAATTTTTTAGACTTTCTCACATTAGATCCTTAATGTTATATCCCTTGGTACGCAAATTCATTCTTGATTGGTTTATATGATTTGTGAATATCATTACTTAAATGAAGTTATGATATCATGTGTGTTATAACCATTTCAATTTATATGTAATATAATGATAATATGTATGATTACACTTGTTGTGTCTTGTCAGATATGTTGAGAATATTATTCCTTTGGAATTTTTTATTTATTTGAAACTTGTGGAAGATTGATTTTTAAATAGATTTTTAACATTATAAATAAAAAAAGGGATTTCAAAGGCATGTTTAAAATTCATTTTTTTTCAATTTGGTTTATATTTACAAATCAAGTTTTAATCGTGTTTGTTAGTTTCCATGGGTAAAATCCTTAAATAGATTCATGGTGGTTGCCTACGAGGATCTTTTAATCACAAATAATATATGCCTTTGGGAATATATTAACTTTCATTTTCATCAAAAAAGGTAACAGAAATAGAACTATGTATATAATAGGATCTTCATGAATGTGGTTGTCTTTTTCTTGTCGGAGGAGAGACAGTCTCATTGGTTTGGGTCACGTGGAGTCATTCTGGACATTTCAACATATGGGATATATGTATTTTCCTTATTGGTCATGTATTTATTATTTTGAGTTTTTAGATTAAAAATTTAAATACACCATACAATTCATGTATTGGAATGTTATTGATAATCTATTTATTATTTATTATTTTATCTTCTTAGCCTTTATTGTGTACTCAAGATGTATCAAATTATTCCATTGTATGTGAAGATAATTTTTTTACATACCATATCATGGATAGTTCATTTGGGAACACTGTGGCTGAATCTATTCCAATGGTATTGCTGGTAATGTCTGGTTCATATCATTTACCCATGGTGACTAGAGACACACATTGAGAGTTTTGGAGGGTAGTCTCAGGTGATGGGTTGAGTCGACTTGGGTCAGTTAGGTTCATTAAAAGAAAAAATCCATCAAATATTTTTTATGAATAGGAATCGCCAAATTTTATAAAATATTAATAGTGTTTTTTAAAATGAAATTGTTTATATACTGTTTAATAAATATCTAATAATTTCTCAATAACTTAATTTAATAATTCCAAAAAATATTTTCAACCACAATGGTTTTTATGGAAATTTTTTAGGAAATCATAAAAAATATAGAACATTGTTAGAAAATATATTTTTTTGTTTTTTTATCATCATTAATGTCTAAATTTTAAAATTATATAATGGTGAGTTCTTTGGATTTTTTTAAACATGCTTTTTTTCATTGAATAATCAATAAAAATAATCCTTTTTAAAAAGTGTCATTTCTTTTCATTAAAAAATATAATTCAAAATAACTAATATGTTATGATATTTTTATTAATGATTTATAAAACATATATAATCTGAAATAATATCATTATTTACATAGTAATAATCATCATATTTTACTTTTGTATTTGATCATTTTTTGTGCCTAAAAATACTTTTTCTTTCAAATAGTTTTTAAATGCCTAAGGTTTTTTATCTTAAATAATTAAATATAACACTATGGAATTGTTATGTTAAATAAATTTATAGAATATGTGTTCACCCATATATTTTAATATTCATTGAATATTTTTATATGCCATGTAATAGAAGAAAATTTAGCTTTATGATTAAAAATACATGTTTCTAAATCTATGTTTTCATTGCATTTTTCACAATAATATAACATTTAATTTATATCACTTATAAATATTATATGTTTTAAAATAATGAAATTATTTAGATTCTTTAAAATTAATATAACCTAACTGGTTTGACATAATTTTCATTCATAATGAATAGTAACAACTTTAAAATATTATTACCATATATAAGGTTAAAATGAGTTCACAAGGGGTTAAACTAAGAGATATGAATAAAAATTACTAATATACTTGTTTAATTCAACTTGGTTGAAAATTTATAAACCTTATAATATGATAAAATTTAACTATATTCCATTATTCTCCAATTTATCATGAATTTGACCTTATATTATGGAGATAATTTTAATTACTCAATGTGAATCCCTTCCTACAATTATAATGGTCACCTCCTCTCATCTACTATTAAAACAATTTTATCCTTCTACCATGTAACATCCATTCTAAAAAATAGTAATAGATTCATTCAAATAACCTTATAGTTAATGGTATTTTATTATAACAATCATTTCACCTCCTAAGGTGTTAATAAAACAATCCCTCTAAAATAAGTGGAGATTAGAGGGATTTCATGTAATGTAATTTATGTGAAAACAAGATCGTTGTCTCAAATTTACATTCAATCAAAAAAAATTATTCAATAAACCATGTTCTCATTTTAATTATGAATATAAAACCCATTATAATTTTATATTATGATTCCCTTATATTTCATGATGTTATATATTTTATTCCATGTTCATTATTACATAGGAATTCTTCTAGAAATAGAAATATCTGTAAGTGTTCCTCGTCTCAATATAATTTTCTAAGACTCCTTCACTGTTACACATACATTTATGTTTATTAGGTGTATATAATAACCAATTGAGATTTTATATGATGTATCCTTATTGACCCATGTTATTTAATGTTACCATTCAAATAATATCATTTAATTGGGTTGTTTGGAAATTGTAACCCATTGTTAATATTTTATCAACTCTAATTAACTTCATTAGGACTTATGTTATGTTATGGACGTATCTTATTTTATATATTATATACAATTTAAATTTTTATATTTTATGTTGAATTTCCTAATTTCCATTTTATTTATTGTTTCATTTGATGTTATTTCATTCGTGGGACTTATTAATCAAAAGTTACCAAAGTAGTAAATGGTTTATATATTAACATATCATTATATATGGACTATTTATGATTAAATATATGATGATGAAATTATAAGATATATATAATAGGAATATTATTTATTTTCCAGTCAATTTTTATTTTTCGAAAATACATGTTTTCCATTCGTTTTCTGCTCTCTAATTGAATAAAAGATGTTTTTTTGGAAATTTAACAAAATGATTTAATTCTTCCATAAATATTTTTTCATACATGTTTATATTTAAAAAAAATTTATTTTTTTATTTTTTCATATGATTGTTACAAGTCATTTTTATCCATGTTTGTATTTCTCTAATGATTCTAATCATATTATTTTTCACTTTTTGGAATGTGGAATTTTTTTTTCAAATATGTGAATGGAATATTTTTATTAAGGTACACTATATGAGTATATTATACCAATTCCAGGACTACTATATTTTTAATAACGAATTTACATGTTTTCATAGTAATTTTCAAAAAAAATTGTAATATCTATTATTTTGAAAATATGTTAATTTTAAATAACGGAAGACAAATTGAAAATTGTATTTTCCTCAAGAAAATGATATTTTTTATTTCAATATTATCATCAAGCATAAAATAATCAATTTATTTTTATTATGTTTTCATAGTTATAACTTCCAATGATACCATATTTATTTTTTACCTATATATATATATTATTATGATTAAAAAATATACGTGAAATATGTTTTTTATTCCGTCAGTTAAACTGTAATGATGTAATAAATATATTAGTGATCTTGTGTAATATATATGAATGGTTTATGATTATGTGATAGGTTGGTTTGATATATCTCTCAAATGAGTTGAGAAAAACAAATGATTTATGTGTAATGGGTTACTCATGGATTTATCCAAATCCCAAAAGGGTCTATAGTGGGGGTCATCTGAAACCTAAAAGAGGGTACACATGAGGTTATCCCCTTCCTGAAGTAAGTTCATAAGTGGATATCTCAGGCCAAAAAAGTGATGAATGCCTTAGTGTTTATACTTGGCATAAGATTTATATGACTATGATTATTATACATACTATTCTAATATTTTATAATTTGACATTGTGCTTATTTTATTTGGACATGGATCATGTTCTTTAATAGCTATACTATTCATCTCATATAAACTACCCATAATTATGGGATGATTCATTAATATTATAAATAGATTATTGGATATGATTTTAAAATTTCCGTATTGTTTTTTCATATCCTTATTCCCAGATAATGGTAAAAAAATAATTATTGATATATCCCTTAATTACCCTTACTGAGAAACTGATCTCACCGTTTTTATCTTTGATCACCCCCATGATACAGAGGATATTTTTTTTAATTGATATATTAATGAATGGTTATATATTTGATTAAAATAGTGGGAAAAAATGTAGTTATGTTATGTATTAGTTTTTTGTATTCAAGTACCCAAATACATGAATCCTTTATATTTCATCCATGGATTGTAATGAAACATATTGAATATTAATAAAAAATGATGTAATATTTATATAATTATTTTTTGGGATTCCTCACTAAGAATCACAATTTTTCATGTTATTATTAGAAACTAGGTTTTGAAAAAATTATTGAGAAACCATAGAATATGATTAAGTATAAGATAAAAACTAAAATTATTGAAAATAAAGAATTAAGGCTTTCTCTGAAAATCAGTCAATATATGGATAATGGAATGTGTATGTGGCTCTGTAATAGATAAACATGTGATTAAAAACATTGAGAGGTCATTATTTTGTATTAAATAGATAATCATGGGTGCACGATATTTTGGCCTAGGATTTTATACTAGCATTAAAACTCCTATGAGATATTCATTTTAAAATTTATATTTTTCTTTATGGAGCATTGTGAAGGATTAGAATAGGTGATGACCTTGAATGGTCAAGGTTAAAGCTAATGTTTAATTTAAGGAGTTAATTTTTTTGGTTTAAACATAAAATAGATTATTTTTTATTATATTTAATATCAATCTAATTCTTATGGATGATATTGTCTATTCTTAATTTGGTCGGTGGTTTTAACAGAGGAAATTTACTACCATATATTGTAATACATGATGAAGTGACTATAATTAGAATAAATCCTATGAAATGTAATATTGGTTGATTTTTACTATGATTATGGACAACTATGTATTTATATTTGGGATTAACAACCTAGAAAAAGGGACATTCTAGATGAACTAAATGTGTGAAAAATAGAGTTTCATAAATACCATGGTGTAAAACAAATTTCATCTTACAACATAACCTAAGTATAGGAAGAAATTCCAAGGTAAGTATATCAATGGAATAAGTATATGTTATATTTAGTTAAGAAAAAGGCATACTGGGTGTTCTTTCTGAGGAAATGTAATGATATAGAATATCCCAATAAAGGGAATTATTATTTACAAAATTTATCATTGATGGATAAATGTTTTATATCTGGAAGGTATAAGAGTTTTTCAAATCAGTGACCTATATGGAATGATTATCAAATGGATTGAGAAGGTTCTATGAGAAATTTTTATATAAATGATGATTATGATATATTAATGAAATATGGAATAAATGAATTTGTTTAATAGTATTGAATATGTTAAAAGAATAAAAGTTATGAAACCTATTAATGATGTATCATAAGACATTATGTGTTCATGTTCAAAGATGTATGTATTAAGTAATAAGGTTTTGAATCGTAGTTAAATTTATATGAATGATGTGGGATGATTAATTTTTTTATGTATTAAGAATCAATATTTATTTTATAGATTTTTTTTATCAATGATATTCTAGTTATAAGAATCATTAAAAACATCTATTTTTTTGTTGTTTTTCATCAATTATTTGAGAGAATATATTGGACTATACAACTAACCTATATGTGATATTTTGGGATAAGGTTTAATAATTATAAAACACATGATTTAGGGATATATAACCCCTTGTATATTCTAGAATGTTATATAATAATTTTAATATTAGATAAATAAATTCTTGATATTGAACAAAAAACTAGTTTTATGGGTGACCGTGAAATTGAATATTGATTTTAAGAAAAAGAATTTTATATTTAAAGATATATATAATATGATCGATAGCCAATTATTTAATTTATAGATTACGAATGGATAGTATTTTTGGAATCATATATGTTTTCCATTTGGTTTTATATTTATTTAGGTTATTAAAAATTTTTAAATTATTTTTTAATTATTGGTTTCACATAATTATAATGTGACATTGAGAGACACTTTATGTAGTTTGGGAATTAAATAATGTTCAATTTTTGAAATATTGTGACACTGGTTTCTAATTTTTATCACTTTAAATATTTATTCCCAATGATTTGGGACTTTTTTTAATTTATATATTAATTAAAATATTTTCATATATGTTTTTTTTATTATTATTTAAAACATCGAGATTAATCATTCAAATTATAGTTATTGATTAAAGCTATCTTAGATTGTAATGTTTTTTTTGTGTTTAGTGATTGAATAGAGATATAAATAATATGTTTTCATCCTTTTAGAGATATCAAGATCTATTATATGATCATTTTAGTGCTTTGGGATACTAAAATTCATATTGTTGAGTTACCATTGGAATGTGGCATAAATATTTGTGGAAAATATATGTATCATAGATCCAATGTATAAAATTGAAATTATATATTTATTGAAATAATATAATTATAATTTATCATATTCCATTGTAGAAAATTTCATCGAAAATATAAAAAACAGACATGGAAGTAAAGATTAATTTCAGTGTAGAATTATTTATTAGTAATTGATACACCTTTCAAAAGTCATTTATTTTTCATTTTGTGGCCATTATCATTCCCAAGACCATATTATCATTAATTTTTTATTATTATTTTGAAATTATATTTATCTTATATGTTAATATTTTTTACTTTTGATTGATTTCCCTTTATCTAGAAACTCAATTATCTGTTATTTTGAGTAAACTTTATATTAACAGCTTCTAATTTTATAAATATGTGTTTAATTCCTTTGTACAATGTGGGTTTTGAACAATGATACTTTTAATTATTAAAATCATGATTAATGAGATAATATTTTTGAGGAAAAATTTTATTTTCAGATGGGTGACATTGTAACACCATAAATATAAAATATAAAATAATTCTATTCTCGATAATTATCATAACACACAAAACCAAGAATTAAGTGAATTGTGATGTACTATTAAAATATTATTTAAATGTTCTAATTATTTCTGAGATTTTGAACTGGTTATATGAATACAAATTACAACATTAAAAATAAAATATATATAGGTTTTATATAATGTATAATTTTTAAAAAATCTACTTAAATATGTACTCAATTTTCAATGAAGTCATTTTATGCTTGAAAATTATGTTTTCATCCAAAATAGACTGAATTAAATTTTACATATAAATATTAATATTAATTAATATCAATAATAGAAAATATATATTATAGTAATTTTTTAATTATTGAAATTATAAATTTAATGTTTCATTGGGTATATATTTTTTTAATTTTTAAAAATAATTTTTCAATAAAATTGTAGAATATCAAATTTTGTAAAAATATCATTTCTATTCGTGAAATTAAATTATTGTAAAGTAAAACTATGTTTTTTATATTATCATAAAGGTATATAATCATAATTTAATTTTTAATATTATAATTAATTTTATATTAATGAGATTTTTACCTGATTTTCTTATAAGATCATTTTGTGCCTCCATATAATATTAAACTAAAAATAGATTTTATTTGTGGATTGTGTTTTTCAAATTATTGTTAAAATAAATCATTATTTATTAACTATTATAAAGATTTTTTTATTATATATTAACATTAATATTTTATTATTCATTTAAACGTTATTACATTGGAGGGAATGGATGCAAATTAAGTTTTTTAATTACAAAATTATTTTTCTAGAAAAATTGTTCAATATGAGTTTTCCACTCTTAGGAAAAATTTAATTTTTGAACGTTATAAAAATATAATAATGAAAAACTAATTCCATATTTCAAATCATAATAATTAATATAATTTAATATGGTCAATGTAATTTTTTTATGGAATTGTAAAAATAGTACAATTTTGTTACAGTGATTAATCTTTAAACAAGTTTATTGGGTGTTAAAGTTGGATATAAGTGGATAAATTTAAAATAAAAACATATATTTATTATTTATTAAATATATTTCCACATAAAAATATCACAACGTCCATTTATTGTAAATTTGTTTAAAATTTAACAGAAAAGTGACTTTATATAATTTAATTTTTTTATGTAATTCAATGTGTGTCTCTTATATCTCTTATAAAAGGTCACCAAATCTCTTAACTCACTATCATAATTTATGAAATATATTTAGAGAATAACTACTCCAAAAAATTTCTAGATTATGTCAAATAAATCCAGAACCCATGATTCTCTCCTAAGAACAATGAATCAATACATAAGGTGTATTACCATATATGTATCATAATAAAGAGTAGGTTTGAGTGCTTATGAATCTAGTCATTCATATGGTAAGGCGTTATTTGTCTCAAAAACGATTCATTTGAGACATGAATTTGTTATGTAACAACCCCAACTCTAGAAATTGGGAGCTGATGAGTAATTTATAACATTAGATGAAATACATGGTCTCACATCTAGAACCACCTATTAGTTATTTATTCTTGGTAAATTAGAAACATATATGATACCCATTTAATATAGTGATATTAACTAAAAATCTTATATAAAGAAATTTATTGTGTCAATGAACTCATTCAAAGAATTGGACATCATATTCTTTAGGATAAAAATAATGGTGAGATCAAATGATTAGTAAGGGTTCATTATAATGGAATCTATTATTATTAAATAAGAATACCCTACAAGCCATGGTAAATAACTTCTCACAGATTTTAAAGACCTGTGATTTGAAAACAATAACACAATAACAATTTCTGGATGTGACATGACATAACAAGCATTGAATAAAAAATGAAACACCCCTATAATTTATTATATATTTATTTTTAAATAAATTAAATCGTTACAATAGCTTCCAATACACTCAACACTGATTAAATCATTCATTACATGAAACAATAGGTTTAAACTAAATATTAAATATTATTAAAACATTATTATTTCATATAACAGTTATAAACATTTCTTTTAATTTGTGGGTATGCATAGTAATAACTATATTATGAATTCTATATGGTTTAAAAATTAATAAAATAAATTATATTTATATATATTTATTAGAAATAAAAATAAAAATCCTTATAAGGAAAAGTAATTTTTTCAGAACAGTGTTTTTACAGAAAAACAGTTTGTCAAAAATTGTGCACATAATTTAAAAAATATATTTAACGATATTATATAATTATTCAAATAATAATCATAATTATAATAATTATAATAATATCTTTCCTAGGCTCAATTTTTTATATTTTTCTGAAATGTTTTTTACAAATAATGATAAAGATGGAATTTTAATTTAAAAACCTATTTTCATTTAAATTATATTCAATGTTAAATTTTATTTTATTTTTTTTCTAGTAAAATGAGTTCAATTATACATCCGGAAATACAACATAGTTCATTGGAAGGATATTTATATTTATTTTTTACAAAAAATTGAAAACATCTGAAAAATTTCATTTTAAAAAGATAATTTCTCATCACATCGATGGGATTAATTTTAAAATTAAAAATTTTCAATTATATAAAATGAATATGAAAAAATAGAAGGAATATTTCAAAAATACAATAATATGTAATTTCTAATTAGGTCAATTTTTTTACCAAATTGAATGGTGATAACTATTTAAATTTGTTACCATGATTAATGTAGTAATGTAATTTCTGGGGGTTAAACTAATAGGATAAGGGTCTAAAATAACCAATAACATTTAAAAACACCATTTTAGTACCTATTATTACCTTATATTTTTTAGGTTCAATAATTTCAAACTTTGGAGGCTTTTGGTATGATAAAAGCATAGGTATGATTAAATATTTTCAAAAAATTACAATTATTCCACATAACTCACTTATAAAAGGACACCTCTCTCTTGTATTATTTACACCTTTTAACATCATTAGATTATAAAATACCTACTAAAATAAATTTTTGCATTCCCTCCCCCATCCCGGATGCCTTATTTTGGGAATAGATCTAGCCATGGATGGATTTTGTTGAAACCTAATGAATATAGCTGAAGAAGTGGTTTTGTTCTCCAACAATCATTTTTATATTATTTCTTCCTCCACCACCTTCAATTATATTTTCACCATGATGATATAAGAACCTCAAAATTTTAAATATATACATATATTTTTTTATAGTAAGGACATGATCAACAATCATCTCTACATCAATCAAATGGTGTAGAAATAATCATTCTTATGTACGGTGGACTACCGCCTTGCAAACTGGTGTCATTCATTTTTCCATAAATAGCTCTCATGATTGGTTAAGATGGTGGATAATATATATATATATATATATGATATTTATAATATAAGTATAACTCAATAATAATCATAACATATATACACCTATTGATATTCCAATATATAGTTGATATGTTAATGTCACCCATGTGTATGAAGGACTACTACCTCGTGATATAATGTCATTACTCTTTCAGTAATACTTTACAAGGAAGAATAAAAGGATAATGATAAAGATTATATGTGACATAAATGATATAATTGGAATTTTAATGACACATTTATCCTTATTAATAGGTAATTTTATATTCATTTTATTTCAATCTTTTTCACTCATGTAATGTTGACAACATTGTTCATGAATTTGTGAACTATAGCCTTAATAAAGATATGATAATATCATTTCATAACCACACCACATGGATGGTTAATATAAGTAAATTTAAAGAAACAATATTTGTATATATTATTGTCACAAAGGCCTTTCATTTCAGGGAATGTGGTCTTGTTTGTGTCGGTATTCAATCCACATTAAGATGATCAGGGAGTCTACAAAGAAATTGACCCCTTAATAAATGACGGATATAGTTTGTAAGAGGTTTCATATTCCAGTGTTAGACAATTTTTTTGGCTATAAATCATGGGGAAAGATAATTATTCATAATGGTGGTTTTTTGGTTTTGACAATGCTCAAATATGGTAAATGCATGAATTTTTCAAAGGCTAGGGTTGGAAAAATGTTGAGTTTCCTAAAGATCCATAGAATAATAAGTGATATTTTTAATGCACAATAGCCTGAAGGAGATTCAACATGACTATTAGAGGCTTCAAGATAACCCTATGCCTTGATGGGGATTCGATGAATCACTGAAAATCTTCATGAATGGGTAAAATTTCTCTTCTGATTCATGATTAGTAGATATTTGAAAACATGTTTTTATAGGTTTGAGAAAGACCTATTTAGGCATGGGATATTCCTGAAAGGATGATTCTATAAATAAGTGGCTACCCCAACTAAATTTAACACTATGGTATTTGGATAGAAGTATGAATCAATTTGAATTGATGAATGTTATGAACTTCCTGATTCAATAATTTAATGTGAGATTGGGAATAATGGAAAAACACTTCTAATCTGGACCGATGCTTATATTTCATGGAAAAAATATATTCAAAATGATAGTTTATTATACATTTACAAATACAACCTTGATTAAATTATTCATCATAATGGATGTGAGCTCCATAAATGATATTTATGAAGGAGCATCATGAACTATAGTTTTTAACATAGGGTTTATGTAAATAATGGTTTCATGTGGATGAATACTATTATATGGTGCATGTAGAGTTGCTTTATATCCCAGTACAAAGACATAAATTATAATATACTAATGTTTCCTTCAATAAATTATACTAATTAAGGCTTCTCCCAATGTAATTGGATTGGTTGAGTGGATAGATGTTTCCATGGGAGCCAGTGTGTTGTCCCTAGAATCTTATTAAGATAGTGTACCTATAATAGACTAACTATTTCTATTATTTTTTATTCCATAATCAATAGTGAATCTTATTGTAATTTTTATGACCAACACACTATTTTTTATTTTCCATCGACTACACCTTAGTGGTGATCAATGTAAAACTGTTCTGTTGTCTCTATACATGTGAATGTTTATGTAATACAAAAAACTATCATAATGTATTAAAAATTCTTACTACTGTTGGAGAATGATATGTCACTGTATTAGAAACACATGACTACCCGATTAACCCCTTCCAACATAGGATATTCCTTATTCATACAAGTTATATCAATTTGGTACAAGTTATTAGAGATAAATATGTCCTCTAATATTTTAATGTTTAATTAAGTTAATTTTGATGGAGTCCCCCTATATAATGGATGAAACATATATAATTGAAAAATAGTATGTGATATCAACTATGATCCCTTAGTATGGAGGAACCTTTTTCACTATAGAGGGCATTCAAGTAACTTATGTGATAGGTCTTTCATTGATTTAAATTGACAAGAAAAGGTCTGCCACATTATCCAACGAACATAATTCTCATATTGTAACTCTATCAAATAGAATATATTTGACGGTTATTATTTTCACAGCATCCATGTCTATGTAAAATAAAATGTAAAATATATATAAGGGTGATAAGAATGTAAAGGGGGGAGAAACCTCAATAATTGGACAACCATTTCTATTATATAACTAAAATTGCTGGATCTATTTATTGACTTGAATAATAAATTAAATATATTGAAATTGTGAATAAAATTTAGATGAGCATAATATATCTATTCAATCAAAACGAGTGATCACTTTAGGAAAGATACTTTTCAATTCACTATCTTAGTGATCTGATAAAAAGACTAGGGGCTTGTGAATAGAGAGTCAAATCAGAGGATGAATCCACTGGAGTAATTATGGGGATGGAATTAAAATCCATGAGAAATAATTAGGGTTTAAAATAAAGTGATTATGAAGAGGAAGATATTGTTTCTCTTATTTCCATGAAATTTAAAATAGGAAAATGTTAATTTGAAGGAAATCATCTATTTACTTGTTTTTAGTTTGGTAATGAAGGGAATATTTTTTTCATGAAGCCCAATAACATTTTATGATGTTGTAAATGATGAATAAATACTAAAAAAGTATTAGAATATGTTATATAATAAACTATAAATCAAATAATGAAAGCAATTTATGATAAAGAGCTTCATCTACACAAAATATCAACATGATATTGAAATTTTTGTGTTTGTAGAACTAAAGTTCAAATCCAGATTTGATGCATAAATTATAACTATAGTTGGAAAGAAGGAACATTAAATAGTTGAAGATATTTAGTTTATTGGTCTTTTTGATGTCAATGTTAAATATTAGTGTTCTTTTTATGATATTTAAAATAAAATAATTATAAGTGGAAATATATTGGTTGTTCTAAAAGTTTCATCCAAGAATTGTTCATGGCATTATGTAGAACTTGATTGACCAGAAGGTGAGGTAGAAGATCATGTAACAGCTATTAAAATCTCAAATGAGGTTGGGTAATTTAAAATGAAGGTTGATGAGTTGGAAATATTCATCAATGACCATACATAGACACTAGAGTAAAAGTATAATATAGTTGAAGGCATTGAAGAAGATGTTTTTACTCTAAGGAGTGTACTTGATATCGAATCTACATTATGGGATGAAAAGGAGAAATTTCCATTTTTAAAATTCTCAGATGTAGAGCTGCAAGAAAGAGCTGAACGTGGTTTTCAAGGAGTGAAGAAGGCCATGAATAATCAGATACCCATAATTATGGTATTATGTTGAATTGGTTTTGGTAATGAAACATTAATGGATGAAAAAAGGATGAACCAAAATAATGGAATGTAGAGAGTTATACATAACAAAAAGACACTTGTTGTCCTAACATAGAAAGAATGAAATCAAATTAAAAAGTGATAAGAAATTTATCTTCCTGTTTCAAGAGTTAATGTCTGTTAACGTTTTTGAAAATTAAGGGCAAATGAAGAGGATTTGAACTGAGATGACATTTCCTATTATGAATTTTCAATTCTCAAGCTTTATAGTGAATATCATATCTTACTGTGAAGTGGGAAGGATCTATTTGAAAGGGAATGTTTCTATATGTGAAAAAGGATAATGATAATATTTTTCATCATATATAAGAAATAGATCCTAAGGATATTGTTTTCAATTTTATAACATTGGCCATTAATCTATTAATTGGGGAAAAAGGAATGACATGGACAATACCAACAACACTCAGAGATTATTCGATACCTACAAACCACGTTGAGTTACTCTTGACAATATATATTATCCACTATAATAATAATATAATTATGATGATCACATCAATATAAAAAATATATTTGAAAGGACATCATTATCCTCTTCCCAATCAAGTGTCATGTGGAAGGAAAAAAAGAAAATTGAGAAAGGCAAACATATAGAAATAACTCTCAAAGCTACAGTGAATACAAACACCAAGATTCATGATAAAAGATGTTCATCCTTTATAATAAGAAAAGATGACTTTATGAATAATGTTATGAAAATTGTATATGTAACTCTAAAATTCATACACTATTTTGTGATAATGGTCAAATACCATTGAAATAAATAATTGGAATATGATAAGCTGAGGAAAACTGAAGTTATCTTCATGGATGGTTTATATCACAATCTCCAGAGTTTGATTCAACTATTTGAATCATAATTTATAGTGAAATTTAATTAAAATGGGTTAACTATTAAAAGAAAATAATTTAATTATATCATGAAAGGAGGTATAACATATGAAAATTTATACCATTTTTATAGTAACGAATTTTTTTCACATAATAGTTGAGAAATAAAAAGACTTTTGGAACCATATGTTTTGTAAAAATAATAAAAAGGGTGTGGAAAAAATATATATATATATTATGATATTATTAAACATTCCTTCTATAATTTATAATCATTAAAATAAATGTGATGCATGCTTATGGGGAATGAAATTGAAGACTTCATATTGGCTGGAGAAAAAAGTTCATCAAATATTATTGATCATATCCAAAAATTTTAATGTGTTCCAATAATGTTTTCTATAACATATAAATATTGGTACATAAATCATTTAAATTATAATTAGAATAGGATGGTTTTTGTAATCATTATGAAGAAGGAGAAAAACTACATGATTGAATTAATGGTTGACATCAAATACCCAAGAATTTAATTGGATTTTCAATCATCAATATATGATCTTAAAATAGAGTAGAATACACGTCCATTGAATTTAATAATTACCTAATAAAATGAAATAAATCATTAGGAGGATGTAGTGAGAACCCTGAGAAAAAATTGACTTATTGAATGTAGATATCTATGAGTCATCAATATGGTTATAACTTTGAAAATTGCGAGTCATATTTATAGTCATTACTAGAAATTGTCTACTCATGTAGCATTGTATATTCAAAATCAATATGGGATTATATGGTAGAATACAAGACACTATATAAGTTATTTCATGGATGAATTCTCTCTTTGGTGTATTTTCTCGTTTTTGGAAGTAAATGATTCTTCTGAAATCATTATGTAAATCAAGGAAAGTATGGTGATGCTAAAGATGAGGGAATAATCCATGGATTTTCAATGATGTTTAAATCATAAAAATGTTACAATAATAATTATTGATGAATAATCAAATCTAGTTATTTCGATACCATAGATCAAAAAACCCTAAATAAATCAAAGCAATTATAAGTGGATAAGAGAGAAGTTGATGAAAATATTCTAAAATATTCATATTAATATATTGAAATAGTTGAAGCCAAGAAAAAAAATTAGGGATCAGAAAACATTGATGATTAAGAAGGAAAATCATAAGAGGAATTAGAGGATGATGAAACTTTATCAGAACCTCATAGGAGAAATAGATGAGATGAAATTTATCAATCCATCATCATTGGGTATTGGACAACACACACACACAAAAGAATGGGGAATGAGGTAAATTATTCCTTTCTAACTATAGTGGAAAAAACTATGTTTGAAGAAGATGACAAAAATGAATTATGGGTTAATTAAATAAATGTTGACCTTTATAAGATTGATAATAACTAGACATACAATCTTGTAACGAGACAAAAAAACACATTGTGATTAGAAAAAATTGAACACTAATAAAATAAATGATCAAGGAAATGTGATTAAACAATAAATGCTTTGGGTTTTATGTCTATTAACATATTGAAGGCGTTGATGTTGAAGACATTAATTTTATAGTATCTGTATATGTGTCTATAACGACATTCCATTCCATCTAAATTCAAAAAGTGTACATATTTTATCATATGGGATACAAAAAAGTATTCTTAGATGTTGTTCTTGAATAATAATTATACATTGATTATCTAGTGGTATTTGAGATTAGAAATGATAGGACCTTGGTTTTCATATTAATGATGTATATGGATGGTATGAATTAGGGAACAAAATAATGGTATTCTTGATTCTATTATTCTCTCAAGAATCGTGAGTTAAATAGATGAGGTGTAATAAAAAATATCAATTTGATGAATTATAGAAAATTTAAAATTTATGGTTCTTGTGTATTTGGATTGTATTATTTTTGACAGAAGAAGGAATTGATCTGTGGAAAAAAATTTAATCACATGAAATCAGAATTTGATAACTCCGGGATTAGTGAACAAACATATTTAATGGGACATAATTATATTCAATAGATTGATTACATGTTCATTTATTAGGTAGAATACATAAGTTATTTTTTGAAAAAATTAGAGATACATGAATCCAAATAGATATCGAATCTGATTACAGTTAAAAAAACAAGGGAAGCATATGGATGTGAGATGTTTGGATCCCACCATGTATAGGAGAATCATTGGAAGATTTTTATACACTACTAAAACATAAAGATATATCACATTTTAAATATATATATAGTTCTGTATTCTTTGTAATCATATGTAAGAGAATCTAGATGTAGTAAAATGAATCATGACGTATATTCAAGGTGCACTCAATTTTGTCTCATACATTACTATAGGAATAGATAAAAAATAATGATTATTTTATATTGTTGATTGGGATGGAAATGTGGTTAATCAAAAGTAAACAAGTGTTAATGATCTCATCAAAAGAATGAAATGTTTCATTTGGTTGAGAAAAAAACACGAACCCATTTATCATAGTATTGGTAAATATGATTATATTCGAACTACAAATACTTGTACTAATGTATTTTGAATGAAGAAAGAAATGAGTGATATTTTTGATGGAGTGAAATAACCAATTTTTATTCAATATGATTAAAATAATTCAGTACTCTTATACTAAGAATAATGAGTTTAGATATCATTTCATCAAACAAAATGTTGATCAAAGTGTGATTATAGCAGAGCATGCTAGAAATGATAATCATTTTATTGTTTTTTTTCTATGAATTATTATTATAAAATATTCAAGATCCATATGTATAACATGGGAATTCATTCACCTCCATGTTCATGACGAAGTTATGGTTGTTCACATTTCCCCAATTATGATAACTGTTTTATTTTGTTTCTAGAGGTGATGCAGGTTTATGGGGGTGATAAGATCTAGGCGGATATCATTAGCTCAACAAGTACAAATATAAGTTCATTAATATTATTTTCAAAGGGGAGGAATGGGAAAATTAAACATTTTATAGGAATTTTGTTAATGGTTTTCTATCTGAAGGAATTTTAAAAACTATTCACTACTTCTGTGACATGATGATAATTAGGTGTTATAAGGAATCCGATCATTTTTTTTCATCATATCTTGGAAATATTATAAGTTAAAAAAATGATAAACGAATTAAAATTTCCCCTACATTTTTCTAATCCATGATTTTCTCACATAAATGTAGCTTTTTGGATGATTTGTTTATCACCATAATGTTTTTTTTTTCGAGTCTAGTGCTTTATTGAATTTTTATAATGCTTTCCAACAACCCCGAATGGAGAGTTTTTTTAAAAAGTGCACTTTCAGCTATGGGAATGGCAAAGTTTTTGAGTTTTCTGTCAATCCACACTAGTTTCATCATGGGTTTTTTCTTGGCCAGTGATATTTATATAAAAGATAGCAACATTGATGACTGTCACGTCTTCGTTTAATGATTCAAAGGTTTTTTTCCCAAAAATCAGGCGGAACCTGAAATATATAAATTTCTTTTTCTATGAATGAATCATCAAAATATAATAAATTTATGAATTTCAATGTTTGTGTTTCACGAAGGATGGCTTTTGAAAAATAAAGTTGTGCAAAAAAAATGATATTTCTAAATGTGTGATGGAATTATGGAGATTCTACATGACTACGAGAAGCTATGTGAATGTGTGAGCACATAACTATGATTCTATGAGACTACGAGAATGTTTAAAAATAGATTAAATTTCATTGGTGCTTCACGAATAGAGGAGATTTAGGAACATGTGTTTGTTGGTTCATAGAAAGGATACTAGATGAAAAAAGATATTTATAAAAGGAAGAGCCTTTAATTAGCTGGATACCCCCACTTCATTTTAAATAATAATTATCGAGGAAAATGATGAATCATTTTGAATTCATCATGGATTTGACCTTCATGAATATAGAATTTGATATGAGATTGATCATTTTGAAAATAATTTTATTTTATTTACTGATTTTTAGGTATCTTGGAAAATTTAGAATTTTGATAGTAGGGTCTTCCACATTAATTCAGTGCTCTGCAAAGGAAGTTTACGATCATCACAAAGGAGATTCATGAATACTAGTGTTGAACATCTAGTTTATGTGACCAATTCATTGAAGATTATCAACTCATTTCTACGGTGCATGCATAGTCTCATTATTATTTTTTGTAAAGACATATATGTTAATCCACTAAATCAACCTTCTAGTCATAAATCTAATAAAAAAATCTACCATAGTAGTGCGATAGAGGGACTCGATGGAAGGTTTTTGAGGGGGGCAATGTGAGGTCCCTAAAATATGGATTAGGCACTGTTCATAAAAAAGAGTGAATATGTCAGAACATCTATATCCCACACTAACTAGTGATAAATATTAGATTTAGGTATGGATGAAACACTGTTGGCATATACTCATTTTAGTAGACATTTTTGTCGACCAAGTAATGTTATTATGTTTTCTATCATCATCTAAATGTTTAATTACCGCATGATTCTGTCAGACAAGTTTAAAAGTTCATACCAACATGTAAACAAGTTCCATCACACAAAAAGAATAATCTGGGACCTTGATTCACCCTCCCCTCTTTGGGAGTTCGGTGGTCATACATATATATGATATTATGAACCTTATATGAAGATAATATAATATTAACCTTATCTCAAAAATGATCATTTGAAAATGGAAGTGTTAGTCATGTGTAAGAATAACCTAACTTCACTATTATCATAACGTACTACATTTCTCAAAAAAATATTTAATGATTAGTAGTAAATATATAATTGATTTATAAATAAAAAAATTATTTCAATATTATTATTTTAGATTTTATAGAACTATTTAATATAGCTAAAAACTATAACATTCATGTAAAACAAAAAATGAGATAATGAGCCAAATAACACACAAAACAATGAAAATAAAACAAGAATATCAATGAAAGGGGGTGATATAGTGTAAAATGATCATATATGAAAATATAAATATAAATATTATTAAATTATAATTTAATAAAAAATTTAAATTCATTATACATGAGGCACATAAATGTTCATCCTAATGAATCTATAACGTATGTGATTTCATCTTTTTTTACATTCCAAGGAGACTTATTTTTTTGGGCACTAATTCAAATTTATGTGGCATACAAAATTATCGTTTTACATATGATATAATGATTCATTCATACTTCATGGTATTTTAAGATTCCATTTGAGTAAATTCATCTAATGGGATTTGGCGTCAATAATTACTATGTGGTAAATTTTTTTGTACAACAGCCCTTTATTTTTTGATTGTTTCATCTCTCATGAAAGAATATCATTATTGTGATAATTTTTCATTATTAATTAATTTCCTAATAAATATACATATTCGTATATGATAAATATGATTATTCCTCAAATAGTATACCATTTCTACATATGGTGTTCACTATTAAGGATATTTGATTAATTGGGTATATGTTGATCAATCTGTTTCCATTACCCTATATAGATATATGATGATAAGATATATTGTTCCATAATTAAATTAATCACTTGATATAGGTATAATTCTTTGTACATAATGAAAATTGCTGGTCTTAGTAATAGATATCTCCTAGATGGATTAAGGGGTCTCATGAGATAGATCAGTCGGCCAAATGAGATATATTTCAACTAATATTTTTAAACACTCAGGAGGCTAGATATTGAAAAAAACTATATTATGGATAGATATTGATTGTTTATATGTTCTTCGTTATGAATTCACACTTTTATTTATTTCCCTATAATTTTTCAATGCACTAAATTAACCATGTATAAGTATCAATCTTATGAAATTATTTTTATGGCTATATTGGACGACCATTTATTATTAAAATTTTACACATACTTTATTGACTAAATATAATTTGTATTTGTTATTTTCCACACCATATTGTTTATTCATTAACTTTTCATGATATAAAAGTTATTTAAATATAATTTTTGATCAGTTATTTACATTTAAATATTGATTATGATTATTGATTCATGATATCATCCACTGTACATAGACCTTACTAATAAAAACATCTTACATTTTTCTTCTTTTTCCAAGGATTCAAACAAGTGATCTTTTATTGTGAATTCATGGATGTAGATAATTTTTTTAGTCATGCTTTATTTAATATTACTAATTTTAAATGGGTATCATATATTTATCATGCCCTCCAAAACATCAATATTGATCGGCCCATTGAGATGTGATACCATGTATCATGTTCCAATAAAATAATAAAGAGATTGGCTCTAGGATACTAGGGTTAGGGTCATTATAGTTATAATTAGAGGATGTTTATAAGAGAATGTGTGAAATAGATTAAAGAAAGTCAATGATTAGGGAACATGATACTATGATAGGAGAAGAAGATATCAATAGAACGACAACCTAATGTTTGTGTAAGGAAAAAATTATGTGGTTTTCTGGGATGTATATCCCAATATAGATACAATTTATGCGTATGGTTATGTTATATAGGAAAATAGGGGTTTTAACTCTATCAATGGGTCATTAGGCTAGACCAAATCTTCACTAGGTACACAAAAATGGCCTTACTATACACTAAGATTAAAAATCATGTTAGATATGGATAGGAGAATTCCCAATTTATTTAAAACCATTTTAAAGGATTCGAAAGTAATGATATACCGATTAATAAAGTTTATGAATTTTATATTAATAATAATGAAGTTTTTTCTAGTAAGTGATACCCCTTATTTTGAAATAGACATTGTGATTTAATATTAATAAGTTTATGAGCTAATCTAGTATATTCTATAGATCAGAATTGAAACAGGGAAGGAAATAAGGAATCAATACGCATGCCAATGTAGATATTGTCCAGATAATGAATCCAATATATTTCTTATTGGAATTGAGGAAATTATTTCTATATTAGGGGAAAATAATTAGGTTCTGAAAAAATAACATTCCCCATAGGTGGAAACCTATTCTAGTGTGAGATTATCTTATATTGAATTTTTTTTCTAAGAGAATACCGTATCATTTATAATGAAATTTAATATAATTGTAGGTGAACAATGGATTTTTCTATAGGGAATTTATTTATTTAATTGGGATTTGGTGAAAAGGAATGGGATAAACATGGAATGAATTTCTAAATGGATATAATGGTCAATGGTGATCATTGATCAATTATATTAAGGATTAATAAGAAATATAACATATGGAATGGAAGGATATTAAGGAGATATTCTTCGAAAAATATTACACTCATGTGAAAAAAATGTAGATGAAGAGAAATTTAATTGTGTTAACAAAACTATTTAATATTGTGTTGTGGAGTATGATGTTACCTTTTAACGATTAACTATATATCCTCTAGATTATATAAAAAAAATATTATGATTGACCATTTCTTTATCGGTCATATGGAATTTCTCAAATGGGAACCTAACTCCAAAACATTATCATCATATAATGAAATGGTTTGATTTTCTTTTATGAAAAATAAAAAAATTTCCATGTCTTGTGGATTATAATGGATTCAATTGATGGAGATAATGGCTAAGAAAAAAATATTATGTGAAAAAATAAATGATGTATCTTACCAAATTTTATAATTTTGGAAATAAACACCATGGTACATGCTTGATAGAAATGGTAGGTCTCTACAAGTGTGGAAAGAAAGGCCACCATACTAATGATTAAAGGGGAAAGCATTAAATTTAAATTGAACAATTCCTCTAATACTAATGGATGGTGTATTATGCAAATGAATCTATTAAGAATCAAGGGAATATATCATATAAGAAGCTATGGAATCAAGGTAAATCTTATGTTGTTGACAAAACCGGAGTTGGAGGATTAATATGCTGGGTATTTGGATCCATGAATTATTTTGTGAATATCTTTTATAAATTATATATTTGTTATAAGAATTGTGAAATGTATTTGGATTGTACTGAGTTATAGTTTCATTAGATATTTGAAATCATATATTTAGTGGTACTAATGACAATGAAAAATGATTTATTGGCATGTTGAACATTTTTGAAAATACATTATAGAATTAAAGATAACACTTAATATGTTCCAAATATTTACATAATGATGGTGGTTTAAAGAGAAGATTCATTTGGATAATTTAGAATAGTATTTTATAACTTCCTTGGCACTGATTAATGATTTTTTATAATGAGGTTTATGCTATCATGGATTGATATTATAACATATTGGGATTTGTGGAATATATCCATCAATAAGTGTTTTACTTGTTGAATAAATAATCATTCATCTATTCAACAATTCTTTATTGTGAATCAGGTTACTACCATGTTTCATGGGAGTAAATGATGGAGGAATTCAAAGGTTTGGTATATGACAATTAAATGAAACTTCATATTTTCTGACATGTTAATTAAAGTTCATAATATAAATTTAATGGTCATTAATCAAAATAATTTTATACAAATATTTTTAAGCACTATAAGATTAACCAATAATGAAATATTTTAAGCTAATCAATGGGTGGGGTTTTAGATATTAATGTATTACTGCACCATATAATTTTTTTTAATATTGGAAGACCTATATTAAAAAAATTAATAAAAAATATTAGATATTTAAGGGAGAAATTATCATTCTTTGATGGATCTTATGTTACGTTAAAATACCATTTCTAGTATTCTAGTATAAAAGATCATTCATATATATTCATTTAATTGTTTATGTGATTAATTGGGTATTATTAAAGTATAAACAACTAATTAAATTATGGTTATGAATTAGAATAATATCAAGTATGTATATTTCTTCATAATATTAGGATCCAAAATATTTTCTCACCTTTAGAAATGAATCTAAGAAAAAAATGTTATCCAATGGCATTTATATTTGATGAATAAATTATTATTTTAAGTAACCACATATTTAGTGTTTTGTGGTTCTAAATGTTAAATTTATCACACAATTTAATTTGATAATTGACCTATATTTCTATGTATAATTGTTTATTATTTTCATCTTTATCCATATCTTCCCTTTCCACCAATATTCTCATATGTGGAAACACAGTTATGTGATTATTCAATATGACCTTTATACTTAACATTCTATATTATTAAGAGGTAGTATTATTAAACCACTTTACAATGTGGGTATATTCAAAGATGGTATTTCAAAAATTAAAACATTTTATTTTAGAGATCATGCTTATCTACGTGGATAATTTATATTCTAGATTGAGAGAATGTAACACCAAGAGATTTTAAAATAAGAAAATTGTAATTGAAAGTGAAAATGATAAAAAACACCAATAATTAATGAAACTATAACACCTGAAGACTTTAAAATATATTTATTTTTCAATAAATTATATCCCTTCAATAGCATTCATTATAAAAAAAGTTAGTTTATCTTATGTTACACTTAATACTGAGTTTAAATGAAATGTGAAATATTAAGAAAATATTATTATATATTATATTATTTATATACTAGACAATAAATTAGAGGGTATTAATAATACTAACATATATATGAAAATTATATATTATACAAATTTATAAAATAATGAAAATAGATATCTATAGAATAGAAAAAAATAAGATTCATTTGGTAAAAAAGAAATGATTTTAAAAAATGCATTTTTTATAAAAGATAGTATATTTTTACTTTTCAATTTTTTTAGAATTAATATTAAACACATATTGAAAATTTATTTTAGAAATAAAATTCAATTTTTTATATATTAATACTCAAATTATCTTATCATGAATTTCTAGTATTTTTCTGAATTAGTTTTTTTATAATTAGTGAAAAATGTTAAATTATAATAGGAAAATTCCTTTTTATTTAAATAAATTATAATGGTAAATTATATATTTAATTGGTTTTATAGAATCATCTTATGAATAATATATAAATTAATGAAAAATAGGTCATTAGGATAATTATCATAATGACTTTTCATATTAAAACTCTGTAAAATTATAGACAATTTATCTTAAAAAACACTTTATCACTACCTCTCTGGGATTAATTTTAAACTAAATTATTCAAGTTATTTGATTTTAATTTTTAAAAATTGATTCACTATTTGGATTCATAGTTATTTTGAATTTATAATTGGGTAAATATTGTTTTTCTTTGAAAAATTAAATATTAAAACAATAAAAATTAATTACCAAGATTTAGGTAAAAATAGATTAACTTTTTGTCAATCTAAGAACGTAATGGTTAAAAATGAACAAATGTTTTTCCAAAAACCATTATATATCCATATATCAACCTAAAATCTTTTTGTTTCAATAATTACCCATTTTTTTAATTTTTCGAGATAAAAACATGGTTATGATTGAATCATCCCAAATAATTGCAATTGTTCCACTCACCTAAAAAATTAAAGTCCACCAAATATCAACACATCATAATACCTTCAAAACTATTTGGATTATCTAGGGCCTAAATAATTCAAATCCGAGCATCCCATCCCCCATCAAAGAACCCATATTTTGTGAATCATTTCTATATTTGAAAGATTTTTTCATTCCTTGTGAGGATATCTGAAGATGATATGGTGTTCTCTAATGAGTGTTTTCACTTAATTTCATCAAACCCCTCCAAAAATTATTTGTAACAAGTGATTATATAAAAAATAATTATCTTAAATATATAAATATATATTTTTATAATATTTTCATGACATATATCCTTCTCATCATTAAAAAAAATATTTATGAAATCATCATTCATGTGTATAGAGGACTTCCGCTTTAGGAACTGTTGTCAATGTTTTTCCATTACCAATATCATGGTTGGTTATGTTAATAGATATAACGTTTATATATGATATTTATAAAATTATTATGCCTTTTTTTACATTATATAATATATATAAATTTTTTTCAATTCATTAGTTGATTTGATAACATCCCTCTTGGGTACGACCGACTATCGCCTCACAAAGCTACGTGATTCATCTTTCAGTATCGCTTTTCAGGGAAGGTTATAATGATATATTAAATGAATATATGAGATAAATGAAATGAAAATAAAATCAATAAAACTTTTTACCCTTTTAAAATTATATATATATATATATATATATCATTTCCATTCAATCCATTTTCACCTGTGAAAGGATGATTCCAACATTCAGTTACATGTGGACTATCACCTTCACAAAGATATGTTAACCTCTTTTTGTCACCAGACCACATGAATGTTAGTTATAACTATATATACGGAAATAACATGTTAAATATTATATTATTATCATTATAGATATATAACATATTTCATACCATCTATCCATAATGACCATTGTAAAATCGGATCGTTACACATATGTAGGAATGGCCTTCAATCTCCATGATCATAACATAATTTGTCAAAAAAACATAAATGGTCTTAAATGTTTAATTAATATAAAAATACGATAATTATTTTACTATTAATACTCTTAATATTATGTAAATATATAATATGAATATGAATTGTAACTGTCATGAAAATGTATGAGTGGGAAAATATTTCACATAAGCCCCAAAACATTGATATTAATGAATGATTATTAACAAACGAGTGATAAGATGTTATAAAATGATAAAATATAATACTGAAAAATTTATTATATTGATAAATTAATAAAATGTATAAAATAACTATATAGGATGCTAAAAACTGTCAACCAAAATGAATCAGGAGGTATGGGATTTGGTCTCAATGTACCATCTATTGAGACATATTTTTTTATTACAAAACAATAAACATTTTTGCGGCATATATAATTCCCATTTTATATTTCATATATTTATTCATATATACTTCAAGTTACATTATATTTATCTTTTGATAATTTCATCCTTGGTTATTTGACATGAAAAATTAATAAGTTGTAAATGTGATTACACAACCTCATGTTCATTTGTGATTGTTAGGTTTTTCATGAAACAATCACATTTGTGTGTTCAATTTTCATGGTTAATTAAATTTATCCTAAAACATACTATGGTATTATTTATATTATTATTTACTAAACCATATTACACTTATAAATAATGTGTTTACATTGAATGTTATATGATTAACTATGAGGATATTGATAACCCTATATCCTTTAAATAGTAGATATATTTTATGAAATTGTATACTTTAATGAATTTAATGTAATATTTATTATATGTATAATCCTTTGGACTTGAAAAATGGGATGTTCAAAGTTATAGACATCCCCATGATGCATTAATGAGTCTCATGAGAAAAAAAACATGGCTAAATCAAATGGGTTTCAACACAAATATTGTATCTTTCATGAGGACATATCTTGTAAGTAACTATCTTGAAGATAGATCATAAAATTTCATATGTTTATAATTTTTAATTATTAAATTATGATATTATTTATTGAGTTCCATGTGTTCATTAAATCAGTTAGATAATCCATGGATAAGTATTATGATTTTTTGATTATGTATATATCATTTATTGGTTATCATTTATTACATTGATATTACGATTATTTTAATAACTACATGGAATCTGTGTAGTTACCTACCTTTCAATATTTATTATTCCTTATCATATCATATTTTTATTTTTATTTAAATTTTTTGTTGATTATCTATTCATAGTTCTATATGGATTATACTTATGGATTCATGATTGAATCCCCTATACATAATGCTCACAAAGATTTCAATATCTCTGTTATTTTGTTTCATTTACCTAGGATATATCAAAATAACATTGAATGAGTTTTCAAGGATGATGATAATATGAAATTTTAATATTGTTTTCTTCCAAATTTAAAATGGGTATAATGTTTGTGTCTATTTCTACAAAACTGCTAAACTGGTCACTCCTTTCGGATGTGATACCTTGTATGTAGTTCCAATTTAATAATGAATACACCAACTCAAAGCAACTAGATTTGGGGTTGTTACACAAAATATGTTTAAATAAAATTAGTATCATGATATTGTAACTCTAAATCAATACATAAGGATAAAAAATTGAGAACACCTACCATTTAATCAATAAATTAGAATGAAATGAATCTCTATATAACATCATTGTGAAAATATCCTATATAATAATAATATAATTCAGGTAGAATGAAATGATACATCATTTAATTTCATTTCCTCATACACAAGATACATGTTCATTAAATTCCTTCACAAAACTGCTTAAATCTACAGCCATAAACCCATTTAATTTTTAGAAATGATTATCTCTTGATACTTAACAACGCTTCATGGGGATAAATATTGTTGGCCCACCCGTAGTGATAAAATAAAATAATTCCACACATTTTGAATGAATAATTTAATCCAAGAGTAAATATTCTTTATCATTAAATATTAGTATTGAAAAAAAGGATACATATTTATCAATATTTCCCCAGTCACTAAAATGACGTTAAAAGAAAACATTGTTTTTAATAATTGTATAGAAATTAGTTAATATTTATATCTAATGATCAATAAATATGGGTAGACATGAATTTAAAAATTAACCATAAGGAATAAAATTGTATTTAGGTTAAATAAATAAATATGGAAGTATATACACCTCATAAAAGTGAATAGCTACATAATGACATAAATGACTATATGAAATGAAAATTGAGAAAAAATACCTTTGAATGATCGTACCATTATTGTGGGAATTGATCAATAAATATATTATATATACTAATTTTAACACCGCATAGAAAAATAGAATATTATTCATAAGATAATAAATTTTTAGTAATCATAAAATATCAAAGGAAAACATATAAGTAATAAATCCCAATGGAAAAAAATTGTTATGAGATTATTAACCACTTGGTAACTTTCATGTTGAATAACTTTAGATGAAATAATTAAAATTGAAACATAAAATTCCATTAATTATTATTTATTCATGATATTACAAATAAATGTGGATGTATAAACACCCTATAAATGAAATTTCAAGTAGAGAATTACAATATTCATCGATGATGGGAAGCTGAGATGGAGTCCATGACCTCACATTTTTATTTTGTCAAAATGATTTAACATCATATTTAGTATTTAGTCATTTTATTAATTTATAAATGAACCAAATTCATAATTATAATATCATATATGATCTTCTTATAATATTTGATCACCCTATTGTAAATATTATTTCATTATTTTTATTGTCTTAGGAGTAAATTTAATTGTTTTATCATGCATGTTTCGTCATGAAAGTTGTGGATATTGTTATTATGATATATATATCCATATTCAAGATAATTATATTAATATTATAGATATAATATTTATTAGTTAGAATATATTTTATAATAATTAAGTATGGTTTGGACATGTAAAACTATTAACATCAGTTCATAGAGGTGGTTCATCATATTTACACATGAGCAAGGATATCATTCACTTAATGAGTGAAATGATGAAGAAGTGTGAAATATATTAAATTTATATAATATAAATAATATCAAATATATATAATATTTTATTTAATTTTAACCTTTTAAAATTCCATTAAATTAGTACGTGAAAAATTAATCGCATCATTTCATGATGATGTAGTCCTCTATACACACATGCAACATTGTCATATTTGAAGTAGAATGGAACATAAAAATGTATATGTGATATTTAAATTAAATATAATTAATAATGTCATTAATATCATAAAAATTAGTAAAATTATTTATTATATCCATTCTTGAATGTTGATGACTGAAAAAAAATTATATAAATTCATGAGGCACTAGACTACAATACACACGATCGATGAATTCATTTTCCATTTGATGATAGTAGAAATAGAATAAGATTACTTCATTAAAATAGTAAAATAAAATCATATATTGGATACTTTTCTTACTATATTCTAAGTGTATGAAGATAATTTAATGTTGTAAAACAATAATTAAAATGTATGATATTTGAAAAGATAACTACAATATTTAAGTGAATCCTTCAATGGCTCTCCATTTGTGAACCCTATGGTTGGTCTTCTAGGAGTTACAATAGCTCTAGATTATATATAATGTTTTTTGGGAGATATTTTCATATGTTTATATCCAGAAAATAGATGTTTGTGGTGTGAATATATGATGGGGTGATTTCCCTTTTATAAGTGGGGAATGGGAGCTCTAGTGGAAATTAAAATGAAATTTTAAAAAGAAAAAAATGATATGGTTTCCAAATTTATAAAACAATAAAAATGACAATATATTCAATATTTATATGTCAAATTTTTAAATACATCTAGAAATGTTCAATATATATGTTTTGGATAAATTTTAAGGCTTATTTATTTATTTTTACAACATAGAAATCCTCTTTTTACAATAACAGTTATAATTAATTATTGTTGTTTGGAATCATAGTTTTAGTAAAAGAATTATACATGTTATAAAATTTGAATTATTCTAATTAAAAATATGTAAAAAAATTCCAGATTCTATTTTTAGAAGTAGGATAATTTAAATTTAAATTATACCCAGATACATGATGAAAAACACGGATTCCAAAGAGGGTAACCTCAAAACAATGTAATGTTTTCATATTGAAATTGAGGATAAAATTGATCCTAGTAATCTAAATTACTAATATTATAATATAATTTACCATATTATAGTTTAAAACCTACTTTAAATGTAATTTATCTTTATAAATAATTTAAATGAAATTATAGTTTTCTATAAAACTCAGTATTTTTCACTATTCATTGAAATGAGAAACATTAATGAAAACTCGAATAAAATCATCATAATATAATTTCTAGATAAAAATATAAAAAACTAATTTAAAAAATTAAAATACATTTTAAATAAATTTTAATAATAATAATTTTATATTAAGTGTACAAAGAGAGACCTAACAACATTTTAAAAAAATATAGTTTTTTAGAAAACATTTCATTTCCACTCAATAGAATTTTACTCTATTACTAATCAATAGATAAATAAGTAATTCGTTTTATAAATCTACGAAACAGATAAATTTCGAAGTTTAATTGTTATTATTCATACAAACTATCATAATGGGATTGTTATAATCGTGATTTTAATATTTTAAAAGATTATATCGTTTCCATCAAATCTGGGATTGTGTGTATTAAAAGCATACAAAAGAGTTGAATTTATATAAAAATAAATATAATATAAATATTTTTGGTGTTAAATTCTCTTATTTGATTGGGTTTTCAAGTCATACTCTATATTATACATGATGTTCTTCTTGTAAAATCATTGGGTGTTAAATTTTCCACCCCCAAATAAATTATGTCCTCTCAATTATATCTTATTTTTGTAATGATGTGTTAGAAATTTGAAAATTACATTTTTGGGATCCTCTAAATTAAATCTTATCTCAATAATATGTGGTTTATTATTTTGAAAATTCCATTTTTTAAAGCCTACATCAAAATAAAGATAATAAAACATTATGTTGGAAAGTGATAAATGTGACTATAATGGACATATATAATAACACATTACTAGGTTTCTATGTAATAAATCGTTTGTGTGAAATAAAAAAATGAACATGTAATAGATTAATAATGACCATTGATTAGAAAAAAAAATTAGATACCATTGATAATATGAATATGGGTGATCTAGAGATGTTTAATGATCAAAAATTCCTAAATTTGGGATGAGATGATGGACTATATGATTCATCCGAAATAAAGGTAATTGGATAACTTTTTTTCATCATGATACATTCCTAGAGTTGTTTAATTCATTCAAAAACATTAATAAGAACATATTTAGATATACATACTTGATATATTTTTATTTCACAGGAACAATTTCATCTTTTTCTATACTTTGATCAATTCCCAATTCATTTCTTACTCCTCATAATGTGTATCAAAGATGAATGTTTTAATCCTGATGCTCTGAAATTACCTTATAACTGATCATATATTATAAAAAATATTATCATTCTATTTTTAATATCATTATTAAAATAATTTACATAAAAATTTTTCCAACAGAACCCATTGTTCATTTAAATCCATTCTAGAAAGAGTTTACCTTAATATTCATCCAAAATATTTCTATCCACAATTTAGAATATAGGTCTTTAAATGAATCTATATTATTGAGAAAATATAATCTAGATCATAAGGTAAAATTATAAATAAATAAATACTATTATCTCTCTAAAACAATAATAAAAACAATAATTCTTTAAAAAATATGATATCTAGTTTTCGAATATATTCCATAAATAAATAATTTCAGAAATATTCTATAAATATCGAATGAACCATCAATCCACTAACCAATTTCAAGCTCACCAACAATATCCCACAAAGATATCATTATCAAATGAACATTTAAAAAATATAATGGTAATCCTCTCTCAATCATGTATTTTCCACGATTCTCAAATTATTAGATAATCAATGTTTATGGTCATTGGTATAATTCAACATATGATCCCAAATGCATAAGTAAATAGTACTCCAATACAATTCTTATATTTTTAAGAAATCTTATAATGAGAATATAATTAATAAACACATATACAACTTATTTCATAGATATAAATACACAATAAAATTAATCATTCAAATTTGGTTGTATCAACAACATAAACAAGACCTTGAAACCTTATCTTATTTTGATGTACATTCAATTAACACATAGGTCATTCATTTAAAAATATCCACATATCCTTATAGTGGAAGAATTTTACAGTGGATGAATATTTCTTCCCCTAGAAATCAAGTGGATGGTGGAATTTTTCTCAAAAGTTGATGAAAACTCTTTTCATTTTATATATCTACCAAGGTATTTCCATCAAAATGTAGCACATGTTGTAAATTCCATATTTCCCATATTCCCTTTATCCAATTGTTTCATTTAAATATTTGTCTTATCTTGATTCTATTCAAAGACAAAATACATAGATAATTAAATCACAATAACTATAGAACATGATATTATTTCCTCATATGATGATAATATTTGGGCAATTAGTTCCCTTTCATAGTATTGGATTTAGCCGATCATTTATACCCTTTGGATAATGTGAAATGATAAAATTCTCATTCCATTAACAGTGTAACATTTCTAAATATTGTTGAATAGTATATTAGATCAAAAAATGTTGAAAATAAATTTATATTCCAGAAACTAGTTAAGAATAAAAATAAATTGAAAATGTTATGCATTTATAATCTCATAATCATAAACCTGGATTCTTTAGAAAAGTTTTCAAATAATATAAATATTTTTAAATACTTTATAATGGTTTTTAAATAAAATATTAATTAACCCATTCATATCCCATAGCTGTGTCAAACTAGGTGTGTAGTAAGGCTTTTTTTAACCAAGTGACGATTGGGACAATCCCAATGTTCCTTTTTATATTTATTACCCCTTGGTACATATGTTCTAGAATAACTTTGTCTTGAATTTTCTGTAAATTGATGTATTTCTAGGAAGAAACCTAATCCATTGCATAGAAAAATGTAATAATGTTATTATATACTTATCATTGGTTTCTATCAAAGTATTATGTTCTCTAATCCATTTTTACCATAATCTAGTTCCCTAGTATTCTAGTAAACATCTTTTAATACCAACTATAACAACCCTCGACACCAAAAACCTAGATTTGGTGAATAAATTATTACATTGGAATAGATATATTGAATCACTTCCGGAATGAATTCATAGTTTAGTAGACTTAGTAAAATAGACATATATATGATAACTATTGTACATTGAGATATAAAATTAGAAAATTGAAATAAATTACTTTTTTCATTTTTCAAAAAATTCAAAATAGTCGTCTTTGTATCATGGAGAAATCAAACAAAATAAGGGTACTCTAAAGTTCTATATTAGGGTTAGGATTAATGGATGTTATTCTTAATCAATAAGCACAATAAATATAGGAATCTAAATAATATAAAACACATTATAGTTAAATAACATGAATATAATGATAAGATATGTTAAAAACATTGAAATATAAAATAATTAGAATAACATGTGATTTCATTAATAAATGAATAATGAAATCCATTCAATTGTAATATCATTATGAAAATTTAAAATAAAATAAAAACATACTTATTAATAAAAAAATGATTTAACATTTTAATTAATTTTATCGGGAAAATGATTCAACCATCTTAAAAACCATTCACAATATAGTTCAAAACTACTAGTGTGAACCCTTTTAATTGGATCAACAAATTTCTCTCACAATACTTACTAATACATCAAGGGGGTATATAATTCATTGACCCTTCTCTCGTTGCATGTGAAAAAAATTGTTGACATACAAAATGAAAGATTTAATTTATTAATTTCTTTTCATTATCATCAAATATCATTTTTCAGTAAAGGATACAAATGTATTAATATTTTATTATTTATTAAAATAAAATTCAATGTAAACATTGTATGTATAAATATAATATATTTGGGTAATTATTAGAATCATTAAAAAAGGAAATGGATAATATTGAATTGAAATATAAACTATCATGAATAAATTTTTATTTATGTTAATGACATAAAATGGGTAGTATATAAACTATGTAATAGTGAACATGTGTATATTAACAAAAATTTATAAATAAAATAGAAATTGATATGATGTCCCTTACAATGATCATATCATTAAAGTGAAAATTTACCAATAAATAGATAAAGTTTTCATATTCCATTCCACATATAATAACATTAAATAAAACCTATGATACTCAAATATAATTATACACATAATCGTAGAATATTAAAGATAAATAAATAAGTAATATATCTTAATAAAAAAAATTGAGTTATGAATTTTTTACCTGTTGGTAACATTCATGCCAAATCCCCTTGGAATATATAATTGAAATTTAAAATTAAATATCCATGAATTATTAAGGAATCATATATTACAACAATATGGAGAATTATATACAACTTATAAAAATCTAGGAGCATATCATTACAATATGTCTTAATAATGAAAACCTGAGGCAAATTCTCATACCTAACAAATTCATTTAGTTGACCATTTAGTAACCTCTTATATAATGATTTTAATAATATGATTAATTAATATAGGAACTATATTAACACTAATAATATCATATATTATCCACTTATTAAAATTTACGATCCCATATTATTTATAACATTTCCTTTTATTAATTTCTTTGGCTGTTAATTTTCATGTTTTCTCATACATGTTTTTTCATTAATGTGGATGTTATTGTGAAAAGGATATAAACTTATAGATAGAAAAATACATTGATATTAACATTGGACATGGAAAATTAATTTAATCTCTTCGTGGACATGGTAGATTGTAAATATGTGTAATGATATTATCATTCCCTTAAAGAGTTAAAGGAAAGACAACATGTGATATATTGATTTTCTAAAAAAAATAATATAATATATATAACATTAATTTCTAATTTTTATATTAAATACATTCCATGTCAAATAATTTTGGAAGACGAAGAACATCTCTTCACGAAAAAGTATTCTGTCGTACACATGAGTAGCGTTTTCATATTTCAAATAGAACGGATTGTAAAATTACATATGTGTTATTAAAATTAAATAAGCATTTCAATATAATAAATATCATATAAATTAGTTAAATCCACAATTACTTGTAATATTGCATGTGGAGGTCGAAACATAACTACCTCGGTTTGTGGGGTAGTAGTCTACCTTACTCATGATCGATGATTTCATGTCACATTTGATGGAAGTAGATAATGATAAATATAATTCCATAAAATTAAAAAAAATCACATTATATTTTATAATCATAATTTTTTTCAGTGGATGTGTTAATTAATAATTTAATTTTAAAAATTATGAATGAAAATGAAAGACCACCATTAATATACTTACCTTCTCTATGACAAAAATCCTTGAGGTCTCCTCTTAATAAAACTAGGGATGGTCTTTTAGGAAGACCCTTAACATAATTATAGGTATACTTTTTTGGGGTGAGATTATTTTAGTGTTTGTTTTAGTCTAATCCCTTGGCATGTGTGATGAAGTGCAGGTGGGTGTAACATTATATAAGTGGGTAGGGGAACATTTTGGCCTATTAAATGGAAATTTACCAAAAAAATCCATTATTATACAGTCACTCAAAAAACAAAGTGTACCAAATGACCCCATATTAGAACATGCGAATGGAAATATGTAAATATGGATTGGAAATAGGATTAATACATTTTATGGTTAATTTTTAACCCATTTATTTTTAGTAAAACATATGGTAAACCCATTTATACATTAATCATTGTAATAAATTTTTAGTAATTTCACTATTCATTTAGGGAAAAAATAATAATTTTCCCTTATTAGTTTATAAAAATTATTCTTATAATAAAAATGGATTCTAATTTTTTAAATTGAATATATCGTTAAATTTAATTTAAAATTATACCTATAGACATCATGAAAGTAATGGTTTACAAATGGAGAATTCTTAATTTAATTGAATATTTTAAATTATAAATTGAACATAAAATTATACACGGTGACCTCAATTAGTTAATTTGTAATATAATTGATCTTATTTTACATTCAGAAAAATTTAATATATAAATTTACATTTTATATATTTAAAATATAAATATTTCTTTTATTATAATTATTATTTTTCCTATTCATCTAAAACTGTAAGTATCATGAAAAAAATAAAAAATTCAACACTACAAGATTAGTTGAGAATTATTATTTCATAAATGAGGTAATATTTAATAGATAATAATTTATAATTCATACCTTCCAAATTAACTATTATGTTCTAATGTCCATAATAATATTTTATTGGTGTATCATATTTTATTCAAACCCGGCAGTGTGTGTATTGAATGATAATGAATTACCTTAATTTATATGAATGAAAAATATTATAATGACTAGAAGTGTTACATTATATTCTATGATTTTTTTGTCTTCATACATGCTATCGAACATGATATTAGACTTTTAAAATCAAAGGGTGTTACAAGTTATATATCATCTTATTCATTCATGAAGAATTTAAATTCTGATTAACATTTTCTATAATTATTACCTTATGTTAAATGATTTTAAATTTTTTTATATATGTTGATTCTATCAGGGGGTTTGGAAAAGTTATTAAAATAGTTATAAAGATTCTTCGTCTAAATATTATGTAATTCAGACATGGTTGATGTTTTAAAAAAGTTTATTTTTAATATGTGTATGTAATTCCCTATTAAAATTAGATATCAAGAGACTTTTTTATTTATGGTAATTAAAATTAAAATTAAAATTATTTCATCCAATTATATTTTATTCTGAAGTTACTAGTTTAGTAAGTGTTTATCATCACAAATTTTTTTATCTGGGACATATTTCTATTTATAATATTTTCTTCCCTTATAAGGTGTATCTAACTTCCCATTGATATTTTGTAACATGAATGACCTTATATTATTTTTACTTATATATCATATGATGTTATATTGTTCATGGTAATTAGAACTAAAATTTTAACAAATCAGATAGTGTGTTTACATTACTACATTATTTATACCAGAATGTTTTATGCTTAAATTTCAGATGATGAAATAATATAGTCTCTATATGATAAATCTATTCCAATTCATTACCTTTTTGTAATTTCTATGAATTATTATTATTTATTTCCATTTCCACTCTATAATTAATCAATCATATAAATGAATGATTATATGGAAAACTAATATATTTTTTATATAGGATTTTTAATATTTTTCTTTCATTTAAATATTTTCGTTAATATTTCGCCATGAATATTTTTACAGTTTTCCCATTATTCATTAAGGTCATTTTACAATGTATTAATTTCTATAAAAATCATTAAATTTATTTTTTATGTTTTTTTTGGAAAAATTCAATTTTGACAATGGTTTGAATTGATTCATTTTCTTATAAAACAATACAAGAATGAATTATACAACTATTATCAATATTATATTATATCATAGATGTATAACAACTTTCCAAGGTTATTTTTCAAATAAACTATTTCCATTATATTTTATAAATATTTATATTTGAAATATCCAGTTTCAATGTTATAATGGTCATTTCCTCGATATATATTCCAATGATAATTTATTTTTATTTTTATTTATATAAATATAAGTTTACTTATATTTTTATTTATTATGAATATGTTTTAATGTAATATTATTTTTGGAAAATGATCTCATAAATCTGTGGGTTACCTAACCCATGCCCCACAAAAATCATTTATTGAAAATGTAAGGTGGAATTATTACGTATTGTGCAATGAACCTAAAAAAATAAATTGAGAAATATTACCTAAAATAATTACATCAATAACACAATTAATATTTGTGTATTAATAGTTTATTATTTCCTTAAAATATCATCATCATTTAAATTATCACTAAAACTACACACTAAATATATACTCAAAGAAACAATTGAAATCATTCGAAATGAGTGTATCACAATGAAGATACATGATATAAAGTCATGTACTGTTCCTTGAGGTTACTTCATGCTAGTGGTATAAACAATTGAGAGGGTATGAGTGCTCTATATTGATTAGATTAATGTAATCTAGAATTGACATTCCCAATGAATGTAAGTCATTCACTTATTATGTGTTTTCAATGTTAGTTTACTGGTTTTCAATAACAATAATTACCTCTTAAAAGAGAAATTAACACCAATCCTCACCTAATTCTAGGTATATTATCACATTTTTTGAAAAAACCTAGTGATATTAATATTTAAATAAGTTTTATTTTATTTTAATTTTGACCAAACATTAAAATATTGATAACAATCACTGGATAGAAAGCAATTTGTGAAGTTATCCAATCCATCATCCTATCCAGGCTGATGTAATGTACAATAATAGATAATGTACCATATTTGGATAAGATAAATATCACATAGCATTCATATGTTGGATTGGAAACTGAATGAAAATAAAATCTCAAATCAGTTTAACTAGATAACCAATAAGATTGGTGTTAATCATGGGGCCATTCCATCCTCCATCATGAAATTGATTGAAAATAATATAATAACATCTACAAGAATATCAAAACCACATCCATGTATCCACATCACTACTATTATCCAATATGATATGTAGTGAATGGAGAACAACATGGTAGAAAAAAACTGTTCTCTGTAGTTATAGTTAATCCCCAAGAATGAGGGTAAAATAAAAATTAGGGTTTCTATAAATTTGAAATTTAACCCCATGAAACCAATGCTCTCTGATACTAAGATAATCCTCCAAACATATCTCATTAGAGAGATATTTTCCAATTTTAATCCCCTTTTGGAAAAATTATAACATTTTATTTTTCTTTTGATGGTATCAGATTATTATAGTAATATATTAAGAAAACCTTTTTTCTTTATGCATGTTATGAAATTAATAAATAATAAATGTATTCCTGATCTTCTCGAACAATTATAAATGGAATATTTTGGTCTGTTTTAGGGGTTCATTATATCTCTCTCATTCTTTGGGTAAGGATTATGGTTTTTTGAGTATAATGGGTATTTAAGAGATTTTACAAAGTAAAAAAGAGAATAGACCTGAGGTTATCACAATCCCAAATTGATTATATAGTTTGTTATCCCAATCCGAACATAAGATGAATGCGTTAGTGGGTATCCTTGAAATAATATTTATTTTATTTTTATTCATAATTCTTATAAGAGTCATCTATGAAATTATCTTATTTCGGTGTTATTCCCTCTTTCCTCATGATCTTTAATTATTTTATGATCCATGTATTATGAACATTAATGAATTATTCCTTCAATCATGATTATGATATATGAATTTCTTACTATTATTTTCATGTATTATATTCATAATTTATTACCCTACTTCTCACATTATTCAAAAAACTGAATATTTATTAATATCTCTATTATTTACACATATTGAGCTTGCAATATCAATTGTTATTTTGTTTCTTTTTTCCCAGGATACCAAGAATGTTTTTCTATATAATATTTCTAAAATGTGTTCTAGTTTTTAAAAAAATTGTATGAAGATGTATATATTTTATTTGATAGTTTTTTATGTATCCATATTCCCAAATATAATATAACAGTATAGTACTGGAGTGGATCCTAATGATATGTCATGAATATTAATCTAAAATGATTTTGAATTTTAGAATGTAATGTAACGGTCAAATAAGTTATAGTGAAGAATCTAAAAACAATAATATTGAATTTAAAATAATACTTATGAAATGAGACATGTAATTTCATTAAAATAAGAACAATGGTGATGTTTTATAAACAAACAAGATTTGTAGGGTTTTTATACCAAGATAGAGCACATTCCTCCACATGAGAATTCTGGTGGTATACCTCTACCTATTTTTTAAATGATTACAATAGATATTAGACTTGGTATAGTAATAAGGGTAAATATGATCTATTAGGGAATATGATCTCTTAGAAGATATTTATGAGATAGAAGGCATGTATGTCGTGGATAATGTACTCTTGAATAAACATAATGAAAATATATTCATGGTTAAGAGAAAGAAATATTGAAATTTGTAATTAGTACCAGTACATTACATAAAACATTAAATGGTTATAAAAACTAAAAAATGGGGCAATTACTTGATATTTTTTTATTTATTTCTCCAGAAATTATTTTTATTTAATTAATGGCTTTCCATACATGAAACAACATTGTAAAACCTCGGGATTTTACGAGATATATTATTTTTAATTACATTGATGACTTTTATTGTATAATGCGTCAATATTAGTATGTACTATACACAACATCGTATTAGCTTGTAATATACGCAACATTATTCTTGTATCATGTTACACACAATTTCAAGTTCATTTGATAGTAGTTGTGATACACAACATTGAGTGTTTATATATATATATATATATTCAATGCATAAATGAAATATGGTTTGATGCTATTTTGCGCAACAAAAAGGAGTCTTTCACTACACATAGCCCTGACATGGCTTGCATTACACGCAATCATGACCTTCCACGATAGCGTGTGCTGTACGCAACACCAGGTTTCAATAAACATTGATATATGGGTCTAATATTATTATGAACTAGCCGTTATGAATAGTATTAACTAAATTTCGAATTTCATATCATTATTATTCATCTTAAACATTTTTTAGAACATGGTATGTGAACAAAATAATATTTTCGGGTAAAATAAGTATTTTTTTAAAATGCAGTTTTGCCTCCTTTTGATGGCGCACCCACTTTAAATCTAGTTTTTGACATACTTATAAGTACAATTTGAAAAAATAAAATCCTTATTTGGAATCAGAATATAAAAAATTAATTTGGATAAATCTTTTATATTATTCTGATAACTTTCATATTTTAAAGGATAGTAAAAACACGCTATATTTTAATAAAAAACAACTTTTTTCATCGTAAAAATATATATGTTTTAATTATAATATTTAATGGTTTGAAAGTATAAATAGAATATATTTTTACCATTTAATATAATTTATTCCATTATCATTTATTTTACATTGAATTCATATGTAAAATTATTTCAATATTTTGTAATGTTTTAACATTTAAAACTCGTTTTCTTAACAACGGGATTAAATTTAAATTAATTTCTAAATATTCTGTGATTTGAATTTGGAAAAAATGGATTCCATATTTTGAATCATTAGTTCCAAATTATGTTAATAGGATTCTTTTTATTTTTGGGCACATTGAATAGTAACTACGGTATATTTTATTTACCATAGTAAAGGGTAAATGGGGTAATCAAGGGTAAATATAATATTATAAATTATCCTAAAACTTGTCTTAATATAATTGGATGCTTATATTTCATCCTAAGGAATATTGGGGTCAAAATTGAATCCATTGGAACCCACTTGGATGTGATTAAGACCTTTAATTTATTTTATTTTAAAGAACGTGAAATATGTCTCACTCAAACATTAATAATAAATGTATTTTTAATAAAAGGTTATACAAAATATAAATTCATTCATAAATACTCATTTAAAATCTAAAATGTTTTTCTTTGTTATGGTAATTTATTTTTAATTTTTAAGAGATGTTTAATTATCTTATTAGCTTATACATTAATGATGCAGAAATTATTTATTTAGTGACAAATCAATAATATAATTTTTATTAAAATAATAATACCCATTAAAAGGCCATATAACCTGACCAAAACGTATTTTTCGTATATATCTAAATAATAACCATGCAATGGTATAATTTTTGACCATTTGGATCTTTATATATATGTGATTATGGCACTTATATTATTTTAGTTTAAATGATGTCAAAGTTGTCACCTTCATTATTTAATAAATATAACAATTTACATGTTGTTATTTTAAGATGATAAATTTGAGTAAAAGTATTATTTTGAATTATATTATATTTATCATCATCATAGTATTTCATTTTTAATTTTTATGCAACTAATAAGTATATCAAATGATTATAAAAAAATGATGTAGTGATGGTTTTATTAAGAGAAATATCAAATAAATGGTTTTATAAATATTAAAATAAATGTTATATGAACTAATTAATGTCCTCCAAAAATTATATAGATTAATATGACATGTGTTTAATATATTAAACATTGTTGTTAGAATATATCCAATGTGTAGATTTTATTTAAATTCAAATAAATAAATAGTGTCAAAATTAACACTATTGTTATTTAATAAAAATAACATATTATTAAATTGTTTAAAAATAAAAAAAATATTTAAAAATAACAAATTAAAAATGTTATGATCTAAAATGTCATAAAGAATCCAATTATGGACAATTAACAACCCATATGTAAGTATTTGTAACGATTTAAAATTTGGAATATTATTACCACAAATAAAATTAAATAGATTAAATAAGGATAAATCAAGATGATAAGGTTGAAAATAAATTGTAAACATGTCTAAATTTCATTGGTTGACGGTATTGAAACCTTATCGCATCTAATTTTCTGATTTGAGTGATTTTTGGATGTTTTTATTTGGGGTAAGAATTTAAAATAAATTAATATTTCTTATGTTTCCAAAGGTGCCCCTTTCCTCCCTTATAAAAGGGCACCTCCTCCCTCTCCTCCTCAAACCATTTTGGGCCTTCAAACTCGTCCATCCACTACCAATTTCTCTTATACACTATACAATAAACATACTAGAGTTTCTGGTATTCTTAAAATACCATCTTTAGTCCCCTAAGAGGAGGATTAGACGAGGCGTGTCGAAGAAGAGGTAATATCCATTACCGATTATTTCAAATTTATTTCTTCTCATACTAAATTTTAATTATTTTTTCATTATAAAGTATTAACATCAGTATCACTCATATAATTATATGTTTTTATAAATATTAAACAACCCTATTTCACCTTCTACCCATTCTATGAAAAATGAAATCATCGCGCGTGCGTACATACAAAATAACGTCTCCACAACGTGGTGTAATCTGTTTTCCACCACAAACATACATGGATGGGTATAATGGTGGAAATAATAACTATATATGATTATTATAACATCATACTGATTCTGATAAATTATATCAACCACTCCAATTCCATTCAATAATTATGGGAATTATATAATCGCTCGTGTGTACGTATGGATTACTGTCTCCATGACGCGATGAAAATCATTCTCCATGATTAACCATTCAAGTATGAGTATAAAGTATATATAATAAATAATAATGAAATATATTACATAATAATTATATTGTCTTTATGTACACATATTTTTCGTTTACCTAATTCCATTCAATTCAATAAGGAAATGAAAATAGTGTTCATGCGTATGTATGGACTAACGTCTCAATGAACGGTGTATTTCATTTCATTTATAGATATATCATATATATTTATATGCTGAATATATATTATATATATCTGGTTTTATAAAATCTGTTATTAAGTAAATCAGTATATATGTAATAAAATCAAGAAAATCATGTCGAAACATGTACGATAAATAAAACGATTTTACCCAAACCGATGCTTTAACATGGAATTAACAAAATAAAGAGTAATAAAAAGTCCTAATTGAATCATATATGATATCAGAAATGTAATTATGGTTCTGTTACAAGTTAATAATATGTTTAAACCCACTATATAGGAGTTTCAGACAGGTACAGAAGAAATTGGACCTAAGTTAAGGGAAAATTTTGTAATCTGGATTTTTATCCGAGATTGTTTATACTTCAGTATTTACTGAGGCATATTTATCATCCAAATCCATGTTTCATCAATATGTAATATCACTTCTATCCTCCTGCAATTTATTAAATCCAATTTTACCTATTGGTGAATGTTTAGTAAAGTATATGAAAGGAATCTTTTGTCGTTTTCAGTATGAGGTACTTTTTGACTTTTTCGGCCAAAGTATGAGAAAAATGTTTATTTTTAACTTATACTGCATGAATGTATTTTTATGATTTCATAGAACATTATTTCCATGAATCTTTCTTTACATGTTTTCAATTTTATTTTTAATTAACTTCTTTTAGATTTAAATTGTATGACATGTTTAGAAAGGAGTAATGTTTTTGAAGAGGAAAAGATATTTTCCTCAGGAATGGAGTTCAAGTGTTTTATCAAAATTATTTTCCATATAAAATGATATAGGGTTCTGTTTCTATCCCTATTATTACATTTATTTGATTATGTTATGATGGAATTATTTTTATGAATGTCCTTTTATCTTATATGAATTATGTAATGAGGGCCTGATGTTTACGAATCTCATTATATTACATGGGTTATGCTATGATGTATGATTTATGATTTTGTGGAACACATAATAATGGTTTCATTATGATATATGTGGGACCTATAACTCCTTCCAATGCATTGGTTGAAGATTTATATCTCATGAGATAAACATGGCTGGAACGGAAAGTAAATCATGTTCAGTAATACAGGGATGGAATGGAAAATGAACCCGGTTCAGTAATATACTTTGTCCACTATGATGGTCTTGGAAATAATGCCTTGGTTACTATGGAAATAATATCATGTGCATAATGGTTTGACATAATTCCATGTTTTATTCCTATGCTATTTTATCATGGTTAATGTTCCTTTATGATCTATGCCTAATGCCCTGAGAAGTTTTTTTTCATTACTCCATATTTTGAAGTTTTATGTTCATGTTATTATGTTAAAATTTTTAGGGATTGTTTTATGTTCTCCACGTTTACCCTTACTCAGAATTTGAGCTCACCCTATTTATGTTTTCTTTTCCTCAGGATAAAAGAAATGTTTTAGGTAAGAAAACAAAAGGGTAAGATCTTTATGGGAGATGTTTTAGATCTCTCTCCAGGATTAGAAGATTATGTTCCATGTTTCCAAAGACACTAAACCAATACGGTCATTGGGCATCTATTTTTGTTATGTATTAAGTATTCTGCACAAGTAATGTAATGTCCATGTATGTAAAGCATTTGGTCGCTACAGTTTGTATCAGAGTGAAGGTTTAGTTAACTTTTGGAAACTATGATGCAAAAAATATAGTGAGATCCCTATATATATTTCTATGCTATGTCTAGGGATATACCTATGGTTTAGAATAAATATTGGTTACAATCCTTGAATTATGTTGACTATCATGAATAATATAGGGTAAACCTATGGTTCCACGGACTAAAGAATGTCTGAAAAGATAGACATCCCATAAGTGACTTTTTATGATTATGTGGTTCCTCGTTATTTTAACTGTTTCTTGCAATATGATTTCTGGTTTTATTAAATGGAGGGAACGAGAAGGAATTCAGTTCACATTGATTCCAATGAACAAATTGTTGACTGTGAGAAACAAAATTGTGTAATGCATAAAGAGAAAGATATTGTGATTGTGCCAAATTAGTTATCGCGATATATGATTAACAAGGTGAACATTAATTGTCTTCCTAAGTCATTAAATAAGAGGATGATGGACTTTTATACATGTTCACCTGGTGAGGATCACTGAGAAAGAAATATTATTATTTTTAAATAAGGGAATAAGAACCTTGATGAAAACATCAAATGGAGGGGAAGATGTTATCTTTGTGGGGATAAGGGTCATAGAGTGATAGACTGTTATGGAGTTCAATGTCCTATCTGTGGAGAACATGGGAATTACCCAACTCAATGCCCTGACCTAAGAGGTTACTTCTATTTCAAGGAAGGACTTATTCCATGACATTCATAGAAGAGGATGAATTGAAGTGTTTATGTATTGGTATTCATGAATAATGTTTTTGATCGACTTTTATGGTATATTAGAATATATATTTAATGGTTTATTGTGATTTTCAATAATTATGGTATTGGTAACCATGAAAAGTGATCAAAATATTTTTTTAAGGAAGTTGATATGTGAATAATGAAGGTATAAAGAGACAATAGTATGTTTGATAATATTCATGAGATCATGATTAATATAAGGACAACGTGATATCATGGTTTGAGTATATCAAAATTTTGGGATTTTGGAATTTGGAAAGAGTTACTTTTGATAGCATTCATGTTTTCACTATGGTTATATGGTAATTCATGTTTCAAGAGAATACATGATTATGGTATTCAAATATTTGTAATGTGACCAAAAAGATATATCTTATGATATATGGGGGTAAAATATGGTAATCACATTCTTGGTAGATGACCTTTCTAGTAATCGTTTACTTTATACTATGAGATTTGATAGAAGTATTTTGGAGAATCCTAAAGGGTGGAATAGATTAAGTTGGTAATTAGATAGTATTGTTTAAGGATTGAATTTTTATTCGATATTATTTCTGGAATGTTATAAAAGTATAGTTTTAGAAAAAGTACAACCTGCAGGATGGATGACAAGCTGTCACGTCGGACAAGGTTGTTGGAATCAAACCCACAACCGAAGTGTGACATGCCTTTATCACCTACCAGTGGCCTATAGGAAGTCTCGTGTTACTAGAAATTATTTGTATTTTATTAAGAGGTATGATAGATGAAGTATAATTCAATTTTATGTACCATATACGATTAACCTCACCATAGATAGACTTATGTATATTTAATAATTTGTTCAATCCTTTTTGTGATAAAGACAGATGGAATGACCTTTCATTATCTTGCATGATCTGCTAAAACTTTGAGAATGAAAAATTCAACTTCATTTCTTTAAATTGGAAATGAAGTTGAAATTGTTCATAGAATGACCAACAATGACATTTCACTGAAATCAGGTATTTATTTCTTTTAATTCATCAACATTATGGAAAATATCTTTAAAACGAAAGATTTTATCCTAGTTCCCTCATATTTGATGAATCATATGTTACCTTAGATCATCAAAAATTTATGGCTCTGTGATTGTTGGCTTTTTCGTATCCATGTTCTCTACCACTCTTCATCAGAACAAGATGGTTAGATTTCTCCTCCATATCCATATTTTCACATATATTCTACTATGTGGAAACCTGTTAATGAGTTACTTTGGGTATCCATTATGTTTCTAAAGTTCCTTTTTAATATATTTTTTTAGTATTCCTGTTTACAATGTGGGTTTCTATGAGGGAAACTTTCAAGTAGAAAACCATTTATAACCCCGATGAATTTCATGGGCGAAATTTATTTTAAGGGGGGTATAAATTTACACCATGAGATTATATGAGATATATTCTTTTTAATTTCATTAATGACTTCTATTGTATACTACACCAAGATTAGTATGTACTATACACAACATTGTATTAGCTTGCTGTATACGCAACTCTATTCTTGGATCGTGTTATACACAATTTCATGTTTGTTTGATAATAGTTATTCTATGCAACATTTAGTGTATATATATATATATATTCAATGCTTAAATGAAATATTGTTGGATTATGTTATACGCAACAACAAATGAGTCTTGCAATACATGAATCCCTGACATTCATTGCATTAAATACAATCACGACCTTCCTCGATAGCGTGTTTTATACGCAATACCATGTTTAACTAAATAATGATATATGGTTATAATATTATTATGAACTACCCGTTATGAATATTATTAACTAAATTTTGAATTTTATAACATTATTATTCATCTTACACATTTTCTAGAAAATGGAATGAGAACAAAATAAAATTTTCGAGTAAAATAAGTATTTTTCAAAAAATTCATTTTTGCCGCCTTTTGATGGCGCACCCACATTAAATATTTTTTACATGTTTATAAGTAAAATTTGACTAAATAAAATTCTCATTTTGAATCAATATATAAAAATTTACTTTGGATAAATTTTTCATATTATTCTGATAACTTTCACATTTTAATGAATAGTAAAAACACGATATATTTTAATTAATAACAACTTTTTACATCGTAATAATTTAGATGGTTTAATTATAATATTTAATTGTTTTAAAGTATAAATAGAATATATTTTTTCCATTTAATATACTGTGTGTCATTATCATTGATTTTACATTGAATTCATTGGTAAAATCATTTCAATGATTAACAATGTTTTAACTTTTAAAACATGTTTTCTTAACAACGAGATTAATTTTAAATTAATTTCTCCAACTTCTATGATTTGAATTTAGAAAAAATGGATATCATATTTGGATTCAGTAGGTTCAAATTATTTAATAGGGTAATTATTATTTTTGGGCACTATTAATAGTAACTACGATATATTTTATTTACCATAATAAAATGTATATCGAGTAATTAACGGTAAATATAATATTATAATATTACCCTAACAATTGTATTAATATAATTTGATAATTATATTTCTTCATAAGGCATATTTTGGTCAAAATTGAATCCATTGTAACCCACTTGGATGTAATTAAGATCTTTAATTTATTTTATTTTAAAGAAAGTGAAATATGTCTCACTCAAACATTAATAAATAATTTTTATTTAATATAAATTCATACAGAATATAAATTAGATTATAAATACTAATTTGAAAGAAAAAATGTTTTTGTTTGTTATGGTCATTTGTTATTAATTTTTAATAGATATTTAATTACTTTAATTGCAAATACATTAATGATGAAGAAATTATTTTTTTCAGTGAAAAATCAATAATATAGTTTATATTGAAATAATAATACAAATTAAAAAGTCTAAAAACCTGACCGAAACCTATTTTTCGTATACATATAAACCATAAACATCCAATTGTAGAATGTTTTTCAATTTTGAGAATTATAAAAGCAATTAGGACAATTATATTATTTTATTTAAAATGATGTCAAAGTTGTCACCTTCATAATTTAATAAATATAACTGCTTACATGTTGTGATTTTAAGATGATAAATTCAAGTAAAAGTATTATTTTGAATTATCATATATTTATCATTATAATATTATTTTATTATTAATTTTTATGAAACTATTATGTATATTAAATGATTATAAAAATATGATGTAGTAATTGTTTTATTAAGGGAAATATCAAATAAATTGTTTTATAAATTTTAAAATTAATATTATATGAACTAATTAATGTCCTCAAAAGTTTTCTAGATGAATATGACATGTTTTGAATCTATTAAATATTTTGGTTCGAATATATCCACTGTGTGGATTTTATTTAAATTTAAATAAATGAATAGTGTAAAAATTAACACTATTGGTATTTTATAAAAATAACATATTATTAAATTGTTTAAAAATCACAAAAATATTAAAAAATTACAAATTAAAAATTTTATGATCTATATTGTCCTAAAGTATCCAATTATGGAAAATTTACAACACATAATTATGTATTTGTAACCATTTATAATTTGGAATGTTATTACCACAAGTAAAATTAAATATAATAAATAAGGATAAATCAAGTTTATAGGGTTTAAAATAAATTCCCAACATGTCTAAATTTTATTAGTTGATAGGATTTCAACCATATATCATATAATATTAGAATTTGAGTCATTTTTTGAGCTTTTTATGTGGGTTTTGAATTTATTATAAATTAATATTTCTTATGTTTCCAAAGGTTCCCCTCTCCTCCGTATAAAAGGGCACCTCATCCCTCTCCTCCTCACACCATTTTTTCCTCCAAGCTCGGCCAACCCATTAAAATTTCTCTTCTCCACTTCCCTAGAAACATAATAGATTTCCTGTTCTTCTTCAAATACCATCTTTAGTGCCCTAAGTGGAGGTTTAGAATAGTTTTGTCAAAGAAGAGGTAATATCATTTACCGATTCATTCAATTTTATTTCTTCTTCTACATCCTCTTATTTTTTTGTTTCATTATAAAGTAATAAAATAAGTATCAATAATATACTGATCTGTTATTATAAATATGAAACTACCCTATTTAACCTTCTATCCATCCTACAACAAACGAAATCACCGCTCGTGCGTACGTATGGAATACCGTCTCCACACCATGGTGTAATCTGTTTTCCACCCCCAACTTACTTGGATGGGTATAATGGTGGAAATAATAACTATATATGATTATTATAACATCATACTGATTTTGATAAATTATATCGTCCACTCCAATTACATTCAATATTAATGGGAATGATATCATCGCTCGTGCGTACATACGGATTACCGTCTCCACGACGCGATAAGATTCATTTTCCATGATTAACCATTCAAGAATGATTATAAAGTATATATAATAAATAATAATTAACGATATGAAATAATAATGATATTGCATTTATGCACATATATGGTTCATTTACTAAATTCCATTCAATTAAATATGGAAATGAAAATTGCGTTCATGCGTACGTACGGCCTACGGTCTCCATGAATTGTGTATTTCATTTCATTTATCGATCTATCTAATATATTTATATGCTGAATATATATTATATATAAATCATGTTTTACATTCAGGAATTAATTAAATCAGGATATAAGTAATAAAATCAAGAGCAACAAGTCAAAACACGTACGATAAATGAAATAATTTTACCCAAAACGATGCTTTAACATGGAATTAACAAAATAAAGGGTAATAAAAAGTCCTAAGTGAATCATATAAGATATCATAAATATTATTAAGGTTCTTTTACAAGTTAATAATATGTTTAAATCCACTATACAAGAGTTTCAGACACGTATGTAAGAAATTGTCCTAAGGTAAGGGAAAATCTCACAATCTCAATTTTTATTCGAGATTGTTTATAGTTCGGTATTTACTTGGTCTTATTTATCATCTGCAACCATGTTTAGTGAATATTTAATATTATTTCTATCCTCCTGAAATAGATTAAATCCAATTTTAGCTATTGTTGAATTATTAGTAAAATATATAAAAGGAATATTTTTTCGTTTTCAGTTTGAGGTACTTTTTGTCTTTTCCGTCCAAAGTATGAGAAGAATGTTTATTTTTATCTTTTACGGCATGAATGTATTTTTATGATTTCATAGAAAATAATTTCCATGAATATTCCTTTACAAGTTTTCATGTTTATTTTCAATTAACTTTGTTTAGTATAAAATTGTATGACATGTTTAAAAAGGAAAAATGTTTTTTAAGAGAAAGGATATTTTCCCCATGAATGGAGTTCAAGTGTTTTATCAAAATCATTTTCAATATAAGATGATATAGGGTTCTGTTTCTATCCAATTTATTACATTAATTTGATTATGTTATGATGGAATTTTTTTTATTTAGTCATTTTAACCTATATTGACTATATTATGAGGGCACGGTGTTTAAGAATCCCATTCTATTACATGGGTTATGCTATGATGTATGATTTCTGACATTGTGGAATACAGAAGAATGGTTTAATTATGATATGTGTGGGGCCTATATCTCCCTCCAATGAATTGGTTAAAGATTTATATCTCATGAGATATACATGGATGGAACGGAAAGTAAATACGGTTCAGTAATATAGAGCTGGAACGTCAAGTAAACCTGGTTCATTAATGGACTTTATCCACTATAATGGTCTTAGAAACAATGCCTTGGATACTATGGAATTTATATCATGTTCTTAATGGTTTGACACAATTCCATGTTTTATTCCCATGATATTTTATCATGGTTAATGTTACTTTATGATCTATTCTTTATGAACGTCCATGATTTATGTCATTACTCATGATTTTTATGCTTTATGTTCATGTTCTTATGTTCAAATGGTTATGGATTGTGTTATGTTCTCCATGTTTTACCTTACTGAGCATTTAATCTCACCTTATTTATTTTTTCAAATCCCCTGGATATAAAGAAATGATTTAGGTAAGAAAAAATGGGAAGATCATTATGGGAGATGTTGATGATCTTTCACCAGGATTAGAAGATTATGTTCCAAGATTCCAAAGACACTAAACCAATACGATCATTGGGAATCTATTTTTGTTATGTATTAAGTATTACATACAAGTTATGCAATGTCCATGTATGTCAAGAGTTTGGTCTGTATGCTTAGTATCAGAGTGAATGATTATTTAAACTTAGGACACTAGGATGCAAAAACATTAGTGAGATCCCTAGAGATATTTCTATGGAATGTCTAGGGATGTCCCAAAGGATTATTATAACTATAGGTAACAATTCTAGAATTATGTTGACGATCATGAATAACCTAGGGTAAAACTAAGGTTCCCTGGATTAAATAATTTTTGACAAGTTAGACATCCCATAAGTGACTTTTTATGATTATGTGGTTCCTCGTTATTTTAACTGTTTCTTACAATATGGTTTCTGGTTTTAGTCAATGGGGGGAACAGGAAGGAATTCAGTTCACATTGAATCCAATGGACAAATTGGTGACTATGAGAAACGAAATTGTGTAGTAACTGAAGATAAATATACTGTGACTATGTCGAATCAGTCATCGTGATATATGATTAACATGGTGAACTTTAGTTGTATTCCTAAGTCACAAAATAGGAGGAAAATGCACTTTTATGCATGTTCACATGGTGAGGATCCTAGAGAATGAATGATTATGATTTCTAAAGAGGTGAAGAATAACCTTGATGAATAAATAAAATGGAGGGGAAGATGTTATATTAGTGGGGAGAAGGGTCATAGAGTGACATACTGTTATAGAGTTCGATGTCTTATCTGTGGAGAACATGGGCATTACCCAACTCAATGCCCTAACGAAAGAGGTTACTTCCAAATCAAGGATGAACTTCTTCCCTGGCAATCATTGAAGAGGATGAAGTGATGTGTTTATGTATTGGTATTCAGGAATAATGTTGTTGAGGTAGTTTTATGGTATATTCGAATAAATATTTATTGATTTATTGTGGTTTTCAATAATTATGGTATTAGTAACCCTGAAAATTGATTGAAATATTTTTGGAAGAAAGATGAAATGTGAATAATGAAGGTATAAGGAGAAAATAAAATGTTTGTTATTATTAATGATCTCATGACTTATATAAGGAATATGTGATATCATGGTTTTAGTATATTGATATTTTGGGATTTTGGTATATGGAAAGAGTTAAGTGTTGATATCATTCATGTTTCCAATAAGGTTCTATGGTAATTCGTGTTTTAATAGAATAAATTATTAAGGTATTCACATGTTTTTAATGTGACCATCAAGATATATCTTATGATATATGGGTGTAAATTATGGTAATCACATGCTTGGTCGATTACCTTTCTAGTAATCGTTTACTTTATACTATGAGATTGGATAGATGTATTTGGGATAATACAAAAGTTTGGAATGTTTTAAGTTAGAAATCAAGAGTGTATTGTTTAGAGTTAGAAAAGAAAATCGAAATTATTTCTAGAATGTTATAATAGTGTAGTTTTAGAAAAAGGACAACCAACAGGATGGATTACTACCCATTGTGTCCGACAAAGTTGTGGGAATCGAACCCACAACAGAAGTACGATAGGCCTTTATTGCCAACCACTATCCTACAGAAGTACCTATTTATTATAAATTAGTTTTATTATATTATGTGGTATGATAGATGAAGTATAAGTCCATTTTAGGAACCATATACAATTAACCTCACCATAGATAGACCTATGTATATTTAATAATGCGTGCTAACCTTTTTGTGATAGAGAAATATGGAATGACCTATCATTATATCACATGATCTACTAACACTTCTAGAATGACAAATTCAACATCATTTCTTTAAATAAGAGATGAATTGGAAATTGTTCATAGAATGACCAACAATGATATTTCACTAAATTCAAGTAAGTATTTATTTTAATTCATCAACATTAAGGAAATGATCATAAAAATGAAAAATGTTTTCCTAGTGCCCTTATATCTGATGAATCAGCTGGTACCTTAGATCATCACAAATTTATGGCTTTATGATTGTTGGATTTTTCATAGCCATGTTCTGTACAACTCATTATTAGGACATGGTGGATAGATTTCTTCTCCATATCCATATTTTCATATATATTATTCTATGTTGAATCCCAGTGATGAGTTACTTTGGGTATCCATTTTGTTTCTAACGTTCCTTTTTAAAATGATGTTTTAGTATTCTTTTTTACTATGTGGGTTTCTTTGAGGGAAACTTTCAACTAGAAAACCATTTATAACCCCAACGAATTTTGAGGGGGAAACTCACTTTAAGAGGGGTAGAATGTAACACCCTAATATTTTATGAGATATATTATTTTTAAATTTTTTGATGCCTTATATTGTATAATACACCAAGAATAGATTTTACTATACTAAACGTCGTATTAGCTTATAGTATATTCAACACTAATCTTGGATCATGTTACACAGAATTTCAAGTTCGTTTTATAGTAGTTATTCTACGCAACATTGAGTGTGTGTGTCTATATATATATACATATTTATATTCGCTGCACAAATGAAATATGGTTAGATTCTATTATATGGAAAAACAATGGAGTTTTTCACTACACACAACCCTAACTTGGCTTGCATTACACACAATCGTGACCTTCGTCGATAGCATGTGTTGTACGCAATACCTGGTTTCACTAAACAACGATATATGATTATAATATTACTGTTAACTAGAAATTATGAATAGTATTAAATAAATTTTAAATTTTATAACATTATTATTCATCTTACATATTTTCTAGAACATCGTATGAGAACAAAATAAATTTTTCGGGTAAAATAAGTATTTTAAAAAAAATGCAGTTTTTCCACCTTTTGATGGCACACCCACATTAAATCTAGTTTTTCACAAGATTATAAGTTCAATTTGACAAAATATAATCTTTATTTGGAATCAGGATATAAAAATTTATTTTGGAAAAAAGTTTCATATTATTCTGATAACATTCATATTTTAATTAATAGTAAAAACAAGCTATATTTTAATTAAAAACACCTTTTTTCATCAAAATAATTTATATGGTTTGATTATAATATTGGATGGTTTTAAATTATAAACAGAATATATTCCTATCATTTAATATAATTAATTTCATTATCATTGACTTTACCTTGAATTCATAGGTAAAATCATTCCAATCATTTGCAATGTTTTAACTTTTAAAACTCATTTTCATAACAATGAGATTAATTTCAAAATAATTTATACAAGTTATGTGATTTGAATTTGGATAAAATGGATTCTATATTTGGAATCCGTATATCACAATTTTCTTAATAGGCTAATTTTTTTAGGCACTATGAATAGTAACTACATTAAATTTTATTTACCATAGTAAAAGGTAAATCAAGTACTTAAGGGTAAATATACTATTATAAAATTGCCCTAAAACTTGAATTAATATAATTGGATGATTATATTTTGTCCAAAGGCATATTGAGGTCGAAATGGAATCCATTGGAACCCACTTTGATGTGATTACGACCTTTCATTTAATTTATTTTAAAGAATGTGAGATATGTCTTGCTCAAACTTTAATAATTAATGTACTTTTAATATAAGGTTATATAGAATATAAATATGATTATAAATACTCATTTAAAAGATAAAATTTATTTCTTTGTTGTGGTTATTTATTTTTTATTTTTAAGAGATATTTAATTACCCTAATAGCTTATACATTAATGAAACAGAAATTATTTATTTAATTTAAAAACAATAATATAGTTTTTTTAAGATAATAATACCCATTAAAAGGGAAACAAACTGACCAAAACATAATGGTCTTATATATATAAACCCTAACCATCCAATGGTCGATTTGTTTACCATTTGGAGCTTTATAAATGCGATTATGACACTTATATTATTTTATATTAAATGATCTCAATGTTTTCACCTTCATAATTTAATAAATATAACAATTTACAAGTTGTGATTTTATGATGATGAATTCGAGTAAAAGTATTATTTTGAATTATATTATATTTATCATCATCATAGTATTTTAATTTTAATTTTTATGACACTAATAAGTATACTAAATTATTATACAATAACGATGTAGATATTGTTCTATGATGATAAATATAAAATCGATGGTTTTATAAATATTAAAATAAATATTATATGTACTAATTATTGTCCTAAACAAATTTTATAGATTAATATAACATGTTTTGAATCTATTAAACATTTTGGTTTGAATATATCCACTATTTGGATTTTATTTCAATTCACATAAATGAATAGTTTTAAAATTAACACTATTGTTATTTAATAAAAATATCATATTATTAAATTGATTAAAAATCCCAAAAACATTTAAAAATTACTAATTAAATCTTTTATGATCTAAAATGTCATATATTATCCAATAATGGAAATTCCACAACACATAAGTAAGTATTTGTAACCAAAAAAATTTTTGAATGTTATTACCACAAATAAAATTAAATAGATTAAATAAGGATAAAGCAAGTTTATAAGGTTTAAAATAAATTCCCAAGATGTCTAAATTTTATTTTTAGATGGTATTTAAACCCTATCTCATGTAATATTTGGATTTGAGTCATTTTAGAAGGTTTTTATGTGGGTTTTAAATTTATTATAAATTAATATTTATTATATTTCCAAAGGTGCCCATCTCCCCCCTTATAAAAGGGAATGTCCTCCCTCTCCTCCTAAAACTATTTTGAGCCTTCAAGAACGAACAAAATCTACCAATTTATCTTCTCCAATTCCCTAGAAACATACTATAGTTCCTGGTCTTCTTCAAATACCATCTTTATTTCCCTAAGATATGGTTTAGAAGAGGCGCGTCGAAGAAGAGGTAGTATCTTTTACCGATTCTTTCAAATTTATTTCTTCTTCTTATTCCTATTAATTAGTTGTTTAATTATAAATTAGTAACATAAGTATCACTCATATACTTAAATGTTGTTATAAATATGAAATAACCCTATTTCACCTTTTATCCATCCCACGGAAAACGAAATCACCGCACATGCGTACGTATGGAATACCGTCTACACGCCGTGGTGTAATCTGTTTTCCACCACTACCTTACTTGGATGGGTATAATGGTAGAAATAATAACTATATATGATTATTATAACATCATACTAATTCTGATAGATTATATCATCCACTCTAATTCCATTCAATAATTCTGGGAATGATATAATCACTCGTGTGTAAGTACGTATTATCGTCTCCACGAAGCGATGAGATTCATTCTCCCTGATTAACCATTTAAGTATTATTATAAAGTATATATAATAAATAATAATTAATGATATGACATAATAATTATATTTTATTTATTCACATATATTTTTCATTAAGTTAATTCCATTCAATTCAATAAGTAAATGAAAACAGTGTTCATGCGTACGTACAACCTACCATCTCCATGAACGGTGTATTTCATTTCATTTTTATATCATTAATAAATAATTTTATTTGGAATATATATTATATATAAATCATGTTCTAGATTCTAGAATTAATTAAATATGTATTTAAGAAATAAAATCAAGAACATCAAGTGGAAACACGTACGATAAATGAAACGATTTTTCCCAAAACATTGCTTTAACGTGGAATTGACAAAAGAACGAGTAATAAAAATACCTAAGTGAAACATATATGATATCATAAATATTATTATGATTCTATTACAAGTTAAAAATATGTTTAAACCCACTATACAAGTGTTTTGGACACCTATGAAAGAAAGTGGACCTAAAGTAAGGGAAAATCTCACAATCTCAATTTTTATCCAAGATTGTTTATACTTCAGTACTTACTAGGGCATATTTATCATCCACATCCATGTTTAGTCAATATGTAATATGACTTCTATCCTCCTACAATTGATTAAATCCAATTTTACCTATTGTTGAATTTTTAGTAAAAGATATGAAAGGAATCTTTGGTCGTTTTCAGTACGAGGTACTTTTTCACTTTTCCGACCAAAGTATGAGAAGAATGTTTATTTTTAACTTATATGGCGTGAATGGATTTTTATGATTTCATAGAACATTATTTGAATGAATATTCCTTTACATGTTTTCAAGTTTATTTTCAATAAAATTCTTTTATTTGAAAATATTATTACATGTTGAGAAAGGAAAAAAAATTTTGAAGAGGAAAGTATATTTTCCTCAGGAATGGAGTTCATTTGTTTTATCAAAATTATTTTCCATCTAAGAAGATATTGGGTTATGTTTCTATCCTTATTATTAAATTGATTTGATTATGTTATTATGGAATTATTTTTATGAAGTCCTTTTATCTTATATTGATTATGTTATGAGAGCACGATGTTTAAGAATCCAATCATATTACATGGGTTATGCTATGATGAATGATTTATGATTTTGTGGCACACATAGCAATGGTTTAATTATGAGATGGGTGGGACCTATATCTCCCTCTAATTCATTGGGTAAATATTTATATCCCATGAGATTGACATGGATGGAACAAAATGTAAATCTAGTACAGTAATACATGGCTGGTACAGCAAATAAACCCAGTTCAGTAATGGACTTTGTCTACTATGATGGTCTTGGTTACAATGCCATGGCTACTATGGAAATAATATCATGTGCTTAATAGTTTGACACAATTCCATGTTTCATTCCCATGCTACTTTATCATGGTTAATGTTCCTTTCTGATCTATGCCTTATGGACTGCCACGATTTATGTCATTACTCGTGGTTTTGATGTTTTATGTTCATGTTCTTATGTTAAAATGTTTATGGTTTGTTTATGTTCTCCATGTTTACCCTTACTGAGAATTTGAGCTCACCCTATTTATGTTTTCTTTTTCCCTGGATATAAAGAAAGTTTTTAGGTAAAAAACAAAGGGGGAATATCTTTATGGGAGAAGTTGAAGATATTTCACTAGGATTAGAAGATTATGTTCCACATTTCCAAATATACTAATCCAATACGGTCATTGGGCGTATGTTTTTGTTATGTATTAAGTATTCCACAAAAGTAATATAATGTCCATTTACATAAAGCTTTGGGTCTCTACATTCATCTTTTAAAAAATATTTGATATACTGTTAAGATATTAATAATAAATGTTGTAGTTATCTCCTTGCCATTGGATTGGAGGATATTCAAAGGAATAAATTAACTATTAAAATATGTTTTTATATATGTATAAAATAAATTAAATATTGTTTATTTTATTTGATATTAAATTAAATTCATTTGAATGTATGAACATATATTTTTCTAAAAAACATTTCTTATCTGCAAAAATAATTTATATCTTGAAAAATTATAGTATTCTCTATACAAGAATAATAATAATTCAATTTTTCATAACCTATTCAATAAAATATTTTAACATCCATAAATTATTTTTTACATGGATATAGATAAAGGGAAACTCAATTTAATGGATAAAAACAATATATTTTAATAAAATTCGTTTTTTGTTTTTTGTGAACTTACATTAAAATAAATTTAATCAAATTATATTAATTTATCTTTTAAAATGAATTTTATTTTTATAATGATCATAAATAATATAATTTATTAATTTCAACATATTTTTTACTAATTAATTGTAAAAATATTAAAAATATGTTAACTCATCTATGGTTAAAAAAGTTATTCTGATGGGGGTTAACCTCAACAATAAGGATTGAAATATCTAAAAATAATTTATTTAATTTCATTTTTTGATTTTATTTTTACCTTACACATCCTATCTTTGTTTATATCGAATTTTCTATCCACCATAATTGAGTATGACATTATTTTTATTATCAAATTAAAAAATCCATGTGTTTACTCTCTCTCTCTCTCTTATAAAAGGATACCACATCCTCAATCTTACTCACATTATTAGTGCCCTAAAATTCAAACAAGTAATTCCCTAATAAAATTATATCATACCTTTTTAAATTCTATTGGTCATTTTAATCATAATATCATCCCTTCAGGTAATAATATAATTCAAAAGGATGTTTTTTCAATGAATATGTATATCTTTTAACCATGCATAATAAATTTCATTTATTATTCTATATAATAGAAATATATGGATTGAATTTTTATGTAAGGTATTAAATATATTAAATATAATAAAATTTATTATAAATATATATCAATTATCGTCCACCTCTTTTCAATAAAATAGTAAATGACCATATCACTCATTCGTATGTCTGGACTACCAACTACATGTATCTATATGATTCATTTCGCATCTCTATCATCAAATGATGTTCATTATGATAGAATATATATTTATATATAATATTTATGAAATATTTATTCTTTTTTAATTAATTTATCTTATCTACATTTTTACATTTCAATCTGTTGGAAAACGATAACATCAATCATCCGTAAGTATATCCTACCTCCTTCGCACAGTTATTTGATACATTCTCCACCACCACATTATATGAATAAATTAAAAATATTATTTTACAAATAAATATTATAAATATTTAATTATTATTATTCTTTAGATGGTGAATACAAAACAATGTTCATGTAACATATCCGTCAAAGTGATACATACATAAAAAACTATTTTTGATCTTAATGATCGTTTTAAATAAGACATTATTATAAATATAATGGTTTGAAATTACAAAAATAATAGTAAATATTATGTTATATTTATTATTTTTCTATAATTTCCATATAATAAATAAATATTTAGTATATAATATATTTTAATATGTACCATGAAATATGAATCTTTAGGTAAGGGTTTATGATACAATCTCAATTATATTTGGGATGGTCTATTATAAATTTCCTTTTAGGAAAAATCAATTGATAATAAAAATTATTCAGAAAATATATTATTATCCTATGTTAATTTTTAATGTGTTTTATATTATTACTGTGTTTCTATCTTGGGTACAAAAACTGATCGACAAAATAAATTTAAATAAAAGAAGTCCATATTTTATCTTTGGTTGATGATATATTTTGATCTTTGTCCATAATATTCAAATTAAATTTATTAAATTTTATAATTATATTTAAATTAGTTCAAAATGGTCACATTCAATGCCGTTGAAATTATTTTCAATTAGATAATAATTTATCATTCTCCATGTTAATCCAACAAGTCCTTTTATTCTTTTTACAAGAGTGATAAAATAATGCTTCACTTTATAATATATATATATAACGAATGGATTTACCCCATCATAACTATTATTTTATTTAAAATTTTCATTACATTTATAGTTGATTGTTTTCAATGAAATGGGTTTTATCAATTTTATATGAATTTGTTTTTAATATATTATCAAAATAAGAGGGCATATTTTTATTTTTTCTTTTAAAGGTTTCAATGAACTTATAATTATATATTTCATATATGTAAACGTTATTTATGGATTTTTATCCTTCATTATGGATATTATCACACTATACTATGGAAATTATTTCTGTTTATGTCCAATGATGATTATTATTTTTGTATTACTGTATGATTCACTCTTCATTGAAATGGTTTCATTAAGTAACGATTAAGCATTTATGAAAAATGTGTATTTTTAACAAGTTATGATTGAATGAAATGATGAAATGTTAATCAAACCTATTTCTTCTCCAGAGGTTATGATATAATGATACGATGTATTTTTTATGATCTAGTGTCACACATATTTTTAATTTTCATTATGTTACAATTAGGTCTTGATTTATATATCCCCCAAATGCATTGCATAAATATTGATATCTAATGAAATAATAAACTTTTCAATGGGGAGTGAACAAATTTAAAATGGGTCTCTTCCACCTATAATAATATAGGGTTTCAAACATGAATATGGACTAAAAGAAATGATGAGTGAAATCAATCCACTATGATATCCTTAGTTGTGATCCTTGACTAAGGAACTGATTTTCTAAACTTATGTGTATTCCAAAAAGTAATATTTTATACTAATGGAGAGTTCTCATGGATCGTGATTGATTATTAATGACTCCACATAAATATGATATAATAATTTGTGTATTGTAATTAAAAATAAATTGGTTTATAATTAATGATTTTTTTAATTATGGTGGATTATTGTTAGATATGGTCATGTTCACAAAATATTGCACTTACTGTATGAACACTTATGATCATTGATTTTGTTCACTTATTTCTAGTATTATTGATCATCTGAACTCAACCTATCTTATTTTCCCTTTTCACATATTACGAAGAAAGGTTCTCAGTGGGGTACATCTAATAAAATTTATATTTTAGAAGAAAATTGGGTGATATATTGATGATTATTCACTAATTATGATAAATATGTAAGTAATCTAAAATTTATTTAAAAATTTATTTTTCTAGTCATGTAAAATTATGACATCTGTTTATTAATAATCTAAAATGATGAAATATATATGTATGAAACTCTTGTTCATCCATAGTTTGTTTAAGAGGGGGTTTAATTAATCATTATCATTAATAGATAACATTGATGATAACCTAGAGTATATGGTTATGTATTAGATAACATCATGAAACATGGGTAATGAATAGATTACTTGTCTTCATTAGAAAATTCATCCCTATTTGGATACTGTAGAGAGGTTTTGAATGTATAATTGTAGAACCTTGTGGTGAAAACTCTAAGTGGTTTAGATTGGTTATTTACATGAATGTCACATGAACCTGTTGATTGGGCCAAAGACTCTACATCAGGAAAAAACTACTCGGAAATAGGATTTAGTTAATTCACATTTTCATTAGGAATAATTACAAAGGATTTGACCAGATTTTGCTGATGGATGAAATAGGTTAAACCCAATGAGTCTTATGACAAAAATTATTTGACACAGTTCAAACATACAATGAATTATATAGATCATTATATGATTAATCACATGGATGTTTGATTATTACACTAACCAATTTTGAATTAACATGGGAATGAAGATAGGTCCATGATATTGTTTTAGTGAAATGAAAACTCCTATATTGATGTATAATATTTTATCATAATTAAATAAATTTACTTATATCATTAATTAAATGTAATAACGTTTATTCATGTCCTGGAAAGTTTTTTTTGTTAGTCAAATAATTATAAAATGAATTATTAACACAAATAAAATATCCATATCATCTATGTAATTTTATTCATTGTTATTCTAGAAATTCATTTGATTATCCCTCTAATGGAATTAAATGTTATTTTTCGTGTGTATTAAATCTTTTTATATATATCCAATATAAATCCCAATGTATGGGATATAACATTTAATATTATGAACCATCATATGATCATCATTTGGTTTTAGTAATTATATGTTCATTCATTGGATGTTAATTCCAATTTATAGGTGTTACTACCAATTAATGATATATGTATATCTCCAATGGTTAAATAGAAACTAAAAATAAATTATATGTTTATTGTTTACTATAATGAAATTTTATTTCCTATAAACATTCCTAGTCACTCATAAATCATGATGTTTAGTCATCAATAAAAATAATACTAGAAACAAAGCATATTCCATAGACTCAAAATATTATGTTCCAATTTTAGTTTTAGTAATTGTAGAAGAAACTCAAATAAAATGTTGAAATGCTATTCAAATTCCATTTTACATCATTATAGGGTGAATCAATTCTATTAGTTTTGAAAATAAGGAATCAATGAAATAGTACAATAATTTTCATGAACAAAATACGATCATTATCAAGAAGATATACCATATACCCCATGTTGACGTCATATTTAAACAACTATCGGATTTTCAACATATTTCAATGACTGATATCTATAATCGATATAATCAACTAAGGATTAAAATGGATGATATATCGTATACAACTTTATGTATGAGGTATGGTCATTATGAATTTATATGGATTCTATTTAGACATACTATTTTTATGTGAATGACCTGAAACATTTCATATTCTATATATTTTAATCTTAGAGGTAACTATATTTTTGAAAATTGAATTTAGGTTTAGTGTTTGAGAGGATTTTCAAAAATCTGATATAATGTAAACTCATACTATAAATATGGAATCATATACCCAGTATCTCTAAAGGAAACCCATTTAAAATAAAAGAGGTTTTCAAATATTAACAGGATTCCCCTTAGTCACATACTTATCTCTATTATCCCATAAAACATGTGAAAATCATTTTAAATATTCGGTTGAACACACAATCTCAATAAGGGGAATTTAGGAAAAGAAAAATTGTAGTCAAGTAAAATTCATGAAAACCCATTTAATATTTACCTTTATCAAAAAGATCATTTGGATATTTAAATGAATCATTTTAATAGGAAAAAACACAAAATTTGAGCTCAAATAAATCAGAAAATTCCATAGAATTTAAAAATATATCCCTTTTAGAATCATATAGAATCACATTATTAAAACCATTTCAACAACAATTTTTAATATAATAATCATACTGTCAAATTCCAATATAATAACGACACAATGAATTAATGAGTTGTAATTGGGAAAACCAATCATAAAAGCTATATCATGCTCACCTATGAGCTATAATGGAGATCAACACATCATATAAGCGATATCTTGATCATCTATTAGTCATAAAAGGACTCAACACTTCATTTAAATGGATTAATCAATATGGAAAACCTCCAAATCTGGAGTAGCCAATTAATTGGAGATGATCACATAACCACCCATCCATGGTTTATCAGGGAAACACTATTCATTGGTTTCTCATATAACCACCCATCATTGGATCATCACCTAACCACTTATAATTGGTTTATAATGTAACCACTAATAATTATAAACAATTCCCAAGATCAATTTCACAATCATAAAACATGAGTACATACATTATAAAAATAATAAATAGGAAAATAACCCTTTTATTTTAAAATAAGATATTTTTATAAAATCTATGAATGTGAAAGTGAAAAAAAATAATTGAAATGAAAAATTTAATATCGTAAAGTATAATTCAAATAATTAAGGCATCCTGATTGTGGGAAAATCAGCTAATGTGGTATAAGAAAAAAAATATTTCATCTGTATTTTCTTCAGAAACATCACAAAGAACCTCTTTTAAGAAATGAAAAAATGAATACATTAAAAGAATTTTGTCAAATTATAACCATGAGTAGAAGTGAATTTAAAAAATAATTGGATAATAGTAAAAATATATTTTGAAATTGTTTTATAAATCATTGACATATAAGAAAAAGATAATACTAATGGTATCTTTAAATATATAATTATTAAAAGAATAACCCTTTTAAATATCATATCTTTTATGTGGGAGTTATTCAAATGGAGAATATATGTCTATACAATGTAAATCCACATAAAATTAGTGGCAAATTACCATAAGACATTAAATATAATTTCACACATAATCTTATTATGAAATAATAATGATGTAGAATATTAACCAAAAGATATAAAACATGGTTGTGAAATCCCTTACCTCATGTTGCATGTCCATCAAATGTGTTCAAAACTCCTTTTGAATATTACATAATTTATTAACCCTGTAGCACATTGGATTTGGTCCCTTAGTAATACAAGCTATTCTTAAATGTGGTGAAAGTTATTAGGAGCATTTTGAGAAATTATTTTAGGAGATACATGGATTGTGAGTCGAAATTGGGTGGGGAGGGTGGTATTTATACTTGAGGAGAGTATGGTTTTAGTTATTAACTAATGGATATTTTATAATTAATTACAACAAAATTAAGGTGGAATTAATTTAAATTGGTAATAATGTTGACTAATGTTTTCGAGGATAGTTAGGATCGTGAAATACCTCAACCAGCAATAAAAACAAGTCATTTTTAGTTAGTTGAAGCTTTTAACATTTATCAATATCAATTTTCATTATTTTTCATATACTACAGTTGTCACAACCTGTCCCCAGGGGCCTGTTCCGTGACTACCCCATGCACGCCTTCCATAGGCCAGGGGTAGGAAACATGTAACAAAATGGCATAGCCCTATAATGGGAAGGCATTGACTTTGAACCTATACAAACACACAGTCGATGAACACAACAAGATGAAACCATAAAGTATACTACAAAAGTAAATGTGTACGAAAAGTAAAGGATCTGGAATACAATCCCAACTGAATTGTACAGGTACAACTGAAAAGACAAAACAACTCTTGGATTGTCCACCAAGGAATTTTCCTAAAGTGTAGGTAAAATTCATGATCAGTAGTCCCGCTTCGTGTCACATAAAATGGTCCACCTATGACAACCATCCATTCCTAGCTCCCTCGGCCTCGATCAGGATTTTCACTCATCTGTATAATACACAACACGGTGCAGGCATAACCCGTGTAGGGGTGAGTATAACGATACTCAGTAGGGACCTCGAGACCCCTAATGGTCTCCCAATGTTCCACAGAGGAATAACCACAATGCAAGACCTCAATCAAAATCATGAATCAATCATAAACTCTAATTAGGTATATTACAATACATATAGCTATGTTATCAAAATATACTCATCTCATACTTGAGGAATCATAAGGATCAATCTTTTAATCCATTTTCACAACTGATCCACGAGGGAATAACACCACAAAGGTAACACAACGACGGTAACACCACAAAGGTAAAAGTACCACAATGGTTACACCATGAAGGTAACACCACGAAGGTAAAAGTATCACAATGGTAACCCCACAAAGGTAACACCAAGAAGGAAACATCAGGAAGGTAAAAGTACCACAAAGGTAACACCAGAATGGTAAAATACTCAGTACACACAAGTTATAACGTTATAATAGAAGTATAGATTATTAGACATATCAGTAGATCATATTACTCTATAGAGAGGCTCTGCTTCTGACACAAACATGATTAGTTTGCGCTGACCCACAAAGGATCGATGGGCACTGATGCACACAGGATCTGACCTACACAGGATCGGTATGTGTTGTCCCACACATGATCGCTGAGTGATAATCCACACAGGATCGATAGGTAATAACCAACACATGATCTCCATTCATTATTCATGTCACTGCCAATCTCCCAGGCCTCACTTCTGGACACTATATTCTCGCTCTTAGTATTCTGGATTCTGAGAGAAACACTCCTCCAGAAATTGTTCATACCTAAAATTCCATGAAGCTCCATGTAGAAGTATCCCAGTGGACCGCCATGTCATAAGAGTACCAACGCGACACACGGCGCGTTAATGAGATGCCCAGTTTGTGACTCATAAGCATATTAGTATTGAGGTCCAGGTTGGATAATGGATAAATAAAACCCATCCACACTCCTAATTTCATAAAAACTAAATTGGAGTATTCCAAAAGAACAGTCCCACTCCAAGGGTCCCAGCGCCATAGAGAGTTCGTCAAATAGAAATTCGTTTCACTAGTTATGGAACATTAAAAGAAACTGGTCTTGGTTGGGTCCGGGTCCGACCTGTTTGGGCTAGGATGTGGAGAGTTTGCCCCGCTGGGCTATGAACCAGCCCTATAAGGACCCGACCTCAAACATTACATAATCTTGAGTTAAGAAAACAATTCCCATTGAGGATCTTGTTGGGTTTAGATTTTTAGATAATAAATGCCATAACATTTACATTACTTCTCAAAAATTACAAAGTAAACACTTCTACTCTATCTAATGTTTCACAAAAATAAAACTCCTTAAATAAAACAAAAGTTATTTACTTGATATATACCTTCTTTAATACTTCCTTTCACTAACCCTTCCTTATACCCTCTGAGAAAAATTTCATCAAATCGGGATGAGCATTAAAAGATCAGTAAGGGTTATAAAATAAGGAAATAAAAAATTATCCCATTACTAAATAAAAATTAAAAAACCATAATTTTCAATCATATCATACCTCATGAAATCATATGATTTATGAATAACACACAAAAATAATAAATCACATAGGTAAAATATGGAATCCATACCAAACTTACATTGTAGCTATCAAAGCTACGTAGGGAGAAACACTTGAAAATAACCATCATAGTATATTCCATAATTCTATTAGGATAGACATCACATTTACCTTTGTCCCGTTACTCAATGCATTTGAGAGCTATCTTGGGCTCACCTACCCTAGGTTTATCATGGAACCACCCGTATATGTAAACAATGCCCAATAACTATGAAACATTTATAACACATAAAATAAGCCTCAAGGAAAGATAAAATTTCCACATTTCTATACTAATATATTATTTTAAGATATTGACGCAATCAATTCTTTATCAAACCACTTTCAAAAACCATTTAAAACATTTAGTAAAGCGATTTTTGAATGAATGTTTCTCATACCAATTTGAAACATTTAAATGAATTATCATTTCAAAACATTAATGTCCATATAAATAAACCCTAAAAACAATTTTGAAAACATGGAAATTAATGATAAATATTTAGAATATTAAATATTTAAAACATTTAAAACGATATTTTAGTTAAAGTGTATTTAACAAAATGAGAGACGCTTGAATACCAATAATTGTGGAATAAAACATAATCAAAAAATTAAAATATCATAAGAATAAAGGGATTAATGGTATAATATGAAAAATAACAGTATATACACCATATAAGAGTGAATTGGTTCACAACAACAATGAAGTCTCAATGGAATATAAATTGAGATGAAATCCCTTATAAAAACTGTATCCTTAGATTAGGGATAAATAAATTATATAATTATGTGTGAAAAATATAAATACACTCAATATGATTGTATATTCAGTGTAAATCAATAAGAGAACATTCACACATGATATTTTAAAGACAAAACCAAATACTTAGATTTTTATCTCAATGAATAGAAATTGGGTTAAAATTACACATATCATGTTCATATCGATGACTTGAGAATTTATCAATGGAGTGATTATGTGTATCAAAGTATATACATAGAAAGTGGAGTGGAAATGAAAACATAAATAAACAAAAAGTGATTCCACACATAATCATAGCATGACATAATTATGAATTAGAAGATTAACCCAAGGAATAGAAATTGCATTAAAAAGTTCCCTTACAGATTTGGTAATATACGAAACATACACCCCATGAAGGAAGGATCATAAAATGAAGATGTAAATACTTATAAATTAATGTATATTACACATATAATACAATCATTAATAGTAAATACACCGCACAAAAGGAAATGGTGGCAATATAGCATGAATCTCATGGTAATAAGAAATGGGATGAAAACCCCTTACCACGTTGTAATCAATCGAGTAATATGTAAAAAAATTAATAACCAACAAATGAATCTAAGAATAAAATGAATATAAATAGAATCGTGATAATATTTATGAAATGGACGTACAAAATACACCACATGCAAATTAATTAGTGGTGAACAATTGAATTATCATGAAATTAAAAGTGAGATAAGAAATCCCATACCTCGTGACTGGCTTGACCCATTCGTTCTTTAATCTCCTGAATAATAAAACAATGTTATTTTATACTTTCGTAAGAACCTTAACCAAGTTTATTATTCTTTTTATATCACTTATTACCATGTTATTATCATTATGCAATCGTTTATGTTAATAATGGTCGTTTGGTCGATAATTGGTACTTGAGTCAAAAATGGACTTCTTATAATTACAAGTTGTCCATGTGGTCAATATTCCATTATCTATAAAGTGATATTAAAGATTTAGATATCATATATTTCATATATATATCCATTATATATATTTATTTAAAAAATTACAAAACATTTAAAGGTAAGAAATGAAATGCACCGTTCATGAAGACGGTAAGCCGTACATACGCATGAACAATACTTTAATTTCAAGTTCATATTTTAATGGAATTAAAACATAATGATACATATGTATATTTTAATTCTCACATAATATCATATATAATATCATTAACTCCATCCTTATAAGTCCCACATATGGAATTAATGAGTCAGATCACTTTGATGGGGCGATAGTCTGCACTTCCTCAAATTAAATTATCACATTTACCCATAATGGAAACCATAAAGGTATGATATAAATGAAAAATACATAAGAATAAAGAAAACATAAACATAATATATATCATATATAATTACAGTGCCATCATAGTATCCACCATCAAAGGCGGTAGGATATATTTGAACAATCATCATTTCGTGAGGTAGTAGTTCGCCGTCCATAGAAACAATATGTTCATTTCCCATTATATGGTGGTGTGTGTATGTTTAGCTCGAATCCATATCTTAAAAAAGTCCTAGTATAATGAGGATAAATTTTTTGTTATAAAAGAAACAGATAAATAGTTTTTAGGGGTTGGAGAAGTAAAATAAATGAAAATAATTTAAGATAAATCGTTACCTTTAATTCGGTTAACTCCCTTGGGTTTGAACCAAAAGGGCCTCTTGAAGTGCCTTCTTCCAAATTTAAGTCTTAAAAAAGTAATATAGGGATATTGAGATCTTATTTTGGAAGTATTTGGATGAGCTAAGTGGCATGAGAGGAGTGAGGAATTGGATAGAGTTTAGGGATTTTTATAAGGGGGAGGAAGGGCTCTTTAGGAAAACATGAAAATAATATTTTATTATAAACTTATATTCGGTTTTGAAAGGTCCATTTTTTGTTAAAGTAGAAGATAAGATGACTCAGGGTATAAATAAAATCATCCAATAATAATTGGATAGGTTATGGATATTATTTTAATCATTATAATATTATTTATTTAAATAATTTATTAATGAGGTAAACAATCCATCATTATTGTTTCATAAAAAATTTAACTTATTTGATGTATAAAAATTATAAAAAAAACTGTGATATAGGAAATATTTTTAGAATTGAATTTTATATTTATATACTAAATGATAACTTATATAACCCCATGTAATAATTAATTTACTAAAAGATATTTGTTTGTGTCATTTTTGTCTTTACATTAAATTATTTAATCTAAAGTGTCCTTATCACTTCTAAGTGGCACCATGGGGTCCCAAAATCGACCCAAGGATGCTTGAAGTCGGACATGACTCATCCAATATGGTTAGTACAAATGTTAACAAAATTTTGTATTATTATAATATACTTTTTACCGAGAATTACCCTCTTTACATTTAACTACGTTAAATAAAAGTCAAAAGTTATTGTTAACCAAAAATATTATTTTCATCTTATTGAACTAAATTTTTCTTACTAATAACGAAAATTTATGTGGGATTTTCAAAATTAAATTCACGGAAGTGGTAAAATATCCTTTAAAGAATCATTCAGTTTTTAACTACTTTTTAGTGGTTTCATTATTCATCAAAAATAGTTGTTTTCAGAAAAATACCAAAAAGTATGCATAAGCTATATTGGATATTCCGAATTCAAAAATGATGTCTATTTTATAAAATTCAAAAAATAGAAGTTGAATCAATTAATTTAAAATTAATTCATGTTGTCAAAACATAAATCGGGTTTTTAAGAAACAATATCTGTCAAGAGATTGACACTTGTTTATGCCCAATTTCAAGGTTAAATTTTTCCCAATGATTGTATTGGAGTAAATGGGAAAAATATATTCTAATTAGAATTTAAGAAAATTTAAAAATATAATATAACAATATAAATAATTTATATTAAAAGGCAGTTTTTAATTAAAATACAGTATTTTTTACTATTCATCAAAAAATGAATTATATCAGAAAAATACCAAAAATTTACCAAAAGTAAATTTTGATGTCCTGATTATAAAGAAGAATTTTATTTTTTCAAATAAAACATATAAAAGTGACCAAAAGTAGATTTATTGAGGGTTCTCCTTTAAAATATGGTAAATCAACTATTTAAAGTAAATTATGCTTAAAAATAGATTCATTCACATTTTAAGCGTCTAAATTTTATTGCATAAATGTAAAAACATTTAAAAAACATGTATAATCCTATTTTAGTTAGTTCTATTCCTTCCTTTAATTAAAACTTCTAGGTGCAAACTACCTTTTAAAATAATAATATTATATTAATAGTGGGCAATGTAAGATTTAGAAGAAACCCGTTGTTGCGTATCGGGTATACCATAGAACATAGTTTCCCCTTTAAAGTAAAATTAATATTTAGTTCGCAAATATTAATAAATATGAAACTTTTTTATTCTTTATTTACCTGGTATGTTACATCCTTCCCCCTTTTGGGAATTCCATCCCCACAATTTTAAAATTGGGCTTGGAAACTTCATTGAAAGTCCCACATCGAAAAAGAGTCATCAAAACCATCACATTAAATGAAAGAAAGAGAAGTACAATGGTCACCTCAGATAATCCATACTAGGATTCCATGTAGGAAAACATGGATATGGAAGAGGGAACAAATGTTCATGTTCTCATGAACAGTGATAGAAATCATGATTAGAATAAAGTTAACAACCAAAAATCCCAAAATTATGATGTTTTAAATTATCTTTGATTATCTAGTAGGAAAAGTAAAACAACAATGTTTTTTTACATTCCTTTGCATAATTTTGAGGAATTAATTTACTATATATAATAAGAACATAAGGATATATACCTACATTCACGTAGAGTTTCATCCATTAATATGTTTCTAACAAAAACTAAACTTTTACCCAAACAATGAGCATTCAAAATGACATAGTCACATCAAAAGCACAAGAATCATCTTTTATAGAATCACATAATCCACAAAAGAATAATTATATATTTCCCTTGTCTTTAGAAATCAACTAAAACCAAATTTGTTAGTGTGAGATCAGATGATACCCCAAAAGGACAATATTTTATAAAAAGAAAAACTACTTTTAATCCCCCAAATTTCTCAAACAAAACCTAAAGATCCAAAAATACCATTCAATAAACAACTATCCATAAAATTATTCAAATGTAACCCAAACTAAGATTGAAACCCAAATATCATAAGGATTTAATTACTTAGTCTACCAAGATAAATCTTAACATTTATCTCCAAATAATATCAGTTACTCATAATGTATCTTATTGAAAAGTAATTAAACTAATCACATATTCTCCAGGATAGGTTAATAATTTTCATAAATAATCCTAATCGTCATATGTCCACAATAAAAACATAGATTCTTCCAAACTATAATTTAATCCATTATTCCACAATTAAAATCCCATAGTATTCTATCATCCTTAGGCATATAGTGTTTTTTCAAAAGAGATAACATCTTCCACAACAAACATTATCAAATAATCATCAAATCATTTTCCTGTACTATGTATATCCATTTAATAAAACATAAGTTCCCAAAATCAACTAATTCTTGTTCCATAAAATCATTTTACTTAAATTTTATGTCATACTGACCAGGGGATTCAAGTAGGCCTGTGGTAGGCAATGCGCCCTTGTCACCCTTCGATTATATGTTCGATTCCCATAACTTTACCAGATACGACGGGTTGTCACCCATCTTATGGGTTGTCCATTTTATAAAACTCAAAAATAACCCTAACATGTTTTATCCTCAATGGTTTCCTTATACCTCTATGTTTCATCCCAATTCATTATGATCTCAACATCTTAATTATTGGAATCTTATATATATTGTAATTTTTTTATTTCACCACCATATGATAAAATAAATTGATCCCCAAAATGAAGAACATCATACCCTAATCATGGTGTCCTTTTGGTTTCATCATCTTCTTGTTCACATAGGTAGAAGGTCCATGCATTGAATCAATGATTTAGAGATCCTTCAAATTCATTTGCTTCCTTCATCCAAATACACCTTGTAGAACATGGGTCCTATGGGAGTTCACAGAAAAATAGTTTTGGAAAATAACCATGTGTGAGATATAATTTCAATACATCTCATAAAAATGATTTCTATAATACAGTCAGAACGAAATTGAGATGAAACATTAAATTAATAGTCCTTATAAAATACCATAGGTATGGTTTGAGACACTATATTTTAAAAGAAAATATAAATAGGTTAAGAAATGGTCTCCTTCTTCATCACCATTTTCAAAATCGTAACATGATTCAAAATCTTGTAACAAGGTAAAATATTTAAAAATTCATAGATAATATTTACCTTTCTTGAAAAAATGAGATTATTTTTAAAATAGGATTTGTTTAAATACAACCCATGATCCACGATTATAATGAGGTATAGTGGAGGTCTTTTATATCCAAATAAACTTATTGTAAGTGAGACTTATGCTATATAGTGTTTCATAATCATTTAAACCTGAATTTGAATTAATTATTGCTTGCAAGTCATCAGGAAGAGATAGGAATGTTGTTTGAGATCCTCCACCTTCCATTTGTAATTGACGTTTCGTGATCTAAAAAAGTTATAAAATAAGGATTTAAGTAAAATAATAGACATATGGACTAACCATGTGCCTAATGAAAATTCATAATCCTAATGTTTCCTAAACTGGCCTTTGATACCAAATATAATGACCCGACCTTAAACATTACATAATATTGAGTTAAGTCAATAATTAACGTTAATGATCTTTTTAAGTTTAGAGATTTATAAAATTAAGACCATAATATTTACATTACATCTCAAAAATTAAAAAATAGTCTCTTCTACTATATCCAATGATTCAAAAAAATAAAAATCCTTAAATAAAACAATATTTATTTTCTTGATATAAATCTTCATGAATACTTCCTTTCTCTTACCATTCCTCACACCCTGTGAAAAAAAATATCAAATTTGGATGAGCATAAAAAGCTCAGTATGGGTTATAAAATAAGGAAAGAAAACATTATCCCATTAATAAATACATATAAAAGAAACCATACTTTTCAATCATAACATACCTCATGAAATCATATGATTTATGAATAACACACAGAAATCATAAATCATAAAGTTAACTTATGGAATCCATATCAAACTTACATTATAGCTATCACAAGTACGTAGGGAGTTACTCTTGGAATACCCATCGCAGTATATTCCCAAATTCTCTTAGTAGAAACATCATGTTTACTTCTGTCATGTTACCCAATGCGTTGGAGAGTTATCTCTGACTCACACACCCTATGTTTATCACAGAACAACCTGTATATGTAAACAATGACCAATAACCATAACATATTCATAACACATAAACAATCATGAAGAAAATACAACATTTCTACATTTCTATCATAATATATTATTTCAAGATATTGATGTAATCAATTCTTTATCAAACCACTTTCAAAAACTATTTGAGACATTTAATAAAGATATTTTTTAATCAAAGTGCCCATACCACTTTGAATATATTAAATGAATTATCATTTGAAAACATTAATTTCCATATAAATAAATCCTAAAAATCGTTTTGATAATATGGACATTAATGAGAAATATTAATAAGAATAAATCATTAAAACATTTAAAATGATATTTAGTTAAAGAGTTTTTATCAAAATGAGATATCCTTGAATTCAAATAATTGAGGAATAAAATTTAATCAGAACATTATAATATCATGAGAATAAAAGGATTCATGATATAATATGGAAAAGGAAAATATATAAACCATATAAGAGTGAATAGGTTCATAACAACAACGATGTTTCAATGGAATTTAAATTGAGATGAAATCCATTATAAAAACTATATCATTAGATTAATGATAAAAAAATTATATAATTACATGTGAAAATTAAAAATACACTCAATATGATTAGATATTCAGTTTAAATCAATCAGAGTACATTCACACATGTTCTTTTTAAGTCAAACCCAATGTCTTAGATTTTTAAATCAATGAATGGAAATTGAGATAAAATTACTCTTATCAAGTTCTTATCGATTACCTGAGAATTTATCAATTGAGTTATTATGTGTATCAAAGTATATCCACATACATGGAAGTGGAAATTACAACATAAATAAATAAATAGTGATTCCACACATAATCATAGCATGACATAATTAATAATTAGAATATTAACCCATGGAATGGAAAATGGGTTAAAAAGTTCCCTTACCTATTTGGTAACTTATGAAAAATAAACCGCATGAAGGTAACTTATGAAAAATAAACCGCATGAAGGAAGGATCATACAATGAAGATTTAAATACTCATAAATTAACGAATATTACTCAAAGAATACAATAATTGGAAGTACATACACCACAGAAAAGGAAATGGTGTCAATATAGCATGAATCCCACATGAATAAAAAGTGAGATGAAAACCCCTAACCATGTTGTAATCAATCGAGTCATATGACCAAAAGTTAATAACCACTAAATTAATCAAATAATACCATTAATATGAACATAATAATGATAATATGTATGAAATGGCAGTACACAATACACCACATGCAATAAATCAGTGGTGTACAAAGGAATTCTCACAAAATTAAACGTAAGATAAGAAATCTCTTACCTCGTGTGTAACATGACCCGTTCGTTCTTTAATCACCTGAATAATAAAATATAGTAAATTTATACTTTCATAAGAACATTTTTCACGTTTATTATTATTTTCATATCACTTATTACCATGTTATAAACATTATACAATCATTTATGTTAATAATGGTCATTTGGTCTATATTTGGTACTTGAGTCCAAAATGGAATTCTTATAATAAAAATTTGTCCTAGTGGTCAATAGTCCATTATCTCCAGAATGATATTCATGATTTAGATATCATATTAATCATATATATCCAGTATATATATGTATTTATAATATTACTTAACATTTAGAGGTATGAAATGAAATGCACCACTCATGGAGACTGTAAGCCGTACGTACGAATGAACGCTACTTTAATTTCGATATCATATTTTAATGGAATTAAAACATAATGATACATAGTTATATTATAAATACAGTATAATATCATATATAATATCATTATCTCCATCTTTTATACATCCCACATATGGAATTAACGAGTCATATCACTTTGAGGGGGTGGTAGTCTGCACTTCCTCAAATGAAATTACCGCGTTTACCCATACTGGAAACCATAAAAGTATGATATAATTGATAAATAATGATTATTAAAGAAAACATAAAAATCATATATGACATATATAAATACAGTTCCATCATATTGTCCACCATGAGAGGTGGTAGGATATATTTGAACAATCATTGTTTCGTGAGGCCGTAGTTCGTCATCCACATAAACATTATGTTCTTTTCCCATTTGATTGAGGTGTGTGTATGTTTAGTTTGAATACATATAATTAAACCATTCTAGGATATTTAGGATATTGGTGTTGTTTTAAAATAAAATAATAAAAAGAGTTTAGGGTATGGAGATGTAAAATAAAAGAAAATAATTTAGGAGAAATGATTACCATTAATTCAGGTAACTTCCTTTGGTTTGAACAAAAAGGACGTCATGAAGTGCCTTATACATAATTAAGGCTTCTAAAAGGAAGATAAGGATCTTGAGTGCTTATTTGGGCAGGGTTTGGACGATCCAAGGGGCTTGAGGGGTGTGAGTAAAGGGTTAGAGGTGAAGGATTTTTATAAGGGAGAGGGGGTCTTTAGGAAAACTTGAATATAATATTTTATAATAAACATATCTTAGGTTTTGAAAGGACAAAAATTAATTAAATTATAAGATTATATGACTAATGGTATAAATAAAATCATCCAATAATGATTGGACTGGTTTAGGATATTATTTTAATCTTTATAATCTTATTGATTAAATCATTTATTAATGAGGTAAACTCAACATCATTATTATTTCATAAATAATTTAATTTATTTGTTTTATAAATTTTTTTAAAAAATATAATGATGTATGAAATAGTTTTATCTTTCAAATTAATATTTATAGTCGAAAAGATAACTTATATTACCCAATGTAAAATTAATTTACTAAAAGATATTTGTTTGTGTCATTTTGGTCTTTACTTTAAATTAATTAATCTTAAGTGTCATTATCACTCCCAAGTGGCTCCATGTGGTCCCAAAAATGACCCAAGGATTTCCATGGTAAACCATGAATCATCCAATAATATTAGGACATGTGTTCGGGTAATTTGGTTTTATTATAATATACTTTTTACCTTGAATTACCCAATTAACCTTTAACCGCGGAAAATAAAAGACAAAAGATACAACTCGACAAAAAAATAATTTTCATATTATTGAACTATATTTTACTTACTAATAACAACATTGTTTTTAAGAATTCATAATTAAACTCACAAAGCAGTAAAATTTCATTTAAAAGAAAAAGTTCGTTTTTTAACTACTACTTAGTGGTTTCACTATTCCTCAAAAATTGAAATTTTTCATAAAAATACCAAAAAGTAAGCCTAAGATATATTTTATATTCATAATTCAAAAAAATTTAATATTTTATAAAATTAAAAACATAGATGTTTCATTAGTTAATTTAAAATTAATTCCCATAGTCAAAAAACAATCGGGTTTTTAAGAAAAAATACCTGTCAAAATATTGACACTTGTTTATGACCAATTTCAAAGTGAAATTTTTTCCACTGACTAGCATTGAATTAAATGGTAAAAATATTATCTAATTAAAATTTAAAACACTTTAAAAATAAAATCTAACCATATAAATGAAATATATTAAAAGGCAGTTTGTAATTAAAATACCGTATTTTTCACTATTCATCAAAAAAATTGATTTTATAAGAAAAACACCAAATTTTACCCAAAGTACATTTTGATGTCTTGATTCTAAAGAAGAATATTATTTTTTTCAAAAGGAACATATAAAAGTGACCAAAATTATATTTAAACAGGTTATCCATTAAAAGGAGGTAAATCAACCTTTTAATGTAAATTATGCATAAAATTAGATTCATTTACATTTTAAGCCTCTTACTTTTATTGGATAAATGTAAAAACATTTAAAAAATATGTATGATCATATTTTAGTTTCTTCTATTCATTCATGTCATTAAAACAGCTAGGCATTAACTACCTTCTCAAATAATAATATTATATTTATAGTGTGCAACGTAAGATTTCGATGAAACCCGTTGTTGCGTATTCGGTACGCCGTAGAACATAGAATCCACTTTAAAGTAAAATTAATATTTAGTTCAAAAATATTAATAAATATGAAACTATTATATTATTTATTTACTTGTGATGTATCAGGCCCGGCCCGCCTAGGCGGCTCGGCCCATTGGGCGGCACAGTTGGCACATTGGATTCAATTGTGCCATCTAATTTTTAATCCGTACGTGACATGAAAAATTAGAAACCGCCGCTTTCATGTTTACTAAAAGTTCCTTAAAAATAGATAAAACATTTATTCTGGGCACACCGGGCCTTATAATCACTTGCCTTTAATTTTTAAAGACACCTAATAATTCCATATAATTATTCAAATACATGGAAAGTCCAATTCATTACTATAGTAAACGGGTTTTTACTTTGTTAATGATTATTGTTCTAAAAAATGAAGTTGAAATTTCCACCTAATTTGGAACGTATCATCCAAAACATGGATTTCATTTTACTAAATTAATTTCAAATAATTAGAATTTTGTTTAAATTTATCCCATAGAAAAAATGAAAAGGAGGGTTACTAATGAATGTTGTTGAGTCTAATTAGGGCCATTAAAGTCCTCAACAACCAATTCAAATATGTCATTTTAGGATGTTTATTCTTCTTCTTTCAACATTACCCCTTTTCATTATTTTACATATACTATAGAGAACAATTTTTTACCATGTTGATTTTTTTATTCCCAAAATGAAATTGACCATATAACATAATTTTGAACTTATGACGAAAAATATAGAATCTTTTTTACCAAATTCAATTCAAATAATTGAAACTTGTTAGAAAAATTTTAAAAATTCACCCTAAGATAATTTTGATATTATTATTTGAAAAATAAATTTTATTTTGTCAAAACAAAGTTATTAATGTTTCAAAATTTCCATTTAAAATTGGTTCACCCTTAAAATGCTGTAAAATAATCTTTCTGAAAAATATATTTTTTTTATGCTTAGAATTATTATTTGTTCTTATCATATTACTATCAAACATATTGGATAAATTTTAACATTATCCCTTTTCATTATTTTACATATACTATTGTAAACAATTTTTTAACTTGGTAAATTTATTAGTTGAAAAAATTAAATTGATCTTACAACATAATTCTGAATTTATGATGAAAAATATAGAATCCATTTTACTAAATTCAATTCAAATAATTGGGGAAATTATTTTTAAAATTTCTTTCATATACAAAATGAAAAAGGGGGTTTTTAATGTGGAATATTAAATGCTTTGAAATGTTTTATATATACAATTTCCATTTGAAATTGATTCCAATGAACATATTATATTTATTAATGTATAATTTAACTAATATCACATTGAAAAAATATATAATTTAAAATTGTAAATTGATTTTAATATAAAAAAATTTTAGATAAAATGATCTACTATTCAATATACATCAATAAATGTAACATGTTACAAAAACACCAAAATTTCACCCAAAGAAAATTTGAATATTACTATTTCAAGAATATATTTTATTTTTTCAAAATAAATATATTAATGCTTACAAATTTACATTTAAAATACGTTCATCATCAAAATGATGTAAAATTGCCTTTAAGAAAAATAAATTTCTGTATGCTTAAAATTTTTATTTGTTCTTTTCTTAATCATATCAGACATATTAGTTATATTTTAAAAAAATTACTGAATATATAACATATAAATTTCATTCATATATCTAACTATTAGTCATTAATTTAAATTATTGTGATTAAAAGCCATTGTGGTAATGAAAATAGTTCTTTATAAAAACACGATGTTTATATTTAATTATTTTTTATTATTATTTATAATTAATTGGTAAACATTTATTTAATTTTATAAACATTTTTGAAATATTTTTTGATAATTTATTTAATCTCATTCATTACCTCCATTACAATGGCTGGGTGATAACCGTCAGATTTAAATATTATTATTTAATTGTTTGTGTAATCATGATGTGTTGTATCATGTTTTATATTGAGTTTAGTGTTTACTTCTTAAATTTTGGGATGTTACGTTCCAACCAATTTAAAATTTTATTCCTCACAATTTGACTCGGGATGATAAAATTAGGGGTTTTGATTTTAAAAAATAATATTTTTTGAAACACCACATCAAAAAAAGGATCGATAAAACATGCATTAAAAGAGAGAATGTAATGGTCTAAGGACACATCTGCTATAAAATACTAGGATTTTCTATTGGAAAACATGTACATATAATATAATATCTAAATCCCAAGGAATGATAGTGAGTGAAAGAAAACATGGTTCTATTAATATTAACAATAAGAAAACTGTACATTTATGTTAGATAGAAAGAACATTGATTTCTAGATATGAAATGTAATGGGGTATCATTTTTTGAAATAATTTTTCGTTAGATGAGGAGTGATTTAATGTCCTAGTTTCAGAACATAAAAAAATATACTTACCTGAAAAATATAATTGCGACATCATCTTCTCTCTAAATTATTAGTATTCAAGATGAATTTTTATTCCTAACGAATCAGAATTAACTTCTACAGGTCACAACATCTCTAAAATTATAACTATATAATCCTTTTTATAAGTAATTATTAAAAACAAAAATAGATAGTATAAGTTAATGTAATTTTTAAATAATAATAACCATTTATATGATAGAAAACTACTTTATTCACCAAAATTATATAATGATACACAATGTCCAATAAAAATTATCCTACAAATAACTATCCTCCAAATTCCACAAAATATTCCTAACTAAAATTGAAATGAAAATATAAAAAGGATTTTATCATATAGTTTTCATTATAAATTTAATATTTATATTCAAATAACATAAATTAATCTTGAGGTCTCATAGAAAAAAATAATTTCCCTAATAATCTCAATTTATACTAATTATTTCTATAAATAACAAGAATCACTGTAAATCAAATATTTTCACAAAATAAACACATCCTTTAATATTTAAAATATTGTAAAATATTATTCTTTTTACCATAATGATAAAAGGATCCCATAATAGAAAACATCTTCTGAGATAACATTGATCACATAATATACAAATAAATTTTTACTTCATTTTTTGTCATTAAGATATAACATATGATACCAAAATAAACTTAATTTTCATTGATCAAATCATTTACATAAAAAATAAAAATATAAAACTAATCAAGACAAAACATAGGAAAATGGTAGGAGATACACCCTTGTCTCCCTTCGGTGGTGGGTTTGATCGCCATGGCCCTATCAGATGTGATGGGGTGTCACCCATCTTGCTAGTTTTCCTTTTTCTAAAACTATTTTAATATAATAATTATAAAAATCTATAAATTTCATAAAAATTTTAAGTAATCACAATAATATATTAAACCTCAAATTTTATATCATGCTTTTATTTTTTCATCCAATATAGTATAAACCCATCATTACCTCAAATTAAGACAACATATCAACTAAAAATAATTCCAACTCATCCAAGTTATGTCCACCAAAAGTACATTCATTGTTCTTAGAATAATTTTTTTCATATGAGAGTCTTATGTGATACATGTACCATAAAAGTTATCATATTTGTTTTAATTTTATAAGGTATAGATTCCATCTAACACATGATTTCAAAAGTTATTAAAATGGAAAATAATATAGAAATTCCGTCGTATTTCCATGATTCAAGTTATTTTTATAAATACCACTATCATAATTATGAAAAATTAATACATAAACACCTAATTTACTCAACATCAATCTAAAACCATTATCCATGATTCATCATCTCATTCCCTAATACTTAATTCTTACAATAATATATGTGAATTATAACATTAATATTAATCTATATGAACCTCAAAAAAAATTTCATAGATGGAACACATAAAAATAATTCATAACATAAATCTAGAAATAAGGATTTTGTTGATTTCCCCTTTATTATAAAGTAAAATTCCATGTACTAGGTGAATGGTATCCTTTAAATATAGTTGGTAATGTTTGGATTTCTGAATCTAATGAAAAATATATCATGAACTATAAATTTTAAGAGAACATAAAAAGATTTATAAAAGTCACAAAATTTAATGTAGGTACTTTTAATACTCATAAAGATGAAAGAGTCCTGTGAATGTGTTATATAAAAAATAGTTATAATCAAAACATATGAACGAGCTATGAAGGTCATGAAATATCCCTTTCTTTAAATCTTGATAAATGATCCTTAATTTGCAGAAAAGAGTATCCTTAAAACATGAAGAATGGGAATCTTACATTTAAATATAATACTATTAAAAATTATATATTAAATTATTATTAAACTATATTATACCAAAATGTACAACCTTAATAAATCTAATCTCCAAAAATATAATTAATCTACAATAAATTCACCACATTAGACAACTAATTTTGTATATAAGAATTTTATTTTGTATTCATACTTAAACTTTTAAACCCATGATGATATGTATAAATCATTATAAAATCCTACAAGGAAACACCCTAATCACAAAAGTTTTCTAAACCCAACCCAGATGTAGAGACCCAAATCTTGACGTACATGGACAGTAATTACTTTTTTAGAATAATTAATACATAACAAAAACCAAACCTCAAGGATCGTAATAGTTTAGTGTCTTCGGAAACTCAAAACATAATCTTATAATCATGGTGAAATATCTTCAACATCTCCCAAAAAGTTGTTCCCCTTTTGTTTTCTTAACTGAAACCTTTATTTATATCCCGGGGAAATGAAAACATATAAAGGGTGACCACAAATTCTCAGTAAGGGTAAACATAGAGAACATAAAACAATCCATGTACATTTGAACGTAAAAACACGAGCATATAATCTAAACATCAAAATCATGAGCAATGACAAAAAACATTGTAGTACATAAGGAATAGATCATAAAATAAAATTTATCATGATAAAATAGGATAGGAATAAAACATTTTATTGTGGAAAAACATTAAGCACAAGATATGATTTCCATGGTGTCCATGGAATTGCTTCCAAGACTGTCTTAGTGGACAAAGTCCCTTACTAAAACGGGTTTACTTGCGGTTCTAGTCCGGTATTACTGAACCAGACTTACATTCTGTTCTAGACATGCCTGCCTCATGAGATATAAATATTTACCCAATGCATTGGAGGGAGATATAGGTCCCACCCATCTCATAATAAAACCATTCATACTTGTGCCACAAAATAAACATAAAAAATTCATCATAACCCAAATAATAAAACGGGTTTCATAAACATAATCCATTCATCACATAATCAATATAAAACCAATGGATATAATTTCATCATAAGAAAAGTGAAACAATTTAAATCATAGGGATATTATATTTGAAACATTCACATATGTAATAATGTCATCTTAGATGGAAAATGGTTTTGATAAAACACTTGAAATGAATTCTTGAGGAAATATACTTTCTTTTCAAAATAATATTCTTTTCACAAAATGCCATGATATTTTAAAAGAAAAGGACTTTTGTTGATAATAATCATGAAATATTGTAAAGTAATAATTATGAAAATTAGGCTTTATGAAACTGTAAAAATCAGTTCATGTCGTATAAGTTAAAAAAACATTCTCCTCGTACTTTTATCGGAAAAATCAAAAAGTTCCTTGTATGGTAAAAAAAGAAAGATTCCTTCCATAACACATGGTAAAATTATAAAATGGGTAAAAAGGAATTTAAAAATACATGAAACCATTTTTATAAAATAGGGAGAATGATGATAAATGTAACCCCATAAAATACTTACGAATAAACAATCTCAGATAAAAACGAGATTGGAAAAGTTATCCCTTACCTTATGTCTGGTATGCTTCATATGTATCCAAAAATCATGTATTATTATTCTAATAATGTCATTGACTTATTATAGAATCATATTCCTTATTATGATATCATATATGGTTCACTTTTGACTTTATATTACACGTTCTTTTGTAAATTCCATGTTAAAGAAACGTTTTGGGTAAAATCGTTTCATTTACCATCAATGTTTTGACTTGTAATTATACATATGATTACATAGATCATGATTAATTAATTCCATAATATTATCCCTGATTTATATATAATATATATTCAAAATATATAGATATATAATAGATCGATAAATGGAAATAAATACACCATTCATGGAAACGGTAGGTCGTACGTACGCATGAACGATATTTTCGTTTCCTTATTAAATTTAATAGTTATAATTAAATAAAATATACATAAACTATGTATATTTAATATTTCATATATTTCATTATTACTTATTATATATACATTATAATCATTCATGTATTTTTAACATGGAAAATGAATCTCATCACGTCATGGAGATGGTAATCCGTACGTACGCACGAGCGATGATATCATTCCCATATTTATTGAATGGAATTAGAGTGGATGATATAATATCGTAGAATAAGTATGATTTTATAAAAATCATATATAGTTATTTTTTACACCATTTTACCCGTCCAATTAAGGTGGTGGTGGAAAACAGATTAAGCCATAGTGTGGAGACAGTATTTTTTACGTACACACACGCGGTGATTTAATTTTCCGTAGGATGGATCGAAGGTGAAATGGGGTTGTTTAATATTTATAATAACATACCAGTTTATTAGTGATACTAATTTAATTACAATATAATGATACAAATATTGAAGAATAAGTTGAAAAAGAAAGAAATTTGAATGAATCAGGAGAAGAGATTTCCTCTTCCTCGGCACACCTCCATTAAACATTTTCGTATGGCACTAGAGTTGGTATTTTGAGAAGACAAAAACCACTATGATATAACTAGAGTGGTTTATAAGAGTAATTTTCAAGGGTTTGACGAGCTTCAGGGCTCAAAAGGGTTTGAAGAGAAGAGGTAAGGGTTCCCTTTTTATAAGGGAGGAGAGGGGCACCTTTGGTAACAAAAGAAATATTAATTTATAATAAATACAACATCACATAAAAACATTAAAAAATAACTCAAATCAAGATATTAGATGATATAGGGTTGTAATCTCATCTACCAATAAGATTTAGACATGTTGAGAATTTATTTTAAACATTATCAACTTGATTTACCCTTATTTAATATAATTTATTTTATTTGTGGTAATACGATTATAATTTTTAAATTGTTATAAAAAATTACTTATGTGTTTTGATTTGTCCATAATTGGCTAAATTATGATATTTTAGACCATATAAATTTAAATTTATAATTTTTAAATAATTTTGTGATTTTTAAAAAAATTTATAATATGTTATTTTTTTAAAATAACAATAGTGTCAATTTTGACATTAGTCATTTATTTTAATTTAAATAAAATCCAATTAGAGGATATATTCTAACAAAAATATATAATAGATTTAAAACATGTCCAATTATTGTAGAAAATTATTGGATCACATTAAATAGTTCATATAATATTTATTTTAATATTTTTAAAACCATTTATTTTGTATATCTCTTAATAAAATAATTATTACATCATTTTTTGTATAATTATTTAATATACATATTTGTTGCATAAAAATTAAAAATAAAATCCTATGATGAAGATAAATCTCAAATATTTTATAATAATAATTTTACTCGAATTTATCATCTAAAAATGAAATCTTTTAAATTGTTATATTTATTAAATTATGAAGGTGACATCATTGGAATCATTTAAAATAAAATAATATAAGTGTCATAATTGCCTTAATAAGGATCCAAATGGTCCAGAATTCGACCATTGGATGACTAGGGTTTATAGATACACTACCAATAAGTTTTTTTAAGATTTTTGGGCCTTTTGATATGTATTACTATTTTAATAAAAACAATATTATTGATTTTTCACTAAATAAATAATTTCTACATCATTAATGTATAAGATAATAAAGTAATTAAATAAATCTTAAAAATTACAAATAAATTAACATGATAATTAAAAAAAATTTCTTCTTTAAAATAAGTATTTATTACCGAATTTATATTTTGTATAATCTTATATTAAAAATACATTAATTATTAAAGTTTGAGTGAGACATATTTCACATTACTTTATATAAAATAAACTAATGGTCATAATCAAATATAAGTTGGTTCCATTAGATTCCATTTCAACCCAAGTATGATTTAGGGCAAAATATAATCATCCAATGATATTAAGACACGTGTTAGGGTAATTTTATAATATTATATTTACCCTTAATTACCTGATTTACCGTTAACTATTGTAAATAAAATATCCCGTCATTACTATTCATAATGCCGATAAATAAAAATTAGCATATTAACATAATTTATACCTACTGATTCCAAATATTGAAACCATTATTCCTAATTAAAATCATATAAGTTATAGAAATTGATTTAAAATTAATATCATTTGTCAAAAAATGAGTTTTAAAAGTTAAAACATTGCACAATATTGAAATGATTTAACCTATATATTCAATGTAAAATCAATGCTAAGGACATACGTTATATTAAATGGTTAAAATCTATTCTATTTATAATTTAAAACCATTAAATATTATAATTTAACCATATAAATTATTATGATGAAAAAAGTTGTTTTTAATTAAACTAAAGCGTGTTTTTACTATTCATTAAAATATGAAAGTTCTCAGAATAATATGAAAAATTAATCAAAAGTAAATTTTTATATCCTTATTCCAAAGAAGAATTTTATTTTGACAAATTGATATTATAATAATGTCAAAAACTATATTTATAGTTGGTGCGGCATCAAAAGGCAGCAATATTGCATTTTTTTTAAAATATTTATATTACACGAAAAATTTATTTTGTTATTATACCATGTTCTAGAAAATGTGTAAGATTAATAATAATGTTATAAAATTCAAAATTAAGTTTATACTATTCATAACAGCTAGTTCATAATAATATTATAATAATATATTGTTGTTTAGTGAAACCTGATATTGCGTACAACACATGATATCGAGGAAGGCCGTGATTGCATGTAATGAAAGCCAAGTCAGGGTTGCGTGTAGTGAATGACTCCCTTGTTGTTGAATATAACAAAATCCAACAATATTTCATTTACATAATGAATATATATATATATATATATATATTCAATGTTGCGTAGAATAACTACTATCAAACAAATTTGAAGTTGTGTATAACACGATCCAAGATTCGTGTTGCGTATACTGCAAGATAATATGGTGTTGCGTATAGTACATGATAATATTAGTGTAGCATACAATAGAAGATATGAAATAAATTAAAAATAATATAAATTATAATATCTCGATTTGTTACATTCTACCCCCCTTAAAATAAATTTCACCCTCGAAATTCGTCAGGGTTATAAATGGTTTATTACATGAGAGTTATATTAATAGAAACCCACATCAAAAAAAGGAATACAAAACCATATCTTTGTACTCAACATTGTGACTTGTTTGGATTATCTCCTAGACATAGGTATCATGCATCATTTATATATATGTATGTGTACTTCCGTTTTTTATTGTTAGTCTTCCGTTGTTTATCGTTTACTCTTGTATGGATGGTTATGGTTTCTACGGTTATCTATTTGTTTTTCATCTGCTGTGTACTCTTCCAATGAGGGCATAGTTTCCCCACTATCACACTCAAGGCCCTCGCTGCTAGTCGGCAGCCTCTGGCATTTGAGGAAATGCGCATGTGGCCATGTGACCAACCGGGTACAGGGCACCTCTTGGTGGCTTCCAGAACCGGGATGTTAAAGAGTTGTATCAGAGAGGATTCTTTTCTTGTGATTTACTGTTTGAAGGGTTTAGCCAGGGACAGGATAGATTCGGTACTTGGTAATAAGTTGTGCCCATGAGTAGCTAAACTGTGTACAGTGAAAAGCCATACAACCTAGATTATTGCAGTTTTCTGATTTTGATATTTTACTATTGATATGATTTCACCTAGAGTGATTCACATTCCTTGTGTTGTTATAGTCATTGATAATGTAGTTTTATTTCTATCGAACCCGATGAGATGAAGGTATTCCATCTCATGCATCATATACACACTTGTTAGAAATCACATGCCATGCATTCTTGATATGCCATCTGGGGTGCAATAATAATTGCATGTTGTTGTGATAGACATTGTGTTGTTTATGCTTGCTATTGTGATAAATGTTTTGATAGTATCTATGATGTTTGATATAGGACTGTTTGTAATGTACTTTTCTTAAATGAATGCCAAATTTTGGGTCATGAGGTGTTATGGGCCCTCTTGAATAGGAAATTGGTGAATTGTTGACATTGTTTTCATTATATATGACTATATTGGATTCGGAGCATTGATTCGTGGGGATTATGGGCCCTCACGAATCAGAATTTGGCACCTTCATGCTCCTTTTTCAGTGTTTTCTGGCCTTTAGTGCAGTTTCAGAGCTACTGCCTGGAAAAACCAAGATTACACGGCATGTACATTATATATACACACTGTGTAATTTTGAACCGTGTCACTGACTGTGTGAGCAGAAAAACGGGTTGTGAAGAATCACTAGGAACACGTCGTGTATCATAGGTACACACTGTGTAGTAGTAAGCTGTGTACCTGGCCGTGTCACAAACAAAACGGGTCGAGGAAGCTCGTGTCATACATGCCGTGTTTTGTATGAACATGTCATGTATCCTTGTTCTCAGTACCCGGCTGTGCCACGGACAACACGAGACAATGTTCTCTCCTTCTATACACACCGTGATTGTTTGGAACACGTTGTGTAAGGGTTAGTCGTGTACTTGGCCGTGTCTCCAACAACACAGGTCAGTAAAAGCCTTCATGTACATGTCGTGTTTGTTCGGAATTTGCCGTGTAGTCTCAGCCATGTAATCAGCCGTGTAACTAACAACACGGGTTGTGGAAACCTTGTCTACTACACGCTGTGTCCATAAAGAACATTCCGTGTAGTCCTAGTTTAAGAAGATCGTGTGGGATAGCCGTGCAAGGAGACACAATCAGGGGAAAAGAGTTATGTACACACCGTGTAGTGTTTATACACACCATGTAGTCACGTTTTGTAAAACATGAATGTTTCTTTCTCTCGTATCTGTTTTTTACTCATTTTTTCTATGTCCTTGTTTTTCTAATCTAGGGTATGCTTATGATCATTCAGAGTTATGCCTCCAAGACGTCCTCCGGTTGTACGTCAGTTGTAGGATAGTGATCAGACGCCGGATATGGCTGATCAGGGAGTTCATGCCGATCCTCCAGTCGGGCCAGCCTTGGCACCAACTGTTATACCAGTTGAAGGCGCTAATGTGCAGTTCGGGGAAGGATTTATAAGGATGATGAAAACTTTTGAGAGAGCACCACCTCCTGCCACGTCAATGGAATACTTGGCACAGGTTTTCCAACAGCACCATCCTTCTACTTTCTCGAGGGAAGGAGGACCATAGGCTGTAGAGTCAGGGCTGGAATCCCTGCTGACAATCATTGAGCATCTAGAAACACCTTCATAGAGGAAAGTTAATATCGCTACCTATATGTTACGAGACTCCTCCATGATCTGGTGGGACGTGATCTCACAGGTGGGTCATCATCAGGTTATGGCATGGGAGGAGTTCCAGTGCATTTTTTTCAACTACTTCTACCCAGAGAACCTGAGGGCTGATCGAGCCTAAGAGTTAATGAGTCTATAGTAGGGTAATCTTTATGTAATGGAGTATTCCTCTCGTTTCACTAAGCTGCATCATTTCACACCCCTCCAGGATGGAAATGGGGTGTTCTTAGTAAGGAAGTTTGAGGATGGTCTCAGGAGGGAGATCCTCTTGCAAGTGAATATCTTCTAGTTGACTTCCATCACTTCCATCGTCAACCAGACACTGATTGCAGAGCGCAATCTGAGAGACTACAGAGCTGCGAGCCTGGGCGGTTCTGCTTCGAAATCTAGTGTTCCACCAGTTGATAGTAAGAAGTGTCGTAGGGAGTCTACGTGTGGTGATCTGGGGAGGGGAGATACATCTTCATGTCACCAGGTAGTATGCCACCAGTGTGGAAGGGCAGGGAACACGAGGACTCCATGCCAGAGAGACCTAGTGGAGTTCCGATCTTACAGCAAGATGGGTCACCTTCAGCCCTTTTTCCAGGTTTTCTCACTAGTATCTGGTGATGGGGGTTCTTCCATGACTCCTCGTTCAGGAGAAGCACCACCGATTTCTCACCAGTCGGAGAGCTTGAGTTCTTCCAAGCGTTCAGGCCAAGGTGGAGGTCGAGGCCGTGGCTGTCAGTCACTGGTCCTTCAGTTCCATCAGTGAGGATCAGCTCAGAGTGGCCAGGAAGGGTCATAGGGCCGCGAGGTAGGCCAGACTTTTGTGATGGAGCAGACCTATCAGGAGCAGGATCCCAGAACTTCTACAGTTCGAGGTATGATTTTAGTATCCTCAGTTTTATCTTCAGCTCTTTTCGATATTGGTGATATATATATATATATATATATATATCTTTGTTGTTGTTGTGGAGATCCTTGGGCTCATTATCCTTTCTTCTGCCGACTTGTTGACACCTGACACACCTTTTGGAATGAGGGCATATAGTGTACGTCAGTGTAGAGAGTTCCCTCTCGTGGTTGCATGGTATCGTTTCTTATGGTATCTCTATGTCCTAGCTATGAAATTCTATTATTTCATTATCGAGATGGACTGTTTGGTTCTCTTCCAGGCAGTCATCGACTTTTATCGCTGTAGGGTGAGTTTCATATCACCATAGTGTGATTCTTTTCTTCATAGAGTCGAATGGGATGTTCTGGCGAGTCAAGCAGGACTCGAGCATCATGGGCTAGGAAGGGTGATGGCCGATATTTATAGTATTCATCTAGATGACCAGGGGACTTCACAGTTATACATTCCTCCTGTGGTGGATCATTTCATGGTTTTCTTTCTAGAAGTCTTTTCAGGTTTGCCTCCAGAGCTTGAGGTGGACTTCTCTATTGAGCTTTTGCTAGAAGCAGAACCAGTGTCCATTCCTCCCTATTGGGTGGCTACTCCTGAGTTAAACGAACTCAAGAAGTAGTTGGAGGAGTTACAGGAAAAGTGTATCATCCGACCCAGTACTTCTCTTTGTGGTTGACCTGTCCTGTTTGCGAAGAAGGAAGACGGTACCCTTAGGCTCTTCGTGGATTATCGGAAGCTCAACCTGTTTATGGTCGAGTATAGATATCCCTTGCTGAGGATTGATGATCTCTTCGATCATCTTCGATGAGCCCGGGTGTTCTCGAAGATCGATTTGAGGTCTGGTTATCATCAGTTGCACATTAGACAATCATATATACCTCTAACAGCCTTCCGAAGCAGGTATGGTCTCTATGAGTATACAGTTATGTCGTTCGGTCTCATGAATGCTCCAGTGGTTTTCATGGAACTAATGAAGCAAGTGTTCCATCCTGTCATGGATTACTTCATCATGGTCTTCGTGGATGATATCATGGTGTCCTCTCACAGTCGACACAACCATGATAAACATCATGAGATCATTCTGAGTACACTGAAAGCGAATCGACTTTATACAAACACTAGAAGTGCCACTTTTGGATGGATCAAATTCACTTCTTGGGTCATGTCATCTCATATGCAGAAGTATCTGTGGACCCAAAGAAAGTGGGAGTTGTAGTTTTCTTAGTGCATCCAAAGAATGTTTTTAGGTAAGGAGTTTCCTAGGGATTACTTGATACTACAGACGCTTCATTCAGGACTTTTCACGCCTAGTAGCACCAATGACAGGTCTGACCAAGAAGGGGGTGAAGTAATTATGGTCAGCTCTTTATGAGTCATCCTTTTAGGAGATGAAGGGAAGGTTGACGTCAGCACCGATACTTGTCTTTCCAAATACAGGCAAGAGGTATACTTTTTATTGTGATGCTTTAGGTATCAGGCTAGGCGTTGTTCTTAATCAAGGAGATTGAGTCATTGCATACAGTTCTCGTCAGTTGAGGCCACATTAGAGGAACTACCCGATGCACGATCTAGAGTTTGCATCTGTTGTTCATGCCTTGCACTATTAGAGACATTACCTTCTGGGAGAACACATTGTGTTTTTCACCACCCAAAAGAGTGTCAAGTACATATTCACTCACCATGATCTGAATTTGAGATAGCGCAGGTGGGTCAAGTATCTTCAGTCTTGTGATTTTGAGCATGCCTATACGCTGGGAAATGGCAACGTAGTGTCAGATGCGTTGAGCAGGAGAACTTGGATTCAGGCAGTTCAGGAGGCCAGCTGTGAGTGCCTACTTATGGCTCTATTTTCTGAGATGCATCTGGAGTAGCACGACAGACAGGGACATACTAACCTATCTTATGTAGCTGTTACCTCTACACTTATTGATCGAGTATGGATGTGGCATATATCATACTCAGAATGATTATTCATATGGGAGAGTGTGTCCGGAAAGTACCATCTTCATAGATGGACAGTGGGCGAGGATGAGATCTTACATTTCTAGGGATGATATGGGTGCTAGTAGACATACGCAAGGAGCTGATATGTGACTTTCATTCCTCAGTTTGGGCTGTTCATCCTAGCGTCACCAAGATGTATCGGGATCTTTATCGCCAGTACTGGTGGCCAGGTATGAAGAGGAATGTTTTTGGTTTCGTCTTGAGGTGTTCTACTTGTCAGCTGATGAAGGTGGAGCATCAATGACAAGCAGTACTTTTACAGCAGTTTCCCATTCCGGAGTGGAAGTGGAACAATTTTGTGATGGACTTCGTGACCGGATTTCCTTGGTCTCCTCGAGGGAACGATGATGTTTGGGTTGTCGTCAACTGGATTACAAAGGTTGCTCACTTCATACCGATCAAGGAGACCTTCAGTGTTCATGATCTGGGATGACATTACATCAAAGAGATTGTGTGTCTATATGGAGTTCCTCACACCGTTGTTTCAAACAGGGGTGCATGCTTTACTTCTTGGTTCAATCAGGGACTTCATAGTGCTTTGGGTACACATGTACTTATGAGTAGAACAAACCATCCCCAGACAGATGGCATGTCCGAGCGTACGATCCAGGTGCCTTCGTATATGCTCCAAACATGCATTATAGACTTTTGAGGTTATTGAGAGAAGCATATCCCACTTGTGGTGTTCGCCTACAACAACTGTTTTCAGGAAACTATTCAGATGGAACCTTATGAGGCTTTGTAAAGTAGGCCATGCCGATCACCATTATGCTGGCTGGAGGCTAGAGGAGCATCTTTACTGAGACATCATCTTGTTCAAGATACCTTAGAGCAGATACTGTTGATTCGGAAGAGTATGGCTACAGAAAATTTTCTATAGAAATCATATGCTGATCAACGGAGACGACCAATGGAGTTCGAGGTCGGGGATCAGGATTTCATGAATGTCGCACCGAGGTTGGGACATAAGAGTATTTGGAGATAGTGTAAGCTTTTACCGCGGTATGTCGGGCCGTTTGAGGTATTGGAGAGAGTTGGGATGGTTTCCTATCAGTTGTAGTTACCTCAGAGGTACCGAGCCATTTACGATGTCTCCCACATCTCTCAGGTTTGATGTAACTTTTCAGACTCATATCATGTCTTTCATCCCAAGGATGTTGAGCTCGAAGCAGATGCATTGTTTGAGAAGCATCCTATCTGGATTTTTGATCGCAGTAAGAAGGTTCTCTGTGGGAATTCTATTCCTCTAATACAGGTGCTAAGAAAGCACGAGCGAGTAAATAACGATACTTGGGGAAGAGAGGCCAATGTACGATAATAGTTACTGGAGCTATTCGGGGTTTCTTCTTCTACACCTCACTAGGGAAATTCTGAGATGAATTTATTTAATGGGGGAAGTTTGTAAGAAACTGGATCTTCATTTTCAAGTATGTCATTCCTTTCCTAGTGTTTTTGAGAAACGAGGTGTTTCTGGAAAAATTTGAAGTAAACGCCGTGTACTCCATTGCAGCGCCAGGCCACATGCTGGCCGTGTCTGGGCCACACACACAGTGTGTAGGGGTGAAGTGGAGGCCGCACAAAGCGGGTTACGGAAAACTGGAGTACACGCCATTTACTCAAGAAGTTCACGCAGTGTATTTTTTTTTCTTTAAACACTGAGGGATCACACATGATGGACAGAACACCTTTTTTCTCGAATTCATTCGTCCGAGAGAAGCCGTATTGCCACAGATATTCTCCGAGCTCTCATGCCTCCATCAACGTTATTCAAATCAACCGTTGTCGATTGCGTTGGAACCGCAACGGTAAGCTTTTCCTTCTGCCAGAGCTTTGTCTTCAAATTCCTCCTCTTCCTCAGGATATCGTTGGTTGAGCATTTTGGATGTTTTCTCAGATCTTCAGCATTCTATGGAGAATCAATAATAATGGTTCACTTATATCAATCTCCTAGCAATGAGGTAGGTGGTTTTTCATTTATGTAGGATGACGTTGAATATTATGTGCAATTTCCACCAATAAACATGAACGGGGTATTGTGTGGTTACTATTTTAGCCCTGTTGTTTTCCTTCTTTTCTTGTATGCCTGAGTAGAGGTATTTGTTTGTAAATATAATAATTTCTACTTTGTTCTGGATGTTTTGGCATACTTTGTTACTTGTTCGGCGTTTTTCCAGTTTCCATGCCAAGTTATAGGATAGTGGTACTATTGTACCATTATGCTGTTGTTCCTTAGAATAATAACCAAGTATTTTTTGAGGATTAATTGGGCCAATACACGCACTATGCATGTTTGTTTTACACAGGGCTGTGAGAACCGAGTGTAGTGGACCATAGGGAAAAGGGACGTAAGGGCTTATCCAGAGTGTCTTTAATTTACGATGTGAGGCCATAGGGGGAATTTACGTTGTGTGATTCCTCAAAGAGTCTGTAGTTCCTCGATGCAAGCCACATGGGGAATTAGATGTTGAGTGCTTCCCCAGATAGCCTTTAGTACGATACCAAACAATAGGGGGAATTGACGGCGAGTCCTTCCTCAGAGAGTCTATTCTTTAGTTGAACTAGAGGGGGGAGATTATGTGTGCTTCCTTGAGGGTTTATAGTGCTTTTAGGTGGAACCATAAGGGTTAGACTGTGAGAACAACCCAGGGGGTTACCTATTGTTCTTCATGTTGATTAGCTGTTACTTTTGTACTTTACAAGCGAGACACTATGGATTGTAGCTTATGTGTGCTTTCATGTTTACTGCTTCCTGTATTTTACTACCATGTATTCACTGACTGTTAGGCACATATTTTTGGGTGGTAGCCTACTGGGATCCTGTCTCACACCCTGTTTGGGAAATTCTTTTGGGCCCAAACAGATTACATTGTTCCAGGTATAGATAAGGGCAAGCTCCCTTCTTCTTCAGTTACCTAACTTGTTGTGGAGCTGGAGAGCATGGGACCAAGCTATGGCTTGCGATGCTGATGAGTTTAACTGTTTTCTTTTTCAATTTGGTTTAGATTTCTATTCATCATTGTGACTTGTTTGGCTGCTTTTCTAGACATATGTATCTTTCATCATTTATATATAGGTATGTGTGATTCAGTTGTTTTCTATTAGTCTTCTTCTGTTTATCATTTACTCTTGTATGGATGGTTATGGTTTCTACTGTTATCTATTTGTCTTTCTTCCACTTTGTACTCTACCAATGAGGGAATAGTTTCCCCACTATCACACCCAAGGTCCTCGCTGCTAGTCGGCAGCCTCTGGCATTTGGGGAAATATGCTTGAGGCCATCTAACCAACCGGGTACGGGGCGCCATTTTTTTGGCTTCAGGAACCTTGACGTTACAACACCATTGGGATATGCTATAAATGTTTGTTAAATATATATTATATCCTAAAATATGGATTCCTCAGATGACAGCTGTATATTTGTTTTCAAAATTTTAGGTAGTTTTTTTATTTGAGCTGAAATAGAGTCGTTTGGGTCAATTGTGGTGTTTATAAAAACTATATTCCTAAATATAGCTTGGGATGTTTTTATTGATTAGGCTGTAAAGTAGTGTGAAAAACACTAATTTGGTTTGGTCAAACCCGTTGGATTTACCTTTATGTGAAACTACACTTTGTCCTAGTGGAAGCGAACAATCTAGTTTCAATAACCATATCTTCAAGCGAAGAAGTAATCATATCATCCTTTCCCTAGAATTAAGAACAATAATATGGTTAGGGTGATTCTATAGTAATTTCCCAAATCTGGTTTATGATAGATAATACGAGTAATAAGAATTATTCATATAATTACATATAAAAGTGTTACCTAATTATTGATTTAAGGATTCATTAGGATTGTGCCACCCATACCTAAACCGCCTACCCTAGCAGATTAGTTGTTCATGATAAAAAATGAATATTGATGTAGATAAATTGTTATATGTCACGAAATATTTATCAAACAAAATTGATTTATTAAATAAACTATTTAATTTTTTTAAATCATTCAACAGAATTAAATTAATGAAGTAATAAAAGAGGACAATAAATTTTTTAGACTGAGAGATGAATTTTGAGTGGAATTATAAATTAATTATAAAATAGGAAATCCACAAGCAGTGGAAGATGAAAGGAATCCATAAGTTAAATAAAAAAGCATATAAAACTGGGGAAATTAGTTCTACAATGTGATGATATGTGGCCATAAGGGAAATAAAGAAATGTGAGGTTTCCACTAATTATGCATCGGTAACGGAATATTAAATACCCAAACATATCGTGACATGTATATGTTTTACTTCATGAGGTTCCATTTAAAGAATTATCCAAGGAAACATTAAAAATGTGTAAAGGAAATTCATTTTATGTACTATGATTTGAAAAGATAAATGTAAATAATGTATCTTATGGATTTTAGATCTTGAGTCTTCAGTGGGTTCAAAATTAAAACCATTCATTTTTAGTAAGGAATTAAAATGGTGTATTTCAATGGCCTGGAGGATTCATGAATTAAACTAATTTCATGGGTTGGACTTTAGACTAAATGTGTTCTATTCAGAAATGTATTCATGTTGTTAATAGGTTACATGATATATAATATATGAAATTTTTTTAATTATAGGACCTCATATTTTGAAAATAGAATAAAAAATTCCAATAAAAAGCCATTGAATTATTGAATAAATCATGAATAGGTATAAAATAAAAGATTATAATAAATTTAAATTTATTCATCATATCAAATTATACCACACATGAACAATTTTGTTTCCTCAATAAAAATAAATCTTTGTGAGGACTCTTGATGAAATTTTTTTCATCATGAAATTTGATTTACAAACAACTATAATAAAATTGAGTGTTAGTTGAAAAATATATTACTCTAGAATAACACCTTTATAGAAAATTAATTCTTCCTGATGGTTATCTATTTAGAAATCCAACCATCTTTTATTATAATTTCATTATTATTCCATATAAGTTATACACAGATTCAATTTTACCTCAACATGAGTTTTTACCCATTATACAATGTAAAATGAGTCTACTTTACATCACATTTTTTAAATACATGTTCCTAAACATATCCTTTCAGTGGGACTAACATCTCCACTACATAATGAAAGACATAAAATTAATCATCTCATATGTATCAATTAGGATCAAATGGAACATAGTCTATGGGTAGGTGGGTTGATAATAAAAATGATGCTAAAATTGAAGTTAAACTTTCACGACAAATTCATGAACACCTGGAAAAATGAAATGATGATTCTCATCTTGAAACACAACATATAAGGACCCAACATTAATCATTACATAGCAGAGGACATTTTACCTGTCTAGGTTCTAGAGAATAGATACAAACTTAATATTTATTAGAGTTGCAGTAATATAAAAACAAATCAAACAAAATACACGACATGCGCTAACTCCGTATGCGAAACAACCACCTTCAAAAAACTATTCTAGACCTGTAAATAATATTTAAAATGAGGGGTGAGCACAAAATATGCTCAGTAATGGGTTTTAAAACATTCGATAAATCCTTTATAAAACATTATTTTTGAAAATACTTTAATGAAATATAATTTTTGAACATAGTTTTAAATTACTTACTATAAAATTTTATAAAATAATAACATTCAAAATTTCATGAAAATAATCCAGTGCTTTTGTGAATGCAATATGCAAGCTTATAAAAAAACATCATGATGAGGTCGCATGAATCGTTGAAGGCTGTCTGGGCCTACCCACTAAGCGAAGGATGGGTTCACTCCCAAATTCCTTTTTATTTACAACGATCAAGAACCGAGTTTTCCAAAATATTTCAAGATTTCTTTAATTACCTATATATTTTCTCTGGAGTTTTCTATTTTGAAAACATGTTGTTTCTTTAAAATTCACATTCTTAATGATTTATATATATATATACATATACATATATATATGTATATCTCTATCCATAAAATTCAAGAGCATCCATTACATCACTTTCATGTTTGGTTACAACCAAACCATCTACCACATAGGCTTTTCATGGACTATCAAACATTTTAATATTACAAATTGGAAAAGGGAACATATTAAATAATATAATTTCAATAATATATATGTACTTTTTATTTTGGAAATATATCATAAAATTGAAATATTGAGTTTATTATAATTCTAAGAGTGTCAATGATGTGCATAATCGCATGAAAATGTTTATATGCAGATGCGACATCCATAATGTTAACAAAACGTGATGATATACTATGAACATTTTTATAGAAACATGATGATAAACCCTCAATAAAATTATAAACATGAGAATATCCATTTCATCCATATGTATATAATATATATATATATATACATACATGTTTATCGGTGTTGAATTTACATCACTATCCTCGCAGATTTATTACATATGGTGTTGCAGGACACTGATAAAAGAAATTATTGATTGGAATAATTAATATGAAATTGTATTAAAAACATTGATAGAATGTAACGTGTCAAAAACAATGTGCAAGATAAATCAGGGTTGTGGGCATGTACAGTGCAAAACTTAACTTTTATAAAAATGAACTCATTTGAAATGAAAAAAATAATTGAAAAATATAATTTCCACTCTTCCAAAAAACCAGAAAATAGTATATAACTTAAGATAAATAAATAAATTCAATTAATTTCAACCCTTCCACAAAACCAGAAAATAGAGTATAACTTGAAATTAATAAATTAATTTCCCATAACGTAAAACCACAATATAGTGATAATATCTTGAAATAGAGAACATAGAGAGTATATATTAAAATGAATAAATAAAATTCTCTTACCTTTTAGTAAAACCTGAAGGGTAATGGAAGGCATCTGCATACACACGAATATGAACCAGAAATAGCTTTTTTGATTCATGCCTTATATCCATGGAAGATGAGTTATCCATGGAATATATTTATATATATAAACTGGTGGTTTAAGATATTCAAAGAATATGACTATTGTTTTTAATATTATTATTTTTATCTAAACAAATCTAACCAAAGACCCAATCCCATAGTTCTACATTGATTTATTATTTTATGAAAATCTATTATATAATTATAATTTTATATTTAACAATTATTTTGAATCAACTCACTTTTACACATTTTCATTTTACTGTTATATTATTATATTTGAAATCGCATTTCATTGTTTTGTTTTCTTAAAGAATTTAATGTTTTCTTACTTTTTTCCACCTAACGTCTTTTGACTTATATCTCATTTTATTATTCTCAAGTTTCGTTTTTTTTCAATCATCACGTTAAAAAAACATTATATATATATATATATATATATTAAAAAAGTAAATAAAATAATTTATATATATATATAATAAAACAATACAAACAAAAACTTTATATATGTATTGAACGTTATAATATATATATATATATAAAATAATAATGTTATATTTGTATACATAATAATGTTATATATGTAAAATAACGTTATAAATAATAACGTTATATATAATAACGTTATAATAACATTATATATAATAACGATATAATAACGTTATTTTATTTTATAAAGTAAATAAAATAATATATATATTATAACATTATATATCTATTAAATGTTTTACAATATATATGTATATATATATTTCAACATTTCCTGGAATCATTCACTAAATCGAACACTACTTGTTCATCGCCAACCGAAAAAAACAACCATACATGATTCAAATAACTAAACACCTTCCTATGGAATGAAATGGTCTCCCAAAAATGATTGGGATGTTAGCTTCATCATATATATCTTTGATAATGAAATTAAAAGGAAAAATGAATTTACCGAACTTGACTAAAACATCATTGAAACTTACACGATGGTACTTGACTACATGGTCATCTAGTTGAAGTGATAATGTTTTTAGTTTTGAATTATAATTCCCTAAATTCTAAAATTCATGCAGAGACATAAGATTAAAAATTATGTTGAGGTCTTAATAGGCTTTTATGAATTTTCACGCACCAACAATTCATGGAACAGAGGAGGTTCTATGGATTCATTTAATTGATGGGTGATTACACTAAATGAATATAGAGAAATTTTAATTCAAGGAGAAGTCTAATTGGTCTTATTTTATTTCATTTTTAGAGAAAATTAATTCTAGCATTATTCATAAGAAACCCTCTAAGTGATGGCCTCTCCAAATGGGATATTGATGTATATCTTCAAAATCATATCTTAAAACATTTTGTATTTCCCGTATATCTTGTTTGGTATAATTCACATTAGATAGGGAATGATGGGTTTGTCTGGAAGCGGTGCCGAATAAACATCAAATTTTTATGTGAAATTTGTATAAGTGATTCTTTAGATGGCTCTGATTCTATATTTAATTCTTTATCAACATTATTTTCTCAATTATATCTATCCTTGTTGATTATTTATATATGTATTTATTGTTATTGTTGATTCACTTCCTCACATATTCATGGATGTTGAAAATTAATTGTTTTACACTACAAAGAATGAAAACCTTTTCCACCTCTCTAAGAAGTTTCCTCGTATTGATATGAAACATACATAAAAATTTGATAGATTGAATCTTGGTGATTTTTTCCAATTATTTCTCAAGATTACAGATGGAATCCCATTGATTATGTATATTAGATTTTGGAATAGTCATTCATTTATCCACTTTCTGTATAAATTTAAGGAGAGGGTTCCAAAGAATTAATTATTGTGTTCGGGATTTTGTGGATTCCTCATTGGAGATAGATAAAACTATAGTTGTGGTTGAAATTTATTGGTTATACGGGGTAAATATTTATGATAAAAAAATTTAGGTTGAGGTGATATATTATGCATTGGGTACCCAGGTTTTAAATTTGTTCATGGTTCTGATCAAAAAATACTATGCTGTTATTATCATGGATTGGTTTTTTGTGGCTGTTGAGATGGTCTTTTTTGGTAATATGGAAATTGGTATCATTGGTGTTGCTAATATTTTTTATTTTGGTTAATAATAATTTACATAATTAAAATATTGATTGTTGGGTTCTTCCATTCCTTCTCTACAGTCTTAGTATGGATGTGAACCTCTATATATTTCACAAGACTAAATTTTCATAAAATGGGAAAGGGTGGAAGAAATTGCACACAGTAGCTGAAAATATTTTATCTTCATACGTAGGCTTTAAATTATTTTAGAGGGCAGGTATTCTATTCCACATAGTGAATTCCTCATTGAGGATACCCTCAATTTCTCTTCAATAGACTGGAATTTTGGGAGAATTCTTCTATAAGTGATATTCTATCTTATGTCATTTTGAGAATTAGTTTTCTATCATTAGATAAATCCATAATAATATGTTTTTCTAGTACCATTATTTTGTAAAATTGATGAAGCTGTAGCCATGGATCTTGTCTTTGATGTGGGAACTTTTTAGTCATCATTTTTAAAATGATCCCAAACTTCCCCTATTGATTTTTCATATTCTTGGGTGATGTTATTGATCTAATTTCTATGCATCTATATTTTTATTGGTTGAATTTACTTTTTTAAATTAATTTTGGATAAATCATTCCAATCCATGAGGGACCCATGATCTTGGTTATTGATACAATCCTTGGTTCTATAAAACATGGAATTATTGAAACATCTTTTCATGATTTCATGAAACATCCCTTCTTTACATAAAAAGGTTTTAAAATATCCCTTGAATCATGAAATATAATCATGTGTACCATCAATCTGATGTAAACTGAAATTTCTTTAGTTCTAGATCATTTGAATTAATAGACGATCAATTTCAAAAGTATTTTCCCAGATAGGATTATGAATGATAGATGGTTCAACATCACTTATTTATGGAATGCTAGGGTATATAATGGGGTGCTCCTATAATTCAAGTTGATCTTCCTAATGTTTAGGTTGAGCGTATTAACAAATCGGAGGGTTAGGTAGAAAACAATTACCGTGATAATCCATAATAGAGGAATAACATGAAGATGTGAATATCTATATTATGAGATAAAAAGTAAAATTTCCTTCTACACCAAGGAATAATTAATGATTCCAAGGGCCATATCCAATGAACATGTTCAAAATTTCATTCTAGTGCAAGTATATGTGTGAAAATTTTATGAATAAATGGGAGAATGAAGAGTTGGGGTGAGGTAATCCCAAATTCCCAGTGATGATAACAATGTGAAACAAATAGCTTCTCCCTAGTAGCGAGTCCAAAATTGGACAAGACTATGAAGTGTATTTCATTATGCATGGGATTTGATAAGATCTCAAATTTATAATCATCATTCATCACTATAAATATAGAAATAGAAAAGTGGATGAATAGTGTAAATCCTATAGGGGAAAGCTGGGAATCATGGTAACCTACTGATTAGAACATGATCGATTAATTCCTTGTATGGAAATCATTTTTTTGTTTTTATAACACATACATCGATTAGTTTTACATCAATTGAAAAATGAGATCATCGTAAATTTATGTGGATATGAAAATGGCATTCGAAAATATATCATGTGATTGTCCTATGTATTAGGTTGTGAAGCAGTGTAGAGGTGGCCAATTGTTTTTGTTCAAAAAAATGGATCTACCTAAGATTTAAATTAAAAATTAGACTAGAGGTAGTAAAAAATATCAGTGTAATAACGATAACATACAGGAAATAAATAATCATAGGTTTTGGGTCCTAGCCAAATCAACTCCAGTTAGGTTGGGTCCCTTCTATTATAATTCACCATTTATGGTTTTTCAATATAATATTACTAATAATAATTCATTCCCTAATTACTAGCCAATGTGTTACCCATGTTTTCATGTAAGGATTTTTTATGTGTAATCCACCACTACTCTCAACCGATAAACCCAGATGAATATCCACACATGATATCAATGGTTCTGGGGAAAATATATATCATCATCATGAATGAAATATTTATTAAAAATTTAAATTAATGAAATATACTATTAAATTAGTATAAAATAAATCAACACAATCAAATGAATGAAAGAATTAGAAAATGGAACATAGAAATTATGGATGAAATGTGAAATAGTAATAACCGATGAAATTGTAACAAAAATTACCAATTTATATGATTTGGAAGGGTGCATTATAATAAATGATAAATAAACAATGAAATAAAATAGAGGAATGTAGTTTTGGATAGATCAAAAAAGAGAGTGTATGAGAAATAAGGAAAAGTGTGGACATCACTCATTCTACATCGATGATGGAATATAAAAAATCTCAACCATCTCATGACATGAAAATGAATCTCATTATGTGATATCATTAAATTATTTCATCCTAAAAAACCACCACATAAAATGGAAATTCAATTCATGTACTCATATATAATAAAATATAAAGAAATAATGTATCTCCTAGATTTCATGTATTGAATATTTTGTAGGGTAATGATTAAAAAAAATTCAATTCATTGTTATGAATTCTCATAATGTATTTATTTTTCAAAGAGTATTCATGACATGTACTGATTTTATGGGTTGGACTTTAGTGTTTAATTATCTTGTTCCTTGAGTAATTCATGTCTTTAACATGTTTCACTGTTTCAAATATATGATTTTTCTAAAATTATAAAAGATTCTCATTTGACTATTGATTCCCTATTTCCAACAGCAACAAAAAAACCCATTATATTAACAAATAAATCAAGGATATATATTAATGAAATATATCCAATAAATTTATTTGAATTCCTCTTATCACATAACAATGAATCATGTAATTGAATTAAATGTTATGATCACAATCATCAGTATGATCTGGTGTTCATAGTTAGTGACAATGTATTCTAATGATTATCACAATGGAATATGGTTATGATATTTGGAGTTTTGGGAATGTTTTTAAATATATATAATATTCCCTTCAAAATTAATGATCTTATCAGGATGGTTACTTATCATTTTTCATTTTTACCCAATCTCTCTCAAATTCACAATTTGTTCCATGTATCTACTAAAATGATGTACTTACCAGATACTACACAGTTGTGAAATTATAGGTCATACCACTGGATCTTGATCAATCTAATGAGGAAAACCCAATGGACATTTTGGATTGAATGTTGGATGTGTTTCAGAACAGAACCATTCACATGGTAAATTATTTTTTGTCTATCAATATATTTTAGGAATCTACATGGGTACCAAAAGATGTGGTTTATATGAAGAATCCATTTTCATTTGAATTCGAGTTATGAAAATATAAGGGATAAGTTATTATAATGGGTAGAATATAGAACAATTCTATTTTTGATATATTTATATTTAAATCAATTTAGATTTTTTTAATATCATTCCTTACACACAACACTATGTTCATATGATTCGTGATATCCTACTAAAATGTTATTATTTAATGTGACTATTATAATATATTTGTTGGATTTGAGGGTATAAAAATTAATTACTGAATCACCAAAATATATTTCTTATATATGTATAAAATTAATTCATTTATTTTTAGTTTTTTACATATTAAAATAAAATCAAATAAATGTTAAAAAAAGACGTCTTCCTAAAAAACAATTTTTGTGTGCAAAATGTGTTTTTATATTAATAATATAAATTAATATGAATTTTTTAAGTAATTTATTTAAATATTTATAAAATATATTCAATTAAATTATTTTAATATTCATATAATATTTTAGACATGGCATGGAATGAATTTAAATGGGAATTTATGTATATAATGGCATTTATCAAAAAATGATTTTTCTCTGTATTTCACAATTATATTAATACTAAATTTTGTATTTGGGGTTTGGACTAGTGGTAAGCACCCCATAATACTACATGGAAAATGGGGGTTCAAAACCCATGGGGCGTAGGTTATTGTAGCAGTACTATAGCAGTACTATAGCAGTGGCGACACTGTTCATCAGTAGGTACTGTAGCAGCGGCATGACACTGTAGCGGTGGCAGGGAACTGTAGCGGCGACGATACTGTGCACTACTGTAGCAGCAGTTTACTATTCACATAATGTGAATTGGCCTTAGAATTTGGGCCTACGAGCTATATAATGGGCTACAAGCCCACTGGGCCTTCGGGCTATGTTATGGGTTTCCCTCTACCCAGTTAAAATAGTACTTTGCTTTGATTTAATAATAAAAAATTAGGCTTCGGTCCCAACCCTTAAAAAAATATTAATACTAAATTCTAATTCTTATATAAATTGAATTCTGAGAAATGTATATCATATTTAGGATCACAATAGTTAATATAATTTAACAACATGAACTTTTTTTGGTAATCATTACTAATAATTATAATAAAATTTTGTTACTGCAGTTAGGTTTAATGAATTTTTAATGTTGGCATTAATCTATGTGATATGGTTTAAAATATTGCAACTCAATGGAATTATTTTACTTGGATGATATATTTTTTAATATATCCATCCTTTCATTGAATATTTTCAATTTTTTGTCACTTTACTTGAATGTGTCATTATTATGTTTTAATATTTTCAGAATCCCCATGTGTTTCCTCTACATCCCTTTTAAAAGGATACCACATATCCTGTCATAGTGACACATCATGAACCATATATATTAACCAATACCTTACATTATTCCTTAACAATATCATTCACCCTTTCCATTGAAATACTGTTGTGATCATAACTTTAGGCATTTATTGAGTTTTTTGTAATCCAAAGAAGGTTACTCAAACAAGAGGTATAAATCTTAAGAGATTACATTCAATTTAATTTTTTTATTCTACCTCCAATAATCATATTATATCCATTAAAAATTAATAAGTTCAAAATCCAAAATTCAATCTATTTTTATTAGTGTGGGATCTATCATTTTCTACAACATTTCCATCAAATTGTAAATTAAAGTATAACTCATGCATTGTGTGCACGTCCTACTCCATGTAGAGATATGAATCATATTAAATCATCATATGTCATGGATGGATAATATTATGGTTTTAATGATTATATAATTTAATATTAAGTAAATATTATTCTATAATTATAATACATATATAATTATTAAAATTTCTATCCATTATAAATCAATAACACAGCTCGTGTGTATGTGTGGACTACCACATCCACATAGAGATGATATTTGTTTCTCATCCATAGTTTATATTAATAGTTAAAAAATTGAATGTGATGAATAATTATTAGAATTATTTAATTATCAATTTTTAGAGATGATTATACCCCGAAAAAATTCATGTACGTTAACCACCCTAAAATGAATTTAACATTAATACATGATTTATAGCATACGAGTACACACAATAAAACAGGGAGGATAGAGAAGTCTAGTGTGTTTAGGAATTGGATACATTACATAACAACTTAAAACTTATAATACATCATATTTATTATAATCCTCATTATCCTCATCATAATATTCCTTCATACTTTAAACATCATGGGATAACCTGGGGACATACATAAGAAAGAGGACAACTATAAAGAAAATTATTTGAAAAAAATGAAGAAACTAATACATATTATTTGAGGGGTTTATTAATGTGGAATAAAAGGTGTTAAATTATAAACATGAACCATGATACAACATATAACATGATAGTCATAAAGGAAACATGGAAAATTTGGAATTCACTTATTACCATACATCATAAATATAGTTTAACGAAAACATCCAATATGTTATGATAGAAAATAAACTAAATGGAATTAGGTGTACTCCCTATCCCAATAAGATGTATTATGATACTATCCATTATCGAATTCACTGTAGTGCGATATAATTCTAGGTGTACCTATCACATTCATTTCTTTCTCATTCTTATTTTTTCTAAATAGATCTTAAAACAGGGCATCGTTTTTTATCACATTTAATTTCACGATTATTGGGTTTGGAATACATAAATGTTATTCCCCATTCAAAAAATTATTTGTTCATAAATTTTAACACACTTGAGAGTAAAAAGTGTATGTGTATCACTACAAATTTGTATGGAATGGGAAATCGGGGTAAAATTTTAGGGGCATAATGATGTTACATAAAAATTCATAAAATAGTTTCATGAGAGGTAAATGGATATCTCGTCATATATAATTAATGTGGATAGAAATATGGTCCTGGAAAAAATATACAAACATTATGAATTTGAAATACAAGGCATGATCTAATGAAGAAGCATAAATATAGAAGAGAAGGATAGGAAATCGTACCTTGAGAGTGTAGATCCAAATGATCAGTATGTACTTCTTCAGATATGGGGGATCCTTCAGTGGTCCTTATACAGGGGTGGGAAGAGAAATTATGTGCCCCATGTATTTTTTAGTGTAGCTAAATGGGACCTTGGTTTTGTTATGTAGGAAATTTTTTGGGAATGATTTATCATTTCTGAATAATAGTTTTTGGACTCTATATAATTAATAAACAAAAAAACAAAACCATACAATGATTTTTTACATTTATTTCTTCAAAAAAGTATTAAATTTAATTATTCTATAAGTTAAGGGGTTAAAAATAGTCTAAAAATTCCATTTATGATGTTGAAGAAAGTCTCACTCTTTGGGAAATTATTTTATAACCATAAAATGTTTTAATAGTTTTGGTGGATTCAAAAAGACCTTATAAAATTTATTAAATAAAAATAAAATAACATTATTTTAATTTAAAAACATATATTTTGTCATATTTAACCTTTATTGTATTTATTACATCACATTTAGGTCATTATTATTTCATAATACATGTCGCATATTTATACTGTATTTAGTTTTCACCCCATTATATTATTGTCTCATAAAATTATGAAATATTTATCTTTAAATAATATCAATATTCTAATTATAAAAATAGTATTTATTTCCACCATATAATTTTCTAAATATTCCATTTTTAACTATTAATAAAATATTGATATTTATTGAGAAATTTTGCATTTTGACAATAATAGTTTCTGAACACATATAAAAATTACATTTGTCTTTATAAAAATTATATGATAATTTATATTTTAAAACCAATTAATAATAAAATTTTATTATAAATTATTTATTTCAAAAATCAATTACTTTATAATAATATACATCTGAATTGTAATTGAATATTAATTGAAAATATAATATTTGTTTTACTGTGTAAAGATAAAAATCATATATAAATTAACCATAATAAGAAAATATGAACATTATTATATTGATAATATAATATACATATAATATTATGTTATTTATACATATCCAATTCTTATACCATAAAATCCTTAAAGGTAAGGTTAGTGGAAATGAGGAATTTATTGGGTTATTCTATGTAAATGGTTTGGGTTTTGATATCGATGAGAATGAACTTAAACAACAAACCGTTATTATTATGCTTATATTGTTGGATATCAACATGTAAATGGTCACAGAAAAAGTCTAATGATTCTATATCCCTTGAAATATATAATAAATGGTCTTTATAATTTATGATCTTAATTTTGGAGGAATTCATATGATTTTTATGTGTCTATTTGATTGGTTAAAAACATATATTTTTAATAATGATGTGTTTATTATTAAAAAACAAAATTATCAATGGTAATGATGCATTATGGTATTTTAAATATGATAGGACATAATAAAACCAAACAATTTCATATTTTTATATATCCATATTCTATAATATATTATTTTCTTAAAATTAAATTGTATTTTCATTTATAATTATTTTGGGACGTTATAGACACTATAACTGTCACATCAAAACATGTACGGAAAACATGCCAGTTTTCACATATATGTTCATTTTAATAGAAAATTGTTTATAAAATAATAATTAAAAATTATAAAGTAATGATAGAAAAAAAATTATATACTAATATGGTTATGTAATATTTTAATAATCAATATATTTTCCTTATATATTATATTTTAATGTGTGTGAATCAATATTGATCATTTTGTTAGTGTTTACATTACAAACTTTTTTCCCATCAATAATCTATATGAAAAATTTATGTTCATAAAAATTATATGGAAAATAATGATTAATCCCCATTGATTATCTTATCATCTTTTCTAACTCTTAATTTTATTTATTGTTACTATATTCCAATCATTTGTAATTAAAATGGTCATGAAATGTTTTTTTAAGGAAGAAATGAAATTATTCCCACCTAAGTTTATGATTTTTATCTATATCCAAAATGTGAAGAAATGTTTTTCTAACATCTCTTAAAGATAATTGAAATGTGTAAAAAACAAAAATTTAATTATGTTTTACATTTATATTAATTTTTTAAATAGAATCATTCATGTTTTTTCAATAAATATTATTATATTTCTTATAAATTTTTTTAAACTGATTGTTTTCTTTTAATATATATGACAAGAATTCATTTTCTCTCTGTCATGGTCATTCCTTGGTTTTCTGATTTATTAACATGTTGACATGATTATATTCTTTTCAATGAAAAGGTTTTTGTTGAAAATTATTTTATTTTATTATTTAAATTTTAACAGACAAAATGTTAATTTTATAATGTTCTCAGTGGATTGTATAAATGATTTTTTATTCTACATTTCTTCCATGCCAACATACGTTAAGGATAGTCGTGATTCACTAGGGATCTGATCCAATGATACTATCAAAATTATCTCTATGGATGTATTGTGATGATGATAATTTTAGGTTGATTCTATGAACCCCATTTCACTCCCATGGGATAATTTTGATTTGATGAAACCTTTATGAAACCCATTTGTTTTCTATGTAATATGTTAGGATGAAATTTTTATAAAACCTATTTCCTATCCTTGAGTTTTGATAAAGGTTTAATTATCCAGTTGGAAAATTTTATATGATTTTAAGTATGTAAATATTGTGCATAAAATAATATATAAATTTAATGTATTAGGTAACGATGGATGTCCCATTAGATAATAAGGACTGGAATGTGGATTCTACCGAGTTAGGTAAATAACTTTGTCTAGTATGATAGTCTTGAGAGTGAACCTCAAATTTGAAAAATATATTGTATGATGAACATATCCCATTGAATATTTAGTTATGAGGGATGATGGATAATGTTCCCCGATCCCCACCACCAGTAGGTTTCAGGTTTTTAGCTAGCACATAGTGTGTACAAATCTCACAATATGGGATTCAATACCCTTTATTAGAAAATATGATCAGGAGATAGGATGAATCAACCATAATAATATACATGATATATATATATATAACATCTCATAATACACTAATAAATAAAATATAAAACTTCTAAAATTCCCCAAAAGAAATCATAAATGAGTAAAAATATGGCAGCATGACGTAAACCACTCCAAATGTCTGAACCATAAATTCCCAAAATAGTCCACAAATTCCACCAAAAATCATGAAAATAGTTTATATATATATAGGGTTGTCATTCATGTAATATTAGTAGGAAAACTAATGTGCCTCTTACAAATTTGCAAATAGAATACTACTGCACCTGTGTGAAAGTAGAAGAACAAAATACCACCTAATAGGGTATACTAACAAAAATCTATAACCTGACCAAGGATCACTAAATAATAATAAATCCAAGTATAATTATATATATAATATTAATAAAGTAAATAACAGGGTACCCCACACAACTTTCCCACTAATTAGCCACCCCCACACAATAACAGAAAAATCATTTCATTGCATCCTCTTCCAAATAACATCACATCAAATTGCCTCCTTCCAACACACACTTGTACAATCACAACACATAACTTCTAGAATTATCACACCAAGGACACTCATCACATCATTCCACATCAAATCCTATACGCACAAACCTAGGCCACACATTTCATCTCATCCCAAAGATACATGGGAAACCACACCACTACTCATTCGTAAGACACATGGGACTACACATCAAAAGGTCACCCAAAGAAAAATTGAAAATTAAATTCTTGAAGTGGGAGAATGGAAGAGCTGGTGGCCGATCATCCATCGTCCCACCATGATGTTAATAAAGACACCCCACAAGTGAATATGTGGGTGTCAGTACATAGTGCTCGATGTAGGTGGGGATGCATATAGGAATAGAAAGAAATTATAGTGTATATACATATATATTTTCAGAACACATGCCCTTCTTGTGGGTTTACAATAAGAACATACCATCTTATATATTTGACGCAGTCGCTGACACCTCTAAATGAATAAAATCACAATAAAGAACACAAGACATAATTCATATTTTTAGCCTTTATTCCATTTTATAGAGTCTTTTTTAATTAGGAAATTCAACTTTAATAATATATTTAATTTATGTAATCCCCATAATTTATCATCCCATCACATCCCCTTTGTCCCATTGTACCATAACATCCATCACAACCCCAATACACAACCATATCTTCTCTACTTCTCCCACAAACATATTTATATATCTATTTCACATAACATCATTACCATATAGACAAACCACATCCAATCCAAACATAAAATATAATACCAAAACGTAACTCAATTTCAGATTTAGAATATAATTGGATCATAATCAAATTAACTTATTTTTTTAATGGGGTTATCACAAAAACCATTGGATCCGAGGGAATCCATTCCATTAACTGAATACACATTGTTAAGGAGTTATTTATGATGATACCATTAAATTACATAAAAATAGGGTCCATGAAAAGTCACTATAGCATAATCTAGCCACAAAAGCACACAATTTTTACCTAGCCATTTTTCTAATACAATCATAATATCAAAACTAATCATTTCAATTCAATAAAATGTCATAATATCATACATCAAATTCTTTTTCCCCTTAAAATTCAATTTACCAATTAATTATATTTCATAATGTGGATTCAACCATGTTCATAAGAGTCAAAAATGATTAACACACCCCCATTATACACATTAGGGTAAATTTAGGAAAAACTGACTTGGAAGAAGAACTCTTTCATCAACTTGAAGCACCAAAATAGAGGCGTACACACAGCTAAAAACACTCTATGTTAATCACAAACTAACTACTGTGACCAAGTTAATTGATTATGAGGAAGTAGTATATGTGAAATCAAGTATCATGAAAATAGAATAAGGAATGAATGAAGGATATTATATATACATTATAATTATTAGATCATAATCAAAATGGATTATTAATAGGTTTTGTTTACCATTAAAGCGGATCTCATTGAAAAAGTGTGTTTTAAAATTTTAAAAGGTCTATAGACATCATTATAAATTATGTATATGATTAATCTCCAGTGAAATGGATTTAAAACCCTATGTTAAGTAATTTAAACACATATTTCATTATAAAAGAATTAAAAATAGAAATTCATTGTTGTTTTTAAAGGAGTAGAATATTTTGGAAAAATTTAAATTTGTCATAATAAGCCCCTTCCATACGAATAATGGCTAGAAGAGTCACCACTAGAATATTTACCTCTAGGAAGAGTCAACACCAGAAAAGTCACCTCAAGATGAGTAACCACTTGGGTGAATAACTACCAGATGATCCACCATTTAGATAGGTCACCACCAAACGTGTAACCAATAGATGATTAAACACAAGGAATAGTCAATTACAGATGTTTCACTGCAAATGAGTCAATTCGAGATAATTCATCCCCAGAATGGATCACCACTAGAAGAATATAAATTTGGAAAACTATTAAAGTGAGTCACCATTTGAAAGAATCATATGTCCCAAAAACATAACAGTCATCCACATAAACAACTAAAATATCATATTTTATTAAAATTAACATTCCATATGTTTCAGACCATTACATCAATTACCTCTCCAACAATTCATTCCCTTGATAATTCAATAAAAAACCAAAAGGAAAGATAGAATGGGTCATAATAAACATCCCTCATGATTTGTCTTATGAATATCATAATACCTGAATCACTACATTCAACAAAGCCTTCTATCATAGATTCCCACAATAACTGAACAAAATGTACATCCCCAAACATAATAATTAGATAATACCATCTTTCATGTAAGGATATTATGCGTTGTGGGTGGCACATACATGATCATGTAGGTTTAACCACATCAAAGTAAAATGAAACATCAGTTGGAATCAGGTCATCCCTTTTTATCATGTTAATACAATATCACACATCACACTACACACATCAAGTCAATGAAAAAAATATCTCATAAAACACCATGGTCTGAAAAAGACATATCAAATAAAACATAGATGTGGTAATAAAAAAATTCTATGGACTATGCTGGAATCTGAATCACATCCTCCTTGGTACTCTCCTCTAAGAAACCATTCACCCATATCACCCGAACTAGGGGGAATTTTTCATCCATGAGAATGAAAAAAAACTAGAAGGAAATTAATTTTTTTGTCAAAACTACTAATCCATTAGATACCACTCATGTATCTCAATATATTTTCTACATATGAACTATTAGGGGAGAGGTTCAAATCTAAACAAAAAATTAAAAGCAATATGTCGTTGGAGATACCGTACAATCACGAATAATCTGTCATATATGGTTACAGTAAACACAACAACAAATTCATACCAATCAAATAATAAGAAACATTATTTTCTTCTAAATTCTTCATTCATAGTATTAGACAAGTACTCACAGTTTAAAACTATCTTATATAAAAATAATAATTTTAAAACCTTCCATTTTATAAAGTCTTAAATTTTCACATGTATGTGAAAAAACATTATTTACCTTGATAATACCCATGGAAAAAAGATCACATAAAAATTATAAACCAACGAAATCACTAATATAAATATAGATTGTGGTACCTCAAGAATAAATAATAAAATGTACTCATCCACTAGACCATGATATTGTCCTTTTTGGGCAGCACTGACTCACCCACACGGTTTTAAAAACATGATGTAATGCAATGTATCATGACACGTGATATAATCTACGCATCCTCATATGGTTGAGATTATAAAACAATTCATCAACATAATATCAATCACAACAAACCCACTCAAAAATATAGTAGTAAATCATTTCCATTAATTCCATTATAAAATGATTTATATGTGGAAGGAAATACAATATTCATTAATTTCACGATATCTAGAATTCCAATTATTTTTATTACTATCATAAATTGATTAACCATTTTAGGATAGGTGATGGATGAAATAAGTTAAATAATATCAAAACACAGCACATGTCATCCCACCTAATCAACCACGCATCTCTTCTACTAAGAATCATTACCAGGTCATAGAAAAAACATTGGCCAAACATATAATCCAAGGAAATTGTTCTCTATAAATTCTTCATAACCACATCACCACACCACATTACCATACACAAAAACCACCATTTTTCACATAACCACTCTCACTATAACATCCTCCACAGATCCCCATATAATGATCACCATTATCATTACACATAAATTCCCCATTAACAGAAATCAAGTAATTCTCTCTCAAATGTCAATAATTATCCACTTGGGGGGGAACTAACTCACCCGCATGGTTTTAATCATGTCATAGTATAAAATATCTCTATTAGGGAACTTGTTTTCCCATCTTCGTATGATTTATATTATTAATCCTTCCACATAAGGAATCACAATGACTACAATCACACATAGTAACAATACATACCATTAAACATAATTATCCAAGGGAATATATAACATCATCAAATTATATATCATTGTTACTTCCACGCTATTTTAAATTTAATATGGGGAATTAGTTCATTGACCATATTAATGTGATTATACATTTTATACGTGGTGAATTTAAAAAATGAGTCATATCAATGGTCTCATAATCCCAAACAATCAAATGACATGCAAGATTTCTGACTACCATTATTTTCAGCATGGCATATCAAAAGTTCATTGCAATGAAAAAAATGCATCCATCAACAACACTAAACATTTCCACGGTCATTCCTGGGAAAAATCATTCATTGAAATAAAATTATTCTAACAAGTATTGAAGATAAAGACAAAATTTCCCATAAGTTATCTTCACCGACAATGTTTAATATGTTTAGGTAGTACATTCTATGTTCATTTTACTATTTTTGAAAGGAACTCCAAATCTTCTTTTGAAAATATTACATGATAGGTTCTTATGTTAAATTCAAATGTCAAACTACATACACATCATGATATTGAAATAATTAAAACAAAAATTTCTTTCTGGATTCATATTTAACCCCAAACATGTTGTATTACTATTTTTCATGCTCTATCACACATAAATAAAACAATATTTAATAATTTTAATTTCAAATAAACACATATATACAATAATAATGACAACATGTTTCTAAATTCTTATGTAAATAAACAATATTGAACCCATTACATTCTTAGTTCCATTATACTAGATCTTCCCTATATCAAATCAAATGATTTCAACATTAGGTATTATTTCCGTTAAAGGATAATCATTTATTAACTTATGAGATAAGGTTATTTCAATACAGAAAAATTCTTATCAATCGTAAAATAATTAGTTTAATCATTTAAATTGTTTCAAGTCACAACATTTTACCAAAAATCATGATTATCATTTTGAAGAATTTATAAAAAAATGACACCGTAATATCTTCACTAAAACATGCTTACCACCTATAGGTATATAAACATTTAAAGATAAAATAATGAAAAAATATATAGAATGATATTCTTAAAACATATCAAAATTCTATGAAATTATCAATAAATATAATGTATATTTTCATGAATTTTAGAAAATATATACCTAGAGACACATTTAACAACAAATTAACAATACTTGCTTTTGAAAAATTAAAAATGAAAATAAATTCATGGAAGATTAACTCACACGAAAACAATAACAAATCTAATTACGGTTAAAAATATTAATTTATGTTATCATGCCAGTGTGGAATCTACTTCATTGCAACATGCTTCTTAAGAGTTATCGAAATAAGACTATTGATCCAGAAAATACACTGTGCATGATTCTCTAACAATTCCAACCATTAGGAGAACTAGTGGTGTGTTACACATTTCAATCAAAGGATGAAATTTACAATAAATATATAATCATTCTATTGATGGAAAGGAAAAAACACATTTAATCTTCACGAATGAATAAAAAATGACTTTGTCCATTTAAAAATATTTTTACTATTTTCTTTTAGGTTATATGTATAATTGAGGAAAAAATTAAAATTTATTAGATATAATATCATAGGAAAACTAATAGAAACACACATTAGATTTAAATATTCTATTTATGAATTTTTAATTCAAAAAATAAACCAATTCAAATAAGAACACAACTGATCATGATGCATGTATCTCTATTAGGTCGTTACCCAGAATGTAGTGCCACATCACTTGGTCATTCAGAAGGTTTTTTGATTCATTGCATCAGATAATGAGGGGCCCTAAAATCCCATGTCTTATCAAATATTCCATGGACTTGGTCATGTACCATGATCATAAAAAAATATTTCCATCCCATCCCATCCATTCATCAATATCCTGAATCCAAAACTTCATTGCGTCTCTCAACCATCAACTCTGATACCACTATGCCATGACCTCCTCCCACTAAAGATAAAATAGATAAGGGAGAGATATAATGGACCATGAGCCCCACATATAGTAGGCCCTGGTTTCACGACTGAAACAAAGGGTATAAAAATCTCACAATATGGGACGCATTGCCTATTATATGAAAATTGGATTGGGAGATAAGATAAATCAACCATAATCACCTAAAAGAAATATATACCGTAAAAAACAAAAACAAACACACAATGATACTAAAAATCAAAACTAATACACATAAAAATCTCCAAATGAAATCCAAAAAGAGTAAAAATAGAGCATGAAACACATCAATAACTCCAATGGTCCATTACAAAAATGACCATTGTGGTCTATGAAGTCCCCCAAGAATCCTAAAAATTTATTATATATACATAGGTTTAGAATACATGTATACTTAGTAGGAAAAAAAGTATATCATGCACATGTTTAAACATAATAGTAATGTAATCATGAGAACTTAGTAGAACAATACATCACCTAAAAAAATATTAAAAGCAAAAACCCCGAGATAACCAAGTTCCACACACCAAAAAATGAATCCATGTATAATAATATATATATATATATAATAATTCACCTATATATAGGGTAATTCTTACCACATTCCCCTTGATTAGTCATTCACACAACCCAATGGAATATTTCCTTGCACTCTCAACTATTCCGAATAATATTTCACCACATCACATACCACCCACACACACCTAGGACATCAAAACACATCACATCACATATACACATTCCTAGGAAACACATCACATAATGTCACAACACATTACACCCACACAAAATGGGGCCACACATCGCATATCATCCTAAAGAAACATCAGACAACACAACACATCTCCTCCTCAAGACACCATAGACAACAAAACAAAAATCACTCAAATACACCAAGGCCATTTTCACCTTGACGAGGGATCACGAAAGAGCATGTGGCAGGCCATCCATCCTCCATATCGGATTTTAGAGAGACACCCCCTCATGACTATGTAGGTGTTGAAACATAGTTGCTAACATGGGTTGGTTTATTATAAAAATCACATGAATATTTAGTGTGTATACATTTAGAGTTACAACACACAAGCCTACCCATTGATTTTACAAATAGAACTGAGCACCTCACCGAATCCACACAATATCTACCACATCTAAATACAAATAATCACAAAAATTAAACATAAGCCATAATTTATTTTTTTAGTCTTGATGCCATTTCCTAGAGTCTCTTTTTATATTCAAAATATACTTTAATAACAACATTAATTTATGTATTCAATATTCTTCATCATCACATTTCAAATAAGAAGACAGATTTTTTCATATTTCTTTTTCATTAGTTTATATATAAACATTTTCCATTTAATCCATACATCCCATCATGAATTTTCTCATTAAACATTCCTACTTGATATTAATATGATGAAATATTAAATCCATTATTACATGGGTAAATATAATAGAACCGTTAAAAAAATATAATAATAACACCCAAGCCCATATACTACATCAACATCATTTTACAGCCACATCCAGTTTCACAGCCCCACTGCATAACCATAACACAATGACCATCATAGCCAAATTGTACCACTATAGTATAACAATAATTATATCCCCACTTCACTACCATGTCACCTACAAATCCCACACAAACATAACAATATAGCTATTATACATTGCATTAGTCCCCTAAAAATAAACAACAACCATTTCACATATAATATCACATACGAAAATATAACTCATTTCTATATTTATAAAACAAAGGGATCTTATTCAATTTAAAAAATATATTTACACGTGTTATCAAAGAATCCATTTCATCATGGGGTATTCATTTCATTAACTAAATATGACTGCTTAAGTAGTTATTTATGAAGAAACCATTAAATAAAAAAATGAGGGGTCACATTAAACTCACTAAATCATAACCTATCCACCATCAAACATAGTTTTCACTAAGAAATTATGCCAATACTATCACAATATCAAACAAATAATTGAATAACCATAAAAATCTATCATATCATACTTGACATACCCCTTATTCATTAATTTAAATTTATTAATTCATTACCATTTTTAATCTGGATTTAACAATGTTCATAATAGACTACAATAATAAACCCACCTCGCATTATACACATAATGAGAAATAAAGAAAAACCCTACATGGAATAACAACACTTTCACAAAATTGTTTCACCAAAATAGAGATGATCATATTGTAGAAAACTCTCTATGGAAAACACAAAATGAATGTAGCAAAAAAGTTACTAAACTTCAAGGAATAATGATCTGGAATGATCGGTTTTAGGTGAAAAAATGAAAGAATTAATGAATGGAAAATCTCCGCAGTAGTTGGATTATATCCTAAACTAACGGGATTTTGAAATTGTTTAGTTGACCATTAAAGGGGATATCATTGAAAATGCATTTTTAAACATTTAAAAATTCTAGAAACATTTTTTCAATATATGTATATGATTAATATAAATTCAAATAGATTTAACACCTTTATTTAATGTAATTAAAAACACATTTTTTCATAAAAGATGTAAAAATTCGTATTCCATAATTTTTTTGGAAAACTGTAAAATTATTGAAAATTGAAACATGTTAGAATGAGTCAACACTAGAAAATTCATCGCTAGATGAGTAAATTCTAGGATGAGTCATTATGAGATGAGTCACTACTATGATGATTCACCATATATGAGTCACCTCCAAACGAGTCACCCCAAGGATGAGTCACCACTTGAAGAGTCTTTGTCAGACGAGTCACCACCAGAAGAGTCACTACTAGATGAGTCACCTCTATATTAGTCAACACTAGATGAGTCATCACAATGAAGAGTCACCACCAGAAGAGTAACCATTAGATGAGACACAACCAGATGATTCATCACCAGGATGAGTTACAACAAGACTAGCCACTACGAGAATGAGTCACCACAAAATAACTACATGTTTTGAGAACTGTTGAAATGAGTCACCATTAAAATGAATAAAATGTCCCAAAACCACCTTGTACATCCCATTAGACACCTCAAATATTATATTTTTTCAATTCAACAAGAAAAAATGTTTGGACGATTACAAATAGGGAGTGAACACAATTATCAATGATAGCCTTGATAGTGATATCATAATATGGAAATGATTTATATTCTTATCTGCATTTAAAAAAAACATTTATGACAATGATGTGTTCTTATAGTTGATGATTGAATATTGATGATCTAACATAAATGTGACTTATATTTTTTTTTATTATTGATTCTTCTACAATGATTTCAAATTAATGAGAATTGACTAATTAGTTGTGATAATTGTATATTACAATACCCTTATGTTTATCATATGATCAATTATAATAATTGATCTCTATATATTATTTATAACATTACTATGAATATGTGGTCACATAATGTTATTATTCCTTTACCCATGTTATAAAGAAATTATATTATTAGGGAACGTCTTAGAATGATACTATATAGGAAGAACATTATTGGGTATGTGAAAAAACATTTCTCAAATAAGTTGGTTATTTATCTACTATCCAAATACTCTAGACCATTATGGTTATAGGTTTTTTACTATTAGGATATATTTATTATTCAACCTAAATTTAATAACATCAATGTATCAAATGATCATGTCACCACAAATGGAATTATTATTGGATAACAAAAAGTTGTGGTGATGAACAACAACTTTTTCTTCCGATGGAAAATATAAATAACAAATATTCAATGATGGAAGATGACATGAATAGGGAAAAGTTATATTTATATATAATAAATAAATTTTATGATTTAAAAGTTATTTTTAATGGTGTATTTATTTGGTATCATAGTAATATTTTTAAGATCCCTAGTTAATTAATTTATATCATTGTTTCTCAAACATGTGGTTACCTATAGATACCCAAGATAATATTTACTAAAAGATATCATTTCAGTAATTTAAATATTATATCTCATAAAATAAATCCCTGAACCAAATAATTTATGGTTTTTGTCTTTGTGGACTAGATATGGAAGAAATATTATTTTACAATACTTGTGAATGTTTCAATATAATTTTGCCAAAATACAGTCCATTTAGACTTTTTCTAGGTTATAATAATCTCATGAAATTGTGAATGGATTGAAAAAAAATGGTGGGATAAAATTCTTAGTAAGGGTATTAAAATGAGATAATAATAAAAATCCTATGTTAGAATAGTATGAGAATATGGGTATAATTAGGATATTTTAAATCATTACCCCTGTTGGAGAATAGGTAAAAAATTCATGGAAAAAGGCATTCCATGAAATAAAAATACACTATGAAAATACTACATATCATAATAAAAAGAATAAAATTAATACTTATAATGTAATATGTATTTTCTCGACATATAAAAAAATATTAGGTCGCATTTACCAAAACAAAACACATTGGATTAATTATGAATCAAGGGGAAAGGAATTTTTTATAATACAAATAAAATTATATTAATAAGATGAATATGGTACATTACATTCAGTATGTATTAATAATAACATATAAATGATATAGTGGATACCAATATGAAATATATCTCAATAAATTAATTTTCAGATTACTAAAGCATTCCTTAATTAATGACATCCACTAATGAACATGAATCTCATGTATAACAAAAATATATATTACAATCAACTATTTAAATTACTAATCATATATATATATTTATATTTATAAATTTATTTATAACTATCTCAGTGTGTAATTTAACTTGATGTAGTCTATTTTCCATATTGGGTGTGAGTAATATTCATCATTTTGAACTATGTTAATAATAATTTTGTTGTTTTTCATGAATATCATATAGTTAATAATTCAAAAATAACAAAATATAGTATAATTTATGACTTATAATTATTTATAATATTGAAATTTGATTCTATGGTTTATTTGGTTGGGTTTCTGGATGATAAAAATGATTTCCAGCATATTTCAATATTTTTGACAAATAAATGGGGGTGTCTTTATTAATTTGTTTTTAATAAATGTAAAATTAAAAAATTCTAATATCTTATTTACATCATAAATTTTCCTTATTTATTTACTCATATTAATATAATATGTTACATTATATAATCGTTCAGATCGGTGATTATACTGACCCAAACAATAACATAATTTAATTATTGGATAATTATCGATGTGAACTTTGTGTATTTTGGAAATAATATCATTATCATAAAATAATAATTATATAATTAAAATTATTTTATTTTTTTGAATCATATTTTATTTGTTTCTTTAAGACAATTATTTAAATTAATTGAATAATGAGATATATTACTTCATAAAGGTGGTCTTAAAAAATACAATATTGATGATTTCATTTTCCTTCTAAAGAAAAAGAATGAAGTGGGATCATAAGTCATATGAAATTTATCATAATTAAAATACATCTATCATATTTATTAATTATTTTATAACTTATAATCTATTAAAAGATATGTTATTAAACAATTGATTTCATCCGTTCGAAGAGGTGGTCATATGAAAAACAAATGAATGAGGGTTTAGTTTATCATAATAGAAATGGAAATATTTGTTAATAGTTATTACACAATAATAAATTCATCCAAAATAAATAACAATATTCTTTCATTATATAGGAATTAAAATATTATATTTGGTGTTGTAAGAATGCAATGAAAAGAATTTATGAAACAAAAATAGTCATGTTGAGGACATGGTCATTCCATTTGGTTAATCCATGCAAATGGATGTCTTTGAAAAATATTTTTCAACTAAATATAACAAATATATGGATTATATTTTAATTAATTTTAATAAATTTTCAATAAGAAATCTACATTTTTGTTTGATATTGAAGGGATAGTGATATTCCCCTTATATAAGTTTTATGAATTGAATTTTGGTAATCAGTTCATCTTAATAAAATGTGAGAACTGGCATCTCATGTCTATAACTATAGAAATAAAAAATAATGTAATATATGTAATTTCTCATCTATTAAAACCTCATCCAATCAATTTGAAATATTTTTTTAAGTTTTTCGTCCACGTAATGTATTGGTGAAGACTATTTCCCCTTTTTGCATTTTATAAAAATGCAGTGTTTTTACATAAGTAATTCATTTTTAATGACTAAAAATACAAAGAGACACAATAATTTGGCCCTAATGATTCAAAATATTATATCTATTTATAATACATATAAATATATATATGAAAATTTTAATGTAACCTTAGTGGAAATTACTCATAAAACCCCAATTTAAAAAAAGGTGTATCTTTTTGAAAAAATATATAAATTGTATGAAATTAAAAATGATATTTATTTTCATGATAGAAATTTGTTTATACTAAAAAATTATTTATTTTTGTATTTCAAAACATGAAAAAACATATTTTATACAATAAATATTTAATTAATGTAAAGATAAGAACATTTTACATTATTATAATATATTACATATGCTGTGAATCATATTCCATATAATTTCCTAATATTTGTATAAAATGTATATTTTTTCCCATTAAACACATATAATATAATAAAAATTATTTTTTTATACTATAATTGATTTTGGATATAGTTTTTTAACTCTATGATTTCATAAAACATCTGTTTTTTCACTATTCAATTAAGAATTAATTATTTTAGTAAAATATAAAAATTTCAACTTCTTATAATATTTATATGAATACTTAATAATATGTTAAATTTTATAAAATTAATATCATAATTGAAGATTTATTTTATAAAAAATTATTTCTTCTATAAAAAATTTCCCTTCTAATAAAATACGTGTTCTCAATATTATTTTATGATAATTAAAAATTTAGTATATGTTAAATTATTATTTAATTTAATCAATGATTATAGGTTAACATTATAAATTTTTTAAATATGTTTATTTAATTTAATATTATATTAAGAATTTATTTGAGAATGAATATTACGTTATTATATTATATCATATTAATATTATATCCTCTGGCTGTAATGGTTTATAACTTATTAATATATATTTATATATAAGAGGATTTATTATTAATAAAATTTTCTATATGATATATATCTAATATTTTATAGATCATTTTAGATCAGTGTTCCATGATGATAAATCTATTAACATTATATTTTTTAGGGAAAATACATAGTCAAGTTTTTTATCAATATAATACATATGCTATAAATTATCTCTATATATGAAGGCATGTGGTGAAAACAATCATGGGGAGTTTTTTATTAGTAGTCAAATGATGGTCAAAGTTACTTGAAGAAAAATTATATCCCTTATTAATAAGTTACATGTTCATCAATTGGTATCATGGGTTTACAAAAAAAGAGTTCACTCAATGGATCCATTCTATAGTATGCCGAAAAAATTTGTTATGTATCACTTATCTACTAATGGAAACATGCAATTGTGATTGATATCACATGATGTGATGAATATGGAAAATTAAAATCTTCTAGAATATATGGATGTATGTGAGTGACATGGGTAACAAGTATCTTGTTTACAATGAAACTTTTTTCCTACTACAAGATACAAATATAAAGACATAGAGAATACATTAATGAATCAAATTCAAATATGTAAATTAAATTACTAAAAATATGTGTAAAAGGATAAATGAATCAAGAAATAGATAATTATTTAATGAATTTTACATTTTAATAATCATATTTCTGGAGGGACCAAAATATTTAATGATGTAAAATGGGATCAATTATTCATGTTTTGAGGCTAGTTTAGTATTGGATAGAAATTAACTATAGGGGAAAAATCAAAGGGATTCTCATTAAAACTCACTTCACAATATATTGGTGGTAACATCTGGTCCCATAGGGTCATAAAAAATATATATTTACCAACAAGTTGTGTTAGGTGTTATTAATTAGAACTATCAATGGGAGGTAGAGTTTATAGGAGTTCCCCATAATAATGTTGGGTAAATATGGTATAATAATATCATCTTATCATGATTTGTGAAGTTAGTTTCCATGAATTTAATTCAATGATAGAGAAAATAAAATTATTGACAATGTAGGAGTTATGGATGATTTGGTGAATCTCTTTTATGGGGAGTGAGATTGAAAAGAAGTTTCTTGATATAATGTAGCCCTTTATTTTTATTAAAAAAGTGGGTGATAGGTGAAATCACCAAAAATTCATTCAATTATCCATTTTTCCAATGAAAGTATGTATATTATTTAAATTTATATTTTTAAATAAATAAAAATCAGAAAAATTTTCTAACCAATAGGTTTTGTTTTGGATTTTTTAACAATGTCGATAAAGTATGTATGTACATTGATGAGATGTTAATGTGTGGATATTCATTGACGATCTTATGAAGAAAATCACATGTTAGTGTCAGTTGAATGAATTTACAAATAATGATATCTATATATATTAGAGAATTGTTTTATATCCCATGAATTATTCAATGATTATCTATTTAATTACCTAAATCATTCAAGAAATATATTTTAGTATTATAAAAACATGTTGGTGTACAACAGGTGGTGTTGGTTGAGTTTTAAGATGATCTAATAATTCATATGTTGTTTTCTAGATGATGTAAACAACATTTTTTCCAAAAGATTAAATAAAAATGATTCACATTGAATGAAAATATATTGATGATTACTAAAGAAAATTAAATGAAATATAGTGCATCAATTACTTTTTTATTGTAATTTGAATGTTTTGATGTTCCCAATTATTATAAATAAAAACGAATATGGTTTAAATAAAATATTTTCCTAGTTTTATAAATATTTAAATTCACCATATAACACAAGATATATTGGTGGATTTTAGAGAACATATTGAGGAAAATGAATATTTTTTAGTCAAGTACATGGTTCATATTTTCTGATAAAAAACATTTTCCATGAGTTCACGATAGTTGTTCACTTACAATCGATATAAAACATACGAAGCACTTCCCGTGACTTATATAGTCATATATGCATTTTTTTTGGGATTTCATGATGATAGAGAATATATTGTGATATATGTATAGTGATATTGAATGATCAAAAAGGGAGGTATGTGACGAATAAAATTTCAATTATATTTCTAGTGTTACAATCCATGTAGTGGAGGGAATGTATGTATGGTGTATTTTTATGATTAATGAAGGGAAACTTTTGAATTGGATTGACTAATAATTTTTTAGGTAATTGTGTTTGATGTAGGAATTCTGTTATAAATAACATACTTAACACCCAATTTAAGTGAGTTTAAATTTTATATAAGAAGTAGATATCAAATACGATATGAATTATCCTATATGTAAGAGTTTGTGAATTGAGTACATATGGACTGATCCATGAATTCAGTTCATGGTGGAGGTATGCTGAGGAGGTGTGTGTCACGTAAGCTAGAAAAATAAAATATCATGATGCAGTTATTGATTTATTTTCCACAAAGACAATCCCCAGATAATGTGTTCCAAAAATTCAGTTCTTGAGGGTTTTTTATGAAGTGAAGTGTGCAGTTCATAAATTGGAGTAAATGGACCATCAATATTTTTTGTGGTGGTTTCAGTGAGGACTAATCATGAATGATGGAATAAATCTTGAGAGCTCTATTAAGTGATGTGAGTCTTCTGTAATGGAGAGTACATAACCAGTATGGTGAGTACACCATGAAAAGTGTACCATGTGGTATCTTCACACTTGGATGATTTGGGTAGTTATTCTCACACATGGATCTAAGGTAGATATTCTGTTGATTAAATAATATATAAATAGTTAATATTTGATCATAATGGTTAATATGAGAGCCAATGTATATTAAATTGATTTATCAAGTTGGGTTTGAGATGAAAGAGAATGATGAAATAATATATGGCTTCCTTTTCTATAACAGGATTTGGATATGAGTAAAGGGAGATAGTAAATATCTAATGAGAATTTATCATCATCAACAGTAGTTATGATTTATCCTTTACATTATAAATGACATAGACAAAAACACTTTGGAGTTGATCCTATCATAAATTTAACATGGATAGTGGATCAATGTTTACTAAAGCAGATAAGTGTATTTTAATCTACATTAAAATATAATTATCATTGTTTTTATAGAATGACCATGACATAAATTTTCTATTTATGTTTCTAATATATTTATAATCTATTAAAGATCAGTATGTTATGTAGTATATCGATGTGAAGAAGAGGCCATGAATTTCAGGTGAGATGTGACCGAATGATAATATTTTTAAGACATTGATCAGGAAATAAATTTAAAATATATTATACAATGTATCCAAAAACTAATTCTCCAGAGTTAATTCAAGTAAACTATATTTTTTTTACAATCCATGATCTAGAACTCATTTGTGAACAATGTAAATAAAATGTGTATTGTACATTCATTTCATGACTATATTTTTTTAATAATTTTAGTGAATGAGATACTATGAATTCTAGGTTAGACATATATCTTTCCCTTGAAAGAACTATATCATAAAATAATGTTAAATAGTTTACAGGGAATACAGTAATTGTTTCATCACCCAGATTTACCCCCTCCCATATAGTGTCCTGTAGCATGATAAAGGATATGACTTTTATAAAGATCCTTATAAGGACTATATCGGTATAATAAAATGCTTATAATTAGTGATTATCTATCACCTATAGTTTTTTAAATAACTTAATGACAAGAGATATTTCATATGATTAAATTTCTTTTTAGAGTGTTCACTGAGAATAATTTCTTTTTCTATTTTATGATGATCATTATATTATTTATGAGTAAAAGGACTCTTGTAGAACAATCCTTGTAAAATTTTCTAATAAGTAATTAAAATGGATTTTTTAAATATATATAAAAAATGGATGACACATATAAAATGGTTATAACTCTTATGAAAAAACATTTGTTATGTAGAAAATTTATAAAACTGCAATAGAATCAACATGTGTATTATAGAATTTTAATGACTCTAATTGAAAGTCGGATGGACTCTAAAAAAATTATCCTAAAATTTTTGGATTTCATTTTACCTCGAAATAAATCTTACCCTGTGAGAAATGACCTCGAATTTATTCATGTGACTCTTTTCCATTGTACAAATTATCCAAATTTCAGAAGAAAATGACACTTTAGAAAATATCATATCTTTTCTATTTTCAGTTCAAATCTGCAATGACTATTGTGGAAAAGAATGTAGATAAATTTTCATCATCATTATTAAATGTTAAATTATATTCAATTCATCTAATTCCCTTTTACATCATCTCATAATCATTATAATCATTTTCCATAATATCACCACCCTTCCATGATTTTAAAATTGGTTTGACATAAATACAACCCATTAATAATTTAATTTTTTTCAACAATAATATCCCAATGATTGTATTAAAAAATAAATAAAATCATTATATTTTCCCCAATATCTTACATGAATCTACAAACCACATCCCACAAAAGTAAATAAATTCCAAAAAAAAATTATATGAATCCAAACACAAAACTACCATTAATTTAATGTTTTTTAAATAATCTAGCCTCTCAATGATATGAAAAGTTTGACCAAGTGATATAAATGTTATCCCATTGAATTATTTTTCTCCCATATCCTCTATTTAAAAATAACTAAATGTTAAAATAATTAATACCCTAGAAAAGTTATCACTCCTTCCCCCACATTAATAAATGGGCATTAACCCTTCCAACCCCTTAAAAAATCAAAAGCATAGTAGAGTATCTCCCATACATCATCTAGAGGGTGGTAAAATCTAAAAATGATGGTTAATACATAATCCAAGAAACAAATATTTTGGATTAAATATTTTTAAAACGTATTTAATATAATCAATATTGAAAAGGTATTCTCAGTTGAAATACCTATTTTACACTCTCTCTTTAGGGATGTGATATATTAAATATAAGTTATTTGATATTTAATTCCTTACTATATTTTTTGATATATGAAATACAAATTAATTAATTGAAAAAAAAATCAATGGATTCTCATCTTCATCTATAAAATCATAAAGGTGTACATTGATTCATAATATTTATGAGCTATATTTTGTAGCTAGAATATACTCGACCTGAACTCTACTTGTAGAATCTAAATTATTATTCTTAATTTTACAACCCAAGTATCTCTCACAAAGAATGAATGTTGGACCCCATTTGAAGCATTTTTAGTATTATCCCATCCTAAATATATATAAATTTAACCCTATAAATTTATGTTAAATATATTTTTTATCATATTAAATAGATCAGAGTACCTTTGAAATTCGTCATAATACATTTGGGTGACATCAAAATGGACTCATTAGGTTCACTAAAATCATTAAACATAGAGAAATAATATAAACATCACCTAGTCAAGATCTAGTCATATTAAGTATATTTCAAATGTTTCTTATAAAAACTAGTTTTCCCATAAAATTTATATCTTAATCTTTATTTCCCTCAGTACAAATTTCAATCAGTGTAGATATTTAATTACAATCATTTTGGGTAAATATTTTGAATAATTCTCAATAATATTATTCTTTCCAAATGAATTTCATCACATCATTTTTTATAATATGTTTTCATAGAATTTATTTCATCATGATGAACATAGAAATCTCAAAAGAATTATATATACATTTTTAAAATTATTCATGATATATTATTTTTTAATAAAAAATATAATTTCACCCATATATAAAATGGAAATTGTATTAATAATTGATATCTCTTTAACATATATATTCTTTAAAACCACTACATATTAAAATTACACATTTTTAAAACTACAATCCTATTTATAATTATAAATTTTAGTGCTATGTTTTATTCCAAATTAATTTTTCATTTGTTTAAAAAAAATTCATCAATGTTTTATAAAGAATAAAAACTTTTGGATTCTCATTGAGAACATCTTCTTCATGGACTATACTTAGTAATAAATATTTCTCATCAATTTAAAAAACCTTGGAATGAATTTTTATTTCCACTACAAAGAAATGTATTATTTATTATTGACATTAAAATTATAAAAATATTTCATCAAAAAACATTATTTCAATTTGATAGTATCCCTATCAACTAATCTACCTTGGCCCGCATGGAACATTTTCATTCACATTAATTTAGTTTTCCCAAAAACCAAATGGGTTCCTATTAAATTTTAGTTTTTGTTTCTTGTAATAAGATATTAGGATGATTTATTCTAAATTTTATAATGTTCATAATTGATATTAATTATCCATTACTAATTCCCAACTAATTCAAAAAGAGTTTATGGTTCGACAAGAGAAACTTGACCTTTCCAATTTTCAAACATCAATTTAGAAGATGATTTAAAAAGTGCATCATGAATTTCAATGATATATTAAAAATAATCATCCTTCATCAACATTTTTTATCTTGATTTCTAATATAATATAGTCTCACATTCATCACTAGTTTGGTCATATTCAACACCACATAAATTTATAACATTTATACATTTATCTCAAATATTTTTTTAGAAACCATTATGATACTAACATAAATAGTATCATAACAATCCCCATTTATCACATCATTCATGATTTTTTTGTAAACCATTTCCCAAAAAAAATTTATCAAATTTAATATTTTCAAATTTTATGCAATCATTTATGACCACTTCAACTGAATTGATTTCCCATGAATATAGGTTCATCAAATATTTCTTCTAATATTCCATGACTATTTTTCTAATCATCATGTAATAATATCCATTGAAAAACATAGAGTAATTTACAATTGGATAGATTTTATACCACATTATATAATGTTTCATCATTATATAATGTATTAACAAAATACCTAAGTTGTATGACTATAGTAGTATAAACTACATCTCTCAAGAAAAATCTATTGGTTGTTTCCTTAGAAATCATTATTATTCCAATCACAGATAAGAATATATGCATTCTTTATCATACTCAATTATGTGGGGGATTTTAGGGTCCAATATATTATAGACTAATTCTGTTTATTTAATGTTATATATAAACATAATTTCAATAATATTCCCTACTATTATTTGATAACATATTCCAAATGGAAACTCCATACTCCCTCACATATTTCCATCAGGATATTTTGAATATTTCAGCTACATCAGGAATATGTTTCATAAATAAAAATATTTTTATCATAGTTAAATACAAAAACAATGTCATGAAATATATATCCCCTCTAGGAGACTAACGAATCATATAACCATAATATATGTATGAATGTGTTTTGGGGGCCATTTTACTTAATTACCAATATTTTTCTGGTAACCTATATAATGTTTCCCTTTTGGGAGTTTTCAAAATTGGAATATATATATGTTTTATGTGGTGTAGGGTCTCTATTCACCTCATAAATTGATATTTTTATGAATATTCTTTCACCAAGGTGGTCGTATTCTAATAAACTATTGTTTATTCAACTAATTATTACTCATGTAGAAATATTTGGTTTGGTCAGTATTTTTACAATTAATGCCATTGGATATTCATCCATTAGAGAAAAGAAATCATTATTTTGAATTCATGAAGAATGATAAATTTTTTATGATAAAAAAATTCAGTCCTCTCATTAATAAACTTACACACGCATAATAGATTTTCTAAGGACTTATTCGAAAAAAATATTTATTCATTTGAACAATAATTAATAAATATTAAAAGAACCAACAACATTTCATAATAGAGAAGATTCATTGAAAAATGTACGACACCCACACCATTTTATTTAATATTATTGAGAAAAGAAATTCATCATTTATATTTTTTGAGGAAGAACCACTATAATAATCTAAGGATGCCCTTTTTGAATTATTTCAATATAACATCAAATATAATTGATTCTACTACTGTATTATCATTTATAGTTACATTAAAATTTTAATTATATAAATTAATTATAGGATGGTTTTAAATTGATTTCATAGAACATTGAAAATGAAAATCACATCCTCCACATATTTTCTTATAATACACATGCCTATTTTTAAGGATTTACTCAAGGATTTATTTGTCATAGCTTACTTATTTTGTAGAAATTATCTTAACATAAAATAAGTGTTACCCATTAATTATTAATTCACCATGTAAATAAAAAGTAATTAAACATGGATTGTATATGATCACAACGATTCCATAGAACAAAAAATACACATAAGATTAGGGAATTCATTAAAAATGATTTTTCTTCACATTCATTCATGTTATCTGCCAACATGTTCTGATTCCTCACTCATCTTGTTGTTAATGTTATAAAATTATTATATTATTATGATGAATCATATGGTTTTATAAGACCATTATTCATTAATAGTAGACAATATTTTGAATTTAATCGTATACTATTTCAAAAAAATTATTTACATTGAGACCTATAATGAATGGTTTTGACATAAAACTTTTTCTTTATTTTCCAAGACGATTTTGACAAATCATTTTTTATATCTATTTTTTTCTCAATTTTTTAACATCCTAAATAAATTTTCATCTTCACAAAATAAATAGTTTTTATTTTTCTGCTTTTATTATTTCATCGTGAGATTCTCTTAGTTTTGTTTAACCAAATTTTTTCGTTGAGGCTTCCAACTTATTATTTATAATTTTATAAATTTTTCATGGTTCATCAAAAACGTATCCACCCTATATTAAAAAGTTATTCTATATTCTTTCTTTAATCGTATATATTTTCTATTGGAATTAGTATAATGCAATATAAATGATTTTATTTATAATTTATTGATGTTTGACACATATGTAATTTACCCTTATTCATCCTCATGGTATAACAGAACATCATATTTCACCGCAGAATCATATAATATTATTACATTATTTGTAAATTCTTATTTTTATTGGATAGGTTTACAGAAATAATCGACATTCCTTTTATTTATCAGAAATCATCATTTTTATTTAATGATATTTCTTCTCATTATCATTAAATTCTCAATTAATTGTCAATAAACATTCTAATATTCAACCATTTCTTATTGTAATTATTTTGATGTTTATCTTCATCATGATAATAACCAATTTCAATAATTTCATTTTTCATAAAAAATCATCTAATTCTGACACATTTCAATGATGTTATTAAGATTTTTATTTTTTATTTTACCATTACTTCTCTAATGTAAAATTAAATTAGTGAAATGATTATCTTACAATATTTTCAATTTCCATATACATCATAGTAATCATTTGACTCTTGGACTTTCTCATCAGTGATTTTTTGTTTTCGAATGGACTAAAATTATATAACACAATTTGAAAGATTTTTAAATGAATTTGTCTTTTTCAATTCATATAGAATTATAATATTATGCAATTAATAAAAATTAACATCCTCTATGTCTTCCATTTCTAAAATATTAAGATCAAAAATGACTTCAAAATTTATTATCTCATTTATCAATGTTGGGGAGTCATAAACAGTTTCTCCATATCCTACAATGTTATTAACAATTTCAATTAATTTTTTAGATATTCTTCAATATTTTCACCTATAAATATTTTATTACATTAAAATATACACATAAAAATAAAAAACTGATCATTGTAAACATTGATGTTACCTTAAAAAATGAGGTAACCCAAGAATAATATATATATATATATATATGTATATATAACATCCTTTTATATTAATATTCAGTACATGTCATTATAATACATTCAAAAGAACTATAATGGTTCTGTAAATTTGGATATTAATAAATGAATTCCTTGAACGATATTCAAAATCTCTTACATAGTTCTACTCAGATAGTAGCCTTATTATACATGGAAATAATAATATTATTCTTTATAACCTGGGAAAAAAGAAACATAAGGATGATCTCAGAACACCAATAAAGTTACACATGAGATATATCAATCAATGATCATTACATTACATTATATAAGAATAACGGAATGATAACGTAACCATATCCTATGAAAATGTTCCCATTAATTCATAGAACATAAATCAGGAGTAATTATATAAATAATTTTCATGAAAAACAGATGAAATGTATGCGAGAGAAATCATCATAAATTAATAATGATTCATGGGAGTATATAATAAACAAAATATATAAATATATTTAGTACGCCTATAGATGGAAAATATTTTTTAAATCATTGAAAACATTTAATACCACCATTACATATTTGATATATTCTCATAGTTTATTGGGTTCACTCCTCATTCACACATTCTGTACATATTCCCATAGTGCATTTGTTTCATTCATTGTTCCATTATATATTATATCATGAAATATCATACATTATACAATTATCTATAGGGGTATAAAATTTAGTCCCAGCAATCACAAAATAGAAACCAAATATTTTTCTGCCACATGATCAAAAAACATTCACCATTTCATCATTGATAGTTTACCCAGGTGAATGAAATGGGATTCATGAAAACATATTTAGAAAATAATCATCATAATCCATAAAAACAATTTATGTGGATGGTATCATAAGATAATTTCACAACATAATAACAATATTCCATAATGTATTTTTACATATAATTAATGATATTTTATTAATAATTAGAAATATTAATTGAAAAGATAGATAACGTTTATTTTTTTAGGAAATTGAATACTAATTTGTTTTTCAAAATGGTAATTTTATTATCATTAAAATACCATGAAAACATGAATATTATTATTTATAATTAATTAATATCTTGAGGCTGGGAAAATCCATTCATTTAGTTAACTTATATAAGACATTCATTTCAATCATTTTTAAATAATTAAAAAATAACCCATTCAGAATAGGAAATGAATACTCCATTAAAATAAGTTAAAAAGAAATGAAAATATTGAATAAAAAATCTCTAAAATTAATTTAATTTTTTAAAATATTTCATTAAAATAAATCTGAATAACATGGATATAGAGGAAAAATATTCCTAACAAAAATGGGGAAATAAGGTTGGTATTTCTTAAAATAATTGATTCAAAATTTTTAACTTCTAAAATGGGGAATAATGGATATAATGAATTAATAATAATTATAAAAATATTTTAATATAATGTTTTTCATTTCATGAATAAAATAACATTTAATTCCCAAAATAAAATATAAAATATATTCAATCCTCACAAAAAGTATGATTATAACATAAACCTTTATGTCATCTAATGAAATATTTTTTACATGCTCTATCCATATATAAAATAAATGAAGAATTATTATATATCTAAAAATAAACATACTACAACATAAAATATTATATTTCATTACGTTATAATTACTTATCACCTATTTATTAATAATTCTTTAATCTAATTAATATTAGGATGTAAACTGTTCTATTTTCCTGGCGTGTTTCAGGATAATGGTTCCTTTCCATGATTCTTTTCTATATTAAACAATATAAATAATAACAATAATTGAATAATTATAATATATATTCTTTATAGGGTCTTTTATTACTATACATGTAAGGTGGTACTAAAAAATTAACACATCTCTTCAGGAAGGTGGTTTTCCACACATACACAATAGCTGTGTTTTCATTTTCTTGTAGATGAATAGAAAATAAGGTATAAAATAATTTACCATTATAGAATCATAATAATGTAATATATATATATATATTGAATAAATCAATTTAACAAACCATTGGAGTATCTTTTGAAAAAAATACATCACATCATTGGTGGAGTAATCCACATGTATGCAACAATATAAGATTATTAATTTATTTGAAATACATAATATCCAAAACTAGATGGATCATTGTCAATACACAAGAAAAGGATAAATTAAAATAATTAGTTTTCATTATAATAATGTAAATATAATATTATAAGTATTTATTCACATGTTTTTAAATTCAAAGTAATAGTTCATAAATTATATTGTCACTCTAAATAAAATCATTATTCATTCCATTGTATTAATGTATTTATTATTCATTATCATATCATTTGTATGTTGTAAAAGTTATAGTATTTCTAATAATTTTATATATCAAAATTAAAATAAAAATCAACCATTAAAGAAAAAAGAGAAAAAAACCCTAGATTAATATTTAAATTATAAATTAAAAAAATATATTTTTATAATTTAGATGGAAATTTAATAAATTTATTAAAAACATATATTATTTATAGCATATATAATATTTTTTATCAAAAACTTCTTTTCAACCCAAAATAATTACTATAGTGCATATAATAGTTTAGATAATTTTATAAATATGTTCTTTATAATTGTATCGTATTATCGGTCACTTTATATTATAATATAACACTATATTATATATTTCATTGTTGAGTTCATCAGAAGATATATAACATATTATCTTTATTAAAGAAAAATGTATTCTAAATCTTGGGTTGTAACGTTCAACCATCAACAAATTGATTTTCCCTCGAAATTCCATTTTTCTAATGGAAATATATTAAGATACATTTACCACATTTCATCCTTGGTTTTTCAAATTTAATACACATACAAATTTTATCGATATGAAATAGTGCTCAGGTGAGTGTCCTAGTTCTGAAACACATTATCACTTCGATAATAAATATTATGTATTTGTTCCTTAAGATAAAGAACATGATATAACTATAATACCACTAAATTTAATAAATGCAATGAATTGGAGACAATCTTCATAAAAAGGTTTACATAAAACACATTTTTTAATTGAGATATGTTCAATAGAAGTTCCATATGATAAGATACCATCTTGATTTTATCCAAAATCTCAATGGGACTTAAATAAATTTTAGTGATCTCTCACTTCATTAAACATCCAAAAATAATATTCCATATAAATAGTCATAAGAAAACCATATCAAGAAAATAATTTTCTATTTCTGTATATTGATTGATATCATTACTTTTATATTGAGTTTAAGAAAATATAATGTGATTATGAATGTCCCTAAACTTCTATACCATTTCATCAAATATTTTAGGACCAAAAACGTTTATTTATTCAACTTAAACTAAATATGTTGGTGTTTGTCACTTATTTACCTAGGGTGATTCATAAGAATCCATCGGTAAACATGAGTGAAAGTTATTTTTTCAAGAAAGTTTGACTATACAATTATACTGATCGCAACCTCCATTCATCTCTATAGAGATAGCCCTCAGCAAAGGCTCATGATTTTGATATATCATTTATATTGGAAATTTTTCATGGGTATATATTCAATTTTTAATTCCAACAGTATATACCAATAAAGTTTATTACATATCTAGAGTTTTGTGTTAAAACATGGATCTTTATCAGGAATAATTAATTGAGGTACTCCATGCAACCATTCCAATTACTTATTGTATATCTATGAATAGTGTGCAAGTTATAAACAATTACTACTAGATATAAAATTTCTTAAAATTTTAAGGTATAAAAAATTCCTAATGAATTATAGATTTTATATTTCAAGGGGAGTCCTAGAGTACAATCCATAGTGATGTTTTGTAATTTCTATAAGGGTTTTAGAAATAGTTTTATAATTAAATTTCACGTTTTACTTTCACCATTACCGTATTAAAACACCCCTCATTAATATATATACTACAAAATATCCCTATTTATATTATCCCATAATAAATCCTCATTTATATATCTATACAACTGATTTTTTCTTTGATAAAAAGCGAATTATGAGTAAAATTCTTCATCCAATATATCCTTCATCAATTCAATTTTTGAATGGAAAAATCTAATTCTTGAATCTTATCCTTCCATAGTGGTCAATGGTGAACTCTATAATTAGCCATACCTTATTTATAGTTCAAAATCATCACCCTCCATCTCTTTAATAATCTCCTAATTGGGATATTGAAAATTCATTTCAAAATGATAGAACTTCCCCACATCATTTAAGAATTCACTATCCATATTCTATAAATAAATATGTATTAGATTATATTCAAACATCATTATAGGTAAGATAACATGATACGTAATATTCATAGCGTTATCCACCCTATTATTCTTCTAAGTTGGTTATGTATTAATTTAAAAAAATATTAAAAAACTATAACCATATAATTTGTTTCATAATCATTTAATCATATTTTAAAATTTATAATAATAATATATATTAAATATATTTATATAAATAATTTACCAATAATGATAATTCAACTATATATTTAATGAAAAAATTACCCTTTTCATCTCCAATTATTCTTATTTTTAAATTTTTTCGTGAATCATCAATTAACACTACCTTTATAATAACACAATGGAATTTTTTCTAAGAACCCATATCAATCCTTTGATTGGTGAATTACTACATTGTTAATATCCTTATTATACATATTTCATGTTATAAACATTTTTTATCCAACCTCTTATATAGTCCCATAATATTTTCTAAAAATTCAATTTTCATGTGCAAAAACACTCCGTTATATGTCACAATGGATAATGAATATTATATCCAAAGAAAAATTTCAAAAAAAAGATTAAATATTATCTATGAAATACAAGAATATTATTGATCAAAATATCCATTTTATGTACTTGAAATTTTTTAATGACATCTATCATCGATGGATCTGCAGATATACCATTACTGGTAGTGAAATTAACCCTCAATGAAAATTTATGTATCCAATATTATTGATTGCTAATTTGGAATAAATAATCTCATTCCTCATGTAGTTCATCAAAGTCCACAAATGATTATTTTTTATTCCTTTATCAATTAATATATGTTAATATGATATTTAATGACTACCATATATGGACCAAATTAGTCTCTAAAATATCATTTCATTATATCAAATAATATGCTTATGGATTAAGTATGTTGGAGTAGAGTCACAATAAATTCACATTATCTGTACCCCATGCAATTTTTTTGGGTATGTTCTCCCATTAGAAACATAACATGCGATATTTTCATTGTAGTTAAATTGTTTTAATATATTGATATTTTTTTATATTAACAAACAAGTAAAAAATATGGGGTACATAATACCTTATCATTATAGTGATCATGTCATGTTTATAATTAAAAATTCAGTGACACATTAACTAATAAATTTTAATATAAAAGTAATTGATTAACCCCACAGTGATGATCTATGGCATACAAATACTATTTTATATTCATCTGTGGTTAATTCTTTAATTCCTATAACTCGATTGGGTCTATTATCAAGTATTCCATGAAATAGGATTAGAATAAGTTGTACATTCTATTGAAAATAGAAATTCATTGTTTGGGGGATGAAAATTTATAAAATTTGAAACTGCATTAGTAAATTTATGAACGTTAAAAATATATTCAATTTGGAGTTTATCACTAACCACTTAAAAAAAATACACCTCACAATATGTATAAATGCAATATAGTGGATGAAAATTATATTGGATGTTCATATTCATCCTCTCCCCGATAAATGATAATAAGGTGATTCAAGATTGTAAAATGTGTCTTTCCACCCTCATCAATTTATATGGGTTCTATATAGAGAGATAAATTCCATGGAGAAAATATCTTCCAAATCAAGTCGATGAATAATATACCATTTTACAGGACAAAAATTCTAAAAAACTTCTATCAAATAATACCTACAGAAAATATTTGAGATAATCATTTCATTTTAAGATCTCATAAATATTTAAAAATCTATCAATTTTTTCAGGATATGATATAGATATAAAATTCATCAGATATAACATTGTTGGTTGGAAAATATACAAATAATAAATTTATGGTTCATGAGTGCATAATAAGTGTTCTATTCTACATTTAATATTGTTTCATATCATTCAAATACACCAAAAATTATACTATGATATCAGTTAATAAGAATCTAAAATGTGAAAACATATGAAAATTAATATATGTCCAGTGATTTTCTAAATTATGAATTCTTCCAATCTACCTATACAATTTATGTTCATTATATATCTAATTTTTTTATAATAGCTCATCTAAATTTATATCCTCTCATAACTCATAAACTATTATCCAAAGGTAACTAATACCAACTTTCATACAAAATGAGGAAACTACATTGTAAAATACATAAATATAACATTATTGTAGACCATTATTCAATAAAGTAAACAATAATAAAAACCTTAGAACCAAAATAGTTTAACAATGTTGTATAGTAGATATATAATAAACACATTTCATGAAATTTAATCAATACCACAAATATATATGTTCCTGAAAAATTCCCTTCATTGATATATGATACCTAAACCCATTTTACAAAACCTAGGGAAATAATAAAATATGAATGGGTGAATGAAGATTCTCACTAAGGGTATATATGGGATATATCAGTTTTTGATCATAAGTGTGCATATGATAAGAATAATAGTATGGGAACATGATAATCATTAAAAACTCATACCTAAAAATTCATAGGTTGTAAATCACTAGTCACGGCCTAAGGATTTTAAAAACACGTGAAATTAGTGATAATAGTATTTAGTTATCAATAATAAATCGTGATCCCCAAGGTAATATCATAAGCATGATAACTAATTTTTTAGAATACACATAAGAGTAAGAACTAATTTCCATTTCCGAGGATAACATTGATGAAAATCATAATGTAGTGGACAAAGTAAAATAGTGGATTCAGTTCACTATATATTCACTTTAATACATGGGAAATAATCCTATAGTGGAATGGGTTTACCCCCCATTACATTAAATATTATCTAATGATATATAAATGTTACAAAATTCATTAGATTGATTTATAAATTTGGTCCCACTCATAACAAAATTAAAACCATTCATATGTGTGTAATACGAACTAAAAAAACATTCAACATTCAATAATAGAATAAAAAACTCATGGTAAGGAAATTTGTTTAATGAAACAATAATTAAAAGATACTCATCATAGGAAATGTAGATAAATAATTTTGATGTTATCATAAGATAATATCCCTAGTAAATAATAAAATTCCTCAATGGATGATGACATAGATGAATTTTTTTATAAAATCATCAGAAATATATGATGAAAATGAATAAACAATATCCTCTATTTGATAAGTAATAAAATAAAAAATTCCTCGAATATTAGGATTAATATTTTCTTTCAAATATTTTTTTTAAATTAATGTTATACTATCAATTATTAATTTTCATTATGGAATTAATAATTGTTCATACCATGAATGTTAATAAATAAAATATTTTAAAACTTCTATAAAGAATAAAAAACAACCCCTACCGAAAATATAAACAATAAAACATTATAATTCCGGTAAGGAAATAAAAATATTGATAATTAATAAATATAAAATTCATTTATATAATAAAGGAAATATATAAATCCCTTTTTATGAATAAGGATGTATATGAACTTATTCACATATAAAATGTATAAATACGGTTGTGTTTTCAAAAAAAAATTTATTTTGTCTTTTTGATTACGAATGACTGGAAAAAAACTAAAAAAAATTAAAATAACACGAGCATAAAAACTCATTATTATTTATGAGGGAATGAATATTAAATTACTCTAATGGAAATTGATACATATTCAATTATGATAAAATGTGAGATTTTTATATAAACCAATATCTTACGTACTAAAACAATTTGTATGGTTATAAAAAAACATATAATATATTAATATTTATTATTACAATTTTATATAATTATTTTAAAACATATATTAAAATATGTCATTCCAAAATTATTTATTATTAAGCGGTTATTAATATTTGTTTTGTTGAAAAATACATGATGGTGTTCACTGTTCGGTTTTCCATGAATGACTTAGTTGGACTATTCGATTCTTACCCCTTGGTGACGAGTCTTCATATAAAAAACAAAATCATGTATTAAATATAAATTGTTTTATTTATATAAATTTTTATTAATATCAATATGTGGTATGGATTGAAAACCGGATACGTCATATCATGGAGGTGGTAATATGCACATACACACATGTAATGCTTTTATTTTTCAATGGGTAGAAATTAAAGACTGTAAACTGTATTATATATTTTCAAAATCATAATAATTTAATTTACGTAATATATATTCATCAAATCAATCTATATAAAAATATATTTGAATGTATGATGAAATAAATAAATACATATTGGTATGGAGGTGATAGTTTTCACATAGACATCAGTGTCATTTTAATTTTTCGTTAGATAGAATAGTGGTAGATATTGAATACTAAATTGAAATAAAAAAATTGTTAAATGAATGATAAATATTTAATAATATTATAATGGAAATAAAATATTAATCATAGCTGTGTGAGGAAATATACTTGAATAAAAAAATTTATAGAAATTAATTTTATCTTGGGAATCCTCTTCTAGGTTAAATTGTAAGCCTTCTTATATTGGTATTTTGGAATGATCGGATCATCTAGGACATGAATTTTGTTTTTTAAATTTTATTTTATCATATATTTTTATAGATTAGTGGGACACGTTTTGTGTATTAGTGGGGAGATGAGGTGTTATTTTATAAGATAAGGGAGTGGTATCCTTAAAAATATATTTTTCATTAAAATAATATAATGTATTTGTCATTGACATGAAGAGAGAAATGAGCCCAATTTGGATTATAATATGAGGTTTGATTGAAATCCTCTTAACCAAATATATATATATATATATATATATGTGTGTGTGTCTTCTTGTGATATTTGTATCATTATCCGTTATTTTAATCCATACTATTAAATTTTAATTTTTACCATGAAAACATAACTTTTACAGTCATATATGTTCATTATTACATAAAAATAAATATAACATATTTTAAAATATTATTATTGTTATTATAAAAATGATATCCTTTTTTAAAATAGATTCCAAGAGGTTTAAAAAATTACTTCTAATATATGTATGTAAATCTCAGCCAAATAAATGATTTTAAAAATATGTTTTATTAAGAAAAAATTGATTTTAATCAAAATTATTATTTCAAATAAATTAGAATGAATGTTATCTATTTTTTATAATTTTATAATTTTTTCATTACATTTAATTAAATCCAAAAATGAATGGATTTTTTTTAATATAATTAGGAGAAAATGAAAAAATTAGTAATTTATTACAAAAATATAACTTTTGTTATAAAAAGTGAATAATGAGTTTATAAATTTAAAATAATACTTTACTATACTTTAATTAACTCCATGAACACAAATTTTTGAAATCCAAAGACTTTTAATCTTTTTAATTAATTCTAATACCATAGTGATGTTTTCAATATAATGATATTTGTTACAGTTCACCAAAAATCCAACCATTTTAAGAAAACAAAAATAACCACCTTCATCAAATATTTCATTTCTAAATTCAAATATAATATTGATTTAATAAAATATAAATAAAAAAATGTAAATAAAATATATATTATATTCAAAATTAATAATTATTTAAAAGTAATTCTATGAATGAAGGAATAATTACAATATTAATTCTTATAATTAGCTAATTGGATTTACTAGTTATCTTTTATTAATTTTCTAAAACATATTATTAAATTTTATTAAAAACATCAATATTAAAATTAATTCATTGTTAAGTAAATCATTGGAATATGAGCATATTGAACATAATATTGATAAATATTTTTTATAATAATTTGTAGTTATTAAAACTTATTTAAATATTTTCGCATTTTCCTTATGTATAATGAAATTCTATCACAATTATGTTGATAATTTTAGATAATTAAATTATAATCAAATTTTACAATTTCCATCTATATAAAAATTATACATATTAGAAAATGACACTGTTAGTCATCTATCACCCAGTCAAAAGATGTTTTTTGTTGCCTGAAGTCCTTATAGGTTGGCAGATGGAATATAGTGAAGCATTAAATTATTTCCATATTAATAAATCATTATAATTAATATATATTCCACAATATATATATATATATGTGTGATAATTTATATATCCAACAACTTAATTAAATTATAGATGGAACCTAGAAGCTCCGGAACTACTTGATATAAAACAAGAATTTGTGAACAATTTAGAATATTATAGGGGTGATGGAATTAGTGGAGATATTAATTTATAATATTTTAACAATAGATATCAACATATATATTTTTTTAAGATTCAACCCACAAAAATGTACAACTAACCCTTACACAAATGTAAAAAAATTTAAAGGATATATCACAAATATATATTTTTACAAGGATCAATCCTAATATAGTTACAAACTATTTAGTATAATTGGGGGGCATGTATTAGATTTTATAGTAACAATGAATACCAAATTACATGTGGAATAATAAGATACCATCCACTATTATTGTTTATTTAAAAAACTACACAACCACTCAATTAAGTTACATTGTATCATATTAGTAACTTTATGATCAGAACATGATGAATAAGATATCATGAGAAATTGAGATTTCTTAGAAATTGATTATTATCATCCTCATGGGATTTCTAGATTAATATATCAGAGTATTATAACATCATATAATACATTAACATACTAGAAAACTTAATGATCTTATACATATCGTGTATAATGAAAAAATTGAAATTAAATTTCATTCTAAATAAATATTTTGTTTCATTTATTAGTGAACATTACCTTATAAAATAAGGGAAGAATAAAATAAAATTGAATGAAATGTTTCTTATTTATATGTTAAAATTATATTTAAATAATAAATATTTCCAAAAAAAATTTATTACAATTGGATAATAAACACAAGAATATAAATCAACTAAAACTATAAAATCTGGATCATGTTAATTCTATATGACAATCACAATCTAGATCAACTTTATAAAAAAGTTAAATAATAGTACTATATTTTTCTTCAAGAAACAAAAGAATTTATAACCACTAGAGGACTCATTTTAAATCATCTATGAATGATTTATTAGTCACTTATATTGTTAAATATTACTTTTGGATAAGTAATATGACCACATTGAATAGAAACAAGAATGTTATGAATAGTTATATATCAGTTAGACTATTATTTTTCCCACTAAATAAAAAATTTCAATATAAATAATATTTACATGTAATAATTTATTATGTAATAAATGTTTTAATTCTGTAAAATAAATATTAATCTTTAAAACCTAATTGAATTATATGAAAAATTTATACTTAACAATATTTTTATTTATATAATAAAAATAATAATTCTTGCGATACAGAAAAATATGATAAGAAATAATTTTGAAAAAGTAAACTTATTAAATCACTGTATAAGTGTTCCATCAGGATGAATATTTTTTTATTTTCTATAAACATAAAATTTCAGTTGAATGGTAAATATATAGTTTTCACATAACCAACATGTTATAATTACATCATTAGTATGAATTAACTACCTTAGAAATTCAATAATATGAGACTCTACCAAAAACATGTAAAATAGGATTAATAAATCATAAAATTAAAATTCTATACTAGAAAACTACTTTCTAATGTCTAAAGAATAATGTATTCCATTGAAAAACTAGTTTTTTCATTTTCCATTTAATAAACTAATGAATTAGGTTTCTTAACTTGTATTAATTCATAAAACAATTTCTAGTCAAATATAATATGTACTCTAAAAAATATTACTATTATATCATTCACCTTGGAAGTTATGTTTCCCTAAAATATAAAATAATGAACCTTATCCAAGTCACCCAAATCTATTGTCTTACATTATTAAATTAGAATAAAATATTATGAATCACATCAAAAAAGACAAAACGGTTTTTTAGACTTGGAAAATATAATACATACATGATTCCCATATTGCATTTGAAAACTAAAATCACTTAATATTTTTTATCAAGAATGTCATTATTATATCTAGAATATCCAACATATCAATATAGTACACAACATGGATTTCAGTGAAAGTAAACAATATATAGGTGAGATCAAATGCTCAACATGGGTTATGTACATAGAATATATCAGAAATCAATAACCATTAACGACATCGCAAGGTAATTAACTGAACACACATACTATTTAAAATTTTTAATATCATTATTAGATACGAATAATCAATATGTCATGGTAAATAACATAGAACAAATTAAATTTAATCAATTACTTGAATAAAATAACTGAATTATGAATAATCAATACAGAAAGGTAACTAACTAAAAACGCATTATACTTAGTCAATAAATAGACAATGATGTTTATCAAATGATTTTACTATTAGGAAAATCTAATTGATAATAAGATAAAGAATTATAAATATAGTAATGTGGAAAACTAAAAAAACGTTCTATTTTTTCATTAAACTGAAAATTAGATGCATCCATAGATATTATAATTTCAAAAATATCAATGATAATAAAATAAGTCATAATTAATATGGAAAGATAAATAACTAAAAACCATTCCATTTTATCAATAACCCGTTAATGAAATGTATCCATACAGAATATCATTGAGAAAATATCATGGAGAATAATAACAAAATTCTCAATGAATGAAATTTTTAATCATTTGATGTCATGTTCTCAGAAACATTATACCTCTATTATAAATATTTCTCATAAGGCAGTTTAAAACATTAGGTATTAACCATTTTAATTATTGCATACAAATTTGATTCAAGAGGCGATTGATTAATATAAGGGCTATATAATTCTGGTCCCCTCTCATCACGTCATTTACATGTCATTCATCATAGATTAAATACAATATTTAATTCCTGAATAATTTTCGTAATCATAAAATTACTATATCTAGAAAAGAATAATAAATTATCAATTGTTCCATAGATAAATAATTAAAATTAATTATATAACATCATATATTTAAATGATATATTTTATAAGAATTAAAAATACAAGATATATAATATTGATGTTCGCGGGAAATTAAATATCAAATTTTCGAAAGAAATTGAAAATTTCTAGGGAATGATAATGACTAAAAATGTTTCTCAATAAAAAAATGTCAATACAATCCATGGTGGAAATATTCATAAACTATCCTTAGAAATAATATGTATGGAATAAATACAACATATCATGAGTTCATTATAAATAAAATAGAATGTTTTTTTTTCTGATTTATAGCAATACAATAAAATGATTTTTTAAAAAAATATTGTGGAAATTAACATTTATATTTTGAAAATAACTTTTTATAACTAAAATGTCACAATTTTTTTTGAACTCCTTTCTATTAAAATAAACTTGAATATATTATAACGGAATCTCGAAAAAATTGGATGGTCATGACGGAATGAAATTATGTACATGTTGTTCACATTGAAAAAAAAATCCTTTCACTTTTTTATTAAAATAAAAACTAGAATGTCTAGAAAAAAGAAATAAATATTCATTCAATGAAATTTAAAAAATAAAAACATGGATTATTCTTTTTATTAAATAATATTTATGAATCGGAAAATCATATTTTAAAACATTTTTAGAAAACATGTTTTTGGATGAAATGGATTTTCTAACCTTGGGAAAAATTATGTAAAATTTAACCAAAAGAATTTTCTCAATCATATTATGTACCAAAGAGTGGGAAAGTGGTAAAAGAGCATGAATAATTCATGAATAATGAGAGGATAATAAATTTATTTGGTTTTATTTAATAATTTACATCAATGTATAATAAAGAATAATAAAACATTATAAAAAGGATATTTTGAAACCACCCTTTCAAATATCATAACATTGAAGTGAGAATTAATAAATAATTCTATTATGTGTGTTAAAAGAAAGTAAACCTAAAAATGATATAAATATAAAGATATTAAAAGGAAATTACAAAAATAATCTATGAATGTCAAATACAATGGTGAATTAATAGAACCCAATGAAAAAATATCGGTTCTAAAATTCTAGTATAATTTGTAATTTTCTAGTCGAATTTCGTAGGATGAAATAATTCAAATTAAAAAACAAGGAACATAAAGTATTAATCACTAAAGATATTAAATTTAAAATTTGGGAATATATACTTAATATAAAATAAATTATGAGAATAAAATTACAATATTCCCTCAAAAAAGGCAAATTATGACAAAGTCCCTTACCTCACACTTCCTTTTGGATCAACATGCCTTAACCTTATGTATAGTGATTTTAAACTTGTTACTAACTTATAAAAGAACCATATTTTTATTTATAATTTCATATAATATACTTTAATTAAATTTTATCTCCTAATCATTATTTTCACTAATTTGGGTGTTATTTGTCTTATTTTCTCATTCGTGATTTCTCATGATCGGTCTATATCTTTTACATATTATATTGTCCCATTATCACTAGTATAATAATAGTGATACAATTTTCATATTTATACATCAATTTTACTATTAATGAAAATCGTGAAATATGTTTTTGCGAAATAAAATATGTTACGATCAAGGAGACCATATGTCGTGCGTACACATTAGTATCATTTTCATTTTTGGAATGTCATTATGAAATAGAGGTATTTAATATTATATAAATAAATTATGATAATTATATGATAAATACCATATTATTTCTTAAAATATACTTATATATATCCCCCATTTGTTTTGGTGATGGGAATAGGGTCACGTTGCATAACGAAAGTCCTAGTCCACAAGTATACGAATGATGTTATCATTTTATCAGTGAAATGGTAGGAAATAATATGATATATTATCATTTTAGAATGATAAATATGTCATTAATATAACTAATATGTCATTTATATCTCCTATATTTATTAATTTTATCCTTTGAACATCCCATGTAATGCGCTACTGAAAAATGAATCACATCACTATGCAGGGTAGTAGTCTGCAATACACATGAGAAATATTATCATATTATTATTGGAATGTAAATTAAAAAAAATTAAAACATGATTTATGAATCTAGATGTAGAGTTATGTTATAAATTATATATATGTATATTATTTAAATTCATAAACATATCTGACTGTGTGGGAAGTGGATGGAAAACATTTCACATATGTTATCGAATGTGATATGACCCTTGTAGAATTTTTGGGCTTTACAGTTTCCAAATATTAAAAAAAATCAACCTCAAAAATTTATCATTCACTCTGAAATTCATTGTTTGATATTTTATAATTTCATTCTTGGAAACCCACAACATAAAAATGGTTTATAAGACATACTCTTAATAAGATCCAATGGGAAGTACAAAGGCCATATGTGATAATAGAAAACCATCATTCCATGTAAGATAATATTGGTGGATATAGAAGATATAGACATAGAAGAAAAGATTAAATAGTTAAATAGAGTGATTAAGGTCATTTTTATAATATATTAAATGGTAAATGAAACTTTAAGGACCAAAATTACATTATTTCTTTTTGATTTGACCGGCCAATTGATTCATCAAATTTAAAGGTAATCAGATATTTTTCTTAAAAATCAATTTCAGATAATTTAGGAATTATTTTACTGTAAAATTTTATAGTAAAATATGAATACTTTATATGTTATTATTTTATAAAAATAATTTTATCCTTTCCTTATGATTTGATGCATTTCTTATATATTACTTAATTAAAAAAATGAATGTCAAATAGTGAATATTTGTTCCCTAGAGCACTGGAATTTACTTCTAATATATCAAAATATACAAAATGGGGGAAAAGTATTTTAATTTTCATCTAACTATTTTATAATCCAAATATGGTTAGAAAAATATATTCAATATAAATCATTTATATTTAATCATTAATAATAACACCATAGGATCATCAGGAATATTTATTCCAATTTTTTTTAACTAATAGCATTCATATATTAACCAAAACATTATGTTGTCTCGTGGTAGGAGTTAAAACCTTATCATCCTTCAGTTATTGGATAATCCCAACATAATTACTAGATGATACATTTTGTGACATGGAATACCGGTTATCCCCATTATAAATATATATTAATATGATTTCAACAAATTTGAAAAATGGTAATAACACATAATTACCTAATTATTAACGATAATATAAACCCTAAATGTTAAAAATACATATTAACTTATACCAAAAATAGGGAGGTAATTTTTCTATAATTTTTTTTATCCCTAAAACATATACTAAGCTAATGGGTTGTATTTGAATAAATGTATCAAAAAATATCTGTAATCATAGTAGAATCCCATCATAGAAAATATGTATAGGGGTTTCTTAGACATTCAAAATATGATAAATTTAAAACAAATTATATTATGATGGTGTCTATACCTCATAATTAAGAAATGTTATACATTCTTCTAAAATATAATATAATCCTTAGATATTTCATAATTCATATCCCCAAAATAATAATGGTAAAAATACTTTAAAATTTAACTTTGTAATTCCAATGCATAAATACATCATCTTTGTAATTTTAACAAATGAACATCCTCTACCTAGGGGATCACCATTAAATTTGGTAATTAGATATAATTGTGCATTGGTCCCCCAAATTACTGAAAACTAACTATAAATGGAAACCTATGATAAAATATACTTTATTACATTGAACACATCATTTTTCAATGTAAATACACATCTTTCTTCGATTAATTTCATAACATAAAATATTTTCCCCTTACATTCATAAATGTTCATGGGTTTCTATTTCAAAATTTTTGATGTTATTGAAATTGAATCATATTTACTCCATGGTATCTATTATTCATGCTCTTAGAAAACTCCATCATTATCTTCATTTGTTATTCTATGGGTTTTTTAATATACAGTTTGTTAATAATATTTGGGTATAACAAATTAGGAATAATAATTATATCTTTGACTCATATCATAATCCCATTTGGTTACTCATATTCATCAAATATTTATTCGTGTATTATGTTGAAATCAATTATTTCTAGATCCATTCATTGACTAAAATTAAAAATCACATTTTTAACAACATTAATACTTATGTTAAAATCATATAAATATTTATAGGATGAAAAATAATGAAAACTTATTACAATCATTGAAGCATTATGTTCCACCTAGGTCATTTATTATCATCATCTAATTAGACCCTTCATAATGGTTGATAATGAACATTTATATTATCTTAATAATATCCCCTAGGATGATAAAATTTGGTGTTAAACAATTCATTATCTTGTTCACTCGGTGATGATCTGTTCAAGAAAAATGCACCCTTTTGGTTTTATTTCTCCTAGAAAAAACTACCCAAGAACAAAAACCACTTATATTATCTAGAAATGAAATTATATCTACGAAAACCCAATCAAACACTTTATTACAAAAATTTTATGATGTTATTCTATACATATGATCACTTCCTATCATTGGATTATATACCCTAATTTGGGTTTTTCTAAATCTAGTTAGAAAGGATTCTACTAAAATACATTTTATTACATCTATAACAATCCAATCCCAGTATCTCTAAGCTATATTCATACTTTATTAAATTATTAAAAGATCCAAGGAATAATATCTCGAAGGACCGAATAGTTTTGTATTCTTGGTAAACAAGATAGATAGATGTTTCCAATATTAATTTATAAAAAATTAAAACAATTTTTTATGAGAATGAAATTACTCCCACTAATATCTCATTTCATATCATCATAGTACATATAATGGATTCATGGTAAATAAAAAAAATGGGTGAAGTCAAATGTTCAGTAATGGTTATGTGTAGTGGAAACTATTGTGAATCTATAATCATAAACAACATCATAAGGTAAATTATTGAACACACTTAACATGTAAAAAAATTGACTATCATTATTAGATAAATAATAACCAAAAATGAAATTGAAAATAACTATACACACATTCCATTTAATAAAAATCTTGACTGTCATAAATGGATAAGGCATAATCAATATAGAAATGTAAATAATTGAAAATACATTTCATTTAATCAAGAGATGATATGTAAATGTGTACATAGTTTATATCATTATGAATGTATCATGGATATTCCAATAGTTAATAAAAAATATGTAAATATATATAATCAAAACACATTCCATTTAGTCATCAAACTGATAATGAAGTGCATCCGGAGATGATATCGTTATGAAAATAGCATGCATAATAATATAAGGCATAATCTATATAGAAATATAAATCATTGAAAAACATTTAATTTAGTGAGTAAAATTAAATTAAATGTATCCATAAATAAAAACATTTTGAAAATCTATTGAATTATAAAAAATGCATTATTAATGATGAAAATTCATAATCATTGAATATCATGTTCTCATGAACGTGATACATCAACCATCGAGACCTTTCACAAGATGGTTTCAAACTACTTGTCAAAACCTATTTATATCTAGATTACTAATTAAATTCTTTAGAATACTAATTCATTGTGGGGATATATAATTATATTCCCCACAACACACTAGATGTCCAAAGAATTTCTTATATATTGAATAATATTTTTCATTCATGATAATGTTTCTTATCATCAAATATCTGTAATGATTGTAAAATAAGTCTATTTAATATGCTCATAGAGAAAAAATAAAATTACTGGTTTAAAAATGCGTCTAGAAATGAAATATTTTTTTATATGTAATCATATCCATGATAAATAATATGATTATTATAGTAAATTTAAAATCCAATTGTTAAATGAAATTTAATATTTCATGGGAACGATAATCACTAGAAAAATGAATCAAAAAAAGGGAATTTCAAAACATTCGTTTGTCAACATCATAATAAAAATCCATATAAATAAAGATAATACTATCACTAAAATATATCTCTTATGTATTATATGTAAAATAATGGTTTTTTTGTTGATGATGAATATGAAAAACATAAAATGATCTTAAAAATCCATAAGGAAAATAGTATTTTCATTTCGAAATTAACCATTTAATATTAAATGATTCCAAAACAATTTGAAAACAAACTTTCATTTAAAATAACCCTATAAATTTTTAAAGAAATATTTAAAACATTGATTTTTCATGATGGATATAAATTTTGTACATTCTATATTTGTTAAAACCAAGAATCCTTAATATTTTTTGATAATACAAAAAATCATTGTTTCAAAAATGAAATAATGATTCCATTAAAATAGTTTTGATAAAAATATTCAGAATGTGTAGAAAATTTAATTAATAATTTTAATGAAATTTAGAAAATATTTTGATTTTTTATAGAAAAATGGTTTATTGAAAAAAAAATTGACCGAAGAGAGAAATGAATATATTATATAAAAAATGAACATTTTATCAATAATTTTAATTACTAAATAGTGGGAAAATGGTGTCATTACATATAATAATAATAAATAACTATAGTAGAATAAAATAAAATGGGACTATTTATTAATTTAAATCAATTTAAATTCATATATATTTAATCTGTATTCAAATGAAATTTTAAATTAAACCCCTAAAAATTTTATAATTTCGATGTCAGAAATAATAAGTGGTTCATTTATGACTATCAAATATAAATACACCTAAAAAAATTCAAATATATCATAGATATTCCAAATTAATGATAAAAATTCTAATAATATCATAGAAAATGATGTAGTAATATGACCGAAAGAAAAGAAAATGAGTTATGAAGTTCATTACAACTTGGATATTTTCAACTCAAATTCTCCCAGATGAAATAATTCAAATTTAAATTCTATATATAGTTAGGTATTTATTATTTATTATATTACACATAAAATGGTATTATATAAATCATATTAATGAAATTAAGTGCATTACATTAAAATATTCCAAAATGAAGGGAAATTGAGACGAAGTCCCTTACCTCACTATTACATGAGGTTGAACAAGATTTAACTTCATCTATTCCATTTTGAAAAATCTTATTAACTTATACCATGACCATATAAATATTTATAATTTAATATATTATCCTTTTAAAATATACTAATAATCATTAATTAATAATCTTTCATCATTTTCATTGTTTCAGTTGTTAACTACCTTGTTTTCTCATTCATGCATTACTAGGAATGTGACAGTTCATATAAATATTAAATATTTCCATTATAACCATAATAATGATACTGAAAAAATATTTAAAATATTTATATATAAATTATAAAATTAATACCAATCATTAATAATGGTTTTGATAAATGAAGTATGATAGGTTAATTGAGGCGATAGGTCGTACATACACATGAGTAGTGTTACACTTATTCAATAATCATTATGGAAATCAGATAAGTAATATTTTGTATTTTTATATTGATAATAATATCATTAATAGAATATTATTTATTTCAATAAACTTATATATATCATTCGAGTGGTGTGGTGATGAAAATAGATCCACATGGAATCATAAAGGCGGAAGTCCACACATTCACAAACGACGTTATCATCATTCAGTGAGTAAAATGGTGTGAATTAAAATGAAATATTATCTTTTAATAATGATATATAATCCATTATTATCATAATTTTTTCATATATATCGAATATATTATTTACCATGATCCTTATTACCTTACATGAAATGAAATATTGAAATCTTGATAAAATTCCTTAGTGAAGATATAGTCCATCGTACACATGAGAGACATTATCGTATTCGAAACAAAATAAATGTAAAAAATGGTAAATATGATATAATAAAAAAGGTAGAATTATGTTATAAATAACATATCTATATTATCCATCATTGTACACAAATATTAGAACTGTTGACTGTAAATGTGTCACACACACTGTTGGATACAATGTTTTTTTCTATATTTTCTTGGTGTTACTAAAGATAATTCAAAAATACAACTCTCTAAAAATATAATTACACCCTTTCACTCTCCCATTAAAAAACCAATTTCTTTAGACTTTTTATATCCAAAAATTCGCATATTCTCATTCATAATCTCCGTCTAATCCTTATAAATATTTTTTAGTCATTGTACTTGAATCATTGGAAGTGTTGAGGTACATAGAAAAGTAAAAAAATGTAGGAACCACGATTTTCTATTATTTTAATTTAATTTTCCACTTCACATACACTCCTAAAAAATTATTTTCAAACTAAATCATCATAAATTTAATTAATTATTTTCATAAAAATTAATTATTGATATTAAAATATTTTAATGAGTGTATTTATAATATATTTATATATTCGAAATAACATATTTTATCGCCACCATCTATGATAAAAATAACTTATTATTTATGATATATATATATATATATATATCTTTTGAGATTCTATATTTAATTTTATTATCATATAAAAATTAATAATGTAAAGTCCTAAAATCCAAATCACATTGGTTAATTTATGGAAAACATAACATCAAAACGTTTCACCTTCATCAAATATATTTAAAAAATAAATTCTAATCATTATAGTTGATTAGTTTTTATAAATATAAACTAATATTAATTATAGTTTTTATATAGAAATATGATTATGATATAGGAAAAAATGTTAATATATAAATTAGGATCTATTTTAAGGGAACTCTTAAATTGGAATCACTAATTTGGGATCTTTTCCACCATCAATGCAATTTTTTTAATTCATATTTTATCCCTTTTTATTATCTCCATAATTAATATTCCATTTTTATGGGGATATATGGGGTGACCAAATAATTACACACATAAATATTACATCATATTAGTTTAATGGTCAATAAATAATATAATAATACATGTCCTGGAGCCATAATAGTATAGTTTATTTGGAGTCAAGATGCATAATCAACTTATTTCATGAAATATACATAAAATCTTACATAAGTTCTTTTAATATAGTTCCATTTGCATAAATATCATACGAAAACCTATTATCTATAACTAGGTAAAATAGAAACATAAGATGGGATAATACAAATTCCAATTAAGTGTAATAATCGGAGATATCAATTAATGGTCATAAATGTTAATAAGATATCATAAGGACATGAGAACATGGTCATAACTTTTAAATGTCATAACCAATCAAAAAATTTATAATTATTCATTTTTAGTGGAATATAGATATTTCATCATAGAATGAATAAGTCATAGGAGTGTGAAATGATCAGTTTTTAGTCATGTTCCATGAGAATATCTCATAAAAATACTACATAAGTTTGTGTCTGGTGTATAATCATAGAAAATCATTGCACTAGTCAAGGTTCACTTCATATGGAATAATTGAGAATTAGTTCACATTGTGGATTTGGTTCAATCCCTATTACATAATTCCCTTAGATATGGTTCACTCACATGTCTGTCATAGTTAATATATTCACTTGTTGAACTAGATTCAATAAACATTCTATTATATATTATATAATTTAATATCAATATTTACCCCATGCGTTGGTGGACTATATTTTTCTATTCCCACCAATAACATATTGACAAAAAAATATATGTGTTCCACAATACAATAAAAAATTAGTAATTTCATCATTAAAAACACATGAAATGAAAACAAAATCAAAATAACTTCATCACCATGTATTCATAATGAATTTAGATATATGAAGTGGAATGTGTTATTAAAATAGTCATTATTTCATTATAGCTTGAAACCCAGTGGGAACAAATCTACTTTAATTATATCATACATAAGACATTATCATCATAAAAAAATCCATAAAAATTATTTTAATGATATAATTTTAGAATATCCCCAGTGAATCATAGGAAATATCTTAGAATGATTATATATATGAAAAATAAAATTAAATGGGAATTTTAAAAAATCATCGAAAAAAGAAAACAATATACCTTTCCTTGGATACAATTTTAAATAAAAATTCCATGAATAATGAGATATAGATTTTCATTTATAATAACCAATGATACTTGTTATATAATATTAAAATATTTGATTGGTTATTAAGGTCAGAAAATGCATTCTTGTTTTATATATTTAATTAGAACATTCTTTTATCATTTTTTATAAAAGTCTAATGCCAGTCATACAAAAAACATTTGAATATATTTCATATAGAAACTAATAATTATTGTAAATGTTCTAAAATTAATCAATATGAATCATTAATATTTTAATTAAACTATATATTAAATATTTTTATGAACATATATACATATGAAAACATTTTTCGGCCAAAGAGGATATAATCATCACTTTTCATTTAATCATTTTTTAAATAATATAAAATAAAAAAATTATAATATAGTGCTAATAAATTAATATTCATGAATAAATATATTATAATAAAATATATTTTATTTAAAATACAATTATCATTTATCATCACCCTATAAATTTTAATTATTGAAAACCCCAAAAAAATGATATTTTAACGAAAATACACACAAAAGGTCTCCTCTTGCTATATATAGATAAAAAATGGATATAATAAATATAAATTTATTCTAGATATAATATATAAAAATATAAACATAATTATTACTATATATCACTCCCTTATAATTTCCATGTACACTTTTATTAGTAATTCTTTATTCAAATCATATTTCATGTCAAAATTGGTTTCTCCCATGCATTTTTATGTTTTACTATTATGATCATTCGACCACGGTCATTGATTGATAATATCAAATATATAATTAGTTTCATGTTTATACTATTTATTGATAATTTAAAATTTTATAACATTTCATATATTTGGTTGTTGAAAAATGAATTGCATCACTTTTTGGAGAGGGTACTCTATAAGTAAGAATGGGTGATGTTTTCACATTATAATGGATGGAAATAAAAATTGAGGAACATAATAATAATCTATATATAATCATAATTATACCAAACAAAGCATATATATTAATTAAATTATTCATTACCATCAAACACATAAATTTTAAATAAAAAATTAATCACAATGATTCATGGATGTTTTAGTCCACATGTAAACATGAGCGACATTATCATTATCCAACAAATGGGCGGGAAATTTAAATGAATATATAATTGAAATATATATATATATATATTTGACACTTAATATATCATTTTATTATGGTTTAACTAATATTTTATGAATTTAAAAAATAGTAGACATGAAAATGATCGGTTGAAACATGTACATGTTCATCGGGTATCCTATATTAAAAAGAACTTAATGTATTCTTGAATTGGAAATTTTGGAATACAAAAAAAATTATGTTCATGTATAAGAATATTGTTTTTTATTTATTTTGATCTTAATAATTTAAATGTATTGTGTAGTTTTCATTAGAGAGGATTGAAGGTTCTCTTTTATAATTGTGGGTTGTGGGACATCTATAATTATTAAGAATAATAAGTTGCAGTGAAGATAATTTAATTTAATGTGGCTCAAAATTGGTTGAAGGGAAAAATTATGAATGAAATATAATCTAATTGCATTCATCCAATTGGATTTAGTGCTGATTTTATTTCATTTTGATAATTATCTATTTATATTAAACCTCATTAATCCATTTATCCTTTACCGTGGGAAAAATATTTTATACAAGATTAGTAATTATTATGATAAAAGATATATTCATGTTATATTTTAATATTAAATATTATTATTTGATATTTTGAAAATATTTTATAAAATTCATTTAATAGAAGTGGGTGAAAATAATTTTAATATCCTCACACAAAATGGATAATTAGTTTTTTCATAAAAATTCATTTCTACAACTAAAACTAAACACAATCAAATTCAATGATTAGAAAAAATAATTACATGAAAATTAAAATATTTTATTATATAAATTATATACATATTTATATAAAATAATTCATCAATTATGATTTATGTAATTATTTAAGATAGAGAAGACATTACATGCAAAAAAAATACATAAAAGTAATTCATTTTAACATAAAACCCATTTCTATTAGTTTATAAAAAATTGTTAACCAATTTACTCATTTTATAAAGTATAAAAAATTGAATTTTTAATCTTTACAGTAATGGTTTAAACCTCTTCGATCTATTAATTTGTGACAATCTAGTCTGTGAGGTGTTTTTGGTGGTGATGGTGACACATTCCATCACTAACTAAAATTCCCTATTTTGGAATTTTTTCTATTGGTGTCTCTCCCTACTGGTGGACCACCCTAACAGTCACTCTCCAGAGGTGACATACTGGTAGTGACTCTATTGGGGTGACATTCTGTTAGGGGCACAATGGTGGTGAGTCATATGCGGTGACTTGCTGGCAGTGTCTTAGTGGCGATGTCTCCCTAGAAGTTCCTAGATGGTTGTGGTTCACTGGATGTCTCCCAATGGCGGTGGGTCTCTGATGGTCAGTCATCCAGTAGATTCCCTCCTGGAGTTGACTCAATATGGATGGAAGGTGATTCATCTAATGGTTCCTCCTCCATTGGTTCCTAATCAAGCGGTTACATGTTGACCTCTGTCTCACTGAATGGTTGCTCACTAGAGGTCCCTCGTCTAACAGTGCCTCGCCTAACATTTGCACATTTGCAGTATATCATCAAGCGGTACCTCAACTAATAGTGACTAATGACCAATACCATTCCAAAAGGTTCCTTTTATAATATTGTCTCATAAAAAATGTTTCATCTTCTTACAATTTCTCTCTTTTGTAATATTTTCTTATGTAAAATGATTTTACAAACTATTTGTATGATTTCGAGAGTAATTAAATTCCCATAAATCCTATCTGTATTTTTCAAATGTCTTGGAAGACTTTATTTGGTCAAAGAACATTACCATTAATAGATCCTAAATTAATGGAAATTCAAAAATTTATCTAATTTGTGGAGTCGATATACCATTTTCCCCCTTGTTCATCCTCTTGTTATCTCATTGTATATGATACCTCTAACCATTATTCATGTGGGAGTGGTGTGGTTGTATTTTATCATATGATTCATTTTTCCCTTGTGGTTTTTTGTAGCTTGTGCTCCCTTGATTTGTTTCAAACTGGAAGTGTTGATCATGAGTTCTTCCATGAAAAATTATACATTATATCTCATAATTTGTATATCATGTAGAGTTGGTGTTTGGATTTCATCGTTTGATAATATATATGACTGAAAAATTAATTACTATAATTGAATAGGTTTAACATCAATATAATGGGGCTTTTATGAGTAATGAATATTGTTTCTTTGTTATTTTTTTGGTTGATATTGTGACCATAATGGGATAACTACCCACAAAGAATCATGCTCGTTGGGTCCCTTTATTAAGGAATAAATCGTTTTTGGAATATTATTTGTTACCTATTTAATGATTTTATATAAAAATTGGCAACCTTCTATATTTTTATAATAAATAGATGTCGCCATGATCATACTATTTTTGTGATAATCCCTAAATTAACAAGTCGAATTAAAGAAGGATTGAATTTTTAAAATTGAATTAAATTTATCATTGATAATGTTGTGAAGTGGTTGTGGGAATGTGTTTTCATAGGGGTTTTTGGTTGGTGAGATATGTTTCTAAAGCAGGGCTGCAGATAGAGATGTTGATTAATGTGTTGCTGTGTGCGGTTCTATGTTGTGTGTTGTTGTGGTTAATATTATGGATTAGGATGGATGTATTTGAAGATGTATGGTGGTTATTTTCCATTAGTTTCAATTTTATTTAGGATTTCATGGTATGATGTTTCTTTAATGGGAAATTGTCTTAATTTATCAGCGCCCTTCACCTTCTAAAAACTATATTTCTTGATTTTTGTTGTGTTTAGTAGTTAATGGGGTAGTTGTGGAATGGATAACAATTTTCTAATAATGCTTTTAATGGATTTGGGTGGTTTTGTTAACATTATGGATTTGGTTAAAAAATATATTGGGAATATACATTGTGTTTTTTTTCTTGTTGTGTGGTGTTGTCAACTTAGATTTAGTAGTAAATGTGGAAAATCCATGACATGTTGGTTTATCTAAGGACCCATAGGTAGTCATTCACTATTTGATTTCATATATATATTTATATATATATATATATTCTTTTGTTTACATTGTAATTTGATTATGCACCCCACCCTAGCCGAGCATTGGGTAAAGAACATCCCCATCATCATGGGGGGGGGGGATCTTGCCAAACATCTGGTGAGGAGAACGAATGGCTGGGTACTCTCTCTTTCTGATGACATAGGTATGACATACGTTGTAATTGTTGATGGTCTGTTATTTTCCATAGGTGGTGGTTGTGATGGGCCAGGTGTCTTCGGGCAAGCTGTGATGGCCTAGTTGTCTTCGGGTGAGGTGGTTTACGCTACCCATGTGGCTTCATTCTGTGATGTGATGTGTTTTCCTATGATGTTTTTTGGATGATTCGGGATTTGGTTGTGAGGCCTAGGTGTGTGGGTGGGTGGGTTGTGAGGTGGTTTATGGACCAACTACTTGCATGTGAGATTTTTTGTGAGGTTAGGTGTGTGAATACGGGTTTTGATATGGTTTGTGGCCTAATTGTGTGAATGTATGATGTGATGTGATATATGGAAGGGCTGGGAGTGTCAAGACATTAAAAATTGGACAAGATAGGCATAACCAGTGGGAAAGTTGTTTTGGGTACCCTAATTTTTATTTTCCCTATATTATATAACATAACATTCATTATTCGGTGAGCATGCCTTATTACGGTTGGGGTGGTTAGTTTACCTTACTATTTGTTGTCTGGTTCTTTTATTTTCTCACAGATGCATTATTATGAACAATATCCCATGTCAATGAGAGACTCTTGTTTTTTCTAATCAGTATACTTTTATACTCACACTATGAATAAAAATTGTTTTTAGGTTTCCAGGAGAAATTCTCAAACTGGGCTGGACCCTACTAGAATGGATCATGATAGTTTTGGTGTTACTTCTTCACATTACATTATTAATTTCACATTTGATAAATCTATATTTTGTAAAATTTCTACTTTATACGTGAATGGTGTGATGTTTTTGTCTATCTCATTATATTATGTCTTGGAGATGCATTGTGGATGATACATTCTATCTCTTTATCTTTTTTTCTTCAAAAATGGTTAACTCTTCCGATCATAAAATACTTTTTTCAGGGGATTTTATTTCACATAGTGATTTTATTAATATTAAATTAATTAATGATTCTCCAAACTGGCATTATTGATATTTTTTAATAAATTATAATTAATTACATGATATAAAATTCATAAAAAATTTACATTATCAAAATAAATTATGATATCGATGATAATATCAAACATATTCCATTTATGGGCTATTTTTTACATATATGAATATTCTTGACCCTTGTAAAATTACAAAACATGTTGTCACAATAAGTGTGAAGATGTATAATGAGGGGATAAAACAAAAATATAATGGTAAATAATATTTAAAACATTACTAATTTTTATATTATAATATCATTTAGACCCATAATCATTTTATCATCGAAATAAATCTATTTTCTTCCATTTTTAATTGATGATTAATTTGTATTAATTTATTATTCTGTATAATCCAAGTGTTCTCATAGCCTCTCTAAAAGAAGGACACCACTTCTTCTCATTACCTCACACATTAAGATTTATTTTTAAGAAAATAAATTCTAAAATAAATTAATATAATCCCTAATCTCATTATATATGTATTTTTGGAATTATATCATCCATAGAGAGATTCATGAGTTAATTAAATGAGACATTCCAAATTGAATGAATAGTTTGAACCATATGTTTTAGTATTATTTATTATTCCACAAACCTATATTGTGCTTTTAAAGCGATAAAAACTAACACTGATATCCTCCAAAGATTTGTATTCTATTATTTTAGTTTCATGACCTATATCTTCTATATTTCGATCAAATTTCAACTGAAACCATCATTTGTATGTATGAAAAATTACTACCTAATGAACTGATGTAATTAGTTTTCCATAACCATATCTCATGGATGTATTATAATTAAATATTTATGTTATATGTATAATATTAATTACAAATTTATCACTTTTTAAAAATAATATGACCCAAATTTTCATACATTTCCATACTATGATAATTGATGACATCATTCTTGCATACCTACTGTTTATCACCTCTATGAAGCGATGTTATTTTTTCATCACCATATCACATGTGTGGTATATAAAACTACAACTAAAGATATAATATGGTATTTATTATATTATTATGTAATATAAAATTTAAATTATATAGATTTTATTTATATAGTGATCATTGAAAAATAGAAATGTTACTCATGCATATGTACAACCAACCACCTCCCTAATTACAACATAGTTCATTTTTAATATCCATCATTCATTATTATTTTTAAAAGAATAATTTCTGTCTAAAATTTATATTTCTTTCATGATTTTTATTAATCAGATTATTTAATAATGACAGCTTTTACCATTTTCAATATATCAAATCCATTTTTTTCATATGAAAAAAATATCATAAAAATATAGATATGAATTTAATTAATTATTTAAATAAATATATATTGGTAAAAATAAAAAGAGGATAATAAAATATATAAAATATTTTAATAAAGAAAATATTTATCCTTTGAAAATTATTAAGGAATACAGTGAACTAATATGACAATTCAGACATAAGGTAGTGGGGTTCCATTTAAAAATCCTCTTTTAATGATTCTCTTAGAACCAATTCTATTCCATGAAAATATATTTTTTAAAATTATATTATGGGGGGTTTTATTTGTACATAATGGATTTATAAGTAAATTGTTCGGCCTATTTTGGCTTTTAGTCAATAGTTTTGAAAAATATTCTTTTTACGTATTGTTTTGACTCTCTTTACAAATCTGAAAAGAAATTTTTATTTTCACATATACTACGAAAATGACATTTCCATATTCCATAACTGTTATTTTATTTTCGGATTACATTAATATAATTTTTTTTATTGAATAACCCTCATTCCCTTTTTATGAATTTTTTTATAGAATTGGGTTTTAAATAATATAGATATATTAATGTTAAAACAATATTTTCTTATGGCTATAATGAATTTTTATGATGGATGATTTGATGAATTTTTATATTATTAATGGGAAATTATTGTGAGTAATGGTGCCTCTATTATAAAACAAGGTGAAGATATCATGTTACATTACTCTAGTTAATGTGTAAAAGAACATTGTTAATCAATTATGTTTCTCCAATGAGATTATGGGAATATACAATGAGGGTTATCCCATGTATAACCATCATTATTATTTCATGTTTAAAAGTGATGGTTATAATCAATATTACCACAATGCTTATCCCATTTGGAATCGTCAGGTTTACTCAACATTTATGATTTATATGAAATGGATTCTCCATGTTACCTATAGGATTTATCTATTCCTTCCATGGGATTTTATCTAATCCTATGGTTTCAAAAGGTAAAGGAAATTATATGCAACTTTATAAGGGTGAAAACTATAACTATTTTAAAAATGATAATATGAGTTTTTCGTGATTTCGAGGAATCATTTTTGAGTATTTATTTTTTATAGAATATTTATTATGAAATTTTATATGAATATATTTAAATAAATAAATCTATTTTATGTGTATGAAATTTTCATTTGACCCCAAATATTATTATCGAATATAAGATATTTTTATAAGTATTCTTTGACTAAGTATTTATTTCATTCTTTTTATGTTCCTTACAATGTTTTCTATCCTCATACCATATTTTAAATTTTTTTCAAGTGGTTTAAGGTTTTGAAATGGAATGAAAAAAGTTATGTTTAAATTAATCAATATTTTTCATGAAATTAAATAATTTTGTATTAAAAAAATTGAAATTCTAAAAAATGGATACTGATCATATGTGCCCAAATTATAATATATTATTTTTTACAAAATATTTATGACCAAATTATAACAAAATTTTCCAAATGATCTTCGGGAATTTTTGAAGCTGAATTCTTGTTTATGGTCACTATATTATTAAATGTTTAATGGTGGATCATTAAAACAATAATTATTTTTAGCTCATTTAAATTTATAAATAAAACTCTTTAAAATTACTTAATATTTGAAAAAAATAATATTCAAAAATAACATTATTTTTTATTTCCAAAATTAACTTTTAGTGATATACTCTTCATTAAATTTAATCATCTTCTCTGTAAGTCTTCATCATGTATCATCATTGTGTTTCTGACGTCCTTACATAACAATAAAATTTATAACTCATCTTGATTAATTTAAATGTAATATTCAAGTGTTTATTGAATTTTACAACAAAAAAATCATCCTTATATAATTTTTGTAAAAACATATTATTATTCCCAATTTCATTAATCATAATCATTTGAATCATTCATATTTATTTTTTATCATCATGTAATCCTATTCATCAAGAAAAATATATTATAATATCATTATTTCAATTGAGCCACATTTTATATATAAAGAGTCAATTAATGTAGATTTTTTCTATATTAATAATATTAAATTTATTTCATGGGGCTATTTAATATTATCATTACAAAAAAATTTCAGGAAGTAGCAAACTATTACGATTCACACTATATAGTTCATATCAAAATTGTAAAAATGCTTCTCTGATGTAAAATTAATATCATATAGAGTATATATTTTTTGACCATAAGATAATCTCCATATGAATAAGTGTAATCATATATAATTCATTTTTAATCATTACCTTTTCCATTTTTTATATTAAAATTTATCATGTAAGAGTTAACTGACTATTAAAGATATTTCCCCTTTCAAATTCATCAACATCTAACTCATGAAGAGTAATAATGAATATTATATAATAATTTCCTAACCCAAATGTAGAGTCCTTACACTACCACGACCTATAAAAACACAAATGAATTGGACAGAGTGGTCATGACTCTTATAGAAAATTCAAAACCCCAAAGAAATCTAATATACTGATATAGAATTTACATGACATATACTAAATTCCATTTTTCGTTTAACATATTTTATGATTTGATAAATGTATTTTACAATATTTTGGGATCATCATATGTTTTTCGAAAATAAATAAATTTCCATCAAAAAATTACCATTAATGAAAACTCATACATTAGATAATTTTAGTGTAGAGAAAGAAAAACACTTATGTAAATATACATAGACAATCTTTTTTCTACCACAAGTATTGCATTATATTATTGTTGAACCACATTAATTTTTTTCAATATATTTTATGTAATCAGAAAATGATATTAAACAATGAGGAGAATAATATATATTGATATTTTCAATTTCATAAACTACTGATTCGGCCACATCTTTTTTGTGGAATACACTCTCTTATCCCCTTATATTTGTATCAGATAATAATTGGAGGAAAAAATTATTTTTCCATATTCAACATTTTACCTAGTATTTGAGGATTTTATCCATGTTATTATTATTTGTATTTCAATATGATTCATACTTACTATATTTTTCTGTAATAATATCTATAGACACTATAAATATAACTAATAACAATAGAGTCTTTATATTCATGGGAAAAGAATTTCATATATAAATGTAATATATAGTTCAATATCTTATTTCTCTTCGAATATTTCATGAATCATACTAGGTCCCCTAGTAACCTGATAATAGATCCAACCATGACTTAGATCTAAGGGTGTTCATGATCCTTATTGGTCAGTTATAAGCACCATGCATCATGCAGTAATGAATGCACAAACAATTATTCCACTAACAATATGAAAGAAAAGGAGACAAGTCATTAATTCATACACTAGAAACTAGACTAGGAGTAATGTAATATAATTAAAAAATGAATAACAACCAAAAGTTCAATAATAATGTACCAAAACATGAAAAAACATTCCTAGTCTCTAGGCATGCCACTCACAATGTACGCTAGTCAATAGATTGATTCATCTCCCAGGGATTATTTACCACTTCTCGAAACTAGAAGGATATTGTCTACAAACACATGAAGGAACAAGTATATTTTGAGATTGTATGTTCTCACCATGTATTAAATAATTGATACAAATATTAAATTAACCATCGATATGTTTCAATTTTTAAAATTAAATAGGTTTGGCATATCAAAGAGAAAAAATAATACGAAATCATGATTTACATTTTAAATGATTGAAATACATTTTAAAAAAATAATTGCATTTCAATTGATGGAAATATTCTGAATAATTAACTTTTGTCATGTTTTTATTTTAAAATTATATAAAACTATTTATATAAATCAAAAGCAATGTCAAATAGTTTAAAAAATGTAAAATAGTCATTTAAAACACAAACAAGTAAGTAACATGGTCATATTCCAAATAAGTAAGATAGGTAAAGGATATAGGCACTCTACACTTAATGTGGGAATGAAATATACACACACATACCATTCGACTAAAGATAAAGAGGACTCATCACCATCACCTAGTGGATTTCTTGTGTTGATATAATGTTTTGGGACGTTGTAATATGAAAAATATCATCTAAATAACTCACAAACTATATAAGTCTTCCATTTGTACTTGTCAAAAAATTTCATGTCAATTTATTGAAATACATCTCAAAATAATATTAAATCTAATTCTCCATTTTTAATATTCCAAATTTAAATTTAAAACCAAATAGAGTTTTTAATCAAAAAACATTCCTTTTCACCAAGAAAAAACCTTATGGTTTCTATCAAAACCCATCTCAAACCATTTTCACAATATAATAATTTAAAATAAATTCACAATTAAATATTACAATTCACATTCTCAATTTATTTCGATAATTTTATTTTCATAAAATCCATCAAATTGACAATAAACCCCCAATTCAATGGAATTAGGATATTTAACAATTTTACTTCAAATCCATTTGAAAATAAATTTAAAAAGATTAATTTAAATAATTTCTAACAAATTCATAATTTAAATTAATCATTTTAAACTTCCACTAGTATCCATAAAGACATCCCAATTCATTGGAATTGGGGGTTTTCCAATTTCATGCCAAAACAGCAATTTTTAATCCCAAATTTCACTAATTGAAAGGTATTGGGCCTTTTTACAACAAACAAATTGAAATAAATTTTATATAAATAAATAAATTTCATTTAATTTACAGAAATTAATTAAATAAGGCAATTTAGGGTTAATATAAATTGGGAATCATAAGGGAACCACGTACCTCAGGATCAAAAGATGTCGCAATGTGAAACAGAAATCAGGATTTATCGATGGAGAATGGAGATGTCAGAAACTTGGAAACAAGGATAAAACCTATGTTTGTAATCCAAAAAAGAGGTTATATGATCCACAAAAAAATGGGGATCCATGAATCCCTAAAGAGGAGAAGTGGTATCATGAGAGATAGATATTAGGGTGAGGAAACTAACTATGAGAAGATCGAACAGTGTTCCTCAAGAATAAAATCACATATATGAGGGGTCTAAGGGGAAAAAGAAAACTTATTGGGAGATCCAAGGAAGGGATAAATCTGTCTGGGTCAACAGAGGTCCATCAGGGGCATAAATGGAGGGTTTCGAAATTTTTAATTAAAAAATCAGAATATACAAAACTTATAATTAGGGTATACGGGGCTGAAGTGAATGTTTTTGAAAAAAATTTCACAATACATGTGCCTATTTTAAATAGGATAAACAGTTTCACCTAATATGGAACACAGTCATAAAAAATGTGCACTATGCATGAAAACCCAACATTGTTGGTTTGCATAGTTTTTAAGAGTGCGAATGGTGTTGGAAAACTGTGTGCCAGCAATGCAATAGCCTATAATTATTAAAACATCTTTAGAAATCACCAGAAATATCCCAAAACAATACTAAAAAAATGAATAAAAAAAGGTGGTTTACGAATACATAAAAATAGTAAAATTATGTTACAACCTTCCCACCATATAATCTTTATGTCCTAATATAGCCTACAAATAATATTACATATAAAAATGCAATTAAAGAGGTCTCTCATTGGTTCCCCAATATCCCATGCCTCGTGACAATTAGAACCATGATTCGATAGAACATGAATTAATGGTATAATCCTCCCAAGAAGTACTATAGATTCAGAATCAACTATCCTTACCAGTCATGCATTCACGAATAAATTAGATATGAATTCAACATCACACCAGCTCAGAACATGAGATCGATTAAAAATATACTTTGGGAGATCTGATACCATTTTCAGAATCACAACCCAACCCATGATCATAAAATTGTTCAATTTAGGCCTATCCCACATGGTTATTCTTTCGTAAGTCTATTACCTCAAGAATCCCCCAAAAAATGGCCTCATGATGGTAAATGATTCCACACCACCTTATAAAATGGTATTTCGAGACCCTCCTCCTTCAATTAAGGATTTCCATAAACCCCCTCCTCCTAGAAGGGCATATAAACCACACTAGAACATCAAATTGACACTAGATATAAATCCACTTTTTCATGAACCAGCCACGGTACCATGGTAACCCAATAACCGAGTTGTCCTAAACATAGTCCGATGGGCATTTCTGATCCCCATGGTTTGAAAAGAATCACCTATCATCATACATGAATGATTGTGGAAATGATTTTACCACTATGAATGAAAAATTAGAAGACACAGGTCAGTAATTCATACCAAAGAAACTTTAATTTGAATCATGTACCAGAAGTAAAACATGTATAATGATCCAAAGTACTAGAAAATTTACAAAAAATTGGAAAACATTTGTCCAAGTCCCTATGGATTCCACTCACATTGTCCATAGGTCATCATCTTGAACAACCTTTATGTTTTTCTTTACCCATGCTGAAACCTTGAATGATATAATTTTAAAACTACTAAAGGAACATGTAGGGTCTGAAATTAAATTCCTAGTATGGTCATAACAATTATTCCATAAAATATTCCAATATCAATTTAAAAAATGAGAGATCTAAATTTTCACAAATAAAATGTTATTGGAATTTCAAAGACCATAAACTAATGAATTCTTGCATTAAATTTTAAATTATGGAAAAAAATTTAAACAAAATCATCACATTTCAATTGATTGAAAAATTCCAAAACAATGTCACATTTTTTTAATCGCTCAAATGAACACTTTTATAAAAGTATTTAATATAAATGATAAGTAATGAAAAACAATTTATAATTATTGATTTTATTGATTTGAAATAAACTCTTGAAAGGGAAAATGGTAATATGCCTAAAAAGGTATTATATTTGGAGGATATAGTAACTCTACACTCATGGTGAACCAGAAATATGTACATATATCAATTTGAACACATGCGAATGAGGACTCATCCCCATCACATAAGGGTAGTAATGTGATTATAGAATGTTTTTAAATTTTGTAAATCATAAATTGTTATCCAAATAACTCACAAAATATATATGGAATCCATGAAATAATGTAAAAAACAATGAGGGTAAATATATTTCAATACTACTCAAAATACCATTAAATCCCATTATCCATTTCAAATGTGACAATTTATCATTTAAAACCCAAAACTAGTTTTAAATCAAAAACATTACTTTTAACTAAGATAAAACACTATGGTTTCAAATAAATACCATCTAAAGAAATTTTCACAATATTATAATTTGAAATCAATTGAAAATAAAATTTTACAATTCCCTTTATTGATTAAATTATATAATTTTTTTTCATAAAATCCATCTACTTCACAAGAATATCACAAGTCAACAGAGTTAGGGTTTTTCAAAAGATTACAGGTAATCCATTTAAAAATTAAATTCAGAAATTTAATTAAAATAATTTATGTCAATGTCACAATTTAAATTAAAAAAAATTAAATTTTAATATTTTTCTGTAAACACACCCCACTAAAACGAAAATGGGTTTTTTCCAATTTCATTCCAAAACCCCATTTTTTTAAAACCAAATATCCCCAATTCAATGGAGTGGGAAATTTTTCAAGAAATCCATTTGGAAGAAATTTTTAATGAATCAGTCAATTGTATTTAATTAAAATAACCGAAATTAAATAATGAATTTTATGTTTGATGAAAATTGGGCATCGTAACGAATCCCCCTACCTCAGGACCAATAGATCTCGCAACACCAAACCCTTATTAGGATTTTTTGATGAAGAAATATGATTTTGTAAACATGGAAACAATGATCAAACTTGGGATTATAATCCAAAAATGAGAGTATAATATCCAAAAACATAAACGGGATCCATGGAATCCTATTGAGGGGAAGCGAGATCACGAGAGAAAATTATTGGGGTGGCGAAACAAAATGGGAGAAGATGAAAGGGTGTTCATCTAGATTATAATTTATTTTTGGAGAGGTCTAAGGGACCAATAACTCTTCATGGGTATCTAAGGAAGGGAGATGAAATTTCAGGTATAATGGGGTCCATCATGGATCTATGTAGGGGGTTTTGTAATTTTTAATTAAAAAATCAGATTAATTAAAAATCGATATGCAGATTTTCCTTTTATGAGGAGCACGATTTAGGAAAATCCTGCGTAATTCATGCATCAATTTCAATAAAGCCACATGATTTATACTAAAAATGAACATGGTCAAAAAACCATACCCTAAATGTTCAAAACCCCACTTCCTTAGATTTCAAAATTTTCTTAGGAGAGCACACATTTTGGGAAAATCATTCTACAGCAGTGCAGTGGCCCATAATTTTAGAAATTTCATTAAAATTCCCTCAAAATAGACCTAAAATAAACCCAACTAAATCATGAAGATAATATAGGGTTTAGGAATACTAAAAAATATTAATATTATGTTAGTACAATGGGCCTCTCTCTGTTAGAGGATTATGTAAATCCCATATCAAAGGAGAATGAGCATGAAGAACCCCTTTATAAGGAGGTATGGATACCACAAATATCATGAGGCCTTTTCCGTAGGGGATGCCTATGGGATGTGTTATAGGTATAAGAAACCCCATGTGGAATTGGCCCAAAGTGGAAAATATCATGATCATGGGCTGGATTGGGATGCTAAAAATAGTACTAGAGCTAGTGACCATTAGATGTGCTAGTGAGAACGAAAGGCCCTTCTGGGGGAGTGGATTTTTTAAATCCCAAATTAAATTATTAAGATCATGAAGTGCACATTTATAATGTTTTTTAGATACCGCTTCCATCATGAAGACATTTCATGGGAGATGATTGAGGATAGATCCCAATGAATGGAAATCCGTGTGGGCTAGGCCGAAAGTAGAAAAATCAAGATTGCTAACTAGTCTAGGCCGCTATTGAAAAATGTTTCTTAATATCTCCAATTTTGGTGTGTTAATTCTAAAATATATGATAATAGACACACTATGATATATTAAAATTATTAAATTTAACAGATGAGGTGAACAATAAGTTACATTAACCATTCTCAAGGATAAATATGAAATTATCCATGTGACCCAAACTATATAGATGATTGAAATATATGGTTTATTTATTATTAAATAATATATTGAAATGAAAATTATGAGATCCAATATAGATATTTATTTATGAAGATTTCTTCCATCCAGTTCCAATATTTAGATGAGTAGACCATTGATAATCAAAACAATATCTTTATAACATATGAGATGAGAAAAGTCTATACCATATGGAGAAATAAACACTATAAAAAATAAATAACATTAAATAAAAAAGTATTTCAAATGTTTTTTATAATATATTTCTTTTGAGGATGAAATTAATTTTGAAGATGATTCCTTTTATTTTGTGGAATTGAAAAACTTTTAAATGAATAATGTGACGACCAAGTAAATATAAGGGGAGGAATCTATTCATGTGTTTTAATCGAGGGATGATTAGAATATTATAATAATATTTCAATGATAAGTAAGAATATATAGAGGATGAGGATTAATACAAATGAAAATCATGGAGAAAGAAGTAGTCATGTGGCCAAAGTGGAATAAATTCTATCCATAAAAAAATAGATCCAACACAATGAAGAAGAAAATCTTTTTTCAAAAACTACTTCTACATATTATGACAAGGAATTTAAAACTAATAAAGTGGAATCTAAGGAAGATCATCTAATAATATTCTTATAAAAATGAAATACCCAAATATTAAACTCATTTAGTGAAAAAATGGTTGTTTTCTGGATGATGAATAACCAATAGAATTTAAAATAATAGTGGTGATAATGGTATTTTAAAAAAAAGTTAATAAAATAAAATGAAATTTAAATCATTGAAATAATCATTGATGAAACCTTCATATAGTCAAAATCTGAATATATTGTTCAAATAGAAATTACAACACACATTAAAGATAAGATATATCCCTAAAAAACATGATGCAAGGTATATGATTCTTGAAATTACAATAGTGTATCAAAATGATGTGGTTGAATAAATAAAATAAGTTGGGTTGTTGTTATAAGATATAGAGAATTCGTGTATGAGAAATCAGCATGATTTTGAATACTACCAAGGAATATAGAGATTTTATTTGGGTACCATAATTAATTATTTTTTACACATGATATTGTAATTAACATTAGTGATGTAGTAATTAATAGAATAAATTATAGAAAAATGTAAACATTCCAACCGATAAATTCATGGATTCATTTTAAAATTATAAATGCAACGAGGTGTGGGAGAATATTAATGTTAACTTAATAAATAATTGAAATTATAATAAATTGGATGGTTCTCCTAACTATAAGGTGCTTTAAAAGAACCAATGGTATTGAAATAAATAAATACTCAATGAGTGGGCTGAAGAAATATAATTACTATTTTTGAAGATAAGAAATTTAATTATAAATAGGGTGTGGCCGAGTCAATGGTCGAATCTCATATTTTATGGGTATAATTTCTCACTCCCACAATCAATGTGTATCCACCAATTATTAAGGACTCCCTCTGAAATTTTGAAGCGTCTTACAAAAAAAATTAAATGAAAAGGTGTAACGCCCCGACCCTAGTTAACCAGAGTCGGTGCATTATTACATAACATCGGCATGATCACAAGAAAGATCAAATCTCGAAAGACCGATTGGTTTAGTAGCCTTGGAAACACTAGATATATTCATATGTTTTACATTACATCATAAAATGAAAAACTACAACAACAACATGATGTCTCCATAATCCACACTCATATCCCCAAATAATATCCCTGTAGGTCATTCATAATTTACTTCTTCACTTCCTGGGAAAAATAAAACATAGAAAAGGGGTGAGCTCAAATGCCCAGTAAAGATAACAATATAGCGGAAACTTTCATAAATAAGAATAAACATTTAAGGCAATGTATAAATAAAACAAAAGCCTTTCAAACTTGAACTTTCAACATAGTATGGCATAAATAAAATGAAAGAATGCCATTTACGTATTCACATGGATATTCTACTAATCGAATAATCACATGCAAAACCAATAACCACATTCATAATGATGGAATGCATAATGCTGAACTTTAATTTCTTTGTCAAGGCCTCGTCCCTAGACCTTGGGGCTAACTGTAACCGGAACCCAACCCGCAGTTCCTCTAATAACCGGACACCAACCTGGAGTGCCTCTAATAACCGGACACCAACCCGGAGTGCCTCTAATAACCGGACACCAACCCGGAGTTCCTCTAATAACCGGAGACCAAACCGGAGGGCTTACTTTTACCGGTCCCCAACCTGGAACATACTTGTCTAACACATTCATCTGAATGAAAGGTTGAAATATAACATAAACATTCGTATTACAACTAACTTATGAAATGTCAATACTCTAAACAAAAACCATGAGTTACATAAGAATAACTTATCCGAAGTCAAAAATAGCACAAAACCTTCAATAAAATATGGATGTTTTGTATCATAATAAATCGACTACAAATAAGCTTAAAAGCCATCAAAGAATGTTGACATAGATGAAATCAAAACTATTTTAGAGAAATATCTCTTTTTTTTAAATCATTTTAAAAGTAACATAATTATAAAATAATACATTCAATTTGAAAATTTTCTTATAAGCTTGTAAGGGAAGCTTTGACGATTTTATAACGGCGGTAAATAGCCGCACCCGCCGTATAAGTTAAAAAAACATTCTTACCTTAAATATGTCAAAAAGGTTAAAAGTTCCTTGTTTGGAATACGACGGAAATATTCTTCTAGAAACACATAAGGGTATAAATGACTTTAACCCATATTCTTGTAAATAGTAAAAATGTTCTGAAATACATTTTGAAGAAACATGGATGTGGATGATAAAGAGATCCCAGTAGATTATTACGTATAAACAACCTCGGATAATGAAGAGATTGTGAAATAACCCTTACCAATTTGGTAACTTATGAAACATACAACCCATGAAAGAGGTATCATACAATGAATATGTAAATACACATAAATTAATGTGTATTACACAAAGAATATAATTATGGGAAGTACATACACCACACAAAAGGTAATGGTGGCAATATGGCATGAATCTCACGGGAATAAGGAGTGAGATAAAAACACCTTACCTTGTACTTTTCCTTGGTTGGGGTAGGTTAACCTCCTGTATAATGGTGAAATAATTGTTATTAAATTATACAAGAATCATATACATTAATATGATATCATATATGATCTTTTAATATTGATTTGATAATAATATCTTAGTATTATCGTTGTTTCGGGTGTTAACTTACTTGTTTTTTTATATGTTTTGTTACGTAAGACATGTTTGTAAAGGATAGGTTGTATATTATTCATGTCCAGAATGATATCAAGTCCTCAAACATCATTTTTAAATCATCAAATGATAATTATTCTTTAATGGTTACGATGGAGAATGAATCTCATCGTGTTCGTGGAGATGGTAGTCCGTACGTACGCACGAGCGACAATACCATTCTTTTGATATTAAAATAATATATAAATGGATGGTGTATCATATATAAGGAATCATTAACATGTTATATTTATTATTTACATGAGTTACACTTCATTATTATACCCATCCAAATAATATTATATTGAATAACAATTACACCACGATGTGGAAACGGTAAGCCGTACGTACGCACGTATGGTGACATGTTATTCAAAGGGTGTATAGAATACTTAATATGGTTGTACCATATTTATAATAACATCACAGTATATATATGATACTGTATTTATTATTTTAGAATGGTAACAACAAAGAAAGAAGAAGTGGAAGAAGAAATGAACTTAGAAAAGGGTGGTGAAATCATTACCTCTTCTTCGGGTTCTTCCTTTTGATTTGATCAAAAGGGATCCATAGGTTGGCTTTCTGATCAATATAAGGCCCCTCGGATGTAGTGAGGGAAGTTGGGAGAGTATTTGGGCAGAGTTTTACCGAACCAAAAGGCTTTGAAGGTGTGAAGAAATGAGAAGGAGGAGTTCCCTTTTATAAGAGGGGTGAGCGGCACCTTTGGAAAAGCTAGAGATATTAGTTTATAATAAATTCATAATCGGTTTCCAATGGCTCCAAAGTTGACTATTTAAAGGTTAAGGTGAGGATGGGTCGAAAACAACTCAACCAATAGAATTTAGACAGTTTTGGGTACTTATATTAACCTTATCTTTAAGTATTAACTCTAAGTTAATTAGTTTCACTTTTACAATGTCTCTTTGTATTTTTATATAATATGGTTAATAAACTTACTATATACATCCAAGAGACCCCCAAGTGGTCCATTAATGATGAACCTATCATGATATAAGTCTCTTGGCCGAACCTTAGATTTTTAGGAATTTAATATCAATTAATAATATAATATTTGTTTTAAGAACTCTTTTATGTCAATTTTGAAACTATTCAATAGTTGATTTTTGTGAAACTCATAACAGATTTATTACTTCGAAAAAAGTCCATTAAATCAATCATAATATATCATATTATCCTAGAAAATTAGTTTAATTCATTAAAAGTTTCATATTATATTTATTTGGGTATTTATAATATCAATTATTTTAATTTTTCACTATTATAGTAATTACTGCATCATCATTGTCTCATAAATAAAATAAATTATTTAATGTCTAAAAATTATAAATAAAATATCATTATGTATGAAATATTTTTATCTTTCTAATGAATATTTATAATCTAAAATCCAACATATATAACCCTATGTAACAATTGATTTGCTAAAAGATATATGCTTGTGTCATTTTTGTATTCATTTTAACTTAATTAAAATAAAGTGTCATTATCACTTACAAGTGGACCCATGGGGTCCCAAAATCGACCCAAAGATGCCCATGGTCGACCATGTATCAACCAATAGGGTTAAAACACGTTTTAGGGTAATTTAGTATTATTATAATATTATTTTTTAACCCTTATTTACCGGATTTACCCTTAACCATGGTAAATAAAATATTTACCGCAGTAATTATTCAAAATGTCTAAAAATAAAAGTTACCTATTTACACAATTTGAACATCCTGATTCCAAATATGGAATCCATTTTCCTAAATTCAAAACACAGAAGTGGAAGAAATTAATTTAAAATTAATTCCCGTAGTCAAAACAAAAAGCGTTTTTTTAAGAGATAATAACTATCAAAAGATTGACACTTGTTTGTGTTCGGTTTAATTGTAAAATTATGTCCAATGACCAACATTATATTAAATGGTAAAAATATATTCTAAATATACTTTAAAACCACTCAAATTCATAATTTATCACTATTAATTATTTTGATTAAAAAAGTTGTTTTTAATTAAAATTTAGTAATTTTCACTATTCATCAAAATATGAAAGTTATTCAAAAAGTACCACAATTTCACCTTAGGCTAAATTCGATATTCCAAATCCAAAAATGAAGTCCATTTTGAAATACAAAGTATATATAATTTCAAAAAGTAGGTATTACTATTCATAACGGCTAGTTTGATTGGTTGTTGTGTGTGTTAAAACTCAAAGTTGCGTACAACACACGCTACTGTATTATTCAAAGAAAGCGTACCATGAAAGCTTGGGATGTTTAATTTTAAATTTTTGATGTCCCCATTTAGTCAAAAAGTTTAAAATATTTTATTAAAAAAGGGTTCACTATTAAAAGTTGATAAAAGTGCAATACTGAAAATGAATTTGTTCTTGCATTATGTCTAAGATACTCATAATATGGATTCTAAAATTATAAGGATTATATAAAGTTTAAAATTTAGTTAATACTATTCATAACCTCTTTTTAATGCCTTTTTGGCAAGTCATGGTGCAATTTAACTCGGTGTTGCGTGTAGTGCACGTTATTGAATTATTTTGAAGTAATAACACACTATGAATTCTTGGGGTGTTACATTCTCCCCTCTTTCAATAAATTGCGTTCTCGCAATTTGAAATTGTTCTTCGAAAATAAAAGGTTTAAAGTAGAAAATATATTTGTGGGAAAACCCACATCAGAAAAATGAATTAATGAGGCCTCTATTTAAAATAAAGAGTGGAAAGTATGAAGATTACCGAAAATAACACATACTAGGGTTCCATGTAAAAAAATATGGATATGGAAGAAAAATATAACCATTAATTATCTGATGGAGAGTGGTAGAGAACATGGCTATGAAAAGGCCAACAATCCCAAAGCCATAAATTAGTGATGATTTAAGGTACCATCTAGGACAACATTTTTGTTCTAAGTTCCTTTTCTTAATGTTGAGGAATTTATTTATGAGATTGGCTAAGATCATAAGGAGATATACTTACATTATAATTAGAGTTTTATCCATTAATAAATTTCTACCACAAACTCATCTTTCACTCTAAAAGATAATAGAACGTAAAAAATTATATTAACACCATTTGTATAGGGTTCCAAAATAAACGAATTTATAATTCTTCTACAATATCTTTTAATAAAAACAACATTATTTAATCCAGGGAATCTCGTGGTCCAGTGGTAGGTGATACACCCTTGTCGCCCTTCGGTTGCGGGTTCAAGTCTCGCAGCCTTGCCGGACGCGACGGGTTGCCGCCCGACCTCCGGGTTGTCCTTTTATGGCAATCCAAAATAATCCAAACTAGAACTATCCAAAATACATCTGTCCAAACTCACAATCCAAAAATTATAAGGAAGTTAAACATAATGTAGATCCTTTTTACCCCGTAATAGCATATGAATACCTTCATCATGTATTCTTTTAATACACTGAAACATCTTGAATTACCATATTATTTATTGATTACATTCATGCTCCCTTATTCCATATAGAATGCTGGATATACTTCATCAATCCAAAAATGTTTTATACCCCAACAATGATGGAATATACAAATCATTAATCAGTTTCAAGGTAGTCAAGAATATCCAATATAATTTATCCAAAACAATCATGTATTATTCCAAAATCACTACCTCGGTATGAGAACTATATTATGGTTTATCATTCTCTCAACCATATATTTTCCAAAAAGTTATCCTGCTATTGAGTCACTCTTCTTTGTTCCACACAATCTCAAGTCCTTAATGAAATAGTACTAAAGTACAATCCTTATATACTCCAAAATTATTATAACAAATACATTGTTGATACAACACTCAATTGACATAATCAACATAAGAACTCAAATCATTCCTCTTCATCTTTGGTAGTATCATAACTTGATTATTATCCAATAGCATCATTTGCGGCATGGTTTGATGACTGGGACATAGGTTTGCATAGTGTCCAAACTCCTTTCAAATGAAGCATTGTACATTTGAAACCATTTTCTTACCCTTGCAGTCACGTACTTTGTGCCCTTTTCCTCCACACTTATGACAAACTCCCATTCCTTTCAGGCAAGTTCCAGGGTGTTTCTTTCCACAGTTATCACCTATGGGAAAATTCTTCTTTTCCCTCTTACCTTTATCCATCTTTCTCTCTTCCATCCTTTTCTTCTCTTGCTTACCTTCAAAGCCATAGGACTCAATAAACTCTTTACTTATCTTATCAACACATGATATTATTTCTTCATATGATGATAATACATGCGAGACTATTTATCTTGTAAATTCTGGCTTAAGACCATGAAATATATGATCCTTCTTTCTCTTTGTATCATGTGCATTTCTAGAGTTCTCATTCCTTCTATTGGGAGCCATTTCTAAACAATGACATACACTAGATTAGTTTATGAATAACAATACCTAATCCCAAACTTGTAAGACACATAACATAAATTAAATAGTTTATTGATATAGTCCATAATCATAAAAATTTCTCCTTTGAGGAAGTAAATCCACATAAACCCTTCATAATGGTTTGTAAAGAAAATGAGAATTATCCTAAGCATATCCCCCGGGAGTGTCGTAACCAAGAGTGCAGCAAGGCCCATTGCCGTGCACCAGTTCTCGTTCAAGACTACCTCAAAGCGGTGTTTTCGGGTTTTTCCCCTAGGTACATCTGTTCCAGAGCCGCCTCTACCTGCTCATATCCATACAGGGATGTATTGCTCGGAAAACTCACAAAATCTCTACAATACCAAAATTCTAGGAAGTTCTTCTACACTAATCCTCAAAGTTCATCTTAGGTCTACGTGCTCTAATCAGAGTTTATCTAAATCTAGCTTCCAAGGTTTGTACTAAACTTCCTCTGATACCAACTGTAATGCCCCGACCATAGTTACCCAGAGTCGGTTCATTATTACATAACATTGGCATGATCACAAGAAAGATCAAATCTCGAAAGACCTATTGGTTTAGTAGCCTTGGAAACACTATATATATTCATAAGTTTTACATTACATCATAAAATGAAAAAATACTACAAAAACATAATGTCTCTATAATCCACACTCATATCCCCACATAATATCCCTGCAAGTCATTCATAATTTACTTCTTCACTTCCTGGGAAAAATAAAACATAGAAAAGGGGTGAGCTCAAATGCCCAGTAAGGATAACAATATAGCGGAAACTTTCATAAATAAGAATAAACATTTAAGGCAATGTATAAATAAAACAAAAGCCTTTCAAACTAGAACTTTCAACATAGTATGGCATAAATAAAATGAAATAATGCCATTTACTTATTCACATGGATATTCTACTAATCGAATAATCACATGCAAAACCAATAACCACTTTCATAATGATGGAATGCATAATGCTGAACATTAATTTCTTTGTCAAGCCTCGTCCCAAGACCTTGGGGCTAACTGTAACCGGAACCCAACCCGGAGTGCCTCTAATAACCAGACACCGACCCGGAGTGCCTCTAATAACCGGACACCATCCCGGAGTGCCTCTAATAACCGGACACCAACCCGGAGTTCCTCTAATAACCGGAGACCAAACCAGAGGGCTTACTTTTACCGGTCCCCAACTCTGAACATACTTGTCTAACACATTCATCTGAATGAAAGGTTGAAATATAACATAAACATTCGGATTACAAATAACTTATGAAATGTGAATACTCTAAACAAAAACCATGAGTGACATAAGAATAACTTATCCACAGTCAAAAATAGCACAAATCCTTCAATATAATATGGATGTTTTGTATCATAATAAATCGACTTCAAATAAGCTTAAAAGCCATCAATGAATGTTGACATAAATGAAATCAAAACTATTTTAGAGAAATATCTCTTTTTTTAAATCATTTTAAAAGTAACATAATTATAAAATAATACATTCAATTTGAAAATTTTCTTATAAGCTTGTAAGGGAAGCTTTGACGATTTTATAACGGTGGTAAACATTTAAGTCAATGTATAAATAAAACAAAAGCCTTTCAAACTTGAACTTTCAACATAGTATGGCATAAATAAAATGAAATAATTCCATTTACTTATTCTCATTGATATTCTACTAATCGAATAATCACATGCAAAACCAATAACCACTTTCATAATGATGGAATGCATAATGCTGAACTTTAATTTCTTTGTCAAGGCCTCGTCCCAAGACCTTGGGGCTAACTGTAACCGGAACCCAACCCGGAGTGCCTCTAATAACCGGACACCAACCCGGAGTTCCTCTAATAACCGGAGACCAAACCGGAGGGCTTACTTTTACCGGTCCCCAACCCAGAACATACTTGTCTAACACATTCATCTGAATGAAAGGTTGAAATATAACATAAACATTTGGATTATAAATAACTTATGAAATGTCAATACTCTAAACAAAAACCATGAGTGACATAAGAAAAACTTATCCACAGTCAAAAATATCACAAAACCTTCAATAAAATATGGTTGTTTTGTATCATAATAAATCACCATCAAATAAGCTTAAAATCCATCAAAGGGTGTTGAAATTTATGAAATCAAAACTATTTTATAGAAATATTTTTTTTTAAAATCATTTTAAAAGTAACATATTTATTAAATAATACATTCAATTTGAAAATATTCTTGTAAGCTTGTAAGGTAAGCTTTGACGATTTTATAATGGCGGTAAATAGCCGCACTCGCCGTATAAGTTAAAAAAACATTCTTACCTTAAATTTGTCGAAAAGGATAAAAGTGCCTTGTTTGGAAAACGACGGAAAGATTCCTTTAGAAACACATAAGGGTATAAATGACTTTAACCCATATTCTTGTAAATAGTAAAAATGTTTTGAAATACATTAGTAAGAAACATGAGTGTGGATGATAAAGAGATCCCAGTAGATTATTACGTATAAACAACCTCGGATAATGAAGAGATTGTGAAATAACCCTTACCAATTTGGTAACTTATGAAACATACAACCCATGAAAGAGTTATCATACAATGATTATGTAAATACACATAAATTAGAGTTTATTACACAAATAATATAATTATGGGCAGTACATACACCACACAAAAGGTAATGGTGGTAATATGGAGTATAAAAGGATTGTACTGCAGTACTATTTCATTAAGGATTTGAGATTGTGTGGAACAATGAAAGGTGACTCAACAGCAGGATAAATTTTTGGAAAATATATGGTTGAGAGAATGATAAACCATAATATAGTTCTGATACCGAGTTAGTGATTTTGGAATAATACATGATTGTTTTTGATAAATTATATTTGATATTCTTGACTACCTTGGAACTGATTAATGATCTGTATATTCCATTATTGTTGGGGTTTAAAACATTTTTTGATTGATGAGGTATATCCAGCATTCTATATGGAATAAGGGAGCATGAATGTCATCAATAAGGAATATGGTAATTTAGGATGTTTAGTGTATTAAAAGAATACATGATGAAGGTATTCATATGATATTACATGGTAAAAACGATCTACATTATGTTTAACTTCCTTATAAATGTTGGACTGTGAGTTTGGTCAGAAATATTTTGGATAAATTCTAGTTTGAGATTAATTTTGGATTGCCATAAAAGGATAACCCGGAGGTCGGGCAGCAACCCGTCGCGTCCGGCAAGGCCGCGAGACTTGAACCCGCAACCGAAGGGCGACAAGGGTGTATCACCTACCACTGGCCCAAGATATGTCCTGGATTAAATAATGTAGTTTTTTTTAAAAGATCTAGTAGATGAATTATAAATTCGTTTATTTTGGAACCCTGTACGAATAGTATAAATAGAATTTTTTTTACGAGTGAAAGATGAGTTTGTGGTAGAAATTTATTAATGGACAAAACTCTAATTATAAAGTAAGTATATCTCCTTATGATCTTATCCATTCTCATAAATAAATTCCCCATCATTAAGAAAAGGAACTTAGAACAAAAATGTTGTCCTAGATGGTACCTTAAATCATCACTAATTTATGGCTTTGGGATTGTTGGCCTTTTCATAGCCATGTTCTCTACCACTCTCCATTAGAGAATTGATGGTTAGATTTCTCTTCCATATCCATATTTTCCTACATGGAACCCTTGTATGTGTTATTTTCGGAAATCTTCATACTTTCCACTCTTTATTTTAAATAGAGGCCTCATTAATTCATTTTTCGATGTGGAATTTCAACTACGATATTTTGAAACGTCAAAAATGTGTTATCCTAATACCCTATGTTTTGTTGAACTGATGGTATTTCAAATCATCATAGATTGATGAGTTTAAGGACCGCAATTTTATACGTGTTTGTGATTGATGACCTCAATCACTACCTATAAATATTTACGTTTTTCTTCCAATTATATGTCTCTAATTGCCACCAATGTTCTCCTAATCGAGATCATAATTTGGTGGTGACCCTTTCATTTCTCATTTCCTCATATTAAGACTAAATTTTAGTAACCCAATTTCCGATGTGGGTTTTCCCACAAAGATATTTTTTATTTTCAACCTTTTATTATCGAAGAACAATTTCAAATTGCGAGGACGCAATTTATTGAAGGAGGGGAGAATGTAACACCCCAAGATTTCATAGTGTGTTAGTTCTTTAAAATAATTCAATAACTTGCACTACACGCAACACCGAGTTCAAGCACACCATGACTTACAAAACAAGCCATTCAAAAGAGTTTATGAATAGTATTAACTAAATTTTAAACTTTATATAATACTTATAATTTTAGAATCCATATTATGAGTTTCTTAGATATAATGCCAGAACAAATTCATTTTTAGTATTGCACTTTTATCAACTTTTAATAGTGAACCCTTTTTAAATACAATATTTTAAACTTTTTGACTATATGGGGACATCAAAAAATTTAAAATGAAACATCCCAAGCTTCCACAGTACGCTTTCTTTTAATAATACAGTAGTGTGTGTTGTATGAAACCTTGAGTTTTAACACACACCACAACCAATCAAACTAGCCGTTATGAATAATAATACCTAATTTTTGAAATTATATATATTTTATATTTTAGAATGTACTTAATTTTTGGATTCGGAATATCGAATTTATCCTAAGGTGAAATTTTGGTACATTTCGGATAACTTTCATATTTTGATGAATAGTGAAAATTACTAAATTTTAATTAAAAACAACTTTTTTAATCAAAATAATTAATAGTGATAAATTATGAATTTAAGTGGTTTTAAAGTATATTTACAATATATTTTTACCATTTAATATAATTTTGGTCATTGGACATAATTTTACAAATTAAACCGAACATAAACAGGTGTCAATCTTTTGATAGTTATTATCTCTTAAAAACACGATTTTTGTTTTGACAGCGGGAATTAATTTTAAATTAATTTCTGCCACTTCTGTGTTTTGAATTTTGAAAAATAGATTCCATATTTGGAATCAGGATGTTCAAATTGTGTAAATAGGTAACTTTTATTTTTAGACATTTTGAATAATTACTGCGGTAAAAATTTTATTTACCATGGTTAAGGGTAAATCCGGTAAATAAGGGTTAAAAAATAATATTATAATAATACTAAATTACCCTAAAACGTGTCCTAGCCTTATTGGTTGATACATGTTTGACCATAGGCATCTTTGGGTCGATTTTTGGACCCCATGGTGCCACTTGTAGGTGATAGGGGCACTTTATTTTAATTAAGTTAAAATGAATACAAAAATGACACAAGGATATATCTTTTAGAAAAAAAAATTTAGATAAGGTTATATATGTTGGATTTTAGATTATAAATATTCATTAGAAAGATAAAAAGATTTCCTACATAATGATATTTTATTTATAATTTTTTTACATTAAATAAGTTAATTTATTTATGACACAATGATGATGCATTAATTTATATAATAGTGAAAAATCAAAATAATTGATATTATAAATACCCAAATAAATATAATATGAAACTTTTAATGAATTAAACTAATTTTCTAGGATAATATGATATATTAGAATTGATTTAAATGACTCTTTTTGAAGTAATAAATCTGTTATGAGTTTCACAAAAATCAACTATTGAATAGTGTCAAAATTGACATAAAAGAGTTCTTAAAACAAATATTATATTATTAATTAATATTAAATTCCTAAAAATCTAAGGTTCGGCCAAGAGACTTATATCATGATAGGTTCATCATTAATGTACCGTTTGGGGGTCTCTTGGATGTATATAGTATGTTTATTAACCATATTATATAAAAATACAAAGAGACATTGTAAAAGTGAAACTAATTAACTTAGAGTTATACTTAAAGATAAGGTTAATATAAGTACCCAAACCTATCTAAATTCTATTGGTTTAGTTGTATTCGACTCATCCCCACCTTAAAATTTAAATAATCAACTTTGGAGCCATTAGAAACCGAATAATAATTTATTATAAATTAATATTTCTAGATTTTCCAAGGGTGCCCCTCACCCCTCTTATAAAAGGGCACTCCTCCTTCTCATTTTGTCACACCTTCAAAGCCTTATGGTTCGGCCAAAATCTGCCCAAATACTCTCCCAACTTCCCTCACTACAACCTAGAGGACTTATTTTGATCAGAAAGCCAACCTAAGGAGCCCTTTTGATCAAATCAAAATGAAGGAACCGAAGAAGAGGAGGTTAACATACCCCAACCAAGTAAAAGTACAAGGTAAGGGATTTTCTTTCCTCACATTCAATTCCGTGAGATTTCCATTATTCGCCAATAAATTATTGAAAGTGGTGTATTGTGTACTGGCATTTGATATATATTATCACGATTATCTTTATATTCATGTTATTCTGTAAATAGTTTGGTGGTTATTAACTTTTGGCCATACGACTCAGTTGATTAACGTGGTAAGGGGTTTTCATCTCACTCCTTATTCCCGTGAGATTCATGCCATATTGCCACCATTACCTTTTGTGTGGTGTATGTACTGCCCATAATTATATTCTTTGTGTAATACACTCTAATTTATGTGTATTTACATATTCATTGTATGATACCTCTTTCATGGGTTGTATGTTTCATAAGTTACCAAATTGGTAAGGGTTATTTCACAATCTATTCATTATCCGAGGTTGTTTATATGTAATAATCTACTGGGATCTCATTATCATCCACATCCATGTTTCTTCAAAATGTATTTCAAAACATTTTTATTATTTACATGAATATGTGTTAATGTCATTTATACCCGTGTTTGACTTTTTATAAAAGGAATCTTTCCGTCATTTTCAAAACAAGCCCCTTTTTAACCTTTTCGACAGAATTAAGGTAAGAATGTTTTTTTAACTTATACGGTGAGTGCGGTTATTTTCTGTCGTTATGAAATCTTCAAAGCTTTCCTTACAAGCTTATAAGAATATTTTCAAGAAAATGTTTTATTTTATGTGACTTTTAAAGGATTTCAAATAGATAGATATTTCTCTCAAAAATATGAAAATCCAGTGCAAATGTATACGTATTTAACGCAAGCTTAAAAATGTTTTCAGAAAACCTGACTCTCGAGTGTGTTAGATAGGAAGGGATTGGAAGTGGATCCATCATGGCCTATAATTAGTCGAGCAGTCTAAGAATTAGTTATTTTGATTTGAAAAGCTTGCATAATAATTTCAGAAAAACACTGGAGTATATTTTAGCAATTTCAAATGTAAGTATTTTATAAAAAATTGCATCGGTAGGTCTCATGAGACAAACTAGTGTCTTGGCACAAGGCCTTGACAAAATCTTATTTGTAGTCTTGGCACGAGGCCTTGACTATGTGGTTGTGATAGTCTGGCATTATGAATTCCATCATTATGAAAGTGGTTATTGATTTTGCATGTGATTATTCGATTAGTAGAATATCCATGTGAATAAGTAAATGGCATTATTTCATTTTACTTTTGCCATACTATGTTGAAGTTCAAGTTTAAAAGGCTTTTTTTAGTAATGCATTGAATTAAATGTTTATGCTTATTTCGAATGTTTAGCTATATTGTTACCCTTACTGGGCATTTGAGATCACCCCTTTTCTATGTTTTATTTTCCCCAGGATGTGAAGAAGTAAGTTATGAATGACCTGCAGGGATATTATGAGAGGATAATAGTGTGGACTGTGGAGACATTATGTTGTTGTAGTAGTTTTTCATTTTATGATGTAATTTAAAACTTATGAATATATCTAGTGTTTCCAAGGCTACTAATCCAATCGGTCTTTTGAGATTTGATCTTTCTTTTGATCATGCCAATGCTATGTAATAATGCACCGACTCTGGGTAACTAGGGTCGGGGCGTTACAATAATGTAACACCCCAAGAGTCGGTGCATTATTACATAACATTGGCATGATCACAAGAAAGATCAAATCTCGAAAGACCGATTGGTTTAGTACCTTTGGAAACATTAGATATATTCATAAGTTTTACATTACATCATAAAATGAAAAACTACTACAACAACATAATGTCTCCATAATCCACACCCATATCCCCACATAATATCCCTGCAGGTCATTTATAATTTACTTCTTCACTTCCTGGGAAAAATAAAACATAGAAAAGGGGTGAGCTCAAATTCCCAGTAAGGATAACAATATAGCGGAAACTTTCATAAATAAGAATAAACATTTAAGGCAATGTATAAATAAAACAAAAGCCTTTCAAACTTGAACTTTCAACATAGTATGTCATATATAAAATGAAATAATGCCATTTACTTATTCACATGGATATTCTACTAATCGAATAATCGCATGCAAAACCAATAACCACTTTCATAATGATGGAATGCATAATGCTGAACTTTAATTTCTTTGTCAAGGCCTCGTCCCAAGACCTTGGGGCTAACTGTAACCGGAACCCAACCCGGAGTGCCTCTAATAACCGGACACCAACCCGGAGTGCCTCTAATAACCGGACACCAACCCGGAGTGCCTCTAATAACCGGACACCAACCTGGAGTTCCTCTAATAACCGGAGACCAAACCGGAGGGCTTACTTTTACCGGTCCCCAACCCGGAACATACTTGTCTAACACATTCATCTGAATGAAAGGCTGAAATATAACATAAACATTTGGATTAAAAATAACTTATGAAATGTCAATACACTAAGCAAAAACCATGAGTGACATAAGAATAACTTATCCACAGTCAAAAATAGCACAAAACCTTCAATAAAATATGGATGTTTTGTATCATAATAAATCGACTTCAAATAAGCTTAAAATCCATCAAAGAATGTTGACATAGATGAAATCAAAACTATTTGAGAGAAATATATCTTTTTTTTAAATCATTTTAAAAGTAACATAATTATAAAACAATACATTACATTTGAAAATATTCTTATAAGCTTGTAAGGGAAGCTTTGACGATTTTATAACGGCGGTAAATAGCCGCACCCGCCATATAAGTTAAAAAAACATTCTTACCTTAAATTTGTCGAAAAGGTTAAAAGTTCCTTGTTTGGAAAACGACTGAAAGATTCCTTTCGAAACACATAAGGGTATAAATGACTTTAACCCATATTCTTGTAAATAGTAAAAATGTTTTGAAATAAATTAGTAAGAAACATGGATGTGGATGATAAAGAGATCCCAGTAGATAATTACGTATAAACAACCTCAGATAATGAAGAGATTGTGAAATAACCCTTACCAATTTGGTAAATTATGAAACATAAAACCCATGAAAGAGGTATAATACAATGAATATGTAAAAACACATAAATTAGAGTGTATTACAAAATGAATATAATTGTGGGCAGTACATACATCACACAAAAGGTAATGGTGGCAATATGGCATGAATCTCACGGGAATAAGGAGTGAGATGAAAACCCCTTACCTTGTACTTTTCCTTGTTTGAGGTAGGTTAACCTCCTGTATAATGGTGAAATAATTGTTATTAAATTATACAAGAATAATATACATTAATATGATATCATATATGATCTTTTAATATTGATTTGATAATAATATCTTAGTATTATCTTTGTTTCGGGTGTTAACTTACTTGTTTTCTATTATATGTTTTGTTACGTAAGACATGTTTGTAAAGGATAGGTTGTATATTATTCATATACAGAATGATATCAAGTCCTTAAACATCATTTTTAAATCATCAAATGATAATTATACTTTAATGGTTACGATGGAGAATGAATCTCATCGCGTTCGTGAAGACAGTAGTCCGTACGTACGCACGAGCGACAATATCATTCTTTTGATATTAAAATAATATATAAATGGATGGTATATCATATATACAGAATCATTAACATGTTATATTTTTTATTTACATGAGTTACACATCATTATTATACCCATCCAAATAATATTATATTGAATAAAAATTACACCACGACGTGGAGACGGTAAGCCGTACGTACGCACGTATGGTGACATGTTATTCAAAGGGTGGATAGAATACTGAATATGGTTGTACCATATTTATAATAACATCACAGTATATATATGATACTGTATTTATTATTTTAGAATGGTAACAACAAATTAAGAAGAAGTGGAAGAAGAAATGAACTTAGAAAAGGGTTGTGAAATCATTACATCTTCTTCGGGTTCTTCCTTTTTATTTGATCAAAAGGGCTCCTTAGGTTGGCTTTATGATCAAACTAAGGCCACTAGGTTGTAGTGAGGGAAGTTTGGAGAGTAGTTGGGAAGAGTTTGGCCGATCCAAAAGGCTTTGAAGGTGTGAAAAAATGAGAAGGAGGAGTGCCCTTTTATAAGAGGGGTGAGGGGAACCTTTGGAAAAGCTAGAGATATTAGTTTATAATAAATTCATAATCGGTTTCCAATGGCTCCAAAGTTTACTATTCAAAGGTTAAGGTGGGGATGGGTCGAAAACAACTCAACCAATAGAATTTAGACAGGCTTGGGTACTTATATTAACCTTATCATTAAGTATTAACTCTAAGTTAATTAGTTTCACTTTTACAATGTCTCTTTGTATTTTTATATAATATGGTTACTAAACATACTATATACATCCAAGAGACCCCCAAGTGGTCCATTAATGATGAAACTATCATGATATAAGTCTCCTGGCCAATCCTTAGATTTTTATGAATTTAATATCAATTAATAATATAATATTTGTTTTAAGAACTCTTTTATGTCAATTTTGACACTATTCAATAGTTGATTTTTGTGAAACTCATAATAGATTGATTACTTCGAAAAAATTCAATTAAATAAATCCTAATATATCATATTATCCTAGAAAATTATTTTAATTCATTAAAAGTTTCATATTATATTTATTTGGGTATTTATAATATCAATTATTTTAATTTTTCACTATTATAATAATTAGTGCATCATCATTGTGTCATAAATAAAATAAATTATTTAATGTCTAAATGTTATAAATAAAATAAAATTATGTAGGAAATCTTTTTATATATCTAATTAATTTTTATAATCTAAAATCCAACATATATAACCCTATGTAACGATTGTTTTTCTAAAAGATATATGCTTGTGTCATTTTTGTATTCATTTGAACTTAATTAAAATAAAGTGTCATTATCACTTACAAGTGGATCCATGGGGTCCCAAAATCGACCCAAAGATGCCCATGGTCGACCATGTATCAACCAATAGGGTTAAGACACGTTTTAGGGTAATTTGTGATTATTATAATATTATTTTTTAACCCTTATTTACCGGATTTACCCTTAACCATGGTAAGTAAAATATTTACCGCATTAATTATTCAAAATGTCTAAAAATAAAAGTTACCTATTTACACAATTTGAACATCCTGATTCCAAATATGGAATCTATTTTCCTAAATTAAAAACACAGAAGTGGCAGAAATTAATTTAAAATTAATTCCCACTGTCAAAACAAAAAGTGTGTTTTTAAGAGATAATAACTATCAAAAGATTGACACTTGTTTATGTTCGGTTTAATTGTAAAATTATGTCCAATGACCAACATTATATTAAATGGTAAAAATATATTCTAAATATACTTTAAAACCACTCAAATTCATAAATTATCACTATTAATTATTTTGATTAAAAAAGTTGTTTTTAATTAAAATTTAGTAATTTTCACTATTCATCAAAATATGAAAGTTATTCGAAAAGTACCAAAATTTCACCTTAGGCTAAATTCGATATTCCGAATCCAAAAATGAAGTCCATTTTGAAATAAAAAATATATATAATTTCAAAAAGTAGGTATTACTATTCATAAAGGCTAGTTTGATTGGTTGTTGTGTGTGTTAAAACTCAAAGTTGTGTACAACACACGCTACTGTATTATTCAAAGAAAGCGTACCGTGAAAGCTTGGGATGTTTCATTTTAAATTTTTGATGTCCCCATTTAGTCAAAAAGTTTAAAATATTTTATTAAAAAAGGGTTCACTATTAAAAGTTGATAAAAGTGCAATACTGAAAATGAATTTGTTCTTGCATTATGTCTAAGATACTCATAATATGGATTCTAAAATTAGAAGGATTCTATAAAGTTTAAAATTTAGTTAATACTATTCATAACCTCTTTTGAATGGCTTTTTGGTAAGTTATGGTGCAATTTAACTCGGTGTTGCGTGTAGTGCAAGTTGTTGAATTATTTTGAAAAATAACACACTATGAATTCTTGGGGTGTCACATTCTCCCCTCCTTCAATAAATTGCATCCTCGCAATTTGAAATTGTTATTAGAAAATAAAAGGTTGAAAGTAGAAAATATATTTGTGGGAAAACCCACATCAGAAAAATGAATTAATATGGCCTCTATTTAAAATAAATAGTGGAAAGTATGAAGATTACCGAAAATAACACATACTGGGGTTCCATGTAAGAAAATATGGATATGGAAGAAAAATATAAACATCAATTATCTGATGGAGAGTGGTAGAGAACATGGCTATGAAAAGGCCAACAATCCCAAAGCCATAAATTAGTGATGATTTAAGGTACCATCTAGGACAACATTTTTGTTCTAATTTCCTTTTCTTAATGTTGAGGAATTTATTTATGAGATTGGATAAGATCATAAGGAGATATACTTACATTATAATTAGAGTTTTATCCATTAATAAATTTCTACCACAAACTCATCTTTCACTCTAAAAGATAATAGAACGTAAAAAATTCTATTTACACCATTCGTATAGGGTTCCAAAATAAACGAATTTATAATTCATCTACAAGATCTTTTAATAAAAAATACATTATTTAATCCAGGGCATCTCGTTGGCCAGTGGTAGGTGATACACCCTTGTCGCCCTTCGGTTGCGGGTTCAAGTCTCGCAGCCTTGCCGGACGCGACGGGTTGCCGCCCGACTTCCGGGTTGTCCTTTTATGGCAATCCAGAATAATCCAAACTAGAACAATCCAAAATATTTCTGTCCAAACTCACAGTCCAACATTTATAAGGAAGTTAAACATAATGTAGATCCTTTTTACCCCGTAATAGCATATGAATACCTTCATCATGTATTCTTTTAATACATTGAAACATCTTGAATTACCATATTCTTTATTTATTACATTCATGATCCCTTATTCCATATAGAATGCTGGATATACTTTATCAATCCAAAAATGTTTTATACCCCAACAATGATGGAATATACAAATCATTAATCAGTTTCAAGGTAGTCAAGAATATCCAATATAATTTATCCAAAACAATCATGTATTATTCCAAAATCACTACCTCGGTATCAGAACTATATTATGGTTTATCATTCTCTCAACCATATATTTTCCAAAAAGTTATCCTGCTACTGAGCCACTCTTCTTTATTCCACACAATCTAAAGTCCTTAATGAAATAGTACTGCAGTACAATCCTTATATAATCCATAATTATTATAACAAGTACATTGTTGATACAACACTCAATTGACATAATCAACATAAGAACTCAAATCATTCCTCTTCATCTATGGTAGTATCATAACTTGATTATTATCCAATAGCATCATTTGCGGCATGGTTTGATGACTGGGACATAGGTTTGCATAGTGTCCAAACTCCTTGCAAATGAAGCATTGTACATTTGAAACCATTTTCTTACCCTTGGAGTCACATACTTTGTGCCCTTTTCCTCCACACTTATAACAAACTCCCATTCCTTTCAGGCAAGTTCCAGGGTGTTTCTTTCCACAGTTATCACCTATGGGAAAATTCTTCTTTTCCCTCTTCCCTTTATCCATCTTTCTCTCTTACATACTTATCTTCTCTTGCTTCCCTTCAAAGCCATAGGACTCAATAAACGCTTTACTTATCTTATCAACACATGATATTATTTCTTCATATGATGATAATACATGCGAGACTATTTATCTTGTAAATTCTGGCTTAAGACCATGAAATATATGATCCTTCTTTCTCTTTGTATCATGTGCATTGCTAGAGTTCTCATTCCTTCTACTGGGATCCATTTCTAAACAATGACATACACTAGATTAGTTTATGAATAACAATACCTAATCCCAAACTTGTAAGACACATAACATAAATTAAATAGTTTATGGATATAATCCATAATCATAAAAATTTCTCCTTTGAGGAAGTAAATCCACATAAACCCTTCATAATGGTTTTTAAAGAAAATGAGAATTATCCTAAGCATATCCCCCGGGAGTGTCGTAACCAAGAGTGCAGCAAGGCCCGTTGTCGTGCACCAGTTCCCGTTCGAGTCTAGCTCAAAGCGGTGTTTTCGGGTTTTACCCCTAGGTACATCTGTGCCAGAGACGCCTCTACCTGCTCGTATCCAGACAGGGATGTATTGCTCGGAAAACTCACAAAATCTCTACAATACCAAAATTCTAGGAAGTTCTTCTACACTAATCCTCAAAGTTCATCTTAGGTCTACGTGCTCTAATCAGATTTTATCTAAATCTAGCTTCCAAGGTTTGTACTAAACTTTCTTTGATACCAACTGTAACGCCCCGACCCTAGTTAACCAGAGTCGGTGCATTATTACATAACATCAGCATGATCACAAGAAAGATCAAATCTCGAAAGACCGATTGGTTTAGTAGCCTTGGAAACACTAGATATATTCATATGTTTTACATTACATCATAAAATGAAAAACTACTACAACAACATGATGTCTCCATAATCCACACTCATATCCCCAAATAATATCCCTGTAGGTCATTCATAATTTACTTCTTCACTTCCTGGGAAAAATAAAACATAGAAAAGGGGTGAGCTCAAATGCCCAGTAAGGATAACAATATAGAGGAAACTTTCATAAATAAGAATAAACATTTAAGGCAATGTATAAATAAAACAAAAGCCTTTCAAACTTGAACTTTCAACATAGTATGGCATAAATAAAATGAAATAATGCCATTTACGTATTCACATGGATATTCTACTAATCGAATAATCACATGCAAAACCAATAACCACATTCATAATGATGGAATGCATAATGCTAAACTTTAATTTCTTTGTCAAGGCCTCGTCCCTAGACCTTGGGGCTAACTGTAACCGGAACCCAACCCGCAGTGCCTCTAATAACCGGACTCCAACCTGGAGTGCCTCTAATAACCGGACACCAACCCGGAGTGCCTCTATTAACCGGACACCAACCCGGAGTTCCTCTAATAACCAGAGACCAAACCGGAGGGCTTACTTTTACCGGTCCCCAACCCGGAACATACTTGTCTAACACATTCATCTGAATGAAAGGTTGAAATATAACATAAACATTCGTATTACAACTAACTTATGAAATGTCAATACTCTAAACAAAAACCATGAGTGACCTAAGAATAACTTACCCACATTCCAAAATAGCACAAAACCTTCAATAAAATATGGATGTTTTGTATCATAATAAATCAACTTCAAATAAGCTTAAAAGCCATCAAAGAATGTTGACATAGATGAAATCAAAACTATTTTAGATAAATATCTCTTTTTTTTAAATCATTTTAAAAGTAACATAATTATAAAATAATACATTCAATTTGAAATTATTCTTATAAGCTTGTAAGGGAAGATTTGACGATTTTATAACGGCGGTAAATTGCCGCACCCGTCGTATAAGTTAAAAAAACATTCTTACCTTAAATTTGTCGAAAAGGTTAAAAGTGCCTTGTTTGGAAAACAACGGAAATATTCCATTCGAAACACATAAGGGTATAAATGACTTTAACCCATATTCTTGTAAATAGTAAAAATGTTTTGAAATACATTAGTAAGAAACATGGATGTGGATGATAAAGAGACCCCAGTAGATAATTACGTATAAACAACCTCAGATAATGAAGAGACTGTGAAATAACCCTTACCAATTTTGTAAATTATGAATCATAAAACCCATGAAAGAGGTATCATAAAATGAATATGTAAATACACATAAATTAGAGTGTATTACACAAATAATATAATTATGGGCAGTACATACACCAAACAAAAGGTAATGGTGGCAATATGGCATGAATCTCACGGGAATAAGGAGTGAGATGAAAACCCCTTACCTTGTACTTTTCCTTGGTTGGGGTAGGTTAACCTCCTGTATAATGGTGAAATAATTGTTATTAAATTATACAAGAATCATATACATTAATATGATATCATATATGATCTTTTAAAATTGATTTGATAATAATATCTTAGTATTATCATTGTTTCGTGTGTTAACTTACTTGTTTTCTTTTATATGTTTTATTACGTAAGACATGTTTGTAAAGGATAGGTTGTATATTATTTATATCCAGAATGATATCAAGTCCTTAAACATCATTTTTAAATCATCAAATGATAATTATACTTTAATGGTTACGATGGAGAATGAATCTCATCGTGTCTGTGGAGACGGTAGTCCGTACGTACGCACGAGCGACAATATCATTCTTTTGATATTAAAATAATTATAAATGAATGGTATATCATATATACAGAATCATTAACATGTTATATTTATTATTTACATGAGTTACACATCATTATTATACCCATACATATAATATTATATTGAATAACAATTACACCACGACGTGGAGACGGTAAGCCGTACGTACGCACGTATGGTGACATGTTATTCAAAGGGTGGATAGAATACTGAATATGGTTTTACCATATTTATAATAACATCACAGTATATATATGATACTGTATTTATTATTTCATAATGGTAACAACAGAGGAAGAAGAAGTGGAAGAAGAAATAAACTTAGAAAAGGGTGGTGAAATCATTACCTCTTCTTCGGGTTCTTCCTTTTGATTTGATCAAAAGGGATCCTTAGGTTGGATTTGTGATCAAACTAAGGCCCCTAGGTTGTAGTGAGGGATGTTGGGAGAGTATTTGGGCAGAGTTTGGCCGAACCAAAAGGCTTTGAAGGTGTGAAGAAATGAGATGGAGGAGTGCCCTTTTATAAGAGGGGTGAGGGGCACCTTTGGAAAAGCTAGAGATATTAGTTTATAATAAATTCATAATCGGTTTCCAATGGCTCCAAAGTTTACTATTCAAAGGTTAAGGTGGGGATGGGTCGATAAAAACTCAACCAATAGAAATTAGACAGGTTTGGGTACTTATATTAACCTTATCTTTAAGTATTAACTCTAAGTTAATTAGTTTCACTTTTACAATGTCTCCTTGTATTTTTATATAATATGGTTAATAAACTTACTATATACATCCAAGAGTCCCCCAAGTGGTCTATTAATGATGAATCTATCATGATATAAGTCTCCTGGCCGAACCTTAGATTTTTAGGAATTTAATATCAATTAATAATATAATATTTGTTTTATGAACTCTTTTATGTCAATTTTGACACTATTCAATAGTTGATTTTTGTGAAACTCATAACAGATTGATTACTTCTAAAAAATTCAATTAAATCAATCCTAATATATCATATTATCTTATAAAATTAGTTTAATTCATTAAAAGTTTCATATTATATTTATTTGGGTATTTATAATATCAATTATTTTAATTTTTCACTATTATAGTAATTACTGCATCATCATTGTGTCATAAATAAAATAAATTATTTAATGTCTAAAAATTATAAATTAAATATCATTATGTAGGAAATCTTTTTATCTTTCTAATTAATATTTATAATCTAAAATCAAACATATATAACCCTATGTAACAATTGTTTTTCTAAAAGATATATGCTTGTGTCATTTTTGTATTCATTTTAACTTAATTAAAATAAAGTGTCATTATCACTTACAAGTGGATCCATGGGATCCCAAAATCGACCCAAAGATGCCCATGGTCGACCATGTATCATCCAATAGGGTTAAGACACGTTTTAGGGTAATTTTTTATTATTATAATATTATTTTTTAACCCTTATTTACCGGATTTACCCTTAACCATGGTAAGTAAAATATTTACCGCAGTAATTATTCAAAATGTCTAAAAATAAAAGTTAACTATTTACACAATTTGAACATCCTGATTCCAAATATGGAATCTATTTTCCTAAATTAAAAACACAGAAGTGGCAGAAATTAATTTAAAATTAATTCCCGCTGTCAAAACAAAAAGCGTGTTTTTAAGAGATAATAACTATCAAAAGATTGACATTTGTTTATGTTCGGTTTAATTGTAAAATTATGTCCAATGACCAACATTATATTAAATGGTAAAAATATATTCTTAATATACTTTAAAACCACTCAAATTCATAATTTATCACTATTAATTATTTTGATTAAATAAGTTGTTTTTAATTAAAATTTAGTAATTTTCACTATTCATCAAAATATGAAAGTTATTTGAAAAGTACCAAAATTTCACCTTAGGCTAAATTCGATATTCCGAATCCAAAAATGAAGTCCATTTTGAAATACAAAATATATATAATTTCAAAAAGTAGGTATTACTATTCATAACGGCTAGTTTGATTGGTTGGTGTGTGTGTTAAAACTCAAAGTTGCGTACAACACACGCTACTGTATTATTCAAAGAAAGCGTACTGTGAAATCTTGGGATGTTTCATTTTAAATTTTTGATGTCCCCATTTAGTCAAAAAGTTTAAAATATTTTATTAAAAAAGGGTTCACTATTAAAAGTTGATAAAAGTGCAATACTGAAAATGAATTTGTTCTTGCATTATGTCTAAGATACTCATAATATGGATTCTAAAATTATAAGGATTATATAAAGTTTAAAATTTAGTTAATACTATTCATACCCTCTTTTGAATGGATTTTTGGTAATTCATGGTGTAATTTAACTCGGTGTTGCGTGTAGTGAAAGTTATTGAATTATTTTGAAGAAATAACACACTATGAATTCTTGGGGTGTTACATTCTCCCCTCCTTCAATAAATTGCGTACTCGCAATTTGAAATTGTTCTTCGAAAATAAGGTTAATATAAGTACCCAAACCTGTCTAAATTCTAATGGTTGAGTTTTTTTCGACCTATCCCCACCTTAGCCTTTGAATAATCAACTTTGGAGCCATTTGAAACCGAATATGAAGTTATTATAAATTAATATTTCTAGATTTTCCAAAGGTGCCCCTCACCCCTCTTATAAAAGGGCACTCCTCCTTCTCATTTCTTCACACCGTCCAAGCCTTTTGGTTCGGCCAAACTCTGCCCAAATACTCTCCCAACATCCCTCACTACAACCTAGAGTCCTTAGTTTGATCAGAAAGCCAACCTAAGGAGCCCTTTCGATCAAATCAAAAGGAAGAACCCGAAGAAGAGGTAATGTTTTCACCACCCATTTTCAAGTTCCTTTCTTCTTCCACTTCTTTTTTCTTTGTTCTTACCATTCTAAAATAATAACTCCAGTATCTCACATATACTGTGATGTTATTATAAATATGTTACAACCATATTCAGTATTCTATCCACCCTTTGAATAACATGTCACCATACGTGCGTACGTACGGCTTACCGTCTCCACATCGTGGTGTAATTGTTATTAAATATATTATTATTTGGATTTGTATAATAATGATGTGTAACTAATGTAAATAATAAATATAACATGTTAATGATTCTGTATATATGATATACCATCCTTTTATATATTATTTTAATATCAAAAAAATGATATTGTCGCTCGTGCGTACGTACGGACTACCGTCTCCACGAGCGCGATGAGATTCATTCTCCATCGTATCCATTAAATTATAATTACCATTAGAAACCGAATATGAATTTATTATAAATTAATATTTCTAGCTTTTCCAAAGGTGCCCCTCACCCCTCTTATAAAAGGGCACTCCTTCTTCTCATTTCTTCACACCTTCCAAGCCTTTTGGATCGGCCAAACTCTGCCCAAATACTCTCCCAATTTGGTAACTTATGAAACATGAAACCCATGAAAGAGGTATCATACAATGAATATGTAAATACACATAAATTCGGGTGTATTACACAAAGAATATAATTATGGGCAGTACACACACCACACAAAAGGTGATGGTGGCAATATGGCATGAATCTCACAGCAATAAGGAGTGAGATGAAAACCCCTTACCACGTTAATCAACTGAGTCGTATGGAAAAAAGTTAATAACCACCAAATTATTTACAGAATAACTTGAATATAAATATAATCATGATAATATATATCAAATTCTAGTACACAATACACCACTTTCAATAATTTAGTGGCGAATATTGGAAATCTCACGGAATTGAATGTGAGATATGAAAATCCCTTACCTTGTAATTTTACTTGGTTGGGGTAGGTTAACCTACTGTATAATATTGAAATAATTGTTATTAAATTATACATGAATCATATATATTAATATCATATCATATATGATCTTTTAACTTTTCTTTGTTAATAATGTCTTAGTATTATCGTTGTTTCGGGTGTTAACTTACTTGTATTCTTTTATATGTTTTATTACGTAAGCCATGTTTGTAATGGATAGGTTGTATATTATTCATATCTAGAATTATATCAAGTCCTTAAACATCATTTTTAAATCCGCAAATGATAATTATACTTAAATGGATATGATGGAGAATGAATCGCATCGCGTTCGTGGAGACGGTAGTCCATACGTACGCACGAGCGACAATATCATTCTTTTGATATTAAAATAATATATAACTGAATGGTATATCATATATACAGAATCACTAACATGTTATATTTTTTATTTACATGCGTTACACATCATTATTATACCCATCCAAATAATAATATATTGAATAATAATTACAACGTGGAGACGGTAAGCCGTACGTACGCACGTATGGTGACATGTTATTCAAAGGGTGGATAGAATAGTGAATATGGTTGTACGATATTTATAATAACATCACAGTATATATATGATACTGTATTTATTATTTTAGAATGGTAACAACAAACAAAGAAGAAGTGGAAGAAGAAATGAACTTAGAAAAGGGTGGTGAAATCATTACCTCTTCTTCGGGTTCTTCCTTTTGATTTGATCAAAAGGGCTCCATAGGTTGGCTTTCTGATCAATATAAGGCCCCTCAGATGTAGTGAGGGAAGTTGGGAGAGTATTTGGGCAGATTTTGGCCGAACCAAAAGGCTTTGAAGGTGTGATGAAATGAGAAGGAGGAGTTCCCTTTTATAAGAGGGGTGAGGGGCACCTTTGGAAAAGCTAGAGATATTAGTTTATAATAAATTAATAACCGGTTTCCAAAGGCTCCAAAGTTGACTATTCAAAGTTTAAGGTTGGTATGGGTCTATAACAACTCAACCAATAGAATTTAGATAGGTTGGGGTACTTATATTAACCTTATCTTTAAGTATTAACTCTAAGTTAATTAGTTTCACTTTTACAATGTCTCTTTGTATTTTTATATAATATGGTTAATAAACTTACTATATACATCCAAGAGACCCCCAACTGGTCCATTAATGATGAAAATATCATGATATAAGTCTCTTGGCCGAGCCTTAGATTTTTAGGAATTTAATATCAATTAATAATATAATATTTGTTTTAAGAACTCTTTTATGTCAATTTTGACACTATTCAATAGTTGATTTTTTTGAAACTCATAACAGATTGATTACTTCGAAAAAAGTCAATTAAATCAATCCTAATATATCATATTATCCTAGAAAATTAGTGTAATTCATTAAAAGTTCATATTATATTTATTTGGGTATTTATAATATCAATTATTTTAATTTTTCACTATTATAGTAATTACTGCATCATCATTGTGTCATAAATAAAATAAATTATTTAATGTCTAAAAATTATAAATAAAATACCATTATGTAGGAAATCTTTTTATATTTATAATGAATATTTATAATCTAAAATCCAACATATATTACCCTATGTAACAATTGTTTTTCTAAAAGATATATGCTTGTGTCATTTTTGTATTTATTTTAACTTAATTAAAATAAAGTGTCATTATCACTTAAAAGTGGATCCATGGGGTCCCAAAATCGACCCAACGATTCCCATGGTCGACCATGTATAAACCAATAGGGTTAAGACACGTTTTAAGGTAATTTAGTATTATTATAATATTATTTTTTTAACCTTTATTTACCGGATTTACCCTTAACCATGGTAAATAAAATATTTACCGCAGTAATTATTCAAAATGTCTAAAATTAAAAGTTACCTATTTACACAATTTGAACATCATGATTCAAAATATGGAATCCATTTTCCTAAATTCAAAACACAGAAGTGGAAGAAATTAATTTAAAATTAATTCCCGCTGTCAAAACAAAAAGCGTGTTTTTAAGAGATAATAACTATCAAAAGATTGACACTTGTTTATTTTCGGTTTAATTGTAAAATTATGTCCAATGAACAAATTTATATTAAATGGTAAAAATCTATTATAAATATACTTTAAAACCACTCAAATTCATAATTTATCACTATTAATTATTTTGATTAAAAAAGTTGTTTTTAATTAAAATTTAGTAATTTTCACTATTCATCAAAATATGAAAGTTATCCGAAAAGTACCAAAATTTCACCTGAGGCTAAATTCGATATTCTGAATCCAGAAATGAAGTCCATTTTAAAATATAAAATATATATAATTTCGAAAATTAGGTATTACTATTCATAACGGCTAGTTTGATTGGTTGTGGTGTGTGTTAAAACTCAAGGTTGCGTACAACACACGCTACTGTATTATTCAAAGAAAGCGTACCGTGGAAGCTTGGGATGTTTCATTTTAAATTTTTTGATGTCCCCATTTAGTCAAAAAGTTTAAAATATTGTATTTAAAAAGGGTTCACTATTAAAAGTTGATAAAAGTTCAATACTGAAAATGAATTTGTTCTTGCATTATATCTAAGAAACTCATAATATGGATTCTAAAATTATAAGGATTATATAAAGATTAAAATTTAGTTAATACTATTCATAACCTCTTTTGAACGTCTTTTTTGGTAAGTCATGGTGTGCTTGAACTCAGTGTTGCGTGTAGTGGAAGTTATTTTATCATTTTAAAGAAATAACACACTATGAAATCTTGGGGTGTTACATTCTCACCTCCTTCAATAAATTGCGTCCTCGCAATTTTAAATTGTTCTTCGAAAATAAAAGGTTGAAAATAAAAAATATCTTTGTGGGAAAACCCACATCGGAAATTGGGTTACTAAAATTTAGTCTTAATATGAGAAAATGAGAAATGAAAGGGTCACCACCAAATTATGATCTCGATTAGGAGAACATTGGTAGCAATTAGAGACATATAATTGGAGGAAAAACGTAAATATTTATAGGTAGTGATTGAGGTCATCAATCACAAAAAAGTATAAAATTGAGGTCCTTAAACTCATCAATCTATGATGATTTGAAATACCATCGGTTCAACAAAACATAGGGTATTAGGATAACACATTTTTGACGTTTCAAAATATCTTAGTTGAAATCCCACATCGAAAAATGAATTAATGAGGCCTCTATTTAAAATAAAGAGTGGAAAGTATTAAGATTACGGAAAATAACACATACTAGGGTTCCATGTAGGAAAATATGGATATGGAAGAGAAATATAACCATCAATTATCTGATGGAGAGTGGTAGAGAACATGGCTATGAAAAGGCCAACAATCCCAAAGCCATAAATTAGTGATCATTTAAGGTACCATCTAGGACAAAATTTTTGTTCTATGTTCCTTTTCTTAATGTTGAGGAATTTATTTATGAGATTGGATAAGATCATAAAGAGATATACTTACTTTATAATTAGATTTTTGTCCATTTATAAATTTCTACCCCAAACTCATCTTTCACTCGTAAAAAAAATTCTATTTATACTATTCGTACTGGGTTCCAAAATAAACGAATTTATAATTCATATACCAGATCTTTTAAAAAAACTACATTATTTAATCCAGGACATCTCTTGGGCCAGTGGTAGGTGATACACCCTTGTCGCCCTTCGGTTGCGGGTTCAAGTCTCGCGGCCTTTCCGGACGCGACGGGTTGCCGCCCGACCTCCGGGTTGTCCTTTTATGGCAATCCAAAATAATCCAAACTAGAACTATCCAAAATACTTCTGTCCAAACTCACAGTCCAACATTTATAAGGAAGGTAAACATAATGTAGATCCTTTTTACCCTGTAATAGCATATGAATACCTTCATCATGTATTCTTTTAATACACTGAAACATCCTGAATTACCATATTCCTTATTGATTACATTCATGCTCCCTTATTCCATATAGCATGCTGGATATACTTCATCAATCCAAAAATGTTTTAAACCCCAACAATGATGGAATATACAAATCATTAATCAGTTTCATGGTAGTCAAGAATATCCAATATAATTTATCCAAATCAATCATGTATTATTCCAAAATCACTGCCTCGGTATCAGAACTATATTATGGTTTATCATTCTCTGAACCATATATTTTCCAAAAATTTATCCTGCTATTGAGTCACTTTTCTTTGTTCCACACAATCTCAAGTCCTTAATGAAATATTACTGTAGTACAATCCTTATATACTCCATAATTATTATAACAAGTACACTGTTGATACAACACTCAATTGACATAATCAACATAAGAACTCTAATCATTCCTCTTCATCTGTGGTAGTATCATAACTTGATTATTATCCTATAACATCATTTGCGGCATATTCTGATGATTGGGACATAGGTTCTCATAGTGTCCAAACTCCTTGAAAATGAAGCATTGTACATTTGAAACCATTTTCTTACCCTTGCAGTCACGTACTTTGTGCCCATTTCCTCCACACTTATAACAAACTCCCATTCCTTTCAGGCAAGTTCCAGGGTGTTTCTTTCCACAGTTACCACATATGGGAAAATTCTTCTTTTTCCTCTTCCCTTTATCCATCTTTCTCTCTTCCATCCTTTTCTTCTCTTGCTTCCCTTCAAATCCATAGGACTCAGTAAACTCTTTACTTATCTTATCAAGACATGATATTATTTCTTCATATAATGATAATACATGAGAGACTATTTCTCTTTTAAATTCTGGCTTAATACCATGAAATATATGATCCTTCTTTCTCTTTGTATCATGTTCATTGCTGGAGTTCTCATTCCGTCTACTAGGCACCATTTCTAAACAATGGCATACACTAGATTAGTTTATGAATAACAATACCTAATCCCAAACTTGTGAAACACATAACATAAATTAAATAGTTTATGGATATAATCCATAATAATAAAAATGTCTCCTTTGAGGAAGTATATACTCATAAACCCTTCATAATGATTTGTAAAGAAAATGAGAGTTATCCTAAGCATATCCCCCGGGAATGTCGTAACCAAGAGTGCAGCAAGGCCCGTTGTCGTGCACCAGTTCCCGTTCGAGTCTAGCTCAAAGCGGTGTTTTCCGAGCAATACATTCCTGTCTGGATACGAGCAGATAGAGGCGGCTCTGGCACAGATGTACCTAGGGGTAAAACCCGAAAACACAGCTTTGAGCTAGACTCGAACGGGAACTGGTGCACGACAACGGGCCTTACTGCACTCTTGGTTACGACACTCCCGGGGGATATGCTTAGGATAACTCTCATTTTCTTTACAAATCATTATGAAGGGTTTATGAGTATATACTTCCTCAAAGGAGACATTTTTATGATTATGGATTATATCCATAAACTATTTAATTTATGTTATGTGTTTTAAAAGTTTTGGATTAGGTATTGTTATTCATAAACTAATCTAGTGTATGCCAATGTTTAGAAATGGCGCCTATTAGAAGGAATGAGAACTCCAGTAATGCACATGATACAAAAAGAAAGAAGGATCATATATTTTATGGTATTAAGCCAGAATTTACAAGAGAAATAGTCTCGCATGTATTATCATCATATGAAGAAATAATATCATGTGTTGATAAGATAAGTAAAGAGTTTACTGAGTCCTATGGCTTTGATGGGATTTAAGAGATGAAAAGGGTGGAAGAGAGAAAGATGGATAAAGGGAAGAGGAAAACGAAGAATTTTCCCATATGTGGTAACTGTGGAAAGAAACACCCTGGAACTTGCCTGAAAGGAATGGGAGTTTGTTATATGTGTGGAGGAAAAAGGGCACAAAGTACGTGACTGCAAGGGTAAGAAAATGGTTCCAAATGTACAATGCTTCATTTTCAAGGAGTTTGGACACTATGCGAACCTATGTCCCAGTCATCATAATATTGCGCAAATGATGTTATTGGATAATAATCAAGTTATGATACTACCACAGATGAAGAGGAATGATTAGAGTTCTTATGTTGATTATGTCAATTGAGTGTTGTATCAACAATGTACTTGTTATAATAATTATGGAGTATAAAAGGATTGTACTGCAGTACTATTTCATTAAGGACTTGAGATTGTGTGGAACAAATAAAGGTGACTCAACAACAGGATAAATTTTTGGAAAATATATGGTTGAGAGAATGATAAACCATAATATAGTTCTGATACCGAGTTAGTGATTTTGGAATAATACATGATTGTTTTGGATAAATTATATTAGATATTCTTGACTACCTTGGAACTGATTAATGATCTGTATATTCCATTATTGTTGGGGTTTAAAACATTTTTTGATTGATGAGGTATATACAGCATTCTATATGGAATGAGGGAGCATGAATGTAATCAATAAGGAATATGGTAATTCAGGATGTTTAGTGTATTAAAAGAATACATAATGAAGGTATTCATATGATATTACGTGGTAAAAAGGATCTACATTATGTTTAACATCCTTATAAATGTTTGACTGCGAGTTTGGTCAGAAATATTTTGGATAAATTCTAGTTTGAGATTAATTTTGGATTTCCATAAAAGGACAACCCGGAGGTCGGGCGGCAACCCGTCGCGTTTGGCAAGGCTACGAGACTTGAACCCTCAACTGAAGGGCGACAAGGGTGTATCACCTACCACTGGCCCACGAGATATCCTGGATTAAATAATGTAGTTTTTATTAAAAGATCTTGTAGATGAATTATAAATTCGTTTATTTTGGAACCCTATACGAGTAGTGTAAATAGAAATTTTTACGTTCTATTATCTTTTAGAGTGAAAGATGAGTTTGTGGTAGAAATTTATTAATGGATAAAACTCTAATTATAAAGTAAGTATATCTCCTTATGATCTTAGCCAATCTCATAAATAAATTCCTCAACATTAAGAAAAAGAACATAGAACAAAAATGTTGTCCTAGATGGTACCTTAAATCATCACTAATTTATGGCTTTGGGATTATTGGCCTTTTCATAGCCATGTTCTCTACCACTCTCCATTAGATAATTGATGGTTATATTTTTCTTCCATATCCATATATTCCTACATGGAACCCTAGTATGTGTTATTTTCGGTAATCTGCATACCTTCCACTCTTTATTTTAAATAGAGGCCTCATTAATTCATTTTTCGATGTGGGATTTCAACTAAGATATTTTGAAACGTCAAAAATGTGTTATCCTAATACCCTATGTTTTGTTGAACCGATGGTATTTTAAATCATCATAGATTGATGAGTTTAAGGACCACAATTTCATTCTTGTTTGTGATTGATGACCTCATTCACTACCTATAAATATTTATGTTTTTCCTCCAATTATATGTCTCTAATTGCCACCAATGTTCTCCTAATCGAGATCATAATTTGGTGGTGACCCTTTGATTTCTCTTTTCCTCATATTAAGACTAAATTTTAGTAACCCTATTTCCGATGTGGGTTTTCCCACAAATATATTTTCTATTATCAACCTTTTATTTTCGAACAACAATTTCAAATTGCGAGGACGCAATTTATTGAAGGAGGGGAGAATGTAACACCCCATGAATTCATAGTGTGTTATTTCTTCAAAATAATTCAATAACATTCACTACACGAAACACCGAGTTCAATCACACCATGACTTACCCAAAAAAATCCATTCAAAAGAGGTTATGAATAGTATTAACTAAATTTTAAAGTTTATATAATCCTTATAATTTTAGAATCCATATTATGAGTTTCTTAGACATAATGCAAGAACAGATTCATTTTCAGTATTGCACATTTATCAACTTTTAATAGTGAAACCTTTTTAAATAAAATATTTTACACTTTTTGACTAAATGGGGACATCAAAAAATTTAAAATGAAACATCCCAAGCTTCCACGGTATGCTTTCCTTTGAATAATACAGTAGCGTGTGTTGTACGCAACTTCGAGTTCTAACACACCACAACCAATCAAACTAGCCGTTATGAATATAATACCTACTTTTTGAAATTATATATATTTTATATTTTAGCATTGGATATATTTTTGCATTCGGAATATCAAATTTAGCCTAAGGTGAAATTTTGGTACACTTCGGATAACTTTCATATTTTGATGAATAGTGAAAATTACTAAATTTTAATTAAAAACAACTTTTTTAATCAAAATAATTATTAGTGATAAATTATGTATTTAAGTGGTTTTAAAGTATATTTAGAATATATTTTTACCATTTAATATAATTTTGGTCATTGGACATAATTTTACAATTAAACCGAACATAAACAGGTGTCAATCTTTTGATAGTTATTATCTCTTAAAAACACGCTTTTTGTTTTGACAGCGGGAAATAATTTTAAATTAATTTCTGTCACTTATGTGTTTTGAATTTAGAAAAATGGATTCCATATTTGGAATCAGGATGTTCAAATTGTGTAAATAGGTAACTTTTATTTTTAGACATTTTGAATAATTACTGCGGTAAAAATTTTATTTACCATGGTTAAGGGTAAATTCGGTAAATAAGGGTTAAAAAATAATATTATAATAATAATAAATTACCCTAAAACGTGTCGTAGACGTATTGGATGATACATGTTCGACCATAGGAATCTTTGGATCGATTTTGGGAGCTCATGGTGCCACTTGTAGGTGATAGGTACACTTTATTTTAATTAAGTTAAAATGAATACAAAAATGACACAAGCATATATCTTTTAGAAAAACAATTTTTACATAAGGTTATATATGTTGGATTTTAGATTATAAATATTATTTAGAAATATAAAAAGCTTTACTACATAATGATATTTTATTTATAATTTTTAGACATTAAATAGGTTAATTTATTTATGACACAATGATGATGCAGTAATTAATATAATAGTGAAAAATCAAAATAATTGATATTATAAATACCCAAATAAATATAATATGAAACTTTTAATGAATTAAAATAATTTTCTAGGATAATATGATATATTAGGATTGATTTAAGTGACTTTTTTTGAAGTAATCAATCTGTTATGAGTTTCACAAAAATCAACTATTGAATAGTGTCAAAATTGACATAAAAGAGTTCTTAAAACAAATATTATATTATTAATTGATATTAAATTCCTAAAAATCTAGGGTTCGGCCAAGAGACTTATATCATGATAGGTTCATAATTAATGGACCATTTTGGGGTCTATTGGATGTATATTGTAAGTTTATTAACCATATTATATAAAAATACAAAGAGACATTGTAAAAGTGAAACTAATTAACTTATAGTTAATACTTAAAGATAAGGTTAATATAAGTACCCAAACCTGTCTAAATTATATTGGTTGAGTTTTATTCGACTCATCCCCACCTTAAAAGTTAAATAATCAACTTTGGAGCCATTAGAAACCGAATAAGAATTTATTATAAATTAATATTTCTAGCATTTTCAAGGGTGCCCCTCACCCCTCTTATAAAAGGGCACTCCTCCTTCTCATTTTGTCACACCATCAAAGCTTTATGGTTCGTCCAAACTCTGCCCAAATACTCTCCCAACTTCCCTCACTACAACCTAGAGGCCTTAGTTTGATCAGAAAGCCAACCTATGGAGCCCTTTTGATCAAATCAAAAGGAAGGAACCGAAGAAGAGGTAATGATTTCACCACCCTTTTTCCAAGTTCCTTCTTCTTCCACATCTTCTTACTTTGTTGTTACCATTCTAAAATAATAACTCCAGTATCATATATATACTGTGATGTTATTATAAATATGGTACAACCATATTCAGTATTCTATCCACCCTTTGAATAACATGTCACCATACGTGCGTACGTACGGCTTACCGTCTCCACGTCGTGGTGTAATTGTTATTCAATATATTATTATTTGGATGGGTATAATAATGATGTTTAACTCATGTAAATAATAAATATAACATGTTTTTGATTATTTATATATGATATACCATTCATTTATATATTATTTTAATATCAAAAAAATGATATTGTCGCTTGTTCGTACGTACGGACTACCGTCTCCACGAACGCGATGAGATTCATTCTCCATCATATCCATTCAAGTATAATTGTCATTTGCTGATTTAAAAATGATGTTTAAGGACTTGATATCATTCTGGATATGAATAATATACAACCTATCCATTACAAACATGGATTACGTAATAAAACATATAAAATAAAATGAGTAAGTTAACACCTGAAACAACGATAATACTAAGACATTATTAACAAAGCAAAGTTAAAAGATCATATATGATATGATATTAATATATATGATTCTTTTATAATTTAATAAAAATTATTTCAATATTATACTGGAGGTTAACCTACCCCAACCAATTAAAAGTACAAGGTAAGGGATTTTCTTATCTCACATTCAATTCCGTGAGATTTCCATTATTCGCCACTAAATTATTGAAAGTCGTGTATTGTGTACTGTTATTTGATATATATTATCATGATTATCTTTATATTCATGTTATTCTGTAAATAATATGGTGGTTATTAACTTTTTGCCATACGACTCAATTGATTAACGTGGTAAGGGGTTTTCATCTCACTCTTTATTTCTGTGAGATTCATGCCATATTTCCACTATTATCTTTTCTGTGGTGTATGTACTGACCATAATTGTATTATTTGTGTAATACACTTTAACTTATGTGTATTTACATTTTCATTGTATGATACCTCTTTCATGTGTTGTATGTTTCATAAGTTACCAAATTGATAAGGGTTTACTTCACAATCTCTTTAATATCTGAGGTTGTCTTTACGTAAGTATCTACAGGTACATATTTACTATCCATGTCCATATTTCATAAAAGAGTTTTCAAAGGGATTATTTCTAAGGAAACTTTTACTAAAACATCATTTTAAATGTTTTAAATATTTATTCTTCTAAATCATCCTCATTTATGTCCACGTTTTCAAAATGGTTTGTAAGGATTTATTTATATGAAAATGAATGTTTTAAAAGTGTTAATTCCATTCAAAAGTTTCAAAGTGGAATGGGACACTTTGATTCAAAAATGTATTTAAATGTCTTACTTTGTAAATTGTGTAACATTAAAATGTTTTCATGAAAAAGGGATATTTCTCTCAATAATTTTTTTTAAAAAATTTTCATCTATGTCAACATCCATTGATGGATTTTAAGATTATCTGAAGTTGATTTATTATGATTTAAAACTTCCATATTGTAATGAATTTTTGTGATATGTTTGACTGTAGATGTGTCATTTATATAGCATTCATGGTTTATGAGTAAAGTATTGACATTTCGTATGCTAGTTCCAATAAGAATGTTTATGTTATATTTCAACCTTTACTTCATATGAATGTGTTGGACAAGTATGTTCCAAGTTGGGGACTGGTTAAAGTAAGCCCTCCAGGTTGGGGACTGGTAAAAGTAAGCCCTCCAGGATCGGGACTGGTAAAAGTAAGCCCTCCAGGTTAGGGACTGGTAAAAGTAAGCCCCCCGGTTTGGTCTCCGGTTATTAGAGGCACTCCGGGTTGGTGTCCGGTTATTAGAGGCACTCCGGGTTGGGTTCCGGTTACAGTTAGCCCCAAGGTCTTGGGACGAGGCCTTGAAAAGAAATTAATGTTTAGCATTATGCATTCCATCATTATGAAAGTGGTTATTGATTTTGCATGTGATTATTCGATTAGTAGAATATCCATATGAATAAGTAAATGGAATTATTTCATTTTACTTTTGCCATACTATGTTGAAGTTCAAGTTTAAAAGGTTTTTGTTTTAGTAATGAATTGCCTTAAATGTTTATGCTTATTTTGAATGTTCCGCTATATTGTTATCCTTACTGGGCATTTGAGCTCACCCCTTTTCTATGTTTTATTTTCCCCAGGATGTTTAGAAGTATGTTATGAATGACCTATAGGTATATTATGAGGGGATAATAGTGTGGACTGTGGAGACATTATCTTGTTATAGTAGTTTTTCATATTATGATGTAATGTAAAACTTATGAATATATCTAGTGTTTCCAAGGCTACTAAACCAATCGGTCTTTCGAGATTTGATCTTTCTTGTGATCATGCCAATGTTATGTAAAATGAAATAATGCCATTTACTTATTCACATGGATATTTTACTAATCTAATAATCACATGAAAAATCAATAACCCCTTTCATAATGATGGAATGCATAATGATGAACTTTAATTTCTTTGTCAAGGCCTCGTCCCAAGTCCTTGGGGCTAACTATAACCCGAACCCAACCCGGAGTGCCTCTAATAACCGGACACTAACCCGGAGTGCCTCTAATAATCGGACACCAAACCGGAGTTCCTCTAATAACCGGAGACCAAACCGGAGTTCCTGTAATAACTGGAGACCAAATCGGAGGGCTTACTTTTACCGGTCCCCAACCCGGAACATACTTGTCTAACACATTCATCTGAATGAAAGGTTGAAATATAACATAAACATTCGGATTACAAATAACTTATGAAATTTCAATACTCTAAACAAAAACCATGAGTGACATAAGAATAACTTATCCACAGTCAAAAATATCACAAAACCTTCAATACAATATAGAAGTTTTGTATCATAATAAATCAACTTCAAATAAGCATAAAATTTATCAAAGGATGTTGACATAGATGAAATCAAAACTATTTTATAGAAATATCTATTTTTAAATCATTTTAAAAGTAACATAATTATAAAATAATACATTAAATTTGAAAATAATCTTATAAGCTTGTAAGGGAAGCTTTGACGATTTTATAACGGCGGTAAATAGCCGCACCCGCCATATAAGTTAAAAAAACATTTTTACCTTAAATTTGTTGAAAAGGATAAAAGTGCCTTGTTTGGAAAACGGCGGAAAGATTCCCTCAATACAACCTATAGGCCTTAGTGTGATCAGAAAGCCAACCTAAGGAGCCCTTTTGATCAAATCATAAGGAAGAACCCGAAGAAGAGGTAATGATTTCACCACCCTTTTTCCGAGTTCATTTCTTCTTCCACTTCTTCTTCCTTTGTTGTTACCATTCTAAAATAATAACTCCAGTATCATATATATACTGTGATGTTATTATAAATATGGTACAACCATATTCATTATTCTATCCACCCTTTGAATAACATGTCACCATACATGCGTACGTACGGCTTACCGTCTCCACGTCGTGGTGTAATTGTTATTCAATATAATATTATTTGGATGGGTATAATAATGATGTGTAACTCATGTAAATAATAAATATAACATGTTAATTATTCAGTATATATGATATACCATCCATTTATATATTATTTTAATATCAAATGAATGATATTGTCGGTCGTGCGTACGTACGGACTACCGTCTCCATGAACGCGATGAGATTCATTCACCATCGTATCCATTCAAGTATAATTATCATTTTATGATATAAAAAATGATGTTTAAGGACTTGATATCATTCTGGATATGTATAATATACAACCTATCCTTTATAAACATGTCTTACGTAACAAAACATATAAAAGAAAACAAGTAAGTTAACACCCGAAACAATGATAATACTAAGATATTATTATCAAATCAATATTAAAAGATCATATATGATATCATATTAACATATATGATTCTTGTATAATTTAATAACAATTGTTTCACCATTATACAGGAGGTTAACCTACCCCAACCAAGGAAAAGTACAAGGTAAGGGGTTTTCATCTCACTCCTTATTCCCGTGAGATTCATTCCATATTGCCACCATCACCTTTTGTGTGGTGTATGTACTGCCCATAATTATATTCTTTGGGTAATACACTCTAATTTATGTGTATTTACATATTAATTATATGATACCTCTTTCATGGGTTGTATGTTTCATAAGTTACCAAATTGGTAAGGGTTATTTCACAATCTCTTCATTACCCGAGGTTGTTTATACGTAATAATCTACTGGGATCTCTTTATCATCCACATCCATGTTTCTTCAAAATGTATTTCAAAACATTTTTATTATTTACAATAATATGGGTTAATGTCATTTATACCCTTGTTTGACTTTTTATAAGAGGAATCTTTCTGTCGTTTTCAAAACAAGGTCCTTTTTAACCTTTTCGACAGAATTAAGGTAAGAATGTTTTTTTTAACTTATACGGCGGGTGAGGCTATTTACCACCGTTATAAAATAGTCAAAGCATCTCTTACAAGTTATAAGAATATTTTCAAACTGAATGTATTATTTTATAATTATGTTACTTTAAAACGATTTAAAAAAAGAGATATTTCTCTAAAATAGTTTTGATTTCATTTATGTCAACATTCATTGATGGCTTTTAAGCTTATTTGAAGTTGATTTATTATGATACAAAACATCCATATTTTATTGAAGGTTTTGTGCTATTTTTTATTGTGAATAAGTTATTCTTATGTCACTCATGGTTTCTGTTTAGAGTATTGACATTTCATAAATTATTTGTAATCCGAATGTTTATGTTATATTTCAACCTTTCATTCAGATGAATGTGTTAGACAAGTATGTTCTGGGTTGGGGACCGGTAAAAGTAAGCCCTCCAGTTTGGTCTCCGGTTATTATTGGAACTCTGGTTTGGTCTCCGGTTATTATAGGAACTCCGGTTTGGTCTCCGGTTATTAGAGGCACTCCGGGGTGGTGTCCGGTTATAAGAGGTAATGTTTTCACCACCCCTTTTCAAGTTCCTTTCTTCTTCCACTTATTATTTCTTTGTTCTTACCATTCTAAAATAATAACTCCAGTATCTCACATATACTATGATGTTATTATAAATATGGTACAACCATATTCAGTATTCTATACACCCTTTGAATAACATGTCACCATATGTGCATACGTACGGCTTACCGTCTCCATGTCGTGGTGTAATTGTTATTCAATATATTATTATTTGGATGGGTATAATAATGATGTATAACTCATGTAAATAATAAATATAACATGTTAATGATTCTGTGTATATGATATACCATCTATTTATATATTATTTTAATATCAAAAGAATGATATTGTCGCTCGTGCGTACGTACGGACTACAGTCTCCACGAACGCGATGAGATTCATTCTCCATCGTATCCATTCAAGTATAATTATCATATGATGATTTAAAAATAATTTTTAAGGACTTGATATCATTCTGGATATGAATAAGATACAACAAACATGGCTTATGTAACAAAACATATAAAAGAAAATGAGTAAGTTAACACCTGAAACGACGATAATTCTAATATATTATTAACAAATCAATGTTAAAAGATCATATATTATATCATATTAATATATATCATTCTTGTATAATTTAATAACAATTATTTCACCATTATACATGAGGTTAACCTACCCCAACCAAGGAAAAGTACAAGGTAAGGGGTTTTCATCTCACTCCTTATTCCCGTGAGATTCATGCCATATTGCCACCATCACCTTTTGTGTGGTGTATGTACTTCCCATAATTATATTCGTTGTGTAATACACTCTAATTTATGTGTATTTACATATTCATTGTATGATACCTCTTTCATGAGTTGTATGTTTCATATGATACCAAATTGGTAAGGGTAATTTCACAATCACTTCATTATCTGAGGTTGTTTATATGTAATAATCTATTGGGATCTCTTTATCATCCACATCCATGTTTCTTCAAAATGTATTTCAAAACATTTTTATTATTTACAAGAATATGGGTTAAAGTCATTTATACCCCTGTTTGACTTTTTATAAGAGGAATCTTTCCGTCATTTTCAAAACAAGGTCTTTTTTAACCTTTTCGACAAAATTAAGGTAAGAATGTTTTTTTAACTTATACGGTGAGTGCGGTTATTTTCTACCGTTATAAAATCTTCAAAGTTTTCCTTACAAACTTATATGAATATTTTAAAATAAAATGTTTTATTTTATATGGATCTTAAATGATTTCAAAATAAAAAGAGATATTTCTTTAATAAGAATTTTTATTTCATCTATGTCAATATCTTTTGATGGATTTTACGCTTATTTAAAGTTGATTTGTTATGATAAAAAACTTCTATACTATATTGAAGGTTTATTGATTTGTTTGACTGTGGATGTTCTATTTTTATACCATTCATGGTTTATGATGAAAGTATTGACATTTCGTATGCTAGTTTTAATACGAATGTTTATGTTATGTTTAAACCTTTTCATATGGGAATTCATTGGACTTAATATGTGACGGGTGGAGCCTTCTATAGCTCTTCGATGCATCGGTAGGTCTCATGAGACAAACTAGTGTCTTGGCACAAGGCATTGACAAAATCTTATTTGTAGTCTTGGCACGAGGCCTTGGCTATGTGGTTATGATAGTCTGGCATTATGCATTCCATCATTATGAAGAGTAATACCTACTTTTCGAAATTATATATATTTTATATTTTAAAATGGACATCATTTCAGGATTCAGAATATCAAATTTAGCCTAAGGTGAAATTTTGGTACTTTTTGGATAACTTTCATATTTTGATGAATAGTGAAAATTACTAAATTTTAATTAAAAACAACTTTTTTAATCAAAATAATTAATAGTGATAAATTATGAATTTGAGTGGTTTTAAAGTATATTTAGAAAATATTTTTACCATTTAATATAATGTTGGTCATTGGACATAATTTTACAATTAAACCGAACATAAACAAGTGTCAATCTATTGATAGTTATTATCTATTAAAAACACACTTTTTGTTTTGACAACAGGAATTAATTTTAAATTAATTTCTGCCACTTCTGTGTTTTGAATTTAGGAAAATGGATTCCATATTTGGTATTAGGATGTTCAAATTGAGTAAATAGGTAACTTTTATTTTTAGACATTTTGAATAATTACTGCGGTAAATATTTTATTTACCATGGTTAAGGGTAAATCCAATAAATAAGGGTTAAAAAATAATATTATAATAATACTAAATTACCCTAAAACGTGTCTTAACCCTATTGGTTGATACATGGTCGACCATGGGCATCTTTGGGTCTATTTTGGGACCCCATGGATCCACTTGTAAGTGATAATGACACTTCATTTTAATTAAGTTAAAATGAATACAAAAATGAAACAAGCATATATCTTTTAGAAAAACAATTGTTACATAGGGTTATAAATGTTGGATTTTATATTATAAATATTAATTAGAAAGATAAAAAGATTTACTACATAATGATATTTTATTTATAATTTTTAGACATTAAATAATTTATTTTATTTATGACACAATGATGATGCAGTAATTACTATAATTGTGAAAAATTAAAATAATTGATATTATAAATACCCAAATAAATATAATATGAAACTTTTAATGAATTAAAATAATTTTATAGGATAATATGATATATTAGGATTGATTTAATTGACTTTTTTCGAAGTAATCAATATATTATAAGTTTTACAAAAATCAACTATTGAATAGTGTCAAAATTGACATAAAAGAGTTCTTAAAACAAATATTATATTATTAATTGATATTAAATTCCTAAAAATCTAAGGTTCGGCCAAGAGACTTATATCATGATAGTTTCATCATTAATGGACCATTTGGGGGTCTCTTGGATGTATATAGTAAGTTTATTAACCATATTATATAAAAATACAAAGAGACATTGTAAAAGTGAAACTAATTAACTTAGAGTTAATACTTAAAGATAAGGTTAATATAAGTACCCAAACCTGTCTAAATTCTATTGGTTTAGTTGAATTCGACTCATCACCACCTAAACATTTAAATTATAATATTTGGAGCCATTAGAAACCGAATAAGAATTTATTATAAATTAATATTTCTAGCTCTTCCAAGGGTGCCCCTCACCCCTCTTATAAAAGGGAACTCCTCCTTCTCATTTTGTCACACCATCAAAGCCTTATGGTTCAGCCAAACTCTACCCAATTACTCTTAAAAATTCCCTCACTACAACCTAGAGGCCTTATTTTGATCAGAAAGCCAACCTAAGGAGCCCTTTTGATCAAATCAAAAGGAAGGAACCGAAGAAGAGGTAATGATTTCACCACCCTTTTTCCAAGTTCCTTCTTCTTACACTTCTTCTTACATTGTTGTTACCATTCTAAAATAATAAATCCAGAATCATATATATACTGTGATGTTATTATAAATATGGTACAACCATATTCATTATTCTATCCACCCTTTGAATAACATGTCACCATACGTGCGTACGTACGGCTTACCGTCTCCACATCGTGGTGTAATTGTTATTCAATATATTATTATTTGGATGGGTATAATAATGATGTGTAAATCATGTAAATAATAAATATAACATTTTATTGATTCTTTATATATGATATACCATTCATTTATATATTATTTTAATATCAAAAGAATGATATTTTCGCTTGTGCGTACGTACGGACTACCGTCTCCACGAACGCGATGAGATTCATTCTCCATCATATCCATTCAAGTATAATTATCATTTGCTGATTTAAAAATTATGTTTAAGGAATTTATATCATTCTGGATATGAATAATATAAAACCTATCCATTACAAACATGTCTTCTGTAACAAAACATATAAAAGAAAACGAGTAAGTTAACACCCGAAACAACGATAATACTAAGATATTATTATCAAATCGATATTAAAAGATCATATATGATATCATATTAATGTATATGATTCTTGTATAATTTAATAACAATTATTTCACCATTATACAATAGGTTAACCTACCCCAACCAAGGAAAAGTACAAGGTAAGGGATTTTCTTATCTCACATTCAATTCCATGAGATTTCCATTGTTCGCCACTAAATTATTGAAAGTGGTGTATTGTGTTCTGCCATTTGATATATATTATCACGATTCTCTTTATATTCATGATATTATGTAAATAATTTGGTGGTTATTAACTTTTGGCCATACGACTCAGTTGATTAACGTGGTAAGGGGTTTTCATCTCACTCCTGGGGAAAATAAAACTTAGAAAAGGGGTGAGCTCAAATGCCCAGTAAAGATAACAATATAGCGGAAAATTCAAAATAAGCATAAACATTTAAGGCAATGAATTACTAAAACAAAATCATTTTAAACTTGAACTTCAACATAGTACGGCAAAAGTAAAAATGAAATAATGTAATTTACTTATTCACATGGATATTCTACTAATCGAATAATCACATGCAAAATCAATAACCTCTTTCATAATGATGGAATGCATAATTCTAAACTTTAATTTCTTTGTCAAGGCCTCGTCCCAAGACCTTGGGGCTAACTGTAACCGGAACCCAACCCGGAGTGCCTCTAATAACCGGACACCAACCCGGAGTTCCTCTAATAACCGGACACCAACCCGGAGTGCCTCTAATAACCGGAGACCAAACCGGAGGGCTTACTTTTACCAGTCCCTAACCTGGAGTGCTTATTTTTACCAGTCCCCAACCTAGAGGGCTTACTTTAACAATTCCTCAAACTGGAACATACTTGTCCAATACATTCATATGAAGTAAAGTTTGAAATATAACAAAAACATTCTTATTGGAACTAGCATACGAAATGTCAATACTTTACTCATAAACCATGAATGCTATATAAATGACACATCTACAGTCAAACATATCACAAAAATTCATTACAATATGGAAGTTTTAAATCATAATATATCAAATTCAAATAATCTTAAAATCAATCGAAGGATGTTGACATAGATGAAAATGTTTTTTTAAAAATTATTGAGAGAAATAACCCTTTTTCATGAAAACATTTTAATGTTACACAATTTATAAAGTAAGGAAATTAAATACATTTTTGAATCAAAGTGTCCCATACCACTTTGAAACTTTTGAATGGAATTAACAGTTTTAAAAAATTCATTTTCATATAAATAAATCCTTACAAACCATTTCGAAAACATGGACATAAATGAGAATGATTTAGAAGAATAAATATTTAAAACATTTAAAATGATGTTTTAGTAAAAGTTCCCTTGGAAAGAATCCCTTTGAAAACTCTTTTATGAAATATGGACATGGATAGTAAATATGTCCCTGTAGATACTTACGTAAAAACAACCTCGGATATTAAAGAGATTGTGAAGTAAACCCTTATCCATTTGGTAACTTATGAAACATACAACCCATGAAAGAGGTATCATACAATGAAAATGTAAATACACATAAGGTTAATTGTATTACACAAATAATACAATTATGGGCAGTACATAAACCACACAAAAGATAATAGTGGAAATATGGCTTGAATCTCACAGAAATAAAGAGTGAGATGAAAACCCCTTACCGCATTAATCAACTGAGTCGTATGGCCAAAAGTTAATAACCACCAAATTATTTACAGAATAACATGAATATAAAGATAATCATGATAATATATATCAAATGCCAGTACACAATACACCACCTTCAATAATTTAGTGGCGAATAATGGAAATCTCACGGAATTGAATGTGAGATAAGAAAATCCCTTACCATGTACTTTTACATGGTTGGGGTAGGTTAACCACCTGTATAATATTGAAATGATTGTTATTAAATTATACAAGAATCATATATATTAATATCATATCATATATGATCTTTTAACTTTTCTTTGTTAATAATGTCTTAGTATTATCGTTGTTTCGGGTGTTAACTTACTCGTTTTCTTTTATATGTTTTATTACGTAAGCCATGTTTGTAATGGATAGGTTGTATATTATTCATATCTAGAATTATATAAAGTCCTTAAACATCATTTTTAAATCAGCGAATGATAATTATACTTGAATGGATATGATGGAGAATGAATCTCATCACGTTCCTGGAGACGGTAGTCCGTACGTACGCACAAGCGACAATATCATTCTTTTGATATTAAAATAATATATAAATGGATGGTATATCATATATACAGAATCATTAAAATATTATATTTATTATTTTCATGAGTTACATATCATTATTATACCCATCCAAATAATAATATATTGAATAACAATTACACCACGACGTGGAGACGGTATGCCGTACGTACGCATGTATGGTGACATGTTATTCAAAGGGTGGATAGAATACTGAATATGGTTGTACCATATTTATAATAACATCACAGTATATATATGATACTGGAGTTATTATTTTATAATGGTAACAACAAAGGAAGAATAAGTGGAAGAAGAAATGAACATGGAAAAGGGTGATGAAATCATTACCTCTTCTTCGGGTTCTTCCTTTTGATTTGATCAAAAGGGCTCCTTATGTTGGATTTCTGATCAAACTAAGGCCTCTAGGTTATAGTGAGGGATGTTGGGAGAGTATTTGGGCAGATTTGGACCGATCCAAAAGGCTTTGATGGTGTGAAGAAATGAGAAGGAGGAGTGCCCTTTTATAAGAGGGGTGAGGGGCACCTTTGGAAAAGCTAGAGATATTAGTTTATAATAAATACATAATTGGTTTCCAATGGCTCAAAAGTTGACTATTAAAAGGTTAAGGTGGGGATGGGTCGAAAACAACTCAACCAATAGAATTTAGACAGGTTTGGGTACTTATATTAACCTTATCTTTAAGTATTAACTCTAAGTTAATTAGTTTCACTTTTACAATGTCTCTTTGTATTTTTATATAATATGGTTAATAAACTTACTATATAAATCCAAGAGACCCCCAAGTGGTCCATTAATGATGAACCTATAATGATATAAGTCTCTTGGCCGAACCTTATATTTTTAGGAATTTAATATCAATTAATAATATAATATTTGTTTTAAGAACTCTTTTATGTCAATTTTGACACTATTCATAAGTTGATTTTTTTGAAACTCATAACAGATTGATTACTTCGAAAAACGTACAGTAAATCAATTCTAATATATCATATTATCCTAGAAAATTAGTTTAATTCATTAAAAGTTTCATATTATATTTATTTGGGTATTCATAATATCAATTAATTTAATTTTTCACTATTTTAGTAATTAATGCATCATCATTGTGTCATAAATAAAATAAATTATTTAATGTCTAAAAATTATAAATAAAATATCCTCATGTATGAAATCTTTTTATCTTTCTAATTAATATTTATAATCTAAAATCCAACATATATAACCCTATGTAACAATTGTTTTTTTAAAAGATATATGCTTGTGTCATTTTTGTATTCATTTTAACTTAATTAAAATAAAGTGTCATTATCACTTACAAGTGGATCCATGGGGTCCCAAAATCGACCCAAAGATGTCCATGGTCGACCATGTATCAACCAATAGGGTTAAGAAACGTTTTAGGGTAATTTAGTATTATTATAATATTATTTTTTAACCCTTATTTACCGGATTTACCCTTAACCATGGTAAATAACATATTTACCGCAGTAATTATTCAAAATGTCTTAAAATAAAAGTTACCTATTTACACAATTTGAACATACTGATACCAAATATGGAATCCATTTTCCTAAATTCAAAACACAGAAGTGGCAGAAATTAATTTAAAATTAATTCCTGTTGTCAAAACAAAAAGCGTGGTTTTAAGAGATAATAACTATCAAAAGATTGACACTTGTTTATGTTCGGTTTAATTGTAAAATTATGTCCAATGAACAACATTATATTAAATGGTAAAAATATATTCTAAATATACTTTAAAACCACTCAAATTCATAATTTATCACTATTTATTATTTTGATTAAAAAAGTTGTTTGTAATTAAAATTTAGTAATTTTCACTATTCATCAAAATATGAAAGTTATTCGAAAAGTACCAAAATTTCACCTTAGGCTAAATTCGATATTCTGAATCCAGAAATGAAGTCCATTTTAAAATATAAAATATATATAATTTCTAAAAGTAGGTATTACTATTCATAACGGCTAGTTTGATTGGTTATGGTGTGTGTTAGAACTCAAGGTTGCGTACAACACACGCTACTGTATTATTCAAAGAAAGCATACCATGGAAGCTTGGGATGTTTCATTTTAAATTTTTGATGTCCCCATTTAGTCAAAAAGTTTAAAATATTTTATTTAAAAAGGGTTCACTATTAAAAGTTGATAAAAGTGCAATACTGAAAATGAATTTGTTCTTGCATTATGTCTAAGATACTCATAATATGGAAAAATTATAAGGATTATATAAAGTTTAAAATTTAGTTAATACTATTCATAACCTCTTTTGAATGGATTTTTGGTAAGTCATGGTGCAATTGAACTCGGTGTTGCATGTAGTGAAAGTTATTGAATTATTTTGAAGAAATAACACATTATGAATTCTTGGGGTGTTACATTCTCCCCTCCTTCAATAAATTGCGTCCTCGCAATTTGAAATTGTTCTTCGAAAATACAAGGTTGAAAGTAGATAATATATTTGTGGGAAAACCCACATCAAAAATTGGGTTACTAAAATTTAGTCTCAATATGAGGAAAAGAGAAATCAAAGGGTCACCACCAAATTATGATCTCGATTAGGAGAACATTGGTGGAAATTAGAGACATTTAATTGGAGGAAACACGTAAATAGTTATAGGTAGTGATTGAGGTCATCGATCAAAAACAAGTATAAAATTGAGGGCCTTAAACTCATCAATCTATGATGATTTGAAATACCATCGGTTCAACAAAACATAGGGTATTAGGATAACACATTTTTGACGTTTCAAAATATCTTAGTTGAAATCCCACATTGAAAAATGAATTAATGAGGCCTCTATTTAAAATAAAGAGTGGAAAGTATGAATATTACCTAAAATAACACATACTAGGGTTCCATGTAGGAAAATATGGATATGGAAGAGAAATCTAACCATCAATTATCTGATGGAGAGTGGTAGAGAACATGGCTATGAAAAGGCCAACAATCCCAAAGCCATAAATTAGTGATGATTTAAGGTACCATATAGGACAACATTTTTGTTCTAAGTTCCTTTTCTTAATGTTGATGAATTTATTTATGAGATTGGATAAGATCATAAGGAGATATACTTACTTTATAATTAGAGTTTTGTCCATTAATAAATTTCTACCACAAACTCATCTTTCACTCATAAAAAAAATTCTATTTATACTATTCGTACAGGGTTCCAAAATAAACGAATTTATAATTCATCTACCATATCTTTTAAAAAAAACTACATTATTTAATCCAGGACATCTCTTGGGCCATTGGTAGGTGATACACCCTTGTCGCCCTTCAGTTGTGGGTTCAAGTCTCGCGGCCTTTCCGGACGCGACGGGTTGCCGCCCGACCTCCGGGTTGTCCTTTTATGGCAATCCAAAATAATCCAAACTAGAACTATCCAAAATACTTCTGTCCAAACTCACAGTCCAACATTTATATGGAAGGTAAACATAATGTAGATCCTTTTTACCCCGTAATAGGATATGAATACCTTCATCATGTATTCTTTTAATACACTAAAACATCCTGAATTACCATATTCCTTATTGATTACATTCATGCTCCCTTATTCCATATAGAATGCTGGATATACTTCATCAATCCAAAAATGTTTTAAACCCCAACAATGATGGAATATACAAATCATTAATCAGTTTCAAGGTAGTCAAGAATATCCAATATAATTTATCCAAATAAATCATGTATTATTCCAAAATCACTACCTTGGTATCAGAACTATATTATGGTCTATCAATCTCTAAACCATATATTTTCCAAAAATTTATCCTTCTATTGAGTCACTATTCATTGTTCCACAAAATCTCAAGTCCTTAATGAAATAGTACTGCAGTACAATCCTTATATACTCCATAATTTTTATAACAAGTACATTGTTGATACAACACTCAATTGACATAATCAACATAAGAACTCTAATCATTTCTCTTCATCTGTGGTAGTATCATAACTTTATTATTATCCAATAACATCATTTGCGGCATATTCTGATGACTGGGACATAGGTTCTCATAGTGTCCAAACTCCTTGCAAATGAAGCATTGTACATTTGAAACCATTTTCTTACCCTTGCAGTCACGTACTTTGTGCCCTTTTCCTCCACACTTATAACTAACTCCCATTCCTTTCAGGCAAGTTCCAGGGTTTTTCTTTCCACAGTTACCACATATGGGAAATTTTTCTTTTTCCTCTTCCCTTTATCCATCTTTCTCTCTTCCACCCTTTTCTTCTCTTGCTTCCCTTCAAATCCATAAGACTCAGTAAACTCTTTACTTATCTTATCAACACATGATATTATTTCTTCATATAATAATAATACATGAGAGACTATTTCTCTTTTAAATTCTGGCTTAATACCATGAAATATATGATCCTTATTTCTCTTTGTATCATGTGCATTGCTGGAGTTCTCATTCCGTCTACTAGGCGCCATTTCTAAACAATGGCATACACTAGATTAGTTTATGAATAACAATACCTAATCCCAAACTTGTGAAACACATAACATAAATTAAATAGTTTATGGATATAATCCATAATCATAAAAATGTCTCATTTGAGGAAGTATATACTCATAAACCCTTCATAATGATTTGTAAAGAAAATGAGAGTTAACTTAAGAATATCCCCCAGGAGTGTCGTAACCAAGAGTGCAGCAAGGCCCATTGTCGTGCACCAGTTCCCGTTCAAGTCTAGCTCAAAGCGGTGTTTTCGGGTTTTACACCTAGGTACATCTGTGCTAGAGCCGCCTCTACCTGATCGTTTCCAGACAGGGATGTATTGCTTAGAAAACTCACAAAATCTCTACAATACCAAAATTCTAGGAAGTTATTCTACACTAATACTCAAAATTCATCTTAAATCTATGTGCTCTAATATGAGTTTATCTAAATATAGCTTCCAAGGTTTGTACTAAACCTCCCTCTGATACCAACTGTAACGCCTCGACCCTTGTTACCCAGAGTCGGTGCATTATTACATCACATTGGCATGATCACAAGAATGATCAATTTTCGAAAGACCGATTGGTTTAGTAGCCTTGGAAACAGTAGATATATTCATAAGTTTTACATTACATCATAAAATGAAAAACTACTACAACAACATAATGTCTCCACATTCCACACTATTATCCCCTCATAATATCCCTGCAGGTCATTCATAACTTACTTCTTCACATCCTAGGGGAAATAAAACATAGAAAAGGGGTGAGCTCAAATGCCCTGTAAGGATAAAAATATAGCGGAACATTCAAAATAAGCATAAACATTTAAGGCAATGCACTACTAAAACAAAAGCCTTTTAAACTTGAACCTCAACATAGTATGGAAAAAGTAAAATGAAATAATGCCATTTACTTATTCACATGGATATTCTACTAATCGAATAATCACATGCAAAATCAATAACCTCTTTCATAATGATGGAATGCATAATGCTAAACTTTAATTTCTTTGTCAAGGCCTCGTCCCAAGACCTTGGGGCTAACTGTAACTGGAACCCAACCCGGAGTCCCTCTAATAACCGGACACCAACCCGGAGTGCCTCTAATAACCGTACACCAACCCAGAGTGCCTCTAATAACTGGAGACCAAACCGGATTGCTTACTTTTACCAGTCCCTAACCTGGAGGGCTTATTTTTACCAGTCCCCAACCTGGAGGGCTTACTTTAACCAGTCCCCAACCTGGAACATTCTTGTCCAAAACATTCATATGAAGTAAAGGTTGAAATATAACATAAACATTATTATTGGAACTAGCATACGAAATGTCAATACTTTACTCATAAACCATGAATGCTATATAAATGACACATCTACAGTCAAACATATCACAAAAATTCATTACAATATGGAAGTTTTAAATCATAATAAATCAACTTCAAATAATCTTAAAATCCATCAAAGTATGTTGACATAGATGAAAATGTTTTTTTAAAAATTATTGAGAGAAATATCCCTTTTTCATGAAAACATTTAATGTTACACAATTTAGAAAGTAAGGCATTTAAATACATTTTTGAATCAAAGTGTCACATACAACTTTGAAACTTTTGAATGGAATTAACACTTTTAAAACATTTATTTTCATATAAATAAATCCTTACAAGCCATTTTGAAAACATGGACATAAATGAGAATGATTTAGAAGAATAAATATTTAAAACATTTAAAATTATTTTTTAGTAAAAGTTCCCTTAGAAAGAATCCCTTTGAAAACTCTTTTATGAAATATGGACATGGATAGTAAATATGTCCCTGTAGATACTTACGTAAAAACAACCTCGGATATTAAAGAGATTGTGAAGTAAACCCTTATCAATTTGGTAACTTATGAAACATACAACCCATGAAAGAGGTATCATACAAGGAAAATGTAAATAAACATATGGTAAAGTGTATTACTCAAATAATAAAATTATGGGCAGTACATAAACCACACAAAAGATAATAGTGGAAATATGGCTTGAATCTCACGGAAATAAAGAGTGAGATGAAAACACCTTACCACGTTAATCAACTGAGTCGTATGGCCAAAAGTTAATAACCACCAAATTATTTACAGAATAACTTGAATATAAAGATAATCATGATAATATATATCAAATGCCAGTACACAATACACCACTTTCAATAATTTAGTGGCGAATAATGGAAATATCACGGAATTGAATGTGAGATAAGAAAATCCCTTACTTTGTACTTTTTCTAGGTTGGGGTAGGTTAACCTCCTGTATAATATTGAAATAATTGTTATTAAATTATACAAGAATCATATATATTAATATCATATCATATATGATCTTTTAACGTTTCATTGTTAATAATGTCTTAGTATTATCGTTGTTTCGGGTGTTAACATACTCGTTTTCTTTTATATGTTTTATTACGTAAGACATGTTTGTAATGGATAGGTTGTATATTATTCATATCCAGAATGATATAAATTCATTAAAAATCATTTTTAAATCATCAAATGATAATTATACTTGAATGGGTATGATGGAGAATGAATCTCATCGCGTTCGTGGAGACGGTAGTCCATACGTACGCACGAGCGACAATATCATTCTTTTGATATTAAAATAATATATAAATGGATGGTATATCATATATACAGAATCATTAAAATATTATATTTATTATTTTCCTGAGTTACATATCATTATTATACCCATCCAAATAATAATATATTGAATAACAATTACACCACGACGTGGAGACGGTAAGCCGTACGTACGCACGTATGGTGACATGTTATTCAAAGGGTGGATAGAATACTGAATATGGTTGTAAAATATTTATAATAACATCACAGTATATATATGATACTGGAGTTATTATTTTATAATGGTAACAACAAATGAAGAATAAGTGGAAGAAGAAATGAACTTGGAAAAGGGTGGTGAAATCATTACATCTTCTTCGGGTTCTTCCTTTTGATTTGATCAAAAGGGCTCCTTATGTTGGATTTATGATCAAACTAAGGCCTCTAGGTTGTAGTGAGGGATGATGGGAGAGTATTTTGGCAGAGTTTGGCCGAACCAAAAGGCTTTTAAGGTGTGAAGAAATGAGAAGGAGGAGTTCCCTTTTATAAGAGGGGTGAGGGGCACGTTTGGAAAAGCTAGAGATATTAGTTTATAATAAATTCATAATCGGTTTACAATGGCTCAAAAGTTGAATATTCAAAGGTTAAGGTGGGGATGGGTCTAAAACAACTCCACAAATATAATTTAGACAGATTTGGGTACTTATATTAACCTTATCTTTAAGTATTAACTCTAAGTTAATTAGTTTCACTTTTACAATGTCTCTTTGTATTTTTATAAAATATGGTTAATAAACTTACTATATACATCAAAGAGACCCCAAGTGGTCCATTAATGATGTAACAATCATGATATAAGTCTCTTTCCCGAACCATAGATTTTTAGGAATTTAATATCAATTAATAATATAATATTTGTTTTAAGAACTATTTTATGTCAATTTTGACACTATTCAATAGCTGATTTTTTTGAAACTCATAACAGATTGATTACTTCGAAAAAAAGTAAATTAAATCAATCCTAATATATCATATTATCCTATAAAAGTATTTTAATTCATTAATAGTTTCATATTATATTTATTTGGGTATTTATAATATCAATTAATTTAATTTTTCACTATTTTAGTAATTATTGAATCATCATTGTGTCATAAATAAAATAAATTATTTAATGTATAAAAATTATAAATAAAATATCATTATGTATGAAATCTTTTTATCTTTCTAATGAATATTTATAATCTAAAATCAAACATATATAACCCTATGTAACAATTGTTTTGCTAAAAGATATATGCTTGTGTCATTTTTGTATTCATTTTAACTTAATTAAAATAAAGTGTCATTATCACTTACAAGTGGATTAATGGGGTCCCAAAATCGACCCAAAGATGCCCATGGTCGAACATGTGTCAACCAATAGGGTTAAGACATGTTTTAGGGTAATTTAGTATTATTATAATATTATTTTATTAACCCTTATTTACCAGATTTACCCTTAACCATGGTAAATAAAATATTTACCGCAATAATTATTCAAAATGTCTAAAAATAAAAGTTACCTATTTACACAATTTGAACATCCTGATTCCAAATATGGAATCCACTTTCCTAAATTCAAAACACAGAAGTGGCAGAAATTAATTTAAAATTAATTCCCGCTGTCAAAACAAAAAACGTGTTTTTAAGAGATAATAACTATCAAAAGATTGACACTTGTTTATGTTCAGTTTAATTGTAAAATTATGTCCAATGATCAACATTACATTAAATGGTAAAAATATATTCTAAATATACTTTAAAACCACTCAAATTCAAAATTTATCACTATTAATTATTTTGATTAAAAAAGTTGTTTTTAATTAAAATTTAGTAATTTTCACTATTCATCAAAATATGAAAGTTATCCGAAAAGTACCAAAATTTCACCTTAGGCTAAATTCGATATTCTGAATCTAGAAATGAATTCTATTTTAAAATATAAAATATATATAATTTCGAAAAGTAGGTATTACTATTCATAACGGCTAGTTTGATTGGTTATGGTGTTTGTTAAAACTCAAGGTTGTGTACAACACACGCTACTGTATTATTCAAAGAAAGCGTACCATGGAAGCTTGAGATGTTTCATTTTAAATTTTTGATGTCCCCATTTAGTCAAAAAGTTTAAAATATTGTATTTAAAAAGGGTTCACTATTAAAAGTTTATAAAAGTGCAATACTGAAAATGAATTTGTTCTTGCATTATGTCTAAGATACTCATAATATGGAAAAATTATAAGGATTATATAAATTTTAAAATTTAGTTAATACTATTCCTAACCTCTTTTTAATGGCTTTTTGGTAAGTCATGGTGCAATTGAACTCGGTGTTGCGTGTAGTGCAAGTTATTGAATTATTTTGAAGAAATAACACATTATGAATTCTTGAGGTGTTACATTCTCCCCTCCTTCAATAAATTGCGTCCTCGCAATTTGAAATTGTTCTTAGAAAATAAAAGGTTGAAAGTAGATAATATATTTGTGTGAAAACCCACATCGGAAATTGGGTTATTAAAATTTAGTCTTAATATGAGGAAAAGAGAAATCAAACGGTCACCACCAAATTATGATCTCGATTAGGAGAACATTGGTGGCAATTAGAGACATATAATTGGAGGAAAAACTTAAATATTTATAGGTAGTGATTGAGGTCATCAATCACAAACAAGTATAAAATTGAGGTCCTTAAACTCATCAATCTATGATGATTTGAAATACAATCGGTCCAACAAAACATAGTGTATTAGGATAACACATTTTTGACGTTTCAAAATATCTTAGTTGAAATCCCACATCAAAAAATGAATTAATGAGGCCACTATTTAAAATAAAGAGTGGAAAGTATGAAGATTACCGAAAATAACACATACTAGGGTTCCATATTGCCACCATTACCTTTTGTGTGGTGTATGTACTGCCAATAATTATATTCTTTGTGTAATACTCTCTAATTTATGTGTATTTACATATTCATTTTATGATACCTCTTTCATGGGTTGTATGTTTCATAAGATAAAAAATTGGTAAGGGTTATTTCACAATCTCTTCATTATCCGAGGTTGTTTATATGTAATAATCTACTAGGATCTCTTTATCATCCACATCCATGTTTCTTCAAAATGTATTTGAAAACATTTTTATTATTTACAAGAATATGGGTTAAAGTCATTTATAACCTTTTTTGACTTTTTATAAAAGGAATCTTTCAGTCGTTTTCAAAACAAGGTCCTTTTTAACCTTTTCGACTGAATTATGGTAAGAATGTTTTTTTAACTTATAGGGCGAGTGCGGTTATTTTCTGTCGTTATAAAATTTTCAAAGCTTTCCATACAAGCTTATAAGAATATTTTCAAGAAAATGTTTTATTTTATAATGATTTCAAAAAACGAGATATTTCTCTCAAAAATAAGAAAATCCAGTGCAAATGTATATGTATTTAACGCAAGCGTAAAAATGTTTTCAGAAAACCTAACTCTCGAGTGTGTTAGATAGGAAGGGATTGGAAGTGGATCCATCATGGCCTATAATTAGTCGAGAAGTCTCAGAATTAGTTATTTTGATTTCAAAAGCTTGCATAATGATTTCAGAATAACACTGGAGTATATTTTAGCAATTTTAAACATAAGTATTTTATAAAAAATTTCATCGGTAGGTCTCATGAGACAAACTAGTGTCTTGGCACAAGGCCTTGGCAAAATAACTTGCACTACACGCAACACCGAGTTCAATCACACCATGAATTACAAAAAAAAGCCATTAAAAGAGGTCATTAATAGCATTAACTACATTTTTAACTTTATATAATCCTGATAATTTTAGAATCCATATTATGAGTTTCTTAGTCATAATGCAAGAACAGATTCATTTTCAGTATTGCACTTTTATCAACTTTTAATAGTGAAACCTTTTTAAATTCAATATTTTAAACTTTTTGACTAAATGGGGACATCAAAAAATTTAAAATGAAACATCCCAAGCTTACACGGTATGCTTTCCTTTTATAAAACAATAGCGTGTGTTGTACGCAACTTCGAGTTTTAACACACACCACAACCGATCAAACTAGCCGTTATGAATAGTAATACCTAATTTTTTAAATTATATATATTTTATATTTCAAAATGGACTTCATTTTTGGATTCGGAATATCAAATTTAGCATAAGGTGAAATAATGGTACTTTTCGGATAACTTTAATATTTTGATGAATAGTGAAAATTACTAGATTTTAATTAAAAACAACTTTTTTAATCAAAATAATTAATAGTGATAAATTTTGAATTTGAGTGGTTTTAAAGTATATTTACAATATATTTTTACAATTTAATATAATTTTGGTCATTGGACATAATTTTACAATTAAACCGAACATAAACAAGTGTCAATCTTTTGATAGTTATTATCTCTTAAAAACACGCTTTTGGTTTTGACAGCGGGAATTAATTTTAAATTAATTTATGCCACTTTTGTGTTTTGAATTTAGAAAAATGGATTCCATATTTGGAATCAGGATGTCCAAATTGTGTAAATAGTTAACTTTTATTTTTAGACATTTTGAATAATTACTGTGGTAAATATTTTATTTACCATGGTTAAGGGTAAATCTGGTAAATAAGGGTTAAAACATAATATTATAATAATACTAAATTACCCTAAAACGTGTCCTAGCCTTATTGGTTGATACATGTTCGACCATAGGCATCGTTGGGTCGATTTGGGGACCCCATGGTGCAACTTTTAGGTGATAGGGACACTTTATTTTAATTAAGTTAAAATGAATACAAAAATGACACAAGCATATATCTTTTAGAAAAACAATTATTACATAAGGTTATATATGTTGGATTTTAAATTATAAATATTCATTAGAAAGATAAAAATATTTCCTACATAATTATATTTTATTTATAATTTTTGGACATTAAATAACGTATTTTATTTATGACACAATGATGATGCAGTAATTACTAAAATTGTGAAAAATTAAAATAATTGATATTATAAATACCCAAATAATCATAATATGAAACTTTTAATGAAATAAACTAATTTTATAGGATAATAGGATATATTATTATTGATTTAATTGAATTTGTTCGAAGTAATCAATATGTTATGAGTTTCACAAAAATCAACTATTGAATAGTGTCAAAATTGACATAAAAGAGATCTTAAAAAAAATATTATATTATTAACTGATATTAAATTACTAAAAATCTAAGGATCGGCCAAGAGACTTATATCATGATTGTTTCATCATTAATGGACCACTTGGGGGTCTCTTGGATGTATATAGTATGTTTATTAACAATATTATATAAAAATACAAGGAGACATTGTAAAAGTGAACCTAATTAACTTAGAGTTATTACTTAAAGATGAGGTTAATATAAGTACCCAAACCTGCCTAAATTCTATTTGATGAGTTGTTTTTGACCCATCCCTACCTTAACCTTTGAATAGTAAACTTTTGAGCCATTATAAACCGAATATGAATTTATTATAAATTAATATTTCTAGCTTTTCCAAAGGTGCCCCTCACCCCTCTTATAAAAGAGCACTCCTCCTTCTCATTTCTTCACACCTTCAAAGCCTTTTGGATCGGCAAAACTCTGCCCAAATACTCTCCCAACTTTTCTCACTACAACCTAGAGGCCTTTGTTTGATCAGAAAGCCAACCTAAGGATCCCTTTTGTTCAAATCAAAAGGAAGAAACCGAAGAAGAGGTAATGATTTCACCACCCTTTTCCTAGTTCATTTCTTCTTCCACTTCTTCTTCCTTTGTTGTTACCATTATAAAATAATAACTCCAGTATCATATATATACTGTGATGTTATTATAAATGTGGTACAACCATATTCAGTGTTCTATCCACCCTTTGAATAACATGTCACCATACGTGTGTACGTACGACTTACCGTCTCCACGTCGTGGTGTAATTGTTATTCAATATAATATTATTTGGATAGGTATAATAATGATTTTTAACTCATGTAAATAATAAATATAACATGTTAATGATTCTGTATATATTATATACCATCCATTTATATATTATTTTAATATCAAAATAATGATATTGTCGCCCGTGCGTACGTAAGGACTACCGTCTCCACGAACGCGATGTGATTCATTCTCCATCGTAACCATTAAAGTATAATTATCATCTGATGATTTAAAAATGATGTTTAAGGACATGATATCATTCTGGATATGAATAATATACAACATATCCTTTAAAAACATGTCTTACATAACAAAACATATAAAAGAAAACAAGTATGTTAACACCCGAAACAACGATAATACTAAGATATTATTATCAAATCAATATTAAATGATCATATATGATATCATATTAATGTATAAGATTCTTGTATAATTTAATAACAATTATTTCACCATAATACAGGATGTTAACCTACCCCAACCAAGGAAAAGTACAAAGTAAGGGGTTTTCATCTCACTCCATATTCCCGTGAGATTCATGCCATATTGCCACCATTACCTTTTGTGTGGTGTATGTACTGCCCATAATTATATTCTTTGTGTAATACACTCTAATTTATGTGTATTTACATATTCATTGTATGATACCTCCTTCATGGGTTTTATGTTTCATAAGTTACCAAATTTGTAAGGGTTATTTCACAATCTCTTCATTATCCGAGGTTGTTTATACGTAATAATCTACTAGGATCTCTTTATCATCCACATCCATGTTTCTTCAAAATGTATTTCAAAACATTTTTACTATTTACAAGAATATGGGTTAAAGTCATTTATACCCGTGTTTTACTTTTTATAAGTGGTTTATAAAGGAATCTTTCCGTCGTTTTCCAAACAAGGTGCTTTTTAACCTTTTTTACAGAATTAAGGTAAGAATGTTTTTTTAACTTATACGGCGGGTGCAGTTATTTTCCGCCGTTATATAATCATCGAAGCTTCCCTTACAATCTTATAAGAATATTTTCAAATTTAATTTATTATTTTATAATTATGTTACTTTTAAAATGATTTAAAAAAAGAGAAATTTCTCTAAAATAGTTTTGATTTCATCTGTGTCAACATTCTTTGATGGCTTTTAAGATTATTTAAAGTCGATTTATTATGATACAGAACATCCATATTTTATTGATGGTTTTGTGCTATTTTTGACTGTGGATAAGTTATTCTTATGTCACTCATGGTTTTTGTTTAGAGTATTGACATTTCATAAGTTATTTGTAATCTGAATGATTACGTTATATTTCAACCTTTCATTCAGATTAATGTGTTAGACAAATATGTTCCGGGTTGGGGACCAGTAAAAGTAAGCCCTCCAGTTTGGTCTCCGGTTATTAGAGGAACTCCGGTTTGGTCTCCGGTTATTAGAGGAACTCCGGGTTGGTGTCCGGTTATTAGAGGCACTCAGGGTTGGTGTCCGGTTATTAGAGGCACTCCGGGTTGGGTTCCGGTTACAGTTAGCCCCAAGGTCTTGGGACGAGTCCTTGACAAAGAAATTAAAGTTCATAATTATGCATTCCATCATTATGAAAGTGGTTATTGGTTTTGCATGTTATTATTCGATTATTATAATATCCATGTGAATAATTAAATGGAATTATTTCATTTTATTTATGCCATACTATGTTGAAAGTTCAAGTTTTAAAGGATTTTGTTTTATTTATACATTGCCTTAAATGTTTATTCTTATTTACGAAAGTTTCCGCTATATTGTTATCCTTACTGGGCATTTGGGCTCACCCCTTTTCTATGTTTTATTTTTTCCCAGGAAGTGAAGAAGTAAATTATGAATGACCTGCAGGGATATTATGTGGGGATATGAGTGTGGATTATGGAGACATTATGTTGTTGTAGTAGTTTTTCATTTTATGATGTAATGTAAAAATTATGAATATATCTAGTGTTTCCAAGGCTACTAAAACTTATAATTATCACATGATGTTTAAAATAATAACTCCAGTATCATATATATACTATGATGTTATTATAAATATGGTACAACCATATTTAGTGTTCTATCCACCCTTTGAATAACATGTCACCATACGTGCGTACGTACGGCTTACCGTCTCCACGTCGTGGTGTAATTGTTATTCAATATAATATTATTTGGATGGGTATAATAATGATGTGTAACTCATGTAAATAATAAATATAACATGTTAATGATTCTGTATATATTATATACCATCCATTTATATATTATTTTAATATCAAAAGAATGATATTGTCGCTCGTGCGTACGTACGGACTACCGTCTCCACGAACGCGATGAGATTCATTCTCCAACGTAACCATTAAAGTATAATTATCATTTGATGATTTATGTTTGTGGGAAAACCCACATCTGAAATTGCCACCAATGTTCTCCTAATCGAGATCATAATTTGGTGGTGACCCTTTGATTTCTCTTTTCCTCATATTAAGACTAAATTTTAGTAAACCAATTTCCGATGTGGGTTCTCCCACAAATATATTTTCTACTTTCAACCTTTTATTTTCGAAGAACAATTTCAAATTGTGAGGACGCAATTTATTGAAGGAGGGGAGAATGTAACACCCCAAGAATTCATAATGTGTTATTTCTTCAAAATAATTCAATAACTTGCACTACACGTAACACCGAGTTCAATTGTACCATGACTTACCAAAAAGCCATTCAAGAGAGGTTATGAATATTATTAAATAAATTTTAAACTTTATATAATCCTTATAATTTTTCCATATTATGAGTATCTTAGACATAATGCCAGAACAAATTCATTTTCAGTATTGCACTTTTATCAACTTTTAATAGTGATCCCTTTTTAAATACAATATTTTAAACTTTTTGACTAAATGGGGACATCAAATATTTAAAATGAAACATCCCAAGCTTCCACGGTATGCTTTCTTTGAATATTACAGTAGCGTGTGTTGTACGCAACCTTGAGTTTTAACACACACCACAACCAATCAAACTTGCCGTTATGAATAGTAATACCTAATTTTTGAAATTATATATATTTTATATTTCAAAATGGACTTCATTTTTGGATTTGGAATATCTAATTTAGCCTAAGGTGAATTTTTGGTACTTTTCGAATAACTTTCATATTTTGATGAATAGTGAAAATTACTAAATTTTAATTAAAAACAACATTTTTAATCAAAATAATTAACAGTGATAAATTATGAATATTAGTATTTTTAAATTATATTTATAATATATTTTTGCCATTAAATATAATGTTGGTCATTGGACATAATTTTACAATTAAACCGAACATAAACAAATGTCAATATTTTGATAGTTATTATCTCTTAAAAACACGCTTTTTGTTTTGATAGCGGGAATTAATTTTAAATTAATTTCTGCCACTTATGTGTTTTGAATTTAGGAAAATGGATTCCATATTTGGAATCAGGATGTTCAAATTGTGTAAATAGTTAGCTTTTATTTTTAGACATTTTGAATAATTACTGCGGTAAATATTTTATTTACCATAGTTAAGGGTAAATCCGGTAATTAAGGGTTAAAAAATAATATAATAATAATACTAAATTACCCTAAAACGTGTCTTAACCCTATTGGTTGATACATGGTCGACCATGGGCATCTTTGGGTCGATTTTGGGACCCCATGGATCCACTTGTAAGTGAAAATGACACTTTATTTTAATTAAGTTAAAATGAATACAAAAATGACACAAGCATATATCTTTTAACAAAACAATTGTTACGTAGGGTTATATATGTTGGATTTTAGATTATAAATATTAATTAGAAAGATAAAACGATTTCCTACATAATTATATTTTATTTATAATTTTTAGACATTAAATAATTTATTTTATGTATGACACAATGATGATGCAGTAATTACTATAATATTGAAAAATTAAAATAAATGATATTATAAATACCCAAATAAATATAATATGAGACTTTTAATGAATTAAACTAATTTTATAGGATAATAGGATATATTAGGATTGCGTTTATTGACTTTTTTAGAAGTAATCAATCTGTTATGAGTTTTAAAAAAATCAACTATTGAATAGTGTCAAAATTGACATAAAAGAGTTCTTAAAACAAATATTATATTATTAATTGATATTAAATTCCTAAAAATCTAACGTTAGGCCAAGAGACTTATATCATGATAGGTTCATCATTAATGGACCACTTGGGGGTCGCTTGGATGTATGTAGTAAGTTTATTAATCATATTATATAAAAATACAAAGAGACATTGTAAAAGTGAAACTAATTAACTTGGAGTTAATACTTAAAGATTAGGTTAATATATGTACCAAAACCTCTCTAAATTCTATTGGTTGAGTTTTTTTCGACCCATACCCACCTTAACCTTTGATTAATCAACTTTGGATCCATTAGAAACCGAATATGGATTTATTATAAATTAATATTTCTAGCTTTTCCAAAGGTGCCCCTCCCCCCTCTTATAAAAGGGCACTCCTCCTTCTCATTTCTTCACACCTTCAAAGCCTTTTGGTTCAGCGAAACTCTGCCCAAATACTCTCTCAACTTCCCTCAATACAACCTAGGGGACTTAGTTTGATCCGAAAGCCAACCTAAAGAGCCCTTTTTATCAAAACAAAAGGAAGAACCCGAAGAAGAGGTAATGATTTCACCACCCTTTTCCAAGTTCATTTCTTCTTCCACTTCTTCTTCCTTTGTTGTTACCATTATAAAATAATAACTCCAGTATCATATATATACTATGATGTTATTATAAATATGGTACAACCATATTCAGTATTCTATCCACCCTTTGAATAACATGTCACCATACATGCGTACATACGGACTACCGTCTCCACGAACGCGATGAGATTCATTCTCCATCGTATCAATTCAAGTATAATTATCATTTGATGATTTAAAAATGATGTTTAAGGACTTGATATCATTCTGGATATGAATAATATACAACATATCCTTTACAAACATGTCTTACGTAACAAAAAATATAAAAGAAAACAAGTAAGTTAACACCCGAAACAATGATAATACTAAGATATTATTATCAAATCAATATTAAAAGATCATATATGATATCATATTAATGTATATTATTCTTGTATAATTTAATAACAATTATTTCACCATTATACAGGAGGTTAACCTACCCCAACCAAGGAAATGTACAAGGTAAGGGGTTTTCATCTCACTCCTTATTCCCGTGAGATTCATGCCATATTGCCACCATTACCTTTTGTGTGGTGTATGTACTGCCCATAATTATATTCTTTGTGTAATACACTATAATTTATGTATATTTACATATTCATTGTATGATACCTCTTTCATGGGTTGTATGTTTCATAAGGTACTAAATTGGTAAGGGTTATTCCACAATCTCTTCATTATCCGAGTTTCTTTATATGTAATATCTACTGGGATCTCTTTATCATCCACATCAATGTTTCTTAAAAATGTATTTCAAACCATTTTTGACTATTTACAAGAATATGGGTTAAAGTCATTTATACCCTTTTTTGACTTTCTATAAGAGGTTTATAAAGGAATATTTCCGTCGTTTTCCAAACAAGGTGCTTTTTAACCTTTTTGACAAAATTAAGGTAAGAATGTTTTTTTTAAACTTATACGGTGGGTGAGGCTATTTTCCGCCGTTATAAAATCATCGAAGCTTCCCTTTCAAGCTTATAAGAATATTTACAAATTGAATGTATTATTTTATAATTATGTTACTTTTAAAATGAATAAAAAAAAGATATTTCTATAAAATAGTTTTGATTTCATCTATGTCAACATCCTTTGATGGATTTTAAGCTTATTTGAAGTTGATTTATTATGATACAAAACATTCCTATTTTATTGAAGGTTTTGTGATATTTTTGACTATGGATAAGTTATTCTTATGTAACTCATGGTTTTTGTTTAAAGTATTGACATTTTATAAGTTATTTTTAATCCAAATGTTTATGTTATATTTCAATATTTCATTCAGATGAATGTGTTAGACAAGTATGTTCCGGGTTGGGGACCGGTAAAAGTAAGCCCTCCGGTTTGGTCTCCAGTTATTAGAGGAACACCAGTTTGGTCTCCAGTTATTAGAGGAACTCTGTTTTGGTCTCCGGTTATTAGAGGCACTCCGGGATGGTGTCCGGTTATTAGAGGCACTCCGGGTTGGGTTCCGGTTACAGTTAGCCCCAAGGTCTTGGGACGAGGCCTTGACAAAGAAATTAAAGATTAGCATTATGCATTCCAACATTATGAAAGTGGTTATTGATTTTTTCATGTGATTATTCGATTAGTAGAATATCCATGTGAATAAGTAATTTCCATTATTTCATATTATTTATGCCATACCAGGTTAGAAGTTCATGTTTGAAAGGCTTTTGTTTTAGTTATACATTGCCTTAAATGTTTATTTTTATTTATGAAAGTTTCTGCTATATTGTTATCCTTACTGGGCATTTGAGCTCACCCCTTTTCTATGTTTTATTTTTTCCAGGAAGTGAAGAAGTAAATTATGAATGAACTATAGGGATATTATGTGGGGATATGAGTGTGGATTATGGAGACATTATGTTGTTGTAGTAGTTTTTCATTTTATGATGTAATGTAAAACTTATGAATATATTTAGTGTTTCCAAGGCTACTAAACCAATCAGTCTTTCAATATTTGATCTTTCTTGTGATCATGCCTGTTGGTCGACCATGGCAATCTTTGGGTCGATTTTGGGACCCTATGGATCCACTTGTAAGTGATAATGACACTTTATTTTAATTAAGTTAAAATGAATACAAAAATTACACAAGCATATATCTTTTAGAAAAACAAATGTTACATAGGGTTATATATGTTGGATTTTAGATTATAAAAATTCATTAGAAAGATAAAAATATTTCCTACATAATGATATTTTATTTATAATTTTTAGACATTAAATAATATATTTCATTTATGACACAATGATGTTGCAGTAATTACTATAATATTGAAAAATTAAAATAGTTGATATTATAAATACCCAAATAAATATAATATGAAACTTTTAATGAATTAAACTAATTTTCTAGGATAATATGATATATTATGATTGATATAATTGACTTTTTTCGAAGTAATCAATCTGTTATGAGTTTCACAAAAATCAACTATCGAATAGTGTCAAAATTGACATAAAAGAGTTCTTAAAACAAATATTATATTATTAATTGATATTAAATTCCTAAAAATCAAAGGTTCGGCCAAGAGACTTATATCATGATAGGTTCATCATTAATGGACCAGTTGGGGGTCTCTTGGATGTATATAGTAAGTTTATTAACCATATTATATAAAAATACAAAGAGACATTGTAAAAGTGAGACTAATTAACATAGAGTTAATACTTAAAGATAAGGTTAATATAAGTACCCCAACCTGTATAAATTCTATTGGTTGAGTTGTTTTCGACCCCTACCCACCTTAACCTTTTAATAGTCAACTTTGGAGCCATTTGAAACCTATTATGAATTTATTATAAACTAATATCTCTAGCTTTTCCAAAGGTGCCCCTCACCCCTCTTATAAAAGGGAACTCCTCCTTCTCATTTATTCACACCTTCAAAGCCTTTTGGTTCGGCCAAACTCTGCCCAAATACTCTCCCAACTTCCCTCACTAAAACCTAGAGGCCTTTGTTTGATCAGAAAGCCAACCTAAGGAGCCCTTTTGATCAAATCAAAAGGAAGAACCCGAAGAAGATGTAATGATTTCACCACCCTTTTTCCAAGTTCCTTCTTCTTCCACTTCTTCTTACTTTGTTGTTACCATTCTAAAATAATAACTCCAGTATCATATATATACTGTGATGTTATTATAAATATGGTACAACCATATTCAGTATTCTATCCACCCTTTGAATAACATGTCACTATACGTGCGTACGTACGGCTTACCGTCTCCACGTCGTAATTGTTATTCAATATATTATTATTTGGATGGGTATAATAATGATGTGTAATTCATGTAAATAATAAATATAACATTTTAGTGATTCTGTATATATGATATACCATTCATTTATATATTATTTTAATATCAAAATAATGATATTGTTGCTCGTGCGTACGTACGGACTACCGTCTCCACGAACGCGATGAGATTCATTCTCCATCTTATCCATTCAAGTATAATTATCATTTGCTGATTTAAAAATGATGTTTAAGGACTTGATATCATTCTGGATATGAATAATATACAACCTATCCATTACAAACATGGCTTACGTAATAAAACATATAAAAGAAAACGAGTAAGTTAACACCAGAAACAACGATAATACTAAATGGGTACATCAAAAAATGGCATACACTAGATTAGTTTATGAATAAAAATACCTAATCCCAATCTTGTAAGACACATAAAATAAATTAAATAGTTTATGGATATAATCCATAATCATATAAATTTCTCCTTTGAGGATGTAAATCCACATAAACCCTTCATAATGGTTTGTAAAGAAAATGAGAATTATCCTAAGCATATCCCCCGGGAGTGTCATAACCAAGAGTGCAGCAAGGCCCGTTATCGTGCACCAGTTCCCGTTCGAGTCTAGCTCAAAGCGGTGTTTTCTGGTTTTACCCATAGGTACATCTGTGCCAGAGCCGCCTCTACCTGCTCGTATCCAGACAGAGATGTATTGCTCAAAAAACTCACAAAATCTCTACAATACCAAAATTCTAGGAAGTTCTTCTATACTAATCCTCAAAGTCCATCTTAAATCTATGTGCTCTAATCAGAGTTTATCTAAATGGGGACATCAAAAAATTTAAAATGAAACATCCCAAGCTTCCATGGTACGCTTTCTTTGAATAATACAGTAGCGTGTGTTGTACGCAACCTTGAGTTTTAACACACACCACAACCAATCAAACTAGCCGTTATGAATAGTAATACCTATTTTTCGAAAATATATATATATTATATTTTAAAATGGACTTCATTTCTGGATTCAGAATATCGAATTTAGCCTAAGGTGAAATTTTTGTACTTTTCGGATAACTTTCATATTTTGATGAATAGTGAAAATTACTAAATTTTAATTAAAAACAAATTTTTTAATCAAAATAATTAATAGTGATAAATTATGAATTTGAGTGGTTTTAATGTATATTTAGAATATATTTTTACCATTTAATATAATTTTGTTCATTGGAAATAATTTTACAATTAAACCGAACTTAAACAAGTGTCAATCTTTTGATAGTTATTATCTCTTAAAAACACACTTTTTGTTTTGACGGCGGGAATTAATTTTAAATTAATTTCTGCCACTTCTGTGATTTGAATTTAGGAAAATGGATTCCATATTTGGAATCAGGATGTTCAAATTGTGTAAATAGGTAACTTTTATTTTTAGAAATTTTTAATAATTACTGCGGTAAATATTTTATTTACCATGGTTAAGGGTAAATCCAGTAAATATGGGTTAAAAAAATAATATTATAATAATACTAAATTACCCTAAAACGTGTCTTAACCCTATTGGTTGAATGGACCTTATTTGGAATCTGGATTTTCAAATTGTGTAAATAGATAACTTTTATTTTTAGACATTTTGAATAATTACTGCGGTAAATATTTTATTTACCATGGTTAAGGGTAAATCCGGTAAATAAGGTTTTAAAAAATAAAATTATAATAATAATAAATTACCCTAAAACGTGTCTTAACCCTATTGGATGATACATGGTCGACCATGGGCATCTTTGGGTCGATTTTGGGACCCCATGGATCCACTTGTAAGTGATAATGACACTTTATTTTAATTAAGTTAAAATAAATACAAAAATGACACAAGCATATATCTTTTAGAAAAACAATTGTTACATAGGGTTATATATGTTGGATTTTAGATTATAAATATTAATTAGAAAGATAAAACGATTTCCTACATAATTATATTTTATTTATAATTTTTAGACATTAAATAATTTATTTTATTTATGACACAATGATGATGCAGTAATTACTATAATAGTGAAAAATTAAAATAATTGATATTATAAATACCCAAATAAATATAATATGAAACTTTTAATGAATTAAACTAATTTTCTAGGATAATATGATATATTAGGATTGATTTAATTGACTTTGTTCGAAGTAATCAATCTGTTATGAGTTTCACAAAAATCAACTATTGAATAGTGTCAAAATTGACATAAAAGAGTTCTTAAAACAAATATTATATTATTAATTGATATTAAATTCCTAAAAATATACGGATCGGCCAAGAGACTTATATCATGATAGGTTCATCATTAATGGACCAGTTGGGGGTCGCTTGGATGTATATAGTATGTTTATTAACCATATTATATAAAAATACAAAGAGACATTGTAAATGTGAAACTAATTAACTTAGAGTTAATACTTAAAGATAAGGTTAATATAAGTCCCCCAACCTGTCTAAATTCTATTTGTTGAGTCGTTTTCGACCCATCCCCACCTTAACATTTGAATAGTCAACTTTGGAGCCATTGGAAACCGATTATGCATTTATTATAAACTAATATCTCTAGCTTTTCCAAAGGTGCCCCTCACCCCTCTAATAAAAGGGAACTCCTCCTTCTCATTTCTTCACACCTTCAAAGCCTTTTGGTTCAGCCAAACTCTTCCCAAATACTCTCCCAACTTCCCTCACTACAACCTAGAGGCCTTATTTTTATCAGAAAGCCAACCTAAGGAGCCCTTTTGATCAAATCAAAAGGAAGAACCCGAAGAAGAGTTAATGATTTCACCACCCTTTTTCCAAGTTCCTTCTTCTTCCACTTCTTATTACTTTGTTGTTACCATTATAAAATAATAACTCCTGTATCATATATACACTCTGATGTTATTATAAATATGGTACAACCATATTCATTATTCTATCCACCCTTTGAATAACATGTCACCATACGTGCGTACGTACGGCTTACCGTCTCCACGTAGTAATTGTTATTCAATATATTATTATTTGGATGGGTATTATAATGATGTGTAACTCATGTAAATAATAAATATAACATGTTATTGATTCTGTATATATGATATACCATTCATTTATATATTATTTTAATATCAAAAGAATGATATTGTCGCTCGTGCGTACGTACGGACTACCGTCTCCACGAACGCGATGAGATTCATTCTCCATCATATCCATTCAAGTATAATTATCATTTCCTGATTTAAAAATGATGTTTAAGGACTTGATATCATTATGGATATGAATAATATACAACCTATCCATTACAAACATGGCTTACATAATAAAACATATAAAAGAAAACGAGTAAGTTAACACCCGAAACAACGATAATACTAAGACATTATTAACAAAGAAAAGTTAAAAGATCATATATGATATGATATTAATATATATGATTATTGTATAATTTAATAACAATTATTTCAATATTATATAGGAGGTCAACCTAACCCAACCAAGTAAAAGTACAAGGTAAGGGATTTTCTTATCTCACATTCAATGCTGTGAGATTTCCATTATTCACCACTAAATTATTGATAGTGGTGTATTGTGTACTGGAATTTGATATATATTATCATGATTATCTTTATATTCATGTTATTCTGTACATAATTTGGTGGTTATTAACTTTTGGCCATACAACTCAGTTGATTAATGTGGTAAGGGGTTTTCATCTCACTCTTTATTTCCGTGAGATTCATGCCATATTTCCACTATTATCTTTTGTGTGGTTTATGTACTGCCCATAATTGTATTCTTTGTGTAATACACATTACCTTATGTGTATTTACATTTTCATTGTATGATACCTCTTTCATGGGTTGTATGTTTCCTAAGTTACCAAATTGATAAGGGTTTACTTCACAATCTCTTTAATATCCGAGGTTGTTTTTACATAAGTATCTACAGGGACATATTTACTATCCATGTCCATATTTCATAAAAGAGTTTTCAAAGGGATTCTTTATAAGGTAAATTTTACTAAAACATCATTTTAAATGTTTAAATATTTATTCTTCTAAATCATTCTCATTTATGTCCATGTTTTCAAAATGGTTTGTAAGGATTTATTTATATGAAAATGAATGTTTTAAAAGTGTTAATTCCATTCAAAAGTTTCAAAGTGGTATAGGACACTTTGATTCAAAAATGTATTTAAATGCCTTACTTTCTAAATTGTGTAACATTAAAATTTTTTCATGAAAAAGGAATATTTCTCTCAATAATTTTTTTAAAAAACATTTTCATCTATGTCAACATACTTTGATGGATTTTAAGATTATTTGAAGTTGATTTATTATGATTTAAAACTTCCATATTGTAATAAAGTTTTGTGATATGTTTGACTGTAGATGTGCCATTTATATAGCATTCATGGTTTATGAGTAAAGTATTGACATTTCGTATGCTAGTTCCAATAAGAATGTTTATGTTATATTTCAACCTTTACTTCATATGAATGTGTTGGACAAGTATGTTCCAGGTTGTGGACTAGTTAATGTAAGCCCTCCAGGTTGGGGACTGGTAAAAATAAGCCCTCCAGGTTAGGGACTGGTAAAACTAAGCCCTCCGGTTTGGTCTCCGGTTATTAGAGGCACTCCGGGTTGGTGTCCGGTTATTAGAGGCACTCCGGGTTGGTGTCCGGTTATTAGAGGCACTCCGGGTTGGGTTCCGGTTACAGTTAGCCCCAAGGTCTTGGGACGAGGCCTTGACAAAGAAATTAAAGTTTAGCATTATGCATTCCATCATTATGATATAGGTTATTGATTTTTCATGTGAGTATTCGATTAGTAGAATATCCATTTGAATAAGTAAATGGCATTATTTCATTTTACTTTTTCCATACAAATCTCGAAAGACCGATTGGTTTAGTAGCCTTGGAAACACTAGATATATTCATAAGTTTTACATTACATCATAAAATGAAAAACTACTACAACAACATAATGTCTCCATAATTCACACTCATATCCCCACATAATATCCCGGCAAGTCATTCATAATTTACTTCTTCACTTCCTGGGAAAAATAAAACATAGAAAAGGGGTGAGCTCAAATGCCCAGTAAGGATAACAATATAGTGGAACATTCAAAAATAAGAATAAAAATTTAAGGCAATGAATTACTAAAACCAAATCCTTTTAAACATGAACTTCAACATAGTATGGAAAAAGTAAAATGAAATAATTCCATTTACTTGTTCACATGGATATTCTACTAATCGAATAATCACATGAAATATCAATAAACACTTTCATAATGTTGGAATGCATAATGCTGAAATTTAATTTCTTTGTCAAGGCCTCGTCCCAAGACCTTGGGGCTAACTGTAACCGGAACCCAACTTGGAGTGCCTCTAATAACCGGACACCAACCCGGAGTGCCTCTAATAACCGGACACCAACCCGGAGTTCCTCTAATAACCGGAGACCAAACCGGAGTTCCTCTAATAACCGGAGACCAAACCGGAGGGCTTACTTTTACCGGTCCCCAACCCGAAACATACATTTCTAACACATTCATCTGAATGAAAGGTTGAAATATAACATAAACATTCGGATTACAAATTACTTATGAAATTTCAATACTCCAAAAAAAACCATGAGTGACATAAGAATAACTTATCCACAGTCAAAAATATCCCAAAACCTTCAATAAAATATGGATGTTTTGTATCATAATAAAATATGTGAGATACTGGAGTTATTATTTTAGAATGGTAAGAACAAAGAAAGAAGAAGTGGAAGAAGAAAGGAACTTGAAAAGGGGTGGTGAAAACATTACCTCTTCTTCGGGTTCTTCCTTTGGGTTTGATCAAAAAGGCTTCCTAGGTTGGCTTTCGGATCAAACTAAAGACTCTAGGTTGTAGTGAGGGATGTTGGGAGAGTATTTGGGAAGATTTTGGCCGAAACAAAAGGCTTTGAAGGTGTGAAGAAATGAGAAGGAGGAGTGCCCTTTTATAAGAGGGGTGAGGGGCACCTTTGGAAAAGCTAGAGATATTAGTTTATAATAAATTCATATTCGGTTTCTAATGGCTCCAAAGTTGACTATTCAAAGGTTAAGGTGGGGATGGGTCAAAAACAACTCAACCAATAGAATTTATACAGGTTTGGGTACTTATATTAACCTTATCTTTAAGTATTAACTCTAAGTTAATTAGTTTCACTTTTACATTGTCTCTTTGTATTTTTATATAATATGGTTAATAAACATACTATATGCATCCAAGCGACCCCCAAGTGGTCCATTAATGATGAACCTATGATGATATAAGTCTCTTGGCTGAACCGTAGATTTTTAGGAATTTAATATCAATTAATAATATAATATTTGTTTTAACAACTCTTTTATGTCAATTTTGACACTATTAAATAGTTGATTTTATTGAAACTCATAACAGATTGATTACTTCGAACAAAGTAAATTAAATCAATCCTAATATATCATATTATCCTAGAAAATTAGTTTAATTCATTAAAAGTTTCATATTATGGGACCCACCATCTTTCCAAGCCCTAGAGTTTATTAATATTTTCACAGTAACAGATATGACATCAACATATTTAATTTTAGTTTGAAACTAAACTGGAAGACTCATTCATCACATGTTGCAAATTAACTATTTCTATATAGAAATATTAACAAGGAAAAGTTCTGCATCTACGTAAGAAGATAAAATGAACTTTTAGATAAATATATAATTTAGAAATACCTACTATCAAATTTCCAACAATTTCAATGTTCAAAATTAATCTAAATTAATTTTTTAAATTAAAAATCACATACTGCAAAATTAACTATTTCCACAGAACAATCATAATAAGTCAAAGTACCAAATTAAATAAGTAGATAAATTCACTTCTAAATAAATAAATAAATTATCACAGCCAAATACCAATGATCCAACAATTTTAAAGTTCATAATTAATCTACATTAATTATATAAATTAAACACAACAAAATAGGTTGTGCAACACATGCAGATAAAGACACTTTTTAATAATAAATAAACGACCCCAACCAACTTCCAAAGTTCCAATAATTCTAAATTCATAATTAATCTAAATTATTAATTTAAATTAAACACAACAATAATAGGATGTTCAACACATGAAGTTAATGAAATTAAAATTCCAGGATAAAAACAATTATACCGACCAAGTCAGGATGCCCAAATTGGTTTCTGACCTCGTTGAAACAACTTTAATTGTTTAATTCATGATAAATAAGGCTGAAAGAATAATGCAAAAGAATTAAATTATTGAAATTGGGTGAATTTTCACAAAGCTGGTAGGCACCATAAAATTACACAATCATATGTTTTTATAAATCACAATGAAATGGGGGAATCATAGTAGAAGACATACCTTATACTCGTAGACTGTTCTATGATCCATGGTATTCTTTGATTCGACCTGAAATGAAAGAAAAATGATGATTTTAGAAAAACCAAAAAATTGGGTAAAATCCTTCGACGATGAACTGTGCATAGGATACTCAAAAAAAACCTAAAATTCCAATTTCTCAATGTTAACCATGCAAAAAGGTTTAATGAAAAAAATAATGTCAATGAAAACGGACAACGAACGGTGGAGCAGTTGTCTTCCGAAGTGGAACCAAGGAAGTTCGCCACCTAGGGATAGGGGAGGTGCAACCTGAGCGTGGGGAGTGTAGGAGGAGAAAAAAAAATGAAAAGAAGGAAAAAGAAGCAAAAGGCAAGAAAAAATAAGAGAAAAATAATATAAAAATAAAAGGTAAAATAATAAGAAAAACAATATAGAATAAAAGGATGGAAGGGAAAAAGAAAAAAATCAATAAAAATGGAAATATTCCATTTTTATTACTTTAATTTTTCTCGTAACAACTGTTCTATTTTATTTCATAATTTCCCATTATCCCTTCATGCATTCTTTTAAATATTTTCTTAAATATCTTATAATTAATTTTCAAAAATAAATTAATTATTTTAAATCCTCAAAATCGAATTAAAGTGCAACATAGCATTTTTCAAATAGCTCACCAGTTAATTAATTAATTTAAATAATGTTGTCCAGGACCCGCATCGGGGTGCGTAGGCGCACGCCCCGGGTCGCTTTAAAAATAGAACAACATAATTACAAATGGTATGTAATTAACACTGGGACGTTACAAAAATAATAATAAAATTATTATTACTATTATTATTTCTAATGGCCAACAAAAATATTTATAACCCAAATAAATTATCTTCATGTGCGATATTATCAAATCACCAAAGATCGCAAAGGTTATACCCTGCCTAAGGTAAACCCCACCTCCCAGAACAATTGTTTGTCTCATATTTCTCATTTGACACACCGTTTTTAAGAAAATTATTATTTAATATATATATAACAGAATAATTAATTAATTAAAAAAACATGGTATTATCATGTGTGAGTGCACCAAACACCCAATGTGAATCAAGGATATACCTTGACATGGGTAATCTCAGTGTTCCAAACCGAACGGTGGCCTAATATTTCTCATTCTACATACCGTTTGAGAGTTATATCATTTATTTGATAGAAAAATCACACCCGTATGAATAAAATAAATTTAATATGTTTATTCTATCAATGCCGAGATTTTCTGGGTCACTGAAGTCTATGCTGACTCATTGTCTAACTCTAAAATATTTCAAAGAATATTTTAATGTTCTATAGAACAATTTTATCCTTCATTTATTTTATTTACATTTTAATTTAAATCTAATTAATTTAATAGAATTTTTTTAAAATACATTTCGCAGTGTCAACAATCAGAATTAAAAGGTTCTGACTCTCCATTTTAAAATCATCCTACCATGTTAACAGAAAAAAAATTATTTCCTTGCTTTTTTATCCTGTTAAAAACAGAAAACATTACAACCATCCCACCGTAGAAATTCTCATCCCCGAAAAGCCATCAGGGACAACATAACCTTCACCCGATCTACAGGGTAATGAAGTCCCACACAAAAGTATATGTTGCATCTCTAAACACCCAATGTACGTTAAAGAATTGTTTAAGAAAACAACACAAAACCCATTAATACTTGAGCCAATGCTCATTTTCTAACTAGAATACCGAGACAGTACTTATCCAAACACGTTCAGCTAGAGACACGACCATGTCGTCATCTCATTAACTTCTGGCCAAAGTTACTTCCCACCTTAGGTATTAAAATGCATAATAAAAATGAAAAAAGTTTTTAATAAAGTATAAATTTACATTAGTTTATTATTCAGGAATAAGAAGGAACAAACAAGTCATGTTGAACATGGGGTAAGGTATTTCTTATATTATATTTAATTCTATGAGTTTTCCATTGTTCACAACTTATTTATTGCAAGTGGTGTATTGTGTACTTACATTTGATATATATTATCATGATTATATTTATATTAATGGTATTCTATAATTCTGTTGGAGTTTATTATCTTTGGGTCATATGACTTGAATGATTACAATGAGGTAAGGGGTTTTTTCTCACTTCTTATTCCCGTGAGATTCATGCTATATTTTTCACTATTTACTTTGGGTGGTGTATATAATACCCATGATTCTACTATTTGTATAATATATTTTCTTTTATGGGTATTTACATCTTCATTTCATTATCCTTCCTTCATGTGGTGTATGTTTTGAAAGTTACCAAATCGGTATGGGTACCTTTCACCCTGATCTTTTTTAAAAGAATTATTTTTGTTGTGTCTTTTAATTTACATATTATTATGTTTGGATATGCTCATATATAACCTTATTTCTATAAATTTTATTTCCATGTGATGAGATACCATTATTTCTCTCATCAACTCATGTCCTGATTTTTAATGTGACGTTGTTAGGCTATCGAATTTCTGTAAGGGAACTTCATCACCAAATTTCAATTCTTTTGGATAAACTTATACATCTTGATTATTTAACACTATGAATATATGTGAATGACCTCTGATTGTTCTACACTTAATATACAAATATATTTGGTGTATTCGTATTTTTCACACATAATTATGCAATTGATTTATCCTTAATCTAAGGATACCCTCTTTATAAGGGATTTCGTCTCAATTTACATTCCATTAAGACATCATTATTATTTTGCACCAATTCACTTTTATATGGTGTATATACACTCCTTCAGAATATTATATCATGAATAACTTTATTCTCATTACATTATTACATTTTGATCTATTTTTATTGCGAAATTATTTGTATTCAATCATCTCTCATTTGGTTAAGAACTCCTTAACTAAAATACTGTTTTAAAGACTTATTCTTCTAAATCATAAACATTAATGTTCATGTTTAAAAAATAGTTTTAAGGATTTATTTATATGGAAATAATTGTTTTAAAATTTTATTTATTTTAAAAGCGTCAAAGTGGTATGGGGCACTTTGTTTCAAAAATATCTTTATTAAATTGTTTTGAAAATGGTTTTATAAAGCATTGTTTATTTCAATATCATGAATTGATATATTTTTATTGTAATGTGGAAATGTTATCTTTCCTTTATTATTGTGTTATGTGTAATGATTATGTTATGGTTATTGTGAATTGTTTACGTATATGGGTGGTTCCGTGATAAACCTAGGGACAGTGAGCTTGAGATAGCTCTCCAATGCATTGGGTAACATGACGAAGGTAAATTTAAATGTTTCTCCTAAGAGATTTAGGGAATATATTATGAAGGGTATTCCAAATGTGACTCTCTTTGTAGTTGTGATGGCAACAATATAAGTATGTAATGTATGCCTTAAGTTACCTTTATAATTTGTGATTACTATGTGTTATTCATAAATATTATGATTTCAGAAGGTAGGTTATAATTGAAAATTATGGAATCATTTATTTGTATTTATTGATGGGTTAATGTTTCTTTTCATTATGTTATAACCCCTTCTAAGATTTTTACGGTCATCCAAATTTGTTTGAAATTTTTTTCACAGGTTATAAGGAAGGGTAAGAGAAAGGAGGTATTCAAGAAGATTTATATCAAGAAAAGAACTATTTTTTTATTTAAGTATTTTTATTGTTGGGAAAAAATTAGTTACAGTTGAAGTTTATACATTGTAATCTTTTCAGATGTAGTAGTTATGTCCTAATTCTCTAAAAATCTAAACCTGAAAAGATCCTCAATGTGAATTATTCATTTAATTCAATATTATGTAATGTTTTCAGGGTGGTTCCTTATACCTGGGATATAGAATAATATGGTTAATACTCTATGTAAGAAGGCCCATACCAGCATTTCAAAAAATGAGGATTATAGTAGTTATAATATATATTTATTTATAGAATATTGATCGTAAAATTATTTGGAAATGAGAAATATCGTATCTTTCTGAAATTAATCAATAGCCATCTGTCTATATAGTGATTTAATTGGTGAAAATTATTTATGTGGATATTTAGAAGAAGGTTAGAAATGTTATCGAGTAAAAAAATGATATTTATGGAAAGATAAGGATCAATAACCATGTATATTTCTCATCAATATAGGACGTGAAGAAGGATAACATGTCTAAATATTTTATTTCATCAATCATTGTTCTTCCTATAGGAATATATATATATATAAGAGTATTGCTGGTTGGGATACATATAGATATTTTGAAGGGTTGTTATCTCGATGCATGGAATACAATAATGTTAAGATAGAGAAATAGATGTCTAAGGGGATTTTATATTCACTGTGTATATAAGTATCAATATTAAAAAATTGCATCCTTTATTTCACCATTAGACTCCACAAAACATCAAATGTCTGTAATTTAATTTTGTTGCAGTCAAAATCCTTATAAAATTGGGACAATTTATTTATCTCAAATAAGACTTCAACCTTGATAAATTTTCTAGTATATAATGTATACAAATAGTAAAATTGGATTTAGTACAACATTATATTACATGATATCGAGAACCTACGTTTACATTGTTTTTATGGAGATGTATTTGGTAGTTGGTGAAAATGTGATAGTGATTTAGTATTGAATATCATCCTCAAACAAACAGTTACCTTAAGATTACTATTAATACATTAGTGGATATACTGATATCAAATTCTATTGATTTCAAATGTTGTTGGGATCAAATCCATCTTTTAGTTGGGTTTTCCTATAATATTATCTTTAAATCAATTCTTTAGATAGAACTATCTGAATCCCTCCATGAAATAATGTGCAGAAATCTAATGTATTAGGGTAACATTAGATAAATAAATCTATTAGGGTTTTATCAAGATGATGAGAAGGAATATAAGAATTGAATAATCAATAGTATATCAGGGAATCTTAGAGTTGATAGAAATGTTCTGTTGACAATCATTGGAGAGATGTGGAGTTTAGTATTGATTACATTGTGTTTCTATAGATATGTAAATGGATCATTTTTATGAGATTTGAAAATAATGGAAATCTAAGGCATAGAATTATTTTCCATTTAATGATTATTGATCACATCATAATGGTTTAGTATCACTTATAACTTCCACAAAATCATTCTAATGTTAATGATGAGTTCCATGTATCACTTCTGAATGTGTACATACATGTACCATCATATGTACCAAATTAAATGTTTTTACAAAAGTAGGATGATATTTATTATCATAACCAATAATATGTGATGTTGAGTAATATAGGGAATCTGATGTGAATAGTATTGTCACATGGTAAATGTTTTGTGGGAAAATCATTAATTACAGGAAGCTACATGAGAACCTAAGGATGTGATGATGTATGGGTATCCATATTTGGTATTATTTTTGTAATTTAATTTCAATGGAGATTTTCAAATAATTTATTTTATTGTAACACAATAATATTTTAGAATATAACTACTCCATAGTAGTTTTTTATCTCTTATATATTTCTTAACATGAAACACCAATCTTTAAATGAATAGGAATATACGTTAACAATTATATTATTTAAATGTGACCATTATAAAATATGAATTTAATTGATGGTATGAATAGTAATAAATATATCATGAGAAATTAGAATAATGGTTCTAAATAATTAATATATATTTATCATTTTATAATAAATATATAATCAAGTTTCATTAATGTTATTTTATACTTCAAAAAAAATTCGTTAAAAATGGTTATTTTTATTTTCTGTTCATAAATTATAAATAATTTATAAAAATTATTTATATTTTATTTTTGGAGATTAATATTTTTTTGGAAAACATCATTTCTATATTATATTACATTGATTTTTGAAGATTTTCCTAAAACATATGATTTTTAAGGGAAAAGAGAAAATACCACCTTTTAATATAATGAAACTTTTTAGAAATTATTACTATGTAAGAATGAAAAAATAAATATAAATAAATTTCATAAAAATTTGTTATTATGGAGTTAAATAATTTACTTGAATACAAGAAATTTAATTTCGGAACCAAATAATGAGTTTTCTGAACATAAGTAAATTTTATTCAAATCCAAAAATATTTTTGGGTTTTTGAAATTAATTGTATGGTTGGAAGGTTTCATTTGGGGTTTTCCTAATAAAAATTCCTAATAATATTTCATTTGTTATTATTTATAAATAAACTCATGGAAATCAAATTTTATTACTCTATTTCAATGTAAAATTATTTTTATACTAAAATTTGTTAATTAACTTAAAACTGTTATCCATCCATTTTTTGATAATATATTAATAGTAATTTCATCCTCTTTGTAAATATTAATTTAAAAAATGGATTCTATACATTTAGTTATAATGTAATTCTTTTATGTTCTATTTTATTTTTGGACATAAAAGTATGATATCATTTTAAAAAGTTACAATGTCCCAGTTACATTTAAACTTTGTTTGAAGGGGTTTACCTAGGATATAAGGCTTGAATATCATAAAAACATGTCTAAAGATTATTAATTGGTTATTCATAAACCAAATAATATGTTATATATGTATTTGTTTGTCTCACTACCTCGTAAAAATGAATAATAACATTTAAAATTTTAATAATTTAAATAATTATAGCAGCACCACTCCCCTTAGTTATAAAAGGCCACCACATATCATCTAATATGCACACCTCTTGAGCCACATATCTCAAAAATTAACTTCTTAAATCACCATAATACACACAAACTATAGGATTTCTTCTCATATATATTTTAATATTAACTCCTTAACGTGTAATACAAATTGGGTTTTCCAGAGAAGAGGTATGGCATTAAAATGAGTGTTTTCATTTTATTTCAACTTTTACCACATTAATTTATTATTTATCCATGATGAAACAACAAAATAACAAAACTATATATAATTAAATATTATTATTTTATAGTTAAAACCCTTATTAATTTCCATTTCCATCATATGGTCAATGAAATCATTTTTCATTCATATATGTGAAATACAATCTCTACGATGTGTTGTATTACATTTTTCATCACCTCCTTACATGGTGGATATAATTATTGATTTAAAAAATAAATATGATATTTATGTTGAAGAAATTATCACTGAGAGATAAAATAATAACCATTTTCTTCTCTATTTTCTTATTATAAAATGGAAGTATCGTTCATGCGTTGGTTTTGATTACTGTCACCATGAGCATTATATTTCATTTTCCATATCCACCATTTATGGATGGTTGAAAATGATTATAAAATATTTATATAGGGTATTTATGTAATTATCATGATATTATATGTTATTAAACCTTGATCATGAATCAATTACCTATTCTTCCAACCTGAATGATGTATGAAAAATAAAAATTTTATCAACTAGAACAACTATTTTAATAATGAAATTTCAAAAAATATGAAAGAAAATGGAATAAAAAAATCACGTATTGTATGATATTTGTGAATATGGATTATTAATATATGTATAATAAATCTATATTAATTATATTGTAGGATATAACCCATATGATGAATTATGTGACATGAGGTAAGGGTTTCTCATCTAAATTTTAATTTTGTAATCCATATGTCTTATTCAACATATCATTCTCTTATTTGGTGAATATATTTACAATGTATGAATTTTATGATTCTATTAATGAATTTTATGGTTATTTTAAAATCCATATATTTTACTCTATTTTTTGAGGTTTTGATTAAAATTACTCTAAAACAACAATGGATTTATGTTAAAATCACATTTGTTTTCAATATTTTTTATGTGAAGATTCCATTGAGGAAAATTATATGATCTTTATCATTTAAAAACTATCCATTTTGTTTAAAAATTTATTCTTGGGGTATCTTGTATTAATTTCATTCCCTTCTATTTGGTACATAAAACTATTGGAAAATTTTTATTACTAAAATCTAACCATATTTTTCTTTTTAGTCTGGAATATTTTCCTATTCGTACAAGTTTTTCAAAAATTATTGCATCATTATATTTATTAATATCTATTTATTTATTAAAATTAATTATTACCTATTTTTTTATAAATATTTATCATATGTATCTACTTGTAATTTTTTTAATGATATAATTTTACTAAAGGTTTGAACATAAGTTTCATTTTAACTATTATGGTATGGGTAGTATTTTCCAAGGTGATGACTACATATGGATTTGTGGATTCATTTATTTATTTTTCTGGTTTATATCAATTTTTTTTATATTATTTAGAATTTTTATGTTAAATATTTTATTAGAAAATTAAAATTTTATTTTTCACATGAAATTTTCCAGTGAACTTTTGAAGACATTATTATATATGAAAACAACAATTTATGGTACTTATGGTTCAATGCGCATAAGATCGGATGATTCTACCCTCTAATTTTTTGAGTACTATGTATGATAATGATTTTTTATGAATGATGAAGGGAAACCTACACCTTCCCCAATAGTTAACTAATTCAACATTACGAATTTCTATAACCTATTCCTTTCCCATGGGTTTGACTATAATAAACTATAGATTCTTTTATTATAATATGGAAGAATTGTGGTTTAAGGATATGTGATGGGTGGTTATATTATATCCCTCCAATGAATCGGGTAAATATGGAAGACTCATGAGATAAATATTTTTTCTATGCACTACATTTCATGTTCAAGACATTATATGTGTACATGGTTACATGTCCATACATTTTCTGTAGTCTAGGTTTCATGCCCATATGTCTATGTGTTGGTCTAGTTTTATCTTCATAAGATTATACAAAGACAATATTTCATTTGTTTTACAAAATTAGTGAAACTATTACTCATTACTCCAGATTAAAATGTTATATGATTATGCTATTTCCATATTATGTTTTTTATGATATACCCTCATGCATCATTATTTACTATTGATGATTATTGACCCCTATGTTTTTTTTCATTTGGTTATGAAAAACCCATAGGCCATGACTCATTACTCAAGATATTTATGTTTCTAGTAATTATCATATTATTCTATATTATTGATCTCATAAATTTATGCTCACTTTTATTCATTGTTTAATATAACTTATGTTTACCAATACTATGAATATAAACTCACCATTTCTTATGATTTCATTTTCCCTTGGTTGTGAATAATGATTTTATATAGTGTATGTATAAGAAGAGTAGTATAATAAATGAACGTTCAAGGTTATTTTTAATATCATTTATGAATTAATTTTTTTATGTATCAGGTCTCTGAAGAAACTAATCCTTATTTGTTTTGGGTAATTATAATTATGTTTATAATTGAATATTAATTTAATATGATGTAATACTTAAATAAGTTATATTTAGGTCACCTCAAATATTTTTGATTAATGTTCTATAAATTCATTATTTCATTCGAGTTCTTCATATTGTTTTATATCATAGAGTTTTTCTACAAATATAAAATAATCTAAATAATAGTTGGATATTATACTCTCTATTAAAAATCTTGGATGCACGATGATAAAATTTATGATATGTAAATCCAATCCAATCAAATTTTCTCAGACGATGCAACATCTAGTAATAAATCTTCTCCCCTTGGTTAAAGATGAAATAATTTTTGGTGTTGATTGGTTATCCATATATAGATTCTATAACATTTTCAAGAGAATTAGTTTTCTTTTTTTATCCCTAATGATTGAATTAATTTTTATCAATATAAGTATGATCCCACTAGGGAATAATATAATATAATATGTATTATGAAACACAGAAATGATGAATTATATCACCAATGTTAAAGCAATAAATAAACATTTATGAACAAAAAATTGAACAGGAATATAAAAATGTATTTTTATGTGAAATTAGGGGTCTTCTACAATAGTCTGAGGTTGAGTTTTTGATTGAAATCATACTTATATCCTATCATATCCAAAAAAGTCCATAAAAATGACCCCAATAGAATTAGTGGAATTAACGAACTTGAAAAAGGAGAATTTGGAAATAGGTTTTACCCACCCCATTATATGACTATGGAGAGAACCAATTCACTTTATTAGGAACAAAGATTTGTCAATGCAGCTCGACAGTAACTAGAACAAGGTTAACAAGTTAAAAATTAAGAATAAATATAATTTATCCCATATCAAAGATAATTTATATCAACTCATAAGATCTCAATACATCAAAATATTGACATTCAATCGGGATATAATCAGTTAATGGTGAAAATGAAGAATATTTCAAAAAAAATATAATTTCAAACATAATATGGACAACATGAATTTATATTGATTTCATTCAAATAGACTAATTATCATTCAATCGATATAGATCTATTGATTATATTATTTAGATACTACAATGATCAATTTACTATTTTCATTATAGATTACATTCTTATATACACAAAGTGAATGTAATAGTGTTAATATCATATGAAAACTTTATTAAAGACATCGAGAATGTTGAAGATATATTGTAAATTTATAAATATTGAATTATTCATAAAAAAATTATTATTTGGACTTGTAATCAAAATAAAGGGCATAAAAAATATTCATAAATGATTTATGTTGTCACAAAATGTCCTAGCCCATCCATTGTAAACAAGATCTATGTTATTCTTAGGTTAACATGGTAAAATCAAGTGTTTGTTTGAAATTTTTCAAATATACAAATTCCACAAACCAAGTTGACCTACAATGTAGTAAAATTACATTTGGTAGAGGAATGTGAAGAATGAGTATGGAAATAAAAAATTGTGGTTTAATGCTAATGTACTTACATTACCATACACTGTGGAATGGTTTAAATATAAAGTGATTCTTCAAAAAAATTAGTTTATGTCCAAATGTATAATTATATGTTAATATCTTATGCTTCTCAACAATTAATGACTCGTGAGAAAAATATTAGCAATGCATGATGTTGAGACAGTCGAAGCGCTCATTGAATTAATTATTTGGTGACATTATTACTATTTAAAAAAGTGTGATATTTATAATGATCATTGGACTTTGAAATATGTATTGATATAGAGGAATTTTCTTTTTCACTAATAGATAAGTTTCTAATTTTTTAAATATCATGTCCTCTTAATATATTATCACTCGAGGATGGAAAATATGATGGATGATGCTTTGAGTAGAAAAACCCAAGATACCCTATACATTATCAGGATTAAAAAATAACAAATACATTTCAATTTTTATATGAATAATCATTATATAATAATGGGTGGGGACATATCATATATTTCATAACTGACTACTAACACATAATTTTATTTATAGATCACTGAATCCCATATTGATAATGTAGAGCTAAAAAATATTGAAAATTTAACAGTTTTCAACCCTATTAAAAAGGGATAAATAATGTTTGTAACATAGTTATATGTCGAATAAATAAAATATTTAACAACAAACTTTTAGATGTTGTACATAACTAATCATTCACTTTTCATCCAGCATATATGAAGATGTATAGATACATAAAACAAAACATCCCATGTAATTGAATGAAGAGAGAAATTAAAGAATAAATATCTCAATTTTTAGTATTAAAATACGTTATTGATTAATGAAAAAAAATCCTATGGGTATGATGAAACAATTACCCATACCAATATTTAAATTGGACAACATCGCCAAGGATTTCATCATATGACTCCACAATATATTTAAATTCCTTAATTATATTTGGGTTGTTTTCTATTATCTTACTATTTCAAAACATCCAATTTTCATTAAATATTATTTCTCCCTTTATAGACCCTCTATGATATACATACGAGAAGTCGTGATGATACATGGAGTACCAATATCCACTGTATTTAATCATGATCTATATACTAACTTGATATTAAAATTATTTATTTCTAAATATATGGTTAACAAATCAAATTTTTAGAATTTAATATTATTCATAGGTGAATGTGAAGTCTAAACGCACCCTTTAAACTCTAGAGGATATGGTGATATCTTTTATGATGGATTTATAAGGATTTTTGGACCAAAATATACCCATTATAGAGTTATCATATTACATAAATTAAATTATATAATTAATATGGAATCATATTAGGATCTATATGGGAAGAGATATATAAATCCAATATAAAGGAATGGTGTTCCATGGATGAATCATATAGGTCCTGACCACTTCAAATAAACGATCTAAATGGATTAAACTATTTAGGGACATATGAATGCAGAACAATGTGTAAAAAATAGTTATACATAAAATAATTGATGACACAAATAGTTTAATATTGGATATATGTTTTTCCTTTTTATATTTTTGTGGATGAGTGTTATGATATTTAAGAAGAAAGTGATGCTAAGGTTGAGCCACATCTTTCCCTTTCAAATCTTTGATATTCTTAGGTTTTTAGATTTTGGATACACACTCCCTACATACCTATATTAAGAGCTGGTCATATTCCATGTATTGCGTTTGAGAAATTATATACCAGACCCATCACATGTACTAAACTTGGATCCTGTCCAACTAGAACATGACCACTGAAATTCTTAACAATATAAATAATTTCTTAATTAAAGAGTTATGGTGTTGAATAATATTACCCCCCCCCCAATTTTTTCAATATTTTATGGAGGAATCATATGTTTTAGGAAGCTTCTTGGGAATCAAATGATGTAATGTGTCAAAAATGACCCCACTAATTTCATTTCAAACATAAAATATTAGGAATGAAATTATTATATGGGGGTAGAATGTAATTACCCATGTTTTTTAGTAAATAAAATTTATTCATAAAATTGTATAGAAGTAGCTTATCTTGCATGAAATACAATTGTAATCAGAAAAAGTTATGACCTTAATATATTTATTAATAATTAACATTATATTTTAAATATAATATTGGTAGATACCAATAGTGGAAAAAAATTTATAAAAACTATTTAAAATGGTATTACAAAACCAAGTTAATTTTGTGATTATATTATAATTGTTCCGTAAAAAAATATATGTGTTTAAATTAAAAACTATTTTTATCACTTTTAGAAATTTAATCACATAAATTGAGTTGAATAATTGTAAGAATATTTTTTAAATTAGGTAAAGGGTTCAATTACATTTTTATGAATAAATTTAAAAAGTTAGATATATTTTATCATGAACAAGTAAGGATTTTTAATAGAATAATACTTATATAAATATTTAATTTATTTAATTAAATGTGTTTAATTTAAATTAATAGTTTAATATTATTTTTCATTTATATAAAATTTAATTTACACATGTTTATTTCATAATCATTGTCAAATAGTATCAATGAAGATTTATGGTTACAATTAATCTAATTTTTTTTAGCATTGTATGTATCTTTATTAAACAGTTATTAAAATCATATATATAAATTGAATTAGAAAAAATGTAATAAAAAATAAAAATCAAAAAATTGAATTTTGGTAACAAGTTACATCTTAGTTTTTTAATGAAAAAATAATATCCCTAATTAATATTTACTCAATATTAATAAACATTAAAACAGATAATCAACTTTTGATCAAATTTTACAAATTAAATTTGACAAATAAACCATTTGAATAACATTTTATGGTTGTAATGTCATATCTCTATTTTTTACCAAAATTTCCCAACCTAAATAATCATATTATCATTAAATTCAATTCTTTCTCCATACCTACCACTATTTATAAGGTTTTCCCCCTATTTTTCACCTTAAAAAGAGATCACAACCAACCTTTTCAAAGGAAAAACCCACTAGTTCACAATTATCATGATTTTCAACCTCATTTTATTTTTATAGATCCACTCAACCTATTTCAAAGCCCATAGTACCAAAAATATACAATATATCCTTCATTTCTATAGGATACTTAAATAAAATATCTCAATTTCCAATATTAGTTTTATAAACAACTTTTCATGATTTTGTTACCCATATCATGCACCCTGCTGAAAATAAATTCAAAACATACATATCCAATGAAATAATATTAATTAATATAATAATATTATTCTATATTTATTTTATAACCATTATCTATTCCTCACCCATTTAAATAATAATAAAAAATGAGCCTCATGTGTGGGTGCAGACTACCACCATGATTGACACATTGTGTTTTTTGACACCCCCTTATACGGATGTTAATAGAAATGAATTTAGTGAATATATATATTTTTTAATTAATTATTTATAATATAAAAAAATAAAATATGCATTCTATCTGTAATATTATCAATAAGTTATCATTGCAAAATAAATGACTTAAAATGAACAAAAAAATATGGAAAAGTGACTTATTTGTAAGTGATAAATTGTATTTCATTTACATACATCTTATAAAATATTGAAATATTGGTTAAACAAGTTAATAAAATATAAAAAAAATTGTTATATGTTTTTTATAATTATATTATTACTAAATTTTTTTTACTACCATACACATGCATAGATTCTAGAAAACTTTTTTTGGTTTAGTCTAACAACCAATATGAAAAATGCTATAAATTACATAAAATAATGGAATTTAATGATTAATGTTGGATAATAATAGGTATGATTTTTTCCCAATGTTGTTGTTAATAGAATAATTTTACATATTAATTATGTTATAGTAATTCATTTCCAAAAAATACCTAAAACATTCTCAATTTCATCTTCGCCTACATGAACCATAACTAGAACACTCATAGAATGAAATTAAAATTTTAGAAAATATTATAAAACATAAATTTGAATAAATTTTATGATCCTAGAATAATTAACATTGAGATAATATTGAAGAACATCCATGTGATTATGAAACTATATCAAAACAATAAATATTACTCACACTCCAAATTGAAAATTGATACGAACTAAATAATATGAATATGTATAATGATTATAAATTATGTTTACAATAGGGCATGGATGGTATTATGGTTCTGAAATAGGTCATTGAGAGTGTAATATTTTATATAATGGGGGTTAATGAACATTCATTGAAATCAAGTATAATGACATGGAAGATTTGTAACTCAAATTAATTTCATTGAGTTTATTAGTTTCTTTTGAGCCCCAAACAGAAATTATTCCCTATATTTAATATTAGAAATTTCAATATGATGATAAATTTTATCATTCCAGGAAAACATTTTCTAAATTCAAATCCCCTTCAATATAAATTTTTCTTTTCCATAAATCAATAATATATATTGAATATTTTTCATCATTTGACGTGTTGATTTACCTTAAATGGATCAATCTCTAAAGTCTATGTTCTCACTTACTAGAAATTTTTTCCCTTATTAATTAGAGAATCCATTTATATATATCAATTCAATTGGTTTTTTACAATCCTATTAATGATAATATAAGTTACTATAATTTTTTATTTTGATTCTATTTTCTAATTTACCTCAAAAGGGTTCTATTTTCCTTGATTTTGTGATTTAGAAATTATTATCGAAAGGAATTTTATAAATTTACACTTTTGATGATTCAATTTTGTATCAATTGATCTAGTTTATGTGATAAACTTTTTAATTTAATTTTAAAACCATTAATATTCATGGGGTTTAATGAAGTGTTGATTATATTTTTTTTATGGTACACGTGTTAATGGTCATTCATTATGAGATATATATTTACCTGTAATGAATTGGATAATTATTTACATATCGATATATTATGAAAAAATGGGTTGTGATTCTCAATCAAAAATCGGAACCATGTTTTGGTTCTTAATATACTATGGGAAACAAGTACTAATATCTAATTAAATATCATATACAGGTGGTTATTTCTGATCCACAATATCGTGATTACATTGTAATGTAAGTTCCAAGCTCATTTTATATGTGATTATTTTATTCACCATGTCTCATGATTTAAGAATTTTTTATTCAAATTATTTATTCAATATTATATTCTTGATCTTAGGGAATTAATTTCTCATATACCATTTCTTATGGATCATTTTTTTATTATATGTTCACGAAATCTGATTTTTCTCTCATACTTGTGTTTTCTCATATGCTTATGATCTCACCCTAGGCAACATGATGATATTTTTTTCCTATAAAGTTTCTTTAATCTCTCTCCTTTATTATAATTCCATTTCCTATGTAATGAGGTTGATTCTAATTTTGGAAATGTCTATCAGAATAACTTTCATTTAGAAATAATGGAGAAGTATTAACATGTATTGTAAAATAAGTGGCTTATATAGCTAGTTTATAATGAAAATAAACTTATCGAATCATGATAAGTTGAGTTTTTTTATGTAATTTAATTCATTTAATGATGTAAATGATAAATAAAAAAGGATGATCTATAATTGTTTTCAAAAATAATTGAATCATTATATGAATATATTAGAAATTATTAAATCCATTTAGTGCCATCAGATTTAAGAGAGGTTATCTATCCAGCTTTTTGAATGTGCGAGAAACTTTTTATTGGGTATGTGATTTTTTAACAAGGAGTATCCATTGATCCCATTATTATTGAGGAAATTTTTTTCCTGGGGCACAACCATGAATGTTGTAAAGGTTTAGAGTTTCTATGATCTCATCTGTTGTTATTATTTGTTCATGTATGATTTATCTGAAATTAAAAACCATATGAGGTTCATTACCACATTTAAAAATTAATATTTATGTATTTATTAGTTTTATGTGTATTTTGACTACTTAAATTAGAATTTATTAGTTTCTCTATTCTATTATTACTTGGGGAAATAGATGTTTTATAGGTTTATGTAATTTAGCCTCTTGATTTGGGTTATGTCCTAATGAAATTGTAAGATGTGATCACATAAGAGTAAGGGATCTTTTTCCTCTACTATCTTAAAAATCATACCATTCATTTAATATTTTATGTAGTAGATTTTTCATTGAAATTGTGGTGGGATTAACTCATGTAGAGACCCAGTTTTTCCTTATAAGACATTGGAATATTTCAACATCAATTTCAAAAGGTATGAGATGAGGTGGTATGAAATGTCGATGCCTGGTGTACATGGAATTATTTTTATAAAAATATTAAGTTTTTTTAAACTATTCATGTGGAGGAAAAATGATATATCTAAAATAGTATCTCGAATAAAAAAATTGAGGCCACTGTTGGGTATAGAGCATTGTGTTTACCCTTGATGGGACATAACTTTTCTCAGCGCTGGCCTTATGTAGAAAACATCATGGAGGTCATAACCATAAATAAAATAATTAAATTAAATTATATAATCTTATATGGTAATTCAAATAACTTTTTAATGGGGTCTCTAATTGTAAATATGGGACAACAGTTGAGTTTATAGTGTGATGTTTTACCTAGAGATGACATAAAGTTAGAGCGTGTGGGATGTTTGGATCCTGCAACCATTGGTAGAATACAAAAAATTGGATGTTAAATAAATTAGGGAAGTTTTGTCTCATTTCATCCCTTGGACAGTAGAGCTCCTCCTTGCATCCCTGTTAGAGAATCGATATCGAACTCTTGGTGGATCGTGGTTAGATTGATGATCTGGTAATATTAGACTGCGGTGAATAAAATGGTAGATCCAGAATCCACATAGGATTCTTCATTCATATTTTTAACTCTCTGATTGATGGTTTATTGTTGGAATTAATACTTTATCATTTGAAAAACATAGTCTATATTTATCGATGGCCAAACAAACACAACCATGAACTGATTCATTTTTGGATTTCTTGTTCTCTGATGTTCTTTGATGTTCTTCATCATTAGTCAGTGTTAAATTTTTTACTCATCAAAATGTCATCTGATCTAAAATACAATCATGGTTATGAGATGTTTGGGATCCTAGTATTCTAGATCTAGGATGGTTTTCGTTTTTCGGTGATAGATGATGCATGGTTGAGAAAATAAGTGGATTCTACATTTCGTCATGACGAAATTTCTACGGATCATCGACCAAATAATGTGTCTATGAAGATCAGGACCCAAGGAATCCATATCTAGTTTCGTCTCATGTTTAGGAGTACTAGAGTGGTCCTAGTGGTTCGTGTTAGGGACCATCGGCACTTAGTGGTCTAAATGCCGAAGGCGGTGGCGGCCGCGAGAGCCTATGTGGATAGTGGAGGATCCGTGGTGGATGGTGGATAGTTGCATGGGATAGTTGTGGTGCACTGCATAGCTCTACATAGTTTGGAGCCAGAAAGGTATGAGGGGTAGCTCATCTAGAATATGGAGAAGCTACTAAGCTGTAGGCTGTAGCGGCGGGCCAGGACGAGGTGGCTGGGCTACGAGCTGGGCCTACAGTGGCGGGATGGGCTGACGGTAATGGGTTCGTCCATCAGAAGATGGTTCAGAAGAGATGGAGGGTCAACCTAGCTAGGGCGGGAAAGGCCAAGCAGAGTGGGAAGGGTCTGGGAACCTTCAAACCACTGTAACATCTAAACCATGCATACATTTTTTGTTCTGTCTGTGGACACATGATCCAATATTCATGAAGGATCTTTTAAGGATGGTTTGAGTATACTATATTTAGATCGTATGGATCAGGACCCAAAACACTCAAATAATAATATATTATTATTATTTAAACATTCATCCACCATAAATTTTGCATAATATTTATGAACAACATGTCGTCTACGTCTTCTCAAACATTAAATTGAGGCAGACATTTCAATATCGATTTTAGGTGCTTAATCCGAAATCTAGGTGGGGGCCCCATGAGGTATGGTCTGGGCGTTTGCATTTAAATGAGGATTTTTCACTGAGAATCCATTTCGGATACATGAATATTCAATCATCTGTGTTTTTCCATGAGGATCAAAATAGTACGATCTATATGATGTGTTTCGGGATAGACACAAAGGCCCCATGAGGTACTATTCATGAATGATTTTGATAGATGTAGGTTTTTCACCGTGAGTCCAATTCAGGCAAATGAATAGTCAATCGTGTGTGTTTGTTTTGCAAGGATCATGATAGTTTTATATGTTTGGTTATCTAGGTCCATCTGAGGAGGCAGGTTTGTGAAGTTACATTTTCAACCTTTCAAACAAATGATGAGCACTATGCACTCATCAACCATTAATACGGATTACTCATATACTCTGGGAGTGTAGTGGGATGAATTGGGGAATTAGTGCACAATTTATTACATGATTATGGCTCAGTAAATGGACATGAAACGTGGGGGTAAGACACATTTTTTGGACCCCAAATGTGCTCTATACCACACTATAAAACGTATACCTCTCATATATCCTTCTTTTGGACTCAGATTCTGGCCTATAAATTGAAAATATTGAATGTTTTTCTAGGTAGATTTTAAAAGAGGCCTCTATAGTGGATTTCTTTATGTGATATGAGATTTTCCATGCACAACACCAATTAGAAGAAATTCTCAACAGTGGTTGTGATTAGGGAAAATAATTATAGGATTTTCTAGTGTGGAACCCCCCATCAACATAGGTGTAGTTCCTCTACAGCTACTCCTTAGTGTAAACCCCTACTGGGGAGGGTGTCATTCCCCAATGACTGAGAGTGGAACCCCTTTTTGATAAAAATGATTTACTCTTCTTACTTAGAGCGGATCCCCACATCCACATAGGTGCATGTCCTATACAGTTACTTCTATGTTGAATCCACGTACCAAGTAGGGCAGTCATGCTTGATTATCGAGAGTGACACTCCCTTGTAATCCCAAGGTGTGGCTCCTAAACTTTAGAGTGGAACCCCCAATGACATGGGTGTGGCACCTCTATGGTTACTTTTGAGTGGAATCCTCCTGCTGGGTAGGTTGTAGGCCCTCGATGACCTAGAGCGTAACCCCCTTACATTACCAAGGTGTGAATCCTCTATGAAAACAATTAGAGTGGAACCCCCCTGACGCACTAGGGTTAGGGTCCTCAAGTACAACTATAAGAGTGAAACCCACTAATGCACTTGGGTGTGGTTCCCCTACTTTGAGTTACACTATCCAGATAAATATCAATAACAATATGTTCTCTGATGTTCCTATGGACTCGTGAGAAATAATGAAATCTTCCCCACCCACATGCTTCCTTGTAATGTGACCTAAAACTATGCTTGTGAGATGGATCTACACAATGAGGATTGCATCAATGTGTGGTGATTCATTCCCTCTGACTTTCATGGTCTGGGTAGATGTGAAGGATGTTGTGCATTATTGATGGTTATTTTTGGAACTGTTCGTGACTCATCTCATAGGCTGAGCGATGAGACAGAGATCCCCTTACTCTTTTTTTGGGCCACTTTGACTGAATATATATATATATATATATATATATATATATCCCATTCTTCAGTACACACTCCATGTGGTTTTGATACTCTATTTTCAAGAGAGGTGAAGACATGTGGGGCACACGACATGCTTTTTGTGTCTATAATCTTGTGGTTGGATGAGTCTACCCTCCATATGTGGGTAGAAAAGGCTAAAAAAGAAGTTCATATTCTAACCATTTAATGATAATTGTGTTTTCAGGTGTTTGGTTTCCGTATGTTATTGGGATGAGATTCACTCTTTTACCATACCTTGACTTATCTACTTATTTCTTAATCAGTGAATATCTGAAGCATCCCCCTTCGCCTTATTGAGATGTCCTACTAAGTATTTTTTTACTCACCCCTTTATGGGATTTTCGTGCATGGGTCATACCTTATGATGATGATATACAGGTTGATTATGACTTGATAGATGCATAGGGATAAAAGTGTGTGGACTGCGTATGGTCGTCGTAACTTGGGATCCATGAGTGATGATATCTCATCTATTTACATTTATTAGTTACATCTAGGTTTTGGAACAATTTTGTTTCGGCGTGTATTTTTCCACTTTTTCATTTCATTTTACATTACTGTACACGTATTGTTTAGTGGTTCATTCATTCTTTGTATAGTGAATGTAGTGGTTTATCTTATTTTCATTTCCCTCAAAACATTTATCATTGAGTTGGTAATGTGTGTGTGTACAGGTACTTAGGAAGAGTCATTCATGAGTTTATTGTGCCTTTAGTTCTTTTCACCACCACTGGCCTATGGAGGTGGGATTAGGATAGTTATGGATAGATCCCCAATATGGGTTGGTTTATGAAAACATTGTGTCAGAGATTGTTCACTACATGGTATATTGTTTATACATTTCCCATTAATATTATTGGATGGGTTCAGGGGAATAGTGTAAACATGTCTCAAGAGGGAGTTCAATGATGGTGTAGCAACTGATGTAGTTGTTCCCCAGGACCTTGATTTCCCTATTGTTGACCCAACATGCTAATTAATTTATTTTATGGATCAATTGTACACGCATCATATATTATTGAGTCTTCAACTTCCCTTTTGAGTAATCTCCCTATTGTTGTTGGTATATATATATATATATATTATAATTTGACTACGGTACACCTTGATAAGTTTCAAGATACATCTACAATGATAATAATATAGGATACCATCTTTGGTTCCTGAAGACGATTCAATATGTAATGTGGCCTCAGTTCAGGGTCCATGATCTAATCCCCCTCTTCTAGATGAGTAGGATGTTGCACCTCCATATGTTGATATGTAGTTATCCCTAACATAGTAGGTTGAGGACATGCGCAAGATGAGTGAACGCCGTGATTTCTAGTTTTAGAGACTATTGAGGTTCAGTGATGATCTATATCCTCAGGTTAGTATAGGATTGGATATAGTAAGTGGTCTTATTCTTTAGGATTATTCAGAAACTGGAAGATAAGTTGGTGGCTTCAGTATCATTTTTTCCTCAATGATGTTGGGCGTTGGTGGAGTCTGGTTAGTCAGATGCACAATGAGTCGTTACTCTCATTAGGATGACTTCAAGTAGTTTATCCTTGAGGATTAATACCCCTCCTGATTATGCTTCATCCAGATTTAAAAGATTTAAGATCATCAAACAAGAGGGATGATGGTGACTTATTATACATCTAGGTATACAGACCGTACATGCTACTCTCTAAATAAATTATGTGATAACTACTTCCCAGCCCAGATGACTTAGCAGCAACTTTGTAGGGAGATCAATGCCAGCATAGAACCCTTGTGCATTACCACTTATGTCGAGGTACTGGAGTGGGAACTGGGGACACATAAATTTATTTAAGAGGAGTACCAGTTAACTGGAACTGGCATCAAGTGAAGTGGATCTGATACCATCTTCTGAAGATATAATAAATTAGTTGGTAGGGCTTCAACACTGGAGTCCTCCCCATGATCAGGCTTAAGCACATGGTCTGATACAACATAGGGGACTTGGAAAGCCTTGGGAGGTTCGGTGTTATGCTTGTGATGGGATAGGTCTCATGGAATGAGACTGCACGACTAGACAAGTTGAGATTTCCAGGCAGCCCATGTCAGGCTCAAGGAGGTAGCAGTTGGGGCTTTGGGGATTTCCATGCTATGGATGTCTATGATCCTGAAATTCAAGAGATGATAATGGGTATATTCTATGTCATTCCTAGAGTTTTTAGGATAGCTTGGTAGACACTATGAGAAGTACTCTGTACTCTTTTCTTCTTGTTCATGATGCTTTCAGGGTGATGTGGGGGCATTGATGTAACCCTGTGTTAGCGTTCTACGCTGTAGATTCAAATGCATGAGAAATAATGGTATTTTCGCCACCGTGACATGTTTTTCAGATGTGATAACAACCGTGGGGGTGATTCAGTGCTAAAAAAAGTGGGAGTATATAGGTGTGCTGGATGAATCTATCTGAATTGTGTGTTCTGGGAGAGGATGAACAATGGAGTGTCGGAGAAGGTCCATGAATTTCTAGAGTATTTTTTTTGCTTGACCTCCTTTTTCTTGGAATTCCAATAGTGTATGTGGAGGGGTGCCTTGTATGGGGTTACTCTACTTCCAAGAGAGGAAAAGACACATCGGGTATTCCACATGCTTTTCATGTCTAGTTTTTAGGAGTCGTATGAGTCTTCACACCTTCCTTTTCATTTGTACCTTTGTATACGCAATGTTCAAATAAATGTCGTGGAAGTTGGGACCTCATCGACATAATGACATGGCCTACTAAATGGTGATGGTAGAAGTAGTCTATGCCCTAAAAATGTGGAGACACATTATTCTAGGAGGGAACTTTGTGGTTTGTTCAGACTAGCGGAGTCTCATATAAGTTGCCACCAAGAGAGATCTGAATCTAAGGTGGCGATGATGGTGGGAAATTTATGTCAGGTTATGAGTTAGATATAATCTATATGCTAGTAAAGGGAAACATTGTAGAATACACCCTTATTATAATTTCCCAGGATCACCTAATGAGGGATGCTTCATAGAAGTAAGATTCCCTATAACTGACCATGGTGGATCCTGAGGGTGTTGTATCTATTTAATCGAAGGTGTCGAATCTTTTGATTCTATACTGTGTAAGAATGTCTAACTTATGATAAATATACTATGAAATATTACATGACCATAAATCATTAGGTGACTTAACAGATGGACTTTCTATAGGAGTTAACCATGAGACCTTGTCCTAGGTACAAATTGTGATTCTATTCGTGACATGGGATGTAGTGTTTTAGATGGGTAGGTATGTTATCTCCTAAGGTCCATCGAGCCATTTGAGATATTGTAGAAGGTTGGTGAGGTTTCCTATAGCCTTTCACTACCCCCATAACAAAATCAGGTGCATGATGTTTTTCGAAATCTCACAACTAAAGAGATATGTGCATTATCGTATTCACGTAATCAATTGGACTAGACCTTATGAGGATGGATCATCCCATTGGATAACATGTTGTGGTAGCACATAACTGTCTAGGAGAGTTAATGGGTGCATGAGACCTATGTGTGAGCTTAGTATCCTCTGTTGTTTCCATAATATTTTTTTAGGGGTGAAAATATTGAACTTTTAATGATGTAGAGTAATGGTTTTTTTCTTCAAAGAATTTGATATATATATATATATATATATTTCAAGATCTTGTAGTTGAAACAACATGTGATTTTGAGGACTAGTGTGCTCGGAATAATTTTTATAAAAATATTAATTTTTTTCTATCTATGTACATATAGGAAACAATATATCTTCAAAATGGTAACTCAAATCAGAATTTAGAGGCCACCGATAAGTCTAGAGAATGGCGTTTATCTTAGGTGGGACATCTTTTTTTTATGTTGTAATACTATATAAACACAACTGAGGTTTTAACCGTATGTAAAATAATTTAGTTATATTATTTTTTCATAGACATAAATATAAAAAAACAACAAAATGGGGAATCGAATTAAAAATATGATACCATCATTGATTTATTTATGTAGTGTTTTATGTAAGCATTGCATAATGTGAGATGGTACATCATGTTTGGATCCTATGTCCATGGGAAGAGTCCTATAAATAGGTTTTTAAGTATATGATCAAGGGTTTGGATCATTTATTCCCATGGTCTGTAAAGCTCCTCATCTCGATCCAATTGGCGAATTGATGTCAAAATCTTGGTGGATCACAATGAGACTGAAGATCCGAACATATCAGAGTGTGGATAACACAACGAAGGATCAAAATTAAATGTAGCATTCTTCATTCACCTTTAGCATTCTATGATTGAGTTTTTGGTTGTTGTAATTTCTCCTTTATCATTATAGTTTCTTCTTTTGGGTTTGTAAGTGGACAAACTAATGTGGTCAATGACTGATTTGTTTTTGGATCACTCGTTCTTTGTCGTTCTACACCGCTGATCAGTGTTAAATTTCTTCATCATAATACTATTATCCAAAATTTGAGAGAATCATGGTACTATGATGTTTGGTATTTATGGATTCTGGATCTATGATGGTTTTGAGTTTTAGGACTGAAGGAGGTGTAGTGGCAAGAAAAAGTGGCAACTCCATTTCTTCAAGTTGAAAAGTTGAAAAATATTCGACCAGATCATGGGTTTTAATGATCGGGACGCAAGGATCGAAGATCTAGTTTCAGTTCATGTTTTGGAGAACTATAGTGTTCTTTGTAGTCTATGGAAGGGACCACCTTTTGATGGGGGTCAGATGGAAGAATTGTGGAAAATAGATGAATGGAGTGCAAGACATCGATGGTGTAATGGTTGGTGCGGGTGAATCCGGAAGCTAGAAAGGCATATGGGGTGCTAAAACCAAGAGCTGGAAAGGATATGTGTCATGGGATATAGAGGTGGGCCGTTCTGAGGTAGCGTTCTTGTTCGAGATGGCTAGTCGGACCGACCGGAGGGGGACAGAGTAGGCGGACTGGGTTAGGCCTGCTAGGTCTTCAAACCCAGGAACCATCAAGCATTCGTAACATCCAATCTATGTGTCTATTTTACATTATGTCTATGGTAACATGATCTTACTTTAGAGACTGATCTATTGAGACTGGTTTGGATATTTTATGTTTTTCTCTCAGGGATCGGGCCCTCGAAACACTCAAATCATAACAATATATTATTATTATTATTACTTCATTGGCCCGCTATAACTTCTTCATATGATATCAGATCGATGTTCCATCAATGGTTTCATGATCCTGAAATTGAGGTAGAATTTGAAGATTGATTTCATGCACTTAAAATGAAATTCAGGTGCAACCCCATCCAGAGCGGTTTTGTTGTCTCTAATTAAATGTTTCTTTTTCACGGGGTGTTCATTTTGGACTAATGAATAGCTGATATAGAGAATTTTTTGTATGAGTATTACAAGAGTGTGATACATTTGATTTCTTTTGGGATAGAGATGTGGGCCTCATGTGGAACAATCCGTACGTGATGCTGAGAGATGTAGCTTCTTTACTGGGAGTCCGATTTGGGAAAATTAATAGTCCATACATTGTGTTTTTTTAGAAGAATCTTGACGGTGTGATCCATTTGGTTATCTAGGGTTGTCTGATTGGGAAGTCATTAAAGTCACCTTTTCTCACTTTCAAACAAGCAATGTGTATTGTGCACTCATCAGCCTTTTGGTCTGATGTTCCTTGTACTTTGGGATTCCAATGCCATTCCTCGAGGTACTAGAGCAATGTTTTGAACATAAGTTTGTCTAGGTACTCGGTCAGGAAATGTGGTACGGTCATACATCATGTGGGCCCCACATGCATCATGTTACACACTATGAATCTTCTACCCCTCATATCTCTTACATTTTCATTCATATTTTGGCTCAATAGTAACCTATCTGGAGTTTTTTTCATGTATAACGTGATTTTGGTCTCTATAGTGGCTTTTGAGAGACAATGAGAGGTGTTTTGGGCATGATCCTATCCAAGGAAATTCTCAACGATGGTTGTGATCAGGTATAATCACCAGAGGATCCTCTAGAGTTGAACCCCCATCAGTATGGGTGTAATTCCTATATAGTTACTCTTGAGATGAACCCCATACCAGGTATTTGGTCTATCCTTAATGAACGAGAGTGGCACCACCATGTGATACCAAGGCACAAGTACTCGATAGTAGAGTGGAAGCCCCAATTGGGATGGGTTTGGGTCCTCTATAGTTACATTCAGGTGGAATACCCCAATTGTGTAGGAAGTGGGTCTTCGATGACCGATAGTGGAACCCACTTTTGATACCGAGTCATGGTTCATTGTCATTAGAGTGGACCCCCCCCCCCCCCCAATTAGCATGGGCATGGGTCATCTACAATAACTTCTGAATGGAATCCCCTGAATGGGTAGGGAGAGGGTCCTCGATGACATAGAATGGAACCCTCTTGTGTTACCAAGTTGTTGATCCTTTATTCCTACTATTAGAGTTGAACCTCCCTAACACAATAAGTAGATAGTCTCCTATGAAGACTTTCAGAGTGGAACCCCCTCGATGCAATCAGATGTGGGATATCTACTTCGACTTGCCCCATCCAGCAACAGATCAATGATGAGAGGTGCAATGATGTACCATTTGAATCATGGTATAGAGGGAAGTTTTACCCAATAAGATGTGTCCTTATGACATTACCTAAAACCATACATGTGAGATAGATCCACCCAATGCCGATAGTATCAAGGTCTGGTGATTGAGACCCTTCAACTTGCTTATTCAGGGCAGACGTGAGGGATGATAGGAATCATTGATAAATATTTCATGAAATATTGGAGTCTCTTTTCCTATGTTAAGATGTGAGATAAGGATCCTCTTATTCTCTCTCACATAGGATTCTTTGACTGATAATATATATATATGTATATCATATTTTAGTACCCACTCTTTGTGTTTTGGATACACTTTTTCCAGGAGAGAAGAAGACATGCGGGGTAAGACACATGCTTTCTGTGTCTAGCTTCTCGTGTTTGGATGAGTTCGCTCTCCTAATTTGTAGAAAAAGCTAAATGAGGAGTTCATCTTCTCACTATTTTGATATCCTTTTTTGGATGAGTTTCCTTTAACAATCTTTTTTGGTTGAGCGGCACCATTTTATTATACCTTGTCATATCTCCTTCTTACCTCTTCATTGTATATATGACAGATCCCCCTTCACCATTTCAGGGCATCTTATTAAGTATGTTTATACTCATCCTTGCATGGGTATTTTCTTCACGTTTTGTATATTAGGTAGATGATATATATATTGATCATGGAATTATAAATTCCTAGGGATATGGGTTCTTGGACTGTGTATGGTGGTCATAACATGGGATCTAGAAGCATAGATATCTCGACATTTTAACTTTTTTAGTTACTGCTATATTGTGGAAGTTTTCTGGTTTGGCATGTATCTTTCCCATTTTCCCTTTTAGTTTACTTTACAATATGTTTTATGTTTATTAGATCATGAATGCTCTATTTTTTATTTTTTATTTTATATTTTTTTCCATTCCATTCAATCTTTTTCATTGAGTTGGTGGTGTGTGTGTGTGTGTGTCTAGGTACTTATCCAATGTCCTCCAGATTTTTTTCGTGCCTTCGGTGCTTGTTTCCACCCCTGGACTATGGAAGCTATCTTGGGGTAGTTTTGGATCAAGGCCCACTATGGGTCAGGTCATGAAATCTCATTAGTTAATGCTTTGTGGTCAACTATGATAATGAGAGAAAGAGGTATATTCTCTCTTGGATACATTTAAATCTACCACAAAAAAGGTGTGTGATATTCTTTGAGGACTAACAATTTGATATCTCTTATATCCCAGATAAATGTAATTTATTCTCTGAATCAATAATTAATTTTTTGTTAGAAGATAGTTATCTAGTGTACGTTGATATTTGGAGAGTGATATAGAATCTTTTTATGATGCATATCAATGTTTTATATGCTAGTATTAGAGTTTTCCAACATAATATGAATGTGGAATAATCATTTTTATAGTAGGTGTAGTATTTCTAAAAGGGGGACATGAAACTAGAGGTGATTGGGATTACATTATTAATAATGAGGCTCCAAATGGGTAGTCAGTGGATGATCAATATTTAATATGGAATCAATGAAGTTATTTTAATCACTGAGAAGATTCCATATCAATTTCTTACCGCACCCTTGGTAGCTCATCTGGTTTTTCCTAGATGTATCATTCCTTATGGAGTTATTTTTGGAGACCATGGATGAAATATCTATAGATAATATCTTGATGCATTATTTTCTATTTTAGAAGAAGAATACATATCGTCAGGTTTCTAGGGGGTTTAACATTCCATTAGGAAACCCTATGTTATCGTGGGTGGTCATGTTATCAAATTTCATCACCAGGTTTCCTCAATCACATGGAGGTTTTAAAAATAATTTTTTGATTTTTTATTAGGTTATAATTATATCTCATTTTCTAAGGATCATGATGTATGGTGTTGAGGTTTTTTTTAAGAGAAGGAATGAGGATGATATTGTGAACCCTCATTCGGTATCGAGGTCCATATTCATTAATTGTTAGTACAATTTTACATTAAAAAACATAGGAGTACTTATATATAAATTTGGATAACAATAATTACCTAAAAATTCCTTCTCTTATTTAATAGATAGTCAAATACATAGGATAAATCAAATGAAGAAGGATATTTGTGCACTGATATTTTTCATTTTTTACTGAATATTGGGAGTCTAGATACAATTTGTTGGTTTTACTATTATAATAGCTATCACAATTTTTGTAAAATAGATTCATTTAATGTTTTTATGAATGTACATGCATATCTATATTACAGTGGATTTAGGTTGAATTTTAAATATTCAATGTACAATATGTTGTGAAGGGAATGATCTGGATGACGGATTTAAATCAAGGGAGGATAATAATAGTGCTGGAATATCATAATTCTTTTACAAATAAGAGGAGAAGTCCTCTAGATTTTGTGATAAAAAATCGTTTCTTAATGAGTGTTTCCCATTATCATGGAGAGTGTTGGTTTGTATGTGGGTGTAATTCATCTATATAGGAATTTATTCATTTTTTTGAATCACGTTAGTTATGTGTTATATTTTTTTTTTTCAAACATCCCTTGTAGTTGTACTACATACATGATGTTATATATGTTCAAAAACATCATTAATATCATATTGAATAATCCAAAAAAATTTATTGTAGTTTTTTTATAACTAGGATGATTTAAATTGATATGTATGTTGATTTTGATTTTTGACCTTTTTGAGAATTATTTTTGTACGATAAAATTCCTCTAGTTCATATCTTTTAAATTTTTGGTAGTCTGGAGAAAATTATGTCAAAGTTTCATTTATATATTTTCACTTAATTCCATGATCTATTTTAATCGTTGTTTTTCATTCATGATGTGAAGTTTGAATTTTTATTGGTTCAATTATTGTCAATTTTTCCTGGGATTCATTATTATTTTTTGTTGGTGTTGCCTTTTTGAGTGGATTCTTCCAATGAGTATTTTTTTGGTTATTGTGATTTTCTTCATATTTTTTTCATTCTAAAATTGTGTAAACATTTTAGTTGTATTTATTTTATAGTCTTACTCTATCATAGCCTATTAAATTAAGTCATTCTCTGCTCGAGTTTTCCTGATAGTGATAAAAGAAGGTAATTAGAGATAAACATATAATTTCAGCTCAATGCGACGCTTCATAATATTGAATAGGTTTTGTATTCTAAAAGGATGACATAATGAAAGGTAATGTTAGGAAGTCTTGTTTTTCACAAAATGATGATTTGAGTCATGGAATTGTCCTATATTACATCATGGGTTTTAGGCCATGTTAGTTTTCAAACACACAATTTTTTGGATTGAAGCTGTTTTCCGCATTATTTCAAAGAATTTATGGTGTTTGGATCAGTTGGGGAAAGAATAAAGCCCTTAAATTTAGGGGAAACCCTTAGTGAGATATTAAAAATAATATATTTTTCTTTTTTAATAATTTAATGAAGGGTCTTGGAAATATTTTAGATGTTTAAATGGTTCGTATATATTGGTTGATTGTTAATAAGTAAGAGTCTTGGGGTTCTTGGGTTACAATTATTTATAATCATTAAACAGTGTGGGATATTTCATCATTGTGTGGTGGGGGCTTGTTGGGATTGTTTAATTTTTTATGAGACACCAGTACAGCATGAAAACATATACCATGTGCTATTATTGTTTAGTTGTACCAACTATTTGATTGGGATGCTTTATGTTTGTTGAAATGAATACATTCATGGAATGATCATATTGTTTATATTCTAACCTACATTTATTAGATATAATTATTTGGGGGTGAATAAATTTTATATTGGGGTAAACATTTAGATCATTGAGTTATTTTTTTTGACTTATCACAATCCTGGGATGACCATTACAAAAACAATTCTATTTAATAATCTATATTCACTATAAAACACAGTCAAATAACAAATATTCTTCAATCCCTTTACTTATATTAATTTAAAATTAATTAGAGGATCATTTTTTGATCCAATACAAATCTATGGGGATTTGTTCTATTTACCTTTTGATAATCTACCTCCCATTGGTATTGTGTAGTATTTGTTGATTCTTCAGTAAATGAAAGGTATTAATGAAGTCCCCTTCATAATAGTTTATAAATTACATAAATATCATTCATTTCATTAACAGGGTTAATGTTAAGGATTAAAAAAATGATGATATAGATTTTCAATGCTTTCGTTGGGGCACACACCCATTCGTCGAGAACACGCAACTATTTCCCCACATTCATGCTTTCCAGAGGCAGGAGACATCCATTCCTTATTTAGTGAGATTTTTTACTTGATCGATACAAGATGATGGGATATATTTCTATCCTTCTATGGAATCCTCATTGGAAATTTTCTCCTAGTCAGGGTCTCCCTTAATGATTAATACATTGCTCATGGAACTCTTCCCTAGTTCTATATCATCAGTGATGCTATTTGATTATGTTACCACTTTCAGGACATTCTTAGGGGTCATGTAAAGACCCAAAAATCCAGTGGAAATTTTTTTATTAAATACATGTCAATTTTACGAATCCGCAAAAACAGACGGCACATGATTCTAAGGCCCGGTGTGCCCAGAATCAATTTCTGAAGTTTTGTTCAGGTATGTTCAGTAAACGTACAGGTGGGATTTTATATCATTTGAACCAGTGCTTAGAATTGAAATCTGAGGGCACTGAGGAACTCATAGTTTCAGTGATTTCTTATTGTGACCTTCACTGCAGTTGTGTTCTCATGAGAATGGATCTTAGTTTTTGGTGTTTTTAAATAAATTAAATAAAAATAAAGTGATAACTTATTTTTATTTTGTGGTGGTTACAACCTCCAAGAACAGGTTGGGGTGGGGTAAATACACACCATAACCTCCCATGAGAGGTTATGGTGGTGAGGCCCACCCTTACATAACCTCCTATGGGAGGATATCCTTGGTGGGGCCCACCCTATGTTTAAACACTCTTGCTAATTAAATAGGTGGGGACCACACTGGAATTAAAACCCCCCTATAATTCCCTATTGATTAATTAAACACCTCTCGTCATTTAATTGAAACTCTCCACCACCCCTAATTTTTAATTTGAATCAATTCCACCCCATTAAATAAATGAGTTGTCTCATTTAATTAAATAAAACCATTTGTATGGTTGTGCCAACAAATAATACACAACTTCTTCTATTATTTTTAGCTTGGAAACATGGTGGAGCTTGTAGAAACCTTGGAGAAATATCTCTCAATGAAGAATGTGACGAATGCCTCTTCATCGTCCATCAAAGAACAACGAGCACATTCAACGATCTTCAACCGAGACAAAAGAGAAGGAGCCAACTTTGAAAAAGGTTGACGATGCTTCTTCCTCGGTATCCTACGCCGGACTATTTATGACGTCAATGAATCGACGTCCACCATTCTTCTCCATCCACCGTCAATGATCGACAAGAGAGGTAGGGGTTACTGTATGTATGAGTTTTACCCTCCGTTCACCGTCATTCAAATTATGGATTGTGAGCTCTGAATTAATATCAACATATCATGTAGGGCACGGATGACACCAACACGGACCGAATCTCCCACTTTGTTTGTTATCATTTGTTGACGACGGAGGTGGAATAAGGGAAGATGACATCGGGCCAGTCGCGAAGAAACCGGCAGCGCAAGGTCACCGGGTTGCGGGAAGAGAATGTTGTCGTCACACCGTGCAGAGGAGAAGGGGGCCACGGCTAGGTCGGGCCATGGCGGAAGGGCACGACGTCGTCGTGGCCCACGGAGGGGAAGTGTGCCACGGTAGTGGAGCATGGCGACCTTGCACCGTGCGGAGGACGAGGCCGCGACCAGGGCAGGCCGTTGCAGTAGAACAGAAGAGGACGACTGGACCGGCCGCAGGCGGAGTAGAACCAGATGGCTGCTTGGCCAGTTGGAGAAGTAGGGATCTCATGGACATCCAGGCCAAACGGGCCGCTAGCCGGGCCATGCAGGATGCCAACCGGGACACGCGGGCTGCCAAGCCACCCTTGGGCCGGGTTGCCTTCGGGCCCGGCCGCCACCTCAGGTTGGTTCACCCACTTGGGTTGGGCTGCCCCCTCAGCCCAGGCCAGACCCTCAGGCCGGGTCAGACCCATGGACCGGGTCGGACCCCAGTCCAGACACGAACCCATTTGACCCGATTACGCCTTTTCACGCATATCATGGGCTACGAGTGTCTGATCGATGAACCGTCTGCAGCAACAGAAACCTTATAGATAGAAAGAGCTGTTGGAATACCCCACCATAGGTTTGGACATAGTTGTCGTACGACCGGGATGGTTTGAACCTAAAACACAATCAGGCCCCTGGAATAGAAATTCCAATAACTCACAGACTGGGAGTCCAATTGACACGCCATTTCTTGCATTGAGACCCCTATAATGAGGTTGAACTTTGAAATACTTCTAATTGGTACTTTGTGACATTTGGATTATCAACCAAAAGTTCGTGGAGAAGATCCTCCTGGAGACATGCGAGCGGAGTACAGAGACCTAGTATCTAGCTGATATCTAATGACTGGTGACCTTTCGACTTGGAGTGTTTCGACTAGCCTATTGGGGAGCACCTCTGTGTGATGCAGGAGACCCATAGTTTGGAGCACCTCTGTGTGACGCGGAAGACCCACATTGGCGAGTGCCTATGTGTGATGTAGAAAACCCATGGTACTCGACAGGAGGAGTACCACAACAATCCATGATAGTGGGAAGTGTCTCTGTGTAACATGGTAGGCCCACAGTACTCTATATAAGAAGAGTGAACCAACAGTTGTGGTTTCGACAGTTTTAATGGGAGTGTTACTTGTTACCACCCATAGAATAAAGTCTTTGTTTTGAGGTGAGTCAATGACTGTTGTTGTTTCCTCATGATTGAGATGGTTTACCTGATAACTAATGTATATGTATAGTCATATACCAAAATATTGTCTATCCATTGATTTCAAACTCTATGTTTTATCGTTGTTGGATTTTTGTAAGATCGTGAGTGACTTGGGGTCCCTACTAAGTATCGTTATACTCACCCCTGTATGAGCTATGCGTGAACCTCGTTGTGATGGTTGTATATGACAGACAGTGCGGACTGAGGCAGAGAGTATCAGGAAAGGACGGTACCCAGAGGTGGACTACTCAGTGTTACGGTACTCGGATCAGACAGACGGATCTGGAGCGGTGAGGTGGCAATATGTACCTACCAATCTGGTAGAAACCTCAGAGGATGACCATGTAGCTTCTTCACATTTCTTCAGTTGTACTTGATTTCAGTTGTACTTGTACTTTCTTGTTGGTCTTGTATTCCATCTCCTTTTACATTCCAGCTCTTCTCTTGTATTCAGTTTTACTTAGTAATTTTTTTCCAGCTGTGTACTCTATTGTGATTGTTTACTGTTATAAAGGCAATACCATCCCAGTTTAATGATTTAGGCCTTTGGTGCTAGTCTCCATCCCCTGGCCTATGGAAGGCCGGTTTGGGGTAGTAACGATATGAGCCCTAGGGGACGGTTCGGGAAAAATTGGTATCAAAGGAGTCAGGTCTTCTGTAGAACATTGGAATTTGATCATTCTTTTCTATGAAGCAATAGGGTTAAGGGTACTAAGTTTTGTTTTCAGTTTAGGGAGACTAGTGTTGGTATGGGAGGATGATGTATCCGTACACCCAGACCCTAACTACTGAATTCCGACTCAGTGCACGAAAGCACTGATTGCGTGTCTGTTTTCCATTGTGAATTCCATATGTTAGATCAACCAGGTAAACTCGCCAGGTTTAATGTTTTGAATGTGTCACATCTATTTCGTTCAAGATTCCTCCCTACGGAGGCCCAAGAGTAGTACGCACTAACAACCCACAGAGTGACGAGGACTCAGTGAAGGTACCTCTTCTAGTTGACGCACCATCACAGGCACCATCAGTACCACTTACTGTTGGGCCACCGAAGCCACCAGCCCTAGAAGAAGACAATTCATTCTTCTTGAGCGTGTTGCACGAGTTCCAACGCTAGATGCCACACTTTTTCTGGGGAGAGATAGACCCACAGGCAGTTGAGGATTGACTGGAGGATGTGGTGTGAGTCTTCAAGAAAGTAGGGAAACCAGCAGACTATATGGTGATCCTTGCTGCCATCCTCTTCTAGAAAGAAGCAGGAAGATGGTGGAGCCTCATTCTCCGGGTGCATGATGAGATGATGCTACTATAGGTAGAACTCGAGAGCCTGTTCTGGGCAAAGTTTTTCGCAACCACCCTTTGTCTGGTACAGATACATGAGCCACTTCATCGGCATTAGGGCATCATGAGTATAGATTAGTACTCATCAAGTTTCATCGAACTATCGCGCAACTCCATGGATATGTTATGAGGCCCATTCATTATTACCCAGCCCTTCGAGCAGGGGCTTAGGCACGAGATCAGGACTTCAATGATCACACTCAGCATCCCGATGCAGGCAGGGGTTTTAGAAAGAGCCCTCATAGTGTAGAGTTTCTTTGATGAGCAGTCTCCGGCAGTGAGACCCACAACTAGTCTACTTGAAGTTGAGTCTTCTACATATGTCAGTAGACAGATGACACTGAGGTCCAAGAGGACCAGAACCACCGGTGGGAAACTGCTGGACTCAAGATCTATTTTCTGGGGCACGCAATTTGGTGACTTACCTTTTATCGGAAGTTTGTGTTACTCATTCGGCGGGAAGGGTCACATGGATCGTGACTATTCGACCCGCTACTCAGGTGATCAACAGACTATTTATGGACCTCCTAGGCAGAGGTAGAGGTTAGATTGAGGTGGTCCATAGTGAGTAGGAATATGCGGCAGAGGAGATTGTCACGCAGTTGGCGGTGGATGACATTACATGGTGTTTCCACCACCACCACCAGGAGGTCCACCCCGACCGTATGGAGCGGGTGGATTGGGGAGATCTCAGCTATAGGCAATTGAGGCATACAACCATGGAGCTCCGGAGATGATATGTGGTACGATATATGTCTACTCCACCTTTGATGCAGTTCTTATATACAAATCTTCCAGTCACTATTTCATTTCCACTACCCTCGTTTGGAGCTCAGAGATTCCGACGGAGCATTTGGCTCAATCTTTACAGATAGTGACTCCTATGGGAGCGGATTCGATGGCTATGCATTGGTGCCGGCAGTGTGAGCTTACTACAGCAGGCGAGAGCTTCAACTGGGATCTCCTAGTAGTGGCGTCGAGGCCATACGAGATCATCTTGGGTATAGACTGGTTATCTACTGTCCATGAGTATATTTGCAGTATTAGGCGCAATGTACAATGTTTCTTCAGGGATGGGACCTGGTTTACCTTCACCGCCGAGAAGGGAACCATTACAGCACAGGGAAGGCTTACTCGGATGAGGCTGAAGTCGATCACTAATAAGTTGGCTTGCCTTACCCTCGGAGCAGTTGATATGGAGAGTCTGACTTATCCTGTAGTGGTGGACCGGTACTTAGATGTTCTCTCTAACAACATTCCAAGACTACCTCCTCACTGAGATGTGGGATTATACATAGAATTGTACCTCGGGACGACACTGATATCCACTCCAGTATATCGTATGGCTCCCGAAGAGCTTCACCAGCTAAGGGTACATCTAGAAGACTTGTAGGGAACGAGATTCATCCAGCCCAGTGTTTCTCCCTGGGCAGCCTCGATTCTTTTCACCAAGAAGGAAGATAGAAGCATGAAGCTTTGTGTCGACTACCATCACCTGAACCAGGTGACCATAAATGAAAAATACCCACTTCCAAGGATATAAGACCTCTTTTATTAGCTTAAGAGAGATTGGTGGTTCTCGAATATTGTCCTTAGATTAGGCTATCAACAGCTCAATGTTTGAGATGAGGATGTGCAGAAGATGACCTTCAGGTGTCGGTACAACCACTACAACTTTTTGGTTATGCCTTTTTGGAAAAAGCAATTCTCTAGCAGTGTTCATGTGTCTCATGAAGAGGATCTTCTAGCATTACCTCGATCTCTTTGATGTAGTCTTCATTGATGACATTCAGATCTACTCGACTACTGAGGAGGATCATTCCTACCATTTTCAAGTAGTACTGGACAAACTCCGAGAGCACCAACATCATTGTAATCTCTCAAAGTGCTAGTTTTGGAATACAGAGGTTCACTTCTTGGGACATGTCATCTTTGAGGCTGGAGTGGCAATGGATCTAGTGAAGATTGAGGCGGTACTTGCTTGGGACACACCCAAGAGTGTGAAGGAGGTACGAAGTTTCCTTGGCTTGGCTGGATACTACCGGAGATTCATTCCAGACATCACTAGAGTTTCAGACCCACTATTAGCCTTGACGAAGAAGGGGAAAACATTACAATGGAAAGAGAGATGCCAACAGAACATTAAAGAGATGAGGTAGAGGCTGACTATTGCCCCGATTTTGCGGCTTATCGAGGAAGGCATAGGGTACGTAGATTACGGTGACGCATCAGGGACTGGACTTGGGTGTGCCCTGATGCATGAGCGAGTAGTGACCGCATCTGGTTCTCAGCAGCTGAGACATCATGAGCTGAACTATGCTACCCATGACTATGTGTTAGCAGTACGGGTCTTCGCCTTGATGATGTGGTGACACTATCCTATGGGCGAACGTTTTACCGTATACTATGATCACATGAGTCTTAGGTATATTTTCTATTCGAAAGACATGTACCTGATACAACGACGTTGGCTTGAGATCCTCTAGGACTATCACTTTGAGAAAGTCAATACTCATAGGAAGGGGAACGTTGTTGTGGATGCGCTCAGTAGGAGTACTGGTATTCAGCTGCTAGGAGAGGTGACAGAGAAGATGACTACCTTATAGATATCCTTTTTGGATAGGGATGGGGAAGCATTCCTATAGTCTCTTATAGTCACTCCCCCTCTTCTTCGGCGAGTCAGGGAGGCACAACATGGAGACGCTGATTATGAGATGTGACGTGCTCAAATATCCACAGTGCAGGAACCTGATGGATTTTTTGAAGGTGGAGAGCACATGATCATCTCTAGAGGATGTACCATGGTACCAGAAGCACTTCCGGAGGAAGTGATGAGGGATTTCCACACATCTCCTCTATATTTTCATCAAGGAATGGCAAAGACGTATCAAGACCTCAGACGACAGCACTGGTGGCCTGGAATGAAGAAGGAAGTAGCGAATTTTGTCTCACGATGCCTCACTTTTCAGCAAGTGAAGGCAGAGCACCAGGTACCATCAGGCTTGGTTTAGCCCATAGAGGACCCAAAGTAGATGTTGGATGGGACATCCATGGACATTGTGATGGGTCTTCCATGTAAATTCAGGGGTCATGACACAATTAGGGTGATCATCGACCAACTCACTAAGTCATCCCACTTCCTACCGATCAGAGAGAAGGGCTCAGTAGAGATCTCGGTATGCCTCTATGTCCAAGAGATTGTGCATTCTAATGGATTACCAACTTCTTCGACAGTGACGCACGATTCACTTCTCGGCTATGGAAGGGGTTGCAAGAGGCTTTCGGGACACAACTTAGCTTGAGAACCTCCTTCCATCCTCAGACAGATGGTTAAAAATATGGGACCATTCAGACCCTTGGGACATGCTACATGCATGCGTCCTAGACTTCGGTTGCAGTTGGGAGGATCAATTTCCTTTGTTGGAGTTTTCCTCCAACAACAACTATCACTCCACCATCGGTATGGAACCTTTCGAGGCGTTGTACGGATTACATTGCAGATCGCCACTCTGTTGGACAGACCCCGGGGAGTCAGCACTAGTGGGACCAAATATGGTATGGGCTACCACAAAGATGGTGCAAATCATCCAAGAGCAGATGAAGACTGCACAGAGCAGGCAGAAGGTGTATGCTGACAGGAGGCGGAGACCTCTCGAGATCCAGGATGGCCACCATGTCTTTCTACGGGTCTCGCCTCGATGAGGTCTATGGAGACTTGGTCATGGCGTCAAGCTATCTTCGAGATTCATTTGACCTTTCCAGGTCCTCAGCAGAGTAGGTGAGGTGGATTACCGCTTAGCTCTTCCAGCTCAATTTCACCGGGTGCACGAAGTCTTCCATGTATATCATCTGAGTAGATACGTGCACGACCCACCCCACATCATCGAGCAAGGGGAGCTGGACATCAATTATGGGGAGACATTCATGTAGGTTCCAGTGGAGATTGAGGATCGAAATGAGCTGGTCCTACGTGGATGGTTGATACCTCTGGTGCACATATGCTGGTAGCAAGAGAACCTCGAGAAAAGCCCATTGGAGCGGGAGGCCCAGATGCATGCTCAGTACCCTCATTTATTCCCTTAGTTTGTGTTGTAGCTTATTGAGATTTAAATCCCTCAGGTGGGGAGGATGTAAAGACCTGGAAATCCCATGGATATTTTTTCATAAATACATGGGAATTTTTCGAGTCCGCGAAAACTGATGGCACATGATTCTGAGGCCCGGTGTGCCCGAAATCAACTTCTGATGTTTTCTTCGGGTACGTTCAGTAAACATACATGCATTATTTTATATCTTTTGAACCAATGCTAATAAATTATATCTAAGGGCACTGATGAAATCACAGTGTAAATGATTTCTTAGTGAGACCTTCACTTCAGTTGTGTTCTAACGAGAATGGATGTTTGTTTTTAGGGAGTTTAAATAAAATAAATAAAAATAATGTGATATCTTTTTTTTATTTTGTGGTGGTTAAAACCTCCAAGCGGAGGTTATGGGTGGGGGAAACAACACCATAACCTCCCATTAGAGGTTATGGTGGTGGGGCCCACCTGCACATAACCTCCCTTGGGAGGATATCCTTTGTGGGGCACGTCCGAAGTTTAAACACTCTTGTTAATTAAAGAAGTGGGGACCACATGGGCTTTAAAACCCCTTTAATTCCCCATTGATTAATTAAACACCTCTCTTCATTTAATTGAAACTCTCCACCACCCCTAATTTCAAATTTGAATAAATTCCACCCCATTAATTAAATTAGTTGTCTAATTTAATTAAAAAGAACCCTTTGTATTGTTGTGCCAAAAAATAATAGACAACTTCTTCTATTATTTTTGGCTTTGAAACTTGGTGGAGCTTGAAGATCCCTTGGAGAAGAATCTCTCAACGAAGAACAATAAGAAATCATCTTCATCGCCACCGAAGAACGACATTCACTTTCTTCGATCTTCGATTGAGCCAGAAAAAAAGGAGCCAACCGTGAAGAACACCGACGATGCTTCTTCCTTGGTCTCCTACCCTGGATGCTTTCCAAAGTGAAAAAATAAACATCCTCCATTCCTCTTTTTCCACCATCAATGATCGACATGTGAGGTAGGGGTTTTTGTATGTATGAGTTTTACCCTCCGTTCATCGTCGTTCAAATTAGGGATTGTGAACATCCGATTGATATCAACATAATGTGGATGGCTCGGACCACATGAAAACGGCCCAAACCTCCACCTTTTTATGTTCTCTCTTGTTGACGACGAAGGCGGAACAACGGAGGCTGACGTCGGGCTGGCCGTGAAGAAACTGGCGTCGCAAGGCCACCGGGATGCCGGGAAAGCACGGCGTCGTCATGCTGTGTGAAGGAAAAGGGGGTTGCGGCCAGGCCGAGCTATGGAAGAAGGGCTCGGTGTTGTCACACCGCATGGAGGGGAAGCGTTTCATGACCAGGGAGGGCAGTGGAGGTGGAGAACGACATCGTCACTCCGCGCAGAGGAGGACGCCCCGGCCAGGGTGGGCCGCGACGGATGAACAGAGGCGGCCGGCTTGGCCAGTCGCCGAAGGAGCAGAACCAGCTAGCCACTTGGCCAGCCAGACAAGGATGGAACCCCCTGTGTCCCATAGGATACCAAACTAGTAGGACGCTAGGCCAGCCGGACAAGGTGGGACCCCCCATGTCCCGTGGGAAACCGAACTGTCGCCTAGTGCCAGTTCCGATCGGAAACCGGGTGGCGAGGAACCGCCCCCCCCCCCCCCCCCAAGTGTGGCCAGCCATGCCACATGGGCCACCATCTAGGCAGGCCACATAGGCCATCATCCATTCCATGCGGGCTACATCTGGGCCACGCAGGCCGCCATCCAGGCCACGCGGGCTGCCAACGAAGCCACGCGGGCCGCCCAGCCACCCCTTGGGCCGGGCCGCCCTTGGGACGGGCCGCCTTCTGGCCAGGCCACCCCCTCAGGTCAGGCCACCCACATGGGCCGGGCCACCCCCTCTGGTCGGGCAGGACCCTCAGGCCGGGTCGGACCCGCAGATAGGGTCGGTCCCCGGTCCAGACTCGGACCTATTTGACTCGATTACACCTTTTCACCCGTATTGTGGGCTATGTGTGTCTGATCGACGAACCGTGTACGGTGATGGAAGGATTAGAGAGAGACAGTTATATTCAAATACCCCACCTATGGTTTGGACACAGTTGGGGTATGTTCGGATTGGTTTGAACCTAAAATCTAGCTGGGCCCCTCGAACAGAAATGCTAATAACTCTCAGATCGGACGTTCGATTAACGCGTAGTCTTTGGCATTGGGACCCCTATGCTGAGGGGGAAATTTACGATACTTCTTATTAGGACATCATGACAGTTGGAGTATCATCCAGTAGCTCATGGATCAGGTCCTCCTTGAGACGAGCTAGCAGAGTACAGAGACCTAGTAGTTAGCTGATACCTGACCACTGCTGACCTTTCAACTCGGAGTGTTTCGACTAGCCCACTGGGGAGCGCCTTTGTGTGACGCAGTAGACACACAGTGGGGAGCACCTCTGTGCGATGCGGCAGACCCACTGTACTCAACAGGAGGAGTACCTCAATAGGCTACGAGGGGGAGCGCCTTTGTGTGACGTGGCAGACCCATAGTTGGGAGCACCACTGTGTGATGCAACAGACCCATGGTACTGGATAGGAAGAGTACCACTAAAGATCAGGATAGTGGGAAGTGACTCTATGTGACACAACAGGCCCACAATACTCTATAGAGGAAGAGTTCACCAGTATCCGAGGATTCGACAGTTTGACTATGAGTGTAACTTGTTACCACCCCTAGAATAAAATCTTGGTTTTGAGATGAGTCATTGACTTTTGTTTTTTCCTCATGATTGAGATGGGTTATTTGATAACATAGATATATGTATGGGCATATACCTAAGTATTGGATATCTGTTGATTTCATACTCCATGGTTTATCCTAGTTTGATTTTGTGAGACCTTGAGGGTCTTAGGGTCTTTACTGTGTATCATTATACTCACACCTACATTGTATATGCCCGCACCTCATGGTGTTGGTTGGAGAAGACGGACAACGCTGACTGAGGCAGAGAGTAGCAGGACTGGATGGTAACCGGAGGTGGACCACTCGGTGTGATGGTACACAGTGAAGAAGGACGGATGTTGAGTGCTGAGAAGGCCATCTGTACCTACCCTTCAGGGTGGAACCCTAGATGATGACCTAGTAGCTGCTTTACATTTCTTCAGTTGTACTTGCATTCAGTAGTAATTGTACTATCCTGTTGGGCTTGTATTCCGGATCATTTTACATTCCATCACTTCCCAATTTAGGGATTTACGCCTTTGGTGCAAGTCGCCATCCCCTAGCCTATGGAAGGCAGGCTTGGGGTAGTCACGAAACAGGCCCCTGGGGACGGGCCATGACATGTCAAGTCTAGGAAGCAACCCTCTATTGGGGGATTAGTCATGTTGGACATTTCTAGCACGTCTAGATGCTGAATCATCTATGCTCCTATGTTTCTTCCCCTTACGATAGGGCTTAATGAGGGATCAGAATCCCGAGGAATCCCACCAAAAGAGTGGGGAATTATATTCCATAGGAATTTCCCTACGATTTTCTTTAGCTTCCATGTTAACATAGGGTATGTTGAGAGTTTAGCATATAATGGAGACACATCAGACTGATCAGAACATTGATATGAGTGAATCAGATGGGTACATCCCCAAGAGGGAGAACCTGAGGGATTTACTGGACAAGCGAATCAAGACGTCTAGTGAAGACAGATCCAAGGATTCTAGGATCCCTATACGGGGGATGCCAAGGATTACCATTGGTTGGTATTGAACCTTAGGGATGTTCCTGTATACACCGTGGAGCTGACAGGGTCAAAAACCCACATAGTTCAAACCGTTGAATCATGGGATCAAGGTATACACAATGGACAATGTCCCAATGATATGTTACTGCTTACGAATGGGTAGTGGCCCATCACAAGATGGAAACTATTGGTTTGATTGTTATGGATATTTTGGGTCTAATGAATTGGTTGTTTCCCACATGAAGGGAATGATCTCACTGGGATGTGGTGGCTTGGGTAAGAATCGGGATGGATGATTGATGGTTGTATGAGGTGGATGAGAAGAATGGGATGGAACTGACATGAAGATGATGGTGATGATGGTATTGAACCTTGGAAATGATTCCTACATATACCCTTGGTGAGAATCAAATTCCACGTAGTCCAGTTAGTGGTGGGACACCTAAGGAGGTGGATAGTGAGAATGGACACATGGATGGGACCCAACGAATGTGGAACTCCCCCTGAGTTGGGGAATGATCTTCCCAAAACACAAAAGGCTTGAATAATAGACCATTATGATGCATGGATGATGGATTTCATCCTTAGGGTGGTTTCTTATATATCCCCATGGTATGGAATCAATGCCCATGTTGTTTTGGATTGGGTAACAACACCTAGGTGTACACAAAGGACAACGTCCCGACAACATGCTAAGGCTTACGTATGGATAGCGGCCCATGAGTTGGTATGATTCCATTAAGGGTCAGACCATGGATGTTAGTCCCAGCAATGGTGACACAGATGTTTACTAGTGTTTGGGGTTGAACCTTAGGGAGGCATTTTGTGTATCTTGTCTAGTAGATAAGGATCAAAACCCATGTAGGTCAAAGGGGTAATGTATAGTGTCATGCGCGGTGAAAAATGGGGATACAACTTAACATCTTGAGAGACAAGGGTGAACGAACGTGAAATGGTCAGGACCGATTGGTAATGTGATGGAACCATAGGGAGGATTCCTATTTACCTTGATCAAAAAGGGAAAGGATCAAATTCCATGTAGTTTGGTGGTATGGTATGGGGAATATACACTATGGTGGCCACGTTGGGGTGTCATGGTCAATTCACACTCTAAGACCCTGTGAGTCATGTTCGGTGTGAGAAACAAGAGGCAGAAATGACCAAATGATCTCATCATGAATGGTTTGTTTGTAAAACATGAAGTGGGGCTCATGCATGGCTAGTGGCCCAAAGAGGAAGAAGGGGATTATGCTTAGTTGTAGCCTGGGGAGATGGAGAGTGGGACTTTCTCCAAGATGGAGGCCCAATTGCGATAAAAAAGATAGAGAGAGGAACATGATATTAAGTCCCATGTGACCATCTCTCCTATGGTCCTTGTGCACGAATGAAGAGTGGAGCTGAATGGGTGCTACCTCTTATAATAATTTATATGGGAATACACAAGGATGGTTGGCCTCCCCTGTGGATAGGTGTGATTCCACGCATAGAGGATCTCTTTCCATGTGATGAAGATCTCACTCTCGCGGAGATGAGTCGGAATGAAAAATGTCTGAGGTGGGGAACCCATGTATATTGCATGGGGTATGGTTATCATTTAACATCACTTGTGGAGGATGATGATTCTTTGGAGTTTACAATATCGCATCTCATATGACAAGAATAATTTGTGGATACCCAATATGCGATGGGTTTTCTCAACAGTTCCCATGCATGGACCTATCCAAAATTCGGCACCAAAAAATCCATCCTCCCTTAGAAATAGAGTTGAAAGGGGACACAAAGGTCAGATTTTGAGGGCCACGCCGAAAATTAGAGTATCTCAATGTTAGTGTGCACATAAATGGCCCTTCGGTGCACAAACCACTTAGGCCTACTAAAAATTGTCGTTCCATGCCTACAAATTCACTAAGGGTCCCCCCTTGGAACATACTATGACATTTCTGTACAATAGGTGCTTTATTTCTCGTGCTCGAAAATGTTTCATTTCTATTCGCAAGTTCTCATAGTTAATGTGAGTTTTGTGTGCACTCCGAGTCTATTTTAGGCCACCATCCAATCATGTGTGCACCCGATGTAGTTGTATTCTTTCGCATAATATGTTTTCTTGCACGCCGACCCACATTCATTCCATCACATCCATTTGTGAATTTTAAAACCAAACTGAAATGGCTTCCCAATAGACTAACGCGAAGTGGGAGGCTACCGTAGCTGGAAGGCAGTCTTAGATGATCACAAACACTCATATTATTCACAAAATAAGAGTCATGTATGATAATCAAATTCTTTTTGGAATGAAGACGACAAATAATATGGATTATGTCCTAAGTGATTGTCTGTCTGTATGGAATTTTAATATTTTGGAGGAGGTGTTGATGCTCGGCTTTGATACTGATATGCCATAGGGAAGATAGACTTTCAAAGTTTAATATCACGAACAACGATCATCCTTCCTGGGAGATAGAGAACACATCCATCGACATCCGGAATCCAAAGACCTGGAATATTGTATGAAGAAATCCAGTTCCAATGGAATCTCTATATCAATATGAGAGAACCTTAAGAAGTAGCATTATCGATGATATAAAAGGTTTGAAAAAAATTAGACTTTAGGTCTGGGGGAAATTTCACGAGTGAATGGGCATGGGAGTACATCGTACGCTGGACATGCGAGGAGTTCGGGGGAGAGCAGCTGTTTACTGGGATTTTGATGTAGCGCAGAAATCACATTTTCACTTCAACCATCAGAAGAACCCAGTACCATAACTGTTTATCATGTGGTCTCCTAACACCAATACCTGCCACCTTCACCATAGGGAGGTTGAAATCATTTTGTGGGATTTCCATTACATTTTTGGAATTCCCTTGGAGGGGTACCAATATTATGAGTGTCTCCCAACAGAGAATGTATAGGGGGATATGACACACACCCTTATTAAAACATGGAATCTAATGGAACTGCCTTAGGAGAAGTTGTCAATTAAGTACCTCCTAATGTCTATATCTTATTCTGGGAGGTTTATGGTATTTCTAACATAATACATGGCGGTGAAGAGGTTTGGGTGAGGAATGTAGTGCTCGATCACATCACAAAGGGTAAATGTGGGATCATACTAGATGGTTCTAGAAGAAGGTGAGTACCGATCTTGGGGATTCATCATAAATTATTTCCAGGACATAAACGTATGATATAATAGGTTCCTTGCTGCATTTCTGATCTAGTGGTTACTTCCATTTAGGAACACACGGATGTGGGTCTTCCCAACAATGCTTGTGATGGCTGGAATCTTAGAGGAGAAGAAAAAGGTTAATCGGGGGTGCCCGTACTAGCTAGGCTATATAGCATTCTGGGAAGCATATTGAGGGGAAGCACGCCCAGAAGGATATGTGGGCCATTCCAAAACCTCTATGGTTGGGTTTCAGCTCCCGGTAGTGTGTATGACTTCTCATATTCTATTTCCCTCTAGGTGGTGGTATGTGACCATCCCTCCTAAATATCCTCAGAATCCGGCAGCTGACACATAGAGGGGACGAGATCAAGCATATGATTGGAAGTGATACCAACATTGAAATTAATCAATTTCTCACCAAATATGGTTAGATGTTAGATAATTTGCGAGGTACATTAGATAAGAGGGGGTACTTTAAAAGCATAAGGGTCAGTTTGCTGATATCCCAGATCAATTGAAAAATCTTCTGTGAACCGTATGTGCCGAAAAGGTTTTCCAGGCAATTCGGGTCCATGCAGGGGATGCCGAAGAAAGTAAGTATAGTGTTTCGGGATGAGAGATACACTTTCATTCATTGAAAATAGTGTCTCATGTTATCAACATCAAACTCGGTTTAAGTCATCACCCTCCCCTTTCCGACATCATTTATTTTCTATCAACGGAGTATGCTGATCATTGGACAAAAACATATCGAGAGGTGATTCATTGGAAGGAAATCCAGAAAATGAATGTAGCGGGTGAGGAGGAATAATAGGTTCCTATAGAAATATGATACAATTAATAGACTAGGCGGTAAGAATGTTATTGGTTGGAACTTCATCGGTGGGAGTTCATGGTGAGGATGCACCTTCGCTTCTAAAGAGGGGTGATCCCATGGGCAACCTCATGGGCCATCTTGGTAACTCCCTGGGAAAAAACTAAGGCATCTCATAAATTTGACCACCTACAAAATGTTCCATTATCAATGGTCTTCTAGGAGGACACTGCAAAAAATATATTTCCACCGAAGAGCTTGGGAGGAGATTGGTGCGTATCGAGCTCGACTTACCAGACATAGGGCGCATCCTGATGGCAGATAGGGTAAAATTCCATCCCCATCATTAATACCTAACAACCATGTATATGCACCCAATCCAATGAGGGTAGTATGAGGCGCCACATCTCCTGGTGAACGTGATTCTTGTCTAGTAACATGACCCAAAAAAGATGACGTTCGAAGATTAAGAAGACAAGGAAGAAGAAGAGGAAGGGAAAGAAGGGGAGGAAGAAGATGAATAAGATGTAGCGGAAGAGGGGGAATATAAAGAGAGAGAATAGGAGGAAGGCATTGATTATCTCCAAGTTTTTCGACACATTGAAACGTTTCATTCCAGGGAAGACCATGTGAGAGTGGAAAAATTATATGCTCTGTCACAAAATTAGCAGAAGAGCTCGTGGTGAGTTATTAATTCTTGTCACAACTGGCCTTTCCCTTTTCAAAACATGATTCCACTAACCAAATTCTATCCTAGTTATGAACATATTGGTGATGGTTTCCAAGTATCCTTTCCTATTGGGGATTAATATGTACCCATGGACGTGGAAGAACCTCCTCAAGAACCTATATTTTGGATCGAGCAAGGTAGGGAATTGGCCACAGTTTAAGTGGGAAGTGATGAACTAGAAGGCCGGGATTAAATTTACACCATTGAGTCTCAAGTTATTAATATAATATAGAGGGACCTAGTGCCATTGATCAAGTTATCTTGAGTCGAGGGATATCTTGTGGTGGTGGCTCCCACCATGACGAAGGCAGTGGATACCACTGCGCTTTCCTCTTATAATACATTAAATTTTTCGGCACTCATATGTTATTTGGAAACTCAACTGAAGAATATATTGATTCAAAATTTAGTGATCACAAGTCTAGAGTCTCAGAAAAATGTCGAGTCTATAAGGTCTTCAAGACCCTTACCAGTGATTTCCCCATCTCTTTCAGAGCCAACTGTTCAAGATGTCCCTACTCTTGTACATGGTGAGCCACAAGCTCCAATCATGGGTGACAATGATGTCAGGTTTGAGCACCAAGTTGGTGAGGGTGATGTCGCTAAAGGGAATAGAATTCTAGAAGAGTACTATTCCTCTGAAGTCCCAGATACTTTTACTGAGTATAGTAATGCTTACCCTAGGGGAGATGGATGACTCTAATCAAACACGATGGGGGAGAGTCCTATGACATGGCACAAGGTAGGGATGTGAATCAAACACTTTTTCAGTTAGTCACAAGAATAATGTATGAGCTGGATGAGTCACTTCCCACCTAGATATTCTTTATTTGTGCTAGATGGGTGGATGCACACCATCATCATATAATGACCCTTGATTATATGGATGAAAAAATACGTGAGGGTAGCCATAACTCCGATATTACATGGTATCAGATAGATTCATAGAATACCCAGAAGTTCCATAAAGCTAATAAAGTCATTTTACTCCTTGAAGAACAAGAAAACAAAGGATCTTCATTTATTATGAGCCATTCTAAACTCATTTAACAGTTGAGGGACTTGTTGGATGATTCCCAAGAGAAGGTAGTGCGGGAGAATCACCAAATGATGGAACTCCAGGATAATTTGGTTCAAGTCCAAGCCTCATATAATGAGTTACTATCTACATCCATTAATAAAGATATGGATCTCAAGGAGAGGGAAGAATCCATGGAGTCTACGAACCAAAAGGTGGAAGCACTAAAGAAATCCATCGATGGTGCTGATCTGTAAGGCCCCTTTTTGGCCGAATTCATAAACCTATATCTCTTTTATTAATTCTAAACTATGTAAATGGAATTATTATATTCTTTATTGTTTATTTTAGTGAATTATGACCATAAATGTTATGTAATTAATGATCCATCCCTAAGATCATGTGGGTCTTGCTCAGTGTGAGAAACAATAGAAGACTACGTAATTTGTCACATTGTGTATGAGAGTGTCGGAAAAAAATTAATAAACATGTTTTCTAGATGAGAAATCAAAGTTTATGAAATGGTAAGGGGATTCTTGACTTGGTAATAGGTTCCTGTAAAAAAAATAATTTCTTCATCACAGAAGTGCTCTAGTACATGAGTAGAATAATGTAATGGGTGTTGGAATCAATTTGAACTGAGGGAAGTGCAATGTGTGAATAATGATACCGAAAATTTGTAACACTGTTGGGGTGGAATGACAATGAATAATAATTATTAACTATGATAAAAACACAATATTCTTATTGTGTTATCCTAAAATGGGGACAAAAAATGAGGGTTGATCACTTACCATGTTTTAAACATGGGGTCTGGCATGAAATTTTATTCATAGTCTTCTGGAACATTGGCCCTGTATAGTAGGTGAGCCGTAGGCTGACCATCCAAACTATTTAGGGGATCCATTATACATAAAATAGGATTAGATTCCACATAAAGGTCGTGTTAATCATGTAGGATGGAGTGATGGGTTGTTCAAGTGGTGTCCCACACTTTTGAAATTACGCCACCATAACAAAAACACAATAGGTGATTGGATGAGTCTGATTAGGGATGGAACTCATTTCCTGAAAGGATCTCTCTAGTGAGAACCTAGAGTGGCCTACAGTTATACATCATCCCACTAATGAAGATATGTATTTTAACATCGTACATAAAGGATGGTGTTACCCAGATGAGAAATGTGTGGTGCGGTACATATCCCAACATGAAGGAGGATCATAAGTGTCCACACCACACCTTGTGTTCCTAGTGGGGGTCTTTATACCATACAACAGAGGTGGCCTAACATGGTCTTGGACCCGAGGGAAAGTGCATAGGCATTCCTATGTACCCCATTATGATGGGAATCTAGAGACACATAGTTTTGAGAGTCTAGTTTAGTGTCATGCCGGATGAGGGGAATGTGTGGTTTCGCTGTAGCAGTACACATCCTCCAAAAACCACAAAGAACTCCCGAGTCATGCTCGATGTGTAAAATAAGGAGCAGTAAAGGGATTTTCCTGGAAAGGGAGGCACAGATTAGGGGAAATGATATTCATGGTGAAAGACATCCCAATAATACCAATCATCCAACATAACGTACATAGATTCGTAAGGGGGTAAACCCAAGTGTGTTGGAATTCCACTTCAACATAAGTTAGTGGAATGATGTGAGTCATGGAGCCCGAGATATGTATCTCAATAATGGAGGCATGATGATGGAGGATAACTATTGTCCTAGTTCGAAACACAACATCTGTTTCACATTATCCTCGAGTGGGGATAAACAAATGAAGGTCTTCACCTGACCATGTTCGAAACACAGGACCAGTCACAAAATGTTGTATGAGGTTTTCTTAGATGTTGGTCCAAATGGTAGGTGAGCTAATGTGGCATGAGACCAATCTGTAAAGGGGGTTGATATATACATGGAAGAAGATGATGATAAAAATAAAGGGAACATGAATCATGAATACTAAATGAGAGAATTTCCAAATGGAATTCACAATATTTGGCTCTACGCCAAAAACATTTGAGTATGCCAATGCGACGTGCCAGATAGAGGGGAAAAAATGGTGTGGTTTTTGAAAAACCTGACATGAATATGGATATTATTATTCCATACTATACCATGTTCTCTCAGGAAAAACCATAGGTTTGGGAACCAATGGAGGAATTTGGGCTGGGCCCGAGATGAATTGTTTGGGAATTCCTATTTACCATGGGGATGGTAATCAAGCCAAACATTTTTATAGATTGATTTATGCAGTTTATCATCTTACGACAGGGACATAAGAAAATGGAAGGATGATCCCAAAAAGTAAATACATGGCATGGATATCCTAAACCTGGTGTGAATGAGGACTTACGAGTTCCTCACCACAACACATGCTTTCAATGGAGTCTAGACCAAGGGGGCAGAAATAGTGTTGGATTTGAGATACCTTGTGCTAGACCCAAAGGGGAAATGTCTAGGGGATACAACATATCCATTAGGATATGAATTAATACATACATAGTTCTAGAATACAGCATTGTAGGGTACCAATTCTAGGCGACATACTGTCATCCAGGTCTGGATTATGGACCAAATGAAGCCGCATATGATGGATCTTGTTGGTTCTTTAGGGGGAATGTATTTTTTTTGAAGCAAAAAAACTAGTATGAGGAGTTCAGATTTAGATAAAGGAAAAAATTAATATGTAGGCCTTGAAAAATGGAACGTTGGTTGACAGATACCAAATATGATGTCCCCTCGAGGAAGGATACCCCAATTCATTGTCATTTTCCATCATGCGGCCAGGATGATAGTGCTACAGTTTAAGTTGTACGGTCAGACCATCCCATGAATTTTAACATAATGGATTAAATAAAAAATAATTTAAAGTCAATTGGGACCAGGCGGTATAGTTTAATTTCATATAACTTAGATTCCCATATAAGAATAAGGTTCTATAGGGAATTCGCAAGGGGTGGTAAATCATACCTGATGCAAATAAGGACATCAGTTCACACCACATCATGTGCCACATTGGAGGGGAAAACCTCAGGCCAAGGGTCTATAAAATATAAGAGGTTTTGGGGCTAGACCCGAAGATGAAATGTCTGGGCATTCCTATGTATCAAATGAGGATGGTAATCAAGCCATGCATAATTCTGGAAGATGTTGTGTGGTTTAATGTCATGTGTCAAGGATGGGGATACAAGGGACTATCTCATAAAGATGGAATATGTGGTTTGGTAATTATTGACTTGATGTGAATTCGTACATAAGTCTGCATGTTTTATATAACAGAATCCTATAAGGTTCAGGGCCTAAAGACCAAACAAAAGTGATAATTAGTGGAGGTTAATCTGGACCAAAAGACGAATTGTCTAGTAATTATTCGGTATCCCATGAAGATGGGAATAAATACATACACAGTTCAAGAAAATGTCATTCATTTTCTCATAATGAGATAAGGACGAGGGAAGATCTTAATTTATGGTAACAGATATTAGACCAAATGCAATGAGATTATTCCAAGAATTCTTAACCCCTAGCCAAATCCCTAAGCCCACGTAAGCTATTCTCAATGTGGGAAACAATGGAGGAGAAGATCTTCACATGATATGGAATAAATGGAAAGGGGAAATGGAGTAGAGCCTCAAATGACACCACACTATTGATTTTTCCTCTTAACACCAAAACACACACCGAGGGATAGGACTAAGAGGGTAGAAATCTGACTTGAAAATTATGCAGTGGAAAGAGATGTGAATCAAAAAAATAGTATTTAATGATTATCAGGGCTAGAATAACGATGGAGGATTACTTTTGACAATATTCAAAACATAGAATCCAAACTGTTTAACCTGATGTTGGAACAATAAAATGAGCATCGATCACTCACCATATTCGCAATGTCGTAGTTGTGTCAAATTTTCATTAAAAATTCTTGGGGGGGGGGGGTTGTCCCAAAAAGGTAGGAGATAAATGAGGCCTAACATCCATTCCATTCGGGAGACCTTTTGGATGTGAAAGATGTTGAAAACCCCAATATAGGTAAACATGAATCATGGATGTGGATGAAAACATGTCCATATAAAACCCAACACTGTAGGTCCCACATCATTGTGAAACTAGGCACATTGGAGAACTGTCAAAGAGGGTTGAAGGGACCAATTTGATAGAAAATGACTACAGAAAATGATTGGATGAAAGGGGAATGGATATCTATCAAGGGATAGGTATGTATTTTGGCAATTACCAAATTTATTAGAATAAGGACACAATCATGCACCACACCACAAACCCCCCACAAAGGACATAGGGTGAGTGTCCTGATGGAAGAGAAGGTTTCTATGAAATAGGTATGGGCCCGAAGATGAAATATTTGGGTGTTTTTACATATACCATGATGTTTAGTATCATGAAATGTGTAGTTTTATAATTGTTGTGCAGCTTAACATCATGCGATAAGGATGGCATGAACAAGAGTCTCAAAGGGGAATTTGTATGGCATTGTGAAAACCCCAACATGAAGGAGTACATAAGTCCTCATACACCACACCCTTCATATTTCCTAGAGAAACCATAGGATTAGTGGTAGATAAAAAGAATAGATGAAAAAAGGATGGACCCGAAGAAAATTATATTCGGGTGTCCCTACGTATCCCATGAGGATGGGAATTGAGCTGTATGTATTTGTTAGAAGTGTCTTGCAGTTCAACATCATGTGAAAATGATGAGGGGAATGTGAATATTGAAGTGGAATGTGTATGGAATGGTGAATAACTTGACATGAATGAGTACATATGTATACATACACCACACCATTCATATTTCTAGGATAGAACTGAAGCCGAGTGGCCAAGAAAAAGAATAGATGATCCCAGGCCAGAACTGATGAAAAATAAAATGTTTGGGTGTCCCTACGTATCCCTTGAGGATGGGAATCAAGAAGTATGTAGATATGGAATGTGTCGTGTAGTTTAATGTCATGTGGCAAGAACATGGAAGATCTCAGTTTATGGTCATGGTGCTTGGACCGCAGATGCCCAGTTTAATGTTCTGTGGGTGGGACAAAAGGGAGAAAAAATTGAACCATCATGCCTGTCAATTTGGAGACTATGTAATGGAAATAATGATTGAGGATAACTGCTGACCATGTTCATAACATAGTATCCCTCTCATGGGACCTAGAATTGGATCATAAAATTAAGCATCAACCGTTGACCATATTGACAACACGGGACTTGTGTCAAATTTTCATAAAGGATTCTCTAGGGTGTTGGCACTAAATGGTAGGTGAGTCATTGTGGAATGAGACATCCCCATTAGTGGGGATCATTTCGGATGTGAAAGATGATGAAAACCCAAACGGGGGGATACATGATGTGTGGTGGTACCTGTGATGTTTAATGTCTTGCGGTAAGGATGATGGGTAAAGTATGGTTGTCTCAAGGAGATGTTTGTGGGGTGGAAAAAACATCCCGATGTGAATGGGGGCATAAATTCCATACCAAACCATACAATGATATTTGATAAAATATTCCAAGAGGCTGGAAAGGTTGAGGGACCTATGTTTGGGCCACAAATGAAAGGTCCCATCCATTTTGTAGTTTACCATTTTGTGGGATGAGTGATGGGTAGTTTTATATCTTCAGCCTGGATGGATCATGAATTTTAATAATGCGTGGAAAGGACAGGAAAATTTAAATTAAGGTGGGAATATTAATCAAAATACCTCAGGAGGAATTTAACATTGGTGGGAGGAGTATTACTCTCCCCATCCATGGTGACCAGGGATTTCACACCATTTGGGTAACCTTGTGGTTGATATAAGGTCACTCCCATTTGGTCTCGAGATTTGGTGGCTTCCATTCAGGTATCATTGGAATTCCCGGGGCCAACACCATGTCACAATGTATTAAATAGAAGAGGCGAATAGTCTTGTTGAATTCTCTATATATCTTGCTCTGACGCCTCTCCAGATTGTGAAGGGAACAAATACTATTATCATCAAGCGCTTGCAATTCAGACAAATAGATTTTAGCAAAATTTTCAGATGTTTTCTTATCATAGAATGCAATTCATAATGAGGGTAGATAAATCTCAATGGGTAGTACGTCCTCAATTAAGTACACCAAGGAATATGTGGTCACCTGAGTGGAATTACGAGTCGTCGTCTGATAATACTAGAGAGCCTTGGGGAGTTTGACTAACCATCTCTTCTTATTTAACCAACCATCTCCTGGTGAATTTTAGAGAGGTTTTTTCTTAACACCACAATTTTACCATTTTCCTACACATGATAGTGATTGGAATGACTGGAATATATGTTGTACTTGGTGTAAAATTTCTTATGTTTGGATACCCAGAATATGGTCTCGTTATCGGTGAGGAAAACACGAGGGACTCGGAATCAGTAGATGTTGTTGGAGATTACATTTGAAATGATAGAATAGGCCTTAACTTATTTGAGTTGGACAACCTCTTACTAGGTGGGAAATAACTCCGTAGTGGTCAAGATGAACCAAAACTGCCGAGTCGTCACTGGTGGATATGGTCCCATGACATTAAGTCCCAATAATTTGAAGGGAAAAGACGAATTGGTAGTGTAGATAGGTTCTGGAAGAAAATACACACAATTATCATGGATTTGGAAAACATGAAACCTCTTGGAAAACTCAATTCAGTCACAGATCATGAGGGAACAAAAATATCCAAATATCTAGTTCTGATGAGAGTATTTCATCCCTTTCTGATGAGCTTTATAGAAACCGGCATGAACCACCTACATGACCTGATAAATATCACATTGTTGAATGTAATTGAGGATAATCTCATCAATCCCACATCTGTAGAGGATCCGATCAATAATGGGAGCACTCTAGAGGGTGAACTGCAATTTGCACTATCATATTCACTCATGCTCGGCTCGATATTACATGAGAAGACCATGATGTAGATACTAAAAAAGGGAGTCCATTAGTTAGGGGTCACATTTAACACTACAACAGGGGGATCTGGGGGTCTTGACGTATTGGCACCGGTGGTAAGGTAGCGTACCTTATGGTTATCATCATCATCTGGAAAAATGGATGGGATTAATCTCGGATGTGTCACATGGACAAAAAAATCATCCTGATTAGGAACTAAAAGGGATGCATCCAAGATAGCTAAAGTGTCAAGTCGACTGTTTTGTGAATGAGGGACATGAGTGACTTATGTCCATGAAGGGAGCTGGGCCATTAGCTGGCATGTATGCTCAAATAGTGGTACGAGATCCGGATTTCGGACGACATAGTCACCATTGAACTACTTGATGACTAGTTTTGAGTCCCATTTCAGATACAAGTCAGAAATTTCATTCTCGAGGGACAACTCGAGACCAGTAATGAAAGACTAGTACTTTACATCTTTGTTAGTATATCCTTTTATAAATAGGTATGAATATGGTAGGAGAACATGTGTAGGCATGATGAGGATGATACCTAGGCCCACTCTATTGAGTTTGGGATCATAAAGTACTCTTTCAGTAGGTCTTGGGGAAGTATCATCATCATTCATTTCCCAGCATGGAATAGCTTGATCTACCATGAGAAATGCATCATCAGAAAATTCAAGATCTAGAGACTACTCTACAGACGTTGGATGGGCGGTGAAATTTTTTTTCGATGCATTCCCCTTAATAGTATTCTCGGGAAAAAACATGATGTTGAATTATTGAAGGATCACTGCCCATGGAGCTAGAAATCAATTCAACATGAGGCGGCGTAGAATTTACTTCATTGGACCCACTCGGGACACCAATGGTATCTCATAGTGATATAATTAATGTCACAATTTCTCTAATGTGAATACCAGCACAAGGAACATGTTTTCGATAAGGGAGTATTTAGTCTCTGTATTGGTGAGATAGAGTATGAAATAGTACAAACTATTCTTTGTTCCCTTGTTGTTCTTTTGGGTGAGAAGGGCGCCAAGAGATCATTCCAATGTGATCACATAAAGGACTAGTGGATTTAATGAAACAGGTGGAATTAGAACGGGAGGTTGTAGAAGGTACTAGTTGTTTTCCTTAAAAGAAGTCTAACACTCCTCATCACACTGATAAACAGAACATTTCTTCATGAGCTGAAAAAAATAACATAATCATTCCGACCATATTTGATCTGAATCGGTGTATGTAGGCTATGTGGTCTTGAAAGCCTCACAGCTTCCAAATTTTACTTGGAGGTGACATCTGACTAATGGCCTTGATCTTCTGTAGATCGATCTCAATGCCTATATATATGTGAATGAAGTCGAGAAACCTTTAGAAGGTAACCCAAAAGGGACACTTCAAGGGGTTTATCATCAAATAGATGGATCATAGGGAACCGAACACTTTCTTGAGATCTCTGAGATGGTCCTAGAACTGGAAATATTTGACACCAGATCAACCACATAGCATTCCACCAATATCTTTAGGATCGGTTTGAATATGTGATGCATGGAATGCTGATAGGTAGATACTATATTATTTAGACTGAAGGGCATTTACTGGAATAAAAAACTACCTTGTGGTTCCCTAAATGTGGTATACTCTTCATCCTCGAGGGATATTCAAATTTGGTTTTACCTATAATACCCATCTTGAAGGAGAGATTCTGGAACCTAGTGGTGAATAGATCAATAGTTATGTTGCAATAAAGAGAATTTCATCCTTCAGAGAGTGACAATTGAGATCCTGAAAGTTGATGCAGACTCTGATCTATCCATTATTAATCTTGACATGAAAAATGATACTTAACCAAATGGGGTAATGGACCTCGATTAAAAAGTTGTCTATGATGTGCCTATCAAACTCGGCCATGACCAACACCTTGAGAAGGGTGAATTTTTCTGGGTGTTTGTTTGAACATGTGATGATTTCCTGGAAGATCGAGATGGTGTACAACGACCTAAGGATCTTGCCCTGAAATATCATCATAACTCCTAGAGAATACATCTCGATGGAGCTTTTGGAAGTCTGCATATTTTTTTTCTCTTGGAAAAGCATATCATCACTGATCATGGTTGGTTTATAATATGTCTTGTTACTAAGTTTAACCTATACCAATTCATAGACTATGGTAGATACACCTTCTACGAAAGTGGGAGGAGCATCACACAAATCCCATTTTTCATCCATGTAGGAGGGATTTTCGGTGGTAGGTGGTTCATCTATGTTGATAGATCCTAACGGGACACTAGTGTCAGCTTGAGAAGTGGTGGACACACCATCGGGGAGCTCCTGTACTTCTGAAACCACAATCATGAATGTTTCTGACCTGATTGCATCAGGCCTTTTGTCAAATGGGACACATTTGATGATATCAAAGAAATAGTGGTGCATCAGCTTGAGATGGTAAATCCCAACTCGATGATACAAGAAAGTATGATGTATTTTCATTTCCATGTTGTGGATATACCGATAACTTATGGGAATAGGGTGCTCCGGGATCACCTGACCCTGATTTTTCTAAGAATACATGGTGATCTTACAACATTCCTTAGACTTGGGAATGTAATACCACCTCATTCCAGAGACCAAAAATCTATGCCTTAAATCTGGGGTTGTGGCCTTGAATTGGTGGATCGGGAAAACATAGGCATCATCATGGTCTGTCCATGGGTTAGTCGCAGCCATATCTTGTTCATCCTCATTAGCCTGAATATGCTTGTCCTTGATCTTGTAATAGTCGACATCCATGTAGTAGGCTTCATAATAGGATAAGGGAGATGCATCACATTGGAGTATTCATACTCGAACATTAAGTGAGTTCTTAATTCATTGGTGATATGAATAATGGACCGCCAAGTGCAGGTGAAGCCATGGCCTACCCATCAACATGTTGTAAGTGGTGTCTTATGAGACAACCCGGAACTCGGGGCTGGAAACTAAGGCACAAAACTGGGTCTTCTGGTTGATCTTTCCAACTGGTGTCTATTCCGTCCAGTAATAACAATGAATTTTTAGGTCATAGGGAATCAGATCAGCCTCAGAAAATTCAATATTTCGGAGTGTCTAGGATGGGATAAGGCTAATCCTAGACCCTGTGATGAAAAGAAAAATGTGAACCGCCATACTATTGAAATAGATTGTGATGTACAGTGGGTGGATGTGACCTTTTATAGGGGAGAAATTAACTTATCTAGATAAATGGATAATGTCTTCACATTCTGCATGCTCAACTACCTCAGCCTAGAAGGCCTCTACGACTCTTACCTCCATATCAAAATGTAGGGGGATTCGAAAAGCCTAGGGATGGGATTTACACATATCTGCTGAAAGAAGAAGATCCCAATGGATTGATAGAAATAAAGAAATACTAGAAATATGCTTGAAGATATTGTACATCCATGATAGGAATAATCTTTTTCTAATAGGAGGTCGCTCTGTGACATGAGGTATGAAGGGCCCTTCTGGTTGAACATGCGTCCAACTGCTGATGTGAATGTCCTACTGCTCACTAGTTGAAATTCATGGAGGGACTACCAAATGAGGTCCAAATGACTGAGATAGACCCACAATAGAATTTGAATGATCATAGCATGATTGTGGTGGTTCCCCCTAATCGAGTAGTACAAATGGAAGTGGAGGCAGATTTGATGAAATAATATGAGAAGGTTTCACATGTTGATATGTAAAATGGGCTTACTATATGGGCTTTGTATCTTTTATAGAGTGCCTGGAAGAACTGATAAATGCATTATGGGGACTCACATAAGCACGGCTATGTCGACAATGGCATCAACTGGGGATGTTATGAGGATCCATCTGTCTCTCTTAGTCATTAGGAACTATGTAGGGTCATACAAGCTCTATGGTGTAGACCGAATCATACCCTGGATTATCACTTGAAGAATAATCTATCATTGGGTTGATTCTAGGGGAAAATAAAATCTCTAGGGGCATGAAATATCCAAGAGTGTGAGATAATGATGGAATTAGTGGAGGAAATTTTTTCCCTTACGTCGTAGATGCCTGCCCTTATATGTAACACCCCAAGCTTCTATGGTATGCTTCTCTTTGAATAATGTGATAGCGTGTGTTGTACGCAACACCGAGTTCTAACACACCATAACCAATCAAACTAGATGTTATGAATAGTAATACATACTTTTTGAAATTATATATACTTTATTTTTTAAAATGGACTTCATTTTTGGATTCGTAATATCTAATTTATCCTAAGGTGAAATTTTGGTACTTTTCGGATAACTTTAATATTTTGATGAATAGTGAAAATTACTAAATTTTAATTAAAAACAACTTTTTTAATCAAAATAATTAATAGTGATAAATTATGAATTTTAGAGGTTTTAAAGTATATTTAGAATTTATTTTTACCATTTAATAAAATTTTTGTCATTGGGCATAATTTTACAATTAAACCGGATATAAACAAGTGTCAATCTTTTGATAGTTATTATCTCCTAAAAAAAACTTTTTGTTTTAACAACGGGAATTAATTTTAAATTAATTTCTGCCACTTCTTTATTTTGAATTTGGAAAAATGGATTCCATATTTGGAATCAGGATGTTCAATTTTTGTTAATAGGTAACATTTATTTTTAGGCATTTTGAATAATTACTGCGGTATATATTTTATTAGCCATGGTTATGGGTAAATCCAGTAAAAAAGGGATAAAAAATAATATTATAATAATAATAAATTACCCTAAATCTTGTCCTAACAATATTGGTTGATACATGTTCGACCATCGGCATCTTTGGGTCGATTTAGGGACCCCATGGAGCCACTTGTAGGTGATAGGGACACTTTATTTTAAATAACTTAAAATGAGTACAAAAATGACACAAGCATATAGCTTTTAGAAAATCAATATTTACATAGGGTTATATATGTTGGATTTTCGACTATAAATATTCATTAGAAATATAAACAGACTTACTACATAATGATATTTTATTTATAATTTTTAGTCATTAAATATTTTAATTTATTTATGACACAATGATGATGCCGTAATTACCATAATAGTGAAAAATTAAAATAATTGATATTATAAGTACACAAATAAATATAATATCATACTTTTAATGAATTAAAATTATTTTCTAAGTTAATATGACTTGTTAGGAATGATTTAATTAATTTTTTTATAAGTAATCATTCTGTTATGAGTTTCACAAAAATCAACTATTGAATAGTGTCAAAATTGACATAAAAGAGTTTTTAAAACAAATATTATATTATTAATTGATATTAAATTCCTAAAAATCTAAGGTTCTTCCAAGAGACATATATCATGATAAGTGTATCATTAATGGACCACTTGGGGGTCTCTTGGATGCATATTGTATTTTTATTAACCATATAATATAAAAATACGAAGAGACATTGTAAAAGTGAATCTAATTAACATAGAGTTAATACTTAAAGATAAGGTTAATATAAGTACCCAAACCTGTCTAAATTCTATTGTTTGAGATTTTTTAGACCCATCCCCACCTTAAAATTTAAATAATCAACTTTTGAGCCATTAGAAACCGAATATGAATTTATTATAAATTAATATTTCTAGCTTTTCCAAAGGTGCCCTTCACCACTCTTATAAAAGGGCACTCCTCCTCATTTCTTCACACCTTCAAAGCATTTTGTTTCGGCCAAACCCTGCCCAAATACTCTCTCAACTTCCCTCAATACAACCTATAGGCCTTAGTTTGATCAGAAAGCCATTCTATGGATCCCTTTTGATCAAATCAAAAGGAAGAAGCCGAAGAAGAGGTAATGTTTTCAGCACCCCTTTTCCAAGTTCCTTTCTTCTTCCACTTCTTCTTCTGTTGTTTTTACCATTCTAAAATAATACTCCGGTATCATATATATAATGTGATGTTATTATAAATATGGTACATCCATATTCAGTATTCTATCCACCATTTTGAATAAAATGTCACCATAAGTGTGTACGTACGGCTTACCGTCTCCACGTCGTGGTGTAATTGTTATTCAATATATTATTATTTGGATGGGTATAATAATGATATGTAACTCATGTAAATAATAAATATATCATGTTAATTATTCTGTATATATGATATAACATCCATTTATATATTATTTTAATATCAAAAGAATGATATTGTCGCTCGTGCGTACGTACGGACTACCATCTCCACGAACGCGATGAGATTCATTCTCCATCATATCCATTCAAGTATAATTATCATTTGATGATTTAAAAATGATGTTTAAGGACTTGATATCATTATGGATATGAATAATATACAACCTATCCATTACAAACATGGCTTACATAACAAAACATATAAAAGAAAATGAGTAAGTTAACACCCGAAACAACGATAATACTAAAATATTATTAACAAATCAATGTTAAAAGATCATATATGATGTCATATTAATGTATATGATTATTGTATAATTTAATAACAATTATTTCACCATTATACAGGAGGTTAACCTACCCCAACCAAGGAAAAGTAAAAGGTAAGGGTTTATTTCGCAATCTCTTCATTATCCGAGGTTGTTTATACGTAATAATCTACTGGGATCTCTTTATCATCCACATCCATGTTTCTTAAAAATGTATTTAAATTTTTTTTTACTATTTACAAGATTATGAGTTAAAGTCATTTATACCTTTGTTTGACATTTCATAAGAGTTATATAAAGGAATCATTCCGTCGTTTTCCAAACAAGGTGCTTTTTAACCTTTTCGACAGAATTAAGGTAAGAATGTTTTTTTAACTTATACGGTGGGTGCGGCTATTTTCCGCCGTAATAAAATCTTCAAAAGTTCCTTCACAATCTTATAAGAATATTTTAAAAGAAAATTTTTTATTTTATAAATATATGACTCTTAAATGATTTCAAAATAGAATGAGATATTTCTCTAGAAAGAGTTTTGATTTCACCTATGTCAACATCCTTTGATGAATTTTACGCTTATTTAAAGTTGATTTTTATGATACACAACATCTATATTGTATTGAAGGTTTTGTGATATGTTTGACTGTGGATGTGCTATTTTTATACCATTCATAGTTTATGGTGAAAGTATTGACATTTTGTATGCTAGTTTTAATACGAATGTTTATGTTATGTTTAAACCATTTCATATGGGAATGCATTGGACTTAAAATGTGACGGGTGGAGCCCGCTATAGCTCCTCGATGCATCGGTAGGTCTCATGAGACAAACTAGTGTCTCGGCACAAGGCCTTAGAAAAATCATATTTGTAGTCTTGGCACAAGGCTTTGGCTATGTGGTTATGATAGTCTGGCATTGTGCATTCCATCATTATGAAGGTGGTTATTGATATTGCATGTGATTATTCGATTTGTAGAATATCCATGTGAATAAGTAAATGGAATTATTTCATTTTACATTTTCCATACTATGTTGAAGTTCAAGTTTAAGAGGCTTTTGTTTTAGTTATACATTGCCTTAAATGTTTATTCTTATTTATGAAAGTTTCTGCTATATATTTATCCTTACTGGGCATTTGAGCTCACCTCTTCTCTATGTATTATTTTTCCCAGGATGTGAAGAAGTAAGTTATGAATGACCATCAGGGATATTATGTGGGGATATGAGTGTGTAATATGGAGACTATGTTGTTGTAGTAGTTTTTCACTTTATGATGTAATGCAAAACTTTATGAATATATCTAGTGTTTCCAATGCTACTAAACCAATCGGTCTTTCGAGATTTGATCGTTCTTGTGATCATGACAATGTTATGTAATAATGCACCAACTCTGGATAACTAGGGTCTGGGCCTTACAGTTGGTATCAGAGGAAGTTTAGTACAAAACTTGGAAGCTAGATTTATATAAACTCTGATTAGATCACGTAGACCTAAGATGAACATTGAGGATTAGTATATAAGAACTTCCTAGTATTTTTTTATTGTAGAGATTTTCTGAGTTTTCTGAGCAATACATCCCTGTCTGGATACGAGCAGGTAGAGGAGGATCTGGCACAGATGTACCTAGGGGTAAAACCCGAAAACACCGATTTGATCTAGACTCGAACGGGAACTGGTGCACGACAAGGGGCCTTGCTTCACTCTTGGTTACGACACTCCCGGGGGATATTCTTAGGATAACTTTCATTTTATTTACAAATCATTATGAAGGGTTTATGAGTATATACTTCCTCAGAGAAAACATTTTTATGATTATGGATTATATCCATTAATAGTTCAATTTATGTTAAGTGTTTTGTAAGTATGGGATTATGTATTTTGATTCATAAACTGATCTAGTTTATGCCATTTTTTAGAAATGGCGCCTAGTGGAAGAAATGGAAACTGTATCAATGCACGCACTCCATGTAGGGATTTCCCTCCTGCTCAAAATTATTATAGTGGAGCTGGTGATGCAACTGGTGCCGATCAGCTAATCACCATACTGGGACAACTTATTCAGGTTATGAATAATATCCTTACCCGTATGGAGCACCCTGATCCACAGCGTGGAGGATCAATGTTAGATCGATTCATGAGGTAACAACCACCAACGTTCAATGGGAGTACAAATACCTTAGTAGCTGAGCAATGGATAAATTCCCTAGGGAGAATATTTCAGGCTTTGGGGAGTAGTGTAAGGGAAAAAGTTATCATGTCAGTTTACCACCTCACTGGAGATGCTGATCTATGGTGGTCATTGATTCAAAACACGAAGGAAGATGATGAAGTATCAAATATGGAATGGAGGGAGTTCAAAGATCTATTTTTAGAAAAATACTTTCCTCGCGACCATCGAGCAGATATGGAAAGGCAATTTCTAAGTCTGAGACAGAAGGAGGATGAGAATGTCGCAAAGTTTGAGGCTAACTTTACAAGGTTAGCAAGGTATGCTGGAGATTATATACGTAACCCAAGAAGTAATATTGATCGTTTCTTTGATGGGTTAAAACCATATCTCCGTCGAGCATTAGTCTCACAGTCCTTCTCGTCGTACGAAGACATTGTCTCATGTGCTATCATGACCGAAAAGGAATTCTCTAAGTCTTATGACTTTAAAGAAAAACAAGAGAAGAAGAGACCCGTTGATCAATCTGGGAATGGATATAAGGGGAGAAGGGAAAGGTTGAATATCCATCCTGTGGTAAATGTGGGAAGAAACACCCCGGTACTTGTTTGAAGGGAATGGGAGTCTGTTACAAGTGTGGTGAAAAAGGCCACCAAGATCGTGATTGCATGGGGAAGAAGGAATCCACCAATGGCCAGTGCTACAATTGCAGGGAGATGGGAAATTATGAAAATGAATGTCCTAAGTGTCAGAAGAACTTACCTCAGAAAAGGCCAAGGGATCAAGTCCATGCTTATTCTATCACTACTACTGAGGTAGAAGCTCCGAAAGACGTGGTGGCAGGTAATTTAATGGTTTCCTCAAGTTTAGGAAATGCATTATTTGATTTTGGATCATCTCATTGTTTCATATCTTCCCAGTTTGCTAAGAAAATTAGATATTTCCAATTTGATTTAATAATGGAGTTGTTAGTTAAAACTTCTAAGGGAAGTATCATTGCAACAAAGTTTTGTGAATCAGTCCCCATTAGATCACATAAATGTTTTTATCTCCTGATCTCATCGTCATACCTATGATCGAGTTTGATATAATCCCTAGTATGAACTGGCTTTCGGACTATGGTGCGAAGATTTATTGTAAGAAGAAAGAGGTTATGATTCTTGTTGATAATGATAAGAAACACCTTATCTTTAGATCAGAATCGTCACCACCTAATTCTTATTTAGATCCACCCCCAGTAGCTCAACTAATTTCAATTATTGGGGAGGAAGAGAATGAAATAACTATGGGTGGGGAAAGGAATGTTCAAATAGAGGATGTACCTGTTGTGAATGAATTTGTAGACGTATTTCCGGAAGATTTACCTGGACATCCTCCAGAACGAGAAGTTGAGGTTTCCATTGATTTAATTCCGGGATCAAGGCCTATATCAAAGACCCCTTATAGAATGGCCACTGTAGAATTAGTTAAACTAAATAAACAACTAGTGTAATTGAGTAATAAGTGATTTATTCACCCTAGTGTTTCTCCATGGGGATCCCCTGTTCTTTTGTTAAAAAGAAAGACGAATCTATGAGGTTATGTATCGACTACAGGGAGATCAATGCTATAACAATAAATAACAAGTATCCCCTACCTCGCATTGATGATTTATTTGACCAACTGGATGGATCTCAATACATTTCAAAGATTGTCCTTCGATCTGGATACCATCAGTTGTGTATGAAGAAGGAAGACATTCCGAAGAGAGCATTTCGAACTAGGTACGGGCATTACGAGTTTACTGTAATGCCGTTTGGATTGACTAATGCACCCTCTGTATTCATGGATCTGATAAATAGAGTTTTCAAGGAGTATCTCGATGAATTTGTGGTGGTATTTATTGATGATATCTTAGTATAATCCAAAAGCTACGAAGATCATGAAAATCACTTGCGCATTATCTTGAAGACTCTGAGAAGGCATGAATTATATGGGAAGTTTAGCATGTGTGAATTCTGGCATCAGGAGATTTCTTTTCTTGGCCATATTGTCTCTAAATATGGAATCTATGTTGATCCTTCTAAGACCAAGGCAATCCAAGAATGGCCAACACCAACGAGTATAACTGAGGTATGTAGTTTTATTGGTTTGGAAGGTCATTATCGACATTTCGTCTAGAATTTTGCCCGATTGGCTAACCCATTAACGAAGCTCACACGTAAAGGGGTTGAATTTTTTGGACAATAGAGTGTGAAGAATGTTTTGAAGAAATTAAGAGAATATTATTCAATGCTCCTATATTGACTCTACCATCGGGGAATGATGGGTTCGTTATTTATAGTGATGCATCGAAGAAAGGACTTGGTTGTGTCCTTATGCAGAATGATAGGGTTATTGTCTATGCATCATGATAGTTGAAAATTCATGAACAAAACTATCCTACTCATGATCTGGAGTTAGCAGCTGTGATCATTGCTTTGAAGATATGGAGGCACTACCTCTATGGTGAAAATGTGATATTTATACTAATCACAAGAGTTTGAAGTATATTTTCTCACAAAAAGAACTCAACATGAGGCAAAGGAGATGGATTTAATTACTCAAGGATTATGATTGCATGATACACTACCTCCCGAGGAAGGCAAACAAGGTGGCAGATGCTTTGAACAGAAAAGATCATGGAGTTTTGAACAATATGAGAATTGAAATGGATCCATTTTTCATGGATCTAGTGAATATGGACATGGGAATAATCAGGGAAGGAGAAACATCAATGCTTTTTCAAATGGTTGCCAAACCATCTTTACTAGAAAGGAATAAGAGTTCTCAGACTGATGATGAAGAATTTCAAAAGAATATTAAAGTTGTTAATGATGGGAGACTGAGAGACTTTGTATATGAAGATGGAATTTTGAAATTTTGGAAGAGACTTTGTGTTCCTGATATACCTGATCTAAAAAGGGAATTGCTGGATGATGCTCATAGTTACAATTTCTCTATACAACATGGGAGTACTAAAATGTATAGAGATTTGAAGGAACATTTTTGGTGGGACAATATGAAGAGGGAGATTGCTGAATTTGTGTCATGATGTATGGTTTTTCAACAAGTGAATGCTTGAAGGCAATAGCCTGGAGGAGTCATGAAACCTCTTCCCATACCGGAGTGGAAATGGGACAATATTACAATGGACTTTTTCATGGGAGTACCAAATACTCCTAGAAGGAATGATGCAATATGGTTTATTGTTGATCGTTTTACCATGTCAGCACATTTACTTTCTATAAGATAAGATCTACCACTGGAACGTCTAGAAAGACTATATATTAATGAAGTTGTGAGACTTCATGGAGTACCCCTATCAATTGTTTCTGATTGTGATCCCCGTTTTACTTCAAGATTCTAGAAGAGTCTTCAGAAATCCCCGGATACTGAACTTCATTTGAGCACTGCTTAACACCCTCAGACAGAAAGAAAATCATAACGGACTATTCAAACCTTAGAAGATATGTTGAGATCCTGCTCACTTGACTTCCAGGGTATGTGGGATCAGTATTTAACTTTGGTAGAATTTTCCTATAACAATATTTTCCATTCGAGTATTCATATGGAACCATATGAAGCGTTATACGGAAAGAGATGTCGTACACCAACCTGTTGGGATGACGTTGGTAAAAGAAAACCTGTAGGCCCAGAACTGGTGGAGGAAACGTTGGAAAAAGTGAAGGTAATCCAAAATCACATCAAAGCAGCTCAAAGTAGGCAGAAGAGCTATGCCGATAATCGAAGGAAGGATTTGGAATTTCAAGTCAGTGATCATGTTTTCCTGAAGGTATCTCCATGGAAGGGAGTCATACGTTTTGGTAAGAAAGGTAAATTGAGTCCCTTGTACACCGGACCTTTCAAAATTCTAGAACGAATTTGGGATGTAGCTTATCAATTGGCAATGCCGCCAAGTCTCTCCAAAGATCACGATGTGTTCCACATATCTCTGTTGAGAAAATACATGCCTGACCTAATGCATGTACTCACTTACGAGGAATTAGAACTGGAACCCAATCTGTCTTATTGCGAAGAACCCATCAGGATTCATGATACAAGAGAACAAGTACTGAGAAATCGGACGATGCGTCTGGTAAAAGTTTTGTGGAGAAACCATAAGATGGAAGAGGCAACGTGGGAACCTGATGAACTTATGATGAAGAACCACCCGAGTCTTTTCATGTGATAAGTATTCTAGAAATTTCAAGGATGAATTTATTTGAAGGAGGGGAGAATGTAATACCCCAAGATTCTACGGTACTCTTCTCTTTGAATAATGTGATAGCGTGTGTTGTACGCAATACCGAGTTTTAACACACCATAACCAATCAAACTAGCCGTTATGAATAGTAATACCTAATTTTTGAAATTATATATATTTTATTTTTTAAAATGAACTTCATTTTTGGATTTGTAATATCAAATTTATCCTAAGGTGAAATTTTGGTACTTTTCGGATAACTTTAATTTTTTGATGAATAGTGAAAATTACTAAATTTAAATTAAATACAACTTTTTTAATAAAAATAATTAATAGTGATAAATTATGAATTTGAGAGGTTATAAAGTATATTTAGAATATATTTATACCATTTAATACAATGTTGGTCATTGGATATAATTTTACAATTAAACCGGACATAAACAAGTGTCAATATTTTGATAGTTATTATCTCCTAAAAACACGCTTTTTGTTTTGAAAACAGAAATTAATTTTAAATAAATTTCTGCCACTTCTGTGTTTTGAATTTTCAGAAATGGATTCCATATTTGGAATCAGGATTTTCAAATTGTGTAAATAGGTAACATTTATTTTTAGGCATTTTGAATAATTACGGCGGTAAATATTTTATTTACCATGGTTAAGGGTAAATCCGGTAAATAAGGGTTAAAAAATAATATTATAATAATACTAAATTACCCTAAAACTTGTCCTAACCTTATTGGATGATACATTTTCGACCATAGGCATCTTTGGGTCGATTTTGGGACCCCATGGAGCCACATTTAGGTGATAGGGACACTTTATTTTAATTAACATAAAATGAATACAAAAATGACACTAGCATATATCTTTTAGAAAACCAATTTTTACATAGGGTTATATATGTTGGATTTTCGACTATAAATATTAATTAGATAGCTAAAAATTTTTAATACATAATTATATTTTATTTATAATTTGTAGACATTAAATAATTTAATTTATTTATGACACAATGATGATGTAGTAATTACCATAATAGTGAAAAATTAAAATAATAGATATTATAAGTACACAAATAAATATAATTTGAGACTTTTAATGAATTAAAATAATTTTATAATTTAATATGAAATTTTAGGAATGATTTAAATACATTTTTTCCAAGTAATCATTCTGTTATGAGTTTCACAAAAATCAACTATTGAATAGTGTCAAAATTGACATAAAAGAGTTTTTAAAACAAATATTATATAATTAATTGATATTAAATTCCTAAAAATCTAAGGTTCGGCCAAGAGACTTATATCATGATAAGTGTACCATTAATGGACCACTTGGGGGTCTCTTGGATATATATGGTAATTTTATTAACCATAGAATATAAAAATACAAACAGACATTGTAAAAGTGAAACTAATTAACATAGAGTTAATACATAATGATAAGGTTAATATAAGTACCCAAACCTATCTAAATTCTATTGGTTGAGTTGTTTTCGACCTATACCCACCTTAACATTTAAATAATCAACTTTTGAGCCATTAGAAACCGAATATGAATTTATTATAAATTAATATTTCTAGCTTTTCCAAAGGTTCCCCTCACCCCTCTTAGAAAATGGCACTCCTCCTTCTCATTTCATAACACCTTCAAAGCCTTTTGGTTCGGCCAACCCCTGCCCAAATACTCTCTCAACTTCCCTCACTAAAACCTAGAGGACTTAGTTTGATCAGAAAGACAACCTAAGGATCACTTTTGATCAAATCAAAAGGAAGAACCCGAAGAAGAGGTAATGTTTTCACCACCCCATTTCCAAGTTCCTTTCTACATCCACTTCTTCTTCTGTTGTTTTTACCATTATAAAATAATAACTCCAGTATCATATATATACTGTGATGTTATTATAAATATGTTACAACCATATTCAGTATTCTATCCACCCTTTTGAATAACATGTCATCATACGTGCGTACGTATGGCTTACCGTCTCCACATCGTGGTGTAATTGTTATTCAATATATTATTATTTGGATGGGTATAATAATGATGTGTAACTCATGTAAATAATAAATATAACATGTTAATTATTCTGTATAAATGATATACCATCCATTTATATATTAGTTTAATATCAAAAAATGATATTGTTGTTTTTTGCGTACGTACGGACTACCGTCTCCACGAACGCGATTAGATTCATTCTCCACCGTATCCATTCATGTATAATTATCATTTGATGATTTAAAAATGATTTTTAAGGAATTGATATCATTTTGGATATGAATAATATACAACCTATCCATTAAAAACATTTCTTACGTAACAAAACATATAAAATAAAACGAGTATGTTAACACCCGAAACAACGATAATACTAAGATATTATTAACAAATCAATGTTAAAAGATCATATATGATATCATATTAATGTATATGATTCTTTTATAATATAATAACAATTATTTCTCCATAATACAGGAGGTTAACGTACCCCAACCAAGGAAAAGTACAAGGTAAGGGTTTATTTCGCAATATCTTCATTATCCGAGGTTGTTTATATGTAATAATCTACTGGGATCTCTTTATCATCCACATCCATTTTTCTTAAAAATGTATTTAAAAACATTTTTACTATTTACAAGAATATGGGTTAAATTCATTTATACCCTTATTTGACTTTTCATAAGTGTTTTATAATAGAATCTTTCCGTCGTTTTCCAAACAAGGTACTTTTTCACCTTTTCGACAGAATTAAGGTAAGAATGTTTTTTTAACTTATACGGCGGGTGCAGCTATTTTCCGTCGTAATAAAATCTTCGAAACTTCCTTCACAAGCTTATAAGAATATTTTCAAAGAAAATGTTTTATTTTATAAATATATGACTCTTAAATGATTTCAAAATAGAAAGAGATATTTCTCTAGAAAGAGTTTTGATTTCATCTATGTCAACATCCTTTGATGGATTTTACGGTTATTTGAAGTTGATATATTATGATAATAAACTTCTATATTGTATTGAAGGTTTTGTGATATGTTTGACTGTGGATGTGCTATTTTTATACCATTCATAGATTATGTTGAAAGTATTGAAATTTCGTATTCTAGTTTTAATACGAATGTTTATGTTATGTTTAATCCTTTTCATATGGGAATGCATTGGACTTAATATATGATGGGTGGAGCCCGCTATAGATCCTCGATGCATCGGTAGGTCTAATGAGACAAACTTGTGTCTTGGCACAAGGCCTTGGCAAAATCTTATTTGTAGTCTTGGCATGAGGCCTTGGCTATGTGGTTATGATAGTCTGGCATTATGCATTCCATCATTATGAAAGTGGTTATTGATATTGCATGTGATTAATCGATTAGTAGAATATCCATGTGAATAAGTAAATGAAATTATTTCATTTTACTTTTTCCATTCTATGTTGAAGTTCATGTTTAAAAGGCTTTTGTTTTAGTTATACATTGACTTAAATTTTTATTCTTATTTATGAAAGTTTCCGCTATATTGTTATCCTTACTGGGAATTTGAGCTCACCCCTTTTCTATGTTTTATTTTTCCCAGGATGTGAAGAAGTAAGTTATGAATGACCTGCAGGGATATTATGTGGGGATATGAGTGTGGAATATAGAGAATATGTTGTTGTAGTAGTTTTTCACTTTATTATGTAATGTAAATCTTTATTAATATATCTAGTGTTTCCAAGGCTACTAAACCAATCGGTATTTCGAGATTTGATCTTTCTTGTGATCATGCCAATGTTATGTAATAATGCACCGACTCTGTGTAACTGGGGTCGGAGCGTTACATTATAGGAAGAGGAATCCTGAAATGTAAACACCGATGTGGAGGCTGCTGGTAATGTAGAGACATTTGAAGTCTCAGATTGGCTCAAATGTGAATGAATAATATTAGTGGAATGGGCCACTACCTTGCGGGCTATTCGTTCATCGAAATTTTGGGTTCCACGGTAGGGAACCTGCTGCCACTCACCTTCACTATCACTGTTACTATCAGGATTTGGGAACACGCATGACACCCATGTCAGCGATGGATCTAACCTGACTATATTGTTATCAGCATGGTCATAGAGTCCGTATATAGACAGATAGAACTTCTCAAGGTAGTTCCCAAGGATCCACTTATATGGTAAGTAATTGGGGAGATCGGTGAGATCTGCCTCTTTGAGCCACCTGAATTCCACCAACAGTAAGATCCGATAGAATATGGAGCTTTGGAAATAACCAGGGACCTTAAATTCATTAAATTTTTTGGTCCAATTCCTTCTATCTAGGAATGGGGCTCTAGGAACATGGCACTATTGCGGGGATGGAGGATCCTATTAAAGTGATGGAATCTGATTATCTCACCAATGTGGAGGCAGAGTGTTATACGGTGGTGGATTTCGATTCTTAGTAGGGTGCTTCTGGGTAGGAGGTTGTTCCTAAGGTAGAGGGCCTCGACATGGCCGTGGAGGTGCCTTTATTTGTAATAACTCCAGATGCATGGGGGCACCTATTTGTGCTACTACAGTGGGATCAGCCTTAGCGGCCCTTCTTACGGGAGTCCCATGGGAAAATGTATGTGCCTGATTGTCCTACTAAAAGGGTTCCTATAGACACTAGGATTTGTTAGATAAATCATGAATTCACCCAAGGTAGTTTAAAATCATTTGATATGGTAGAAATTTAGTTTTTATATTCTCCACACACATTGTCTGTAGCTTTTCCTGTCTTATTAGAATATCAAGAGAGTAGGTGAGGCATTTCCCCTTAGCGACAATTTATAAGATGTGCTCATCAGGCCTCTGCTTGCACATGAAGATAAAAACAATACTTATATTCTAGTTTATGGAACTGAACTGCTAGGGAAACTATATATGAATATCCTCCCAAATGGCTACTAACCCATTGGATATCTGTCTGTAATAGAAAAACGTGGTCCTTTACAATGTTTGTACGAAACACCGAATGTTGGTGGAATCCTGCTACCCTAGAGTTCCCAGCATGGGTCCACACATTGAGAATAAGTGGGCCAGTTTCTATAGCGAATCACCCATCCCATTAAAGGGGTAGAAGGCAAGATTTCCCAAACTAGGGGGTGCTAGTATATCATCCACCCATTCTAGATAAGGCCTTCCATTTGGTGTAATTTACACCTATCAAGTTTCTAGATCCTTGAGGCGGGTGATGAGTACTTATATTATATCATCTTGGTGGGGATTCCCATCACGATGAGGATCTCTGATGACCAATACGTTGGTAGGTTCTTCAACATGATATGCAGGCCCAACGGCTTCTAGGGCAGTAGGTGGGATGTCCAACGGGATGGTCGGGGAAACGAACTGTGGAGCGACTGGGGGAACCTGAGCTATGTCCCGAGGAGGGTAATCGTGAAAATCAGGTGAATTTTGTGACAAATATCACACCCACTTTCCAAAAACATCAGCTTCTAACCTGTCTATATGAGAAATATGGTCAGGGTCACCCAGAAGAAACAAGTTGTGGGGTTTGTACGTGCCCCTACTGCCCCGGTCGAGGATTTCCGTTGTCTGGTCGTCGTTCGGCATCACATTCAGCGAGAAGGTCATTGACCATCTTTTTATGTTCCAATAGATGTTGAGGAAATGCATTATATTTAGGTTCATCTTATTTTTTTCACTCAACTAGATGGATTAGAGGGTTCGATAGTCCCGACATGCTATTTACCCTTATTGGGGTTCCGACTGAGGGATAATGACTCGAATGGTGGAGGAAGGCCCAGTAAATTTATTTTCTATTGAGTAACCCTTCCCAAAGGATCTAATAGGTGTGGCACCACTTCGGTGGGTAAGTTCTCTTCAAAGAGATATATCTCGATCTATTCCATTGATAGGTAGGACAAGTAGACTGTGACTGTAGCTGGAGGTATATCCTTAATATCACCTGGAATGTTGGGCCGATGTCGGATGGAGCTGAAATGAAGGGAAACATACTACCCCCAATGATGGATATGGACATGGGTGGAAGAATCCTTGATAATTATACAAGGCACTATGAAACTCTGGATGTATAATTTATAGAGGTTCCAATGGTGACCATGAAACTCAGTTCGCTGAGCCGTAGGCAGCACAACAAAGTCGACCATGAGGCATTTGTTGGATGAGGTATTCAATGTTTTATTGGATATTAGGGTAAGCTACCCACTTAAGAAGGATATAGAATTTTTTTCCCAAAGAGTTTGGGAGAAGAAAATGTCATCATCCTGTGTAAGAGAATTTAGAGTACTGAAGTATGAGGTTGCAACTGGCCATAACATCTCTGCGAACTAGTCTTCTACAAGGATGTCCCCCAAGATCCTCAGCTGAAACATAGGTTCCAGCCCATGGATTCCCCATTCATCAACTAGTAGTGGATGAGGAACCAACAATAACATTTAAGTGGATCGTTGTTAAGGTGGGCCGACCGGTGGAGAGTAGCGCACATAATCTCACAAGACGCTGCATCTTGGGCTGGCTTTTGAAGAATGCAATGAATATGCCGCCACATACTGACAAGATGTAATAATGAATACAGTTTCTTGTTCATTAGATATGGTTAGTGATGACGAATCATTCTATTTATCATCCTCCTTCGGCCACATGAACAACTCTCCATCATCTCTTATTGAGGAATAGAGTGATCTTGTTGACGATAGGGAGGATTGCATGTCCAAGCACTATAATAAGGCTAAATATTACACGTCTTGGATGTATATTCAGAGGGATGTAGGGATCTTGTGCACCTCACATTCCATATGGATGAGGATTATACACCGCGTTCCTACCACAACCCCTGAAATAGAATATTGGGGCGAGGGTTCCTTTATGGAATCGCACTATGCCTTAGAATATGATAAGAATTTAGGTTTGATTATGGTAATAAACATCTCAGTATTATTCCATTGGTGCGGAGACCTGCCCTAGTATCCAGGATAGTTCTTCAGGAAAGGGTAGGTTTCATATATGGTGAGGATATTTGGTTGAACTGTTACTAAGTTGGAGATGACTTCTTCCGGGGTGAGTCATGTTTTGAGGAGCACTCGAAAAAATGTCAAATCAGACATGGGGAGGGGCTCTGTGTCAAGAGGTCAACCCATGTGGAGGACCACCACCGGAATTGTTTGAGCAGTTAAGACTTATGTTGGAGTTGGTGGGATCATGGAAAATACATCCATGTTCATTTCCCTTATAGGCTACAGTACGTAGGGGGCCTTTGCAGCGGTCGAACTGAAAATAGGGATGACCATCATGTTGTACACCAAGGATGTGGGGAAAACCTCCTCTTCTATGATTTCCGATATAGGGAGGACATTTTTTGGAAGCAGTAAGAACATTATGAAGACATCTATGCTGGTGGTTGACAGGGAGAGGATGAACTTTTAATCTGTGACCTGCGACAGGAGGAACAACTGCATACCTAGGATGACAGGTGTGGAGGAAACATCCATGATGGACATCTGTGTGGCGGAGAGGGCCTTCTCCTGGACTGATGGTGGCATGAGGAGGACCTCCACTCTATGCCTAGGATTTGGGAGGACTTATCTCTCCTTGATGGAGGCACGGGGAGGTCCTCTGCGCAGGATTACATCTCATCATGTTAGCCTATAATGGGTACTACATATGCCATCGACCATGAGAGTCATCCCAACCTGCTCATGGGGTGGTTGGAGCCTAAATCCAAGTTAGGAATATAAGATCTATTGTTTATTATAAATGGGTAATTTATAATATGAGTCAGCGGTGGAACAAAAAACCATACCCATTGACAATGATGCCCCATGGTAGGTGTTCTCCTCATTTTTCACCTGAAATTGGAATCGATTTAACCAGACCGGGGCTAGTGGTGCTGGTGTGTAACTCACCTGCTCCTCAGCTTATGGGACAAGGTGGCGGCACAAACGCTTCCTGATGGGAGCCCCCCCGGGCGGCCCCCAAGATGGGATCACTTTAACATCCCAGATAAATAATGAATAAGACACTTTTCATAATTGTTAATATTTTTAAATTAAATATTAATTTTATCTTAAAGGGTATGCTATGTTCGATGGCTTACCTGATACGCAACAACGGGTTTCTTTGAAATTTTACGTTGCACACTAACAATATAGTAATATTATTTTAAATGGTAGTTAACACCTATCTGTTGTATTGACGGGAATGAATAGAAATTACTAAAATATGATAATATAGGTTTGTTAAGTGTTTTTACATTTATCCAATAAAAGTTAAAGGCTTAAAATATAAATGAGTCTAATTTTAACAATAATTTACTTTAAAAGGTCGATTTACCGCCTTTTGATGGAGAACCCTTTTTAAATCTAATGTTTCTCACTTTTATATTTGCTATTCGACAGAATAAAATTTTTCTTTATAATTGGTACATCAAATTTACTTTGGGTAAAGTTTTTGTATTTTTCTAATAAAGTTAATTTTTTTATGAATAGTGAAATATACTGTATTTTAATTGAATACTGCCTTTTAATCTCATTCATTTATATAGTTAGATTACCTTTTTAATTGGTTTTAAAGTGTAAATAGATTATATTTTTAACATTTAATCTTAGGTTGGTCATTAAAAGCAATTTTACTACGAAATTGGACATATTCAACTGTCAATCTTTTGACAATTAATATTTCTTAAAAACACGCCTTTTGTTTTGACATCGGGAATTAATTTTAAATTAATTTCTGCCACTTCTGTTTTTTGAATTTGGTAAATAGACATCATTTTTGAATTAGAAATATCAAATATAGCTTAGGCTAAATTTTTGGTATTTTTCGGAAAAACGTCAATTAATAATGAAAAGTGAAACCACTAAGTAGAAGTAAAAAATCAGGCTTTTTCATTTAAATGAAATTTTAACTCTTTTGTGAATTGAATTTTGAAAATAATAAATAAATTATTGTTATTAGGAAGTAAATTGTGTTTCAATAAGATGAAAATATTTTTTTGTGAATAGTAACATTTGACTTTTATTTACCGTAGTTAAAGTTAAATAGGGTAATTCAAAGTCAAAAGAATATTATATTAATCAAAAATTAGCTTAAACCTCATCCTAACCTTATTGGATGAGTCATGGACGACCAAGTTCATCCTTGGGTAGATTTTTGGGACCCCATGGAGCCACATGGGAGTGATAATAACACATTAGATTAAATAATTCAATGTAAAGACTAAAATGACAAAAAAAATATTTTTTCTTAAATTAATTTTTACATAATGTTATATAAGTTATATTTTAAACTATAAATACTCATTGGAATGATCGAAATATTTCATACGTAATGGTATTTTTTATATAATTTTTAGGCATCAAATAAATTAAATTATTTATGACACAGTAATGATGCAGTGGTTACGTCATTAATAAATGATGTAAATAAATATGATTATAATTATTTAAATATAATCCAAAAATTGTCTTATTCTGATTGAATGATATTATTTAAAATATGAGTCATCGTATCTTCTACTTTAATGATTTTTTGACCTTTTGAAACCGATGATATGTTTATAATAAAATAATGTTTTCACACTTTCCTTAAGAGCCCCTCCTCTCCCATATATAAGGAGACCACTTCTAACCAATTCCTCACACCTCTCAAGCATTTTGGATCATCCAACATCTACCCAATTAGTCTCCCTACATCCCTCTCCTCCTTCTAGAAGCCTTAACATAGGCATAAGGCACATCCAGAAGTCAATTGGTTCAAACCAAAGGGAGTTACCCAAATTAAAGGGAACAATTTCTCTTAAATTGTTTTCTATTATTTTATTTCTCCAACCCATAAACTCTTTTTATCCCATTATTTTGTAACAAAACAAGTATCCTAAATATATTATAACGTTTTTATTAAATTTATTATAACTACACTTACACACACCTCCATCTAATGGGTGAGGAACATAACATTTCTATAGATGGAAAACTAAGGCCTCACGAAACGGTGATTGTTCAATTATCTCCTACCCCCTCTCATGGTGGCCATTAAGATGTCACTATATATATATATATATTATGTCTATGTTTTCCTTATGATTTGGTATTTTTAATTTATGGCATATCTTTATGGTTTCCATAACGGGTAGACACGATAATTTCATTTTAGGAAGTGCGGACTACAACCCCCTCAAAGTGATATGACTCGTTCATGCATTAAGTGGAATGTATAAAGGTTGGAGTTAATGATATTATAAAGGATTTTATACTGTAATTATAATATAACTATGTATCACTATGTTTTAATTCCATTAAAATATGAAATAAAAATTGATGTTGTGGTCAAGTGTACGTACAACTTACCGTCTCCATGAACGGTGCATTTCATTTATAAACTCTAAATGTTATGTACTATTATAAATACATGTATATAATGGATATATATGAAATATATGATATCTAAATCATTAATATCATTCTGTATATATTGAAACTTTTGACCACACTAACAACATGTAAATATAGGAAGTTCATTTTTGACTCAAGTACCAATTATCGACAAAATGAACGTTATTAACATAAATGATTAAATAATGGTTATAACATGGTAAATAGTGATATAAAAGTAATAATAAACTTGAAAAAGGTTCTTATTAAATTATAAATTAACATAAGATTATTATTAAGGATATTAAAGAACGAACGGGTCAAGTCTGACATGAGGTAAGGGACATCGTCTCAATATCCTTTCATTGAGGCATATTTTGTTTTAATACAAGACATTCCTTTATTCGGTGTATAAAACACTTTGAATTTTACTTTTATTCAAAAGGAATCTTTTCTCTATGAATCTTTTTACTAAACGAAAAAAGGAATGTTTCTTTTAACGTAAGCGTTGACAATGTCCTTTCCGCCGCCGTGAGTATTATTTGATCTTTGGCTTCCTTAACAAGTTGAGCTGTTTTTTTAAAGAAAATTAAATACCATATAATCTTTTTATGTAATTTGGTATTGAAAATGGTTTTGAGAATGGATTTATTATTTCAATATATTGAAATGATATATTGTGATTGAAATGTGGAAATGGTATCTTTCTTCTATGTTTGTTTTATGTGTTGTGAATATTTTATGGTTCTTGGGAATTATTTACGTATACAGGTGGTTCCGTGATAAACCTAGGGTGGGTGAGCCCAAGATAGCTCTTTAATGCATTGGGTAATGTGACGATGGTAAACGTGAATGATTCTCATAAGAGATTTTGGGAATATACTGTGATGGGTTTTCCAAATGTAACTCCCTACGTAGCTGTGATAGCTACAATGTAAGTATGATATGGGTGCCAAAAGATGCCATTATGATTTATGATTTCTATGTGTATTTCATAAATCTTATGATTTCATGAGGTATGTTAATGATATTATGTTATGTATTTATTTATTATATAATGTTTTCTTTCATTATTTATAAGCCTTATTGAGATTTTCATGTTCATCCCATGTTTTGAAATGTTTTTCACAGGACTTAAAGATGAATAGGGTCAAGGATGGGATCATAGAGAATTCATGCTATCTAAAACAGGGAACTAGACATGCCAAATTTTTTCAAAGAGTTTTTATTTTATGAAATAAATGAAATCTGAGAATAAGTGTATACTTTGTAATTTTCGAGATTTAGTGTAATAGTTGTTGGCTAATTCCCTAAAACACTAAACCTGAAAGGATCCTCAATGTGATTTTTTCGTTTAACTCAAGATTATGTAATGTTTTAAGGCCGAGTCCTTATAGTTGGTATCAGAGGTCTCCATAGATAACATTAGGAGTTAGAATATTGTCATATTAATGTTAATAAATTAATTTCTGGTAATATTGAAATGATATAGCATTTAAAGATTAACATATTGATTTTCCTAATATATTTTTATGATCATAATGATTTTCTGGAGAAGAAATAGGGCAGCTATATTGGGACGACATCAGGAGGAAAACAACCTTCCAAATCAGTAACTTGGGATGGTCCGAATCGGAACTAAAATGTTTGTTTTTGTGGTGGAAAACTAGAGTCCATAAATTAATGGTGGTGGTTTCCATGCACGAGATCAGCCATACCAACCACAGAGGAACATGTCAGTAGTGGAGTATTTCATGAGGCAGCATCCCCCATCATTCAGAGGATCATCTGACCCTGTGCTAGCAGAAGGGTGGATTAAAGAACTGGAGATGATTTTCAATGTTATGGGGTGTTCTAAACATCAAAATGTTAGTCTAGTTGTCTACCGTTTTGAAGGTGAAGCTTATCAGTGGTGGTAGATGGTGAAAAATATCATGGAAAATGAGGATATCGATGCTCTTGATTGGGAATAATTTAAAGGTATGTTTCATGAGAAATATTTTACTATGTTGGTTCGTCTTAGGATGGAAAAACAATTTTTGGAATTGAGGCAAGAGGGAGACTCAGTGGCTGCTAGTGAATCAAGATTCACTTGACTAGCAAGGTATGCTCCGAATATCATACGAGATCCTGATAGTAAAACCAATCATTTTTACTCTGGATTAAAGCCAAAGTATCGAAGGGATTTAGCTTCTCGTGACTGAAAATGGTATGAAAAAAATTGTTTTATGTGTGGAGAAGTTGGAAATAGAGTTTTCTGATGATCATGTCTTCTTTAAAAAACAATAGAATATAAGGTCAAGGTGGTAGACAAAAGGAAATAACTCATAAAAAAGTCTGATGGTAAGAAAATTAAGATTACAGTTTGTGAAAATTGAGGAAAAACCATTATGGGGAATGCATTAGTGTCCAAAAAGAACTCATATGAGGGAATGTAGCCTGACTACATGCAGAAAGGAGTGGTGATATCCTTCGGAACTACTTCAGCAGATGTTGGGCCATCAAATGAAGTTTTATCAGGTACACTGTTTTTTTGTTCAGATTATTCCAATTTTGTTGTTTAATTTAGGGTCTACAAACTCTTTCAATTCTGAGAATTTTTCCTATAAATTGGGAATTCCACCCCATGATATGAATACTGAACTTATGTTAAAAACCCCATGAGGAAATTTTGAGACCAAACGAAACTATAGGTACCTTCATGTCCTTGTGTGTGAATGAATCTACTTGAAAATCTTATTGTTTTTCCTCTAGTAGTGTTTGATGTTATTTTGGGCAAGGATTGGATTTTTGTTTATCATGATAAGATTGACTATAGAGCTCAAGAGGATTCTTTTTAGAAATTTTTTTAGTTTTTGTACAATAATGAACCTATTCTTTTGATAACATATCAAGAATATGAGAAACTAGTAAATGGTGGAAATGAATGTTACTGTGCACATATTATTGAAAACAAAGGAACTATTCATATTAATGATGTGAAAGTGGTAAATGAGTACCTTGATTTTTTTACCGATGAGTTTCCTGGTATTATACTAGATCGGGAAGTTGAATTTACCGCTGACTTGGTTCCTGATGCTAAGCCAATTTCAAAACCCCTTTATCGAATGGCTCAAATTTCACTTTTAGAGTTAATGAAGCAATTATAGGAGTTATTAGATAAGGGTTTCATTCAAGGTAGCACAACACCATGGTGTGATTTTGTTTTGTTTTTTAAAAATAAAGATTTTTCAATGAGACATTGAATTTACTATAGAGAATTGAATAACATCACAGTTAATAATAAGTATCCTTTTCCTCATATCGATGATTTTTTTGATCAGATCCTGGGAGCTCAATATTTTTCGAAGATTGACTTGAGGTCCAGGAACCATCAGTTGAAAGTAAAAGAAGAAGATGTTTCAAAGATAGGTTTTGTACTAGATATGGCCTTTATGAATATGTAGTTATGCCTTTTGGTTTAACCAAAGCACCTACTGTATTCATGGATCTTATGAATAATATTTTTTGTCAGTTCTTGGATAAGTTTTTGGTTGTGTTCATTGATGATATTTTTGTTTTTTCAAAAGTAAAGTGGAACATGAAATTCTTTTAAGGGTTGTCTTGCAAACCTTAATTGAAAAGGAAATTTTTTATGAATTCAGCAAGTGTGAGTTTTGGTTAAAAAAATTTATTCCTTGGTCACATTGTTTCAAAAAATGGCATAACGGTTGATACTACTAAAAAAAGTTATTGAAGAATGGCCAGGACCCACAAATATAATAGAGATTCATAGTTTCCTTGTTTTGGCAGGTTATTATCGTAGGTTTGTTGATAACTTTTCACAGTTATATAGTCCAATGACTAAGTTAACTCTAAAAGGTGTTAAGTTCATTTGAAAAAAATGTGATGATTGTTTTCATGAATTGAAAAGAATATTGGTGAAGGCTCCAGTTATGGGACTGCCTTCCAGAAATGCTGAGATTGTTATCTATAGTGATTCTTCATTGAAAGGACATGGTTTTGTCCAAATGAAGAATGATTAGGTAATTTCTTATGCTTCACATCAGTTGAAACCTCATTAGTTAAATTACCCAACACATGATTTGGAAATAGCTGCTGTTTGTTTTCTTTAACAATTTGGAGGCATCATTTGTATGTAGTGAAGTGTGAAAATTATACTAATTATAAAATATTGAAGTATATATTCACTCAGAAATAAGTGAACATGAGATAAAGGAGATGGTTGGAATTAATCCAGAATTATTATTGAATGATCCTTTACCATCTGGGAAAAGAAAATAATGTGTCTGATTTTTTGAGTCGAAAAAGTAATGATTCATTAACCATGATACGTTTTTAATGAGATAATTTGGTTTTTTATTTGATGAAAAATTGCATAGAAGTTGTTGGTGTAGTGAATTATTCTATTGTTTTTCAAGTTTCAGTGAGATCATCTCTATCAGGCAGAATTAAGAAAGCGCAGAAGGAAGACAATGAGTTGTAGAAAAAGGTAGAGTTGGTTCAGAAGGGTACATTGCCTGATTTTAACATTGATAATGATTGTGTTTGAGATTTGGTAATAGATTATGTGTGCCTTGTGATTCAAAGTTGAAGAATGAGTTGTTATGTGAAGCTCAAAGTTCTCTGTTTTCAGTTCATCTAGGAAGTACTATGATGTACAGAGATCATTGAGAGTATTACTGGTGGGATGTAATAAAAAGAGATATTGATAATTTTACTATGAAGTGTTTGACTTTTCAGCAGGTTATAGTAGAGAAGCAGTTACCAAAAGGGTTTGTGCAGTCTTTACTGGTGCTAGAGTGGAAATTGGAAAATATATCAATGTACTTCATTGTGGGATTACAAAAAACATCTCGAGGTAATAATGAAATCTGGGTTATTGTTGGTGGATTAACTAAATCTGATCATTTTCATCCTATTCAAGATACCTTGTCTCTAGATCTACATTCTTGGTTGCATGTTAATGATATTGTTGGGTTTCATGGTGTTCCCCTATCCAATGTATCTGATCGTGATCTTAGGTTTACTTTTATATTTTGGAAAGGCCATCAAAAGTCGTTAGGTACTCAAATATATTTTATTACATATTTTCATATGCAATCATATGGGCAATCAGAACGAACAATTTAGACCTTGGAGGATATGTTACGGGCTTTCTGGATGGATTACCATGGAAGTTAGGACCAGAATCTTTCTTTGGTTGAATTTTTTTACAATAACAGTTTTCATCACAGTATACAGATGGCTCCTATTGAGGCATTATATGGGATGCGGTGTTGAACTCCAGCTTTTTGGGATGAAGTAGGTGAAAGGAAGCCAATGGGAACAGAATTTGCAGAAGAGATGGAAGAAAAAGTTCTGTTGATTCAGAAGCAAATGAGAACAACTCCGAGTATGCAGAAAAGTTATGCGGATTGCAGGGGGAAGGATATTTATTTTGAGGTAGGCGATAATTATTTTCTCAATGGTTCTCCATGGAAAAGTGTGATGTGTTTTGGAAAGAAAGAAATAGGAGTCTGAGGTTCATTGCATCTTATGATATCCTAGAGAATGATGGATTAGTTGCATACAGAGTGGCTATACCACCATGTTTATCCCAGGTACACAATTTGTTTTCATATTTCGATGATGAGAAAGTATATGCCAGATCCATCCCATATTTTGAGCCCAGAGGTAGTTCAGTTGGAAGAGAATTTCTCTTATGAGAAACAACCAGTACAGATTCTTGAATGAAGAGAGAAAGTGTTGCAGAATAAGGTAATTCACTAGGAAAATGTTTTGTGGAAAAAACATCTGTTTGAAGAGGCAACGTGGAAATCCGAAAATGCTATGAGGGATAAGTTCTATTTATTTGATAAATGAATAAAATTGCGAGGATGAAATTCCCAAAAGGGGGGAAGGATGTAACATCCAAGATAAATAAAGAATATGACACATATCATAATAATTATTATTTTTTAATTAAATATTAATTTTACCTTAAAGGGGATGCTATGTTCGATGTCGTACCTGATACGTAACAACGAGTTTCTTGGAAATATTACATTGCACACTAACAATATAATAATATTAGTGTAAATGGTAGTTAACACCTAGCTGTTGTGTTGGAAGTAATAAATAGAAATAACTAAAATATGATAATAGATGTTTCTTATGTGTTTTTACATTTATCCAATAAAATATAGCGGCTAAAAATGCTAATGAAATTAATTTTAACCACAATTTACATTAAAAGGTTGATTTAACAACTTTTGATGGTGAACCCTTTTTAAATATATTGTTTTCAATTTTATAAGTTTTTTTTGACAGAATAATATTCTTCTATAGAATTGGGACATCAAAATTTACATTGGGTAAATTTTTGGTATTTTTCTGATAAAGTACATTTTTATGAATAGTGGAAAATACATTATTTTAATTAAGAACTGTATTTTAATATAATTTATTTATATGGTTAAGTTACCCTTTTAATTGGTTTTAAAGTGAAATGAGATTATATTTTTTCCTTTTAATATAATTTTGGTCATTAGAAGCAAATTCACTTTGAAATTTGACATAATCAACTGTCAATCTTTTGAAAGTTAATATATCTTAAAAACATGCCTTCTGTTTTGACATCGGGAATTAATTTTAAATTAATTTCTGGAACTTATGTGTTTTTAATTTGGCAAAATAGACATCATTTTTGAATTTGGAATTTCAAATATAACTTAGGCTTATTTTTTGGTATTTTTCTGAAAAAATTTTATTTTTTGATTAATAGTGAATCCACTATGTAGTAGTTTAAAATTTGACTTTTTCTTTCAAATGAAATTTTACCACTTCTGTGAACAGAATTTAAAAAATCCTACATACATGGTTATTATTAGGAAGTAAAATGTGCTTCAATAAGATGAAATATTTTTTGGTGAATAGTATCATTTGACTTTTATTTGTTGCGGTTCAAGGTAAATACGGTAATTCAAGGTTAAAAGAATATTATAATATTTCAAAATTACCTTAACACTTGTCATACCCTTATTTGATGAGTCATGGCCGACCAGGGACATCCTTCGGTTGATTTTTTGGACCCCATGGAGCCACTTGGGAGTGATAATAACACTTTAGATTAATTAATTCAAAGTAAAGACTGAAATGACAAAAACAAATATTATTTCTTAAATTAATATTTACATAAGTTTATATATGTTATATTTACATCTATAAATATTAATTGGAAAATTAAACAGATTTCCTATATCATTGTATTTTTTATATAATTTTTAGACATCATATAAATTAAATTATTTATGACACAATAATGATGTAGTGTTTATGTCATTAATAAATAGTTTAAAACACATATTGTGATGATTAAAATATTATCCAAAACATGTAAAATTTTTTTTGGGTGATTTTATTTGGAATAGGAGTCATCGTATCTTTTATTATAATGATTTTTTGATATTTTGAAACCGACGATATGTTTATAATAAAATAATGTTTTCACACTTTCCTAAAGAGCCCCTCCTCTCCCTTATAATAGGAGTCAACTTCTAACCAATTACTCACACCTATAAAGCCTATTAGATCGTCCAAACTCTACCAAATTAATCTCCCAACATCCCTATCCTCCTCATAGAAGCCTCTCCTTAGGCATAAGGCACTTCAATAAGTACCTTGTTACAAACCAAAGGAAGTTTCCCAAATTAAAGGTAACAATTTCTCTTAAATTGTTTTTTTATTTTACTTCTCCAACCACTAAAATATTTTTATTAATTTCTTTTTTAACAACACCAATATCCTAAATATACTAGTATGTTGTTATGAGAAGGATTCTAACTACACTTACACACACATCCATCTAATGGATAATGAACATAATGTTTCTATGGATGGAAAACGAACACCTCAGGAAATGAAGATTGTTCAATTGTCTCCTATCTCCTATAATGTTGTCCATTAAGATGTCATTGAATTTATATATTTTATATATTATGTTTATATTTTTTTATGGTTTGGTATTATTCATTTATTTCATATCTTTATAGTTTCCATAATGGGTAAACGCGATAATTTCATTTTAGGAAGTGCGGACTACCGCCCCCTCAAAGTAATATGACTCGTTCATGCCATACGTGGAACATATAAAGGATGGATTTAATGATATTATATATGATATTATATTGGAATTATAATATAACTATGTATCCCTATGTTTTAATTCAATTAAAATAAGAAATAGAAATTGAAGTATCGTTCTTGCGTACGTACGGCTTACTGTCTTCATGAACGGTTCATTTCATTTATTACCTCTAAATGTTATGTACTATTATAAATAAATGTATATACTAGATATATATGGCATATTTGATATCTAAATAATGAATATCATTCTGGATATAATGATCCTTTTACCACATTAACAACTTGTAAATATAAGAAGTTCATTTTTTACTCAAGTACCAATTATCGACAAAACGAACGTTATTAACTTAAATGATTACATAATGTTAATAACATAGTAACTATTGATATAAAAGGAATAATAAAAATGAAAAAGGTTCTTAAGAAAGTATAAATTAACTTAAGTTTATTTTTAAGGATATTAAAGAACAAACAGGTCAAGTCGGACACGAGGTAAGGGACTTCATCTCAATCTTCTTCCATTGAGGCATATTTTGTTTTAATACATGACTTTATTTTATATGTTTTATAAATCCCTTTGAATTTTTCTTTTATTAAAAATGAATATTCTCTCTATGAATCGTTTTTCTAAAAGACAAAAAGGAATGTTTCTTTTAACGTAAGCAGTGACAACGACCTTTCCGCCGCTGCGAGTTTTTTTGATCTTTGGCTTCCTTAACAAGTTGTGCTGTTTTTTTAAAAGGAAAATAAATACCATATACTATTTTTAAATATTTTGGTTTTCAAAATGGTTTTGTGAATGGATTTATTATTTTAATATATTGAAATGATATATTGTGATTGAAATGGGGAAATTTTATCTTTCCTTCATTTTTTTATGTGTTGTGAATATGTTATGGTTCTTGGGATTTGTTTACGTACACAAGTGGTTCCGTGACAAACCTAGGGTAGGTGAGATCAAGATAGATCTATAATTCATTGGGTAATGTGATGGAGGTAAACGTGAATGTGTCTCCTATGATATTTAGGTAATATACTCTGATGGGTATTTCTAATGTAACTACCTATGTAGTTGTGATAGATATATTGTAAGTATGATATGGGTGCCACAAGATACCCTTATGATTTATGATTTCTATGTGTATTTCATATATCATATGATTTCATGAGGTATGTTAAAGAGCTTATGTTATGTATGTATTGATGATCTAATGTTTTTTTTCTTTGTTTATAACCCTTACTGAGCTTTTTATGCTCATCCCAAGTTTTGATATGTTTTTCACAAGACATAATGATATTTAGGGTCATTGATGGGATCAAGGAAAAGTCATGCTCTCTAAAACATGGAACTAGACATGACTCTTTTTTTCAAAGAGTTTTTATTTTTTTCAAATGAAATATGAGAATAAGTGTATACGTTGTAATTTTTGAGATGTAATGTAATAGTTATGGTATAATTCTATAAAACTCTAAAACTAAAAAGATTCTGAATCTAAATTATACGTTTAATTCTAGATTATGTAATGTTTTTTGGCTGGGTCCTTATAGTTGGTATCAGGGGTCGGTTTAAATAATTTTAGGAGTTATAATATTCTTATATTAATGTTCATAAATTAATTTTTTGTAATATTGAAATGATATATCATTTTAATATTACATTGTTACTTCGCCTAAGATATTTTTCTGTTAAGAACGGTTTTCCACAGAGGAAACAAGGTAGCTATGTTGGGACGACATCAGGAGGAAGAAAACCTTCCCAATCAGCAACCCGAGATAGTCAGAATCGGAACTGAACTGTTTGTTGTTGTGATGGAACTGTTGACTTAGTCTATTAATGGTTGTGGTATCCATGCACGAGATCAGCTTGACCATCCACATAGGATCATGTCAGTAGTGGACCATTTCATGAAGCAGAATCCCCCATATTTCAGAGGATCATCTGACCCTGTGCAAGTATAAGGGTGGATTAAAGCACTGGAGAAGATTTTCGATGTAATGGGGTGTTCAGAACATCAAAAGGTTAGTCTTTTTGTTTATTGTTTTGAAGGTGAAGCTGATCAGTGGTGGTCGATGGTGAAAAATATCATGGATAGTGAGGAGATTGATGCTCTTGATTTGGATAAATTTAAAAGTATGTTTCTTGAGAAATATTTTAATAAGGTGGTTCGTCTTAGTATGGAAAAAGAATTCTTGTAATTAATGTAGGAGGATGACTCAGTGGCTGCTTATGAAGCAGAATTCACTCGACTGGTAAGGTATGCTCCAAAATTCAACTGAGATCTTGATAGTAAAATAAAAAATTTTTTACTCTTGATTAATGCCAATGTATCTAATGGATTTAGCTTCTCATGAGTTAAAAAGTTATGGAAAACATGTTCGATGTGCGGAGAAGGTGGAAATGGAGTTTTCCGATGATCATATCTTCATTGAAAAACAACAGAATAAGAGTTCGAGGTGGTAGACAAAAGGGATCAACTATTCCAAAAAGTCTGATGGTAAGAAACTTAAGTTTACAGTTTCTGAAAATTATTTTAAAAAGAATGATAGGGAATGTTTTTTGAATTCTGGTAAGTGCTACTGATGTGGTAAAATGGGACATAAGACACATAATTTCACTGAAAATTAGTTAGGTAATGGTAATAGAAAATCTGATTTATAGTCTGTAAAATGTTTTAAGTGAAATGAAATAGATCATTATGAAAATGAGTATCCAAAAAGAACTCATATGAAGAAAAGCATCCATACTACATGTAGAAAGGAGTGGTGAAATCCTTCGCAACTACATCAGTAGATGTTGGGCCATCAAATGAAGTAGTATCTGGTACACTGTTTGTTTGTCCAGATTATGCCAATGTTGTTATTTGATTCAGGGCCTACACACTCAATCATTTCTGATATGTTTTCATGTAAATTGGGAATTCCATCACATGATATGAATACTGAACATATACTAAAAATAACATGAGGAAATTTTGAGACCAAAATAAACTATAAGAACCTTCTTGTCCTTGTATGTGAAACAATCTACCTCCGAACTTATTATTTTCCACTATTAGGGTTTTATGTTATTTTGGGCATGGATTGGCTTTCTGTTTATCATGCTAAGATTGTCTGTAGAGATAAAGAGGTTTTTGTTATGAAATATTTTCAGTTTGTTTTCAAGAAAGAACCCTTTCTTTTGATAACATATCAGGGTGTTGAAAAACTGGTAAAAGGTGGAAATGAATGTTACCTTGCACATATTGTTGAAAACAAAAGAACTATTCAGTGATATGATGTGCCAGTGGTAAATGAGTACCTTGATGTTTTTCCTGATGAGTTTCCTGGTATTATTACTAATCATAATATTGAATTTACTATTGGCTTAGTTCCTGATGCTAATCCAATTTCAAAACCCCCTTATAGAATGGATCAAATTGAACATTCAGTGTTAAAGAATCAATTACATGAGTTATTAGATAATGGTTTTATTAGACCTAACACATCACCATTGGGTTCTCCTGTTTTGTTTGTTAAAAAGAAAGATGGTTCAATGAGAAATTGCATTGATTATAGAGAATTGAATAACATCACAGTTAGAAACATGTATCATTTGCCTCATATCGATGATTTGTTTGATCAGCTTTTGGGAGCTCAGTATTTTTCTAATATTGACATGAGGCCGAGGCACCATTAGTTGAAAGTAAAAGAAGAAGTTGTTCTGAAGACCAGGTTTCATACTAGATATGGCCAATATGAATTTGTAGTTATGCCTTTTGATTAACCAATTCTCCTTTTGTATTCATGGATCTTATGAATAGAATTTTTCGTGACTTATTGGATAAGTTTGTGGTTCTGTTCATTGATGATATTTTCGTTTATTCCAAAAGTAAATAAGAACATGAATGTCATTTAAGTGTTATCTTGCAAACCTTAAATGAAAATAAATTGTTTGGGAAATTCATAAATTGTGATTTTTGGTTAAAAAAATATGATTCCTTGGTCACATTGTTTCAAAAAATTGCATAACTGTTGATCCTTCTAAAACAAAAGTTGTTAAAGAATGGCTAAGACCCACAAATATAACAAAGATTCATAGTCTTTTTTGTTTGGTAGGTTATTATCAGAGGATTGTTGATAACATTGAATGGTTATGAAGTACAATTACTAAGTTAACTCGAAAAGGTGTTATGTTCATTTGGACAAAAGAAAGTGATGATTGTTTTTAGGAATTGAAAAGAAGATTGGTGAATGCTCTAGTTTTGGCACTACCTTCCATAAATGTTGAGATTGTTATCTATAGTGATTCTTCATTGAAAGGACATGGTTGTGTCCTAATACAGAATGATCAGGTAATTGCTTAAGCATCGCGTTAGTTGAAAACTCATGAGTTAAATTACACTACAAAAGATTTGGAAATAGCTACTGTTGTTTTTTGCTTTAAAAATTTGGAGCCATCAATTTTATGGAGTAAAGTGTGAAATATATACTAATCACAAATTTTTGAAGTATATATTCAATCATAAATAATTTAACATTATACAGAGGGGATGGATGGAAATGATCAAGAATTATGATTGCACGATCCTTTACTGTCCAGGAAAAGAAAATAATGTGGATGATGCTTTGAGTCAAAAAAGCAATGCTTCATTAACCATGATACATTTGGAATGAGATACTTTGGTTTTTGATTCGATGAAGATTGGCATAGAAGTTGTTGGTGAATGGAATTCCTCTATTTTGTTTCAGGTGATAGTGAGATCATCTCTATTAGAGAGAATTAAGCAAGCGGAGAAGGAAGACAGTGAGTTGCAGAAAAAGGTGGAGTTGGTTTGGAAGGGTTCATTGCCTGATTTTAATGTTGATAGTGATTGTGTTTTGATATTTGGGAAGAGATTATGCGTGCCTTACGATTCACAGTTGAATAATGAGTAGTTATGTGAAGCTCATAGTTCTCCATCATCAGTTCTTCCTAGAAGTACTAAGATGTACAGAGATCATTGAGAGTGCTAATAGTGGGATTAAATGAAAATAGATATTACTGATTTTACTACGAAGTGTTTGAATTGTCCATAGGTTAAAGCAGAGAGGCAGTTACTGAAAGGGTTTCTTTAGACTTTATCGGGGCCATAGTGGAAATGGGAAAATATATCAATTGACTTCGTTGTGGGATTTCCAAATACATCTCGAGGTAATAATGCAATCTGGGTTAATGTTGATCGATTAACTAAATCTGCTCATTTCCTTCCTATTCGAGATAACTTTTCTCTAGATCAACTTTCATGGTGTTCCCCTCTCCATTGTATCTGATCGTGATCTCAGGTTTAATTCTATATTTTTTGGAAAGGCCTTCCAAAGTCATTGGGTACTAAATTAAATTTTAGAATAGCTTTTCATCTGCAATCAGATGGGCAGTCAGAATGAACAATTAAAACCATGGAGGATATGTTATGTGCTTACTCAATGGATTACTAAGGATGTTGGGACCAAAATCTTTTTTTGGTTGATTTTTTTTATTATAACAATTTTCATTCCAATATACAGATGGCTCTATTTGAGGCATTATATGGGAAGCGGTGTCAAACTCTAGATTTTTGGGATGAAGTATATGAAAGGAAGCTGATGGGACCAGAATTATTAGAAGAGATGGAACAAAAAGTTCAGTTGATTTAGAAGCACATGAGAACAACTCAGAGTAGACAGAAACATTATTCGGATAACTGGAAGAAATATCTTTCTTTTGTGGTAGGTGATCATGTTTTTTCTCAATGTTTTTCCATGTAAAAGTGTGATGCATTTTGGTAAGAAAAGAAATATTAGTCTGAGGTTCATTGGAACTTTTGAAATCCTGGAGAAAGTTGGATCAGTTGCATACAGAGTGGCTTTACCTCCAAGTTTATCCCAGGTACACAATGTTTTTTATGTTTCGGCGTTGAGAAAGTATATGCCAGATCCATCCCATGTTTTGAGCCTAGAGGTAGTTCAGTCGGATGAGTTATCTATTATGAGGAACAACCAATACAGATTCTTGTCCGAAGAGAGCAAGTGATGCGGAATAAAGTAATTCACCATGTAAAGGTTTTCTGGAAGAACCATATGGATGAAGACGCAACATGGGAATCTGAAAATGTTATGAAGGATATGTTCCCCCATTTATTTGATAAATGAATAAAATTTTGAGGACGCAATTCCCAATAGTGGGAAGGATGTAACACCCATGATAAATAAGGAATAAGATATTTTTCATAATTATAAATATTTTTTAATTAAATATTAAATTTCCCTTGAAGCGGATGCTACGTTCGATGGCGTACCTGATACACAACAATGAGTTTCTTTGAAATATTAGGTTGCACACTAACAAAATAATAATATTATATTAAATGGTAGTTAAAACCTAGCCATTGTATTGGAGAGAATGAATTGAAATAACTAAAATATGATAATATGTGTTTTTATGTGTTTTTACATTTATCCAATAAAAGTTAGAGTCTTAAAATGTAAATGAATCTAATTTTAACCATAATTTACTTTAAAATATCGAGTTACAGCCTCTTGTTGGAGAACCCTTTTTAAATCTAATGTTTGTCACTTATATATGTTCTATTTGAAAAAATAAAATTACTTTTTAGAAACGGGACATCAAAATATACTTTGGTTTAATATTTGGTTTTTTTCTGACAAATTCATTTTTTATAAATAGTTAAAAATATAGTATTTTAATTCAAAACTGCCATTTAATCTAATTTATTTATATGTTTAGATTACCATTTTAATGGTATTTAAAGTGTAAATTGATTATATTTTTACAATTTAATCTAATTTTGTTCATTATAATCAATTTCACTTTGAAATCGGACGTAATCAACTGTAATTCTTTTGATATTTAATATTTCCTAAAAACACGACTTTTGTTTGACAGCGGGAATTATTTTTAAATCAATTTCTTCCACTTCTGGGTTGTTTATTTGGTAATATAGACATAATTTTTGAATTTTTTATATCAAATATAGCTTAGGCTTAATTTTTCGTATTTTTCTAAAACGAATCAATTTTTGATGAACTGTGAAACCACTAAGTAGTAGTTAAAAATATGACCTTTTCATTTAAATGAAAATTTAACCATTCTATGAATTGAATTTCGAAAATCCAACATACATGGATCCCATTAGGAAGTAAAATGTCCGTCAATGAGATGACCTTAATTTTTGGAGAATAGAAACTTTTGACTTTTATTTATCGTGGTTAAATGTAAATAGGGTAATTCAAGGGTAAAAGAATATTATAATAAGACAAAATTATCTAAAAAATTGTACTAACAATATTGGATGAGTGATTTTCGACCAAGTCAATCCTTGGGTCAATTTTCGGGACACCATGTATTACTTGGGAGTGATAATTACACTTTAGATTAATTAATTGAAAGTATATACAAAAATGACATAAACAAATATCTTCTAGTAATTTATATTTTACATAAAGTTACATATGTTATATTTTTTACTATAAATATTAATTGGTATGATTAAAATATTTCCTACATCCTGATATTTTTTATATAATTTTTAGAAATCAAATAAATTAAATTATTTATGACACAATAATAATGCACTGTTTACCTCATAAATAAATGATTTAAATAAATATGATTATAATGATTAAATTATTATCAAAAACAAGTCAAATTCTGATTTTATGATCTTATTTTGAATATTAGTCATATTATATTCGACTTTAATGTTTTTTGGACCTTTTGAAACCGAATATATGTTTATAATAAAATAATGTTTTCACACTTTCCTAAAGAACCCTTCCTCTCCCTTATAAAAGGAGACCACATCTGACAAATTCCTCACACCTCTAAAGCCTATTGGATTGTCCTACCTATGGACAAATTATCTCCTTACATCCGTCTACTACACCTAGAATCCTTACTATAGGAATAAGGCACTTCAAGAAGTCCTTTGGTTCAAACGAAAGGTAGTTATCCAAATTAAAGGAATGGTTTCTCTTAAATTGATTTCTTTTATTTTACATCTCTAACATCTAAACTCATTTTATTCATTTCTTTTGTAAAAACACCATAGTCCTCATTATACTAGTATGTTGTTATGAGAAGTATTCAAAATACACTTACACACACCTCCATCTAATGGATGAAGAACATATTATTTCTGTTGATGGAAAACTAATGTCTCACGAAACGACGATTGTTCAATTATCACCTACCACCTCTCATGGTGGCCATTAATATGTGAATGTATTTATATATTATATATATTATGTTTATTTTTTTCTTATGCTTTATTATTTTTCATTTATGACATATCATTATGGTTTCCATAAGTGGTAAACGCGATAATTTCATTTTAGGAAGTGCGGACTTCCGCCCCCTCAAAGTGATATGATTCATTCATGCCTTACGTGGAACGTATAAAGGATGGAGTTAATGATATTATATATGATATTATACTGTAATTATAATATAACTATGTATAACTATGTTTTAATTCCATTAAAATAAGAAATATAAATGGATGTAGTGTTCATGCGTACATACAGCCTACCATCTCCATGAACGGTGCATTTCATTTCGTACCTCTAAATGTTATGTACTATTATAAATACATATATATACTGAATATATATGACATATATGATATATAAATCATGAATATAATTTTGGATATAATTAACCATTGACCACATTAACAACATATAAATATAAGAAGTTCATTTTTGACTCAAGTACAAATTATCGGCAAAATGAACGTTATTAACTTAAATGATTACATAATGTTTATAACAAGGTAATAAGTGATATAAAAGGAATAATAAACTTGAAAAAGAATCTTCATAAAGTAGAAATTAACATAAGTTAATTATTCAGTAGAATAAACAACGAACAAGTGAAGTAGGACACGAGGTAAGGGACTTTGTCTCAATCTCCTTTCATTAAGGCATATTTTGTTTTAATACAAGTATTTCTTTTATAGGGTGTATAAAACACTTTGAAATTTAATTTTATTCCAAAGCAATCTTTTCTCTATGAATCATTTTACTAAATGACAAAAATTAATGTTTCATTTAATGTAAGTGGTTACAACTTCCTTTCTGTCGCCGCAAGTATTATTTGATCTTTGGCTTCCGTAACAAGCCATACTATTTTTAAAAGAAAAATAAGCACCATATACTCTTTTTACATATTTTTGTATTGAAAATGGTTATGTGAATGGATTTATTTTTTCAATATATCCAACTGCTATATTGTGATTTAAATGTGGAAATTTTATCTTTCCTTTATGTTTTTATGTGTTGTGAATATGTTATGGTTCTTGGGAATTGTTTACGTATATGGGTGGTTCCATGATAAACCTACGGTGAGTGAGCCCGAGATTTCTCCTCAATGCATTGGCTAACATGACAGAGGTAAACATGAATGTTTCTCCTAAGTTATTTATGGAATATACTGTGATGGGTATTCCAAATGTAACCCCTTACGTAGCTGTGATAGCTACAACGTATGTATGATATGGGTGTCACAAGATACATTCATGATTTATTATATCTATCTGTATTTCATAAATATTAAGGTTTCATGAGGTATGTTAAAGAGCTTATGTTATTTTTGTATTTATGATCTCCTATTTTATTCATTGTTTATAACCCATACATAGCTTTTTATTCTCATCCCACGTTTTGGATTGTTTTTCCCATGACTAAAAGATGAATAGGGTCTAGGATGGGGTCAAGGAAAAGTCATGCTCTCTAAAAAATTTAACTACACATGACTCTTTTTTTGAAAGAGTTATTATTTTATGAAAAAAATGAAATCTGAGAATAAGTGTTTACTTTGTAATTTTTGAGATGTAATATAATATTTGTGGTCTAATTTTTAAAACGCTGAAGCTAAAAATTTCCACTATGTAAATTATTCGTTTAATTCAAGATTATGTAATGTTTTAAGGTCGGGTCCTTATAATCACAGTTGGTTGGTCCCGAACATCCCTCACCTCATCCGCCTAAGAGTGTGAGTCATCAACTCATTCTAGGGAGTGAATCCCAAAACAATTGTAGGTGGGATTGGGGAGTAGTGGCTCCCTTAATGTCCCTTTGGGGAAGTGGAAATGATGTGGCGCATAAACCTCTATGTCCTGATGAGCCATATCCTAAGTTGGGATAATTCATTTTTCCACATACTGTCAAACGAGGTTGTTGATCTCCCTCCTATGAAAATGTTCATATGTTTAGATAGGGAATGTGTTCCCATAAACCATTTATATGGAAGGCAACACAAATGATATTGAGCTATGTGGGATTGCTGTGTTGGTGTGGCACCAACCCCTATGTAGGTCGGTGGGTGGTGATTGGTTTCCTGACATAGCAGCTTGGGTCCTTCAAGGTAGGAGGAATGAACCATTAGAACTGAAAGGAGGTAATCGACATCCAGTGCCCTAACTTCATTCCGTCTCCCATGATTGGTAATAAGGATCCACACTGACAACATCATAGACTAGGTTGACCAATGATAAACTGCCCCAATATCTAGTGAGTTTCAAGGTAGACCCACTATTTTTTTTGCGAGAGCTGGAACCAAATATCTGGATCATGTGACACTCTTGTACATTTATTACTTGAACACTATTAATCTCCACATTGAGGAGAATATTCATGTCGAGTTCACAATTTCTATTTCGGACGCATTCATCGGGGTAGACATATGTTCGTCAAGAACACACAATTGGTGGCCATCATTCCCACTTTCCAAAGGTAAGAGACATCTGTCAATTATTTAGGGATGTTTTCTCCTTGATCAAAATGAGAAGATTGCATGTCGCTCTCTCCTTACATGGATTCCTCTTCATAATTCATCTCTTAGTTTGGGTCTCCTTTAAAGATAAAGAAGTTGTTTGTGAAACAATTACCAAGTTATACATCTTCAAAGATACCAAATGATTATGTAGCTTCACTCAGGACATTCCAAGGGGTTAATTCAGGGCAGAAACCTTCGATTGGGGGAGTATTCGAGCAGGAAATCGTTGGTGTGTCTGGACACAGAAACATTGTTCGGCCTGGGTTTCTTCACCTTCTGATAGGGTTTGTCAAGGGAGTGTATTCCCGATGCATCCCCTATCGAGTGCTGGGAATTATATGACATAGCCATCTCTCTGACATTATCCTCATCTTCCCATATTAAGACAAGGTATTCCACAAGTTTAATGTCTATAGGAGATGGATCAGATTGATCAGAACACTGCCAGGACTGAATAAGATGCGTACATCCCCATGATGGAGAACCTTATGGATTTACTGGATGAGTGGATCATGACATCCAATGACGACGGATCCAAGGATGATTGGTTCCCTATAAAGAAGATGTCAAGGTTTACAATTGAATAGGATTGATCATTGATGTGGTTTCCTACGTACCTTGTGTAGATGATAGGTATCAAAACCCACATTGTTTGAAGAGGTGAATCATGGGATCAGGGTGTACAAAATGGACAGTGACCTGAAGACATACTACGGTTTTTTCAAGGGAATTATCTTATCGCAAAAGGGAAACTCATTGTTGGATGGTTATTGATTGTGTGGTGATTATGCATGGGTATCTACCCAAGGGAATGACGTAATCTCACTAGGATGTTTTTTCCAAGGTTAGAGTCAGGATGGATGATTGATGGTTCAATGGGGAGGATGAGAATAATGGGATGGAACTGACATGAAGATGATGATGATGTTGGTCTTTAACATCGTAAAGGCTTCTTACATATCCCTATGGTGGGGAATCAAAGTCCACATAGTTTTGTGGGTGGCGGGACAACTAAGAAGGTGGCTCATGTGAGTGGAGGCATGGATGGGACCAGACGGAAGTGGAACCCCAAATGTTGGGGAATGATCTTCTCAAAACACAAAAGGCTTGATGGATAGACCAGAATGGGATATGGATGATGGATTAGAACCTCACGGAGGCTTCCTACGTATCCCTTTGGTAGGGAATCAAATTCCACATAGTTTAGGATTGGGGAATGGAACCGATGTGTACACAAAGGACAACGACCCAATGAAATGCAAGGGATTATGCATGGATATTGGCCCATGAGTTGGTCTGACTCCGATAAGGGTTGGACCATGTATGTGGGTCCCATAAAGGGGGACACAAATGTTTACCTGTGTTCTGGGTCCAACCTCAGGGAGTATTCCTATTTACCTTGTCTAGGAGATAATGATGAAAACCCAAGTAGTTAAAAGGGGTATATTTTATCATCAAGTGGTATGAAAATAGGGGGGATATAGTTTAACGTCATGCTGGACAAGGGTGAACCGATATAAAATGGTCGTGACTCATGGGTGATGGGGTAGGACCTTAGGGAGACTGCCAACATACCATGCTCAGAAAGTTAAAGGATCAAAGTCCATGTAGTTTGGTTTTATGGGATGCGGATCACAGACTATGGTGGCCTGAAAGGGGTGTCACGGTCGATTCATACTATAATCCCATGTGAGTCATGCTTGGTCTGAGAAACCAGAGATAGAAAAGACTCGGCGATCATGTCATGAAAGGTGTGTCCACGAGGAATGTAGTGGGTCATACATGTGGCTATTGGACCAAAGTGGAAACTTGGGAATTCACTTAGCTAGAGGAATTTGGAGATGGAGATTGGGACTTACTCCAAGATGGAGGCCCAATGGAGATAAAACCCAAAGAGAGAGGGATGAGATATCAAGTTCACTGTGCCCATCTCTCCTCTGGTCCTTTCATAATTAAGAAGAGAGGAGGAGAAATCATGCTAACCCCTATAAGAAAGTATATGGGATTACACCAGCAAGGATTCCATCCCCTGCATATAGATTTCATTCCATTCCAGGAGTATCTCTTTCCATGTGAGGAAGATATCACTCTTGTGGAGGCGAGTGGGTATTTAAAATGTATGAATTAGGGCACCACATGTATTTTACAATGGATGAGTCTATATATTAACATCACGTTCTGCACATGATGATGCTTGGTAGTTTAATTACCATCACCTCAAATGATACAGATTCACTCTACAACCATAGGAATCACATAACTGGGGTGCAATAACCCCTAGTGATGATATGGAATAGACAATGCCATGTGGATATGGGGTTGTGGATTGAACCATTGAGGGGATCAAGTTAGCGTGGTTATGCAAAGAAGAAATTTCCATTAGCATGCCTATGTGATGAAGCATAAGGTAAAGAGAAACATCATGAAGTACTATCCAAGGGACCGTGATATCACTTCATACAAACCAAGAGTGTGGTATGATAGAATTATGCGCATGACAGGTGTGTCATGCATAATAGGGGCTCTATCATGGTTCCATAATGTAAGGATGAATCATTGAGAACATAATGAGGGTCGCGTGGAAAATGAGGGGTTGTGCATAAGATAGAGTGGATGCGCACCAAGTGAGTGGATCCATGCAATGTTGTTACAACATGAGGGGAAACTTGCCTACAAGGGGAATATTTTGCACAGAATTGCCTTGGAGTAAAAGGAAATGGATGATGATCAAACCCTAGTGGGACCACCCAAACTAGGACCCCTAGGGGACATATTTAATATATTTTAAGTCATTACCATTAAGTTTACATTGAATTCATAGGTAAAACCATTTCAATATTTTGCAAAGTATTAACTTTTAAAACACGTTTTCTTAACAACGGGATTAATTTTAAATTAATTATTGATACTTTTGTGATTTGAATTTTAAAAAATGGATTCCATATTTGGATTCAGTGGGTCCAAATAGTGTTAATATTTTACTTCTATTTTTTTATATTATGAATAGTAACTATAGTAATTTTTATTTAATATAGTTAAAGGTAAATCAAGTAATTGAGGGTAAAAATTAGATTATAAAATTACCCTAACACACTGCCAAAATTATATTGGAAGAATAACAGTTGACCCATATCACTTCAGCGTCAGAATAGATTCTTTTTGTGGACTTTTGACCATGAAAATGACATAATTATTAATAAAACCAAAGAAAGTGACAACATGTCACTCTCTTAAATCTTATAAGTGTAATAATTTTAATTTAGTGATGAACTTCATAAAACATAAAACATGAATAGTATCCAAAAATCTAATAAAATTATATACATCATGTGAATTTATTTATAATTTTTTAGGGATTAAATTATTATCATTAATTATTACACAATAGTAATGTTGAAATTATTTTATTTATTGAAATATCAAATAAATGGGTTTAAAAATATTAAAATAAAAAACTATATGAACTATTTAATGGGATCCATGTATTTTCTATATAAATATGTCATGTTATTAATCTATTAAATATTTTGGTTTGTAAATATATTCTATGTGGATTTTATTTTAATTAAAACAAATGAATATTGTCAAAATTGACACTATTTTAATTTTATAAAAATAACATATTATTAAATTTTTTAAAAATCACAAAAATATTAAAAAATTATAAATTGAAATTTATATGGTCGAAAATGTATTAACAAATCCAATTAAGTACAATTAAAAACACATAAGTAATTATATATAACAATTTAAAATTTAGAATATAATTACCATAAATAAAATTAAATAGATTAAATAAGGATAAATCAAGTTGATGAGGTTTAAAAGAAATTTCCAACATGTGAAAATTTTATTGGTTGATGAGATGACAACCCTATCTCATCTAATATTCATATTTAAGTCATTTTGGAAGTTTTTATATGGTGTTTGAGTTTATTATAAATTAATACTTTAGAGGTTTCCAAAAGTGTACCTCTCCCCTCTTATAAAAGGGCACCACATCCCTCTCCTCTTCACACAATTTTGAGCCTTCATGCTCGGCCAAACCCTTCCCATTTACCTTATCAAATTTATAGAAACATACTAGAGGTTATGCTCTTCTTCAAAGACCAAATTTAGTGTCGTAAGAGGAGGTTTAGAAGAGGCCTGTCGAATAAGAGGTAATATCCGTTACCGATTCATTCATATTTATTTCTTCTTCTGCATCCTATTATTTAGATATTTCATTATAAAGTAATAAAATCAGTATCACTAATATACTGATATATTAATTAAAATATAAAACAAACTTATTTCACCTTCTATCCATCATACAAAAAAAAAAGAAATCACCGCACGTGCGTACGTACAGCTTACCGTCTCCACGCTGTGGTGTAATCTGTTTTTCCACCAGCACCACACATGGATGGGTATAATGATGGAAATAACAACTATATATTATTTTTATAACATAATAATGATTCTGATATATTTAACCATCCACTCAAATTCCATTCAATAATTTTGGGAACAATATCATCGCTTGTGCATATGTACGGATTACAGTCTCCACGACACGATGAGATTCATTTTCCATGTTAACCATTCAAGAATGATTATAGAGTATATATAATAAACAATCATGAAATATATTAAATAATAATGAAACATTATATATATATATATCATTTACATACTTCTATTCAATTCAATAAAGAAATGAAAACAACATTCATGTGTACGTACGACCTACTGTCTCCATGAACAGTGTGTTTCTTTCATTTATCTATATATTATATATATTTGTATACTGAATATATATGATATATAAATAATGTTTTAAATTATGGATGTAATTAAATACTTATATAATTAATAATAAAATCAAGAACAACATGTCCAAACACGTACGATAAATGGAAAGAAATTTACACAAAATGTTGCTTTAACAAGAAATTAACAAATGAACGGGTAATATAAAGGCCGATGTGAATCATATATGATATCACAATTATGAATATGATTCTGGAATAATTCAATGATATTATTTAAATTATTATACAGGAGGTTCAGATATGTACAAATCATATCGAACCCAAGGTAAGGGATAACTTTTCTAATCTCATTCTATCTGAGATTGTTTATTCGTAATTATTTACTAGGGCCATATTTATCATCCAAGTCCATGTTTCCTAAATATTTAATATTATTTATATCCTTCTACAGTTGTTTAAGTCAAATTATATCTATTGGTGAGTTTTTAGTAAATGATATGAAATTAATCTTTTGTCGTTTTCAGTACGAGGTACTTTTTGACTTTTCCAACAAAAGTACGAGGAGAATGTTTTTTTACGTTATACAACATGAATTCATTTTTACGATTTCATAACACCTTAATTAAATTAAGCTTACCATGAAATAATTCATGATTATATTAAGCAAAATTCATTTCTTTTAAAATTTCAGCTCATTTTGAGAAAAGAAAATGATTTTTAAGAAGAAAGGATATTTTCCTCAAGAATTCAATTCATGTGTATTATCAAAACTATTTTCCATAAAAGATGATATTATTTAATATTATTATGTTTCTAGTATAATGTCTATATTATTTATAAGGTTTTATTTTTATTTTGATGAAATCATATCCATTTGTTTATATAGATTATGTTATGATGTCGTGATGTTTAAGAATCCCATTTTTATTGCATGGGTTATGTTATGATGTATGATTTATCATTTTCTGGAACACATAAGAATGGTTTCATTATGAGATGGGTGGGACATTTATCTCCCTATAACAAATTGGTTAAATATTTATATTTCATGAGATAGACATGGCTGGAATGACAAGTAAATCCGGTCAAGTAATACAATGCTGGAATGACAAGTAAACCTGATTCAGTAATGGACTTTGTCCACTACGATGGTCTTGAAATCAATTCCTTGGATAATATGGAAATCATAACATGTGATTTATTATTATCTACCATTACATGTTTTATTCCCGTGCCGTTTTATCATGATTAATGTTCATTTATTATTCTATTCCATATGTTCTGCCAAGATTTTTTCCTTGCTCGCGATTTTGATGTATTATGTTCATCTTTTTACATTCAAATGTTTATTGATTGTTTTTATGTTCTCCAGTTTTACCCTTACTAAGCATTTGAGATCACCCTTTTTATGTTTTCTTTTCCCCATGATATAAAGAAAGGTTTTAGATAAGAAAACAAAAGGGGGAGATCAATGTAGGAGATGTTTAAGATCTTTCACCATGATTAAAAGACTATGTTCTGAGTATCCAAAGACACTAAACTAACACGGTCTTTAGGATTATTTTTTTGTCATGTATATGTTTTCGAAAAAAGTAATGTAATGTCCATGTAAATCAAGTTTGGGGATTTACAGTTGGTATCAGAATGAAGGTTTAGTTAACGTTTGGAAATTAGAATGCAAAAACATTAGTGAGATCCTTAGAGATATTTCTAAGGTATGCCTAATGATGTCCCTATGGTTAAGTATAAGTATAGGTTAAAATCATAAAATTATGATAAAAATCACGATTAACCTAGTATTAAACCTATGTTGTTAGAGATTTAATGTAATCCTCTTTGATTATGTTGCTTTTCTAGTACAAATTTTTCCTCTCATACTATTCTTTTTGGGTTTTATGAAATGGAAGAAAATAGGAGGATTCATGTTAATGGAGAATATGATGGAAAATTGAATGATATTATTTAGAGAATCAAAATGAAATAGGATTTGGAAGTCCAAACATCGTTATTATGCCTAATCAACAATCTCATAATTTGATCAATAATATCAACTTTGGTATGTTTCTTGACTCATTTAATAAGAGAAAGATGGAGTTTCCTGATGATCATTGAGGAAAGAAAGTACAATTTCCCTCATGTAAATCATGTGTGAAGAGGCATCAAGCAGAATGTTTCAAAGGAACTGGAAGATATTTAGGGTTTGGAAAAGAAGGACACAAATCCAGTAATTACAATGGAAAAGGATCAGTTAACATAATAGACAAGGATAATGGTATTTCTAAGACATTAACAATGGATAATTGTTTTAAATTTTCCATGTATAGGACTTATGCAAAAAAATTCCCTATAGTAAAATCTCATGAAGAGAATCAGCATGGTCATATGGATAGTATTTATATTGATGATGATGAAGAGACTACATATGATATATGAGATGAATGAAGTGTTCAGGAATAAAATAATGAATCTCGGTTAATGGTTTAAGAAGGCAGTGGAATTATTTCATGTTTATCAAGAATAATGTATGATACTATGGAATAAAAAAATAACGGATTGTTACACTATTTTTATTCTTTGAGTATTTGAAAGTATATGTTGAATAGTAATGGTAACCATGAAAAGTGATTGAAATATTTTTGGAAAGAAGATGATATGCGAATAATGAAGCGATAAGGAGAAAATTATATGGTTGATAGTATTAATGATCTCATGACTCATAAAAGGACAATGTGATATCATGGTTTGTGATTTTGGTATGTGAAGGAGTTATCTTTTGACAGCATTCATGTTTTCACTATAGTATTATGGTAACTCATGTTTCAAGAGAATACATGATTAAGGTATTCAGATTTTTGGAATGTGACCAACAAGATATATCTTATGATATATAGGGGATAAATTATGGTATTCACATGATTTGTAGATGAAATTTCTAGCAATCATTTACTTTATTGGATAGAAGTATTTTGGATAAGACTGGAATGGATTAAGTTGGACAATAGATAATATTGATGAAGGCCAGAACTTTTTTTTTCTGGATTGTTATAATGGTGTAGTTTGACATATAGGACAACCTACAGGACGAGCGATAACCCTTCGCATTAGGAAAGGTTGTGGGAATCGAACCCACAACCGAAGTGCGACATGCCATTATCTCCTAACACTGGCCTACAGTAATTCCCTTGTTCATATAAATTAATTTAATTTTATTAAGAGGTATTATAGATGAAGTATAAGTACTTTTTTGGAACCATATATGATTAATATCACCACTAATGGAATTATGTATATTTAATAACTTTTACTAACCTTATGTTTGATACATATGGAATGACCTATTATTCCATCACATGATATTCTAACACTTCACGAATTACAAATTCAACTTCATTTCTTTGAGAGATGAAGTCGAAATTGTTCAAGGAATGAAAACCGGTGTGATTGTACCAAAATCAAGTAAGTATTTATTTTGATTTGAAAATTCTTCAACATTACTGAAATGATCTTGAAAACCAAAAATGTTGTCCTAGTTCCCTCATATATGATGAATCATATGGTAAATTGGATCATCAAAAATTTATGGCTTTGTGACTGTTGGATTTTTCATACCCAAGTTCTCTACCATTCTACATCAAAACATGATGGTTAGATTTCTCTTCCATATCCATATTTTCACCTATATTCTCATATGTGGGAACTAATGTGTTGGGTTACTATGGATATCCATTTTGTTTCTAACATACCTTTATAAAATTAATTTTTATTTTTCCTTTTATTGATGTGGGTTTCTATGAACGAAACATTCAAGTAGTAAACCATTTATAACCCCGATGAATTTCGAGGGCGAAATTAATTTTAATAGGGGTAGAATGTAACACCCCTAGATTTTATGAGGAATATTCTTTTTAATTTCATTGATATCTTTTGTTGTACGTTACACCAAGATTAGCTTCCACTATACGCAACACCGTATTAGCTTGTTGTATACGCAACACTATTCTAGGATCGTGTAACACACAATTTCAAATTCATTTGATAGAAGTTATTATACACAATAAATATATATATATTCAATGTATAAATACAATATGGTTTTATTCTGTTATATTCAACATCAAAGGATGCTTCCACTACAAGAAACACTGTCATGGATGGAATTACACGCAAGAGTGACCTTTCTCGATAGGTTACTTGGTATGCAATTCTATGTTTCACTATCCAATGAGATATTATTATAATATTATTATGAACTAGCCATTATGAATAGTATTATCTGAATTTTAAATTTTATAACCTTATATTTCATCTTACACAATTTCTATAACATGGTATGAGAATAAAATAATTTTTTCTGGTAAAATAAGTATTTTTCATAAAATGTCGTTTTTCCGCCTTTTGATGGCACCCCAATTTTAAATATAACTTGTTGACAAGTTTATATGTTCAATTTTACAAAAAAACTTCTAATTTTGAATCAGGATATATAAATTTACTTTAGATAATTTTTTGATAATTTTCTGATAAAATTTATATATTGATGAATAATAAAAATACGGAAAATTTCAATTAAAAACAACTTTTTTCATTGAGATAATTTATATAGTTAAATTATAATATTGAATGGTTTTAAAGAATAAATAGAATTTATTTTTACCATTTAATATAATTTATGTCATTACCATTAATTTTACATTGAATTCATAGGTAAAAACATTTCAATGTTTGGCAATGTTTTAACTTTTAAAACCCATTTTAATAACAACAAGATTAATTTTAAATATATTACTGCAATATCTGTGTTTTGAATTTTAAAAAATAGATTCCATATTTGGATTCAATGGGTACAAATGATGTTAATATGTTCCTTTTATTTTTTTGATACTATGAATAGTAACTACAATAATATTTATTTACTCCAGTTAAATGTAAATTGGGTAATTAATGGTAAAAATAAGACTATAAAATTACCCTAACACATTTCCAAAATTCTATTGGATGAATAAAAGTCGACCCATATTACCTAAGGGTCATAATAGATTAATTTCATGGTCTTTTGACCATGAAAATGACATAATTATTAATAAAACCAAAGAAAGTGACAACATGTCACTCTCCTAAATGTTATAATTTTAATAATTTTAATTTATTTCTAAACTACATAAATCATTGAAAATGAAATTTATCCAGAAAGATAATAAAATTATCTACATCTTGTGAATTTATTTATAATTTTTTGGGATTAAATAATTACCTTTAATGATGACACAATAGTAATATTGAAATTATTTTATTGATTGAAATATCAAATAACTGGGTTTAAAAATATTAAAATAAGTATTATATGAACTATTTAATGTTCTCCACGAATTTTATAGATATATATGACTTTTTATGAATCTATTAAATAATTTGGTTCGAACATATCTTCTGTGTTGACTTTATATAAATTTAAATTAATGAATAGTGTCCAAATTGACACTATTGTTATTTTATAAAAATAACATATTATTAAATGGTATAAAAATCAAAAAAATAATTAAAAAACTTTCAATTGAAATTTATACGGTCTAAAATGTCATAAATCATTCAATTATGTGAAATTCACATCACCTAAGTAATTATGTACAAAAATTTAAAATTTAGAATATTATTAACACAAATAAAATTAAATAGATTAAATAACGATAAATCAAGTTGATAGGGTTTAAAATAAAATTCCAACTTGCCTAAATTTTATTGGTTGATGATATTAATACCCTATATCATCTAATATTCAGATCTGAGTCATTTTGGAAGTTTTTATGTGGGGTTTTATTTTATTATAAATTAATATTTTAGAGGTTTCCAAAAGTGCCCCTCTCCCCTCTTATAAAAGGGCACCTAATACCTATCATCTTCACACAATTTTGAGCCTTCAAGATCGGCCGAAACCTTCCCATTTCCCTTAAAAACTTCCCTAGAATCATACTAGAGGTCCTGGTCTTCTTAAAATACCATCTTTAGTGCCCTAAGGGGAGGATTAGAAGAGTCATGTCGAAGAAGAGGTAATATCTGTTACCTATTCTTTCAAATTTATTTCTTCTTCTACTTCCTCTTCTATAGTGGTTCCATTATAAATTAATGACATCAGTATAATTAATATATTGATATGTTATTATAAATATTATACAACTATATTTCACCTTCTATCCATCTAATGAAAAACAAAATCATCGCGCATTCGTACATACAACTTACCGTCTCCATGCCTTGGTGTAATTTGTTTTTCCACAACCACCATACATGGATATGTATAATGGTGGAAATAATAACTATGTATGAATTTTATAACATCATACTGATTCTATGATATGATATCATCAACTCCAATTCAATTCAATAATTATGGGAATGATATCATCGCTCGTGCGTACGTACAGATTACCGTCTCCATGACGCGATGTGATTAATTTTCAATGTTAACCATTCAAAAATGATTATAGAGTACATATAATAAATAATCATGAAATATATGACATAATAATGGTACTGTATTTATGTGTATATATATATATATTTCATTTATGTACATTCATTCAATTCAATAATGAAATGAAAGCATCGTTCATGCGTACGTACGACCTACCGTCTCCATGAACGGCGTCTTTCATTTCATTTATCTATATTATATATACATATATACACACGGAAGATATAACATATATAAATCATGTATTACACTATAGAAGTAAGTAAACCATGATAAAGGTATTAATAATATCATGAACAATAAGCCCAAACACGTACAATAAATGAAAAGAATATTACCCAAACGTTGCTTTAACATGTAATAGACAAATGAATTGGTAATATAAAGAACTGATTGAATCATATATGATATCATATGAATTAATATGATTCTAGAACAAGTCAATGACATTATTTAAATCATTATACTGGAGGTTTGGATACGTACAATGCCAATCAGACCCAAAGTAAGGGATAACTTTTCCAATCTCATTCTATCCGATATTATTTATTCATAAGTATTTACTGGGGTCATATTTATCATCCACATCTATGTTACCTCAATATGTAATATTATTTATATCCTTATACAGTTTTTTAAATCCAATTTTATCTGTTTTTGAGTTTTTAGTAACTGATATGAAAGGAATCTTTTGTCATTTTCAGTACGTGGTACTTTTTTACTTTTCCAGCAAAAGTACGAGGTGAATGGTTTTTTTTACATATATGGCATGAATTCATTTTGACGGTTTCATAATGCCTTATTTCCATGAAGCTTACTGTGCAATATTTCATTATAATTTTCAACAAAATTCATTTCATTTAAAATTTTATATCATTTTTAGAAACGAAAATGATTTTGAAGAAGAAAGGATATTTTCCTCAAGAATTCATTTCAAGTGTTTTATGAAAACTAATTTCCATCGAAGATGACATGATTTTATATGTTTATTTTTCATGTATAATATCTCTGTTATTTATATGGTTCTTTTTCTTATGATGAAATTATATACAATTTTTTATTTGGATTATGTTATGATGGCATGATGTTTATGAATCCCATTTTTATTACATCGGTTATGCTATAATGTATGATTTATGATTGTTTGGCACACATAAAAATGGTTTAATTATGAGATGAGTGGGACATATATCTCCCAACAATGCATTGGGTAATGATTTATATATCGTGAGATAGACATGGCTAGAACGGCATGTAAATCAGTATGAGTAATACAGGGCTGGAACGGCAAGTAAACCTGGTTCAGTAATGGACTTTGTCCACTATGATGGTATTTGAATCAATGCCTTGGAAACTATGAAAATAATATCATGTGGTTTATTATTTTCCACAAATTCTATGTTTTATTCCCTTGGATTTTTATCATGATTAATGTTCCTTTATGATTCTATTCTGTATGTAATGCCAAGAATTATGTCATTGCTCATGATTTTGATGTTTTATGTTCATGTTTTAACGTTCCACTGTTTATGGATTTTTTTATATTCTCTATGTTTACCCTTACTGAGCATTTGAGCTCACCCTTTTTAGGTTTTCTTTTTCCCAGGATATAAAGAATGATTTTACGTATGAAAACAAAATGTGAAGATCATTATGAGAGATGTTGAAGATCTATCACCATGATTAGAAGATTATGTTCATATTTTTCAAAGACACTAAACTAAAAAAGTCATTGGGATTCTTTTTGTGTCTTGTATTATGTTTTCCACAAAATTAATGTAATGTCCATGAACGTCATGTTTGGGTCTTGATAGGTGGGTCCAGTTTTAAGTGATGGAGACCAATATCCATGGTGCTCCAGATATGATTAGATGTACATTTTTTGTCTACTACACATTATATATAGTCCATATAGACATAGGTTCTAGTTACTGTATACTTTCACCAGAATGTTATCGAGGCTCGATGATTCCTGGGGAGTCGTTGGCTTGACCGTTAAGATAATTGAATTATATGGGTGGGAATTCGATGTTACGACAGTAGTTTCGGTCATGTGAGCATAATCTAGGAGGTGAGAGCTTCAACTAGGATCTCCTAGTAGCGGTGTCGAGGCCATAAAATGTCATTTTGGGCATGAATTGGTTATCAACATTCCACTCTCGGATCTAATATTTTATGCGCAATGTGTGGTTTTTCAACAAGGATGGGACCCTGTTTTACTTTACTGGTGAGAAGGGATCTTATGCAACATAAGATTGAATTTCTCGAGGGATGGTGCATCCAATAACTCACCATTTGGCTAGATCACCCTCGGTGTGGTGGACGAGAGGATTCCGGGCAATCCTGTAATGGTGGACAAGAATGAGGATGTATTTCATAAGGATACTCCAGGACTACCTCCTCACAGGGAGGTAGAATTATACATCGATGTGTACCCGGGGTGTCACCGATATACACACAGGCATACTAGATGGCTCTCATGGAGTTTTGTGAGTTAAGGGTACAACTTAATGGCCTATAGGAGATGGGATTCATGAGACAAAACAATTCACCATGGAATCCCCAATGTTGTTTTCCAAGATGGCATGTGGGGTCTTGGGGAAATGTGTGGACTTCTAGTGCCTGAACCATGTTACCACTAAGAACATGTTTTCACTACAAAGGAATAATGTTCTATTCGATCAGATGAAGGGAGGGAGGTGGTTATGGAAGATAGACCTTAGATCATTTTATAATCAAGTTTTTGTACGGGATGAGGACATGACGAAGACATCCTTTAGATGCTGGTATGGCCACTATGAGATCTTAGTGATTCCCTTCGACATATCAATTTCCCCTTCAATGTTTATTGGACTCATGAACATGATCATCCAGCCTTACTTATATCTTTTAATGGTGGTCATCATTCATGACATCTTGGTGTACATAGTGTAAGAGTAGGAGCATGCTACACAGCTGCATATATTTCTGGAAACACTCTGAGAGCACTAGATTAATGGTAATCTCTCGATGTACTAGGTTTAGATTTGGGAGGTCCACTTTCTGGTACATGTCATCTCATAGTCTATATTTTTAGTGGATCTGGAGAAGATAGAGGAATTACTTTCTTGGGAGCCACCCAGGAGCATGGCCGAGGTACAATTCTTCCTGGGGTTGGCTAGATGATACCTGGGTTTGTACCTGACTTTTCTAGAGTAGCATCACTATTGTAATCTTTTACAAAGAATGGATATCCCATAATATGATAAGATATGTTCCATAAGAGTTTCCAATATCTGAGTGGAACACTAATTAGTGCCCCTATATTGAGAGTACCCGAAGAGGGAATTGGGTATGTATTCTTCTGCGACGCATCAGGGACTGGACTAGGTTGTGTTCTAATGATGGATAAAGTCATGATTGCCTACATCTCATGGTAGTTGAGGCAGAATGAGATGAACTACATGACCCATGACCAGGATTTTGCATCAGGGGTCTTTTCCTAGAAGATGTGGCGGCACTACTTGATGAGTGAATGGTTTACCGTCTACTCCAACCACAAGAGTCTTAGGTATATCATCTCAAAGAAGGACCTGAACTTTAGATAGTGGAAATTGATTGATTTCATCCACGACTATGAATTTGAGATAGTATAAACTCCTGGGAAGGGGAACGTGGTGGTAGATGCACTTAGTAGGAGTTCGGGTTTACTCTTGTTGAGTGAGGTGATAAAGAAAAGCTAGCTGAGAAGAAGATATCCTTCGTGGGTAGTGATGGAGAAGCATACATTCGATAGAAGATTATCTCTACTCAACTCTTACAATGAGTTAGTGAGGTACAACTAGTGGATGTTGACTATGAGGCCTGATGTGCTCAGTTATCATCCTAGAAAACTCCAAATGTATTTCTGATAGTTGGGTATGACGTCATCCTTTTTAGATGACGAAACATAGTACCAATGATATTAAGAGAAAAGGTTTTGAGGGAGTTACATACATACCCATTGGCGATACATCTTGTTGTGAAAAAGATATATGAGGACATTCAATGTTAGTACTGGAGGTTAGGGATGAAGAAAAAAGTGGCAGAGTTTATTTCACAATGCCTCAGTAGTCAGCTAGTAAAGGTCATGAATCAGGTTCCAGCAAGCTTGGTACAACCACATGAGGTACCAGAATGGAATTGGGATGGTATCTACATGGAATTAATTATGGGGTTACCATTCATGTCATGGAGACCCTATTCTATCCGGGTGATCATTGACCGAATCACCAAGTCATCCCACTTCCTATCCATATAGGTGTAGAGATCAGTAGAGGGCTTGGGACACCTCAATGTCTAGGAGATAGTGTGTCTACACAAGGTTCATTTCGATGATTTTATCATATCATGATTATTTTTTACATGATGTTTGTGGAAGGTATTATAGGAGTTGTCCGGGACTCAGCTACTCTTGAGTACCACCTTTCACCCTCATATTGATGGTCAGACAGAGCAGTCCATAGAGTCCCTGAAGGAAATTCTTAGTGAGTTCACCCTTGATTTTGGTCGCAGTTGGGAGGACCACCTTCCCCTAGTGGAATTCACATAAAACAACATCTATCACTCCACCATTGGCATGACACCATTTTTGGCAATGTACGTGAGGCCTTTCAGACCACCACTATGCTAGATAGACCAAGGGGATTCAGCACTCATGTGTCCATAGTTGGTATGAGCAACCACATTCATGATGCAGAACATCCAAGAGTGGATGAGGATTGCACAGAGTAGGCCGAAATCATATGCAGAAAGGAGAAAAATAGCCTTGGACTTCGAGGAGGGAGACCATGTTTTTCTTCGGGTCTCAACACGATGGGGATTGCAGAGATTTGGCTAGTGTGGAAAATTATCTCTGAGGTTCATCCGACCTTTCCAGATCCTCAGTAGAGTAGTTGAGATGGCATACAACCTATCTCATCCCCCATAGATGCACTATGTGCACGATGTTTTTCGCGTGGCATAGTTGAGGAGGTACATGCATGATCTATCGCACATCATCAACAAGGGAGAGCTGGACATTGACGATGGCATGACATTTGTAGAGTTCCCTATAGATATAAAGGATAAACAACAACAGGTCCTTCATGGATGACCAATTCATCTAGTGCACGGTCACTGCTAGCATGGAAACCTACAAGAGAGAACATGGGAGAAGGAGGCTCAGATTCAATCTCAATACCCCCATTTGATTGATTAGCATTTTATGGAGTTCAGGTACATAAAGCCCAATGTTAGAGAGAATATGATTTCCTGAAATTTCTAGGTAATTTTTTTAAATTATATGGAATTATTTTTAGACACCATACATTGAAGTCACGTCATTTAGAGGTCTAATGAGCCCGAAAAATAAATTTTATCTTTCTTTAAGTTCACATATGTTAACATGCAAGTGGGGTTTTATAACTTTTTAACCAGTGCTCATATCAAAAATATGAGGGAACTGTTAAAATAGAAATGTCAGGATTCTCCTAGAATGGAATTTACATCAACTAGCAAGGGTTAGATAGAGATGTTAATTTTAAGACTTTTTGGAAAATAATAAAATAACTTAAAATGTTAGTTTATTTATTTCCTCAAAATAGTGAGGCGGATGATGGAACTACATTACGGTGATGGGGAACATTAAAAGATATTAATAATGACCCATTTTGGTGCAAGCGTAATACCTATGCCATTTTATTAATTAAACAGTGTAAAGACACGATGTACCAGTATAAAAAAACACTGTGACATGTTTTCTTTTAATAACACATTGGGGAAATCCGTTGGTGGAATTTTTTCTGACAATAATGGAACCTATCTCTCCCTCTCTCTCTGACGATGAATGCGATCGACGAACACCTATGGGACAGATTTGAGATATGATGAACACGAAGAACACTAATAAAGGGCGGATAGATGATGGCATGATGCTTCTTCCCTCATCATTAATGGATCCTCAAAACATGAAGGGGTTGTTTGATGGAATTATTTTCCCCGTTGTTTTTATAAATCACTGAACATGGGTAAACCGACAAATATGTTGACCTGTGGATAGATTTTTGATGTGGGAGGGTTTCCATTAATTGGGTTTCTACATCTGGATTGAATTATTTTTTATAGAACATCAACCCCAAACCTCCCCCTATTTTAAAACTATAAGAGGAGGGTGTGGCCCGACACGAACAAGGCACGATCCCCTCCGCTTGTGTGTTCTTTGTGACTGATTCCTTGAAATTGTTGCAAGGCAAATCGAAGGTCGTGACAGAGATTTCAGCAACATGAAAGGAAAGACAGAGAAAGAGGAATTGAAATCGGACCACCGAAGTGGACCAGATGGCCCATGAAACATGTCGTCGGTGGGAGGCGGTGCCAACCGGTGCCACATGCGGATGAAGGTGTCAGCCATCACCTACCATGCTAGCGGAGGCAGTGCATCCCATGGTGGATGAGACCATGACCTGTCGGCCATTTTCATTGGCTAGACGTGATGACAGCATAGCGCTGCGTAGAAGGAGAGGCCCGCTCCTTGCAGGCCATGTGAGGACATGGGGAGTGGCTGGTTGGCCATCCATACATGCCCCAACCAGACCATCCGAGCTGAGCCAGCGGACCGGGCCACCCATGGGGCCTGGATAATATATCGAGATGGTCCAGTTTAGAGGAAGAGGCAAGATGAGATAAATCTGGGCTGCACGGCTGCCCATGATAGGAAATGAGATTGGCCCTCCAGTTCGGGTCCGGCTGGATAAATTTCTGGTCACGGGGTGACCAAGAAGACTACACCCACAAACAAATATGGTCTGGTCCAGTAAGGGCCTATGTGTGAAGTCAATGGGCTAGACATACTAGATCATGTCATGAAAGCCCCCAGTTCGGGTTTTTCGGGATGGCTCGAACCCGTCAGACTCAGCCCGGATGGAATCTACCCATGTTTACAAAAAGGAATGTATCTCCTAAACTTTGTGTCCAATTGATGCACATTCTATGGAGTTGGTACCCATGTGATGTGGTAGTCCTTATGAAAACCTCTAAGTAATATTTTATGGATGTTGATCCAGCAAGGCTTTGTTACTCAGAAACCCAGCAAGTCACTGTGACTCAGCTATTAGTGAGACTTTGTGACTCATCTACCCAGTGAGAATTCATGACTTAACTACCAAGTGAGACTATGTGGCTCAACAATCAGCATGACTTCCTGACTCAGCTACCTAGTGAGACTCCATGACTCAACTATCTGAGAGACTTCATGACTCAACTACCAAACGAGACTCTGTGAATCGTCTAGCAAAATTAATTCAAGGTTCATATATCAAAGAGACTTCGTGAATCAGCTACTGGATTTGTCTAGGTGACCTAACTATCTTAAAGGACTTATCGGAGACGAGTTCCATTGTAGTAATTTATGATTAGTGTTTGTAACTCTTGGTTTTTTTATCAATACATTATATAATAGATGTGTCGAGATAACTATAGTGACTCTTACCATTGTGTATTATTTTGTGATTTCCTATGTGGATTTCTCTAAGGCCCGAGTTTTTATCGGGGTCCCTACATAGTATTGTTATGCTCACCCCTACACGGTCATAGCCTGCCCCTAATCTGTCTTGTGCAGACCACAGAAGTCCTTGAATGGGATATTAGAGAGAAAGGGCCAGGTGGTTCTTGGAGGTGAATCTATAGATGCAGTACGCTTCAAATAAATGCATCAGTTATTTGTACCTACCCTTAAGGTAGTATACTTGGTGGATGGAATTCAGATCATGTACTTCCTTTTAATGTAGCTTAATTTTCAATAAGTATTTTATTTTGTCCCCTTTCTCATTTTAGTTTCACCTTTACTTCTGTTGTTGTTTCCTCGTGTGAAATTATTACTCTTCATATCCCAGTTTTAGTTTCACTTTATGTAGTATGGGTTGTGTGCGCGTGTATAGGTCTAAGGGAAATTATTTCACTATTTGGATATGCTTTTTGGTGGTATTTTCCAACCCATGTCCTGTCATAGGCGGGCTTGTGGTAGTTACAACAAAGGCATCAGGCATGGATCGTGACAATCAAAATGTGGAAGATGATACTTATTGTTATGTGTGATCTTGTTAAATTAATAATAATCACTAAAAATATTTATTGACCCATATTCGATCTTAATAAAAATAACTAGTTAACCCCATATTGATGCACTAATAACAATGAATCCATTATCTAGATTCTTCTGTAGTTATATATTTAATTATAGTAACATAATCAGGTCTATTCTATATATTCCTTTTGAACAAAAGTGTAGAACTAGTTATGAGTTTTATTGAAAAATAAACATCATAAATAAGGGTAATTATAAGAAACTCTTATAGAAATACCTAAAAACTCTCATATAATTGAATATCCTTAATATTTATTTTCTCCCCAACTATCTGAGATAAATAACACTCATGAATAGATAAAAAATCAATATTGTCAAAGTAATTTCACTCAGGGGTTCATGTTCATCTTCCCCCAGATATATGATCAAATATTTATTTGGAATAACGAATATAACTTCCCTTCCATTAAAATAATGTGGGATATATAATGATAGATCTAATCGATCACCAAAATTAAATTCAATACAAAAAGTGGAAGAATAAAATGTTTTATAGGATTTGTATTCCCACAATAATGTATCAATGAAGATCTATAGACATGAGATGAAATCATTCTATAAATAAGAGTTATTATTTCCAACTCAAAATCTATTCGTTTGGGTGGTGATGTGATACCCATAGAAAATTATTCAAATATAAAAAATTTGGTTGAAATTGGTACAAATAAAACATTATCATGCTCAATGTGGATAATAAATATACGTTTCAGAACAAACTTAATAACCTATACATCATCTATAGTAATTATATAATTCGGTCCCTCCCTACCTGGCTTCATCTATATTTTTTTCCCTTGAGGATTGGTATAATGTTTGGAATAATTTCCCATACCATTACAACTAAAACACTAGAAAATAGTTTTTTCTTTATTTTCATTACATTCTAGTGACTTATGACCCATTTCATCCCATTTTATGAAAACAAGGTTCTAATTAAGAAATAAACATGCTGTTTATTTAAATATTTATCACATTTTAGACATCCGACACACCCATTTTTTACTTAATTTTATTTTCATGGTGATAAGAAGTATTTTTGTCTTCATTTACCATAATGATATATGTCCTAGAAAATTATATCTCAACATTAATAGAACTTCAATCTATATCGACATATGTTGAAAAAATTTATAAAATAATTCCTTTTGTAAACTCATCCTAATAAAATCATATAAATAGATAATAATCCATTACATGATACATATTTAGTCAACAACATGAATGTATAATTTTTTAAGGTTGGAATCATACTCTTGAATTCCATTTTATTCTAATTTTATAGATTGATAAACATACCCTCCATTTATTATTAGTTTTTAATAGGTAATAACATCTATATTAATATCAATTTAAATTCTCTCTACTCTATGATTTTTATTTGTTCAACCACTTTTCTATTATATATAAATGAGCAAAATTGATTGGATACTCCCTTAAAATATTACACTTCTAGAATAACCTTTTCACTTTAAATAATTCATAAATCCAAGAATATATATTCAAGAGACATAATCCAGTCTTCAGATACCAAATGAACTCTAGTCACATTAAAGGACGAATGATTATAACACATGAAACGGTCCCACAATAGTGATTCAAGTTGTGTAACAATAGGATTTTTCATATGGGTATGGTTATTAATCATAACCTGAGTTAGGTAGAGTAATATTTTCCTGATAATCCTAGTTAAATCACCAGATGTGTTGGATTATTCAATAGGGTATTCCCTATATTTAATATAGGTTTCAATTCCTTTTCATTTATTAAGATCCATCATTGAACAATGGAACACATAGAGCTATTCCACAATCATCATGAATATTGATCAAAAAAATTAAAAATCCCTATAACATTAAAATCTCACTAAATCCTTATAGGATTATCATAACTCTCATGTTAGCTATGTTCATTTAAAATCCAGCTCCCAATGATACCACTAAACATCCTATGATACCATCTATGACAACCCAACTATCATATCATATAGAAGGTGTTTAATTAATTACATTTGTACAAGATACAAGGGATCTATCCCTACGGGATCAATCTGCTAAGATGTATAATAAAACAAGAAAAAATCAGGATTTCCATATTATAAATGATATTTAAAAACATATCATAGGAAAAAATACCCATACTTGATATAATTCATAATATAAATCTTTATATATTGGATAAAGGAAGGCACATAATGTTTGATCTTGGATTCTTAGTAATGGATACATACAATTGATGCTATCATGAGAAAATAAAAGACAATAAAAATGAAATATTGGATAACCAAATAAAATTACTTCAATAAAATACCTGAGTTTAATGATATCTCATTCGTGATATCAATATATAAATCACACATATAATAAAATTTAAATTATTTTGAAAGAAATCTATAATCAAATATGTTCATGTTCAATGGATCTCAACCAAGATGTCATGCGGTACAATTACATTTAAACACAGACACAACACACACATTCCAAAAAGGCATTCCATAGTCCCCGCAAAGGGATAGTCCACCCATCAAGCCTTATTTATATAGTACATTGTCCACAGGCTGAGTGGGCATGAAACACATTACATGGATCATTGTCTTAGTGGGAATGAAATCCCCTTACATGGAACTGAAGGCCTGAATATTTTACCAGAAATCCCTCTAGGGAATAGTGGTGGTACATCACCAAAAGTATAATAGTACATCCTATAGTGTTTCCCTCACTACAGTTCCTACTAGAATTTACACCACCACTACAATGTCATCGGTGCTATAGTTATTCAACCTCTATACTACTGCTATAGTAACATGCGCCCATGGGAACTAAGATGTCATTAACCTGAAAATTTTGGCCTCTCAACTAAAACATCATATTTTATTAATTCTTAGGTGTATAAAAATCACCCATGTAATATAGAATGATTATTGTTTTTTATCTTAATACATATTGATGCATTTAGGGTCTAATAATTACTTTTCCATGCCCATAAATTGTTCATCCTATGAAATTTTCATATTTTTATTGATCAATACTATTTAGTCTCAATATTATTTGAAATTAAATAATTATATTTATTTAATCAAAAAAAAAACAGAGATAGATTATCATCAGAAAACACTCTGAGAACGAATACATATTGTATTGTTTGATCATGTCCTCATTGATATTAATGGGTTATTTTCACAAATAAAAATACAATTAAAATATAACAAGGAAATTCCTTCAGAAATTTACCATTTCACATTGAAATAAATTATTTGAAATTTAAAAATTTATACAATTTGAGTAAAAAATTTTATTTGAAAATAACCGTTGAAAAATTAAAATAAGTGTCAATGAAAATATTTTTTACGATATAGGTAAAAAACAATTCATGTATTGTATGTAAACAATATATTATATTCCCAATTTTTGAAAAATGTACCTCATTTAAAAAAAGAAAATATTAATCCTTAAAAACCATTTCCTAGAAAATAAATCAAGGATAAAAATAACATTAACTTATAATTTGATAATATTATAATAACATTATTGAAAAAAATTTATTCAAAACATGGACATGGATGAAAAGTATTCTAAATCAATGAGGAAATAAACCAATTTTTATTAAAAACACTTTATTCATCATTTTATTTACTATAGAGAAAAATGTTACTATTATAAGAATCTTCCATGAATAATTATAGTTAAATTAAATTAAATTGGTTTATTTTACATGTATCATATAATATATTTCAATGTAAATTCAATAATAAAAATTCTTGAAATAAAGAAATTGAAAATGAAATACTATGCATTATTATTTTCATTCCTCTTATGTGATTTTATACTCCTGTATAAGAAATTTTGATTTATAATAATTATATAGTTGGACCGTATACAATCATATAATTTAAAAAAAATTCCAATTATAACATTTCAATACTCTTTTATTAATAGTTCTATATTAAAATTCTCACTTCGTTATGTACAGTCTTGTGTTTTTCAAGTGTAGTATGATTTACTAGATTTGATTCATATATCTTTATCATGGTTCCATGATATTCAATATTATAATCATAATATAAAAATAATATTTATTCATTTTATAAATATATAAAATCATCCATTATTGGTGTATATGAAAAATTAATCAGATCTTTTCATCATGGTTGTTTTCCACACGTACACATGAGCAACATTATCATTTAGACTAATGAGTAAAACGGTATGAATGTGAATGACATATTATACATTTAGAATAATAGTATTTTCATGTATATCCTAATTACTCATTATTTATAATTTTATAATAATATAATTAAAATGGTGATGGAAAATGAATTACAGTATAGTTCCAAGATGGTATTCTGTTCGTACACACAAATAATGTTTTCTCCTTCTGTAGGATAGAAATGAGTTGTAAAATTGTTTCTCCCTAGTCATAATAAAATATAAATATATGTCTAATATTATTTTATTCTTTTAATTATTTGCATAATAGATTTAGAACAAACCAAAGATATAAATTTGAAGGAGTCATAAAATAATTCCCACTTCTTTAGTAGAAATCATCTATATCCTTTTATGGGACACATGATATAGAATTTTATAATTATAGTCACCTAAAATTCATGTCTAGTAATTTTTTTAATATAATTTGTTTGGATTAGGGTGAGTTGGTTGGATAATTATTTTGTAAACAATAAAGGGGAGAGATGTCCATTTATAAATGGAGGAAAGGACGAACATGTGATTTATTAGAATATTAAAATATAATATATCCATTTTAATTTTAATGTGGAATTTTTTTTCAATAATTTAACATATCATATAGGTTATTTTTAAAATTTATTTCACCAAAAAAATTTGGACAGGATTAATATGTACTTTATACCTTTTATTTTTGTTTAACACCTTTGATGGCCACTTTTAACAATACCCACGATACTGAAATTTTCAATCCAAAAGGGTTGTTATTTTACATAAAAAATAAATATTTCCGAATAAATAGAAAAATGATGACATTATATTCAATTTCTCATCCATCTTTTCCTCTTGAATGATTTTTATTTATTTATAAATAATTTAAGAAAAAATTAATAGACATAAAATTGTATTAAAGTCATTTTAATAAATATTCATATAATTTGATATTTAAAACATATATACCATAATGTTATTTGAATATAATACATATAACAATAAACAATACATTATATATAATAATAAAATTATTTTGCAACCATAATCGATTTCCACTACTTGCACATGCACTATGGTAGCATTGTATAAGTGTATAATGTAATAATATAAGAAATATAAATTATAAATAAAATTTCAACATGAAAATAATATCAATATTATAAATATTGAATTTAATATTCACTGAAAATTTATTTTTATCTTTATGTGATTATATAATCATAGTTTAAAATATTGGGAATGACAATGTGTATTTTTTTCATTACATTAAATATTATAGAGGTTATTATCAATGAAAATTTATCCAAATTGATATAAATATGAACAATATAAGGGGATATATGAAATAAAACATTAAATATTGTTTAATGTCACATGTTTGGTATATTTTAAAGCCTTATCCAATTAGTTATCCATAATTAACCTAATTGACCCTTTTACCAAGGGGATATGTTTTTAATATTAATACTATCCACTATAAACCATAATTAAGTTCAAAATTTTAAATAATATTATTTATATAAATAATAAATATTTAATAAATATTAAAATATTTACTTTATATACTTTTATGAAATTCATTTTCAAATAAACCCACTAAATGTGATGAAAAATGGTTTTCAAAAAAATTTCTTATCATGTGTAAAAATATTATTAATCCAATATCATAATTAATATAGATCAACAAGGTAGAATATGATTTATCTTTATCAAAAATAAAATAATGAAAATTTATAATAAATTGAAATCAAAATGGGGCTTTGAATAAACTATAAATGAAAATAGGTTTTCATAAAAAATTAGTATTTTCACCATTAACCAATAAATAATTTTATTAAAAAAGTAGAAAAAACATTTCCATAAGATTGTTTTTATATGATAATTTAAAAAATGATATCCTTTATTTTATAAAAAAATTATAAATTTAGAATAAATACATTATAATATTTTTCTAAAAAATTTTGTAATTTTTTCATGAAACTATATTTTTAAAGTATAAAATAGAATCTATGATAATTGATTAATAATTTCAAAATAATTAATAAAACAATTAGAATAAAAATTTTTTTTACTAAAACACAGAATTTGGTTAATTCTATTAATAACCACTAGTGCAATTTCAATTAAATATTAAATTTTTAAAGTTATATTGTAGTTCATCTAAACTCATTATTTTATGTAATGAAGAATGTCAATGAAATAAATTTTTTAAAGAGATTTATTTCATCAATTCATGATGTTCTATAGCTAGGTGGTATTCAGGTATTGACTTAGGTGTTGGGTATCATCATCATTAATTCAGGAAACATTATATAATAAATATGGGTTTTGAACATCGGTATGGCCATGTCGAGTAGTATTTTAATCTTTTTAATATTATAGGTTCCCTATTATTTTTTTCGGATCTAATGACCTATCTCTTAATCCATTATTATACATTTTATACTATTATTTGTGTTTCATATTCTATTCTATTCACATCCATATGATTTTCATTGAAGGATTCTTATTAATTCCTTAAAACCCCATTGATACCATCGACTAAATGATAATATTTCTATATACAAATTTTATATTAGTGATTCCATGTTACATGGGTTTGTGTTCTCACATTATAGAATTTCGGTATGCCCAGAAATTTTTATTGAATAACTTATCAACTAATATCATTTATAATTAAGGTTTTCACATTTTTATAGTCTGATTAGTGTGAGATAGATTTATCATAGTTCTTGAAAATTAAAACTAGATCATCAATTTTGATATTTCGTTCTCTATTTATGGTTTTAATGATTAATTTGATTTATTATTAGAGATTATTTAATATATACTTATACAGTGTCATCTAATTTGGGAATTTGTTAAATGATTATTTAGGACACCTAAAACGAACCACCGAACCATTCATTTCAAGTTCATCACTATTGAATTTTTATTAATTATCAGTAGGATCTACTTTATTATCATAAATTCATTGTAAACACTAATTCAAAATGAAACATGAAAAAATTATCATTCTGAAATATTAAATTGAGGAATAATATATGAGTTTAATAATTCAAATAATTTAATTTGTTAGTTTAGTATTATCTTGGTAATATATATTTTATTATTGATATACTTCATTAGATGGTCATACTTGAGAATATATAGGAGGTGAAGAAAGTGTGTGGGATGGTGAAATTGATTATGAAAATCCATTTAGTTAGAAATGGGGATCGATAAGATATTAAAATATTTATTTTGGACATGACACCATCTATATTTTTTGAGTTAAATGAATATTATTTTATCATGGGTGAACAATTACTGTAGAAAAATTATATGGTGGGGACATATTTTAATTATAGTCATATGGTTATCATTCGTTCCATAATATTCATGAATGGATTCTAATTCCTATCAGATTGAGAAATGTATTCATGAATGAGTATTAATATTCCAGATATTCTTTTCATTATATTTTTTAAAGATGTATCATGACATACATTGGTATATCTGGAGGCAAAAAATAAAATTAAAGATAATAAGTATTTTTTCATGGTGTTTCACCTTACATAAGGTAAAATTAGAATACTAGTGGACATCATGTTTCATATAAAAATAACATGGACCTATGTTTAATATTTATGAGATCACAATATACATTTTTCATCTGGTGTTTCAATATCAATATTATTTTAAAATATTCTTTGGGTAATTACTCATAATGTAATCGTGAAAACTCAATTAAAAGACAATATAGTTATTTTTACCTATAAATATATTGGGAAAAAATTGATAAAGAGATACTAAAGCTTCATTAAAAATAAATATGTAATGTTATTAATAAATAAATTTTATTCAATAATAATTTCTAACAAATGATGAAATGGTCACTCGGTACTCAAGTAATACTATGTAAAACTCATCAACTCTTGAATGTTGGTTTGATAAAATAGAATCCTCATATCATGGATGATATTTTTATATACTATATTTGTTATTTTAGTGTCTTATTATATGATCACTATTAAAATATGGTTTTATTACATAGAAACTTCTAAAATATATTAATACATATGAATCATATTGTGAATATTCCTTATAGTCCATGTCATTGTTTATTGTGTTTGAATAGGATTAGTGAATCATTCTTGATTGGGTTATTCATAGTTAGATATATAATTGATAAATTAAATCTAATTTATAATTATTGTTTTTCTCCTTAGAGATTCAAAAATTCATATGATGATCACCTTATATTATATATGGATTTATGATAAGTTATCTAGTTTTATTGAAATATTATCCATGAATTGGTCACTATTAGATTGGAAAATAATGGTAATCTAACACCAATATTCAATTGAGCATTAAAACTCCAAAAAATGTGGTACAAAAATAAATTATATACTTCCTTTACTTATTTATTTTTTTCTATATAATATTTTTTATGTTTTTTTGTTGTTGATATATACATAATCCTACAAAAGTGATTTATGTGTTTTAGAGGGATGAATATAATTCTTAATGTGGGGAAGACAAAAAAATCATAAAAATGACTATGATAATTTTATAGATTTGGATAAAAAAATTAAAGTACTAATTATTTAACCACCAAAAATGGATTGAGGATATAAATACGTTTTTGATATTAATCATTGTATAGTAACTGTTGGGTTCTTCCATCCTTGGTCCTTAGTAGGTTCTCAGAAACTCCCAACACTCAGTACAAATGACTCTCATTCTATGGTGTTCTAGAAAATCACATTTAAGGATAATGTGGATTCTAATCTTTATAATTTATATCATGATGAGTTAAAATATTTTTTATACAAATGGAATACATGTATAATATATAATGAAAAAAATCCTATATTTTTTTTTAAAATCAAATAATTTACCATAAATTGGTTATAATGTTTCTTAAAAGATTAAAAGATAAAATTACCTTAAAATTAAAAATGCCATGTTAACAGAGAGTGGTGGAGTTTAAATAGTGGCACATACCTTTTAAAATTTCATCAGATTAAACTAAACATCTATTGTTTGTAAATGACCTATTTCATTATCTTTATTCAATTACTCACTTTTATGAATTAAAAAAATAAGTACAACATCATATATTTATAAATGGTTTGTCTTATATTTGAGAGCCTACGCATTGTGATGATATTCCTATAGTTGAGACCATGATTTTATTATCTCCATAATTTGTATTGATGAAAAATTCATAAATGGGAAAACATGGTTTAGTAAATCATTTTCAACATATATTTTATTGGTATGTATTATGCCCATCCCACTATAATATATATGGAATTATTTAGAATGGAAAAACTAGTAGATCAATTTTTTTATTTTCCACTGTTTAGAAATAAGGACTTTAGATAATTATTGTAAGATTTAGCTTCATAGAATAGATCTTATTTAGATAAAACATTAATGATTATACAGTTAATGTTGCAACCTAAATTGATCGATTATCCCATAAATTGTATTAATAAATGTCAACTCATGTCTGGAAGAACGCATTCATGAGATATATATCCTCCTTCTCAGCAACATGAAAAAAATATAACATCACAGAGAGTATCACTAGCTCACTCAAAAAACATGAAAACCCATAATTTATCATTCTCCTTGAATTAAAATTCCAAAACAGTGTAAATAATAATCCCTAATTTTTCGCTATAAAAAATCTCCATATATCTCAACTTTTGTAGATTTAAGTATCATTAGTCATCTGCATTAAACACATTTATGAACTACATTTCTATATCCCTCCATAACTATTGAATACCTGGTTGTAAATCACCAACGTGGTATTTAAATATATTCAGCCTCATATTCTACAAAACTCACAGTACTTATAAATTCATTAAAAATATCCCTTAAATATAAATTAATTAAGGAAAAAACAAAATACACACTTATATAATTTTCTCTATTTAAAGTCGAATCAAACACCGCTATAAATAATTAACAATAATAATGTCTATAATTTATTGTGAAATTTCCCTCTCTTCTTCTCTATTGTAGGATCTGAACAACATCATCTTACCTATTAATCTGGTCCTTACTAATTATTGTCTTGGATCATGATCCATTTATTGATCAACATGTATAAAGCATGAGAAAAATATTCTCTTACAATCATCTAATTTTTATTAAACAGAATATATGAACACTAAAAGCATAAATTTCCCCATAGGAAAATCACCCAAAAATTCATTATGTTTCTGAAAAAACATTATACATATTGACCATGATAGGTATTAAAGAAACGTTATGGATCAATATATGTACAAATTACAGATCAAATAGAACAAATACATGAACTGCCTATAGATAAATCACATGAATATCTAATCAACTATACATAATTGACCCTGTAAAACAATAATTAACAGGCCATCATTTTAAATTGATTGACATCATTATGTGAATCTTCCATATAAATAATCATCTGATCAACCACGTGAAAAACTATCAAACACACTACAATGAAGTAGTTCCTCAATACCATTATGTAACACTTACTAGACTTGATTACCTTTTCACTACATCATAATTTTAATCATTAACATTCAACAGTGATTTATTCACCTTTATATAGGTATCACTCTAAATAAAATAAATTTATATAGGTATTCTAATGTGGGATTACCATTCTATTACTTAGGAAATTCATGGATTCACTTCACATAGTTATTGTAATTTCTTATTTAACATTATATTGTTTACATAACTACCATTAGGTGGGATGTGAATATCTTGACTATCCCCTATGCATCCTACATATATATAATGTTAGAATTACATCTATAAAAAAATTATTAATTTAACTCCCCAAAAGTAATAATTAAAAGTAGAGAATCAACTTGGGCCTTATCAAACACATATTAATCACCTTATATATTACATTAAACATGTCCATAATCATGAAAAATTGTGCATCAATCAATACATTAATTTTTCATATAAGACTAAAAAACAAAAACCACTCCATCAGACTAAGGGGACAAAAATATCACCTTGTGGATTTGTTTAAACCCATGAATCTCATTATAAAAATAAATTTTCATTTAAATGATACAAAAACTTCAATTTTAAAAATAAAAAATACAATGAAACCTCATGACAATTTAAATTTGTGTTTTAGAGGGAAATCCATCACTATATGAAAAGGAACATTTTTTCCTTGTGAAAACATTCTCCCCATTAATTCTCCCCCTAAATCTGTACACCCACCATATAAAAATCTATCACTTATAATAATAATCACATCCACCAAATGACAACATATAAGGAAAGAAACATAACAATATATCCCCCATTGACATAATCATCCTAGGATTTTAGGAGATTCGACTCTTCTAGAATTATAACAATGTGGGAGGGGATGAACGCCTATGTTCATCCTTATGAACTGAAATATTTTTATAGTGAAAATCATAGTGGATACATCAACCAGCTGGTCTGGGGTTGAAAAAACACCATCATGACATCTACATTGGTCACCTTATCCTTGATGAATTGAAAAACGATATTATATTCTTGGGGCATGATTATTAGAGTGATTTTTATAAAATTAAATTTATTATTTATTATTATATTGATTTTTGAGAGGTCTCTCACCTTTCATCCTAAAATCATTTTTCTAGTCTATCCAAATCATTTGATAGAAATTACTAGAAGTAGTAGTATATTTAGCATTATTAAAAATCATTTTCCCTATATTCTATTTCTTGTAGTTACAAATCATATAACTATATTTGAAGTGGAAAATTCCACATGATGTTGACCATCTATCAACCCCATCACCAACTTAATTTGAATGTGTAAAAATGGATATAATTAAACTATGTGTCTCTTTATAGGTTATACCAAACATAATATTCCCTATGTAATATTTAAGACTCAGTTTAACTCATTTTGGTCATTCTATTATCATACACACATACTAACAATATATAAATTAATGGTCTTGAAGCTATGAGATAAAGAAGATTCCTAATAAATATTCTAAATTATAACTGATTAATACTCTTACCATAAACAAATTTTGAAAAAATAATTATCACATGAATGGGGGTAGCCATTAACCATGATAAAAACATTTAAAAAATATTAAAAAACAATATAAACAATTTCATGGGATAAGAACATTGAATTTTATACTAATGAGACAAGAATCCATATAAGTATGTTAGTTTAAATATCATGGAAATCAAAAATTATTGATTATTTTGGTTTGAAAAATCATGACAATAAATATGATGATGAACTAAAAATATGATATTTTTAATATCTTATATTCAACTAAGATTACCTATATTCATATCATCAATTAAGATGTTTATATCATCATTTTTATTGATGAATATTATTTCTAATAAATAGTTTTGTGCCTTGATTTCCTAGACAGTGGGTCCTATTTTATTCCATAAAGGTCATTGTAAAATTTTCATGCTCCTGGGTTTTATTTATCATTCACTATCCTAAATATCTACTCAATATAGATATCCACTTCAACATATCCATTAAAAAATTCAAACATGATATCTATCTAAACAATTTAATTTTTTGTAATATAATATCGTATGAATCATCATGATTACTTCCCTCATAGAAGAATGAAAAAATAGTCTTTAAAATATATTCACTTAACCTAGGGAAATACCTTGAAAATGTTTCTATATTTATTCCTTTTATATTTCTCCATTATCATTTAACATGTTTATAAATACCAACATGGTCGTAATGAAAAAAAATTTATAGGTCATCGAACATGGTCACAAATGTAATTCATCTTATTATAAATTATCATATTGACTATTGAAAAAACCCACTCATTATGATTAAAATATATTGTCACTAATATTGGTTCCACCAATAAAATAAAATTGTTTTTACTCTCAAACCTATGTCATCATCAAATCGATTCTACCATAGGATTATTATATAATATATTTCCTCTAATATGCATAGATGATGACTATTATCTAAGGATATTCTTGTTAAAAACATGTTTCTTTATTCTCTAAAAAACCTATCATTTTTACCTCTATTTTAATCACCACTAGTATTATCTAATTCATTATCAACTACTCTTTATTTTACCGTATCCTCGATTTCTCTATTTTTTCATGAAACGTTCTTTCTAGATCTATCACACACTTTAGAATTTTTTTAGCATAAATACTCAAAATGGGGTGGTCTTAAATATTTTTATATTTATAAAAATAAACCATATTATGAATTATAATTCTCTATTTTTTAACCTTTCCCATTAGAAAGGTACCCAAAATTAACCATTCATCGACATTCTTTGTGAATTTTCCTAGAAATTAGTCACTTATTTTGATGACGTACAAACTAAAAATGACTATAAAATATCACATATTTGTATTATTATTTTACCACATATAATATATAGTTTGATAAAAGTTTATAACATAAAATAATTGAATTTTATTGGGCACATAAGTTCAAATATCATCACCCCAAAATAATTTTGACCTCTCAAATCAATAAACATATTTTACCCATTTATATAATGGTTATCTTCATTTTCCAAGAAACCACATTATGTTTGGTTATGTAATGTGTTTCTTATTTATAATTCACCCCATATAAAATATGGTTTGACTCAAATTTCTTTAATAGTGTATTATGTCATCTTATTAGTTCTCAACTTTAGGATTTGATTGTAAACTTCTCTTTCAATATCTTTTATATAAATTTTTATCATATCTAATGCCTCAGAATGTATATTTATAAATAAATACATTTTCATTCAATTATATTCATTAATAAATGTGATGAAATTTTATTCAAATTTTATACATTTTTGTCTTTTGAATGTACAAAAAATATAAATTAACTAATTGCAAAGGGCCTATTGATATTTTGTTTATTCTCGTGTTCCTTTTATTAAATTTTTTCACATATTGATAGGGTTTCTAATTCTTATTTTTATATTGACTCAATTTAGGATAATCAATCCCAAAATATTCATTATATATTGTTGTAATTTCTTTTAATTCTCAATTATTATTTAGGTTTATTATATGGAATATTTTTTACACTAGACGATGAGACATCATGTGAATCCAATGCTCAATGACCCCGAAATAAATGCTTGAAATATATTAGATATATTAATATCACAAAAACATAATTTTCCAAAAATAGAAGAAAAAATCCCAAATGGGGGGCCGAATCACAAATATAAGGGAGCCTTTAGGTTCTGAACATAGGTTTTACTTTATGTGCGATAAAACATTTTTTGGGACATGGTGTTTTTCAAAAAGTTTTCATGGGCATGAAATTAATATTATAAATTATTTATTTTATTTTATTTAACACAAATATCTACATCCTATAATTAAATGCTTCTATTTCAATTTTTTTGGGTTAGCCTCATAACCCTTAAAATCAAGGGGAGCCATTAGAGAGAAGTTTTAGAAATGATTGTGGAGAATGATGTTGGAACAGATTGAAGATCATTGAGACAATAGATTATTTTGATCCCATTAATGATTTAAATTCATCCATTATTTATCAACAATTAATCAAAACTCTAGGTTAGATGGTGATTTGTGATTACCATCCTATTCTTTTATCCTGGCCGAATGTGGATCAATCCCACAAATATAATTGATTCACACATTGATGGTAGATTTTAATTGATGGATTTATTTAATTTTTATTGTTTAATAAAAAGTACATTCATCAATTATACAAAAAAAATATTGTTGAAAAATGAAAAATGTTATAGAATCATTCCTCACATCACGTGTCTTATTTTTTTCTCCCATGTATATTTTCTATGTCATCACATGTATTTCCTATAGCCCATGGTACAATGATTACGCAGTTTTATAACATTATGCATCCATTGTTCAATGAAATAAATCAATACCATGGGAATGGCTTGTGATGGAGGATTACATTAGAGGATTGGAAATTTTGGTGGATTATTTGAGGAGGAAGAAGACTATATAAGATCACGAATTTAGTTACCATGAAGGATATGAGATGATGGCTCTTGTCCAAGATGGATTTTCTTGAAGAACCATTTTCCAAGTAGATTTAGGAAACAAATTCAGTTACGGGTGACACTAAGGTTAATTGACCTCTGATCCATGGATTTTGGTGTGGGATGCATCTATGGCAGTGCAACGGATATCATGGAGCAGAATCCACATGATCTGGAAAATCTCATGTTACATAATTTGTAATATAGAGAAGCTTCCATGTCAACTCCCACCCCCCTTGTTTAGATATAGGGTTTAAACAAAATTTGACTCATGATAAGAAGATCAGAATGTAATAGGGATGTTACACAATAATAATAAGGCGAAGATAACTGACCATGAACATTTCTAGGTGTAAACGTGCTTCGCCAGGTGTACATGGGTTGGTACATAGTCATGTCAAATGATATACAGGAAAGGGAACATGACACGATAAATTGTTGTGGTTCTCTCTACACACCATATTCTATTCCTACATGTCGTGTATATGTATGTTTATATTCCATGTGATGAAAATCCACACAGGAAGACTAGGGGTTGGATGGACTTGTTGTGTGCCCCTAGTACACATTGTGTTCCATCTTTTAGGATGTTTTAACCATTAATTTAATTATTTTTGGAGTAGTATTACTTGAGTGTGTTCACTTGGTCCATTCCCGTGAATTTATAGTGTGTCATTACATCCACATCATATGATTGTGATACTCTCTAAAGAGCGAGCCTTAGAGTTTGTTGAGTCCCTCAAGGAGATCAAAGTGTGATACTCTGCCATCATATACCCTTGGTGGGGTTTCTAGAATTATCATGTTCTCCATGAGCATGGAGTAGATCCTCTATCTTGTATTTCCAATCATTAGGGTTCACGATATCATTGGAATATGATCTCTTACATAGAAGGTTGATCCAGATTGGGTTTGTGGATTCACCCCCCCCCCCACAGTCCTGGGTTTGATCCCTTATTTTCTTATCAATGTATTATATGATTAGTGATATTTTTAGGTCGGTCCAATGATCATGACCTCTTGGATGTGTGTATATGTTGATTTCATGACTTGTGGAGACATTCTCATAGAATGAGCATTGTATTGAGAAGTATCAGATGTAGGTTGTTTTGGATGTGACCACCGGGAGGCATCGTGCACTTCTAAATTATATCCTAGTGTTTTGTTTTTTTAAATTGATTTTATAAGATTTTTTTATTATGACTACTATTTATTAGTTATGTTTTCTATTTTTGTATTTTCTTACTTGTAATTCTTATTGTTACCCATGCATGGGATGGGACCGTATGTGTCATGTCTTTTATAGATGATGTCCCATTCGATGGTATCCTAGAGGGAAAGGGAGATCAGGGGTATTTTCATTATATATATAGACTGAGGTGTTTCCTTATAGTTTAATATGATAGTATAAATTTAAATTGGAAAAGGTTATACTCTATATTTTTTTGGGATTTTATTTTTCCACTTTTTTATTAGTACTTTACTATCATACACTCGTTGTGGGATTATAGATGTGTTCTTGCATTTTTTTAGTAGTTTTAAATTTCCTCATTGTTTGAGATGAGATACATGTGTGTGTATAGGTGAATTTGGTTAATTCCTCCCATATTTGGGACATAAGTACACAATGGTTGTCGCCAACCCATTACCTATTGAAGGCGGGCATGAAATTATTGCGGTTCTGACCCTAGTGGGTTTGGTCATGACTGAGTGGTATCATATTACTCAATTAAACCATAGGAATTGAGTATGTGACATTGGTTTGGGATAACAATGTTAGGTTCCTCATGCTCGTCTTTTAGGCCAATAACTCTAATGCCGGTGTAGTGGCTAATGTATCCATACACCAGGACTCTGATCTCCATCATTTCGACTCATTACATGCAGACATTGGATTTATGGAAAAAAATTAGTACATGCATCATATAGAAACGGGGTTTTGTTTCTTTGTCCTTCTTGAGTCATCTCCTCAAATAATATATTTTTTTGTGGTACAACTTTTTTATTTCAACAATCTTCCACAAATACATTAATCATGGATTCCACTATATGACAACGCGAATGATCCACCAATTGATGAGTCCCCAGTACATGTTCTTGTATCAGAGATAGAACCTCTAGGTGGTTTAGCAACAATACCACCACGTATTCTTCTACAACTATCATTGACAGTTTCATTAGAGGATTCATACAGGATGAGTACACAAAATTAGTTCAATTTAATGATACCTCCCAATTTAAGGGTGATCTAGACCCCTAGTTCCTGAGGACTTGCTAGAGGTAGTCACATGAGTTTTTCTCCTTCTCAGGATTCCAACAGATGAGATGAATATCCATATAGTCAGTTCGATTAAATACTTTTTGGGGAGATCATGTAGTTTGGTGACTTAGTCACTTGACAATATAGCTCTATCCTTGTTATATTTTGATCATCTCTTCAGGGAAGAGTTGTATCCATCCATGTTGTGATTAGTGCACATCCTTGATCATCTGCATCTGTAGTAGGGTATTTTGACAATGGAGGATTAATCAGTGAATAATATGGACCACTCATGGTACTCCACAGATATTGTATAGGATAAAATCATCATAGAATGGGACATTGATCCCAGATTACATAGGGATATCAGGACTTCAGATATATATATCTCTACATTCACACCTATGTTGGGGTGCTTGATCATTCCTTTGTGGTTGAGAGCTTTCTGATAGAGTATGTCTCAATAGTTGGTACTGGTAGTGGGAAACCAAGATCCCAAAACTTTTAATCCTGTAGTTAATGATTGTTGTAGGGATATAATAAAGTCAAATACATCAGGGGACAACCGCATGATAGAGTGCTGGTGTCACATGGATATCAGGATGGAATGATTCAACCATGGGAGAGGTAGTGTTTCTCCTGTGATGGTTTGGGACATCTTTTATAGGATTTTATGACCTATCAAATAACTTATTAGTATATATTCATGGGACCTTAGATTTATAGGAATATGTGAGATCAAATTGGTCTCTATGGTTACTGGCATGTAAAAGTGGATTGTAGAGTAGCAAGAGTTGGTCAGAGGTTTGAAATATTACCACCACCAACATAAAGTGGTCCTTGCCAAGCTCATGGAAGTGGCCATCTGTAGACTATGGGGGCCTATGAAATTGAGTCTCTAGAGATAATATGAGGTAATATATATGATTTTAATCATTAGTTTTTGTATTAAATGATATAGGTGTGATATTTTACTTTCCATATACTTCCCTAGTTCGAGACTTAATGATTCTGATAGAGCCTTTGGCTCGTCCATTATGATTGAAGACACTAACAGGAGGGGACTCAGCAATTTCACACTTATGCGGATTGTTTGGTCTAGAACATGGAGGTGAGATCATTGTATAGGATCCCTTTATAGAATCGTTGAGGTATTAAGAAATTTTATTAAGTATGGAATGGTTATCCATAGTCTTTTCCAAAATTGATAATTTTAGGAGGACAATGCAGTGTTTCGGGAGTGATGGGATTAGGTTTTACTTTGTAGGTGAAAAAAACTTCCTTTTCATAGTAGGATATGCTCAGGAATAATAGGGTGTAGATAATTACTCTCTATTGTGATAACATGACTCTCATAGTAGTTGATGTTATGGGGTTCCACTTCCATATAGTGGTGGAGGAGTATGGGGATGTATTTATTGAGGAGTTACCATGTTTAACTCACCATAAAGAGCTACAAATATTCATTTACATACACCCTGAGATGACCTCTATATCTTCACAATAAAATTGGATGGAGCATGCAGAGCTTCATGAGATAAGTGTTCAATTATAAGAATTGGAGAATAAGGGAATTATGTGACCCCATGTATCCCCCCCCAGTATCCCCAATGTTGTTCACTAATATGGTGGGCATCAGTTCTAGGATATGTTTGGATAACTTGTTATTGAACCATGTGACTGTGAAGAACAAATATCCAATTCTAAGTATCAGTGACCTCTTAGATCAGTTGATATGGGTGTGATGGATCTATAAGATTGACCTCGGGCCAGTATATCGCTAGCTATGAGTACTGGATAAGGATATACCATAGTGAACAATCAAAAGTCAGTATGGTCACTTTGAGAATATGGTGATTCCGTTATGCAAGAAAACATTTCTATAAGTGATTGTGGCACTAGTGAACAAGATCATTCATCCTTTACTAGAATTTTTTTTGGTGGTTTTCATCGAAAATATCCTAGTGTGCTTGACGTCTAAGGTGTATCATGTGATACACATGTTTATGGTCCCGGATGCAATCCTAGAGCACTATTTTTTTTAAAATATCTCAATGTGTCATTGTTGATTCGAGATGTAAACTTCTGGGGAATCATCGTTTAGTGGAACAACTATTGGTCAACATGGAAAAGGTTGAAGTGGTGCTAGCTCCGGAGCCATCAATGAGTGTTTTAAGGGTGTAGAGTTTCAGTAGGATATCAGGGTAATAAAGGTTTTTCGTACCTGAATTATCTAGAGTGGAAGCACCCTTGAATGGTTTGACTCAAAAGAGGTATCCTTTTATGGTAGAGGAAACATTCCAAAAGAATTTTTATGAGTTCATGTTGGGATTAAAGAGAATTACAATCATAATATTTTCAAAGTAGGGTGTCCGGTATGTAGTATTCTATAAATCATTAATGACTATTCATGGTTGTGTTATGATACATAGCTTGGTGGTGATTTTTTATAGTTTATGATATTTGGTACCACAAGAGTAGAAATATGTGACCCATGACTTTGAGTTTGTATGGGTAGTCTTTTAACTGATGTTGTGGAGAGGCTACCAGATTGGTTAGTGGTTTAGCGTATGCACTAGACAAAAAGAGTCTGAAGTATGTATTATAATATAAGGATAAAAAATTGAGACTATGGTAATATCTATAGTTCCTGCAAGGCATTGAAATCAATATTTTCTACAGCTGTGGGATTGGGAATGCGATGGAATATTCTCTCAGTAGTAGATCATGTTCTCAGTTATTGGATGAGGCGTCTAAGCAGTTATCCTAAATATAGTTATCCGCAGTGGATCAGGATAATGAATCATATATTGAGTATATGGTATTTACCCCACCACATATACATCATTTTAGTTATACTCAGCATGGATAAACCAACATGGATTCCTTAGATACTCAGATACCCACTGGATAAGGTCCTTATGGATATTATGATGGTGGGGACCATGTTATCATTTTCAAAAGATAAATGATGGTACCAATGTTTTTACAGTAGAATGTGATATTTTTTTCATACATCCCCAATTACAGTACATCTATGTGTCAAAAATATGTACCAAGACCTTTGATATCATTTTTGGTGTCCATGATTGTAGAGTTTTGTTGTAGAATGTTTCCCTCAATGCCTCACTTGTGCACAAGTGAAGGATGAGCACTAGGTTCCATTGGGGTTTTCCTCAAAACCGTGATGTGGTAGAGTGGAAGTGGGATGGAATTTTAATTTAGGTATAGAAGGCGTTTCTGTGTCGGTATAGAGAACATGATCCCATTTTTTATCGTAGAAAGACTAACCATGTAATCTAACTTCATAGTCATTCAATGGAAGATATTGGAATTCGTGTATGTGTTCGAGATAGTCTGGCTCCAGGGAGATCCCTTGATGACTATTTCAAACCATGATTCTCACTATACTTCATGATCATCGAGAGAATTACAGGAGGCCTTGAGGACATTGCTTCATTTCATCATGATGTTTCACCCCCAAACTGATTTCTAGACTGAGGGGATAATTCAGGTCTTGAAGTACATGCTACAAGTATCCATGTTTTATTTGGTCCACGTTTTTTAGGATCATCTACACAAGGTGTAGTTTTCATATTAAAATAGATAATGCTACACAATTAAAATAGTACCCTTTGATGCCTTTTATAGGAGACCTTTCATTTCACCACATTGTTGGGCGGATATAGGAGAGTCCATGCTCATGGGACCAGAGTTGGTTTGAGCTACTACGGGGAAGGTTCACACCATCATGGCTAAGTGAGGACTATATAGATATACCATAAGTCCTATGTAGACCAATGATGGGGGCCTTTGGAGTTTGAGGAGGGATGTAATTTGTTTCGGTCGGTCTCACCTCAACATGGATTGTGAAAATTTTGTTATTGGTGGAAAGTAATCTAAATTATTCATTATTCCAATCCACATACTCTATATAGTTTTAAAGGTAGAATATCTCATAGATCTATCATTGTAGTTGGACCAAATACATGATATCTTCCATGTGTCACAACTAAGGATGTTCGTGCCCAACCTTTCGCATGTTATAGATTTGGACATGCTCCATATTAAGGATGGAGCTACCATTGCTGAGTACCCAATAGATATTGAGGATACATAGGAGGGTATCCTTCATGGAAAATCAATTCCGGGGAGTGCTATGGTAGCATTGGAATATTTAAGAGATCACCTAGGAGAGGGAATCACATATGTCATCCTAGTGCCCCATATTTTTGAATAACCGTTTTTATTTTTCATTCTATGATATATAGTTCGTAGATGGGGAGAATGTAATGAGTCATATTTTATATTTACTAATTTTGGATATATATATATATATATATATATATATATATATATATTGAATATTCTCATGACATGGCACTGAGATGGTGTGTGATTCTGAGGTCCAGTGAGCTAGAAATAAATATTTCAAATATATTAAATGTAATAATATCACAGACATAATTTTTTGAAGAGTGAAATAAATTTGAAATGGGTCCTAGATCAGAAATCTGAGGTCATCATTGAGTTTACAATCCGTGTTTTACCCAATGTAGAACATTGCCTCTATCAGTTCATGGTTTTTTGAAAAAAAAATCATGTGAAGAATTAATTAAATAAAATAGTTTATTTATTTATTTCATTCTATTAGATGAAGTGACCTACCTCCACTATTTAATGGATATTATAGAAACTTTTCATGGTTATCTACATAACCATTCATATAAAGAGGATACGTTGTAGAGAATAATTAGAGGAGATCGTGGTGAATGACGTAAGATCAGATTGAAAATCATTGTGTCAATAGAGTTCATGGATATTTTATACAACAATATTATATCCATTATTCCTTATAGATTGATCCAAAATCCAGGTAGGTTATTGATTTTTGATTTAAATATGGATCATTTTTTGGTTGAACAAAGATATATTCCCTGAATAGAATTGATCACACACTGAAGATAATTTAAATTGTTGGATTTAATTTATAGTATTTTATTTATCAATCCTTATTAATTTTTCAATTCATTGATAATGGACTGAGTTTTTATGAAAACATTCCATGAATCATTCCTCAAATATTTGTGGCTTCTGATTTTCTACTATGTTTCATCATACATTCAGAATGGGTATTTACATTGGCTTGTGGTTTGAGGATTACCCAGTATTTGATCATATCAGTTATGTTTATTGGAATAACAAATCAATAAAATTAGTATGAATCATAATGGAGGCTATGATTTGGGGATTTTTGATCATGGTGGCTTATTTAAGGAGGGACAAGACCATATCTGGCCAGGAGTTCTATTATCGTGAATGATACACGATTCTTTCCTTTGGTGGTGATAAATTGGCTTAACAGACCATTTTTTAGGCTATTTGTGGGCCATAATCAATGGAGTGGGTGACGTCGAGGTTTTGAGACCTCCAATCCCTGGATTCTGGCATATTCAACAACTTTGGAGAAATGGAGGAAATCATGGAGGGCAATCCACATTATCTAGAAAATATTGGGTGACACAATGTGTAATATGAAGTTGTATACCATATGATACACCCCCCCCCCAATGAAACTATAGTGTTACCCTGGAGTGTTAATTATCACACATTGTGTGACTCAAACATGGAATCTTGGTGTGTAGTGTGCATGTTACACAAGCATGGTCAGTTTGAGATACATGACCAAAGACATAACCAACTGTATAAGGGCCAGTACAAGGGAACTCCTAGTGGTACACATGAACAAGAAGAGATTAGGGGAAATGTTTTAGGTGATCTATACATTTCAAGTACTATATCTACTTACCTTGTATTTGGAGCATTATATTCCATTTGAGGAAGCACCACACATATAGACCAGGGGTTGGCTAAACACGATGTGTACCCTTAGTACATGTTCATTACCCCCTTTGAGGGTGTTTGTAGCTAGTAGTTTCATCAACGTTCTACAAGTATAATTTTAGTGTGTTCCATTGGTCCATTACATTGAGGGTGTAGTGAGATATTACATCTACATCATTGTATTATGATCCCCTCCAGAGGATGAGTCTCATATAGTGTATTTGGACTACCTCCATCCTTTTAAAGATTTATCCACCATCATCTTATACAATAAGTGGTATTTTGGAAATCCGCATGACCTCACTGAGTAAGGAGTTAGTCCCCCATCCTAAAGGTCGTATCAGTAGGATTCACTGTATCATTGGTATATATTACCCTTTATAGAAGTTTGATCTATATTCGGTTTTTGTGGTCCCCCAACAGCCCTCGGTGTGATCCCCTATCTATGTATCAGGGTCATCTTAGAAAAGTTAGCATTATTGGGTGGTGACCAATGATCACACCCTCATAGATTAGTGTCTTCATTGATGGTATGATTCATTTAATGGATTCTCATATAATGATCATTAGTTCAAGTAGTATCATGTGGATGATAGTTTGTTTGCACTACGTGGAGTCGTGGTGTCCTTATTGAGTATATCTTGGGGTTTTATAGAGATTTTCTATTATATCCGTGTACAAAGATGAAGATTATTGTTTATTGATGTCTATTTTTATAACAGTGTCCCTCTTGGTAATGATATTCTCAACTACTCATTTTCTCTTCCCACATGTATCATGTCTTATGCAGACGACAACCCATTTGATGGTGTCCTGCAATGATAGGGAGCTGGTCAATCTTATCTGGATCGAGACTGACTGGGGTATTTTCTGGCTAGTTTCATTTGATCATAGACCTCCCCATTAGAGTAGTGTAAACTCTCTATAGTTTTTGTTTGGATTGAATGTTTTCCCTTTAGTTCCTTCAGTACATTACTATAATAATCTAATAGTTTAATTATGGGCATGTGCAAGTATTGGTTACAATTTTTTTACATTTCTACATTGTATAGTCATGGAGAAGTTTTCATATTTATAGGTATATTAGGATTTTGTCTCCCATGTTTATTATATACATATGTGGCACTGGTTTCCATACCCTAGTCTATTGGTGGTGGGATTGGGGTAGTATTGGTTCACACCCCAGTTGTTTGGGTCATATCAATTGTAATCATATTATTTGACCAATTTTATAATTTCTTCTATTTCGACTATGATTTTATTCCCTAGCGGTGGGAGAATTGAAATTATAAGGATCTATAATATGAAATAAAATTCAATTAGTAATTTATTATACTATGAGGATTTTTCCATATTTAAAAGATTATTATTGATTTTATTAAAAAATAAATCTTCTTCTGAATCTGGTATTCAAGGATTAAATTTAAATGAACCAACTCCCATTATTTTCTATGAACATTCATTTCATATAGTAATTGCATCACCATAATGTTCATCATTGAGTTTCAAGATCATGGTATCACTTATCCAGGGTAATGAGGAGGCACTATCTAGCATCCAAGGACTCCCCCTACTCATATATTTTATTTAAACCTCGAGAAATAAATTATTTTACTTATGTTTCATTCCATCCATATTTTCAAAATTTTTTCTGTTCAACATAAAGAATAGTCAGAAAAACTTTTACACTCTTTAGTTTTTTCACATATTCAATATGTTATTTCAAGGTACTCAAAAAAATTTGTGTAGGTACACCTTCTGTTCATCAATATATTGTTTTCTTAAAACATGATATGTTGCTATTATATTTAGAATACATCCCCCAGAACACTAACCATCATTGATTCTATGGGATAAAAATATTATACCACCAATCATATGTTTACTATAAATATGATACAGAATAATATAATTATACTTTGAATATATATCATCTATAAAACCTGTGACATTCACTAAAAATGTCTACTTACTCCTTTGGTAAAAAACAACCATCTTTAACATAGATTTTTTGGATTCATGCAACTTATGACCCACTGTACCTCTTTTACTATAATAGACATTATATGGGGTTTCAATAATCCTAATATTTCCCTAAATTGATTACGGTCCTACACTAATAGATTTAATAGATTTAAAATTTCTTAATTAAATTAGTACATATTTTAAAAGTTCGAATAAAATAGAATCTCAATGTTTCATGAGATCACGGTAATAACCATTGTTGATTTATTAATGTCAAACGTCATTTTTATAATATGCTTCTTTTCATTATGACACATTGATTTGGATGAGCTTATATTATCTTCTTGATCATATAGATTTATCTCTGATCCTACTATATTTCTCTCCTAGTGAACCACATTAATGTTATGATATTTGATCTATTCACAGTAATGATTATCCTTACTATGATACTCATCATAAAATTTATTCAACATGTGTATTTCCATTTTAAATAATTACACTCCATATTGAGACAAATATTCCATTCATGAATACAGTTAATTTATAACATCAATAGGTAAATCAGGTAAGCTTTTTCTCTTTCATCTTCATTATATCTTCAATGATATTTATTTATTTCAACAGGAATCATAAAGTTAACTTTTATTTCACATGACTCATATAAACTACCACATAGGTAGGTTTTTTATTCTTTATCATTACTTAAATTTCATCTCTTGTTTATTAAATTTTTTTTACTTTACTTTTATAAAAAATCCATAAATTTTTTAATATATCATCCTTTTGACTTAAATTGCGGTTTTTATTTATATTAATAATCATATGACTACATAGATTTACTATTAATAGAATATTCATTAGAATATTGTAAAATTTATCCACATCTAAAATATGTATATGTATTCATACATATATATCCTTTCCCCTTTTAATATTATCATACATGATAAACATGATTTTTAGTTATTTTGATCACCCTATTGATCTTTTTGTAAATCATTTATGGGGAAAAATAGATCTTCCTATGAAATAATTTTTGTTTTTAAATCATTGAAATATATTTCTTCCATTTTAATTTTCATGAAATCATGTACTTTTTTCTTTTCATAATTCATGGGGGTGATATGCATCTCATCAAGAGATATTTCAAGAAGTTATACTAATGATACGTTCTTTATTTTAGATATATCTTGAATGTTCCTAATTTTTTTTGACCAAACTTCTATGATATTGTTTCTCTCTAATTACTATGATATGACTGACACTCTATTTAACCATAGTTAAATAGAAAATTACCTTCTCATCTTTATCAATTCAAATATGTTTAGCTCTTTTCATCCAAATTGGATAATTGTCTTATTTTATCTAAATGTTTCTCCCATACGTATTCTCAGGAAAATCCCATATTTTTTTGGTTTCTATTGGTATCATCATATTTTTATACACAATGTAAGATAATGATGATATATTTTCATTTTTTCAGTGTATTTGATGATTAAACTAATCAATAATTTTAATATAACAATATATTTTAACTATAGGATAACGTAAAGGGATACTATCACCCAATTCTATAACTCATAAAACATTAATGTTTTATTTATCATTAAATATATTTTAGGGATTTTATATATTTATCTAGACAAAAAAAATGACATATAATGAACCATGATATACTAATGGAATTTTATTATTAAATATTAATTTTATTGTTTAGCATTATATTTGATGGTATGAATACTACTAAGTTAATTATGAAAAACTTATATAATATTTACCACAATGAAAAAGCTATTGACGATTTATTATGAAATAAGAACTCGATTTTATTTTCTATTTTTTTTAAAATGATCAAATTTTTTTAATTATTTTATTTTCCAAAAAATATATATATTATTCATTAATGAAGACAAGTTTTTATGAAATATATTTTTGTTTAATTTTAAATAATTTTTAATCATTCATTAATTTATTTTCTTTTGGAACGAAATGAATATAAATCATTAGAATGTAAAAAGGGGATTTTTAATCAAAAAAATATTTTTACATTGTTCAATTTATTTTTATCTTAATAAATTATGTTATTCATTATTAATGAATGATTTTAATAAATGTTATTGAATTTTTTTAGTAAATATATATTATCTTTCATGTAATATTTTTTATAATTCATGGACTACGAATAAATTAAATTTTATGCTTACTAATATATTTTCTTCTAAAACTATTTTTTTTGTGTTTTTCAAAAATATTTTGCAATTAATTTTATCCAACAATTGAAATTGAATCTAATGAATTTGGTATCCATTTTTATAATCATCATCTCAAAATATACTTATGAGGTTAGTTTTATTTTTTCCCTTATGAATTGAAACAGAGGTAAAAATTCATTAATATTTTAATGTTTAAAAGGGTTAATATGGGGCTAAACTAAACATATAATGGTTGAAAAACTAAAACAAATTAACCCTATTTGATGAATATATTTATATATTATTTTATCTCATATTATATTTTTATCCATTTTGGAGCCACATTAGGGCAGCATCAACTATACTATATTATAATATTCTTAATAATTGCAATAGTGATACTCTCCTCACATAAAAAAGGGTTCCTACAATCCTCACTTATCCACACCACATGAAACCTATATCAATAAATGTCACTATAAAAATACTCTCACAACAGCACTATAATTTTATTTTTTTAGGTTGTGGTTTTCCCAAAAATACATTCAAGAATCCTTAATGTGCATTTGAATGGAATGATACATGAAGAGGTTTATGTTATTACAATTATTTTTCAAGAATTATTTTTATTAAAACCCATAAAAATGTTTTATAACCATATAAGGGTTATTAAATAAGTATATTCAATATACTAATACTTTTCTTTGTGAATTTTATAGCTATTATCTATCATATTCTATCAGTTTAGAAATTATAACATCGCTCATGCGTACATATGGACTACCACTTCCACGAAGCAATGTGATATTTTTCATCTATACATGGATGGTAATATATATAAATTTAATTAATATATATGATATTTAAGAAATAATTATGATAATTTAATTTTGAATTATTATGTAACATTCTTTCATTTTATCCATTGAAATGTAAAAACATCACTCATGGACTTCCATCTATATAATGTGATGTAATATATTGTTTGGAAAAAAATTATATGAATGGAAAAAATGTTTATATAATATAAAAGACAACAATCTTATGACAATTTTATCAATCAATAGGGGATGAAACAATGACCAAGCCTCATAGACTATAACTTTCAAACAAAAACATGCAAGTAAAAAAGAATAGTTTTAACCTAAATGTTAATTTTAATGATCAATTGTTAATTAAAGATAAAATGAAAATTTTATGTGAATAATTTATTATAACATTTATATTAATATAGTTCTATAATATATTTATAATATTTATATATTTATTATACATGATTATTGAGAATTTATGAGGAATGAGTGGACCCTAGGTATGGGTTTAGATTACATAAAAATTTCATTTTGGAATTGTATATGTTAAACTTTGATTGATGTAAATTATATGCTTCTTATCCATTATACCCCATATATTTTATTATCCACCATTTATTTCGTTAAATTTCATTTATTGGTACTAGTTTCCAATATTGGGTTATTCAAATTAATGAGTAGTTTTTTTAAGAAAAAACAACCTTATTTCCTCTTTAGTTGACCAAATCTTTCTTCCAAGTCAATGTTAATAAAAATGTCTTATGTAGGATCTTGTCTATACATTAATGTTTGAGATAAACTTATTTTAAAAAATATTGTTTTTTAAGAATATTATTGAATGGATTGTTTTCAAATTTTTTACATACCTCTCACCAATAACATTTAGAAATATGTGACAATATATTTCTCTTTTAAAGTATAAAAAATAAATATAATTTCATATAGTCATGATTGTACTTTTCATTGAAGATTCCTATAAAATTTTCATTTCTAAATATAAAAAAATATATTTTTATATTTTTTATAAATTTTTAGTTTTTAATGGTACAATAATTTATGTATATTTTCACAATTTTTAAAATAAATGTTCATATAATATATTAATGCTATTTTTAATATTTTTCACCATCCATTATGGATATTTATGATTAACTAGTGATATTATTTTTTTATTTCATTAAAATTTATCTTTTAATATCTTATTATGATGATAATGATGATTCAGTGAAACTTGATACTATCAATCAGCTTAATTAAGTGATTGTGAAATCTTTATGGACCTTGTTTCTTTTTCATATGTTATGAAAAGTTTAATTGATAAATTTTTAAATATCATATTGCACAATTGAATATAGATTTCATTATTTTATGGGTAGAAATAGTATTATATGTTAATCAAATGAATTTTTAAAACATTATATCTCATGAGATATCTATGTTATGCAAGAACATGATTTCATGTTATTATCCATAAGCATGGAACTGTTTGCATTATTTATTCCTAATAATATAATGTATGTACCTCGTTTTGTGTCAATAAATTTTCAATAGGGACGAAATTATATGTACTTAATATAATGAGTGAACCTGTTGGTTTTTATACATGATCACAATTCCTTCATTTCTGATATTTATTGATATTCAGCATTCCTAGGATATATACTCATATTATTATCAATGGATACTGATTTTGGGATAACGATTATACATAGGTCTTATGTTGGACTAAAATATTTATTCTGTGACTCGTGATTTATGATCATGATATATTCTTCATGATTATCATATGTTATGATCATTTTTCCCTACCATTTTGTGTACCTTATAGTATTATAATATCACTGATTGGTATCTTTCACGTGTACCCTTACTAAGCTTCTTAGGTAACCCTTTATTAAGTTTTATCTTCTCCTTTGACATAAAAATGGATTTTAATTATGATAAAACTATAAGAGTATTGTATGTTAATATTGTTATGGAGATTTTATTTATGTCAGATTTAGATATTTTCAATATTCATATATTATCTATTTAAACAAAAACATTATAGTTTTAAAACATGTATTTCCGAGATATGTAATGAATATTCATATAAATAGATGTAATATTTATATATGTTATGCTGGTATCACCATAGTTGGTATCATATCGTGGTTAAATTATTTTTAGTGAATATGATTATGAAACAATGTTGAAAACCCTAGGGATAATTTTATGTATATGATAAAATCATGATGTTTTGGTAATGTTAATATTGTTCTCCCATTAAATGAAATTCATGTTTAGATATAAACAAGTAGATATTGGATCTAGAATAGATCCAAAAATTTTATTATCCTTTGAAATATATTTGGGTATTAACTTATTCTTCTCTAGGATCATAACAAATAGTTCTAAATGAAAACAACTATTGACACACCCATTGAATGTGATTATTTTAATTAACATTTTATTTACGAAGAATTATAAATAATAATAGAGTAACTATATGAAAATGATTTTAGCACATACTCATATGAGATAATAATAAATATTTACTAGTTTAAAGAAGGTGTAATAATTTATATCATTATAAATATTATTTTCATAGTCATATAAATTATTAATTTGGTTATCAGTGATTGATACTCAAACTGATAATTTTTTTAATTCAATTTGTTGAACTAGGATGAATTTTGTGAAAAAATATTTTTATGGATAATAAAATTATTGACATTATGACTGACTAAATTTCTTTATAAATGAGATATAACATCCTTTAACCATGACTACATGACTCTCTCATGTTATGAAAAATAATTTGACAGATTTTTAGCTTTTTAATTTAACAAGGATGGTGAAAAATGAGTTTAAGTATTTTATATGACAATGAACACCCTACATATAAGTTTTGTAATATTAACTAGTTGTTGCGTAATATAAACATGTGATGGAAAATATATTTTCTATTCACCAATTCTTAGATAATGAGGATTTTGATATTTATCATTTGGATGGTGATGTAGATCAATGGTGGACTCTCATCAAGAATATGAGGCATGATGAAGAAATTGACTCCCTGGGATAGAAAGAGTTTAAGAGGGTATTTACTAAGAATAGTATTCCTCAAAGTCGTTATAAAAATATGAATACTAAACATGTATATTTTTATAATAAGGATGATAAATCCATTTATAAAAAAAAAATATTAAAAGTCATTAAATGTATGCTTCTTGTTTTATCAAGGGCCCTATGAGAAATATTGATCAGTTATTTAGTGGAATAAAATAAATTCATTTGTAGGAATTATACAAATGATAATTTAATGTCTATGAAGGAATAATTGAATGTTTATTTATGTGATAAACAGATAGTTGGAACAACAATTATTATTTTGGTTTTAGTAATATGAAGAGATAAATGGATCTTCACGGAAAATCATATGATAAATCCATTTGAGTAAAAAATTGAAACCACATGCATGATAACAATGTTAGGAATGTAAAATGATATATTTTCCGAATAGAATTTGGAAATTCTATAAATTTGGAATGGTTGTTCATTGAGAACGTGATGATCAGTGAAGGGCGAAGAAGTTATAAAATGACACAAAAGATAACAAAAATGCAACCAATGAAGACCAATGATTCATTTTTATCGAAATTGGTAATTATGTGAATAAATACAATAGTCCCAATGATAATGAGGAAGTTCATCCTCAAAATCCTCATAATAAAAAGGGTAAATGAATGGTATTTTATGTCATTAATAAAGTCAGATGGGAAAATAATGTGCTCAAAGTTACACTTATCATCCACTATATAATTTCAAATGTATTATTTGATTTTTTTCGACAGAATCGTTCATATATAAATTATTTTTTGGGTATCACAGAAATACCTAAATGATTATATAATGAATTATGAGTTGAAACTTATAATACTATGATTTTCACATTTAAATTATATACCACCACACCAATAGAGTTCATTGGGAATTTGATTCCAATAAACTTTCCGATTCTCCCTATTATTGGTTTTGATGTAATTTTTTTAACATTTATAATTTATATATTTATATATATATCCCATATCCATTTTTTAGAAATAAAATTATCATTTTATATTATAAATGAACCAATGATTATCTATCAGTGTGAGGATAAATTTGAACATCCAAATGAAATTACATTTATTGTTTTTAATTTACTACATAGTCATAAGGGATATTTATCTCAAATGGTTTGCGAGGAACTAAAAATTTAATATATTCCTATTTTTAGGAAAATGATGATCTATTTCATGAATAAATTCCTTTTACTCCCCTGAATCATTAATATGATTTTTAAATAGAACTCATAATTATCTCTACACATGTTTCTAAGACTACATATAGAATGGACTGGATTAAGATTCATGAATTTAAGAAGAAACTCCAAGAGAATCTATATAATGGACTCATATTCCCTAGTGTGTCACCATTGGGTCCACCAATTCTTTTTGTTATAAAGAAATATGTTTCAATGTATCTTTAAATTGATTACTGGAAACGTAACAACATTACTATTAAAAAAGTGATAGAATTTAATATCCCTTGAAAATATATATTAATTGATATATAAGTTAACATAAATGTTTAATATTATAGTTATTACATGAATACAATACTGAAAATATTTAATCCATGACCAAGGTGCATGGACCAGGGCTTTCAAATCGAAACATGCTTGTAAAACATAACATTTTTCACCTATATATTCATATTAATGAGGAATTGTTAATAAAAGGGGAATTGTAAATTAATAAAGAGTGTTATATAATAATAATAATATTATTATGGTTTTGGAATAGTTGTATAGTATATCTACAATTATTATATTTGATATTTTAATGCATATGAAGAAAGAAGGGACCTGAGGAAATGTTGTATGATACAATCTCATTTCTTTTCAATATTATGTTTATTAAATTTTTATTTACTGATATTATATACCAATTATCCTTTAAGAACCAAAAATTACAATCTCCTCTAGTACTTCCAATACTTTTCATTTATAATGTCGTTTTCTTTTCTTTCATAATTAAAATGAATGAGAAATTATTTTATAAAAAATTGACCTTATTTCCTATCTAGATGACAATTTTTTTACATCTTTGTTCTACAAAATGATTATATATTTTTTAAATATTAATGAATAATTAAAAATATTATTTTTAATCATAATAAATTTTATTAAAAGTTAATGAATGAGATTTTTTTAAATATTTTACAGATGAGTCAGTTTTGGCTCTTTACCAAATGATGAATAGAATGTTAACTTTTAATTTATATGGAATTTAATAATTTACCTCCATAATAACCATAGTTTATTAATCATAAATTACATGTTAATATGGTTATTTCAATGAATATAATTTTATCAATATTATAATAATTCTATGTTTTTAATGGAATAAAAAGATAACTATATTAGCCTGGTTTTCAATGAAATGTTCAAATTCTCTTTTAAGGATATTTGTCATCGATTTAGACATCCTTTAGGGATTGTTAGGATTTAGTGGGGATATGAACTTATAATACCTTACAATTTTATTCTCATGACGACTTGCTATATTGATAATGAATATTCCATGAGTCTTGTTACTTTCCATTAAGTTAATTAAGTTATAATGAAATCTTTGTGAAACCAAATTCCCTTTTATAGGTTAAGATATGATTAATTTATGAATCATTTTATGATTTTAGGGAATAATTCTATATATTTTTTATTATTTTATAGGTGATAATATATTTATATATTCCTTAGGTGAATTACCAGGGGAATTATATCCCATGATATTACTATCTTATGTGTGAACCAAATTTCATGTTCACATCATTATTCAGTGACATTTATATATTATTAAATGTTTAAAATTTTATACTTGGATGTTTTTTATCATGTAAATAAAAATCATATAGGGACATTGTTACATTTTCATAATAAAAAATTGATCTTTTAATCTTTAATCATATTCACAATGATATGTTTTCATAGTATTATGATTGTGACACATTCCTATTATATATTAATATGTTATGCTATGTGGATGAAGATTTTATATTTCTAATTATACAGAAGTATTATGATAAGTTATAATCTGTATTCCATTACGCATGATTTATGATCGTGACTAGTTGGGAATGTTTTTTAATGTTTTGATCATGTACACTTACCCTTGTTCTTATTTATTACTCACTTAATATCACTGATTGAGGTTTCCAAAATTTTCCCTTATATATAATTTATTATAATTGGTTCATATATTTCCATTTTCCAAATGTTATTAATTAGGTTATTAGTTATGATAATCCTAGATGTGTACCATGTGTGATGAATTTTTTAATAGATATTTAGAATCATTAAAGAAAATAAGTAGTTTATGAATCTAGTATCAAAATACAGTAAATCATTAGGGTCTTTGGTCATTTTTTTTTGATATTTACAATATAATTAGTAAAAAATATGTAATATTTATTATTGTAATTCATGGATCACCTAAACATCATGTACTAGTGATACCCAAAATAGATGGACTTTATTACTACCATGATGAAGGTTATTTTCTTTGATTATGGGAAAACATATTCTATTAAAAAAATTATAATTCTACTTCATGAACATTCGTTGAGTAGAATTTTAGAGGAACCTAGTTTTCTATGATATCACATGAAGAGACCATCTCAAATAGTAAATTTCTGAGTTATTGGAGGGTGTGAATCACTGGTACCATTCATGTACAAATATATCATATGGATTTAATACCATGTGACATGTTAATGTAGTTATTCACTATCTTGAGTTACAAATTATCATGTATTCATAAATAAGAAAAATATGTGGTATACATGAACTTTCTTCGGATTCAAACATGATGTGAGTGTGTTATCTTTTCTATGATCATCATTTGGTTGGTCAATGGGTATTATTATCACTATAAATTTTATTGATTAAAAATTACCTAAACCAATACCCAAGGTTGAAGAAGGTTTTATCCACTTCTCTTATATATATATATATATCAAACACATCTAAAAATATTCTATATTGAGTTATTTAAATTGGAACCCATAGTATATTACAAATTATTAGTTGAACATATTTTAATTAGATCATCATATAATCCCCAAAATATTTACAAACATTGAATGGATCTTCTTCCATAAAGATTTAAATTTTTATATAGGTAATATTGTAACACAATCATATCAATTATCCACTCACTTATCTTTATAATAATCTTCCCATACTTAAGATAATTCACATATGGGAGGACAATTTTCCTTTAAACCAAAAATCACAAAAATCACAAATCCTACATAGAATCATGGGATCACTAAAAAATCTCAAATTAAAATCATTTCTCATTCTCCTTTAATAATTATTTAAAAACTATGTGCATAAAAATTAATAATGTATCACCATAATAAAACACCCTATCTCTCATCATTGGAAATTATTTTCCTATTGTGTCATTGATTTTTAAACTCAGTTAAAATTTAGATAATTATCTCTATCAAATAATTCGAAAGACTCCATAAGAAATCCAACATACGATATATAAATATATTTTTGAATCAGATCCATTATAACCTGTATTTCATTTAATTACATTTAATAAATATAAATTAAAAAATAATAATTATATAACACAAAATACCATTAGATAATATTATCACATGAAACCCCCAATAAAATCAATAGATAATTCACTATATCGTGGTTCTCTCTCTAATGGTGTGATGCTATTTTATTTTCCATGGTAGAATCTAAAAAACATCACACTCTATCCTCATCTTGTTCATCAAGAGGATTGTTGTGTATCATTGTTACATTTTTGATAATGATGTATAATCCATGAAGAACATTTCTCTTATAAAATATTGATTCATATTATTTAGAAAATATGAACACTAGAAACTCATATTTTTACTCATCATGCTTGAAAAAAAAAATGCACTATGTAGCTGACTTACCATGAGACTTATTAATACACCCCGAACCTACACTCCCTCCTCTCATGATAAAAATACATTCCATAAACACTTGACACTGATACATGGTTATATTAATCATTTTAAACATTCATTTTCTCAATATTGTTTAAATATAATTATATAAAAAAACATACAATCTAGAGAAAAAATAATTTGAGGCATTTGAGGTCGACCTGTATAAGAAATTTATTATCTGAAACTTAGGGTTATGACCACGAAATTGAACCACACTAGGCACCCATCCATGATTCTCTTATGATATACTAATATTAATAACCTACGGAATGGAAAAATATGAAATGATTTAGATTAAAGTCTCGATAATCGAAAAATTCAATTACATGCTATCAAGGGATAGATCTTAAGCATATGAGAAAAAATGAAAAAGGCAGAAATATATTATTAATAAAATTTGAACAATTATATTGGTATATATATCAAGATATTAGGACACCTCACTAAAATGAAAAAACATGCCCCATTGAACAAGAGTATGAGATATTAAAAATGATACATGGAATAATGTCATAAGAATATGATAGAGAAATATGGTATTTCATTGAACCATATCTTAACAATGAAATATTTTACAGTCCTTATCCTTGGATAAAATACCTCGGTAAAAATATCTTGTCCAAATTTATGTCAATGAACATACATTTGATAATAGATTAACCCCAATTACACCAACACACTAGCTTGTGAGCCTATCCTAACCAAAATTACACAAACTCATAATATTTTGAGTATATATTAACAACAATCACACACACACACAACGTTACTAACATATCATAACCATAATTACACCAAAAAACTATATTATGATAAAAAACAATAATTACTCCCCCAATAAATAATCTGAGTATATCTTAACTTTATTTACACCCATGAAAAATATTTTTATAATATCTTGACTCTATTTGCAAATAAATTCAATCTTGTGAGCGTTTCTTAACAGCAATTACACCCACACAGAAACTCATGATCCAATGAGATATCCAACTTTACCTAATGAATATAATTTTCATATAGGACCCACTGGTCACATAATAATAATCCATAAAAATATTTTCCATTAGAACATGAAAACATTCCAAATTTTAAATGACACATAGAAATTATACTTTCTTCATGAACTGAATTCAATGAAATTTTCATAATCCCTCAACACAATAATTGTTTATGGTTGTATAAAAACATATCCCCAATTCAAAATAATGAATATTATATGAACATTACATTGGTTAAAAACACCCTTTTTATATTTTCGAACAATTCACATTGAAATATTATAATAAATATCATTTTTTAATTGCTCACTAACTCCAATCAATGATTTCCATAAAATGAAATTAAATAATCTAAAAAAATATTTTAATGAATTTAATTTATATAAAAAATCTATCAAAAAAAATTTACCAAAGTTTATTTAAAAAAAACATTGATAAACCATAAAAACACTAAATACATTTTCAAAATCAATATATAAGAAAAACTATTTTAAAAACATAAATATAATTAATAAATTAAAACATTTAGTTTTGAAATTTAAAAAAAGATATTCTATTCATTTAAAAATCATTATGAATTAATATAATTTTTAAAATTTATTTAAAATATAAAATAGAACCTCAGTAATGGATGAATATCATTACATTTATTGGATCTATGGAAGAGTTTTTTAGAAAACACTATTACCATAATAATAAAATACAGTGTTATGGGACACATTAAAAAAGTCCTTTTCAAAACGGTGAGCTAAAAAAATATTATAACATTTAATTTTGACATTGAATCATAAAAAAATTTATCCCACCTAAAATATAGAGTACATATATTTGTGATGTACAGTGGATTATGTAATAATTGATTATGAAATATTAGAGAACATTTTCAATATTTTTGAAATTACACTGTTAAAACCAACATTTTAAATACAATAATAAAATATCCTTTTGAAAAGATTTGAATGGAAATTTGAATTTATCAATAGATAACATATAATTATTTTTTCATATATAAAGGATTACTTTGGAGATATGGGAAAATATAGATAGGGATGAAAAATCATCATTGTTGAGAATTGGAATCTTTCATAACAATTCCATAGGTTCGTGGGGAAGAAATTCATCAAAGAGAACGATTTGAATCAGAATTTTCAATTTACCTGTACATAAATAGGAATTATAATATAAAATAACAATTTGGGAGAAAATATGAATAGAAATATAATGTTAATGATGATACATTATAACTCTAAAAGGTGGGGTTTGCGTTAAAAATAGTTACAACATTTTTTTCATTTGAATTGATAACCCAAGAAAGGTAGAACATAATATGGATGTTTAATTTAGTTATATTTAAGGATTAATTATTTTAAAATAAGTCAATTAGAATATATATATATATATACCACATAAAGGAAATAAATGGTAAATACAAATCATAACTCAATAAAGCAAAATCGATAAGAAAAACCCTTATGATTATTCATGATTAGTAAAATGTGCTATAACCTAATATATATAAAATAACACTATGAATTACCTTTTTGATACCATTATTAATAATTATAAAAATTTATAAAAATAATTTACAATAAATGTTTTTAAATATGTTGTAGTTATTTTTTATTTCTATTATCGTATATTACTATATTCGATTTTTTATCTATTATTCCTCTTGAAATGGACCCGTTGATTATGTTTATATATTCTTGTTTCAATGATTTAATATAATTAATTTCATATTAATTTATGATTTATAATTATTTATAATTTTATACATTCATTTATTAGTATTTTAGTTATGATCATTAATGAAAAAATTAGCAATGATCATATTTTAGTATTTTTAATAAGAAAAAATAGTGGTATATGAATAAAAACAAAAATGGTAATTTAACGGTAACATATCCATAATAAAAAATTAATGTATTCCTTAATTTCTAACAAAATCAATAGTTATGTTTCCATATTCATCAATGTTCTAAATTTATATCATTGTTCAATTATGTGGTTAAACCGACCCAACGAATAATAAGATATAATTTATGGGCGATTATGGTTAAGGAAGTTATTGTTTTGAAATAATATCAATATGAATGAATAATAATTATAATATATATACAATTTTTACTAATTGAATTATATTTTTATATATTTTTATAATGAATAATTGACTATGTGATAAACTTAATTTATCAGTTTTTTGGAGATAGTTGTCTACACTTACGCATGATGGACCAGTTCATTTTCCATAGACCGAGAGGAAGATAAGAAATTGATAAGAATTTAATTTTTTTTAATCATGTTATAAATATATTTATAAAATGTTGAATATTCTTTTATTACCAATCATTAATGTCATTGATGAGAAATCAATCATGCTGTTTGTGGAGGAAGTAGTTTACATGCATTGTTGACGACATCCAAAATTTTCAAATAGTTTTGTAAAATTGAATAAAATGGGAATATATTTGTTTAATAAATTTTAAGTATGTTATTAATATTTATTTTATCATATAATCATGTATAAAATAGGTTTTATTGGTTTTATGAAGACAATAATTAATAGAACATGACTGAGAACATTACCCCTCTTGTTGGATGTTCTCCCATGGATAACAACTTAACTATCCATAGTATTGTATTTTTATCAAGAAAAAGGTTGATAATAAATATAGAGAGATTTTATGATATAATAGGGAGTATAATTCTAAATATGACACTTTTTAACAGGTAGAGAAATGTTGTGGCAGTGATATAAATTTCAATGTGATGAAATGGAAATTTTAAAAAATATGCATTACTTTTTCAGTAATAGAATGACACTATTACAGGATCAATTGATCATAATGTGGGGGAACAATGTAATTTGGTATGATATAATCTTCTAAAGAACTATATAATATATTATTAATAATTTATTAAATATTTTTGATGGCTTTTACCATAACATTTTTATATTTTACTATCTTAGTTTTTACCTTGATAACTTGTTTTTACTAAAGTTAATTTTATTAATTAAAATATTAGTTAACCCCTAATAAAAAATTTTAAGTTATGAAAAAATATTTAATACCTATATATAATAATTAAACTTATAATTAATAGAAAATAACTGTTACACGACATCATTTAAAATATAGAAAAAATGGTTTTTAGAAGAAATTTATTTTTACTTTATGTGTTCTTAATCCTATTTCATTATTTATTATTAAATGAAAGATTCTGAATATACTTATATATAAGTATAAAATTATCATCGATTTGTGTTTTAGAGGAGAATAATTTATTTTTTTAGATTTTTATGTCATAATTCAATTAAAATTGTTCTTTTAAAATAACTGTTATACCATTATCATTGTAAATTACTTTAATCCATGTAATCCAATTTTAATGCATAAAAATGAAATTATCCTTGTTAAATATTATGATATTATTGATCTAACAAACAAATTTAATATTTTTATATTTAATATATAATAATGATGAAAACTAATTTTTATTTTAAGTGAATAAATAAAGTTTTTGAGTAAAATATTTCTTAAGCTTACAAGACGTCAATCATGTGATTTATTATATCATCAGTTTATTTTTAAAGGAATAATTTTAATAATAAATATATATTTATATTATAATTAAAAATTTGACATTTCATTTTTGAATAAGTACATCATTATAATGTCGTAAACCTTATAGAACTAGTAAAAATGTTTTTTCTCTTTTCAACAAAAAATCAATTATGTTACAAAAATAAAACAAAATCACTCTATGATAAAGTTGACATGGTTAATTAAAAAATTATATTCATTTCAAAAAATAAAAAATATAAAAGTTAGAAATTTATATTATTAATAAAATATATATATAAAAAACTTTTATTGAAAACTTCCCTTATCAATAATTAGTTTTTTTCATTGAATAATGTATGAAAACATAATTGATTAAAATAATTATATTTACAAAATAATACATTATTATATAATCTTGTTAATAATATTCATCTAATATTAAACAACATGTTTTAGTTGGATGTTTCATGTTAAACATGATACCAACACATCTTTTATTTAAAATGAAAATTGAATTGTAAAATATTGGGATGTCACATTTTCACTCCCACCATTTTAATTAATAGTGTCCTCAACATATTATTTATAGTTCACTAATGAATGATGGTAAGTGATTTATATGAAAATAAAAATATTTTTCTTCAAATAAACCATCCTCACAATCTTATATTCATAGAGACTCATCATTATCCACATAATGAGAATGTGTTTATATTTTTCCACTATCTCTAATAAATCATAATTTACATCCTAGGATGCTTATATAAGATTCTTGTAATATTAATTAATATCTTTATTTTCAGGATCTATTTCTAACCCTACATTGAAAACAAAATGATTGTGGTATTATCTAATAACATCTGAGTAAATGATCATATAAATATGAAAACTCAATCTTACGATGTCTTCTCCAATGACTATATCCTTTGAAATTATGATACATTCAATTAGACTTTGATATAATTTGACCATCATAAATCTCTATTAGTATTACTAATGGTTTCCAATGTCATTTTTTATTTTGGATCTCTATCCCAGATATATTAAAACCAACCATAATAGTTTATAATGATCATGAAAATAAATAAAGAATATAATACTAGAGTGGAATACCAAGTGGGTGGTGAGTCCTATTATCCAGAATAAGATTATTGATTGTGTAAATACGAGATACTCCCCTTTTGCGGTAACTACCCCTCAGAACATATATACCAGAGTAAGCATCCACTTCTTTTTTTGTAGACATTCATGTAATTTCTAGGAGATAAAATAATGTATACTTTTCAAAAAACATCATGTTGTCATCATATATATATATATAGGAATATCCGTAGTGTTTTTTGTAATCTTATCTCATCGTAATTCCAAAAAATTATTAAACTAATGGTAATAAATGACCAACAAATGTTCTAATACTAATTATCGTTCCCTAGACTGAACCTCATAAATTCTAGTGATAAAAACACATTATTCAAATTCTAGATTTGTTATAATGTGATATATTTTATGATAAAATAAAATTTTCTCAATAATATAATATATTTATCTCATAAATAATCTCACAATAAATAAATATAAGTATTATTGTCTTTGAGATTCATTCATATAAGAAATTTATTTTATAGCGCTTCATATCATTTCCCTATAAACTAGAAACAATAGACTCTCTTTTGGACTCCTTATATGTTATACACATATTTACACTAAGGATAATGGAAATATAAGAATGTGTTGAGCTTATAATTTTTTAAGAGAATAACTTATCAACATTTCATCAATGGTTAGATTGTATGTATATGAGGAAACATGAGTTGGGGAGAAATATATAATTAAAAATATCATGGATTAATAATAGTTTTTTGTATTCCATTAGTTGAGTATATGTATTCTCAAATGAACAATCATGTTCTATAGAGTAAGTGTGAGAGATAATAAACATGATACTTCAAATCTAATCAAATAAAAGTGACATAAAAATATGGCATGTCATCGAAACATAGAATAATAAGAAACTATTGCAAAAACCAAATAAAAAATCAATATGAAAATAAACTAACCAAATTTATGTCCACACATGGACATGTGATCATATAATAACTACAGTTGTACCCCCACACTATTTTTTCACATATTTACTATAATTATATATATGCACAATCTTGTGAGCATAGCCTAACTATAATTACACCCACACACAATCTTATGAAGATATCATAATAGTAATTACACCCAAACACATTCATTTTGACATATATTATCCAAATTAATCCCATTAAAATTATTTTGAGCATATAATAAAAAAATTGCACACAATCATAGTATTATGACAATATATAAACAAAAATTACACTAATACCAAATATTTTGAACATAGATTAATCATAAGTATTCCCATAGAAAAATTAATGATCTCATAAAATATAAAAAATTACCCATTCCATTTTTGGGATATATAGACCCTACTATAAAATAACAATAATAGATACATATATTCCATCATTACATGAAAAAATACAAACTTTATTTTAACCCATGAAAAATAGAAGGGATTCCTAACCAAAATTATGTCATGATTTCATAAGACATCACTTAAAGAATATAGTTGGTGGCAAAAATATGTATCCCGAATGTGAAATGTGGAAAAACAAAGAATGTTTTAATATATTTAAAATAAACTTTTTAAATTATTGGATAATAAACCTTGAAAAAAAGAAATAAGAAACACCGCTTTTGAAATGATTAAAAACAATAAAAAATATTTTATTTAAAAAAGTAATTTTTTCTTGATAAAAATGCCATGATTATTTCTTGAAACAAACAAAAATTTCAGAAAAAATAACATATGAAAGATTTAAAATTTTAAAATATTCATTGAGAAGAAATTAAAACAATTAACAATTCAACAAAAAATAACCCTTTATCATGTTATTTAAAATCAGGATATTATTTTCTCTAAAACATTTACCTTTGAAAAGAATAATTATACTTAATTTTCCTTTAAAAATAATGATGAACTAAGAATTTATCATATCATTTGAAGACATGTAATGGGATATTTGTAATATATAATTCTTATAACATTGGACGTAATAAGGAATGAGTTATTAGAAGAAGAAAAATTTCCATAGTCGTAAAAGACAAAATAATGGGCCAAAATAAAAAGTAATTTCCAAACTAGAGAAATGATTTTTTTTGAATTCATTTACTTTTAAAAAATAAACATTAAGAATAAATAATTTAAGAGACGCAATGGTTTTCTAACAGGTATGTGGAGTTGAAGATGAATAATTTCGATATGAATATATGGATGACCTTTTTAATATTGTGAAACACCAATATTGGAAACCCATATCATATAATGTGTAACAAAATAAATACAGTACGAGGAAAATATATAGGACTCATTAAATAAAATATAATTTTTTTAAAATATAAAAGAGAAAATATTTGGAATGTGTTTTTTTACATGTATGTAAAATCATTGTTAAAGTGAATTGGAATTATTCTATATAACATAATACTTTTATTAGGATTAAATTCAACATTGTAAATATTTGAATAAACATATGCCTTTTCACTAGAGAGAATTTATTTTCATAATAATTAATTTCATGGTTTATGAAAATATGTATATAAGTAATAAGGTTAATATGAGATATTTAACACAATGAATGTCTGTTTGACTTAACAAAATCTTTACATCATCATTATTATTCATATTGATTAACCATGAAAGGTGGATTAGATATATAATTTTAAATCTTTTAAATTTCATAAACATGTTTATAAAATAAATAAATGGAGAATATATATAATAAATAAAGGAAAGAAGTGGTGAATACATATCATATTTCAATGAATCAAATTAACAAGAAAAAACCTTTCCTTTAACCTCGCATATTTTAATGTGCTCTAACATCTAATAAAAAAATAATGATCATAATAACAAATTTCAAAATATTATTAGTATATATATATATATATATCCTTCTATTGTTTGGATTTATAATCATTATGTACAGATATATTAGTTATTAATATTTTATTTTCATCATTCGATTTTATTATCTTCGATAGTTTGTTTATACTAGTTTCTTAATGGCGGTGTCAATTCTTATTTAATGATTCAATCCTCATAATTATTATATCACTATAGATAGTAGAATTTTTATTTAATAAAAAAATATTATTTTCTAGATTCATTTGAAAATTATTTTATTTATGAGTAATGATCGAAAAACATGTGATGATATTATTGGGATAATTAATAACAAAAAAAGAGATGTACAATAATAATAAGATAAATATTTATATAGTCTTTCGAAAAACTGAAACAAAAAATTGATTTCTCCATAATTTGAAATAATGAATTTTTTTATTTTTAAATTTTCATCATTGATATAAATTTATAGAATTATCATGTTAGTGGTTATTCCGACCCAAAAAAGAACATTCTATATTCTATGGGTGACTATGGTTATAAAAGTGACTCTTTTAGAATAATATCATTATTTGAGAGACCTAATGATATTATTCATTTTTTCATGGAGGTGAATAAAATTTTATAATAATTTTACAAATAATAAAAAAAATATTAAAAATAATTATGTCACGTTTGTGGAGGAGGTAGTCCACGTGTATACCTAACAACATCTACACTTATAAAATTGTTTTAAATGATGGAAGAAAATTAAAATTAAATTAGTATTATAACATTTAATCATAATATATATTAATTTTAACCTATATTAATTGATATTATATGTATCAATATGTATAATAATAATCAAAATAAAAGATCTTGTTTGAGAAAAATACATCTCATTTTGGATTTTCTCACATTGGTTGCACCACAATGCATCATTAGCTTGGTCTTTTCGAACAGTCAACGGTTTTTGACCATTGGGATTGTGTTTAGGAGATACTAGGGAATATTTTTGTTCAATATAATTTTTCATATTTTGTCGATAAATGTTTTGGATGTGATCTCCAACTATAAGTAATGAAAATTCATTCATTATAAATACTAATTACATTATCAATGTTGCAATGACACTATTAAAGGGTCAATGTCCCAAAAAGTGTTAAAAATTAATTTTGGGCTATGTTAATGTCATTAAAGCCTCCATAATAAATTTTAAATATTTTTTTAAACATGTATCATGTCTTTTAACCATGTTATTTTTAAAATTCGCCATTCTTAATTTTACCTTGTTAATTAAATTTTACCCAAGTAAATATTATTTTATTTAAAATAAATGGTAACCCCATTGTCAAAATTTAGATTTTATAAAACTAAATTAACTATTAATATAGGATAATTAAATTAATAGATAAATGTAAATAAATTTTTAAATTAAAACAGTTATTATTTTGAGAATATGTTTTGAAGAAAAATATTCTTTTTACGATACTAGGTTCGTAATCTTATTTGGTAATGATTACCCATTGAATGAGCGTCAACAAATTTATCTATATGATTAAAAATTATATTATATTAATTTTACAAATAATATTATCTTTATTGATTATATATAACTTTCACAATGTTAATAAAACTACACTTTAAAATAACAGATTCACCATTTTCCCATTAATTAAATTTAATCCTACAAATATTATTTCATACCTAAAAATGAAATTTATAATTTATAATAATATATACATGGTGATGAAAAATTATATATAATTTTTTAAAATATTATTTTATATAAATAATGAAAACCAATTTTTAATATAAGTGAACAAAAATAGTTTATAGAGTTATATAATCTTCATATTTTCATAATGTTATATAATTAGTTGATAAATTATGCCTAGTTTTTTTAGTTGATAATTTTTAATCCCTAAATATATTTTTTTATATTAAAATTTATATATTTTTTTATGTTATACATAAATATTGATAATTTTATTATCATTATTTTATGTGTAGAAATAGTTTTTTATTTATTTACCTAAACTACAATTATTAATGAAAAAACCAAAAAAACAACGAAAGATAGTTCGTATGTGGAAAATAATAATGTGAGTTAATTTTACTATTTTATAATTCTAAAATTTAAAAATTTATATTTTAAATAAAATATATAAATAAAAACAACTATTATTAAAAAAATGATATTTTAAAACCGTTACATTTCATAATCTCATTTTTATGAATTTATAGTAGATTATAATATTCTTATTTATTTGAGGATAAATTATTTAAAAATTTTAAATTTTATATAACATGTCTTTATTTTTTGACGTTTTTGTTTCATGTTATGAAATGTATCTATATAGGGTTTATAAAAATGGTATTTATTTAATAAAATATTTCGGTGTTACACATATCTACCATGAGAAGTAGGAACGAAACTTCGTAGATCAATTGCATGAACAAATTACTAACCATACGGAGCATCCATTCATATAGATAAACCATATGAACTACTTTTAAATTGACCACATGAATAACTAATTGAAAATTTCTAATAGACTACGAAAGAAACATCTAGTTGATCGACCATGTTAATGTATATACCACATGAAGCGATTCAAAAGAATGAAAAACCTCAAGGTAAACAAGATGAATAGAAATGTCATACATGTCATTAACACCAAACCTTCTTAACATTATCCAGTTTCTATTACCCCATTTTAACTTTAAACATCATTAAAAATTTCCTCATTAACTTTCTTTAGTGCCTGATTTACGATTACATAAGTGGTTCTCATCAAATATTATATTTTCCAAGGATGTGAAAAATTTCAATTACATTTATGATGCACATGAAATGCTAGGAATAACTTTATATAGGTATTATAATTTATATTATTTCGTTATATAGATTAGATTAAAACGTATTCATAGGTAGTGGATATCTTGAAGTACCCTTATGCGACCAGCATACATCTGATGCTACCTTTAGGAAATTAATGAAATTATCAATTTTCCATTATTCATGTGAAAATTTTAAAATCAAATATATCCAAGGAATTCTGAAATACCATGATTATTATATATAATGTTACCTTTTGAAGGAAAACTCGCACATAAATCATCACATTTCATTCTCATATTGGTTGAAAAAATGATAACTTTTTCAAAAAACCATCATCATCGCCATAATTTTTTGTTTATTTCCCATATTGAAAATATAATATTAAAACATTATTCTTTTTAGTTACTAATCCTTATAATTATCAAATCAAGATGGTCCACCTTATAAAAATAGTTGGGAGAATAAAAAATAGGTTGTTTCACAAAATATCACTAAACATTATAAAATCATGAATACCCAACAATGTTATGTGATATATACAATTTCATGGTTCATATATAGAGTGACATCATCATGGCCTAAACCAACACTTAATGTACAACTAATTATTTCATGTTTCAATTTTTCATTAACATACAATAAAACCACCTAAAATTAACATGATTGTACCTTATCTATTTTCATTTTTAATAACTTCTGAAACCAAATCAAAAAAATGTTATGGATATTTCAAATAAAAATTCTGAAGAATCTTTTTTATGTTATCACCATATTTTAAATCATATGTTTACAAGATGATAATATAACTCTCAAAAATCATCTAGATATCTTGAAAATATTTTTGTGGTTCTAATCAATGTTTTATAAACATGATCCTCACTTGCACCTACAAAATGTGAGAACCTATGGGACATTAAATGTTTAAAATCATTAGGAATTTCCAAAATAAATAAATCTATGAATTCAGGGGCCATTATAAATTTTTAAATAATTATCATGCAATAATTGGATCTAGGGATACCTGTATCAAACACTTATATCATTGTACTTTGGTAAATTATTTGAATTATATTCATGTCTACATAATCAAATAATTGATTTATCCAATTCATCATGTGGGAACATGACAGGGAGTATGTAAATATCATATAGGGTACATAAAAGTTATTTATTTGTGATATATAGTCAAAACAATTCAATGAATTTATAATATGTCATTTATATAACTGAATGAAAAAATTAAAGTCCCGTTATCTATATAAATAAAAACATTACATGAACCTAATTTCGATATGGATAAAAAATTATTAAACTACCTAAATAGTTTCCACAGATATGATTATCATCATATGCATCTTAAAATATTCTTTTTGTAAATCATTAGTTGGTGAAATGATTGGAAACTTACCCAATGACCCTGTGATTAGCTAGAAATTTAGGCTTTAATAATAATGGAGTCATACTATGCTTTTAAAATTATATGTATTTTACCAAACTAAAATATTGGAATTAAATATGAAACATGCACATGTATAATGCTAATGAAAGTCTGTATAAAACTCCATGTGGAATACTTGATAGGTCACCCAACACACAAAACTCATTTTGTGCCTCAAGAACATATTCAACAACTCTATATGAAATCCTAAATAAAATATGTAAAATAATTCATTGAATTATATGACACTCCATTATGAAAAATATTTAGGGATATCTTAAATTCATACTTTTATGGTTCCTTTATTATTATCCTATATAACAGTTTTACATCAAACTTAAAATAATGGGAAATTGAATAATTCAAATTATAAAATAATAAATATTTTTTAATCAAATGTTCTTTTAAAAGACTAAAAAAATTACAAAAGGGATGATTTCATCATATACTATATGATAAATAACTAGAGAGTCCATATGATTGTTTTATATTTATGTTTTTTTAAATTCATATCTATGTAATTCCCAACACATCTTTTGTGTGAACATTTAATAAAACCCTCCCACTAAACTCCCTCAGTGAGTAACATCAATGAAAAATGTTTTTTTTTCAATGATAATAATTTGAATTTATATTCCCAATTTTTAACACATTGAGCATATTACTCAGGCTTCTTTACTTAAAAATACCAATTGTTAATATTTTAATAATTTTTTTTATATTTTTAGTAAAATTTCATTAGTTGGAATCATCATCATCATTCATGGAAATTCACCAAAAATCATTTCCAATGAGATCATTTGGTAACATAACATAACAATTTAAATTAATATCTTTATTTACAAGTAAATATTAATCTCAATTTGGATATAAATATACTATTTCATCAATATGGAATGTAAATATAACTCAATACATTTGTCATTACCAATGTACCAAAAAATATTATTTTGATAAGAAGTTATAGTTGAATTGTATTCGATTAGTTTAATCCACTATTTATTAAACAATAATCTCCACAATGACTAAACATGCTCATAGTAGGATCTATGACACTATATCCTTTTTAGAATATCCTTTCATGATAAAAAACTCATATTTTTTCATGAAATAACTCTTATTTATTTATAATGGGAATTGTTTTCTAAAAAAACTATATCCATATGTTTATTGATATTTTATTATTTTAAACAATGTATATAAAATAATTATTTACACATTAAATAATTCCATGATTATTTGGTTGGAACCTATATATCATAATTTAATAAACAACAGGGATAAATTAATTTTTTGGATTAAAATCCTTTAAATTTTTTATTATATTGAAGAATCATATAGATTCTTATGAATCATTAACATTGGGTATCAAATGTAATGACTTGTATTTCCATTAAAAACCCTTTTTAAAAAACAATTTATCTTATGTTATATGATAATTAACATAAAAATTCACCTTATAATTGTAATTTATTAGAGAATAAACTATTCAGCTATATCCACAAAATGATTTAGGAACATTTTTCATCGTCACATGAAAAAATACTATAATAATAATCAATTATTACCTTGATCATGAATTCTTATGTATTTATAATATTTTGAAATATACATTTATATTATATACTATTGAAAATAATATTAAATTGATTTCATAACTGTAATACCAATAATTGACTTTGCATGGTGTATCTCAAAACCAATTCAATTATAATATATAATTCCATCCTATAGAAATATTTCGTTATTTTTGGACATCATTATTAGATTTTAATGAACTTGGGTGAATATTGGAAAATCAAATATTTTTTTTATAAATAAAACTATTACCAATCTGTGATACCAATATAGTAACGGAACTGATAAATAACATTCAGTGTCCATTTATTCTCATCAACATTACAAAATATTTCAAAATATTATTGATCTCATGAAAAAAAGGTATTTGAAATTTAATAAAATGTTCCAAAATTTGATTCAATATAATAGACATGATTTCATAAAACTCATCAGTCTCAAAATATGATTAAAGTACTCAGTCATATTTTTTTCTTAGTGGGAGAATAATTTTCCTTCTTTTATCATGTATTTAATGAATTATTTTGAAACCATATCAAAATTCATCTATGTTTCAAAATAAAATCTACCTTGATATTTTGAAAAACGTCAACATTGGATACTTTGGATGCTTTTCCTTATAAAATTTACTTTAATTTATTTCAAAAGAACAAAATATGAGTTTCTATACCACTTAATGAATTTTCTTCCAATACGTTATTCATACTCAAGGATTGATCCTAATGTCATTTTTGAAAATTCATATTCAATTTTATATATTAAAAAATATTTTATCAAACAATTATCATGTTTCACTTTCACATAGTATGAAATTTTAAAAAATGTGATCCCATATACATATTGAAACATTTCAATTATATCATATCAATTAAAAATCCACGAACAAATTTTTTCATCCATTAGGTCATATTATCACTTCCGACATTACACTATTATTTAGTTAGATAATTGTGCCAATCATATCAAATTTGAATCTGAGATATTTGACCAAATAACATATATCATAATCAATAAGTTATATTAAATCAACATTATTCCATTAAAATATTTTTCATATTAGGGTTTCCAATTACATTATAACTAGAATAAAATTCCATAAACGGGATCCAATTAAAATTAGGGACTCTTGTTACATGTTTCCATTATAAAACATATACTATGGTCCCCCAAATTTGGCATTGACTACCAAATTCGATGATTGAGGTCTTGATAAGTGTTTAAATTTGTAGGATTTTAACACTTACTATTTTTACTGGGGTTTTTATATCACCCTATTTTATCATTAAATTCCCTTTATGTATGGTTATGTCTAATGAATTATTTTTAAATCAATGTTCCTTCAAAATAAAAATGGATCAAACATATTTATGAAACAAATAGCACAACATTGATCTTTTGTTCTTAACCCAAATTAAAATTTGATATTTTTTATCACATATCAAAATACATACATTCCACATTATAAATGAATCATTTTTATATAATCATTAAAATTAAATATTTATATTAAGTTAATAAACTCTATAGTACGAACCTCTTGTACCTAAACCATTTAATGTAACTTTATAGAATCATATGGAATAGAAAATTTCATGTGGTGTAATAATGGAATGATAGGTAGCCAACCCAAAATATTCTACATAAGGTATAAGATTCTAGGATAGCGATAAGTCTAAGAAAAAGTCCCTACACATATTTTATATGTTTATTTAAAATTTGAATTCCATAATAGTTGTATTTCTTAATAAGTATAAAATATAACAATCCTATTAATCCTACATTAACTCCTAATATAAGAAAAATTCAAGGTATAAGTAATGAAAATAAATAGTAATTCCTTGGATGTAACTCTATAAATGAATGTATGATAATTTGGTGAAGTATTAAAATAAATTTACAACAAATAATACATCATAATTTATAATGTTACATTTATATCCATGGATACTAAAATAAGAGATGGGGTAACTAAATAAAAAATTTATATACTTATAATTCAAATAAATGTTTCAGAAAAATGTATATATAATCAAAATTATAGAAAATTGATAATTTAGGCACATGTAAAAATGATAAATCTACATATATTTAATATAAAATAATCATATTATCATATACATTGTTTTAATTTGAATTATTTTATATTCCAAAATAAATAATAATTTTTATCCTCTTTTAAATGAGATACACAATATTCGAATGAGACTCTGAAATAGATTCATATTTAATTCCTTCAAGGATTTAATTATAATGGAATTGTACAGTGGATAGATTCAATAATTATGTAAGATGATAAAACATATAATTTTTTCTTCTATCTAATAAGAACATAAAAATATATAGTAAAAAATAAATACTATCAATTGAAATTAAATCATATAAAAGAATAAAAAACACAATGTAATCCATCATAGATTATCCATCCCTAGTCACGTTTGAGTGACCCATGCGGCTAATATTGTATGATTATTTCTATTACCAAATAATAAACATTACATAATTTCTAAAATATATATAAATTAATATAACATAATTTCAAATATAATGTTATGAATATAAAAATTTTATACTTATATTTATGACATAATAATAATTCTATTTTAAATATTTTACATTTTAACTTATATTAATATATAAAACATTAATACAATATTCACCATGCCTATTCACTTTATAAAAATATCACATCTATATAGACGTTTGTAGTATTTATTTAATTCCCACCATTTGATTCATTGTGATTCTGATGGGCTTTCTCTAAAAATGGTTTATCATAATTTTAATAACACAATAATTTTATATAGAAATGTTTTATAAAAGGATTAGACAACTAAATAGCTAATTTTGTTATGGATCAAATTATATTTCTAATATCATTCCTTTCTAAGAAGATATTTTGGGTTAGTATGCCCTTTTGAGTATTCTATTTTTTCTAAGACATTTTTCCTAGAAAAGTGGTTTTATGAAATCTATTTTTTATTTTTGATCACTTGTTTTAGGTAATTCCTCCTTTTCATTCAGTTATGTAAAACAGATTATACATTAATGTTTATCATATCTATTAGAAAAAATGTGTCAAAATTTCAAAAATAGATTGGGAAACAAACTAATATTTCATTTTGATCCCCATGGTTATGAGATCCACATCATTGAGGTAGTCTAACCATAATATAGATCCTTTGTCATATTATTTTCAATATTTCATTATTTTATATTAATGATCGAAATTTTCATTCTATATTATACTATAGGATTTAATGGTAATATTCATAATATTACAATTTTTTCTATGATCATTATGTTATACTCATATGAAACCATGATCCAAAATAACCATTTTAAATAGGTCCATGTTGTAATACATATAAATTATGCAGTTCAAATATTCCATATTTATTAAAAAAACAAATGATTATGTATATTGTTCGATACCAATAAATGGTCTTCTAGGGTTGAGTATAACTATAAGGCCCCAGCCTTAAACCTTACTTAATCTTGAGTTATTACAAGATTACACATTGAGGCTCTTTTCAGGTTTAGAGTTTTAGAGAATTAGAACATGAAACTATCATTACATTCCACATATAAAAAAAGTGGTTACATAAATATAGTATTCATTTTTCCCATCAATGGAAACATATTTAAAATAATACATGGATTCATTCTTGACAATTCCATGACACTATCATCATATCATGTACCTTTCCCTTGACCTGTGAAAAACATTTCAAAAAAATTGGGATGAGCATAAAAAGCTCAGTATCGGTTATAAAAATATAGAAAGGAAATATAAGTTCATATATACATAAGAATGAAATCATAATTTACCCATAAAACATAAGCACTTTAACATACCTCATCAAATGATGAATAAATCATAGAAATCATAAGACATAAAGGTAACTTGAGGCATTCATAACATTCTTACGTAGGGAGTAACTCTATTGGTTACATTTGCAATACCCATCACAGTATATTCCCTAAATCTCTTCATAGAAACCTTAATGTTTCACTCCTTCGCGTTACCCAATGCATTGGAGAGCAATATTGGGCTCACCCGCCCTTAGTTTATCATGGAACAACCCGTCTTTATAATAATTCCCAAGAACCTCAACATAATCGTATCACATAAAACATGCATAAAGGAAACATAAAATTTCCACCTTCCAATCACAAGATATCAATACAACACATTGATATAAAAACATTATGAAAACCATTTTCAATACCAAAATAAAATAAAAGTAAAACATGGTATTTATTTTTCTTTTAAAAAATGTATGGCTTGTAGAGGAAGCCGAAACTCAAATAATGGTCACGGTGGCGGAGAAGTCATTGTTGCCACATATGTACGACAAAAACATTCCCTTTTTTCATTTAGTAAACGCTTCGTATTAAAATGATTCCTTTTGAATAAACTTAAAAGTCAATGGGGTTTATACACCGTATAAAAGAAGGTTGTGTATAAAACAAAATATCCCTCAATGAAAAGAGATTGAGATGAAGTCCCATACCTTGAGTCCGACTTGACTCGGTCGTTCTTTAATATCCTAAATAATAAACGTGAGTTATTTTTTACTTGTTTAAGAAACTTTTTCAAGTTCATTATTCCTTTTATATCACTTATTTCCATGTCATGAACACTATGTAATTATTTACGTTAATAACTGTCATTTTAACGATCATTGGTACTTGAGTAAAAAATAAACCCTTTATAATTACAAGTTGTTCATGTATCCATTATATCCAGAATGGTATTCATTATGTAGATATCATATATGTCATATATATCAAGTACATGCATGAATTTATAATATTACATAATCATTTAGAGGTAAGAAATGAAATGCACCGTTCATGGAGACGGTAAGCCGTACGTACGCATGAACGCTCCTTTCATTTCTATTTCATATTTTATAGAGTGGAATCATAATGATATAAAGGAATATTATATTTCTTGTGTAATATCATATATAATATCATAACTTCATCCTTTATATATCCAACATATGGTATTAACGAATCAAATCACATTGAGGGGGCGGTAGTCCGCACGTCCTTAAATGAAGATATCGTGTTTACCCATAATGGAAACCATAAAAGTATGCCCAAAATAAAAAATACAGAAGATTAAGGAAAACATAAACTTATTATATATCATATATAATTATAGTTTCATCTTAATGGCCACCTTTGAAGGTGTTAAAAGAATGTTGAACAATCATCGTTTCGGGAGGCATAAATTCACCATCCATGGAAACAATATGTTCTTTAACCATTAAATGTAGGTGTGTGTAAGTGTAGCTCGAATCCTTCTTATAACAAAATCCTAGTATATTCAAGATACTGGAGTTGTTACAAAAGAAATGAATAAAAAGAGTTTAGGTGTTGGAGAAGCAAAATAACACAAAAGAACTCAAGTGAAGACATTACCATAAATTCGGGTAACTTCCTTTGGTTTGAGCTCAAAGGATTCCTTGGGAAGACTACTGCCCAAAGTGAGGCTTCAAGGAGTAATAGGGGGAAGTTGAGAGACCAAATGGGAAGGGTTTGTCTGAAACAAAGGCTTTGGATTTGTGGGTAAAGAGGTAGAGGTTGGGGCCTTTTATAAGAGGAGAGGAGGGGCACTCTTGGAAAGTAAAGAAATGATACTTTATTTTAAAATGAGATTCGGATTTAAGAGGTCCAAAATTGATATAATTCTAGGATAAGGTGATAAGGGTTCTAAATATACCCATAAAATAGGTTTTGTACATGTGTAGGTCATAGATTTTACATTTTATTTTCATTTTATTTAAATCCTTTATTAATGAGGTAATCACTGCTTCATCATGATGGAATATATAATTTAATTTATTTAAAGTATATAAATTATAAAAAAATACTATGATGTAGTAAATCTTCTTATATTTCCAATGACTATTTATAATAAAAAATATGACTTGTATAACCCCATGTAAAATGTTTTTTAGTAAAACATCTCATGTTTGTGTTATTTTTACTTTAACATTAAATAAAAAGTTAATTATGTCATTTCCCAAGAAAAGTGGCTCAATGGGGTTCCCAAGATAACCCATGGATTGTATGGGTCGGTCATGACACATCCAATGATGGTAGGACATGTGTCATGCTCATCTCATATTATTAAAACAGTATTTTTACCTTAAACTACACAAATTACCTCTAATCGTGATTAAGAACATAAAAGTTACTATTCACCAAAAAAATATTTTAATCACATTTAACCATATTTTAATTCTTAATGAAAACCATGTATGTCGGATTTTTGAAAATCAAATCACAGAAGTGGCAATGTTTCATTTAAATGAAAAATCAGTTTCATTAACTACCGCTTAGTGGTTTCACTATTCATAAAAAATTGAAGTTTTTCAGAAAAATACCAAAACATCACCCTAAGCTATATTTGATATTCTGAATTCAAAAATGATCTATTTTACAAAATTCAAATCATATATGTTACATTAATTAATTTAATATTTAATTCCCACTGTCATGACAAATAGCGTGTTTTCATGAAATAATAAGTATCAAAAGATTGACACTAGTTTAAGCCCAATTTCAATGTGAAATTGATTCTAATGACCACCATTGGAGTAAATGGAAAAAATGTATTCTAATTTCACTTTAAAACCAATTCAAATGATAATATGACCATATAATTAGATGAAAAAGCAGTTTTGATGTAAAATGCAGTATTTTTCACTATTCATAAAAAATGAACATTGTCAGAAAAATACCAAAAATTTACCCAAAGTAAATTTCAAGGTCCCAATCAAAAAAATAAGTTTATTTTTACAAATATAACTTATAAAATTGTAAAAATTTTGATTTAAAATTTTTTTCCCATCAAAAGGTAGTAAAGCAATATTAATGTATTTCATGCTTAAGTTTGGATTTATTTTCTTTTTAAGCCTCTAAAACACTATCTAATTCATTAATAGGCATAGATAAGAATATCTATTATTCATTACTTTCTTGGGATGTTACAACCTTCCTCCCTTTAGAAAATTGTGTCCCTCCAATTTATTTACTTATAGAATAAATGGCGGTATTTATCCCTCATTGCATTTTCAGATTCTCATGTTGCATCTTCCATCATGTGGTTTTTCAACAAAACCATTACCTAATTAATCACCTTATTCCGTAACACTTGCTCCCTGTCCTCAAGAATCTGGAACGGTTGTTCCTCATAAGATATTTTCTCTTCCAGCTGAACTACCTCTGGACTCAAAACATGAGATGGATCTGGCATGTACTTTCTCAGTATCGAAACATTAAAAACATTGTGTACCTGAGATAAACACTGAGGTAAAGCCACACGGTATGAAACTGATCCAATTCTCTCAAGAATTTCATATGGTCCAATGAACCTTGGACTCAGCTTTCCTTTCTTAGCAAATCGAATCACACTTTTCCATGGAGAAAACTTGAGAAAAAACATGATCACCTACCTCAAAAGAGAGATCCTTCCTCATGTTGTCCACATAACTCTTCTACCTACTCTGAGCTGTTCTCATGTGTTTCTGTATCAGTTGAAATTTTTCTGCCTACTCTTCTACAAATTCTAGTCCCATCAGCTTTCTTTCACCCACTTCATCCCAAAAAGCTGGAGTTTGACACCACTTCCCATATAACGCCTAAAATGGTTCCATCTGTATACTGGAATGAAAACTGTTATTATAAGAAAACTCAACCAAAAAAATATGTTGGTCCCAACTTCCCTGATAATCCATCGAACAAGCATGTAGCATATCCTCCAATGTCTAAATTGTTCGTTCTGACTGCCCATCTGATTGAGGATGTAATGTTGTACTAAAATTTAATTTAGTACCCAATGACTTTTGAAGGCCCTTACAAAAGTTAGAAGTAAACCTGGGATCACGGTCAGATACAATGGAGAGGGGAACTCCATGTAACCTGGATATCTCTTTAATATAAAAATGGGAAAGTTGATCTAGGTAAAAAGTATCTCAAATAGGAAGGAAATGAGCAGATTTAGTCAAAAGATCAACAATAACCCAGATTGCATTATTACCTCGAGGGGTCTTCGACAATCCCACAACGATGTCCATGGATATATTCTCCCATTTCCACTCTGGCACTGGTAATGTCTGAAGAATCTCTTTCGGTAACATCCGCTCTACTTTATCCTGTTGACATGTCAAACACTTCACAGTAAAATCAGCAATATCTCTTTTCATTCCATCCCAGCAGTAATACTCCCGTAGATCTCTGTACATCATAGTACTACCAGGATGAACTGAAAATGGAGAACTATGAGCTTCACATAACAACTCTCCCTTTAACTGTTAATCACAAGGCACACACAATATCTTCCCAAATCTCAAAACGCAATCATTATCAATGTTGAATTCATGCAACTTTCCTTTCTGAACCAGCTCAACCTTTTTTTGCAACTCACTATCTTGCTTCTGTGCTTGCTTGATTCTGTCTGATAGAGAAGATTTCACTGATACCTGAAAAAAATAGAAGAACATCCTACACCTACAACTTCTATGACAAAGTTCATCAAATCCTTAACCAAAGGATCATGTTCCAAACGCAACATTTCTAATGAAGCATTACTTTTTCGACTCAAAGCATCAGCCACTTTATTTGCTTTTCCCAGATGGAAATGAATTGTACAATCATAATCCTTGATTAATTCTAGCCATCTCCTCTGTATCATGTTCAATTCTTTCTAAGTGAATATATACTTTAAACATTTGTGATCATTATATATTTCCCACTTTACTCCATACAAATGTTGCCTCTAAATTTTTAAAGAGAAAACAATAGTAGTTAATTCCAAATCATGTGTAGGGTAATTTACCTCATGAGTTTTCAACTGTCATGAAGCATAAGCAATTACATGATCATTATTCATTAGGACACAACCATGTCCTTTCAATGAAGCATCACTGTAGATAACAAACTCACCATTCCTGGAAAGAAGTGCCAAAACTGGAGCATTCAACAATCTTCTTTTCAATTCCTAAAAACAATCATCACATTCTATTGTCCAGATAAACTTAACACCCTTTCGAGTTAGCTTAGTCATTGGACTAGATAACCATGAAAAATTTCTAACAAACCTTCAGTAATAGCCTGCCAAACCAAGGAAACTACGAATCTCTGTTATATTTTTGGGTCTTGGTCATTCTTCAACAACCTTTGTTTTTGCAGGATCAACGGTTATCCAATCTTTAGAAACAATGTGAACAAGGAAAGAAATTTGTTGCAACCAAATCCCACACTTTCTGAATTTTCCATACAATTTTTTTCTTTTAAGGTTGGAAAAATAACCCTTAAATGTCTTTCATTCTCCTCTTTAATTTTATAAAACACCAAAATATCATCAATGAAAACCACCACAAACTTATCCAAGAACTCATGGAATATTCTATTCATTAAGTCCATGAATACAGCAGGTGCATTGGTTATCCCAAAAGGCATTACTAAAAATTCATAATGGCCATATCTTGTATGAAACACAGTCTTCGGAACATCTTCTTCCTTTACCTTCAGCAGATGGTACCCTGATCTCAGGTCAATCTTTGAAAAAAAATAAGCTCTCTAGAGCTGATCAAACAAATCATCGATATGAGGAAAAGGATATTTGTTCTTAACGGTGATGTTATTCAAGGCTCTATAATCAATGAATAGTCTCATAGAACCATATTTCTTTTTATCAAATAAAACAGGAGCACCCCATGGTGATGTGCTAGGTCGAATGAAACCTTTCTCTAATAAATATTGCAATTTCTCCTTCAACTCTAAAAGTTCAATTTGAGCCATTCGATAAGGGGGTTTTGAAATCGGCTTAGCATCAGGAACTAAGTCAATAGTAAATTCAACTTTCCGATCTGGTATTTTTCTAGGCAACTCATCAGGAAAAACATCAGGATACTCATTTACCACTGGCACATCATTAATCTGAACAGTTCCCTTGTTTTCAACAATATGTGCAAAGTAACATTCACTTCCATCTTTTACATGTTTCTCGGCCTCTTGATAAGTTATCAAGAGTAAGGGTTCATTCATGTACAAAAACATAAAGTCTTTCTGAAAAGTAACTTCTTTAGCTCTACAGTCAATCTTACCATGGTAAATAGAGAGCCAATCCATACCCAGGATAACATCAAACTCTACTAGAGGTAGAATAATAAGGTTTGCAAGTAGGTTCTTTCCACAGATAAGTATAGGAAGATTCTTATAAACTTTTTTTTCCTCAACATTTCCCCTAGGTGTTTTTACCAAAAGTTCAGGAGTAATTTATTGAGATGGTATTCCCATTATACTAATATAAGGTTTCAGATATGAAATAATGTGTGGACCCCGAATCAATAAACACACTAGCATAATCTGAAAAAAAAAACAAAGTGCCTGATACAACTTCATTTGATGGCCCGACATCTACTGAAGTAGTTGTGAAGGATTTCACCACCCCTTTCTGCTTGTAGTCTAACTGCTTCCCATCACTCGAGCTCTTTGTCAGACACACATTTTCGTAGTTACCCAATCTCATTGCTCTTACAACATTTCACTAACTATAAATCAAATTTGGTCTTACCTTCACCTTGATATTTTTCAGTGCAATCACAAGCCTTATGTCCCATCTTACAACATCAGTAGCACTTTACAGAATTCAGAAGAAATTCCCCATCATTCCTTTTACCCATTTATCACAAACTGGAAACTTAGTTTTCTTATCATCAGACTTTTTTGAAGAATTATTTCTTTTCTCCTACCACCTTGGTATCTTCTTCTGTTGGTTGTTATATAACACTTGATCATCGGCAAACTCCATTTCCACCTTCTCAACACATCGATCAAGCTTTTCATAACTTTTGAACACATGAGATCCTAATGCCCTTCGATATTTTGGCATTAACCATGAGTAAAAACGATTGATTTTACTATCAAGGTCTCAGATAAAATTTGGAGCATACCTTGCCAATCGAGTGAACCTTTCTTCATAGGCAGCCACTAATTCTTCCTCTTACCTCAATTCCAAGAATTGTTTTTCCATCCTATGTCGAACAGCCTTAGGAAAATACTTCTCAAGAAATATACCTTTGAATTCATCCTAGTCAAGAGCATGAATCTCATAAGCGTCCCTGATGTTTTTAACCATCGACAACCACTGATCTGCTTCACCCTCCAAACGGTAAATAGCAAGACTAACCTTTTGATTGTCTGAATACCCCTTGACATCGAAAATCTTCTCCAGTGCGTTAATCCACCCTTCAGCTAGCACATGGTCTGATGATCCTCTGAATGATGTGGGATGTTGCCTCATGAAATGTTCCACCACTGACATGTTCCTATGTGGTTAATCTGGCTGATCTCGTGCATGGATACCACCACCATTTATCACTTGAGTTAACTGCGCCATTAATGCAACAAACATTTCAGTTCCAATTCCGACTATCTCAGGATGCTGATTCGGAAGGTTATTTCCTTCTGTGTGCCTTCCTAGCACTACTTCCCTGTTTCCTCTGCGGAAAACCATTCTGATCAAACATGCCTTAGATGAAGCAACATGGTAATCTTCAAATGCTATATCATTTCAAAAAAAATATGTTTGGATAATCATTTAATAGGATTCTAACTCCTAAAGTTATCTAAACTGACGCTCTGATACCAACTATAAGGCCCCAGCCTTAAACCTTACTTAATCTGGAGTTATTACAAGATTACACATTGAGGATCTTTTCAAGTTTAGAATTTTAGAGAATTAGAACATAAAACATTAATTACATTCCACATATAAACAAAGTGGTTACATAAAGATAGTATTAATTTTACCCATCAATGGAAACATATTTAAAACAAGACATGGATTCATTCTTAACACTTCCTTGAAACTATCATCATATCATGTACCTTCCCCTTGACTTTTGAAAAACATTTCAAAAAAAACTTGGGATGAGCATAAAAAGCTCATTATGGGTTATAAAAATACAGAAAGGAAAAATAAGTTCATATATACATAAGAATGAAATCATAATTTACCCATAAAACATATTAACTTTAACATACCTCATCAAATCATGAATAAATCATAGAAATCATAAGACATAAAGGTAACTTGAGGCATTCATAACATTCTTATGTTGGGAGTAACCCTCTTGGTTACGTTTGGAATACCCATCACAGTATATTCCCTAAATATCTTCGGTGAAACCTTAATGGTTCACTCCTTCGCGTTACCCAATGCATTGGAGAGCTATATCGGGCTCACACGCCCTTAGTTTATCACGGAACCACCCGTCTTCATAATAATTCCCAAGAACCTCAACAAAATCATATCACATAAAACATGCATAAAGGAAACATAACATTTCCACCTTTCAATCACAAGATATCAATACAAAACATTGATATAAAAACATTATGAAAACCATTTTCAATACCAAAATAATTGAAAAGTAAAACATTGTATTTATTTGCCTTTCATAAAAAGGTATGGCTTGTAGAGGAAGTCGAAACTCAAATAATGGTCACGGTGGCGTAGAAGTCATTGTCGCCGCATACGTACGACAAAAACATTCCCTTTTGTCATTTAGTAAACGCTTCATATAAAAAATCTTCCTTTTGAATAAACGTAAAAGTCAAAGGGGTTTATACACCGTATAAAAGAAGGTTGTGAATAAAACAAAATATGCCTCAATGAAAGGAGATTGAGACGAAGTCCCATACCTCGGGTCCGACTTGAATCGGTCGTTCTTTAATCTCCTGAATAATAAACATGAGTTAATTTCTACTTGTTTAAGAACCTTTTTCAAGTTCATTATTCATTTTATATCACTTATTACCATTTCATGAACGCTATGTAATTATTTAAGTTAATAACGGTCATTTTAATGATCATTGGTACTTGAGTAAAAAATATACCATTTATATTTACAAGTTGTTCATGTATCCATTATATCCAGAATGGTATTCATGATTTAGATATCATATATGCAATATATATACAGTATATTCATGTATTTATAATATTACATAATCATTTAGAGGTATGTAATGAAATTCACCGTTCATGGAGATGATAAGCCGTACGTAAGCATGAACGCTACTTTCATTTCTATTTCGTATTTTATAGAATGGAATCATAATTATATAAATTTATATTATAATTCCTGTGTAATATCATATATAATATCATAAAATCATCATTTATACGTCCCACATATGGTATTAACGAATCAAATCACTTTGTGGGGGCGGTAGTCCACACTTTCTTAAATGAAGATATCGCGTTTACCCATAATGGAAACCATAAAGTTATGCCCAAAATGAAATATACTGAAGCTTAAAGAAAACATAAACATATTATATATCATATATACATATAGTTTCATCTTAATGGCCACCTTTTAAGGTGTTAAAAGAATATTGAAGAATCATTGTTTCGGGAGGCATAAATTCACCATCCACGGAAACTGTATGTTCTTTAACCATTAGATGTAGGTTTATGTAATTGCAGCTCTAATCCTTCATATAACAACATCCTAGTATATTTAATATACTGGATTTTTAACAAAATAAATGAATAAAAAGAGTTTAGGGGGTTGGAGAATCAAAATAAAACAAAAGGACTCAAGTGAAAACATTACCTTAAAATCGGTTAACTCTCTTTGGTTTGAGATCAAAGGATTCCTTGGGAAGACTTATGCCCAAAGTGAGGCTTCAAGGAGTAATATAGGGAAGTGGAGAGACAAAATGGGAAGGGGTTGGCCGAGCCAAAGGCTTTGGAAGTGTCGGTAAAGAGGTAGAGGTGGGGGCCTTTTATAAGAGGAGAGGAGGGGCACTCTTGGAAAGTAAAGAAATGTTACATTATTTTAAAATGAGATTCGGATTTAAGAGGTCCCACATTGATATAATTCGAGGATATGGTGATAAGGGTTCGAACTATACCCATAAAATAGGTTTTGGACATGTGTAGGTCATAGGGTTTACATTATCTTTTCATTTTATTTAAATCCTTTATTAATGAGGTAATCGATGCATCATCATGATGTCATGAATAATTTAATTTATTTAAAGTCTAAAAATTATAAAAAAAATACTATGATGTAGGAAATATTTTTATATTTCCAATGACTATTTATAATCAAAAATATGACTTGTACAACCCCATGTAAAATGTTTTTTAGTAAAACATCTCATGTTTGTGTTATTTTTACTTTAACATTAAATAAAAAGTTATTTATGTCATTTCACAACCAAAGTGGCTCCATGGGGTCCCCAAGTTGACCCATTAATTGTATTGGTCTGCCATGACACATCCAATGAGGGTAGTACATGTGTAAAGCTCATCTACACTAATTACCTCTAATCGCGATTAAGAACTTAAAAGTTACTATTCATCAAAAAAATTATTTTAATCTCATTGAACCACATTTTACTTCTTAATGACAACCATGTATGTAATATTTTTGAAAATCAAATCACAGAAGTGGCAACGTTTCATTTAAACGAAAAATCAGTTTCTTTAAATACCACTTAGTGGTTTCACTATTCATCAAAAATTGATTTTTTTCAGAAGAATACCAAAACATCACCCTAAGATATATTTGATATTCTGAATTCAAAAATGATGAATATTTTAAAAAATTCAAATCATATAAGTTACATTAATTAATTGAATAATTAATTCTCGTTGTCATGACAAATAGCGTGTTTTCATGAAACAATAAGTATCAAAAGATTGACACTAGTTTAAGCCCAATTTTAAAGTGAAATTGATTCTAATGACCACCATTGGATTAAATGGTAAAAATATATTATAATTTAACGTTAAAACAAATTAAAAATATAATACTACCATATAATTAAATTAGATGAAAATGCAGTTTTAATGTAAAATACAGTATTTTTCACTATTCATAAAAAAATGTACATTGTCAGAAAAATACCAAAAATTTACCCAAAGTAAATCTCAATGTCCCAATCATAAAGAATAAGTTTATTTTGACCAATATATCTTATAAAATTGTCAAAGTTTGATTTAAAATGATTTTCCATCAAAAGGTAGTAAAACAATATTAGTGTATTTCATGCTTAAAATTGGATTTATTTTCATTTTAAGCCTCTAAAACACTATCTAATTAATTAGCATGCATAGATAAAAATATCTATTATTCATTAAATACTTGGGATGTTACAATAACACTAAACATCGTCAAAGATAAAATTTAAAACTAACAAAATGATGTTATATATATATATATAATTGGATTTAATAATAATAAAAACAAACATATAATGTTCCCATATCAATGTGAATCAATTTTCAAAAAAATATTTGGAATATATCATTAACCTTGTACAAATGGGTTCTTATCATTGTGGGTATCAATGGAATTCAAGAATATCTTAAAAGTCAAGAAGGATCTCTTTCATGATATGGGTTTCTATGACCATGAATTTAAAATATATATATTAATGAGAACTTTATAATATCAATGATGAGGTTTTCTTAATGTTTATCATCACAACAATCCACCACTAATATATGATGTTAGAAACACATTAATATAGCATTGAAAAATTAAAATTTCATCCATATAATTATTATTAAATTTCAAAAATGTTTAAAAGTTAATTTTTTAAAATGTTTGCATTATTTAAACAATTTTGTTTTAAATGATTAAACAATCGTGTTATATATTCACATTCCCCATAATTATCATCAAATCCTGAACTAATTTATTATAATATCTTATTGAACTTGATCATGATTTTATCATACATTACTATATCAAATAAACATAACATGCATATCTTCAATCTTATAATGTCATTGACATTACCATGGTGCACATAAGTGTACACAATAGAGTGGTGTAAACATCAATTCCATCGTTATCACATTAGAGAAAATTTTTATTAGTAATCAGGTTCAATGATATCATTAAGGAGGGGTTTTTCTTATAATGGATCAAAAATTCATTGATTTTTATAATCCATTCATAAAATGTAATATGTTTTGGAAGGAGATTGGGTTGGTGATTATGTGTGATTTTTCAAATTTTTCGATTATTATCTAGGATCACACTATTATTATTGGGTTGTGTACCATGGTCAATTATTATTTTGGACATGGTAGTTTTTTATTATTTGTTTCACATTGAATAGTTGGGGTGTGGTGTGATTTATGTGTTTTTTCATGGGAGATAATACATTATATTTCAGTGTTTCTTTGTCTTGGGGTGGGAGGTCAGTTTTAGTATAAACTTTTTGGTTGTATTTGGATTTAAATTTTGTTAATATGCATAAGGAAGGTTTTTTCAAGGTCATTTATGTTAAATTATGGTATTTGTAAGAGTATTTTTTTTATTTTTATGTAAGGATATATTAGTGTGCTTTTAGACAATATATCACGGAATACAATGTGTTTGTTATCTTTGGCACCACATTCTCTCTTATAATATCAACCTGTTGTTAATATTCTAGTGGGGATTTTTATCTTAGGGGTTACATTAGGTTGAGGTTGATAATTTATAATTGCACCCTTACTATCAATTTCATTGATGTTGGTTCATGGTCATGATAATTTCACATAAACCATTGTAATAAATATTAAATTTAAATATGTTGGACTAATTGGGATATATAATGATCAAATTATGGAAATAGAAAGAGGACATCATTTTGTGGTGAATTCACCCTTTCATCTCATAATAATTTTATATTGAAGTTTTATTATTAATTCTGATGTCATCTTGAAATATATAAGTCTTCCCCCACATCATTCAAACCCTTGGAATCTAGTAATGTATCATATTATTTTTTAGTATTGCTTAATGTATTTTTTTAAAAAATTCAGAGATAAATATTTATATGATCCAAATTTATTTTGTATAATAATTTTTATTATCCACTCTTGCTTTTAATTCAAAGAAATTATATAGAAATTGTGTTGGTTCTATTTTTAGTGTTTCATATCATGTGGTTGGAAGGATTTTTTATGTTATAGATTTTGTGGGCTCTCATTATGTGTTGTGGGAGTTGTGATTATTTATCAATCCTTATTCAAATTGTTTAATATTTTCTTTATGTTGGGTATTTCTATCATATATATTATTAATCACATATAATTTTGAAATTATCATCATATTTATTTCATTTGGTTGATCGGTGGAATTAGTATAAATATGAAAATGAACAAAACTAAAAAAGAAACGGGAAAATATTTATCAGCACATACATTACATGACTCCACATTCTTTTTTATTTGATGATTTTTATCTATTGTTTTTTAATAAAAATTTCAGGTTGTCAAATATTTATATACAATAAATTAGTTTTATAATTTTCTTAATAAAATTAATATAGTAATAAAATTATTCCATGGAAACCATGTAATTTCTTTCAAGTAGTTTGTACCTTAAATATTAAATTTACCTAAAATTATGAGATAAATTTGGAATGTATGATTTAAATGGTATTAAATTTTTTTTCCCTGATGGTATGTTTTGGTGGGAACATTTTATGTGATTTATATTGGATTGGTGGTCTGTTTTTTGAGATATAATTGGGGTTTTTATGTGTTATTGTTGTTATCGCAATGATAAGGAAAATGATTCATAGTTATTAATGCTGGTTTGGTGTGGATAATATGAAAGAGGATTATGAATGATTTTTTAATTGTTCTTTATTTATTATGATCATTCATAACTTGGTTTAAGTGGTCTTTTATGAGGTAGGGTGGGGAGGATAGTGTGTAAGAATATTTTATTCCTATTAACATGGTTACAAATTAATTCTAAATAAAGTAATGAATTTTTAGTGGAATTGGAATGGATAATGGGATTGATACTAGTAATTCGATGGATCTGTTATCTGTGTGGTGATTGGTATTAAAATATATTGGTTGTGATATATAATATGAATTATTATTGAAAATTTTCATGTTAAATATAGTTAATGGGATTTTATGTGGCTAGTAATGGAAAATGATAAATTTTATAATGATGTTAATAAATTGGAAGTCATATTATGTAACTGTATTGTGTTATGTTTTTGAGTTTGTTAGTGTTATTGTTAAGGATATTTATTTCAATGTGTGGTGGCGAGGTTGATATGGTAGATGTATGTTTGTGTTGTGGTGTTATTTTACCCTTAGGATATGCATATATGTGAATATTATAATAATTATATTTAATTTTAATTTCCTAAAAAATATAACTGTAGTTGGGTAACTTAACCAATACCCATTTAAGGAAATATATTCTAGATATTTTCCAAAATATACACAATATAGGGGGAATAGTTAGACAACTTATATATCTTTCCCACTCCCTATTCCAACTACAGCTTATGTTATAATGAGATTATGCTATGTTGAATGGGATAAAATTTATTTATGTTAATGTTCTTATCATATGATGTGTGGTGATGATGTGGATAATGTGATAGTGGTTGGGATGCAATTACATAGTGGGTGATGTGTATTTTATAAGTATGTCTTGAGTTTGATATCATTTATCTTCATGTCACTATAGTATGATGAGGGTGTGTATTCCATGTGTATTGTTGTTGAATTTTTTGTGGATGTGGTTGTGATATGATGTGGATGTGGTATTTGATTCGTGTTTTTTGGTTTGGATATGTGGTATGATATCATATATATGTGTAGGGAATGGAAGCATGAGATCATATATTGATGGGGAATGTGAGTAACAAGGTCAGTGGGGAAGTGGTCTCAGGGTAAATTGTACATATATTATATTGATAATATGTTACTTTATATGGACGTTATATTTTTTTTAATAATCATTGAGGATAGTGGATGGTTGACTCGATATAATTGTGACCTAGTTCAGTTTTTTATAACATATCCATTAGTATGTCTCTACCATGTTGCATGTAAAATCATGTTACCCACTATGATGTATTTCTCCTCCCCCTTTTCTCTCTTTTTGTTAGGACATTTTTTATGCTTATGAGGATGTAGAGTAGTTCTTGGGGAATGCGACCTAAATTTTGGGGATGCATGTTTTTATAAATTAGTGGAGTTTAGGTATAAATGTGTTAAATTATTTTCGTGGTTGTCCCCATGTTTGGAGAACACCGGTGTTGGGTTGGGATTTAAAGAAGGACCTAGAGTTTCTATTGTCTTTTAGGTGATTACACACCATGTAATTGATTAAACATCATTAAATGGGATTAATATCAATGTAAAATATTAATTTCGTGTGTTGTTTTCTAAAAAATTTCATGAGTTGCAAACAATGTTATAATATATTACTTGTGTGAGAAGTTTACACATCATATGAAATGTAATCATCATGGGTAATTATCATTGATAATGTGTCATTAACCGATCAGTTTCATGACATGATTATGAATCTTATAAATTTTACACATTTTAAAATAGAAACATATTTATTTTTGAAATGAATTTCTTCATTTTTTTCATTTTTTTGATTCATTTATAATACAATATGAAATAGAGATTCGAACCATTTAAATTTTGGGTGTGGGTATTTTTATGGTGTTGTACGTCTAATCCTCATTTAATTATATTGAATGGTTTTTCCTCTTGGACTAGAATCACTCACATTTTATTTTTAAGACATTTTAACCTTTTAAATCATTCCATTTTGTGATTGATTCTCTTTTTTTTTGTGGTGAATTTCTCTAGTTGAGTAGTCCTCCAGTTTTGACTTTGTCTTTGACTATAGTAGTACCAATTTTTATGTCATTAGATCTGTTGATATGATGATAATCTTGTTTATCCTTTCATAATATGTTGCATGGTCATCCTCATGAGGTTAAACCTTGCGTTGGTTGTGGTGTGACATGTGTGGTCCTTAGGTTTTATCATGATATACCCTTTCATCAATCTTCATTGATAGTATGATGTGATTCTAAAATATGGGAATCAAACATAGGGACTTTTTTGTTGACCTTGGGATTCCTTTTGGTTGGTGGATTTTGTAGAGGGAATGTGTGATATAAGATTAAGGTATTTGGTTTCCAATATAGCCTATTTGTATGAACTATATTTCTCTAGATTTATACTTTTTTATAATAAATTAATCAGCATGCTTTACTTCAATGTGTGGAAATGGTTTTTTAGAAAAGACGGTCTTCCACTTCTTTTTTTAAATGAAAAGGGTAATTTCAATGAATTACAAAATTGATTAATAAAAAATTTCAAATAATGGGTTTGATGAAATTGATTCAAAAATAGATTAAATGGTATGATTAAGGAACATTTGTGGAAGTTGTAGTAATAGGCCTTGTTTGTTGATACTATCAACGAGATCACTTATGGGGTGTTCCTCTGCTCCATAGGACCATTGGTTTAGGGGAATTGTAGAAATTTTGGGAGGTTCCCCTTCTGTGGTGATCCCCTCCTCTATATACATGATGCATATATCTAGATACATGATGCCTATGATTTTGTATGCATTGGTATGATTATCCTAGATAGCTTGACTAGTAGTGATCCTTTTCATGAAGTTACATGTTATTTTGGATTATAATATTTTAGATTTTACTTCCATGAATTTGATATGATATGTGATGCATGTTTTTCTTTGATTTGACTATTATGATATATATGAAACGATTTGAATCATTTTTAGGTAGTTTGTTTCAGATATGTGAGAAAATAGGAAATTAAAAATTTTACATGATTTTGATTTAAAAAAATTGAAAAAAAATTGTATAATTCCTTGTTTTCATTAATGTTATAAATTGTTTATATTACTGTAAGGAGACATTATATGGAACACCTGGGTGATATCCTACTATTCATTCTTAGCTCACATCTTATGCACCCCTTTGGTATTGCATAGACCTTTATATGTATTTTGATAATGGGAAATGAAATGTTTTGTTTTGAGGCAGTGATTATTTCTATCAGCAGAGTCTGGGTAATTGGTAGTGACATGGTAGTGGTTTTCCCAATCAATCCAATGGTGTAGTCATTTTTCTGTTTAGTTGTCCATAGATATTAGACTTATTTTTTTGGATGTTTGGTTTCAATTTATTTTGTTTTGTTTGCATTATATTCTTTAAATTATGTAATATATTTATCTCTCTTTATATTTATCTTTATTGTATATATATATTCCATTTTGTTCCTTTGGGTTGGGAAAAATCAATCTATCTAGTTGTTTTCTGATTCTTGGGTGCTAATATCTAGCCCTTGGGTATGGGGAGTAACCTTTGGGTTTGTGGTAATTTGATTCAGATACTAGATTGGGAGGGTATCCAGGTAAAATTTTCAATATTTTGGTATCATAGGTGGTATGTTATCAAGAGTCATTGTATTGTGATATATTTAATGTTGGATATAGGAATGTTGGGACATGAGAGCTTGGTTGGGGTGTGTTCCTGGATAACTCTTGTCATGATGAGACACATGTTACCAAGGGATGTTGGTATGTGTGTCTCCAGTTTTGAGATCATGATCTAAGTAATAGTTTTTTCTTATTTTTTCCAGGTTTTAATGATGTTTATTCGGTTTTTGGATCATTTTTTTATATTGTTGTCTAGCAAGATTCCACCGAGACATGTTCGGCCACTACCTTATGAGGGAGTAGTGGATTTTCCCTAAGGGAATACACTTCTAGTTTATAATCATAATGGGGATATCATCTGGGCACTTCATGATGTCGACTAAAATGTTCCTCACATCCATAACAACGTTTTATAGGTACATCGTTGAGATTAAGAGGAAATGTATTCATCACGAGGTTCTACAAGAGAATCCACCATCTTTTAAGGGTACTAATAAACCTCAAGAGGTGGATGGATGGTTGGACAAGATCTATCAGTACATTGACTTCATGGATACACTATAGTGTAACAGTTTCAAAAGAGCTGTGTTCAGATATGAGGGTCCCTTGAAGCGATGGTGAGATTCCTTGGTAAAAGCTGATAGGAATATATTCTTAAACTAGAAGGGTTTCAAGACACAATTCATTTTGCAGTTTTGTCTAGAGTCACTTATAATGAAAATATATCTAGAGTGCTATCATTGTAAATTGGATAGAATTCGATGTTGTCATACAAGAATCATTTTTTCGAAATGGTTCAGTTTCTCCATTTTTAGTAAGTAATGACTGTTTAACAGCTTAGAAGTATATTCTGGGTTTTCAAATGGATATCATATCGTAGGTATTAATGAGGAAATGTTAAACCTAGAAAGATATGGTGGATATAACGATGATTATAGATATGAATACGGAAGGAATGGTTGGTTATTCTTCCCCTTATCTTCCATATAGTGGAATCTTTAGATGAATGTTGTGGAAAAGTGGAATTGAAAGGATCATAGCATGAGTAGTGGAGGTGGTCCTCTCTGGATGTCCTCCTATAAGACATGATTTATTTCAAGTTGTGTGCCCTATACATGTTACCTAGGTTATAAGGTCAAACGTAGACTACATTATTGTTAAGATCCTACAAGATGGGAATTATTTTGGATATATGTTCATCTTCAGTATTTTATTTATGATTTTTCTAAACCTCATTATGGCTAGGGATTCTCAGCTTCATAGGATATCGTGTAATTGTTTGATGCTTCAATTACTATAGGGATAAATATACAATCCAGAAGAGTGATGGAAATTAATGAATTAGTTGAGTTTCTGGTGGAGGTAGAAGTGGTTATAGTGAAAGTGAGATGTACCATCATTATTTCATCTTTAATATTTATTTTATTATTTGATAGAGGTTCCTCCCAGTAATTTATATCCTTCCATTTGATGATATTATTAAACTTACAATGGAGATCATATACATTATTACTGAGTTAATAGACCTCATGGTAAGAGGAATGAGTAGGGGTTTATGTTTCTTTCATATTCTCTATCGATATATTATGAATATTTACTGTTGGATTTCCTCATTCGTGATCTTGATCTTTTTGATGTTATCATCAAGATAAATTTTCTTATTTACCATCATGATGAAGATGATTTTTATCATCGGTGTGTCTAATTTTGGATGATCAGTGGGAGTTTAATGGTGTTTTATGGTGAATGGGATATGATTTCATGCTATTAAATCCCTCTATTCCTAATTCCTAGAAGTTTATTGCTTGTTATACTAGTTGAGCCCGATGACGTTTCTCTATTGTTGATCTTCTTGCAGTTGATTAGGATTTTCTGCTAATTTTGCCTATTGATTTCCATATTATAAATATATATATTGAGGTTGAGTTTACAATTAAACTAGAACCAAGTACACAATTAATTTTGATACATTTTATCATATGAAACGAGTATATCTGAAATAGCTCATGTTTTAGTTGGATGATATGGCGGAAAAAGGTTTTGTACATGATAGTGTTTTTCCGTAGGTATCCCATGTGCTATTTTCCATGAAGGTAGATGCTTCAATTTGATTGTAAATGAATTATTTAAAGTTAAACTAGGTTATAGTAATGAATAAGTTTCATTTAACTTATTTGGATTATTTTTTTTATCATTTAAATTGTTCAATGTGTTTTTCAATGATTGATCATCTGTTGGGTTCTCATCAGCTCCGAATTTGGATGTCTGATATACTGAAGACGTATTTGAGGAGAATTTATATCCATTATGAATATCATGTGATGTTTTTCGGTTATACTAAATCTCCTAAAAATTTTATATATTTAATTAATAAGATATTACATCATTATATTGATCCTCTTGTGGTAGTTATCATGGATTTTATCTTTTTTATTTTAGATCCAAAAATAAGAACGATAACAATTTGAGTATGGTTCTGGAAATCATGATTCACTGTTTTTATGGAATAAAATATAATTAAAATTCCATTATCCATGAAGTTATGTTCATGGAACACTCAATTTTCAAACATGGATTATATCAGTTTATCCTAATAAAGTGAATGTTGATTTTTAATGGGGAAATCCACAGAAAATCTCTATGATCCAGAGCACCCTTTATCATTCAGGATATTATCGATAGTTCATAAATTATTTCTATATGATGGAATTCCCTTTAAATACTCATTATAAGAAATGTGTGAATTCATATGGATTTCAATGTTCCAGTCTTTTTTCAATATGATAATATAACTTCTGACATCATATTATATTATTTTTTTACCGATTCCTAGTAAAGGGTAACTGGATTTTTATGAAACTTCTAGTGCTGGTTTGGGTTGTGTACATATGAAAGTTTATCATGTGGTGTGTTATGCCTCAAACCATCTTGGAACATAATAGAATAATTACACAACTGATTATTTAGATATATTTTTTCTATTTCATGCACTTTAATGTTGGTTATAATACTTTTTTTGGTGTGCATCAAAGTCTTTTCAGACAATAACATTCTGATATATAACTTTTCTCAGAATGATTTCAATCATTGATAGAAGAAGTGGGTGGAATACCTTTAGATATTTGACTTTGACATCCCATAAATACCCAGAAAGTGGACTATCATTGTAGATGCTCACAACCTGAAAGTGTGTTTTAATGTTGTTCTATAATTTAAGGATGAGTGGAACCTTATGGGGTACTTCACACAATTTGACATGGATTCGTAGAAGTATGTTTCTGGTATGGTTCTTACGAATGTTCAGTTAGCATCATCACAATTTACTTTTATTATAAAGACTCAATTGAAGAATGATGAGTTTAGTAGAGTTCAAGGATCCATATATGCTGAGGAGATCATTTCTGGTTTCTCTATCTCTATAGAACATATTATCTATTTTGGGGACTGATTTTTTGTTCAATCAACTTTAAGGAGATCAGTTTTTTTTATTGTCAAGGTATGTCGTGGGATAATCATCCCAACACCCTGAAGATGTGATATTGAATGATGTACTAATATTGGGGGCCAGGTATGAAACATGACAATATTGACTATATATCCCACTATTACACCTTTAAATAGAATAATGAAGAGAATATAAAACCCTATATATTACTCCAGCCACATTCAGTGCTGTTTTGGAAAGAGTGTTTGGTTTCTATTGAATTTTATTTTTTGAAAACTATGGACACCCAAAGGTAGGAATGTTATCTAGGTGGTAATTGATTTTTTAGAAAAGTGATCTCATTTAATTCCAATCAGGGATTACAAAAAAGATAATGACTAGGGTAATCTGTATGTACTAGAGACCATGAGTTTACATAGAGTTACATCATCAATAATTTCATACATGGATCATAGATTACCTTAATGGTTTTAGAGGATTCTCTAGGAGATTATTGGGTCTTGGGTTGGGTTGAGTATAAATTAACATCATGAGATAGATTTTCATAGGTATCATGTTATTCTAATCCTGATAATTTTGATCCATGCTTTTGAATTATGTTTTAGTGGATCATGGTATAGCCATATGGGTCTAGTTGAGTTTTCTTATAAAGACAGTTAACAGTCATAAATCAAGATAATTCCCTTTGAGAAATTTTATGGTCACCCATGTAGATAACCTCTTTGTGGTGAAGAGGTCGGAGAGGCTTATTTTGTGGGACCAAGTATTTTTTTAGGATATGTGAATAATAAATTAGGATATACGTCAATATAAATTATATGTGGATTTTCAGCATCATCCTTTGGATTTTTTCATTGGTGAACAGGTTTCCTAGAATGTTTATCCTTTATTGGGTCACTGTTGTCTTGGAAAATAGGGAGTGTTAGTTCTTCAATATTATGGGACATTTGAGGTCACTGAGTGGCTTAGACAAAATGATTATCTTTTGGAATTATCAGTTCCATTAATATGAATTCATGATTTCATACATATGTCACAACACAAGAAATAATATCTTGGTCTTCCTCAAATTATGAGATAGGAAAAGATTGATTTGGAGCTAGATGTTTCTATTGCGGAATAGCTAGTGGAGAGCATTGACTCTTTGGTGAAATTATTGAGTGGGAAGTCAATTCCATTGGTAGGAGTTGTATAGAGGCATTTATCAATTTAAATTGAGACTTGGGTGCACGATATAATAATGAGGGAGCTATGGTCTCAAGAATTTTTATACACCATTGTTCTGTATGACTTCCTAGTGATAGAAATTCAAATTGTGGGGAGTTTTTAACATCTCATATAAGGAACTGACCTTAAACATTACATAATCTTGAATTATTTCAAGAATTTACATTGAGGATCTTTTCAAGATTCTAGTTTTAGAGAATGTGGATAAAACTATTACATCTCTAATGATTACAAAGCAGAAACATATAATAAATTCCAATTTATTTATAAAATAAGAACTCATGAGAAAAAAATTCAGGTCTAGTTCTTTTTTTTTAGACAGCATGACTTTTCCTTGATCAAATCCTTGAACCGATTTTTTAATTATTGTAACAAACATTTGAAAAATGTGGGATGAGCATAAAGAGCTCAGTAAGGAATTCAAAAAAAAAGGAAAATAGTTTGTTTTAAAAAAACAAGTAAACAATGAACACTTTATCATAAGTAAAACTTTTCACCATTATGAATTAGTAAATACCCCTCCTTGAATAAAAGATTATTGCTTACCATTTTGTAACCAAAATATTACCATAAAACTCATATAAATAATACAAACATATAAAGGTAACTTGGGACATAATCATACATAAATGGAATAACCATACAGTTGACTTCCACACATATCACTAAATGTAATACCCATACAACCGACTTCTATACCCAATGCATTGGAGGTTTTTATGTAACCACCCATCCTGGTTTATCACAGCACCACCCATCATTTGGTTTATCACGTAACCTCCCGTAAAATGTCGAAGTACCATTATAAAATCATAGAACATAAAATATTTAAAATATAAACATTTCACGATTAACATTTCATTTTTAATCACAATATATCATGTCGAGATATTTACAAAATCAATGCTTTATCAAACCATTTTGAAAACCATTTAATATAGAAATTTTTTAATCAAAGTGTCCCATAACACGTTGAAGATTTTAAGGGAGTTGACATAATAAAAAATTTATGTCCATATAAATATATAATTAAAACCATTTTTAAAACATGAACATTAATGATAACTATTTTGAAGAATAAATATTTAAAATAATATTCTAGATAAGGAGTTCTAAACCAAATGAGAGATGCTTGAATACAAATAATTGAAGAAAAAAATTTAATCAAAAAATTATAATATCATTAGAATAAAGTTTTTCATGACATAATATTCCAAAGGAAATTATATACACCATATAAAATTGATTTCACGCAAAACAACAATGAAATATCATTGGATTGTAAATTGAGACAAAATCCATTATAATGACGGTATCCTTTGATTAAGGATAAACCAATTACATAATTTTTTGTGAAAAATAATAATACACCCAATATAAGTTTATATTAAGTTTAAATCTATAAAATGTCATTTACACACATTCATAGGACGACATACTCAAAAAGTACATGTTTATCCCAACAATTTGAAAATGGGTTCAGAAGTTCCCTTTCAAAAATTTGACAGCCTAACGACGTCACTTTAAAATTAGGAAAATGAGTTGATGATATAAAAAATGTATCTCCTCACTTGTACATAAAATTCACATCAATAAGGATATTGAATAACATATCCCCACATAATAATATATAAATTAAAAGACATAACAATATGAAGTCTTTTAAAATGAGGAGGGTGAACGGTTCCTTTACCAATTTGGTAACTTACGAAACATATGCCACATAAAAGAAGGATCAAACAAAGAAGATGTAAATACTCATAAATAAAATTATATTACATTAAGAGTACAATCATGTGATGTAAACGCACCACACAAAAGTAAATAGTGGAAAATATATCTTGAATCTCACGGAAATAAGAAGTGAAATGAAAACCCTTTACCACGTAGTAATCAATCGAGTTGTATGACCAAAATTAAATAACCACCAAATGAATCACTGAGTACCATGAATAAAAATATAATAATGATAATATATATCAAATGGCAGTACACGATACACCACATTCAATGAATAAGTGGAAAACAATGGAAATCACATGGAATTAAAAGTGAGATAAGAAATCCCTTACAAAGATCATTTTGTAAATAAAATAGATCAATTATGCATATTACCTATATGTACACATTAATAATGTATTAATACAATATAGGAAATAAAAATTAATTTCTCACGTAATCAATGAACATCATAAATAATAAAGATAGGATCAACCCAAAAAATAGGGAATTGGGTAAAGAAGATCCCTTACCTCATGTCCGATTTGACCCGTTCTTTCTTTAATTTCATTAATAACGAACTAAAGTTAATTTCTACTTTCTAAAGAGATTTTTTCATTTTCATTATTCCTTTCATATCACTTATTACTATGTTATAACCATTATGTTATCATTTATGTTAATAATAGTCGTTTTGTCAATATTTGGTGCTTGAGTAAAAAAATGGACTTCTTATAATTACATATTTTTCTTGTGGAAAAACATTCATTATATCCAGAATGATTTTCATGATTTATATATCGTATATATCATATATATTCAGTATATATATGTGTTTATAACAGTAGATACCATTTCGAGAGAAGAAATGAAATTCACTGTTCATGGAGACGGTAAGCCGTACATACGCATGAACGCTACATTGATTTCAATTTCTTATTTAATGGAATTAAAACATAATGATACATAGGTATATTATAATTACATAAAATTTTAATATATAATATTATTAACTCCATCCTTTATACGTACCACGTATGGTATGAACGAGTCATATCACTTTGAGGGGGAGGTAGTCCACACTTCCTCAAATGAGATTATTGTGTTTACCCATAATGGAAACCAAAAAGGAATGTTATAAATGGAAAATAAATTAGAATAATGATAACATAAACCTAATAAATATCATCTATAAATTCGGTTCCCTCTTTATGGATTCCATGAGAGGCAGTAAGATATAATTTAACAATCATCATTTCATGAGGCAGTAGTTTTCCTTCCACAGAAACAGTATGTTCTTTACCCATTAGATGGACATGTGTGTATGTGTATCTAGAATAAAGTTAACAACATAGTAGTGTATTTAGGATACTGTTTTTGTTATAAATTAAATTAATTAAAAGAGTTTAGGGGGTTGGAAAAGTAAAATAAAACAAAATAACTTAAGAGAAGATGTTACCTTTAAATCGGGTAACTCCCATTAGTTTAAACCAAAAGGGATTCTTGAAGTGATTTATGCATAAGGTAAGGCTTCTAGGATGAATATAGGGATAATGTAAGCTTATTGGAGCAGAGTTTGGACGAGACAAAGGGCTTGATAAGTGTTAGAAATGGGTAAAAAGTGCGGGCTTTTTATTAGGGAGAGGGGCAGTTTTGGAATGTTTCAAAATATTATTTTATTATATACTCATTTTCAGTTTATAAACGTCCAAAAATAATTAAATTATAAGATAATATGTCCTATTTTATAAATAATATCATCCAATAATAATTTGACATGAATTGAATATTATTTTTAATTTTTATCTTCTTATTTATTTAAATCATCCATTAATGACGTAAACACTGCATCATTATTGTGTAATAAATAATTTTATTTATTTGATGTCTAAAAATTTTAAAACAATTACCATGATACATGAAATATTTTTATCATTCAAATTAATATTTATATAAAAATAAATCAATTATATAACCCAACATTAAAATTGTTTTAGTAAAACAATACATGTTTATGACATTTTTATATTTACTTTAAATAAAAAGATACTAATGTCATTGTATTACCCATGTGGATCCATGGGGTCCCAATATTGACCCATGGATTTTCTGGGTCGGACATGACTCATTCAATATTGTTAGGACATGTTTAAAGGTAATTTTATATTATTATAAACAAATTTTTACCATATGTTACCCTAATTACCTTTAATCGCGATTAATAAAAGTCAAAAGTTACTATTCATAAAGAAGTATTTTCATCCCACTAAACGACATTTTACTCAATAATTAAAACCATGTGTGTTATATTTTCGAAATACAATTCACCGAAGTGATAAAATTATGTTTTATGCAAATTTCGTAAAATACATACAAGGTGGGTAAAAGACATTAAAAAGTTCAATAGAATTTTATATAACTATTCTTATTATAAAATGACGCAAATGAATTAAATTTATTTAATAGAAGTATTATGTATCCATTTTTACCATAAACCAAATTTATATTTAAAAATGATTCTTTAAATAAAAATTCGGTTTTAAACAATAAAGCAGTGTTTCTCACTATTCATCAAAAATTGAAAGTTGTCAAAAAATAGCAAAAATTCACAGTAAGCTAAATTTAATATTCTGATTTCAAAAATGATGCCTATTTTGAAAAATTGAAAACAGAGAAGATTCATCAAATAAACTTTATAATTAATTCTCTTTGTCCAAACAAAAATCATGTTTTTAAGTAATAATAACTATCAAAAGATTGATACTTGTCAATATCCAGTTTTAAAATAAAATTACTTCCAATGGTCAACATTGGATCAAATGGTAAACATATAATATATTAACACATTAAAAAAATTATAAATATAATAAAACCATATTAATAAATTAGATTAAATGGTTGTTTTGAATTAAAATACAACATGCTTCACTATTCATAAAAAATGAACATTATCAGAAAAATAACAAAATTTCATCCAAAGTAAATTAGGATGTATCGATTCTAAAGAAGAATATTATTTTTTCAAATAGATCATATAACAGTGACAAATAATAGATTTAAAAAATTTTCTCCATCAAAAGGCGTTAAACCCACCTTTAAAATAATATTAGTGTATTTGTGCATAAAATTGGATTCATTCACATTTTAAGCATCTAATTATATTGGATAATGGTAAAAAAATTTAAAAAACATTTATAATAATATTTTAGTTATATCTATTCATTCCCACCAATACAATTTCTAGGTGTTAACCACCATTTTAAATAATATTATTATATTATTAGTGTGCGACGTGAGATTTAAAAGGAACATGTCGTTGCATATCGGGTATTCCATCAAACATAGCAACCCCTTTAAAGTAAAAATAATATTTAATTCAGAAATATTAATAAATATGAAAATTTTATATTCATTATTTACATGGGATGTTACATCCTTCCCCCTTTTTGGGAATCATGTCCTCGCAATTTTAAAATTGGGCTTGGAAACATCCTTGAAATTCCAACATCGGAAAAAGAGTAAATAAAACTATCACTTTCAAAGAAATAAATAAAAGTAAAAAGGTCATCCATGACAAGTGATTCAATGATTCCAAGAAAATATTGATATGGGGGAGAAAAAAACTATCATGTTCCGATGGAGAGTGATAGAAAACATGATTAGGAGAAAGTTACCTACCAGAAAATCACAAACTCGTGATGAGTTAAACAGTCTTTGATTCCCCAGTAGGAGAAGTTAACATAAAACTTTTTGGTTTGAATTTAATTATCATTGAGGAATTTATATATGATCTTAACTAATAACATAAGGAAACATACTTACTTTTCAAGTATACTTTCATCCTTTACTATATTTCTAAACGATGAGTATTCGGGATGACTACTTCACATTAAAAGTGCTATAATCAATTTCAATAGAATCACATAATCCACAAAAGATGAAATTTATATTTCCCATGACTTTGTACCATAACCAAAAACAAAATGGTTAGTGTGAGATCTGATAATACCCAAAAAGTATAATCATTTACACAATGTAAAACTACACTAAATCTCCAAATAATTTCAAAAAAAACCAAAGATCAACAAAGACCATTAAATAATCTGTTGTCCATAAAATTCATAAAATTAATCCAAACTAAGATTGAAACCCAAATCTCAGAAGGATTTAATCATAGTCTTCCAAGAAAAATCTTAACATTTATCTCCAAATAACATTAGTTACTCTTAAAGTCTCATATCAAAAATTAATTAACCTAATCACATATTATCCATGATTGGTTAATAATTTCCAAATATAACCCAAAATCAACTTAATCTTGATTTATTATGTAATCTAACTAAAAATATTTGTCATACTAACCAAGGACATCATGTAGTCCAGTGGTAGGCGATAAATCCCAGTCACACTTTGGTTGTGGGTTCGATTCCTACAACATTTTCCGATGTGACGGGTTGTCACATGGTCTATGTGTTGCCCTTTTTCAAAAACTATATAATTTAATAACATTCCCAAAAAGAGATAAATTCATCAAATATTACCATACCATTTTTATCCAAAAAGGTTATCTAATAAAATTCATTATTCATCCCAAAATGTATTAACCTATAATTGCCTCAAATTCAAGGATCAAATTATCCTAAATTTTTCTTTATAACTACTACAAAAAAGAAAAAATAATTATTCCTTCAATAAAATTTTCATATATTAATCTTCTAGGATACACATACTATTAAAATTCTTCTAATTCAATCCGTCATCAAAAGTGCCTTAAAACTTTTAAGCATTTCACCATCATAAATTCTATCAAAACTCTTGAATCCCTTATATGTTGACATCTTACTCATTCAACGTTCGTCTTTTTCCATTAACCATTCCTTTCCAACTAATTATGAAATACTTCTTTCCTACAAAAAAATAATGAATCATATCCTAAGATTCAATAATATAAGAACATATGTTAAGAAATAATCTATACCTTTGATTTGTCATTGTCAGTTTCTTCATCCTCAAACAGAATGGAATTAGGTGTTGGAAAAAAAATTATTTTACAATCATGGTGATCTCATTCCTGAATCTTATTCATAGGATATCTATTTTTATAATGACCATGCACACCACATTTAAAACATACAATTGATCCCTTAGAAGTAACAACTTTCCCTTTCCTAGAATCAACGGTATGCTTCCTTTTTCCATCATCGGTTCTTGCTTTATGACCTTAATTTTCATATCTATAGCATCTTCTCGTCCATTTCAAACATTTTCCCCTGTGTTTCTTTCCTCATCCTTGACACATATTTTTTTTAATATACATACCTTTATGATTATTAACAGATCTTCAGTGGGAATTTGTTTCTCGCATATATGATTCCTTATAAAAATCACCAAGGTTCAGGTGGTCAATCATGACTCCAGATATTTGGTTGAGAATAACCACAAGAGTTCTCATTGCAGCTCCTATTTCATTCAAATGATCATTCTGAAAACGATCACAGTTGTTTTCATATCCATTAATAATTTTGTTCCTATTAGATCCAGCCATTTACTAAACCCAGAAAGGTCAGTGTGAGTATATTAGTAATATCATCATATAATATCTTATGATGAGGGTAAATACAAAGATATAATTATTCATGTTATTTTAAACTAATTTACTTTATTTAAAAAACTATGACTCTTTCAAAAATCCTAACCATTATGGTAATGTCACTTATTCTTAAAGAATACCCTAACTTCTAACATGATCTAAACCGACCTCTGATACCATCTATAAGGACCCGGACTTAAACATTACATAATCTTGAATTATGTCAAGAATTCACATTGAGGATCTTTTTAGGTAAATGGTTTTAGAGAATTTGGAGATAACTATTATATCTAAAATTATTATAAAGAAGACACATCTACTCAGATTCCATTTTTTAATAAAATAAAAACTCTTGAGAAAACGTTTCACGTCTAGTTCCATGTTTTGTACATCATGACTTTTCCTTGATCCCATCCATTACCCTATTATTTACGTCTTGGGAAAAACATTTCATAAACATGGGATGTGAATAAAGAGCTCAGTAAGGGATACAAAAAGAAGAAAACTGTTAGTTTTTCAAAAAAAAAAGTAAACCATGAATAATTTAGCATTAGGAATACTTTTCACCTTTATGAATTAGTAAATACTCTTCACTGAATAAAAGATCATTTCTTACGCTTTTATAACCAAATGATTACCATAAAACCCATATAAATAACACATAACATGTAAGGGTAACTTGGGACATCAACATACTTAAATGGAATAACCATACTGTCAACATCCGCAAATATCACTAAATTAAATAAACATACGTCTTACTTCCATACCCAATGCATTGGAGGTTATAACATAACCACCCATCCTGGTTTATCACGACACCACCCGTCATTTGGTTTATCATGTAACCACCCATCAAATGTCTATGAAACATTATAAAATCATAGCACATAAAAAATGAAAATATAAACATTTCACTATTAACATTTAATTTTTCAATCACAATATATCATTTCATGATATCAACAAAATAAATGCTTTATCAAACCATTTTGAAAAACATTTAATATATAGATATTTGAATCAAAGTTTCACATACCACATTGGAGAATTTAAAGGAAATAACATAATAAAATATTTATTTCTATATATATAAATCCGTAAATCCATTTTTAAAACATGGACATTATTGAGAATGATTTAGTAGAATAAATATTTAAAACAATATTCAAGTTGAGGAGTTCTTAACCAAATGAGTGATGCTTGAATAAAAATAATTGAGGAACAACATTTAATAAATACCTAATTATATCATTTGAATTAATGAATTCATGATATAATATTCCAAAGGATAGTATATACACCATACCAAAGTGAATTAGCACATAACAACAATTAAGTCTCAATGGATTGTAAATTGAGTAGAAATTCGTTATAAAGACGGTATCCTTTGATTAAGGATAAATAAATTACATAATTTTGTGTGAAAAATAATAATAAACCGAATATAAGTGGATATTAAGTTTAAAACTATCATATGTCATTCAAATGTATTCATAGGACTACATACTCAAGAAGTGAAAGTTTAACCCAAAGAATTGAAATTTGGTTAAGAATTTCCCTTGCAAAAATTTGACAGCCTAACGACTTCACTTTAAAATTCCAAAAATGAGTTGATGATATAAAAAATGGTATATAATATTTTGGACCTAAAATTTACATCAATAAGAATATAGAATAATATATCATAACATAATAAGATGTAAATTAAAAGACAAAACAAATAGATGTCTTTTAAAAAGATTTGGGTGAAAGGTTCCCTTACCTATTTGGTAACTTATGAAAAATATGCCACATAAAATAAGGATCATAAAATGAAGATGTAACTACCCTTACATGAATTAATATTTCACAACTAGTACAATCATGGGCAGTACATACCCCACACAAAAGGAAATATTGTAAAATATAGCATGAATTGCACGGAAATAAGAAGTGAGATGAATTCCCCTTACCACGTAGTAATAAATCAAGTCATATGACCAAAATTTCATAACAACAAGATTAATTATAGGATAAAATGAATATAATGAGAATCATGATAATATATATCAAATGGAAGTACACAGTACACCACATGTAATGAATAAGTTGTGAACAGAGGAAATCTCATGGAATTACAAGTGAGATCAGAAATCCCTTACAAAGATCATTTTGTAAATAAAATAGATAAATTATTCATATTAACTATAAGTAAACATTAATCAAGTATTAATAAAATATAGGATATAAAAATTCATTTCTCACATACTCAAATAATGACATAAATAAGAAAGAGTGTGATCAACACATGGAATAGGGAATTGGGTTAAGAAGTTCCCTTACCTCATGTCCGAATTTACCCGTTCGTTCATTAATTTCCTGAATAATAAACCAATGTTAATTTCTACATGATTAAGATCCTTTTTCAAGTTCATTATTCATTTTATATCACTTATTACCATGTTATAAACATTATTTAATCATTTCAGTTAATATCAGTCATTTTATTGATATTTGGTACTTGAGTCAAACATAGACTTGTTATAACTACATGTTGTTCATGAGGTAAAACTTTAATTATATCCAGAATGATATTAATGATTTATATATCATGTATATCATATAAATTCATTATATATATATATATATATATTTACAACAATACATAACATTTTGAGACATGAAAAGAAATTCACTGTTCATAGAGATGGTAAGTTGTACGTACGTATGAACGCGACTTTCATTTCTATTTCATATTATTCGAATGAAAACATAATAATATATAGTTATATTATAATTATAGTATAATATAATATACACTATCATTAAATCGATCCTTTATACCTACCACGTATTGAATTAACGAGTCATATCACTTTGAGGGGGCGGTAGTCTGCACTTCCTCAAATGAGATTACCACGTTTACCCATAATGGAAACCATAAAGGAATGATATAAATGGAAAATACATAAGCATAAATAAAACATCAACATAATATATATCATATATAAATACAGTTCCATCTTAATGGCCACCATGAGAGGTGATAAGAGATAATTGAACAATCATCATTTCGTGAGGCAGTAGTTTGCCGCCCACAAAAGCAGTATGTTATTTACCCATTGGTTGGAGGTGTGTGTAAGTGTAAATAAAATAAATATAATTAAAACATTATAGTATATTTAGGATATTGGTGTTGTTATAAAATAAAATAATAAAAAGAGTTTAGTGGGTTGGAAAAGTAAAATAACACACAAGAACTTAAGAGAATATGTTAACTTTAAATCAGGTAACTCTACTTTTTGAACCAAAAATGTTTATTGAAGTGATTTAATACAAAGTTAAGGCATATATGATGAAGATAGGAATCATGGTAGATTATTTTTTCATATTGTTGTCGAGCAAAAGGGCTTGATAAGTGTGATAAATTGGTAGGAAGTGGGGGATGTTTATAAGGGAGAGGAGGGGAGCTTTTGGAATGTTGGAAAATATTATTATATTATGTAATGATTTTAGGTTTATAATGGTCCAAAAATCATTAATTTAGTAGATTATATGTCCAATGTTTGAAATAGAATCATCCAATAATAACTGTAATTGTTTTTTATATTTTGTTTAGTTTTTATCTTCTTATTTATTTAAATCATCCATTAATGACGTTAACATTGCATCATCATTGTGTCATAAATAATTTTATTTATTTGATGTTTAAAAATTATAAAAAAATAACAATTATGTAGGAAATCATTTAATCATTCTAATGAATATTTATAGGCAAATATATCAATTATATATCACCACATTAAATTTTTTAGTGAAACAATACATGTTTATGACATTTTTATTTTTACTTTATATAAATAGTTATTAATGTCATTAGCTTACCCATGTTGTTCCGTGGGGTCCCAAAATTTACCCATGTATTTTATTGGTCATCCATGACTCATCCAATATGATTAGGACAAGTTTAAATGTAATTTTATATTATTATAAAATTATTTTTACCTTAAATTACCCTAATTACCTTTAATAAAAGTCAAAAGATTCTATTCACGAAAAAAATTTCATCCCATGGAACCACATTTCACATATTAATGAAAACCATGTATGTAAGGTTTTTTAAATTCAATTCAAATAAGTTGTAAAATTATAATTTATGCAAATTAAAAAACACCCAAAAGGTGGGTAAAAAGACGTTAAAAACCTCAATAGATTTTTATATATCTAATATTATTATAAAATGACTCCAAAGAATTAATTTCTATTAATATAGGTATTATATAACCATTTTTAAAATAAAACAACTTAAAATTTTATAATAATTTTTTAAATAAAAAGTCAGTTTTAAAAAATAACAGTGTTTTTCACTATTAATCAAAAATTGTATGTTTTCATAAAAATAGAAAAAATTCACTCTAAGATAAATTTGATATTCTGAATTCAAAATTGATTTCTATTTTTACAAATTCAAAACATATAAGTTTCATTAATTAATTTTATAATTAATTCCCCTCGTCATAACTGAAAGAGTGTTTTTAAGAAATAATAACTATGAAATAATTGATACTTTTTAATGTCCATTTTCAACGTGAAATTACATCCAATACCCAAAATTGGATTAAATAGAAAAAAATATAATATATTTAAACTTTAAAAGCAATTAAAAAGATAATCTAACTATATAATTAAATTTTATTAAAAGGTGGGTTTAAATTAAAATACATCATTTCTCCACTATTAATAAAAAATGATCATTATCAGAAAAATAACATAATTTAATTCAATGTAAATTTTGATATATCAATTATAAGAAAGAATTTTATTTTTTCAGATAGAAAATATAAAGGTGAAAAAATAGGATTTAAAAAAGGATCAACATAAAAAAGAGATAAATCTTCCATTTAAAGAATATTAGAATATTTGTGCATAAAATTGGATTCATTCACATTTTAAGCCTCTATATTTTATTAGATAAGTTTTAAAAACATTTAAAAACATTTATATTCATATTTTAGTTAGTTATATTCATTTTTACTAATACAACGGCTTGGCGTTAACTACCTTTTAAATTAATAATATTATTTTATTGATGTGCAATGTAATATTTAAAAGAAACATGTTGTTGTGTATAGGGTATGACATCGAAGATAGAAACCCCATTAAAGTAAAATTAATATTTAATTCAAAAATATTAATAAATATGAAAACGTTACATTCTTTATTTACAAGAGATGTTACATCTCATTACCCATATTCAGGTATTTCTATTATCTCTTTTCATTTACCACTTTATTGGGGAACATTTTTAGGCTTTCTAGGATAGTGAAAATTATCTAGGGAAAATAACTGAATGATATTGGTCATATGTCTTCCAGAATTATTTGACTTTGTGAATAAATTTGCTAATGAATTTTTAGGGTTCCCCTCAAGTATAGATAATTTTAGTGTTGGTATTGGATTTTAGCAAGAACTTGACTTCCGATTATCTTCAAGGTGATTAAATCCAATGTAAATTATTACACACAGGTTAACGGATTTTCATGCCATGTAAAATATTCATAGCACGTATTGGTCACTGAATAAACATCATGAGTATCATTAAAAGTGTGAAGATATAACATGCTGTTATATATTTAATTTCAATTGAAAAATATATTCACATCATATATTAATCATTTGGATGATTTCATGAACATCTGTATGTCATGAATGGTTTGCATGATGTGTAATGATTAAATATCCTCAAGTAGTAAAATTTGGATTTTTTTCAACGGGCAATGTTTTTTTAAAAAAATTATGTGTTTTATGGATTACACTTAATTGAAAAGGGTGTTTATGCCATGAAATTATTGGTAGTTTGGATAGTTAGGGTATTTCATGGCTGATATTTATTTCATTTAGCTACTGGATCTACCCTCTAATACTATGATATCCCCTAGGATATTTTAGATACCTCTTCTCCTTCTAGATCATTTTTTCCAGTGATTTTTCATCATTGCAGTTGCAGTGTGTCCCGCCAGATGAGTAATAATCCTATTTCATCACTTTCATTGATCACGCTGACATAGTTATGTTGGGTTATTTAAAATATTGATCTATGATGATAATATTCTTGTTCATTTCTTGATCCATTGCGTGATCTTCCGTTTTTGGATAACCCTTCTGTCGATTGTGGGTTTTCATGTTATTGTTTTTATTTTTTTCTTGATCTACCATTTATACCATTTACATTGTTTGTGGGATCTGATTCGAGGATAAGGTATTCAATCTCAAGGAATCTTTTTTGACCTTGTGTTTATTTCTAGTTTATGGATATCATTTCAGGAATGTGGGACCTAAGATTGAGGTAGGTGGTTATATCTCCATTATATGTTGGATAAAATATAATTCTCTAGATTTATAAATTTAAATAAATTAATTTCCGTTATTAATTTTTGTGTTTGGAATGATATTTTTATGAAAATATAGTGTAACACTTATTTAGGTCAATGAATAGGGTATTTTCAATGATTTATGAAATTTATTTATAAAATGATTTCAATGTATGGATTTAATGTAAATTTTCAGAAAATATAGAACATGGTAAACCTTGGGTACTTAGACAGAAGGTGTAGTAATAGGTATTATTCTTCGATACTATTAGAGGGTTCACTCATCAATTGTTCCAATACTCCTAATTCCCATTAATCTAGGGACACGATAAGCCTATTGGGGTTCAGTTTCTAGGTTGTTCATATAGTCTCTATATTTGATGCATATATCATGATACTTGATGCGCACAATTGTTTATGTCACGGTATAAGTGTCCTAGTTAGCCTGCCCTGTAGTGATCCTTGACGTGATGTTACTTATTGTTTTATATTGTACCATTTTAGTTTTTTACTTCCAAATATTTGATATAATATGTAATGGATGATCTGTTTTGATTTGAAATATACTATGTATATGAAATTATTCATAAATATTTTACATGGCTTGTTTTAGAAATGTGGAAAAGGTGAAAATTAAATATTTAACCATGATTGTCAAATTAAAAACTATTAAACAATTCTTTATGAATAGTTTTTATTAATGTTGATAATTATTCAGATTTTAGTACCAATAGTTAATATGGAACACCTGGGTGGGATCCTACTGAGCATCTTTAGGCCCCACCCTAAACACCTTATTGGTGATGTGTAGACCTTTTTATGTATTTTTATTTTTATAATGGAAATTCATCACAGTAAGGTGGTGATGTTTTCTGCCATGTGATTTTGGTTAGATGCTAGTGAGATGTTAGGGGGGTTTTCCCAAAATTTCACACGGAGTAGACAATTTTTTGTTTAGTTTTCCATTGATGTTGGACAATTTAATATGTTCTTACTAGTTTTAACTTGTTTATATTATAAATTATTCTTTCATTAATTTAATATAATAATATCTTATAAAATCTTTCATTATATATATATATTCGATGTTGTTGATTCATGTTGGGAAAAATCATTTCATTTGGTTTTGGTTTTATTCTAGGGTTATAGTCTCCAACCCATGGGTATGGGGAAGGCCTTCAGGTATGTGGAAACTTGGGTCAGGTACCAATTAGATAGGGTTACTAGGATAGCTTCTATAAATTTTATGTAAGGTTTTTTTGGGAATCATATAGATTATACTAGCATACCAACCCCCATATAATTCTTATTTTATTTAGGCCTTTAGTGATCGAGAAGGAATACGCTAACTTTTGGTGTTTATAGTATTCTTCATGAGTTTCATCTAAAATATTATTATCATTATATGTTATTTTTCTAAACATAGATTATTTTAACATTAGTTAGTTGTGTAATATTTCTTAATTTTTTATTATATTCTGTTTCGTTGGTGATTTTATTTATTTTTCAAAAGATTTTTAGTGGAATTCCACACATATTATTTTATTTAAAAAATTCCAATTTATAACACATAGAATATTTGAGGTGGTCATTTAGTTTCACTCTTATATTCAATAACTTCTATTCAAGGTTTCCCATTAAGGGTCGGTATTAACATAGTTGAATTAGTGAAATGGTCTATTTTTTGGATGGGGTTTATATTTAAGAACTATTAAGGATTATATGGTTTTCTATACTAACATTAACATTCAAAAATGGATTGTGGTGAAGAAAAGTGGACAACTAGCATAAACTAATTTATCCCCCCATAAAATAATTTAGTTAAATTCATCATTTTAACTATTCAATGTAATAAAATGCTACTTTAATTGTAAGAACCTAGTTGTTGTAAATATATCATGTTATTTTATCTTGTTTTTTAATTAGTAAAATCAATGGAAAATTATATCAAATTTGATAAAAAAAATAAATGAATTTCTTGATTTTTGGTTAAGCTTTATGCTTCTTATGTGATTTAGGGATGGTTAGTGATCATTATCTTTGTGTGGAATAGATTCATTATGTGGAAAATGGTACTTGAGTTTACCATATGAGTGTTATCCATTTTTGGGATGATGATGCGTTAAGGAAGACACTACATGAATTACGATTATTGAATAATTTGAATTATGACATTATTACATCCAAACATGAGACAAATGAATGGTCCTAAAAGCAAGGTATTTATATAAATTTGATCTCCATAAGAAAAAATAATGGATTTGGTTAGATGATATTTAGCTGAGTGGTGATACTTTATAGTGATGGTTTGCTTCCATAGGGGGCTTAAGGATTAATTATTTTCATGGGATGATTTTTTAATGTAATTTTTTATACTATTTCATTCATCACCAATAATGATGGATAGATGTATAGAATTAAAAATCATTCTAAAAGGGTTATGGAGTGTGTGATCTCCTAGAGTTTTAATCAAGAATTTTCTTTTAAAAAAATATCGACACATCCTAGTAGATGAGTTTAGGGATCATCATTTTGTGGAGGAGTTTCATCCTTTAATTGAACATTAGTTTTCTCAATTTTTTAACCTGTGTAACTATTTTTGACAATTTTATTGGATTTTAATTCATATATTGATGCATTATGTGGGTCATATAGGGATGAAAGTCATCAAAATAGCCTGAGGAGAATATCTAGAGGTGGATGTTCTAAATTGTTAGTAAATTCACTATTTTGTATTATAAGGAGTTAGTATCAACCCAATTTAGGAATATATATAGCTTGAGATTCTACGAACTAAACTATGATTTCTATACTAGTGTAGTTTTCATGTATAGTTTATGGCCATTTTTAATTCTAGTTCCCAACTATTATTAGTGGCCACTATTGTATATGAGGATAGTTTCTGATTCAACCATGGTAGTAGTTTCTTCATATGACTAATTAGTAGTGGGGCTAGTAACTTTAATTCATTAATGAAATGATAATATTGGAAATTTTTATCTCTTTAATGCGAATTTACATTAAGAGTTTATGAATGAGTTTAGTTGGGTCCGGGTTTATCCCCAATGTCATCGATGAAGAAGATTATTACAAGGATAACTACAGACCATGAATATTGAGGTGAACTAAGAATAATGTGCATATATATTTAAGAATTTTAAATAAAAATGTAATATACTATTCAATAATACACACCTACAACCATAAAGGATTAATGTATCTGGAGACTAAATACATCATCATCTTATTTTATGAATGATATTATATACCTAACTCAATGTTCTTCCCTTAAAGTACCATACTAATGTATATCCTACATAAAACCGTTCATCCTAAACATTTTAAATGGACACATATGAAAGGTTGAGAAAAAATCACAAATTAGGGTAAACAAGAGACATATAAATCGATGTTCAGATGTAATCATAGGATAAACATAAGAATTTTAGTTACATATCATAACATTTGAAATTCATACCAAATCATTCATGTGATATAAATCCTATGTCATAACATAAATCATTTTTATAACAAAAGATAACATTCCTAAGAGTGTGGAATAATGAATAATTAATAATTTCCCCTGAAATAATATCATAAGAAGAATAAACATTCATATGAGTGTTGAATAATCCTAATCCTTGAAACCCATTCTATTTCCATGGATTAATGGAATGACCATCATAACATTATGGTTACAGTCTCATAGTTGATGGGTTTCATATCCCATTACCTTTTCATTCATAGTGGAAAAATCTCAAATTCTATTAGGTTCACTCCCCATTACTGTTCATATTATCTCATTAGATATAAATCATTAACAAATTCATTATTTGGGTATATAATTTCTCTCCTTCTCATCACATAAATTGAAAAATATATATATTTTTTCTTTACGATCAACAAAACATCCATCATTTAATCATAATAAAATTAACTCATTAGAAATAAACAATTTTCTTGATAATATCATTTTGACATCATCATCATATTCCATCCTTATAATGAAATTTCATGGTATCATAAAATTATAACCCTATTAAATAATTATAATCTATATTTTAAGTAATCATAGAGGTAGTATACCTTTACCAAAGAATTTTAAATTTTCTTTAAAAACAACTAATAACATATTTTTCCTACGTTATCTTTAAAAGAAATAATAATTCCTACAAACATGGGAATAAAAATTCCATTATAAAACTGTGGGATATTTTAAGAGTATCATAAAAACAAATAATAGTCATTATTGTGGGAAAATTCATTCATTTTATAAATATTAAAATGGATTCTTTTCAGACCTTCGTAAAAACTAAAATATATCCCATATGGAAATAATTTTATAAAAATTATTTTTAAAACATTATGATGAAATTAATCGACGGATAATATTAATTTACACATTAACTACTGATGAAAATGGAACATTTTATGAACTATATAAAGAATATGGACATATATGAAAAAGATTCCTAAAAAAGATAAATAATGTTGTTCTTTCATAGAACCCTTAGTTGGGAATTTCTAAGTATCAAAAAAAGTGGGGCGAAATAGAAAAAATTACATGAAAACCAAAAAAAACTATGTAATGGATAATTGATGGGTTTTAATATATAAAGTGCATATAATTTCCCCAACGGTGAACCATGTATAAATAGACCCCAAAAAATATATTTCAATATTAATCCATTCCACAAAACTTGAATTTCTAGGTACACACTCAAACAACATATATAATGAATCATGATTTATTCTAAATAAATTCAAAACCCATTTTAATAATTATTAAACTAGATCTTATTCATTCATAATTTTCAATCATCGGTGTATTAATTAACCACTACTAAAAATCATTTTATAGGTGTTAACAATTTTTTCTCATGAATGTTTTTTTATAGAGATTCTAATTCCTTGCACCATGGAAAAGGATTAATCATCTCGAGAATCTTAATCATGTCTTAAATAACATATTTATTCCTTATATACACATTCATTGAAATCTATGAATGTTTGTCATTAAAAATTAACTCCATCACATTCTAGAGACGATACTCTGCCTCTATGCACAAGTGATGCACTAATTATTTGAATAAATTGATCAAATATAAACATATATTTTTTACACAAAATTTAAATAAAATAAAAATTATATATCATAATCATTAGTAATGATTAATGACCCAAACTTTTACAAATAAAATACCCTTATTAAATGATTAAATGTCTTATGATGTTACAGAAAACACATGAAATACTTTAGTTATATTAGACTAATAAAATTCATGTATTTTTGGATTTAAAGGACTATTATGAATCATTACTATCTATAATATTGTCATTGAGTATTGATTATTATTTTTAGTATATTAATGGATTTCAAAAAGACCATTTGACAGAGACAAAGGAAGAGATGTCATTGACCTATAGGGCCACACACTCTGAATCGCATATATTGGAGTTTATGAGGGATCTAGAATAATTGAGATTTAACCATGACCAATCAAAATACAATATTAAACAATTAATGAATGATAAAAACTGTTTACATGATATGTTAAAGCTCAACATGATCATGACTAAAACCATGTTCATCGAACCACCCCATAAAAATATCATCATCGCACACCATACACGTAGGTAATTTACGGGTGTAATAAATTTATACATATATAAATCCTAATAGTCTGATTTTTATATTTTCTTATTGATGAAATAATGATTTTTATCCCTTTTAATATTAATTTTTAGTATACTAAATAATAATTTTTTTATAATTTACATTTTTCATACAATGAAATAGGATCTATAATATGGGAAATAAATACTTTCAATTGAGGCACAATTTTTGAAAAGTTAAATAACATTTAAAATAAGTGATATTTTAATAAAATATTAATATTTAATAATATTTATTAAATTTAATGTATTATATAATTTTATGGCATCAAAAAAATTATATGGGTAGAAAATTGTTATTTTCAAAAAAACCATTTTTTCAAAAATAGATGATTTTTAATTAAAAGTTTAATTTATCCTATATAGTTAATTATTTGGATAAATTAAGCATTATTTTTGAGATCAGCACATCCAAATTAACTAGCCATTCATTTTTAATTTTTTTCCGAGCTAGTCAGATTTTTAAGTCTAAATTAAATACGGTATACATATATGGTTCATGTTATGACATCATAATGAAATAAAATAGATTAATATATTACATAAAAATGTATCCATGAAAAACATATATTTACACTTTAAATTATTTTTTTTCTGTTTTTTTCTTTATTTTATAAGGCCTTAATTATTAATAAAAAATCTATATTATAATGTAATGTTTTAAATTCAATTCTTTATAATCAAGAGTCACTTAAATATGAAAAAGGGTCATATTTTAATAAACTCGATTAATAAACAATTAACATAATGAAAACCACTCCTCTTTGGTAGAAACAACGAGGAAACCCAGGTGATGGTTTTATGTTTTTTTATATTATCATATAGCATATAACACCTAAATTTTGAAATAATAATGAATTCTTCTCACTTCTTCTATATAAACCCACAAAAATTCCAATTCTTATAAAATAAAAACTATTAGATCAATATATTTATCTTTAATTATCTATATATATCCCTCACAACGTTCCCTAAAATATCATTTATCTTCTCCCAATATTTCTGTCAAACCCTTTCAAGGAAAGGGATCCTCTCTTTCTCCACTTTATTAAATCACCACCATTATATAATGATTTTGTTAACTTTTTCAAGTTAGTATATGTTTTCATACATCCCTATTACTATCCATATAACCCCCATATAAGTATAGACCATATTCAAACTCATTAACCCGTTCAATAAACCTCTATGTACTCTGGTTATGCTGAAAAAGGATTCCTTTGAATTCCCATGAAGAACATTGTTATAGTGAATACCATTCTATATTTCCACTAAAGGGTATTTTAGTAGATTTTAATGTACTACATTTGTTGGGGAAATTCAAGTATTTAAACAAATCTCATTAACCATGGGGTTTTTATTCCTTAAATTCAGCCTTACTGAGTATGATCTATGTGTCACACTTATGCATCTACATGTCACGAAAGTGGTGGGTGGGCCCAGAATTATATAGCCCTCTAATGCATTGGTTAATTTATTTTTCTCATTAGATTACATGTATGGTGTATCTGAATTTATCTTCATCACATTATGTAATGTTTTCTTATTATTTTCCCTTGACTACTACTTATTTCATTTTTTCGATTCTTTTCATGTTCCTACGTTTTTTTAGGCTATAATTTTATATCATGACTTATTGTTTATTATTATGACGATCGGCCCTCTTATGTTATATAAACATTCCTATTCGATATCATATACTATGTAACATTTTTCAATTAATTGTTCATTATATTTATTGTATTTATAGATGATGCCTTCGATATTCATGGACTTAGTTTCTGCCATGTTGTTTTACAAGATGCAAGGTGATTAGGAAAATGTTTCATAATTTTTTTAAATTATGATGTTTTGCCCATGTTTCTTATTAATATTTTAAATAAATAAATTCTAAAAATCACTATGACTCATCATCATAATTGGATATTTCATGTGTATCATAATGTAAATAATCGGCAAAACATTGTTTTAAAATATGGGTTATCATTGTTGCAATCGAAAGAATGTCTAGTTATTTCTATATATATGATTATAATACTCTAGTAAAATCCATAGAGAATAAAATAAACATAATAAAACAAACCTGAATTTTGGTGATGTAGAAATAAGTGTTTTCTAAGAAAATAAATCACAATATGGACACTACAAGAGTATATGTCTCTCTTAAAAAGAATCCTAGTAGTAATAAACCCGAAAAGGGTTTGTTGATTTGTACTCAGTCATCATATGTTGCACATCAGTAGGCCTTAATACACAACTAATTTGGAACTCATGGTGGGTATGCTTGGGTAAATTCACAAGATTATTTTAGACCATAATTAAGGAAACCAAAACTCTCATAAGAAATTATTATAGGAAATCTCTCTTTGATAACTTAGATGGAAACAAAGAAATTCCAATGTTAAGAAATATATGTAATTTATGAGTTATCCATTTAATGATCATAGTTTCTTATTTATGTGATTAATTGTTTATAAATTCTCATACATAGTTTTCCATTTATATTTTATTAATAGATAGAAAAATTAGAAACCGATCCAATAACCATTGTGAAGGGTATCATGATAACTATCCAAAATAGCCACCCAAACTGATGGGATCAATAATCGCAGACATTGTGACAACGACTTCTCAATTTACTAATGTTTTGAAGTAAAAAAACTGACCTAAGTGCAATGATCAAATCCCCCAATGATATGTAATGTTTTAATTGAGATATTATATGAAAAAATGCCTCTTTTTTCTATCAACATATTCCACCCTTAATCATGAAAAAATTGATCAAATCCATTGAAACGATATTCTCCATTTTCAGTGCATTGAGATAGATAATTTCATACCGATTGTTTTTCATATAGAGGTAAAAGATGATCAATTGTGTAAATTGGTAAAAAATAAGAATTCCTATGAGTATTTTCAATTGATGTTGTTGGAGGAATTATAGAAAAATGTTTTTTGTTAAATATTTTCCACCTACTCTATTATTATTAATATAGAAGTACTTCTTTATCCTTAAGAAAAAGGGAAATGAATCATTCGAGTAGTAAGAGAAAAAAATCACATAACTTTCCTGACACACCTCAAGATTTTTCATTTCACCTAAATGTAAATATCAACGCTTTTTTAGAAGGATAAAAGTGTGTATATGAAAATCCAAGGAGATTTGGGACATTCAAGGCTATGTGGAAATTATTTTATATTCCATCATACTAAAAATAGATATCATATGATCTCAAGGTTTCCATATGATGAGATGTATATAATGGAGTTTATTTCTAGATGTATTATAGACAAATATAATGTTGGAAAAAAATTATAACATCCCACTTGTCTAGAATGTATGGAGAAGAATATCATAAGTCACTTAAAGTGAGAACGAAAATGATTTAGGTGATGGAATGAAGGGTACCTAGATAGTGATTTTCGATGGGAGAAACCCACAAATGTGATTGATGAAATGAATTATGTAACACCTTGAGATTTTTTTAATTTTTTTGAATTAATATATTATTTGGATAATTTCAATTCACGCAACACTAAATATATATTTTTTATTACCTAATAGTACCAAATTCTATATTATGTTATACACAACACTAGAGATTCATGCACTATATGCATCACTGACTTGGATTGTGTTAGATGCAACACCGAATTTCTGTGATACAACACTTTACTATAATATATATTTTAAAAACATATTTATAACCTAGAATTTTAACTTGTAATATGAATAGTAATAAATACTTTTTTAATATTACTGATAATGGTTGTGATAACCAAAAATATAATTTCTGGTAAAATCATTATATTTATAAAACAACTATTTTCTAAATTGAAAATGTTTTCATGTCCCTCTATGAAAAATAATATATTTAATTTTAGGCACTCATGAAAATTTATAATGATAAAATAAACATTATATTTGAAATTGAAAAATCAAAATTATCTTAGGGTGATTTTTTAATTTTTTTTCTATGAAATTAAAATTTTTAATGATTATTGAAAAATGTTACATAGTAGTTAATAACCGAAATTTCCATTAAATAAATATTTTTAATTTAAATTGATTTTACAGTCACAATAGAAAAATAATAAATATATTAATATAATTTAGGTCATTGAAGTAATTTTTATATTATAATTTTATATAAATAAATATTGGACTTTTTAAAGACTCTTTTATTAGCTTTCTAGCCACATTTGTGGGATTAGCAGTAAACATAATTTTACAGCTTATGTGAGTTCAAGTTCGAAAAAATGACATAAATTGTTATAATAACTCTGAAAAATGTGGTCTAATAGAATGAAAATAATATTTTGTGAATAGTACTTTTTTGTATTTTTTTCCACTATTAAAGTTAAATTGGGAAATTAATGGTAAAAATAATATTGTAATAATATAAAATTATACTAAAACCTTCCCTAATTTAATTGGATAATTTTTTTCGAACCAAATAAACATTATGTCAAAAATATGATCCTTTTTAAGCCACTTGTGATATATTAATACATTTGTTATACTTTATTTAAAGAATAGTCAAAACTGTCATATTCAAAATTTAATTATTAACTAATTCTCAATATAGGGTTATAAATAACATAATTTCGACAATATTTAATAATTTGAAAAATAAGAAATTCATATTCATCATGAAAATTTATTTTTAATTTTTAGAGATGAAATATTTTAATTAAAAGATTCAATAATAATGGTGCAATAATTGTTTAATTAATTGTGATATCAAATAAATGTTATTAAAAATATTAAAATAAATAAAATTTTGTAACGTCCCAGACCCAGGTGCCATGCAACGGTGCCCCCAATTTAGTTTTCCAGGTGACCTCAAGCGCATTTCCCCAAACTCCAGTGGCTGCCAACTAGCAGCGAGGGCCCAGGTCTCATAGTGGGGAAACTATTCCCTTATTTGTCAAATTGTAGCGCAGCGGAATATAAAATAAAACATACAACGATAGCAGAAGCATTAGACCATACACAACTGAAATAACTAAAATAGTGTATATAACCAACAGTATATAAATAATTATGCTACATGTTCCATGTTCTAAGAAAACATCCAGAACATGTTATACCTCAATACAGTACAACAAAAGCAGAGTACAACAAAGCAAAGGAAACAGCTGGCAGCGACATCGCATACCTAGGTTCGGTCCAAAGACCTCCTACTCCACATCAACAGTCAAGTACCTATATAGGGACTCTTTCCCCTATCAACACCTGTAGAAACTTAATCTGTTTGGGCGGAAAAGCATGACCCAAACAGGGTGTGAGAAATATATCTCAGTAGGCACCCACTGAAGGCCTGTGCCCAACTGCGTGTAAGCATGAAACAATAATGTGCAGTATTAAAATGAAATAAAGTAAGCAGTACTCAAAAGTATCTAATTACCAGTTATATTACCATTTTGTTATCCATTTAATTGATTTATTTTAAAATACCACCACAGTGAATATTCTAAATAACCAGCTAATATCCTCAGACACGTTAAACCCTACCATCAGGTAATGAGTATCCCACACAAGAATCTACCCTCATGCATAACAGAGTTTTCCCTCATGTGTAGGTAGTGTAGCCCACATGCACAGAGTCAGATTCCCTCAGGCACGAAAGAAGTTCCCTCAGGCCGAATTAACTAGTGCCCACATGCTAACTAGTGCAGTGCCCACATGCTATTCACAACAACACCCTCAGGGAAAATAGGTAACCGGGCCATTCCCATCATTTCAAGATGTAGTAAACATGTAATTCATCTCATGTTAATTCTATAATTACTGCATTAAAGGCAAACCCACGGGTACCCTTGCCAAACAACTAAACAGTGGAACACACCCCCGGGGTGGTTCCGGATCCAAGAAACGGTCCCAACCACCATTTTATTATCACAATTAAATACCTAATAAATTATAGGTGTTTAATATAGAAATGTCCTCAGCCACACGACACCCCAACATGGGTCTGTGGCACAAAAACACACAAAACACACGACAGTTGAAAAAACAAACACCAAGCCACCTAACTTATACGCCAACGAGCGTTATACATGAACGTCGGTTCCCAAAACGCCCAAGAACGGCGTCGATCTGACAAAGAAGAGAACTGTTCAAACCCAAATAACTCCTGTCAGGAGAATAATTGTTAAGAAGCAGCCATGGAGATGGGAGCCCTTACCCGTGCGGTTCCAACAGGATCGTCCGAGGCAGAATCCAATTCCAGACGAACACCCAGCGGATCTTCAAAGGTTCGGCCTCCTCCTTTGGCTCCAAAATGGCTCAAATGTCTCCCCTGAAAAATATGGAGGCTAATGCCTGTTTTAAGCCAAAAAAACTACATGGCGTGTACTTCTGAGTACACAGCGTGAACTTCCTTCATTTAACTGTTCCTCTGGTGGCACCGCCACACTATTCATTCGTCAACATGAGTACACGGCATGTACTCCCGAGTACACGGCGTGTACTGTCGCCCAGCTGGCGGCTACTCTACCGCCTTACTGTTTAGGCCTACCGACTGACTACACTACGTGTAAAGGACTACTACACGGCGTGTAGTCGGTTTCTACACCCCTCGTCACCGACATGGATACACGCCCCGTGTACTCATCCCCACACAACCAAAAGTACATGGTGTGTGGAGAAAGTACACTGTGTGTAGTTACAAAATTTAGGATTTATCCACATTTCCCATATTTTCTCAAAAAACAGTTAAGGAAAAGGAACAAGAAGAAGCTTGTACCTCAAAATTAAGAACTGTGTTCTTACAAACATCCCCCCTTATAGAAATTCATCCCCGAATTGCCCGTCCAAGGGTTGTGATGATATAACCGTGATCAAGTCTGGACACTGAGCATGTACATCGGCCTCCCAGTCCCAGGTCTCGTCCTACACTCGGCCATGATGCCATAGCACCCATAAGAGAGGAACTGACCAGCCTCGGAGAACCTTCGTGCTCCTGTCAAGGATACGAATCGGATGCTCCTCAAAGGACGCATCTGCCTCCAGCTCAACCTCCTCTAGCGGAAAAGTGTGAGATGATTCTGCATGATAACGGAACAAATGAGACACGTGGAAGACCTCGTGGATGGCTCGGTACCGCTGTAGAAACTGCAACAGATAGGCAACCATCCCGACTCTCTCCAGAATCTCAAATGGTCCCACATACCTCGGTGAAAGCTTACCATGTCTCTAGATCCTCTTATGTCCCAGCCTCGGTGAAACACGCAAGAAAACCCGATCCCCGACCACGAACTCTAAGGGTTATCTGCGGCGATCATCATATGACTTATGCTGAGACTGCGTGGTAGCCATCCGCTTCTGAATCAACTGGACCTGCCCAGATGCCTCCTGCATGAGTTGTGGCCCCAATAAAGCTGCCTTACCTACCTTTAACTAGCACAAAGGTGATCTGCATGGCCTACCATATAAAGCATCGTATGGTGCCATCTCAATAGTTTCCTGAAAACTATTTTTATTGGAAAACTCGACTAGTGGTATATGATTCTCCCAAGAGCCCCCATAGTCTAGGATGCATGCACACAACATGTCCTCAAGAACCTGTATCGTCCGCTCTACCTGGCCATCTGTCTGAGGGTGGAATGTTGTGCTCAGAAGCAACTGTGTACCCAGTGCCCTCTGTAAACACTACTAGAAACGAGACGTAAAGTGGGAATCCCAATCTGAAACGATAGAATGAGAGACCCCGTGAAGACGTACGATCTCTCAGATATACAACATTCTGAGCTCGTCAACTATGAATGTCTCCTTAATCAGCAAGAAATGAGATACCTTCGTGAGTCTGTCCACAACAACCCACATGGTGTCATTGCCACGAGGTGACCTCGGCAATCCAGTCACGATGTCCATCATGACATCATCCCATTTCCACTCTGGAATGGATAACTTATGAAACATTCTAGCTAGTCTTTCATGCTCCTCCTTCACCTGCTGACAGGTGGAACACCTCGTAAAAAAACCAGCTACATCTCTCTTCATACCCGGCCACCAGTACTGACGTCTCAAGTCGCGGTACATCTTGGTAACCCCAGGAAGAACTGACCAAGTTGAAGCATGAAACTCTCACATCAAATCCTCACGTATATACCTTGGAACCCATAGTCGTCCCTGGAAATGCAAAACCTCAACATCACATATCATCCACCTCGGAGAAGGGTCCCCACTTTCCACCGACTCCTGTAGAACTATTCCTTCTAAATCTGATAGTTGTCTCATCCTCAATCTGTCCAAGAGGGTAGAAGTCACAGCTAAATGGGAAAGGTAAGTCTACCCCTGACTGTCATGAATCTCTAAATGCATCTAAGAGAACAAGTCCATGAGCTTCCACTCACCACTGGCCTCCTACACTGCCTGTATCTGAGTCTTCATGCTCAGTGCATCAGCTACTGCATTACCTTTACTAGATGTATAGGCAAGCTCAAAATCAAAGGACTGTAGGTACTTGACCCACCTCCTATGCGTCAGATTTAGCTCACGCTGATTAAATATATACTTGAGGATTATGTGGTCGGTGAAAAACACAAAATTCTCTCCTAATAGATAATGTCTCCAACAACGCAATGCATGCACAACTGCAGCCAACTCGAGATCATGCGTCGGTTAATTCCTCTCATGTGGCCTCAACTGCCGAGACCCATACGCCACAACTCGGTCGCCCTGTATCAACACTGCTCCCAGCCCAATACTTGATGCATAATAGTAAACTATATAGCTATTCCCCTACTCTGGGAGTATCAGGATCGGTGCTGATGTCAACCATCCCTTCATGTCCTGAAAAGCTGCCTCGCATGCTTCTGACCAAACGAACTTCACCCCCTTCTTAATCAGACCCGTCAACGGTGCTGCTAAGCGGTAGAAGTCTTGTATGAAGCGTCTGTAGTAACCAGCCATCCCCAAGAAACTTCATATCTCAAACACATTCTTAGGTTACTCCATGGAAACTACTGCTCTCACCTTATCTGGGTCTACTGAAACTCCCAACTCTAAGTTGATATGACCCAGGAAGTGAATTTGGTCCATCCAAAAGTTGGCCTCCGAGAGCTTTGCATATAGTCGATGCTCTCTCAGTGTACTTAATATGATCTCAAGATGGGTGGAATGGTCGTGTTGAGTGGGAGAGTACACCAAGATGTCATCCAGGAATACTACCAAAAAAGAATCATGGTACGGATGGAACACACGATTCATCAGAGCCATGAAAACTGCTGGCGCGTTCGTTAGTCTGAACGACATAACCGTATACTCATACAGACATACCTACTCCTGAAAGCTATGAGAGGTATATCAGATGGTCTAACTCACAGCTGATGATATCCAGATCTCAAGTTAATCTTCGAGAACACTCGTAATCCATGAAGCTGATCAAAAATATCATCTATCCTAGGAAAGGGATATCAGTTTGTAACTGTAAACTGGCTCAGCTTCTGATAATCCAGGCAAAGTCTGAGGGTACAATCCCACTTCTTCGCAAAAGGACCGGATAACCCCAATGAGAAGTACTAGTTCAGATAAAGACCTTTTCCTGCAACTCCTCTAACTATCTCTTGAGATCCTGTAGCTCAGGTGTAGCCATCCTATAAGTAGGAATGGACACTGGTTCTTCTCCTTGCACAAGCTAAATAGAGAAATCCACCTCACGCACCAGAGGTAGACCCAAAATGTCATCCAAGAAGACATCCCTGAAATGATCAAAAACTTATGGGAAATCCGTCTGACAAGTCTCCTGATCATCCAAATATAAACTTGCAATCTGGGCTGGGACTCCACCTAGAACATGAGGCTCCGGTTCATCTCGACTCACGTGAACATTCCACTCACCCTTGTATAGAATCTCTCTGCCCTCTAGTGACGTGAAATGCACCCTGTGACGATAGAAAACTACAAAGGCTTGATAGGAAACCAACCAGTCCATCCCAAGAATGATGTCATAGCTCGTCATCTCTAATACATAGAGGTCCCAAAGAAAGTGACACCCACCAACCTCAAGGGGGAACTCCTTGCACTAACGCACACTAGCCGTTCTAGTCCCCAATGGAGTGTCCTGCGTCATGATATCAGAAGAAAGGGAATCACAGATCCCAAGGCTCTCCAGAATGTGTATAGATATGAATCTATGTGTAGCACCCATATCGAAAAGTATAGAAGATAAGATAGAAGATACTAGAATAGTACCTCTGAATTTCGAAGGTTCGGGGTTCTACTCCAGCTGGGACTGGTGCACCACATATGCCTGCCCAGTGTCGTGGCCCTACGACGCAGCTTGACTACCCTGAGCTGTCCCGCCCTATTGCCTATGAGATCCTGGTGTTTGGATACCTTGGCCATGACCACCATCTTTGCATGTACTCCTTGATGTATTCTAGTTCCTGATCTAGTGTGAAGCCACTGGTCCTGCTCCCGCACACGGAGTCTGCACAGAACCCCTCCCACTAGCCACTGAAGGAAACACCCTGCAAAAGCATTGTATATGACCCAACTTGCCGCAATCATTGCACTCCACTGGATCACGTGGACACTGTGGCCTCATTTTCCCCACTATACCACACTGGTAGCACATAACCTGGCCACCTAAAACATTCTTGTGATTGGTATTGCCACCCTGAGAGAATTCCATCTCTCTCTTCCTCTTGCCAACTGAAATAATACCAGTAACATGTGCTAAACCACCCTGGCCCACACAACTAGATTTCCACAGGTTACATTCCATAATTAGAGCCTGATTCACGATAGCGTGTACTGATGGAAACCTGTAAAAATTCACCAGTGCTCAGATGTCATACCGAAGACCATCCTCAAAACGTCTGGCTCTCAAAGTCTCATCACCCACCAGCACGGGTGAAATACACTGTAGCTCGGTGAAATGAGCATAATATTACACCACTAACATAGCACCCTAATGCAGATTCCTAAACTCTCGAGCTCTATCTGCCCTTAGCGTCTCTGGGAAAAAGAAGTCATAGAAGACTTCCTGGAAATCTTCCCATGCCATTTATCGGTGATGCTCTGACTGGGTGGTAACATCTCACCACCTCTTGGCGGAATCATGCAGCATGTAAGTCGCAAGATTGACCCTCCACCCTAGAGGTGACTCAAGATGCTCGATAATAGTCTGCATCGACCCCAACCAAGACTCCGCAACCTGTGGTCCGCCATGCCCTGAAAACGTAGGTGAATGATGCTGCTGAAAGATTCGTGTCAAATTGGCCATGAATGTGGAAGCCTGTGGTGCTCCCTAAAAGGTCTGTGTGAACCGCATAAAGCCTTCACAAAACTGCGCCTCCACGCCTGTGTCCGGTATAGAAGTTAGCGCCACATATGGCTCTACTGGATGATCAACTGGTAGCCCATGGCCTACCATCTCTGGAGTATACTCGTCATCGCTCTCCTGGCGAACAATATGCGGTCTTCTAGGCGGCATGACACAACAAGGTCAAAGGCATGCCTTAGATTCAATATTATTAAGACTGAATGTGAAGGAACCACAAAGGGAACAAGAGGAAGAAGACATTTCAAAAATTACAAAAGAAGACTACACGGCGTGTATACAATCTACACGACATGTACTTGACTTCCCTTCCCCTGCCCGAGCCCTTACACGCAGCTAAGCCACACGACTTCCGTTCAAAAAAAACTAAACAAAATGTATAATATCTACACGGTGTGTATGGTGTTATTTTTCTACTGCCAGTGTCGTTTGTGACATGGCCGACAACTCATCTTGAAACTACACAGTGTGTTACACCCGCACACGGTGTGTAGACCACCATGTTTCACCGCCACACGGCTAATTCCACACGGTCTGTCATTAGAAAAGACTACACGACGTGTCCTAAAGGTACACGGCATGTTCCAGGAGGTGTGACATGGACCCGTGTTGTTAGTTACACGGCTGAGTCCCGAGGTCACACTACACGGAATGTGCAACATTGACACGGCGTGTTCTGTACAAGAGTTCACTGACCCGTGTTGTTAGTTACACGACCGGACTCCGGGTCAACAATACATGGCGTGTACAAAAGCTACACAGGGTGTCTTACCCAAGCCTTTACCTACCCCGTGTCGCCGCCCATACGGCTTGTGACACGGGAAGAGACTACACGGCGTGTACTCAGGGTACACGGTGTGTACTAAAAAAGTTCATTTTTCTTCCCGAACAGAAGGTCATACACGGCGTGTATAAAGATACTAAACGGTGTGTATACTGGGTTTCTGGACAGTATGCCTCAGAAACTTCTCCGGAACCCATAAAATATGGGAAAACAACACATAACTGTCAAATTCCAACCCGTGAGGGGCCATACTCCCCATGAATCAAAGTCTGACATCTTCTCTGTGTTATAACAAATAATCAGTCAATGAGCCACCAAATTTCGGTCAATGGGGGCCCATACTCCCCAAAAACCGATGTTTGGAGATCATTCTATGAACAGATCACACAAAGAAGGTATTTTATCAGATCAGCTATCACAACAACATGCTTCTCTATCACAAAAACTATCATTACAACATGAAATTTCCTAATGCACCTACATGGAATGGAAACTATGCATGGCATTTGATATCTAATATGTGCCTATGTGATGCATGAGATGTCATACCCTTATCTCATCAGGTTGCAACTAAATAAAACAAACAGATAAAATATAACAGCAAAATTTCAAGTGTGTCACCCAATGGTGAAAACAAATCAAATGTAAATTGAAAAATCAATAAAATTGCAATCACAAGGTAAATTCGCTTTTCCCTGTACGCGGGTTAGCTACACTCGTGCACATCTTATTACCAACTATAGTTTGTCCTATCCCAGACTACAGCTCCAAATAGTTAGTCAGATAAAAGAAACCGCATCTGATACCACTTTGTATCATCCCAGACCTGGGTGCCACGCAACGGTGCCCTTAATCCCGTTTGCAACGTGACCTCAAGAACATTTTCCCAAATTCCAGAGGCTGCCGACTAGCAGCGAGCACCCTGGTCTGATAGTGGGGAAACTATGCCCTCATTTTTCAAAGTGTAGCGCAACGGAATATAAAATAAAAAATACAAAGATAGAAGAAGCAGTAGACCATACACAACTGAAATAACTATAGCAGTGGATGTAACCAATAGTATAGAAATAATGATGCTACATGTTCCAAGATCTAAGAAAACAGCCAGAACATGTTATGCATCAATATAGTACAATAAAATAACAGTACAGAAAAGAAAAGGAAACAGCTGGCAGGGGCATCGTGAGCCTTGGCTCGGTCCCATGCCCTCCTACTCCACATCAACAGTCAAGTACCTGTATAGGGACTCTTTCCCCTATCCACACCTACAGAAACGTAATCTGTTTGGGCCAAAAAGCATGACCCAAAAAGGGTGTGAGAAATATATCTCAGTAGGCACCCACCAAAGGCTCATGCCCAACTGCGTGTAAGCTTACAACAATAGTGTGCAGTAGTAAAATTAAATAAGGTAAGAAGTACTCAAAAGTAACTAATTACCAGTTATATTTCCATTTTATTATCCATTTAATTCATTTAATTTAAAATACCAACATAGTGAATATTCTAAATAACCAGCTAATGTCCTCATACACATAAACACTTACCCTCAGGTAAAATGTATCCAACACAAGAATCTACCCTCAGGAATAACAGAGTTTTCCCTCAGGCATAGGTAGTGTCGCCCACAGGCACATAGTCAGCTGCCCAGAGGCACAGAGGATGTTTCCCTCAAGCCGAATTAACCACTGTCAAAAGGCTAAATATTATAGTGCCCACAGGCTAATCACAACAACGCCCTTAGGCTAAACATGTAACCGAGCCATGTCCAACATGTCAAAATGCAGTGAACAGGCAATTCCTCTCAAGGAAATTCTACAATTACTACATTAAAGGCATACCCTCGGGTTCCCTGGACAAATAGATAAATAGTGGAACACACCCCCGGGGTGGTTCCAGATCCAAGAAAAAATCCCAACCATCATTTTATTATCACAATTAAATACCTAATCAATTCTAGGTGTTTAATATAGCAATGGACTCTTCCACACGACACCCCAACATGGGTTCGTGGCACAAAATGCACAAAACACACGATAATTGAAAAAACAAACACCAAGCCACCTACCTTATATACCAACGAGCGTTATACACGAACATCGATTCTCGAAATTCCCAAGAACGGCGTAGATCTGACGAAGAAGACAACTATCCAATCCCAAATAACTCCTTCCAGGAGAAGAATTTTTATGAAGCAGCCATGGAGATGGAATCCCTTACCCGTGTGGTTCCAACGGGATCGTCCGAGGCGGAAACCGTTTCAAGACGAACACCCGACAGATCTTTAAAGTTTCAACCTCCTCCTTTGGCTCCAAAACGGCACAAATGCCCCTCCTCTACCAAATGAGGATGCTACTGCATGTTTTAAACCAAAAATACAAAGTACACAGTGTGTACTTCTGAGTATAAAACGTGTACTCCCTTCATTTAACTGTTCCTCCGGCGGCACTGCCACATTGTTCATCCGTCGACATGAGAACGCGACATGTACTCCCGAGTACATCGCGTGTAATGTCGCCTAGTTGGCAGCTACTGCACCACCTTACTATTTAGGCATGCCGACTGACTACATGGTGTGTAAAGGACCACTACACGTCATGTAGTAGGTTCCTACACCCCTCGTCGCCGACATGGTTACACACCCCATGTACTCATCCCCACAAAACTAAAAGTGCATGGCGTGTGGACAAAGTACACAGTGTGTAGTTCCAAAATATAGTATTTTCCTCCATTTTATATAGTTTCTCAAAAACACTTAAGGAAAAGGAAAAAGAAGATTCTCGTAACTCAAAACTAAGAAATAGGTTCTTTCAAATTTGAAAAACATAATTACATCTATAAATGTTTTAGATAACTTAGATATGTTATTGAAATTTTGGATATTTTTTATCAAAGTTATCACGTTGGATTAAAATTTTTCAAAATACAAATATTGAATAGTATCAAAATTGGCATGAATGAAACCTTAAAAGAAATAATATTTCATTAAATATTATTAAATTATTAAAAATATTAGATGCATCCAAATAACCAAGATAGTGTCTAATATTCCATAAATAATCAAATTTGGTCTCTTTTAGCATTTTATAGTGACTATGTTTGCACTGTATTGTAAAACAAATTTGTCCTAGTAAAAGATAACATACCTAACTAAGGGTTAAAGCAAAACTATAAGGTTAATTTTTTGTAATAAACATGTCTAAAATTAATTGTATGAGATTAATTTTTACCCTTTCTCGTCTTATCTAAGAAATAACCCACATAGGAACTATTTTAAACTAAAATAAATTTATAGTAAATTAATAGTTTTGGAGTTTCCTAAAGATCCCCCTCCCTCTAATTAAATGGATATTCTCCTTCTCTTTTATTTACACCTAGAAAAATTTTTGGAATGGTCAAAACCTACCCATTTATTTTTCCAGAACCCATCCCTTCCTTCTTGAATACTTCCATTTTGTTGAATATAACTCATGGAATAATTTTGGCACAAACTAGAAAGAGTTACCTAATTAATAGGTAACATTTTATCTAAATCTCATTTCCATTACTTTCCTTCCCCAACCCGTCCACTCTCTTTATTACATTTTTTGATGACTAAAAAAGTATCCTAAAAATACGAGTATTATTTTATGTATTATACCAAAACATACAGACCCCTCCATCTAATGTATTTTGTATATACTTTTTCTATGTAAGGCGATCTTCAACCTCATGAAAAGATTATTATTCATTTTTCCATTACCACAAATCATGGTGGCCATTAAGATGGAAACTCTATCTATATATGTTATATATAATATTTAATATGTAATTAATAATCATTATTCCTTTTAACAACACATACCTTTTTAACATTCCATTTGGTGTTAATATGATAATCTTGTTTGAGGAAGCCTGGACTACCTCCCCCTAAAAGCAATGCGATTCATTCAAAGACCGCATGGAATGCATTATGGATGAGTTTTGTAAACTTATATGGTATATATGATATAATAATTTATTTTTATAATATATATGTTCAAACATATACATACATATCTCATTAACATACTTTCATTCAATACGATAATTAAAATGGAACCAACGTTCATGCGCACATATGGCTTACTGTCTCTTTGAATGATGTATTACATTCCATAATTATTTATTCTATATATTATTATTATAAAATTATACTTGTTAAACATAACATTTATATCTTTAATTACATAATGGAATCATGATATAGGTATAAGGACCAACAATATAACAAATCATGATATTTGTGAAGAACAAAGTGAACATTACCTGAAATGAAATCATGACATAAGATTATTAACAAGAAGATAATGTAAGGTCATAATAAAACCATATTTGGATATATATATATCTATGAATATTCTTATATAAAATATATATAATAAACTTATATATATTATATAGGAATCTTAATCGGGTACGAAGCGAGACAAGAGACAAGGTAAGGGATTATTTTTTTCTCACCTTTAATTCTGTGAGACACATGCCTCACACACTATTGTTTTCATATACGTGGTGTATATACTGGCTATTAATGTCTTTTATGAGTCTTATCCAGATGTTTGTGATATTTCCATATTTTATAATTTTAATTTTTAAATGGGGCACATAATTATATTTCATATAAAGTGATGAGTGTTGATTTCACAATGTCATCCATATTTGGGATTGTTTCGTGATATTTATCTTCCATTTTCTTGTTTTCTAAAAATTATTTCATAGAATAATTTATTATTTTATTTATTATTTTAAATTCATTTTCTCCTATTGTTAACTATTTACTACAAGGTTTGAAAGGAATCTATCATTCATTTTTCATACGATGTACTTTTTGACATTTCAAGAAAAAGTATGAGAATAATTTTTCATTAACTTATATAGAATGAACAGATTCTTACACATTAATGATTCCTTATTACCTTTAATCTTTCCCTACAACCTTACAAGGTTATTTTCAAATAATTTTTATTAATATAAAATTTCACATCATTTTAGGAAAAGAAAATTATTTAAACAAATAAAGGATACATTCCTCAAGAACTATTTTAAATGATTTCAATTATTGTAGTTTTGTTTCAATATGGTTTCAAATAAATTGGTTTTGAAAATGTTTTATGTTTTAAAAAATTTATTTTAAGGAACATTCATGTTTGATGCGATCTTTCAAAATCCTTCCCCACCTATGATGACATACTTTATTAGAGTTCTAGAATACTTCTGATATTATTTTATTGAATGGTTTATATTTTGATGTCATGTTGTTTAAGGAAAACATGTCTTTTATTGTGTAGTTATTTTGATTAAATGATTATGAAAGTAATTATATTACATTGGTTGTGATATTATTACATGTTTAAGATTCATTTTTCATGCATATTTCAGTTTTGCGATTCTGGTCCCTACACATTGGTCACAGACTTATAAAAACCATAATCATAATTTTTTCATAAATATTATATTTATTCACTATATACAAATATAAATAATTCAATATATAGAGGTGATGGTAAATTAATTCTGTCACTTCATCGATGTGGATGTCTACATGTATGCATGGGTGACATTTTGATTCAGGAATGGATCAAAATAAAGAATATAAATAGTAATTTGTTTCTACATAACACATATCATATTGTAAATATTTTAAATATTAATTAAATTCCTCACCATAACTATCCATGTATGTTGGTGATGAAAAATGAAAGATATCGCTTCATGGGGATAGTAGACTGTACTTACATATAGGTAATGTTATCATTTTCCAGATGATAGAACAAAGATAGAAAATGATTTCATGATAAACTTATATCAAATTCAATATATTTATGATAGATGTTTAATTACATTAATATTGTCTAATAAGACATTGTAGATATTTAAGAATAAATAAACTTGAAAATGTTTATTAATAATATAAAAATTTTCCATAGATAATATCTTTTAAAAACATCTTAACGATTATTAGAAGGAAAACTTCAAAAAACAAGTACCTAAAGATAATTTATATGTATGTCAGGAAGGTATTTGGGAAGATATTAATTGAGATACCATGATCATTGTTTGGATAAGTTAGAAGTAGAGGTTCACTTTTTTGAGTGAAAGGAGTGACACCCTTGAAAACATTCAATGATTTAAAATAATATAAAGAATCGTTCATGGGAATGTGTAACCAAATGGAAAATGATTCGGTTATAAGATATGGTAAAATAAAAATATATTAAATAAAATTTAGAAAACGTTTAGTCATATTTTGTACTTTATCTCTTAGTTTAAGCCACTTAGTTAACCATTTAATTGTTACTACAGTGACAAAATGTTTACCATTGTAACTATTCATTAAGGATCTAAATAAAAATGTTCATACAAAACAATATTATTATTATTTATAAAAATATTGAATCTGGTGTAAAATATTCAATATTTTTGTGTCATAAATTTAATCAAATATATTTATAAAAAATGAAAAACAGTTTAAAAAAATCTTTATAAATTAATTTATAGTTATTTATGAAAAATAATCTTGAATAATTATGATTTAAAATAAATTATTACATTATTATTAAATAGATGAAGGTGAATTTATATTATAATCATGCCAAAATGGAATGGAAACCTTGAACCACCTGATTATGGGTACATAATTATGATTATGTTTTAATTAGACTATAATATAACATAGGTTCTAAAAATTCATGCATGGGTTTTGAAATTCAATGTAACAATTTTAAAAGATTTAATTTAATCATTAAACATATTTTTCATCATGAAATGGTTCTCATATTTTTTTTAAGTCGTCGTTTTTTCATTATTATGTTTTTAATCTTAATGTATTTTAAAAATATATATTATTCACAATGCACTAAATATATAAATATTTAGAAAAATATTAATAATTTACAATATGATTATTTTAACATCATAAATTACAAAACAATGTTCAACATTTAAAACATATATTACAAAAATTTTAAATTTGGTGTTCTTATAAAACATATATAATATATAATATAATACATATTTTTATGTAGTTTATTTATGTTGATATATGAAGTATTAAAGTAGTAGTTTATATAATTTATTTTAGTAAATATGGTTCATTTAATTATCTCGTGATATATTTTACTATTAATTATAAAAAATAATTTTTCATTACAGTTAGGTTTTTTTATCATCACAAGATATCAAAAATATTATTTTTAATGAGAAATATACTCTAAAATTAATGGGGTGTCAGAGACAATGCACAGAAAGGTTGTCTGACGATCATTTTTAGATAATATTATTGTATTCGAACTTGTCCATTAAATTTTTTATTGTAGAGAATCAAACTATTTGATAATTAATAACCTATTATAATAAATATGACCGAATTTAAGGGGTATTCAATTCAATTTGTTCTTTATTTTCTAATTATTGGTCAGTCTTGATGGCTTGATATCTATTAGCATTGTCTACTTATAATTGGGAATTATCAATCATCTATGTATTTATTATTACTATATATAAATCCACAATATTTCAGTCCTATATTGGATTGATTATAGTGTGTGTGTGTGTGTGTGTGTGTGTCTGTGTGTGTGTGTTTATATTTTGATTTTGGATGAGTGTTTCGTTCAACGACATGGAAGGCCAATGGGTGGTGTTCGTTGGTGATCTAACGGGTCCCATAAACTATATTTTTATAAATTCCTTCACCGATGAAATTTATCTATACTTATTGTTGTTGGAGGATGATAATGTGTATAATAGGAAACTTCTCAATGTTTTACATCTACATGAGCTCTATGAGAATCTATCTAATTCTTTTTTTAGATCCAAGAAGTTCCCTTCCTTGGGCATCTACCATCTCAACATAGAGTTGTTTTCATCCATTGAATATCAATTAAATCGATTATTTAGAATCACCAAATAATATTAAAATGGTTTGTAGTTCCATTATCACTCTAGATATTATTAGAGACTCATGTATGTTTTCACAAAGATGGTGGAATTTTTTAAAATTTTTCTAGAATGGACCTTGCCATTGTACAGATTGATCATTGTTTAACATCATTCAGCTACCAAAAAAATAAGCTAATTTATTCCCCTAACAATTACATTCTATGAGAGGATATTGTGTTAATAGATTTATATAATTACTCTCATGTATGTTTGGGTTTCATGTTGACAAATCGTATAGAATTTCTCTTATATGGGTTTTGTATTTTTACCCACATTAGCAAAACTAATCAACTTGTGAACTATATTTCGTAGTAGTTGTTTGTAATGTGAATCGTTAACATGATTACCTCATTGGTGAACAATATTCAGTCCTTATGTATTATGAAATATTGATTTGTATTTTATCGTAGAGGTGATTGATTCTATTTTAGTGGATGTGGATGGAGTTATTGGAGTTCTATGACTTCTAGATCTTATACACCCTAGTGAAATGGAATGCGATGACTACCTCACTGAGCGAGAAATTAGTATGATATGTTGTCCAAGACTCTACAGATTATTTGATTGAATTGGAGTAGTTTAAATTATGAATCTTCATATATTGGTGGATGATGGTGGATGTTTATTATAACATATTAAATAGAAATAGTTTATCTTATAGTAGTTGGATGAGCATTAGTGGTGAAACATTGATTTAGAAGTTTTATATAAAATTTTTCCAAGGTGATACCCATGATGGATCGTTAGTGGATGATCGACGTTAAGGGATTTTTCAGGGAAGTTATTCAATCCATCGGTCATACATGAGGTTGTTTTTCAGGTGTTTCATTACTCACACTTTAATATGCATCTTGGTATATCAATGTTTTTTCATACCTTGAGAATTCTGTTCTAGTTAAATGGGATAAAGTAGAAAGTGGTGTAGTTTTTGACATAGTGCATAGTCAGTATTCTAGTGAATGTAGTGAATAATGTTTTATGTGGATTAATAAATGTATTGTATGTCCCTGAGTTTAAATGGGAGGACATTTTGAGGTATTTTTTCCCTGTTCTACCATCCTTAATTCATTCAAATATTTTTTTTTAATTTTAGAAAAATACCATTTACTATATTATGGTAACCATAGATGAAAACAAACAATAAATAAAATATATGAAGAAATAAATATTTCAACAAAATCACTTCAGTACCTCTTATTACTCTCAACATATTGATTAAATATGAGTATTTAGTCATGATGAAATACATACCTACTAGAATATAACCTCTAATGATTCAAAAGAAACACCCCCATGATAAACATATAACATTTCATTCACTAATCCATATCATAAAAATGGATAAGTGATTATGATATTTAATCTTTACAGACACATAAGTATAAAAATGCATTTTTCATAAAGGCCATTGTGCTAGATTCCATTAAATATTCATTGTCGGATATAATGGAATTGTGTATGCCACTGAACTACACTTAGTAATAGAAATTTGATACCAAAACATCCAAGATAACTAATTTTAAAAGACAAAATTTTCATTACCAATATCATTAATTAAAAGAATTATCTACTTTAGAGAATTAAAAAATAACTAAAATCCAAAATTCAACACCAGATATGTAGTATGTAGAGGATAAAAAAATATATATTTCCAAAAAATTGATAGATCAGAACCAAATATATATACATGGTAAAACATTCCTACATTATATTTTTTAAATTTATTTCCATTATTTTACAATAATTTCCAATTTGGGATTAAATTCTACATTTTTCTGAAAAATAAAAGATATTATAATACAATCTAGAACACTATATCAATAACGAATGGAAGATATAGAAATTTCAGTATTATGACATTAAATTCACTAGAAAATAATAGAAAATTCTCTCCATTAAAACCTAGAGAATTTTTCCTCTTCATAACATTAATTATATATCATTATTGTTTATTTAATTTAATGGAATGAGATTCAATGAATTCCCAAAGATATTCTTTATAAAAATTATAAAATTTTAATTTTATCATTTCATTTAAATAAGAGGGGTAAGAAAGATACATGTGACATTTATATTCTTTTTCAATGGGTTTATCCTTTATTTTCGAATCAACCACTATTCCAAATATATTTACATATTTGTCATGACCCTCATTATAAAATAATTTTATGAGGATCATTGATTTAACAGATGGTCAAGACCTTTAAGGCCATCACCCATGATCTTGGAACCATCAGCCAAGCCTAATAATTCATTAACATACTCTAGATCCCAATTTATAAACAATTTTCACACTATAATTGTCATCATAGGGTTATGAATATTAGAAAATTACTCTTGTATTCTGAACATATCAAATATTCTGAAAGAGTGACCACCACTTCAGTAAAACCTTTTTCATATTTTTCAAAAGAGAATGGAAGAACTTGTCCCTGTTTAAAAATTCATCATTTTTTGACAAATACAAGGATTCCCCCTCTGAATCCAAATTATATTTAAAAAACAATATATTCGTCCTCTAATATACAACAAATTTATTCTTTCTCACCATCCTTGAGACACATCTGTAACTTCTCAAACAATTTCATAATTTAAATTTCAAAATGGGATTCCAATTTGAAATTTTCCATAAGGGGTATCAATACTAGTTAATGGTTAACTAGATTAATATATTTGATAAAGAGATGTTGCATTGTTTTGGCCAGTTCATCTAGTGTGGATGATTAGAAAGTAGAATCTGAGCTTTAAGAGGCTACCCTAATATAACTAGCATCTGAAGAAGGAAATGACATGACTAAATCTATATGAAATTAATCTATAAAATAAATTTGATTTTATATGGTTTATTCCAAAGGTATTAAAATCCGTGAACATAATTTATTACTAAATTCATAGAATCTATATATAATTATAACACTAGGATATCATCCCCTACAAGAACCATTGGGGGGAATCAACCAGCCACCACGCTAATAGTTAAATCAAGATTAAAAACCATGGGTGACTGAATATACTATATAAACAATCAATCATTGATAGTATTTTGGTTAACAATATTAACTAATGAATAATAGGAATCAGTTCTCATATACTCAATCAATGGATCAATATTTTTTCCCACTCAGGTGGTATAAATTACTAGGCCAACAATGTAATAAGCTATTGTTAATCATCATTGGGAAATATTTAAATTTCATCTAGTGGAATATTAGTTTCAATAGTAAATGTTGTCTCTATTATGAATTATGGGGAAACAGTAAATTGTTATCTCTCTTTAGGATTCAACCATCAACATACATATAAAGAATAACAATGGTGTTTTATGAAAAAACAACAACACATCATTAAAAATAATTTGAATACTTTTAGTGAAACTCACATATTATATGAATCTAGAAAACCAAGAGTGGAGGTTTCAATATGTCAATATCTACACATATCTAGGTAATAATGGGTTGATTGATGGTTATCATTAATTGGTCTATGAAAATATATATTTATAGAGTTTTTCTATTAACTACTGAATTGTTCATTTTTTTATAGTATTGTAAAATTTGTTAATATAATACATAATGTAGAGGAATTCATATAACACTACATATGGATGTCAAAGGACCACCGGTGTAGATCAAATGAACTTCATATGCTTATGACTAGTTCCATGATATACAATAATTTAATGATACTCCAACCCAAAAGGGTTGTAAATGTATTCATAAAATATATTTTGAATAGCTCAATAACACCCAAACAATACCATTATTATCAATTCAAATATGGAAAATACAATTAAAATATTATAGAAATCTAGATACCAAGAGATGATTGATTTTAAATCCATGCACCTTAGGGCTTATCAATATATAAGGAGAATAGTGGAGATGCAGATGGTTAATGCCTTGGGTAAATAGATATTAGGGGACATGAGTAGATTATAACAAGGTAATAATATTATAACACCACATTATTTTAAAATAAGAACATTAGGTTTGATAGATTATGTGAAACGCAACCCCAAACCAAAACGAACCACGATATATGATTTAAATGTAGCCACTATGACCTTACCATTAAAAATGGTGGTATGAATATAAATTACATCTCTTTGGAAATTATTTAACAATATTGTAGATAATATAAATAATATTTTTTAAATAATTACATAAAATTTTACATAGATTTTACATTCCTAAAAAAATACATTTTATCCAAAATTGTTTTCCTTCCATTTCGTTAGAGAATAATATAGTTAGTTTCATTCAATTTTTGAAATTGTATTTTAAAAAAATTTCATCACTTTTCAAATAATTTTTTCATAATTAATTTGTTATAATTTTTTAATAAAAAATTATTTTTTAATAAATAGTAATCACTACAGATTTTTGCAAAACCTTCCTTTATTTTCAATAAATTATATAGATTAAAATTTTAATTGTTATTATAATTTTACATTAATGTAACATATGTATTATTTCGATATATTTAACCTAATTAATTACATTTTAATCATCTTTATACATTCTTTTGTTATAAGATTATTTTTAGTATAAATAATCATTTTTTATATAAATTTTTTTCATGTTAATAATGTTTCACTATTTCAATTAGAAAAATAATCAATAATGATGAATGATTTCTAATATATATGTATATAAAATATATCTAAATATATAATAAATCCATAAATTTATTATTACTAGTAATAATGTTAATATAATATCATCTTATACTTGTAAATTTCATTTCTTGAAAAACTATCTTCCAACACGATTTATATGATTATATTAAAATTAATTTTTCCCCTAATTTGAATCTAATTTCATAATATTGATTCCATATTAAGAATTAAAATATTTAAAATTTTGTAATAATTTCATCAATAAATTTCATCATAATTTTTAGTAAAAATATTAAAAAATTAATTATTATGGTTCAGGATTAAATAGGATTTTGTGTGTCATATACACTTGTGTTCAAATTTATTTTCTGCATTGATAAAAAAATTAATGACAAATTTTATTTCATATTTAGAATAAATGGGTCAAAATTTTCTACAAATTATTATTTTACTTTATGCTTATATGATAAATTTCCTTTGATTCAAAACTAGTTACTCTGGTGAAAACTATAATTTTAAAAGTGATTAACCTTTGAGGTAAAGGGTATAGAATGTATCAAATTTGTTTATAATATAGGTTTAGGTATTTATAAATCTTATATCACCTACACGCCACTATTCATATATTATTTTGGATCTTGGGTTGAGAGGGACTTCCCATTGTGGAATAGTTTTGGGCTTTTTTAAAATATCGCGCGTCCTCGCAAAGCTTCTTCATTTTACTTCATCTTTTTCAAAATTTAATTATCACTAAACAATTAAAATATAATAAACCATCTATTTATTTTATATTTGAGTTTTATTAAGTTTGTGTTATAATATCTATCCATATCCATATCGAATAAATGGGATGCAAAGACATCACTCATGTGTATGACAGACTATCTCCTCATAAACGGGTTTAATTTGTTTTCCATCACTGGATAATATGGATAGTCGTGATGATAATAATAATGTATATATGTGAAAAATATCACATGATATTAATTATTTAAAATTAATAAATCATTCACTTCCTTACCCTTTCACCCATTAATGGAATCAAAATGTCACATGTCTGTAAGTACAACCTACTGTCTCCACAATGAGATGTGATTAAATTTCCAAGAAAAACACTAAAAAATGATTATAAATTATAACTTATGAATAAATAATATATATATATAGGATTAATTTTATTATTTAGATTATTTATAAATATCCAATGCACAATAATTGGAACAATCATGTTGAAACATTCATGGGAAGACAAAGTTGTTAACACTTGAAACAATGGTAATAAAAAAATATTATTAATTAAAAGGTGATAAAATGTTTTTAGAAGGACATATAGGATATTATAAACATGAAAACTTTTTTTTAATAAATAAGAATATTGTATAAAAAATTATACATGTGTTTAAGTCATGATTATCTAACATGAAATGGTAGGAAAGGTATTCCATCTCAATTTCCATTCAATAAGGCATGTTTTTATGTAATAAGCATAATTTATATTATATGGTGTATATAATTATACATTTCAATTAATATCATGAATAATTCATACATGATGATATTTTAAGAAGAAAATAAATTAGTGTATCTACTTTCTTTGGAAATTAATGTTACTAAGTTTTAAGGGTCTCATAACTCAACTACCTTTCATTGAGTTATATTACTTCTTTATTTTATGTTATATTCTATGATTATGTGTGTAATGTATTCTAATAATTTAATATTTAATTTCCAATTTTATTATTTTTATTTATATTTGATAATCATAACTACCCAATTTATTGATTCTCACTTCAACAGTATGATCTTCGTAATTGATTTCATCTCAATTTAAATTCCACTGAGACCTATTTGTTAATATACAACTATTCACATTTTTATAGAGTCTATTATTCCCATTTAAAATTTTATATCATGAATATATTATAATTAAAGTTATTTAATGTTTTATTAGAATGTATTTATTTTATGGGCATTATGATTCAAATCTTACAAAGTGGTATGGGTTTATGTTTCAATTTTAATTTAATAGGGATTGTTTATGGTTGAATTTAATTTAAAATAAATTATTTTATCATAATATAATAAATCATATTAATTTTCCTTATTTATTGTTATTCACTATATTTTCATTAAATATTATTATTTTTCTCCCTTTTTAATTTAAAATTATTATTAAAATGTTTCTTTTAAAATGTTACTTTATTTCTCTCTTTTGTAGAAATTGTTTTTCATCTAAATAAACGTATTAAAAAAAGGGTTTCAGAAACATTTTATCCACAGATTTATTATAGAAATTTATAACTATTTTTTAATTTTACCCTAATTTTATAAAAGAAATCATCTTTTCCTCTTTTGAACAAGGTGATTTTTCAATTTTTACCAAAAATGTGGTTTGTATATTTTTTCAAATGTACTAGGAAAGAATAGAATATTTAAACACTCATGAAAACTCATTAATTTGATGACAGCACTACGTTTTTATAAATCTATATTAAAATAATTTTTTTCTTAATAATATGATGATTTCTAGTTTTTAAATTTCATTTTCATAGTGAAAATTTTATTTTCCTCAAGAAATTTTTAATGGACTTTTTGTGGTATTTATATTCATCAATGAAAAATAATAATTATAATTATATTGCAGGGGAGATATTTAATAATGATTCTATCATTATTATTAATCTAGATGTTTTATGATCAGTTTCATAATGTAAATTATTGATATTCACTTTGTCGATTAATTTGGTTCCTGTTATCCATTTCTTGGAACATTCACTTTCTTATGAACACAAGATTTTATATTTCCATTAAATATCTATATTTTTATCATGAAATTTTGTATTTATTAATTGGAATATCATTTCTAAATATTATTTTTTACTATGACTGTTATTTGATTGACTGGAGAATTGTTTTATGTATATTTGTTACTAAATATGGATATTTATTGATAAGGCATATTATTCATAAACTAAATCGATCATGCAATTTCTATGTAATTATTTAGACATTCAGTGATATGTTCGGGAAAGAATTATATAACTCCTTGATTAATAAACAAGTTTCGGGAGACAAATTAGTAAGCCATCAGTAAATGGGTTTCTTTTGTACATGTACCCATCAATTAAATTGTCTTGGTTCAAAGTCTTGATGTTATAGATATCATAATTTCTGACATCATGAAATCCAGTATTATGTATTTAAATTATAGAGAATTAAATTATTATTATCCATAATAATACTAAATTGATGTTAATCATGGATTGGATTCACTATTATCTGATTATTTATACGGTTTTATTTGATCACCATCAATTCATATCATATTATTCTTCATGATCAATTTGTTGATTAAATAGAATTTTTTTAGTTATTTACCTATCCATATCAACTATTTTATTGATTTGTTATTCATACAACCACGGTAAACCCTTACTATGCATCTGAGGTCACCCTTATTTAGTTCCCACTCCCTATGTTATTAAGAATGAATATTTGAATTAGTTCAAAGACACAAAATCATTAATATGATTATGTTTTAAATTATATTTTCACATATATTATGATATTATTTTATTAACCTTATTTACTAATACATTTAAACTATTTAGTCCCTTGGGAAAGAATCAGTAGTATCTTATTCCAAAATAGTAAATTAACATCTGAATCTAGGACACTAGGGTCAGGGTCTATAAAATTGGTATCATAGGCTATTTTTTAGAATCCTTTCCATCAAAATTTATGAAAAATATATTAGTGAAAATTACCCTATAATTTATTTTAAGTATATGAATATGAATAGGTTAACATCTTAATGTTTTAGTAAAGAAGATATCATGTGGTTTTTCAAAAAAATAATATCCGAGTATGGATACCATTAGTAGATGTGGCACTAGACCAATTATATCGATAGTAATAAATCTAAAATGGGTGCATTGGTCATGACACAGTAATCCACTATAAAACAAAAATATGCCTTGCTGAACATCATGTTTGACACTCCTGGGTGATATTCGTGGGTTAATTCACATTTAATCTAAGAATAATTATGATGAATTAAAGAATAGAAACTAGAGAAACCTATGATTAACCATATAAATATGGGGTAAGCATATAATGTCTTTGTATGATTTTTTAAAGGATGACTATAATTTTATACGCATATATACCACTTTTTTTTGTTATGTTATGGAATTTTTTCATGATTAAGAATATTTTTAAAAAACAATATATAGGTATACTTATCTGGGGATTAGAATGTTGTTTAGTGAAATGTTTATTTGAGTAATGATTCTTTACTATTTTATGGACATAAATTCAATGGTAGTGAAAAACATTAGGGTTAATATGATCATTAATGATAAATAATAATATTCTATTATGATTATTTAATTTTGGGAAAAATATATTTATATAAAAACATCGTGGTAAAATAGTATATAATGATTAATTTTATATAAAGTATTATAATAATATTTTTTTCAAATATTGTAGACATTATATAAATATAGTTTTACATATAGTAAAAGCAACATGTTGGGTGATAGCCCATCACTTCCAATAAAGCCACAAATCTTGAACCCATAATGGAAGGGTGAAATGCGTGCAATGCCCAACACTAGCCAGTGTGATGTACTGGATAAAAGGGATTTTTTTATTTAAATGATTTTTAGGATAAATATTAAATTCTAATATGGGATTTTTTGTTGAGGTTTACATATTAATGTTATTTTTATCATATTTTAAACCTGTGCAAATCGTCATGTTTTCTAAAAATATCTTGAGATAGGATAGATGACTTCTTATCATTTTTATTATGATTCATTAAAAGTCTATTTTGGTTTCATTATTAACAATTTAAAATTTTCAATTTCCTATAGGTTCAAGAATATGATCAGTTTATTGTGAGTAATAATTATAATATGAAATTCAATATATCAAGAATTTTTATTTCCCTATGTTATTTGTAATGATGGTGAAGTAATTCCCCAACTCTACTGAAAGTATTATGAATCAAAAATATTATCTTATATCCATCATATCCAACTAATCAATAACCTTTTCAACAATAATAGATTTATGTTTTTATATTAGTTGAATATCTCTAGACCATGGGTTATATCACTCTATATAAGTTATTTGAAATTCGTTTTACCACCTCTATTTTAACTTCTAACTAATTTTATCATATTTAGAAATATATTGATAACCTTCATATTTCAGTTTCCCCACTATTAAGAAGAAGTATTATTAACCATTTTACAATGCGGGTTATCCACAATAAAATTTTCAAATATCAAACCAATAATTTTTTGAGCACATGTTAAAATTGTGATGGTGAAATTTACCTAATATTTGGAGAATGTAAAATCACAATATATTAAAATGAAAACATTATGTTCAAAAACATATACGACAAGCAACACTGAGACAAAACAAACTGAAATATTATATTTAAATTTGATTTTTAAGACCTAACTATTTAAATTAACTATATAAATAGTAATAAAACTATTTTAAAAGTCATCTATAAAAATTTAGATAAAAAATAAATTGGTAAATTGGGACTTATGTTTTTGTATCATATTTTCATTCATAAAAAATCTATATTTTCATAAAAAATGTTTTTATTTATTTTTGTGGGGAAATAAAATTATTAATTTCATAGAATTTAATTAATTTTATTATAAAAAATGATCCTAATTTTATAAATATTCATGAAAAAATTACATATGGTTGATATTTTTTGAGTTTTCTAAAAGGATTTATTTTTTCGTTAACTGTATAAAAATAGCAATATTTACAAAACTGTCATTTTTTCATCAACTTTTATAATTTAAAATTAAAAATATACTTTTGATATTATTTGAAATTAATATAATAATTAATTAGTTATACATAGTCTAATTAATTACATTTTAATCACCTTATTACAATATTTTGGTATAAGTTTATTTTTTGGGATTACAAACTCATTTGTTTGAAAACTATTTTGAAATAAAATTATCACTCCACTTTAAATAATTAAAATAATACTTAATTATCAAATATTTAATATATATATATATTATACATAAATATATTATAATTTAAATTCATATAATGATTTATACTAGTGATAGTGTTAATATAAGATCAACATATTCTTGGAAAATGAATTACCTGGAAACCCGTTTTTTAACACAATTCACAGAATTATGATTAAATTAAAATCTTACACTTCAATGAATCGAATTAGATAAAATGGATTCCATATTTTTTACAGAAAATTTATGTTATTTAATATTTTTATGTGAATTTTTTCATAATGGGTAAAAAACAGTAAGAAACTAATTATTACGATTAAGGATAAAACTAGGTTTCTGTGTCACATACGCATGTTTTAAAATTAATTTTCCACAAAAGAATAATTTTTATACGATAATATTTATTTAATATTTGAAATCATTGGTTCCAAATTATCTTATAAGGATAATTTCATTTTAGATGTATCGGATTAATTACCTCGGTTAAAAAACTAGTTACAATGGTGAAAACTAAAATGTCAAAAGTTAGTAACAATAAAAATAAAAAAATAACATATTTTATAAATGTTTTTTTAGAGGTGGAGTTTTTAATAAAACTTATATTTCCTCCATCCCATTTTTTCTCATTTTTGGAGCCACATTGGTTTAGAGTGACTTCCAATTATTGAATTGTTTGGGGTAATTACAAAAATGTCACTCATTTTCATTTATAAAAGTAAACCCCTTCCCTAACATATTCAGACCTCTAAAGACATATATATATCATAAAAACCTACCATATTCCCTCCCCATTATCATTACCCACATGCATGATATTCTTACATTCATAAAATTATAACCCTAGGGTCCTTCATAATATATTCAAATGAGGTTATTCTAAGATATGGAAATCATCATCACTAAACTCTTTCATTTTAATTCATATTTTCCACCTTGAATTATATATTAACAATTCCACTCTAAAAAATTAAATCAAATATAGATAGATTTTATTAGTTTTATTTAATGTTATTTTTCAATTTACTTATCTATGAAATGGGAAATAATTCTATCGCTCGTGTGTACGATGGTGTACCGCGTTGAAAATAAATGTGTTGTTTCCCATCTCCCACTCAAATGGATAGTAATAATGATGGATATAATTAATTTATATGATTATTTTGTCGTTTTAGTAATTGATTAAAATTAATATATCATCTAATTCCTTACCCTTTCAGACAATAATTGAATGATAATGTCACTCGTGTGTATGTACGACCTATAGTATCCACAAAGCAATCTGATTCATTTTTTATGATGAACATTAAAGAATGATTATAAAGTGAATAAATATGATATTTATAACCTTAATATAATTACATATATTATGTATCTATATCCTTTTCAAATGAACCATATGACCTACAATGAAACATACATTTGAAAAGAATGTAGTTATCACTAAAAACAATAGTCATAATGAAATATTATTAATTTTTCGGTGAGAATATGTGATTAAAAGAAGATATATGATATTATATATTTCAAAATTGTTCATTTATAAATTAATAACAAGTTTAAAACCATTATTCAAGATGGTAATAAACATTCAACTAAATCAATATGTGAGGTATATGTTTTATCTCAATTTCATTTTTTTAATGTGTGTTTTTATATTATACCCCAAATTTCTATTATATTATGTATGTTATTCCATTATGTATATAATATCTTAAATCCTTCATAATTCAAGGAAAATTTATAAGAAATTAAAATTATTTCAACCAAGGTGATTTAATTTAATATTATTTAGTCATAAAGGTATCACAACATAACTTATTTTCAATGGGTTATATTACATCCTCATTTCGTTTGATATTATTAGATTATGTGGCTAATTTATTTGCATTATTTAATATTGTATTTAAATATGTATTATTTGGATATAATTTTGATACACATAATAACAACAATGATTATTTCTTACTTGAATGTTGTGATATTATCAAGGGATTTCGTCACAATTTATATTCAACGGACACATTGTTTTGTTCAAAAGATGATGGGTGTATATGGTTGTCCATGGGATTTAGGATACATGATGCATTAAACCTATAATGATTTATTTATTCCATCATTACACTCATTAACACTAGGTTCACCATCCTTTTATCCTATTTGTAGACATATTTTGGGTGTTTCAAATATTATTTCACAACCATTCACATCGGGTTTACCATTTTCATATTTAATAGAAACTCCCAATGGTTCAAAAATCCATAAGTGGGTACATACCTAATTTCCAAAGGAAGGTGGTCCCTTTTGGTTTAAACTCAACAGTTCTTAGTAACTTACAGTGGTTGATACGATTGTATGTTAGTCTTGTCACACCCTTTTGATGGGAATCAAAACATATTTCAGGACTCTCTAATAGATTTAAGATAAGATGAAGAATATATTACATGTCCTGATATGGGACTGGTTACTCTAAAAATATGATCATGAACCAAATTTTTTTACATGTAACAGGGGGTTATATTGTTGAGATCATCTGTATGTATCTGCGGTTCATTATTTAATTACCATTATTTATTAGAAATGGTTTATCACATACATTTTAAAGCAATTTAAATAGGCACTCTAGAGTTTAAAGTCTTACTTGAAGGTGATTAGTTTTTCAAGTATTTTATTGTACCTTTATGAGGTTTCTTACTAACCCTTATTATAACTAAAATCGAAACCATTATAGTTTTTTAAATTATGCAGTTTAAGGTCATGCAGAAAGAACATATATGAGGGAAATTACACAGAAAGTAATGAGATTGACCCCTATAAAGGCATCTTATCTATATTCATTATAATAGGAATCTGATTCATCATAGTTTGATTTACCCTCAATATAATTATTGGAAGAGACGGATAATTAATGAACCATATGGTTATTCCCCATGGATCACCAATATGTGAATTTCATTATGGCTTACGCTGAGGTTAATTCCCTTTTCTGTGGGAAATCGTATTATTTCACTGAATGGGGATTACATAATGAGATTTCCCTAGATGTGGGGAAATTAAATATGTGGGTTGTATGATCTTTCTAGATCCCTACCCTCATGTTATCCATACTATGTATGAGAAATAATGGGTATCAAGTAATAAAATTCACTACATATAGATGTGGGACATAAGTGTCAGGGAAGACATTATAAGAGTATTTAATATGGATCTGGGACCATAAAAAGGTGTACAATGTATCTTATTTGTAGTATGAATTATTTTTTTCATCATTTTGTTCACCCCTAACCCACTTATGGGTATAAGTTATTTGAGAGCATGGTCATGGTTTACACTCAAGATGATGTACGTGTATGATCCCAGTTCTCATTCGATGATAGATGGAAAATGATGGTTGACCTTATTAGAGAGTTAAATCCTATGAGTTTGAGATATGAAGGTACTTAAAGCATAGTGGATTCCCATTAGGGATCAGGCCTTTGGATGGTATCCTAATTATCCAGTTTGGACATGAATCAGAGACATTATATTTTATTAGTTAGGGAATACGGTCATGAGGATTCCTTCCATGTCAGTTGGACATACTTAACATGTCTTAGGGTGCCTTCCTAATATTATAGACATGTCAAGGATGTTTGCTAGATAAGTCATTATAATATTTCAGACATGTATTGTGTATCTAAACGACATGTATGACATGACCCATGGAACATCACATGATTGAAGAAAACATGTTGAAGGATTGTCATTTGATCTGACTGACATTTCTTGAGGATGGATTCATGAACTAACTGACACATCCAAGGGACTTCATGTGATCAACACAAACAAATCCTCATGAGGCACATAACCAAGGATGACATTTCAGGAGGTTGTCACGTGATTTGGATTCCATGTTTGGTGGACCACACAAGACTTGGTTGGTTGTCCAATGACATATCAAGACATTGTTAGCATGTCCTGGTGCTACGTATGATCTGACAGACATGTCTGATGGACTTCTCAAGACGTGACTGGAATCTTCGAAAGTCTTTGTAGGAAATGGTTAAAATGTCATGGGGTTATCACATTATTTGACTGAAATGTCTAGGGGGACTTCACAAGACATTATTAGCATGTCCTGGTGTTGTCGTGTGATCTGGTTGGCATGTTAGAGGTCTATCATTTGATCTGATTGATATGTCTGGGGTCATTACAATAAAGGGTTGACATGTAATGATGTTTTCCAATGATCGAGATAAGTCATGAAATGATCATGATTCCTTCATAATAATGTCAATGAATCCACCATTACATGAGTTTTCCATATTTTTTCATCTTCCCTTGTCTTTATATTATTTTATGTTTGTTATGAATCATCTCATTGAGGTTTCTCGTGACCAAGACGATTTGAGTAAGTTCTTGAAGGTTCCGAGTGTAGAGAAAGTGTGTGGGTGGATGTGCCCACTTGGCTTTTTGTCATTAACAATGATAAATCCAGGATCAATACGACGATAAACACCAGACTCCATGGATCGAATCACAGAAAAAGACAAAGAAGAAGGTTTGTCCCGAAACCACCAAGTATGATCGTTACAGGTTGACTATAATTAATTTAATTAATTGAAAATAAATACCATTTGGGTGTTCTTTCTTCGTTGATGTTCTTGATGACATTCTGATGTGATTCGTCATTGCGTCGTACAAGACAAGTGTAGATCCCTCTAACGGTGATCCACATGTGTACCTCTTATCATGAGACGTCGCCAAAGGAGTCTCCGGGTGCTATCATGGAGAAAGCTTTGCTTTCATTGTCTGCCTTAGATCGTCTTGATCCGATGGAAGAGGATCCCCCTCGGCCTTGAGAGCATTCTTAGAGGATGAATTTCTTTCGGACTTGAAAGAATTCTCCAGAATTGTTGTTTGTGGGTCAAAAAAGAGTAGGGGTTGTGTGGATATTTAAAATCAGGTTTGAGGTGGTAGAGTTATGACAATAAATAAACGCATTAATTACTTGACATACGCCCATGCTGATTAAAATAAATATCATTTAAAACAATATTATATAATCAAAATCCTGACTGAAAAAACTACACTGCGTTTATTAATAAATACACGGCGTGTACTTGTTTTTCATCGAAAACTAAATGGCGTGTACATTCAATGTACATGTCATGTATATCTTGTTTTCATTAATTCATTTCCTTTCCAAAATGAAATACTACATGACGTGTATATTTAATAATACACGACAGGTACTTTTCCAAAATAAAACTACACAGCGTGTAATCAATGAAACACGGCATGTACTTGGTTTATTCTACTTCAAACATTAAAACGATTTAGGATTCCATGAATAATTATTAACCCACATACGGGAATAATATGTATTCTACTTTAGATACTTTAATACACTTAGTGTGTGACCATCTAGGCCTCTTTGTCATTGGAATTAGGCGAGACTTGCCTAAAGTTCAAGATTATTGTCTAGCAACGAGTCAAGGAACCCAAAAGAAAGAAGTTGACGCCGCATTGACGTATCACCTAATACGAACTCTTACTGTGTAATTTAATCCCTTTGTCTCGATATCTCATCAAGCAGGTTTCATGTAAGTGTCATAACCCTATATGCTTGATCCATCGTTCTTTGACTACCTAAAATAAACTCATTGTTCACACCATGGGAATGGAATTTAATGCGACAGTTCTATTTCATTCAAAGGGATGAGATATAAAATTCCATAGATGGAAGAGACCAATCCTTCCTCGACATATACATTAACAACATATCACTCATGATGCACCCAACGTACCTTACTTCCCGCTTACTGTCTGCGTGATGGTTTTCATTTGTAAATCTAAGTGTGCGAGTCATGAAATGAGTTAATGATAATCTTCCAGTCTAAGGACCATTACACATCCTCTTAGATAGAAATGTCGGATGACACCAAGTCATGTGGAATTTCTAAGGGCGGGTCTATTCTCATAATCTCCCATCTTGGAGAATACGAAGTGTGAACTCCATGAGAGAGAGTCTCATCTTCTTACGAGTACTCACACATGACGGTCTTTATACTATGTGTCCTATCATAGCATGTCATCCAACCTTAGAACTTTATTTAATAATATTGTTATATCATTTCATGGTTCTCATCATAGAGGGGATCTTCCATGACCTTATCTATGAAACAAATATTCCAGGACATTATTATATTATAGTCATGCTGAACAATGAACAATATATATAATAAGTGAACATTTATGTAATCAATGTACAAAGCAGTTGGTTCTCAGGACACCAACCTTTACAAACTCCCACTTGGACTAGAGCCAACTGCCTACGACTTTTAGTCCACTAGACCTCACATGATGATCATGTTTCTACTAGGTCAAGGCTTTATTAAAGGGGCCCACCATGTTTTCTTCTGAGGAAATACTGCTCACTGCAACTTCACTTCTCTGAGAAAAATCCCTCAAGAGATGATACTTCCAAAGTATGTGCTTTGTCCGCTGATGTGTCCTTGGATCATTTCAAGTGCCACCATTGTAGTATTATCACAATAGAGTGTGATAAGATCTCTACTGCTTGGTACAACATCCAGCTCGTGGACGAAGCTTTGCATCCATACTTCTTCTTTTACTGCCTCAGAAGCTGCGATATACTCGGACTCCACTATAGAATCTACCACCACACTTTTTTTTGAGCTCTTCCAACTCACTACACCTCCATTCAACCTAAAGATGTATCCAGTCTATGACTTCATGTCATCTTGATCAGTATGGAAACTAGCATCTACATGTCCTCTAATGACTAGTTCTTCATCTCCTCCATAATCCAGGAACATATCCTTAGTACGCCTCAGATACTTAAGGAATGTTTTGACTGCCATCCAATGGAGGTCTCTTGGATCAGATTGATATCTACCTACTGCACTTAATGCATAAGAAAAATCTATCCTCGTATATAGCATAACATATATGATTGACCCAATCACGGATGGGTATGGGATCCTTTCCATTCTCTTTTTTTCCTCATGTATATGAGGAAACATTTTCTTGGAACGATGAATGCCATGTTACACTAGCTACAATCCCCTCTTGTAATGTTCCATACTAAATCTCTTTAGTATCTTATCAATGTATGTACTTTGACTCAGGCCCAACACTCTCTTTGATCTATCACGATGGATCATGATCCCAAGAATATATGTTGCCTCACCCAAGTCATTCATGGAGAAGAATTTATGTAACCATGACTTAATTGACTGTAAGATAGGTACTTCATTTCCAATTTGTAATATGTCATCAACATATACTATTAAGAAAACGACTGCACTCTCACTAAACCTCTTATAGAAACAAGGCTCACATTCATTCTTAACAAAGCCAAATTCTGTTGTGGCTTCATCAAAACTAATGTTCCATGACCTTGGTGATATCTTTAATACATAAATAGATTTCTGTAACTTCCATACCTTGTTGGAATCCTTTGGTGTCACAAACCCTTTAGGTTGTGTCTTGTAGACATCTTCCCGGAGGTTCCCGTGATGGAAATCTGTTTTGACATCCATTTTCCAAAATTCATAGTCATGGTAAGCGACAATGGCCAATAGGATTCTGATGGATTTCAGCATCGCAACCGGTGAAAAGGGTGCATCATAGTCAATTCCTTGACGTTGTCTAAATCCTTTTGCAACCAGTCATTCCTTATAGGTGATGACTTGCCCCTCCATGTCCAGTTTCTTCTTGAATACCCATTTATTAGAAATAGGCTTTACTTCAACTGGAGGATATACTATAATATAGACTTATTTTTGGTACATGGAATCCATTTCAGAATTCATGGCTTCTTGCCACATGGAAACATATGTACCTTCAACTGCTTCCTTGTAGTTCATAGGATCATCATTTTCAACCAATAATGATTCACCATCCTCGGTGACAAGAAATCCATATCATTCTGGTTCTCTCACCTCTCTCATGTTCCTACGTAGTTCTTGTGTCTCTGGAACAGATTGTTCTTCCACGGGGCTTTGTGGAATCTATTCCTATACCAACTCATGTGTATCTTGAGCCTCGACTTCATCGAAGTCTATCTCGCTCCCACTATCTCTTTTGAAGATGTGCTCCCTCTCAAGGAATATGGCGTGTCTTTCCACTATAACCTTTTTCTCTGAGGGGTTGTATAGGTAATATCCCCTTGTTTCCTTGGGATATCCTATAATGATACACTTTTTTCCTCGAGGTGCAAGTTTGATACCTGAAGAGGCCTTAACAAATGCTTCACTACCCCACACATGTAAATTCGATAACATGGATTTGCGTCCACTCCATAACCCGTATGGAATACCATTTATCGATTTATTTGGTACATGGTTTAGTATGTGTACAGCTATTTGGAATGAATATCCCAAAAGGATAATGGAAGACTCGCATGACTCATCATTGATCTCACTATGTCCAAAAGGGTGAGGTTCCTCCTTTCACTTACACCATTCCACTGTGCCGTGTAAGAAGGAGTGAGATGAGATAGAATCCCAAACTCCCATAAAATATCAATGAAGTCCTGATTAAGATATTCCCCTCCTATGTCTGAGCGGAGTTTCTTAATCATCTTACCAATATGGATCTCAACTTCATTATTGTATTATTTGAACCAATCAAAAGAATCTAACTTATACCTCATTAAGTATATATATCCATATCTACTAAAATCATAGTTAATAGTTTTGAAGTATGAGTACCCACCCCTTGACTCAAATGTAAGAGTCCCACACACATTTTTGTGAAATAATTACAGAATCTCTTTAGCTCTTTCATCTTTCCCACTAAATGGGGCTTTGGTCATTTTGCCTTGTAGACATGCATGACATACAATAGGTGGTTTTAGTTTGAAAGAATCTAAATACCCATCTTGATATAGTTTTGTCAAACGTTTCTCGTTGACATGACCTAGCGATTGATGCCAAAGTTGGGTGTGGTATGAGTCATGTGAATCGACTTTGTCATCTATTGCCATTACTTAGTTTGTGTAGTCTTACACATAAAGGATGTTTTATAAATGTGCCCAACCAAAACAAATGCTATCTTTATAAAATTAGCAACATTCATTTCCAAACATGAACATGAATCCATCAGTACCTAATCTGGATACTGAAATATTGTTTTTAGTAATAGAAGGCACATAATAACAACCCTATAACACTAAAATCATTCCAGTTGGCAGCGTGAGGTGGTAGTCTCCGATAGCTATAGAAGAAAGTATGTCTATGTTGGATACTCATAGATCTACCTCCCCTCGATCAATCTTCTTGAATCTACTTGGTTCCAGTATTTGGATACAGATCTGAGCACCACAAGTAATATCTAATACCCAATTAGTCGAAACAGATAGATTGCAATCGATAACAAACGCACCTGAAGCTTCCCCTTGTTTCCTTGGCTGGGTGTAGTATTTCTTCAAGTGGCCCTTCTTTCCACATGCGAAACGAACAACATCCTATTCCCTTGCCTCCCCATTGAGATTCATTTTCTTGGAAGGTCATGAAGAAGCTTTGGGCATAAATCTCTTCGCCTTCCCTTTCCTTTTATTCACCTTGAGGACATAAGGCTTTTCATGATTCATGTCATTGTCCACTTGGCGAATGAGGATAAGAAGATCAGCCAGATACATCTCAATTTGGTTCATATTGATGTTCACCACAATATTTTAGAAGCTCTGGGGGAGTGATGCAAGAATGAGATCGGTAACCAGTTATTCGGAGATTTTAAACCCTAGAACCTCCAAGCGCTCAATGTAGCCAATGCGCTTGACTACATGAGGCCCAGCTGGGTCACCCTCTCCAAACTTGCTCTGAAATAGAGCCTTGGAGATCTCAAACCTTTCATGTCTTTCTCTCTCCTAGTATAAATCACGGAGGTGCTCGAGCATGCTATATGCATCCATGTCTTCATGAGACTTCATGATCTCACTAGACATCGATGATAGAATAAAAAATTGAACGTCGAGAGCATCATTAAAATGTATATCATAGACCATGAATTCTTCATCACTCGCCCCTGGGGAGGCAGAATCAGGATGTGAGGACTCCAGCATGTAAAACATTCGTTCATGGTGTAGGATAACCCGAAGGCGCCTAAACCATTCCGGAAAGTTACTACCGGTGAGGATATTGTATTTATCCAGTATTGATTGCAGAGAAAAGGTGGTTGATGAGTTTGTCATTTTGATTCTACAAATTAAAAGAGAAGATTTGTTAGTACTTTTTTATTACATTTTTATGAGAAATAATAAATTAATTAATTAATTTGTCCACTATTTTATCATGTCTCAATGGCCCTCACAATTGAACTCAGAATGTCTAGATGCTCTGGCAATCTAGTGGAAAGGATCCATATTTCCATTCTCATAACCACAATAAGGGTTGGTCAAGCTATTTGAAGGTATTTAGGTAGGCAGGTCTTTACCAACCGTGAGTTTACAGTTCCCTGATCTTTTGAGTGCACTCTCCAATCCTGAAATCGTGACTTGGATTTCCTCAACTCTTGCATCCAATATTACAAAAAGTCTAGGAAGGGCTACTTCTCATAATGTAATATGGTTAAGTCAACCCAAAACCTTTCATAAGTGCTTCCTTTATAAAAGTATGTGTCCCAACAAGGGTTGGTCAAACACATAGTTTTATTGAGTCTTGCCCTTAATCTGGTAACGGAAGGCTTGGTCTGAATTATTATGTTATTGAAGGATTTTAGTCCTTTATGCGTAGTTTATCATTATCACATGCTTGTTAATATTAAGTGATGCTTGTTTTAGTGATTAACCATGTTCTGAAAATGTTTACGCATAGTCCGGTTTTCATTTTATTCCATCTTTTCATGCTTGTTCATTTTATTAACTATGTGATCATGACAACACATACATAATAAATAAACCATGCAATCAGACAGAAATAAAATAAGATGGTATAATCATGAGCTTCTATTGGCTATCTTATCTAGCGGTTTTGATAAAATAACCATGGCCTAGGGAAAACACATTGAACATGTTGGTTCGTGTTTTGTAGCTCCCACATGTCCACCTTTGTATCTTCTTGCGTTGGGTTCGCCTCGGATTCAGGATTTGAACCCTCTCCTCTAGCTTCAGAGATCCTCCATTACATGGGATTACATTAAATAAACCATGGGCACCCATGCCCTACATTTTATTGGAAGAAGGCTCGCAGGACAACAAATTTAAAATTAAATAAATTTAAATGAAACCATACACATACAAAGGGTCTTTGGTCTAGCTCATGATCATCCATAGCATGCACCAACATTTACGCATATTTAGAATTAAAATTATTTTATTTTTTCCTTCATTTAAGATATGATGTACTCGAATTCAATTAATTATGGTCTTACAATTAATCAACTCTTTATCTTAGATTCCTTTCTGAATTTCCTCGAGATTCATCTCATCCATATTCCTTGTACGGGTCTTTGTACTTTGGAGGAAACCTGATGAAATACCATTTCTAGAAAGTACACGGTGTGTAGTTTATAATTACATGGCTTGTATTTCTTTTCACCTTTTATCCAAAGTACACGCCTGGGGCTTTGGCATGTTTTCTGTACTTTGGAAATTTTGGAGTACACGGCGTGTAGATGAATCATACACGGCGTGTACTTACTTGTTACATAGCAACAGGCTTGGCAATACCATGTATGCAGAACAGAGCTTCTCCATGTACACAGTTTCACCTGGACCGGATCGGACTACACGGCATGTTGTTCCAACATACACGCCATATATTCCAGTTCCCAAGCACTGTTCAATTCTGGTCAACACGGCGTGATTAATACATAGGCATAATCAATTCACACGACGTGGATTAGCGGACCAGTGCCGTTTCATTGAAACTAAGTACACCGCGTGTAATTTTAATTACATGTCGTGTAATCCCGTGTTGTACAGACAGAAAGAGAGACTCCTTCTGATGAATTCAACATTTTTATTTTAATCAAAATTAAAATTAAAAAGACGTTTCTGTGATATGAATCAAGATATTAAGGAGGAATAATAGATCTCATTTATTCAACATAATAGAATGATATATTTCGAATTGAATCAATTATAAATACGTAAATTATCAAAAAAAATAAAAAACTATAATAAATGTTGTAACCTAGTGCTCTGATACCATTTGAAGGTTTTGGGCATAGCGGAAGCGCGTGGGTGTATGTGCCCACTTGGCTTTTTATCCTTAACAATGATCAATCCAGCATCAATATGATGATAAACGCAGGTCTCCATGGATCGAATCACAGAAAAATACAATGAAGAAGGTTTGTCCTGGAACCACAATGTTGGATCGTAACAGGTTGATTATAATTAATTTAATTAATTGAAAAGAAACACCTTTTAGGTGCTATTTCATAATTTATGTTCTTGATCAAGTTACAATGTGATTTGTCATTGCGTCGTAAAAGCCAATTGTAGACTTCCTCTAGCGGTGATCCACACGTGTACCTCATATCTCGAGATGTCGCCAAAGGAATCTCTGGGTGCTAGCGTGGAGAAACCTTTTCTTGCGTTGTCCACCTTATATCGTCTTGATCTGATGGAAGAGGATCTCTCTTGGTCTTAATAGCCTTCTTGGAGGAATAGGTTTCCTTCGGGCTTGAAAGAATTCTCCAGAATTGTTGTGTGTGGGTCGGAAATAGTTGGGGTTGTGAGGATATTTATAATCAGGATTGAGTTTGTAGAGTTATGACAATAAATTAATGCGTTACACATTTTATTTATTTCATTGACTCTTATTTAAAACCCCCATGTCAAAAAATCAATTCCTTGACATGCGCCCACGCTGATTATAATAAATATCATTTAAAACAATATTATATCCTCAAAATCCTGACTGGAAAAACTAAACGGCGTGTATTAACAAATACACGGCGTGTACATGTTTTTCATTGAAAACTTCACGGCGTGTACATTCAATGTATAGGGTGTGTATATCTTGTTTTCATTTTTTCTTTTCCTTTCCAAAATGAAAAACTACACGACGTGTATATTTAATATTACACGGCCTGTACTTTTCCAAAATAAAACTACACAGTGTGTAATCAATGATACAACGTGTGCACTTGTTTTATTCTTCTTCCAACATTAAAATTATTTAGGCTTCCTTGATTAATTATTAAACCACGTACGGGAATAATATTTATTCTACTTGAGATACTTGAATACACTTAGTGTGTCACCCTTTAGGCCTCTTTCTCGTTGGCATTAGGCGTACAAGCCTAAATTCCAAGATTACTTTATAGCAACGGGTCAAGGCACCCAAGAGAAATAATTTGATGCCGCATTGATGTATCACTTTATAAGAATGCTTACTGTATAATTTAATCCCTTTGTCTTGATATCTCATCAAGCAGGTTTCATGGAAGTCTCATAAACCTATATGCTTGATCCGTCGTTCTTGGAATACCTGAAATAAACTCGTCGTTCACACCATAGCCATGGAATTTAATGTTACAGTTCTATTTCAATCAAAGGGCTGAGATATCAACTTCAATAAATTGGAGAGACAAATCCTTCCTCGACTTATCCATTAACAACATGTCACTCGTGACACACCCAATGAACACTAATTCCTACCAACTGTCTGTGTGAGGGATTTCATCAGTAAATCTAAATGCACGAGTCATGACATGAGTTAATGATAATCTTCCAATCTAAGGAACATTACACACACTCGTAGATAGCAATGTTTGATGACACCAAGACATGAGGAATTTCTACTGGCGGGACTATTCTCATAATCTCCCATATTGGAGATTACCAAGTGCGAACGCCATGAGAGAGAGTCTTGTCTTCTTACGAGTAATCCCACATAACGGAATGTATACTATGTGTCCTATCATAGTATTCCATCCAACCGAAGAACTTTATTTAAGAATATTGTTATAGAATTTCAAGGTTCTCATCATAGAGGGGATCTTCCATGACCATATCAATGCAACAAATATTCCAGGACATTATTATATTATAGTCATGCAGAACAATGAATAATATATATAATAAGTGAACATTTATGTAATCAACGTACAAAACAGTTGGTTCTTTATGACACCAACCCTTACAGTTCCTTCACATAATCCATCCCATTCACAATACTTCCTTCACATTATCAATAAGGTGATCATGTAATGTACACACTATACCATAGTGTCCCATAAGTCATTCATTTGGATTTACCTAGGGGAATACCCTTGCAATCATGTGTCTTTGTACCCAGATAAGTTATCACTTCAGTGCTCCCATGAGTATTCCATTAGTCGAGAAGTCTGTTTTTTAGGTTAATGTGGATATATTTATAGGTCACATCTCCCCAAATATTCATTTCCATGTACGACATGTATATTTCATATATGTTTTGGAGTTGGGAGAGGAAGTATCTCATAATACAATTCGAATGATTCGATCATTGTTTATCCATTCAGTCTCATTAGAAACAATGACTATGAGAACATCTCATCATATCCATATTTATTAGTCCATTGGGGTTTTAAGGGGATTTCTTATCACTGTTTCCACATATAAAATAGACATTAAATTATTATGATGAAAACTATGGTATTCATTATGATATTATAATTCCTACATTAGGCCATTCTTGAGACTTAGTTGTCTTTTTAAGGGGGGATCCATGAGATTAGGGAGACTTGTCAAAGAAAATTTTAGAGAAAAATACATCATGGACAAGGACCTCAGTGTGATTGATGTGGATCAATGGGTGTGTATGAAACCTTAAAATAAAATATATTGACCACATAAGCCTCTAACTGTCTCACAATTAATTAAATTATTTTACAAGGAGATTTGGAATTTACCTATTAGTTTTTTATCAAGGTGTCACATGATTAGTTAAGGATCTCATATCATTGTGAAATTATTGACAGAAACAATCATTTGGTTTGTATGTGTTGAACATTATATTAAATTTAATATTTTTATGGGATTCCAAAAGATCGTGATGATACGTTTGTGAATCATTCCATGATCAGCTCACCGATTGAGAAGGTAGTCATGTGATCATGGATTCCTTTTTTAGGGTCTTCATGATATCAAACTGACTTATCAGAGAGATTTTGTGAGATTAATAGAGAATTCCAAAGGACATATTCTTGATTGATACTAATCATAGAATGTGAATAACCCTTCTAGATGAAATATACTGACTGCATGAAGGTAAATTTTTTCTCATATTTCATTACTTTATTACACAAGGGGAATAAGGGGATTTCCTGAAATTCATCTCCTATGATATCCCATGAATAGGGAACCTAATATAGAAAACTTCATATGACCATAAATGATTTTGTGGAAACCTTTAAAAGAATAAGAGGTCTCTTCAAAGTGGATTCTTAGGATCATGATCAGATCATGTGAAGCGCATGATCCTAGGTGATATGATCACTTTCCCTAATTTGGGTTATGTGATTCACATCATTCGGCATCCTGGAACTCATATATCCATTCTACACCTTCCATTATTTTTTAGAGAATATAATACCCATTATTTAGGTATTTATTCAATTATATATTTTTCGATTCTCATTTGGTGGGAATCAACAACCCCCAAATTGTGTAGTCTATAGGGACAAGGTCTCAGTGCTGAGGAATATAATTGACCACCTGAGTCACTAAGGATTCCTTTGATTAGTTTCCTAGGTGATGGTTTGTCTTCTAGGTGACCATTGTTATCCCTAGTGACATCGTATAAAAAGTTGAGTGAGGGGTGGATATTTCAACCGGTGGATTTGAACTCAAGTGCTCTTGTGATTTCTGTCGACATCTAACTACTTTGCAGGGCCTCACTACAAGATCTATTAACAATGATCTAACTGCAAGATCAATTTTTCAATACCTTTGTTTCATTAGTACATGTTAAAATAAACCACGAATCAAATCATAGTAATTTTCATGGAACTCGTCCCATGTCCCCATCTATATGGATTTCTTATTGGATTGGCAGGACCCACTGCCTTGGTCTCGTGGTTTTTCTATTTTTATTTGAATCGTGTGGCCTTCTATGGTCACAAAATCACAAACCCTTCAACAGTTCATTTGATCGAGAGATGCTTCATGGATCATGGGACTCATGAGACCTAGTCATTCGATAATATATCCTCTAGTGTTTCTTGTGATTCAAATCATGTTTTCTTTAATGGGAACCTCTTTTTGTATAGCTTCTTACCCATCTAATGTGAGGTTATTGTTATTGAACATATGGCTTCAAGAACTAATATATCAGAAAAATGAATAATTAAGAGGTATCTAATTGTATGGAATCAATGTTTTGGCCCCTGGAAATATGTTTTCTCAAAATAAACATTTTGAAGGGGCTTCTCCCACCTCAGCATCATAACTATCCTATATCATACTTGTTTCTTTTTTATGTTTTTTCATTATTGGATTATGTTTTCATTCCCTCACATAATTATAGTATTTAATTTTTCTAGATGAAATATTCTCTATACTATATTCAAATGAAGATTTATGAAGGTAGTTTACAGGTAATAGCATGGTTCCATAGGATTTCCAAGTTATTGGTGAACATTGCTCGTGGTCCAAATGGATATGAAATTTCCTACCAGCAAAATGTTCAATGTTATTTGATCATATTCATAACGTCCTTGAATAATCAAAGATAAATCTAGAGATACAAATGGTACTAAATACATGATGATAATTTTCTTGATGAATTGGTATGTCTATTCTTGGTGAGTTTGAGAAGATCGAAATTTCCTAACTACAAACACATTGTTCACCTTTATGAGGCTGCATGGATTTCCAATTTCATTATATATCATCAGTAGGAACATATCAAAGCAGCTGTTATCTATTGGTTTCCTAGAACTAAATCCTTAAATATATCCCATGGTGTGGTTGGGAACTTCCTTTTGGATATTTACTGGTTGGGAAGAATACCCCTTCATAGGGAGATGTTTGACGAATTTCATTCTACTGTGGATGTTTTTGATGACCCCACATAGACTATAACCATAAAGAGTGGAATTCTCACCATAATGAAGGAGATGTTATGAGAGGAGCTAGGCCTATTCTCATTCAATTCATATAATTATTTGGTCAATATCTTCCTCTTATATAGAGTGTCTTTTACATTAATTATATACCCACATTAATGCCCTTCCAAACAAGTTTGAAATAGAAGGGAATCTTATAGGTCCACTATTGAAGTTGGGAAATATGACCCCTAAGGATACTAGGTGAGATCAGAGGTATCGCTAAGTCATTTACGTGTGGGTATTTGAGCAATGTTTTCAAATGGATTAATTTTCCCAACTAGGGAATAACACCTTGGAATTCATGTGGCCACACTAGGGATAACAACTTCATTAGTAGAAGGGTGGGATCATAATCTCATAATGCTAACTCTAATGCACCTTTATTATCTCCTGGGGAATATTCAACAAAGAAACATAACTGAAAGGATTGGAGGCCCCTGCCAGTCATTATTTTGATGGTTTGAAGAGTGTCTCTTATGTTACAAACATCACAGCACTACTAGGATCCCTGAAGCATCATTCTATACCAGGTTATTGAATGTATCCTGTATTGAGTTAATTAAACTTTTTCCCAGTGTAGTTATTTTCATGATTATCTAGAAGGACTGTTTCAACATCATTCCTTTTCCATATCTAGTAGGGCTACATATAGATAACAAGAGTGTATCACTCAATCAAAGGTTGTATAAAACATCTCTTCATGATTGGGTTTTTTCATACCATGTAGATGAGATGATTATTTTTGATCCATAAACCCCCCATATAGCTTCTCTCTCCAATTAGGATGCATTCAAAGTGTTTATCATCTTCCTTTAGTTAGTGTACCAGGAGAATGACATTCTACGATTATCTACCAAATCTATCTTTTGTTGGAACATGGATACAAAAATGACGAGAATATACTTCTGTATATTGGAACCCCTTTATTCCTATATTATTATTATTACTAGGCATTGGTGGAAGCCTACCTAGGTGGTGTAATATATATATTGGTTCATTATGTGGAAAAACCATGTTATACTCCAAACCCCTTATATTTAGCAGAAATGATGTGGATTCTAGACTTGGGCGAGCATCATAGGAAGCATTCTGGTCATATTAATGTACATCCCATTAGTTGGAAATTATTTTTTTAAGGAAAATTAACTTTCAATATCAGAGATGAATGAATTATAAATTGGAGGATATATTATTAGGACTACTTTACATGATTCTTCATCGATTAGCTCAATAATTTCACCTTCCAATGTACCTACCGAAGTGATTGTGGATAACCCAGCAATATGAATGTTGATTGGGAAGAAAATCCATAACTTTATAATAAATAATTATTTGTAAATGATTAATTTCAAATAGGAACATATTTACTATCTATTTCGTGATTTGGGGGTCGGTAGATTCAATTATCAACTATTGTATGAGATCATGCGACAAATTATCCTAAATAAAAAACTATTGGCCAGCAGATAAGGGGACTTATGTGGCCTATATGGTGGGACTCCTCTAGTAATATTAACCAAGAAATCATCATAGGTTATGGAATATAGATTTAATTTAATCTCTAAGATGCATGCCTATATGGATGTCTTAACTACACAAATATCAGAATCATATGAGATCACAACTTTCTCAAAGTATGATATATTATCATCATCATCACTAGTAGAAAATATCCAACAAATAGTTTAGTTGGTTCCCTCTTTTATCAATACTCTTCCCCGTAGGGAAGAAGTAGATGAATCTGGGAAGATGACACGTTAGTAAAAATTCGACGCTTCTCATCAGACTCTAGTCGAATTGAAAACGTAGCCGATTGAATTTTATTGAATTCCAATAAAAAATGTTTTCCTTTTTTATGGAATCCTTGGAGATGATCTAGATTATGTAGTTTACTCCATTTTTTTCCAATTTGTCAACGAATACATATTTTGAACATTACATATCATTTTCCTGTACTATTTCATCCATGATGTGCATTTCATCTCATTAATATGATATCATACCGATCATCAATGGTTCCAATCCTTGGAATAAAATCAATTAAACCCAAATTACTTCATTTGAATTAATGTATCATAAAATATTTTACCTAGAGAACTTCTCATGAATTCCTACCGACATGAGATTCCTCCTTGATGTATCTTCTCTAGTCATCCTAGAATCACATTATTTGATGAAGGATAATTTAGGTAAATTAGTTCATATAGGAAGAATGCTCTAATTTTTTCCTATGATAATGGACTTATCTAGCAAAGATTGTTTTTTCCAAGGACTAGTAACCATCCCTAAAATCTCTATATCTGGTTCTTTTATATTTCCCTAAATTTTCCCAATGTTTCGTATAAGGAATTCTTAGCGGGCGTGGACTCAGATTATGGTCTTCCCACCCTATTATATGTTATTTAAATAACATGTTTTATGCCTCTTCTTTTTATAAATTCTCAAAATTTCCTAGATTACACAATTTGTGTATTCAGTAATGAAATACTCGACATTTTCCTAGGGTCACTTTTTAGTTTTTCAACATGGATAGAATTATGCCTCTTTTAGTTCACTATTATGTGGTCTTGAAAACTAGACAAAATTATGCCACTTTTAATTCACAGTTATATGGTCTTGAAAACTAGACTATTGATGTGCTAATGTTTGGGGTCTCCTAGCTTGGACCATCTTTTTCTCTAGTTTAATTTCTTCTAGATCAAAAATTATATTGTTTTATTTTAGTGTCTTTTAGATTAGACAATTTTTTTAATTTAAGTTATTTTATCATGGAATATATATTGATTTCATTTATTACATTATAACATTGATCATTTATTGCAATTACTTAGGTTAATTAACCTTAAACCATCTACTATTGTACTTTGGGGACTTTTATCATGGACCATCGATTTTGGTAGTTTTGGGTCTTTTATCTGAGGCTTCTTATTTTTTTCTTTTAGATATGACCATCTATTTATGTAGTTTTGTTTCTTTTAGATCAGACTATCTCTTGGTGTATTTTATGAAAATTTATCTAGAAAAATTTGGTATTTATATCGAGTTCTAGGAACATGAAACCTTCTTTGGATTCAAAAGAATAAGTTTCCATGAAGGATTTTGAAACCCTAAATTCATTGATGATATTCTAAATAATCAACTTTCATGAATGATTATGGAACCATGTAATCTTTTAGATATCATATTGTATTATTATCAATGATGGTTTATATTACCATTAATCCTCAATGAGATTCTGTTTTGTGTGTGTAGAAATATGATGGTTGCAAAGTCCACATGGATATTTTAGATATGTGTTGTTTAATTATTGTTTCATTGACCTATAATCGAAGAAATATGGAATGGGGAAGGCCACGACCCATACCATGGGGCCAATGCCACAACTACCCCATGTCCACCTTCTATAGGATGGGGGATGGAATCTATTACCAAAAAGCATATCACCAAAAAGGGAAGGAATTGGTTTTAATCCTATACACACACACATAATACAAACATCAGAAATTAAAGCTGAATGTAGGATACCGAAAAAAGTATGTCACACAATGAAGAACCCACACATGTAAAGGTGCAACTGAAAGAAAAGAGGAGCCAGAATACAAACCCAACAGAAAAGGAATGTATAATAAAAAGGAAATACAATATTTAGAGGTCATCCACGATGGATCCTACCTAATGGGTAGGTACATATCACTGTCAGATGTTGCTAAAGCGTACTAGGTATGTAGATCCACCTTCAAACACCACATGGCCCTAGATCTCAAAGATCCCAGTCAGAGTTGGTTGTTATCTGCATAAGACACAATAGGTGCGGGCGAAGCCCGTGCAGGAGTGAGCATAATAATACACTATGGGGACTCTAAAACCAACTCTATTACAAAATAATTCCACAAAGTAAAACACTAAATAACTCACAAAGAAAAGAGTCACTAGAGTCAGTTCGACATAGGTATAACATGATGTGATGATAGAAATACCAACGGTTCCAAACATTGAACATCAATTACTAAAAAGTCACACATCCTCGATTAGTCCTTTAGGCTAGCTATGTCACCTATACATATTCAGTAGCTGAATCACAAAGTATCACAAATAAATGAGTTGCGAAGCCTTACTAGGTAGCTGAGTCATGGAGTCTCGCTGGTAGTTGAGTCATAGAGTCTCCATAGGTAGTTCTGTCCTGAATTCTATTTGATTGCTGAGTCATTGAGTCTTGATGGGGTTTTGATTCATGAAGCCTCAATGATAGCTAAGTCATAGAGTCTCACTGGGTAGATGAGACATGAAGTCTCACTAATAGCAAAGTCATGGAGTCGTACAGGGTAGTTGTGTCTCGAATCCTCACTGGGGAAACATCCATGAATTATTATATAGATGATTTCATAAGGAAACCCCCATTTTGTGCATCCAAACACCATATAATGGAAATTAATTAGATGTATGGTCTAGATGATATATACATTTTTTAAATAGGGGAAGGTTGCATCTTCTCCCTGTCTGACTGGTTCGGACCGACCCGAGCAACCTCACTCAAGCTCCCGCATGACCTGATCTTGTCTATCTGGACCATTTTCCTAGACCATTGGGACTTACTGGACACGTTTGAGGATGGTCATGGGTCTAATATTCTTGGTCACCATGTGACCCGAAATTTAACTGGCATGGTCTACACTGGCGGGCATGTCTATTTTCTTAGCATGGGCCACCACGTGGCCCAACATTATCCCGTCGGCCCGTTCTGATAAAAAAGACTAGATTGAAAATTTAGCAGGGCCTCTTGAGTAGCCCAGTCTTCTAGCGCAGCTCGGCCTAGTGGGCCGACCATTCTAGTTTGGGTGTACGTGTACAGACACTCAGTCACCCCGTTGACATCATGCGTCCTGTAGGGAGTGGGTTTCTCCACTAAAGCGGTGCCCGGCTAGCACTGTGTCCAGCCAGCTGCCACAACCTACCCCTTATCTGTGGTGCACACCAAGCACGCCACCTCCACCAGTGCCACCAGCAAGATCCAGCTGCACATCCTACATGTGGCACCTAGGGTGGCACCGCCTCCTACCTAGGACCACCACCAAGCTGAGTGTACATTTTTCGATCCACCAGGTTCACTCCAGTGGACCGATCATAGATCTGTATGTTCCTTCAGGCCTCTTGGGTCGCCTCCATTAGTAAAAAATCCTCAGATTAACCTTTCCTCCATTTTAAGGATGTGGCTATGCAGAACACACAAGAAAAGGGGCTCAGGCCTTGTTTCTTTCACCCCGCACCCTCCATGTTAGATGTTTGAAAACATAGGGGAGGCTGGGGATCATAGTTCCACAAACAAAAATTTAATCCAGGAATAGAATCCCCTATAATAATACCTTACATGAAGAACACATGATCTGTCGATCATCTTGTTCATGGTTTATTTCATAATCATTTCTTTTGGAATGATGGATGGGAAAATAAAATCCTCAAAGACCCCTACTTGTATCGATGATTTGTCGCTGATGAGGGATGAAGCATTGATCCATCATCTGCCCTTAATATGATAACATTCATCTTCATTATTCATCTCTCAAATCTATCCCACCAGCATTCATTGATCCCCAATTAGATGGCATTTGTCGATGGTGTTCATCGATGGATAGAGAGAGTGTGAGAGGTTCCATGTTCATCAGTGAATTTCCCCGTGTCATTTCCTAACTCTGGAACATTGCATAATAAAAAGGATGGATATGTAGAGTGCATCACCACGTTGTCTCATTAATGAGTTTCATTAATGATTTGGTATTTCCTCCTCCTTTCACCGTAGTGTTGACTGGTTGTTGCATCATAGCAGAAATAGTTTGAAAAAAAATATTTTATTTTATTTTATTTTATTTTAATTCTTTTTTCTAAAAGTTTGAAATTTATCATTTTCAGTCGACTCGTTCCGGTCGAGGTTAGGCACTTTATAAGAGAATATATGCGTTCTGAATTTAACGATGCCCTCATATTTTTGTTCTGGGAACTAGTTCAAAAGTTATAAAACCCCACTCACATGATAACATAACATACCTTAAAAAAAGGTCTAAAATATGATCCGGCCTATTTGTGCCTCAAAATCACATGCTATCTCCGAGCCTATTTTTGAAGAAGTTTCATGTAATTGAAAAACGATATATGTTAAATCATGTTCATTATAGGGATGATATATGTAGGATGACCCAGAACTCTCTATGGAATTGAGTTCTACCAATGTGTTAGAAAGGGTAATGAGAATTATAGATCCTTAATTGTAAGGAAGGGATGCATCTATTTAGATGTTTTAAAACCTTATTCATGGTCCTATAGGGAAAATATCCATGTTCATGTAATGGTGTCCCCACTCATTCAAAGGGATATGGATGATTTGGGAGGGCTCATACATCTGGATGATGAAGTGGAATTGGGAACAAATAATATAAACAGATTGTTCTAGAACTCAAGGTAAATTTATCTTGTAGATGAATGTTATGGGATATACTCTATGATGTTTCGAGTCACATTTCATGGTCCAAAAAAATGACCATGAATTTATTGTTTCATTTCTTCGATGAGAAATTGTATGATACAAGGTGATGTAACATCTAGGGTGTCTAATACACTTGCGTAGTCTACTTATGGGTATTGTAAATCCTGGTTTAGGAATAACTGAGTTATGTAAAATTTGAAACTGATGGGAATAGGTAAACCATTAATAATGGTGAAATCCAATATTACATGCTTTCATGACAATAACTCTTAGATTTGGGGGGGGGGGGTTATGGGACTAATCATCCCATATGCACAAGATATTTGGTAGCGATCGATTCTCTAAATAATAATAGCATGTTCCTTTTGAGAACATAAAATCCATGTTACCAGTTTGTTACATGGATGAACCAATAGAATGGGAGATTGAGTTCCATGGGGTTTTATAAAAAGGATTCCAACTCAAGGAACTAGTTTGGTCAACTCATAATTCAAAGTCACAATGTCTCTATGAAAATAGTTGGATTTTTGAAGAGTTTTAGTACCCTAAAAGTTGTGTCAACACCTTGTGAAAATGTATACATTGAAAGGAGAAATGAAAAATAATTACTATAGCATTTTCTTGGACCAGGGGGGTCCATCATGAATGGATTGGAATTTACAATGACTACAAAGTGGGTCATATGAGTTTTATTTATTTTTATATACGCTCTAACTGTATGAATATTTTTGTGAGTGGAGAATTGAATTTTTCTCATACCTACCTTTGATGGTTCTCAAAATTATGTGTCTTATGTCTCATTCACTATATTTTTATGGTTTTTTTATTTGTATAAAAACATTCTTATGATTTTGTCCTATTACATTGACCAAGAAAAAAAAAATTTATGTTCATGATGCCCAAGGACCCAGTATAAATGGAATGTTACATAGAATCCTAATTAGGATACCCAATGCCAATAATACCCCATCATACTTTTGATTGGTAGATTACCATGCTAGCTCAAGGTTATTAGACCATGAGTAATGATGCCATAAAATTATGTTAGGGATAACCCAAAACGCCCTAAGTTTATATGTTTAGCATGGTGATGTTAGGCTCATAAGGATCAAAAATCCCTTCTAGTAAGGCCAAGATTCCTATGGTTGTTAGTTTAAATCACATATGAATCACTAGCAAGGTCAACCAAAAATATCTCATTTATATTCTAAGTGTTGTAAAATGTGTGCTAAAAACCGAGGTTCTCAAGACATGATGTGTGATTTATGGGTTGAGGGACATAAAATATGATGGATTCACCCCATAAACTAGTTATCTTGGGTAGGTTCTTGTGTACCTTTAATAAGGAATGATTATTGGTGATGAACATTGAATTTTAACGTCATATAGTTTGGGTGTATGTTTCATCTAGTTTAATGTCATACAATAAGGATAATTTCATTGGAGATTAACGTCATGTTGTAAGTACTTTTCCCTTATATTTTTATATCTAGTGATATGGATGTGGGAACTGATGTGAAATTGTGAAAGATATCCTTGGGGACAATGCTCACTGGTATGTGGAATTTAGATATAAGGAATACCTTTTATCCATTCATAGGATTATTGATGGGTATCCATTTGATTGATCACATCTTTCAAAAATTTATCTTTTGTGCAATAAGTTTGTGCAGATATCTCATTCATGCATAGGTATAACATGCTTATATCAAATGGATGTCATTAAATAGATGTATATTATTGTTTTATGGATTTTTTTCCTGGGATTACCTTTTAATATTATATGGGTAGGAATCAATCTATAATCATCTCTTTGAAAGTGAACCCCCTTAAGAGATATGACTCGTATGTAGGGGAGAGGGGTGACTAACATTAATAAATTAGTTCTCTACAAGTGATACATATCCGAAAATATGAGGGATAAAGGATACAATGTCATAATTACTATTTGAAAATGGGTATGATGAATAGATGTATAACATCATGTGTATCAGAATATTCTTGATTATTTGGGTCATGGATGGTGAAAATTGTAAACAAGAATATATTAGTTAGTTGGAGTGGCAAACCGTGATTATAGAAAACATTTTCAATGGTAGAATTCTATAATTTTCTACGTGTTTAGGAAAATAAATCCTAGATTTAAGGGGGTACTTCCTTGGATAGAAGGATCTATTTTGATGAACCATGCACTTTTCCCTATTTGATATACGGATGATCCAGAAGGTATGAATCCCAAGGTCCATGTGACTCCAAGATAAGTATATCGACTTAAGGACATTGAATTGAAAACTCATACATGCAAGATAAAAAGTTGTTTTATGGAAAATATTATATTAAATAAGGGTTCATAACCATAAAATATATGTCAGCATGTCATGAACATATTTCAAGGTGATGGAATAAAACATATGATATTTGGGTATACAACCATAGAGGGGATGATCAAGTCATTGTGAATACATCATTTAATATAGTTTAACATTATATGACTAAGACATGGTCATGTAGTTTTACATTTTGAGAATAGAAAATGGTTTACAATCTGAGATATGTGTCAACTGTTTCTGCTAAAGTGGATTTCCATGTTCTATAACATCTCATGAGCCTTGATTAGTGTGAGAAACAAGGGACAACTTAGAGGTCTATTGTGTTTCATGTGAGTACATTATGGGGAATACATAAGGAATTACACAACTTGATTTGGACTACGACCTCTACACTGATCTGAATCTTATGGAGGAAAAGGATTTACAGTGATAGAAATTTGTGGTTGGGACCAAAATGGAGGATATGGATGTCACTATGTATCATGTGATGGAATGAATCGAGCCACACATATTTATTATACAACAAACTCTCCACAAAAATCTGATTCATATTTTAAGAGTGGGATTTACACTATTGATGATTTTGGTTGAACCCAAGATTGGAGGTTATGGTGTCACTGCATATCTTTTGATGGAAAGAATCAAGACATGTATAGTTCTTGTATGAGGAACTCTCCAAGAATGTGAGACCCCTATATAGTGTGGGGATATTTCCCCATTTATGATTATGGTTGGGAGAAAGATTGAAGATCTGGGTATCAGTATGTACCATATGATGGAAAAAATCATGCCACACATATTTCTTGAATGTGATACTCTCCATATATGTCTGGACCATATGGAACCAGGGTATACTTTTTCTATTCTTCATTGAATCTTGGACTAGGATTGGATATAATGATGTCACAACATATCCTATTAAGGGGAGAATCATGAAAAAAAATTATTTAATGGGAAACTCTCTATATATGTATGACCCATACATAGAGTGTGGGAATTTTTCCCATTGATTATTGAGAATAGGCCTCGGATTGGAGATATGATAATCACTATGTATTCTATGATGGTGGGAATCAATCAACACAAATCTATTGACTGAAATTTTGGTGAGAGACCAACACCAAGGATAGTGTCCCTCTATGGTGAGGTCCATAGTGATGTATAGTTTTATTCCATGCAATAGGAATAAACTATGTTGTTTAATGCCACGTGGTAAGGATGTGTGCGGGTCCATTTAAAGACTTTTGTCTAGGACCATGATATCAAATCCATGAACTAATATTCCATGATTATGTGGGTAATCCCTTACTAATACTCCTAAACCCATTTTTTCAATGATATGTTTGAGAAACATGGAATGGAAAAGGTTCCATTCATGAAATATAGTTGATAAAAATAAAAGACATGGAATTTCAATTAAATAGTGGATGGGAAATGTTATAGGATCTAGGGATATCTATGTACCTCAATAGGATGATAATTATGGTGTTCATTGTTTTGGGTAATTTTTAACATCAAATGAGTGGTATGAAAGGCATGAAATTTATAATTATGCAATGAGGAAGAAGGTTACCTCACCTGAAAAAGAATTTATTTTTTCTCATTCAGATTCTGAGATCCAAAATCTATTCTCTGTGAATTAATGTGTGATGTTAGACCTTTTTAGGGAAGGCTTGTGTGATCTAATTCTGATTTAATATGAGGTTTTTTCATGTATGCTACCATTTCTCATAGAGTTGCTCCAAATATTTTATCTAATTTTACGATTACATAAAATCTGAGTGTTTTCCATTGATAGCTTTTCTATGTGAGAGAAATTGGTCTTCTATAGGAAACACCAATTTGGTTCCATACACCAATTAATATGGAATCTCTTTCATGGAAAATCACTTGGTGGTATTGTAGGCCCATAATACATGAAGGATCTTATCCATCTAGGATTTCTTATTGTTTTCTCCATAATATGAAGAATATTCAACATTGTATTATTGAACACCTCTATTTTTTCATTTTCTACTGCATGGTAATTGGGTGAATTGTCAGACACAATGTTGTACTCCTAGAATAATTTCATCAATTCGGTAGAATAGAAGTTGGTGTAGTTTTCTATTAATACTGTGTGAGGAAATTTGAACCGGGTGATGATATTTGAATTTATCAAGGTAATGGTATTCATAATAATTAATACCTTGAGGGTTATTTCCTCAACCCATTTGGAAAATAATTCAGTACCAGTAAGGATGCACATAAACTATTTACTTATGGCTGGGGGCTATGGCCCACAACATTCATCCCCTATACAGAAAATGACCATTCATATTTAGTTGAATGTTTCAATTTTGTGGGTTAATATATGATGTTATCATGAATCTAGAATGAATGAAATTTCGTTGTGAATTCTAAATAGTCTTGTATAATAATTTTTCTAGTAGTAACCAGGCCTCATAAATTAATCGGAGAGTGTAGTCCCAAACTGATGAGGGACTTAGAAGAATGCATGGATTTCTTCCATTACGATGTAAATCCATCTTTCTCCATTGAATAAGAGGATAATTCCATCAAATCCTCTTTTTTATTGGTCTTTTTGTTCTTTTGACCCATCACGACGGGTAAAGTTTTCTGATCTGATTTGTTTATGTTCCATATTCCCTTGATCTAATGGTAGAGTTTCATTTTGGATATAATCAATAATTGGATCCATCCATCCAAGGGTGGGTATCAGTTCATAAAACCCTGAGTATGGGTTGAAAAAATCGATTTCTTCCATGTCACAAATTATGACCAATGAGAGAATCATTCACTACATGATGCTGAAGATCACTTCATCTTGATTAGGGTCAGCTAGGATCGTGACTAAATTATCCATCATGTCGGCATGAGCATTTTGTGATGGTGGTACATTATTCAATATAAGCTCAAAAGGTGACACTTCCATTAGTCCCCTGATGGATATAATGAGATTGGAATATTATTCCTTCTTGATGGCATACCTGTCCCAGATTTTTTGGATCACTATCTTTGGATCCCCTTTGGTATTTGGTTAGGATATTTTCAACTATTTGGATAGTTCCAAGCTATCTAGGAGGTCCTCATATTGTTCCACAACATTAGAATAGACTTAAATAAGTGAGAAGGGGTGGGGGAAAATTTATTTATTTGGAGAAACAAATATAATCCCTAGACCAACCAGTTTGTGGTTTGGGTTTCCTGCCGCTTTCCAATAGGAATATTTGATGTCCCATCTATATATATTTACCATTTTGGGGAGTGTCATGGGAATAGAAAACACCTTCGTCTAGATATTTGGTATCCAGTGCTATGGTTTTCAGGGTGGTATGTTCTATAAGGAAGTCATTCAAGGCCATCCCCATAATTTCCTTCTACAACATGTACTAGATATCATATTTTTTTAGAATAATCACCCATCAGTACAAACTCCCAATCTACATAGTGTGTCAAAGGATGTACTTGAGTGGGTAAATATGAGATATCATGTTATATCCATGATGCTGCAAGTAATGTCTCAACATTTTCACTATAAAGATGTGTGTGAGGTAATTCTTCTTAAAATTGAACTATTGGGTCTTAGAACCTAGCATAGTTCGACGTTGGTAGTAGGGACTATTTTCTATCCCTGAGACATTTTTTGTACATGTAGATAAGTGGGTTATTTTTTCATGGTGTCCAAAAATAAAATATGTATAATTCATTATACCAATGTTATCAGGGATGGTGGGTGAAGAATATACAGTTTGAGATTCTCCAAGGCATCATTTCATCCCTCATCCCATTTGTAGGTGACTCACATACTCATTAACTTGGGTAAGGCAAGATATTTTTCAACCATGTTAACTATGAAACACTTGATTTAATGGATATTCCCGTGGATCCCTCTAATTTCATTAAAAATATTAGGAGGTAAAATTGATAGGATCCCATTAGTGTTTTCTGGGTCTACCTCAATTCCTAGATTGCATACCACAAAAGCAATAGATTTCCTTGAAATTCCCCAAATATAAAACCTTTCCATATTCAACATCGATCTATGTTGTGAGAAAATGTTGAATATTGTTTGAGGATCCATGAAATGATCACATCACTTCAAATATTTGACCACCGGGTCATCAACCTCGAATTATATTCTTCTACCAAGGAAGGATTTAAAGATATTATTCATTGAAAATTGGTATGTATTGAAATCAATTTTTTCCAAAGGGATTGAACTAGTAGAAAGATATCCATTTGGTTTCTCAAAATGAGGTGTAATACTCATATTCTTGAGCCATCATTACTTGATTTTACCAGGAATATCAATCCCTAAGGGAACGTTCTTGGAAGGTAGATATTTTTTTCGATCAAAAGTCCTCTAATTAAAAATGGGAAGTCATATTTTGGGGGTAGTGTTGATTATAGTCTCAAAAATCAATGAATAACAAGATCTTCCAGTTCTTTTTCATATTAGGGTTGGAATTAGAAATCCATTATTGGGTATTTCACTTCTCAGACAGGGTTTTCTTCGATCAATTTGTAAAATTTTAACACTACATTTGTATCATGAGAGAATTGTATCCTACTGTATTCTTTTAGGAAACATTGATCATCATCAGGTAAGACTAGGAGGTTTGTACCCATGTCGGTATTTGTAACTAGAATTTCTTTATTATTCCAAGAGAACACATATTGATGTTTCCTTAGAAATGATATAAAAATCATCTTCCCCTTGAGAGACATGGAGGAACAAATTAATGTAGGTTGTGGGATTTAGTTAATCCCTAGAATCCCCTAGTAGAGATCATAGATGGTGGTGGAAATACAACATAAATGTGGGAGGGGTGTTCCTCACGTCATCCTATTATTCTTCCATCCATGTGTCTTAGGAGTCATTTCTAGACACAATGTATAATTTGGTGGCATATCTGTCACCAATGATGTACGAGTGTCGATGGGAAGAATCATTGTTATCCTAAACATTTTTCTTTGTTGGAAATATATTTGAAAGATGATTGTTTTCGTTTATGGTGTAACAGTGGATATGAGGAGCTATGACATCTGAGATTATGTGTACTACCTCAGTCAGGATTACGTGTAACACAAAGACATTGTTGAGCTTACTCTAGTTATTTTTTGGGGTGTTCCCCCAGACATTGAGGCATGAAACCTACTTTTCTTCATCCATCGTTGATTTTTTTACATCCCTTTTAAGGAATCTTACCTGAACATATATGGATTCATAGACTCTAAGAAGGAACTGTCACTATGGGGTATTTCCACCTCCCCATTGATGGGGTATTTTAAAAACTAATTAAATTCAAATGGTACCACAACATGTTTGTGAACCAAGGTCTTACATGAGGTACATTATAAGTTTTTTCTTTCATGATAAACATGAAATCATCATTAGATATGATATCCAGAAACTATTCCTTGAGAAAAATCTTCCCAACATTACATTTCAGAATCTTATCATAACCTTGAATGGTAATCTCTTTAGTGACAAGTCCCCCTCACTATATGAATAATGTTGAAGGGCCCAAATTTGGATTCTATTGTTTATAAAACAATTTCCAATCAGATCCCCTCAGTTTTTTCCATTTTAGTGTTTTCCTGAAATATATTGTGGTGTGATATGTCCCTAGATAACTTTTTCAGTAACCAGCTTTATGAATGAGATGGGGAAATATAATACTTATGGAATACCATCCACTCTATAAACCTTGGATAATGAAACTTATATATCATACACATAGAGTCTTTATAGATCCTGTATGAATTCCTCTATGAGTTATTTTGAAATATGGAGGGAATCCGAGATTGAGCGTTTGGATGAAAGAACTAACAAATATTTCGTAATTTATAACTTTTTTAATGGAGGTATATACAACCCAATATATGATTAAAACTTAATATGTGGTTTAGGATTTGAGGTGTTTGATGTATATTGGAATGGTCCTTGAAAAGAAGTCAAAGTAGTATCTGCCTCCAGTTGTGTAGGTATCACCATCCTTCCCATATTCTTATGTTGATCATATAATCAAACTTCAACCATTAGGTCATGTATGATGACTCATTTTGGACGACTACTAGAGGGATCTAAAGAACCTCTGCATCATTGATGGGATTTATAGAGTTCCCTTCAATGGGTGTATACATATTTGTTGTCCTCTATAGGGACGTGAGATAAATATTGGGTTAAACATTGTGCACATCATCCCCTTTACCCTTCATTCCTGCATCCTTAGCCTCAAACTCCCTAGTAATGTATGGTAACTCATTATAAAAGGAATATTCATCATCATACAAGGGATTTCCTAAGTGAACTACATTAACAGAACTGAAAATGACTGCTTCATCCAATGGGGATTCTACTTGATGAGGCAATTCCCATCCTCCAGATACTAAAGGAGTGAAATAATTAAAGTGTTGGAGCTTTCTTAAGAGATAAATATGATTATTCATCTTCTATTTATCCATAAATTTGATGATTATGTATTTCTATAGGAGGTTTAATCGATGCATCCTCCATATGTGATGTGGTCCTTATGGGGTTGTGAATATATTCACTTAGGGTGACCTCAACTCAGTCAACTATCTTTTGAGTCATCCAATTTTCAAACGTCCGTACATGCCATCCCATAACTTCTCTCTAGTAACCATCTTCTTCTGACTGGGACATAGTTACAGAAGGCTCATATTTCATGTATTTTTCTTACATCACTTGTCCACACAAAAACATTATTTTGAGAATGTATTTGAAGACGAAACATTCTTATATAGTGTGACCTAGACTTCGATGGAAGGGAAGTGGTTAGGATGATCAATAAAGATTCCCTCATTGGGTTTCCTAGGCACTAGTAGATTTAGAATGATAATTTCCATACCTTCAAAGAATGAATTTGGGACAGTATCATTTTTTAATGTGTAGAAATTATTCACATGTTCCTCAAGTCGCAGGGGACCCTTACCATTGTTCTTTTCAAGATAAGAGAAAATCTTCTTCCATTGTTTATTGATGGGATGCATCAGATGATTTAGGGCCTACCTAGGTTCTGAAATGGGTACTGATTTTGGTTTCAGAGTAACAATGGTTTTCTATACCATACCAATCCATTTTCTATTTGTCAAGGTAGTATGCTAAGACATTCCTCAGGACCATTGAATGGAATATTACAAAAAAACATCCATTTCTACAATCACATAGAATATGACAAAGTACTATATTAGGATCGATGGTGTTTTTTTCTCATCTAGATTTTTTTCAAAATAGTGCTCCAAAAAATTCTATTGAGAGAGAATGATGCTATGTGAATGGGTTAAACCCTTCCATCAAGAGATGAATTTTGAAACACTCTTATTTTCATGTTACATGTAGGTTTTGAGGTCCAAAATTGTAGTTCTTATTAGCATGGATATGAAATAATAAAGAATTTTATGATGAATTTATTCCTACTCATCATTGGATCGTACTGGATGGTTGTTACACCCAAGGGATGTTGTAACTATCAGTTTCTATACAAAAAAATGCATCTTGGTTACCTCCAGTTGGTCCTAAGGGTACAACATTCGGCATCATTGGGACATGAAGTCTGTGAGATGTTGTTCTAGGTCTCCTGCATCATCAAATTTTGAGAAGGTGGGATTTTGAAATTATTGTGGTTGACTGTTTCATGATACCATTTGGTATATAGCTTCTCCTCATGATTTATATATGCAAATATCCCCATAGTATCTTCCATTTATGAATCCAGGGATTCAATCAAATTGATCCATTATAGGGAAATCATAGTTAAAGTCTCATACTGTCTATAGGGATCGAGCAGAGCATGGTGATACATACCCATTCTTATATCCCACAAATTTTCAATCCATACAAAGACTGGATGATCACATTGATGGGGCATAGTTTCTCATTGTAGGAGAGGAAAGTCACAATCATCTTCAAATTCATCATCTATATAGAAAACATGACTAGATCTTGATCCAATATGATGCACATATGCCACTCTTTTCGGTGGATTAGTTATCTCCTGATGTCTTGGAGGAGGTATATTCATTTCTATCTGATGACAATACCAATTGTAAAATTTTCCCCTATGTAATTTCTCAATGTGATTTATGATATGTTTTATCTCATTATCATATTTTTTCAACCATTCATCTATATAAATGATTTAATATCTTCTGGGTTATGAGTGGGATGTATCCACACCATTCACTTTATCTTTGTTAGTATTTAACCATACAAGAGGAAATTGTTTATACAGAGGTGTTGGGTCCTATGTCATTCCCTAATTCTATGTATGTGAAACATTTGTTGGTGCATCCAAATCACCATCCTCTCAGGTACAATTTATATATTGGGACCCTATACATTTTCATCTTGGTCCACATCATTTGTTTTGTAGATGGTGATGGAATTCCTTAATGTACATTAGGAAATGGTAGTTATCTCATTACCCTCAATGATGTAATTTGATTTTGCACCGCTTACCCCTCCTTCCAGTTTTCACTTGGGACATTTTTCTAACCTCAGGAAATTATAGACCATTTTTTCTTACAACACATTAGGTATTTTATTTTAATCATATTACATTCCACATATCTCATTTATGGAAGAGTAAACTTGTGGGAGTTTCCAGTCATGTTTTACAAATTTCCCAAGAATAGAAATGGTTTGTCTTGTAATCAGAGGAATGGATCTGATGAAATGCATCAAATATTGAAGTCCCCACCATGGGATGACTAATTCCATATGGAAAGATGATAATAAAGTAAATACTCATACCACTATGAGATGATATTGATTTTTTGCCGCTATCGGAAAATATCGATCCAGATGATAAGGATCTGATTATTCCAGTCAAGGTTTTAGTGTCTCATGAGATGGAAATATAGATATAAATTCCTACATAACTACGGAATGTCGTTAAACTAGAAGCACAAATAATATCTCAAGGACCCTCATAGGTTCTAATGAAACTAATTATAGGGTTTGAGAAAAAAAATTCCCACATCGCTATGGGATAGTATTGACAAGTAGCTATGACTGATATATCCGTGATCATCTCCACGATGGATGGCCTGGGGTGTGAAGGTGGTGGTAAAAATTTCCCTATGCCTATGGGATGAGGTTTGATTGAATTTTCCACCTATATTTCCATTATACACTTAGAATTTTATGTCTTGATTGGTGGAGGTGGTGGTAAAAATTCACCAAGCCCAGTGGGCTTGGTATGCTCCTAGATTTCTATAATGGCAGATGCTACTGTGATACGTTTGATTTTTTGAAATTGTTTGAATGTATTCCCTTGGAGAAGTAGCATCCCATGATGTCACAAATTTTCTATGGATTTTTTTAGGGTTGGAAACAATTTGGGATTCTGTGTTTGAAATTCATCCCTACTTTTTCAAGGGTCTATATTGAGAATCTATTATTGGTCATTTTCCTCTATTCATGATGTCTTCAAATTATTAATATGGGGACATTTCATCATATTGACCAATTGGAATTATAATTACCTAGTCCCCTAACTTCTCTTTAGTATATTATATTATATGATGTTGTATCTATGGGGGCATACTTTTCTAGGGACATAGTGAATTGTAATGATCTATATTTTCACCACCCTTAGAGAAATACATCTAATGGAGCTTTGGAAATCAGTCGACATGTATTTATTATGATATATATTCAATAACTATAAAGTAATTTATCATGATAATCCATCCCAAGGTGTAGAGATAATGAGAACATGAACATGTACCTATTAGAAGGAGTGTATTTTTACTCTATTGATCACCCTCAAATCCTTATTTAGGGAGGATTTTATCCTTCAATATATGATGATTTTCCAATTTATTTTCATTTAGCTATGGAATTTAATCCTTATCTAGCTCATCTAGGATATCATAGTCAATAGTGGCGATGGACCTGAACATGGTGGGGATCTTTTTTATGTATAAATTTAGCCATATAACCATGCCAGCCTCTTTTTCCTCTAATTTGTATACCTTCACCAAGTCAGCCCATATAATTTAGATCTACGGGTTGTTTGTTAACCGTTATGATGTGTTTCTAATTATTGATGTGATACTATATTTGGATAACCCAGGTGTATCAATAAATATCTATAAGAATGTGTATATGTTTTGAGTTCCTCTATATACAGTTGTGTATAGGCATAGCGATGATTTCCTACTCCGAGGTAGATATCACCATTGGGAGGCTGACCACAATGGATGTCATGAGTAGAGTCCATATGATCCATCTCTACACTATATTGATGAGTAATATAAAATTAATGATTTACATATTCTTGGGATGATGCATTAATGGACCCTTTAGGTTTTGAGGATATACCTCGAAAAACCTCAAGGATATTGGCATTGAGGAGATAAGGGATATGTGCCTGATTCTGAATTGTGGATAGATTATGCTGACCGACCATTTGTTTTTGACTTAGGGATATGATCCTAATACAATATCACCACTAGAATATGTTTACAAACATCATGTGCTTCAAAAATATGTGATCATTTTTGAGAAGTTGTTGCTGTATGATGTTGAGCTTCAATATTATCGATAGGAATACGAGCCTAAATGATAGTGGTTATTGGAATATGCTATTAAATCCTAGATGAATAGGGGATACGATCTTATTTAAAATAAGAATTACCAATATAAATATGCCAAATGACTTCCTAAATTGGATAAGGGATAAGATCCTCATCCGATATATCATCTGATGGATGATGGTATAGTCTTTCATTGGCAGAACTTGGGATATGAGCATTGCTTCCATAAGCTACGAGAATATGTCAAGTAGTTTCCCTAGTAGTGATATGAGCTTTCATTGAGAAATTTTCCACACAAACAAGGTGATCCTAGTTAGAATAGGGATATGAGGCCGGTTTTGGACCATTGGATTATGCATCTAGATTTTATTGAAAGGAATATGAGCCTATCCCAATGCATGTGTAGCTCTCACATGGTGAGCCCCATTGGAAATACGAATATGATCCTTACTGTGTGCCTTTAAAAAATATCACTGTTATTTTTCAATATTAATGTGAGCCTATCCCAAGAAATGGGCCACTCTCAAATGGTGAGCCATAAAAGGAAGGGGAATATGAGGCATGTCTAACACCTCTTCCATCACTATAATATATCGATAATCCTCATATATGGGACAATAATTGTTAACATACTTTATATCATCAACCTATCCATACTAATCAGGGCGATTTGATTCTATTTATTTAGGGATAATAATATGTCAATATCCCTTTATCTATACCATAGTTTGAATATACCAAAAGATTTCCCCAACTATTTGTATAATGTTATGACACATTATAAAAGAGTGTAGTTGAATGTTGGACTATTCATTTTCAATATCTAATATGTACTAGCCAATATAATTTATTCGAACAAGGATATGTTATCCCATCCATACTCAATGTATCATCATTATATGCATGTTTTTTATTTATTCATTATGGAATAGCTTCCATCCCTCCACCTGGATTATAACGTGCTTATTTCCATATTTCCCTACATTCCTAAATTCTAAACAGATGAGGATTTCATCACATTTATCAGTGATTCTGACTCCTTAACCAAAACAGGATTTTGGGATGTCATTTCCTCCTTCCATGGATTCCTCATTGTTTCTCATCTCCTAGTTTGGGTCTCCATCATAAATTTAAGTCATGTTCATGAAATTCATTTTTAGTGCCTTCTTGATATATATGTCGATTAATTGTGTTGCTCTTATCTTGACATGGCAGTAACCTATAGTTGAGGAATGTAAAGATCATTGTGAATTTTTGGATGTTGGTCGGGTTGGGTTCCAATAAATTAATTATCATGGGAGGGAATACCATGTTTTAGGATTCTATGTCATTGAATCCAAGGAATCTCATGTCAATCATGAGGCAATTAACACTAGAGGAATGAGTCCATGGAGACATATTTCTCAGGATCCCATATTTATTTAATTTGGTAAGGGTTATAAACTATTTCCTATGATTAATTAATTATGGTGGTGGATAAAAATTTATTATAGATCCAGATCGTGGCATGAGTTCAACACCTTGTGGACATGGATTAGAACATCTAATTAATACATATCAGAGCACAAATTTAACATCTTATGGAGACTTATTAGAAAATCATATTGAGATATTTCAGGTGGATGTAGTATTTATGAGGGAATATTTAACACATGTATGAATATGGTTTTAATTATTGAATCATATGATGGTTTCTTACATACAACATTTAAGACATAGGGATGGAAACCCACACAGTTTGATGACACGGTTTATGTTAATGTGATAGGAAAAAACCAAGAAATATAATGTTTTTATATAATGATTCTCATGTTGAGGTATTATCATCAATGGGGTATGGTGTGTGGATTACACATTGAGGTTTCTTAGAATGGATTTCTTATCTGATGATCAGAAAATACGGTGTGCGGATTACATATGGAAGCTTCCCGGTATATGATTCATATCCTACGGATGTGGGGTAGGTGGAATACCATGATGATCATACAACGGGGATCCTATGTTCATCACATAGGATAAGAGGCATGGGTAATACCATGTGAGTCATAAATGGTTTATCCTATTTCAATAACATAAGGTAAGGCTACAGTTTTATGTGTGGTGAGGATGTCATTTTTTTGTTTATGGTTTTTTGGCTAGGGTTTGGATCTAGGCAGTTTTTCAACTGGCATCGTGAAAATGGAGGAGGTCACTCTTCAAGGGGGGACACATCAAGGTGATAGTAAGATATATAAAAAGAATCCTCCTCTAGGATAGGTTCCCATTTTTCAACTAGGATTCCACACATAGGTCTTACATGTCCACCATTCGCGCACCTTTGGGTGGGACATCTTGTTGGGACTTCCATAGAGGTGTGTCCATCTAGAGTCCTGGTATTAGGGTGTCTATTCATAGATGAAAAAAAAATTAGAGTACCATAAATTGGAAAAATAATGAAGGATAATGACCCATGATAGACTTTAAATGATGTTGGAAGACACATTAGTTGGTGGTACAGATCACACATGAATTTGGGGTGTGGCTGATCTGGTACGTATTTGGTAAGAAGGCCCAAGGGACTCAACTTTCATGAAATGGTTTCAAATAAAAGGAGTAACCCTATAGAGACCTAATATAGGTTCTTCATGAAGAATTGTTCATTTCATAGGAGGATTTTTAAATCTTAGGGCCTCTTGGAGTTTAGGGTTTTTGCAAAGCAGTATTCTTCATAAAAGATAGGTACCCTACCTTGGGGTATAGTCTTATTTCCCATTAGGTGGGCTTCATAGAGGGTATTCTCCTCTCAAAACACAAAATTTAATCATGGCGAATTATTCTTCTATGAAGAAAATAGTCCTTCACGAATGGAATATCCTCTATGGGATGAGGTCCTCAAAACCCAAATGGGAGGTGGTTTCATGAATAATGTATAACCTAGGGGATCCATTTTCTCTTTCAATCATGGAGATCAGTTGTTTTATGAACATAAATAATTTCAAAGAAGGTAAAATGTCATTTAACCTAATATATTTTAAATATATTGTTATTTATTGGACCTACAAAGGTGGGGTTTGGGGTTTGAAAATGATAGATCTTTTCACAAAGATTTTGGAGCTCCATGAGTGGATATGGCTCTGTGAACCCAATTGATGTTGCATAAAGGTTACCATAAAACCATTATGCACTCATGATATGAGATCCATGAATGTTGATTGACTCTATGAATAGTTTACCATCAACACTCAACCCATCCCATACCTTCATAAACCATGCCCGATCACAATGGTCGGGAACTTCACAAATGCAGTCCCTTAATTGTATTCTTAGGCTGGTTTGGCCTAGTTTTTATAAGAAAATATTGTTCCTTATTCAACCCATCCCATGAAATGTAAATTGGAATTAAAAAAATCCTCCCCCACCATAATTGAAATCTATGGGGGAATGGGTTGTCATATTTTGAGAGATAACTGCTGAAAATTTGAAATGGACCCCCGTTCATGAAGCTCATTCATGAATCCCACTTGAGAGGCTAATTGGTGGTCCATGGGTAGTCATATGGCTATAAATAGAACTGGGGTCCCTAATAGGGACCATAATCACTTAGTGAAAATTAAATCCATAGATCACTACTCATGAATCTCACACCCTTCACGGGAACTTTGTGATTCTGATCCCCATCATTCGGGAAGCACAAAACCACTAATACCGTAATTCCATGAAAAAAAATCCATGAACCAAATGTTAATGATACAAGATGCATGAACCAAACCATCCGGAGTAGAGATTCATGAACTAGACTAAAAAACACTAATTACACAATAAATTTTCACTAAAGGTGGCATTGCTGATGCCACTCATCGGGAAGAGACAATCGGTACCATATTGATTGGGGAGAGTTCCAGAAGTGCATCAAACAAAAACTCACTCAATGAACTATTGACAGAGGCTAATAAATAATAAAACTTTTCAATAATTTTTCTATTTATGGATTTGGGCTGAAGTATGATGTATTCATCCTTAATGTTAATAGATACAATCCTTCCTACTAGTTTCGAAGAATGACTGGATGTCACTGGTGGCATAAGGCTACCAAAGGACACATCATTAAGGATCACGAATCTATCATGGAACATAATATAAGTAACCATATGAAAAGTCCTTGGGTAATTGTTTTTGAGGTTGAAAACCCCCCCTTTGTTGTACAAGATTATTCCCATGTTGGGTTTGGGGGATCCACTCAAGGGAGAGACCATGTACTAGTAGCCATGTTAGGGCAACAATTTTAGTGATGAATGGTCCCATGCTTATTGGGCGTGTAAGCTAATATTTGATTTTGAGGTTGATATGGAGAAATTTTGTATTTAAAGGTCATTACGGGCCTCTTAATTCCTTGATTATCTCCACCAATATATCACACCAGAGGTACGAAGAATGTGGACACTAGGGACCAACACTTTTTATCTACATAAATGGGATGATTGCATTAGCTTTTAGGATCTTCCCCAGATAGTTGGGATCCAAATCTATGGATGAATGTATGATTAATTCCTCCCTATAGAGAACGTTTGGGTGAAACATGACAAAATAGAAGCTCTTATGAGGTTTTTTCAGTTCTTGGTGCAAGGGAAAAAAGAGAACATTCCTGGGATAAAATATATCCCATTCAAGAACTCGTTTCTATATATTCTGAATTATCCAGTGTACAAGAAACCAAGGAGTCCACATGCATACTCTAAGTCATTCTAGAGGTCAATAATCACTCCTAGTAGATGATTTCGAAGGTTCTTCAATTGAAACTATGGTGTTACATCATAAATCCTATGACAACTATGGTTAGGCTTGCCAGTTTTATCGTGAAACAGAACAGGGATGGAATCTATCGGTGAGGGATTCAAACATTGGATTGTGTCTGATCACCTTAATTATTTTATCAATTCTATAAATATGTAAGTACTTCCACCTGGTTGTTCTTATATTGGGTATGTTTTACAAGACTCTCCTCCACAATAGTGAAGTGAATACTACACTCCATGTGTGCGGGACACTCCTATTTGTTCAATGTTGGGAAACCACCCATATGGGGAGTTATGAATACATGAAACCTATATCCTCTCCCATCACAAACATCCAACCAATAATTCTAAACATCTCTAGGAGATGACCACTCAAATCGGGCTCTGTGGACGCACTGGAGAGAATTAGGTCAGTCGGTCAAATTTTATTTTCCTCAAGCCCCCTTCCCACAAGGATGGTGACTGATGATATCATAGGGGCCATTGAGTAGTGGTTATATATATTGACCTTACATGGATTGATTTGTACAACCCACACTAGTTCACAATGCGGTTCAAATGCCTAAAGAGGTTTACCCCAATGATTTATATATATATTATTTATAACAAAAAACATTATATTCTATGGAAAATATATCAAATGATAACATGTGAGGAATATCCTAGGGAGTTGATAAAGCTGTGAATCCCTCTGGACATTGAAGGAGAGGCCCCATGATTATGAGATTTTGGGATAGTTTTAGGATAATCTTGTTTTGGAGTTAGGGTTAGCCTAATGATCCTGGTCACAATAGCTATAGACCAAGATGTTACTAGCCTCAAACATGTGGGATTAATGGGGAAGGGAGAAGTATCGATATCCAAGCTACTGGGAAAGTGTTCATGGGATAAAGGTTAACCATTTGGTTTAGTGTTGATGTTATTTTTACAAGGTCTAGAATGGAATATTCACAACTTGGATTCCCATAGTGATGTTGTCTTCCCCATGACATTGGAGATATTGGGAGTCTAAATGAAATTATCCACTCTCCATGGGATATTTCAGTAACTCCATAGTGATAAGATATGTCTCACTGGGTTGGGCCATTCCTAGTAAGGATTCCACATGAAATAGTATTTGGTGGTGCAATATATAAGTGTGATATAGGATTTGATCTATATTAGGTAAAAATATTACCTCTGACCAGTTGAGGGAAGTTTCTACTAGGCATGCCTTCTCTCATAGATATCTATGTAGGTGAGTTATTTGAACACATGCCACTATCATAAGGACCAGATGAGTCCCAAGGAATAAAATTTAACTATGAATCAATTTTGTAAGGGGGTTCTAAATTTGATCAGGAAAAAATTCAGAACATATGTTCTTAGGATATAAAAAATCCTTTAGAATTGCTACTTAACTCCTTTGGTAACTGTGTAGGAATCGGTGAGCACGATGGAGGGGGAGGTTCAATATAGATCTCGACCATATGAAGAGGGGGATAAACCCTTCATGGTTGAGCAAGGGTAATCTCATAGATTTTGGTTTCATGGGAATCCAATCTTCATCTAAAGCGGTACTTGGGAAAGAGGTGGAGACTGCTGGGGGAACGCCCTCACCAGGGGGATTATCTATGAACCATTCTGAGATCCCCACCATGATATAATATTCTTGTTATACATTTCCCCTTTTCAGCTTATATAATTTCCTTATTTTCCTCTTTATGTTTTATTTACTGATTATCTAATCGAATATCAAGTCATGTTTATGGACCATCGTTAAGTGATATCTTCTGGGTCAGGTATACCGGAATTTGAGGCATTGACTATGGGTATTTCTCCAAATTCTAATATGGATGAGGAGTCTTTGGTGGTTGGGAAAACCACTGAGACACAAAATTATGGGGTTTCTGAGACTAAATCCTCGAAGGATGCTTTAAAGTATTCACGATAATGGGATTTGGAGGATGATGTTGTGCTGGTGGAGAGGGATATAGGAACATCGTAGGAGGTGACTTTCAGAGTCGAGGTCTCAATGGACAGGGAAGACATCATGTTGGACCCCATGATTATTAAGTAGCTATGATGGTTGATTACTCCTTAGATTTTTCAGAATAGGTGGCTGCTAAAGATGAGGTCTCAATAGAGGCGGCTACACTCATTTCACTAGTGGAGGTTATCGAGGAAGCTAAGATGGATGAGCCTCACTCGGGAGTGCTGCAAGACATAGTTAAGGCATCTGATTTGGGTAAGGGGTATGGAGAGGATCTATTTCACCTATATATAATGTTTATCCCACTTGGGGACATTCATTTAAATGACCAAAAATTTATGTTTTGGTGGTATTCTCCTCGTACAAACATGTTCCACCTATGGACTTCAAAAACTATAGATCATATTCTTTCAAGGAAAATTGATTAATCTGATGCAATGTGTAGAGGTACATGCGTATTTTCATTACCTTCACCTCAATGATTGAATTTCCAAATTGGGTGAGATCTCTCCACTATTTACTAATCTACTTAGGGACTGGTCTTGTGGACATTAGAGGCCTCTATTAATTGGATTGGAATTCTCTTGTCTACTAGGTGTGTACTATGTGGATAGTAGTTGATGGAGAATGGTGAAAAAATAAGGATGTGGGTATCAATGTGATTTAGGAATCAATGGAAGTGAATTTTTAATTATAATGGATAGAGTAGTGGAAAGAAGTCATCGCCACTACAGAATATTTGATCATTGAGAATCTAAGGAACCAATTAGTGGTAGCTAACATTGAGGAAATTGAGGAAACCTATTTTATTGTCTATTATTGATCCATGTAAGACCAGATTCATATTGGTGCTAAATAATTATATCTAGGGGATGATGAGGACGTAGCTGAGCATGCAAAGTAGTATCATGCTATGGATGCCACACAATATAGGTTAAATGAGCATGAGCACTTGTTGTTTGAGGCTGAACATTTGGGTATTTTTTACTTTTCCTCATATAATCGGGGTGTCTCTAATATGTGGATGACCCTAACGAACATTGAATGGTTATTTTAAATTCCCACCTGAATGGAAATGCTACTTTTTTCAATTCAAAATCTCACTATTATCACACTTGTGAGATACCTAATGATCAATCACAATGCCCACATGAGTCTTGTTGAGTGTAAGAAATAATGGAAAAAAATATGAAAGTTAATTTTTGTGAGAGCTCTATGAAATGGTATACAAATTAGGGTATAAATGCTTTATTTTATTACTGGAAGATTCTCTGATGAAAAGGGACTGAGGCGGGGGAACGGGGCTATTGGAATGGCCGAATTTATTTTCTAACATACATTAGTGAAAAATTGTGGTAATTCCAGGGGTGTTGAATTATAAATAATCTAATGGGAATGAAGATATTGAATCATGATGCCGGATATCTGTAACACAATAGGGTGGAGTGATGATGAAGGATAACTGCTAACAGCATTGGAAAAAAATTTGTTATTGTCATTTTTTCTGGAAAGGAGACAAAAAAAATGATGTTCGAACACTGACCGTGTTCGAAACATGGGACCTAAATCAAAATGTTTTCTTAAGTATTTATACGTGTATGCATGTGATTCGAACTGAGACAGTGTGAAATGTGACCACACTATCAGTAGGGAAAACATTTAGATGTGTAGGAGGATGAGTATACTAGTAAAGAAAAATGTGAAGCGTTGATTCATAGTAGTGGAATGTTTGTATGGAGTTCAACACTGCTAAAATTATGCTATCATGTCTTTTAGAAAATTTGGTATGTGAATAAGTTTGGATAAAGGTCCAACTCTTCATCCAAGGATCTATTCATCTCAGATACCGAGTGATGGTTGAGGAACATGAATAATGGGTTAGGTGACTAGTGTCAGAGGAAAAGGCTTCTCAGGCGAGGGATTAATGTTCTATGTAGTTTAACATCATTCAACAAGGAAAATGAACATGTAGATTATTGTCATATGATGAGGAATAATTATATTATTTTTAACATCATATGGTGAGGATGATGCATCAGAAATATTATTGTCATTTGATTGGGATGTTGAACATGCAATTTGACATCATATGGTGAGAATGATGTATCACACAATTTAATGTCGTGTGATTGGGATGTGTTAACTACTGTGAAAAAAACCTATATAGTTTTAGTGGAAGGGAAAATTAGAGTATAGTGTGATGGGGGTACTCTCAATAGTTTGGATGAATATATAATTAAATCATAGAAGAAACTTTACTAATAAAAAGAATTTGGGGTGGGTCACACATAGTTTTATGTCAATATGATTAGAAAAAAAGTTTTATTTGTCTCAAATGGGATATGTGTAGCCTAGGTGAGTGGAAACACAACATGAATGAAGGGGACTAGGAGTCCCTACCACACTTGATATCCCAGAAACATATTCTATGCATAGATTTTATGGTTGTGATTCTTGGATAATTATGGTGAGGATCCCAAAAGGATATATATAGCATGTCAAAGCGATGACCAGATGTGGAAGGAGATAAATAGACCAATTTCCACACAACACATTATTTGGTGAACTTCTATATAGTTTAAAGTCATGTTTCCTGGACATTGAAAATTTGTTTAAGCACATTAATATATGACTATGGCCTCTTATTATAAGGGCATAGAGTTCAGACCATGGGATCTTTGATTAAGTTCATGGAGATTGGACCATGGGTTACTTGTGTATTTAAACCATTCATGGACACTTCATCAGAACTCTTAATCCCACGTGAGTCATGTATGATATGGTAAATAAAGAGTGGTGTGGAGTTATTATTACCTATATGTTATAACACAAAAGTAGGAGAACATGACCAAAAAAATCCTATGAGGGTGATTGTATCTTCCATACATGGATAGGAAAAAAATGAATGACTGAAATAGTGGGAAAAACTATTGACCATGTTTGAAATGAAAGTTCAATACCTAATTCAATTCGGGATAGGGGAAATGTGGGATCGATTGTTGAACACATTCCAAACATGCGAGTTGTTATTAGTTACAGAATATACTTCTAGGAGTGAGACCAAGATCATTGGTGAGCCAAGTTATCCAAGAACCATTTTCATGGGGGATCCCATTTATATTGGGATGACGATGGTTATACAAATTGAAGAAAGCATGGAGTATGAGCGTGAATGTGGGGAATTTCATAGATAGATTGTTGTACATTAGGATATATTCAGACACGTATTCGAATAATCTATATAGATACACCAGAAGGAAATTATCAAGACATTCTTAGAGGTAATGTGTCCAATAATGAGTCAATGGTAGGGTTGGTCCTAGGATGAGATATCCCCGAATCACTACATGTCTAATTAGAATGAGAATTAATCCACATGTGGATATGTAACACGACATGTTTTGAGACCAACATCTTAGGGGTAACATCCTGCTTGTTGAATATATGGAATCATATCATATTATGAGGAATCTCAATATTCGGTGAGGTATGTTTTTCATTTCATCCCATACTCACATATGAGGCATCAAATTTTTTCATGAGGTGAGACTAATGCATAACATTGATCACTGAGGATTTGGTTTTGGTTACCTCACACTGGGCATGTGAGGTATCCTAGTTTTACATGGGGTGAGACTAAAGTTTAATTTTTTTCATTTAGAATGTTTTTTTGGTCATATCACAATTGGAATGTGGGGAATCCCTGTTTTAAATGAGGTGATATTATATCTTAACATCGTGTTCTAACAATTTTGTGTTTTTCAGTTTAATGTCTTACAACTCAAACTATGGATTCTCCTAGTTTAATATCATGGAAGAAGAACCCAATGGGGGATTGGTTATCCCAAACAGTATTTTGTGGAATAAAATAATGAAAGCATTTTGTGAAAAGAGGGTACTAGGAGGGAAAATTACACATAAAAATCAACAAACCATACCTCATGTCAATTTCATAGGACCCCCAGGATGAGTCGACAAAGGTTGATTGACCTCATATATGACATGCAATATCACTATGTATCTAATATCAAGATTCAAGTACTTATGAAACCTGGAAGGATATAAGACTGATACTGGTATGGGACTATCCACTAGATTGAGGATACTAGATCATCTAACACAAATGATATAAGGCATCATTAGTTTACTATAAAAGGTAAGGTTATAAATTATCATCTTTAACTAGGGATATTTGTATGGATGTACAATAAACACTTCATTTTTATTCCTTACTACCAGGGAATGATGGAATATCGAATCATTGATGGGTCAAAGAATCTTAATAGGGATTATACCCAGAGAAGAGTCCCATGTGAATTTTGGGGTGATAACACAACATGTAACTTATGGACATATAGTGAATCTATTTATAGGCCTATATATATAATGTCTAGGAATCATTACTTATCCCATGTAAATGGAAATCATTCCCCATGTAGTTTTATAAAGAGGTTATAGGAATAGTATTTCTGAAACAACATGGATTAATCAATGCAAGAAAATAAGGGGTGAATGCAAAAAAATGAGGTTCATAATGCTTGGACTTGGGTTGAGGGCTTTGAGGATGTAGTGTGGTAAAAAAGAGTTAAAACTTGATGTGAAGGGATCCATAGAGGCATTTCACCACATAAAGTGGCCATGAATATAGTAGAACATAGTTTAAAATTTTACATCATGGATGATGGAAATTTGTTTAAAGTCATGATGCTTGGATTGGAGGGTGTGTTTATCACATGGAAACTCATGTGGAATTAAAGAGGTATATCATGGAATAAATGGATTCAATATAGGCTCACATTCCATATAGATAATATAAAATAAAATTCAGTATTTTTAATATCATAATTAATGGACCGCATGTTGGACTATAGGGATAATGGGTTGTGAGCCGCTACTGGGCCCAAAGATAGAGGTCATGGATTCACTACATATACTCTGATGATGGTAATCAAGATACACATTGATATATAACATGGTTCGGTAGTGAAAAAACATTAGAAATTAGAGGAACCCTCTATGTTGAGGGTATTAAGGCATCCCATAGTTTTTTTGGGGAATCCCAAGCTTATGACATAAGGAAATATGTTGGTTTTTGACAATCCCATGTTCATCTTATGATGAATCTCGAATTATATGTTGTAATGTTTCTTGAACATCCCATACATATAGTACAAGTTATCCTATTTCAATTGAATAGGGTAAATTTTTTTTAATCATACCATACTTATTGTATGAGGCATCCTTTATTCATCGTATAGGGTAGAGCTAGTGTTTAATGTCATGCACTAAGGTATTTTTTCATAGTAGTTTACAGTCGTACAACACGGAATTTGGGTGATACAAATATTTTAGTGTCATAATGATTGTACCATGGTTACTACCATGTATATTCAGATATATTTGAACAATTGAAAAAAATAATGTCATAATTCTTGAAGATTGGGGGAATATCTTAGAGGAATATGTTCAATGTAAATTAGAAGTTTTATGAATTGAATAGAGGGGCCTAGGAAGCCGCCTGAGGACTCAAAAAACTTTTTAGTGAAAAATTTCACACAGTTTACAGTCATAGAATATGGATAATGGAAAATTTTATATATTCATAATCATTGAACTTGGACTCCTCACACAATGCACTACTTGAGAAACATGGTGTTGGTGGAAGATTTCATATGATCTCTATCCATGGTTATAAATGAGTACGCTCTATTATAATAGAGGTTATGGATAATTTAATGTCCATCCTATTTGGTTTGTAGCTCTAGTGGCATCATTCCGTGTAACATTAGTGTTCAATGTGTCTGCACCATGACACCATTGAGGAAATAGTTGAGGTTGGCCTTCTTCTTGAATGATCTTACTATCCTATTTTGGTTTCTCCCTATATTCTGAAAGTCCTAATGGATTTTTTATATATGTTCTTCCAACTTAGGAAGATGTACTTCTGCATTTTTATTTGGTTTCCTCTAGTCATAAACACCCATTACAATCTATTGTAACAGAACCTTGATTAGAAGACTACATTTTTACCATACATCAGATAATATAGATTCACCGTGGTGTAATTTTTAGCAGTTTAATTATAGTTCTAGAGGTAATAAGGGTGTTTTACAGGATGATCCTTTTTATTTTGACCCACCATTCTCAATAAGAATTTACAGTGGGACTTGTTCAACCCCCAATTTTCCCATTTTCCATTCCATGGTAGATTGAAGTATGGTTGAACCATATGCTATATTTGGAGTATAATTTATTCAACTCACCGGGAATTATTTTTGTTCCATTGTTAGTGAGAATATATTGAGGAACTCTAATTTAATGGATGATGTGGGATCTCATGAATTAAATTACAGACTAGGATTGGACCTCTTTTAGGGGAACTACTTCTAATAATATGTAAAATAAGTGAGTTTTGTCAAAATAAAATAGAACTATTTGGGTTTCACTAGTAGGTTTGGTCCCACAACGTTGAGTATCAATGATGAAAACAGATAAGAATATTTGGTGGTGTGGTGAGGCTCTGGTGTTCAATGCAAAAATTCGGCATGTATCTGAAACGCATGACACCTCTTGGTAAACTCAATGTATTCATGAACATGGTTGTTCAAAAGTGTCCTATCATTTTAATATAGTGGGAAAACATCAATCCCACCTAATGGGTTCCATAAGACCCAACATGGACTGCTTGTAGAACCTCAAGGGTCTCTTACCCATGGATTCAATGAGGCATAATTCCGTCAAACCCATTCTTGTTGAAGGTTTTATCGAAGACAGGGCCACTATATATGTTATAAAATGTTTCACGATGATAGGATCTCTCATGATCGTCTTGGTCTGATATGAGAATTTCACATTCAAGATATTCAGTAAACTGAATCATCCAATTGGGAGTTTTTTCAACCATTGGGGGACATTCATGCCCTGTTAAAGAGGTATTGATAGCCACTATATTCACCTGTTGTTTTCTATCATATGAATTGGTGGGGGTGATAAACCTCTGATGTGACACATGGATAAATATATCATCTTGGTTGGTTTCTTCAATGGATGTGTCCAAACATTCCAATGCATCAGCTGAACCATTCTATGACTGAGGAACCTGAGTTACCTGCTTCTAGGAATAGAACTAGGCCATCAGTAGATGACTATTCTCCAGTAGGGGAAGCATCCTCTAATTTCTAATGACATAATCACCATTGATATTTTAGAAGACCAACTCTAAGTCCCAATTCACATTCAATATTTGGGTATCAATCTCAAGGGCTAGCAAGAGATGAGTAATGATAACCTATTACTCTACCTGGTTTTTGGGTGCATCCGTTTAACAATAGGAAATATGACATTAAAAATATTATAATGTAGTGATGAGGACAATCCCCAGTCATACTCTACTAATCTTGGGGTTGGTCATCCTTCTACTAATTGGACTCTAGTAGGACCCATAAAAAATCCCCCAATACGGCATAGCCTGGTCATCCGAGTTAATAACATCATCTGAGAAATGAACATCTAGGAGTAGTTCATCTCGGCACAGATGGGTGACTAGAAAATCTTCCAATTGATGTCCTTTAACAACCTTATATGGGGAAAACCTAATATCGAATGACATTAGGATCACTACATAGTTCTCTATTCATCCTATCAATGTGGGGTGATTGAGGATATAAAAACATTCATATGTTCGGAGGACTACCACCTCGCGAAAAGATGTAACTCATTAATTCGTTACATGGAATGAATTAAGGATGGTTTCAATAATCATATGTGACATATATTTCATAAAAATAGAACTATTATGATAATATATATTTATATATTTCATATAGTTTTCATGCATTCAATGTGATAAGAAAATGGAAATAGTGTTCATGCGTATGTACGACCTATCTTCAATATGAATTGTGTATTTCATTTGTTATCACAAAATTTTAATAATTCATACAAACAAAAATATATTGAATATATATTTCATTTATGTTATGGCTATCAATATGGAGATTATGAAATAATAATCATTGTATGGAGACCAAAAAATTAACAAAAGAAATCTTATAAGACAAACAAAGCAGTTATTTCCCAAAACATAACATTGACATGAACTTGTTAATAAATGGGTAATAAATGGACATAATAAAATCAAATATGGTTTGGTGTATATGATTATGGTTTTTAATATATGTATAATAATCATATATTAATTATATATGACGTTTGAATGTATACAAAATAAGCCATTACTTCTGGTTAGGGGATCTCCAGTCTCACTATTAGTTATGAGAGACATATGCCATATCGACCACTCATTTATTTTGTGTGGTGTATATATTAAGATATGACATGATATATCAAGAATATTCATAATTTCATGAAAATTTTGATTTATGTTGATTTTATTCTTTCATGAGTATTATGACACAATAGTTACTCAAGCAGCAAGAGATTTTTTGTCTCAAATTTCCTTCATTGAGACGTTTGGTATGTTATATAACTATATTATTTTATGTGGTGTATATAAATTGCATTTGACATGAAATATAATGATTTTAGCTATAATAATTATATTCTAATATTCATTTAATTTAATTACTCCACAGGTATAATGTTTCCAAGACTATCAATGTGGTAATAGTTTTATGTTATAATCTCATTATTTATCGGGATTGTTTATGATTATGCATCCAATGATGATGTATTATGATTTACCTATCAAGAAAAAACAAAATATTATTATACTATAGTAATGTCATATGATTACATATTTTACATTCATTTTGATATCTTTATGTACTCAATATTTCAAAAATAATGTTTTGAAGAAATATCGTCTTTTTGATCAAAAACTATTTTTATTTCAAACCCTTATTTTCTAAAAATAATTTCAAAATTATTCAAATTATTAATAAAATATGTTTCTAAACATGTTTCTTTTGAAAAAAATAATATTCATGTAATATTAAAAAACAATGCTCATTTTTCTTTCATTGGAAATTTGAAAATATTCTCTATTTCTAAACATGCACGACATACACCGAATTTCCCTCCATCATGACTGGTCAAATATTTCAAGCTTCCCTTACAAGTTTTCAATGAAATTTTAAAATAAAATTATTCCTTTAATGTTTGGATAAATTTAAATTATTTAAATAAATGATTTCAAAAGAATATTATAATAAAAAAGTTTTATGTTTTTAAAAATGTATTTCTATGTGAAAAGGATAATTTCCTCAATTAATATTTTGAAATTATTTTTGAATCTTTTTTAATATGTTTTCTGAGTTTTTTTAAAGTTAGTGGATATTGAAAAAGGTTTTATGAATTAAAAAACATTTTTAATGAAATTTTATATTCCACACGAAATTATTTAAATGATTGATCAAAATAATTTTCCATCTAAGATTACAGATGTTGATGTCATATATTCCTTAATGGGGACATGATCCAAGGATGCAAATCATATTCTTTATTTGAGTGGTTTATTTTTTGATGGAATTGTTTTTATGAAACCTCTTTCACATCCATGGTTTATACCATTATTAAATTATTATTAAAACCTTCTTATATTAAGGTTCATTTATTGAATACTCCCTTTTTATTAAATAACTTAACATAGCATTTTACTAATATTGGATCTATTAAATTTTAGTGTCTTGAAAAAAAAGGTACAGAATACATGAAAACATAAATAGTAATTATATTAAACATTAAAAGACAATTAATGGTTTATCCAAGGTACATTTATTTCATCTCATAACCTAGGGTCATGCTTTAGTAGAAGGCAGAATAAGGGAAAACAAGTTGAAGTGTTTACATGTGATCTTGAAAAATATTGATAATAACACTAGGAAAATCAATATGGATTGAAAAATATAACATGAAGAATATCATAAATAAATGAACATGAATCATATTTTGGTAGTGTGGATTCATAATTTACTTTTGGAATTCGTAATCATATCGCCAAGGTTTTTCAATGAGGTGTCATAATATTACCAGAGTTATTCACCAAGGTATCGCCAAAATTGTGTTCTCTATTCAATAAATTATTTACCCAATGAGTTATAGCGCTGTTAGGGTGAGGCATTCATATGTATTAATAAATTTTATCCAACTATATCATAATAATACATCTTATAAATAAATTTTTGAGTGTAAAAAAGATTGGTTTCATATCAAAAATCATTGTATTTTAAAATTTTCTTAAAATGACGATTTTTTCATTTTAAATCCATGGAAAAGAAAGGTAGGTTTAATTTATGTTAATCCTATAATTAAAATAGGTAATTTGTAGATATTTTTAATAACATTTTTGAAGATAGAGTATTATTTATTCACAAAAAAAATAAAATAAAATAATTTCGTGATAAAAGATAGAAATTTTGAGATTAAAATCCAGCAGCGTAATGGGAATGGAACATGGATTTAGAAAATATTAAAAAGAGAGAGGAAAAGGGTATCCATTTAAAAATTGTCTCTTAATAATTTAAATTGATATTATAAAATTTATAAGATGAAATTATACGTAAATTTGAAATACATACATCAATACAAGATAACGTGAAATGAAAGGGGAGGGTGAGATTTCAATTTCCATGAAGACTGACTCCTAAAACACGAAGATCGGGACCTTGGATGCTTCCTGAAACTTTTGGAGGACTCTGTGGGAGGTAATTCTATCAGAAATTAGATTATAGTACATTTTAAATTAAATATAATGGAGAAATGGGTTGTTATTTATAAAAAAATCGAGGCAGTTGTTTATTAATTTCCAAGGACACCTAAGTGGTGGTATTTATAAAACCATGTTCTTGACTACGGTATTTTCAAATTTAATTGGGAACATGGGACATATAATATCATATTTGAATCCAATATAGTCTACTAACATCTTATATTACTCATTAAATCATTAATTATATCATTATACATGCTAAAGACTCAAAACTGTATTTTAACTATACACAGAAAAACAAAATATTTTAAACAATTCTCAAAAAATAACCATAAACTAAACTCAATGTTAATAATTATAAAATGACCTTAATTTTTCCATAATAAATATATTTATATGATAAATTTATATTTTAACTAAAAAAATATTTAATTATTAAAAAACATATGACAAAAAATACATAGTAAAATGCTTATTATAATAATCTACAGTTGAAAAAAATATTTTATCAATTATAATTAAAAAGTATAATTTATTTAACACTATTTTAAAATGATATTAATTATTCCTAAATCCTCATTTTAATATAACAATTTATATCTTTATAAAAATACACTTTTTACCCGAAAAATCAATTTATGAAATTCTATCTAAATTTTAAGAAAAACTATTCTTAAAAGGAAAATGATGAAAAAAAAATTTAATTAAACAAACCGGATTAAAAATTTTGTCTATAAAACCATGACACATAACCCCTTATTACACACATATCTTACCTACGGTTATGGTGCACGATGGTGAAAGACTCTTGTGGTGTCATAGATAACATCGCTTGAGTGGTAATCTCTACTAACATGAACTTCTCCCAAAGGTTATTTCATTCAATATTGACAAGTTGAAGCTCATAATGTGGTTAGTTAAGAGAAAATTTTAGCAATGCTACCTCCTTCCCATGCTCTGACCAGTGGGCATCGTATGGCCCAATTCTACTTGATGAGGCTATGAAATCTTATTTCTACATTAAATAAACATTATCACTTCTATTTATAATCAATAATCATAATGATATGAGTATAGTTTTTAGTAGTCATATTGAAGAATGGTCATAATTGAAAAAAAATCATATAGTGGTAGAAACCCAATGGTCTCATTTAAATTATACTAACTTCATTCATAAAGGGACACAGATTTCCTGAGTACAAAATAATATAACACACATTTTCAAGAAATAGTTATCATTCAAAAATTTCAGGTCTTTATATTATTCCTCCATTAATAATTTTCATCCCCTAAATTTCAACTCATTACCTTAGTTCTAAATAAGGTGAGGGTACTTCGTTCTCATTTTTTCTTTTAGTTCCACATCACTTCTTTAAATTTTTGGTTCCTACAAAGCACATTAATGGGGTGGGTAGTCTTTTTGTGTATATCCCAGTCTCTATGATCATAGATCTCCAGTGGATGATCCTTATAAGAGAGGACATGTTCTAGGTGTACCACCTCTGGATTTAGTAAATTTGAGGGTTAATGTATGTACATATTCAAGAGAGATATGTGTAAAACATCATGAACATTTTCTATATTATGAGTAAGTGCAAGATGATATGCCTCTACTCCTATATAATAAAGGATTTCATAGGGGCCAAAGTACCTAGGGCAGACCTTCCCTTTCATCCCAAACCTCTTGAAACTCTTCCAAGGTGAAATTCTAAGGAAGACTATGTCACCAACATCAAACTCTTTGACCCTTTGATGTTTTTCTACAATAATCTTCTACAGAATCTGGTCGACTTCTATGTGTTGTTGGATAGAATGAACATTTTATGTAATCTCTTTCATAAGATCTGGCCTAAAAATATTTCACTCCCCAAATTCATCCCAACATGCAAGAGTTCTACATTTCTTCCTATACAGAGAATTAAAGGATTCCATTTCAATGCTCGAATTGAATTTGTTGTTGTACGAGAACTCAACTAGTTGGAGATGTTGATCCCGTACTCCTTTAAATTCCATTGAACGTTTTCTTATATTTTACTATAGTTTTCATCTTAGTCCTTTCATATTGGATATCAGTTTTGGGGATAATAATCCTTACTGAATTTCAATTCAGTACTCTGAACATGTATAATACTTTTCCAGAATTTTTATGTGTATCATAGATCACAATCGTATATGATAGAAAGTGGAACTCCATGAAACCTTCATGCTTTTTTAATTTATATGATGGTGAGTTGGTCACGTGATAAATCTTCCAAAATAGGGATAAAATGGGTATTCATGATGATATAGTCCACTATAACACATATAACATTGTTTCCATTGGAATTTCTCAAGAGACAGGTGACAAATTATGTATTTATATTTTCCCACTTCAATGGTGGTATGGGTATTGGTTGCAATAACCCTTTAGGTAGTAGTGTATTTTAATTCAATTATTGACACACCAGGAACCTTGTTGTGTAGTCATCAATATCCATTTTCATGTTAACTCACAAACAATGATTACTAAGGTCCCCATAAATTTTTGTGATTCCAAGATGTATAGTGAAATTATAGCTATGAGCATCATCCATCATATCCTTCATTTTTTCATGAATATATGGAACACATAGCCTTGTATGAAATCTCAATATAAATTCTTGACCAATATTGAAAACAGAAAAAATTCCATTCTTCATTACATCTTACTTATTCTATAAAAAATGATCTCCCCTTTGTCATTTCTAGATATTATCTACTAATGAAGGTTGAGAAATAATTTTGGATAGGATTGATGATGTCCCATTACATACTATTCCCATGTCCAGTATTACTAGGTAATTGATCAAAGCATCTCATTTAATCCTCACCATTTCCAAAACTAAATGGTCCTTCCTACATAACGCATCAGCAAATCTTTTTTCTATTCCAGGATGATAATTATTTGAACAATCATAGTCCTTAATATGTTCCAATAATATCCTATGTCTCATGTTCAATTAATTTTGTGTGAAATTATAATAAAAACATTGATCATAATTTCCTGTCCCTAGTTACCCAAAGTCGGTGCATTATTACATAATATTGGCATTATCAAAAGGGATCAAATCCCAAAAGACCGATCTATTTAGTAGCCTTAAAAACACTAGATATATTGATATGTCTTACATTACATCATAAATTGAAAAACTACAACACATCTTTTCTTAATATCCCCTCATACTATCCCTACAGGTCATTCATAAAAAACTTCTTCACATCCTGGGAAAAATAAAACATTGAATGGGGTGAGCTTAGATTCTCAGTAAGGATACCAATATATTGGCAACTTGCATAAATAAACATAAACATTAAAGGCTTTGTATAACTAAAACAAAAGCCTTTTAAAAATGAACTTCAACATAATATGGAAAAGATAAAATGAAATAATTCCATTTACTTATTCTCATGGATATTCTACTTATCGAATAATCACATGACATATCAATAACTACTTTCATAATAAGGGAATGCATAATGCCAGACTATCATAACCACATAATAAAGGCCCTATTCCCAGACTACAAATAATATCTTTTCAAGGACTTATTCCAAGACACTAGTTTGTCTCATGAGACCTACCCATGTATCGAGGAGCAATAGTGGGCTCCACCCATCACTTACTAAGTCCAATGCATTCCTTATAGGAAAAAGATCAAACATAACAAAAACATTCATATTAAAACTAGCATACAAAATTTCAATACTATATCCAAAAAATCATGAATAGTATGAAAATAACACATCCACAGTCAAACATATCACAAAACCATCAATATAATATGGTAGATTTGTATTATAATAAATCAACTTCAAATAAGCTTAAAATCCATCAAAGGATGTTGACATGGATGAAATCAAAACAATTTGAGAGAAATATATCATTTTTGAAATCATTTAAAAGTCAAATAATTATAAAATAAAATCGTTATTTTGAAAATAATATCATAAGCTTGTAAGGGAATCTTCTATGATTTTATAACGGCAGAAATGAGCTGCACCCGCCGTATAAGATAAAAAAGACATTCATACCTTAATTTTGTCGAAAATATTAAAAAGGACCTTGTTTGGAAAATGACATAAAGGTTTCTTTCAAGAATGTATAAGGTTAAATAAGGGTATAAATGACATTAACCCATTGTATATTAAATAGTAATTTTTTTGAAAGTTATTTCTATGAAACATGGATGTGGATGATATAGAGGTCCCAGTAGATACTTACGTAAAAACCATCTCGGATAATAAAGAGATTGTGAAATTAACCCTTACCTTGTACATTTCATTAGTAGATGGTACATTAACCTCCTGTATAATGGTGAAATTATTTTTATTAAATTATACAACAATCATATACATTAATATGATATCATATATGATCTTTTTACATTGCATTGTTAATAATATCTGAGTATTATTGTTGTTTCGGGTGTTAAATGATTCGTTGTCCATTATATGATTTGTTACGTAAGACGTGTTTGTTATGGATAGGTTGTATATTATTCATATACAGAATGATATCAAGTCCTTAAACATTATTTTTAATAATCAAATGAAAATTATTCTTGAATGGATACGATGCGGAATGAATGTCATCTGGTTCGTGGAAATGGTATTCCGTACGTATGCACGAGAAACAATATCATTATTTTGATATAATAATTGTATATAATTAGATGCTATATCATATATAAAGAATAATTATAATTTTATATTTATTATTTGATTCAATTAAATATCATTATCATACCCATACAAATAATAATGTTTTGAATAACAATTACACCACGACGTGGAGACGGTATGTCGTACGCACGCACGTATGGTGACATGTAATTCAAAGGATGGATAGAATAGTGAATATGGTTGTACCATATTTATAATAACATCAATGTATATATAATATACTGGAGTTATTATTTTATAATGGAAATAACAAAGAATGAAGAAGTGGAATAAGAAAGGAACATGAAAGAGGGTAGTGAAATCACTACCTATTATTCTGGTTCTTCATATTGATTTGATCAAAAGGGCTCCAGAGGATTGCTTTATGATTAAAATAAGGCATCTAGGATTAATGGAGGATAGTTGAGAGATTATTTGGGCAAGGTTTTTCTGATCCAAAAGGTTTTTTAGGTGTGAAATAAATATAAGGGGGAGTGCCCTTTTATAAGAGGGGTGAGGGGAACCTTAGGAAAAGATAGAAATATTATTTTATAATAAATTAATATTCAGTTTATAATGGCTAAAAACTGATTTAGTTTGAGTATAAGGTTGGGATGGGTCGAAAACAACTCAACCAATAGGTTTTATATAGGTTTGGGTCACAATATTAACCTTATCGTTAAGTTTTAACTATTAGTTAATTAGTTTGACATTTACCATGTCTCTTTGTAATTTAATATTATATGGTTAATAAAATTACTATATAATTATAAGAGTACCCAATGTGGTTCATTAATGGTAAAGCTATCATTATATAAGTCTCTTTTCCAAACCATATATTTATAGTAATAGAATATCAATTAATAATATAATATTTCTTTTAAAAACTATTTTATGTCAATTTTGACACTATATGGAAATTGATTTTTTTAAATCATAAAAAATTATTAATTATATCAAAGTTATTTAAATCAATCCTAACATGTCATATTAACCTATAAAATTATTGTATTTCATAAAAAGTCACAAATTACTTTTATTTGGGTATTTATAATATCAATTATTCTAATATTTCATTAAAAAGGTAAAGACTGTATCACCATTGTGTCATAAATAAATTAAATTATATAATGTCTAAAAATTATATATAAAATATTGTTATGTAGAAAATCTTTTTAGCTCTCTAATAAATTTTTTTAGTATAACTTATCTTATGTATAACCTTATATTAAAAATGTTTTTGTTATTAAACATTGATTTTAACTCTTTTAACTCTTCTTTGAATTAAATAACAATAATTGTCCTAATCTAATCCATGTGGACCAAAAGGGTTCATATTTTATTCCTAAGGTTGTTTTTGGTCGAATTATACTTATCCAATAGAATTAGGACATGAGTCAGGGATAAAATAATTTCATTTTTACCTTAATTTCCCTATTTACTTTTAACTGTGGTAAATAAAAGTAAAAAGTTACTATACACCAAAAACTATTTTCATCTCATTGAACCACATTTTACTTACTGATATCAACTGTGTCTCTTGGAATTTTTAAATTCAACTCACAGAAGTGGTAAAATTATGTTTTTTGAAAATTTGCAAAATCTCATAGGAGGTGGGTAAAAGACGGTAAAAAATTTAAAAAAAATTATATATCTAAACATAATCTAAATTGACACCAATTAATTACATTGAACATATATAGGTTTTTTGTATCTATATTGAGCTAATATAAATTTAAATAAAATAAATAATTATTTAAATAAAAAGTCAGTTTTAACTAATAACTCAGTGTTTTTCACTATTAATCAAAAATTGAATGTTTTCAGAAAAATATAAAAAATTCACCATAAGATAATTTTGATATTCCGAATCCAAAAATGAGATCCATTTTAAAAATAAAATTTATAAATTTTCAACAAGTGTGTACTAATATTCGTAATGTCTAGTTTGATGTGTTTTGGTGTGTTAGAACTCGAAGTTGCGTACAACACACGCTATTGTATTATTCAAAGAGAAGAATACCATGGAAGCATGGGGTGTTACATTCTCCCCCCTTTCAAATAATTATGTCCACAAAATTTCTAGAATATTACTACATAAAAAGACTAGGGTGGTTCTTCATCATAAGTTCCTCAGGTTCCCACGTTTCCTCTTCAATCTTATGGTTTCTCCATATAACTTTTACCAGACGAGTCATCCGGTTTCATAGCACTTGATCTCTTGTATCAAGAACTTTGAGAGGCTCTTCGCAATAAGATAGATCAGGTTCTAGTTCAAATTCCTCATAGGTGAGTACATGAGTTGGGTTATTCATGTATTTTCTCAACATTGATATGTGGAACACATCGTGAACTTTGGAGAGACTTGGAGGAATTTCCAAACGGTAAGATACAACCCCAATTCGTTCTAGAATTCCAAAGGTCCGATTTACATAGGGATCAATTTACCATTTTTACCAAAACGTATAACTCCCTTCCATAGAGATACCATCAGGAAAACATGATCACCAACATGAAATTCCAAATCCGTCCTTCGATTATCAGCATAACACTTCTACCAACATTGTGATACTTTGATATGGGTTTGGATTACCTTCACCTTTTCTATCCTTTCCTCCAAAAGTTCTGGGATAACAAGTTTCCTTTCACAAACATCATCCCAACAGGTTGGTGTGCAACATCTCTTTCCGTATAACGCTTAATATGGTTCCAGCTGAATACTTGAATGGAAGTTATTGTTATAGGAAAATTCTACCAGAGGTAAATATTGATCCCACATACACTGAAAGTCAAGTGAGCTGGATCTCAACATGTCTTCAAAGGATTGAATACTTCATTATGATTATCCATATGTTTGAGGGTGGTAGGCAGTTCGGAAACGATGTTCAGTATCCTAGGCCTTCTGAAGACTTTTCTGGAATCTTGATGTAAAACGTGGATCACGATTAGAAACAACTGATCGAGGTACTCCATAATGTCTCACAACTTCATTAATAAGTATTCTTTCCAGACGTTCAAGTGGTAGATATTCTCTTATATCAAGAAAATGTGCTGACATGGTAAGATGATCAACAATGAAACATATTGAATCATTACTTCTAAGAGTCTTTGGTAGTCCCATGACAAAGTCTATCGTAATATTATCCCATTTCCACTCAATTATGGGAAGAGGTTGCATGAATCATTTAGGCTGTTGCCTTCCATCTTTCACTTGTTGACAAACCATACATCTTGACACAAAATCAGCAATCTCCCTCTTCATGTTGTCCCACAAAAAATGTTCCTACAAATCTCCATACATCTTGGTGCTACCATGGTGTATGGAAAAATTGGAGCTATGGGAATCATCCAACAATTACCTTTTCAGATCATGTATATTGGGAACACAAAGTCTCTTCCCAAGTTTCAAAATTCCATCTTCATACAGAAAGTCACTCAATCTCCCAACATTCAAAGCTTTAATCTTATTTTTAAACTCTTCATCATCAGCCTGAGAACTCTTTATCCTTCCGAGTAAAGATTGTTTGGAAAACAATTGAAAAATAATTGATGTTTCACCTTCCATGGTTATTCCCATATCCATCTTCACTTGATCCATGAAAATAAGATTTATTTCAATACTCATCTTGTTCAAAACTCCAATATCGTTTCTTCTTGAAGCATCTGCCACCTTATTTTCCTCCCCTGGGTAGAAGTGTATAGTGGAATAATAATCCTTGAGTAATTCAAGCCATCTTCCTTGCCTCATGTTGAGTTCATTCTATGAGAAAATATACTTCAAACTCTTCTGATCGGTATATATCTCACATTTTTTACCATAAAGATAATGACTCCATAGCTTCAGAGAAAATAAAACTGATTCCAACTCAAGATCATGAGAAGGATTGTTTTTCTCATTAATTTTTAGCTATCGTGATGCATAGGCAATAACCCTATCATTCTGCATAAGGACATTACCAAGTCGTTTCTTTGAAGATTTTCTATAAATAACAAATCCATCACTCCCCGATGGTAGATTCAAGATAAGAGCATTGACTAACCTTCTCTTCAGTTCTTTAAAACATTCTTCACACTCTTTTTTCCATACAAATTTAACCCCTTTACGTGTGAGCTCGGTTAATGGGTTTGCAAATCTGGAAAAATTCCGGATGAAACACCGATAATAACCGACTAAACCAATAAAACTGTGCACCTCGGTTATACTTGTTGGTGTTCTACATTCATGGATTTCTATTCTCTTGAAAGGATCAATAGAGATTCCATCCATAGAGACAATATGGCAAAGAAAAGAAATCCACTGAATCCATAATTCACACTTGCTAAACTTTCCCATATAATTTATTTCTTCTGAGAACTTTCAGAATGATACGAAAGTGATTTTCAGGATCTTCGTAGCTTTTGGTGTATACCAAGATAGAATCAATAAATACCACGACAAAGTCATCATGATATTCCTTGAAAACACTGTTCATTATATCCTTTAAGACAGAGGGTGCATTAGTCAATCCAAAAAGCATTACTGTAAACTCATAATGCTCGTACGTGGTTCGAAATGATGTTTTCAGAATGTCTTTCTTCATCACACACAACTGATGATATCCAGATCGATGGTCAATCTTTGAAAAGTATTGATCTCCATGAATTTGGTCGAATAAATCATCTATGCGAGGTAGGGGATACTTGGTCTTTTTTGTTATATCATTGATCTCCCTATAGTCAATGCAAAACCTCATAGATCCATCTTTATTCTAAACAAAAAAATAAGGGCTCCCCATAGAGAAACACTAGGGCAAATAAATCCCTTATTACGTAATTCCTTTAGTTTTCTATTTAGTTCCACTAATTCCACGGTGACCATTCTATAAGGGGTCTTCGATATGGGCCTCGAACCAGGAATTAAGTCAAAGGAAAACTCAATTTCTCGTTTAGGAGGATGTCCAGGTAAATCCTTTGAAAAAACATCAATATATTCTTGCACAATAGGTACATTCTCTATTCGAACATTCCATTCCTCATCCACAATAATGTAATTCTCTTCCTCCCTAATTATTGAATTTAGTTGAGGTACCTGGGGTGGATCTAGAAAAGAATTAGGTGGTGATGTCTCTGATCTAAAGATAAGGTACTCTTTATCATCCAAATTTTTTTTACCTCCTTCTTCTTACAATAAATTTTTGCATTATGGTCTAAAATCCAATCCATACCGAGGATTATATCATATTAAATCATGGGTATAACGATGAGATCAGTAGATAAAGAACATTTATATGATCCAATGGGAACTGATTCAAAAATTGGTGTTGCAAAGATACATCCCTAAGGAGTTTTAATGAAAATTCCCTTTTTAAATCAAATTTGAAATATCTAATTATCTTAGAAAACTGGGAAGATATGAAACAATGTGATGATCCAGAATTAAATAACGTATTGGGTAAATATGAAGAAACCATTAAATTACCTACCAATACATCTTTAGGAGCTTCAACCTCAGCAGTAGTGATAGCATAAGCATGGAATTGATCCCTTGGCCTCATCAGAGGTAAGTTTCTCTAACGCTTAGGAAATTAATTTTCATAATGTCCCATCTCCCTGCAATTGTAGAATTGAACATCGATAGCTTATTTCTTCCCCTTGCAATCTATAGCTTGGTGGCCTTTTTCACCACACTTGTAACTGACTCCCATACATATCAAACAAGTACCAGGGTGTTTCATCCCACATTTACTATAGGATGGATATTCAACTTTTCCCTTCTTCCCCATACTTCCATTTGTGGAGTGATCAACAGATCTCTTCTTCTCTTGCTTTGCTTTAAAGTCGTAAGACTTAGAGAGTTCATTTTCCCTCTTGATAGCACATGAGACAATGTCATGGTATGCAAAGAAATATTGTGATATTAATTCTAGATGGAGAAATGGTTTTAACCAATCAAAGAAATGATAAATATTACTCCTCAGGTTACGTATATAATCTGTTACATGCCTCTATAACCTTGTAATGTTAGCTTCATACATTGCTACATTCTCATCATCCTTTCACCTCAGAGTGAGAAATTGTCTTTCGACATCTGCTCGATGGTCATGGAGAAAGTATTTTTCTAAGAAAATTTATTTAAACTCCCTCCATTCCATTCTAGATACTTATTCATCTTCCTTTGTATTTTGAATCAAGGACCACCATTGATCAGCATCTCTAGGGAGGTGGTAAAATGCAATGGAAATTTTTTCCCTTTCGCTACTCCCCAAGGTGTGGAATATTTTCTCTAAGGAATTGATCCATCTCTCAGCTACTAGTGTATTTGTAACCCCATTAAACATTGTTGGTTTTTTCCTCATGAATCTATCTAAAATTGATCCTCCATGCTGTTGAACGGGGTGCTCCATACATGTAAGGTTATTATTCATAACCTGAGTGAGTTCTCCTAGTATAGTGATAGATTAATTATCACTAGTTATATCACCAGCTCCACTATAATTATCTTTAGCTGGAGGGAAATCCCTATATGGAGTCCGTGTATTGATACGGTTTCCATTCCTTCCACTAGGCGCCATTTCTAAACAATTTCATAAAATAGATTAGTTTATGAATCTAAATACATAATTTCATACTTGTAAAACACTTAACATAAATTGAACAGTTTATGGATATAATGCATAATCCTAAAGAGGTTTTCTTTGAGGAACTATATACTCATAAAACCTTTATAATGGTTTGTATAAAAATGAGAATTATCCTAAGCATATACCCAGGGAGTGTCGTAACCAAGAGTGAAGCAAGGCCCGTGTTCGTCCACTAGTTCCCGTTTGAGTCTATCTCAAAGCGGTGTTTTTGGATTTTACACATAGGTCCATCTATGCCAGAGCTGCCTCTACCTACTCGTATCCAGACAGGGATGTATTTCTTGGAAAAATCACAAAATCTCTACAATAAAAGAATTCTAGGAAGTTGTTCTATACTAATCCCCACGTTCTATCTTAGGGCTACATGCTCTAATCAGAGTTTACCTAAATCTAGTATCAATGTTTTATTAGTAAACTTCTTTTGATACCAATTGTAATGCCCCGACCCTAGTTACCCAGAGTTGGCGCATTATTACATAATATTGGCATGATCACAAGGGACGAAATCTCGAAAGACCGATCAGTTTAGTAGCCTTGGAAACACTAGATATATTCATAAGTATTACATTAAATCATAAATTGATAAACTACAACACATATTTTCTTCATATCCCCTCATACTATCCATTCAGGTCATTCATAAAGTATTTCTTGACATCCTGGGAAAAATAAAACATTGAAAAGGGTGAGCTCAGATGCTCATCAATTATAACAATATTGTCGAAACTTCCATAAATAAACATAAAAATTAAAGGAAATGTATAACTTAAAAATCCTTTTAATAATGAATTTCAACATAATATAGAAAAGATAAAATGAAATAATTCCATTTAATTATTCTCATGGATGTTCTACTAATCGAATAATCACGTGCAATAACAGTAACCATTTTCATAAAAAGGGAATGCATAATGTCATTCTATCATAACAACATAGTCAAGGCCTTGTGCCAAGGATACAAATAAGATTTTGTCAAGGCCATGTTCCAACACACTAGTTTTTCCCATGAGACCTACTGATGCATCGAGGAGCTATAGAGGGATCCACACGTAACTTACTAAGTCCAATGAATTCCTCATATGAAAAGATTCAAACATAACATAAACATTCGTATTAAAACTATCATACGAAATGTCGATACATTATCCATACACCATGAATGGTATGAAAATAACACATCCACAGTCAAACATATCACAAAACCTTCAAAACAACATGGAAGTTTTATATCATAATAAATCAATGTCAAATAAGCTTAAAATCCATCAAAGGATGTTGACATGGATGACATCCAAACTATTTTAGAGAAATATCTCCTTTTAGAAATAATTTAAAAGTCACATAATTATAAAATAAAACTATTATTTTGAAAATAATATTATAAGCTTATAAGGGAAGCTTATACTATTTTATAATGGCATAAAATTTCCGCACCTACCGTATAAGTTAAAAAAGGCATTCTTACCTTAACATTGTCAAAAAGGTTCAAAAGGACCATGTTTGCAAAACGATAGTAATATTACTTTCAACAACGTATAAAGACAAATAAGGGTATAAATGACTTCAACCCATTGTATATTAAATAGTAAAAATGTTTTGAAAAATATTTTTAGAGACATGGATGTGGATTATAAAGAGGTCCCGGTAGATTGTTTCGTAAAAAAAATCTCAGATAATAAAGAGATTGTGAAATTAACCATTACTATGTACTTTTACTTAGTCGACGGTAAGTTAAAATCTTGTATAATTGTGAAATAATTGATATTTAATTATACAAGAATCATATACATTAATATGACATCATACATGATCTTTTAACATTGCTTTGTTAATAATATCTTAGTATTATTGTTGTGTCTGGTGTTAACTGATTTTTTCCCTTATATGATTTGTTATGTAAGATGAGTTTGTTATGGATAGATTGTATATTATTCATATACAGAATGATATAAAATCCTTAAACCATATTTTTAATCATCAAATGAAATTATTCTTTAATGGATACGATATGGAATGAATCTCATCGTGTTCATGGAGAAGGTATTCCATACGTATGCACAAGCGACAATATCATTCATTTGATATTAAAATCATATATAATTGGATGATATATAATATATAAATAATCTTTATAATTTTATATTTATTATTTAATTTAATTACAGATCATTATCATATCCATCCAAATAATAATGTTTTGAATAACAACTACACCACAACGTGGAGACGGTAAGCCGTACTTACGCACATATGGTGACATGTCATTCAAAGGTTGGATATAATAGTGAATATGGATGTACCATATTTGTAATAACATCACCGTGTATAGAAGATATTAGAGTTATTATTTTCAAATGGAAATAACAAAGAAATAAGAAGTGGAAGAATAAAAGAACTTGAAATAGGGTGGTGATATAATTACCTCTTCTTCGGGTTCATCGTTTTGATTTGATCAAAAGGGATCCTTAGGTTTTCTTTATGATCAAAATAAGGCCTCTAGGTTGAAGAGAGGATAGTTTAGAGAGTATTTGGGCAGGGGTTGTTTGAGCCAAAAGGCTTTGATGGTGTGAAATAATGTGAAGGGGGAGTACCCTTTTATAAGAGGGGTGAGGGGCACCTTAGGAAAAGCTACAAATAGTTTTTTAGAATAAATTCATATTTGGATTATAATGGCTTCGTACTGATTTATTTTGAGGCTATGTAGGGGATGGTTCGAAAACAACTCAACCAATAGGTTTTAGACAGGTTTGGTTTACCATATTAACCTTATATTTAAGTTTTTACTCTTCGTTAATTAGTTTTACATTTACCATGTCTCTTTATATTTTTATATTATATGGTTAATAAACTTACTATATAATTCCAGGAGAACCCCAAGTGGTTCATTAATGACACACCTATCATTATATAAGTCTTTTTGGATGATCCTTATATTTTTAGGAATAGAATATTAATTAATAATATAATATTTGTTTTAAAAACACTTTTATGTCAATTTTGACACTATTTGGATGTTGATTTTTGTGAAACTCATAAAAGAATTATTACATCAAAAAAGTTAATTAACTCAATCCTAACATGTCATATTAACCTAGAAAATTATTTTAATTCATTTCATGTCTCAAATTTCATTTATTATGGTATTTATAATATCAATTATTTTAATATTTCTTTAAAATGGTAATTATTGCATCACCATTGTGTCATAAATACATTAAATTATTTAATGTCTACAAATTATAAATAAAATATAATTATTTAGGAAATCTTTTGATCTTTCTAATTAATATTTATAATCTAATTTAGATTATATATAACCCTATATAAAAAATGTTTTAGTTATTAAACATTGATTTTAACTATTTTAACTCTTCCTTGAATTAGATAATAATAAATGTCCTAATCTAATCCAAGTGGATCATAGAGGTTCATATTTAATTCATAAAGTTATTTATTTTATAATTATACTTATCCTAGAGAATTAGGACATGTTTCGGGGTAATAATAATATCATGTTAACTTTAAATTACCCTATTTACTTTTAACTGTGGTAATAAAAGTAAAGTGTTACTATTAAACAAAATTATTTTCATATCATTGAACGATATTTTACTTACTGATATCAACCATGTCCCTCGGATTTTTGAAATTCCACTCAGAGAACCTGTAAAATTATGTTTTGTGAAAATTTTCAAAATCTCTTAGGAGATTGGTAAAAGACGCTGAAAAGTTCAATAAAAAAATTTATATCTAAATATAATCTTAGTTGACTCAAATGAATTAAATTGAACTTATATAGGTATTATATATCTATTTTTACCTAACATAAATTTAAATAAAATAAATAATTATTTAAATAAAATGTCGGTTTTAACTAATAACTCAGTGTTTATAACTATTCATCAAAAATTGAAAGTTTTCAGAAAAATACAAAAAATTCCCCCTAGGCTAATTTCGATACTCCAAATCCAAAAATGAAGTCCATTTTATAAAAAATAAAATTTATAAAATTTCCAAAAGTGGATATTACTATTCATAACAGCTAGTTTGATTGGTTTAGTGTGTAGGAACTCAAAGTTGCGTACAACACATGCTATTGTATTATTGAAATAGAAGCGTACTGTGGAATCTTCGGGTTTTGCATTGATGATTTGTATATATATCACATTTCTCCCCAAAAATATTTTCCCTCCATATATTCAGAGAAAAAACAACCACATCCATCTCAAGATCAAATGTAGGATTGTTCTTCTATTGAGGCTTTAACTGTTGAGATGCATAAGAAATATCCTTATAATTTGTCATGAGGATGCACCCATGAAATTTTAGAGATGAATCACTAATTATTATGAATCCATCTTCGATAGAGCATAGTGTTAACATGGGTGCAGTAATCAATCTCTTCTTCAAATCTTAGAAACACTCATCACACTCGATTGTATTAATGAACATGATCACTTTTAAAGTAAACAGGGTTAATGAATTAGAACGTTGTGAATTTCATTTCACAAAACTCCTATAATATCCTTCTAATCAAAGGAAACTACGAATCTTAGTTTTTTTACTTCTATAAGGTAAATCCTCCACAACATTTTTCTTTGCAGTGTCAACTGATATTCCTTTATTGGTCAGAATATTCCCTAAGAAAGCAACATGTTGTAACCAAAATTCACTTTTGTTGAACATTCCAAATAACCTATCATTCCTCATATTTTTCAGTAAAACCCTTAGGTAATCATCATGTTCCTGATTACATTTGGAATATTTTAGAATACCAACAATAAAAACTACCACAATGTTACCATGGCTGTCCTTACAGACATTAATCATCAAATCTATAAAAATAGAAGAATCGTTAGTTAAGATGATGGGGTGAACAAAAAACACATAATGTATGTATCTTGATAGGTATATGGTCTTTGTAATATATTCTCTATTCACCGTCAATTGATGTAACTTGATTGAAGATCAATCATGGGGAAGAATTAAGCCCCATGAAGCTAGTCAAATAACTCATTAATTCATGGAAGAGGGTACTTGTTCTTCACTGTGATCCCGTTAAGTTATCTATAATCTTTGCCTAACCGCATTTATCCATCTGTTTTTTTTTCACAAATAGAATTGGTGATCCCCAAGGAGACACAATTCTTTGGATAACTCCCTTATCCAAAATATTTTGGAGTTTTTTATTTAATTCCTCCAGCTCAACAGATTACATTCTATATGATGTTTTTGATATCGGCTTGGATCCAAGAACAATTTAAATGGATATGTTTACCTCTCTTTCTAGGGGAGGCCCAGGTAACTCCTCAAGAAACATATCAATGTTTTTCTGAATTCTGGGTACATTATCTATTCATATACATTAATTTCCATATTAATATTCACCAATATACTCTATAAAGAAAGCCATGGGTGGATCCTATAGACAAATCTTAGGTCTTGATATCTCCCCGATGAAAACAATTACACGTTGTCCATTCAATACAAATGAGATATCCTTGCTTCTGTGTTTTATTTTATAATTATAATGTGAGATCCAATCCATCTGTAGTATAATGTTGAATTCTAGAATCGAAATGACTACTAGATTGAAGATCAGATTGGGTTTTCCAAGGGGAATACTGGAGTATTGATAAACATTGGATTCCTGGATAATTCCTCTATGAGTCTTGAATAAAATTTATACTTCTTGATGTTCATTAAATTATTCTATATTCATTGAAATCATGGAGTAAATAAACGAATATTTAGAACTAGAATCAAACAATCTACATTCTAGCTATGAGAGAACAATGACCGTACCTACCACCACATTAATTGGAACATCATCATCAGTCGTTCTCTTAACAAATGCATGACCCTGATCCCTTGGACTTTCTTGATGTTTATAGTGATTCCCATCTACTTTCATAGTATTTTTACATTGATTGGAAACATTCCCAAGTTGTACAAACATAAAACATTGGACTTCAGGCCTGGCCTGTAACATCTTACCTTTTGGCAATGGTGTTGGGAAGTTGAGGCTTCACCTCACTATGTTAATTCCAAGAAATATGAACTTATCTTCGGAACATGTAACACTTATCACTCTTGAGAATGATTTTACCCAATTTTTTTCCCCAAATTTTTTTGCATGTAGAATGTTTCACTTTCTTTCCTCATCTTCCTTGGTCAACAATCCCCCGCATGTTTGGCTCCCAAGATCACTTCTTTTCATTCCACATGAGATACCATTTCATATCAATGTAATCCATCTTGACATGCATAGCACACCCCATGATTTCCTCATAGTGATCATTGTCTTGTTTGGACGGATTCTTCAAAAAGATAATGTCTTAGTTTAGAATATAATATATCAACCATCCCAATAGGAAACATGATATTGCTAGAGGTGTAGTGAGAAATTAATGGAATTTTCATCTCATAGCATCCCACAGATTCATTTTCCATCTGTATCAGATATATGAATTCATTCTCCATTTTTTTTCTCATTGAACGTGGGAAATATTATATTAAAATGGTTCCCATGAACTCATTCCACCCCATAGCTTTGATCTCCTCTATTGGAGTCATATTTTTTATTATCATCCACCACTGATAATATTCTCCCTATTAGAGATAAATAGTAAGGATTAGTTTCCCTTGTTATGAATAACAGAGTAAAGAATAGGTCTTTTCAATATAGCATATCTAGTTTTAAGAAATAAATGGGGAAGTAGATCCACTGTATATGGTGGTCATTTAATCATAAATAAATCCATGAAAAGTTTTTCACATCATGGTGATTCCAGTCTCTTGGATTCATTCATGTTATTAAACATCACTCGAGTCTGGTGATTCATCATTCTAATGAAGGTTTCCATTCCAGATTCCATTGTAAGTTCTTCACTACTAGAAATTTAGTATATACAAATGGTTTTAAACCATTGGTAAATCATGTCTAACCATTGGGAAAACATATACCAATGGTTTATACAACTGTTGGAAAGAAATATGTCGGGATATTCATTTTCCAATGGGTTATAATATAAAAGTTTGAAAAAACCCCAGAAATAATATTATCATTCCCAACAGTTTAGAAATCCTTGCCATAGATATTTACCAACAGTTTATGAAAACCATTAGTAATTATTGAGAATAACAGGCCTTTACCAACTGTTTAAAATCCATTCGAAAAGATTGAATTGAGACATTTACCAATGGTTGTAAACTGATGGTAAAGAGTGAATTTTGTTTATTCTAAACCAATGGTTTCCAAAAACGTTGGGATAGAGCCTGTAATTTTTTCAGAAGAAAGCATCTTCCTTATGCCTACAATTTTTCTAGAATCAAGTATCTTCCCTTCCATATGAATTTACCTGTACAATAATAAGAGGTTCAAAATACATAATGTGAATCATTATATACCACGGGTCTATAAATAAATATGAGTTTTATAATGATCTGCCCCATTCAAAACCATAAAATATAATAGTATTTAATATGCATGAATTTTATAATCTTTATGTTGAGTGGCAGTGAACTATATCTTTATGAGGGATATGTTATAAAACCCTAATTTGAGTTATTTCAAAATGGTATGACATGTTCAGTTTATTAATGTATAGCCTTTACGTCTTCATTAATTCTATATTATTTAATATGTTATCCGATATATATATAAATTATATTAACCAAATTCCCTTAGGCTTGATTTCTGTGAAACTTTCATTCTCTCAAATGTTGATGAAGGATGTAATTTCGAGTAAAATATGGACAAGACGATATCTTTTAGATGAGTTAAATGAAATGAGATGATCCAAAGATATCCAAGGGGGTAGGGGTGTCCAGGGGTGTGGGCGGGTTAGTCCACAGTGGGGGGCTCTCCACGGGGGGGGGGGGGGGGCTATCCACGGTGGAGGTTGGGTTGTCCATGTGGGTGCTTGGATGTCTAGGGGGTAGGGGGTGTCCTGGGGGGTGGGCGGGTTGAACCACTGGGGTGTAGGGGTCTCCAAGGGGGGTGGGAGGGCTGTCCACAGGGGTGGGGGTTGTCCATGGGGGGAGGGGGTGTCAAGGGGTGGTGTGGGGCTCTCTAGGGGCTACGGTGGTGTCCAGTGCAGTGGGCGGGTTGTACACGTGGGGGGGGGGGGTATGGGTGTCCAGGTGTGGTGGACGGGCCATCAACGGGGGTGGGGGGCTATCCACAGGGGGAGGGGTGTCCAGTGGGTGGGCGGGATATCCACGGAGGGTGGTCTTTCCATGGGGGTAGGGGTGTCCAGGGTGTGGGTGGGATGTTAACAGGGTTTGAAGGACTGTCAAGGGGGATAGGGGGTGTCTAGGGGTGTGGGCAGGCGGACCACAGGGGTGGTTGGGGTGTCCATGGTGGTGCAGGGGGCTGTCCAGGGGGTACGAGTTGTCCAGTTGGGTGGGGTGGGATGTCCATGAGGGTGGAGGTGATGTCCAGGGGGTGTACGGGTGTCCAAATGGTTGGGCGGGCTGTCCACAGGGTGGGGTGCGCTGTCCACGGGGGAAGGTGTGTTATCCATGGGGTAGGGGGTGTTCATGGGGGGGGGGGGGGCTGGGGGGGTCCAAGCAGTTTGAGTGGCTGTCCAAGGGGGTGGGGTGGTGTCCGTGGGGTGGGTGTCCGGGGGTGTCCATGTGGTGGGGTGGTGTCTTAGTGGGGTGGGGGTTATAATGGTGTTAATGGAATGGATTTATTGGATTTTAAGATTATTTGTATTTGTAAAAAGGATTTGGATTTCATTTTTAATGATGAAAAAAAATACTAGTGATTTTTGAAATGGAACCTTAAAGGGGATTTTTATAAACCCGGGGGTGGGCGGGGCTTTCATGTGGGGGTACGAGTTGTCTAGGGGGAGGTTGGGCTGTCCATAGGGGTGGAAGGGCTGTCTAGGGGTGTAGGGGGTGTCCAGGGGGGTGAGGCTGTCTAGGGGGGGTGGGGGTGTGTCCACAGGGGGGGTGTCCACGTTGGTGGGGTTGTCTAGGGGTGGGTAGGGCTATCCACGAGGATGGGGGCTATCCATGGAGGGTTGGGGGTGTCCAGGGGGTTGGGTGGGCCTATCTAGGGGGGGTAAGAGGTGCCCAATGGGGTGGGTGGGTTGTCCATGGGGGTTGGCGGGCTGTCCAGGGGGTAGGTGTTTTCCTAGGGGGTGTGTGGGCTATCTACAAGGGTTGGGACGTGATGTCCACAGGAGTGGGGGTGTCCATGGGAGCAGTGGTGTCCATAAGGGGAGGAGATGTCCAGGGGTTGGTCGGGCTGTCCACAGGGGTGGGAAGGGCTGTCTAGGGTGGTATGGGGTATCTAGGGGGGTCAACAGGCTATCCACGGGGGTGGGGGATATTTAGTGGAGGGGGGAATCAATCACAACCAATAAGTAGTCATGTTTTATTATTTATATATAAAAGAAGATAATTTGACCTACCAATTCTCACACATATTAAGGCACAATAATCAATAAGTATCAAAAGTCAGTTATATTAGTCAAAAAATGTAACAGATCAATCTATCACTCATCACCATCACT